>CANTUV010000005.1:20005000-25005000 GCA_947685225.1 Garcia nutans
ATCTTTATCCATTAGAGATTGGGTCTTTACCCTTGAAACATTGATCTTTATCCACTGAAATTTTAGGTCTTCACCCTCGTAAATGGATCTTCATCCTTGGAGATCGCGTCTTCACCCATGTAAATGGATCTTCATCCTTGGAGATCGGGTCTTCACCCTTATAAATGGATCTTCATCCTTGGAGATCAGGTCTTCACCCATGTAAATGGATCTTCATCCTTGGAGATCGGGTCTTCACCCTTATAAATGGATCTTCATCCTTTGAGATCAGGTCTTCACCTTGAAAACGGATCTTCATCCTTGGAAATTGGGTCTTCACCCTTGAAAATGGATCTTCATCCTTTGGAAATCGGGTCTTCACCCTTGAAATTGGATCTTTATCCATTAGAGATTGGGTCTTTACCCTTGAAACATGGATCTTTATCCACTGAAATTTTAGGTCTTCACCCTCGTAAATGGATCTTCATCCTTGGAGATCGCGTCTTCACCCATGTAAATGGATCTTCATCTTTGGAGATCGGGTCTTCACCCTTATAAATGGATCTTCATCCTTGGAGATCGGGTCTTCACCCTTGAAAACAGATCTTCATCCTTGGAGATCAAGTCTTCACCCTTGTAAATGGATCTTCATCCTTGGAGATCGGGTCTTCACCCTTATAAATGGATCTTCATCCTTGGAGATCGGGTCTTCATCCTTTGAGATTAGGTCTTCACCCTTGAAAACGGATCTTCATCCTTGGAAATTGGGTCTTCACCCTTGAAAATGGATCTTCATCCTTTGGAAATTGGGTCTTGACCCTTGAAATTGGATCCTAATCCATTAGAGATTGGGTCTTTACCCTTGAAACATGGATCTTTATCCACTGGAAGTCGGGTCTTCACCCTTGCAAATGGATCTTCATCATTGGAGATTGGGTCTTCACCCTTGTAAATGGATCTTCATCCTTGGAGATCACGTCTTCACCCTTGTAAATGGATCTTCATCCTTGGAGATCGGGTCTTCACCCTTATAAATGGATCTTCATCCTTGGAGATCGGGTCTTCACCCTTTAAAATGGATCTTCATCCTTGGAGATCAAGTCTTCACCCTTGTAAATGGATCTTAATCCTTAGAGATCGGGTCTTCACCCTTAAAAATGGATCTTCATCCTTTGAGATCAAGTCTTCACCCTTGAAAATGAAACTTCATCCTTGGAAATTGGGTTTTCACCCTTGAAATTGGATCTTCATCCTTTGAAAATCGGGTCTTCACCCTTGAAATTGGATCTTTATCCATTAGAGATTGGGTCTTTACCATTGAAACATGGATCTTTATCCTCTGGAGGTCGAGTCTTTACCCTAGCTTCAGCTCTTTTAGTTTAACTGATCTTTTGTCTTTTGTATCTTCATTCTTTTGAGAGTTCTAATGTTCCATTCTTTTATTCTTCCTTTTTGCAAATAATTCAGCTATTTTTAATTGGACCTTATGTCCTCTCGTGCCCCCTACGTGGTAAAATAATAGCAAGGCAGTTAAAAAATGTTTGGTATATAAACTCAAAAAATTTGAAAAGGAGAAACTTTGCCCCCTGTGTAGGCTCAAACCCATGATTTTTCCATGCGGGCTCTGATTGATGTTCTTGTTGTCTAGTTCTTCACAAAACCACGCATTTCTTTTCTTTGCAAAATTACAGGAACTTTCTCAAGCAATGGGCTTTCCATGCCCCCCTAATTTGTATCTTCTTTTGATTGTTTACTTCACAGGGTGTTTGCTGTTCACTTTGATAAAGAATAGACAATACAATATAAGAAAATGCAATGTGATATGCTCATGTATGCATGAATAATACTTACAATGATTTCATTGACTCATAGATCGAGGTGATCAGCAGAAGTATTCTCATTGACTCCTTTTTGATGCTCGTTTAAGTCTTGCATTGGAATGACAGAAAGCTTTGTATTTATGGCTTTTATCTTCAAGATGTTGAGAACATGAGTGGTGGAGACCCCAAGCAGCAAAGTTAGGGATGCATCCATTTTAAACTATGTTTCAGCGTGTCAGTTGATAGCTTTTTCATGACCTTGCCAATAATCATTTCCTTTGCCCAATGTGTCCTTTGGAGGTTTAAATGATTCAACATACTTCTATAAACTTGAAGGCTTTGTATGACAAAACTTTTTTTTATTTTTTGAATTTTGATTTTGAAATCAAATGTTGGCTTTGCAAAATCAATGTCAATGTACCTCAGGACTTGATTCTCAAAATTAACATATCTCTAACATGATAACCCTAGTTACCATATTAAACTAGGGAATCATTTCTATTTAAGCAAGAATTGTTGCACTTCAGATAGGCACATACACATTACTTGGCCGAAGGTCTCATTGAGTTTAAATATTGTCTATCTCATATTCATGCTTATTCAAACTATCTCCACTAATAGACTCTACCTACCAAGAGAGTTCAACATGTCTTTCATAGGCTTGAAATGGGGTCTATATGGGACACAGGTTTAAGTAAAGAACACTTTGAGATTGGAACTAGTGTGACACATTGGGAAAACCCTCACACTACAAATTTCTTGTTGGAACTTTAGACAGTTAGGAGCAATCTTTCTAGACTCCAAATTCCTTCTATCTTCTTGGCATTAATCTGGATCTTGATTAGGACAGTTTTTGCCCTTGCAAAAAGTTTGGCACCCATATTCACTTCTTTTCTTCTTCTCCCTTTTCTTTCTTTTTATTTTTCTTACTCTTCCCATTCTTTGAGCATTTTATCATTTTATCCTTCTTCCTTATAGGACTATCAAGTACAGAACTTTCAAGAACTGGATGGTCTTCCTCCTTTTTTCCTCCAATTTTGATTGAATCTATGGTTGGGTTGGACCAATTCAAGTCAAAATGTCCTTACAAACCAAATGGAAGCCTTTTGCTACTTTAGGTAAAAGAGAACTCAGTTGTCTTTCTGAACCACCTTTTTAGATTTTATCTTCTTTTTTCCTTTTCTTTTTCTTTCTCCCTTTTTTTTTGTCTTGTCTTCTTTTTCTTTTCCTTTTTTTTCTTTCTTCTTCATTTTTTCTTCTTCTTTTCTTTTCTTCTTCTTTTTTTTGTTTTTTTTTGTTCTAGCTCTAAAAGAGTTGTCTTGTTTGTACCAACTTGGGTTTCTAATAATGGATGAGTGAAGTGACATAAATCTCCTTTAACAGGGATAAATCTTTTGTTACTCGTATGTTATCTTGATAGATTGGAGATATTAGGTGAATTTCAAATACCCTTATGGACTTGAAAACATCAACTAACCTTACAGTTTTGGCTATGCATTCCTTTCTTTGATCTTCTTGCCTCTTCATCTTAGTGATCATAAGACATGTCAAAAGTATCACAACAGCTCATGGTAGGTCATCGGGGCTTGTAAGCCAATGAAAAGAAAGCTGAAATTTTATGAAGGCTCAAAGGGACAACTAGAGATTGATATTTAATTTGGTGGATGCTAGTTGTTGGCTTGCCAAACAATGCCTAGATCATCTCTCCCTTAAATAAGCAGAGTTCAATTTCGCCTCAAAAGTTTGTCAAAGCATGTTCTAAGACTGACTAGGACCTAGACAAAGGTAATTATGCAGGAGCCCTCTCTAAGTAAGCATACACAACTCAATGCTATAGAGCAATTCCCTCACCTAGTAAAGTCATTCGAGTCATGATGCCTAGATATATTAATTCATGAATCATCAAGCTAGATTCCTCATTGGTTGAGCACCAAAATGAACAAAGGCCAACAAAATTTTTGATAAAAGTAATTTATTCAAACAAATTTAAATTTGAAAAACATGATTGTTCCAATTAAAGAAAGTAAAATTGAAAACAACATGAAAGCTAAGGAAAGTTCATTGAGTTAGAGACGAAGAAACTCCATTTATTTAGACATCTCAAGGGCAAGGATTTTTTCCATCATCAAGGGCCATTGCTTCATCATCCAAAATTAGCCCAAGCTTTCTTAGTAGCACATCATCTTTAGTAGCTTCTCTTTCCATATCATGACAAGATGACAATATAAAACTCTTCATGAAGGTTGCAAGAGGTGGCGCCCTTCCAATTCTAGGTAGAGGCTTATTCTTAGTGTTGGGCTTATCAGGCTCAAGCAACTTTCCACTATCAATTAAATTCTGGATCTCATGCCTCAACTTCATACAGTTGTCCATTTCGTGTCCAAGCCTTTGATGGAATTGGAAAAATGCTCTAATGTCAAAGTTAGGCGGAAAAGGATTAGGCAAAGGACGAGGAGTCAAAGGTTGTAACAATCCCTTCTTCATTAGATTCTCCAACATTTTTGTCAAAGGTTCACCCAGGTCTGAGAATTTATGCCTCTTTGCTAGTTCAGTTGCTGCATTTTTCTCAACACCTCTTCTTTTCTTTTGATTCTGCTCATTGAGGTGGTAGCCGCTCCTATTACTCCATTTAGACAACATATGGTTCGGCTAATCTAGTAGAATAGGGATTGATCTTCATTTTTCATTTGATCTTTATTAGTGAACATGTTCTCCGTTGATGCTGCTTTTCCCTTCTTTCTTATGTCAATGAGAGATGCCTTATTAGCATTGTTGATGATCACCAGAATTTCAATCAACTGGGTCTTCATAATTTCAACCAATTGATCTTGCAGTTCAGCCATCCTAGCTTTGACAACGTCATCGATTATAACTCTCAGCTGGTTTACATCCATCCTCCCAATGAAGCACTTGAATTAAAGTCAATATTGTAGATGGTATTGTTGTATGCTCTTGAATTGTCATACTTTAGGTCTATGAGCCAGAAAGGATTAATGTTATGCAAATGTATGTATGCATGTATGCACAAACAATCAATAAAGATAAGTAGAACGTCCCTTCCAACCTTATAACATCCACACATGAATGGCGAGTCTCTTTTCCTAGGTAGTATGGTTAACAAAATACCAACATGGGAGATCTTGTTTTCAAAGATTTCCCTCGGACGTTTCAACCAATAGTTATATTTTCGAAAATGAAAATCAATTTGTGATAATTCCCATTAATTAGGTTTTAATCCATTCAACCAACTATAATAGCTTTTATGCTATATTGGATTAAAACTAAATTAAGAGGTTTATTATAGATAGATTTGTCACTTGAAAAAGTAACTAATGGTTCATGCCAAAAAACAAGCCCATGGTTAATTTATTCTTAGTATAAACTGGCTCACAATTGATTTTTGGTATTTCATAATTGACCTAAATAATTTACAAGCTCTTTGAAAGAAAAGGTTGGATGAAAATAATTTTATTTCTAAGCCAATTGTAAAAAGATTTTAGCAAAAAATGGATTTTGGGCTTAGTATTTGGGCCATGAGCAAAAGAATTTTTGATTTATTTTTTAGAAAAGAAATGTTTTGAAAATAGCTTTAGTCTTTTGGATTTTACAGAAAATTTATTTTGAGCTTACAATGTACTTAGGTCATATTAGAAAAAGATCAAACCAAATAAGCCATGATTTAAGCCAAGATAAATTAACCATAGTCAAACAACATGCATTTGGGGTAAAACCTAAGGAAAGTAACTAGAACAATTACATGAGCTTTAGTCTTTGGGTTAAAAGGTTCTCATAGCAAGTATATACCAAATGGTACAAGGCTATGAGTGGTTATGCCATGCTCAATCTCCATACCTTGAGTGAAAGTATGGTATCCCTTACATAACACAACACGGGTAACACGGGCATCCTAACTCATGCACACGATGCAATCTAATATGATGCAATGAATAATATCATTATAAGAAAGAAGTGAATAATAAAAAGACCAACGAAATCAACTTCTCTTATCTCCAGTGGAGTCGCCACTGTGAGCGGGGATTTTTACCCCTACTCCCAGTGGAATGGTTCTTGCGACTTCGACACTGTTTAGGCTCGAGGCCTTAGAGAACACAGACCTAAGTCCGGAGAAAATGGAGTCGCCACTCGGACGGGCCAGGAAAAAAGAAAGTGGTGGATGACACGATTCTAAAGGAATCCCAAACCCCCTAATGGGTTCGGAAAGTTGGGTATGTGTGGGGAAGGTGAGAAATGGCCCAGCACCCCCACAACGCCCGATTCATTAGAACCGGCCTCCTTTATAGGTCTTAATATTATAAAATTTTTAAATATAACAATATTATCCATATTACAAGAAACAATTGAAATAAAGCATCGTTATATTAAAATCAAAGCAATGTCCAAACAAAGCAAATAAATGGACAGCCATCCGAGGATGGAAACATGCCCTTACATCATATATGTCTAAGCTAAATAGGAAACCCACCAAAAGGTAGAAACATATCCTTTACATTGGTCTAAAATATAAAAGCAATTTAAATTACATGATATTTAATTAATGAGGTACTCACAAAGTGGAACCATACCTCTTACAACATTTGGAAATCAAAATAAATCGATAAAAGTAAATAACCATTCATAATAATTAAATCATTATCAAAGATATTAAACATCAATCAAAATATATAATAAGCATTCATCCATGATAAATTAAATAAATCAAGCATTGAACTTAAATAAATCAAATCATATAATAAACTACATAATTAAATAAGGTAAGTAAAAATACAAATTGAAGTTTACTGTTTCTCATTTAAAGTTCTTTAATTAATATTTAGGGTTTTGGAATTTATTGGTTTAGGCTACTATAAGTTTTAAGGGCATTGAATTGGATTAAGGTTTTATAATTTTAAGAGATTGATAAGGTTCTTCGATTAACCAAATTAGGGTTTGAGGGGTAAAATCATGAAATTAGGGTTTGGATACTTTAAAACATTTGAGTTTAGGACTCACGGTTACTGGATTATTATTTCGGATTTACTATATTGGGTTTGAGTGTTTAGGTTTATAAGGTTTAAAGTTTTTAAGATTTTAAGGATTAGGGTTTGGGAAAACTAGGGTTTAAGGTTTTAAAGGAATTAGGGTTTAAGAAAACTTAGGGTTTAGGTTAGCTAGTTTGGGGTTACTGTCTTGGTTTTGGAATTGAGGAAAATAGTTTAGAGTTTATAAAGTTTTTGGAAATAGGCAAGATGATTTAGGATTTTTGGAAACAGAAAGTATTTTTTTTGGGTTTTTGGAAATAAAAGGATCAATTTAGGGTTTTAAATTTTAGAAGAAACAAAATTAGGGTTATTGAGTTTTAAAGGAAATAGAGGAAATCATTTAAGATTTTTTGAAAACAAAGAAATGAATTAAGGTTTTTTAAGGTATTTAGAAATAATGGAAATCATTTAAGGTTTTTGGAAACAAAAATCAAATTATTGCATCTTCAAAGATCAAAGTTTTGCATGTATAATCTTATGAATTAAATAAAGAACGAAGCTACTGTAAGAAATAAAAAGAAATTAAAGATTCAAATCTTCATTCGTTGGTTCCACCAAAAATTGCTTCTTGGACGAACAAGGACAAAGGCAAGGTTGCTACCTTTGATAGCTTGATTACTTCTTTGCTTATTCTCTTCTAAAAATTCTGATCAATTTATAAAGTTCCAGTTCAAAATCCAAGTCCCAGTCCAAAGTCCGATCCCCCCTCAAAGTTCTCCTCCATTTCTTGTGTTTTTTTAGTCTTATTTATAAGAAATTTAGATGATTAATTTTAATTGTTTAAGGAAACTTTATTTAATTAGGAAAAGAAAACCAAAACCAAATAGAATTTGGTTTCCGAAAAAATTGTGTCGGAAAAATTTTGTTGGCTAAAACTGCGTCGGGCTGCGAGGGGCTACGAGCGCTGGCGGGCTGCAGGCCATTTCATCCACTATTTTCGGCGACAAATTTTTTTTCGTCGCCAATTTTTATTTTTATTTATTTGTTTATTTTTAAATATTATAAAAAATAAATACTAAAACAAATACTATATAATTAAAATAACACAAAAATTATTATGGACTAAATAAAATAATGGACTAGACTGGGTAAAAAATTAAGGGTTTGCAGGTACACCTGGGTGCCTTAATCATGTCAATGCCTGACTAAAATTTTTCATGTGATCTTAAAATATATATCTAAGCAAGTTCTAGCAATATATCAATCTAGGATGCTCAATCAAAGAATAACGAGTTAAAAGGCTCAATTTCTCACAAGCTAAAGGAAATACAAAGAAAGTCCATCAAAATTAACAATAAATATTAATTTTATTCAATTCTCAAATTCATGCTTCAACAATTCAAAGGTCATCTTTCACCAATCTTATAAATATTAAACTTTCAAAATTCAATTTTTCAAAGAAAACATTACAAAAACTTTAAACAAAGATTAGTTAAAAAGTAAAAACTTGCACCTCACACTTAAAGATTCACATTGTCCCTAATGTGAGTATCCAAAAATTAAAAGAAAATGATTTTAGGTAAAACCTGTCCTCCATTGATCCATGGTGTAAGACAAAAAGCTACTTTCATCCTTATAAATAACAAAAAGATAATTGTTCCACAAAGAAATAAAAAAAACAAAATTAACAAGATAAAACATGAAGTATCAATTATATATAAAAAATAAAACTAAAACATCCAAGAACAAAAAATAAACATCTAAGAACCAAAAATAAACAAAAAGTAACATCCAAAAAAAATAAATAAGACTTTCATAAAACTTGTTAAAGCTGATGTGGTGGAGCTTAGGAAGATGATGCAGCCGAAGGATGAAGGCTAAGAATCTTGGCCAAGTTGCTAGTGATAAGTTCTAATAGATTGAGTACCTTGGCATGATTACGATCAACCTTATTTTTGAGTGCCTCAATTTTTCTCATTAACTCTTGATTATCTAAAATTGGGGCATCCTCATCCAAACTTAATGAATCAGAGTCAGAATCATCATTGACTTGGGGTCATTTTCGTCATTCCTCCCGAGCACTAGGCTCACTAGAAAGCATCTCAGTTCTCCCAGCACTTTTTGTTGACATGTGCATCTTCTCTAAAGTGGCTATGTCTAGCATATCACTACTAAAAATTTTGTTCATTCCACAAGTTTCAAGGTTGAAACTTCCATCTAGAGCAAGTGCCAAAGTAGTCACTATTCCACCAATGCAAATCGCCCCTTTCCTCTTATTAGCCATGTTTTCTAAGATCTCAGCCATCTAATAAACAGTGCTTATGGGGGTAGCATGGTAAGCACACCACAAAAAAAATAGTTCATTAGCTTCAACTACCCCAGGACTTTCCTTCCATGCAAAGAAACTACATGACATAAATCAATGCAAATGACTCAATACAGGATTTGTCAATTGTGTTGCTTTGGATGATTTTGCCACATAAGTTCCCCCCAATCCTAACTCACTCCATTCATATTATTGCTTTAGGTATAGTCTTATGCCCCTTAAGAAAGAACCTGAAAATCTCATTCAATTGTTCAATGCAGATAATGTGTTGTTTCCCATTAAATTTGAAAGCTAGTCTAGTGCAAAGCTTAGATTCATTTTTTTTTTACCTTTAAAGGAGGAAACAAACTCAATAGTTAGCTCCTGGAATTGCAAAGGCTTAAGGGTGATAAATTTTTCTCAATGCAAGTTTTTCACATAAACTTTAAAAGTTTTCCCCAATTTGCAAGGCATTCAATGAATCATCACTCACATACCTTAAAGGGAAAAATCCCCTTGCTTTGTTTGCTAATCTTCTTGAGGAAGATGAAGGGGTTGATGATGATGGTTGTCTCCTCCTATGGTGAGATACTTGTTTGGTCCTTGGCATCATGAAATTGATAGATTTGAAGGTTTAGAGATGATTTATTTGTGTTTTTGTGAAGAAATTAGGAAGAATTGATGAAAAATAAGGATTTTGAGGGTTGAGTGTGGTGCCTTGGCCATGTAAGGATCGGTGGTGAGAGGGAAAAATGGTGTTTAGGGTTTGAATGAGAAAGAAATGCGAAAGATAATCAGGTTTTTAAGGTATTTAAAAGGGGTGAAAGGCTAAGCTTGATTGGTCTTGGTTGTGCCTGTCTAAAAGAGATACATAGGTTCTAAAAAATATTAGGGACACTGCCAAGTTTGAGTGGTCTTGGTCGTGTCTGGGCACATTTTGGAGACATGGTTATTGACAAGACCAAGATGCTTGGCCGTGTTAGAGTATGCTAAAATGATGGTCTTTTAGGATAGTAGTTGGTAGGGCTAAGACGCTAGCCGTCTCTTGTTCTATGTTTGGAACCAATTGGTAAGGATTTGACACGATCATGGACACAACCAAGATGTCTAGCCATGTCTGCTTCTTTCCACTTTCCAATTTTTGTGAAATTCTAGCCCTTAACCATGTCTATCCTAATTTGGCCATGTCTCCGACTGCCCAAAAATAATTTAAGCTCTCTCTTCATTTCCATTTCCCAAAAATCAACAAAAATAGAACCTCCCATCTTACCATCTATCCCGAATAATTTTATTATAAGATTTAATCAAACCAAAATAAAAAATTTAGAAATTAAAAACCTTTAAAAATGAACCAGAATAAAGAAATAGAAACTAATGGGTTACCTCCCATCAAGCGCTTCTTCCAGGATCCTTTAGCTTTAGTGGTAACTTATGTTGTAAAACAACACTTGTTACTTCCAAAACTATCACCTTTTCATTTGGCTCACACCTTTTCTTTTTGGTATTTAATTCTTTGAAAAATCTACCGTAAGCTGGCATGTTCTTAATTGCCTCAAGTAAATCGAGATTTATACTTACCTTGGAGAGCATGTCATAGATTTTTGAAAATTGCTTATCTTACTTCTCACCTTTCAATTTGCTTGGAAAGGAATTGGTGGCCTGTACGGAGTTGGAGACTTGTGCAATTTCATGAAGTTGATGTCTCCACATTCTCATCCTCCTTTCATCGACTTGATTGCTCTTGGTTGGCTTGCATCTCCAAACCATTTTCTTCTTAATTAGTACATGTATTCAAATAATCTCTAATTTTGTTATCTATTACCTTTTCGCTTCTCAAAATTGTGATTGCTTTGGCTTGCTCTGGTTGGCTTGAAAATTTCCCTTTATTGTGCACTTGAAGTTGGTTTGCCAATTGACCAACTTGAGTTTCCACCTTCTTTAGTGATGCCTCAAAAGAATCAAACCTCTTGTTGTTTACCTCTTGGTTCTGGGTGCTAATTCGAATGAAAGCATTCAAATTAGCTTCAAGTGTTGGTTTCTTTATTTGCTATTGATTTGAAGTTTGTCCTTAGAAATGAGGTCCTCTTTGATAGGGCTGGAAGGACTGTTGAGGTGGCATTTATTGCTGATTTTTCCAAGAGAATTTTGGAAGATTTCTCCAACTGGGATTATACGAGTTAGAATATGGATCATTTCTCCCTCTTTGTTGGAAACCTTCTAATGCATTGACTTGCTCTTACCCTCTTGGTATTGTTTAGAACCAAATGAGCACATGTTTGCACTATGTCCTACAATGCCACATGCTACACATATTTCTTGATCTTGACTTGGCATAGGTGCGCTTCCTCTTGCATTTAGCATCTTAACTTGTCTTGTTAATTCTACTAACTACCTTGCCATTTTAGAATTGTAGTTCATTTCATAAACTCCTTTGCATCTCTCCCTTATGCTCTTTTAGTGTGAATTTTATCCTAGCATTTCAAACAATCTCACAGTTTCTACAGCAGTTTTCTCTCCCATTACACCTCTAGCTGCATTGTTAATTGAATTTTGGCTTTGATGTGTGAGCCCATCATAAAGGAATTGCTTAAGCAACCATTGTGGATAGTGATTATGAGGGCATTGGGACAACAAAGACGTGAAGTGATCCCACGCCTCATGAAATGGTTCACCATCCATTTGGGTGAAAGTTGCAATATTCCCCCTAATCTCCTTTGTTTTCTAATGTGAGTAGAATTTTCCCATAAATTTATTATAAACCTTGGTCCATGAGGTTAATGAATTTTCTGGTAAAGTTATCAACCATGCCTTTTCCCTATCCTTCAAAGTATATGGGAAACACTGACATCATAAGCTCATCTTCAGTCAGTGTTTACAAAGGGAATGTGTGCAAAGTTGAATAAAAATCATGAATGAAGTTGCAAGGATCTTCATTCGGCATTCCATGAAAAGAGGGCATCACACTATAATTAGTATTTTTAGTTCATAGTTTCTTGCTGTGTTGCTCAACCGTATGCATGATGTAGTTACCCAAATTATTGGTCGAGCAAATTATTTCATGAGTTGTTCTTCGCCTTCCACCATTTTTTATTGCTTCTTCGAATTGCTCTTCAAAGTCTTCTCCTTCTTATTGCAAAGGATCTACCTCCTCAATTCTAGGAAGTTTACGAATGTTTTCTACAATTAGAATAAGTTCGTTGCCATGAGGCCTTCATCCTTACATAAATCACCTGAGTAATTCAAAAGAAACACTTAAACAATTTAAATAAAAACTCAAATTATCACTTAAATAGCCTTCACCGGCAACAGTGCCAAAAACTTGTTGTGTAATATCCCAAACTATACCCTAAAATTTTGGAAATGTTAAGCGTTGAAATTGGATTTAATGATTTTAAAGTGTGTATATGTTATATATATAAAGATATATACAATATATACAAGTCAACATTTATTGATGGTCAAATGGGATATTTCATTATTTTAAAAAGAAATTAATGTAAGTGGAAGATGATATTTACATTATTATAATACATAAATTGCTTGGTGAAGGTTAATTGGAAATTTGAGTGGCTAAGAGTAGAGTGGTATTGACTTTTCATTATTTTCTTCTTCCTCTTTCTTTTTGATAGCCGGCCACCACCATCTTCATCAAGGAAAAGAAGTTTTGTGATTTCTAACTTAAGATTGAAGGTTGTTTCCAGAGATCAAGTTGGAGTTTGAAGGATTTTCTTCACTTTTGGTAAGTTTCCAACTTGTTTTTTTTTGTGTTATTTTGGAGTTTGTGTATTTGAGTTTAGTGAATAGTTGTTGTTGATGTGTGTATGGTTGATTTTACTGTGTTTGAAATTTTTTGGTCTATTTGACTTTGATTTTGGGGTTGGATTGAAAAAATGTTAAGTTTGGTGAAGAAGACAAGAGTTGTGGATTGTGCATGTGTTGAGTTGTAAAGTATGGTTGTGATTGTGTTTTGATGCATGTTATTGAGTGGTTTTGATGTTATGCAAGTTTATTATGGTTTATTGATGGTTTTGGGTAAAATTGTTTGGAGTGGAAAAGGGTTAAAGAAAGATGATTGTTAGATGTAGTGTTTTTGGTGTCGGTTTCAGGCTTATGGCCTGACACGCCCAGTAGCACAGCCATGTCCTTGGGCATGCCATTGGTTCTATTTTCAGTTTGAGCGACATGAGCAGTGACATGCCCATGTCACTGAGCGTGTCACAGCTTCTATGTTGTTGGTTGATTGACACGTCCAGTGACACGCCCATGTCACTGAGTATGTCAAAGCTTCTGTGTTGTGGTTTTAGGGCACAGCCAGGGACACGCCCATGTTATTGATCGTGTCATGTGTAGGGTTTTCCCTTGTTAGCTCTTGTTCTTATTTCTTTTGTGTAATCACCTTTGGATTAGGTTTTGAAGAGATTTGAGTTTCCCTAATCCATGTGTTGAAGGATTCTTTGAAGAGGATGTTGTTAGATTGGTGTGAGTTACTCATGAGGTAAGTAGAAACCTTACATGATTGCATACATTTACATGACTTAGGGATTTAACACATTTGGTTGGAAAATGTGTTAAGTTACCTATTATATTGTTGAGATATGAGAATGGTGCTATGTTTTGCATATGTAAATTATGTGAATTATATGTTGAGGATTCAAAAATTTATGAACAATGTAAGTTGTGATGTGCACTCTAATGATGAAATGTGAAGCCATTGATGTTGGCTATAATAATGTAAATGAAATATTTGGTGCATTGTGCCTAGATGATCAATGAGAAAATGAGAAAGGAATTTGATAATGAAATAATGAATGAATTGTGTGCCTAGTATGTTATTCAATTTTCAGAGTTTTGTTGTTGGTGGCATGCCTAAAAGTAACAATCCCTTGAAGCTGGGTTGGGTTTGGTCCTTGAAGCAAGGTTGGGTTGATGCTATGCTACCCTTCAAGCTTGGTTGGGCCTAGTCCTTGAAGCCTGGTTGGGATGTTACATATGAGATATTTCTCATTGTGATAATGATTCGCCTACGGGCTTGATAAATGTGATTATTGGAACAAAATAGTAACTCTGGAAGTTGAAAGGCATATTAGCTTCTTTTGGGCTCATGCTTGTCTTTGCTTAAATGTGAATCATGAATAATATAATGAAATATAATGTTATGAAATATGATATCCTTGTGTATTGTTTATAATGTTTGAAAGTTTGACATTGGCATTACATATGAAGCATATTGTTATCGTGGTTTGTACCACTAAGCCTATGGCTTAGCGCGATTGTGGTTCATCATGCAGGTGACAGGGTAGATCCATTTGAACCAAAGAGTTCAGCTAGACCGAGTCGAGTCTAGGCTTGTGATACCTTATGAAGTGTTGATTTTTGAACTTCATGACCAGAGACAATCTGCCAAGCATGTATAAACTCTATATTTTTGTAAATATTATTCTTATTGTATATATATATATATTCCACTGCATTTTCCGCTGTTATTAAACAAATGTTTTGGATAAACTTTGGGTGTAATGAAGATATATGTATATGTATTTTAACAAGGAATGTTTTATATAATACTATTTATAATAATGATTTGATGCTAAAGTTTAAAGATAGGTTTGCTTCAAATGGACCGTGACATCCTTATATCCAGTATACGTATATTACATATTGAGAGTATATGTGTTGTACGTATATGGGGTATAGAGTTGTTACAATTATTTTGGTATCAGAGTCTAGGTTTGAGGTTCTCAGCCTAGATGAATTGTAAGAAAAAGAAAATTTTGATTTTAAAATATGGTTTTTGAATAATATAGATGCATTGGAACTGGCAGTTTCTGATCTTTGATGAGGCATATTCTGCTGTATTTGCAGATATAGGTAGTGATGGCATCTCAGTCACATCAGTCCATAGAGGGTAGTGCTGAGAGTGTAGCTCCTGAGGACGGTAGAGATGGAGCTAGAGTTGAGATAGCTGGAGAGGCAGCTGCTCCTATGCCAGAGAGACCAGCAGCTGATGAGATTCTGCCAGTTTGGTTACAGCATATGGTAGAATTGTTGAGGCAGACTCTAGTGCAGCAGTCGCCACTACAACCACAGCCACAAGTACCATTGAGGCAGTATGATAAATTGAGGCAGTTCAGAGCTGAGGACTTCTTTGGTACTACAGATCCTGCAGTAGCTGAGCAGTGGTTGGATAGAGTTCAGAGGGTATTCATTCAGCTGCAGGCTACTTCTAAAGAGAAATTTCATTATGCTAGATCCCTTCTGTAGAGAGATGCTTATGATTGGTGGAAGACGGTTCCACATGCGATGGATGATCCACTGACCCTGACTTATGGTGATTTTTTGTAGGAGTTTGAGTATAAGTATACTCTGAGGGAGTATAAAAATGCCAAGAAGATGGAATTTCTGAATTTGAGACAGGATAACCGGACAGTGATAGAGTATGAGATAGAGTTCATCCAGTTGAGTCATTATACCAGTGGGATTATTTCAAATGAGATAGACTAGTGCAAGAGATTTGAGGAGGGGTTGAGACCCTCTATTATGTGTATTGTTGTTGGTTCCCGGTACCAAGATTTTTCTCAGTTGGTTGTAGCTGCTAGAAGTGTTGAGAGAGCATAGGGTATTGCAGTAGCTACTACTAAGGAGGAGACTAGAGTTAGGAGACCGTAGTTTGAGGCAAGGTCTTCTTCTATGAAGAGAGGTAGAGGAAGTTTTACTCCAAGAGTCAGTAGGAGACAGAGGCAGTCTGGTAGGTCAGTTCAATATCAGAGGCAGAGACCGAGACCTATAGTTTCTATAGCTAGTGCTCCGACTCCAGTGGTTCATAGATCTATTCCACCTACATGTGTCCATTGTCTTAGGGCACATGAGGGTGCTTGCTAGAAGACGGGTGGAATAGGAGTGTGTTTTAGATGTGGGTCACCAACTCATTTCATCAAAGATTGCCCTGAGCTACCAAAAGATAGACAAATTGATACTGCAGCTTCTCGACCCAGTGTCAGCAGAGGAGGTCAAGAGGGCAGAGGTTTTAGTTGAGGTGGTCAACCTGGGATTAGTCAGAGAGGAGGCTCTACATCCGGAGACTATAGGCCAGATGAGGTTGGGCCATCTCAGCAAGTGTATGTGATGCAAAGGCAGCTGGATGCTTCAACAGTTATTGCGGGTACATTTTCTTTATTTGGCATTTCAGTTCTTGCTCTTATTGATCCAGGATATACTCATTCATACATAAGTGCATCTATTTTGCCTGTAAATGAATTGCATACTGAGTCCCTAGGATTTGATGTCTTGGTGACAAATCCTTTAGGGCATAGTGTGGTAGTTAGCAAGGTGCATCGAGATAGTTCAGTTATGGTGCAGGATGAGGAGTTCTTGGGTAATTAGATTGAAATGCCTTTTAAATAATATGATTTGATCTTAGGCATGGATTGGTTGTCTAAGCATGGAGTTGTGGTAGACTGTCAAAATAAATGTGCTACCCTAAGAACCGGTGATGGTAGGAGTGTTATGATATCTAGTGAGCAGAAACAACTTGCATCCATATTTGTTTCAGCTGTTGCAGCTAGGAGGTTGATTTGGAAGGGATGTGAGACTTATTTGGCTCATTTTTTAGATACCAGAGTAATGGGTTCTCAGCTTGATAGTATACCTACAGTTGCTGAATTCCCAAATGTGTTTTCTAAGGAGTTGCCAGGGATACCCCCTAAGAGAAAGGTTGAGTTTGGTATCAATTTGTTGCCTAGTACCACTCCCATCTCTATTACTCCCTATGGAATGGCACCTGCTGAGTTGAGAGAGTTGAAGGTGCAGTTGCAGGACTTGTTGGATGGTTTGTTTGCCCTAGTGTGTCTCTGTGGGGAGCGCCTGTTTTGTTTGTAAAGTAGAAAGATGGTACCTTAAGATTGTGTATTGATTATAGGCAGCTGAATAAGGTGACCATCAAGAACAAGTATCCTTTGCCTAGGATAGATGATCTCTTTGATCAATTGAAGGCAACATCAATTTTCTCCAAGATTGATCTGAGATCAGGGTACCATCAGTTGAGAGTCAGAGCTGAAGATGTATCTAAGACAACTTTCCGCACAAGGTATGGGCATTA
This sequence comes from Garcia nutans, assembly GCA_947685225.1. NCBI lineage: Eukaryota > Viridiplantae > Streptophyta > Magnoliopsida > Malpighiales > Euphorbiaceae > Garcia > Garcia nutans. Next base: position 20,022,179 of record CANTUV010000005.1, read on the forward strand.
TGAGTTTTTGATGATGCCTTTTGGATTGACGAATGCACCAGCAGCTTTTATGGATTTGATGAATAGGGTGTTTAGACCCTATCTAGATCAATTTTTGGTGGTCTTTATCGATGATATTTTGGTGTATTCGCATAATAAGGAGGTGCAAGATGAGCATCTGCGGATTGTATTGTAGACTTTGAGAGAGAAGCAATTGTATGTTAAGTTGTCTAAGTGTGAGTTTTAGCTTGATCAAATGACTTTTCTCGGTCATGTGGTGTCAGCAGATGGTATAAGAGTTGATCGGAGTAAAGTTGAAGCTATTTTTAATTGGAGTCCACTAAAGACAGTGACTGAAGTTAGAAGTTTTCTGGGTTTGGCAAGCTATTATCGACGGTTTGTGAAGGGTTTTTCTTTGATAGCTACTCCTCTCACCAGATTACTTAGAAAGGAAGTTAGATTCGTATGGACAGAGCAGTGTCAAGCAAGCTTTGAGCAATTGAAAGAGATGTTGACTCAAGCTCATGTTCTTACTTTGCCTGTGGAAGATAAACCATATGTGATTTACAGTGATGCTTCACATAGTGGTTTAGGTTGTGTTTAGATGCAGGAGGGTAGAGTCATAGCTTATGCTTCTCGGCAGTTGAAGCCGCATGAGCTTAATTATTCGACGCATGATTTGGAATTGGCAGCCATAGTTTTTGCTTTAAAGATTTGGCGACATTACCTTTGTGGGGAGAAATGTTTCATCTATACAGATCACAGAAGTTTGAAATACTTGGGTGTTCAGAGAGAGCTGAATCTTTGACAGAGATGATGGTTAGAGTTGAATAAAGACTATGACTACTTGATTGATTATCATCCTGGTAAGGCAAATGTTATTGCTGATGCCTTGAGTCGGAAGTCTTTAGCAGAATTGACTGCTTATTCGCTCTCGTTGCTTGTTGAGTAGAGAGCATTGCATGCTAGTTTTGAATCATGTGATGATGGTGCTTTGTTAGCTCAGTTGCAATTAAGACCGGTATTGTTGGAGCATATTAGAGAGGCTCAATTGGTAGATGAAAGAATTCAGAAAGTGGTATCGAATTGCCAAAAAGGAGAGAGCAAAGATTTTCATGTGAGAGCTGATGGCAGTCTTTGGTATAAGGATAGATTTTGTGTTCCTAATGACATAGATTGAAAAAGATAATTTTGGAGGAAGCACATCAGTCGGCTTTTGCTATGCACCCTGGGAGTACCAAGATGTATCATGATTTAAAGCAATATTATTAGTGGTTAGGTATGAAGAGGGACATATCATAGTTTATGTCTAAATGTCTCACTTGTCAGAGAGTGAAGGCCGAGCACCAAGTTCCAACAGGGTTGCTTTAACCTTTAATAGTGCCAAAATGGAAATGGGAATGTGTAACGATGGATTTTGTGACTGGTTTGCCATTGACTCAGAAGAAGCATGATGCCATCTGGGTGATAGTTGATTAGTTGACCAAGACAGCTCATTTTCTTCCAGTTCGAATGGACTATTCTCTAGAGAAGTTGGCTGAGCTGTATATCAGTGAGATAGTGAAGTTGCATGGAGTCCCAATTTCTTTGGTATCAGATCGAGATCCCCGATTCACTTCATGGTTTTGGAAGAGTTTGAATGGTGCTTTGGGTTCTTTATTGCATTTTAGCACTGCTTTCCATCCTCAGACAGATGGGCAGTCAGAGAGGGTGATATAGATTTTGAAGGACATGTTGAGGAGCTGTATCATTGATTTCTCTGGGAGTTGGGATAGATTTTTGCCATTGATGGAATTTTCTTATAACAACAGTCACCAATCCAGTATTAAAATGGCACCCTATGAAGAATTGTATGGTAGAAGATGCAAGACGCCTCTATGTTGGGATGAAGTTGGAGAAGGTAAGTTGATTGGTCTCGATTTGATTAAAGAAATGGAAGAGAAAGTGAAGACAATTCAGGATCATTTGAAAGCAGCTTCAGATCGACAGAAATCCTATTCAGATTTGAAGAGGAGAGACATAGAGTTTAGTGTTGGAGATAAAGTATTTTTGAAAGTGTCTCCTTGGAAGCGAATTTTAAGATTTTGCCACAAAGGGAAGTTGAGTCCTCATTTCATTGGACCTTATGAAGTATTGGAGACAGTTGGACTAGCTGCTTATTAACTTGCTTTGCCGCTTGAATTGGATAGAATTCACAATGTCTTTCATGTTTCTATGCTATGAAGGTACAGATCAGACCCATCTTATGTTTTATCAGTGGAATCTATTGAGGTGAGTCTGGATCTAACGTTTGAAGAAGAACCAGTGGCTATTGTGGCACATGAAGTGAAAGAATTGAGAAATAAGAAAGTGCCACTTGTGAAGGTTCTTTGGAAGAATCATGTTAAGGAAGAAGCAACTTGGAAGACTGAGCAAGTGATGCGAGACCAGTATCCCCAGCTATTTTAGATTTAAGAACAGGTAATTTCGAGGAAGAAATTTATTTATAGAGGGGGAGAATTGTAATATCCCAAACTATACCCTAAAATTTTGGAAATGTTAAGTTTTGAAATTGGATTTAATGATTTTAAAGTGTGTATATGTTGTATATATAAAGAAATATACAACATATACAAGTCAACATTTATTGATGGTCAAATGGGATAATTAATTATTTTAAAAAGAAATTAATGTAAGTGGAAGATGATATTTATATTATTATAATACATAAATTACTTGGTGGAGGTTAATTGGAGATTTGAGTGGCTAAGAGTAGAGTGGTATTGAATTTTCATTATCTTCTTCTTCCTCTTTCTTTTTGATAGCCGCCACCACCATTTTCATCAAGGAAGAGAGGTTTTGTGATTTCTAACTCAAGATTGAAGGGTGTTTTAAGAGATCAAGTTGGAGTTTGAAGGATTTTCTTCACATTTGGTAAGTTTCCAACTTGTTTCTTTGTGTTCTTTTGGAGTTTGTGTATTTGAGCTTGGTGAGTAATTGTTGTTGATGTGTGTATGGTTGATTTTGGTGTGTTTGAAGTTGTTTGGTCTATTTGACTTTGATTTTGGGGTTGGATTGAAGAAAACGTTAAGTTTGGTGAAGAAGACAAGAGTTGTGGATTGTGTATGTGTTGAGTTGTAAATTATGGTTGTGATTTTTGATGAATGTTATTTAGTTGTTTTGATGTTATGCAAGTTTATTATGGTTTATTGATGGTTTTGGGTAAGATTGTTTGGAGTGGAAAAGGGTTAAAGAAAGATGATTGTTAGATGTAGTGTTTTTGGTGTCAATTTCTGGTTTTTGGCCTTACACGTCCAGTAGCACGGCCATGTCCTTGGGCGTGTCATTGATTCTGTTTTCAGTTTGAGTGACACACCCATGTCACTGAGCGTGTCACAGCTTCTGTGCTATTGGTTGACTAACACGTCCAGTGACACGCCCATGTCACTGAGCATGTCATAGCTGCTGTGTTGTTGGAGAATTGACACGTGCAGTGACACGCCCATGTCACTGAGCGTGTCAAAGCTTCTGTGTTGTGGTTTAAGGGCACAACCAGGGGCACACCCGTGTTGTTGAGCATGTCGTGTGTAGGGTTTGCCCTAGTTAGCTCTTGTTCTTATTTCTTATGTGTAATCACCTTTGGATTAGGTTTTGAAGAGATTTGAGTTGCCCTAATCCAAGTGTTGAAGGATTTTTGGAAGAGGTGGTTGTTAGATTGGTGTGAGTTGCTCTTGAGGTAAGTACAAACCTTACATGATTGCTTACATTTACATGACTTTGGGATTTAACACATTTGGTTGGAAAATGTGTTAAGTTACCTATTATATTGTTGAGATATGAGAATGGTGCTATGTTTTGCATTATGTAAATTATGTGAATTATATATTGAGGATTCAAAATATACGAACAATGTAAGTTGTGATGTACACTCTAATGATGAAATGTGAAGCCATTAATGTTGGCTATAATAATGTAAATGAAATATTTGGGGCATTGTGCCTAGATGATCAATGAGAAAATGAGAAAGGAATTTGATAAAGAAATAATGAAAGAATTATGCCTAGATGATCAGAGTTTTGTTGTTGGTGGCATGCCTAAAAGTAACAATCCCTTGAAGCTGTGTTGGGCTTGGTCCTTGAAGCCGGGTTGGGTTGATGCTATGCTCCCCTTGAAGCTTGGTTGGGCCTAGTCCTTGAAGCCTAGTTGGGATGTTACTTATGAGATGTTTCTCATTGTGATAATGATTTGCCTACGGGCTTGATAAATGTGATTATTGGACCAAAATAGTAACTCTAAAATTTGAATGGCATATTACCTTCTTTTGGGCCCATGCTTGTCTTTGCTTAAATATTAATCATGAATGGTGAAACAATTGAATAATATAATGAAATGTAATGTTATGAAATATGATATCCTTGTGTATTGTTTATAATGTTTGAAAGTTTGACATTGGCATTACATTTGAGGCATATTGTTATCGTTGTTTGTACCACTAAGCCTATGACTTAGTGCGATTGTGGTTCATCGCACAGATGACAGTGTAGATCCAGTTGAACTGGAGAGTTCAGCTAGACCGAGTCGAGTCTAGGCTTGTGATCCCTTGTGAAGTGTTGATTTTTGGACTTCAAGATCAGAGACAAACTGCCAAGCATGTATAAACTCTATATTTCTGTAAATATTGTTTTTGTTGTATATATATGTATATTCCGCTGCATTTTCCGCTGTTATTAAACAAATGTTTTGGATAAACTTTGGGTGTAATGAAGATATATGTATATGTATTTTAACAAGGAATGTTTTATATAATACTATTTATAATAATGATTTGATGTTAAAGTTTAAAGATAGGTTTGCTTCAAATGGACCGTGACATCCTTATATCCGGTATACGTATATTACATATTGAGAGTGTATGTGGTGTACATATATGGGGTATAGGGGTGTTACATGTTGTGCCTTACTTAATACTACTAAAAGCGACTCTCACAAGAATATGTTTTATTAGTTTTTGTCATAGATTTGTATCTTATTTATTGTGATGATTATTGTTTTCTTTAGGTATTTTGGTAGTTTTAATATGTTTATTTAGTGTTTTTTTTTAATTTTGGTAGTTTTAATTTATTTAAGTGTTTATGTTATTTTTGTTCTAGTTTTTAGTTTAATGTTTATTTGTTGTTGGTTAATGTTTATTTGATTCTTGTTTAAAGTGTGTTTCAAGTGTTTGTGTTAGGTTAATATGCAAGGAACCATATTAAGGGCAAAACCAAGGATCAAGAGAGGAAGGAAAGACCAAGGAACTAAGAGGAAGAAAACAATGGACAGTAGCTGACACATGCAGAGGACACTGCCAAGCTTGTGGCCATGTCCCATACCAAGCTAAGTAAGAAGACCAATGTCCAGAAGGTGACACACTCAAGAGACACGGCCAAGCTTGTGGCCGTGTCCCTCCAAATTTGTCAAACACGGCCAAGCTTCCTCCAAACTGGCCGTGTCACTCACCACTCCAAAGAAGAAAAGAAGAAAATCACACAGAAGAGAAAACACTCAGGGGACACGGCCAAGCTTGTGGCCGTGTCCCTCCAAGAACCTCAAACATGGCCAAGTTCACTTGAGCTTGGTCGTGTCACTCATGCACTACAGAAGACGCGGATTTTTGGAGCGGAGGTTTCATATAAATATTAGAATTAGGGTTTTCAAAGGGTTGTTGAGAGTTTTGAGTTTTGTTTAGCCGTCAAAGAAAATAATTTAGGGTTTCATATCTTGTTTTCTTGGATATTTTGATTACACTTGGATTAAACTAGTCTAGATTAAATTCATTTTAGCCATTGCAACATTCTTCGAGCAAATTATGAACAAGAGATTCTTCAGAAGCAAAAGGGAGTTGTAATTTGGTTTTGTTCTCAGACTTTATCTCTTAAGTTCATTTGGAATTGTATTTATGAATATTATTTTTTTGAATTTTAATGAGATGAGCATGTTTGATAACATTATTATGAACTAATTTGATCTAGTCTAGGGTTTGTATGGATCTACTATGATTGTATGAATTGGTTATTACTCTTAACTGAATTTATTTCTTTAGCCTTGATTGAATGGAATTATTGTTAATATATAATTGATTGGCCGCCAATTATGTGTTTAAGGTATTAGATGAAGGACTGAGAGATGAAGTCTAATGCTGGAACAATTTAATTAGGGACTTAGGTGAATTAGAAATATAACCTAGGAAAAAGATCATATCAATTGTAACAAGATTAGTTGAAAGAGGTTTGAATGCGAGAGCTTATTTCCTTGATTCAATTAATTAAGTTGCTTGAGATTTAATCTTTGAAATTAAATTGGTTGCGAGGAATAATTGTTCATACATATAAGTAGTAGAGAAGTGCAAACCCTAGACCTTTCTATTAAGTGAATCAATACATCAACTTAGTTTACTTTTATTGTTTTAAACATCAATCGATCTTCTTCATTAGTTGTTAGCAATTTAAATTTATTAATTACTTGTTATTTATAATCTGATAATCAATTAGCTATTCTAGCTTCCTTGAGAGAGGACCTTGGGGCGATCACCTTTGCTACAACTACCTCGTATACTTGCGAGTGACGCTTATAGTAGAGTTAAATAGAGTGCAACAAGTCTTTGGCGCCGTTGCCGGGGAAGCTAATTGGCGTAATTGTTTATTAGTCGTAGATACTTTAGATTCTTTTTCATTATTTACTTTTTATTTTATTTGTCTTTTGCTTTTAATAATTTCTTTGTTCCAGAAATTTTGTTTATGCAAGGCAGGAGATCACTCGGAAGAGAGCTATATCCAGTTATTCCAGAAATCCAGAGAGTGAAAAGGAGCAGAGAAGAGTTTGAACTGTACACCGGATTTGATACTACAGAGGAGGGCACTTCTGATTTTGAGTCAAAATCTGCACATTCTACCAACATGGGAGAAGAAAGGCAAAGAACTATGAGGGACTTTGCTAGACCTGTCATTGGAACTTCCACTTCTTACATAAGATTGACAGATGCAACAAGAAATTATGAGTTGAAGAACATTCATTACAACATGCTGCCATCATTCTATGGAGTTCCAAATGAAGATCCTTTGAACTTTATTCGGGATTTCTATTCCACCCTCAACACTTTTCCATTGGGAGGACTAACAGAGGACCAGTTGAGGAAGAGATGTTTCCCGTATACATTGAAGGATAGGGCAAAGAGCTGGCTTATGATGTTGCCCGAAAATTCTTTGACAACTTGGGAGCAAGTTTATAATAAATTTATGGGCAAGTTTTACTCACATCAGAAGATAGCTGAATTGAGAGGGAAGATTGCTACATTCTCTCAATTTGAAAGAGAGCCATTTCATGATGTAACACCCTGATACTCCATATAAGTACTATACATATACCTAGTATACATACAATACGTATATAAAGTATAAGAATGTTACTTTTAGTTTCAATTTGAAAAACCTTTATCCAGATTCATAAAATTGAACATTAATTTAAAACACATTTACAAAAGTCAGTATTCTTATTTATCAAAACTTCATTCATCCATATGAATATATATTAACTCAAAAATACAATATAATTTAAAATCACACATGTATGCATCACCTTCTAGTTGGTCTCGAGACACTCATACCTTTCTCGTGGCATAAAAGCTGGACTTCCAGATCAACCGCAACCACCTGCGCGATTACACAACCGCGCTAAGCCCGAAAGCTTAGTAATACAAATAATAATAAAATATACCTTACTAAAGAATCATACCTCATATTTTTAGCATCATATTTTATTTTCTTTCTCTTACCCCGTTTTCCTTTCTCAATGCATCCTTCACATATTCCTACTAATCTCATAAATTATACACATATTTACACAGAACATTCACCAAGCAATACTTACCATTTCTATCTCATATACATATCCATATACGTTATTTCAACAAGTCACCATTCAATGATTTATCCAAATCTTCATGAAAACAATTCTTACAAGTTCCACATTCATATATATTTACACATCATATTATATTTTCATAAACTCATTTCTTATCAAGGCTCCTCAACCCATATTCATTTTCAATATATCAATACACACATATATTATATATCATATCAATCATGAATCACATTTGCAATAAAGGCAACCATAGATCTCATTTCTCATTTATTTCAACATTTAAATATCACACTGACAACAAAGACAGACTCGGGCCCAACAGACACTAATATGTTATTCAAAGTTCAGAGTTTCTGCATTGGTCCATAATCACAATGATCAAGCCCGTAGGCAATATATCTCATATCTCTATCCATGGATAGCGTAACAGACCCAGTCTCTTGGATCATCAACTCGGCTAAACTCGAGGATATCCTCAACCCGGCTAGACTGTTACTACAATTCACATTTCACATTTTATAAAGTAACAGACCCAGTCTCTTGGATCTCAATTCATCTCAATGCAAAGAGATCCTCAACCCGGCAAGACTGTTACCTTTCATGTATTTCGTATCAATAATTCACATAGTGTAACAGACCTAGTCTCTTGAACCTCAATTCACTCAAATTGAAGAGATCCTCAACCCGGCAAGACTGTTACATTTTCACATTTTCTAGGCATGCCGCCAAATCCGGAACTCTGAAAATTGAATCAACATATTAGACACAAAATCTTTTCATTTTCATTTCATTCTCAATTGAATTATCATAGCCAATAACAATGGCTTGACATCTCATTTGAATCACTATAGCCAATCACAATGGCTTCATATCTCATTTGAATTATCATAGCCAATAACAATGGCTTCACATCATATCATGTCTCAAATCATACTATAATATTTCATTATTCAATTATACATAATCTATTATCTCATCATATCCTTTACATTATAAAGTACATCATTCATATAACACATTACAATTCACTAAATTCACAATGCATATAACATAACATTGTTTATATAATATCATATGCATCTTCATTATCATCAAAAGTATGATCAATCATTGATATACACATATATAATTTACCTTATTCATAGATTTGGAATCCTCAATATACATTAGTTTAGGTCATCTTTATTCAAGTATATTTAAAGTGTAGATACAAAAAGACCTTTGGAGGATTCAACAATGTAAGAATAATCAAGAATAAATATCCTTAGCCAACACACTCAAGGGACACGGCCAAGCTTGTGGCCGTGTCTCACAACACTAATTCAAACAGTAGCAAACACGGGCAATGGACACGGCCAAGCCAGTGGTCGTGTCTCTCAACACCAAAAATCCAGTAGCAGACACGGGCAAGGGACACGGCCGTGTCTCTCAACATAAAATAGGCAGTGGCAAACACAGTCAAGGGACACGGCCAAGCCAGTGGCCGTGTCTCTTAAAATCATCCAACACGGCCAAGTTTGCCCTAACTTGGCCGTGTCTCTCATAACTTGGCCGTGTCCTTCAATAATTTAAAGACCAAATACTTCAAAATCCATCCAAACACTTCCAAATTCACACCAGCACCCTCTAAATTATTATCTTTGTTTATATTTATCACTTTCCTATCACTTTAGCATTTATATAACTTCATTATATCATCATACTAATCAATATATATATATATACATCACTATAATCAATTACTCAAAGTACCAATTCATTTATACTAAACCCTAACTCAACAATTCATCATCATCCTCACAATTACCCCAACTTATCATCACTTCAATACCAATTCAACACATTTACACACATAAATTTTTCATTATAATCATCTTACACACTAACCATCACCTCAATCAAAAGAAATCAAAACAAGAAGATAAAGACTTACATATGTATATAATCAATAAAATCACTCAAGAAAAGAGTACTTACATGAATATGTTGCCAAATCTTCATCTCCATCTTCAATACTCTTAAAATCCTTAAGAAATTTAATGAAGATCATCACATCTCTCCATCTCTCTCTCTCTCTCGTGCAAGAACCAAAAGGAGAAGAAGAAGAAGAAAGAAAATATCTTTTTCCTCTTCTCACGATAACCATATATATATATTTATATTAATAATAATAATAATAATAATAATAATAATAATAATTTCTCAATTAATCTCCACCTCATAAATTTCCTTTGACTTTCTTCTTCTCTTTTCTTTTTGTCCTTATCATCATTATTATTATAATTAATTATATATATATAACTCACTTTTCCTATCCCCAATTTATCTCTCATGTATATGTAATGTATATGTATATGTCTTTTATATTGTAATTATATTTCCCAAATATACATATACATTAAGTCCAAATGCAACCATAACTCCAAAACTTTTAGGGCATATCTTGGGATATTACAATTCTCTCCCCCTTAAGTAATTTCATCCTCGAAATTATCCAACATAGTAACAATCCATTTAAAACAAATCACCATCATATGAAAATAATCGTATTCTTACATTATGATTTCATCAAGTCACATAACTTCTACTCTCCCCCTTAGAAACAATCATCTTCTCTGACTTTCATAATTCATCATTGTATAGATATATATATATATATATATCTTTATATCTTAGTACTTTCTCAACAAAGCAATCAAGATAACTTATTACATTTCCAATGAATTTTATCTTTGTATATGAGTCAGATTATCACATTATCTGGTTATAGATATTCTTTTAACTTTAACCTCAAAAATCATTAATTAATATCTTAGCATTGATTATTTCGTTCTTACAATCACTTTCAAAATAAATATTTACCAAACTTCAATGAATAACAATATCCTTACTTTCTTTAGCTTGCTTCTCATTTAATATACATATTACTACAATACTTTTAAACTTACCTAACAGGTAAACAACATTTCCCTTTTTCTCACCAAGTACAATTGATATAATTCAATTTATTTATGTTCATTCATAAACCAGAATATTACATCATACACATTACCATTTCAATTTTACACTCCCAATACAACAGTACGTATTAAATCTCAATATTGACTCGCAACTTAAGCGAAATCTAGATCAATCGATCTACCTATCACAACATACTAACATTTCAACCTTATCTGATTCAAATAAACAATTAACTTATCGAAATTTATCATTGGATTCCACAATATATATATATATAACCTAATTTCATTAGGTCAAACTTATATTCAAATTCTAGTCTTTTCAGATTCATATACTCAATCAATAGAAATCATGCTTATAAATATACATTTCATTATTTCAATGATTATATCATCTCTCATACTCATTCAAAGTTTATCAATATAGCCAACAACTATGGCTTCATAAACGAACTTCTCCCCAACCAGGTCGGTAGTCCAAGTTCGGTTGCCCAACACATTGGGTCCACATGGTTCCGCAGGAGGCAGACAGGTCCGTTCCTTTATCTTTTCACAATTCATTTCTCATAATCAATTAAGCACTAAATCCCAATTAATATTCATTTCCAACATTATTGCCAATAATCATAGTTTCTCATCACATCAAAATAGTATACACATATATCATTAACTATATTGAACATCTCATTATTCAATCATATCATCTAGACATGCTTCAATCATATCTTTTAACCATGTTCCTAGAAGCATAGTTATCAATTTCATCAAAACTGTACTACAGTTATATCATTACAGCTCTAACTCCGAAGATAATAAAACTAACCAAATAATCACACTAACCAAATCATATGACCATGATATTCTAACAATCATGCTTGGGGTTTATAAATCAATATTGTTCTTCTATTATTTGATTACAACTTTTACAATTACAATGCTAGATTGTATCACAAAAATTATATATATTCTCCAAATTTTTATTACACCAAGAGTTAACACATTTTAATTCCATCTTGAAACAGTTTGCTCTTTGATGATTTGATCATCATTAACCCAACTCATGTTCAATAATATTATCTTTAACATTTCCTATGCCCAACCTTCAATTAGATACAATTCTTACACAAGTTTTATTCATTACTCCATTTCCAATTCATCTCTTCTAAAAATTTTCAAATACCATATTCTTTCCTTACAATTCCTGATGATATGCTTATACATAAAGCATTTCCACACACAAATACCTTGAGTTCCAAAACATCTTATGTTATCCTCATTTAGTTATTACCATAACAATTTCACTGTTCAAGATTACCCAAGTCCATTCTCATCTCATAATTTATTCTGCGTAAATTAAGATTTAATCTCTATTAAGTCCACTACTAAATGCAATCTCATTTCGAATACCATTAAACATGCAATGGTATAAAATAATAAATATATTATATACATATTCATAGGTCATACTTATAATGTGATTTACTTCCCACCTTTCTTACGTATAACCATTACATTCATGTCAAAAAGTTAATTTCGCATATCCTCTTTATATATACACATAATTATGCAATTTATTAACTTTCTCTTTTGCATATAATTTATACAAATTTAATATTTATCACCTTCTTTTGACTATTATCGTTCTCATTCTTTTAACATAACTTAAGTTATTCATTAACTTCAATAAATATATACACTCTACTTATAATATTATTTCACAAGGAGCTTAATCACATTTCCAATGTGATATCTCTTTCATAAAATACCTTTAACACATCTTTCATATTCATTTTCATCCTTTCCAAACAATTTACTTAAAGTAACTCATTTTCTTTTGCTCAATTCCTTTCCTTTTATCTCAAACCAAAATTTCCTACTATCAATCACATTCTCCAATTCCTAATACTTTCATGTGTACTAATATACATTTCATATATCTCATGTATTAAATACATTAAACTATCAATATTTAATTGATCTTTATCCACATTCCATTTACAACTATAAATTTTCAACTTACTAATTTATTTAAACTTCAATTTATTCATCTCATTCTCTTAATATCAACTTCAATACATCTTATATGTATATACCACAAAGCAACATCAAAACATATATGTTTCACCATTACTAAGCTCATTCCAAAAATCTAAATGTCACATATTATCACCATTTACATGAGCGTTCACAATATTCAAACATATCACATTTCTAACATTGAAATCACCATGTTTGCATTAAAATAACAATACAAACAACATCCATATCTCTTCGTACTTAATCAACATCATCTCTTTTTCTTTTAAACAAAACCTTAACTTTACATATCCACACCTTAAATTATCACACTTAATCTATACCAATCAACTCATTCAATATTTCACTGTACTTCATTTAAATAACATATCTTTTCATATTACCCATCCAACAATATTTCCTCTTTCTAGAAATCCAAACATAAAGTTTATTGGAAAGAGATTCAAATAATAGAGGAAAGATTACATACTTTAATCTTAATTTTATTTTTAACTCATTTCCAACTTTATTCTTTTAGCCATTTCTTTATATATCAAACACATATCAATAATCAAACTATTTACTTATAAATTCCATATCATTTCTTTATATCACAATCACCTCTCAATTATCAACATTTCAAAATTTGCATTCATATGAAACCTCATTTACACACTATCATTTATCTCATGTAATTCAAATACATCACAATTCACATAATGCCACGTTCGAGACCAACCTAGATGTGAATGCATATGCATGTATTACAAACTTCAATTCAAAACTTTTCTTTTTACTTCTCTTTAAGCTTTTCAAAACTTTCTCTTTTTAATTTCACTTAGGCCGAGAATCTGGAACCTAAGTTCTGATACCAAAATAATTGTAACACCCTGATACTCCATATAAGTACTATACATATACCTAGTATACATACAATACGTATATAAAGTATAAGAATGTTACTTTTAGTTTCAATTTGAAAAACCTTTATCCAGATTCATAAAATTGAACATTAATTTAAAACACATTTACAAAAGTCAGTATTCTTATTTATCAAAACTTCATTCATCCATATGAATATATATTAACTCAAAAATACAATATAATTTAAAATCACACATGTATGCATCACCTTCTAGTTGGTCTCGAGACACTCATACCTTTCTCGTGGCATAAAAGCTGGACTTCCAGATCAACCGCAACCACCTGCGCGATTACACAACCGCGCTAAGCCCGAAAGCTTAGTAATACAAATAATAATAAAATATACCTTACTAAAGAATCATACCTCATATTTTTAGCATCATATTTTATTTTCTTTCTCTTACCCCGTTTTCCTTTCTCAATGCATCCTTCACATATTCCTACTAATCTCATAAATTATACACATATTTACACAGAACATTCACCAAGCAATACTTACCATTTCTATCTCATATACATATCCATATACGTTATTTCAACAAGTCACCATTCAATGATTTATCCAAATCTTCATGAAAACAATTCTTACAAGTTCCACATTCATATATATTTACACATCATATTATATTTTCATAAACTCATTTCTTATCAAGGCTCCTCAACCCATATTCATTTTCAATATATCAATACACACATATATTATATATCATATCAATCATGAATCACATTTGCAATAAAGGCAACCATAGATCTCATTTCTCATTTATTTCAACATTTAAATATCACACTGACAACAAAGACAGACTCGGGCCCAACAGACACTAATATGTTATTCAAAGTTCAGAGTTTCTGCATTGGTCCATAATCACAATGATCAAGCCCGTAGGCAATATATCTCATATCTCTATCCATGGATAGCGTAACAGACCCAGTCTCTTGGATCATCAACTCGGCTAAACTCGAGGAGATCCTCAACCCGGCTAGACTGTTACTACAATTCACATTTCACATTTTATCAAGTAACAGACCCAGTCTCTTGGATCTCAATTCATCTCAATGCAAAGAGATCCTCAACCCGGCAAGACTGTTACCTTTCATGTATTTCGTATCAATAATTCACATAGTGTAACAGACCCAGTCTCTTGGACCTCAATTCACTCAAATTGAAGAGATCCTCAACCCGGCAAGACTGTTACATTTTCACATTTTCTAGGCATGCCGCCAAATCCGGAACTCTGAAAATTGAATCAACATATTAGACACAAAATCTTTTCATTTTCATTTCATTCTCAATTGAATTATCATAGCCAATAACAATGGCTTGACATCTCATTTGAATCACTATAGCCAATCACAATGGCTTCATATCTCATTTGAATTATCATAGCCAATAACAATGGCTTCACATCATATCATGTCTCAAATCATACTATAATATTTCATTATTCAATTATACATAATCAATTATCTCATCATATCCTTTACATTATAAAGTACATCATTCATATGACACATTACAATTCACTAAATTCACAATGCATATAACATAACATTGTTTATATAATATCATATGCATCTTCATTATCATCAAAAGTATGATCAATCATTGATATACACATATATAATTTACCTTATTCATAGATTTGGAATCCTCAATATACATTAGTTTAGGTCATCTTTGTTCAAGTATATTTAAAGTGTAGATACAAAAAGACCTTTGGAGGATTCAACAATGTAAGAATAATCAAGAATAAATATCCTTAGCCAACACACTCAAGGGACACGGCCAAGCTTGTGGCCGTGTCTCACAACACTAATTCAAACAGTAGCAAACACGGGCAATGGACACGGCCAAGCCAGTGGCCGTGTCTCTCAACACCAAAAATCCAGTAGCAGACACGGGCAAGGGACACGGCCGTGTCTCTCAACATAAAATAGGCAGTGGCAAACACAGTCAAGGGACACGGTTAAGCCAGTGGCCGTGTCTCTCCAAAATCATCCAACACGGCCAAGTTTGCCCTAACTTGGTCGTGTCTCTCATAACTTGGCCGTGTCCTTCAATAATTTAAAGACCAAATACTTCAAAATCCATCCAAACACTTCCAAATTCACACCACCACCCTCTAAATTATTATCTTTGTTTATATTTATCACTTTCCTATCACTTTAGCATTTATATAACTTCATTATATCATCATACTAATCAATATATATATATATACATCACTATAATCAATTACTCAAAGTACCAATTCATTTATACTAAACCCTAACTCAACAATTCATCATCATCCTCACAATTACCCCAACTTATCATCACTTCAATACCAATTCAACACATTTACACACTTAAATTTTTCATTATAATCATCTTACACACTAACCATCACCTCAATCAAAAGAAATCAAAACAAGAAGATAAAGACTTACATATGTATATAATCAATAAAATCACTCAAGAAAAGAGTACTTACATGAATATGTTGCCAAATCTTCATCTCCATCTTCAATACTCTTAAAATCCTTAAGAAATTTGATGATGATCATAACATCTCTCCATCTCTCTCTCTCTCTCTCGTGCAAGAACCAAAAGGAGAAGAAGAAGAAGAAGAAAGAAAATATCTTTTTCCTCTTCTCACGATAACCATATATATATATTTATAATAATAATAATAATAATAATAATAATAATTTCTCAATTAATCTCCACCTCATAAATTTCCTTCGACTTTCTTCTTCTCTTTTCTTTTTGTCCTTATCATCATTATTATTATAATTAATTATATATATATAACTCACTTTTCCTATCCCCAATTTATCTCTCATGTATATGTAATGTATATGTATATGTCTTTTATATTGTAATTATATTTCCCAAATATACATATACATTAAGTCCAAATGCAACCATAACTCCAAAACTTTTAGGGCATATCTTGGGATATTACACATGAGGCTTGGGACAGATTTAAGATGTAATTGATCCAGTGTCCACATCATCACTACCCACTTCAACTTCTGAATCAGTTTTTCTATGATGGTCTAACCCAGCAATTTCAGAACACTGTTGATAACGCAGCTGGGGGAGCTATGGGAGAAGAGATAGCTGATGAAACTTATGAGATCTTTGAGATGTTGGGAGCTAATTCTCAACAGAAAAGTGTAAGAGGAAGAATTAAAGGGGTAAATCAATTGGAAGCCAATAGTGAGATGGTCAATCAGATAGCTGAATTGACAAGGCAAGTGCAGATGTTGAATATGAAAAACAACACTTCTTCATCCACTCAAGAAGTGTGTGGAATCTATGGAACTTTCGGGCATGGAGCAAATATTTGCCCCTCCGCATATGAGTCTTATGGGAATGAAGCTGAGCAAGTCAATGCTATGGGGGGATATCAACCAAGGGCCCAGAATTATCCTTATTCCAATACTTACAATCCTAGTTGGCGGAGTCATCCAAATTTTTCCAAGGCAACAAATAATTCTTAACAGCCTTTCCATTTGCTCCAGAGACAAAACCAACAGCAGGGTCAATCTTCAAATCAATGGCAGCTTAAGATAAAGAGTTTGGAGGAAAGTTTACAGGCTTTTATCCAAGTCAGTGCTAAAAATCAAGAGATGACCAACAAGAGGCTGGATTCATTAGAAGCATCTTTTAAGAAAGTGGAGACTCAAGTACGGCAACTTGCACAACAGATGCAGATTCAACGAAAAGGGAAATTTTCAAGTCAACCAGAGCAGGCACAATCAGTGACTGTTCTTAGAAGTGGCAAGGTAATTAACAATAATGTTGAAAATAATTCTGTAAATGCAGGTGACCAAGAGAACAAGAAGGAAGGAGAACCAGAGAACAAAGGTGCTGGAGAAAGATCATTGGAGAAATCCCCTTCAGCAGATTTACACGAGGCAAGCAATCCATACCGGCCACCTATACCATTCCCCAACAGGTTGAAGAATGATAAACAAGATAAGCAATTTTCTAACATCTTCAACATGTTGTCTAAGGTAAGTATTAACTTACCCTTACTTGAAGCAATAGAGAACATGCCAGCTTATGCCAAATTCTTCAAAGAGCTGATCACCAAGAAAAAGAGGTATGAGTCGAATGAAAAGGTTATAGTTTCAGAGGTAGCTAGTGCTGATCTGCAGCATAAACTACCTCCCAAGCTAAAGGATCCTGGGAGCTTTATAATTCAACTTACTATGGGGAATGGAAAGGGGACTGATGGCATGTGTGATCTAGGAGCTAGTGTAAATTTGATGCCTTATTCTGTGTATCAAGAATTACAACTAGGGGAACTTAAACCAACCAAAATGGTGTTGCAATTAGCTGATAGATCTCTTAGATTCCCGAAAGGGGTTATAGAAGATGTGTTAGTTAAGGTTGGAGGGTTGATAGTACCTGTGGATTTTATAGTTCTTGACATGGAAGGAAGCAACCCTACACCATCAACACACACTATTTTGCTGGGTAGGCCTTTTATGGCAACTACCAACACCTTGATAGATGTTAAAAATGGTAAATTAACAATGACTGTCTTAGGACAAACGATTGAATTTTCTATTTTTAACACTTCTCCCATTCCTACAATTGCTTTATATGAGGATTGTTCTTTAATTGATTGTGTTGATGCAGTTGTTTCAGATGTTCTCTTGCAGACAGGTTCCTCGGATAAATTGGAGGTAGCACTGACTTTAGATCGTGGTTTGCATATTTTTTATTCAGAAATAGTCAGTTGCCTTGAGACATTAGAGAGTGCTAAAATAGAGGAACTTAAGGAGGACCCAGTATTTGAACTTCCCTCCATCCAAAAGGAAGAGAAGAATCCTTCACTAGAGTTAGATGAGCTGAGGAATAAGGCATATGAGAGCTCGAGGATTTATAAGGATGGCACTAAAGCACTTCATGACAGATTTATTATGCGAAAGACTTTGAGTCCAGGTATGAAAGTTTTACTTTTTAACTCTCGTCTCCGTCTGTTTCCGGGTAAACTCAAGTCTCGATGGAGTGGTTAACTCTCGAACAAATGAGACTTTTAAAGATAACTCAGGTATATCCTTTTGGTGCCATTGAATTGCTTAACTCTCGAACAAATCAGACTTTTAAAGTAAATGGACAGAGAGTTAAACCATACAATGAAGGGTTTCAAGAAGTGAGGATCGTTGACAGCACTTTGATCCACAATCCTTAGGTCTTGCAGTGATGTCCAGCTATATGACATTAAAGAAGCGCTAAATGGGAGGCAACCCATCGGTTTGCATTTCTTTTTATAGTTATAATTTTATATTTAGCAATTTTGATTTTATGTTTGTTTAAATAAATGGAATGGGTGCTTTGATCAGTTTTTATTTTTCTAATGTGTTTCAGGGTTGATCGAAGAAGAGGTTTGCAATTTCTTTAAGATTTGGTGATATAAAATAAAAATAAAAATATAAAAAAAGTTAAAAATGGCAGTAGGAGACACGGTCAACAAGCTTGGCCGTGTCCTTGGCCGTGTCACATGGGACACGGCCAAGCTTCACCAAAACAAATTCCATTTCTTTTGTTTTTGCAAAGTTTTTCACAGTAGGTGACACGGCCAACAATGGGACACGACCAAGCTCTACCCAAAACTCCTTTGTTTTTATTTTGCAACTTTTCTTCACAGTATCAAACACACCCTTGGGACACGGCCAAGTCACTGGCTGTGTCCCTCAAAACACACTAGACACGGCCAAGCTCACCCAAGCTTGGCCGTGTCCCTTCACTTTTACACTTTAAAAACATGATTTTTGCACTGTTTGCTCATTCCAATCCCTAGATCTGTTTTGTTTTCTCTCTCTCTCTCGACTTCTCTCTCCCAAAACTCCATTGTTGTGTTTCAAAGCTTCAAAACCTCCATTACATCTCAATTTTCTTCACCAAAACTACAATTAATCCATTAAATCTTCTTCTTTTCTCACAAAAGATCAATTTAATCGGTTTAAATCTCAAATTTTTTCAGATCTTTCAAGATGCCAAGAACGAAGATGGTTTCCCACCGCAAGAAGAAGAGACCTACAACTGAAGGTGCATCTTCA
Source organism: Garcia nutans (assembly GCA_947685225.1). Lineage (NCBI taxonomy): Eukaryota > Viridiplantae > Streptophyta > Magnoliopsida > Malpighiales > Euphorbiaceae > Garcia > Garcia nutans. Next base: position 20,041,999 of record CANTUV010000005.1, read on the forward strand.
TCTTCATCATTTTCATCTTTGAAGAGAGTGAATCTTTTGGCTCGAGGTTTTTTCTCGACGAGGTATGTCAATGATGAATCCCTCAATGCTCTTAATATTAGGGATAATTTTTATCATTATGTTCAAATCCTTGGGTGGGAGAACCTAGTTTCCTTGCAACCTTTGCAATTTCAAGAGCTTACTTTGGAGTTCTTAATATCTCTTAATGTTGAAAGAGCAGAAAATTTTCTCTAGGTTGAGTTTTAAGTTGCTTGGAAAATCATTTGTGATTAGTATTGAACAATTAAATGGTATATTTTGTTTACATCAACATGGTGAAAGGTCGGTACCTAAGGAATTTAAACAACAATTTGCTTGGGGAGCATTGGGCTCGGGAACTTATGTGGCCAAATCGGCCAAAGCAACTAAATTGAGCAATCACGCTTTGAGGTATTTGAATCATTTTATGTCTTGCGGATTCTTTGCTAGGAAGGAGAGCCCGGGTGTAGTTGAACTAAGTAAATTATTTTTCTTAGATTGTGTGGTTAATGCAGTGCCTATTAGTTCCGGCTATTGGTTAGCCGATGTTTTTGATAGTGTGGCAAACAAAAAGAGGGGGACAATCTGTATTGGAGGATTGGTTACCACATTAGCAACAGCCCTCCTTGATGATTTTGACCCGAGTACTTGTCGCATGACTAGAATTACGGGTAATGATTCATTGGATTTGGCTACACTAGAAATGATGCATATGGTGGTGCATAGGAGAGGGGCTTATATGATGGCTTCAGCTGAGCCAGAAGTACCGGGGGACAGACAGAAGAGAACTCGAGTTCAAGAGGAGTCCAACTCGGACTCTCTTGATTTAGATGAAGATGCTCCGGTCTCAGATAATCAGGAGACACTTAATAGGATTGAGGCCCTGGAGAGCAAGGTAAACCGTAACCATGCTGCGATCTTGCAACAGTTGGATCAAATTAATAGCAACCTTGCTAAGATTTTGAGTCTTCATCCCTCGGCTACATCATCTTCACATCCTCCTTCACCGTAGATTACTTTGGCTCTAATCTTTGGAGAGATTTTCCTTACTTTCTTGTGTTTAGTTATTGCATTTTTTTGTTATTTTTTGTTTTTGTTTTTGATGTTAACATTTTATATTTTGGATTTTTTATTTTATATATTGTATTTTTTTTTAACATTTGTGTTTGTGATGAAAAGTTAGGGTTTTGCCTTACCAGGGTACGATGGAAAACAGGTTGTACCTTAACTCTTTCTCTTTATTATTCTTGTTTTCCATTGACGACAATGTAAATTCTAAAGTGTGGGGTAATCTTTTAGCTTTTCTTTAATTTTTGTTTTGTTTATCTTTGTGTGTTATATTGTGTATTGTGCATGGCATGATTGTTGAAAACTTATAGACTTTTCTGTGATTCTGGTATTATATTTGAGACTTTAGTATCAGCATAGAGATTAGCATTTGAATTCATTCAGGATCAATTTTCACATTCTGAAATTCATGACATATAAATCTTTGAGAACCCACCTTTGTGAGTTTTGAGCCTCATAGATTGAATATTATTGTCAATTGAATTTCTTTTCTTAAGTGTGCACCTTCATGATTTTGCATCTCTAGAGCTTGCTTTTGCATACTAATTGAACTCACATTATGATTTAATATGAAGTTTTAAAATGATGAAGGCAAATTAGGTTAGCCTTTTAGCTTAAAAAGACCTCCCTTAATATTGAATTCCTTTGTGAACCAAGTTGAGCCATTGACCTTTTCTTGATTGATCAACACAATTCACAACTCAACTTTTTTTTATTATCATCATACCTGCATTAAGGAATGGAGTTTCTTATGATATGAAAATAGGGTGGTTTAATTCATAAGTGTGGGTTAAGCAATTTAAAAAAAAAATAAAAATAGTATTGCTTTAGTAAGATGTTGGGCTGAAATGCATACTTTGCACATTGTATTTGCTAAGAGTCGATTATTCTTTTCCTCTACATTGTAACCTAGATGTTTCATGCAATTTTATATTTTGTATATATATATATATATTAAAAAAGAGTAAAAAAAGGAAAATAAAAGTGAAGATATATATGTATATATACATAATTCATATATTTTCTAGCATTAAAGGAATGTCGACTCATGTACTTTTCTTTTAGTGTGCAAGTATGTAAGGTTACCAAGGGTTGGTGAATATGCCATTTGAGGGAACTATGAGTTTCTGAGCAAGAGTATTGTCTAATTTAGATACTCCATTTCTTGATGTTCCAGCTTAAATGTCTTTTCTCACACATGCACCTTAGCCCCATTACATCCAAATAAAAGACATTCGGATTATTTCTTGAGAAAATTAGTGAGGGAGATTGGATAATTATGCAAGTTTATGGTAGTATGCAGTCATGAGAGGTTTGAGTGAATTAACCTATCAAATCGAGTGAAACACTTAGATGAGAGATGAGATTTGTATGTCTGGATTAATGAATGAGTTAAGAAAATCTTGATTGAAGGAAATTGCAATTATTTATGGCTAAGTCTTAAAGGATTTCATTTTATATACTGGAATTATAGTTAAGGTTGTTTGAGTTTTTAATTTATGCCATGTGAATTTGCTTGAGGACAAGCAAAGTTTTAAGTGTGGGGAAGTTGTTTTATTAGTTTTTGTCATAGATTTGTATCTTATTTATTGTGATGATTATTGTTTTCTTTAGGTATTTTGGTAGTTTTAATATGTTTATTTAGTGTTTTTATTAATTTTGGTAGTTTTAATTTATTTAAGTGTTTATGTTATTTTTGTTCTAGTTTTTAGTTTGATGTTTATTTGTTGTTGGTTAATGTTTATTTGATTCTTGTTTAAAGTGTGTTTCAAGTGTTTGTGTTAGGTTAATATACAAGGAACCATATTAAGGGCAAAACCAAGGATCAAGAGAGGAAGGAAAGACTAAGGAACTAAGAGGAAGAAAACAATGGACAGTAGCTGACACATGCAGAAGACACGGCCAAGCTTGTGGCCGTGTCCCATACCAAGCTAAGGAAGAAGACCAAAGTCCAGAAGTGACACACTCAAGAGACACGGCCAAGTTTGTGGCCGTGTACCTCCAAATTTTTCAAACACGGCCAAGCTTCCTCCAAACTGGCCGTGTCACTCACCACTCCAAAGAAGAAAAGAAGAAAATCACACAGAAGCAAACACACTCAGGGGACACGGCCAAGCTTGTGGCCGTGTCCCTCCAAGAACCTCAAACATGGCCAAGTTCACTTGAGCTTAGTCGTGTCACTCATGCACTACAGAAGACGCGGATTTTTGGAGCGGAGGTTTCATATAAATATTAGAATTAGGGTTTTCAAAGGGTTGTTGAGAGTTTTGAGTTTTGTTTAGCCGTCAAAGAAAATAATTTAGGGTTTCATATCTTGTTTTCTTGGATATTTTGATTACACTTGGATTAAACTAGTCTAGATTAAATTCATTTTAGCCATTGCAACATTCTTCGAGCAAATTATGAACAAGAGATTCTTCAGAAGCAAAAGGGAGTTGTAATTTGGTTCTGTTCTCAGACTTTATCTCTTAAGTTCATTTGGAATTGTATTTATGAATATTATCATGTCTAAATTGATTTCTTTGAATTTTAATGAGATGAGCATGTTTGATAACATTATTATGAACTAATTTGATCTAGTCTTGGGTTTGTATGGATCTACTATGATTGTATGAATTGGTTATTACTCTTAATTGAATTTATTTCTTTAGCCTTGATTGAATGGAATTATTGTTAATATATAATTGATTGGCCACCAATTATGTGTTTAAGGTATTAGATGAAGGATTGAGAGATGAAGTCTAATTCTGCAACATATTAAATTAGGGAATTAGGTGAATTAGAAATATAACCTAGGAAAAAGATCATATCAATTGTAACAAGATTAGTTGAAAGAGGTTTGAATGCGAGAGCTTATTTCCTTGATTCAATTAATTATGTTGCTTGAGATTTAATCTTTGAAATTAAATTGGTTGTGAGGAATAACCGTTCATACATATAAGTAGTAGAGAAGTGCAAACCCTAGACCTTTCTATTAAGTGAATCAATACATCAGCTTAGTTTACTTTTATTGTTTTAAACTTCAATCGATCTTCTTCATTAGTTGTTAGCAATTTAGATTTATTAATTACTTGTTATTTATAATCTGATAATCAATTAGCTATTCTAGCTTCCTTGGGAGACGACCTTGGGGCGATCACCTTTGCTACAGCTACCTCGTATACTTGTGAGTGACGCTTATAGTAGAGTTAAATAGAGTGCAACAGTATACGAGGTAGTTATGGTAATGGTGGAACATCCCAAGGTCATCTCACAGGGAAGGTGTTTGTTTGTAATAATTTGATTGAAACAACAAAATTCAAAGATTGAGTGTGTGGTGTTGAGATTGTGAAAAGTGCTTAAAATTAAATGTGAAATGAGTAATGGTTGCACAAGATTAATTTAAATTCTTAGAATGGTACCTAGGATTTATAAATCGATTTAATCAAAATTCAATTCTCAATCATCCATTAATATACCTTTGTAACTTAAATTTTTTCTTAATATCAATTAGTAATTATCAATTCATTAGTTCTCACATTCATGAATTAATAAAAACCAATTATTTTTAACTTGCAAATTAAGTACACCTTAGATCTTATATTTTTAATTCATTCTTAGGGTAGTTATATACATAGTTCCAATATCAAATTTCACTTCTTGGTCCTTCATTCAATATCTAGAGATCAATAGGTGGCCAATCTATAAACCAACATACAATCCAATGCAATAAAGTAATAACAAGGTTTGTTAATGGAAATATTAAATCAAGTCATTCAATCAAATCAACTACAAGCCCTAGGCATGGGTAATTTATCTCATCATCAATTCAAAAGAAACATTCATCTCAACAGAATTCAAATCGCAAATCATTAATGAAATATTAATGTATATTAACAATAAAATCTTAAAATTAAATTGATTGAAATAAAAGAAAACCTTGTTCTTCCTCCTAGCTCAACTTGAATTGATGAAGAACTCCCAAGTTGACATTAGCTTTTTCAATCAATTGCTTAATCTTTATGAAAAATGAAGTGAAAACTCTCTCAAGCATTCAAATCAAATTTCTAAATTCATCAAAACTCTATCCCTTTCAATTGCTCCTTCAAGAATTGCCCAAAAACTACCCCAAGAATTCTAAGAATTCTCTAGAATTTTCCAAAGAAGAAAAAGTGGGAGAAGAAGGAAGAATAAGGTGAAGAAGATGGTCTACTCTGACAAGCTCTCCCCCCCCCCCCCAATTCAAATTATTTCCAATTAAAAAGTATGCACCTTTCCATCTCGGACACCATTCTCCACTTTCATTTGTTCCTCCTTCCCATTTTTAAGCTTTTCTTTCCATCAAAAACAACTCACATTTTTTTTTAAAGAAAACATTCACGTTGTCTTGTCCCACAAATCATATTAGAAAAATAAGGGAATCTTTCTTAGATGCAGCATGTTTTTGGTTTGTCTTTGCCGTGTGGATGTGCCATGGTCAGTGACATGACCAAGATTCCTTTTCATGCTTAGTTATGCCAGTTTGCACTTATTTCTCTACTGCGAGACATGGCCAAGACCATGTGACCGTGTTCAAGACCACCTAAATTCTCTTCTTACTCTCTAGAATGGAACACGACAAAGATGGAACTTTCTTGGTCATTATAGACCCTTAATTTTTGACCCAATCTAGTCCAATATTTTTAAAACAGTACAAAATAATTTTTGTGATATTTTAATTAAATAATATTTATTTTAATATTCATTACTTACAATATTTATTTTTAATAAAAATAAAAAGTTAACAGTAAAAAAAATAAATAAATAAATAAAAATTGGCAACGAAAAATTTTTGGCGCCGAAGATGAATTGACTTGGGCCAATTCGCCGCAGGAATTGGCTGGCCCGGCCCACAGTTCGCACGCTATTCTCGCAGATTCTCGTAGCTGGCCTACCCGTAGCCCGTAGCAATTTTTGCCAGCGCAGTTTTTATTTCTTTTTCTAAATGGTTTTTATTTCTTTGTCTAAATGGTTTTTTTTCCCTTAGACAATTTGAAGTAGGTTTTTTATTTTTCCTATAAATACCACATTAAAACACAGAAAGGGACGGGGATCTTTTAAAAAGGAAAGAAAATTCTAGAGCTGAAATTTTTAACCAGACTTGGGAGTCTTGAATTCTTTCAGCCAAAAGAAAACCTTTAAGAAGCAAGAGGTAGTGAGGAAGCAATTCCAATCCATCAACGGTAGCCTATACTGTCTTTATTATTGTTCAACCTGAATTCAAAAGATTGTGGTGGAACCAACAACGGAGGTTTGAATCTTTATTTCTTTGCTTATATTCATAGTAACTTCATTATACAAATTGACAAATTATTCAAGCATTCATATTTTTGTTACTTGATCAATGGTTATGCTTGTTATCCAAACTTTATTTAAAAACCCTAGAAATAATTTTTTCAAAACCCTAATGCCTTAATGCCCGTAACACATATTTTTGAAATCACAAACCCTAATTACACTTTTCTAAAAATTATAATAATTTGTTTTCTTAAAAACCCTAATCAAATCAATTTTGAAAGAGGTCAAAATCTTCACAGTAGCCTCCTCTTTCAAAATTGAATATGATAGTGATAGTTTTCTTAGAAACCCTGATTCTAATTTAAATTAAACCCTAACTTATTTAGTTAAAACCTTAATTAATTATTATGTATTATCATCACAGTAGCCTATTCCATTAAATCACTATAGTATTAGATTATTTAAATAATGCTTAAACATGTAGTAGTTATATTTCATATAAGTATTTATCAAAAATTCATGTTAAAATAGTCTTAGAGTTTTATAATAATCATGTTTTGACAAAAAAACCTAAATCCTTTTTCCCGAATCCAAATTCATTAAAACACTAATTGTAAATGCCAAAACCTTAATTCTTCAAAACTAAAATTTCGCAATCATAAAAACAACATCTAGTACCCCCAGTAGCCTAAAGCCATAAATAAAACTAAAAACTCTAAAACTTTAAATCCCAGAACCCTAATTTCTTAAATCCTAAATCTTAAACCTTAACTTTGTTTATTTACTGGATTGAATTCTAATTTTATTTATTTATTTGATTATGTGATTTGTTATATGTTAATGATGAATGGTTTATTTTATTTTATGAATAGTTTGCTTTTATTTATAATTAGACAATTGAATATTCTTTTATTTGACTTAGTTCTAAAATTGCAAGAGGTAGGTTTCCACTTTGTGGGTACCTCATTGGTTAAATATTATGTAATTTAAATTATTTTAAAGTTTTTGGACCAATGTAAAGGACATGTTTCCACCATTCGGTGGGTGTCCCATTTAGTTTTAGACATGGGCAATGTAAGGACATGCTTCCATCCTCGGATGGGTGTCCATTTATTTATTTTGTTTGGACAATGCTTTGATTTTAATATAATGATGCTTTATTTTAATTGTTGCATGTAATATGCATAATATTGTTATACTTAAGAATTTTATAATATTAAGAACTGCAAAGGAGACCTGTTCTAATGTGTAACACCCCTATATCCCGTATACGTACCAAGCATGCTTAAACGATCGTGAAATACGTATACTGAATATAGAAAATGCCACAGTTTAATAAGACACAACAATTATCTTTATAAATAAGTGAAACCAATCTCAAACATTTAAAAGAAATCCAAAAGACACCATATATATATAAAAAACATTTATTAATTCACAGCGGAAGTTATTACAAATATGATATAAATTAAAGTTTACAAAACATAGAATATATACATGATTGGCAGTACTTCTCTGATCTTTAAGTCCCAAAAAGGAAATCCTTAATGTCTAGTCTCACAGGGTCTCAAGGAGCTCTCAGGTTCAACTCTGTCACCTGCGCGATCAAACACTATCACGCTAAGCCATCGGCTTAGTAGTACAAAATATACCAACATTATACTTTAAGGCAATGTAATGTCACACATCTAAATCATAAAGTTAACATCATAAGTGAAAGATAAGCCTCTGGAAACACATCTGGAAACTCTGCAACTGTGGGTATATCATCAATTTGAGAACCCCTTACTATAGTATCCACCACATGAGCAAGATAAGCATCACACCCTTTTCTAATCAATCTCCTAGCTGCAACAGCTGAAACAAACAAGGATGCTAGTTGTTCCTGCTCATTAAATACTATCACCTCTCTTCCATCACTAGTTCTCAAAGTAACAATTTTCTTTTTACAATCTACCACAGCTCCATGTTTAGATAACCAGTCCATGCCTAGGATCACATCATATTCTTTAAAAGGCATCTCAATCAAATCTCCAAGAAACTCCTCACCTTGAACCACTACTGCACTTTCTCGGTGCACTTTGCTAACAATCACACTATGCCCTAACGGATTTGTCACCAATACATCAAATCCTAGGGATTCAGCATGCACATCAGACACAGGCAAAACAGATGCACTAATATATGAATGCGTGGATCCGGGATCAATCAAAGCAAGTACTGAAATACCAAATAAAGAAAAAGTACCAGCTATGACTGCCGAAGCATCTGGTTGCCTCTGCATCACATAAATCCTCTGAGAAGATCTAGCCTCCTCTGGTCTACTCTCCCTGGATGTAGAACCTCCTCTAGAACTAAACCCAGATCTGCCTCCTCTGCTGAAACCTCTGCCTCCTCGACCTCCCCTCACACTAGGTCGGGAGCTACAGTATCCACTGACATCCGCTCCTGTCTCTCAGGACAATCTCTCACAAAATGATCGGGAGATCCACATCTGAAACATACCCCTGCTACACCAGTCTTCCAACAAGGACCACCATGTGGCCTACCACAATGAATGCATATGGGTAAGGTGGATCTCTGTATCACTGGGGTCGGAGCACTTGCCACTGAAACTGTAGGTCTAGATCTCTGCCTCTGAAACTGTACTGACCTACCCGCTGGCCTCTGACTCCTACTAACCCGAGGAACAAAAATTCCTTTACCTCTTTTCACAAACGAAGACCCTGCCTCAAACTGGGGTCTTCTAACCCTAATCTCTTCCTCTGAAGCGGCTGCAATAACCTGAGCTCTCTCTACACTCCTAGCTGCTGCAACCAGCTGGGAAAAATCATGATATCTAGATCCAGCCACAAGACACATGATAGAGGGCCTCAATCCCTCCTCAAATCTCCTGCATCTGTCTATCTCATCAGATACAATACCCCCAGCATAATGGCTCAATCGAATAAACTCAACCTCATACTTAGTTACGGTCTGGTTATCTTGCTTTAAACTCAAAAACTCCATCTTCTTCATGTCTTTATACTCTCTTGGGGTATACTTCAATTCAAACTCTCTTAGAAAATCAGCATAGGACAAGGTAGGTGGATCGTCCATAGCATGGGGCACTGTCTTCCACCAGTCATATGCATCCTTCTGCAACAATGATCTTGCATAATCAAACTTTTCCTCTGGAGTGGCTTGCAACTGAACAAATATTCTCTGTACTTTATCTAGCCACTGCTCAGCTACAGCTGGATCAATAGTACCCAAGAAGTCTTCTGCTCCATATTTCCTTAATTTATCATACTGTCTCACTGATACCAAAGGCTGTGGGGGTGGTGGCGATGGTTGCACTGGTGCTTGCCTCAACAAATCAATTAATTGCCTAAACCAACCTGGCGGAACCTCCTCACCAGCTGGTCTCCCCAACACAGAAGCAGGTGCCTGACCAGCACTATCAACTCTAGCTCCATCATCAGGAGCTATACTCTCAGCACTACCCTCGACTGACTGACGTAAGTGAGAATCCATCACAACCTATATCTGCAAACACAGCAGAATACCTCTCATTAAAGATCAGAGACTGCCAATGCCAAACATGTATGTTATTCAAAAATCCACGTTTTAAAATCAAAACACTCTTTTTCTTACACTTGACCTAGGTTGAGAATCTCAAACCTAGGCTCTGATACCAAAACAATTGTAACACCCCTATATCCCGTATACGTACCAAGCATGCTTAAACGATCGTAAAATACGTATACTGAATATAGAAAATGCCACAGTTTAATAAGACACAACAATTATCTTTATAAGTAAGTGAAACCAATCTCAAACATTTAAAAGAAATCCAAAAGACACCATATATATATATAACATTTATTAATTCACAGCGGAAGTTATTACAAATATGATATAAATCAAAGTTTACAAAACATAGAATATATACATAATTGGCAGCTCTTCTCTGATCTTTAAGTCCCAAAAAGGAAATCCTCAATGTCTAGTCTCACTGGGTCTCGAGGAGCTCTCAGGTTCAACTCTGTCACCTGCGCGATCAAACACTATCGCGCTAAGCAATCGGCTTAGTAGTACAAAATATACCAACATTATACTTTAAGGCAATGTAATGTCACACATCTAAATCATAAAGTTAACATCATAAGTGAAAGGCTAACATCACACCTTTATATTTCATAAACCACACACATAGAAGCACATCACATTACCACATCATACTACATTTTATGTCATAACAATATTCATATTACATCTTCATAGTTTCATAGTTTTTACCATTCAAGAATCACATTATATACAAAGACAAGCATGGGCCCAAAACACTCTAATATGCCATTCAATTTTCAGAGTTAGTACTTTGGTTTTATTATCACATTTATCATTATCATAAACCCAACTAGGCTTCAAGGATTAGGTTCAACCAAGCTTCAAGGGGAACAAAGCATGCTAAGTATCAACCCAACTTGGCTTCAAGAACCAACCCAACCTAGCTTCAAGGGTTGTAACATCTCAATTAAGCTTCAAGGATTAAATCCAACCTAACTTCAAGAGATTGTTACCATTAGGCATGCCACCAACAACAAAACTCTGAAAATGAATAACACATTAGACACACATTTCATTCATTATTTGTAATATCCTCATTTATGCCCTAGAAGTTTTGCATGTTGTTGTTGTGGTTGTTGTTGTTATTGTTGTTGTTGTTGTATGGTTGGTTTAAATTGAGAAAAGAAAAGTATAAGTATTTTGGGAAAGAATTTAGGGTTTAGAGACAAGTTTATATGTTGTGTATATTGTGATATATATAACATATAAATTGGTCAAAAGAAGAGTCAAGGTGTTGGTTAGTGGAAGAAGATATTTTATTGTTGAGTGTGTAATTACATATATGGGCTTATATAAAACAAAAGGTTAGTTATATGTTTGAGGGCATTTTGGTAATTGTTTGGATGAAATGCATGGTGGAGATTAAGAAGGAAAGAGAGGTTGACTTGTGCATTTTCTTTTCTTCTCATGTTTGTGCCGGCCATTGAAGAAGACAAAGGGAAGGAGAAGTGTTCTTGATGCTATACTCAATTGATGAAAGAATTGAGAGATTTGGTGGAAAGATTTATGGAATTTCTTCATATAAGGTAAGATCTTCTCTTTAATTTCTTCAATTCTTTTGAAGTGGTGTGAGAAAGGAATTAGGTTTTGTTGGTGTGATGATGAGATGAGTTTGTGTTATGTTTTTAAGTGTTAAAATTGATTGTAAGTTAAAAGATGGAATTAGTGTTGGGTTGATTGTGAAGATTGTATGTTTAAATGGATGTTGTTTTTGAAAGATGAAAAAAGATGGTGATTAATTAGGGTTTTGAGATGGTGTTTGTTTAATTGTGATATTAATGTGTTTTAAAGTGATTATTGTAATGAATATGTGTTTAGAATATTGATTATGTTCATTTGAAGCATGTGGTATGATGTATATTGAGTTTTAATGCATTTGGAAGAGAGTTGGTTAGAATTAGGGTTTTGGTTTTGGGAGACACGGCCAAAGGCCATGTGAGACACGGCCAAAGGCCATATGATTTTGGACGTGTTGGATTAATTTTTGGGTGACACAGCCGTGTTCCCAAGCCGTGTGAGCTACTGTGAGTTTTGGTTGGAGAGACACGGCCATGTCCCTAAGCCGTGTTTGCTACTGCCAAAGTTGAATTGAGAGACACGGCCACAAGCTTGGCCGTGTCCCTCATGTGTGCTGCCTGTGTCCATCAAATGAGTTGGTTAGGGTTTTGTTTCTTTGTTCTTTTTGCATTGTTTTGGTTCTTCAAAGGTGGGTTGGTTCTTAAACCTAACCCTAAAACACTTTAAACACACTTGAATCAATGAATGAACTAATCAAATGCATATGGAAGATCCTAAAGCTATGAATCATATAAGTTGTTCTTTGCCCTAATTGCATTGTTGAGATTTAAACAAGGTTATGTTATGCATTGTGAAAGGTATTGTATTTTATGAGTAATGCACCTTGAAATGTTGTATCAAAGATGAAATGATAATTCAAATAAGATATGATATGAGACAATGCCATTGTGTTTGGCTATGATGAATGATGCTATATGATGATAATATTGAGAGAATGAAGGCATGTTTGCCTAAATGTTGATGAGAATTGAGAATGGAAATGATAATTGATATGTAAATGAATTGTGTGGCTAATGTGTTATTCCATTTTCAGAGTATGTTATTGGTGGCATGCCTAATGATAGTAACAATCTCTTGAAGTTAGGTTGGATTGAATCCATGAAGCCTAATTGAGATGTTACCACCCTTGAAGCTAGGTTGGGTTAGTTCTTGAAGTCAAGTTGGGTAGAAGCTTAGCATGCTTTGCTCCCCTTGAAGCTTGGTTGAACTTAATCCTTGAAGCCTAGTTGGGTCTATGATATTGATATTGATAAATGTGATGATAGAACCAAAACATTAACTCTGAAAATTGAATGGCATATTAGTGTGTCTTGGGCCCATGCTTGTCTATGGTTAATGTGAGTCATGAATGATGTTTGTTTTGCTTTGTATTGATGATTAAATGAATACTAATGAGGTATAGGAAAAGATAATAAAATGTGATATGTAATGTGAAAGTATATTGTTAATTTTGCATATATGATGTTACATATATATTATGGTTTGAGAAATGACATTACATTGCACGAAGTCATATCATTAGCATGATTATCTTACTAAGCCCTTGGCTTAGCGCGATAGTGTTTAATCGCGCAGGTGATAGAACTGTTAGAATCGAACCCGAGAGCTCTTCGAGACCGAGTAAGGGTAGACATTGAAGAGTTGATTTTGGAGACTTAAAGATCAAAGGAGATTTGCCAATCATGTATAACTCTTTTTATATTTTGTAAAGTATTGATTAAATGTACATATTTGTATATTTGTAAATATGGAATTAAGTGTTTTCAAATATGTAAATATTTTATGACTTCCGCTGTGAAATAACTATATGTATGTATATATATATCTAATGTGTTTTATTTTAAAAGTAAATGATCTACTTTTCTATATTATATAATGATAATAGTACTGTATCTATTTAAATGTTTTGAATGTTGAAGAAAACCGTAGCATCCCTATGTTTGGTGCACTTATGCTACATGGTTGTAGTTGTAGTGTGTGTGCATTGGATGTGGGGGTGTTACAATTGTTTTGGTATCAGAGCCTAGGTTTGAGATTCCCAACCTAGGTAAAATGTTATAAAAAGAATATTTTGAATTAAAAAGTGAGTTTTTGAAAGAAAATACATGTTTGGGATTGGCAATCTTTGATCTTTAATAAGGTGTGTCCTTTTTTGTGTTTGCAGTGTAGGTGTTGATGGATCCTCATTTGAGACAATCGGTTGAGGGTAGTGAGGAGAGCGTTGCTCCTGAGGTTGGAGCTAGGGTTGATAGTGCTGGTGAGGCACCTGTTTCTGGGTCGGGTAGACCAGTAGGTGATGAGGTTCCGCCAGCCTGGTTTAGGAATATGATGGAAGCTATGAGACAAGCGCCAGTACAACCAGTGCCACCACCCCCTCAGTCTTTGGTGCCAGTAAGGCATTATGATAAACTGAGGAAATATGGAGCGGAGGATTTCTTAGGCACAGTTGATCCAGCTGTGGCAGAACAGTGGCTTGACAGAGTTCAGAGAGTATTTGTTCAGTTACAAGCCACCTCAGAGGAAAAGTTTGACTATGCAAGATCTTTGCTAAGAAGGATGCCTATGATTGGTGGAAGACGGTGCCCCATTCTATGGATGATCCTCCAACACTGTCTTACACTGATTTCTTGAGAGAATTTGAGTTGAAGTATACTCCAAGGGAGTATAAGGATATGAAGAAGATGGAGTTCTTGAGTTTGAAGCAAGATAGCAAGACTGTAACTGAATATGAGGTTGAGTTTATTAGATTGAGTCATTACGCTGGTGGCATTATTGCTGATGAGATAGATAGATGCCGGAGGTTTCAGGAGGGATTGAGACCCTCTATCATGTGCTTAGTGGCCGGGTCTAGATATCACGATTTCTCCCAGCTAGTGGCAGCAGCTCGAGATGTAGAAAGGGCTCAAGTGATTGCAGCTGTATCAGAGGATGAGGTTAGGGTGAGAAGGCCCCAGTTTGAGGCAGGGTCTTCTTCAGTGAAGAGGGGTAGAGGAAGCTTTGTTCCTCGGAGTATTAGGAGCCAGAGACCAGCAGGTAGATCAGTGCAGTTCCAGAGACAAAGATTCAGACCTGCAGCTTCAGTGGCAAGTGCTCCAACCCCTATGGTTCAGAGATCCACCTTACCTATTTGCATCCATTGTGGGAGGCCCCATGGTGGTCCATGTTGGAAAGCTGGTGTTGCTGGGGTATGTTTCAGGTGTGGGTCACCGGATCACTTTGTGAGAGATTGCCCTGAGAGGCAGAGGCAGATGTCAGTTGATTCTGCCGCTTCTCGAGCCAGTGTGAGAGGAGGCAGAGGTGCCAGCCGAGGTGGTAGAGCAGGGTTCAGTTCTAGAGGTGGTGCTGCATCCAGGGAGACTAGACCGGAGGAGGTTGTGCATCGACTATAGGCAATTGAACAAGGTGACCATTAAAAATAAGTATCCTTTGCCTAGAATCGATGATCTCTTTGATCAGTTGAAGGGAGCGTCAGTATTCTCTAAGATTGATCTGAGATCGGGGTACCATCAGCTGAGAGTCAGAGCTGAAGATGTTCCGAAGACTGCATTTCGGACCAGGTATGGGCATTATTAATTTTTAGTTATGCCTTTTGGTCTGACGAATGCACCTGCAGCTTTTATGGATTTGATGAATAGGGTGTTTAGACCCTATTTGGATCAGTTTGTAGTGGTCTTCATCGATGATATTCTGGTGTATTCGAGGAATGAAGAGGAACATGATTTGCATCTGCGGATTGTGTTGCAGATTTTGAGAGAGAAGCAATTATTTGCCAAATTGTCGAAGTGTGAGTTCTGGTTGGATCAAGTAGCTTTTCTTGGACATATTGTTTCAGCAGAAGGCATCAGAGTTGATCCGAGTAAAGTTGAAGCAATTTTGAATTGGAATCCACCCAAGTCAGTGACAGAGGTTAGAAGTTTTCTGGGTTTGGCAGGCTATTACCGGCGGTTTGTGAAAGGATTTTCTTTGATAGCTACTCCACTCACCAGATTGCTTCATAAGGGAGTGAGGTTTTTGTGGACAGATCAGTGTCAGGCTAGCTTTGAACAGTTGAGAGATTTGTTGACTCAAGCGCCTGTTCTTACTTTACCTGTAGAAGGCAAACCATATGTGATCTACAGTGATGCGTCACATAGTGGTTTGGGATGTGTGCTGATGCAGGAAGGGAAAGTTATAGCTTATGCATCTCGTCAGTTGAAACCGCATGAGCTTAACTACCCCACCCATGATTTGGAATTGGCAGCCATTGTGTTTGCATTAAAGATTTGGCGCCATTATCTGTTTGGGGAGAAATGTTTCATTTACACTGATCACAAGAGTTTGAAGTATTTGGGTGTTCAGAAAGAGCTCAACCTTCGGCAGAGGAGATGGTTAGAATTGATAAAAGACTACGACTGCTTGATTGATTATCATCCAGGTAAAGCAAATGTGGTTGCTGATGCCTTAAGTCGGAAGTCTTTAGCTGGTTTAACAGTTTACTCGCTCTCGTTGCTTGTTGAGTTGAGAGCATTGCGTGCCAGTTTTGTACCTTGTGATGATGGTGCATTATTGGCACAGTTACAATTGAAGCCTGTTTTGTTGGATCAGATCAAAGAGGCTCAGTTAGCTGATAAGAAGATTCAGAAGATTGTTTTAGATTGTGAGAGTGGAAAGACTAGAGATTTTGTTGTGAAGGATGATGGGAGCCTATGGTTTAAGAATAGATTGTGTGTACCCGATAATGCTGACTTGAAGAGGATCATTTTAGAGGAAGCTCATCAGTCTTTATTTGCTATGCATCCGGGTAATACGAAGATGTATCATGATTTGAGACAGCATTATTGGTGGATTGGGTTGAAGAGAGACATTGCTGAGTTTGTATCGAAATGTCTCACTTGTCAGAAGGTTAAAGCAGAGCATCAAGTTCCCACTGGGTTGCTTCAACCGTTGTCAGTGCCAGAATGGAAGTGGGATAGAGTGACCATGGACTTTGTGTCTGGTTTGCCTTTGACACAAAGGAAACATGATGCCATATGGGTGATTGTGGATAGATTGACTAAGACAGCTCATTTCCTCCCAGTTCGAATGGATTATTCTTTGGAAAGGTTGGCTGAGCTGTACATCCAGGAGATTGTGAAATTGCATGGTGTTCCAACTTCTTTAGTGTCTGATCGAGATCCCAGGTTTACTTCAAGATTTTGGAAGAGTTTGCACAGAGCTTTGGGTTCTCGACTACACTTCAGTACTGCTTTTCATCCACAGACGGATGGACAGTCTGAGAGGGTGATACAGATTGTTGAGGATATGTTGAGAAGCTGTGTCATCGATTTCTCGGGAAGTTGGGATAGATTCTTACCTCTTGTGGAGTTTGCTTACAACAACAGTCACCAATCCAGCATCGGAATGGCCCCATTCGAGGCATTGTATGGCAGACGGTGCAGAACACCTCTTTGTTGGAGTGAACTTGGTGATAGCAAGTTGATTGGGCCTGATTTGATTAAAGAAACTGAAGAGAAAGTGAAGTTGATTCGAGGCAGATTGAAAGCAGCTTCAGACCGACAGAAGTCCTATGCAGATCTGAAGAGGAGAGACATTCAATTTGATATTGGGGATAAGGTATTTTTGAAGGTATCTCCTTGGAAGAAGATTTTGAGGTTCGGTCGGAAAGGGAAATTAAGTCCTCGTTTCATTGGACCGTATGAAGTGTTGGAAAGAATTGGGCCAGTGGCTTATCGGCTTGCTTTGCCACCTGAGTTGAATCGTATTCATAATGTGTTCCATGTATCTATGTTGAGGAGGTACAGGTCAGATCCATCTCATGTGTTGCCATTTGAATCTATTGAAGTGAGCCCAGACTTGTCATTTGAAGAGGAACCAGTTGCTATCTTGGCACGGGAAGTGAAAGAATTGAGGAACAAGAGAGTACCATTGGTGAAGATTCTTTGGAAGAATCATGCAAAAGAAGAAGCAACATGGGAAAGTGAGCAGACTATGCGAGAGCAATATCCTCAATTGTTTCAGAATTGATTTCAGGTAATTTCGAGGACGAAATTTCTTTTTAGAGGGGGAGAATTGTAATATCCTCATTTATGCCCTAGAAGTTTTGCATGTTGTTGTTGTGGTTGTTGTTGTTATTGTTGTTGTTGTTGTATGGTTGGTTTAAATTGAGAAAAGAAAAGTATAAGTATTTTGGGAAAGAATTTAGGGTTTAGAGACAAGTTTATATGTTGTGTATATTGTGATATATATAACATATAAATTGGTCAAAAGAAGAGTCAAGGTGTTGGTTAGTGGAAGAAGATATTTTATTGTTGAGTGTGTAATTACATATATGGGCTTATATAAAACAAAAGGTTAGTTATATGTTTGAGGGCATTTTGGTAATTGTTTGGATGAAATGCATGGTGGAGATTAAGAAGGAAAGAGAGGTTGACTTGTGCATTTTCTTTTCTTCTCATGTTTGTGCCGGCCATTGAAGAAGACAAAGGGAAGGAGAAGTGTTCTTGATGCTATACTCAATTGATGAAAGAATTGAGAGATTTGGTGGAAAGATTTATGGAATTTCTTCATATAAGGTAAGATCTTCTCTTTAATTTCTTCAATTCTTTTGAAGTGGTGTGAGAAAGGAATTAGGTTTTGTTGGTGTGATGATGAGATGAATTTGTGTTATGTTTTTAAGTGTTAAAATTGATTGTAAGTTAAAAGATGGAATTAGTGTTGGGTTGATTGTGAAGATTGTATGTTTAAATGGATGTTGTTTTTGAAAGATGAAAAAAGATGGTGATTAATTAGGGTTTTGAGATGGTGTTTGTTTAATTGTGATATTAATGTGTTTTAAAGTGATTATTGTAATGAATATGTGTTTAGAATATTGATTATGTTCATTTGAAGCATGTGGTATGATGTATATTGAGTTTTAATGCATTTGGAAGAGAGTTGGTTAGAATTAGGGTTTTGGTTTTGGGAGACACGGCCAAAGGCCATGTGAGACACGGCCAAAGGCCATGTGAGACACGGCCAAGTCATATGATTTTGGACGTGTTGGATTAATTTTTGGGTGACACAGCCGTGTTCCCAAGCCGTGTGAGCTACTGTGAGTTTTGGTTGGAGAGACACGGCCGTGTCCCTAAGCCGTGTTTGCTACTGCCAAAGTTGAATTGAGAGACACGGCCACAAGCTTGGCCGTGTCCCTCATGTGTGCTGCCCGTGTCCATCAAATGAGTTGGTTAGGGTTTTGTTTCTTTGTTCTTTTTGCATTGTTTTGGTTCTTCAAAGGTGGGTTGGTTCTTAAACCTAACCCTAAAACACTTTAAACACACTTGAATCAATGAATGAACTAATCAAATGCATATGGAAGATCCTAAAGCTATGAATCATATAAGTTGTTCTTTGCCCTAATTGCATTGTTGAGATTTAAACAAGGTTATGTTATGCATTGTGAAAGGTATTGTATTTTATGAGTAATGCACCTTGAAATGTTGTATCAAAGATGAAATGATAATTCAAATAAGATATGATATGAGACAATGCCATTGTGTTTGGCTATGATGAATGATGCTATATGATGATAATATTGAGAGAATGAAGGCATGTTTGCCTAAATGTTGATGAGAATTGAGAATGGAAATGATAATTGATATGTAAATGAATTGTGTGGCTAATGTGTTATTCCATTTTCAGAGTATGTTATTGGTGGCATGCCTAATGATAGTAACAATCTCTTGAAGTTAGGTTGGATTGAATCCATGAAGCCTAATTGAGATGTTACCACCCTTGAAGCTAGGTTGGGTTAGTTCTTGAAGTCAAGTTGGGTAGAAGCTTAGCATGCTTTGCTCCCCTTGAAGCTAGGTTGAACTTAATCCTTGAAGCCTAGTTGGGTCTATGATATTGATATTGATAAATGTGATGATAGAACCAAAACATTAACTCTGAAAATTGAATGGCATATTAGTGTGTCTTGGGCCCATGCTTGTCTATGGTTAATGTGAGTCATGAATGATGTTTGTTTTGCTTTGTATTGATGATTAAATGAATACTAATGAGGTATAGGAAAAGATAATAAAATGTGATATGTAATGTGAAAGTATATTGTTAATTTTGCATATATGATGTTACATATATATTATGGTTTGAGAAATGACATTACATTGCACGAAGTCATATCATTAGCATGATTATCTTACTAAGCCCTTGGCTTAGCGCGATAGTGTTTAATCGCGCAGGTGATAGAACTGTTAGAATCGAACCCGAGAGCTCTTCGAGACCGAGTGAGGGTAGACATTGAAGAGTTGATTTTGGAGACTTAAAGATCAAAGGAGATTTGCCAATCATGTATAACTCTTTTTATATTTTGTAAAGTATTGATTAAATGTACATATTTGTATATTTGTAAATATGGAATTAAGTGTTTTCAAATATGTAAATATTTTATGACTTCCGCTGTGAAATAACTATATGTATGTATATATATATCTAATGTGTTTTATTTTAAAAGTAAATGATCTACTTTTCTATATTATATAATGATAATAGTACTGTATCTATTTAAATGTTTTGAATGTTGAAGAAAACCGTAGCATCCCTATGTTTGGTGCACTTATGCTACATGGTTGTAGTTGTAGTGTGTGTGCATTGGATGTGGGGGTGTTACATTATTTCATTCTCAATTCTCATCATCAATTAAGCAAACATGCCTTATGTCTTTCAATTGAATCATCATAGCCAATCACAATGGCTTTACATCATGTTTGCATCATTATCACCAAACACATTGGTTTTACATCTCATTATATCTCAAATCACATTGAACAATTCATCACTCAAGTATACATAATCAATGGCATTGCACATACTTTTTCAATGATCATCATATATTCCACATTTCCTATTTCATCATTAATATATATACATAACAATTTACTTTATTCATGGATTTAGAATCTTCCACATACATTTGTTTGGATCATTATTGTTTTAAGTGTGTTTAAAGTGTTTATGTTTAGGTTTAGGTACAAAAATACCTTTGGAGAATCAAAACAATGCAAGAAGAACAAAGAATAGAAACATTAACTAACACATTTGAGGGACACGACCAAGCTTGTGGCCGTGTCTCTCAACACAAATTTGGCAGTAACAAACACGGGCATGGGACACGGCCGTGTCTCTCCAAAATCAATCCAACACGGCCCAATTTTCCTTGGCTTGGCTGTGTCTCTCATGAATTGGTCGTGTCTCTCCTTGCTTTTGGCCGTGTCACTCATGAATTGAAACCCTAAACATGTCCAAGTCTCTTTTGGTTGCACTCAATTACATTATACACAATATAACTTAATTTAAATGAATGTAATCAATGTTCTAAACACATATTTTACATATTCATCACAATTTGCACATTAACAACACATCAACAATACATTTAATCACTTACCACATCAAAACCCTAAAAACCAACATCACTCTTAACTTACCATCTTAAAACCAAAACCAACACTTCCAATATCAACAATAATATAACTTCTTTACTTACAATCACTTTCAACACTTAAAAACACACCACAATCACAACTAACCATATTACTAACAAATCAAAACTCACTTCAAACACCACTTCAAAAAAAAAAACAAAGGAAAACAAGAGAGTACTTACCTTAAATGAAGAAATTTCACAAATCTCCAACCAAATTCTTTGATTCCTCCTTAAATTTGATTCTAGCATTAAGAAAACCTCTCTTGCTCTCTCTTCTCTTGGATAGCCGGCACACAAGTGAGAAGAAAAGAAAAATAAACACAAGTCAAACTTCTCTTCTTCTTTAAATCTCCACCAAGCAATTCTAACAAAGCAATTACCTAAATGCCCTCATCCATTTAATTAACCTTTGTCACTTATATGCCCATTAAAATAATTTCACATATCACACATAAAAATATCTTCTTCCATCGACTCTCCATTTGACTTATGTATATGTTATTTATATTAACATATATACAACATATACATTTCCTTTCTTCATATAACTTTCCTTTGCAAAAACATATGTACATTAAATTCAAATCAAACAACAATTGTATTAAAACTTCTAGGGCATACATTGGGATATTACATAATGAATCGGGCATTATGGGAGTGCTGGGCCGTTTTTCACCTTTTTCACATGTACCCAACTTTCCAAACCTATTAGGAGGTTGGGGATTCCTTAGGAATTGAGCCATCCACCCCTTTCTTTTTCCCGGCCCATCCGGGTGGCGACTCCATTTTGTCCGGGCTTAGGCCCGTATTCTCTAAGGCCCTGAGCCTAAATAGTGCCGAAGTCGCAAGAACCATTTCATCGGGGCAAAATTCTCGCTCACAGTGGCGACTCCAATGGGATAAGAGAAGTTGATTCCATTGGTCTTTTTATTATTCTATTCTTTCTTATCATGATATTATCCATTGCATAAAATTAGATTGCATCGTGTGCGTGAGTTAGGATGCCCGTGTTACCCGTGTTATGTTATGTAAGGGATACCATACTTTCACTCAAGGTATGGAGATTGAGCATGACATAACCACTCATAGCCTTATACCATTTGGCATATACTTGCTATGGGAACCTAAACCTTTTCAACCTAAAGACTAAAGCTCATGTAATTAACCTAGTTACTTTCCTTAGGTTTTTACACCAAATGCTTGTTCTGAGACTATGGTTAATTTAACTTAGTTTAAATCATGACTTATTTGGTTTGTTCTTTTTCTAATATGACCTAAGTACATTGTAAGCTCAAAATAAATTTTTCTTTAAAGTCCAAAAGACCAAAGCTATTTTCATAACTTTTCAAAATGGTCTTTGGACATAAACTTTTCTAAAAACAAATCAAAAATTCTTTTGCTCATGACCCAAATACTAAAATCTTTTTTACAATGGGCTTAGAAACAAAATTATTTTCATCCAGCATTTAAAAGAGCTTACAAATATTTAGGTCAATTACAAAATACCAAAAATTAATTGTGAGCCTAGTTTATACTAAGAGTTATTAATTGTTAGGAAATCAAAGAGATCACTGCAAACCAAAAACACGCAGCGAAAATTTTTTTTTGATCTCTGATTTCCCACCAGAATCCATGCTGTTTGTTTAATTCGACGAAAGTGTTCAAAGAACTAACCTGTTGATGATTCAAAATCACAGTTTGGAAGAGATGCCTCGATCGCGAAACACCCTCTATCGCATATCCACACGAATGCTACCGCCTGGAGTGCTAGCTCTCTGCAATGGCGAAGGCTGGAAAAAATTTTCTCTAAAACGTATTAGGGTTCACTTGTTTTCGTTCTCTTTTGTTTTCTAATATTACCTCTGAGAAAACTTAACGTCTGGAGTGAAATTGGATAAGGTAAGTCAAATTCAGAATCGAAATCTAATAAGGATTCTAAATATATTATCTAATAATATATATATATAAATGAAAATAATAATAATAATAATAAATATTAAAATCTAATATTAATATTATTAATATTATATCCAGCCCAAAGCGCATTCTTGTGTGTGACCCGATAGGCCTATATTAATTGGCAGTCAATTTAATCTCTATTAAACCAACAAGTCATAATTGGCCTCTAGCAAGGTGTTACAACTACCCAATTAATATAAGGAATGTCCAATTTGCCTAATAATAGTACATGCATTAATCCCTTTTGTCACACGATATCTAGCTTGAACATAAGTCATGGTCAACGTCATACTTATATTGTCTGAACTTATGATTACTCGATCTCCAAGTAGACTGATAAAAAAAATAAATGAAATTGATCACACTATCAATTCATTTGAGCACGGGCATGCATTTCACAGTCTCACTTATCGAGGGGCCCAAAAGATATCTCTCTCAAAGAGAGGGACAAATTTTATCTTGATTGTTCATTATCCTCTACATAATTTCTATCATATATGATCATAACCTTTATTACTATCTAGTTATGGATAATGTTTGATCATGTCAAAATATAATAGTCCTTATATTGGAAACTATGACAATCTCAAGTCAAAGAATTAATATATAACTATCATGAGATTTACTTATGACACTAACCCATGTAGTAATCTCATGATGGGTCTATCCAATACATTGGTCTCTAACAAGTATCTATGAAATTGATTTGTATCACTATACACATAACCATATGATGATTATCAAATCAATGTTCATACTGGTTAAGAATTATTTTTTTTATCTCTATAATAATAATAAACCAGGGACAAATATCAAAATTGTGTAACATGCAAACAAACAATAATGATAATAAAACCTCATTTATTAATAATGAATGTATAACATAAAGATCCAAATAAATGGCCTAGGGCACATACACTAACAATTTCTCACTTGCACTAGGCCTACAAATTTCTAAGACCCATAGATCTAGTGTGCTGATCATGCTTGACCCGTGAGAGAGGCTTTGTTAATGGATCTGCTATGTTATCATTTGTGTCAACTTTGCATATGTTGATATCTCCTCTACCGATAATGTCTCGAATGAGGTGAAAACGCCTAAGTATATTCTTAGACCTTTGATGAGATCTAGGCTCTTTTTGCCAGTGTTATGGAACCATTGTTGTCACAATAAATGTCCACAGGATTTGCAATGCTAGGCACCACTCCTAGCTCAGTGATGAATTTCTTCAACCAGACTGCTTCCTTAGCTGCATCTGATGCTGCTATATACTCAGCCTCTGTTGTAGAATCATTCACAGTGCTTTGTTTTGAACTCTTCCAACTAACAGCTCCACCATTCAATGTGAATACAAAACCTGACTGCGATCTAAAATCATCTATGTCAGTTTGGAAACTAGCATCTGTGTAACCATTTACAACTAGCTCATCTTCCAAACCTCCATAAACCAAGAATACATCCTTAGTCCTTCAAAGGTACTTAAGAATATTCTTGACAGCTGTCCAGTGACCTTCACCAGGATTAGTTTGAAATCTACTAGTTGCGCTTAATGGATATGAGACATCTGGTCTAGTACATAGCATGGCATACATAATAGATCCTATAGCAGAAGCATAAGGAATCTTATTCATTCGATCTCGCTCATCAGATGTCATACGACATTGACTCTTGCTAAGATGAATGCCATGAGACATAGGCAAGAATCCCTTTTTGGAATCTTGCATGTTGAACCTCTTCAACACTTTATCTATGTATGTACTTTGACTCAGGCCAATTATCCTTCTAGATCTATCTCTATAGATCTGTATACCAAGGATATAGGCAGCCTCACCTAAGCCTTTCATTGAGAAAGAATTCCCTAACCAAGTCTTAACCTTTTGCAAGGTAGGGATATCATTCCCAATGAGTAATATGTCATCCACATATAAGACTAAAAACACTACTGCACTCCCACTAACCATCTTGTAAACACAAGGTTCATCTTCATTCTTGATGAAACCAAAGTTCCTAACTGTTTCATCAAAATGAAGATTCCAGCTTCGAGATGCTTGCTTCAATCCATAAATGGATCTTTGAAGCTTGCAAACCTTTGTAGAATTCTCAGGATTTACAAAACCCTCAGGTTGTGTCATATACACATCCTCAAGCAAGTTTCCATTAAGGAAAGCGGTTTTGACATCTATTTGCCATATATCATAATCATAGTATGCTGCAATGGCAGTGAGAATTCTAACAAACTTAAGCATAGCAACTGGTGAAAAGGTTTCATCATAGTCTATACCATGAGTTTTCTTGAAACCTTTTGCAACAAGCCTTGCTTTATAGGTCTGCACATTCCCATCCATGTCAGTTTTCTTCTTGAAAACCCAATTGCAACCAATAGTCTTAATACCCTCTGGAGGATCAATTAAAGACCAAACTTGGCTGTCAAACATAGATTGCATCTCAGATTTCATCGCTCCAAGCCATTTGTCTGAATATAGACCTGACACAGCTTCTTGATAGGTAGTAGGCTCATCTTGATCTTTGAGCATTACTTCACTATCATCAGTCACAAGAAATCCATATCTCTCTGGCTGATGACGTGTCCTATCAGACCTGCAAGGGATTTGTGTTACATCTTCAGACTCCACAACTATTTGTGGTTTTGAAATAGGCTCTATAGACGACTCAATGATTTCTTGAGGTACTTGAGTTTCCTCAAGTTCTACTATACTCCCACTAGTTCTCTTAGAAAGAAATTCCTTTTCCAAAAAGTTCCCATTTCGAGCAACAAACACTTTGTTCTCTGAAGGAGTATAGAAATAGTATCCTTTAGTTTCCTTAGGATACCCCACAAAATTACATTTGATAGACTTTGGAGCTAACTTATCTGAAACTGGTCTTTTCACATAAGCTTCACAACCCCAAATCTTAAGAAAAGACAAACTAGGTGTCTTAACTGTCCATATCTCATATGGTGTCTTTTCAACCGCCTTAGATGGTACACGGTTCAGAATGAATGCAGCTGTCTCTAAGGCATAACCCCAAAAAGATAAAGGAAGATCCGCTTGACTCATCATTGATCGAACCATATCTAATAGAGTTCGATTTCTCCTTTCAGAAACTCCATTCCACTGTGGAGTTCCTGGAGGAGTCAGTTGTGAAACAATTCCACAATCCCTTAGATGATCATCAAACTCTTGGCTCAAATATTCACCACCTTGATCTGATCGAAGTAGTTTAATTGTTTTACCAAGTTGATTTTGTACTTCATTTTGAAAAGTTCTAAACATTTCAAAAGACTCATGCTTATGTTTCATTAGGTAGACATAGCCATACCTACTGAAATCATCAGTAAAAGTAATGAAGTATCGAAATCCTCCTCTGGCACTAATGCTAAAAGGACCACATACATCTATATGTATCAAGCCCAATAAATCATTAGCCCTTTCACTATGTCCAGTAAAAGGATCCTTTGTCATCTTACCAAGCAAACAAGACTCACATGTTTCAAATGATTCAAAATCAAATGAATCTAATAATCCATCTTGATGGAGCTTAGAAATGTGTTTCTCATTTATATGGCTAAGGCGACAATGCCATAAATAAGTAGTGTTTAACTCATTTGGCGTAGTTCTCTTAGAAGTTATGTTATAGATATCATTACCGTTATAATCATCAAGATTAAGAATATAAAGGCCATTATAAGAATTTGCAATACCATAAAGCAAATCATTTTTATCAAAAATAGAACATTTCTTATTCTTAATAAAAAATGAATAACCTTCATCATCCAAAACAGATACTGAAATAAGATTCCTACTCATAGTAGGAACATAAAAGCAATTGTTCAAAATTAACAAAAACCCATTAGGCATAACAAGTTCATAAGTTCCTACAGCTATAGCAGCAACTCTTGCTCTATTGCCAACACGTAGGTCCACTTCGCCCTTCTTCAGCATCTTACTCCTTTTGTGTCCCTGCATATTTGTACAAATATGAGATCCACATCCAGTATCTAATACCCAGGAAGAAGGAATAGATAAATTAATTTCTATAACATAAATACCTGAAGATGTAGTCGCACTACCCTTCAACTTCTTTAATTCATCCAAATAGAGTTGACAATTTCTCTTCCAATGCCCAGGCTTGTTGCAATGGAAACATGTCCCTTCCTTAGGAACTTTAGCCTTAGGTTCAGGTTTTGGTTTAGCTTGTCCCTTGGACCCTTTAACACCTTTTGCCTTACCCTTGCCTTTAGTATCTTTGGCTTTCTTTTTCATTTGTTTAATATTGACATTCAATATTTGGGTAGGCTTTTTGATATTCCCCTCAGCAGTTTTGAGCATACCATGTAGCTCAGGAATGGATTTCTCCATGTCATTCATGTTATAGTTCATGACAAACTGTGAGAAACTGCTAGGCAATGAATGTAGGATCAAATCCATGGAGAGTTCTAAACTCAAGGGATATCCAAGTCTAGCAAGGTGATCTAGATAGCCTTTCATCTTCAAAACATGAGCACTAACAGATTCACCTTCAGAAATTTTGCAGTCAAATAATGCAACAGCAGTGTCAAACATATCTTGCCTAGCCTGTTGTTGGAAAGCTTGTTTGAGATGCACACTCATCTCATAAGCCAGTAAGTGTTCCAGATCCTTCTGAAGTCCTGGACACATAGTAGCCAACATAAGACATCCTATGTCATTGGAATCATCCACATGCTTCTTATGCTTACTCTTAGCAGCATTAGAAGCATCAGCATGAGGTGGGTCAGGGACAGCTTCATCAAGCACGCAGGACTTTTTCTCTTGTTTGAGAACAATTCTCAGGTTCCTAAACCAGTGAACAAAATTAGTCCCACATTTTTTCAGTTTTTCCTTCTCAAGGATAGATCGCAGTGATAAGGTGGAATTGTTATTAGCAGCCATCTGTTGATAAATATGCAAAGTCAAATTTTAATTAATAATGAGGTTAAAATTATTTAAACTCCTACTAAAAATATAACCCTCTAAAGAAATATTTTAGTAGGCTAAAATCTGTATTTCACTTAATTCTAAACTCAGCTTTGGCGTGACGCTTAAAATCAAGTTATTTAGGTAGGTAACATCTTTACCAATTACATCTCATGTAACTCTTAGTAATTATGGAATATTGACATCATATGTCATAGCATGTTGAATTCCATCTAATGCCTTAGGCCCAAAACCATTTTGATAGCCTAATTAAGTCTAACCAATTTTAAAACATATGAGTAGCACTATTACTCATCCTACTTAGCTAGGAATGTTTAAAGCATATTGCTTTGGCAATACCTACTTTAATACAATCTTAGTTTTGATAGGTGTTCAAAACGTGGATGGCATTTAGACTTAAATTATTAATGAGGGTTCAACTAAATTATTATCATGTCTTACATTACATATCATTATATTTTAGCATCCTATATGCATATATATAATTTATCACATAAGCATCATATACCAAATGACAAAATATGTAAACGTGACATAGCATGACCAAACTAAATATGATCTTCAAGAGACCAAATGAAGATCATAAAGGCAACCCTAGGTGAAAAACCTATCTATTACAACACTTGCAATATTGCATATCTTCAAAACTTGAGCTTGTGCTTCCATCACCCTGGAACCATCTTCTCCTTGGTATGAATCTCCATCACAAACATTGTAGCTTGAATCTTCATTTATTACAATAAAAGAAAATCTAACTACTAGTAAAATAAATTACAATAAAATAAACGACACGCAGGCCGTATTTACCCAAAATTAAGATATGAATAAACCAATCACATAGGTCATAAGGCCATGCTATGCACCATGCCAAGACATCAAACAAACATAACATATTCATCACCAACATGTTAAATAGAAACAAATATATTGACATTCTTAATGTCGCGGTAACGAACTATAGGACGGGAACATACGGCGGTCCCTCTAGCCGGTAACGTTAATCTCATTAACATTTTTCTTTGGCGAAACCCTAAAACAGAATCGTTAATCTCATTAACCTTCTTACTGTTTTATTTCGAATATGTTCAACCCATTACAGAATCATTACCAAATGTTTATATCACATATAAACTTAATCGTTTTCATCATATGAAAATCGTTTTAATCAACCAATCATATATACTTGATCATCTCATGAAAATGAAATTAAAAACACTAATCCTTTCTCATCATATGAAAAACGAATTAGGGTTTTACAGAAACGAAACTAAGAAACCAATCCTTTCTCATCATATGAAAAATGAATTAGGGTTTTATAGTTAACATGCCATATGAATTCAATATATCTCATGTAATCATATCAACATGGCATTTTCGACTTAAGCGAAACAACAAGTGGCTCTGATACCACTGTTAGGAAATCAAAGAGATCACTGCAAACCAAAAACACAATGGAAAAATTTTTTTGATCTCTGATTTCCCACCAAGATCCATGTTGTTCGTTTAATTCGAGGAAAGCGTTCAAAGAACAAACCTGTTGATGATTCGAAATCACAGTTTGGAAGAGATGCCTCGATAGCAAAACACCCTCTATCGCGTATCCACACGAATGCTACCGTCTGGAGTGCTAGCTCTCTACAATGGCGAAGACTGGAAAAATGTTTTCTCTAAAACGTATTAGGGTTCACTTGTTTTCGTTCTCTTTTGTTTTCTAATATTACCTTTGAGAAGACTTAACGTCTAGAGTGAATATAATCACTCCAGAATCCAATTCGAAATTGGATAAGGCAAGTAAAATTCTGAATCCAAATCTAATAAGGATTCTGAATATATTATCTAATAATATATATAAAAAAATGAAAATAATAATAATAATAAATATTAATATCTAATATTATTATTATTAATATTATATCCAGCCCAAAGCGCATTCTTGTGTGTGACCCTATAGGCCCATATTAATTGGCAGTCAATTTAATCTCTATTA
Organism: Garcia nutans; assembly: GCA_947685225.1. Taxonomy (NCBI): domain Eukaryota; kingdom Viridiplantae; phylum Streptophyta; class Magnoliopsida; order Malpighiales; family Euphorbiaceae; genus Garcia; species Garcia nutans. Next base: position 20,071,878 of record CANTUV010000005.1, read on the forward strand.
AACCAACAAGTCGTAATTGGCCTCTAGCAAGGCGTTACAACTACCCAATTAATATAAGGAATGTCCAATTTGCCTAATAATAGTACATGCATTAATTCCTTTTGTCACATGATATCTAGCTTGAACATAAGTCATGATCAACGTCATACTTATATTGTCCAAACTTATGATTACTCGATCTCCAAGTAGACTGATAAAAAAAATAAATGAAATTGATCACACTATCAATTCATTTGAGCACGGCCATGCATGTCACAGTCTCACTTATCAAGGGGCCCAAAAGATATCTCTCTCAAAGAGAGGGACAAATTCTATCTTGATTGTTCATTTTCCTCTACATAATTTCTATCATATATGATCATAACCTTTATTACTATCCAGTTACGGATAATGTTTGATCATGTCAAAATATAATAGTCCTTATATTGGAAACTATGACAATCTCAAGTCAAAGAATTAATACATAACTATCATGAGATTTACTTATGACACTAACCCATGTAGTAATCTCATGATGGGTTTATCCAATACATTGTTCTCTAACAAGTATCTATGAAATTGATTTGTATCACTATACACATAACCATCTGATGATTATCAAATCAATGTTCATACTGGTTAAGAATTATTTTTTTATCTCTATAACAATAATAAACCAGGGACAAATATCAAAATTGTGTAACATGCAAACAAACAATAATGATAATAAAACCTCATTTATTAATAATGAATGTATAACATAAAGATCCAAATAAATGGCCTAGGGCACATACACTAACATTAATCATGGGCTTGTTTTTTGCATGAATCATTAGTTACTTTTCTAAGTGAGAAATCTATTTATAGTGAACCTCTTAATTTAGTTTTAATCCAATATAGCATAAAAACTACTTTAGTTGATTGAATGGATTAAAGCCTCATTAATGGGAATTATCATTAACTGATTTCCATTTTTGAAAATATAACTATTGGTTGAAACGTTCGAGGGAAATATTCAAAAGCAAGATACCCCATGTTGGTACTTTGTTAACCATATAACTAGGAAAATAGACTCGCCATCCGTGTGTGGAAGTTATAAGGTTGGAAGGGACATTCTACTTATCTTTGTCTATTGTTTGTGCATACATGCATACATGCATACATTTGTATCTCATATCATTAATCATTTCTGGCTCACAGCCCTGGATTACGATAGTTCAAAAGCTTATGACAATCCAACCTATGCCGAAGAGGAAGAATCTAGCAACGACTCAATCTCTTTTTCACCAAAAGTAATGGAGCCCGAACATATTCAAAGAATGGTGGATGATGCCCTCAATGCCAAGATGGAAGAAATAAAAGAGGCCCTGGCTGATACCATGAAGAACCAATTGGCTGCAATTTTAGGAAACAATGCCAAAACATCTACTAGCACCAAGAAGCCAAAGGACAAGGGGAAGGCTAAAGTTGGTGAAGTGGTTTTTAATGATGATAAGGTGATCATTGATGATGATGACAATTGGGCTTGATACTTCCAAGATCCTTAAGATAAGAAGAAAGAACAGAAGATTGTTGAAAGACCAACTACGGAGAAAATCGAAACTCAGGTGTTGAAAAGATGATTGCAGATTTGGAAAAGAAATTTGAGAAGAAACTAAAAACAGAAGAAATGTCTGAAGTTGACAAATTATTTGACCTAGACGAAGAAGTTTTGTACAAGTTCAAGATGCCATCATTTGTAAAGTTAAATTGAACCAAAAATCCTCACCTCCATGTGAAGCAGTATGTCACTGCTATGCAGTCTGCCAGAGCTACTAAGGCTCAAACTCTAAGGTACTTCATGCTCTCATTGGACCCTATTATCCAAAATTGGTTCAATATCTTAGATGATGGCACACAAAAGAGTTGGGATCTGCTGTACAAGACCTTCATCCAACAATATGGATACAATGTCGAGATGGAAGTTACCTTAATGGAAGTTGAGTCCATTAGACAAAGGCCAAATGAGAGTTTTGTGGACTATGTGAAAAGATGGAGGAATAAGGTTGCTTTGCTCAAGAGAAGGCCTGATGAATCCGATCAAATTAGAATGATTGTGAGAGGAGTGTTACCTAGCCTTTGCGAAAGGATGTCTCATACAATCATTCGGGATTTCAAGGACCTTTTGCAAGCTGGTCTACAAATTGAAGAGTAGGAAAGAGAGAAGAACTGCTTTTCAACAAGAAGAAACTGGAAAGGAAACTACCAGTCTGGTAACTAAAGCATGCAAAAGGCAGTTGGTGTTAATACTACTGGCCAAGGAGGAAGAAGGCAATTTTCAGAATTAGGGAAGCCACTGTTTTGGGTCCTCAATAAGCTACAGAAGAAGGGATTGTTACAACCCTTAAATCCTCGTCCTTTGCCTAACCCTCTCCCACCTAATTTTGACACTAAAGCATTTTGTCAATTTGTAGACCCCTAATTTTTGACTCAGTCCGGTCCAATATATTTTATATAGTCCAAAATAATTTTTGTGTTATTTTAATTAAATAATATTTATTTTATTATTTATTTTTATAAGTTTTAATAAAATAAATAAATAATAAATAATAATAAATAAATAAACAATAATAAAAATAAAAATCAGTGACGAAAAAATTCATCGCCAAAAGTAATTGGCCAAGGCCAATTTCGCCCACAGGAACCAAAGCCATTTCACCGCAGGAAATTTCTACGATGAAATTGGCTGGCCGTGCGCCCAGCTCATAATTTTTCTCAAATTTCCTCGTAGCCCATTGTAGTTTTTGCCAGCGAGATTTTTCCAACGCAAACCAAACTCTATTTGGTTTTTGTTTCTTTTCCTAGTTAATCTTAGTTTCCTTAAAAAAAAATAGGATTAATCATATAAATTTGCCTATAAATAATACTTGAAAAGATAGAAAAAAAGGGGGACTGAACTTTAAGAAGGAAAACTTGGGACTGGAACTTGGTGATCAAATTTTGGATTACAGAGAAGATTAGCAACAAGCAAAGCCATAAATAATTCATCAAAGGTAGCAACCTTGCCTTTGTCTTTGTTCATCCAGAAAGTAACGTTTGGTGGAACCAATGAACGGAGGTTTGAATCTCTATTTTCTTTTTTTACAGTAGCTTCAATCACTAAAAATCAACAAATTATTTCTTCTGTTTCTTCTAAACCTTAAAACCCTAAAACGTTTTTTTTCCTAATACCTTAAAAACCCTAATTCGTTTCTTTTGTTTCCAAAAGCCTTAAATCATCGTTCTGTTTCCAAAAACTTCAAAAACCCTAAATCATTTTATTAATTCCCAAAACCCTAATCTCTATTCCAAAAAGTCAGTAGCCTTATTTTTTTAAGCATCAAAAGCTTTAACCCTAATTAATCATTTTTTCCAAAATCACACAGTAAGCATTATTCTTTTAAAAATAACACTAGTTTCTTCCAATTTCAAAACCCTATTCCCTAAATCTTAAACCCTAAAATCTTAATTTTAAAACTAATTAATCCTAAAAGCCACAAGGGGCGCTGCCCCCTTGACCCCCGCCCACTAATCTGCTAGCGAGACCACTGTGTGAGCTAGGGTCAATATTTATTTATGTATTATAAATCTTTATGTTTAACTTCCTTCATTATGATTATTTAAAATATAGTAGCTTTATTCAAAATACAAACCTAAACACTAATTTATTTAAACCATAAATTAAAATTCTGTTTTCAAATCTTCACAATAGCTTTTTATAATTTTATTCACTGGGATATTTTAATCTTTCATATAACTCCCTTAAAGACTTTCTATATTTGTTCCATCCAAAAATACTTAAGTAGTTATTATAGTCAATACTAAAACCATACTTACCTTTGATCACGGCAAAACAAAATCAAGGTTTCAAACCATAAAACCCTAATTTCATAATTTTACCCCTCAAACCCTAATTTGATAAATCAAAGAACCTTACTAATTTCTTAAATTTGTAAAACCCTAATCCCTTTCAATTCTCTTAAAACCTATAGTAGCCTAAACAAATAACAATATTAATATCTTAAGATTCTAAAACCCTAAAATATTAATTAAAGAACTTTAAATAGAAATAGTAAAACTTAATTTGTATCTTTACTTGCTTTATTTTTAGATTTGATTATGTAGTCTATTATGTGCTTTGATGGTTAATTTATTTAAATTCAATGCTTGATTTATTTAATTTATCATGGATGAATGTTTATTATATATTTTGATTGATGTTTAATAATTTTGATGAATGACTTATTTATGATGAATGGTTATTTACTTTTATCGATTTATTTTGATTTCCCAATGTTGCAAGAGGTATTTTTCCACTTTGTGGGTACCTCATTAATTAAGTTCTATGTAATTTAATTTCTTTTATATTTTAGACCAATGTAAAGGACATGTTTCTACCTTTCGGATGGTATCCTATTTAGTTTAGACATGAACGATGTAAGGACATGTTTCCATCCTCAGATGGGTGTCCATTTATTTGTTTTGCTTAGACATTGCTTTGATTATAATATAATGATGCTTTATTTTTATTGTTGCATGTAATATGGATAATATTGTTATATTTAAGAATTTTATAATATTAAGACCTGCAAAGGAGGCCGGTTCCAATGAACCGGGCATTGTGGGGGTGCTGGGCCATTTCTCACCTTCCCCACACGTACCCAACTTTTTGAAGCCATTAAGGGGTTGGGGATTCCTTAGGAATTGAGTCATCCTTTCTTTTTCCCGGCCCGTCTAAGTGGCGGCTCCATTTTCTTCGGACTTTGGTCCGTGTTCTCTAAGGCCCTGAGCCTAAACAGTGCCGAAGTAGCAAGAACCATTCCACCGGGAGTGGGGGCCAAAATCTCCGCTCACACATTTTCATCAAATGCAAGGGCACGACACGGATAGATGTGTGAGGTTAAGGCATGAGATCCAGAATTTGATTGATAGTGGGAAGCTGTCCGAGCCCAACAAGCTAAACACCAAAGACAATCCATTACCGAGGTTCAATAGAGTACCACCACAGGCGACCTTCATGATTGGAGGAGGTTTGCATGAAAGTTTTATCATGTCTTCTTTCCAAGATTTGGATGAAGAATCAACCAAAAAATAAGTGGTATTTAGCAAAGTTGAACAAACAATGGTGGGTAAAGAAATAGCAATCTGTGTTGTGTATGAGTTTTGGGATTCAAGCGATAGTGATGACGATCTTGTACCCAAGAAGGAGGAATGGACCTGGTCTAAGCCTGAAGAATATGAAGTAATGAACACAAGAATTGGTAAGCCTTATGCAAGACCCCCACCTAAGTAGGTTGAGGCTAATAAAGGAAAGAAAATCGAAGTGGGAAAAAAAGAAGAGGAAGATGATACTGTGCTTAAGCAATTGAAGAGAACCCAAGCAAGTGTTAGCATTTGGGACTTATTGGCCACTTCTAAGAAGCACCGTGAAACTATGGCCAAGGCCTTGGCTAGCATGCCAATTTCCAACTCTATAACACTGGAGGAACTGATTAACTTCATAAAATTTGAAGGAATAATGAAGTGTGAAGACATTCAAAAGAAGAGAAAAGTTGACATGGGAATGGTATCTTTCTCAGATGCGGATTTATTGAAAGAGGGGAGAGATCACATCCGTCATCTCTTTATCAAAGTGGAAATCAAAGGAAAAAGGACTCCATGTGTAATGGTTGATGATGGGTCCACCATAAATGTTTATCCACTTAAAATATTGTCAAAGCTAGCTATGTCAACGAGGGATCTAAGCCCAGCCGGGTTTACTATTTGGGCTTATGACAATACCAATAGGCACGTCGAAGGAACTTTCAAAGCTGCTATGAAGGTTGGTCCAATTGAATCTATTGTTGAATTTGTTGTTTTGGACATACCTATTACCTTTGCTCTACTTTCGGGAGGACCATGGTTTCATCCTCTCGGTGTAGTTCCTTCCACCCTCCATTAAAAGATCAAGTTCCCTAATGGAGATGAGACAGTGGTCATCAAGGTCGAGGATAATGAGGTTGTTAATGCTCTAATGGTGGAGGCCTCTTAATGGTTTCCAAGTAGCTATAATTTCTGATGATGAAGTAGTGGACTCTAAGGTCTTGAACATGATGAAGAACATGAGCTACCTTCCTGGCGCTAGTCTTGGGAAGGGCAAGGCTAGTGTAACAAAGCTTTCAGATTTTAAGACTCAAACTTCCTAGGCAATGAAGAGGCCAACAAAGATGTCTAGCCAAAGAAGAATGAGAAGATGAGCTTCCCGCTACTCGAAAAAATCTTTGTCAAAGCTCCAGACATGGGACCACTCTAAGGAAATCCCAAGCCAATAATGTTCATGGGAAAGTTGATTCCGAGTTTTGAAATTTTTGCTAATGTTGCTGAGTTAGTGGAACAAGTGAAGAAAGAGCTCACCCTGCCAGCCGACAAGGAGCCCAATCAAGAAAGGAAGAAGGAAGTTGTCCCGGAAGACGAGAAAACTCTAGAGGAGATTGCTGCCTTGGTTGAAGAGAAGTTTAAAGATGTTCTGCTTTATGATTTTGAGAACAATGATTTTGATTTTGATTTTAATTTGTTTGCTTTATATGAGGATGATGATGTTTTCTTTTCCAAAATGAATACAATAAAGTATGATTTTACTTACCTGTGTGATGTTTCTCTTGATGGTTGCATACATTCAAATAGTGGTTACATGAGCATCTTTAATATTAACTCTGTTGATACACAATCATTAAATTTGGGAACAACCGAAAATCCTAAAAACATTAGCATAGCATCTGACTTTGCTTCTGATGAGAGAGAGAGATTTGAAAAAATATTTAAAAATTATGAAGAAGTATTTTCCTGGTCTTATGAGGATATGCCTAGAATAGATCGAGACATAGCCAAACATCTATTCCTACTTACACCCATGTGAAACCTGTAAAACAAAAGCTTAGGCGATTAAGACTTGAATGGGATGAATTGGTTAAAGAAGAGGTCACTAAACAAATACAAGTAAAGTTCCTTGAAGTGATAGATTATCTAGACTGGCTAGACAATATAGTACCCGTGCCAAAGAAAGATGGAAGAATTAGGGTTTGTGTGGACTATGGAGACTTAAACAAGGCTTCCCCTAAAGATGATTTTCCTTTACCCCATATAGATATTCTCATTGATAGTGCAGCCTCTAGCGTGCTACACTCATTTGTAGATGGATTTTTCGGATACAACCAAGTGTTAATGGCCTAAAAGGATAAAGCCAAAACTTCTTTCATTACTATATGGGGAATATTTTGTTATAGGGTGATGCCATTAGGATTAAAGAATGTTAAAGCAACCTACAAAAAGATGGCCAAGCCCTAAGAATGTTAAAGCAACCTACCAAAGAATGTTAAAGTCATCCGGATTAAGTGAAAAATCAACCAAACCTTTTTTATTGGACCCGTCTTAGGGTTTAGTACACCGGTATCATATAAAAACCAACCAAATCTTCTAAAATAGACCTAATTAGGGTTCTAAAAATTTAATTAGCTTATTTTAGGTCCTATTACAATATATTAATCCAATCAAAGGTTTGGAATTAGCACAAGACTAGTCAGGGCCAAAATCAAGGGTCTACACTACCTTATTCATACTTCAATATAACCAACTCATTTCTGTCATCCAATCATAAAATCATCATTTATACATCAAAACAATCCAATTTAACAATTAAAACACCTACATTAAAAATCCTAATTTCACATATTAAGCCCATAAACCCTAACTTCACCAAAACTCAATCATTTCCAACAACTAACCTTAAAATCATTACATATAAATCAAAACCACTTCAAAACAACCCATGTTAACAATGATTGAAACCTCACTTAAAACTTGAAATTTCACATATTCATCAAATTCTTAAAAGCCAAGCTCTAAGTAAGAATTACTTACTGAAACCTTGATTATTATTCAAAAGCACCCTATATCCTTTAAATTCTTTGTAAAATTTTGAGTATTTGAAGAAGTAGAAATCTCTCCTATCCCTCTCTAAAATTTTGACTCCATAGGAAGAAGAAGAAGATTTAACTTTCTTCATTTCCAGCCATAGATAAATTACTTAAGTAATAATTAAATATTAGATATTTTCTTCTTCCTATCCATAAATATTTTAATTTATATTTATTGAACTTTTTAACTTTTAAATTTTTGACTTTTTTTCATATTTTGTGTTTTAGTGAAATGTATACTTTATGTATATCTTGCATATACATTAGGTATACACTATATATCCTTCTCTAATAACCCTTCCATATTTATTAGCCTAGGTCTACTAAAATTACGAATGGTACAATGGTAGTAAGCATGAGGCAACTTACACCAACAGAGTCATTTAGATGCTTACTATGAGCATCCTTTTGTGCTCTTGGAGCATTGGTAGCAGGTTCGTCTGGTATGGGATTCTCAAGGACTTACAACTTCCTTTCTTGCTCAAGAATAATTCTTAAGTTTCTAAACAAGTCAAGGAACTTAGTTCCATTAAGTTTTTCCTTCTCAAGAACTAATTGCAAAGTCAAATTGTAACACCCTTGTACACTATTTATGTACAGTATATAGATTCCGTAAATGTAAAATACGCATGTAGAATATAAAAGTGCCACAATAACTACTTTAATAAAAATTTATATTTTAGTTAATATAAATAAATTATTAATTAAATAAAGAAATACTCATGTAGTAAATTATTAAAAAATACAAACTTATAAAGAAAATCTCTAGGAAAAATTTTCGCTAGAGTTTTATCTGTAATTTCAATAAATTCCAAAACAACGAGCACAACCTGTATGAAAATTTTGCACTCCCAAAAATCCACATTTATTCACATACCATCAAATCTCCAATGATTTTTCAAATCACCACTTCATTTATTTACATATTAGGATTTTTAAATCCAAGCATTACATATAGAATTCACACACTTAATATAATGTATACAATATATATACATTAATCCAAAATGCATATTATGGAATCTTCATATCAGTAGCTCTCCCACCTATGCGATTTATAAAACCGTGATAAAAACATATAGCTTTGTGGTATATATCTATAAATAATACACATAATACACTCACTCTTAATTCTCATTTACTCCCCATATATTTACTTATGTATATCACTTTATTTTCTTCAATATCAATTATCAAACCCATTACACACAATATACATATATACATTTAAACATATCACAAACACATACATTGGGCCTAAAAATCTTTATATAATGGTCTAGTTCAAGAAATATTGTCTTGGACTATGTCATTCATCTGTGACACCAGTGTGTCTCACTCGAAGGCATAATAAATCTGTGACACCAGTGTGTCTCACCCTATGGCGTAATAAATTTTCAACAACAATATTCTGGAACTAAACTATATATAAGGTATACATGTAATCATATTTCTCATATTTCACTTTTCTCATATTTTTCCAAATTTCACTTTCTTTTTCCATTTTCAACACATAATCAGCATCATCATCATATATAATGCAAATATGGCTCACTTCCCATAAACAATACAAATTAAGAATTGTTACTTCAAACAATGCCACACACACATATATTCATTTCGCATTACCTTTTAAATGTCGTTAATTTCCATATTTCTGATATTTACAACATATGTCATCATCTTTTTAGTCACAGCCATAATGTGACTAGTAAGTCACATTTATAGTACATTTATCTCCTTTTTCACATCTCTCATGATCATGATAAACAATGTAACACCCCTATACCCGTATACATACACAGCATGCTAATATGATCATAATATACATATACTGAATATAGAAATGCCAAAGTTTACTAAACAAACGACTCACTTCTTTCTACAAAAATATACATAAACTTAAACACAATAAATAAAACATTCATTTAAAATGCAGCGGAAAATATAGTTATTTTTACAAATACAAATTCATCAAAAACAAATTTTACAAAATATAAACTTTATACATATTTGGCAGTCAGTCTTTGATCTTTAAGCCCACTATCCATACTTCAGAATCTAAACTTGACTTGGCCTAGAAGAACTCTCTGGTTCTACCCTATCACTTGCGCGATGAATCACAATCGCGCTAAGCCATAGGCTTAGTGGTACAAACCACAATGATAATATGTTTCAATGCAATGCCAATATCATATGTTCAAACATTATAAACAATACATAAGAATATCACACTTAAACAAAGACAAGCATGGGCCCAAAAGACACTAATATGTTATTCAAAGTTCAGAGTTACTGCTTTGGTCTATAATCACAATCATCAAGCCCGTAGGCGATATATATATATCTCTATCCATGGATAGTGTAACAGACCCAGTCTCTTGGACCTCAACCCAGCTAAGCTCTAGGAGATCCTCAACCCTGCTAGACTGTTACTGTTTTTGAGGCTTACGACCTAGTCTTTTCACCCCAAAAACATCATATTTCACATTTTTCACATTTTTCAACTGGAATCGGCTTACGACCCGGTCTTTTCACCTATCCAGTGATTCATAGGCATGCCGCCAAACTCAGAACTCTGAAAATTGAATAACATATTAATCACACAATTATTTCATTTATCTCTTTATCAATCTCTTTCTCAATTCATTTCTCAATTCATTTCTCATTTCATATTCTATAATCAAATAGACAACCATGCCCCCAATTATTTCATTTACATTATCATAGCCAACCACAATGGCTTCATGTCACATCATATCTCAATTCACATTAAGGCAATTCATCCTTAAAGTATTCATAATCAATTGCATTGAACATACATTTTGAATGATTATCATAGCTTTCACATTTCATATTCAATCATATCATTATATATTTAAAATCTTCAAGATACACTCCACCAAGTTCATACTATGCCAAAACATAACATTATTCATATGCATCAACAATGCAATAAGTTACTTAACACATTTAATCATATAATATATGCAATAATGTATGGTTTGTACTTACCCCAAGAGCAACTCACCCCACACCCAACTCCTCTTCCAAGGATCCTTCAACACTTGGATTATGGCAACTCAACTCTCTTCAAAATCTAAACCAAAGGTGATCAAACACACTCACTTAGAGATACACATAAGATAATAAGGTTAAGAATCAACTAGGGCAAACTCCACACATGACACGCTCAATAACACGGGCGTGTCCCTGACCGTGCTCTAACTTCACAACACAGAAGCTTTGACACGCTCAGAACCACGGGCGTGTCATTGGACGTGTAATACATTCTGTCTCACAGAAACATTGACACGTCCAACAACACGGCCGTGTTCATGGCTGTGTCAATCCACCAACATCACAGTAGCTATGACACGCTCAGTGACATGGGCGTGTCACTGCTCATGTCACCATCTAAGAACACAGAACCATTGACATGCCTAAAGACCTGGCCGTGCTCATGGGCGTGTCAGGCCAAAAATCTAGATTCCGGCAACATCAACAACACATCCAACAAACCTCTTACTTCCACCATTTTCCACTTCAAACAAACTTAGTTAAACACACTCAAAAACCATAACAAACTTGCAAAAACACCAAAACAACTCAAAACATACACATCCAACACAAATCATAATCACCACCACCAACCCAAAACACAACCACCACACTTACTCTTCCAACAATCTTACTCTTTCCTTTAATCCAACCCCAAAATCCATAATCAATAGACCAACCACACTCAAACACACCACAATCAAACAAACACATATCAACCATAACCTCAACTCACAAATTCAAAGAAATTCAAAGAATCAAGTGGAAAACTTACCAAAGATGGAGAAACTCTTAAATTTCCAACTTGATCACTTGAGAACTTCCTTCAATGTTGAGTATGGAAGATCAAAACCTCTCTTGCTCTCTTGCTATGGAGGACCGGCCAAACAAAGACAAGAAAAGAAAAGAAGAGGAAGGTGAACCACGAAGAAGAAAGAAAGAAAGAAGAAAACAAATAAACAAAGTCAAACTCTCAACCACTATCTCCTCAAAACCCTCTCCTCCAAGCATTATAATATTAAAATATTCTAAATATCTCCATCCACTTCCACTCACTCAAATTCCACTTAATTAATTTAATTAATTTAAAATCATTAACCAATCATCTTTTGACTTCATATTTTGACTTGTATATGTTGTATATATCACTATATATGCAACATATACATTCTCTCTTCACTTCCTTTCCCTTTCCAATTAAACGCATATACACTTAATCCAATTACAACAATTATTATACCAAACTTCTAGGGCATACTTTGGGATATTACAATTCTCCCCCTCTAAAAAGAAATTTCGTCCTCGAAATTACCTAATCTCAAGTCTGAAACAATTGAGGATATTGATCTTGCATCGCTTGCTCACTCTCCCAAGTTGACTCTTCTCTACCATGATTCTTCCAAAGAACTTTCACAATTGGCACTTTCTTATGTGTCAACTCTTTCATTCCATATGCCACAATAGCAACTGGTTCTTCTTCAAAAGTCAGCTCCGGACTCACCTCAATAGATTCAACGGACAGAACATGAGATGGATCAGATTTGTACCTCCGTAACATAGAAATATGGAAAACATTATGGATTCTATCCAACTCAGGCGGCAAAGCAAGACGATAAGCAACTGGTCTAACTCTTTCTAATATCTCATATGGTCCAATAAAACGAGGACTCAGCTTCCCTCTTCGACCAAATCTTAAAATCTTTTTCCACGGAGACACTTTCAAAAATACTTTATCTCCAACATCAAACTCTATGTCTCTCCTCTTAAAATTTGAATAAGATTTCTGCCGATCTGAAGCTGCTTTTAATCGATCCCGAATTATCTTCACTTTCTCTTCCGTCTCTTTAACCAAATCAGGACCAATCAATTTGCCTTCCCCAACTTCATTCCAACACAGAGGCGTTCTACATCTTCTACCATACAATGCCTCATAAGGTGCCATTTCAATACTGGATTGATGACTGTTGTTGTAAGTAAATTCCACAAGTGGCAAAAATCTGTCCCAACTTCCTGAAAAATCAATAACACAACTTCTCAACATATCCTCTATAATATGTAGTACTCTCTCTGACTACCCATCTGTCTGAGGATGAAAAGCAGTGCTAAAGTGCAATCGAGAACCCAAAGCACCATGCGAACTCTTCCAAAACCTTGAAGTAAACCGTGGATCTCGATCAGACACTAAAGAAATTGGGACTCCATGCAACTTCACCATCTCACTGATATACAGCTCAGCCAACTTTTCAAGAGAATAATCCATCTGCACTGGAAGAAAATGAGCTGTCTTTGTCAACCGATCAACAATCACCCAAATAGCATCTTGCTTCTTCTGAGTCAATGGCAAACCAGACACAAAATCCATTGTCACTCTCTCCCATTTCCATTCAGGCACTGTTAAAGGTTGAAGCAACCCTGTTGGAACTTGGTGCTCAGCTTTCACCCTTTGACATGTGAGACACTTGGATACAAACTTTGCTATGTCTCTCTTCATCCCTGACCACCAGTAATGCTGCTTCAAATCATAATACATCTTTGTACTTCCAGGGTGCATAGCAAAAACTGACTGGTGTGCTTCCTCTAAAATAATCTTTCTCAAACTAGCATCATCAGGAACACACAACCTATCTTTAAACCAAAGGCTACCATCACTTCTCACATGAAAATCTCTACTTTCTTCATTTTGGCATTCTGAAACAATTTTTTGAATTTTCTCATCTACCAATTGAGCCTCCTTATCTGGTCCAATAACATCGGTATCAACTGCAACTGAGCTAACAACGCACCATCATCACATGATTTAAAACTGACATGCAATGCTCTCAACTCAACAAGCAACGAGAATGAATAAACAGACAAACCTGCCAAAGACTTCCAACTCAAGGCGTCAGCAACAACATTTGCCTTACCAGGATGATAGTCAATCAAACAGTCGTAGTCTTTGATGAATTCTAACCATTGTCTTTGCTGAAAATTAAGCTCTCTTTGAACCCTAAATATTTCAAACTCTTATGATCTGTGTAAATGAAACATTTCCTTCAACTACTCAAAACTAGCTTGACACTGATCTGTCCACACAAATCTAACTCCCTTTCGAAGTAATCTAGTGAGTGGAGTAGCTATCAAAGAAAAACCTTTCACAAATCGTCGATAATAGCCTGCCAAACCCAGAAAACTTCTAACTTCAGTCACAAACTTCGGTGGACTCCAATTCAAAATAGCCTCAACTTAAGAGAACCAGCGAGAACCATCCAGTACCATTTCTGCTATGCCCTAGAAGTTTTGCATATTGTTGTTGTTGTTATTGTTATAAATTGGATTGAATGTATATGATGGGATAAGAAAAGAATTTGGGAGAAGAATGCTTGTGTATATGTGTTTTGGAAAGAAAATAGGGTTTAGAAAGGATGGTATATGTTGTGTATATGATAATATATATAACATATAAATGGGTCAAAAGAAGAGTCAAAGGAAGAGAGATATTTTTGTGTTAAGTGTGTAATTACATATAAGGGCTTATATGAGACAAATAGTTAGTTATATGGTTAAGGGCAATTTGGTAATTGCTTGGATAAGATTACTTGGTGGAGATTAAAAGAAAAATTTGACTTTGTGTCTTGATCATTTTCTTCTTTCTTTCATGAAGTGGCCGGCTCCTCCATAGACAAAGGGAAGCAAGAGGTGAAGAGAGGTTCTTGATGAGTTGAGTTCAAAATTGAAGGAAGATTAAGTGTTCAAGTGTTGATTCAAGAAGTTTTTAACTAAGGTAAGATCTTCCCTTTGATTTCTTTCATTCTTTTGAAGTGGTATGGGAAGTTAATTAGGGTTTGATGATTTGATGATGAGTTATGTTTATGATTTGTTTTCAAGTGTTAAATTGGTTTTAAGTTAATAGTTTAAATAGGTGTTGTTGTTGGAAGTGGTAAATGTTGATTTTGAAACGTGGAGAAGGATGGTGATTTTAGTGTTTTGAGATGATGTGTGTTTAATTGTTATATTAATGTGTTGTGAAGTAATTCTTGTGGTGAATATGTGTTTAGAACATTGATTATGTTCATTTGAAACATGTTATATGATGAATATTGTGTTTGAGTGCAATTGAGAAAGTGTTGGTTTTAGTTAAGGTTGTGTTTATGGGTGACACGGCCAGAAGCCATGAAGAGACACGCCCGTGTCATTTATTTGTGTTGGCAACTACCTCTTTTATTTTTAAAGACACGGCCGTGTTCTTCAAGTGGGCTGGGCGTGTCCCTCAAATGAGTTGGATATTGTTTGATTTCTTTGTTCTTTTTGCATGGTTTGGGTTCTTCAAAGGTAGTTTGGTCTCTAAACCAAAACATAAACATTTTAAACATACTTAAACTAAGGAATGACTTAATCAAACACTTGTGGATGATCCTAAAGCTATGACTAATATAAATTGTTCTTGCATTGTTGAGATTGAACAATGTTATGTTATGCATTGTGAATAGTAATGTGTTTCATGAGTAATGTGGAATGAAATGTTGATATTTATGAATGATGCTATGTGAGATATAATGTGATCATGGATGAGATAAATATACACTTGAATAATGAAGTGTTATATTGTGAAATGAAATGTGAAGCCATTGTTTTTGGCTAAGGTAATTCAATGGGGATAAATGAGGCATGTTTGCCTAAATGATAATGAGAATTAGGAATGAAAACTAAATGAATTGTGTGGCTAATGTGTTATTCCATTTTCAGAGTTTGTTGTTGGTGGCATGCCTAATAAGTGTAACAATCTCTTGAAGTTAGGTTGGATTGAATCCTTGAAGCCTAATTGAGATGTTACCACCCTTGAAGCTAGGTTGGGTTAGTTCTTGAAGCCAAGTTGGGTTGAAGCTTAGCATGCTTTGCTCCCCTTGAAGCTTGGTTGAACTTAATCCTTGAAGCCTAGTTGGGTATATGATAGTGATAAATGTGATAACAAACCAAAGCATTAACTCTGAAAATTGAATAGCATATTAGTGTGTCTTGGGCCCAATGCTTGTCTTTGTTTAATGTGAGTCATGATTTGTTTATTGTTGTTCATGGATGATTAAATGATTAAATAATGAAGTATATGCAATGATGTTGAAATGTGATATGCATATATGTATGTTGATTATAAAATGTAAAGGGATGTTGTTAGCTTTGCATCTATGTTGTTACATATATGATATGAATTAGAATTGACATTGTATTGCATTAAAGCATATCCATTGCATGTTTTATCTTACTAAGCCCTTGGCTTAGCGCGATAGTGTTTAATCGCGCAGGTAATAGAGTTGATAGAGTTGAACCCGAGAGTTCATCAAGACCAAGTGAGAGTAGACCTTGAAGAATCCATTTTGGGAGATTAAAGATCAGAGCAAACTTGCCAATCATGTATACTTCTTTATATTTTGTAAAGAAATGTTTAATATGTAAATATGTACATATTTTATAACTTCCGCTGTGTAATATATAAATGTATATATATATAACTAATATGTTTTGTTTTATGAGTAAATGATCTAATTTTCTATAATGTAAAATGATAAGGGTATTGTATCAAGTTACAAAGGGTTTGAATGTTAAGAAAACCGTAGCATCCCTATGTTTGGTGCACTTATGCTACCTTGTTGTGGTTGTAGTGTGTGTGCATTGGATATGGGGGTGTTACAATTGTTTTGGTATCAGAGCCTAGGTTTGAGATTCTCAACCTAGGTAAAATGTAAGAAAAAGATTATTTTGATTTTAAAAGTGGTTTTTGAATAATATACATGTTTGGGATTGGCAACCTCTGATCTTTAATAAGATGTAGTATGTTGTGTTTGCAGACTTAGGTTGTGATGGATTCTCACTCACGCCAGTCGGTTGAGGGTAGTGAGGAGAGCGTTGCTCCTGATGAGGGAGCTAGGGTTGATAGTGTTGAGGAGGCACCTGCTTCGGTGTCGGGTAGACCAGTTGGTGAAGAGGTTCCGCCAGCCTGGTTTAGGCATATGATGGAAGCTATGAGACAAGCACCTGTGCAAGCACAGCCACCACCCCCTCAGCCTTTAGTACCAGTGAGGCACTATGATAAGCTAAGGAAATATGGAGCAGAGGATTTCTTTGGTACAGTTGATCCGGCTGTAGCAGAACAGTGGCTCGATAGAGTTCAGAGGGTATTTGTTCAGTTGCAAGCCACCTCAGAGGAAAAGTTTAATTATGCAAGATCTTTGCTACAGAAGGACGCCTACGATTGGTGGAAGACAGTGCCCCATTCTATGGATGATCCTCCAACACTGTCTTACACTGATTTTCTGAGGGAATTTGAGTTGAAGTATACTCCTAGGGAGTATAAGGACATGAAGAAGATGGAGTTTTTGAGTCTGAAGCAAGATAGCAAGACTGTTACTGAGTATGAAGTTGAGTTTATCCGACTGAGTCAGTATGCTGGGGGTATCATTGCTGATGAGATTGATAGATGTCGGAGGTTTGAGGAGGGATTGAGGCCCTTGATTATGTGCTTAGTAGCTGGATCCAGATATCAGGATTTCTCACAGCTTGTGGCAGCAGCTCGAAGTGTAGAGCGAGCTCAGGGTATTGCGGTTGCTTCAGAAGAAGAGGTTAGGGTTAGAAGGCCCCAGTTCGAGGCAGGGTCTTCTTCTGCGAAGAGAGGTAAAGGAAGCTTTGTTCCTAGAGTTAGTAGGAGTCAGAGGTCAGCTGGTAGGTCAGTGCAGTTACAGAGGCAGAGATTTAGACCTACAGCTTCAGTGGCGAGTGCTCCGACCCCTATGGTTCAGAGATCCACCTTACCCGTCTGTATCCATTGTGGTAGGCCACATGGTGGACCTTGCTGGAAGACTGGTGTAGCAGGGGTTTGTTTCAGATGTGGATCGCCAGATCACTTTGTGAGAGAATGTCCTGAGAGGCAAGAGCAGATGTCAGTTGATACTGCAGCTTCTCGACCTAGTGTGAGGGGAGGTCGAGTAGACAGAGGTAGCAGCCGGGGAGGCAGATCTGGGTTCAGTGCTAGAGGAGGTGCTACATCCAGGGAGAGTAGACCAGAGGAGGTTGGTTCTTCCCAGAGGATGTATGTTATGCAGAGGCAGCCAGATGCTTCGGCAGTCATTGCTGGTACTTTTTCCTTATTTGGTTTTTCTGTACTTGCTTTGATTGATCCGGGTTCCACGCATTCATATGTTAGTGCATCTGTATTTCTTGTATTTGATGTGCATGCTGAGTCCCTAGGATTTGATGTGTTGGTGACAAATCCGTTAGGGCATAGTGTGGTTGTGAGTAAGGTACACCGAGATAGTGCAGTGAGGGTGCAAGGTGAGGAGTTCCTTGGAGACTTGATTGAGATGCCATTTAAGGAATATGATGTGATCTTAGGCATGGATTGGCTATCTCGACATGGAGCTGTGGTGGATTGTAAAAAGAAAATTGTTTCATTGAGAACGGGTGATGGTAGAGAGGTGATAGTATCTAATGAGCAGGAACAGCTATCCTCCTTATTTGTTTCAGCTGTTGCAGCTAGGAGATTGGTTAGAAAGGGGTGTGAAGCCTATCTTGCTTATGTGGTGGATACTAGAGTGAAGGGTTCTTCCATTGATAGTATTGCCACAGTTGCAGATTTCCCTGATGTTTTTCCAGAGGAGTTGCCAGGGTTGCCTCCTGAGAGAGAGGTGGAGTTCGGTATTGAATTGTTGCCTGGTACCACTCCTATCTCTATTACTCCTTATAGAATGGCACCAGCAGAATTGAGGGAATTGAAAGTGCAATTGCAGGAGTTGTTGGACAAAGGATTTATTCGCCCCAGTGTTTCTCCTTGGGGAGCTCCTGTTCTATTTGTGAAAAAGAAAGATGGTACTATGAGGTTGTGTATCGATTATAGGCAATTGAACAAGGTGACTATTAAAAATAAATATCCTTTGCCTAGAATCGATGATCTCTTTGATCAATTGAAGGGTGCAGCTGTGTTTTCCAAAATTGATCTGAGATCAGGATACCATCAGCTGAGAGTCAGAGCTGAAGATGTTCCGAAGACCGCTTTTCGGACCAGGTATGGGCATTATGAATTTCTAGTTATGCCTTTTGGTCTGACGAATGCACCTGCAGCTTTTATGGATTTGATGAATAGGGTGTTTAGGCCCTATCTGGATCAGTTTGTAGTGGTCTTCATCGATGATATTCTAGTGTATTCAAGGAATGAAGAAGAACATGAGATGCATCTGCGGATTGTGTTGCAAATTTTGAGAGAAAAGCAGTTATTTGCCAAATTGTCGAAGTGTGAGTTCTGGTTGGATCAAGTAGCTTTTCTCGGACATATTGTTTCTGCAGAAGGCATCAGAGTTGATCCGAGCAAAGTTGAAGCTATATTGAATTGGAGTACACCCAAGTCGGTGACAGAGGTTCGAAGTTTTCTGGGTTTGGCAGGCTATTACTGGCGATTTGTAAAAGGGTTTTCTTTGATAGCTACTCCACTCACCAGATTGCTTCGTAAGGGAGTGAGGTTTTTATTGACAGATCAGTGTCAGGCGAGCTTTGAGCAGTTGAGAGAAATGTTAACTCAAGCGCCTGTTCTTACTTTACCTGTTGAAGGCAAACCATATGTGATCTACAGTGATGCTTCACATAGAGGTTTGGGGTGTGTACTGATGCAGGAAGGGAAAGTTATAGCTTATGCATCTAGACAGTTGAAACCGCATGAGCTTAACTATCCAACCCATGATTTGGAATTGGCTGCCATTGTGTTTGCATTGAAGATTTGGCGCCACTATCTGTTTGGGGAGAAATGTTTCATCTATACTGATCATAAGAGTTTGAAGTATTTGGGTGTCCAGAAATAACTCAATCTTCGTCAGAGGAGATGGTTAGAATTGATTAAAGACTACGACTGCTTGATTGACTATCATCCAGGTAAAACAAATGTTGTTGCTGATGCCTTGAGTCGGAAGTTTTTAGCAGGTTTGACTGTTTACTCGCTCTCGTTGCTTGTTGAGTTGAGAGCATTGTGTGCTAGTTTTGTACCTTGTGATGATGGTGCATTGTTAGCACAGTTGCAATTGAAGCCGGTTTTGTTAGATCAGATCAAAGAAGCTCAGTTGGCCGATAAGAAGATTCAGAAGATTATTTCGGATTGTCAGAGTGGAAAGGGTAGAGATTTTATTGTGAGGAGTGATGGAAGTCTTTGGTTTAAGAGCCGATTGT
Organism: Garcia nutans; assembly: GCA_947685225.1. NCBI lineage: Eukaryota > Viridiplantae > Streptophyta > Magnoliopsida > Malpighiales > Euphorbiaceae > Garcia > Garcia nutans. The sequence goes on from CANTUV010000005.1 coordinate 20,092,067, forward strand.
GTGTGCCGGATGATGCTGATTTGAAAAGGATCATTTTAGAAGAAGCTCATCAGTCGATGTTTGCTATGCATCCGGGTAATACCAAGATGTATCATGATTTGAGACAGCATTACTGGTGGATTGGGTTGAAGAGAGACATTGCTGAGTTTGTATCGAAATGTCTCACTTGTCAGAAGGTTAAAGCAGAGCATCAAGTTCCAACCGGGTTGCTTCAACCGTTGTCAGTGCCAGAATGGAAGTGGGAAAGAGTGACAATGGAATTTGTGTCTGGGTTACCATTGACACAAAGGAAACATGATGCCATATGGGTGATTGTGGATAGATTGACTAAGACAGCTCATTTCCTTCCGGTGCGGATGGATTACTCTTTGGAGAGGTTGGCTGAGCTGTATATTTATGAGATTGTGAAGTTGCATGGTGTTCCAACTTCTTTAGTATCTGATCGAGATCCCAGGATTACTTCCAGGTTTTGGAAGAGTTTGCATAGTGCTTTGGGTTCTCGACTGCACTTCAGTACTGCTTTTCATCCACAGACAGATGGACAGTTAGAGAGGGTGATACAGATTATTGAGGACATGTTGAGAAGCTGTGTCATCGATTTCTCTGGAAGTTGGGATAAGTTTTTACCTCTTGTGGAGTTTGCATACAACAACAGTCACCAATCTAGCATTGGTATGGCACCATTCGAAGCTCTGTATGGTAGACGGTGTAGGACACCTCTTTGTTGGAGTGAACTGGGAGATGGTAAGTTGATTGGACCTGATTTGATTCAAGAAACTGAAGAGAAAGTGAAGCTGATTCGAGGCAGATTGAAAGCAGCTTCAGACCGACATAAATCTTATGCAGATCTAAAGAGGAGAGATATAGAGTTTGATGTGGGAGATAAGGTATTTCTGAAAGTATCTCCTTGGAAGAAGATTTTGAGGTTCGGTCGGAAAGGAAAATTGAGTCCTCGTTTCATTGGACCGTATGAAGTTTTGGAAAGAGTTGGGCCAGTTGCTTATCGGCTTGCTTTGCCACCTGAGTTGGATCGGATTCATAACGTATTTCATGTTTCTATGTTGAGGAGGTACAGGTCGGATCCATCTCATGTGTTGCCGATTGAGTCAATTGAAGTAAATCCTGATTTGACATTTGAAGAGGAACCAGTTGCTATTTTGGCACGTGATGTGAAAGAGTTGAGAAACAAGAGAGTGCCACTTGTGAAGATTTTGTGGAAGAATCATGGAAAAGAAGAAGCAACTTGGGAAAATGAACAAACCATGCGAGAACAATATCCTCAGTTGTTTCAGACTTGATATCAGGTAATTTTGAGGACGAAATTTCTTTTTAGAGGGGGAGAATTGTAATATCCTCATTTATGCCCTAGAAGTTTTGCATATTGTTGTTGTTGTTATTGTTATAAATTGGATTGAATGTATATGATGGGATAAGAAAAGAATTTGGGAGGAGAATGCTTGTGTATATGTGTTTTGGAAAGAAAATAGGGTTTAGAAAGGATGCTATATGTTGTGTATATGATAATATATATAACATATAAATGGGTCAAAAGAAGAGTCAAAGGAAGAGAGATATTTTTGTGTTAAGTGTGTAATTACATATAAGGGCTTATATGAGACAAATAGTTAGTTATATGGTTAAGGGCAATTTGGTAATTGCTTGGATAAGATTACTTGGTGGAGATTAAAAGCAAAATTTGACTTTGTGTCTTGATCATTTTCTTCTTTCTTTCATGAAGTGACCGGCTCCTCCATAGACAAAGGGAAGCAAGAGGTGAAGAGAGGTTCTTAATGAGTTGAGTTCAAAATTGAAGGAAGATTAAGTGTTCAAGTGTTGATTCAAGAAGTTTTTAACTAAGGTAAGATCTTCCCTTTGATTTCTTTCATTCTTTTGAAGTGGTATGGGAAGTTAATTAGGGTTTGATGATTTGATGATGAGTTGTGTTTATGATTTGTTTTCAAGTGTTAAATTGGTTTTAAGTTAATAGTTTAAATAGGTGTTGTTGTTGGAAGTGGTAAATGTTGATTTTGAAAGGTGGAGAAGGATGGTGATTTTAGTGTTTTGAGATGATGTGTGTTTAATTGTTATATTAATGTGTTGTGAAGTAATTCTTGTGGTGAATATGTGTTTAGAACATTGATTATGTTCATTTGAAACATGTTATATGATTAATATTGTGTTTGAGTGCAATTGAGAAAGTGTTGGTTTTAGTTAAGGTTGTGTTTATGGGTGACACGGCCAGAAGCCATGAAGAGACACGCCCGTGTCATTTATTTGTGTTGGCTACTGCCTCTTTTATTTTTAAAGACACGGCCGTGTTCTTCAAGTGGGCTGGGCGTGTCCCTCAAATGAGTTGGATATTGTTTGATTTCTTTGTTCTTTTTGCATGGTTTGGGTTCTTCAAAGGTAGTTTGGTCTCTAAACCTAAACATAAACATTTTAAACATACTTAAACTAAGGAATGACTTAATCAAACACTTGTGGATGATCCTAAAGCTATGACTAATATAAATTGTTCTTGCATTGTTGAGATTGAACAATGTTATGTTATGCATTGTGAATAGTAATGTGTTTCATGAGTAATGTGGAATGAAATGTTGATATTTATGAATGATGCTATGTGAGATATAATGTGATCATGGATGAGATAAATATACATTTGAATAATGAAGTGTTATATTGTGAAATGAAATGTGAAGCCATTGTTTTTGGCTAAGGTAATTCAATGGGGATAAATGAGGCATGTTTGCCTAAATGATAATGAGAATTGAGAATGAAACCTAAATGAATTGTGTGGCTAATGTGTTATTCCATTTTCAGAGTTTGTTGTTGGTGGCATGCCTAATAAGTGTAACAATCTCTTGAAGTTAGGTTGGATTGAATCCTTGAAGCCTAATTGAGATGTTACCACCCTTGAAGCTAGGTTGGGTTAGTTCTTGAAGCCAAGTTGGGTTGAAGCTTAGCATGCTTTGCTCCCCTTGAAGCTTGGTTGAACTTAATCCTTGAAGCCTAGTTGGGTATATGATAGTGATAAATGTGATAACAAACCAAAGCATTAACTCTGAAAATTGAATGGCATATTAGTGTGTCTTGGGCCCAATGCTTGTCTTTGTTTAATGTGAGTCATGATTTGTTTATTGTTGTTCATGGATGATTAAATGATTAAATAATGAAGTATATGCAATGATGTTGAAATGTGATATGCATATATGTATGTTGATTATAAAATGTAAAGGGATGTTGTTAGCTTTACATCTATGTTGTTACATATATGATATGAATTAGAATTGACATTGTATTGCATTAAAGCATATCAATTGCATGTTTTATCTTACTAAGCCCTTGGCTTAGCGCGATAGTGTTTAATCGCGCAGGTAATAGAGTTGATAGAGTTGAACCCGAGAGTTCATCAAGACCAAGTGAGAGTAGACCTTGAAGAATCCATCTTGGGAGATTAAAGATCAGAGCAAACTTGCCAATCATGTATACTTCTTTATATTTTGTAAAGAAATGTTTAATATGTAAATATGTACATATTTTATAACTTCCGCTGTGTAATATATAAATGTATATATATATAACTAATATGTTTTGTTTTATAAGTAAATGATCTAATTTTCTATAATGTAAAATGATAAGGGTATTGTATCAAGTTACAAAGGGTTTGAATGTTAAGAAAACCGTAGCATCCCTATGTTTGGTGCTCTTATGCTACCTTGTTGTGGTTGTAGTGTGTGTGCATTGGATATGGGGGTGTTACATCTTTTGACAGTCTACCACAGCTCCATGCTTAGACAACCAATCCATGCCTAAGATCAAATCATACTCCTTAAAAGGCATTTAAATCAAATCACCCAAAAACTCCTCACCTTACACCACAACTGCACTATCACGATGCACCTTACTCACCACAACACTATGTCCTAAAGGATTTGTCACCAACACATCAAATCCTAAAGATTCTGAATGCAACTCAGACATAGGCAAGATAGATGCACTTATGTATGAATGAGTAGATCCTGGATCAAACAAAGCAAGAACTGGAATATCAAATAAAGAAAATGTACCCGCTATAACTGCTGAAGCATCCGGCTGCCTCTGCATCACATACACTCTCTGAGAAGATCCGGCCTCATCTGGCCTACTCCTCTGGATGAAGATCCTCCTCTCTGACTGAACCCAGGTCTAACACCTCTACTGAAACCTCTACCCCCTCGACCACCTCTGCTGACACTGGGTCGAGAAGCTGCAGTATCAGTCTGTCTATCATCCTGTGGCTCAGGACACTCTCTAATGAAATGGTCAGGTGATCCACATCTGAAACACACTGCTAATCCACCAATCTTCCAACAAACACCCCCATGTATCCTACCACAATGGACACATGTAGGTAGAGTAGATCTCTGAACCATAGAAGTCGGAGCACTCGTTACAGAAAATGTCGCAATGTGAATCACAATCGCGCTAAGCCATAGGCTTAGTGGTACAAACCACAATGATAATATGTTTCAATGCAATGCCAATATCATATGTTCAAACATTATAAACAATACATAAGAATATCACACTTAAACAAAGACAAGCATGGGCCCAAAAGACACTAATATGTTATTCAAAGTTCAGAGTTACTACTTTGGTCTATAATAACAATCATCAAGCCCGTAGGCGATATATATATATATATATATATCAATCCATGGATAGTGTAACAGACCCAGACTCTTGGACCTCAACCCGGCTAAACTCGAGGAGATCCTCAACCTGGCTAGACTGTTACTGTTTTTGAGGCTTACGACCCAGTCTTTTCACCCCAAAAACATCATATTTCACATTTTTCAACTGGAATAGGCTTACGACCCGGTCTTTTCACCTATCCAGTGATTCATAAGCATGCCGCCAAACTCAGAACTCTGAAAATTGAATAACATATTAAGCACACAATTATTTCATTTATCTCTTTATCAATCTCTTTCTTAATTCATTTCTCATTTCATTTCTCATTTCATATTCTATAATCAAATAGACAACCATGCCCCCAATTATTTCATTTACATTATCATAGCCAACCACAATGGCTTCATGTCACATCATATCTCAATTCACATTAAGGCAATTGATCATTAAAGTATTCATAATCAATTGCATTGAACATACATTTTGAATGATTATCATAGCTTTCACATTTCATATTCAATCATATCATTATATATTTAAAATCTTCAAGATACACTCCACCAAGTTCATACTATGCCAAAACATAACATTATTCATATGCATCAACAATGCAATAAGTTACTTAACACATTTAATCATATAATATATGCAATAATGTATGGTTTGTACTTACCTCAAGAGCAACTCACCCCACACCAAACTCCTCTTCCAAGGATCTTTCAACACTTGGATTATGGAAACTCAACTCTCTTCAAAATCTAAACCAAAGGTGATCAAACACACTCACTTAGAGATACACATGAGATAATAAGGTTAAGAATCAACTAGGGCAAACTCCACACATGACACGCTCAATAACACGGGCGTGTCCCTGACCGTGCCGTAACTCCCCAACACAGAAGCTTTGACACGCTCAGAACCATGGGCGTGTCATTGGACGTGTAATACATTCTGTCTCACAGAAACATTGACACGTCCAACAACACGGGCGTGTTCATGGCTGTGTCAATCCACCAACATCACAGTAGCTATGACACACTCAGTGACATGGGCGTGTCACTGCTCGTGTCACCCATCTAAGAACACAGAACTATTGACACGCCTAAAGACCTGGCCGTGCTCATGGGCGTGTCAGGCCAAAAATCCGGATTCCGGCAACATCAACAACACATCCAACAAACCTCTTACTTCCACCATTTTCCACTTCAAACAAACTTAGTTAAACACACTCAAAAACCATAACAAACTTGCAAAAACACCAAAACAACTCAAAACATACACATCCAACACAAATCATAATCACCACCACCAACCCAAAACACAACCACCACACTTACTCTTCCAACAATCTTACTCTTTCCTTTAATCCAACCCCAAAATCCATAATCAATAGACCAACCACACGCAAACACACCACAATCAAACAAACACATATCAACCATAACCTCAACTCACAAATTCAAAGAAATTCAAAGAATCAAGTGGAAAACTTACCAAAGATGGAGAAACTCTTAAATTTCCAACTTGATCACTTGAGAACTTCCTTCAATCTTGAGTATGGAAGATCAAAACCTCTCTTGCTCTCTTGCTATGGAGGACCGGCCAAACAAAGACAAGAAAAGAAAAGAAGAGGAAGGTGAACCACGAAGAAGAAAGAAAGAAAGAAGAAAACAAAGAAACAAAGTCAAACTCTCAACCACTATCTCCTCAAAACCCTCTCCTCCAAGCATTATAATATTAAAATATTCTAAATATCTCCATCCACTTCCACTCACTCAAATTCCACTTAATTAATTTAATTAATTTAAAATCATTAACTAATCATCTTTTGACTTCACATTTTGACTTGTATATGTTGTATATATCACTATATATACAACATATACATTCTCTCTTCACTTCCTTTCCCTTTCCAATTAAACACATATACACTTAATCCAATTACAACAATTATTATACCAAACTTCTAGGGCATACTTTGGGATATTACAAACAATGATCACCATCACATGTCTCTCAAATTATCACATTGACTTTCTCATCTTTTCAAATGTTTTTAGCATATTTCATTTTTTTTTACCCAATTCAAATTTCTTTCCTTTATCACATTGCCTTTTTCACATCTTTTCATATTTTTTTTTACTCCTTTCAATCATTTTTAGCATATCTCATAAATACTACCTTATGTATAAAACCATTAAGAAGTTTATATTACAAACGTTCATCTTTCAAATCCCACACTTTCATTTGTAGACCTAAGTTTTATATGAGTAAATAAATATATATACTAACCTCTTTTCTCCCACCAAGCTCAACTCTCAATTCCACTTTTGTTTTTATCACTTTAACCTACACATGCATATTTTAATAGTAAACAACATTACTCATTTAATGTCACTTACATGCTTATTAATTATTAAATTACCATTATTTATTCAATTCTCATCAAAACCTCATTAATACTCTAATTCCACCATTCACTACATTATTTAAGCTCCATTCTACCAATCTCATTTTCAACATTTAACCTTAAAAACATTACTTATACATTAATATAACACTAAAACAATTCACTTTCATAATTATGGAAACCTCTTTAAAAAATTCAAATTCCATATAATGCAACCATTAACATGAACTTCACCAAAACTTATCCACATTACATTTCCAACCCTAAAATCATCACATTACAAACTATTAGAAATTCATTTTGATACACTTCAATTATTCATACACCATTTACATCAATTCTACATAACATTTCACCAAAATATTATTTTCACCATTACTACCTTATTCAAACTTCAAAATATCAATCTCATTTCCATCATTCAACTATAAAATCATCCATAATCAATCAATATAACATCAAAACAATGCACTACCACAATTAGAAATACCTTCTCGAAAAACCCTAATTTGACATAATATGGCCATAATCTTGAATTCATCCAAACATAACCATATTCAATTTCTAACCACAAAATCATCACATACACATGAGAACAACATTGAATTACTCTACAACAATAATTATATACATCCATACCAAAATCTTAATTTTTATATAACCTTACTTTTATCAATTGTGCCCAATTTAACTATTTATTTAACAAATCACCATATAATCATCACATACTTATCATTTAAACTTTATTAACATATATTCTAGCAACTAAATATACCTTCTCTCTCTAGCCAATTTAAACATAGCATTAAAATCAAGAAAATTAAACTTAAAATGAAAGATACTTAATTCTTACTAAATCTTCAAAATCACCATAAAATCCTTGAGAATCTTATATAAATTTGATTTATTTAGAAGAAATTCTCCCTTACTCTCTCTCTCTCTCTCTCTCTTTCTTTCTTCAATTTCGTTCATGCATGGTGGGAGAAGAAGAAGATTTTTATATACTTTCATTTCCAATTTTACCCCTCACCTTAATACATAATTACAAACTAATTAATTTATAAAATATTTAAACAATTTCCATCTTATTCCTATCCTAAAATACTTTAATTTTAATTAATTAATGATTTTTTTTAATTACCATCCATATAGGAATTAATATAAATAATTATTTAATTATTAACTTTTAATCTCCACCTTTCCTTTTTCTTTCATTTTTGACTTTCTTTTCCTTTATTTTTATTTTTTAATTTTCTTATTTATCATCTTCCATCACAAATTATAAATATACCATTTATATGTTGCATATATTACATGTACACGTATATATCATATATATGTTACTTATACATTACATAAACTTTTATGTATATGTTTATGTAATGTATTTATATTATGTATGTATAATGTATATTTAATATATATATATATATATTTACCCATATATATCATGTGTACCCTATGCACACATCAAATATACCATATATATATTATATATATATATCAAGTATATAATATATGTATATATAACCAACATACATAATATATATATATATAATATGCATATACTACGTATATATTAGGTGTACATTAGATTAATACAACAACTTTACCTCCAAATACTTATCTAATTTCTCCAAGATTATGGATATTGCATAAATCCTAAGTAAGCTTTGGCTTATCACTTAAAATTTAGTTATTTAGGTAAGAAACTCCTTTCTAATTAGAGTTCTTGTAACTCTTGTATGAATATGGGATTGAAATCTCATGTCCCGACGTGAAAAATCCCATCTAGTGCCTTAGCCTAAAACCATTTTTATATCTTAGTTAAGTCAAACCATTTCATACTTATAGATATCACCATTATTCATCCTGTCTCACTAAGATTGTCTAATACACTTTGCTTTGGCAAACCCATATTAAAGGTCATCAAAATCTTGACAAGTGTAGAGTTATGGAAGGCCTTTTAATGACTTAATATTATGCAAGGGATTTTACCATTTTATTTATTTTATTCTTGTTATTAATCTCATTAATATAGTTATAATCATTATCCATTCACCCATAAACATACATAGCATAACATACATGTATATAGATAAGCAATATAAATGTGTCATGGCATGGCCCCAAACTAGATTGATTTTATAAGTCAATAAAAAATCAATGATCAACCTAGGTAAATCTTCATCTCCATGGTATTGCCTTGATGAATTATGATAGATTCTTCATCTTGCATTTCTCTTTTTCTTCATTACATTACATCAATATGGTATAAAAATATTCTATCAAAACCTAAAATTACATAAAAAAAAATGACGCGCAAGCCGCATTTAAGATTACAAAACCAATAAAATAACCTGCCAATCACATAGGTCTCAAAAAGGCCATGCTATGCACCATGCATATAACATATAAAAGAAATCATACATCTCAATGACAGAATAATTATAATATTTTAGCAATAAGCCATTAATGAAATATAAGGCACAACGCATACGGCGGTCCTAAAAGATAAATGATTTACCATTCTCGTTGAATGAGTTGCTACCCGCAGAATATATGTTATTAATAGTATTAGTAACAAAATAGTCACATTTTAATTTAATTCAAACTGTTGTAATCATATTACACTTAAATTGTTTAACACTTAAATAATCTGCCATAATAACAATTTAGGTTTCAAAAACATTTTTACAGGTTTAAACCTATTATATTTTGCTACTGCTTATGCGATTATAAAGCCCTAATTTTGGTTTCAAAAATGAATTCTAATTAAGAAAAATAATAGTCTTATAACAAATAATCAAGTTCATATGAAAATGAAACCAAATACTCAGACCATCATATACCACATATATAAACAAAATCGATTTAATTGGAAAGCAAATGGCTCTAATACCATTGTAAGGTTTCCATAGATATCAAGAAAATAAATAGCCTTGGAAATCAAATATATAATCTAAGAAAACCCTACCAGGATCCATGCCTTCCAATTAAATCATAGGAAGGGTTAACATATATTAACTCTTGCAGCGAGATTTAAAACTTTTCTTTTTACCAAATGAAATGATCACTAGGTGTTACTTGATACAAACACCCTTTAGTGGTATCCACACAAGCAAGTCAAACTCTAAAATAGATGGCAGTGTGCTAGCACTAGATTTTTAAAGACTCTCTTCAGAAAATAATATGAGTCTCTTTCTTTTTAAGTTTTTCTCTTAAAACGTAAAAATACTTAACTAATAGAATATAATATATATATATATATCTCTTGGGTGAATCTATTATGGTTTTTATCCTAACCATATTCACATTTTAACTTTATTGATCATACTCAATAATTAATACATTATAAATATCTAATATATATATTAAAATTTGAAATTCCACTAAATCCATTAGGAAAGAAAATAACTATATATACATTTATATATATAACCCCATTAGGTCTCCTTAACCATTAAAGAATATAATTATGCATCTTTAAAATTTTATATAAATATAAATATATATCATTACAAAAATAAAACATTTTAATTTCTATAACATTTCTAAGAATGCATTTAATAGAACTAATATTATTATGCCTATTTTAATTCGTTCTATGCTTGTGGATTCACTTAATATTGGCAATGGTCTTGCATTATTTCCTTAAGCCCATAAATCATAAGTAGCTTTTAGCAAGACATTACGATTATCCAAATTAATTGAAGATCGGATATCCAATTAACTTTATTTCACAATCAAACATTTAGTCATTTTGCTACATGATATCTTATATCAATCATAAGGCATAAAATATGTCATCCTTATATTGATTGATCAAAATTTCTTAATTCCAAGAAAACTCACTTAACAAATAATGTTAATAACTCTTATTAACTTATTTGAGGATGGCGATGCATATTTCTCAGTCTTACTTGTCAAGTGGCCTAGAGATATCTCTATCAATATATGAGAGGAACAAATCCCATCTAAATTATCTATATCCCTCTCCATGATTCATTAAATGTCCAATAATAATCCTTATTAAATCCATTCAAAAGTAAAATGGAATTATATCAAAACACAAAACTCATGTAGGGAACCATAGTGATTTCAGTTCGAAGGATTACTTAACATGTTGCATAAATTAATCCATTCAACATTCTCATTTTGGGTCTATCCAGTTGTAGACCCTTAATTTTGGCCTAGATTAAATTTGATTCTAATTAAAAAGGCTCGAATCAAATTTGGTTTCAATTAAAAGGTCCCAATTAAAATTTGGATACAATTAAAAAGCCCAAATCAACTATGGTCTGATTTAAAAAAGCTAAAACTGGACCAGTCCAAGATTCATGATGAATTGGCCATGCTAATTGGTCGTGAGCCATTCTCATGATGAATTGGCTAAGCTAATTCACTATGAGCTTAAGGCCTATCTTACCAATCCTAATTCTACTAAAACTCAATTAATTCAGATAAATAAAAGGTTTTATGATGTAATTGGGACTTTTTACCTTAGTAGCAACCTGATTAAACCCTAATTAGTGTTTAAAAAGGGGACAATCAAGAATTAAAAAGGGTAAAGGCCACAATCAGTAATTAAAAAAAAGCAAGAAGTTGAGAGCGACAATTAGCATTGAAATTAGGCAGAGAGCAACCAAGAGTAAAGAAAGAAGGCAACCACAGTTAACAATTAAGCAATTAAAAATAAAAGAGATACATAAAGCAATCAACACCAATAGACAAAAGCTACAAAGACAAAAAAAAAAAAACCCTAAACATAAAGGGAAAAAAAGGAGCAGAAGGCTAGAGACACAACATTAAAGCTTATTTTACTCACATAGTAGCAAGGCAGAATCTAGAGGGTTTTGCCTAGGCTTAGATCAACGCAATTGCTTTGTGGAATCTACAACTAAGGTATGACTTCTTCAACAAAATTTATTATTTAACTTATCAAAATGTCAACCTCATTTAATTATGCAAATTCATTGGGATTTTAACTTATTATTATTTTAATTCTATTTGCATTGTGATCCAAAACAATAATTTTGTAAACCAAAACTTTATTGCATGCCTAAACCCTAGTTTGTTAACTAAAACCCTAATTTGATAAACCAAACCATAATTTAGTCACCAAAACCCCTAGTTTTATGATTAACAAACTAGGGTGTTAACTTTGGATATTAAAACCCTAGCTCTAGGATCAAAATGCTAACTTGATAATTAAAATCCTAAATTATGAATTAAAACCCTAATTTATATTATGAAGGCATCAATTTATTTAACGAGTATGGTAAATTGTTTACCTTTTAAGGGTATTGCCTATATTTCATTAATGGGTTAATATTAAAATTTTCTTATGGATTTTAATTTTTGTGATTAATCTTAATTTCATTAGTTTAGCCGTAATTTACAATTGTTGGTGTGATGAAATAACTATTTGTTTGGGTTACTTATTTTGTTATGAATCATTGATTGATTGACTATGGATTTCAAATTTGTAAAAAGCATGTTTCTTCTCATGGATGCCCAATTTGTTTAATTTATTTAGTTTGTATAATTTAATTTATTTTAAAGACATTGGGACAATTATAAGGGACACATTTTCATGGATTTTGGATGTTTGTAATGGCATGTTTCCATCTTGTATGGTTTCCAATTTTGATGAATTTGTTTGATTTATAATATGATATTGTTTATGTTGTCCTGAGATGCCAACCAAGAGGATGGTAAATTGGTTATTTTGAAGAAGTGGAGGTAAATTAAAATTTTAAATCAAACCAAGGAGTTTGATTTAAAATTTTAAACAAACCAAGAAAGGAGTAGAATAGAAAAGAATGAACCCAAGGAGTTTATAGTGGTTCGGATTACCTCAATCCTACATCCATTTTTTAACAACTTACTATGATTCCACTAATATTTAGTTTTTATATGCTCAGCTCTAACTTGGTATTTTCACAAGCTCATACCGAACTTTTATAAGGTTTGAGTCTTTTCCTTATAACCCAATAAGAGTTTTCCAAGGCTCACTCTAAAACCTAAGTGTTTCAAAGCTTACACTCAAACTTACAATAGTGTTTAATACTCACACACAACACTCAAAGAATACAAGTAGAAATTTTGATGCAAACAAATGAAAGTTGTTAATCTTAACAATTATAATCACAAAAAATGAGATTTCTTATGGTATTTATAGCCTTCAAGTCTTCAACTAGCCATTTTGGGGTAGGAACCAACATGTTTGATTCTTATCTCCCATTTTAATCACTTTTCAGAGCAAGTTCATGGCTGGATTAACTTTGGTTCGGTTGGCTCAGGCTCGGCATGGTCGGACTGAGCTTGGTCGGGTCATGCTCTCCTTTTTTCTGACAAAAGTTCTTCAACAACTAGTACACATGGCATCCAATAATTGAGTGGATAAGTAACAACTATAATTTTCAAACCGCATTCAACTAGTATGGTCATAACAAGTTTGGTCTGGTCAGTCTCATTCTGGTATACTGAGATTTTGGGAGTATTGGCAACCATGAACTCCGCTGGAACTTTATTGGATTTTTAGCTCTAGCTTGGTTCAATGTCCGGTGGTACCAAGTGTGGTATGCTAAAGTTTTTGGAGTAACAATGACCATGAGTTCTACTAGATGTTCTGAGGATTTAGCTCAAGCTTGGTATGATTGGACTGCTCGGAGGTGTGGTCAGGTCATATAGACTTTTCACAATGTGGGAGTGACATTGATGGTGAATTCTACTGGATAATTTTAGCTTTAGCTCGGTCTGCTCAGCTCATGCTCAGTTATGGCAGCTGAGGCTTACTATGGTTGTACCATACGTCAATACGGTCAGCTCGATTTTGGAATGATCATTCTCTTTGCCTCGTTATTGGAATGCTCGTCATCTCAGTATTGGTACAGTCAGACTTTAGCTTGGTATGGGTAACTTCTCCTGAGTCAGGTCGATCATGAGATTTCTTGAAAAATTAAAGTCCTAGAAAAATGTTACTTAGTACAAATATTAGTCCTATTCAATTTGATTGCCTAAGATTGAACTAGAAGCCAATAGTTTGGCCAACAATCTCCCTCTTTTTGACTTTGGAAATTAAATTGAATTGATTTAAAATGAACTTTAAAAGTTTTCATTTCTAAAGAGTGTTTTCCCTTCCCTTTAACATATGTTCTGCCTTTGAAAAATGCTCCCCTTAACATATGCTATCAAGTGCAAATTCAAATAACATACGCTATCAATTGCAACTTCAAATAACGCAATTCAATCAATTTCCCACCCTTTGACAAAGACAAAAAGGAATGCAAATTATCATTTAAGTGCAACCATCTAATACTAAACTAAAATTTTTATTAAGATTAAGCAATTGAAAAGTAAACATTTATGAATGATCAAAATAGATGTAAATAAGGAATATATACTTTTGTAAGTAATTCTAATTCCATCATTTCATAAATTCCATCATTGATATGTACATTCAATCAAATTAAAAAAATTTTAATTTAAAGTGCTTCCATCTATCATTCCTGTATGTTGTTTTATAAAATTTAATCTCTCATCATTCAAGGGTTTTGTAATGATATCAGCAAGTTAATTTTAAGTTTTTATAAATTCTAGAACTACTTTTTGATTTTGAATATTATCTCTCAAGAAATGATGCATAATATCTATATGTTTTAACCTAGAATGTCGGATTGGATTTTTTGATAGATTAATGGCACTTGCATTGTCACATTTAATGTGAATGTGATCAAAATTTTTATCATAATCTAGCAATTCTTACTTTATCCATAAAACTTTTTTACAACAAAAACATGAAGTAACATATTCGGCTTCCGTATTAGAAAGAGCAACCGACACTTCTTTCTTTCTAAACCAAGAAACTATGCAATTAATAAGAAAATGGCATTCACCGATCGTGCTTTTTCTATCTAGTAGGTTACTGGCAAAATCAGCATCCGAAAATCCTAAAATGTCAGATGATGCATTTCTAGGATACTAGAGCCCTAAATGAAATGTTCTACTCAAATATTTTAAGATCCTTTTAGTGGCATTCAAATGTGATTATTTAGGGCATGATTGAAATCTAGCACATAAACAAATACTGTACATTATATCGGGTCTAGAAGTAGTTAAGTAAAGAAGTGATTCGATAATATCTTGATATTTCTTCTCATCAACTTTCTTACCACTTTCTTCTTTCTCCAATTTCAAGGATGTGCTCATTGGAGTCTTACTTGCTTTGCAACCATCCATGCCAAACTTCTTGAAAAGTTCCTTTATATATTTTGATTGATTGATGAAGATACCATCCTTATATTGCTTAACTTATAGACCAAGAAAGAAGTTAAGATAAACCATTATGCTCATTTCAAATTCCTTAGTCATACAAGAAGCAAACTCTTGGCACAAAAAATCATTAGTAGCACCCAATATAATGTTATCAACATAGATTTGTACAATTAAAATGTTATGTAATTTCTTTTTCACAAAAAGTGTAGTATCAACTATTCCTTTTATAAAACCATTTTCTAATAAATAAACACTAAGTCTATCATACCAAGCTCTTAGAGCTTGCTTCAATCCATATAGTGCTTTGGTTAATTTAAAGACATGATTTGGAAGATTATAATCTTTAAAACCAGGGGGTTGTTCAACATAGACTTCTTCATTAATAAAGCCATACAAAAAAGCACTTTTGACATCCATTTAAAAAAGTTTTAAAATTCATATGATATACAAATGCAAGCAAAATTCTAATTGCTTCTAATCTTTCTATGGGGGCAAATGTCTTATCATAATCAATGCCTTCTTCTTGGTTATAACCTTTTGGCTAGAAATCTAGATTTGATTCTAGTAATGAGACAATCTTCATTAAGCTTATTCCTATATACCCATTTGCAACTGATAATTGAATGATTCTTAGGTCTAGGAACAAGTTCCTACACTTTGTTTCTTTCAAATTGATTAAGTTCATCTTGCATTGTAATCACCCAACATTCATCATGAAGAGCCTCCTCAATACTCCTTAGCTCTATTTGAGAAACAAAAGCAACCATAGAATCTAAGTACTTAAATTTTGACCTAGTAGTTACTCCCTTTGAAGTATCACCAATGATGAGTTCCCTTGGATGATCTTTTTGATAATGCCAATCTTTTGGTAGTTCTTAAATTTCTCCCATCTTAGGTTCTTCTTATTCCACTATGTGTTCTCGTTCATCATTATTTTCCTTTGAAGCATCTTTTGTCTTAAGTTCTTTAAATGTGCCTACAAAATCATCAGGAGTACTACCTTTCCCATGATCAATCATAAAGGATTCATCAAAGATAACATGCATTGATTCTTTAACTACTAAAGTTCTTCTATTAAATACTCGACATGCTTTGCTTGAAGATGAGCATCCTAAAAAGTCTCCTTCATCCGATTTGGATGAGAATTTTCCAAGGTTTTCCTCTGTGTTTAATATAAAACATTTGCATCCAAATACTATAAGGTATAAAATTTTAGGTTTTCTTCCATTCCATAGATCATAAGAAGTTTTATTCATTAAGGGTCTTTTGAAAACTCGATTTGAAATACAAAATACGGAATTAACAGCCTTCACCCAAAAGTTAAAATGTAAACTAAACTCATTGAGCATTGTTCTAGCCATTTCAACAAATGTTCTATTTTTGCTTTCAACTATACCATTTTGTTATGGTGTTCTAAGAGTTGAAAAAGTATGTGAAATACCAAGTTTATTACAAAAATTTTCAAAGTTCTGATTTTCAAATTTTTTTTTCATGATCATTTCTAATAGATGTGATTATATAGCCTTTTCATTTTGAACTCTTTTCGTAAAAACTTTGAAATGATTAAAAGCTTCATTCTTTTGAGTTAAGAAATTAACTCATGTAAATCTTGAGTAATCATCAACAAGCACAAATACATACAACTTGCCTCCTAGACTAGCAATTCTTTTAGGACCAAACAAATCCAAATGAATTAATTCTAAGGGTCTAGATTTACTTACAATATTCTTTGTTTTGAAGGAACTTAATGTTGTTTTTTGAATTGACAAGGTTCACAAATTTTATCTTTATTAAATTTCATTTTAGGGAGACCATCTACAAGTTCTTCTTGCTTAAACATTGCAATTGGTCCATATTAGCATGTCCTAATCTTTTATGCCAAAGCCAAGCATCATTGCTAATATTGACTAAGCATTCAAAAGGATTATTAGAGAGTAACTCAATTTTGTAGGTGTTACTAAGTCTACTACCATTAAATGCAAGTTCACCACTATAATAGGTAATTTTGCATGCTTTAGAATTAAAGTTAACATTATATCCTTTGTCACACAATTGACTAATACTAAGCAACTAATGTTTCAATCCATCAACTAGCCACACATAACCAATTAGATTTTTAACAAGCATACCAACAGAACCAATGCTTGTAATTTTTTCATTTAGCATTATTTCCAAATATCACATTACCTCCCTACTTATAAGTACGAGTTGTGAAAAGTTTTACATTACCGGTCATGTGCCTTGAACATCCACTATCTATAAGCCAAACACTTTCATTGATAGTAGACTTTAGGCATACCTACAGGACAATAAGGTTTATCTTCTTTTAGGTACCTAAGTGAACTTGGGTCCTTGGGGGTTAGTTGCAGAAGGATCCTCTAATTTGAGGTGAGCCTTTCTAATGTAACAAAATATACTTTTGTGACCAATCATGCAATATTGGCATTAATATAAAATTTTATGCTTTTGCATTCTTTTTATATTAAACCTTGAAAAATTAAATTGAGAATCACAAGTGTGTGTGAGATAGGATTTTTTTATATGCATACTTGTGGTTGTGTTCATGCCTTGTGTACATGTATGCATAATTTGTTCTTAGATCCTTAGTTATAGAGCCTAGTGAGTCTAGTGTAGCCTATTTAGGATTTTTTTGGCTTGGTGTATGCATTTGTATTCTTTATAACTTCAACACTAGATGTTTGAGTTGTAGATGCATTAAAAAATGTTGGTGCATTAGATGTAGTAGTGGAAAAGCCATTAAACCCTAAGCCATACTTGGAGGAAGGTGACCTTTGGACACTAATCAATGTATCCAAGGCTTCCTTACCTTTGTGAAACTTTGAAATAAAATTCTTTAGTTCATTTATTTCTTCTTTCAAAGTGCTATTTTCCTTTATTACCTTATCTAAGTTATGTGAATTCTAGACATTTCATCAGTGGAATTCAACAATTGTTCATTTGAGGTTTTTAATTCTAAAGTATAATTTTTTAAAGAACAAAATATTTTTCTAGTTTAAAGTTTTTTTTCTTTATAGGACTTCATCTTAGAAAAATATTTTTGGACTCTTAGGTTCATATGCTCAACTAGCTCACTATCATCTAAAGCATTATCAATATTATCACTATATGCATTCAAGTTCAAGAATTGTGTACCTACCTCATTGGTGTGATCATCATCATCTCCAATATCCATGAGACATAGATTTGCAATTCCTTTCTTATCATCCCATGTGGCTTTGAGAGATTTCTTCTTCTCCTTGTCCCATTTCTTTTTGATCTTGATTTTGAAGGAATTCATTTTGATGTGATTCGACTTGCCACTTTTATAACACTTTACTTCATTTTTCTTCTCCTTACCTTGAAAGAGAATTTGGAGGGATTACCTTTTGGTTTCAATCTCCACTTTCTCTTTCATTCACTTACTTTTCTAGATAGTATGGCCATTTCTTCATCATCATAACTATCTTCTTCACTTAAGCTCTCAACTTCTTTGGTGACTTTGAGAGCTATTACTTTCTGATTATCTTTTTCATCTTCTTTTTTAGTATGCAATTCAAAAGTGAGGAGTTTTCCAATAACCTCATCAGTTCTTAGTGTGATAAGATCATGAGCTTCTTCAATTGAAGAAGCCTTTAATTCAAAGTTATTCTTGGCTCTAAGTGCTTTCAGTATTTTGCTATTGACATCACCTTGATCATAAATTTTTCTATATTTCTTTAAGTCATTGACAATAGCAAGTAGCTGATTTGTCATCTCTGTGACATTTTCATTTGGCTTCATTTTGAGAAGTTCATACTCGTACACAAATATTTGGGTTTTGTTGAACCTCACTTGGGTAGTTCCCTCATGATAATTCTCAAGAGTTTTCTAAATGTTGTGTGCACGAGTAAGATGTTGGATTCTTCCAACTTCTTCTCTAGATAAGGAATTCACCAAGACGGAGGCTGCTTTAATGTTCTTGTAGTGAGCCTTTTCTTGAGCATTAATCCATTTATCTCTAGGAAGAGGCACTTGAACACAATCAACCTCATGAGTAAGAGGGTCCATGCATTTTGCACATATTTCCAAAGCTCAACTACTTCAATATTAAGAAAAAATGCATCTTGTATTTGAAATAAGAACAATTTATTCTATCAAAGTAGTTTTAGATAAGAATTGATATTTCTTTGAGATTGAGCAATGAAGATGGATGAAGAAGTGGCTGCCATTGTGGATCAAATTGCACAATTAAGATTCATGAAATTTTGAGACTCTCATACCAATTGTTGTCACATGATGGCAACCAAGAGGGGGGTGAATTGATTATTTTCAAGAATTATGTTAAATTAAATTTTAAAATCAAACAAACCAGGAAAGTAGTAGAGTAGAGAAGAATGAACACAAGGAGTATATAGTGGTTCGGATTACCTGAATCCTATATCCACTTCCTTAACAACTTGTTAAGGTTCCACTAATCTTGAGTTTTACAAGCTCTACTCGAACTTGGCATTTTCACAAGTTCACACCAAACTTTTACATGGTTTGAGTCTTTTCCTCACAACTCAATAAGACTTTCCCAGGCTCACTCTAAAACCTAAGTGTTTCAAAGCTCACACTCAAACTTACAATAGTGTTTGATGTTCACACCCAATGCTCAAAGAATACACGTAGAAATTTTAATGCAAACAAATGAAAGTTGTTAATCATAGCAATTACAATCACAATCTTTCAGAAAATGAGGTTTCTTATGGTATTTATAACCTTTAAGTCTTCAAATAGCTGTTTGGGGTTGGAGCCAACATGTTTCACTCTTGTCTCCCACTTTAATCACTTCTTAGAGCAAACTCATGGTTGGACTGACTTTGGTCTAGTTGGTTTGGGCTCGGCACGGTCGAACTGAGATTGGGTCGGTCAAGCTCTCCATTTTTCTGACAAAAGTTCTTCAACGGCTAGTACACATGGCATCTAATAATTGAGTGGATTAGTAACGACTATAATTTTCAAACCCTGTTCTATTGGTATAGTCGAAACAAGTTCATTCCGATCGGTCTCATTCTGGTATGCTAAGATTTAATTAGTATTGTTGGTCATGAACTCTACTGGAACTTTGTTGGGATTTTAGCTCTAGCTCAGTTTGGTCGGACTACATCAGGTCTAGTCATACCAGGCATGGTATGCTAAAGTTTTTGGAGTAACAATGATCTTTAGTTCTACTAGATGTTCTCAAGATTTAGCTCAGGCTCAATATGATCAGCCTGCTCAGAGGTCTGTGTGGGCCATATAGTCGGTTCATAATGTGGGAGTGCCATTGATCGTGAACTTTACTAGATATTTTTGGCTCGAGATCAGTCCATTCAGCTCGTGCTCAGTTACGGTAGCTGAGGCTTGGTCTATTTGTACCGTACACCAGTCCAGTAAACTCAATTTTGGAAGAATCATGCTCTTCCCCTAGTTCTTGGAGCGATAGTCAGTTCGGTATTGGTGCGGTCGAACTTTAGCTCAGTATGGCTAACTTCTCCTGAGTTCGGTCAGTCTTGATTATTGTCTGCTCAGGCTCTTGGGATTTCTTCAAAAATTAAAGTCCTGTTACAAAGTTACTTGGTAAAAATATTAGTTATATTCAATTTGATTACCTAAGATAAAAATGTAGGCCAATGGTTTGGCTAACAATTTATTTCAATAATTGCTTGTAATATGGGTGACATCATAATAATTTAAAAAATTATTAATATTTTGACCTGAAAAAGAGGCCAGTTCAAATGAACCGGGCGTTATGAGGTTGTTCGGTCACTTCTCACTTTCCTCATGTATACCCAACTTTTCGAACCAAGTTGGGGTTGGGAATTCCTTAGGAATCGAGTTATCCATCTCTTTCTTATCTCGGTCCATCCGGGTGGTTACTCTTATTCTCTGGGCTTAGGCCCGTACTCTTTAAGCTCCAGAGCCTAACAGTGTTGAAGTCGCAAGAACCATTCCATCGGGAGTGGGGGCAAAAATCCTCGCTCACACCAGTGCATAATTCTCTAACATGTACTTATGTTTTGACTTAATATCTCATATTCATTATTAGTAAAACGTGATCATCAGTCAAACTATATATTAGTCTTTATTCATTATCGTTCCATCAATAATGATTGACTAGGGGTAATTTAGAATATCATTCATATTACTTTAAGGTTTTACTATCAAGTCACATACTTAATGACATAAAGTTGAATTATCTATTCATGAAACTTTAACGATATTAAATAATAATTAACGATATTAAATAATAAACACGTACATGAAAATGAAATTCCTCATTTATTTTATTGAAAAATAATGCGCATACATCCTATTGGCCTAAGACACAACATTAACACCTATATGCATAAAATATATACAAAGAATACGAGAGTGCTATAGAAGTCAAATAGTAGAAATACTCACTTAAAATCTTACTATAACACTAAAAGCTTATTCAACAATTTAAATATTATATGCATATATATAGCAAATAAGCCTTGAAAGGTGGAAAATTAAATCCGACTATGGATTTAATCGGTTTTTCTGGAAAATAATTTTAAAGGAGTAAGAAATTATGAAAATGCCTTATGGTCGAAATGAAATTGCACTGTAATTGGAATATGAAATATAGATAATGAGGCTTTAAAATAGTTAAATTAATTATTTTTATGATTTATGGAGTTAAAAATCAAATTAAAGGATAATTAAAGAAAGAAGGTATACCGAAATAAGGATATGAGCAACTGCATGGAATTAAAATCCTAAATAATATAAAAAGTAGAAAATTTCTACAAACATCCATCATTTTGTTGTTCGAGACACCTTCTTTACCACCATCATCATTATTATTCTTCTTTCTTTTCCATCTCTTTACTTAAAAACCAAAGGACCCATAGTGAATAATCCATATTTTTAATAGGATTTAGTAATTTTATGAGTGAATTCACAAGAAAATCATCATCAAGTCCAAGGATTTAATAGAAGAGTGATGGAAGAGAAATTTTAATAAGGTTAGTGCTTGTATATTAATATTTTTGCTATTATTTGAGTTTTATTTGAATTTTAAATGCTTATGTAACATTTGATTTGATTAAATGGAATTATTGTGAAACAAATTGTATATTGAATGATTTGTGAAGAATATGAGTATGGAAATTTATTTCTTTGATAGTAAAATCATTGTTGTAATGTACAAAGAGTATATTTATTGATTTTTAAATAAAATTGTGTTTAAATCAACTAAAGAACTATTTAAATATTGATTTAGGGTTACGGAACAACTAGAGTTTTTAAAGTTTAGGGTTATGGAATATTTAATTTTAAGAGTATAGTTATGTGAATAATATTTAAAAGTGTGTTTGTTAAATAATTGACTTAGAATCAAGTCTAAAAGAACATTGTAATTAATTAAGGTTGGATTTATATGGTTATGGAGGAATTTGATATTTAGGAAAATAAAATATTTTACCTTGATAAATATGATTTAAATGTAACTTGGAGTTATTGGAATGTTAAATTAATAGATTTTGAAGTGAATTATGTTTATGGAACTAATAGCTATTTGAAGTATATTATTGAAATATTGAAATATTTGTTTATGGATAGAAAATGTATATGAAGCTAAATGGCTATTACATCTATGGATAACTTTGGGTTTAGTAAGTTATGTTTAAAGTTAAGTATGATAGTATTTATAGAATTATATGATTAAGTTATGTATAGGCAAGAGGATGAGAGGAAAGAAGAAATGAAAGTGTCATTGAATGAGAATTGACATAAGAAAAATTAATTTGAGTAAGAAAGTCTAGGATTTAACTTAATGTAATTTAATGTAATATATTGAATTATATTTGATTGATTTCTTTATGGTAGTTTAGGTTTGAATTTGATTGTGCTCTTGGAGGGGTAGATATTATTTATTTGGTTTATGTGAGTAAATTTAGTTGTGAATTGTTGATTAAATCTTGAAAGTGTTTGTAATTAATGGTAGATTGGTTAAAGGTTGAAGTGAGATAAATCCATTAGATGGTGAAGCTTAGAAAATGAGATAAATATAAGGAAAGTTTTGATATATATCTTTTGATATTCAAAATGAGCGTATAGATAGAGAAAAGATAAAGATGATTGCACAAGATTAGTAGATTTTGGATTAGTTTTGAAGAAATAAGATAACTTTAGAAACAAGGTAAGAAGATTGATAGAATGATGAACCATTAGTGACTTAATACATTTTGGAAAGGATGATAAAGAAAACAAAGAGGATAAGTGAATGATTAATTAAGTGATGGAAGCTATATTTTGAAAATAGTATGCAAATATACAAATTGTATACCTAATGTATACCTGATAGCAACACTATTAGGTGACTTAAGGTAATTTATAAATTGTATATGGAAGTGCTTGATGAATTAATTGAAAATGAAAAGTCCATTTGGAATTTATTGTTACAATGAGAATATAAAATATAAACTTGAAAGATAAAATTAATATGTAAATAAAGTTAGTCAAATTAATTTGGTACAAATATGTTATAAGTATATATGATAATTGTAATTGAAATATTTGTTTATAGTCTATAAAATTTATAAAGATATGTATACTTGTAAAATGCCTAAAGGCAACTTCAGTGGAATTTAAAAATAATTTATATTATATAATTAAACTAATTGAAATAAAGATTATTTCATTTTATTGTTAAAGTGAAGAGTCTAAAAGAAATAAATAAAATTTTTTTATTAAAACTAATACGATAATTATAAAATTTCTAGGGATAGTGGAATAAGTGTACTACCCAATTATACTGGTAATAAATCTTGTTATCGAATTGAATGGCTAGCCATATGGTGGGCGTCCATAGTGTTAATGGGCACATTGTGCCATTAGTGGACAATTTGTGCCACTATTTACAATGGGCATTCATACCATAGTAGACCATCAACCATTTTTAAACTTTAAAATGGGAATTTACTTGCAATTTGTAATCTATTATCCGATCCTAAGATTTTAAACTCAGTATATGAGGGCAAAAAGTGTAAGAACATGTAAAACTTAAAAAAGAATGAAAAATATGTAAATATTGAAAATTTTCAATAAATTGTATTAAAAATTGCAATCTAATAAGGCTTAATTAAAAGCTAAATGTATTGAATGTTATAAAAATGTTAAATAGAAGGATAATTTTCAAAGTATTAAATTGATTAGGAGAGCTCATAGTGGTATTTTGAACCAAAGTGTTCAGAGTATTATATTGAACCAAAGTGTTAAAGTGTTAAACTAAATGAAAATGTGCCATGTGTTAAATTGATAAATGAGATTTACTGAGAATACTAAAAGTGTAATATGAATGTAGTTAAGTATTGAATAACAAATTATAAGTGGGATTATAATTTTATCAATAAGATTTAAGTGATATGACCACAAAATGAAGAATTGCAATACTGGAAATACTATGCAGTATAGTTACGCTTTATTTAATTAAATTGAATTTGAACCTTTACAAAATTGCAGTAAATTTTTATTGAAAGTATTTGATTTATTGAGTTGTTTTTAGTAAATTCAGATTTGTTACTATAGTGTTGTAATTATTTTCTTTAATATTAAATAGAAAAATATGTGTATATAAGCACCACTAAGTTATAAGCTGAGTTTGTTAAAATTTTTCTAACATGCAAGTAAGATGGAGAATGAACGATATACTTTATAAACATTGTGAAAGAGGATTGCATTTATTGTATTATTTATTTTAATAAAATTTTAAGGAATTGTATAAATTCTTTATATGGAGTAAATATTTGTACATATTTGGGTTTGGAGTTATTAGGTCTAGTGAACAATTATTAATTCAAATGTTGTTTTATGTATTTATATTTGTAGCTTTATGAGTACATATTATTCATTTTAGCTTGAGATCTTTATTGAATTTATTGGAGTTATTAGAGTTGAGAACTGCTGTATGCAATTTAGAAGTATTTTTTACAAGTTGTGTCAATTGTTGAATTTTTTTTGGATAGTGATTATTGCAGAGAAACTCTATCGAAATTTTTAGTCAAATTGTTACAAACTTATTTAGTGAATTGAGTGGCATTTCCTGACAGTCTATTGAGAGGTTTGTCTTGAAACTTTTGTTTTAGTTTTGTTTATAAAATCATTATTAGCAAATTATCAAGGTTGAAAATCACTATAAGAAAAATAAACTTCTAAAATTCAATTTTCACAAATTCCATAACTACTCTAATTATATAATATCAACTAAATAGTAATAGACAAAAATAATATATAACATTTATATAAACATAATATTTACAAAACCTCAACTAGTTTTCCAAATATAAAATATTTACAATTATAAAACCAAAATGTATAGGATGCAAAAACTATATATGATACGCAACACTAGTTGGAATGGTCTTGTGGCAAGAACATTAAGCTTTCTTAGACCTATCAGAGCTTCTTCTATTTGTGACCCTTTCACCTGCGTAATAAAATTTAATCACACTAATCTACACAACTTAGAAGTACTTACTTTTGAAAATAAATAAATAATAAATAATAAATAAAATGAAAATCTCTATTGTAGTAGGATAAAACAATTCTTCCATCAAATGAAATAATCAATAGTTAAAAAGAATTCTACAAACTTTAACTATAATTTAAACAAATGCATATGTATAACATTTCAAGTAAAAACATGATTAAATTATGCCCAAACACAAATGTCCAAGTTTCAGTAACATTGAACAGGTCAATCATGACCTATAGGTCGGCACTATAGACAAAGTGTTGGGATACCAAAGTATCTTGCCTGAAGGCATAAGGTGTATAAATATTATATTACAAGTCTCATTGACACCGTAGTGTTTCGATACTAAAGCATCGCAATACCATAGTATTTCGTCTGTAGGCATTAATATAATAATTAAATCATGATGCATCTATAATCATCAGCATGACAACTCAGCAGTACCAAACTCAATATTACAAATCAAAAACATGTGTAGGGCATTAAAAAAAATAAAATTTCCATCAATCTTTCAAAATCCATCTAGTCATCATTTTCATAATTTCCTCATAATTCATCAAAACTCACATAGTATATACATATATATAATTTCCATAATTCAAATGACTTTTTTAAATACTTTAATCCATCAGCTAATCTAAAAGTTCCATAAAGTATTAGTTTTCTTTTTAAATAACCAAATCAAATCTTGCTTTACATTTATATTAGAATTCTTAAAGATTAATAAGAATTTCACAAATATAATCAAGTAACAATTTAAAAATAATACCAAAGCAAGTTTATGTCAAAATATAACAACTTTAATTAAATATTTCTAAAGTAAGTATAAACCTCAATTAGCTCCAAAAATCAACCGAAACCCTTTGAAAGTCTCAAAATAAAAAAAGTACTTCTTCACCATCTTGAATCAAGTTGGCCAAAGCATACCCCTTAGATCAATAAGGGTTCAACTTTCAATTAAACACATATTCATGCTTAAAATACTCAAACTGATTTTTAACTACACTAATCCTAACCAAAATACATAAATAAAAACCCTTAATGCAAATGTTCCAAAACCCCTAACTTATTGATTCAAACTCAATTCAACCCATTAATCACAAATTCAACATATAAACATCATATTCTCTTCATTCCCAAACTATTTCCTATGTACATCATCTTTCTCAACATGTATAAACTCTCTCTTAACCTTTTAAACTTACATAATCTGAAACTCATAAAATCAAGCTTAAAAAGAATATATCTTATAGGAATCTTTTATTTCCCTTCAATATCCATTTGAAATCTTTTGATTTTAGGTGAAAATTTGAGTAGCTAAATAAGAGTTCTCTTCCCTTTTATTTCTTGAGGAGAATTGGAAAAGAAGAAGGAGAAGAAGAAAAATTCTTTCTTTTTCTTTGTCTCTTATCCTTATCCTTTTTATCCTTTTGTATTTTTACTTTATATATATATATATTCATTAAATCTCCACTACTCATTTCTTCTTTCTTCTTTTCTTTTTTTAAACTTATTATGATTATTATTATTATATTTAATCATCCCTTTGTATTACTCCTTTTAGTATATCTAAAATTATGGATGTTGTGCCAATAATTTTTTAATGGGTTCGGTTCTTATCCCTTGTCAATGAAGACATTATGAGGAGATTTAATGTTAATATGTAATAAAGATTAATAAGCATGAATTATTTGTCTAAATTGGTTCAAAAAATTATTTAGGGAAAACTTGAATTCAAAGAGTTCTTAGATGTACAAATGGTTCAATAGTGATTGCACTCTCAATATGAGTTTTGTGAATGGTATAGAGTAAGATTAGACAAATAATTTAGGAACCCTAACCCTAACCCAAATAACATCATAAATACATATTGACTAGATATGTATTTATGCAACACAGTAAGATTAGATGTCCTTGTACAATGTGCCATCATCGAATATTTATAATGGTTGATGATGTTAGATTCCATCTACTAATTTGGGTTTGTTCTGAATTACTTAGTGTGAGCTCTACCCAAGTAGGAACATGTATTTATAGTACCATTGAACAAGTAATTATGAAGTCGAGTGTAGAATTTGTTAATTGGTATCAACAAATAATTTATGATGTTTTTTGGTTAAGTTTCCATTATGCATATGGATTAGACAATGTTGATGCATCTAGTCTAGGTTTTGGAGAAGATTAAATAAAGTAACCTCCAAATCTAGAAGCTTGATGATTTTATAACATGTTGGACTCATTAGACATTGAATTGCGGCATGGATGTTAATACCATTCTCAATTATCAGAGATGGCATGTTTCTTATACCCTAAATATGTATAATATATGTTCAGTATACATAAAATAAATATTTAAGATAAAAAAGGTACTACAATAAATATCTGTAAAATTTACCATTTAATAATAAATATATAACTACAAAAAATTTAGCTATAGTTGAATGTAAAATTTCTGAAAAAAATTCATCAGTCTTTTCTGTAATTCTATAAAATCCCAAGTTAACACACCAAACCTATAATAGAAAAATACACTCCTAATATTTTCATTTCCACCAAAACCACCACTTCATTAATTTACATTCAAGAGCTCCATAAAAAAACATTACTCATTAAAAATATACATATATAAGCATAATATTCCCAAAACTTGTTTAAGATATGTGTGCTATGATTTAATTGTACAAACCAAAATATGCAATAATCAAAATAATACATGTATGCAGCACTGTCAAGGTCGGTCTTGTGGCGAAACTCTATCTACAAATGTCAATCTCAAGTCCTATACCTACTTAGATCTACCTAGATCTCCCTGCTCTGCAGTCCTATTACCCATGCTATACATTCAACCGAACTAAGTTCACAAGCTTAGTAGTGCATACTTTATTAACAAAAAATTTTTAAAAACCAAAACTTTTCCTCATGCCACAAAATTGCATTTTGCCTCATTCAATATGCAATACTCATATAATAAGCATCAACTTTTAAATTCAATATACATATCATATACACAGACATTAGGCCAAACAAGTCCCTACACAATATCTAAGTTTTAGAAATATTAATTTAGCCTATCGCGACACCGGGGATCTAAGTGTCATATCATACCACCCGAAGACTCATCCCCTATCAACATTGGGATCTAGGTATCATATAATACTGCTTGAAGGCGCATTCCCTATTGACACCGAGGATCTGAGTGTCATATAATATCGCCCGAAGGCGCGTCCCCAACGTGTCTCACCTGAAGGGGGTAATAATAAAGGTGATATCAGTGTATCTCGTCTAGAGGTGTAATAAAAGTCATAATGTATTGTTGACATGCCAACTCGATAGCACTGACCTCAATATTCTGGAACAAGTAAGTATGCAAGGTAGACATACACATACACATTATGCATTTTCCTCATTTTTATCTCATTTATCATTTCTTTTTCACAATTTTCACATGTTTCATGTGATCATCTCATTCCATGATCACCTTCACCTTTCACATTATACCACAACCATTTTTCACATTTTCAATCTCATTTCACATAACCCTTAATCACATTCACAATATGATTCATTTTCAAAATTTTCACATCACATTGCATAAAACATTACTATTTATCTTATCAAATTTAACCAACATAACACAATCACAATCACACGCACATTTATCTTGTAACACTCGTGAACTTTAAATATGATTAAATAATTAATTTGGAGGGCAGTTAATAGAAAAATACAAGATATAAACATAATATATGCAAGATATATATATATATTTTGTATACTTGATGCATATATAAAATATACATTAAATATACATGAGTAAAAATATACATAATATATAAATAAAGTATACATGGCATATAAATATATTTTAAGATATACCTAACATATATATATACATTTGGTGTTGGGAAGATGATAATTAAAATAATAAATTAATTAATAAATTAGTTAATAAATTAATATATATGGCTGGGAATGAATAAAGAAAATAAAAAGAAACCTTCTTCTTCTTATTTCACCATGGGAGTTTAAAATTCTTAAGGAATGAGAGAGTGATTTTTGCTTCTTCAATTACTTAAATTTTGCAAGATTTTACAAGAAAACAAGTTGGTTTTGAAGGAAAACCAATAATTCAAGTTCTTTCTCTTTAAAGCTTTATTTTCTTAGTTTTAAGGTTATGTAAGATTGGTCTAGAGAAAGAAAATATGTTTCAATGGTTAAAGTTGATAGTAATTGAGTTAATATAGTGGATATGTGATGATTTGATGACCAATTTATCGAGATAAGCATAAATTGTGAATTTAGGGTTATGGGATGATAATGTGGAAATTTTGGTTTAAATATGGTTGATTTTAATTGTTGTAATGAGATGAATTAATATTGTTTTAGTACAAATATTATGATTTTATGGCTGAAAATTTGATATGAGTAAGTTTTGGTAAAGTTAGGGTTTATAGATATGTTAATTATGTGAAAATTAGGGTTGTTGAAAGATGTTTCTATATTTGTGAAAATGAGTTGTTTTAATATTATATTGATGCATATCTAATGAATTTATGGTTGGGTGATGGAAGTGAATATAGATAGTTGAAATTTGGGTAACGTAGTAAGGGAAGAAATTTGGGTTTTGTTGGGAATTGGTGGGAAATTGAGTAATTAGTGATTAAATTTTATAGAATTAGTATGTAGATTATTTTAAATGGATAATGTTGCTTCTTGTTGGGTTATGTATGTGCAGGCCAAAGTAGTAAAAGTGGTGGAGTTTAGGGCTTCAGCTTGGAAAGGGGTTTGGAGTGATTTTTGAAGCAAATAAGTTTAGTACATATTTTTAATAATAATTATTTGAATAATATTGTTGTTGGCATAGCACATTGTCAATTTGAGAATGTGTTATGCCACTTTCATGTTTGGAGTTGATAAGGATATGTATACGATATAATTAAGAGAGCGATTAATGCATGAGGCATGAAAGATGAGCCATCGTAGAATGGATATTACAATGGATATGTGCATGATGCGTAAAATGTGAAATATGCTAAAATTGATTAGAAAAGATGAGAAGTGAGCAATGTGGCAAGAAATGAGAAAGAAAAAAATGTGAAAACTATGAAGGAAAGAGTAAACGTGATGGAATTTGAGAAATGTGACAAAGAGATGAGAATGTGAAAGAATAATATGTTATTGTGTATATGGAACCTATACAATTACTCACCCAAAACTATTGAGATTGATTATGCATACATTAATAGATTTGAGCATAGCTAGGTCATAAGATTGAGATAAATGGACATGAGCAGAGCTAGATTGTGAAATTGATGTGAGAATTAGAACTAGTGATTGTATAGGGGTTATTGGGCCCAATGTATGTGTGAATGTGTGTGATTATGGGTTTGAATACATATATGTATATATGATGAATGAATTATACATAAAATGTGTTTATATTAATATTGCAAGTTACATTATGAGGAAAAGTATTAAAATGTATATATATGTTGTTTTAAACTTGTACAACTAAACTATATGCTTAACACGATTGTATGAATCGCGTAGGTGAGAGAGTTGCCGATTCGAAAGATCCAGGTTGTGGTTGGTATATGAACATCTAGGGTACTACATGACAAACATTGACAACTGCATACATGTAAAAGTTTGGTAATTATTATGTATTCTTGTTTATGTATAATAATACTTAAGTCTTGTTTATTAAGTAAAGAATTGAGATTATGATGCATATATATAAATGTAATTAAGAAAAATAAGTTGAATGTTTTATGAATATGTTTTGGAGAATTGGGAAGACTTGTGAAAAT
Source organism: Garcia nutans (assembly GCA_947685225.1). Lineage (NCBI taxonomy): Eukaryota > Viridiplantae > Streptophyta > Magnoliopsida > Malpighiales > Euphorbiaceae > Garcia > Garcia nutans. The sequence continues at coordinate 20,123,745 of CANTUV010000005.1, forward strand.
GAAAATATTGGGAGTATTCAATTTCATGCAGGTTGTGTGTGATGATTTGGTGAATACTGAAATTACAACCAAAACTCTAGAGAATTATTTCTAAAGATTTTCTTTTACAAATTTATAAATTATTTTTAATATTAAATTAAGGACATTTATATGAATTTATTATAGTACATTTGTATCCTAAATATGTATTTTGCATATATGGGGTATATATATTATGCGAATTTATGGTATAAGGGTATTAGATATGCATAATGCCACTTTAAAGGAACAACAACATCCTTTAAATTATGAAGAAATGAATAATTCCAAACATGAATATTGAAATTAAATGTTAATAAAGTATGTACTAGCCTTTCTTAGCTGGAAAATCAACCTAATAACATATTCCAAGCCTCAAATCCAAAAGGCCTAAGCTTCACTACTTATACCAATTTGGCCTAAGCACACATAATTCATTCGACAAGCAAAATTATTCATTTAGAATTATTTCCATGCTTAATTTATACCACACCGCCACTAATTACACAAATTCTGTAAAACTTCCAATAAAAACCCTAATTTCCCCCCTTACTACCCTTTCTCAAAATCCTAGAAAACCAATTCATTTCCATCATCCAACTATAAAATCAACACATATGCATTAAAACAACATCGAAACAATCCATTTCTATAATTTAGCTACCTCCTTCAAAACCCCAAATTTTACATATTTACCCATGAACTCTAACTTCGCCAATCATGCTCATCTTAACTAATTTAACCTCCAACTCAATAAACACATAACAATCACTCCATAAACATCTCCTATTTCAATTCAAGCCAATTTCTCTCTATTCTTACAATTACATAATTTAAAAATTCAAGAAACAAGCTTAAAAGGAAAGAAACTTGAATCTTTGCATCAACCTCAAAACCACATTAAAATTCTGGAAAAATCTTGTGAAATTAGATGTAGCTGAAGAAGAAGTCCTCTTCCTTGCTCCCATTAAAATTTTGGCCAAAGTGATAAATAAGAAGAAGAAGAAGACTTTTATATTATCATAATTCCAAATTTTCCCCTCAACAATATATATTATTACAAAATATTTAACTATTAAAATATTAGAAATTTTTCTTCTTCCTATCCATAATTAATTTCAATTTAATTTTTTTAATAAAAATTATATTTAACTTTATTACATTTAACTTTTGACTTTTTACCTAACTTTTGACTTTTTCCAGCATATGCGATTTTGTCTAGATTAAGTACTGCTAGGAGATTAGCTTATCCAAATAGTATGGAGTATACTTAGAAATTTACCTTTCCTCATTAGGGGAAAAAATTTATTGGTTTGACAACCATAGAAAGTTTTTGAATCATGATCATCCATGCAAATGGGACAAAAAAATATTTTCGTAAGAATACCATAGAGTTTCTATAAACACCATTGATCCAAATAGGGGAATAAATGTATTATCAAGTAAATGAATTGGGATTAAGAAAAGTAACTAAACTTGATACCATCATATTAATAATGGTATGATGTCTAAAAATAGCATATGGAAGAAAAGAAACAATTTATACGATTTGTCGTATTGGAGTTGAAATCAAATAAGATATAATCTCAATGTGATGCATATTGAAAAATGTTTTGAAAAATGTTTTTAATACCATTATGAATGTTCAAGGGAAATCTAAAGATAATGCCAAAGCTAGGGAAGATTTGAAGATATTTTGTAAATGTTTAGAGTTGGAACAAGATGAATAGTCTAGGTGGTATTTTAAAGCAAGTTACACTTTGCATCAAATTAAGAAAAGTAACTGAACTTGATACCATCATATTAATGGTATGAGGTCTAAAAATAGCATATGGAAGAAAAGAAACAATTTATACGATTTGTCGTATTGGAGTTCAAATCAAATAAGATATAATCTCAATGTGATGCATATTGAAAAATGTTTTGAAAAATGTTTTTAATACCATTATGAATGTTCAAGGGAAATCTAAAGATAATGCCAAAGCTATGGAAGATTTGAAGATATTTTGTAAATGTTTAGAGTTGGAACAGGATGAATAGTCTAGGCGGTATCCTAAAGCAAGTTACACTTTGCATCAAAATAAAAAATGAGTGTTGTGTTAGTCAATAAAACAATTGAAGTTTTTAGATGATTATGTGTCAAATATGGGACAATGTGTAGATATGAGGAAATATAAGTTGTTCAAAATGAACATAAATGATTACCATAATTTTATGCAGAGATTGGTGCTAATTGCATTAGGGGAATTACTACCCCATAATGTATGGGAAGCCATTATATAGTTACATTTATTTTAAAAAGATTCAACAACCACAACAATTATTGTATTATAATGGAGAAACTCGAAGAAGATATAACAATAATACTTCATGAATTGAGTGTATCCAACCTTCTTCAATTCAATGAAATATTTGCTAGTACATTTATCTTTTGAAGCGAAGTTAGCTAGACTAGTTCAGTACTGATGCATGCATCCATTTGAATAGTATATTCAACACTTAAAGAAGAATGTAAAAAATAAAGTAAAAGTTAAAGCTTCCATATGTAATGCTTACATAGTTGAAGAGGTATCAAAATTTTGTTCTCATTATTTCGAGCCTCATGTGACTAAGGTTATGGGACAAGTGCCTAGAAATGACAATGATGGGGTTTTTAACCAATAAGAATGACTTTTATTAACTTTTACTTATCTTGGTCGGCCATATGGAAGAGCAACAAGAACAAAGTTGGACCATAATGTATATATGGTAGCTCACACCTAAATTTTTTTGAACTTTACTGAGGTTAATCCATATCTCAAGTATAAATTTTAGTCAATTAAAATATTACTAATTTATCATATAAATTTCAATTTTTTAATTAACTTCATTGAATGTTGAAGTATTTACATTGAATGGCTACAAGAATTGGTTGAAGTCATATTTGATCCTCAAATTGATGTTAAGATTGATTGTCATTTCTCAAATTGATTCAAAAAAATATGTAAGTTTGATAAAAAAAATTTTGATTAATATATTAATTTGCAAAATGTAAACATAACTGTACTAAAGTATACATTAATTTTTTACATATCTAGACCCAAAATTTTTATCATAAAATTAAAATTCAGTCTATTATAGTCATAACACAACTTTAATCACTCAAAATGGACATCGGAGGTAGGAGAATAGCCCAAGGAAAATTAATGTGTAATATAAGGCCCGTTGCGGCAGTGCAACAAGCACAACAAACCTATGGCAGCCACAATGGCCCTTGCAGCACCCAGTGGTGCCACGGGGAGGCCAAAAAGTGCAACGTAGCTCCCCTTTTGGTGACATGATGCCTGGGTTTCAATTTTTATGATTTTAGCCTTTCAAACTTCTATAAATAGGCCCTTTCTCTTCATTTCACCACACACCTTCAAACCAAGCAATTCCTATTTGCTAGTTGGCTCTTCTTCTCTCCCTCTGTTCTTTTCATTAGGAAAAAAGTTCATTCTTCTTTAGTTTGAATGGCCCTAAAATTTGCTTCTTTAGCCAATTTTAGTGCTAGTCCTCTTTGTTTTAGCTTTCCATATGCTAGATCAAATTAATTTTCTTCATTAGTGAAAACCCTAACCCAAATGAAGGTGGAATTAAGGTTCTATGACACTCTTAAGCCTCCACCAACTACACCATTAAGAAGGAAGGTAATATTATCTCAATTACCTTTTATTTTATGTTTTCCAATTCTAAATTAAATCTGTTGCCCTAATTTTGAGAAGCATCCTTTGGTTTTCAAAATTAAAAGTTAAAATTCATCCCTTTTTGCCCTAATTTTAAGGACTATCATTTGGTTCTTAAAATTAACTAATTAATAAAATCATTTTCTAAGTTAGTGTTTCATCCAGTTGAGCCTAAAATCATTTTCCAAATTAGGATTCCATCCAGTTGAGCCTAAAATTATTTTCTAAATTAGGGCTTCATCCAATTAAGCCTAAAATCAATTTAAAAACTTAGAGATTCATCCTGTTGAACCTAAGATTAACTTGAGTTTTAGGGATTCATTTAGTTGAACAAAAAATCACTTTTCTTTTAGAGATTCATCCTGTTATGCCTAAAATTAATTTAAACTTAATTGAACCTAATATGTTTTTAGAGGTTTTCATCAAGTTGAAACCTAAAATCAATGTAGACTTAAGCTCACATAGCTTGGGGTAGACCCCATTTTGAGTTTAAAACCTACCTTCTCACGATGGTTAGAACTACATGGGCTTTGATTCATATTCAAGTGGGATATGCAGGCCCACTTGGAATTTCACTCCAAGTATCAAGTCCACTTTGTAAAATAAATCTCCCTCCCAAATCTTTAGCCTTTTGCTATCAGTTAAAATTGTTGTTTTGAAAACATAAGTCACCTGAAGTTTCTCATATCTTGGACACACCTAAAGAGTTAGTTGAAACAAATAGTTTTCAATCACATGTAAGCAACAGTAGCAGAAGAATGTGTGCTCAACCTAGAATCCATAAGGCTAGAGTTGAGATCCCCCTTATTTATGATTTTGATATGTAAAATTTAATTTTAATTTTTTGCACTTTATTTCATTCTCTTACTATGTGTGAGTAGGTCTTATTTAAAATGTCATCTCATGTCGTAATTGGCATATCATAAAATTCATTTTTTTAAGATCTTATTTAATCTAAGGCCAAACTCTTTTTACTTAAAATAGGACTAAACCTAGCCCTCGAATCCATCCTGTAGTTCGAGGCTATTATTTTTTTATCATTTGGGTAATGTTGGAGTCAATTTATAGTTTTTTTTTAATTTTCTCATTTTAAAAATAAATTTGAGTGGTAACTCATTTTCAAAACTATTTTGCTTGAACCGAGCATATAAAATGAATGCAGAGTGACCTTGGCAGTTTTTGTGACACTTAACCAAATTTTTAGCACTCTGACTTTACATCCCTTGTGGGTTGGGCCGAAAGGAGTACTCGTGCTGGGTCTCATAGTTGGTGACTCCACTGGGGATAATTATTTTTCAAAAGAAAAATCTCTTTTGGACTAATAGGCTTAAACCTTTTCAATGTAAAATTTTATTAAATTTGAACTTTTTCGTGCATCACTTTTTCTTTTAACCTTAGATTATTTAGGATTAAATCTCAAGATAACAAATAGCATCTACTTGGAAAACTTCCTTAGGTATATTGGGGGATAGTGAAAGTAATCCCACCCGTAATGAATCCTCGAATCCTTTTCGGGGTGTAACGAGCATGCATGAATTTTGGACCCTCGCTAGATTTTTTTATCAGACATGTTGTTAGTTATGTCGCTACTCTAATGAGACAGAACTTTTTGTTACCAAGCCACCCTTAATCCTTTCATGTAATGTCCTTAGAACCTGACCTTAGGTTGTATGTGCCATAATAGCTAAGTCTTTGTACATAAACCACATGAAAACTTTTTTCCATGCATCCATGTACATCACATTAAAACCTTTAAAAAGACTTGTACAAACATAGAATTTAGGGTATCCTACCTTGTGCAAAAATTCCTTTAAAAAAAACTCCCATGCACTCATGGATTCTACATCTACTTAGACCTTGTTAAACACCCAAACACTTAGCTCATTATCTTCAAGTTGCATATGGTCTAAATACTTACTATCCCTATCTTTTTCTTCTAGGAACCATGCCATGTCCATTGAAGATGACCGTATCATTGCCTCTATCAACCATGCAAGGACATCCCATAGCACCTTCTTTTAGAATTTAGACACCTGTCTAGCTAATCAACTACAATCCATTTTAGGAGAAGTATAACATATGACAGACCATTTCATTTCTATATGAACCATACTTGCTTGGACTGAGTCCTTCTTTTTCCTTTTTTTTTTTTTCTAAACCTTTGTGTTTACCTTCTTTAGGTCCAAATGGCCTAAAATACTAACCCCAACCTTATAGTTGAGGCTCCTCTCCAATAACAAGAAGGAAATTTTTAGCTGACTCTTGCTGATATCTTTGAGAAGCAAGAAGAAAATTTCTAGACGGCCCTTATCGCTCCATAGACATACCTCACTAGTCTCATTAGGAAGTAATGGGAGGACTTCCAAGTTGACCTTATCACCTAGTAGGAGTGTATTACTATATGTTGGAGCCCTTACCACCTTGACCACCCAACTAGCCAACATTAAAATAATCCTAACTGTTGATCCACTAGTCAGTGCAAACTAGAACCAAAAAGAGCCTGTGAAGGATAGCCCAATGGCATCAAATAATATCACCAAGGCAAGAGATAAAAGAAGGTGGTAGTTTGCATATCTGAGGCTTAGCGAAATTATAGACAACACCATAGAGGTTCAATTGATCATGCCTTTGAAACTGGTCCCTCCCCCACATCCTCTACCAAAGGGATATAAGAAAAATGAATACTATGCCTACCGATAGAGGAATGGGCATAAGAAAGATTGTGCCTCAATTTGAAACACAAGATCCAAGTCCTAATAGATATCAGAGATATCATCCCTTTCCATATTCAACTAATGAAGCTTGCCACCCCCACCCCATCCATAAAATTGGACTTATAAGAAGAACGGTGAGATAGAAAGCTAGTGTCAAAGCCATTGTCATCCCGAGTCAAGTCTAATCACGTCAGATTCCATAGAGTCAAAGTCAGATTCCCAATTAGATTCCTAGTTAAAGTCAGATTTCCAGTCAGAGTTTCAAACAAGTTCTCAAATAAAGGTTAGGGTAGAGTTCCAATCAGAGCCCCAGTCCTCACCAGAGTCTTCCTCAAAGTCTAAGTCCTTTGAGTCGAGTTTAAATTTCCATGTAATTTTTCTTTTAATCATTTGTTTGTAACAGACAATTTCATTTTCAATAAATAGTTCACCTTTTAGTTAATCCATTTTGTCTCTTGTTGACTCAAACAATGAAAAATTAATAAATGAAATAAAAGAATAAAAAGAGTCAGTAAATCAGGGCACCAATGAAAATCCAAAAGCTACACACATTGCATCATGTTACAACAATAAGCAGGGCTTGATAAAACTATTGAAAGAATTCTTTGTCTATTTTGCCTGGGAGGGAAAGGACATGAGATGGATTGATCTAGCTATAGCAGTCCATAGGATTCCAAGTTATGAACAAATGAAGCTAGTTAAGCAAAAGCTCAAAATGTTGAAATCATAATGGCCCTTGGCAATTAAAGAAGAGGTGGAAAAATTTTTGGCTTGCAGATTTATCGAGCCGATAACATATTCAACATGGTTGGCAAATATAGTCCTAGTTCAGAAGAGAAATGGGAAGGTTAGTGTAAACCCTTAAATTTGGACTTGTTTAAATTTAAAAGGTTTATGTTGGTCCATTATGAATTTAGATTTCTTAAACCTAATTTTAGGATTAAATTGGAAGTTATATCAAAATTGCAAAAATATTGGCTGAAAATTTAATTATTTTGGACCAGTTTGAGTCAAAATTAATGGTTTTGATTGAGTTGGTTTTCCCAAATTGATATGGGTACTGCCCATATCGATTTGGGAGGGCCAAATCGATATGGGTACTGCCCATATCGATTTGAGCTTGCCAAATCGATATGGGCAAGTGCTTCATATCGATTTTGGCAAGCCAAATCGATATGAGGCAATTTCATATCGATTTGGCTAGCCTAAATTGATATGGAATCTATCTCATATCGATTAGGCTAGCCCAAGTTGATATGAGTGCACTCCATGTCAATTTCAGCCTTTAATCTGAGTCCTAAACATAATTGTATCGACCATTAGACTTCCTAATTAACTTATGAGAGTTGGATTATATTTAAGTTAAAGTGTTGGTTTCCTTATAAATATGTTATTAACACAAATAGAGAAAAAAAAGGGATGGGGGGATTAAGAATTCGGCAGTAATGAAAAAGAGACAGTAGCAGTTTTACAAAATCCTAATTATCAAAAAAGAGCAACACAGACAGAGAGTAGGATTGGGAGGGCTACTGGGATTATCAGATTGGTAGTACAAGAGAGAAAACAATATCAAAAATCAAGGGAGGAACGGAGATTAACAAATTGGCAGTAAAGGAAAGCGAGGATAATAGCCTTATGAAACCCTAATCATCAAGAAGCAGTTGAGTAGATAGTAACCATATAACAATTGTCTCAAGCAATTGTTTCCCTTCACCAATAACAAGAGCTGATTCAAGCTGTAATAAACATCAGGTTTGATTCAACAAATTGAAAATTGGAGGAGCCTACGACACAGGTACATCTTCATTAATTCATTAATTCATTTAGGTTAAATTCCATTCCTCTTATTTTATTAATTCAGCATACTGTTATTATTACTTCAAACATAACTTTGGGAATTTCATTCAACAAGTCTTACCTTTAGTATTCAATTTGATCCAAACTTTAAATCATAGAATCTAATCTTAATTAAATAATTCAAGTTCTTGATTTTCACTTATAAACCTCAATCAAATTTTCCAAATACCTAATTTTTAATCTTATTTTCATAAGCTCAATTTTATTTACATAAACCCAAAACCCTATTTTCTAAATCTCAAACCCTAAAATCTTAATTTCAACACCAAAACCTACAACCCTAAAAACTAGTTTTCAAAATTTTTTGGGTCGCTGCCCCCAACCCCGCAAGGGGCGCTATCCCTTGACCCCTCCTACTAACCAGCTAGCGAGATCACTGTATGGGCTCATCGAAGGGGTTAATATTTATTTGTGTATTATAAGTCTTTGTGTTTAACTTCCTTTATTTTAAATCCTAATTTATTTATTAAAATTCTAAAAACTTTAATTCAAGATGCAAACCCTAAATTTATATATTTATTGCTTTATTTGATTTTAGATTTTATTATGTAGTTTATTATATATTTTGATGATTGATTTATTTAATTTTGATGTTTGGTTTATTTAATTTATGATGCATGAATATTTTTTTCTCAATTATTATTTGTTTATTAAAATTGTAAGAGGTTTCCTTGATTGGGTACCTCATTAATTAATTTTCATGTAATTTAAATTGTTTTCATATTTTGGAATTAATATAAAGGACATGTTTTCACCTTTCGATGGGTGTGCCATTTAGTTTTGGACATTGGACAATTGTAAAGGCATGTTTTCATCCTTGGATGGGTGCCTATTTGTTTGTTTTGTTTGGACCTTGGCATGATTTTTAATAAAGTATTTGTTTATTTTTATGATTGCATGTAATATGGATAATATTGTTATATTTAAGAATTTTATAATATTAAGACCTGCAAAGGAGGCTGGTTCCAATGAACCGGGTGTTATGGCGGTGCTAGCCCATTTCTCACCTTCCCCACACGTACCCAACTTTCCTAACCCATTAGGGGGTTGGAGATTCCTTAGGAATCGAGTCATCCACCCCTTTCTTTTTCCCAGCCCATTCAGGTGGAGACTCCATTTACTTCTGGCTTAGGCTCGTGTTCTCTAAGGCCCTGAGGCTACCAGTGTTGAAGTCACAAGAATCATTTCACCGGGAGTAGAGAAAAAAATCCCCCTCACAGTTAGAATGTTTGTGGATAAGAGAAGTTAATTTTATTGGTCTTTATATTATTTTATTCTTTCTTATCATATTATTTTCTATTGCATCATATTAGATTGCATCGTGTGCGTGAGTTAGATGTCCGTGTTGCCCGTGTGAGAGAGGGGATTTTTGCCCCCACTCCTGGTAGAATGGTTCTTCCGACTTCAGCACTATTTAGGCTCGGGGCCTTAGAGAACACGTGTCTAAGCCTAGAGAAAATGGAGTCACCACCCGGATGGGCCGGGAAAAAGAAAGGGGTGGACGACTCGATTCCTAAGGAATCCCCAACCCCCTAATTGGTTCAAAAAGTTGGGTTAGTGTGGGAAAGGTGAGAAATAGCCCAGCACCACCACAACTCCCGGTTCATTAGAACCGACCTCCTTTGCAGGTCTTAATATTATCAAATTCTTAAATATAACAATATTATCCATATTACATGTGACAATTAAAATAAAGCATCATTATATTAAAATCAAAGTAATGTTCAAACAAAATAAATAAATGGACACCCATCCGAGGATGGAAACATGTCCTTACATCGTCCATGTCTAAAACTAAATAGGACACCCACTGAAAGGTGGAAACGTATCATTTACATTGGTAAAAAAAACTTTAAAATAAAATAAATTACAAGATATTTAACTAGTGAGGTACTCATAAAGCGGAAACATACCTCTTACAATTGTAAAACTAAGACAAATAAAATAATATCCAATCATCTAATTATAAATAAAAGCATACCATTCATAAAATAAAATAAACCATTCATTATTAACATATAACAAATCACATAATAAAATAAATAAATAAAATTAGACTTCAATCCATTAAATAAACAAATTTAAGGTTTAAGATTTAGGATTTAAGTAATTAGGGTTTGGGTCTTAGAGTTTAGTGGAGTTAGGGTTTTATCAAAATATGATTATTATAAAAATTTTAAGACCACTTTAACATGGATTGTTTGATAAATACTTATATATAATATGACTACTGGATGTTTAAAACATTATTTGAATAATCTAATGCTATGGTGATTTAATGGAACAAGCTACTGTGAAGATTTGAAAACAGAGTTAATTAAGATTTTGTGATTGAATAACTTAGGGTTTAAGAAATTAGATTTATGTTTTGTGGTTTTAGAAAAGTGTAATTAGGGCTTTAGTTTTCAAAAATATGTTTTATGGGTATTAAGGTATTAGTGTTTTGAAAAAATAGATTTTAGAGTTTCAAATAGAGTTTGGATGGTAAGTAGAATAATTGATCATCTATTGCACGTTTAAACAATTATTCAAATTTGAATGATGAAGCTACTGTAAAGATAAGCAAAGAAATAGAGATTCAAACCTTTGTTGTTGGTTCCACCACAATCTTTGAATTCTGGTTGAACAATAATAAAGACAGTGTAGGCTGCCTTTGATGGATTATTGTTTCTTGCTCACTGCCTTCTACTCCTTCATGGTTCTCTTTTTTTTTTTTTTTGCTGAAAAAATCCAAAAGTCCAATGTCTGATAAAGAAATTCTGCCCCTTCAAGGTTCTATTTAATGCAGTATTTATAAGAAAAAAAAATTAAAACCTAATACTAATTGGCTAAGGAAATAAAAAACATTTTAGGAAACAAATTTAAAAACCAAGTAGAATAGGGTTTTGGCAAAACCGTGTGCGGGCCAGGCATATAAAAGTGTGCTAGTGAAGAAGTTCTGCGAGCGCTGGGCGCGGGCTAGCTAATTCGCTGCTGGTTCCTCCTTCGCTGATTTTTATTTATTTAATTATTATTTTTTATCCTTTTTATGATTACTTCTCTTTTTTATTTTTATTAAAATTAAATATTGTAAATAATTATTAAAATAAATATTATTTAATTAAAACGCCATAAAAATTATTTTGGACTGTTTAAAAATATCGGATTGGACAAGGTCAAAAATTATTCAAACGCCACAAAATATTATTTATTTAAAAATTTTCTTCTTGTTATTGGAGAGAAGCCTCAACTATAAGCTTGGGGTTAGTATGTTAGGCCATTAAGACCAAAAGAAGGTAAACACAAAGGTTTAGAAAAAAAAAAAAGGAAAAAGAAGGACTCAGTCCAAGCAACTATGGGTCATATAGAAATGAAATGGTCTATCATATGCTATACTTCTCCTAAAATGGATTGGAGCTGATTAGCTAGACAGGTGTCTAAATTCTAAAAGAAGGTGCTATGGGATGTCCTTGCATGGCTGATAGAGGCAATGATAAGGTCATCTTCAATGGACATGGCATGGTTCCTAGAAGAAAAAGATAGGGATAGTAAGTATTTAGACCATATGCAACTTGAAGATAATGGGCTAAGTGTTTGGGTGTTTGACAAGGTCTAAGTAGATGTAGAATCCATGAGTGCATGGGAGTTTTTTTTTAAAAGGAATTTTCGCACAAGGTAGGATATCCTAAATTCTATGTTTGTACAAGTCTTTTTAAAGGTTTTAATGTGATGTACATGGATGCATGGAAAACAGTTTTCATGTGGTTTATGTACAAAGGCTTAGCTATTATGGTACATACAACCTAAGGTCAGGTTCTAATGACATTACATGAAAGGATTAAGGGTGGCTTGGTAACAAAGGGTTCTGTCTCATTAGAGTAGCGACATAACTAACCACATGTCTGATAAGGAATCTAGCGAGGGTCGAACAATTCGTGCGTGCTCGTTACACCCCGAAAAGGATTTGAGGATTCATTATGGGTGGGATTAGTTTCACTATCCCCCAATATACCTAAGGAAGTTTTCCAAGTAGATGCTACTTGTTATCTTGAGGTTTAATCCTAAATAATCTAAGGTTAAAAGAAAAAGTGATGCAAGAAAAAGTTCAAATTTAATGAAAAGCCAAGCTAATTTTACTTTGAAAAGGTTTAAGCCTATTAGTCCAAAAGAGATTTTTCTTTTGAAAAATAATTATCCCCAGTGGAGTCACCAACTATGAGACCCAGCAATAGTACTCCTTTCGGCCCAACCCACAAAGAATGTAAAGTTAGAGTGCTAAAAATTTGGCTAAGTGTCATAAAAACTGCCAAGGTCACTCTGCAGTCATTTTATATGCTCGGTTCAAGTAAAATAGTTTTGAAAATGAGTTACCTCTCAAATTTAATTTTAAAATGAGAAAATTAAAAAAAAACTATAAATTGACTCCAACATTACCCAAACGATAAAAAAAATACTAGCCTTGAACTAAAGGATGGATTTGAGGGCTAGGTTTAGTCCTATTTTAAGTAAAAAGAGTTTGGCCTTAGATTTAATAAGATCTTACAAAAATGAATTTTATGATATGCCAATTACAACATGAGATGACATTTTAAATAAGACTTATTCACAAATAGTAAGAGAATGAAATAAAGTGCAAAAAATTAAAATTAAATTTTACATATCAAAACCATAAATAAGGGGGATCTCAACTCTAGCCTTATTGATTCTAGGTTGAGCACACATTCTTCTCCTACTGTTGCTTCCTTGTGATTGAAAACTATTTGTTTCAACTAACTCTTTAGGTGTGTCCCAGATATGAGAAACTTCAGGTGACTTGTGTTTTCAAAACAACAATTTTAACTGACAGCAAAAGGCTAAAGATTTGGGAGGGAGATTTATTTTACAAAGTGGACTTGATACTTGGAGTGAAATTCCAAGTGGGCCTGCATATCCCACTTAAATAGGAATCAAAGCCCATGTAGTTCTAACCATCATGAGAAGGTAGGTTTTAAACTCAAAATGGGGTCGACCCCAAGCTATGTGAGCTTAAGTCTACATTGATTTTTGGTTTCAACTTGATGAAAACCTCTAAAACTATATTAGGTTCATTTAAGTTTAAATTAATTTTAGGCATAACAGGATGAATCTCTAAAACAAAAGTGATTTTTTGTTCAACTAAATGAATCCCTAAAACTAAAGTTAATCTTAGGTTCAACATGATGAATCTCTAAGTTTTTAAATTGATTTTAGGCTTAATTGGATGAAGCCCTAATTTAGAAAATAATTTTAGGCTAAACTAGATGGAACCCAAATTTAGAAAATGATTTTAGGCTCAACTGGATGAAACACTAACTTAGAAAATGATTTTATTAATTAGTTAATTTTAAGAACCAAATGATAGTCCTTAAAATTAGGGCAAAAAGGGATGAATTTTAACTTTTAATTTTGAAACCAAAGGATGCTTCTCAAAATTAGGGCAACAGATTTAATTTAGAATTGGAAAACATAAAATAAAAGGTAACTGAGATAATATTACCTTCCTTCTTGATGGTTTAGTTGGTGGAGGCTTAAGAGTGTCATATAACCTTAATTCCACCTTCATTTGGGTTAGGGTTTTCACTAATGACAAAAATTAATTTGATCTAGCATATGGAAAGCTAAAACAAAGAGGACTAGCACCAAAATTGGCCAAAGAGGAAACCCTAACCCAAATGATATTTTCTAATATTTTAGTAGTTAAATATTTTGTAATAATATATATTGATGAGGGCAAAAATTGGAATTAGGATAATATAAAAGTCTTCTTCTTCTTCTTCTTATTTATCACTTTGGCCAAAATTTTAATGGGAGCAAGGAAGAGGACTTCTTCTTCAGCTACATCTAATTTCACAAGATTTTTCAAGGATTTTAATGTGGTTTTGAGGTAGATGCAAAGATTCAAGTTTCTTGCCTTTTAAGCTTGTTTCTTGAATTTTTAAATTATGTAATTGTAAGAGTAGAGAGAAATTGGCTTGAATTGAAATAGGAGATGTTTATGGAGTGATTGTGATGTGTTTATATTGAGTTGGAGGTTAAATTAGTTGAGATGAGCTGGTGAAGTTAGAGTTTATGGGTAAATATGTAAAATTTGGGGTTTTGAAGGAGGTAGCTAAATTATAGAAATGGATTGTTTTGATGTTGTTTTGATGCCTATGTGTTGATTTTATAGTTGGATGATGGAAATGAATTGGTTTTCTAGGATTTTGAGAAAGGGTAGTAAGTGGGGAAATTAGGGTTTTTATTGGAAGTATTAAGAATTTGTGTAATTAGTGCGGTTTGGTATAAATTAAGCATGGAAATGATTCTAAATGAATAATTTTGCTTGTTGAATGAATTATGTGTGCTTAGGCCAAATTGGTATAAGTGGTGAAACCTAGGGCTTTTAGATTTGAGGCTTGGAATATGTTATTAGGTTGATTTGGCAGCTAAGAAAGGTTAGTACATACTTTATTAATATTTAATTTCAAAATTCATGTTTGGCATTATTCATTTTTTCATACATTAAAGGATGTTGTTGTTCCTTTAAAGTGGCATTATGCATATGTAATACCCTTATGCCCTAAATTTGTATAATATATATACCCCGTATATGCAAAATACATATTTAGGATAAAAATGTACTATAATAAATTCATATAAATGTCCTTAATTTAATATTAAAAATCATTTATAAATTTGTAAAAGAAAATCTTTGGAAATAATTCTCTAGAGTTTTGGTTGTAATTTCAGTGTTCCCCAAATCATCAAACACACAACCTGCATGAAATTGAATACTCCCAATATTTTAATTTTCATAAGTCTTCCCAATTATCCAAAACATATTGATAAAACATTCAACTTATTTTTCTTAATTACATTTATATATATGCATCATAATCTCAATTCTTTACTTAATAAACAATAGTTAAGTATTATTATACATAAACAAGAATACATAATAATTACCAAACTTTTACATGTATGCAATTGTCAATGTTGGTCATGTAGCACCCTAGATCTTCATATATCAACCAGAACCCGGATCTTTCGAATCAGCAACTCTCTCACCTACATGATTTCATACAATCGTGTTAAGCATATAGCTTAGTTGTACAAGTTTAAAACAACATATATATACATTTTAATACTTTTCCTCGTAATGTAACTTGCAATATTAATATAAACACATTTCATGTATAAATCATTCATCATATATACATATATGTATTCAAACCCATAATCTCACATATTCACACATACATTGGGCCCAATAACCCCTATACAATCACTAGTTCTAATTCTCACATCAATTTCACAATCTAGCTCTGCTCATGTCCATTTATCTCAATCGTATGACCTAGCTATGCTCAAGTCTATTAATGTACGCATAATCAATCTCAATAGTTCTGGATGAGTAATTGTATAGGTTACATATACACAATAACATATTATTCTTTCACATTCTCATCTCTTTATCACATTTCTCAAATTCCATCACATTTACTCTTTCTTTCATAGTTTTCACAGTTTTCTTTCTCATTTCTTGTCACATTGCTCACTTCTCATCTTTTCTAATCAATTTTAGCATATTTCACATTTTATGCATCATGCACATATCCATTGTAATATCCATTCTATAATGGCTCATCTTTCATACCTCATGCATTAATCGATCTCTTAATTATATCTTATACATATCCTTATCAACTCCAAAAATGAAAGCGGCATAACACATTCTCAAATTGACAATGTGCTATGCCAACAACAATATTATTCAAATAATTATTATTAAAAATATGTACTAAACTTATTTGCTTCCAAAATCACTCCAAACTTGTTGCGCCCTTAGCCTCACTATCTGCAAGTGCACAAATCATTAACAAGTAATATAATGATGAGTAGAGTATCGTTCCCACGAGGAGGTTAATTCTATGTACCAAACAATTAAACTGATTAATATTTGGACAATCAAATTTAATTTTTATGATTTAACTAGCTAAAATGTCAATGAATTAAAAGTAAATTTATAATAATTTAAGACTTAGGATTTGGTCATCTTTATTGATTTATCATGAATTTTCTAAGGTATCGATTTAATTCAGTCTTCCTTTTTATTAATGGTTGGATTCTCCTAAATTAAGTTCAAGTCTTTCTCAAGTACTAGAACTAATATCGACTTTAATCCTTACATCTACTCTCATGATCATAAGTAATTAAATCAATTCATTAGGTTTTATGAGAATCTTGAATCAACCTCTTAAGGGTTTAGCCTTATCTCTAAGTGAGAAACTTACTTAAGATTGTTATCTCCTTAGACTAATGTCATGCTTCCCCTCTCGCTCCATCACACAACATCTCAAATCAATTAATCATTGGCCAAATAATTAAAGCATTAAGATTAAAGACAACAAATTAATCAAAGGATAACTTAATTAACCAAATAGACATTTATAACTACATGATAAATTCAATTAAAGGGACCAACCCTAAAAAGGATTAGTTCTTCATTATTGAAATAAAAACATTATTATTAAAAATGGTAAATGAAGACATAATTAAAAAGGAACAAGAAATATCAAACTCTATTTCTTTGAAGAAGATCTTGACTTGGATCTTGAACTCCTCCTTGAAGCAGAATTTCACACTTCTAAACTAAATTTATTTGGATGAATCTAATCTAATCTATTACATCTCCTATTAATTCATGCTCTCCTTGAATCCTTGGAGGAAATGTGTTTATATAGAGTGCTTGGAGACTTCTTTAGTGGAGCAAAACTGAAAAAGGTTTAAACAAGACTTGGTTGGTGAGTTCATCTTCAACATTTGCAGCTTACAAATCATAAAATAAGGGCCACGGTCGTGGCTTTTGGAGTGCCATGGTCGTGGCCTATGTGAACTCTGCCTATTTCGTCAAACTTTTCAGCTGCCAAGGTCGGTCTGGTGGGCCACGGTCGTGGCTTTTGAAATGAGGCTGCCAAACTTATTTTCTTCTTGTTCTTGGCTCAGGCAGTGGCAAAATGGAACCCACGGTCATGGCCTTTGGGAGGCCACGGTAGTGACATGTGTTATTCCTTCATTTTTGCTTGCTTTTCTTGAATTTTGCCTTACTAATCATCAAAAACCTTTAGCATTGTCTTCCATGCTCAAAAAGTGTAATTCTAACTCAAATAATCAAACTCATCAAATTTAATTGCAGAATAGTTAAAAATCAGAGTTAAAATTGCATAAAACAATGATTATATTTTCACTCTATCAAATTCCCCCAAACTTGAATTATTGCTTGTCCTCCGGCTTCAGAGGGTGGTGGTGCGGATGGACCAGCCTCAAAAGGTGGAGGTGGTGGTTGATCTTCAGGTTCATCAAACTCTCCCCCTTCTCCAAGCAACTCATTTATGTCAATGTTTATATCTGCATCCGGTGGCCCTAGAATCTCATATTGGTTCCCTCTTTTTCTTGCTATCCGTATGGCTAACACAGTGATCTTATCAATTGTAATTTTACCAGGTATGGGGACAAGGTGATCAAATCTAATATTTAGATAATGTGCAATTTTTGTGAACATCCCCCCAATTACAATTTTTCCATTCTGTTGTCTAATCACTTCCTCACATCTTCTAGCAAACCAAAAACCGACATTAAACACTTTTTCTTCCATGGCACAATAAAAGAAGTGCAATTCTTTTGAATTTACATTTCCTTGACTCTCCCCTCTTCCAAAAATGGTGTTTGCTAAGACAACATGAATATACCTATAGAATGGGTTTGTAAAATTAGAGGCTTTAGATATTTTGCTATTAAATCATCTTGTGCCTCCTAATCTAGTCCATGTTGAATTTTCATCAAACTCCTCCATTCTACCAGGTATCCCCTGCAAATTTGATAATCCAAGTGCATCCTCGAATTCAAGCATAAGCCAATTATAATTTTGATTTCCCAATCTAAATTCCACTCTCCCATTGAATCCAGCTTGAAAATTGGGTGGAAAGAATTTAAAACTAATCAAGAATTTTAGGGTTAATTCAGCATAGGTGGGGAAACACATACTAGCAAACATGATCCGTTGCATATTAGTAAACATTTTCATCAATTCATTATTCCATCTTAATTTTCTCACAACATTTCCATCAATAAACTGAGAAGGAATAATTTTTCTAGAGCTTAAAATTTGGTACCTTTGCCTTTGTTCTTCATATTGGAAATGAATTTCATGATACCTGCTTGGTCCTTAAGGTGCTGGAGATGTTGGTGGAGACGGTGTTTATGATGATGAGGAAGATGTTTCTTGGCGTCTTCTTTCAGACCCATCTCCCCTTGATCCTCCACCTTTTGATTTTCCCGTTGATTTTGTGGCTAAAGTCTTGCTTCTCACCATTTTTGTGTTTGATTTGATGAAAATATAGAAGAATTGAAGAAAATTGAATGAAAATTGGAGTTTAGGTCGTGAGTTGAGAGGTTTTGGTCATGGCTTTCAAACTTGGGCGGCCAGGGATAAAGAAGGAGAGAAAATGAGAAGCTTATATAGTTCTTTGAAGGCCACGGTCATGGCATGTAAGTGCCACGGTCGTGGCCTTGTGTTGACTTGGTCAATGGAGGTTTGCATGGCTTGCCATGGTCGTGGCCCTTAGAAGGCCACGGTCATGGCTTTGGTTTTGCTTCTGCCTCCTTGTTTACTTTGAGAGGGACATCTTGGCAGCCTTGGTCTTGATCCCACAGTCGTGGCCTTTGGGAGGCCATGGTAGTGGCCTTTGTTTTCTTGCTGTTTTATCAAAATTTTTCCTCCGTTTCCATTTTTACAGTTTCAAATTTAATCCCATGGCCCTGGGGATGGATGGCCACGGTCGTGGCATCTGAATTCCTTCCATTTCTTGTGTATATGCACTTTAGATTACCTTCAAAACAAAGTTTAAACACATCTATTAAAAAGTTTGAAATGAAAAATTAATTTAAAAGAACAAAAGGAAAAGAATTTGGTTGCCTCCCAAAAAGCGCTAAATTTATCGTCGATAGCTTGACATTGACTTATGTAGATACTTATGAGTTGAAGTGATAGATGGTTCCAACATCTATGGGATCACCAATGAGATAAGGTTTCAGTCATTGTCCATTATTCTTGAAGATTTCACCCTTTTGATTTTGAATATCACATGCACCGTAAGGATAAACCTTGACAATTGTAAAGGGTCTAGACCAACAAGATTTAAGCTTTCCAGGAAAGAGTCTTAATCTTGAGTTGCATAACAAAACCTATTGTCCTTCATGAAATTTCTTAAAATTGATAAATCTATCATGCCATGACTTGGTTCTTTCTTTATAAATTTTAGCATTCTCATAAGCTTGAAACCTAATCTCATCTAATTCACTTAATTACAAAAGTCACTTTTGTCCTGCCTTATTCCAATCCATGTTCAATTGCTTAATAGCCCAATATGCCCTATGTTCTAGCTCAACTGGTAAATGACATGCTTTCCTAAAGACAAGTCTATATGGTGACATGCCGATCGGAGTATTAAATGTTGTTCTATAAGCCCAAAGAGCATCATCTAACTTGATTGACCAATCTTTCCTTGAATTACTAACAATTTTCTCTAAGATCCACTTAAGTTCCCTATTAGAAATCTCCACTTGTCCACTAGTTTGAGGGTGATAAGGTGTTGTCACCTTATGTTGTACTCCATATTTCCTAAGGATAGAATCAAAAGTCTTATTACAAAAATGAGTAACCCATCACTAATTATGGCCCTAGGCACTCCAAATCTAGTGAAAATGTTTTTCTTTATAAATCTGGTAACAACCTTAGAATCATTTGTTGGACTATCTATTGCTTCTACCCACTTTGAAACATAATCTATAGCCACTAAAATGTATTGATTATTAAATGATGGTGGAAATGGTCCCTTAAAATCAATTCCCCAAACATCAAACAATTCAACTTCTAAAATGGAGTTAAGTGGCATATCTTGCCTTTTTGAAATATTACCTACCCTTTGGCATCTATCACATGATTGAACAAAATTTTTGGCATCCTTACACATACTTGGCCAGAAGAATCCAGATTGCCAATTTTTAGCAATTGTCTTAGATGTACCTGAATGTCCCCCACATTCTTTCGAATGGCAGAATTGTAAAGTACTTTTCATTTCCTCTTTTGGAACACACCTATGAATCATTCCATCCCCACATTGTTTAAACAATAATGGTTCCTCCCATATGTAATGTTTAACATCAGAAAGAAATTTCTTTCATTGAGCATAAGTCAATTCTGATGGAAGGACGCCACCTGCCAAATAATTCACAAAATCAGCATTCCAAGGGATGTAATGTTTAATGGAAAAAAATTGTTCATCAGGGAATGATTCATTAATAGGTGAAATATTCTGATTTGCTTGCTTCTCTATTCGGGATAGGTGATCTGCTACAAGATTCTCAGCTCCTTTTTTATCTCTAATTTCAAGATCGAATTCTTGGAAGACCAAAATCCATCTAATCAGTCTTGGTTTAGCTTCATTTTTGTTCATGAGATACCTAATAGCTGCATGGTCAGTATGAACAATAACTTTGTAACCTAAAAGATAAGATTGAAATTTATCCAATGCAAAAACTATGGCAAGCATTTCCTTTTCTGTAGTGGCATAATTGATTTGAGTATCATCAAGGGTTCGGCTTGCATAGTAGATGACATGATTTTTCTTATCCTTTCTTTGACTCAAAACTGCCCCAATTGTGTAATCACTAGCATCACACATAAGTTCAAATGGTAAAGACCAATCTGGTGGTGATATAATAGGAGTTGTCGTGAGTGCTGCTTTTAACCTGTTAAAGGCAATTGAACATTCATTAGAAAAGTTAAAAACATCATCCTTATTTAATAATTCACACAAAGGTTTAGTAATTTTTGAAAAATCTTTTATAAAACGTCTGTAAAACCTTGCATGTCCTAAGAAACTTTGAACTCCTTTCACGTTGGTTGGCAGTGGTAGTTTTTCAATGATTTTCACTTTTGCTCTATCTACTTCAATTCCTTCTTTTGAAACCTTGTGTCCAAGTATAATTCCTTCTTCTACCATAAAGTGACATTTTTCCCAGTTGAGGACAAGGTTAGTTTCTTCACACCTTTTCAGTACCTGTTCCAAATGTTGTAAACAATCATCAAAAGTTGAACCATAAACTGTAAAATCATCAATAAAAATTTCAACCATTGATTCTACAATATCATAAAATATGGCCATCATGCATCATTGAAAGGTTGCTGGTGCATTGCACAATCCAAAAAGCATTCTCCGATACGCAAAAGTGACATAAGGACATGTAAATGTAGTTTTCTCTTGATCTTCTAGTGCTATAGGAATTTGAAAATATCCTGAATAACCATCCAATAAACAAAAATAAGCATTTCCTTCAAGTCTTTCCAACATTTGATCAATGAATGGTAATGGAAAATGATCCTTTCGGGTAGCTTTATTCAACTTCCTATAATCTATGCAAACTCTCCATCCAGTGACTGTTCTTGAAGGGATCAATTCGTTATTTTCATTTGTTATAACTGTCATCCCTCCTTTTTTTGGAACCACATGTATAGGACTTACCCACGAGCTATCAGAAATGGGATAAATAATTCTTGCATCTAAAAGCTTAGTTACTTCTGCTTTTACTACCTCCTTCATATTTGGATTTAATCTTCTTTGTTGATCTATCATAGGTTTAGAATTTTCTTCCAACAATATTCTATGCATACAAATTGAAGGGCTAATTCCCTTAATATCAGATATAGTCCAACCTATGGCTTTTTTATATTGTCTAATTAAATTCAAGGTTTGACTTAATTGATCTTCAGACAACTTAGCACTGATAATAATTAGTAAAGAATTATTTGTTTCAAGATATGCATACCTGAGATGATTTGGAAGAGGTTTCAACTCTAATTCTGGTGCCCTATCAATGGATGGTAGTGGTAAAGTTTTACCTTTTTCAAGAGGTTTGAGTCTTTGAAAGTACATGAGTGGATTTTGTTGAAATGATAAAACACAAGTGGCTATCTCTCTGTTTCCCTCTTCAAATGTAGAACGTTGTGCAAGACATATTTCCAAAGGATCATCATGCATTTGGTCACCTATTTCCTGCACACATTCATCTTTAATATCAATTAGAAAATAATCATCAAGATTTGCTGGATGTTTTGCTGCTTTTGTCAAGTTAAATTCCACTTTCTCTTCTCCTACTTGGAGAGTAAGTTTTCCCCCTCGAACATCTATCATGGCCCCAGCTGTAGCTAAAAATGGCCTTCCTAAAATGAGAGGAATTTCGATGTCTTCGTCCATTTCCAGAATTACAAAATCTACTGGAATGTAAAGTTTATCTACTTTCATAAGCACATCTTCAACTATGCCAATAAGATATTTTATGGATCGTTCAACTAATTGAAGAGATATTTTTGTTGGTTGTAATTGTGCGAAGCCAAGTTTCCTGCAAATAGAACTAGGCACTAGACTCACACTAACTCCTAAATCACATAATGCTTTACAAAAATTAACTTCACCTAAATCACATAATGCTTTACAAAAATCAACTTCACCAATGGTGCAAGGTATAGAAAAACTCCCTGTGTCTTTTAACTTTGATGGAAGCTTGTTTTAGATCACTGCACTACATTCTTCTGTTAATGCAATTTTTGCATTATTCTCCAGTTTCCTTTTATTGGATAGCAGTTCTTTAAGAAACTTCACATAAGTTGGCATTTGTGCAAGAGCTTCTGCAAAAGGAATATTAATGTGAAGTTGTTTAAATACTTCTAAAAATTTTTTATACTGCTTATCTAATTTTTGCTTCTTAAGTCTTTGAGGAAAAGGAATTTGAGGAACATATGGTTTTAGTGTTTCTTTTGGTAGTTCCTTCTCTTTGACTTCTTCTTCTTTTTTCTTTACCAATTTTGGGATTTGGGTTAGTGAAGGATCTTCTAGTTGCAAACCACTCCTTAAAGTCATAGCCTTGCAATGCTCTCTTGCATTAATTTCTGTCTGACTCGGAAGAGCTCCTTGATTTCGGTTATGGAGAGAACTTGCAATTTGGCCTATCTGTGTTTCAAGGCTTCTGTTTTGAGTTGATAGAAGTTCAATCTTTTACTCAAGTCTTTCATGTTGCTTTTCCATTCTATCAAATCTTTTCGATGTTGCTCCAATGAATTTTCCAATGCTACTTCATATGATGGCTTTTCAGGAGGATGGAAGCCTTGATTTTGATTTTTCATGTATTGTGGTTGATATGGTGCGTTTTGACTGCCTTTATTTCCCCATGCCAAATTAGGGTGATTTCTCCATGTGGGGTTGTAAGTGTTTCCTTGTGGGAAATTTGGACCTCTATTTTGATTCCCCACAAATTGGACGTGCTCCATTATCTTTCAATCAGCTACATCATGGCTACCTCCACATCCTTCACAAATTTGAGATGATGATGACAAATTGACATGCTCCAATTTCTTGGCAATTGTATCAACTTTAGCTGCAAGTAAAGAAAAATTATCAATCTCAAGTAAACCTGCAACTCTTTTTTGCATACCTCGTTCTGAAGTCCAAAGATAATTATTTGCAGCCATTTCTTCAATTAAATTAGCTGCTTTAGAAGGAGCTTTGTTCATTAGAGCACCTCCTGCTGCTGCATCAATCATTCCCTTAATATTTGGATGAAGTACATTATAAAAGGTTTGAATTAAAAGCCATTCCGGGACTCCATGGTGAGGACATTTTCTTTGCAAATTCTTGAACCTCTCCCAAGCTTCATATAAGCTCTCCCCATCTTGTTGAATGAAACTTGTGATATCATTCCTTAATTTAGCCGTCTTTACAGGTGGAAAATATTTTGCCAAAAATGCCGCGACTAATTGATCCCAAGTGGAGAATGTACCTGGTGTCTTAGAAATGATCTAATCTTTTGCTTGATCTCTTAACGAAACTGGAAAAAGTCACAACCTAATAGCATCATTAGACACACCATTAATTTTAAATGTATTACAAATTTCTAAAAAATTTGAAACGTGAGCATAAGCATCCTCATGTGGTAAGCCATGAAAAACAGATTGCTGAATAAAATTAATAAGTGCTGGTTTTAGATCAAATGTGTTGGCTTGCATAGGAGGTTTGACTATGCTAGATCTTAGGTGAGCAGATGGCATAGCATATTGTTTTAGGGTCATGTTCTGTGGATCTCCCATGATTTCTTCTTCTTCTTCTAAAGAAAATGCTCCTTCTTCTAAATGGATTTAAGTTGAAGTTCCTTCTCCTCTTTGTCTTTCTCTTCTTTCCTTGTTTTGTTGTCTATAAAATTTTTCAATTTCAGGATTATAGGGTACAAGTTGAGTGTGTGGATTCCTATGCATGTACCCTTAAAATTTAAAGAAATAAAAAGTAAAAATCCAAAGTAATAACAGTTTAATATTATCAATATCAAAATAATTGCCTCCCCGGCAATGGCGCCAAAAACTTGGTGCGTCCTTAGCCTCACTATCTGCAAGTGCACAGATCATTAACAAGTAATATAATGATGAGTAGAGTATCGTTCCCATGAGGAGGTTAATTCTAAATACCAAACAATTAAACTAATTAATATTTGGACAATCAAATTTAATTTTTATGATTTAACTAGCTAAAATGACAATGAATTAAAAGTAAATTTATAATAATTTAAGACTTAGGGTTTGGTCACCTTTATTGATTTATCATGGATTTTCTAAGGTATCGATTTAATTCAGTCTTCCTTTTTATTAATGGTTGGATTCTCCTAAATTAAGTTCAAGTCTTTCTCAAGTATTAGAACTAATATCGACTTTAATCCTTACATCTACTCTCTGATCATAAGTAATTAAATCAATTCATTAGGTTTTATGAGAATCTTGAATCAACCTCTTAAGGGTTTAGCCTTATCTCTAAGTGAGAAACTTACTTAAGATTGTTATCTCCTTGGACTAATGTCATGCTTCCCCTCTTGCTCCATCACATAACATCTCAAATCAATTAATCATTGGCCAAATAATCAAAGCATTAAGATTAAAGACAATAAATTAATCAAAGGATAACTTAATTAACCAATTAGACATTTATAGCACCATGATAAATTCAATTAAAGGGACTAACCCTAGAAAGGATTAGTTCTTCATTATTGAAATAAAAACATTATTATTAAAAATGGTAAATGAAGACATAATTAAAAGGAACAAGAAATATCAAACTCTATTTCTTTGAAGAAGATCTTGACTTGGATCTTGAACTCCTCCTTGAAGCAGAATTTCACACTTCTAAACTAAATTTATTTGGATGAATCTAATCTAATCTATTACATCTCCTATTAATTCATGCTCTCCTTGAATCCTTGGAGGAAATGTGTTTATATAGAGTGCTTGGAGACTTCTTTAGTGGAGAAAAACTGAAAAATGTTTAAACAAGACTTGGTTGGTGAGTTCATCGTCAACATTTGTAGCTTACAAATCATAAAATAAGGGCCACGGTCGTGGCTTTTGGAGTGCCACGGTCATGGCTTGTGTGAACTCTGCCTTTTTCGTCAAACTTTTCAGCTGCCAAGGTCGGTCTGGTGGGCCACGGTCAAGGCCTTTGAGAGGCCACGGTCGTGGCTTTTGAAATGAGGCTGCCAAACTTATTTTCTTCTTGTTCTTGGCTCAGGTAGTGGCGAAATGGAACCCATGGTCAAGGCCTTTGGGAGGCCACGGTCGTGGCATGTGTTTTGCTTTCATTTTTGCTTGCTTTTCTTGAATTTTGCCTTACTAATCAGCAAAAACCTTTAGTCTTGTCTTCCATGCTCAAAAAGTGTAATTCTAACTCAAATAATCAAACTCATCAAATTCAATTGGAGAATAGTTAAAAATTAAAGTTAAAATTGCATAAAACAATGATTATATTTTCACTCTATCAAAACCCCTTTCTAAGCTGAAGCCCTAAACTCCACCACTTTTACTACTTTGGCCTGCACATACATAACCCAACAATAAGCAACATTATCCATTTAAAATAATTCACATACTAATTCTATAAAATTTAATCACTAATTACTCAATTTCCCACCAATTGCAAACAAAACCCAACTTTCTTCCCTTACTATTTTACCCAAACCTCAACTATCCATATTCACTTCCATCACTCAACCATAAATTCATTACATATGCATCAATATAATATTAAAACAACTCATTTTCACAATTATAGAAACATCTTTCAGCAAACCTAATTTTCACATAATTAACATATCCATAAACCCTAACTTTACCAAAACATACTCATATCAAATTTTTATCCATAAAATCATAATATTTGTACTAAAACAATACTAATTCATCTCATTACAACAATTAAAATCAACCATATTAAAACCACAATTTCCACATTATCATCCCATAACCCTAAAATCACAATTTATGCTTATCTCGATAAATTGGTCATCAAATCATCACATATCCACTATATTAACTCAATTAATATCAACTTTAACCATTGAAACATATTTTCTCTCTCTAGACCAATCTAACATAACCTTAAAACTAAGAAAATAATGCTTTAAAGAGAAAGAACTTGAATTATTGGTTTTCCTTCAAAACCAGCTTGTTTTCTTGTAAAATCCTGTAAAATTTAAGTAATTGAAGAAGCAAAAATCGCTCTCTCAATCCTTAAGAATTTTAAACTCCCATGGTGAAATAAGAAGAAGAAGGTTTCTGTTTATTTTCTTTATTCACTCCCAGCCATATATATTAATTTATTAACTAATTTATTAATTATTAATTATTTTAATTATCATCTTCCCAAAACCAAATGTATATATATATATATATGTTAGGTATATCTTAATATATATTTATATGCCATGTATACTTTATTTATATATTATGTATATTTTTACTCATGTATATTTAATGTATATTTTATGTATGCATCAAGTATGCATAATATATATATATCTTGTATATATTATGTTTATATCTTGTATTTTTCTATTAACTGCCCTCCAAATTATTTATTTAATCATATTTAAAGTTCACGAGTGTTACAAGATAAATGTGCATGCGATTGTGATTGTGTTATGTTGGTTGAATTTGATAAGATAAATAGTAATGTTTTATGCAATGTGATGTGAAAAATGTGAAAATGAATCATATTGTGAATGTGATTAAGGGTTATGTGAAATGTGATTGAAAATGTGAAAATGGTTATGGTATAATGTGAAAGGTGAAGGTGATCATGGAATGAGATGATCACATGAAACATGTGAAAATTGTGAAAAAGAAGTGATAAATGAGATAAAAATGAGGAAAATGCATAATATTAATGTGTATGCCTACCTTGCATAATTACTTGTTCCAGAATATTGAGGTCGGTGCTATCGAGTTAGCATGTCAACAATACATTATGACTTTTATTACACCTCTGGGTGAGATACACTGATATCGCCTTTATTATTACGCCTTCGGGTGAGACATGTTGGGGATGCGCCTTTGGGCAATATTATATGACACTTAGATCCTCGGTGTCGATAGGGGATGTGCCTTCGGGTAGTATTAATTGATACCTAGATCCCAATGTTTATAGGGGATGCGTCTTCGGGTGGTATGATATGACACTTAGATACCCGGTGTCGCGATAGGCTAAATCAATATTTCTAAAACTTAGATATTGTATAGGGACTTGTTTGGCCTAATGTGTGTGTCTATGATATGTATATTGAATTTAAAAATTGATGCTTATTATATGAGTATTGCACATTGAATGAGGCAAAATGCATTTTTATGGCATGAGGAAAAGTTTTGGTTTTTAAAAATTTTTTGTTAATAAAGTATGTACTATTAAGCTTATGAGCTTAGTGCAGTAGAATGTATAGCATAGGTAATAGGACTACAGAGCAGGGAGATCTAGGTGGATCAAAGTAGGTATAGGACTTGAGATTGACATTTGTAGATAGAGTTTTGCCATAAAACCAACCCTGACAGTGTTGCATACATGTATTATTTTGATTATTGCATATTTTGGTTTGTACATTTAAATCATAGCACACATATCTTAAACATGTTCTGGGATTATTATGTATATATATGTATATTTTTAATGACTAATGTTTTTTTGTGGAGCTCTTGAATGTAAATTAATGAAGTGGTGGTTTTAGTGGAAATGAAAATATTAGGAGTGTATTTTTCTATGATATGTCCGGTGTGTTAACTTGGGATTTTATAGAATTACATAAAAGACTCTGATGAATTTTTTTCAGAAATTTTACATTCAACTAAAGCTAAATTTTTTGTAGTTATATATTTATTATTAAACGATAAATTTTACAGATATTTATTCTTTTTAAGCTTGATTTTATGAGTTTCAGATTATGTAAGTTTAAAAGTTTAAGTGAGAGTTTATACATGTTGAGAAAGATGATGTACATAGGAAATAGTTTGGGGAATGAAGAGAATATGATGTTTATATGTTGAATTTTTGATTAATGGGTTGAATTGAGTTTGAATCAATAAGTTAGGGGTTATGGAACATTTGCATTAAGGGTTTTTATTTATGTATTTTGGTTAGGATTAGTGTAGTTAAAAATTAGTTTGAGTATTTTAAGCATGAGTATGTGTTTAATTGAAAGTTGAACCCTTATTGATCTAAGGGGTATGCTTTAGCCAACTTGATTCAAGGTGGTGAAGAAGTACTTTCTTTATATTGAGACTTTCAAAGGGTTTCGGTTGATTTCTGGAGCTAATTGAGGTCTATACTTACTTTGGAAATATTTAATTAAAGTTGTTATGTTTTGACCTAAACTTGCTTTGGTATTAATTTTTAAATTGTTACTTGATTATATTTGTGAAATTCTTATTAACCTTTATGAATTCTACTATAAATGCAAAGTAAGATTTGATTTGGTTATTTAAAAAGAAAACTAATACTTTATGGAACTTTTAGATTAGATGATGGATTAAAGTATTTTAAAAAGTCATTTGAATTATGGAAATTATATATATGTATATACTATGTGAGTTTTGATGAATTATTAGGAAATTATGAAGATGATGACTAGATGGATTTTGAAAGATTGATGGAAATTTTATTTTTTTTAATGCCCTACACATGTTTTTGATTTGTAATATTGAGTTTGGTACTGCTGAGTTGGCATGCCGATGATTATAGATGCATCATGATTTAATTATTATATTAATGCCTACGGGCGAAATACTATGGTATTGCGATGCTTTAGTATCGAAATACTACGATGTCAATGAGACTTGTAATATAATATTTATACACCTTATGCCTTCGGGCTAGATACTTTGGTATCCCAACACTTTGTCTATGGTGCCGACCTATAGGTCATGATTGACTTGTTCAATGTTACTGAAACTTGGACATTTGTGTATGGGCATAAGTTAAGCATGTTTTGATTTGAAATGTTATACATATGCATTTGTTTAAATTATAGTTAAAGTTTGTAGAATTCTTTTTAACTATTGATTATTTCATTTGATGGAAGAATTGTTTTATCCTTCTACAATAGAGATTTTCATTTTATTTATTATTTATTATTTATTTATTTTCAAATTAAGTACTTCTGAGTTGTGTAGCTTAGTGTGATTAAATTTTAATACGCAGGCAAAAGGGTTACAAATAGAAGAAGCACTGATAGGTCTAAGAAAGCTTAAAGTTCTTACCACAAGACTATTCCAACTAGTGTTGCGTATCATATATAGTTTTTGCATCCTATACATTTTGGTTTTATAATTGTAAATATTTTATATTTGGAAAACTAGTTGAGGTTTTGTAAACATTATGTTTATATAAATGTTATATATTATTTTTGTCTATTACTATTTAGTTGAAATTGTATTGCTTTGGGATGATAATTAGAGTAGTTATGGAATTTGTGAAAATTGAATTTTAGAAGTTTATTTTTCTTACAGTGATTTTCAACCTTGATAATTTGTTAATAATGATTTTATAAAAAAAACTATAACAAAAGTTTCAATACAAACCTCTCAGTAGACTATCAGGAAATGCCACTCAATTCACTAAATAAGTTTGTAACAATTCAATACCCAACTCTAAGTAAAGTTAAATGACAATTTGACTAAAAATTTCGATAGATTTTCTCTGCAATAATCGCTATCCAAAAAAATTTCAACAATTAACACAACTTGTAAAAAAATACTTCTAAATTGCATACAGCAGTTCTCAACTCTAATAACTCCAATAAAATCAATAAAGATCTCAAGCTAAAATGAATAATATATACTCATAAAGCTACATATATAAATACATAAAACAACATTTGAATTAATAATTATTCACTAGACCTAATAACTCCAAACCCAAATATGTACAAATATTTACTCCATATAAACAATTTATACAATTCCTCAAAATTTTATTAAAATAAATAATATAATATATGCAATGCTCTTTCACAATGTTTATGAAGTATATCATCCATTCTCCATCTTACTTGCATGTTAGAATAATTTTAACACGCTCAGCTTATAGCTTAATGGTGCTTGTATATACATATTTTGCTATTTAATATTAAAGAAAATAATTACAACAATATAGTAACAAATCTGAATTTACTAAAAACAAGTCAATAAATCAAATACTTTCAATAAAAATTTACTGCAATTTTGTAAAGGTTCAAATTCAATTTAATTAAATAAAGTGTAACTATACTGCATAGTATTTCCAGTATTGCAATTCTTCATTTTGTGGTTATATCACTTAAATCTTATTGATAAAATTATATTCCCACTTATAATTTGTTATTCAATACTTAACTACATTCAGATTACACTTTTATTATTCTCAGTAAATCTCATTTATCAATTTAACATTTGGCACATTTTCATTTAGTTTAACACTTTAACACTTTGGTTCAATATAATACTCTGAACACTTTGGTTCAAAATACCACTATGAGCTCTCCTAATCAATTTAATACTTTGAACATTATCCTTCTATTTAACATTTTTATAATATTTAATACATTCAACTTTTAATTAAGCCTTATTAGATTGCACTTTTTAATACAAATTATTGAAAAATTTCAATATTTACATATTTTTCATTCTTTTTTAAGTTTTACATGTTCTTACATTTTTGTCCTCATATACTGAGTTTAAAATCTTAGGATCGGATAATATATTACAAATTGCAAGTAAATTCCCATTTTAAAGTTTAAAAATGGTTGGTGGTCTACTATGGCATGAATGCCCATTGTAAATAGTGGCAAAAATTGTCTGCTAATGGCACAATGTGCCCATTAACACTATGGACGCCCACCATATGGCTAGCCATTCAATCCAACAACTAGATTTATTACCAGTATAATTGGGTAGTACACTTATTCCACTATCCCTAGAAATTTTATAATTATCATATTAGTTTTAATAAAAAAAATTTCTTTATTTCTTTTAGACTCTTCACTTTAACAATACAACAAAATAATCTTTATTTCAATTAGTTTAATTATATAATATAAATTATTTTTAAATTCCACTGAAGTTTCCTTTAGGCATTTTACAAGTATACATATCTTTATAAATTTTATAGACTATAAACAAATATTTCAATTACAATTATCATATATACTAATAACATATTTGTACCAAATTAATTTGACTAACTTTATTTAGATATTAATTTTATCTTTCAAGTTTATATTTCATATTCTCATTGTAACAATAAATTCCAAATGGACTTTTCATTTTCACTTAATTCATCAAGCACTTCCATATACAATTTATAAATTACCTTAGGTCACCCAATAGTGTTGCTATCAGGTATACATTAGGTATACAGTTTGTATATTTGCATACTATTTTCAAAATATAGCTTCCATCACTTAATTAATCATTCACTTATCCTCTTTGTTTTCTTTATCATCCTTTCCAAAATGTATTAAGTCACTAATGGTTCATCATTCTATCAATCTTCTTACCTTGTTTCTGAAGTTATCTTATTTCTTCAAAAATAATCCAAAATCTACTAATCTTGTGCAATCATCTTTATCTTTTCTCTATCTATACACTCATTTTGAATATCAAAAGATATATATCAAAACTTTCCTCATATTTATCTCATTTTCTAAGCTTCACCATCTAATGGATTAATCTCACTTCAATCTTTAACCAATCTACCATTAATTACAAACACTTTCAAGATTTAATTAACAATTCACTACTAAATTTACTCACTTAAACCAAATAATTAATATCTACCCCTCCAAGAGCACAATCAAATTCAAGCCTAAACTACCATAAAGAAATCAATCAAATATAATTCAATATATTACATTAAATTACATTAAGTTAAATCCTAGACTTTCTTACTCAAATTAATTTTTCTTACATCAATTCTCATTCAATGACACTTTCATTTCTCCTTTCCTCTCATCCTCTTGCTATACATAACTTAATCATATAATTCTATAAATACTATTATATTTAACTTTAAACATAACTTACTAAACCCAAAGTTATCCATAGATGTAATAACCATTTAGCTTCATATTCATTTTCTATCCATAAACAAATATTTCAATATTTCAATAATATACATAAAATAGCTATTAGTTCCATAAACATAATTCACTTCAAAATCTATTAATTTAACATTCCAATAACTCCAAGTTACATTTAAATCTTATTTATCAAGGTAAAATATTTTCTTTTCCTAAATATCAAATTCCTCCATAACCATATAAATCCAACCTTAATTAATTACAAAGTTCTTTTAGACTTGATTCTAAGTCAATTATTTAACAAACACACTTTTAAATATTATTCACATAACTATACTCTTAAAATTAAATATTCCATAACCCTAAACTTCAAAAACTCTAGTTGTTCTATAACCCTAAATCAATATTTAAATAGTTCTTTAGTTGATTTAAACACAATTTTATTTAAAAATCAATAAATATACTCTTTGTACATTACAACAATGATTTTACTATCAAAGAAATAAATTTCCATACTCATATTCTTCACAAATCATTCAATATACAATTTGTTTCACAATAATTCCATTTAATCAAATCAAATGTTACATAAGCATTTAAAATTCAAATAAAACTCAAATAATAGCAAAATATTAATATACAAGCACTAACCTTATTAAAATTGCTCTTCCATCACTCTTCTATTCAATCCTTAGACTTGATGATGATTTTCTTGTGAATTCACTCATAAAAT
This sequence comes from Garcia nutans, assembly GCA_947685225.1. Classification (NCBI taxonomy): domain Eukaryota; kingdom Viridiplantae; phylum Streptophyta; class Magnoliopsida; order Malpighiales; family Euphorbiaceae; genus Garcia; species Garcia nutans. Next base: position 20,157,221 of record CANTUV010000005.1, read on the forward strand.
TACTAAATCATACTAAAAATATGGATTATTCACTATGGGTCCTTTGTTTTTTAAGTAAAGAGATGGAAAAGAAAGAAGAATAATGATGATGGTGTTGGTGAAGAAGGTGTCTCGAACAACAAAATGATGGATGTTTGTAGAAATTTTCTACTTTTTATATTATTTAGGATTTTAATTCCATGCAGTTGCTCATATCCTTATTTCAGTATACCTGCTTTCTTTAATTATCCTCTAATCCGATTTTTAACTCCATAAATCATAAAAATAATTAATTTAACTATTTTAAAGCCTCATTATCTATATTTCATATTCCAATTACAGTACAATTTCATTTTGACCATAAGGGCATTTTCATAATTTCTTACTCCTTTAAAATTATTTTGTAGAAAAACCGACTAAATCCATAGTCGGATTTAATTTTCCACTTTTCAAGGCTTATTTGCTATATATATGCATATAATATTTAAATTGTTGAATAAGCTTTCAGTGTTATAGTAAGATTTTAAGTGAGTATTTCTACTAATTGACATTTATAGCACTCTCATACTCTTTGCATATATTTTATGTATATAGGTGTTAATGTCGTGTCTTATGCCAATAGGATGTATGCACATTATTTTTCAATAAAATAAATGAGGAATTTCATTTTCATGTACGTGTTTATTATTTAATATCATTAAAGTTTCATGATGAGATAATTCAACTTTATGTCATTAAGTATGTGACTTGATAGTAAAACCTTAAAGTAATATGAATTATATTCTAAATTACCCCTAGTCAATCATTATTGATGGAACGATAATGAATAAAGACTAATATATAGTTTGACTGATGATCACATTTTACTAATAATGAATATGAGATATTAAGTCAAAACATAATTACATGTTAGAGAATTATGCACTGGTGTGAGCGAGGATTTTTGCCCCCACTCCCGATGGAATGGTTCTTGCGACTTCAACACTGTTAGGCTCTAGGGCTTAGAGAATACGGGCCTAAGCCTGGAGAATAGGAGTAACCACTCGGATAGATCGGGATAAGAAAGAGATGGATAACTTGATTCCTAAGGAATTCCCAACCCCTACTTGGTTCGAAAAGTTGGGTATACATGAGGAAAGTGAGAAGTGACTGAACAACCTCATAACGCCCGGTTCATTAGAACTGGCCTCTTTTTTAGGTCAAAATATTATTAAATTCTTAAATTATTATAATGTTACCCATATTACAAGCAATTATTGAAATAAATTGTTAGCCAAACCATTGGCCTATATTTTGATCTTAGGTAATCAAATTGAATAGAACTAATATTTTTACCAAGTAACTTTGTTGCAGGACTTTAATTTTTGAAGAAATCTCAAGAGCCTGAGCAGACCATAATTAAGACTGACCGGACTCAGGAGAAGTTAGCCATATCAAGCTAAAGTTTGACCGCACCAATACCGAGTTGACTAGTGCTCCAAGAACTAGGGGAAGAGCATGATTCTTCCAAAATTGAGTTTACTGGACTGGTGTACGGTACAACTAGACCAAGCCTCAGCTACCATAACTGAGCATGAACTGAACGGACCGAGCTCAAGCAAAAAATATCTAGTAAAGTTCACGATCAATGGCACTCCCACATTATGAACCGACTATATGGCCCACACAGACCTCTGAGCAGTCTGATCATATTGAGCTCGAGCTAAATCCTGAGAACATCTAGTAGAACTGAAGATCATTGTTACTCCAAAAAATTTAGCATAGCATGCCTGGTATGACCGGACCTAATACAGTCCGATTGAACCGAGCTAGAGCTAAAATCCCAACAAAGTTCCAGTAGAGTTCACGATCGCCAATACTAATTAAATCTCAACATACCAGAATGAGACCGATCGGACAGAACTTGTTTCGACTATACCAATGGAACAGGGTTTGAAAATTATAGCCGTTACTTATCCACTCAATTATTAGATGCCATGTGTACTAGCCGTTGAAGAACTTTTGTCAGAAAAATGGAGAGCTCAACTGAACCAAGCTCAGTCCGACTATGCCGAGCCTAAGCCTACCAGACCAAAGTCAGTCCAACCATGAGTTTGCTCTAAGAAGTGATTAAAGTGGGAGACAAGAATGAAACATGTTGGCTCCAACCCCAAATGGCTATTTGAAGACTTAAAGGTTATAAATACCACAAGAAACCTCATTTTTCTGAAAGATTGTTATTTTAATTGCTATGATTAACAACATTCATTTGTTTGCATTAAAATTTCTACTTGTATTCTTTGAGCATTGGGTGTGAACATCAAACACCATTGTAAGTTTGAGTGTGAGCTTTGAAAAACTTAAGTTTTAGAGTGAGCCTGGGAAAATTCTTATTGGGTTGTGAGGAAAAGACTCAAACCATGTAAAAGTTTGGTGTGAACTTGTGAAAATTCAAAGTTTGAGTAGAGCTTGTAAAACTCAAGATTAGTGGAACCTTAACAAGTTGTTAAGGAAGTGGATATAGGATTGAGGTAATCCGAACCACTATATACACCTTGTGTTCATTCTTCTCTACTCTACTACTTTCTTGGTTTGTTTGATTTTAAAACTTAATTTACCGCAATTCTTGAAAATAACCAATTCACCCCCTCTTGGTTGCCATCATGTGACAACAATTGCTATGAGAGCCTCAAAATTTCATGAATCTTAATTGTGCAATTTGATCCACAATGGCAGCCACTTCTTCATCTATCTCTGTTGCTCAATCTCAAAGAAATATCAATTCTTATCTAAGACCTATATTGATAGAATAAATTATTCTAATTCGAAATACAAGATGCATTTTTTTTTAATAATGAAGGAGTTGAGCTTTGGAAATATGTGCGAAATGCATGGACCCTCTTACTCATGAGGTTGATGGTGTTCAAGTGCCTCTTCCTAGAGATAAATGGATCGATGCTCAAGAAAAGGCTCACTACAAGAACATTAAAGCAGCCTCCATCTTGGTGAATTCCTTATCTAGAGAAGAAGTTGGAAGAACCCAACATCTTACTCGTGCACACAACATTTGGAAAACTCTTGAGAATTATCATGAGGGAACTACCCAAGTGAGGTTCAACAAAACCCAAATATTTGTGTATGAGTATGAACTTTTCAAAATGAAGCCAAACAAAAATGTCACCGAGATGACAAATCGGCTACTTGCTATGGTCAATGACTTAAAGAAATATAGAAAAATTTATGATCAAGGTGATGTCAATAGCAAAATACTGAAAGCACTTAGAGCTAAGAATAACTTTGAATTAAAGGCTTCTTCAATTGAAGAAGCTCATGATCTTAGCACACTAAGAACCGATGAGCTTATTGGAAAACTCCTCACTTTTGAATTGCATACAAAAAAAGAAGTTGAAAAAGATAAGCGGAAAGTAATAGCTCTCAAAGTCACCAAAGAAGTTGAGAGCTCAAGTGAAGAAGATAGTTATGATGATGAAGAAATGTCCATGCTATTTAGAAAAGTAAGTGAATGGAAGAGAAAGAGGAGATTGCAACCCAAAGGTAATCCCTCCAAATTCTCTTTCAAGGTAAGGAGAAGAAAAATGAAGTAAAGTGTTATGAAAGTGGCAAGCCGAATCACATCAGAACGAATTCCTTCAAAATCAAGAACAAAAAGAAATGGGACAAGGAGAAGAAGAAATCTCTCAAAGCCACATGTGATGATAAGAAAGGAATTGCAAATCTATGTCTCATGGATATTGGAGATGATGATGATCACACCAATGAGGTAGGTACACAATTCTTGAACTTGAATGCATATAGTGATAATGTTGATAATGCTTTAGATGATAGTGAGCTAGTTGAGCATATGAACCTAAGAGTCCAAAAATATTTTTCTAAGATGAAGTCCTACAAAGAAGAAAAACTTCAAACTAGAAAAATGTTTTGTTTCTTTAAAAAATTCTACTTTAGAATTAAAAACCTCAAATGAACAATTGTTGAATTCCATTGATGAAATGTCTAGAATTCACATAGCTTAGATAAGGTAATCAAGGAAAATAGCACTTTGAAAGAAGAAATAAATGAACTAAAGAATTTATTTCAAAGTTTCACAAAGGTAAGGAAGCCTTGGATGCATTGATTAGTGTCTAAAGGTCACCTTCCTCCAAGTATGGCTTAGGGTTTAATGGCTTTTCCACTACTGCATCTAATGCACCAACATTTATTAATGCATCTACAACTCAAACATCTGGTGTTGAAGTTGTAAAGAATACAAATGCATACACCAAGCCAAAAAATCCTAAATAGGCTACACTAGACTCACTAGGCTCTATAACTAAGGATCTAAGAAAAAATTATGCATACATGTACACAAAGCATGAACACAACCACAAGTATGCATATAAAAAATCCTATCTCACACACACTTGTGATTGTCAATTTAATTTTTCAAGGTTTAATATAAAAAGAATGAAAAAGCATAAAATTTTATATCAATGCCAATATTGCATGAAATTTGGTCACAAAAGTATATTTTGTTACATTAGAAAGGCTCACCTCAAATTAGAGGATCCTTCTGCAACTAACCCCCAAGGACCCAAGTTCACTTAGGTACCTAAAAGAAGATAAACCTTATTGTCTTGTAGGTATGCCTAAAGTCTACTATTAATGAAAGTGTTTGGCTTATAGATAGTGGATGTTCAAGGCACATGACCGGTAATGTAAAACTTTTCACAACTCGTACTTACAAGCAAGGAGGTAATGTGATATTTGGAAATAATGCTAAATGAAAAAAATTATAGGCATTGGTTCTATTGGTATGCTTGTTAAAAATCTAATTGATTATGTATGGCTAGTTGATGGATTGAAACATTACTTGCTTAGTATTAGTCAATTGTGTGACAAAGGATATAATGTTAACTTTAATTCTAAAGCATGCAAAATTACCTATTCTAGTGGTGAACTTGCATTTAATGGTAGTAGAATTAGTAACACCTATAAAATTGAGTTACACTCTAATAATCCTTTTGAATGCTTTTGGCTTTGGCATAGAAGATTAGGACATGCTAATATGAAACAATTGCAATGTTTAAGCAAGAAGAACTTGTATATGGTCTCCCTAAAATGAAATTTAATAAAGATAAAATTTGTGAACCTTGTCAATTTGGAAAACAACATAAAGTTCCTTCAAAACAAAGAATATTGTAAGTACATCTAGACCCTTAGAATTAATTCATTTGGATTTGTTTGGTCCTAAAAGAATTGCTAGTCTAGGAGGCAAGTTGTATGTATTTGTGCTTGTTGATGATTACTCAAGGTTTACATGAGTTAATTTCTTAACTCAAAAGAATGAAGCTTTTAATCATTTCAAAGTTTTTACAAAAAGAGTTCAAAATGAAAAAGGCTATGTAATCACATCTGTTAGATGTGATCATGGAAAAAAATTTGAAAATCAAAACTTTGAAATTTTTTTTAATAAACTTGGTATTTCACATACTTTTTTAACTCTTAGAACATCATAACAAAATGGTATATTTGAAAGGAAAAATAGAACATTTGTTGAAATGGTTAGAACAATGCTCAATGAGTTTAGTTTACATTCTAACTTTTGGGCGAAGGCCGTTAATTCCGTATTTTATATTTCAAATCGAGTTTTCAAAAGACCATTAATGAATAAAACTTCTTATGACCTAAAATTTTATACCTTAGAGTATTTGGATGCAAATGTTTTATATTAAACACAGAGGACAACCTTGGAAAATTCTCATCCAAATTGGATGGAGTCTTTTTAGGATGCTCATCTTCAAGTAAAGCATGTCGAGTATTTAATAGAAGAACTTTAGTAGTTGAAGAATCAATGCATGTTATCTTTGATGAATCCTCTAAGATTGATCATGGGAAAGGTTGTACTCCTGATGATTTTGTAGGCAAGTTTAAAGAACTTAAGACACAAGATGCTTCAAAGGAAAATAATGATGAACTAGAACACATAGTGGAATAAGAAGAACCTAAGATGGGAGAAATTTAAGAACTACTAAGAGATTGGCATTATAAAAAAGATCATCCAAGGAAACTCATCATTGGTGATACTTCAAAGGGAGTAACTACTAGATCAAAATTTAAGTACTTAGATTCTAATGTTGCTTTTGTTTCTCAAATAGAGCCAAGGAATATTAAGGAGGCTCTTCATGATGGATGCTGGGTGATTGCAATGCAAGATGAACTTAATCAATTTGAAAGAAACAAAGTGTAGGAACTTGTTCCTAGACCTAAGAATCATCCAATTATTGGTTGCAAATGGGTATATAGGAATAAGCTTGATTAAGATGATCTCATTACCAGAATCAAAGCAAGATTTCTAGCCAAAGGTTATAACCTAGAAGAAGGCATTGATTATGATAAGACATTTGCCCCAATAGCAAGATTATAAGAAATTCGAATTTTGCTTGCATTTGTATATCATATGAATTTTAAAACTTTTTTAAATGGATGTCAAAAGTGCTTTTTTGAATGGCTTTATTAATGAAGAAGTCTATATTGAACAACCCCCTGGTTTTAAAGATTATAATCTTCCAAATCATGTCTTTAAATTAACCAAAGCACTATATGGATTGAAGCAAGCTCCAAGAGCTTGGTATGATAGACTTAGTGTTTATTTATTAGAAAATAGTTTTATAAAAGGAATAGTTGATACTACACTTTTTGTGAAAAAGAAATTGCATAACATTTTAATTGTACAAATCTATGTTGATAACATTGTATTGGGTGCTACTAATGAATTTTTGTGCCAAGAGTTTGCTTCTTGTATGACTAAGGAATTTGAAATGAGTATAATGGTTGATCTTAAATTCTTTCTTGGTCTATAAGTTAAGCAATATAAGGATGGTATCTTCATTAATCAATCAAAATATATAAAGGAACTTCTCAAGAAGTTTGGCATGGATGGTTGCAAAGAAAGTAAGACTCCAATGAGTACATCCTTGAAATTGGAGAAAGAAGAAAGTGGTAAGAGAGTTGATGAGATGAAATATAGAGGTATTATCAAATCACTTCTTTACTTAAATGCTTCTAGACCCGATATAATGTACAGTATTTGTTTATGTGCTAGATTTTAATCATGCCCTAAATAATCACATTGGAATGCCACTAAAAGGATCTTAAAATATTTGAGTAGAACATTGCATTTAGGACTGGTATCCTAGAAATGCATCATCTGACATTTTAGGCTTTTCGGATGCTGATTTTGCCAGTAACCTACTAGATAGAAAAAGCACGATTGGTGCATGCCATTTTCTTAGTAATTGCCTAGTTTCTTGGTTTAGAAAGAAAGAAGTGTCGGTTGCTCTTTCTACTACGGAAGCCGAATATGTTACTTCATGTTTTGTTGTAAAAATGTTTTATTGATAAAGTAAGAATTGCTAGATTATGATAAAAAATTTTGATCACATTCACATTAAATGTGACAATGCAAGTGCCATTAATCTATCAAAAATCCAATCTGACATTCTAGGTCAAAACATATAGATATTAGGCATCATATCATGAGAGATAACGTTCAAAATCAAAAAGTAGTTCTAGAATTTATAAATATTCAAAATTAACTTGATGATATCATTACAAAACCCTTGAATGAAGAGAGATTAAATTTTATAAAACAACATATAGGAATGATAGATGGAAGCACTTTAAATTAAAATTTTTTTAATTTGATTGAATGTACATATCAATGATGGAATTTATGAAATGATGGAATTAGAATTGCTTACAAAAGTATATATTCCTCATTTACATCTATTTTGATCATTCATAAATGTTTACTTTTCAATTGCTTAATCTTAATAAAAATTTTGGTTTTTTATTAGATGGTTGCACTTAAATGATAATTTGTATTCCTTTTTGTCTTTGTCAAAGTGTTATTTGAATTTGCACTTGATAGCATATGTTAAGGGGAGCATTTGTCAAAGGAAGAACATATGTTAAAGGGAAGGTAAAAACACTCTTTAGAAATGAAAACTTTTAAAGTTCATTTTAAATCAATTCAATTTAATTTCCAAAGCCAAAAAGAGGGAGATTGTTGGCCAAACTATTGGCTTCTATTTCGATCTTAGGCAATCAAATTGAATAGGACTAATATTTGTACTAAGTAACATTTTTCCAGGACTTTAATTTTTCAAGAAATCTCATGATCGACCGGACTCAGGAGAAGTTAGCCATACCGAGCTAAAGTCTGACCGCACCAATACTGAGATGACGAACATTCCAATAACGAGGAAAAGAGAATGATCATTCCATAATAGCTGACCGTATTGAAGTACGAAATAACCTTAGTAAGCCTCAGCTGTGATAACTGAGCATGAGCTGAGCTGACCGAGCTAAAGCTAAAATTATCCAGTAGAGTTCACGATCAATGTCACTCCCACATTGTGAAAAGACTATATGACCTGACCGGACCTCCGAGCAGTCCAATCACACCAAGCTTGAGCTAAATCCTTAAAACATCTAGTAGAACTCATGGTCATTGTTACTCCAAAAACTTTAACATACCACACTTGGTACCACCGGACACTGAACCAAGCTAGAGCTAAAAATCCAATAAAGTTCCAGCAGAGTTCATGGTTGCCAATACTCCCAAAATCTCAGCATACCAGAATGAGACCGACCAGACCAAACTTGTTATGACCATACCAGTTGAACGGGGTTTGAAAATTATAGTTGTTACTTATCCACTCAATTATTGGATGCCATGTGTATTAGTTGTTGAAGAACTTTTGTTAGAAAAATGGGGAGCATGACCCAACCAAGCTCAGTCCGACCATGCTGAGCCTGAGCCAATAGAACCAAAGTCAATCCAGCCATGAACTTGCTCTGAAAAGTTATTAAAGTGGGAGATAAGAATCAAACATGTTGGTTCCTACCCCAAAACGGCTAGTTGAAGACTTGAAGGCTATAAATACCATAAGAAATCTCATTTTTTGTGATTATAATTGCTAAGATTAACAACTTTCATTTGTTTGCATCAAAATTTCTACTTGTATTCTTTGAGTGTTGTGTGTGAGTATTAAACACCATTGTAAGTTTGAGTGTGAGCTTTGAAATACTTAGGTTTTAGAGTGAGCCTAGGAAAACTCTTGTTGGGTTATGAGGAAAAGACTCAAACCTTATAAAAGTTCGGTATGAGCTTGTGAAAATACAAAGTTAGAGCTGAGCTTATAAAAACTAAATATTATTGGAATCATAGTAAGTTGTTAAGAAAATGGATGTAAGATTGAGGTAATCTGAACCACTATAAACTCCTTGGGTTCATTCTTTTCTATTCTACTCCTTTCTTGGTTTGTTTGATTTAAAATTTTAATTTACCTCCACTTCTTCAAAATAACCAATTTACCTTCCTCCTGGTTGGCATCTTGGGACAACATAAATGATATCATATTATAAATCAAACAAATTCATCAAAATTGGCAGCCATACAAGATGGAAATATGCCATTATAAACATCCAAAATCCATGAAAATATGTCCCTTATAATTGTCCCAATGTCCTTAAAATAAATTAAATTATACAAACTAAATAAATTGGGCATCCACGAGTAGAAACATGCATTTTACAACTTTGAAATTCATAATCAATCAATCAATGATTCATAACAAAATAAGTAACCCAAACATATAGTGATTTCATCACACCAACAATTGTAAATTAGGGCTAAACTAATGAAATTAAGATTAATCACAAAAATTACAATCCACAAGAAAATTTTAATATTAACCCATTAATGAAATATAGGGAATACCCTTAAAAGATAAACAATTTACCATACTCGTTAAATAAGTTGCTGCCTCCAGAATATAAATTAGGGTTTTAATTCATAATTTAAGATTTTAATTATCAAGTTAGCATTGTAATCCTAGAGCTAGGGTTTTAACATCCAAAGTTAATACCCTAGTTTGTTAATCATAAAACTAGGGGTTTTGGTGACTGAATTATGGTTTGGTTGATCAAATTAGGGCTTTAGTTAACAAACTAGGGTTTAGGCATGCAATAAAGTTTTGGTTTACAAAATTATGGTTTTAGATCACAATGCAAAAAGAATTAAAATAATAATAAGCTAAAAACCCAATGAATTTGCATAATTAAATGAGGTTGACATTTTGATAAGTTAAATAATAAATTTTGTTGAAGAAGTCATACCTTAGTTGTAGATTCCACAAAACAATTGCGTTGATCTAAGCCTAGGCCAAACCCTCTAGATTCTGCCTTGCTACTGTGTGAGTAAAATAAGCTTTGATGTTGTGTCTCTAGCCTTCTGCTCCTTTTTTTCCCTTTATGTTTAGGGTTTTTTTTGTCTTTGTAGCTTTTGTCTATTGGTGTTGATTGCTTTATGTCTCTCTTTTATTTTTAATTACTTAATTGTTAACTGTGGTTGCCTTCTTTCTTTACTCTTGGTTGCTCTCTGCCTAATTTCAAAGCTAATTGTCGCTCTCAGCTTCTTGCTTTTTTTTAATTACTAATTGTGGCCCTTACCCTTTTTAATTCTTGATTGTCCCTTTTTTAAACACTAATTAGGGTTTAATCAGGTTGCCACTCGGTTAAAAAGTCCCAATTACATCATAAAACCTTTTGTTTATCCAAATCAATTGAGTTTTAGTAGAATTAGGATTGGTAAGATCAGCCTTAAGCTCATAGTGAATTGGCTTAGCCAATTCATCATGAGAATGGGTCATGACCAATTAGCATGGCCAATTCATCATGAACTTGGACTGGTCCAGTTTTAGCTTTTTTAAATCAGACCATAGTTGATTTGGGCTTCTTAATTGTATCCAAATTTTAATTGGGACCTTTTAATTGAAACCAAATTTGATTCAAGCCTTTTTAATTAGAATCAAATTTAATATAGGCCAGAATTAAAGGTCTACAACTAGATAGACCCAAAATGAGAATGCTGAATTGATTAATTTATAATGACAATGTTAAGTAGTCCTTCGACCTGAAATCACTATGGTTCCCTACATGATTTTTGTGTTTTGACATAATTCCATTTTACTTTTGAATGGATTTAATAAGGATTATTATTGACATTTAATGAATCATGGAGAGGGATATAGATAATTTAGATGAGATTTGTTCCTCTCATATATTGACAGAGATATCTCTAGGCCACTTGACAAGTAAGACTGAGAAATATGCATGGCCATCCTCAAATAAGTTAATAAGAGTTATAAACATTATTTGTTAAGTCAGTTTTCTTAGGAATTAAGAAATTTTGATCAATTGATATAAGGATGACATATTTTATGCCTTATGATTGATCTAAGATATCGTGTAGCAAAATGACTAAATGTTTGATTGTGAAATAAAGTTAATTGGATCTCCAATCTTCAATTAATTTGGATAATCGTAATGTCTTGCTAGAGGCTACTTATGATTTATGGACTTAAAGTAATAATGCAAGACCATTGCCAATATTAAGTGAATCCACAAGCATAGAACGAATTAAAATAGGCATAATAATATTAGTTTTATTAAATGCATTCTTAGAAATGTTTTAGAAATTAAAATGTTTTATTTTTGTAATGATATATATATTTATATTTATATAAAATTTTGAAGATGCATAATTATATTCTTTAATGGTTAAGAAGACCTAATGGGGTTATATATATAAATTCATATATAGTTATTTTCTTTCCTAATGGACTTAGTGGAATTTCAAATTTTAATATATATATATTAGATATTTATAATGCATTAATTATTGTGGATAATTAATAAAGTTAAAATTTGAATATGGTTAGGATAAAAACCGTAATAGATTCACCCAAGAGATATACATATATATTATATTCTATTAGTTAAGTATTTTTACGTTTTAAGAGAAAAACTTAAAAAGAAAGAGACTAGTATTATTTTCTGAAGAGAGTCTTTAAAAATAGAGTGTTATCACACTGCCATCTATTTTAGAGTTCAACTCGCTCGTGTGGATACCACTAAAGGGTGTTTGCATCAAGTAACACCTAGTGATCCTTTCATTTGGTAAAAAGAAAAGGTTTAAATCTCGCTGCAAGAGTTAATATATGTTAATCCTATGATTTAATTGGAAGGCATGGATCCTGGTGGGGTTTTCTTGGATTATATATTTGATTTCCAATGCTATTTATTTTCTTTATATCTATGGAAACCTTACAGTGGTATTAGAGCCATTTGCTTTCCAATTAAATCAATTTTGTTTATATATGTGGTATATGATGGTCTGAGTATTTGGTTTCATTTTCATATGAACTTGATTATTCATTATAAGACTATTATTTTTTAATTAGAATTCATTTTTGAAACCAAAATTAGGGCTTTATAATCGCATAAGCAGTAGCAAAATATAATAGGTTTAAACTTGTAAAAACGTTTTTGAAACCTAAATTGTGATTATGGCAGATTATTTAAGTGTTAAACAATTTAAGTGTAATATGATTACAATAGTTTGAATTCGATTAAAATGTGACTATTTTGTTACTAATATGATTAATAACATATATTCTGCGGGTAGCAACTCATTCAACAAGAATGGTAAATCATTTATCTTTTGGGACCGCCGTATGCGTTGCGCCTTATATTTCATTAATGGCTTATTGCTAAATTATTATGATTATTCTGTCATTGAGATGTATAATTTCTTTTATATGTTATATGCATGGTGCATAGCATGGCCTTTTTGAGACCTATGTGATTTGTAGGTTATTTTAATGTTTTGTAATCTTAAATACGGCTTGCGTGCCATTTTTTTAATGTAATTTTAGGTTTTAATAGAATATTTTTATACCATATTGATGTAATGTAATAAAGAAAAGAGAAATGCAAGATGAAGAATTTATCATAATTCATCAAGGCAATACCATGGAGATGAAGATTTATCTAGGTTGATAATTGATTTTTTATTGACTTATAAAATCAATCTAGTTTGGGGCCATGCCATGACACATTTATATTGCTTATCTATATACATGTATGTGATGCTATGCATGTTTATGGGTGAATGGATAATGATTATAACTATATTAATGAGATTAATAACAAGAACAAAATAAATAAAATGGTAAAATCCCTTGCATAATATTGAGCCATTAAAATGCCTTCCATAACTCTACACTTGTCAAGACTTTGATGGCCTTTAATACGGGTATGCCAAAGCAAAGTATATTAGAAAATCTTAGTGAGATAGGATGAATAATGGTGATATCTATAAGTATGAAATGGTTTGACTTAACTAGGCTATCAAAATGGTTTTAGGCTAAGGCACGATATGGGATTTTTCACATCGGGACATGAGATGTCAATCCCATATTCATACAAGAGTTATAAGAACTGTAATTAGAAAGGAGTTTCTTACCTAAAAAACTAAATTTTAAGTGATAAGCAAAAGCTTACTTAGGATTTATGTAATATCCATAATCTTAGAGAAATTAGATAAGTATTTAGAGGTAAAGTTGTTGTATTAATCTAATGTATGCCTAATATATACGTAGTATATGCATATTATATATATATATTATGTATGTTGGTTATATGTACATATTTTATATACATGATATATATATAATATATATATATATTTTTTGATGTGTGCATAGGGTACACATGATATATATATATATATGGGTAAATATATATATATATATATATTAAATATACATTATACATACATAATATAAATACATTACATAAACATATACATAAAAGTTTATGTAACATATAAGTAACATATATATGATATATATGTGTACATGGAATATATGCAACATATAAATGGTATATATATAATTTGTGATGGAAGATGATAAATAAGAAAATTAAAAAAAATAAAAAGAAAGTCAAAAATGAAAGAAAAAGGAAAGGTGGAGATTAAAAGTTAATAATTAAATAGTTATTTATATTAATTCCCATATGGATGGTAATTAAAAAATTCATTAATTAATTAAAATTAAAGTATTTTAGGATAGGAATAAGATGGAAATTGTTTAAATATTTTATAAATTAATTAGTTTGTAATTATGTATTAAGGTGAGGGGTAAAATTGGAAATGAAAGTATATAAAAATCTTCTTCTTCTTCCACCATGTATGAACGAAATTGAAGAAAGAAAGAGAGAGAGGGAGAGGGAGAATTTCTTCTAAATAAATCAAATTTATACAAGATTCTCAAGGATTTTATGGTGATTTTGAAGATTTAGTAAGAATTAAGTATCTTTCATTTTAAGTTTGATTTTCTTGATTTTAATGCTATGTTTAAATTGGCTAGAGAGAGAAGTTATATTTAGTTGCTAGAATATATGTTAATAAAGTTTAAATGATAAGTATGTGATGATTATATGGTGATTTGTTAAATAAATAGTTAAATTGGGCACAATTGATAAAAGTAAGGTTATGTAAAAATTAAGGTTTTGGTATGGATGTATATAATTGTTGTTGCAGAGTAATTCAATGTTGTTCTCATGTGTATGTGATGATTTTGTGGTTAGAAATTGAATATGCTTATGTTTGGATGAAGTCAAGATTATGGCCATATTATGTCAAATTAGGGTTTTTGGAGAAGGTATTTCTAATTATGGTAATGCATTGTTTTGATGGTATATTGATTGATTATGGATGATTAAATCATTGAATGATGGAAATGAGATTGATATTTTGAAGTTTGAATAAGGTAGTAATGGTGCAAATAATATTTTGGTGAAATGTTATGTAGAATTGATGTAAATGGTGCATGAATAATTGAAGTGTATCAAAATGAATTTCTAATAATATATTGGAACTTGTAATGTGATGATTTTAGGGTTGGAAATGTAATGTGGATAAGTTTTGGTGAATTTCATGTTGATGGTTGCATTATATGGAATTTGAATTTTTGAAAGAGGTTTCCATAATTATGAAAGTGAATTATTTTAGTGTTATATTAATGTATAAGTAATGTTTTTAAGGTTAAATGTTGAAAATGAGATTGATAGAATGGAGTTTAAATAAAGTAGTGAATGGTGGAATTAGAGTATTAATGAGGTTTTAATGAGAATTGAATAAATAATGGTAATTTAATAATTAATAAGCATGTAAGTGACATTAAATGAGTAATGTTGTTTACTATTAATATATGCATGTGTAGGTTAAAGTGATAAAAACAAAAGTGGAATTGAGAGTTGAGCTTGGTAGGAGAAAAGAGGTTAGTATATAAATTTATTTACTCATATAAAACTTAGGTTTACAAATGAAAGTATGGGATTTGAAAGATGAACGTTTGTAATATAAACTTCTCAATGGTTTTATACATAAGGTAGTATTTATGAGATATGCTAAAAATGATTGAAAGGAGTAAAAAAAAATGAAAATATGTGAGAAAAGGCAATGTGATAAAGGAAAGAAATTTGAATTGGGTACAAAGAATGAAATATGCTAAAAACATTTGAAAAGTTGAGAAAGGCAATGTGATAATTTGAGAGACATGTGATGGTGATCATTGTTTATCATGATCATGAGAGATGTGAAAAAGGAGATAAATGTACTAGAAATGCGACTTACTAGTCACATTATGGTTGTGGCTAAAAAGATGATGACATATGTTGCAAATATCAGAAATATGGAAATTAACGATATTTAAATGGTAATGCGAAATGAATATATGTGTGTGTGGAATTGTTTGAAGTAACAATTCTTAATTTGTATTGTTTATGGCTTGATATACCATTTAAGAATGGCTAAATGTGGTGTTGGTGCAAAATGTGAAAAGTGCATGTTATGCACTAAAATGTGGAAGTGAGCCATATTTGCATTATATATGATGATGATGTTGATTATGTGTTGAAAATGGAAAAAGAATGTGAAATTTGGAAAAATAAGAGAAAAGTGAAATATGAGAAATATGATTACATGTATACCTTATATATAGTTTAGTTCCAGAATATTGTTGTTGAAAATTTATTACGCCTTAGGGTGAGACACGCTGGTGTCACAGATTTATTATGCCTTCGAGTAAGACACGCTGGTGTCACAGATTTATTATTCCTTCTGGTGAGACACGCTAGTGTCACAGATGAATGAGATAGTCCAAGAAAATATTTCTTAAACTAGACCATTATATAAAGATATTTAGGCCCAATGTATGTGTTTGTGATATGTTTAAATGTATATATGTATATTGTGTGTAATGGGTTTGATAATTGAGATTGAAGAAAATAAAGTGATATACATAAGTAAATATATGGGGAGTAAATGAGAATTAAGAGTGAGTGTGTATTATGTGTATTATTTATAGATATGTACCACTAAGCTATATGGCTTAACACGGTTTTATAAATCGCACAGGTGGGAGAGCTGCTGATATGAAGATTCCATAATATGCATTTTGGATTAATGTATATATATTGTATACATTATATTAAGTGTGTGAATTCTATATGTAATGCTTGGATTTAAAAATCCTAATATGTAAATAAATGAAGTGGTGATTTGAAAAATCATTGGAGATTTGATGGTATGTGAATAAATGTGGATTTTTGGAAGTGCAAAATTTTCATACAGGTTGTGCTCGTTGTTTTGGAATTTATCGAAATTACAGATAAAACTCTAGCGAAAATTTTTCCCAAAGATTTTCTTCATAAGTTTGTATTTTTAATAATTTACTAAATGAGAATTTCTTTATTTAATTAATATTTTATTTATATTAACTGAAATATAAATTTTTATTAAAGTAGTTGTTGTGGCACTTTTATATTCTACATGCATATTTTACATTTATGAAATCTATATACTGCACATAAATAGTATATAAGGGTGTCACATTTTGACTTTGTGTTTAGTTCTTGAGCAGGAAAAGCTGAATGGAACTAAGTTCCTTGACTTGTTTAGAAACTTAAGAATTATTCTTGAGCAAGAAAGGAAGTTGTAAGTCCTCGAGAATCCCATACCAGATGAACCTGCTACCAATGCTCTAAGAGCACAAAAGGATGCTCATTGTAAGCATCTAAATGACTCTATTGGTGTAAGTTGCCTCATGCTTACTACCATTGTACCATCCGTAATTTTAGTAGACCTAGGTTAATAAATATGGAAGGGTTATTAAAGAAGGATATATATAGTGTATACCTAATGTATATGCAAGATATACATAAAGTATACATTTCACTAAAACACAAAATATGAAAACAAAGTAAAAATGTAAAAAGTTAAAAAGTTCAATATATATTTAAAAAAATTAAAATATTTAGGGATAGGAAGAAGAAAATGACTAATATTTAATTGTTAATTAATTAATTTATGTATGGCTGGAAATGAAGAAAGTTAAATCTTCTTCTTCTTCCTATGGAGTCAAAATTTTAGAGAGGAATAAGAGAGATTTCTACTTCTTAAAATACTCAAAATTTTACAAAGAATTTAAAGGATATAGGGTGCTTTTGAAGAATAATCAAGGTTTCGGTAAGTAATTCTTACTTAGAGCTTGGCTTTTAAGAATTTGATGAATATGTGAAATTTCAAGTTTTAAGCGAGGTTTCAATAATTGTTAATATGGGTTGTTTAAAGTGGTTTTGATGTAAATGTAATGATTTTAAGGTTAGTTGTTGGAAATGATTGAGTTTTGGTGAAGTTAGGGTTTATGGGATTAATATGTGAAATTAAGATTTTTAATGTAGGTGTTTTAATTGTTTATATGGATTGTTTTGATGTATAAATGATGATTTTATGATTGGATGATCGAAATGAGTTGGTTATGTTGATGTATGAATAAGGTAGTGTAGACCCTTGATTTTGGTCCTGGCTAGTCTAGTGCTAATTCCAAACCTTTGATTGGATTAATATATTGTAATAGGACCTAAAATAAGCTAATTAAATTTTTAGAACCCTAATTGGGTCTGTTTTAGAAGATTTGGTTGGTTTTTATATGATACCGGTGCACTAAACCCTAAGACGGGTCCGATACGAAGGTTTGGTTGATTTTTCACTTAATCTGGATGGGTTTTGGTCAATAGGGGTGTCCCATGTTGAATTAGGCATCCAATTCGACATGGGGAAGCCCCATATCCAATATGGGCAAGTTTTTTCATTCCATGTTGAATTCGGAAGTATATTTCGATATGGGCTCAGATTCTATCGAAATTAAATCACTTGAATTTGAGATGGACTCGGTTTACATCGAATTGAAGTAATTGTAATTCGATATGGTCTCGATTTGTGTCAAACCCATGAATTCGACATGCATCAGAATAAACTGTTCTCAAAGAAGAAAACTTTCATGCTTAACCTGATGGAGTTATTATAAATACAGGTTTTAAAAACCTAAAAGAGGATTTTGGACTTTGGCTAGCTGCTGGGACTCTAGAAAACTCAGTAACCATCAACAAACAAACCCTAGCAAGCTTAATAAATAAAGGAAATAGCATGGATATACGAGGAAGATCAACAACACACAAACTTTACAAAGGCAGTACACTCACTGTCTTGGACAAGCTCACCCAGAATTCTCATTCAAACGATTTTGGTGGAGCCTACAAACAATAGTATACTCTAAATTAAATAAATACAATATGCTTTATTTGTTTTAAATATTGAATAAGTTCATTCTTCATCTAATTAAAGTTACAGTAGGCAATTTCATCTTAAATCAGTTCATATGTTAGTTTACATGGAGTGCATATTATTATTTTGATAAATCATAACAACTAGAACCAGTAAACTTGTTTGGCTCAGGATGTTAATTTGTTTTCTATGGCATGGTTATTTAATCAATATACTACATATATTCACTTAAGGTTTTCCATATAAAACTCACAGTAAGCTTCATTTAAGCTCTTTAAAAAATATTCACAGTTCGTATAAACCTTTAAAACTTTGATAAGTTTTTCACAAACATCAAACCCTAATTCATTTAAAACCTTAAGCTCCAAACATTATTTTTTATAAATACCAAACCCTAATTTATTTCTTCATAAAACCCTAATTGCATGGTATTAGTACTAAACCCTAATTTAATTAACCAAAAACCCTACTATTTTCTTAAAACTATAAAACCCTAATTAATTCTATTTTTCCAAAATCCTTACAGTAGCCTGAATATTTCAAATATTTAAAAAATATGAATAGATTTTTGCTCCTGATGAGAGAGAGTGATTTGAAAAAATATTTAAAAAATATGAATAGATTTTTGCTTGGTCTTATAAGGATATGCCTGGAATAGATAGAGACATAGCCAAGCAACTGATTACACTCACATGAAACTTGTCAAACAAAAGCTTAGACGGTTAAAATCGAAATGGGCTGAATTGGTTAAAGAAGAGGTCACTAAACAAATATAATTAAAGTTCCTAGAAGTGATAGATTATCCAGATTTGCTAGCCAACATAGTATCCATGCCAAAGAAAGATGGAAGAATTAAGGTCTGTGTGGACTATAGGGACATGAACAAGGCTTCCCCTAAAGATGATTTTCCTTTACCCCATATAGATGTCCTTATTGATAGTGCTGCCTCTAGCGTGCTACACTCATTCGTAGATGGATTTTTTAGATACAACCAAGTGTTAATGGCAGAAGAGGATAAAGTCAAAATTGCCTTCTTTACTACGTGGGGTATATTCTATTATAGGGTGATGCCATTTGCGTTAAAGAATGCTGGAGCAACCTATTAGAGGATGGCCACCACCTTGTTTCATGATATGATGCATAAAGTTGGATACAAGGGAGCAGCACTTTCAAAACATAGATTATTCTTTGAGAGAGCAGTGAAGTATAAGCTAAGGTTAAACTTGAAGAAGTGCATATTTAGGGTTACTTCGGGAAAGCTGTTGGGACACATGATTGGTCCAAATGGGATTCAGATTGACCCTAACAAGGTTAAGGCAATCAGGGATAAGCCAGCCCCTAAGACAAAGAGAGAAGTTCAGGGGTTTATTGGCAGGTTGCAGTACATTAGCAGGTTTATAGCAAAGCTCACCATGATTTGCGAACCTATCTTCAAATTGCTTAAAAGAATCAGCCAGTCAAGTGGAATGAAGAGTGTCAAAAGGCCTTTGAGCATATAAAGGAGTATATGCTAAATCCACCTATTTTGAAACCGCCTAAACCCGATAAACCCTTGTTACTATTCTTCGAAGTAGAATAAGAGTCAATAGGAGCAATGCTACCCAAGCAGATGAGTCAGGGGTTGAGCATGCAGTCTATTATTTGAGTAGAAAGCTCCTACCTTATGAAATTAAGTATAGCATCATTGAAAAGACTTGTATAGCTGTGGTTTGGTCTTCTAAGAAATTGCGGCATTACTTTTAATCTTATAGTGTGCAAGCAATTTTTAGGTTGGATCCTGTGAAGTACTTAAGGGAGATACCCTCTTTGATTAGGAAATATGGGAGATGGTTAATAATTCTGGAAGAATTTGGGATTGAGTATGTAAATAGGAAAATAATCAAAGGTAGAGCAGTGGCAGAATTTCTGGCCTAGCAACCATTGCCGGATAGCGAAGAGGTAGTATTGAAATTTCCTGAATGAGCATTTAGTGGCCATAGAAGTACAAGGATGGAAGATGTATTTCGATGGAGCAATGAATAGGAAAGGATTAGGTTTAGGATTTATACTAGAATTACCCGAAGCAGAGCTTATCCCTTTAGCTAAGAAGTTGAAGTTCAGGGCGACCAATAATATAGCGGAGTATGAGGCATGTATTTTGGTTCGAAAACCCTGATGATTATGAAGGTGGATAAGGTGCAAGTCTTTGGTGATTCATTGCTAGTAATATCCCAAGTAAATGGAGAGTGGGAGTTAAAAGAAGAGAAGTTAAAACCATACCACCATTACTTGATCATGATGAAGAAGAATTTTAAGGAGTGCAGGTTTATACACCTACCAGGAGAAGAAAACCAAATGGCCGATGCCCTAGCCACATTGGCTTCTGTATGGGAAAATCCTATCAACTTATTTCTTAAGCCTCTAGTCTTGACCAATTTATCAACTCTTTGCTATGAATATGAGACAATCATGGAACTTGATACAGACCATGATGCATGGTATGACACTATAAGACGGTTTTTAGAGAATAAGGAATACCCTTTGGGGGCAACAAGGGAAAAGAGAAGAGCCATAAGGTGATGGTCCTTACAATATATCACCTTTCATGGAGAGTTGTATCGAAGATGGCCTGATGGGGTACACTTGAGATTATTAAGGAAGCCTAAAGTTGAGCACATCATGTCAAAAATACACGCGGGAAGTTATGGTACACACATGAGTGGTTTAGCCTTAGTTAAGAAGATAATTCAACAAGTTACTACAGGTTGACCATTGAGAGAGATTGCATTGAGTTTGTGAATAAATTCTAGCAATGTCAGATGTATGGTAATTTAAATCACATGCCTCCTGAAGAATTGTATTCTATGTCTTCACCCGGGCCCTTTGCAACTTAGGGGATTGATATTATAGGAGAGATACATCTCACGGCTTCAAACGGTCACCGTTTTATCATAGTAGCAGTGGATTACTTTTCAAAGTGGGTGAAAGCTAAATCTTTCAATAAGCTGGGGGCAAGGCAAATGGCTAGATTTATTGAAAAGAATCTCATCTACAGGTATGGGGTCCCAAACAATGTGATATCAAACAATGGGGTACAGTTTCAAGGAGCAGTTAGGGACTTATTCTCAAAATACCAAATCCATCATCACCGATCCTCTCCTTATTAACCGAAGGCTGATGAGGTGGTAAAAGAAATGAACAAGACAATTAAGCAGATTCTATCCAAGATGACCAAGACATACAAGGATTGGTCGGACATGCTTCCTTTTACTTTGTGGGTGTACAGAGCAAGTGCGCCAACATCGATTGGAATGACACCGTTTTCTTTGGTTTACGGGATAGAAGTAGTGTTGCCAACTGAGACAGAGATCAAGTCATTGAGAGTGGTCCTGGAAGCTGAACTGCCTGAGACAAAGTGGGTAGTAAGCAGATATACACAGCTACCTGTAAGCGGGGATTTTTGCCCCCACTCCCGGTGAAATGGTTCTTGTGACTTTTCGCACTGTTTAGGCTCTAGGCGTTACAGAACATGGACCTAAGCCCGGAGAAAATGGAGTCCCCACCCAGACAGGCCGGGAAAAAGAAAGGGGTAGATGACTCGATTCCTAAGGAATCCCCAACCCCCTAATGGGTTCGAAAAGTTAGGTACATGTGGGGAAGGTGCGAAATGGCCCAGCACACCCACAACACCCGGTTCATTGGAACCGGCCTCCTTTGCAGGTCTTAATATTATAAAATTCATAAGTATAACAATATTATCCATATTACATACAACAATTAAAATAAAGCATTATTATATTAAAATCAAAGTAATGTCCAAACAAAGCAAATAAATGGACACCCATCCGAGGATGGAAACATGTCCTTACATCGTTCATGTCTAAACTAAATAGGACACCCACTGAAAGGTGGAAACATGTGCTTTACATTGGTCCAAAATATAAAAGCAATTTAAATTACATAATACTTAACTAATGAGGTACCCACAAAGTGGAAACATACCTCTTACAATTTTAATACCAAAACAAACAAATAATAATCATAATAATAAAGAAAATATCCATCCATGATAAATTAAATAAATCAAGCATTGAAATTAAGTAAATCAACCATCAAAACATATAATAAACTACATAATCAAATCTAAAATTAAATAAAGTAATAAATATATAAATTTAGGATTTACATCTTAGAATAGGGTTTTTGGAATTAGGGTTTTTGAAATTAGAATTTAAATTGAGGTTTCATCATTTAGAGTTTAGGGTTTTTTTTTTTTTGAGGTTGCTGGGATTATGAAATTTGGGGTTTAAGAGATTTTAAGGTTTCTATGAAACTAGGGTTTAGGAATTAAGTTATTAGAATTAGGGTTTGGGTCTAGGTTTGGGAATTAAGCAACTGAAGTTAGGGTTTTAGGTTTTCTGGAATTAAAGGATTCTGACATTTTAGAATTTGATCAAGGCTTTGGTGTTTTGAATTAGGAAAATAGATTTTATAAATTTAGGTTTGGATTTAGAAAAAATTTTAGGGTTTTGGAAAATTAAGAAAACAATTAGGGTTTTGGGAATTAATAAAATGATTTAAGGTTTTGGAAAATTATGAAAACACTTAAGGTTTTGGGAATTAATAAAATAATATAGGTTTTCAAAAATTAAGAAAACAATTAGGGTTTTAGGAATTAATGAAACAATTTAGAGTTTTTGAAATTGGAAAGCAGATTAGGGTGTTTAGTAACTGGGCAATTAGATTAGGGTTTTGATAATGTTTTGTGATTATATGAACATTAAACTCGAATCATGTTGTTTAAATCAAGTAATCAAGACTACGAGGTTTAAGTTAACTACTGGACCTAAACAGCTTCTCAATCTTCAAACTTCTAATGATATTTATAGAAGGGAATGTATATACTGGACAATCAAATAAGTTGTAACTCAAGGATGAAACTACTGTGAAATCAAATAAATTAAAGAATTAAATCAAACCTCCATTCATTGATTCCTCCACAATTGACTTCTGGATGAACAATGAACAAAGATAGTGTTGTTGTCTTTGATGGATTGATGACTGATGAATGTCTGCTGCTAATCTTCTCTGTTTGTTGTCGTCTCACTTTAATGTTCCTTCCTCCTTGTTAACGTTCATTGCTACCTTGTTAATGTTCATTGTCGTTCTTCTCCTTTATGTTCCTTCCTTCCTTCCTCCCATTCCTTGCTCTAAAAAGTTATTATTTATATGCCCTAACCTAACTCAAAAACCTAATATTAATCAATCCTTAAAAATTATAGTTGAATTAGGAAACTCATTGAAACAAATTCTAGTTGAATTAGGAAACTTATTGAAACCATGTCGATCTGAGGCAAACAGATCAACATGGACCAAAGCCATGTCGACCTAGTTGCCCTAGGTCGACATGAGCCCAACCTCATGTTGATCTGAGCTGCCAGATTGACATGAGGCATGCTCATGTCGACCTGGTGTGCCCAGGTAGACATGAGTCCAACCTCATGTCGATCTGGGCTTCCAAGATCGACATGAGGCATGCTCATGTCAACCTTGTCCCTCTAGGTCGACATGAGCATTTGCTCAGGCTGGCCAATTGGAATTATTATTGCTTTTCTTAACTTATGGACCGAAAAGTTTAATTTGGCCGATTCAACTTGAATTTAGGGTTTTGTAATTGAATTTATGCCTCTTTAATCCGAACTGACTGCTTTAAAAGTTATAAATTATTTTTAAATATTTTAAAGTCGGATCAAATTTATTTTAAAATTCTTTAATTAGGACCATATTAAATTGGGGTCAAAATTAAGGTCTACACTACCATTATTAGAAGAGAGGAGGTTGAAAGCACTGTATCATCATTAGTTGTATCAAAGGAACATAGCTCGGGCCTACAATAGAAGGGTTAAGATTAGAAAGTTCAGAGTCGGTGACTTAGTGTTGAAGCAATGTAAGCCTAATGTCTCTAATCCAAGAAAAAATTTAGGCCTAGTTGGGAATGACCGTATCTTGTGAAACAAGTCAAAATCAAGGGCCTACAGTCATGAACAAGGGTGCAGTAAAGCCAGTGAACATTGACTAGTTGAAGAGGTTTTATGTATACAAAAAGAAGAGCTCGCTAGGTTGAAAACCCAAAAGGGCGGGCTAGGTAACAATTACGGCTAAACGAGAGAAAATTGTCAATTAGAAAACCTGAAAGGGCTAGTTAGTGACAGGAGTGATCTTGTGTATACTGGCTTTATGTTTGATTATTCCCCAATTAAATAAAATAGAGTTAATATTAAAATTATTCTATATGTACTATTTTAAGTATTTGACAAAATATGGATAAAACAAATAGCTTAATAGCAAAAGGAGATGATAAATTATAAAAGGAAAAGAAATATCTCTTATTATTATTTTCATTATTTTTCATCCTAACATTATTCTTTCTAAAGAATTGACAAATGTAAAATCTATAGTAGGTGATAAGTGTGACGTATTGGCCAGCTTTGCTTCAACCGATCCAAGAAGGCTTCAGTCAGACAAGGCATGTCCAAGTCAAGAGTAAACTCAGAACCTTAAGGCTCGGCTCTATAATAATGATCAACCCGGTGAGGATCTGTTGTGCTCTAATAAACACTACTAAAGCCACACTCACAAGTATACGAGGCTATTGTAGTATTTCGGTGAACACCTCAAGGTCGTCTCACAAGGAAGCTAGATAGGATAATTATTTATCAGATCATAATGAACAAATTATTAATTAGTAGTTTTTTTATTTATAAGATTGAATTGTTGAACAACTAATGCAAAAGAAAATGAATTGAATTTATAGGAATGAAAGGAAACTAAATAAGGATATTGATTCACTTAATAGAAAAGCCTAGGGTTTGTACTTCTCTACTAATTTATATGTATGAAAGGTTATTTCTCTCAACTGGTTTAATTTCAAAGATCATATTTCAAGCAACTTAATTAATCAAATCAAGGATATAAGCTCACGCATTCAAACCTCTTTCAATTAATCTTATTACAGTCAAAATGATCTTTTCCTTAGGTTTATATCTCTAATTCACCTAAGTCCCTAATTGAATTGTTCCAGCATTAGACTTCATTTCTCAATCCTTCATCTAAATACCTCAAACACATAATTGGTGGCCAATCAATTATATATTAACATTAATCCATTCAGTTAAGGATAAAAGAAATAATTCAGTTAAGAGCAATAACCATTTCATACAATCATAGTAGATCCATACTGTAACACCCCATCTTAGCCTACTTTTATAGACCAAGATGGACTGTTATCTCATGATGGTTGTGTCTTTATATTTTACTTAGCCAATTTTAAGTACAGATTTTAAAAAAATTTGCCATAACCTCCCCTAAAAATGGAGGTCCCAAGTGTCGACAAAACTGATTTTTCTTATTTTTGAAAAACATTTTGTTTCACAATTCAACTCAAGTACACTCCCAATAATCCACCCTTATAACCTCAACTACAATCCTGCAAGAAAAGTTCGCACTTCTATATCCACAATCCAATTCAATTCAACCATACAGTTATTATACATTACTAGATTTATATGCACATCAAGTTATCTCTTTGTATTGCTCAAATAAGTACATGCCAGTTTCTAACACCAAAATACAAAATAAAGAGCACCACCTAAGCTTGTTGATGACCGATGGATCGCAGGACTCTTCTGCTCGCTACTGGCTCCTTGCTAATAACCTACGAGTTTAGAAGAAACTAAACTCGCTAAGCATTGCTTAGTGGGTACTTTAACTAATTACGGAAAATAATTATAAAAGCATAATGCACTTTAAAAAAATCAATGAGTCGTATTGAAAAATAATATCACAGTAAAAACAATCCATACATGTCATATATTCAGTTATTATCATTTTATCAATTCGCTCCACAAGGTAATTTGGTAGACTAATGTATGGTAAGGAACTAACTGAAACAACTGTATATATATTCTGTGGCTGTGGCCCTAAAAAAAATTATGGACCAAGCCCTGTGGAATCTGTGGCCGAAGCCCTCGGACCGGAGTCCTATATAACTCGGGTGATTGCCCTATATAACTCGGACCGAAGTCCTATATAGCTCGGGTCGTCACCCTATATAACTCGGACCGAAGTCCTATATAGCTCGGGTCGTCACCCTATATAACTCGGACCGAAGTCCTATATTAAAGCAGCACTGCATATAGTATGATATATCATACCCTTACCGTACTCAGTACTATCCCAGATACCAAGTGGAGCCAAAATTCTCATACCATTTCTTAATCGAATATGCATTATACAATTATCGACTTATGGTTCTTATATTATTTCAACTTGAAATATCATATTTTATCATTTTAATAACATACTATACTCATTTATATTCATAAGGAATCAATTGGATTACTTTTGAAAAATGACCAAATGAATATTAGCAAAATGACCATATGAATAGTAAATTCTGGTTTTGGACTCAACTCGATCCTTATTTTGAAAAATCGTATAAAATAATCCACTTGAGTAAAAATTCTAAACTTTTTACAGAATTTATTTTTACATGTTAAAATCATTCCTTTAAAATTTCAGATCAAAATGGAAACAAATTCTTGGTCAAATAGTTCACCCAACTAGACTGCTCCAGTTGCCCTGCATCCTGGCAGCAGTTTTGAATTTTATAAATTCCGTAAATTATATTCAATCAATGAGGTTCCAAATTATTTTTCTCAAATACTAGACTTATTAAGAAACAACATATCCAAAATTCAACGCAATATAATTTTTCTATATTTAATTAAATATCATACAAGTCACAGCATTTTACTAATTTTAAAACAGAAAAATTTTCAAATGGAGTTCAATGGTTAAAGTACCAAACCTTGCTTTTCCTTGCTCTTCTTATCTATTTCACTTCCTTTCCTCTCTAATCTCCTTGATTTCCTATGAATTTAATATGTCACATATGTAAGAACAAACCCTAGATATGAACATGATGCTGCCTTATGATTTTCTAACAATCCTTTACTTATTCTTACTAATAATCACCATTTTCATCATTTCCTTTAAGTAGTTTATCATTTTTCACCATAATCATCAACTTACTAATTCTTTCCCAACATGAACATAATATCAAATCTTCCTAAACATAGCCTAATACCTAATTCTAATGAAAGAATAAGACTTAGGATGGTATCTTACCTTATTTCCTATTGAATTTCACTTGAGAAATGGCTTGGACTTGAAACTTGTCTCCTTGAAAATGGAAGGGAGGGGGAGCACGACTTAAAGAAGAAGAAAAGTGGTGATGGTGGTGTCTTTTTGATCCTTACTTGGGTTTGGATGACCATAATTAGTTATTTATAATTTAATTTACATTTAATTAATTTATTTATTTTCAATGGCCATGATTTGTCCAACACATTTGGATTTAATGGCTAGGATTTGGTTTATTTTCAATGGCCATGATTTGTCCAACACATTTGGATTTAATGGCTAGGATTTGATTTATTTTCAATGGGCATGATTTGTCCAACACATTTGGATTTAATGGCTAGGATTTGGTTTATTTTCAATAGCCATGATTTGTCCAACACATTTGGATTTAATGGCTAGGATTTGGCCACTTGAAAGTGGTTTTTTTTTCTTTTCTTTTAATATTTTGCCCCCAAAGTTATATTTAATTACAAAATTGCCCCTCCAGTGGAAATGTCCAAAATGTCCTTATCGGAAAATCGCCCGTAACTTACAAACCGTGCGTTTTCAGGAAAAATTGAAACCCACGGTTATGACCCGATTAATCTCAAGAATATTCTTCGGGGGTCGGATATGGGCACTATTAAGAACTTCCGACACTAAATTTTTAAGTTTACATAGTTGCCCCTAACTTTTGAGAAATTTCCACTTAGGTCCTTTTGATATCCCTTCTTGACCTTGCTGTCTTTCTTTATTAATATCTTTTTACTCACAACTCC
The DNA here is from genome assembly GCA_947685225.1 of Garcia nutans. Lineage (NCBI taxonomy): Eukaryota > Viridiplantae > Streptophyta > Magnoliopsida > Malpighiales > Euphorbiaceae > Garcia > Garcia nutans. Next base: position 20,185,658 of record CANTUV010000005.1, read on the forward strand.
AAATTAAGTAATTCTTATTCCTACTGAGACTAGACATCTAGGGCTACATTGTGTCAAAATTTCAGGTTGATCCGAGCTATATCTGATTTTTGACGGTCCTTTGAATTCAAGCCTACTATGCTGTCCTGAGGCAGCTTGCACATTGTCTACTAAATCCATCATATCTTATTCTGTACAACTCCAAATTGGGTAATTTAAAGTTATACGTCTATCTAAGACACAAATAAACAATTAAGTCTTCTTTGAGACTCTCTAATTCTGTCATTAACTTGGATAAAATTCGAGCTCAAGTTATAGGTCATGTTCTAAGTTCCTTTGTTCTAAGCCTAAATCATATCCTCTATGTCTGTTTCTTACCAATCTGGAATTCGGGATGTTACACATACAAACCCTAGACTAGATCAAAATTAGTTCATAATGATGCTATCAAAAAAATTCATCTCATTAAAATTAAAAGAAATTAATTTAGACATTAGAGAATTCATAAATACAATTTCAATGAAACTTAAGAGATAGAGTTTAAGAACAAAACCAAATTACAAACTTCCTTCGGCTTATGAAGAATCTCTTGCTCAGATTTTTGCTAAAAGAATAATGCAATCGCTAAAACTAATTTGATCTACAGTGTTTGCATGAAAGTGAAATCAAAATTCAAAAGAAAAGTGAAGAATAGCTGAAAAGTATGTGTTGGACGGCTGGAAGTGTGGATGATCCCCTTTTGCTTGCCCTAATCTTCTTATTTATACAAAACCCTCGCTGGAAATGCATGCTTTCTTTCTTTCTTTAGTCCCATGGAGTGACACGGCCAAGCTTGCGGCCATGTCATGTGACACGGCCAGTGGCTTGGCTGTGTCACCTGGGTGTGTCAGCTTCTGTTTCTCCTTGCTCTTCTTTGCTTCTTTGGAGATGAGAGTGACATGGCCAAGTTTGTGGCCGTGTCATGTGACACGGCCAATGGCTTTGCCGTGTCTCCTGGGTATGTCAACTTCTGTATCTTTTCTTTGGTTCTTCTTTATTCTTGGCTTAGGATGGGACACGACCAAGCTTGTGGCCGTGTCACCTGCCAGTGTCAGCTTCTGCCTAATTTTCCTTTCTTTCTTGGTTCCTTTTGTTTTGCCCTTTAGGTGAGACACGGCCAGTGGCATGGTCGTGTCTCCTGCCCGTGTCATGATCTGCCAAAAATTTTCTTGAGGTGACACGACCAAGCTTGATTTGGCTTGGCCATGTCTTGCTTGCTTCATGCTCTTCTTTCTTTGTTTTGATCTTCCAAGGGAGTTTTTGCACTTTAACCTAAAACAAACATTTAAAACAAACTTTAAATAAGAATCAAATAAAACATTAACCAAAAACACCTAAACATCATACTAAAAACTAGTACAAAAATGATCTAAACACTAGGATGAATCAAAACTACCAAAATGCATGAAATCACTAAATAAACAGATTAAAACTGCCAAAATGCATGAAGAAAACAATAATTATCATAATAAATAAATAACAATTTAATGACAAAAACTAATAAAACAACTACCCCAAACTTAAAACTTTGCTTGTCTTCAAGCAAATTCACATGGCATGAATTAAAAAATCAATTAACCTTAGCTATAATTCAAGTATATATGATGAAATCCTTTAAGACTCAGCAATAAATAAATGCAATTTACTTCAATCAAGATTTTCTTAACTCATTCATTAATTCAGACATAACAAATCTCATCTCTCATCTAATTGTTTCTCTTAATTTCAAAGGTTAATTCACTCAAACCAATCATGATTGCATGCTGCCATTAACTTGCTTAATTATATGATCTCTCTCACTAATTTTTCTCAAGAAATAATCCGAAGGTCTTTTTATTTGGATGTAATGGGGCTAAGGTGAAGGTGTGAGAAAAGACATTTAAGTTTGAACATTAAGAAATTGAGTATCTAAATTAGACAATACTCTTGCATAGAAACTCGTAACTCCCTCAAATGGTATATTTACCAACCCTTGATAGTCTCAAATATTTGCATACTTAAAGAAAAGTAAATGAGTCGAAATTCCTCTTTGATGACTAATGCTAGAAAATATATGAATTTTGTATATATATATATATATCTTCTCTTTTTATTTTTATTTATTATTTTTTTATGTATATATATATAATATAAAATTGCTTTGAACATCTAGCTCAAATGTAGAGAAAAAGAATAATCGACTCTTAGTCAAATACAATATGCAAAGTATGCATTTCAGTCCCAAATCTTACTGAAGCAATACTATATATATATTTTTTTATTGCTTACCCCACACTTATGAATTAAACCACTCCTATTGTCATATCATAAGAAACTCCATTCCTTAATGAAGGCATGATGATAATAGGAAAATGTTGAGTTGTGAATTGTGTTGATCAATCAAGAAAAGGTCAAAGGCTCAACTTGGCTCACTAAGGAATTCATAATTAAGGGAGGTCTTTTTAAGCTAAAGGGGGTAATCCTAATTTGCCTTCATCATTTTAAAACTAGAAATGAAATCATAATGTGAGTTCAATTAGTATGCAAAAGCAAGCTCTAGAGATACAAAATCATTAAGGTGCACACTTAAGAAAAGAAAATCAATTGACAATAATATTCAATCTATGAGGCTTAAAACTCACAAAGGGTGGGTTCTCAAAGATTTATATGTCATGAATTGCAGAATGTGAAAATTGATCCTGAATGAATTCAAATGCTAATCTTTATGCTGATACTAAAGGCTCAAATGTAATGCTAGAATTACAGAAAAGTCAATAAATTTCCATAAATTATGCCATGAAAAACACACAATAACTCACAAAGAAAACAAAACATAAAATTCACAATATAACTCACAAAGTAAACAAAACAAAAATTAAAGAAAAGATTAAAAATTACCCCACACTTATGAGTTACATTGTCCTCAATGTAAACAAAAGAAAAGATAGAAAGAACCGTTTTTGTGTCACGCATAGTGAAGCTTTCGTACAAATAGTCACATGAAAGAAAACAACAAAAGCAAATACCGCGACTTTAGCATAAACATGCGAGCAACGAAAGTTGGAACTGGATAGCCCTCCTTTTCTCAATTAAACTCAATGCTCCTGGCCTATTCTCTGTAAGAATAAAAACACTTCCAATCTCCAAACCATCAAGCCTTAAAGAAAAATAGAAGGGAAAATAAATAAATAATTGAATATACTAAACTAAAATGCTAAAAACAATAACAATGGGTTGCCTCCCATCGAGTGCTTCTTTAACGTCATCTTAGCTGGACGTTACTACAAGAATTAAGGATCGTAGATTAAAGAACTATCAGCAATCCTTACTTCTTGGAACCCTTTGTTATATGGTTTAACTCTCTGTCCATTTACTTTGAAAGTTTCATTCGTTTGAGAGTTAAGTAATTCTACGGCACCAGAAGGATATACCTGAGTTATCTCGAAAGGACCACTCCATCGAGACTTGAGTTTTCCTAGAAATAGTCGAAGATGAGAATTGAAAAGAAAAACCTTCATACCTGGGCTCAATGTCTTTCGTACTAAAATTCTGTCATGAAGTGCTTTAGTACGGTCCTTATAAATCCTCGAACTCTCATATGCCTCATTCCTTAGTTCATCTAACTCCGAAATTTGCAGAAAACGTTCTCTCTTTGCCTTGTCCAAATCTAAATTCAGAGTCTTAATTGCCTAATACGTCTTGTGCTCTAACTCCACTGGTAAATGACAAGCCTTACCAAAAACCAATCGGTATGGACTCATACTCAAGGGAGTCTTGAAAGCAGTTCGATATGCCCACAATGCATCATTCAATCTACTTGCCCAATCCTTCCTTGATGAGTTGACTGTTTTTTCCATAATTCCTTTGATTTGCTTGTTGGATGTCTCAACTTGTCCTGAAGTCTGTGGATGGTATGGGGTCGTCACCTTGTGTTTCACACCCGCCTTGTGCATTAACTTCTCGAAAAGTTTATTGCAAAAATGACTTTCCCCATCACTGACTATCACTCTTGGTGTGCCAAATCTGCTAAGAATGTATTCCTTCAAAAATTTAATAACCACATTAGCATCATTAGTTCGGGTGGGGATTGCCTCCACCCATTTTGAAACATAATCAACAGCAACTAAAATGTATTCATAGCCAAAAGATTTGGGAAAAGGACCCATGAAGTCTATTCCCCAAACATCAAATAGTTCAACCACAATATAAGATTGAAGGGGCATTTCATTCCTCCTCCCAATATTACCTACTCTTTGACAGCGGTCACAATGCTTACAATATTCTTGAGCATCTTTGAATAGAGTAGGCCAGTAAAATCCACTTTGAAGCACTTTTTCTACAGTCTTTCTCCCTCCAAAATGACCATCGCAGTGAAGGTCATGACAAAATTTAAGAACACTCAGTTGTTCTTCCTCAGATACACACCTGCGAACTATCTCATCTTTGCATATCCGGAATAGGTAAGGTTCATCCCAAAAATAGAATTTACTCATGTGCAAAAACCTTTTCTTTTCTTGAAATGACATGTCAGAATGCAAAATACCACAAGCAAGATAGTTAGCAATATCCGCAAACCAAGGTGAATTCATTACCGCAAACAACTGCTCATCAGGAAATGCTTCTAGATTTCTATGAATGCTATCAGATGCAAGATTTTCACCAAAGAAAGGTAACCTAGATAAATGATCAGCTACAACATTTTCACTTCCCTTAGTATCCTTGATTTGAAAAATCAAATTCTTGCAATAATAGTACCCATCAAATTAAACGAGGTTTAGCATGTTGTTTTTTTAAGAGATATTTTAGAGTCGCATGATCTGAATGCACAAAATTTTAGACCCAATCAAAGATGCTCTAAACTTATCTAAGGCAAAAACAACAGCTATCATTTCTTTTTCAGTTGTTGTGTAGTTAACTTGTGTGCTATTTAGGGTCAAGCTAGCATAATAGATCACTCTCAAAAATTTCTCAACCCTTTGCCCAAGGACAGCTCCTACTGCATGGTTAGAGGCATCACACATAATTTCAAAAAGTAAGGACCAAACAGGAGCTACAATTACCGGTGCACTGGTCAAGTTTTCCTTAAGGGAATTGAAAGCTTGCATGCATTGTGCAGTAAATTGTAATGCCCCTATACTCCATATAAGCACTATACATATACCTGGTATACATACAATGCGTATATAAAGTATAAGAATGTCACTTTTAGTTTCTATTTAAAAATCTTTATCCGAATTCAAGCAACATTATGTTAATTTAAGATACATTTATAAAAATCATGATTCTTATCAAAAAGTAAATCATAACTAAAAATCACACATGTATGCATCACCTTCTAGTTGGTCTCGAGACACTCTTACTTTTCTCGTGGCATAGCAGCTAGGCATCCAGATCATCCGCATAAATACCTGCGCGATTACACAACCGCGCTAAGCCCGAGAGCTTAGTAGTACAAATAAATAATAAAGTATACATTACAAAATAATCATACCTTATAATTTTAGCAACATGTTTTATTGTTCTCTTACCACGTTTTCCTTTCTCAATAGATTCTTCATATATTGCCACTAATCTCCTAAATTAAATAGATCATTACATAGCATATTCACAACACAATACTTACCCTTTCTATTTCATATACACATATATATGTATATATATTGTTACAACAAAACACCATTCAAACCTTTATAAGAACAATTCTCACAAATTCCACATTCACAAACATGTTACACATCACACAACAATTCCATAACCTCATATCTCCAGAGAACTCCTTAAGCCATGTTCACTTTCAACATATCAATACACATATTACAAACTCATACTTCATAACATCATTTTATTCACAATTCATTAATCATGAAACACATTTCCATCAAAAGAATTCATAGATCTCATTATTCATTTGTTTCAACATTGTTTCCATATATCTTATTTATCAATCATGTTACCATTCATGACTCACATTACACAAAGAAAAGCATGGGCCCAAGACACACTAATATGCCATTCAATTTTCAGAGTAATGCTTTGGTTTATTCATCACATTTATCATTATCATAGACTCAACTAGGCTTCAAGGATTAGGCTCAACCAAGCTTCAAGGGGAACAAAGCATGCTAAGTATCAACCCAACTTGGCTTCAAGAACCAAACCCAACCTAGCTTCAAGGGTTGTAACATCTCAATTAGGCTTCAAGGATTAGACCCAACCAAGCTTCAAGGGGAGTAAAACATGTTAAACTTCAACCCAACTTGGCTTCAAGGATCAAATCCAACCTAACTTCAAGAGATTGTTACTAATAGGCATGCCACCAACAACAAACTCTGAAAATGGAATAACACATTAGTCACACAATTCATTTATTATTTCATTATCATTCCTATTCTCAATTCTCATCATCATTTAGGCAAACATGCCTTATTTCTTTCAATTGCATCACCATAGCCAATCACAATGGCTTTATATCACATTTGAGTCATCATTGCCAAGAACAATGGCTTTATATCACATTATATCTCAAATCACATTTCAAGTTTCATCATTGAGATATGCAACATCAATTACATTACTAAACAAACATATCATGAATCAATCATACCATATAGGCATGCTTCAATCATAACATTAAAGTAATTCATCATCAATGATCTCATGATATTCCACATTATACACAACATGCCATTATTCATATGCACCATTAATCTACATATAATACAATACAATTCATGAGATTGACAATGCATAAAACCTAACATGGTTCATATAATATCAACATTATCATCAAATCATATTGATCAATTCAATTCATCACTCAAGTATACATATACATAACAATTTACCTTATTCATGGATTTAGAATCTTCCATATACATTTGGTTGGATCATTACTGTTTTAAATGTGTTTAGATACAAAAGACATTTGAAGATCCAATAATGTTTGATGACCAAGTAACAAACACAATAGCAAACACCCTCAAGGGACACGGCCAAGCTTGTGGCCGTGTCTCCCAATATAACATCCAGTAGCCAACACGCCCAAGGGACACGGCCAAGCTTGTGGCCGTGTCACTCAATATCAATTCAAGCAGTAGCAAACACGGGCAATGGACACGGCCAAGCCAGTGGCCGTGTCTCTCAACACAACAATCCAGTACCAGACACGGGCAAGGGACACGGCCGTGTCTCTCAACATAAATCAGACAGTAGCAAACACAGGCAAGGGACACGGCCAAGCCAGTGGCCGTGTCTCTCCAAAACTCATCCAACACGGCCAAATTTGCCCTAACTTGGCCGTGTCTCTCATAACTTGGCCGTGTCCTACAATAATTTAAAGACCAAACACTCGAAATTCATCCAAACCAAACCCCAAATCAACATTTCATCATTTTCCTTACAATTATCTCAACTCATCAACACTTAGATGTTAATTTCACACATTTATATACTTCAATCTCTTGTTATCATCCCCTTACACACCAATCAAACCAAACATAACCTAAATCCAAAAGAAATCCAACTAAGAAGATAAAAACCTATATATATATGTATAATCAATAAATTCAACTCAAGAAATGAGTACTTACTTGAATATGTTGCCAAATCTTCATCTCCATCTTCAATACTCTTAAAATCCTTAAGAAATTTTTATGAAGATCACCTTTCTCTCTCTCTCTTGTGCTCTCTCTCTCTCTCTCGTGCTCTCTTGTCCCCGAAGAAGAAGAACAGAAGAAGAAGAAAGAAAGAAGGTTCTCCTCTCTTCCTTCGTTCTTATCTCAAATATATATAATAATAATAATAATAATAATAATAATAACAACAATAACAATAATAATAACAATAATAACAATTATACCATTAAATCTCCACCACACACAATTCCTTTTGACTTTCTTCTTCTTTTCTCTTTCCTTCAATACACACATTGAATCCAAATACCACAGTAACCCCAACACTTTTAGGGTATATTTTAAGATATTACATAAATTCAAATGGAACATCTTTCCCAAGTAAATGACACAATGGTTGGCTTATTTTAGAAAAATCTTTAATAAACCTCCAGTAAAAGCCTACATGCCCAAGAAAGCTTCTTATTCCCTTAACAGAGGTTGGTGGGGGTAATTTAGTAATCAACTCTGCCTTAGCTTTATCCACCTCAATCCCTTTACTAGACACAATATGGCCCAATACAATGCCGTGAGTAACCATGAAATGACTTTTTCCCAACTCAAAGTGAGGTTACATTCAATGCATCTCTCAAGCACAAGAATAAGTTTACTGAGGCAATTATCAAAAGAGTCACCAAAAACAAAAAAAATAATCCATAAATACCTCAATAAAGTCATCTATCATATTCGTGAAAATAGACATCATGCATCTCTGAAAAGATGCAGGCGCATTGCACAAGCCAAACGACATACGCCGAAATGCATAAGTCCCAAAATGGCAAGTAAAAGTGGTCTTGGATTGATCCTCTGGTGCTATTGCCACCTGATAATAACCTGAAAGTCCATCCAAAAAGCAATAATGTGAGTGTCCAAAAAGTTTATCCAACATTTGATCAATAAAAGGAAGAGGGAAATGATCTTTCTTTGTGGCATTATTTAACTTCCTATAGTCTATACACATCCTCCACCTAGTGGTAGTCCTAGTAGGAACCAATTCATTCTTTTCATTTTTTACCACAGTGATTCCTGATTTCTTAGGCACTACATGTACTAGGCTAACCCACTCACTATTGGCTATTGGGTATATCACTCCTTCATCAAGCAATTTAAGCACTTCCTTCTTAACCACTTCACTCATGTTTGGATTAAGGTGCCTTTGGGTCTCTCTCACAGGTTTAGCTCCCTCTTCTAAGATAATTCTATGCATGCACATTGAAGGGATAATACCTTTGATATCACTCAACCCCCATCCTATTGCTCTTTTCAATCTTTTTAATTCACTCACCAACCTCATCTCTTCCCTTTCACTAAGTTCGCTAGAAATTATCACAAGTAAGGTGTTGTGATCTCCTAAAAATACATATTTCAGATTTTTAGGCAACTCTTTTAGCTCTAACTCAAGTGAAGGGTTATTCTCTTCTTTTTGGATGGAGGGGAGCTCAAATGACAGTTCCTCTTTAAGTTCCTCTATTTCAGTACTTTCAAAAATATCAATGGAACTGGCTACTTCTGAGTCAAAAATATCCAATTCACGATCTAAGGTTAGTGCCAACTCCAATTTATCCGAAGAACCTGTTTGCAAGAAAACATCTGAAACAACTGCGTCAATACAATCAATCAAAGAGCAATCCTCGTATAATGCAGTTGTAGGAATGGGAGAAGTGTTAAAAATAGAAAATTCAACCATTTGTCCTAAGACAGTCATTGACAATTTACCATTTTTAACATCAATCAAGGTGTTGGTCGTAGCCATAAAAGGCCTACCAAGTAGAATAGCGTGTGCGGATGGTGTAGGGCTATTTCCTTCCATGTCAAGAACTATCAACCAACCAACTTCAACTAACACATCTTCTATAACTCCTTTCGGGAATCTAAGAGATCTATCAGCTAATTGCAAGACCATTTTGGTAGGTTTAAGTTCCCCAAGTTCTAATTCAAGATACACAGAATAAGGCATCAAATTAACACTGGATCCTAAATCACACATGCCATCAGTCCCCTTTCCATTACCTATAGTAATTTTAATTATGAAACTACCAGGATCCTTTAGCTTCGGAGTTAGTTTATGTTGCAGATTAGCACTAGCTACCTCTGATACTATCACCTTTTCATTTAGCTCATACCTCTTTTTCTTGGTGTTTAATTCCTTGAAGAATTTGGCATAAGTCGGCATGTTCTTTATTGCTTCAAGTAAAGGTAAGTTAATACTTACCTTAGATAGCATGTTGAAGATGTCTGAAAATTTCTTATCCTGTTGATCATTCTTCAACCTGCTAGGAAATGGTATAGGTGGCCGGTAAGGATTACTTGCCTTGTGTAAATCTGCTGAAGGAGATTTCTCCATTGATTTTTCTCCAGCACCCTTGTCCTCTGGTTCTCCTTCCTTTTTGTTCTCTTGATCACCTGCATTCACAGAATTATTTTCAACACCATTATTTATTACCTTGCCACTTCTAAGAACAGTCACTGCTTGTGCTTACTCAGGTTGACTCAAAAATTTTCCTTTTTGTTGAATCTGCATCTATTGTGCAAGTTGTCCCACTTGGGTCTCCACTTTCTTGAAAGATGCTTCCAATGAATCCAACCTTTTGTTATTCATCTCTTGATTATTGGTACTGACTTGGATAAAAGCATGTAAACTATCCTCCAAACTCTCTCTCTTAGGCTGCCCTTGATTTCAAGATTGCCCTAGTGGTTGATTTTGTCTCTGGAGCAAATGGAAAGGTTGTTGAGAATTATTTGTTGCCTAGGAAAAGTTTGGATGATTCCGCCAACCAAGATTGTAAGTGTTTGAGAAAGGATCATTCTGGGCCCTTGGTTAATATCCCCCCATAGCATTAACTTGCTCAACCTCATTTCCATAAGACTCGTATGCAGAGGGGCATATATTTGCTCCATGCCGAAAATTTCCTCAAATTCGACACACTTCTTGAGTGGATGAAGAAGCATTGTTCTTCATGTTCAGCATCTGCACTTGCCTTGTCAATTCTACTATCTGATTGACCATCTCACTGTTGGCTTCCAATTGATTTACCCCTTTACTTCTTCCTCATACACTTTTCTGTTGGGAATTAGCTCCCAACATTTCAAAGATTTCATAATTCTCATCTGCTGTCTTTTCTCCCATAGCTCCCCCAGCTGCATTATCAACAGTATTCTGAAATTGCTGGGTTAGACCATCATAGAAAAATTGATTCAGCAGTTGAAGTGGGCAGTGATGGTGTGGACACTAGATTAACAACATCTTAAACCTGTCCCAAGCCTCATGAAATGGCTCTCCTTCAAATTGAGCAAATGTAGCTATTTTTCCTCTTAATTCAGCTGTTTTCTAATGTGAGTAAAATTTGCTCATAAACTTGTTATAGACTTGCTCCCAAGTTGTCAAAGAATTTTCAGGCAACATCATAAGCCAGCTTTTTGCCCTATACTTTAATGTGTATGGAAAACACCTCATCCTCAACTGGTCTTCGATTAGTCCTCCCAATGGAAATGTGTTGAGGGTGGAGTAGAAATCCCGGATAAAGATCAAAGGATCCTCATTCGGAACTCTATAGAAAGATGGCAGCATGTTGTAATGGATATTTTTCAACTCATAATTTCTTAATGCATCTGTCAATCTTATACATGAGGTAGAAGTCCCAATGACAGGTCTGGCAAAATCCATTATAGTTCTTTGCCTTTCTTCTCCCATATTGGTAGATTGCGCAATATCTGACTCAAAATCAGAAATTTCCTCCTCCGTATCAAACCTGGTATACAATTCAAACTCTTCTCTGATCCTTTTCACTCTTTGAATTTCCAGAATAACTGGGCAAAGCTCTCCTCCGATTGATCTCCTGCCTTGCATAAACAAAATTTCTTGAAATAGGAATTATTAAAAGCAAAAGAAAAATAAAATGTAAACTATGCATTATAATTTAAAATATTTATGACTAATAAACAATTAAGCCAATTAGCTTACCCGACAACGGCGCCAAAAATTTGTTGCGCTCTAATAAACACTACTAAAGCCACAATCGCAAGTATACGAGGCTATTGTAGTATTTCGGTGAACACCTCAAGGTTGTCTCACAAGGAAGCTAGATAGGCTAATTATTTATCATATCGTAATGAACAAATTATTAATTAGTAGTTTTTTTATTTATAAGATTGAATTGTTGAACAACTAATGTAAAAGAAAATGAATTGAATTTATAGCAATGAAAGGAAACTGAACAAGGATATTGATTCACTTAATAGAAAAGCCTAGGGTTTTTCACTTCTCTACTAATTTATATGTATGAATGGTTATTTCTCTCAACTGGTTTAATTTCAAAGATCATATTTCAAGCAACTTAATTAATCAAATCAAGGAAATAAGCTCTCGCATTAAAACCTCTTTCAATTAATCTTATTACAATCAAAATGATCTTTTCCTTAGGTTTATATCTCTAATTCACCTAAGTCCCTAATTGAATTTTTCCAGCATTAGACTTCATTTCTCAATCCTTCATCTAAATACCTCAAACACATAATTGGTGGCCAATCAATTATATATTAACATTAATCCATTCATTTAAGGATAAAAGAAATAATTCAGTTAAGAGCAATAACCATTTCATACAATCATAGTAGATCCATACAAACCCTAGACTAGATCAAAATTAGTTCATAATGATGCTATCAAACAAATTCATCTCATTAAAATTCAAAGAAATTAATTTAGACATTAGAGAATTCATAAATACAATTTCAATGAAACTTAAGAGATAGAATTTAAGAACAAAACCAAATTACAAACTTCCTTTGGCTTCTGAAGAATCTCTTACTCAGATTTTTGCTAAAAGAATAATGCAATGGCTAAAACTAATTTGATCTAGAGTGTTTGCATGAAAGTGAAATCAAAATTCAAAAGAAAAGTGAAGAATAGCTGAAAATATGTGTTGGACGGCTAGAAGTGTGGTGTGTCAACTTCTGTGTCTTTTCTTTGGTTCTTCTTTGTTCTTGGCTTAGGATGGGACACGACCAAATTTGTGGCCGTGTGGCTTGGCCGTGTAACCTGCCAGTGTCAGCTTCTGCCAAATTTTCCTTTCTTTCTTGGTTCCTTTGGTTTTGCCCTTTAGGTGAGACACGGCCAGTGGCTTGGTCGTGTCTCCTGCCCGTGTCATGATCTGCCAAAAATTTGCTTGAGGTGACACGGCCAAGCTTGATTTGGCTTCGCCATGTCTTGGTTGCTTCATGCTCTTCGTTCTTTGTTTTGATCTTCCAAGGGAGTTTTTGCACTTTAACCTAAAACAAACACTTAAAATAAACTTTAAACAAGAGTCAAATGAAACATTAACCAAAAACACCTAAACATCATACTAAAAACTAGTACAAAAATGATCTAAACACTAGGATGAATCAAAACTACCATAATGCATGAAATCACTAAATAAACATATTAAAACTACCAAAATGCATGAAGAAAATAATAATTATCATAATAAATAAATAACAATTTAATGACAAAAAATTATAAAACAAGATCATAGCAAGTACCTTGACGAAGATCAATAAGAGGAACATACATCAAATATGTCTGAATGGTGATACGAGAAATCTTCCACCATGGTACTAACCAACGGATGTTGACTGCAGCGCATGAGTGAATCCAGTTAACTCAGTTGGCATATGAAGAAGCAGGATGGAGTAGTTCCTAATAGAGTGATGTTGCGGCAAATATATGGTGAAATCCATGGATGGAGTGCCGAATCTTTAAGCCAAGAAAAGAATTTTAAAAAAAAGAGCCTATTAGATTAAAAATTTGCAAAGCTGGCTTAAGCAAAAATTAAGGCGGTTCGCTAGTTCCTAAAACCTGCAAGGGTGGTCTAGGCAAAAATTAGAACCAACAAAAAAATGAAAAAGTAAAAGTATTATATGTATTAATTATAGTTTACTATTTAAAGATTATTACAATCACTTTGTTTATTTATGTTCAATAAATTTTATACAACACTTTAATACAAAATGATCACTATGATGGAGGTGGCGGTCTATAATCAAATAAAGCACTCAAAAAGTCATCACCAGTTGGAAGCGGGGGCACGTCATCTGTCCTTGTTCCCCCTAAAAAAAAGCACCCGAATCACGATTATCTTGAAAATCACTCCTATCATGATCAAAGTTTGCGAAGGGAGGTGGCATGTCATGGTCATCTGCCTGAGGCCTCCTTGATGAAGATGCGCCATGATCTCTATATCCTTGAAATATGAAGTCCCAAAAGTTCCTTTCAAGATGATCCGCATGCCAGCAACTAGTGGCCAAACCCTCTCACAACTTTCGATTATGCTCTTCAAGCATTCGCGGTGAGCCAGAAAGGAAAATTAGGTTATATATTTTCATGCATACATTCAGCATATGTAAATTGAAATAGGAAAAATAGACCAGATAACTCATATTGAAGCCCTGCAGATGAGATGGCACATCTGGCTGAAAGGAAGGAGCAAATAGAGAAAATTGTCATTGCAGTAGTTAAAATGGTAGTTGAGCTGAAACAACTATGGAAGGTCCAACCTTAGTACCAAATGAGCCAACAGTCTACGACAATCATGAAAATAGTCAGAGAAAGTTAAGAAGGAATAGTTGCAATGATAAATCTTTACCTGAGAAGTGCCAGCTCCAGAATCAACTTGAGTGTAACACCCCTTCCCGGCCTACATGTGTAAGCCGAGTAGAGGAGTCACACTAACCTAATGTTGCTACCAATTTTACTTAGTCAAATTTTAGTTTCGGTTTTTACAGAAATTTAGCCAGAGGTTCGCCTAGAAATTTGGGTCCTAAGTTTCGACAAAACTGGTTTTTCTGATTTTTGAAAACATTTTTTTTACATAAACCAATGCGAACACAATCAGTCTCAATACACTCCCAATGAATCCCCCTTATAACCTCAACTACAAACCTGCAAGAAGAATTCACACTTCTAGTACAAAATAAAGTAGAGGTTTATTATTATGACATACTACTAACGTACAGTATAACATAGTAATTCTCAATCTTATATATATATATACATGTCACAACTAGTTAACTCAAAATGGAAACTAAGAGATCTACCCTAAGATGTAGTGGGTCTGGTCGTCGCTTCCCAAGAGTTAGCTACTGCTCCGAACCTACGAGTCAAGGAAAACTTAACTTGCTGAGTAATGTCGCTTAGTGGGTACTTTACCAATGGAAATAAAAGTAAAGAGTATTTGTACAAGCAAGGCAATAAAATATATGAATGTTAAATACTATAAGAAATAAAATATTAAGCTCACTTCAATGAAATAAAAATGTACTTTTTTAAAAAGAATTTCAAGTTTTTCAAAAGATTTCAACTAAAATTGTAAAATATTCACAATTCAACTTATGCCATAAAATAGTCGTGTCATAGTTTGTAAATTTTTGCTCTACTGGTAAAAGCAGAACCACAGCGATAAGGCAGTGGCCCTCATCACTCTAACACGGGTGGCCCTCACCACCAATATCAAATCACAGGAATGGTGCTCACCATCCTGGTTATAACCAATGGCCCTCACCATTGAGTTCAGATCATAACAATTCAATCACAATATCAAACAGTACTGCATAAGTTAGTATAGTGCACTATACCCTTATCTACCAAGTTCAACCACCAAGTAGACCTTAAGGGTTTAAAATTCAAATCCAAGATTTCCACAAATTTTTAAATGATTTGCACATCCCTTTTCATTTTTACCAAGTCATGCCATTTCACCGTGTACTAACTCTGTGGCTAAAGGCAGTTTCATTTCCAAGTGTTTACCACCATTCCCAGTGGAAATAATCACATTAGAACAATTCCCAAAAATGACCAAAAGAATAGTAACACGGCGTGTAAAATCGGCAACTCAAATGGCATGACATATGAATAGTAAAATCTGGTTTTCGTCTAAATTTCAGTCAATTTCAGTTATGCATTTGACCAGGTAAATGATTTTATTTTTGGCTGAAAATTTACAGGAAACTTAATTCATATGTTGACTAATTGTATGTAAAATTTCGTCAAAATATTTCATCGTTTTCTGCTCAACCAGCTGCCCAAAGTTGGGTCCAGAATTGGCTCCCAAAGGGCACCAATTCGGCCCCCACTTGCATTTGGTGCAAAATTGTTTATTTTTTTTGTTCTAAACCCATTTAAAAGCTTCCCTAATAATGTAATGAATACTAATACACTTCCCTTTTAAAATAACTTGATTGTTTAAATCAATTTGGACTAAATGGAGTTCATAAACTCTTTTACCAAAATCATTGAAAACATTAAATTTCATTTGAATTTAAATAACCCAATCACCACATGGATTCAAAAATACCACTCAACAATTGAATTCAAACTCAAACAACACATTTAGGCATCCATAGCAAAAGTTCCATAGATAAATTTTTGGCAAGAAAATGAAAGAAAATTTAATTCTTCCAAGGTAAAGTACCAAACCTTGTATTTTTAATTTCCTTTTGCTTTCCCTTCTCTTTCAAGCTCTTCCTTCTCCTTATTTCCACCCTTGCCTACAAAAATTTCACAACACAACCTCAACCATAAACCCTAGAAATTTAGGACATGCACTACCCTTCCATTTCTTTTCAAATTAAGTCCTAATCTAACCTTATTAAACCTTAGAAACCTTAATTCTTCCATTTAATTAATCAATATCATCACTACTTAAGTTTTCCCCAAATCCACCATAAGTACCCTAATTTTAATCTCTCAAATTACTCATTAAAACCTAAAATTTGGATTAGAAATGAACTTACCTTAGTTTAGGACCTTGGATTCCACCAAAACCTTTGATAATTAACCTTAAAACTTGAAAATCACCAGCTTTCTTCCTTCTCCTATGGTTTGGACGACCCTCCTTCTCAAGAGGGAGTTTTTTCTTTCTTCTTTCCTGTGTTTTTGGTCCAAATGGCTGCCCAATTTGGCTAATAATGTGTTAAGACAAATGCTTAATTCCAATTGGTCCACTTTAAGGCAAAATGGCCATTTTTCATTGGTACAATTGTCTCCCTCTTTTATTTATTTAAGGCCCAAGCCATTGCACTTTCTTTTAATCATATTTTGGCCCCTCTTCTTCCCTTTGCTATAATTTTATGATTTAAGATGTGAAAAGATGAAAATACCCTCCGGCGATTGATTGTCTGTAACTTTTAAACCATGTGGTTCCACGAAGTGAACCACATATGGTTTTGACCCTCTCGACCTCTACTTTCCATTTTTAAGGTCTATTTTAGGTTTCCAAGTCATTTTGAAAAATTACCAATAAGCCCTCGACTTTTTACAAAATTCCCTTTAGGTCCTTTCTTTGCTCGGGTTTGCTCGGGCTCCGTTTCTACTGACGATCATTTCATATTCAACCCCTCGACATCCTCTATGCACTCGTGTGTTTATTTCCTACTTTGGATTCATGTATAAATTTTAATTAATAATGACCAAAATGCCCCTAGTCTACGTGTCTTCGTTTCTCTCTAATGGGGCGTTTCCGAAGAAAGTCACAGTTAACAGTTTTTACCCAATTTTTCTCTAGTTTCCATTTCATTACACTATCACATACATTATTAAGACTTTCCAGACTGGTCACCCATCACCGTAGGTTACGCATGTTTAACCCCGGTCCTTTAATGAATTATAGCTTAACGGTCTAGGGTTAGCCGGACCTCTTTAGCATGCCTACTTTGTCAGCACGTGTGAATACTGTACATACCTGCTATGGCCGGTCGTGACAGTGAGAATGAGAAGGAGGCTCTTCTTCATCCTCATCCTCATCCTCATCCTCTTCTTCCTCTTCATCCCCGCTATCTTCCTTGCCATCGTCTTCCTCTTCCTCATTTTCCTCATCACCTCCTTCCTCCATGATATCACCCTTTTCTTCTTCTTCTTCCTCAAAATCTTCAAACCTATCCAGAGCAACTTCAAAGTGCAACAGTTGGTCCCGTATGAACTCATTCTATGATAAGTCTGGTTGAAGCAAGAGTACTTCAATATCATATCCAATAGGGCATGTCTCCATGCATTCTCTGGCATGGATATGTAAGTAAGTATAGATGCGGGGATGTTGGCTGGTATTCATCTTTAATCATGGCCAAGAAACTAATTATGAACCCTCTCACCAAGGAACTAGCCGCTGGACACAGGTCTGCCAATGATTCGGTGAGAGTTTTGTAAGGGTAATGCATTATTCATGCCAGTGGTCCAAATAGCCCTCTCCTCAGCTCTCCACTAAGCTATGTTTACCCACAAGACGATGCCAAAGGTAAGTAATTTTTCCTTACAAAATTCAGCAATAATACTAATTTATCTTTTACCTGATCCCAGGTCAGGCAGCTCAACTGATAACACTGAGAGTCCACGTGATGACTACCCGGCACTTTTTTGCGATCGGGAAACCAACAACCTAATCTTGGGTACCCCATCCATCTCCCTTCAAAACCAGGCACCCTCACCAAATTGTGTTCATATGCCCACACCTGTCATGTAAAAAAAAATCAAGCTTGCTAATATGCATCATTCGAATATATCAAAATCAAGATTCATACATCGGCGACAACCATAAAACCTATAAATGATCTTTTATTCCTACTAATTTTGTCAAAGTCGTGATAGAGACATGCAAGGCCCACCTCTCCCCAAGCATAATATGGCAAGAGCTCAAAATTAGATGAAGCACGTAGGATTGACAGGTGTATCAATGCCTCAGTGCTGCGTAGAATGGTCATGGCTAACAGATATAACAAGAATCCATGGGTGTACATTTTTTCCTGCTCACCTTGCACGGTCCTGGTCTGCCTCAACCAGTACTATCAGATAAATTCATATTTGATCTTACACTTTCCCTTATACATAGGCTTTAAACTGATCAACTGTCAAATTTCATCCACAGTCAATATATCATTAGTCAATGGGATAGGAATTCCTTCACACTTCAAACCCGTTATTGCCATAAAGTCCACTGGACCAATGGTCATCTCTCCAATGGGCAAATGAAAGGTATGGGTGGTGTCCATCCACCGCTCGACAAGCACCTGGATCATGCTTCTATTGATTTGGAACCCTTTAGTTGACAGTTACAATATAAATTCTTTGAAACCACATTCACGGATCATTCTCTGAACAACCGGTGTCACTCGCTTGTCTTGTGGACATTTCCACCACCATGGATCACACAACTATCATACTGCAACAATAAAAGTAAGTCCATCTAGGTATGTATATTTGCACCAGTAATTATTATTTCATGCCATACTAATTTTTATATACACTTTACGAATTTCGTTCTTTTGCACCATAATAATATTTATTTTCAACCTTATTTTATTTTATATTCATCAATAACTACTTTCATTTATTGTGCAGATAAATAATTTTTTTCATTATGGATTGCATACTTTGATTTTTACAAAAAATTTATTTATTTTTACTACCTTAATAAAATTACAGAATAATATATAATGAGTTTGCTACAAAAAAAATACTTAAAGAAAAATAAATAAATAATAAAAAATAAAGATACCTGTGTTTTTTCTCAAGAACATCAAGAACATCGGTGGAGGTTCATTCCTGCTAAAATAGGCACCTGATCCAACCCGCTATTTCTGAGGTAAGCTCGCAATTCTAAATCCATGTGAGGTCTAGGTCCTCAATGCATGTTGATTTGCCACCATAATTTTTTTATGATAGTTAAAAATTCTTCGACTGCTTTAAAGTTAAAGTTGTTGGAGCTTGCAATGTGCTTGAAACTTCAAAGTTGAAGTAAAAGTATTTGATGCATAATTTTGAGGATGACCGATTCAGTATTTATAAGGAGAAAAAGTAAAATTTCAATAATTCATTCATTTATTGTTAAAGCCAGAAATCAAATGCATGTAAATTAAAAAAAAAAGAGGCATATAAAACAAATAGGAAAAGATGCATCATTCAAATAATTCAATCAGTATTTAGAGTTATTGTCTCGTATCAATAATTCATTTACACACAGCACACGAGCACACAGTGCATTGATATTTATTGGGAGAATATAATTTTTGCGTGTCTAAAAAATATTTTTTATACTCATTAAATATTTTTTTCCATGAAGGGGTCAAGAGTATATAGATACCCATATATAGTAAAAAATAGCTAATTTTTTTGCAAAATACTTTACTAACTTCAATTAATTTTGCAGGTGTCTCGGGTACAGAACCCATATCATTTTTTGATCCCAGAAATCACTCAGGTCCAGAACCTAAATTATTTTTAGAGTCCAGAATTCACCTCGGGTCCAGAACCCAAATCATTTTTCAAGTCCAAAACTCACCCCGAGTCTAGAACCCAAATTATTTTTGAATCCATAACTCGGGTCCAGAATCCAAATTATTTTTTGAGTTCAGAACTCGCCTCTGGCCCAGAATCCAAATTATTTTTTAGTCTAAAACTCGCCCCAGGTCTAGAACCCAAATTATTTTTTGAGTCCAGAACTCACTCGGGTCTAGAACCCAAATTATTTTTAAGTCCAGAACTCACTCCGGGTCAAGAACCAAAATTATTTTGAGTCTAGAACTCACTCCAGACTACAATCTAGATTATTTTTTAGTTCAGAACTCACTTCGGGTCCAGAACCAAAATTATATTTTAGTCTAAAACTCGCTCTGGATCAAGAACTCAAATCATTTTGGGGTCCAAAACTCACTCCAGTCTAGAATCCAAATCATTTTTTAGTCCATAACTCACCCTGGATCCAGAATCAAAACCAATCTAGGTCTAGAATAATCCTTATCCAAAATCAATTCAAAACCATGCTTCTTTTCACTCTTTGAATAAATTAAAGATCATTCAAGCATTGGGCAAACTGTAGACCCTTGATTTTGGTCCTGGCAAGTCCGGTGCTAATTTCAAACCTTTGATTGGATCAATATATTGTAATAGGACCTAAAAGAAGCTAATTAAACTTTTAAAACCCTAATTGGGTCTATTTTAGAAGATTTGGTTGGTTTTTATATGATACTAGTGCATTAAACCCTAAGATGGGTCTGATTTGAAGGTTTGGTTGATTTGTCACTTAATTCGGATGGCTTTTAGTCAATAGAGGTGTCCCGTGTCAAATTAGGGCAGCCAATTTAACATGGAAAACCCCATATCGAATTGGGGCAACCCCAATTTGATATGGGGCTGTCCCATACCGATATCGAAATGGGGCCCCATTTCGATATGGGGCAGCCCCATTCCATGTCGAATCCAGAAGTATATTTCGATATGGGCTTACATTTTGTCAAAATTAAATCACTTGAATTTTAGACGGACTCAATTTACATCGAATTCAAGTAATTGTGATTTGATATGGTCTCAGTTTTCGTCGAACCCATGAATTCGACATGCATCAGAATAAACGGTTCTTAAAGAGGAAAACATCCATGCTTAATCTGATGGAGTTATTACAAATATAGGTTTTAAAAACCTGAAAGAGGATTTTGGAGTTTGATTGGCTGCTAGGACTCTGGAAAGCTCAGTAACCATCAACGAACAAACTCTAGAAAGCTTCAAAAACAAAGGAAACAACAAGGATAGATAAGGAAGATCAATAACACATAAACTTTACAAAAGGCAGTGCACTCACTGTCTTGGACAAGCTCACCCAGAATTCTCATTCAAACGAATTTGGTGGAGCCAACAAATGATGGTATACTCTAAATTAAATAAATACAACATGCTTTGGTGGTTTTAAAAATTGAATAAGTTCGTTATTCATCAAATTAAAGTTATAGTAGGCAATTTCTTCTTAAATCAATTTATATGTTAGTTTACATGGAGTGAAGATTATTCTTTTGATAAATCATAATAACTAGAACCAGTAAACTTGTTTTGCTCAGGTTGTTAATTTTTTTCTTTTTTCTAGTTATTTAATCAATATACTACATAGATTCTCTTAAGGTTTTCAATATAAAACTCACAGTAAGCTTCATTTAAGCACTTTAAAAAATATTCACAGTTCGTATAAACCTTTAAAACTTTGATAAGTTTTTCACAAACATCAACCCTAATTAATTTAAAACCTTAAGATCCAAACATTATTTTTTATAAATACCAAACCCTAATTTATTTCTTCCTAAAACCCTAATTGCATGGTATTATCCCTAAACCCTAATTTGATTAACCAAAAATTCTACTATTTTCTTAAAACTATAAAACCCTAATTAATTCTATTTTTTCAAAATCCTTATAGTAGCCTAAATATTTTAAAGAATAATTATTATTATGTTAATTCCAAAACCCTAAAACCTTAATTTTTTTAATCTAAACCTCAAAACCCTAAATGTTATTTAATAAACCCTAAATTGAGACATGAACCTAAACTTGTATCTTTATTGCTTTGTTCAAATTAGAAGCATATTTATTATATGTTTTGATTAATGGTCTATTTATATCTTTGATTTATATCTTTGATAAATAGTTTATTTATGATGAATGGTTGGTTATTTTTATTGACTTGTTTTGGTTTCGAACAATTACAAGAGGTATGTTTCCATATTTTGGGTACCTCATGTTGTGAGCATCATGTAATTTAATTTATTTCAAGTTTCGGATCAATGTAAAGGATATGTTTCCACTAATTGGTGGGTATCCTATTTTATTTATTTTCTTTTAGACATTGGACAATTGTAAAGGCATGTTTCCATCCATGGATGGGTGCCTATTTGTTTTGTTTTGATAAAGTAATTATTTATTCTTATAATAAAATAGAATATGGATAATATTTTATTAATTAAGAATTTTATAATTAAGACTTGAAAAGGAGGCTGGTTCCATTGAATCGGGCATTGTGGGGTGCTGTGTCATTCTCACCTTCCCCACATGTACCTAATTTTCCGAACCCAATAGGGGATTAGGGATTCCTTAGGAATCGAGTCATCCACCCCTTTCTTTTTCCCAACTTGTCCGGGTAGCAATTCCATTTTCTCTATGTTTAGACCCGTGTTTTCTAAGGCCTGAGCCTAATAGTGCAGAAATCACAAGAACCATTCCACGTGGGAGTGGGGGCAAAAATCCCCGCTCACAGTAAATAGATACCCATATATAGTAAAAATAACTAAATTTTTTGCAAAATACTCTACTAACAACAATTAATTTTGCAAGTGTCTCGGGTCCAGAACTCAAATCATTTTTTAAGTTCAGAACTCACTTGAGACCAGAATCCAAATCATTTTTTGAGTCCAGAACTCCCCTCGGGTCCAGAACCCAAAGCATTTTTCGAGTCCAGAACTCATCCCTGGTCAAGAACCCAAATTATCTTTGAGTCTAGAACTCACTTAGGTCCAGAATCCAAATCAATTTTTGAGTCCAGAACTCATCTCGGGTCCAAAACCCAAATTATTTTTTAATCCAGAGCTCGCCCTAGGTCCTGAACCCAAATTATTTTTGGAGTCCAGAACTCACTCGGGTCTAGAACCAAAATTATTTTTGAGTTCAGAGCTCACTCTAGGTCTAAAACCCAAATTATTTTAAGTCCAGAACTCAATTCGAGTCCAGAATCCAAATTATTTTTTAGTCAAGAACTCACTCCGAATCTAGAACCCAAATTATTTTTTAGTCTAGAACTCACCCCGGGTCTAAAACCCAAATCATTTTCGAGTTCAGAACTCACTCCAAATCTAGAACCCAAATTATTTTCGAGTTTAGAACTCTCACCTTGGATCCAGAATCCAAACCAATCCAGGTCCAGAATCATCCTTATCCAAAATCAACTCAAAACCATGTTGCTTTTCACTCTTTGAATAAATTCAAGATCATTCAAGTAGGGGGCAAACTGTAGACCCTTTATTTTGACCCTGGCTTTGTTTGGTGCTAATTCCAAACCTTTGATTAAATTAATATATTGTAATAGGACCTAAAATAAGCTAATTAAACATTTAAAACCCTAATTGGGTCTGTTTTAGAAGATTTGGTTGGTTTTTATATGATACTGGTGCACTAAACCCTAAGACGGGTCCAATTAAAAGGTTTGGTTGATTTTTCACTTAATTTGGATGGCTTTTGGTTAATAGGGATGTCTCATGTCGAATTAGGGCATTGAATTTGACATAGGTGTGAGTTGGGATTTTCGCCCCCACTCCCGGTGGAATGGTTCTTGCGACTTTGACACTATTTAGGCTCGGGGGCTTAGAGAACACGGACCTAAGTCCGGAGAAAATAGAGTCACCACCCGGACAGGCCGGGAAAAAAGAAAGGGGTGGATGAATCGATTCCTAAGCAATCCCTAACCCCCTAATGGGTTCAGAAAGTTGGGTACGTATGGGGAAGGTGATAAATGGCCCAGCACCCCCACAATGCCCGGTTCATTGGAACTGGCCTCCTTTACAGGTCTTAATATTATAAAATTCTTAAATATAACAATATTATCCATATTACACATAATAATTGAAATAAAGCATCGTTATTTTAAAAATCAAAACAATGTCCAAAAAAAGCAAATAAATGGACACCAATCCGAAGATGGAAACATGTCCTTACATCCCATGCCTAAATAAGACACACACCGAAAGGTAAAAACATGTCCTTTACATTGGTTCTAAAATAAAAAAAAAAAAGCAATTTAAATTACATGATGTTTAACTAATGAGGTACCCACCAAGTGGAAACATACCTCTTACAACATTTGGAAATCTAAATAATTCGATAAAAGTAAATAACCATTCATCGTAAATAAATCATTCATCAAAGATATTAAACATCAATAGAATGTAAACATCCATCCATGATAAACTAAATAAATCAAGCATTGAACTTAAATAAATTAACAAAGAATTGAAAATAAATTAAAGCATAAACAAGTATAAAATTGAAAAAAAGCAAGTAAAGATTCAAATTAGGGCTACTGTTTCTATTTAAGATTCTTTATTTAAAGATTCAAATTGGATGGATACTAGTTGTTGGCTCATCAAACAATGCCTAATTCATCTCTCCCTTAAATAAGCAGAGTTCAATTTTGCCTCGAAAGTTTGTCAAAACATGTTCTATGACTGACTAGGACCTAGACAAAGATAATTATACAGGAGCCCTCTCTAAGTAAGCATACACAACTAATGCTATAGAGCAATTCCCTCACCTAGTAAAGTCATTCAAGTCATGATGCATAAATATATTAATTCATGAATTATCAAGCTAGATTCCTCATCGGTTGAGCACCAAAGTGAACAAAGACAAACAAATTTTTTGATAAAAGTAATTTATTCAAACAAATTTGAAAAACACGATTGTTCTAATTAAATATTAAAGCAAAATTTGAAAAGCAACATTCAAGCTAAGGAAAGTTTGTTGAGTGTTGCGCTCAAATTAAGTACTACTACAAAGCGTCACTCGCAAGTATACGAGGTAGCTGTAGCAAAGGTGATCGCCCCAAGGTCGTTTCCCCAAGAAGGTGTGGTTCGTAATAGCTTGATTGACAATTTATTTAAATGCGAGAGTTTGTTGTTTGGAGTGGTGCGAGAATAATTAAACCTAAATTTAACCGTGCGTAGAGATTAATGTGTGTGGGTGTACAAGATCAAATCGATTCTTGGGAAGGTGCCTAGGGTCATAGGTCCATTCAATCAAAGCTCATTCTCAATTGTCCATTAACATAACCTTGTAAATTAATTTGTTCCTTAAGATTAATTAGTCAATTACCAATCCATTAGTTCTCACATTCATGAATTAACAATGACCAATTCTTTTACATTGCCAAATTAACGAAACCCTAGAACTTATATTTCTAATTCATTCATAGGGTGTTCGATTATATAGTTCCGATATCGGATTTCACCTCTCGGTCCGTCATCCAATATTCAAAGATCAATAGGTAGCTAATCTATCAACCTAGCATTTAATGCAATACAATCAACCAATCAACAAGGAACATCAATGGAACTATCAAATCAAGACATTCAACCAAATATACTACAAACCCTAAACATGGGTATTTAGCTCAACATCATCAATTTATAACATTCATTCAACTCAATATAAAACAAATACAAATTGTCCATTGCAATATCAATTCTATTAATACAACAACAACAATAAGAAATGAATTAAAAGAGAGAATAGAAAAACCCCTTGTGAAGATGCCAAGAGTAGGATTGCTAGTCTTCCTCCTAGCTCCACTTGATGTATTTGATGAAGAACTCAAGTCCTCTTCAATAGTTGATTCCCCTTGCAATGTGGAATGGAACTTTCTCAAGTCACCAAACCTTTGGATGGAGCTTTCTCAAGTCACCAACTCTTCAATTGATTTTGCCTTTGGAAGATGGAATGGAGCTTTCTCAAGTCACCACTCTCTTCAATGAAGCTTCTTCAACCTTTGAGAACTTGCAACCCAATTTATCCCAAAGAACCTCAAAGATCCTATCAATGGAAGATGGAGAAGGTGGAGAGGATGGAAATGGAGGTTTGGAGGTGAAGGGACAAGGGAGAGTGTCACTCTCTCCCTCTCCCACGTTTTTGCAGAAATTTTGGCTCCAAGAACCCCAGAACTCCCCCATTTTCCTCTTCCTCTCCTTTTAATTCATTCAAAATACACACCCATGCCTTCCAACTCATCCCATTTCCCTTTGTCCCCCACTTTTTATTTGTTTAATATTTATTTTGGCAAGTAATAAGTCTTTGTCTCCCACTTGTTCCCCACTTTGTTGAAAGAATTTTGACTTTTCAGGTGGGACACGGCCAAGCCAAGAGTGTCTTGGCCATGTCTCTTGGTCTCTTCCTTGAGGTGACACGGCCAAGCCAAGAGTGGCTTGGCCGTGTCTCTTGATTTTTCATGGGACACGGCCGTGTCACTTGGCCGTGTCCCTCACTGGACCTTTCTTTTCTTTCTTTCTTCTCTTTGGTTGTGAGAGGTGACACGGCCAAGCCATTTGGAGCTTGGCCGTGTCTCTTGATTTTTTTCTTTGGGACACGGCCAAGCTCCTGGCTGTGTCCCTCAATCTCTTTGATACAGAGTGAGACACGGCCAGAGGACACGGCCGTGTCCCTTGACAGTGTTAGTCTCTGCCTCTTTTCTTTCCTTCTTTGCTTGCTCTCTTGTTCTTTGGTATGAATGGGACACATCCAAGCCATTTTTGTCTTGGCCATGTCAGGTGACACGGCCACAAGCTTGGCCGTGTCTCTGAGTGTGTCTCTTCCTGCCTTCATTTTTGCTCTTTCTTTTCTTTGTTCTTTGTTTTGCCTTTTGAATGAGACACGGCCAGAGGCTTGGCCATGTCTCTGGGTGTGTCAGCTACTGCCTTGAAGAAATTTTGAGGGACATGGCCATGTCTTGCTTGGCTTGGCCATGTCTTGCTTGGTTCATGCTTTTCTTGCCCAGTTTTGATCTTCCAAGGGTGTTTTTGCTCCTAAACCTAAAAGCAACACTTTAAACATACTTAAAACACAAATTAATCAAAACATTAACTAAAACACACATAAAATCATACTAAAAACAAGTACAAAAATGAACTAAACAAATACCCCACACTTAACTCCTTGCTTGTCCCCAAGCAAGGCTAAAATCAAAACACAATAAACAAGATAAATTTTGTTAAGTTCAAGAGTTATAACGATGTATTATGACTTCCCTATCCCTAAATCCGTAATCAATATCGAATCAAACAAAATCGACACTCATGCAATTAAGTGGCTTTCCATGCATAACCAATGTTGTCACTCCCTCACCAACTCTTATAAGTGTTTGATCATGGTGATGTTTACACTCATAACAATCAATGAAAGATTATTACCATAGGCTTGCTTATCCATCAAATCTCCACCACAAAATAACAATCAAGCATCAATCAAAAGGTCTTTATTGGGTTGTAATGGGGCTAATGTAACACCTCGATACCCTATATAAGTACTATACATATACCTAGTATACATACAGTAAGTATATAGAGTATAAGGATGCCACTTTTCTTTTTACTTTTTAAAAACCTGTAACAAAATTCAAACCATAATAGGTCAATTTAAAGAACACTTACAAAATCATTGTCTTTATCAAAACTTCATTTATACATTTAATATAACATACTTAAAGTGGATACATGTATGCATTACCCTCTAGTTGGTACAAAATCTTACTCTTCTCGTGGCATACCAAAAGACTTCATATCTTACACCAAGCTACCTGCGCGATAATACATCCGCGCTAAGCTCGAAAGCTTAGTAGTATAAATATAAAATACAAACATATATCATGGAAATACTAACATATAAAGATATATCAATTCCATATACTTTTAGTTCTTATTAAGTTTATCCCTTTTCATTTGCACCTTTCATATCTTTCAACTAATTTCATATCTTATACACATATATATACATAACATTTCTACCAATTCCAACCCATCACTAATATTCACAATCAACATCTCAATACACACATTATACATCATACTAACCATAAGTCACATTTCCAATTAAGACAATCATTGTCTTCAACCACAATTCATCAATTGAATTCACAATCAATGCTAGTACACACATTATACATCATACCAATCACAACATTTCTTTATTCACAATTCACCATTTATGATTCATCATTAGTGCTCATAATCAATATTTCAACACACAAATTACATATCATCAATCACATGTCCAATGAAGTATACCAAAAATTTCATTATCCATTTCTTTCAACATTTGTATATCACATTGACAACAAAGACAGACTCGGGCCCAACAGACACCACTATGTTATTCAGAGTTCAGAGTTACTGCTTTGGTCTATAATCATAATCATCAAGCCCGTAGGCATCATATATCAATATTTCTATCCATGGATAGTGTAACAGACCCAGTCTCTTGGACCATCAACTCATCATGAGGAGATCCTCAACCCGGCAAGACTGTTACCAATCATATATTTCATATTCACAATTCTCATAGTGTAACAGACCCAGTCTCTTGGACCTCAATTCAACTCAATTTGAAGAGATCCTCAACCCGGCAAGACTGTTACCTTTTTCATTTTATAGGCATGCCTCCAAACCCAGAACTCTGAAGACTGAATAACACATTAAACACATATTTCACTTATTGTTTCATTATCAATTTCAATCTCAATGCTCATTATCATCTAGGCAAATATGCCTTATTTCTTTCAATTGGATCATCATAGCCAATCACAATGGCTTCGTCTCACATTTGAATCATCATGGCCAATTACAATGGCTTCACTACATATCATATCTCAATCCATATGATACATATAACATCATTGATATAACATTTCAAAATATATTATTCATATAATACATTGCCATACACAAGATTCACAATGCATATAACATAACATTTTCTCATTTCTCAAAACACATTAACATCATTCATTACTAGAGCATTTATCATAACAAATTGCACATACCTTAAGAAGGATCCTCATATTTTCCTACCTTTTCCATTTCATATTTCATCCTTTATATATATATATATATATAGTAATATACATTCTTCATTTACATTCACAATATAATAGCTTATTTAACACTTTCATCCCAATGTGTTAATGTTCAAAGACATATAAGGATATACAATCAAATAGGGTTTATGCTTACCTTGTTAATGCTCTTCACATCCTTCACATCATTCAATCATCACCTTAGTCCAATTATATTAACAATATAATAAATCACTTAACACATTTGCAAACAAATGTGTTAAGCCTCAAATTATGTAATTAAATACAATCATATGTATTGTTACTTACCTCAAGAACTATTCCCATTCCTCCATACATTTCCTCTTCCAAGAATTCTCAACATATAGGTTAATGCAACACAATCTCTTCAAAACCTAATCCAAAGATCATTATACATAGGTTTAGAATCATCCACATACATTTGATTAGGGCATTCTTTGTTTTAGACATGTTTAAAGTGTTTATGTTTAGGTTTAGGTACCATAATACCTTTGAAGAATCAAAGCCATGCTAAAAGAACAAAGAATAAAAACAATAACCATTACATTTGAGGGACACGGTTAGGGCAATTCAACCTCTTCACAATCTAATCCAAAAGGAATATTAGCAAAATGACCATATGAATAGTACATTCTGGTTTTAGACTCCATTTTATCCTTATTTTGAAAAATTGTATAAACTAATCCACTTGACTAAAAATTCTAAAATTTTTACAGAATTTAGTTTTGTATCTTAAAATCATTCCTTTAAAATTTCAGATCAAACTGAACACAAAATCTTGGTCAAATAGTTCACCTAACCAGACTGCCCCAATTGCCCTGCATCCTGGCAGCAGTTCTGAACTTTGTGAATTCCATAAATCAAATTCAATCAACGTGGTTCCAAATTATTTTTCTCAAATACTAGACTCACTAAGAAACAACATATCCAAAATTCAATTGGATATGATTTTTCTACATTTTATTAAAAATCCCGAAATATAGCTGTCTCAGTTAAGGTACCTGCTGGAACAGGTCTAATAAAAATAATCTTTCTAAACTCATAACCATTCCAAAATCGAATCAACATATTTTTCAGTCATTCTAGACTCATAGAGGCACAACATATCAAAAATTCACTTCAAGAACATTTTTCTATAATTAATTAAAAATCATACAAGTCACAGCCTTTACTAATTGTAAAACAGAAAAAAATTCACTAAACACAACTCTTACTCTTCCATCACCGACACCAACCTAGCTTCTTATCTTTAATTCCATTTCAACACTTTTACACACACCATACACAAACACACTAAATCATCACATCAACCAATCACAATTTTATTTAGACACAACTTCAAAATTGACAAAGGGAAACAAAAGAATTCTTACCTAAAATGAAGAAATTCCACAAATCTCTTTTCACAACCTTTGATTTCTTCTTCAATTTGCTTCTTGTCTCAAGAACACTTCTCTTTCCCTTTTGTCTAAGGAAGAGCCGGCCACAAACAAATGAGAAGAGGAAAAGATGAAGAGCAAAAGTCAAATTTTGCTTCTTATATCCACCAAGAGTTTTTAACCTTGCAATTACTAAAACACCCTTCACCATTTAACTACCCTTTTGTCTCATATGTGCCCAATTAAGTAATTTCACATGCCACATAAAAATATCCTCTTGCATTGACTCTCCCTTTGACCAATTTATATGTTATATATATCATCATATACCCAACATATAAACTTGTCTCTAAACCCTAAATTTCTTCTCCAAAACACATATACATATACATTCTCTTTCCATTTCTTTTCTCTTACAATTTAACACATATATACAATCCAATATATAACAACAACACTAACCACAACATCAACAACATAATCAAAACTTTTAGGGCATATATGAGGATATTACAATTCTCTCCCCCTTAAATAATTTCGTCCTCGAAATTATCTAGTATAATTGTAATTCATTCATAATACCATACCATCTTAACTTCCATATGAAGTTAATTATATGCTTAAGTCATTATATCATCAAATCATATAGCTTCAACTCTCCTCTTTAGAATCAACCACCTTCTTTAAATTCCTTAACTCATCATTCTATATGTCTATACATCTTATTACTTTCTTGATCAAACATTCAAAAGATCTCATTACATTCCTATTAATATCTTTATACCAGAATCAGATCATCATATAGCACAAAAATACTTTGTCAAATCTTTATATTTAATACATTTTGTTCTTCACTTCTTTGTAATTACTCTCTTAACTTTAACCTTAAAAACTATAACTTATATCTGAGCATTAATTATCCATTCATTACAATCACTGTCTAAATAGACATCTATCACCCTCAATAGATAACAAAATCCTGATTTTTCATACATGGAGTTATTTCTTTAGCATGCTTTTCACTTAACTTACATATTAATACATTACTTTTCAACTTATTTTATAAATAACCAATCTTTTTCCCTTTTTCTCATGATGATTTATAATTATTATACTCCACTCATTCATGTCCAATCATACTTTAAAATTTACATCATATACATTATCATGTAAATAACTACACTCTTGGTACAACTATACACATTAAATCTCAATAATGATTCATAATCTCAGCCAAATCTAGATCCATTGATTTATCTGTCACATTATATCCACATTCCAATCTTGTTCAACTCCAACCAATAATTAATTTATTCAAACTTATCATGAAATTTCACAATATTCATATATGTATATATATTTATAACCTAATTCCATTAGGGTAAACATATATACAATTTCTGATCACTTCCGATCCATATTCAATCAAATTATCATGATAACAAATCACTTCAAATTATCTTTTAATATACACATAATTTATTCTCTATCATCTTATTATAATACCCACCAATTCTCATAAAGGTTTTTATACCATATTTACTGTCTACAATTCATGCACTCAAACCTCGAGTTACATATCTTAAACATATTCAATATAACTTTCATAACATTCCATATCATTCCATATCATTGTTATATTTATTTTGATTACCTTATTTTCATATCATCCGTAACTCAAAACCTTTCCATAGTTTCTTTTTCCTCTCTTAGTCTTCACAATTATAACCAAAATTGTTAACATAAAATGATAATATACAACTTTATCCATCATAACTTTTAACTATACTTCTCAATTATAATTTCAACCTCACCAAATCTGTATTACAATCATTTTATCTAAGATTCAAATCCATGGATAACAATTTAACCGATCAAATATACTGAACAAAACACATGGCTTTAAGGGATTAATATTCAAGCCTGGAACTTTTAAATCAATGCTGTCTTTTTTTTTTTTTCATCCTCAATCTTTACAAATACAATGCTAAAGTACATATCAAGAATCACTTATTCCTTCTTTACATTTTTGCTATATCAATAGCTAACACATTCCAACTCCGTTTCAAATCAATTGCACTCGATTTATAATCTTTATCCACTTAATTCATGTTTCTACAATATTACTCTATACATATTCAATCATATGGAGTTCCTATACAATTTCTATTTGTCACTTCATTTTTAATCCATTTACAATCTCTTATAATATAACATTACATAGAACTTTCCATATGTGCATACTTTGGAACTCTAAATATCATATGATCATCATACTTTGGAACTCTAAATATCATATGATCATCACATTCAATGCTTACTATAACAATTTCCACTATCCAATATTACTCAAGTCCATTCCATTCTCACTTCCATCACATAATTCATTTAGCTTAACACAATTCAAGACCTAATCTCCCTTAGGTCTTTTAATACACACAACATCATTTCCATATTACTAATTCTATAATAATACCACATACATTTCATTCACAGTGAAAACTCAATTCACATCTCATATACATGTATACACTTAATTATATGCTCTTGTTTTATTTCCCTTTTTCATACATTCAATACAAATTTAATTTTTATCACTTTCTTTTAAACATTGTCATTCTCATTCTTTCAATATGATGTAAAGCATTCATTCATACTACAATGTATATATATATCCTGACTATACTAATACTTCACATTCATCTTGATCATATTCCCAAAGTGACATCTCTTTCACTTTCATCCTTAAAAAACACTTAATATACTTCCATAACCATCTTTACTCTTTGCAGTTAAAATGACTTAAAATAACTCATTTTCATTTGCTTATCCAATTCCTTTTTTTTTTTTTACTTTAAAACAATTTCTCTTTCTATCAATCACATTACTCAATTCATAATGCTTTAATATGGAATATTAGTCATTTCACCTAACCCATATATTGAATATACATTAAACCATCACTATCCCAATAATCTTTATCAAATTCCACTAAAACTTTAACTTCTCAAATTACTACTTCATTTAAGCTTCAATTTACCAAACTCATCTTTTCTAATATCACTCTAAAACATCTTACAAATATATATCACAAAGCAATATTAAAACTTATAATTTCCACAATCATCAAGCTCACTTCAAAAAATCTCAAATATCACCTATTATCACCATTACCATGAGCTTTCACAATATCCAAGCATTTTACATTTCTAACATTGAATTTACTATGTTCGCATCAAAATAATGATATCAACTTATTTTCTTACTTAACCAATATCATCTCTTTCCTTTAATAAAACCTTAACTTTATATATATATATATATTCCAACTTTAACTAGTCACACTTTGTCTATATTAACCAACTCATTCAATATTCCACCATTCTTTCCTCATTTTTAGTAACATATCTTTCAATAATAACAATCCAACAATATTTTCTCTGTCTAGCAACCTCAACATAAACATTATTATAAAGAGATTCAAAGTATAGAGGAAAGAGTGCATACTTTAATCTTGATTTTGATTTCTATTCATTTTTCAACTTTATTCTTCTTTTTTTTTATATTTCAATTCACATTATGTCCCACATAATATTGCTCATAACCATCAACATTACATTCTATGTTGCACACAACATGACATTTTTCATATGCATCATCAATATACATATATCACATTATATTTCACAATTCGTTTCCCATAATCAATTAGGCACTATGCCTCAATTATAATTCATTTCCAACATCATGGTCAACAATCATGGTTTCTCATCACATCAAAATGGTATACACATATATCATCAACTATATTGAACATCTCATATAACACAAATATTCTACAATTCATATAATGCCACATCCGAGACCAACCTAGGTATGAATGCATATGCATGTATTACAAATTTCATTTCAAAACTTTTCCTTTGTAACTCTATTTAAGCTTTCCAAAACTTTTCTTTTTAATTCTACTTATACTCTTCAAAAATTCTCTTTTTAGTTTCACTTAGGCCGAGAATCTCGAACCTAAGCTCTGATACCAAAATAATTGTAACACCTCGATACCCTATATAAGTACTATACATATACCTAGTATACATACAGTAAGTATATAGAGTATAAGGATGCCACTTTTCTTTTTACTTTTTAAAAACCTGTAACAAAATTCAAACCATAATAGGTCAATTTAAAGAACACTTACAAAATCATTGTCTTTATCAAAACTTCATTTATACATTTAATATAACATACTTAAAGTGGATACATGTATGCATTACCCTCTAGTTGGTCTCGACAAAATCTTACTCTTCTCGTGGCATACCAAAAGACTTCATATCTTCCACCAAGCTACCTGCGCGATAATACATCCGCGCTAAGCTCGAAAGCTTAGTAGTATAAATATAAAATACAAACATATATCATGGAAATACTAACATATAAAGATATATCAATTCCATATACTTTTAGTTCTTATTAAGTTTATCCCTTTTCATTTGCACCTTTCATATCTTTCAACTAATTTCATATCTTATACACATATATATACATAACATTTCTACCAATTCCAACCCATCACTAATATTCACAATCAACATCTCAATACACACATTATACATCATACTAACCATAAGTCACATTTCCAATTAAGACAATCATTGTCTTCAACCACAATTCATCAATTGAATTCACAATCAATGCTAGTACACACATTATACATCATACCAATCACAACATTTCTTTATTCACAATTCACCATTTATGATTCATCATTAGTGCTCATAATCAATATTTCAACACACAAATTACATATCATCAATCACATGTCCAATGAAGTATACCAAAGATTTCATTATCCATTTCTTTCAACATTTGTATATCACATTGACAACAAAGACAGACTCGGGCCCAACAGACACCACTATGTTATTCAGAGTTCAGAGTTACTGCTTTGGTCTATAATCATAATCATCAAGCCCGTAGGCATCATATATCAATATTTCTATCCATGGATAGTGTAACAGACCCAGTCTCTTGGACCATCAACTCATCATGAGGAGATCCTCAACCCGGCAAGACTGTTACCAATCATATATTTCATATTCACAATTCTCATAGTGTAACAGACCCAGTCTCTTGGACCTCAATTCAACTCAATTTGAAGAGATCCTCAACCCGGCAAGACTGTTACCTTTTTCATTTTATAGGCATGCCTCCAAACCCAGAACTCTGAAGACTGAATAACACATTAAACACATATTTCACTTATTGTTTCATTATCAATTTCAATCTCAATGCTCATTATCATCTAGGCAAATATGCCTTATTTCTTTCAATTGGATCATCATAGCCAATCACAATGGCTTCGTCTCACATTTGAATCATCATGGCCAATTACAATGGCTTCACTACATATCATATCTCAATCCATATGATACATATAACATCATTGATATAACATTTCAAAATATATTATTCATATAATACATTGCCATACACAAGATTCACAATGCATATAACATAACATTTTCTCATTTCTCAAAACACATTAACATCATTCATTACTAGAGCATTTATCATAACAAATTGCACATACCTTAAGAAGGATCCTCATATTTTCCTACCTTTTCCATTTCATATTTCATCCTTTATATATATATATATATATATATAGTAATATACATTCTTCATTTACATTCACAATATAATAGCTTATTTAACACTTTCATCCCAATGTGTTAATGTTCAAAGACATATAAGGATATACAATCAAATAGGGTTTATGCTTACCTTGTTAATGCTCTTCACATCCTTCACATCATTCAATCATCACCTTAGTCCAATTATATTAACAATATAATAAATCACTTAACACATTTGCAAACAAATGTGTTAAGCCTCAAATTATGTAATTAAATACAATCATATGTATTGTTACTTACCTCAAGAACTATTCCCATTCCTCCATACATTTCCTCTTCCAAGAATTCTCAACATATAGGTTAATGCAACACAATCTCTTCAAAACCTAATCCAAAGATCATTATACATAGGTTTAGAATCATCCACATACATTTGATTAGGGCATTCTTTGTTTTAGACATGTTTAAAGTGTTTATGTTTAGGTTTAGGTACCATAATACCTTTGAAGAATCAAAGCCATGCTAAAAGAACAAAGAATAAAAACAATAACCATTACATTTGAGGGACACGGTTAGGGCAATTCAACCTCTTCACAATCTAATCCAAAAGGAATATTAGCAAAATGACCATATGAATAGTACATTCTGGTTTTAGACTCCATTTTATCCTTATTTTGAAAAATTGTATAAACTAATCCACTTGACTAAAAATTCTAAAATTTTTACAGAATTTAGTTTTGTATCTTAAAATCATTCCTTTAAAATTTCAGATCAAACTGAACACAAAATCTTGGTCAAATAGTTCACCTAACCAGACTGCCCCAATTGCCCTGCATCCTGGCAGCAGTTCTGAACTTTGTGAATTCCATAAATCAAATTCAATCAACGTGGTTCCAAATTATTTTTCTCAAATACTAGACTCACTAAGAAACAACATATCCAAAATTCAATTGGATATGATTTTTCTACATTTTATTAAAAATCCCGAAATATAGCTGTCTCAGTTAAGGTACCTGCTGGAACAGGTCTAATAAAAATAATCTTTCTAAACTCATAACCATTCCAAAATCGAATCAACATATTTTTCAGTCATTCTAGACTCATAGAGGCACAACATATCAAAAATTCACTTCAAGAACATTTTTCTATAATTAATTAAAAATCATACAAGTCACAGCCTTTACTAATTGTAAAACAGAAAAAAATTCACTAAACACAACTCTTACTCTTCCATCACCAACACCAACCTAGCTTCTTATCTTTAATTCCATTTCAACACTTTTACACACACCATACACAAACACACTAAATCATCACATCAACCAATCACAATTTTATTTAGACACAACTTCAAAATTGACAAAGGGAAACAAAAGAATTCTTACCTAAAATGAAGAAATTCCACAAATCTCTTTTCACAACCTTTGATTTCTTCTTCAATTTGCTTCTTGTCTCAAGAACACTTCTCTTTCCCTTTTGTCTAAGGAAGAGCCGGCCACACACAAATGAGAAGAGGAAAAGATGAAGATCAAAAGTCAAATTTTGCTTCTTATATCCACCAAGAGTTTTTAACCTTGCAATTACTAAAACACCCTTCACCATTTAACTACCCTTTTGTCTCATATGTGCCCAATTAAGTAATTTCACATGCCACATAAAAATATCTTCTTGCATTGACTCTCCCTTTGACCAATTTATATGTTATATATATCATCATATACCCAACATATAAACTTGTCTCTAAACCCTAAATTTCTTCTCCAAAACACATATACATATACATTCTCTTTCCATTTCTTTTCTCTTACAATTTAACACATATATACAATCCAATATATAACAACAACACTAACCACAACATCAACAACATAATCAAAACTTTTAGGGCATATATGAGGATATTACAGCTAAGGAAAAGGCATGGCATTTAGGAAATGTGAGCTTAATCATTAAGTTCAAGAGCACTTCAAGAATGAAGTAACCATTTATATATATAACCCAACAATCCCAAAACACCTTCCTCTCATCTACCCCTTGACATTGAAGAGCTTTTCAAGGGAACTCACTTATCAAGTCTTGTAATGATACATTCCAACCCTTTCAACAAGAATAACAATTATTCTTATTATTATATAAATATATATATTTCTTTTTCTTTTTCTTTTTCCTTTTTTATTCTTTTTATATTTTTTATATTTTTTTATTATTTTGCTTTGCCACATTAAACCTACTAAATTTCACCCCACACTTAATTCAACACAACACTCGGTCACAAACACTCTTAAAATGCTCTTAACCTAATGAAAGGATAAGAGTTAAACAACAAGGTTCAAGCTAATGGTGTTGTGCAAAAGAAAGAAAAGAAAAAATAAAATAGGCTCAAAATTGGCTAACTAAGGTTGAATATAGGGTTGGTCTTTTAAGCCAAAGTGGTTTCACCTAATTGCCTTAATCATCTTGATGCAAAATTGAAATTTTTATGTAATCTTAAAATGTATGTCAAAGCAAGTTCTAGCAACTCATCAATCAAAGATGTTCACCCACAACAATAATGATAAGTTGATGGCTCAAATCCTCACTAGGTTAATGGCAATGCAAAGAAAAACCAACAAAATTGACAATAAGCACCAATTCTACTCAATTCTCAAATTCATGCTTCAAAAATTCAAAGGTCATCTATCAACAATTTTTATAACAATTGAACTTTCTAAAAAT
Source organism: Garcia nutans (assembly GCA_947685225.1). Taxonomy (NCBI): domain Eukaryota; kingdom Viridiplantae; phylum Streptophyta; class Magnoliopsida; order Malpighiales; family Euphorbiaceae; genus Garcia; species Garcia nutans. The sequence continues at coordinate 20,224,471 of CANTUV010000005.1, forward strand.
CATTTATTCAACGAAAAACATTAAAAACATTAACTAAACTTAAACAAAAAATAACTTAAAAGTAAAAACACAAAAAACAAAATGATTAAGGCAATTGTTAAAGTTTAGTTAATGCAATAAAATGCAATAAAAACACAAAACACAAAATGCTACCCCACACTTAAAGATTCACATTGTCCTCAATGTGAGCATGCATACTACAGGGAGGGTTTAGATGAAACCTGATTTCCATCATTCCCATATACGATGTGTAGGGCTCCTTCCACCCATAATGAAATTGGAGCCCAGGACTGAGAGGATGAACAACATGTAACTTTGAAATGCACCCGATGTACGGCAACCCTTAAATATTTTTCCTTGAAGGGAACATGTCTCAAAGGGACATGTGAAGGTCAACTCGGGGTTATCCTCCAGTGTTATAGGAACGTGGTACAATCCTATTTCATTGTGCAGCATGGTTCTATCCATTGTATGCTCTTTTTCACCACCAAGAATAGAGGAGATGATTTTTCGGAACTCTTTAAGTTCAACCAAGTTTGGTTGAATCACTTCTTCATTCACTTTAACAATGTCAAGTCGCCTCTCAACAACCTCAACATCTAAAACTAGCTTACACTCCTCAAGTTCTAAATTGGGCAATTCATGTTCTTCTTCTAAAGACATACCCATCTCAAGCTTATTTCCATTTTTTCCTTGGGGGTGCATAATATAGATGTTAGAAAGTTGCTTACCTTGCTCCTCCTCTTTTAGCCTACCTGGGAATGGAATTGATTGCAAAGGATTCGAAGGTTCATACAAATGTGATGAAGTTGATGAGTCCGAATTCTCCTCCTCCTTTGATTGACTTTGTTTCTCCATGTTGGGCAGCATTTCCTCACCATTGTCTTCTTGATTAGTCCCTGCATCAAAGGAATCACAAAAATTGTTATATATCACCTGTTCACACGTCAAATTTGTGATTACCTTAACTTGCTCCAATTGGCTAGGAAATTCCTCCTTTTGCTGTACTTGGAGTTGATGTGCCAGTTGCCTAACTTGCATTTCCACCCTCTTCAATGATTCCGCCAAAGAATCAAATCTCTCATTGCTCCCTTCCTGATTTTGTGTGCTAATTTGAAGGTAAGCATTCAAATCATTGTCCACTGTGGATTTCTCAAATTGATCATGGTTTTGTGAGCTAGTTTGAATGAAGGCATTGAAACTATCTTCCAAAGTTGGTTCCTTAAGGTGATTTTGATTTTGTGCGCTAGTTTGAATGAAGGCATTCAAACTTTCTTCTAAGGTGGGTTCCTTAAGGTGATCTTGGTTTCGTGTGCTAGTTTGAATGAAGGCATTAAAACTATCTTCAAATGTGGGTGGCTTAAGGTACTCTTGATTTGAATATTGTTCTTGAGAGTAAGGATTTCTTTGGTAAGGTTGATAAAAATTTTGAGGTGGAATTTGCTGTTGATTTTCCCAAGAAAAATTTGGTTGGCTAATCCAGCTCGGATTATAAGGATTGGAATATGTGTCATTTCTTCCCATTTGCTGGAAACCTTGGTAGTCATATTCTTCTTCTTGCCATTCTTGGTATCGTCCATAACCTATGGAACACGTGTTTGCATTATGGCCTACATTGCCACATGCTGCACATATCTCTTGGCGTGGCATAGGTGCTCTTCCTCTTGCATTTAGCACCTTAAGTTGATTCGTCAATTCTGCTAATTGCCATGCCATTTCAGAATCATTGTTCCTATCATAAACTCCCCCGTGCCTGGAAAACTGCATATTTACACAAGGCACATAGCAACTTAAATAAAACAAACAAATAATTAAATTGAAAGAAAAATAAAACAAACAAACAATTCACAGAAAATAAACAAACAATGAAAAGAAAAATCAAACTATTACTACTGCGACAGCCTTCCCCAGCAGCGGCGCCAAAAACTTGTTGCGCTCAAATTAAGTACTACTACAAAGCGTCACTCGCAAGTATACGAGGTAACTGTAGCAAAGGTGATCGCCCCAAGGTCATTTCCCCAAGAAGGTGTGGTTCGTAATAGCTTGATTGACAATTTATTTAAATGCGAGAGTTTGTTGTTTGGAGTGGTGCGAGAATAATTAAACCTAAATTTAACCGTGCGTAGAGATTAATGTGTGTGGGTGTACAAGATCAAATCGATTCTTGGGAAGGTGCCTAGGGTCATAGGTCCATTCAATCAAAGCTCAATTCTCAATTGTCCATTAACATAACCTTGTAAATTAATTTGTTCCTTAAGATTAATTAGTCAATTACCAATCCATTAGTTCTCACATTCATGAATTAACAATGACCAATTCTTTTACATTGCCAAATTAACGAAACCTTAGAACTTATATTTCTAATTCATTCATAGGGTGTTCGATTATATAGTTCTGATATCGGATTTCACCTCTCGGTCCGTCATCCAATATTCAAAGATCAATAGGTAGCTAATCTATCAACCTAGCATTTAATGCAATACAATCAACCAATCAACAAGGAACATCAATGGAACTATCAAATCAAGACATTCAACCAAATATACTACAAACCCTAAACATGGGTATTTAGCTCAACATCATCAATTTATAACATTCATTCAACTCAATATAAAACAAATACAAATTGTCCATTGCAATATCAATTCTATTAATACAACAACAACAATAAGAAATGAATTAAAAGAGAGAATAGAAAAACCCCTTGTGAAGATGCCAAGAGTAGGATTGCTAGTCTTCCTCCTAGCTCCACTTGATGTATTTGATGAAGAACTCAAGTCCTCTTCAATAGTTGATTCCCCTTGCAATGTGGAATGGAACTTTCTCAAGTCACCAAACCTTTGGATGGAGCTTTCTCAAGTCACCAACTCTTCAATTGATTTTGCCTTTGGAAGATGGAATGGAGCTTTCTCAAGTCACCACTCTCTTCAATGAAGCTTCTTCAACCTTTGAGAACTTGCAACCCAATTTATCCCAAAGAACCTCAAAGATCCTATCAATGGAAGATGGAGAAGGTGGAGAGGATGGAAATGGAGGTTTGGAGGTGAAGGGACAAGGGAGAGTGTCACTCTCTCCCTATCCCACGTTTTTACAGAAATTTTGGCTCCAAGAACCCCAGAACTCCCCCATTTTCCTCTTCCTCTCCTTTTAATTCATTCAAAATACACACCCATGCCTTCCAACTCATCCCATTTCCCTTTGTCCCCCACTTTTTATTTGTTTAATATTTCTTTTGGCAAGCAATAAGTCTTTGTCTCCCACTTGTTCCCCACTTTGTTGAAAGAATTTTGACTTTTCAGGTGGGACACGGCCAAGCCAAGAGTGTCTTGGCCATGTCCCTTAGTCTCTTCCTTGAGGTGACACAGCCAAGCCAAGAGTGGCTTGGCCGTGTCTCTTGATTTTTCATGGGACATGACCGTGTCACTTGGCCGTGTCCCTCATTGGACCTTTCTTTTCTTTCTTTTTTCTCTTTGGTTGTGAGGTGACACGGCCAAGCCATTTGGAGCTTGGCCGTGTCTCTTGATTTTTTTCTTTAGGACACGGCCAAGCTCCTGGCCGTGTCCCTCAATCTCTTTGATACAGAATGAGACACGGCCAGAGGACACGGCCGTGTCATGTGACACTGCCAGTGTCCTGGCCGTGTCCCTTGACAGTGTCAGTCTCTGCCTCTTTTCTTTCCTTCTTTGCTTGCTCTCTTGTTCTTTGGTATGAATGGGACACATCCAAGCCATTTTTGTCTTGGCCGTGTCAGGTGACACGGCCACAAGCTTGGCCGTGTCTCTGAGTGTGTCTCTTCCTGCCTTCATTTTTGCTCTTTCTTTTCTTTGTTCTTTGTTTTGCCTTTTGAATGAGACACGGCCAGAGCCTTGGCCGTGTCTCTGGGTGTGTTAGCTACTGCCTTGAAGAAATTTTGAGGGACATGGCCATGTCTTGCTTGGCTTGGCCATGTCTTGCTTGGTTCATGCTTTTCTTGCCCGGTTTTGATCTTCCAAGGGTGTTTTTGCTCCTAAACCTAAAAACAACACTTTAAACATACTTAAAACACAAATTAATCAAAACATTAACTAAAACACACATAAAATCATACTAAAAACAAGTACAAAAATGAACTAAACATTGAGTTAAGCTTCTTTTCCTTTCACATCTTCAATATCCCCATCTTAAAAGGATGATAAAACAATATCTTCTTCCAATCCTTTTCCCACCATGAAGGTTGCCGGTGGAGGTACTGTTCCAAACTTAGGGAAAGGATTGTCTTTTGTGCTGGTCATATCAGGCTCAAGCAGCTTACCAGTGTCAATTAAATTTTGGATCTCATGTTTTAATCGCAAACATTTGTCTATCTCATGTCCTTGTGTTTGATGAAACTCACAAAAGGCTTTATTATTAAATTTTGTGGGTAAAGGATTCAGCAAAGGTCAAGGGGCCAATGGCTATAATAGTCCCTTCTTTTGTAGCTTGTTGAAGAACCAAGACAAAGGCTTCCCCAGATCTGAAAACTGCATTCTATTTGCTTGACCAGTTGTATTGAGATCAACTTCTTTTTGCGTGCTTTGATTTCCAGACTGGTAATTCCCTTTCTCATTCCTTCTTATTGAAAAGCTATTTTTCTCCCTTTCCCATTCTTCAATTTGTAGACTAGCTTGGAGAAGATCTTTGAAATCATGGATGAGTGTATGAGACATCCTCTCACAAAGACTAGGTAGCACCCCTCTCACAATCATCCTTATTTGATCAGAGTCATCGAGCCTTTTCTTGAGCAAAGCAGCCTTGTTTCTCCATCTCTTCATATAATCAACAAAATTCTCATTTGGCCTTTGCCTAATGGACTCCACCTCCATTAAGCTAACTTCCATCTCGACATTATACCCATATTATTGGATGAAGGCTTTGTAAAGCAGATCCCAACTTTTTTGTGTTCCATCATCTAAGGTATTGAACCAATTTTGGACAACAGGATCTAATGAGGGCAAGAAAAACCTTAGAGTTTGAGCCTTAGTAGCTCGGGCAGACTGCATAGCAGTGATATACTGCTTCACATGGAGATGAGGATTTTCGGTTCCATCAAACTTCGTAAAAGATGGCATCTTGAATTTGTATGGAACTTCTTCATCTAGCTCAAATAATTTGTTGATCTTGGTCATTTCTTCGATTTTCAGTTTCTTCTCAAATTTCTTTTCTAACATCTTCCGCTATCATCTTTTCAACATCAGAATTTTCAGTCTTTTCAAAAGTTGCCTTCTCAATAACCTTTGGCTCCTTTTTGTCTTGAAAATCTTGGTAGTATTGAGCCCAATCATCATCATCAATGATCACCTTATCATCATCAAAAGCTACTTCATCAACTTTAGCCTTCCCCTTGACTTTCTTGGTGCTAGCAGATGCTTCGGCATGATTTTCTAAAATTGCAGTCAATTGGTTCTTCATGGTCTCATCTAGGGCCTCTTTTATTTCTTCCATTTTGGCATTGAGGGCTTCATCCACCATTCTTTGAATTTGTTCGGGCTCCATTGCTTTTTGTGAGCAAGTGATTGAGTCATTGCTAGATAATTCATCTCCGGTGTAGGTCGAATTGTTGTAAGCTTTTGACCTATCGTAATCCAGGGCTGTGAGCCAGAAAGGATCAATGATGTGAGATGCAAATGTATGCATGTATGCACAAACAATCAACGAAGAAAGATAATTAGGATGTTCCTTCCAACCTTATAACATTCACATGAATGGCGAGTCTCTTTTCCTAGGTAAATGGTTAACAAAATACCAGCATGGGGCATCTTGTTTTCAAATATTTTCCTCGGATGTTTCAATCAATAGTTATATTTTCAAAAATGGAAATCAATTTATGATAATTCCCATTAATTAGGTTTTAATTCATTTATCCATCTAAAGTAGCTTTATGCTATATTGGATTAAAACTAAATTAAGAGGTTTATTATAAATAGATTTCTCACTTGAAAAAAGTAACTAATGATTCATGCCAAAAACAAGCCCATGATTAATTACTCTTAGTATAAACTAGGCTCACAATTGATTTTTGGTATTTTGTAATTGACTTAAATATTTTGCAAACTCTTTGTAAGAAAAGGTTGGATGAAAATAATTTTATTTCTAATCCCATTGTAAAAAGATCTTAGAAAAAAATGGATTTTGGGCTTAGAATTTGGGCCATGAGCAAAAGAATTTTTTATTTATTTTTAGAAAAGTCTTATGTCCAAAGACCATCTTGAAAAGTTTTGAAAATAGCTTTGGTCTTTTGGACTTTAAAGAAAATTTTATTTTTGAGCTTACAATGTACTTAGGTCATATTAGAAAAAGAACAAACCAAATAAGCCATGATTTAAGCCAAGATAAATTAACCATAGTCAAACAACATGTATTATGGGTAAAACCTAAGGAAAAGTAACTAGGCCAATTACATGAGCTTTAGTCTTTGGCTTAAAAGGCTTAGGTTCCCATAGCAAGTATATACCAAATGGTACGAGGCTATGAGTGGTTATGCCATGCTCAATCTCCATACCTTGAGTGAAAGTATGGTATCCCTTACATAACATAACACGAGTAACACGGGCGTCTTAACTCATGCACACAATACAATCTAATATGTTACAATGGATAATATCATTATAAGAAAGAATAGAATAATATAAAGACCAATGGAATCAACTTCTCTTATCCCCAGTGGAGTCGCTACTGTGAGCGGGGATTTTCACCCCCATTCCCGATGGAATAGTTCTTGCGACTTCGGCACTATTTAGGCTTGGGGCCTTAGAGAACACGGACCTAAGTCCGGAAAAAATGGAGTCGCCACCCGGACAGGCCGAGAAAAAAGAAAGGGGTGGATGACTCAATTCCTAAGGAATCCCCAACCCCCTAATGGGTTCAGAAAGTTGGGTACGTGTGGGGAATGTGAGAAATAGCCCAGCACCCCCACAACGCCAGTTTCATTGGAACTGGCCTTCTTTACAGGTCTTAATATTATAAAATTCTTAAATATAACAATATTATCTATATTACACACAATAATTGAAATAAAGCATCGTTATTTTAAAAAATAAAATAATGTCCAAATAAAGAAAATAAATGGACACCCATCCGAAGATGGAAACATGTCCTTACATCCCATGCCTAAATAGGACACCCACCGAAAGGTAGAAACATGTCCTTTACATTGGTTCTAAAATAGAAAAAACAATTTAAATTAAATGATTTTTAACTAATGAGGTACCCACCAAGTGGAAACATACCTCTTACAGCATTTGGAAATCTAAATAAATCGATAAAAGTAAATAACCATTCATCGTAAATAAATCATTCATCAAAGATATCAAACATCAATAGAATGTAAACATCCATCCATGATAAACTAAATAAATCAAGCATTGAACTTAAATAAATCAACAAAGCATTGAAAATAAATTAAAGCATAAACAAGAATAAAATTGAATAAAGCAAGTAAAGATTCAAATTAGGGCTACTGTTTCTATTTAAGATTCTTTATTTAATGTGTTTAGAGTTTTGGAATTTATGTGTTTATTTAGGGTTCAAGCTACTGTGATTTTTAATGGAATTGAAATGGATTAAAGTTTTATAATTTAAGAGGTTGATAAAATTCTTTGATTAACCAAATTAGTGTTTGAGAAGTGAAATCATGAAACTAGGGTTTGGGCAATTCAAAACATTAAGTTTATGACTATTAGCTACTTACTGTGTTGAATTTAAGGTTTATGAGGTTTTAAGGTTTAAAGGATTAGGGTTTAGAAAAATTAGGGTTTAAGGTTTTAAGGGAGTTAGGGGGTTACTGTTTTGGGTTTTGGAGTTGAATTAGGGTTTAGTGTTTTAGAATTAGGGTTTAGTGTTTTAGAATTAGGTTTTAGAATTTGTAAATCAATTGATAATTTTATGAAGTTTTATGAAAATAAATAAATGATATAAGGTTTATATAAGCAGAAAAAATGTTTTTAGGGTTTGTGGAAAGAAACAGACTCAAGTTTAGGATTTTGAATATTTGGAAAGCAAATTAGGATTTTGAGATTTTGAAGAAACAAAAATAATAATTTTAAGCTTTTTGGAAAATAAAGCGACGAATTAAGGTTTTTAAACTTTAGAAAAGCTGAATTAAGGTTCTAGGGTTTTTGAATTAAAAGAAACAATTAGATGATTTAAGCTACTGTGAAGAAATTAGACAATTGATGCATACCTCCGTTTGTTGGTTCCGCCAAAAATTTCTTCTTGGATGAACAAAAATAAAGACAAGCTTTGCTGCCTTTGAATTGCTTGAATTGTTTGTCTGCTCTCTCAAAAAATCATATTGATTCCAGGTTTTCCTCCTCAATTTTGGTCTCAATTTCTACTCCCAAGTTTGATCCAATTTTCCTTTGTTTTTCTCCTCCCAAATCCGATCACTTTCTCCTCCCAAAGCCAATCAATTTCTCCTCCCAAGTCTGATCAATTTCTCCTCCTTTTTTGTGTTGTTTTTTGTCTTATTTATAGAAGATTTTTTAATTAATCTTAGTTATTCATGGAATATAACATTCATTAAGAAAAGGAAACCAAAACCTAATTGTATTAGATTTCGAAAAAATTTGAGTAGAAAAAATTTCGTTGGCAAAAAGAAACTGCTGCGTAAAAATTGCGCTGGCGAAAAAAAACTACTGCAGAAAAAATGCGCTAGCAAAAACTGTTGCAGCAGGGGGCGAATTGGCCTATGCGCCATTTCACTCGCAGGATTTTCCTGCGGGCAAAATGGCCCAAGGCCATTTCACCGCAAGCCAATTTTTTTTCATTTTTATTTTTTTGTTTATTATTAATATTTTTTTATTAATAAAAATTATATATTAAAGCAAATATTATTTAATTAAGATAACAAAAAATTTTTTGGACTAATTAAAATATATTGGACCGGACTGGGTCAAAAATTAAAGGTCTATAATAGGGAAGCCCCATATCAAATTAGGAGCCTCCCAATTTGATATGGGGCTCCCCATATCGAATTGAGAGCCCCAATTCGATATGGGATAGCCCCATATCAAATTGGGGCTCTCAATTTGATATGGGGCTATCCCATATCGAAATGGGGTCCCATGTCGATATGGGGCAGCAAAATATTGAAATGGGGCTCTCCCAGTCCGATATGGGGCAGGTTTTTTCATTCCATGCCGAATTAGAAAGTATATTTTGATATGGGCTCAAATTCTGCCGAAATTAAATCACTTGAATTCAAGATGGACTTGGTTTACATTGAATTCAAGTAATTGTAAGTCATTGGTCTCAGTTTGCATAAAACCCGTCAATTCAACATGCATCAGAATAAACCATTCCTAAAGAGGAAAACTTTCATGCTTAACCTGAAGGAGTTGTTATAAATACTAGTTTTAAAAACCTGAAAGAGGATTTTGGACTTTGGTTGGCTGCTGGGACTCTGGAAAGCTCAGTAACCATCAATGAACAAACTCTAGAAAGCTTCATAAACAAAGGAAACAGCAAGGATAGACAAGGAAGATAAACAATACATAAACTTTACAAAAGGTAGTGCACTCACTGTCTTGGATAAGCTCACCTAGAATTCTCATTCAAACGAATTTGGTGGAGACAACAAACGATGGTATACTCTAAATTAAATAAATATAATATGCTTTCATGGTTTTAAAAATTGAATAAGTTTGTTATTCATCTAATTAAATTTACAGTAGGCAATTTCATCTTAAATTAATTCATATGTTAGTTTACATGGAGTGAAGATTATTCTTTTGATAAATCATAATAAATAGAACCAGTAAACTTGTTTTGCTCAGGTTGTTAATTTTTTTTCTACTGTCTGGTTATTTATTCAATATAGTACATAGATTCACTTAAGGTTTTCAATATAAAACTCACAGTAAGCCTCATTTAAGCTCTTTAAAAAATATTCACAGTTTGTATAAACCTTTAAAACTTTGATCAGTTTTTCACAAACATCAAACCCTAATTCATTTAAAACCTTAAGCTCCAAACATTATTTTTTATAAATACCAACCCTATTTTATTTCTTCCTAAAACCCTAATTGCATAGTATTATCCCTAAACCCTAATTTAATTAACCAAAAATTCTACTATTTTCTTAAAACCATAAAACCCTAATTAATTATATTTTTTTTCAAAATCCTTATAGTAGCCTAAATATTTTAAATAATAATTATTATTATGTTAATTCCAAAACCCTAAAAGCTTAATTTTTTAATCTAAACCTCAAAACCCTAAATGTTATTTAATAAACCCTAAATTGAGACATAAACCTAAACTTGTATCTTTTTTGCTTTGTTCAAATTAGAAGCATGTTTATTATATATTTTGATTAATGGTCTATTTATATCTTTAATTTATATCTTTGATAAATAGTTTATTTATGATGAATGGTTAGTTATTTTTATTAACTTGTTTTGGTTTCAAAAAAATGCAAGACGTATGTTTCCATGTTTTGGGTACCTCATGTTGTGAGGATCATGTAATTTAATTTATTTCACGTTTTGGATCAATGTAAAGGATACGTTTCCACCAATTGGTGGGTATCCTATTTTATTTATTTTCTTTTGGACATTGGACAATTGTAAAGGCATGTTTTCATCCATGTATGGGTGCCTATTTGTTTGTTTTGTTTGATCTTGTTGTGATTTCAATAAAGTAATTATTTATTCTTATGATTGCATGTAATATGGATAATATTGTATTAATTAAGAATTTTATAATATTAAGACCTGAAAAGGAGGTCAATTCCATTGAATTGGGCGCTGTGGGGGTATTGGGTCATTCTCACCTTCGCCACACGTACCCAACTTTTCGAACCCAATAGGGGGTTGGGGATTCCTTAGGAATCGAGTCATCCACCCATTTCTTTTTCCAGCCCATCAGAGTGGCAACTTAATTTTCTCCGGGTTTAGGCCTATGTTCTCTATGACCCTGAGCCTAACAGTGTCGAAGTCACAAGAACCATTCCACATGGGAGTGGGGGTAAAAATCCCCACTCATAGTAAATAGATACCCATATATAATAAAAAATAGCTAAATTTTTTGCAAAATACTTTACTAACTACAATTAATTTTGCAGGTCTCGGGTTCAGAACTCAAATCATTTTTTGAGTTCATAACTCAAATCATTTTTTGAGTTCATAACTCACTTGGGTCCAGAACCCATATTATTTTTCAAGTCCAGAACTCACCTTGGGTCTAGAACCAAAATCATTTTCGCGTCCAGAACTCACCCTGGGTCCAGATACCAAATTATTTTTTAGTCCAAAACTCACTCGAATCCAGAACCCAAATCAGTTTTCCAGTCCAAAACTCATACCGGGTTCAAAACCCAAATTATTTTTTAGTCCAAAACTCGCTCCAGGTCCAGAACCCAAATTATTTTTTGAGTCCAGAACTCACTAGGGTCCAAAACCCAAATTATTTTTTAGTCCAAAACTCACTCCGGGTCCAGAATCCAAATTATTTTTAAGTCTAAAACTCACTCCAGATCCAGAATCCAAATTATTTTTTAGTCTAGAACTCACTCCGGGTCCAGAACCCAAATTATTTTTTTAGTCCAGAACCCAAATTATTTTTTAGTCTAGAACTCACCCCGGGTCTAGAACCCAAATCATTTTTTAGTCCAGAACTCACTTCGGGTCCAAAACCCAAATTATTTTCGAGTCCATAACTCACCTTGGATCCAGAATCCAAACCAATCCAGGTTTAGAATCATCCTTATTCAAAATCAATTCAAAACCATGTTGCTTTTTACTCTTTGAATAAATTCAAGATTATTCAAGCAGGGAGCAAGCTGTAAACCCTTAATTTTGGCCCTGGCTAGTCCTGTGCTAATTCCAAACCTTTTATTGGATTAATATATTGTAATATGACCTAAAATAAGCTAATTAAACATTTAAAACCCTAATTGGGTTTGTTTTAGAAGATTTGGTTGGTTTTTATATGATACCGGTGCACTAAAACCCTGAGACGGGCACAATTAAATGGTTTGGTTGATTTTTCACTTAATCTGGATGGCTTTTGGTCAATAGGGCTGTCCCATGTCGAATTAGGACATCCAATTTGACATGGGGAAGCCCCATATCAAATTGGAGGCCTCCCAATTTGATATGGGGCTCCCCATTTTTATAGATGATTTCTCTTTATTTACTTGGTTTTTTCCTATCAAATATAAAATTGAAGTCTATTCCATTTTTCTAAAATTCCAAGTAATGGTTGAAAACAAATTTGATTCAAAGATCAAAACTTTTAATTAAGATTCCGAAGGAGAATTTTGATCTTTGAACAAATATTTTATGGAAATAGGAATCATACATAGAATTGCTTGTCCTCATACTCATGAACAAAATGGGACATCAGAAAGAAAAATGCGCAATACTGTTGATATTGGTCTAACTTTGGTAGGACATTGTGGGTCCCCTTTAAATATTAGGAATTTTCTTTGAAACTGTTATTTTTCTTATTAGAAATATGCCTTCTAGTTCACTATCAAATAAAATTCCATTTCAAGTTTTATTTTGATAAGGTCCTAATTATTAATTTCTTAGAGTTTTTGGTTGTGTTGTCTATACCTTACTTTAGCCATACAATAAAAATATATTTTATTTTCATTCCTAACAATGTATTTTTCTGGGATATTCACCAATACATCTTGGCCATCGTTGTCTTGACAAGGATATAGGAAAAACTTATCTTGTTAGGCACATGGAGTTTAATGAGAAGTTTCCCTTGAAACAACTAACGATTTCAACAAAGCTTGCTCAATATGGTAATTTGGATACATCACTTTGGCTTCAAATTTCTCATCTCAATCAACTCACAATTCTTGCAGTATCTCAGGTAATTTAGTTTCTTCTTTAACTACTTCTTCTTGTCCTTATTCTATCAACACTCTACCATAATCTCCAACCTCAACCAATCACTAAAGAACAGAAGTCCAACTACAAGTCCACTTCTATCTCGAATATCTCACCTATCCTCATCCCTAACATCATCTAAACCCTTATGCAAAATTGCAAGAACCAAACCCGACACACTCTAACCTAAATTTTGTTTGCACACATCCTATGCAAGCAGTGATTTTCTGAATTATATAGATATTAGAGTCGAGTGATGTTGAGTGTGGCCTATGAATTTTATATTAATGGGAAAATAGGGTTGGATGTTCCTTAAAAAGCTGAAAGTTAAAACTGGGTAAATATTTAATTTGTATTTTTTAAAAATAATTTTTAAACGATAAAACTTTACAGAAATGCCTATGTGACCTTAGAATTATATTTTACTGTAATTGGGATAAGAGATATAGGTAATCAAGCTTTAAAATAATTAAAGAAATTATTTTTATAATTTTACAGAGTTAAAAGTCAGATTAAGAAATAATTAAAGGAAATAGTATACAGAAACAAAGGTATGAGTGCCACATGTGACCCTAAATAATATATAAAGTAAGTTGACTTTCTTTTTCTTCTTCTTTCTACATCAAACCTGAACCCATCACTTTCCGATCACCATTTGTTTACTTCTTTCTTCTTCTTCTATCTCTTACCTTAAAAACCTGAAGCTCTTTAGTTATAACTCAAAATTTTTAAGGGAAATAGCTAATTTTGAGTGATTTCCCAAGAATAGCATCATTAAATCAAGGGATAAGAGAAAAGAGGAAGGAATAGCCACTTTCATAAAGTTTTGTGCTTGTGTGTTTGATAACTTGCTATTATTTGGTTATCTTTTGATTTTAAATGCTTATGAAAGTTAATTAATCTATATTAATTGAATTATTTATGGAAGAATTGATTAATTGAACTTTTTATGCAAGAATTGAATATAGAACCTTTTGAGAAAAGAATTGTATATTGACTCATTAATGAAATATATTAAGTGTGTTTGTATAGTTTTTTAGCTTAAAATAATGCTTAAAACAACTTTTGAACTATTAAAGAATTAGTTTAGGGTTTTGCCAAATTTAGGGTTTTGGGAAAGTTTTTGATTTTGTAAGGAATGTGATTATTTATAGTATATTTGGTAAATATGTTTAAAATGAAATGTGTTTAATTTTAATTAAAGAAGAATTTACTTACATGTAAGGTTAAAGTTTGAAAAACAATTGAATGACAAAAAAGAGAAGTTTTTTTTTTTTTAAAAAGAAATGTGTTCACCAAAATTGAAATTATAATTGTAAAATTGATGGGAAATTATACTTGTGACAAACCTAGTTATTGAATAGAATGGCTAGCCAGAGGGTGGACATCTTTATTGTTACTTGACACTATATGTTATTACTGTTACTGGGCATTTGTGCCATTACTGGGCCACTGGCCAAACTGACTGTCATTACTAGACATTTAATTATTATTACTGAACCAGTTATCTAAGTATAGGATTTTAAACTCATTATATGAGGGCAAAATAAATGAAATTTACTAAAACACGAATACTATGCAGTATGAGTATATATAGGGAACTGTATGGACATATGAATGTGAAATTTAGGATTTTTACTTTAATTATTAATATTTTGGTAACTAACCGTAAAGTGATTAATTTTTATTAATTAAGTTGAGTTTTGAACTTATTAACATTAAGACAAGTTAATTTGCATTTAATTCATTAAATGTTTTATTATTGTTTTAAAGTTGTAATTTTAGTTACATACATTATTTCAATTATTTTCTTATGTTATAAAATTGGCAAATTATGGATATACAAACACCACTAAGTATTGGCTTAACGTGTTAGATTTTTCTAATGCATAGATTAGATGGACAAGGCATATTTAGTAAAGTGGGGTCTTTAAGTGTCCAAGATCAACTGCAGATCCGAAGGTATAAAGTTTGGAATATTTTTTATGTTTATATATTTACTATTCATATAGCAATGTTTTTGTTTAAATGACAATTGTATAGTTATGGATAAGCTATTGATTTTTTTTTATTTTTTACATGTAATATGGGTTATAAAAAAAATTGTAGCAAGTGATGTTAATTTTGGAGAATGTTTCATATGTAAACAAGTTGATATAAGCATAGATATTTGAACTGAATTGTGATTGAATATTGATGTGTGGGTGTGAATGGAGTTGAGATTGAAGGTGGGGAGCTTAGAAGCGTTTTTCTACAAGTTGTGTTAGGTTGGAGAAGATTTTGGCTAAGAATATTACAGAGAAAAGTCTACCAAGATTTTTAGTTGAATATTAAACAAGGCTCACTTAATTTTGGTTATAGAATTGATAGATATTGTATAGCATCTTCTGATAGTTCTCTGATAGGATTATCGAGGGTTGTTACAATTGGCAGTATCAGAGGCTGATTTAGGCGATTCTATTATGTGGGGTTATGGGTTATAAAAGTGAAATACAACTATCATTGCTATATGGACGTAAAAAGTGTACAAGTATTCTGATGTAGTTTATCTTATATATATTTACATGTATAAGATGGCTTTAGGATCTCATCAGGGTGCTGAGGAAGAAGTTGCATCCTCACACAGTCAAGCAAGTGTGGGGAATCAACCACTAGCTAAACCCTTTGCAGGACAGGAATCGCTGGATTCACAGTTCATAAGGAATATAAGGGAGATTCGTAGATAGATTTTAGGTGTAGTTCCTCCACCACAACCACAGCCACCAATACCTCAGAAATATCCATTAGAGAGAATCAGAAAGTTAGGAGCTGAATATTTTTTAAAGCTTGGGACACAGATGAATCTTTAGCAGCAGAGCATTGGCTAGAGAGGAAAGCGAGGGTTTTTTTATCTTCTCCATTGTATCAATCGGGAGAGATTAGAGTGTGGAGTTTCTTTACTGCATGAGCAAGCTTATGATTGGCAAGATATAAAATAGAATATTACTCCATCTGACTAGCTCACTTGAGCATTTTTTGAGGAAGAATTCAAAAAGAAGTATATGAGTGAAGTGTAAATTGAGGAAAAATGCAAGGAGTTATTATACTTGAAGCAGAGGCAGTTGTCAGTATCAAAATATGAGAGATAGTTTATCCATCTTAACAAGTACTTTCCTGAACTAGTTGCATCTGAGGAAGAGAAATGCAAGCAATTTAAGCATATCCATGTCTATCTAATGGCAATGAGAATCAAGGAATTCTCTATACTTGTCAATGAGCAATGGCCATAAAAAATGAAACAAAACATGAGCATAGTAGAAGAAACAAACAACAGAAGAAAGGATCACTTAATGATCAACAGTAGGGTGATCAAAAAAAGCATAAAAGTGTTCAAGCACAGACACAGACTCTAAGATCTAGTAGAGAAGTTCATACTAGTGGAGTTGGTTTTCAAAGACCTTATGTAGGCTCATCTTCATGGGTAGTTGCTACACTTGTCAATATTGTGGTAATAGGCATGGTAATGAAGTTTGTTGGTGTTACATCCGCCCACTGTGTTTATGTCTAGCAGTCATGTGCACAATAAAAGAAAGGATCTCGAGAGGTCATCTCTAATGGCGGTTCCTAGAGAAGGTCGCAGGACCAAAGGGACTTAATTGCAAAAATGCAAAGTTTTGGGGAGGTAACTGTAATTTTAAAAAGTTGAACTGGAGGTTCTTAATAGTACACATACCAGATTCCAAAAATGGAGAGTAGAGAAAAATTGGGTCGCAACGACGTGTAACGATTTTTCTAGGAAATGCCCCGTTAGAGATAAACAAAGACATGTAGACTAGGGGTATTTTGGTCATTTTAATTAAAATTTATACATGAATCCAAAGTAGAAAATAAACACACGAGTGCGTAGAGGACGTCGAGGGGTTGAATATGAAATGATCGACAGTAGAAACGGAATTCGGGCAAAACTCGAGCAAAGAAAGGACTTAAAGGAAATTTTGTAAAAAGTTGAGGGCTTATTGGTAATTTTTCAAAATGACTTGGAAACTTAAAATAGACCTTAAAAATAGAAAGTAGAGGTCGAGAGGATCAAAACCATATGTAGTTTGCCTCGTGGAACTGTACAGTTTGAAAGTTATGATCGAGTAATCGCCGGAAAGTCAAGTGGGCCCGGTTCCATGTAGGGACCATATGGGTGACATGGAACCAATTTGGGGTACCAACTGGGAAGAGGCACAAGTTGGAGGACTTAATTGGAAAGTAAAATATAAAAATCTTTTGATGGCCAATCAAAATTAGCCATTTAGAATTTATAAAAAGAAGAAAAGAAAAAGAGTATGGACAAATGGCCCTAAGGCATTCATCCAACCCAAAAGTGGACATCATTTCCACTATATATATCATAGCAAGAGGAACAAAAACTCTCTCTCACAACCCTCCAAACCGTCGGCCTCCATAGGAAAAACACCAAAGGATTTCTAAATTTTGTCAAGTTTGATTCAAGTTCAAGGTGAGTTTTAAAGTTTTAAAGCATGTAGATTTCAATTCTAGTATCAATTTTAAGTATTTATATAACTATTGGAAGATTGGAAATTAGGGTTCTTATGGTGGATTTGGGAAAATTTTATGTAGTGATGATATTGATTAATTAAATGGAAGAATCAAGGTTTCTAATGTTTAATAAGGTTGGATTAGGATTTAGTTTGAAAAGAAATGGAAGGGTAGTGCATGTTCTAAATTTCTAAGGTTTATGTTTAAGGTTGTGTTCTTGAAATTCTTGAAGGAAAAACAAAGATTTAGGAAGGAGAAGAAAGAAAAGCAAAGGGGAATTAAAAGAACAAGGTTTGGTACTTTACCTTGGAAGAATTAATTTTCCTTTCAATTTCTTACCAAAACTTTATCTATGGAACTTTTGCTATGGATGCATAAATGTGTTGTTTGAGTTTGAATTCAATTGTTGAGTGGTATTTTTTTTAAATCCATGTGGTGATTGGGTTGTTTAAATTCAAATGAAATCTAATGTTTCCAATGATTTTGGTAAAAGAGCTTATGAACTCCATTTAGTCCAAATTGATTTAAACAATCAATTTATTTTAAAAGGGAAGTGTCTAAGTCTTCATTACATTATTAGGGAAGCTTTGAAATGGGTTTAAAACAGAAAAATAAACAATTTTGCACCAAATGCAAATGTGGGCCGAATGGTGTCCTTTGGGATCCAATTCTGGACCTAATTTTGGGCAGCCAGTTGAGGCAGCAAACGATGGAATTTTTCAACGAAATTTTACATGCATTTAGTCAACATATGAAACAAGTTTCCTGTAAAATTTCATCCAAAAATAAGATCATTTACCTGGTCAAATGCATGACTGAAATGGACTGAAATTTTGATGAAAACCCAGATTTTACTATTCATTTGGCGTTTACCTTTTGCGTTGCCAATTTTACGCGCCGCGACACTATTCATTTGGTCAATTTGTGACCTTTTGAGGAATGCTTTGAAATGTTTGATATGTTTATTGTGGATGTTAAATATGTGAAAAAGGGTAATGGTTTGACTAAAGAATGTGGTGCACGGCGTAAATGGCAAAGCGCGACAGGATTTAAAATGATTTCTTGAATCATTCTAAAATGAAGTTTGAGACTTAAATTGAATTATTTTAACCTTTATGCTCTACTGGGTAGTTGGTAGTGGTAGATAAGGGTATGGTGCACTATACTAACTTATGCAGTACTGCTTGATATTGTGATTGAATTGTTATGATCTGAACTCAATGGTGAGGGCCATTGGGGGCCAATGGTGAGGGCCATTGGTTATAACCAGGATAGTGAGGGCCATTCCTGTGATATGATAATGGTGGTGAGGGCCACCTATGTTACAGTGGTGAGGGCCACTACCTTATCGCTATGGTTCCCCATATACCATTAGAGCCAAAGTCGTGTTTTTTTTTAAACTATGTAATGCAAAATGAGTTTGAATTATGGTTTTTATATTTGTTGAAAGCATATTTACACTGCATGTACAATAACTACCATTGGTTTAGTATTGGTTGATTATTGATTTAATTATTTCCTTTTATTTCAAATGCTTTCATGTTTTACTTATATTTTCATCGGTAAAGTACCCATTGAGCGACATTGCTCAGCGAGTTAAGTTTTCCTTGACTCGTAGGTTCGGAGCAGTAGTTAACTCTTGGGGAGCGACGACCAGACCCACAGCATCTCAGGGTAGATATCCTAGTTTCCATTATGAGTTAATTAGTTGTGGCATGTATATGTATATATAAGATTGGGAATTACTATGTTATAATGTACGTTAGTAGTATGTAATAATAATAAACCTCTGCTTTATTTTGTACTAGAAGTGTGAATTCTTCTTGCAGGTTGTAGTTAAGGTTATAAGGTGGATTCATTGGGAGTGTATTGAAACTAATTGTATTCGCATTGGTTTGTGTAAAAATATTTTCAAAACTTAGAAAAACCAGTTTTGTCGACACTTGGGACCAAATTTCTAGGCGAACCTCTGGCAAAATTTCTGTAAAATCGGAACTAAAATTTCACTAAGTAAAATTGGTAGCAACATTAGGTTAGTGTGGCGCCTCTACTCAGCTTACACACGTAGGCTGGGAAGGGGTGTTACAGTTGGTATCTGACTAGAGCTTGTTTGAGATGTGGTTTCATAGACCACAAGGTCAAGGATTTTCTAGTAATGAAGAATTTTGAAGCTTCTGAAGGATAGGGATATGTACAAGGATTACAGGTAGGTCATAAACTAGTTGGCTGATCTAGTGCCGGACACTAGAGAGAGTCTAAGACTATTTACAGACCCCAGACATGCGACAGTGCTCTAGTCAAAACTTATGATATGAAGGCAGTGGAGGATTTGGATGCTCCTAATGTAGTTGTAGGTAAATTCTCCTTACTTGGCCTTAATGTTTATACTTTACTAAATCTTGGTTCTACACATTCATATATATCTGTGAGTGGGGATTTTTGCCCCCACTCCCAGTGGAATGGTTCTTGCGACTTCAGCACTATTTAGGCTCGGGGCCTTAGAGAACACGGACCTAAGCGCAGAGAAAATGGAATCGCCACCCGGACGGGCCGGGAAAAAGAAAGTGGTGGATGACTCAATTTCTAAGGAATCCCCAACCCCCTAATGGTTTTGGAAAGTTGGGTACATGTGGCGAAGGTGAGAAATGGCCTAGCACCCCCACAACGCCCGTTCATTGGAACCGACCTCCTTTGCAGGTCTTAATATTATAAAATTCTTAAGTATAACAATATTATCCATACTACATGCAACAATTAAAATAAAGCATCATTATATTAAAATCAAAGCAAGGTCCAAACAAAGCAAATAAATGGAAACCCATCCGAGGATGGAAACACGTCCTTACATCGTTTATGTCTAAACTAAATAGGACACCCACCGAAAGGTGGAAACATGTCACATCCGCCCACCGCATTTATGCATAGTAGTCATGTGCACAGTGAGAGAAGGGGAAAGGAGAATATACTTCCTAACAACGGCCCCAGATAAGGCTATAGGATCAATGGGACCTAATTAAAAAAATGTAAAGTTTTGGGGAGGTGACTGTAATTTCCAAAAAGTTTTGGGGAGGTGACTGTAATTTCTAAAAGTTGTACTGGAGATTCTTAATAGTGCACATAACAGACTCCAAAAATGGAGAGTAGAGAAAAATCGGGTCGCAACGACGTGTAACGGTTTTTCCAGGAAACGTCCCGTTAGAAATAAATGAAGACATGTAGACTAGGGCCATTTTGGTCATTATAAATAAAAATTTATACATGAATCTAAAGTAGGAAATAAACATAAGAGTGAGTAGAGGACATCGAGGGGTTGAATATGAAACGATAGTCAGAAGAAACGGAGCCGGGCAAAACCTGAGCAAAGAAAGGACCTAAAGGGAATTTTGTAAAAAGTCAAGGGCTTATTGGTAATTTTTCAAAACGACTTGGAAAACTAAAATAGACTTTAAAAGTAGAAAGTAGAGGTCGAGAGGATCAAAACCATATGTGGTTTTCCTCGTGAAACTGTGCGGTTTAAAAGTTACGATAGATTAATCGCTGGAGGGTATTTTGGTCTTTTCACACCCTAGACTATAAAATTACAGCACAAGGAGGTTGGGGGGCCAAAATATAATTAAAAGAAAGTCCAAGGGCTTGGGTTTTAAATAAATAAAAGAAAGAGACAAATGGACTGATGGAAATTAGCCATTTAGAAGTCATAAAAAGAAGAAAAGAAAAAGGTCTGGACAAATGGTCATAAAACATTCATCCAACCCAAAAGTGAGCATCATTTATCCTATATATATATCATAGTAAGAAGAACAAAACCTCTCTTTCTCACCTCCAAACCGTCGGCCACCATAGGAAGAACACCAAAGGATTTCTAAATTTTATCAAGTTTGATTCAAGTTCAAGGTGAGTTTTAAGGTTTTAAAGCATGTAGATTTCAATTCTAGTATCAATTTTAAGTATTTATATAACTATTGGAAGATTGGAAAGTAGGGTTCTTATGGTAGATTTGGGAAAATTTTAAGTAGTGATGATATTGATTAATTAAATGGAAGAATCAAGGTTTCTAAGGTTTAATAAGGTTAGATTAGGTTTTAGTTTGAAAAGAAATGGAAGGGTAGTGTATGTTTTAAATTTCTAAGGTTTATGTTTAAGGTTGTATTCTTGAATTTCTTGAAGGAGAAACAAAGATTAAGGAAGGATAAGAAGGAAAAGCAAAAGGGGAATTTAAAAGAACAAGGTTTGGTACTTTACCTTTGAAGAATTAATTTTCCTTTCATTTTCTTACCAAAACTTTATCTATGGAACTTTGGTTATGGATGCATAAATGTAACGCCCCCATACTCTATATAAGTACTATACATATACCTGGTATACATACAATACGTATATAAAGTATAAGAATGTCACTTTTAGTTTCAAATTGAAAACCTTTATCTGAGTTCAAACAATATTACATTAATTTAAAGAACATTTGCATAATCATTATACTTTCAAGGGTTATATATATATATATAATAATCTCATTCTTATTTACCAAAACTTCATTTATACGTGTGAATATATTCTTATAAAAAATACAACATAATTAAAGCACAAATGTATGCATCACCTTCTAGTTGGTCTTGAAACACTCTTACTCTTCTCGTGGCATAACAGCTGGACTTCCAGATCAACCGCATAACCACCTGCGCGATTACACAACCGCGCTAAGCCCGAGAGCTTAGTAATACAAATAATTCCTATAAATATACATTGCAGAAAAATTATATTTTCATGATAACTTTATATGTCATTATTTTATTACCAAGTTTTCCCATTTTGAATACACCTTTTCTATATACTTCTACTAATGTCTTTATTATATACACATATACACGTATATTATTGACACAAATCACAACTCCATGACTTATTAAGATATTCATAAAAATATTCTCAATGTCTACATTCACATCCATATTTTACTTTCATGTTGTACTTTCATTTCTCATCATTCAACATAGTTCTCTTAATCCACATTCACTGTTAATAATTTACTTATGTATTATAACTATCACATAACATTATATCTCACTCCATAGGATATGTTAAAGCAAAGACAACATATATCTCATTATTCATTTGTTTCACTGTTCAAGAATCACATATCAACAAGCACAAGCATGGGCACAAAAGAACTAATATGCCATTCCACTTTCAGAGTTAATGTTTTGGTTAAATTATCACATTTATCATCATCCCAACTAGGCTTCAAGGATTTAGGTTCAACCAAGCTTCAAGGGGAACAAAGCATGCTAAGTATCAACCCAACTTGGCTTCAAGAACCAATCCAACCTAGCTTCAAGGGTTGTAACATCTCAATTAGGCTTCAAGGATTTGACCCAACCAAGCTTCAAGGGGAGTAAAACATGTTAAACTTCAACCCAACTTGGCTTCAAGGATCAAGTCCAACCTAACTTCAAGAGATTGTTACTAATAGGCATGCCACCAATAACAAAACTCTGAAAATGAATAACATATTAGACACACAATTCATTTATTATTTCCTTATAAATTTTATTTTCAATTCTCATCATCATGTAGGCAAACATGCCCCATTTATCTCAATTGAATCATCATAGCCAATCACAATGGCTTCACATCTCATTTGAATCATCATAGCCAATCACAATGGCTTCACATCTCATTTGAATCATCATAGCCAATCACAATGGCTCCACATCTCATTTGTCTCAATTCACATTATAATACCTCATTATTGAAATATACATAATCACATACATTAAACATCCATTAAGAATGATCATCATTGATATACACATATATAATTTAACTTATTCTTAGATTTAGAATCCTCAATATACATTTGTTTAGGTCATCTTTGTTTTAAGTATATTTAAAGTGTAGATACAAAAAGACCTTTGGAGGATCCAACAATGTAAGAATAGTCAAGAATAAATATCAATAGCTAACACACTCAAGGGACACGGCCAAGCTTGTGGCCATATCTCTCAACACAAGATCAGGCAGTGGCAGACACGGGCAAGGGACACGGCCAAGACAGTGGCCGTGTCTCTCCTTAAATTTTGGCCGTGTCTCTCAATAATCTAAAAACCAAACACGGCCAAGCCTCCTTGGTTTCATTAAATCACATTATACACAATATAGCATGATTCAAATGGATGTAATCAATATTCTAGACACATATAGTACATGATTATCACAATATTCACACTATTAGTACACATCAACAATGCATTAGATTCATTAACACCATTACAACTTAATGTAGTTTGCACTTACCTTAAGAACCACTCACACCAAACTATACACTTTACCTTCCAAGAGCTCTTCACCACTTAAACTAGGGCAATCCACTTCCTTCACAACCTAATTCAAATAAAATGATAAGATTCATGAATTCCAATACAAGTATTCACTTATGAAACTCATTCTAAAACTTTAGATCACAACTCACAAATCACATCTCTCTCTAGGATCCAAACTCATATATTTTATGTTTTCAATTTCCTTAAACACAAACATACATTAATCATATATCAATTATTCAATTCTCCAACTCCTTTATATTAAACCCTTATCAAACAATTTCAATAATCCATCATCTAAATACCAATTCCACACATATATATACTTCAATCTTTATTCTCATCACTATCACACACCAACCATATCAAATCCAAACTCAAACAATAGAAATCCATACAAGGAAATGAATACTTACTTGGATATTATGCCAAATCCTCCATAACCCTCTTCAATTCTCTCAAAATCCCTTTGGATTTGATGTATATATTGATGAAATCACCTCTCTTTCTCTCTCTCTCTTTCTCTCTCTCTCTCTCTCGTGCAAGAAGAAGAAGAAGAAGAAAGAAAGAAGATCTTCTCTTCTTTTCTCATACTTATCATATATATATATATATTTAATTCCCTTAACATCTCCACCATACACTTGTCCATTCTTTGACTTTCTTTTCTTTTTTTTCCTTTTATTATTATTATTATTATTATTATTATTATTATTATTTAATTATATAACTTACTTTTCCTACACCATTTTATACATCATGTATATGTGATGTATATGTGGGTATATGTATATTTTATATATATTGCATTTATATTTCCCATATCTTTCAAATACCATATATACATTTTATTCTTCATATCCATCTAGCTCTTATAATATTTTCCTTACATATTTTACCAACATATCTTCCCACTACTACAATTCCAATGTACACAAAAATCAGAGATTAAATTAATTCATTGCTCTTCTTTTAGCCTTTATTAATTTAACTTATATATATTCCCATAGATACAACATATACATTCTCTTCACTTCTCTTATCTTTCCCTTCAATATACACATTAAATCCAAATACAACAATAATTATTCCAAAACTTTTAGGGTGTATTTTGGGATATTACAATTCTCTCCCCCTTAAATAATTTCGTCCTCAAAATTATCTAGTATAATTGTAATCCATTCATAATACAGTACCATCTTAACTTCCATAAGAAGTTAATTGTATTCTTAAGTTATTATATCATCAAATCATATAATTTATACTCTCCCCCTTAGAGTTAATCAACTTCTTTAAATTTCATAGTTCATCATTATACATATATATATATATATATATCTTATTACTTCTGCAACAAAGCAATCAAGATATTTTCTCGCATTCCCAATGAAATTACCTTTATACTAAAAATCAAATCATCTTATAATATACTTATACCTCGTTTAATCATTATCTTCAGAATATATTATTACTTTTTCTCTTTATAATTACTCTTTAAATTTAACCCTAAAAATCGTTGAGTTAAATTTTAATATTAATTATCCCGTTATTACAATCACTTTCAAAATAAACATCTACTAAACCCTAATTGATAACAATAACCTTATTTATAGATAATCAATCTTTTCTCTTTTATCATTATTTACAACTAATATAACTTCTTTCATTCTTTTCCATTCACATTTTAGAATTCTACATCATATACATATCATTTAAATTGTTATACTCTTAATACAACTTTACGTATTAAATTTTCAATAATGATTCACAATTTTAAACCAAATCCAGATCAATTGATCTATCTATCACAATATACCCACGTTTCAATCTTGTTTAATTCAAATTAACAATTAATTTATTTAAACTTATCATGAAATTTCACAATATATATATAACCTAATTCCATTAGAACAAACTTATATTCAAATCCTGATCTCTTCAGATCCACATTCAGTAATATTATCATGATTACAAATTACTTTAAATTATCTTTCAATATACACATAGTTTATTTTCTACTATCTTAATATAATTTCCACCAATTCTCATGATCATCTCATACCATACTTTCTATCCATAATTCACTCACTTAAATCTTAAGCCCATCCACTTATTCACTTCATACCATAAACATACTCAATATAACTTTCAGTCATATTTTATAATTTCTCCCTTTTTAATATTTCTTCACATTTCATACCTTTACTATATTTACAATAATTGCCTTTTTATCACATTATCCATAACTCAAAACATTTTCGTAATTCTCTTTTCTTTCCTTACTTTTCATAATAAAAAAAATTTCTAACATAAAATGATAAAGTATAACTTTACCAATCATAACTCTTGATCATGTTTCTAGAAACATAATTATCAATCTCACCAAAACTGCATTACAGTCATATTATCCCAATCCCAAAGCTAGGGATAATAAAGCTAATTGGCCAAATATACTAAACAAATCATATAATCATAAGAGATTAACGATTATGCCTGTAGCCTCATAATCAATTTTGTTCCTCTATTATTCCTGTTTTAACCTTTCCAATTACAAAGCTAAATTAGATCATAGGAATTACATATTCATTCTCTAAACTTTTGCTACATCAAGAGTTAACACAGTCCAATTCCATTTCAACTAAATTTGCACTCGTTTATGTGGTCATCATTAGCGTAATTCATGTTTCAATAATATTACTATTAACATCTCTTACATATATATATATATATATTCAATCATATACAATTCTTACACAATTTCCCTTTTGTCACTCCATTTCAAATCTATTTCTAATCCACTTACAATCTCCTATTATACACATATACATAAAACCTTCTCACATGTAAATACCTTGGGACTCAAAATATTTTATAATTATCAGATTCAGTGATTACCATAACAATTTCACCATCCAATATTACTCGAGTCCATTCTCACTCTTAATTTCATTACATAATCCATCTAGCTTTGCACAGTTCAAGACCTAATCTCTCTTAGGTCCACTAATACATGCAATATCATTCTTAATATCATTATACCAGTAATTATCACCTACATATTCATAGGCCATATCCACAATGTGACTCACTTCCCATATTCCTTACATATTACACTTACCTTCATATCGAAGAACTCATCTCACATACCCTTTACATATATACACTTATGTACTTTTATTTAATTCCTCTTTCACATACAATCTATACCAATTTAATGTTTATCATTCTCATTCTTTTGACATGATGTAAAGTATTTATCAACACAACAAATATATATATACTCTACTCATAATAATATTTTACAAAAATCTTAATCACATATCTAATGTGACATCTCTTTCACACTTATCTTTTATACACATTCTATACAAATTTAATGTTTGTTACGTTCTTTTGAACATTATCATTCTTGTTCTTATAATATGACTTAGATTATGTCTCAATACAACAAATATATACATTCTAACTATAACAATACTTCACATACATCATAGATACACTTCTAATATACCTTCATATCCCTTTTTACTCTTTTCAGTCAAATAACTTAAGGTAACACATTTTCACTTGCTTATTCACTTTCCTTTTTATTCCAAAACAACTTTTCATACTATCAATATCTAAAGAATCTTTATCAACACTCCATTACAACTCTAAATTCCCAAATTACTACTTATTTAAACTTCAACTTACAACTCTCATCTTTTCTTAATATCAACTTTAAAAACATCTTATATACATACCACAAAGCAACATCCAAACATATAATTTTTACAATTATTAAGCTCATTTCAAAAAAATCTAAATGTCGCATATTACCACCATTAACATGAACTTTCACAATATTCAAACATATTACATTTTTAACATTGAAATCACAATGTTGCATTACAATAACAATACAAACAATACTAATATATCTTTTTTACTTAACCAACATCATCTCTTTTTCTTTTAAACAAAACTTTAACTTTATACACCCAAACCTTAAATGATCACATTTTGTTTATACCAATCAACTCACTTAATATTTCACCATACTCTCTTCAATTAATAACATATCTATCTATTTTAACAATCCAACACTATTTCCTCCCTCTAATAATCCAAACATACGGTTTATTAGAAAGAGATCCAAACTGTATAGAAAAGAGTACATACTTTAATCTTGATTTTATTTTAAACTCATTTCCAACTATATTCTTCTATTCATTTCTTTATATTACAACCACATCTCAATAAGCAATATTTCAATATTTGCTTTCCTTAAGTAAACTCCCATTATTTATTTTATCAATTAAGCTTATATTAATTTTTTTCCATATCATTTCTTTCTTTAATTTTCCTTTCATGCAGAACTTTATCCACATGTTATTATTCATCTCATCTAATTCAATTACATGACAATTCACATAATGCCACATCCGAGACTAACCTAGGTGTGAATGCATATGCATGTATTACAAATTTCATTTCAAAACTTTTCTTTTTAATTCTCTTTAAGTTTTTCAAAACTTTCTCTTTTTAATTCTACTTAGGCCGAGAATCTCGAACCTAAACTCTGATACCAAAATAATTGTAATGCCCCCATACTCTATATAAGTACTATACATATACCTGGTATACATATAATACGTATATAAAGTATAAGAATGTCACTTTTAGTTTCAAATTGAAAACCTTTATCTGAGTTCAAACAATATTACATTAATTTAAAGAACATTTACAAAATAATTATACTTTCAAGGGTTATATATATATATATAATAATCTCATTCTTATTTACCAAAACTTCATTTATACGTATGAATATGTTCTTATAAAAAATACAACATAATTAAAGCACACATGTATGCATCACCTTCTAGTTGGTCTCGAAACACTCTTACTCTTCTCGTGGCATAACAGCTGGACTTCCAGATCAACCGCATAACCACCTGCGTGATTATACAACCGCGGTAAGCCCGAGAGCTTAGTAATACAAATAATTCCTATAAATATACATTGCAGAAAAATTATATTTTCATGATAACTTTATATGTCATTATTTTTTTACCAAGTTTTCCAATTTTGAATACACCTTTTCTATATACTTCTACTAATGTCTTTATTATATACACATATACACGTATATTATTGACACAAATCACAACTCCATGACTTATTAAGATATTCATAAAAATATTCTCAATGTCTACATTCACATCCATATTTTACTTTCATGTTGTACTTTCATTTCTCATCATTCAACATAGTTCTCTTAATCCACATTCACTGTTAATAATTTACTTATGTATTATAACTATCACATAACATTATATCTCACTCCATAGGATATGTTAAAGCAAAGACAACATATATCTCATTATTCATTTGTTTCACTGTTCAAGAATCACATATCAACAAGCACAAGCATGGGCCCAAAAGAACTAATATGCCATTCCACTTTCAGAGTTAATGTTTTGGTTAAATTATCACATTTATCATCATCCCAACTAGGCTTCAAGGATTTAGGTTCAACCAAGCTTCAAGGGGAACAAAGCATGCTAAGTATCAACCCAACTTGGCTTCAAGAACCAATCCAACCTAGCTTCAAGGGTTGTAACATCTCAATTAGGCTTCAAGGATTTAACCCAACCAAGCTTCAAGGGGAGTAAAACATGTTAAACTTCAACCCAACTTGGCTTCAAGGATCAAGTCCAACCTAACTTCAAGAGATTGTTACTAATAGGCATGCCACCAATAACAAAACTCTGAAAATGAATAACATATTAGACACACAATTCATTTATTATTTCCTTATAAATTTTATTTTCAATTCTCATCATCATGTAGGCAAACATGCCCCATTTATCTCAATTGAATCATCATAGCCAATCACAATGGCTTCACATCTCATTTGAATCATCATAGCCAATCACAATGGCTTCACATCTCATTTGAATCATCATAGCCAATCACAATGGCTCCACATCTCATTTGTCTCAATTCACATTATAATACCTCATTATTGAAATATACATAATCACATACATTAAACATCCATTAAGAATGATCATCATTGATATACACATATATAATTTACCTTATTCTTAGATTTAGAATCCTCAATATACATTTGTTTAGGTCATCTTTGTTTTAAGTATATTTAAAGTGTAGATACAAAAAGACCTTTGGAGGATCCAACAATGTAAGAATAGTCAAGAATAAATATCAATAGCTAACACACTCAAGGGACACGGCCAAGCTTGTGGCCGTGTCTCTCAATACAAAATCAGGCAGTGGTAGACACGGGCAAGGGACACGGCCAAGACAGTGGCCGTGTCTCTCCAAAATCATCCAACATGGCCAAGTTTCCTCTAACTTGGTCGTGTCTCCCAAAACTTGGCCGTGTCTCTCCTTAAATTTTGGCTGTGTCTCTCAATAATCTAAAAACCAAACACGGCCAAGCCTCCTTGGTTTCATTAAATCACATTATACACAATATAGTATGATTCAAATGGATGTAATCAATATTCTAGACACATATAGTACATGCTTATCACAATATTCACACTATTAGTACACATCAACAATGCATTAGATTCATTAACACCATTACAACTTAATGTAGTTTGCACTTACCTTAAGAACCACTCACACCAAACTATACACTTTACCTTCCAAGAGCTCTTCACCACTTAAAGTAGGGCAATCCACTTCCTTCACAACCTAATTCAAATAAAATGATAAGATTCATGAATTCCAATACAAGTATTCACTAATGAAATTCATTCTAAAACTTTATATCACAACTCACAAATCACATCTCTCTCTAGATCCAAACTCATATATTTTATGTTTTCAATTTCCTTAAACACAAACATACATTAATCATATATCAATTATTCAATTCTCCAACTCCTTTATATTAAACCCTTATCAAACAATTTCAATAATCCATCATCTAAATACCAATTCCACACATATATATACTTCAATCTTTATTATCATCACCATCACACACCAACCATATCAAATCCAAACTCAAACAATAGAAATCCATACAAGGAAATGAATACTTACTTGGATATTATTTCTAATCCTCCATAACCCTCTTCAATTCTCTCAAAATCCCTTTGGATTTGGTGTATATATTGATGAAATCACCTCTCTTTCTCTCTCTCTTTCTCTCTCTCTCTCTCTCTCGTGCAAGAAGAAGAAGAAGAAGAAGAAAGAAAGAAGATGTTCTCTTCTTTTCTCATACTTATCATATATATATATATTTTTAATTCCCTTAACATCTCCACCATACACTTGTCCATTCTTTGACTTTCTTTTCTTTTTTTTTTCCTTTTATTATTATTATTATTATTATTATTATTATTATTATTATTATTATTATTTAATTATATAACTTACTTTTCCTACACCATTTTATACATCATGTATATGTGATGTATATGTGGGTATATGTATATTTTATATATATTGCATTTATATTTCCCATATCTTTCAAATACCATATATACATTTTATCCTTCATATCCATCTAGCTCTTATAATATTTTCCTTACATATTTTACCAACATATCTTCCCACTACTACAATTCCAATGTACACCAAAATCAGATATTAAATTAATTCATTGCTCTTCTTTTAGCCTTTATTAATTTAACTTATATATATTCCCATAGATACAACATATACATTCTCTTCACTTCTCTTCTCTTTCCCTTCAATATACACATTAAATCCAAATACAACAATAATTATTCCAAAACTTTTAGGGTGTATTTTGGGATATTACAATAAATGTATTGTTTGACTTTGAATTCACTTGTTGAGTGATATTTTTAAACCCATGTGGTGATTGAGTTGTTAAATTCAATTGAAATCTATTGTTTCCAAAGATTTTGGTAAAAGAGTTTATGGACTCTATTTAGTCCAAATTGATTTAAACAATCAAGTTATTTTAAAAGGGAAGTGTTTAAGTCTTTATTACATTATTAGGGAAGCTTTGAAATGGGTTTAAAACAGAAAAATAAATAATTTTGCACCAAGTGCAAGTGTGGGCCGAATTGGTGCCTTTGGGACCCAATTCTGTACCTAATTTTTGGGCAGCCAGTTGAGGCAGCAAACGATAGAATTTTTCAACAAAATTTTACATGCAATTAGTCAACATATGAAATAAGTTTCCTGTAAAATTTCAGCCAAAAATAAGATCATTTACCTGGCCAAATACATGACTGAAACGGACTGAAATTTTGACAAAAATCCAGATTTTACTATTCATTTGGTCATGCCATTTTGCATTGCCGATTTTACGTGCCGCGACACTATTCATTTGGTCAATTTGTGACTCTTTGAGGAATGCTTTGAAATGTTTGAAATGTTTATTGTTGATGTTAAATATGTGAAAAAGGGTAATGGTTTGACTAAAGAATGCAGTGCGCGGCGTAAATGGCAAAGTGCAACGGAAATTAAAATAATTTCTCGAGTCATTCTAAAATGAAGTTTGAGACTTAAATTGAATCGTTTTAACCTTTATACTCTACTGGGTAGTGGGGGTGGTAGATAAGGGTATGGTGTACTATACTAACTTATGCAGTATTGCTTGATATTGTGATTGAATTATTATGATATGAATTCAATGGTGAGGACCATTGAAGCTAGTGGTGAGGGCCATTGGTTATAACCAGGATGGTGAGGGCCATTCCGGTGATATGATAATGGTGGTGAGGGCCACCTATGTTACAGTGGTGAGGGCTACTGCCTTATCGCTATGGTTCTCTATATACCAGTAAAGCCAAAGTCCTGTTTTTTTCAAACTACGTAATGCAAAATGAGTTTGAATTATGGTTATTACATTTGTTGAAAGCATATTTACACTGAATGTACAATAACTTCCATTGGTTTGATGTTGGTTGATTTTTGATTTAATTATTTCCTTTTATTTCAAATGCTTTCATGTTTTACTTTTTTTTCCATTGGTAAAGTATCCACTGAGCGACATTATTCAGCGAGTTAAGTTTTCCTTGACTCGTAGGTTCGGAGCAGTAACTAACCCTTGGGAAGCGACGACCAGACCCACAGCATCTCAGGGTAGATCTCTTAGTTTCCATTATGAGTTAGCTAGTTGTGGCATGTATATGTATATATAAGATTGAGAGTTACTATGTTATACTATACGTTAGTAGTATGTAATAATAATAAACCTCTACTTTATTTTGTCTAGAAGTGTGAATTCTTCTTGCAGGTTGTAGTTGAGGTTATAAGGTGGATTCATTGGGAGTGTATTGAAACTGATTGTATTCGCATTGGTTTGTGTAAAAATGTTTTCAAAATCAGAAAAACTAGTTTTGTCGACACTTGGGACCAAATTTCTAGGCGAACCTCTGGCAAAATTTCTGTAAAACCGGAACAAAACTTTGACTAAGTAAAATTGGTAGCAACATTAGGTTAGTGTGGCACCTCTAATCGGCTTACACACGTAGGCCGGCAAGGGGTGCTACAAAACATGTCCTTTACATTGGTCCAAAATATAAAAGCAATTTAAATTACATAATATTTAACTAATGAGGTACCCACAAGGTGGAAAACATACCTCTTACAACTTTAATACTAAAACAAACAAATAATAATCATAACAATAAAGAAAATAATCATCCATGATAAACTAAATAAATCAAGCATTGAAATTAAATAAATCAACCATCAAAACATATAATAAGCTACATAATCAAATCTAAAAAATTAAATAAAGCAAGTAAAGATATAAATTAGGGTTTACTATTTTGATTTAGAGTTTTTAATTAACATTTAGGGTTTTGGGATTTTAGAATTTTTATTGTTATTATTTAGGCTACTGTAAAGATTTTGGAAATTTGGAATGAATTAGGGTTTTATACATTTAAGGAGTAGTAAGGTTTTTTTTTTTTTTTGGTTAATCAAATTAGGGTTTAAGGGTAACATCATGAAATTAGGATTTTGGAATCTTAAGACATTAAAGTTTATAATTCTTGGTTACTGGATTGTGATTTTAGGTTTATTGGATTATGGCTTTAGGGTTTAGATTTATTTGATTGGATTTTTAAGTTCACTGGATTAGGGTTTAGGGTGTTGTTGAATTTTTCTAAAGTTTTAATGCTTTAAGAATTTAGGGTTTAGGAAAACTAAGGTTTACTGCATTTGGTTTTGAGAGAATTAGGGTTTTTGGTATTTTGGAAAACATATTTGATTTTAGGATTTAAGAAAACAATTTAGAGTTTTATAAAAAATAATTATGATTTTTAGAAAACGTAAAGAAGATTAGAGTTTGAAGATTTAAGAAAACATTTGGAAAATTTGGACAAAAAGTTATGGTTTAGATGAAGACCTTAAGGGTTTTAAAACTTTTGGAAGCAAAATAATAGTTTTAAGGTCTTTAAAGTTTCTGGAAAAAGAAAAGCAGTTTAGGGTTTTAAGGTTTTTGGAAACAAAAGAAACAAGTTAGGGTTTTTAAGGTTTTTGGAAACAGGAGAGAAATACTTTAGGGTTTTAAGGTTTCTGAAAAGAGAAGAATAGTTTTAGGGTTTTGGAGTCTTGATCACTGATTAAGTTTACTGGATGAACATATTACCAACTTTAATGATTTAGGTTACTGAAACAAAAATCAATGATAGATGTACTTAAAATAAAATATGGCAATAACATTGTAAATAAAGTCAAAGCAAAAAATTTATAATCAAACCTCCGTTCGTTGGTTCCACCAAAATTGATTTCTTGATGAACAATGACAAAGGCAGTGTTGCTGCCTTTAATGGATTGTTGATTGCTTCTTGCTGCTAATGTCTCTTGTGCTAGGGTTTTTCTGTCTCTTTTTTACTCCAGTAAAAACTAATATTTTCGATACCTTAATTTTGAGTTTTAATGTGTTATTTATAAGAAAAATCATAAACCTAATTCTAGTTGTTTAAGGAAATTAAAACTAATTAGGAAAAGAAACCAAAACCAAATAGAATTTGGTTTCAGAAAAACTGCGTTGGAAAATTGCGCTGGTGAGAAAATTGCTGGCAAAAACTGCAAGTTTTTGCGAGATGTTACGGGCGAGCACTGCCATTTCGCTCGCAGGAATTTCCTGAAGGTGAATTGGCCTGGCCAACCTTGTGCGATGAATTTTTTTCGTCGCCGATTTTTCCGTGGTCAATTTTTATTTTTATTTTTATTTTGTATTTTTATTTTTATTATTTATTATTATTATTTTAACTTTAACATTTTTATTAAAAATTATAAATAATAAATACTAAAATAAATATTATTTAATTAAAATATCACAAAAATTATTTTGGACTATATAAAAAATAACGGACCAGACTGGGTCAAAAATTAAGGGTCTACAATATCCACAAATATAGCCTCAAGGAAGAACATGCATGCCAGTAAAATTGAATATGATATAGAAGTTAATAATCCCTTAGGCCATGGTGAGAGTGTATAAGAATTGTCTAATTAGAATCTATTATAAAACTTCTAGTTGATCTGATTGAACTTCCATTCCGTGATTTTGATGTAATTTTAGGGATAGATTGGTCATTACAATATCAAGTAGTCATGGATTTTCATTTGAAAATTGTGACTTTTAAGGTTCTTAGACATACTAATGTTGTTGTTTAGGAAAGGCAGGTTTATCCTTTCAGTCTGATTTTGGTTGCTAAGGCCAAAAGATTAATCAGGAAGAAATGTGAAGCCTATTTATGTGATTGATACACAACAGGCAGGGAAGACTTTGGGAAACATACCTACAATGTGTGAATTTTCAAATGTCTTCCCAGAAGAATTACCAGAGGTACCACCAGATAGAGAAGTGGAGCTTGTTATTGATGTTATCCCTAGCACAACACCAATTTCCATACCACCTTGTAGGATGAAACCTCCAGAACTGAAAGAATTAAAAGTGCAACTTGAAGAACTGCTTAATAAAAGATGTATCAGACCTAGTGTATCACCTTGGGGTACACCAGCTCTATTTGTGAAAAAGAAGGATGGTACACTACAGTTGTGCATCGACTATCGATAGCTAAATAAGGTGACCATCAAAATTAAATATCCACTTCCATAGATTGATGACTTATTTGATCAATTGAAGGGAGCTAGTGTTTTCTTTAAGATTGATCTTAAATCATGTTATTATCATATGAAAGTTAAGGAAGCTACTGTTCCAAAGACAACTTTTAGAATCTGATACAGGCATTATGAATTTCTAGTCATGCAAATTGGTTTGACTAATGCACCAAAAACTTTTATAAACTTGATGAATCATGTCTTCAAGCCTTATGTGGTCAAATTTATGGTTGTTTTCATTAATGATATATTGGTTTATTCTAGAAATAGAAAGGAGCATGATAAGCATTTGAGGATTGTGTTAGAGACTCTAAAAGAGAACTAGTTATATGCTAAATTGTTAAAATGTGAATTCTAGTTAACAGAGGTGGCATTCTTAGGACACGTGGTATCGGCTGATAGTATCCATGTGAATCCTAGTAATGTTGAAACTATTTTGAATTGGCAACCACCGAAGAATATGACAAAAGTTCAAAGTTTTCTTGGTTTAGCTAGTTACTATAGAAAATTTGTATATGGATTCTTTAAAATAACACTTTCTCTGACTAAACTATTTAGAAATGAAACCAGATTCAAGTGAGATGATCAATTTCAAGCTAGTTTTGAGGAGTTAAAAGCCATGCCAACAAAAGCACCTATATTGACACAACCAACTCCAGGTAAAGATTATGTAATGTACAATGATGCTTCTCACCAGGGACTTGGTTGTGTACTAATGTAGGAAGGCAAAGTGATTGCTTATGCCACTAGGAAATTGAAACCTTATGAGTTAAACTATCCCACACATGATTTAGAGCTGGCAACTATTGTATTTGCTTTAAAAATCTGGCAGCACTACTTGTATGGTGAAAGATGTTATATTTACACTAACCATAAAAGTTTAAAATATTTGCCTACACAAAAAGAACTCAATTTGAGGCAAAGAAGGTGGATGGAGTTAATCAAAGATTATGATTGCATCACTAATTACCATCCTGGAAAAGCAAATGTAGTGGTTGATGCCTTAAGTCAAAAGACTTTGTTAGGTAATAAGTTATTATGTTATGAATATAATTATATTATGTTATGAATAAAATATAATGTATATGTTATGTAATTGAAAAGTAATATAACTTGTTATGTTTACAAAACTAAGAATCGAGCCAAACATTAAGAAGAAAGTTTGGGAGGCTCAAAAACAGAATCAAAAACTGTCAAAAATAATGGAATAAGTATACAAGGGTGAAAGATCATATTATGTTATTCTGGAAGATGGTCGTTTATACTACAAAGGTCAACTGTATGTTCTCGATGTGAAGGAGATAAAAGAGAGCATCCTTAGAGAAGCTCACAATATGACATATACTATGCATCTAGGAAGCAACAAGATGTATCAGGATTTGAAGCCTTTCTTTTGGTGGCTTGGTAAGAAGAGAGACATTACTGAGTATATAACTAGATACTTAGTATGTCAGTAGGGCCAAGCAGAACATCAAGTATCATTAGGTCTTCTGCAACCCATTTCGAAACTAGAATTGAAATGGGATAGAATCACTATGAATATTTTGACTACTCTTCCAAACACCCTAAAGAAGCATGATGTAATTTGGGTGATTTTTGATAGGTTAACTAAGTCAGCTCATTTTCTCCATATCACAATTGTCTATTCACTAGATAGAATAGCAAAATTATATACAAATGAGATAGTTAGACTCTGTAGAGTGCTAGTGCCTATCACATAGGATAGAGACCCATGCTTTACTTTGAGATTTTAGGAAATTTTTCAGAAATCAAAGATTACTCAACTCCATTTCAGCACTGCATTCCATCCCCAGACTAATGGCCAATCAGAGAGGATGATATAGATACTTGAAGATATGCTTAGAAGTTGTGTTGTTGATTTTGAAAGTAGTTGGAACAGACATCTACCATTGGTAGAATTTGCTTATAACAACAACTATCAAACAAGTATTATTATGGGTCTCTATCCTATGTGATAGGCACTAGTTAAACAGATGTAACACCCCTATACCCCATATACGCACGCTACATACAATCACATCTGTAATATACGTATACCGGATACAGGAGTGTCACGGTTATTATTAAACAAACTAATCTTTCCTTTTAGCAATAATATGAGAAAACTTAAAACATTTAAATGTTATTATAAAATAAAATAAATAAAATATTTATTTATTTTGCAGCGGAAAATGTAGCGGTAATATACATATATGTACATCAAAATTAATATTTACAAATTATATAGAGTTTATACATGTTTGGCAGTTCGTCTCTGATCTTTAAGTCCACAATCAACACTTCAAAGTCTAAACTCAACTCGGTCTAGCTGAACTCTCTGGTTCTACCCTGTCACATACGCGATGAACCACAATCGCGCTAAGCCAACAGCTTAATGGTACAAACCACAATAATAATATGCTTTAATGAAATGCCAATGTCATACATTCAAATATTATAAACAATACATAAGAATATCATATTTCAAAACCTTACATTAAATCTTATTATTCATTTGTTTCACCATTCATGATTCACATTTAAACAAAGACAAGCATGGGCTCAAAAGAAACTAATATGCCATTCAACTTTCAGAGTTAATGTTTTGTTCAATTATCACATTTATCATCATCCGAACTAGGCTTCAAGGATTAGGCCCCTTCAAGGGGAGCGAAGCATGCTAGGCATCAACCCAACTTGGCTTCAAGGACCAAACCCAACCTAGCTTCAAGGGTTTGTAACATGCTAACTAGGCTTCAAGAACTAGACCCAACCAAGCTTCAAGGGGAGTTAAGCATGCTAAACTTCAACCCAACTTGGCTTCAAGGAGCAAGCACAATCCAGCTTCAAGGGATTGTTACTATTAGGCATGCCATCAACAACAAAACTCTGAAAAGTAAATAACACATTAGGCACACAATCCTTTCATTATTTCATTATCAATTCCATTCTCATTTCTTCATAATCATCTAGGCAACCATGCCCCAATTATTTCATTTGCATCATTATAACCAATAACAATGGCTTCACATCTCATCATTAGAGTATATATAACTAATTGCATTGGTGTAGACCCTTAATTTTTGACCCAGTTCGGTCTAATATATTTTAATTAGTCCAAAATAATTTTTGTGTTGTCCAATATATTTTAATTAGTTCAAAATAATTTTTGTTATCTTAATTAAATAATATTTGCTTTAGTATCTAATTTTTATTAATAAAAAATAATAATAATAAACAAAAAATAATAAAAAATAAAAATAAAAATCGGAGACTAAAAAAATCATAGCCGAAATTCAGCACGTGACGAATGGCCGTGGGCCATTTCGCCCGCAAGAGTTTCCTGAGGGTGAAATGGCCCGCAGGCCAATTCTCGCCCGTTGCCGCAGTCAGGTATGGCAGATTTTTTGCCAGCGTAATTTTTCTGCAGCAGTTTTTTTTCGCCAGCAAAATTTTTCCGATGCAAATTTTTTCGAAACCTAATACAATTAGGTTTCGGTTTCCTTTTCTTAATTAATGTTATATTTCGTGAATAACTAGAATTAACCAAAAAATTCTTCTATAAATAAGACCAAAAACAACACAAAAAGGGATCGGATTTTGGGAGGAGAAATTGAGACCGAAATTGAGGAGGAAAACTTTGAATCAATCAGACTTTTTGAGAGAGCAAACAAACAATTCAATCCATTAAAGGCAGCAAAGCTTGTCTTTGTTCTTGTTCATCCAAGAAGTGATTTTTGGTGGAACCAACAAACGAAGGTGTGAATTTCTTTATTTGTTTCATTAATTCACAGTAGCTTCATCATTCAAAAATCTTAAAATTTTTGTTTCTGTTTCTTCAAAATAAAAAAACCCTAGAACCTCAATTCACCTTTTTTAAAGTTTAAAAACCTTAATTCGTCTCTTTGTTTTTCAAAAATCTTAAAATAGTTGTTTTTGTTTCTTCAAAATCCTAAAATCCTAATTTGCCTTCCAATTCTTCAAAACCATAAATTGAATCTATTTCTTTCCAAAAAATCCTAAAAAATATTTTGTTTCTATAAACCTTAAATCATTTTGTTTATATTCATAAAGTTTCATAATATTATCAATTGTTTTTTCCAAATTCTAAAACCTAATGCATTCTCCGAAACCCTAATTCTAAAATTCTAAAACCCTAATTCAACTCTCAAACCCAAAACAGTAAATCCTAAACTAGCTAACCTAAACCCTAATTTTTCTAAACCCTAATTTTTAAAACCTTAAAACCATATAAATCTAAATGTTATAATTCTACACAGTAAGTAACCGTAAATCATAAATCTAAATGTTTTAAAATGTCTGAACCCTAGTTTCATGATTTCACTTCTCAAACACTAATTTGGTTAATTAAAGAACTTTATCAACCTTTAGAAACAGTAGCCCTAATTT
Organism: Garcia nutans; assembly: GCA_947685225.1. NCBI lineage: Eukaryota > Viridiplantae > Streptophyta > Magnoliopsida > Malpighiales > Euphorbiaceae > Garcia > Garcia nutans. Next base: position 20,264,669 of record CANTUV010000005.1, read on the forward strand.
GAATCTTTATTTGCTTTGTTCAAACTTATATTTGATTATGCTTTGATTTATTTTCAATGCTTTGTTGATTTATTTAAGTTCAATGCTCGATTTATTTAGTTTATCATGGATGGATGTTTACATTCTATTGATGTTTAATATCTTTGATGAATGGTTATTTACTTTTATCGATTTATTTAGATTTCCAAATGTTGTAAGAGGTATGTTTCCACTTGGTGGGTACCTCATTAGTTAAATATCATGTAATTTAAATTGCTTTTTCTATTTTAGAACTAATGTAAAGTTATATGTTTCTACCTTTCGGTGGGTGTCCTGTTTAGGCATGGAATGTAAGGACATGTTTCCATCATCGGATGGGTGTCCATTTATTTTGCTTTGTTTGGACATTGCTTTGAATTTTTTTAATATAACGATGCTTTATTTTAATTATTGTGTATATTCAACAAGTGAAAACATACCTCTTACAACATTTGGAAATCTAAATAAATTGATAAAAGTAAATAATCATTCATCATAAATAAATCATTCATCAAATATATTAAATATCAATAGAAAGTAAACATCCATGGGCGTGTCACTGGCCGTGTCAATACTACTCCAACACAGAAGCTATGACACGTTCAGTGTCATGGGTGTGTCACTGCTCGTGTCACCCATCCAGAAAATAGAACCATTGACACGCCCAAAGACTTGGCCGTGTTCATGGGCGTGTCAGGCCAAAAATCTTGATTCCGGCAACATCAACACCACATCCAACAAACCACTTTCTTTTACCATCTTCTACTCCAAACAAACTTAACCAAACACATCAATAAACCATAATAACTTGTAAAAACACCAAAACAACTCAATACATACATCAAAACACAAATCACAATCATCATCACAACTCATCACATACCCAAAACACAACACTTGCTTTCCAACACCAAACTTAATCTTTCCTTCAAACTAATCCCAAAATCAAAATCAATTAGAACAAACACTCTCAAACACACCACAATCAAACATACACATATCATCAACAACCAACCAACAACCTCAATTCATAAACTTAAAAGAAAATCAAAGAATCATGTGGAAAACTTACCAAAAGTGATGAAAACCCTTAGAATTCCAACTTTATCACTTGAAACACCCTTTAATCTTGAGTTAGGAAATCAAAAAACTCTCTCTTCCTTGGTTGATAATGGTGGCCGGCTCTTGAAGAAAGAAAGAAGAAGGTGAAATGAAAGTCAACCACTCACTTGTCTCATAACCACTCAAGCTCTCTTTAAATCTCAACCAAGTAATTTTAATAATATAATATTCATATATATCCACTTCCACTTAACTCAATTTCCATTTCAATTAATTCAATTAAAATTAAATATTTCTTTTGACCAACTCATGAGTTGACTTGTATGTGTTGTATATATCTCTATATATACAACATGTACACACTTCTTTATCCTTTCTCATCTTCCCACATAAACATACATATACACTTTATATCATTTAATCCAATTTCAACAATAATCATTCCAAAAAATTTAGGGTATAGTTTGGGATATTACAATTCTCGCCCTCTATAAATAAATTTCGTCCTCAAAATTACTTGATTTCAATTCTGAAACAATTGAGGATTCTTGTGAGCGGGGATTTTTGTCCCCACTCCCAGTGGAATGGTTCTTGCGACTTCGGCACTGTTTAGGCTCAAGGCCTTAGAGAATACAAACCTAAGTCCAGAGAAAATGGTGTCGCCACACGGACGGGCCGGGAAAAAAGAAAGGGGTGGATGACTCGATTCCTAAGGAATCCCCATCCCCTTAATGGGTTTGGAAAGTTGGGCACGTGTGGGGAAGGTGAGAAATGGCTCAGCACCCCCACAACGCCCGGTTCATTGGAACCATCCTCCTTTATAGGTCTTAATATTATAAAATTCTTAAATATAACAACATTATCCATATTACACACAATAATTAAAAGAAAGCATCAATATATTAAAATCAAAGCAAGGTCAAAGCAAAACAAATAAATAGACACCCATCTGAAGATGAAAACATGTCCTTACATCAAACGCCTAAATAGGACACCCACCGAAAGATAGAAACATGTCCTATACATAGGTTATAAAATAGAAAAGCAAATTAAATTACATGATATTTAGCTAATGAGGTATCCAACAAGTGGAAACATACCTCTTACAACATTTGAAAATCTAAATAAATTGATAAAAGTAAATAATCATTCATCATAAATAAATCATTCATCAAAGATATTAAATATCAATAGAAAATTAACATCCATCCATGATAAATTAAATGAACCAAGCACTGAACTTAAATAAATTAAAGCATAAGAAATAAATCAAAGCATAATCAAATATAGAATTGAATAAGGCAAATAAAATTTCAATTATAGCTACTGTTTCCATTTAGGGCTCTTTATTTCATATGTTTGGTGTTTTGGAATTAATGGAATTTGGCTACTGTGACTTTAAGAGAATTAAAATAGATTAAGGAATTTGTGTTTTAAAAAGGTTGATAAAATTCTTTAATTAACCAAACTAGGGTTTGTTATGTAAAATCATGAAACTAGGATTTGGACTCTTTAAAATACTTTTGATTTATGATTTCAAGCCTACTATGTGAAATTAAAATATTTGTGTTTATATGATTTTTAAAGTTTTAAAGGATTAGGGTTTAGAATTTTAGAATTAAGGTTTCGGTGAATGTTTAAGTTTTTTAGAATTTGGAAAAAGCAATTGATAATTTTATGAAAGTAAACAAACGATTTAAGACTTATATGAATAGAAAATATGTTTTTAGGATTTGTTGTAAGAAACAGAATCAAATTTAGGTTTTGTTGAAAAACATGTTCAATTGGGTTTTAAGATTTTGAAGAAGTAAAAATAACAATTTTAAGTCTTTTTGGAAAATAAAGCAACGAAATAAGGTTTTTAACTTTACAAAAAAGGGAATTAGGGTTCTAGGCTTTTTTTTGAATTAAAACACAATTTCATAATCTAAGCTACTGTGAGGAAATTAAACAATTGATACATACCTCCTTTTGATGGTTCCTCCAAAAAAAATTATTTTCTTGGATGAACAAAAATAAAGGCAGTTGCTGCCTTCAATCAATTGTTAATGGCTTTGCTTCTTTGTCTTTTAAAAAGTCAGATTTGATTTCACTGCTTTCCCACTCAATTTCGGTTTCAAATTCTCCCAATTTTCGTCCCAATTTCTCCTTAATTTTCTCCTCTTTCTGCCTCCTTATTTATAGAAGAATTCTATTATTAATCCTAATTACTCATGGCATACAATATTGAATAAGAAAAAGAAACCGAAACCTAATTGTATTAGGTTTCGAAAAATTTGCGTCGAAAAATTTCAGCGACGATTTTTTTGTCTCCGAATTTTATTTTTATTTTTTTATTTTTTTATTTATTTTTATTTTTTATTAATAAAAATTAGATAATAAAGCAAAAATTATTTAATTAAGATAACAAAAATTATTTTAGAGCAACTAAAATATATTAGACAACATAAAAATTATTTTGGACTAAATAAAATATATTGGATCAGACTGGGTCAAAAATTAAGGGTCTATAGTTTGCCCTCTGCTTGAATGATCTGAAACTTTAGTGAAAGAGAGTGAAAAGCAATAAGACTTAATTTTTGAGATGGTTGAGGTTTTGGGTTCTCGACCCGGTTCGAGTTCTGGACACAATGATAATTCTAGGTTCTGGACCTAAGGAAAATTTGGGTTCTGGACCCGAGCTAAGTTCTGGACTCATAAAAGATTCTAGGTTTTGGATCTAAGGGTAATTTGGGTTCTGGACCCGAGCTAAGTTCTGGACTTAGAAGAGATTCTAGGTTTTGGACCTAAGGAAAATTTGAGTTCTAGACCCAAGCTAAGTTCTTAGACTTAGAAATAAATTCTAGGTTCTGGACCTAAGGAAAATTTGGGTTCTGAACCCGAGTTAAGTTCTAGACATAGAAATAAATTCTAGGTTCTGGACCTAAGAAAAATTTGGGTTCTGGACCCGAGCTAAGTTTAGGACTTAGAAATAAATTCTAGGTTCTAGACCTAAGAAAAATTTGGATTCTGGACCCGAGCTAATAATTTTTTATTTCAAAAAGTTTGGCTAATTTTTATGCATATGTCTTCTTATTGCCCCTGGGTGTAAAAATATTTATATACCCGCAATTATTTGAATGATTAAAGTGAATAATTGAATTTACTGTTTATTTTACTGTGTAATCACTGTTCATGCACTATTTACTATTTATAAATAGTAAATTTACTATTCGAAAATAGTATCAAATAGTATTTACTATTAGAAATAGTAATTTTACTATTCATCAATAGCAATACTATTCATAAAAAATAAAATTTACTATTTATCAATAGTAATACTATTCAAAAATAGTATATTTACTATTCATCAATAGTAAATTTTACTATTCATGAATAGTAAAATATACTATTCATGAACAGTTTTGAATTTAGTTTTTTGCTTGTCGTTTCTCTATAAAAAGCCATCATTCCTTCATTTCATTTCACAGCACGATTTCAATTTCATAATTTTCTCAAATTTCTTTCAATTTTAGCACATATTTTTCAAAAACTATGCATGCTTCGAGATTAGAGACTCATTCTAATGCCGAGTTATTGGAGTTTATTCGGCATTATGAAGATGAAAATTTAGATATACTAGCCGGGATGCCGCTCCATCGCAATTCCAATCAAAAGAGCGAGGTAATTATTTTTTCCTTTTTTATTTCTCTTGATTTTTTCATTGTTGTTTTTTTATTTTTATATTTTTTATTGTTATATATATTTTTTTATTATTTTTTTTTATTTTTTTACTTATATTTTTATATTATGCTCTTTTATTATTATTGCGTTTTCCTTTATTATTATTTTGTATGTTTTAAAAAAAATAAATTAAATTAAGCAAATAGAATAATATGTACTTACCTGGTATTAACTTACCTGGGTCTGTGTTAGCATGATCGTTGTGTTGTTCTGGCTGGAGGATGTATTTACAAAGCCCGACAATGGTACGATGTAGTGCCTTCTCAGGTAAGGCGGATCATCCGAGATTGCGGCTTTGAGCAGTTCATCTTACAATTGCCATCCGAGGAATATCATATAGACCGGAGCATAGTCTAGGCCCTTGCAGAGCAATGGTTGGACACAACCCACACTTTTCACTTGCCCATTGGAGAGATGACAATCGGTCCGGTCGATTTTACTACCATAATCAGCCTTCGATATGTTGGTGTTCCAGTCCCTCTGACCAATGATATTTTAACATTTGAAGAAATTCAGGAATTAATTTGTATGGAACCATCATATAAAGGGCCTTTTAAGATAAAAATCGAGCCAATTCGTAGTTATTGGATGAACTACGAAGGACGGATTGGCAGAGACAGGGCCAAATAGTATGCTCGAGGATTTTTGTTATATCTGCTTGGGTCGACCATCTTAGGCAGTACTGAATCCTCCATTCACTTGTCAGTGTTGAGTGCCCTTTCTTATCTCAGAATGGTACTGTCTTCTGGTTGGGGTGAAGCTGGTCTTGCGTGTCTTTACCATGGTCTTGATAAGCTTTGCCAAAATAAGAAGTCTTTTCTCGGCTTGATGGTGGTTGTCGAGGTATTCTTTTGCTTCACTAATGTTATTTCCACTCTTTTCTTGCGTGAATTTGATCTTTACTATCATTGTTGTAGGTATGGGCATATGAACAAAACATCATGAGGGTACCCGATATTTCCCGAGAGAGAGTCGGGTATCCGAGATTAAATTTATGGTTGTCTGATCGTGTGGACATTCCTAGCTCTCATCATGTGCATACTCACCACTATGTGTTGAGCCGCTTAACCTAGGACCAGTTAAAATAATATTAGTATGCTTTAAATTTTATGTGAAAGTTTTACTTACCTTATGTTATTTTTCAAGTGAATTTGGCCTGGTGGAGCCCAGAAGAGCGAGCAAACTGGTCTCCTTTGATGAGGGCTACTCTGTCTTTCCAACATTCTCGCTGAGTTATTGCTGGCCCAGTGTCTAGTGGCTAGTTTTTCGGGGAGAGAGTTTATGAATGGTTTCTCGGTCCAAAGCAACAGAGGTTTCCGATGCAAATCCCGAAATATACTTTAAATATTATGTCAATGCGGATGATGCATGGTGGTCGGCCCGGTATGGTTATGGTGCCAAGTCATTTCTCCATTTACCAAGTCCATTTTATGCCCATTTTATTCAAATAAAACTTTTGAACTTTAATGTATCTCCTGTTGGTGTGCGGGAGATTTTCGACGAAAATGAGGGTAGAGATGAAGAGGAACATCACGAAGATATGGGTGAGTTTGTTCCACATCTCGGGGCCAGTACTTCTCAGGTAAAACTTTTACCACTTTTCCCTTGCAACTGATTCTTTCTTTTTTGACTCTTTAATGATTGCTGCAGGCTGTTGGCTCATTTGATCATGAGGTTGGAACCTCTTTTACTACCCCTTCATTTGCTCACTCTAGCCCGCCAGATATGTCATCTCATCCATAGGGCATTGATATGAACTACTTGGTACGTTACTTATTTCATAGTAACTTATGCTATATGTATGCATGATTATGTATGCTCTTACCTTTTCCTTCTTGGCTCACAGTGGATGCTCGAAGAACAAAATAGGAAACTTCAAGAAGAGTTGGCTGCAAGTCATTAGTAGGCTTCTCATTTTGAAAATTTATATCATCAATCCTAACAACATTTCTGAGACTTCTGATTTCAGGGGATGAGGGATCCTAGTGCTTCTTCATCAAGAGGCCCCCAGACTAATGACCATGAGATCCTTTCGTCTGCTTCTGATGAGGACCATGACGGATCGAAACCTCAAGATAATAGGGATTTTGGTGTTCTCACTTCGGGTGATCCCAGGATGAGTAATTTGCCGAGTTTTGGTGCTCCCACTTTGGGCGAACTCGGGACGAGTGATTTGCCCCCACCTCTAACAGGCGACAATTTTTTTCAAGGCTTTATTTGATGACCTACCACCACCCTCTTAGTGATATGTAAATATTGTAGCAATTGTAAAATATTGTACAATAATGAAAAAAATATACAATTTGCATCTTTAACGTAACCCCTCTTCTTCTTCTTTTTTTATTACAGTACATCATAATTTTATAATACACATCATTTGCTAAACCCAATACAACGTGGTAAAGGAAATTTCCACTAATTCCTTTCCTTATGGCATATGGTCTTTCCCATCACCTTTTCTTTTTCACTTTTGGAAAAGGTTTATTTCTTCTATATAAATCACCCTTCATGCCATATTTCATACAGAAACCAAAAAAACAATTTTTCCATTTCAACGTGAAGACTCATTTAACAATTTTGATTTTCCTTCATTCACTCACCATGACCAAACATCATTTAAAGAAGATAAAAATTCTATTTAAGAATATGGATCCCATTCATTGGAAGAAAATTTCATGGTCAAATCTTGATGTTTTAAAATGTTTTCAAAATGTTAAATTGGACCACTCCTTCTTACATGCCGTGGCTTCCTTTTGGGATACGGATTCTAGGGTATTTAGAATTAATGGCTTTGAAATATGTCCCTTGATTGAAGAATTTGAGGCCATCCTTGGATATCCAAAAAATCAACAAATGGCATTACCCACATTGATTTCCAATACCCAACAGAAGATGCAGATGTTATTTCAAATTCCAAAACCTGAAGTTCTTTGGTTGATGAGAGGTGAAAAAATTCTACTTGCTCCTTTGATTAACTTTTGTTTCTCTCATTTGGCCCCTACTAAGGCATGGGGATGCATGCTTTGTCTTTACTTGCTTAGTCAATTCTTGCTTGTTTCTTCTGACGGCGATATTGATCCATGAGTATTGGATATTATGGACCAAATGGAAGGAAGCTTGTCGCCGGTACCTGTGATATTAGCCGAGACCATAGCTGGATTAGACCGATTTAAATCAGGATTGTCAAAGAGACTGACTGGGAGTCCATTGCTACTTCAGGTAATTACCTAAACTTCCCTTTCAGGTTTTCAATTTAGGTTTTCTTTTTTCTTTTTGCTTTGTTGCTCTGATTTTTGCCTAGTCTGCCCGTATGGGTTTTCGAAACTAGCAAGTTGTCCTAATTTTTGCCTAAGCTGCCCTTGAGGATTTTCAACTTAGCGGACCTTTTTCTTTTCTTTTTTTATTTAACTCTTTCTTCACAGATTTGGCTTCAGGAGCGTCTTTGTTTGCTTGATACTCCATCCATGGACTTTGCCATATACCTGCCACGTCATCATTCTGCTAGGAAGCTACTCCATCCTGCCTCTTCATATGCTGACTAGGTTGATTGGATCCACTCACGCTCCAAAGTCAATATCCGTTGGTTGATACCTTGGTGGAAAATTTCTCGTATCACCATGCGGACACACTTGATGTACATTCCCCATGCTACTCTTCATCAAGGTACATGTTATGATCCTCGCCGACTTGGCCGTCAGTATGGAGCTGAGCCTCGTGGTTCTGACTTTGCTCCCGACTTAGACATGCCTTGCTTGACTAAAGCCTACTTGGATTAGCTGAGGCAAAGCTGGCCTACACGTTACACTTATCGACTGCCATAGATTTTACATTTGTCAATTTAGAAAGTGTATTGTTAGGATGAAAAAATAATTAAAGTAATAAAAGATGCTTTTTTTCCATTTATAATTTGTCATCACTTTTGCTATTGTGTTTATTTATTTCATCCATATCTGGTCAAATACTTATAACAGTGCACATAGAACAATTTTAACATTAATTATGTTTTATTAAATTAAGGAACAACCAAACATAAAGCCAGCATACACAAGATTACTCCTGTTTCCAATTAGCCCTTTCGGGTTTTCTAATTGATGATTTTTTCTCATTTAGCCCTAATTGTTGCCTAGCCCGCCCTTTCAGGTTTTCGAAACTAGCGGACTACTTTAACTTTTGCCTAGGCTACCCTTTTTGGGTTTTCAACCTAGCGAGCTCTTATTTATTTATTTATTTATTTATCATACATAAAACCTCTTCAACCTGTCAATGTTTACTGGCTCACTAAATTCGTTCCCGTCCATGTCTGACAACTTTACTGCACCTTTGTTCATGACTTGTTTCACGACATATGGACCTTCCCAGCTAGGTCTGAACTTCCCTCTTGGATCAGATACATTAGGCTTACATTACTTCAACACTAGATCCCCGACTCTGAATTTTTTGATTTTAACCCTTCTATTGTAGGCCCGAGCTATCTTCTTTTGATATAGCTGGTGATGATACGGTGCTTTTAACCTTCTCTCTTTTAGTAAAGCTAACTGTGTATATCTGCTCACTACCAATTCTATTTCAGGAAGTTTGGCTTCCAAGACTACTCTCAATGACTTAATCTCAATTTCAATAGGCAACACTGCTTCCATCCCGTAAACCAAAGAGAACGGTGTCATTCCAGTAGGTGTTCACACACTTGTCCTATATCCCTATAAAGCAAAGGGAAGCATCTCTGACCAATCCCTATAAGTCTTGGTCATCTTGGATAGAATTTGCTTAATTATTTTGTTTGTTGCTTCAACCGCACCATTAACCTTTGGTCTATAAGGAGAGGATCGATGATGATGGATTTGGTACTTCGAGAATAAATCCTTAACTGCTCCTTGAAACTATACCCCATTGTCTGATATCACACTGTGCGGGACCCCGTATCTGCAGATGAGGTTCTTTTCAATAAACCTAGCCATCTGGCTTGCACCCAGTTTATTGAAGGATTCGGCTTCGACCCATTTTGAAAATAATCAACTGCTACCACAATAAATCGGTGACTATTTGAAGCTGTCGGATGTATTTCTCCTATAATGTCGATACCCTAGGTGGCAAAAGGCCAAGGTGAAGACATAGAATGCAGTTCTTCAGGAGGCATGTGATTCAAGTTACTATACATCTGACATTGTTGGCACTTCTTGACAAACTCAATACAATCTTTCTCCATGGTCAACCAGTAGTAACCTTGTCGAATGATCTTCTTAACTAGGGCCAAACCACTCATGTGTGGACCGCAATTTCCCGCATGTATTTCTTACATGATACATTCCACTTCAGGTTTTCTTAAACATCTTTAATGAACCCCATCAGGCCATCTTCGATATAACTCCCCATGAAATGTGATGTATTTCAAAGACCACTACCATATGGCTTTTCTCTCTTTCTTTGTTGCCCCCGGCGGGTATTCTCTTTCCTCCAAAAATCACCTTATAGTATCATACCACGCATCATGGTCTGTATCCATTTCCATGATTGTTTCATATTCATAGCAAGGAGTTGATGAACTATTCAAGATCAGAGGCTTAAGGAATAGGCTAACAGGGTTTTCCCATACCGAAGCCAATGTGGCTAGGGCATTAGCCATCTGATTTTCTTCTCTTGATAGGTGTATAAACCTACACTCCTTAAAGTTCTTCTTCATCATGGTCAAGTAATGGTGGTATGGTTTTAATCTTTCTTCTTTCAACTCCCATTCTCCATTTGTTTGGGATACAACTAGCAATGAATCGCCAAAAACTTCCACCTTATCCACCTTCATAATCATTAGGGTTTCCAAACCGAAAATACAAGCTTCGTACTCCACCATATTATTAGTTGCCCTAAATTTCAATTTTTTGGCTAAGGGGATGAGTTCCCCTTCAGGCGATTCTAGTATAACTCCCAAACCTGCTCCTTTCCTGTTTACTGCTCCATCAAAATACATTTTCCACCCTTGTACTTCAATTGCTTCTAAATGTTTATCTGGAAATTTCAAGATTACCTCTTCGCTTTCTGGTAATGGTTGTTGGGCCAGGAATTCTGCCACCGCTCTACCTTTGATTATTTTCCTGGTTACATACTCAATCTCAAATTCTTCTAATATTATCAACCGTCGACCATATTTCCCAATTAAGAGGGTGTCTCCCTTAAGTACTTCATTAGATCCAACCTGGAAATTGCTTGCACACTATACGATTTAAAGTAATGCCGCAACTTCTTAGAAGACCAAACCACGACTATACATGTCTTTTCAATGACACTATACTTAATTTCATAAGGTAAGAGCTTTCAACTCAAAAAGTAAATGGCATGCTCAATCCCTGACTCATCTGCTTGGGCTAGGATGGCTCCGATTGACTCTTCTTCCACTGCTATGTATAGTAATAGAGGTTTGACGGGTTTAGGTGGTTTTAAAATAGATGGATTCAGTAAATACTCTTTTATTCGCTCAAAGGCCTTTTGACACTCCTCATTCCATATGATCGGCTGATTCTTTCTAAGCAATTTGAAGATAGGCTCGCAGATTTTTATGAGCTTTGTTATAAATCTGCTAATATATTGTAACTTACCGATAAATCCCTGAACTTCTCTCTCCATCTTAGGGGCTGGCATATCCCTGATTGCTTTAACTTTATCAGGATCAATCTCAATGCCATTTGGACCAATCACATGTCCTAATAATTTGCCTGAAGTAACACCAAATACACACTTCTTCGGGTTTAGTCTTAGCTTATATTTCAAAGCCCTATCAAAGAATAATTCTAAGTTTTGGAAGTGTTGTTCCCTTGTATCCGATTTGACCATCATATCATCAACATATACATCAACTTCTTTGTGCATCATGTCATGAAATAAAGTGGTGGCCATCCTTTGATAAGTCGCTCCAGCATTCTTTAAGCTGAACAGCATCACCCTATAACAAAATACACCCCATGTAGTAATGAAGGCAGTTTTGGCTTTATCTTCTTGGGCCATTAACACTTGATTGTATCCGGAAAATCCATCTACAAATGAGTGTAGCACGCTAGAGGCTGCACTATCAATGAGAACATCTATATGAGGTAAAGGAAAATCATCCTTAGGAGAAGCCTTGTTCAAATATCTATAATCCACACAGACCCTTATCCTTCCATCTTTCTTTGGCACAGGTACTATGTTTGCTAGCCAATCTGGATATTCTATCACTTCGAGGAACTTGTATTTGCTTAGTGACCTCTTCTTTAACCAATTCAGCCCACTCAGGTCTTAATCTCCTAAGCTTTTGTTTGATAGGTTTTATGTGAGTGTAAGTAGGAATATGATGCTCGGCTATGTCTCGATCTATCCCCGACATATCTTCATAAGACCAAGCAAACACTTCTTCATATTTTTTGAATATTTTTTCAAATCTCTCTCTCTCATCAGGAGTAAGGTCGGATGCTATGCTAATGTTTTTAGGATTTTCAGTTGTTCCCAAATTTAATGATTGTGTGTTAACAAAATTAATATTAAAGATGCTCATGTAACTGCTATTTGAAAGTATGCAACCATCTGGAGAAACATCACACAAGTAAGCAAAATCAGACTTTATTGCATTCATTTTGGAAAAGAAAACATCATCATCCTCATACAAAGCAGACAAATTAAAATCAAAATCAAAATCATTGTTCTCAGAATCATAAAGCAGGATGTCTCGAAACTTTTCTTCAACCAGGGTAGCAATCTCCTCTGGAGTCTTCTCGGCTTTCGGCATAGCTTCATTCTTCTCTTTTCGATCAAATTCTTTGTTGGCTGGCAGGGTGAGTTCTTTCTTCACTTGGTCCACTAGCTTGGCAACATCTACAAAAATTTCAAAACCTAGGATTAACTTACCCATGAACATGATTGGCTCAAGCTTTCCTTGGAGTGGTCCCATATTTGGAGCTTTGACAAAAATCTCTTCAAGTGTTGGGAAGCTCATCTTCTCACTCTTGTTTGGCTGGACATCATTGTCTTCATCATATCTCAACCCCTTCTTGGAAGTTTGAGTTCTAAAATTTGGCAACTTTGTCAAACCGGTCTTTCCCTTTCCAAGACCAGCTCTGGGAAGGTAGTTCATGTTCTTCATCATATTCAAAACTTTAGAGTCCACCACTTCATCATCAGAAATTGCAGCTACTTGAAAACCATTGAGAGGCCTCTCAATCATTAGAGTGTTAACAATCTCATTGTCTTCAGCTTCAATGACCACTGTCCCATCTCCGTTGGGGAACTTGATCTTTTGATGAAGGGTGGAATGAACTCCACCAAGAGGATGAAACCATGGTCGCCCCAAGAGTAAGGCGAAGGTAACTGGTATGTCTAAAACAACAAACTCAATAATAGATTCAATTGAACCAACCTTGACAGCCGCTTTGAAAGTCCCTTCGGCATGCCTCTTAGTGTTGTCATAAGCACGAATCGTTACCTCGGTCGGGTTTAGATCTCTTGTTGACATGGCTAGCTTTAGCAATATCTTAAGTGGACAAACATTTATGGAAGACCCATCATCAACCATTACACAAGGAGTCCTCTTCCCCTTGACTTCTACTTTGATAAAGAGAGGGCAGATGTGGTCTCTCCCCTCCTTCGGTAAGTCCGCATCTAGAAAAGAAACTGCTCCCATATTAACTTCACTCTTTTCTTGAACCTCTTCACATTTCATTACTTCCCCAATTTTTATGAAGTTGATCAACTCCTCCGGTGTTATGGAGGTAGAAATTGGCATGCTAGCTAAGGCTTTGGCCATAGTTTCTCGGTGCTTTTTAGAAGTAGCCAATAAGTCCCAAATGCTAACACTCACTTGGGTTCTTTTCAAATGCTTGAGCACAACATCGTCTTCTTCTACTTCAACTTCCTTTCCCTTATTAGTTTCTACCTCCTTAGGTGATGACCTTGCATAAGGCTTATCGGATCTAGTGTTCATCATCTCATCTTCTTCGGGCTTGGACCAAGTGCACTCCTCCTTCTTGGATACAATATCATCATCACTATCACTTAAATCCCAAAACCCGTTGACAACACAAATCGTTACTTCTCCACCTATCATAGCTTGTTTAATTTCACCAAATACCGCTTCTTCTTTGGTTGCTTCCCCACCCACATCTTGAAAAGAAGACATGACAAAATCCTCATGCAAACCTCCTCCAATCATGAAGGTTGCTGGTGGTGGTACCCTATTGAATTTTGGTAATGGGTTGTCTTTGGTATTTGGCTTGTTGGGCTCGGGTAGCTTTCCATTATCAATTAGATTTTAGATCTCATGTCTCAACCTTACACATCTATCCGTGTCATGCCTTTGCATTTGGTGAATTTACAAAATGCTTTTGTGTCAAAATTAGGTGGGAGAGGGTTAGGCAAGGGACGAGGATTTAAGGGGTGTAGCAATCCCTTTCTTTGAAGCTTATTGAGAACCCAAGACATCGGTTTTCCCAATTTTGAAATTGTCTCCTCGTTCCTTGGTTAGTAGCATTAACACCGACGGCCTTTTACATGCTTTGGCTACCATATTGATAGCTCCCTTTCTCATTCATTTTTGTTGCAAAATGGCTCTTCTCCCATTCCCATTCTTCAATTTGCAAACCAGCTTGGAGAAGGTCTTTGAAATCACGGATGAGTGTATGAGACATCCTCTCATGAAGATTAGGCAACACTCCTCTCACAATCATCCTTATTTGATCAGATTCATCAGGCCTCTTCTTGAGTAAAGTAGCCTTGTTTCTCCATCTCTTGACATAATCTACAAAATTCTCATTCGGCCTTTGCCTAATGGACTCCACTTCCATTAAGGTAACTTCCAACTCAACATTATATCCATATTGTTGGATGAAGGCTTTGTAAAGTAGATCCCAACTCTTTTGTGTTCCATCATCTAAGGTATTGAACCAATTTTGGACAACAGGGTCTAATGAGAGCATAAAGTACCTTAGGGTTTGAACCTTAGTAGCTTGGGCAGACTGCATGGCAGTGATATACTGCTTCACATGGAGATGAGGATTTCTGGTGCCATTGTATTTTGCAATGGATGGCATCTTAAACTTGTACGGGACTTCTTCATCTTGTTCAAATAGTTTATCGATCTTGGACATCTCTTCTATTTTCAACTTCTTCTTAAATTTCTTTTCTAAATCAGCAATCATCTTTTCAACATCGGAGGTCTCGATCTTTTCAATAGTTGCCTTCTCAATAACCTTCGGTTCTTTCTTCTTCTCTTGAACATCTTGGTAGTATTGAGCCCAATCATCATCATCATCAATGATTACCTTTTCATCATCAAAAACCACTTCACCAACTTTGGTCTTTCCTTTGTCTTTTGGCTTTTTAGTGCTAGCAGATGCCTCGGCATGGTTCTCCAAGATTGCAGTCAATTGGTTCTTCATCGTCTCAGCTAAGGCCTCTTTTATTTCTTCCATCTTGGCATTGAGGGCCTCATCCACCATCCTTTGAATTTGTTCGGGCTCCATTGTTTTTGAGTGAGCAAGTGATTGAGTCGTTGCTAGATACTTCGTCTCCTTCGTAGGTCAGATTATTGTAAGCTTTTGAACTGTCGTAATCCAGGGTTGTGAGCCAGAGAGGATCAATGATATGAGATGCAAATGTATGCATGTATGCATGTATGCACAAACAAAAAAGGATAATTAGGACGTTCCTTCCAACCTTATAACATCTGCACACGAATGGCGAGTCTCTTTTCCTAGGTATATGGTTAACAAAATACCAACATGGGGTACCTTGCTTTCGAATAATTCCCTCGGACATTTCAACCAATAGTTATATTTTCAAAAATGGAAATTAGTTTATAATAATTCCCATTAATTAGGTTTTAATCCATTCAACCAACTAAAGTAGCTTTTATGCTATATTGGATTAAAACTAAATTAAGAGGTTTATTACAGATAGATTTCTCACTAGAAAAAGGTAACTAATGATTCATGCCAAAAACAAGCCCATGGTTAATTTATTCTTAGTGTAAACTAGGTCCACAATTGATTTTTGGTATTTCTTAATTGACCTAAATATTTTTGCATGCTCTTTGTAAGGAGAGGTTGGATAAAAACAATTTTATTTCTAAGCCCATAAAAAGATTTTAGAAAATTAGATTTCGGGCTTAGTATTTTGGCCATGAGCCAAAGATATATTTTTAGAAAAGTTTTATGTCCAAAGACCATCTTGAAAAACTTTGAAAATAGCTTTGGTCTTTTGGATTTTCTAAAGAAAAATTTATTTTGAGCTTACAATGTACTTAGGTCATATTTAGAAAAAGAACAAACCAAATAAGCCATGATTTAAGCCAAGATAAATGAACCATAGTCAAACAACATGCATTTGGGGCAAAACCTAAGGAAAGTAACTAGGCCAATTACATGAGCTTTAGTCTTTAGGTAAAAAGGCTTAGGTCCCCATAGCAAGTATATACCAAATGGTATGAGGCTATGAGTAGTTATGCCATGCTCGATCTCCATACCTTGAGTGAAAGTATGGTATCCCTTACATAACACAACATGGGTAACACAGGCGTCCTAACTCATGCACACGATGCAATCTAATATGATGCAATGGATAATATCATTATAAGAAAGAATAGAATAATATAAAGACCAACGGAATCAACTTCTCTTGTCCCCAGTGGAGTCGACACTGTGAGCGGGGATTTTTGCCCCCACTCCCTGTAGAATGGTTCTTGCGACTTCGGCACTGTTTAGGCTCAGGGCCATAGAGAACACAGACCTAAGTCCGGAGAAAATGGAGTCGCCACCCGGACGGGCTGGGAAAAAAGAAAGGGGTCGATGACTCGATTCCTAAGGAATCCCCAACCCCTTAATGGGTTCAAAAGGTTGGGTACGTGTGGGGAAGGTGAGAAATGGCCCAGCACCCCCACAACGCCCGGTTCATTGGAACCGGCCTCCTTTACAGGTCTTAATATTATAAAATTCTTAAATATAACAACATTATCCATATTACACACAATAATTAAAAGAAAGCATCAATATAATAAAATCAAAGTGAGGTCCAAGCAAAACAAATAAATGGACACCCATCAGAAGATGGAAACATGCCCTTACATCACATGCCTAAATAGGACACCCACCGAAAAGTAGAAATATGTCCTTTACATAGGTTCTAAAATAGAAAAAGAAAATTAAATTACATGATATTAACTATGAGGTATTCAACAAGTGGAAACATACCTCTTACAACATTTGTAAATCTAAATAAATTGATAAAAGTAAATAATCATTCATCATAAATAAATCATTCATCAAAGATATTAAATATCAATAGAAAGTAAACATCCATTCATGATAAATTAAATAAACCAAGCATTGAACTTAAATAAATTAAATCATAAGAAATAAATCAAAGCATAATCAAATATAGAATTGAATAAGGCAAATAAAATTCCAATTATAGCTACCATTTCCATTTAGGGCTCTTTATTTCATATGTTTAGGGTTTTGGAATTAATGGAATTTGGCTACTGTGACTTTAAGAGAATTAAAATAGATTGAGGATTTTATGTTTTAAAAGGTTGATAAAATTCTTTAATTAACCAAACTAGGGTTTGTTATGTAAAATCATGAAACTAGGATTTGGACTCTTTAAAATACTTTTGATTTATGATTTCAAGCCTACTGTGTGAAATTAAAATATTTGTGTTTATATGATTTTTATTGTTTTAAAGGATTAGGGTTTAGAATTTTAGAATTAAGGTTTTGGTGAATGTTTAAGCTTTTTAGAATTTGAAAAAAGCAATTGATAATTTTATGAAAGTAAACAAACGATTTAAGGCTTATATGAATAGAAAAGATGTTTTTAGGATTTGTTGTAAGAAACAGAATCAAATTTTGGTTTTGTTGAAAAACATGTTCAATTAGGGTTTTAAGATTTTGAAGAAGTAAAAATAACAATTTTAAGTCTTTTTGGAAAATAAAGCAACGAAATAAGGTTTTTAACTTTAGAAAAAAGGGAATTAGGGTTCTAGGTTTTTTTTGAATTAAAACACAATTTCATAATCTAAGCTACTGTGAGGAAATTAAACAATTGATACATACCTCCTTTTGATGGTTCCTCCAAAAAAAATTATTTTCTTGGATGAACAAAAATAAAGGCAGTTGCTGCCTTTAATCAATTGTTAATGGCTTTGCTTCTTCGTCTTTCAAAAAGTCATATTTGATTTCACTACTTTCCCACTCAACTTCGGTTTCAAACTCTCCCAATTTTCATCCCAATTTCTCCTTAATTTTCTCCTCTTTCTACCTCCTTATTTATAGAAGAATTATATTATTAATCCTAATTACTCACAGCATACAATATTGAATAAGAAAAAGAAACTGAAACCTAATTGTATTAGGTTTCAAAAAATTTGCGTCGAAAAATTTCGCTGGCGAAAAAAAATTACCGCAGAAAAAATTGCGCTGCCGAAAAAAAATTGCCGCAGTTGGCTGCAGCAGGGGGCGGGGAATGGCCTGCGGGCCATTTCGCCCACAGGATTTTCCTGCGCTGGTTTTCTGCGACGATTTTTCATCGTCGATTTTTATTTTTATTTTTTGATTTTTATTTGTTTATTTTTATTTTTTATTAATAAAAATTAGATAATGAAACAAAATTTATTTAATTAAGATAACAAATATTATATTGGACCAATTAAAATATATTAGACAACATAAAAATTATTTTGGACTAAACAAAATATATTGGACCACACTGGGTCAAAAATTAAAGGGTCTACAATACTGATCTCGCATCGTTTGCTCACTCTCCCAAGTTGCTTCTTCTCTACCATAATTCTTCCAAAGAATTTTCACAAGTGGCACTTTCCTATTTCTCAACTCTTTCACTTCATGTGCCAAAATCGCAACTGGTTCTTCTTCAAAAGTCAGCTCCAGACTCACCTCAATAGATTCAACTGACAAGATATGGGATGGGTCTGATCTATACCTCCATAGCATAGAAACATGAAAGACATTGTGAATTCAATCCAGTTTAGGAGGCAAAGCAATTCGATAAGCAACTGGTCCAACTCTTTCCAATACCTCATAAGGTCCAATAAAACGAGGACTTAGCTTCCCTTAACAGCCAAATCTCAAAATCTTCTTCCAAGGAGACACTTTCAAAAAAACTTTATCTCCAATATTGAACTCTATTTCTCTCCTCTTCAAATCTGAATAAGATTTCTGCCAATCTGAAGCTGCTTTCAACCGATCCTGAATTATCTTCACTTTCTCTTCCGTTTCTTTAATCAAATCGGGACCAACCAATTTGCCTTCTCCAACTTCATTCCAACATAGAGGCGTTCTGCATCTTCTACGATACAATGCCTCAAATGGTGCCATTCCAATACTAGATTGATGACTGTTGTTGTAAGCAAATTCCATTAAGGGGGGAATTTAAATGTTAAAAATTTTTGAAGTTTTGACATCCCTCTTTTGAAACAAAATGAATTTTTCAGAATTTTGTTAAATTAACTTTATAAATTCACATATATAGATGACTTATAAATACTAATGTATATACTTGTATATATTAATGTATATATTTATATATACTTGTATATACTAATGTATATACTTATATATACTAATATATATACTTGTATATATACTAATATATACTAATGTATATTCTTGTATAAACTAATATATACTAATATATATACTTGTATATATATATACTTGTATATATTAGTATATATACTAATATATACTTATATATACTTATATATATACTAATATATACTTATATATACTTATATATATATACTAATATATATTATACTTATATATATATACTAATATATATACTTATATACTAATATATATACTTGTATATATTAGTATATATACTAATATATACTTATATATACTCATATATACTTATATATTATATAAGTATATATTAGTATATATACTAATATATACTTATATATACTAATATATACTAAATATATACTTAATGTATATTCTTGTATAAACTAATATATACTTGCATATACTAATATATATACTTGTATATATTAAATATACTTGTATATATACTAATATATACTAATATATATACTTATATATACTAATATATACTAAATATATACTTATATATACTAATATACTAATATATACTAATATATATACTTATATATACTTGTATATACTTATATATACTAATATATACTTATATACTTGTATATACTTGTTTATACTTATATATACTTGTATATATACTAATATATACTAATATATATACTTGTATATACTAAATATACTTGTATATATACTAATATATACTAATATATATACTTATATATACTAATATATACTAAATATATACTTATATATGCTAATATATACTAAATATATATACTAATATATACTAATATATATACTTGTATATATACTAATATATACTAAATATACTTGTTTATATACTAATATATACTAATATAAACTAATATATACTTATATATACTTGTATATACTTATATATACTTGTATACTAAATATATACTAATATATACTAATATATACTTGTATATACTAATATATACTAAACATATACTTATATATACTAATATATACTAATATATACTAAATATACTTGTATATATACTAATATATACTAATATATACTTATATATACTTATATATATACTTATATATACTAATATATACTTATATATACTAAATATATACTAATATATACTAATATATACTAAATATATACTTAATGTATATTCTTGTATAAACTAATATATACTTGCATATACTAATATATATACTTGTATATATACTAATATATACTAAATATATACTTATATATATTAATATACTAATATATACTAATATATATACTTATATATACTTGTATATACTTATATATACTAATATATACTTATATATACTTGTATATACTTATATATACTTGTATATATACTAATATATACTAATATATATACTTGTATATACTAAATATACTTGTATATATACTAATATATACTAATATATATACTTGTATATATACTAATATATACTAAATATACTTGTTTATATACTAATATATACTAATATAAACTAAAATATACTTATATATACTTGTATACTAAATATATACTTATATATACTAATATATACTAATATATACTTGTATATACTAATATATACTAAACATATACTAATATATACTAATATATACTAAATATACTTGTATATATACTAATATATACTAATATATACTAATATATACTTATATATACTTATATATATATACTAATATATACTTATATATACTTATATATACTAAATATATACTTATGTATACTAATATATACTAAATATTTACTTATATATACTAATATATACTAAATATATACTTAATGTATATTCTTGTATAAACTAATATATACTTGCATATACTAATATATAAACTTGTATATACTAAATATACTTGTATATATACTAATATATACTAATATATATACTTATATATACTAATATATACTAAATATATACTTATATATATTAATATACTAATATATACTAATATATATACTTATATATACTTGTATATACTTATATATACTAATATATACTTATATATACTTGTATATACTTATATATACTTGTATATATACTAATATATATACTTGTATATACTAAATATACTTGTATATATACTAATATATACTAATATATATACTTATATATACTAATATATACTAAATATATACTTATATATACTAATATATACTAATATATATACTTGTATATATACTAATATATACTAAATATACTTGTTTATATACTAATATATACTAATATATACTTATTTATACTTATATATACTTATATATATATACTTATATATACTAATATATACTTATATATACTTATATATACTAAATATATACTTATATATACTAATATATACTAAATATATACTTATATATACTAATATATACTAAATATATACTAAATATACTAAATATATACTTATATATACTAAATATATACTTATATATACTAATATATATACTTGTATATATACTAATATATACTTATATATACTAAATATACTAATATATACAAAATATACTAAATATACAAGTATATACTAGTATATACTTATATATACTAATATATACTTATATTTACTAATATACACTAAATATATACTTATATATACTAAATATACTAATATATACTTTATATACTAATATATATACTTTTATATACTAATATATATACTTTTATATACTAATATATACTTTTATATACTAATATATATACTTGTATATACTAATATATACTAAATATATTAAATATACAAGTATATACTAATATATACTTATATATACTAATATATACTAAATATATACTTATATATACTAAATATACTAATATATACTTTTATATACTAATATATATACTTGTATATACTAATATATACTTGTATATATACTAATATATACTAATGTATGTACTTGTATATACTAATATATACTTATATATACAAGTATATACTAATATATACTAATGTATATACTTGTATATATACTAATGTATATACTTGTATATACTTATATATACTAATATATACTAATATATATACTTGTATATACTAATATATACTTGTATATATACTAATATATTTACTAATGTCTGACAACGATTTTTTTACTAATGTCTGACAACATCTTATATATACTAATATATACTAATGTATATACTTGTATATATACTAATATATACTAATATATATACTTGTATATATACTAATATATACTTATATATACTAATATATATACTTGTATATATACTAATATATACTAATGTATATACTTTTATATACTAATATATACTTATATATACTTGTATACACTAATATATACTAATGTATATACTTGTATATACTAATATATACTTGTATATATACTAATATATGCTAATGTCTGACAACGATTTTTTTACTAATGTCTGACAACATCTTATCAGACAACGATTTTTTTTTTTACCAAAAAAACACTTGTCTGAACATATATTACACAACGGTTCCTAAAAACCGTTGTCTGTATGCTTGATTTAGACAACGGTTTTTTTTAACCGTTGTCTGTAACGCTGAATTATACAACACTTTCGAAAAAACCGTTGTCTGAATCATCTTATCAGACAACGGTTTTGTATGACCAGAAAAACAGTTGTCTGAACATATATTACACAACGGTCCCTAAAAAACCGTTGTCTGGTGTGACCAAAATGAAACCTAATAGACAACGGTTAAAAAAAAACACCAAAAACAGTTGTCTGAAAATTAATCAGACAACGCTTTTTTGGGGAAAAAATAAAACAGTTGTCTGTTTTTTTCATACAATGGTTTTTTCCTTAACCGTTGTCTGCTGACCGTTGTCTGATTCAGTTTTTCTTGTAGTGTGGTGTTGCAATTAGCTGACAGATCTCTTAGATTCCCAAAAGGGGTTATAGAAGATGTGTTAGTTAAGGTTGGTGGGTTGATAGTGCCTGTGGATTTCATAGTTCTTGACATGGAAGGAAGTAACCCTACACCATCCGCACACACTATTCTATTGGGTAGGCCTTTTATGGCTACTACCAACACCTTGATAGATGTTAAAAATGGTAAATTGTCAATGACTGTCTTGGGACAAATGGTTGAATTTTCTATTTTTAACACTTCTCCCATTCCTACAACTGCATTATATGAGGATTGCTCTTTAATTGATTGTATTGATGCAGTTGTTTCAAATGTTTTCTTACAGATAGGTTCCTCGGATAAATTAGAGCTGGCACTGACCTTAGATGGTGGTTTGGATATTTTTGATTCAGAAATAGCAAGTTGCCTTGAGACATTAGAGAGTGCTGAAATAGAGGAACTTAAGGAGGACCCAGTATTTGAACTTCCCTCCATCCAAAAGGAAGAGAAGAATCCTTCACTTGAGTTAGAGCTGAAAGAGTTACCTAAAAATCTGAAATATGTGTTTTTAGGATATCACAATACATTACCTGTGATAATATCTAGCGAACTTAGTGAAGGGGAAGAGATGAGGTTGGTGAGTGAGCTTAAAAGATTGAAAAGAGCAATAGGATGGGGATTGAGTGACATCAAAGGTATTAGCCCTTCAATGTGCATGCATAGAATCACCTTAGAAGAGGGAGCTAAACCTGTGAGGGAGACCCAAAGGCGCCTTAACCCAAACATGAGTGAAGTGGTTAAGAAGAAGTGCTCAAATTGCTTGATGAAGGAGTGATATATCCAATAGTTAATAGTGAGTGGGTGAGCCCAGTACATGTAGTGCCTAAGAAATCTTGAATCACTGTGGTGAAAAATGAAAATAATGAATTGGTTCCTACTAGGACTACTACTGGGTGGAGAATGTGTATCGATTATAGGAAGTTGAACAATGCCACAAAGAAAGACCATTTCCCTCTTCCTTTTATTGATCAAATGTTGGATAAACTTTCTAGACACTCACATTATTACTTTTTGGATGGACTTTCAGGTTATTATCAGGTGCCGATATCACCAGAGGATCAATCCAAGACTGCTTTTACTTGCCCTTTTGGGACTTATGCATTTCGGCGTATGCCCTTTGGCTTGTACAATGCACCTGCAACTTTTCAGAGATGCATGATGTTTGTCTTCACAGACATGATAGATGATTTTATTGAGGTATTTATGGATGACTTTTCTATTTTCGGTAATTCTTTTGATAATAGCCTCAATAAACTTGTTCTTGTGCTTGAGAGATGCATTGAATGTAACCTTACTTTGAGTTGGGAAAAGAGTCATTTCATGGTTACTTAGGGCATTGTATTAGGTCATGTTGTGTCAAGTAAAGGGATTGAGGTGGATAAGGCTAAAGTAGAGTTAATTGCTAAGTTACCCCCACCTACCTCTGTTAAGGGAATAAGAAGTTTTCTAGGGCATGCAGGTTTTTACCGGAGGTTATTAAGGATTTTTCTAAAATAAGCCAACCATTGTGCCATTTGCTGGGAAAAGATGTTCCATTTGAGTTTACTGTACAATGCATGCAAGCCTTTAATTCCCTTAAAGAAAAACTGGCTAGTGCACTGGTAATTGTAGCTCCTGTTTGGTCTTTACCTTTTGAAATTATGTTTGATGTCTCTAATCATGCAGTAGGAGCTGTTCTTGGGCAAAGGGTTGAGAATTTTTTGAGAGTAATATATTATGCTAGCTTGACCCTGAATAGTTCGCAAATGAATTACACAACAACTAAAAAGGAAATGTTAAGCTGTTGTTTTTGCCTTAGATAAGTTTAGAGCATATTTAATTTGGTCGAAAATTATTGTGCATTCTGATCATGCAGCTCTAAAATATCTTTTGATAAAACAACATGCTAAACCGCGCTTAATTAGATGGGTGTTATTATTGCAAGAATTTGATTTCCAAATTAAAGACACTAAGGGGAGTGAAAATGTTGTAGCTGATCATTTATCTAGATTGCCCTTCTTTGGTGAAAATCTTGCATCTGATAGCATTCATAAAAATTTAGAAGCATTTCCCGATGAGCAGCTGTTTGTGGTAATTAATGCACCTTGGTTTGCAGATATTGCTAACTATCTTGCTTGTGGTATTTTTTTGACATGTCATTTCAGGAAAAGAAAAGGCTTTTGCACGTGAGTAAATTTTATTTTTGGGATGAACCTTACTTATTCCGGATTTGTAAAGATGAGATAGTTCGCAGGTGTGTATCTAAGGAAGAACAACTAAGTGTTCTTCAATTTTGTCATGTCCTTCACTGTGGTGGTCATTTTGGAGGAAGAAAGACTGCAGAAAAGGTGCCTCAAAGTGGTTTTTACTGGCCTACTCTATTCAAAGATGCTCAAGAGTATTGTAAGCATTGTGACCGCTGTCAAAGAGTGGGTAACATTTGGAGGAGGAATGAAATGCCCCTTCAATCATATATTGTTGTTGAACCGTTTGATGTGTGGGGAATAGACTTTATGGGTCCTTTTCCCAAGTCATTTGGTTATAAATATATTTTAGTTGCTGTTGATTATGTTTCAAAATGGGTGGAGGCAATCCCCACCCGTACTAATGATGCTAATGTTGTTGTTAAATTAGTGAAGGAAAATATTCTTAGCAGATTTGGCACGCCAAGAGTGATAGTCAATGATGGGGGAAGTCATTTCTGCAACAAACTTTTTGAGAAATTAATGCACAAATCTGGTGTGAAACACAAGGTGGCGACCCCATACCATCCACAGACTTCTGGACAAGTTGAAACATCCAACAAGCAAATAAAAGGAATTCTGCAGAAAATAGTCAACTTATCAAGGAAGGATTGGGCGAGTAGATTGCATGATGCATTATGGGCATATCAGACTGCTTTCAAGACTCCTTTGGGTATGAGTCCATATCAATTGGTTTTTGGTAAGGCTTGTCATTTACCAGTGGAGCTGGTGCACAAAGCATATTAGGCAATCAAGACTCTGAATTTAGACTTGGACAAGGCAAAGAGAGAATGTTTTCTGCAAATTTCAGAGTTAGATGAACTGAGGAATGAGGCATATGAGAGTTCGAGGATTTATAAGGATCACATTAAAGCACTTCATGACAGAATTATAGTGCGAAGGACATTGAGCCCAGGTATGAAAGTTTTGCTTTTTAATTCTCATCTCCGTCTGTTTTCAGGAAAACTCAAGTCTCAATGGAGTGGTCCTTTCGATATAACTCAGGTATATCCTTCTGGTGCCATAGAATTGCTTAACTCTCAAACAAATGAAACTTTTAAAGTAAATGGACAAAGAGTTAAACCATATAATGAAGGGTTCCAAGAAGTAAGGATCATCGATAGCACTTTGATCTACGATCCTTAAGTCTTGTAGTAATGTCCAGCTATATGACATTAAAGAAGCGCTAAATGGGAGGCAACCCATCGGTTTGCATTTCTTTTCATAGTTATAATTTTATATTCAGCAATTTTGATTTTATGTTTGGTTTAAATAAATGAAACGGGCGCTTTGATCGGTTTTTTTTATTTTTTCTAATGTGTTTCAAGGTTAATCAAAGAATAGGATTGCATTTCTTTGAGATTTGGTGATATAAAATAAATATATATATATAAGTCTATATGGCAATGAAGGACACGACCACTTGACACAGCCAAGCCACTGGTCGTGTCAAGCCAACCCTAAAGTCACCATTTCACAAAGCCTCTGACACGACCAACAAGCTTGGTCGTGTCCTTGGCCGTGTCACATAGACACGGCCAAGCTTCACCCAAAATCCCTTCTCTTTGTTTTTGCAATCCTTTGTTCACAGTGTCAAACACACCCATGGGACACGGCCAAGTCACTGGCCATGTCCCTCCAAACACATCAGACACGGCCAAGCTCACCCAAGCTTGGCCGTGTCCCTTCAATTTTAAAGTTTAAAAATACGATTTTCGCACTTTTTGTTCATTCCAATCCCTAGTTTTGTTTTTGCTTCCTTTCTCTCTCTCGACTTCTCTCTCACAAAACCTCCATTGTTGTTCTTTCAAAGCTTCCAAACTCCCATCAATTCTCAATTTCCTTCACCAAAACTGAAATTAATTTGTTCAATCTTCTTCTTCTCTCATAAAGAATCAATTTAATCTATTTAAGTTTCTAATTTTTTCAGATCTTTCAATATGCCAAGAACGAAGATGGTGTCCCACCACAAGAGGAAGCGACCTCCAACTGCAGCTGCATCTTCATCTTCATCTTCTTCATCTTTAAAGAGAGCTACTCTTTTGGCTAGGGGTTTCTTTCCGACAAGGTACGTCAGTGATGAATCCCTTAATGCTCTTCATATTAGGGATAATTTTTATAGTTATGTTCAAAATCTTGGGTGGGAGAACCTAGTCTCTTTTCGACCTTTGCAATTTCAAGAGCTTACTTTGGAATTTTTAACATCTCTTAAGGTTGAAAGAGATGAACAAAAAATTTGCTCTAAGTTGAATTTTAAATTGCTTAGGAAATCATTTGTTGTTAGTATTGAGCAATTGAATGTTATATTTGGTTTCCATCAGCACGGTGAAAGGTCTGTACCTAAGGATTTTAAACAACAATTTGCTTGGGGAGCATTGGGCTCGGGAACTTATGTGGCCAAAACGGCCAAAGCAACTAAATTGAGTAATCCCGCTTTGAGGTATTTGCATCGCTTTATGTCCTGTGGGTTCTTTGCTCGGAAGGAAAGCCCAAGTGTAGTGGAACTTAGTGAGCTCTTTTTCTTAGATTGTGCTTGTAATGCAATACCCATCAGTACCGGCTATTGGTTGGCCGATGTTTTTTATAGTGTGGCAAACAAAAAGAAGGGGGCTATTTGTATTGGAGGATTGGTTACCACATTGGCAACATCCCTTCTTGATGATTTTGACCCGAGTACCTATCGTATGACTAAAATTACAGGTATTGATTCATTGGATTTGGCCACACTTGAGAAGATGCATATGGTGGTGAACAGGGGAGGGGCCTATGTGATGGCTTCAGCTGAGCCAGAAGTACCGGAGGGCAAACAAAAGAGAACATGAGTCCAGGAGGAGTCCGACTCGGATTCTCTTGATTTGGAAGAAGATGCTCCGATTTCGGATAATCAGGAGATACTTAATAGGATATTTTATTTTATATATTGTATTTTGTTTTTGAACATTTGCTGTTTGTGATGAAAAGGTAGGGTTTGCCTCACAGAGGAACGATGGAAAACAGGTTGTACCTTCACTCTTCTTCTTTATTATCCTTGTTTCCATTGAAGACAATGTAATTTATAAGTGTGGGGTAATCTTTAAGCTTTCCTTTAATTCTTGTTTTGTTTGTCGTTGTGTGTTATATTGTGCGTTGCGCATGGCATAATTGTTAAAAACTTATTGACTTTTCTGTGATTCTAGCATTATATTTGAGACTTTAGTATCAGCATAGAGATTAGCATTTGAATTCATTCAGGATCAATTTACACATTCTGCAATTCATGACATATAAATCTTTGAGAACCTACCCTTTGTGAGTTTTGAGCCTCATAGATTGAATATTATTGTCAATTGATTTTCTTTTCTTAAGTGTGCACCTTCATGATTTTGCATCTCTAGAGCTTGCTTTTGCATACTAATTGAACTCACATTATGATTTAATCTCAAGTTTTAAAATGATGAAGGCAAATTAGGATTATCCCTTTAGCTTAAAAAGACCTCCCTTAATTATGAATTCCTTAGTGAGCCAAGTTGAGCCTTTGACTTTTTCTTGATTGATTAACACAATTCACAACTCAACATTTTCTTATTATCATCATACCTGCATTAAGGAATGGAGTTTCTTATAATATGAAAATGGGTGGTTTAATTCATAAGTGTGGGGTAAGCAATTAAAAAATAAATAAATAATATTGCTTTAGTAAGATTTGGGGCTGAAATGCATACTTTGCACATTGTATTTGACTAAGAGTTGATTATTCTTTTCCTCTACATTTTAAGCTAGATGTTCCATGCAATTTTACATTTTGTATATATATATATAATATAAAAGAAAAGATATATATATATATATATATAATTCATATATTTTCTAGCATTAGTCATCAAAGAGGAATGTCGACTCATGTACCTTTCTTGAAGTATGCAAGTATGCGAGATTATCAAGGGTTGGTGAATATGCCATTTGAGGGAGCTATAAGTTTCTAAGCAAGAGTATTATCTAATTTAGATACTCCATTTCTTGATGTTCCAACTTAAATGTCTTTTCTCACACCTTCACCTTAGCCCTATTACATCCAAATAAAAGACCTTCGATTTATTTCTTGAGAAAATCAGTGAGAGAGATTGGATAATTAAGCAAGTTTATGGCAGTATGCAGTCATGAGTGGTTTGAGTGAATTAACCTTTGAAATCAAGTGAAACACTTAGATGAGAGATGAGATTAGTTATGTCTGGATTAATGAATGAGTTAAGAAAATCTTGATTGAAGTAAATTGCAATTATTTATGGCTGAGTCTTAAAGGATTTCATCTTATATACTGGAATTATAGTTAAGGTTGTTTGAGTTTTTAATTTATGCCATGTGAATTTTCTTGAGGACAAGCAAAGTTTTAAGTGTGGGGTAGTTGTTTTATTAGTTTTTGTCATAGAATTGTATCTTATTTATTATGATGATTATTGTTTTAATCTGTTTATTTAGTGTTTTCATTAATTTTGTTAGTTTTAATTTATTTCAGTGTTTTTGTCATTGTTGTCTTAGTTTTTAGTGTGGTGTTCATGTGTTTTTTTTTGTTAATGTTTCATTTGATTCTTGTTTAAAGTTTGTTTCAAGTGTTTGTTTTAGGTTAACATGCAAAATATTTCCTTGGAGAAAGAATAGCATGAAGCATGTCTCACCTTAAGGGTAAAACAAAGGAACCAAGAGAGGAAGGAAAAATTTGGCAGTAAGTGACACACTCAAGTGACACGGCCAAGCCACTGGCCGTGTCACATGAGACGACCAGGAGCTTGGCCGTGTCCCACACATAGCTGTGAACCTCTAATTCCACCCAAAAAGGATTTGGATGAACATTCACTTGTTGTTGGGAGTCGCCACTCAGTTTTTTTTTCAAAGGGTAAAACTAAGAAAACCCTTGTTTGACTCCAATAATGCATCCAATGTCAAGGTTTCTAATCTACGAACCCAAGGAGGATTTGGGGACTATGTCATGCATTTGATTAACTTGCAAAAAAGAAACAAACCTAAAAAAAACAAGGAAAAGGACAAACAAATTGTTAGTAGATTGTGGACTTGCTATTTGAGGTGAATCTCAAAATGTGCCTACATACCCCCGTTTGAATGGGAGATCGAAGCCCATGTAGTTCGATAGTGCCTATTCAAAGGCGATAAGAATTGTGTTTCATGCATGTGTGTGTGTATGCTTTGTGCATTGTGAGATTTAATTAGCACTTAGTGCAAAATTGTGAAATTTAGGTACTTTGTACCAAAAGGATGCAAATTTTAGGCCTTTGGCCAAAAGGGTTTATTGATTCATGGCTTAATGCCGAAAGATCGATTGATTAGTTAATTAGGCCTTAGACCTAAAAGGATTAGGTCTTTGACCAAAAAGAAATTAAGAAGAAGGTGTAATGCTTATGACATGCTTGAATTGACAAAGGATGAATTAGGATATTACCTTGCTTAGGATTTTCCCACTTCGAAGCTCCAGATCTTGTTTTCTTGGACCTTGGATTATGATTCTTGATCCCTGCTTTCTTGATCTGATTTGAGTTGACTCCTGCAGCACAAGGTTAGATTTATGCAATGAAGAGTAGAAGAGAAGCGCCTAAGCGTATAGAAAAATAGGGAGTTCGTCGACACGAAGCCGGGGCCATTTTTTGACTGTTCTGGGGGCTATTTATAGTGAAAATCGGACCAAATTTGAACCTGAATGGAGGTTGAACCGCCGTGGACGATGGTTGACTTGCCAGAAGAGGAAAAAAGGGCGGCGGTTGAAACCCTACACGACGGTCGAACCGCTGTGTGCGGCGGTTGAACCGCTGTGCACGGTGGTTGGACTTCCAAAAGAGGAACTCGGCGGTTGAACCACGGCGTGCGGCGGTTGAACCGTTGGTCACGGCGGTTGGACCGCTGCATGCGGCGGTTCGGCCTCCAAAAAAAACACATCAGCTCTCACGATTTTCGCTCAAACTGATTTTTCGGGAGCTACGAACCTCCAAAAAATATCCCGAGACCATTTCTACGATCCACGTGTCGTTCCGGACATTTCAAGTACCATATCGATATATCTCCGGTGAACTTTTCCAAAGTCACCCAGTCTGAGTCGGCATTTTGTGGTCTGGAGAAATGAGCTTTCCAAGCCTCAAAATTCGAGTATTCACAATTTCCCCCCACTGGGGTCCATAAAAATGATTTATGGGACTCAGTGGTCGTCATAAACGAGAATTTTTAGCAAGGTGCACAAGACCCGCGTTTTCACCTTTTCCTTATAAATAGGTTGATTTCTATTTCATTTTCATTTACTTTCATTCCTTCTCCTTCTTTCCTTTCCTCCAAACTTTCTCTCGATGATGGATTTCTCTGGCCTAGAGGACTTTGACATCCCACTCCCTCCCTGCAATCTTTTACTGGAGGAGGAGAAGCACAGCTCTCGGACCGGCTCCTATGAGGCAAGTACCTTCCCCTTTACTCATCTAGTATGCATGCTTAGGAATTTTATTTATTTCCAGTAAAGAACTTAGAAATAAATTCTAGGAATCTTTCCTTTACATGTACTTGAATTAGCTCTAGTAATGAACCAGAAGTAATACTAGGCTTCACTAAGCTATGCTATCAGTAATTATTTCTAGTAAAGAACTTAGAAATAATCCTCTAGGAAGTCAAACCCCACTGGGGAAGGAACTTAAATTTTTCTGAAGTTGCCCCCAAATTATTCCCAATAATGAATTAGAAAATCTCTCTTTTTTTTAGGACACTACGATTAGGATATCTATCGCCGAGTGTCCCATGAGCACTATTCCAGCTCACATCTTTGATGCCGGGCATCCGGTGGGGGATCTTATCAGACCTGCTTTCCTCCACCATTTGAGGACCATAGATGTGGGCAGAGATATACACAGGGAGCTGATATGCGCACTGGCCGAGCGATGGTGGCCCACTACTGATACCTTCCATTTTTCTTGGGGGGAGATGACGATGACGCCTACCGATTTTTCCGTCATTTCCAGGATTCCCTTCGGCGTTGAGATGGTGGAGTTCTATGCTGACTGGCGGCAGGACATTCCTTCAGCCGACATGGTTACTTTGATTAGGGTCGACTATCCTCAACATCACGCACCTCGCTGCATTCAGCGGAAGTGGCTTGTAGAGCAGGCGCCAGGCATCTATGCTCGCTACGAGCTAGGCGATCTTACTGCTGCCCAGGTGGCCAAGTTTACCCTGATTCTCCTGTTTGCTAGCTCCTTCTTTGGAAACAGGAAGGACGCAGTGAGTCTCAATGTGCTGAAGAGCCTACTCGACCTGACACGACTTCAGACATACGATTGGGCTAGCATGATGCTATGTAGATTGTACGACGACATGTCAGATCTCTGCTGTACCCGCATTGCTCCATGCGGCCTGTACTACTTCTGGGAGGTAATGTAAAGAACATTTCCCTTATCTTATATATGTTGACATACACCAATTCTGATATCTTCTTCATTTTTTCAGACTTGGGCTTACGAGTACTTTCCTGGTGTCACCCCTTTCCTTCGTGAGCTACCTGCCCCTGTAGATCCTCTTTCTCCCATTGCTTAGAGATGGTATAGAGAGAGGATAGAAGCAC
Organism: Garcia nutans; assembly: GCA_947685225.1. Taxonomy (NCBI): domain Eukaryota; kingdom Viridiplantae; phylum Streptophyta; class Magnoliopsida; order Malpighiales; family Euphorbiaceae; genus Garcia; species Garcia nutans. Next base: position 20,297,765 of record CANTUV010000005.1, read on the forward strand.
CAAAGAGGAAGCTTCCTATCAGAGAGCTGAGATCATTCTTCGACAACTGCTCCATGGACTCGGTAAATACTTTATCCTCATCCTTATTTATTGTATTAGAGAAAATGATTCACTAACATAATAAATTTTTACAGGTTGTCTTTACAGCGATGTCTAGTCGGCTGTCAGAGTGGATTGTTCAGGATCACAGCATTCAGCGATCACAGTTCCTGACTCACCGTCGATTCATACTTCCCCATCCAGAGTATCGACGGTATTATCTCGCTGAGAGAGTGACTTTCCAGGTCATCGGTTTCCGTGCAGCTCCACTGGATCCCCCTGATGATATGCTATCTCTGACGCTTCTGCCGATCACTGCGTCCCAATATGAGGGCGATCCCTTCGAGTCGGCCTATGTCCTGGATGATGATTATGATTTCTACTACCTTCAGCAACTGATGCCACGCATTGGGACACGGTTCGACCCTGCACCACCTCATCTGTCCTCCCATTCTTCAGTTCCCACTACTAGCACTTCGGGAGACCATCCCTCTGCCAACCAGCCAGCTGACAGACCTTCTTCCTCTAGGGCCGAGGCTTCTGCTTTCAGAGCTAGCCCATCATATACCGAAGCAAGTGGCAGTTCATCACGTTTGAGGCCTCCCCCATCTATTCTTGTGGCTACTGGTCAATTGGACCTTACTTTGGCCGACCTGAGGCTGCCTTATGATATTCGTTATCATACACTCGACGGTTGGATAACCCAACCGATTAGTGTGGAGGGTGTACCATATCGGAGCCTTGCTCACATCACTCAGGTATTCTTTTAGAACTTTTCATGAAAATGATTCATAAAGTTCTCTTGAAATTGACTGTGATTCTATGCTTTTTTGCAGGTACCTGGGGGCCTAGTTGCTGACATGGCGGCACTGATCACTGCTTTGTCAGATGAGCTGTCTGGCGCTTGGACTGATAGTGCTTATGAGAGGCAGGACAGGCCGCAAAGACGGAGAGCCCGGCGCTGATTTTTCATATTTGTTTTGTTTTCCTTTTGTATCTGGATTATATTCCTTCTGTACTTTGTACTTTCCATGTTTTCCACCTATTATTTGAACTTAGATATGAACCTGCACTTATTTGTTAGCATTGATAGCAAACATGTATGTATGATGCTTGTTTTATAGAAATTTATTTTCAGAAAATCCCTGAAACAACCCTAAAAATAGTACCTAAACAGGGCCTAAACACAAGAATTTCACAAAATAGCAAAAAAAAAAGGAACTGAAACTGGGTCGGTGGCAGTTGGACCGCCGAGGCAGAGGGTGAACTGCCATCTGGGTCCAGGGTAGTATATATAAAAAAAAAACTGCAGTGTATTTTTACGACTTTCAAGCTAGAAAATAGGTTTTTTACTGCAGGATTTTTATTTTTCCCTCAACAATGAACCCTCTTTTTAACCATGTGATGCATAAATGGACCAAAAGCCTCCATAATGTTGAAAGGATCAACATGGGAAGATATGGATTGAAAGCTGTTGCTACTCTTAGAGGCGTAGCTGTAGATTGAGATTTCTTGCATGCTTGTATCAGATTTTGGGATCCCCAAGCTCATGTCTTCAGATTTGGTGCCTAGATGGACGAGATGTGTCATCTTTTTGAGGAATTCTGCTCAATTATTGGATGTGACCCAAATTCCCCTCTTGTAAGGCATGAGGTTCGAGTTGGCTATGTGGGGTCTTTTCAGAGGCTTTTCAACTTTACAAGGCCTCAAGCTCAAGCTATGATTGTGGATGGGAATAAGGCGATGCTGCTTCCTTTGATTGATGCATTCCTGACTGCTAATTTTGAAGATGAGATTCAACTGAAGCATAGGATGCGAGCTTTTGTTTTTTGCTTGTTAGCTGGGTTTCTTTTCAACCGTGACCCTGGCTTTGGAGATTTAAAGCTTTGCCCCATGATTAGGTAGATGGAAGAACTTAACTACATTGGTGGTATGATTCTGGCTGAGACTATTCAGATTCTTGACAGAACTGCACTTGGATTTGAAGATTGGACTGTTACTCCGATCATTCTTCAGGTAATTTTGTTATACCTTTTGTTTCTTCTCATTTTTTTCCTTTGTAAATAGAAAGGATCTATTTTTTTTTTTAGGTTTGGCTGAGAGACCATCTCCGAGTGTTTGCCGCTCCCCATGCCTTGACTTATAACCCTTCTCAGTATCGTACTAAAAGAATCCAGGTTTCTTTTCCTTCTATGACCAGGTGGATTATCTAGTTGTATGAGCTTGGACCAGAAGAATTGTTGTGGTACATCTCTTGGTATGGAATTTCGCGCTTCATGGAGGCAAATGCAATGCATAACCATGTCCACCTTCTTGGTTTCACTCATAGTACATGGTATAGTGCTTCTCGCATCCTTAGGCAGATGGGGATTGATCAGAGGGTTCCTCTTCCTATTGGGTTTACTATTGCTGCCCCTATTACTCCCGGAGTTACTCGAGCTGTTCTTCAAACTTGGGTTAGGAACCATTAGATGATTAGGCCTTTTGCAGAGCCTTCCCTTGTCCAGCCTACTCCAGAGTATAGGACTTGGTTTATAGCCGAAGTTTGGCCAATTGAAAAGCCAAGGAGGCATGCATTGCTGTAGGAGCTGGAGGGATAGGAGGTGGTTCCTCTTAACGAGGAGAAGATAGATGCTGTAGAGAGTTCCGGAGCTAAGGAAGATACCGAAGACTCTGCCCCACGTAGGAGGCATAGGATTTAGACCCTAGGGTTGACTCTATTATCTGCTTTTTTGGATTGCTTTTACCTTTTTGGTTCATTTGACGTTTTGGACTTATGGTTTGACTCTTTTGATTGGTTTGATATTTCATGGAATGAATGACTCTTTTTGGAATGAATGACTCTTTTTGGAATGACTCTTTTATTTGCTTTCCAAGCATTATCTACTTTATTTACTTGCTCTGATTTTTGCTTAAGCCGTCCTTTCGGATTTTTAACTTAGCGAGCTCTTACCCATTCTTGCCTAAGCCGCCCTTTGCGGGTTTTCGACTTAGCAGGCCCCACTATTGCCTAAGCCGCCCTTTGTGGGTTTTCGACTTAGCGGGACTTTTCTTTCTTTTCTTTTCTCTCTCTTTTTTTTATGTTGGCAAAAGAAAAATGAATCAATGATTTTATTAAAATTTAGACCGTGCTCAAGGAGAGCTGCCTACATATCTCGAATTAGTTTGCGAGAATCAGGTCTAATGTAGTTCCTTTTTGAGTGCTTCTTTATACATAATATCTCTTTAACTGATCCATGTTACATGGATTTGTGAATTCTAACCCATCCAAATAAATTAAGATGACGGCTCCGCCGAAAAGTATTTTCATCAAAATGTAGGGTCCCGCCCAATAAGGACGAAACTTCCCATGAGGATTTGAAACAGGTGCTCTGATTTCTTTTAGGACCAAATAGCCTTCTTCCAACTTCCGGTTTTTGACCTTTTTGTTGAAATGCCTAGACATTCGCCTTTGGTACCCTTGAATTTGATGTAGAGCTTGAAGTCTTTTTTCATCCAAACCCAACAACCGATGATGATAATTGCTGATCCATTCAACTTCATTTATCTGATTTTCTTGAATTATTCTCGCCGATTGAACTTCCAGTTCAATGGGGAGTACTACTTCCATTTCGTACACCAGTGAATACGGGGTTGCCCCAGTAGGAGTTCTAATTGAGGTTCTATATCCCCACAAGGCAGTGGTAACTTCTCATGCCAACCCCTATATTCCTTGATCATTTTTTGTATGATCACCTTTATAGACTTATTTGCTGCTTCTACAGCTCCATTTGTTTGAGGTCTATAAGGAGAGGACTTATGATGTTGGATCTTCTTATCCTTCAAGAGTTTAGCAAATTCTGCTTGGAAATGAGTTCCATTATCAGTGATAATCTCAAATGGCGTTCCGTACAGACAAAGGATGTTGGTTCGGACAAACTGTGCTGCCTTTTTGGCGTCTAATTCTGCATAGGAAGTTGCTTCAACCCACTTTGTGAAGTAATCCACTGCTACCAAGATAAACTGATGTCCATTCGAGGCTTTTGGATGTATTTTGCCAATTATATCTATTCCCCAAGTAGCGAAGGGCCATGGAGAAGTGATTGGATTCAGGGCAACGGGAGGTTGCTTCTACAGCTTAGCAAATATCTGACACTGATGGCATTCTTGCACAAATGCCACACAGTCTGTATTCATGGTGGACCAATAATATCCTAGATTGGATATTTTTTGAGCCAAGGCGATCCCATACATATGCGGTCCTGATTTGCCACCATGTACCATTTCCATTATCTGCTTAGCCTCTGCTTCATTCACACACCTTAGGTGCATTCCATTCCAACTTCTTTTGTAAAGGATATCTCCATTAAGAATGTAACCCGTGGCTAGCTGCCTTATTTCCCTCTGATCAACCTTTGATGATCCCTCTGGATAACTTCCATCCTTGAGATAACTCTTGATATCCCAAAACCATGGCTTACCCCCCCTTGATATTGACCATGGAAGCTAAAGTAGCCAGGGCATCAGCAAACTAATTCTTTGCTCTTGGGAGATATTTGAATGACAGATCATCGAATTGTTGTGCCAAATGATCAAGGCATTGTAGGTAAGAAACCAAACGCTCTTCTCTTATCTTCCATTTACTTAAAGCTTGTGATACTATTAAAATAGAATCACCATAGACCTTTAGGTTCTTAATCCCCAATTCCAGGGCGGCTTCAAGCCCATTGATGCAAGCTTCATATTCTGCTTCATTGTTTGTGCAGCTAAAGTCAAGTTTAACTGCAAATGGAATGTATTCTCCACAAGGAGTTTTGAACACAACCCCAATTCCATTTCCATGATAATTGGATGCCCCATCAAAGTACATCTCCCAAACACTCTTTTCCACATTCAAGAGGTCTTCGTCAGGGAAATTCATTTCTCGCATCTCGTCTTTTACGGGTAATTCTGCTAACTGGTCAGCTATTGCCCCACCTTTCACAGCTTTCCTTTGAATGAATTTTAAGTCAAAGGCTGCCAATGTTGACACCCAGTTTGCCATTTTGCTGTCCAAAATAGGCCTCTCCATGAGGAATTTTAAGGGACTCTGTTCTGCGATGACATAAGTAGTGTAAGAAGACAAGTAGTGATGTAACTTCGTGCAAGCCCAATACAACACTAAACACAACTTCTCAATCTTGTTATACTTTAACTCATAGTCCAGCATCCTTTTGCTGAGGTAGTAAATTGCATTTTCCACCTTTGTACCTTCGGCCTCTTGAGCTAGCATTGCACCCATGGCTTCATCTGTTACAGACAAATACAAGAGCAGAGGTTTTCCCATTCTGGGAGGTTGCAGAATTGGAGGACTTAACAAGTATTCTTTGATCTTGTCAACGGCCTTCTGGCAGTCTTCATTCCATTCTTGTGAAGCACCTTTCCTTAGTAGCTTAAAGATGGGACCGCAAGTCTCTGCCAACTGCGATATGAATTGACTGATATACTGTAATCTACCTAGGAAACCTCGAATCTCCTTTTCTGTTCTTGGTGGAGGCATTTCTAGAATAGCCTTTGACTTTGCTGGATCAATTTCTATTCCTTTCTTGCTGACCAAATATCCCAAAAATAAGCCTGATGTTGCTCCAAAGAGGATTAAGCTTCAAATTGTACTTGCGAAGTCTAAGGAAAAACTTCTCAAGTGCTTCAACGTGCTCTTCTGGAGATTTTGATTTGACAATCATATCGTCAACATATACTTCTACTTCTTTGTGAATCATGTCATGAAAGATTGTTGTCGCCATCCTTTGGTAGGTAGCCCCTGCATTTATCAATCCTAAAGGCATAACCCTGTAGCAGAAAGTGTCCCATTCTGTAATGAAAGTTGTCTTCTCTTTGTCTGGTGGGTGCACCATGATTTGATTGTACCCAACCGCAAGGTTAGTCATGGAAACCATCATATGCCCAGCCATCCTGTCTATTAGCAAATCGATGTCTGGTAGCGGGAAATCGTCCTTGGGACAAGCCTTATTCAAATCTCTGTAGTCAACACACATCCTGACCTTTCCGTCTTTCTTTGGGACTGGCACAATGTTTGCTAACCAAAAAGGGTAGACAATTGGTTCTATGAACTTATTATCCAGTTGCTTGGCAACCTCTTCTTTAATTTTCAAAGACCATTATGGCTTCATTCTTCTCAACTTCTGCTTAACCGGCTTTGCATCTAGATATAGCGGAATCTTATGAATTGCTATGGCTGGGTCTATTCCCGTGACATCACTTGTCTTCCACATGAAGCAGTCGGCATACTTTCTGCTGCACTCAACAACCTGTTCTTTATTCACACAATCATATGCAATGTATGTATATTCATTTTCTTTGCCAATTATTATCTTTTCATTTATTTCTTTTATTTCATTTATTTCATTTTTGCTAGATAATACTTGGAAAGCAAAAGACACAGGGTAACCAAGAATTTGAATAGTTTTATTGATAATGGCTGAGTCATTCTCCAAGGTTACATTAAATTTGACATTAGGGTTCTCTAAATCTGAAGCTATAGAAGACTCAGAACTAGACTCTAACTCGGTGTTTGATTCAGGATTTGACTCAGTACAAGACTCAGGTTCAGGGTGTGACACAGGACTAGGTTTGACTATAGCAGCTTGTCCCTCCTCGGTGTACTAGTTCATCAGCAGTCCATCTGTTGTCTTGATCAGCTTCGTGAAGTCCCTTTTATCGTAGAAATTGATTATCATAGCAACATCATCAAAGAGACTAGGCCGTATGAAATCTTCCACTTGTGGGTCAGTTATAGGTTATGGCTCTTATTCCTTTATGGCCAAAACATCAGCGAACATCTCAAAACCCGGTAGCTTCTTTCCAGTCTTGGGAGAATAGAATGGCTCCTGGAAACCACAGTAAGGAACTGCTTTTTCAGGCTTGCAGAAGTGACCGTTCAGAGTTCTAAAGTAAGGGCGCATTTTGAGGCTTTTTGCCCACTAACTCTTCTTTTTCTTCTTCCCATGATCAAACTCTTCTATCTCCTCGTCTGTGGGTTTGTACCCCAAGCCAAAAGTTCCCTTATTCTCAGGTTCTTCCCATGGCCGCACTATGGATGATTTCCTCCCAGACCTTATCATTTCCATTCCGGGTAGCAGACCTACCCTTAGCATCATTCCTACCAGGCAATTGACTTGGACCTCCCCAAAGTCATATAGAATGAATGGCCCTTTGGGCCTTTCTCCTTCAATGCATTGAACAGTGTCATAATGGAACCCAGTCAATGCCATAGCAGTTTCACCAGGAACAACCTCAAAGAGGGACTGATCCGTGGTTTTCTTGTTGATTTCACATGTGTCTCCTTTGATAGTGATGATTTTTCCTTTAAAAGGGAACTTAAGTTTTTGATGTAATGAAGAAGGGACAACATTATTCTAATGAATCCATGGCCTTCCAAGGAGGAGATTAAAGCTCGTGGGTACATCAATGACTTGGAACGGCACTCCCATTCTTACCGGTCTAATAGCAACTTCCAGAGTAGCAACACCCAAAATTTCTCTTTGAGTGTTATCATATGCTTTAACAATTTGATTTGAAGGTGTAAGATTTGTAGCCTCCAATCCCAAATAGCTTGCTACTTTCAAAGGACATACATTTAAGGCTTACCCATTATCAACGAGAACCATGGGCACAGTCTTTCCCCTAGTTTGTAAGTTGATGTATAGAGCATCATTGTGTTTCCTGCCATCTTCTGGTAGGTCTACATCGGAAAACCGGATACTCAATGCCTTGGTTGATTGGGTCAAAGTGGCCACCAAAGCTTCTAGGCTTGTGTCTACTGATGTATCGAGTTGACTCAAAGCTTTGCTCAGAGCCTGACGGTGTGGGAATGAGGAAGCAAGGAGCTCCCAAATTAACACCTTAGCTTGAGTTTGTTTAAGCTGAGCGAGGATAGGGTCTTCCTTTGGTTCTGGCATCTTCTTATAGGGGTGACTTGGAGTTTTAGGGGCTTCCCCCAAGTCGAGTGGCTGATATTGCCTTCCGCTTCTTGTCAAAGCATCGACCTCTTCAGCGAGGTCATTTAAATCCAGCACACATACTTCATTCATCTCCAAGAGAAGTTTGAAAGGATCAAACAGTTCTTCTTCCACAGTGATGGCGTGGATGGAATGATTGGGCAAAGGGTTAGTATTAATGTTTGGTTGGCTCTTGAGAGGAATGATGTCACCACTATCCACCAGTTCCTGGACGCTGTTTTTCAGAGTCCAGCAAGCATCTGTTCTATGCCTATTTCCTTGGTGGTATTCACAGTACTCATTGACCCTATAATTGGAGGGTAATGGGTTTGGAGGAGGCCTTGGGTCCAAAGGCTTCAAGTACTTTCCTTCCATGGCCTTTTTAAACACCAGATGAAGGGGCATCCCAAGGTCGGTATATTGCCTTCTTGGCTGATTTCTCTGCCCAAAATTGCCCACAGGTAAAGGATTCGCAGGGGCAATATTGGCCACTTCATTGACCTTGCTTGAGGAAGTAGCTTGGCCTTGTTTCTTATACTTTGAAGTAGCTCCCTCATCTACTATCTTACCCAACTATATCAAATCTTCTACCTTGGTTGCAGTCGCAATGAACAATTTGAAAGTAGGCAGGTATTGGGTTTGCAGTTGAGCTTGATATGTAGGCCTTAAATTCTTGATTATGATATCAATTTGCTCCTGTTCTGAAGGGCGATTGATCATTTGGGCGGCCTTTGCCCTCCACCTCATAAGGAACGAGGAGAAGGGTTCATTGTTGTTCTACTTGGTAGTCTCAAGCTCCCTTCTAGTGACATCCACCTCAATATTGTAGTGGTATTGAGTGTTAAATGCATTGCAGATTTCTTCCCAGGTCTTGATCTTGGCACGATCTAGGCTTACAAACCATTTAAGGGCAGCACCAGTCAAGGATTGTTGGAATAGTTGAGCAAAGAGCTCATCATTTAAACCCCAAGGGCTTAAGGCCCCCACATACATCTTCAGGTGGGTTTTAGGGCAAGTAGTCCCATCAAATCTGTCCATCCCCGGCATCTTGAATTTTGGAGGCAATCTAGCTTGGGCAAACAAGGATAAGGAATCCATGTCTACCACCTCTTTATGAGTTTTCATGGCAGTGATTGACCTTTCAAGCAATTCAAGTTTCTTTTTCAGTTCATCAGTTTCAGTTGCATTCTTAGAGGGTGGATCCTCCAAATTGATGACAGGGGTATTACTCTGAGCAATCGTGGGGGTACTAGTTTGCCCCACAGTAGGTTCTTTCCCTAGATTTCCAAGAGTAGTGGCCGTCTTTGGTGCCCCTCCCAATTCGGCCAAGATGGCTACCCTTTGGGCAGTCAAAGCTTCATCAATTCTTTCTTGCATCCTAGCTTCAATCTCCCTAACTTGTCCATCTAGCAAGGCCTTAATCTATTCAATAGTAGTCATTTCAGCAATTGGAGTAGTTGGTGAAGTTGGGGTAGTAGAACTTGTGGGTGATTGCACAGTTGGAGTTGGTATAGCTTGTGTAGGTGAAGGCACACGGATGGTGGGTACCTGCAAAGGTTAAGGGTAAAGGATTAGGGTAGTGTGTAGGGTAGGAAGACTCTTGGTCCACTTGTATATATCAAAAGATTTTCCCCAAAATAATGTTGTTATGTTGCATGAATGCACCTCATCGCATCATAATTCATTTTAATGGAATGTGGCACTATCATTGGGTACATACAACCTAAGGGAGGGTTCTATTGTTGAATGAAAGTAGAGAATGGGCTTATAATAGGGACCCTTGAACCTCGAGTAAGATATACCTACCACATGTGAAACAATGAGTTTCGCGTGGGTCAAAGTGTACGATATACTCGTGGGCCATTCCAAAAGGATTGGAATGGTTTGCGGTAATAGGGAGGACGCTTTGGCTGTCCACCGGCATAATCAAGGAGACCTGCCGGTCAGCGCTACTTGCTATCCAGACTCAGAACTTTGAACAGAAAGAGAAGAAATTCATTTGAAAATAATTTTTATGCAATGGGAGAAAAGGATTCCCCCATATAATGCAAGAGAAAGAGATTCTCTAAATGACAAAACAAATGCACAATTAATCAAACAAGGGATCCATCAAAGGAAAAAGATTCCTTTTGTCAATCTTCAATTCCAATATCCTTAAAGAAAGGATAAACATTGCTAAGGTACCCTACAAAACAAATAAAAGTACCCTAAAGAAGGACAAGTTAGTCAAATAAGCAATTGTAGTCTACTAGGAAGTCCCCAGTGGAGTCGCCAGATTGTGAACCTCTAATTTGACCCAAAAAGGATTTGGATGAACATTCACTTGTTGTTGGGAGTCGCCACTCAGTTTTTTTTTTTGTTCAAAGGGTAAAACTAAGAAAACCCTTGTTTGACTCCAATAATGCATCCAATGTAAAGGTTTCTAATCTACGAACCCAAGGAGGATTCGGGGACTATGTCATGCATTTGATTAACTGGCAAAAAAGAAACAAACCTAAAAAAACAAGGAAAAGGACAAACAAATTGTTAGTAGATTGTGGACTTGCTATTTGAGGTGAATCTCAAAATGTGCCTACATACCCCAGTTTGAATGGGAGATCAAAGCCCATGTAGTTCGATAATGCCCATTCAAAGGCGATAAGAATTATGCTTCATGCATGTGTGTGTGTATGCTTTGTGCATTGTGAGATTTAATTAGCACTTAGTGCAAAATTGTGAAATTTAGGTACTTTGTACCAAAAGGATGCAAATTTTAGGCCTTTGGCCAAAAGGGTTGATTGATTCATGGCTTAATGCCGAAAGATCGATTGATTAGTTAATTAGGCCTTAGACCTAAAAGGATTAGGTCTTTGACCAAAAAGAAATTAAGAAGAAGGTGTAATGCTTATGACATGCTTGAATTGACAAAGGATGAATTAGGATATTACCTTGCTTTGGATTTTCCCACTTCGAAGCTCCAGATCTTGTTTTCTTGGACCTTGGATTATGATTCTTGATTCCTGCTTTCTTGATCTGATTTGAGTTGACTCCTGCAGCACAAGGTTAGATTTATGCAAAGAAGAGTAGAAGAGAAGCGCCTAAGCGTATAGAAAAATAGGGAGTTCGTCGACACGAAGCCGGGGGCCATTTTCTGACTGTTCTGGAGGCTATTTATAGCCAAATTCAGACCTGAATGGTAGTTGAACCGCTGGTCCCGGCGGTTGAGCCGCCGTAGACAACGGTTGACTTGCTAGAAGAGGAAAAAAGGGCGGCGGTTGAAACCTTACACGGCGGTCGAACCGCTGTGTGCGGCGGTTGAACCGCTGTGCACGGCGGTTGGACTTTCAAAAGAGGAACTCGGTGGTTGAAACCTAGGCGGCGGTTGAACCGCGGTGTGCGGCGGTTGAACCGCTGGTCACGGCAGTTGGACCGCTACATGCGGCAGTTCGGCCTCCAAAAAAAACACATCAGCTCGCATGATTTTCGCTCAAACTGATTTTTCAGGAGCTACGGACCTCCAAAAAAATTTTCAAGACCATTTCTACGATCCACGTGTCGTTCCGGACATTTCAAGTACCATATAGATATATCTCCGGTGAACTTTTCCAAAGTCACCCAGTCTAAGTCGGCATTTTGCGGTCTGGAGAAATCAGCTTTCCAAGCCTCAAAATTCGAGTATTCACAATAGCCAAGGAAGAAGACCAAAGGAAAGAGAGTAAAGAACGAAGAGATCAGTAGGTGACACACCCACTTGACACGGCCAAGCCACTGGCGGTGTCACATGACACAGCCAGGAGCTTGGTCGTGTCACACTCCATTCCAAAGAAGCATATATGAAGCAGAAGCGGAGACATTCAGTGACACGACCAAGCCACTGGCCATGTCACATGACACGGCCACCAGCTTGGCCGTGTCACTCCATGGACTAAAGGAAGAAAGAAAATGCGAATTTTGGAGCGGGGTTTCGTATAAATAAGAGGATTAGGGTTTTTGAAAAGGGGGTTAGAGATTTTGATCAGCAGTCAAAATAAAAACTTAGGGTTTCCATTTTATTTTCTTAGAGAATTTTGATTACACTTTGATGTAAACAGTCTAGATTAAATTTGTTTTTGCCATTGCAATTTTCTTCTAGCAAAGATTTGAACAATAGATTCTTCAGAAGCTAAAGGGAGTTTGTAATTTGGTTTTGTTCTCAAACTTTATCTCTTAAGTTTCATTGGAATTGTATTCATGAATTCTATTATGTCTAAATTGATTTCTTTGAATTTTAATGAGATGAATATGTTTGATAGCATTATTATGAACTAATTTGATCAAGTCTAGGGTTTGTATGGATCTACTATGATTGTATGAATTGGTTATTGCTCTTAACTGAATTATTTATCTAGCCTTGATTGAATGGATTACTGTTAATATATAATTAATTGGCCACCAATTATGTGTTTGAGGTATTAGATGAAGGATTGAGAAATGAAGTCTAATGCTCGAACAATTCAATTAGGGACTTAGGTGAATTAGAAATATAACCTAAGAAAAAGATCATTTCAATTGTAGCAAGATTATTTGAAAGAGGTTTGAATGCGAGAGCTTATTTCCTTGATTCGATTAATTAAGTTGCTTGAGATCTAATCTTTAAAATTAAATTGGTTGAGAGGAATAACCGTTCATACATATAAGTTAGTAGAGAAGTACAAACCCTAGACCTTTCTATTAAGTGAATCAATATATCAGCTCAGTTTACTTTTATTATTTTAAACTCCAATCGATCTGTCTTCATTAGTTGTTACCAATTTAAATTTATTGATAATTTGTTATTTACAATCTGATAATCAATTAGCTTATCTAGCTTCCTTGTGATACGGCCTTGAGGTGTTTACCAAGATACTACAGTAGCCTTGTATACTTGCGAGTGTAGTTCTAGTAGTGTTAATTAGAGCACAACATAAGCCTCACACCCTTTCCAAATCAACTTCCTAGCTGGAACAGCTGAAGCAAACAAGGATGCAAGTTGTCTCTGCTCACTAGATACCATTACACTTCTATCATCATTGGTTCTCAAGGTAACACACTTCTTTTGACAGTCTACCACAGCTCCATGCTTAGACAACCAATCCATACTTAAGATCAAATCATACTCCTTAAAAGGCATTTCAATCAAATCACCACGAAACTCCTCATCTTGTACCACAACTGAACTATCACGATGCACCTTGCTAACTACCACACTATGCCCTAACGGATTTGTCATCAAGACATCAAATCCTAGGGACTCTGAATGCAACTCAGACACAGGCAAGATAGATGCACTTATGTATGAATGAGTGGATCCTGCATCAATAAGAGCAAGAACTGAAATGCCAAATAAAGAAAATGTACCCACAATAACTACTGAAGCATCCGACTGCCTCTGCATTACATACACTCACTGAGATGACCCAACCTCATCTGGCCTACTACCTCCGGATATAGAGCCTCCTCTCTAACTGATCCCAGGTCGACCAGCTCTATTGAAACCACTGCCCCCTCGACCTCCTCTGCTAACACTAGGTCGAGAAGCTGCAGTATCTATCTGTCTATCCTCCTATAGCTCAGGGCAATCTTTGATGAAATGAGCTGGTGACCCACATCTAAAGCATACTCCTAATCCACCCGTCTTCCAACAAGCACCCCCATGTGCCCTACCACAATGAACACATGTAGGTGGAATGGATCTCTGAACCATTGGAGTCAGAGCACTTGCTACAGAAACTATAGGTCTCGGTCTTTACCTCTGATACTGAACTGACCTACCCGACTGCCACTGGCTCCTACTGATCCTCAGAACAAAACTTCCTCTGCCTCTCTTCATAGATGAAGACCCTGCCTCAAACTGGGGTCTCCTAACTCTAGTCTCCTCCTCGATAGCAGTTGCTGCAATACCTTGTGCTCTCTCAACACTTCTAGCTGTTGTAACCAACTGAGAAAAGTCTTGGTACCGAGAACCAGCGACAATACACATAATAGAGGGCCTTAATTCCTTTCTCAAATCTCCTACACTGGTCAATCTCATCTGAAATAATCCCACCGGTATAGTGACTCAACCGGATATACTCTATCTCATACTTTATCACTGTCTGGTTATCTTGTCTCAAATTCAGAAATTCCATCTTCTTGGCATCCTTATATTCCCTCGGAGTATATTTTTGCTCAAACTCCCGCAGAAAATCACTATAAGACAAAGTCGGTGGTTCATCTATAGCATGAGGAATCGTCTTCCACTACTCATATGCATCTTTCTGCAGAAGTGATCTAGCATAATCAAATTTCTCTTCAGGAGTAGCTTGCAACTGAATAAATATTCTTTGCACTCTATCCAACCACTGCTCAGCTACTGCAGGATCTGTAGTGCCAAAGAAATCCTCAACCCCATACTTTCTCAACTTATCATATGTCTCACTGGCACTTGTGGCTGTGGTGGCGGTGGTGCTGGAGCTTGCCTCAACAATTCTACCATATGCCATAACCAAACCAGCAGAACCACATCAGCAGCTAGTCTCTCTGGCACAGGAGCAGGTGCCTCTCCAACTCTCTCAACCATAGCTCCATCTCTACCCTCTTCAAGAGCTACACTCTCAGCACTACCTTCTATAGACTGACGTGACTGAGACGCCATCACTACCTATATCTGCAAACACAGCAAAATATACCTCATCAAAGATCAGAGACTGCCAGTACCAAAGCATGTATCTTATTCAAAAACCATCTTTTGAAATCAAAATTTTCTTTTTCGTACAATTCACCTAGGTTGAGAATCTCAAACCTAGGCTCTGATACCAAAACAGATGTAGCACCCCTATACCCCATATACGCAAACTACATACAATCATATATGTAATATACGTATACCGGATACAGGAGTGTCACGGTTATTATTAAACAAACCAATCTTTCCTTTTAGCAATAATATGAGAAAACTTAAAACATTTAAATCTTATTATAAAACAAAATAAATAAAACATTTATTTATTTTGCAGCGGAAAAATGTAGCGGTAATATACATATATACACATCAAAATTAATATTTACAAATTATATAGAGTGTATACATGTTTGGCAGTTCATCTCTGATCTTTAAGTCCACAATCAACACTTCAAAGTCTATACTCAACTCGGTCTAGCTAAACTCTCTGGTTCTACCCTGTCACCTACGCGATGAACCACAATCACGCTAAGCCAACGGCTTAGTGGTGCGAACCACAATAATAATATGCTTTAATGTAATGCCAATGTCATACATTCAAATATTATAAACAATACATAAGAATATTGTAACACCCCTTCGACCAACGTGTGTAAGCTGAGTAGAGGTGTCACACTAACCTAATGTTGCTACCACTTTTACTTAGTCAAATTTTAGTTCTGATTTTTACAGAAATTTTATCATAGTTTCGCCTAAAAATTTAATCCCAAGTGTCGACAAAACTGGTTTTTTTCTGATTTTTGAAAACATTTTTACACACACCAATGCAAACAAAATCATTCTCAGTACACTTCCAATAAATCCCCCTTATAACCTCAACTACAACCTGCAAAAAGGATTTACACTTCTAATACAAAATAAAGTAAAGGTTTATTATGAAATACAGTAGATAAAATATTTGTTCACTATGCAATGGAAAGTAACAATATTTATAAATTCATATACATCAAAACTCAAGTTTTACAACACATAAAATTTATACATGTTTGGCAGTCAGTCTTCGATCTTAAAGCCCACTATTCACTCTTCAAAATCTAGGCTCGACTCGGCCTAGAGGAACTCTCTGGTTCTTCCCTGTCACCTGTGCAAAGAATCACATTCGCGCTAAGCCAACGGCTTAGTGGTACAAACTACAGTGCTATGATGCATGCTAATGTCACACAATCAAGATTCAAGATCAATTCAAGAGAATATTATATTTCACAATTTTACATTATTTAATAATTAATCAAAACATTCATGATTCACATTGAAAACAAAGACAAGCATGGGCCCAAAATACACTAATATGTTATTCAAAGTTCAGAGTTACTGCTTTGGTCCATAATCATAATCATCAAGCCCGTAGGCGATATACACATATATATATCTATCCATGGATAGGGTAACAGACCCAGTCTCTTGGACCTCTACTTGGCTAGACTCAAGGAGATCCTCAACCCAGCAAGACTGTTACCAAAACAAGTGTAACAGACCCAGTCTCTTGGACCTCAACCCGACTAATCTCGAGGAGATCCTCAACCCGGCAAGACTGTTACTATTATTCATATATTTCATAGGCATGCCGCCAAACCCAGAACTCTGAAATCTGAATAACATATTAAGCATACAAACATTTCATTCATCTCTTCATAATCTCTTTCTCAATTCATTTTATATTTCATAAGCAAATTAGGCAACCATGTCTTAATCATCTCATTTGCATCATCATAGCCAACAATCATGGCCTCATATCTCATATGATCTCAAATCACAATAAAGCAACTCTTCATAACATCATATCATTCACATTTCATTTCATCATCACATCTTGCACATTTCACATTTCGTTATATTTCAAATCACATTAATCAATTCATTATTCAAATGGATATAATCAATGGCATTAACACATATTTTACATACTCATCACAACATTCACATTATAACCAAATATGTCTCAAGTCTCAATATCATATGAATGTATGCAATAATGTAGTTTGTACTTGCCTTAAAACCAACTCACACCAATCTATACACCTACTCTTCCAAGAATCCTCAACACTTAGGTTAGGGCAATTTAACCTCTTCACAACCTAATCAAAAAGGAATATTAGCAAAATGACCATATAAATAGTAAATTCTGGTTTTAGACTCCACTTTATCCTTATTTTGAAAAATTGTATAAAATAATCTACTTGACTAAAAACTCTAAAATTTTTACAGAATTTAGTTTTACATCTTAAAATCATTCCTTTAAAATTTCAGATCAAACTGAATACAAAATCCTGGTCAAATAGTTCACCCAACCAGACTGCCCCAATTGCCCTGCATCCTGGCAGCAGTTCTGAACTTTGTGAATTCCATAAATCAAATTCAATCAACGTAGTTCCAAATTATTTTTCTCAAATACTAGACTCACTAAGCCACAACATATCCAAAATTCAATTGGATATTATTTTTCTATATTTTATTAAAAATCCCGAAAGATAGCTGTCTCAGTTAAGGTACCTGCTGGAACAGGTCTAATAAAAATAATCTTTCCAAAATCATAAACATTCCAAAATCGAATCAACATATTTTTCTGTCATTCTAGACTCATAGAGGCACAACATATCAAAAATTCACTTCAATAAAATTTTTTTATATTTAATTAAAAATCTTACAAGTCACAGCCTTAACTAATTGTAAAACAGAAAGAAATTTCACTAAACACAACTCTTACTCTTCCATCACCAACACCAACCTAACTTCTTATCTTTAATTCCATTTCCAACACATACAAACACACCACAAGAAATCCTAACCATATTATCAACAATACTTCATCAAACTCAAAAATAACTTCAAAAACAACAAGAGCAATCAAGAGAGAACTTACCAAAATAATGAAATTTCTTGAAATTCCAACTTGTTTATTTGAAATCTCCTTCAATTTGATCTTAAAACTCAAAACCTTCTTCTTGCTCTCTTGTCTTGATAATGGCCGGCCACCAAAGGAGAAGAAAAGAAAATGAAGAAACAAAGTCAAACTTTTCATCTCTTTAAACCTCCACCAAGCATTCCAAAAAGAAAATTACTTAAATACCCCCATCTATTTGTTTTAACTTCCTTTCACTTACATGCCCTTTTTAGTAATTTCATAAATAACCAAAATAAATATCTTCTTCCTTTGACCATCCATTTGACTTGTGTATATGTTATATATATATCCATATATACAACATATACACTCCTTTTTAAATTATTTTCTCTTTCCAATAACATATACATTTTAATTCAAATAAAACAACAATTATACTAAAACTTCTAGGCACATTTTGGGATATTACAAATATCATATTTCAAAACCTTACATTAAATCTTATTATTCATTTGTTTCACCATTCATGATTCACATTTAAACAAAGACAAGCATGGGCCCAAAAGAAACTAATATGCCATTCAACTTTCAGAGTTAATGTTTTGGTTCAATTATCACATTTATCATCATCCCAACTAGGCTTCAAGGATTAGGCCCAACCAAGCTTCAAGGGAAGCGAAGCATGCTAGGCATCAACCCAACTTGGCTTCAAGGACCAAACCCAACCCAGCTTCAAGGGTTTGTAACATTCCAACTAGGCTTCAAGGACTAGACCCAACCAAGCTTCAAAGGGAGTTATGCATGCTAAACTTCAACCCAACTTGGCTTTAAGGATCAAGCCCAACCCAGCTTCAAGGGATTGTTACTATTAGGCATGCCACCAACAACAAAACTCTGAAAAGTGAATAACACATTAGGCACACAATTCTTTCATTATTTCATTATCAATTCCATTCTTATTTCTTCATAATCATCTAGGCAACCATGCCCCAATTATTTCATTTGAATTATTATAGCCAACAACAATGGCTTCACATCTCATCATTAGAGTATATATAACCAATTGCATTGGACATAAATTTTGAATGATCATCATATCTTTCACATTATGCAAATCATAGCTTTAATCAAATGTATCAACAATGTAATAGATTACTTAACACATTTACAACCCAATGTGTTAAGTCCCAATGTCATGTAAATGTATGCAATAATGTAGGGTTTGTACTTATCTCAAGAGCAACTCACCCAACACCAAACTCTTCTTCCAAGAATCCTTCAACACTTGGATTAGGGAAACTTGATCTCTTCAAAACCTAATCCAAAAGGGATGATACACACTCACTTAGAGATACACATGAGATAATATAGATAAGAACCAATTAGGGAAAACTCTACACATGACACGCTCAACAACACGGGCGTGTCCCTGACCGTGCCTTAAACTCACAACCCAGAAGCTTTGACACACTCAGTGACATAGGCGTGTCACTGGCCATGTCAATCCTGCCTCAACACAGTAGCTATGACATGCTCAGTGACATGGGCGTGTCACTGGACGTGTCAATCCACCAACATCACAGTAGCTATGACACGCTCAGTAACATGGGCGTGTCACTGACCGTGTCAATACTACTCCAACACAGAAGCTGTGACATGTTCAGTGTCATAGGCGTGTCACTGCTCATGTCACCCATCCAGAAAATAGAACCATTGACATGCCCAAAGACTTGGCTGTGTTCATGGGCGTATCAGGCCAAAAATCCTGATTTCGACAACATCGGCACCACATCCAACAAACCACTTTCTTTTACCATCTTCTACTCCAAACAAACTTAACCAAACATATCAATAAACCATAATAACTTGTAAAAACACCAAAACAACTCAATACATACATCAAAACACAAATCACAATCATCAGCACAACTCATCACATACCCAAAACACAACACTTGCTTTCCAACACCAAACTTAATCTTTCCTTCAAACCAATCCCAAAATCAAAATTAATTACACCAAACACTCTCAAACAAACCACAATCAAACATGCACATATCATCAACAACCAATCAACAACCTCAATTCACAAACTCAAAAGAAAATCAAAGAATCAAGTGGAAAACTTACCAAAAGTGATGAAAACCCTTAGAATTCCAACTTGATCACTTGAAACACCCTTTAATCTTGAGTTAGGAAATCACAAAACTCTCTCTTCCTTGGTTGATAATGGTGGTCGGCTCTTAAAGAAAGAAAGAAGAAGGTGAAAAATGAAAGTCAACCACTCACTTGTCTCATAACCACTCAAGCTCTCTTTAAATCTCAACCAAGTAATTTTAATAATATAATATTCATAAATATCCACTTCCACTTAACTCAATTTCCATTTCAATTAATTCAATTAAAATTAAATATTTCTTTTGACCAACTCATGAGTTGACTTGTATATATTGTATTTATCTCTATATATACAACATATACACACTTCTTTGTCCTTTCTCATCTTCCCGCATAAACATGCATATATACTTTATATCATTTAATCCAATTTCAACAATAATCATTTCAAAAATATTAGGGTATAGTTTGGGATATTACAGTAAAGGTGAGACTGGTAAATGATCATCTGAAAGCTACAATAGACAAACAAAAATCCTATGCAGATTTGAAGAGAAGGGACATTGAATAAAATGTGGGGGACAAGGTATTTTTAATGGTATTACCATGGAAGAAAGTTCTCATATTTGGCAAGAAAGGGATTAAGTCCTAGGTTTATTAGGCAACATGAGATACTTGAACATGTGGGTCTAGTTACCTCCTAAACTAGCAAAGATTCACAATGTATTCCATATATTGATGCTCAGAAGATACAGATCAGATCCTTCACATGTTATACAAGTAGAATCCATTGAGATACAGCCATATTTGAGTTATGAAGAAGAACCAGTGGCTATCTTAGCTAAAGAGGTCAAGGCATTGTGGAACAAATGCATTCCTCTAGTAAATGTGTTGTGGAGAAACCACTCAACTGAGGAAACCACATGAAAGACCAAAGAGACGATAATACAACAATATCCT
The DNA here is from genome assembly GCA_947685225.1 of Garcia nutans. Lineage (NCBI taxonomy): Eukaryota > Viridiplantae > Streptophyta > Magnoliopsida > Malpighiales > Euphorbiaceae > Garcia > Garcia nutans. Next base: position 20,318,418 of record CANTUV010000005.1, read on the forward strand.
CAACTATTCCAGACACCTTGAACATGTAAATTTCAAGGATGAAATTTCTTAAGAGGGAGAGAATTGTAATGTTTGAAATTTTTAAGTAGTGATTTTCTAAATTATATAGATATTAGATTGTGAGTGATGTCGAGTGTGGCCTGGGCATTTGAAATTGATGGAAAAATGGGGTTGGATATGCCTTAAAAAGTTGAAAGTTAATCCAAGTAAAGATTTAATTGGTATTTTTGAAAAAAAAAATAGCCGTAAAACTTTACAAAAATGCTCCTGTGACACTAGAATTAGATTTTACTATAATTGGGATGTGAGATACAGGTAATAGAGCTTTAAATTAATTAAAACAATCATTTTTATGATTTTATGGAGTTAAAAGTCATATTAAGAAATAATTAAAAGAAATAGGTGTACTGAAGCAAAGGTATGAACATCACATATGATCAAAACTCTAAATAATATAAAAAGTAAGTTGACTTTCTATTTCTTCTTCATTCTTCATCAAACCCGAACCCATCACCATTTCTTTACTTCTTTCTTCTTCTTCCATCACTTACCTTAAAAACCTAAGGCTTTTTAGTAATAACTCAAAATATTTAAGGGAAATAGCTAATTTATAAGTGATTTTCCAAGAATAGCATCATTAAATCAAGGGATAAGAGAAAGGAGGAAGGAATAGCCACTTTGATAAAGGTTTGTGCTTGTGTATTTGATAACTTGCTATTATTTGGTTTTGTTTTGATTTTAAATGCTTATGGAAGTTAGTTAATCTATATTAATTGAATTATTAGTGGAAGAATTTATTAATTGAGCTGTTTGTGCAATAATTGAATATGGAACTTTTTGAGAAAAGAATTGATTATTGACTCATTAATGAAAGATATTAAGTGTGTTTGTATAGTTTTAAACTTAAAATAATGCTTAAAACAACTTTTGAACCATTAAATAATTAGTTTAGGGTTTTGGCAAATTTAGGTTTTGGGAAAGTTTAGGAGTTTTGGATGGAAAGTGATTTTTTATAATGTATTTGGTAAATATGTTTAAAATGAAATATGCTTGATTTTAATTAAAGAAGAATTTACTTATATGTAAGGTTAAAGTTTGAAAAATAATTGAATGACAAAGAAGGGAAGTGTTTTTTTTAAAAAAAAAATAAATATTTTTTGCAAAATCGAAATAATAATTGTAAAATTGATGGGAAATGAAAAGTAATTGGGTTGCCCAAATTATTCTAGTGATAAACTTATTTAGCAGATAGAGTGGCTAGCTAGAGGATGGACGTCTATATTATTACTGAACACTATATGTCATTACTATTACTAGGCATTTGTGTCATTACTAGGCCAGTGACCATATTGACTAACATATTACTGGGCATTTAATTGTTATTACTGAACCTCTTATCTAGGTCTAGGATTTAAACTCAGTATATGAGGGCAAAATAAATGAAATTTACTAAAACACGGGAACTATGCAATATGAGTACATATAAGGAATTGTATAGACATATGAATGTGAAATTTAGAATTTTTCTTTTAATTATTAATGTTTTGGTGATTAACTGCATAGTGATTAACTTTTATTAATTAAGTTGAGTTTTGAACTTATTAACATTAAGACAAGTTAATTTGCATTTAATTGATTAAATGTCTTATTATTATTTTAAAGTTGTGATTTTTGTTGCATACATTATTTCAATTATTTTCTTATGTTATAAATTTGGTAAATTATGGATATATAAGCACCACTAAGTAGTGGTTTACCGTGTTAGATTTTCTGACTCGCAAATCAGACGGACAAGGCAAATTTAATAAAGTAAGGTCTTAAAGTGTCTAAGATCAACTGCAGATCATAAGGCGTAAAGTTTGAAAGATTTTGTATATATATATATATTGTTCACATAGCAATGTTTTTGTTTAGATGACAATTTTATAGTTATGGATAAGCTAGTGATTTGTTTATTTTGTACATGTAATATGGTTTTAAAAAATAAAACTTTAGCAAGTGATATTAATTTTGGAGAATGTTTCATATGTAAACAAATTGATATAACTATAGATATTTGAAATGAATTGTGATTGAATATTGATAAGTGGGTAAGAATAGAGTTGAGATTGAATGTTAGGAGGTTAAAAGTGTTTTTTTGCAGGTTATGTTAGGTTGGAGAAGATTTTGGCAGTGAATATTACAGAGAAAACTCTGTCGAGATTTTTAGTAGAATATTAAATAATGCTTATTTAGTTTTAGTTATAGGATTGATAGATATTGTGTAGCTTTTTCTAATAGTTCTCTAACAAGATTATCTAGGAGTGTTATAGCTCCATCTTACAAACATCTTTTCTTAGCCACTACTCCTGACCCTTTAGCCCATATCACAACCAAACATACTCATTCTCACAGGCACACAAATTTTTAGAATGGCAGCATGGAAGGTGAAATAAAGGCATTACAATACATTAACATTTGGGATCTTGTACCTCGGCTTCTTTCTAAAAAAATTGTGAGAAATAAATGGGTTTATAAAATAAAGAGAAATCTAAAAGGCAAAATTGAGATATCAAGGCTCACTTAGTGGCTAAAGGACACACATGAGAACATGGTTTGGACTTCAATGAGAACTTTAGCCCTGTGGTTAAGCCAACGACAATACGAACAATGATATCAATTGCAATTTTCAGGGATGGACACTTAGGCAATTAATGCAAGTAATGCCTTTTTACATGAAAATTTGAAGGAAACAATCTATATGGTTCAACCTCAAGGCTTTGTGAACAAACAATATCAAGATACATTTGTAAGTTGATGAAGTCCTTGTATGGACTTAAACAACCCCAAGAGCATGGTATCAATGGCTGAGTAATTTTTTTATTCAAATGGGTTTTACTTCACATGTTGATTCTTCATTATTTCTTTATAATACTAATAACTACCATTGCTTTTTATTAGTATATGTTGGCGATGTACTAATTACAGGAAGTAATATGGATTTTGTTAATTCCATCATAGCCCAACTCTCTAATGAGTTCTCTTTATGTGACTTGGAAGATCTTCATTATTTTCATGGAATATAAGATGTTTCACTTGACTCTAGATTGTATTTGTCTCAAAAATCATACATTGGTGACATATTATCCAAGGCAGGATTGATAAATTGCAAACCATGCACAACTACAATGGCAACTGGAATTAAGCTATCCAATGATCAAGGCAAAGTTTTGTCCAATGATGAAGCAACACAGTATAGGCAATGTTGTGGCAGTCTATAGTATGTCACCATAACTCAGCCTTATATCTCTTATTCAGTTAATAAACATTGTCAATTTATGCATCGGCCAACTATTATTCAGTGGCACATTCATCAACAAAATCTGAATTTAAGATTGTAGCAAATGTTTGTGTAGAGATAAAATCATTGGTCAAATTGTTAAATGAGCTAGGAGTTCGATTGGTTAAACGTCCACATGTATGGTGTGGTAATGTTGGTGTTGTTTTCTTGTCTAGCAATCCTATGTTCCATACGAAAACTCAACATGTTGAGATTGGTTTCCATTTTTGTTCACCATCCCATTACTAATAAGGAAATCACAGTTGGTACTATTTCTTGTTTGGAGCAATTAGTGGATGTTTTGACAAGGCCGTTGTCTAAACAATCTTTTTAGCATTTTGTCTCCAAACTTCGGGTCCATTCCATTCCTCCTTCAACTTGTGCGGGGCGTGTCAATAGGCAAATCTTAGTAAACTACATATTATCTAATTGTAGTTCTATTTTATTAAAACTTTACCACTTTGTATTATATATGATCTCATTATATAAATTAAAAGAAATTAACGTAATATACAAATCATTATTACTTTTCTATTTTATGTGACATTCTTATGAATTTTTTTAAATTAACTTACTTTTATGACTTATTCTATTAGATATTAATTACAGGAAATTAAATAATAACATGATATTAGATAATGTTATTGCTTTATTTATAAGTGAATTACATTTTTTATTTTTAGATTATTTTTTCATTACTTACTTTATTAGATATAAATTATAGGAAATTAATCAATATCATTATATTAGCTAATGTGATCGCTTTGTAATATCCCAAAATTTTTGAACATTTCTAATTTTAAGTAAATTTGATAAAATAAATTATAATTTAAAAGGATAAATTGAATTAATGATTTTAAATGAAAAATGAAGGGATTTTAAATGAAAAAGTGGAATATATATAAGTGATATATATGTAAAATATACATAACATATAAAAGTCAACACTTTTTAAAAGAAAAGTAAAAGTCCAATGACATTTTTATAAATAAATTTTAAAAATTTAAAATTAATAAAATAATTCAAAAATAAATTATTTTTGAATGGAAGAGAAATTTAGGACTTTTAATTTATTAAATAATTAATTATTAAATTATTTTAATATATATATATATGGTTTAAAATAAAGATGAAAGCAAAAAAGAAAATAAAAAAAAAGTCTTCATCTTCTTCTTCTTCTTCATCTAGGCTGAAACTCCATAGCCAACAAGGGGAGATTGTTTTCTTCTTCCATACACCAAGGATTGAAAGAATTTTAAGGATTCAAGGGAAGTTTTAGAAGTTTCTTCATCAATTGGTAAGTTTCCAACTCTTTTCTTTAAATTCCATGGAAAATTGAATTATGTGAATTTTGGATTTTTGAAGTGGTATGTTATAATTGTTTGAATTGGTGTGTATGATGTTATTTTGGGTATTTAACAATGATTTTAAGGTTAGATTGAAGAGATGATGGAGTTTGGATAAAGAATGGTGAATAGAGAGAATTTAGGGTTATAGAACTTTTGGGTTTGTGAAAGCATGAGCTTTAATTATGTAAATTGATTCCAAATGAGTTGTTTTGATGCATAAACAAGTATTTTAAAGTCAAATATTAGATTTAGTTGTGTTTGGTTGGAGGTTGAGAATGGAAGTGGAGATTTAGGGTTTTGGAAAAGTAAATTTTCAAAGTTGTTGAAGTGTGTGATTTTATTTGTTTAAGCATGTTGTTTAGTGTTAAAAGTGATGAAAATAAGCTTGAAATGATTAATGGATTGTGTTGGAATGGAAAACCTTCAACGGGGGAAGGTAATGCCATTTTAGGGTTTTGTGTATAAGAACGTGTTTTTGTAATGTAAATGGTTTAAATATTTTAAAATATATTTTAATAATATAAATAAACTTAAAACACTAATTTAAATGGAATAGAATGAAATTCTAATGTTAAAGTAAAGAAAGGCTAAATTTTTGAAAATTTGTAGGAGTGATATTTAATTATGATTTAATATTGAAAATGCCATTAAATGTGATACTAAATGATTATTTATTATCACATTTGGTTTAGGCATTGAGGGAGGTTGTTTTGCTTCATCCAAGTGGTGAAGGGCAAGTTGGAAAGATAGGGTTGGAGGTTTTTTAAGCTTGCTTTGGGTTGCTATTTGAGGTATGTACAAACTTTGAATACATTGGTTATGTTTGCATGACATTTGGGCTTAACTCATTTTGGTTGAAAAATGTGTTAAGCTACTTGGTACATTGGTTGTGCATGAATAATGTGCTATGACATTTGTAATGTCATATATGTGTTAAATGCATTGTGAAACCCATTGATAATGGCTAAATTGTGTAAATGTGATTAAAATGTGTATTATGTGGAAATACCCAAAGTGATTGGGTAATGTGTTGTGAATGAAAAAAAAAATGTAATATAATGTAATGAGATATGTGGAAATATAATGAAATGAATTGATATTGAGATAAATGAGAAAAGTGAAAGAAGTGAGAAAAGTGAGAAAAAAATAAGAAAATAAGGCAATGTACCTATATTGAATATGTGACAATGAGAAAGAGATTAATAATGAGAAATATGAATAAATTGTGTGTCTAGTATGTTATTCAATTTTCAAAGTTCTGTGTTTGGCGACATGCCTATGATTACCTACGGGCTAAACGCTGGGCATCATTGTGAAAATATTTTTGAGGTGAAATGACTAGGTCCTAAGCCTCAAAAATAAATATTTAAAGCTAGGCTGGGTGAAATGACTGGGTCTTAAGCTCAGGCCTAGTTGAATTATTACATTGATATATTTTCTACGGGGCTAGACACATGTTGTCATTATAGACCAAAATAGTAACTTTGAAATTTGAATAGCATATCAGTTATCTTTGGGTCCATGTTTGTGTTTGTTTTTATGTGACATATTTGGAAAGTATAAGAAAATGGAATGATGTGATATTCATAAGCATTGTGCATTGGCATTGCATTTGATTTTTGTTATTATCAAAGTTTGTGCCACTAGGCTTTGGCTTAGCATGATTGTTTACATCACGTAGGTGATAGGGTAGATTCAGCTGAGCTAGAGAGTTCTTCTAGACTAGGTCGGGTCTAGACTTGTGGTTGAGCATATAGAGTTGATATCGAGATCAGAAACGCTGTCAGCAGCATGTATATATTTTATATTATTGTATATTTTGAGTATTATGCATAATATATTATGTTTTGGATTTTATGTATTGAAAACTATAAAGAAAATTTGGGTTACGTTATTTGAAATGGGAGTGTAAATGTGTTCTGAATTATATATATATATTTGAGAAAATTGGTGAAATTGAGGAGTATGGTTGAGATGGTGAATTGAAATTATTTGGGAGTGTGTTCTTTTTGCAGATTGTGTTTTGCTAAATTTTGAGAATGTCCAAATTACAGACAAAACTCTGGCAAATTTTTACCAGAGATTTTCATATAAAATGTTTATTTTGAGTTCCTATAACGAGCAAAGAATAATTATATACTATTTTATTTTATATATTTAGTATTTTAAATTTTAAATTTTGAAATGTGAAAATTTTTTATTAAACCGGTCGGTGACATTTTTGTACCGTATATGCATATTTTACATATGATAGAAATATGTATTGTACATATATAGGGTATAAGGGTGTTACATTTATTTTGGTATCAGAGCCTAGGTTTGAGGTTCTCTACCTAGGTGGGTTGATAGAGAGAAAATGGGGGATTTGAAAATGGTTTTTAATTATAATACATGCATTGGTACTGGCAATTTTTTTTATCTTTGATATGGTAATTTCTGCTGTGTTTGCAGATATAGGTAGTTATGGTGTCTCGGACGCATCAGGCTGCTGAGGGTAGTGCAGAGAGTGTGACTCCAGATGACGGTAGAGATGGAGCTAAAGTTGTGTTTGCTGGTGAGGCGTCTACTTCTGTGCCTGTAAGACCAGTAGCTGATAAGATTTCGCCTGGCTGGGTACGGCATATGGTAGAGTTGTTGAGGCAGGCTCCAGTTCAGCAACCACCTCAGCCACAGTCGCAGCCGCAGTTGCCGGTGAGGCAGTATGATAAACTGAGAAAGTTTGGAGCTGAGGACTTCGTTAGTACTACAGACCCTACTGTAGTAGAGTAGTGGCTAGACAGGGTTCAGAGAGTATTCATTCAGTTGCAGGCTAGTCCAGAAGAGAAGTTTGATTGTGCTAGATCTCTTTTGCAGAGGGATACATATGATTGGTGGAAGACGGTTCCACATGCTCTGGATGATCCACCAATCCTGACCTATGATGATTTCCTGTAGGAATTTGAGCAGAAGAATACTCCGAGAGAGTATAAGGATGCAAAGAAGATGGAGTTCCTGAGTATGAGATAGGATACCAAGACAGTGATAGAGTATAAGATCGAGTTTATCCAGTTGAGTCACTATGCTGGTGGGAAAATTTTTGACGAGTTTGACAGGTGCAAGAGGTTTGAGGAGGGACTGAGACCCTCTATCATGTGTATCATAGCAGGCTCTTGGTATCAAGATTTTTCTCAGTTGGTTGCAGCTGGCAGGAGTGTTGAGAGAGCATAGCGTCTTGCAGCAGCAGCCAGGGTTGAGGAGACTAGAGCTAGGAGACCCTAGAGTGAGGCAGGGTCTTCATCAGTGAAGAGAGGCCAAGGGGGATATGTTCAGAGGTTTAGTAGGAGCCAGGGGCAGTTTGGCAGGTTAGTACAGCAGCAAAGATAGAGACAAAGACCTACAATTTCAGTGGCTAGTGCTCCGACCCCAGTGGCTTAGAGGCCTGCTCCACCTACTTGTGTTCATTGTGATAAAGCATACGGAGGTGTCTGCTGGTGGAGAGGTACTTTGGGAGTGTGTTTTAGATGTGGGTCATCAAACCATTTTATCAGAGATTGTCTCGACCCACCAAAGGATAGACAGGCAAATACTGCAGCTTCTCAACTCAGTGTTAGAGGGGGTCGTGGTGGCAGAGGTTTTGGTAGAGGTGGTTGATCTAGGTCTAGTCTGAGAGGAGGTTCTATAGCTAGAGGTAGTAGACCAAATGAGGTAGGACCATAGCGGTTTTATGTGATACAGAGGCAGCCAGATGTTTTAACTATTATTGTTAGTACTTTTATATTATTTGGTACTTCAATTCTTGCATTATTAGACCCTGGGTCTACTCATTCTTACATCAGTGCATCCATCTTTGATGTTTTGGTCACAAATCCTTTAGGGCATAGTGTTGTGGTGAGCAAGGTGCACCGAGATAGTCCAGTTGTTGTTCAGGATGAGGAGTTTCTTGGTGACCTGATTGAGATGCCTTTCAGGGAGTATGATCTGATTTTGGGCATGGATTGGTTATCCATGCATGGGGCTATGGTAGACTGTCAGAAGAAATGTGTTACTTTGAGAACACATGATGGTAGGGATGTGATGGTATCTAGTGAGCAGAGGTATCTTTCATCTATATTTGTTTCAGCTGTTTCAACTGGGAATATGATTCAGAAGGGATGTGAGGCTTATCTTACTCATGTTGTAGATGCTAGAGTAGTGGGGTCCCAGCTTGATAGTATAGCCACAGTTGCCGAGTTTTCAGATGTTTTCCCTGATGAGTTGCCTGGGGTACCTCCTGAGAGAGAAGTGGAGTTTGGTATCTATTTATTGCCTGGTACCACTCCTATCTCTATTATCCCTTATCGAATGACACCTGCTAAGTTTAGAGAGTTAAAGGTGCAGTTTCAGGAGTTGTTGGAAAAAGGTTCTGTCTGCCCTAGTGTGTCCACGTGGGGAGCGCCTGTGTTGTTTGTGAAGAAAAAGGATGGCACCATGAGATTGTGTATTGATTATAGGCAGTTAAATAAGGTGACCATCAAGAATAAGTATCCTTTGTCTTGGATAGATGATAAGGTGAAGGTGTAGTTGCAGGAGGTGCAGTTGCAGTTGCAATAAGGTGAACACCCTGCTGAGTTGAGAGAGTTGAAGGTGCAATTGCAGGAGTGCCTGTGTTGTTTGTAAAGAAGAAGGATGGCACCATGAGATTGTGTGTTGATTATAGGCAGTTGAATAAGGTGACCATCAAGAATAAGTATCCTTTGCCTCGGATAGATGATCTTTTTGATCAATTGAAGGGAGTAGCAGTATTCTCTAAGATTGATCTGAGATCGGGGTATCATCAGTTGAGAGTCAGAGATGTGGATGTACCCAAGACAGCTTTTCATACGAGGTATGGGCATTATGAGTTTTTGGTGATGCCCTTTGGATGAATGAATGCACCAACAACTTTTATGAATTTTATGAACAGGGTGTTCAGACCATATTTAGATCAGTTTGTGGTGGTCTTCATTGATGTCATTTTGGTGTATTCGTATAATGAGGAGGATCATGATAGGCATTTGTGGATTGTATTGCAGACTCTGAGAGAGAAGCAGTTGTATGCTAAGATATCAAAGTATGAGTACTGGCTCGATCGGATAGCTTTTCTTGGTCATGTGATTTTAGCAGAGGGTATTAGAGTTGATCCGAGTAAAGTTGAGGCTATCTTGAATTGGAGTCCACCGAAGACTGTGATAGAGGTTAGAAGTTTTCTGCGATTGGCAAGCTATTATCGTCGATTTATGAAGGGTTTTTCTATGATAGCTACACCACTCACTAGATTGCTTTGAAAGGAGTTAGATTTGTGTGGACAGATCAGTGTCAGGTGAGTTTTAAGTAGCTGAGGGAGATGTTGACTCATGCTCCTGTCCTTACCCTGCCTGTGGAAGGTAAACCATATGTGATATATAGTAATGCTTCATATAGTGGTTTAGGTTGTGTTCTGATGCAGGAGTCTAGAGTCATTGCTTATGCCTCTCGACAGTTGAAGCCACATGAACTGAATTACCCGATGCATGATTTGGAATTAGCAACATTAGTTTTTGCCTTGAAGATTTGGCAGCATTACTTGTATGGGGAAAAGTGTTTCATTTATACGAATCACAAGAGTTTGAAATACTTGGGTGTTCAGAGAGAGTTGAATCTTCTGTAGAGACGATGGTTAGAGTTGATTAAAGACTATGACTGATTGATTTATTATCATCCTGGCAAGGCAAATGTTGTTGCTGATGCCTTGAGTCGAAAGTCTTTGGCAGGTTTGACTACTTATTCGCTCTCGTTGCTTATTGAGTTGAGAGCATTGCATGCTAAATTTGAGTCTTCTGATGATGGTGCTTTGATGGCTCAATTGCAGTTGAGGCCAATCTTGTTGGATCATATTAGGGAGGCTCACTTGGCAGATGAGGAAATTTAGATAATTATATTGGTTTGTCAGAAGGGGGAGAGTCGAGACTTTTGTATGAGGGATGATGGAAGTCTATGGTACAGAGATAGGTTGTGTATTTCCTGATAATACAGAATTAAAAAGAATGATATTAGAGGAAGCACATCAGTCACTTTTTGCTATGCACCCTGGGAGTACCAAAATAAATCAGGACTTGAATCGACATTATTGGTGGTCAGGTATGAAGAGGGACATAGCAAAATTTGTATCCAGATGTCTCACTTGCAAGAAAGTGAAGGTTGAGCACCAAGTTTCTTCAGGGTTGCTCTAACCTATCAGTGCCGGAGTGGAAATGGGAGCGAGTGGCAATGAATTTTGTAACTGGACTGCCTATGACCCAGAAGAAGCATGATGCAATCTGGGTGATAGTTGATTGGATGACGAAGATAGCACATTTTCTTCCAATTCGGATGGATTATTCTCTTGAGAGATTGGTGTGAGAGGAGATTTTTGCCCCCACTCCCGGTGGAATGGTTCTTGCGACTTCGGCACTGTTTAGGCTCGGGGCCTTAGAGAACACGGACCTAAGTCCAGAGAAAATAGAATCGCCACCCGGACGGGCTAGGAAAAAGAAAGGGGTGGATGACTCGATTCCTAAGGAATCCCAAACCCCCTAATTGGTTCAAAAATTTGGGTACGTGTGGGGAAGGTGAGAAATGGCCCAGCACAGTATTATAAAATTTTTAAATATAACAATTTTATCCATATTACACATAATTGAAATAAAGCATCATTATATTAAAATCAAAGCAATGTCCAAACAAAAAAATAAATGGACACCCATCCGAGGATAGAAACATGTCATTTACATCATCCACATCTAAACTAATAGGACACCCACTAAAAGGTAGAAACATGCCCTTTACATTGGTCTAAAATATAAAAACAATTTAAATTACATGATATTTACTAATGAGGTGCCCACAAAATGGAAACATGCCTCTTACAACATTTGAAAATCTAAATAAATCAATAGAAGTAAATAACCATTCATCATAAATAAATCATTATCAAAGATATTAAACATCAATATAAGGATTCATCCATGATAAATTAAATAAATCAAGCATTGAAATTAAATAAATCAAAGCATATAATAAACTACATAATCAAATCTAAAATTAAATAAAGCAATAAATATACAATTTAGTGTTCGCATCTTAAAATAGGATTTTAGAATTTTAATTACTAAATTAGGGCTTTGGAAAAAGGAAAGTTAAATACGCGGACTCATAATACACAAATGAATATTGACCCCTTTGACGAGCCCATACGGTGGTCCCGCTAGCCGGTTAGTGGGCGGGGGTCAAGGGGGTAGCGCCCCTTGAGGGTTTAGAAATTAGAAAATAGGGTTTTGGAATTTTGAGTAACTAATATTATTTTTTAAAATGAATAATGCTACTGGACGTTTTAAAGATTTAGGGTTTAGGAAAATTAGGGTTTACATATTAGTTTTGAGGGAACTAGGGTTTAGGAAAACTTAGGATTTAGATTAACTAGTATGGGGCTTTACTATTTTGGTTTTAAAGTTGAGGAAAATAGTTTAAAATAAGTTAGAGTTTGGTGATTTAATAAAACATTTGGAAATTTTGGAAAAGAATTAGAGGATAGCAGTTTAGGGTTTTTAAAAGCTTTTGGAAATAAACAAAATGATTTAAGGTTTTTAGAAACAAAAAATTAATTTTTTTTAGGGTTTTTGAAGAAAGGAAAGATTTAGGGGTTTTGAGGTTTAGAAGAAACAGAAAAGTATTTCTAGGGTTCTTAAGGTTTAGAAGAAACAGAAAAGATCATTTAAGTCATTGAAACGAAGATCAACGTTACTACATATTTATAGATCAAGGTTTTGTGTGTATAATCTTATGAATAAAAAAACAAAGCTACTATAAGAAAATAAAAAGAAATTAGAGATTCAAACCTTTGTACGTTGATTCCACCAAAAATTGCTTCTTGGATGAATGGAGACAAAGGCAAAGTTGCTGCCTTTGATAGCTTGATTGCTTGCTTCCTTATTCTCTTCTAAAAAGTCCGATCAATTTGTAAAGTTCCAGTTCAAAATCCAAGTCCCAGTCCAAAGTTTGATTCCTCCTCCCTTTTTCTGTGTTTTTTAGTCTTATTTATAGGAAATTTAGATTAATAATTTAATTGTTTAAGGAAACTGTATTTAATTAGGAAAAGAAAACCAAAACCAAATAGAATTTGGTTTTGGAAAAAATTGCGTCTGAAAAATTTCGTTGGAGAAAATTGCGTCAGGCCGCGAGGGGCTACAAGCGCTGGCGGGCTGTGGCCATTTCGCCCACAGGATTTTCCTGCTGGCAAAATGGCAATCCTGCAGGCAAAATGGCCAAAGGCCATTTCTGTAATATCCTCATATATGCCCTAGAAGTTGTGATTATGTTGTTGTTGTTGTTATATAATTGGATTGAATATATGTGTTAAATTACAAGAGAAAAAGAAATAGAGAAAAGAATGTTTATGTATATGTGATTTGGGAAAGAATTTAGGGTTTAGAGAGAATGATATATGTTGTGTATATGATGATATATATAACATATAAGTTGGTCAAAATGAAGAGTCAAGGAAAGAAGATATTTATTTTTGTTAAGTGTGAAGTTACTATAAAGGGCATGTAATGAATGGTAATCAAGACAAATGGTATAAGGGTGTTTAGGTAATTACCCTTGTTGAATCACTTGGTAGAGATTTAAAGAGGTGATATTTTGTCTTTTCTTCATTTCCTTCTTCTTCTTCTTCTCTTCTCCACGTTGGTTGGCTCCTCCTTAGACAAGAGAGAGCAAAGTGAGATTTGTTTAATTCTAACATCAAATTTAAGGGAGAATCAAAGGATTTAATTGAAGATTTGTGGAATTCAACAACTTAGGTAAGTTCTTTCTCTTGATTTTCCTTTGTTCTTTTGAAATTGTGTTTGGGATTGGTGAGTTGATATGGATGGTTGATGGAGTGTGTAAAAGTGTTGAAATGGAATTAAAGATAAGAAGCTAGGTTGGTGTTGGTGATGGAAGAGTAAGAGTTGTGTTTAGTGAATTTTTTTCTGTTTTACAATTAGTAAAGGCTGTGACTTGTATGATTTTTAATTAATTATAGAAAAATGTTCTTGAAGTGAATTTTGGATATGTTGTTGCTTAGTGAGTCTAGTATTTGAGAAAAATAATTTGGAACCACGTTGATTGAATTTGATTTATGGAATTCACAAAGTTCAGAACTGCTGCCAGGATGCAGGGCAATTGGGGCAGTCTGGTTAGGTGAACTATTTGACCAAGATTTTGTGTTCAGTTTGATCTGATATTTTAAAGGAATGATTTTAAGATACAAAACTAAATTCTGTAAAAATTTTAGAATTTTTAGTCAAGTAGATTATTTTATACAATTTTTCAAAATAAGGATAAAATGGAGTCTTAAACCAGAATGTACTATTCATATGGTCATTTTGCTAATATTCCTTTGGATTAGGTTTTGAAGAGATTGGGTTGCATTAACCTAAATGTGGAGAATTCTTGGAAAGAAAAGAAATGTATAGATTGATGGGACTAGATCTTGAGGTAAGTACCAATACATATGATTGTATTTAATTACATAATTTGAGGCTTAACACATTTGTTTGCAAATGTGTTAAGTGATCTATTATATTGTTAACATAATTGGACTAAGGTGATGATTGAATGATGTGAAGGATGTGAAGATCATTAACCAGGTAAGCATAAACCCTATTTGATTGTATATCCTGATATGTCTTTGAACATTAACACATTGGGATGAAAGTGTTAAATAAGCTATTATATTGTGAATGTAAATGAAGAATATATATAAAGGATGAAATATGAAATGGGAAAGGTAGGAAGAAATGAGGATCATTCTTAAGGTATGTGCAATTTGTTATGATAAATGCTCTAGTAATGAATGATGTTAATGTGTTTTGAGAAGTGAGAAAATGTTATGTTATATGCATTGTGAATCTTGTGTATGGCAATGTATTATATGAATAATATACTTTGAAATGTGATATCAATGATGCTATATGTATCATATGGATTGAGATATGATATGATATGAAGCCATTGTGATTGGCTATGATAATTCAATTGAAAGAGATAAGGCATGTTGGCCTAATTGATGATGAGATTGATAAAGAAATAATAAATGAATTGTTTGTTTAATATGTTATTCAGTTTCAGAGTTCTGGATTTGGGTGGCATGCCTAAGAAATGATGAAAGGTAACAGTCTTGCCGGGTTGAGGATCTCCTCATATGTGTTGAGTTGATGGTCCAAGAGACTGGGTCTGTTACACTATGAGAATTGTGAATATGAGATATATGATTTGTAACAGTCTTGCCGGGTTGAGGATCTCCTCATATGTGTTGAGTTGATGGTCCAAGAGACTGGGTCTGTTACACTATCCATGGATAGAGATACATGTATATACATTGCCTACGGGCGTGATGATTGTGACTATGAACCAAAGCAGTAACTCTGAACTTTGAATAACATATTAGTGTTTTGGGCCCGAGTCTGTCTTTATTGTCAATGTGAATTGCAAGTATTGAAATATTGATTGTGAGTATTAATAATGAATTATGCTTGGTGAATTGTGAATAATATAATGTTATTAAGTGTAATATGTAAATGAATTGTGGTTGATGATAAAGGTTGTCTTTATTGTAAATGTGATTTATGATTTGTATGATATGTAATTTGTGTATTGCAATAATGATTGGTATGGTATATATAATGTAGGGGTATTAATATATTGGTTTTGAGTATTGGTGATGCATTGGGGTTGGTGATAATATTATGTATATATGTACATCATATTTGAAATTAGCTAGGATATATTAAAGATGAAATTAAAAAGAAAAGAAGATATGATAAGAACTAATTATATATTGAATTGATGTATCATTATATGTCAATACTTCTATACTATATGTTTATATTTTATAGTTGGACAACTAAGCTCTAGGGCTTAGCGCGGGTGTTTATTCGCGCAGGTATATAGATGGAAGATATGAAGTCTTTTGTTATGCCACAAGAAGAGTAAAGTTTGTCGAGACCAACTAGAGGGTAATGCATACATGTATAAACTTTAATTATGATGTATTTCTGACGAGAGAGTATTTATATGTATAAATGAAGTTTTTGATAAAGATAATGATTTTGTAAATGTTATTTAAATTAATGTATTATGGTTTGAACTCTGTTACAGGTTTTTAAAAGGTAACGAAAAGTGACATCCTTATACTTTATATATTTACTGTATGTATACTAGGTATACGCATAGTACTTATATGGGTGTTACAATTATTTTGGTATCAGAGCATAGGTTCGAGATTCTCGGCCTAAGTGAGAAAAAAAATTTTTTTTTGAAAAGTTTAAATAAAAGTAAAAAGGAAAAGTTTTGAAATGAAATTTGTAATACATGCATATGCATTGACACCTAGGTTGGTCTCGGATGTGGCATTATATGAATTATAGAATATTTGTGTTATATGAGATGTTCAATATAGTTGATGATATATGTGTATACTATTTTGATGTGATGAGAAATTATGATTGTTGACAATGATGTTGGAAATGAATTATAATTGAGGCATAGTGCCTAATTGATTATGAGAAACTAATTGTGAAATGTAATATGATATATGTATATTGATGATGCATATGAAAATGTCATGTTGTGTGCAACATGGAATGTAATGTTGATGTTTATGAGCAATATTATGTAGGACATAATATGAATTGAAACATAAAGAAATGAAAAGGAGAA
This sequence comes from Garcia nutans, assembly GCA_947685225.1. Taxonomy (NCBI): domain Eukaryota; kingdom Viridiplantae; phylum Streptophyta; class Magnoliopsida; order Malpighiales; family Euphorbiaceae; genus Garcia; species Garcia nutans. The sequence continues at coordinate 20,334,801 of CANTUV010000005.1, forward strand.
TAAATTTGAAAATGAGTTGAAAATCAAATCAAGATAAGAGTATGTACTTTTTCTTCTATACTTTGAACCTCTTTATAATAAAGTTTATGTTGGTTTTGCTAATGTTGAATTTTCTAGACAGCGGAAATGATATCGAATTTTTAAAATGGAAAGTTATGTTATTTAAATGAGGAGAGTATGGTGGAATGTTGAATGAGTTGTTTAGTAGAGACAAAGTGTGATTATGTAAAGTTGGGATGTGTATACAGTTAAGGTTGTGTTTAAAGGAAAAAGAGATGATAGTGGTTAAGTAAGAATATAACTTAGTATTGTTACTATAATGCGAGCATAGTAAATTCAATGTTAGAAATGTGAGATGCTTGGATATTGTGAAAGCTCATGGTAATGGTGATAATATGTGATATTTGAGATTTTTGAAGTGAGCTTTATGATTGTGGAAATTATATGTTTTAATATTGCTTTGTGATATATATTTGTAAGATGTTTTTAAAGTGATGATAGAAAAGATGAGTTTGGCAAATTGAAGCTTAAACGAAGTAGTAAATTGAGAAGTTAAAGTTTTAGTGGAATTTGATAAAGATTATTGGGATATTGATAGTTAACTGTATATGCAATGCATGAGCTAAGTGAAATGACTAGTATTGCATATGGAAGTATTATGAATTGAGTAATGTGATTGATAGTATGAGAATTTGTTTTGAAATAATCAAGGAAGTGGATAAGAAAATAGAAATGAGTTATTTTAAGTCATTTTACTGAACAGGGTAAGAATGAATATGGGAGTGTACTAAATATTTTTAAAGACGAAAGTGAAAGAGATGTCACATTGGGAATGTGACTGAGATGAATATGAAGTGTTACTATAGTCGGAATATATATGTTTGTAGTGTGAATAAATACTTTATATCATATTGGAAGAATGAGAAGGATAGTGTTTAAAAGAAAATGATAAACACTAAATTTGTATTGAATGTATGAAAAAGGAAAATACTATAAGAGCATATAATTAAGTGTATACATGTATATAATATGTGAATTGAGTTTTCCAATATGAATGAAATTATGATATATAAACACATTTGTGAATCACATTATGAGGATGGCTTATGAAGATATATGTGGTATAATTATAGAATTAGTGATATGGAAAAACAATGTTATATGTATTAGTGGACCTAAGAGAGATTAGGTCTTGAACTGTGTAAAGCTAGATGGATTATGTGATGGAAGTGAGAATGGAAAGAACTTGAGTAATATTGGACAGTGGAAATTGTTATAATGAGTATTGAACTTGATGATTATATTATATTTAGAGTTTCAAAGTATTCACATATGAAAAGTTCTATGTAATTATATTATAAGAGATTGTAGATGGATTAGAAATGAAGTGATGAATAGAAATTGTATAAGAACTGTATATGATTGAATATGTATATAGTAATATTGTTAAAGCATGAGTTAAGTTGATAAGGATCATATAAGCGAATACAAATTGGTTGAAACGAAGTTGGAATGTGTTAACTTCTGTTATACTAAAAATGTTAAGATTGAGAATAGAATTATAAAAGAACAGTATTGAATTGAAAGTTCTAGGTTTGAATATTAATCTCTTAAAGTCATGTGTTTTGTTCAGTATTTTGGATCGGTTAATTTGTTATCCACGGATTTGGATCTTAGATATAATGAATGTAATACGGATTTGGTGAGGTTGACAATTTTGTTTGAGAAGTATAGTTAAAAATTATGATGGTTAAAGTTGTACCTTATTATTATTATTATTTTTTTTTATGTTAAGAATTTGGTTATAACTGTAAAAAAAAAAATTTTAAAAAATTTTGAAATGTGTTGAGTTATGGATAATATGACAAAAAGGTAATCAAAATAAATATACCAATGATAGGAAATGTGAAGAGTTAGTAAAAGGGAGAAATTATATTATATGAATGAAAGTTATACTGAATATGTTTATGGTATGTAACTTGAGGTTTAAGGGAATGAACTCAAAGTTTGAGTGAATGAATTATAGATATTAAGTATGATATAACATTTTTATGAGAATTGGTGGAAATTATACTAAGATAATAAAGAATAAACTGTGTATATTAAAAGATATTAGAAGTGATTTGTTATCATGATGATTTGACTGAAAATAGATTGAAAGAGAGCAGAAATTGAATATAAGTTTGCTCTTATGGAATTAAGTTATATTTATACTTATATGAAAATTGTGAAATTTCATGATAAGTTAGATTACTTAATCGTTGGTTGGAATTGAACAAGATTGGAACGTGGGTATATTGTGACAGATAGATTAATTGATCTGGATTTGGCTAAGATTATGGATCATTAATAAAATTTAGTGTATAGTTGTATTAAGAAAATAGGTATTTACATGATAATGTATATGATGTAAATTTTAAAGTATGATTGGACATGAATGAGTGGAGTATAGTAATTGTTAATCATGATAAGAAGAGAAAAAGATTGGTTATCTATAAAATAAGTTGAAAGATAATGTATTAATATGTAAGTTAAGTGAAAAGCATGCTAAAGAAATAACTCCATTTATGAAAAATCAGGATTTTGTTATCTATTGAGAGTGATAAATGTCTATTTAGACAGTGATTGTAATGAAGGGATAATTAATGTTCAGATATAAGTCAATGGTTTTTAATGTTAAAGTTAAGAGAGTAATTATACAGAGGTGAAATAACAAAATATATTAAATATAAAGATTTGACAAAGTATTATTGTGCTATATGATGATCTGATTCTGGTATAAAGATATTAATAGGAAATGTAATGTGATCTTTTGAATGTTTGATTAAGAAAGTAACCAGATGTATAAACATATAGAATGATGAGTTATAGAATTTAAAGAAGGTGGTTGATTCTAAAGAGGAGAGTTGGAGTTATATGATTTGATGATATAATGACTTAAGCGTATAATTAACTTCATATGGGAGTTAAGATAGTATTTTGTTAAGAATAAATTGTTATGGTACTGATAATTTCAAGGACGAAATTATTTAAGGGGGAGAGAATTGTAATATCCTCATATATGCCCTAGAAGTTGTGATTATGTTGTTATTGTTGTTATATAATTGGATTGAATATATGTGTTAAATTACAAGAGAAAAGAAATAGAGAAAAGAATGTTTATGTATATGTGATTTGGGAAAGAATTTAGGGTTTAGAGAGAATGGTATATGTTGTGTATATGATGATATATATAACATATAAGTTGGTCAAAATGAAGAGTCAAGGAAAGAAGATATTTATTTTTGTTAAGTGTGAAGTTACTATAAAGGGCATGTAATGAATGGTAATCAAGACAAATGGTATAAGGGTGTTTAGGTAATTACTCTTGTTGAATCACTTGGTAGAGATTTAAAGAGGTGATATTTTGTCTTTTCTTCATTTCCTTCTTCTTCTTCTTCTCTTCTCCACGTTGGTTGGCTCCTCCTTAGACAAGAGAGAGCAAAGTGAGATTTGTTTAATTCTAACATCAAATTGAAGGGAGAATCAAAGGATTTAATTGAAGATTTGTGGAATTCAACAACTTAGGTAAGTTCTTTCTCTTGATTTTCCTTTGTTCTTTTGAAATTGTGTTTGGGATTGGTGAGTTGATATGGATGGTTGATGGAGTGTGTTTGTGTATGGTGTGTGTAAAAGTGTTGAAATGGAATTAAAGATAAGAAGCTAGGTTGGTGTTGGTGATGGAAGAGTAAGAGTTGTGTTTAGTGAATTTTTTTCTGTTTTACAATTAGTAAAGGCTGTGACTTGTATGATTTTTAATTAATTATAGAAAAATGTTCTTGAAGTGAATTTTGGATATGTTGTTGCTTAGTGAGTCTAGTATTTGAGAAAAATAATTTGGAACCACGTTGATTGAATTTGATTTATGGAATTCACAAAGTTCAGAACTGCTGCCAGGATGCAGGGCAATTGGGGCAGTCTGGTTAGGTGAACTATTTGACCAAGATTTTGTGTTCAGTTTGATCTGATATTTTAAAGGAATGATTTTAAGATACAAAACTAAATTCTTTAAAAATTTTAGAATTTTTAGTCAAGTAGATTATTTTATACAATTTTTCAAAATAAGGATAAAATGGAGTCTTAAACCAGAATGTACTATTCATATGGTCATTTTTCTAATATTCCTTTGGATTAGGTTTTGAAGAGATTGGGTTGCATTAACCTAAATGTGGAGAATTCTTGGAAAGAAAAGAAATGTATAGATTGATGGGACTAGTTCTTGAGGTAAGTACCAATACATATGATTGTATTTAATTACATAATTTGAGGCTTAACACATTTGTTTGCAAATGTGTTAAGTGATCTATTATATTGTTAACATAATTGGACTAAGGTGATGATTGAATGATGTGAAGGATGTGAAGATCATTAACCAGGTAAGCATAAACCCTATTTGATTGTATATCCTTATATGTCTTTGAACATTAACACATTGGGATGAAAGTGTTAAATAAGCTATTATATTGTGAATGTAAATGAAGAATATATATAAAGGATGAAATATGAAATGGGAAAGGTAGGAAGAAATGAGGATCATTCTTAAGGTATGTGCAATTTGTTATGATAAATGCTCTAGTAATGAATGATGTTAATGTGTTTTGAGAAGTGAGAAAATGTTATGTTATATGCATTGTGAATCTTGTGTATGGCAATGTATTATATGAATAATATACTTTGAAATGTGATATCAATGATGCTATATGTATCATATGGATTGAGATATGATATGATATGAAGCCATTGTGATTGGCTATGATAATTCAATTGAAAGAGATATGGCATGTTGGCCTAATTGATGATGAGATTGATAATGAAATAATAAATGAATTGTTTGTTTAATATGTTATTCAGTTTCAGAGTTCTGGATTTGGGTGGCATGCCTAAGAAATGATGAAAGGTAACAGTCTTGCCGGGTTGAGGATCTCCTCATATGTGTTGAGTTGATGGTCCAAGAGACTGGGTCTGTTACACTATGAGAATTGTGAATATGAGATATATGATTTGTAACAGTCTTGCCGGGTTGAGGATCTCCTCATATGTGTTGAGTTGATGGTCCAAGAGACTGGGTCTGTTACACTATCCATGGATAGAGATACATGTATATACATTGCCTACGGGCGTGATGATTGTGACTATGAACCAAAGCAGTAACTCTGAACTTTGAATAACATATTAGTGTTTTGGGCCCGAGTCTGTCTTTATTGTCAATGTGAATTGCAAGTATTGAAATATTGATTGTGAGTATTAATAATGAATTATGCTTGGTGAATTGTGAATAATATAATGTTATTAAGTGTAATATGTAAATGAATTGTGGTTGATGATAAAGGTTGTCTTTATTGTAAATGTGATTTATGATTTGTATGATATGTAATTTGTGTATTGCAATAATGATTGGTATGGTATATATAATGTAGGGGTATTAATATATTGGTTTTGAGTATTGGTGATGCATTGGGGTTGGTGATAATATTATGTATATATGTACATCATATTTGAAATTAGCTAGGATATATTAAAGATGAAATTAAAAAGAAAAGAAGATATGATAAGAACTAATTATATATTGAATTGATGTATCATTATATGTCAATACTTCTATACTATATGTTTATATTTTATAGTTGGACAACTAAGCTCTAGGGCTTAGCGCGGGTGTTTATTCGCGCAGGTATATAGATGGAAGATATGAAGTCTTTTGTTATGCCACAAGAAGAGTAAAGTTTGTCGAGACCAACTAGAGGGTAATGCATACATGTATAAACTTTAATTATGATGTATTTCTAACGAGAGAGTATTTATATGTATAAATGAAGTTTTTGATAAAGATAATGATTTTGTAAATGTTATTTAAATTAATGTATTATGGTTTGAACTCTGTTACAGGTTTTTAAAAGGTAACGAAAAGTGACATCCTTATACTTTATATATTTACTGTATGTATACTAGGTATACGCATAGTACTTATATGGGTGTTACAATTATTTTGGTATCAGAGCTTAGGTTCGAGATTCTCGGCCTAAGTGAGAAAAAAAAATTTTTTTTGAAAAGTTTAAATAAAAGTAAAAAGGAAAAGTTTTGAAATGAAATTTGTAATACATGCATATGCATTGACACCTAGGTTGGTCTCGGATGTGGCATTATATGAATTATAGAATATTTGTGTTATATGAGATGTTCAATATAGTTGATGATATATGTGTATACTATTTTGATGTGATGAGAAATTATGATTGTTGACAATGATGTTGGAAATGAATTATAATTGAGGCATAGTGCCTAATTGATTATGAGAAACTAATTGTGAAATGTAATATGATATATGTATATTGATGATGCATATGAAAATGTCATGTTGTGTGCAACATGGAATGTAATGTTGATGTTTATGAGCAATATTATGTAGGACATAATATGAATTGAAACATAAAGAAATGAAAAGGAGAATAAATTTGAAAATGAGTTGAAAATCAAATCAAGATAAGAGTATGTACTTTTTCTTCTATACTTTGAACCTCTTTATAATAAAGTTTATGTTGGTTTTGCTAATGTTGAATTTTCTAGACAGCGGAAATGATATCGAATTGTTAAAATGGAAAGTTATGTTATTTAAATGAGGAGAGTATGGTGGAATGTTGAATGAGTTGTTTAGTAGAGACAAAGTGTGATTATGTAAAGTTGGGATGTGTATACAGTTAAGGTTGTGTTTAAAGGAAAAAGAGATGATAGTGGTTAAGTAAGAATATAACTTAGTATTGTTACTATAATGCGAGCATAGTAAATTCAATGTTAGAAATGTGAGATGCTTGGATATTGTGAAAGCTCATGGTAATGGTGATAATATGTGATATTTGAGATTTTTGAAGTGAGCTTTATGATTGTGGAAATTATATGTTTTAATATTGCTTTGTGATATATATTTGTAAGATGTTTTTAAAGTGATGATAGAAAAATGAGTTTGGCAAATTGAAGCTTAAACGAAGTAGTAAATTGAGAAGTTAAAGTTTTAGTGGAATTTGATAAAGATTATTGGGATATTGATAGTTAACTGTATATGCAATGCATGAGCTAAGTGAAATGACTAGTATTGCATATGGAAGTATTATGAATTGAGTAATGTGATTGATAGTATGAGAATTTGTTTTGAAATAATCAAGGAAGTGGATAAGTAAATAGAAATGAGTTATTTTAAGTCATTTTACTGAACAGGGTAAGAATGAATATGGGAGTGTACTAAATATTTTTAAAGACGAAAGTGAAAGAGATGTCACATTGGGAATGTGACTGAGATGAATATGAAGTGTTACTATAGTCGGAATATATATGTTTGTAGTGTGAATAAATACTTTATATCATATTGGAAGAATGAGAAGGATAGTGTTTAAAAGAAAATGATAAACACTAAATTTGTATTGAATGTATGAAAAAGGAAAATACTATAAGAGCATATAATTAAGTGTATACATGTATATGATATGTGAATTGAGTTTTCCAATATGAATGAAATTATGATATATAAACACATTTGTGAATCACATTATGAGGATGGCTTATGAAGATATATGTGGTATAATTATAGAATTAGTGATATGGAAAAACAATGTTATATGTATTAGTGGACCTAAGAGAGATTAGGTCTTGAACTGTGTAAAGCTAGATGGATTATGTGATGGAAGTGAGAATGGAAAGAACTTGAGTAATATTGGACAGTGGAAATTGTTATAATGAGTATTGAACTTGATGATTATATTATATTTAGAGTTTCAAAGTATTCACATATGAAAAGTTCTATGTAATTATATTATAAGAGATTGTAGATGGATTAGAAATGAAGTGATGAATAGAAATTGTATAAGAACTGTATATGATTGAATATGTATATAGTAATATTGTTAAACCATGAGTTAAGTTGATAAGGATCATATAAGCGAATACAAATTGGTTGAAACGAAGTTGGAATGTGTTAACTTCTGTTATACTAAAAATGTTAAGATTGAGAATAGAATTATAAAAGAACAGTATTGAATTGAAAGTTCTAGGTTTGAATATTAATCTCTTAAAGTCATGTGTTTTGTTCAGTATTTTGGATCGGTTAATTTGTTATCCATGGATTTGGATCTTAGATATAATGATTGTAATACGGATTTGGTGAGGTTGACAATTTTGTTTGAGAAGTATAGTTAAAAATTATGATGGTTAAAGTTGTACCTTATTATTATTATTATTATTATTTATGTTAAGAATTTGGTTATAACTGTAAAAAAAAAATTTAAAAAAATTTTGAAATGTGTTGAGTTATGGATAATATGACAAAAAGGTAATCAAAATAAATATACCAATGATAGGAAATGTGAAGAGTTAGTAAAAGGGAGAAATTATATTATATGAATGAAAGTTATACTGAATATGTTTATGGTATGTAACTTGAGGTTTAAGGGAATGAACTCAAAGTTTGAGTGAATGAATTATAGATATTAAGTATGATATAACATTTTTATGAGAATTGGTGGAAATTATACTAAGATAATAAAGAATAAACTGTGTATATTAAAAGATATTAGAAGTGATTTGTTATCATGATGATTTGACTGAAAATAGATTGAAAGAGAGCAGAAATTGAATATAAGTTTGCTCTTATGGAATTAAGTTATATTTATACTTATATGAAAATTGTGAAATTTCATGATAAGTTAGATTACTTAATCGTTGGTTGGAATTGAACAAGATTGGAACGTGGGTATATTGTGACAGATAGATTAATTGATCTGGATTTGGCTAAGATTATGGATCATTAATAAAATTTAATGTGTATAGTTGTATTAAGAAAATAGGTATTTACATGATAATGTATATGATGTAAATTTTAAAGTATGATTGGACATGAATGAGTGGAGTATAGTAATTGTTAATCATGATAAGAAGAGAAAAAGATTGGTTATCTATAAAATAAGTTGAAAGATAATGTATTAATATGTAAGTTAAGTGAAAAGCATGCTAAAGAAATAACTCCATTTATGAAAAATCAGGATTTTGTTATCTATTGAGAGTGATAAATGTCTATTTAGACAGTGATTGTAATGAAGGGATAATTAATGTTCAGATATAAGTCAATGGTTTTTAATGTTAAAGTTAAGAGAGTAATTATACAGAGGTGAAATAACAAAATATATTAAATATAAAGATTTGACAAAGTATTATTGTGCTATATGATGATCTGATTCTGGTATAAAGATATTAATAGGAAATGTAATGTGATCTTTTGAATGTTTGATTAAGAAAGTAACCAGATGTATAAACATATAGAATGATGAGTTATAGAATTTAAAGAAGGTGGTTGATTCTAAAGAGGAGAGTTGGAGTTATATGATTTGATGATATAATGACTTAAGCGTATAATTAACTTCATATGGGAGTTAAGATAGTATTTTGTTAAGAATAAATTGTTATGGTACTGATAATTTCGAGGACGAAATTATTTAAGGGGGAGAGAATTGTAATATCCTCATATATGCCCTAGAAGTTGTGATTATGTTGTTGTTGTTGTTATATAATTGGATTGAATATATGTGTTAAATTACAAGAGAAAAGAAATAGAGAAAAGAATGTTTATGTATATGTGATTTGGGAAAGAATTTAGGGTTTAGAGAGAATGGTATATGTTGTGTATATGATGATATATATAACATATAAGTTGGTCAAAATGAAGAGTCAAGGAAAGAAGATATTTATTTTTGTTAAGTGTGAAGTTACTATAAAGGGCATGTAATGAATGGTAATCAAGACAAATGGTATAAGGGTGTTTAGGTAATTACTCTTGTTGAATCACTTGGTAGAGATTTAAAGAGGTGATATTTTGTCTTTTCTTCATTTCCTTCTTCTTCTTCTTCTCTTCTCCACGTTGGTTGGCTCCTCCTTAGACAAGAGAGAGCAAAGTGAGATTTGTTTAATTCTAACATCAAATTGAAGGGAGAATCAAAGGATTTAATTGAAGATTTGTGGAATTCAACAACTTAGGTAAGTTCTTTCTCTTGATTTTCCTTTGTTCTTTTGAAATTGTGTTTGGGATTGGTGAGTTGATATGGATGGTTGATGGAGTGTGTTTGTGTATGGTGTGTGTAAAAGTGTTGAAATGGAATTAAAGATAAGAAGCTAGGTTGGTGTTGGTGATGGAAGAGTAAGAGTTGTGTTTAGTGAATTTTTTTCTGTTTTACAATTAGTAAAGGCTGTGACTTGTATGATTTTTAATTAATTATAGAAAAATGTTCTTGAAGTGAATTTTGGATATGTTGTTGCTTAGTGAGTCTAGTATTTGAGAAAAATAATTTGGAACCACGTTGATTGAATTTGATTTATGGAATTCACAAAGTTCAGAACTGCTGCCAGGATGCAGGGCAATTGGGGCAGTCTGGTTAGGTGAACTATTTGACCAAGATTTTGTGTTCAGTTTGATCTGATATTTTAAAGGAATGATTTTAAGATACAAAACTAAATTCTGTAAAAATTTTAGAATTTTTAGTCAAGTAGATTATTTTATACAATTTTTCAAAATAAGGATAAAATGGAGTCTTAAACCAGAATGTACTATTCATATGGTCATTTTGCTAATATTCCTTTGGATTAGGTTTTGAAGAGATTGGGTTGCATTAACCTAAATGTGGAGAATTCTTGGAAAGAAAAGAAATGTATAGATTGATGGGACTAGTTCTTGAGGTAAGTACCAATACATATGATTGTATTTAATTACATAATTTGAGGCTTAACACATTTGTTTGCAAATGTGTTAAGTGATCTATTATATTGTTAACATAATTGGACTAAGGTGATGATTGAATGATGTGAAGGATGTGAAGATCATTAACCAGGTAAGCATAAACCCTATTTGATTGTATATCCTTATATGTCTTTCAACATTAACACATTGGGATGAAAGTGTTAAATAAGCTATTATATTGTGAATGTAAATGAAGAATATATATAAAGGATGAAATATGAAATGGGAAAGGTAGGAAGAAATGAGGATCATTCTTAAGGTATGTGCAATTTGTTATGATAAATGCTCCAGTAATGAATGATGTTAATGTGTTTTGAGAAGTGAGAAAATGTTATGTTATATGCATTGTGAATCTTGTGTATGGAAATGTATTATATGAATAATATACTTTGAAATGTGATATCAATGATGCTATATGTATCATATGGATTGAGATATGATATGATATGAAGCCATTGTGATTGGCTATGATAATTCAATTGAAAGAGATAAGGCATGTTGGCCTAATTGATGATGAGATTGATAATGAAATAATAAATGAATTGTTTGTTTAATATGTTATTTAGTTTCAGAGTTCTGGATTTGGGTGGCATGCCTAAGAAATGATGAAAGGTAACAGTCTTGCCGGGTTGAGGATCTCCTCATATGTGTTGAGTTGATGGTCCAAGAGACTGGGTCTGTTACACTATGAGAATTGTGAATATGAGATATATGATTTGTAACAGTCTTGCCGGGTTGAGGATCTCCTCATATTTGTTGAGTTGATGGTCCAAGAGACTGGGTCTGTTACACTATCCATGGATAGAGATACATGTATATACATTGCCTACGGGCGTGATGATTGTGACTATGAACCAAAGCAGTAACTCTGAACTTTGAATAACATATTAGTGTTTTGGGCCCGAGTCTGTCTTTATTGTCAATGTGAATTGCAAGTATTGAAATATTGATTGTGAGTATTAATAATGAATTATGCTTGGTGAATTGTGAATAATATAATGTTATTAAGTGTAATATGTAAATGAATTGTGGTTGATGATAAAGGTTGTCTTTATTGTAAATGTGATTTATGATTTGTATGATATGTAATTTGTGTATTGCAATAATGATTGGTATGGTATATATAATGTAGGGGTATTAATATATTGGTTTTGAGTATTGGTGATGCATTGGGGTTGGTGATAATATTATGTATATATGTACATCATATTTGAAATTAGCTAGGATATATTAAAGATGAAATTAAAAAGAAAAGAAGATATGATAAGAACTAATTATATATTGAATTGATGTATCATTATATGTCAATACTTCTATACTATATGTTTATATTTTATAGTTGGACAACTAAGCTCTAGGGCTTAGCGCGGGTGTTTATTCGCGCAGGTATATAGATGGAAGATATGAAGTCTTTTGTTATGCCACAAGAAGAGTAAAGTTTGTCGAGACCAACTAGAGGGTAATGCATACATGTATAAACTTTAATTATGATGTATTTCTAACGAGAGAGTATTTATATGTATAAATGAAGTTTTTGATAAAGATAATGATTTTGTAAATGTTATTTAAATTAATGTATTATGGTTTGAACTCTGTTACAGGTTTTTAAAAGGTAACGAAAAGTGACATCCTTATACTTTATATATTTACTGTATGTATACTAGGTATACGCATAGTACTTATATGGGTGTTACAATTATTTTGGTATCAGAGCTTAGGTTCGAGATTCTCGGCCTAAGTGAGAAAAAAATTTTTTTTTGAAAAGTTTAAATAAAAGTAAAAAGGAAAAGTTTTGAAATGAAATTTGTAATACATGCATATGCATTGACACCTAGGTTGGTCTCGGATGTGGCATTATATGAATTATAGAATATTTGTGTTATATGAGATGTTCAATATAGTTGATGATATATGTGTATACTATTTTGATGTGATGAGAAATTATGATTGTTGACAATGATGTTGGAAATGAATTATAATTGAGGCATAGTGCCTAATTGATTATGAGAAACTAATTGTGAAATGTAATATGATATATGTATATTGATGATGCATATGAAAATGTCATGTTGTGTGCAACATGGAATGTAATGTTGATGTTTATGAGCAATATTATGTAGGACATAATATGAATTGAAACATAAAGAAATGAAAAGGAGAATAAATTTGAAAATGAGTTGAAAATCAAATCAAGATAAGAGTATGTACTTTTTCTTCTATACTTTGAACCTCTTTATAATAAAGTTTATGTTGGTTTTGCTAATGTTGAATTTTCTAGACAGCGGAAATGATATCGAATTGTTAAAATTGAAAGTTATGTTATTTAAATGAGGAGAGTATGGTGGAATGTTGAATGAGTTGTTTAGTAGAGACAAAGTGTGATTATGTAAAGTTGGGATGTGTATACAGTTAAGGTTGTGTTTAAAGGAAAAAGAGATGATAGTGGTTAAGTAAGAATATAACTTAGTATTGTTACTATAATGCGAGCATAGTAAATTCAATGTTAGAAATGTGAGATGCTTGGATATTGTGAAAGCTCATGGTAATGGTGATAATATGTGATATTTGAGATTTTTGAAGTGAGCTTTATGATTGTGGAAATTATATGTTTTAATATTGCTTTGTGATATATATTTGTAAGATGTTTTTAAAGTGATGATAGAAAAGATGAGTTTGGCAAATTGAAGCTTAAACGAAGTAGTAAATTGAGAAGTTAAAGTTTTAGTGGAATTTGATAAAGATTATTGGGATATTGATAGTTAACTGTATATGCAATGCATGAGCTAAGTGAAATGACTAGTATTGCATATGGAAGTATTATGAATTGAGTAATGTGATTGATAGTATGAGAATTTGTTTTGAAATAATCAAGGAAGTGGATAAGTAAATAGAAATGAGTTATTTTAAGTCATTTTACTGAACAGGGTAAGAATGAATATGGGAGTGTACTAAATATTTTTAAAGACGAAAGTGAAAGAGATGTCACATTGGGAATGTGACTGAGATGAATATGAAGTGTTACTATAGTCGGAATATATATGTTTGTAGTGTGAATAAATACTTTATATCATATTGGAAGAATGAGAAGGATAGTGTTTAAAAGAAAATGATAAACACTAAATTTGTATTGAATGTATGAAAAAGGAAAATACTATAAGAGCATATAATTAAGTGTATACATGTATATGATATGTGAATTGAGTTTTCCAATATGAATGAAATTATGATATATAAACACATTTGTGAATCACATTATGAGGATGGCTTATGAAGATATATGTGGTATAATTATAGAATTAGTGATATGGAAAAACAATGTTATATGTATTAGTGGACCTAAGAGAGATTAGGTCTTGAACTGTGTAAAGCTAGATGGATTATGTGATGGAAGTGAGTATGGAAAGAACTTGAGTAATATTGGACAGTGGAAATTGTTATAATGAGTATTGAACTTGATGATTATATTATATTTAGAGTTTCAAAGTATTCACATATGAAAAGTTCTATGTAATTATATTATAAGAGATTGTAGATGGATTAGAAATGAAGTGATGAATAGAAATTGTATAAGAACTGTATATGATTGAATATGTATATAGTAATATTGTTAAACCATGAGTTAAGTTGATAAGGATCATATAAGCGAATACAAATTGGTTGAAACGAAGTTGGAATGTGTTAACTTCTGTTATACTAAAAATGTTAAGATTGAGAATAGAATTATAAAAGAACAGTATTGAATTGAAAGTTCTAGGTTTGAATATTAATCTCTTAAAGTCATGTGTTTTGTTCAGTATTTTGGATCGGTTAATTTGTTATCCATGGATTTGGATCTTAGATATAATGATTGTAATACGGATTTGGTGAGGTTGACAATTTTGTTTGAGAAGTATAGTTAAAAATTATGATGGTTAAAGTTGTACCTTATTATTATTATTTTTTTTTTATGTTAAGAATTTGGTTATAACTGTAAAAAAAAAAATTAAAAAAATTTTGAAATGTGTTGAGTTATGGATAATATGACAAAAAGGTAATCAAAATAAATATACCAATGATAGGAAATGTGAAGAGTTAGTAAAAGGGAGAAATTATATTATATGAATGAAAGTTATACTGAATATGTTTATGGTATGTAACTTGAGGTTTAAGGGAATGAACTCAAAGTTTGAGTGAATGAATTATAGATATTAAGTATGATATAACATTTTTATGAGAATTGGTGGAAATTATACTAAGATAATAAAGAATAAACTGTGTATATTAAAAGATATTAGAAGTGATTTGTTATCATGATGATTTGACTGAAAATAGATTGAAAGAGAGCAGAAATTGAATATAAGTTTGCTCTTATGGAATTAAGTTATATTTATACTTATATGAAAATTGTGAAATTTCATGATAAGTTAGATTACTTAATCGTTGGTTGGAATTGAACAAGATTGGAACGTGGGTATATTGTGACAGATAGATTAATTGATCTGGATTTGGCTAAGATTATGGATCATTAATAAAATTTAATGTGTATAGTTGTATTAAGAAAATAGGTATTTACATGATAATGTATATGATGTAAATTTTAAAGTATGATTGGACATGAATGAGTGGAGTATAGTAATTGTTAATCATGATAAGAAGAGAAAAAGATTGGTTATCTATAAAATAAGTTGAAAGATAATGTATTAATATGTAAGTTAAGTGAAAAGCATGCTAAAGAAATAACTCCATTTATGAAAAATCAGGATTTTGTTATCTATTGAGAGTGATAAATGTCTATTTAGACAGTGATTGTAATGAAGGGATAATTAATGTTCAGATATAAGTCAATGGTTTTTAATGTTAAAGTTAAGAGAGTAATTATACAGAGGTGAAATAACAAAATATATTAAATATAAAGATTTGACAAAGTATTATTGTGCTATATGATGATCTGATTCTGGTATAAAGATATTAATAGGAAATGTAATGTGATCTTTTGAATGTTTGATTAAGAAAGTAACCAGATGTATAAAAATATAGAATGATGAGTTATAGAATTTAAAGAAGGTGGTTGATTCTAAAGAGGAGAGTTGGAGTTATATGATTTGATGATATAATGACTTAAGCGTATAATTAACTTCATATGGGAGTTAAGATAGTATTTTGTTAAGAATAAATTGTTATGGTACTGATAATTTCGAGGACGAAATTATTTAAGGGGGAGAGAATTGTAATATCCTCATATATGCCCTAGAAGTTGTGATTATGTTGTTGTTGTTGTTATATAATTGGATTGAATATATGTGTTAAATTACAAGAGAAAAGAAATAGAGAAAAGAATGTTTATGTATATGTGATTTGGGAAAGAATTTAGGGTTTAGAGAGAATGGTATATGTTGTGTATATGATGATATATATAACATATAAGTTGGTCAAAATGAAGAGTCAAGGAAAGAAGATATTTATTTTTGTTAAGTGTGAAGTTACTATAAAGGGCATGTAATGAATGGTAATCAAGACAAATGGTATAAGGGTGTTTAGGTAATTACTCTTGTTGAATCACTTGGTAGAGATTTAAAGAGGTGATATTTTGTCTTTTCTTCATTTCCTTCTTCTTCTTCTTCTCTTCTCCACGTTGGTTGGCTCCTCCTTAGACAAGAGAGAGCAAAGTGAGATTTGTTTAATTCTAACATCAAATTGAAGGGAGAATCAAAGGATTTAATTGAAGATTTGTGGAATTCAACAACTTAGGTAAGTTCTTTCTCTTGATTTTCCTTTGTTCTTTTGAAATTGTGTTTGGGATTGGTGAGTTGATATGGATGGTTGATGGAGTGTGTTTGTGTATGGTGTGTGTAAAAGTGTTGAAATGGAATTAAAGATAAGAAGCTAGGTTGGTGTTGGTGATGGAAGAGTAAGAGTTGTGTTTAGTGAATTTTTTTCTGTTTTACAATTAGTAAAGGCTGTGACTTGTATGATTTTTAATTAATTATAGAAAAATGTTCTTGAAGTGAATTTTGGATATGTTGTTGCTTAGTGAGTCTAGTATTTGAGAAAAATAATTTGGAACCACGTTGATTGAATTTGATTTATGGAATTCACAAAGTTCAGAACTGCTGCCAGGATGCAGGGCAATTGGGGCAGTCTGGTTAGGTGAACTATTTGACCAAGATTTTGTGTTCAGTTTGATCTGAAATTTTAAAGGAATGATTTTAAGATACAAAACTAAATTCTGTAAAAATTTTAGAATTTTTAGTCAAGTAGATTATTTTATACAATTTTTCAAAATAAGGATAAAATGGAGTCTTAAACCAGAATGTACTATTCATATGGTCATTTTGCTAATATTCCTTTGGATTAGGTTTTGAAGAGATTGGGTTGCATTAACCTAAATGTGGAGAATTCTTGGAAAGAAAAGAAATGTATAGATTGATGGGACTAGTTCTTGAGGTAAGTACCAATACATATGATTGTATTTAATTACATAATTTGAGGCTTAACACATTTGTTTGCAAATGTGTTAAGTGATCTATTATATTGTTAACATAATTGGACTAAGGTGATGATTGAATGATGTGAAGGATGTGAAGATCATTAACCAGGTAAGCATAAACCCTATTTGATTGTATATCCTTATATGTCTTTGAACATTAACACATTGGGATGAAAGTGTTAAATAAGCTATTATATTGTGAATGTAAATGAAGAATATATATAAAGGATGAAATATGAAATGGGAAAGGTAGGAAGAAATGAGGATCATTCTTAAGGTATGTGCAATTTGTTATGATAAATGCTCTAGTAATGAATGATGTTAATGTGTTTTGAGAAGTGAGAAAATGTTATGTTATATGCATTGTGAATCTTGTGTATGGCAATGTATTATATGAATAATATACTTTGAAATGTGATATCAATGATGCTATATGTATCATATGGACTGAGATATGATATGATATGAAGCCATTGTGATTGGCTATGATAATTCAATTGAAAGAGATAAGGCATGTTGGCCTAATTGATGATGAGATTGATAATGAAATAATAAATGAATTGTTTGTTTAATATGTTATTCAGTTTCAGAGTTCTGGATTTGGGTGGCATGCCTAAGAAATGATGAAAGGTAACAGTCTTGCCGGGTTGAGGATCTCCTCATATGTGTTGAGTTGATGGTCCAAGAGACTGGGTCTGTTACACTATGAGAATTGTGAATATGAGATATATGATTTGTAACAGTCTTGCCGGGTTGAGGATCTCCTCATATGTGTTGAGTTGATGGTCCAAGAGACTGGGTCTGTTACACTATCCATGGATAGAGATACATGTATATACATTGCCTACGGGCGTGATGATTGTGACTATGAACCAAAGCAGTAACTCTGAACTTTGAATAACATATTAGTGTTTTGGGCCCGAGTCTGTCTTTATTGTCAATGTGAATTGCAAGTATTGAAATATTGATTGTGAGTATTAATAATGAATTATGCTTGGTGAATTGTGAATAATATAATGTTATTAAGTGTAATATGTAAATGAATTGTGGTTGATGATAAAGGTTGTCTTTATTGTAAATGTGATTTATGATTTGTATGATATGTAATTTGTGTATTGCAATAATGATTGGTATGGTATATATAATGTAGGGGTATTAATATATTGGTTTTGAGTATTGGTGATGCATTGGGGTTGGTGATAATATTATGTATATATGTACATCATATTTGAAATTAGCTAGGATATATTAAAGATGAAATTAAAAAGAAAAGAAGATATGATAAGAACTAATTATATATTGAATTGATGTATCATTATATGTCAATACTTCTATACTATATGTTTATATTTTATAGTTGGACTACTAAGCTCTCGGGCTTAGCGCGGGTGTTTATTCGCGCAGGTATATAGATGGAAGATATGAAGTCTTTTGTTATGCCACAAGAAGAGTAAAGTTTGTCGAGACCAACTAGAGGGTAATGCATACATGTATAAACTTTAATTATGATGTATTTCTGACGAGAGAGTATTTATATGTATAAATGAAGTTTTTGATAAAGATAATGATTTTGTAAATGTTATTTAAATTAATGTATTATGGTTTGAACTCTGTTACAGGTTTTTAAAAGGTAACGAAAAGTGACATCCTTATACTTTATATATTTACTGTATGTATACTAGGTATACGCATAGTACTTATATAGGGTATCGGGGTGTTACAATTATTTTGGTATCAGAGCTTAGGTTCGAGATTCTCGGCCTAAGTGAGAAAAAAAAATTTTTTTGAAAAGTTTAAATAAAAGTAAAAAGGAAAAGTTTTGAAATGAAATTTGTAATACATGCATATGCATTGACACCTAGGTTGGTCTCGGATGTGGCATTATATGAATTATAGAATATTTGTGTTATATGAGATGTTCAATATAGTTGATGATATATGTGTATACTATTTTGATGTGATGAGAAATTATGATTGTTGACAATGATGTTGGAAATGAATTATAATTGAGGCATAGTGCCTAATTGATTATGAGAAACTAATTGTGAAATGTAATATGATATATGTATATTGATGATGCATATGAAAATGTCATGTTGTGTGCAACATGGAATGTAATGTTGATGTTTATGAGCAATATTATGTAGGACATAATATGAATTGAAACATAAAGAAATGAAAAGGAGAATAAATTTGAAAATGAGTTGAAAATCAAATCAAGATAAGAGTATGTACTTTTTCTTCTATACTTTGAACCTCTTTATAATAAAGTTTATGTTGGTTTTGCTAATGTTGAATTTTCTAGACAGCGGAAATGATATCGAATTGTTAAAATGGAAAGTTATGTTATTTAAATGAGGAGAGTATGGTGGAATGTTGAATGAGTTGTTTAGTAGAGACAAAGTGTGATTATGTAAAGTTGGGATGTGTATACAGTTAAGGTTGTGTTTAAAGGAAAAAGAGATGATAGTGGTTAAGTAAGAATATAACTTAGTATTGTTACTATAATGCGAGCATAGTAAATTCAATGTTAGAAATGTGAGATGCTTGGATATTGTGAAAGCTCATGGTAATGGTGATAATATGTGATATTTGAGATTTTTGAAGTGAGCTTTATGATTGTGGAAATTATATGTTTTAATATTGCTTTGTGATATATATTTGTAAGATGTTTTTAAAGTGATGATAGAAAAGATGAGTTTGGCAAATTGAAGCTTAAACGAAGTAGTAAATTGAGAAGTTAAAGTTTTAGTGGAATTTGATAAAGATTATTGGGATATTGATAGTTAACTGTATATGCAATGCATGAGCTAAGTGAAATGACTAGTATTGCATATGGAAGTATTATGAATTGAGTAATGTGATTGATAGTATGAGAATTTGTTTTGAAATAATCAAGGAAGTGGATAAGTAAATAGAAATGAGTTATTTTAAGTCATTTTACTGAACAGGGTAAGAATGAATATGGGAGTGTACTAAATATTTTTAAAGACGAAAGTGAAAGAGATGTCACATTGGGAATGTGACTGAGATGAATATGAAGTGTTACTATAGTCGGAATATATATGTTTGTAGTGTGAATAAATACTTTATATCATATTGGAAGAATGAGAAGGATAGTGTTTAAAAGAAAATGATAAACACTAAATTTGTATTGAATGTATGAAAAAGGAAAATACTATAAGAGCATATAATTAAGTGTATACATGTATATGATATGTGAATTGAGTTTTCCAATATGAATGAAATTATGATATATAAACACATTTGTGAATCACATTATGAGGATGGCTTATGAAGATATATGTGGTATAATTATAGAATTAGTGATATGGAAAAACAATGTTATATGTATTAGTGGACCTAAGAGAGATTAGGTCTTGAACTGTGTAAAGCTAGATGGATTATGTGATGGAAGTGAGAATGGAAAGAACTTGAGTAATATTGGACAGTGGAAATTGTTATAATGAGTATTGAACTTGATGATTATATTATATTTAGAGTTTCAAAGTATTCACATATGAAAAGTTCTATGTAATTATATTATAAGAGATTGTAGATGGATTAGAAATGAAGTGATGAGTAGAAATTGTATAAGAACTGTATATGATTGAATATGTATATAGTAATATTGTTAAACCATGAGTTAAGTTGATAAGGATCATATAAGCGAATACAAATTGGTTGAAACGAAGTTGGAATGTGTTAACTTCTGTTATACTAAAAATGTTAAGATTGAGAATAGAATTATAAAAGAACAGTATTGAATTGAAAGTTCTAGGTTTGAATATTAATCTCTTAAAGTCATGTGTTTTGTTCAGTATTTTGGATCGGTTAATTTGTTATCCATGGATTTGGATCTTAGATATAATGATTGTAATACGGATTTGGTGAGGTTGACAATTTTGTTTGAGAAGTATAGTTAAAAATTATGATGGTTAAAGTTGTACCTTATTATTATTATTATTTTTTTTTTATGTTAAGAATTTGGTTATAACTGTAAAAAAAAAATTTTAAAAAATTTTGAAATGTGTTGAGTTATGGATAATATGACAAAAAGGTAATCAAAATAAATATACCAATGATAGGAAATGTGAAGAGTTAGTAAAAGGGAGAAATTATATTATATGAATGAAAGTTATACTGAATATGTTTATGGTATGTAACTTGAGGTTTAAGGGAATGAACTCAAAGTTTGAGTGAATGAATTATAGATATTAAGTATGATATAACATTTTTATGAGAATTGGTGGAAATTATACTAAGATAATAAAGAATAAACTGTGTATATTAAAAGATATTAAAAGTGATTTGTTATCATGATGATTTGACTGAAAATAGATTGAAAGAGAGCAAAAATTGAATATAAGTTTGCTCTTATGGAATTAAGTTATATTTATACTTATATGAAAATTGTGAAATTTCATGATAAGTTAGATTACTTAATCGTTGGTTGGAATTGAACAAGATTGGAACGTGGGTATATTGTGACAGATAGATTAATTGATCTGGATTTGGCTAAGATTATGGATCATTAATAAAATTTAATGTGTATAGTTGTATTAAGAAAATAGGTATTTACATGATAATGTATATGATGTAAATTTTAAAGTATGATTGGACATGAATGAGTGGAGTATAGTAATTGTTAATCATGATAAGAAGAGAAAAAGATTGGTTATCTATAAAATAAGTTGAAAGATAATGTATTAATATGTAAGTTAAGTGAAAAGCATGCTAAAGAAATAACTCCATTTATGAAAAATCAGGATTTTGTTATCTATTGAGAGTGATAAATGTCTATTTAGACAGTGATTGTAATGAAGGGATAATTAATGTTCAGATATAAGTCAATGGTTTTTAATGTTAAAGTTAAGAGAGTAATTATACAGAGGTGAAATAACAAAATATATTAAATATAAAGATTTGACAAAGTATTATTGTGCTATATGATGATCTGATTCTGGTATAAAGATATTAATAGGAAATGTAATGTGATCTTTTGAATGTTTGATTAAGAAAGTAACCAGATGTATAAACATATAGAATGATGAGTTATAGAATTTAAAGAAGGTGGTTGATTCTAAAGAGGAGAGTTGGAGTTATTTGATTTGATGATATAATGACTTAAGCGTATAATTAACTTCATATGGGAGTTAAGATAGTATTTTGTTAAGAATAAATTGTTATGGTACTGATAATTTCGAGGACGAAATTATTTAAGGGGGAGAGAATTGTAATATCCTCATATATGCCCTAGAAGTTGTGATTATGTTGTTGTTGTTGTTATATAATTGGATTGAATATATGTGTTAAATTACAAGAGAAAAGAAATAGAGAAAAGAATGTTTATGTATATGTGATTTGGGAAAGAATTTAGGGTTTAGAGAGAATGGTATATGTTGTGTATATGATGATATATATAACATATAAGTTGGTCAAAATGAAGAGTCAAGGAAAGAAGATATTTATTTTTGTTAAGTGTGAAGTTACTATAAAGGGCATGTAATGAATGGTAATCAAGACAAATGGTATAAGGGTGTTTAGGTAATTACCCTTGTTGAATCACTTGGTAGAGATTTAAAGAGGTGATATTTTGTCTTTTCTTCATTTCCTTCTTCTTCTTCTTCTCTTCTCCACGTTGGTTGGCTCCTCCTTAGACAAGAGAGAGCAATGTGAGATTTGTTTAATTCTAACATCAAATTGAAGGGAGAATCAAAGGATTTAATTGAAGATTTGTGGAATTCAACAACTTAGGTAAGTTCTTTCTCTTGATTTTCCTTTGTTCTTTTGAAATTGTGTTTGGGATTGGTGAGTTGATATGGATGGTTGATGGAGTGTGTTTGTGTATGGTGTGTGTAAAAGTGTTGAAATGGAATTAAAGATAAGAAGCTAGGTTGGTGTTGGTGATGGAAGAGTAAGAGTTGTGTTTAGTGAATTTTTTTCTGTTTTACAATTAGTAAAGGCTGTGACTTGTATGATTTTTAATTAATTATAGAAAAATGTTCTTGAAGTGAATTTTGGATATGTTGTTGCTTAGTGAGTCTAGTATTTGAGAAAAATAATTTGGAACCACGTTGATTGAATTTGATTTATGGAATTCACAAAGTTCAGAACTGCTGCCAGGATGCAGGGCAATTGGGGCAGTCTGGTTAGGTGAACTATTTGACCAAGATTTTGTGTTCAGTTTGATCTGAAATTTTAAAGGAATGATTTTAAGATACAAAACTAAATTCTGTAAAAATTTTAGAATTTTTAGTCAAGTAGATTATTTTATACAATTTTTCAAAATAAGGATAAAATGGAGTCTTAAACCAGAATGTACTATTCATATGGTCATTTTGCTAATATTCCTTTGGATTAGGTTTTGAAGAGATTGGGTTGCATTAACCTAAATGTGGAGAATTCTTGGAAAGAAAAGAAATGTATAGATTGATGGGACTAGTTCTTGAGGTAAGTACCAATACATATGATTGTATTTAATTACATAATTTGAGGCTTAACACATTTGTTTGCAAATGTGTTAAGTGATCTATTATATTGTTAACATAATTGGACTAAGGTGATGATTGAATGATGTGAAGGATGTGAAGATCATTAACCAGGTAAGCATAAACCCTATTTGATTGTATATCCTCATATGTCTTTCAACATTAACACATTGGGATGAAAGTGTTAAATAAGCTATTATATTGTGAATGTAAATGAAGAATATATATAAAGGATGAAATATGAAATGGGAAAGGTAGGAAGAAATGAGGATCATTCTTAAGGTATGTGCAATTTGTTATGATAAATGCTCTAGTAATGAATGATGTTAATGTGTTTTGAGAAGTGAGAAAATGTTATGTTATATGCATTGTGAATCTTGTGTATGGCAATGTATTATATGAATAATATACTTTGAAATGTGATATCAATGATGCTATATGTATCATATGGATTGAGATATGATATGATATGAAGCCATTGTGATTGGCTATGATAATTCAATTGAAAGAGATAAGGCATGTTGGCCTAATTGATGATGAGATTGATAAAGAAATAATAAATGAATTGTTTGTTTAATATGTTATTCAGTTTCAGAGTTCTGGATTTGGGTGGCATGCCTAAGAAATGATGAAAGGTAACAGTCTTGCCGGGTTGAGGATCTCCTCATATGTGTTGAGTTGATGGTCCAAGAGACTGGGTCTGTTACACTATGAGAATTGTGAATATGAGATATATGATTTGTAACAGTCTTGCCGGGTTGAGGATCTCCTCATATGTGTTGAGTTGATGGTCCAAGAGACTGGGTCTGTTACTCTATCCATGGATAGAGATACATGTATATACATTGCCTACGGGCGTGATGATTGTGACTATGAACCAAAGCAGTAACTCTGAACTTTGAATAACATATTAGTGTTTTGGGCCCGAGTCTGTCTTTATTGTCAATGTGAATTGCAAGTATTGAAATATTGATTGTGAGTATTAATAATGAATTATGCTTGGTGAATTGTGAATAATATAATGTTATTAAGTGTAATATGTAAATGAATTGTGGTTGATGATAAAGGTTGTCTTTATTGTAAATGTGATTTATGATTTGTATGATATGTAATTTGTGTATTGCAATAATGATTGGTATGGTATATATAATGTAGGGGTATTAATATATTGGTTTTGAGTATTGGTGATGCATTGGGGTTGGTGATAATATTATGTATATATGTACATCATATTTGAAATTAGCTAGGATATATTAAAGATGAAATTAAAAAGAAAAGAAGATATGATAAGAACTAATTATATATTGAATTGATGTATCATTATATGTCAATACTTCTATACTATATGTTTATATTTTATAGTTGGACTACTAAGCTCTCGGGCTTAGCGCGGGTGTTTATTCACGCAGGTATATAGATGGAAGATATGAAGTCTTTTGTTATGCCACAAGAAGAGTAAAGTTTGTCGAGACCAACTAGAGGGTAATGCATACATGTATAAACTTTAATTATGATGTATTTCTGACGAGAGAGTATTTCTATGTATAAATGAAGTTTTTGATAAAGATAATGATTTTGTAAATGTTATTTAAATTAATGTATTATGGTTTGAACTCTGTTACAGGTTTTTAAAAGGTAACAAAAAGTGACATCCTTATACTTTATATATTTACTGTATGTATACTAGGTATACGCATAGTACTTATATAGGGTATCGGGGTGTTACAATTTCATCCACTATTTTCGGCGATGAATTTTTCGTCGCCGATTTTTATTTTTATTTATTTGTTTATTATTATTATATTTTATTATTATAATAATTTTAAAAATTATAAAAAATAAATAATATTTAATTAAGATAACACAAAAATTATTATGGACTAAATAAAATAATAGACCGGACTGGGTCAAAAATTAAGGGTCTACAATTTGCCCCCTACTTGAACGATCAGAGACTTTAGTAAAAGAGAGTGAAAAGCAATAAGACTTAATTTTGATGAGATGGTTACTTGAATTTGTTTTGGGTACTTGGACCCGAGACTAGATTGAATTTGGATACTTGGACTCGGGATTGGGTACTTGGACCTGAGATTGATTTGATTTGGGTACTTAGACCCGAGATTGGATACTTGGACCCGAGATTAAATTTGATTTGGGTACTTGAACCCGAGCTTGAATTTGACTGACCTTTTATCAGTTGAGAATTCTGACTGCTACGGCTATTCTATTCTTTAGTGCATTGTGGTTCTTCATCCTTGCACCTTGGATCTTCATCCTTAGCATCGGATCTTCACCTTTGAAAATGGATCTTCATCCTTAAAGATTGGTTCTTTACCCTTGTAAATGGATCTTCATCCTTGGAGATCGGATCTTCACCCTTGGAGATCGGATCTTCACTCTTGTAAATGGATCTATATCCTTTGAGATCGGGTCTTCACCCTTGAAAACGGATCTTCATCCTTAGAGATCGGGTCTTCACCCTTGAAATTGGATCTTCATCCTTTGAGATCGGGTCTTCACCCTTGAAAATGAATCTTCATCCTTAGAGATCGGGTCTTCACCCTTAAAATTGGATCTTCATCCTTTGAGATCGGGTCTTCACCCTAGAAATTGGATCTTCATCCTTTGAGATCTAGTCTTCACCCTTGAAAATGGATCTTCGTCCTTAGAGATCGGGTCTTCACCCTTGTAAATGGATCTTCATCCTTGGAGATCGGTTCTTCACCTGAGAAATTGGATCTTCATCCTTTGAGATTGGGTCTTCACCCTTGAAAATGGATCTTCATCCTTAGAGATCGAGTCTTCACCCTTGTAAATGGATCTTCATCCTTGGAGATTGGGTCTTCACCTTTGTAAATGGATCTTCATCCTTGGAGATCGGGTCTTCACCCTTGTAAATGGATCTTTATCCTTTGAGATCGGGTCTTCACCCTTGAAAATGGATCTTCATCCTTGGAAATCGGGTCTTCACCCTTGAAATTGGATCTTCATCCTTTGAGATCGGGTCTTCACCCTTTGAAATTGGATCTTCATCCTTTAAGATCAGGTCTTTACCCTTGAAACATGGATCTTTATCCACTGGAGGTCGGGTCTTTACCCTAGCTTCAGCTCTTTTAGCTGGACTGATCTTTTGTCTTTTGCATCTTCATTCTTTTGAGAGTTTTAATGTTCCATTCTTTTGTCATTCTTTCTTGTTCTTCCTTTGCACTTTTGCAAAAAAAATTAGCCCTTTTTAGCTAGCCTTCATATCCTCTCCTTGCCTCCCTTCGTGGTAAAATATTTACAAGTTAGTTAAAAAAAATATTTGGTATATAAACTCAAAAAATTGAAAAGGATAAACTTTGCCCCCTGTGTAGGCTAAAACCCATGATTTTTCTATGCGGGCTCTGATTGATGTTTTTGCCGTCTAGTTCTTTGCACAAGCACGTATTTCTTCTTTTGAAAAATGATTGGAGCTTCCACAAGCAAATATCTTCTTTTGATTCTTTACTTTGCAGGGTGTTTGCTGTTCATTTTGACAAGGAATAGACAATACAAGACAAGAAAGTGCGATGTGATATGCTCATGTATGCATGATATGCATGAATAATACTTATAGTCATTCCATCGACTCACAGACCAAGGTGATCAGTAGAAGTGTTCTCATTGACTCCTTTGAGATGCTTATTCAGTCCTTGCTTTAGAATGACAGGATGCTTCACATTTATGGCTTTTATCTTTGGGATATTGAAAATATGAGTAATGGAGGCCCCAAACAGTAGAGATACATCCATTTTAAATTATGATTCAGCATGTCTGTTGGTAGCTTCTTCATGACCTTGCCAGTAATCATTTCCTTTTCCCAATGTGTCCTTTGGAGGTTCAATAGTTCAACATACTCCCCTTAACTTGAAGGCTTCGTGTGACAAAAATATTTTTTTATTTTTTGAATTTTGATTTTGAAATCAAATGTTGGCTTTGCCAAATCAATGTCAATGTACCTCAAGACTTTATTTTTTTCAAATTAACATATCTATAACATGACAACCCTAGTTGTCATACTAAACTCAGGAATCATTTCTATTTAAGCAAGAATAGTTGCACTTCAAATAGGCACATACACATTACTTGGCCAAAGGCCTCATTTGAATTTGAATATTGTCTATCTCATATGCATGCTTATCCAAACTATCTCCACTAATAGACTCTACCTACCAAGAAAGATCAAGAGGTCTTTAATAGGCTTGAAATGGGATCGATAAGGGACACGGGTTAAATGAAGGCCATTTGTAAGTTGGAGTCGTTGTGACACTATGGACAAACCCTCACACTATAAATTTCTTGTTTGAACTTTAAGCAGCTGGGAGCAATCTTGATAGACTCTAAATTCCTTCTATCTTCTTGGCATTACTCTGGATCTTGATTAAGACAGTTTTTGCCCTTTGCAAAAAGTTTGGCACCCAAATTCGCTTCTTTTCTTCTTCTCCCTTTTCTTTCCTTTTATTTTTCTTACTCTTCCCTTCCTTTGAGCATTTTATCATTTTTGTCCTTTTTCCTTGTAGGACTGTCAAGTACAGAACTTTCAAGAACTAAATGGTCTTTCTCCTTTTTCTTTGATTTTGATCGACTCTTTGGTTGGCTTGGACCAATTCAAGTCAAACTGTCCTTATACACCAAATGGAAGCCTTTTGCTGCTTTAGATAAAAGAGAACTCGGTTGGCTTTTTGAGCCGCCTTTTAGGTTTTACCCTTTTTCTTTTTTTCTTTTTTTTTCTTCTTTCTCTTTCTTTCTTTTTTTTTCTAGCTCTAACAGAGTTATCTTGTTTGTACCAACTTGGGTTTCTAACAATGGATGGGTGGAGTGTCATAAATCTTCTTTAACAGGGATAAATCATTCGTTACTCTGATGTTGTCTTGATAGATTGGAGATATTAGGTGAACTTCAACTACCCTTATGGTCTTGAGAACTTTAACTACCCTTATGGTCTTGAGAACTTCAACTATCTTCATGGTATTGAGAACTTCAACTATCTTCATGGTATTCATTTCTTTCTTTGATCTTCTTGCCTCTTCATCTTAGTGATCATAAGACTTGTCAAAAGTATCAAAACAGGTCAGGATAGGTTGTTGGCTTATCAAATAATGCCTAGATCATCTCTCCCTTAAATAAGCAGAGTTACAATTTCACCTCAAAAGTTTGTCAAAGCATGTTCTAAGACTGACTAAGACCTAGACAAAGGTAATCATGCAGGAGCCCTCTCTAAGTAAGCATACAAAACTCAATGCTATAAAGCAATTCCCACACCTAGTAAAGTCATTCGAGTCATGATGCATAAATGTATTAATTCATGAATATCAAGCTAGATTCCTCATTGGATGAGCACCAAAATGAATAAAGACCAACAAAAATTTTGATGAAAGTAATTTATTCAAGCAACTTTAAATTTGAAAAACACAATATTTCCAAAATATTAAAGAAAGTAAAATTGAAAAGCAACATTCAAGCTAAGGAAATTTCGTTGAGTTTAAGCTTCTTTTCCTTTCATATCTTCAATATTTCCATCTTGAAAAGATGATAAAACAAAATCTTCTTCTAATCCTTTTCCTACCATGAAGGTTGCCAGTGGAAGTATTCTTCCAAACTTAGGCAAAGGATTGTTCTTGGTATTGGGCTTGTCCGGCTCAGGTAGCTTACCACTATCTATTAGATCTTGGATCTCATGCTTCAATCAGGTACATCTATCAGTCTCATGTCCTTGAGTTTGATGGAATTGACAAAAAGCCTTAGTATCAAATTTTGGGGGTAAAGGATTTGGCAAAGGTCGAGGGGCTAATGGTTGTAATAGTCCCTTCTTTTGTAGCTTGTTGAAGACCCAAGACAAAGGCATCCCCAGATCTGAAAACTGCCTTCTATTTGCTTGACCAATTGTATCAACTTCTTTTTGTGTGCTTTGATTTCCAGACTGGTAATTCCCTTTCTCATTCCTTCTTATTGAAAAGCGATTTTTCTCCCTTTTCCACTCTTCAATTTGTAGACCAGCTTGGAGAAGATCTTTGAAATCCCTTATAAGGGTGTGAGACATCCTTTCATGGAAACTAGGCAACACCCTCTCACAATCATCCTTATTTGATCATATTCATCGGGCCTCTTCTTGAGCAAAGCAGCCTTATTTCTTCACCATTTCACATAATCCACAAAATTCTCATTCAACCTTTGCCTAATGGACTCCACTTCCATTAAGGTAACTTCCATCTCGACATTGTATCCATATTGTTGGATGAAGGCCTTGTATAGCAAATCCTAACTCTTTTGTGTTCCATCATCTAAGGTGCTGAACCAATTTTGGACAACAGGGTCCAATGAGAGCATGAAGTACATTAGAGTTTGAGCCTTAGTAGCTCGGGCAGACTGCATGGCAGTGATATACTGCTTCACATGGAGATGAGGATTTTCAGTTCCATCAAACTTCGTAAAAGATGGCATCTTGAACTTGTACGGAACTTCTTCATCTAACTCAAATAGACTTCGGACATTTCTTCGGTTTTCAGTTTCTTCTCAAATTTCTTTTCTAAATCAGCAATCATCTTCTCAACATCAGATGTCTCGGTCTTTTCAATAGTTGCCTTCATAACAACCTTCGGCTCCTTTTTGTCTTGAGGATCTTGGAAGTATTGAGCCCAATCATCATCATCATCAATGATCACCTTATCATCATCAAAAGCTACTTAACCAACTTTAGCCTTCCCTTTGTCCTTTGGCTTCTTAGTGCTAGCAGATGCTTCGGCATGATTTTCTAAAATTGCAGTCAATTGGTTCTTCATGGTCTCAGCTAAGGCCTCTTTTATTTCTTCCATCTTGGCATTGGGGGCTTCATCCACCATTCTTTGAATTTGTTAGGGCTCCATTGTTTTTGGTGAGCAAGTGATTGAGTCGTTGCTAGATTCTTCGCTTTCGGCGTAGGTCGGATTATCGTAAGCTTTTGAACTATCGTAATCCAGGGCTGTGAGCCAGAAAGGATCATTGATATGAGATGCAGATGTATGCATCTGTGCATGTATGCATAAACAATTAACAAACAAGGATAAATAGGATGTTCCTTCTAACCTTATAACATCCATACACGAATGGCGAGTCCCTTGTCCTAGGTATACGGCTAACAAAATACCAACATGGGGTACCTTATTTTCGAATAATTTTCTCAGATGTTTCAACCAATAGTTATATTTTCGAAAATGAAAATCGGTTCATAATAACTCCCATTAATTAGGTTTTAATCTATTGAACCAACTAAAGTAGCTTTTATGCCATATTGGATTAAAACTAAATTAAGAGGTTTATTATAAATAGATTTCTCACTTGAAAAAGTAACTAATGATTCGTGCCAAAAATAAGCCCATGATTAATTATTCTTAGTATAAACTAGGCTCACAATTGATTTTTGGTATTTCGTAATTGACCTAAATAATTTGCAAGCTCTTTACTTGATGAAAATAATTTTTTTTAAGCCTATTGTAAAAAAAGGTTTTAGAAAAAATAGATTTTGGGCTTAGTATTTGGGTTATGAGCAAAAGAATTTTTGATTTGTTTTTAGAAAAGTTTTATCTCTAAAGACCATCTTGAAAAGTTTTGAAAATAGGTTTGGTTTCTTGGACTTTTAAGAGAAAATTTTATTTTGAGCTTACAAATGTACTTGGGTCATATTAGAAAAAGAACAAACCAAATAAGCCGTGATTTAGACTAAGATAAACTAACCATAGTCAAATAACATGCATTTGGGGTAAGACCTAAGGGAAGTAACTAGGCCAATTACATGAGCTTTAGTCTTTGGGTTAAAAGGCTTAGGTTCCCATAGCAAGTATATACCAAATGGTACAAGGCTATGAGTGGTTATGCCATGCTCGATCTCCATACCTTGAGTGAAAGTATGGTATCCCTTACATAACATAACACGGGTAACACGGGCGTCCTAACTCACGCACACGATGCAATCTAATATGATGCAATGGATAATATCATTATAAGAAAGAATAGAATAATATAAAGACCAACGGAATCAACTTCTCTTATCCCCAATGGAGTCGCCACTGTAAGCGGGGATTTTTACCCCCACTCCCGGTGGAATGGTTCTTGCGATTTCGGCACTATTTAAGCTCGGGGCCTTAGAGAACACGGACCTAAGTCCGGAGAAAATTGAGTCGCCACCAGGACGGGCTGGGAAAAAGAAAGGGGTGGATGACTCAATTCCTAAGGAATCCGCAACCCCCTAATGGGTTTGGAAAGTTGGGTATGTGTAGGGAAGGTGAGAAATGGCCCAGCACCCCCACAACGCCCGGTTCATTGGAACCGACCTCTTTTACAGGTCTCAATATTATAAAATTTTTAAATATAACAATATTATCCATATTACACACAATTGAAATAAAGCATCGTTATATTAAAATCAAAGCAATGTCCAAACAAAAAAAAAATAAATGGACACCCATCCGAGGATGGAAACATGTCCTTTACATCATCCACATCTAAACTAATAGGACACCCACCAAAAGGTAGAAACATGCCCTTTACATTGGTCTAAAATATAAAAACAATTTAAATTACATGATATTTAACTAATGAGGTACCCACAAAATGGAAACATACCTCTTACAACATTTGAAAATCTAAATAAATTGATAGAAGTAAATAACCATTCATCATAAATAAATCATTATCAAAGATATTAAACATCAATATAAGCATTCATCCATGATAAATTAAATAAATCAAGCATTGAAATTAAATAAATCAAAGCATATAATAAACTACATAATCAAATCTAAAATTAAATAAAGCAATAAATATATAATTTAGGGTTCGCATCTTAAAATAGGATTTTAGAATTTTAATTACTAAATTAGGGCTTTGGAAAAAGAAAAATTAAATACGCGGACTCAAAATACACAAATGAATATTGACCCCTTCGATGAGCCCATACGGTGGTCCCGCTAGCCAGTTAGCGGGCGGGGGTCAAGGGGGCAGCGCCCTAGAAAATTTTAGAAACTGGCTTCTAGGATTGTAGGTTTTAGTGTTGAAAATTAAGATTTTAGGGTTTAGAAATTAGAAAATAGGGTTTTGGAATTTTGAGTAATGAATATTATTTTTTTAAATGAATAATGCTACTGGACATTTTAAAGATTTAGGGTTTAGAAAAATTAGGGTTTACATATTAGTTTTGAGGGAATTAGGGTTTAGGAAAACTTAGGGTTTAGATTAACTAGTTTGGGGGGTTTATTGTTTTGGTTTTGAAGTTGAGGAAAATAGTTTAAAGTAAGTTAGAGTTTGGTGATTTAACAAAACATTTGGAAATTTTGGAAAAGATTTAGAGGAAAACAGTTTAAGGTTTTTAAAAGCTTTTGGAAATAAACAAAATGATTTAAGGTTTTTAGAAACAAAAAAGTATTTTTTTAAAGGTTTTTGAAGAAAGGAAAGATTTAGGGTTTTTGAGGTTTAGAAGAAACAAAAAAGTATTTCTGGGGTTCTTAAGGTTTAGAAGAAACAGAAAAGATCATTTATGTCATTGAAACGAAGATCAACGTTACTACATATTTATAGATCAAGGTTTTGTGTGTATAATCTTATGAATAAAAAAAATAAAGCTACTGTAAGAAAATAAAAAGAAATTAGAGATTCAAACCTTCGTACGTTGGTTCCACCAAAAATTACTTCTTGGATGAACGGAGACAAAGGGAAAGTTGCTGCCTTTGATAGCTTGATTGCTTGCTTCCTTATTCTCTTCTAAAAAGTCCAATCAATTTGTAAAGTTCCAGTTCAAAATCCAAGTCCCAGTCCAATGTCCGATTCCTCCTCCCTTTTTCTATATTTTTTAGTCTTATTTATAGGAAATTTAGATAATTAATTTTAATTGTTTAAGAAAACTATATTTAATTAAGAAAAGAAAATCAAAACCAAATAGAATTTGGTTTTGGAAAAAATTGCGTCGAAAAAATTTTACTGGCGAAAACTGCGTCGGGCTGCGAGCCATTTCGCCCGCAGGAAGTTCCGATTTATGAGTTGGCTGCGAGCCATTTCCCCCGCAGGACTGTTTTTGGCGACGATTTTTTCGTCGCCCGATTTTTATTTTTATTTATTTGTTTATTATTATTTGTTTATTATTATAATAATTTTTAAATATTATAAAAAATAAATACTAAAACAAATATTATTTAATTAAGATAACATAAAAATTATTATGGACTAAATAAAATAACGGACCGGACTGGGTTAAAAATTAAGGGTCTACAGTTGGCTGAGCTGTATACCAATGATATAGTGAGGTTGCATGGAGTCCCAGTTTTTTCGATGTAGGATTGAGATCCCCGGTTTACTTCGAGATTTTGGAAGAGTTTGGATGATGCTTTGAGTTCTCGGTTGCATTTTAGTACTGCTTTCCATCATCAGATAGATGGGCAGTCAGAGAGAGTGATACAAATTCTGGAGGATATGTTGAGGAGCTGTATCATTGATTTTACAGGGAATTGGGATAGACTTTTGCCACAAATTGAGTTTGCTTATAACAACAGTCATCGGTCCAGTATTGGGATGACTCCTTATGAGGCCTTATATGGCAGGAGATGCAAGACACTTTTTTGTTGGGATGAGGTCAGAGAAGATAAACTGGTCGGTCCCGATTTAATTAAGGAAACAGAAGAGAAAGTGAAGGTGATTCGGGGTCATTTGAAAGCAGCTTCAGACCGATAGAAATTCTATTCAGATTTGAAGAGAAGAGACATAGAGTTCAGTGTAAGAGATAAAGTGTTTATGAAGGTATCTCCATGGAAGAAGATTCTGAGATTCGGTAGAAAAAGAAAGTTTAGTCCTCGTTTCATAGGACCATATGAGGTGTTGGAGAGAGTTGGTCCAGTGGCTTATAGACTAGCATTGCCGTATGAATTGGATCGAATTCATAATGTCTTCTATGTCTCTATGCTTCGGAGATATAGGTCTGACCCATCTCATATCATATCAGTGAAGTCTATTGAGATGAGTCCAGATCTGACTTACGAGGAAGAACTAGTGGCGATTTTGGCACGAGAGGTTAAAGAATTGAGGAATAAGAGGGTGCCACTTATGAAAGCCCTTTAGAGGAAACATGCCACTGAGGAGGCGACATGGGAAAGTGCGCAGGTGATGCAGAGTCAGTTTCTCCAATTATTCCATACTTGAGAATAGGTAATTTCGATGACGAAATTTGTTTTAGGGGGGAGAGAATTGTAATATCCCGAAATTTTTAAAAATTTTCAAATTTTGGAAAATTTGATAAAATAAATTATAATTTAAAAGGATAAATTAAATTAATGATTTTAAATAAAAAATGAAGAGATTTTAAATGAAAAAGTGGAATATATAAATGATATATATTTAAAAATATACATAACATATAAAAGTCAACACTTTTTAAAATAAAAGTCAAAGTCCAATGACATTTTTGTAAATAAATTTTAGAAATTTAAAATTAATAAAATAATTCAAAAATAAATTATTTTTGAATGGAAGAGGGAATTTAGGACTTTTAATTTACTAAATAAATAATTAATTATTAAATTATTTTAATATATATATGGTTTAAAATAAAGATGAAAAAAAAAGAAAATAAAAAAAAGTCTTCATCTTCTTCTTCTTGTTCATCTATGTAATATCCCAAAATATACCCTAAAAGTTTTAGAGTTATTGTTGTATTTGGATTAAATGTATATGTTTGATGAAAAGAGAAAAGAAATGAAGAGGTAGATGTATTTGAGGGATGAGATGTATATTTGGTATTTGGAAAATATATGGGAAATATAAAAGGAATATACATATACCCACATATACACCACATATACATAATGTATAAAGTGGTGTAGGAAAAGTGAATATATATATATATATAATATTAATTAATTAATAATAATGATAATAATATTTATAAAAGAGAAAGAAGAAAAGAAAGTCAAAGGGTTGAATGAAGGTTGTGGTGGAGAATTTTTAGAAATAATTAATATTATTATTATTATATATATATATATAGGATAAGTATGAAGAAAAGAAGAAAAATCTTCTTGTCTCCTTCTTCTTCTTCTTCTTACGAGAGAGAGAGAGAGAGAAAGAGAGAAAGGAGATTTTAATTATGCACATCAAAATTTTTAAGGGCTTAAAGAGAATTGAAGTGAAGATTGAAGATTTGGCAAAGACTACTCAAGTAAGTATTCATTTCTTTGAATTGATTTCCATTGATTGTATTGATATGGGATGTAGTTAGTATGTTAAGATGATAATAGTGAAAGATTGAAAGATATGTGTAGATTTAAATGGTTATTTGTGAGGATGATGATGGATTATTAAATTGGTTAGTAAGGGTTTGATATATATATGAGTTGGAAAATGGAATAATTGATGTATGTTTGTGTTTAGTGAAATTGTTTCTGTTTTACAATTAGTAAAGGCTGTGATTTGTATGATTTTTAATTAATTATAGAAAAATGTTCTTGAAGTGAATTTTTGATATGTTGTGCCTCTATGAGTCTAGAATGACTGAAAAATATGTTGATTCGATTTTGGATAGGTTATGAGTTTAGAAAGATTATTTTTATTAGATCTGTTCCAGCAGGTACCTTAACTGAGACAGCTATATTTCGGGATTTTTAATAAAATGTAGAAAAATTATATTCAATTGAATTTTGGATATGTTGTTGCTTAATGAGTCTAGTATTTGAGAAAAATAATTTGGAACCAAGTTGATTGAATTTAAGTTATGGAATTCACAAAGTTTAGAACTGCTGCCAGGATGCAGGGCAATTGGGGCAGTCTGTTTGGGTGAACTATTTGACCAAGATTTTGTGTTCAGTTTGATCTGAAATTTTAAAGGAATGATTTTAAGATGTAAAATTAAGTTCTGTAAAAATTTTAGAGTTTTTAGTCAAGTATATTATTTTATACAAATTTTCAAAATAAGGATAAAATTTAGTCTAAAACCAGAATTTACTATTCATATGGTCATTTTGCTAATATTCCTTTTGGATTAGGTTGTGAAGAGGTTGAATTGCCCTAATCTAAGTGTTGAGGATTCTTGGAAGAGTAGGTGTATAGAGTGGTGTAAGTTGGTTTTAAGGTAAGTACAAAGTTTATATGATTGCACTTATTTACATGAATTAAGACTTAACACATTTGTTTGTAAATGTGTTAAGTGAATTACTATATTGTCAATATAATTTGATTAAGGTTATGATTGGATGATGTGAAAGATATGAAGATCATTCAAATAGGTAAGTACAATGCAATTTGTTATGATAAATATTGTAATGATGAATTGTGCTAATGTGTTTTGAGAAATGATGAAATGTATTGTAATTGTGGTTGGTAATAATGATTGAAATGAAATAAATAGACATGTTGATTATATGATGATGAATTTAAGATATATGCTCAATATAATTGTTTATGTATACTTGAATGATGAAGTGCTATAACGTGAATTGAAATATGATAAGAGGTGAAGCCATTGAGATTGGCTATGATGAATCAAATGAGATGTGAAGCCATTGTGTTGGCTACGAGAATGTAAATGAATTATAATTGAGGCATGGTTGCCTGTTATGAAAATGAAATGAATTGAGAAAGAAATGTACAAAGATATAAATGAAAAGAGTTGTGTCTAATATGTTAATTCAACTTTCAGAGTTCTGGATTTGACGGCATGCCTATAACATATGAAATGTAACAGTCTAGCCGGGTTGAGGATCTCCTCAAGTTGTTGAGTTGATGGTCCAAGAGACTGGGTCTGTTACACTATATGAATTATAAATGTGAAATATATGAAAAGTAACAGTCTTGCCGGGTTGAGGATCTTCTCGATTAGTCGGGTGGATGGTCCAAGAGACTGGGTCTGTTACACTCTCCATGGATAGAGATATGATATATGTTGCCTACGGGCTTGATTATTGTGATTATGGATCAAAGCAGTAACTCTGAACTTTGAATAACATATTAGTGTTTTGGGCCCGAGTCTGTCTTTATTGTCAATGTGAAATGCAAGTATTGAAATATTGATTGTGAGTATTAATAATGAATTATGCTTGGTGGATTGTGAATAATATAATGTTATTAAGTGTAATAGGAAAATGAATTGTGGTTGATGATAAAGGTTGTCTTTATTGGAAATATGATTTATGATTTATATGATATGTAGATTGTGTATTGCAATAATGAGTGATATGATGTGTAATGTGTGTATTGCAATAATGGTTGGTATGGTATATATATAATGTAGGGGTATTAATATATTGGTTTTGAGTATTGGTGATGCATTGGGGTTGGTGATAATATTATATATATATATATACATCTTATATGAAATTAGCTAGGATATATTAAAGATAAAGTTAAAAAGAAAAGAAGATATGATAAGAACTAATTATATATTGAATCGATGTATCATTACATATCAATACTTCTATACTATATGTTTATATTTTATATTTGGACTACTAAGCTCTCGGGCTTAGCGCGGGTGTTTATTCGCGCAGGATTTTAGATGGAAGATATGAAGTCTTTTGTTATGCCACAAGAAGAGTAAAGTTTGTCAAGACCAACTAGAGGGTTATGCATACATGTATAAATTTTAATTATGATGTATTTCTGACGAGAGAGTATTTATATGTATAAATCTAGTAATGTATAATAACTGTATGGTTTTAAATTGAGTCGGATTGTGAATATAGAAGTGTGAATTCTTCTTGCAGGATTGTAGTTGAGGTTATAAGGGTGGATTATTGGGAGTGTACTTGAGTTGAATTGTGAAACAAAATGTTTTTCAAATATAAGAAAAATCAATTTTGTCGACACTTGGGACCTAGAATTTTAAGGGAGACTCCGTCAAAATTTTTTTTGAAAAATTTTTATAAGGAACATTAAGTAAGCTGACATAACCAGAGCTCGTATCTTGATGTAGCATTCCTCCTCGGCTTATTATAGGTCGGGAAGGGGTGTTACAATTGTTTTGGTATCAGAGCTTAGGTTCGAGATTCTCGGCCTAAGTAAATTTAAAAAGGAAATGTTTTAAAAAGAAAAATGATGATGAATGAAAATGAAAAGAATGAAATTTTTGATACATGCATATGCATTAACATCTAGGTTGGTCTCGAATGTGGTATTATATGAATTGAAATGTATTGAATTGTATGAAATGGATAATAATGTGTGGATGAAGTTCTATATGAATGGAAATTTAAAGAAAGCAATGAGATGGAAAAATTTATGTAAGTTTAAGTGATAAATTAAAGAATGGTAGTTTCCTTGAGGAAAGAAAATGTGAAATATGATTATAATATAAAGAAATGATCAGGAAAAATAAAGTAAAAAAAAATGAATTAAAAACAAAATCAAAATCAAAGTATGTAATCTTTCCTCTACTATTTGAATCTCTTTCTAATAAAGCTTATGTTTGGATTGCAAGGGAGAGGAAATATTGTTGATGGATAATATGGATGGATATGTAATTATAATGAAGAGAATATGGTGGAATATTGAATGAGTTGATTGATATAGACAAAGTGTGATAACTTAAGGTTTGAATATGTAAAGTTAAGATTAAAAAAAAAATGATAGGGGTTAAGCAAGGAGATAAAATGGTGTTGTTAGTATTGTTAATTTAATGTAAACATTGTGGTTTGAATGGTAGGAATATAATATGCTTGAGTATTGTTAAAGCTCATGTTAATGGTGATAATGTGTAATATTTGGATTTTTGAAATGAGCTTTAATGATTGTAAAAAGGATATATTTTGATGTTGCTTTGTAGTATGTATATATAAGATATTTACTTAAGTTTATATTAATAAAACGAGATGAGTAAATTGAAGTTTAAGCAAAGTAGTAAGAGGAGAATTTATAATGTTAACAGAATTTGGATAAAGATTATTTAAATATCGAAAATTTAATGTATAGTACGTATATGAGTTAAGTGGAATGAAAATTTTTGCATATTAAGAATGACTTACAGATATGTAATTTGATGAACTAAAAGTTGGCAAGTGATGAAGTAATCATGATAAGGTTGACTACTTGGAAGGTGATAATGGGATGTAAGATGCTAGTGATCAAGGATTGAGTTGATCACTTGAAAGTGTAATGTACGCATAGTATTGCGTGTTTGTAACCTATACAACTACATATCTATTAGTGTTGAGAATGAGTACTCTTGCATTGATAAACTTGTGCAAAGTTAGGTCATGTGATAATATTAATAGTGAGAATTGGATTGAGCAATGTTAGTTCAAGAAATTGAGATTTGTGATAACGAAATTTGGAAATTTTATAGGGATTAATGGGCGATGTGTATATGATTGGATGTAAGGGACATATGTATAAATATGTGAGATATATATAAATAATTTAAGTCATGTAAAAAAAAAAAAAAAAAAAAAAAAGAAGATGAAAATGGTGTTGTTCAATGAAAAATAATAAATGTTAAATGTGTATTGATGGTATGAAAAAGAGGAATTAAATATAATTGTAAAGTGTAAGAAATATGAAAGCAAGTCACATTGTGAACGTGACCTATGTATGTGAATGTGGTATAATTATTTGTATAGTGGTATGAAGAATGATATGGCATGTATTAGTGGATCTATGAGAAATTAAGTTTTGATTTATGAAGAGTTAGACTATGGATTGTAATGGAAAGTGAAAAAGGACTCGAGTAACAATGGACGATGAAATTGTTATGATAATAACTGAGCTAGACTATCATATAATGCTTTCTGGTTGAAGGATTATGCTTGTGGAAATATATTATATGTATATGTGTTTAATAAAGATGGAAAGTATAATGTATGAAAAGTTTTATAAGAGATAGGTTAGAAATGGAAGTTGTATAAAGTTTGTATATGATTGAATGTTGTACACATAAGTGTTATAAGAAATATTGTTGATGTGAGTTAGGCTAATGATAATCATATGATCAAGAACAAATTGTTTTGGAGACAAAGTTGAATTATGTCAACTTTTGAGATAGTTGGAAATGTTTGAAGAAGAATAATAGAGGAACAATATTGATTTATAAACTACATATGTGACTATTAATATACTCTGGCTATATAATTTGTTTAGTGTAATTGGCTGGTTAAGTTTGTTATCAGCAGATTTGGGCCTAAGGTGATATGATTGTAGTATTATGTGGGTGAGATTGATAATTTTGTTTCAAGAAATATGGTTAGGAGTTGTGATTGGTAAAGTGGTATCTTATCAATTCTATGTTAGAAATTTGTTTATAATTATGAAAAATATGAATAGAGAAGAGAACCGTGTAAATGTCTTGAATTGTGAAGAATGAATAAAAAGTGATTATGTAATCATAGTAATGGTATGATAATGTGAGAATATGATAAATGGGAGAAATTTATGAAATGTGATTGAAAATGATACTGAATATATTTTTGTTATAAGATAAATTAATTGATGGAAACAATGTTAAGTGAATGAACTATGGGTAATAATTATAGTATGAGAAAAATTATGAGAATTATGGGAGATTGCACTGCTATTATTGAAAGCAGAAGATATATATGAATATTGAAAGATAATTTGAAGTAATTTGTTAGTAAGGAGTCGAACAGATGGATCCTAAGGGATTAGAAGTTGAGAATGAGTTTGACCTAATAGAATTGTGTTATGTATATTGATATGTGATGATAAACTTAAATAAGTTAATGGTTGGTTTGAATGGAATAAGATTGAAATGTTGTTATTTTATGACAGCTAGATCAATTGATCTAGAATTCATTAAGATTGTGAATTATTATCGAGATTTAATATGTATAGTTATGCTAAGAGTATAAGATATATATGATAATGTATATATGAAGTGATATGCTGATACATGAATGAATTATGATATATCAGTTATTAAAGATAATGAAAGGAAAAAGGTTGATTATCTGTAAAGTAAATTTATAAAGATTGTATCGATATTAATATTAAGTGAAAAACATGGTAAAGAGGGATTTAAGTATAAGAAATGAAAATATTGTTATCAATCAAGGTTTGATAAGTGGTTATTTTCAAAAGTGATTGTAATAACAGGATAATCTATAGTAAGATTTAATTCAATAATTTCCAAGATTAAAGTTAAAAGATTGCCTATAAAAAGATGAAGTGATAAATATCTTGAATGTAATAGATGAATGGTATATTTATAGATTATAAGATGATTTGATTATTGTATAAAAGAAAATTTCTTTGAAATGTAATGAGTTATTTTGGGTGTTTTGTTGAAAAAGTAATAAGATAAATATAGCTATATAATGATGAGTTGTGAATTGGGAAAAGATGATTGACTAAAGGTGGAAGAGTAAAAGTTATGTAATTTGATGAAATCATAATATAAGAATACGATTACCTTCATATGAATTAAGATGGTGTTTTATTATAAATGAATTGTTATTGTGCTGGATAATTTCGAGGACGAAATTATTTAAGGGGGAGAGAATTGTAATATCCCAAAATATACCCTAAAAGTTTTAGAGTTATTGTTGTATTTGGATTAAATGTATATGTTTGATGAAAAGAGAAAAGAAATGAAGAGGTAGATGTATTTGAGGGATGAGATGTATATTTGGTATTTGGAAAATATATGGGAAATATAAAAGGAATATACATATACCCACATATACACCACATATACATAATGTATAAAGTGGTGTAGGAAAAGTGAATATATATATATATATAATATTAATTAATTAATAATAATGATAATAATATTTATAAAAGAGAAAGAAGAAAAGAAAGTCAAAGGGTTGAATGAAGGTTGTGGTGGAGAATTTTTAGAAATAATTAATATTATTATTATTATATATATATATATAGGATAAGTATGAAGAAAAGAAGAAAAATCTTCTTGTCTCCTTCTTCTTCTTCTTCTTACGAGAGAGAGAGAGAGAGAAAGAGAGAAAGGAGATTTTAATTATGCACATCAAAATTTTTAAGGGCTTAAAGAGAATTGAAGTGAAGATTGAAGATTTGGCAAAGACTACTCAAGTAAGTATTCATTTCTTTGAATTGATTTCCATTGATTGTATTGATATGGGATGTAGTTAGTATGTTAAGATGATAATAGTGAAAGATTGAAAGATATGTGTAGATTTAAATGGTTATTTGTGAGGATGATGATGGATTATTAAATTGGTTAGTAAGGGTTTGATATATATATGAGTTGGAAAATGGAATAATTGATGTATGTTTGTGTTTAGTGAAATTGTTTCTGTTTTACAATTAGTAAAGGCTGTGATTTGTATGATTTTTAATTAATTATAGAAAAATGTTCTTGAAGTGAATTTTTGATATGTTGTGCCTCTATGAGTCTAGAATGACTGAAAAATATGTTGATTCGATTTTGGATAGGTTATGAGTTTAGAAAGATTATTTTTATTAGATCTGTTCCAGCAGGTACCTTAACTGAGACAGCTATATTTCGGGATTTTTAATAAAATGTAGAAAAATTATATTCAATTGAATTTTGGATATGTTGTTGCTTAATGAGTCTAGTATTTGAGAAAAATAATTTGGAACCAAGTTGATTGAATTTAAGTTATGGAATTCACAAAGTTTAGAACTGCTGCCAGGATGCAGGGCAATTGGGGCAGTCTGTTTGGGTGAACTATTTGACCAAGATTTTGTGTTCAGTTTGATCTGAAATTTTAAAGGAATGATTTTAAGATGTAAAATTAAGTTCTGTAAAAATTTTAGAGTTTTTAGTCAAGTATATTATTTTATACAAATTTTCAAAATAAGGATAAAATTTAGTCTAAAACCAGAATTTACTATTCATATGGTCATTTTGCTAATATTCCTTTTGGATTAGGTTGTGAAGAGGTTGAATTGCCCTAATCTAAGTGTTGAGGATTCTTGGAAGAGTAGGTGTATAGAGTGGTGTAAGTTGGTTTTAAGGTAAGTACAAAGTTTATATGATTGCACTTATTTACATGAATTAAGACTTAACACATTTGTTTGTAAATGTGTTAAGTGAATTACTATATTGTCAATATAATTTGATTAAGGTTATGATTGGATGATGTGAAAGATATGAAGATCATTCAAATAGGTAAGTACAATGCAATTTGTTATGATAAATATTGTAATGATGAATTGTGCTAATGTGTTTTGAGAAATGATGAAATGTATTGTAATTGTGGTTGGTAATAATGATTGAAATGAAATAAATAGACATGTTGATTATATGATGATGAATTTAAGATATATGCTCAATATAATTGTTTATGTATACTTGAATGATGAAGTGCTATAACGTGAATTGAAATATGATAAGAGGTGAAGCCATTGAGATTGGCTATGATGAATCAAATGAGATGTGAAGCCATTGTGT
This sequence comes from Garcia nutans, assembly GCA_947685225.1. NCBI lineage: Eukaryota > Viridiplantae > Streptophyta > Magnoliopsida > Malpighiales > Euphorbiaceae > Garcia > Garcia nutans. The sequence goes on from CANTUV010000005.1 coordinate 20,378,945, forward strand.
TGGCTACGAGAATGTAAATGAATTATAATTGAGGCATGGTTGCCTGTTATGAAAATGAAATGAATTGAGAAAGAAATGTACAAAGATATAAATGAAAAGAGTTGTGTCTAATATGTTAATTCAACTTTCAGAGTTCTGGATTTGACGGCATGCCTATAACATATGAAATGTAACAGTCTAGCCGGGTTGAGGATCTCCTCAAGTTGTTGAGTTGATGGTCCAAGAGACTGGGTCTGTTACACTATATGAATTATAAATGTGAAATATATGAAAAGTAACAGTCTTGCCGGGTTGAGGATCTTCTCGATTAGTCGGGTGGATGGTCCAAGAGACTGGGTCTGTTACACTCTCCATGGATAGAGATATGATATATGTTGCCTACGGGCTTGATTATTGTGATTATGGATCAAAGCAGTAACTCTGAACTTTGAATAACATATTAGTGTTTTGGGCCCGAGTCTGTCTTTATTGTCAATGTGAAATGCAAGTATTGAAATATTGATTGTGAGTATTAATAATGAATTATGCTTGGTGGATTGTGAATAATATAATGTTATTAAGTGTAATAGGAAAATGAATTGTGGTTGATGATAAAGGTTGTCTTTATTGGAAATATGATTTATGATTTATATGATATGTAGATTGTGTATTGCAATAATGAGTGATATGATGTGTAATGTGTGTATTGCAATAATGGTTGGTATGGTATATATATAATGTAGGGGTATTAATATATTGGTTTTGAGTATTGGTGATGCATTGGGGTTGGTGATAATATTATATATATATATATACATCTTATATGAAATTAGCTAGGATATATTAAAGATAAAGTTAAAAAGAAAAGAAGATATGATAAGAACTAATTATATATTGAATCGATGTATCATTACATATCAATACTTCTATACTATATGTTTATATTTTATATTTGGACTACTAAGCTCTCGGGCTTAGCGCGGGTGTTTATTCGCGCAGGATTTTAGATGGAAGATATGAAGTCTTTTGTTATGCCACAAGAAGAGTAAAGTTTGTCAAGACCAACTAGAGGGTTATGCATACATGTATAAATTTTAATTATGATGTATTTCTGACGAGAGAGTATTTATATGTATAAATCTAGTAATGTATAATAACTGTATGGTTTTAAATTGAGTCGGATTGTGAATATAGAAGTGTGAATTCTTCTTGCAGGATTGTAGTTGAGGTTATAAGGGTGGATTATTGGGAGTGTACTTGAGTTGAATTGTGAAACAAAATGTTTTTCAAATATAAGAAAAATCAATTTTGTCGACACTTGGGACCTAGAATTTTAAGGGAGACTCCGTCAAAATTTTTTTTGAAAAATTTTTATAAGGAACATTAAGTAAGCTGACATAACCAGAGCTCGTATCTTGATGTAGCATTCCTCCTCGGCTTATTATAGGTCGGGAAGGGGTGTTACAATCTAGGCCGAAACTCCATATCCAACAAGGGGAGATATTTTCTTCTTCCATACACCAAGGATTGAAAAAGTGGAGTTTTAGAAGTTTTTTCATCAATTGGTAAGTATCTAACTATTTTCTTTAAATTCCATGGAAAATTGAATTATGTGAGTTTTGAAATTTTGAAGTGGTATGTTATATTTGTTGGAATTGGTTTTTATGATGTTATTTTGGGTAGTTAACAATGATTTTAAGGTTAGATTGAAGAGATGATGGAGTTTGGATAAAGAATGGTGAAGAGAGAGAATTTAGGTTATGAAACTTATGGGTTTGTGAAAACATGAGCTTTAATTGTGCAAATTAATTCCAAATGAGTTGTTTTCATGCATAAACAAGCATTTTAAAGTCAAATATTAGATTTGGTTGTGTTTGGTTGAAGTTTGAGAATGGAAGTGGAGATTTAGGGTTTTGAAAAAGTAATTTTTTAAAGTTATTGAATTGTGTGATTTTATTTGTTTAAGCAGATTGTTTAGTGTTAAAAGCGATGAAAATAAGCTTGAAATGATTAATGGATTGTGTTGGAATAGAAAACTTTCAATGGGAGAAGGTTATGTCATTTTAGAGTTTTGTATATAAGAATGTATTTTTGTGATGTGAATGGTTTAAATGTATTAAAATTTATTTTTAATAATATAAATAAACTTAAAACACTAATTTAAATGGAATAGAATGGAATTCTAATGTTAAAATAAGGAAACGCTAAATTTTTTAAAATTTGCAGGAGTGATGTTTAATTATGGTTTAATATTGAAAATGCTATTAAATGTGATACTAAATGATTATTTGTTATCACATTTGGTTTAGGCATTGAGGGAGGTTATTTTGCTTCATCCAAGTGGTGAAGGGCAACTTAGAAAGATAGGATTGGAGGTTGTTTAAGCTTGCTTTGGGTTGCTATTTGAGGTATTTACAAACTTTAAATACATTGATTATGTTTGTATGACATTTGGGCTTAACTCATTTTTGTAACACCCCGATACTCCATACAAGTACTATACATACACCCGGTATACATACAGTAAGTATATAAAGTATAAGGATGTCACTTTTCGATACATTTTTAAAACCTTTAACAGAGTTCAAACCACAATACATAAATTTAAAGAACATTTACAAAATCATTTTATTTTTAATGATCTTACATATATATATCATAATCTTATCTTTATCAAAACATCATTGATACATATAAATATACTCTTGTCAGAAATACATCATAATTAAAAATTATACATGTATGCATCACTCTCTAGTTGGTCTCGATAAACTCTTACTCTTCTCGTGGCATAACGAAAGACTTCATATCTTCCACCTAGTCACCTGTGCGATTACACATCCGCGCTAAGCCCGAGAGCTTAGTAGTACAAATATAACATATAAACATACATTATAGAAATTCTAACATATAATGAAATATCACTTCCATGTACCATTAGTTTCTTATCATGTTTTTCCTTTTGAATTGCAGCTTTCATATATCTCTACTAATCTCATATATTATATATACATATATACATATCATTAACACCAACCACAATCCATCACTAATACTCACAATCATTATATCAATATGCATATTACATAACATACTTCATATCATTATTTTATTCACAATTCACCAATCATGAATCACATTTCCAATGAAGGCAATCATTATCACCATTCATGAATCACATTTCCAACAAGGGCAATCATTATCATCATTCAGGAGTCACATTTCCAACAAAGGTAATCATTATCTCATTACTCATTTATTTCAACATTTGTATATCACATTGAAAACAAAGGCAGACTCGGGCCCAAAAGACACTAATATGCCATTCAATTTTCAGAGTTAATGCTTTGGTTTTATTATCACATTTATCATTATCATAGACCCAACTAGGCTTCAAGGATTTAGGTTCAACCAAGCTTCAAGGGGAACAAAGCATGCTAAGTATCAACCCAACTTGGCTTCAAGAACCAACCCAACCTAGCTTCAAGGGTTGTAACATCTCAATTAGGCTTCAAGGACTAGACCCAACCAAGCTTCAAGGGGAGTAAAACATGTTAAACTTCTACCCAACTTGGCTTCAAGGATCAAGCCCAACCTAACTTCAAGAGATTGTTACTAATATTAGGCATGCAACCAACAACAAACTCTGAAAATGGAATAACACATTAGCTACACAATTCATTTATCAATTTCATTCTCAATTCTCATCATCAATTAGGCAAACATGCCTTACGTCTTTCAACTGAATCATCATAGCCAATCACAATGGCTTCATATCTCATTATATTTCAATTCACATATTAATACTTCATTATTCAAGTATACATAATCAATTACATTGAACATTATCATCCAAGCAAATATGCTTCAATTATCTCAATTCACGTTTCATAAAGCTCATATTATGCCAAACATAATATTATTGATATGCAATAATGTGGATTAGGGTTTGTACTTACCTCAAGAGCCACTCCCATCAAGCTATACATAATCATTTACCTCATCATATCCTTCACATTTTACATATAGCATCATTGATGTAACATTATGAAGTATATTATTCATATAACACATGACCATTCACAAGATTCACAATGTATATAACATAACATTGTTCATATAGTATCCTATGCATCATCAAATGTATGTTCATTCTCAACAATACAAGAAGAGCAAAGAACAATCACAGTAGCCAACACACTGGAGGGACACGGCCAAGCTTGTGGCCGTGTCTCTCAACACCAAATCAACCGAGGCAGACACAGGCAAGGGACACGGCCGTGTCTCTCAACAAAAATCAGGCAGTGGCAAACATGGGCAAGGGACACGGCCGTGTCTTCTCCAAAAATCATCCAACACGGCCAAATTTCCATAGACTTGGCCGTGTCTCCCAAAAATATTTAGTTTTGGCCGTGTATCTTCTTAGGTTTGGTCGTGTCTCTCATGAATAAACCCTAAACATAGCCAAAACTCTTCTAATTGAATCAAGAACACATTATACACAACTTAACCTCATTCAAATGGATATAATCAATGTTAATAACACATATTTTACATATTCATCACAATATTCACATTAACACTATATTAACCATACAATCAATCACTTACCACTTCAAAACCCTAAAACCAAACATCACCCTTAACTTACCATCTTCAAACCAAAACCAACACCAATTCAACCTTTTAACTTACAATCAATTTTAACACTTATAAACACATCTTAAACATACTTATTCATACAATCAACAATTTATAAATCACCTCAAACACCACTTCAAAATAACAAAGGAAAACAAGAGAGTACTTACCTAAATTGAAGAAATTTCACAAATCTCCAACTTAATCCTTTGATTCTCCCTTCAATTTGATGTTTAAAACTTAGAACACCTCTCTTCCTCTCCTTTTCCTTTGATAGCCGGCCACACCAAAAGAGAAGAGAAGAAAAGAAAATAATGACAAGTCAAACTTCTCTTCTTCTTTAAATCTCCACCATGCAATCTAACACAACAATTACTTAAATGCCCTCATCCATTTAAACTTAACTCTTGTCACTCATATGCCCATTTAAGTAATTTCACATATCACAAATAAATATCCTCTTCCATTGACCATCCCTTTTGACTTATGTATATGTTATTTATACTACCATATATGCAACATATACACTTCCTTTAAAAATTCTTTTCTCTTTCAATTTGACACATACATTCAATCCAATTAAAACAACAATAATATTCAAAACTTCTAGGGCATACATTGGGATATTACAATTTTGGTTGAAAAATGTGTTAAACTACTTGGTACATTGGTTGTGTATGAATAATGTGCTATGACATTTGTAATGTCATATATGTGTTAAATGCATTGTGAAAACTCATTGATAATGGCTAAATTGTGTAAATGTGATTAAAATGTGTATTATGGGAAATACCCAAAGTGATTGGGTAATGTGTTGTGAATGAAAAAAAATGTGATATAATGTAATGAGATATGTGGAAATATAATGAAATGAATTGATATTGAGATAAATGAGATAAGTGAGATAAGTGAGAAAAGTGAGAAAAAAATAAGAAAATAAGGCAATGTGCCTATATTGAATATGTGAAAATGAGAAAGAGATTAATAATGAGAAATTTAAATAAATTGTGTGTCTAATATGTTATTCAATTTTTAGAGTTCTGTGTTTGGCGGCATACCTATGATTGCCTACAGGCTAGACGTTGGGCGTCATTGTGAAATATTTTTGAGGTGACATGACCGGGTAAGTCTCAAAAATAAATATTTAAAGCTAGGCTGGGTGAAATGACCGGATCATAAGCTCAGGCCTAGTTAGATTATTACATTGATATATTGTCTAAGGGGCTAGACATATGGTGTCATTATAGACCAAAACAGTAACTCTGAAATTTGAATAGCATACTAGTTATCTTTGGGTCCATGTTTGTGTTTATTTTTATGTGAAATATTTGGAAAGTATAAGAAAATGGAATGATGTGATATTCATAAGCATTGTGCATTGGCATTGTATTTGATTTTTGTTATTATCAAAGTTTGTACTACTAGGCTTCGGCTTAGCGCGATTTTTTACATCGCGCAGGTGACATGATAGATTCAGCTGAGCCAAAGAGTTCTTCTAGACCAAGTCAGGTCTAGACTTGTGGTTGAGCGTGTAGAGTTGATATCGATATTAGAAACACTGTCAGCAGCATGTATATATTTTATGTTATTGTATATTTTTAATATTATGCATAATATATTATGTTTTGGATTTTATATATTGTAAACTATAAAGAAAATTTGGGTTAAGTTATTTGAAATGGGAGTTTAAATGTGTTCTAAATTATATATATATATATATTTGATAAACTTGGTGAAATTGAGGAGTATGATTTGAGATGGTGAATTGAAATTATTTGAGAGTGTGTTCTTTTTGCAGCTTATATTTTGCAAAATTTTGGGAATGTCCAAATTACAGATAAAATTTTGGCTAATTTTTTTAGAGATTTTCATATAAAATATTTATTTTGGGTTTATATAACGAGCAAAGAATATTTATATACTATTTAATTTTATATATTTAGTATTAGAAATTTTAAATTTGAAATGTGAACAATTTTTATTGAACCAATCGATGACATTTTTGTACCGTATATGCATATTTTACATATACTAAAAATATGTATTGTACATATATAAGATATAAGGGTGTTACACGCTTAATTTATAATAGTTTATATGATTTTTTTTATTTTTATAATTTTTTTATTATTTATTTTATTTGATATTAATTATAAGAAATTAATTAAATTCATTATATTAGTTATCATTATTGCTTTATTTATAACAGTCGTATATGCTTTTTTTATTTTGAGATTATTTTTTTCATTGCTTGATTTATTAGATATTAACGGTAGGAAATTAATCAATGTCATTATATTAGTTTATGTTATTGCTTTATTTATCGTAGTTATATATGATTTTTTATTTTTATATTAATTTTTTTAGATATCAATTATAAGAAATTAATCAATGTGATTATATTAGTTAGTGTTATTGCTTTATTTATAATAGTCATTTGTGATTTTTTATTTTAAAATAATTTTTTAATTACTTTTTTATTAGATATTAATTATAGGGAATTAATTAACATCAATATATTAGGTAATGTTATTGCTTTATTTATAATAGTTATTTATGATTTTTTTATTTTAAGATTAATTTTTTTTCATTGCTTATTGTATTAGATATTTACTGTAGGAAATTAATTAAATTCAGTATATTAGTTAATGTTATTACTTTATTGATTTGCAAACTTTTTTTTATGATTTTTAAACTTAGATTAACCATATTTCATTAATTAATTCTTGAACAGTAATTATTGAATATTAAGTAAAATGAACTAACTATTAGAACCTTTTTTTATTTGCTTTTTTAATAAGCTTAGATTAATATATATAGTCCACCATTAATTAATTTACTGATACAAATTATCATTATAAATTAATATATTAAATTTTATGAAAAATGTATGAACTTTGATATATATGGTATATTTTTCTTATGTAATATTACTAAAAAAAATAGTACGATTTAAAAAAAACTATTATACTTAATAAATTAAAAAAAACAACTAAATACATTACAAATAAATAAATATATTTACACTTGCATCCAAATAAAATATTATTCCATTTACCAACGAAAGTTACTTCTCTCCATAGGTAAATAAAATATATTTACCTGCTAATTAAAAAATTTATCGGTAAATATCTACACTTGCAGACCATGTAGCTATATTCACCCAGCAAACATCGCTCCAAATAGTTTCCCAAATAAAATATTATAATATGTGGTACAAAGTTCTATGGTTGTGTATTTAGCTACATATTTATTTTTCATGTTAAGTTTTAATTTTGATAATTTTATTATTAAACCTCTTTTATTAAGTAAGTTTTAGTCTTATTTAGACTTAATTAATATTTATAAAAATTAAATTGCTAGCTTATTTTGAAGAAGGTAGAGTAAAATTTTAATTTTGGTATAAGAAAATTTTAAGTCAAGGTGAAGAATTATTAAGGTAAATTTGAATTATCTAGGAAGTTCTACTGTTTTTAATTATTTTTATTTTGAAAGTTGAATTTTTTATTAGAAATTAATTTTATTAATTTATTATTATTTAATTATATAAGATTTTTAATTTTTTTATCAAGTAATTACACACACATATAGACTCACGATGTAGTTATGCATAATTAGGTTATAAATTTTTAAATGTTTCCTTTAATTTTTTTTACCTTTCAGTTTATTATTGAATTTTTCTTTTATTTATCATTGGATATAGACTTACGCTGAATCACATTGAATTTCTATTTGCTCTTTTATTTTTTTTTACTTTTATTTTGTATTTTCAAGCTAACTCATATATATATAGACATGGCCACGGTTCAGAAATCGCCGGTTCCAATTTAGAAAATTCTTGAACCTAAACCAAACCTTCTACAGGACGGTTTAAAAATGGTTCAAGAACCGCCGGTTCCGGTTTAAACCCAAATTCGAAGGCAGTTCGAGAGACAATTTGAGAAGAGAGTTCGAAGAAGGAATTTAAAAGCGGTCTATGATAATTCAAAGTTGTTTGGAACAATTTAGGAGATAATTTATATATAATTTTAATTAAAAAAAATAAAAATATTGGGATTAATTTACTAAAAAAAAAACATATGTGCAACTTAAAAAAATAAGTTATTTATGTATCTTTTTAGACTTTAAAGATAAATTAACATTCATGTGTTTCTTTCATCTTGTATTTATGCGATTGTTGAAAATTATAATCATCATTTTAATTTTTTTTCAATTATATTTTCTATGTCAATTGGTCTAAAAAATTCATCAACTATATTATTTTTTTTTCTTGATCTAAAATTCGGGCCTTGATTATTTGTCATTTTTTTGGAAATTATAATGTAATAAAATTTTGAATAAAAAAATAATACATAAGATAAAAATTTAAAAATAATAGAAATATATTAAAAATAATAGAAATAAATTTTGAATATAAAATAAGATTATACTATAATTTTTTTAAAAAAAATGAGAATGTAGATTATTGAAAATATTACTGAATAAATTAAAAAAATAGAAAATCTAAAATATATAAAAGATTAGAGAAAAATAAGATAAATTAAAATTTAGAAATATAAAAAATTTTAAAATATAAGTGGTATTTATAGAGTTAGTACAAAAATTTCAAATTAAAGAATAAAAAATAAATAAAACAAAAGCAATAATCTAAATAAAATGTACTAATTTAATAGTTTGAATTGAGTTTTAAACTATAAAATTGCCGGTTTTTAAAAATCATAAACTTGAACCAAACCATAAATTAAAATTCAGATTTCGGTTTGAAACGGTTCCGATTTTGACTGATTCCAGTTTTAATCGATTCGGTTCCAAACCGAATTTTGATCATGTTTAGTGTATATATACATTTATTGTAAATTTGATAGGTCACACGTTAAGAATATTTGAGGCAAGGATGGAGCTATATACACAGTATGGGTGGAGGGCTGCCCCCTACCATTTCTCTCTCTCTCTCTCTCTCTCTCTCTCTCTCTCTCTCTATATATATATATATATATATTATAAAATTTTATAAATGGGCCATTTTCATTGAATAAACTCTTAATCCAAATACATTTACTTGGTTCAAAACTAAATATAAATTAGCTCAAAATTAAAATTTTTTTTATAAAAAGAAAAAAAGAAATATGAATGATATATAATATAACATTAGGAAAAATAATATATAATTCATATTGCAATATTTTAATGATATTTATAATATTGAGAGTTGGAGTTTTATTTTTCAATATTAATATTTAAAATAATACTAATTAAAAAGTCTAAATCATGTGACCATTTACAAAAATATTATAATTTTAGCTCTTCATTAAATGGGATATATGAATGCAATATATTTTTTAAGTGGACATTAATTTATATTTGCCATATATAAATTGAGTTTAATAAAATTATAAGACAATATAATTAATCTAATTGTGATTAAAATTTAAAAGATTTTGAGTAGACTGAGTTAATACCTGATGGGTTGTAAGGCAAGATACTGAAACAACATAGTTGACAAAAGTAATGAATTAATGCGCACAAAACAGTTGAGAGGCTGATAGTTGAAAACGTAGTTGGATCGTTTTAAAAGAGAACGTGACCTTTGCTTTTTCAAAAAAAAAAAAAAAAAGAAAATAATTGTGTTAGACTTTTAAGTCAAAGCTTTAGAACTTTTTATTTTTCAAGTACTATCATTTTTTTTTTGAAAGATTCAAGTACTATCATTGGTTAATGCAAATAACTACTTTCTCTTTTATTCAAACTTCGCACTGCATCTTTTTTAAAAAGATACTACTTCATTTTCCTCTCTTTTTTTCCTTTTTTTTTAATCCTGATTTCCTGGATCATTTTTTTTATTATTAATATTTTTTTATTTACTTTTTTATTATTTTCTAAAATACATTTAATCTCTCATAATAACTAAAGTTAAATATATATATTGTACTATCAAAGATATGATGGAAAAATATCATTTTATTTACTGTATTCTTAAAATTTTTTTTATTAAAAATGGTACAATTTTTTTTAAGGATAGAAAAGCTTTTAATTTTTTTTTATTTTTTAGAATGTTTACATTTGTGAACACAGTATTAATTAATAGTTCAATTTTGCAATAGACATTGATTTAGTACGAAAATGAAGAAAGAATTGATTAATAGGTTATCGTGTAGGTCCAAGTCCGCCTTATATCTTTTTCTTAGCTCAAATAAGTCAAATTTTGGTAAAATGATTTTTTTGGCCCTTCATTAACAATGACTAAATAACTATGTTAAAACAATAATTTTTGTTTTAAAAATAATAATTAAATAAATTACAAAAAAATTAAAAATACACAAGGATCAAGAACACTAAAAATATACTCAAGAAACTTTCTCAACAACCAAACATTAATCCAAGCTACAGACAAGGAAGAAAAATCAAATTCAAATATCCTACCGCTGATAAAGAGAAGAACTAAGCTACCGTTTGCTGGTCTAGATATTGAAGAGCAGCTAAAACTTCATATCCTTCTACCTGCAATCCAAAATATGAACAACTCTTACCAAGAAAATTTTTACCAAAATTTAAATTAAGGCTCTTCGGCCAATATCCAATTAAATTTTACTAAGAAAAATTCTTTTTTCTTCTACAAATCATCTTCACTATCACAATCTTCCTTCCAATCTTCATTTTCAGCACCACCATCAAGTCCATGTTATGTGTCAAGTTCTCTTGAATTTGAAGTTTATGTGCCATTAGATCAGTCCATGTGGAAAATCTTAGTCAAAGTAGTTAGCTAAGTCTTAGTTTTTAAGTCCTCTTAGAAGTCTATTATTTTACTGTTATTTATTTGACATGCAGTAGCTAATTTTTAGCTAAGTTGTTATGTGTTTTGCTGTATAAATAAGGACTGATAATGAAGAGAAGGCACTGAAATTTTTTCCAATGTAAAAAAAAAACTATTCATTTGCTTATCTAAATTGGAGGCTCTGGTTTTCCTTGAACTAAACCACTTATAGACTTATTACTCATTTATTTTTTTTCCATCCTTAATCAAAATAGTTAGAGGCAAGAAAAACACACTTAAATTAAATTTTCCTCCTTCAAATCTAAGACCATTAACTAGGTCTCAGATTTTACCACACAATAGTTTGGTATCAGAGCCAGGCATGGAGGAACAAAAGGCTTGCTCGTTTGGAAACTAAAGTCGGCTCTTTATCTGCTGGGCAACAGAGGATGTTGAAGGAAATGCAGGAAATGTTTGCCGTCATGAATGCTCAACTTGATGAATTATCTTCTCACACAGTTCGTGGACCAGGGGAGAGTTTGAATAACCAACCCCCTAGACGTGGCCATCACAGAACAAATGCAGACTTAAATTACACACCTAGGGTGAAGATGAATTTTCCACGCTTCGGTGGCAATGAAGATCCCACAACATGGATTTGCAGGGCAGAATAATTCTTTGAATTTTATCAAACCCAGAAACTAATAAGGTGTTATTAGCATCAATTAACCTGGAGAGAGACACCCAATTATGGCTCCAATTATTGAAGGAAGAAAATGAATGTGTTACATGGGACGATCCGAAATCCAAATATCATGTCAGATTTTGACCAACTCAATTTGAAGATTTCTTTGGTGAATTAACAAAGCTACACCAAACTGGCATAGTAAGGGATTATCAATCGTAATTTGAAAAATTATTAATAAGAGCAGGAAGAATGATGGCATCTCAACAAGTTAGTTGCTTTATAAGTGGCTTGAAGGAACAAATTAAGACGAATGTTCAAGCTTGCAACGTTATCAGCTGCCATCGGTTTAGCAAGGCTGTATGAGGCTTTTATGAACTCCTCTAGGCGAACCAACTTGTTGGACTCTAAAAGGGTTACTAATACTAGGCCATATATGCCCAACCAAACCCAACTACCTATGAGAAAGCTAAGTCTTGTGGAGCTACAAGAATGGCTAGAAAAAGGACTTTGTTTCAACTGCAATGAAAAGTTCAGTCCTGGGCATAGGTGCAAAAAATTATTTGTCATCAAGGGAAGCAGTCCAGAAGTAGAAGATGAAGATGTAGATATGGAGGTAGAAGATTTCACAACCGTAGAGACTCTAGAAATTTCCACTCATGCTATCGGCGGTACACAAATTCCACAAACTATGAAGGTGCCAGGCAGAATGAGTAATCACCAAATTCAATTTTGATGGACTCTGGTAGCACTCGCAATTTCTTAAATGATAAAATTAAAAAAAAAAAGTTAAGGCATTTCCTCAAGTGGTGGGAGCAAGTTCGAAGTGGTTGTAACAAATGGGGAGAAACTCACAAGTTTAAGGTATTGTAAACAAGTCTGTATCATACTAATTTTTATTTGCTTCCTTTAGTCAGCTGTGATGTTGTTTTAGGAACTCAATGGTTGTGCGCTTTAGGACCTATTACTTGGGATTTTTCTAAATTGGACATGAAGTTTATATTGGAGGAAAATATGTGGTCTTTAAAGGATTGACAGCTCCTAAGGATATGGTGGTGGATGATCAAAAATTGCAAAGGAGTTAAACAAGAGCCCAAGGAGGGTGTTCTTCTGCAAATTGTTGTTGTTCACTCCCGAAATCAAGAGGAATGCAATCGAACTCACCCTCAAATGAAGAATATCTTACAATTTTTTAAGGATATTTTCCAAAAACCATAAGGATTACCACCTTTGAGGTCCTATGACCACTAGATACACCTTAAGCAAGATATTGAGCCAATTTGTGTTAAGCCATATCGATATCCATGCTACTAATAGAATTAGATTGAGAAATTGGTGGCTGAATTATTAACATCAGGAGTGATCCGTCTGAGCCAAAGTCCATACTCTTCACTAGTATTACTTGTCAAAAAATATGATGGTTCATGGAGATTATGTGTTGACTATCGTGCCTTGAGCAAAAACTGATGACAACAATGACACATTTGTTATGACATTTGTATCTTTTATTATATATTTTGCTGATACATTAAGTAAGCTTTGAATTTCTTAAAGGAATGGTGGAACATATAGTTAGGAAAAGTTGGTATAGATTAGTTAGGATCCATGTCCAATTACTATTGCTTTTGTACTTCTTTGCTGTAATTTTTTATCTATAAAAGCTCAATGAAATATAGTAGAATGTGTGGAGTTTTTAGACACAATTACCCTCTGTTATACTCTGTTTTTGTGTGTTTATTTTCCATCAGTGGTATAAGAGCTTCTCTGATCTTGGAGGGGCTGATTGTGATTTAAAAAAGAGAGAAAACCAGCAAGGCTTCACATAAAACTCTAAACTTCAAAATCATGGCTTCCAGCAATCCAACAGCACCTCCATTACCAATTCTTAATGGTGAAAACTATCCAATTTGGTCTGTAAAAATGAAGACTCACTTGAAAGGCTTGGGATTGTGGCAGTGGGTTGAGACTAATAGAGAACCATTTGTGTTAGGTAACAATCCAACCATCAATCAAATCAAAATCCATGAGGAAGAGCAAGCAAAAGCTCCAAGAGCTCTCTCATATATTCAAGCAGCAATTTTAGAACCCATCTTCACAAGGATTTTGGCTTGTGAAACACCAAAAGAAGGTTGGGATAAGTTGCAGGAGATGTTTAGTGGAAGTGAAAGAACAAGGCAAATGAAAATATTAAATCTGAAGAAGGAATTTGAAGTTTTAAGGATGAACGATGATGAGTCCATTAAAGAGTATGCAAATAGACTCATGGAGATTGTAAACAAGATTAGACTCCTTGGTGTTGACTTATCAAATGAAAGAATTGTAGAGAAAGTGCTTGTTAGCCTACCTGAAAGATTTGAGTCAATGATCTCTTCTTTGAAGGACTCAAAAGACTTGACAAAGATCACATTGGCTGAGCTTGTTCATGCTTTTCAAGCTTATGAACTTAGAAGATCCATGAGACAAGGTAGTAGCAGTAATAATGAAGTAGCCTTTCTTGCAAATCAAAGAAGAAAAACTCCAAATTGGGAGAAGAAGCCTGCTGGAAACAACAAAGAAGGAGAAAAGAAAGTGTATGCTCCTTGCAAACATTGCAACAAGGCTGGTCATCCGGAGAAAAAATGTTGGTATAGACCTAATGCTCAATGCAACAGATGTAAAAAACTTGGTCATACTGCAAATGTTTGCAGATATGTGAACAAGATACAGAACCAAAAAGCTTATATTACTAAAGATCAACAACATCAAACTCAGGAGGAGAGTTTATTTGTTGCTATATATTATGCAGCTGAAGGAAGCAAAGATCAATGGCTTCTAGACAGTGGATGCACACACCATATGTCTTCAAATCTTGAATTTTTCAAGGAAATTGACCAAGCATATAAGTCATCTGTCACAATTGGCAATGGTAAAAGCATTCAAGTTAAGGGAAGAGGAGTTGTGACCGTTGAAACTCAGTCAGGTACAAAACTCATTCTTAATGTTCTCTATGTTCTTGAAATGAGCCAAAATCTACTAAGTGTTGGTCAAATGCTTGAGAATAATTATTCTCTACATTTTCAAAACAAATCATGCATTATAGTTGATCCAGATGGCAGTGAACTTATGAAAGTAAAAATGAAAGACAAAAGCTTTCCTTTGAGCATGAAAATTACAAGTTCTCATGCTTATAATGCTGCATTAACTGATTCTGAGCTTTGGTATAAAAGATTTGGCCATTTCAGATATTCTTCACTTAAAACCATATTTGAAGGCTCTTGCAGAAAATATGCCTCCTATTTGTGCAACTGATAGTGTATGTGGTGTGTGCCAAATTGGGAAGCAAGTCAGGAAATCATTTCCATCAAATCAAGCTTGGAGAGCTGTCGAAAAATTGCAGCTCATTCATTCGGATGTATGTGGACCTATGACTATTCCAACTCCAAGTGGTAATAGATACTTCTTGCTCTTTATTGATGATTACTCAAGAGTAACTTGGGTTTATTTTCTTAAATATAAATCTGAAGTGGTTGATTGTTTCAAGAAGTTTAAGGCCTTGCTAGAAAATCAAAGTGGGTGTAAAATCAAGACCATTAGATCTGATAATGGAACTAAATACACTTCACAAGAATTTGAAAAGTTTTGTTCTGATGCTGGAATTCATCACCAGCTAACTGTCCCTTATTCTCCTCAGCATAATGGAGTATGTGAAAGAAAAAATTGAACCATCATGGAGATGGTAAGATGTTTAATGTTTGAAAAGAATATGCCTCAAAAATTTTGGGCAGAAGCTGTCAATACACCTGTATATTTACTCAACAGGCTGCCAACAAAAGCTCTCTCAAACAAAACTCCATATGAAGCTTCGCATGGAGTTAGACCTACTATTGATCACCTAAAAGTATTTGGATCTCCCTACTATGTTCATATTCCTAATTCTAAGAGATCAAAGCTTGATCAAAAGGCATTTGCTGGTGTGTTATTGGGTTATAGCAGCAACAGTAAAGCCTATAGAATTCTTGATATTCAAACTCAAAAGGTAATTGTTGCTAGAGATGTTAAATTTGATGAATCATCACAGTGGAATTGGGAGAAACAAATTTCAGAATCTAAGGGCTCAAACAACACTTTCCATGAGCAAGATACAACCATAATAAGGCAACAAAATGAAGAAAACTATGATTTTGATTCTGAATTTGTTGTCACAGGAACAAGGCCTTTATATGATATTTATGAACGCTGTAATGTTGCTGTGAATGATTATTCTTGGTTTGCAGATGCTGTAAGTATTCAAGATTGGTTTGAAGAAATGAGTGTCACCACCAAATGTGTTAAGGAGGAGTGATGGCAGCAATGACACATTTGCTGTGACATTTGTATCTTTTCTTATATATTTTGCTGATACATTAAGCTTTAAATTTCTTAGGAAAAGTTGGTATGGATTAGTTAGGATCCATGTTCAATTACTATTGATTTTATACTTCTCTACTGTAATTTTTTATCTATAAAAGCTCAATGAAATATAGCAGAATGTGTGGAGTTTTTACACACAATTACCATCTGTTATACTCTATTTTTGTGTGTTTATTTTCCATCAAAAATACTATCAAAGATAAATTTCCTATTCCAGTCATTGATGAGTTGCTGGACAAGCTTCATGGAGCAAGGTTCTTCACCAAATTGGACTTAAAATCTGGATATCACGAGATAAGAATAAGTCCAGATGCTATTGACAAGATTGCATTTAGAACACACTAAGGGCATTATGAATTTCATGCAATGCCATTTGGATAAACGAATGCACCCTCAACATTTCAAGCTTTTATGAATGATGTATTTAAAGACTATTTAAGAAAGTTTGTCTTGTTTTTCTTTGATGACATTTTAATTTATAGCAAGTCATGGGAAGAGTACTTGAAGCATGTCAAGATTGTTTTTGATGTTTTGAGAGCTAACAAATTATTTATGAAAAGAGAAAAATGTGATTTTAGGTAGGAATAAGTGAAGTACCTGGGGCATCTGATCTCCAAAGATGGTGTTGAAGTAGATGCTGATAAAATTCAAGCTATGCTAGAATGGCCCAAGCTAACCACTATCAAAAAGTTAAGAGGATTTTTGGGATTGACGGGGTACTATCATAAATTCATCAAAGATTATGGCAAGATAGTTGGTCCGTTAGAATCCACCTCCATGATAGCCTACCCTGCATATCCTAGTTGCCACCTTCCACCTCCACAACCACCTCCACCGCCTATACCCACATGATTTACTCCAAAACCTAAAACCTCATCCACTGGTACTGAATGGAGGAAAAGATTCATCTTTGTCTTCATCGACTACCTTCCTCTAAACATCTCTCAAAAAGATATCCGATGTAACACCCTTATACCCAATATACGTACACTAAATATAATCAACATATGTAATATATGTATAAAGGATACAAGAATGTCACAACCATTTTAATGAAATAATTCATCATTTATAAAATATGTATAATCTTAAAACATTTAAATGATGAATGAGATGAAAGTAATGAAAATTGTAGAAAAGTGACAACATGAAATGAGGATATGAGAATGTAATGAGATATTGTGTGTTTGTTAGCACAACACAATTACTTGTTCAAGAGGGTTAATGTTGGTATTGTCAAGTTGGCATGCCAATTATATGTCATGACATTTATTACGCTGCTGGGCGAGATACAATGATATTATATTTATTATTACATCTTCGGGCGAGACATACTGGTTTCAATAGGCGACATGCCTTCCGGTGGTATATGACCTTTAGATCCTTAGTGTCAATAGGGGATGCACCTTTTGGTTGGTATACGGCACTTAGATCCCCAATTTCAGATCTTCGGGTCACGATGGGGCCAAATTAATCTTTCTGAAACCTCGATATTGGGTAGGAACTTGTGAGGCTCAATCTGTGTGTTTGTGAGATGTTGATATATATTGGTATATATTATGAGTTGGATGAGAAATGACTTTTTACATGGTAAATGATGAGTAAATGGATGAGTAATGTATATTATATGGTAATAGCATTAGATATTATTGTGAGATAAAGAATATGTAAATAAGTGTTCCATGTGTTGTTGGCATGATGTTTTGTGAGTCATGGGAGCATGCACTATTTTAAGGAATATTTTATGTTATCAAAATATGTACCACTAAGCTTGTGAGCTTAGCATAGTTAAATAGATCGCGCAGGTGATAAGAATGCGGAACAGGGAGATCCAGGTAGATCTGAGCAGGTCTAAGACCTAGAGTTGACATTTATAGATAGAATTTTTTCATGAGACGAACCTTGATGGTGTTGCATATATATATAATTCTAGTTACTATGCATTTTCATTTTATGTATTTTAATTGACTTTTGGAGATATTATTTATATGTGTACTTAAAATAAGTAATGTTTTAATTAAGGAAACTTTTGTATGTAAACTAGTGAAGTGATGGCTTGAATGAAAATGTGATTTTGGGAGAGTAAATTTTTATTGCAGGTTTCATTTTATTGATTAGAAAAATATTGAAATTACAGACAAAACAAAACTTTGATGAATTTTTCCCAAAGATTTTCTTTTTTCTATAAATTAATCAAATTATATTTTTACTATATTTATTCAATTGAAAAATATAGATTATAATGTTGTATTTATTTTTATATTACCAATTGAAAGTGTTTCTAAAGTTAATTACTGTAGGACTCTTGTATCATATATATTGTATGTATACATGGTATATGTATTGTATGCATATAGGGCATAAGGGTGTTGCACTATGTGAGAATGCTATTTGTTCCTCCGCACATTCACATGATCCAAAGGCCATCATATACCTATAAACATTTAAAGATCAACTGCATCAGAATACTTATTCACTTATATAGTTCACATAACAATTATATTTCACTTTTTCCCATAACCCAAAAAATTGAATTCCTAAATCATGCTCTAATACCACTGAGTGTAAAACCCTAAAACAATCCTTTTAATGAATTATATAGAGATGTAACCAAGAACTATACATTGAACAATTCAAAAAAAAATTAAGTTCTAACCTAAAATCAAAGACACGATCGTGGAAATTATTGGGTCACGCCCGTGTGGTTCAATCCACTACTGCCTCCCAAAAGAAAAATTACATCATACGACTGTGGAAATTGTTGAGCCACACCTGTGGTTTAATCCATTACTATCTCCAGAAGAAAATTTGTACAACACGGTCATGGCAATTTAATTTCCATGCCCATGCATTTCAAACTACTACTGCCCATACTTTCCAACATTCTCATATTCAATCAAACTTCAATGACTTCAATTCACCAACAACCACCTAAAATTTAACCAAGTTTTCTAAATTTCAAACATAATATCCATATAATAAGCATATTATGTAACTAGTATGATATCCAAACCAAATGTATATAGTTATAACTCATAATTATTAAGTAAGTGTGCAAAATCTAACTTCTCATAATTGTACAATTATCACTTAAAATTCAAATACTGCTATGTGAACATGAATAAAATACATTATTTAAAATTCTTCATATAACACTTTTCGTGATGCAATTGATCTGGAATTTTAAGATCTCACTTCGCAAACTGCACTCTTTTCATTTGATTTGCGAGTCAAAAATAAATGTAACACGCTAAGCAAATACTTAGCGGTACTTGCATATTCATAATTTTTCAAAAAATATAACATCAAAAAAATAACCTTTAAACTATCATATGTAAAAGAAATAAAAATGCTACTTTAGAACTTTAGCATATATGAAGTAGGTTTATTTACATGACAGTAGTAAATTCAATGTTCCATAAACTTAAATAAATTTAGTCATTTAACATAGTTTTCTTGATTATAAATTCCTCTTGCTTTGCCCACATTGAATTTTTAAACCCTAGATTCGGATAACAAATCATTGATGGCAAGTAAATGCCTAGTGTAAAGAATTTGGCCAATGGCCAACTAATGATACAAAGTATTCACTTTGGTAAGAATGTCCACCATTAGTATTGACACAAAGTGTCAACTGATGGCACAAAGTGCCCACTATCTCTATAGATCCACCCTCTGGCTAGTCATTTAATCCAAAAGCTAGGTTTAATATCAGTATGATTTGTGCAATTCACTTCTCTTTCATTTTTAGTTAATAATTCAATCATAAGTCACTTTATTAAAAACAATAATATATCTTTGAGTAAAAACACTTTCAAAAGCTCAATGCTTAGTAAAGACTTCACTAGTACTAATATTCTTAGTCAATTATGATTTCAAACATAATTTCTTTAAAAAATAACTCTATAACTATTCCAAACTCTAGATTTGGCATAACCCTAAATCGATACTTTTATGAATCAAAAGTTGTTTAAACATAGTTTCAAACTTAAAACTATACAACCTAAAATTGCTAAAAAAATGGATTTTAATAAATATTCTCTTCACTTTGTTTCATACCCTAATTTTCTCTCTTAACAAATTCAATTAACAACTTTCATCATAGAATTCAATTAAAGTAATAAAATTAGCTCACATATTTTATAAAAATCTAAAGAAAACAAAAGAATAGCAAATTATGAATAAAAAGCACTAACCTCCTTCCAAAGTACTCTTTCTTTCTCTTTTTCAATTTTCTCTTAGATATTTGATGATGATCTCTCTTATTTTAGTGAATTCTCCTAGAAATTTTGAGCCATATGTATGAGTTCCTTAATTTTTACTTGGGTTGATGGAAGAAGGAAGAAAAAAGGAAGATATGGTGATGGTGAGTCAGTTTGGGCATGGGAAGAAGAAGGAAGAAACTTCTAGTTATACATATATATAGTGCTTAGGATTTTATAAGGTGTGATGCTCACACTAAAATTTTGGTACACCTGATTTCTTAAATTATTTCAATTTGATTTTTAATATCTGTGAAATCGTAAAAATATTTAATTAAATTAATTTAAGGTTCCATATTTCTCATCCCCATTTCAATAAAATTTGATTATGGGTCATATGGGCATTTTTGTAAATTTTTACCGCTTTAAGATTCTTTTTTGAAAATATAAATTTTGTCCATACTCGGATTAAACTTTTAACTTTTAAGACTTAACTAACCTCATTTCTCCACCTATTTCAAACACCCAGTTCACTCTCAATATTATATACAATCCTATATCTTTGTAATTTAGAAAATCACAGTTTAAAAATTTTAGGCATTACACAACCAAAATGGTAGGTGTCGCTTGGATAACGCTTAAGCAGTGCATGGGCATCGCCTAGGCAACATGGCTACCACATCTATGTTACAATCCCACATTGAAAGTTTATGAGTTTTGCTTCCATAGCTCACCTATACAAGTAATGTTTCCCTTTGCCTTGAGCCATCATGAGTAGCATGGGCTACCTGCACCATAGCTGTAATGTTTGGAAATTTAAAGCAATAATTTTCCATATTAAATGTATACATAAAAGTGCATATTAGACTGACTATGATATTATATATGGTTTGTATATTTGAATTAGGTGGAAATAAGGTTGATTAAGCCTTAAAAAGTTAAAAACTAAATTCGAGTATAGATTTAATCGGTATTTCTGAAAAAAAAAATTTAAGAGGTAAAAATTACGAAAATGTTCTTGAGGCCCCAGAATTAAATTATGTTGTAATTGGGATGAGGGATATGGGAAATGGTGCTATAAAATAATTAAAGTAATTATTTTTATGATTTTACAAAGTTAAAAATTGGATTAAAGTATATTCAAAGAAAGTAGGTGTACCAAAACAAAGGTATGAGCAAAGTATATAATAAAAACCCAAATTACTATAAAAGAGCTTCCAGTGTCTTCTTTCTTCTTCCATACTCGAATTCCACCATTGAAATTACCTCTATCTTTTTTTTTTCCTTCTTCATTTCTTATTTTCTACATGAAAATCATGGTTTCTTTGAAAGGAAAACAAGCTTTTGATAGAAATTAGTTACTTAAAGCTTGATTAATCAAGGATATTAACATCAAATCAAGGAATTGAATGGAAAAGTGATGGAAGAGCCATTTTAATGAGGTTTGCGCTTGTATACCATTTATTTAGCTATTAATTGCTGTAATTTTGATTTTATGTACCTGAAGAAGTTTGTGATTTATTAAAATAATGTTATTTGTGAAAGTATTTTTATATTGATTTATTTGTGAAGAAAGAAAAGATGGAATTCTGTTTCTTTGATAGTTTAGTTATTTTTGTGTTATGTAAAGAGTGTATTTATTGGTTTTAAAGAGATTATGTTAAAATCAATTAAATAACCATTCTAATATTGGTTTAGGATTATGGAATCAATTTAAGGTTTGGAAGTTTAGGGTTATGGAAAATTTAACTTTGAGAGTATAGTTATATGTGCAATAATTAAAGGTGTGTTATTAAATAATTGACTTAGAAAAAAGTCTATAAGAACTTTGAAATTAATTAAAAGTGGATTTATATGGTTATGGAGGAATTTGGTATTTTAGGAAAGAAAAATCCTTTACTTTGATAGATATGGTTTAGTTGTAACATCTGTTATTTTATAAAAATTAAATTCAATTAAATTAAGAAGTTGAGAGTTAAATGTGGTGTTGGAAGTTAGAAAGTATCATATATATGTGAAATATAATAAAAATATAGATACATATAAAGTCAAACATGAGTTAGAAAAAGTCAACGGTTAAATAGTAAAAGAAGGGTAAAATGGTAATTTACAAAAATAAAAATTAAAAAAATAAAATACAATTATTTTTAGATAGATTGATGAAAATTAAAGACTTAAAAATGACTAAATAATTAATTAAACATTAATACTTTATTAATTAATAATTTTATAATTATGTAAATTGATAAAGGGTAAAATTGGAATTTTAGCAATATAAAGCAATCCATCTTCTTCTTCTTCTCTTCTCTCTCAAGCACGAAATTTCCACCATGGACAAGGATTATTCTTGCTCCAAATAATAAATTTTAGAGAGAATTTCAAGATTGAAGTGATTTTTAAATGTTTCCATTAAGTAAGTAAGCTTTTCTTACTTATTTTCAAGTTTTATGGTTAAATATGAATATGTATAAATTGGATATTTGAAAGAGCATGTTATAATTATTGAAATGGATATGTAAGATGTTATTTTGATGATTAAGTAAAGATTTTATGGTTAAATACTGGATTTGATTAAGTTTAGTTAGAGTTTGGAAGAGGTAATATGGAAGTTAGGATTTTGTAAAGGTTTTAGTAAAACGTGATGGTGCATTTGGATTTATGATTTTAATTGTGTTATTTTGTGTTGTTAATGATATAAATGAGCTCAAATTACCATTTGGAATTGGTTAGAATGAAAAACCAAAATCAAAGAGGCTTAGGGCAAAATTTTAGAATTTTGGTGGAAAAGTGATACATTATATTTTAATACTTCGAATGAGTTAAAATATGATGTTTATGATATATTTAAAGTTTAGAATCAAATTGGGATGGATTAGAGTGAAGTTTGGAGTTGGAGTGTGTTGGGACACATTTTAGTGTTAATGTGCCTAAATTTATGTTTTATGTTTTAAACACCTAGAAAATGTGATACTAATTGACTATGTGCATTCACATTTTCAATAGGTTTTGAGTAGGTTGTAATTTCATCAACCTAGTACTGAAGGGCATTAGAAGATTTTGAAAGTAGAGTGGAGTTTTAGCTCCATTTGTTGCTTCATAGAGGTTACACTACAAGAAAAACTGAATCAGACAACGGTCATCAGACAATGGTTAAGGAAAAAACCATTGTCTGAAAAAAACAGACAACGGTTTTTTTTCCCAAAAAAGCGTTGTCTGATTAATTTTCAGACAACTGTTTTTGGTGTTTTTTTTAACCGTTGTCTATTAGGTGCCATTTTGGTCACACCAGACAATGGTTTTTTAGGGACCGTTGTGTAATATATGTTCAGACAACTGTTTTTCTGGTCATACAAAACCGATGTCTGATAAGATGTTTCGGACAACGGTTTTTTCGAAAGTGTTGTATAATTCAGCGTTTCAGACAACGGTTAAAAAAAACTGTTGTCTGAAGCAAGCATACAGACAACGGTTTTAGGGACTGTTGTGTAATATATGTTCAGACAAGTGTTTTTTTTATAAAAAAAAACCGTTGTCTGATAAAATATTTCAGACAACGGTTATTTAAAAAGTTGTCTGATTAACTGTTCAGACCATTGTAAAATATATGTTCAGACAAGTATATATATAAGTATATACAAGTATATATTAGATATATACAAGAATATATATTAGTATATATACAAGTATATATTAGTATATATATATAAGTATATACAAGTATATTTTAGTATATACAAGTATACATATTAGTATATACAAGTATATATTAGTGAATATACAAGTATATACAAGTATATATTAGTGAATATACAAGTATATACAAGTATATATATTAGTATATACAAGTATATATATAAGTATATATTAGTATATATACAAGCATATATAAATATATATTAGTATATACAAGTATATATATTAGTATATACAAATATATATTAGTATATACAAGTATATACAAGTATATATATTAGTATATACAAGTATTAGAAGCTAAGGTTTGGATTTATAAACATTTCATAAACCCATTAGAAACTTTAAAGTCCACCATTAAATAATGATTTAGATATAATATGATATTATATAAATAGGAATACAAGTATATATTAGTATATATATATACAAGTATATACATGTATATACAAGTATATATATAAGTATATACAAGTATATAGTAGTATATATACAAGTATATACAAGTATATATATTAGTATATATTAGTATATATACAAGTATATACAAGTATATATATTAGTATATACAAGTATATACAAGTATATATATAAGTATATATACAAGTATATATAAGTATATATTAGTATATAAAAGTATATATTAGTATTAAAAGCTAAGGTTTGGATTTATAAACAAACTTGACTAAGTATTAAAAGCTAAGGTTTGGATTTATAAACATTTCATAAACCCATTAGAAAGTTTAAAGTATATACCATTAAATAATGATTTAGATATAATATGATATTATATAAGTAGGAATACAAGTATATATTAGTATATATATACAAGTATATACATGTATATACAAGTATATATATATAAGTATATACAAGTATATATACAAGTATATACAAGTATATATATTAGTATATATTAGTATATATACAAGTATATACAAGTATATATATTAGTATATATAAGTATATATATTAGTATATATACAAGTATATATAAGTATATATTAGTATATACAAGTATATATTAGTATTAAAAGCTAAGGTTTGGATTTATAAACATTTCATAAACCCATTAGAAACTTTAAAGTATATACCATTAAATAATGATTTAGATATAACATGATATTATATAAGTAGGAATACAAGTATATATTAGTATATATATACAAGTATATACATGTATATACAAGTATATATATAAGTATATACAAGTATATATTAGTATATATACAAGCATATATACAAGTATATATATAAGTATATACATGTATATACAAGTATATATATAAGTATACACAAGTATATATTAGTATATATACAAGTATATATACAAGTATATATTAGTATATATACAAGTATATATAAGTATATATGTTAGTATATATATATACTAGTATATATATAAGTATATATTAGTATATATACAAGTATATACAAGTATATATTAGTATATACAAGTATATACAAGTATATATATATTAGTATATATTAGTAAATATATACAAGTATATACATGTATATACAAGTATATATAAGTATATACAAGTATATATTAGTATATATATACAAGTATATACATGTATATGCAAGTATATATATAAGTATATACAAGTATATATTAGTATATATACAAGTATATACAAGTATATATATTAGTATATATATAAGTATTTATTAGTATATATTAAGTACATATAAGTATATATTAGTATATATTAAGTATATATTAGACTTATTTATTAGTATATATTAAGTATATATTAGTATATATTAGTATATATTAAGTATTTATTAGTATATATTAGTATATATTAGTATATATTATATATATTAGTATATATTAGTATATATTATATATATATTAAGTATTTATTAGTATATATGAGTATATATATTAGTATATATTATATATATATTAGTATATATTAGTATATATTATATATATATTAGTATATATTAGTATATATATTAAGTATTAGTATATATTAAGTATATATTAGTATATATTTGTATATATTATATATATTAAGTATTTATTAGTATTTATTAGTATATAATATATATATATATATTAGTATATATTAAGTATATACAAGTATATATTAGTATATATACAAGTATATTCAAGTATATATATTAGTATATATTAGTATATATATAAGTATATATTAGTATATATTAAGTAGATACAATTATATATTAGTATATATACAAGTATATTCAAGTATATATATTAGTATATATTAGTATATATATAAGTATATATTAGTATATATTAAGTATATATAAGTATATATGAGTATATATTAAGTATTTATTAGTATATATTAGTATATATATACAAGTATATATAAGTATATATTAGTATATATAAGTATATATATTTGTATATGCAAGTATATATTAGTATATACAAGTATATATTAGTATATATATTAGTATATATTAGTAAATATATACAAGTATATACATGTATATACAAGTATATATAAGTATATACAAGTATATATTAGTATATATATACAAGTATATACATGTATATACAAGTATATATATAAGTATATACAAGTATATATTAGTATATATACAAGTGTATACAAGTATATATATTAGTATATATTAGTATATATACAAGTATATATAAGTATATATTAGACTTATTTAGTTTTTGCTCAATCTAATTTATATTAACACATCAATTTTATAATTATATAGGGTTCAATAGAAATTTATCACTACTAATTATTTAAATTATATTGCCTTAAGCACTTTTGGATGAATTATAAATTGAAATTTATAAGTCATTTGTATAAGTGAATTTATAAAGTTAATTTAACAAAATTTTGAAAAATCCATTTTATTTCAAAAGAGGAATGTCAAAATTTCAAAAATTTTGAACACTTAAATTCCCTCTTTTATTTTCAAAAAAAAATTTCATTTGCCCCCATTTTGCCAAAAACACGGGCGTATTGAAATTTTTATTATTGGCCAATCAATTAATATTCCCTCCTCTCTTCATTTTATCTCCTCTTCAAGCTTTCCTACAGAGCTTGGCTTGCTTTATACATCTCTCCAGAAAGTGAGTTTTCGCCATCAATTTCACCCCTTTTACATCCACTGTCAGCACAATCTAACTCGATTTCTTCACCCCTTACTTCTTTTCACCCCTTTGTGGTTCTAAAATGTGTATCCTTCTCTGGCTTGCCCACGTTTTTGGTCTAGCCCCATCGAAGCTCTACCGGCGAGAAACCAGCTTAAGGGCTTATGCTCTGAAGGTTTGGAGGTTGTTCTGGGACTTTTGGTGCTTCAATTTTAGTCCAGGAAAGAGATCCTCGCTCACGCAGAAGTATTCATCTATTTTTGTGGGGGCTACCCCTTCAAGAGAGTTTAGATCTTGCTCTCTGGTTATCTTTTTAGTTTCTCTTCTATCTTTTTTTATATGTGGATTTGGTTGATGTCATTTTTATTTCTCCAGTTAGAGTAGTTGCTGCATTTGCCTTAGACTGCTGCTCCCTGTTATTAATACTTGTGTTTAAGAACCAAATAAGGGACCTTTATACCTCCACAGTGGAATATCTTACCGCAAAGGTATCAGCAATTTCTATCTCTGTGTTTATTGATGGCCCCTTTTACACTGTGCTCTCATGGTTTTATTTCTTAAAAATATGTATTTCTCTTTCGCACAATTTCTTGGTCGATTTGTGCGGGACTGTCTTGTTCTTTAGTTCCCTCTCTAGGTCCAAGGATTGGACACAATTCTCTATTTCTCACCAATTGAGATTAGCCTTGCTACCCTTAAAGGTTAAACCGAGGATTGAACAGCCCAAGAAGACTTCTCACCTTTGTTTTCTTCACATTAAACACATGCAAGATTTCTTTCCTTTTCTGTATTTTGAAGGCTAAGATTCAACTTTTATTTTTTGATCTCATTTCAGCTTTTGTTTTGCTTGCTTAAATTGATTTCAGTGATTGAATCTGGGATTTTTGAGTTTCTAATTTACTCAGATCTGAAAATTAAGAAAGATCCTTGATCTGGACTCGTGTCTACTGTTGATATGAAGCTTAATTTCAATTGTATCTATTCATGCCTTTTGTGCTTTAATAGAGTCCCCACCATGATGTGTAGTGGGTGGAGCTTTTGATGCTATTGTTCGTGTTTATTTGGATAATTTAAATAAACTGATTCATTTGTATATGATAGTAGTTGTTGCGGTGCTCTTTTGTTCTCTTTTTATGGGTAATGGGATTTTTCGCTATTCAATTTAGCATTGAAAAAACCATTGCTTTGAATTGACTATGATGCTACTTCACATCTTTTCTCCTTTAACTGAAGCGAATTTATTGGGCGTTCTCTTTGCAAATTATACTATTTTAGACTTGTAACTGAACCCAATACACTTTTCTGGTTTTTGGTGAAATAGAGCAATGGCCTCCCACATTGTTGGTTATCCTCTCATGGGGCCCAAGAGAGAGTTGAAGTTTTCTTTGGAATCTTTCTAGGATGGCAAGAGCAGTGCTGAGGAATTGCAAAAGGTGGCAGTAGATCTCAGGTCTTCCATCTGGAAGCAGATGGCTAATGCTGAAATCAAGTTTATTCCTAGCAACACTTTTTCCTACTATGATCAAGTGTTGGACACCACAACAATGCTTGGTGCTGTTCCTCCTAGATATGGTTGGAATGGTGGTGAGATTGGGTTTGATGTCTACTTTTCCATGGCTAGAGGTAATGCCTCTGTGCCCGCTATGGAAATGACCAAGTGGTTTGACAACAACTAGTAAGTGAAACAATTTTCTTAACGGTTGGAGATATTTATACATGTTTTTCCTATGTAAATTATATTTACATTTTTTTTGCAGTCATTATATTGTCCCCGAACTGGGACCAGATGTTAAATTTTCTTATGCATCTCACAAGGCAGTTGATGAGTTCAAGGAGGCCAAACCTGTGAGTTAAACTTCATCTCTCTTTATTGTTCATTATCTATTGGTATTTCAAGTCTTATTTATTTATTTATTTCATAGTTCAATTGATCAAGGTAGAAGTTACTTCTTCCCACGGTATTTTAGTTTGAATTTTCTAGTTATGGATACCTTAAAGTAAGTGTATGAGCATATCTACTGATATTCACTGCTTTCAAATAAGTATCAAGTCAACTAATAACTATTTTTTCTGTGTTAATGTATCCATTGTAGTTACTGTTTAAGAAGGTTTCTTTAGTGGATATTTTTGAGTCCCATTAGGTCGTATCATTCAACTTGTTTAGATTTTCATTTATAAGATTGTCTAAGAGTTTGCATTTTAAATTATTCTTAGGAAATTAAATAATCTTTTGAAAATGAGGATCCACTTTCTCTTATGCAGCTTGGAGTGCAGACCGTGCCTGTTCTCGTAGGTCCTGTTTCATACTTATTACTGTCAAAACCAGCAAAGAGTGTAGAGAAATCTTTTTCTCTTCTTTCCCTACTTGACAAGATTCTTCCTATCTACAAGTAATTATGAATCAGGAATTGGAAGCCAGGTAATTTAAACTTGTTCCCACCTTTGTTTTCTTCACATTAAACACATGCAAGCTCGTTAGCTAGCTCTTCACGGAATTGGCCTCTCTAGGCTCTTCACGGAATTGGACAAGTAATTGTTCTCTCTAGGGTCTTGACATTTCATGTGAAGTATAATTACAATAATACCCATTTCTAGCACATCCCAATTTTTGATAATCTAGATAATGGACTTTTAAGACGGTCCCTTTTAATGAATCAATATTGTAAATCTTGGAGAGCCAACTAAACATGCTTTTGACACAATCAACTGTGTATTACTATCGGAAGAATAGTGGTTACGAAATGACAAAAGGAAGGTTAGATATTGCCTTATTTTATCTGCCAGGCCTGCATATTGTTGTGTTGATGAATACTGTTGTGTTGATTGAGGATGACAGTGGTTTTCTTGAAGTCTTTTTGTTTGATTGATGATTAACAGGTTAGGTAATGTGATTAGGTTGATGTGTTGGTTTGCATATGGGTTTACATATGGATGTAACATGTGGTACTTCATTTTTGTTTTCATTTGCTATTTCAGGGGGTTCCTGTGCAGAAAGGGGCCACGGACTGCGGCCTCTTTGTCATGAGGTACATGAAGGAAATCTGTTATGACAAGGAGCTTCAGTTTGCAGCTAAGGTGAGAATTTTAATTATTTTCATTTTTTATATAATAGTTTTGTATTTACCACATGCGGCTAACTAAAATTTGATTCATTTTTCAGTGGCTATGCAGAGGCAACTTGGAGTATAGTGATGTCGACATCAACGAGATTAGGATTGACTTCGCCAAATATTTCATGAAGCGTCATTCAAGTTGAAGTTAATAGTATAATTCAGTGATATATGTATAGTGTTGATTTTTTTTTGTTTGTTAATATGTTGAATGGTTGAATTTGTGGAGGTTTTTTGATTCCCAAATTTGCAATTCTCCATTGTAAAGTGTTGTCTTATATGTATAATGTACAGTTTAACAGACAATGGTGGTGAAATGAAAATGAACATTGAAACTATTGTCTAATATTCAGTGTGCCACATTAATTAACCGTTGTATTTAGCGTCCTTCTACAACGATTTTAGATTAATTAACCATTGTCTGAAAAATTAAAAAGCGTTGTGTAAACCTTCATTAGATAATGGTATTTAATAAGAAAGCGTTGTGTAAACCTTAATCAGACAACGGTTCAAAACCTTTGTCTGATAAAAATAAAAACTGTTGTGGAAACTATCTTCAGACAGCGGTTAAAAACCGTTGTCTAAAATGCTATCAGACATCGCCTCAATAGACAACGGTTTTTTTCTTCATCAGACAATGGTAAAAAAGCGTTGTCTAAACCTTCATCAGACAATGATTAAAAACCGTTGTCTGAAAATTTAGAAACCGTTGTCTGAAAATTTAGAAACCATTGCTGAAACCATCAGACAACGGTTAAAAACCGTTGTCTGAAAAATTAAAAACCGTTGTCTGAATCATCATCAAACAACGGCCAAAAACCGTTGTCTAATAAAATTAAAAACCGTTGTGCAAACCTACATCAGATAACGGTTTTAAAACCGTTGTCTGAAATGCTATCAGACATCGCTTCAATAGACAACCGTTTTTGTCTTCATCAGACAACGGCCAGAAAGCATTGTCTGATTCAGTTTTCCTTGTAGTGTTAGTACATACTTTGATTTTTAATGTGTTTGATTGCATTGATTTTTAGCGTAATACATTCGTTATGTTGAATGTGTTATGCTGCTTGATATTTATGAATGTGTGTGTGAGGCATTGTCTAAAGTAACAATGCTTGTTTTGTGATGATTATTGCATGATAAGCCATTTGAGAATGGTTAAATGGGATGTGTGTGCAAAATGTGAAAAATACAAATTGTGCACTAACATGTAGAAATGAGCAACATTTGCATTGTATATGATGATAATGTTAAAAAAGCATTGAAAGTATGAACAAGAAAGTGCAAAGTGGAAATTGTGAAAATATAATTGTATGTCACCTTATATAGGGCCTAGTTCCAAAATATTATTGTTGGATATTACTATGCTCCTGGGTGAGACACGCTGGTGTCACATATATTGTTACGCCCTAGGGTGAGACACACTAGTGTCATAGACATTATTACGCCTTCAGGTGAGATACATTGGTGTCATATATTTTATATGCCTTCGGGTGAGACATGCTGGTGTCATAGATGATTGAGTTAGCATATGACAATATTTTTAGAACTAAACTAATATATAAGAATTTTTGGGGCCCAATGCATGTGGATGATTGATGTTTTACTAAAATGTGTAAAAAAATAAATTGCTTGACATTTTTTTTTATCATAATGCATTTATGACATTGTATGTGTTATACCATTTATTTATTATACCAAAGTATGTACCACTAAGCATTATGCTTAGCGCGATTGAATTGCATCGCATAGGTGATAAAGCTGGTTCGGAGAGTGCTGCTGGACCACACCAGGTCTAGATAATAGTTGTTTACTGTAACACCCTCATACCCTACACACATATATTATACACACCCGATATATATAAAATATGCGTATACGATACAAAAATATCACAACCCGGTTTAATAAAAAAATTTATATTTTATATTTAAAATTTCAAACAACTTAAAATGTATAATTAAATAGTAAACAAAATATTCTTTATTAATTATAGGAATCCAAAATAAATATTTCATATAAAAATCTTTGAAAAAAATTTATTAGAGTTTTGTCTGTAATTTGGAAATCCCAAAAACTCAAAAATTTTCACAACCTGCATAAAAACACTCCCAATAAAACAATTTACACATTTCCACCTCAACTTCTCAAATCCTCCATATTTCTCAAAACATTTGTATCAATATACATATATATGCATCAAAACACATATACATAACCCACATCATTCAATTATTCAAAACATTCTTTACACTTTACAGTATATATACTCCAAAAATATAATATAATATACATAATATCAAAATATACTACAATGAGGATAACCTCATAGGCATGCCGCCAAACACATAAATCTGAAAATTGAATAGCATACTAGGCACATAATTATTTCATATTTTCCATCATTAATTTCTTTCTCATTTTCCCATTTTCAATTAGGCACATTGCCTCATTTTCTCATTCACATCAATATAATTTCATTTAAATTCATCATGTCATTACAATGTACCTCATTTCCCATTAAAATCACATTACCCAAATATTTTAGGTAATTCTCACATAATGCAAATAAATCACTATTTATTCAATTTAGCCATTAATAATGGCTTTTCACAATGCATTTAATGCATAAACAACAATTTACAAGTCATAACACAATATTCATGAATGTTCAATGTATCAAGT
Organism: Garcia nutans; assembly: GCA_947685225.1. Lineage (NCBI taxonomy): Eukaryota > Viridiplantae > Streptophyta > Magnoliopsida > Malpighiales > Euphorbiaceae > Garcia > Garcia nutans. Next base: position 20,412,180 of record CANTUV010000005.1, read on the forward strand.
AGCTTATCAAATTTTCCATCCAAAATGTGTTAAGCCCAATTTAATGCCAACGTATCTAATTTATTAAAAGTTTGTACTTACCTTAGAAAGCACTCAAAAATATGCTTCCAAACTCCCTCCAACCTTCTCTTCCAAGTTTCCCTTCAACACTAGGGTTGGGTAAACTCCTTCCTCTCAATGCCTATAACAAATGTGATCACAAAAAATCATTTAATATCACATTCTAAGGCATTTTCAATATCAAACCATAATTAAACATCACTTTAAAGAAAATGCCAAAATTAAGCCTTTCCTTACTTTAACATTGAACTCCCATTTTAATCCATTTAAATTAGTGTTTTAAGTTTATTAAAATCATTAAAAATATATTTTAATAAGTTTAAACCGATTATATTACATAAACACATACTTATCTTCCAAACCCTAAAATGGCATTACCTTCCCCCATTGAAGGTTCTCCATTCAAACTCATTTCAATTATCAATATAATGTTATTTCCATCACTTATATCCTTAAAGAACATGATTAAACAATAAAACCAAACAATTCACCATACTTGATAAATGCCTTTTTCTCAAACTCTATCCAAACTTAACCAAATCCATAATTTGACTTTAAATTCATTGTTTATGCATCAAAACAACACATTTGGAACCAATTCGCACAATGAAAGCTCATGTTTTCAAAAACCCAAAAGTTTCATAACCCTAAATTCTCTCTCTTCACCAAATTCAACTTAAATTCAATCATATCTTCACTCTAACCTTAAAATCATTAATATCCAATCAAAACAACTTCATTCATATCCAATTAAGCAATTAAATCATTCTATTATAAAATCCAAAAATTCAAATATCCATATCTTCCATAGAAATAGAAAATTTAGTAAGAAAGCTTACTTGTTAGAAAATCACGAAAACTACTCTTGATTCTTGAAATTTCTTGCAAAATTAGTTGTTTAAATGGAGCAAAAATCACCCCTAATATCCATGGAAATCTCTTTTTTTTTTTTTTTTGAAGAAGAAGACCACTTTAATTTCTCTTTCTTTCCACTTAAAAAAAATATGACCATATATAAATATTATTTTATTTATAATGAATAATTAATTATCTAATTATTTAAAAACCCCAAATTACCTCTTCCAAACAAAATTAATTTAATTTTAATTTATTTAAATAATTTTAATTTTATAAAGTATAATTACCATTTTACCCTTTGACTTTTGACTTTTCTTTTAAAAGAGTTGACTATTGTATATGTTAAGTATATGTTAGGTATATTTCACATATACATTCTATTTTTTTTTACTTAAAATCCTTTCATTTCCCATTTAAATCATTTATTTAACTTAATTTTAGTTTATTTTATTAACTTAATTTTAATTTATTTTATTAACATAATTTTAATTTATTTTATTTTATTTCAAAAAAAAATTAGGGATGTTACAATTTTCTCCCCCTAAAGAAAAATTACATCCGTGAAATTACATGCTATCAACTCTAGAACAACTGGGGATACTAACTTCGCATCGTCTGCTCACTCTCCCATGTCGCCTCTTTTGTGGCATGATTCCTCCAAAGGACTTTTACAAGTGGCACCTTCTTGTTCCTCAACTCTTTAGCCTTTCGTGCCAAAATAGCCATTGGTTCTTCCTCGTAAGTCAGATCTGGGCTCACCTCAATAGACTCCACTAATAGGATATGAGATGGGTCTGACCTATATCTTCGAAGCATAGAGACATGGAAGACATTATGTATCTGGTCTAACTCAGGCGGCAGAGTCAATCTGTAAGCCACTGGACCAACTCTCTCCAGAATCTCATATGGTCCTATGAAATGAGGACTCAACTTCCTTTTGCAATCGAATCTCAAAATCTTCTTCCATGGAGACACCTTCAGGAACACTTTATCTCCCACATTGAACTCTATATCCTTCCTGTTCAAATCTATATAGGATTTCTATCTGTCTGAAGCTACTTTCAAATGACCCCAAATCAATTTCACTTAGTCTTTTGTTTCATTAATCAAATCAAGACCAACCAATTTACCTTCTCTAGCCTTATCCCAATACAAAGGTGTCTTTCATCTCCTACCATACAAGGCCTCAAAAGATGCCATCCTAATACTAGACTAATGACTATTGTTATATGCAAACTCAATCAATGGTAAGAATCTATCCCAACTCCCTGTGAAATCAATGATACAACTCCTCAATATATCTTCTATGATTTGTATCACTCTCTCTGACTGCCCATCTATCTGAGGATGGAAAGTAGTACTAAAATGCAATCGAGACCCAATGCATTTGGTAAACTTCAAAATCTCATTGTAAACTAGGGATCTCGGTCTGACACCAAAGAAACTAGAACTCCATGTAACCTCACTATCTCACTGATATACAGCTTAGCCAACCTCTCAAGTGAATAATCCATCTGAACTGGAAGAAAATAAGCTATCTTCACCATGCGATCAACTATCACCCAGATTGCATCATGCTTCTTCTGGGTCAAAGGCAGTCCAGTCACAAAATCCATCATCACTCGCTCCCATTTCCACTTTGGTACAGATAATGGTTGAAGCAACCCTAAAGGAACTTGGTGCTCAGCCTTCACTTTCTGGCAAGTGAGACATCTAGATACAAAGTCTACCATGTCCCTCTTCATACCTGACCAACAATAATGCTGCTTCAAATCTTGATACATCTTGGTACTACCAGGGTACACAATATAAACTGACTGATGTGTTTCCTCTATTACCATCCTTTTCAATCCTACATCATCAGGAATGCACAACCTATCTCTGTACCATAGACTGCCATCGTCTCTCACATGAAAGTCTCAACTCTCCCCGTTTTGGCAATCTAACACAATCTTCTGGATATTCTCATATGCCAATTGGGTTTCCCTAACCTGATCCAACAACACTGGTCTCAACTGTAAATGAGCCATCAATGCACCATTATAACAAGACTCAAATCTGGCATGCAACTCTCTCAACTCAACAAGCAACGAGAACGAATAAGCAGTTAAACCTGCCAAAGACTTTCAACTCAAGGCATCAGCAACAACATTTGCCTTATTAGGATGATAATCAATCAAATAGTCATAGTCTTTAATCAACTATAGCCATCATCTCTACTGAAGATTCAGCTCTCTCTGAATGCCCAAATACTTCAAACTCTTATGATTAGTATAGATGAAGCATTTCTCTCCATACAAGTAATGCCGCCAAATCTTCATTGCAAAATCTATGACTGCTAACTCTAAATCATGAATCGGGCAATTCAGCTCATATGGCTTCAACTCTCGAGATGCAAAAGCAATGACTCTACCCTCATGCATCAGAACACAACTGTCACATCCCAAAGTTTAGGTAGTCGAGTATTAGGCAAGAAGGACATAAATAAGTGGTCAAATAGAGGCTCGAGATAGTAAAAAACAAAATCAGTGCTCAAAGTAAGCCCGTGAAGTCGACGGACCTAAAGGTAATTTTTCGAAAGGCCGAGGACCTAAGTGGAAATTTCTCAAAAGTTAGGGGCAACTGTGTAAACTTAAAAATTAAGTGTCGGAAGTTCTTAATAGTGCCCATATCCGACCCCGGAAGAATATTCTCAAGATTGATCGAGTCATAACCATGGGTTTCAATTTTTCCCGAAAACGCACGGTTTAAAAGTTACAATCGATTAATCGCTGGAGGGTATTTTGGTATTTTCACACCCTAGACTATAAAATTACAGCACAAGAAAGTTGAGGGGGTCAAAATATGAATAAAAGAAAGCCTAATGGCTTGCCAAATAAATAGATAAAGGAAGAAGACAAGTAGACCAATTAAAAGTGGCCATTTTTGCTATAAGGTGTACCAATTGGAAGCCAACATCTATACCAACATATTTTCACCACTTATGGCTGCCATTTGGATCAAAATAAGCTAAGAAAAGAATATAAAAGCCCTCTTTTACATGGTGAACTCGTCCAAACCATAAGAAGGAAGAAGAAGGTGATTTTTCCAAAGTTTAAGGCTTTTGTTTGAAGATTTTGGTGACAAACAAGATTATAAGGTAAGAGAAACCTATCTCTAGTTTTAATTTCATGGATTAATGGTTAAATTAAGAGATTGAAATTAGGGTTCATGTAGCTAGATTTGGAGAAAATTCAAGAAATAATTATTTGAAGGATTTGATGAAAGAAATAATGGTGTTTAATGGTGAAAATAATCCAGCAACCATTAGAAAAATCATAAGATAAGACTATGTCTATACCTAGGGTTCTTGCCTTTGTATATGTGATGTTAAATTTCATAGGAAATCAAGGAGACAAGGAAGAAAAGGAAGTGATATAGATAAAGGACTAAGAAATAGCAAGGTTTGGTACTTTAACTAATTGTTTGTTCATTTTCTTGAAATTTTTCTGTTTTAGAATTAGTGAAATGCCGTGACTTGTATGATTTTTAATTAAATATAGAAAAATGTTCTTGAAGTGAATTTTGGATATGTTGTTTTTTAGTGAGTCTAGTATTTTAGAAAAATAATTTGGAACCACATTGATTGAAATTATATTACAGAATTTACAAAATTTTGAACTGCTGCCAGGATGCAGGGCAACTGGAGCAGTTTGGTTGGGTGAACTACTTGACCAAGATTTTGTGTCCAGTTTGATCTGAAATTTTAAAGGAATGATTTTAGGATTTAAAACTAAATTCTATAAAAATTTTAGAGTTTTTAGTCTAGTAGATTATTTTATACAATTTTTCAAAATAAGGATCAAGTTGAGTCCAAAACCAGAATTTACTATTCATATGGTCATTTTGCTAATATTCATTTGGTCATTTTTCAAAAGTAATCCAATTGATTCCTTATGCATATAAATGAGCATAATATGTTATTAAAATGACAAAATATGATATTTTACATTGAAATAATATAAGAACCACAAGTCGATAATTGTATAATGCATATTCGATTAAGAAATGACATGAGAATTTTGGCTCCACTGGGTATCTGGGATAGTACTGAGTAGGGTAAGAGTATGATATATCATACTATATGCAGTGCTGCTTTAATATAGGACTTTAGTCAGAGATATATGGGGTGACGACCCGAGCTATATAGGACTTCGGTCCGAGCTATATAGGGTAACGACCCGAGCTATATAGGACTTCGGTCCAAGTTATATAGGGCAATCGCCCGAGTTATTTAGGACTCCGGTCTGAGGGCTTCGGCCACAAATTCCACAGGGCTTGGTGTAATATCCTCATATATGCCCTAGAAGTTTTGATTATGTTGTTGATGTTGTTGTTATTGTTGTTGTTGATATATATTGGATTGAATATATGTGTTATATTGCAAGAAAAAAAGAATTGGAAAGTGAATGCTTGTGCATATGTGTTTTGGGGAAAGAAATAGGGTTTAGAGACAAATGTATATGTTGTGTATATGATGATATATATAACATATAAATTGGTCAAATATAGAGTCAATGCAAGAGGATATTTTATGTGGAATGTGCAATTACATATAAGGGCTTATATGAGACAAAAGGTTAGTTATATGATTGAGGGCATTTTGGTAATTGCTTGGATAAGATCACTTGGTGGAGATTAAAAGCAAAATTTGACTTTGTGTCTTCATGATTTTCTTCTTTCTTTCAAGAAGTGGCCGGCTCTCCAAAAACTAAAAGGGAAAGAGAAGTGTTCTTGATGCTAGAAGTAAATTGAAGAAGGAATTGAGAGTTTTGGTGAGAGATTTGTGGAATTTCTTCATTTAAGGTAAGAAATCTCTTGTTTTCCTTTGTTAATTTTTAAGTTATGTCTTAGGTGAATTGTGATTTGTTGATGTGATGATTTGGGATGTTTGATATGTGTTTACAAGTGTTAAAATTGATTGTAAGTTAAAAGATTGACTTGGTGTTGGTTTGGTTGTAAAGATTGTAAGTTTAAGTGGATGTTGAAAGTGGATGATCAAGTGTGAAGTTTGGTTTTAGGGTTTGGAATTGATGAATGATTTAATGTTTGGTTAATGTGAATATTGTGTTAAACATGCAAAATAAGTGTTAATGACTTTGATTACATTCATTTGAATGAGTTTGTGTGGTGTTTAATGTGTTAGAATGCATTTAGAAGAGTTTGGCCAAAAATTAGGGTTTTGTTCTTAAGTGAGACGGCCAAAGGGAAAGTGAGACACGGCCAAGCCAAGAGAATTTGGGCGTGTTGGATTGGTTTGTGAGAGACACGGCCGTGTCTAGTGCCCGTGTTAGCTACTGTGATTTGTTGGTTGAGAGACACGGCCACAAGCTTGGCCGTGTCCCTTGCCCGTGTTGCCTACTGTCAATTTAGGTTGAGAGACACGGCCACAAGCTTGGCCGTGTCCCTCAAGTAGGCTGCCCGTGTCCTTCAAATATGTGGGTTAGGGTTTTTATTTTTGGTTCTAATTGCATTGTTTTGATTCTTCAAAGGTGTGTTGGTACCTAAACCCTAATATAAACACTTTAAACATACTTCAAACAAAGAATGCCCTAATCAAATGAATGTGGAAGATCTTAAAGCTATGAATGATATAAATTGTTCTTTGCCCTAATTGCATTGTTGAGATTGAACAATGTTATGTTATGCATTGTGAATGGTAATGTGTTATATGAGTAATGTACATTGAAATGTTGTATCAAAGATATGATATGATGCAAAGCCATTGTGATTGGCTATGATGATGCAATTGAAAGAAAGAAGGCATGTTTGCCTAAATGTGATGAGAATGGAAATGGTAACTATATAATAATGAATTGTTTGTTTAATATGTTATTCAGTATTCAGAGTTCTGGATTTGGGTGGCATGTCTAAGAAATGATGAAAGGTAACAGTCTTGCCGGGTTGAGGATCTCTTCAAATTGAATTGAATTGAGGTCCAAGAGACTGGGTCTGTTACACTATGAGAATTGTGAATATGAGATATATGATTTGTAACAGTCTTGCCGGGTTGAGGACCACCTCAAATGTGTTGAGTTAATGGTCCAAGAGACTGGGTCTGTTACACTATCCATGGATAGAAATATGAGATATATTGCCTACGGGCTTGATCATTGTGATTATAGACCAAAGCAGTAACTCTGAACTCTGAATATCGTATTAAATACTTGTTGGGCCCATAGGTGTCTAGGTTATATGAATGTCCTAAATAATGTTATGAGTTAATGAAATGTGATATGTATATATATATATTGGGTTATGAAATGTAAAGGTATGTTGTTAGCTTTGCATATATGATGTTACATGTATAATATGGATTGAGGATTGACATTGCATTGCACTAAAGCATAACATTTGCATAATTTATCTTACTAAGCCGTTGGCTTAGCGCGATAGTGTTTAATCGCGCAGGTAATAGAGTTGATAGAGTTGAACCCGAGAGTTCATCAAGACCAAGTGAGAGTAGACCTTGAAGAATCCATTTTTGGAGCTTAAAGATCAGAGCAGACTTGCCAATCATGTATACTTCTTTATATTTTGTAAAGCAATGTTTATAATGTAAATATGTACATATTTTATAACTTCCGCTGTGTAATATTTAAATGTATATATATATATATATAACTAATATGTTTTGTTTTATAAGTAAATGATCTACTTTTCTATAATGTATAATGATAAGGGTACTGTATCAAGTTTAAAGTGTTTTGAATGTTAAGAAAAATCGTAGCATCCCTATGTTTGGTGCACTTATGCTACATTGTTGTGGTTGTAGTGTGTGTGCATTGGATATGGGGGTGTTACAATTGTTTTGGTATCAGAGCCTAGGTTTGAGATTCTCAGCCTAGGTAAAATGTAACAAAAAGAATATTTTTACTTACAAAGTTGGTTTTGAATAAAAATACATGTTTGGGATTGGCAATCTCTGATCTTTAATAAGGTGTGTCCTTTTGTGTTTTCAGTGTTAGGTGTTGATGGATCCTCATTTGAGACAGTCAGTTGAGGGTAGTGAGGAGAGCGTTGCTCCTGATGATGGAGCTAGGGTTGATAGTGTTGAGGAGGCACCTGCTTCGGTGTCGGGTAGACCAGTTGGTGAGGAGGTTCCACCAGCTTGGTTGAGGCATGTGGTAGAGGCGTTGAGGCAAGCACCAGTACAACCACAGCCACCACCCCCTCAGCCTTTGGTATCTGCGAGGCATTATGACAAACTGAGGAAGTATGGAGCGGAGGATTTCCTTGGTACTACTGACCCAGCTGTAGCAGAGCAGTGGCTTGACAAAGTTCAGAGGATCTTTATTCAGTTGCAAGCCACCCCTGAGGAAAAGTTTGACTATGCAAGATCTTTGCTACAGAAGGACGCCTACGACTGGTGGAAGACAGTGCCACATTCTATGGAAGATCAACCAACCTTGTCATATGCTGATTTTCTGAGAGAATTTGAGTTGAAGTATACTCCTAGGGAGTATAAGGACATGAAGAAGATGGAGTTCTTAGGCTTGAAGCAAGATAGCAAGACTGTAACTGAGTATGACGTTGAGTTTATTCGATTGAGCCAGTATGCTGGGGGCATTATAGCTGATGAGATAGATAGATGCAGGAGATTTGAGGAGGGATTGAGGCCCTCTATCATGTGCTTAGTGGCTGGATCTAGATATCATGATTTCTCCCAGCTTGTGGCAGCAGCTCGAAGTGTAGAGCGAGCTCAGAGTATTGCAGCTGCTTCAGAGGAAGAGGTTAGGGTTAGGAGGCCCCAGTTTGAGGCAGGGTCTTCTTCTGTTAAGAGAGGAAAAGGAAGCTTTGTTCCTAGAGTCAGTAGGAGTCAGAGGTCAGCTGGTAGGTCAGTGCAGTTTCAGAGACAGAGATTTAGACCTACAGCTTCAGTGGCGAGTGCTCCGACCCCAGTGACTCAGAGATCTGCTCTACCTGTGTGTGCTCAGTGTGGTGGATCACATAGGGGTGCTTGTTGGAGGTATAGTGGGTTAGCTGTGTGCTTCAGATGTGGATCTCCTGAGCATTTTATTAGAGATTGTCCAGAGAGACAGGAGAGGATGTCAGTTGATACAGCAGCTTCTCGACCTAGTGCGAGGGGAGGTCGAGCAGGCAGAGGTAGCAGCCGGGGAGGCAGATCTGGGTTCAGTGCTAGAGGAGGTGCTACATCCAGGGAGAGTAGACCAGAGGAGGTTGGTTCTTCCCAGAGGATGTATGTTATGCAGAGGCAGCCTGATGCATCGGCAGTCATAGCTGGTACTTTTTCTTTATTTGATACTTCAGTACTTGCTTTGATTGATCCGGGTTCCACCCATTCTTATATTAGTGCATATGTTTTGCCTGTGTTTGATGTGCATGCCGAGTCCCTAGGATTTGATGTGTTGGTGACAAATCCGTTAGGGCATAGTGTGATGGTTAGTAAAGTGCACCTAGATTGTGCAGTGAGGGTGCAGGGTGAGGAGTTCCTTGGAGATTTGATTGAGATGCCATTTAAGGAATATGATGTGATCCTAGGCATGGATTGGTTAGCTAGACATGGAGCTGTAGTTGATTGTAAAAAGAAAATTGTTTCTTTGAGAACTGTTGATGGTAGAGATGTGATAGTATCTAATGAACAGGAACAGCTAGCCTCCTTATTTGTTTCAGCTGTTGCAGCTAGAAGATTGATTAGGAAGGGGTGTGAAGCCTATCTTGCTCATGTGGTGGATACTAGAGTGAAGGGTTCCCCTATTGATAGCATTGCCACAGTTGTTGAGTTCCCGGATGTATTTCCAGAGGAGTTGCCAGGGTTACCTCCTGAGAGAGAGGTGGAGTTCGGTATTGAATTGTTGCCTGGTACCACTCCTATCTCTATTACTCCTTATAGAATGGCACCAGCAGAATTGAGGGAATTGAAAGTGCAATTACAGGAGTTGTTGGATAAAGGATTTATTCGCCCCAGTGTTTCTCCTTGGGGAGCTCCTGTGCTATTTGTGAAAAAGAAAGATGGTACTATGAGGTTGTGTATCGATTATAGGCAATTGAACAAGGTGACTATTAAAAATAAATATCCTTTGCCTAGAATCGATGATCTCTTTGATCAATTGAAGGGTGCAGCTGTGTTTTCTAAAATTGATTTGAGATCAGGGTACCATCAGTTGAGAGTCAGAGCTGAAGATGTTCCTAAGACCGCCTTTCGGACCAGGTATGGACATTATGAATTTCTAGTTATGCCTTTTGGTCTGACGAATGCACCTGCAGCTTTCTTGGATTTGATGAATAGGGTGTTTAAGCCCTATTTGGATCAGTTTGTAGTGGTCTTCATCGATGATATATTGGTGTATTCACGGAATGAAGAGGAACATGACATGCATCTGCAGGTTGTGTTGCAGATTTTGAGAGAGAAGCAGTTGTTTGCCAAATTGTCGAAGTGTGAGTTCTGGTTGGATCAAGTCGCTTTTCTCGGACATATTGTTTCAGCAGAAGGCATTAGAGGTGATCCGAGCAAAGTTGAAGCAATTTTGAATTGGAATCCACCAAAGTCAGTAACTGAAGTTAGAAGTTTTCTGGGTTTGGCAGGCTATTACCGGCGGTTTGTGAAAGGGTTTTCTTTGATAGCTACTCCACTCACCAGATTGCTTCGTAAGGGAGTGAGATTTGTGTGGACGGATCAGTGTCAGGCTAGCTTTGAGCAGTTGAGAGAAAAGTTGACTCAAGCACCTATTCTTACTTTACCTGTTGAAGGCAAACCATATGTGATCTACAGTGATGCTTCACATAGAGGTTTGGGGTGTGTATTGATGCAGGAAGGGAAAGTTATAGCTTATGCATCACGACAGTTGAAATCGCATGAGCTTAACTATCCGACCCATGATTTGGAATTGGCTGCCATTGTGTTTGCATTAAAGATTTGGCGCCACTATCTGTTTGGGGAGAAATGTTTCATCTACACTGATCACAAGAGTTTGAAGTATTTGGGTGTCCAGAAAGAACTCAATCTTCGTCAGAGGAGATGGTTAGAATTGATTAAAGACTACGACTGTTTGATTGATTATCATCCAGGTAAAGCAAATGTTGTTGCTGATGCCTTGAGTCGGAAGTCTTTAGCTGGTTTAACTGTTTACTCGCTCTCGTTGCTTGTTGAGTTGAGAGCTTTGCATGCCAGTTTTGTACCTTGTGATGATGGTGCATTGTTGGCACAGTTGCTTTTGAAACCAGTTTTTTTAGATCAGATCAAAGAGGCTCAGTTGATTAATATGAAGATTCAGAAGATTATTTCAGATTGCAAGAATGGGAAGACTAGAGATTTTGTTGTGAAAGGTGATGGGAGTCTCTGGTTTAAGAACAGATTATGTGTACCCGATGATGCTGATTTGAAGAAGATTATTTTGGAAGAAGCTCATCAGTCGATGTTTGCTATGCATCCAGGCAATACCAAGATGTATCATGATTTGAGACAGCATTACTGGTGGATTGGGTTGAAGAGAGACATTGCTGAGTTTGTATCGAAATGTCTCACCTGTCAGAAGGTTAAAGCAGAGCATCAAGTTCCAACTGGGTTGCTTCAACCGTTGTTAGTGCCAGAATGGAAGTGGGAAAGAGTGACAATGGACTTTGTGTCTGGATTGCCATTGACACAAAGGAAACATGATGCCATATGGGTGATTGTGGATAGATTGACTAAGACAGCTCATTTCCTTCCGGTGCGGATGGATTACTCTTTGGAGAGGTTGGCTGAGCTGTATATCCATGAGATTGTGAAATTGCATGGTGTTCCAACTTCTTTAGTGTTTGATCGAGATCCCAGGTTTACTTCAAGATTTTGGAAGAGTTTGCATAGTGCTTTGGGTTCTCGACTGCACTTCAGCACTGCTTTTCATCCACAGACGGATGGACAGTCAGAGAGGGTGATACAGATTATTGAGGACATGTTGAGAAGCTGTGTCATCGATTTCTCTGGAAGTTGGGATAGGTTTTTACCTCTTGTGGAGTTTGCTTACAACAACAGTCACCAATCCAGCATTGGTATGGCACCATTTGAAGCATTGTATGGCAGACGGTGTAGGACACCTCTTTGTTGGAATGAGCTTGGAGATAATAAGTTGGTTGGTCCTGATTTGATTCAAGAAACTGAAGAAAAAGTAAAGTTGATTCGAGGCAGGTTAAAAGCAGCTTCAGACCGACAGAAGTCTTATGCAGATCTGAAAAGGAGAGACATTCAGTTTGATGTTGGAGATAAGGTGTTTTTGAAAGTTTCTCCTTGGAAGAAGATTTTGAGGTTCGGTCGGAAAGGAAAATTGAGTCCTCGTTTCATTGGGCCGTATGAAGTGTTAGAAAGAGTTGGGCCAGTTGCGTATCGACTTGCTTTGCCACCTGAGTTGGATCGTATTCATAATGTGTTTCATGTTTCTATGTTGAGGAGGTACAGATCGGATCCATCTCATGTGTTGCCAATTGAATCTATCGAAGTGAGCCCAGATTTGACTTTTGAAGAGGAACCAGTTGTTATCTTGGCACGAGAAGTGAAAGAGTTGAGAAACAAGAGAGTGCCCTTGGTGAAGGTTCTATGGAAGAATCATGCAAAGGAAGAAGCAACTTGGGAAAGTGAACAAACCATGCGAGAGCAATATCCTCAGTTGTTTCAGAATTAATTTCAGGTAATTTCGAGGACGAAATTTTCTTTTTAGAGGGGGAGAATTGTAATATCCTCATATATGCCCTAGAAGTTTTGATTATGTTGTTGATGTTGTTGTTATTGTTGTTGTTGATATATATTGGATTGAATATATGTGTTATATTGCAAGAAAAAAAGAATTGGAAAGTGAATGCTTGTGCATATGTGTTTTGGGGAAAGAAATAGGGTTTAGAGACAAATGTATATGTTGTGTATATGATGATATATATAACATATAAATTGGTCAAATATAGAGTCAATGCAAGAGGATATTTTATGTGGAATGTGCAATTACATATAAGGGCTTATATGAGACAAAAGGTTAGTTATATGATTGAGGGCATTTTGGTAATTGCTTGGATAAGATCACTTGGTGGAGATTAAAAGCAAAATTTGACTTTGTGTCTTCATGATTTTCTTCTTTCTTTCAAGAAGTGGCCGGCTCTCTAAAAACTAAAAGGGAAAGAGAAGTGTTCTTGATGCTAGAAGTAAATTGAAGAAGGAATTGAGAGTTTTGGTGAGAGATTTGTGGAATTTCTTCATTTAAGGTAAGAAATCTCTTGTTTTCCTTTGTTAATTTTTAAGTTATGTCTTAGGTGAATTGTGATTTGTTGATGTGATGATTTGGGATGTTTGATATGTGTTTACAAGTGTTAAAATTGATTATAAGTTAAAAGATTGACTTGGTGTTGGTTTGGTTGTAAAGATTGTAAGTTTAAGTGGATGTTGAAAGTGGGTGATTAAGTGTGAAGTTTGGTTTTAGGGTTTGGAATTGATGAATGATTTAATGTTTGGTTAATGTGAATATTGTGTTAAACATGCAAAATAAGTGTTAATGACTTTGATTACATTCATTTGAATGAGTTTGTGTGGTGTTTAATGTGTTAGAATGCATTTAGAAGAGTTTGGCCAAAAATTAGGGTTTTGTTCTTAAGTGAGACGGCCAAAGGGAAAGTGAGACACGGCCAAGCCAAGAGAATTTGGGCGTGTTGGATTGGTTTGTGAGAGACACGGCCGTGTCTAGTGCCTGTGTTAGCTACTGTGATTTGTTGGTTGAGAGACACGGCCACAAGCTTGGCCGTGTCCCTTGCCCGTGTTGCCTACTGTCAATTTAGGTTGAGAGACACGGCCACAAGCTTGGCCGTGTCCCTCAAGTAGGCTGTCCGTGTCCTTCAAATATGTGGGTTAGGGTTTTTATTTTTGGTTCTAATTGCATTGTTTTGATTCTTCAAAGGTATGTTGGTACCTAAACCCTAATATAAACACTTTAAACATACTTCAAACAAAGAATGCCCTAATCAAATGAATGTGGAAGATCTTAAAGCTATGAATGATATAAATTGTTCTTTGCCCTAATTGCATTGTTGAGATTGAACAATGTTATGTTATGCATTGTGAATGGTAATGTGTTTTATGAGTAATGTACATTGAAATGTTGTATCAAAGATATGATATGATGCAAAGCCATTGTGATTGGCTATGATGATGCAATTGAAAGAAAGAAGGCATGTTTGCCTAAATGTGATGAGAATGGAAATGGTAACTATATAATAATGAATTGTTTGTTTAATATGTTATTCAGTATTCAGAGTTCTGGATTTGGGTGGCATGTCTAAGAAATGATGAAAGGTAACAGTCTTGCCGGGTTGAGGATCTCTTCAAATTGAATTGAATTGAGGTCCAAGAGACTGGGTCTGTTACACTATGAGAATTGTGAATATGAGATATATGATTTGTAACAGTCTTGCCGGGTTGAGGACCACCTCAAATGTGTTGAGTTAATGGTCCAAGAGACTGGGTCTGTTACACTATCCATGGATAGAAATATGAGATATATTGCCTACGGGCTTGATCATTGTGATTATAGACCAAAGCAGTAACTCTGAACTCTGAATATCGTATTAAATACTTGTTGGGCCCATAGGTGTCTAGGTTATATGAATGTCCTAAATAATGTTATGAGTTAATGAAATGTGATATGTATATATATATATATTGGGTTATGAAATGTAAAGGTATGTTGTTAGCTTTGCATATATGATGTTACATGTATAATATGGATTGAGGATTGACATTGCATTGCACTAAAGCATAACATTTGCATAATTTATCTTACTAAGCCGTTGGCTTAGCGCGATAGTGTTTAATCGCGCAGGTAATAGAGTTGATAGAGTTGAACCCGAGAGTTCATCAAGACCAAGTGAGAGTAGACCTTGAAGAATCCATTTTTGGAGCTTAAAGATCAGAGCAGACTTGCCAATCATGTATACTTCTTTATATTTTGTAAAGCAATGTTTATAATGTAAATATGTACATATTTTATAACTTCCGCTGTGTAATATTTAAATGTATATATATATATATATAACTAATATGTTTTGTTTTATAAGTAAATGATCTACTTTTCTATAATGTATAATGATAAGGGTACTGTATCAAGTTTAAAGTGTTTTGAATGTTAAGAAAAACCGTAGCATCCCTATGTTTGGTGCACTTATGCTACATTGTTGTGGTTGTAGTGTGTGTGCATTGGATATGGGGGTGTTACAATTGTTTAGCAGAAATGGTACTGGATGGTTCTCGCTGGCTCTCTTAAGTGGGAGGTCAGGGGTTCGATCTGGGGAGGCGACTTGCACCACTGAAGGTTTCCTGGGTTGGACCCAGACAGCCCAGAACCAGGCAATGGCCGAAAGATAGGTGGTGCGAGCCAAATTAACAAATCCTGCTGGGAGCCCGCGAGGGCGGTCCAGTACTTTACGATCCGCTGAAGGTTCCTGGGCTGGGCCCAGCAGCTAGGCGGGTGGCCGAAAGATAGGCGGGTCGTTATTGGGAGTGTGCTTGAGTTGAATTGTGAAACAAAATGTTTTTCAAAAATAAGAAAAATCAGTTTTGTCGACACTTGGGACTTAGAATTTTAAGGGAGACTCCATCAAAATTTTTGAAAAATTTTTATAAGGAACATTAAGTAAGCTGACATAATCAGAGCTTGTATCCTGATGTAGCATTCTTCCTCGGCTTATTCATAGGTCGGGAAGGGGTGTTACAACAACAGGGTAAGAATAGGAGCCTGAGTTAACATCTCCCCCAGCTGCTCAAAGCTCACCTAACACCGATCTGTCCATACAAATCTAACTCCTTTTTGAACTAGTCTGGTGAGTGGTGTAGCTATCATAGAAAAACCCTTCACAAAACGACAATAATAGCTTGCCAAATCTAAAAAACTTCTAACCTCTGTCATAGTCTTTGGTGGACTCTAATTTAAGATAGCCTCAACTTTACTCGGATCAACTCTAATACCCTCTACTAATACCACATGACCGAGAAAAGCCACCTGATTGAGCCAGAACTCACACTTAGATAGCTTGGCAAACAACTGCTTCTCTCTCAAAGTCTGTAGTACAATCCATAAATGTTTGCCATGATCTTCCTCATTACGCGAATGCACTAGAATATCATCAATGAAACTTATCTATGTATGGTCTAAACACCCTATTCATCAAATCCATAAATGTTGCTGGTGCATTCGTTAATCCAAAGGTTATCACCAAAAATTCATAATGGCCATACCTCGTGTGGAAGGCTATCTTGGGTACATCTACAACTCTAACTCTCAATCGATGGTACCCTAACCTCAGATCAATCTTACAGAATACTGCTGCTCCCTTCAACGGATCAAAGAGATCATCAATCTGAGGTAATGGATACTTGTTCTTGATGGTCACTTTATTCAACTACCTATAATAAATACATAATCTCAAGGTTCCATCCTTCTTCTTCACAAACAAAACAGGTGATCCCCACAAAGACACACTAGGGCGAATGAATCATTTATCAAGCAACTCTTGCAACTGCACCTTTAACTCCTTTAATTCTACAGGTGCCATCTGATAAGGGGTATTGGAGATGGGAGGGGTACCAGGGAACAAATCAATACCAAACTCCACCTCTCTCTCAGGAGGTACTACTGGCAACTCATCAGGGAAAACATCTGGAAACTCGGCAACTGTAGGTATACTGTCAAGCTGGGACCTCACTGCTCTGGTATCTACCACATGAGCAAGATATGCCTCACATCCCTTTCGAATCATCCTCCTAACTGAAATAGCTAAAATAAATATGGATGAAAGATGTTTCTGCTTACTAGATACCACCACATCTCTACTATCACGTGTTCTTATGGTAACACATTTGTGCTGAAAGTCTACCACAACCCTATGCTTGGATAATGAATCCATGCTCAGAATCATATCATACTCCCTAAAAGGCATCTCAATTAGGTCACCGAGAAAATTCTCATCTTGAACAACAACTGGACTATCTCGGTGTACCCTACTAACCACAACACTGTGCCCTAAAGGATTTGTAACCAAAACATCAAATCCTAGGGACTCTTAATGCAAATCACTCACAAGTAATATGGATGCACTGATGTATGAATGAGTTGACCCAGGGTTTATCAATGCAAGAGTTGAAGTAGCAAATAAAGAAAAAGTACTGTCTATAACAACTGAAGTATTTGGTTGTCCTTGCATCACATAAACCCACAGTGATGGTCCTGCATCCTCTGGTCTACTCCCTACCTTATAACCTCCTCTCTGACCAAATCTTGATGGACCACCTTTACCAAAACCTCTGCCACCATGACCCCCTCTAACACTGGGCCTAGAAGATGTTGTATCTGTCTGTCTGTCCTTTGGTGGCTCTAGACAATCCTTAAGAAAATGGTCTGGTGATTCACATCTGTAACACACTACTGGTGCACCTATCCTCCAGCAAACACCTCCATGTGCTCTACCACAATGAACATAGGTAGGTGGAGTAGGCCTCTGAGCCTCTGGAGTCGGAGCACTACCCACTGAGGCTGCAGGTTTCTGTCTCTATCTTTGCTGCTGTGATGACCTACCAAATTGACTCTGGCTCCTACCGAACCACTGAGGATAAACCTCTCAACCTCTCTTCCCTGATGAAGACCTTGCATCACCCTGGGGTCTCCTAGCTCTGCTCTCCTCTACTTTGGCTGTTGCTGCAAGACCCTGTGCCCTCTCTACACTTCTGGCATTTGCAACTAACTGAGAAAAATCCTGATACTGGGAGCCTGCCACTAAAAACATAATAGCGGGTCTCAGTCCCTCCTCAAACCTTTGGCATTTGTCTACCTCATCAGAAATAATCTCCCCAGCATATTGGCTCAGTCGGATAAAATCAATCTGATACTCTTTCACTGTCTTGGTCTCCTACCTCAAACTTAGGAACTCTATCTTCTTTGTATCCTTATACTCTATCTTCTTGAATTCCTGTAGGAAATCGGCATAAGTCAGAATTGGTGGATCAATTGTACCATGGGAACCATCTTTCACCACTCATAGGCATCTCCCTGCAGAAGTGATATAGCATAATCAAACGTCTCCTCTAGACTAGCCTGCAGCTGATTGAATACCCTATGGACCCTGTCCAGCCACTACTTTGCTATAGCAGGGTCTATAGGGCCAACAAAGTCTGTGGCTCCAAATTTTCATAGCTTATCATACTTTCGCGTCAACAATTGCTGTTGCGGCTGCAGTGGTAGCTTCGACTGCTGAACTAGAGCCTATCTCAACAGCTTCACCATATGCTGTACCCAGCCCGGTGGAATCTCCTCAGCTGCTGGTCTACAGGCACAGAAGCAGATGCCTCACCAACAGACTCAACACCAGCTCCAACTCTACCCTCATCAAGAGCTACACTCTCTGCATTACCCTCTACAGACTAATGCATCCGAGATGCAATAACTACCTAAAACTACAAATACAGCAAAAATTGCCAAATTAGAAATAAAAAAACCCCCTGTCAACCGACCTAGTCTAGAAGAACTCTTCGGCTCAACTGAATCTCCCCTGTTACCTGTGCGATGAAATGTAATTGCGCTAAGCTAAAAGCCTAGTAATACAAACTTTAAAATAATGCCAATGCAAAAATACTCTTATGCCATGTCACAATGTGGCATTCAAGCACACTTTTAATCATATTCTTTCATCATTTAATAATTCAGACAAACATATACACAAGCATGGGCCCAAATAATTAATACATTATTCAAATCCTAGAGTCACTATTTTTGGTCCATAATGACACCAAGTGTCTAGCCCCGAAGGCAAATCAAGTAATTCTCAAAAGCTAGCCTCGAAGGTAAATCATATCATAGTGACGCCAAGCGTCTAGCCCCGAAAGTAAATAATGAGGATAACCTCAGAGGCATACTGCAGAACACAGAACACTGAAAATTGAATAACATACTAGGCACATAATTATTTCATATTTTCCATCATCAATTTCTTTCTCATTTTCCCATTTTCAATTTGGCACATTGCTTCATTTTCTCATTCACATCGATGTAATTTCATTTAAATTCATCATTTCATCACAATGTATCTCATTTCCCATTAAAATCACATTACCTAAATATTTTGAGTAATTCTCACTTAATGCAAATAAATCACAATTTATTCAATTTAGCCATTAATAATGGCTTTTCACAATTTATTTAATGCATAAACAACAATTTACAAGTCATAGCATAATATTCATGAATGTTCAATGTATCAAGTAGCTTAGCACATTTTCCATCCAATATTGGTTAAGCCCAATTTAATGCCAACTTATCTAATTTATCAAAAGTTTATACTTACCTAAGAAAGCAGCCCAAAACAAGCTTCTAAACTCCCTCCAACCTTCTCTTCCAAGTTTCCTTTCAATACTAGGGTTTGGCAAACTCCTTCCTCTTAATGCCTATACTAAGTGTGATCATAAACAATCATTTAATATCACATTCTAAGGCATTCTCAACATCAAACCATAATGAAACATCACTCTAAAGAAAATCCCAAAATTAAGCCTTTCCTTACTTTAACATTGAACTTCCATTTTAATCCATTTAAATTAGTGTTTTAAGTTTATTAATATCATTAAAAACATATTTTAATATGTTTAAACCAATTACATTACATAAACACATACTTATCTTCCAAATCCTAAAATGGCATAGCCTTCCCCAATTGAAGGTTCTCCATTCAAACTCATTTCAATTATCATTCTAATCTTATTTTCATCACTTATATCCTTAAAGAACTTGATTAAAAGAATAAAACCAAACAATTCACCATACTTGAAAATTGCCTTTTCCAAAACACTAAACCAATACTACCATTCTCAAACTCTATCCAAACTTAACCAAATCCATCATTTGACTTTAAATTCATTGTTTATGCATCAAAACAACACATTTGGAAATAATTTGTACAATTAAAGCTCATGTTTTCAAAAACCCAAAAGTTCCATAACTCTAAATTCTCTCTCTCTTCACCAAACTCAACTTAAATTCAACCATTTATTTACTCTAACCTTAAAATCATTAATAACCAATCAAAACAACTTCATTCATCTCCAATTAAGTAATTAAATCATGCTACTATAAAATCCAAAAATTCACATTTCCATATCTTCCATAGAAATTGAAAATTTAGTAAGAAAGCTTACTTGTTAGAAAATCACCAAAACTACTCTTGATTCTTGAAATTTCTTGCAAAATTGGTTGTTTAAATGGAGCAAAAATCACCCCGAACATCCATGAAAATCTCATTTTTTTATAAGAAGAAGACCGCTTTAATTTCTCTTTCTTTCCACTTAAAGAAATATGATCATATATAAATATTATTTTATTTTTAATAAATAATTAATTATCTAATTATTTAAAAACCCCAAATTACCTCTTCTAACCAAAAATATTTTATTTTTAACTTATTTAAATAATTTTAATTTTATAAATTATAATTACCATTTTGCCCTTTTGACTTTGACTTTTCTTTTAAAAGAGTTGACTAATGTATATCTTAAGTATATTTTATGTATATTTCACATGTGCATTCTATTTTTTTCACTTAAAATCTTGTCATTTCCCATTTAAATCATTTCTTTAATTTATTTAACTTAAATTTATTTTATTTTATTTAATTTTTAAAAAAATTAGGGATGTTACATTTACTTTTGGAGTTTATCAAGCTGCCACGAGCCAGAGCCATCTGTAGCTCATGTATATATTTTAAACTTTATGAAATTTACTTAAATATGAACGCTATGTTTATTACATGTATATGATGCAAATAATAAAAGGATGTTTAGTTTTTAATGTTGAAAAATCTAAGAGAGATTATATGTATATGTATAAACAATTTGTGCATTATAGGGTTATGTTGGACATTTTGGAGAAATGGATGCATTGAGAGAATATTTAGGCCATAATTAAAAACAATGTCCATCACAAATATATATATATAAACTCAAATTTGTGCTTTATATACATATGGTATAATTATAAAATGCAAAACCAAATTCTATAGAAAATAAAATTTATACATGAATGCAGTACAAACTGTTTTGGTCTTGTGGCAAATACTTCTACCTTCAAGACCAGTCTCAAAACCTAGACCTACCCAGGTCTATCAGGACTATCTTTCTTTACAACTCTTTCACCTATGCAATACAGTCAATTGTGCTAAGCCTGAAAGCTTAGTGGTATATACTTTGGTAACATTAACCATTTTTAAAATCAATGCATATTCCTTATGTCACACAAAAGATCATGCTCCAACACAAGCTATGCTCATTTACAAATTCTTTATCTTAATAAAATATTTAATACCATTGTCATGAAATGTCCATTTTTAATCTATTGATTCATATTATGTATAAACACAAAACACACACATTGGGCCCAATAAGTCCCTACACAATATCCAAGTTCCAGAAATATTGATTTGGCCTATTGCGACCTAAGGTCCAACACCGAGGACTAAGTGTCATATATCACCTGAAGCTCGTCCCCTCTTGACACTGGGAACAAAGTTTCATAAATCATGCGAAGACCATCCATTTTTTACACTAGAGACATAGTGTCATAAATCTCCTGAAGGTCGTCTCCTCTACACAAAGTGTCTGACACCAGCATGTCTCACCCAAAGGTGTATAAAATATCTTGATGTATCGTTGGTATGCCAACTTGACAGTACCAATCTCAATATCCTAGAACATATAATTGTGCAAGGCAAACACATATATCAACATTATACATTTTCCTTTTTCTCATCCATATTTATCATTTCTTTCTCTCATCACATTATTCATCCCTTTTTCACAATTTTCATATTTTCCACATTTTGCAATCATATAAACTATTTTCCATATTTTGCAATCATATAAATATAGTTCTTAGCCACATTCACAATGTGGCTTACTTCCACATTTTTAGTAAATAATTCACAATTTTCACATTTCGTACATAACATTGCCATTAACCATTATCATTTCATATTTCATGCATTTCACGCATTTTTGCTTATAACAATGCACATAATATATGAAAACCACTATCAAACTAGCATAACACATTCACAAAATCATAATGTATTATGCCAAATCAAATGTAATTAAAATATAAACTATCAAAGTATTTACTAACCTCAAAAAGTCCAAAACCAAAGCAATTTCTCCTTTCTAACCTTCACTTCCCAAAAACCTAAATCCCTCCACTTGGGAAACTTGACATTCTTATTCCTAAACCAAATAATATGTAGAAATATGTCATTAGAACCATATTCCTATTCATTCTTTTCAAAATAATCATGAATTACATAATTTCTAGCAAAACCTTAATTTACCCTTACTAACTTCTTCAAACTTCATCCTACCAAACTTTTTTCTATCATCCAACCTTAAAATCATGACATATATACTAAAATAACCTCATAGCAACCCATTCCAACAATTATAGAAACTTCCATCAAATTTTGAAAATTTGCATATTCTCAAAACTCATCAAAACCATGCTTAAAGTTGAAATTACTTACCTTAGCGTTAATTATTCCTTAAAATCTCCTTAAATCCTTTGAGAACTTTGTGAAATATGGAGTATTTAATGAAGGAAAATCTTCCCTTGCTCAACCATGGAAATCGACCAAGGAAGTGAAGAAGAAGAAGATGAAGAAAAAATGACTTTTTCTTTTATTTAATCATATCCACATATATATACACATATTAATTAAAAATTAATTAATTAATTAATTATTTATTTATCTTCTTCCATCCATAATTAATTAATTTTTTTAATTTTTAACTTTTAACTTTTTTCTTTTTGACTTTAATCTTTTAGTGAAATATATACTTTATATATATCTTAAATATATATTAGATATACACTATATATCTGTCGCCCAATTCTCTAATAACCGTTCCATATTTATTAATCTAGGTCTACTAAAATTATGGATGTTATAGTGATATTTCAAGGATTGAGATAAATGTATAAAGAAAGTGCATAATATGTTAGAAGAAAATAATAAAGCTTATAGCAGAAAAATGTATTAATCACAAAGTATATCCATAAACATATTTGTGTGTGTGCATATATATATATATATATGTACACATAACATGTATACTCTTGAAATAAAATATGATAACTTGTGAAATTCATATATTTTGAAAACGTAAATTAAGTGAAAATATAATATTTATTTAGAATTTAATACACAAATAGAATGTGAAATTGTGAAATGAGAAAATAAAATTGATATGTGAACAAAATAGTCAAATTATACTATAATATATATGTACATAATAATAAGACAAATGTAATCGAGAAAATTGTCTATAATTTATCTAATTTATAAAGATATGTAGAGTAATAAAAAATGAATTAGATAAACAAACAAGTGAAATTGAAGGAATTGTTTATAATTTATATAATTTATAAAGATATGTAGTGCAAATTAAAAAGGAAGTAAATAAACAAATAGTGTAATAAGAAGAGAGTGAACAACAAATGATAAACTTTAGTGTATATGTTATAAACTTATATTACACAAAAAGTAACTTCATTGTGAATTAAAGATAAATTATGTATTTAAAATTATTTGAGGTAAAGCTCACTTTATTATACTATTAAAATGGAAAATAATAATAATTAATATCAAGGAAATGTTTCTATTAAAATTAATATTATAATTGTAAAATTGATTTAAATAAGAAAATAATTGTTATGCCCGAATTATACTGGTGATAAACCTAGTTGTTGGATAGAATGGCTAGCCAAAGGGTGGACATCTATATTGGTACTAGACATTTTATCACTACTAGGCCACTGGCCATAGTGACTGATATATTACTAAGCATTTAATTACCATTACTGAACCCATTATCCAAATTTAAGATTTTAAACTTAGTATATAAGGGCAAAAATGTAAGAACATGTAAGGCTTATTGAATTATAGAAAATATGTATTATTGAAAGTGTTTAATAATTTGTATGGAAAAGTGAAATCCACTGAAGTTTAATTAAAAGCTTAATTTTATTGATTATTATGAAAGAGTTAAATAGGACAAAAATGTTCAAAAAGTTAAACTAATTAAATGTGTTCCAAGTGTTAAATTGATTGAAAGTGTTCAAAGTATTAAATTGACAAGTGAAATTTACAAAAAATATGAAAAATGCAATATGAACATTATATGTGTCATATAATAAAATTATAAACGGAAATATAATTTGCAAGTGAAAAATGCAAACTATAAATAGAAAATATAAATGTTGTAACTACAATGAGAAATATTGCGATGTTTTATAAATAAATGCAATATTATTATGTCTTATTTAACTAAATTGAATTTGAAATATGAGAATACAATCAAACTAAAAACGAAGATAATCTCAGTAAATGATTGCAATGAGATTATATTTTTTTACTGTCTAAGTTGAAGTTGAAACCTTTCAATATTAACATAAATTTTATTAAAAATATTTGAATTATTGATTTGTTTTATTAAATTAAGATTTGTTACTTCTATTATCCAAATTATTTTCTTTATTATTATGTGGCAAAATATGCATTTATAAGCAACACTATGTTATAAGCTTAGCATGTTAGAATTTTTCTAACATATAGGTAGAGTTGTCAACTGGTAAATAAGGATTTCAAAAATTAGCTGTAGAATGGACGATCTATTGCATAAACATTGTGAAAGGTTTTTAGTTAATCAAATTAGGGTTTTGGAACCTTAAGATATTAGGGCTTAGGGCTCACGGTTAAGATATTAGGGCTTAAGGCTCACGGTTAAGATATTAGGGTTATATGGTTTGAAACCTTGATTTTGCATATTATGATTTAGGATTTGATGTTTTATCGTGATAAAAGTTAAGTATGGTTTTAATATTGACTATAATAAATACTTAAGTATTTTTAGATGAAACAAATATAGAAAGTCTTTAATGGAGTTATTGAAAGATTAAAATATCCAGTGAATAAAATTATAAAATGCTACTGTGAAGATTTGAAAATAGAATTAAGATTTATGGTTTGAATAAATTAGGATTTAGGTTTATATTTTGAATAAAGCTATTATATTTTGAATAATCATAATAACGGAAGTTAAACATAAAGATTTATAATACATAAATAAATATTGACCCGAGCCCATATGACAGTCCTGCAAGCTGGTTAGAGGGGGGGTCAAGGGGGCAGCGCCCCTTGCAAGGTTGGGGTCCGCGCCTTGAAAAATTTTGAAAACTAGCTTTTACGGTTGTAGGTTTTGGTGTTGAAAATTAAGATTTGAGAGTTTAAGAATTCGAAAATAGGGTTTCGAAATTAGAAGAAACTATTGTTATTTTTAAAAGAATAATGCTTACTGTGTGATTTTGGAAAGAATAATTCATTAGGGTTAAAGCTTTTGATGCTTGAAAAAAATAAGGCTACTGGATTTTTGAAAAAGAGATTAGGTTTGGGTTTTAAAGTTTTGAAAGCAGAAGAGTAATTTAGGGTTTTTGAAGTTTTAGAAACAGAAGGATGATTTAGGGTTTTTGAAGTTTTTGATCAAATTGTATGATGAAACAATTAATCCAATTTGAATGATGAATCTACTGTAAAGAAATAAATAAGGAAAATAGAGATTCAAACCTCCGTTTGTTGGTTCCACCAAAAATTGATTTCTGGATGAACAATAACAAAGGCAATGTTGCTGCCTTTAATGGATTGATTTCTTCTTGTTGCTAATGTCTCTTGCTTACTAGGGTTCTCTTTTGGCCGATAGAAATTTTTGAGTCTTCGATCCAGTAAACAATTTTTCTCCTTGTAAAAAAATTTTTTCCCGACCCCTAATTCTATGTTTTAATATGGTATTTATAGGAAAAATCTTAAACCTACTTCTAATTGTCTAAGGAAACTAAAACTAATTAGGAAAAGAAACAAAAACCAAATAGAATTTGGTTTCGGAAGAAACTGCTTTGGAAAATTGCGCTGGCAAAAAATACTGCCGCTGGCCAAGAATTGCAAGCGATGAAAAATTGTTGGTGAAAAACTGGGCGGCCAGCCAATTAACCACAGGAAATTCCTGCAGGAATTGGCCCAAGCCGATTCCCCTTCGGCGATGAAATTTTTCATTACCGATTATTTATTTATTTTCAACTTTACTCACATTACCATTAAAAATTATAAATAATAAATACTAAAATAAATATTATTTAAATAAAATACCACAAAAAATTATTTTGGACTACAAAAAAAATTATCAAACTAGACTGGGTCAAAAATTAAGGGTCAACACATTCATCCAACAGTAAATATATTAACTTTAGGGGTATATGCATTAAGTAGGGTTTCTAGGGTTTTATGTTCAACAACTAAGGTTTTGCATATACTAGTTTAATTTGTTGAGAAATATTTTAAAGTAATAACATAGCTATTGGATGTTTTAAAGATTTAGGGTTTTGAATGTTTTTATGAAAAATAATGTTACTGTGACTTAAAAAAGGTAGGTTTAGTTAGGGGTTTTAAGCAATGATCATGAAATTAGGGTTTTGGAACCTTAAGACATTAGGGTTTATAATTTTAAAAGATTGGGATTAGGGTTCACCGGATTATGGTTTTAGGTGTTGATGAACTTGTTAAAAAGTTTTGATGTTTTAAGAATTAGGGTTTAGGAAAACTAGGGTTTACTTGATTAGGGTTTTGATATTTTGGAAAACATATTTGATCTTAGAATTTAAGAAAATAGTTTAGAGTTTTATAGAAACAATTATGGTTAAAGTTTTTTGATATTGTAAAGAAGATAAGGGTTTGGAGATTTAAGAAGACATTTGGAAATTTTGGACAAAAAGTTAAAGTTTAGATGATTAAGAAAATAGTTCAGGAAAAATAATTTAGGGTTTTAAAGTTTTGGAAACAGGAGGACAATTTTAGGGTTTTAAAGTTCTGGAAGCAGAAGATTGATTTTAATGTTTTTAAAGTTTTAGAAACAGAAGAATGATTTTAGGGTTTTTAAAGTTTTGGAAGCAGAAGTGTAATACCCTTATACCCTATATACATACAATACATATTTTCAGCATATGTAAAATACGCATATACGGTAAAAAATGTCACAGACCTGTTTACTAATTTTTTTTAAACATTTCCAATTTAAAATTTTAAATTCTAAATATATAAAAAAATTAAATAGAATATAAATATTCTTTACTTGTTATAAGAACCCAAAATAAATAATATATATAAAAATCTCTGGGAAAAAAATTCGCTAGAGTTTTGTCTGTAATTTGGATATTCCAAAATTTATCAAAACACAACCTGCAAAAAAGAAAACACTCTCAAATAATTTCAAATCACCATCTCAACCATACTTCTCAATTTCACCAAGTTTCTCAAACATTTAAACATATAGATATATATAATTTAAAACACACTTACTTTCTCATTTCAAATACATTGACCCAAATATTCTTTATAATATACAATACGTAAAATCCAAAACATAATATATTATGCATAAAACTCAAAAATGTACAATAACATAAAAATATATACATGCTACTGGCAGTGTTTCTGATCTTGATAGCAACTCATCAATCTCAACTACAAGTCTAGACCCGACCTAGTCTAGAAGAACTCACTGGCTCAACTGGGTCTACCCTGTCACCTGCCCGATGGAAACAATTACGCTAAGCTGAAGCCTAGTGATACAAACTTTGATAATAACAATATAACTCAATGCAATACCAATGCACAATGCATTTAGATGTCACACCATTCCACTTTCTTATATTTTTCAAATATTTCATGATTCACGTTAAAACAAAGACAAGCATGGGCCCAAAAAGGATCTAGTATGCTATTCAAATTTCAGAGTTACTACTTTGGTCCATAATGACACCATGTGTCTAGCCCCGTAGGCAATATATATATCCATGGATAATGTAACAGTCCCAGTCTCTTGGACCTCAACCCGGCTAGACCCTTAGGCCCCAGTATCTTGGTCCTCAACCCGGCTAGACTACAACAGTTTTTGAGGCTTATAACCCAGTCTTTTCACCCTAAAAACATCATATTTATCAGCTGGCCTAGCTTACAACCTAGTCTTTTCACCATTCCAGCATATAGCCTGTAGGCAATCATAGGCATGCCGCCAAACCCAAAACTCTGAAAATTGAATAACATACTAGGCACACAATTTATTCATATTTCTCATTATTAATATGTTTCTCATTGCCAAACCCAGAACTCTGAAAATTGAATAACATACTAGGCACACAATTTATTCATATTTCTCATTATTAATATGTTTCTCATTTTCACATATTCAATCTCGGCACATTGCCTTATTTTCACTTTTTTTTCTCACTTTTCTCATTTTTCACATCTTTCTCATTTTTCTCATTTTTCTCACTTTTCTCATTTTTATCAATGTCAATTCATTTCATTATTACACATATCTCATTTTTGCATTCGTAACACATTACCCAATTACTTTTGGTATTTTCACATAATATGCATATTTCACATGTTACACAAATTAACCATTATCAATGGCTTTTCACAATGCATTTAACACATATATGACATTACATATATCATAGTATATTATTCATACACAATCAATGAACCAAGTAACTTAACACATTTTCCAACCAAAATGTGTTAAGCCCAAATGTCATGCAAATATAAACAATATATTCAAAGTTTGTACATACCTCCACTAGCAACCCGAAGCAAGCTAAAAACAACCTTCAATCCAATCTTTCTAACTTGCCCTTTACCACTTGGATGAAGCAAATCAACCTCCCTCAATGCCTAAACCAAATGTGATAACAAATAATCATTTAGTATCACATTTAATGGCATTTCCAACATTAAACCAAATTACACATCACACCTATAAATTTTCAAAAATTTAGCCTTTCCTTACTTTAACATTAGAATTCCATTCTACTACAATTAAATTAGTGTTTTAAGTTTATTTATATTATTAAAAACATATTTTAATACATTTAAATCATTTACATTATAAAAATACACTCTTATACACAAAATCTCAAAAATGGCATAACCTTCCCCCATTGAAGGTTTTCCATTCCAGCACAATCCATTACTCATTCCAAGCTTATATTCATCACTTTTAACACTAAACAACATGCTTAAACGAATAAAATCACACAATTCAACCACTTTGGAAAATCACTTTTCCAAAACCCTAAATCTCCACTTCCATTCTCAAACTTCAACCCAACACCACCAAATCCAATATTTGACTTTAAAATACTTGTTTATGAATCAAAACAACTCATTGGAATCAATTTTCACAATTAAAGCTGATGTTTTCAAAACCCCAAAAATTCCATAACCCTAAATTCTCTCTCTTCACCATTCTTTAACCAAACTCCATCATCTCTTCAATCTAACCTTAGAATCATTGTTAACTACCCAAAATAACATCATACACACCAATTCCAACAATTATAACATACTACATAAAAATCCAAATTCTCACATAATCTCATCTTCCATGGAATTCAAAGAAAAGAGACGGAAACTTACTAATTTTGGTGGAAACCACCAAAAATTCACTTGAAACTTGTTAATTCCTTCAATTTATGGAGTATGGAAGAAGCCAAATTCCTGGTCTTCAAGCTCCCATGGAAGCCACGTCCTTGGAGAAGAAGAAGAAGAAGAAGAAGAAGAAGAAGAAGAAGAAGACTTTTAATATTCTTTTCCGTTCACTTTTTTAACCACATATATATATATATATTAAAATAATTTAATGTTTAATTATTTAATTATTTTTTTAATAAATTAAAAGTCCTAATTTCCCTCTTCCATTCAAAAATAATTTATTTTTGAATTATTTTATTAATTTTGAATTTATAAGATTTAATTACCAAAATACCATTTTCTTTTAAAAAGTGTTGACTTTTATATATGTTATGTATATTTTGCATATATATCACATATATATTCCACTTTTTCATTTAAAATCCCTTCATTTTTCATTTTAAACCTTTAATTTAATTTATCCTTTTAAATTATAATTTATTTTATCCAATTTTTCTAAAAATTAGAAATTTTCAAAAATTTTAGGATGTTACAAGAAGAATGATTTTAGGGTTTTTAAAGTTTTGGAAGCAGAAGAATAATTTTAGGGTTTTTAATGAATGGATAATTTGATCTGCAAAACAAACTACTAAGTTTAACAATTTAGGTTACTGACTCAATATCAAAACAAATGGTTATAAACAATTCATGAATCTAAACGTAAGAATCTTGTAAATCAAAGATTTATAATCAAACTTCCGTTCATTGGTTCCTCCATAATTGGCTTCTGGATGAACAATGATAAAGGCAATCCTACTGCCTTTGATGGATTGATTATTTCTTGTTGCTAATGTCTCTTGCTTGCTAGGGTGGCCGATAAAACTTTTTGAGTCTTCGATCCAGTAAACAAATTTTCTCCTTGCAAAACAATTTTTTTCGACCATTAATTCTGTGTTTTAATGTGGTATTTATAGGAAAAATCATAAACCTACTTCTAATTGTCTAAGGAAACTAAAACTAATTAGTAAAAGAAACCAAAACCAAATAGAATTTGGTTTCGGAAAAAACTGCGTTGGAAAATTGCACTGGCAAAAAAAGTGCTGCGGGCGAAATTGTGAACGCTGGCTGGGAAATTTGAGGGAGAAAATTGCGAGCTGGCTATGGGCGGGTGTCAATTCACCACAGGAATTTTCTGCGGCGAATTGGCCTGTGGCCGATTCACCTTCGGCTATGAATTTTTTCGTCGCCGATTTTTTCATCGTCGATTTTTATTTATTTAACTTTACCATTTTTATTTTTATTAAAAGTTATAAATAATAAATACTAAAATAAATATTATTTAATTAAAATACCATAAAAATTATTTTAGACTACATAAAAAATTATCGGACCAGACTGGGTAAAAAATTAAGGGTCTACAATTTGCCTGCTGCTTGAACGATCTGAGACTATAACAAAAGAGAGTGAAAAGCAATAAGACTTAATTCTTTTGAGATGGTTTAGGTTTTGGGATCTGGACCCGGTTCGAGTTCTTGACTCAAGAGTAATTTTAGATTCTGGACCTAAGGGTAATTTGGGTTCTGGACCCGAGCTAAGTTCTGGACTTAAGAATAATTTGGGTTCTGGACCCGAGTTAAGTTCTGGACTTAAGAGAAATTTTAGGTTCTGGACCTAAGGGTAATTTGGGTTCTGGACCCAAACTAAGTTCTAGACTTAAAGGTAATTTGGGTTCTAAACCCGGATAAGTTCTGGACTTTAGAGTAATTTGGGTTCAGTACCCGAGCTAAGTTTTGGACTTAAGAGTAATTAGCATTCTGGACCCGAGCTAAGTTCTGGACTTAAGAGTAATTAGGGTTCTAAAACGAGCTAAGTTCTGGACTTAAGAGTAATTAGGGGTCTGGACCCGAGCTAAGTTCTGAACTTAAGAGATAATTTAGGTTCTGGACTTAAGCTAAGTTCTGGACTTAAGAGGGAATTTTAGATTTTGGACCTAAGCTAAGAGAGATTTAATTGTATGCAAAAAATAATTGTAGTAAGTAGTATTACTAAAGGAATTTGCAAAAAATTTAGCTAATTTTTACCATGCACATATCTTCTCTTTGCCCCTCGCGTGTAAAAATATTTTAAAAGTTCAAAAATATTTATATACACGCAAGTATCTGAATGATTAAATTGAATAACTGAGTTTTCTATTTATTTACTGTGTATTTACTGTTTATACACTATTCACCACTATTCATTTACTTTTTATAAATAGTAATTTATTATTTATCAATAGTAAATTTTACTTTTTCTCTTTTTTTTTCATGAGAATACTATTTGTTTATTTTTGACTTTTTCCTTTGCCATTCCTCTATACAAACGTTGCACTCAGCAGCTGATTTCTTCAATTCATAGCAGCTCATTTCTTCATTTCCTTCATAGCTATACATCTTTTATTTTGGAGAGTGTTAGCCAAATGATCTTAATTTTGATCCTTGACAACTCAAATTGAATGAGTTATTTAACATGTGTTTTAAGAACCTTGTTGCAGGATTAAAGTGTTTCAAATAAGTCAAACATGGCACATTTAGCGGTTGCACAAACCACGGAAACGATCACCCCATTGAATTGAAGGATGAAACCATATCACAGTAGGGTTCGCGGTCACAAACTCGACCTCAGTAGCGACCACACATCAACATGAGCGATCGTCCAACAATCAAGGACGACAGCAATAGCAGAAACCCAAATCATCCAAATTCTAGTAAGGTTCGCAGTGACAAGAACGGTGAACATTACGGTCTCGCTTACTATTATAGCGACCGTCCTTCAGATTCTGCGACCGCTCTGCTGATTCAAGAGAAAACAACTTAAACTGACAGTAGTGTTCGCATCCTTAGGTGTGCCCAGAAGTTCAAAAAGGGCAACTGCTCATAGTGTATGAGCGACCATCCTGACAACCATAGCATGGGCAAGATTCTAGCAGCAGAGCACTTAAATTCGACCGTTGAAGCAAATTTGAATGCAGCGACCGTCCCTTATCCAAGGGCGACCGCATTAGAACAATCTATTAACAAGGTCTAATATCAAGGAGTGACCGTCCTAATATCAAGGATGACCGCTAACTGCTTCGAACAGTCTATTAATAAGGTCTAAACTACCAAGACTTATTTCTCTTTATCTATAACGGCTAGTTAGACCACATTGGCTATAAATACATTATTATTCTGTTAAGAAAAATAGAAGATTCTGAATTTTATAGCCAAGCAACATAATTTCTTTTATTACTACAATTATTATTTGAATTGTAATGAGTGTTGGGTGTAAGCATTAAAAACACCATTGTAAAAGTTTGAGTGTGAGCTTGGAAATACTTAGGTTGTGAGAGTAAGCCTGAGAAAAACTCTTGTAAAGGTTGTGAGAGTGAGCCTAATAAAAACTCTTGTAAAGGTTGTGAGAGTGAGCCTAAGAAAAACTCTTGTAAGTGGTTTGAGTGTTAGCCTTAGAAAACACTTATCAAGTTGGGTGTGAACTTGTGAAAACACCAAAGTTGGAAGTGAGCTTGTAAAACTTCAAAGTTAGTGGAACCTTAACAAGTTTTTAAGGAAGTGGATGTAGGATTGGAGAAAATCTGAACCAATATAAATTTTGTGTGTTCTTTCTTCTACTCACTACTCAACCATTTATCTCTTCTACATTTCTTGTTTGTTGAGTTTTTTAATTTGCCATCATTCCTCAAGAAAACCAATTCACCCCCCTCTTGGTTGCCATCTTGGGACAATAATTGGTATTAGAGCTTGAAATTTCTTAAACTTAACTGTGAAATTTGATCCACTATGGCAACTACTTCTTCATCAAACTCAACCTCTCATGAAAATCTTAACACTATCCTTAGACCCTATTTTGACGGAACGGATTATTCCTATTGGAAACACAAAATGTATTTGTTTATAGATAGTGAAGGGATTGAGCTATGGGATTTTATGGAAAGTGAGTGGAAATCTCCTACTCATGAGGTTGATGGCATTCAAGTTCCTCTTCCCAAAGCACAATGGTCAATTTTCAATGTTAAAGATCGATTCAAGAACAATAGAGCCGCTTCCATCTTGATGAACTCCATTTCAAGATAAGAAGGTGGAAGAGTTCAACACTTAACTTGTGCACATCACATTTGGAAGACACTTGAAAGCTATCTTGAAGGTACGACTCAAGGGAGATTCACCAAGAAACAAATGCATGTTCATGAGTATGAGCTATTCAAGATGAAACCAAATGAAAATGTCACCGACATGACGAATCGTTTGCTAGCTATTGTCAATGAGCTAAAGAAGTATGGCAAGATATATGATCAAGGTGATGTAAATAGCAAAATCTTGAGAGCCCTAAGAGCTAGGAAGAACTTTAAATCAAAAGAAGAAGAAGATCAAGGTGAGAAAGAAAAGAGAAAACCAATTGCTCAAAAAGCAATAAAAGAAGTTGAGAGCTCAAGCAACGAAGGTACTGATGATGAAGATGAAATGACAATGTTCTCAAAAAGAATAAGTGAATGGAAAAGAAAGAAAAGATTACAAGCTAACAAAGGTACACTTCCTAAATCCTCCTTCAAAGATAAAGAAAAGAAAAATGAGGTAAAGTGCTATGAATGTGGTAAATCTTGTCACATCAAATCGGATTGCTTCAAAGTGAAGAACAAAAGGAAATGGGACAAAGAAAGGAAAAAGTCTCTTAAAGCCACATGGAATGACTCTTCTTCAAGCGAAGAGGAAGAAGAAGAAGAAGAAGAAGGATTGCAAACCTATGTCTCATGGCTATTGAGGATGACTCCAATGATGTAAGTACTCAATCCTTGAATCTAATAGCACATGATGATATTGATGACCTAGATGATAGTGATTTGATTGAGCACATGAACTTTAAAATAGAAAAATATTTTTCCAAGATGATGCTTTATAAGGAAAAGAGTTCTAAGTTAGAAAAGGATTTTATATGCTTAAAAAACTCTACCCTAGAATTGAAAACCTCAAATGAACACTTGATGAATTCAATAAAAGAGTTAAATAAAAACTCACATGATTTAGAAAAAGTTATTAAAGAGAATGAAATTATGAAGCATGAACTAAAAGAACTAAAAGAATCAATTTCAAGATTTCACAAAGGAAAAGAAGCCTTAGACACTTTAATTGGTAGCCAAAGAACACCCTCCTTAAAACATGGATTAGGATTCAATGGCTCAACCAACATTGCACCTAGCACACCAACTTTTGCAAAAGCCTCTACAACTAGAATCTCTAATGTTGATGTTGCAAAGAACAAAGATGCTCACACCAAGTCTAAGAATTCCAAAAAGGCCACTCATGGCTCACTAGGAAATAGAGCTAAGTTCTCAAAAAGTAATCATGTTATATACACTAAACATGCACAAAAGCAATCACATACTTTTAGTTGTATGCATAATACATGGATTATGAATAGGAAACTGCAAAAATATAAAACATTGTGGCAATGTACATATTGCATGAAATTTGGACATAAAAGCATTTTTTGTCATATTAGAAAGGCTCATCTCAAGTTAGAAGATGCCTCTATTGCTAACCATCAAGGACCCAACTTCATTTGGGTACCTAAGAAAAGATAACTACTATTGCCTTGTAGGTATGCCTAAAATCTACTATCAATGAAAGCATATGGCTTGTGGATAGTGGGTGCTCAAGGCATATGACCGGGAATGCAATGCTTTTTACAAGTATTACATACAAACTTGGAGGTAATGTAACTTTTGGAAATAATGCTAAAGGTAAAATAATTGGTGTTGGCTCCATTGGAATACTTTGTAAAGACTTAATTGAAGATGTATGGCTTGTTGATGGTTTGAAACATAACTTGCTAAGTGTAAGTCAATTATGTGATAGAAAATGCACTGTAAATTTTGATTATAAAGAATGCAAGATCACTAATTCAAATGGTGTTATTATATTTAAAGGAACTAGGATAAACAACACATATAAAATTGACATTCATTCTAATAATGCATTTAAATGTTTAATCTCTACTAATAATGATGCATGGTTATGGCATAGAAGACTAGGACATGCAAGTATGGATCAATTAAAATGCATTTGTAATGAAAACCTAGTTGATGGTCTCCCAAAAATAAAATATAAAAAAGATAGAACTTGTGAACCTTGTCAACTTGGTAAGCAACATAAGAGCTCATTTAAATAAAAAAAAATGTTGTAAGTACCGCTAGACCTTTAAAGCTCATTCATTTGGATTTATTTGGAACAAATAGAGTTACAAGCATAGGTGGCAAGTTATATGCATTTGTTCTTGTTGACGATTACTCTAGATTCACATGTGTTAATTTCTTAATTCAAAAGAATGAAGCTTTTAATTACTTCAAAACGTTTGCAAAAAAGTTCAAAATGAAAAAGGATATGTGATCACATCTATTAGAAGTGATCATGGCAAAGAATTTGAAAATGAAAATTTTGAAAACTTTTGTAATGAACTTGTCATTTCACATAATTTTTCAGCTCCTAGAACTCCACAATAAAAAGGTGTGGTTGAAAGGAAAAATAGGACCTTGGTTGAAATGGCTAGAACAATGCTCAATGAATATGAATTACCATCTTATTTTTGGGCAGAAGCCGTTAATACTGCTTCTTACATTGCAAATCGTGTTTACAAAAGACCTTTAATTAATAAAACTTCTTATGAGCTATGGAATGGAGGAATTCCAAGAATTTCATATTTTAGAGTATTTGAATGCAAATGTTTTATATTAAACACCAAGGAAAATCTTGAAAAATTTCATCCAAATCTGATGAAGGCATATTCCTAGGATACTCTTTATCTAGCAAAGCATATAGAGTATTTAATAAGAAAACTCTGGTAGTTAAAGAATCAATGCATGTTGTTTTTGATGAATCATCTAAACTTGATCAAAGAAAAGATAGTACTTCTGACGACCTTGAAGGTACTCTTGAATCACAAGAAACTATTAATGCTCCAAGGATCAATTAGAATGAACTTAAAGAAATGACTCAAGATCTACCTAAGGATTGGCAATACAAGAAAGATCATCCTAAGGAACTCATCATCGGTGAAACATCTAAGGGAGTAATTACTAGATCTAAAATTAATCATATAGATGTTAATTTTGCTTTTGTTTCTCAAATTGAGCTAAAGACCATTGAGGAGGCTCTAAATGATGAAAGTTGGATGATTGCAATGCAAGATGAACTTAATCAATTTGAAAGAAATAAGATATGGGACCTTGAAGTATGCATTTTTTTCAAAACAATATGCTAAATTTGAAAGAATTACAGTAATGGATAAAATTAAGGATTTTGCTGTGAATGAAATAAAGGAATTCGTTCATTTATATAGAGCAACGGCAAGGAAAAAAACAAAATTCAAAAAGTAAATTTTACTGTTGATAAATAGTAAAATTTACTATTGATAAATAGTAAAATTTACTATTAATGAATAGTATATTACTAATGATGCTATTTAGGAATGGTGAATGTACATGAACAGTGACTACACAGTAAATAAACAGTAAATTCAATCATTCAATTTAATCACTCAAATATATTTGCGTCTATATAAATATTTTTGCACATAAAGGGCAAGGAGAAGATATGTGCATAAAAATTAGCTAAATTTTATGCAAACAAAATTTATATGCTACTCACCATAATTAATTTTTTGCAGATAATTACATCTCTATTAGCTAGGGTCCATAACCCAAATTATCCTTAGGTCCAAAACCTAAAATCTCTTCTAAGTCCAGAACTTAGCTCGGGTCCAGAACCCAAATTATCCTTAGGTCCAGAACCTAAAATCTCTTCTAAGTCCAGAACTTAGCTCGAGTCCAGAACCCAAATTATCCTTAGATCCAGAACCTAAAATCTCTTCTAAGTCAAGAACTTAGCTTGGTTCCAGAACCCAAATTATCCTTAAGTCCAGAACCTAAAATCTCTTCTAAGTCCAGAACTTAGCTCGGGTCTAGAACCCAAATTATCCTTAGGTCCAGAACCTAAAATCTCTTCTAAGTCCATAACTTAGCTTGGTTCCAGAACCCAAATTATCCTTAGTTCCAGAACCCAAATTATCCTTAGGTCCAGAACCTAAAATCTCTTCTAAGTCTAGAACTTAGCCCGAGTCTAGAACCAAAAATTACCCTTAGGTCCAGAACCTAAAATTATCCTTGAGTCCAGAACTCAAACTGGGTTCAAAACCAAAACCTCAACAATCTCAAAAATTAAGTTTTATTGCTTTTCACTCTCTTTTACTAAAATCTCAGATCGTTCAAGCATGGGGCAAACTGTAGACCCTTAATTTTTGACCCAATCCGGTCCAATATATTTTATTTAGTCCAAAATAATTTTTAAATAATATTTTTTTAGTATTTATTTTTTATAATTTTTTTTAAAAAAATAATAATAATAATAAACAAATAAATAAAAATAAAAATCCGCGACGAAAAAATCAGCGACAAAAAAATTCGTCGCCGAAAGCATTGGACCAAATGGCCTTGGGCCATTTCGCCCGCAAGAACTTCCTGTGGGTGAAATGGCCCGCAACCAATTTCGCTCATAGCCCCTTGCGTGCCCTCGCAACTTTTCACGCTGTTTCTCGCAGCAGCCCGCAGCAGTTTCTTTCGCAAGCAAAATTTTCTAATGCAATTTTTTCCAAAACCAAATTCTATTTGGTTTCGGTTTCCTTTTCCTAATTAATGATAAATTCCTTAAACAATTGGAATGAAGCTTCCAAAATTTCCTATAAATAACACTAAAATGATAGAAAAAGGGGAGGAATTTTTGAAAGGAGATCGGACTTTAAAAATTTTTTTTGGCAGTGAAAACGATCGGACTTTTTAGAGGAGAATAAGCAAGCAAGTAATCAATCCATCAAAGGCAGCCATCTTGCCTTTGTCCTTGTTCATCCAAAAGGTAATTTTTGGTGTAACCAACAAATGAAGGTTTGAATATCTAATCTCTTTTTTCCTTACAGTAGCTTCAATCATTAAATTATTTCTTTTAATTTTAAAAATCTTAATTCGTTTCTCTATTTTCAAAAACCCTAAAATTACTTTTCTGTTTCTTCTAAAACCTAAGAACCCTAATCTATTTCTTCAAAATCTTAAAACCCTAATCTACTTTCCAACTTTCCAAAACCTTAAATTGTTTTATTAATTCCCAAAACCCTAATCTACTTTCCAACTTTCCAAAACCTTAAATCGTTTTATTAATTCCCAAAACCCTAATCCGCTTTCCAATTTTCCAAAACCTTGAATCACCAAATTGATCCTTCTATTTCCAAAAACCCTAAAAAATATTTTCTGTTTCCAAAAACCTTAAATTGTCTTACCTATTTCAAAAAACTTTATAAAACTCTAAACTGTTTTGTCAAATCCTAAAACCAAAACATGTTTTGCAAAACACCAAAAACCCTAATTCTCCCAAAACCAAAACCATAAACCCTAATTTTCCTAGACCCTAATCCTTAAAACCTTAAAACCTTATAAATCTAAATATTAAAATTCAACACAGTAAGCCTAAAAATAATAATCTAGTAGCTAATAATCATTTTAATATCCCAAACTATACCATAAAATTTTTGGAATGCTTATAGTTGTATTTGGATTAAATGTTATAAGTGTATATATGTTTAAGTGGGAAGACAAGAAATGAGAAAAGTCAACTAATGAGATTTATTAAATAATTTTATAAATGGAAATTAAATTAAGTGGAAGAGGATATTTATATATTTTATTATTCAGTTGCTTGGTTGAGAGTTAAAGAGAGCTTAAGTGATTATTAATGTTGACTTTGCTCTCTTTCTATCATCATCTTCTTCTTCTTTCTTTGTTTTGACCTGCTATCTTCATAGAAAGAGGGAAAGAGAGATTTTGTTCTTCCAAACTCAAGATTTAAGGGTGTTTCAAGAGATCAAGTTGGAGTTTGAAGGATTTTCATCATTTTGGTAAGTTTCCAACTTGTTTTCTTGGTTTTCTTTTGAGTTTTTGTGTTGAGCTTGGTGTATGGTTGTTGCTGAGACATGTATGTATAATTGTGGTGTATTTGAGAGTGTTTGGTCTTATTTGTTTTGATTTTGGGTTTGGTTTGAAGGATAGGATAAGTTTGGTGAAAAGAAAGCAAGTATTGTGGCTTGTGTATGTGTTTAATTGTGAAGATGGTTGTGATTGTGTTTTGATGCCTGATATTGAGTTGTTTTGATGTTATGCAAGTCTAGTATGGTTTATTGATGTGTATGGTTAAGATTGTTTGGAGTGGAAAAGGGTAAAGTATGTGGTGTTGTGAGTGTCGGAATCAAGATTTTTGGCCTGACACACCCATGAGCACAGCCAAGTCTTTGGGTGTGTCAATGGTTTTGTTTTCTGGATGGGTGACACGACCAATGACACCCCTATGTCACTGAGCGTGTCACAACTTCTGTGTTGGAGTAGTATTGACACGTCCAGTGACACACCCATGTCACTGAGCGTGTCATAGCTACTGTGATGTTGGTGGATTGACACGTCCAGTGACACGCCCATGTCACTGAGCATGTCATAGCCACTGTGTTGGGGAAGGATTGACACGGCCAATGACACGCCCATGTCACTGAGTGTGTCAAAGCTTCTGTGTTGTGAGTTTAGGGCACGGTTAGGGACACGCCCGTGTTGTTGAGCGTGTCATGTGTAGAGTTTGCCCTAGTTGGTTCTTGTTCTTATTTTTATATGTGTATCTCTAAGTGAGTGTGTATCATCACTTTTGGATTAGGTTTTGAAGTGATTGAGTTGCCCTAATCCAGGTGTTGAAGGATTCTTGGAAGAGGAGTGGTTAGTTAGGTGTGAGTTGCTCTTGAGGTAAGTACAAACTCTACATGATTGCATACATTTGCATAACTTTTGGACTTAACACATTTGGTTGTAAATGTGTTAAGTAATCTATTACTTTGTTGATACATTTGATTAATGCTATGATTTGCATAATGTGAAAGATATAATGATCATTCAAAATGTATGTACAATGCAATTGGTTATGCATATCTTAATGATGAGATGTAAAGCCATTGTTGTTGGCTATAATGATGCAAAAGAAATAATTGGGGCATTGTTGCCTAGATGATTATGAGAAAATGAAACTGCAATTGATAATGAAATAGTAAAAGAATTGTGTTCCTAGTATATTATTCAATTTTCAGAGTTTTATTGTTGGTGGCATGCCTAAAAGTAACAATCCCTTGAATCTGGGTTGGACTTGGTCCTTGAAGCCAAGTTGGGTTGATGCTGAGCTCCCCTTGAAGCTTGGTTGGGCCTAGTCCTTGAAGCCTAGCTGGGATGTTACATATGAGATGTTTCTCATTGTGATAATGATTCGCCTACGGGCTTGATAAATGTGATTATTGAACCAAAACAGTAACTCTGGAATTTGAATAACATATTAGTTTCTTTTGGGCCCATGCTTGTCTTTACTTAAATGTGAATCATGAATGATGAAACAATTGAATAATATAATGTAATATAAAGTTATAAAATATGGTATCCTTGTGTGTTGTTTCTAATTCTTGAAAGTATGATATTGGCATTTCATTGAATCATATTGTTATTTTGGTTTGTACCACTAAGCCGTAGGCTGAGCGCGATTGTGGTTCATCGCACAGGTAACAGGTTAGAACCGGAGAGTTTCGCTAGACCGAGTTGAGTCTAGGTTTGTGAAGTGTGGATTATTGGACTTCAAGATCAGAGATGAACTGCCAAACATGTATAAACTTTATATTTTGTAAAAATTGATTTTGATGTTTATATGTATATACCGCTACATTTTCCGTTACTTAATAAATAAATGTTTTATCTATTATGTTTTATAATATATTTTAAATGTTTTAAAGTTTTCTTATATTGATAATAGAAAGATTGGTTTGCTTTAAAATAGACCGTGACATTCCTATATCTAGTATACATATATTACAGATGTGGGTGTACGTGATGTACATATAATGGGTATAGGGGTGTTACAATTGTTTTGGTATCAGAGCCTAGGTTTGAGATTTTCAACCTAGGTGAATTGTAAGAAAAAGAAAATTTTGATTTTTAAATACGGTTTTTGAATAAGATACATGCTTTGGCACTGGCAGTTTCTGATCATTGATGAGGCATATTCTGCTGTGTTTACAGATATAGGTAGTAATGGCGTCTCAGTCACGTCAGTCTATAGAGGGTAGTGCTGAGAGTGTAGCTCCTGAAGAGGGTAGAGCTGGAACTAGGGTTGAGAAAGCTGGAGAGGCACCTGCTCCTGTGCCAGAGAGACCAGCTGCTGATGAGATTTCATTAGTTTGGTTATGACATGTGGTAGAATTGTTGAGGCAAGCTCCGGTGTAGCAGTCGCCACCGCCACTGCAACCACAGCCGTAAGTACCGGTGAGGCATTATGATAAATTGAGGAAGTATGGGGCTGAGGATTTCTTTGGTACCACAGATCCTGCAGTAGCTGAGCAATGGTTGGATAGAGTGCAGAGGATATTTATTCAGTTGCAAGCTACTCCTGAAGAAAGATTTGATTATGCTAGATCACTTTTGCAGAAAGATGCTTATGATTGGTGGAAGACAGTTTCACATGCCATGGATGATCCACCTACTTTATCTTATGGTGATTTTCTGCCAGAGTTTGAGCAGAAGTATACTTCAAGGGAGTAGTAAGATGCTAAGAAGATGGAGTTTTTGAATCTGAGACAAGATAATCGGACAGTGACAGAGTATGAGATTGAGTATATCCGGTTGAGTCATTATGCCGGTAGAATTATTTCAGATGACATTGGTCAATGCAGGAGATTTGAAGAGGGGTTGAGACCCTCTATTATGTGTATTGTTGCTGGTTCTTGGTACCAAGACTTTCTCAGTTGGTTGCAGAAGCTAGGAGTGTTGAGAGAGCACAGGGTATTGCAGCAGCTACTACTGAGGAGGAGACTAGAGTTAGGAGACCCCAGTTTGAGGCAGGGTCTTCATCAATGAAGAGAGGCAGAGGAAGTTTTGTTCCGAGGTTCAGTAGGAGTCAGAGGCAGCCTAGTATGTCAGTTCAGTATCAGAGGCAGTGTAATATCCCAATGTATGCCCTAGAAGTTTGGATATTATTATTTTAATTGGAATTGAATGTATCTGTTAATTTGGAAGAGAAAAGAAATGTAAAAGAAAGTGTATATGTTGTGTATATGGAAATATATACAACATATATACAAGTCAAATGCGATGGTCAAAGGAAGAAGATATTTATTTTGTTATTTGTGAAATTACTAAAAAGGGCAATAAGTGAAAGAGAAGTAAAACAAATAGAAAAGGGTATTTAAGTAATTTCTTATTTTGGAAT
This sequence comes from Garcia nutans, assembly GCA_947685225.1. NCBI lineage: Eukaryota > Viridiplantae > Streptophyta > Magnoliopsida > Malpighiales > Euphorbiaceae > Garcia > Garcia nutans. The sequence goes on from CANTUV010000005.1 coordinate 20,455,010, forward strand.
ACTTGGTGGAGGTTTAAAGAGATGAGAAATTTGACTTTTCTTCATTTCTTCTTCTTTCCTTTTTCCATTGTTGGCCGGCCATCCTAAGCAAGAGAGTGCAAGAGTGAGTTGGTGTTTAAAGCTCAAAAATTGAAGGAGTTTTCAAGTGATTAAGTGGAAATTCAAGAAGTTTCATTATTTTGGTAAGTTTCTCTTGATTCTCTTGTTTTATTTTAAGTTGTTTGTGAGTTTGATTGTGGATATTAGAAAGTAGGGTTGTGTTGATGGTAGTATGTTGGTGTTTGTTTGATTTATATGATTGTGGTGTTGGTTTTGAATTGAAAATAAGAAGATAGGTGGATGTTGGTATTGGAAGAGTAAGGGTGATGTTGGTTTTAGGGTTTTGAAGTGATAAGTGATGTTTAACTTGAGTTTGATTAATTATTTTCATAGATTTTCATGTTGTCGATGTTTGTTGGAGTTGTAAGCATGGAATATGTAAATTTGGTCAGAAACAGTAGAGTTTTGGATGCCATGCTCGTGGCCCTTGGTTGCCATGGCCGTGGCCATTTGTAGCCATGGCCGTGGAGGTTGGGAGCAAAGGAGGCAGACCCATTTTCTAACCCACGCCCGTGGGGGTTGGGGTGGCCACATCCATGGGCTTTAATTAGTGGTGTTGAGTTTTAATTTGCGATCTAAAGGTCTAAGGTGAGGTTAATAAGTGATAAATTGTATTGGAATTCATGTATTGTATCATTTTGGACTAGGTTTTGGAAGAGGTGATTTGCCCTAATTTAAGAAGTGAAGAATTCTTGGAAAAAGGAAGTGTATAGATTTGTATAAGTGGTGCTTAAGGTAAGTACAAACTACATTATTGCATACTTTCATATGATGTTGAGACCTTACATACATTTGATTGTAAATGTGTTAAGAAATTTAATGTATTGTGGATGCTTATTAGAAATGTTACGTTTGATCTAATGAGAATTGAGACATAAAGAGATGTGAAACCAATGTTATGAGTTATAATGATGTAAATGATATGATTAAGGCATGTTTGCCTAGATAATGTTCAATGCAATTGAATGATGATGAAAATGATATGGTTGAGGCATGTTTGTTTAAATGATGTTCAATGTAATTGATGATATTTATGTATGCTATTTTGATGTGATGAGAAGCCATGATTGTTGGCTATGATGATATCTTGATGTGATAAGAAGCCATGATTGTTGGCTATGATGATGCAAATGAATTATAATGGAGGCATAGTGGCCTATTTGATTATGAGAATGAAATGTGAAATGAATTGAGAAAGAAATGTGCAATGATATAAATCAATGAAAATATTGTGTGCCTAATGTGTTATTCAACTTTCAGAGTTCTGAGTTTGGCGGCATGCCTATGAATTACTGGATAGGTGAAAAGACCGGATCATAAGCCGATTCCAGTTGAAAAATGTGAAATGATAAATGTGAAATATGAACTATAGTAACAGTCTTGCCGGGTTGAGGATCTCCTCGAGATTAGTCGGGTTGAGGTCCAAGAGACTGGGTCTGTTACAATTGTTATGGTAACAGTCTTGCCGGGTTGAGGATCTCCTTGAGTCTAACCAAGTAGAGGTCCAAGAGACTGGGTCTGTTACCCTATCCATGGATAGATACATATGTGTATATAGCCTACGAGCTTGATGATTATGATATGGACCAAAGCAGTAACTCTGAACTTTGAATAACATATTAGTTTCTTTTTGGGCCCTTGCTTGTCTTTGTTTTCTATGTGGTTTATAAATGATGAAATAAATAAATATTGAGATCTATGCTTGTTTTGAGTTCAATATGTCCTATGATTGATGACACAAATGTTTGATGCAATGAAAGGTAATGTCATGAAATATGAGATTCTTGAGAATCACTTGTATGTTGGAAAGTATGACATTGGCATTTCATTATAGCATGATATCATTGTAGTTTGTATCACTAAGCCGTTGGCTTAGCAAGATTGTAATTTATCACGTAGGTGACAGGGAAGAACCGGAGAGTTCCTCTAGACCGAGTAGAGTCTAGATTTGAGGTGTTGATAGTGGAGCTTAAAGATCAAGGAAATACTGCCAAACATGTATATATTTTATGTTTTGTAAAACTTGAATTTTGATGTATATATATTTGTAAATATTTGTTACATTTTCCGCCGCTTTTAAATAAACATTTTATCTTTTGTCTTTTATAATTTCATTTAAATGTTTTAAATTTGTTTTATGTTTTTGAAAAGGGATGAGTCATTTGTTAAGTATATCATGGCATTTCTATATTCAGTATACGTATATTACGATTGTATTAGCATGCTATGTACGTATACGGGGTATAGGGGTGTTACAGGCAGAGACCGGGACCTACAGTTTCTATAGCTAGTGCTCCGACTCCTGTGGTTCAAAGGTCTATTCCACCTACGTGTGTCCTCTGTTGTAGGGCACATGGGGGTGCTTGCTGGAAGATGGGTGGACCAGGAGTATGTTTTAGATGTGGGTCACCAGATCATTTCATCAAAGATTGCCCTGGGTTACTGGAAGATAGACAAACTGATACTATAGTTTCTCTACTCAGTGTCAGCAGAGGAGGTCGAGGAGGTAGAGGTTTTAGTAGAGGTGGTCAACCCGGGATTAGTCAGAAAGGAGTTTCTACATCCGGAGGCAGTAGGCCAGATGAAGCTGGGTGATCTCAGCGAGTGTATGTGATGCAGAGGCAGCCAGATGCTTCAGCCGTCATTGTGGGTACATTTTCTTTATTTGGCATTTCAGTTCTTGCTCTAATTGATCCAGGATCTACTCATTCATACATAAGTACATCTAGCTTGCCTGTGTCTGAATTGCATTTAGAGTGCCTGTGTCTGAATTGCATTCAGAGTCCCTAAGATTTGATGTCCTGGTGACAAATCCTTTAGGGTACAGTGTGGTAGTTAGCAAGGTGCACCAAGATAGTTCAGTTGTGGTGCAAGATGAGGAGTTCTTGGGTGATTTGATTGAAATGCCTTTTAAGGAGTATGATCTAATCTTAGGCATGGATTCGTTGTCTAATCATGGAGCTGTGGTTAACTATCAAAATAAGTGTGTTACTTTGAAAACCAGTGATGGTAGAAGTGTGATGGTATCTAGTGAGCAGAGACAACTTGCATCAATGTTTGTTTCAGCTGTTGCAGCTAGGAAGTTGATTCAAAAAGGGTGTGATGCTTATCTTGCTCATGTTGTAGATACCAGAGTAGTGGGTTCTCAGCTTGATAGTATACCCACAGTTGCTGAATTTCCAGATGTTTTTCCTGAGGAGTTGCCAGGTTACCCCTTGAGAGAGAGGTTGAGTTTGGTATCGATTTATTGCCTGGTGCCACTCCTATCTCTATTACTCCTTATCGAATGGCACCTGCTGAGTTGAGAGAGTTAAAGGTACAGTTGCAGGAGTTGTTAGATAAAGGGTTTGTTCACCCTAGTGTGTCTCCGTGGAGAGCACCTATTTTATTTGTAAAGAAGAAAGATGGTACTTTGAGACTGTGCATTGATTATAGACAGTTGAATAAGGTGACTATCAAGAATAAGTATCCCTTGCTAGGATTGATGATCTCTTTGATTAGTTGAAGGGAGCAGCAGTTTTCTCTAAGATTGATCTGAGATCAAGGTACCATCAATTGAGAGTCAGAGCTGAAGATGTGTCTAAGACAACTTTCCTCATAAGGTATGGGCATTATGAGTTTTTGGTGATGCCTTTTGGGTTAACGAATGCACCAGCAAGTTTCATGGAATTGATGAATAGGGTGTTTAGACCCTATTTAGATCATTTTGTGGTGGTCTTTATCGATCATATTTTGGTGTATTCGCATAATAAGGAGGATCATGATAAACATTTACAGATGGTATTGCAGACTTTGAGAGAGAAGCAATTGTATGCTAAGCTGTCTAAGTGTGAGTTGTGGCTTGATCAAGTGACTTTTCTCGGTCATGTGGTTTCAGCAGATGGTATTAGAGTTGATCCTAGTAAAGTTGCAACTATTTAGAATTGGAGTCCACCGAACTCTGTGACTGAAGTTAGAAGTTTTCTGGGTTTGGTAGGCTATTATCAACGGTTTATGAAGGGTTTTTCTTTGATAGCTACTTCACTCACCAGATTACTTTAGAAGGGAGTTAGATTTGTGTGGACAGATCAGTGTCAAGTAAGCTTTGAGCAGTTGAAGGAGATGTTGACTCAAGCTCTTGTTCTTACCCTGCCTGTAGAAGATAAACCATATGTGATTTATAGTGACGCTTCACATAGTGGTTTAGGATGTGTTTTGATGCAAGAAGGGAGAGTCATAGCTTATGCTTCTCGGCAGTTGAAGCCACATGAGCTTAATTATCCGATGCATGATTTGGAGTTGGCAGCCATAGTGTTTGCTTTGAAGATTTAGCGACACTACTTGTATGGGGAGAAGTGTTTCATCTATACAGATCACAAGAGTTTGAAATATTTAGGGGTTCAGAGAGAGCTGAATCTTCGGCAGAGACGGTGGTTGGAGTTAATTAAAGACTATGACTATTTGATTGATTATCATCCTGGTGAGGCAAATGTTATTGCTGATGCCTTGAGTCGAAAGTCTTTGGCAGGTTTGACAGCTTATTCGCTCTCGTTGCTTGTTGAATTGAGAGTGTTGCATGCTAGTTTTGAATCATGTGATGATGGTGCTTTGTTAGCTCATATGCAATTGAGACCGGTGTTGTTAGATCATATTAAAGAGGCTCAGTTGGTTGATAAGATAATTCAAAAACTTGTGCCAGATTGTCAAAAGGGAGAGAGCCGATATTTTCTTGTGAGAGATGATGGTAGCCTTTGGTACAAAGATAGATTGTGTGTTCCTGATGATGCAAGATTAAGAAAGATAATTTTGGAGGAAGCACATCAGTCGGTTTTTGCTATGCACCCTAGGAATACCGAGATGTATCATGATTTGAAACAACTTTATTGGTGGTCAGGTATGAAGAGGGACATAGCGGAGTTCGTATCCAAATGTCTCACTTGTCAGAGAGTGAAAGCTGAACATCAAGTTCCAACAGGGTTGCTCCAACCTTTATCAGTGCCAGAGTGGAAATGGGAACGTGTGACAATGGATTTTGTGACTGGTTTGCTATTGACTCAGAAGAAGCATGATGCCATCTGGGTGATTGTTGATCGATTGATGAAGACAACTCATTTTCTTCCAGTCCGGACGGACTATTCTCTGGAGAAGTTAGCTGAGCTATATATTAGTGAGATTGTGAGATTGCATTGAGTCCCAATTTCTTTGGTGTCTGATCGAGAATCCCGGTTTACTTAAAGGTTTTGGAAGAGTTTGCATAATGCTTTGGGTTCACAATTGCATTTTAGCACTGCTTTCCATCCTCAGACAGATGGGCGATCAAAGAGAGTGATACAGATTTTAGAGGATATGTTGAGAAGCTGTGTCATTGAATTCTCTGGAAGTTGGGACATATTTTTTCCATTGATGGAATTTGCTTATAACAACAATCATCAATCTAGTATTAGAATGGCACCTTATGAGGCAATGTATGGTAGAATATGCAGAATGCCTCTATGTTGGAATGAAGTTGGAGAAGGCAAATTGGTTGGTCCCGATTTGATTAAAGAAACGGAAGAGAAAGTGAAAATAATTCAGGATCGATTAAAAGCAGCTTCAGATCGACAGATGAGATTTGGCTACAAAGGGAAGCCGAGTCCTCATTTTATTGGACCTTATGAGGTATTGGAGAGAATTGGACCAGTTGCCTATCATTTAGCTTTGTCGCCTGAGTTGGATAGAATTCACAATGTCTTCCATATCTTTATGCTACGGAGGTATAGATCAGACCCATCTCACATTCTATCAGTAGAATCCATTAAGGTGAGTCTGGATCTGACTTTTGAAGAAGAACTAGTTGCTATTTTGGCACATAAAGTCAAAGAGTTGAGAAATAAGAAACTGCCACTTGTGAAGGTTCTTTGGAAGAATTATGCTAGAGAAGAGGCAACTTGGGAGAGTGAGCAAGCGATGCGAGATCAATATCCTCAATTGTTTCAGACTTGAAAAAAGGTAATTTTGAGGACAAAATTTATTTTTAGAGGGGGAGAATTGTAATATCCCAAACTATACCCTAAAATTTTTAGAATGCTTATTGTTGTATTTGGATTAAATGTTATAAGTGTATATATGTTTAAGTGGGAAGACAAGAAAGGAAAGAGGAGTGTGTATATATTGTATATATAGAGGTATATATAACATATACAAGTCAACTAATGAGATTTATTAAATAATTTTATAAATGGAAATTAAATTAAGTGGAAGAGGATATTTATATATTTTATTATTTAATTGCTTGGTTGAGAGTTAAAGAGAGCTTGAGTGATTATTAAGGTTGACTTTGCTCTGTTTCTATCATCTTCTTCTTCTTTCTTTGTTTCGGCCGGCTATCTTCATTGCAAGAGGGAAAGAGAGATTTTTTTCTTCCAAACTCAAGATTTAAGGGTGTTTCAAGAGATCAAGTTGGAGTTTGAAGGATTTTCATCATTTTGGTAAGTTTCCAACTTGTTTTCTTGGTTTTCTTTTGACTTTGTGTGTTGAGCTTGGTGTATGGTTTTTGTTGAGATATGTATGTATAATTGTGGTGTATTTGAGAGTGTTTGGTCTTATTGGTTTTGATTTTGGGTTTGGTTTGAAGGATAGGATAAGTTTGGTGAAAAGAAAGCAAGTATTGTGGTTTGTGTATGTGTTGAATTGTGAAGATGGCTATGATTGTGTTTTGATGCATGAAATTGAGTTGTTTTGATGTTATGCAAGTCTAGTATGGTTTATTGATGTGTTTGGTTAAGATTGTTTGGAGTGGAAAAGGGTAAAGTATGTGGTGTTGTTAGTGTCAGAATCAGGATTTTTGGCGTGATACCCCCATGAACACGCCCATGTCACTGAGCGTGTCATAGCTACTGTAATGTTGGTGGATTGACAAATCTAGTGACACACCCATGTCACTGAGCGTGTCATAGCCACTATGTTGGGGAAGGATTGACACGACCAATGACACACCCATGTCACTGAGCGTGTCAAAGCTTCTGTGTTGTGAGTTTAGGGCACGGTTAGGAATACGCCCGTGTTGTTGAGCGTGTCAAGTGTAGAGTTTGCCCTAGTTGGTTCTTGTTCTTATTTTTATATGTGTATCTCTAAGTGAGTGTGTATCATCACTTTTGGATTAGGTTTTGAAGAGATTGAGTTGCCCTAATCCAAGTGTTGAAGGATTCTTAGAAGAGGAGTGGTTAGTTTGGTGTGAGTTGCTCTTGAGGTAAGTACAAGCCCTACATGATTGCATACATTTGCATAACTTTGGGACTTAACACATTTGGTTGTAAATGTGTTAAGTAATCTATTACTTTGTTGATACATTTGATTAATTCTATGATTTGCATAATGTGAAAGATATAATTATGATTCAAAATGTATGTACAATGCAATTGGTTATGTATATCTTAATAATGAGATGTGAAGCCATTGTTGTTGGCTATAATGATGCAAAAGAAATAATTGGGGCGTTGCTGACTAGATGATTATGTGAAAATGAGAATGGAATTGATAATGAAATAATAAAAGAATTGCGTGCCTAGTATGTTATTCAATTTTCAGAATTTTGTTCTTGGTGGTATGCCTAAAAGTAACAATCCCTTGAAGCTGGGCTGGGCATGGTCCTTGAAGCCAAGTTGGGTTGATGTTGAGCTCCCCTTGAAGCTTGGTTGGGCCTAGTCCTTGAAGCCTAGTTGGGATGTTACATATGAGATGTTTCTCATTGTGATAATGATTCGCCTACGGGCTTGATAAATGTGATTATTGAACAAAAATAGTAACTTTGGAATTTGAATAACATATTAGTTTCTTTTGGGCCCATTGTAACACCCTTATACCCTATATATGTATAATACATATTTCTAGCATATGTAAAATATGCATATACGGTACAAAAATATCACAGACCGGTCTAATCAAAATTTTTCACATTTTCAATTTAAAATTTTAAATTCTAAATATATAAAAATTAAATAGAATATAAATATTCTTTACTTATTATAAGAACCCAAAATAAATAATATATATAAAAAACTTTGGGAAAAATTCGCCAGAGTTTTGTTTGTATTTTGGACATCTCAAAATTTATCAAAACACAACCTGCAAAAAAGAAAATACTCCCATTTCAAATACATTGACCCAAACTTTCTTTATAATATACAATACGTAAAATTCAAAACATAATATTTTATGCATAAAACTCAAAATGTACAATAACATAAAAATATATACATGCTGCAGGCAATGTTTTTGATCTCGATAGCAACTCAACAAGCTCAACTACAAGTCTAGACCTGACCTGGTCTAGAAGAACTCTCTGGGTCAACTGGGTCTGTAACACCCCTATACCCTGTATACGTACACTACATACTACCACACTTGTAATATACGTATACCGAATACAGGAGTGCCACGGTTTATAATAAACAAACCAATCTTTCAATTTAACAACATTATAAGAAAACTTAAAAAACATTCAAGTTATATTATAAAGTACAATAGATAAAACGGCTATTTATTACGCAGTGGAAAAGGTAGCGGTATATACATATATATATACAACAAAATCAATGTTTACAAAACATAAAGTTTATACATTTATACATGCTTGGCAGTTTGTCTCTGATCTTTAAGCCCACAATCAACACTTCAGAGTCTAGACTCGACTCGGTTTAGCTGAACTCTCCGGTTCTACCCTGTCACCTGCGCGATGAACCACAATCGCGCTAAGCCATAGGCTTGGTGGTACAAACCACAATAACAATATGTTTTAATGCAATGTCAATGTCATACTTTCAAGCAATAGAGATCATATTCAAAATGCTATATCTCATAACATTACATTTCATTATCTTACTTAATTGTTTTACCATTTATGATTCACATTGAAACAAAGACAAGCATGGGCCCAAAAAGGATCTAATATGTTATTCAAAGTTCAGAGTTACTGCTTTGGTCCATAATCACATTCATCAAGCCCGTAGGCAATATATATATATATCTATCCATAGATAGTGTAACAGACCCAGTCTCTTGGACCTCAACCCGGCTAGATTGTTACTGTTTTTGAGGCTTATGACCCAGTCTTTTCACCCCAAAAACATCATATTTCACATTTTTCAGCTGGACTCGGCTTACGACCCGGTCTTTTCACCTATCCAGCGATTCATAGGCATTCCGCCAAACCCAGAACTCTGAAAATTGAATAACATACTAGGCACACAATTAATTCATTTATCTCATTATCAATCTCTTTCTCAATTCATTTCTTATTTCATTTCTCATTTCATTTCTCATAATTAAACTAGGCAATCATGCCCCAATTATTTCATTTGCATTACTATAGCCAACACAATGGCTTCGCATCTCATCATTAAAGTATATATAGCCAATTGCATTGAACATACATTTTAAATGATCATCATATCTTTCACATTATGCAAATCATAACATTAATCACATGTATTAACAATGTAATAACTTACTTAACACATTTACAACCAAATGTGTTAAGTCTCAAAGTTATGTAAATGTATGCAATAATATAGGTTTGTACTTACCTCAAGAGCAACTCACTCCACACCAAACTCCTCTTCTAAAAATCCTCCAACACTTGGATTAGGGCAACTCACTCTCTTCAAAATCTAAACCAATGGTAATCATACACACTCTCTTAGAGATACACATGAGATAATAAGACTAAGGACTAACTAGGGCAAACTCTACACATGACATGCTCAACAACACGGACGTGTCCCTGACTGTGCCCTAAACTCACAACACAGAAGCTTTGACACGCTCAGAAACACGGAAGTGTCACTGAACGTGTAATACATTCTGTCTCACAGAAACATTGACATGTCCAACAACACGGGCGTGTTCATGGCCGTGTCAATCCTTCACCAACACAGTAGCTATGACATGCTCAGTGACATGGGCGTGTCACTGCTCGTGTCACCCATCCAGAAAACAGAACCATTAACACGACCAAAGACCTGGCCGTGCTCACGGGCGTGTTAGGCCAAAAATCCAGATTCCGGCAACAACAACAACAACACTTCCAACAAACCTCTTACTTCCACCATTTTCCACTTCAAAAAAACTTAATTAAACACACTCAAAAACCATAACAAACTTGCAAAAACACCAAAACAACTCAAAACATACATCAAATTTCCCACAAACTTACTCTTTCCTTCAATCCAACCCCAAAATCCAAAATCAATTGAACCAAACACTCTTAAACACACCACAATCAAACAAACACATATCAACCACAACATCAACTCACAAACTCAAAGAAAATCAAAGAATCAAGTGGAATACTTACCAAGGATGAAGAAACTCTTAAATTTCCAACTTGATCACTTGAAAACTTCCTTCAATCTTGAGTTTGGAAAATCAAATCTCTCTCTTGCTCTCTTGCTATGGAGAGTGCCGGCCAACATAGAAAAGAAAAGGAAAGAAGATGAGCCACGAAGAAGAAAGAAAGAAAGAAGAAAACAAAGAAAGCAAAGTCAAACTCTCCCAACCACTCATCTCCTCAAAATCCTCTCCACCAAGCAATAAACAATAAAATAATTAAATATCTTCCTCCACTTCCACTAACTCAATTTCCAATTAATTTATTAATTTCCTTTGACTCTTCATTCCTTTGACATATATATGTTGTATATATCCCAATATATACAAAATATACACTCTACTCAAAACTTCTTCTCTTACCACTAAAATAAATACAATTAATCCAAATACAACAATAAATATTCCAAAACTTTTAGGGTATACTTTGGGATATTACATACCCTGTCACCTACGCGATGGAAACAATCGCGCTAAGCCGAAGACTAGTGGTACAAACTTTGATAATAACAATATAACTCAATGCAATACCAAATGCATAATGCATATAGATGTCACATCAATCCACTTTCTTATATTTCTCAAATATTTCATATGCATAACTCATAACATTATATTACTTAATTGTATTATAATTCATAATTCACAGTAAAACAAAGACAAGCATGGGCCCAAAAAGGATCTAATATGCTATTCAAATTTTAGAGTTACTGCTTTGGTCCATAATGACACCATGTATCTAGCCCTGCAGGCAATATATATATCCATGGATAATGTAACAACCCCAGTCTCTTGGACCTCAACCCGACTAGACCCTTAGGCCCCAATATCTTGGTCCTCAACCCGGCTAGACTGCTACAGTTTTTGAGGCTTACGACCCAGTCTTTTCACCCCAAAAACATCATATTTATCAGCTGGCCTGGCTTACGACCCAGTCTTTTCACCATTCCAGTGTATAGCCCGTAGGTAATCATAGGCATGCCGTCAAACCCAGAACTCTGAAAATTGAATAACATACTAGGCACACAATTTATTCATATTTTTCATTATTAATCTCTTTCTCATTTTCACATATTCAATCTAGGCACATTGCCTTATTTTCACAATTTTTTTTCTCGCTTTTCTCATTTTTCACATCTTTCTTATTTTTCTCACTTTTCTCACTTTTCTCATTTTTATCAATATCAGTTTATTTCATTATTACACATATCTCATTTTTGCATTCACAACACATTACCCAATTACTTTGTGTATTTTTACATAATATGCATATTTCACATGTTACACAAATAAGCCATTATCAATGGCTTTTCACCATGCATTTAACACATATATGACATTACAAATGTCATAGCACATTGTTCATACACAATCAAAGAACCAAGTAGCTTAACACATTTTTCAACCAAAATGTGTTAAGTCCAAATGTTATGCAAATATAGACATTATATTCAAAGTTTTTACATACCTCCACTAGCAACCCAATGCAAGCTAAAAACAACATTCAATCTAATCTTTCGGACTTGCCCTTCACCACTTGGATGAAGCAAATCAACATCCCTCAATGCCTAAACCAAATGTGATAACAAATAATCATTTAGTATCACATTTAATGGCATTTCCAACATTAAACCATAATTACACATCACTCCTACAAATTTTCAAAATTTGGCCTTTCCTTACTTCAACATTAGAATACCATTCTACTACAATTAAATTAGTGTTTTAATTTTATTTATATTATTAAAAACATATTTTAATACATTTAAATCATTTACATTATAAAAATACGCTCTTATACACAAAATCTCAAAAATGGCATAACCTTCCCCCATTGAAGGTTTTCCATTCCAACAGAATCCATTACTCATTCCAAGCTTATATTCATCACTTTTAACACTAAACAACATGCTTAAACAAATAAAATAGCACAATTCAACCACATTGGAAAATCACTTTTCCAAAACCCTAAATCTCCACTTCCATTCTCAAACTCCAACCCAACACCACCAAATCCAATATTTGACTTTAAAATACTTGTTTATGAATAAAACAAAACTCATTTAGAACCAATTTGCACAATTAAAATTCATGTTTTCAAAACCCCAAAAATCCATAACCCTAAATTCTCTCTCTTCACCATTCTTTAACCAAACTCCATCATCTCTTCAATATAACCTTAGAATCATTGTTAACTATCCAAAATAACATCATACACACCAATTCCAACAATTATAATATACTACATCAAAATCTCCAAACTCACATAATCCAAATTTCCAAGGAATTCAAAGAAAAGATATGGAAACTTACTAATTTTGGTGAAGATCACCAAAAATCCACTTGCAACTTGTTAATTTCTTCAATTTATGGAGTATGGAAGAATTAAATTCTTGGTCTAACTCCAATGGAAAATTTGGCCGAAGGAAGGAGAAGAAGAAGAAGAAGAGGACTTTTAATATTTCTTTTTCTTTCATCTTTTTTTTTAAACCACACAAATATATATATATTAAAATAATTTAATATTTAATTATTTAATTATTTTTTTAATAAATTAAAAGTCCTAATTTCCCTCTTCCATTCAAAAATAATTTGTTTTTGAATTATTTTATTAATTTTGAATTTATAAGATTTAATTACCAAAATACCCTTTTCTTTTAAAAAGTGTTGACTTTTATATGTTATGTATATTTTGCATATATATCACATATATATTCCACTTTTTCATTTAAAATCCCTTCATTTTTCATTTAAAACTATTAATTTAATTTATCCTTTTAAATTATAATTTATTTTATCAAAATTTCCAAGAATTAGAAATTTTCAAACATTTTAGGATGTTACAATTCTCTCCCCCTAAAACAAATTTCGTCCTCGAAATTACCTATCCTCAATTCTGGAATAAATGGGGAAACTGACTCTGCATCGCCTGCTCACTTTCCAATGTCGTCTCTTTCAGTGGCATGATTCCTCCAAAGGACTTTCACAAGTGGCACCCTCTTATTCCTCAATTCTTTAACCTCTCGTGTCAAAATTGCCATTGGTTCTTCCTCGTAAGTCAGATCTGGACTCACCTCAATGGACTCCACTGATAAGATATGAGATGGGTCAGACATGTATCTCCGAAGCATCGATACATGGAAAACATTATGTATTCGATCCAATTCATGCTGCAAAGCTAGTCTATAAGCCACTGGACCAACTCTCTCCAATACCTCATATGGTCCTATGAAACGAGGACTCAACTTTCCTTTGCGGCCAAATCTCAAAATCTTCTTCCATGGAGACACCTTCAAAAATACTTTATCTCCCACACTAAACTCTATGTCTCTTCTCTTTAAATCTGAATAGGATTTCTGTCGGTCTGAAGCTGCTTTCAAATGACCCTAAATCACCTTCACTTTCTCCTCTGTTTCCTTAATCAAATCGGGACCAACCAATTTACCTTCTCCAACTTCATCCCAACACAAAGGTGTCCTGCATCTCCTGCCATATAAAGCCTCATAAGGAGTCATCCCAATGCTCGACCGATGACTGTTGTTATAAGCAAACTCAATTAATGGCAAAAATCTGTCCCAATTCCCAGTAAAATCAATGATACAGCTCCTCAACATATCCTCCAGAATCTGTATCACTCTCTCTGACTGTCCATCTATCTGAGGATAGAAAGCAGTACTAAAATGTAATTAAGAACCCAGAGCATTATGCAAACTCTTCCAAAACCTCGAAGTAAACCTGGGATCTCGATCCGACACATCCGACAGAAACTGGGACTCCATTCAACCTGACTATCTCATTGATATATAGCTCAACCAACCTCTCAAGAGAAAAATCCATCCGAACAGGAAGAAAATGAGCTTTCTTCGTCATCTGATCAACTATCACCTAGATTGCATTATGCTTCTTCTAGTTCAAAGGCAGTCCAGTCACAAAATCCATTGTCACTCACTCCCATTTTCACTCTGGCACTGATAAAGGTTGGAGTAATCCTGAAGGAACTTGGTGCTCAGCCTTCATTTTCTGGCAAGTGAGACATCTGGATACAAACTCTGCTATGTCCCTCTTCATACCTGACCACCAATAATGTCGCTTCAAGTCTTGATACATCTTGGTACTCCCAGGGTGCATAGCAAAAAGTGACTGATGTGCTTCCTCTAATATCATTCTTTTCAATTCTGCATCATAAGCAATGCACAATCTATCTCTGTACCATAGACTGCCATCATTCCTCACATAAAAGTCTCGACTCTCCCCCTTCTGACAAACCAACACAATTATCTAAATTCTCTCATCTGCTAATTGAGCCTCCCTAATATGATCCAACAAGATTGGCCTCAACTGCAACTGAGCCATCAGAGCACCATCATCAAAAGATTCAAATCTAGCATGCAACGCTCTCAACTCAACAAGCAACGAGAACGAATAAGCAGTCGAACCTGCCAAAGATTTTTGACTCAAGGCATTAGCAACAACATTTGCCTTACCAGGATGATAATCAATCAAACAGTCATAGTCTTTAATCAACTCTAACCACTGTCTCTACCGAAGATTCAGCTCTCTCTGAACACCCAGGTATTTCAAACTCTTGTGATCTGTATAAATGAAACACTTTTCCCCATACAAATAATGCCGCCAAATCTTCAAAGCAAAAACTATAGCTGCCAACTCCAAATCATGCATCGAATAATTAAGCTCATGCGGTTTCAACTGCCGCGAAGCATAAGCAATGACTCTACCCTCCTGCATCAGAACACAACCTAAACTATTATGTGAAGCATCACTGTATATCACATATGGTTTACCTTCCACAGGCAGGGTAAGGACAGAAGCTTGAGTCAACATCTCCCTCAGCTACTCAAAACTCACCTGACACCGATTTGTCCACACAATTTTAACTCCTTTCCGAAGTAATCAGGTGAGTGGTGTAGCTATTATAGAAAACCCTTCACAAATCGATGATAATAGCCTGCCAATCCTAGAAAACTTCTAACCTCTGTCACAGTCTTCGGTGGACTCCAATTCAAGATAGCCTCAATTTTACTCGGATCAACTCTAATACCCTCTGCTGAAACCACATGACCAAGAAAAGCTACCTGATCGAGCCAGAACTCACACTTAGACAGCTTAGCATACAACTACTTCTCTCTCAGAGTCTGCAATATGATCCGCAAATGTCTATCATGATCCTCCTTATTACTCAAATACACCAAAATGTCATCAATGAAAACTACCACAAACTGATCCAAAAATGGTCTGCTGGTGCATTCGTCAATCCAAAAGGTATCATCAGAAACTCAAAATACCCATAACTCGTATGAAAAGCTGGCTTGGGTACATCCACATCTCTGACTCTCAACTGATGTTACCCTTATCTCAGATCAATCTTAGAGAATACTGCTGCTCCCTTCAACTAATCAAAGAGATCATCTATCCGAGGCAATGGATACTTGTTCTTCATGGTCACCTTATTCAACTGCCTATAATCAATACACAAACTCATGGTGCCATCCTTCTTCTTCACAAACAACACAGGCGCTCCCCATGGAGACACACTAAGGCGGACAAACCCTTTATCTAATAACTCCTGCAACTGCACCTTCAACTCTCTCAACTCAGCAAGGGCCATCCGATAAGGGGTAATAGAGATAGGAGTTGTACCAGGCAACAAATTGATACCAAACTCCACTTCTCTCTCAGGAGGTACCCCTGGCAACTCATCAGGGAAAAGATATAAAAACTCAGCAACTATAGGTATACTTTCAAGCAGGGATCCCACTACTCTAGTATCTACAACATAAGCAAGATAAGCCTCACATCCCTTCTGAATCATTCTCCCAGCTGAAACAAATATAGATGAAAGATACCTTTGCTCACTAGATACTATAAAATACCTACCATCCCGTGTTCTCAAAGTAACACATTTCTTCTGACAATCTACCACAGCCCCATGCTTGGATAACCAATCCATGCCCAAAATCAAATAATATTCCCTGAAAAGCATCTCAATCAGATCACCAAGAAACTCCTCATCCTGAATAACAACTGGACTATCTCGGTGCACCCTGCTCACCACAACACTATGCCCTAAATGATTTGTCACCAAGACATCAAATCCTAGGGACTCAGAATGCAATTCAGACATAGGCAAGATGGATGCACTTATGTATGAATGCGTAGATCCAGGATCTAATAGTGCAAGGACTGAAATACCAAATAAAGAAAATATACCCGCAATGACGGCTAAAGCATCCGGCTGCTTCTGCATCACATAAACCCGCTGAGATGGCCCAACCTCATTTGGCCTATTGTCTCCGGATGTAGAGCCTCCTCTCTGACTAAACCCAGGTCAACCACCTCTACTAAAACCTCTACCACCACGACCACCTCTGACACTAGGTCGAGAAGATACAGTATCTACCAGCCTAATCTCTGGTGGCTCAGGACAATCTTTGATAAAATGGTCTGACGACCCACATCTAAAACACACTCCCGAAGCACCTCTCCACCAGCAGACACCTCCGTGTACTGTACCACAATGAACGCAAGTAGGTGGAGTAGGTCTCTGAGCCACTTGAGTCGGAGCAGTAGCCACTAAAATTGCAGGTCTCTGTCTCTATCTCTGTTGCTGTACTGACCTGCAAAACTGCCCCTGACTCCTACTAAACCACTAAAAATGTCCCCCTCAGCCTCTCTTCACTGATGAAGACCCAGCCTCACTCTGGGGTCTCCTAACTCTGGTCTCCTCAACCCTTGCAGCTGCTGCAAGACTCTGTGCTCCTGGAAGCTGCAACTAACTGGGAGAAATCCTGATACCGAGAGCCTGTGATGATGCACATGATAGAGGGTCTCAGTCCTTCCTCAAACCTCCTGCACCTGTCAAACTCGTCAGAAATGATCCCACTAGCATAGTGACTCGACCGGATAAACTCAATCTCATACTTAGTCACTGTCCTGGTATCTTATCTCAGAATCAGGAACTCCATCTTCTTTGCATCTTTATACTCTCTCAAAGTATACTTCTATTCAAATTCCCACAGAAAATCATCATAGGTCAGGACTGGTGGATCATCCAGAGCATGTGGAATCGTCTTCCACCAATCACATGCATCTCTCTGCAGAAGAGATCTGGCATAATCAAACTTCTCTTATGGACTAGCCTGTAACTGAATGAATATCCTCTGAACTCGGTCTAGTCATTACTCTGCTACAGCAGGGTCTGTAGTACCAACAAAGTTCTCAGCTCTATACTTTCTCAGTTTATCATACTGCCTCACCGACAACTGTGGCTGCGGCTGTGGCTGTGGCGGCTGCGAAACTGGAGCCTGCCTCAACAACTCTACCATATGCCATACCCAGCCAGGTGGAATCTCATCAGCTACTGGTCTCACAGGTACAGAAACAGACGCCTCACCAGCAGATACAACTCTAGCTCCATCTCTACCCTCATATGGAGCCACACTCTCTGCACTACCCTCAGCAGCCTGATGCGACCGAGACGCCATAACTACCTATATATGCAAACAAAGCAAAAAATACTATATCAGAGATTAGAAACTGCCAGTGCCAATGCATGTATTACAATTAAAAACTATTTATCAAATTCCCCATTTTCTCTCTCTATCATCCCACCTAGGTCGAGAACCTCAAACCTAGGCTCTGATACCAAAACAAATGTAACACCCTTATACCCTATATACGTACAATACATATTTCTAGCATATGTAAAATACGCATATACGGTACAAAAATATTACAGACCAGTCTAATAAATATTTTTCACATTTCCAATTTAAAATTTTAAATTCTAAATATATAAAAATTAAATAGAATATAAATATTCTTTACTTATTATAAGAACCCAAAATAAATAATATATATAAAAATCTTTGGAAAAAATTCGCCGGTTTGTCTGTATTTTGGACATCCCAAAATTTATCAAAACACAACCTACAAAAAAGAAAACACTCCCATTTCAAATACATTGACCCAAACATTCTTTATAATATACAATACGTAAAATTCAAAACATAATATATTATGCATAAAACTCAAAATTTACAATAACATAAAAATATATACATTCTCCAAGCAGTGTTTTTGATCTCGATAGCAACTCAACAAGCGCAATTACAAGTCTAGACCCGACCTGGTCTAGAAGAGCTCTCTGGCTCAACTGGGTCTACCCTGTCACCTGCTCGATGAAAATAAACGAGCTAAGCCGAAGCCTAGTGTTACAAACTTTGATAATAACAATATAACTCAATGCAATACCAAATGCATAATGCATATAGATGTCACATCAATCCACTTTCTTATATTTCTCAAATATTTCATAAGCATAACTCATAACATTATATTACTCAATTGTATCATAATTCATAATTCACAGTAAAACAAAGACAAGCATGGGCCCATAAAGGATCTAATATGCTATTCAAATTTTAGAGTTACTGCTTTGGTCCATAATGACACCATGTGTCTAGCCCCGTAGGCAATATATATATCCATGGATAATGTAACAGCCCCAGTCTCTTGTACCTCAACCCGGCTAGACCCTTAGGCCCTAGTATCTTGGTCCTCAACCCGGCTAGACTGCTACAGTTTTTGAGGCTTACGACCCAGTCTTTTCACCCCAAAAACATCATATTTATCAGCTGGCCTGGCTTACGACCCAGTCTTTTCACCATTCCAGTGTATAGCCCGTAGGCAATCATAGGCATGCCGCTAAACCCAGAACTCTGAAAATTGAATAACATACTAGGCAAACAATTTATTCATATTTCTCATTATTAATCTCTTTCTCATTTTCACATATTCAATCTAAGCACATTGCCTTATTTTCACAATTTTTTTCTCACTTTTCTCATTTTTCACATCTTTCTCATTTTTCTCACTTTTCTCACTTTTCTAATTTTTATCAATATCAATTCATTTCATTATTACACATATCTCATATTTGCATTCATAACACATTACCCAAATACTTTGTGTATTTTCACATAACATGCATATTTCACATGTTACACAAATTAGCCATTATCAATGGCTTTTCACAATGCATTTAACACATATATGACATTACAAATGTCATAGCACATTGTTCATAGGCAATCAATGAACCAAGTAGCTTAACACATTTTTCAACCAAAATGTGAAAATGTGTTAAGTCCAAATGTTATGCAAATATAGACATTATATTCAAAGTTTGTTCATACCTCCACTAGCAACCCAATGCAAGCTAAAAACAACCTTCAATCCAATCTTTCCGACTTGCCCTTCACCACTTGGATGAAGCAAATCAACCTCCCTCAATGCCTAAACCAAATGTGATAACAAATAATCATTTAGTATCACATTTAATGGCATTTCCAACGTTAAACCATAATTACACATTACTCCTACAAATTTTCAAAAATTTGGCCTTTCCTTACTTCAACATTAGAATTCCATTCTACTACAATTAAATTAGTGTTTTAAGTTTATTTATATTATTAAAAACATATTTTAATACATTTAAATCATTTACATTATAAAAATACACTCTTATACACAAAATCTCAAAAATGGCATAACCTTCCCCCATTGAAGGTTTTCCATTCCAACACAATCCATTACTCATTCCAAGCTTATATTCATCACTTTTAATGCTAAACAACATGCTTAAACAAATAAAATCACACAATTCAACCACATTGGAAAATCACTTTTCCAAAACCCTAAATCTCCACTTGCGTTCTCAAAATCAAACCCAACACCACCAAATCCAATATCTGACTTTAAAATACTTGTTTATGAATTAAAACAACTCATTTAAAACCAATTTGCACAATTAAAATTCATGTTTTCAAAACCCCAAAAATCCATAACCCTAAATTCTCTCTCTTCACCATTCTTTAACCAAACTCCATCATCTCTTCATTCTATCCTTAGAATCATTGTTAACTATCCAAAATAACATCATACACACTAATTATAACAATTATAACATACTACATCAAAATCTCCAAACTCACATAATCCAAATTTCCAAGGAATTCAAAGAAAAGAGATGGAAACTTACTAATTTTGGTGAAGATCACCAAAAATCCACTTGCAACTTGTTAATTTATTCAATTTATGGAGTATGGAAGAATCAAATTATTGGTCTAACTCCCATGGAAAATTTCGGCCAAAGGATGGAGAAGAAGAAGAAGAAGAAGAAGAAGAAGACTTTTAATATTTCTTTTTCTTTCATCTTTTTTTTTAAACCACACACACACACATATATATATATATATTAAAACAATTTAATATTTAATTATTTAATTATTTTTTTAATAAATTAAAAGTCCTAATTTCCCTCTTCCATTAAAAAATAATTTGTTTTTGAATTATTTTATTAATTTTGAATTTATAAGATTTAATTATCAAAATACCCTTTTCTTTTAAAAAGTTTTGACTTTTATATGTTATGTACATTTTGCATATATATCACATATATATTCCACTTTTTCATTTAAAATCCCTTCATTTTTTATTTAAAACTATTAATTTAATTTATCCTTTTAAATTATAATTTATTTTATCAAATTTTCCAAAAATTAGAAATTTTCAAAAATTTTATGATGTTACACCCATGCTTGTCTTTGCTTAAATGTGAATCATGAATGATTAAACAATTGAATAATATAATATAATATAAAGTTATGAAATATGGTATCCTTGTGTGTTGTTTCTAATTCTTGAAAGTATGATATTGGCATTGTAACACCCCCATATCCAATGCACACACACTACAACCACAACAATGTAGCATAAGTGCACCAAACATAGGGATGCTACGGTTTTCTTAACATTCAAAACACTTTAAACTTGATACAATACCCTTATCATTATACATTATAGAAAAGTAGATCATTTACTTATAAAACAAAACATATTAGTTATATATATATATATACATTTAAATATTACACAGCGGAAGTTATAAAATATTTACATATTTACATATTAAACATTTCTTTACAAAATATAAAGAAGTATACATGATTGGCAAGTCTGCTCTGATCTTTAAGCTCCCAAAATGGATTCTTCAAGGTCTACTCTCACTTGGTCTTAATGAACTCTCGGGTTCAACTCTATCAACTCTATTACCTGCGCGATTAAACACTATCGCGCTAAGCCAACGGCTTAGTAAGATAATCATGCTAATGATATGACTTAGTGCAATGCAATGTCATTTCTCAATCCATATTATACATGTAACATCATATATGCAAACTAACAACATACTTTCACATTACATATCACATTTCAATATCTTTTCATATACCTCATTAGTATTCATTTAACCATTCATAATCAACACTAAACAAAGACAAGCATGGGCCCAAGACACACTAATATGCCATTCAATTTTCAGAGTTAATGCTTTGGTTTTGTTATCACATTTATCAATATCATATACCCAACTAGGCTTCAAGGATTTAGTTCAACCAAGCTTCAAGGGGAGCAAAGCATGCTAAGCTTCTACCCAACTTGGCTTCAAGAACTAACCCAACCTAGCTTCAAGGGTGGTAACATCTCAATTAGGCTTCAAGGATTCAATCCAACCTAACTTCAAGAGATTGTTACACTTATTAGGCATGCCACCAACAACCAACTCTGAAAATGGAATAACACATTAGCCACACAATTCATTTATTATTCAATTATCATTTTCATTCTCAATTCTCAACAACATTTAGGCAAACATGCCTTATTTCTTTCAATTGCATCATCATAGCCAAACACAATGGCATTGTCTCATATCATGTCTTATTTGAATTATCATTGCATCTTTGATATACATTTCAATTTCAATGTATATTACTCATGAAACACATTACCATTCACAATGCATAACATAACATTGTTCAATCTCAACAATGCAATTAGGGCAAAGAACAATTAATATGATTCATAGTTTTAGGACCTTACACATGCATTTGATTATATCATTCATTGATTCAAGTGTGTTTAAAGTGTTTAGGGTTAGGTTTAGGGACCAACCTACCCTTGGAAAAAACCAAAACAATGCAATTAGAACAAAGAATAAAAACCCCAACCCACACAATTGAGGGACACGGGCAGCCACTTGAGGGACACGGCCAAGCTTGTGGCCGTGTCTCTCAACCTCACTTGACAGTAGCAAACACGGGCATAGGACACGGCCAAGCTTGTGGCCGTGTCTCCCAACACCAACATCCAGTAGTGAACACGGCTAAGGGACACGGCCGTGTCTCTCAAAAACCAATCCAACACTCCCAAATTTTCATGACTTGGCCGTGTCACCCAACACCAAAACCCTAAAATGCACAACTCCCCTCTAATTGCACTTCAACTCATCATACACAATATAGCATGGTTCAAATGAATGAAATCAATGTTCTAAACACAAATTCAACACAAGAATCACTTCACAAAACATTCATAATACATTTAAACACAAACCATTCCAAAACCCTAACTCCAACTTCACTCTTGACTCTCCACTAACATCCTCCACAAATCTTACCATATTCACAACCAAACCAACACCAATTCCATCTTTTAACTTAAAATCAATTCTAACACTTGCAAACACATATCAAACACACCAAATCACAAAATCAACCAAACCCTAATTCACATCCAACACCACTTCAAAATAACCAAAGAAAACAAGAGATTTCTTACCTTAAATGAAGAAATTCCACAATTCCTCAACTTGATTTCTTGAAATCTCCTTCAACTTTTGAGCTACAAACATCAAAACCTTGCTTGGTTCTCTTGTCTTCCTTTGTCTATGGTGAGCCGGCCAACACAAGAAGAAGAAGAAGAAATGATGATGAAGAAAACACAAAGTCAACATTCATTAAATACCCATCCAAAAGAAAATTACTATAACACCCTCATACACATCTTAATTCCCTTAATTATCTCTTGCCCACTTTGGTAATTTCACACTTAACAATATAAATATCTTCTTCCCTTGACCAAGCCCTTTGACCAACTTATATGTTATATATATCATCATATACACAACATATAAACTTGTCTCTAAACCCTAAAACACATATACATATACTTTTCTTTTCTCAATTTAAACCAACAACAACAGCAACAACAACAACAACAACCACATACAAAACTTCTAGGGCAAGCATAGGGATATTACAGGCATTTCATTGAATCATATTGTTATTGTGGTTTGTAACACTAAGCCGTAGGCGTAGCGCGATTGTGGTTCATCGCGTAGGCGACAGGTTAGAACCGAAGAATACTGCTAGACTGAGTTGAGTCTAGGTTTGTGAAGTGTGGATTATTGGACTTCAAAATTAGAGATGAACTGCCAAACATGTATAAACTTTATATTTTGCAAATATTGATTTTGATGTTTATATGTATATACCGCTACATTTTCCATTGCTTAATAAATAAATGTTTTATCTATTATGTTTTATAATATATCTTAAATGTTTTAAGTTTTCTTATATTGATAATAGAAAGATTGGTTTGATTTAAAATAGACTGTGACATTGCTATATCCGGTATACGTATATTACATATGTAGGTATACGTGATGTACGTATATTGGGTATAGGGGTGTTACAATCATAAATCCAATGTTTTAAAATCCTAATTTGGTTAATCAAAGAACCTTATCAATATCTTAAATTATAAAACCTTAATCCATTTCAATTCTCTTAAAACTTACAGTAGCCTAAACCAATAAATTCCAAAACCCTAAATATTAATTAAAGAACTTTAAATGAGAAACAATAACCCTAATTTGTATCTAGACTTACTTTATTTTTAGATTTAATTATGTAGTTTATTATATGCTTTGATTTATTTAAGTTCAATGCTTAGTTTACTTAAAAATCATCATGGATGAATGTTTATATTTTTATTAATGTTTAATATCTTTGATGAATGATTTATTTATGATGAGAGGTTATTTACTTTTATCAATTTATTTTGATTTTCAAATGTTGTAAAAGGTATGTTTCCACTTTTTGGGTACCTCATTAGTTAAATATCAAGTAATTTAAATTGATTTTTATATTTTAGACCAATGTAAAGGACATGTTTCTACCTTTTGGTGGGTGTCCTATTAGTTTAGACATGAATGATGTAAGGGCATTGTTCCATCTTTGGATGGGTGTCCATTTCTTTTGTTTTGCTTGGACATTGCTTTGATTTTTAATATATCGATGCTTTATTTTAATTGTTGCATGTAATATGGATAATATTGTTATACTTAAGAATTTTATAATATTAAGACCTATAAAGGAGGCTGATTCCAATGAACCGGGCGTTGTGGGGGTGCTCGGCCATTTCTCTCCTTCCCCACACGTACTCAACTTTCCGAACCCATTTGGGGGTTGGGAATTCTTTAGGAATCGAGTCATCAACCCCTTTCTTTTTCCCGGCCCATCCGAGTGGCGACTCCATTTTCTCCGAACTTAGGTCCGTGTTCTCTAAGGCCCCGACCCTAAACAGTGCCAAAGTCAGAAGAACCATTCCACCGGGAGTGGGGGCAAAAATCCCCGCTCACATATATTAATGGAAATATCAAATCAAGTAATTCAATCAAATCTACTACAAACCCTAGGCATGATTAATTTAGCTCATCATCATCAATTTAAAACAAATATTCATCTCAATAAAAATCAAATCACAATTGTACATTGAAATATTAAAGTTCTTAACAAACAATAACAATCTAGAAATGAATTAAAAGAGAGAATATAAAAATCCCTTTGAAGATGCTAAGAGTTGGACTTCTAGTCTTCCTCCTAGCTCCACCTAGAATATGATGAAGAACTAACAAGCCTTCTTCAATCAATGGCTCTCCTCTTGAAAGATGGAATGGTCACTCTCTCAAGCCCCCAACTCCTTAATCAAGCTTTCTTCAAACCCTAAACTTCATAAGAGCTTGCTTACCCAATTTTATCCCCAAAAATGTCAAGAATCTTATCTATGGAAGAAATGGAAGATGAAGATGAAGGTGATGTTCTTGGTCTCTCTTAAGACCAAGAACAAGATGATGAACGAAGAAAGAACTTCCCCAATCTTCCTCCAAAATGTGTATATATGTATTTCCCTCTTCCATTCTGTAGACCCAGTCTGGTCCGATATTTTTATATAGTCCAAAATAATTTTTGTGGTATTTTAATTAAATAATATTTATTTTAGTATTTAGTATTATAATTTTTAATAAAAATAAAAATGGTAAAGTTAAATAAATATAAATAAATAAATAAATAAATAAAAATCAGTGACGTAAAAATCGGTGATAAAAAAATTTGTCGTCGAAGGTAAATCAGCCACAGGCTAATTAGCCCGCAAGAATTTCTTGCTGGCAAATCTGCCATAGGCCATTTCCTGCAGTGAATTGGCGCCCGCCCCAGGTAGCTCGCAATTTTTGCCTGCAATTTTCCCTACCAGCTCGTAATTTTTGCCCGCAGCAGTTTTTTCGCCAGTGCAATTTTTCAACGCAGTTTTTTCCAAAACCAAATTCTATTTGGTTTTGGTTTCTTTTCCTAATTAGTTTTAGTTTTCTTAGACAATTAGAAGTAGGTTTATGATTTTTCCTATAAATATCGCAATAAAACACAGAATTAATGGTCGAAAAAAATTATTTTGCAAGGAGAAAATTTTTTTACTGCATCGAAGACTCAAAAAGTTCTATTGGCCGAAAGAGAACCCTAGCAAGCAAGAGACATTAGCAACAAGAAGTAATCAATCCATCGAAGGCAGCAGGATTGCCTTTGTCATTGTTCATCCAGAAGCCAATTGTGGAGGAACCAACGAATGGAGGTTTGATTATAAATCTTTGATTTACAAAATTCTTAGGTTTAGATTCATGAATTGTTTATAACCATTTGTCTTGATATTGAGCTAGTAACCTAAATTGTTAAACTTAGTAGTTTGTTTTACATGTCAAATTATCCATTCAATAAAAACCCTAAAATCATTCTTCTGCTTCCAAGACTTTAAAAACCCTAAAATCATTCTTCTGCTTCTAAAACTATAAAAACCCTAAAATCATTATTCCGTTTCTAAATCAATCTTTTGCTTCCAGAACTTTAAAACACTAAAATTGTCCTCCTATTTCCAAAACTTTAAAACCCTAAATTATTTTTTCCCAAAAAATTTTCTTAATCATCTAAACTTTAACTTTTTGTCCAAAATTTCCAAATGTCTTCTTAAATCTCCAAACCCTAGTCTTCTTTACAGTATCTAAAAACTTTAACCATAATTGTTTCTATAAAACTCTAAACTGTTTTCTTAAATCCTAAGATCAAATATGTTTTCCAAAATATCAAAACCATAATCTAGTAAACCCTAGTTTTTCTAAACCCTAATTCTTAAAACATCAAAACTAAAACCATAATCCAATGAACCCTAATCCCAATCTTTTAAAATTATAAACCCTAATGTCTTAATGTTCCAAAACCCTAATTTCATGATGTTTGCTTAAAACCCCTAACTAAACCTACCTTTTTTAAGTTGCAGTAACATTATTTTCATAACAACATTCAAAACCCTAAATCTTTAAAACATCCAGTAGCTATGTTATTACTTTAAATATTTCTCAACAAATTAAACTAGTATATGCAAAACCCTAGTTATTGAACATAAAACCCTAGAAACCCTACTTAATGCATAAACCCCTAAAGTTAATATATTTACTGTTGGATGAATGTTTATTATATATTTTGATTGATGTTTGATATTTTTGATGAATGATTTATTTATTATGAATGGTTATTTACTTTTATTGATTTATTTTGATTTCCAAATATTGTAAGAGGTATGTTTCCACTTTGTGGGTACCTCATTAATTAATTTCTATGTAATTTAAATTGCTTTTATATTTTGGACCAATGTAAAGGGCTTGTTTCCACCTTTCGGTGGGTTTCCTATTTAGTTTAGACATGAACGATGTAAGGACATGTTTCCATCCTCGAATGGGTATCCATTTATTTGCTTTGTTTGGACATTGCTTTGATTTTAATATAATGATGCTTTATTTTAATTGTTGCATGTACTATGGATAATATTATTATATTTAAGAATTTTATAATATTAAGACCTACAAAGGAGGCTGATTCCAATGAACTGGGCGTTGTGGGGGTGTTAGGCCATTTCTCACCTTCCCCACATGTACTGAACTTTCCACACCTATTAGGGGGTTGGGGATTCCTTAAGAATTGAGTCATCCACCCCTTTCTTTTTTTTGGCTCGTCCGGGTGGCGACTCCATTTTCTCCTAGCTTAGGCACGTGTTCTCTAAGGCCCCGATCCTAAATAGTGCCAAAGTCACAAGAACCACTCCACCAGGAGTGGAGGCAAAAATCCCCGCTCACAGTGGAGACTCCATTGGGGATAAGAGAAGTTGATTTTGTTGGTCTTTATATTAAACTATTCTTTCTTATCATGATATTATTCATTGCATCATATTAGATTGCATTGTGTGCGTGAGTTAAGACGCTCGTGTTACCCGTGTTGTGTTATGTAAGGGATACCATACTTTCACTCAAGGTATGGAGATCTAGCATGGCATAACCACTCATAGCTTTGTACCTTTTCGTATATACTTGCTATGAGAACCTAAGCCTTTTAACTCAAAGACTAAAGCTCATGTTATTGGCCTGGTTACTTTTCTTTGGTTTTTATCCCAAATGCTTGTTGTTTGACTATGGTTAATTTATCTTGGCTTAAATCATGGCTTATTTGGTTTGTTCTTTTTCTAATATGACCTAAGTACATTGTAAGCTCAAAATAAATTTTTCTTTAAAGTCCAAAAGACCAAAGCAATTTTGAAAATTTTTCAAAATTGTCTTTGGATATAAAAATTTTCCATAAAAAAAAATTCTTTTTCTCATGACCCAAATACAAAGCCCAAAATCCTTTTTTTTTTCTAAAATCTTTTTACAACGGGCTTAGAAACAAAATTATTTTCATCCAACCTTATCTTACAAAGAGCTTTCAAGTCAATTACGAGATACCAAAAATCAATTGTGAGCCTAGTTTATACTAAGAATAATTAATCATGGGCTTGTTTTTGGCATGAATCATTAGTTACTTTTTCAAGTGAGAAATCTATTTGTAATAAACCTCTTAATTTAGTTTTAATCCAGTATAGCATAAAAGCTACTTTAGTTGGTTGAATGGATTAAAACCTAATTAATGGGAATTATCATGAATTGATTTCATTTTTGAAAATATAACTATTGATTGAAACGTTAAAGGGAATTATTCGAAAAACAAGATGCCCCATGTTGGTATTTTGTTAACCATATTACCTAGGAAAAGAGACTCGCCATTTGTGTGTGGATGTTATAAGGTTGGAAGGGATGTTCTACTTATCTTTGTTGATTGTTTGTGCATATATGCATACACGGATACATTTGCATCTCATATCATTGATCCTCTCTGGCTCACAGCCTTGGATTACGATAGTTCAAAAGCTTGCGACAATGCGACCTATGCCAGAGATGAAGAATCTAGTAGCAATCAATCACTTGCTCACCAAAAGCAATGGAGCCTGAACAAACTCAAAGAATGGTGGACGATACCCTCAATGCCAAGATGGAAGAAATAAAAGAGGCCCTGTCTGAGACCATGAAGAACCAATTGGCTGTAATTTTAGATAATCATGTCGAAGCTTCTGCTAGCTCTAAGAAGCCGAAGGACAAAGGGAAGGCTAAAGTTGGTGAAGTGATTTTTGATGATGATAAGGTGATCATTAATGATGATGATGATTGGGCTCAATACTTCCAAGATCCTCAAGACAAGAAGAAAGAATCGAAGATTGTTGAAAGATCAGTTATGGAGAAAATTGAGACTTCTAATGTTGAAAAGATGATTGAGGATTTAGAAAAGAAATTTGAGAAGAAGCTGAAAATCGAAGAAATGTCCGAAGTTGACAAATTATTTGAGCTAGACGAAGAAGTGCTATACAAATTCAAGATGCCAGCTTTTACAAAGTTTGATGGAACTGAAAATCCTCACCTCTATGTGAAGCAGTATATCACTGCTATGCAGTCTGCCTGAGCTACTAAGGCTCAAACTCTAAGATACTTTATGCTCCCATTGGATCTTGTTATCCAAAATTGGTTCAATACCTTAGAAGAAGGAACACAAAAGAGTTGGGATCTGTTATACAAGGCCTTCATCCAACAATATGGATACAATGTTGAAATGGAAGTTACCTTAATGGATGTTGAGTCCATTAGGCAACGACCAAATGATAATTTTGCAAACTATGTGAAAAGATGGAGAAATAAGGCCGCTTTGCTCAAGAAGAGGCCCGATGAATCTGATCAAATAAGAATGATTGTGAGAGGGGTGTTGCCTAGTCTTCATGAAAGGATGTCTCATACACTCATCCATGATTTCAAAGATCTCCTCCAAGCTGGTTTGCAAATTGAAGAATGGGAAAGAGAGAAGAACCATTTTTCAACAAGGAGGAATGAGAAAGGAACCTATCAGTTTGGAAACCAAGGCATGCAAAAGGCAGTTGGTGTTAATGCTACTAAACAAGGAACAAGAAGGCAATTTTCAGAATTGGGGAAATCGATGTCTTAGGTTCTCAATAAGCTTCAAAGGAAGGGATTGTTACAACCCTTAAATCCTCGTCCTTTGTCTAAACCTCTCCCACATAATTTCGACACTAAAGCATTTTGTCAATTTCATCAAAT
Organism: Garcia nutans; assembly: GCA_947685225.1. NCBI lineage: Eukaryota > Viridiplantae > Streptophyta > Magnoliopsida > Malpighiales > Euphorbiaceae > Garcia > Garcia nutans. The sequence continues at coordinate 20,485,167 of CANTUV010000005.1, forward strand.
GTAAGGGCATGACATGGATAGATGTGTGAGGTTGAGGCATGAGATCCAAAATTTGATTGATAGTGAAAAGCTGCCCGAGCCTAACAAGCCGAACACCAAAGATAATCCATTACAAAGGTTCAATAGAGTACCACCATCGTCAACCTTCATGATTGGAGGAGGTTTGCATGAAAGTTTTGTCATGTCTTCTTTTCAAGATGTGGGTGGAGAAGCAACCAAAGAAGAAGAGGTATTTAGCAAAATTGAGCAAGCTATGGTGGGTAAAGAAGTAGCAATTTGTGTTGTTAATGGGTTTTGGGATTCAAGCGATAGTGATGACGATCATGTATCCAAGAAGGAGGAATGGACCTGGTCCGAGCTCGAAGAAGATGAAGTAATGAACACTAGATCCGGTAAGCCTTATGCAAGGCCACCGCCTAAGGAGGTAGAAGTTAACAAAGGAATGGAAGTCGAAGTAGGGAATAAAGAAGAGGAAGATGATACTGTGCCCAAGCAATTAAAAAGAACCCAAGCAAGTGTTAGCATTTGGGATTTATTAGCTACTACTAAAAAGCACCGAGAAACTATGGCCAAAACATTGGCCAGCATGCCAATTTCTACCTCCATAACACCGGAGGAGCTGATCAGCTTCATAAAAATTGAAGGAGTAATGAAATGTGAAGATATTCGAGAGAAGAGCGAAGTTAATATGGCAGTGGTATCTTTCTCAGATGCGGATTTACCGGAAGAGGGGAGAGATCACATCGACCCTCTCTTTATCAAAATAGAAATCAAAAGGAAAAGGACTCCATGTGTAATGGTTGACGATGGGTCCACCATAAATGTTTGCCCACTTATAATATTGCCAAAACTAGCCATGTCAACAAGGGATCTAAACCTGACCAAGGTAACCATTCGGGCTTATGACAACACTAAGAGACATGCCGAAGAAACGTTCAAAGATGCTGTCAAGGTTGGTCCAATTGAATCTATTGTTGAATTTGTTGTTTTGGACATACCTGTTACCTTTGCCTTACTCTCAGGACGACCATGGTTTCATCCTTTTGGTGGAGTTCCTTCCACTCTCCATCAAAAGATCAAGTTCCCTAACGGAGATGAGACAGTGGTCGTCAAGCCGAAGAAAATGAGGTGGTTAATGCTCTAATGATTGAGAGGCCTCTCAATGGTTTCCAAGTAGCTACAATTTCTGATGATGAAGTAGTGAACTCTAAGGTCTTGAACATGATGAAGAACATGAGCTACCTTCCCAGAGCTGGTCTCGGAAAGGGCAAGGCCAGTTTGATAAAGCTTCCAGATTTCAAAACTCAAACTTCCAAGAATGGGTTGGAATATGATGAAGTCAATAAAGATGTCCAGCCAAAGAAGAATGAGAAGATGAGCTTTCTGCCACTTGAAAATCTTTGTCAAAGCTCCAGACATGGGACCACTCCAAGGAAAGCCTGAGCCAATCATGTTCACGGGAAAGTTGATCCCGGGTCTTAAAATTTTTGCAGATGTTGCCGAGCTAGTGGAGCAAGTGAAGAAAGAGCTCACCTTGACAGCCAACAAAGAGTCTAATCTAGAAGAGAAGAAGGAAGCTGTCCTTAAAGCCGAGAAGACTCCGGAGGAGATTGCTGCCCTGGTTGAAGAGAAGTTTGAAGATATTATGCCTTATGATTTTGAGAACAATGATTTTGATTTTGATTTTAATTTTAATTTGCCTACTATGTATGAGGATGATGATGTTTGCTTTTCCAAAATGAATGCAATAAAGTCTAATTTTGCTTACTTGTGTGATGATTCTACTGATGGTTGCATACATTCAAATAGCGGTTACATGAACATCTTTAATATTAATTCTGTCAACACACAATCTGTAGACCCTTCATTTTTGACCCAGTCCGGTCCAATATATTTTAATTAGTCCAAAATAATTTTTGTGTTGTCCAATATATTTTAATTAGTCCAAAATAATTTTTGCTTTAGTATCTAATTTTTATTAATAAAAAATAAAAAATAATAATAATAAACAAAAAAATAAAAATAAAAATAAAAATCGATGATGGAAAAATCGGCAACGAAAAAATCATCGCCGAAAATCAGTATGGTCGTGGGCCATTTGGCCCACCAGAGTTTCCTGCAGGCCAATTCTTGCCCGCTGCCGCAACTAGCGCATTTTTTTCGCAATAGTTTTTTTTGCTAGCACAATTTTTACGACACAAATTTTTCTGAAACCTAATACAATTAGGTTTCGGTTTCCTTTTCTTAATCAATGTTATATTCCGTGAATAACTAGAATTAATGAAAAAAATCTTCTATAAATAAGACCAAAAACAACACAAAAAGGGATGAAAATTGGGAGTAGAAATTGAGACCGAAATTGAGGAGGAAAACTTTCAATCAACCAGACTTTTTGAAAGAGAGCAAACCAGCAATTTAATTCAACAAAGGCAGCAAAGCTTGTCTTTGTTCTTGTTCATCGAAGAAGTGATTTTTGGGGGAACCAACAAACGAAGGTATGAATTTCTTTATTTGTTTCATTAATTCACAAAAGCTTCATCATTCAAAAATCTTAAAAATTATTTTCGTTTCTTCAAACCTCAATTCACATTTTCTAAAGTTTAATAACCTTAATTCGTTGCTTTGTTTTCCAAAAAGCTTAAAATTGTTGTTTTTGTTTCGTCAAAATCTTAAAACGCTAATTGAACCTGTTTCTTTTCAAAATCCTAAATTTGAGTCTGTTTCTTTCCACAAACCCTAAAAACATTTTTTCTGTTTCTATAAACTTTAAATCATTTTGTTTATTTTCATAAAGTTTCGTAAAATTATCAATTGATTTTCAAATCCTAAAACCTAATGCATTCTCCGAAACCCTAATTCAAAAATTCTAAAACCCTAATTCAACTTTAGAACAAAACAGTAAACTTTAAACTAGTTAACCTAAACCCTAATTTTTCTAAAACCTAATCCTTTAAAATTTAAAACCTTATAAACATAAATGTTATAATTTTACATAGTAAGCTTAAAAATTATAATTCAGTAGCTAATAGTCATAAACTTAATGTTTTGAAGAGCCCAAACCCTAGTTTCATGATTTTACCACTCAAACACTAATTTGGTTAATTAAAGAATTTTATCAACCTCTTAAATTATAAAACTTTAATCCATCTCAATTCCTTTAAAAACTCACAATAGCTTGAACCCATAAATTCCAAAACCCTAAACACATGAAATAAAGAATCTTAAATAGAAATAGTTGCTTTATTCAATTTTATATTTGACTATGCTTTGATTTATTTTATATGCTTTAATTTATTTAAGTTCAATGCCTGATTTATTTAGTTTATCATGGATGGATGTTTACATTCTATTGTTGATTAATATCTTTGATGAATGACTTATTTATGATGAATGGTTATTTACTTTTGTCGATTTATTTAGATTTCTAAATGTTGTAAGAGGTATGTTTCCACTTGATGGGTACCTCATTAGTTAAATATCATGTAATTTAAATTGCTTTTCTATTTTAGAACCAATGTAAAGGACATGTTTCTACCTTTCGGTGGGTGTCCTATTTAGGCATGAGATGTAAGGACATGTTTCCATCTTTGGATGGGAGTCCATTTATTTGCTTTGTTTGGACATTGCTTTGATTTTAATATAATGATGCTTTCTTTTAATTGTTGTGTGTAATATGGATAATGTTGTTATATTTAAGAATTTTATAATATTAAGACCTGTAAAGGAGGCCGGTTCTAATGAACCGGGCGTTGTGGGGGTGCTGGGCCATTTCTCACCTTCCCCACACGTACCCAACTTTCTGAACCCATTAGGGGGTTGGGGATTCCTTAGAAATCAAGTCATCCACCCCTTCTTTTTCCTGGCCTGTTTGGGTGGTGACTCCATTTTCTCCGAACTTAGGTCCGTGTTCTCTAAGGCCCCGAGCCTAAACAGTGTCGAAGTCACAAGAACCATTCCACCGGGAGTGGGGGCAAAAATCCCTGCTCACAGTGGCGACTCCACTGAGGATAAGAGAAGTTGATTCTGTTAGTTTTTTTATTATTCTATTCTTTCTTATAATGATATTATCCATTGCATCATATTAGATTGCATTATGTGCGTGAGTTAGGATGTCCATGTTACCTGTGTTGTGTTATGTAAGGGATACCGTACTTTCACTCAATGTATGGAGATTGAGCATGGCATAACCACTCATAGCCTCATACCATTCGGTATATACTTGCTATGGGAACCAAAGCCTTTTTAACTTTTTAACCCAAAGACTAAAGCTCATGTAATTGGCCTAGTTACTTTCCTTAGGTCTTACCCCAAATGCATATTGTTTGACTATGGTTAGTTTATCTTAGTCTAAATCATGGCTTATTTGGTTTGTTCTTTTTCTAATATGACCTAAAATCCAGAAGACCAAAGCTATTTTCAAAATTTTTCTTTAAAATCCAAAAGACCAAAGCTATTTTCAAAATTTTTCAATATGGTCTTTGGACATAAATTTTTCTAAAAATAAATCAAAAATTCTTTTGTTCATGGCCCAAATACTAAGCCCAAAATCCATTTTTTCTAAAATATTTTTACAATGGGCTTAGAAACAAAATTATTTTCATTCAACCTTTTCTTACAAAGAGCTTACAATTATTTAGGTCAATTATGAAATACCAAAAATCAATTGTGAGCCTAGTTTATACTAAGAGTTATTAACCATGGGCTTATTTTTGGCATGAATCATTAGTTACTTTTTCAAGTGAGAAATCTATTTATAGTAAACCTCTTAATTTAGTTTTAATCCAATATAGCATAAAAGCTGCTTTAGTTGGTTAAATAGATTAAAACCTAATTAATGAGAATTATTATAAACTGATTTCCATTTTTGAAAATATAACTATTGGTTGAAACGTCCGAGGGAAATATTTGAAAACAAGATACCTGTAACACCTCTATACCCTGTATACATACCAAGCATGCTTAAACGATCGTAATATACGTATACTGAATATAGAAAATGCCACGGTTTAAAAAGACAACAAATATCTTTGTAAACAAGTGAAACCAATCTCAAACAAATAAAAGAAATCCAAAAGACACTATATATAAAATGTTTAATAATTCACAGCGGAAGGTATTAAAAATATGTTATAAATCAAAGTTTACAAAACATAAAATATATACATGATTGGCATCTCTTCTCTGATCTTTAAGTTCGAAAATGAACTCTTCAATGTCTACTCTCACTCGGTCTTGAAGAACTCTCAGGTTCAATTCTGTCACCTGCGGGATCAAACACTATCGCGCTAAGCCAACGGCTTAGTAGTACAAAGTATGCTAGTATTATGCTTTAGTGCAATGTAATGTCACACATTTTAATAACAAATCAACATCATAGATGGAAGGCTAACAATATACCTTTATATTTCATAAACCACACACATAGAAGCACATCACATTACCACATCATACTACATTCAATTTCATAACAATATTCATATTACATCTTCATAGTTCCATTGATTTTACCATTCAAGAATCACATTATATACAAAGACAAGCATGGGCCCAAAACACTCTAATATGCCATTCAATTTTCAGAGTAAATGTTTTGGTTTAATCATCACATTTATCATTATCATAAACCCAACTAGGCTTCAAGGATTAGGTTCAACCAAGCTTCAAGGGGAACAAAGCATGCTAAGTCTCAACCCAACTTGGCTTCAAGAACCAACCCAACCTAGCTTCAAGGGTTGTAACATCTCAATTAGGCTTCAAGGACTAGACCCAACCAAGCTTCAAGGGGAGTAAAATATGTTAAACTTCTACCCAACTTGGCTTCAAGAATCAAGCCCAACCTAACTTCAAGAGAGTGTTACTATCATTAGGCATGCCACCAACAACAAACTCTGAAAATTGAATAACACATTAGCCACACAATTCATTTATTATTTCATTCTCAATTCTCATCATCAATTAGGCAAACATTCCTTATATCTTTCAATTGAATCATCATAGCCAAACACAATGGCTTCATATCATAGCATATCTCAATACCCATCTTAGCAATTCCTATTTCAAATGTACAATCATTTGTATCATCATATCATTCATATAGTACATATATATATCATCATTGATATAAGCATAACAAAATACATTCTTCACAAGAATCAACAATGCAATAATGCAGGATATGTACTTACCTCAAAAGCAATTTACACAACTCAAAACACTCCCTTTCCCAAGGTTCTTATGCTTCTTAAATCAATGAAAAATCACCTTCTTCAAGACCTAATCCAACAAATATAACACACACTTACTTAAGGATACACAAGAAGTAATCAAGTTAAGAGTTAACTAGGGCAATCTCTACACATGACACGCTCAACCACACGGGCGTGTTCCTGACCGTGCCCTAACTCCACAACACAGAAGCTATTGCACAACCTCTAGTGTGCTATACTCGTTTGTTGATGGATTTTCTGGATACAATCAAGTGTTAATGGCCCAGGAGGATAAAGCCAAAACTACTTTCATTACTACATGGGGTATATTTTGTTATAGGGTGATGCCGTTCGGCTTAAAGAATGCTGGGGCAACCTATCAAAGGATGGCCACCACACTATTTCATGACATGATGCACAAAGAAGTTAAAGTATATGTTCATGATATGATGGTTAAATCGGATACAAGGGAACAACACTTCCAAAACATAGAATTATTCTTTGATAGAGCTTTGAAATATAAGCTAAGATTGAACCCAAAGTAGTGTGTTCGGTGTTACTTCAGGCAAATTATTAGGACATGTGATTGGTCTGAATGGCATTGAGATTGATCCTGACAAAGTTAAAGCAATTAGGGATATACCAGCTCCTAAGACGGAGAGAGAAGCTCGGGGATTTATTGGTAAATTACAATACATTAGCAGATTCATAGCAAAACTCACAGCAATTTGTGAGCCTATCTTTAAATAGCTTAAAAAGAATCAGCCGATCATATGGAATGAAGAATGTCAAAAGGCTTTTGAGTGAATAAAAGAGTATTTGTTGAATCCACATGTTTTAAAACCACCTAAACTCGGCAAACCTTTATTACTTAGCAGTAGAAGAAGAGTCAATAGGAGCCATGCTAGCCCAAGCAGATGATTCAGGGATTGAGCATGCAATTTACTATTTAAATAGAAAGCTCCTACCTTATGAAATTAAGTATAGTATCATTGAAAAGACTTGTATAGTTGTGGTTTGGTCTTCTAAAAGGTTACGGCACTACTTTCAATTGTATAGTGTGCAAGCAATTTCTAGGCTGGATCCAATGAAGTACTTAAAGGAGACACCCTCTTTGATTGGGAAGTATGGTTGATGGTTGATAATTTTAGAAGAATTTGAGATTGAGTATGTAACCAGGAAAATAATCAAAGGTAGAGCGGTGGTTGAATTCCTAGCCCAACAACCATTACCAGATAACGAAGAGGTAATCTTGGAATTTCCAGATGAACATTTAGAGGTAATTGAAGTACAAGGGTGGAAAATGTATTTTGATGGAGCAGTAAACAGGAAAGGAGTAGGTTTGGGAGTTATACTAGAATCGTCCGAAGGGGAACTTATCCCTTTAGCCAAAAAGTTAAAATTTAGGCCAACCAATAATATGGTGGAATATGAAGCTTGTATTTTCGGTTTGGAAACCCTAATGATTATGAAGGTGGATAAGGTGGAAGTTTTTGGCAATTCATTGCTAGTAGTATCCCAAGTAAATGGAGAGTGGGAGTTGAAAGAAGAAAAATTAAAACCATACCTCCATTACCTGACCATGATGAAGAAGAACTTTAAGGAGTGTAGGTTTATACACCTATCAAGAGAAGAAAATCAGATGGCTGATGCCCTAGCCACATTGGCTTCAATATGGGAAAACCTTGTCAGCTTATTTCTTAAGCCTCTGATTTTGAATAGTTCATCAACTCCTTGCTATGAATATTAGACAATCATGGAAATTGATAAAGATCATGATGCGTGGTATGATACTATAAGGAGATTTTTGGAAGAAAGAGAATATCCGTCGGGGGCAACAAAGAAAGAAAGAAGAGCCATAAGGCGGTGGTCTTTGCAATACATCACATTCCATGGAGAGTTATATTAAAGATGGCCTAATGGAGTGCATTTAAGATGTTTAAGAAAGCCTGAAGTGGAGCGTATCATGTCAGAAATACATGCGGGAAGTTGCGGTTCCCACATTAGTGGTTTGCCCCTAGTTAAGAAGATTATTCGACAAGGTTACTACTGGTTGACCATGGAGAAAGATTGTATTGAGTTCGTAAAGAAGTGCCAACAATGTCAAATGTATGGTAACTTGAATCACATGCCTCCTGAAGAATTGCATTCTATGTCTTCTCCTTGGCCATTTGCCACATAGGGTATCGACATCATAGGAGAGATACATCCGACAGCTTCAAATGGTCACCGTTTCATTGTGGTAGTAGTAGATTATTTTCCAAAATGGGTCAAAGCCGAATCCTTTAACAAATTGGGTGCAAGCCAAATGGCTAGATTTATTGAAAAGAACCTCATCTCCAGATATGGGGACAGTGTGATATCAGACAATGGGGTACAATTTCAAGGAGCAATTAAGGATTTATTCTCAAAGTACCGAATCAATCATCATAGATCCTCTCCTTATAGACCAAAGGTTAATGGCACAGTAGAAGCAGTAGAAGCAACAAATAAGACAATTAAGCAAATTCTGTCCAAAATTACCAAGAATTACAGGGATTGGTCAAAGGTGCTTCCCTTTGCTTTATGGGGATATAGGACAAGTGTGTGAACGCCTACTGGAATGACACCGTTCTCTTTGGTTTACAGGATGGAAGCAATATTGCTAATTGAAATTGAGATCAAGTCACTGAGAGTAGTCTTGGAAGCTGAACTGCTTGAAACGGAATGGGTAGCGAACAGAAACGCACAGTTAGGTTTACTATAAGAGAGCAGGTTAAAAGCGCTGTATCATCACCAACTGTATCAAAAGAAGGTAGCTCGGGCCTATAATAGAAGGGTTAAAATCACAAAATTCAGAGTTGGGATTTGGTGTTGAAGCAATGTAAGCCTAATGTATCTGATCCAAGAGGAAAGTTCAGGCCTAGCTGGGAAGGGCCATATGTTGTGAAACAAGTCATGAACAAAGGTGTGGTGAAGTTATCAGACATGGATGGGAACGAGTTTAGTGAGCCAGTAAACATTGACAGGTTGAAGAGGTTTTATGTATGATATAAAAAAAAGAGAGAGAGCTCGTGTGAGTGGGATTTTTGCCCCCACTCCCGGTGGAATGGTTCTTGCGACTTCGGCACTGTTTAGGCTCGGGGCCTTAGAGAACATGGACCTAGGTCCGAAAAAAATGGAGTTGCCACCCGGACAGGCCAGGAAAAAGAAAGGGATAGATGATTCGATTCCTAAGGAATCCCCAACCCCCTAATGGGTTCGGAAAGTTAGGTACGTGTGGGGAAGGTGAGAAATGGCCCAGCACCCCCACAACGCCCGGTTCATTGGAGCCGGCCTCCTTTACAGGTCTTAATATTATAAAATTCTTAAGTATAATAATATTATCCATATTACACATAATAATTAAAAGAAAGCATCAATATATTAAAATCAAAGCAAGGTCCAAGCAAAACAAATAAATGGACACCCATCCAAAGATGGAAACATGTCCTTACATTACATGCCTAGGTAGGACACCCACCAAAAGGTAGAAACATGCCCTTTACATAAGTTCTAAAATAGAAAAGCAAATTAGATTACATGATAGTTAACTAATGAGGTACCCACCAAGTGGAAACATACCTCTTAAAACATTTGGAAGTCTAAATAAATCGATAAAAGTAAATAACCATTCATAATAAATAAATCATTCATCAAAGGTATTTAAATATCAATAAAAATTAAACATCCAGCCATGATAAATAAAATAAACCAAGCATTGAATTTAAATAAATTAAAGCATATAAAAATAAATCAAAGCATAATCAAATATAGAATTGAATAAAGAAAATAAAAGGTCCAAATTATAGCTACTATTTCCATTTAGGGTTCTTTATCTCATGTGTTAAGGTTTTAGAAATTTCATGAATTTAAGCTACTGTGACTTTTATGGAATTAAAATAGATTAAAGATTTTATGTTTTTAAAAGGTTGATAAGACACTTTGATTAAACAAATTAAGGTTTGAATGGTGAAATCATGAAACTAGGGTTTTAGACACTTTAAAATACTTTTGATTCATGGTTTTAAATGATGATTTCAAGCTACTGTGTAAATTTAAAATATTTATGTTTTATGGTTTTTAATGTTTTAACAGGGATTAGGGTTCATAAAAATTAGGGTTTAAGGTTTTAAAAAGGTTAGGGTTCATTATTTTAGGTTTTGGAGTTGAATTAGAATTTTTAGAATTTAGGGTTACGGTGATGCATGATTTTTAAGAATTTGGAAATCAATTTGATAATTTCATGAAGTTTTATGAATTTAAACAAACAAATTAAAGTTTTTATAAGTAGAAAAGATTTTTTTAAGGCTTTTTGAATGAAATAGAACCTACTTTAAAATTTTAAAAGAAACATAATTTAAATCTTAGTTTTGTTGAAAAATATGTTCAATTAGAGTTTTAAGATTTTTAAGAAGTAAAAATAACAATTTTAAGCCTTTTGGAAGATAAACCAATGAAATAAGGTTTTTTTGCTTTAGAAAAACTAAATTAAAGTTCTAAGATTTTAACTTTTGAAAAACACAAAATCCTAGTTTTAGCTACTGTGAAAAAAAAATAAAGAAATTAGAATTTCATACCTTCTTTTGTAAGTTGCACCAAAATTGCTTCTTGGTTGAACAAGCTTAAAAGACCAGCCTTTTTGCCTTTTTTTTTAATCCCCTAAATCGTGTTTCTGCTCCTTTTAATATCAATTGAATTCAAGCTTTTCCTTTATGGATTTGGATTTTCTTTTTTCCTTGTCCCTCTCGGGCTCCCCTTTTTTAATTGCCTTTGGTCCTTATTTATAGTGGTTTGATGTGGTTTATTCCTAATTAGTTAAGGTAAGTAATATTAATAAAAAAAAGAAACCAAAACCTAATTGAATTAGGTTTCGAAAAATTTGCGTCGGAAAAATTGCGTTGGCAAAAAAATTATGCCTCAGTTGGCTGCGGCAGCGCGCGCGGAACGGGCCCGCGGCCATTTCGCAGGTAGAAAAATTCTACGCGCAGGCAGAAAAATTCTGCATTCGCAGACAGAATTTTTTTGAATGCAAAATGCCCACGGGCCCGCGCAATGATTTTTTTGTCGCCTATTTTTCCAACTCCGATTTTTATTTTTATTTTTATTTTTTGACTTTTATTTGTTTATTTCTATTTTTTAATAATAAAAATTAGATACTAAAGCAAAAATTATTTAATAAAAATTATTTTGGACCAATTAGACAACAAAAATTATTTTGGACTAAATAAAACATATTGGACCGGATTGGGTAAAAAATTAAGGGTCTACAGTTTGCCCCTTGCTTGAATGATCTAAAACCTTAGTGAAAGAGAGTTAAAAGCAATAAGACTTAATTTTTGAGATGGTTGAAGTTTTGGGTTCTAGACCCGGTTTGAGTTCTGGACTCATGGATAAATTCTAGGTTCTAAACCTAAGGAAAATTTGGGTTTTGGACCCGGTTCAAGTTTTGGACTCAAGGATGATTCTAGGTTCTCGACCTAAAGAAAGATTTGGGTTCTAGACCCGGTTCGAGTTCTGGACTCAAGGATGATTCTAGGTTCTGCACCTAAAGAAAAATTTGGGTTTTGGACCCGGTTCGAGTTCTGGACTTAAGGATGATCCTAGGTTCTCGACCTAAGGAAAAATTTGGGTTCTGGACCTAAGGAAAAGTTTGGGTTCTGGACCCGGTTCGAGTTCTGGACTCAAGGATAATTCTAGGTTCTCAACCTAAGGAAAATTTGGGTTCTGGACCCAGTTTGAGTTCTGGACTCAAGGATAATTCTAGGTTCTCTACCTAAGGAAAATTTGGGTTCTAGACCCGGTTCGAGTTCTAGACTCAATGGATGATTCTAGGTTTTCAACCTAAGGAAAATTTAGGTTCTGGACCCGGTTCGAGTTCTGGACTCGAGGATAATTCTAGGTTCTCGACCTAAGGAAAATTTGGATTCTGGACCAGGTTCGAGTTATGGACTCAAGGATGATTCTAGGTTCTAGACCTAAGGAAAATTTGGGTTCTGGACCCGAAAGGTTTGGATACTCGATCCTAAACTGGATTGGTACACTCGATCCTAACTGGATTTGGATACTCGATCCTAAACTAGATTGGGACACTCGATCCTAAATTGGTTTGGATACTCGATCCTAAACTGGATTGGGATACTCGATCCTAAATTGATTTGGATACTCGATCCAAAATTGGCTTTGGATACTCGATCCTAAATTGGCTTTGTATTTGGGTACTTGGACCCGAGATTGAATTAATTTGGGTACTTGGACTCGAGATTGGGTACTTGAACCTGAGCTTGAATGGATTTGGGTACTTGGACCAGAGAATGGGTGCTTGGACCCGAGATTGAGTTTGACTGACCTTTTATCATTTGAGAAATCTGATTGCTCCGGTTATTCTATGCATTGTGGTTTTTCACCCTCAAAATGGATCTTCATCCTTTGAGATCGGGTCTTCATCCTTGAAAATGAATCTTCATCTTTTGACATCGGATCTTTACCCTTGCTTCAGTTCTTTTAGCTGGACTGATCTTTTGTCTTCTGCATCTTCATTCTTTTGAGAGTTTTAATGTTCCATTCTTTTGTTCTTCCTTTTTGCAAAAATTTAGCTATTTTTAATTGGACCTTGTATCCTCTCCTTGCCCCATGTGTGGCAAAATATTTATATGTGAGTTTAAAAATATTTGGTATATAAACTCGAAAAATTGAAAAGGAAAAACTTTGCCCCCTATGTAGGCTTAAACCCATGATTTTTCTATGCGGACTCTGATTGATGTTGTTGTCGTCTAGTTCTTCGCAAAAGCACGCATTTCTTCTCTTTACAAAATGACCAGGGCTTCTTCAAGCAATGGGCTTTCCATGCCCCCTTGATTCAATATCTTCTTTTGATTCTTTAATTTGCAGGGTGTTTGCTGTTCATTTTGATAAGGAATAGACAATACAAGACAAGAAAGTGTGATGTGATATGCTCATGTATGCATGATATGCATGAATAATACTTACAGTCGTTCCATCAACTCACAGACCGAGGTGATCAACAGAGGTGTTCTTATTGGTTCCGTTTTGGTGCTTGTTCAAGTCTTACATTGGAATGATCGAAAGCTTTGCATTTGTGGCTTTTATCTTCTAGATGTTGAGAACATGAGTGGTGAAGACACTAAGCAGCAGAGTCAAGGATGCATCCATTTCAAACTATGTTTCAGCTTGTCAGTTGGTAGTTTCTTCATAACTTTGCCAATAATAATTTCCTTTGCCCAATGTGTCCTTTGGAGGTTCAACATACTTCCCTTAACTTGAAGGCTTTGTATGACAAAACATTTTTTAAAATTTTTGAATTTTCATTTTGAAATCAAATGTTGGTTTTGCCAAATTAATGTCAATGTACCTCAGGACTTAATTTTCCAAATTAACATATCTATAACATGACAACCCCAGTTACCCTACTAAACTCGGGAATCATTTCTATTTAAGCAAGAATTGTTGCACTTCAGATAGGAACATACACATTAATTGGCCAAAGGTCTCATTGAGTTTAAATACTGTCTATCTCATATGCATGCTTATCCAAACTATCTCCACTAATAGACTCTACCTACCAAGAGAGATTAACAGGTCTTTGATAGGTTTGAAATGGGGTCTATGAGGGACATGGGTTAAATGAAGGCCATTTTGAGATAGGAGCTGATGTGACACAATGGACAAACCCTCACACTATAAATTTCTTGTTTGAACTTTAGGCAACTTGGAGCAATCTTGCTAGACTCCAAATTCTTTCTATCTTCTTTGCATTAATCTGGATCTTGATTATGATAGTTTTTTCCCTTGCAAAAAAGTTTGGTTCCCAAATTCATTTCTTTTCTTCTTCTCCCTTTTATTTATTTCTCTTACCATTCCCTTTCTTTGAGCATTTTATCATTTTGTCCTTCTTCCTTATAGGACTGTTAAGTACAGAACTTTCAAGAACTAAATGGTCTTTCTCCTTTTTCTTTGATTTTGATTGAATCTTTGGTTGGGTTGGACTAATTCAAGTCAAACTATCCAAATGGAAGCCTTTTACTGCTTAAGTAAAAGAGAACTCAGTTGGCTTTCTGAACCACCTTTTTAGGTTTTCTTGTCTTGTTTTTTTCTTTTCTTTTTTTTTTCTCTTCTCTCTTTTTTTTTATTTTGATATTTTTTGTTTGGTTCTAACTCTAAAAGAGTTGTCTCTTGGGCTTCCAATAAATCTTCATTAACAGGGATAAACCATTTGTTACTCTAGTTTTGTCTTGATATATTAGAGATATTAAGTGAACTTCAACTACCCTTATGGTCTTGAAAAATTTAACTACCCTTATGATCTTGAAAACATCAACTACCCTTATGGTCTTGAGAACTTCAATGATCTTGACTATTCATTACTTTCTTTGATCTTCTTGCCTATTCATCTTAGTGATCATAAGACTTGTCAAAAATATCACAATAGCTCAGGTAGGTTATTGGGGTTTCTAAGCCAATGAAAAGAAAGCTAAAATTTTATGAAGGCTCAAAGGGACAACTAAGGATTGATATTTAATTGGGTGGATACTAGTTGTTGGCTAACCAAACAATGCCTAGATCATTTATCTCTTAAATAAGTAATGTAACACCCCTTCCCGACCTACGTGTGTAAGTTGAGTAGAGGCGCCACACTATCCTAATGTTGCTACCAATTTTACTTAGTCAAATTTTAGGTTCTGATTTTTACAGAAATTTTGCCATAGTTTCGCCTAGAAATTGAGTCCCAAGTGTCGACAAAACTGGTTTTTTTCTGATTTTTGAAAACATTTTTACACAAACCAATGCAAACAAAATCATTCTCAGTACACTCCCAATAAATCCCCCTTATAACCTCAACTACAACCTGCAAAAAGGATTTACACTTCTAGTACAAAATAAAGTAAAGGTTTATTATGAAACACAGTAGATAAAATATTTGTTCACTATGCAGCGAAAAGTAAAAATATTTACAAATTCATATACATCAAAACTCAAGTTTTACAAAACATAAAGTTTATACATGTTTGGCAGTCGGTCTTTGATCTTTAAGCCCACTATTCACACTTAAGAATCTAAACTCTACTCGGTCTAGAGGAACTCTCCGGTTCCATCCTGTCACCTGCGCGATAAACCACAATCGCGCTAAGCCAACGGCTTAGTGGTACAAACAACCATAATATTATGCCTCAATGCAATTTGGAATGGATGGCTACATGACTAGCAAGACTCCTATGAGCACATCCTTGAAATTGGGTAAAGATGAAAATGGTAAAGCAGTAGATGAAAAGAAATATCGAGGTATTATCAAATCACTACTTTACTTAACCACTTCTAGACCTGATATAATGTATAGCGTATGTCTTTGTGCTAGATTTCAAACTTGTCCTAAAGAATCACACTTGAATGCTACTAAAAAAAATTTAAAATACTTAAACTGCACATTGCATTTAGGTCTTTGGTATCCTAGAAACACATCATTTCATATCTTAGGTTTTTCAAATGTAGATTACGCTGGTAGTATCTTGGATAGAAAAAGCACAACAAGAGAATGTCACTTTCTTGGTAATTGTCTAGTTTCTTGGCATAGTAAGAAACAAGTATCGGCAGTCTTGTCTACGGCGGAAGCAGAATATGCTGTAGCATGTTTCTGTTGCACACAAGTGTTATGGATGAAGCAACAATTTCTTGACTATGGTAAAGTGTTTAATAATATTTCCCTTAAATGTGATAACACTAGTGCTATCAACTTGTCCAAAAATCCCATCCAACACACTAGATCTAAACATATTGACATTAGACATCATTTTCTGAGGGATAATGTACAACACCAAAATATTGTTTTAGAGTTTATAGATACACATAATCAACTTACTGATATCTTTACAAAACCTTTGAATGAAGATAAGGTTAACTGCATTAAGCATAATTTAGGTATGATTGATGGAACATCCATGAATGAATAAAATATTGCCTATTCACAAAAATTTCTTAAAAATCACTAGGCATCAACTTTGATCACTTTGTTTAAAACTATAACAATCCATCATTTTTACCCCATTCATTTTTGAGATATTCGCGGTCGTTCCAATGCTTCTTGCGGTCGCAATCTTGCCAGTCATATTCATCTGAATTGACCCTTCAGCGAGCGGTCAGGAAACACTGTAAGCGATCGCAATAATTTGAACAGTTTCGATCGTTACAGACATTCTCTACACTCGCGAGCGCTCAATTTATTCTAACGGTCGCTATAATGTCTTTAGTGATCGCGCCTATACAAATAGGAGACCATACTCTATACACTCTGCTAGAAATTTTGTAACCGTTGGCAGTATGACAGGTCGCGATTTTCCAACCTTCAACAGTCATAAACGGCTACTTTCTTAATTTCTTCTATTTAAGACCATCATACATCAGCTACATAGGATTTTTATCACTTATAACATACAAACTTCCCTCCATATCTTCAAATCCTCTAAAGATCAACTCCTTCTCAAACACTCTCTGTGTTCAAGTTTCTTATACTCTCATGTCCCCCAAAAAGAAAATTACTTCCAAAGGGAAAGAGAAAGGAAAGAAACCTTTAGGAATCACCATAAGTGAACCTCTAGATGCTCCTCCATCTCCTCCACAATGTAGAAGAGGTGAGAAAATTCATAAACCTCACCACCAAAACTGAGGAAGATGTGAGATATGCCATGCTAAAAAGAAAGAAATTTGAAGGAACCAAATCTCCATTTGATGGGATGCTTTCTGCCCTCAACATTAAGGAAGAGATCGAGAGTCTACTTGATGTTCTTGGCTGGAGAAAATTTGTTTTCCCTGATGAGGTAGGATAGTTTAAGTAAGGAATTTCTCATGTCCTTTCAAATTGAAAAGAGTGCAAATTCTGTACTAGGGTGGTATGGGGTTAGATTTAATCTATTTGACCAATATCTAACCTTAACCTTAGAGGACTTTGGAAAAATTTGGGACTTTCTTGTTGATGGTGTCACCTCCTACAATGATTTAGCCTTCTCCAACCAAACCTTCTCTATCTTTTGGCATGAAATTTCTGTAAAGACTTCATTTGAAAAAGAATCAAAAGCTAGACACATCAAGTCCCTCACCCACTGGATGCTTCATAGAATTATAACCTACATCATTCACCAAAGGGCTGATGGGAATGAAAAGGTAACTAAAAGAGACCTCATCTTCTTATATGCTTTCACCCACAACATCCAAATGAACACAACAAAATTCTTGATTGACACATTGTATCGCCATGCTGTCACAAGAACTGGAACTTTCTTCTTATCCTCCCAAATCACTCAAATAGCTAGGCACCTAAACTTACTCAATGATCTTAACTAAGCTACCTTGAAAAACCCTTTCAATCTTTCCTCAAGTGCCATCACCATTCACTATATAGAACATGCTGGCTGTGTAAGGAAGATTGAAGGCACATTTGTGTACTACTTTGGCAAAAGAGGAGTTGTTGATAGAAACAATAAAAGACCAAGGTACACCATTGAGTAGGAAGGAGACTCCTTGGAAGGTGCTGTTGAACTACCTCCCAAAGCTTTCTCATCTAAACCTACCCAAACCAGCTCTCCTACAAAACTGATTTTGAGAGCTATCAAATCTCTTTCCAGGAAACTCTCTCGCTTCAAGAAAAGTGTCTCCAAGAGATTCTATCACTTGAACAAAATGATTGACCTTATATCTCATATGCATCATGATCTCTATGACATGCAAGGCAAAATGAATTTATGTCAATGCAATCTTAAGGATTAGGATATAAGTGATCATACAGAGAGTCTCCCTAAAGAAGAAGAATCCATCAGCACTAGCTCTACCTGTAATGTCCCCCTTGATAAGGAAAAAGCTCCTATAGAAGAAGAAGAGCTAGATGAGGATGAAGATTCTGATCACTTTACTTTTTTTGTTTTTGTTTTTGTTTTGTTGTTTTTCTTTTTTCTTTTTTCTCTCTTACATTGTCTTTGTACTACCCTCTTTCTAATAACATTATGTTTATTACACATTATGTTCATAATCTTACCATTGTCTTTAATATTTCTCTTACATTTTGCTTTTTGCCTATGACAAAGGGGGAGAGAATATGTAAATGTTCTTATACAAAGGGAGGAGAGATATATACAAAGGGGGAGAGATATACAAATGAAATTACAAATGGGAGAGACTATGTAAATGTTCTTATACAAAGGGGGAGAGATATATACAAAGGGGGACAGATATACAAATGAAATTGCAAATGGGAATGTTATTTTACTAATGTGCCAAGTTATATCATTATACACTCCAAAATAAACATGATACATGCATATTTTTACAGGGAGCTTTATAGAATTCCTTCGAAAATGTATTAACCCTCAATGCATGAGAAGTTTAAATTAGGGGAGATTGTTAGCCAATTTAATTTACATTTCTTTCATTTTATATCATCATTCCATTTGATTTTCAAAGTCAAAATGGGAGAGATTCTTAGCCAAATGATCTCAATTTTGAACCTTGACAACTCAAATTGAATGACTTATTTAACATGTATTTTAAGAACCTTGTTGCAGGATTATAGTGTTTCAAATAAGTCAAACAGGGCATATTTAGCTATCGCACAAACCATGGAAATGACTGCCCCATTGAATTAAAAAATGAAACCATATCACAGTAGGGTTCGCGGTCACAAACTTGACCTCAGTAGCGATCACACATCAGCATGAGTGATTGTCCAACAAACAAGGATGACCGTAATAGGAAAAACCCAAATCATCCAAATTCCAGTAAGGTTCGCGGTGACAAGAATGGTGAACATTACTGTCTCGCTTACTATTGTAGTGATAGTCCTTCAGATTCTGCGACCGCTCTGCTGATTCAAGAGAAAACTACTTAAACTGACAGTAGTGTTCATGTCCTTAGGTTCACCTAGAAGTTCGAAGCGAGTCTTTCAATTCGACTACTAATTGGCACCTAGGGTGACCACGAAATTCATATTTAGGCAGAATTTTATTTTGCCTAGTTAAAGAATGCCACGTGTAATAACCGTTATAAACCCACTTCAGTATTCAAAAAGGGTGACTGCTCATAGTGTATGCGCGACCGTCCCAACAACCATAGCATGGGTAAGATTCCAGCAGCAGAGCACTTAAATTCGACCGTTGAAGTAAATTTGAATGCAGCGACCGTCCCTTATCCAAGGGCGATCGCATTAGACGTTGTTGCGACCGTCCTAATATCAAGGACGACCGCTAACTACTTTGAACAGTCTATTAACAAGGTCTAAACTACCAAGACTTATTTCTCACTATCTATAATGGCTAGTTAGATCACATTGGCTCTAAATACATTATTATTCTGTTAAGAAAAATAGAAGATTCTGAATTTTATAGCCAAGCAACATATTTTCTTTTATTACTACAATTATCATTTGAATTGTAATGAGTGTTGGGTGTAAGCATTAAAAACACCATTGTAAAAGTTTGAGTGTGAACTTGGAAACACTTAGGTTGTGAGAGTGAGCCTGAGAAAAACTCTTGTAAAGGTTGTGAGAGTGAGACTAAGAAAATTCTTGTAAAGGTTGTGAGAGTGATCCTAAGAAAAACTCTTATAAGTGGTTTAAGTGTTAGCCTTAAAAAACACTTGTCAAGTTGGGTGTGAACTTGTGAAAACACCAAAGTTGGAAGTGAGCTTATAAAACTTCAAAGTTAGTGGAACCTTAACAAGTTGTTAAGGAAGTGGATGTAGGATTAGAGAAAACTCGAACCACTATAAATTTTGTGTGTTCTTTCTTCTACTCACTACTCAACCATTTATCTCTTCTACATTTCTTGTTTGTTGAGTTTTTTAATTTGTCATCATTCCTCAAGAAAACCAATTCACCCCCCCCCCCTCTTGGTTGCCATCTTGGGACAATTGAGAGTTTAGAGAGTTTAACATATAGTTGTGAAAAAAATGCATGCTTCAAGATCAGGAACTCAATCTAATGCTAGGTTATTGGAGTTTATTCGGCAGCATGAAGATGGAAATATAAATCTACTAGCTGGGATCCCGCTCCATCGCAGTTCAAATCAAAAGAGCAAGGTATTTATTCAAGTATTTATTTTAACAGCAGATTATTTTTCATTTTTTCATTTTTTTTCTTTATATATTTTTTTGTTTTTTTGTGTTTTTATTATTTTTCTTGATTTCCTTTTCTATTTCTTCTTTTTTTTTTTCTCTTTGTTTTCTTTTTCTTTATATATTTTTTGTTTGTTTTTTGCTGTTTTTTTGTTTAAGAAAAATAAATTAATTAGATGAATAAATTTAAGAATTTAAGTAAATAGATAGACTAAAAATAAATTTAACCTAAAAATTAGTGGTATTGATATGATGATATACTTACATTGTGTTGACTTACCTGGCTCTGTGTTAGCGTAATCGTTGCATTATCCTGGGCGGAGGGTGTGTCTACAAAGCTCGACAATGGTATGATGTAGCACCTTCTTGGGTAAGACGAATTATCCAAGATTGAGGTTTTGAAAGCTTTATCTTGCAATTATCAACCGAGGAGTATCCTATAGATTGGGTGTAGTTCAAGCTTTGTTAGAACGGTGGATGGACACGACCCATACTTTTTACCTACCTATAGGAGAAATGACCATTGGTCCGGTCGATTATACAACCATAACTGGTGTCCGGTACTATGGCCTTTTGGTCCCTCTTACCAATGATATTATGACATTCGAAGAAATCCAACAATTAATTGGTATGGAACCATCATTTAAAGGGCCTTTCAAAATAAAAATTTAGCCAATTCATAGTTATTGGATGATCTACAAAGGACAGGTTCGGAGAGATACAGCCAAATAATATGCTCCAGGATTTTTGCTGTATTTGCTCGGGTCGACCATTTTAGGCAGCACCGAATTCGCCATTCATTTGTCGATGTTGAGCATCCTTACTGATATAAGTATGGTACCACTTTACAGCTGGGGTGAAGCTGGCCCTGCCTGTCTTTACCATGGACTGGACAAAATTTGCAGAAATAAGAAGTCTTTTGTTGGCTTTATGGTGGTTGTCGAGGTACTCTTCTTCCACCAATGTCAATTCCATTCTTATTCTTGCATGAATTTGATTTTTATTATTGTTGTAGGCATGGACATATGAGCACAATCTTGTGAGGGTGCCTGGTATTTCCCAAGAGAGAGTCGAGTATCCGAGATTAAATTTTTGGTTGTCAGATCATGTAGAAGTTCCTGGCTCTCACCATGTGCACAACCAACACTATTTCTTGAGTTGCATAACCTGGGACCAGGTAAAATTGTAACACCCCATCTTATCCTACGTTTATAGACCAAGATGGACTGTTATCTCATGGTGGTTGTGTCTTAATAGTTTACTTAGCCAATTTTAAGTGCAGATGTTTAAAAAATTTTTGCCATAACCTCCCCTAAAAATGGAGGTCCCAAGTGTCGCCAAAACTAATTTTTCTTATTTTTGAAAAATATTTTGTTTCACAATTCAATTCAAGCACACTCCCAATAATCCACCCTTATAACCTCAACTACATTCCTGCAAGAAGAATTCACACTTCTATACTTGCATACATAAGTGCTAAACCCAAATAAGATTTATTAGATTACTAGCAGTGTACGTGTTCTAGCTTTACAGTATAATACATTTATTTGCTAGATCATACAAGCTTATGTACATGCCATATTACTACAATCAATCATATCCAACTCCTACCCAAAGTAGTAGTCAAGGCCAGCTGTGCAGGACATGCTGCAATCTCGTCTCCTCGTTTAACCTACGAGTTTAGAGGGAAACTAAACTCGCTAAGCAATTGCTTAGTGGGTACTTAAATCATTGCAATAAAATAATAAAATGAAAGAATGATTTGATCATACATTTATATACTTTAAATACTTGAAAGGAATCAATACAAAACACAGATGGTAAAAAGGCTTGACTGAATAATTTGAATTTAAATCATTTTTCTTGCTTTTATCATTTTGGTTGCTCTACTGGTTTAACAGAACGTCAGCGGATAAGGAAGGGTCATGATAAACATATCTTGTCATGATCATATTTCATTATCATTCATCATAATTCTTGCACATGTGCTAATGGCCATTATCATTGCATCATTGATCATGTCATTGCAATCATCGGCCTTCAGCCGGAATATCATATCATGTCATAAGCAGTACTGCAGTAATAGTATGATGCATCATACCCTTATCTCAAGGGTTCTGTCATAACCAAGTAGAGCATAAACAATTTATTACTTTATTTGATCATGATATTCAATAAGCCATGATTTTTCCATAATGCATGTATTGTCAGAATAACTTGTCATGATGCCTTTCCGGTCATTTCCGATTCTCCTTCATGTCACTTTATATGATTTAGCATCAATCCATATCATAATATTCAAGTTTTAACACATTTAGAAAAATGACCAAATGAATAGTAGCGCGGTGCGTAAAATCGGCAACGCAATGGCGCGCGACAACTAAATAGTAAAATCTGTTTTTACTGCTGAAAATCAGTCAACTTGGCAACAGTTTTGACCAAGTAAACAAACTTATTTTTGGCTGAAATTTTGCAGGAAAACACTTTCATAAGTTAACTAAATGCATGTAAAATTTCGTCGAAAAATTCTTTCGTTTGCCCCTTCAACGGACTGCCCAAAATGAAAGCTGCAGAATGGTGCCCAAAAGGGACCATTCGGCCCAATTTTCAAAAGTTGAGGGAAATTCATTTTTTTCTTGCAAAATTGATTTTTAGACTCCTTTTGTGATACCATTGAAGGACTAAGGGTCCCTCTTTCAAAAATCAAACCAAAGGAATGATTAAAAGTTCATCAAAGTTTATGGATAATTGAGCAAAGTTTAGCTAGTTTGTTTTGTTTTCATTCTTTTCACAATCAATTGATTACAAATGGTTCAAGAGCACTTTCCCACATATTTACCACACATAATAACATTATTTCAAAACCATTTCAAAAGTCCCATAATGCAAAATATGTGAATTAACTGAAAAGGTAATGATTTAAGTACCAAACCTTAATTCTTTTCACTTGTTTCTAGTTCTTTTATGCCTTCTTTGCTTCCTTCTCTCTCACTTCTTGATTTCCTATAATTTTCATAAAATCCATTTCAAGAACATAATAAAATTTAAGTGCTTCATGCCTTCTTTTGCTAACTAAACTACTAGTCATCCTTTTCATCCTTAATCTTATATGTGCAAATCACCTCTTTCACTTTTCTTCAACTTCTTAAATTTTCTATAATCATCATATTTATTGTTTCATTTTTATCTTACAAATACTATAACCAATGAAAGAAATATAACCATAGATGAATTTCCTTACCTCAAAATCTTATTCTCCACCCAAGTTTGCAATCTCTTTCAATTCTCCAAATTTAGCTACTTGAAAAAAAAACAATCTCTCTCTCTTTTCCCTTCCTCCTATTTTCGGCCAAGCAAGAACAAAGAGAGTTCTTGGCTTTATTTTTGTGGTGTTCTCTCCTCCAAATGGCAGCCAAGAGAGGTTGATAGGTCATGGTGTAGATGTTGATTTCCCATTGGTACACATATGTGAGAAAATGGCCAATTCTCATTAGTCCAAATGTCTCCTTCTTTAATTTATTTACAACCCAATCCCTTGGACTTCATCTTAATTATATTTTGGCCCCTCAACCTCATTGTGCTGTAATTTTATGGTCTAAGGTGTGAAAAGACCAAAATACCCTCCGGCGGTTACTCGTTCATAACTTTTAAACCGCGCACTTTCACCGAATGTTGTGGTACACTTTTTGACTCAGTTTTTCCTCTACTTTTCATTTTTGAGATCCTTTATTACTTTCGAGACACTTTTAAAAATGACCATGATGCCCCTGGTCAAAATCCCCTATATCTTCCAAACCGTGCTTTTTCGGGAAAAACCGTGTCGCACCGTTACTGTCCGATTTTTCTCTACTTCCCATTTCTGGAGTCTGTTATGTGCACTATTAAGGACCTCCGGAACAACTTTTGGTAATTACGGTCACCTCCCCAAAACTTTACAATCTTTTCAAATAGGTCCTTTCAATTTTACAGAACTTCCCTTCACTTCGCGCTTTTGAGTAGCTTCTCGGGAGGGTTCCTCTTACTGTACATGGACGTACTGTACATGGATATACTGTACATATGTACAAATTGGGTCGTGACATTTCTTCCCCTCTAAAATTTAGGCTTCGTCCCGAAGCCGATCGGGTGTAAAATTTAGGCTTCCATCCTCATTATTTCTTCTCTTTCCCAAAATATCTCTTCCATTCTATGGTTCCTTCGCCGCACTTTAACTGGAGGAAATCTCTTATTTCTTAATCCTTTGACTTTTCATGCTAAAATTTCTATTGGTTCTTCTTCATAATTTAGGTCAGATTGGACTCTGATGTTTTATGTCTTTATATCGTGTGTGAAGTTCAAACGATATTGCCTTATCATTGAAATGTGAAAAACATTATGTATTTTGTTCAGTTCTGGTAATAGCGTTAACCGATAGGCTATTGATCTATGCGTTCGATGATCTCGTATAGTCCAATAAGCCTAAAGCTTAACTTACTTTTCTACTTAAATCTTAATACCTTCTTTCATGGGAAAGTCTTAAGAAAAATCTTGAGAGTTCTATGTCCCTTCGTTTCGAGTTCGCATATGATTTTATCTTGTCTTTACTTAATTTCATCCAACACTCTGGTGTTCCATGTTTTCTTTCGTATAATTCTTTATAGGGCATCACCGTATGCTGAATTAATAGTCGTTGTTATATGCGTATTCAATTAAACTCAAATACCTAATCCAGCCACCCTTAAATTCTATAACACATACTCTTAATATGTCCTCCCAAAATTTGGATTACTCTTTCAAATAGTCCATCTGTTTACGGGTGAAAGGCAGTGCTATAATTTGTTTGTGTTTCAGAAGCTGTTTGCGACTTCTTCCATAAATTCATGGTGAATGTGGACCTCTGCCTAAAATGATAGACGTTGGAATCCTGTGTAACCGTACAGTTTCCTTGGCGTACATTTCCACCAACTTATCTATTGAATAATCCATTTGTAAAAGTAGAAAATGAGCTAACTTAGTTAGGCAGTCAACGATTATCCGAACAACGTCATGCTTGTCTCGTGTCATTGGTAGTTCTATGATGAAATCCATAGTGATATGTTCCCATTTCCATACCAAAGTGGGAATTAGTTGTAACAATCCCGATAGTATTTGATATTTCACTTTTGCTTGTTGACATATTAAACATTTGGTCATAAAATCAACAACATCTCTCTTCATTCCAGGCTACCATTAAAACTTCTTTAGATATTGATACATTTGTAACTCCTGCATGCATTGCGTAGAGACTACTATATGCTTTTTGAAAAAAATTTTCTTTCTTATGTCTCCCATTGTTAGTATCATTACTCTATTGTCATAATACAAACTACTGTTCTTAGAAATTTAGAATTTTATATCCTTTCCTCCTTGCACTTGCTTGATCCATTTTTGTATTTGTTCATTTTTCTTTTGCACTTAATGAATTTCTTGAAAAGAAACATAGTTTATGCTTGCATTTCTACTACTAGTACTTCCTCTTTCATTGGTCTTAAACTGATCTTTATAGCGCCTAAGGCTGGTATCGATTTTCCACCAAGTGCGTCGGCCACCATGTTAGCTTTTCCTAGATGATAATTTATAACTTAGCTGTTAATTCTAAAACTTGAGTTTACTTTCCTTACCATAAATTGAGATCCTCTTGGGTTGACGGATATTTTAAACTTTTGTGTCTGTATAAATATAATACTTTTCTCCATATACATCATATCTCCAAATCTTGAAAGCCAATACGATAACTGTTAATTCCAAATAGTGTGCCAGGTTATTATTATTATTATTATTATTATTATTATTATTTTTCGTATGGTTTAAATCTTCAAAAGACTTATGCGACTATTTTATCCTTTTTACATAAGCATATAACCTTAACCGATGTGTGAAGCATCACTATATATCACAAATTCTTTGTTTGACACGAGCCGTATGGGTATTGAAGCATTCGTTAACTTTTCCTTTAGTTTCTTAAAGTTCCTCTAACATTTATCAGTCCATTGGAGTTTGGCATTCCTTTGAAACAACCTTGTCATTGGGATGATAATAATGGAAAAGCCTTTTATAAAACATTAATAGTACCTAGCCAGTCCTAAGAAGATTCTTACTTTAATGCCAGTCCTAAGAAGATTCTATTACTATCTTTGGTGTTTTCCATTCCAAAATGGCTTTCGTTTTCTTAAGACCTACTTTAATGCCTTATGCTAATATGGTGTGTTCTAATAATGTCACTTTTTCCAATCAAAACTTGCATTTGTCATGTTTGACGTACAACTGCTTCTCTCGCAACATTTGCAATACTATGCAAAAGTATCGATCGTATTCTTCTTTGTTCCTTAAATAAATGAAGGTGTCATCTATGAACACCATTTACAAATTGGTCAAAGTATGGATGAAAGATATGATTCATTAAATCCATGAATACTACTGACACATTTGTGAGCTCAAAGGGCATTACAAGGAACTGATAACGTCCGTATCGAGTTCTAGATGTAGTCTTTAGAATGTCTTTTCCTTTGATTCGCAGCTGTTGATATCCCAGTTGGTGATCTATTTTTTTTTTTTTACAAAACCTCGGCTCCCTTAAGTTGGTTGAATACATCGTCGATGGATGGTAATGGATATCTATCCTTAATCGTAAGCTCATTCAACTACTATAGTTCACATATGACCTTAAGGATTTATCTTTCTTCTTGACAAAGAGTACTGGCGTGCCCCATGAAGAAATACTTGGCCATATAAGACCCTTGTCGAGTAGCTCCTATAATTGCATTTTCATTTCTTTGGGTTCCGCTGGTACCATTCGGTATGAGGCAACCGACACCGGTGCAATTCCCGGATATACATTTATAGTGAATCCTACTTTCTCTTAGGTGATAATCCGGGTAGCTTGTCTAAAGAAACATCGAGAAAATCACGCATTGTTGATACCTCTTGAATCTTTATCACATTCTTCTTTGCTTCCATAGTGCTTACCAAATGTGCCTCACATCCGTTTATATGGAACGCCTTGTTATAACTGCTGCTGTTACGTTGTTTAGGTAATTGGCTCTCTTTCCTACTACCGTCACTTCCTCCTTGTGAGGAGTATGAAGTGTTACTCTCTTTCTTCATATAATCAACCACTGTTTTATGCCTTGTTAGCCAATCCAATACCAACATTACGTCAAATTCTCAGAATGGTAACTCTATTAAATTTTCTGGAAATGCATTTTCATGTAACTCTATAGAACATTCTTTAATCACTTGTGTGTAACTACCTCGTCTCTTATCGGATTTATAACTAATGTTTCAAACTTAACATATCCTACCGGTAATTCTTCTAAGTTTTCATTGTGTAGGCTCTAGCTGGTATACTTGAATTGAGCTAGTCACCGGTCTCTGATTGTGCTCTTTGAAAATTTGAATCACTTTCCTTTCCCCTGCTTCGGCCTTTACCAAAAGCGGGCCGTGATTTTTCTGTCGGTGCGGATGCATTCACTTGTCTTTCTGGCAGTTTACCCTAACACGATCTGGTGCCCCGCATTCCCAGCATCCATCTGTTAAATACCAGCATTCACTCTTATGTCTTCATCCACAGTGTTTGCATAGAGGAGTAATATATCCTTTAAATCTATATTTCTTTCCAATCCTCCAGTAATTTTTGAATTTTTACTTTTTCCTTTTTCCTTTACCTAGTCCTTGGGTTGTTATTACTTTCATTCTTTCCTTTTTGATCTAATTTTAATTCTGCACTTTCTACCTCTTTGGTTCTTAATTTCTCTCTTTCTCTTCTCTCTCCCTTTTTTTTTTCCATCATTTCCTGAATTCATAATCTCATATATCTTCTTCTTATAATTTCTTAATTTTGATGATTTCATTGGGGCATTTTCAGGAGGAATCACAATACAGTGTTTTGATTAGGTTTCGACTAGTTTCTACTGATATGGTCCGTCACCTACCTTATTAAGACTTCACGGGATGGTCACCCATCATCATTGGTCGAGCACGTTTAACTCCGGTTTCCTGCTAAATTTCAATACGACGGTATCGGGTCAGCAGTACCTTCTTAGTTTGCTTACTTCATCTGCTTGTGTGAATATTGTACATGGGGTTACTGTACATATTCTCTAATGGTCGGACATGAGAATTTCTCATATACTTATTTCTGTTCACTCATCTTTGTTATCTAAGATTTATCTGTTTTATCTCTTACCGTCTGGTCTTAACATTTTACGTACTTTTCTTTTATCCTCTTATTCTGTTCCTCTTTTTATTCCATTCTTCAAATTTCATTTTCTTATATACATTTTCATTTTTACATTCATATACGCCTATCTAACCTTCTCCGGGAACCCCCTTATAAGGACCCTGGAATACTGGCTACGGATGTCTGGCACCTTGAACCTCGGCCGGATCCCTGGCTTTTCTGTGCAAAACTATCTTCACTTCTAAACTTCTTCTCAACTTGTCAAAATCTTCCCAAGCTTTAAGTTTGAACTCTCTTTTGTTGCATACGTTGGTGTCTACTTCTCTAATCTATGTATACCATCTCTATACCTAAAACTTTCACAACTAATTTTGAAAATTCAAACACGTCCATGACTACTAATTGTACTTTAATTTCATTATTTAATCCTTCCAAAATCTTTGATGTCTTTCTTGCTTTGTTTCTATCATTTTCTTTGCATACTTACTGAGGCGGGTGAACTCTCTATCATTCTCAGATACTGTCATTCTTCCTTGCTGTAGATATATAAACTCAATTCTCCTTGCGTTTAAGTATGTTTTACCAAGTGTATGTTTCTTCTACACAAAGGGACATGGCATAATTAAATATTTTATCTGGCGTGCATCTCAGTTGTTCCAATGCCCTATTGGTACTGTCCAAACAGTACTCAACTTCTTCAAATCCTTCTTCTCTACTAGCCTTAAATTCTTTAGCCCCATATTTCCTTAACTTCTCGATTGGGGACTTCCTTTCTCTTTTGGTAGCAACAGGTACCATTCTTGCCGTTTATTGCAATGGTACTATCATCTATCTTAAATAAACTTCGGGGCCTTCCACAGCCATCGTTACGGGTCGTGGCATAAGTCCGAGACCCATTTATACATTTATGGGTACGAAAAGCGTGTGATTCCTTTTCTTGATCTATAATTCTTTGTGATTCTGCCTCTTGCAACCTTATACCGTATACATATATCGTGATAAGAATTAGCAGCTCGCTTGACTCATCACATTAGCTTTCCTATATGGCATGTACGTAAGCACTATTAGATTTTCCTTTATCACATGTACCTTATATACTTATGTATTTATAATATTCTTTCTACTATACCGACATTTTGTACCTAAATGATATATGCTCTCATTTCTATTCTGCTATAGGATATCCCATTTTACATTGGTAATGGCCACTCCCAACATAAAATGTGTATCCTCCTATATTGAATTTTATAGGACCGGCTAAACCGGTGCTCTGATACCACTAAATGTAACACCCCATCTTAGCCTACGTTTATAGACCAAGATGGACTGTTATCTCATGGTGGTTTTGTCTTAATAGTTTACTTAGCCAATTTTAAGTGCAGATGTTTAAAAAAATTTTGCCATAACCTCCCCTAAAAATGGAGGTCCCAAGTGTCGCCAAAACTGATTTTTCTTATTTTTGAAAAATATTTTGTTTCACAATTCAATTCAAGCACACTCCCAATAATCCACCCTTATAACCTCAACTACATTCCTGCAAGAAGAATTCACACTTCTATACTTGCATACATAAGTGCTAAACCCAAATAAGATTTATTAGATTACTAGCAGTGTACGTGTTCTAGCTTTACAGTATAATACATTTATTTGCTAGATCATACAAGCTTATGTACATGCCATATTACTACAATCAATCATATCCAACTCCTACCCAAAGTAGTAGTCAAGGCCAGCTGTGCAGGACATGCTGCAATCTCGTCTCCTCGTTTAACCTACGAGTTTAGAGGGAAACTAAACTCGCTAAGCAATTGCTTAGTGGGTACTTAAATCATTGCAATAAAATAATAAAATGAAAGAATGATTTGATCATACATTTATATACTTTAAATACTTGAAAGGAATCAATACAAAACACAGATGGTAAAAAGGCTTGACTGAATAATTTGAATTTAAATCATTTTTCTTGCTTTTATCATTTTGGTTGCTCTACTGGTTTAACAGAACGTCAGCGGATAAGGAAGGGTCATGATAAACATATCTTGTCATGATCATATTTCATTATCATTCATCATAATTCTTGCACATGTGCTAATGGCCATTATCATTGCATCATTGATCATGTCATTGCAATCATCGGCCTTCAGCCGGAATATCATATCATGTCATAAGCAGTACTGCAGTAATAGTATGATGCATCATACCCTTATCTCAAGGGTTCTGTCATAACCAAGTAGAGCATAAACAATTTATTACTTTATTTGATCATGATATTCAATAAGCCATGATTTTTCCATAATGCATGTATTGTCAGAATAACTTGTCATGATGCCTTTCCGGTCATTTCCGATTCTCCTTCATGTCACTTTATATGATTTAGCATCAATCCATATCATAATATTCAAGTTTTAACACATTTAGAAAAATGACCAAATGAATAGTAGCGCGGTGCGTAAAATCGGCAACGCAATGGAGCGCGACAACTAAATAGTAAAATCTGTTTTTACTGCTGAAAATCAGTCAACTTAGCAACAGTTTTGACCAAGTAAACAAACTTATTTTTGGCTGAAATTTTGCAGGAAAACACTTTCATAAGTTAACTAAATGCATGTAAAATTTCGTCGAAAAATTCTTTCGTTTGCCCCTTCAACGGACTGCCCAAAATGAAAGCTGCAGAATGGTGCCCAAAAGGGACCATTCGGCCCAATTTTCAAAAGTTGAGGGAAATTCATTTTTTTCTTGCAAAATTGATTTTTAGACTCCTTTTGTGATACCATTGAAGGACTAAGGGTCCCTCTTTCAAAAATCAAACCAAAGGAATGATTAAAAGTTCATCAAAGTTTATGGATAATTGAGCAAAGTTTAGCTAGTTTGTTTTGTTTTCATTCTTTTCACAATCAATTGATTACAAATGGTTCAAGAGCACTTTCCCACATATTTACCACACATAATAACATTATTTCAAAACCATTTCAAAAGTCCCATAATGCAAAATATGTGAATTAACTGAAAAGGTAATGATTTAAGTACCAAACCTTAATTCTTTTCACTTGTTTCTAGTTCTTTTATGCCTTCTTTGCTTCCTTCTCTCTCACTTCATGATTTCCTATAATTTTCATAAAATCCATTTCAAGAACATAATAAAATTTAAGTGCTTCATGCCTTCTTTTGCTAACTAAACTACTAGTCATCCTTTTCATCCTTAATCTTATATGTGCAAATCACCTCTTTCACTTTTCTTCAACTTCTTAAATTTTCTATAATCATCATATTTATTGTTTCATTTTTATCTTACAAATACTATAACCAATGAAAGAAATAGAACCATAGATGAATTTCCTTACCTCAAAATCTTATTCTCCACCCAAGTTTGCAATCTCTCTCAATTCTCCAAATTTAGCTACTTGAAAAAAAAACAATCTCTCTCTCTTTTCCCTTCCTCCTATTTTCGGCCAAGCAAGAACAAAGAGAGTTCTTGGCTTTATTTTTGTGGTGTTCTCTCCTCCAAATGGCAGCCAAGAGAGGTTGATAGGTCATGGTGTAGATGTTGATTTCCCATTGGTACACATATGTGAGAAAATGGCCAATTCTCATTGGTCCAAATGTCTCCTTCTTTAATTTATTTACAACCCAATCCCTTGGACTTCATCTTAATTATATTTTGGCCCCTCAACCTCATTGTGCTGTAATTTTATGGTCTAAGGTGTGAAAAGACCAAAATACCCTCCGGCGGTTACTCGTTCATAACTTTTAAACCGCGCACTTTCGCCGAATGTTGTGGTACACTTTTTGACTCAGTTTTTCCTCTACTTTTCATTTTTGAGATCCTTTATTACTTTTGAGACACTTTTAAAAATGACCATGATGCCCCTGGTCAAAATCCCCTATATCTTCCAAACCGTGCTTTTTCGGGAAAAATCGTGTCGCACCGTTACTGTCCGATTTTTCTCTACTTCCCATTTCTGGAGTCTGTTATGTGCACTATTAAGGACCTCCGGAACAACTTTTGGTAATTACGGTCACCTCCCCAAAACTTTACAATCTTTTCAAATAGGTCCTTTCAATTTTACAGAACTTCCCTTCACTTCGCGCTTTTGAGTAGCTTCTCGGGAGGGTTCCTCTTACTGTACATGGACGTACTGTACATGGATATACTGTACATATGTACAAATTGGGTCGTGACAAAAATAGCATTAGTATACTTTAAAATTTATATAAAAGTTCACTTACCTTTTGTCATTTTGTAGGTGAATTTGGCCTGGTGGAACACAGAAGTGCAGACAAACTGGACTTCCTCTATGAATCCTCCACTGCCTTTTCAACATACCTGCCGAGTCATTGCCAGCCCTGTGTCTAGTGGCTGGTTTCTTGGAGAGAGGGTATATGAGTGATTTCTTTGTCCCGAGTAGTAGAGGATCCTGATGTATTGCTCAGAGTATACCTTGAATATCACATCAATGCCGGAGAATGCATGGTGGTTGGGTCGGCACGATTATGATGTTGAAACCTTTCTCTATCCATCGATTGCATCTTATATTCAATTTATTCAAATAGGACTCTTGAACTTTGATGTATCTCTTGTTGGTGTATGGGAGATTCCTGAGGAAAATGAGCATAGAGATGAAGAGGAGTATCATGGAGAGGGAGTAGAGTCCTTCTCGCATCTTGGGGCTATCACTTCTCGGGTAAACTTTTACCATTTTTTCATTGCAATCACTTCTTTCTTAACTTGTTTTGACTTTTTTAATGATTATTGCAGGCTGCTGGCTCATCTGGTCATGAGGTGGGACCTTCTTTTACTGCTCCTCCATTTGCTTAATCTAATCAACCGGAGATGTCATCTCATCCACAGGGCATTGATATGAATTACCTAGTAGGTTTTCTTGTTCCATTATAATTTATGCTATATGTATGCATGATTATGTATGCTCTTACTCTTTTCCTTTCTGGCTCACAACGGATGCTTGAAGAACAAAATAAGAAACTTCAAGAAGATTCAGTTGCTAGTCATCAACAGGTTTCCCATTTGAAAAATTATATCACCAGTCAAAGTAAGATTTTTTAGACTTTCGGTTTCAGGGGATGATAGATCCTAGTGCTTCTTCATCTAGAGGCCCCTAAGCTGATGACCATGAGATCCTTTTATCTACTTCTGATGAGGACAGTTACATATCAGAACTCCAAAGTAATAGAGATTCTGGTGCTCCTACTTCGGGCAGACTTGGGATGGGTGATATGCCTCCTCCTCCAACAGGCGATGATTTTTTTAGAGCTTTATTTGATGATCTACCACCTCCTTCTTAGTGATGTATGAATATTGTATCAATTGAGGAAACATTGTATAATAAGTATAAAAATAATAATGATGATATATAATTTTTATTTTTACTGCAACTTTTTTTCCTTTTTTTCTTTTTTTATCATCATTATTGCACTACAATTTTCCTTTTCACATTCACAGTCACACTAATTAACTAAAACCAAATGCACCACGACAATTAAAGAACTTTCATTGCCAATTCCCTATCCTCATGCATCTCGATCTCATTCTTTTCCTTATCAATTTTGGAACAACATAATCATCCTATATAAATCACTTTTCACGCCACATTTTCATACAGAAGCCAGGAAATTTTC
This sequence comes from Garcia nutans, assembly GCA_947685225.1. NCBI lineage: Eukaryota > Viridiplantae > Streptophyta > Magnoliopsida > Malpighiales > Euphorbiaceae > Garcia > Garcia nutans. Next base: position 20,519,334 of record CANTUV010000005.1, read on the forward strand.
TACTTCAACATAAAAACTCCTTTTAACAATTCTGATTTTCCTTCATTCATCAACAATGACCAAACTACATTTGAAGAAAATAAAAGTTCTATTTAAAAATATGAATTTCATTCATTGGAATCAAATATCTTGGTCAAAAATTGATACTTTGAAGTGTTTTTAAAATTTTAAATTGGACCATTCTTTTTTACATGCCATGGCTTCTTTTTGGAATGTGGATTCTAGGACATTTAAAATTAATGGCTTTGAAATATGTCCCTTGATTGAAGAATTTGAGGCCATCCTTGGATATCCAAGCAATCAATAAATGGTGTTACCTATATTGATTTCCAAGACTTAACAAAAGATGCAAATGTTATTTCAACTTTCAAAACCCCAAGTTCTACAGTTGCTGAGAGGTGATAAAATTCTGCTTGGTCCCTTAATTGACTTTTGCCTTTCTCAATTGGCTCATACTAAGGCATGGGGATGTATGCTTTGTCCTTGCTTGCTTTGTCAATTCTTGCTTGTTTCTTCTGATGGAGATGTTGATCCACGAGTATTGGATATTATGGACCAAATGGAAGGAGGCTTGTCGCCGATACCCGTGATCTTAGCTGAAACTTTAGTTGGATTAGACCAAATTAAATTGGGATTGTCAAAGAGACTGACCGGGAGTCCATTGTTGTTTCAGGTAATTACCTAAACTGCCCTTTCGAGTTTTCAATTTAGTTTTTTTTGCTCTAATTTTTGCCTAGTCCGCCCATTCAGGTTTTCAGAACTAGAGAGCTATCCTAATATTTGCCTAAGCCGCCCTTGCGGGTTTTCAACTTAGAGGACCTTTTTTTTTTAATTTTTCCTCATAGATTCGGCTTCAGGAACATCTCTACTTGTTTGATACTCCATCCATGGATTTTGCCAGATATCTGCCATGACATCATTCTGCTAGGAAACTACTCCATCCTGCTTCTTCATATGCTGACTGGGTTGACTGGATCCACTCACATGCTGAAGTCAACATCCGTTGGTTGGTACCTTGGTGGAAGATTTCTTGTATCACCATGCGGACATGCCTGATGTATGTTCCCCTTGCTGCTCTTCGTCGAGGTACTTGCTATGACCCTCGCCGGCTTAACCGTCAGTATGGAGCTGAGCCTCGAGATTCTAAATTCACTCCCGATTTAGATATGCCTTGTCTGACTGAAGCCTACTTGGATTGGCTGACGCAAAGCTAGCCTACATGTTACGCTTATCGTCTGCCATAAATTTTACATTTGTCAATTTCTTTAGGAAGCGTATTGTTAGGATGCAAAAATAATAAAAGTAATAATAAGAGATGCTTCTTTTCCTTTAAAAATTTGTCATCACCCTTCGCTATTTTGTTTATTCATTTAATCTGTATCTGGTCAAATACTTATAGCAGTGCACATAGAACAATTTTAATATTAATTCTATTTTATTAAATTGGGGAACAACCAAACATAAAGCCAGCATACACAAGATCACTCATGTTGCCAACTAGCCCTTTCTGGTTTTCTCATTGATAATTTTCTCTCATTTAGCCATAATTGTTTCCTAGCCTGCCCTTTCGAGTTTTCAGAATTAGTGGACTACTCTAACTTTTACCTAGGCCCCCCTTTTTGGGTTTTCAACCTAGCGATCTCTTTTTTCTTTTTCTCTTTTTTCTTCTTTTTTTATGCATAAAACCTCTTCAATCTATCAATGTTCACTAGTTCACTAAACTCGTTCCTGTCCATGTCCAATAACTTCACTTGACCCTTATTCATGACTTGTTTCACAACATATGGCCCTTCCTAGCTAGGCCTAAACTTCCCTCTTGGATCAGATACATTAGGCTTACATTGTTTCAACACTAAATCACCAAATTTGAGTTTTCTTATCTTAACTCTTCTATTGTAGGCCCGAGCTATTTTCTTTTGATACAGTTGATGATGATACAGTGCTTTTAACCTTCTTTCCTCTAGTAAAGCTAACTGTGTGTATCTTCTCACTACCCATTTCGTTTTAGGTAGTTCAGCTTCCAAGACCACTCTTAATGCTCTTAACGGTGTCATTCTAGTCGGTGTTCGCACAATCGTTCTATATCCCCATAAAGCAAAAGGAAGCATCTCTGACTAATCCCTGTATGTCTTGGTCATCTTGGACAAAATTTGCTTAATTGTCTTATTTGTTTGGTTCTACCGCACCATTAGCCTTTGATCTATAAGGAGAGGATAGGTGATGATGGATTTGGTACTTCAAAAATAAGTCCTTAACTGCTCCTTGAAACTGTACCCCATTGTCTGATATCACACTGTGCGGGACCCCATACTTGCAGATGAGGTTTTTTTCATATAAATCTAACCATCTGACTTGCCCCCAGTTTGTTGAAGGATTCGGCTTCGACCCATTTTGAAAAATAATCTACCACTACTACAATGAAATGGTGACCGTTTGAGGCTGTCGGATGTATCTCTCCTATAATGTCAATACCCCAAGTGGCAAAGGGCCAGGGTGAAGACATAGAATGTAATTCTTCAGGAGACATGTGATTCAAGTTATCATACATCTGACATTGTTGGCACTTCTTTACAAACTCAATACAATCTCTCTCCATGGTCAACTAGTAGTAACCTTGTTAGAATTATCTTCTTAACTAGGGCCAAACCACTCAGGTCTTAATCGCCTAAGCTTTTGTTTGATAGGTTTCATGTGAGTGTAAGTAGGAATATGATGCTCGGCTATGTCTCGATCTATTCCAGGCATATCCTCATACGACCAAGCAAACACTTCCTCATATTTTTTGAATATTTTTTCAAAACTCTCTCTCTCATGAGGAGTAAGGTCGGATGCTATGCTAATGTTCTTAGGATTTTTGGTTGTTCCCAAATTTAATGATCGTGTGTTAACAGAATTAATATTAAAGATGCTCATTTAACTGATGTTTGAATGTATGCAAACATCAGGAGAAACATCACACAAGTAAGCAAAATCAGACTTTATTGCATTCATTTTGGAAAAGAAAACATCATCATCCTCATACAAAGCAGACAAATTAAAATCAAAATCAAGATCATTGTTCTCAAAATTAAAAGGCAGGATGTCTTCAAACTTTTCTTCAACCAGGGCAGCAATTGTTAGTGTATGTGCCCTAGGCCATTTGTTTGGATCTTTATGTTATACATTCATTATTAATAAATGAGGTTTTATTATCATTATTGTTGTTTGCATGTTACACAATTTTGATATTTGTCCCTGGTTTATTATTGTTATAGAGATAAAAAAAAATAAATAATTCTTAACCAGTATGAACATTGATTTGATGATCATCAGATGGTTATGTGTATAGTGATACAAATCAATTTCATAAATACTTGTTAGAGAACAATGTATTGGATAGACCCATCATGAGATTACTACATGGGTTAGTGTCATAAGTAAATCTCATGATAGTTATGTAATAATTCTTTGACTTGAGATTGTCATAGTTTCCAATATAAGGACTATTATATTTTGACATGATCAAACATTATCCGTAACTGGATAGTAATAAAGGTTATGTTCATATATGATAGAAATTATGTAGAGGATAATGAACAATCAAGATAGAATTTGTCCCTCTCTTTGAGAGAGATATCTTTTGGGCCCCTCGATAAGTGAGACTGTGAAATGCATGGCCGTGCTCAAATGAATTGATAATGTGATCAATTTCATTTGTTTTTATCAGTCTACTTGGAGATCGAGTAATCATAAGTTTGGACAATATAAGTATGACGTTGACCATGACTTATGTTCAAGCTAGATATCGTGTGACAAAGGGATTAATGCATATACTATTATTAGGCAAATTGGACATTCCTTATATTAATTGGGTAGTTGTAACGCCTTGCTAGAGGCCAATTATGACTTGTTGATTTAATAGAGATTAAATTGACTGCCAATTAATATGGGCCTATCGGGTCACACACAAGAATGCGTTTTGGGCTGGATATAATATTAATAATATTAATATTAGATATTAATATTTATTATTATTATTATTATTATCGTTTTTATATATATATATATTATTAGATAATATATTCAGAATCCTAATTAGATTTGGATTCTGAATTTGACTTACCTTATCCAATTATATTTATTATTAGATAATGTATTCAGAATCCTAATTAGACTTGGATTCTGAATTTGACTTTCTGTATCCAATTTTGAATTGGATTCTGGAGTGATTATATTCACTCCAGACGTTAAGTCTTCTGAGAGGTAACAATAAAAACAAAGAGGAACGAAAAAGGTAACCCTAATACGTTTTTAGAGAAAACGTTTTTCCAGCCTTCGCTGTTGCAGAGAGCTAGCACTCCAAACGGTAGCATTCGTGTGGATACGCGATAGAGGGTGTTTCGCGATCGAGGCATCTCTTCAAAACTGTGATTTCGAATCATCAACAGGTTAGTTCTTTGAACACTTTTGTCGAATTAAACGAACAGCATGGATCCTGGTGGGAAATCAGAGATCAAATATTTTTCCGCTGCGTGTTTTTGTTTGCAGTGATCTCCTTAATTTCCTAACAGTGGTATCAGAGCCACTTGTTGTTTTCGTTTAAGTCGAAAATGCCATGTTGATATGATTACATGAGATATATTGATTTCGTATGGCATGTTAACTATAAAACCTTAATTCGTTTTTCATATGATGAGAAAGGATTGGTTTTTGGTTTCGTTTCTGTAAAACCTTAATTCGTTTTTTATATGATGAGAAAGGATTGGTTTTTGGTTTTGTTTCTGTAAAACCTTAATTCATTTTTCATATGATGAGAAAGGATTGGTTTTTGGTTTCGTTTCTGTAAAACCCTAATTCGTTTTTCATATGATGAGAAAGGATTGGTTTTTGGTTTCGTTTCTGTAAAACCCTAATTCGTTTTTCATATGATGAGAAAGGATTGGTGTTTTTAATTTCGTTTTCATGAGATGATCACGTATATATGATTGGTTGATTAAAATGATTTTCATATGATGAAAACGATTAAGTTTATATGTGATATAAACATTTGGTAATGATTCTGTAATGGGTTGTACATATTCGAAATAAAACAGTAAGAAGGTTAATGAGATTAACGGTTCTGTTTTAGGGTTTCGCCAAAGAAAAATGTTAATGAGATTAACGTTTCTGTTTGGCTTCGAGGGGCGCTGCCCCTCGACCCCGCCCAGGGGCGCTGCCCCTTCGGAACCCCGCCCGCTGACCGGCCAGCGGGAGCCCCGCCCGCTAACCGGCTAGCGGGACCGCCGTATGTTCGTGCCCTATAGTTCGTTACCGCGACATTAAGAATGTCAATATATTTGTTTCTATTTAACATGTTGGTGATGAATATGTTATGTTTGTTTGATGTCTTGGCATGGTGCATAGCATGGCCTTATGACCTATGTGATTGGTTTATTCATATCTTTATTTTGGGTAAATACGGCCTGCGTGTCGTTTATTTTGTTGTAATTTATTTTACTAGTAGTTAGATTTTCTTTTATTGTAATATATGAAGATTCAAGCTACAATGTTTGTGATGGAGATTCATACCAAGGAGAAGATGGTTCCATGGTGATGGAAGCACAAGCTCAAGTTTTGAAGATATGTAATATTGCAAGTGTTGTAATAGATAGGTTTTTCACCTAGGGTTGCCTTTATGATCTTCATTTGGTCTCTTGAAGATCATATTTAGTTTGGCCATGCTATGTCACGTTTACATATTTTGTCATTTGGTATATGATGCTTATGTGATAAATTATATATATGCATATAGGATGCTAAAATATAATGATATGTAATGCAAGACATGATAATAATTTAGTTGAACCCTCATTAATAATTTAAGTCTAAATGCCATCCACGTTTTGAACACCTATCAAAACTAAGATTGTATTAAAGTAGGTATTGCCAAAGCAATATGCTTTAAACATTCCTAGCTAAGTAGGATGAGTAATAGTGCTACTCATATGTTTTAAAATTGGTTAGACTTAATTAGGCTATCAAAATGGTTTTGGGCCTAAGGCATTAGATGGAATTCAACATGCTATGATATATGATGTCAATATTCCATAATTACTAAGAGTTACATGAGATGTAATTGGTAAAGATGTTACCTACCTAAATAACTTGATTTTAAGCGTCACGCCAAAGCTGAGTTTAGAATTAAGTGAAATACGGATCTTAGCCTACTAAAATATTTCTTTAGAGGGTTATATTTTTTAGTAGGAGTTTAAATAATTTTAACCTCATTATTAATTAAAATTTGACTTTGCATATTTATCAACAGATGGCTGCTAATAACAATTCCACCTTATCACTGCGATCTATCCTTGAGAAGGAAAAACTGAAAGAATGTGGGACTAATTTTTTTGACTGGTTTAGGAACCTGAGAATTGTTCTCAAACAAGAGAAAAAGTCATACGTGCTTGATGAAGCTATCCCTGACCCACCTCCTGTCGATGCTTCTAATGCTGCTAAGAGTAAGCATAAGAAGCATGTAGATGATTCCAATGACATAGGATGTCTTATGTTGGCTACTATGTGTCCAGGACTTCAGAAGGATCTGGAACACTTAGAGGCTTATGAGATGAGTGTGCATCTCAAACAAGCTTTCCAACAACAGGCTAGGCAAGATAGGTTTAACACCGCTGTTGCATTATTTGACTGCAAAATGTCTGAAGGTGAATCTGTTAGTGCTCATGTTTTGAAGATGAAAGGCTATCTAGATCACCTTGCTAGACTTGGATATCCCCTGAGTTTAGAACTCTCCACGGATTTGATCCTACATTCATTGCCTAGCAGTTTCTCACAGTTTGTCATGAACTATAACATGAATGACATGGAGAAATCCATTCCTGAGCTACATGGTATGCTCAAAACTGCTGAGGGGAATATCAAAAAGCCTACCCAAATATTGAATGTCAATATTAAACAAATGAAAAAGAAAGCCAAAGATACTAAAGGCAAGGGTAAGGCAAAAGGTGCTAAAGGGTCCAAGGGACAAGCTAAACCAAAACCTGTACCTAAGGCTAAAGTTCCTAAGGAAGGGACTTGTTTCCATTGCAACAAGCCTGGGCATTGGAAGAGAAATTGTCAACTCTATTTGGATGAGTTAAAGAAGTTGAAGGGTAGTGCGACTACATCTTCAGGTATTTATGTTATAGAAATTAATTTATCTATTCCTTCTTCCTGGGTATTAGATACCGGATGTGGATCTCATATTTGTACAAATATGCAGGGACTCAAAAGGAGTAGGATGCTGAAGAAGGGCGAAGTGGACCTACGTGTTGGCAATAGAGCAAGAGTTGCTGCTATAGCTGTAGGAACTTATGAGCTTGTTATGCCCAATGGGTTTTTGTTAATTTTGAACAATTGCTTTTATGTTCCTACTATGAGTAGGAATCTTATTTCAGTATCTGTTTTGGATGATGAAGGTTATTCATTTTTGATTAAGAATAAGAAATGTTCTATTTTTGATAAAAATGATCAGCTTTATGGTATTGCAAATTCTTATAATGGCCTTTATATCCTTAATCTTGATGATTCTAATGGTAATTATATCTATAACATAACTTCTAAGAGAACTAAGCCAAATGAGTTAAACCCTACTTATTTATGGCATTGTCGCCTTAGCCATATAAATGAGAAACGCATTTCTAAGCTCCATCAAGATGGATTATTAGATTCATTTGATTCATTTGAAACATGTGAGTCTTGTTTGCTTGGTAAGATGACAAAGGATCCTTTTACTGGTCATAGTGAAAGGGCTAATGATTTATTGGGCTTGATACATACAGATGTATGTGGTCCTTTTAGCATTAGTGCCAGAGGAGGATTTCGATACTTCATTACTTTTACTGATGATTTCAGTAGGTATGGCTATGTCTACCTAATGAAACATAAGCATGAGTCTTTTGAAATGTTTAGAACTTTTCAAAATGAAGTACAAAATCAACTTGGTAAAACAATTAAACTACTTCGATCAGATCGAGGTGGTGAATATTTGAGCCAAGAGTTTGATGATCATCTAAGGGATTGTGGAATTGTTTCACAACTGACTCCTCCAGGAACTCCACAGTGGAATGGAGTTTCTGAAAGGAGAAATCGAACTCTATTAGATATGGTTCGATCAATGATGAGTCAAGCGGATCTTCCTTTATCTTTTTGGGGTTATGCCTTGGAGACAGCTGCATTCATTCTGAACCGTGTACCATCTAAGGCGGTTGAAAAGACACCATATGAGATATGGACAGGTAAGACACCTAGTTTGTCTTTTCTTAAGATTTGGGGTTGTGAAGCTTATGTGAAAAGACCAGTTTCAGATAAGTTAGCTCCAAAGTCTATCAAATGTAATTTTGTGGGGTATCCTAAGGAAACTAAAGGATACTATTTCTATACTCCTTCAGAGAACAAAGTGTTTGTTGCTCGAAATGGGATCTTTTTGGAAAAGGAATTTCTTTCTAAGAGAACTAGTGGGAGTATAGTAGAACTTGAGGAAACTCAAGTACCACAAGAAATCATTGAGCCGTCTATAGAGCCTATTTCAGAACCACAAATAGTTGTGGAGTCTGAAGATGTAACACAAATCCCTCGCAGGTCTGATAGGACACGTCGTCATCCAGAGAGATATGGATTTCTTGTGACTGATGATAGTGAAGTAATGCTCATAGATCAAGATGAGCCTACTACCTATCAAGAAGCTGTGTCAGGTCCAGATTCAGACAAATGGCTTGGAGCCATGAAATCTGAGATGCAATCTATGTTTGACAACCAGGTTTGGTCTTTAATTGATCCTCCAGAGGGTATTAAGACTATTGGTTGCAAATGGGTTTTCAAGAAGAAAACTGACATGGATGGGAATGTGCAGACCTATAAAGCAAGGCTTGTTGCAAAAGGTTTCAAGCAAACTCATGGTATAGACTATGATGAAACCTTTTCACCAGTTGCTATGCTTAAGTCTGTTAGAATTCTCATTGCCATTGCAGCATACTATGATTATGAGATATGGCAAATGGATGTCAAAACCGCTTTCCTTAATGGAAACTTGCTTGAGGATGTGTATATGACACAACCTGAGGGTTTTGTAAATCCTGAGAATTCTACAAAGGTTTGCAAGCTTCAAAGATCCATTTATGGATTGAAGCAAGCATCTCAAAGCTGGAATCTTCGTTTTGATGAAACAGTTAGGAACTTTGGTTTCATCAAGAATGAAGATGAACCTTGTGTTTACAAGATGGTTAGTGGGAGTGCAGTAGTGTTTTTAGTCTTATATGTGGATGACATATTACTCATTGGGAATGATATCCCTACCTTGCAAAATGTTAAGACTTGGTTAGGGAATTCTTTCTCAATGAAAGACTTAGGTGAGGCTGCCTATATCCTTGGTATAAAGATCTATAGAGATAGATCTAGAAGGATAATTGGCCTGAGTCAAAGTACATACATAGATAAAGTGTTGAAGAGGTTCAACATGCAAGATTCCAAAAAGGGATTCTTGCCTATGTCTCATGGCATTCATCTCAGCAAGAGTCAATGTCCTATGACATCTGATGAGCGAGATTGAATGAATAAGATTCCTTATGCTTCTGCTATAGGATCTATTATGTATGCCATGTTATGTACTAGACCAGATGTCTCATATCCATTAAGCGCAACTAGTAGATTTCAAGCTGATCCTGGTGAAGGTCACTGGACAGCTGTCAAGAATATTCTTAAGTACCTTCGAAGGACTAAAGATGTATTCTTGGTTTATGGAGGTTTGGAAGATGAGCTAGTTGTAAATGGTTACACAGATGCTAGTTTCCAAACTGACATAGATGATTTTAGATCGCAGTCAGGTTTTGTATTCACATTGAATGGTGGAGCTGTTAGTTGGAAGAGTTCAAAACAAAGCACTGTGGCTGATTCTACAACAGAGGCTGAGTATATAGCAGCATCAGATGCAGCTAAGGAAGCAGTCTGGTTGAAGAAATTCATCACTGAGCTAGGAGTGGTGCCTAGCATTGCAAATCCTGTGGACATTTATTGTGACAACAATGGTGCCATAGCACAGGCAAAAGAGCCTAGATCTCATCAAAGATCTAAGCATATACTCAGGCATTTTCACCTCATTCGAGACATTATCGATAGAGGAGATATCAAGATATGCAAAGTTGACACAAATGATAACATAGCAGATCCATTAACAAAGCCTCTCTCACGGGTCAAGCATGATCAGCACACTAGATCTATGGGTCTTAGAAATTTGTAGGCCTAGTGCAAGTGGGAGATTGTTAGTGTATGTGCCCTAGGCCATTTGTTTGGATCTTTATGTTATACATTCATTATTAATAAATGAGGTTTTATTATCATTATTGTTGTTTGCATGTTACACAATTTTGATATTTGTCCCTGGTTTATTATTGTTATAGAGATAAAAAAAATAAATAATTCTTAACCAGTATGAACATTGATTTGATGATCATCAGATGGTTATGTGTATAGTGATACAAATCAATTTCATAAATACTTGTTAGAGAACAATGTATTGGATAGACCCATCATGAGATTACTACATGGGTTAGTGTCATAAGTAAATCTCATGATAGTTATGTAATAATTCTTTGACTTGAGATTGTCATAGTTTCCAATATAAGGACTATTATATTTTGACATGATCAAACATTATCCGTAACTGGATAGTAATAAAGGTTATGTTCATATATGATAGAAATTATGTAGAGGATAATGAACAATCAAGATAGAATTTGTCCCTCTCTTTGAGAGAGATATCTTTTGGGCCCCTCGATAAGTGAGACTGTGAAATGCATGGCCGTGCTCAAATGAATTGATAATGTGATCAATTTCATTTGTTTTTATCAGTCTACTTGGAGATCGAGTAATCATAAGTTTGGACAATATAAGTATGACGTTGACCATGACTTATGTTCAAGCTAGATATCGTGTGACAAAGGGATTAATGCATATACTATTATTAGGCAAATTGGACATTCCTTATATTAATTGGGTAGTTGTAACGCCTTGCTAGAGGCCAATTATGACTTGTTGATTTAATAGAGATTAAATTGACTGCCAATTAATATGGGCCTATCGGGTCACACACAAGAATGCGTTTTGGGCTGGATATAATATTAATAATATTAATATTAGATATTAATATTTATTATTATTATTATTATTATCGTTTTTATATATATATATTATTAGATAATATATTCAGAATCCTAATTAGATTTGGATTCTGAATTTGACTTACCTTATCCAATTATATTTATTATTAGATAATGTATTCAGAATCCTAATTAGACTTGGATTCTGAATTTGACTTTCCGTATCCAATTTTGAATTGGATTCTGGAGTGATTATATTCACTCCAGACGTTAAGTCTTCTGAGAGGTAACAATAAAAACAAAGAGGAACGAAAAAGGTAACCCTAATACGTTTTTAGAGAAAACGTTTTTCCAGCCTTCGCTGTTGCAGAGAGCTAGCACTCCAAACGGTAGCATTCGTGTGGATACGCGATAGAGGGTGTTTCGCGATCGAGGCATCTCTTCAAAACTGTGATTTCGAATCATCAACAGGTTAGTTCTTTGAACACTTTTGTCGAATTAAACGAACAGCATGGATCCTGGTGGGAAATCAGAGATCAAATATTTTTCCGCTGCGTGTTTTTGTTTGCAGTGATCTCCTTAATTTCCTAACAGCAATCTCCTCCAGAGTCTTCTCGGCTTTCAAGACAGCTTCATTCTTTTCTTTTGGATTGGATTCTTTATTGGCTGACAAGATGAGCTCTTTCTTTACTTGATCGACTAGCTCGGCCACATCTGCAAAAATTTTAAAACCCGGCATCAACTTTCCCATAAACATGATTGGCTCGGGCTTTCCTTGGAGTGGTCCCATATCTGGAGCTTTGACAAAAATCTCCTCAAGTGGTGGGAAGCTCATCTTCTCACTCTTCTTTGGCTGGACATCATCGTTTTCATCATAACCCAACCCTTTCTTGGAAGTTTGAGTTCTAAAGTCTGACAACTTTTTCAAACCAGCCTTACCCTTTCCAAGACCAGCTCCGGGAAGATAGTTCATGTTCTTCATTATATTCAAAACTTAGGAGTCCACTACTTCATCATCAGAAATTGTAGTTACTTGAAAACCATTGAGAGGCCTCTCTATCATTGGAGCATTAACAATCTCATTATCTTCGGCTTTAATGACACTGTCTCATCTCCGTTGGGGAACTTAATCTTTTGATGAAGGGTGGAAGGAACTCCACCAAGAGGATGAAACCATGGTCACCCCAAGAGTAAAGCGAAGGTAACTGGTATGTCTAAAACCACAAATTTAACAATAGATTCAATTAGACCAACCTTGACAGCAGCTTTGAAAGTCCCTTCAGCGTGTCTCTTAGTCTTGTCATAAGCCCAAATTGTTACTTCGGTCGGGTTTAGATCCCTTATTGACATGGCTAGCTTTGGCAATATCTTAAGTTGACAAACATTTATGGTGGACCCATCATCGACCATTACACATGGAGTCCTCTTCCCTTTGACTTCTATTTTGATAAAGAGAGGGGGATGTGATCTCTCCCCTCCTCTGGTAAGTCCATATCCAAAAAAGAAACTACTCCCATATTAACTTTGCTCTTTTCTTGAACCTCTTCACATTTCATTACCCCTCCAATTTTTATGTAGTTGATCAGCTCCTCCGGTGTTGTGGAGGTAGAAATTGGAATGCTAGCTAAGGCTTTGGCCATAGTTTCTCGGTGCTTTTTAGAAGTAGCTAATAAGTCCCAAATGCTAACACTTGCTTGGGTTCTTTTCAATTGCTTGAGCACAACATCATCTTCCTCTTTTTTATTTCCTACTTCAACTTCCTTTCCCTTATTAGTTGCTACCTCCTTAGGTGGTGGCCTTGCATAAGGCTTACCGGATCTAGTGTTCATTACTTCATCTTCTTCGGGCTTGGACCAAGTCCACTCCTCCTTCTTGGATACAAGATCATCATCACTATCGCTTGAATCCCAAAACCCATTGACAACACAAATTGTTACTTCCTCGCCCACCATAGCTTGTTTAATTTTGCCAAACACCTCTTCTTCTTTGGTTGCTTCTTTACCCACATCTTGAAAAGAAGACAAGACAAAATCTTCATGCAAACCTCTTCCAATCATGAATGTTGCTGGCGGTGGTACTCTATTGAACTTTGGTAATGGGTTGTCTTTGGTGTTTGGCTTGTTGGGCTCAGGTAGCTTCCCATTATCAATTAGATTTTGGATCTCATGTCTCAGCCTCACACATCTATCCGTGTCATGCCCTTGCATTCGGTGAAATTGGTAAAATGCTTTACTGTCGAAATTAGGTGGGAGAGGGTTAGGCAAAGGAAAAGGATTTAAGGGTTGTAGCAATCCCTTTCTTTGAAGCTTATTGAGAACCCAAGACATCGATTTCCCCAATTCAAAAAATTGTCTCCTTGTTCCTTGGTTAGTAGCATTGACACCGACTGCCTTTTGCATGCTTTGGCTACCAGATTGATAGTTCCCTTTCTCGTTCCTTCTTGTTGAAAAATGGTTCTTCTCTCTTTCCCATTCTTCAATTTGTAGACTAGCTTGGAGAAGGTCTTTGAAATCACGGATGAGTGTATGGGACATCCTTTCATGTAGACTAGGAAACACCCCTCTCACAATCATCCTTATTTGATCGGATTCATCGGGCCTCTTCTTGAGCAAAGCGGCCTTGTTTCTCCATCTCTTCACATAATCTACAAAATTTTCATTCGACCTTTGCTTAATGGATTCCACTTTCATCAAGGTAACTTCCATCTCGACATTATATCCATATTGTTGGATGAAGGCTTTGTAAAGTAGATCCCAACTCTTTCGTGTTCCATCATCTAAGGTATTAAACCAATTTTGGACAATATGGTCTAATGAGAGCATAAAGTACCTTAGAGTTTGAGCCTTAGTAGCTTGGGCGGACTGCATGGCAGTGATATATTGCTTCATATGGAGATGAGGATTTCTGGTTCCATCAAACTTTGCGAATGATGGCATCTTGAACTTGTACGGGACTTCTTCATCTAGCTCAAATAATTTGTCAACTTCGAACATTTCCTCGGTTTTTAGTTTCTTCTCAAATTTCTTTTCTAAGTCAGCAATCATCTTTTCAACATCAGAAGTTTCGGTCTTCTCCATAGTTGATCTTTCAACAATCTTCGGTTCTTTTTTCTTCTCTTGAGCATCTTGGTAGTATTGAGCCCAATCATCATCATCATCAATGATCACTTTCTCATCATCAAAAACTACTTCACCAACTTTGGTCTTCCCTTTGTCCTTTGGCTTCTTAGTGCTAGCAGATGCCTCGGCATGATTTTCTAAGATTGCAGTCAATTGGTTCTTCATGGTCTCTGCTAGGGCCTCTTTTATTACTTCCATCTTTGCGTTGAGGGCCTCATCCACCATCCTTTGAATTTGTTCAGGATCCATTGTTTTTGGTGAGCAAGTGATTGAGTCGTTGCTAGATACTTCATCTCCGGCGTAGGTCGGATTGTCGTAAGCTTTTGAACTGTCGTAATCCAGGGCTATAAGCCAGAAAGGATATGAGATGCAAATGTATGCATAAACAATCAACAAAGAAAGATAATTAGGACGTTCCTTCCAACCTTATAACATCCACACATGAATGGCGAGTCTCTTTTCCTAGGTATATGGTTAACAAAATACCAACATAGGGTATCTTATTTTTGAATATTTCCCTCGAACGTTTCAACCAATAGTTATATTTTTGAAAATGGAAATCATTTCATAATAATTCCCATTAATTAGGTTTTAATCCATTCAACCAACTAAAGTAGCTTTTACGCTATATTGGATTAAAATGAAATTAAGAGGTTTATTGTAAATATATTTCTCACTTGAAAAAGGTAACTAATGATTCATGCCAAAAACAAGCACATGGTTAATTTATTCTTAGTATAAACTAGGCTCATAATTGATTTTTGGTATTTTCATAATTGACCTAAATAATTTGCAAGCTCTTTGTAAGAAAATGTTGGATGAGAATAATTTTGTTTCTAAGTCCACTGTAAAAAGATTTTAGAAAAAATGTATTTTTGGCTTAATATTTGGGCCATGAGCAAAAGAATTTTTTTTTTATTTTTAGAAAAGTCATATGTCCAAATACCATCTTGAAAATTTTTGAAAGTAGCTTTGGTCTTTTGGATTTTAAAGAAAAATTTATTTTGAGCTTACAATATACTTTGGTCATATTAGAAAAAGAATAAACCAAATAAGCCATGATTAAGCTAAGATAAATTAACCACAGTCAAACAACATTCATTTGGGGTAAAACCTAAGGAAAGTAACTAGGCCAATTACATGAGCTTTAGTCTTTATGTAAAAAGGCTTAGGTTCCCATAGCAAGTATATACCAAATGGTACGAGGCTATGAGTGGTTATGCCATGCTCGATCTCCATACCTTGAGTGAAAGTATGGTATCCCTTACATAACATAACACGGGTAACACGGGCATCCTAACTCACATACACGATGCAATCTAATATGATACAATGGATAATATCATTATAAGAAAGAATAGAATAATATAAAGACCAACGGAATCAACTTCTCTTATCCCCAGTGGAGTCGCCACTGTGAGCGGGGATTTTCTCCCCCACTCCCGGTGGAATGGTTCTTGCGACTTCGGCACTGTTTAGGCTCAGGGCCTTTGAGAACACGGACCTAAGTCCAGAGAAAATGGAGTTGCCACCCGGACGGACTGGGAAAAAGAAAGGGGTGGATGACTCAATTCCTAAGAAATCCCCAACCCCCTAATGGGTTTGAAAAGTTGGGTACGTGTGGGGAAGGTGAGAAATGGCCCAGCACCACCTACAACGCCCGGTTCAGTGGAACCGGCCTCCTTATAGGTCTTAATATTATAAAATTCTTAAATATAACAACATTATCCATATTACACACAATAATTAAAATAAAGCATCGATATATTTAAAAATCAAAGCAATGTCCAAACAAAGCAAATAAATGGACACTCATCCAAGGATGGAAACATGTCCTTACATCCCATGCCCAAAATAGAACACCCACCGAAAGGTAGGAACATGTCCTTTACATTGATTCTAAAATAGAAAAGCAATTTAAATTACATGGTATTTAAATAATGAGGTACCCACCAAGTGGAAACATACCTCTTACAACATTTGGAAATCTAAATAAATAAATAACAGTAAGTAACCATTCATCATAAATAAATCATTCATCAAAGGTATTAAATATCAATAGAAAGTAAACATCGATCCATGATAAATTAGATAAACCAAACATTGAACTTAAATAAATTAAAGCATATAAAATAAATCAAAGCATAATCAAATATAAAATTGAATAAAGCAAGTAAAGATTCAAATTAGGGCTACTGTTTCTATTTAAGATTCTTTATTTAATGTGTTTAGGGTTTTGGAAATTCATGGGTTTAATCCACTGTGACTTTTAAAAGAATTGAAATGGAGCAAAGTTTTATAATTTAAGAGGTTGATAAAGTTCTTTGATTAACCATATTAGTGTTTGAGAAGTGAAATCATAAAATTAGGGTTTGAACACTTTAAAACATTTAGATTTGTGATTTACGGTTAATGAATTGTTGTTTTGGCTTACTGTGTTTGAATTTTAAGATTTATGTTTATAAGGTTTTAAAGTTCAAAGGAATAGGGTTTAGAAAAATTTGGGTTTAAGGTTTTAAGGGAGTTAGGGTTCACTGTTTTGAATTATGGAGTTGAATTAGGGTTTTAGAATTTTAGAATTAGGGTTTCGTGTTTTAGAATTAGGATTTAGAATTTGTAAATCAATTGATAATTTTATGAAGCTTTATGAGAATAAATAAAATGATTTAAAGTTTATAGAAACAGAAAAAAATATTTTTTAGAGTTTTTTTTTGAAAGAAACATATTTAATTTATGATTTTGAAAATTTAGAAAGCAAATTAGGGTTTTGAGATTTTGAAGAAACAAAAATGATAATTTTAAGCTTTCTGGGAAACAAAGCAATGAATTAAGGTTTTTAAACTTTAGAAAAGGGGAATTAAGGTTCTAGGGTTTTTTAATTAAAAGAAACAATGGGATGACTTAAGCTACTGTGAATAAATTAGACAATTGATGCATACCTCCATTTGTTGGTTCCACCAAAAATTTCTTCTTGGATGAACAAAAACAAAGACAAGCTTTGCTGCCTTTGAATTGCTTGAATTGTTTGTCTGCTCTCTCAAAAAATCAGATTGATTCAAAGTTTTCCTTATCAATTTCAGTCTCAATTTCTACTCCAAATCCGATCCAATTTTCTTCTTTTTTACCCCCTTTTTTGTGTTGTTTTAGTCCTTATTTATAGAAGATTTCTACGGTTAATTCTAGTTATTCATGGAATATATCATTCATAAAGAAAGGAAATCGAAACCTAATTAAAGAAAATATTATTTAATTAAGATAACAAAAATTATTTTGGACTAATTAAAATATATTGGACAACACAAAAAATATTTTGGACTAATTAAAATATATTGGACCAGACTGAGTCAAAAATTAAGGGTCTACAGTGTCTCCCTTAAGTACTTCATTGGATCCAACCTGGAAATTGCTTGCACACTATAAGATTGAAAGTAATGCCGCAACTTCTTAGAAGACCAAACCACCGCTATATAGGTCTTTTCAATGATACTATACTTAATTTCATAAGGTAGGAGCTTTCTACTCAAATAGTAAACTGCATGCTCAATCCCTAACTCATCTGCTTGGGCTAGCATGGCTCCTATTGACTCTTCTTCTACTGCTAAGTATAGTAACAAGGGTTTACCGGGTTTAGGTGGTTTTAAAACAGGTGGATTTAGTAGATACTCCTTTATTCGCTCAAAGGCCTTTTGACACTCTTCATTACATAGGACTGGCAGATTCTTTTTAAGCAATTTGAAGATAGGCTCACAGATTGTTGTGAGCTTTGCTATAAACCTGCTAATGTGTTGTAATTTACCAATGAATCCCCAAACTTCTCTCTCCATCTTAGGGGCTAGTATATCCTTTATTGCTTTAACTTTGTCAGGATCAATCTCAATGGCATTTGGACCAATCACATGTTCCAACAATTTGCCTGAGTTAACCCCGAACACACACTTCTTTGGGTTTAATCTTAGCTTATATTTCAATGCTTTATCAAAGAATAATTCTAAGTTTTGGAAGTGTTGCTCCCTTGTATCCGATTTCACCATCATACCATCAACATATACTTCAACTTCTTTGTGCATCATGCCATGAAATAGCGTGGTGGCCATCCTTTGGTAGGTTGCTCCAGCATTCTTTAAGCTGAACGACATCACCCTATAACAAAATATACCCCATGTAGTAATGAAAGCAGTTTTGGCTTTATCCTCTTTGGCCATTAACACTTGGTTGTATCCGAAAAATCCATCTACAAATGAGTGTAGCATGCTAGAGGCTGCACTATCAATGAGAACATCTATATGGGGTAAAGGAAAATCATCTTTAGGGGAAGCCTTGTTTAAATCTCTATAGTCCACACTGGCCCTTATTCTTCCATCTTTCTTTGGCACAGGTACTATGTTGGCTAGCCAATCTGGAAATTCTATCACCTCAAGGAAATTTACTTGTATTTGTTTAGTGACCTATTCTTTAACCATTTCAGCCCACTCAGGTCTTAATCACCTAAGCTTTTGTTTGACAGGTTTCATGTGAGTGTAAGAAGGAATAAGATGTTCGACTATGTCTTGATCTATTCCAGGCATATGCTCATAAGACCAAGCAAATACTTCTTCATATTTTTTGAATATTTTTTCAAATCTCTCTCTCTCATCAAGAGTAAGTTCATATGCTATGTTGATGTTTTTAGGATTTTTTATTGTTCCCAAATTTAATGATTGTGTGAGCGGGGATTTTTGCCCCCACTCCCGGTGGAATCGTTCTTGCGACTTCGGCACTGTTTAGGCTCGGGGCCTTAGAGAACACGGACCTAAGTCCAAAGAAAATGGAGTCGCCACCCAGACGGGCCAGGAAAAAAGAAAGGGGTGGATGACTCGATTCCTAAGGAATCCCCAAACCCTAATGGGTTCGAAAAGTTGGGTATGTGTCGGGAAGGTGAGAAATGGCCCAGCACCCCCACAACGCCCGATTTATTGGAACTGGCCTCCTTTACAAGTCTTAATATTATAAAATTCTTAAATATAACAACTTTATCCATATTACACACAACAATTAAAAGAAAGCATCATTATATTAAAATCAAAGCAATGTCCAAACAAAGCAAATAAATGGACACCCATCCGAAGATGGAAACATGTCCTTACATCCCATGCCTAAATAGGACACCCACCGAAAGGTAGAAACATGTCCTCTATATTGGTTCTAAAATAGAAAATCAATTTAAATTACATGATATTTAACTAATGAGGTACCCACCAAGTGGAAACATACCTCTTACAACATTTATAAATCTAAATAAATCGACAAAAGTAAATAACCATTCATCATAAATAAGTCATTCATCAAAGATATTAATCAACAATAGAATGTAAACATCCATTCATGATAAACTAAATAAATCAAGGATTGAACTTAAATAAATTAAAGTATATAAAATAAATCAAAGCATAGTCAAATATAAAATTGAATAAAGTAAAAAAAG
This sequence comes from Garcia nutans, assembly GCA_947685225.1. NCBI lineage: Eukaryota > Viridiplantae > Streptophyta > Magnoliopsida > Malpighiales > Euphorbiaceae > Garcia > Garcia nutans. Next base: position 20,539,019 of record CANTUV010000005.1, read on the forward strand.
ATTCAAATTAGGGCTACTGTTTCTATTTAAGATTCTTTATTTCATGTGTTTAGGGTTTTGGAATTTATGGGTTCAAGCTACTGTGAGTTTTTAAAGGAATTGAGATGGATTAAAGTTTTATAATTTAAGAGGTTGATAAAGTTTTTTAATTAACCAAATTTGTAACACCCCTATACCCCATATACGCACACTACACACTACTACATCTGTAATATACGTATACCGGATACAAGAGTGCCACAGTTTATATTAAACAATCCAATTTTTAAAAATTTAAAATTAACAATATTATGAGAAAACTTAAAAACATTCAAATTATATTATAAAGTACAATAGATAAAACTTTCATTCAATACGCAGCGGAAAATATAGCGGTATTTACAAAAATATATACATCAAAAATCAAATTTTACAAAACATAATATTTATACATGTTTGGTAGTTCGTCTCTGATCTTTAAGCCCACTATCAACACTTCAGAGTCTAGACTCAACTCGGTCTAGCTGAACTCTCTGGTTCTACCCTGTCACCTGCGCAATGAACCACAATCACGCTAAGCCAACGACTTAGTGGTACAAACTACATTAACAATATGTTTCAATGCAATGCCAATGTCACACATTCAAATATTATAAACAATATAAAAGAATATCACATTTCAAAACCTTACATTAAATTTTATTATTCATTTGTTTCACCATTTATAATTCACATTTAAATAAAGACAATCATGGGCCCAAAAGACACTAATATGCCATTCAACTTTCAGATGTTAATGTTTTGGTTCAATTATCACATTTATCATTATCCCAACTAGGCTTCAAGGATTAGGCCCAACCAAGCTTCTAGGGGAACGAAGCATGCTAAGTATCAACCTAACTTGGCTTCAAGGACCAAACCCAACCTAGCTTCAAGGGTTGTAACATCTCAACTAGGCTTCAAGGACTATACCCAACCAAGCTTAAAGGGGAGTTAAGCATGCTAAACTTCAACCCAACTTGGCTTCAAGGATCAAGCCCAACCTAGCTTCAAGAGATTATTACTATTAGGCATGCCACCAACAACAAAACTCTGAAGATTTACTAACATATTAGACACACAATTCTTTCATTATTTCATTATCAATTCCATTCTTATTTCTTTATAATCATCTAGGCAACCATGCCTCAATTATTTCATTTGCAATATTATATCCAACAACAATGGCTTCTCATTTCTTCATAATTATCTAGGCAACCATGCCTCAATTATTTCATTTGCAATATTATAGCCAACAACAATGGCTTCACATTTCTTCATATCTCAATTCACATTAAAGCAATTCATCATTAAAGTATACATAACCAATTGCATTGAACATACATTTTGAATGATCATCATATCTTTCACATTATGCAAATCATAACATTAATCCAATATATTAACAATGTATTAAATTACTTAACACATTTACAACCAAATGTGTTAAGTCTCAAAATCATGTAAATGTATGCAACCATGTAAGTTCGTACTTACCTCAAGAACAACTCACACCAATCTATACACTTCCTCTTCCAAAAATTCTTCACTACTTGGATTAGGGCAACTCAACCTCTTCACAACCTAATTCAAAAGGAATAATACACACTTATTTAAAAATACACATGAATTCTAATACAATTATTCACCTATTAGTCTCATACTAGGCTCGAAGATCATAAAATACAAGCCAAAACTTGTAACACCCCTTCCGGACCTACATGTGTAAGCCGAGTAGAGGTGCCACACTATCCAAATGTTGCTACCAATTTTACTTAGTCAAATTTTTGTTCCGATTTTACAGAAATTTTGCCAGAGGTTCGCCTAAAAATTTGGGTCCCAAGTGTCGACAAAACTGATTTTTCTGATTTTTGAAAACATTTTTACACAAACCAATGCGAATACAATCAGTTTCAATACACTCCCAATGAATCCACCTTATACCCTCATCTACAAACCTGCAAGAAGAATTCACACTTCTAATACAAATTAAAGTAGAGGTTTCTTATTACTACATACTACTAACGTATAGTATAACATAGAAATTCTCAATCTTATATTTTCATATACATGCCACAACTAGCCAACTCATAATATAGGAAATGAAAGGCTACTCTGAGGTGCTGCGTTGTGCTGTGCTGCTCGATGCTAATCACCAAAATCTACTGCTCTGAACCTATGAGTCAAGGAAACTCAACTCGCTGAGCAATGACGCTCAGTGGGTACTTTACCGATGAAAATATAAGTAAAACATGAAAGCATTCGAACTAAAAGGAAATAATTAAATAAAAAATCAACCAACATTAAACCAATGGAAGTTATTGTCCATTCAGTGTAGATATACTTTTAACAATCGTAAAAACCATAATTCAAACTTATATTGTAGTACGTAGTTTTAGAAAAACAGGACTTTGGCTCAGGCTCTACTGGCATATAGGGAACCATAGCGATAAGGCAGTGGCCCTCACCACTGTAACATAGGTGGCCCTCACCACCATGGTTATAACCAATTTCGCTCTACGGCCTATACCCGTAGGTAACCGCTGGAGCATTCCAATCACAATTTCACAACATCTCCGCTCCACGGCCTATACCCGAAGGTAACTGCCGGGGTGTATCAAACACAATAAGTGGTAGTACTGCATAAGTTAGTATAGTGAACCATACCCTTATCTACCACTCCCAACTACCCAGTAGAGCATAAAGGTTAAATGATTCAATTTAAGTTTCAAACTTCATTTTAGAATGACTTGAGAAATCATTTTAATTCCCATCGCGCTTTGCCATTTACGCCGAGTACCACATTCTTTAGTCAAACCATTACCCTTTTTCACATTTTTAACATCCACAATAAACATATCAAACATTTCAAAGCATTCCTCAAAGAGTCACAAATTGACCAAATGAATAGTGTCGCGGCACGTAAAATCGGCAACACAAAATGGCATGACCAAATGAATAGTAAAATCTGGATTTTCGTCAAAATTTCAGTCCACTTCAGTCATGAATTTGACCAAGTAAATGATCTTATTTTTGGCTGAAATTTTACATAAAACTTATTTCATATGTTGACTAATTACACGTAAAATTTGGTTGAAAAATTCATTCATTTGCTACCTCAAACAACTGCCATAAAAAGAGTCCAGAATCTGCCATTTTAGGACCATTTCGGCCCAAACATATGAAATACATGGAATAGATTATTTTTCTTTTTCAAATCAATATGAAGTCTTCTTTAATGATAAAGTGAAGATTCAAACACTTCCCTTTGACAACTTTTGCATGTTTAACATAAATCAACTAATTAAAGTTCATCAACATAAAAAATTCCATAAACCAAAGTTTGTAAGAAAAATAAAATTTCTTTTATGGTAAAGTACCAAACCTTGTTCTTTTAATTCCCCTTTGCTTTTCCTTCTTCTCCTTCCTTAATCTTTGTTTCCCCTTCAAGAAATTCAAGAGCACAACCTTAAACATAACCCTTAGCAATTTAGAACAATAAGCTATCCTCCATTTCTTTTCAAACTAAACCCTATTCTAGACTTATTAAACCTTAGAAACTTTTATTCTTCCATTTCATTAATCAATATCATCACTACTTAAAATTTTCCCCAAATCCACCATAAGAACCCTAATTTCCAATCTTCCAATAGATATATAAATACTTAAAATTGATACTAGAATTGAATTCTACATACTTGAAAACCTTAAAACTTACCTTGAAAATCAAACTTGACAAAAATTTGAAACTTTTTGGTGTTCTTCCTATGGTGGCCGAATTTTTGAAGTGGGAGAGAGAGAGTTTTGTTCTTCTTGCTATGATGATATATATATAGTGGAAATGATGTCCACTTTTGGGTGAATGAATAGTTTAAGGCCAAATGTCCACACCTTTTTCTTTTCTTCTTTTTATAAACCCTAAATGGCTAATTTTCATTAGCCCAAATGTCTCTTCCTTTTATTAGTTTAAAACCCAAACCCTTAGACTTTCTTTTAATTATATTTTGGCCCCTCAACCTCCTTGTGCTGAAATTTTATGGTCTAAAGTGTGAAAAGACTAAAGTACCCTCCGGCGATTAATCAGTCGTAACTTTTAAACCGTACAATTCCACAAGGCAAACTACATATGGTTTTGATCCTCTTGACCTCTACTTCCTATTTTTAAGGTCTATTTTAGGTTTCCAAGTCGTTTTGAAAATTTACCAATAAGCCCTCGACTTTTTACAAAATTCCCCTTAGGTCCCTTCTTTGCTTGGGTTTTGCCCGGGCTCTATTTCTACTGACGATTGTTTCATATTCAACCCCTAGACATCCTTTACACACTCGTGTGTTTATTTCCTACTTTAGATTCATGTATAAATTTTAATTAATAATGACCAACATGTCCCTAATCAAAATCCCCTATATCTTCCAAACCGTGCGTCCATTTTTGGAATCTGTTATGTGCACTATTAAGAACATCCAGTACAACTTTTTAAAAATTACAGTCACCTCCTCAAAACTTTTTGAAATTACAGTCACCTCCCCAAGACTTTTTGAAATTACAGTCACCTCCCTAAAACTTTGCATTTTTCTTCAATTAGGTCCCTTTGGTCCTATAGCCTTATCTAGGCCCGTTGTCAGGAATTATCTTCTCCTTTCCCCTTCTCTCACTATGCACGTGACTGCTATGCATAAATGCGGTGACGGATGTGACAAAACCACTATCTAGGTCCCCACGGTTGTGGCCTCACAACCCCCACGGTCGTGGGATAGCAAATGAATCTGCCCACTTTGCTTAAAACCCCCACGGTCGTGGCCTTCAATGACCACGGTCATGGCATTCAAGGGCCACGGTCGTGACATCCATTATGCTTCTGTTTTGGATCACACTCATGTATTCTAGGCTTTTAACTTTATTAAACACAAACATCTTGAAGATCTACAGTAATAATTGATCAAACTCAATATTTACATCAATTACCAATTCACAACCATAACATAAACACAACTCTTACTCTTCCAACACCAAACCTAACTCCTTATCTTCAATTCAACCCCAACACTCTCAAACACACCACAATCAAACATACTCATACTATCAATAATCAACCATCAAACTCAAATACAACTTAAAAGAAAACAAGGGAATTAAGTGGAAAACTTACCAAAGTTGATAAAACTTCTTAGATTTCCAACTTAATCACTTGAAACATCCTTCAATTTTGATCTTGGAAAATCAAAAACTTTCTTTCTCTTTTGCTATAGAGAGTGTCGGCCAAGAAGGAAAAGAAAAAGAGAAGAAGAAGAATGAAAAGCAAAGTCAAACACTTAATCTCTTTAAATCTCCACCAAGCAAATATAATATTCATAAAATCCTCTTCCACTAACTTAATTTCCTTTTAATTAATTTAATTAATTTAAAATCATTAAATAATCATCTTTTGACTTCCATTTCTTTGACTTGTATATGTTGTATATATCACTATATATTCAACATATACACTCTTCCCTTACCTCCATTCTCTTTCCAATTAAACATATACATTTAATCCAAATACAATAATAAATATTCCAAAACTTTTAGGGTATACTTTGGGATATTACAAAATTAGTGTTTGAGTGGTAAAATCATGAAACTAGGGTTTGGGTCTTCAAAACATTAAGTTTATGACTATTAGCTATTGAATTATAATTTTTAAGCTTACTGTGTAAAATTATAACATTTATGTTTATAAGGTTTTAAAGTTTAAAGGATTAGGTTTTAGAAAAATTAGGGTTTAGGTTAGCTAGTTTAAGGTTTACTGTTTTGTTTTAAAGTTGAATTAGGGTTTTAGAATTTATTAATTAGGGTTTCGGAGAATGCTTTAGGTTTTAGGATTTGAAAATCAATTGATAATTTTATGAAACTTTATGAAAATAAACAAAATGATTTAAATTTTATAGAAATAAAAAAGATGTTTTTAGGGTTTGTGGAAAGAAACAGACTCAAATTCAGGATTTTGAAAAGAAACAGGTTCAATTAGGGTTTTAAGATTTTGAAGAAACAAAAACAACAGTTTTAAGCTTTTTGGAAAACAAAGCAACGAATTAAGGTTTTTAAACTTTAGAAAAGGTGAATTGAGGTTCTAGGGTTTTTGATTTTGAAGAAATAGAAATAATTTTTAAGATTTTTGAATGATGAAGCTATTATGAATTAATGAAACAAATAAAGAAATCCATACCTTCGTTTGTTGATTCCCCCAAAGAAATTCATACCTTCGTTTGTTGAACAAGAACAAAGACAAGCTTTGCTGCCATTGTTGAATTAAATTGCTGGTTTGCTCTCTCTCAAAAATTCCGGTTGATTGAAAGTTTTCCTCCTCAATTTCGGTCTCAATTTCTCCTCCCAATTTCCGTCCCTTTTTGTGTTGTTTTTGGCCTTATTTATAGAAGATTTTTTTGATTAATTCTAGTTATTCACAGAATATAACATTGATTAAGAAAAGGAAACTGAAACCTAATTGTATTAGGTTTCAGAAAAATTTACATCGGAAAAATTGCACTGGAGAAAAAACTGCTGTGAAAAAATGCGCTATGCTTAAACGATAAAACTTAAGTTTGCCCCATGCTTGAACGATCCAAGACTTTAGTGAAAGAGAGTGAAAAGCAATAAAACTTAATTTTTGAGATAGTTGAGGTTTTGGGTTCTGGACCCAGTTCGAGTTCTAGACTTAAGGATAATTTTAGGTTCTGGACCTGAGCTAAGTTCTGGACTTAGAAAAGATTCTAGGTTCTGGACCTAAGGATAATTTGGGTTTTGGACCCGAGCTAAGTTTTGGACTTAGAAGAGATTCTAGGTTCTGGACCTAAGGAAATTTTGGGTTCTGGACCCGAGCTAAGTTCTGGACTTAGAAGAGATTCTAGGTTCTGGACCTAAGGAAAATTTGTGTTCTGGACCCAAGTTAAGTTCTAGACTTAAAAGAGATTCTAGGTTCTGGACTTAATGATAATTTGGGTTCTAGACCCGAGTTAAGTTCTGGACTTAAAAGAGATTCTAGGTTCTGGACCTAAGGATAATTTGGGTTCTAGACCCGAGTTAAGTTCTGGACTTAGAAATGATTCTAGATTCTAGAACTAAGAAAAATTTGGGTTCTGGACCCGAGCTAAGTTCTGGACTTAGGAAAGATTCTAGGTTCTGGACCTAAGGATAATTTGGGTTCTGGACTCGAGCTAAATTCTGGACTTAGGAGAGATTCTAAGTTCTGGACTTAAGGATAATTTGGGTTTTGGACCCGAGCTAAGTTCTAGACTTAGAAGAGATTCTAGGTTCTAGACCTAAGAAAAATTTGGGTTCTGGACCCGGGCTAATAATTTTTTTTTATTTCAAAAAAATTGGCTAATTTTTATGCACGTCTTCTTTTTTTTTTTGCTTTTTGTGTGTAAAAATATTTATACACACGTAAGTATTTGAATGATTAAAGTGAATAATTGATTTTACTGTTTATTTACTGTGTAGTCACTGTTCATGCACTATTTACTATTCATAAATACTAACTTACTATTCATAAATAGTAGTAAATAGTATTTACTATTAGAAATAATAATTTACTATTCATCAATAGTAATTTACTATTTATGAATGGTAAAGTTTACCATTCATGAATGGTAAAGTTTACTACATGAACAGTAAAACTTACTTTTTGAATTTTATTTTTTTCCTTGTTGTTTCTCTATATAAACGAGCTAATTTTTTCATTCGATTCACAGCAAGATTTCTCAATTTCTATAATTCTCTCAAATTCTTTCAAATTTAGCACATAGTTTTCAAAAAAATACATGCTTCAAGGTCAGGGACTCATTCTAATGCCGAGTTATTAGAGTTTATTCGGCATCATGAAAATGAAAATATAGATATACTAGCCGGGATGTCGCTTCATCATAGTTCCAACCAAAAGAGCACGGTAATTAATTCTCTTTTTCTTTTTTTCTTGATTTTTCATATTTTCTATTGTTTTAATTTTAATTTTAATTATTATTATCATTTATTTATTTTAATTTTTTTGTTATTATTATTCTTTATTATTTTTTATTTTTTATTTATGATTATTTTTTATTTTTGTTTATTTTTTTTAATTTATCTTTTTTATTATTATTGTGTTTGCCTTTATTATTATTTTGTTTGTTTATTTTGTATTATAATATTATTATCTTTTTTAGAAAATTTAGGAAAAATATATTAATTTAAGCAGAGAAGATAATATATACTTACTTGGTATTAACTTACCTAGCTTTGTGTTAGCATGTTCGTTGCGTTGTTCGGGCTGGAGGGTGTATTTACAAAGCCCGACAATGGTACGATGTAGTGCCTTCTCGGGTAAGGCAGATTATCCAAGATTGTGGCTTTGAGTAGTTCATCTTACAATTGCCATCGGAGGAGTATCAGATAGACCAGAGCGTAGTCCAGGCACTTGCAGAACTATGGTTGGACACAACCCACACTTTTCACTTGCCCATTGGAGAGATGACAATTGGTCTGGTCGATTTTACTGCTATAACCGGCCTTCAATATGATGGTGTTTCGGTTCCTCTGACCAATGATATTTTAACATTTGAAGAAATTCAGGAATTAATTTGTATGGAACCATCATATAAAGGGCCTTTTAAGATAAAAATTGAACCGATTCGTAGCTATTGGATGAACTACGAAGGATGGATTCACAGAGACACGGGCCAATAGTATGCTTAAGGATTTTTGTTATATTTGCTTGGGTCGACAATCTTAGGCAGCACTGAATCCTCCATCCACTTGTCAGTGTTGAATGCCCTTTCTTACTTTAGGACAGTACCGTCTTCTGGCCGGGGTGAAGCTGGTCTCGCATGTCTTTACCATGGTCTTGATAAACTTTGCCAAAATAAGAAGTCTTTTGTCGGCTTGATGGCGGTTGTCGAGGTATTCTTTTTTCTATCAATGACATTTCCATTCTTTTCTTGCATGAATTTGATCTTTACTATTATTGTAGGCATGGGCATATGAACACAACCTCGTGAGGGTACCCGGTATTTCCCGAGAGAGAATCGGGTATCCGAGATTAAATTTTTTGTTGCCAAATCATGTGGACGTTCCCGGCTCTCACCACGTGCATACTCACTACTTTGTGTTGAGCCTCTTAACCTGGGACCTGGTAAAATAACATTAGTATACTTTATATTTTATGTGAAAGTTTTACTTACCTTTTGTTATTTTGCAGGTGAATTTGGCCTGTGGAACCCAGAATAGCGGACAAACTGGTCTCCTTTCATGAGGGCTGCGCTATCTTTCCAACATTCTCGCCGAGTCATTGGTGGCACAGTGTCTAGTGGCTAATTTCTTAGAGAGAGAGTTTACGAGTGGTTTCTCAGTCCAGAGCAACGGCGGGTCCCGATGCATATCCCAGAATATACTTTAAATATTATGTCGATGCCGGAGGATGCATGATGGCCGGCTCGGTATGGTTATGGTGTTGAGGAATTTCTCCATCTACCAGGTGCATTTTATGCCCATTTTTTTTTAAAGAAGGCTCTTGAACTTTGATGTATCTCCTGTTGGTGTGCGGGAGATTCCCGAGGAAAATGAAGGTAGAGATGAAGAGAAATATCACGGAGATGTAGGAGAATTTGTTCCACATCTCAGGGCTAGTACTTCTCAAGTAAAACTTTTACCATTTTTCCCTTGCAACTGCTTCTTTCTTTTTTCCTCTTTTTTTTATTCTTTAATGATTGTTGCAGGCTGTTGGTTCGTTTGATCATAAGGCTGGACCTTCTTTTACTACCCCTTCATTTTCTCATTTTAGCTCGCCAGATATACCATCTCATCCGCAGGGCATTGATATGAAGTACCTGGTAAGTTCCTTGTTTCATGGTAATTTATGATATATGTATGCATGATTATGTATGCTCTTACCCTTTTCCTTTCTGGCTCACAGCGGATGCTAGAAGAACAAAATAGGAAACTTCAAGAAGAGTTGGCTGCATGTCATTAGCAGGCTTCTCATTTTGAAAATTTATATCCTCAATCAGAACAAAATTTCTGAGACTTTTGATTTCAAGGGATGAGGGATCCTGGCATTTCTTCATCAAGAGGCCCCCAGACTGATGACCATGAGATCCTTTCGTATGCTTCTAATGAGGACTATGACAGATCGAAACTTCAAGGTAATAGAGATTTTGGTGCTCTTGCTTCAGGTGATCCTGGGACGAGTATTTTGCCGGATTTGGTGCTCCTGCTTCGGGCAGACTCAGGACGAGTGATTTGCCTCCTCCTCCAACAGGCAACGACTTTTTCAGGGCTCTATTTGATGACCTACCACCACCCTCTTAGTGATATATTGTATCAATTGTATAAATATTGTACAATAATGAAAAAAATACAATTTCCATCTTTACTGTAACTTTTTTTTATTCATCATTGCTGCATAATTACTAAACTTTCCTTTTCATATTTTTTTTATCACAGTACATCACAATTTCATAATTCACAACCACATCACTTTGCTAAACCAAATTCAACATGGTAAAGGAAATTGTCGCCAATTCCTTTCCTTACACAATATGGTTTTGTCCTTTTCCATCATCTTTACCTTATTAACTTTGGAAAATTTTACTTCTTCTATATAAATCACCTTTTGTGCCATATTTCATACATAAACCAAAAACTTTTCCAGTTCAACATAAAAACTCCTTTAACAATTTTAATTTTTCTTTATTCATCCATCATGACCAAGCATAATTTAAAGAAGATAAAAATTCTGTTTAAGAATATGGATGCTATTCACTGGAAGCAAATTTCATGGTCAAAACTTGATGTTTTAAAATGTTTTCAAAATATTAAATTGGACCACTCCTTTTTACATGCCACGGCTTCCTTTTGGAATATGGATTCTAGGGCATCTAAAATTAATGGCTTTGAAATATGTCCCTTGATTGAAGAATTTGAGGCCATCCATGGATATCCAAATAATCAACAAATGGCATTACCCACATTTATTTCCAAGACTCAACAAAAGATGCAGATGTTATTTCAAATTCCAAAACCCGAAGTTCTTCGGTTATTGAGAGGTGAAAAATTCTACTTGCTCCCTTGATTGATTTTTGTCTCTCTCATTTGGCCCCTACTAAGGCATGGGGACGCATGCTTTGCCTTTGCTTACTTGGCCAATTCTTGCTTGTTTCCTCCAACGGCAATATTGATCCATGAGTATTGGATATTATGGACCAAATGGAAGGAGGCTTGTCGCCGGTACCTGTGATCTTAGCCGAGACCTTAGTTGGATTAGACCAACTCAAATCAGGGTTGTCAAAGAGACTAACTGGGAGTCCGTTGCTGCTTTAGGTAATTACCTAAACTGCCCTTTCTGGTTTTCAATTTAGGTTTTTTTTATTGCTCTAATTTTTGCCTAGTCTGCCCATATGGGTTTTCGGAACTAGCGAGCTGTCCTAATTTTTGCCTAAGCTTCCCTTGCGGGTTTTCAACTTAGCGGACCTCTTTTATTATATATATTTTCTATTGCTCTAATTTTTTTCCTAGTCCGCCCATGTGGGTTTTCGGAACTAGCGAGCTGTCCTAATTTTTACCTAAGCTGCCCTTGCGGGTTTTCAACTTAGCGGACCTTTTTTTTAATTTAATTCTTTCTTCACAGATTTGGCTTCAGGAGCGTCTTTGTTTGCTTGAAACTCCATCCATGGATTTTGCTAGATATTTTCCATGTCATCATTCTGCTAGGAAGCTACTCCATCCTGCTTCTTCATATGCTGACTAGGTTGACTGGATCCACTCGTGCGCCGAAGTCAACATTCGCTGGTTGGTACCTTGGTGGAAGATTTCTCATATCACCATGCAAAAATATTTGATGTATGTTCCCCTTGCTGCTCTTCATCAAGGTACATGCTATAATCCTCGATGTCTTGGTCGTCAGTATGGAGCTGAGCCTCGTGATTCTGACTTTACTCCCGATTTAGACGTGCCTTGCTTGACTGAAGCCTACTTGGATCGGCTAAGGCAAAGCTGGCCTGCATGTTCTATTTATCGACTGCCATAGATTTTACATTTGTCAATTCAGAAAGTGTATTGTTAGGATGAAAAATAAATAAAGCAATAAAAGATGCTTCTTTTCCATTTAAAATTTGTCATCACCTTTTGCTATTGTGTTTATTTATTTCATTCATATCTAGTCAAATACTTATGACAGTGCACATAGAACAATTTTAACATTAATTCTATTTTATTAAATTAGGGAACAACCAAACATAAAGCCAGCATACACAAGATCACTCCTGTTGCCAACTAGCCCTTTCAGGTTTTCTAATTGATGATTTTCTCTCATTTAGCCCTAATTGTTGCCTAGCCCGCCCTTTCAGGTTTTCAGGACTAGCAGACTGCTCTAACTTTTTCCTAGGCCGCCTGTAATATCCCAAGGTATGCCCTAGAAGTTTTAATACAATTGTTGTTTGGTTTGAATTAAATGTATATATGTTGTTGCAAAGGAAATGATTGTGTTAATGGAATGTATATGTTGTATATATTTTTGTATAAATAACATATACATAAGTCAAAATGGAGAGTCAAGGGAAGAAGATATTTATTTGTGATATGTGAAATTACTTAAATGGGCATATAAGTTAAAAGAGTTAAGTTAAATGGATGAGGGCATTTAAGTAATTGTGTTGTTAGAATTGCTTGATGGAGATTTAAAGAGAAGAGAAAGTTGACTTTGTTTCTTCATTTTCTTTTCTTTTCAAGTGGTGGCCGGCCATTATTAAGACAAGAGAGCAAGAGAAAGGTTTTGAATTCTAAGAGCATATTGAAGGAGTTTTCAAGGAATTAAGTAGAAATTCAAGAAGTTTTATTATTTTGGTAAGTTCTTTCTCTTGATTCCTTTTGTTATTTTGAGTTGTTTGTAAGCTTGATTGTGATTTTGATAGTAAGGTTGTGTTGATGGTTATATGTTGGAATATAATTGATTCAATTAACTATGGTGTTGGTTTTGGTTTGAAGATGATAAGTTAAGTGGATGTTGATATTAAAAGAATATGAGTGATGTTGGTTTTAGGGTTTTGAAGTGGTAAGTGATAAATTGTATTGTATTATGTTGGATTAGGTTTTGAAAGAAGGCTTTTGCCCTAACTTGAGAAGTGAAGAATTCTTGGAAAAAGAAAGTGTTTAGAGTTGTATAAGTGGTGCTTAAGGTAAGTACAAACTATATTGTTGTATATGTGCATATGATGTTTAAACTTAACACACACTTGTTTGTAAATGTGTTAAGGAATCAAATGTATTGTTAATGTATATTAGTAATGTGAATATTGTGATGAGCATGTAAAGTAAGGGTTAATGATGTTGATTATGTCCATTTGAATAAGGTTATATGGTGTACAATGTGATATAATTCAACTAAAGGAGATTTGGCTTTGTTTAAAACCTTTAGCCATGAGAGACACGGCCAAACTAAGAAGAGACACGGGCAAGACTAAAGATTTTTGGGAGACACGGCCAAGTTTAAGGAAATTTGGCCGTGTTGGATCAATTATTGAGAGACACGACCACTGGCTTGGCCGTGTCCCTTGACTGTGTTTGCTACTGCCTGATTTCTTTCATTTTGGTTTCTTTGGATTTAAGGGAGACACGGCCAAGCTAGAGGAGTCTTGGCCTTGTTGAAGCTTGAATTGAGAGACACGGCCACAAGCTTGGCAGTGTCCCTTGAGTGTGTTAGCTACTGTGATTGTTTCTTGCTTTTCTTACATTGTTTTGATTCTTCAAAGATCTTTTTGTATCTAACCCTAAAAGTAAACACTCTAAACATTTTTAAAACAAAGAATGATCCATACAAATGTATGTGGAAGTTTATAAATCAATGAATAATCTAAAGTGTTAAGTATTATAATGATGATGCATATGATACAATATGAACAATGTTATGTTTTATGCATTGTGAATCTTGTGAATGGTAATGTGTTATATGAATAATGTACTTTGAAATGTTATATCAATGAGGCCATTGTGATTGGCTATGATAACTCAAATGTGATGTGAAGCCATTGTGATTGGCTATGATGATTCAATTGAAAGAAATAAGGCATGTTTGCCTAATTGATGATGAGAATTGAGAATGAAATAATAAATGAATTGTGTGACTAATGTGTTATTCAATTATCAGAGTTTGTTGTTGGTGGCATGCCTAATGATAGTAACACTCTCTTGAAGTTAGGTTGGGCTTGATCCTTGAAGCCAAGTTGGGTAGAAGTTTAACATGTTTTACTCCCCTTGAAGCTTGGTTGGATCTAGTCCTTGAAGCCTAATTGAGATGTTACAACCCTTGAAGCTAGGTTGGGTTGGTTCTTGAAGCCAAGTTGGGTTGAGACTTAGCATGCTTTGTTCCCCTTGAAGCTTGGTTGAACATAATCCTTAAAGCCTAGTTGGGTTTATGATAATGATAAATGTGATGATTGAACCAAAACATCTACTCTGAAAATTGAATGGTATATTAGTGTGTTTTGGGCCCATGCTTGTCTTTGTTTAATGTGATTTATGAATGGTAAAATGATTGACTAATGAGTTATATGGAAGGATGTTGAAATGTGATATGTTTATATATGTGTACTTTATGAAATATATAGGTATGTTGTTAGCCTTCCATCTATGATATTGATTTATTAATAAAATGTGTGACATTACATTGCACTAAAGCATAATGCTAGCATATTTTGTACTACTAAGCCGTTGGCTTAGCGCGATAGTGTTTGATCGCGCAGGTGACAGAGTTGAACCTGAAGGCTCCTCGAGACCAAGTGAGACTAGACATTGAGAATTTTCTTTTGGGACTTAAAGATCAGAGAAGAGCTGCCAATCATGTATATATATTCTATGTTTTGTAATCTTTGATTTATAACATATTTGTAATAACTTCCGCTGTGAATTAATAAAGTTTTTTATATATGGTGTCTTTTGGATTTCTTTTAAAATGTTTGAGATTGGTTTCACTTATTTACAAAGATATTTGTTGTGTATTATTTTAAAACTGTGGCATTTTCTATATTCAGTATACGTATATTACGATCGTTTAAGCATGCTTGGTACGTATACGGGATATAGGGGTGTTACAATTGTTTTGGTATCAGAGCCTAGGTTTGAGATTCTCAACCTAGGTCAAGTGTAAGAAAAAGAGTGTTTTGATTTTAAAAGTGGATTTTTGAATAACATACATGTTGGTATTGGCAGTCTCTGATCTTTAATGAGAAGTATTCTGCTGTGTTTGCAGATATAGGTTGTGATGGATCCTCATTTGCGTCAGTCAGTTGAGGGTAGTGCGGAGAGTGTTGCTCCTGATGATGGAGCTAGAGTGGATAGTGCTGGAGAGGCACCTGCTTCTGTGTCGGGGGGGACCAGCTGGTGAGGATGTTCCACCAGTTTGGCTTAGGCGTGTGGTAGAGATTATGAGGCAAGCACCAGTGCAACCACCGCCACCCCCACAGCCTTTGGTATCAGTGAGACAGTATGATAAATTAAGGAAGTATGGAGTAGAAGATTTCTTGGGTACTATTGATCCAGCTGTAGCTGAGCAGTGGCTAGATAAAGTACAGAGAATATTTGTTCAGTTACAAGCCACTCCAGAAGAGAAATTTGATTATGCAAGATCATTGTTGCAAAAGGATGCATATAATTGGTGGAAGACAGTGCCTCATGCTATGGATGATCCACCTACCTTGTCCTATGCTGATTTTCTAAGAGAGTTTGAATTGAAGTATACTCCGAGGGAGTATAAGGATGTGAAGAAAATGGAGTTTCTAAGCTTGAAGCAAGATCACCGGACTGTGACGGAATATGAGTTAGAGTTTATCCGGTTGAGCCAGTATGCTGGGGGTATTATATCTGATGAGATAGATAGATGCAGGAGATTTGAGGAGGGATTGAGGACCTCTATCTTGTGTCTTGTGGCTGGATCTAGATATCATGATTTTTCCCAGCTTGTGGCAGCAGCTCCGAGTGTGGAGAGAGCTCAGGTTATTGCAGCTGCTTCAGAGGAAGAGATCAGGGTTAGAAGACCCCAGTTTGAGGCAGGGTCTTCATCTACAAAGAGAGGTAAAGGAAGTTTTATTCCTTGGGTTAGTAGGAGTTAGAGGCCAGCGGGTAGGTCAGTATAGTTTCAAAGGCAGAGATCTAGACCTACAGTTTCAGTGGCGAGTGCTCTGACCCCAGTGACTCAGAGATCCACCTTACCCATATGCATTCATTGTGGTAGGCCACATGGTGGTACTTGTTGGAAGACTGGTGTAGCAGGGGTATGTTTCAGATGTGGATCTCCCAATCATTTTGTGAGAGATTGTCCTGAGAGACAGGAGCGGATGTTAGTGGATACTGCAGCTTCCTGACTTAGTGTGAGGGGAGGTTGAGGAGGCAGAGGTTTCAGCAGAGGAGGCAGATCTGGGTTCAATTCTAGAGGAGGTTCTACATCCAGGGAGAGTAGACCAGAGGAGGCTGGATCTTCTTAGAGGATTTATGTGATGCAGAGGCAACCAGATGCTTCGACAGTCATAGCTGGTACTTTTTCTTTATTTGGTATTTCAGTACTTGCTTTGATTGATCCGGGTTCCACTCATTCATATATTAGTGCATCTGTTCTGCCTGTGTCTGAATTGCATGCTGAATCTCTAGGATTTGATGTATTGGTGACAAATCCTTTAGGGCATAGTGTGATTGTTAGCAAAGTGCACCGAGATAGTGCAGTGGTGGTTCAAGGTGAGGAGTTCTTTGGAGATTTGATTGAGATGCCTTTTAAGGAATATGATGTGATCCTAGGCATGGACTGGCTATCTAGACATGGAGCTGTGGTAGACTGTAAAAAGAAGGTTGTTACTTTGAGAACCAGCGATGGTAGAGAGGTGTTAGTATCTAGTGAACAGGGGCAGCTAGAATCCTTGTTTGTTTCAGCTGTTGCTGCTAGAAGGTTGATTAGAAAAGGGTGTGATGCTTACCTTGCTTATGTTGTGGATACTAGAGTAAAGGGTTCTCAACTTGATAGTATACCCACAATTGCAGAGTTTCCAGATGTGTTTCCAGAGGAGTTACCAGGGTTGCCTCCTGAGAGAGAGGTGGAGTTTGGTATTGAATTATTACCTGGTACGACTCCTATCTCTATTACTCCTTATAGAATGGCACCTGCTGAATTGAGAGAACTGAAGGTGCAATTGCAGGAGTTGCTGGATAAAGGGTTTGTTCGCCCTAGTGTTTCACCGTGGGGAGCTCCTATCTTGTTTGTGAAAAAGAAGGATGGTACTATGAGATTGTGTATCGATTATAGGCAATTGAATAAGGTGACTATTAAAAATAAATATCCGTTGCCTAGAATTGATGATCTCTTTGAACAATTGAAGGGTGCAACAGTGTTTTCTAAAATTGATTTGAGATCAGGGTACCATCAGTTGAGGGTCAGAGCTGAAGATGTTTGTAAGACCGCCTTTCGGACCAGGTATGGGCATTATGAGTTTCTGGTTATGCCTTTTGGTTTGACGAATGCACCTGCAGCTTTTATGGATTTGATGAATAGGGTGTTTAGGCCCTATCTGGATCAGTTTGTAGTGGTCTTTATTGATGACATTTTGGTGTATTTGCGTAATGAGGAGGAACATGACAAGCATCTGCAGATTGTGTTACAAATTTTGAGAGAGAAGCAATTGTTTGCTAAACTGTCGAAGTGTGAATTTTGGCTGGATCAAGTAACTTTTCTTGGTCATATAGTTTCAGCAGAGGGTATTAGAGTTGATCCGAGTAAAGTTGAAGCTATTTTGAATTGGAGTCCACCAAAGTCTGTGACTGAAGTTAGAAGTTTTCTGGGTTTGGCAGGCTATTACCGACGGTTTGTGAAAGGGTTTTCTTTGATAGCTACTCCACTTACCAGATTACTTCAAAAGGGAATTAGATTTGTGTGGACAGATCAGTGTCAGGCTAGCTTTGAACAGTTGAGAGAAATGTTGACTCAAGCGCCTGTTCTTACTTTACCTGTGGAAGGCAAACCATATGTGATTTACAGTGATGCTTCACATAGTGGTTTGGGTTGTGTTCTGATGCAAGAAGGTAAAGTGATAGCTTATGCTTCTCGTCAATTGAAACCGCATGAGCTCAATTATCCGACCCATGATTTAGAGTTAGCAGCTATTGTGTTTGCATTGAAGATTTGGTGACACTATTTGTATGGGGAGAAGTGTTTTATCTATACTGATCATAAAAGTTTAAAATATTTGGGTGTTCAAAGAGAGCTCAATCTTCGACAGAGGAGATGGTTAGAGTTGATTAAAGACTACGACTGCTTGATTGATTATCATCCTGGTAAGGCAAATGTTGTTGCTGATGCCTTGAGTCGGAAGTCTTTAGCAGGTTTGACTGTTTATTCGCTCTCGTTGCTTGTTGAGTTGAGAGCGTTGCATGTTAGATTTGTATCTTGTGATTATGGTGCATTGTTGGCACAGTTGCAATTGAAACCAGTTTTGTTGGATCAGATTAAAGAGGCTTAATTGGCTGATGAGAAGATTCAAAAGATTATTTCAGATTGCCAGAATGGATAGAGTAGAGATTTTATTGTAAAAAGTGATGGGAGTCTTTGGTTTAAGAACAGATTGTGTGTACCTGATGATGCTAATTTGAGAAAGATCATTTTAGAAGAAGCACATCAGTCAGTGTTTGCTATGCATCCGGGCAATACAAAGATGTATCATGATTTGAAGCACTATTACTGGTGGTCCGGTATGAAGAGAGAGATAGCGGAGTTTGTGTCCAAATGTCTCACATGTCAGAGGGTAAAAGCTGAGCATCAAGTTCCAACTGGGTTGCTTCAACCTTTGTCAGTGCCTGAATGGAAATGGGATAGAGTGACCATGGATTTTGTGTCTAGTTTACCATTGACACAAAGGAAGCATGATGCTATTTGGGTAATTGTTGACAGGTTGACTAAGACAGCTCATTTTCTTCCGGTTTGGATGGATTACTCTTTGGAGAGGTTAGCTGAGCTGTATATCCATGAGATTGTGAAGTTACATGGTATCCCAATTTCTGTAGTGTCTGATCGAGATCCCCCGTTTACTTCAAGGTTTTGGAAGAGTTTACATGGTGCTTTGGGTTCTCGATTACACTTCAGTACTGCTTTCCATCCGCAGACAGATGGGCAGTCAAAGAGAGTGATACAGATTATCGAGGATATGTTGAGAAGCTGTGTCATTGATTTCTCTGGAGGTTGGGATAGATTCTTACCACTTGTGGAATTTGCTTATAATAACAGTCATCAATCCAGCACCAGTATGGCCCCTTTTGAGGCATTGTATGGTAGACAGTGTAGGACACCTTTATGTTGGAATGAGCTTGGAGAAGGTAAGATAATTGGTCCTGATTTGGTTAAAGAAACTGAAGAGAAAGTGAAAATGATTCGAGATAGGTTGAAAACAGCTTCAGACCGACAGAAGTCTTATTCAGATTTGAAGAGGAGAGACATCGAGTATAATGTGGGAGATAAGGTATTTTTGAAAGTGTCTCCTTGGAAGAAGATCTTGAGGTTTGGTCGGAAAGGGAAATTGAATCCTCGGTTCATTGGACCGTATGAAATTTTGGAAAGAGTTGGGCCAGTTGCTTATCGGCTTGCTTTGCCACCTGAGTTGGATAGGATCCATAATGTATTCCATGTTTCTATGTTGAGGAGGTACAGGTCAGATCCATCTCCTGTGTTGCCAATTGAATCGATTGAAGTAAGTCCGGATTTGACATTTGAAGAAGAACCAGTTGCTATTTTGGCACGTGAAGTGAAAGAATTGAGAAATAAGAAAGTGCCTTTAGTGAAGGTTCTATGGAAGAATCATGCAAAGGAAGAGGCAACTTGGGAAAGTGAGCAAACAATGCGAGATCAATATCCTCAACTAATTCAGACTTGATATCAGGTAATTTCGAGGACGAAATTTCTTTTTAGAGGGGGAGAATTGTAATATCCCAAGGTATGCCCTAGAAGTTTTAATACAATTGTTGTTTGATTTGAATTAAATGTATATATGTTGTTGCAAAGGAAATGATTGTGTTAATGGAATGTATATGTTGTATATATGTTTGTATAAATAACATATACATAAGTCAAAATGGAGTGTCAAGGGAAGAAGATATTTATTTGTGATATGTGAAATTACTTAAATTGGCATATAAGTTAAAAGAGTTAAGTTAAATGGATGATGGAATTTAAGTAATTGTGTTGTTAGAATTGCTTGGTGGAGATTTAAAGAGAAGAGAAAGTTGACTTTGTTTCTTCATTTTCTTTTCTTTTCAAGTGGTGGCCGGCCATTCTTAAGACAAGAGAGCAAGAGAAAGGTTTTGAATTCTAAGAGCATATTGAAGGAGTTTTCAAGGAATTAAGTGGAAATTCAAGAAGTTTTATTATTTTGGTAAGTTCTTTCTCTTGATTCCTTTTGTTATTTTGAGTTGTTTGTAAGCTTGATTGTGATTTTGATAGTAAGGTTGTGTTGATGGTTATATGTTGGAATATAATTGATTCAATTAACTATGGTGTTGGTTTTGGTTTGAAGATGATAAGTTAAGTGGATGTTGATATTAAAAGAATAAGAGTGATGTTGGTTTTAGGGTTTTGAAGTGGTAAGTGATAAATTGTATTGTATTATGTTGGATTAGGTTTTGAAAGAAGGCTTTTGCCCTAATTTGAGAAGTGAAGAATTCTTGGAAAAAGAAAGTGTTTAGAGTTGTATAAGTGGTGCTTAAGGTAAGTACAAACTATATTGTTGTATATGTGCATATGATGTTTAAACTTAACACACACTTGTTTGTAAATGTGTTAAGGAATCAAATGTATTGTTAATGTATATTAGTAATGTCAATATTGTGATGAGCATGTAAAGTAAGGGTTAATGATGTTGATTATGTCTATTTGAATAAGGTTATGTGGTGTACAATGTGATATAATTCAACTAAAGGAGATTTGGCTTTGTTTAAAACCTTTGGCCATGAGAGACACGGCCAAACTAAGAAGAGACACGGGCAAGACTAAAGATTTTTGGGAGACACGGCCAAGTTTAAGGAAATTTGGCCGTGTTGGATCAATTTTGGAGAGACACGGCCACTGGCTTGGCCGTGTCCCTTGACTGTGTTTGCTACTGCCTGATTTCTTTCATTTTGGTTTCTTTGGATTTAAGGGAGACACGGCCAAGCTAGAGGAGTCTTGGCCGTGTTGAAGCTTGAATTGAGAGACATGGCCACAAGCTTGGCAGTGTCCCTTGAGTGTGTTAGCTACTGTGATTGTTTCTTGCTTTTCTTACATTGTTTTGATTCTTCAAAGATCTTTTTGTATCTAACCCTAAAAGTAAACACTCTAAACATTTTTAAAACAAAGAATGATCCATACAAATGTATGTGGAAGTTTATAAATCAATGAATAATCTAAAGTGTTAAGTATTATAATGATGATGCATATGATACAATATGAACAATGTTATGTTTTATGCATTGTGAATCTTGTGAATGGTAATGTGTTATATGAATAATGTACTTTGAAATGTTATATCAATGAGGCCATTGTGATTGGCTATGATAACTCAAATGTGATGTGAAGCCATTGTGATTGGCTATGATGATTCAATTGAAAGAAATAAGGCATGTTTGCCTAATTGATGATGAGAATTGAGAATGAAATAATAAATGAATTGTGTGACTAATGTGTTATTCAATTATCAGAGTTTGTTGTTGGTGGCATGCCTAATGATAGTAACACTCTCTTGAAGTTAGGTTGGGCTTGATCCTTGAAGCCAAGTTGGGTAGAAGTTTAACATGTTTTACTCCCCTTGAAGCTTGGTTGGATCTAGTCCTTGAAGCCTAATTGAGATGTTACAACCCTTGAAGCTAGGTTGGGTTGGTTCTTGAAGCCAAGTTGGGTTGAGACTTAGCATGCTTTGTTCCCCTTGAAGCTTGGTTGAACCTAATCCTTAAAGCCTAGTTGGGTTTATGATAATGATAAATGTGATGATTGAACCAAAATATCTACTCTGAAAATTGAATGGTATATTAGTGTGTTTTGGGCCCATGCTTGTCTTTGTTTAATGTGATTTATGAATGGTAAAATGATTGACTAATGAGTTATATGGAAGGATGTTGAAATGTGATATGTTTATATATGTGTACTTTATGAAATATATAGGTATGTTGTTAGCCTTCCATCTATGATATTGATTTATTAATAAAATGTGTGACATTACATTGCACTAAAGCATAATGCTAGCATATTTTGTACTACTAAGCTGTTGGATTTTGTACTACTAAAGCATAAGCACGATAGTCTTTTGGATTTCTTTTAAAATGTTTGAGATTGGTTTCACTTATTTACAAAGATATTTGTTGTGTATTATTTTAAAACTGTGGCATTTTCTATATTCAGTATACGTATATTACGATCGTTTAAGCATGCTTGGTACGTATACGGTATATAGGGGTGTTACACCGCCCTTTTTGGGTTTTCAACCTAGCGAGCTGTAGACCCTTAATTTTTGACCCAATCCGGTCCAATATGTTTTATTGAGTCCAAAATGATTTTTGTTGTCTAATTGGTCGAAAATAATTTTTATTAAATAATTTTTGCTTTAATATCTAATTTTTACTAATAAAAAATAGAAATAAATAAATAAAAGTCAAAAAATAAAAATAAAAATAAAATTCAGAGTCGGAAAAATCGGCGACGAAAAAATCGTTGCGCGGGCCCGTGGGCATTTCACATGCAGAAAAATTCTGCCTGCGAAATGGCTATGGGCCCGTTCAGCGCGCTCTGCCGTAGCGAACTGAGACAGAATTTTTTCGCCAGCTCAATTTTTCCTGCGGCAATTTTTTGGGCAGCGCGATTTTTTCCGACACAAATTTTTTGAAGCCTAATTGAATTAGGTTTTGGTTTCTTTTTTTTTATTAATATTACTTACCTTAACTAATTAGGAATAAATTACATCAAACCACTATAAATAAGGACCAAAGACAATTAAAAAAGGGGAGGCCGAGAGGGACAAGGAAAAAAGAAAATCCAAATCCATAAAGGAAAAGCTTGAATTCAATTGATATTAAAAGGAGCAGAAACACGATTTAGGGGATTAAAAAAAAGGCAAAAAGGCTGGTCTTTTGAGCTTGTTCATCCAAGAAGCAATTTTGGTGCAACTTACAAAAGGTATGAAATTCTAATTTCTTTATTTTTTTTTACAGTAGCTAAAACTAGGATTTTGTGTTTTTCAAAAGTTAAAATCTTAGAACTTTAATTTAGTTTTTCTAAAGCCAAAAAACCTTATTTCGTTGGTTTATCTTCCAAAAGGCTTGAAATTGTTATTTTTACTTCTTAAAAATCTTAAAACTCTAATTGAACATATTTTTCAACAAAACTAAGATTTAAATTATGTTTCTTTTAAAATTTTAAAGTAGGTTCTATTTCATTCAAAAAGCCTTAAAAAACATCTTTTCTACTTATAAAAACTTTAATTTGTTTGTTTAAATTCATAAAACTTCATGAAATTATCCAATTGATTTCCAAATTCTTAAAAATGATGCATCACCGTGACCCTAAATTCTAAAAATCCTAATTCAACTCGAAAACCTAAAATAATGAACCCTAACCCTTTTAAAACCTTAAACACTAATTTTTATGAACCCTAATCCCTTTTAAAACATTAAAAACCATAAAACATAAATATTTTAAATTTACACAGTAGCTTGAATTCATCATTGAAAACAATGAATCAAAAGTATTTTAAAGTGTCTAAAACCCTAGTTTCATGATTTCACTATTCAAACCTTAATTTGTTTAATCAAAGTGTCTTACCAACCTTTTAAAAACATAAAATCTTTAATCTATTTTAATTCCATAAAAGTCACAGTAGCTTAAATTCATGAAATTTCCAAAATCTTAACACATGAGATAAAGAACCCTAAATGGAAATAGTAGCTATAATTTGGACTTTTTATTTGCTTTATTCAATTCTATATTTGATTATGCTTTGATTCATTTTTATATGCTTTAATTTATTTAAATTCAATGCTTGGTTTATTTTATTTATCATGGCTAGATCTTTAATTTTTATTGATATTTAAATACCTTTGATGAATGATTTATTTATTATGAATGGTTATTTACTTTTATCAATTTATTTAGACTTCCAAATGTTGTAAGAGGTATGTTTCCACTTGGTGGGTACCTCATTAGTTAACTATCATGTAATCTAATTTGCTTTTATATTTTAGAACTTATGTAAAGGGCATGTTTCTACCTTTTGGTGGGTGTCCTACCTAGGCATGTGATGTAAGGACATGTTTCCATCTTTGGATGGGTGTCTATTTATTTGTTTTGCGTGGACCTTGCTTTGATTTTAATGTATTGATGCTTTCTTTTAATTATTTTGTGTAATATGGATAATATTATTATACTTAAGAATTTTATAAAGGAGGCCGGTTCCAATGAACCGAGCGTTGTGGGGGTGCTGGGCCATTTCTCACCTTCCCCACACATACCCAACTTTTCGAACCCATTAGGGGGTTGGGAATTCCTTAGGAATCGAGTCATCCACCCCTTCCTTTTTCCCAGCTCATCCGGGTGGCGACTCCATTTTCTCCGGACTTAGGTCCATGTTCTCTAAGGCCCCAAGCCTAAACAGTGCCGAAGTTGCAAGAACCATTCCACCGGGAGTGGGGGCGAAAATCCCCGCTCACAGTAGTGACTCGACTGGGGATAAGAGAAGTTGATTCCGTTAGTCTTTATATTATTCTATTCTTTCTTATAATGATATTATCCATTGCATCATCTTAGATTGCATTGTGTGCGTGAGTTAGGACGCCCGTGTTACCTGTGTTATGTTATGTAAGGGATACCATACTTTCACTCAAGGTATGCAGATCGAGCATGGCATAACCACTCATAGCCTCGTACCGTTTGGTATATACTTGCTATGGGAACCTAAGCCTTTTTACCCAAAGACTAAAGCTCATGTAATTGGCCTAGTTACTTTCCTTAAGTTTTACCCCAAATGCATGTTGTTTGACTATGGTTGATTTATCTTGGCTTAAATCATGGCTTATTTGGTTGTAAGTATATTGTAAGCTCAAAATAAATTTTTCTTTAAAATCCAAAAGACCAAAGCTATTTTCAAAATTTTTCAAGATAGTCTTTGGACATAAGACTTTTCTAAAAACAAATCAAAAATTCTTTGGCCCATGGCCCAAATGCTAAGCCCAAAATCCATTTTTCTAATCTCTTTTACAATGGGCTTAGAAACAAAACTATTTTCACCCAACCATTTTTTACAAAGAGCTTGCAAAAATATTTAGGTCAATTATGAAATAAAAATCAATTGTGGGCCTAGTTTACAATAAGAATAAATTAACCATGGGCTTGTTTTTAGCATGAACCATTAGTTACTCTTTTCAAGTGAGAAATCTATTTATAATAAATCTCTTAATTTAGTTTTTATCCAATATAGCATAAAAGCTACTTTAGTTGGTTGAATGGATTAAAACCTAATTAATGGGAATTATCATGGATTGATTTCCATTTTCGAAAATATAACTATTGGTTGAAACATCCGAGGAAATTATTCAAAAGCAAGATACCCCATGTTGGTATTTTGTTAACCATATACCTAGGAAAAGAGACTCGCCATTCATGTGTGGATGTTATAAGGTTGGAAGGAACGTCCTATTTATCCTTATTTGTTGATTGTTTGTGCATACGTGCATACATTTGCATCTCATATCATTGATCCTATCTGGCTCACAACCCTGGATTACGATAGTTCTAAAGCTTACAACAATCCGACCTACGCCGGCGACGAAGTATCTAGCAACGACTCAATCACTTGCTCACCTAAAAAAATGGAGCCCGAACAAATTCAAAGGATGGTGGATGAGGCCCTCAATGCCAAGATGGAAGAAATCAAAGAGGCCCTAGCTGAGACCATGAAGAACCAATTGACTGCAATCTTAGAAAACCATGCTGAGGCATCTGCTAACACTAAGAAACCAAAGGACAAAGGGAAGACCAAAGTTAGTGAAGTGGTTTTTGATGATGAAAAGGTGATCATTGATGATGATGATGATGATTGGGCTCAATACTACCAAGATGTTCAAGAGAAGAAGAAAGAACCGAAGGTTGTTGAGAAGGCAACTATTGAAAAGATCGAGACATCCGATGTTGAAAAGATGATCGCGGATTTAGAAAAGAAATTTGAGAAAAAGCTAAAAACCGAAGAGATGTCTGAGATCGACAAACTATTTGAACAAGATATGAAGAGGTCCCTTATAAATTCAAGATGCCTTCCTTTGCTAAGTACAATGGCACCAAAAATCCCCATCTTCATGTGAAGCAGTATATCACTGCCATGCAATCTGCCCGAGTTTCTAAGGCTCAAACCCTAAGGTACTTTATGTTCTCATTGGATCCTATTGTCCAAAATTGGTTCAATACCTTAGATGATGGAACACAAATGATTTGGGATCTACTTTACAAAAACCTTCATCCAGCAATATGGATATAATGCTGAGTTAGAAGTTACCTTAATGGAAGTGGAGTCCATAAGGCAAAGGCCAAATGAGAATTTTGTGGACTATGTGAAGCGATGGAGAAACAAGGCCGCTTTGCTCAAGAAAAGGCCCGATGAATCTGATCAAATAAGGATGATTGTGAGAGGTGTCTTGCCCAATCTCCGTGAAAGGATGTCTCACATTCTTATACGGGATTTCAAAGATCTTCTCCAAGCTGGTCTGCAAATTGAAAAGTGGGAAAGAGAGAAGAATCGCTTTTCAACAAAGAGGAATGAGAAAGGGAATTACCAGTCCGAAAATCAAAGCATGCAAAAAGAAGTTGATGTTAATGTGACCGGTCAAGGAAATAAGAGACAATTTTCAGATCTGGGGAAACCTCTATCTTGGGTTTTTAGCAAGCTGCAAAAGAAAGGGTTATTACAACCGTTAGCTCCTTGACCTTTACATAATCCATTGCCACCAAACTTCAATGCCGAGGCCTTCTGTCAATTTCATCAAATGCGAGGGCATGAAACAGATAAATGTGCTCGTTTAAGGCATGAGATCCAGAATTTAATTGATAATGGCAAGTTGCCCAAGCCGGATAAGCCCAATACCAAGAATAACCCTTTACCTAAGTTTGGAAGAGTACCTCCACCGGCAACCTTCATGGTGGGAAAAGGATTGGAAGAAGATTTTATTTTATCATCCTTTGAAGATGGGGATATTGAAGATGTGAAGGGAAAAGAAGCTTAAATTCAATCAACTTTCCTTAGCTTGAATGTTGCTTTTCAATTTTACTTTCCTTAATATTTAATTGGAACAATCTTGTTTTTCAAATTTAAATTGGTTTGAATAAATTACTTTCATCAACATTTTTGTTGGACTTTGTTCATTTTGGTGCTCAACCGATGAGGAATCTAGTTTGATGTTTATAAATTAATGTGTCTAGGCATCATGACTTGAATGACTTTCCTAGATAAGGGAATTACTCCATAACATTGAGTTGTGTATGCTTACTTAGAGAGGGCTCCTGCATAATTACCTTTGTCTAGGTCCTAGTCAGTCTTAAATATAACAACATTATCCATATTACATACAATAATTGAAAGAAAGCATCATTATATTAAAATCAAAGCAATGTCCAAACAAAGCAAATAAATGGACACCCATCCAAGAATGGAAACATGTCCTTACATCTGATGCCTAAATAGGACACCCATCGAAAGGTAGAAACATGTCCTTTACATTGGTTCTAAAATAGAAAAGCAATTTAAATTACATGATATTTAACTAATGAGGCACCCACCAAGTGGAAACATACCTCTTACAACATTTGGAAACCTAAATAAATTGATAAAGTAAATAACTATTCAAAATAAATGAATCATTCATCAAAGGTATTAAATATTAATAGAAAGTAAACATCCATCCATGATAAATAAAATAAACCAAGCATTGAACTTAAATAAATTAAGGCATATAAAATAAATCAAAGCATAACAAATATAGAATTGAATAAAGCAAATAAAAATCTAAATTATAGCTACTGTGAGTTTTTAAAGGAATTAAAATAGATAAGGTTTTAAGTTTTAAAAGGTTGATAAAGCTCTTTGTTTAACTAAATTAATATTTGGTTGGTGAAATCATGAAACTAGGGTTTGGGCTCTTCTAAATACTTTTGATTTGTGGTTTACAGTTACTCATCAAATTATGGTTTCAAGCTTACTGTGTAAAATTAAATATTTGTGTTTATATGGTTTTTTAAAGTTTTAAAGGATAAGGGTTTAGAAAAAATTAAGGTTTAAGGTTTTAAGAAGGTTAGGGTTCCCTATTTTAGTTTTTGGAGTTGAATTAGGGTTTTAGAATTTTTGATTTTAGGGTTTTGGGTAATGAATTTTATTTTAGGATTTGAAAAAAAAAACAATTGATAATTTTATGAAGCTTTATAAAAGTAAACAAACGATTAAAAGTTTATAAAGCAAAAAATATATTTTTAAGTCTTTTGGAAGGAAACATAACACGATTTTGGGTTTTGATAATTTGGGATGCAAATCTTGGTTTTGGGGTTTTGAAGAAATAAAACTAATAACTTTAAACTTTTGGAAAAATAAAGCAACGATTTAAGATTTTCATACTTTAGAAAAGGTGAATTGAGGTGATGAGGCTTTTAATTTAAAAGAAACAATTATGTGATCCAGCTACTGTGACAAAATAAAAGAAATTAAGAATTCAAACCTTATTTTGTAAGTTTCACCAAAAATTGCTTCTTGGATGAATAAGGTCAAAGACAAGCCTTTTTGCCTTTGAATTGCTTGAATTGTTTTTCAGCTCTCTCAAAAAATCAGCTTGGTCCAAGGTTTTCCTTCATAGATTCGGTCTCCACTTTCGTTCAAGTTTCTGTCCAATTTTCTTCCTTATTTCCCCCCTTTTTTGGTGTTGTTTAGTCCTTATTTATTCATTACGCAGGTAGCAGGTTAGAGTCGGATAATCGAGAAGTTTGTTTGTTTTTCCACCAGATCGGTGCCACTGCATAACATGTGAATATGTATTTATATTGAATCTCATAATGTTTGTATAATTTATATACATTGTAAAAGTATTGAAACTTAATATACATGTAATGTCTAAATACATTATGTATCTATATAAATGATCATGAGACTTTTAAAATGTGGATAGTGTGAATGAAATTAGAAATTTGGATAAATGAAGGAGATTATACATACAATTTGGAAATGCAAATTTTGTGCAGGTTGTATTTTTTGAATTTGGGAATGTCCAAAATATAAACAAATCTCTAGTGAATTTTTTTTCCACAGATTTTACTCTAAATTTTGTATTTTTGATATATAAATTACTTATGTTAATATTTATTTATCTAATAAAGTAGATATTTTATGTTTTAAATATTTGCTTATAATTGTGATAAATTTTTCAAATGACAAAGATGGTCACCTAACTGTATTCTATATGTGTATTTTATATAAACATGATTATGTATTATACATATATAGGGTATAAGCGTGTTCCATTTATTTTGGTATCAGAGCCTAGGTTTGAGGTTCTTGAGCTAGGTGGGTTTTTAAAGGATAGAAAGGGAATTTTAAATGTTATTTAAAAGTGTCATACATGGATGTGCATTGGAACTTAGACTAGTCTCTGATGTGGCAATAGTTATAAGCAGAGAGTGATTCTCCAAGTGAAGATAAAGTTAAGGTTATATGAGTTTATTAGTCGAATTAACCGTTTAAAAGACGTGGTGTTTTGACTAAATATAATTAATCATGAAGGAATTATTTATGAAGTGATTTTTGTAGAAGAGGATTGAATTAGTTTCTTTGAAATAAAGTATTATTGTAATACATGAAGGGTATTTATACATATATGAAATGGTGTTTATATATATACATGAAGAGTGTTCATAAACAAATAGAATTGAATTATAAGATTGCGGAAGAAAATGTATATGAAATTAAATGGCTAATATATATATATATATGAGATAATGTTGGATTAAATGAGTTATGTCTAAGTTAAAGATGATAATGATAATAGTATTATATAGTTAAGACATGTATAAGTAAGAGATTGGAGGAAAAAAGAAAGAAAAGTATTGTTGAATGAAAATTAAAAATAAGAAAGACTGGTATGAAATTTGGTGAGGATTAAATGTAAAAGAATTGAATAGTATTTAGTCGATTAAGTTATGAAATTTTAGAGTGAACTTAAATTGAGTTTTTGGTATATTAAGTATTATTCATTTGATTTAAGTGGATGGAATTAGTAAAAATATGATAAGTATGAAGGTTGATGGAAATTTTGCTCATTTCTATAAACTGATTTTGTCTAAATTTGTACACTAGACTAGAGATGGTAAATGGGCTTGAAATTTTAAATGAATGTTTATGTATGTGTTACTGTGTGATATATAAAATGTCATAATTTTTAGAAATGATTTGCTATTTAAGAAAAATAGAAGAATATAAATTATTAGAGCTATTATAGCAATTCATAGTCTATAGAAGTTGAGAAATGTATTTAAAAACTATAACAAACGGACCCAAAAAAAAATGAAAATTTACATACAAGATCATTGTAATATCCCTATGCATGCCCTAGAAGTTTTGTTGTTGTTGTTGTTGGTTTGAATTGAGAAATGGGAAGAGAATGTTTTTGTATGGTGGTTGGGAAAGAAAAGAGGGTTTAGAGATAATTGTATATGTTGCTTATATGGTGATATATATAACATATAAAGTGGTCAAAATGGAAAGTCAAGGAAAGAGGATATTTTTGTGTTGGTTGTGAATTACTTAAATGGGTATAGATATGACAAAAGCTTAGTTAAATGGATGAGGGTATTATAGTAATTTTCTTTTGGATGGGTATTTAATGCCTATTGACTTTGTGTTTCTTCATCATTTCTTCTTCTTCATGTTGTTGTGTGGCCGGCTCATCAAAGAGAGAAGAGAGCAAGAGAACAAGTGATGGTTTTGATGATTTCAAGTTCAAAGTGAAGGAAGTTTTCAAAGTTACAAGTTGGAGTTTCAAGGAATTTCATTATTTGGTAAGTTTGCTCTTGTTTACCCTTGTTATTTTTGAAGTTATGCTTGAGTTGAGTTGTGATTTGATGATGGTATGATTAAGTTGCTTATGGTGTGATTTTAAGTATTGATTTTGCTTGATAGATGAGAAGTTGGGTTGGTGTTGGTGATGGAAGAGTAAGAGTTGTGTTTAGTGAAATTGTTTCTGTTTTACAATTAGTAAAGGCTGTGATTTGTATGATTTTTAATTAATTATAGAAAAATGTTCTTGAAGTGAATTTTTGATATGTTGTGCCTCTATGAGTCTAGAATGACTGAAAAATATGTTGATTCGATTTTGGATAGGTTATGAGTTTAGAAAGATTATTTTTATTAGACCTGTTCCAGCAGGTACCTTAACTGAGACAGCTCTATTTCGGGATTTTTAATAAAATGTAGAAAAATCATATTCAATTGAATTTTGGATATGTTGTTGCTTAGTGAGTCTAGTATTTGAGAAAAATAATTTGGAACCACGTTGATTGAATTTGATTTATGAAATTCACAAAGTTCAGAACTGCTGCCAGGATGCAGGGCAATTGGGGCAGTCTGGTTAGGTGAACTATTTGACCAAGATTTTGTGTTCAGTTTGATCTGAAATTTTAAAGGAATGATTTTAAGATACAAAACTAAATTCTGTAAAAATTTTAGAATTTTTAGTCAAGTATATTATTTTATACAATTTTTCAAAATAAGGATAAAATGGAATCTAAAACCAGAATGTACTATTCATATGGTCATTTTGCTAATATTCCTTTTGGATTAGGTTGTGAAGAGGTTGAATTGTCCTAATTACATTGTTGAGATTGAATAATGTTATGTTATGCATTGTGAATGGTAATGTGTTTCATGAGTAATGCACATTGAAATGTTATACCAAAGATGTTATAGTGATTCAAATGAAATATGATTGAAGCATGCATTGATGATAGGATTGAATAATAATGTGAGTGTTTAGATAATGTAATGAATATTGTATATAATGATGAAATGAAGTGGGAATGATATGATGTTATGAGAAAATGGTTTTGTTGTAATGTGAGATGTTGAGGCATGATTGCTTAACTTGCTTGTGAAAAAGAAATGAATTGAAAAAAAGTATTGATAAGTTTAATGAACGGACCTATCCGTCTCCTGCGGAACCATGCGGACCCAGTGGGTTGGGCAACCGATCTTGGACTACCGATCTGGTAGGAGGAAGGTTCGATATAGTCAGTATTATACGTACCTATTTGCCTCCTGCGGAACCATGCGGACCCATTGGAATGGGCAACCGAACTTGGACAACCGACCTGGATGGGGAAAGGTATGTTACTGATAATGTTATACGTGCATATTTGCCTCCTGCGGACCCTTGGGATTGGAGGGCAACCGACCTGGTTGGGAAAGGGTACGTATATAAAGTCATAGTTGTTGGCTATAATGATAAATTTAAATGAGTATAATGAATGGTGCTATTATATGAATATTGATGTGACATTGAACAAAGCAACATATTGAATAAATAATATGCTTTTGATTGATATATGTAATTAATTTGTGACATTGCATTTTAGCATGAATTATCTTACTAAGCCCTTGGCTTAGCGCGATAGTGTTTAATCGCGCAGGTAATAGAGCTGATAGAGTCGAACCCGAGAGTTCATCAAGACCAAGTGAGAGTAGACCTTGAAGAGTTGATTTTGGGAACTTAAAGATCAGAAGAGAATTGCCAATCATGTATACTTCTTTATATTTTGTAAAGTAATGATTATAATGTAAAAATATGGATATTTTTAAATATGTACTCAAGTGTTTGTAAATATGTACATATTTTATAACTTCCGCTGTGTAATATTTAAATATATATATATAACTAATATGTTTTGTTTTATAAGTAAATGACCTACTTTTCTATAATGTATAATGATAAGGGTATTGTATCAAGTTTAAAGTGTTTTGAATGTTAAGAAAACCGTAGCATCCCTATGTTTGATGCACTTATGCTACATTGTTGTGGTTGTAGTGTGTGGGCATTGGATATGGGGGTGTTACAAATCCTTTTTGCAGGTTGTAGTTGAGGGTATAAGGGGGATTTATTGGAAGTGTACTGAGAATGATTTTGTTTGCATTGGTTTGTGGAAAATGTTTTTAAAAAAAAAAACTAGTTTTGTCGACACTTGGGACTCAATTTTTAGGCGAAACTATGGCAAAATTTCTATTAAAATTGGAACTAAAATTTGACTAAGTAAAATTGGTAGCAACATTAGGTTAGTGTGGCGCCTCTACTTAGCTTACACATGTAGGTCGGGAAGGGGTGTTACAATTGTTTTGGTATCAGAGCCTAGGTTTGAGATTCTCAGCCTAGGTAAAATGTAATAAAAAGAATATTTTACTTAAAAAGTTGGTTTTGAAATAGTATACATGTTTGGGATTGGCAACCTCTGATCTTTAATAAGATGTAGTATGTTGTGTTTGCAGACTTAGGTTGTGATGGATTCTCACTCACGTCAGTCGATTGAGGGTAGTGCCGAGAGTATCGCTCCTGCTGAGGGAGCTAGAGTTGATAGTCTTGAGGAGGCACCTGCTTCGGTGTCGGGTAGACCAACTGGAGAGGAGGTTCCGCCAGCCTGGTTTAGACATATGATGGAAGTTATGAGGCAAGCACCAGTGCAACCAGTGCCACCACCCCCTCAGCCTTTGGTATCTGTGAGGCACTATGATAAACTAAGGAAGTATGGAGCGGAGGATTTCCTTGGTACTACTGATCCAGCTGTAGCAGAACAGTGGCTTGACAAAGTACAGAGGATCTTTATTCAGTTACAAGCCACCCCTGAGGAAAAATTTGACTATGCAAGATCTTTGCTACAGAAGGACGCCTACGATTGGTGGAAGACGGTGCCCCATTCTATGGATGATCCTCCAACACTGTCTTACACTGATTTTCTGAGGGAATTTGAGTTGAAGTATACTCCTAGGGAGTATAAAGATGGGAAGAAAAGAGAGTTTCTAGATTTGAAGCAAGATCATCGGACCGTAACTGAGTATGAAGTTGAGTTTATTCGACTGAGTCAGTATGCTGGGGGTATCATTGCTGATGAGATTGATAGATACAGGAGGTTTGAGGAGGGATTGAGGCCCTCGATCATGTGCTTAGTGGCTGGATCCAGATATCAGGATTTCTCACAGCTTGTGACAGCAGCTCGAAGTGTAGAGCGAGCTCAAGTTATTGCAGCTGCTTCAGAAGAAGAGGTTAGGGTTAGAAGGCCCCAGTTCGAGGCAGGGTCTTCCTCTGCGAAGAGGGGTAAAGGAAGTTTTGTTCCTCGGAGTAGTAGGAGCCAGAGACCAGCTGGTAGGTCTGTGCAGTTCCAGAGACAGAGATTTAGACCTGCAGCTTCAGTGGCAAGTGCTCCGATCCCTATGACTCAGAGATCCGCTCCACCTAGATGTGCTCAGTGTGGGGGTTATCATAGAGGTGTTTGTTGGAAGAGTGGTGGACCAGCTGTATGCTTCAGGTGTGGATCACCTGACCACTTTGTGAGAGACTGTCCTGAGAGGCAGGAGCAGATGCCAGTTGATTCTGCTGCTTCTCGAGCTAGTGTGAGGGGAGGCAGAGGAGGCAGAGGTGCCAGCCGGGGAGGTAGACCAGGATTCAGTGCTAGAGGAGGTGCTACATCCAGGGAGGGTAGACCAGAGGAGGTTGGATCTTCCCAGAGGATGTATGTTATGCAGAGGCAGCCAGATACATCGGCAGTCATAGCTGGTACTTTTTCTTTATTTAATACTCCAGTACTTGCTTTGATTGATCCGGGTTCCACGCATTCATATATTAGTGCATCTATTTTGCCTGTATTTGATGTGCATGCTGAGTCCCTAGGATTTGATGTGTTGGTGACAAATCCGTTAGGGCATAGTGTGGTTGTGAGTAAGGTGCATAGAGATAGTGCAGTAGTGGTGCAGGGTGAGGAGTTCCTTGGGGATTTGATTGAGATGCCATTTAAGGAATATGACATGATTTTAGGTATGGATTGGCTATCTCGACATGGAGCTGTGGTGGATTGTAAAAAGAAAATTGTTTCTTTAAGAACGGGTGATGGTAGAGAGGTGATAGTATCTAATGAGCAAGAACAGCTAGCCTCCTTATTTGTTTCAGCTGTTACAGCCAGGAGGTTGATTAGAAAGGGGTGTGAAGCCTATCTTGCTCATGTGGTAGATACTAGAGTGAAGGGTTCTTCCATTGATAGTATTGCCACAGTTGCAGAGTTCCCTGATGTTTTTCCAGAGGAGTTGCCAGGATTGCCTCCTGAGAGAGAGGTGGAGTTTGGTATTGAATTGTTGCCTGGTACCACTCCTATCTCTATTACTCCTTACAGAATGGCACCAGCAGAATTGAGGGAGTTGAAAGTGCAATTACAGGAGTTGTTGGACAAAGGATTTATTCGCCCCAGTGTTTCTCCTTGGGGAGCTCCTGTGCTATTTGTGAAAAAGAAAGATGGTACTATGAGGTTGTGTATCGATTATAGGCAATTGAACAAGGTGACTATTAAAAATAAATATCCTTTGCCTAGAATCGATGATCTCTTTGATCAATTGAAAGGTGCAGCTGTGTTTTCTAAAATTGATTTGAGATCTGGGTACCATCAGCTGAGAGTCAGAGCTGAGGATGTTCCGAAGATCGCCTTTCGGACCAGGTATGGGCATTATGAATTTCTAGTTATACCTTTTGGTCTAACGAATGCACCTGCAGCTTTTATGGATTTGATGAATAGGGTGTTTAGGCCCTATTTGGATCAGTTTGTAGTGGTCTTCATTGATGATATACTAGTGTATTCGCGGAATGAAGAGGAACATGATATGCATCTGCGGATTGTGTTGCAGATTTTGAGAGAGAAGCAGTTATTTGCCAAATTGTCGAAGTGTGAGTTCTGGTTGGATCAAGTTGCTTTTCTCGGACATATTGTTTCAGCGGAAGGCATTAGAGTTGATCCAAGTAAAGTTGAAGCTATTCTGAATTGGAGTCCACCCAAGTCTGTGACAGAGATTAGAAGTTTTCTGGGTTTGGCAGGCTATTACCGACGGTTTGTGAAAGGGTTTTCTTTGATAGCTACTCCACTCACCAGATTACTTCGAAAGGGAGTGAGATTTGTGTGGACAGATCAGTGTCAGGCTAGTTTTGAGCAGTTGAGAGAGTTGTTGACTCAAGCGCCTGTTCTTACTTTACCTGTTGAAGGCAAACCATATGTGATCTACAGTGATGCTTCACATAGAGGTTTGGGGTGTGTATTGATGCAGGAAGGGAAAGTTATAGCTTATGCATCTCGACAGTTGAAACCGCATGAGCTTAACTATCCGACCCATGATTTGGAATTGGCTGCCATTGTGTTTGCATTGAAGATTTGGCGCCACTATCTGTTTGGGGAGAAATGTTTCATCTACACTGATCACAAGAGTTTGAAGTATTTGGGTGTCCAGAAAGAACTCAATCTTCGTCAGAGGAGATGGTTAGAATTGATTAAAGACTACGACTGCTTGATTGACTATCATCCAAGTAAAGCAAATGTTGTTGCTGATGCCTTGAGTCGGAAGTCTTTAGCTGGTTTAACTGTTTACTCGCTCTCGTTGCTTGTTGAGTTGAGAGCATTGCATGCCAGTTTTGTACCTTGTGTTGATGGTGCATTATTGGCACAGTTGCAATTGAAGCCGATTTTGTTAGATCAGATCAAAGAAGCTCAGTTGGCCGATAAGAAGATTCAGAAGATTATTTCAGATTGTAAGAATGGGAAGACAAGAGATTTTGTTGTGAAAGACGATGGGAGTCTCTGGTTTAAAAACTGATTGTGTGTACCCGATGATGCTGAATTGAAAAGAGTCATTTTAGAAGAAGCACATCAGTCAGTGTTTGCTATGCATCCGGGTAATACGAAGATGTATCATGATTTGAGACAGCATTATTGGTGGATTGGTTTGAAGAGAGACATTGCAGATTTTGTGTCGAAATGTCTCACTTGTCAGAAGGTTAAAGCAGAGCATCAAGTTCCAACCGGGTTGCTTCAACCATTGTCAGTGCCAGAATGGAAGTGGGAAAGAGTGACAATGGATTTTGTGTCTGGTTTGCCATTGACACAAAAGAAGCATGATGCTATATGGGTGATTGTGGATAGATTGACTAAGACAGCTCATTTCCTTCCGGTTCGAATGGATTACTCTTTGGAGAGATTGGTTGAGCTGTATATCCATGAGATTGTGAAACTGCATGGTGTTCCAACTTCTTTAGTGTCTGATCGAGATCCCAGGTTTACTTCCAGATTTTGGAAGAGTTTGCATAGTGCTTTAGGTTCTCGACTGCACTTCAGCACTGCTTTTCATCCACAGACAGATGGACATTCAGAGAGGGTGATACAGATTCTTGAAGACATGTTGAGAAGCTATGTCATTGATTTCACTGGAAGTTGGGATAGATTTTTACCTCTTGTGGAGTTTGCATACAACAACAGTCACCAATCCAGCATTGGTATGGCACCGTTTGAAGCATTGTATGGCAGACGGTGTAGGACACCTCTTTGTTGGAATGAGCTTGGAGATAATAAGTTGATTGGTCCTGATTTGATTCAAGAAACTGAAGAAAAAGTAAAGTTGATTCGAGGCAGGTTAAAAGCAGCTTCAGACCGACAGAAATCTTATGCAGATCTAAAAAGAAGAGATATAGAGTTTAATGTTGGAGATAAGGTATTTCTGAAAGTGTCTCCTTGGAAGAAGATTTTGAGGTTCGGTCGGAAAGGAAAATTGAGTCCTCGTTTCATTTGGCCGTATGAAGTGTTACAAAGAGTTGGGCCAGTGGCGTATCGGCTTGCTTTGCCACCTGAGTTGGATCGTATTCATAATGTATTCCATGTTTCTATGTTGAGGAGATATAGATCGGATCCATCTCATGTGTTGCCATTTGAGTCTATCGAAGTGAGCCCATATTTGATATTTGAAGAGGAACCAGTTGCTATCTTGGCACATGATGTGAAAGAATTGAGAAACAAGCAAGTGCCATTGGTGAAGATTCTTTGGAAGAATCATGCAAAAGAAGAAGCGACTTGGGAGAGTGAACAATCCATGCGAGAGCAATATCCGCAGTTGTTTCAGCTTTGATATCAGGTAATTTCGAGGACAAAATTTTCTTTTTAGAGGGGGAGAATTGTAATATCCCTATGCATGCCCTAGAAGTTTTGTTGTTGTTGTTGTTGGTTTGAATTGAGAAATGGGAAGAGAATGTTTTTGTATGGTGGTTGGGAAAGAAAAGAGGGTTTAGAGATAATTGTATATGTTGCTTATATGGTGATATATATAACATATAAAGTGGTCAAAATGGAAAGTCAAGGAAAGAGGATATTTTTGTGTTGGTTGTGAATTACTTAAATGGGTATAGATATGACAAAAGCTTAGTTAAATGGATGAGGGTATTATAGTAATTTTCTTTTGGATGGGTATTTAATGCCTATTGACTTTGTGTTTCTTCATCATTTCTTCTTCTTCATGTTGTTGTGTGGCCGGCTCATCAAAGAGAGAAGAGAGCAAGAGAACAAGTGATGGTTTTGATGATTTCAAGTTCAAAGTGAAGGAAGTTTTCAAAGTTACAAGTTGGAGTTTCAAGGAATTTCATTATTTGGTAAGTTTGCTCTTGTTTACCCTTGTTATTTTTGAAGTTATGCTTGAGTTGAGTTGTGATTTGATGATGGTATGATTAAGTTGCTTATGGTGTGATTTTAAGTATTGATTTTGCTTGATAGATGAGAAGTTGGGTTGGTGTTGGTGATGGAAGAGTAAGAGTTGTGTTTAGTGAAATTGTTTCTGTTTTACAATTAGTAAAGGCTGTGATTTGTATGATTTTTAATTAATTATAGAAAAATGTTCTTGAAGTGAATTTTTGATATGTTGTGCCTCTATGAGTCTAGAATGACTGAAAAATATGTTGATTCGATTTTGGATAGGTTATGAGTTTAGAAAGATTATTTTTATTAGACCTGTTCCAGCAGGTACCTTAACTGAGACAGCTCTATTTCGGGATTTTTAATAAAATGTAGAAAAATCATATTCAATTGAATTTTGGATATGTTGTTGCTTAGTGAGTCTAGTATTTGAGAAAAATAATTTGGAACCACGTTGATTGAATTTGATTTATGAAATTCACAAAGTTCAGAACTGCTGCCAGGATGCAGGGCAATTGGGGCAGTCTGGTTAGGTGAACTATTTGACCAAGATTTTGTGTTCAGTTTGATCTGAAATTTTAAAGGAATGATTTTAAGATACAAAACTAAATTCTGTAAAAATTTTAGAATTTTTAGTCAAGTATATTATTTTATACAATTTTTCAAAATAAGGATAAAATGGAATCTAAAACCAGAATGTACTATTCATATGGTCATTTTGCTAATATTCCTTTTGGATTAGGTTGTGAAGAGGTTGAATTGTCCTAATTGCATTGTTGAGATTGAATAATGTTATGTTATGCATTGTGAATGGTAATGTGTTTCATGAGTAATGCACATTGAAATGTTATACCAAAGATGTTATAGTGATTCAAATGAAATATGATTGAAGCATGCATTGATGATAGGATTGAATAATAATGTGAGTGTTTAGATAATGTAATGAATATTGTATATAATGATGAAATGAAGTGGGAATGATATGATGTTATGAGAAAATGGTTTTGTTGTAATGTGAGATGTTGAGGCATGATTGCTTAACTTGCTTGTGAAAAAGAAATGAATTGAAAAAAAGTATTGATAAGTTTAATGAACGGACCTATCCGTCTCCTGCGGAACCATGCGGACCCAGTGGGTTGGGCAACCGATCTTGGACTACCGATCTGGTAGGAGGAAGGTTCGATATAGTCAGTATTATACGTACCTATTTGCCTCCTGCGGAACCATGCGGACCCATTGGAATGGGCAACCGAACTTGGACAACCGACCTGGATGGGGAAAGGTATGTTACTGATAATGTTATACGTGCATATTTGCCTCCTGCGGACCCTTGGGATTGGAGGGCAACCGACCTGGTTGGGAAAGGGTACGTATATAAAGTCATAGTTGTTGGCTATAATGATAAATTTAAATGAGTATAATGAATGGTGCTATTATATGAATATTGATGTGACATTGAACAAAGCAACATATTGAATAAATAATATGCTTTTGATTGATATATGTAATTAATTTGTGACATTGCATTTTAGCATGAATTATCTTACTAAGCCCTTGGCTTAGCGCGATAGTGTTTAATCGCGCAGGTAATAGAGCTGATAGAGTCGAACCCGAGAGTTCATCAAGACCAAGTGAGAGTAGACCTTGAAGAGTTGATTTTGGGAACTTAAAGATCAGAAGAGAATTGCCAATCATGTATACTTCTTTATATTTTGTAAAGTAATGATTATAATGTAAAAATATGGATATTTTTAAATATGTACTCAAGTGTTTGTAAATATGTACATATTTTATAACTTCCGCTGTGTAATATTTAAATATATATATATATAACTAATATGTTTTGTTTTATAAGTAAATGACCTACTTTTCTATAATGTATAATGATAAGGGTATTGTATCAAGTTTAAAGTGTTTTGAATGTTAAGAAAACCATAGCATCCCAATGTTTGATGCACTTATGCTACATTGTTGTGGTTGTAGTGTGTGGGCATTGGATATGGGGGTGTTACAAATCCTTTTTGCAGGTCGTAGTTGAGGGTATAAGGGGGATTTATTGGAAGTGTACTGAGAATGATTTTGTTTGCATTGGTTTGTGTAAAATATTTAAAAAAAAAAAACTAGTTTTGTCGACACTTGGGACTCAATTTTTAGGCGAAACTATGGCAAAATTTCTATTAAAATTGGAACTAAAATTTGACTTAGTAAAATTGGTAGCAACATTAGGTTAGTGTGGCACCTCTACTCAGCTTACACATGTAGGTCGGGAAGGGGTGTTACAATCATATTTATTTCTAGAATATATGGTTAGAATTTCATAAATTTTAATAAAGGTTTGTATTTAAAAAAAAATTGTTAAATTGGTATTGCCAAAGAGACTATTAAAGAAACAGAATTTATGGGTTTGGAGAACTTAATTTTTAAATATAGTAAATCAACTTAGAAAATTTTAAAAATTTAAATCTAAGTCCATAAATGTGCCTAGTGCACATGAGTAAATGAATAAGAGTTTTCAATCTCTAGCAAAGATTCAATGATGAATTAAATTTTGAAAATTGAGATTGATATGAAATTGGAAATCAACTAATTGTAAAATTGAGGAACACACTAAATTTTATATAACAAATAGATGACGAAAGTTATGAAAATTTACATATGGATTTTTAAATATGTGAAAAATGAATATGGAGTTTTTTCTAATTCGCATTGTCCTCAATGTGAGCATGCATACACTAAAAGAGAATTTAGATGAAACATATTATTATTATTATTATTATTTTATTATTATTATTATTATTATTATTATTATTATTATTTTACCAAGAATGCAGAAATTAAAGACATAATAATTAAAGAATGAATAAAATGGTGGGTTGCCTCCCACCTAGCACTTATTTAACGTCGTATTAGTTGGACGTTCAGGGCAATTGTTCCTAGTTTTGGAGGTGTAAAACCTCTTTTAAGTCCTGTATTTCCCCTCCAAAATAAAGTTTGAGTCTGTGCCCATTGACTTTAAAATCTCCTTTTTTCGGGTGAGTTATTTCAACCACTCCGTAGGGAAAAACTTCCTTGACAATAAAAGGACCAGACCATCGAGATTTCAACTTACCTGGAAAGAGTCGAAGCCTTGAATTGTGCAGTAAGACCTGATCTCCCGCTTGAAACTCTTTCCGTTCCTTAATGCAAGCATCGTGCCATTTCTTGGTACGTTCCTTATACATTCTTGCATTGTCATAAGCTTACAATCTCCACTCGTCTAACTCGTTTAACTGTAATTTTCGCCTTTCACCTGCACAAGCAAGATCAAGGTTAATATGTTTTATGGCCCAATATGCATTATGCTCTATTTCAACAGGTAAATGGAAAGCTTTTCCATATACCAACCTAAATGGTGTAGTGCTCAAGGGAGGGAGTTTTGAATGCAGTCCTAAAAGCCCATAGAGCATTGTCTAATTTCTCGGACCAATCCTTTCGGGATCGCTCTACAGTTTTTTCCAAAATTCTTTTAATCTCCCTAGTCGTGATCTCAACTTGGCCACTAGTTTGGGGATGATAGGGAGTAACAAACCTATGTGTAACTCCTAATCTTTTGAAAACTTTCGCAAGCTAAAAGTTACAAAAGTGAGTACCATGAAAGAGCAAAAATCAAAGAGACCAAGAAAGGAAAGAAAATTTGGCAGAAGAAGACACTGGCAAGTGACACAGCCAAGCCAGTGGCCGTGTCACATGACACGGCCACATGCTTGGCCGTGTCCCATCCAAAACAAAGTTACCATACATCTCACATTGTTGGTACTTCTTTACAAACTCAATACAATCTCTCTCCATGGTCAACCAGTAGTAACCTTGTCGAATAATCTTCTTAACTAGGGCCAAACCACTCATATGCGGCCCGCAACTTCCCGCATGTATTTCTGACATGGTATGCCCCACTTCAAGCTTCCTCAAACATCTCAAATCCACCCCCATCAGGCCATCTTCGATATAACTCTCCATGGAATGTAATGTATTGCAATGACCACCACCTTATGGCTCTTCTTTCTTTCTTTGTTGCCCCCGGCGGGTATTCTCTTTCCTCCAAAAATCGCCTTATAGTAGCATACCATGCATTATGGTCTGTATCAATTTCCATGATTGTCTCATATTCATAGCAAGGAGTTGATGAGATGGTCAAAATCAGAGGCTTAAGGAATAAACTGACAGGATTTTCCCATACCGAAGCCAATGTAGCTAGGGCATTAGCCATCTGATTTTCTTCTCTTGATAGATGTATAAACCTACACTCCTTAAAGTTCTTCTTCATCATGGTCAAGTAATGGTGGTATGGTTTTAATTTTTCTTCTTTCAATTCCCACTCTCCATTTACCTAGGATACTACTAGCAATGAATCACCAAAAACTTCCACCTTATCCACCTTCATAGTCATTAGGGCTTCCAAACCAAAAATACAAGCTTCATACTCCACCATATTATTGGTTGCCCTAAATTT
This sequence comes from Garcia nutans, assembly GCA_947685225.1. NCBI lineage: Eukaryota > Viridiplantae > Streptophyta > Magnoliopsida > Malpighiales > Euphorbiaceae > Garcia > Garcia nutans. Next base: position 20,582,288 of record CANTUV010000005.1, read on the forward strand.
CAACTTTTTGGCTAAAGGAATAAGTTCCCCTTAGGGTGATTATAGTATGACTCCCAAACCTTCTCCTTTCCTGTTTACTGCTCCGTCAAAATACATTTTCCACCCTTGTACTTCAATTGCCTTTAAATGTTCATCTGAATATTCCAAGACTAACTCTTCACTATCTGGTAATGGTTGTTGGGCTAGGATTTCTGCCATCGCTTTACCTTTAATTGCTTTTCTAGTTATATATTCAATCTAAAATTCTTCTAATATTATCAACCATCGACCATACTTCCCAATCAAAGAGGGTGTCTCCCTTAAGTACTTCATTGGGTCCAACCTGGAAATTGCTTGCACACTATACGATTGAAAGTAATACCGCAACTTCTTGGAAGACCAAACCACGGCTATACAGGTCTTTTCAATGATACTATACTTAATTTCATAAGGTAGGAGCTTTCTACTCAAATAGTAGACTGCATGCTCAATCCCTGACTCATTTGCTTAGGCTAGCATGGCTCCTATTGACTCTTCTTTTATTGCTAAGTATAGTAATAGAGGTTTGCCAGGTTTATGTGGTTTTAAAATAGGCGAATTCAGCAAATACTCTTTTATTCGCTCAAAGGCCTTTTGACACTCTTCATTCCATATGACCGGCTGATTCTTTTTATGCAATTTGAAGATAGGCTCACAGGTTGTTGTGAGCTTTGCTATAAATCTGCTAATGTATTGTAATTTACCGATGAATCCCCAAACTTCTGTCTCCATCTTCGGGGCTGGCATATCCCTAATTGCTTTAACATTGTTAGGATCAATCTCAATGACATTCGGACCAATCACATGTCCCAATAAGTTGCCTGAGGTAACCCCGAACACACACTTCTTCGGGTTTAGTCTTAGCTTATATTTCAAAGCTCTATTGAAGAATAATTCTAAGTTTTGGAAGTGTTGTTCCCTTGTATCTGATTTTACCATCATATCATCAACATATACTTCAACTTCTTTGTGCATCATGTCATGAAATAGTGTGGTGGCCATCTTTTGGTAGGCTGCTCCAGCATTTTTTTAAGCCGAACAGCATCACCCTGTAAGAAAATATACCCCATGTAGTAATGAAAGCAGTTTTGGCTTTATCCTCTTGGGCCATTAACACTTGGTTGTATCCGGAAAATCCATCTACAAATGAGTGTAGCACACTAGAGGATGCACTATCAATGAGAACATCTATATGGGGTAAAGGAAAATCATCTTTAGGGGAAGCCTTGTTCAAATCTCTATAGTCCACACAGACCCTTATTCTTCCATCTTTCTTTGGCACGGCTACTATGTTGGCTACCCAATCTGGATATTATATTACTTCAAGGAACTTCACGTGTTTTTTATTAGTGACCTCTTCTTTAACCAATTTAGCCCACTCAGGTCTTAATCACCTAAGCTTTTGTTTGACAGGTTTCATGTGAGTGTAAGTAGGAATAAGATGTTCGGTTATGTCTCGATCTATACCAGGCAAATCCTCATAAGACCAGGCAAATACTTCTTCATATTTTTTGAATATTTTTTCAAATCTCTCTCTCTAATCAGGAGTAAGGTCGAATACTATGCTAATGTTTTTAGGATTTTCAATTGTTCGCAAATTTAATGATTGTATGTTAACAGAATTAATATTAAAGATGCTCATGTAACTGCTATTTGAAAGTATGCAACCATCAGGAGAAACATCACACAAGTAAGCAAAATCAGAGTTTATTGCATTCATTTTGGAAAAGAAAACATCATCATCATCATACAAAGCAGACAAATTAAAATCAAAATCAAAATCATTGTTCTCAAAATCATAAGGCATTATGTCTTCAAACTTTTCTTCAACTAGGGCAGTAATCTCCTCCGGAGTCTTCTCGGTTTTCAGGATAGCTTCATTCCTCTCTTCTGGATTGGATTCTTTGTTGGTTGGCAGGGTGAACTCTTTCTTCAGTGGCTCAACTAGCTCAGCAACATCCTCAAAAATTTCAAAACCTGGGATCAACTTTCCCATGAACATGATTGGTTCGGGCTTTCCTTAGAGTGGTCCCATATCTGGAGTTTTGACAAAGATCTCTTCAAGTGTTGGGAAGCTTATCTTCTCATTCTTCTTTGGCTGGGCATTGTTGGCTTCATCATATCCCAACCCCTTCTTGGAAGTTTGAGTCCTAAAATTTGGCAGCTTTGTCAAACTGGCCTTACCCTTTCCAAGACCAGCTCCGGGAAGGTAGTTCATGTTCTTCATCATATTCAAGACTTTGGAGTCCACTAGTTCATCATCAGAAATTGCAGCTACTTGAAAACCATTGAGAGGTCTCTCAATCATTAGTGCATTAATAATCTTATTATCTTCAGCTTCGATGACCACTGTCTCATCTCCGTTGGGGAACTTGATCTTTTGATGAAGGGTGGAAGGAACTCCACCAAGAGGATGAAACCATGGTCACCTCAAGAGTAAGGTGAAGGTAATAGGTATGTCTAAAGCAACAAATTCAACAATAGATTCAATTGGACCAACCTTGACAGCAACTTTGAAAGTTTCTTCAGCATGTCTCTTGGTGTTGTCATAAGCACAAACGGCCACCTCGGTCGGGTCTAAATCCCTTGTTGACATGGCTAGCTTTGGCAAAATTTTAAGTGGACAAACATTTATCACTGACCCATCATCAATTATTACACATGGAGTCCTTTTCCCTTTGATTTGGCGGATGTGGTCTCTCCCCTCCTCCGGTAAATCCGCATCTGAGAACGAAACCGCTCCCATATTAACTTCACTCTTCTCTTGAACCTCTTCACATTTCATTACCCCTCCAATTTTTATGAACTTGATCAACTCCTTCGGTGTTGTGGAGGTAGAAATTGGCATGTTAGCTAAGGCTTTGACCATAGTTTCTCGGTGCTTTTTAGAAGTAGCTAATAAGTCCCAAATACTAACACTTGCTTGGGTTCTTTTCAATTGCTTGAGCACAACATCATCTTCCTCTTCTTTATTTCCTACTTCAACTTCCTTTGCCTTATTAGTTTCTACCTCCTTGGGTGGTGGCCTTGCATAAGGCTTATTGAATCTAGTGTTCCTTACTTCATCTTCTTCGAGCTCGGACCAAGTCCATTCTTCCTTCTTGGATACAAGATCATCCTCACTATCGCTTGAATCCCAAAACCCATTGACAACACAAATTGCTACTTCTTTACTTACCATAGCTTGTTTAATTTTGCCAAATACCTCTTTTTCTTTGGTTGCCTCTCCATCCACATCTTGAAAAGAAGCCATGACAAAACTTTCATGCAAACCTCCTCCAATCATGAAGGTTGCCGGTGGTGGTACTCTATTAAACTTCGGTAAAGGGTTGTCTTTGGTGTTTGGCTTATTGGGCTCGGACAGCTTCCCACTATCAATTAGATTTTGGATCTCATGTCTCAACCTCACACATATATCTATGTCATGCCCTTGCATTTGATGAAATTGACAAAATGCTTTAGTGTCAAAATTAGGTGGGAGAGGGTAGGCAAAGTATGAGGATTTAAGGATTGTAGCAATCCCTTTCTTTGAAGCTTATTGAAAACCCAAGACATCGGTTTCCCCAATTTTGAAAATTGCCTCCTTCTTCCTTGGTTAGTAGCATTGACACCGGCTGCCTTTTGTATGCTTTGGCTACCAAACTGATAGTTCCCTTTCTCGTCCCTTCTTGTTGAAAAATGATTCTTCTCTCTCTCCCATTCTTCAATTTGCAAACTAGCTTGGAGAAGGTCTTTGAAATCACAGATGAGTGTATAAGACATCCTCTCAAGAAGACTAGGCAGCACGCCTCTCACAATCATCCTTATTTGATCGGATTCATTGGGCCTCTTCTTGAGTAAAGCGGCCTTGTTTCTCCATCTCTTCACATAATCCACAAAATTCTCATTCGACCTTTGCCTAATGGAATCCACTTCCATTAAGGTAACTTCCATCTCGACATTATACCCATATTGTTGGATGAAGGCTTTGTAAAGCAGATCCCAACTATTTTGTGTTCCATCATCTAAGGTATTGAACCAGTTTTGGACAAAAGGGTCCAATGAGAGCATAAAGTACCTTAGAATGTGAGCCTTAGTAACTCAAGCTGACTGCATAGCAGTGATGTACTGCTTCACATGGAGATGAGGATTTTTGGTTCCATCAAACTTTGCAAATGATGGCATCTTGAATTTGTATGGAACTTCTTCATCTTGTTCAAATAGTTTGTCGATATCGGACATCTCTTCGGTTTTTAGCTTCTTCTCAAATTTCATTTCTAAATCAGCAATCATCTTTTCAACATCAGAAGTCTCGGTCTTTTCAAAAGTTGTCTTCTCAACAACCTTCAACTCATTTTTGTCTTGAGGATCTTGGTAGTATTGAGTCCAATCATCATCATCAATGATCACCTTACCATCATCAAAAGCTACTTCACCAACTTTAGCCTTCCCTTTATCCTTTGGCTTCTTGGAGCTAGCAGACGCTTCAACATTATTTCCTAAAATTGCAGCCAATTGATTCTTCATTATCTCAGCCATGGCCTCTTTTATTTCTTCCATTTTGGCATTGAGGGCATTGTCCACCATTCTTTGAATTTGTTCAGGCTCCATTGCTTTTAGTGAGCAAGTGATTGAGTCGTTGCTAGATTCTTCATCTCCGACGTAGGTCGGATTGTCGTAAGCTTTTGAAATGTTGTAATCCAGGGCTGTGAACCAGAAAGGATCAATGATATGAGATGCAAATGTATGCATGTATGCACAAATAATTAACAAACAAGGATAAATAGGACGTTCCTTCCAATCTATGACATCCACAAACGAATGGCGAGTCTCTTTTCCTAGGTATATAGTTAACAAAATACCAACATGGGGTACCTTGTTTTCGAATATTTCCCTCGGATGTTTCAACCAATAGTTATATTTTCAAAAATGGAAATCAATTCATAATAATTCCCATTAATTAGGTTTTAATCCATTTAACCAACTATAGTAGCTTTTATGCTATATTGGATTAAAACTAAATTAAGAGGTTTATTATAAATAGATTTCTCACTTGAAAAAGGTAACTAATGATTCATGCCAAAAACAAGCCCATGATTAATTATTCTTAGTATAAACTAGGCTCACAATTGATTTTTAGCATTTCATAATTAACCTAAATAATTTGCAAGCTCTTTGTAAGAAAAGGTTGGATGAAAATAGTTTTATTTCTAAGCCCATTATAAAAAGATTTTTGATAAAATAGATTTTAGGCCTAGTATTTGGGTCATGAGCAAAGGAATTTTTGATTTGTTTTAGAAAAGTTTTATGTCAAAAGGCCATCTTGAAAAGTTTTGAAAATAGCTTTGGACTTTTGGACTTTAAAGAAAAATTTACTTTGAGCTTACAAATGTACTTAGGTCATATTAGAAAAAGAGCAAACCAAATAAGCCATGATTTAAGCTAAGACAAATTAACCATAGTCAAACAACATGCATTTGGGGTAAAACCTAAGGAAAGTAACTAGGCCAATTACATGAGCTTTAGTCTTTGGGTAAAAAGGCTTAGGTTCCCATAGCAAGTATATACCAAATGGTACGAGCCTATGAGTGGTTATGCAATGCTCGATCTCCATACCTTGAGTGAAAGTATGGAATCCCTTACATAACATAACACGGGTAACACGGGCATCTTAACTCACGCACACGATGCAATCTAATATGATGCAATGGATAATATCATTATAAGAAAGAATAGAATAATATAAAGACCAACAAAATCAACTTCTCTTATCCCAGTGGAGTCGCCACTGTGAGCGGGGATTTTTGCCCCCACTCCCGGTGGAATGGTTCTTGCGACTTCGGCACTGTTTAGGCTCATGGCCTTAGAGAACATGGACCTAAGTCTAGAGAAAATGAAGTCACCACTCGGATGGGCCAAAAAAAAAGAAAGGGGTGGATGACTCGATTCCTAAGGAATACCTAACCCCCTAATGGGTTCGAAAAGTTGGGTACGTGTGGGGAAGGTGAGAAATAGCCCAGCACCCCCACAATGCCCGGTTCATTGGAACCGGCTTCCTTTACAGGTCTTAATATTATAAAATTCTTAAGCATAACAATATTATCCATATTACATGCAACAATTAAAATAAAGCATCGATATATTAAAAATCAAAGCAATGTCCAAGCAAAATAAATAAATGGACACCCATCCAAAGATGGAAACATGCCCTTACATCATTCATGTCTAAACTAATAGGACACCCACCAAAAGGTAGAAACATGTCCTTTACATTGGTCTAAAATATAAAAAGCAATTTAAATTACATGATATTTAACTAATGAGGTACCCACAAAGTGGAAACATACCTCTTACAACATTTGAAAATCAAAATAAATCGATAAAAGTAAATAACCACTCATCATAAATAAATCATTCATCAAAGATATTAAACATCAATAAAAATATAAACATTCATCCACGATGATTTAAGTAAACTAAGCATTGAACTTAAATAAATAAAGGCATATAATAAACTACATAATTAAATCTAAAAATAAAGTAACTCTAGATACAAATTAGGGTTACTGTTTCTCATTTAAAGTTCTTTAATTAATATTTAGGGTTTTGGAATTTATTGGTTTAGGCTACTGTAAGTTTTAAGGGAATTGAAATGGATTAAGGTTTTATAATTTAAGAGATTGATAAGGTTCTTTGATTAACCAAATTAGGGTTTGAGTGGTAAAATCATGAAATAGGGTTTGGATACTTTAAAACATTGGGTTTATGATTATTAGCTACTGGATTGTTGTTTTTAGGCTTACTGTGTTGAATTTTAATATTTAGATTTATAAGGTTATAAGGTTATAAGGATTAGGGTCTAGGAAAATTAAGGTTTACGGTTTTGGTTTTGTGAGAATTAGGGTTTTTGGTGTTTTAGAAAACATGTTTTGGTTTTAGGATTTGAGAAAACAATTTAGAATTTTATAAAATTTTTGGAAATAGGTAAGACGATTTAAGGTTTTTGGAAATAGAAAATATTTTTTAGGGTTTTTGGAAATAGAAGGATCAATTTGGTGTTTTAAGGTTTTGGAAAATTGAAAAGCAGATTAGGGTTTTGGGAATTAATAAAACGATTTAAGGTTTTGGAAAGTTGGAAAGTAGATTAGGGTTTTGGGAATTAATAAAATGATTTAAGGTTTTGGAAAGTTGGAAAGTAGATTAGGGATTTAAGATTTTGAAGAAATAGATTAGGGTTCTTAGGTTTTAGAAGAAACAGAAAAGAAATTTTAGGGTTTTTGGAAATAGAGAAACGAATTAAGATTTTTAAAATCAAAAGAAACAATTTAATGATTGAAGCTACTGTAAGGAAAAAAGAGTTTAGATATTCAAACCTTCGTTTGTTGGTTTCACCAAAAATTGCTTCTTGGATGAACAAGGACAAAGGCAAGATGGCTGCCTTCGATGGATTGATTGCTTGCTTGCTTATTCTCCTCTAAAAAGTCCGATCATTTTCACTGCCAAAAAAAAATTTTAAAGTCCAATCTCCTTTCAAAAATTCCTCCCCTTTTCTGTGTCTTTTTAGTGTTATTTATAGGAAATTTTGGAAGCTTCATTCCAATTGTTTAAGGAATTTATCATTAATTAGGAAAAGGAAACCGAAACCAAATAGAATTTGGTTTCGGAGAAAATTGCATCGAAAAATTTCGCTGGCAAAAAAAATTGATGCGGGCCGCTGCGAGAAACTGCGTGGCAACTTGCGAGGGCACGCAAGGGGCTATGAGCGAAATTGGCTATGGGCCATTTCGCCCGCAGGAAACTCCTGAGGGCGAAATGGCCCAAGGCCATTTCGTCCAACGCTTTCTGCGATGAATTTTTTCATCGACGATTTTTCCATCGCGAATTTTTATTTTTATTTTTATTTATTTGTTTATTATTATTATTATTATTTAAAAAAATATAAAAAATAAATGCTAAATCAAATATTATTTAATTATGGTAACACAAAAATTATTTTGGACTAAATAAAATATATTGGATCGGACTGGGTCAAAAATTAAGAGTCTACAATATACTTTGTTATTGGTTGATTGCATTAGATTGAATGTTAGGTTGATAGATTAGCTACCTATTGATCTCTAGATATTAAATGAAGGATCGAGAGGTGAAATTTGATATTGGAATTATGCAATCAACTACCCTAAGAATGAATTAGAAATATAAGTTCTAGGGTTTTATTAATTTGCAATTTCAAAACAATTGGTTGTTGTTAATTCATGACTGTGAAAACTAATGAATTGGTAATTAATAATTAAAATCAATGAACAAATTAAAATACAATGTCAAGTTAATGGATAATTTAAGAGTCAAGCTTTGATTAAATTGATCTACAACCCTAGGCACCATTCCTAGAATTGAAATAATCTTGTACAACCATTACACACGTTACTTTTAATTTTAATTGCTTTTCTCCACTACTTCAAACATCACACTCTTGCTATTAAATTTCTTGCTAATCAAACTATTACAAAATAATTCCTTCCTTGTGAGACGACCTTGGGGAGATCATTGTTGCTACAATTACCTCGTATACTTGCTAGTGCCGCTTGTAGTAGTAATTAGTCGAGTGCAATAGCTGCCAGGAGTGTAGAGAGGGCACAGGGACTTACAGCAGCAGCCAGAGCAGAGGAGAGAAGAACTAGGAGACCCTAGGGTGAGGCAGGGTCTTCATCATCAAAGAGAGGCCGAGGAGGATTGTCACATCTATGATTTTGGAGAAATTAAATAAGTAATTAGAGATATAAAAGTTATATATATTCAATATATATATCTAGAGTATATATAACATATACATATGGTATATTAATTGTATTTGTTGGATTAATACATTACATATTTAATATATTTAATACACATATAAGGTACATTTGATGCGTATATAAGATACATATTACTTGTGCATATGTGTAATATCCCAAATTTTTGAAAATTTCTAATTTTTAGAAATTTGATAAAATAAATTATAATTTAAATGGATAAATTAAAATAATGGTTTTAAATGAAAATTGAAGGGATTTTAAATGAAAAAGTGAAATATATATGTGATATATATGTAAAATATATACAACATATAAAAGTCAACACTTTTTAAAAAAAAAGTCAAAGTAAAAGGGTATTTTGGTAATTAAATCTTAGAAATTCAAAATTTATAAAATAATTCAAAAACAAATTATTTTTGAATAGAAGAGGGATTTTGGACTTTTAATTTATTAAATTAATAATTAAATTATTATTTATTCAATTATTTTAATATATATATGGTTATAAATAAAGATGAAAGAAAAGAAAAAAAAATAAAAAGCCATTTTCATCATCTTCTTCTTCCTCCTTGGTCGAACCTCTATTGTTGTGGAGCTAAGGATTTTGCTTATTTCATACTCCACAAATTGAAGGATTTCAAGTATTCAAAGTGGATTTTTGGTGATTTCCACCAAAATTAGTAAGTTTTCAATTTCTATTTTTGAATTTCATGAAAGTTTGAATATGTGTGTTTTGGGTTTTTGAAGTTCTAAGATTTAATTGTCTATTTAGGTATGGATGAAGTTATTTTAAGTTATTAACAATGATTTTAAGGCTGGATTAAAGAAATGGTTAAGTTTGAGTTAAGTTGGTTGAAGAGAGAGAATTTAAGGTTATGGAACATTTGGATATTTGAAATCATGAGTTTTAATTGTGCAAATTGGTTCCAAATGTGTTGTTTTGATGCATAAACAAGGATTTTAAAATCAAATAATGGATTTAGTTAAGTTTGGATAGAGTTTGAAGATGGTAGTATTGATTTAGGATTTTGGAAAAGTGAATTTTCAAAGAATGATTAATTGCTTGATTTTAATGCTTAAATCATGTTATTTAATGATATAAGTGGTGGAAATAAGATTTAAATGATAATTGGATTGAGTTGGAATGGAGATCCTTCAATGGTGAACGTTATGCCATTTTAAGGTTTTGAACATAAGCATGTGATTAATTAATATAATTAGTTTAAACATGTTAAAATATGTTTGTAATGATATAAATAAACTCAAAATAATAATTTAATGGGTTAATATGGATTTGCTAAGTTAAAGTAAGGAATGACCTAATTTTTGAAATTTTGTAGGAGTGTTGTTAAATTAAGGTTTGATGTTGAGAATGCCTTAGAATGTGATATTAAATTATTATTTATGATCATATTTGGTATAGGCATTGAGAGGAAGTAGTTTGGCCAATCCAAGTGTTGAAGGGTAACTTGGAAGAGAATGTTGGTGAGAGTTTTAAGCTTGTTTTGGTTTCTATTTGAGGTAAGTACAAACTTTGAGTACATTGGTTATGTTTGTATGTCATTTGGGCTCAACACATTTTGGTTGAAAAATGTGTTAAGCTACTTGATACATTGGTTATGTATGAATAATGTGCTATGACATTTGTAATGTCATATATGTGTTAAATGCATTGTGAAAAGCCATTGATAATGGCTAAATTGTGTAAAGTGTGAAGTATGTGAATTATGTGGAAATACCCAAAGTAATTGGGTAATGTGTTGTGAATGAAAAACAAAATGTGGTATAATGCAATGGGATATGTGGAAATATAATGAAATGAATTGATATTGATATAAAAAAAATGAGAAAAATGAGAAAGTGAGAAAAGTGAGAAAAGTGAGAAAAAAAAAGAGAAAATAAGGCAATGTGCCTATTTTGATAATGTGACAATGAATAAGAGATTTATAATGAGAAATATGAATAAATTGTGTGCCTAGTATGTTATTGAATTTTCAAAGTTCTGTGTTCGGCGGCATGCCTATAATTGCCTACCGGCTAGACGCTGGGCATCATTGTGAAAATGTTTTTGAGGTGAAATGACCAGGTTGTAAGCCTCAAAAATAAGTATTTGAAGCTAGGTTGAGTGAAATGACCAGGTCATAAGCTCAGGCCTAGTTGGATTATTTAATTGATATATTGCCTATGGGGCTAGACATATGGTATCATTATAGACCAAAACAGTAACTCTGGAATTTGAATAGCATATTAGTTATCTTTGGGCCCATGTTTGTGTTTGTTTTTATATGAATGGTGGATTGTGAATTATTTGAAAGGTATAAGAAAATGGAATGATGTGATGTTCATGAGCATTGTGCATTGGCATTGTATTTGAGTTTTATTGTTATTAGCAAAGTTTATACCACTAAGCTTCGGCTTAGCTCGATTGTAATTCGTCATGCAGGTGACATGGATATTTTGGTAGAGCTGGAGAGTTCTACTAGACTTGGTCTAGTCTATGTTTGTATTTATTGAGCTTGAAGAGTTGGTTTTAGGTACATCAAGATCAGAGCCAGTTGCCAGCATGTACATATTTGATATTATAGTATATTTTGATATTATGTATGTTATGATATGTTTTTGAAGTATATATTGAAAATTCTAAAGAATGTTTTGAATAATTTGTTTAAGATGAGATCTTATATGTGTTGTTGGTAAATATACCTATATATAAGAATTTTGAGAAAATATGGAGAAATTGAGAAGTATTGGTGAAATGCTGAATTGATTTTATTGGGAGTGTTTGTTTTAAGCAGGTTGTGTTTTGCTGAATTTTGGGAATGCCAAATTACAGACAAAACTAAAGCGATTTGTTTTTTAGAGATTTTCATATAAAATGTTATTTCGGATTACTATAGCAAGTAAATAATATTTATATACTAGTTAATTTTATATATTCAGTATTTGAAATTTTAAAACAAAAATATGAAAATTTTTATTAAACTGGTCTGTGACATTTTTGTACCATATATGCATATTTTACATATGTTGGAAATATGTATTGTACGTATATAGGATATAAGGGTGTTACAGAGATATCCTCAGAGGTTTAGTAGGAGTTATGGGCAACCTGGTAGGTTATCATAGCAATAGAGACATAGACTTGTAGCCTCAATGGCTAGTGCTCAAACCCTAGTGACTCAAAGAACTATTCCACCTACCTGTGTTCATTGTAGTAGAGCACATGGAGGTGCCTGCTGGAGGACAGGTGCACTAGCAGTGTGTTATAGATGTGGATCACCAGACCATTTTCTTAGAGATTGTCCAGAGCCACCAAATGATAGACAGATAGATACAACAGGTTCTAGACCCAGCGTCAGAGAGGGTCATGGTGGCAGAGGTTTTGGTAGAGGTGGTAGATCAGGGTCTAGTTAGAGAGGAGGTTCTACAGTAGGGAGTAGACCAGAGAATACAGGGCCATCATAGTGGGTTTATGTGATACAGAGGCAGTCGAATGCTTCAGCTGTGATAGCTGGTACTTTTACTTTATTTGGTACTTCGGTTCTTATATTGATAGATCCTAGATTGACTCATTCATATATTAGTACATCCATATTTCTTGTGAGTGATTTGCATTCTAAGTTCCTAGGATTTGATGTTTTGGTTACAAATCCTTTAGGGCACAGTGTTGTTGTTAGCAGGATGCACCGAGATAGTCCAGTTGTTGTGCAGGGTGAGGAGTTTCTCGGTGACCTAATTGAGATGCCTTTCAAGGAGTATGATTTGATTCTAGGCATGGATTGGTTTTCCAGACATTGGGCTGTAGTAGACTATCAGCAGAAATGTGTTGCCCTGAGAATACGTGATGATAGAGATGTGGTGGTATCTAGTGAGCATAGACATCTTTCATTCATGTTTATTTCAACTATATTGGCTAGGAGGATGATCCGAAAAGGATGCGAGGCATATCTTGCTCATGTGGTAGATACCAGAGTAGTAGAGTCCCAGCTTGACAGTATACCTACAGTTACCGAGTTTCCAGATATTTTCCCTGATGAGTTGCCAGGAGTGCCTCCTAAGAGAGAGGTGGAGTTTGGTATTGATTTGTTGCCTGGTACCACTTCCATCTCTATTACCCCTTATCGGATGGCACCTACAAAGTTGAAGGAGTTAAAGGTGCAGTTGCAAGAGTTGCTTGATAAAGGATTTATTTGCCCTAGTGTGTCTCTATGGGGAGCACCTATTTTGTTTGTGAATAAGAAGGATGGAACCTTGAGATTATGTATTGATTACAGATAGTTGAATAAGGTGACCATCAAGAGTAAGTATCCATTACCTAGAATAGATTATCTCTCTAATCAATTGAAGGGAGCAACAGTATTCTCTAAAATTGATTTGAGATTAGGATACCATCAGTTGAGAGTTAGAGATGTATATATACCCAATACAACTTTTTGCCCAAGGTATGGGCATTATGAGTTTCTAGTAATGCCCTTTGGATTGATGAATGCACTAGCAACATTTATAGATTTGATGAATAGGGTGTTTAGACCATACTTAGATCAGTTTGTGGTGATTTTCATTGATGGTATTCTGGTGTATTTTCGTAATAAGGAGGATCATGACAGGCATCGACAGATTGTATTACAGATTTTAAGAGAGAAGCAGTTGTATGCTAAGTTGTCTAAGTGTGAGTTCTGGCTTGATAAGGTAAATTTTCTTGGTCATGTGGTATCAGCAGAGGGTATTAGAGTTGATACGAGTAAAGTTAAGGCTATCTTGAATTGGAGTCCACCAAAGATTGTAATAGAGGTTAGAATTTTTCTGGGTTTGGCAGGCTGTTATCATAGGTTTATGAAGTGTTTTTCTATGATAGCTACAGCAGTCACCAGATTACTTTGGAAAGGAGTTAGATTTGTGTGGAAAGATCGGTGTCAAGCGAGTTTTTAGCAGCTAAGGGAGATGTTAACTCTGGCTTCTGTTCTTACTTTGCTTGTGGAAGTAAAACCATATGTGATATACAGTGATGCTTCACATAGTGGTTTAGGTTGTGTTCTGATGCAGGAGGGTAGAGTTCTTGCTTATGCATCTCGACAGTTTAAGTCACATGAACTGAATTACTTGACTCATGATTTGGAGTTAGCAGCCATAGTTTTTGCATTGAAGATTTGGCGACATTACTTGTTTGGGGAGAAGTGTTTCATTTATACCGATCATAAAAGTTTGAAGTATTTAGGTATTCAAAGAGAGTTGAATCTTCAGTAGAGATGATGATTAGAGTTGATTAAAGACTATAACTGTTTGATTGATTATCATCCTGGCAAGGCAAATATTGTTGTTAATGCCTTGAGTTGGAAGTCTTTGGCAAGTTTGACTGCTTATTTGCTCTTGTAGTTTGTTGAGTTGAGAGTGTTGCATGGAAAATTTGAGTCTTGTGATGATGGTGAATTGTTGGCTCAATTGTAATTGAGGCTAGTGTTATTGGATTAGGTTAGGGAAGCCTAGTTGGCAAATGAAAAGACCCAGAAGATTGTGTTAAATTGCCAAAAGGGGGAAAGTCAAGACTTTCATATGAGAGATGATGGCAATCTATCGTATAGAGATAGGTTGTGCATTCCTGATGATGCAGAATTAAAGAGGATGATATTAGAGGAAGCACATCAGTCAATTTATGTTATGCAACCTGGTAGTACCAAGATGTATCAAGATTTAAAACAACATTATTGGTGGTCAGGTATGAAGAGGGATATTGCAGAATTTGTGTCCAGATATCTCACTTTCCAGAGAGTAAAAGCTGAGCACCAAGTTCCTTCAGGGTTGCTTTAGCCATTATTAGTACCAGAGTGGAAATGGGAGCAAGTAACAATAGATTTTGTGACTGGATTGCCTTTGAACCAGAAGAAGCATGATGCAATCTAGGTTATTATTGATCGGATGATGAAGATAGCTCATTTTCTTCCAATTCGAATGGATTATTTGTTGGAGAGGTTAACTGAGCTGTATATCAGTGAGATAGTGAGGTTGCATGGAGTCCTAGTTTCTTTGGTGTCGTACCGAGATCCCCAATTTACATCGAGATTTTGGAGGAGTTTACAGGATGCATTGGGCTCTCGATTGCATTTTAGTACTGCTTTCCATCCTCAAATAGATGGGCAGTCAGAGAGAGTGATACAGATTCTAGAGGATATATTGAGGAGTTGTATTATTTATTTTACAAGGAGCTGGGATTTGTTTTTACCACTGATTGGGTTTATATATAACAACATTCATAAGTCTAGTGTTGAGATGGTACCTTATGAGGCATTGTATGGCAAAAGGTATAGAATACCTTTATGTTGGGATGAGATTGGAGAAGGTAAACTGGTTGGTCCTAATTTGATTAAAGAAACAGAAGAAAAAGTGAAATTGATTTGGGATCATTTGAAAGTAGCTTTAGATCGACAGAAATCCTATATAGATTTGAAGAGGAAGGATATAGAGTTCAGTGTGGGAGATAAAGTGTTTCTGAAAGTGTCTCCATGGAAAATGATTTTGAGATTCGGTCATAAAGGGAAGTTGAGTCTTCATTTCATAGGACCATATGAGATTCTGGAGAGAGTTGGTCCAGTGGCTTACAGGTTGGCTTTGCCGCCTGAGTTAGACTGGATACATAATGTCTTCCATGTCTCTATGCTTCGAAGGTACAGGTTAGACCCATCTCATGTTTTGTTAGTGGAGTCTATTGAGTTAATACCAGATCTGACTTATGAAGAAGAACCAGTAGCAATTTTGGCACGAGAGGTAAAAGAATTAAGAAATAAGAAAGTGCCACTTGTGAAAGTCCTTTGGAAGAATCATGCCACGGAGGAGGCAAATAAGGGAGAGTGAGCAGTTGATGCAGAGTTGGTATTCCCAGTTGTTCTAGAGTCGATAGCAGGTAATTTCGCGAATGAAATTTTCTTAAGGGAAGAGAATTATAACACCCATAATTTTTGAAAAATTAAATAAAATAAATTAAAAATTAAATTGGATAAATTAAATAAATGATTTAATTGGAAAATGAAAGGATTTTAAGTGATAAAGTAGAATGTATATTTAAAATATATTTTAAGTAAACATATATAAGACATATACATGTACTTAAGATATACATCACATATATATATTATATAAAGACTTGGAAGAAAGTCAATTTTGATTGATTAATAATAATAATAATAAAGAATGGTGCATAGTGACTTATTATTTTATAATATATATATAGATAAGAATGGATTGAAAAGGAAAAAATATTTTATTTTTCCTTCTTCTTCTTCTTTGTTGTGAGATAGAGAGAGAGAGAGTAAAAAGGAGCTTCTTTCTTCTTCCATACACCAAGGATTGAGAGGATTTCAAGGATTCAAGTGGAGTTTTTGAGGATTTTTCATCAATTGGTAAGTTCTTTATTAATTTTGCAAGCTCTTTGGAATTCTATGGAAGAATATGATTTGTGGAATTTGGGATCGTGTATTAGAATGTTTTAGTAGCTTATTTTTGGTATGTATGGAGTTGGTTTTAAGTAGTTTATAATGATTTTAAGGTTGGATAGAAGGAATGATTGATTTTAAGTTGAGTTTGGAAGTGGTTATATTGAAATGGTAGACCGTACAATATGTTGGGCATGTCAACAGTGCTGAGTTTCAATGTTGATGACACGACCAATAACACGACCATGTCTCTGAGCATGTCGTAGCTACCGTGAGGCTAGATAATTGACATGGCCAGTAACATGCCTATGTAGTTAGGCGTGTTAAAGTTTTTGTAAGGCAGAATTAAAGACACAGGCAGTGACACGTCATGTCATTGGACATGTTAAAGTGTCTATGAGAGTAGGTTAATGACACAGTCATTAACCCACCCGTGTTGTTAGGCGTGTCACTTGAGGATATTGTCTAAATGACTATTTTCTTTTTCTTTCATTTTTAATTCCTATTTAAATGATTTGATATTGAGAATGCCTTAGAATGTGATATTAAATGGTTGTTTAAGATCACATTTGGCTTAGGCATTGAGAAAGAGTAGTTTGCGACTTAGCCTAGCTATCTGCAAGTGCACAGATCGTTAACAAGTAATATATGATGAGTAGAGTATCGTTCCCATGAGAAAGTTAATTCTAAGTACCAAACAATTAAATTGAATAATATTTGGACAATCAAATTTAATTTTTATGATTTAACTAGCTAAAATGACAATGAATCAAAAGTAAATTTATAATAATTTAAGACTTAGAGTTTGGTCACCTTTATTGATTTATCATGGATTTTCTAAGGTATCGATTTAATTCAGTCTTCCTTTTTATTAATGGTTGGATTCTCCTAAATTAAGTTCAAGTCTCTCTCAAGTACTAGAACTAATATTGACTTTAATCCTTACGTCTACTCTCGTGAACATATGTAATTAAATCAATTCATTAAGTTTTATGAGAATCTTGAATCAACCTCTTAAGGGTTTAACCTTATCTCTAAGTGAGAATCTTACTTAAGATTGATATCTCCTTGGACTAATGTCATGCTTCCACTCTCGCTCCATCACACAACATCTCAAATAAATTAATCATTGGCCAGATAATCAAAACATTAAGTGTAACACCATTATACCATATATATGTACAATACATATTTCTATCATATGTAAAATATGCATATACGGTACAAAAATGTCACAGACCGGTTTACTAAATTTTTTTTCACATTTCCAATTTAAAATTTCAAATTCTAAATATATAAAATTTAAATAGAATATAAATATTATTTACATGTTATAAGAATCCAAAATAAATAATATATATAAAATCTCTGAGAAAATTTTGCCAGAGTTTTGTCTGTATTTTGGACATTCCAAAATTTTTCAAAACACAACCTGTAAAAAAAAAACACTCCCAAATAATTTCAAATCACCATCTTAACCATACTTCTCAATTTCACCAAGTTTCTCAAACATTTATACATCTAGATATATATAATTTAAAACACATCTACTCTCTCATTTCAAATACATTGACCCAAACATTCTTTATAATGTACAATACGTAAAATCCAAAACATAATATATTATGCATAAAACTCAAAAATGTACAATAACAAAAAAATATATACATGCCGCTGGCAGTGTTTCTGATCTCAATAGAAACTCAACAAGGTCAACTACAAGTCTAGATCTGACCTAGTTTAGAAGAACTCTCTAGCTCAGCTGGGTCTACCCTGTCACCTATACCATGGAAACAATCGCGCTAAGCCGAAGCCTAGTGATACAAACTTTGATAATAATAATAATAAAACTCAATTTAATGCCAATGCATAATGCATATAGATGTCACATCATTCCACTTTCTTATATTTTTCAAATATTTCATAATTCACATTAAAATAAAGACGAGCATGGGCCCAAAAAGGATCTAACATGCTATTCAAATTTCAGAGTTACTGCTTTGGTCCATAATGACACTATGTGTCTAGCCCCGTAGGCAATATATCCATGGATAATGTAATAGCCCCAGTCTTTTGGATCTCAACCCGGCTAGACCCTTAGGCCCCAGTATCTTGGTCCTCAATCCGACTAGACTGCTATAGTTTTTGAGGCTTACAACCCAGTCTTTTCACCCCAAAAATATCCTATTTATTAGCTGGCCTGGCTTACGACCCAGTCTTTTCACCATTCCAGCGTTTAGCTCATAGGTAATCATAGGCATGCCGCCAAACCCAGAACTCTGAAAATTGAATAACATACTAGGCACACAATTTATTCATATTTCTCATTATTAATCTCTTTCTCAATTTTACATATTTAATGTAGGTACATTGCCTTATTTTCACATTTTTTCTCACTTTTCTCATTTTTATCAATAACAATTCATTTCATTGTTCCATATATCTCATTTTTGTATTCACAACACATTACCCAATTACTTTGGGTATTTTCACATAATATGCATATTTCACATTTTACACAATTTAGCCATTATCAATGGCTTTTCACAATGCATTTAACACATATATGACATTACAAATGTCATAGCACATTATTCATGCACAATCAATGAACCAAGTAGCTTAACACATTTTCCAACCAAAATGTGTTAAGTCCAAATGTTATGCAAATATAAACATTATATTCAAAGTTTGTACAAACCTCCACTAGCAACCCAAAGCAAGCTAAAAATAACCTTCAATCCAATCTTTCCCCTTCACCACTTGGATGAAGCAAATCAACCTCCCTCAATGCCTAAACAAAATGTGATAGAAAATAATTATTTAATATCACATTTAATGGCATTTCCAACATTAAACCATAATTACACATCACTCCTACAAATTTCCAAAAATTTAGCCTTTCCTTACTTCAACATTAGAATTCCATTCTACTACAATTAAATTAGTGTTTTAAGTTTATTTATATTATTACAAACATATTTTAATACATTTAAATAATTTACATTATAAAAATACACTCTTATATAAAAAATCTCAAAAATGGCATAACCTTCCCCCATTGAAGGTTTTCATTCCAACATAATCCATTACTCATTCCAAGCATATATTCATCACTTTTAACACTAAACAACATGCTTAAAGAAATAAAATCGCACAATTCAACAACTTTGGAAAATCACTTTTCCAAAACCCTAAATCTCCACTTCCATTCTCAAACTCCAAACCAACACCACAAAATCCAATATTTGATTTTAAAATACTTGTTTATGAATCAAAACAACTCATTTGCAAATAATTTTCACAATTAAAATTCATGTTTTCAAAACCCCAAAAATCCATAACCCTAAATTCTCTCTCTTCACCATTCTTTAACCAAACTCCATCATCTCTTCAATCTAACCTTAGAATCATTGTTAACTACCCAAAATAACATCATACACACCAATTCCAACAATTATAACATATTACATCAAAATCTCAAAACTCACATAATTCAAATTTCCAAGGAATTCAAAGAAAAGAGATGGAAACTTACTAATTTTGGTGGAGATCACCAAAAAATCACTTGAAACTTGTTAAATCCTTCAATTTATGGAGTATGGAAGAATCAAATTCTTAGTCTTCAAGCTCCTATGGAAAACGTCCCTTGAAGAAGAAGAAGATGAAGACTTTAATATTTCTTTCCCTTTTATCTTTTTTTTTTAAACCACATATATATATTAAAATAATTTAATTATTTAATTATTTTTTTAATAAATTAAAAGTCCTAATTTCCCTCTTTCATTCAAAAATAATTTATTTTTGAATTATTTTATTAATTTTGAATTTATAAGATTTAATTACCAAAATACCCTTTTGTTTTAAAAAGTGTTGACTTTTATATGTTATGTATATTTTGAATATATATCACATATATATTCCACTTTTTCTTTTAAAAACCCTTCATTTTTCATTTAAAACCATTAATTTAATTTATCCTTTTAAATTATAATTTATTTTATCAAATTTTCCAAAAATTAACAATTTTAGGATGTTACAATTCTCTCCCCCTAAAACAAATTTCGTCCTCGAAATTACCTGTCCTCATGTCTAGAACAATTGGGGAAACTGACTCTGCATCACCTGCTCACTTTTCCATGTTGCCTTCTCAATGGCATGATTCCTCCAAAGGACGTTCACAAGTGGCACCCTCTTTTTCCTCAATTCTTTAACCTCTCGTGCCAAAATCGCCACTGGTTCTTCCTCGTAAGTCAGATCTGGACTCACCTCAATGGACTCCACTGACAAGATATGAGATGGGTCAACCTGTATCTCCGAAGCATCGAGACATAGAAAATATTATGTATTCAATTCAACTCAGGTGGCAAAGCTAGTCTATAAGCCACTGGACCAACTCTCTCCAACACCTCATATGGTCCTATGAAACGAGGACTCAACTTTCCTTTGCGGCCAAATCTCAAAATCTTCTTCCATGGAGAAACCTTCAAAAACACTTTATCTCCCACACTGAACTTTATGTCTCTATTCTTTAAATCTGAATAGGATTTCTGTCGGTCTGAATCACCTTCACTTTTTCCTCTGTTTCCTTAATCAAATTGGGACCAATCGGTTTACCTTCTCCAACTTCATCCCAACACAAAGGTGTCCTGCATCTCCTGCCATATAAATCCTCATAAGGAGTCATCCCAATACTGGACTGATGACTATTATTATAAGCAAACTCAATTAATGGCAAAAATCTGTCCCAATTCACAGTAAAGTCAATGATACAGCTCCTCAACATATCCTCCAAAATCTGTATCACTCTCTCTAACTGTCCATCTGTCTGAGGATGGAAAACAGTACTAAAATGCAATCGAGAACCCGAAGCATTATGCAAACTCTTCCAAACCCTCAAAGTAAACCGGGGATCTCTATCCAACACCAAAGAAACTAGGACTCCATGCAACCTGACTATCTCATTGATATACAGTTCAGCCAACCTCTCAAGAGAAAAATCCATCCAAACTGGAAGAAAATGAACTGTCTTCATCATTTGATCAACTATCACCCATATTGTATCATGCTTCTTCTAAGTCAAAGGTAGTCCAATCACAAAATCCATTATCACTCGCTCCCATTTCCACTCTGGCACTGATAAAAGTTGGAGCAACCCTGAAGGAACTTGGTGCTCGGCCTTCACTTTCTGGCAAGTGAGACATCTGGATACAAGCTCTGCTATGTCCCTCTTCATACCTGACCACCAATAATGTCACTTCAAGTTCTGATACATCTTGGTACTCCCAGGGTGCATAGCAAAAAGTGACTAATGTGCTTCCTCTAATATCATTCTTTTCAATTTTGCATCATCAGGAATACACAATCTATCTCTGTACCATAAACTGCCATCATCCCTCACATAAAAGTCTCGACTCTCCCCCTTCTGACAAACCAACACAATTTTCTAAATTCTCTCATCTGCCAACTGAGCCTCCCTAATATGATCCAACAAGACTATCCTCAACTGCAACTGAGCCATCAAAGCACCATCATCAGAAGACTCAATTTTAGCATGCAATGCTCTCAACTCAACAAGCAACGAGAGCGAATAAGCAGGCAAACCTGCCAAAGACTTTTGACTCAAGGCATCAGCAATAACATTTACCTTACCAGGATGATTGTAATATCCCAAACTATACCCTAAAATTTTTGGAATTCTTATTGTTGTATTTGGATTAAATGTTATAAGTGTATATATGTTTAAGTGGGAAGACAAGAAAGGAAAGAGGAGTGTGTATATGTTGTATATATAGAGGTATATACAACATATACAAGTCAACTAATGAGATTTATTAAATAATTTTATAAATGGAAATTAAATTAAGTGGAAGAGGATATTTATATATTTTATTATTTAATTGCTTGGTTGAGATTTAAAGAGAGCTTGAGTGGTTATTAAGGTTCACTTTGCTCTCTTTCTATAATCTTCTTCTTCTTCTTTCTTTGTTTTGGCTGGCTATCTCCATAGCAAGAGGGAAAGAGAGATTTTATTCTTCCAAACTCAAGTTTAAGGGTGTTTCAAGAGATCAAGTTGGAGTTTGAAGGATTTTCATCATTTTGGTAGGTTTCCAACTTGTTTTCTTTTGAATTTGTGTGTTGAGCTTAGTGTATGGTTGTTGATGAGATATGTATGTATAATTGTGGTGTATTTGAGAGTGTTTTTATTGGTTTTGATTTTGGGTTTGGTTTGAAGGATAGGATAAGTTTGGTGAAAAGAAAACAAGTATTGTGGTTTGTGTATGTGTTGAATTGTGAAGATGGTTGTGTTTGATGCATGAAATTGCATTGTTTTGATGTTATGCAAGTCTAGTATGGTTTATGGATGTGTTTGGTTAAGTTAGTTTGGACTGAAAAAGGGTAAAGTATGTTGTTTGTTGGATGTGGTGTTGTTGGTGTCAAAATCAGGATTTTTGGCCTGACACGCCCATGAGCACGGCCAAGTCTTTGGGCGTGTCAATGGTTTTATTTTCTAGATGGATGACACAACCAGTGACACACCCATGTCACTGAGCGTGTCACAGCTTCTGTGTTGGAGTAGTATTGACACGTCCAGTGACACGCCCATGTCACTGAGTGTGTCATAGCCATTATTTTGGGGAAGGATTGACAAGGCCAATGACACGCCCATGTCACTGAGCGTGTCAAATCTTCTGTGTTGTGAGTTTAAGGCACGGTTAGGGACACGCCCGTGTTGTTGAGTGTGTCATGTGTAGAGTTTGCCCTAGTTGGTTCTTATTCTTATTTTTATATTTGTATCTCTAAGTGAGTGTGTATCATCACTTTTGGATTAGGTTTTGAAGAGATTGAGTTACCCTAATCCAAGTGTTGAAGGATTCTTGGAAGAGGAGTGGTTAGTTTGGTGTGAGTTGCTCTTGAGGTAAGTACAAACCCTACATGATTGCATACATTTGCATAACTTTGGGACTTAACACATTTGGTTGTAAATGTGTTAAGTAATCTATTACTTTGTTGATACATTTGATTAATGCTATGATTTGCATAATGTGAAAGATATAATGATCATTCAAAATGTATGTACAATGCAATTGGTTATGTATATCTTAATGATGAGATGTGAAGCCATTGTTGTTGGCTATGAAATAATTGGGGCATTTTTGCCTAGATGATTATGAGAAAATGAGAATGGAATTGATAATGAAATAATAAAAGAATTGTGTGCCTAGTATGTTATTCAATTTTCAGAGTTTTGTTGTTGGTGACATGCCTAAAAGTAACAATCCCTTGAAGCTGGGTTGGGCTTGGTCCTCGAAGCCAAGTTGGGTTGATGCTGAGCTCTCCTTGAAGCTTGGTTGGGCCTAGTCCTTGAAGCCTAGTTGGGATGTTACATATGAGATGTTTCTCATTGTGATAATGATTTGCCTACAGGCTTGATAAATGCGATTATTGGACCAAATCATTAACTCTGGAATTTGAATGACATATTAGTTTCTTTTGAGCCCATGCTTGTCTTTGCTTAAATGTGAATCATGAATGATGAAACAATTGAATAATATAATGAAATGTAATGTTATGAAATATGATATTCTTTTGTGTTGTTTCTAATTCTTGAAAGTATGATATTGGAATTTCATTGAATCATATTGTTATTCTGGTTTGTACCACTAAGCCATAGGCTTAGCGCGATTGTGGTTCATCGCGGGGGTGACAGGTTAGAACCGGAGAGTTCTGCTAGACCGAGTTGAGTCTAGGTTTGTGAAGTGTGGATTATTGGACTTCAAGATCAGAGACGAACTGCTAAACATGTATAAACTTTATATTTTGTAAATATTGATTTTGTTGTTTATATGTATATACCACTACATTTTTCGCTGCTTAATAAATAAATATTTTATCTATTATGTTTTATAATATATCTTAAATGTTTTAAGTTTTCTTATATTGATAATAGAAAGATTGGTTTGCTTTAAAATAGACCGTGACATTCCTGTATCCGGTATACATATATTACAGATGTGGGTGTACGTGATGTATGTATATTGGGTATAGGGGTGTTACAATGATAATCAATCAAACAGTCGTAGTCTTTAATCAACTCTAACCACCGTCTCTGCCGAAGATTCAGCTCTCTCTGAACACCCAGGTATTTCAAACTCTTGTGATCCGTATAAATGAAACACTTTTCCACATACAAGTAATGCCGCCAAATCTTCAAGGCAAAAACTATTGCTGCTAATTCCAAATCATGCATCGGATAATTCAGCTCATGCGATTTCAACTATCGAGAGGCATAAGCAATGACTATACCCTCTTGCATCAGAACACAACCTAAACCACTGTATGAATCATCACTGTATATCACATATGGTTTACCTTCCACAGGCAGGGTAAGGACAGGAGCTTGAGTCAACATCTCCCTCAACTGCTCAAAACTGGCCTGACACCTATCTGTCCACACAAATTTAACTCCTTTCTAAAGTAATCTGGTGAGTGGTGTAGCTATTATAGAAAAACCCTTCACAAATCGACGATAATAGCCTGCCAATCCCGGAAAACTTCTAACCTCTACCACAGTCTTCGGTGGGCTCCAATTCAAGATAGCCTCAACTTTACTCGGATCAACTCTAATACCCTCTACTGAAACCACATGACCAAGAAAAGCTACCTAATCAAGCCAGAACTCACACTTAGACAGCTTAGCATACAACTACTTCTCTCTCAAAGCCTGCAATACAATCCGCAAATGTCTATCATGATCCTCCTCAATATTCGAATACACCAAAATGTCATCAATGAAGACTACCACAAACTGATCCAAAAATGGTATGAGTACCCTGTTCATCAAATCCATAAAAGTTGCTGGTGCATTCGTCAATCCAAAGGGCATCACCAGAAACTCATAATGACCATACCTCGTACAGAAAGCTATCTTGGACACATCCACATCTCTGACTCTCAACTGATGGTACCCTAATCTCAGATCAATCTTAGAGAATACTACTGCTCCCTTCAACTGATCAAAGAGATCAACTATCTGAGGCATAGAATACTTGTTCTTGATGGTCACCTTATTCAACTGCCTATAATCAATACACAATCTCATGGTGCCATCCTTCTTCTTCACAAACAACACAGGCGCTCCCCACGGGGACACACTAGGGCAGATAAACCCTTTATCCAATAACTCCTGCAATTACACCTTCAACTCTCTCAACTTAGTAGGTGCCATCCGATAAGGGGTAATAGAGATAGGAGTGGTACCAGGAAACAAATCGATACCAAACTCCACTTCTCTCTCAGGAGGTATCCCTGGCAACTCATCAGGAAAAATATCTGAAAACTCGGCAACTATGGGTATAATTTCAAGCAGGGATCCCACTACTCTAGTATCTATAACATGAGCAAGATAAGCCTTACATCCCTTCTGAATCATCCTCCCAGCTGAAATAGCTGAAATAAACACAGATGAATGACACCTTTGCTCACCAGATACCATCACATCCCTACATCATGTGTTCTCAAAGTAGCACATTTCTTCTAACAGTCTACCACAGCCCCATGCTTGGATAACCAATCCATGCCCAAAATCATATCATATTCCCTGAAAAGCATCTCAATTAGGTCATCGAGAAACTTCTCATCCTAAACAACAATTGGACTACCTCTGTGCACCCTGCTCACCACAACACTATGCCCTAAAGGATTTGTCACCAAGAAATCAAATCCTAACGACTCATATTGCAATTCATTCATAGGCAAGATGGATGCACTTATGTATGAATGCGTAGATCCAGGATCGAATAAAGCAAGGACTGAAATACCTAATGAAGAAAATGTACCTGGAGACCCTTAATTTTTGACCCAGTCCGGTCCAATATGTTTTATTTAGTCCAAAATGATTTTTGTTGTCTAATTGGTCCAAAATAATTTTTGTTAAATAATTTTTGCTTTAGTATCTAATTTTTATTAATAAAAAATAAAAATAAACAAATAAAAGTCAAAAAATAAAAATAAAAATAAAATTCAGCGTCGAAAAAATCGGTGACAAAAAAATCATTTCTGCGGGCGAAATGGCAAAGCCATCCTGCGAGTGAAATGGCACACGCCATTTCGCCCGCAGGAAAATCCTGCGGGTGAAATGGTCGCCAGCTGGAATTTCCTGAGGGTGACGCCCGCTCCTCGCCTACTGCCGCAGCCAGCTGGAATTTTTTTCGCCAGCGCATTTTTTTCCTACGGCAATTTTTTCGGCAGTGCAATTTTTTCAACGCAAATTTTTCAAAACCTAATTCAATTAGGTTTTGGTTTCCTTTTCTTATCAATATTACTTGTCGTGATTAATTAGGAATAAACCATATGAAACCTCTATAAATAATGACCAAAGGCAATCAAATAAGAGGGAGGCCGAAAGGGACAAAAATTAGACAGTATGAGGGAAATCCAAATCTATGAAGGAAAAGCTTGAATTCAATTGATTTTTAAAGTAGCAGAAACACGATTTAAGGAATTACAGAGGCAAAAAGACTGGTCTTTGGAGCTTGTTCATCCAAGAAGCAATTTTGGTGCAACTTACAAAATAAGGTATGAAATTCTAATTTCTTTATATTTTACACAGTAGCATAATCACCCTTTGATTTCTTTTAATTCAAAGATTTTAGGACCTCAATTCACTTTCTTCTAAGGATTAAAATTCTTAAATCGTGGCTTTATTTTTTAAAAGCTTAAAGCTATTAGATTTATTTCTTCAAAACTCCAAAACCAAAATTTGTTTTCTAAATTTTCAAAACTCAAAATTGTGTTCTGTTACTTTCCCAAAAGCTTTAAAAATATCTTTTTTGCTTTATAAACTTTAAATTGTTGGTTTATTTTCATAAAATTCCATAAAATCTTCAATTGCTTTTTCCAAATCCTAAAAATCATGCATCACCGAAATCCTAAATTCTAAAACACTAAACCCAAATTCAACTTTTAAACCTAAAATAGTAAACTCTAACTACTTTAAAACCTTAAACCCTAACTTTTTCTATCCCTTAATCCTTTAAAACTTTAAAAATCATAAAAACATAAATACTTTTATTTTACATAGTAGCTTAAAAACACAATGAATAACCATAAACCAAAAATCAAAAATGTTTTAAAGTGTTCAAACCCTAGTTTCATGATTTCACCATTCAAACCTTAATTTAGTTAATCAAAGAGTCTTACCAACCTTTTAAAACATAAAACCTTAATCTATTTTAATTCCATAAAAAGTCACAGTAGCCTAATTTTATGAATTCCAAAACCTTAACACATGAGATAAAGAACACTAAATGAAAACAGTAGGTATAATTTGGATTTTTATTTACCTTATTCAATTCCATATTTGATCATGCTTGGTTTTATTTCTTATGCTTTAATTTATTGCTTGGTTTATTTTATTTATCATGGATGAATGTTTACTTTTTTTTTGATATTTGGTACCTTTGATGAATGATTTATTTATTAAGAATGATTATTTACTTTTATCAATTTATTTAGATTTCTAAATATTGTAAGAGGTATGTTTCCACTTGGTGGGTACCTCATTAGTTAAATATCATGCAATTTAATTTGCTTTTCTATCTTAGAACTTATGTAAAGGGCATGTTTCTACCTTTTGATTGGTGTCCTATCTAGGCATGTGATGTAAGGACATGTTTTTATCTTCGGATGGGTGTCCATTTATTTGTTTTGTTTTGTTTGGACATTGTTTTGATTTTTAATATATCGATTTTTTTAATTATTGTGTGTAATATGGATAATATTGTTATACTTAAGAATTTTATAATATTAAGACCTGTAAAGGAGGCCGGTTCCAATGAACCGGGCGTTGTGGGGGTGCTGGGCCATTTCTCACCTTCCCCACACGTACCCAACTTTCTGAACCCATTAGGGGGTTGGGGATTCCTTAGGAATCGAGTCATCCACCCCTTTCTTTTTCCCGGCCTGTTCGGGTGGCGACTCCATTTTCTCCGGACTTAGGTCAGTGTTCTCTGAGGCCCCGAGCCTAAACAGTGCCAAAGTCGCAAGAATCATTCCGCCGGGAGTGGGGGCAAAAATCCCCGCTCACAGTGGCGACTCCACTGGGGATAAGAGAAGTTGATTCCGTTGGTCTTTATATTATTCTATTCTTTCTTATAATGATACTATCCATTGCATCATCTTAGATTGCATTGTGTGCGTGAGTTAGGATGTTCGTGTTACCTGTGTTATGTTGTGTAAGGGATACCATACTTTCACTCAAAGTATGGAGATCAAGCATGGCATAACCACTCATAGCCTCGTACCGTTTGGTATATACTTGCTATGGGAACCTAAGCCTTTTTACCCAAAGACTAAAGCTCATGTAATTGGCCTAGTTACTTTCCCTAGGTTTTACCCTAAATGCATGTTGTTTGACTATAGTTAATTTATCTTGGCTTAAATCATGGCTTATTTGGTTTGTCCTTTTTTCTAATATGACCTAAATACATTGTGAGCTCAAAATAAACTTTTCTTTAAAGTCCAAAAGACTCAAGCTATTTTCAAAATTTTTCAAGATGGTCTTTGGACATAAGACTTTTCTGAAAATTAATCAAAATTTCTTTGGCTCATGGCCCAAATACTAAGCCCAAAATCCATTTTTCTAAAATCTTTTACAATGGGCTTAGAAACAAAACTATTTTTACCCAATCTTCTCTTACAAAGAGCTTGCAAAATATTTAGGTCAATTATGAAATACCAAAAATCAATTGTGGGCCTAGTTTACACTAAGAATAAATTAACCATGGGCTTATTTTTGGCATGAACCATTAGTTACCTTTTTCAAGTGAGAAATCTATTTATAATAAACCTCTTAATTTTGTTTTAATCCAATATAGCATAAAAGCTACTTTAGTTGGTTGAAAAGATTAAAACCTAATTAATGGGAATTATCATGGATGGATTTCCATTTTCAAAAATATAACTATTGGTTGAAACATCCGAGGGAATTATTCGAAAACAAGATACCCCATGTTGGTATTTTGTTAACCATATACCTAGGAAAAGAGACTTGCCATTCGTGTGTGGATGTTATAAGGTTGGAAGGAACGTCCTATTTGTCCTTGTTTGTTGATTGTTTTGTGCATACATGCATACATTTGCATCTCATATCATTGATCCTTTCTGGCTCACAGCCCTGGATTACAAAAGTTCAAAAGCTTACAACAATCCGACATACGCCGGAGACGAGGTATCTAGCAACGACTAAATCACTTGCTCACCAAAAACAATGGATCCCAAACAAATTCAAAGAATGGTAGATGATGCCTTCAATGCCAAGATGGAAGAAATAAAAGAGGCCATGGCCAAGACCATAAAGAATCAACTAGCTACAATTTTAGGAAACAATGCTGAAGCATCTGCTAGCATCAAGAAGACAAAGGACAATGGGAAGGCTAAAATTAATGAAGTAGCTTTTGATGATGATAAGGTGATCATTGATGATGAAGATTGGGCTCAATACTACCAAGATCTTCAAGACAAAAAGGAGCCGAAGGTTGTTAAGAAGGCAACTATTGAAAAGACTGAGACTTCTGATGTTCAAAAGATGATTGTTGATTTAGAAAAGAAATTTGAGAAGAAATTTAAAACTGAAGAGGTGTCCGAGATCGACAAATTGTTTGAGCTAGATGAAGATGTCCTGTACAAGTTCAAAATTGCATCTTTTGCCAAGTACAATGGCACCGGAAATCCTCATCTCCATGTGAAGCAGTATATCACTGCCATGCAATCTGCCTGAGCTACTAATGCTCAAGCCCTAAGGTACTTCATGCTCTCATTGGACCCTGTTGTCCAAAATTGGTTCAATACATTAGATGAAGGAACACAAAAGAGTTGGGATCTACTTTACAAAACCTTCATCCAGCAATATGGGTATAATGTTGAGTTGGAAGTTACCTTAATGGAAGTGGAGTCATTAGGCAAAGGCCAAATGAGAATTTTGTGGACTATGTGAAGAGATGGAGAAATAAGGCCGCTTTGCTCAAGAAAAGGGCCGACGAATCCGATCAAATAAGGATGATCGTGAGAGGCGTTCTGCCTAATCTCCATGAAAGGATGTCTCACACCCTTATAAGGGATTTCAAAGATCTTCTCCAAGCTAGTCTACAAATTGAAGAGTGGAAAAGGGAGAAGAATCGCTTTTCAATAAGAAGGAATGAGAAAGGAAACAACTAGCCTAACAATCAAAGCACACAAAAAGAAGTTGATGTTAATGTAACAGGTCAAGGGAATAAAAGACAATTCTCAGAATTGGGGAAACCTCTATCTTGGGTTTTTAGCAAGCTGCAAAAGAAAGGGTTATTACAACTGTTAGCTCCTCGACCTTTACATAATCCATTGCTACCAAACTTCAATGCCGAGGCCTTCTGTCAATTTCATCAAATGCGAGGACATAAAATAGATATATGTGCTCGTCTAAGGCATGAGATTCAAGACCTAATCGATAATGGCAAGCTACCCAAACCGGATAAGCCCAACACCAAAGACAATCCATTACCAAGGTTCAATAGAGTACCTCCACCGGCAACCTTCATGGTGGGAAAAGGATTGGAAGAAGATTTTGTTTTATCATCCTTTCAAGATGGGGATATTGAAGTTATGAAAGGAAAAGAAGCCTAACTCAATGAACTTTCCTTAGCTTGAATGTTGCTTTTCAATCTTACTGTCTTTAATATTTTGGAACTATTGTGTTTTTCAAATTTAAAGTTGCTTGAATAAATTATTTTCATCAAAATTTTTTGGTCTTTATTCATTTTTATGCTCAACTAATGAGGTATCTAGCTTGATAATTCATGAATTAATGCATCATGACTCGAATGACTTTACTAGGACAGGGAATTGCTCTATAGCATTGAGTTCTGTGTGCTTACTTAGAGAGGGCTCTTGCATAATTACCTTTGTCTAGGTCCTAGTCAGTCTTAGAACATGCTTTGACAAGCTTTCGAGGCAAAATTGAACTCTACTTATTTAAGAGAGAAATGATCTAGGCATTGTTTGGTTAGCCAACAACTAGTATCCACCTTACTAAATATCAATCCCTAGTTGTCCCTTTGAGCCTTCATAAAATTTTAGCTTTCTTTTCATTGGCTTGAAAACCCCAATAATCTACCCTGAGCTATTGTGATACTTTTGACAAGTCTTATGATCACTAAGATGAATAGGCAAGAAGATCAAAGAAAGCAATGATTAATCAAGATCATGAGGATAGTTGAAGTTTCAAGACCATGAAGATAGTTGATGTTTTCAAGATCATAAGGGTAGTTGAATTTTTTAAGACCATAAGGGTACCTAAAGTTCACTTAATATCTCTACTATGTCAAGACAACATTAGAGTAACAAATGCTTTATCCTTGTTAATGAAGATTTATGTTACTCCCCTCATCCATTATTGGAAGCCCAAGTTGGTACAAACAAGACAACTCAGTTTGAGCTAAAAAAAATGAATCAAACAAAAAAAAGAGAGAGAAGAAAAGAAAACAAAAAAAAGACAAAAGTAAAGAAAAAGAAAAGGAAAAAAGAGGAAAAAAAAGAAAAGAAAAGAAAACCTAAAAAGGCAGTTCAAAAAGCCAATTGAGTTCTCTTTTACCTAAGACAACAAAAGGCTTCCATTTGGACAGTTTGACTTGAATTGGTCCAACCCGACCAAAGATACCACAAAATCAGAGGAAAAGGAGAAAGACCATCCAATTCTTGAAAGTTCTGTACTTGATAGTCCTACAAGAAAGAAGGATAAAATGATAAAAGAAAGGAAAGAGTAAGGAAAGAGAAGGGAAGAGTAAGAAAAAATAAGGAAAGAAAAGGGAAAAGAAGAAAAGAAACAGATTTGGGTCTTAAACTTTTTATAAGGGCAAAAATTGTCCTAATTAAGATCCAGATTAATGCCAAAAAGATAGAAGGAATTTGGAGTCTAGAAAAATTTCTCCCAACTGTCTAAAGTTCCAACAAGAAATTTGTAGTGTGAGGGTTTGTCCATTGTGTCACACCAGCTCCAATCTCAAAATGGCCTCCACTTTAACCCGTGTCCCTTATAGTCCCCGTTTCAAGCCTATCAAAGGCTTGTTGATCTCTCTTGGTAGGTAGAGTCTATTAGTGGAGATAGTTTGGATAAGCATGCATATGAGATGGATAATATTTAAACTCAAATGAGACCTTTGACCAAGCAATGTGTATGTTCCTATCTGAAGTGCAACAGTTCTTGCTTAAATAGAAATGATTCCCGAGTTTAGTACGGTAACTAGGGTTGTCATGTTATAGATATATTAATTTAGAAAATCAAGTCCTGAGGTACATTGACATTGATTTGGCAAATCCAACATTTGATTTCAAAATCAAAATTCAAAAAATTCAAAACAAATTCAAAAAGTGTTTTGTCATACAAAGCCTTCAAGTTAAGGGAAGTATGTTGAACCTCCAAAGGACACATTGGGCAAAGGGAATGATTATTGGCAAGGTCATGAAGAAGCTATCAATCGACATGCTGAAACATAGTTGGAAATGGATGCATCCCTGACTCTATTGCTTAGGGTCTCCACCACTCATGTTTTCAACATCTTGAAAATAAAAGCCACAAATGCAAAAGCTTTCGATCATTCCAATGCAAGACTTGAACAAGCATCAAAATGGAACTAACGAGAAAACTTCTGCTAATCACCTCAGTCTGTGAGTCAATAAAACCACTGTAAGTATCATTCATGCATATCATGCATATATGAGCATATTACATCGCACTTTCTTTTCTTAATGAACAGCAAACACCCTACGAATTAAAGATTCAAAAGAAGATATTAAATCAAGGGGGCATGGAAAGCCTATTTGCTTATGGAAGACCTACTCACTTTGCAAAGAGAAGAAATGAGTGCTTATGCAAAGAACTAGACAAGAAAAACATTAATCAAAGCTTGCACGAAAGAAAAAAATCCTTGGGGGGGCAAGGGGAGGATATAAGATCCAATCAAAATTGGAGGAAAAAAGGAAAAAGCAGTTGCAAGGGAAAAATGGCTAAAGTGCAAAAACTCCCTTGGAAGATCAAAACAAGGAAAGAAGAACATGGACCAAGCAATACATGGCCAAGCCAAATCAAGCTTGGCCGTGTCACCTCAAAGGAAATCTTGGCAGAACATGACACAGGCAGGAGACACGGCCAAGCCACTGGCCGTGTCTCACTTAAAGGGCAAAGCCAAGAAAGACCAAGCAAAGAGAGAAAAGAAGCAGTAGGTGACACTGGCAGGCGATACGGCCAAGGCACTCGCCGTGTCACATGACACGGCCACAAGCTTAGCCGTGTCCCATCCTAAGCCAAGAACAAAGAAGAACCAAAGAAAAAAACACAGAAGCTGACACACCTAGGAGACACAGCCAAGCCGCTGGCCATGTCACTCCCATCTTCAAAGAACAAAGAAGACCCAATCTCCAAGGATGAAGATCCATTTTCAAGGGTGAAGACCCAATCTCCAAGGATGAAGATCCATTTACAAAGGTAAAGACCCAATCTCAATGAATGAAGATCCATTTGCAAGGGTAAATACCCAATCTCCAAGGATGAAGATCCATTTTCAAAAAAGGATGAAGATCCATTTTCAAAAAAGGATGAAAATCCATTTTCAAGGGTGAAGACCTGATCTCAAAGAAGGAAGATCCATTTTCAAAGGTAAAGATCCATTTTGAGGCTGAAGAACCACAATGCATAGAACGGCCGGAGCAGTCAGACTTCTCACCTAAAAGGTTAGTCGAACTCATTCACGGATCCAAGTACCCTAAAATCAAGTTCAATCCTGGGTCTAAGTACCCAAATTAAATCAAAATAAATTCAATCTTGGGTCCAAGTACCCAATCTTGGGTCCAAGCACCCATTCTCGGGTTCAAGTACCCCAGCTCGGGTTCAAGCACCCCTTCTTGGGTCCAAGTACCCAAGCTAGGGTTCAAGCACCCCTTCTCGGGTCTAAGTACCCAAGTTCGGGTCCAAGTACCCAATCTCGAGTCCAAGCACCCAATCTCGGGTCCAATCACCCATTCTCAGGTCTAAGTACCCAATCTCGGGTTCAAGCACCCCTTCTCGGGTCCAAGTACCCAAGCTTAGGTCCAAGTACACAATCTCGAGCCCAAGTACCCAAATACGATTTAGGATCGAGTATCCAAATCTAGTTAGGATCGAGTATCCAAATCAAGTTTAGGATCGAGTGTCTGAACCCAATTTAGGATCGAGTATCCCAATCCAGTTTAGGATCGAGTATCCAAAGCCAATTTAGGATCGAGTATCCCAATCCAACTTAGGATCGAGTATCCAAATCCAGTTAAGATCGAGTATCCCAATCCAACATAGGATTGAGTATCCAAATCCAGTTAGGATCGAGTATCCAAATCAAGTTAGGATCAAGTATCCGAATCCAATTTAGGATTGAGTATCCCAACCCAGTTAGGATCGAGTATCCGAATCAAGTTTAGGATCGAGTATCCCAATCCAATTTAGGATCGAGTATCCAAATCCAGTTAGGATCGAGTATCCCAATCCAGTTTAGGATCGGGTATCCAAATCCAGTTAGGATCAATTATCCCAATCCAATTTAGGATCGAGTATCCAAATCCAGTTAGGATCGAGTATTCTGATCCAGTTTAGGATCGAGTATCCAAACCATTCGGGTCCAGAAACCAAATTTACTATTAGATCTAGAACCTAGAATTATTTCTAAGTCCAGAACTTAGCTCAGGTCCAGAACCTAGAATATTCCTTGAGTTAAGAACTCGAACCGGGTCCAGAACCTAAATTTTCCTTAGGTCTAGAACCTAGAATCTTCCTTGAGTCCAGAACTCGAACCGGGTCCAGAACCTAAATTTTCCTTAGGTCCAGAACCTAGAATCATCCTTGAGTCTAGAACTCGAATCGGGTCTATAATCCAAATTTTCTTTAGGTCCAGAACCTAGAATCATCCATGAGTCCAAAACTCGAATCGGGTCCAGAATCCAAATTCTCCTTAGGTCCATAACCTAGAATCATCCTTGAGTCCAGAACTCGAACCGGGTTTCTATAGGTCCAGAACCTAGAATCATCCTTGAGTCCAGAACTCGAATCGGGTTCAGAACCCAAATTTTCCTTAGGTCGAGAACGTAGAATTATCCTTGAGTCCAGAACTCAAACCGGGTCCAGAACCTAAATTTTCCTTAGGTCCAGAACTTAGAATCATCCTTGAGTCCAGAACTCGAATCGAGTCCAGAACCCAAATTTTCCTTAGGTCCAGAACCTAGAATCATCCTTGAGTCCAGAACTTGAACCGGGTCCAGAACCCAAATTTTCTATAGGTCCAGAACCTAGAATCATCCTTGAGTCCAGAACTCGAATTGGGTCCAGAACCCAAATTTTTCTTAAGTCCATAACCTAGAATCATCCTTGAGTCCAGAACTCGAACCGGGTCCAGAACCCAAATTTTCCTTAGGTCGAGAACCTAGAATTATCCTTGAGTCCAGAACTTGAACCGGGTCCAGAACCCAAATTTTCCTTAGGTCTAGAACCTAAAATTTATCCTTGAGTACAGAACTCAAACCGGGTCCAGAACCTAAAACCTCAACCATCTCATCAAAATTTAAGTCTTATTGCTTTTTACTCTCTTTCACTAAAGTTTCAGATCATTCAAGTAGGGGACAAACTGTAGATACTTAATTTTTTACCCAGTCCGGTCCAATATGTTTTATTTAATCCAAAATGATTTTTGTTGTCTAATTGGTCCAAAATAATTTTTGTTAAATAATTTTTGCTTTAGTATCCAATTTTTATTAATAAAAAATAAAAATAAACAAATATAAGTTAAAAAATAAAAATAAAAATCAGCGTCAAAAAAATCGTGATTTCAAATCCATGTAAAGGGCATGTTTCTACCTTTCGGTAGGTGTACTATCTAGGCATGTGATGTAAGGACATGTTTCTATCTTCGGATGGGTGTCCATTTATTTGTTTTGTTTTGTTTGGAGATTGTTTTGATTTTTAATATATCGATGTTTTATTTTAATTATTGTGTGTAATATGGATAGTATTGTTATACTTAAGAATTTTATAATATTAAGACCTGTAAAGGAGGCCGATTCTAATAAACCGGGCGTTGTGGGGGTGCTAGGCCATTTCTCACCTTCCCCACACGTACCCAACTTTCCGAACCCATTAGGGGGTTGGGGATTTCTTAGAAATCGAGTCATCCACCCCTTTCTTTTTCCCGTCTAGTCCGGGTGGTGACTCCATTTTCTCCGGACTTAGGTCCGCGTTCTCTAAGGCCCCGAGCCTAAACAATGCCGAAGTAACAAGAACCATTCCACCGGGAGTGGGGGCAAAAATCCCCACTCACAGTACCCGCAATGACGGCTGAAGCATCCGGCTGCCTCTACATCACATAAACCTACTGAAATGGCCCAGCCTCATCTGGCCTACTGCCTCCAGATGTAGAGCCTCCTCTCTGACTAAACCCATGTCGACCACCTCTGCTAAAACCTCTGCCACCATGACCCCTTTCTGACACTGGGTCGAGAAGATGCAGTATCTGCCTGCCTAACCTCTGGTGGCTTGGGACAATCTCTAATCAAATGGTTTGACGACCCACATCTAAAATACACTCCTGAAGCACCTCTCCACCAGCAGACACCTCCGTGTACTCTACCACAATGAACGCAAGTAGGTGGAGTAGGTCTCTGAGCCACTGGGGTCGGAGCACTAGCCACTGAAACTGCAGGTCTCTGTCTCTGTCTCTACTGCTGTACTGACCTACCAAACTACCCCTAACTCCTACTAAACCTTTGAAAATGTCCCCCTCGGTCTCTCTTCACTGATGAAGACCCTTCCTCACTCTGAGATCTCCTAACTCTAGTCTCCTCAACCCTGGCAGCTGCTGCAAGACTTTGTGCCCTCTCAACACTCCTGGCAGCTGTAACTAACTGGGAAAAATCCTGATACAGAGAGCCTACGATGATGCACATGATAAAGAGTCTTAGTCCCTCCTCAAATCTCCTGCACTTGTCAAACTCGTCAGAAATGATCCCACCAGCATAGTAACTCAACCGGATAAACTCGATCTCATACTCGGTCACTGTCCTGGTATCCTGTCTTAGACTCAGGAACTCCATCTTCTTTGCATCTTTATACTCTCTCGGAGTATACTTCTGCTCAAATTCTCACAGAAAATCATCATAGGTCAGGGCCGGTGGATCATCCAGAGCATGTGAAACCATCTTCCACCAATCATATGCATCTCTCTGCAGAAGAAATCTGGCATAATCAAACTTCTCTTCTAGACTAGCCTGTAACTGAATGAATACCCTTTGAACTCGCTCTAGCCGCTGCTCTGCTATAGCAGGGTCTTTAGTACCAACAAAGTCCTCAGCCCCATACTTTCTCAGTTAATCATACTACCTCACTGGCAACTGCAGCTGCGGCTGTGGCTGTAGCGGCTGTAGAATTAGAGCCTGCCTCAACAACTCTACCATATGCCATACCCAGCCAGGTAAAATCTCATCAGCTGCTGGTCTCACAAGCACAGAAATAGACGCCTCACCAGTAGATACAACTCTAGCTCCATCTCTACCCTCATCTGGAGCCACACTCTCTGCACTACCCTCAGCAACCTGGTGTGGCCGAGACACCATAACTACTTATATCTGCAAACAAAGCATAAAATACTATATCAGAGATCAAAAACTGCCAGTGCCAATGCATGTATTACAATTAAAAAGTATTTTTCAAATCCCCTATTTTAACTCTCTATCATCCCACCTAGGTCGAGAACCTCAAACTTAGGCTCTGATACCAAAACAAATGTAACACCCTTATACCCTATATACATACAATACATATTTCTAGCATATGTAAAATATGCATATACAGTACGAAAATGTCATAGACCGGTTTACTAATTTTTTTTTCACATTTCTAATTTAAAATTTCAAATTCTTAATATATAAAAATTAAATAGAATATAAATATTCTTTACTTGTTATATGAACCCAAAATAAATAATATATATAAAAATCTCTGAGAAAAATTTGCCAGAGTTTTGTCTGTATTTTGGACATACCAAAATTTATCAAAACACAACCTGCTAAAAGAAAACACTCCCAAATAATTTCAAATCACCATCTCAACCATACTTCTAAATTTCATCAAGTTTCTCAAACATTTATACATATAGATATATATAATTTAAAACACACTTACTCTCCCATTTCAAATACATTGACCCAAACATTCTTTATAATATACAATACATAAAATCCAAAACATAATATATTATGCATAAAACTCAAAAATGTACAATAACATAAAAATATATACATGCGGCTGACAGTGTTTCTGATCTCGATAGAAACTCAACAAGGTCAACTACAAGTCTAGACCTGACCTGGACTAGAAGAACTCTCTAGCTCAGCTGGGTCTACCCTATCACCTACGCGATGGAAACAATAGCGCTAAGCCGAAGCCTAGTGGTACAAACTTTGATAATAACAATAAAACTCAATGCAATGCCAATGCATAATGCATATAGATGTCACATCATTCCAATTTCTTATATTTTTCAAATATTTAACAATTCACATTAAAACAAAGACAGGCATGGGCCCAAAAAGGATCTAATATGCTATTCAAATTTCAGAGTTACTGCTTTAGTCCATAATGACACCATGTTTCTAGCCCTGTAGGCAATATATCCATGGATAATGTAACAGCCCCAGTCTCTTGGACCTCAACCCGGCTGGACCCTTAGGCCCAGTATCTTGGTCCTCAACTTGACTAGACTGCTACAGTTTTTGAGGCTTACTACCCAGTCTTTTCACCCTAAAAATATCATATTTATCAGTTGGCTTGGCTTACGACCTAGTCTTTTCACCATTCCAGCGTTTAGCCCTTAGGTAATCATAGGCATGCCGCCAAACCCAGAACTCTGAAAATTGAATAACATGCTAGGCACACAATTTATTCATTTTTCTCATTATTAATCTATTTCTCATTTTTACATATTCAATCTAGGCACATTGCCTTATTTTCACATTTTTCTCACTTTTCTCTTTTTTCACATCTTTCTCATTTTTCTCACTTTTCTCATTTTTATCAATAACAATTCATTTCATTATTCCACATATCACATTTTTGTATTCACAACACATTACCCAATTACTTTGGGTATTTTCACATAATATGCATATTTCACATT
Source organism: Garcia nutans (assembly GCA_947685225.1). Taxonomy (NCBI): domain Eukaryota; kingdom Viridiplantae; phylum Streptophyta; class Magnoliopsida; order Malpighiales; family Euphorbiaceae; genus Garcia; species Garcia nutans. The sequence goes on from CANTUV010000005.1 coordinate 20,621,729, forward strand.
TTACACAATTTAGCCATTATCAATAGCTTTTCATAATGCATTTAACACATATATGACATTACAAATGTCATAGCACATTATTCATACACAATCAATGAACCAAGTAGCTTAACACATTTTTCCAACCAAAATGTGTTAAGTCCAAATGTTATACAAATATAAACATTATATTCAAAGTTTGTACATACCTCCACTAGCAACCCAAAGCAAGCTAAAAGCAACCTTCAATCCAATCTTTCCAAGTTGCCCTTCACCACTTGGATGAAGCAAATCAACCTCCCTCAATGCCTAAACCAAATGTGATAGCAAATAATCATTTAGTGTCACATTTAATGGCATTTCCAACATTAAACCATAATTACACATCACTCCTACAAATTTTCAAAAATTTTGCCTTTCCTTAATTAAACATTAGAATTCCATTCTACTACAATTAAATTAGTGTTTTAAGTTTATTTATATTATTAAAGACATATTTTAATACATTTAAATCATATACATTATAAAAATACACTCTTATACACAAAATCTCAAAAATGGCATAACCTTCCCCCATTGAAGGTTTTCCACTCCAACACAATCCATTACTCATTCCAAGCTTATATTCATCACTTTTAACACTAAACAACATGCTTAAACAAATAAAATCACACAATTCAACAACTTTGGAAAATCACTTTTCCAAAACCCTAAATCTCCACTTCCATTCTCAAACTCCAACCCAACACCATAAAATCCAATATTTGACTTTAAAATACTTGTTTATGAATCAAAACAACTCATTTGGAAACAATTTGCACAATTAAAATTCATGTTTTCAAAACCCCAAAAATCCATAACCCTAAATTCTCTCTCTTCACCATTCTTTAACCAAACTCCAACATCTCTTCAATCTAACCTTAGAATCTTTGTTAACTACCCAAAATAACATAATACACACCAATTCCAATAATTATAACATACTACATCAAAATCTCAAAACTCACATAATCCAAATTTCCAAGGAATTCAAAGAAAAGAGATGGAAACTTACTAATTTTGGTGGAGTTCACCAAAAATTCACTTGAAACTTGTTAAATCCTTTAATTTATGGAGTATGGAAGAATCAAATTCTTGTTCTTCAAGCTCCCATGGAAAACGTCCCTTGAAGAAGAAGAAGAAAAAGATGAAGACATTTATATTTCTTTTCCTTTCATCTTTTTTTTTTAAACCACATATATAAATATATTAAAATAATTTAATATTTAATTATTTAATTATTTTTTTAATAAATTAAAAGTCCTAATTTCCCTCTTCCATTCAAAAATAATTTATTTTTGAATTTATAAGATTTAATTACCAAAATACCCATTTCTTTTAAAAAGTGTTGACTTTTATATGTTATGTATATTTTGCATATATATCACATATATATTCCACTTTTTCATTTAAAAACCCTTCAATTTTCATTTAAAACCATTAATTTAATTTATCCTTTTAAATTATAATTTATTTTTTCAAATTTTCCAAAAATTAAAAATTTTCAAAACTTTTAGGATGTTACATTAAGATTAAAGACAACAAAATAATCAAAGGATAACTAAATTAACCAAATAGACATTTATAACTCCATGATAAATTCAAATAAAGGGACCAACCCTAAAAAGGATTAGTTCATCATTATTGAAATAAAAACATTACAAATATTCAAAATGGTAAATGAAACATAATTTAAAAGGAACAAGAAATATCAAACTCTATTTCTTTGAAGAAGATCTTGACTTGAATCTTGAACTCCTCCTTGAAGCAGAATTTCACACCTCTTTTCTAAGAAACTCTAAACTAAATTTATTTGGATGAATCTAATCTAATTCTTGTATCATGCCCTTAAACCTTAGAGGAAGTGTGTTTAAATAGAGTGTTTGGAAGCTTCTTTAGTGGGGAAAAACTGAAAAGGTTAGGCCACATCTTGTTTGGTTCACCACCAACCCAATTGTTTACTCAAAGTCATGAATTTCGACCCCACGGCCGTGGCTTTTGAGTGCCACGGTCGTGGCCTGAGTTGGATTGGTCGATTTGAGAACTTTAGAGATGTAAAATGGTCGGTCTGGAAGGCCACAATCATGGCTTTTTCAATGCCACAGTCGTCGCATTGAAGTTGAAACTGCCAACTTAATTTTTCTTCTCTTTCTTGGCTTGGAAAAAATAGAGAAATCAATCCCATGGTCGTGGGTTTTGAGTTCCATGGTTGTGGCTTTCAATATGCTTCTAAAATATACAAAATCTCTTCAAAATAGAGCCAAAATCCATGCCATGGTCGTGGCCTTTGAGCCCCATGGCCATGGCTTTCCAAATGCTTCTGCCCTTGTAATTTCTGTCATTGAAAACTTGGACAGCTTCAAATCAAATCCCATGGCCATGGCTTTTTGATAGCTTTGGCCCTGAGATTCAAAATGAATCTGGACCTCTTAATTTCTCATCTTTAATTCCACTTTCAAGTTCAAAATCATGTATCATGATTTATAAGACCATGTAAATTCATTATTTTCCATTTTTGAGCTTGATTTCAGCTCCTTTTCATTTTTTTCATGATTTTTAGCCAAAATAAGCTTTTTCTTCATACTTGCAACTCTATACTTGAAATGCTGAATATTTTAGCTTTCACAATAAAGATTGATCAAATTCAATTGATAACAATAAAAATATAACTAGAATAATCATTAAATTATGTGCAAAATATTGTCCTATTAACTCCCCCAAACTTAAATCATTGCTTGCTCTCAAGCAACAAGAGTAATCTTATTCACAACAGGCCTCATTAAAACATTCCCAAGATTTTGATATACAAATAAAATTTCAAAATTCAATTCTAAATCAATTTTCATAACTGTACTTACTTCATTCTCCATTCCTTCATTGAAGAAGTTAGCCAAACCAATTGTTGCTCTTTAGATAAATACATACCCTTTACATTCAAAAAATTTTATATAGTTTAAAGAAATTTGCCTATCTCATATGCATGTTTAATCAAACCTTCTCCACTAGTAGACCTTACTAACTCAAGGAAAATCAAAAGGTCTTTTTAAGCTTGTAATGTGGTTTAAAAAGGGTTGATGCTAAAGTGGCGCTTAACTTTTTGAATACCTTCCAAGGTTTCGATTGCAGCTCTTCTTAATGGTTTTGGAGAGTTCGTTATGACTTTCCTCAATTGCTTTAGCACACTAGCAGGGAAATTTTATTTTTACTATCTTTTTTTTATTATTATATATATTTTTTTTATATTTTCCCCCAAAACATGAAATTTTATTAATGAGAAATCTAAAGGAGCATTCTCATTTTATTTTCTCTCTCCAATTGAGCATAAATAATAGGAAGATATACCAAAAGGTAATTAACCACAAAAGGTAGATATTAGTGTTTAATGAGAAAGAACAACAAGCTAGAATATTCAGTTTGGTTCAAAGGGGACAACTAGAGGCAATGTTCAAATATGGCGGATATAAGAATTTGGCTACACAAACAATGCCTAAATCATCTTTTCCCCTACTTAGCAAGGTTCAATTTTGCCTCAAAAGTTCTTTCAAACATGTTATAGGCTTAGGCATAAGATAATAAAAAATAAATGACAAAAGAGTAGGAGTCATCTCTAAGTAAGCATATACTATTGATCACTTTTAGCTAAAATCAAGAATGTATTCAGGTCAAAATCTATAAAGTACAGTTCTTCACAAAATCTTTATTTCAAAAGATAAATTTAAGTATATCAATACAATTAGCATCATTAAATCACAAAATTTTATTAGCCTGTCATGAATTCAATCATTCAAGTGCAAGATTGCGAGAATTGTTTTTATACATATATATATCAAAAAATTTTTCGTAGGTATCCCATATCCCAACAATTATGAAACAGTAATTAAATTCAAAAGGGAATAGAATACGTTACTAAAATTTGGTCTAAACTCCCCCAAACTTGAAGCTTTCCATTGTCATCAGTGGTTTAGGCATTGGGTGATGGAGGGGGTGTGCATGTCCATTCTTAATTTTGCCTTTTGCAAGAAGAATCCATCAAAAGCTCATTTCCATCCAAGTTCATCCTAAAATCAAAACACAAAACACAAAATCAAAACACAAAAATAAAATCAACAATAAAAGACAAAGTTTAAATAAAACATTGGGTTGCCTCCCAAAAAGTGCTAATTTATAGTCTTTAGCTTGACTATAACTTCTAATCCTCAAGAAAGAAGATCACAAATTACTTCCTTTCCCACTATGTTGCTGGCTATAGTTGACTTGGAATTTTGCTTCCCAAGTTCATTATACCCTTCAAATTATGATTGTGAGCTTGGTGAGGCTAAATTGTATTTTCCCTCCTTTAGATTGGAGTTTTGAAGTTGGCAATCCTTGAGTGCATTTGGAGATTTGATCATGTTAATTTCCACTTGTTCATCTTCAATCTTTGAAGTGAGTTTACCATTTTTCACATCAATTACAGCTCCAATTGTGGATAAGAAGGGTCTCCCAAAAATCAATGGAGCATCTTCATCCTTATTTAAATCAATGATCATGAAATCAACAGGGATGTAAATTTTTTCCATTTTTACAAGCACAGTTTTTGCAACTCCTTTTGGGCATTTGATTGATTTATCTGCAAGCTGCAATACTAAATTGGTAGGTTTCATTTGTGCAAGTTTTAATTTCCTGAAAATAGATAAAGGCATCAAATTAATACTAGCACTTGAATCACATAATGCATTTTAAAAATTTAATCTACCAATTTGACAAGGAATCGAAATACTCCCTGGGACTTCAAGTTTAGAAGGGATCTTATCCTGAAGAAGATTGATGCACTCCTTAGTAAGTGCAATCATTGCATTTTCCTCCATCTTTTTCTTTAACCTTTGAGGAAAAGGAATAGGTGGCACATAAGGACTGACCTCTTGCTTTAATAGGTGGCACATAAGGACTGACCTCTTGCTTTAATGGATTGAATGGCTAACTAGAGGAAGGATAGCCATAGTGATAGTGGGCACCTCATGCCATTAATGGACACATTGTGTCATCAATGACAGTGGGCATAGTTGTCATTATACATTCTTGAGATTTGGCATTAAAATTGCTACACTAACATGTTATCCAAACTTATGATCTGAGTTTAGTATGTATGGACATAATTAATGAAAATATATGTGAACATGATAGTTGTGACTAATGAAAGAAATGTAAAATAATAATATAAGTCAATTACTTGAAATTGAAGTATTGTGTTACAGTGTAAAAGTGAGTGTTAATATATATATATATATATATTAATGCTTACAAGTGATAGCTCTAATGCATGTAATGGAAATGTTATGCTCAATTTATTGAATTACGCAAATGATTGAACGTGTATATAATGATGTGAGATACAAAGTGCTCCAAAGTATATCAAATGATTGAAAATGTATATAATGAGGTGAGATACAAGGTGCTCTAAAGTATAGTACTCAAATTAAGTGAACAAAAGTATAGATTGAATGAAATGATACTATATGTGAACTTGAAAAGGAAGACTGATTGAAAAATAAAATAAGCGTATTGTGAACAATGTTATCAAATGAGAAAGCAAGTCTTGAATAAAATGATTCTTAATGAGCCAAGTGGCAGTACCGAAAGTATTGTATTATATAATAACATTTATACAGGGATAACTATTATTTTGTGTAATCAGCATGGTATATTGATTTGTTACTGAAATTAGTTCATATATTGAAATACTTCTTAAAACTAAGTGTTATTACTATATTTTCATAAATATATTTCTTTAATATTAAGTGATAAAATATGTGTATACAAGCACCACTAAGCTTTGCTTAGCGTGTTAGAATTGTTTTCTGACACGCAGGTATCAAGACATCGGAGCAAGATAAGAACAGATGAAGATCTTGTGTATATTGTATTCATAAGTGATAAATGTATATAGATACTTCAGTTTGGCAATTTGAGAGATTGTATAAATTTGTAAATATAAAAGGATATATGTATTTAAAGAATGAAGTTTGAGATTCAAGTAAATGAATATCATGAAAGAAACGTATTATTTATTTATTTGATTTGATGAACTTATGAAGTTTATCTGATTGATAATTTCTCTTCGGATTATTGGAGTTATTGGAAATTAGTCTAAAAGTTAGACCTATAAGTGCTGTGATATACAGATTGTATTATTATTTGAAAATTTTTATTTATGATGAGAGTTTTATAAGAATTGATTGGAGGGCAGAAAGTATATAGCATAACATTCTCTGATAGTTCTAATGAGAATTGTCAGGGGATGTTACATTTAGTGGTATCAGAGCATGGTTTAGGCGTTTCTGGCATGTGGAGTTATGGAAGAAGTGAAATGTAATTGTCTAAGTTATGTGAAGAGAATAAGTGGGAATAAGTGGATATGTGTTGTGATACAATTGATATTCCATATGTTTATGGTAATAGAATGTTTACTAAGAATTGAGTGAGAATTCGTAGTGTATTGTTTGTAGTATACTAGATCTATGTGATGTGAAAAGAAAATAAGAATTGAGTAACGAAAGAGATATGTCAAAGTAACACAGTGGAAGTGTAATAATGTATTGGAAATTGAGGAATGAATTATGATAGAAAGATAAATTTCAAGAATGAAATTTCTGACGAGAATGAGAATTGTCATGTTGTACAACATTAAGTATTGATGTTCTACATTAAGTGAGTGAATATATGAGTGTCAAAGTGGAGTGATTATGATATGAGAGCATTAGGAATTGATAATGATAAGGTTAAAATAAGCCTTAATAAGAGTAACAGTGAATCCGAGTATGGATAATATCCGTATAGTGGAAAAAGATTTCGAAGAGGTAAGAAATTATGAAAACACCCTTATAACTTGAAATGAATTCAAGCTGTAATTTGAATGTGAAATATGAATAATGGAGTTTTAAAGTGTCAAAAGCAATTGTTTTTATAATGTTTCAATGTTAAGGATTGAAGTGATAGTTAAATGAAAGCACGTGAATGCATCAAAACTATTGTGTAAGTGAGTATATTGGATAACAGGCCTAAAACTTATTTAAAGGTTTCTAGTGTCTTCTATTGTTTTCTAAAACATCATCAAAGCAAAAGATTGAAAAGGAAAGTAATGGAAGAGTATTGGTAAAGTGGCTAGTGCTTGAATACCACTTAGTGTGCTATTTATTGAAATAATCTTGATTTTGATTATGAAAAGAGATTTTGTGAATTGATAAAACACCATTACTTGTGAAAGATATGGTGTATTAAATAATTGTGAAAAATATGAGTATAAAATTTTACTTCTATGATAGTAAAGTTTGCAATATGTAAATGTGTATTTAACTGGAACAATGATTCAAACTATCATTGAATCATTTATGAGTTAATATAAAGTTATGAAAGAAAATAAGGTTGAAAGATTTTAGGGTTATGGAAATTGAGATTTGAATTTGATTGTGCTTTGAAGAGTTGGATCTTGTTTCCTTAAAGTGTATGAGTTGCAGTCTTCATAACTTATTGATTAAATCATGAAAAGAAATTCTAGTAGTGATACGCATGATTAGCATATGCTTGTGTAAATTTCTATTCTTTAAACTTTGAGAAGAAATTCGAATATTGAGGTGCATAATCATTTATATGGACATGCATATATTTGTGCCCTTAAAACATTGAAAATAAATTTCAGTAGACACATGCAAGACCATTTGCATGGTCATGTATCTGGCTATGCATACTTCTGTTCTACAAAATTTTAGTAATGTGCATATTTTCACAGAGTAGAGTTTATCGGTGGAATTAGTAGTGAATTAATGAATACATCTTGGAAATAGTTATAAGTGACAAAAGATTGCTTATAAGATTGAAATGAAATCAATCCATTAAATGATGAAACTGAGATGTGAAGAAAATGTGAGGAAAGTATGGATAAATGTAATGGGATATATGAAAGAAGTGTAAAGGTAGAGAAAAGATAAAAGACAATTACCAATGATTAGTGGATTTAACATCTTCATGATGAAATAAGATAATTTCTGAAGTAAGGTGAGAAGCATGATATATTGATAAATCAGTAATGATTGTACATAATTTGAAGAGCAAGTTAAAGAAACTAAAGAAGTATATACAAAGTGATTGAGTAATGAAAGTATGAATGTGAGATTTACATATTGTGTACTTAAGAAATACGTGATAGTTACATTATTTGGTGATTAAAGCCAAGGTATAAATTATATATATATAAGTGTTAAAGAGTTAATACTAATTGATTACAAATGGAAAGAAAGGAATTGATAATGTAAAACGAAAAGAATGTAGTGAGATTTGAAGGTAGTGAACCCTTCTAGTGAAATAATGTATAGTAGAACAAGTTAGAAATATATACATATATGTGTGTGTGTGAATGTGTGTATGAGACATAGCGAATAAATTATAAATGTACATGTACTCTTAAAGTGAAAGAATAGTTATAAATTCTTAATATGTTAAGAAAAGAATTAAACAAGTAAAGAGTGGAAATCTTTGTAGATTTCATTATTACATTGGAAACATGAAAGTGATTTGAAAAAGATAAAGATTGAAGAATAAAGATAATCAGTCGAACTAATAAAAAATACATGTGATGTGTATATATGATCATATGATACATGTGTTTGCAATAATGGTTTATATCTTCTAAATAAAGTGTTATATTCCATTCAAAGAGAAAGTGTTATATTTCAAAGGATAGTATAATTAACAATACTTTGTACCATTGAAATAAATGATACTAATGTTAAATCTAGTTTTCGGATTAGCTAAAGGGTAAATATTCAAAGTGATAGTGGGCATTTTATGCCATATTGAAAGTAGGCACTCTGTGCCATAGAGGACACTTATGTCCCATATTGAAAGTGGGCACTTTGTGCCATAGAGGACATTTTTTTATATATATATGTCCTAGTGATATTGGCATCTATGCCATCAGTGGACGCTTTGCGTCATAGAGAACCTTTGGTTCCTTTCTATCAATGGTCACTCCGTGACATCATATACAGTGGGCATTTGTGCCATAGTGGGCCTTTGGCCATATTGATACAGTGGACATTTACTTTCCATCAGTGACCCGCTATCCAAAACTAGGATTTAAAATTCAGTATATAAGAGAAAGAAAGATATATATATCTATAACAGTGAAATGTAATGATACAAATTATATATATAAAAAAAATTTCTAAAGAGTATTAAAGGTAATTACTGAATTGAACTCGAAAAGTGTAAGTGTATAGAGCTAAATCTTCTGCAGTTCTATAATTAGATTATTTTGAAAGTGTTACATTGACTGATATCAGACATAAATAATTTTATGTGATATTTGATATTAGTTATGAATTAAATGGCTTATTGTCATAACATGTAAATTTCGAGGACGAAATTTCTTTAGTGGGGGAGAATTGTAATAATCAAGATTTTAAATAGGAAACTTTTTACCTAATATTGAAAAATTAATAGTGTATAATGATAAAAGTAATGTGGATAAATGCTATAAGTAGAGAATGGTAAATTGTATATCTCAAAAATTTACTGAATAGATTATTTTTACGGTTTAATGGGATTAAAAATTGAATTTGAATCAAAGGATAGAAAAGAGGGTGCACCATATTTAAATTGAGATTGGCCATACTAGATTAAGCCATAAATATATATATATATATATATGGACAGATATGTATGTAGCTAGAAGCTTCTTTCTTCTCCTTCCTTCTCTCTTCATCATTCACGTTCAGCACCATCTTCACCATCAAAACTCTTTCTTTCTTCCTTCTTTCCATGATTTTAATCAAAACTTAAGATAAGATCACATCTAAATATAAATTCTACAAGATTAAGCTGGAAAGTTGAGATTATCAACAAGTAATTAGAGAAAAAGAAAAGTTTGAAGAGGTATGTGCTTATATATTATACTTTGCAAATAATTGAATTTCTATGAGTTTGAATTGATTGATTGAGTCATTTATAATGAATTATTTCTTAAAAATATTGATTAAATGGATTGATGAGTGAAAAATGAATTAAAAGAACTTATATGTGGTAAGTTTGATTCTTAATTCAATCTTTATAAGAATTGGGTATTTTGATGTTGTTTAAGCCATAAGTGATATTTGAAGGTTTGATTAATTGAAGTTTGAGTAAAATATTAGATGTAGACTCTTTTATGTTAAAAAAATTTGGATTTGATTCATTATTATCATAGATTTTGAATATGTTGAATTAAAATGGTGAAGTGTGCAAAATGCAGAATTTTTGCCTGACATGGCTAGTGACACGCCCATGTCAGTGGGTGTGTCACAGTTACTGAATTGTAAAATAACTGACATGCCGAGTGACACTCCCATGTCAGTGGGCGTGTCAAAGCTACTGTGAAATGAGCAAAAGACACGCCCAGTAACACGCCCATGTCATTGGGCGTGTCACTTTAAGAACCAAAATGGCTCTTTTTCTTGTCTTTTTAAATGAATATAAGGTCTTAAGATGTAAAACAATATTTGAAATTAACCCTAACAAATTATGTGATCAGTTTATTTTGAATATATGATAAATATGTGTCATACCAAGTGTTGATCAAACAATTGTTCCATTGAAGTGATATACATAATTCAATATTAATTAAAACAAATGAATTGTCCAAATCATACAAATTTTAAATCTAGCTTTGGATTGAATGGCTAACTAGAGGAAGGATAGCCATAGTGATAGTGGGCACCTCATGCCATTAATGGACACATTGTGTCATCAGTGACAGTGGGCATAGTTGCCATTATACATTCTTGAGATTTGGCATTAAAATTGCTACACTAACATGTTATCCAAACTTATGATCTGAGTTTAGTATGTATGGATATAATTAATGAAAATATATGTGAACATGATAGTTGTGACTAACGAAAGAAATGTAAAATAATAATATAAGTCAATTACTTGAAATTGAAGTATTGTGTTACAGTGTAAAAGTGAGTGTTAATATATATATTAATGCTTACAAGTGAAAGCTCTAATGCATGTAATGGAAATGTTATGCTCAAAGTATTGAATTACTGAAATGATTGAACGTGTATATAATGATGTGAGATACAAAGTGCTCCAAAGTATATCAAATGATTGAAAATGTATATAATGAGGTGAGATACAAGGTGCTCTAAAGTATAGTACTCAAATTAAGTGAACAAAAGTATAGATTGAATGAAATGATACTATATGTGAACTTGAAAAAGGAAGACTGATTAAAAAACAAAATAAGCGTATTTTGAACAATGTTATCAAATGAGAAAGCAAGTCTTGAATAAAATGATTCTTAACGAGACAAGTGGCAGTACCAAAAGTATTGTATTATATAATAACTTTTATACTGGGATAACTATTATTTTGTGTAATCAGCATGGTATATTGATTTGTTACTAAAATTAGTTCATATATTGAAATACTTCTTAAAACTAAGTGTTATTACTATATTTTCATAAATATATTTCTTTAGTATTAAGTGATAAAATATGTGTATACAAGCACCACTAAGCTTTGCTTAGCGTGTTAGAATTATTTTCTGACACGCAGGTATCAGGACATCGGAGCAAGATAAGAACAGATGAAGATCTTGTGTATATTGTATTCATAAGTGATAAATGTATATAGATACTTCAGTTTGGCAATTTGAGAGATTGTATAAATTTGTAAATATAAAAGGATATATGTATTTAGAGAATGAAGTTTGAGATTCTAGTAAATGAGTATCATGAAAGAAATGTATTGTTTATTTATTTGATTTGATGAACTTATGAAGTTTATTTGATTGATAATTTCTCTTCGGATTATTGGAGTTATTGGAAATTGGTCTAAAAGTTGGACCTATAAGTGTGTGATATACATATTGTATTATTATTTGAAAATTTTTATTTATGATGAGAGTTTTATAAGAATTGATTGGAGCGCGGAAAGTATATAGCATAACATTCTCTGATAGTTCTAATGAGAATTGTCAAGGGATGTTACAGCATCTACCTTAGCTGAAAGTAAGGATAAATTATCAACTTCATATAAACTAGCTACCTTTTTAGGGGTACTTCTTTCAGATGCCCAATGGTAGTTGTTTGCTGCCATTTCTTCGATTAACTCATAAGCATCAGAAGGTACTTTGTTCATTAGTGCTCCTCCAGCTGCGGCATCAATTGTGGCTTTAATAGGTGGAATTAATCCATTATAGAAAGTTTGGATTAAAAGCCAATTTAGTACTCCATGGTGAGGACATCTTCTTCGAAGATCTTTGAATCTCTTCCAAGCATCATAAAGATTTTCACCATCATTTTGTATGAAGCTTGTAATATCATTTCTCATCGTGGCAGTTTTTGCAGGTGGAAAGTATTTTACAAGAAAAGCTGTAGCCAAATGATCCTATTTGGTAAATGTGTCTGATGGTTTTGAATTTAGCCACTCTTTAGCGTTGTCTTTTAAAGGGATAGGAAAGAGCCTTAGTTTAATGGCATCATCAGAAACACCATTTATCTTGAAAGTGTCACACATCTCTAAGAAGTTAGAGATGTGAGCATAGGCATCTTCATGAGTCAAGCCATGGAACAAGGATTGTTGGATTAGGTTGATGAGTGCTGGCTTGAGATCAAAATCGTTAACTTGGACTGGTGGCTTTGTAATGCTTGATTGTGCGGTGATAGATGGCAAAGCATAGTCTCGTAGAGTTCTTAGTTGTTGGCCTCCCATGATTTCTTCTTCTGATGATGATGAAAGCTCTCCTTCTTCTACAATGATTTCAACTGAAGTTTCTTCTCCTCTTTGTCTTTCTATTCTTTCCTTGCTTTGCTTTCTACAAAATTTTTCAATTTTAGGTTTATAGGGTACAAGTTGAGTGTGTGGATTGCTATGCATTTAACCCTTGTAAATTAATGAAATAATGCAGATAAAATAAAAATCCAAAGTAATAATAGTTTAATATTATCAATATCTGAATGATTGCCTCACCGGCAACAGCGCCAAAAACTTGTTGCGGACTTAGCCTAGCTTTCTGCAAGTGCACAGATCGTTAACAAGTAATATATGATGAGTAGAGTATCGTTCCCATGAGGACGTTAATTCAAAGTACCAAACAATTAAAATGATTAATATTTGGACAATCAAATTTAATTTTTATGATTTAACTAGCTAAAATGACAATGAATCAAAAGTAAATTTATAATAATTTAAGACTTAGGGTTTGGTCACCTTTATTGATTTATCATGGATTTTCTAAGGTATCGATTTAATTCAGTCTTCATTTTTATTAATGGTTGGATTCTCCTAAATTAAGTTCAAGTCTCTCTCAAGTACTAGAACTAATATCGACTTTAATCCTTACGTCTACTCTCGTGATCATAAGTAATTAAATCAATTCATTAAGTTTATGAGAATCTTGAATCAACCTCTTAAGGGTTTAACCTTACCTCTAAGTGAGAAACTTATTTAAGATTGTTACCTTCTTAGATTAATGTCATGCTTCCACTCTTGCTCCATCACACAACATCGCAAATCAATTAATCATTGGCCAAATAATCAAAGCATTAAGATTAAAGACAACAAAATAATCAAAGGATAACTAAATTAACCAAATAGACATTTATAACTCCATGATAAATTCAATTAAAGAGACCAACCCTAAAAAGGATTAGTTCTTCATTATTGAAATAAAAACATTACAAATATTCAAAATGGTAAATGAAAACATAATTTAAAAGGAATAAGAAATATCAAACTCTATTTCTTTGAAGAAGATCTTGACTTTAATCTTGAACTCCTCCTTGAAGCAAAATTTCACTCCTCTTTTTTAAGAAACTCTAAACTAAATTTATTTGGATGAATCTAATCTAATTCTTGTATCATACCCCTTAAACCTTAGAGGAAGTGTGTTTAAATGGAGTGTTTGGAAGCTTCTTTAGTGGAGAAAAACTGAAAAGGTTAGGCTACATCTTGTTTGGTTCACCGCAAACCCAATTGTCTGCTCAAAGTCATGAATTTCGGCCCCACAGTCGTGGCTTTTGAGTGCCACGGTCATGGCATTGAAGTTGAAACTGCCAACTTTATTTTTCTTCTCTTTCTTGGCTCGGACAGTAGAGAAATCAATCCCACGGTCGTGGGTTTTGAGTGCCACGGTCGTGGTTTTCAATATGCTTCTGAAATATGCAAAATCTCTTTAAAAACACAGCCAAAATCCATGCCATGGTTGTGGCCTTTGAGCCCCATAGTCGTGGCTTTCCAAATGCTTCTGCCGCTGCAATTTCTGTCATTGAAAAACTTTGATAGCTTCAAATTTGCACAGATCATTAACAAGTAATATATGATAAGTAGAGTATCGTTCCCACGAGGAGGATAATTCTAAGTACCAAACAATTAAATTGATTAATATTTGGGTAATCAAATTTAATTTTTATGATTTAACTAGCTAAAATGACAATGAATCAAAAGTAAATTTATAATAATTTAAGACTTAGGGTTTGGTCACCTTTATTGATTTATCATGGATTTTCTAAGGTATCGATTTAATTCAGTCTTCCTTTTTATTAATGGTTGGATTCTCCTAAATTAAGTTCAAGTCTCTCTCAAGTACTAGAACTAATATCGACTTTAATCCTTACATCTACTCTCGTGATCATAAGTAATTAAATCAATTCATTAAGTTTTATGAGAATCTTGAATCAACCTCTTAAAGGTTTAACCTTATCTCTAAGTGAGAAACTTACTTAAGATTGTTATTTCCTTAGAATAATGTCATTCTTCCACTCTCGCTCCATCACACAACATCTCAAATCAATTAATCATTGGCCAGATAATCAAAGCATTAAGATTAAAGACAACAAAATAATCAAAGGATAACTAAATTAACCAAATAGACATTTATAACTCCATGATAAATTCAATTAAAGGGACCAACCCTAAAAAGGATTAGTTCTTCATTATTGAAATAAAAACATTACAAATATTCAAAATGGTAAATGAAAACATAATTTAAAAGGAACAAGAAATATCAAACTCTATTTCTTTGAAGAAGATATTGACTTGAATCTTGAACTCCTCCTTGAAGCAGAATTTCACACCTCTTTTCTAAGAAACTATAAACTAAATTTATTTGGATGAATCTATTCTAATTCTTGTATCATGCCCCTTAAACCTTGGAGGAAGTGTGTTTAAATAGAGTGTTTGGAAGCTTCTGTAGTGGGGAAAAACTGAAAAGGTTAGGCCACATCTTGTTTGGTTCACCACCAACCCAATTGTCTGCTCAAAGTCATGAATTTCGGTCCCACGGTCGTGGTTTTTGAGTGCCACGGTAGTGGCTTGAGTTGGATTGGTCAGTTTGAGCACTTTAGAGCTGTAAAATGGTTAGTCTGGAAGGCCACAGTCATGGCTTCTTCAATGCCTTTTTCAATGCCACAGTCGTGGCATTGAAGTTGAAACTGCCAACTCTATTTTTCTTCTCTTTCTTGGCTTTGACAGTAGAGAAATCAATCCCACGGTCGTGGGTTTTGAGTGCCATGATCGTGGCTTTCAATATGCTTCTAAAATATGCAAAATCTCTTCAAAATAGAGCCAAAATCCATGCCACAGTCGTGGCCTCTGAGCCCCATAGCCGTGGCTTTCCAAATGCTTCCGTCCTTGCAATTTCTGTCATTGAAAAACTTGGACAGCTTCAAATCAAATGCCATGGCCATGGCTTTTTGACAGCTTTGGCCCTGGGATTCAAAACAAATCTGGACCTCTTGATTTCTTATCTTTAATTCCATTTTCAAGTTCAAAATCATGTATCATGATTTATAAGACCATGTAAATTCATTATTTTCCATTTTTGAGCTTGATTTGACCTCCATTCCATTTTTTCCATGATTTTTAGCCAAAATAAGCTTTTTCTTCATACTTGCAACTCTATACTTGAAATGCTGAATATTCTAGCTTTCACAATAAAGATTGATCAAATTCAATTGATAACAATAAAAATATAATTAGAATAATCATTAAATTATGTGTAAAATATAGTCCTATCATTGCCCAACCCTAGTGTTGAAGGGCAACTTAGGAAAGAAGGTTAAAGGAAGTTTTGAAGCTTGTTTTGGAGTGCTTTCTAAGGTAAGTACAAACTTTTAATAAATTGGATATGTTAGCATTAGATTGGGCTTAACACATTTTAGATGGAAAATGTGTTAAGCTATTTGATACATTGAACATTTATGAATATGGTGCTATGACATGTAAATTGTTATGTTTGCATTATACGCATTATGAAAAGCCATTGTTAATGGCTATAATAAATAAAATGTGAATTATGTGTAAAATATGGAAATGACTTTAAGTGTTTAGGTAATGTGGTTTCGTTAGGAAATAACATATGTTGTCATGAAATGTTGAAATGAAATGACATTGATATGAATGAGAAAATGGAAAAATGAGAAAGGAATTGAGAATGGAAAATGTAAAATCATTGTGTGCCTAGTATGTTATTCAATTTCCAGAGTTCTATGTTTGGCGGTATGCCTATGAGGTTATCCTCAATATTTTCCTTCGAGGCTAGACACTTGGCGTCACTATGATATAATTTACCTTCAGGGCTAGCTTTTGAGCATTACTTGATTTGCCTTTGGGTCTAGACACTTTGTGTCATTATAGACCAAAATAGCAACTTTGGGAACTGAATAATGTATTAGTTGTTAGGGCCCATGCTTGTGTATGTGATTGTGTGAATTATTAAGTGATAAAAGAATATATTTAAATGTGAATTTGAATGTTGCATTATATAAGCATTTTGCATTGGCATTATTTTATAGTGTTATTATTATCAAAGTTTATATTGATAGGCTTTTATCTTAGCATGATTGTTACTCATCGCGTAGGTGATAGGGGTGATCTGGCAGAGCCAAAGAGTTCTACTAGATCAAGGTCATAGCCATTTTTCCAGCACGTATATATTTTTCATTATAGTACATTTTAACATATTATGTATAATATATTATGTTTTTGGAATATATATATTATAAATTATAAAGAATGTTTTGAATAATTAAGTAATGTGAGATTATATGTATTTTGATATTTATATTTATATCTATTTGTATAAATGTTTTGAGGATTGAGAAAATATGAAACTTTTTATTAAATCGGATTATGACATTTTTATATCGTACACGCGTATTGTACACATGTTGGTTGTGTGTATTATACATATATAGGGTATAAGGGTGTTACATACTCTCTGTCTCTTTTCACTCTTTGTTGCTCATCAATTGTTGTATGTGCTAATTCTCCCCCCCCCCCCTCCCCCCCCTCTATTTACCTTTTAATTACTTTGTATTTATAGTACTAATTACAGTTACATCTGCTTAATCCGATTGGAAACTCCATATCGTATTACAAAACCTTGTATTTATCTAAATAAGCCTAAATTTAAGTAGGTGTAAGAAATTTAAAGGATAGAGTCATGGTGAATTGGTCATGGATTGTGGCCAATTTGTCATGACCTTTTAGTGCTTTTTTTGTAATTCAAGATTTTAATTGGGCTTTTGAATGGTATCGATTTGATTTAGGATTTTTAAATTGAAATCAAATTTGATTAGGTTTTTACAATTAGGACATGATTGAATTTAGGCTCTTTTTTAAAAGATAAGACCAAATTTATCTAGGGCCTTGAAATTAGGACTGAATTTTGTTTGGGCCAAAATTAAGGGTCTATAGTGTGGCTAACAAGAAGCTCAGTAGTGAAGGAATTGGTCCCCTTAGTAAGATTTCTAGAATGATTAGCATCCCCCTCATAATTAAGCGATGTAGCCTCCTTCTCTTCCATGGAAGGGATGATGGTTTTGCCGGAGTGCTCCACCACCATAGCCATGCTCATCATCCCCATCACTATTAGAGCTGCCTACGCCCTTGACATCCTTATCAGATCCATCATTAGCACCACCACTAGAAGAATTGTCATCCTCCTCATCAGATGAAAAAGTATCCCTTATAACCAATAATAGAGATTGGATCTCCTCTATACGATACTGATAATATTTGATTTCTCTACTTTGGTCCTTCATCACCTCCTCCAACTCTAAAATCTTATCCTGGGATACATCCTACTTGGTCTTTAGATTCTCCTTCACTGATTCAACCTTGGCCTACAAAACAAGAAAATGAAACATAACATCAGCATTTGCATTTTTTATCTGTATCAATTTTGTATGTTTTTTAGGAAAATAATCGAACCTCTAAGATAGTCATCATAACATCATGAGTTGAGATGATTGCCTGCAACAGAAAATAAGAAGTAAAGGTAAGTATGATAAAAAATTTCCATATGACTAACATTGTGATTGTTTGTTGATTTCATGTACTTATTGAAATCTCACTAGAAAGTGTGGTCAATTGTCCAAAAGTGCCCAAAAATAGTTGATAAAGCTCTTGATACACCTCCTAAGGAAATTGACATGGAAATCAAGTTGTGAGCACAGATTTTTGCCTCCACTCCCTGTCGAATGGTTCTTACAACTTCGGCACAGTTTAGGCTCGGGGCCTTAGAGAACACGGCCTAAATCGGGAGAAAATAGAGTCGCCACCCAGACGGGCTGGGAAAAAGAAAGGGGTGGATGACTCGATTCCTAAGGAATCCCCAACCCCCTAAAGAGTTTAGAAAGTTGGGTACGTGTGGGGAAGGTGAGAAATGGCCCAACACCCCCACAACGCCCTTTTCATTGGAACTGGCCTCCTTTGCAGGCCTTAATATTATAAAATTCTTAAATATGACAATATTATCCATACTACATGCAATAATATTAAAATCAAAGCAATGTCCAAACAAAGCAAATAAATGGACACCCATCCGAGGATGGAAACATGTCCTTACATCATTCATATCTAAAACTAAATAGGACACCCACCGAAAGGTGGAAACGTGCCCTTTACATTGATCCCAAAAATATAAAATAAATTAAATTACATAAAGTTTAACTAATAAGGTACCCACAAAGTGGAAACATACCTCTTACAATTTTAATACCAAAACAAATAAATAATAATCATAATAATAAAGAAAATATTCATCCATTATAAACTAAATAAATATCAAAATTAAATAAATCAATAATTGAAACATATAAATAACATTCATTCAGTTTAAATAAACAGTAAGTATATAACTTTATGGTTCATATATCAATTAGGGTTTCTTGGGTTTTGAAATGATTATTATTATTATTTAGGCTACTGTGAGAATTTTTGAAAAAATGGAATGGATTTGGGTTTTATAAATTTAAAAAAGTAGTAAGGTTTTTGGTTAATCAAATTAGGGTTTAGGGCTAACATCATGAAATTAGGGTTTTGGAACCTTAAGATATTAGGGCTTAGGGCTCATGGTTAATATATTAGGGTTTAAGACTCACTGTTAAGATATTAGGGTTTTATGGTTTAAAAACTTAATTTTACTAATTATGATTTAGGATTTGATGCTTTACCGTGATCAAAGTTAAGTATTGTTTTAATATTGACTATCATAACTACTTAAGTATTTTTAGATGAAACAAACATAGAAAGTCTTTAATGAAGTTATTGAAAGATTAAAATATCCCAGTGAATAAAATTATAAAAAGCTACTATGAAGATTTGAAAATAGAATTAGGATTTATGGTTTGAATAAATTAGGGTTTAGGTTTGTATTTTGAATAAAGCTACTGTATTTTGAATAATCATAACAAAGAAAGTTAAACATAAAGACTTATAATACACAAATAAATATTAACCCGAGCCCATACAGCGGTCCCGCTAGCCGGTTAGCAGGCGGGGGTCATGGGGGCCGTGCCCCAGAAGATTTTGAAAACTCGCTTTTAGGGTTGTAGGTTTTGGTGTTGAAAATTAAGATTTTAGGGTTTAAGATTTAGAAAATAGGGTTTTGAGATTTTAAGGAACTTATGTTATTTTTAAAAGAATAATGCTATTGTGTGATTTTGGAAAGAAGAATTAATTAGGTTTGAAGCTTTTGATACTTGAAAAAATAAGGCTACTGGATATTTGAATTAGAGATTAGGTTTGAAATAAGTTAGGGTTTTAAGAAAACAGATTATTGTTTTATGGTTTTAGAAAAGTGTAATTAGGGTTTTAGATTTCAAAAATTAGTTTTACGGATATTAAGATATTCAGGGCTTTTTATAGAGTTTAGATGGTAAATAGAATAATTGATCAAATAACAAAAATGTATATGTTCAAACAATTGATTAATTGTATGATGAAGCTACTGTGAACATAAATAAGTCAATAGAAAATCAAACCTCCGTTGTTGGTTCTACCAAAACTTGAATTCTGGTTGAACAATAGCAAAGGCAATGTTGCTGCCTTTGATGGATTGATGATTGATGAATGTTTACTAATTTCTTTTTGTCGTCTCTTCCTCCTAGGGTTTTCTGGCTCCTTTTTCCTCCCAAGTCCGAAGTCTCAAAGTATAGCTCCCTCATTCTGTGTTTTAATGTGGTATTTATAGGAAAAATAAAACACCTACTTCTAATTGTCTAAGGAAATTAAAACAATTAAAAATCTACTCCAAAGCCATTTGATCAATCTGAAATGGATGTTTAGGTGTTTAGGGTTGAAGAAAGTGAGAAAATGTGACAAGAGAGCATTTTAAGTTGGAATTTATATATGTGCATTAGTTATGAAATAGAGAAGAATAAAAGAAGGGATGCACAACTGCTGATTTGAAATTATTGAGAAAATGTCAAGCTCAAAATTTAAAAATCATTGCGCTCGACAATTTGTGGCTTTGATAGTTTTCCAGGGAAGGCCCTCTCCTTTCACTTTGGATTTTTCTTTCCTTTTAAAAAATTGGTTTCTTTTTTTTATGCTCTCACATAAGAATATTTCCCAAGAAATTTAATTCATTCAAGGACAAGCAATATTGTGTTATTGGCACCAAGATTTTTCTAAAGAAACTGAGTCGTGAATGAGCTGAAGTTTAGGTTTTATGATCATATTAGTTGTGAATGCTAACTTAAATAGGGCTCATGTTGTGAACGCGTCACTCAAAAGGATTATTCTCATTCTCAAAATGTGCTTAGTTGGATTATTGAGGTGAAATTAGAATTCTTGATCCACAAAAAAAATGATCTAGGCATTTCTTAACTAGCCAGAACCTAAAATCTACCAATAATGTATGACCCTCAATGATCCCTTTTGAAGCCAAACTTTATTTAGCTTGCTATTTTTGTAACGACCCTCCCCAACCAGGTCGGTATCCCAAGGTCGGTTGCCCAGCCCACTGGGTCCGCATGGTCCGCAGGAGTCAAGCGATCGCTACAGTACTGGACAGCCCTCGCGGCCCACCCAGCAGGAATTTGTTTATTTGGCCCCAAAGGGTCGCCTCCCTGGATCGAACCCCTGACCTCCCACTTAAGAGAGCCAGCGAGAACCATCCAGTACCATTTCTGCTAGTAGCTATTCTGAATTGGAGTCCACCCAAGTCTGTGACAGAGATTAGATGTTTTCTGGGTTTGGCAGGCTATTACTGATGGTTTGTGAAAGGGTTTTCTTTGATAGCTACTCCACTCACCAGATTACTTCGAAAGGGAGTGAGATTTGTGTGGACAGATCAGTGTCAGGCTAGTTTTGAGCAGTTGAGAGAGTTGTTGGCTCAAGCGCCTGTTCTTACTTTACCTGTTGAAGGCAAACCATATGTGATCTACAGTGATGCTTCACATAGAGGTTTGGGGTGTGTATTGATGCAGGAAGGGAAAGTTATAGCTTATGCATCTCGACAGTTGAAACCGCATGAGCTTAACTATCCAACACATGATTTGGAATTGGCTGCCATTGTGTTTGCATTAAAGATTTGGCGCCACTATCTGTTTGGGGAGAAATGTTTCATCTACACTGATCACAAGAGTTTGAAGTATTTGGGTGTCCAGAAAGAACTCAATCTTCGTCAGAGGAGATGGTTAGAATTGATTAAAGACTACGACTGCTTGATTGACTATCATCCAGGTAAAGCAAATGTTGTTGCTGATGCCTTGAGTCGGAAGTCTTTAGCTGGTTTAACAGTTTACTCGCTCTCGTTGCTTGTTGAGTTGAGAGCATTGCATGCCAGCTTTGTACCTTGTGTTAATGGTGCATTATTGGCACAGTTGCAATTGAAGCTGATTTTGTTAGATCAGATCAAAGAAGCTCAGTTGGCCGATAAGAAGATTCAGAAGATTATTTCAGATTGTAAGAATGGGAAGACAAGAGATTTTGTTGTGAAAGACGATGGGAGTCCCTGGTTTAAAAACCGATTGTGTGTACCCGATGATGCTGAATTGAAAAGAGTCATTTTAGAAGAAGCACATCAGTCAGTGTTTGCTATGCATCCGGGTAATACGAAGATGTATCATGATTTGAGACAGCATTATTGGTGGATTGGGTTGAAGAGAGACATTGCAGATTTTGTGTCGAAATGTCTCACTTGTCAGAAGGTTAAAGCAGAGCATCAAGTTCTAACCGGGTTGCTTCAACCATTGTCAGTGCCAGAATGGAAGTGGGAAAGAGTGACAATGGATTTTGTGTCTGGTTTTCCATTGACACAAAAGAAGCATGATGCTATATGGGTGATTGTGGATAGATTGACTAAGACAGCTCATTTCCTTCCGGTTCGAATGGATTACTCTTTGGAGAGATTGGCTGAGCTGTATATCCATGAGATTGTTAAACTACATGGTGTTCCAACTTCTTTAGTGTCTGATTGAGATCCCAGGTTTACTTCTAGATTTTGGAAGAGTTTGCATAGTGCTTTGGGTTCTCGACTGCACTTCAGCACTACTTTTCATCCACAGACGGATGGACAGTCAGAGAGGGTGATACAGATTATTGAGGACATGTTGAGAAGCTGTGTCATCGATTTCTCTGGAAGTTGGGATAGGTTTTTACCTCTTGTGGAGTTTGCTTACAACAACAGTCACCAATCCAGCATTGGTATGGCACCGTTTGAAGCATTGTATGGCAGACGGTGTAGGACACCTCTTTGTTGGAATGAGCTTGGAGATAATAAGTTGGTTGGTCCTGATTTGATTCAAGAAACTGAAGAAAAAGTAAAGTTGATTCGAGGCAGGTTAAAAGCAGCTTCAGACCGACAGAAATCTTATGCAGATCTGAAAAGAAGAGATATAGAGTTTAATGTTGGAGATAAGGTATTTCTGAAAGTGTCTCCTTGGAAGAAGATTTTGAGGTTCGGTCGGAAAGGAAAATTGAGTCCTCGTTTCATTGGGCCGTATGAAGTGTTAGAAAGAGTTGGGCCAGTGGTGTATCGACTTGCTTTGCCACCTGAGTTGGATCGTATTCATAGTGTATTCCATGTTTCTATGTTGAGGAGATATAGGTCGGATCCATCTCATGTGTTGCCATTTGAGTCTATCGAAGTGAGCCCAGATTTGACATTTGAAGAGGAACCAGTTGCTATCTTGGCACATGATGTGAAAGAATTGAGAAACAAGCAAGTGCCATTGCTGAAGATTCTTTGGAAGAATCATGCAAAAGAAGAAGCGACTTGGGAGAGTGAACAATCCATGCGAGAGCAATATCCGCAGTTGTTTCAGCTTTGATATCAGGTAATTTCGAGGACGAAATTTTCTTTTTAGAGGGGGAGAATTGTAATATCCCTATGCATGCCCTAGAAGTTTTGTTGTTGTTTTTGTTGGTTTGAATTGAGAAATGGGAAGAGAATGTTTTTGTATGGTGGTTGGGAAAGAAAAGAGGGTTTAGAGATAATTGTATATGTTGCTTATATGGTGATATATATAACATATAAAGTGGTCAAAATGGAAAGTCAAGGAAAGAGGATATTTTTGTGTTGGTTGTGAATTACTTAAATGGGTATAGATATGACAAAAGCTTAGTTAAATGGATGAGGGTATTATAGTAATTTTCTTTTGGATGGGTATTTAATGCCTATTGACTTTGTGTTTCTTCATCATTTCTTCTTCTTCTTGTTGTTGTGTGGCCGGCTCATCAAAGAGAGAAGAGAGCAAGAGAACAAGTGATGGTTTTGATGATTTCAAGTTCAAAGTGAAGGAAGTTTTCAAAGTTACAAGTTGGAGTTTCAAGGAATTTCATTATTTGGTAAGTTTGCTCTTGTTTACCCTTGTTATTTTTGAAGTTATGCTTGAGTTGAGTTGTGATTTGATGATGGTATGATTAAGTTTCTTATGGTGTGATTTTAAGTATTGATTTTGCTTGATAGATGAGAAGTTGGGTTGGTGTTGGTGATGGAAGAGTAAGAGTTGTGTTTAGTGAAATTGTTTCTGTTTTACAATTAGTAAAGGCTGTGATTTGTATGATTTTTAATTAATTATAGAAAAATGTTTTTGAAGTGAATTTTTGATATGTTGTGTCTCTATGAGTCTAGAATGACTGAAAAATATGTTGATTCGATTTTGGAATGGTTATGAGTTTAGAAAGATTATTTTTATTAGACCTGTTCCAGCAGGTACCTTAACTGAGACAGCTGTATTTCGGGATTTTTAATAAAATGTAGAAAAATCATATCCAATTGAATTTTGGATATGTTGTTTCTTAGTGAGTCTAGTATTTGAGAAAAATAATTTGGAACCACGTTGATTGAATTTGATTTATGGAATTCACAAAGTTCAGAACTGCTGCCAGGATGCAGGGCAATTGGGGCAGTCTGATTAGGTGAACTATTTGACCAAGATTTTGTGTTCAGTTTGATCTGAAATTTTAATGGAATGATTTTAAGATACAAAACTAAATTCTGTAAAAATTTTAGAATTTTTAGTCAAGTAGATTATTTTATACAATTTTTCAAAATAAGGATAAAATGGAGTCTAAAACCAGAATGTACTATTCATATGGTCATTTTGCTAATATTCCTTTTGGATTAGGTTGTGAAGAGGTTGAATTGCCCTAATTGCATTGTTGAGATTGAATAATGTTATGTTATGCATTGTGAATGGTAATGTGTTTCATGAGTAATGCACATTGAAATGTTATACCAAAGATGTTATAGTGATTCAAATGAAATATGATTGAAGCATGCATTGATGATAGGATTGAATAATAATGTGAGTGTTTAGATAATGTAATGAATATTGTATATAATGATTGCTTAACTTGCTTGTGAAAAAGAAATGAATTGAAAAGGTATTGATAAGTTTAATGAACGGACCTATCCGTCTCCTGCGGAACCATGCGGACCCAGTGGGTTGGGCAACCGATCTTGGACTACCGATCTGGTAGGCGGAAGGTTCGATATAGTCAGTATTATACGTACCTATTTGCCTCCTGCGGAACCATGCGGATCCATTGGAATGGGCAACCGAACTTGGACAACCGACCTGGATGGGGAAAGGTATGTTACTGATAATGTTATACGTGCCTATTTGCCTCCTGCGGACCCTTGGGATTGGAAGGCAACCGACCTGGTTGGGAAAGGGTACGTATATAAAGTCATAGTTGTTGGCTATAATGATAAATTTAAATGAGTATAATGAATGGTGCTATTATATGAATATTGATGTGACATTGAACAAAGCAACATATTGAATAAATAATATGCTTTTGATTGATATATGTAATTAATTTGTGACATTGCATTTTAGCATGAATTATCTTACTAAGCCCTTGGCTTAGCGCGATAGTGTTTAATCGCGCAGGTAATAGAGCTGATAGAGTCGAACCCGAGAGTTCATCAAGACCAAGTGAGAGTAGACCTTGAAGAGTTGATTTTGGGAACTTAAAGATCAGAAGAGAATTGCCAATCATGTATACTTCTTTATATTTTGTAAAGTAATGTTTATAATGTAAAAGTATGGATATATTTAAATATGTAATCAAGTGTTTGTAAATATGTACATATTTTATAACTTCCGCTGGGTAATATTTAAATGTATATATATATATAACTAATATGTTTTGTTTTATAAGTAAATGATCTACTTTTCTATAATGTATAATGATAAGGGTATTGTATCAAGTTTAAAGTGTTTTGAATATTAAGAAAACCGTAGCATCCTTATGTTTGATGCACTTATGCTACATTGTTGTGGTTGTAGTGTGTGGGCATTGGATATGGGGGTGTTACAAGAAGTGTAAATCCTTTTTGCAGGTTGTAATTGAGGTTATAAGGGGGATTTATTGGAAGTGTACTGAGAATGATTTTGGTTGCATTGGTTTGTGTAAAAATATTTTCAAAAATCAGAAAAAAAAAAAAAAAAACCAGTTTTGTCGACACTTGGGACTCAATTTTTAAGTGAAACTATGGCAAAATTTCTATAAAAATTGGAACTAAAATTTGACTAAGTAAAATTGGTAGCAACATTAGGTTAGTGTGGCGCCTCTACTCAGCTTACACACGTAGGTCGGGAAGGGGTGTTACAATTTTTCATTTTTAGAACTATCGAACCTCCCTAATGGAGAGCTTTGACATTAATCAATAATGAGGATCCTTCAAGTACCTAAAAGGAAAATTCCCTAAAAAGCAGAGAAGGAGGAAAATAAGAAATGAAAGAAAAGCTCAAAGGAAAATTCCCTAAAAAGGAGACAAGTAGGAAAAGAAGAAATGAAAGAAAAGCTCAAAGGAAAATTCCCCAAAAGGGAGACAAGGAGGAAAAGAAGAAATGAAAGAAATGTCTAGTGGAAAATTCCCCAAAATGGAGACAAGGAAGAAAAGAAGAAATGAAAGAAAGGTTAGAAGAAAGATACCTATAATGGAAAAAAGAAATGAATGAATGAATGAAATGCCTCAAAAGCAAAATTAAAGAATGCAAAACCAAAAGGAGTAAAACCACTGCTAAAACATACGTCGCAAAATTTAACGATGATAGATAAACAAGGGCAAAACAAGACCTAGGAAAACATATTAACAACACTCGAAACTTACAAATGAAATTAATGCCACCACCTCTCCACATTAATATAACCCCGTTACAAAGCCCTAAGACCTAACAAGGCCCCATTACAAGCCTTAAAAGACCTAGGAATCTTTCAAAACACAATTAAGACATATTAGTGGAAATAATCCCAACATGCATGCCTATGAAAGGAGAATCTTATTTCACTGTGACTCAAAATGAAATTTCCAAGTATATGCCTCTCTAAAATGCAACACCTCAATATCAACATCATAAAAGAAGGAATTGAAACAAAGCAACATCTTCAAAAAACACTCGCTAATAACAAATGCATTGCCTGTCAAAGTGACTGAATGACTAAATTTTGAAGCCTATCTTAATCCTTTCACTACTCAAGCCCAACATCGAGTAATCAAACGACTAAATTCCACTCATGTGTATAAAAGATTTTTTCAAAACTCTAACTTTCAGACATCTTTTTACGCAAGGGGGAAGAGAGTAAATATCAAAGCAGACAACACTGCAAGGCAAAAAAAACCTATAGACCCTTAATTTTTGACCCAGCCCGATCCGTTATTTTTTTATAGTCCAAAATAATTTTTGTGATATTTTAATATTTATTTTGGTAAAAAATGGTGAAGTCAATAAAAATAATAATAATAAACAAATAAATAAATAAAAATAAAAATCGACGATGAAAATATCGGCTTGGACGAAATGGCCTGGCAACCCGCGCCCTACAGTTTTACACGCAGTCCCTCACAGCTCTCGTAGCAGTTTTTTTTGCCAGCGAAATTTTTCCACAGCAGTTTTTTTTTTTGCCAGCGAAATTTTTATTTTACAATTTTTTTCGAAACCAAATTCTATTTGGTTTCAGTTTCCTTTTCCTAATTAATGATAAATTTTGTAAACAATTAAGATTAATTGTCACATCCCAAAGTTTAGGTAGTCGAGTATTAGGAAAGAAGGACATAAATAAGTGGTCAAATAGAGGCTCGAGATAGTCAAAAACAAAATCGGTGTGCAAAGGAGGCCCGTGAAGTCGACGGGACCTAAAGGTAATTTTTCGAAAGGTCGAGGACCTAAGAGTAATTTTTTGAAAAGTTGTGTCGGTTCTTAATAGTGACCCTAACGGATGCCATAAATATGTTCTCGGGATTAATCGGGTAGTAATGGTGGCGCACGATTTTTCCCGAAAGCGCACGACTTGTAAGTTACGGGCAATTTTCCGACAAGGGCATTTTGGACATTTCCACTAGAGTGGCAATTTTGTAAATAGAACCAATTTGAAGGGGGGGGTCAAAATATGAATAAAAGGAAGCCTAATGGCTTGCCAAATAAATAAATAAAAGAAAGAGACATTTGGACCAATGAAAATTAGCCATTTTCCAACTTAAGTGTACCAATGGGAAACCAACACTTACACCAACACATCTTAACCTCTCTTGGCTGCCATTTGGATCAAAATAAGCTAAGGAAAGAATATAAAAGCCCTCTCTTACATGGTGAACTCGTCCAAACCATAAGAGAAGGAAGAAGGAGGTGATTTTTCCAAAGTTTAAGGCTTTTGGTTGAAGATTTTGGTGACAAACAAGATTATAAGGTAAGAGAAACCTATCTCTAGTTTTAATTTCATGGATTAATGGTTAAATTAAGAGATTGAAATTAGGGTTCATGTAGCTAGATTTGGAGAAAATTCAAGAAATAATTATTTGAAGGATTTGATGAAAGAAATAATGGTGTTTAATGGTGAAATTAAGCTAGCAACCATTAGAAAAATCATAAGACAAGACTATGTCTATATCTAGGGTTTGTTCTTACATATGTGACATGTTAAATTCATAGGAAATCAAGGATATTAGAGAGGAAAGGAAGTGAGATAGACAAGAAGAGCAAGGAATTTCTTGAAATTTTTCTGTTTTAGAATTAGTGAAATACTGTGACTTGTATGATTTTTAATTAAATATAGAAAAAATGTTCTTGAAGTGAATTTTTGATATGTTGTGCCTCAATGTGACTAGAATGACTGAAAAATATTTTGAGTTGAATTCTGAATGGTTATGATTATGGAAAAATTATTTCTATTAGACCTGCTCTAGGAGGTACCTTGACTGAGACAACCATGTTTCCGGATTTTTAATAAAATTTAGAAAAATACTATTCAATTGAATTTTGGATATGTTGTTTTTTAGTGAGTCTAGTATTTGAGAAAAATAATTTGGAACCACATTGATTGAATTTAAATTACAGAATTCACAAAATTTAGAACTGCTGCCAGGATGCAGGGCAACTGGACCAGTCTGGTTGGGTGAACTACTTGACCAAGATTTTGTGTTCAGTTTGATCTGAAATTTTAAAGGAATGATTTTAAGATGTAAAACTAAATTCTGTAAAAATTTTAGATTTTTTAGTCAAGTAGATTATTTTATACAATTTTTCAAAATAAGGATCAAGTCCAAAACAATAATTTACTATTCATATGGTCATTTCGCTAATATTCATTTGGTCATTTTTCAAAAGTAATCCAATTGATTCCTTATGCATATAAATGAGCATAATATGTTATTGAAATGACAAAATATGATATTTCACGTTGAAATAATATAATAAACATAAGTCGATAATTGTATAATCCATATTCGATTAAGAAATGGCATGAAAATTTTGGCTCCACTGGGTATCTGGGATAGTACTGAGTAGGGTAAGGGTATGATATATCATACTATATGCAGTGCTGCTTTAATATAGGACTTCGGTCCGAGTTATATAGGGTGACGACCTGTGTAACACCCCCATACTCTATATAAGTACTATACATATACCAAGTATACATACAATACGTATATAAAGTATAAAAATTTCACTTTTCGTTTTCAATTAAAAACCTTTATCCAAGTTTAAGCAATATTGCATTAATTTAAAGAGCATTTACAAAAATCATTATTCTTATAAAAAAAATACAACATAATTAAAGTCACACATGTATGCATCACCTTCTAGTTGGTCTCGAGACACTCTTACCCTTCTCGTGGCATAACAGCTGGACTTCCAGATCAACCGCATAACCACCTGCGCGATTACACCACCGCGCTAAGCCCGAGAGCTTAGT
This sequence comes from Garcia nutans, assembly GCA_947685225.1. NCBI lineage: Eukaryota > Viridiplantae > Streptophyta > Magnoliopsida > Malpighiales > Euphorbiaceae > Garcia > Garcia nutans. Next base: position 20,651,705 of record CANTUV010000005.1, read on the forward strand.
AATACAAATAAATATAAAATATATACTTTACATAAAGATCATACCTTATACTTTTAGCATCATGTTTTATTGTTTTCTTACCCTGTTTTCCTTTCTCAAGACATTCTTCATATATTCCCACTGATCTCATAAATCATATACATATTTACATAGAACATTCACAAAACTATACTTACCATTTCTATCTCATATACATATACATATACATCATTTTAACAAATCACTATTCAATGATCTATCCAAACCTTCATGAGAACAATTCTCATAAATTCCACATTCATAAACATTTTACACATCATACTATATTCTCATATCTCAACAAAACTCCTCAAGCCATATTCATTTTCAATATATCATTACACACATTACCAAATCATACTTCATAACATTATTTTATTCACAAATTTATCAATCATGAAACACACTTCCAACAAAAGCAACCATAGATCTCATTACTCATTTAGTTCAACATTTGGATATCACATTAACAACAAAGACAGACTCGGGCCCAAACAAAACACTAACATGCCATTCCATTATCAGAGTTAATGCTTTGGTTTAATCATCACATTTATCATTATCCCAACTAGGCTTCAAGGATTTAGGTTCAACCAAGCTTCAAGGGGAACAAAGCATGCTAAGTATCAACCCAACTTGGCTTCAAGAACCAATCCAACCTAGCTTCAAGGGTTGTAACATCTCAATTAGGTTTCAAGGATTTGACCCAACCAAGCTTCAAGGGGAGTAAAACATGTTAAACTTCAACCCAACTTGGCTTCAAGGATCAAGTCCAACCTAACTTCAATAGATGGTTACTCATATTAGGCATGCCACCAATAACAAACTCTGAAAATGGAATAACACATTAGCTATACAATTCATTTATCAATTTCATTCTCAATTGAATTATCATAACCAATAACAATGGCTTCACTTGTCATTTGAATCATCATAGCCAATAACAATGGCTTCACATGTCATTTGAATTATCATAGCCTATAACAATGGCTTCACATGTCATTTGAATCATCATAGCCAATAACAATGGTTTCATATCTTAATTTATGTTATAACCTTTCATTGTTCAAGTATACATAATCAATTACCCCATCATATCACTCACATTATACATATAGCATCATTAGTATCACATTTCAAATACATTATTCATATAACACATCACCATTCACAAGACTTACAATGCATAGTACATAACCTTGTTCATATAATATCATATGCATTATCAAATGTAATTTCAATTCCAATCATTTAAGAAGAACAAAAACCAAACACAGTAACCAACACACCCAAGGGACACGGCCAAGCTTGTGGCCGTGTCTCTCAAAACAAATTGGCAGTGACCAACACTGGCATAGAACACGGCCGTGTCTCCTCAAAATCCACCCAACACGGCCAAAATTCCCTTGACTTGGCCGTGTCTCTCATGAATTGGTCGTGTCTCTCCTTGCTTTTGGCCGTGTCACTCATGGATTGAAACCCTAACATACACAAGTCTCCACTAATTGCACTCAAACTCATCATACACAAAATAGCATGGTTCAAATGAATGGAATCAATGTTCTAAACACAAATTCTACATGTTTATCACAATATTCACCTTATTAAAACACATCCACAAAACATTTAAACACATAATATCTCAAAACCCTAAAACCAACATCCTTCTCCATCTTCCAAAATCAACATCCATCTATTTAAACTCTTAACTTAAAACCAAATTTAAAACTTGAAAATACATTACAAACACATCTCATCATCAAATCAACAAACCCTAATTAACTTCAAATACCACTTCAAAAGAATAAAAGAAATCAAAGAAAAGAACTTACCTTAGTTATAAACTTCTTGAATCATCACTTGATCACTTAATCTTCCTTCAATTTGAGCTTAACTCTTCAAGATCTTCTCTTTGTCTCTTGCTTTCCTTTGTCTATGGAGGAGCCGGCCAACAATGGAGAAGAAGAAGAAATCATGAAGAAAACAAAGTCAATTATTCTTTAAATCTCCACCAAGAGTTTTTAACCAAACAATTACCTATATACCCTTATCCATTTAACTAACCTCTTGTCTCTTATATGCCCATATAAGTAATTTCACCTATCACAAATGAAAATATCTTCTTGCATTGACTCTCCCTTGACCAACTTATATGTTATATATATTATCATATAAACAACATATACATTTCTGTCTAAACCCTCTTTTCTTTCCCAAAACACATATACATAAGCATTCACTTTCCAATTCCTTTTTTTTTTTCCTTTCAAATCAACATATACATTCAATCCCATTTAAAACAACAACAACAACAACAACAACAATAACAACATTCAAAACTTCTAGGGCATATATGGGGATATTACAATTCTCTCCCCCTTAAATAAATTCCTCCTCGAAATTATCCAGCACCACAACAACCCATTTAAAACAAATCACCATTTTAATTTTCATATGAAAACAATCGTATTCTTACACTATAATTACATCAAATCTCATAACTTCTACTCTCCCCCTTAGAGATACTCATCTTCTCTGAAATTCATAATTCATCATTGTATAGGTATATATATATATATCTTTGCATCTTATTACTTTCTCAACAAAGCAATCAAGATAACTCATAACATCTCTAATGACCTTTATCTTTGTACTAGAGTCAGATTATCACTTTATCTCTTTAGAGATATTTCCTTAACTTTAACCTCAAAAATCATTAATTAATATCTTAGCATTGTTTATTCCATTCTTACAATCATTTTCAAAATAAACATTTACCAAACCTCAATGGATAACAATATCCTTACTTTCTTTAGCTTGCTTCTCACTTAATATAATTATTAGTACAATACCTTTAAACTTACTTAACAGATAAACAACATTTCCCTTTTTCTCATCATGAACAAATGATATAATTCAATTTATTTATGTTTATTCATAAGCCAGAATATTACATCATACATATTGCTATTTAAATTTTACACTCCCAGTACAACTGTACGTATTAAATCTCAATATTGACTCGCAACTTTAGCGAAACCTATATCAATCGATTTATCGATCACAATATACTAACATTTCAATCTTATTCGATTCAAACCAACAATTAACTTATCAAAATTTATCATTGGATTTCACAATATATACATGTATATAACCTAATTTCATTAGGTCAAATTTATATTCATAAATTCAATCAATAAGAATCATGCTTATAAATATACATTTCATTATTTCAATAATTATATTATCATTTCTCATACTCATTCAAAGTTTATCAGTATAGCCAACCACTATGGCTTCATAAATGAACTTTTCCCCAACCAGATAGGTAGTCCAAGTTCGGTTGCCCAACACAATGGGTCCGCATGGTTCTGCAGGAGGCAGACAAGTCCGTTTATTTATCTTTTCACAATTCATTTCTCATAATCAATTAAGCATTCTACCTCAATTATAATTCATATCCAACATCATTGCCAACAATCATGGTTTCTCATCACATCAAGATAGTATACACATATATCATCAATTATATTGAACATCTCATTATTCAATCATATCATTTCCTTTTATTATTTCTTCACTTCACATATTATTACTATATTTATATAATTATTTTTCTATCACATAATTCATAGCTGAAAACCTTATCACAATTCTCTTCCCTTACGTTACCTCTCATAATTATAATTAATTTTTTTTAAACATAGAAATTATAAGATATAACTTCACCAATCATATCTTTTAACCATGTTTCTGGAAATATAGTTATCAATCTCACCAAAACTGTACTATAGTTATATTATCTCAGTTCTAAATCTGAAGATAATAAAACTAATCAACTAGTCACACTAACCAAATCATATTACCATAATATATTAACAATCACGCCTGGGGTTTGTAAATCAATATTGTTCTTCTATTATTTGATTTCCAGCCTTTACGATTATAAGGCTAGATTGTATCACAAAAATCATATATATATTTATTCTCCAAGCTTTTATTACACCAAAAATTAACACATTTTAATTCCATCTCCAAAACAGTTTACTTTTGTTTATTTGATCATCATTAACCTAACTCATGTTCAATAATATTATCTTTAACATTTTCTACTCCCAACTTTCAATCATATACAAATCTTACACAAGTTTCATTCATTACTCCATTTCCAATCCATCTCTTCAAAAATTTTCAAATACATAATTCTTTCCTTACAATTTCTTATTACACACTTATACATAAAATATTTCCACACACAAATACTTTGAGTCCCAAAACATCTTATGATAGCCTCATTTAGTTATTACTATAACAATTTCACTGTTCAATGTTACCCAAGTCCATTCTCATTTTCTATTTCATCACATAATCTATTCTACGTAAATTAAGATTTAGTCTCTATTAGATCCACTACTAAATGCAATCTCATTTCTAATACCATTAAACATACAATGGTATAAAATAATAAACATATTATATACACATATTCATAATGTGACTCTCTTCCCACCTTTCTTACATATATTAATTACATTCATGTCGAAAATTCCTTTCACATATCCTTTATATATATATACATAATTATGCAATTTATTAAATTTCTCTTTTGCATATAGTTTATACAAATTTAATATTTATCACTTTCCTTTGACTATTATCATTCTCATTCTTTTAACATAACTTAAATTATTCATTAACTTCAATAAATATATACACTCTACTTATAATATTATTTCACAAAGATCTTAATCACATTTCCAATGTGATATCTCTCTCACCTTTATCTTTAAATACCTTTAACATATCTTTCATATTCATTTTCATTTGCTCAATTCCTTTTCTTTTCTTTTATTTCAAACCAAAATTTCCTACTATCAATCTCATCCCCCAATTCTTAATACTTTCATGTGCACTACTATTCATTTCATATATCTCATGTATTAAATACATTAAACTATCAATATCTAAATGATCTATATCCACATTCCATTAAAACTATAAATTTCCAACTTACTAATTTACTTAAACTTCAATTTATTCATCTCATTCTCTTAATATTAACTTTAAAACATCTTATATGTATATACCACAAAGCAACATCAAAACATATATGTTTCACAATTATTAAGCTCATTCCAAAAATCTAAATGTCTCATATCTCCACCATTAACATGAGCTTTTACAATATTCAAACATATCACATTGCTAACATTGAAATCACCATGTTTGCATTAAAATAACAATACAACAACACCAATATCTCTTTATACTTAACCAATATCATCTCTTTTTCATTTTAAACAAAACCTTAACTTTTCATATCCACACCTTAAATTATCACACTTAATCTATACCAATCAACTCATTCAATAATTCACCGTACTATTTTCATTTAAATAATATATCTTTCCATATTACTCATCCAACAATATTTCCTCTTTCTAGAAATCCAAACATAAAGTTTATTAGAAAGAGGTTCAAATAGTAAAGGAAAGATTACATACTTTAATCTTAATTTTGTTTTTAACTCATTTCCAACTTTATTCCTCTAGCCATTTCTTTATATGTCAAGCACATATCAATAATCAAACTTTTTACTTATACCGTCCATATCATTTCTTTATATCACAATCATCTCTCAATTATCAACATTTCAAAATTTGCTTTCATATGAAACTTCATTTACACACTATCATTTATCTCATGTAATTCAAATATATCACAATTCACAATTCACATAATGCCACGTTCGAGACCAACCTAGGTGTGAATGCATATGCATGTCTTACCAATTGCATTTCCAAAATCTTCTTTTCAATTCTTATTTAAATTCTTCAAAAATTTTCTTTTTAATTTCACTTAGGCCGAGAATCTCGAACCTAAGCTCTGATACCAAAATAATTGTAACACCCCCATACTCTATATAAGTACTATACATATACCAAGTATACATACAATACGTATATAAAGTATAAAAATGTCACTTTTCGTTTCCAATTAAAAACCTTTATCCAAGTTTAAGCAATATTGCATTAATTTAAAGAGCATTTACAAAAATCATTATTCTTATAAAAAAATACAACATAATTAAAGTCACACATGTATTCATCACCTTCTAGTTGGTCTCGAGACACTCTTACCCTTCTCGTGGCATAACAGCTGGACTTTCAGATCAACCGCATAACCACCTGCGCGATTACACCACCGCGCTAAGCCCGAGAGCTTAGTAATACAAATAAATATAAAATATATACTTTACATAAAGATCATACCTTATACTTTTAGCATCATGTTTTATTGTTTTCTTACCCTGTTTTCCTTTCTCAAGACATTCTTCATATATTCCCACTGATCTCATAAATCATATACATATTTACATAGAACATTCACAAAACTATACTTACCATTTCTATCTCATATACATATACATATACATCATTTTAACAAATCACTATTCAATGATCTATCCAAACCTTCATGAGAACAATTCTCATAAATTCCACATTCATAAACATTTTACACATCATACTATATTCTCATATCTCAACAAAACTCCTCAAGCCATATTCATTTTCAATATATCATTACACACATTACCAAATCATACTTCATAACATTATTTTATTCACAAATTTATCAATCATGAAACACACTTCCAACAAAAGCAACCATAGATCTCATTACTCATTTAGTTCAACATTTGGATATCACATTAACAACAAAGACAGACTCGGGCCCAAACAAAACACTAACATGCCATTCCATTATCAGAGTTAATGCTTTGGTTTAATCATCACATTTATCATTATCCCAACTAGGCTTCAAGGATTTAGGTTCAACCAAGCTTCAAGGGGAACAAAGCATGCTAAGTATCAACCCAACTTGGCTTCAAGAACCAATCCAACCTAGCTTCAAGGGTTGTAACATCTCAATTAGGTTTCAAGAATTTGACCCAACCAAGCTTCAAGGGGAGTAAAACATGTTAAACTTCAACCCAACTTGGCTTCAAGGATCAAGTCCAACCTAACTTCAATAGATGGTTACTCATATTAGGCATGCCACCAATAACAAACTCTGAAAATGGAATAACACATTAGCTATACAATTCATTTATCAATTTCATTCTCAATTGAATTATCATAACCAATAACAATGGCTTCACTTGTCATTTGAATCATCATAGCCAATAACAATGGCTTCACATGTCATTTGAATTATCATAGCCAATAACAATGGCTTCACATGTCATTTGAATCATCATAGCCAATAACAATGGTTTCATATCTTAATTTATGTTATAACCTTTCATTGTTCAAGTATACATAATCAATTACCCCATCATATCACTCACATTATACATATAGCATCATTAGTATCACATTTCAAATACATTATTCATATAACACATCACCATTCACAAGACTTACAATGCATAGTACATAACCTTGTTCATATAATATCATATGCATTATCAAATGTAATTTCAATTCCAATCATTTAAGAAGAACAAAAACCAAACACAGTAACCAACACACCCAAGGGACACGGCCAAGCTTGTGGCCGTGTCTCTCAAAACAAATTGGCAGTGACCAACACTGGCATAGAACACGGCCGTGTCTCCTCAAAATCCACCCAACACGGCCAAAATTCCCTTGACTTGGCCGTGTCTCTCATGAATTGGTCGTGTCTCTCCTTGCTTTTGGCCGTGTCACTCATGGATTGAAACCCTAACATACACAAGTCTCCACTAATTGCACTCAAACTCATCATACACAAAATAGCATGGTTCAAATGAATGGAATCAATGTTCTAAACACAAATTCTACATGTTTATCACAATATTCACCTTATTAAAACACATCCACAAAACATTTAAACACATAATATCTCAAAACCCTAAAACCAACATCCTTCTCCATCTTCCAAAATCAACATCCATCTATTTAAACTCTTAACTTAAAACCAAATTTAAAACTTGAAAATACATTACAAACACATCTCATCATCAAATCAACAAACCCTAATTAACTTCAAATACCACTTCAAAAGAATAAAAGAAATCAAAGAAAAGAACTTACCTTAGTTATAAACTTCTTGAATCATCACTTGATCACTTAATCTTCCTTCAATTTGAGCTTAACTCTTCAAGATCTTCTCTTTGTCTCTTGCTTTCCTTTGTCTATGGAGGAGCCGGCCAACAATGGAGAAGAAGAAGAAATCATGAAGAAAACAAAGTCAATTATTCTTTAAATCTCCACCAAGAGTTTTTAACCAAACAATTACCTATATACCCTTATCCATTTAACTAACCTCTTGTCTCTTATATGCCCATATAAGTAATTTCACCTATCACAAATGAAAATATCTTCTTGCATTGACTCTCCCTTGACCAACTTATATGTTATATTTATTATCATATAAACAACATATACATTTCTCTCTAAACCCTCTTTTCTTTCCCAAAACACATATACATAAGCATTCACTTTCCAATTCCTTTTTTTTTCTTTCAAATCAACATATACATTCAATCCCATTTAAAACAACAACAACAACAACATCAACAATAACAACATTCAAAACTTCTAGGGCATATATGGGAATATTACAACCTGAGCTATATAGGACTTCTGTCTGAGTTATATAGGGCAATCGCCCGAGTTATATAGGACTCCGGTCCGAGGGCTTCGGCCACAGATTCCACAGGGCTTGGTCCGCAATTTTTTTTAGGGCCACAGCCACAGAATATATATACAGTTGTTTCAGTTAGTTCCTTACCATACGTTAGTCTACCAAATTACCTTTGTGGAGTGAACTGATAAAATGATAATAACTGAATATATGACATGTATGGATTATTTTTATTGTGATATTATTTTTCAATACGACTCATTACTTTTAAAAGTGCATTATGCTTTTATTATTTATTTTTCGTAATTAGTTAAAGTACCCACTAAGCAATGCTTAGCGAGTTTAGTTTCTTCTAAACTTGTAGGCTATTAGCAAGGAGCCAATAGCGAGCAGAGGAGTCCTGCGATCTGTCGGTCATGAACGAACTTAGGTGGTGCTCTTCATTTTGTATTTTGGTATTAGAAACTGGCATGTACTTATTTGAACAATACAAAGAGATAACTTGATGTAGCATGTAAATCTAGTAATGTATAATAATTGTATGGTTTTAAATTGAGTTGGGTTGTGAATATAGAAGTGTGAATTCTTCTTCCAGGATTGTAGTTGAGGTTATAAGGGTGGATTATTGGAGTGTGCTTGAGTTGAATTGTGAAACAAAATGTTTTTCAAAAATAAGAAAAATCAGTTTTGTCGACACTTGGGACCTAGAATTTTAAGGGAGACTCCGTCAAAATTTTTGGAAAATTTTTATAAGGAACATTAAGTAAGCTGACATAACCAGAGCTCGTATCCTGATGTAGCATTCCTCCTCGGCTTATTCATAGGTCGGGAAGGGGTGTTACATTAATCATTGAAAATTTCTATAAATAAGACTAAAAACAACACAAAAAAGGGGGATTTTTGGGGGGGAAAAACTTAGAAAATGAGAGGAATCGGACTTTAGACTGGAATTTTGAATTGGAACTTTACAAATTGTTCAAAATTTTTAGAAGAGGAAGCAAGCAAGCAATCAAATCCATCAAAGGCAGCCATCTTGCCTTTGTTCTTGTTCATCCAAGAATTAAATTTTGGTGGAACCAACAAACAAAGGTATGAATATATAATCTCTTTTTTTTTTACAGTAGCTTAAATCATTAAATTGTTCTTTTGATTCTAAAAACCTTAGAGCCCTAATTTACTACTTCTAAAGCTTAAAATACTAAATCATCTCCTCTATTTTCAAAAACCCTAAAATTATTTTTCTATTTCTTCAAAATATTAAAACCCTAATCTACTTTCCAACTTTCCAAAGCCTTAAATCGTTTTCCCTAAAACCCTAATTTGTTTTCCAATTTTTCAAAAACTTAAAACCCTAAATTTACCTTACAGCTTCTAAAAATCACATAAAGCTTTATAAAACTATAAATTGTTTTTCCAAAGTCTAAAATCAAATACATTCTCCAAAACACTAAAAACCCTAATTCAACTTCAAAACCAAGCAGTTAACATGAAACCCAAGTTTTCTAAAACCCTAAACTCCCCCAAAAACCATAAACCCTAATATTCCTAAACCCTAATGCTTAAAACTCTAAAACCATATAAACCTAAATATTAAAATTCAAACACAGTAAGCCTAAAAACAACAATCTAGTAAGTAATAATTATAAACCTAATGTTTTAAAGTATCCAAACCCTAATTTCATGATTTTACTCCTCAAACACTAATTTGGTTAACCAAAGAACTTTATCAATCTCTTAAATTATAAAACTTTAATTCATTTCAATTCCTTTAAAATTTACAGTAGCATGAACCTTAATATATTAAAATCTCAAAATCTTAAATATTAATTAAAGAACTTTAAATGGAAATAGTAAACGTCAATTTGTATCTTTACTTGCTTTATTTGATTATGTAATTTATTATATGCTTTGATTTGCTTGCACTGCTTTATTTAATTTATCGTGGATGGGTGTTTATTTTATGTTTTGGTGATATCTTTGATGAATGGTTTATTTATGATGAATGGTTATTTACTTTATCGATTTATTTAGATTTTCAAATGTTGTAAGAGGTATGTTTCCATTTTGTGGGTACCTCATTAATTAAGTTCTATGTAATTTAATTTGCTTTATATTTTAGACAAATGTAAAGGACATGTTTCTACCTCATGGTGGGTTTCCTATTTAGTTTAGACATGGATGATGTAAGGACATGTTTCCATCCTCGGATGGGTGTCCATTTATTTGCTTTGTTTGGACATTGCTTTGATTTTAATATAACAATGCTTTATTTCAATTGTTGCATGTAATATGGATAATATTGTTATACTTAATAATTCTATAATATTGAGACCTGTAAAGGAGGCCGGTTCCAATGAACCGAGCATTGTGGGGGTGCTGGGTCATTTCTCACCTTCCCCACACGTACCCAACTTTCCGAACCCATTAGAGGGTTAGAGATTCCTTAGGAATCTAGTCATCCACCCCTTTCTTTTTCCTAGCCCATCCGTGTGGCGACTCCATTTTCTGCGGACTTAGGTCCATGTTCTCTAAGGCCCCGAGCCTAAACAATGCCGAAGTCACAAGAACCATTTCACCGAGAGTGGGGGCAAAAATCCCCGCTCACAGTGGCAACTCCACTGGGGACAAGATCAGTTGATTACGTTGGTCTTCATATTATTCTATTCTTTCTTATAATGGTATTATCCATTGCATCATTTAGATTGCATCGTGTGCGTGAGTTAGGATTCCCGTGTTACCCGTGTTGTGTTATGTAAGGGATACCATACTTTCACTCAAGGTATGGAGATCGAGCATGGCATAACCACTCATAGCCTTGTACCATTTGGTTTATACTTGATATGGGAACCTAAGCCTTTTAACCCAAAGACTAAAGCTCATGTAATTGGCCTAGTTACTTTCCTTAGGTTTTACCCCAAATGCATGTTGTTTGACTATGGTTAATTATCTTGGCTTAAATCATGGCTTATTTGGTTTGTTCTTTTTCTAATATGACCTAAGTACATTGTAAGCTCAAAATAAATTTTTCTTTAAAGTCCAAAAGACCAAAGTAATTTTCAAAATTTTTCAAAATGGTATTTGGACATAAAACTTTTCTAAATAAAAAATAAAAAATTCTCTTGCTCATGGCCCTAATACTAAGCCCAAAATCCATTTTTTCTAAAATCTTTTTACAATGGGCTTAGAAATAAAATTATTTTTATCCAACCTTTTCTTACAAAGAGCTTGCAAATTATTTAAGTCAATTATGAAATACTAAAAAATCAATTGTGAGCCTAGTTTATACTAAGAATAATTAACCATGGGCTTGTTTTTAGCATGAATCATTAGTTACTTTTTCAAGTGAGAAATCTATCTATAATAAACCTCCTAATTTCGTTTTAATCCAATATAGCATAAAAGCTACTTTAGTTGATTGAATGGATTAAAACCTAATTAATGAGAATTATCATGGATTGATTTCCATTTTTTAAAATATAACTATTGGTTCAAACGTCCGAGGGAATTATTCAAAAACAAGATACCCCATGTTGGTATTTTGTTAACCATGTACCTAGGAAAAGAGACTCACCATTCGTGTGTGGATGTTATAAGGTTGGAAGGAACGTCCTATTTGTCCTTGTTTGTTAATGGTTTGTGCATACATGCATACATCTGTATCTCATATCATTAATCCTTTCTCGCTCGAAGCCCTGGATTACAATAGTTCAAAAACTTACGACAGTCTAACCTACGTCGAAAGCGAAGAATCTAGCAACGACTCAATCACTTGCTCACCAAAAATAATGGATCTCAAACAAATTCAAAGAATGGTGGATGAAGCCCTCAATGCAAAAATGGAAGAAATAAAAGAGGCCATGGCTGAGACAGTGAAGAATCAATTGGCTGCAATTTTAGGAAATAATATTGAAGCGTCTGCTAGCTCCAAGAAGCCAAAGGATAAAGGGAAGGCTAAAGTTGATGAAGTAGCTTTTGATGATGATAAGGTGATCATTGATGACGATGATTAGGCCCAATACTATCAAGATCCTCAAGACAAAAAGGAGTCAAAGGTTATTGAGAACACAATTATTGAAAAGACCGAGACGTCTGATGTTGAGAAAATAATTGCTGATTTAGAAAAGAAATTTGAGAAGAAGCTGAAAATTGAAGAGATGTCCGAGATTGACAAACTATTTAAGCTAGATGAAGAAGTTTCATACAAGTTCAAGATGCCGTCCTTTGCAAAGTTTGATGGAATAAAAAATTCTCATCTCCATGTGAAGCAGTATATCAATGCCATGCAGTCTGCCCGAGCTACTAAAGCTCAAACCCTGAGATATTTCATGCTCTCATTGGACCCTATTGTCCAAAATTGGTTCAACACCTTGGAGGAAAGTACTCAAAAAGATTGGGACATGTTGTACAAGGCCTTCATTAAGCAATATGGGTATAATGTCAAGCTCAAAGTTACCTTAATGGAAGTTGAGTCCATTAGACAAAGGCCAAATGAGAATTTTGTGGACTATGTCAAAAGATGGAGAAATAAGGCTTCTTTGCTCAAGAAGAGGCTCGATGAATCTGATCAAATAAGGATGATCGTGAGAGGCGTCCTACCCAATCTCCGTGAAAGGATGTCTCATACCCTTATAAGGGATTTCAAAGATATTCTCCAAGCTGATCTACAAATTGAAGAGTGGGAAAGGGAGAAAAATCGCTTTTCAATAAAAAGGAATGAGAAAGGGAATTATCATCCTAGTAATCAAAGCACGCAAAAAGAAGTTGATGTTAATGTGACCAGTCAAGGAAATAAAAGACAATTCTCAGAATTGAGGAAACCTCTGTCTTGGGTTTTTAGCAAGCTACAAAAGAAGGGACTATTACAACCGTTAGCTCCTTGACCATTACATAATCCACTGCCACCAAACTTCAATGCCGAGGCCTTCTGTCAATTTCATCAAATGCGAGGGCATGAAACAGATAAATGTGCTTGTCTAAGGTATGAGATCCAAGATTTGATTGATAGTGGTAAGCTACCTGAGCCAGACAAGCCCAATACCAAGAACAATCCTTTGCCTAAATTTGGAAGAGTGCCACCACCAACAACCTTCATAGTGGGAAAAGGATAGGAAGAAGATTTTGTTTTATCATCTTTTCAAGATGGGAATTTTGAAGATGTGAAAGGAAAAGAAGCTTAAACTCAACAAACTTTCCTTAGCTTGAATGTTGCTTTTCAATTTTACTTTCTTTAATATTTTGGAACTATTGTGTTTTTCAAATTTAAAATTGCTTGAAATAAATTACTTTCATCAAAAATTTTATTGGTCTTTGTTCATTTTGGTGCTCAACCAATGAGGAATCTAGCGTGATAATTCATGAATTAATATATTTATGCATCATGACTCGAATGACTTTACTAGGTGAGGGAATTGCTCTATAGCATTGAGTTGTGTATGCTTACTTAGAGAGGGCTCCTACATAATTACCTTTGTCTAGGTCCTAGTCAATCTTAGAACATGCTCTGACAAACTTTTGAGGCAAAATTTAACTCTACTTATATAAGAGAGAAATGATCTAGGCATTGTTTGGTTAGCCAACAACTAGTATCCACCTTATTAAATATCAATCCCTAGTTGTCCCTTTGAGCCTTCATAAAATTTTAGCTTTTTTTTCATTGGCTTACAAACCCCAATAACCTACCCTAAGCTGTTGTGATACTTTTGACAAGTCTTATGATCACTAAGATGAATAGGCAAGAAGATCAAAGAAAGCAATGATTAGTCAAGATCATGAGGATAGTTGAAGTTTCAAGACCATGAAGATAGTTGAAGTTCTCAAGACCATAAGGCTAGTTGATGTTTTCAAGACCATAAGGGTAGTTGAAGTTCACTTAATATCTCTAATATATCAAGACAACATCAGAGTAACAAATGGTTTATCCTTGTTAAAGAAGATTTATGTTACTCCACTCATCCATTATTTGAAGCCCAAGTTGGTATAAACAAGACAACTCTGTTTGAGCTAGAGCAAAAAAAAAAGAAGAAGAAAAAGAAGAAGAAGAAAAAAAGAAAAAAAAATAAAACAAAAAAAGGAAAAAAAGAAGAAAGATAATACCTAAAAAGGCGTTCAAAAAGCCAACTGAGTTCTCTTTTACCTAAGATAACAAATGGCTTCCATTTGGTTTATAAGGACATTTTGACTTGAATTGGTCCAACCCAACTAAAGATTCAATCAAAATCAGAGGAAAAGGAGAAAGACAATCCAGTTCTTGAAAGTTTTGTACTTAACAGTCCGACAAGGAAGAAGGACAAAATGATAAAATGCTCAAAGAAAGGGAAGAGTAAGAAAAAGAAAAAGAAAGAAAAGGGAGAAGAAGAAAAGAAATGAATTTGGGAACCAAACTTTATGCAAGGGCAAAGACTGTCCTAATCAAGATCTAGATTGATGCCAAGAAGATAGAAAGAATTTAGAATCTAGCAAGATTGTTCTCAGCTGCCTAAAGTTCAAACAAGAAATTTTCAGTGTGAAGGTTTGTCCATTGTGTCACACCAGCTCAAATCTCAAAATGGCTTTTATTTAACCCGTGTCCCTTATAGACCCCATTTCAAGCCTATCAAAGACATGTTGATCTCTCTTGGTAGGTAGAGTCTATTAGTGGAGATAGTTTGAATAAGCATGCATATGAGATAGACAATATTTAAATTCAATGAGACCTTTGGCTAAGTAATGTGTATGTGCCTATCTGAAGTGCAACAATTCTTGCTTGAATAGAAATGATTCTCGAGTTTAGTACAGTAACTAGGGTTGTGATGTTATAGATATGTTAATTTAGAAAAATCAAGTCCTGAGGTACGTTGACATTAATTTGGCAAAGCCAACATTTGATTTCAAAATCAAAATTCAAAATCAAAAATGTTTTTGTCATACAAAGCCTTCAAGTTAAAGGGAGTATGTTGAACTGTCAAATCTCGAAAGACACATTGGGCAAAGTAAATGATTATTGGCAAGGTTAAGAAGAAGCTACCAACTGGCATGCTGAAACATAATTTGAAATAGATGTATCCCTGACTCTGCTACTTGGAGTCTCCACCGCTCGTGTTTTCAACATCTTGAAGATAAAAGCCACAAATGCTAAGCTTTCGATCATTCCAATGCAAGAGCTGAAGGAGCATCTGAAAGGAACCAATGAGAATACTTCTGCTGATCACCTCGATCTATGAGTCGATGGAATGACTATAAGTGATATTCATGCATATCATGCATACATGAGCATATCACATTGCATTTTTTTTTCTTGTATTGTCTATTCTTTATCAAAGTAAATAGCAAACGCCTTGTGAAGTAAACAATCAAAAGAAGATATCAAATCAGGAGGCATGGAAAGCCCATTGCTTGAGAAAGTTCCAGTAATCTTGCAAAGAGAAGAAATACGTGCTTGTGCGAAGAACTAGACAACAAATACATCAATCAAAGCTTGCATGGAAAAAATCTTTGGTTTGAGCCTATACAGGGGGCAAAGTTTCTCCATTTTAATTTTTGAGTTTATGCGTATGCAAAATATTTCCAAACTCACATTCAAATATAGTTTAGGATCAAGTATACAAACCCAATTTAGGATCGAGCATTCAAATCTAATTTAGGATCAAGTATCCAAATCTAATTTAGGGTCGAGTATCTAAATCCAGTTCAGGATCGAGTATCCCAATCCAATTAGGATCGAGTATCCAAATCCAGTTAGGATCAAGTATCCCAATCCAATTTAGGATCGAGTATCCAAATCCAGTTAGGATTGAGTATCCAAATCCAGTTTAGGATCGAGTATCCAAATTCAGTTAGGATCGAGTATCTGAATCCAGTTAGGATCGAGTATCCCAATCCAATTTAGGATTGAGTATCCAAATTCGGTTAGGATCTAGTATCTAAATTCAGTTAGGATTGAGTATCCAAATCCAAGTTAGGATCGAGTATCCCAATCCAATTTAGGATTGAGTATCCGAATCCAGTTAGGATTGAGTATCCAAATCCAATTTAGGATCGAGTATCCAAATCCAGTTTAGGATCGAGTATCCAAATCCAGCTAGGATCGAGTATCCGAATCCAATTAGGATTGAGTATCCAAATCCAGTTTAGGATCGAGTATCCAAATCCAATTTAGGATCGAGTATCCGAATCCAGTTAGCATCGAGTATCCAAGTCGAGTTTATGATCGAGTATCCAAATCTTTTGGGTCTAGAACCCAAATTATCCTTAGGTCCAGTGTAATATCCCAAAGTATACCCTAAAGGTTTTGGAATTATAGTTGTATTTGGATTTAATGTATATGTTTAATGGAAAGAGAAAAGAAGTAAAGAGAGAGTGTATATGTTGTATATATAGATATATATATATAACATATATAAGTCAAAGTAATGAAAGTCAAAAGAAGATTAATGAATTAATTAATTAGTGGAAAATGGAAATTAAGTTAGTGGAAGAGAAAATTTTAAAATATTATTTTAATTTAAAATTGCTTGGTGGAGGTTTAAAGAGAAAGAGTTGACTTGGTTCTTTGCCATTCATTTTGTTCTTTGTTTTCTTTTCACTTTGGGTTGGCCGGCCATCAAAGAAGCAAGAGAGGAAGAGAATTTTTTATTTTCTAAGATCAAAATTAAAGGATGTTTCAAGTGATCAAGTTGGAAATCTAAGAAGTTTTAACAACTTTGGTAAGTTTTCCACTTGATTTCCTTGTTTTCTTTTAAGTTGTATTTGAGTATGTTTGCTTGTGGTGTGTGAGAGTGTTGGGTTTAATTGATTGTGATTTTGGGGTTGAATTGAAGAGATGGAGTTAGGTTTGGTGTTGGAAGAGTAAGGGTTGTGTTTATATTATGGTTGTGAATTGGTAATTGATGTATGTTGTGAGTTTGAGCAATTATTATCTTAGATTTTCAATGTGTTTGTGTTTAATGAAGTTGAAAGCATAGAATACATGAGTTTGATTGGAAACAGTGGCAAAATGGATGCCACAACCATGGGGTTGTGAGGCCACGACCGTGGGGGTTTTAGAACAGAATGGGCAGACTCGTTTGCTATGCCACGATCGTGGGGTTGTGAGGCCACGACCGTGGGGTCCTAGATAGTTGTGTTGGCTTATAATTTGTGATCTATGGGTCTAGTATGAGACTAATAGGTGAATAAGTGTATTGGAATTCATGTGTATTTTTAAATAAGTGTGTATTATTCCTTTTGAATTAGGTTGTGAAGAGGTTGAGTTGCCCTAATCCAAGTAGTGAAGAATTCTTGGAAGAGGAAGTGTATAGATTGGTGTGAGTTGTTCTTGAGGTAAGTACAAACCCTACATTATTGCATACATTTACATGACATTGGGACTTAACACATTTGGTTGTAAATGTGTTAAGTAATCTATTACATTGTTAATATATTGAATTAATGTTATGATTTGCATAATGTGAAAGATATGATGATCATTCAAAATGTATGTGCAATGTAATTGGTTATGATGGATACTTTAATGATGAATTGCTTTAATGTGAATTGAGATATAATAAATGTGAAGCCATTGTGGTTGGCTATAATGATTCAAATGAAATAAGTGGGGCATGTTTTCCTAGATGATGATGAATTTAAAATATATGTCCAATGCAATTGGTTATGTATACTCTATTGATGAGATGTGAAGCCATTGTTGTTGGCTATAATGATGGAATGAGATAATTGATGCGTGGTTGCCTAAATGATTATGAGAAAATGAGAATGGAATTGATAATGAAATAATGAATGAATTGTGTGTCTAATGTGTTCTTCACTTTTCAGAGTTTTGTTGTTGGTGGCATGCCTAATAGTAACAATCTCTTGAAGCTAGGTTGGGCTTATCCTTGAAGCCAAGTTGGGCTGAAGTTTAGCATGCTTAACTCCCCTTGAAGCTTGGTTGGGTCTAGTCCTTGAAGCCTAGTTGAGATGTTACAACCCTTGAAGCTAGGTTGGGTTTGGTTCTTGAAGCCAAGTTGAGTTGATACTTAGCATGCTTTGTTCCCCTTGAAGCTTGGTTGAGCCTAATCCTAGAAGCCTAGTTGGGATAATGATAAATGTGATAATTGAACCAAAACATTAATTCTGAAAGTTGAATGGCATATTAGTGTCTTTTGGGCCCATGCTTGTCTTTGTTTAAATGTGAATTATAAATGGTGAAACAAATGAATAATAAAATTTAATGTAAGGTTTTGAAATATGATATTCTTATGTATTGTTTATAATATTTGAATGTGTGACATTGGCATTGCATTGAAACATATTGTTATTGTAGTTTGTACCACTAAGCCGTTGGCTTTGAGCGATTGTAGTTCATCGCACAGGTGACAGGGTAGAGCCAGAGAGTTCATCTAGACCGAGTTGAGTCTAGACTCTAAAGTGTTGATTATGGGATTAAAGATCTGAGATGAACTGCCAAACATGTATAAATGTTATGTTTTGTAAAATTTGATTTTGATGTATATATATTTGTAAATACCACTATATTTTCCGCTGCGTATTGAATGAACATTTTATCTATTGTACTTTATAATATAATTTGAATGTTTTCAAGTTTTCTCATAATATGGTTAATTTTAAATTTAAAAAAAAATTGGGTTGTTTAATATAAACCGTGGCACTTTTGTATCCGGTATACGTATATTACAGATGTAGTAGTGTGTAGTGTGCGTATATGGGGTATAGGGGTGTTACATCCAGAACCTAAAAATTCTCCTAAGTCCAGAACTTAGCTCGGGTCGAGAACCCAAATTTTCTTTAGGTCCAGAACCTAAAATCTATTTTAAGTCCAAAACTTAGCTCGGGTCGAGAACCCAAATTATCCTTAGGTCCAGAACCTAAAATCTCTTCTAAGTCCAAAACTTAGTTCGGGTCCATAACCCAAAATTACCCTTAGGTCCAGAACCTAAAATTATCCTTGAGTCCAAAACTCGAATTGGGTCCAGAATCCAAAATCTCAACCATCTCAAATATTAAGTCTTATTGATTTTCACTGTCTTTTACTAAAGTCTCAAATCGTTCAAGCAGGGGGCAAACTGTAGACCCTTAATTTTTGACCTAGTCCGGTCCGTTATTTTTTTATAGTCCAAAATAATTTTTGTGGTATTTTAATATTTATTTTGGTAAAAAATGGTGAAGTGAATAAAAATAAAAATAATAAACAAATAAACAAATAATAATAAACAAATAAATAAAAATAAAAATCGGCGACGGGAAAATCGAAGATGAAAAAATTCGTAGTCGAAAAGTTTGGATGAAATGGCCTTGGACCATTTTGCCAGCAGGAAAATCCTGCAGGCAAAATGGCCTGGTAGCCCACGCCTGGCAGTTTTACATGCAGTCCCTCGCAGCTCTCGCAGCAGTTTTTTCCTCCAGCAAAATTTTTCCGCAGTAGTTTTTTTTCGCAAGAGAAATTTTTCAGACGCAATTTTTTTTTTGAAACCAAATTCTATTTGGTTTCGATTTCCTTTTCCTAATTAATGATAAATTCTGTAAACAATTAAGATTAATCATTGAAATTTCCTATAAATAAGACTAAAAACAACACAGAAAAGGGAGATTTTTTGGCGGGGGGAAACTTAGAAAAGGAGAGGAATCAAACTTTAGACTGGAATTTTGAATTGGAACATTACAAATTGATCGAACTTTTTAAAAGAGGAAGCAAGTAAGCAATCAAATCCATCAAAGGCAGCCATCTAGCCTTTGTTCTTGTTCATCCAAGAATTAATTTTTTGTGGAACCAACAAACGAAGGTATGAATATATAATCTCTTTTTTTTATATAGTAGCTTAAATCATTAAATTGTTTCTTTTGATTCTAAAACCTTAAAGCCCTAGTTTAATTCTTCCAAAGCTTAAAACCTTAAATTGTCTCCTCTATTTTCAAAAACCCTAAAATTATTTTACTGTTTCTTCAAAATATTAAAACCCTAATCTACTTTCTAACTTTTCAAAACCTTAAATCGTTTTCCCCAAAACCCTAATCTGTTTTCCAATTTTTCAAAACCTTAAAACCCTAAATTTACCTTACAACTTCTAAAAATCACATAAAGCTTTATAAAACTTTAAATTGTTTTTCCAAAGTCTAAAGTCAAATACATTCTCCGAAACACTAAAAACCCTAATTCAACTTCAAAACCAATACAGTAACCCCAAACTAGTTAACCTTAAACCCAAGTTTTCTTAAACCTTAAACTCCCCCAAAAACCGTAAACCCTAATATTCCTAAGCCCTAATCCTTAAAACTCTAAAACCTTATAAACCTAAATATTAAAATTCAAACACAGTAAGCCTAAAAACAACAATCCAGTAGCTAATAATCATAAACCTAATGTTTTAAAGTATCCAAACCCTAATTTCATGATTTTACTCCTCAAACACTAATTTGGTTAATCAAAGAACTTTATCAATCTCTTATATTATAAAACTTAATCCATTTCAATTCCTTAAAAACTTACAGTAGCATGAACCTTGATATATTAAAATCTTAAAATCTTAAATATTAATTAAAGAACTTTAAATGGAAACAGTAAACGTCAATTTGTATCTTTACTTGCTTTATTTGATTATGTAGTTTATTATATGCTTTCATTTACTTGCAATGCTTTATTTAATTTATCGTGGATGGATGTTTATTTTATGTTTTGGTGATATCTTTGATGAATGGTTTATTTATGATGAATGGTTATTTACTTTATCAATTTATTTAGATTTTCAAATGTTGTAAGAGGTATGTTTCCATTTTGTGGGTACCTCATTAATTAAGTTCTAAGTAATTTAATTTGCTTTATATTTTAGACAAATGTAAAGGATATTTTTCTACCTCATGGTGGGTGTCCTATTTAGTTTAGGCATGGATGATGTAAGGACATGTTTCCATCCTCGGATGGGTGTCCATTTATTTGTTTTATTTGGACATTACTTTGATTTTAATATAACGATGCTTTATTTCAATTGTTGCAAGTAATATGGATAATATTGTTATACTTAAGAATTCTATAATATTAAGACCTGTAAAGGAGGCTGGTTCCAATGAACCGGGCGTTGTGGGAGTGCTGGGTCATTTCTCACCTTCCCCACACGTACCCAACTTTTTGAACCCATTAGGGGGTTGGGGATTCCTTAGGAATTGAGTCATCCACCCCTTTCTTTTTCCCAGCCCGTCCGGGTGGCGACTCCATTTTCTCCAGACTTAGGTCCGTGTTCTCTAAGGCCCTAAGCCTAAACAGTGCTAAAGTAGCAAGAATCACTCCATCGAGAGTGGGGACAAAAATCCCCGCTCATTAATCACAAATGTTTTGCAAATCTCCATGGCCCTGTCAGAGTCTCTTTCATCAACTGGAGGATGAACATGTTTGAAAGAGGGCGAGCATGCCATGACAAAGTTCCAAAGGATGAGTATGTCCAAAGGAGGTGACCATGCTCTAACAAATTCAATTTCAATCAACCGAAGGATAAACATGTCTGAAGAAGGGTTAGCATGCCCTAGCAAAGTCAATTTCAATCAACCGAAGGACAAGCATGTCTGATGGAAGCTCTATTGGAACACTGATTAGAAGAGATAGGAAGTCCTGATGATTTTCGCATCTACGAACCTTAAAAAGGCCCACATCGCTCAAGCAGAAGGCAAACTGTAGACATCAAGATTTGGCACCTCATAAGAAACATCGAGCTCAACATTTTTAACATTGACCTCGACAGTTAGGCATAAATTATCAAACAATGGCGAAATGACCAAATTTAATGGACCTACTTAATTGCCAAGTTGCAGAGCTCGACAATGGAGATAATGTCAAGCTCAATAATTTCTAAATAAAGGTAGTAGTTTCAAAAAAAATTCTTACCAAGAGACACTCATATGCAAGAAAGGCTATCCAGCATACAAAGTAAGGAGATCTTTATTTCTAACGATCGGTATCCGCCAAAGGAGATAAAAAATAGTGAATTACTATAGGTTATATTCCCTTGGTAGCAAGCTTTTTAACTCCTTATATTCTTGTTCATTCAATACTATTTGCTTAACATTTGTTATTCGGATTTTTCACTCTTACTTAAACATAAAAATTACTAAGAAAATTATATAAGAACTAGAAATATCCCCAAGGAACACTAAAAGAATGATTAAACACTGTGAAAAATCAAAGGAAAATTAAGAGATGTAATGACAAATGGCTATGAGGATGACCTATTTTGGACTTTTGCTTAATTTTCCATTTAAAAAAGCTATATATGATTCTCAAATGAAAAAGCAAACAAAAGGGATCTTTTGAAGAAATGCTTGTTGAGTATCGATTATGTCATTGATTCAATGGAATTGTCGAGCTCGTTATTGCTCAAAATGTTGAGCTTAATATTATTCATGGAACATACATATGAATCCCATTTCTATCACTAACCCTACCTTCTATGGTTTATTGTCGAGTTCGGTGCTTCAATACTGTCAAGCTTGATGGTAATTTTCAAAGATATATAAAATCCCTTTTCATTTTTATTTTTAACCTTTTTTTAACATCATCATTCATCCCACATCTTTTATTATTTTTTTCTTTTCTTTTTTTTCTTCTTATCTCTATTGTATATGAGAAATCAAGTATACTTTTTAGAATAATGTATAGAATTCATTTGAAAGCTATGTAAAAATAATTATGTTCTTCTTTTCTTAGATAATTTATACGAGAATTTTTTATCTTCGATGTGTGCTCAAATGTGTATTTATCTATAAAACATGCATCACGTGCATCATTCATATATCTATATGTTTTTGTTATGCTATGTGTTTAATGTTCCCTTTCCATCTTATGTTTTGAATGATATTACTAACATGTGAATCATAAAGGAGATTGATCGTTCAAAGATCGAGCGTATGAATGATAATAGGAATGGTTCCATCCTTCCTGCTATCCTCATACGTACTTATCTTCCCAAACCCATAAAAGAGGAGTTAGAGACTCTTAAAAAGAATCAAGAGTATGCTACCCCTCCATCATTTTCCAGGTCTTAGAGGGTTGCAACTCCATTTCTCATATGTCTTTTCCCATTTGATCCCTGAGGTCAATAACCTAGCAGTGTTGATATCCCATAATCACTAAGCATGGATAGACCAGGCACTTACACATATGTACCCCATAATCACTGACCATGGATAGACCAGGCGCTCACACATATGTATGCTTATTCATAAGAGCCCTTCCTGTAGCTGTGTCTATTGTACTTCTTAATAAACCCATTATAGAAAGTTTGGATAAGTAACTAGTCTAGAATCCCATGATGCAGACACTTCCATTGAAGTTCCTTAAACCTCTCAAGGGTGTCATAGAGTGTTTCCCCATCAAACTGCACAAAACTAGTAATGTCATTGCAAAATTTCATAGTTTTCCCTAGAGAAAAGTACTTAGCCAAAGAGGCCCATGAGAGACCATCCCAAGTGGTAAAACTTCTTGAAGCTTGTTCCTGTAACCATGCCTTTGCTCGATCTCTCAGAGAAAAGGGAAAAGCCCTTGAGAGACCAAATTCATCTTAATTGTGTCATATATTTCTATAAAGGTAGCTAGATGAGAGTTTTCATCTTCATGATCAAATCCATTGAGTATGGATTATTGAACCATTTGGATCAGTGTTGGATTTAGCTCAAAGTTATTAGCATTCACTGTAGGTCTTATTATGCTTAAACCAATCTGAGCAGTAGGCATGGCATAATCCCTCGAAGTGCGATTCCTTTCTTGATCACCCATTTCTTCTTCTACAAATTCTACTTGAATGTTCACATCTATCTCTTCCTTGTGAGCTTCTATCCCACTTAATCTTTCTCTTTCCTCTTTTTCTTCACAAAGTCACTCCTTTCATGCCTTGTTTAGTTCCCTACACTGTTTCTCTATCTCAAGATTATATTCCTCTAAGGTTGAGTATGGATTACTTCCCATGAAGCATCAAACTTGCACAAAAGAAGTAAATACTAATTAAAATTAAAAATCCAAATATATAAAAAATCTAAATTTAATGTTATTAAAATAGTTGCCTTCCTCGGTAATGGTATAAAAAACTTGTTAGCTCCTAGCCTAGCTACTGTAAGTGAACGGTGCATTGACAATTAATAAAGCGGAAGTAGAGTGTCGTGTCCTCAGAGAAGGAATATTCTGAGTAACCTAAATTCAAATTTCTTTATTGTTTGGAGAAATCAAATAATGTTATAAAAAATGATGGCACAAATCACTTTATTTTGATCTATAGCACACAAATTAAAAGTTATTTTTACTTGGTTTTTAAGTGTCTTTGTTGCAAGAATAATAGCCTCAGATTTCCCATAACAGGGTACATGTAGCGACCATCCACAAGCAAGGCGCAAATGTTATGATAATTTTGTTTATCTTTTAGTTATTTTTTAAATAGTTTGTTCAAGTTTGTTGTTAGGATTTATATTTTAAGTTGAAGCAAGAGGATTCATGAAAAAAGCAAAAATAAAATGCACTAAGTCTATTAATGAAAGCAAATTTTAGGAGAAGTGAGAAATACGGCCAAGTTGTGACAAGTCCTAGCTGTGTCCATCAATTGCAAGACTAAAATTGGCAAGATTTCAAGGCAAAACTAGACACATTCTAGTGTCCTGACCATGTCCCCCATGAGAACAAATTGAAATTAAAACATAATTGGACACAATCACAAGCTTTGGCTTGTCACTGGCCATGTCCCATTGTCTTAATCAGGATAGATGAAGCTTAGCCATGTCTCTGACAAGAAGAACTATAATTTTAGATAGAAGTGGACATACCCACACATCCTGGCCATATCACATTAGACATGGCTAAGACAAGACCATCTTGGTTGTGTTCCATCCCAAGAGAAGAAAAACATGTGTAATTACAAGCAGTACTGGACACAGTTTGCAATCTTGGTCATTTCCAGAGTGAAACTAAGGGGATATGGCCAAGACAAACCAAACTTAGCAGTGTCTCATTCTAAGAAAACAATAGGAAGATCAAAGCAATATTGAACACATTCACTGGTCTTGGCCATGTCCAAGGAGAAGTTAAAGAAGCACGGCCAAGACAATTCAAACTTTGTCATGTCTATGATAGATGACTTTTGATTTTTAAAAGTCTTGTGGGATAGAGATAGAAGAGAAAAACATGGAATGATTTCTAGAGAAAAACAGGGACAACTTTTTGAAAAGTAAAGTTAAGAAATGCATAAAATGGAGCTAACTAAATGGAAGAAAGGATGGATCTCCATTTGTTGGGCTTTGGGAGCTCTAAACATCATTTCTAAAAATAAGTTCAAGGAGAGAATTGTTTTAAAGAAATTTTTCATTTTCATAGAGACAAAATAATTAATTTGCAAAGCTTAAAGGAGGTTTAAGTTGTTCTTCATCAATTTCAAGTGGTGGTGAAGGAAGAAAAAGAAGTTCCAACTCTAGTAATCTTCATAAGGGGTTTTTCTATTATCTCAATTAATTCATTTTCTAGATTTTTATTGTTTATATACATTAATATTTCAATGAATATTTGTGATTTGAATTCGATTGAGATGGATTTCTATTTGTTTTGATGATGAGCTAAATTACCTATGCCTAGGATTTGTAGTAGATTTGATTAAATAATTTAATTCAATAATTTCCATTAATAAGCCTTGTTATGAGTTGATTGCCTTGGAATGTATGCAAGATTAATAGATTGGCCACCTACTAATCTCTAGATATTTACTGAAAAACCGAGAGGTGAAACTTGATATTGGAACTATGCAATCAACTACCTTAAAAATGAATTAGAAATAGAAGTTCTAGGGTTCACTTAATATGTAAATTCAAAATAAATGGTTTTTATAAATTCATGAATGTGAAAACTAATGAATTGATAATAGTTAATTAATATTAAGGAAGAAATTAAGTTACAAGGTTATATTATTGGATAATTGAGAATTCAACTTTGATTAAATCGACCTGTAAATCCTAGGAACCCTTCAGAAAATTTTAAATTAATTATGTGCAAATAGTTATTCACTTTACTTTTAATTTTAATCTTCTTTTACCATTTCAACACAACACACTTAATCTTTAATCCTTTTATTTTAATCAAATTATTACAAATAAACAACTTCCTTATGAGACGACGTGGGACACTCACCATTACTATTAAAACCTCATATACTTGTGAGAGTCACTTTTTAGTAGTGATAAGTTTTTGGCGCCCCATAAGTTAAGAAAAAGAAAAAGGATCAGAGTGGAGTTTGCAGTAACAGACGCAACCTGATGAGTAATCACTACACATGCAGGTACCACCATCCCTAAGAAGGGCCAACCACACCTGAAGATGGAAAGTTCTCAAAACTCATAATAGAGGATGCAGTCATTGGTGTGGTGAAGAGAATGGATGCTAAACAGTGATGATAAATTGCCCATGAAGAAAGCGCGACCACACCTCAACCTTAAGTCAAAAACCACAATGTTCACAATAGAGTTTGCGGTCTTAAGCTAGGCCTGAAGCTCAATGCGAGAGCCCCTGTCTGAGCACTATTCAAACAACGGTGACCACACCTTTTAAATTTTTGGCAAATTTTCTCTCCACGAATAACATCTTGACAAGTGACATAACGGTTTAGAGGGAAAATTCAATATGCATGAGGTGTGACCGCACCAAGCCAAGAGCTACTACACATGTCACAAAGTCTAGCACATAGCATTTTGCACCAACCTATCAAAGCCACATGTACTAACCGTTAAAACTAGCTAGTACACATAAATTCAAGACTTACAACCATCCAAAGTGGGGGCTACCATTAAGCCTTGAAGCATGACCGTGATAACAAAGCATGCTACTGCACATCTCCTTTGATAGCATTTAATACAAGAGATTTGGTCAGTAAAAGCTTGATCTTCTTCTATTCAACTCCAATGGAAATTTCTAATGAAGATAGCTATAAATACACCACCAACCTCCATTTTAAGAGACTTTTGAGCATTTATTATCCAACATCTTGCAATTTTATTTCTCATTGCGCCTTGCATTAAATATTCTCATTTATAGTTTAATGGGTGTTGAGTGTCAGCATTAAACACCAAGTGTTAGAATTTGTTTAAGAGTGACCAAGGGAAAAACTCTTGTTTGGGTTGTGAGGATACACATGCCTTGTACAAGTTCTGTGTGATCTTGTGAAAATACCAAGTTAGGGTTTAACTTGTAAAATTCCAAGTCTAGTGGAATACTTAACTTGTAGTTGAATGTAGGATTGGTTTAATTCGAGCCACTATAAACATTGTGTGTTCAACCTTCTATCCCTATTCTCTTGTTTAGTTTTAAAATTTTAAATTTTCCCTAAATCACCAAATCAACCAATTCACCCCCCTCTTAGTTGTCAAGTGGACCAACAAATAAGATGTACTATTGATTGAATTCTGACGTAGCGAAAGGTAAGTAAGCAAAGGATAAAAGGGTGTTACTCCTATTTAGTCTAAGAATATCTAGGTAATAAAGACAAAATGAGAGAAAAATTCTCAACTAAATTGTTACTCAACTCAAAAACTGTCTTACACTTCTTCAAATTTTACAATATAAATCATTAGGGTTACAGAAACCCTAATTCTAAATAAGAAAAGTTTTCAAAATATAACAAATTGCCAAAATAAAAAGAAGTGCAAGTATAGAAAGATTTTATTTAACAAGGCAGACAAAGTGCCCAAACGGTGCCTCGATCAAAGGGTCCTAAATAAGGAAATAAAAATGTCCTAAGCTGCCATAATAGTAAAAAAACATTTTTGGAGGTCTTAACAATGGAATTTGGCCAAAAAATGGACCACATCACAAAATAGTGACCTTAACTCGTTGGCCCATTTCCCATTAGGCTAGGCCCTTAGAACACAAGTATTTTGTGGTAAAATGATGGATTTAGTTTAGTTTGAATAAAATTGAAAAGGGTAATGAAAGATAATTTTGGATGTGACAATTATGTGTTGATATCAGGATTTTTGGATTGGCATGCCTAGTGACATGGCCATGTCTTTGGGTGTGTCAATGGTTTAGAGGCCAGTTCCATACACTTATGTCCATTGTGGTAGGGCACGGGGGTGCTTGCTAGAAAACAGGTGGACCAGCAGTGTGTTATAGATGTGGGTCACTAGATCACTTCTTCAAAAATTGCCCAGAGCCACCAGAGGATAGACATACAGATACTGCAGCTTCTCGACCCAATGTTAGAGGGGGCCGTGGTGGTAGAAGTTTTAGCAGAGGGGGTTGGACATGGTCTGGTCAGCGAGAAGGTTTTACTGCAGATGGTAGACCAGATGAGGCAGGGCTATCTCAGTGGATATATGTGATGCAGAGACATCTTGATCCTTCAGCTATTATTGTTGGTATTTTTTCTTTATTTGGCACTTCAGTTCTTGCTTTGATAGACCCTGGGTCGACTCATTCATACATTAGTGCATCCATCTTGCCTGTGACTAATTTGCATTCAAAATCCCTAGGATTTGATGTTTTGGTGACAAATCCTTTAGGACATAGTGTTGTAGTTAGCAAGGTCCAGTTGTGGTTCAGGATGAGGAGTTCCTTGGTGACTTGATTGAGATGCCTTTTAAGGAGTATGATTTAATTTTAGGCATGGATTGGTTATCTAAGCAGGGGGCAATGGTAGATTGTCATCAAAAGTGTGTTACCCTGAGAACCTGTGATGGTAGGAATGTGATGGTATCTAGTGAGCAGAGACATCTTTCATCCATGATTATTTTAACTATTTTAGCTAGGAGGATGATTTGGAAGGAATGTGAGGCTTATCTTGCTCATGTTGTAGATACCAAAGTAGTGGGTTCCCAGCTTGACAGTATATCCACTATTGCTAAATTTTCTAATGTTTTTCCTAAGGAGTTACCTGGGATACCCCTGAGAGAGAGGTTGAGTTTGGTATCAATTTGTTGCCTGGTACCACTCCCATCTCTGTTAATCCTTATCGTATGGCACCTGCTGAGTTGAGAGAGTTGAAGGTGCAGTTGTAGGAGCAGCTGGATAAAGGGTTCATTCACCCTATTGTGTCTCCATGGGGAGGGCCCATTTTGTTTGTGATGAAGAAGGATGGTACCTTAAGATTGTGCATTGATTACCGGTAGTTGAATAAAGTGACCATCAGGAATAAGTATCCATTGCCTCGGATAGATGATCTCTTTGATCAGTTGAAAGGAGCAACAGTGTTCTCTAAGATTGACTTGAGATCAGGGTACCATCAGTTGAGAGTCAGAGATGAATATGTACCTAAGACAGGTTTCCGCACGAGGTATGGGTATTATGAGTTCTTGGTGATGCCCTTTGGATTGACGAATGCACCAGCAGCATTTATGGATTTGATGAACAGGGTATTCAGACCCTATCTAGATCAGTTTGTGGTGGCTTCCATTGATGATATTTTGGTGTATTCACGTAATGAGGAGGATCATGATAAGCATTTACGGATCGTATTGCAAATTTTGAGAGAGAAGAAGTTGTATGCTAAGCTGTCTAAATGTGAGTTTTGGCTTGATCAAGTGACTTTTCTTGGTTGTGTGGTTTCAGGACAAGGTATTAGAGTTGATCCGAGTAAAGTTAAGGCTATTTTGAATTGGAGTCCACCGAAGACTGTGACAGAGGTTAGAAGTTTTTTGGGTTCGGTAGGCTATTATCTACGATTTGTGAAAGCTTTTTCTATGATAGCTACTCCACTCACCAGATTACTTCGGAAGGGAGTTAAATTCATGTGGACAGATCGGTGTTAAGCGAGTTTTAAGCAGCTGAGGGAGATGTTGACTCAGGCTCCTATCCTTACTCTAGATATGGATTATTCTCTTGAGAGGTTGGCTGAGCTGTATATCAGTGAAATAGTGAGGTTACATGGAGTCCCAATTTCTTTAGTATCTAATCAAGATCCCCGATTTACATCAAGATAGTGGAGAAGTTTGCAGGATGCTTTAGGCTCTCGATTACATTTTAGCACTACTTTCCTTCCTCAGACAGATGGGCAGTTAGAGAGAGTGATATAGATTTTAGAGGACATGTTGAGAAGTTGTATCATCGATTTCTCTGGGAGCTAGGGCAGATTCTTACCATTAATTAAGTTTGCTTATAACAACAGTCATCAATCCAGTATTAGAATGGCACCTTATGAGGCATTGTATTGTAGGAGATGCAGGACACCTCTATATTGGGATGAGGTTGGAGAACTTAAGTTGATTGGTCTTGAATTGATTAGGGAAATAGAAGAGAAAGTAAAGGATATTAGGAATTGTCTAAAAAGCAACCTCTGACCGACAGAAATCATATTCAGATTTAAAAAGAAGAGACATGGAGTTCAGTGTAGGAGATAAAGTATTTTTGAAAGTGTCTCTTTGGAAGAAAAATTTGAGATTTGGTCGCAAAGAGAAGTTGAGTCCTCATTTCATAGGACCTTATGAGGTATTGGAGAGAGTTGGACCAATAGCCTATAGACTGGCTTTACCGCTTGAGTTGGATCGAATTCACAATGTTTTCCATGTCTCTATGCTTTGGAGGTATAGGTTAGACCCATCTCACATTTTGTCAGTAAAGTCAATTGAGGTGAGTCTAGATCAGACTTATGAGGAAGAACCAATGGCTATTTTGGCACGTGAAGTGAAGGAGTTGAGAAATAAGAAAGTGCCACTTGTGAAAGTTCTTTAGAAGAGTCATGATACTGAAGAGGCAACATGGGAGAGTGAACAAATGATACGGAATCGATATCCCCAATTGTTCCAGATTTGAGAGCAGGTAATTTTGAGGATGAAATTTATATAATTAAGTGAACAAGAAAATGTGTATATGATATATATATATATGTAGATATAGATAATATATGCAAGTCAACATTTTTATATTGGTCAAATGTTTTTTTAATTATTAAAATATTAATAATGTGGTTAGTGGAAGATGATATTTTTATGTATTAATTAAGTAATATGTTTTACTTGGTGGAGAGTAAAAGTTGGAAAATTGTGTGGTTAAAAAGGAGATTAGATGGATTAAGTTGAGTGGATGATTATCTTCTTCTTCTTCTTCTTCTTTCTCCATTGAAGCCAGCAGCCTCCATCAAAGGGAGAGAGAAATTTGTTTCTTGCTAACTCAACTAATTGAAGGATTTCAAGTGTACAAGTTGGAGTTTTGAGGATTTTCTTCATATTTGGTAAGTTTCCAACTTGTTTCCTTGGTTTTCTATGGAAGTTTGTATATGATTTAATTGGATATTTGGTGTAGTTTGTGTTAATGGTTGATATTGGTCTGTTTGAAGTTCTTTTGGGTAGTTAACTATGAATTTAGGGTTGGATTGAGGATATGGTTAAGTTTGGTGAAGAGAATAAGAGTTTTGGGTTGTGTAACTTTTGAGTTATGAAGTCTTGGATGTAATTATGTATTTTGCTTTTAATTGAATTGTTTTGATATTTACACAAGTATTTTGTGGTAAAATGATGGATTTGGTTGAGTTTGAATAAAATTGAAAAGGATAATGAAAGATAATTTTGGATGTGACAATTATGTGTTGATATCAAAATTTTTGGATTGACATGCCCGGTGACACAGCTATGTCTTTGGGCTTGTCTGTAACACCCCTACACCCAATATACGCACACCACATATACTCATAATATGTGATATACGTATAGAGGATACAAGAGTGTCACGGTCCATTTTAAATAAGTCAATCTTTAAACTTTAACATCAAATCATCATTTCCAAAATCTGAATAAAGTAAAATCATTTAACTTATATTATAAAAAGTAATAGATAAAATATTCCTTTTTAAAACACACATATATCTTACTTCATTACCCCAAAGGTTTATCCAAAACATTTGTTTAATAAACAGTGGAAAATGCAACGGAATATACATATGTTTACATCAAAATTAATAAGTACAAAAAATATAAGATTTATACATGATGGCAGTTTGTCTCTAATCTGGATGTCCAAAATCAACACTAATCTTAAAGTCTCAAGCCTATACTCGACTCGGTCTAGACGAGCTCTCCGGCACAACTGGATCTACCCTGTCACCTACGCGATGAACCACAATCGTGCTAAGCCAAAAGCTTAGTGGTACAAACTTTGATTCAATATAGATCAATGCGATGCTAATGCACAACACATGTGAATATAACAACTCATTGCATTATATCTCAATATATTAATCATTTGTATCATATTTCATAATTCACATTAAAGAAAAGACAAACATGGGCCCAAAAAGGATCTAATATGCTATTCAAAATTTAGAGTTACTGCTTTGGTGCATAATGACACATTGTGTCTAGCCTCGTAGACAATATATATATATATATCCATGGATTAATCCAACTAGATCTGAGCTTACGACCCGGTCTTTTCACTCAGTCTAGCTTCAAGGAATTGTTTTTAAGGCTTACGACCTAGTCTTTTCACCCAAAAAACATCACATTTATCAGCTGGGCCCGGCTTATAACCCAGTCTTTTCACCTGCCCAGCAATTCATAGGCATGCCGCCAAACCCAGAACTATAAAAATTGAATAACATACTAGGCAGACATTTTATTCATTTATCTCATTATCAAATACTTTCATAATTCCATTCTCATTTCATTTCTCATAATAAAGCTAGGCACAATGCCTTATTATATCATCATTTTCTCACCTTTCTCATTCTTCTCTTTTGTATCAATATCAATTTGTTACATTATGATTTCACATATCTTATCACATTATTCCACATTTCATTTCATATACAACACATTACTCCATTGCTTTGATACATCATCATAATTCACATTATGCATATCATAACATATAACTCATTCATCAACAATATATCAAGTAACTTAACACATTTCTCAACTAACTGTGTTAAGTGCCATTGTCATGTAAATGTATGCAATCATTCAAAGCTTGTACTTACCTCTAAAAGCAACAACACCACTCTATCAACTGCCTCTTCCAAGATATCCCTCAATCCTTGGCTTGGGTAACTCAATTCTCTTCAAAACCTAATTCAAAGGTGATTATAATACTCACTTAGTGATACACATAAGAGAATAAAGATAAGAGCTATCTAGGGCAAACTCTACACTTGACACGCTCAACAACACGGGCGTGTTCATGGACATGCCCTAAATCCACAACACAGAAGCTTTGACAAGCTCAGTGACATGGGCATGTTACTGCACGTGTCAATCCTCATCCAACACAGAAGCTATGACATGCTCAGTGACATGGGAGTGTCATTGGACGTGTCAATCTTCCAACAACACAGTAGCTGTGACACGCTCAGTGACATGGACATGTCACTGGATGTGTCAGCAACCCAGAAAATAGAACCAATGACACACCCAAGGGCATGGCCATGTTAATGGGCGTGTTAGGCCAAAAACCTGAAATTGATACCAAAATGCCACATCCAACAATCATCTTTCTATACCCTTATCAACACCACACAAACTCAAGCAAATCCATCAACATACCATATAATACTTGAGTAAACATTAAAACAACTGAATTACAAACATCAAAACACAATCACAACCATATTTCACAACTCAAAGTCACAACACCCAGAACTCTTGTCTCTTTCACCAAACTTGACCCAATTTCATCAATCTAACCCCAAACATGAAAGTTAACAAAACAAAACAACCTCAAACATACCATAATCAACCATAAACACATCTATAACAACCATTCACCAAACTCATAATCACAAAACTCAAAGGAAAACAAAGAAACAAGTTGGAAACTTACAAAAAGTGAAGAAAATTCTTAAAACTCCAACTTGATCTCTTGAAATCCTTCAATTGCTTGAGTTGGGAAGCAACAAAATCTCTTTTCCTTTGGTTGATAATGGTGGCTTGCCAATGAAGAAAGAAGAAGAAAGTCAACCTCACACTCTTCTCTTTTAACTAAACAACTTTCCCCAAAACACTCTCCACCAAGTATTATATTAATATTATAATAAACCCAATTATGTCATCTTCCACTATCCTTAATTAAATCTATTTAAATACTAAAATATCTTTTGACCTATTAAACCCACTGACTTGTATATAATGTATATATCTTTATATACATAACATATACACATCTTCCTATCATCGTTCACTTAATTAAATATACACTTAAAATCATTTAATTCAATTTCAACAATTAGCATTTCCAAAATTTTAGGGTATTATTTGGGATATTACAATTCTCCCCCTCTACAAATGAATTTCGTCCTCGAAATTACCTGCTCTTAAGTCTGGAACGACTGGAGATATTGATCTCGCATTACTTGCTCACTCTCCCAAGTTGCCTCTTCCTTAGCATGATTCTTCTAAAGAACTTTCACAAGTGGCACTTTCTTATTTCTCAACTCTTTCACTTCATATGCAAAAATAGCCACCGGTTCTTCCTCAAAAGTCAGATCCAGACTCAACTCAATAGATTCCACTGACAAAATATGAGATGGGTCTGACCGAGTACCTCCGTAGCATAGAGACATGGAAGACATTATGAATTCTATCCAATTCAAGCGGCAAAGCGAGTCTATAGGCCACTTGTCCAACTCTCTCCAGTATCTCATAAGGTCCAATAAAACGAGGACTCAGCTTCCCTTTGCGACTAAATCTCAAAATTCTCTTCCAAGAAGACACTTTCAAAAATACTTTATCTCTAATACTGAACTCTATGTCTCTCCTCTTCAAATCTTAGTATGATTTCTGTCAATCTGAAGTTGCTTTCAACCGATCCCGAATTATCTTCACTTTCTCTTTTGTTTCTTTTATCAAATCAGGACCAACCAACTTACCTTTTCCAGTCTCATCCCAACATAGAGGCATCCTGCATCTTCTACCATACAATGCCTCATAAGGTGCCATTCTAATACTTGACTGATGACTATTGTTATAAGCAAACTCCATCAATGGCAAAAATCTATCCCAACTTCCAGTGAAATCAATGATACAGCTTCTCAACATGTCCTCCAAAATCTTTATCACTCTTTCTGACTGCCCATCTGTCTGAGGATGGAAAGTAGTGCTAAAATACAATCAAGAACCCAAAGCATCATGCAAACTCTTCCAAAGTCTCAAAGTAAACCGGGGATCTCAATCCGACACCAAAGAAATTTGGACTCCATGCAATTTCACTATCTAACTGATATATAGCTCAGCCAACTTCTCAAGAGAATAGTCCATCTAGACTGGAAGAAAATGAGCTGTCTTCATCAACCAATCAGCAATCACCCAGATTGCATCATGCTTCTTCTGAGTCAACGGTAAACCAGTCACAAAATCCATTGTTACATGCTCCCATTTCCACTCTGGCACTGATAAAGGTTGGGGCAACCCCAAAGGAACTTGGTGCTTGGCCTTCACTCTTTGATAAGTGGGACATTTGGATACAAACTCTACTATGTCCCTCTTCATACCTGACCACCAATAACATTGCTTCAAATCATGATACATCTTAGTACTCCCATGGTGCATAGCAAAAGCCGACTGATGTGCTTCCTCCAAAATAATCTTTTTCAATCTTGCATCATCAGAAACACACAATCTATCTTTGTACCAAAGGCTGCCATCACTTATCACAAGAAAATCTTGGCTCTCCCCCTTTTGGCAATCCAAAATAATCTTTTGCATTTTCTCATCTGCCAACTAAGACTCTCTAATATGATCCAACAAGACTGGTCTCAACTGCAACTGGGCCAATAAAGCACCATCATCACATGATTCAAAACTAGCATGCAACGCTCTCAACTCAACAAGCAACGAGAGCGAATAAGCAGTCAAACATGCCAAAGACTTTCGACTCAAGACATCAGCAACTACATTTGCCTTACCAGGATGATAATCAATCAAACAGTTGTAGTCTTTAATAAACTCCAACCACCATCTCTGTCGAAGATTCAGCTCTCTCTGAACACCTAAGTATTTCAAACTTTTGTGATTTGTATAAATGAAATACTTCACCCCATAAAGGTAATGTCGGCAAATCTTCAAAGCAAAAACTATGGTTGCCAACTCCAAATCATGCGTCGAGTAATTTAGCTCATGCAGCTTCAACTGCCGAGAAGCATAAGCTATGACTCTACCCTTCTACATCAAAATACAACCTAAATCATTATGTGAAGCATCACTATAAATAACATATGGTTTATCTTCCACAGGCAAAGTAAAAATGGGAGCTTGAGTCAACATCTCCTTCAACTGCTCAAATCTTGCTTGACATTGCTCTTTCCACACAAACCTAACTCCCTTCCGAAGTAATCTGGTGAGTGGAGTAGCTATCAAAGAAAAACCTTTCACAAATTGTCGATAATAACCTACCAAACCCAGAAAACTTCTAACTTTAGTCGCTATCTTCGGTAGACTCCAATTCAAAATAGCTTCAACTTTACTCTGATCAACTCTTATACCCTCTACTGAAACCACATGACCGAGAAAAGTCACTTGATCAAGCCAAAACTCACATTTAGATAGCTTAGCATACAACTGCTTCTCTCTTGAAGTCTGCAATACAATCCGAAATGCAAATCATGATCCTCCTCATTATCTGAATACACCAAAATATCATCGATAAAGACCACCACAAACTGATCTAGATAAGGTCTAAACACCCTGTTCATCAATTCCATAAAAGCTTCCGGTGCATTCATCAACCCAAAAGGCATCACCAAGAATTCATAATGCCCATACCTTCTATGAAAAGATGTCTTAGGTACATCTTCCTCTCTGATTCTCAACTGATGGTACCCTGATCTCAGATCAATCTTAGAGAAAACTGCTACTTCTTTCAATTGATTAAAGAGATCATCTATCCTAGGCAAAGGATACTTATTCTTTATGGTCACCTTATTCAACTACCAATAATCAATACACAGTCTTAAAGTATCATCCTTCTTCTTTATAAACAAAACAGGCTCTCCCCATGGAGACACACTAGGGTGAACAAACCCTTTATCCAAAAACTCCTGCAACTGTACCTTCAATTCTCTCAACTCAGCAGGTGTCATTCGATAAGGAGTAATAGAGATAGGAGTGGTACCAGGCAACAAATCAGTACTAAACTCAACCTCTCTCTCAGGGGCTATCCTTGGCAACTCCTTAGAAAAAACATTTGGAAAATCAGCAACTGTGGGTATACTATCAAGCTGAGACACTACTCTGGTATCTACAACATGTCCAAGATAAGCATCACATCCCTTCCAAATCAACCTCCTAGCTGCAACAGCTGAAACAAACATGGATGCGAGATGTCTCTGCTCACTAGATACCATCACACTCCTACCATCGCCGGTTCTTAGGGTAACACACTTATTTTGATAGTCTACCATAGCCCCATACTTGGATAACCAAACCATACCTAAGATCATATCATACTCCTTGAAAGGCATCTCAATTAGGTCACCGAGAAACTCCTCATCCTGAGCAACAACTGTACTATCTCGGTGCACCTTACTCACCACAACACTATGCCCTAAAGGATTTGTGTAATATCCTCATGTATGCCCTAGAAGTTTTGAATGTTGTTGTTGTTGTTGTTGTTTTTGTTGTTGTTGGTTAAAAATGTGATTGAATGTATATATTAAGCGATAAGAAAAGAAATTGGAAAAGAATGTTTTTGCATATGTGTTTGGGAAAGAAAATAGGGTTTAGAGAGAAATGTATATGTTGTTTATATGATGATATAACTAACATATAAATTGGTCAAATGAAGAGTCAAGGGGGAAGAAGATATTTATTTGAGAATTGTGAAATTACATAATTGGGTTTATAAGAGACAAGAGGTTAGTTACATGATTGAGGGGTGTTTTGGTAATTGCTTGAATTGGATTGCATGGTGGAAATTTAAAGAAGAAAAGCTATTTGATTTGTGTTGAATTTCATTTCTTCTCATGTGTGTGCCGGCCATCCAAGAAGAGAAAGAGCAAGAGAGGTGTTCTTAATGCTTGAAGCAAATTGAAGAAGCAATCAAAGGACTTGGTTAAAGATTTATGAAATTTCTTCATTTGAGGTAAGATCTTTTCCTTGATTTCTTCTTTTCTTTTGAAGTGGTTTTTGTGATGAATATGTGTTTAGAACATTGATTATATTCATTTGAAACATGTTATATGGTGTATATTGTGTTGAGTGCTATTAGAAGAGAATTGGTTTTGGTTAGGGTTTTGTTCTTGGGTGACACGGCCAAAGGCATTGAGAGACACGGCCAAGTCATGGAAATTTTGGCCGTGTTGGGTTGATTTTTAGGAGACACGGCCATGTCTCATGCCAGTGTCTGCCACTGCCAATTTGTTTTGGGAGACACGGCCACAAGCTTGGCCGTGTCCTTTGGGTGTGTTGGTTATTGTGTTTGGTTTTTGTTCTTCATACATGATTGAGTTTGAACTTTCAATTGATAATGCATATGATACTACATGAACTAGGGTTTGTACTATGCAATGTGAATTTTGTAAATGATAATGTGTGATATGGATAATGTATTTTGAAATGCTATATCAATGATGTTATATGCATAACATAAATTGAGATGTGAAATGTGATGCAAAGCCATTGTGATTGGCTATGATGATGCAATTGAAAGAAATAAGGCATGTTTGCCTAAATGTTGATGAGAATTGAGAATGGAAATGATGATTAAATAATAAATGAATTGTGTGGCTAATGTGTTATTCCATTTTCAGAGTTTGTTGTTGGTGGCATGCCTAATATGAGTAACAATCTCTTGAAGTTAGGTTGGATTGAATCCTTGAAGCCTAATTGAGATGTTACAACCCTTGAAGCTAGGTTGGGTTGGTTCTTGAAGCCAAGTTGGGTTGAAGCTTAGCATGCTTTGCTCCCCTTGAAGCTTGGTTGAACCTAATCCTTGAAGCCTAGTTGGGTATATGATATTGATAAATGTGATAACAAAACCAAAACATTAACTCTGAAAATTGAATGGCATATTAGTGTGTCTTGGGCCCAATGCTTGTCTTTGTTTAGTGTTGTTCATGAATGGTTTAATGAGTAACTAATGAGGTATATGAAAAGATGTTGAAGTGTGATATGTCTACTTATATTGGATTATGAAATGTAATGGTATGTTGTTTGCTTTGCATATATGATGTTACATGTATAATATGGATTGATAATTAACATTGCATTGCACTAAAGCATAACATTAGCATGAATTGTCTTACTAAGCCCTTGGCTTAGCGCGATAGTGTTTAATCGCGCAGGTGATAGAGTTGATAGAGTTGAACCCGAGAGCTCTTCTAGACCGAGTGAGAGTAGACGTTGAAGAGTTGATTTTGGGAACTTAAAGATCAGAGAAGATTTGCCAATCATGTATAACTCTTTCATATTTTGTAAATATTGTTTATAATGTAAATATTTTCTATATTCCGCTGCGTATTAAGTAAATGTATTTATATATCTATTTTGTTTTATATTACAAATTGATGACTTATTTTCTCTAATGTATAATGAAAAAGCTTATGGTATTATTTAAAATGTTTTGAATGTTAATAAAATCTGTAGCATTCCTATATTCGATACATGTATACTACAGGGTGGTGTATGTAGTGTGTATGTATTGGGTGTGGGGGTGTTACAATTTGTCACCAAGATATCAAATCCTAGGGACTCAAAATGCAATTCAGACACATGCAAGATGGATGCACTTATGTAAGAATGCGTAGATCCAGGATCTATCAGAGCAAGAACTGAAATGCCAAATAAAGAAAATGTACCCGCAATGATGGCTGAAGCATCCGGCTGCCTCTACATCACATAAACCCGCTGAGATGGCCTAGCCTCATCTTGCCTACTACCTTTGAATGTAGAGCCTCCTCTCTAAATAAACCCAGGTCGACCACCTCTACTAAAATCTCTGCCACTACGACGTCCTCTGACACTAGGTTGAGAAATTACAGAATCTGCCTGTCTATCCTCTGGTGGCTCTGGACTCTCTCTGACAAAATGATTTGGTGATCCACATATGAAACATACTCCCAAAGTACCTCTCCACCAACAATCACCTCCGTGTACTCTACCACAATGAACACAAGTAAGTGGAGCAGACCTCTGAGCCACTGGGGTCGGTGCACTAGCTACAGAAATTGTAGGTCTCGATCACTGTCTCTGATGTGGTACTGACCTACCAGGCTACCTCTGGCCCCTACTAAACCTCTGAAAATGACCTCCTTGGCCTCTCTTTGTAGATGAAAACTTGCCTCAAACTGGGGTCTCCTAACTCGAGTCTCCTCCTCAGTAGCAGCTGCTGCAATACCCTGTGCTCTCTCAACACTCCTGGCAGCTGCAACTAGCTGGAAAAGATTCTAATACTGGGAACCAGCGATAATACACATAATAGAGGGCTTCAACCCCTCCTCAAATCTCCTACACAGGTCTATCTCATCTAAAATAATCCCACCAGCATAATGACTCAACCAGATAAACTCAATCTCATACTCTGTCACTGTCCGGTTATCCTATCATAGACTCAGAAACTCCATCTTCTTTGCATCTTTATGCTCCCTCGGAGTATACTTCTACTCAAACTCTTGCAGAAAATCACCATAAGTCAAGGTTGGTGGATCATCCATAGCATGTGGAACCGTCTTCCACCAAGCATATGCATCTCTCTGCATAAGGGATCAAGCATAATCAAACTTCTCTTCAGGAGTAGCTTGAAGCTAAATGAATACCCTCTGAACTCTGTCAAGCCACTACTTAGCTACAGCAGGATTTGTAGCACCAAAGAAGTCCTTAGCTCTGAACTTCCTCAATCTATCATACTGCCTCATTGGCAACTGCGACTGCGGTTGCGGTGGCGGCTGCTGCACTGGAGCCTGCTTCAATAAATCTACTATATGTCGTAACCAAACCGGTGAAATCTCATCAGCTGCTGGTCTCTTTGGCACAAGAGCAGGTGTCTCACCAGCAATCTCAACCCTAGCTCCATCTCTACCCTCAATAAAGAGCTACACTCTCAGCACTACTCCCTACAGACTGGCATGACTGAGAGGCCATCACAACCTATATCTACAAACACAGCAGAATATACCTCATCAAAGATCAGAAACTGCTAGTGCCAATGCATGTACCTTATTTAAAAACCATATTTTAAAAATTAAAATTTTCTTTTTCCTTACAATTTACCTAGGTTGAGAACCTCAAACCTAGGCTCTGATACCCAAACAATTGTAACATCCCTACACCCAATATACGCACACCGCATATACTCATAATAAGTGATATACGTATAGAGGATACAAGAGTGTCACAATCCATTTTAAACAAATCAATCTTTAAACTTTAACATCAAATCATCATTTCCAAAATCTGAATAAAGTAAAAACATTTAACTTACATTATAAAAAGTAATAGATAAAACATTCCTTATTAAAACACACATATATCTTACTTCATTACCCCAAAGGTTTATCCAAAACATTTGTTTAATAAACAGCGAAAAATGCAGCAGAATATACATATGTTTATATCAAAATCAATAAGTACAAAAAATATAAGATTTATACATGCTAGCAGTTTGTCTCTAATCTTGATGTCCAAAATCAACACTAATCTCAAAGTTTCAAGCCTAGACTCGACTAGGTCTAGACAAGCTCTCTGGCACAATCGGATCTAATCTGTCACCTACGCGATGAACCACAATTGCGCTAAGCCAAAAGCTTAGTGGTACAAACTTTGATTCAATATAGATCAATGTGATGCTAATGCACAACACATGTGAATATAACAACTCATTACAATATATCTCAATATATTAATCATTTGCATCATATTTCATAATTCATATTCAAGCAAAGACAAACATGGGCCTAAAAAGGATCTAATATGCTATTCAAAGTTCAAAGTTACTGCATTGGTCCATAATGACACCTTGTGTCTAGCCCCGTAGGCAATATATATATATATATCCATGGATTAATCCAACTAGATTTGAGCTTACGACCTGGCCTTTTCACTCAATCTAGCTTCAAGGATTTGTTTTTGAGGCTTACGAACCGGTATTTTCACCCCAAAAATATCACATTTTTTAGCTGGGCCCAGCTTATGACCCAGTCTTTTAACCTGCCCAGCAATTTATAGGCATGCCGCCAAACCCAGAACTCTAAAAATTGAATAATACACTAGGCACACATTTTATTCATTTATCTCATTATCAAATACTTTCATAATTCCATTCTCATTTCATTTCTCATAATCAAACTAGGCACATTGCCTTATTATATC
Source organism: Garcia nutans (assembly GCA_947685225.1). Classification (NCBI taxonomy): domain Eukaryota; kingdom Viridiplantae; phylum Streptophyta; class Magnoliopsida; order Malpighiales; family Euphorbiaceae; genus Garcia; species Garcia nutans. Next base: position 20,694,563 of record CANTUV010000005.1, read on the forward strand.
ATCATTTTCTCACCTTTCTCATTCTTCTCTTTTGTATCAATATCAATTTGTTACATTATGATATCACATATCTTATCACATTATTCCACATTTCATTTCATATACAACACATTACTCCATTGCTTTGATACATCATCATAATTCACATTATGCATATCATAACATATAACTCATACATCAACAATATATCAAGTAACTCAACACATTTCTCAACTAAATGTGTTAAGTCCCAATGTCATGTAAATGTATGCAATCATTCAAAGCTTGTACTTACCTCTAAAAGCAACAACACCACTCTATCAGCTGCCACTTCCAAGATATCCCTCAATCCTTGGCTTGGGTAACTCAATTCTCTTCAAAACCTAATCCAAAGGTCATTATACATACTCACTTAGTGATACACATAAGAGAATAAAGATAAGAACTATCTAGGGCAAACTCTACACTTGACACGCTCAACAACACGGGCGTGTTCATGGATGTGCCCTAAACCCACAACACATAAGCTTTGACACGCTCAGTGACATGGGTGTGTCACTGTATGTGTCAATCCTCATCCAACACAGAAGCTATGACACGCTCAATGAGATGGATGTGTCATTGGACGTGTCAATCTTCCAACAACATAGTAGCTGTGACATGCTCAGTGACATGGGCATGTCACTGGACGTGTCACCAACCCATAAAATAGAACTAATGACATGCCCAAGGGCATGGCTGTGTTAATGGGCGTGTCAGGCCAAAAATCTAAAATCGACACCAAAATGCCACATACAACAATCATCTTTCTATACCCTTATCAACACCACACAAACTCAACCAAATCCATCAACATACCATGTAATACTTGAGTAAACATTAAAACAACTCAATTACAAACATCAAAATACAATCACAACCATATTTCACAATTCAAAGTCACAACACCTAGAACTCTTGTCTCTTTCACCAAACTTGACCCTTTTTCTTCAATCCAACCCCAAATATCAAAGTTAACAAAACAAAATAACCTCAAACATACCATAATCAACCATAAACACATCTACAACAACCATTCACTAAACTCATAATCACATAACTCAAAGGAAAACAAAGAAACAAGTTGGAAACTTACCAAAAGTGAAGAAAATCCTTAAAACTCCAACTTGATCTCTTGAAATCCTTCAATTGCTTGAGTTGGGAAGCAAAAAAATGTCTTTTCCTTTGGTTGATAATGGTTGCCAGCCAAAGAAGAAAGAAGAAGATGAAGATGAAAGAAGAAGAAAGTTAACCTCACACTCTTCTCTTTTTACCAAACAACTTTCCCCAAAACACTCTCCACTAAGTATTATATTAATATTATAATAAACCCAATTATGTCATCTTCCACTATCCTTAATTAAATCTATTTAAATACTAAAATATCTTTTGGCCCAATAAACCTATTGACTTGTATATAATGCGGATATCTTCATATACATAACATATACACATCTTCCCATCATCTTTAACTTAATTAAATATACACTTAAAATCATTTAATTCAATTTCAACAATTAGCATTTCCAAAATTTTAGGCTATTATTTGGGATATTATAGTGTCGATGGTTCTGTTTTCAATGTTTTGACACACCCATGTCACTGAGCGTGTCACAACTTCTGTAATGTTATAGTTTTGACACGTGCAGTGACACGCCCATATCACTGAGCATGTCATAGCTACTGTGTTGTAGGAGTTTTGGCACGGGCAGGGACACGCCCATGCCTCTGGGCGTGTCTTATCTATTGTAATACAGAGCTTGGGATATGATCATTGACACGCCCATGTCACTAAGCATGTCAAAACTTCTGTGTTATGGGTTTAGGGCATCGTCATTGACATGCCTGTGTTGTTGAGTGTTTCATGTGTAGAGTTTTTCCTAGATAGTTCTTTTCCTTATTTTTCCTTTATTTATCTTATCCTTGTGTTGAGAGGTTTTGTTTATACCTATAAGTGTATCATTAAGTGATTATTTATAATCACATTTGGTTTAGGCTTTGAAGAGACTTGAGTTACTCTAATCCAAGTGTTGAGGGATGTCTTGGAAGAGGAGGTTGAAAGTGGTGCTTGTTGCTTTTAAAGGTAAGTACAAACTTTGAATAATTGCTTATATTTACATGACATTGGGACTTAACACATTTGGTTGCAAAATGTGTTAAGTTACTTACTACATTGTTAGTGCATGAGTAATATGCTATGATTTGTCAAATATCACAAATGCATTATATTTAATGTGAACTTTGTTCAAAATATGATAATGACCTAAAACGTATGGGTAATGCAATTTGTTATGTATAAATTAAAGATGGTATGTAAAGCCATTGGTGATGGCTATATTGATATAAATGAGATAATTGAGGCATTGTGCCTAGTTTGATCATGAGGAAATGAGAAAGGATTTGATAATGGAATTATGAAAGAATTGTGTACCTAGTATGTTATTCAATTTTGAGAGTTTTGTGTTTGGCGGTATGCCTAAGACATAACAGTCCCTTGAAGCTGGGTTGGGCTTGGTCCTTGAAGCCTAGTTGGGATGTTACATGATGTAGCAATCCCTTGAAGCTGAGTTGGGCCTAGTCCTTGAAGCCTAGTTAGGATGTTACATATGAGGTAATCCTCATTGTGATTGTGATTTGCCTTCGGGGCTAAACACATGGTGTCATCTTGGACCAAAGCAGTAACTCTGGGATTTGAATAGCATATTTGATTCTTTTGGGCTCATGCATGTGTTAGCTTTTATGTGAATTATGAATTGTGGAACAATTGAGCAATATGATAAGTGTATAATTGATGATATTTTTGTCCCTATTTCTTAATATATTTATTGTCAAATTGAGTTTAATTTGTTTGTTCAAGTGTTTATTAGGGTTGATTCCAAAAACTTTTCACACGTTGAGACCTTATGGTTATTTAGGCCAGAATCACGGATGAAAGACAAGGGAAGAAGCTATTTTTGGCAGATTCTTCAAGTGACATGCCCAGTGACATGGGCATGTCCTTGGCCGTGTCATTTGACTACTTTACAGAAGCTTTAACACGCCTAAAGACATGGGCATGTCACTGAATGTTCCATTACTCATGATTTACAGAAGCTGTGACATGCCAAATGACACAGGCGTGTCCCTGACCATGTCCCTAATTCAACATTGCAGTAGCAACAACACACCCAAGGACATGGGCGTGTCACTGCTCATATCATTAAAGTTTGAAACAACACCGTTGACATGCCTAAAGACACGGGCATGTCCATGGGCGTGTCAAGCAAAAATATCTAGGCTATAAAATTCAATCTAAAGAATGAATTAGGGAGGCATAATATAGAGTTCATTTTTTAGAGTCGGCCTCCTAGGAAAAAGAGAGTCTTTGGCAGCCAAGAGTGAAGGTGGAGACTCAATTCCTGCGAGATTTAATCCAAGATTCGAGGATTGAAGTGAAGAAACACAAATCATTCATCGTGGATTATTTGAATTCTTTTACTTATTTCCTCTGTTTTGGTTTTTTGGTTATGAACATTTGCTAAACACTTTATCTATCTAGATATTGATGAACCCTAACTTTATTGCATGGATTGAATAGTTCTTATTCAATTAAATCATTTGATTGAGTTACTTTATCCTTTTGATTCTTAATTTCTTATTTCCAATTGATAATAGCATACTTATTGATTGGTTGCAATTTTCATATTATTGATTTGAGAAAGCTTGATATAAACAGAATGCTCATTAGGATTGAGGGTTGATTGGAGTGCTAGAGATAGACTTACAAGACCCTTTGGTTTAAAGTTCCTTGTTCTTATTGCAAGATCTGTTTAATTATGATTGAAAAGAGATTCCTAGCATTCTACTTGGTGATTAGGGATTAATTCACTTGAGAGAGGTTTTAATCTAATTTAGGACAATGCCAATGCAGCTCTATTATTTTATTTAATTGAATTGATATTCATAAATACTTTTCATGGCTAGGGGGATTCAATATCTGGATAGTACTTTCATCACCTACTTTCGTTGCATAATATTCAATTTTTTTGTCACTTTAGTTTATTGAGTAATTTGTCTTTTATTTTAATCATCACACAAACTATTAATTCACTGAATAACAGTTAAAATTTGCACTAATATTTAAACTTGTCCCCATTGGAACAATATCTTACTCACTGTTTTATTACTTGAGCGACCCGTGCACTTGCGATAACATTGCGATAGCATAGATCCGTCGTCAAGTTTTTGGCACCACTGCCGGGGACAACGGTTTTCAATATTAGTTATATAATCAAGACTATTGATTTAGTTTTTATTTTATTTGTTTTAACATTAGTTCTTACTTGTTGATTATCATTCTAGGTACTTCTTCCCATTTATGACCCGAGCTAGCTCTTCCCAATTACTTGAATTAGATCAAGAGCTAGAGAGAACATTGAGGAGAAAGCGAAAGGAAGAAGAGGAAGCAGTTCTAGTAGAAATGAAACCAAACTTTGAAGATCTCAGCTCAAAAGAAGAACTGGAAATGATGGTAGGAGATGAGCCAAGGACAATATAGGAATTTGCTAGGCTTACTCTTAATGGAGCCAATTCAAGCATACAGAGACCGGTAGTTGCTGCAAATAAATTTGAGATAAAGACAAATGTAATTCAAATGGTGCAGCAGACTTGTCAGTTTGATGGGTTCCTAGATGAAGATCCGAAGATGCAATTAGACTGAGGTTGTACGCATTCATGCTTAGAGATCGACCGAAGAAATGGTTGAAATCTTTCCCCCCAAACACTTTCACCACATGGGGTCAATTGGCCGAAAAATTCCTAGAGAAATATTTTCCACCATCCAAGACTGCCAAGTTGAGGAATGATATTTCATCTTTTCTCCAACTAGATGGTGAAACTCTTTATGATGCTTGGGAAAGATTCAAAGATTTATTAAGAAGGTGTTCTCACCATGGGCGTCTGTTGTGGCTACAGATTCAAACTTTCTACAATGGATTGAATTATGCAAATAAGCAGTCCATCAATGCAACTGGCGGAGGTACCATAAATAATAAAACACCTGAACAAGCAAGGGATTTGATTAAAGATATGGCCCTTACCAATTATCAGTGGCAAATCCCAAGGGAATAAGGAAAATTAAGGGTTACTGGTTCACATCAATTGGATCCCGTAGTTGCTTTGACAGCATAGTTGGAAGCAATAAAGAAAAAGATTGATTCTTTAGCTTCATCTTCAGGGAGATCAAGCAAGTGATGTCTTGTGAATGGTGTGGGGGTGGACATCAAAGTCAAGATTGCCAAAGTGGCAATATGTTTGCTAGATAAGAGCAGGTAGATTACGTTGGAAACATGCCTAGGCAACAATAGAACAACCCCTACAGCAACACATATAATCCAAGGTGGAGAAATCATCCTAATTTATTCTGGAATAATTAGAATAATCTAAGGCCTCCTCCTAGATTTTAGTAGCCTCAACATCAACAAGCTTCCCCTCCAAGAAAAAATAATTTGGAGGAAATCATGGAGAAGTTTATAGCAGCTTTGAAAACAAGATTTCAATTAACAGAAACTACCATTAGAAACCAGCAAGCCTCCATTCACAATTTGGAAAATCAGGTGGGGCAAATTGCCAAGTTACTCAATGAACGACCACAAAGGAGTTTACCTAGCAATACTAAGGCAATTACTCTAAGGAGTGGCAAGGAAATTAAGGGTGGTGTGATTGAAAAAGAAGCTGAGTCACAAGCAAAAGAGGTTGAGACACATAAAGAAGAAGAAGATAACTCTACTGTCACCTTGGGAGAAAAGGCTACAGTAGGAAATGAAAAAGAAAATCAACCTTAAGAACCCAGTCCAGTAGTGAAGGAATACTGACCTCGAGTGCCATATCCAGTAAGGTTAAATAAGGACAAGATGGATGCTCAATTCGATAAGTTCCTTGAACTCTTTAAATAACTGCACATTAATATTCCATTTGCTAAAGCTTTATCACAGATGCCTAAGTATGCTAAATTTTTGAAAGATATCCTTTTTAACAAAAGGAAACTTGAGGAAGTATCTTTGGTGCAATTGTCGGAAAAGAGTTCAGCAATTTTGTGGAAGAGATTACCTAAGAAATTAAAAGATCATGGTAGTTTTACTATTCCATGTTTGATAGGTAATCTTGAAATTCAAAGTGCATTGGCTGACTTGGGGGCTAGCATAAGTGTTATGCCCTATAAGATGTTTAAAGAGTTAGGAGTAGGAGAACCTAAACCAACACTCATGACCATTCAACTTGCTGATAAATCAGTAATTCACCCTCGTGGCATTATAGAGGATGTGTTGGTAAAAGTCGAGAATTTCATTTTCCCCAATGATTGTGTTGTCATTGATGTAGATAAGGATGCGAGTGTTTTGCTTATCCTTGTTAGGCCATTTTTTAATATAGCTCGTGCACTTATCGATGTCCATGATGGCACATTGACCTTAAGAGTGGGAAATAAGAAAGTTGTTTTTAATATACATTATATTATGAAGCACCCACTTACACTCAATGAGGTGGATTCATGCAATGATATCATTGAGCATGAAACATTAAATTGCGTTACTAATATTGTTTCCAAGGATTCCCTTGAGTTGTGTTTATTGCAGAATAATGTTGAGGATCAGGAAGTATTGGAGTAGCTTGCTTATCTTGAAGCAAGCAAGTAATTTCAGAGTCGGGCATATGAAACTATTGAAATGCCAAAAGAGCAGAAGTCATGACCATCTGTGATTGATCCACCTAATTTAGAACTCAAGATCCTCCCGGATCTTCTTGAATATGGATTTCTAGGAAAGGAGAATAAATTGCCTATTATTTTAAGTTCCCACCGATCTTCTAAGTAGAAGATAAAACTCATTGAGCTATTACAAAAACATAAGCAGGTTATAGCTTGGAAGATAGCAGACATCAAGGGCATTAGTCCATCCTATTGCACTCATAAAATACTGATGGAAGATGAGTTCAAGCCAATGGTACAACCACAGCGGAGACTAAACCCTAAGATGAAAGAAGTAGTTAAAGCTAAAGTGATCAAGCTACTTGATGCTGGAATTATATATCCAATTTTTGATAGCTCTTGGGTGAGTCCGGTTCAATTAGTACCAAAGAAAGGAGGGACAACGGTGGTTCCTAATGAGAATAATGAGCTAATTCCAACAAGAACAGTTACAGGTTGGAGGGTTTGCATTGACTACCGGAAGTTGAATGATGAAACTAGGAAGGACCATTTTCCTTTGCCCTTCATTGATCAGATGTTGGAGAGATTGTCTGGGCATGAGTATTATTGCTTTTTGGATGGCCTTTCAGGCTACTTCCAAATTCCTATTGCCCTGAAAGACCAAGAGAAAACTACATTCACCTGCCCATATGGGACATTCACATTTCGAAGAATGCCATTTGGATTATGTAATGCACCTGCAACTTTTCAATGGTGCATGGTGGCAATCTTCAATGAGCTCATTGAGGATATTATGGAGGTGTTCATGGATGATTTCTCAATTTATGGTAGCTCATTCGAAGGTTGTTTGGAAAACCTTGAGAAGGAACTAGATAAGATGTGAGGAAACAAACTTGTTACTTAATTGGGAAAAATATCATTTCATGGTTTAAGAAGGAATCATGTTGGGACCCAAGATTTCAAGAAAGGGTATTGAGGTGGACCAGGCTAAGGTGAAAACCATTAAAAAACTGCCACCCCCCACATCAGTCAAGGCTATCAGAAGCTTTTTGGGACATGCAGGCTTCTATCGGAGGTTTATACGTGACTTTTCTAAGATAGCTCATCCTCTAACAAGACTTCTTAAGAAGGATGTTGATTTTGTGTTTGACGAAGAATGTTTAAGAGCTTTCATAACTCTTAAGGAGAAATTGACCCATGCCCCAATCATGGTAGCTCCTGATTGGAATTTAACATTTGAACTAATGTGTGATGCAAGTGATATTGCAGTGGGTGCTGTTTTGGGTCAACGCAAAGAGAAGTATTTTTAGCCCATTTATTATGCAAGCAAGATGCTGAACACAGCCCAGGTGTGAGCGGAGATTTTCGCCCCCACTCCCGTTGGAATAGTTCTTGCGACGTCGGCAATGTTTAGGCTCGGGGCCTTAGAGAACACGAACCTAAGTCCGGAGAAAATGGAGTCGCATCCTGAACGGGCTGAGAAAAAGAAAGGGTTGGATGACTCGATTCCTAAGGAATCCCCAACCCCCTAATGGGTCGAAAAGTTGGGTATGTGTGGGGAAGGTGAGAAATGACCCAGCACCCCCCCACAATGTCCGGTTCATTGGAACCAGCCTCCTTTGTAGGTCTTAATATTATAAAATTCATAAGTATAACAATATTATCCATATTACACGTAAAAATTAAAATAATGCATCATTATATTAAAATTCAAGCAATGTCTAATACAAAGCAAATAAATGGACACCCATTCGAAGATGGAAACATGTCCTTTACATTGGTTCAAAATATAAAAGCAATTTAAATTACATGATATTTAGCTAATGAGGTACCCACAAAGTTGAAACATACCTCTTACACTATTAATACCAAAACAAATAAATAATAATCATAATAATAAAAAAAATATCCATCCATGATAAATTAAATAAATCAAGTATTGAAATTAAATAAATCAACAATCAAAAAATATAATAAACTATATAATCAAATCTAAAATTAAATAAAGCAATAAATATATAAATTTAGGGTTTTAAAGAATTATCAATTGAATTTAGGGTTTTAGAAACTAAAGTTTTATTATTAGGGTTTTGAAATTAGGATTTTTAGGATTTTTGAAACTAGGGTTTTGGAAACAAGGGTTTTGGGATTAGGGTTTTGGATAGTTAAGGTTTTGGAATTAGGGTTTTAGATAGTTAGGGTTTTTGGATTTGACTTACTGCCTAAAAAAATAATTTTGGATTTGGAAAAATAAATTAAGGTTTTGGAAAAATAATCATTATTTTGGAGTTTAATAATGAAATGGTTTAGGCTTTTGGATAAAAATAGTTTGAGGTTTTGAGTTTTAATAAAATAACCTACGGTTCTTGAAGTTAAAGTAAACAAAATAAATTCTAACAATTAATTTAAATCCTCAAGGCTACAGGATAGTTATATGTTTTTTTGAAACATGCAAGTAGGGCTACGAATATCAACTGATCCATGTGTTAATTAAAGTAAATGATTAAAGTTATTGAAACAAAAATCAATTTACTGCATGTTTAAATATCAAGGTACTGAATCTTTCAAAGATAAAGTTACTGCGTGCATGTTTTTATTAATCAAAGAAACAAAGCTACTGTGATCATGAGTAATTTATGATTAAAGATCAAACCTCCGTTCGTTGGTTCCTCCAAATTGATTTCTGGATGAACAATGTGAAGATAGTATGTACTCTGCCTTCTTCTTTGGTTGTCTTGATATTTCTGTTTGTGGTTTCCTTCGTTCTCCAAAAAGCTGCTGTTGTTCTTCTCTCTTTGTTGTCGTCTCTTCTACTTTGTGATTTAATCCTCTGTTAATCTCAATTGCCGACCCTTGTTCCTGTTAATTCTCCCTTGTTAATGTCTCCCCCTTTCTGAATTCTGAAACGTTAATATTTATAGCCGAACCTCACTTAGAATCCTTAACCTAATATAAATCAGTCCCTAAAATAAATTCTAGTTGAACTAGGAGACTTATCCAACCTCATGTCGACCTGGTTGCCCTAGGTCAACATGAGACCAACCTCATGTTGACCTTGGGCTGCCCAAGTCGACATGAAGCATGCTCATGTCGACCTAGCCTGCCAAGGTCGACATGAAGCATGCTCATGTCGACCTAGCTTGCCTAGGTTGACATAAGTCCAACCTCATGTCGATCTGGGCTGCCTCATGTCTCCCCGGCCGACCTCACTCAAATTATTCTGGCCTTTTTTAACTTATGGATTGAAAAGTTTTAATTTGGGCCAATTCCACTTGATTTTAGGGTTTTACAATTGAATTTATGCCTCTTTAATCCGAACCACCTCCTTTAAAAATTATAAACTAGGTTTAAATATTTAAAGTCAGATCAAATTTATTTTGGCATCCTTTAATTAGGACCATATCAAATTGGGGTCAAAAATTAAGGGTCTACAGTTTACCCCCTACTTGAACGATCTGAGACTATGGCAAAAGAGAGTGAAAAGCAATATGATTTTTGACTTATTTTGGAGGAGGATGGGTACTTGGATTTGATTTGGGTACTTGGACGCGAGACTGGATTAAATTTGGGTTCTTGGACCCGAGATTGGGTACTTGGACCCAAGATTGAATTTGATTTGTGTACTTGGACCCAAGATTGAATTTAATTTAGGTACTTGGACCCGAGATTGAATTTGATTTGGGTACTTGGACCAGAGATTGGGTACTTGGACCCGAGTCTAAATTTGATTTGGGTACTTGGACCCAAGATTGGGTACTTGGACCAAAAATTGAATTTGATTTGGGTACTTGGACCTGAGATTGAATTTGATTTGGGTACTTGGACTCGAGATTAGGTCCTTAGACCAGAGATTGAATTTGATTTGGGTACTTGGATCCGAGATTGGATTTGATTTGGGTACTTGGACCCGAGATTGAATTTGATTTGGGTACTTGGACCCTAGATTGGATACTTGGACCTGAGATTGAATTTGAATTGGGTACTTGGACCCGAGATTCAACTTGATTTGGGTACTTGGACCTGAGATTGAATTTGATTTGGGTACTTGGACCCGAAATTGGATACTTAGAACCAAGATTGAATTTGATTTGGGTACTTGGACCCGAGATTCAACTTGATTTGGGTACTTGGACCGGAGATTGGGTACTTGAACCCGAGACTAAATTTGATTTGGGTACTTGGACCCGAGATTGAATTTGATTTGGGTACTTGAACCCAAGATTCAACTTGATTTGGGTACTTAGACCCGAGACTAAATTTGATTTGGGTACTTGGAACTGAGATTGAACTTGATTTGGGTACTTGAATCCGATACTGAATTTGATTTGAGTACTTCGACCCAAGATTGGGTACTTGGACCCGAGATTGAATTTGATTTGGATACTTGGACCCGAGATTGAATTTTATTTGGATACTTGGACCCGAGATTGAACTTGATTTGGGTACTTGGACCCGAGATTGGGTTGGGTACTTGGACCCTAGATTGGGTACTTGGATTCGAGACTGAATTGAATTTGGGTACTTAGACCTAAGATTGAATTTGATTTAGGTACTTGGACTTGAGATTAAATTTGATTTTGGGTGCTTGGACTCGAGATTGGGTACTTGGACCCGAAACTGGATTACATTTGGGTACTTGGACCCGTGACTGGGTACTTGGACCCGAGATTGAATTGGATTTGACTGACCTTTTATCAGTTGAGGATTCTGGCTTAACTAGTTATTCTATTCTTTTGTTCTTCCTTTTGCAAAAATTCAGCTATTTTTAGTTGGCCCTCATATCTTCTCCTTGCCCCTTACGTGGCAAAATATTTGCAAATGAGTTTGAAAATGTTTGTTATATCAACTTAAAAAATTGAAAAGGAGAAACTTTGCCCCCTGTGTAGGCGCAAACCAATGATTTTTTTCCATGCAAGCTTTGATTGATGTTTTTGTTGTCTAGTTCTTAGCACAAGCACGCACTTCTTCTCTTTGCATAATTACTGTAATTACTGGAGCTTTCTCAAGCAATGGGCTTTCCATACCCTCCTAATTTAATATCTTCTTTTGTTTCTTTACTTCACAGAGTGTTTGTTGTTCACTTTGACAAAAAACAAATAATATAAGAAAAAAAAATGTCGTGTGATATGCTCATGTATGCATGATATGCATGAGTAATACTTACAATGGTTCCATCGACTCACAGACCGAGGTGATCAACAGAAGTGCTCTCACGGATTTCTTTTAGATGCCTGTTCTAGTCTTGCACTGTAATGACAGGATGCTTCACATTTATGGCTTTTATCTTCGAGAATATGAGTGGTGGAGACCCTAAGCTTGCAGAGTCAAGGATACATCCATTTTAAACTATGTTTCAGCATGTCAGTTGGTAGCTTCTTCATGACCTTGGCAATAATCATTTACTTTGCCCAATGTGTCCTTTGATGTTCAATGATTCAACATACTTTCCTTAACTTGAAGACTTTGTAAATTTTTTTTTTTTTGGAATTTTCAACTTTGAATTTTGATTTTGAAATCAAATGTTGGCTTTGCCAAATTAATGTCAATGTACCTCAGGATTTGATTTTCCAAATTAACATATCTATAACATGACAACTCTAGTTATCGTACTAAACTCGGGAATTATTTCTATTTAAGCAATAATTGTTGCACTTTAGATAGGCACATACATATTACTTGTCAAAAGGTCTCATTTGAGTTTGAATATTGTCTATCTCATATGTATGCTTATTCAAACTATCTCCACTAATAAGCTTTACCTCACAAGAGAGATCAACAGGTCTTTGATAGGCTTGAAATGGGGTCTATAAGGGACACGGGTTAAAATGAAGGCCATTTTGAGATTAGAACCGGTGTGACACAAAGGACAAACCTTCACACTACAAACTGCTTGTTGGAACTTTAGAGAGTTGGGATCATGAAAAGATAGAGCTTTGAACATTCTTCTTTCTTTTTGGCGTTAACCTGAATCTTGATTGGGATAGTCTTTGCCTTTACAAAAAGTTTGGTACCCTAATTCATTTCTTTTTCTTCTTCTCCCTTTTCTTTCTTTTTATTTTTCTTACTCTTTTTTTTAGCATTTTATAATTTTTTCCTTCTTCCTTGTAGGACTTTCAAGTACAAAACTTTCAAGAGCTGGATGGTCTTTCTCCTTTTTCTCTGATTTTGATCGAATCTTTGGTTGGGTTGGACCAATTCAAGTCAAACTATCCTTGGAAGCTTTTGCTGCTTTAGGTAAAAGAGAACTCAGTTGGCTTTCTGAACCATTTTGGGTTTTCTTCTCTTTCTTTTCTTTTCTTTTTTCTTTGTCTTTTTTTCTTTTCTTTTTCACTTTTCTTTTTTTTTTCTTTGTCTTCTTTTTTTCCTTTCTCTCTTTTCTCTTGTTTTCTTTTCTTCTCTTTTTTTTGTTTTTTTGTTTTTCTTTGTTCTAGCTCTAAAAGTGTTGTCTTGTTTGTACCAACTTGGGTTTCCAATAATGGATGAGTGGAGTGGCATAAATCTTCTTTAATAGGAATAAATTGTTTGTTACTCTGATGTTGTCTTGATAGATTAGAGATACTAGGTGAACTTCAATTACCCTTATGGTCTTGAGAATATCAACTATCCTTATGATCTTGACTATTCATTCCTTTCTTTGATCTTCTTGTCTCTTCACCTTAGTGATCATAAGACTTGTCAAAAGTATCACAATAGCTCAGGGCAGGTTGTTGGGGTTTGTAAGCCAATGAAAAGAAAGCTAAAATTTTATGAAGGCTCAAAGGGACAACTAGAGATTGATATTTAATTGGGTGGATACTAGTTATTGGCTAACCAAACAATGCCTAGATCTTTTCTCTCTTAAACAAGTAGAGTTCAATTTTGCCTCGAAAATTTGTCAAAGCATGTTCTAAGACTGACTAGGACCTAGACAAAGATAATTATGCAGGAGCCCTCTCTAAGTAAGCATACACAACTCAATGCTATAGAGTAATTCCCTCACCTAGTAAAGTCATTCAAGTCATGATGCATAAATATATTAATCATGAATTATCAAGCTAGATTCCTCATTGGTTGAGCACCAAAATGAATAAAGACCAACAAAATTTTTTATGAAAGTAACTTATTCAAATAAATTTAAATTTGAAAAACAAGATTGTTCCAATTAAATATTAAAGAAAGCAAAATTGAAAAGCAATATTCAAGCTAAGGAAAGTTTGTTGAGTTAAGCTTCTTTTCCTTTCACATTTTCAATTTTTCCATCTTGAAAGGACGATAAAACAAAATCTTCTTCCAATCCTTATCCTACCATGAAGGTTGCTGGTGGTGGCACTCTTCCAAATTTAAGCAAAGGATTATTTTTGGTATTGGGCTTGTCTGGATCAGGTAGCCTACCATTGTCGATTAGATTCTGGATCTCATGCCTTAACTTCATACAATTGTCCATTTTGTGTCCAGGCCTTTGATGGAATTGGCAAAATGCATTAGTATCAAAGTTAGGTGGAAGAGGATTAGGCAAAGGATGAGGAGTCAAGGGTTGTAACAATCCCTTCTTTTGTAGCTTATTGAGAACCCAAGACAGCGGCTTTCCTAATTCTGAAAACTACCTCATTCCTCTTTGACTAGCGGCATTAACATCAACTTCTTTTTACATGCTTTGATTGCTCGACTGATAGTTTCCTTTCTCATTCCTTTTTATTGAAAAGCGATTCTTCTCCCATTCCCATTCTTCAATTTGCAAACCAGCTTGGAGAAGATCTTTGAAATCATGGATGAGTGTATGAGACATCCTTTCACAAAGACTAGGCAACACCCCTCTCACAATCATCCTTATTTGATCAGATTCATCGGGCCTCTTCTTGAGCAAAACAACCTTATTTCTCCATCTTTTCACATAGTCCACAAAATTCTCATTTAGACTTTGTCTAATGGACTCAACTTCCATTAAGGTAACTTTCAACTCGACATTGTACCCATATTGCTGAATGAAAGCCTTATACAACATGTTCCAATCTTTTTGAGTACTTTCCTTTAAGGTATTGAACCAATTTTGGACAACAAGGTCAAATAAGAGCATGAAGTACCTTAGAGTTTGAGCCTTAGTAGCTCGGGCAGACTTCATAGCAGTGATATACTACTTCACATGGAGATGGGGGTTTCCAGTACCATTTTACATAGCGAAGGAAGGCATCTTGAATTTATAAGGGACCTCCTCATCTTGTTCAAATAGTTTTTCGATCTCAGACATCTCTTCGGTTTTTAGCTTCTTCTCAAATTTCTTTTCTAAATCAACAATCATCTCCTCAACATCAGATGTCTCGGTCTTTTCAACAGTTGTCTTCTCAACAACCTTCGGCTTCTTTTTGTCTTAAGGATCTTGGAAGTATTGATCCCAATCATCATCATCAATGATCACCTTATCATCATCAAAAGCCACTTCACTAACTTTAGCCTTCTCCTTGTCTGTCTTGGTGCTAGCAGATGCTTCGGCATGATTTCCTAAAATTAGTTCTTCACGATCTCGGCCATGGCCTCTTTTATTTCTTCCATCTTGGCATTGAGGGCATCATCCACCATTCTTTGAATTTGTTTGGGCTCCATTACTTTTGGTGAGCAAGTGATTGAGTCGTTGCTAGATTATTTGTCTCCGGCATAGGTCAGATTATCGTAAGCTTTTGAACTGTCATAATCCAGGGCTGTGAGCCAGAAAGGATTAATGATATGTCATCATGCATGCATGTATGCATGCACGCACAAACAATAAACAAACAAGAATAAATAGGACGTTCCTTCCAACCTTATAACTTCCACACATGAATGGCGAGTCTCTTTTCCCTGGCATATGGTTAATAAAATACCAACATGGGGTATCTTGTTTTCAAATAATTCCCTCGGATGTTTCAACTAATAGTTATATTTTTGAAAATGGAAATCAGTTCATGATAATTCCCATTAATTAGGTCTTAATCCATTCATCCAACTAAAGTAGCTTTTATGCTATATTGGATTAAAACTAAATTAAGAGGTTTATTATAAATAGATTTCTCACTTGAAAAAGTAACTAATGATTCATGCCAAAAATATGCTCATGATTAATAGCTCTTAGTCTAAACTAGGCTCACTGTAACACCTCTATATCCCGTATGCGTATACAGCATGCTAATACGATCATAATATACGTATACTGAATATAGAAATTGCCACCATATACTTAACAAATGACTCATCCCTTTACAAAAACATGAACAAATTTAAATCATTTAAAAGAAATTATAAAAGACAAAAGATAAAATTTTTATTTAAAAGCAGCGGTAAATGTAACAAATATTTACAAATATATATACATAAAATCCACTATCAACACCTCAAATCTAGACTCTACTCGGCCTAGAGGAACTCTCCGGTTCTTCCCTGTCACCTGCGCGATGAATTACAATCGCGCTAAGCCAACGGCTTAGTGGTACAAACTACAATAACAATATGCTTCTATGCAATGCCAATGTCACACATTTCAACAATTAATGTAATATTCACAAATGATATTTTTATATGGTTCATAAGAATACATTTCATCATTTGATTCAATTATTTCATCACTTATAATTTACATTGACACAAAGACACTTATGGGCCCAAAAGACACTAATATGTTATTCAAAGTTCAGAGTTACTGCTTTGGTCTATAATCATAATCATCAAGCCCGTAGGCAACATATATGTATATCTCTATCCATGGATAGTGTAACAGACCCAGTCTCTTGGACCTCAACCCGGCTAAACTCGAGGAGATCCTCAACCCGGCTAGACTGTTACTTGTAACAGACCCAGTCTCTTGGATCTCAACCCGGATAAACCCAAGGAAATCCTCAACCCGGCTAGACTGTTACTTTAATTCACATTTCACATTATTCAACTGGAATCGGCTTACGACCCGCTCTTTTCACCTATCCAATACTTTATAGGCATGCCGCCAAACTCAGAACTCTGAAAATTGAATTAACATATTAGACACAAAATCTTTTCATTTATCTCTTTATACATTTCTTTCTCAATTCATTTCTTATTTCATTCTCATATTCATAATAGGCAACCATGCCTCAATTATAATTCATTTGCGTCATCATAGCCAACAATCATGGCTTCTCATTACATCAATATAATTCATCATATCATCATATCTTTCACATTTGATATTCCATATTTCATATAGACAAACATGCTTTAATCATCTCATTATGTCTCAATTCATCATTTAAGTACTCACAATCAATTACATTTAACATCCATTAAAAATGATCATCATTGGTACATATACATAGCAATTTACATTATTCATAGATTTAGAATCGTCAACATACATTCCACATAATTCACATTGTGCACAATATAGCATTATTCATATGCATCATCAATGTTCACATTATATCAAACATAACATTAGATGTCTTAACACATTTACAATCAAATGTATGTTAAGTCTCAACATCATATGAATGTATGCAATAATGTAGTTTGTACTTACCTTAAACACCACTTATGCAAATCTATACTCTTCTTTATCCAAGAGTTCTTCACTTCTTAAATTAAGGCAAATCACCTTCTTCCAAAACCTAGTCCAAAAATGATACAATACATGAATTCCAATACAATTTATCACTTATTAACCTCATCTAAGACCTTTAAATCACCAATTATAACTCAACACCTCATATTAGAGCCCACGGCCGTGGCCACCCCAACCCCCATGGGCGTGGGTTAGAGAATGATTTTGCCTCCTTTGCTCCAAACCTCCACGGCCATGGCTACAAATGGTCACGGCCATGGCAACCAAGGGCCACAGGCGTGCATCCAATATGCTACTGCTTTTGACCAAATTCACATATTCTAGGCTTACAACTCCAACAAACACAAACAACATGAAGATCTATGAAAATAATTGATCAAACTCAAGTTAAACATCACTTACCACTTCAAAACCCTAAAACTAACATCATTCTTACTCTTTCAATACCAACACCAACTTAACTTATTATCTTCAAACCAAAATCAACACCACAATCAATTAAATCAAACATATTCCAACATATTACAATCAACACAACCCTACTTTCAAACATCAACAATCAAACTTTTACACAACTTCAAATAACAAAAGAAATCAAGAGAGAGAACTTACCAAGGTTGATGAAACTTCAAGATTTTCCAACTCAATCACTTGATTCTTCCTTCAATTTGATTTTAGCACTCAAAAACCCTCTCTTGCTCTCTTGTCTTTGTGATGGCCGGCCAAGCAATTGGAAAAGAAGAAAATGAAGAGTAAAAGAAGTAAAGTCAACTTTTTCATCTCTTTAAACCTCCACCAAGCAATTTAAAAAGAAAATTACCTAAATACCCTCTTCCATTTGTTTTAACTTCCTTTAACTTACATGCCCTTTTTAGTAATTTCATAATTAACAAAATAAATATCTTCTTCCTTTGACCATCCATTTGACTTGTGTATATGTTATATATATTTCCATATATACAACATATACACTCTCTTTTAAATTCTTTTCTCTTTCCAATACACATATACATTTTAATTCAAATAAACAACAATTATATCAAAACTCCTAGGGCACACTTTGGGATATTACACTCACAATTGATTTTTAGTATTTCGTAATTGACCTAAATAATTTGCAAGCTCTTTGTAAGAAAAGGTTGGACGAACATAATTTTGTTTCTAAGCCCATTGTAAAAAAGACTTTTTGAAAAATTAATTTTGGGCTTAGTATTTGGGTTATGAGCAAAAGAATTTTTGATTTGTTTTAGAAAAGTTTTATGTCCAAAGACCATCTTGAAAAGTTTTGAAAATAGCTTTGGTCTTTTAGTTTTTAAAGAAAAATTTATTTTGAGCTCACAATGTATTTAGGTCATATTAGAAAAAGAACAAACCAAATAAGCCATGATTTAAGCCAAGACAAATTAACCATAGTCAAACAACATGCATTTGGGGTAAGAAACTAAGGAAAGTAACTAGGCAAATTACATGAGCATTAGTCTTTGGGTTAAAAGGCATAGGTTCCCATAGCAAGTATATACCAAATGGTACAAGGCTATGAGTGGTTATGCCATACTCAATCTCCATACCTTGAGTGAAAGTATGGTATCCCTTACATAACACAATGCGGGTAACACGGACATCCTAACTCACGCACATGATGCAATCTAATATGATGCAATGGATAATATCATTATAAGAAAGAATATAATAATATAAAGACCAATGGAATCAACTTCTCTTATCCCCAGTGGAGTCGCCACTGTGAGCGGTGATTTTCGCCCCCACTCCCGGTGGAATGGTTCTTGCGACTTTGGTACTATTTAGGCTCACGACCTTAGAGAACACGGATCTAAGTCCAGAGAAAATAGAGTCGCCACCCAGAAGGGCCAAAAAAAAGAAAGAGGTGGATGACTCAATTTCTAAGGAATCACCAACCCCCTAATGGGTTCGAAAAGTTGGATACGTGTGGGGAAGGTGAGAAATGGCCCAACACCCCCACAACGCCTGGTTCATTGGAACCGGCCTCCTTTGCAGGTCTTAATATTATAAAATTCTTAAGTATAACAATATTATCCATATTACATGCAATAATTAAAATAAAGCATCATTATATTAAAATCCAAGCAATGTCCAATACAAAGCAAATAAATGGACACCCATCCGAAGATGGAAACATGTCCTTTACATTGGTTCAAAATATAAAAGCAATTTAAATTACATGATATTTAGCTAATGAGGTACCCACAAAGTGGAAACATACCTCTTACACTTTTAATACCAAAACAAATAAATAATAATCATAATAATAAAGAAAATATCCATCCATGATAAATTAAATAAATCAAGTATTGAAATCAAATAAATCAACCATCAAAAAATATAATAAACTATATAATCAAATCTAAAATTAAATAAAGCAATAAATATATAAATTTAGGGTTTTAATGAATTATCAATTGAATTTAGGGTTTTGGAACTTAGGGTTTTAGAAACTAAAGTTTTATAATTAGGGTTTTGAAATTAGGATTTTTAGGATTTTTGAAACTAGGGTTTTGGAAACTAGGGTTTTAGAATTAGGGTTTTGGGATTAGGGTATTGGATAGTTAGGGTTTTTGGAATTAGGATTTTGGATAGTTAGGGTTTTTGGATTTGACTTAGTGCCTAAAAAAATAGTTTTGGATTTGGAAAAATAAATTAAGATTTTGAAAAAATAATCAGTATTTTGGAGTTTAATAATGAAATGGTTTAGGCTTTTGGATAAAAATAGTTTGAGGTTTTGAGTTTTAATAAAATAACCTACGGTTCTTGAAGTTAAAGTAAACAAAATAAATTCTAACAATTAATTTAAATCCTAAAGGCTACTGGATAGTTATATGTTTTTTATTAAACATGCAAGTGGGGCTACGAATATCAACTGATCCATGTGTTAATTAAAGCAAATGATTAAAGTTATTGAAACAAAAATCAATTTACTACATGTTTAAATATCAAGGTACTGCATATTTCAAAGATAAAGTTACTGCATGCATGTTTTTATTAATCAAAGAAATGAAGCTACTGTGATCATGGTTAATTTATGATTAAAGATCAAACTTTCGTTCGTTGGTTCCTCCAAATTGATTTCTGGATGAACAATGAGAAGACAATATGTACTCTGCCTTCTTCTTTGGTTGTCTTGATATTTCTGTTTGTGGTTTCCTTCGTTCTCCAAAAAGCTGTTGTTGTTCTTCTCTCTTTGTTGCCATCTCTTCTGCTTTGTGGTTTAATCCTCTGTTAATCTCAATTGCCGACCCTTGTTCCTGTTAATTCTCCCTTGTTAATATCTCCCCCTTTTTGAATTCTGAAACATTAATATTTATAGCCGAACCTCACTCAAAATCCTTAACCGAATATAAGTCAGTCCCTAAAACGAATTCAAGTTGAATTAGAAAACTTATCCAACCTCACATCGACCTGGTTGCCCTAGGTCGACATGAGAACAACCTCATGTCAATCTGGGCTGCCTCATGTCTCCCTGGCCGGCCTCACTCAAATTATTCTGGCCTTTTTTAACTTATAGACCAAAAAGTTTTAATTTGGGCCAATTCCACTTGATTTTAGGGTTTTACAATTGAATTTATGCCTCTTTAATCCGAAGCAACTCCTTTAAAAATTATAAACATGTTTAAATATTTAAAGTCGGATCAAATTTATTTTGGCTTCCTTTAAATAGGGCCGTATCAAATTGGGGTCAAAAATTAAGGGTCTACACCAGGCCAATTACACAACTACAGAGAAAGAACTTCTGGCTGTGATTTTTGCTTTTCACAAGTTTGGATCATATCTGATCTTGTCCGAAGTGATTGTGTAAATGAATCACTCAGCTTTGAGGTATTTATTTGCCAAAACAAATGCAAAGCATAGGCTAATTCATTGGGTTTTGTTATTGCAGGAGTTTGATTTGAAGATTCAAGACAAAAAGGGAAATGAAAATCTGGCAGCAGATCACCTTTCGTGCTTAGAGAACCCAACATTGGAGAAGTTTGAAGAAGGAAACATTGATGATTATTTCCCTGATGAGCAGCTTTATTCCAAGGTAGGTGTTTTAACTTTTGATGTACCGAGGTTTGCAGATTTTGCTAATTACTTGGCTGCTAGGGAACTCCCTTAAGATATGACGTATCAAGAGAAGAAGAAATTCTTTTCTGACTTGAAATAATACTTCTGGGAGGATCCTTTCTTGTTTAGGTTATGTAAGGACCACATGATCTGGCGTTGTGTGGCATGGCCCAAAACATTGAATATTCTTCATCATTATCATGCTGGACTAGCTGGTGGTCATATGGGAGCCAATAGAACAGTGATAGAATCAGAATTTTATTGGCCCACACTGTTTAGGGATAGCTATGATTTTGTGAAATGTTGTGATCATTGTCAGAGAATTGGAAACATCTCCTCTCGTGATGAGATGCCCCAAAATGGAATTCTAGTGTGTGAAGTCTTTGATGTATGGGGGATCAATTTTATGGGACCATTTCCTAGGTCTTTTGGTAATAAATATATTCTTGTAGCTATAGACTATATTTCCAAATGGCCTGAAGCCCAAGAATTAGCAACAAATGATGCCAGGGTAGTGATGAATTTTTTGAAAAAGTTATTTTCAAGATCTTGTACACCAAAAGCGATCATAAGTGATAGGGGTACTCACTTTTGTAACACTCGGCTTGAGAAAGTTTTCAAAAGGCTAGGTGTTACACATAGGTTCTCTACTTCTTACCATCCTCAAACTAGTGGCCAAGTTGAGAACATGAATAGAGAAATAAAAAGGATCCTTGAAAAAACTGTAAAGCGATCCCGAAAGGATTGGTCTGAGAAATTAAACAATGCTCTATGGGCCTTTAGGACTGCATTCAAAACTCCATTGGGTACTTTGCCATTTAGGCTAGTAAATGGAAAGGCTTGTCACTTACCTGTGGAGATTGAACATAATGCTTATTGAGCTATAAAATAGATTAACCTTGATCTAGCTAGTGTAGATGACAGGAGGAAATTGCAGATCAATGAGCTGGATGAATGGAGATTACAAGCTTATGACAATGCAAGAATGTATAAGGAGCGGACTAAGAGAAGGCATGATGCTCAAATTAAGGAACAAAAAGAGTTTCAAGTTGGTGATCAGCTATTATTGTACAATTTCAGGCTTTGACTTTTTCCAGGTAAGTTAAAATTAATATGGTCTGGTCCATTTACAGCCAAAGAGGTTTTTCCCTATGGGACAATTGAAATTACTCACCTAGAGAAAGGAACTTTTAAGGTTAATGGGCAAAGGCTTAAATTGCATTTAGGGGGAGGGGGGACTTGAGTGAATTGAAGGAGGTTTTATATCTCCAAGATTAAATACGAATCAATCCCAAACATCCAATTATTAAGACGTTAAAGAAGTATTGTGTGGGAGGCAACCCGCTATTTTATTTGTTTTGATATTTGTTTCTTTAATTTTAAAGTTTTTAGTTTGTTTTGTTGTTTTTATTTATTTTTATTCCTCTATCATTGGTTGGTGTGTGTCTGTCTTGAATTTATTTGAATTTGTAGAGGAAATTTTCTATTGAGAGGTAACTTGAGCTTATTTGGGGACATGCCCGTGTGAGTGGGCATGTCATTAGTTTTTAGAGACAGTAGCTAGGACATGACCAGTGACATGCTTGTGTCACTGGATGTGTAATTTAAATGGCACCACAGTAGCTACAACACTGCCAGTGACACACCCGTGTCATTGGTCTTATCGATTTGGTTAAATTTGAGATTTGCAGTAGCTACAACAAGCCCACTGGCCGTATTGATTTAAATGAGTCACAGTAGCTACAACACACCCACTGACATGCTCGTGTCAGTGAGCATGTTGTTTTGTTTAAGAAACAGTAGTTATGACATGCCCACAGACACAGTCGTGTCAATGGGCATGTCCATGAGTTTTTAAGTCGTGCCGATTTTGAATCAAACATAATTTCCTCTCTCCTCTTCCCCTCTTTTTCAATTTTCTCTCAATTTTTTCACACTCTCACACTCAAAATCACATACCCATTCATCCTAGAGGAGATTTTGACTCCCATTTCGTGATTTGAAGGGGATTTACTCATTTTTCTTTCGATTTTCTCTCATTCTTCACGCTATTCAGGTACACACTCTTAACTTTTGAATTTTTTTTTTTTGCGATTTCTTGCGATTTGGTTGGAGATTCTTTGAGATCTATTGATTGTTGGATTTTTTTTGTTTAGTTGGGTTTTAGAGACTCTATTCTATTTTATTATGGGTTTGTTTATTTGCCATAGCTAGTTTCTAGGGATTTCAAAAATTTTTGACTATGGGATTTCGCATTTTATTTGAGTTTTGTGGATATTTTGTGATTTGATCATTGTGTTTTTGAAGATTCTATGGTTAGAATCAAGTTGAGTTAATTGACACTCTATTTTTGTTTGTTTATTCTTAATGAGTTGACATCTTATGTTTTATTGTATTGGGCTATAGCGATATTGAATTAGGGCGATGATATTGAATTGAGATAATACTTGTTATAATGATTGACTATTGCATGGATTTAAAAAAAAAAAAAAAGAGTTGTCCTTATTGAGAATTGGTTCATTGCTCTCTCCTTGGTTTAGCGTCATTGCTTTTATTATTTGATAATGCATTACTATTGTTGGTTTCGTTGGGTTGAGCTATTGTGTTGCTCTTCTTGGCTTGTTTGGTGTACTCTATTTTGAAGCTATTCTTGTTTGTTCTGCAGATCATGGGTCCTCGCAAACAAATACCATCTAAATTACCAACTAAACGGGCTAGAAGTGAAGGTAGCTCAAGCCGACTAGCTACCAATCCCATCTCAAAATTTATGGCCGGCCACAAATGCCTTCGATTCTCAACTACGGAGGAGCGAAGATGGTTTGAACTGTTAGGGAACAAGGATTGTTCGCCACCTAGTGTTTTAGATTGGGGTGCCATGGAGTGAGCCAACATAATGACTGAGGTTCGGGAAATGATCAACTGGCCCGTCTTTTACTCCAGCCCCTACTTTTAGAGACTAGCGTCATTCTGTGAATACTGAGTGGGATGATGATTGAAAACCGATGGAGTTTGGGCGCCAGATATGCAGGATAGAAGGAAAGATTAGAAACATCGAGCTAAACCAGAATAAGTTATTGACTCAGCAGGATTAGATCCAGCGTTCCATAGAGCAGCCCTACTCATCCTTCCAAGTGCAACTAGATCATGAGATACTGAGGAGGCAATGGCTTGAGCAATCTATGCTCGAGTTCTAGAGGCATCAGGGATTTAGCCTTTCGCAGCCGCCGCCACCACCGTACCAACCTTCAGTGCCCATGTTCATATTTCAAACGATGATGATAGCGATGATGCTAGTGCCAGCGGTGATGATACCGGCGCTAGTAATGATTCCAGTGCAGAGCCCATGACCGACTAGCTCATTTTGTTTATTTATTTTATTTTCTTTTATATTCCTTTTTATTTTCTTATGAATGACTGTACGTTTTATTTTAATATTTTTCATATTTTTTTTATTATTATTATTTTTATATATTTCTTTCAACCTTTACCATTCTATATGCCATTTTTTTTTTATCTTGTAGCTCCTTCGACATCGCAACACTTTTGGAACCCTATTCATATATGTCGATTCAGGACATACCAGGGCAGTCTTCTCTCTTTTGTTCTTTTTATTATTTTACACACATTGGGGACAATGTGTGTCTTAAAGTGTGGGGGAGGGACATATTTTATAAATTGAACTTTTATTTTCATTTTTGCCATTTGTTGCATTTGTCTCAATTAGTTTCTTTGATTTTATTTTTGGATTCAAGTAAACTAGATTGCTTTTATAATATGAAGTGAAATTGTTCCTCTTTTCATTAAAATAATGATTGATTTAACGAACGATAATCTCTTGTTGAGGTTGTCTCGATTTTCTTAATTGATTGCTAAAGACTAAATGTGATAGTTTGAATTAGGTATTGATTGATGAGAGTTGTACATCTGAAGTTTAAAACTTTAGTTACATTTTTTAGCATAGCCCAATGTTGTCCCAAGATGGCAACCAAGAGGGGGGGGGTGAATTGGTTTCCTCACGAAATGATGGCAAATTAAAAAACTCAACAAACACAAATGCGGAATAGAAAGTTGGTTGAGTAATGAAAGAAAGAAAGAACACACAAGATTTATAGTGGTTCGGATTTACCTCAATCCTACATCCACTTCCTTAACAACTTGTTAAGGTTCCACTATTCTTTGAAGTTTTTACAAGCTCACTTCCAACTTTGGTGTTTTCACAAGTTCACACCTAACTTCACAAGTTTTTTTTCTAAGTCTCACACTTACAACCCAATCAAGAGTTTTACAAGGCTCACTCTCACAACCCAAGTGTTTCCCAAGCTTACACTCAAACTTATACAATGGTGTTTTCAATGATCACACCTAACATTCATTACAATTTAATTGTAAGTTTAAGTAAAAGAAAATTTGTTGCTTGGCTATGAAAATCTGATTTCTTGATTGTTCTTTTCACTTCTCTATGTTGTTTTCTCATAGAGACATTGTATTTATAGCCAATGTGGTCTTACTAGCCGTTATTGAAGTTTTGAATAAAGTCTTGGCAGAATAGACCTTCTTTACTTAAACTGTCCGAAGCACTTCGCGGTCGCCCTTCATGCAAGGATGGTCGCGCTCATGCTTCTCGCGGTCGTCCTTTAACAAGGGACGGTCGCTGCTTTTGAAAAAGCTACAACGGTCGAATTTTAGTGCTCTGCAGCTGGAATCTTGTCCATGCTGTGTTTGTCGGACCGTTTCTTGCCCATGCTTTGTTTGTCGGGACGGTCGCGCCAAGCAGAGGTGCGGTCGCCCTTTTTGAATCTTCAAGTGGGTTTACAACGGTCATATTACGTGTCATTCTCTGACAGAGCAAAACTGAATGTCCGCCATAATTTGAATCTCACGGTCGCCCTATGCAGAATCTCGCGATCGAACTCACAGTTTCGCGTCGAACTTCTGGAAGCACCTGTGGACGCGAACACTATTGTCTCTTTGAGCAATTTCTTCTTGAATTTTTGGGCGGTCGCGATTCTGAATGGGCGGTCGCTAAATTGATTAGCGAGGTTGAATCATTCACCGTTCTTGTCACCGCGAACCTTACTGTGATTGTAATGATTTAAGTTCCTTGAGTAGCAGTCGGGCAAGTATTTTGGACGGCCGCCATTCTTGAGGCGCGGTTGCGACTGAGGTCAAACTTCTGACCGCGAAACCTACTGTGATAAGGTTTCATTCTGTAATTGCATGTAGCGGTCGTATTCTGGTCTGGTGCGACCGCTAGAATTGTTCTGTCTTGCTTTACTTGAGGCAACCTAATCCTGCAACAAGATTCTTAAATACAAGTTAAATAGATCATCCATTTGAGTTGTCAAGGATCAAAATAGAGATCTTTTGTCTAACAATCTCCCCCATTTTGACTTTGACAATTCAAATGGAATGATCCATTTGAGTTGTCAAGGATCAAAATAGAGATCTTTTGTCTAACAATCTCCCCCATTTTGACTTTGACAATTCAAATGGAATGATGAAAAAATAATAAGTCTAAAATGCTCCCCCTTGATTTATGCATAAGTCATGATTAAGAGCATTGTGATAATCTTGGTGCATTAGGTTATGTATAAACAGTTTAAACAATTCATTGTACTATTTTCTCCCCCATTGTTTCTCCCCTATTATGTTTACTGAGTTTCATTCCATTATGTTGTTATTTTCTCCCCCATTGTCATAGGCAAAATAAATCAAATGTTTAAACAAATGTGTCTTCCATTGGATAAGATATTAAAAGCAACAATCAAAACAACAACAAATAAGGAAAAACAAATAACATTTGAAACAAACATGTTTATTAAGGATAGAGAAAAGTACAAAGGCAGAAAATAAAGCAATAATCATATGAAAATGCAAACAATAGAGACAAAAAGTTTTAAGCTATTCAGAGTCATCATCTACATCTAGTTCTTCTTCAACTAAAGGAGCTTTTCCTTTATCTTTAGGTGCAACAGAGGCAGAGCTAGTGCTGATGGACTCTTCTTCTTCAGGAATGCTTTGGGTATGATCACTTATATCCCAATCTTCAAGGTTGCACTGAGGCAAGTCCAATTTTCCTTGCATGTCATAGAGATCATGGTGCATATGAGATATAAGGTCAATTCTCTTGTTCAAGTGCTGAAATCTCTTGGAGACACTTTTCTTGAACTTGGAGAATTTCCTAGAAAGAGTTTTGATAGCTTGGAGGATGAGTTGAGTGGAGGATGAAGTAGTTTCTTGAGCAACTTTTGATGAAGTTGCTTTTGGAGGTAATTCCACAGCAACTTCAACTGAATCTCCTTCTTCCTCAATTGTATATCTTGGCCTCTTCTTTTGTTTATCCATTACTCCTTTCTTGCCAAAGTAGTATACATATGATCCTTCAATTTTCCTAACACATCCAGCATGCTCTAAGTAATCTATTGTGATAGCACTGGAAGCTAGAGTGAAAGGGTTTCTCAAGGTAGCTAAGTTCAAATCATTCAGAAGGTTTAGGTGCCTAGCTATTTGAGTAACTTGAGAGGATAGGAAGAATGTACCAGTTCTTATAACAGCATGATGAAAGAAGGTGTCTATCAAGAACTTGGTGGAGTTTATTTTGATGTTATGGGTGAAAGCATACATAAAGATGAGGTCTCTTTTGGTGACTTTCTCATTTCCATCTGCTCTTTGGTGGATGGTATAAGTGATAATCCTATGGAGCATCCAGTGGGTGAGAGTTTTGATATGTCTGGCTTTGGATTCTTTTTCAAAGGAAGTTTCAAT
The DNA here is from genome assembly GCA_947685225.1 of Garcia nutans. Taxonomy (NCBI): domain Eukaryota; kingdom Viridiplantae; phylum Streptophyta; class Magnoliopsida; order Malpighiales; family Euphorbiaceae; genus Garcia; species Garcia nutans. The sequence goes on from CANTUV010000005.1 coordinate 20,722,648, forward strand.
GGAAATTTCTTGCCAGAAATCAGAAAGGGTTCGGTTGGAGAACATTTGGTCATTGTAAGAGGTTATACCTTCAGAAGGGAAGTTCCAAATGCTACCAAAATCTTCTAGAGATAGGGCTTGGTATTGATCAAAGAGCTTAAATCTAACTCCATACCACCCTAGTGCAGAATTTGCACTCTTTTCTATTTGAAGAGACATCAGAAATTCTTTGCTAAGACTAGAGTAGCCTACCTCTTCTGGAAAGACAAATTTTCTCCATCCAAGGACATCCAACAATCTCTCAATTTCGTCCTTGATGCCCAATGCAGAAAGCATTCCACCAAAAGGTGATTTAGTGCCTTCAACCTTCTTTTTCTTAAGCATAGCATACCTAATGTCTTCCTCAGAGGTTTGGTGGTGAGGTTTGTGAATTTTCTCACCTCTTTTGGATTGAGGCGGAGATGGAGGTTCAACAACAGGTTCTCTAATGGTGATTCCTGGAACTCTCTTGGCTTGACCCTTAATTTTGGAGGTGGTTTTTCTTTTGGGAGCCATTGAAACAGAAAGAACAGAAGAGAGCAGGAAAACAGAGGTTCAATTGAATGACAGATGATGAGGAGAAGATTTTAGGGTTTCAGAATGTTTTTAGAAGCAAAATATCAAAGAAAATTATTTATTATGCTCTTAAATAGATGAAATAACGAAAATAGCCGTTTATGACTGTTGAAAGTCAAGATTTGCGACCTGTCACACAGCCAACGGTTATAAATTTTTTAGCAGAGTGTACATGGTGCGGTCGCACATTGAACAAGGTGCGATCGCGAAATGAGGTCTAGCGACCATTTTCAAGATAAGTACGCTCGCGAGAGAAGAAATTGTCTGTAACGGTCGAAACTATTCAAATTGGTGCGGCCGCGCACAAAATTTTCTCGACCGCGCACAGAGTCATTAGTTTGAATGAAACTGTCAGACAAGATAGCGATCGCGAAAGGACTCTGGAGCGACCGCTAAAGACTTAAAAATTGAAAGATTCATGGAAAGATAGAAAATATTTCTAGAGTGTTAAGAACCATTAAATTCATGCACATAGAAACTTCATTGATAGGCAATTAATTCAAAGTATTTCCATCAATCATTCCTAAATTAAGTTTAATAAAATTAAGTCTATCTTCATTCAATGGTTTTGTAAAGACATCCGCAAGTTGATTTTGTGTTTCAATAAATTCTAGAATTATGTTCTGATTTTGCACATTTTCCCTCAAAAAATGATGTCTAATATCTATATGCTTGGATCTAGAATGTTGTATAGGATTCTTAGACAAATTGATAGCACTAGTGTTGTCACATTTAATGGAAATATTGTTAAAAACTTTACCATAGTCAAGCAATTGTTGTTTCATCCATAATACTTGTGTGCAACAAAAACAAGCTGCAACATATTCAGCTTCCGTTGTGGATAAAGCAACTGATGCTTGTTTCTTACTATGCCAAGAAACTAAACAATTACCAAGAAAGTGACATGCTCCTGTTGTGCTTTTTCTATCTAAGATACTACCTGCATAATCTGCATCTGAAAATCCTATAATATGAAATGATGTGTTCTTTGGATACCAAAGTCCTAATTGCATTGTACCACTTAAATATTTCAAGATTCTTTTAGTGGCATTCAAGTGTGATTCTTTAGGACAGGTTTGAAATCTAGCACATAGACATACACTGTACATTATATCAGGCCTAGATGCGGTTAAGTAAAGTAGTGATCCGATGATACCTCGATATTTCTTCTCATCTACTGCTTTGCCATTGTCATCTTTACCTAATTTCAAGGATGTGCTCATGGGAGTTTTGCTAGTTTTGCAGCCATCCATTCCAAATTTCTTCATGAGTTCTCTTGTATATTTGGATTGGTTGATGAAGATCCCATCTTTACATTGCTTGACTTGCAATCCAAGGAAGAACTTGAGTTCACCCATCATGCTCATTTCAAATTCCCTGGTCATACAAGAAGCAAATTCTTTGCACAAGGCTTCATCAGTAGCTCCAAATATTATGTCATCCACATAAATTTGTACAATCAAAATGTTATGCTTATCCTTTTTAACAAAGAGAGTTGTGTCTACTTTTCCTTTTGCAAAACCATTTTCAAGCAAATATGCACTAAGTTTATCATACCATGCTCTAGGTGCTTGTTTCAATCCATATAAAGCTTTGGTAAGTTTGAAAACATGATCATGAAATTTGTAGTTTTCAAATCCAGGAGGTTTTTCAACATAAACTTCTTCATTTATGAGTCCGTTTAGAAATGCACTTTTAACATCCATTTGATAAAGCTTAAAATTCATATGACATGCAAAAGCAAGTAATATTCTAATAGCTTCTAATCTGGCTACAGGGGCAAAGGTTTCATCATAATCAATACCTTCTTCTTGATTATAACCTTTGGCTACCAATCTTGCTTTATTTCTAATAATGTGACCATTTTCATCAAGCTTATTCCTATAAACCCATTTGCATCCTATTATAGAATGATCTTTAGGTCTAGGAGTAAGTTGCCAAACATTATTTCTTTCAAATTGATTAAGTTCATCTTGCATTGCAGTTATCCAATTTTCATCATTTAAAGCTTCCTCAACAGTTTTTGGTTCAATTTGAGAAACAAAAGCAAAATTAACATCAACATGATTAATTTTAGATCTAGTGATTACTCCCTTAGATGTTTCTCCAATGATGAGTTCCTTTGGATGATCTTTCTTGTATTGCCAATCCTTAGGTAGATCCTGAGTCTTTTCTTCAAGTTGATTGATCTTTGGAGCATCAATAGATTCAAGAGGTTCAAGATTATCTGCAGGGTCATTAAAAGTAATACCTTTCTTTTGATCAAGTTTAGATGATTCATCAAATACAACATGCATTGATTCTTCTATTACTAGAGTTTTCATGTTAAATACTCTATATGCTTTGCTATATGATGAATATCCTAAGAATATGCCTTCATCTGATTTGGATGAAAATTTTCCAAGATTATCCTTGGTATTCAATATGAAGCATTTGCATCCGAATACTCTAAAATATCCAATTCTGGGTATTCTTCCATTCCATAGCTCATAAGAAGTTTTATTAGTTAAATGCCTTTTGTAAACACGATTTGCAATGTAGCAAGCTGTATTAACGGCTTCTGCCCAAAAATAAGATGGTAAATCATATTCATTGAGCATTGTTCTAGCCATTTCAATTAAAGTTCTATTTTTCCTTTCAACTACACCATTTTGCTGTGGAGTTCTAGGAGCAGAAAAATTATGTGAAATGCCAAGTTCATTGCAAAAGGTTTCAAAATTTTCATTTTCAAATTCTTTACCATGATCACTTCTAATAGATGTGATCACATATCCTTTTTCATTTTGAACTCTTTTTGCAAATGTTTTGAAGCAATTAAAGGCTTCATTCTTTTGAGCTAAGAAATTAACCCATGTGAATCTAGAGTAATCATCAACAAGAACAAATGCATATGATTTGCCTCCTAAGCTTGTAACTCTATTTGGTCCAAACAAGTCTAAATGAATGAGCTCTAAAGGTCTAGAGGTACTTATAATACTCTTTGATTTAAATGAGTTTTTATGTTGCTTACCATGTTGACAAGGTTCACAAATTCTATCTTTATCATATTTTATCTTAGGTAAGCCATCAACTAAGTTCTCATTATAAATATATTTCAATTGATCCATACCAGCATGTCCTAGTCTTCTATGCCATAACCATGCATCATTATTAGTGGACATTAAACATGTATGATTTGAATGTATGCTGACATTGTAAGTGTTGTTTGTTCTAGTACCTTTAAATATGATAACATCATTTGAGTTTGTGAATTTGCATTCCTTGGAATCAAACTCGACAAAGCATGCTTTATCACAAAGTTGACTAACACTTAGCAAGTTATGTTTCAAACCATCAACAAGCCATACATCTTCAATTAAATCCTTACCAATAGAACCAATGGAGCCAACACCAAGAATTTTACCTTTAGCATTGTTTCCAAAAGTTACGTTACCTCCATGTTTGTAGGTAATACTTGTAAAGAGCTTTGCATTTCCAGTCATATGCCTTGAGCATCCACTATCCACAAGCCATGTGCTTTCATTGGTAGTAGATTTTAGGCATACCTGCAAAACAATTGTGATCATCTTCTTTTAGGTACCCACTTGAAGTTGGGTCCTTGATGGTTAGTAGAAAAAGTGCCTTCTAACTTGAGATGTGCCTTTCTTATATAACAAGAAAAATTTTTGTGTCCAAATTTCATGCAATATGTGCATTGCCATGGTATTCTATTCTTCTGCATTTTTCTTTTTGCATTATACATACAACTACAAGTATGTGATTTCTTTTGTGCAAATTTAGTGAACAACAATGCATAATTATTTTTGGCTTTATCTCCTAGTGAACCATAACTAGTTCTTTTAGACTTGGTGCAAGCATCTTTGATATGAACATCAGAAATTTTAGTTGTAGATGCTTTCACAAATGTTGGTTTGCTAGGTGCAATGTTGGTTGAGCCATTGAATCCTAATCCATATTTCAAGGAAGGTGATCTTTGATTATTAATTAATGTGTTCAATGCTTCCTTTCCTTTATGAAATCTGGAAATTGATTCTTTTAGTTCTTTTAGTTCATGCTTCAATGTCTCATTCTCTTTAATCACTTTTTCTAAGTCATGTGAGCTTTTCTTTAATTCTCCTATTGTGTTCATCAAGTGTTCATTTGAGGTTTTCAATTCTAAGGTAGAATTCTTTAAGCATATATAATCTTTTTCTAACTTAGAGTTTTTCTCTTTGTAAAGCATCATTTTAGAATAATATTTTTCTATTTTAAAATTCATGTGCTCAATCAAATCACTATCATCTATATCATTTATATCATCATGTGCTACAAGATCAAAGGATTGAGTACTTACCTCATTGGAGTCATCTTCAATAGCCATGAGACATAGATTTGCAATTCCTTCTTCTTCTTCTTCCTCACTTGAAGAAGAGTCATCCCATGTGGCTTTGAGAGACTTTTTCTTTTCTTTATCCCATTTCCTTTTGTTCTTTAATTTGTAGCAATCCGATTTGATGTGACCAGTTTTTCCACATTCATAGCACTTTACCTCATTTTTCTTTTCTTTATCTTTGAAGGAGAATTTAGGAGGTGTACCTTTGTTTGCTTGTAATCTTTTCTTTCTTTTCCATTCATTGATTCTTTTTGAGAACATTGCCATTTCATCTTCATCATCAGTACCTTCATTGCTTGAGCTCTCAGCTTCTTTGATTGCTTTGAGTGCAATTGGTTTTCTCTTTTCTTTCTCACCTTGATCTTCTTCTTTTTCACTGTGCAGCTCAAAAGTGAGTAATTTACCAACTAGCTCGTCGGTTCTTAATGTGCTGAGATCATGAGCTTCTTCTATGGATGATACTTTGGATTCAAAGTTCTTTCTAGCTCTTAGGGCTCTCAAGATTTTACTATTTACATCACCTTGATCATATACCTTGCCATACTTCTTTAGTTCATTGACAATAGCAAGCAAGCGATTTGTCATGTCGGTGACGTTTTCATTTGGTTTCATCTTGAATAGCTCATACTCATGAACATGCATTTGTTTTTTGGTGAATCTTACTTGAGTCGTACCTTCATGGTAATTTTCAAGTGTTTTCCAAATGCAATGTGCACAAGTTAAATGTTGAACTCTTCCACCTTCTTCTCTTGAAATGGAGTTCATCAAGATGGAAGCAGCTCTATTGTTCTTGAATCGATCTCTGATATTGCTAGTTGACCATTGAGCTTTGGGAAGAGGAACTTGAATACCGTCAACTTCATGAGTAGGAGATTTCCACTCACTTTCCACGAAATCCCATAGTTCAATCCCTTCACTATCTAGAAACAAGTACATTTTGTGTTTCCAGTATGAGTAATCAGTTCCATCAAAATAAGGTCTAAGAATAGAGTTAAGATTTCCATGAGAGCTTGATGAAGAAGAAGTTGCCATAGTGGATCAGATTTCACAATTAAGTTTAAGAAATCTCAGGGCTCTGATACCAATTGTTGTCCCAAGATGGCAACCAAGAGGGGGGAGGGGGTGAATTGGTTTCCTCACGAAATGATGGCAAATTAAAAAACTCAACAAACACAAATGCGGAATAGAAAGTTGGTTGAGTAATGAAAGAAAGAAAGAACACACAAGATTTATAGTGGTTCGGATTTACCTCAATCCTACATCCACTTCCTTAACAACTTGTTAAGGTTCCACTATTCTTTGAAGTTTTTACAAGCTCACTTCCAAATTTGGTGTTTTCACAAGTTCACACCTAACTTCACAAGTGTTTTTCTAAGTCTCACACTTACAACCCAATCAAGAGTTTTACAAGGCTCACTCTCACAACCCAAGTGTTTCCCAAGCTTACACTCAAACTTATACAATGGTGTTTTCAATGATCACACCTAACATTCATTACAATTTAATTGTAAGTTTAAGTAAAAGAAAATTTGTTGCTTGGCTATGAAAATCTGATTTCTTGATTGTTCTTTTCACTTCTCTATGTTGTTTTCTCATAGAGACATTGTATTTATAGTCAATGTGGTCTTACTAGCCGTTATTGAAGTTTTGAATAAAGTCTTGGCAGAATAGACCTTCTTTACTTAAACTGTCCGAAGCACTTCGCGGTCGCCCTTCATGCAAGGATGGTCGCGCTCATGCTTCTCGCGGTCGTCCTTTAACAAGGGACGATCGCTGCTTTTGAAAAAGCTACAACGGTCGAATTTTAGTGATCTGCAGCTGGAATCTTGTCCATGCTGTGTTTGTCGGACCGTTTCTTGCCCATGCTTTGTTTGTCGGGACGGTCGCGCCAAGCAAAGGTGCGGTCGCCCTTTTTGAATCTTCAAGTGGGTTTACAACGGTCATATTACGTGTCATTCTCTGACAGAGCAAAACTGAATGTCCGCCATAATTTGAATCTCGGTGTCGCCCTATGCAGAATCTCGCGATCGAACTCACAGTTTCGCGTCGAACTTCTGGACGCATCTGTGGACGCGAACACTACTGTCTCTTTGAGCAATTTCTTCTTGAATTGTTGGGCGGTCGCGATTCTGAATGGGCGGTCGCTAAATTGATTAGCGAGGTCGAATCATTCACCGTTCTTGTCACCGCGAACCTTACTGTGATTGTAATGATTTAAGATCCTTGAGTAGCGGTCGGGCAAGTATTTTGGACGGCCGCCATTCTTGAGGCGCGGTTGCGACTGAGGTCGAACTTCTGACCGCGAAACCTACTGTGATAAGGTTTCATTCTGTAATTGCATGTAGCGGTCGTATTCTGGTCTGGTGCGACCGCTAGAATTGTTCTGTCTTGCTTTACTTGAGGCAACCTAATCCTGCAACAAGATTCTTAAACACAAGTTAAATAGATCATCCATTTGAGTTGTCAAGGATCAAAATAGAGATCTTTTGTCTAACACCCAATTCTTTAGATACTTGAGTTGAACTTAGTATGATATCTTTATTATCTTAAGTTCCTAACAACTTTATAAAAAAAATAATTAAAGAAATTAAAATAATTTTTCAGGAGCTTTGAAAATATATCCCTATTCTGCTGACTTTAACTCTTGAATTGGAACAAATGAGTTAGAATCATGAATAATACTAGTAGCCATTTGAATGGTGATTCTAACTGAGTAACCGGGGGTCAGCATCACAAATGTTTACCTTCATGTCAAAAAGTTAGTATCAGTTCAAACAAGTCGGGCCCCTTTTGAAAACAAAATTAATATTTCATGCAATGCCAAAAAACTTAAGAGAAAACTTACTTCCTGACTTTGTTCGTGACTTTTGAGTTCTTAGAATTTTATGCTCAATTTTTTAACTTTGAACTTTTAAATTTTAGATCTATTAGATTTTGTCTTGAAACTTCTTAATTCAACTACCATGTTGACTGAAAATATTACCCCATAGCCAATCATTTTTAACAGCCTTAGGTATCAGACAAGATAGCCTAGCGACCAAGGCAACACCTATATCTTCTGCTACCACCTCTTCATCAATCACCTCTTCTTCATCAAACACCGTCTCTCCTAAAAGGTCTACACCTCCATCTTCATAATCATTAGCTTCCATAAAGAGTGTTATCTTCCCTGTTGTTTTCATACATTTAGACTGCCTATGCCCAATCTCACCACATCCAAAGCACTTCAAACCACTACCAGTTGTTATGTTGTGCTGGTTTTGATTGGCAGTGCCTTTGTTAATCACCCCTCCTACTCGGTTGGCTACACCACTGCTACCAGAGCCACTACCACTACCACCACCTCCCATATTGGCAAAGAATGTAGAAGTACCTATTCACCTAGAGTGTTTCTCTACTTGTAAGGCTTTCTGATGAGCAGCAGAGATTGAGACAAGATCAAACAAAAATTGACAGTATCTTGAATCTGCCCCCTAAGACCACCAATATATCTTGCCACCAATTGATCCTCTGTCTTGTGCATATCATTTCTGGCTATCAACTGGTAGAATTCAATGGTGTAATCGTCCATTGACCTAACTTCCTACCTCAGATTTTGCAACCTCTGGTACATTAACCTCTGAAAGTTGTGAGGCAAAAACTTAGATTTTAAATGCTTCCTCATCTTTTCCTAACTGACGATCTTAGCTTGCCTTGTTTATTCCTGGTTAATTTAAACTGCTGCCACTAGGCCGCTACCTATCTCACAGCCTTGTTGCAACTAAGGAGACACATTTATCATCGGGCACTCCTTTAAATTCCATGATCTCTTTTGTTGTAGCTAGCCAATCCAAAAATTCTTCTAGTTTAAGTCTGCCATAGAATTTTGGTATTTCTATTCTCATTCCAGAGTCTTAGCACCTATCTTCAATAGTAGCTCTGTATTGTCTGTGCGGTTGTTCTTCATAATAAGCTCCTCCTTCAATATCAGAACCCCCATCGGATCCATCTATACTAGGGTTCCTCCACTGGTTAGGGTTTGCCATATTCCGCCCCCATGAGATGCATCATTCATTCTGTTAACTGTTACATCATCTGTTCCATTCATTCATCCATCATCTGTCCCATTCACTGGTCAAGGTGGACCATGTGGTACACCTCCTCTATGCATTGTTATGGTTGTCTTTGAAGTGCCATCGTTGTCTAAGAACAAACACGACTCTGATACCAATTGACGCAGCGGAAGGTAAGTAAGCAAAGGATAAAAGGATGTTACTCCTGTTTAGTCTGAGAATACCTAGGTAATAAATACAAAATGAGAGAAAACTTCTCTACTAAATTGTTATTCAACTCAAAAACTACCTTACACTTCTTCAAACATTACAATATAAAGTATTAGGGTTACAGAAATCCTAATTTTAAATAAGGAAAGTTTTCGAAATGTAACAAATTGCCAAAATAAAAAGAATTACAAGTATAGAAAGATATTATTTAACGAGACAGATAAAATGCCCCAACGGCGCCTCGATCCAAGGATCCTAAATAAGGAAATAAAAATATGCCCTAAGCTGCCATAACAGTAAAATGCATTTTCGGAGGTTCAAACAATGGAATTTAACCAAAAAATGACGGACCTCACCGCAAAGTAGTGACCTTAACTCGTTGGCCCATTTTTCATTGGGCTAGGCCCTTAGAACACCCAATTTGCAATGTCAGATTTTGATAGAAATTACCAAACTGCCACTATGGCAGTTTTCGGTCAAATTGCTCCATGAAAGCCAAAGCTCTATTTCACATCAAATTCTAAGGTAATTAATTTATCTAAAATGCAAGATTAGGTTTCATCAATTTATTTTTCTTATGATTCTTATTCAATTCATTCAATTCAATCCTAAAAAATGGATAACCAAAGTCCTTACATATTTCAGCTTTATTCTTTCTCAAGTAATAAGACTAGTAATTGAGTTGCTCAAATTCCCTGCTCTCTTGAGAATACAAACAACACAATTCATCAGCCTAAAGAGACAAAAAGATGGTTCCCTAGAAAGAATCTTTTATCTCTAAATTCAACTTTTTAAGGTTGTTATTCTCTTAACCAATATTGTATTTAACTCTTGCTTATTACACAATTTAATAAATCAAGCAATCAATGGTTAATTGATTACTAGCCGTAAGCACAAGAATAACAAATCAATGAAAAGGAAAGAACATGACTAAACTTTATTGAGAACTCATAGTAGAAATAAATGAATTCACCTAATTTCACAAGGGGGTTAGTTGCTCATGTCTAAATTAAACAATAAAACAACTAATTTTAGAAATCAAAATAAAGAACTCATGAATAAATAATTTAAGAATCTAGAAGTGTAGAATAAGAATTTCAACAAAACTATAAAGACTTCAATTGCAAAACTGAAATCTTATTCTTGGATCAAATAGAGCTTGCAAAATCAGAGTTGAGATCTCCTTTAAACCTTGCTTGACAATTTCTTCTCTTCCAAAGGAACCGTAATTGCCAAAGATTGCAAAAAGTGTCTTTTCAAGTTGGCTACTCCACATATATATACTGGTCAACTGCTGTCTAGGGTAAAACTAGAATTTCGAAGAGGAAGATTTGACATGGATGTATGAAAATTAAAAAAGAAAAGAAAAGAAATAAATATGGAGCAAAATGACCACTTTCGAGAAACAAAGTTATTTTACTTGATCCATTAGATAAAAATTTAGAAACCCCAAATTTTCCTATTTACATGCAAAATTTACATCCCCTATTTATTTATCAACAAGCATACATAGACTTATTTCGGTAATTTCAAAGTATAAAATAACAGAAATTCAAGTATCAACAATACTAATTACAAGTTCACAACAATTTTATTTTAATTTGAAGGTATGCAAGTCCATCATTTTCACTCTTTAATTGGATAAATTGGTTTTCTTCACTTCAATTGTAATTTACATAGATTGTTTAACAATAATTAGAAATTTCAAATTCAATTTCAAGTGATTAAAAGTTTCAAATTCAATTTTTTGCAGTAAAAAAAATCCTAGACCATTAATTTCAAAATTCCCAACCTCAATTTCAAATTCAAGCATCAAGCAACCATAATTTCAAATTCACAGCATAAAACACACACACATGCGCACACACACGTACACACACAAACAAGAGCTTACACAATTTGAAAATTTTTGAATAAAAAAGCTAACCCAATTAAATTCACAACCCCAAGAAGTAATAGAAAAAAATATACATAAGAGCTTACCCAACCCAAAAACCGTTAAAACGCCAAAATTTTACCCAATTGGAACACATTGACACCCCCCAAAAGCTTATCTAATTTTATGCACATTTCGTCTTTAAATACTTAAACAATCAAATAAAAATATGTAAAAGCTTACCTCCTCTAATGTTCACTCCCATGTTTGGCCATTAAAGGGATAGAATCGAGACCATTGTTGGCTTCAAACCAACCCAATCTCCCCAAATATTTTAATATTGTTTTTGTGACCACAAGATTCATCATTTAATGTTTGAAATTTGGGGGCATTTTGGAATCTAGTGCTCTCTCCCTCTTTGGGGATTCTGGTCTAACAGAGAGATTAGAGATGGGAGTTTGGCATGTGAACAGGGAATTCATCTGTTTCTAATTTTTATCTAATGGATCAAGCAAAACAACTCTGTTTGCTTTGTCAAAATGTACGTTGTTTCGCTCATTTCAATTTCTTTTTTCTTTTTTTAATTTTCATGCTTCTATTTCACATCCATATAAAAAAAAAATAATTTTTATTCAAGTCATATAAGTATTGCATGTCAATAGAGTCACATAAATTTTCGAAGTTAGATTTTTTACAGAACGAAAAGTTAATATATCATATTATTGCAACTTTCAAAATATGATCAAATAGGAAAAGTGACCTAAATTAGGATAAATTAGATGATTTTTCTTTTAAAATTTAACGGCACAATTAATAATGTCATAATGAAATTGAATATTATATTGATCAAGTACATATTTTATGTAACGTTTACAATTTCTCCAATATCAATAAATATGTCTTATTATTTTTTCAATTATCTTTACATCAACAATTTTTCCAGTCATATAAATCCAATAATATATTTTGAATTATTTCAAAAAAAAAAAGAAAAAAACTAAGGATGAAAAAAAAAAAGAAAAAAAAAATAGGATCCAACATTGAATAATGCACCCTGCATAACCTACCTGTTGATGTCTTCATTGATGCTTTAATGTCCTTGTTGCTGCTGAAGGTTGATCAACTTAAAATAAGCTCCTTCTTTGTTCTCTAGAAGGCTGGAATGAGTTCCTTGCTCAATTATTTTTCCACCTTGTAGCACTGATATTTGATCTGCATTCTTTATCGTGGATAACCTATGTGCTACCATAACTGTTGTTCTGTTCCTCATCAACCTGTCAAGAGCTTGTTGCACAACTCGCTCCGACTCCACATCTAGAGCACTAGTGGCTTCATCTAACAGCAAGATTTCTGGGTTCTTAAGAACAGCTCGAGCAATAGCCACTCTTTGCTTCTGGCCACCAGATAGTTGCACCCCTCGTTCACCAACTTTTGTTTTGTAGCCCTCAGGAAGGGAGCTAATGAAACTATGTGCATTTGCAAGTTTGGCAGCTTCAATGACTTCTCCTTCAGAGGCTTCTTCTTTGCCATATAAGATGTTTTCATAGATCGATGTTGCAAAAAGAGCTGGCTCTTGTTGAACTAGGCCAATGTGTTTTCTAATAGATTTTAGCTTCAGTTTCTTGATATCAATGCCTGTGTCAGAATACAATCAAGATGCTCATCAGACAAAAATCTTGCACATTGCCTAATAGAATATCACATATTATATAGCAATTAACGTCTAAAGAGACTCACCATCAATCATCACTTTGCCAGTAGTTGGATCGTAGAATCGTAATATAAGAGCAAGAACAGAGCTTTTACCAGAGCCACTTTGCCCAACTAAAGCAACACTCTTGCCGGAACGCACTCGTAGATCAAAGTCCTTAAAAACTGTAACATCTGGCCTTGATGGGTAACTGAACTCTACTCCTCTTAGCTCAATATTACCCTCCACATTTTTCAACTCTTCTCCTGTGTCCCCCTTTATATGTGTCTTGCGGTCAAGCAGCTCAAACACAGATGCCACCATTTGGTTCCCTTTCAGAAGATCTGGAGCCATTGCCAGAGTTTCACCCATGGCTAATGCAGTGACAATCAAAACCATAAATGACTTCATGACAGATTTAAAGCCAGCAACCTTCTTGCCCATTAAAACAGAACCATACCTGCAAAACATTGAACTAGACTTAGCATGGAATTCACTTTAATACTTTAGTCACTTCATTCGTTGGAGCAAATTAGATTAAGATCCTTGAAAGACTTATATTCATTAGTACGTACCACAAGGCAAGCCCATAAGATGAGAAGATGAAGAATTGGGATACACCATAGAATATGCCAGCAATTTGACCACGAGTAAATGAGCGCTTTGAAGGCTCCACAAGCTCACGGCCATAAAGATCAAGGACCTTTTCTTCAGCACAAAATGCTGCTACAGTGCGGATGTTGCTCACAGCTTCACCAGCCAGCATGTTTGCCTTTAAATAAGCTTTGCTTAAGTTTCCACCATAGCCTTTCATGAAGAGTTTCTGAATTTTTACAGCAAGAACTATTATTGTTGCACTACCAACAAAAATATTGAATTTAGAAGGAGGAGAGGAAGGAAACCTCGCTGATGTGACCGCTTATGATCAATGGATAAGTAGCTATGACAACAAGTGTGATCCTCCAGTTTAAGATGAAGGAAATTACAAATGAGGTGACAACAAGACCAACATTTTGTAAGAGAATTGTGGAGCGATCAACGACTATAGTTCGTAACAAAGTTGCATCTGTCTCTAGACGTGATGCCAGCATAGAACTTATATTGCTCATGTCATCAAACCATCCAATCTCATTCTTCAAGATGGCTGTTGTCAAAAATATAAATAGTGTCAAGGGAAAAAGGGAAGGACTCAGACCCCTCTAAATGAAGAATTCAATGTTGAATATATAATTCGTTAGACAGCAACCAGTAAGTCTGTCTAATGATCTTACAATTTCATCAAAGCACAAGCAAATGCTTTGATCTATAACATTCAACTGCTCCAGAGATATTGGGAAGACGAGTAATAAAAATGCATTAAGACTGAAATAGTTACCAGAAAACATCTTTTCTCTCACACGAAAAGTTAATCGCTCCCCCATGATGCCGAAGCAGAGATGTTCAATAGCATAGACAATAACAGTTATTACTGCACCAGCACAGAACAAGATTGAAATCTTTTTTATTTCATGGCGAGTAGTGTCCCAGTCCATGTAATAGGAAACAAGAGCTTGAGATACTCCAAGTGCAAAAAGTGGCATTTGCGCTCCAGCAATAAATGCACAAATGGTACCCACTAACCCATAAATCCAATCAGGGCCGATCATTGAATAGAGTCTTTTCGCTGAAACATGTCTTGGCTTCATAGGCTCAATTGAATCAGCACCCGCACGACTAACCGAGTCTTTTTCAGAACGAAAACTAATTGTTCCAAAGCTTGATCTTTTGTGGGATAATTCTCGAGAGTACCTTATGCTAAAAGTGAAATTTAAGAGTAAATTAAGAAACAGGCTACAAATTCCTGGTAATATTTCAATATGTTAAATGAGAAAGTCAAGATATGTGATGCACATTGTTAGCTTGTTACCCTTAATTTGAAGGTTCCTTAGCTTGTTGGAAAAACTTAATAGCTATCTATGGATTTTAAAAGCCACTATAGATTCTTTAGCTCGTTGTGGAAACTTTTAACAAAACTGAATAATTGTGTAAACAACAAAACTGTTGGAAATAATGATTAAAAAGAAAAGAAAAATAAAGCTTAAGAAGATGGAGATGGACTTAAAATCCCACATGGGAAAACGAGAAAAGAAATGGGGTAAATTAATTTTGTGGTTTGAAGATTAACATGAAGAAGTCATCAGATAAGCCCAATTTGAATACTCAACACTTCCATACGTTTTAAGACTTGAACTGAGCCCATCCAAATTTTCAACATGGTATTAGAATTAATGTGGTTTCACAGCCCAACAATCCAAAATTCAAGATAATAAAGTACACCCGGCAAATTTGGGTCGGTAACAATAAATCAAGGCCTATGACAAAAAAACTCAAGACTTGTGACCTGAAGGAAAGATAAATTTGAGACATCTTATTCTCAAAAAATATAATCCCAAAATGATAATTGAAAGCAAGTCAAAAAAAGTTAAAGAAGATAGAGATGTTCTTAAAACTTCACATTGGAAAAAAATAAAATAATAAATGGGGTATATTAATTGTGTTGTTTGAAGGATAAAATGGTTTCATTGTATAATTATTCCACAAAATGACTTTAACAAGCCCAATTTAAGGATGCCCAAATTAACATGAAGAAGCCTATCAAATACGAGCACAATTTAAATACCCAACACTTCTATATGTTTCGAGACTTGAGCACGGCCAACCAAATTTTCAACATTTCAACAACAGTATTGTTTTTTTTTATTTGAAAAAAAGAAAAGCACATAGTTATGCTTTATATATGATTTTGTGTAACCCAAAAGCTAATGACACTTAATACTCCTCATATGTACTAAAAGCAAGAAAATTAAGAATTGCAGCACGTCATTCTGAAATTTTAACAAAGTACCTGAGTGGCCGTCCCATGGTAGGACCTATAGAAGACTGACGCTGCATGGATGCTGTCTCCTGTAGATGAATTAGCGAAGCATATGCACTATCTGGGTTGGAAATGAGTTCCTCATGACTTCCAATTTCCACTATCTTCCCTTCTTGAACGACAGCAATCACATCTGCATTTCTAATGGTAGAAAGGCGATGGGCAACAACTACGGTTGTTCTTCCCACCATGGCACGATCAAGTGCCTCTTGCACACTCTTTTCTGACTCAGCATCAAGCGCACTTGTAGCTTCATCTAGCAAAAGTATCGATGGATTCTTCACTATAGCGCGCGATATTGCAATCCTTTGCTTTTGTCCACCTGATAATTGTATTCCCCTCTCACCAACCTGCAAGTCCACACATTATGTATTCTTTTACATGACATTCAATCCTAAAGTTCTCTTTTCTTATTTTTCTATCAGTAATGATTGTTTAAATTTTCATGATGATCATGAGCAAATAACCTATTACCAAGCAATGTTGTTCGCCGAGAACCATTGAATGATATCTAAGGAAATAAAATAGCTAGGATTTTGTTCGATAGGAAACAATTGAAATTGATACTCCTAATAAGGTAGACAATGAAACGCAGCAGAATAAAGGTCATCTGGAAATACGCATTGGTCGATGACCTGTTCAATAATGCTTAATGGACCATTAAAAATTATATCAATTTGCTTGTAAACACATGGATTAACGATAATAAACCGGTACCTGAGTTTCAAATCTGTCAGGGAGGTTGTTGATAAATGACAGAGCTTCTGAAAGTTTAGCAGCATTTGTTATTTCAACAAGAGTTGCATCATCTTTTCCATACAGAATATTCTCCCTTATGCTTGTCGCGAAAAGAGCAGGCTCCTGATTAACTAGACCAATTTGCTGCCTAAGCCACTTAAGGTCAAGGTGCTTGACATCATTCCCATCCAGTAGTATCTGTCCAGAAAAAGGCTCATAGAAGCGTTCAATCAAAGATATCACCGTGCTCTTTCCTGATCCACTGCCTCCAACAAGAGCTACAATCTTTCCACAAGGAATATCAAGGCTGAGCTTATCAAAGATCATTACATTAGGACGAGATGGGTAGCTAAAACACACATCCTTAAATTCTATGTGACCCTCCAATTTATCTAGCTTTTGGCCAGTTTTTGAGCTGGTTTTTGTCATTGTGTTCCTTTCTATCATCTCAAAAATGGGGTAAGCTGCTGCCTTCGCTCGGACAAACGCAGCAACATCTGGAGCTGCCTGTCCTAATGACCTGAAAAACAATGAGAGCCAATCTGCTTTAGGATTTTAACATTATCATAAGTCTAATAATGATTCAAGTACTATATGGATGTGCACAGTCCAGATATTCAGGAAATATAATCTTACCCATTAGTTTCAATTGCTGTTCAATTTAATAGAATTGAAATTCATTATTTCAAATACAATTGTTTTCCAAGGAAGATATTAAAATCATGATCACCAAACTTTAAATTGTTAGTATTTTGTTAAGAAATTTTATTATTATGATAATGATAATTACTGGGCAAAATTCTTACAAAAATTGATATATAAAAAATTGTTCCTTTATTCAAATAAAAATCAATCTTTAATTGGGTTCACAGTAGAAATTCAGTGAATTTTTCACTAATAATAAACTTGTACTGACCAAATAGTAGCAAATTGAAGTTTTGTAAGCACGTTTATCTTTAATTTGAAGATAATTTCACTACACAAATCATGAGAGAATAATATCATATATGGTGGGATTTCAATTTGTGGGGGAGAGATATATCATATATCTAAACAAGAAATTTCTGAACTTCATTATTGAGTTCAGTAATCATGGAAGAATTTACTTCCACTATTTGAGCAAATTGTCCAAATGATAGGGTCAAAATTGTTTAACTTGTAATGCAAGAAAGTGTGAATACAAAACCCCAATAGCTTCTCTTCATAATAATTTATTTATTTGCCAAAAAAAAAGAAAGATTATAAATTCAAGAGCAGCAAATTCAATTTAAGACATCAAGTAGAATAATACACATGTTTATCATTGAATAATGAAGAGTTTTATTTAAAATGTGGAATTGAGATAATAAGAAAAAAGGAAGAGAAAAGTAGACTTACAGGCCAGCGATAACAACATTGAGCATGGTGGTGAAAGACTCACCGCCATTAGAGATGCCCTTGTGAACCACTACGCTAGTGAACCAAACAAGCAATGCCCATGAGAGAAAAAGGACACTGTGAAGGGTACCTAGTCCTAGACCTTTGGCTAGCCCTGCTTTTCTTCCATACTTATACGTGTTCCTTAGGGCATTTCTATATGATCCAACTGCCCTTTCTTCTCCTGCAAATGCTTGCACTGTTCTAACATTTCCAATTACCTGAAATTTAATACAGAATATTGCATTTGATAAGAATTGTGGTTCTCAGGCTCAGCTGGTCTATCAAACGTTACTTAAACTCTTTTATCCTAAATTTGCAACATCCATCTGCTCAAAAATTTAAATGAGGCTCAATTTTATTCAAAACTTTTTATCTATCAATCGTTCTGAAAAAAAAATGGAATCAATTTTATTGAAAAAAAGTAGTCAAGTGTAAAAAAATTATAGTGCAACTTTGACTAAAATAGATATAATTACAATTAATTTTTAAAATTCAACTAAAATAATAATCTTTTTTAATGATTAGACCAATATTTTGATACGTATATATATATGTGTGTGTGTGTGTGTGTTAATTTTATGAACGTCTAATTAATTTTTCTATCAACTATATAAAAATAAATAATAATAATTTAGTTGAAACAGTGATATGTACCTCCTCAGCAATTTCACCCGCTTTGACATAAGATTTACGAACTCTAGAAATAAGGCCAATTGTCACATAGGCATAGCAACCACCAGCAAGAGCAATTAAGGGCACAATAGAGAGTGTTACCAAACTAATTTGCCACACTCTTATGAACCCAATTGTAAATCCAGCTAGAAATCTGCTTATATAATGCATGAAGTTCCCTACCTGCATTACATAATTAATATTCACCACCCTTTTTAATTTCTTACAAGAAAACCAAATTATTGATTAATATACGTCAAATTTTGTCTAAAATTAAGTTATTTCAGTTGAGAAACTTAAATCAACTAAAAGTTGTAATATATTAATAAATTAACTACATCACAAACTCTCTAGCCAAAAAAAAAGTTTATCCTGTTATTTAAATCGTATTTTATTTCGATACTTTTGACTTCTATAAATAAAAAAAGATCAAAGTCCATGAATCCAACCCCAAAATTAATAATATAATTTGAGGATCTACAACATTTTCCATTTAATTTCCCTTGATCTGAAAAATTCAGCTCCTACAAGTTTCAATATGTAACCTACTTGCCAAAAAAGATCTTAATTGAGCTTTTTTTTTTAAAAAATAAATAAAAGAATAAAAAATATTCCTAAAAGAAATTTAAACCAAACCAAGTTGGTGTAGTTAGTAGTAAATCCATTATGACCTGACCGGAAATTTCCATTATATTGAAATATTCAATCCTATCTGCCAATGGCAAAGGGCAAAACTCAATAAATTAAAGCTTCACATAAACTGGCCAACAAGGCCAACCGACTAATAAATGCAATTCAATTTATATCGAATATATATTAATTTCTATGTTCTAACTCAGTTTTTACAATTATTATTGGCAATGCTTCAAAAAGTTTCTCGCTCAAATTATTAAATGGACTACGGTATATTTAGCTGTCTTCCGTAATGTTAGAAAAAGTTTCACGTGAATTACCGCATTCCTTTTAATATTTGAGATTAATTTAAATAAAATATAACTTTTTTTCCTCACAAAAAATAAAAAACTCTACGAGCTTTCAACGATGAAAATAACTTTGACATGTACTGCTTATCATAGCAATAAGAACATAATTAAATTTTAAAAATTAAAACCCAAAAATAAAAAGGGTAAGAAAATTAAATTTATATGAACAATATAAAAAGATATTTTAAAATACCATAATTATAAAACTATATAATAATATATGGATAAAAACAAATTTTATTAATTTATAAAAATTTAGAAAAATTTGAACCGACTAAATATATATATATATATATATATATAATTTAATACATATATATATATATATTATCTGTACCACTAGACTACCAATTAAGCTCGTGATATTTTATATTTGATGAGAGACTATCAAGTTATTAATTGGCAACCATCCCAGATCAAACCAAAACTTGTAATTATTTAAGCAGAAATTTTTCCAGCTAAAAGATAAAACTTAAAAAAAATGCTACCAATTTTTTAATTCAATTAAGATATTGATTTAGTTTTCAATATTTTTTATAGTGTAAATCATTTTTTCCGGAATAGAGACGAATAATACTATAACAACGATAAAATACTCTATTTTCAATAAATTTTTAATTTAATAAATGATATTGAAATCATTTTCAGGTTGTGAGATCAGGTTAAAACTTATACTTGTAACTATATGTAATAAATAAATAAAAATTATAATTTTCCTTAAAAAAAAAGCAAAACAAAACTTGTTTTACAAAATTGAAGTTTCAAAATTGTACTTTGCCAAGATATTAGAAAAAACATATGGTCTTTAAATAACACCAAAATTAGGAAATTTCATTCTAAAGAAAGAAAAATTAATAATAATAATAATAATAAAAACAAATACCTTTTCAGAAAGAGCATCTTGCACCACAATAATATCACTAGTAATTGCAGCAATGACCTCTCCAGTTGAAGCTTCAGTATCAAATAAACTGATATCTTGATTTAACATAGACCTTAAATATGCCATTCTCATCTTTGCCGCTTGCCGTTCTCCAGTGTGCATCCAACATGCTACCTCTGTAGGTATTTTCATTCCCATTTATTCAGCTTAAATTAACCATGCATTATTGTGATGATTAACCACAAAATTAAAAATTAAAACATTAAATATGAACTTTTTTTTTTATCTTCATAAACAATTATACATATTTTCCTTTTTTAAACTGATAAATATTAATTTAAAGATTTAAAAATTAATATTTTTTTAAAAAAAAAAAGTTATTAGGTTTACCTATCCATGATGAAAACAATATAGCAATACTGAGATACACAAAATCCAACGAGTACTGCAAATCAAAAAAATCAATCAAACTTAATTAGTTAATTAACCAATAAACCAAAATAAATGCATATATTTTTTTAATAATTAGTTGAAACTGTATTTTAGTACTACATAATATATGTAAAAGTACTATTTTTCACAAATAGAAATATCTAATTAGTAGTATTTCTTCTAACCAACGAATTAAAGAAATTTAAATTTATACTATATATATATATATATATTTATACCTTAGCAACTCTGTGAGAAGCTTGTTGGGGAAAAAGATAAGCTAATCCAATGATATTAATCAATTTGCCAAAGAAAATGAAGAAAACAGGAACTGAAGCTCCATGAGCACAAGCACCAATGGATCCTAAACCCATCAACACATAATCATAAAAGTCTGCAAATGCAAAGAGTTTTAGCAATGGAACTTTCTGTTGCCTCTTTGCTTCTTTATTTTCTTCATTTTCTTGTTTCTCATTCTTCAAATTATCATTATCATCGGCGTCTTCTTTCTCAGAAAACGAACTCATTTTTTTTCTAGGGAAAAGTTTCAAAATGAGCAAGGAAAATATGGGTGTGAGAGAGTATTAAATAATTATGAAGATTAAAGAATAAATTATACTGAGATGTCGATAGAGAATAATAAAGAAATGGGGAGGTGTTAGATGAGGTATTTAGTGCAATATTCAACTGAACAGAATTAAGGATTATATTACATCTTGTGAATGACAGTTGTTGCTGAGCGAAAGAGAGAGAGGATGATGCAAACGCTTGCCCTTGCCCTTGCCCATATAAAAGACAATACAACAGAAGCTTTAATCATAAGCCGGCCTAAAATTTAAAATATATAAAAAAAAAATTAATCCATTATGTCTAACTCATAATTTTTTTAGATTCTTTTTTTTTTTTTTGAAGATTTTTTAGATTCATTAGAAAAATTAGGATTTAATCCCATTTATGAACTGTTCTTATTATAATTTAAAAAATTATTGAATATATAACTAGTACACTAAAATATATTCACAAATATCATGAAAATGTATAATTTGATAATAATTCAGACGCGGATATAATAAATTTAAGTTGGAATTTCGATCCAGTAACTTTAAAATAAATAAATAAATAGATATAATATAGTATTTCAAAAGAATTTTCCTTAATTAAGTCTCAAACTTCTTTTTAAAAAAGTTATCCATAATAATAAGAGTTCAATAACTTTTTTAATATATTGTGAATTTGACACCATCTACCTGTATAAAGCTAAATTTTACTCTATTTTTAATTTTAATCAATAAAATAGAAGTTTCTGTACATCATTTATTATATAACAGGGAATGATATTAGGAAGAAAACAGTGAAATATATAATATATTTAAAGCATTTGAAAAAGAAATCATTTTTATTTATAGCATTTGAAAACAATTTTCTGTCAATCTCAATGATAAAATTATTTTTGCTCTTTCAATTCTTAAAATATATATCATTTTTTATTTACGTATTTTTATGACGTCTTTTTCTATTTATTATAATTTTATAAATTTGCACAATTATTCAAATACAATTAGCTGTAATTAAAGTAAATCTAAATTAGTAATTAATTTTAATTAAAAAAATATATTCAAATATTATTATAATATGTAGTCAATTTTTAAAATCATAATTAAAATAATATTAACTTAATAAGTATGGAAAAAGAAATTTTAAATTAATATTTATATAATTGTTAAATATATTTTACTTGCTAAAAAATATTTGTTAACCTTTTATTATGTATTGTTTGAATTATATATATGTGTGTGTGTTAATTAGTGACAATTATAATAAAATTATATTTATGAAAATATAATGAATAGAACAAGGTAGAATATAGAACCCAAAATAATGAGCAAAAACTATAAAAAATAAGATTAATAATATTTTTTTTTTGAGAAGAAGATTAATAATTAGTAAAAAAACATATAAAATTTATTAGCGATCACCTGCAAAATACAGGTTAACATGCTAATTTATATGGTAGAAAAGTAATAAAATAAAATAAAATCATTAATGTTTATGAAAAAAAGACACCTAAAAAAAAATTTAAACAGTTGATGAAATTTAATAATTTTTTTATAATTAAAAATTAATAAATATATTCTTTGTAAAAATGGAAAAAAAAAACTCACTAAAATAAAGAACATTATTGGAGACATTGCAATTTGAATTTATAGAATAATTTTCTCTTGTTATGGCTTGAGATTTTGGGAGATGCTTTAGATTTTTTATATTTGGGAAAACATATATATAATCCTCTAAATTTATATTATTTAGTTATTTTATTTTTTAAAGTTTTTTTTACCTACTTTATCCCTTATATTTATTTATTTTATACTAACAAACTATATTAATAAATATTGATCATTTTATATTTTGTATTTATATATTTCTTATAAAATAGATACGTGAGTAATTTAATGTGATTTAATTTGACTTAAAAAATTTATATTTATAAATTAAAAAAAATATATAAGTTTGGAGAATTATACGATTGAATTAAAAATTTAATAAATAAATAAATTTAAGGATTATATATATATATATATATATTTAGCCTTAATATTTTCAGTTTTCACAGCATATGATAGAAAGTCTCTTTCCATCTCTTCAATTATGTGCATTAAATTCTGTTGGAGCTATTTGTTGTTGGACTCTCTGTTATAATCAGTATTGTTTACTGTAAGTTTCGGTGTCCAATTTTTGCTGCTAGTCAATGATCCTAAACCAAATATCAATTAAGTACCCAATCAAATAAAATTTCAAATTTATGTCATCGACATCTCAATTCCCCAATCCTTCTTTTTTAACAATGACATCCAGCACGATCATGAAAGCTACTTTTTTTCACTTTAAATACCCATTTAAACTTTTTAATTTCTTATTTCATGAGACTCACCCAACAGCAGAGAGTTCTTTTTTTTTTTTTTTCAATTAAACGAGTTTTGACTTTAAATAAGATGGTATTTGAAAATTTTCTTGAGAAATCATCTATCTTTTAAAACTACTCTAATACATTAGTATCTCCTCAACTATGTGTATTAAAATTAATTTTAACTTAACATTTTTAGAGGGTGTTTCTCAAAACTGGAGCTTTTCAGCTTATTGTGAATAAGTGATTTTTAGATTATAATCAGATTAAAAATAAGCAGTTAAGCGTTTCTGTAAACTAGTTAATAATCAGTTGATAATCAGTTTATAATCAGTTAAGTGTTTCTGTAAAATCAGCTTATAATCAGTTTTTAATTACAGAAATTGTCAAAATGACCAAACTGTCCCTGAATTTATTTATTGTATAAAAATGATTTTTTAAATGTCAATTCAAAATTTATTTTGCAATAATAATAATAATAATAATAAAATTTATTTAATAATAATAATAGTAAAATTTATTTAATAATAATAATAATAATAAACGTAAAAGAATTTTGATGGGAACTAATGTATATAGGGTGGGCAAATTTGAAATATTGAAGATTAGGTAAGAATAGTATGGTCTTTTACTTGGTCAAAACTGCTTAAAAAATAAGTACTTAAAAAAATAGTAAAACTCAACTTTTAAAAAACTGATTAAAATCATATTATAATCTACTATTTAAGTTTTCAGAAATACTTAAATAAACAATTTATAATCTAAAAACTGCTTATAATTAGTTTTGACCAGCTTTTAAGTTTTGAGAAACACCCTCTTAGTCAACCAAATATGTGTTACACCTTTTTTTTTTTTTGGGTCTTGAGAAGATATTCTAACTTTGAAAATATTTTAATATTGTAAAGAAAAATATTAAATAGAAATTTACGAAATGGAAGAGACATATGAAGAGAAAAAGTTATATTTCATTATGTAGTTCATTATTTATTTAAAAATTTTAAAACAGTTTATTTAATTTGATTCATTTATAAACTTAGTTGAAAACAAGCATGAAAGTTAATATTAAAAAAACTCATTTACAACAACAAAGTCTTAATCCCAAACTAATTGGGGTTGGCTATATGGATTCTTCTTTTCCACTCGATTCGGTTTAGAACTACCTCTTTTGATAAGTTTAAAACAGCAAGATCTTTTTGTATCACTTTTGTTCATGTTAATTTAGGTCTACACCTGTCTCTCTTAGGTATTTTTACTTTAATTAGTTCAGTTTTTCTAACCGATGCATCCCTAAGTCTACGTTTCACATGGTCAAATCATCTCAATCTATGCTCTCTTATCTTATCCTCGATAGGCGCTACCCCTACTTTTTCTCGAATGCTTGCATTCCTGATTCTATCCATTTTAGTATGTCTACATATCCATCTTATCATTCTCATCTCTGCAACATGCATTTTACTCACGTGTTGTCCTTTCACAGCCCAACACTCACTACCATGCATCATCGCAGGTCGTATGGCAGTACGGTAGAATTTTTCTTTCAATTTAACTGGCATCTTTCGGTCACATAACACTCATGTGGCACTCCTTCACTTTATCCAACTAGCTTTAATCTTGTGAATTACATCTTCTTCACAATCACCATCCGCTTGAATAATAGAACCAAGGTATTTAAAATGAATATTATGATGTACTGCTACTCTGTCTAAATAACTTCGCCTCCTTGTTTCGCGTTATTAAATCTACAATGCATATACTCAGTCTTAGTTCTACTAAGCTTAAAACCATTTGATTCTAAAGTACTTCTATATAACTTCAACTTTTGACTTATACTCTCTTGGGTCTCATCTATCAACATAATATCATCTGTAAACATCCATACACCAAGGAATATCATCTTGTATATGTCTTGTTAGCTCATTCATGACCAAGGCAAATAGATAAAGGCTCAAAGTTGACCTTGATTTAACCCAATAGAAATAGAAAAATCCTTAGTATCCCCTCCAACATTGCGGACACTAGTAATAGCTCCATCATATATATCCTTCAAGACTTGGATATATCTTATAGAAATCCCTCTATGCTCTAGGATCCACCATAAAATTTCTCTAGAAACTCTATCATACGCCTTCTCCAAGTCAATAAAAACCATATGTAAATCCTTCTTCATCGTTTTATACTTTTTCATCACATCTCTAATAAGAAAGTTAGTTTCCATAGTAGATCGACCAGGCATAAAATCAAACTGGTTTGGAGAGATACAAGTGTCTAAATGTAAACGGTGTTTCACAGCTCTCTCCCATAATTTTATGGTGTGGCTCATACGCTTAATACCTCTGTAATTTGAGCAGTTTTGAATATATTCTTTATTCTTATAAATAGGTATCAGACTACTTTGTCTCCATTCATTAGGCATTTTTTTTGTACTTAAGATCTTATTAAACAAAGTCGTCAACCACACAACTCCTGTATCTCCCAAGCTTTTCCAAACCTCAATGGGTATTCCATCCGATCCACATACTTTACTAATTTTGTAATATCCCAAATAATACCCTGAAATTTTGGAAATGCTAATTGTTGAAAATGAATTAAGTGATTTTAAAGTATATATATGATTAAGTGGAAAGAAAGGAGAAAATGGAAGTATGTATATGTTGTATATATGAAGATATGTACAACATATACAAGTCAATATCTTTATAATAAGGTCAAAGGAGATTTGAATTAATTAAATATTTAACATTGATAGTGGAAGATGATTTTTGTTTATTATATTATAATATTAATTAAATACTTGGTGGAGAGTGATTTGGGAAAAAGGTGTTTGGTTAAAAGAGAAGTGTGTGGTTGTAACACCCTTATACCCTATATACGTACAATACATATTTTCAGCATATATAAAATATGCATATACTGTACAAAAATGTCACAGACCAATTTACTAAATTTTTTTTTTACATTTTCAATTTAAAATTTTAAATTCTAAATATATAAAAATTAAATAGAATATAAATATTTTTTACATGTTATAAGAACCCAAAATAAATAATATATATAAAAATCTCTGGAAAAAATTTGTCAGAGTTTTGTCTGTAATTTAGATATCCCAAAATTTAGCCATTATTCAACCTGCAAAAAGAAAACACTCCCAAATAATTTTCAATCACCATCTCAACCATACTTCTCAATTTCACCAAGTTTCTCAAACATTTATATATATAGATATATATAATTTAAAACACACTTACTCTTCCATTTCAAATACATTGACCCAAACATTCTTTATAATATATAATACGTAAAATTCAAAACATAATATATTATGCATAATACTCAAAATGTACAATAACATAAAAATATATGCATGCTGCTGGTAGTGTTTCTGATCTCGATAGCAACTCAACAAGCTCAACTACAAGTCTAGACCCAACATGGTCTAGAAGAACTCTCTGGCTCAGCTGGGTCTACCTTGTCACCTGCGCGATAGAAATAATC
This sequence comes from Garcia nutans, assembly GCA_947685225.1. NCBI lineage: Eukaryota > Viridiplantae > Streptophyta > Magnoliopsida > Malpighiales > Euphorbiaceae > Garcia > Garcia nutans. The sequence continues at coordinate 20,749,877 of CANTUV010000005.1, forward strand.
ACGCTAAACCGAAGCCTAGTGGAACAAACTTTGATAATAACAATATAACTCAATACAATACCAAATGCACAATGCATATAGATGTCACATCAATCCACTTTCTTATATTTTTTAAATACTTCATAAGCACAACTCATAACATTATATTGCTCAATTGTATCATAATTCATAATTCATATTAAAACAAAGACAAGCATGGGCCTAAAAAGGATCTAATATGCTATTCAAATTTCATAGTTACTGTTTTGGTCCATAATGACACCATGTGTCTAGCCCCGTAGGCAATGTATATATGGATAATGTAACAGCTCCAGTCTCTTGAACCTCAATCCGGCTAGACCTTTAGGCCCTAGTATCTTGGTCCTCAACTCGGCTAGACTGCTACAGTTTTTTAGGCTTACGACCCAGTCTTTTCACCCCAAAAATATCATATTTATCAGCTGGCCTAGCTTACGACCTAGTCTTTTCATCATTCCTGCATGTAGCCCATAGGCATGCCGCCAAACCCAAAACTCTAAAAATTGAATAACATACTAGACACACAATTTATTTATTTTTCTCATTATTAATCTCTTTCTCTTTGTCACATATTCAATCTAGGCACATTGTCTTATTTTTACTATTTTTCTCTCATTTTTCTCATTTTTCTCATTTTTCTCACTTTTCTCTTTTTTCTCGTTTTATCAATATCAATTCATTTCATTATTCTACATATCTCATTTTTGCATTCACAACACATTACCCAATTACTTTGGGTATTTTCACAAAATATGCATATTTCACATTTTACACAATTTATCCATTATCAATGGCTTTTCACAAAGCATTTAACACATATATGACATTACAAATGTCATAGCATATTATTCATACACAATAAATGAACCAAGTAACTTAACATATTTTCCAACCGAAATGTGTTAACTCCAAATGTTATGCAAATATAAACATTATATTCAAAGTTTGTACATACCTCCACTAACAACCCAAAGCAAGCTAAAAACAACCTTCAATCCAATCTTTCCAACTTGCCCTTCACCACTTGGATGAAGCAAATCAACCTCCCTCAAATCCTAAACCAAACATGATAACAAATAATCATTTAATATCACATTTAATGGCATTTTCAACATTAAACCATAACTATACATCATTCCTACAAATTTTTAAAAATTTAGCCTTTCCTTACTTCAACATTGGAATTCCATTCTACTACAATTAAATTAGTGTTTTAAGTTTATTTATATTATTAAAAACATATTTTAATACATTTAAATCATTTACATTATAAAAATGCCCTCCTATACACAAAATCTTAAAAATAGCATAACCTTCCCCCATTGAAGGTTTTCCATTCCAACACAATCCATTACTCATTCCAAGCTTATATTCATCACTTTTAACACTAAACAACATGCTTAAACAAATAAAATCACACAATTCAACCACTTTGGAAAATCACTTTTCCAAAACCCTAAATCTCCACTTCCATTCTCAAACTCCAACCCAACACCACCAAATCTAATATTTGACTTTAAAATACTTGTTTATGAATCAAAACAACTCATTTAGAACCAATTTGCACAATTAAAGTTCATGTTTTTAAAATCCCAAAAATTCATAGCCCTAAATTTTCTCTCTTCACCATTCTTTAACCAAACTCCATCATCTCTTCAATCTAACCTTAGAATCATTGTTAACTACCCAAAATAACATCATGCACACCAATTTCAATAATTATAACATACTACGTCAAAATTCTAAAACTCACATAATCCAAATTTCCAAGGAATTCAAAGAAAAGAGATGAAAACTTACTAATTTTGGTGGAAATCACCAAAAATCCACTTGAAATTTGTTAAATCCTTCAATTTATGGAGTATGAAAGAATCAAATTCTTGGTGTAGCTCCCATGGAAAATTCGGCCAAAGGAAAGAGAAGAAGAAGAAGAAGAAAACCTTTAATATTTCTTTTCCTTTCATCTTATTTTAAACCACATATATATATATATTAAAATAATTTAATATTTAACTATTTTTTAATAAATTAAAAGTCCTAATTTTTATCTTCCATTTAAAAATAAATTTTTTGAATTATTTTATTAATTTTGAATTTATAAGATTTAATTACCAAAATACCCTTTTCTTTTAAAAAGTGTTGACTTTTATATATGTTATGTATATTTTGCATATATATCACATATATATTCCACTTTTTCATTTAAAATCTCTTCATTTTTCATTTAAAATTATTAATTTAATTTATCCTTTTAAATTATAATTTATTTTATCCAATTTTTCAAAAATTAGAAATTTTCAAAAATTTTAGGATGTTACAATTCTCTCCCCCTAAAACAAATTTCATCCTTGAAATTACCTATTCTTAAGTCTGGAACAAATGGGGAAACTGACTATGCATCGCCTGCTCACTTTCCCAGGTTACCTCCTCAGTGGCATGATTCCTCCAAAGTACTTTCACAAGTGGCACCCTCTTATTCCTCAATTCTTTAACATCTCTGTGAGCGGGGATTTTTGCCCCCACTCACGGTGGAATGGTTCTTGCGACTTCAGCACTGTTTAAGCTCGAGGTCTTAGAGAACACGGACCTAAGTCCGGAGAAAATGGAGTACCCACTCGGACGGGCCGGAAAAAAAGAAAGGGATGGGTGACTCGATTCCTAAGGAATCCCCAACCCCCTAATGGGTTCGAAAAGTTGGGTACGTGTGGGGAAGGTGAGAAATGGCCCAGCACCCCCACAACGCCCGGTTCATTGGAACCAGCCTCCTTTACAGGTCTTAATATTATAAAATTCTTAAATACAACAATATTATCCATATTACACACAATAATTAAAAGAAAGCATCAATATATTAAAATCAAAGCAAGGTCCAAGCAAAACTGTAATACCCCTATATCCCGTATACACACACTACATACTACTACACCTGTAATATACGTATACCAGATAAAAGAGTGTCACGATTTACTAAATAAACAAATCTTTTTTTTTTGCAATAATATATAAACTATATTAGATAAAACATTTATTCATTATGCAGCGGAAAATGTAGTGGTATTTACATATATAAATACATCAAAATCCATGATTACAAAACATAAAGTTTATACATGTTTGGCACTTCGTCTCTGATCTCTAAGCTCAAAATCAACACTTCAGAGTCTAGACTCGATTCTCTGGTTCTACCCTGTCACCTGCGCGATGAACCACAATCGCGCTAAGCCATAGGCTTAGTGGTTCAAACCACAATAACAATATGCTTTAATGCAATGTCAATGTCATACATTCAAGCAATAGAGATCATATTCAAAAATGCTATATTTCATAATAATACATTTCATTATCTTATTTAATTGTTTTACCATTTATTATTCACATTGAAACAAAGACAAGCATGGGCCCAAAAAGGATCTAATATGTTATTTAGAATTCAGAATTACTGCTTTGGTCCATAATCACATTCATCAAGCCCGTAGGTGATACATATATATATATATATATATCTATCCATGGATAGTATAACAGACCCAGTCTCTTGGACCTCAACCCGGCTAGACCCTAGGGCTCCAGTATCTTGGTCCTCAACCCGGCTAGACTGTTACTATTTTTGAGGCTTACGACCCGGTCTTTTCACCTGTCCATCAATTTATAGGCATGCCGCCAAACCCAGAACTCTGAAAATTGAATAACATACTAGGCACACAATTAATTCATTTATTTCATTATCAATCTCTTTCACATTTCATTTCTCATAATTAAACTAGGCAATCATGCCCTAATTATTTCATTTGCATTATCATAGCCAACAACAATGGCTTCACATCTCATCATTAAAGTATACATAACCAATTGCATTGAACATACATTTTGAATGATCATCATATCTTTCACATTATGCAATTCATGATATTAATCAAATGTATAAACAATGCAATAAATTACTTAAGACATTTACAACCAAATGTGTTAAGTCCCATAGTCATATAAATGTATGCAACCATGTAAGTTTGTACTTACCTCAAGAACCACTCACACCAATCTATACACTTCCTCTTCCAAGAATTCTTCACTACTTGGATTAGGGCAACTCAACCTCTTCACAACCTAATCCAAAAGGAATAATACACACTTACTTATAGATACACATGAATTTCAATACAATTATTCACCTATTAGTCTCATACTAGGCCCGTAGATCACAAATTACAAGCCAAAACCACTATATAGGTCCCCACGGTCATGGCCTCACAACCCCACGACCGTGGGATAGCAAATGAGTCTGTCCACTTTGCTTTAAAACCCCCCACGGTCATGGCCTTCATGGTCCACGGGCGTGCCATTGGAACTTGCTCTGTTATATCAAAATTTTTGAAGACACAGTCACACTTTCAATCCCACAGTCGTGTCCCTCACTTGCCACGACCGTTGCATTCATTTTACCTCTGCTTCGGATCAAACTCATGTATTTTGTGCTTTTAACTTCATTAAACACAAACATAAAAAAAAATCTAAGATAATAATTGATCAAACTCAATATTTACATCAATTACCAATTCACAACCATAACATAAACACAACTCTTACTCTTCCAACACCAAACCTAACTCATTCTCTTCAATTCAACCCCAAAATCACAATCAATTAAACCCAACACTCTCAAACATACCACAAACAAACATACACATACTATCAATAATCAACCATCAAACTCAAATACAACTTAAAAGAAAATAAGGAAATCAAGTGGAAAACTTACCAAAGTTGATGAAACTTCTTAGATTTCCAACTTGATCACTTGAAACATCCTTCAATCTTGAGCTTGGAAAATCAAAAACTCTCTTTCTCTCTTGCTTTGGAGGGTGCCGGCCATAAAGGAAAAGAAAAGAAGAAGAAGAAGAATAATAGCAAAGTCAAACACTTACTAACCACTTAAACCTCCTTTTAAAATCCACCTAGCATTTTAATATTAAAATACTCTAAAATATCCTCTTCCACTCATTAATCCAATTTCCTATTAATTAATTTAAAATAATTAATTTATCTTCTTTTGACTTCCATTTCTTTGACTTGTATATGTTGTATATATCACTATATATACAACATATACACTCTTCCCTTACCTCTTTTCTCTTTCCATTTAAACATATACATTTATAACATTTAATTCAAATATAACAATAAGTATTCCAAAACTTTTAGGGTATACTTTGGGATATTACAATTCTCCCCCTCTAAAAAGAAATTTCGTCTTCGAAATTACCTGATATCAAGTATGAAACAGCTGGGGATACTGATCTCGCATCACTTGCTCACTCTCCCAAGTTGCCTCTTCTTTCGCATGATTCTTCCAAATAACCTTCACAAGTGGCACTTTTTTTATTTCTCAACTCTTTCACTTCATGTGCCAAAATAGCAACTAGTTCTTCTTCAAAAGTCAAATACGGATTCACTTCAATAGATTCAACGGACAGAACATGAGATGGATATGATCTGTACCTCCGCAGTATAGAAACATGGAAGACATTGTGAATTCTATCCAACTCAAGTGGCAAAGCGAGTCGATAAGCAACTGGTCCAACTCTTTCTAATACTTCATAAGGTCCAATAAAACGAGGACTTAGCTTCCCTTTTCTGCCAAATCTCAAAATCTTTTTCCAAGGAGACACTTTCAGAAATACTTTATCTCCAACATCAAACTCTATATCTCTCCTCTTCAAATTTGAATAAGATTTTTGCCGATCTGCAGCTGCTTTCAACCGATCCCGAATTGTTTTCACTTTCTCTTCCGTTTCTTTAATCAAATCAGTACCAACCAATTTGCCTTCTCCAACTTCATTCCAACATAGAGGCATTCTACATCTTCTACCATACAATTCTTCAAATGGTGCCATTTTAATACTAGACTGATGACTGTTGTTATAAGCAAATTCCATTAATGGCAAAAATCTGTCCCAACTTCCAGAGAATTCAATGACACAACTTCTCAACATATCCTCTATAATCTGTATCACTCTCTTTGACTGCCCATCTGTCTGCGGATGAAAAGCAGTGCTAAAGTGCAATCGAGAACCCAAAGCACCATGTAAACTTTTCCAAAACCTCGAAGTAAATCGAGGATCTCGATCAGACACTAAAGAAATTGGAACTCCATGCAACTTTACTATTTCACTGATATACAGCTCAGCCAACTTCTCTAGAGAATAGTCCATTCTAACTGGAAGAAAATGAGCTGTCTTTGTCAACCGATCAACAATCACCCAGATAGCATTATGCTTCTTCTGAGTCAATGGCAAACCAGTCACAAAATCCATTATCACACGTTCCCATTTCCATTCAGGCACTGATAAAGGTTGAAGCAACCCGGTTGGAACTTGATGCTCAGCTTTCACCCTCTGACAAGTGAGACACTTGGATACAAATTCCGCAATGTCCCTCTTCATACCTGACCACCAATAATGTTGCTTCAAATCTTGATACATCTTTGTACTCCCAGGGTGCATAGCAAAAATCGACTGGTGTGCTTCCTCTAAAATAATCTTTCTCAATCTAGCATCATCAGGAACACACAATCTATCCTTGAACCAAAGGCTACCATTATCTCTCACATGGAATCCTCGGCTCTCCCCATTTTGGCAATCTGAAACAATCTTCTGAATTTTCTCATCAGCCAATTGAGCCTCTTTAATCTGATCCAACAACACCGGTCTCAACTGCAATTGAGCCAACAACGCACCATCATCACATGATTTAAAACTAGCATGCAACGCTCTCAACTTAACAAGCAACGAGAGCGAATAAACAATCAAACCTGCCAAAGACTTCCGACTCAAGGCATCTGCAACAATATTTGCCTTACCAGGATGATAATCAATCAAACAGTCGTAGTCTTTGATCAGCTCCAACCATCGTCTTTGTCGAAGATTAAGCTCTCTTTGAACCCCCAAATATTTCAAACTCTTATGATCCGTGTAAATGAAACACTTCTCCCCATACAAGTAGTGTCGCCAAATCTTTAAAGCAAAAACTATGGCTGCTAACACTAAATCATGCCTCGGATAATTAAGCTCATACGGCTTCAACTGCCGAGAAGCATAAGCTATGACTTTACCCTCTTGCATCAAAACACAACCTAAACCATTATGTGAAGCATCACTGTAAATCACATATGGTTTATCTTCCACAGGCAAAGTAAGAACAGGAGCTTGAGTCGACATTTTCTTCAACTGTTCAAAACTAGTTTGACACTGATCTGTCCATACATATCTAACTCCCTTTCGAAGTAATCTGGTGAGTGGAGTAGCTATCAAAGAAAAACCTTTCACAAAGCGTCGATAATAGCCTGCCAAACCCAGAAAACTTCTAACTTCAGTCACAGACTTTGGTGGACTCCAATTCAAAATGGCCTCAACTTTATTCGGATCAACTCTTATACCATTTGCTGAAACTATATGACCCAGGAAAGTTACTTGATCTAGCCAAAACTCACGCTTTGACAACTTAGCATACAATTGCTTCTCTCTCAAGGTCTGTAATACAATCCGCAGATGCTTGTCATGATCCTCTTCATTACGTGAATACACCAAAATATCATCAATGAAGACCACCACAAACTAATCTAGGTAGGGCCTAAACACCCTATTCATCAAATCCATGAAAGCTGCAGGTGCATTCGTCAATCCAAAAGGCATCACTAAAAACTCATAATGCCCATACCTTGTGCGGAAAGCTATCTTAGGAACATCTTTAGCTCTGAATCTCAACTGATGGTACCCTAATCTCAAATCAATCTTGGAAAACACTGCTGCTCCCTTCAACTGATCGAAGAGATCATCAATCCGAGGCAAAGGATACTTATTCTTGATAGTCACCTTGTTCAATTGCCTATAATCAATGCACAACCTCAAAGTACCATCCTTCTTCTTCACAAACAAAACAGGAGCTCCCCACGGAGAAACACTAGGGCGAACAAACCCTTTATCCAACAACTCCTGCAACTGCACCTTCATCTCTCTCAACTCAACAGGTGCCATTCGATAAGGAGTAATAGAGATGGGAGTGGTACCAGGCAACAAATCGATACCAAACTCAACCTCTCTCTCAGGGGGTAACCCTGGCAACTCCTCAGGAAAAACATCTGAAAATTCCGCAACTGTGGGTATACTATCAAGTTGAGAACCCACTATTCTGGTATCCACAACATGAGCAAGATAAGCATCACACCCTTTTCTAATCAACTTCCTAGCTACAACAGCTGACACAATCAAGGATGCAAGTTGTCTTTGCTCACTAGATACCATCACACTTCTACCATCACCGGTTCTCAAGGTAACACACTTCTTTTGACAGTCTACCATAGCTCCATGCTTAGACAACCAATCCATACCTAAAATCAAATCATACTCCTTAAAAGGCATTTCAATCAAATCACCACGAAACTCCTCACCTTGCACCACAACTGCACTATCACGATGCACCTTGCTAACAACCACACTATGCCCTAAAGAATTTGTCACCAACACATCAAATCCTAAGGACTCTAAATGCAATTCAGACACAGGCAAGATAGATGCACTTATGTATGAATGAGTAGATCCTGGATCAATCAAAGTAAGAACTGAAATGCCAAATAAAGAAAATGTACCCGCAATGACTGCTGAAGCATCCGGTTGCCTCTGCATCACATACACTCGCTGAGAAGACCCAACCTCATCTGGCCTACTACCTCTAAATGTAGAGCCTCCTCTCTGACTGATCCCAGGTCGACCACCTCTACTAACATCTCTGCCACTTCGACCTCCTCTCACACTAGGTCGAGAAACTGCAGAATCTGCCTCCCTATGCTCTTGCATCTCAGAACAATCTCTAATGAAATGGTCAGGCGATCCACATTTGAAACACACAACTGATCCACCAATCTTCCAACAAACACCCCCATGTATCCTACCACAATGGACACATGTAGGTGGAGTAAACCTCTGAACCACTGGAGTCGGAGCACTAGCTACAGAAACTGTAGGTCTCGGTCTCTGCCTCTGATACTGAACTGACCTACCCGATTGCCTCTGGCTCCTACTGACTCTTGGAACAAAACTTCCTCGTCCTCACTTTATAGACGAAGGCCCTGCCTCAAACTAGGATCTCCTAACTCTGGTCTCCTCTTCAGTAGCAGCTGCTGCAATAGCCTGTGCTCTCTCAACACTTCTGGCTGCTGCAACAAGCTGAGAAAGATCCTGATACCGGGAACTAGCAATAATACACATAATAGAGAGCCTCAATCCCTCCTCAAATCTCCTACACCGGTCAATCTCATCAGAAATAATCCCACCGGCATAGTGACTCAACCGAATGAACTCTACCTCATACTCTGTCACAGTCCGATTCTCCTGTCTCAGATTTAGAAATTCCATCTTCTTGACATCTTTATACTCCCTCGGAGTATATTTCTGCTCAAACTCCCGCAGAAAATCAGTATAAGACAAAGTAGGTGGATCATCCATAGCATGAGGAATCGTCTTCCACCAATCATAAGCATCTTTCTGCAGAAGGGATCTAGCATAATCAAACTTCTCTTCAGGAGTGGCTTGCAACTGGATGAATACCCTCTGAACTCTATCCAACCACTGCTCAGCTACTGTAGGATCTGTAGTACCAAAGAAATCTTCAGCCCCATACTTTCTCAATTTATCATAATGTCTCACCGGCACTTGTGGCTATGGTGGCGGTGGCTGCACTGGAGCTTGTTTGAATAATTCTACCACATGCCATAACCAAACCGGCGGAACCTCATCAGCGGCGGATCTCTCTGGCACAAGAGCAGGTGCCTCACTAGCTCTCTCAACCCTAGCCCCATCTATACCCTCTTCAGGAGCTACACTTTCAGCACCACCTTCTATGGATTGACGTGACTGAGACGCCATCACTACCTATATCTGCAAACACAGCAGAATATACCTCATCAAAGATTAGAGACTGTCAATACCAAAACATGTATCTTATTTAAAAATCACATTTTAAAATCAGAATTTTCTTTTTCTTACAATTTACCTAGGTTGAGAATCTCAAACCTAGGCTCTGATACCAAAAAAGTTGTAACACCCCTATATCCCGTATACGCACACTACATACTACTACACCTGTAATATACGTATACCAGATACAGGAGTGTCACGATTTACTAAATAAACAAATCTTTTCTTTTAGCAATAATATATAAACTATACTAGATAAAACATTTATTCATTCTGCAGCGGAAAATGTAGTGGTATTTACATATATAAATACATCAAAATCCATGTTTACAAAACATAAAGTTTATACATGTTTGGCAGTTCGTCTCTGGTCTCTAAGCCCAAAATCAACACTTCAGAGTCTAGACTCGATTCTCTGGTTCTACCCTGTCACCTGCGCGATGAACCACAATCGCGCTAAGCCATAGGCTTAGTGGTACAAAACACAATAACAATATGCTTTAATGCAATGTCAATGTCATACATTCAAGCAATAGAGATCATATTCAAAAATGCTATATTTCATAACAATACATTTCATTATCTTATTTAATTGTTTTACCATTTATTATTCACATTGAAACAAAGACAAGCATGGCCCAAAAAGGATCTAATATGTTATTCAGAATTCAGAGTTACTGCTTTGGTCCATAATCACATTCATCAAGCCCATAGGCGATACATATATATATATATCTATCCATGGATAGTGTAACAGACCCAGTCTCTTGGACCTCAACCCGGCTAGACCCTAGGACCCCAGTATCTTGGTCCTCAACCCGGCTAGACTGTTACTGTTTTTGAGGCTTACGACCCAGTCTTTTCACCCCAAAAACATCATATTTCACATTTATCAGCTGGACTCGGCTTACGACCCGGTCTTTTCACCTGTCCAGCAATTCATAGGCATGCCGCCAAACCCAGAACTCTGAAAATTGAATAACATACTAGGCACACAATTAATTCATTTATTTCATTATCAATCTCTTTCACATTTCATTTCTCATAATTAAACTAGGCAATCATGCCCCAATTATTTCATTTGAATTATCATAGCCAACAACAATGGCTTCACATCTCATCATTAAAGTATACATAACCAATTGCATTGAACATACATTTTGAATGATCATCATATCTTTCACATTATGCAATTCATGATATTAATCAAATGTATAAACAATGCAATAAATTACTTAACACATTTACAACCAAATGTGTTAAGTCCCATAGTCATATAAATGTATGCAACCATGTAAGTTTGTACCTACCTCAAGAACCACTCACACCAATCTATACACTTCCTCTTCCAAGAATTCTTCACTACTTGGATTAGGGCAACTCAACCTCTTCACAACCTAATCCAAAAGGAATAATACACACTTACTTATAGATACACATGAATTTCAATACAATTATTCACCTATTAGTCTCATACTAGGCCCGTAGATCACAAATTACAAGCCAAAACCACTATATAGGTCCCCACGGTCGTGGCCTCACAACCCCACGACCGTGGGATAGCAAACGAGTCTGTCCACTTTGCTTTAAAACCCCCATGGTCGGCCTTCATGGGCCATGGCGTGGCATTGGAACTTGCTCTGTTATATAAAAATTTTTGAAGACACATTCACACTTTCAATCCCACGGTCGTGTCCCTCACTTGCCACGACCGTGGCACACACTTGCCATGACCGTGGCATTCATTTTGCCTCTGCTTCGGATCAAATTCATGTATTCTGTGCTTTAAACTTCATTAAACACAAACATAAAAAAATCTAAGATAATAATTGATCAAACTCAATATTTACATCAATTACCAATTCACAACCATAACATAAACACAACTCTTACTCTTCCAACACCAAGCCTAACTCCTTCTCTTCAATTCAACCCCAAAATCACAATCAATTAAACCCAACACTCTCAAGCACACCACAAACAAACATACTCATACTATCAATAATCAACCATCAAACTCAAATACAACTTAAAAGAAAACAAGGAAATCAAGTGGAAAACTTACCAAAGTTGATGAAACTTCTTAGATTTCCAACTTGATCACTTGAAACATCCTTCAATCTTGAGCTTGGAAAATCAAAAACTCTCTTTCTCTCTTGCTTTGGAGGGCGCCGGCCATGAAGGAAAAGAAAAGAAGAAGAAGAAGAAGAATAGCAAAATCAAACACTTACTAACCACTTAAACCTCCTTTTAAAATCCACCAAGCATTTTAATATTAAAATACTCTAAAATATCTTCTTCCACTCATTAATCCAATTTCGTATTAATTAATTTAAAATAATTAATTTATCTTCTTTTGACTTCCATTTCTTTGACTTGTATATGTTGTATATATCACTATATATACAACATATACACTCTTCCCTCACCTCTTTTCTCTTTCCATTTAAACATATACATTTATAACATTTAATTCAAATATAACAATAAGTATTCCAAAACTTTTAGGGTATACTTTGGGATATTACAAAAACAAATAAATGGACACCCATCCGAAGATGGAAACATGTCCTTACATCACATGCCTAAATAGGACACCCACCGAAAGGTAGAAACATGCCCTTTACATTGGTTCTAAAATAGACAAGCAACTTAAATTACATGACTTTAACTAATGAGGTACCCACCAAGTGGAAACATACCTCTTACAACATTTAAAAATCTAAATAAATTGATAAAAGTAAATAACCATTCATAATAAATAAATCATTCATCAAAGGTATCTAATATCAATAAAAAGTAAACATCCATCCATGATAAATAAAATAATAAGCATTGAATTTAAATAAATTGAAGGATAAGAAATAAAACAAAGCATGATCAAATATGGAATTGAATAAGGTAAATAAAAATCCAAATTATAGCTACTATTTCCATTTAGGGTTCTTTATCTCATGTGTTAAGGTTTTAGAATTCATAAAATTAGGCTACTGTGACTTTTTTATGGAATTAAAATAGATTGAGGTTTTATGTTTTAAAAGGTTGGTAAGACTCTTTGATTAACTAAATTAATATTTGAATGGTGAAATCATGAAACTAGGGTTTTAGACACTTTAAAATATTTTTGATTTGTGATTTTAAATGGTGATTTCAAGCTTACTGTGTAAAATTAAAATATTTATGTTTTTATGGTTTTTAATATTTTAAAGGATTAAGGTTTAGAAAAAGTTAGGGTTTAAGGTTTTAAAGGAGCTGGAGTTTACTATTTTAGGTTTAGAAGTTGAATTTAGGTTTAGTGTTTTAGAATTTAGGGTTTCGGTGATGCATGATTTTTAGGATTTGGAAAAAACAATTCAAGATTTTATGGAATTTTATGAAAATAAACAAATGATTTAAAGTTTATAAAGCAAAAAAAGATATTTTTAAAGCTTTTGGGAAAGTAACATAACACAATTTTGAGTTTTGAAAATTTGGAAAACAAATTTTGGTTTTGGAGTTTTGAAGAAATAAATCTAATAACTTTAAACTTTTAGAAAATAAAGCCACGATTTAAGATTTTCAAACCTTGCAAAAGGTGAATTGAGGTTTTAAAGTTTTTAATCTAAAAGAAACCAAAGGATGATTAAGCTACTGTGAAAACAAAAAATAAAAGGAATTAAGAATTCAAACCTTATTTTGTTAGTTACACTAAAATTGCTTCTTGGATGAACAAAGTTAAAGACAAGTCTTTTTACCTTTGAAATGCTTAAATCATTTTTCTGCTCCCTCAAAAAACCAGCTTGATTCAAGTTAATTTCCTTCACGGATTTGGATCCACTTTTTCAAGCTGCTGTCCAATTTTTGATTTTTTGCCTCCCCTTTTTTTGTGTTGTTTAATCCATATTTATAGAAGTTTTATATCCTTCATTCCTATTTATTCACGGCATCTTTATTGAATAAGAAAAGGAAACCAAAACCTAATAGTATTAGGTTTCGGAAAATTTGTATCGAAAAAATTTCGCTGGCGAAAAAAAACTGCTGCGGAGAAACTGCGCTGGCAAAAAAATCTGCTGCAGCTGGTTGCGGCGGCGTGCGCGGAATGGGCCCGTAGGCCATTTCGCCCGTAGGAAATTCCTGCGGGCAAAATGCCCATGGGCCCGCGCTGACTTTCGGCGATGATTTTTCCATCGCTGATTTTTCCGTCGCCGATTTTTTTTAATTTTTATTCATTTTACCATTTTTTACTAAAATAAATATTAAAATTAATTAAGATACCATAAAAATTATTTTGAACTAACTAAAATATATTGGACAACACAAATTATTTTAGACTAATTAAAATATATTAGACCGGACCAGGTAAAAAATTAAGGGTCTACAGTTTGCCCCCGGCTTGAATGATCTAAAACTTAAGTGAAAGAGAGTGAAAAACAATAAGACTTAATTTTTGAGATGTAATTTAAATTTGTTTTGGGTACTTGGACCCGAGATTGGGTACTTGGACCCGAAATCGGATATTTGGACCTGAGATTGATTGAATTTGGGTACTTGGATCCGAGATTGGGTACATGGACCCGAGATTGATTTAATTTGGATACTTGGACCCGAGATTGGGCACTTGGACCCAAGAATGATTTGATTTGGGTACTTGGACCCGAGATTGGATTGAATTTGGGTACTTGGACCCGGGATTGGGTACTTGGACCCAAGATTGATTTGAATGGGTACTTGGACCCGAGATTGGGTGCTTGGACCCGAGATTGGTGCTTGGACCCAAGAATGATTTTATTTGGGTACTTGGACCTGAGATTGGATTGAATTTGGGTACTTAGACCCGGGATTGGGTACTTGGACCGGAGATTGGATTGAAATTGGGTACTTAGACCCGGGATTGGGTATTTGGACCCGAGATTGGATTTAATTTGGGTACTTAGACCCGGTATTAGGTACTTGGACCCAAGATTAATTTGAATTGGGTACTTGGACCCGAGAATGGGTGCTTAGACCCGAGCTTGGGTACTTTGACCCGAGAATGGGTGCTTGGTTCCGAGATTGAGTTTGACTGACCTTTTATCATTTGAGAAATCTGACTGCTCCGGTTATTCTATGCATTATGGTTTTTCACCCTCAAAATGGATCTTCATCCTTTGAGATCGGGTCTTCATCCTTGAAATTGAATCTTCATCTTTTGACATCGGGTCTTTACCCTTGAAAAATGGATCTTCATCCTTTGAGATCGGTTCTTCATCCTTGCAAATGGATCTTCATCCTTTAAGATTGGGTCTTCACCCTTGCAAATGGATCTTCATCCTTGGAGATCAGGTCTTCACCCTTGAAAATATGGATCTTCATCCTTTGAGATCGGGTCTTCACCCTTGTAACTGGAAGATTAGGTCTTCACCCTTGAAAATATGGATCTTCATCCTTTGAGATTGGGTCTTCACCCTGGCTTTAGTTCTTTTAGCTGGATTGATCTTTTGTCTTTTACCTTTTCATTCTTTTGAGAATTCTAATTTTCTTTTTTATTCCATTCTTTTTTGTTCTTCCTTTGTACTTTTGCAAAAAATTCAGCACTTTTTAGCTAGCCTTCATATCCTCTCCTTTTCCCCCTGCGTGGCAAGATATTTTCAAGTGAGTTTGAAAATGTTTTATATATAAACTCAAAAAATTGAAAAGGAGAAACTTTTCCCCCTATGTAGGCTCAAATCCATGATTTTTCTATGCGGACTCTGATTGATGTTGTTGTTGTCTAGTTCCTCGCACAAGCACGTATTTCTTCTCTTTGCAAGATTATTGGAGCTTTCTCAAGCAATGGGCTTTCTATGCCCCCCTGATTTGATATCTTCTTTTGATTCTTTACTTCGCATGGTGTTTGCTGTTCATTTTGACAAGGAATAGACAATACAAGATAAGAAAGTGCGATGTGATATGCTCATGTATGCATGATATGCATGAATAATACTTACAGTCGTTATGAGCGGGGATTTTCGCCCCCACTCCTGGTGGAATGGTTCTTGCTACTTCGGCACTGTTTAGGCTCAGGGCCTTAGAGATCACAGACCTAAGTCTGGAGAAAATGGAGTCACCACCCGGACGGGCCGGAAAAAAGAAAAGGGTGGATGACTCGATTCCTAAGGAATCCCCAACCCCCTAATGGGTTCAGAAAGTTGGGTACGTGTGGGGAAGGTGAGAAATGGCCCAGCACCCCCACAACGCCCGGTTCATTGGAACCGGCCTCCTTTACAGGTCTTAATATTATAAAATTCTTAAATATAACAACATTATCCATATTACACACAATAATAAGAAAGCATCATTATATTAAAATCAAAGCAATGTCCAAACAAAACAAAACAAATAAGTGGACACCCATCCGAAGATGGAAACAGGTCCTTACATCACATGCCTAGATAGGACACCCACCAAAAGGTAGAAACATGCCCTTTACATAGGTTCTAAAATAGAAAAGCAAATTAAATTACATGATGTTTAACTAATGAGGTACCCACCAAGAGGAAACATACCTCTTACAACTTTTGAAAATCTAAATAAATTGATAAAAGTAAATAACCATTCATAATAAATAAATCATTCATCAAAGTTATTAATCAAAATAGAAAATAAACATCTATCCATGATAAATTAAATAAATCAAGTATTGAAATTAAATAAATTAAAGCATAAGAGATAAATCAAAGCATAATCAAGTATAGAATTAAATAAAGCAAATAAAAGTCCAATTATAGCTACTGTGACTTTTTATGGAATTAAAATAAATTAGGATTTTATGTTTTAAAAGGTTGGTAAGACTCTTTGATTAACTAAATTATGGTTTGATTAGTGAAATCATGAAACTAGGGTTTTAGACACTTTAAAATACTTTGATTTATGATTTTTGGTTATTGGGTTTCTAAGTTACTGTGTATATTTAATCTATTTATGGTTTTATGGTTTTTAATGTTTTAAAAGGATTAGGGTTCATAAAAATTAGGGTTTAAAGTTTTAAAAGGATTAGGGTTCATTATTTTGAATTTTGGAAGTTGAATTTGGGTTTAGTATTTTTAGAATTTAAGGTCACGGGTAGTGAATTAATTTTTAGGAATTTGAAAATCAATTTGATAATTTCATGAAGTTTTATAAATTTAAACAAACAAATTAAAGTTTTTATAAGTAGAAAAGATGTTTTTTAAGGCTTTTTGAATGAAATAGAACCTACTTTAAAATTTTAAAAGAAACAGAATTTAAATCTTAGTTTTGTTGAAAAATATGTTCAATTAAAGTTTTAAGATTTTTAAGAAGTAAAAATAACAATTTTAAGCCTTTTGGAAGATAAACCAACGAAATAAAGCTTTTAACTTTAGAAAAATTAATTTAAAATTCTAAGATTTTAGATTTTGAAAAAAAGAAAGAAAATTTCTAGTTTTAGCTACTGTGTAAAAAAAAAATAAAGAAATTAGAATTTCATACATTTTTTTGTAAGTTGCACCAAAATTGCTTCTTGGATGAACCAGCTCAAAAGACCAGCCTTTTTGCCTTTTGAATCTCTTCAATTGTGTTTCTGCTCCTTTTAAAATCAACTGAATTCAAGCTTTTTTCCTTTATGGAATTGGATTTTCTTTTTTCCTTGTCCCTCTTAGTCTCTCT
Source organism: Garcia nutans (assembly GCA_947685225.1). Lineage (NCBI taxonomy): Eukaryota > Viridiplantae > Streptophyta > Magnoliopsida > Malpighiales > Euphorbiaceae > Garcia > Garcia nutans. The sequence continues at coordinate 20,767,486 of CANTUV010000005.1, forward strand.
TTTTTAATTGCCTTTGGTCCTTATTTATAGTGGTTTGATGTGGTTTTTTCCTACTTAGTTAAGGTAAGTAATATTAATAAAAAAAACCAAAACCTAATTGAATTAGGTTTCGAAATATTTGTGTCGAAAAAATTGCGCTGCCAAAAAAAATTGACTCAGGAAAAAATGCGCTGGCAAAAAAATTTTGTCGCAGTTGGCTGTGGTAGCACGCACGGAACGGGCCCGTAGCCATTTTGCAGGCAGAAAAATTCTACGTGCGAAATAGCCCAAATAGCTGGGCTATTTCACAGGCAGAATTTTTCTGCCTGCGAAATGCCCACGGGCCCGCGTGACGATTTTTTCTTCGCTGATTTTTTCGATTTCGATTTTTATTTTTATTTTTATTTTTTGACTTTTATTTGTTTATTTCTTTTTTTTATTAATAAAAATTAGATACTAAAGCAAAAATTATTTAATAAAAATTATTTTGGACCAATTAGACAACAAAAATCATTTTAGACTAAATAAAACATATTGGACCGGATTGGGTAAAAAATTATGGGTCTACAGTCGTTCCATCGACTCACAGATTGAGGTGATTAGTAGAAGTGTTCTCATTGGTTCCTTTTTGACGCTCGTTCAAGTCTTGCATTGGAATGATCAAAAGCTTTGCATTTGTGGCTTTTATCTTCAAGATGTTGAAAACATGAGTGATGGAGACCCTAAGCAGCAGAGTCAGGGATGTATCCATTTCAAACTACATTTTCAGCATGTCAGTTGATAGCTTTTTCATGACCTTGCCAATAATCATTTCCTTTGACCAATGTTTCCTTTGGAGGTTCTACAGTTCAATATACTCCCCTTAGCTTGAAGGCTTTGCATGACAAAACATTTTTTTTGATTTTTTTTTGAATTTTGATTTTGAAATCAAATGTTGGCTTTGCCAAATTAATGTCAATGTACCTCAGGACTTGATTTTTCCAAATTAACATATTTATAACATGACAACCCTAGTTACCGTACTAAACTCGGGAATCATTTCTATTTAAGCAAGAATTGTTGCACTTCAGATAGGCACATACACATTACTTGGCCAAAGGGCTCATTTGAGTTTAAATATTATCTATCTCATATGTATACTTATCCAAACTATCTCCACTAATAGACTCTACCTACCAAGAGAGATCAACATGTCTTTGATAGGCTTAAAATGGGGTCTATGAGGGACATGGGTTAAAGTGAAGGCCATTTTGAGATTGGAGCTGGTGTGACACAAGGGACAGACCCTCGCACTACAAATTTCTTGTTGGAACTTTAGGCAATTGGGAGCAATCTTTCTAGACTCCAAGTTCCTTCTATCTTCTTGGCATTAATCTGGATCTTGATTAGGACAGTCTTTGCCCTTGCAAAAAGTTTAAGACCCAAATTCGCTTCTTTTCTTCCTTTCCCTTTTCTTTCATCTTTATTTTTCTTACTCCTCCCTTTCTTTGAGCATTTTATCATTTTTGTCTTTCTTCCTTGTAGGACTATCAAGCACAGAACTTCTAAGAACTGAATGGTCTTTCTCCTTTTTCTTTGATTTTGATTGAATCTTTAGTTGGGTTAGACCAATTCAAGTCAAACTGTCCTTATAAACCAAATGGAAGCCTTTCGTTGTCTTAGGTAAAAGAGAACTCAGTTGGCTTTTTGAACCATTTTGAGTTTTCGTTTCTTTTTTCTTTTCTTTTTCTCTTTTTTTCTTTTCTTTTCTTTTCTTTTGTTTTGTCTTTTTTGTTTTCTTTTCTTCTCTTTTTTTTGGGTTCTAGCTCTAAAAGAATTGTTTTGTTTGTATCAACTTGGGCTTCCAATAATGGATAAGTGGAGTAACATAAATCTTCTTTAATAGGGATAAATCATTTGTTACTCTAATGTTGATGTTGTTTTGATATATTGGAGATATTAAGGGAACTTCAACTACCCTTATGGTCTTGAAAACTTCAACTACCCTTATGGTTTTGAAAACATTAACTATCTTCATGGTCTTGAGAACTTCAACTATCTTCATGATCTTGACCAATCATTGCTTTCTTTGATCTTCTTGCCTCTTTATCTTAGTGATCATAAGACTTGTCAAAAGTATCACAACAGCTCAGAATAGATTATTAGGGTTTTTTAAGCCAATGAAAAGAAAGCTAAAATTTTATGAAGGCTCAAAGGGACAACTAGGGATTAATATTTAATAGGGTGGATTCTAGTTGTTGGCTCGACAAACAATGCCTAGATCATCTCTCCCTTAAATAAGTAGAGTTTAATTTCACCTCAAAAATTTGTCAAAGCATGTTCTAAGACTGACTAGGACGTTGTAACACCCCGATACTCCATATAAGTACTACACATATACCTGGTATACGTACAGTAAATATATAAAGTATAAAGATGTCACATTTCGTTACAATTTAAAAACCTTTAACATAGCTCAAACCACAATACATTAATTTAAAGAACATTTACAAAATCGATATACTTTTAATGATCTTATAAATATACAATAATCTTATCTTTCTCGAAACATCATTTATACAAATGATTACATTCTTGATAAAAGTACATCATAATTAAATTATACATGTATGCATCACCCTCTAGTTGGTCTCGACAAACTCTTACTCTTCTCGTGGCATGACGCAAGACTTTATATCTTTCATCTGGTCACCTGCGCGATCAAACAACCGCGCTAAGCCCGAGAGCTTAGTAGTACAAATATATAATATACACATACATTATAAAAATATTAGCATATAATGATATATCAATTCCATGTAACTTTAGCTTATCATATCTTTTCTTTTAGATTGTACCTTTCATATATCTCAACTAAATCATATTTCAATACCCACATTCCACAACATACTTCATAACATTATTTTATTCACCATTTACCAATCATGAATAACATTTCCAACAAGGCAATCATTAACACCAACCACAATCCATCACCAATACTCACAATCAACATATCAATACATACACATTACATATCATACCTCATAACATTGTTTAATTCACAATTCACCAATCATAAGTCACATTGTCAACAAAGTCAATCATAGATCTCATTATTCATCTAATTCAACATTTGTATATCACATGGACATCAAAGACAGACTCGGGCCCAACAGACACTAATATGCTATTCTATTTTCAGAGTTAATGCTTTGGTTTTGTTTTCACATTTATCATTATCATTGACCCAACTAGGCTTCAAGGATTAAGTTCAACCAAGCTTCAAGGGGAACAAAGCATGCTAAGTATCAACCCAACTTGGCTTCAAGAACCAATCCAACCTAGCTTCAAGGGTTGTAACATCTCAATTAGGCTTCAAGAACTAGACCCAACCAAGCTTCAAGGGGAGTAAAACATGTTAAACTTCAACCCAACTTGGCTTCAAGGATCAAGCCCAACCTAACTTCAAGAGATTGTTACTAATATTAGGCATGCCACCAACAACAAACTCTGAGAATAGAATAACACATTAGCTACACAATTCGTTGATTATTTCATCATCAATATCATTTTCAATTCTCATCATCATCTAGGCAACATGCCTTGTTTCTTTCAATTGAATCATCATAGCCAATCACAATGGCTTCACATCACATTTGAGTTAACATAGCCAATCACAATGGCTTCACATCACATTTCAGTTAACATAGCCAATCACAATGGCTTCACATCACATTCCAATCCACATTATAGCAATTCATCTTTTACATACATAATCATTTACCTCATCATATCCTTTACATGTCATATTCCATCATTGATATATATATATATATACAACATCAATTTCATTAACTAGGTAAACATATCATTCACATCATTATAAATTGCATTGTACATACCTTTTTGGATGATCCTCATCTCTTTCACCCTCAAGAGTTACTCCCACCAAGCTATCCATAATCAATCACTTCATCCTCTTTTTCACATTTTACATATAGCCTCATTGATGTATATATATATACAACATCAATTACATTAACTAGGCAAACATATCATTCAAAGTGCATAACATAACATTGCTAAATCTCAACAATGCAATTAGGGCAAAACACAATTGATATGATTCATAGCTTTATGATCTTCCACATTCCTTTGATTAGATCATTCTTGTGTTTAAAACATATTTATAATGTTCATGTTTAAGTTTAGAAACAATGGAACCTTTGAAGAATCAAAACAATGTAAAAAGAAACAAAGTATAAAGCAATATGTAATTCATTTGTAGGACACGCCCAACCCATTTGATGGACACGCCCAGCCACTTGATGGAACACGCCCGTGTCACTAACAACAAAAGAGGCAGTAGCCAATTCAAACAATTGACACGCCCAGCACCTTTGATGGACACGCCCGTGTCACTAACAACAAAAGAGGCAGTAGCCAATTCAAACAATTGACACGCCCAACTCAATTGATGAACACGCCCGTGTCTCTTCAATGCCTATGGCCGTGTCACCCATAACCAAAACCAATTCTCTTCTAATTGCACTCAAACACAATATTCATCATATAACATGCTTCAAATGAATATAATCAATGTTTTAAACACATATTCATCACAAGAATTACTTCACAACACATTAATATAACAATTAAACACATCTCAACTCAAAACCCTAAAATCAACATCTCCACCATTTCCAACAACAACCACTAATTAAACTCATAACTTAAAATCAATTTAACACTTGAACACACAACACAACACATCTCAAATCCACCAAATCACAAAATCATCAAACCTTACTTCACTTCCAACACAACTTCCAATTAAGTAAAGAAAACAAGAGAATACTTACCATCTTTCCAACAAAACCAACACCAATCCAATCCTTTAGCTTGTAATCAATTTCAATACTTGTAAACACATATATAACACACTAAATCATGAAATCAATCCATCACAACCTATCTCAAACATTAACAAGGGAAAACAAGTAAGTACTTACCTCAATTGATGAATTCCACCAAATCTCCACTTAATCCTTTGATTCTTCCTTCAATTCTCTTAAAACCCTAAGGTTTTGGTGAAGATCAACTCATCTCTCTACCTCTCTCTCTCTCTCTCTCGTGCAAGAACCAAAAGGAGAAGAAGAAGAAGAAGAAGAGAATATCTTCATTTCTTTTTCCTCTTCCACGATAGCCACATATATGTATATAATAATAATAATAATAATATAATTACTAATTACCAAAAATCCTCCACCAAGCATTTCATTTCAAGCAATTACTCATATACCCCTTATCACTTAACTTAGCTTTTGTCTCTTATGAACCCAATTAAGTAATTCCACATGCCATATAAAAATATCTCCTCTTGCATTGACTCTTTCTCTTTGACCATTTTATATGTTATATATATCACCATATACACAACATATAAACTTGTCTCTAAACCCTAAATTTCCCCAAAACACATATACATATATGTTCTTTTCTCAATTTAAACCAACAACAATAACAACAACAACAACAACATACAAAACTTCTGGGGCATGCATCGGGATATTACAGACGTAGACAAAGATAATTATGCAGGAGCCCTCTCTAAGTAAGCATACACAACTCAATGCTATAGAGCAATTCCCTCACCTAGTAAAGTCATTCAAGTCATGATGCCTAGACACATTAATTTATGAACATCAAGCTAGATTCCTCATTGGTTGAGCACCAAAATGAACAAAGACCAACAACAATTTTGATGAAAATAATTTATTCAAGCAACTTTAAATTTGAAAAACACAATAGTTCCAAAATATTAAAGAAAGTAAGATTGAAAAGCAACATTCAAGCTAAGGCAAGTTCATTAAGTTAGGGTTCTTTTCCTTTCATATCTTCAATATCCCCATCGTGAAAGGATGATAAAACAAAATCCTCTTCTAATCCTTTTCCTACCATGAAGGTTGTTGGTTGTGGCACCCTATTGAAACTTGGAAATGGATTACCTTTGGTATTGGGCTTGTCCGGCTCAGGCAACTTGCCATTATCAATTAAATTCTGGATCTCATGCCTCAACTTCATACAATTGTCCATTTCGTGTCCAGGCCTTTGATGGAATTGGCAAAATGCATTAGTATCAAAGTTAGGTGGAAGAGGATTAGGCAAAGGATGAGGAGTCAAGGGTTGTAACAATCCCTTCTTTTGTAGCTTATTGAGAACCCAAGATAGTGGCTTCCCTAATTCTAAAAACTGCCTCATTCCTCCTTAACTTGTGGTATTAACATCAACTTCTTTTTGTGTGTTTTGATTGCCCGACTGGTAGTTCCCTGTCTCATTCCTTTTTATTGAAAAGCAATTCTTCTCCCTTTCCCACTCTTCAATTTGTAGACCAACTTGGAGAAGATCTTTGAAATCACGGATGAGTGTATGATACATCCTTTCACGAAGACTTGGCAGGACACCTCTCACGATCATCCTTATTTGATCAGATTCATCGGCCTTTTCTTGAGCAAAGCAGCCTTGTTTCTCCATCTCTTTACATAGTCCACAAAATTCTCATTTGGCCTTTGTCTAATGGACTCAACTTCCATTAAGGTAACTTCCAACTCGACATTATACCCATATTGCTGGATGAAGGCCTTGTATAGCAAATTCCAATTCTTTTGTGTTCCATCATCTAAGGTATTGAACCAATTTTGGACAACAGGGTCCAATGAGAGCATGAAGTACCTTAGGGTTTGAGCCTTAGTAGCTCGGGCAGACTGCATGGCAGTGATATACTGCTTTACATGGAGATGAGGATTTCCGGTGCCATTGTACTTGGCAAAGGATGGAATCTTGAATTTGTATGGAACTTTTTCATCTTGTTCAAATAGTTTATCAATCTCAGACATCTCTTCAGTTTTCAGCTTCTTCTCAAATTTCTTTTCTAAATCAGCAATCATCTTTTCAATATTAGAAGTTTCGATCTTCTCCATAGTTGGTCTTTCAACAATCTTCGGTTCCTTTTTCTTCTCTTGAGCATCTTGGTAGTATTGGGCCCAATCATCATCATCATCAATGATCACCTTTTCATCATCAAAAACCACTTCACCAATTTTAGCCTTCCCATTATCCTTTGGCTTCTTAGTGCTAGCAGATGCTTCAGCATGATTTTCTAAGATTGCAGCTAGTTGGTTCTTCATGGTCTCAGCTAGGGCCTCTTTTATTTCTTCCATTTTTGTATTGAGGGCCTCATCCACCATCCTTTGAATTTGTTCAGGATCTATTGTTTTTGGTGAGCAAGTGATTGAGTCATTGCTAGATACTTCATCTCCGGCGTAGGTCAGATTATTGTAAGCTTTTGAGCTATCGTAATCCAAGGCTGTGAGCCAAAGAGGATTAATTATATGAGATGCAAATGTATGCATGTATGCACGTATGCACAAACAATAGACAAAAAAGGACAAATAGGACGTTCCTTCCGACCTTATAACATCCATATATGAATGGCGAGTCTCTTTTCCTAGGTATATGGTTAACAAAATACCAACATGGGGTATCTTGTTTTCGAGTAATTCCCTCGGACGTTTCAACCAATAGTTATATTTTCAAAAATGAAAGTCCATTCATAGTCATTCCCATTAATTATGTTTTAACCCATCCAACCAACTATAGTAGCTTTTATGCTATATTGGATTAAAACAAAATTAAGAGGCTTATTGTAAATAGATTTGTAATATCCCGAGATATACCTTAAAAGTTTTGGAGGAGTTGTTGTATTTGGATTTAATATATATGTGATGTATATGTATATGTCTAATTGTAATATCCCTAAGTGTGCCTAGAAGTTATGATAATATTGTTATTATTGAATTGAAGGTGTAAGTGATAAGTGGTAATTGTGTATGGTTTATTTGAATGATAAAAGAAGTTAAGAGATAATGTATATGTGTAATTGGAAAGAAAAGCAATGTGTAGAGAGAAGTGTATATGTAGTGTATATGGTGATATATATGACATATAAGTTGGTCAAAGGGCTTAGTCAAGGGAAGAAGATATTTATATTGTTAAGTGTGAAATTACCAAAATGGGCAAGAGTTTGTAAAGGGAATTAAAATGTGCATGAGGGTAAGATAGTAAATTACTTTTGGAGGAGTATTTAATGAGTGTTGACTTTAGGGTTTCTTCATCATTTCTTCTTCTTCTTCCTTGTGTGGCCGGCTCACCTAAAGCAAAGGAAGACAAGAGAGCTAAGTGAGGGTTTGATGTTCTAAGCTTCAAAGTTGAGAGAGATTTCAAGTAAACAAGTTGGAATTTCAAGAATTTCATGATTTTGGGTAAGTTTGCTCTTGTTTACTCTTGTTATTTTTGAAGTTATGCTTGAGTTGAGTTGTGATTTGATGATGGTATGATTAAGTTGCTTATGGTGTGATTTTAAGTATTGATTTTGCTTGATAGATGAGAAGTTGGGTTGGTGTTGGTGATGGAAGAGTAAGAGTTGTGTTTAGTGATATTGTTTCTGTTTTACAATTAGTAAAGGCTGTGATTTGTATGATTTTTAATTAATTATAGAAAAATGTTCTTGAAGTGAATTTTTGATATGTTGTGCCTCTATGAGTCTAGAATGACTGAAAAATATGTTGATTCGATTTTGGATAGGTTATGAGTTTAGAAAGATTATTTTTATTAGACCTGTTCCAGCAGGTACCTTAACTGAGACAGCTATATTTCGGGATTTTTAATAAAATGTAGAAAAATCATATCCAATTGAATTTTGGATATGTTGTTACCTAGTGAGTCTAGTATTTGAGAAAAATAATTTGGAGCCACGTTGATTGAATTTGATTTATGGAATTCACAAAGTTCAGAACTGCTGCCAGGATGCAGGGCAATTGGGGCAGTCTGGTTAGGTGAACTGTTTGACCAAGATTTTGTGTTCAGTTTGATCTGAAATTTTAAAGGAATGATTTTAAGATACAAAAATAAATTCTGTAAAAATTTTAGAATTTTTAGTCAAGTAGATTATTTTATAAAATTTTTCAAAATAAGGATAAAATGGAGTCTAAAACCAGAATGTACTATTCATATGGTCATTTTGCTAATATTCCTTTTGGATTAGGTTTTGGAAGGAAGTGAATTGCCCTAAGTTGAGAAGTAAAGAACTCTTGAGAGAAGAAGAGTTTAGAGTTGTGTGAAGTGCTATTGAGGTAAGTACAAAACCCTATTTGATTTCATATATTTATATGACTTTGAACCTTAAACCATTTGATTATAAATGTGTTAAGAAATCTATTATATCATTGATACCTATGAGTATATCAATAAGAGTATATGAAATGTGAGAGCATTCAATAATGTATATACTATGAAAGATGAAAGATGTGATGATATGATTGTATGATATGATGATATAATAATGTAATTGATTGTGTATACTTAAATGATGAATGATTATATATGTAATAATAATGAGACATGAAATAGAGATTGAGATATAATGATGTATGAAGCTATCGTGATTGGCTATGATGATGTAAATGATGATTGAGGCATGTTTGCCTAATTGATGCCATTGTGATTGGCTATGATGAGGTAAATGATGAATTGTTCCAATGTGATTTGAGATATGGTGCAAATCTATTGTGTAATGTGAAATGAATTGAGAAAGTAGAGTTAAATGGACGAACTTATCTGCCTCCTGCGGAACCATGCGGACCCCTGTGGATTGGGCAACCGAACTGGTTGGGGGAAAGTTCGATTCATTCAGTGTTATACGTACCTATCTGCCTCCTGCGGAACCATGCGGACCCAGTGAATTGGGCAACCGAACTTGGACTACCGACCTGGTTGGGAGAAGGTTCGTTAATGATAGTTTTATACATGCCTATCTTGTAATATCCCAAACTATACCCTAAAAGTTTTGGAATTATTGTTATATTTGGAGTTAATGTATATGTTTAATGGAAGTAAAAAGGGGAAATATTATAAGATGATATATATATATAAGGAAATATGGGAATATAAATACCATATAAAAGATATATACATATACATCACATATACATGGGATATAAAGTGGTGTAGGGAAAGTGAGTTATGTATATATTTTTATAATTAATTAATTAATAATTATGGTGATAAGGACAAAAAGAAAAAGAGAAAAGAAAGTCAAAGGTTGGAAGAGAGTGTGTGGTGGAGATTTATTGTTTTTATTATTATTGTTATTATTATTATTATTATTATTATTATTATATATATATTTGAAATAAGAATAAGAAGAGAAAAAAAGGAAAAAAAAAAAACGTGTTCTTCTTCTTCTTCTTCTTTTTGGCCGAGAGAGAGAGAGAGAGAGAGAGAGAGAAGCTAGAGAGAGAAGGAGGTGATTTTGCTTTTATTTACACCAAATACTTAAGGATTTCAAGTGGATAGTAAAGATTTGGCTAAAATCCAAGTAAGTTCTCTTTCTTGATTTCTTTGGTTTATTTGAAGTTGTATGAAGGTTTGATTGTTGATAATTGAAATTAGGGTTGTATTATTGTAGTATGTTGGAGTATGTTTGATTTAATTAGGTTGGTGTTGGTGATTGAAGAGCAAGAGTTGTGTTTAGTGGAATTTCTTTTCTGTTTTACAATTAGTAAAGGCTGTGACTTGTACGATTTTTAATTAATTATAGAAAAATGTTCTTGAAGTGAATTTTTGATATGTTGTGACTCTATGAGTCTAGAATGACTGAAAAATATGTTGATTCGATTTTGGAATGGTTATGATTTTTGAAAGATTATTTTTATTAGACCTGTTCCAGCAGGTACCTTAACTGAGACAGCTATATTTCGGGATTTTTAATAAAATGTAGAAAAATTATATTCAATTGAATTTTGGATATGTTGTTGCCTAATGAGTCTAGTATTTGAGAAAAATAATTTGGAACCAAGTTGATTGAATTATTTTATGGAATTCACAAAGTTTAGAACTGCTGCCAGGATGCAGGGCAATTGGGGCAGTCTGTTTGGGTGAACTATTTGACCAAGATTTTGTGTTCAGTTTGATCTGAAATTTTAAAGGAATGATTTTAAGATGTAAAATTAAGTTCTGTAAAAATTTTAGAGTTTTTAGTCAAGTATATTATTTTATACAAATTTTCAAATTAAGGATAAAATTTAGTCTAAAACCAGAATTTACTATTCATATGGTCATTTTGCTAATATTCCTTTTGGATTAGGTTGTGAAGAGGTTGAATTGCCCTAATCTAAGTGTTGAGGATTCTTGGAAGAGTAGGTGTATAGAGTGGTGTAAGTTGGTTTTAAGGTAAGTACAAAGTTTATATGATTGCACTTATTTACATGAATTAAGACTTAACACATTTGTTTGTAAATGTGTTAAGTGAATTACTATATTGTCAATATAATTTGATTAAGGTTATGATTGGATGATGTGAAAGATATGAAGATCATTCAAATAGGTAAGTACAATGCAATTTGTTATGATAAATATTGTAATGATGAATTGTGCTAATGTGTTTTGAGAAATGATGAAATGTATTGTAATTGTGGTTGGTAATAATGATTGAAATGAAATAAATAGACATGTTGATTATATGATGATGAATTTAAGATATATGCTCAATATAATTGTTTATGTATACTTGAATGATGAAGTGCTATAACGTGAATTGAAATATGATAAGAGGTGAAGCCATTGAGATTGGCTATGATGAATCAAATGAGATGTGAAGCCATTGTGTTGGCTACGAGAATGTAAATGAATTATAATTGAGGCATGGTTGCATGTTTTGAAAATGAAATGAATTGAGAAAGAAATGTACAAAGATATAAATGAAAAGAGTTGTGTCTAATATGTTAATTCAACTTTCAGAGTTCTGGATTTGACGGCATGCCTATAACATATGAAATGTAACAGTCTAGCCGGGTTGAGGATCTCCTCAAGTTGTTGAGTTGATGGTCCAAGAGACTGGGTCTGTTACACTATATGAATTATAAACGTGAAATATATGAAAAGTAACAGTCTTGCCGGGTTGAGGATCTTCTCGATTAGTCGGGTGGATGGTCCAAGAGACTGGGTCTGTTACACTATCTATGGATAGAGATATGATATATGTTGCCTACGGGCTTGATTATTGTGATTATGGATCAAAGCAGTAACTCTGAACTTTGAATAACATATTAGTGTTTTGGGCCCGAGTCTGTCTTTATTGTCAATGTGAAATGCAAGTATTGAAATATTGATTGTGAGTATTAATAATGAATTATGCTTGGTGGATTGTGAATAATATAATGTTATTAAGTGTAATAGGAAAATGAATTGTGGTTGATGATAAAGGTTGTCTTTATTGGAAATATGATTTATGATTTATATGATATGTAAATTGTGTATTGCAATAATGAGTGATATGATGTGTAATGTGTGTATTGCAATAATGGTTGGTGTGGTATATATTTAATGTAGGGGTATTAATATATTGGTTTTGAGTATTGGTGATGCATTGGGGTTGGTGATAATATTATATATATATATACATCTTATATGAAATTAGCTAGGATATATTAAAGATAAAGTTAAAAAGAAAAGAAGATATGATAAGAACTAATTATATATTGAATCGATGTATCATTACATATCAATACTTCTATACTATCTGTTTATATTTTATATTTGGACTACTAAGCTCTCGGGCTTAGCGCGGGTGTTTATTCGCGCAGGTATTTAGATGGAAGATGTGAAGTCTTTTGTTATGCCATAAGAAGAGTAAAGTTTGTCGAGACCAACTAGAGGGTTATGCATACATGTATAAATTTTAATTATGATGTATTTCTGACGAGAGAGTATTTATATGTATAAATGAAGTTTTAATAAAGATAATGACTTTGTAAATGTTATTTAAATTAATGTATTATGGTTTGAACTCTATTATAAATATTTTAAAAGGTAACGAAAAGTGACATCCTTATACTTTATATATTTACTGTATGTATACTAGGTATACGCATAGTACTTATATAGGGTATCAGGGTGTTACAGATAACTTGATGTAGCATATAAATCTAGTAATGTATAATAACTGTATGGTTTTAAATTGAGTTGGATTGTGAATATAGAAGTGTGAATTCTTCTTGCAGGATTGTAGTTGAGGTTATAAGGGTGGATTATTGGGAGTGTACTTGAGTTGAATTGTGAAACAAAATGTTTTTCAAATATAAGAAAAATCAGTTTTGTCGACACTTGGGACCTAGAATTTTAAGGGAGACTCCGTCAAAATTTTTTATTTTTATTTTTTGAAAAATTTTTATAAGGAACATTAAGTAAGCTGACATAACCAGAGCTCGTATCTTGATGTAGTATTCCTCCTCGGCTTATTATAGGTCGGGAAGGGGTGTTACAATTGTTTTGGTATCAGAGCTTAGGTTCGAGATTCTCGGCCTAAGTAAATTTAAAAAGGAAATGTTTTAAAAAGAAAAATGATGATGAATGAAAATGAAAAGAATGAAATTTTTGATACATGCATATGCATTAACATCTAGGTTGGTCTCGAATGTGGTATTATATGAATTGAAATGTATTGAATTGTATGAAATGGATAATAATGTGTGGATGAAGTTCTATATGAATGGAAATTTAAAGAAAGCAATGAGATGGAAAAATTTATGTAAGTTTAAGTGATAAATTAAAGAATGGTAGTTTCCTTGAGGAAAGAAAATGTGAAATATGATTATAATATAAAGAAATGATCAGGAAAATAAAGTTAAAAAAATGAATTAAAAACAAAATCAAAATCAAAGTATGTAATCTTTCCTCTACTATTTGAATCTCTTTCTAATAAAGCTTATGTTTGGATTGCAAGGGAGAGGAAATATTGTTGATGGATAACATGGATGGATATGTAATTATAATGAAGAGAATATGGTGGAATATTGAATGAGTTGATTGATATAGACAAAGTGTGATAACTTAAGGTTTGAATATGTAAAGTTAAGATTAAAAAAAATGATAGGGGTTAAGCAAGGAGATAAAATGGTGTTGTTAGTATTGTTAATTTAATGTAAACATTGTGGTTTGAATGGTAGGAATATAATATGCTTGAGTATTGTTAAAGCTCATGTTAATGGTGATAATGTGTAATATTTGGATTTTTGAAATGAGCTTTAATGATTGTAAAAAGGATATATTTTGATGTTGCTTTGTAGTATGTATATATAAGATGTTTACTTAAGTTTATATTAATAAAACGAGATGAGTAAATTGAAGTTTAAGCAAAGTAGTAAGAGGAGAATTTATAATGTTAACGGAATTTGGATAAAGATTATTTAAATATCGAAAATTTAATGTATAGTACGTATATGAGTTAAGTGGAATGAAAATTTTTGCATATTAAGAATGACTTACAGATATGTAATTTGATGAACTAAAAGTTGGCAAGTGATGAAGTAATCATGATAAGGTTGACTACTTGGAAGATGATAATGGGATGTAAGATGCTAGTGATCAAGGATTGAGTTGATCACTTGAAAGTGTAATGTACGCATAGTATTGCGTGTTTGTAACCTATACAACTACATATCTATTAGTGTTGAGAATGAGTACTCTTGCATTGATAAACTTGTGCAAAGTTAGGTCATGTGATAATATTAATAGTGAGAATTGGATTGAGCAATGTTAGTTCAAGAAATTGAGATTTGTGATAACGAAATTTGGAAATTTTATAGGGATTAATGGGCGATGTGTATATGATTGGATGTAAGGGACATATGTATAAATATGTGAGATATATATAAATAATTTAAGTCATGTAAAAAAAAAAGATGAAAATGGTGTTGTTCAATGAAAAATAATAAATGTTAAATGTGTATTGATGGTATGAAAAAGAGGAATTAAATATAATTGTAAAGTGTAAGAAATATGAAAGCAAGTCACATTGTGAACGTGACCTATGTATGTGAATGTGGTATAATTATTTGTATAGTGGTATGAAGAATGATATGGCATGTATTAGTGGATCTATGAGAAATTAAGTTTTGATTTATGAAGAGTTAGACTATGGATTGTAATGGAAAGTGAAAAAGGACTCGAGTAACAATGGACGATGAAATTGTTATGATAATAACTGAGCTAGACTATCATATAATGCTTTCTGGTTGAAGGATTATGCTTGTGGAAATATATTATATGTATATGTGTTTAATAAAGATGGAAAGTATAATGTATGAAAAGTTTTATAAGAGATAGGTTAGAAATGGAAGTTGTATAAAGTTTGTATATGATTGAATGTTGTACACATAAGTGTTATAAGTAATATTGTTGATGTGAGTTAGGCAAATGATAATCATATGATCAAGAACAAATTGTTTTGAAGACAAAGTTGAATTATGTCAACTTTTGAGATAGTTGGAAATGTTTGAAGAAGAATAATAGAGGAACAATATTGATTTATAAACTACATATGTGACTATTAATATACTCTGGCTATATAATTTGTTTAGTGTAATTGGCTGGTTAAGTTTGTTATCAGCAGATTTGGGCCTAAGGTGATATGATTGTAGTATTATGTGGGTGAGATTGATAATTTTGTTTCAAGAAATATGGTTAGGAGTTGTGATTGGTAAAGTGGTATCTTATCAATTCTATGTTAGAAATTTGTTTATAATTATGAAAAATATGAATAGAGAAGAGAACCGTGTAAATGTCTTGAATTGTGAAGAATGAATAAAAAGTGATTATGTAATCATAGTAATGGTATGATAATGTGAGAATATGATAAATGGGAGAAATTTATGAAATGTGATTGAAAATGATACTGAATATATTTTTGTTATAAGATGAATTAATTGATGGAAACAATGTTAAGTGAATGAACTATGGGTAATAATTATAGTATGAGAAAAATTATGAGAATTATGGGAGATTGCACTGCTATTATTGAAAGCAGAAGATATATATGAATATTGAAAGATAATTTGAAGTAATTTGTTAGTAAGGAGTCGAACAGATGGATCCTAAGGGATTAGAAGTTGAGAATGAGTTTGACCTAATAGAATTGTGTTATGTATATTGATATGTGATGATAAACTTAAATAAGTTAATGGTTGGTTTGAATGGAATAAGATTGAAATGTTGTTATTTTATGACAGCTAGATCAATTGATCTAGAATTCATTAAGATTGTGAATTATTATCGAGATTTAATATGTATAGTTATGCTAAGAGTATAAGATATATATGATAATGTATATATGAAGTGATATGCTGATACATGAATGAATTATGATATATCAGTTATTAAAGATAATGAAAGGAAAAAGGTTGATTATCTGTAAAGTAAATTTATAAAGATTGTATCGATATTAATATTAAGTGAAAAACATGGTAAAGAGGGATTTAAGTATAAGAAATGAAAATATTGTTATCAATCAAGGTTTGATAAGTGGTTATTTTCAAAAGTGATTGTAATAATAGGATAATCTATAGTAAGATTTAATTCAATAATTTCCAAGATTAAAGTTAAGAGATTGCCTATAAAAAGATGAAGTGATAAATATCTTGAATGTAATAGATGAATGGTATATTTATAGATTATAAGATGATTTGATTATTGTATAAAAGAAAATTTCTTTGAAATGTAATGAGTTATTTTGGGTGTTTTGTTGAAAAAGTAATAAGATAAATATAGCTATATAATGATGAGTTGTGAATTGGGAAAAGATGATTGACTAAAGGTGGAAGAGTAAAAGTTATGTAATTTGATGAAATCATAATATAAGAATACGATTACCTTCATATGAATTAAGATGGTGTTTTATTATAAATGAATTGTTATTGTGCTGGATAATTTCGAGGACGAAATTATTTAAGGGGGAGAGAATTGTAATATCCCAAACTATACCCTAAAAGTTTTGGAATTATTGTTATATTTGGAGTTAATGTATATGTTTAATGGAAGTAAAAAGGGGAAATATTATAAGATGATATATATATATAAGGAAATATGAGAATATAAATACCATATAAAAGATATATACATATACATCACATATACATGGGATATAAAGTGGTGTAGGGAAAGTGAGTTATGTATATATTTTTATAATTAATTAATTAATAATTATGGTGATAAGGACAAAAAGAAAAAGAGAAAAGAAAGTCAAAGGTTGGAAGAGAGTGTGTGGTGGAGATTTATTGTTTTTATTATTATTGTTATTATTATTATTATTATTATATATATATTTGAAATAAGAATAAGAAGAGAAAAAAAGGAAAAAAAAAACGTGTTCTTCTTCTTCTTCTTCTTTTTGGCCGAGAGAGAGAGAGAGAGAGAGAGAGAGAGAGAGAGAAGCTAGAGAGAGAAGGAGGTGATTTTGCTTTTATTTACACCAAATACTTAAGGATTTCAAGTGGATAGTAAAGATTTGGCTAAAATCCAAGTAAGTTCTCTTTCTTGATTTCTTTGGTTTATTTGAAGTTGTATGAAGGTTTGATTGTTGATAATTGAAATTAGGGTTATATTATTGTAGTATGTTGGAGTATGTTTGATTTAATTAGGTTGGTGTTGGTGATTGAAGAGCAAGAGTTGTGTTTAGTGGAATTTCTTTTCTGTTTTACAATTAGTAAAGGCTGTGACTTGTACGATTTTTAATTAATTATAGAAAAATGTTCTTGAAGTGAATTTTTGATATGTTGTGACTCTATGAGTCTAGAATGACTGAAAAATATGTTGATTCGATTTTGGAATGGTTATGATTTTGGAAAGATTATTTTTATCAGACCTGTTCCAGCAGGTACCTTAACTGAGACAGCTATATTTCGGGATTTTTAATAAAATGTAGAAAAATTATATTCAATTGAATTTTGGATATGTTGTTGCCTAATGAGTCTAGTATTTGAGAAAAATAATTTGGAACCAAGTTGATTGAATTTAATTTATGGAATTCACAAAGTTTAGAACTGCTGCCAGGATGCAGGGCAATTGGGGCAGTCTGTTTGGGTGAACTATTTGACCAAGATTTTGTGTTCAGTTTGATCTGAAATTTTAAAGGAATGATTTTAAGATATAAAATTAAGTTCTGTAAAAATTTTAGAGTTTTTAGTCAAGTATATTATTTTATACAAATTTTCAAATTAAGGATAAAATTTAGTCTAAAACCAGAATTTACTATTCATATGGTCATTTTGCTAATATTCCTTTTGGATTAGGTTGTGAAGAGGTTGAATTGCCCTAATCTAAGTGTTGAGGATTCTTGGAAGAGTAGGTGTATAGAGTGGTGTAAGTTGGTTTTAAGGTAAGTACAAAGTTTATATGATTGCACTTATTTACATGAATTAAGACTTAACACATTTGTTTGTAAATGTGTTAAGTGAATTACTATATTGTCAATATAATTTGATTAAGGTTATGATTGGATGATGTGAAAGATATGAAGATCATTCAAATAGGTAAGTACAATGCAATTTGTTATGATAAATATTGTAATGATGAATTGTGCTAATGTGTTTTGAGAAATGATGAAATGTATTGTAATTGTGGTTGGTAATAATGATTGAAATGAAATAAATAGACATGTTGATTATATGATGATGAATTTAAGATATATGCTCAATATAATTGTTTATGTATACTTGAATGATGAAGTGCTATAACGTGAATTGAAATATGATAAGAGGTGAAGCCATTGAGATTGGCTATGATGAATCAAATGAGATGTGAAGCCATTGTGTTGGCTACGAGAATGTAAATGAATTATAATTGAGGCATGGTTGCATGTTTTGAAAATGAAATGAATTGAGAAAGAAATGTACAAAGATATAAATGAAAAGAGTTGTGTCTAATATGTTAATTCAACTTTCAGAGTTCTGGATTTGACGGCATGCCTATAACATATGAAATGTAACAGTCTAGCCGGGTTGAGGATCTCCTCAAGTTGTTGAGTTGATGGTCCAAGAGACTGGGTCTGTTACACTATATGAATTATAAACGTGAAATATATGAAAAGTAACAGTCTTGCCGGGTTGAGGATCTTCTCGATTAGTCGGGTGGATGGTCCAAGAGACTGGGTCTGTTACACTATCTATGGATAGAGATATGATATATGTTGCCTACGGGCTTGATTATTGTGATTATGGATCAAAGCAGTAACTCTGAACTTTGAATAACATATTAGTGTTTTGGGCCCGAGTCTGTCTTTATTGTCAATGTGAAATGCAAGTATTGAAATATTGATTGTGAGTATTAATAATGAATTATGCTTGGTGGATTGTGAATAATATAATGTTATTAAGTGTAATAGGAAAATGAATTGTGGTTGATGATAAAGGTTGTCTTTATTGGAAATATGATTTATGATTTATATGATATGTAAATTGTGTATTGCAATAATGAGTGATATGATGTGTAATGTGTGTATTGCAATAATGGTTGGTGTGGTATATATTTAATGTAGGGGTATTAATATATTGGTTTTGAGTATTGGTGATGCATTGGGGTTGGTGATAATATTATATATATATATATACATCTTATATGAAATTAGCTAGGATATATTAAAGATAAAGTTAAAAAGAAAAGAAGATATGATAAGAACTAATTATATATTGAATCGATGTATCATTACATATCAATACTTCTATACTATCTGTTTATATTTTATATTTGGACTACTAAGCTCTCGGGCTTAGCGCGGGTGTTTATTCGCGCAGGTATTTAGATGGAAGATATGAAGTCTTTTGTTATGCCACAAGAAGAGTAAAGTTTGTCGAGACCAACTAGAGGGTTATGCATACATGTATAAATTTTAATTATGATGTATTTCTGACGAGAGAGTATTTATATGTATAAATGAAGTTTTAATAAAGATAATGACTTTGTAAATGTTATTTAAATTAATGTATTATGGTTTGAACTCTATTATAAATATTTTAAAAGGTAACGAAAAGTGACATCCTTATACTTTATATATTTACTGTATGTATACTAGGTATACGCATAGTACTTATATAGGGTATCAGGGTGTTACAGATAACTTGATGTAGCATATAAATCTAGTAATGTATAATAACTGTATGGTTTTAAATTGAGTTGGATTGTGAATATAGAAGTGTGAATTCTTCTTGCAGGATTGTAGTTGAGGTTATAAGGGTGGATTATTGGGAGTGTACTTGAGTTGAATTGTGAAACAAAATGTTTTTCAAATATAAGAAAAATCAGTTTTGTCGACACTTGGGACCTAGAATTTTAAGGGAGACTCTGTCAAAATTTTTATTTTTATTTTTGAAAAATTTTTATAAGGAACATTAAGTAAGCTGACATAACCAGAGCTCGTATCTTGATGTAGCATTCCTCCCCGGCTTATTATAGGTCGGGAAGGGGTGTTACATATCTGCCTCCTGCGGACCCCTGGGATTGGCAGTGGCCTGAGGCCCAGCGGACAACCGACCTGGGTTGGGAAAGGTTTGTATTTGCAGTTATGGTTGTTGGAAATAATGATGAACTTTGAATAACATATTAGTATGTTTTGGGCCCGAGTATGTATTTGTTGTTAATATGATATACAAATGTTGAAATAAATAAATATTGAGATCAATGATTGGTGAATTGTGAATATAACAATGTTATGTAGTCTGATATGTAATGTGTATATTGTTTGTGAGTATTAGTGATGGATTGTGGTTGATGATAATGGTTGCCTTTATTGGGAATATGATTTATGATTGGTAAACTATGATTTGTCGTAATGTTATAAGCATATATATATAGTTTATGAGGTTGGTAGAAATTTATGTGGAATGCATTGGAAAAAGGGAAAACAGGTTAAGAGAATGATAAAACATGATGCTAAAAATATGAGGTATGTTTATTTTGCAATGTATATTTTGTTTTTAATATTTATTTGTATTACTAAGCTTTTGGGCTTAGCGTGGTTATATTAATCGCGCAGGTAAAAGGTGATGGATTTGGAGTTAAACCATTATGTCTTGAAAAGGGCAAGTGTAGCTCGAGACCAACTAGAAGATGGTGCATGCATGTATAAGTTAATATATATATTGCATTTTTTTTATAAGAATGTATTCATATGTATCAATAAATCTTTGGAAGAGACAATGTAACTATTATATATATATGTGTTATTATCAAAAGGATAGTGATCTTGTAAATCATTTTATATAATAAAATGTACTATTGTTTTAGAAGTTTAGTAAAGATTTTTAATTGTAATAACTAGTGGCATCCTTATACTCTATATACTTACTTTACGTATACAAAGTATATGTATGGTACTTATATAGAGTATCGGGGTGTTACAAATATTTTGGTATCAGAGCTTAGGTTCCAGATTCTCGGCCTAAGTAAATTTAAAAGAAAAGTTTTAAAAAGAAAAATGATGATAAACGAAAATGAAAAGAATGAAAATTTTGATACATGCATATGCATTAACATCTAGGTTGGTCTCGAAGGTGGTATTATATGAATTAAAATGTATTTAGATTATATGAGATGGAAAAATGTATGTAAGTTTAATTGATAAATTAAAGAATGGAAGTTTACTTGAGGAAAGAAAATTGTGAAATGTTGACAATTGAAATGTGATTATAATATAAAGAAATGATTGGAAGAATAAAGTTGAGAATGAGTTAAAAACAAAATCAAGATTAATGTATGTAATCTTTCCTCTACAATTTGAATCTCTTTCTAATAAACCTTATGTTTGGATTACTAGAAAGAGGAAACATTGTTGGATGGGTAATATGAATAGATATGTTGTTAAGTGAAGAAAGTATGGTGAGATATTAAGTGAGTTGGTGGGTATAGACAAAGTCTGACCATTTAAGGTTTGAATATGTAAAGTTAAAGTTGTTAAAAGAAAAAGAGATGAGATTGGTTAAATAAGAAGATATAATGGTGTTGGTTACATTGTTGTTTAGAATGCAAACATTGTAATTTTAATGTTAGAAATGTGATATGCTTGAGTGTTGTTAAAGCTCATATTAATGGTGGTAAGATGTGATAATGGGATTTTTGAAATGAGCTTTAATATTTGTGGAAAGGATATACTTTGATGTTGTTTTGTGGTATGTATATATAAGATGATTTTTTTTTAAGTTGATATTAAGAAAACAAGATGAGTTCATGGAAGTTTAAATATAGTAGTAAGATGAGAGTTTTTAATGTTAATGGAGTTTGGATAAAGACTATGTAAACATCGATAGTTTAATGTAAATAAAACTTATGAGTTATGTGGAATGAATGTTATTGGATATAAAATTATTATGAATTGGGTAATGTGATTGATAATATGAGAATGATTACGCTTGCATTAACAGACTTGTGCAAAGCTAAGTCATGTAATAAGATTGATAGTGAGAATTGGATTAAGCAATGTTGGTTCAAGAAATTGAGGTTTGTAAGAACTAAACTTGGAAAGTGTATAGAGGTTATTGGGCTCAATGTGTATATGATTGGATGTAATATACATATGTATAAATATGTGAGTGATATATATATATGTTGAAGGGTAAGCAAATGGATGTAAAGATGGTATACTAAATGTATTTAAAAATAAATGTGAAAGAGGTGTCACCTTAGTAATGTGACTAAGATTTTATGAAATATGATTATAGTTAGAATGTATATATGTGTGGAATAGATAAATAACTTAAGCCATGTCAAAAAGGGATAAGAATGATGTTGTGCAATGAGAAGAAATAAATGTAAAATACTTGAGTCGTTTTGGAAAGCAGTCCCGGATTGGATGCCACGACCGTGGCTCTTGAAGGCCACGACCGTGGGGACTTAAATGTTGATATAACTTGTAATTTGTGATCTAAAGGCTTAAAAATGAGACTAATATATGAATGTATTATATGTTGTGATGTGCATAAGGTGAGTTTGTTGAAGCATCAATGTCATTGAGTAATGAATTGCATAGGAAATGAGAAATGTAATGAAATGATTATAACACTTGAGCAATTACATAAAATGAATATGGTTTGAGAAGCTATGAAGAGTAAGTACAAACTACATTATTGCATATATTCATATAATGTTGAGATTGAATATACATTAAATGATATCGATGATGCATAAGAATAAGGTTATGTTGTGTGTAATGTGAATATTGATGATATACATGAATACTTTTATGATAAATTGATTGATGTGATTTGAGACATGATAATAATATAAATAACATGAATGAAGCATATTTGCTTATACGATGATAAAATGAGAATTTATTTGGGAAATATTGGACAGTAATATGGTTATAGGTTCAAAGTATGTGTGAGGAAATGTTTTATGTATACATGTATAGTAAGAGATTGTAATGGAAAAAGAAAATATAATGTATGAAATTTGGAGAAGAGATAAATTGGAAATAGAGTAATGAACGAACTTGTGTAAAAATTGTATATGATCAAATGTTGTGCATAGGAGATGTTAAAGATAATATATTTGAATATGAATTAGGCTATTAATGATCAAGTAATCAAGAACAAATTGTTTTGAAGTGAAGTTGGAATGTGCTAAATCTTGATGTAGTCAAAGTTTGGAGAATGGATATATATAATCCTTATGATCCAACTTAGTAGTGTAATTGAAAAGATTTGATTATAGCACAATTATGGTAAAACAGATAATTATGTTTCTAGTAACATGGTTGAAAGTTATGATTAGTAAATGTGTATCTTATAACTTTTGTGTTAACAATTTGGTTATAATTTTGAAAAGTAAAGAAAGAAAAGAGAATTGTGATAATATTTTGAGTTATGATTAATGTAATAAAAAGACAATTATTGTAATTATAGTAATGTTATAAAAAGGTGAAGAGATGGTAAATGGGAGAAAGTGTAACTTGTGATTGAAAGTTATATTGAATATGTTTGTGGTATGAAGTGAATAAGTGGATGATTTTAAAGTTTAAATGAGTGAATTATGAGTAATACATATGGTACGAGATAATCATGTGAATTTGGTGGAAATTGTACTAAGATAATAGAAGATAAATTATGTGTATATTGAAAGATAATTGGAAATAATTTGTTATTAATGATCATAGTTTCAAAAAGTTGAATATGGAGTTAAAGGAATTAGAAGGTGGAAATAAGTTGGATCTAATGGAATTAAGTTATATATATTGTGAAATCCAATGATAAATTTAAATAAGTTAATTGTTGGTTTGAATCAAACCAGATTGAATGTGGTATATTGTGACAAATTGATCGAATGATCTAGATTTCACTAAGATGGTGAATCAATACTGAGATTTAAAACGTCCAGTTGCATTGGGAGTATATAATTTAATGATAATGTATATGATGTAATATCTTGATAGATAAATGGACATGAATGAATTGAATTATATCAATTGTAAATAGTGATTAAAGGGGAAAAGTTGATTATTTGTAAGTTAAGTTCAAAAGTATTGTGTTAACATTTATGTTAAGTGAGAAGTAAGATAAAGAGGAATTAAGTGTATGATAAATAAGAATATTATTATCGATTAAGGTTTGACCAAATGTCTATATTGAGAATAATTGTAATGACGGGATGATCAATATTAAGATATAAATCAATGATTTTTTTTTTAGTGTAAGTTAAGAGAATAGTTATAAAGAGATGAAGTGGTAAAGTATTTGAATGTAATAATGGGACGAAGATGATTGGATTCTTGTATATAGATAAGGTATTTGGGATTGTAATGAGTTATTTTGAATATTGGATAAAAATGTAATAAGATATATATATTATGACAAGTTATGGAATTGAAAAAGATGATTGATTCTAGTAGGAAGAATACACATTATGTGAGTTGATGAAACCAGCATATAAGAATACTATTCATCTTATATGAAGATTTAAGATGGCGTATTGTTAAGAATGGAGTGTTATTGAACTGGATAATTTCGAGGACGAAATTATTTAAGGGGGAGAGAATTGTAATATCCCGAGATATACCTTAAAAGTTTTGGAGGAGTTGTTATATTTGGATTTAATATATATGTGATGTATATGTATATGTCTAATTGTAATATCCCTAAGTGTGCCTAGAAGTTATGATAATATTGTTATTATTGAATTGAAGGTGTAAGTGATAAGTGGTAATTGTGTATGGTTTATTTGAATGATAAAAGAAGTTAAGAGATAATGTATATGTGTAATTGGAAAGAAAAGCAATGTGTAGAGAGAAGTGTATATGTAGTGTATATGGTGATATATATGACATATAAGTTGGTCAAAGGGCTTGGTCAAGGGAAGAAGATATTTATATTGTTAAGTGTGAAATTACCAAAATGGGCAAGAGTTTGTAAAGGGAATTAAAATGTGCATGAGGGTAAGATAGTAAATTACTTTTGGAGGAGTATTTAATGAGTGTTGACTTTAGGGTTTCTTCATCATTTCTTCTTCTTCTTCCTTGTGTGGTCGGCTCACCTAAAGCAAAGGAAGACAAGAGAGCTAAGTGAGGGTTTGATGTTCTAAGCTTCAAAGTTGAGAGAGATTTCAAGTAAACAAGTTGGAATTTCAAGAATTTCATGATTTTGGGTAAGTTTGCTCTTGTTTACTCTTGTTATTTTTGAAGTTATGCTTGAGTTGAGTTGTGATTTGATGATGGTATGATTAAGTTGCTTATGGTGTGATTTTAAGTATTGATTTTGCTTGATAGATGAGAAGTTGGGTTGGTGTTGGTGATGGAAGAGTAAGAGTTGTGTTTAGTGAAATTGTTTCTGTTTTACAATTAGTAAAGGCTGTGATTTGTATGATTTTTAATTAATTATAGAAAAATATTCTTGAAGTGAATTTTTGATATGTTGTGCCTCTATGAGTCTAGAATGACTGAAAAATATGTTGATTCGATTTTGGATAGGTTATGAGTTTAGAAAGATTATTTTTATTAGACCAGTTCCAGCAGGTACCTTAACTGAGACAGCTCTATTTCGGGATTTTTAATAAAATGTAGAAAAATCATATCCAATTGAATTTTGGATATGTTGTTTCTTAGTGAGTCTAGTATTTGAGAAAAATAATTTGGAACCACGTTGATTGAATTTGATTTATGGAATTCACAAAGTTCAGAACTGCTGCTAGGATGCAGGGCAATTGGGGCAGTCTGGTTAGGTGAACTATTTGACCAAGATTTTGTGTTCAGTTTGATCTGAAATTTTAAAGGAATGCTTTTAAGATACAAAACTAAATTCTGTAAAAATTTTAGAATTTTTAGTCAAGTAGATTATTTTATACAATTTTTCAAAATAAGGATAAAATGGAGTCTAAAACCAGAATGTACTATTCATATGGTCATTTTGCTAATATTCCTTTTGGATTAGGTTTTGGAAGGAAGTGAATTGCCCTAAGTTGAGAAGTAAAGAACTCTTGAGAGAAGAAGAGTTTAGAGTTGTGTGAAGTGCTATTGAGGTAAGTACAAAACCCTATTTGATTTCATATATTTATATGACTTTGAACCTTAAACAATTTGATTATAAATGTGTTAAGAAATCTATTATATCATTGATACCTATGAGTATATCAATAAGAGTATATGAAATGTGAGAGCATTCAATAATGTATATACTATGAAAGATGAAAGATGTGATGATATGATTGTATGATATGATGATATAATAATGTAATTGATTGTGTATACTTAAATGATGAATGATTATATATGTAATAATAATGAGACATGAAATAGAGATTGAGATATAATGATGTATGAAGCTATCGTGATTGGCTATGATGATGTAAATGATGATTGAGGCATGTTTGCCTAATTGATGCCATTGTGATTGGCTATGATGAGGTAAATGATGAATTGTTCCAATGTGATTTGAGATATGGTGCAAATCTATTGTGTAATGTGAAATGAATTGAGAAAGTAGAGATAAATGGACGAACTTATCTGCCTCCTGCGGAACCATGCGGACCCCTGTGGATTGGGCAACCGAACTTGGACTACCGACCTGGTTGGGGGAAAGTTCGATTCATTCAGTGTTATACGTACCTATCTGCCTCTTGCGGAACCATGCGGACCCAGTGAATTGGGCAACCGAACTTGGACTACCGACCTGGTTGGGAGAAGGTTCGTTAATGATAGTTTTATACATGCCTATCTGCCTCCTGCGGACCCCTGGGATTGGCAGTGGCCTGAGGCCCAGTGGACAACCGACCTGGTTGGGGAAAGGTTTGTATTTGCAGTTATGGTTGTTGGAAATAATGATGAACTTTGAATAACATATTAGTATGTTTTGGGCCCGAGTATGTCTTTGTTGTTAATATGATATACAAATGTTGAAATAAATAA
This sequence comes from Garcia nutans, assembly GCA_947685225.1. NCBI lineage: Eukaryota > Viridiplantae > Streptophyta > Magnoliopsida > Malpighiales > Euphorbiaceae > Garcia > Garcia nutans. The sequence goes on from CANTUV010000005.1 coordinate 20,794,724, forward strand.
ATATTGAGATCAATGATTGGTGAATTGTGAATATAACAATGTTATGTAGTCTGATATGTAATGTGTATATTGTTTGTGAGTATTAGTGATGGATTGTGGTTGATGATAATGGTTGCCTTTATTGGGAATATGATTTATGATTGGTAAACTATGATTTGTCGTAATGTTATAAGCATATATATATAGTTTATGAGGTTGGTAGAAATTTATGTGGAATGCATTGGAAAAAGGGAAAACAGGTTAAGAGAATGATAAAACATGATGCTAAAAATATGAGGTATGTTTATTTTGCAATGTATATTTTGTTTTTAATATTTATTTGTATTACTAAGCTTTTGGGCTTAGCGTGGTTATATTAATCGCGCAGGTAAAAGGTGATGGATTTGGAGTTAAACCATTATGTCTTGAAAAGGGCAAGTGTAGCTCGAGACCAACTAGAAGATGGTGCATGCATGTATAAGTTAATATATATATTGCATTTTTTTTTATAAGAATGTATTCATATGTATCAATAAATCTTTGGAAGAGACAATGTAACTATTATATATATATATGTGTTATTATCAAAAGGATAGTGATCTTGTAAATCATTTTATATAATAAAATGTACTATTGTTTTAGAAGTTAAGTAAAGATTTTTAATTGTAATAACTAGTGGCATCCTTATACTCTATATACTTACTTTACGTATACAAAGTATATGTATGGTACTTATATAGAGTATCGGGGTGTTACAAGATTTCTCACTTGAAAAAGATAACTAATGATTCATGCCAAAAACAAGCCCATGGTTAATTTATTCTTAGTGTAAACTAGGCCCACAATTGATTTTTGGTATCTCATAATTGACCTAAATATTTTTGCAAGCTCTTTGTAAGAAAAGCTTTGGTGAAAATAGTTTTGTTTCTAAGCCCATTGTAAAAGATTTTAGAAAAATGGATTTTGGGCTTAGTATTGGGGCCATGGGCCAAAGAATTTTTTGATTTATTTTTAGAAAAGTCTTATGTCCAAAGACCAACTTGAAAAAAATTTTGAAAATAGCTTTGGTCTTTTGGACTTTAAAGAAAAATTTCTTTTGAGCTTACAATATACTTAGGTCATATTAGAAAAAGAACAAACCAAATAAGCCATGATTTAAGCCAAAATAAATTAACCATAGTCAAACAACATGCATTTGGGGTAAAACCTAAGGAAAGTAACTAGGCCAATTACATGAGCTTTAGTCTTTGGGTTAAAAAGACTTAGGTTCCCATAGCAAGTATATACCAAACGGTACGAGACTATGAGTGGTTATGCCATGCTCGATCTCCATACCTTGAGTGAAAGTATGGTATCCCTTACATAACATAACACGGGTAACACGGGCGTCCTAACTCATGCACACGATGCAATCTAAGATGATGCAATGGATAATATCATTATAAGAAAGAATAGAATAATATAAAGACCAACGGAATCAACTTCTCTAATCCCTAGTAGAGTCACCACTGTGAGCATAGATTTTTGCCCCCACTCCCGGTGGAATGGTTCTTGCGACTTCGGCACTGTTTAGGCTCGGGGCCTTAGAGAACATGGACCTAAGTCCGGAGAACATAGAGTCGCCACCCGGACAGGCCGGGAAAAAAGAAAGGGGTGGATGACTCGATTCCTAAGGAATCCCCAACCCCCTAATGGGTTCGGAAAGTTGGGTACGTGTGGGGAAGGTGAGAAATGGCCCAGCACCCTCACAACACCCGGTTTATTGAAACCGACCTCCTTTACAGGTCTTAATATTATAAAATTCTTAAATACAACAATATTATCCATATTACACACAATAATTAAAAGAAAGCATCAATATATTAAAATCAAAGCAAGGTCCAAGCAAAACAAATAAATGGACACCCATCTGAAGATGGAAACATGTCCTTACATCACATGCCTAAATAGGACACCCACCGAAAGGTAGAAACATGCCCTTTACATTGGTTCTAAAATAGAAAAGCAATTTAAATTATATGACTTTAACTAATGAGGTACCCACCAAGTGGAAACATACCTCTTACAACATTTAAAAATCTAAATAAATTGATAAAAGTAAATAACCATTCATAATAAATAAATCATTCATCAAAGGTATCAAATATCAATAAAAAGTAAACATCCATCCATTATAAATAAAATAAACCAAGCATTGAATTTAAATAAATTAAAGCATAAGAAATAAAACAAAGCATGATCAAATATGAAATTGAATAAGGTAAATAAAAATCCAAATTATAGTTACTATTTCCATTTAGGGTTCTTTATCTCATGTGTTAAGATTTTAGAATTCATAAAATTAGGCTACTGTGACTTTTTTTATGGAATTAAAATAGATTGAGGTTTTATGTTTTAAAAGGTTGGTAAGACTCTTTGATTAAATAAATTAATATTTGAATGGTGAAATCATGAAACTAGGGTTTTAGACACTTTAAAATATTTTTGATTTGTGGTTTTAAAAGGTGATTTCAAGCTTACTGTGTAAATTTAAAATATTTATGTTTTTATGGTTTTTAATATTTTAAAGGATTAAGGTTTAGAAAATGTTAGGGTTTAAGGTTTTAAAGGAGTTAGAGTTTACTATTTTAGGTTTAGAAGTTGTATTTAGGTTTAGTGTTTTAGAATTTAGGGTTTCGGTGATGCATGATTTTTAGGATTTGGAAAAAACAATTGAAGATTTTATGGAATTTTATGAAAATAAACCAACGATTTAAAGTTTATAAAGCAAAAAAAGATATTTTTAAAGCTTTTGGGAAAGTAACAGACATAATTTTGAGTTTTGAAAATTTGGAAAATAAATTTTAGTTTTGGAGTTTTGAAGAAATAAATCTAATAACTTTAATCTTTTAGAAAATAAAGCCATGATTTAAGATTTTCAAACCTTACAAAAGGTGAATTGAGGTTATAAAGTTTTTAATCTAAAAGAAACCAAAGGATGATTAAGCTACTGTGAAAACAAAAAATAAAAGGAATTAAGAATTTAAACCTTATTTTGTTAGTTACACCAAAATTGCTTCTTGGATGAACAAATTCAAAGACAAGTCTTTTTGCCTTTGAATTGCTTAAATAATTTTTCTGCTCCCTCAAAAAACTAGCTTGATTCAAGTTAATTTCCTTCACGGATTTGGATCCACTTTTTCAAGCTACTGTCCAATTTTAGATTTTTGGCCTCCCCTTTTTTTTTGTGTTGTTTAATCCATATTTATAGAAGTTTTATATCCTTCATTCCTAATTATTCACGGCATCTTTATTGAATAAGAAAAGGAAACCAAAACCTAATTGTATTAGGTTTCGGAAAATTTGCATAGAAAAAATTTCACTGGCGAAAAAAACTATTGCGGAAAAACTATGCTGGCAAAAAAATCTGCTGCAGCTGGCTGTGGCAGTGCACGTGGAACGGACCCGTAGGCCATTTCGCCTGCAGGAAATTCCTGTGGGCGAAAGGCCCACGGGCCCGAGCTGAATCGTCGCCGGTTTGTTTTTGAATTTTTATTCATTTTACCATTTTTTACTAAAATAAATATTAAAATTAATTAAGATACCATAAAAATTATTTTGGACTAACTAAAATATATTGGACAACACAAAACTTTTTTAGACTAATTAAAATATATTGGACCGGACCGGGTAAAAAATTAAGGATCTACAATCTCATGCCAAAATCGCCACTGGTTCTTCCTCGTAAGTCAGATTTGGACTCACCTAAATGGACTCCACTGACAAGATATGAGATGGGTCAGACTTGTATCTCCGAAGCATCGAGATATAGAAAATATTATGTATTCGATCCAATTCAGGCGGCAAAGCTAGTCTATAAGTCACTGGACCAACTCTCTCCGACACCTCATATGGTCCTATGAAATGAGGACTCAACTTTTCTTTGCGGCCAAATCTCAAAATCTTCTTCCATGGAGACACTTTCAGAAACATTTTATCTCACACACTGAACTCTATGTCTCTTCTCTTTAAATCTGAATTGGATTTCTGTCGGTCTGAAGTTGCTTTCAAACGACCCCGAATCACCTTCACTTTCTCTTCTGTTTCCTTAATCAAATCGGGACCAACCAGTTTACCTTCTCCAACTTCATTCCAACACAAAGGTGTCCTGCATCTCCTGCCATATAAAGCCTCATAAGGAGTCATCCCAATACTCCACCGATGACTGTTGTTATAAGCAAACTAAATTAATAGCAAAAATCTATCCCAATTCCCGGTAAAATCAATGATACAACTCCTCAACATATCCTCCAGAATCTATATCACTCTCTCTGACAGTCCATCTGTCTGAGGATGGAAAGCAGTGCTAAAATGCAATTGAAAACCCAAAGCATCATGCAAACTCTTCCAAAACCTCGAAATAAACTGGGGATCTCGATCTGACACCAAAGAAACTGGGGCTCCATGCAACCTGACTATCTCATTGATATACTGCTCAGCCAACCTCTCAAGAGAATAATCCATCCGAACTAGAAGAAAATGAGCTATCTTCATCATCCGATCAACTATCACCCAGATTATATCATGCTTCTTCTGGGTCAAAGGCAGTCGAGTCACAAAATCCATTGTCAATCACTCCCATTTCCACTCTGGCATTGTTAAAGGTTGGAGCAACCCTGAAGAAACTTGGTGCTCAGCCTTCACTTTCTGGCAAGTGAGACATCTAGATACAAGCTCTGCTATGTCCCTCTTCATACCTGACTACCAATAAAGTCGCTTCAAGTCCTGATACATCTTGGTACTCCCAGGGTGCATAGAAAAAAGTGACTGATGTGCTTCCTCTAATATCATTATTTTAAATTCTGCATCATCAGGAATACACAATCTATCTCTGTACCATAAACTTCCATCATCCCTCACATAAAATCTTGACTCTTCCCTTTCTGATAAACCAACACCATTTTTTGAATTCTCTCATCTGCCAACTAAGCCTCCCTAATATGATCCAACAAGACTGGCCTTAACTGCAACTAAGCCATCAGAGCACCATCATCAGAAGATTCAAATCTAGCGTGCAACGCTCTCAACTCAACAAGTAATGAGAGCGAATAAGCAGTCAAACCTACCAAAGACTTTCGACTCAAGGCATTAGCAACAACATTTTGCCTTACCAGGATGATAATCAATCAAATAGTCATAGTCTTTAATTAACTCTAACCTCCATCTTTGCCGAAGATTCAGCTCTCTCTGAATACCCAGGTATTTCAAACTCTTATTATCCATATAAATGATACACTTTTCCCCATACAAATAATGCCGCCAAATCTTCAAGGCAAAAACTATTGCTGCTAATTCCAAATCATGCGTCGGATAATTCAGTTTATACAGTTTCAACTATCGAGAGGCATAAGCAATGACTCTACCCTCTTGCATCATAACACAACCTAAACCACTGTGTGAAGCATCACTGTATATCACATATGGCTTACCTTCCACAGGCAGGGTAAGGACAGGAGCTTGTGTCAACATCTCCCTCAGCTGCTCAAAACTCGCCTGACACCGATCAGACCACACAAATCTAACTCCTTTCTAAAGTAATCTAGTGAGTGGTGTAGCTATTATAGAAAAACCCTTTACAAATCGACAATAATAGCCTGCCAATCCCAGAAAACTTCTAACCTCTGTCACAATCTTCTGTGGACTCCAATTCAAGATAGCCTTAACTTTACTCGGATCAACTCTAATACCCTCTGCTGAAACCACATGACCAAGAAAAGCTACCTGATCTAGCCAGAACTCACACTTAGACAGCTTAGCATACAACTACTTCTCTCTCAGAGTCTGCAATACGATCTGCAAATGCCTATCATGATCCTCCTCATAATGCGAATACACAAAGATGTCATCAATGAAGACTACCACAAACTGATCCAAAAATGGTCTGAATACCCTGTTCAACAAATCCATAAAAGCTGCTGGTCCATTCGTCAATCCAAAGGGCATCACCAGAAACTCATAATGCCCATACCTCGTACGAAAAGCTATCTTGGGTACATCCACATCTCTGACTCTCAACTGATGGTATCTTGATCTCAGATTAATCTTAGAGAATACTGATGCTCCCTTCAACTGATCAAAGAGATCATCTATCCGAGGCAAAGGATACTTGTTCTTGATGGTCACCTTAATCAACTGCCTATAATCAATACACAATCTCATGGTGCCATCATTCTTCTTCACAAACAGCACAGATGCTCCCTACGGGGACACACTAGGCCGGACGAACCCTTTATCCAATAACTCCTGCAACTGCACCTTCAACTCTCTCAACTCAGCAGGTGCCATTCGATAAGGGGTAATAGAGATAGGAGTGGTACCAGGCAACAAATTGATACCAAACTCCACTTCTCTTTCAGGATGTACCCCTGGTAACTCATCAGGGAAAACATTTGAAAACTCAGCAAGTGTGGGTATACTTTCAAGCAGGAATCCCATTACTCTAGTATCTACAACATGAGCAAGATAAGCCTCTCATCTCTTCCGAATCATCCTCCCAGCTGAAACAGCTGAAACAAACATAGATGAAAGATACCTTTGCTCACTAAATACCATCACATCCCTACCATCACGTGTTCTCAAAATAACACATTTCTTCTAACAGTCTACCACAGCCCCATGCTTGGATAACCAATCCATGCCCAAAATCAGATCATATTTCCTAAAAGGCATCTCAATCAGGCATGGGCCCAAAAGAAACTAATATGCCATTCAACTTTCAGAGTTAATGTTTTGGTTTAATTATCACATTTATCATTATCCCAACTAGGCTTCAAGGATTAGGCTCAACCAAGTTTCAAGGGGAGCAAAGCATGCTAAGCATCAACCCAACTTGGCTTCAAGAACCAAACCCAACCTAGCTTCAAGGGTTGTAACATCTCAACTAGGCTTCAAGGACTAGACCCAATCAAGCTTCAAGGGGAGTTAAGCATGCTAAACTTCAACCCAACTTGGCTTCAAGAATCAAGCCCAACCCAGCTTCAAGAGGTTGTTACTATTAGGCATGCCACCAACAACAAAACTCTGAAAAGTGAATAACACATTAGGCACAATTCTTTCATTATTTCATTATAAATTCCATTCTCATTTCCTCATAATCATCTAGGCAAACATGCCCCAATTATTTCATTTGCATCATTATAGCCAACAACAATGGCTTCACATCTCATCATTAGGGTATACACAACCAATTGCGTTGTACATATAATTTGAATGATCATCATATCTTTCACATTATGCAAATCATAATATTAATCCAATGTATCAACAATGTAATAGATTACTTAACACATTTACAACCAAATGTGTTAAGTCCCAATGTCATATAAATGTATGCAATAATGTAGGGTATGTACTTACCTCAAGAGCAACTCAGACAACACCAAACTCCTCTTCCAAGAATCCTTCAACACTATGATTAGGGCAACTCAATCTCTTCAAAACCTAATCCAAAAGGGATGATACACACTTACTTAGAGATACACATGAGACAATAAGACTAAGGACCAACTAGGGCAAACTCTAAACATGACACACTTAACAACACGGGCGTGTTCCTGACCGTGCCCTAAAACCACAACACAGAAGCTTTGACACGCTCAGTGACATGGGCGTGTCACTGGCTGTGTCAATCCACCAACATCACAGTAGCTATGACACGTTCAATAACACGGGCATGTTACTGACCGTGTTAATGCTACTACAACACAGAAGCTATGACACGTTCAATAACACGAGCATGTCACTGATCGTGTCACCCATCCAAGAACACAGAACCATTGACACGCCTAAAGACCTGGCCGTGCTCATGGGCGTGTCAGGCCAAAAATCCTGATTCTGGCAACAACAACCTCACATCCAACAAACCTCTTACTTCCACCATGTTCCACTTCAAACAAACTTAACTAAACACACCCATAAACCATAATAGCTTGCAAAAACACCAAAACAATTCAAAACATACATCAAACACCAATTCACAATCATCACATAGTCACAACTCAAACACAACACTTGCTCTTCCACCAAACCTAACACTTTCTCTTCAATCCAACCCCAAAAATCAACACCAAGAAGATTACACACCCTCAAATACACCATAATCAAATATACACATACCATCAATAATCAAACACCAAACCCACAACACAACTTAAAAGAAAACAAGGGAATCAAGCGGAAAAACTTACCACAAGTGATGAAAACCCTTAGAATTCCAATTTGATCACTTGAAACATCCTTAAATCTTGAGTTTGGATGAGCAAAATCTATCTTTCCTCTCTTGGTATGGTGATGGTCGACCAACAAAGAAAGAAGAAGAAGATGAATAGAAAAGAGCAAAGTCAACTCTCCCTCTTCACTTAACCACTCAATCTCTCTTTTGTTCTCAACCAAGCAATTATATTAATATAATATTACAAATATCATTATCCACTTTTCACTTAATTTCCATTTCAATTAATTAAAATTAATTATTTCTTCTTTGGACCATTTAATAATTTGACTCGTATATGTTGTATATATCTCTATATATACAACATATACACTCTTCTCTTCTTTAATCTTCCCACTTAAACATATACATTTAATCCAAATATAACAATAAATATTCCAAAACTTTTAGGGTATACTTTGGGATATTACACCATTAGTGGCATTGGAAAGCTAACATGCAAATGAAACTAGAAACATCATAATTACTCTGATCGGAGTTTGGAAGGCACCAAAACTGTAATATCCCAAATGATACCCTAAAATTTTAGAAATGCTTATTGTCGTAATGGAATTAAATGTTAAGTGTATATTTGAGTATGTGAAAAGATTAAAAGAAGGAGTGTGTATATGTTGTATATATAGAGATATATACAACATATACAATTCAACAAGTGATATGGGGTCAAAGGATATTTGAATTAATTAAATATTAAACATTATTAGTGGAAGATGATATTTTGTTTATTATAATAATTAATTTACTTGGTGGAAAGTGATTTGAGGAAAGAGGTTTGGTTAAAAGTGAAGAGGGTGTGGTTGACTTTCATCTTCTTCTTTCTTCTCTTTTGATAGCCGGCCACCACCACCATCTTCATCAAGGAAGAGGTTTTGTTGATTCCTAACTCAAGATTTAAGGGTGTTTCAAGTGATCAAGTTGGAGTTCTAAGGATTTTCTTCACTTTCAGTAAGTTTCCAACTTGTTTCTTTGTTTTTTGTTTTGAGTTTGTGTATGTGTGCTTGGTGGATGGTTGGTGTAGTTGTGTGTATGGTTGATTTTGATGTGTTTGAGGTTGTTTTGTTTTGTTAACTTTGATTTTTGGTGCTGGATTGAAGAGAAAGGGGTTAAGTTTGGTGAAGAATCAAGAGTTGTGGATTGTGTATGTGTTGAGCTGTGAAATATGGTTGTGATTGTGTTTTGATGTATGTATTTGAGTTGTTTTGATGTTAAGCAAGTTATTTTGGTTTATTGATGGTTTTAATTAAGTTTGTTTGGAATGGAAAAGGGTAAATGAAAGATGTTTGTGGATGTGGCATTTTGGTGTTGATGGTTCTGTTTTCAGTATGAGTGACACGACCAGTGAGACGCCCATGTCAGTGAGCGTGTCACAGATTCTGTATTAGAGTAGTATTGACAAGTCCAGTGACATGCCCATGTCACTGAGCATGTCATAGCTACTGTGTTGTTGGAAGATTGACACGTCCAGTGATACACCCATGTCACTGAGCATGTCAAAGCTTCTATGTTGTGGGTTTAGGGCACGGCTAGGGACACGCCCGTATTGTTGAGCTTGTCATGTGTAGAGTTTACCCTAGATAGTTCTTATTCTTATTTTCTTATGTGTATCACTAAGTGAGTATGTGTAATCACCTTTGGATTAGGTTTTGAAGAGAGTTGAGTTACCCAATCTAAGTGTTGAAGGATTTTTAGAAGAGGAGGTTGATAGATTGGTGTTTGTTGCTCTTAGAGGTAAGTACAAATCTTACATGATTGCATACATTTACATGACTTTGGGACTTAACACATTTGGTTGGAAAATGTGTTAAATTACCTATTATATTGTTGGTGTATGAGAATGGTGTTATGATTTGCGTTATGTGAAATATTTGAAATATATGTTGAGGATTTAAAATATATGAATAATGTAATTTGTTATGTATATCCTGATGATGATATGCGAAGCCATTGGTGATGGCTATATTGATAAATGGGATATTTGAGGCATTGTGCTTATGATGATCATGAGAAAATGAGAAAAGATTTGATAATAAAATAATGAAAAAATTATGTGCCTAGTATGTTATTCAATTTTCAGAGTTTTGTTGTTGGTGGCATGCCTAAAAGTAACAATCCCTTGAAGCCAGGTTGGGCATGGTCCTTGAAGCCTAGTTGGGATGTTACATATGAGGTAATCCTCATTGTGATAATGATTTGCCTACGGGCTTGATAAATGTGATTATTGGACCAAAACAATAACTCTGGAATTTAAATGGCATATTAGATTCTTTTGGGCCCATGCTTGTCTTTGCTATAATGTGAATTATGAATAATGGAATAATTGAACAATATAATAATAATTAATGTTATGGAATATGAGATCCTTGTATATTGTTTCTAATTCTTGAAAGTGTGACATTGGCATTACATTTGAATCATACTGTTACCAAGGTTCGTACTACTAAGCCTTTGGCTTAGCGCGATTGTGATTTATCGCGCATGTGTCAGGGTAGATCCGGTTGAGCTGGAGATTTCTACTAGATTGAGTCGAGTCTAGTCTTGTGACCCTTGTGAAGGGTTGATTTTTGGACTTCCAAATCAGAGACGAACTGCCAGCATGTATAAATTCTATATTTTTGTACTTATTGATTTTGATGTATACCTATGTATATTCCGCTGCTTATTAAACAAATATTTTGGATAAAATTTTAAGGTAATGAAGATATATATAAAAGTATTTTAACAAGGGATGTCTCATTTATTACTTTCTATAATACATTTTAAATATTTTAAATTTACTCAGATTGATTGATAATGTTTTGATGTTTAAGTCAAAAGATTTGTTTGATAAAAATGAACTGTGACATTCTTGTATCTAGTATACGTATATGACATATTGTGTGTATATGTGGTGTACATATATTGGATATAGGGGTGTTACAAAAACACTTCCCAAAGTTACTAGAATGAATTCTGGTCAATTTCAGTGACAAAAATTTTAAATGGTCATATCTCCCTCATCCGAACTCCGATTCAGATGATTCAAGATGCGTTGGAATTCTCTTTTCATAAGATTTAATTTAAGTGCTAATAGGTCATGAGATGATCTCTTGAGTGAGAGAAAATTATAGTAAATATTAAAAATTTCATGTGAGATTCTGACTATTTTTCGATGAGTTTGTTGACATTTATATGATTGAAGTCTTGACTTCATTATCTTTCTAATGATACTGACCATGCTTTATTTGGATATCGAAAACCTCCTGAATGACAATATAAGCTATTACCCACAAAAATTCTGACGATGTTCCAGCGACCAGTTTTGATGTTCTCTTCAAAATTTTAGACGCGTTGATAATCATATTTTCGCTTGGGTGAGCTTAAAATCTTTTAAATTATTTTTATTTTAGATTTTAATTTAAAATTTATTAATTATTAATCAACTGATTGAGTTGATTTAATTAGTAAATTATGCTTTAAAATTTATAAAATTAAAATTAATTGAATATTTGAATTATAATTTTTGTTACTAATTTATAAAATAAATTAATTATATTTAAATATATATATATGTGTGTGTGTGTGTGTGTGTGTGAAATTAGTTAATTAATTGGAAGAAAAATAATTAATAGTTAGTTAATTGTGATATAAATTGTTGTTTATCAAATAATTAAATGGTAAATAGTAATTTACAAATTAATAAAATATATAATTGTAAATTATTATTGTTACTATAATGATTATAATTATTATAAATGATTATTTGAAATTAATATAAGGTATTATTAAAGTTAAAGTAACTAAATTGTATAGTATTTAATTTTAATTATGAATATTTAGAAATTTTTTTAATATATATATTAAGTGATGATTTTATTCAAAATATAAAGTAATTATTTTAGAAAATAAATAAATAATAATAAGGTAAATTTAATAAATTTAATTCTATTATTGTTATTAGTATTATAAATTATTATTTATGGAAGTAAAGTAAATGACAAATATATGGAGGATAATTATAAAATGACAAATTAATATGCAATTTAATCTAAATTAAATGAGACTAAAAAATGAACAATGTAAATCTATCCTAAAACATGCAATAATGAATAAAAAGAGTAAAATAACTTTAAATGATAAATGATAAATTAAGAAAAAAAATCTAATAGTGCAATACCTGTGTAAATGTGAATGTAGGTTGAGAATTACCATATACCAATATGATATTATCAGTGTCAAAGATAAATTAAAATTTCAAATTCAAGGTGAGTTCTAGTATCCATCCATACCTTTGTTATTTTGGAATTCTTTGATGAAATTTGAACCATTGTTAATACTTGAGCCATTTGATTCTATTGTTGATTGTGTTCTTATATTTATGATTGTGAAACCTGATGTGGCCTCTAGGCCTATGTGATACAACTAAGCTAATTGTTTAACCAATATGATAGAATCCCAACTTGATTAGAGTTATACCATCAGGCTATGTGCACATAGAGACTTATGATTAGTAGGGTAGAAGTTATTACCCTTATGTGAATGTGATATGTGATAGCACTAGAATATATATAGTGATATATGACCTTCAGTGCTATAGTTATGTGTTATCTATCATATTATTTAATTTGTTTTTGTGATATTGGTCTAGTCATTATGGGCCCTTCTTATTATTTTAAACCATGAGATATCTTTACTATGTATTTCACCCATATGGCACTATAATCTCACTGAGTTGACAACTCACCCAATCATCTATGTGGTTTCAGGTAGAGGTTATATAGGTTTATCAGCTTCTTGATTTCTTCCTTCCAGCAAGAAGTTTGAGAATAATGTAATTAGCTTTGTACTATTATAGGTAAAATAAGTACTAAATTTTAACAATATTCTAGTTGATCCGTAATAATATTATGAATGGTTTATTAGGTGTGGGAGAACAATGATAATGAAATTATAGGATATATGATTGTAAAGTATAATAACAAAATAATTGTATAAAATATGTTATAAAATTATAAATGAGGAACACAAAATCTTATGTATAATTATAATCTACTAGAATAAATATTATAGATAATTATTATGTATGAATACAGTGGTTTATTTGGGTTCTACGTGGTTGTGAGTAGGGATTTTTGCCCCCACTCCCACATGGAGCGATTCTTGTGACTTCGGCACTGTTAGACTCAAGGCCTTAGAGAACAAGAGCCTAAATCCGGAGAAAAATGGAGTCGCCACCCGGACGGGCCGAGAAAAAGAAAGGGGCGATGACTCGATTCCTAAGGAATCCCCAACCCCCTAATGGGTTCGAAAAGTTGGGTACGTATGGAGAAGGTGAGAATGACCCAGCACCCCTATAACACCCGGTTCATTGGAACCGGCCTCCTTTTCATATCTAAATATTATTAAATTCTTAAATATATAATATTATCCATAATACATGCAATTTAAAATAAATATTCATTGTATTGAAATCAAAGAAAGTCCAAACAAATAAAAATAGGCACCCATACAAGATGAAAACATGCCCTTACAACATTTGTCCAATGTCCAAAACTAAATAAAATAGGACATCCACCGTTTAGTAGAAACATGTCCTTTACATTAATCCAAATGCTCAAAATAAATTAAATTACATTGAACTTAACTAAATGAGGTACCCAAAAAGTGGAAACATAACTTTTATATTTTTGAAATCAAAATAATCAATATTAAAACAATTAATTAAATAAATTAAACTATTCAAACATTCACAATAATTAAAAGCAAGTCATTCATTATAAAATAAATAAAATAAATCATCCATCACAAGTATATAATAAATTAATTAATCAAAAATAGGGTTTTAGGATCAAATATACAAGATTAAGTTTCATATATTAAATTTGGATTTATAGGGGTTAAAAACATGGTTTTAGGGTTTTGGAAACAAAATTAGGGTTTTAGATAGAAAACTAGGGTCTTAGTTTGGAATTTAAAATTTTGGTTTAAAAACTAGGGTTTTAGATGGAAGTTAGGGTTTTGGATTAGGTTTCTTAGAAACAATGTTAGGTATTTGGGATTAAGGTTTTACAAATTGAGGTATGGAAATTAAGATTTCATAAATTAGGATTAGATATTTGGATTTTGGAAATTAGGGTTTAGGGTTTTATAGATTGGAGTTTGGAAATTAGGGTTTGCAGATTGGGGATTTGGAAATTAGGGTTTAGGGTTTTTAGATGATTAAATAAGATGTTTAAATTAAATCATAAGCTACTGGGTATTTGAAACAATGTTTGAATAATCTAAGCTATGATGATTTTAGAATTAATGAAACAAGCTACTGGACATGAAGAAACTAATATAAAGATAGTTAATTGAAGTTTAAATAAAATAATAATATCATACATGCGTTTGTAGATTCCACTAATATCAATTTGTTGAATCAACTTTAATCTTGGTGGGATGAAGCATTCTGGAGACGATGGATAATGCCTCCTTTGGTTGCTGTGGTTACTATTTTTCTTTTCTTTTTCTTTTGTCTTTGCTCTCTGTGTGCTTTTTATAATTCTTTGTTGCTTTCATGTTCCAATCCTTTCTTTTGTATTAATTATTGCTATTTATAGGCCAAGACAGTTTAAACAAAACCCGTGTACATTAATCTGTCGGTCAAATAGAGTTCGATCTTGATTAGGAAAGTTAATATGCCGAATTAAGGCTGGATTACGGGGCCATGGCAAATTGGCTAAATGGTGAATTGGCATTAGCCAATTCTCCATGGAAAGGATTCCATGGAGAATTTGGCAATGCCAATTTACCATGGAAGCTATTCCACGGTGGATTGGAAGCCAATTTGCCATGGAATGGCTTTCACGGCAAATTTGGCAATGCCAATTCGCTATGGAGGCGAATTGGCATGGCCAATTTATCATGAATTTACTTTTTGGCCCAGTCCGGCTTGATTTTGCATTTTAAAATTGAATCAAACCTATTTTAGTCTTTAAAAAAATTAAATCAAACTAGGTTTAGGACTTTAAAAATAAACTGACTTACTTTAGGCCTTATAAAACTGGACCAATCTAATTAAAAGCTTCAAACTATGTTTAAGCCATTAAGAATAGACCGATCTCGATTAGGCCTTCTTTAATTAGGATTAGAATAGCACAGGGCCAAAATTAAGGGTCTACATGGAGCCTGGTGGCCTTAAGCTTTCCTAGACTCTAGGATCGTCACATTTCTAGATCGGGATGTGACATTATCATTTAGCCTTGCCACCCCATATGAAAAATGTACATATTGCTTTCCATATTTCTATGCTACAGATGTACCTATTATATAGTAATCACATATTATAAACACCTATCAAACAGTTGTGAACCCCCAATTTTGCACCAAATTCAAAAAAATTAAGAATATCAAAATTATAAACTTATTTAAAATATTTTTGCATTTAAAAATTAATTAATCTGGTCCTACCATGTGGAGTCGTGCTGACTTCTATAAATAGAAGTCTTCGTCTCTTGTGAAGGGGAAATGATTTCTGATGTCGAAACTTTGCTGAATTATTTTTGGACTAAAAATTAATCAAAATATTCATTCTCTCATTGATTGTGGCTGATTTTTAATTTCTACAATTAATTAATTTCACTTAATTGCTTAAGTAAGTGGAGTTATGGAGCGACAAAACTCTTCAAACTTTTGTTAAAACGATCGCCAAGGTACTGTTTTCTTCTCTATAACTTCTTCTATTCGGTAAATAATTAACTAAAATTAGTTAATTAAAGCCCTTTTCTATCAAAGGGATGAACTATTTATAATTCTGATTCCCATTCAAACGGGACAAGTTGGCACGCTCGGAATATTACTCCAAATGGCGAGCCCACACCTAAACAATCCCAACTAGTTCTTTTATTGTTATTATTATTATTATTTTCATTGTTATTATTATTATTATTATTATTATTTCTCCTTCTTCTTTTCTTGATATTTTGAGCCACATTGCAAATTTGGTGAATTTTGCAATTGTTGCTCTTATTGCTATTCTTTGTCTTTTTCGATTAATTAATTAATTGAAGATTTGTGCTCCACCTAAAAACTATAAGGGCTAAAGTCGGAGCTCCTCTGAAATTTTCATTTTTGGTAGAGATGTAATATTTATCTTTCTTACTGCATTTTGTGGATGTCATACTATCATATGTCCAAGCACCATAATAATATCATCCATGATTAATTTTAGCATAAACCATTAAAAATCACATTTTTGTAATCACAAAGGTTAAAATCAGCTAAAGAGAAAATCTTTTATTAAAATTGATTTTGAAAACTTAGCCCAGGACCCATTGTAATTGGTTTTAGACTAGTGTCCTTTTTGGGTAAAAATTAACCAAATTTAATGGAGTCAGTTAAATGGGTTTTTTCTTAAAATTTTCCAAACAAAATAAATTAAGATGACGACTCTCCAATTTTTGCTTTTCAAAATAAAAGCCACTTCCTCTTTTTATAACAAAAGGAAAGTAAATTATTTTCTCAAAATAGAAAAAATATTTTTAAACCTGCGTTTACTGAACTTACTAGAGACCATATGTGGTGGTGTCGTGTGAGACTAATCCCAAATGAGTATTTCAGCTTTAGATTCTTGAGCAGGCTGGATTGATACTCGGACAAGGCTGTAACAATTTGAGTTAACCTATAAAGAAGTGCCTATAGCAATTATTGACCGACAAAATAGGTGAATACTAAGCAAAAACATTCCAATGGTGAAAGTTATCTAGTGCAACCAAAGAACGGAAGAGTATACCTAGGAAATAAAATATGATGTGCTATAATAATACCCTCATTTATTTCACTCTTAGGTACATTTATCTCTAAAGTTTGAGGATGAATTTCCTATCAGGAGAGGAGAGTGTATGTAACATCCATTAATTTATAAAAATTAAATTAAACGATTATATTTCTAATTCATTGTTAGGATAGTTGATTGTATAATTTCAATATCAAATTTCACCTCTCGGTCCTTCATTCAATATCTAGAGATCAATAGCTAATCTATTAACCTAACATTCAATTCAATGCAATCAACCAATAATAAGGTATATTAATGGAAATATCAAATCAAGTCATTCAATCAAATCTACTACAAACCCTAGGCATGAGTAATTTAACTCATCATCATCAATTTAAAATAAATATTCATCTCAATATAAATCAAATCATAATTGTATATTGAAATATTAATGTTCTTAACAAACAATAACAATCTAGAAATGAATTAAAAGAGAGAATATAAAAACCCCTTTAAAGATGCTAAGAGTTGAACTTCTAGTCTTCCTTCTAGCTCCACTTTGAATATGATGAAGAACTAACAAGCCTTCTTCAATCAATGGCTCTCCTCTTGAAAGATGGAATGGTCACTCTCTTAAGCCCCCAACTCCTCAATTAAGCTTTCTTCAAACCCTAACCTTCACAAGAGCTTGCACACCAAATTTTAGTCACAAAAATGTTAAGAATCTTGTTTTTGGGAGAAATGGAAGATGAAGATGAAGGTGATGTTCATGGTCTCTCTCAAGATCAAGAATAAGAAGATGAACTAAGGAACTCCCCCTTCAAAGAAGCCTCTAATGTGTATATACTCCTCCTTTCCGTTCTTTTTTAATTTCTTAAGACACAAAGCATGTCTTACCAACTCACACACTCCACTTTGTCTCCCCCTTGCATTATTATTTAAATTTGCATCCATGAATTAGGCAGCCTTTTTCTTCTTTTATTATTTCTTTTTAAAAGATGGTACTTGTTGTCCCCCATCTTGTCCCCCATTTCGAGTAAAATGATTGAAAGAATCTTTATAAGACACAGCCAAGTCATGAGTGACTTGACCGTGTCACTCATTTTCTTATGGATCAAATACTTCAAATAAACTTTAAACACAAATTAAAAAAAAATTTAATAAAAAGCCAATAAAATTACATTAAAAATAAATACACAAATGATCAAAACAAATTACAACCAGTAGACTTGTTTGGCATAGATTATTTATTTGTTTTTTATCTTATGCCTATTTAATCAATATATTACTAAGAATTACATTAAGGTTTTTCATATAAAACCTCACAGTAGCATATAATTTTTCATAAATACTAAACCCTAATTCATGTAAAATCTTAAGCTACAAACATTATTTTTTTATAAATACCAAACCCTAATTTATTTCTTTCTAAAAAACCTTGATTGCATGGTATTAGCCTTAAACCCTAATTTGATTAACCAAAAACCCTACTACTTTCTTAAAACTATAAAACCCTAATCAATTCTATTTTTCCAAATTCCTTACAGTAGGCTAAGTATTTTAAATAATAATAATTGTGTTAATTCCAAAATCCCAAAACCCTAAATGTTAATTAAGAAATTCAAAATTGAGACATAAACCTAAACTTGTATCTTTATTTGCTTTATTTAAGTTAGAAGCATGTTTATTATATGTTTTGATTAATGGTTTATTTATATCTTTGATTTATATGTTTAATGAATAATTTATTCATGATGAATGATTGATTATTTTTATTGATTTATTTTGGTTTCAAGAAATTGTAAGAGGTATGTTTCCATGTTTTGGGTACCTAATGTTGTGAGCATTATGTAATTTAAAGTGTAACACCCCTTCCCAGTCTATGTGTGTAAGCCGAGAGAGGCGCCACACTAACCTAATGTTGCTACCAATTTTACTTAGTCAAATTTTAGTTCCAGTTTTTACAGAAATTTGGCCAGAGGTTCGTCTAGAAATTGGGTCCCAAGTGTCGACAAAACTGGTTTTTCTGATTTTTGAAAATATTTTTACATAAACCAATGCGAACACAATCAGTCTCAAAACACTCCCAATGAATCTCCCTTATAACCTCAACTACAAACCTGCAAGAAGAATTCACACTTCTAGTACAAAATAAAGTAGAGGTTTATTATTATGACATACTACTAACGTACAGTATAACATAGTAATTCTCAATCTTATATATATATACATGTCACAACTAGTGAGTTCAAAATGGAAACTAGGAGATCTACCCTGAGATGTTGTGGGTCTGGTCGTCGCTTCCCAAGAGTTAGCTACTGCTCCGAACCTACGAGTCAAGGAAAAACTTAACTCGCTGAGCAATGTCGCTCAGTGGGTACTTTACCAATGGAAATAAAAGTAAAGAGTATTTGTACAAGCAAGGCAATAAAATATATGCATGTTAAATACTATAAGAAATAAAATATAAAGCTCACTTTAATGAAATAAAAATGTACTTCCCGAAAAAGAATTTCAAGTTTTTCAAAAGACTTCAACTAAAATTGTAAAATATTCACAATTCAACTTATGCCATAAAATAGTCGTGTCATAGTTTGTAAATTTTTTTTGCTCTACTGGTAAAAGCAGAACCACAGCGATAAGGCAGTGGCCCTCACCACTGTAACATGGGTGGCCCTCACCACCGATATCAAATCACAGGAATGGTCCTCACCATCCTAGTTATAACCAATGGCCCTCACCATTGGCCCCAATGGCCCTCACCATTGAGTTCAGATCATAACAATTCAATCACAATATCAAGCAGTACTGCATAAGTTAGTATAGTGCACTATACCCTTATCTAGCAAGTTCAACCACCAAGTAGAGCATAAGGGTTTAAAATTCAAATCCAAGATTTCCACAAATTTTCCAATGATTTGCACATCCCTTTTCATTTTTACCAAGTCATGTCATTTCGCCGTGTACTAACTCTGTGGCTAAAGGCCGTTTCATTTCCATGTGTTTACCACCATTCCTAGTCATTTCCACACACTTCAAATCACATTAGAACAATTCCCAAAAATGACCAAAAGAATAGTAACATGGTGCGTAAAATCGGCAATGCAAATGGCATGACCATATGAATAGTAAAATCTGGTTTTCGTCTAAATTTCAGTCAATTTCAGTCATGCATTTGACCAGGTAAATGATCTTATTTTTGGCTGAAATTTTACAGGAAACTTATTTCATATGTTGACTAATTTCATGTAAATTTTCATTCCATCGTTTGCTGCCTCAACTGGCTGCCCAATGTTGGGTCCAGAATTGGCTCCCAAAGGGCACCAATTCGGCCCCCACTTGCATTTGGTGCAAAATTGTTTATTTTTTTGTTCTAAATCCATTTCAAAGCTTCCCTAATAATGTAATGAAGACTTAGAAACTTCCATTTTAAAATAACTTGATTGTTTAAATCAATTTGGACTAAATGGAGTTCATAAACTCTTTTACCAAAATCATTGAAAATGTTAGATTTCATTTGAATTTAAATAACCCAATCACCACATGGATTCAAAAATACCACTCAACAATTGAATTCAAACTCAAACAACACATTTAGGTATCCATAGCAAAAGTTCCATAAATAAATTTTTTTGGCAAGAAAATGAAAGAAAAATTAATTCTTCCAAGGTAAAGTACCAAACCTTGTATTTTAATTTCCTTTTGCTTTCCCTTCTCTTTTAAGCTCTTCCTTCTCCTTATTTCCACCCTTGCCTACAAAAATTTCACAACACAACCTCAACCATAAACCCTAGAAATTTAGAACATGCACTACCCTTCCATTTCTTTTCAAATTAAGTCCTAATATAACCTTATTAAACCTTAGAAACCTTAATTCTTCCATTTAATTAATCAATATCATCACTACTTAAGTTTTCCCCAAATCCACCATAAGAACCCTAATTTTAATCTCTCAAATTACTCATTAAAACCCGAAATTAGGATTAGAAATGAACTTACCTTAGTTTAGGACCTTGGATTCCACCAAAACCTTTGATAATAAACCTTAAAACTTGAAAATCACCACCTTTCTTCCTTCTCCTATGGCTTGGACGACCCTCCTTCTCAAGAGGGAGTTTTTTCTTTCTTATTTCATATGTTTTTGGTCCAAATGGCTACCCAATTTGGCTAATAATGTGTTAAGACAAATGCTTAATTCCAATTGGTCCACTTTAAGGCAAAATGGCCATTTTTCATTGGTACAATTGTCTCTCTCTTTTATTTATTTAAGGCCCAAGCCATTGGGCTTTCTTTTGATCATATTTTGGCCCCTCTTCTTCCCTTTGCTGTAATTTTATGATTTAGGATGTGAAAAGACCAAAATACCCTCCGGCGATTGATTGACTGTAACTTTTAAACCGTGTGGTTCCACGAAGTTAACCACATATGGTTTTGACCCTCTCGACATCTACTTTCCATTTTTAAGGTCTATTTTAGGTTTCCAAGTCATTTTGAAAAATTATCAATAAGCCCTCGACTTTTTACAAAATTCCCTTTAGGTCCTTTCTTTGCTTGGGGTTGCCCGGGCTCCGTTTCTACTGACGATCGTTTCATATTCAGCCCCTCGACGTCCTCTACGCACTCGTGTGTATATTTCCTACTTTGGATTCATGTATAAATTTTAATTAATAATGACCAAAATGCCCCTAGTCTACGTGTCTTCGTTTCTCTCTAACGGGGCATTTTCGAAGAAAGTCACAGTTCACAGTTTTTACCCAGTTTTTCTCTAGTTTCCATTTCATTACACTATCACATACATTATTAAGACTTCCCAGACTGGTCACCCATCACCGTTAGTTATGCACGTTTAACCCCGGTCCTTTAATGAATTATAGCTTAATGGTCTAGGGTTAGCCGGATCTCTTTAGCATGCCTACTTTGTCAACACGTGTGAATACTGTACACGTAATTACTGTACATACCTGCTATGGCCGGTCGTGACATAAAGTATCTCAAATTTCAGATCAATGTAAAGGATATATTTTCACCAATTGGTGGGTATCCTATTTTATTTATTTTCTTTTGGACATTGGACAATTATAAAGGCATTTTTCCATCCATGAATGGGTGCCTATTTATTTGTTTTGTTTGAATTATTGCAATTTTAATAAAGTAATCATTTAATCTTATGATCGCATGTAATGTGAATAATATTGTATTAATTAAGAATTTTATAATATTAATGCTTAAAAAGGAGGTCGGTTCCAATGAACCAAACATTGTGGGGTTGCAGGGTCATTCTCACCTTCCCCACACGTACCCAACTTTCCGAACCCATTAGGGGGTTGGAGATTCCTTAGAAATCAAGTCATCTACCTATTTCTTTTTCCTAGCCCGTCTAGGTGGTGACTCCATTTTCTCAGAGTTTAGGTCCAAGTTCTCTAAGGCCCTGAGCCTAACAGTGCCAAAGTTGCAAGAACCATTCCACGCTGAAGTGGGGGCAAAAATTCCTACTCACAGTGGCGACTCCACTGGGGATAAGAGAAGTTGATTCTGTTGGTCTTCATATTATTTTATTCTTTCTTATTATGTTATTATCCATTGCATCATTTAGATTGCATTGTGTGCTTGAGTTAGGACACCCATGTTACCCGTGTTGTGTCATGTAAGGGATACCATACTTTCACTCAAGGTATGAAGATCGAGCATGGCATAACCACTCATAGCCTTGTACCATTTGGTATATAATTGCTATGGGAACCTAAAACTTTCCAACCCAAGGACTTAAGCTCATGTAATTGACCTAGTTACTTTTCTTAGGTTTTTACCCCAAATGCTTGTTGTTTGACTATGGTTAATTTATCTTGGTTTAAACTATGGCTTATTTGGTTTGTTCCTTTTTTCTAATATGACATACCTATATTGTAAGCTCAAAAATAATTCTTTTGTTTTAAAGATCCAAAGACCAAAACTATTTTCAAAATTTTTAAGAAGGTCTTTGGACATTAAAACCTTTCAAGCATGGGTAAAAATTCTTTTTCCACCTTCTGGTTCAAACTTGAAGAGCCCAAAAGCCTTGAAACAAAGTTATCTTACATTACAAAGAGCTTACAAATATTTAGGTCAATTACAGAATATCAAAAATCAATTGTGAGCCTAGCTTATACCAAGAATCATTAATCATGGGCTTGTTTTTGGCATGAATCAATGGTTGCTCTTTCAAAATAAGAAATCTATTGATGATGAACCTCTTAATTTAATTTTAATCCAATATAGCATAAAAGTTATTTTAATTGAGATTCAATGGATTAAAACCTAATTAATGGGAATTATCATGGACCGACTTCTATGTTAGAAAATGCAACTATTGGTTAAAGCATTCGAGGGAACTTTTCAAAAATAAAATATCCCATGTTGATATTTTGTTGACCATAAACCTAGGAAAAGAGACTCGCCATTTATGTGTGGAAGTCATAAGGTCGGAAGGAACGTCCTATTTATCCTTGTTTGTTTATTGTTTGTGCATACATGCATACATGCATTACATGACATATCATTAATCCTTTCTGGCTCACAGACCTGGAGTACAGTAGTGTAGACCCATAATTTTTGACCTAGTCCAGTCCAAAGATTTTAAAATAGTCCAAAATAATTTTTGTAGTATATATTATTAATTTTAATGTTTATTATCTATTATTTATTTTACTTATTATTTATTTGATTTATTATTTATTTATATTTATTTTATTTTAATATAATATGTATTTTATTTGTCATTTATTTATTTATTTATCATTTTTAAATAATAATAATATATAAATAAAAATAATTAAAAAATAAAATAAAAAATAAAAATCGAAGACGGGCAAAATCGACAACGAATTGGCTTGAGCCAATTCGCCGCAGGTAGAAGTGGCCTCAAGCCAATTCGCCGCAAGTTTTGGTTGCGAACCACAGGCAAAATTGTAGCAGAAACACTTATGGCCAGTGTGCCCAGCCAGCAGCACCCCACAACAATTGTTGACAGTGCAATTTTTGCCCGCGCAGTTTTTTCAAAATCCTATTCTACTTGGTTTTTAATTTTATTTCCTAAATAGTTTTTATTTTCTTAACCAATTAGTATTAGGTTTTTATTTTTTTCTTATAAATACCACTTTAAAGACACAGAAAAAAGGGGAGAGGGTGGATTTTTCAACCAGAAAGAGGATCGGACTTTTGGAAGGAGCTGGACTTTTTCAGAGTAGATTCAGATCCTTGGACTTAAAGGAGGAAGAAGCAGTTAGCAAGCAATAAACAATCAATCAAAGGCAGCCCACACTGTCTTTGTTATTGTTCAACCAGAATTCAAAATTGTGGTGGAACCAACAATGAAGGTTTGAATTTCTACTAGTTTATGTTTACAATAGCTTCATCACTCAATTAGATAAATTATTTAAACATACAATAGATGATGTTTTTGTTAGGCACATTGACCAATTGTTCTACTTACCATCTAAACTCTTTTTAAAATCCTAAAAAGTGTTTTTTCAAAACCCTAATACCTTAATACCCATAAAACTAATTTCTGAAATCTAAAACCCTAATTACACTTTTCTAAAACCACAAAACAATACCCTAACCAAATCTATTTTTCTAAAGATTCATAATAGCCTATTCTTTCCAAATACCTAACTTAAAATACTATTTTCATGATCTTCAATCTTATTTACTTAACCTTAAACTTTAATATTATTTCATATACAACTTTCGAAACCCAAAATCGAAAACATCCATTCTTTAGATTCAAATCCTAACTTATTTCAAACCTAATCTCTAATTCAAACATCTAGTAGCCTTATTTTTTTCAAGTATCAAAAGCTTTAACCCTAATTAATTCTTCTTTCCAAAATCACACAGTAGCATTATTCTTTTAAAAAATAACATTAGTTCCTTAAAATCCCCAAACATTATTTTCTAAATCTTAAACCCTAAAACCTTAATTTTTAACACCAAAACCTATAACCTTAAAAGCCAGTTTTCAAAATCTTTCGGGACCGCTGTATGGGCTCGTCGAAGGGGTCAATATTTATTTGTATATTATAAGCCTTTGTGTTTAACTCCCTTTATTTAAAAATACTAATTTGGTTACTAAAATTCTAAAACCCTAAATTTATACATTTATTACTTTATTTAATTTTAAATTTGATTATGTAGTTTATTATTTGTTTTGATGATTGATTTATTTAATTTTGATATTTGATTTGTTTATCATGGATGGATGATTTCTTTATTATTTTTATTTTGGTATTAAAAATTGTAAGAGGTATGTTTCCACGATTGGGTACCTCATTATTTAATCTTTATGTAATTTAGATTTTTTTCATATTTTAGAATTAATGTAAAGGACACATTTCCACTTTTCGGTGGGTGTCCTATTTAGTTTTAGATATGGATGATGTAAGGACATGTTTCTATCCTTGGATGGGTATCCACTTATTTATTTTGTTTGGACATTGTTGTGATTTTAATAAAGTATTTATTTATTCTTATGATTGCATGTAGTATGGATAATATAATTATATTTAAGAATTTTATAATATTAAGACCTGAAAAGGAGGCCGGTTCCAATGAACTGGGCGTTGTGGGAGTGCTGGGCCATTTCTCATCTTCCCCACATGTACCCAACTTTCCGAACCCATTAGGGGGTTGGAGATTCCTTAGGAATCGAGTCATCCACCACTTTCTTTTTCCCGGCCCATCCGGGTAGAGACTCTATTTTCTCCGGGCTTAGGCCCGTATTCTCTAAGGCCTTGAGCCTAAACAGTGCTAAAGTAGCAAGAACCATTCCACCAGGAGTGGGGGGTGAAAATCCTCTCTCACAAGTAGCTCAAGAGCGTACAACAACCTCACCTATGCCACTGACATTGAATCCAGCAGCGACTCAATTACTTTCTCACCAAAAGCAATGGAGCCTGAACAAATTCAAAGAATGGTGGATGACGCCCTCAATGCTAAGATGGAAGAACTAAAAGAGGCCCTGGCTGAGACCATGAAGAACCAATTGGCTGCAATTTTGGGGAACAATGCCGAGGCATCCGCTAGCATCAAGAAGCCAAAGGATAAAGGGAAGGCTAAGGTTGGTGAAGTGGCCTTTGATGATGATAATTTAGTCATTGATGATGACGACGACTGGGCTCAATACTTCCAAGATCCTTAAGATAAGAAGAAGGATTTGAAGGTTGTTGAAAGATCAGCTGTAGAGAAAATTGAAACATCAGATGTTGAAAAGTTAATTGCTGACCTGGAAAAGAAGTTTGAAAAGAAGATAAAAATTGAAAAAATGTCTGAGGTCAACAAGTTGTTTGAGCTAGATGAAGAGCTTCTGTACAAGTTCAAAATGCCATCCTTTGCAAAGTTTGATGGAACTGGAAACCCTCAGTTGCATGTCAAGCAATACATCACTGCCATGTAGTCTGCCTAAGCTACTAAGACTCAAACCCTAAGGTACTTTATGCTCTCATTGGATCATGTTATCTAAAATTGGTTCAATACATTAGATGATGGCACCCAAAAGAGTTGGGATCTGCTATACAAGGCCTTCATCCAATAATATGGATACAATGTTGAATTGGATGTTACTCTAATGGAGGTGGAGTCGACAAAGGCCGAATGAGAACTTCGTGGACAATGTGAAGAGGTGGAGGAATAAGGTTGCATTGCTCAAGAGAAGGCCTGATGAATCAGATCAAATTAGAATGATTTTGAGAGGGATGTTGCTTAGCCTTCGTGAAAGGATGTCTCATACACTCATCCAGGATTTCAAGGACCTTTTGCAAGCTACTCTACAAATTGAAGAGTGGAAAAGAGAGAAGAACTGCTTTTCAGTGAGAAGGAATGAGAAAGGAAACTACCAGTCTGATAACAAAAGCACATAAAAGGCAATTGATGTTAATGCCACTTCTTAAGGAGGAAGAAGGTAGTTTTCAGAATTGGGGAAGCCGCTGTCTTGGGTTCTCAATAAGCTACAAAAGAAGGGATTGTTACAACCCTTGAATCCTCGTCCTTTGCCTAACCCTCTCCCACCTAATTTTGACACTAAGGCATTTTGCCAATTTCATCAAATGCAAGGAAACGACATGGATAAATGTTTGAGGTTGAGGCATGAGATCTAGAATTTGATTGATCATGGAAAGCTGCTCGAGCCCAACAAGCCAAACACCAAAGACAATCCATTGCCAAGGTTCAATAGAGTACCACCACCCGCGGACTTCATGATTGGAGAAGGCCTACATGAAAGTTTTGTCATGTCCTATTTCCAAGATATAGATGAAGAAGCAACCAAAGAAGAAGTGGTGTTTAGCAAAATTGAACAAGCTGTGGTTTTTTTTATGAACTAATTTTGGGATTCAAGTGATAGTGATGATGATCTTCAACCTAAGAAGGAAGACTGGACCTAGTCCGAGCTTGAAGAAGATGAGGTGATGAACACTAGATCTGGTAAGCTTTATGCAAGGCCACCACCCAAAGAAGTGGAAGCTAATAAAGGAAAGGAAGTTGAAATTAAGAATAAAGAAGAAGAGGATGACACTGTTCTTAAGCAGTTGAAGAGAACCCAAGCAAGTGTTAGTATTTGGGACCTATTAGTATGCCAATTTCCACCTCTATAACACCAAATGAGCTGGTTAACTTCATGAAAGTTAAAAGAGTGATGAAGTGTGAAGATATTCAAAAAAAGAGCAAAGTTGATGTGGGAATGGTATCGTTTTCAGATGTGGATTTACCGAAAGAGGGGAGAGATCACATCCTCCCTCTCTTTATCAAAGTAGAAGTCAACGAAAAAAGGACGCCATGTGTGATGGTTGATGATGGGTCCACCTAAAATGTTTACCCACTTAAAATCTTGCCAAAACTTGCTATGTCAACAAGGAATCTAAGCCCAACTGAGGTAACCATTAGGGCTTATGACAATACTAAAAGGCACTCTGAAGGGACATTCAAAGCTGTTGTGAAGGTTTGCCCAATTGAGTTTATGGTAGAATTTGTGGTTTCGGACATACTGGTTACTTTTGCTCTACTTTTGGGACGACCATGGTTTCATCCTCTTGGTTGAGTTCCTTCCACCCTTCATCAAAAGATTAAGTTCCCAAACGGAGATTAGACGGTGGTCATCGAGGCTGAAGATAATGAGGTAGTAAATGCTCTAATGATTGAGAGGCCTCTTAATGGTTTCCAAGTAGCTGTAATTTCCAATGATGAAGTAGTGGACTCCAAGGTCTTGTACATGATGAAGACCATGAGCTACCTTCCTGGTGCTAGTCTTGGAAAGGGTAAAGCCGGTGTGACAAAGCTTCTAGATTTTAAGACTCAAACTTACAAGGAAGGGTTGGGGTATGAAGAAGATAGCAAAGATGTTCAGCCAAAGAAAAATGAGAAGATGAACTTCCCGCCACTTGAAAAGATTTTTGTCAAAGCTCCAGACATGGGACCACTCCAAGGGAAGCCCAAGCAAGTCATGTTCATGGAAAAGTTGATCCCGGGTTTTGTGATTTTTGCTAATGTTGTCGAACTAATGGAACAAGTGAAGAATGAGCTCACCTTGCCAGCCGACAAGGAGCCTAATCCGGAAGGGAAGAAGGAAGTTGTCCTAGAAATTGAGAAGACTCTCGAGGAAATTGCTGCTCTAGTTGAAGAGAAGTTTGAAGATGTTATGCTTTATGATTTTGAGAATAATGATTTTGATTTTGATTTCAATTTGTCTACTTTCTATGAGGATGATGGTGTTTTCTTTTATAAAATGAATACAATAAAGTCTAATTTTTCTTACTTGTGTGATGTTTTTCCTGATGGTTGCATACATTCAAATAGTGGCTATATGAGCATCTTTAATATTAACTCTGTTGATACAAAATCATTAAATTTGGGAACAACTGAAAGTCCTAAAAATATTAGCATAGCATCCGACCTTACTCCTGTTGTGAGAGAGAGAGATTTGAAAACATATTTAAAAAATATGAAGAGGTTTTTGCTTGGTCTTATGAAGACATGCCTGTAATAAATCAAGACTTAGCCGAGCATCTGATTCCTACTTGCATTCACATAAAACCTATCAAACAAAAGCTTAGACGGTTAAGACCGGAATGGGCTGAATTGGTTAAAGAAGAGATCACTAAACAAATACAAATAAAGTTCCTTAAAGTGGTAGATTATCCAAATTGGCTAGCCAACATAGTACCCATGCCAAAGAAAGATAGAAGAATTAGGTTCTATGTGGACTATAGAGACTTGAACAAGGCTTCCCCTAAAGATGATTTTCCTTTATCCCATATAGATGTCCTTATTGATAGTGCAGCTTCTAGTGTGCTACACTCATTTGTAGATGAATTTTTCAGATACAACCAAGTGTTAATGGCCTAAGAGGATAAAGCTAAAATACCGTCATTACTACGTACGATATATTCTGTTATAGGGTGATGTCGTTTGGGTTAAAGAATGCTGGAGCAACCTATCAAAGGATGGCCACCTTGTCTCATGATATGATGCATAAAGAAGCTGAAGTGTATGTTGATGATATGATGGTAAAGTCGGATACAAGGGAACAATACTGCCAAAACTTAGAATTATTCTTTGAGAGAGCAGTGAAGTATAAGCTAAGGTTAAACATGAAGAAGTGTTTGTTTGGGGTTACTTCAGTCAAGTTGTTGGGATATGTGATCGGTCCAAATGACATTGAGATTGACCATAACAAGGTTAAGGCAATTAGGGATATGCCAGCCCCTAAGATGGAGAGAGAAGTTTAGGGGTTTATTGGCAGGTTACAGTACATTAGCAGGTTTGTAGCAAAGCTCACCACAATCTGTGAACCTATCTTCAAATTGATTAAAAAGAATTAGTCAGTCAAGTGGAATGAAGAGTGTCAAAAGGCCTTTGAGAGTATAAAGGAGTATATGCTAAATCCACCTATTTTGACCACCTAAACTCGGTAAACCCTTGTTACTATATTTAGCAGTAGAAGAAGAGTCAATAGGAGCCATGTTGGCCCAAGCAGATGAGTTGGGGGTTGAGCACGCAGTCTACTATTTGATTAGAAAGCTCCTACCTTATGAAATTAAGTATAGTATCATTGAAAAGACTTGTATAGCTATGGTTTAGTCTTCTAAGAAGTTGTGGCATTACTTTCAATCTTATAGTGTGCAAATAATTTCTAGGTTGGATCCAGTGAAGTACTTAAGGGAGACACCCTCTTTGATCAAGAAATATGGATGATGGTTGATAATTCTGGAAGAATTTGAGATCGAGTATGTAACTAGAAAAACAATCAAAGGTAGAGTGATGACAGAATTCTTGGCCCAGCAACCATTTTCAGATAGCGAAGAGGTAGTCTTAGAATTTCCTGATGAGCATTTAGAGGACATAGAAGTACAAGGATGGAAGATGTATTTTGATGGGGCAGTGAATAGGAAAGGAGTAGGTTTGGCAGTAATACTAAAATCACCCGAAGGGGAGCTTATCCCTTTAGCTAAGAAGTTGAAGTTTAAGGCAACCAATAATATGGTGGAGTATGAAGCTTGTATTTTTGGTTTGGAAACCCTGATGATTATGAAGGTGGATTAGGTGCAAGTCTTTGGTGATTCATTGCTAGTAGTATCCCAAGTAAATGGAGAGTGGGAGTTAAAAGAAGAGAAGCTAAAACAATACCACCATTACTTGACCATGATGAAGAAGAATTTTAAGGAGTGCAGGTTTATACACCTACCAAGAGAAGAAAACCAGATGGCTGATGCTTTAGCCACATTGGCTTCGGTATGGGTAAATCCTGTCAACTTATTTCTTAAGCCTCTAGTTTTGACCAGTTCACCAACTACTTGCTATGAATATGAGATAAACATGGAATACAGACCATGATGCGTGGTATGACACCATAAGATAGTTGTTGGAGACTAAGGAATACCCATTGGGGGCAACAAGGGAAAAGAGAAGAGCCATAAGGCAATGGTCCTTACAACCTTTCATGGAGAGTTATATCGAAGATGGCCTGATGGGGGTGCATTTGAGATGCTTGAGGAAGCATGAGGTTGAGCACATCATGTCAAAAATATATGCGGGAAGTTGTGGTCCACACATGAATGGTTTAGCCCTAGTTAAGAAGATAATTCGACAAGGTTACTACTGGTTGACCATTGAGAGAGATTGCATTGAATTTGTGAAGAAATGCCAGCAATGTCAGATGTATGGTAATCTGAATCACATGCCTCCTGAAGAATTGCATTCTATGTCTTCACCCTGGTCCTTTGCAACTTGGGGGATAGACATCATAGGAGAGATACATTCGACGGCTTCAAACGGTCACCAATTTATTATAGTAGCAGTGGATTATTTTTCAAAGTGGGTCAAGGCTGAATCTTTCAACAAACTAGGGGCAAGGCAAATGACTAAGTTTATTGAAAAGAATCTCATCTGCAGGTATGGGGTCCCACACAGTGTGATACCAGACAATGGGATATAGTTTCAATGAGCAGTTAGGGATTTATTCTTAAAGTGCCAAATCCATCATCACCGATCCTCCTCTTATAGATCGAAGGCTAACGAGGCTGTAGATGCAACAAATAAGACAATTAAGCAGATCCTATCCAAGATGACCAAGACATATAGGGATTGGTTGGAGATGCTTCCTTTTGCTTTATGGGGATATTGAACAAGTGTGTGAATGCCGACTGGAATGACACCTTCTCCTTGGTTTATGGGATGGAAGCAGTGTTGCCAATTGAGATAGAGATTAAGTCATTGAGAGTGGTCCCGGAAGCTGAACTGCCTGAGATAGAGTGGGTAGTAAGTAGATACACATAGTTAGCTTTATTAGAAGAAAGGAGGTTAAAAGCACTGTATCATCATTAGCTATATCAAAGGAAGATAGCTCATGCGTACAGTAAAAGGGTTAAGATCAGAAAGTTCAGAGTCAGTGACTTAGTGTTGAATCAATGTAAGCCTAATGTCTCTGATCTAAGAGGAAAATTTAGGCCTAGTTGGGAAGGACCATATGTTGTGAAACAAGTCATGAGCGAGGGTGCAGTCAAACTATCAGACATGGATGGGA
This sequence comes from Garcia nutans, assembly GCA_947685225.1. NCBI lineage: Eukaryota > Viridiplantae > Streptophyta > Magnoliopsida > Malpighiales > Euphorbiaceae > Garcia > Garcia nutans. Next base: position 20,826,755 of record CANTUV010000005.1, read on the forward strand.
ATGAATTTAGTGAGCCAGTGAATATTGACAGGTTGAAGAGTTTTATATATAAAAAAAATAAAAAAAGAGCTCACTAGGTTAAAAATCCAAATGGGGAGCCTAGGCAAAAGTTATAGCAGTTCGCTAGTTCTAAAAACCCAAAAAGGCGGGCTAGGCAATAATTAGGGCTAAGCAAGAGAAATTTGTCAATTAGAAAATTCGAAAGGGCTAGTTGACGACAGGAGTGATCTTGTGTATGCTGGCTTTATGTTTAGTTATTCCCCAATTTAATAAAATAGAGTTAATATTAAAATTGTTCTATGTGCATTGTTTCAAGTATTTAACCAAATATGGTAAAATAAATAACACAATAGTAAAAGGTGATGATAAATTATAAAAGGAAAAGAAACATCTTTTATTTTGTTCATTATTTTTCATCTTAACATTATTCTTTCTAAAGAATTGACAAATGTAAAATCTATGACAGATGATAAGTGTGACGTGTAGACCAACTTTGCTTCAACTGATCCAAGAAAGCTTTAGTCAGGAGAGCCATGTCCAAGTCATGAGTAAACTCAAAACCTCGAGGCTCCTAGCAGAGTGATGATCATAGCTGGTGAGGATCATAGCAAGTACCTCAACGAAGAGCAGCAAGAGGAAGATACATCAAATACGTTCGAATGGTGATATGAGAAATTTTTCACCAAGATACTAACCAATGGCTGTTGACTGTAATGCGTGAGCGGATCCAGTCAACACAATCAGCATATGAAGAAGTAGGATGGAGTAGTTTCCTAGTAGAGTGATGTCATGGCAGATATCTAACAAAATCCATGGATGGAGTGTTGAGCAAGTAGAGATGCTCCTGAAGCCAAATCTGTAAGCACAAGAAAAGATTTAAAAAAGGGCATGTTAGGTCAAATATCCACAAGGATGGCCTAGCAAAATGTGAGCGGAGATTTTTGCCCCCACTCCCGGTAGATTGGTTGTTGCGACTTCGGCACTGTTTAGGCTCAGGGCCTTAGAGAACACAGGCCTAAGCCTGGAGAAAATGGAGTCACCACTTGGACAGGCCGGGAAAAAGAAAGGGGTGGATGACTCGATTCCTAAGGAATCCCCAACCCTCTAATAGGTTTGGAAAGTTGGGTATGTGTGGGGAAGGTGAAAAATGGCTCAGCACCCCCCACAACGCCCGGTTCATTGGAACCGGCCTCCTTTGTAGGTCTTAATATTATAAAATTCTCAAGTATAACAATATTATCCATCTTGCATGCAATAATTAAAATAAAGCATCATTATATTAAAATCAAAGCAAGGTCTAAACAAAGTAAATAAATGGGTACCCATCCGAGGATTGAAACATGTCCTTACATCATTTATGTCTAAACTAAATAGGACACGCTCCAAAAGGTGGAAACATGTCCTTTACATTGGTCCAAAATATAAAAGTAATTTAAATTACATAATATTTAACTACCCATAAGGTGGAAACATACCTCTTACAACTTTAATACTAAAATAAACAAATAATAATGATAACAATAAAGAAAACAATCATCCATGATAAATTAAATAAATCAAGCATTGAAATTAAATAAATCAACCATCAAAACATATAATAAGCTACATAATCAAATATAAAATTAAATAAAGCAAGCAAAGATAAAAATTAGGGTTTACTATTTTGATTTAGAGTTCTTTAATTAACATTTAGGGTTTTGGGATTTTAGAATTTTTACTGTTTTTATTTAGGCTACTGTAAAGATTTTGGAAAATTGGAATGAATTAGGGTTTTATACATTTAAGGAGTAGTAAGATTTTTTTTGGTTAATCAAATTAGGGTTTAAGGGCAACATCATGAAATTAGGGTTTTGGAATCTTAAGACATTAGAGTTTATAATTCTTGGTTACTGGATTGTGATTTTAGGTTTATTGAATTATGGCTTTAGGGTTTAGATTTATTAGATTGGATTTTTAAGTTCACTGGATTAGGGTTTAGGGCATTGTTGAATTTGTCATAAAGTTTTGATGCTTTAAGAATTTAGGGTTTAGGAAAACTAGGGTTTACTGTATTTGGTTTTGAGAGAATTAGGGTTTTTGGTATTTAAGAAAACATGTTTGTTTTTAGGATTTAAGAAAAGAGTTTAGACTTTTATAAATGTAATTATGATTTTTATAAAACATAAAGAAGATTAGGGTTTGAAGATTTAAGAAAACATTAGGAAATTTTGGATAAAAAGTTATGGTTTAAATGAAAATAATTTGGGAAAACAATTTTAGGGTTTTAAAGCTTTTGGAAGTAGAAGAATAGTTTTAAGGTCTTTAAGGTTTTTAGAAAAGAAAAACAATTTAGAGTTTTAAGGTTTTTGGAAACAGAAGAAACAATTTAGGGTTTTTAAGGATTTTGGAAATGGGAGATAAATACCTTAGGGTTTTAAGGTTTCTGAAATGAGAAGAATAGTTTTAGGGTTTTGAAGTCTTGATCACTGATTAAGGTTACTATATGAACATATTACCAAGTTTAATGATTTATGTACTTAAAAGAAAATATGGCAATAACATTGTAAATATAATCGAAGCAAAGATTTATAATCAAACCTCCGTTCTTTGGTTCCACCAAAACTAATTTTTGGATGAACAATGACAAAGGCAGTGATGCTACCTTTGATGGATTGTTGATTGCTTCTTGTTGCTAATGTCTCTTGTGGTAGGGTTTTTCTGTCTCTTTTTTCCTCCAGTAAAAACCAATTTTTGATCCCTTAATTCTGAGTTTTAATGTGTTATTTATAGGAAAAATCATAAACCTACTTCTAATTGTTTAAGGAAATTAAAACCAATTAGGAAAAGAAACCAAAACCATATAGAATTTAGTTTCGGAAAAACTGCATTGAAAAATTGCGCTGGCAAAAAAATTATTGGCGAAAACTGTGAGGATTTGCAAGAATCGTTGCGGGTGGGTGCTGGGCAGCCAACCAATTCACTGCAGGAAATTCCTGCGGCGAATCAGCCCATTTCCTGATGGCAAATTGGCTTGGCCAATTCAACCTTCGGCGACAAATTTTTTTTCGTAGCTGATTTTTACGTAGCCGATTTTTATTTTTATTATATTTTTTTAATTTTATTTTTTAACTTTACCATTTTTATTAAAAATTATAAATAATAAATATTAAAATAAATGATATTTAATTAAAATACCAAAAAAATTATTTTGGACTATAAAAAATAACAGACCAGACTGGGTCAAAAATTAAGGGTCTACAGTTTGGCCCCTGCTTGAACGATCTGATACTATAGCAAAAGAGAGTGAAAAGCAATAAGACTTAATTTTTCTGAGATGGTTGAGGTTTTGGATTTTGGACCCGATTAGAGTTCTGGACTCAAGGGCAATTTTAGGTTCTGGACCTAAGGGTAATTTGGGTTCTGGACCCGAGCTAAGTTCTAGAATTAAAAATAATTTTAGGTTCTGGACCTAAGGATAATTTGGGTTCTGAACCCGAGCTAAGTTTTGGACTTAAGAGAGATTTTAGGTTCTGGACCCGAGCTAAGTTCTGGACTTAAGAGGAATTTTAGATTCTGGACCTAAGGGTAATTTGGGTTCTGGACCTGAGCTAAGTTCTGGACTTAAAAGAGATTTTATGTTCTAGACCTAAGGATAATTTGGGTTCTAGACCCAAGCTAAGTTCTGGCCTTAAGAGAGATTTTAGGTTCTGGACCAAAGGGTAATTTGAGTTCTGGACCCTAGCTAAGTTCTGGACTTAAGAGAGATTTTAGGTTCTGGACCTAAGGATAATTTGGGTTCTGGACCCTAGCTAAGTTCTGGACTTAATGATAATTTGGATTCTTCACATGAAACTAGATTTTGATATTCGATCCTAAGCTGGACTTGGATACTCGATCCTAAACTAGACTTGGATACTCGATCCTAAACAGGATTTGGATACTCGATCCTAACTAAATTTGGATAATCGATCCTAAATTGGATTTGGATACTCAATCCTAACTGGATTTGGATACTCGATCCTAAACTGGATTTGGATACTCGATCCTAAACTGGATTCAGATACTCGATCCTAAACTGGATTTGGATTCTGGACCAAAATATTTGAAAGTGAGTTTGAAAATATTTTGTATACGCATAAACTCAAAAATTAAAATGGAGAAACTTTGCCCCCTGTGTAGGCTTAAACTAATAATTTTTCTCATGCAAGCTATGATTGATGTTTGTATTTTGTCTTTTCCTTGGCATAAGCATGCATCTCTTCTTTCTTTTGCAAAATGACTAGAGCTTCCTCAAGCAATGAATCTTCCATGCCCCCCTGATTCAATATCTTTTTTAGAGTTCTTTAATTAACATTTAGGGTTTTGGGATTTTAGAATTTTTACTATTTTTATTTAGGCTACTGTAAAGATTTTGGAAAATTGGAATGAATTAGGGTTTTATACATTTATGGAGTAGTAAGGTTTTTTTTTTTGGTTAATCAAATTAGGGTTTAAGGGCAACATCATGAAATTAGGGTTTTTGAATATTAAGACATTAGAGTTTATAATTCCTGGTTACTAGATTGTGATTTTAGGTTTACTGGATTATGGCTTTAGGGTTTGATTTATTAGATTGGATTTTTGAGTTGTTGAATTTGTCATAAAGTTTTGATGCTTTAAGAATTTAGGGTTTAGGAAAACTAGGGTTTACTGTATTTGGTTTTGAGAGAATTAGGGTTTTTGGTATTTTAGAAAACATGTTTGGTTTTAGGATTTAAGAAAACAGTTTAGAGTTTTGTAAATATAATTATGATTTTTAGAAAACACAAAGAAGATTAGGGTTTGAAGATTTAAGAAAACATTTGGAAATTTTGGACAGAAAGTTATGGTTTAGATGAAAATAATTCGGGAAAACAATTTTAGGGTTTTAAAGCTTTTGGAAGCAGAAGAATAGTTTTAAGGTCTTTAAGGTTTATGGAAAAGAAAAACAGTTTAGGGTTTTAAGGTTTTTGGAAACAAAAGAAACAATTTAGGGTTTTTAAGGTTTTTGGAAATGGTAGAGAAATACCTTAGGTTTTAAGGTTTCTGAAAAGAGAAGAATAGTTTTAGGGTTTTAAAGTCTTGATCACTGATTAAGGTTACTGGATGAACATATTACCAGGTTTAATGACTTATGTACTTAAAAGAAAATATGGCAATAACATTGTAAATATAATTGAAGCAAAGATTTATAATCAAACCTCCATTCTTTGGTTCTACCAAAACTGATTTCTGGATAAACAATGACAAAGGCAGTGATGCTACCTTTGATGGCTTCTTGTTGCTAATACCTTTGTTGATTGCTTCTTGTTGCTAATGTCTCTTGTGCTAGGGTTTTTCTGTCTCTTTTTTCCTCCAATAAAAACCAATTTTCTATCCCTTAAATTTGAGTTTTAATGTGTTTTTTATAGGAAAAAGCATAAACTTCTAATTGTTTAAGGAAATTAAAATCAATTAGGAAAAGAAATCAAAACCAAATAGAATTTGGTTTCGAAAAAACTACGTTGGAAAATTGCGCTGGCAAAAATATTGATGGCGAAAACTGTGAGGATTTGTGAGAACCATTGTGGGTGGGCACTAAGCGGCCAGTCAATTCACCACAGGAATTTCCTGTGGCGAATTGGCCCAAGGCCATTTCACCACAGGAATTTCCTGCGGCCGAAATGGCCTTGTCCTGCGGTGAATTGGCTTGGCCAATTCAACCTTCGGCGATGAAATTTTTTTCATCACTGATTTTTATTTTTATTATATTTTTTTATTATTTTTTTAATTTTACCATTTTTATTAAAAATTATAAATAATAAATACTAAAATAAATATTATTTAATTAAAATACCGCAAAAATTATTTTGGACTATATAAAAAATAACGGACCAAACTGGGTTAAAAATTAAGGGTCAACAAAAAAATTAGGGCAGTTCGCTAGTTTCAAAAACCCATAAGGGTGGTCTAGGAAAAAATTAGAACTAACATAAAAAAAGGGGGTCTGCTAAGTTGAAAACCCGCAAGGACGGCTTAGGTGAAAATTAGGACAGCTCACTAGTTCTGAAATCTCGCAAGGGCGGACTAGGCAAAAATTAGAGCAATAATAAAAAAGACCAGGGCCTAAATTGAAACCCGAAAGGGTGGTTTAGGTAGTTATCTGAAGCAAAAATAGACTCTCAGCCAATCTCCTTGACTATTCTGATTTAAATTGGTCTAATCCAACTAAAGTCTCAGCTAAGATCACGGGTATCGGCAACAAGCCTCCTTCCATTTGGTCCATGATATTTAATACTCGTGGATCGATATCACCACCGGAAGAAACAAGCAAGAATTGGAAAAGCAAGCAGAGATAGATCATGGATCCCCAAGTTTTGGTAGGAGCCAAGTGAGAAGTGTAAAAGTCAATCAAGGGACCAAGCAAAATTTTCTCACCTCTCGTTAATTGCAGAACTTTGAGTTTTGATAGTTGAAGAAGCATCTGCATTTTGTGTTGAGTTTTGGAATCTAGTATGGTCAACGCCATTGGTTGGTTGCTTGGATATCCAAGAATAGCCTCAAATTCTTCAATCATAGGACATATCTCAAAGTTGTTTATCTTAAAAGTCCTAGTTTTTATATCCCAAAAAGAAGCAATATCATGTAGAAATGATTGGCCTAATTTGACATTTTGAAAACACTTCAAAACGTTGAGTTGAGACCATGATATTTGTTCCCATTATGTTGCCTCGACAATTTTGAGTAAAATTTTCATCTTCTTTAAATTACTCTCGGTCATGGTGATGGTATGACAATTACTATAAATTTTATAAAGGAGAGTCGGGAATGGCAATAGCTGAATTTTGGAATTTAAGTTAGAGCAAGAAAAATTGTATTAGAGGATGTTACTGCTTAGGACATTAAAGAAAGGAAAGTGATTTATGAATTATATAATTACTGGTCGAAGCTCACTTTGCTTAAAGAAATCTATGTGGAATTAGGGCTTCATATCTTTATCCATGTCGAAGGAGTTTCATTGTCAAGTGGGAGGTTGTTAAACCTAGGTTTTATCCATTTAAATTCATGTGGAATTTGAATTCAACATAAATATTTCTCTAGATTCATGTATATATGTAAAAAACAAAAAGAAAAGTAAAAAAAATTTCTAGATAAAAAAAATTTGAAAAAGTCAAAGTATTATATATATTAATTATAGTTTATTGTTTACAAATTATTACAATCACTTTGTTTATTTATGTATAATAAAATTTGCACAACATTTTAATAGAAGTTGATCACTGTGATGGAGGTGGCGGTCCATAATTAAATAAAGCACTCAAAAAATTATCACCAGTTGGAAGTGAAGGCACGTCATCTGTCCTAGTTCTTCCCAAAAAAGAAGTGCCTGGATCATGATTATCTTGAAAGTCACTCCTATCATGATCAAAGTCTGCAAAAGGAGGTGGCGCATCACGATCATCTGTCTGGGGGCCTCCTTGTTAAAGATGCATCGGGATCTCTATAACCCATATATTTGAAGTCCTGGAAGTTCCTTTCAAGATAATCCGCATGCTAGCGACTAGCAGCCAAATCCTCTCTCAACTTTCGGTTCTGCTCCTCAAGTATCTACTATGAGCCAAAATGGAAAATTAAGTTCATACATTTCTATGCATACATTCAGCATATGTAATTTGACACAGGAAAAACAAACGAGATAACTCAGATTGAAGCCCTACGGATGAGATTGCACATCTGGCTGAAAGGAAGGAGCAAATGGAGAAAATTATCGTTGCACTGGTGAGAATGGTAGCTAAGTCGGAACAACAATGGAAGGTCCAACCTCAGTACCAAATGAGCCAACAGTCTGCGACAATCATAAAAATAGTCAGAACAAGTTAAAAAGAAATAGTTATAATGATAAATCTTTACCTGAGAAGTGCCAGCTCTAGAATCATCGTGGGAATGAGAAGGAGGCTCATCATCATCCTCTTCTTCCTCTTCATCTTCGTTACCTTCCTCACCATTATATCCCTCTTCCTCATTTTCCTCATCACCTCCTTCCTTCATGATATCACCCCCTTCTTCTTCTTCTTCCTCAAAATCTTCAAATCCATCCAGAGCAACTTCAAAGTGCAACAGTTGGTCCCGTATGAACTCATTATATGATAAGTCTGGTTCAAGCAAGAGTGCCTCAATATCATATCCATTCTTGGCATGTCTCCATGCGTTCTCTGGCATGGATATGAAAGTAAGTACATATGTGGTGATATTGGCTGGTACTCGCCTCTGATCAGGGCCAAGAAACCAATTATGAACCCTCTCACTAAGGAACTAGCCACTAGATACAAGACCAACAATGATTCAGTAATAGTTTTGTAGGGGTAATGCATTGTTCATGCCAGCGGTCTAGATTGCCCTCTCCTCAGCTCTCCACTAAGCTATGTTTACCTACAAGATGATGCCAAAGGTAAGTAATTTTTTGTAACACCCCTATATCTAATATACGTACACCACATATACACACAATATGTAATATACGCCGGATACAAGAATGTCACAGTTCATTTTCATCAAATAAATCTTTTGACTTAAACATCAAAACATTATCAATCAATATGAGTAAATTTAAAACATTTAAATTGTATTATAGAAAGTAATAAATGAGACATCCCTTGTTAAAATACATTTACATATATCTTCATTACCTTAAAAGTTTATCCAAAACATTTGTTTAATAAGCAGTAAAAAATGTAACGGAATATACATATGTATACATTAAAATCAATATTTAAAAATATAAAGTTTATACATGCTAGTAGTCCATCTCTGATCTTGAAGTCCAAAAATCAACACATCACAAGGGATCACAAGCTTAGACTCAACTCGGTCTAGGTGAACTCTCCGGCTCAACCGAAACTACCCTGTCACCTGCGCGATAAATCATAATCGCACTAAGCCAAAGGCTTAGTGGTACAAATCTTAATAATAATATGATTCAAATGTAATGTTAGTGTCACACTTTCAAGAATTAGAAATAATATACAAGGATCTCATATTTCATAACATTAAATATCATTATATTGTTCAATTGTTCCATTATTCATAATTCACATTAAAGCAAAGACAAGCATGGGCCCAAAAGAAACTAATATGCCATTCAAATTCCAGAGTTACTATTTTGGTCCAATAATCACATTTATCTAGCCCGTAGGCGAATCATTATCACAATGAGGATGACCTCATATGTAACATCCTAACTAGGCTTCAAGGACTAAGCCCAACCAAGCTTCAAGGGGAGCTCAATATCAACCCAACCTGGCTTCAAGGACCAAGCCCAACCTGGCTTCAAGGGATTGTTACTTTTAGGCATGCCACAAATAACAAAACTCTAAAAATTGAATAACATACTAGGCACACAATTCTTTCATTATTTCATTATCAAATCCTATTTCATTATCTCATGATCGTTATAAGAACAATGCCTCATATATCCCATTCATACCAATATAGCCATCACCAATGGCTTTACATGTCATCATTAGAGTATACGTAACAAATTACATTGTTCATATATTTTGAATCCTTAACATATATTTCAAATAGTTCACATAATGCAAATCATAGCACCATTCTCATACACCAATAATATAATAGGTAACTTAACACATTTTCTAACCAAATGTGTTAAGTCCCAAAGTTATGTAAATGTACGCAATCATTTAAGGTTTGTACTTACCTCTAAGAGAACCAAACACCAATCTAACAACCCCCTCTTCCAAGAATCCTTCAACACTTGGATTGGGGCGACTCAAATCTCTTCAAAACCTAATCTAAAGGTGATTATACATACTCAATTAGTGATACTCATAAGAAAATAAGAATAAAAACTATCTAGGGCAAGCAATACACTTTAAACACTCAACAACACCGACGTGTTCATGTACGTACCCTAAACCCACATCACAGAAGCTTTGACACACTCAGTGAAATGGGCATGTCACTGCACGTGTCAATCCTCCTCCAACACAGAAGCTATGACACACTTAGTGACATGGGCGCGTCACTAGATGTGTAAATACTACTACAACACAGAAGCTGTGACACGCTCAGTGACATGGGTGTGTCACTGGATGTGTCACCAGCACTGAAAACAGAACCATCGCCACCAAAAATGCCACATCCAACTATAATCTTTCTTTTACCCTTTTCCACTCCAAAAAAAACTTAACCAAATCCATCAATATACCAAAATAAACTTTCATAACATCAAAACAACTCAGTAACATGCATCAACACATAATCATAACCATATTTTACAACTCAACACATGCACAATCTATAACTCTTATTTTCTTCACCAAACTTAACATTTTCTTCAATCCAACCCCAAAATCAAAGTCAATTAAACCAAACAACCTCAAACACACCAAAATCAACCATACACACAACTACACCAACCATCCACAAAGCTCACATACACAAACTCAAAAGAAATCAAAGAAACAAGTTGGAAACTTACCAAAAGTGAAGAAAATCCTTAAAACTCCAACTTGATCTCTTGAAATCCTTTAACTGCTTGAGTAGGAATAAACAAAACCTCTCTTTCCCTTTGGCAATGGTGATGGCCAGCTAACCAAGAGAAGAAAGAAGAAGATGATAAAAGTCAAACCACTCACTACTCACAAACCTCTTAAACCACACAAAACTCTCTTTTAATTTCCACCAAGCAATTAATATATTATAATAATATAAATATCATCTTCCACTCTCATCTAGATTTTATTTTAAATAATTAATTATCTCATTTGACCAAATCAACTTGTTGACTTGTATATATTGTATATATCTTCATATATACAACATATACACACTTCCCTTTTCTCTTATCTTTCCACTTAATCATATATACACTTTAAATCATTTAATTCAATTTCAACAATAAGCATTTCCAAAATTTTAGAGTATCATTTGGGATATTAGATTTTCCTTATAAAATTTAGTAATAATACTAATTTTATCTTTTACGTGATCCCAGGTCAGGCGGCCCAGCTGATAAAGCTGAGAGTGCACATGATGACTACAGGGCACTTCTTTGCGACCGAAAAACCAATGGCCTAATCTTGGGTATCCCATTCATCTCCCTTGAACACCAGGTGCCCACACCTATCATGTAAAAAAAATCAAGCTTGTTAATATGCATCATTCAAATATATAAAAATCAAGATTCATACCTCGGAGACAACCATAAAACCTGTAAATGATCTTTTATTCCTACCAATTTTGTCAAAATTGTGATAGAGACAGGCAAGGCCCACAACTCTCTAAGCATAATATGGCAAGATCTTAAAATTAGACAAAGCATGTAGGACTGACAGGTGGATCGACGTCTTAGTGTTGCATAAAATGGTCGTGGCTAACAGATACAACAAGAATCTGTGGGTGTACCTTTCCGCCCATTCACCTTGCACGGGCTTGGTCTGCCTCAACCAATATTATCAGATATATTCATATTTGATCTTGCATGCTCCCTTATACCTAGGCTTTAAACTGATCAACTACCAAATTTCATCCCCGATGAATATATCATTAGTCAATGGGATGGGAATTCCATCACACTTCAAACCCGTTATTACCGTAAGATCCACTGGACCGATGGTCATCTCTTCGATGGGGAAATGAAAGGTATGAATGGTGTCCATCCACCACTCAGCAAGTGCTTGGATCACACTTCTATTGATTTGGAACCCTTTAGTCAGTAGTTGCAATATAAATTCTTTAAAACCACATTCACAGATCTTTCTCCAAATAGCCGGTGGCACTCGCTTGTACCATTGGCATGCCTTATGGACATTTCCACCACCATGGATCACATAAATGTCATACTACAACAATAAAAGTAAGTTCAGCCAGGTAAGTATATTCGCACCATTAATTATTGTTTCATGCCATACTAATTTTTATGTACACTTTAAAATTTTCATTATTTTGCACCATAAAAAATATTTATTTTCAAACTTATTTTATTTTATGGTCATCAATTAACTACTTTCATTTCTTGTGCACATAAATAATTTCTTCATTATGGATTGCATAGTTTAGTTTTTACAAATAATTTATTTATTTGTACTACCTTAATAAAATTACACAATAATATAAAATGAGTTTGCTACAAAAGAATAAATAAAAATATAATAATATAATAATAAAAATAATAAAAATACATAAATAAAAATATGAAAATAAATAATAAAAAATAAAAATACCTATGTTTTTTCTCGAGAACTTTGGTGGAGGTTCATTCCAGCTAAAATAGGCACTCGATCCAACCCGCTATTTTTGAGGTAAACTCGCAATTCTGAATCCATACGACGTCCAGTCCTCGATGCATGTTGATTTGCCGCCATAATTTTTAAATGATAGCTAAAATTTCTTCGAATGCTTCAAAGTTGAAGTTGCTGAAGATGGCAATCTACTCGAAATGTCAAATTGGAGTAAAGGTATTTGAATGCATAATAATAAGGATGAATGGTTCAGTATTTATAATGAGAAAAAGTAAATTTCAATAATTTATTCATTACTGTTAAAGCTGAAAAAAGAGCACATAAAAACAAATAGAAACAGATTCATTATTCAAATCATTAAGTTAGTATTCAGAGTTACTATCTCGTATCAATAATTCATTTACAAACAGCACACGAGAACACAGTGCATTGATATTTATTAGGAGTATATAATTTCTGCATGTCTAAAAAATATTTTTTATACTCATTAAATATTTTTTCCACACAGGGGGCAAGAGTATATAGATACCTATGTATAGTAAAAAATAGCTAATTTTTTTGCAAAATACTTTACTAACTACAATTAATTTTTGCAGGTATCTCAGGTCTGGAACCCAAATCATTTTCGAATCCAGAACTCACTAAGGTCCAGAACCCAAATTATTTTAGAGTTTAGAACTCACTCGGGTCTAGAACCCAAATAATATTTTAGCTCAGAACTCACTCCAGGTCCAAAATCCAAATTATTTTTTAGCCCAAAACTCACTCTGGGTCCAGAACTCAAATTATTTTTTGAGTCCAAAACTCACTTGGGTCCAGAACCCAAATTATTTTTGACTCAAGAACTCACTTCGGGTCTAGAACCCAAATCACTTTCAAGTCTAGAACTCACTCTGAGTCCAGAACCCAAATTATTTTTTGAGTCATGAATTCACTCCGGGTCCAGAATCCAAATCATTTTTTTAGTCCGGAACTCGCTCTGGATCTAGAACCCAAATCATTTTCAAGTCTAGAACTCACTCGGGTCCAGAACCCAAATCATTTTTTAGTCTAGAACTCACTCCGGGTCTAGAACTCAAATTATTTTTGAGTCTAGAACTCACTCTAGATCAAAAACCCAAATTATTTTTCTAGTCCAGAACTCACTCGGGTCCAGAACCCAAAATATTTTTTATTCCAGAACTCACTCTGGATCCAGAATCTAAATTATTTTTTAGTCTAAAACTCACTCTTGGTCCAGAATCCAAATTATTTTTCGAGTCCAAAACTCACTCAAGTCTAGAACCCAAATCATTTTTGAGTCTAGAACTTACTCCGGATATAGATTCCAAATCATTTTTTGAGTCCAAAACTCGCTCTGGGTCCAGAACCCAAAGCATTTTCGAGACCAGAACTCACTTGGGTCCAGAAACCAAATCATTTTTAAGTCCAGAACTCACTTCAGGTCCATAACTCAAAATTATTTTTGAGTCCAGAACTCACTCCGGGTTTTGAACCCAAATCATTTTTAAGTCCAAAACTCACTCGGATGTCTAGAACCCAAAATATTTTTGAGTTCAGAACTCACTCGGACCCAGAACCCAAATCATTTTTTAGTCCAGAACTCACTCCGGGTCCAGAACTCAAATTATTTTTTAGTCCAGAACTCACTCCGGGTCAAGAACCCAAATTATTTTTCGAGTTCAGAACTCACTTAAGTCTAGTACCCAAATCATTTTTTAGTCCAAAACTCACTCGGGTCCAGAACCCAAATCATTTTTAAGTCCAGAACTCACATCAGATCCAAAATTCAAATTATTTTTGAGTCCATAATTCATTCCGAGTCCAGAACCCAAATTATTTTTAAGTCCAAAACTCACTTCGGGTCCAGAGCCCAAATCATTTTTTGAGTCCAAAACTCGCTCTAGGTCCAGAACCCAAATCATTTTCTAGTTAGAAAATCACCTTGTATCCAGAATCAAAACCATTCCAAGTCCAGAATCATCCTTGTCCAAAATCAATTTAAAACCATGTTGCTTTTCACTCTTTGAATAAATTCAAAGCTAATTAAACTTTTAAAATCCTAACTGGGTCTATTTTAGAAGATTTGGATGGTTTTTATATGATACCAGTGCACTAAATCCTAAAATGGGTTCGATTCGAAGGTTTGGTTGATTTTTCACTTAATCTGGATGGTTTTTGGTCAATAGGGGTGTCCCATGATTCGACATGGGGCAGCCCCATATGGAATTGGGGGCCTCCAATTCGATATGGGGCTCCCCATATCAATTTGGAAGCCCCAATTAGATATGGGGTTGTCCCATATAAAAATGGGGTCCCATTTTGATATGGGACAGCCCCATATCGAAATGGTAGGGCAGTTTTTTTTAATTCCATGTCGAATCCAGAAGGATACTTCGATATAGGCTCAGATTTTGTCAAAATTAAATGATTTGAATTCGAGACGGACTCGGTTTACATCAAATTCAAATAATTGTAATTCAATATGGTCTCGATTTGTGTCAAACCTGTGAATTTGACATGCATCGGAATAATCCATTCTTAAAGAGGAAAACTTTCATGCTTATCTTGATGGAGTTATTATAAATACAGGTTTTTAAAACCTAAGGAGGACCTTTGGCTTTTGGTGGGCTGCTGGAACTCTGGAAAATTCAGTAATCATCAACCAAGCTTGATAAACAAAAAGAAATAGCAAGGATAGATGAGGAAGATCAACAACACAAAACTTTACAAAGGCAGTGCACTCATTGTCTTGAACAAGCTCACCCAGAATTCTCATTCAAACAATTTTGGTGGAGCCAACAAATGATGGTATGCTTTAAGTTAAATAAATACTATATGTTTTGATTGTTTTAAATATTGAATGAGCCCGTTCTTCATTTAATTAAAGTTACAGTATACAACTTCTTCTAAAAATAGTTCATATGTTAGTTTATGTGAAGTGCATATTATTATTTTGATAAGTCATAATAATTACAACCAATAGACTTGTTTGGCATAGATTGTTTATTTGTTTTTTATCTTATGCCTATTTAATCAATATGTTACTTAAAATCACATTAAGGTTTTTCATATAAAACCTCACAGTAACATCTAATCTCTTTAAACAAATTCACATATCACATAACCTATAAACTTTTATTAGTTTTTCATAAACACTAAACCCTAATTCATGTAAAATCTTAAGCTACAAACATTATTTTTTATAAATACCAAACCCTAATTTATTTCATTCTAAAAACCCTAATTGCATGGTATTAGCCCTAAACCCTAATTTGATTAACCAAAAACCCTACTACTTTCTTAAAACTATAAAACCCTAATCAATTCTATTTTTCCAAATTCCTTACAGTAGGCTAAGTATTTTAAATAATAATAATAATTGTGTTAATTCCAAAATCCCAAAAGCCAAAATGTTAATTAAGAAACCCTAAATTGAGACATAAACCTAAATTTGTATCTTTATTTGCTTTATTTAAGTTAGAAGCATGTTTATTATATGTTTTGATTAATGGTTTATTTATATATTTGATTTATATGTTTGATGAATAATTTATTTATGATTGGTTATTTTTATTGATTTGTTTTGGTTTCAAGAAATTGTAAGATGTATGTTTCCATGTTTTGGGTACCTCATGTTGTAAGCATTATGTAATTTAAATTACCTTAAGTTTTAGATCAATTTAAAGGATATATTTCCACCAATTGGTGGGTATCCTATTTTATTTATTTTCTTTTGGACATTGGACAATTGTAAAGGCATGTTTCCATCCGTGAATGGGTGCCTATTTGTTTGTTTTGTTTGAACTTGTTGAGATTTTAATAAAGTAATCATTTATTCTTATGATCGCATGTAGTATGTGTAATATTGTATTAATTAAGAATTTTATAATATTAAGACCTGAAAAGGAGGCCGGTTCCAATGAACCGGGCATTGTGGGGGTGTTGGGTCATTCTCACCTTCCCCACACGTACCCAACTTTCTTAACCCATTAGGAAGTTAGGGATTCCTTAGGAATAGAGTCATCCACCCCTTTTTTTTCAGCCTGTCCGGGTGGCGATTCCAATTTCTCCAAATTTAGGCCAGTGTTCTCTAAGACCCCGAGCCTAACAGTGCCGAAGTCGCAAGAACCATTCTAAGCGGGAGTGGGGGCAAAAATCCCCACTTACAAGGAGCCATAATAAGGAAAAAGTAATTGAGAATACAAAATTGAAAATAAAGGACAGTGATTAGCAACAAAGGCAAGAAATAGGAAAGAGAAAAGCAAAAAGAAAACAGAGAGGCAGTAGCAATTGTCTTGATATTTCTTTATTCAATCAATATCAAAATTGACTCAGGCGGTGAATTAGCAAGCTTGATTCAACATATTGTCATTGGTGGAGCTGACCTACACAGGTACAATTTCCTTAATCCAATTGAATTTATTAATTAAACTTCATAACTTCATCCACTATGTTACTAAATTTTAAATTATATACTATCTTGCCATTTCATGAATTAAATTGGTTAAATCTTCAATTCCTCTTCTACTGTATTATCAAATTATGCATGTTACTTTCCAAATTCTCTTACAGTAGGCTATGAGTTAAGATTGAAATCAACTTAAAATATCCATGGCAAGTTTTAACCTTTAGTCTTGCACACAAAACCCTAACTCCTAAAACCTTAACTCCCAAAACCTAACTCCTAAAACCCTAAATCCAAAACCCTAATTTCAAAACCCTAACTCCTAAAACCTTAATTCCAAAACCCTAATACCTAAAACCCTAATTCCAAAGCCTTAATTCCTTAAACCATAAAGTCAAAACCCTAATTCCTAAAACCCTAATTCTAAAATCCTAATCCCTTAAACCCTTAAGTCAAAACCCTAATTCCTAAAACCCTAATCCAAAATCCTAATCCAAGACCTCAATCTTTTAAGTCTAAACCCAACTTTGCATGTTTTAATCTTAATTTGTATCTTTACACCTTGATCTTTGTTATTTGATTTGTTTTAATGATGGGTGATGCATTTTGATTATTTTATTGCCTTCTTTATTTAATTAAATTATGTTTACTGGTTGTTCAGGCTTTTAAAGATTGTAAAAGGCATGTTTCCACCTTGTGGGTGCCTTAGTTATTTTTAATTGCATAATTTATTTTGTAAACTTTGAACCATTGTAAAGGACATATTTTCACCAAAATGGTTGGTGTCTTATTTTATTTATTTGTATGAACATTGGTACATTGTAAGGGCATGTTTCCATCTCTAGATGGGTGCCCATTTTATATGTCTGATATTCTTTGATTTATAATATGATATCCTTTATTTTAATTGCATGTAGTATGGATAATATTGCAATAATTAAGAATTTAATAATATTTAGATTAGAAAAAGAGGCCAGTTCCAATGAACCTAGCACATGCGGGTGCTGGGTCATTCTCACCTTCCCCATGTGTACCCAAATTTCTGAACCCAAGAAGAGGCTTATGGATTTCTTAGGAATCGAGTTATCCACCCCTTTCTCTTTCCTTCACGACCCATCCGAATGATGACTCCATTTCTTTGGACTTAGGCTCGTGTTCTCTAAGGCCTAGAGCCTAACAGTGCTGAAGTCGCAAGAATCATTCTACTAAGAGTGGGGGCGAAAATCCCCGCTCACAGACGTATACATATATAGGTATACATATGAATTGGAAGAAGAAAGTAAATAAATAAATGATAAAAAAAGAAAAGAAAAGTCAAAGAAAGAAAATAAAATATATGGATGGGAAAAAATGGAGAAAATATTAAAATAATTAAATATTTAATTAATATATATATGCATGGCAATGGAAGAAAAATTAAATCAAAAGACCATCTTCTTCATCTTCCAACCTCCATGGAAAAAATATTGAGAGAGAAAGGGGAGAGGGTTCTCATCATTTTTACATCAAAATTTCACTAAAAATCCTAGTAAATCAAGTTGGTTTTGAACAGAAACCAAAGAATTAAGTATGTGTTTTCTTTTTAAAGCTTTGTTTTCTTTAGATTTTTAGGGTATGTTAAGTTATGGGTATAGAAATAAATTGATTTCTATTTGAAAAGAAGATGGTTATGATGTGCTTAAGATATGTATATGTAGAATTTGAGATCAAATGGTTGAAGTAAGCTTAAATTATTAAATTAGAGTTTACGGTAGAATATGTGAAATTTAGGTTTTTGATGATGGTGACTATAATTATTGTAATAGATTTTTTATATGTTATTTTGATGTGTATGTGTTGATTTTATGGTTGGATGATGGAAATGATTATGTTTTAGTGAAATTTAAGGAAGGTAGTAAGGAAATTAGAGTTTTGATGAAAGCTAGGTTGGAAATTATGTAATTAGAGGTTATTTTGAATAAAATGAGTTTGCGTATAGTTCACTATTCTAATTGAATAATTGTACTTATTACTTGCTTTAGGAGTACCTGGTAAAAATTACCTAAGTGAAGGCATTTAGGGTTTAAGGAAAGTGAGGTGTGAAGAGTGGAAATTAAGTTGATTTGGAAGCTAAGAAAGGTTAGTACATACTTAACATTTAAATTGAATATTAATATTTTGGCATCATCCATTTTGGCATACTTTAAAGGATGTTGTGATTCCTTTAAAGTGACATTATATATAGATGTATACATTTTAATTAAAATGGTGCATTGTGTTTGTGGTTATAAACTGTTGTTTAATGGAAAACGATTGGAAATGGTTATGGAATAATGTGGAAATGGGTCACATTATGAGTGTGGCTAAGGGTTATACCTAATGTGATTAAAAATGTGGAAAATGGATATGGAAAGTAGAAATTGTGGAAAGAAAAATGATAAATGTGATGAGAATAAGGAGTGGAAATGAGATTATGGAAAATATGTAAATGTTGATGTGTGTGTTTGCCTTGCACAATTACTTGTTCCAGAATGCTAATCTTGGTTTGTCGAGTTGGCATGCCAATGATATGTCATGATATTTTATTATGTTTTTGGGTGAGACACACTGGTGTCAGATACTACGTGTAATATCCCAAAATTTTGAAAATATTAATTTTTGAAAATTAATTAAATGATTCAAAATATATATACATAATTAAGTGAAAGAGGAAAGTGAGTATATGATGTATATATGTAGATATACATATTATATACAAGTCAACATTTTTTTTATGGGTAAAATGCTATTTTTAATTATTTAAATATTAATTAATGGATAGTAGAAGACGATATTTGATGTAAAATAATAATATCTAGTTGGTGGAGAGTAAACGTTGGAATTGTGTGGTTTTAAAGGGATTTGTTGGATAAGAGGAGTAGTATCTATCTTCTTCTTCATCTTCTTCTTTCTCCATTGAAGGCCGATTTTCTCCATCTAAGGAAGAGAGGATTTTGCTTCTTGCTAACTCAAGTAATTGAAGGATTTCAAGTGTTCAAGTTGGAGTTTTAAGGATTTTCTTCATATTTGGTAAGTTTCCAACTTGTTTCCTTGAAATTCCATGAAAGTTTGTATGTATGAATTGGATTTTTGGTGTTGTATGTTTTTAATGGTTGATTTTGGTAAGTTTGAAGTTCTTTTGTCTAGTTAACTATGAAGTTTGGGGTTGGATTGAAAAGAAGGTTAAGTTTGGTGAAGAGAATAAGATTTTTGGGTTGTGTAACTTTTGAGTTGTGAAGTATGGTTGTAATTGTGTATTTTTGCTTTTAATTGAGTTGTTTTGATGTTTACACAAGTATTATGTGACATAATGATGGATTTGGTTGAGTTTGTATGGAGTTGAAAAGGTCAATGAAGGATAATAGTTGGATGTGGCAATTATGTGTGCATATCAGGATTTTGGCTTGACACCCCTGGTGACACGGCCATGCCTTTGGGTGTGTCGATGGTTTTATTTTCAGTGTTGGTAACACGAGCAGTGACATGCCCATGTCACTGAGTGTATCATAGCTACTTTGTTGTTATAGTATTGACACGTGCAGTGACACGCCCATGTCACTGAGCGCCTCATAGCTACTGTGTTGTTGTAGAATTGACACATGCAGTGACAAGCCCATGTCACTTAGCGTGTCATAGCTACTATGTTGTGAGAGTTTTGGCACAGTCATTGACACGCCCATGTCACTGAGCATGTCAAAGCTTTTGTGTTGTGGGTTTAGGGCACGGTCATTGACACGCCCATGTTATTGAGCTTGTCATGTGTAGAGTTTGCCTTAGATAGTTCTTTTCCTTATTTTCCTTTGTGTTTCTTATCCTTGTGTTGAGAGGTTTTGTTTATACCTATAAGTGTATCACTAAGTGATTATTTATAATCACATTTGGTTTAGGCTTTGAAGAGACTTGAGTTACCCAATCCAAGTGTTGACGGATATCTAGGAAAAGGAGGTTGAAAGTGGTGTTTTTTACTTTTAGAGGCAAGTACAAACTTTGAATAATTGTTTATATTTACATGACATTGGGACTTAACACATTTGGTTGGAAAATGTGTTAAGTTACCTACTACATTATTGGTGCATGAGAAGATTTGTATAATGTTACAAATGCATTATATGTAATGTGAACTTTGTGCAAAACATGATAATGGCCCAAAATGTATGGGTATTGCAAATTGTTATGTATAAATTAAAAATGATATGCAAAGCCTGTAATATCCTCATGTATGCCTTAGAAGTTTTGATTATGTTGTTGTTGTAAGTTGAATTGAATGTATATGTTATGTGAAGAGAAAAGAAATGGGAAGAGAAGGTTTATGTATATGTGTCTTGGGAAAGAAAAGAGGGTTTAGAGAGAGATGTATATGTTGATTATATGGTAATATATATAACATATAAGTTGGTCGAAAGGGAGAGTCAATGCAAGAAGATATTTTCATTTATGATATGTGAAATTTCTATAAAGGACATGTGAGTTAAAAGAGAGCTAAAGTAAATGGTTAAGGGCATTGAGGTAATTCTCTTTTGGAAATCTCTTGGTGGAGATTAAAAGAAGGAAAGAAGGGTTGACTTGTTATTTTCTTTTCTTTGCTTGAAGTGGTGGCCGGCTATCCAAAGAGAAGAGAGAGCAATTGAAGTGTTTTGGTTTCTAACATCAAGATTGAAGGGAGAATCAAGGAATTTAGTTGAAGATTTGTGGAATTCAACAACTTTGGTAAGTTCTTTTCCTTGATTTCTTCTATTCTTGTGAAGTGGTGTTTTAAGTGAATTAGGGTTTGTTGATTTGATGATTAAATGTGTTTGTGATGTGTTTATAAGTTTTAAAATGGATTGTAAGTTATAAGATTGAATTGGTATTGGTTTGGTTTTGAATATGGTAAGTTAAGTGGAATTTGGTTTTAGGGTCTTGAGATGGTTTGTGTTTAAAATGTAATGTTAATGTGTTGTTTAAGTGATTAATGTAATGAATATTTAAGATATGTGTTAACAACATTGATTAGAACCAATTGAATGAGATTATTGTTGTGCAAAAAGTGTGAAAATGCAAGTGAAAGAGCTTTGGCCAAATTAGGGTTTGTGTTCTTGAGTGACACGGCCATAAGCAAGATGAGACACGGCCAAGACTTATTATTTTTGAGAAACACGGCCAAGTCTAGAGAATTTTGGCCGTGTTGGATAGGTTTTGGGGTGACACGGTCACTGGCTTGGCCGTGTCCCTTGAATGTGTTTGCTACTGCCTGAGTTGTGTTGAGAGACACGGCCGTGTCCTTGCCCGTGTCTGCCTCGGGAAGTTTTGGTCTTGAGAGACACGGCCACAAGCTTGGCCGTGTCCCTTGGGTGTGTTTGCTACTGTGATGGTTTTTGGTTCTTCATGCATTGTTTGATTCTTCAAAAGTCTTTTGTTCCTAAACATTTTATATACACTCTAAATACTTTGTAATCAAAGAATGACCTAAACAAATGTATGTGGATGATTCTAAACCAATGAATAATGATCTTTGAATTAGGTTTTGAAGAGATTGTGTTGCATTAACCTAAATGTTGAGAATTCTTGGAAGAGAAAATGTAAAGATGGATGGGAATAGTTCTTGAGGTAAGTACAAACTTACATAGATGTAATCTTTTATATGATTTTGAGACTTAACAACCTTGGTATAAATGTGTTAAGTAGATTATTATATTGTTAATTCAATGTTACTAATATTGTCATTTGTATAGTGTGAAAGCTATAAGGATCATCCAAAAGAAAGGTATGTGCAATGCAATTTGTTAGGATAAATGTTTTAATAGTGAATGGTGTTAATGTGTCTTGAGAAATGATGAAATGTGATGTGATCATGATTGATAATGATGATCAAAATGAAATAAATGGACATATGGATTATATGACAATGAATTTAAGATACATGTGCAAAGAAATGGATTATGTATGCTTGAATGATATGATTAAAGCATGCTTATATGGTATGATTGATTAATGACATGTTTGTTTAGTAATGTAATTGATGTTGCATATATCAATGATGAAACATGAAATGTGATTTGAGATATAATGTGATATGAAGCCATTGTTCTTGGCAATGATAACTCAAATGTGATATGAAGCCATTGTGATTGGCTATGATAATTCAATTGCGATATGTAAGGCATGTTTGCCTAAATGATGATGAGAATTGAAAATGATATTGATGATGAAATAAACAATGAATTGTGTATCTAATGTGTTATTCACTTTCAGAGTTTTGTTGATGGTGGCATGCCTAATGGTAACAATCTCTTGAAGTTAGGTTGGGCTTGATCCTTGAAGCCAAGTTGGGTTGAAGTTTAACATGTTTTACTCCCCTTGAAGCTTGGTTGGGTCTAGTCCTTGAAGCCTAATTGAGATGTTACAACCCTTGAAGCTAGGTTGGATTAGTTCTTGAAGCCAAGTTGGGTTGATACTTAGCATGCTTTGTTCCCCTTGAGGCTTGGTTGAACTTAATCCTTGAAGCCTAGTTGGGATATTTATGAATGTGATAATTAAACCAAAGCATTAACTCTGAAAGTTGAATGGCATATTAGTGTCTTTTGGGCCCGAGTCTGTCTTTGTTGTCAATGTGATATATAAGTGTTGAAAGAAATGAGTAATGTGATCTATGGTTGACTTCATTGGAAGTGTGATTCATGATTGGTATGATATGTAATGTGTGTATTGAAATATTGATTGTGAGTATTAATGATGAATCATGATTAGTGAATTGTGAATAAAGTAATGTTATGAAATATGATATGTAATGTGTGTATTGATATATTGATTGTGGATATTATTAATGAATTGTGGATGGTGATAATGATTGTCTTCATTGGAAAGGTGATTCATGATTGGTATGATGTATAATGTGTGTATTGATAAATTGATTGTGAGTATTAGTGACAGGTTGGAATTGGTAATAATGGCATGTATATATTTACATAATATATGAAATTAGTCGAGATATATGAAAGGTGCAAATTAAAAAGAGAAAAACATGATAAGAACTAATGGTATATGGAATGAATATAGAATTATTATATGTTAGAATTTCTATAATGTATGTTTATATTTTATATTGTACTACTAAGCTCTCGGGCTTAGCGCGGTTGTGTAATCGCGCAGGTGGATATGCGGTTGATCTGGAAGTCCAGCTGTTATGCCACGAGAAGAGTAAGAATTTGTCGAGACCAACTAGAGGGTAATGCATACATGTATAACTTTTAATTACGATGTATTTCTGATGAGAGAGTATTTATATGTATAAATGGAGTTTTGATAAAGATAATGATTTTGTAAATGTTATTTAAATTAACGTATTATGGTTTGAACTCTGTTACAGGTTTTTAAAAGATAACGAAAAGTGACATCCTTATACTTTATATACTTACTGTATGTATACTAAGTATATGTATAGTACTTATATAGGGTATCGGGGTGTTACAAAGCCAATTGGTGATAGCTATATTGATATAAATGAGATATTTGAAGCATTGTGCTTAGTTTGATCATTAGAAAATGAGAAAATATTTGATAATGGAATAATGAAAAATGAATTGATATCGATATAAATGAGAAACATGAAAGAATTGTGTGCCTAGTATGTTATTCAATTTTTAGAGTTTTGTGTTTGGCGGCATGCCTAAAAAGTAACAGTCCCTTAAAGCTGGGTTGGGCTTAGTCCTTGACGCCTAGTTGGGTGTTATATGATGTAGCAGAACCTTGAAGCTGGGTTGGGCCTAGTCCTTGAAGCCTAGTTGATTATGATTCGCCTTCGGGCTAGACAAATGTTGTTATCTTATACCAAAGCAGTAACTCTGGAATTTGAATGGCATATTAGATCCTTTTGGGCAATGCTTGTCTTTGCTTGAATGTGAATTATGCATTGTGGAACAATTGAGCAATATAATGAGATATAATGTTATGAGATATGATATCCATGTGCATTATGCATTGGCATTTCATTTGAACTATATTGTTATCAAAGTTTGTACCTCTAAGCTTTTGGCTTAGCGCGATTGTAATTCATCGCGCAGGTGACAGGATAGATCCGATTGAGCTGGAGAGTTCATCTAGACCGAGTCGAGTCTAGGCTTGACATCTAGAGTGTAGAGTTGATTGTTAGGCATCAAGATCAAAGACAAACTGCTAGCATGTATAAATTTTATATTTTTGTATATTTATAGATTTCATGTATTTATGTATATTTCGAAAACTATCAAAAATGTTTTGGATAAATCTTTGGTAATGAAGTTATATATGTATTTTAACAAGTAATGTTTCATGTATTATTTATATGATATCAGTTGAATGTTTTAAGTTTATACAGGTTTTATAAGTGAAGATTTGTTTAGTTAAAATGGGTTGTGACATTCTTGTATCCTATATTTGTATATTATATATGTTGGGTGTATGTAGTGTACGTATATTGGGTATAAGGGTGTTACACTATGACATCAAGGAGGAGGCCTTCGGGCAGTATTATATGACACTAGATCTCTAGTGTCGATAGGAGGCAACCTTCTAGCCATATTATTTGATACTTGACCTTTAGTGTCGAGAGCGGACGACCTTCAAGCAATATTATATGGCACTCAGATCTCTATTGTCGGACCTTCAGGTAGTGATATACCAAATCAATTATTCTAAAACTTAATATTGTGTAGGGACTTATTAGGCCCAATGTGTGTGATTATGATATGTTGAAGAATATTAAATGAGTATTGCATATTGAATGAGGCATAATGCATTTTTATAGTATGAGGAAAAGTATTAGTTTTTAGATATTTATTTTTAACAAAGTATGTACCACTAAGCTTTTGGGCTTAGCACAGTTGAAATGTATCACGTAGGTGATAGGATTATAGAGCATAGAGGTCCAAGTGGATCTAAGCAGGTTTAGAACCTAAGGTTGACATTTGTAGATAGACTTTTATCACTAGACCAACCCTATTGATTCTGCATACATGTATAATTTTAGTATTATATACTTGTTTTGTACGTTTTAATCACAACATAAGTATGTTAAATAAGTTTTAGGGGTTATTATGTATATATGTATTGAAAATGAATTTTGAGGAAGAGTATTTAGAATGTAATGTGATTTTGGGAGTGTAAATTTTTATTCCAGGTTATGTTTTGTTTTTCTTGGGAATTATTGAAATTATAGACAAAACTCTGGCTAATTTTTTCCAGAGATTCTTTTATAAATTAATCAAATTGTATTTTAACTATATTTATCCAAATGTAGTATATACATTTATAAAGTTGTATTTTTGTATTATCAAATGAGAGTGTTTTTACAGATAATTATCGTAGCATTCTCGTATTCTACATATGTACTATACATATATGGAGTATATGTATTATACATACATAGAGTATAAGGGTGTTACATTTATTTTGGTATTAAAGTCTAGGTTTGAGATTCTCGACCTATGAGGGTTTTGAAAGAAACAAGGGCTGATTTTAAAATGTGAATTGAGTTGTGATACATGCATATGCATTAGCACCTGTATTAGTATATAATGTGGCAATATTTGTTTGATGCAATAGATATAGATTGAGATGTCATCTATGACACATAAGTTTGAAGAAGAGAGTGTAGAAGTATTGCCCCGGGTGGTGGTAGGACTGAAGCCAGAGTAGGGGATGTTAGAGAGGCTTTTTTGCTAGACAAACCTATGGCATAGGATACTCCTCCGGCTTAGGTGCAACATATACTGGAGTTTTTCTGTCATGTTTCAGTACCTCAGCAGAGTAGGAAGTATTATAGACTCAAGAAGTATGAGGCTATAGATTTGTGGGTACAACTAATCCAACAAAGGCTGAGCAGTGGCTAGATAGGGAGAAACTAGTTTTTGTGTTTTTAGAGGCTACAACTAAGGCAAAATTTGATTATGTGGTTTCTTTATTGAAGACTGATGCCTATGACTAGTGGAAAACGATTTCACATGGTTTAGATAGACCATTAGTACCAATTTATGATTTTTTTTTTGGTAAAGTTTGAGGAAAAATATATGCCCATGGATTATAAAGATGAGAAGAAGAGAGATTTTCTAAATATGAAGCAGGAGGTGAGATATGTAACAAAGCATGAGAAAGAGTTTCTAAGATTAAGTAAGTATGCTAATGGAATTATTTTGGGTGAGAGGGATTGCTGTAGGAGATTAGAGGAAGGGTTGAAGCCTGCTATGAGATGTCAGCTAGTAGTAGTACAACATGAGGTTTTCTCTAGGTTAGTATCAGCAGCTAGAAGTATAGAGAAAGCTCAGGAGGCTACAAGTGCTCTAGTGTTGGAAGAAAGTGAGGGTAGGAGACCTCAAAATGAGGTGGAGCTATCATCTCGTAAGAGAGGGTGAGAAAACTTTTCATAGAGTTTTGGTGAGTGTCAGGAGCAATCTAGTAGATTTGTCAGTAGAGGCAGAGGCCTACAACATCGGTGGCTATTACCTTTACCCCTTCATCTCAGAGATCCATTCGACCTACTTACACCCAGTATGGTAGAGCACATAGGATTATTTGTTGGGTGAGTTAGTTCAAGAGGTTGTTACATGTGTGGATCACAAGACAATTATATGATAGAGACTGTTGAGTTTAGGCCTAGTGTTAAAGGGGGCAGAGGTGGCAGGGCAAGAAATAGTCATAGAGAGGAATATGTATCTGTGGGAAGACCAAAGGGAGCTAGAACATCACAAAGATTTTATGTGATGTAGAGGAAGTAGAGTGCCTCAAATATAGATGATGGTAAATTCTTTCTACTTGATATCATTGCTCATGTATTAGTTGATTGTTTATTCTTTGTTCTTGCTGTTAGAATTAAGAGTTCTCCATGTTTAGTTTGGAGATTTGTGAGGCTTGAGTTAAATGGTATAATTAAAAATTATTATGATGCTTTTTTCATTAGATTAAGGAAGCATAGAAGTGAAATTTGAAATTTCAAAAGATGATTGAGGAAGTTTATAAGGGCGAGAGTAAAGATTTTTTAGTGAGTAATGGCGACAACTTGTGGTAACAAAACTGATTATGTAATTAACTTTGTAGGGAGTTGGGATGAGCAATTGTTTTTGGTTAAGTTGGCTTACTATAATAGGTAATTTTGAGGACAAAATTCCTTAAGGGGGAGAGAATTGTAACATCAACATTCCTAATATACATTTAAATAATTAATATGGAGGGATAACTAGGTATGTTGGAAGAGGTGTGTATAATATATAACTAAAGTATACATAATATATACACTAGATATATACAATGTATACCTTGAATACATAACATATACCCTGGATACATAACATATACACTATATACATAAATATACACTATATATACATAACATATACCTTGGATACATAACATATACACTATATATACATAAGATTCAGTTTCAACCCACTTTGAAATGTAGTCGATTGCTACCACTATATACCAGTGGCCATTTGAAGTTGTTGGATGTATCTCCCCAATAATATCTATTCCTTAAGTCGTGAACAGCCAGGGCAAAGAAATAAAATGCAACTCCTTGAGAGGTAAATTATTCAAATTTCCAAACAACTAGTATTGTTGGCACTTATGAACAAAATTAATGTAATCTTTCTCCATGGTCAACCAGCAGTAGCCCTTTCTGATTATCTTCTTAACTAGAGTTAGACCATTCATGTGAGGTCCTTATTTCAATCAATTATGTCTAAGTTTTTAGGGTAATTTTATTGGTTTGTAGTTAATTTTTCCTTTTATTTGTGTTTAAACATTGTTTGAAGTGTTTGATTTAGGTTGAAGTGCACAAATGAAATTCAATTCAATTTGATGGATGAAGTTTGGTGAAAAGCATGTGATACTACCAAGACACTTCATGGCTTGGTTGTGTCCCTCATCAAAGGGCAAGAAAGATAAGGAACAAGCAAGACACGGCTAGGACAACTTGGCTTAGTCGTGTACTTCAGGAAAATTGGGCAGAGGCAGACAACTTCAAGAAACACGGCCAAGCCACTAGTCGTGTCACATGACACGGCCAAACCACTGGTCATGTCACATGACACGACTAGGATCTTGGTCAAGTCCCACCTAAGGAACAAAGAAGAAAGATGCGAAGAAAGTATACAAAAGTGGACACAAGCACTAGACACGACAAAGCCACTGGCCTTGTCACATGACATGGCCTAATGACTTGGTCAAGTCCCACCTAGAGAAGAAAGAAATAAGAAGAGGCAGCCATGGACATGGCCTAATGACTTGGTCATGTCTAGTGCAAACTTGAGTGACACTGTCAAGTCACCAATGGTTTGGCCGTTGCCTAGGTGATTTCCTTGAATTATTTTCACGTTGGTTGGGAGACAAGTGGGAGACAACATGCAATATCTTTTAAAAAGAAATAATAAAAATGAGTGAAAGAGGGATTTATTTTATGGGATGAAATATCAAACAAAGAAAAAGTGGGAGACAAAGAAGTGAGTGGAGTTACAAAGTGTCTTAAAATATTAAAAAGAATGAATAAGAATGGAGGTGGGGGAAATGGAATGAAGATACACATTGGAGACCATATACATTTTGGGGAAGACCTCACAAACATGACCATCATCACCATTCTCTTCCTTATCCTCCATTTCCATCTTTCGTTTCTTTTATAGACAAGAAAAAGACAATTCTTGGGATGAAAGTGAGTGAACAAGCTTTCAAGAAGGTTAGGGTTTGAAGAAGACTTGATTGAGGAGTGCAAGCTTGAGAGAGTTACCACTCCACTTTCAAGAAATGAGCCATTGATTGAAGAGGGCTTGGAAGTTCTTCATCACATCAAAGTGGAAGATAGGAGGAAGACAAGTAGTTCAACTCTTAGCATCTTTAAAATTCATTTCTTGATTGATTGTTGTTAAGAACATTAATATTTCAATGGACAATTGTGATTTGAGGTATATTGAGATGGATACTTATTTTAAATTGATGATGAGCTAATTTACTCATGCCTTGGGTTGTAGTAGATTTGATTAAATGACTTGATTTGATAATTACATTAACATATCTTGTTATTGGTTGATTGCATTAGACTTAAAGTTAAATTGATAGATTGGCCATCTATTGATCACTTAATATCAAATGATAGACCGAGAGGCGCAATTGGATATCGAAACTATACAATTTAACCACCCTAAAAATGAATTAGAAATATAAGTTCTAGGGTTTATTTAATTTGCAATTTCAAAACAATTAGTTGTTGTTAATTTATGAATGTGAAAACTAATGAATTGGTAATTGACTAATTAAACTCAATGAACAAGTTAAATAACAAGGTTATATTAACTGACAATTTGAGAATCAAGCTTTGATTAAATTGATCTACAACCCTAAACACCATTCCAAGAATTGAATTAATCTTGCACAACCACTACTCATTTTTACTTTTTAAATTTTAATTACATTTCACCATTTCATCAACAAACACTCAAACATTTAATATTTTATTTTAATCAAATTATTACGAACAACACCTTCCTTATGAGATGACCTTGGGGCGATCACCATTGCTACAATAACCTCGTATACTTGCGAGTGTCGCTTTGTAGTAGTAATTAATCGAGCGCAACAAGTTTTTAGCATCATTGCTAGGGAAGGCAATTGTTAGTAGCTGTTTGATTCTTTTATTTTAATTGATTAATTATTTAATGTGTTTCTTTTTGAATTGCCTAGGTGATTTATACAAGGAAGAAGGTCCCAAGGAAATGAACTTGTTCCATATATAGATGATATTCATAGACTTCCAAGAATTGAGGGAGTGGATCCTTTTGGACAAGAAGGAGAAGAAATCGAAGAACAATTTGAGGAGAACACGGAAGTAGAAATGGGTGACATAGAGGAACCACAGATGAAGGAGTTTACCCGACCAATCATTAGAGTAAGCACATCATGTACCCGGTTGAGCAACGCAGCAAAAAATTATGAACTCTAAAATACTCATTATAGTATGCTGCCATCCTTCCATGGATTATCGAATGAAGACCCTCTCAACTTCATTTGAGATTTTCATACCACATTGCATACATTCCCTTTGCAAGCACTAATGGAGGATGAGCTCAAACTGAGATGTTTCCCATATAGTTTGAAGGATAGGGAAAATTGATGGTTGATGACTTTACCGGAGAATTCCCTAACCATATGGGCTAAAGTGTATAACAAATTCATGGAAAAATTTTATTCACACCAAAAGGCAAAGGAGCCTAGGCGGAGTATTACAACTTTCACCCAATTTGATGGAGAACCATTTCATGAGAAGTGGGATCACTTCAAATCTTTATTGCTTCAGTGCCCTTATCATTACTATTCACAACAGCTGCTCAATCAATTCTTTTATGATGGGCTAACTCAACAATGTCAAAACACAGTAGATAATGTTGCAGGAGGGGCCATAGCTGAGAAAACAACTGCTGAAATGGTTGCATTGTTTGAAATGTTGGGAGCAAATTCTCAACAAAAAAAGTATTGGGAAAAGGAGAAGAGGAGCACATGAGTTAAGTGCAAACTCAAAAATGGCCAGGCAAATTGCGGAATTGACAAGACAAGTGAAATTGCTAAATGCTAGAGGAAACTTACCGATGCCAAGCCAGGAATCATATGCATCATGCAGTCTTATAAACCATTAAGCAAATGTGTGCCCTTAAAGCTTTGATCAATTCCAACAAGGGCAAGAGCAAGTTTATGCTTTTGAAGGGTTCCAACAAAGGGGAAGGAATGACCCATACTCAAATTCTTATAATTTTTCATTGAAGAATCAACAACATGCTCAACCTTAACAACCCTTCCAACCATATCAAAGAGGTCCCCAATTTCAAGGGAAAGCCTTGAATCAAGAGTAAGTCAAGAAACCTTCAGTTGAGGACAATTTGAATGCTTTCATTCAAATAAGCACTCAAAATCAAGAAGTAAACAACAAACGGTTTGACTCTTTGGAAGCATCACTTAATAAGGTGGAAACTCAAGTGGGTCAATTGGCTAATCAACTTCAAGCCCATTAGAAAGGAAAATTTCCAAATCAACCGGAGCAAGCCAAAGCAATAACAGTCTTAAGAAGCGGTAAGGTAATTGATAATAAAATTGGTAATAATAAAGTTGATTGCTCTTTGGATGCAGGTACAATTCAAGAAAAGGGCGAGGAAATGCAAGAAAGAAAAGCTCAACCAAGTGAGCCGAAGGAGGATAGTGAGGAGACATCTGATGCACCAAAGCTGCATAAATCTCCAAATCCTTATAGACCGCCAATCCCTTTTCCAAGCAAGTTAAAAAATGAGAAGCATGATAAATAATTTTTTGAAATTTACAGTATGCTCTCAAAGGTAAGTATTAATCCACTACTGCTTTGTTTGAAGACTGTTCTTTCATTGATTTTACTGATCTTGCTGTTCAAGAAGTTTTCTAGCAAGAAAGTGGAGAAGGCAAGCTAAGGCCCTAACTTTGGTTGAAGAAGTTGAGATTTTTAATGAAGACATTGAGGAATGCCAGTCCACGTTGGACAATGAGAGTGTTGAAGAAGAACTTGAAATTGAGAAAGACAAGATTCAACAAAAAGGGGTTGAACTTAAAGAACTCCCAAAGCACATAAAGTATATTTTTCTTGGAGAGAATAACTCTCAACCAGTGATAATTTCTGCTACCCTTAGTAGTGAGAAGGAAGATAAACTTGTGAGAATGTTGAAAAAATTCAAGAGAGCCATTGGTTGGGGGTTAAGTGATATCAAGGGTATTAGTCCTTCTATGTGCATGCACATGATAGTTTTAGAGGAAGGGGCTAAACCGGTGAGAGAAGCTCAAAGGAGGCTTAACCCTAATATGAGTAAAGTAGTGAAAAAAGAGGTTCTAAAATTGCTTGATGAAGGGGTAATCTACCCCATTGCTAATAGTGAGTGGGTTAGTCCCGTATACATTGTGCCTAAGAAAGCAAGGTTGGCTGTGGTCCAGAATGAGAAGGGAGAGTTGTTACCAACACGATCTCAAATGGGGTGGCGAATGTGCATAGATTATAGGAAATTACATAATGTCACTAAGAAAGATCACTTTCTTTTACCATTTATTGATCAAATGTTGGATAGATTATCAAGACATACTTTTTACTATTTTCTTGATGGTCTTTCAGGTTACTACCAAGTCCCGATAGAACCAGAGGATCAACCCAAAATGACTTTCACTTGTCCCTTCAGGACATTTGCCTTTCGGAGGATGTCATTCGAACTTTGCAATGCACCAGAAACATTTCAAAGATGTATGCTTTTCATTTTTTCTAATATGTTGGACAAGTGCATTGAGGTATTTATGGATGACTTCTCTATTTTTGGCAAGTCTTTTGATGATTGTTTACATAAATTGACTCTTATACTTGAAAGTTGTATTGAATATAATCTTACCTTGAGTTGGAAAAAGAGTCACTTTATGGTTGATCATGGGATTGTTTTGGGACATGTTGTTTCCCATAAGGGGATTGAGGTAGACAAAGTTACGATTGATTTAATCATGAAACTACCACCACCCACATTTGTAAAGGGGATTAGAATTTTTTAGGACATGCAGTATTTTATAAGAGGTTTATAATGGATTTTTCTAAAATTTCACGTCCTTTATGTCATTTGCTAGGAAAAGATATCCCATTTGTTTTTTATGATAAGTGCTTAGAAGCTTTTATGATTTTGAAAAAAAAAATTAACTTCTACCCCTATAATTATTTTCCCTAATTAGGACTTTTCTTTTGAAATAATGTGTGATGCATCAAATTATGCCATTGAAGATGTTTTGGGCCAAAGACTGAACAAATTGATGCGTGTAATTTATTATGCAAGTTTATCTTTAAATGATGCATAAGTGAATTACACAACCACTAAAAGGGAAATGTTACTTGTAGTATTTGCACTGGACAAATTTAGATCTTACTTGATAGGTTCTAAAGTCATACTATTTTCTAAACATACAGCCTTAAAATACATATTAACTAAACCACAAGCTAAACCTAGGCTCATTAGGTGGGCATTGATGTTGCAAGAATTCGATGTTGAAATCAAAGATAGGAAAGGAAGTGAGAATGTAGTAGCTGACCATCTTTCTAGATCAAACTTTCATGATAATGATGTAGAAATTGTTTGTAACAATGCTTATGAAAAATTTTTAGATGAACACTTGTTTCCTTTAACTCAAAAACCATGGTATGCCGACATTGCTAATTATCTTTCTTGTGGTGTTGTGAGAAAAGATTTGAATTTTCAGGCAAAGAAAAGGTTCCTACATTCCTATAAGTACTATTTTTGGGATGAGCCATATTTGTTTAGAATTTGCAGGGATGAAATTATCAGAAGATGTGTGCTTGAAGAAGAGCATTTACAAGTGCTACAATTTTGCCACAACATGTATTGTGGGGGTGGCATTTTAGAGAAAAGAAGACCGCCGAGAAAGTTCTTCAAAGCAGTTTGTATTGGCCTACCCTTTTTAAGGATGCTTATAATTTTTGTATAAGATGTGACAAATGTCAAAGAGCAGGGAACATCAGCAAAAGGAATGAAATGCCTCTCAATATTTTTATTGTGGTTGAAATTTTTGATGTATGGGGATAGACTTGATGGGGCCATTTTCCAAGTCCTTTGGTTTTGAATATATCCTTCTTGTAGTGGATTACGTGTCCAAGTGGGTTGAAGCTATCCCCACTAGGACTAATGATGCTAATGTTGTTTTTAATTTCTTGAAGTAGAATATTATAGTGAGTGATGGAGGAAACCATTTTTGCAACAAATGGTTCGAAAAATTGATGACCAAGTTGGGAATCCGACACAAGGTGGCAACTCCATACCACCCCCAAACATCCAGATAAGCTGAGATTTCTAATAAGCAAATCAAAGGGATCTTGGAGAAGACAGTGAGCACAACAAGAAAGGATTAGTCAATTCAACTTCCAAAACCATTGTGGGCTTATAGGACTGCTTTCAAAATTCCATTGGGAATGAGTCCATATAGGTTAGTCTTTAGCAAAGCTTGCCACCTACTGGTGGAATTGGAGCACAAGGCTTATTGGGCAATACAGACCACAAATATGGACTTAGAAGGAGCAAGGGTGCAAAGAATGTTACAAATTTCCGAGCTTGATGAGCTTAGGAATAAAGCTTATGAGAGTTCAAGGATTTATAAGGAAAAGACAAAAGCTATGCATGACAGAATGATCCTTAGAAGGACTTTTAAACCAGGAATGAAAGTCCTCCTATTCAATTCAAGATTACGATTGTTTCCCAAAAAATTAAAATCCCGTTGGAGCGGACCATTTCAAGTAATTTGAACATTCCCATATAAGGTTGTTGAGTTACTCAATTTGAAATCCAAGTAAATGGACAAAGGGTAAAGCCCTAATTTGAAGAAATCAATATTGCAAAAACTGTTGAAAGTTTGGTGTTTATCGACAAGTAATGCAATAATGCCCAGCTAAACGACATTAAAGAAGCGCTCAATGGGAGGCAACCCATTAGTTTGGATTTCTTTCCTTTATTTAATTTTAGTATTTTGGCTTCCTAATTTTCATTTCGGTTTGTTTATAATAAGATATTAGAATGGTTGTTGTGATTGGTTTTTATTTTAATGGTGTTTCAGGAAAAGAAATGAAGAAAGATTGCGCTTAATAGACTTGGGTGACACAACTTAACCCTTAAATAAAAAAAAATGAATTGAGAAAGTGGTAGTAGCTAACAAGACCATGAGACACGGCCATGTCCATGGCCGTGTCACGTGAACATGGCCAAGTTGCTCAAAGCCGTGTTCACCCCCACAATTGTCGCCTATTTTCACAGCAGCCGACACGGCCACAAGACACGGCTGTGTTCGTGGCCATGTCCAGGCTGAACCGAATGACACGACTAAGTCCACACAACTTGGCAGTGTCACGCAATTTTTAAACCCATGATTTAAAACCCAATTTTCCATCTTCTTCCTCATTTCAAACCCTCACCTCCATTTTCTCTCTCTCTCTCGGCTCCCTCTCTCAAATCACCGTACCCATCCCTAAAAACTTCAAAAATCCATCAAATCTTCCATTTTTCTTAATGAAAAATCAATAAAATCCATCAAATCTTCAATTTTCACCAAGAATCAATATGCCAAGAACCAAAATGGTGTCCCATCATAAGAGGAGGCAACCTCCATCATCCTCTTCATCATCTTCAAAGAGAATGACTCTTCTAGTAAGGGGTTTCTTTCCAACGAGGTATGTAAGCGAAGAATCTCTTAATGCTCTTCAAATTAGAGAAAATTTTCATAGATATGTGCAAAACCTAGGGTGGGAGAGATTAGTTTCCTTTAAACCTGTGCAATTTCAAGAACTTACCATTGAATTTCTAACCTCTCTTAAGGTTGAAAGAGATAAAGATAAAATTTGCACTAGGATAGGCTTTAAATTGGTTGGGAAACCATATGTTATTGATATTACACAATTGAATGCTATTTTTTGTTTCCACCAAGAAGGGAAAAAATGTGTGCCTAAAGGTTTTAAATAATAATTTGCATGGGGAGCAATAGGCTCGGGTGGAATGTATGTGGCTAAATTGGCCAAGGCAACAAAATTGGTAAATCCCGCCTTGAGATATTTACATAGGTTTATGTCTTGTGGATTCTTTGCATAGAAAGAAAGCCTGAGTGTGGTAGAATTAAGTGAGCTATTTTTCTTAGATTGTACAAATAATGTAATACCCATGAGTACCGGCTATTGGTTAGCCGATGTTTTAGATAGTGTGGCAAAGAGAAAAAGGGGCGCAATTTGTATAGGTGGATTGGTGACCACCTTAGGTATGGCACTTGTCGATGGTTTTGACCCGAGCACATGCAATATGACTAGAATTTTAGGCAGTGATTCATTAGACCTTGCTACTCTGGAAAAAATGCGCATGGTCACAAAGAGGGGTGGGGCTTATGTTATGGCTTCTAAAGAGCAAATTGCACAAGGGGATCGACAAAAGAGACCAAGAGTTGGTGAGGAGTCTAACATGGATTCGCTCGATTTGGAAGAAGATGCTCCAGTTTCGAAAAATCAAGAGATTATTAGTAGGATAGAAGCCTTGGAAAATAAAGTGGATCGCAATCATGTGGAAGTCCTTCACCAATTGGAGCAAATCAATAGCAACCTTGCCAAGATTCTTAGCCTCCATCCTTCAATAGCATCATCGTCACATCCTCCATCACCATAGATCATGTCTACTTTAACTTTTTGTGAACACTTCTTATTTTCTTATTTTTAGTTGTTGGATATTTTAATTGTTATTTTTCTTATCTTTTGTTTTTGTTAATTTGTTCATGAAAAATTAATATTTTATGGTTGAAAAAGTAGCACTTGTCTCACACAGAGAATGCTAGTGTAGACCCTTAAATTTGGACCGGTTTAAATTTAAAAGGTTTATGCTGGTCCATTATGAATCTAGATTTCTTAAACATAATTTTAGAATTAAATTGGAGGTTATATCAAAATTACAAAAATATTGGCTGAAAATTTAATTATTTTAGACCGGTTTGAGTCGAAATTAATGGTTTTGGTCGAGTTGGTTCTCCTAAATTGATATCGGTACTACCCATATCGATTTGGGAGGGCCAAATTGATATGGGTACTGCCCATATCGATTTAAGCTTGCCAAAGCAATATGGGCAAGTGCCTCATATCGATTTTGGCAAGCCAAATCGATATAGGCAATTTCATATCGATTTGGCTAGCCCAAATCGATATGAACCAAATTGATATGGAATCTACCTCATATCGATTTTGCTAGCCCAAATCGATATGAGGTGCACTCCAGGTCGATTTTGGCCTTTAATTCGTGTCATACACATAATTATACCGGCCATTTGACTTCCTAATTAACTTATGAGAGTTTGATTAGGTTTAGGGTTAAGGTAAGGTTTCCTATAAATACATAATTGAAAATGAAAATCGGGGAAGGAATTTTGATTAACAAATTGGCAGTAAAAAAGACAGAAGCAGCTGGATAAAATGGGTGTCAACAAAAAGCAATTGAGCAACATCAAGGAAGGAAGAAAATAGTCTGAAAACAAAGAAGAAAGCAATGCAAAGTGGCAGTGGCTGATCATTGGATCACGAAGTCTTTAACCAAGAATTAATTATTCTAGGCATAAAAGAAAAGATAGCTTGGATCAACACATCAACTTAGTGGAGCCTACAATACAAGTAACATTCTTATTAACTCATCCAGTTAAATACATTGATTAATTTCAACACTTAACTCATTTAACTTATTGTGATAATAATTCATGAAATAGGATTTTGCAACAAATTTTTTATTTACTTACAGTATTGGAAACCCTAATTACAATTTTATAATTACAGTAATCCAAAACCCTAATTACAATTTACACTTTAGAGTTACATCACAGTATCATTTAGTTGTAGTCTACATTAAATCGTATTTGTGCATTATATAAATTTTGATTTGTATTTTAAATCTTATTTTCTATACATTAAGTCTTAGGTTAAGGAAAAACTCTAGAAACCCTAATTTCCCATCTGAAATCGTAAAAAATCATATTTCATGTTTAAAACCATAAAAATGCTAATTTCCCATCTGAAACCCTAAAAAACCATATTTTATATTTAAAACCCTAGAAACCCTAATTCAAGATGTAAGCCCTAAACTTATACTTTTGTTACTTTATTTAGTTTTAGATTGGATCATGTAGTTTATTATATATTTTGATGATTGATTTATTGGATTTCGATGTTTAGTTTCTTTAATTTATCATGGATGAATATTTTCTTGATCACTATTTGTTTATTAAAATTGTAAGAGGTATGTTTCCTTGATTGGGTACCTCGTTACTTAAGCTTCATGTAATTTAAATTGTTTCTTATATTTTGGGATTAATGTAAAGGACACTTTTTCACCTTTTGGTGGGTGTCCTATTTAGTTTTAGACATTTGACAATGTAAGGACATATTTTCATCCTCGGATGGGTGTCCATTTATTTATTTTGTTTGAACATCACTTTGATTTTAATTTAATGATGCGTTATTTTAATTATTGCATGTAGTATAGATACTATGATTATATTTAAGAATTTTATAATATTAAGACATGAAAAGGAGGCCGGTTCTAATGAATTGGGCGTTATGGGGGTGTTGGGCCATTTCTCACCTTCCCCACACGTACCCAACTTTTCAAACCCATTAGGGGGTTGGGGATTCTTTAGGAATCGATTCATTCACCCCTTTCTTTTTCTCAGCCCCTCTGGGTGGCGACTGCATTTTCTCTGGGTTTAGGCCCGTGTTCTTTAAGACCCTGAGCCTAACAGTGCCGAAGTCGCAAGAACCATTCCACATGGGAGTGGGGGCAAAAATCCCCGCTCACAGTGGTGACTCCACTGGGGATAAGAGAAGTTTATTTCGTTGGTCTTTTTATTATTCTATTCTTTCTTATTATAATATTATCCATTGCATCATTTAGTTTGCATTGTGTGCATGAGTTAGGATGCCCGTGTTACTCGTGTTGTGTCATGTAAGGGATACCATACTTTTACTCAAGGTATGAAGATCAAGCATGGCATAACCACTCATAACCTTGTACCTTTTTGGTATATACTTGCTATGGGAGCCTAAGCCTTTCAACCCAAAGACTAAAGCTCATGTAATTGGCCTAGTTATTTTCCTTAGGTTTTACCCTAAATATTTGTTGTTTGACTATGGTTAATTTATCTTAGTTTAAATCATGGCTTATTTGGTTTGTTCTTTTTCTAATATGACCTAAGTACATTGTAAGCTCAAAATAAATTTTTCTTTAAAGTCCAAAATACCAAAGCTATTTTCAAAACTTTTCAAGATGGTCTCTGGACATAAAACTTTTCTAAAAACAAATCAAAAATTCTTTTCTCATGATTCAAATACAAAGTCAAAAATCTATTTTTTTCTAAAATCATTTTACAATGGTCTTAGAAACAAAATTATTTTCACAGCCTTTTTGAAGAGCCTACGAATATTTAGGTCAATTATGAAAAAACTAAAAATCAATTATGAGCCTAGTTTATACTAAGAATTATTAATCATAGGCTTGTTTTTGGCATGAATCAATAGTGACCTTTTTAAGTGAGAAATATATTTATAATAAACCTCTTAATTTAGTTTTAATCCAATATAGCATAAAACATGCTTTAGTTGATTGGATGGATTAAAGCCTAATTAATCGGAATTATCATGAACTGATTTTCATGTTTGAAAATATAACTATTGATTAAAACATTTGAGGAAACTATTCAAAAACAAAATATCCCATATTGGTATTTTGTTAACCACATACCTAAAAAAAGAGACTCGTCATTTGTGTGTAGAAGTTATAAGGTTGGAAGGGATGTCCTAATTATCTTTCTTTGTTTGTTGTTTGTGTATACATGCATACATGCATACACGTATTGTATGACATATCATTGATCCTTTCTGGCTCACAAACCTAATGTACGACAATTCAAGAGCATACAACGATTCCACCTACAACATTGATTTTGATTCAAGTGCTTAATTGGAAGGATGGATGCAAAACAGCTAAGGGACATAATCGATGAAGTTGTCAATGCTAGGATGGCTGAGCTACAAGACCAATTAGTTGAAATTATGAGGACCCAGTTGATTCAGATTATGGAGATCATCAACAATGCTAATGAGGCATCTCCCATTGACGTAAAGAAGAAGGAAAAGTCAACATTAACAAGGAACATGTCTAATGATAGAGATCGAATGAAAAATGAGGGATTAATCCCTATTCTACAAGACTAGTCAAACCATATGCTGTCTAAGTGGAGCAATAAGGGCGGCTACCACCCCAATGAGCAAAATCAAAGGAAAAGAGGAGATGTTGAGAAAAATGCAGCAATTGTACTAGTAAAGAAGTGTAAATTTTTAGACTTGTGGGAACCTTTATCAAAAATGTTAGAGAATCTAATGAAGATGGATTTGCTACAACCATTAGCTCCTCGACCCTTGCCAAATCCTCTACCTCCAAACATTGATACCAAAGTTTTTTGTCAATTTCATTAGACTCAAGGGCACAAGACAGATAAATGTATTCGATTAAGGCACGAGATCTAAGATTTAATTGACAATAAAAAGCTACCTCAGCTTGATAAGCCCAACACTAAGAATAATCCTCTGCCTAAATTTGGAAGGGCACCACCGCTTGCAACCTTCATGAAGAGTTTTATCTTGTCATCTTGTCATGATATGGATAGAGAAGCTAATAAAGAAGATGTGTTACTATGCAAGCTTGGACTAACTGTGGATGATGAAGCAATGATCCTTGATGATGGAAAAAATCCTTGCCCTTGATATGTCTAAATAAATGAAGTATCTTCAACTCCAACTCAATGAACCTCCCTTAGCTTGAACTGTTACTCTTTTTATTTTTTCTTTAGTACTTATTTGGAACAATTATGTTTTCTTTTTTTTAAGATTGTTTGAATAAATTATTTTCATTAAATTTTTCATGGTCTTTGTTCATTTTTTTGCTCAAACCAATGACGAGTCTAGCTTGATAATTCATGAATTAGTATATCTATGCATTATAATTCGAATGACTTTACAATGTGAGGGAATAGTTCTATAGCATTAAGATGTGTATGCTTACTTAGAGAGGGCTCCTACATAATGACCTTTGTCTAGGTCCTAGTCAATCTTAAAACATGCTTTAACAAATTTTTGAGGCAAAATTGAACTCTGCTTATTTAAGAGAGAGATGATCTAGGCATTGTTTGATAAGCCAACAACTAGCATCAACCCTATTGACATCAATCCCTAGTTGTCCCTTTGAGCCTTCATGAAATTTTTGCTTTCTTTTTATTAGTGTACAAACCCCAACAACCTACCCTAAGCTATTGTGATAATTATGGAAAATTTGATGATCACTAAGAGGAAGAGACAAGAAAATAAAAAATAAAGGAATACATAGTCAAGACTATAATGATAGTTGAAGGACACATGAATTAGACCTAATATCACAGACTTATTAAGATAAAGTCAGGACAACTAAGTGTTTATCCTCACTAAAGTAGACTCACTCTATTCCACTCATCTATAGTCAAGACAATTCTTCTAGAATTAAGACCCAACAAAAAAAAGAAGAGAAGAAGAAAAAAAAGAAAAAAAGAAGAAAAAAGAAGAAAAATAAAATAAAATAAAGCCCAAACGGTTCAGAAAGCCAACCAAGTTCTCTATTACCTAAAGCAGAAAAAGACTTGCATTTGGTTTATAAGGATAGTTTGACTTTAATTGGTCCAACCTAACCAAAGATTCAATCAAAATCAGAGAGAAGGAGAAAGACCATCTAGTTTTTGAAAGTCCCGACAGTCTATAGGGAAGAAGGATAAAATGATAAAATTTTCAAAGAAAGGGAAGAGTAAGAAAAATAAAGAGAAAGAAAAGGGAAAAGAAGAAAAGAAATGAATTTGGGTACCA
This sequence comes from Garcia nutans, assembly GCA_947685225.1. Classification (NCBI taxonomy): domain Eukaryota; kingdom Viridiplantae; phylum Streptophyta; class Magnoliopsida; order Malpighiales; family Euphorbiaceae; genus Garcia; species Garcia nutans. The sequence goes on from CANTUV010000005.1 coordinate 20,868,864, forward strand.
AAATTTTTGCAAAGGCAAAGAATGTCCCAATCAAGATCCAAAATAATGCCAAGAAGGTGGGAGAACATCCAAAGCTCTATTTTTTCATGCTCCCAACGGCCTAAAGTTCTAGCAATAAGTTTGTAGTGTGAAGATTTGTCAACAGTGTCCCATCAACTCCAGCTCAAAGATGGCTTTCATTTAACTCGTGTCCATTATAGACCCCATTTCAGGCCTATCAAAGACTTGTTAATCTCTCTTAGTAGGTAAAGTCTATTAGTGGAGATAGTTTGAATAAGCATGCATATGAGATAGATAATATTCAAACTCAATAAGACCTTTGACCAAGAAATGTGTATGTGTCTATCTAAAGTGCAACAGTTCTTGCTCAAATAGAAGTGATTCTCAAGTTTAGTACGGTAATTAGGGCTGTCATGTTATAGATATATTAATTTAGGAAATCGAGTCCTGAGGTACAATGACACTGATTTGACAAAGTCAACACTTGATTTAAAAAAAAACTATTTTCTTGTTGTACAAAGCCTTCAAGTTAAGGAAAGTATGTTGCATTATCAAACCTTGAAGGACACATTGGGCAAAGTAAATAATTATTGGCATGGTTATGAAGAAGCTACCAACTGACATGCTGAATCCTAATTTGAAATGGATGTATCTCTGCTGCTTAGGCCTCACCACTCATGTTTTCAACATCTTAAAGATAAAAGCCATAAATGAAAAGCTTTTTGTCATTCCAATACAAGACTTGAATGGGCATCTAGAAGGAGTCAATGAGAATACTTCAGTTGATCACCTTGGTCTGTGAGTCGATGGAACCACTGTAAGTATTATTCATGCATATCATGCATACATGAGCATATCACACTTCATTTTTCTTTATCAAAAGTAAACAACAATACTCTATGAAGCAAACATGAAGAAGATATGGAATCAAGGGGCATGGAAGGACTATTGCTTAAGGAAGCTCCAGTCACTTTATAAAGAAGAAATGCTGCTTGTGCGAGGAGCTAAACAATAAAACATCAATTAGAGCCTGCATGGGAACAAAATCATTGACTTGAGCCCACACAGGGGGGAAAGTCTCTACTTTTCAATTTTTTAGTTTATGCACGTACAAAATATTTTCAGACTCACCTTCAATATTTTGCCACGCAGGGGCAAGAAGAAGATATAAGGGCGAGCTAAAAATTAGCTGAATTGGCCAGCTAAAAAATAACTGAATTTTTTTGCAATCAGAAGAACAAAAAGAATGGAACATTAGAACTATCAAAAGAATTAAGATGCAAAAGACAAAAGATCAGTCCAGCTAGAAGAGCTTAAGCCAATATAAGACGAAGTCCAATGGATAAAGATCCATGTTTCAATAATAAAGGCCCTACCTCCAATGGATAAAGATCCATGTTTCAAAGGTAGAAACCCAATCTCCAAAGGATAAAGATCCATGTTTCAAGGGTAAAGACCCAATCTCCAACGAATAAAGATCCATTTTTGGTGGGCAAAGACCCACAATCCATTAAAGAATGGAACAACTAGTTAAGCCAAAATTCTCAACTGATAAAAGGTATGTCAAATCCAGTTTTGGGTCGAGCACCCAAAATACAGTCTTGGGTCCAAGTACCCAATTCAATCTTAGGTCCAAGTACCTAGTCTTGGGTCCAAGTACCCAAATCAAATTCAGTCTCAAGTATAAGTACTCAGTCTCGAGTCCAAGTACCCAAATCAATTTCAGTCTTGGGTCCAAGTACCCAATTCATTCATAGGTCCAAGTACCCAATCTCAGTTTCAAGTACCCAAATTCAATTTAGTCAGGGGCCCAAGTACCCAATCTCGGGTCCAAGTACCCAATCTCAAGTCCAAGAATCGAGTCTCGGGTCCATGTAACCAATTTAGTCATGATTCTAAGTATCGAATCTCGGGTCCAAGTATCTAATTCAGTCACGGGTCCAAGTACGCAATCTCGGGTCTAAGTACTCAATTTTAGGTCCAAATACCCAATCACGGGTCCAAGTGCCCAATCCAGTCTTAGGTCTAAGTACCTAAATCAGATTCAGTCTCAGGTTCAATTTCCCAATTAAGTCTTGGGTCCAAGTACCCAATCACGGGTCTAAGTACCTAATCTAGTCTCGGGTCTAAGTACCCAATCACGGGTCCAAGTACCCAATCCAGTATCGGGTCTAAGTACCCAAATCATATTCAATCTCGAGTCCATGTACCTAGTCCCAGGTCCAAATACCCAAATCTTTTTCAGATAAATAACCCAAACCATTTTCATCCTCGGGTCGAGAACCCATCCTCATCCAAAATCTTCTCAAAGTCATGTTGCTTTTCACTCTCTTCAACCAAGTCTCAGATCGTCCAAGCAGGGGGTAAACTGTAGACCCTTAAATTTGGACAGTTTAAATTTAAAATGTTTATGTTGGTCCATTATGAATTTAGATTTCTCAAACCTAATTTTAGAATTAAATTGGCGGTTATATCAAAATTGCAAAAATATTGGCTGAAAATTTAATTATTTTGGACCGATTTGAGTCGAAATTAATGGTTTTGGTCGAGTTGGTTCTCCCAAATTGATATGGGTACTGCCCATATCAATTTGGGAGGGCCAAATCGATATGGTTATCGATTTGAGCTTGCTAAATCGATATGGGTGCTCAAATCGATATGGGCAAGTGCCTCATATCGATTTTGGCAAGCCAAATCGATATGAGGCAATTTCATATTGATTTGGCTAGCCTAAATCGATATGAGGTGCACTCTATGATGATTTTGGCCTTTAATCCTAGTCCTAAACACAATTATACCGGCCATTTGACTTCCTAATTAACTTTTGAGTTGGAATAGGTTTAGGGTTAAGGTAAGGTTTCCTATAAATACAAAATTAAAAATGAAAATCGGGGAAGGAATTTTGATTAACAAATTTGCGGTAAAAAAGATAGTAGCAGCTGGATAAAATGGGAGTCATAAAAAAGCAATTGAGCAACATAAAGCAAGGAAGAAAACAATCTAAAAACAAAGAAGAAAGAAAAGCAAATTGGCAGCAGCTGATCTTTGGATCACAAAGTCTTCAACCAAGAATCAATTGTTTTAGGCATAAAAGAAAAGATAGCTTGGATCAACACATCAACTTGGTAGAGCCTACAATACAAGTAGCGTTCTTATTAACTCATCCAGTTAAATACATTAATTAATTTCAACACTTAACTCATTTAACTTACTATGATAATAGTTCATGAAATAGGATTTTGCAACAAATTTTATATTTACTTACAGTATCGGAAACCCTGATTACAATTTTATAATTACAATAATCCAAAACCCTAATTACAATTTACACTTTAGAGTTACATCACAATATCTTTTAATGGTAGTCTACATTAAATCATAATTGTGCATTATATAAATTTTGATTTGTATTTTAAATCTTATTTTATATACATTATGTCTTAGGTTAAGGAAAAACCCTAGAAACCCTAATTTCCCATCTGAAATCGTAAAAAATCATATTTCATGTTTAAAACCCTAGAAACCCTAATTTTCCATTTGAAACCCTAAAAAACCATATTTCATATTTAAAACCCTAGAAGCCCTAATTCAAGATGTAAGCCCTAAACTTATACATTAATTGCTTTATTTAGTTTTAGATTTGATCAAGTAGTTTATTATATGTTTTGATGATTGATTTATTTGATTTCGATGTTTGATTTATTTAATTTATCATGCATAAATATTTTCTTGATCACTATTTGTTTATTAAAATTGTAAGAGGTATGTTTCCATGATTGGGTATCTCGTTAATTAAGCTTCATATAATTTAAATTATTTTTATATTTTGGAGCTAATGTAAAGGACACTTTTCACCTTTTGGTGGGTGTCCTATTTAGTTTTAGACATTGGACAATGTAAGGACATGTTTCCATCCTCGAATGGGTGTCCATTTATTTATTTTGTTTGAACTTTGCTTTGATTTTAATATAATGATGCTTTATTTTAATTATTGTAAGTAGTATGGATAATATCGTTATATTTAAGAATTTTATAAGATTAAGACCTGAAAAGGAGGCCGGTTCCAATGAACTAGGCATTGTGGGGGTGCTGGGCCATTTCTCACCTTTCCCACACATACCCAACTTTTTGAACCCATTAGGGGATTGGGAATTCTTTAGGAATCGAGTCATCCACCCCTTTCTTTTTCCTGGCCCATCCGGGTGGTGACTCCATTTTCTCTGGGTATAGGCCCGTGTTCTCTAAGGCCCTGAGTCTCACAATGCCAAAGTCTCAAGAACCATTCCATATGGGAGTGAGAGCAAAAATCCCCGCTCACAGCTAGAAAACAGGCTGTACATTAACTCTTCTTCTTTTTAATTATCATAGTTTCCATTGAGGACAATGTCAATCTTAAGTGTGAAGTCCTTAGTTTAAGTGTCATGCCTTGTGCCATATTATTTAGAATGTTATTAAGTTCAATTGTTATAAGCTTATTGATAGATGACCTTTAAATTTTGAAGCATGAATTTGAGAATTGGATAAAATTGGTGCTTATTGTTGATTTAGATGGGTATTCCTTATATTTCCTTTTAAACTTGTGAGAATTGAGCCTTTTAAGTTGGATGCCAACTTATTATTCCTTTTGTGTGTGAATAACATCCTTGATTGATGAATTGCTAGAACTTACTTTGATATGCATCTTGAGATTACATAAAAAATTTCAATTAAGCATCAATATGATTAAGACAATTAGGTGTATCCAATTTAGCTTAAAATAACCAACCTTATATTTGACCTTAGTTCGCCAATTTTGAGATTATTTCATTTTTCCTTTTCTCTCTTTAACAACACCATTAGCCTTGAACCATTTTGTCTTTAACTCTTACCCTTTCATTAGGTCAAGAGCATTTTAAGAGCTTTAGTGATTGAGTGTTGCGTTAAATAAAGTGTGGAGTTAAAACTAGTGGGTTTAAAATTGCAAATTATTATGTTCTCTAGTTGTTAACCTTGTTTTAAAAAAAATTAAATAAATAAAAAGAGTACTTAATTACCTAGCGCTAAGTGAGTGGAAGATGTCTTGGGATTGTTAGGTATTAATACGTTATTTGCTTCATTCTTGAAATACTCTTGAACTTGAAGAATAAAATTACTCTCCTAAATGTCATACCTTTACCTTAGCCCTATTACAACCAAATAAAAGTCCTTATCATTGATGGTTGATTGAAATTTAGTGGTGGAAATTTGATCGATAAACAAGCCTATGGTGATAATCTTTCACTAAATGTTAGGAGTGTAAACACCACCGTGTTTAAACACTTTAAAGAGTTGGTAAGGCAATGACAATAATGGTTATGCATGGAAAGCCACTAAATTACGTGAGTATTGGTTTTGTTTCATTTGATATTGATTGCGGATTTAAGAAAAAAAAAGTCTCAATATATCCTTATAACCGTTGAACTTGACCATATTGCTCTTGTTTTAGTTTATTTTCATTTTAACTTTTCTTGGGGACAAGAAAAGGATTAAGTGTGGCGTATTTATTTCAATCAATTATGTCTACGTTTTTAGGGTAATTTTATTAGTATTTAGTTAATTTTTCCTTTTATTTGTGTTTAAAGATTATTTGAAGTGTTTGATTTAGATTGAAGTGCAAAAAATGAAATTCAATTCAATTTGATGGATGAAGTTTGGAGAAAAGCATGTGATACTACCTAGACACTTCATGCTTGGTCGTGTCCCTCATCAAAGGGCAAGAATGACAAGGAACAAGCAAGACATGGCTAGGATAACTTGGCTTGGTTGTGTCCTTCAGGAAAATTGGGTAGAGGCAGACACCTTCAAGAAACACGGCCAAGCCACTGGCCGTGTCACATGACATGGCCAGGGTCTTAGCCGTGTCCCACCTAAGGAACAAAGAAGAAAGAAGCAAAAAAAAGTATACATAAGTGTACACAAGCACTAAACACGGCCAAGCCACTGGTCGTGCCATATGACACGGCCTAATGACTTGGCCGTGTCACATGACACAACCTAATGACTTGGTCATGTCCCACCTAGAGAATAATGAAAGAAGAAGAGGCAGCCATGGACATGGCCTCATGACTTGGCCGTGTCCAGTGCAAACTTGAGTGACATAGTCAAGTCACCAATGGCTTGGCTGTGTCCTAGGTGATTTCCTTGAATTATTTTCACGTTGGTTGGGAGACAAGTTGGAGACAACATGTCATATCTTTTAAAAAGAAATAATAAAAATGAGTAAAAGAGGGATGATTTTATGGGATGAAATATTAAACAAAGAAAAAGTGGGAGACAAAAAAGTGAGTGGAGTTGAAAAGTGTCTTAAAATATTAAAAAGAATGAAAAAGAATGGAGGTGGGGGAAATGGAATGTAGATACACTTTGGAGACCATATACATTTTGGGGAAGACATCATCAACATGACCATCATCACCATTCTCTTCCTCATCCTCCATTTCCATCTTCCATTTCTTCCATAGACAAGAAAAACATAATTCTTCGGATGAAAGTGAGTAAACAAGCTTTCAAGAAGGATAGGGATTGAAGAAGACTCGATTGAGGAGTGCAAGCTTGAGAGAGTTACCGCTCCACTTTTTAAGAAGAGAGCCATTGATTGAAGAGGGATTGAAAGTTCTTTATCACATTAAAGTGGAAGCTAGGAGGAAGACAAGTAGTTCAACTCTTAGCATCTTCAAAAGGGGTTCTTCATATTCTCTCTTTTAATTCATTTCTTGATTATTGTTGTTGTTAAGAACATTAATATTTCAATGGACAATTGTGATTTGAGGTATATTGAGATGAATACTTATTTTAAATTGATGATGAACTAATTTACTCATTCCTTGGGTTGTAGTAGATTTAATTAAATGACTTGATTTAATAATTCCATTAATATACCTTGTTATTGGTTGATTGCATTGGACTTAAAGTTAGATTGATAGATTAGTCACCTATTGATCACTTAATATCAAATGATGGAGCGAGATGTGAAATTTGATATCGAAACTATATAATTTAACTACCCTAAGAATGAATTAGAAATATAAGTTTTAGGATTTATTGTATTTGCAATTTCAACACAATTGGTTATTGTTAATTCATCAATGTGAAATCTAATGAATTTGTAATTGACTAATTAAACTCAAGGAACAAGTTAAATTATATGGTTATATTAATGGATAATTTGAGAATAAAGCTTTGATTAAATTGATCTACAACCTTAGGCACCATTCTGAGAATTGAATTAATCTTGCACAACCACTACTCATTTTTACTTTTAAATTTTAATTACATTTCACCATTTCATCAACAGACACTCGAACATTTAATATTTTATTTTAATCAAATTATTACAAACAACACCTTTCTTATGAGATGACCTTGAGGTGATCACCGTTGCTACAATAATCTCGTATACTTGCGAGTGTTGCTTTGTAGTAGTAATTAATCGAGCGCAATAGTTCTTACCTTCATATACTTCTGATATGATTTGTTCAACTTCAGACTTCTTCAAACATCTCAAATGTACCTCGTCCAGCCATCTTCGATACAACTCCCCTTGAAAAGTAATGTACTACAAAGACCATCGTCTTATAGCTCTTCTCCCTTATTTTGTTGCCCATAGAAGATAATCTCTACTTTCCAAGAACTACTTAATGGTATCATACCTTGCATCATGATCTGTCTTAATTTTCATGATCATTTCATATTCATAACAAGGAGTTGATGAACCAATCAAAACTAGAGGTTTAAGGAATAATTTGATAAAATCCTCCCATACCGAAGCTAGTATAGCGAGGGCATTGGCCATCTAGTTTTCTTCTCTAGGTTGATGTAGGAACCTATAATCCTTAAAACTCCTCCTTACTATGGTTAAATAATTATGGTACGATTTTAGCTTCCCCTCTTTCAACTCCCATTATCTATTTACTTGGGATATTACCAGCAATGAATCACCAAAAATATAGACTTTATCAACCCTCATGATCATTAAGGTTTCCAAGCCGAAGATGTATGCTTCATATTATACCATATTATTGGTTGCCTTAAATTTTAATTTTTTTAGCTAAGGGGATTAGTTCTCCTTCGGGTAATTCCAATATAACTCTCAATCTAGCTTCTTTTCTATTTAATGCTCCATCAAAGTACATCTTCTACTCTTGCACTTCTATGGCTTGTAAGTGTTTATCCAGGAATTCAAAGCTTACATCCTCACTTTCAAATAGTGGTTGTTGAGTCAGGAATTCTGCTACTACTCTTCCCTTAATGGTTTTTCTGATTATGTATTCAATCTCGAATTCTTGTAAGATTATCAACCACCAGCCATATTTCCTTATTAGAAAAGGTGTTTCTCTTAAGTAATTAATTGCATCCAACCTAGAAATTGCTTGCACACTATATAAGACTGGAAGTAGTGCCGCAATTTCTTTGATTACCAACCACGGTAATACAAATCTTTTCAATGATACTATACTTAATCTCATAAGGCAAAAGTTTTCTACTCATGTAATAAATTGCATGCTCAACTCCTGCTTCTTCTGCTTGAGCCAACATTGCCCCTACTGACCCTTCTTCCATTGCTAAACATAAAATCAATGGTCTGCCAAGTTTGAGTGGTTTTAGGATAGGTGGATTCAACAAGTATTCATTTATGCACTCAAAAGCCTTCTAACATTCACCATTCCATTCAATCGGTTGGTTCTTCTTGAGCAATGTAAAAATGGGCTCACAAATTGTTGTAAGTTCTGCAATGAACCTACTTATATATTGTAACCTTTCAATAAACCCCATAACCTCCTTCTCCATCTTAAGGGCCAACATATCTTTGATTGCCTTAATTTTGCAAGGGTCAATCTCAATGTTGTTTAGGCTAATGATATGTCCCAACATCTTTCCTGAGGTAACCCTAAACACACACTTCTTTAGGTTCAACGTAGCTTATATTTAACTACTCTTTCAAAGAATTTCTCCATGTTCTAGAAATGTTGTCATCTTGTTTCTCATTTTGCTATCATATCATCAACATATACCTCGACCTCCTAATATATCATCATGAAACAAAGTGGTGGCCATCTTCTAATAGGTTGCTCCAGTATTCTTCAATCCAAACAGCATCACCTTGTAGCAAAATATACCCCATGTAGTTATGAAGGAAATTTTAGCTTTATCCTCTAAGGCCATTACACTTGATTGTATCTAGAAAATCAATCTACAAATGAATATAGCACGCTAGAGACTGCGCTATCAATTAGGACATCGATATAAGGTAGGGGAAAATCATCTTTAGGAGAAGCTTTATTCAAATCTATATAGTCCACACCCTAATCCTTCCATCATTCTTTGGTACAGGAATGATATTGGCCAACCAATTAGGATATTCTATTACCTCTAAAAAATTCACCTGTATTTGCTTGATGACCTCTTCCCTTATCAACTCTGCCCATTCTGTCCTTAGGCACCTCAATTTTTGCTTAACAGGCTTCATGTGGATGTAGGTTGGAATCATATATTTAGATATATCCTGATCAATTCCTAGCATATCTTTATAGGACCATGCAAAATCTTCTTTATATTTTTTGAATCTTATTTCAAATTTCTCTCTCCATCTTTAGGAGTAAGGTTGGACATTATACTTATATTTTCAGGGTGTTTATTTGTTCTTAAATTTAATGATTGAGTGTCAACAGAGTTAATATTAAAAATACTCATGTAATCACCACATGAATGAATGCAACCATCAGGAAAAATATCACACAAGTAAGAAAAATCAGACTTTATTGCATTCATTTTAGAAAAAGAAAACATCATTATCCGTATAAAGAGCAAACAAATCAAAATCAAAATCAATGTTCTCATGATCACATATTACATGATTTTCAAACTGTTCTTCAATGAGAGTAGTAATCTCCTCTGGAGTCTTTTGGATTCCCTGGTCAGCTTCTTTCTTCTCCTTTTGTCTAACTTTCTGGTCAGTTTATCATTAAAATTAGCAGCAACCACTGGAATTTTAGCTATAGCATCAATCTCCCTTTTCACAAAAATAGGTTCAGGCCACTTCCATTTCCATGACTATCAATAAGATCAAATACCCAAAAAATCTCAGCATTAACAGGTTTTGAAGAAAAAACCTTAAAAGTTGGTAAATCTGGGATCCATGGGTCATCTCATATGTGTACCTGGTTTCCATTCCTTATAGCCCATCTGAAGCAACCCTTGGATTTTGTCTTTGATTATTAACAGGCTTCCCAGCTCAATAAAGGTCTTCCACCAAGTTTAGCATCCTGTAATTTACCATTTGGAAATTAGATGGACTTCATAATATTAAACCACAAGTAATCAGTTTTAGCCATCAATTTCCAATATTGCTTGGCGAATAGAGATATATTAAACAATTCAAAATCTTTGAAACCTAATCATCCTCTGTATTTAGATTTAGATAGAATCTCCCACTTTTCCAAATTAAGCCCTTATCTTCCTTATATTTTTTCCACCAAAAGGAAGAGACAATGATGTTTAATTTTTGACAAATCATTTTAGGGAGTTTGAATCATGACATGAGATGGGTAGGTATAGCATTTAGGACAACTTTAACAAGCACTTTTTTACCCGAGTATGATTTAATTTATTTTTCCATGATTGAGATTGTCTAACATAAACTTAAAAGTTTCATATTTTGACCTTCCCCAGCATGAAAGAATACAAAGACATTTATCATGTCCATGCATTTCATTAATAGCCAACAAACTAACGATAGAGGCTTTAATTTTAGAAAGGGTATTTCCGCGGAAAGCAACCCTTATCAAAATTTATAATTTCACTAGGAGCAGCTCCATACATATTCAGAAGATGTAAAAAGATTGTAGCTTTATTAAGTAAGGCTCTACCACATACTAAAGTGTCATCAGCATATGGCGTATGAGTTAATTTGGGAGATGTTCTAGCTAGCTGAATTCCCTTAATTTGCTTGTTTTGGAAAGCATTATCCAACAATGTAGACAAAGCATTAGTGACAAGATGGGGAGATCCTCCCTCTCCCTATATTTTTTTTTGTCACCGAAAAGGAGATTTTTACTTTGTATAAAAGGAGATTTTTACTTTGTATATTTCAAACCTAATCCATATCTATATTCAAATAAACACATCAATAAAGACGAGATACCTTTTACTTCTAAAAAAAATTAATTCTAATATTTCAGTTCATAGCTTGCTTATGTTTGAAAATTTTTATAGTATCTGCTAATTATTAGTAAGAGAATTAATTTTTATGAAAAACATTAGGTGATTGATTTGAGCATTATGTTGGGAATGCATTTGATATTGGAATATCATAATATTATTAAAGAATTTATCGGTAATTTGAGATTGGGTTTAATCTGAATCAAATCAAGGCCAATTCAATTATAAAAAGTATTAACTTATTCATTGATATTGAGAGACTTATAAACAATTTGATATTAGATATAATACAAATCCATTAACTTTTTATCAATTCTTTTATAAATAAATATCAATTGACATGTTGATTTTAGACATATTCAGGTATTGGGTTGGATATGAACAATGTTATATTATTTAAAACTATCATTATACCGTTGGGACGTGCTCACCTAGGCACGCGCTACATCGGCACCCTGGTGTAGTGTTAAATGAGCAAGGGGTTCCATCACATCGACGCCTGGGTGTGGTGGAGTATGAGCAAAGGTTCCCATGCCATGGACGGGTATGGGTAAAGAAGTTAGTCCCGCCATATCAGCGCCCGGATGTGGTGTCAGACAGGAAAGGGCTACCGCATTATGGACGAATGCGGCTAAAGAAGCAAGTCCAAGGGAGCCGATTAAGATTAGGTAGTTGGAATATTGGCACTCTGACTGGGAAGTCTATAGAGCTTGTGGATACTTTGAAAAGAAGGAAGGTTAGTATTGCTTGTTTGTAGGAAACCAGGTGGAAGGGAAATAAAGCAAAAGAGATTGGTAACTCAGGATATAAGCCGTGGTATTGTGGCTTGGATAACAATAGGAATGGTGTGGGCATTATTATTGAGCCTACGCTTAAAGACAAGGTGGTGGAAGTGAAGAGAAAGGGAGACAGGATTATCTCTTTGAGGCTTGTTTTGGGAGATGACACTATTAATGTTATTAGTGCTTATGCTCCCCAAGTAGGTTTGGACGGAGCATCCAAGGTTCAGTTCTGGGAAGATATGGATGATATCATGCAAGGTATTCCGGATAATCAGCAAATCTTCATTGGTGGGGACCTTAACGGGCATGTTGGTAAGGACAGTAATGGTTATGACAGGGTCCATGGGGGTTATGGTTTTGGCAACAGGAATGAGGAGGGAAAGAGCATTTTGGATTTTGCGGTGGCTTATGATCTAGTGTTGGCGAATACCTGCTTTGAAAAGAGGGGGTCACACTTGATTACCTTTAAGAGTGGACGAACCCAAAGTCTAATAGACTTCATACTTACTCGAAGACGGGACAAAAGTAAGTGTAAGGATTGCAAGGTCATTCCGGGTGAAGCATTGACAGCGCAACAACGTATTGTGGTTTTAGATGTTAAGAATAAAAGTAGCTGGAGGAATGATAAGAAAATATTGGAACCAAGGATAAGATGGTGGAAATTGAAAGACCTAGATCAAGGTACCTTTAAGGAGGAGTTACTAAAGGAAGAAATTTGGAACCTTGAGGCTAGTGCAGAGGACTTGTGGACAAAAATGGAAGGTGGCATTAAGAAAGCAGGTAGTAAATTGCTTGGGATCTATAAAGGGGCAGGGCCTCGACCGCACGATGCATGGTGGTGGGATGAGGAGGTTCAAAAGGCTATTAAGGCTAAGAGGGAATGGTATAAAAAGTTACCGAATGCGGTTAATAGCGAGGCATTTGAGGAATATAAGAGGGCTAAGAAAAAGGCAAAGAAGGCTGTTAGTGTAGCTCGTGGCAGAGCCTTAGAAGGGATTTATCAAAAGTTAGGTACTAAAAAGGGAGAAATGGGCATTTATAAGATTGCAAGGATGAGAGAAAGGAATAGCAGAGATTTAAGCCAAGTCAAATGTATAAAGGACGAAGATCAACGGGTGTTGATAGGAGATGTTGAGATTAAGGAGAGGTGGAAGGCTTATTTTGAGCAGTTATTCAACCCTGAACATGAACAAGATTTTCAAGGTCTTCATGCAACAAATGATTATATCAGCTGGTCTAGGAGGATCTTGAATAGTGAAGTAAGAGAAGCCTTGAAGTATATGAAAGTTGGTAAGGCTTGTGGCCCGGATGGTATTCCTATAGAGGTTTGGAAGAACCTTGGAGAGGTAGGAGTTGCCTGGTTTACTAAACTCTTTAATGCTATTGTGAAAGGATGTAAGATGCCGAATGCCTGGAGGAAGAGTATCATGGTACCCATATATAAAAATAAGGGAGACATTCAATGCTGTACAAATTATCGGGGTATCAAACTTATGAGCCATACTATGAAATTATGGGAAAAGATTATTGAACACAGATTGAGGAAGCTTACAAGAGTTTCGGAGAATCAGTTTGGGTTTATGCCAGGGAGATCTACCATGGAGGCTATTTCTCTTCTAAGAAGACTAATGGAATTGTATCAAGAGAAGAAGAAAGATCTCCACATGGTATTTATTGACTTGGAGAAAGCCTATGATAGAGTACCAAGAGAAGTGTTATGGTGGGTTTTGAAGAGGAAAGGAGTCAACGGCAAATATATCAACATCATCAAGGACATGTATGAGAATGCATCCACTAGTGTGAAAACACCTGGTGGAGACACTGAGGCTTTCCCTATTACTACCGGATTGCATCAAGGTTCGGCCATGAGTCCATATTTATTTACCCTGGTTATGGACGAGCTAACCAGAAGCATACAAGACGATATTCCTTGGTGTATGTTGTTTGCTGATGACATTATTTTAATTGATGAGACTAGTGCTGGTGTAAACCGTAAGTTGGAAGTGTGGAGAAAAACCCTCGAGGACAAGGGTTTTAAGTTAAGTAGGAGTAAAACGGAATATATGCACTGTGAGTTCAGTCTAAGGAAGAAGCAGGAACATGAGGTTAAGTTGGATGGAGTTTTGGTTCCTAAAACCAAGCACTTCAAATATTTGGGTTCGGTGTTCCAGAATGATGGCCGTATAGATGAAGATGTGGCTCACAGAATACAGGTAGGGTGGTTGAAGTGGAAGGGTGCGACTGGGGTTCTATGTGATAAGAAAATACCTCTGAAAGTGAAAGGTAAATTCTATAGGACGGTTGTTAGACCTGCGATGCTCTATGGTAGTGAGTGTTGGGCACCAACGGGACAACATTTGCATAAGATGAGTGTGGCAGAAATAAGGATGCTAAGATGGATGTGTGGACATACCAGACTGGACAAAATTAAGAATGTTCATATTCGACAAAAAGTTCAAGTAGCGGACGTCGGAGATAAGGTGAGAGAAGGAAGACTTAGATGGTATGGGCATGTTTTAAGAAGACCTCCTAATGCTGCGGTTCGTAAGTGTGAGAATTTGTTGATTGAGGGGGCTAGAGGTCGTGGCAGACCTAGAACTGTGTGGAAGGAGGTGATAGCAAGAGACTTACGTGCCTTAGATCTTGATGCGGATTTGATTAATGACAGACTTGAATGGAGACGTAAAATTCGTGTCTTGGAAGGGGCCTAAGGCTGGAGTATCTTTTTTGGTGTCTTTTGAGCTTATTTTGTTGAGAATCCATACAGCCGACCCCAACTTATTTGGGATTAAGGCTTAGTTGTTGTTGTTTATCAGTTTAACTCCTATTTTTATTTTTTTTTCATAAATTGACATCTAAAACCTGATTCAAAAACAGGTTTAGCTGGAAATTGAATGTCAAGTTTAACACCCTTTTTTTTTCATAAATTGATATATAAAACCTAATTCAAAAATAGATTTAGTTGGAAATTTAATGTCAAAGCTAACCCGAGTGAATTAATTTTACGTAGATAAATTTTAATTAATATAATATAATATAATATATGAAATATATAAATTTTTTTCACCTATTTTTGCCATCTCATCAATTTAAAGTAATTGAATTCAATTGATTTCAAATAAATTGAGTGTTAATAAATGAGAAATTTAATTGAATAATTCAATAAATTTATTTATATATTTAATAAATATAAATTATATATATATATATATATAAATTTACAATAATTATATATATTACTTGTACGATACTATTCTTTAAAAAAATAATTTACATGGTACTAGTTAGATGAATATAGAAATATACATATTTACATGCTAATTTATATTAGAAAAATTAAAAAAACCATATCAAAAAATAATAATATTTTTATATTATAAATCAAAAACTTTTTTACACACTATTGCATAGTACTTTTTTAGCATATAATAAAATATATAAAGAATATGCATGCGTTTCTATGATATAACTTTTTTACGAATAATATATATACACATGAAATTTTATTGTTTTATTTTATTTTTAAGATAATATTAATAAATTAATTAATAAATGAACTAGTATTAATATAATTAACCTTAAATTAGAGATTGTAAAGCGTAATTCATCTAGGGGAAAATACAGATTTGATTGTAGTTTAAATAGAAGCCTACTATTCCATCTTATGCAAGTTAATACTTCACCATCACATTAAAATTGTTATCTTTAACTCATATATATCTATTAGGAAAATTATTAAATTCTTTAGATATTATTCAAAATTATTTTGAATTAACTTAAATATCGTCTATTAATTCATTAATACTATACTCTTATTTTATTAATTAAGTCATTAATAATAAGAATATAGTTAAAAAAATATTAATTAATTTTTTTATTGTATAAAATGACAATTTAAAAGTAATATTTTTTTTTATAAAGGTCACAAAAACAAGAAAAGCAAGAACCAATAACTGGATTAGGATTAAATTAATGCATAAATTTATTGTGATGATGATTTTAAATAGGTTGAAATATCACTTCTTTGAAATTACTTATTGATGATGATTTCCTAAAGTCCCATATAGACTTTAACACATTAAGCTCGTAATTTTGGCCACGTATAGTGCTGAAGAGCCTTTAACAGAGGTGTCCATACCCACCGAACATTTCAACCTCTAAGTAGTGTAGATCACTTGATTTTACAAATTTTGTTTTTTCTATTTTTTATGTCAACATATTTAATTTTTAGAGAGAAAGAAGCTTGCACTATAAGGTAGGAAAAAAAATCATATTGATTCAGTTACATATTAATCGAAATTAAATCTCCCTCTCAAGCATTTTCCAAAAAAAAAAAAAATCTCTCCCTCAATCAACATTATCGAGGTCCACTTATCATTACCGGGTAATTAGCAAATCACTATATATATTTTTAATTTACTAGCAAATTTGATGTTTTACTATAGAATTTAATATATTTATAAGAATCACTACCTAAAAAATATTTGATAAGAATTTTGAGAAAATACAAAAAAAAAAAAAAATGGAATTGGAATTGAAATTGCAATTGATTTTATCATCACATTAGATCACATAAATTTCTTAACTTGTGCAGAAGTGTGAGGCTTACTCAAAACTTTTGATCATATCACATTCAATAATTAAATGGTGGCTTGCAGAGAACAAAAGGTCTTATGATAGAGAACAAAAATACTTTATTTAATTATTTATTTTTAATTCCTTTTGGATATAAAACAAAAGAGGTTGAGACATTGGATGGGTTGTCAGTTTTTGTTTTCTCTGAAATAAACAGTATATATCTCTAAATGGAATAGAAACATAACATTCAAGATTTCTGGTCTATTGTCTGTTTTTGCCCATCAGCAAAACGTTTTGAAAGCTACATCTTTTGTACAAATCTTTAGTCTCTCAATTGTTATAATCATCCTATATATTCTTTTTTTTTAAACAACAAAGTCTGTCTCCATCTCATATTATATACTTACTATTATATTTTAATAATTTTTTATTTTAAATTTTTTTAAATATGTCTGAACAAACATTTTTAGAATACTTGATTAATTATTTGAAATGATGAAATATTTAGAATATTTTTTTCTTTCATTTGTATTGACACACTTACAAGTAAATTTTATGTATCTCATTCAACTTATTAATTGCTAGATATATAGTTTTGAATTACTTTGCCTATGGGCTCAATTTCAAAATTTCTAGTTCTTTTTAATTTTCTATTAGATAAATATAAATATTATTGGGGATTGCAATTGAACTTGCTTATCTCAAAGTCTACATTATAATTTTAATATCAATTTTTATTTATTTAGCTTCTATTATTGATACTATTTTATCATTATCATTATTAATATTACATTATCATCTTCCTCATCAAAGGAAGCCACATAACCCAAAACAATTTTTTTAAAAAAACCAACACATTATAAACTATAAGACAAACTATTAGAAAATTTTCTTTTAATAATTTCATAGTAAAAATTATATCATGTTAAAATATAAAAACTCGATATTATGTTGCTCTAAGAATTTTCGATCTCTTTTGATTTCTTTCTCTTTGTTTTTTGGCCTCCAAGGCTTATCCACCAGAGATTTAAAATGGAAAGAAAGACCAGTCTTATCTTTCCACTGATTTCTTTTTGGATAGCTTTTCATTTTCTTTACTGTATATATGTGTTAATGTAGTTTGTACTTAGGTTTTTATGAATCTTCACTAATTTTATTTATACGAGACTTTTATGCTTAACAATTTGAGAGCTTGATATATTTGGATTTAATTAAGTCAAAATACATGTGATTAAATATATGCACGTATATAAACATAATTATAATTAAATCCAAGAACATAAAAATATTTCTCCATATAGAAAACAATGAGACATAAGGGAAAATTTTAACAGAAGCGTACCTTGATCTATAAGAGAATTGATTTTCTAGGGTTTGATACTTCTTAGTTTTTGATTAGTCATCTTGCAGTGTTTGCTCTAAGTATGGAGTAGGAAAACTGACTACTCTAATCTAAGTCAGGGACCACAACTCTCATAATATTTTTTATATACTAGGTTAATTAGATTTTCATAAATTCCTAACTACTAGTATTAGGCTTCTACACATATTTAGCCCATAACAAAATAAATGTCTTTGGAACCCAAAGAATTCGATCACTTTAATTGGCTCTATTAAATCAGATAGCTTATAATATAATTATATTAATATGCAAACCAAATTAAGATTAAAAAATTCAACAATCTCCCACTTGGGTTACATATTATACCTTAATAATTATATTATACCTTATGCGCAAAATTAGCTATCATATCTTGAAACATTCCCTAAGGTACAATATGGTGTAGACCCTTAATTTTTTACCCCAATTTAATACGGTTCTAATTAAAGGGTGCCAAAATAAATTTGATCCGACTTTAAATATTTAAACCTAGTTTATAATTTTTAAAGGAGTCATTTCGGATTAAAGAGGCATAAATTTAATTGTAAAACCCTAAAATTAAGTGGAATTGGCCCAAATTAAAATATTTTGGTCCATACGTCAAAAAGGCAAGAATAATTTAAGTAAGGCTGGCCTAAGAGACATTAGCATGACTCATGTCGATCTGGCAGCCCAGATTGACATGAGGTTGGACTCATGTCGACCTAGGCAAGCTAGGTCGACATGAGCATGCTTCATGTCAACCTTGGCAAGCAAGGTCGACATGCCCAAGGTCAACATGAGCATGCCTCATGTTGACCTGGGCAGCCCAAGGTCGACATGAGGTTGGTCTCATTTCAACCTAGGACAACTAGGTCGACATGGGTTCAATACCTTTCCTAATTCAAGTAGAATTTGTTTTAAGGACTGATTAATACTAGGTTAAGGATTATGAGTGAAATTAGGGCCTATAAATAATAACATTTCAAGATCAGAAGGGGGGAGCATGAAAGAGGGTCGGCAATGAAAATTAAGAGAGATTAAAAGCACAAAAAAGAAGAGACGACAACAAAGAGAGAAGAACAGCAGCAGCTTTTTGAAGAACAAAGGAAACCACAAACACAAAAATCAAAACAACCAAAGAAGAAGGCAGAATCCATACTGTCTTCACATTGTTCATCCAGAAATCAATTTGGAGGAACCAACGAATGGATGTTTGATCTTTAATCATATATTACTCATGATCACAGTAGTTTCGTTTCTTTGATTAATAAAAACATGCATGCAGTAACTTTATCTTTGAAACATGCAATACCTTGATCTTTAAACATGCAGTAAATTGATTTTTCTTTCAATAACTTTAATCGTTTGCTTTAATCAACACATGGACCGGTTGATATTTGTAACCCCACTTGCATGTTTCATAAGAAACATAAAACTTTCCAGTATCCATCTAGGATTTAAATTAATTGTTAGAATATATTTTGTTTACTTTACATTAAGAACCGTAGGTTATATTATTAAAACTCAAAATCTCAAACTATTTTTATCCAAAAGCCTAAACCATTTCATCATTGAACTCCAAAATATTGATTATTTTTCCAAAACCTTAATTTATTTTTCCAAATCCAAAATTATGTTTTTTTTAGGCAGTAAGTCAAATCCAAAAACCCTAATTCCAAAACCCTAGTTTTCAAAACCCTAGTTGCAAAAACCATAAAAATCCTAATTTAAAAACCCTAATTATAAAACTTTAGTTTCTAAAACCCTAAGTTCCGAAACCTTAAATTCATCTGATAATTCTTTAAAACCCTAAATTTATATATTTATTGCTTTATTTAATTTTAGATTTGATTATATAGTTTATTATATTTTTTGATGGTTGATTTATTTAATTTCAATACTTGATTTATTTAATTTATCATGGATGGATATTTATCTTTATTATGATGATTATTATTTATTTGTTTTAGTATTAAAATTGTAAGAGGCATGTTTCCACTTTGTGGGTATCTCATTAGTTAAATTTTATGTAATTTAAATCGCTTTTATATTTTGGACCAATGTAAAGGACATATTTCGACCTTTTTGTGGGTGTCCTATTTAGTTTAGGCATGGATGATGTAAGGTCATGTTTCCATCTTCGGATGGGTGTCCATTTATTTTGCTTTGTTTGGACATTTCTTTGATTTTAATATAATGATGCTTTATTTCAATTGTTGTGTGTAATATGGATAATATTGTTATATTTAAGAATTTTATAATATTAAGACCTGCAAAGGAGACCGGTTCCAATGAACCGGGAGTTGTGGGGGTGCTGGGCAATTTCTCACCTTTCCCACACGTACCCAACTTTTCGAACCCATTAGGGGGTTGGGGATTCCTTAGGAATCAAGTCATCCACCCCTTTCTTTTTTCCGGCCCGTCCGGGTGGCGACTCCATTTTCTCCGGACTTAGGTTTGTGTTCTCTAAGGCCCCGAGCCTAAACAGTGCTGAAGTCGCAAGAACCATTCCACCGGGAGTGGGGCAAAAATTCCTACTCACAGTGACGACTCCACTGGGGACAAGAGAAGTTGATTCCATTGGTCTTTGTATTATTCTATTCTTTCTTATCATGATATTATCCATTGCATCATTTAGATTGCATTGTGTGCGTGAGTTAGGATGCCCGTGTTACCCATGTTGTGTTATGTAAGGGATACTATACTTTCACTCAAGGTACGGAGATCGAGCATGGCATAACCACTCATAGCCTCGTACCATTTGGTATTTACTTGCTATGGGAATCTAAGCCTTTTTACCCAAAGACTAAAGCTCATGTAATTGGTCTTGTTACTTCCCTTAGGATTTTACCCAAATGCATGTTGTTTGGCTATGGTTAATTTATCTTGGCTTAAATCATGGCTTATTTGGTTTGTTATTTTTTTGAATATGACCTAAGTACATTGTAAGCTCAAAATAAATTTTTTTTTAAAGTCCAAAAGACCAAAGCTATTTTCAAAACTTTTTCAAGATGGTATTTGGACATAAAACTTTTCTAAAAACAAATCAAAAATTCTTTTGCTCAAGAGTCAAATACAAAGCTCAAAATCCATTTTTTTTTAATTCTTTCTATAATGGGCTTAGAAACAAAGTTATTTTCATCCAACCTTTTCTTACAAAGATCTTGCAAATTATTTAGGTGAATTATGAAATACTAAAAATCAATTGTGAGCCTAGATTATACTAAGAATAATTAATCATGGGCTTGTTTTTTGGCATGAACCACTAGTTACTTTTTCAAGTGAGAAATCTATTTATAATAAACCTCTTAATTTAGTTTTATTCCAATATAGCATAATAGCTATTTTTGTTAAGATTCAATGGATTAAAACCTAATTAATGGGAATTATCATGAACTAATTTCCATTTTGAAAATATAACTATTAGTTGAAACTTCTGAGGGAATTATTCGAAAACAAGATACCCCATGTTGGTATTTTGTTAACCATATACCTAGGAAAAGAGACTCGCCATTTGTGTGTGGATGTTACAAGGTTGGAAGGAACATCATAATTTTTCTTTATCTATTGTTTGTGCAGACATGCATACATACATTTGCATCTCATATCATTGATCCTCTCTAGCTCACAGCCCTGGATTACGACAGTTCAAAAGCTTACGACAATCCGACCTACGCCAGAGACAAAGAATCTAGCAATGACTCAATCTCTTTTTCACCAAAAGCAATGGAGCCTGAACAAATTCAAAGAATGGTGGATGAAGCCCTCAATTCCAAGATGGAAGAAATGAAAAAGGCCTTAGCTGAGACCATGAAGAACAAATTGGCTGCAATTTTAGGAAATCATGCTGAACCATCTGCTAGCACCAAGAAAGACAAGGGGAAGGCTAAAGTTGGTGAAGTGGCTTTAGATGATGATAAGGTGATCATTGATGATGATGATTGGGCTCAATACTTCCAAGATCCTCAAGACAAGAAGAAAGAACCGAAGATTGTTAAAAGATCAGTTGTGGAGAAAACTGAGACTTTTGATGTTGAAAAGATGATCGCGGATTTATAAAAGAAATTTGAGAAGAAGCTGAAAACCGAAGAATTGTCCGAAGTTGACAAATTATTTGAGCTAGACGAAGAAGTTCCACACAAATTCAAGATGCCATCCTTTACGAAGTTTGATGGAACCGAAAATCCACATCTCCATGTGAAGCAGTATATCACTGCTTTGTAGTCTACCCGAGCTACTAAGGCTCAAACTCTAAGGTACTTCATACTCTCATTGGATCATGTTATCCAAAATTGGTTCAATACCTTAGAAGAAGGAACACAAAAGAGTTGGGATCTGCTATACAATGCCTTCATCCAACAATATGGATACAATGTTGAAATGGAAGTTACCTTAATGGAAGTTGAGTCCATTAGGCAATGACCAAATGAAAATTTTGGGGACTATGTCAAAAGATGGAGAAATAAGGCCGCATTGCTCAAGAAAAGGCCCAATGAATCCGATTAAATAAGGATGATTGTGAGAGGGTGTTGCCTAATCTTTGTGAAAGGATGTCTCATACACTCATCCATGATTTCAAAGATCTCCTCCAAGCTGGTCCGCAAATTGAAGAGTGGGAAAGGGAGAAGACTCGCTTTTCAACAAGAAGTAATGAGAAAGGAAACTATCAGTCTGGTAATCAAAGCATGCAAAATGAAGTTGATGTTAATACAACTGGTCAAACAAATAGAAGGCAGTTTTTAGATCTGGGGAAGCCTTTGTCTTGGATCTTCAACAAGCTACAAAAAAGGGACTATTACATCCATTGGCCCCTCGACCTTTGCCTAATCCTTTACCCCCAAAATTCGATACTAAGGCTTTTTGTCAATTTCATCATACTAAAGGACATGAGACCAATAGATGTACCCGATTGAAGCATGAGATCTAAGATCTAATTGATAGTGGTAAGCTACCTGAGCCGGATAAGCCCAATACCAAGAATAATCCTTTGCCTAAGTTTGGAAGAGTACCTACACCGGCAACCTTCATTGTGGGAAAGGGATTGGAAGAAGATTTTGTCTTATCCTCTTTTCAAGATGGAAATATTGAAGATGTGAAAGGAAAAGAAGTTTAACTCAATAGACTTTTCTTAGCTTGAATGTTGCTTTTCAATTTTACTTTCTTTAATATTTAATTGGAATAATCGTGTTTTTCAAATTTAAATTTGTTTGAATAAATTAATTTTCATCAAAATTTTTGTTGGTCTTTGTTCATTTTGGTGCTCAACCAATGAGGAATCTAGCTTGATAATTCATGAATTGATATATTTATGCATCATGACTTGAATGACTTTACTAGGTGAGGGAATTTCTCTATAGCATTGAGTTGTGTATGCTTACTTAGAGAGGCTCCTGCATAATTACCATTGTCTAGGTCCTAGTCAGTCTTAGAACATGCTTTGACAGACTTTCGAGGTGAAATTGAACTCTACTTATTTAAGGGGAAAATGATCTAGGCATTGTTTGGTTAGCCAACAACTAGTATCCACCCAATTAGATATCAATCCTTAGTTGTCACTTTGAGCCTTCATGTAATTTTAGCTTTCTTTTCATTGGCATATAATCCCAACAACCTACCTTGAGTTGTTGTGATACTTTTGACAAGTCTTATGATCACTAGGGTGAAGAGGCAAGAAGATCAAAGAAAGGAATGAATAGTCAAGATCATAAGGATAGTTAATATTTTCAAGACCATAAGAGCAGTTGAAGTTCACCTAATATCTCCAATCTATCAAGATAATATCAGAGTAACAAATGATTTATCCCTATTAAAGAAGATTTATGTCACTCCACTCATCCATTATTGAAACCCAAGTTGGTACAAAAAAGACAACTCTTTTAAAGCTAGAACCAAAAGAAAAAGAAAAAAGAAAAGAAAAAGAAAAAGAAAAGGAAAAAAAGAAAAAGGAAAAAAAGAAGAGAAAAAAAGGACAAAAGAAAAAAGGAAAAGAGAAAAGAAAAAAAAGAAAGAAAAAACCTAAAAAGGCGGTTCAGAAAGCCAACTGAGTTCTCTTTTACCTAAAGCAGCAAAAGGCTTCCATTTGGTTCATAAGGACATTTTGACTTGAATTGGTCCAACCCAACCAAAGATTCAATTAAAATTGGAGAGAAAAGGAGGAAGACCATCCAGTTCTTAAAAGTTATGTACTTGACAGTCCTACAAGGAAGAAGGACAAAATGATAAAATGCTCAAAGAAAGGGAAAAGTAAGAAAAATAAAAAGAAAGAAAAGGGAGAAGAAGAAAAGAAATGAATTTGCGTACTAAACATTATGCAAAGAAACAAAGATTGTCCCAATCAAGATCTAGATTAATGCCAAGAAGATAGAAGGAATTTGGAGTCTAGCAAGATTGCTCCCAATTGTCTAAAGTTCCAACAAGAAATTTGTAGTGTGAGGATTTATCCATTGTGTCACATTAGCTCCAATCTCAAAATGGCTTTCATTTAACCCGTGTCCCTTATAGACCCCATTTTAAGCCTATCAAAGACCTGTTAATCTCTCTTGGTAGGTTGAGTCTATTAGTGGAGATAGTTTGAATAAGCATACATATGAGATAGACAATATTTAAAGTCAAATGAGATCTTTGACCAAGTAACGTGTATGTGCCTATCTGAAGTACAACAATTCTTGCTTAAATAGAAATAATTCTCGAGTTTAGTATGGTAACTAGGGTTGTCATGTTATAGATATGTTAATTTGGAAAAATCAAGTCCTGAGGTACATTGACATTGATTTGGCAAAGCCAACATTTGATTTCAAAATCAAAATTAAAAAAAAAAGAAAGAAATTTTACAAAGCCTTCAAGTTAAGGGGAGTACGTTGAACTATCAAACCTCAAAGGACACATTGAACAAAGGAAATGATTATTGGCAAGGTCATGAAAAAGCTACCAATTGACATACTGAATCATAATTTAAAATGGATGTATCTCTACTGTTTGGGGCCTCCATTATTCATATTTTCAACATCTCGAAGATAAAAGCCATAAATGCAAAGCTTTCTGTCATTTCAATGCAAAACCTGAATGGGCATCTGGAAGGAGTCAATGAGAATACTTCTGCTGATCACCTCGGTCTGTGAGTTGATGGAACCACTGTAAGTATTACTCATGCATATCATGCATACATGAGCATATGACGCAGCATTTTTTTCTTGTAATATCTGTTCTTTGTCAAAGTGAACAGCAAACACTCTGTGAAGTAAAGAATTAAAAGAAGATATCAAATCAGGGGGATAGAAAGCCCATTGGTTGAGAAAGCTCCAGTAATTTTGCAAAGAGAAGAAATGCGTGCTTATACAAAGAACTAGACAACAAAAACATCAATCAAAGCTTGCATGGGGGCATGAGAAGATATGAGGGCCAACTAAAAATAGCTGAATTTTTGCAAAAAGGAAAAGAAAAACAATGGAACATTAGAACTATCAAAAGAATGAAGACACAAAAGATAAAAGGTCAATCCAGCTAGAAGAGCTGAAGCCAATATAGGACAAATCTCTAAGGATGAAGATCCACTTTCAACGGTGAAGACCCGATTTCCAAGGATGAAGATCCAGCTTAAAGGATGAAGATCCATTTTCAAGGGTGAAGACCCGATTTTCAAGGAAGAAGATCCATTTTCAAAGGTGAAGACCTGATTCCAAGGATGAAGATCCAATTTCAAGGGTGAAGACCCAATTTTCAAGGATGAAGATCCATTTTCAAAGGTGAAGACCTGATTCCAAGGATAAAGATCCAATTTCAACGGGTGAAGACCTAAAGTCCAAAGGATGAAGATCCATTTTCAAGGGTGAA
This sequence comes from Garcia nutans, assembly GCA_947685225.1. Taxonomy (NCBI): domain Eukaryota; kingdom Viridiplantae; phylum Streptophyta; class Magnoliopsida; order Malpighiales; family Euphorbiaceae; genus Garcia; species Garcia nutans. Next base: position 20,894,592 of record CANTUV010000005.1, read on the forward strand.
GACCCAATTTCCAAGGATGAAGATCCATTTTCAAGGGTGAAGACCTGATCTCAAAGGATGAAATCCATTTACAAAGGGTGAAGACCCGAAGTCCAAAGGATGAAGATCCATTTTCAAGGTTGAAGACCTGATTTCCAAGGATGAAGATCCATTTTCAAGGGTGAAGACCTGATCTCAAAGGATGACGACCCATTTACAAAAGGTAAAGACCCGAAGTCCAAAGGATGAAGATCCATTTTCAAGGGTGAAGACCCGATTTCCAAGAATGAAGATCCATTTTCAAGGGTGAAGACCTGATCTCAAAGGATGAAGATCCATTTACAAAGGTGAAGACCCGATCTCCAAGGATGAAGATCCATTTACAAGGGTGAAGACCTGATCTCCGAGGATGAAGATCCATTTACAAGGGTGAAGACCCGATCTCCAAGGATGAAGATCCATTTACAAGGGTAAAGACCCGAGCTCCAAGGATGAAGATCCATTTGCAAGGGTGAAGACCCGATCTCCAAGGATGAAGATCCATTTTCAAGGGTAAAGACCCGAGCTCCAAGGATGAAGATCCATTTGCAAGGGTGAAGACCCAATCTCCAAGGATGAATATCCATTTTCAATAATGAAGATCCGATGCTAATGATGTAGATCCAAGGTCCAATGATGAAGATCCACTTTGAGGGTGAAGACCCACAATGTGTTAAAGAATAGAACATCCAGAGCAGTCAAAATTCTCAACTGATAAAAGGTCAGTCAAACTCAGCCTCCGGTCCAGAACCCAAACTCTAAATTCACCTTGGGTCCAAAAACCAAATAAATTTTGAGCCCAGAACTCAAACCAAACTTGGGTAAGGAGTCCTATATGGCTCTAAACCCAGTTAAAAATCACATTGCTTTTCACTCTCTTTTGCCATAGTCTCAGATCGCTCAAGCAGGGGGCAAACTGTAGACCCTTAGTTTTTTACCCCAATTTAATACGGCTCTAATTAAAGGATGCCAAAATAAATTTGATCCGACTTTAAATATTTAAACCTAGTTTATAATTTTTAAAGGAGTTGATTATGATTAAAGAGGCATAAATTTAATTGTAAAACCCTAAAATCAAGTGGAATTGGCCCAAATTAAAATTTTTCGGTCCATAAGTTAAAAAAGGCTAGAATAATTAAAGTGAGGCCGGCCTGGGAGACATTAGCATGCCTCATGTCGATCTGGTAGCCCAGATCGACATGAGGTTGGACTCATATCAATGCCACTTACAATGCGCAACCCACCGAAAAAATTTTGTAGCCATAATCCATGGTTTGATGCCTCATAACATGCTACAAATTCTGTTTCCATACTGGAGGTAGCTATAAGTGTTTGTTTAACACTTTTCTAGGAAATAGCTCCACCAGCTAATAGATAGATATAGCCTGAATTAGATCTTCTGCTGTCTTGGCATCCAGTTTAGTCAGAATCAGAATACCCTATGATCTCCAAGTGATCTGGCCTCTTGTATGTGAGCATGTAATCCTTTGTTCTCTGTAAGTACCTCAAAACCCTTTTGGCTACTTTCCAGTGATCCATCTCAGGGTTACTTAGATATCTACCCAGCATGCCAACAATGAATGCAATATCTAGACAGGTGCAAACTTGAGCATAAATCAGACTCCCTGCAGCTAAAGCATAGGTAATCTTCTACATTTCCTTTACCTTAAGGCCATTCTTTGGGCATTCACTAAGACTGAATTTATCTCCTTTACCAATTGGGGTATCGCCTAATTTATGATTTTGCATATCAAATCTCTTGAGCGCTTTTTCTATATGGTTCTCTTGTGATAATATGAGAATACCTAAATCTCCAAACCCTAGTTCTCTTTACGTTTTCTAAAAATCATAATTATTTTTATAAAACTCTAAACTATTTTCTTAAATCTTAAAACCAAATATGTTTTCTAAAATACCAAAAACCCTAATTTTCCCAAAACCAAAATAGTAAACCTAAGTTTTCCTAAACCATAATTCAGTGAACTTAAAACCCCAAACTAGTTAATCTAAACCCTAAAGCCATAGTCTAATAATACTAAAATCACAATCCAGTAACCATGAATTATAAACCCTAATGTCTTAAGATTCCAAAACCCTAATTTAATTAACCAAAAATCCTTACTACTTTCTTAAATTCATAAAATCCTAATCCATTCCAATTTTCCAAAACCTTTATAGTAGGCTAAATAAATAACAATAATAATACTAAGATCCCAAAACCCTAAATGTTAATTAAAGAACTTTAAATAGAGATAGTAAACCCTAATTTGTATCTTTACTTGCTTTATTTAATTTTAGATTTGATTATGTAGTTTATTATATGTTGTGATAGTTTGTTTATTTAATTTCAATGCTTGATTTATTTAATTTATCATGGATGGATGTTTTCTTTATTGTTATTATTTATTTGTTTTAGTATTAAAATTGTAAGAGGCATGTTTCCACTTTGTGGGTATCTCATTAGTTAAATATCATATAATTTAAATTGCTTTTATATTTTGGACCAATGTAAAGGATATGTTTCCACCTTTCGGTGGCTGTCCTATTTAGTTTAGACAAGGATGATGTAAGAACATGTTTCCATCTTCGGATGTGTGTCTATTTATTTGCTTTATTTGGACATTGCTTGGATTTTAATATAATGATGCTTTATTTTAATTGTTGCATATAATATGGATAATATTGTCATACTTAAGAATGTTATAATATTAAGACCTGCAAAGGAGGCCAGTTCCAATGAACCGGCGTTGTGGGGGTACTGGCCATTTCTCACCTTCCCCACACGTACCCAACTCTCCGAACCCATTAGGGGGTTGGGGATTCCTTAGGAATGGAGTCCTTTCTTTTTTTCGGTCCGTCCGGGTGGCAACTTTATTTTCTCCTAACCTAGGTCCGTGTTCTCTAAGGCCCCGAGCCTAAACTGTGACAAAGTCGCAATAACCATTCCACCAGGAGTGGGGGCGAAAATCCCGGCTCACAATGGCGACTCCACTGGGGATAAGAGAAGTTGATTCCGTTGGTCTTTATATTATTCTATTCTTTCTTATAATGATATTATCCATTGCATCATATTAGATTGCATCGTTTGTGTGAGTTAGGATGCCCATGTTACCAGTGTTGTGTTATGTACGGGATACCATACTTTCACTCAAGTTATGAAGATCGAGCATGGCATAACCACTCATAGCCTCGTACCATTTGGTATATACTTGCTATGGGAACCTAAGCTTTCTAACCCAAAGACTAAAGCTCATGTAATTGCCCTAGTTACTTTCCTTAGGTTTTTACCTCAAATGCTTGTTGTTTGACTATGGTTAATTTATCTTGGCTTAAATCATGGCTTATTTGGTTTGTTCTTTTTCTAATATGACCTGGTTACATTGTAAGCTCAAAATAAATTTTTCGAAGTCCAAAAGACCAAAGCTATTTTCAAAACTTTTCAAGATGGTCTTTGGACATAAACTTTTCTAAAAACAAATCAAAAATTATTTTGCTCATAACCCAAATACTAAGCCCAAAATCCATTTTTTCTAAAATCTTTTTACAATGGGTTTAGAAACAAAATTATTTTCATCCAACCTTTTCTTCAAAAGATCTTACAATTATTTAGGTCAATTAGGAAATACTAAAAATCAATTGTGAGCCTAGTTTATACTAAGAATAATTAACCATGGGCTTATTTTTGGCACGAATCGTTAGTTACTTTTTCAAGTGAGAAATCTATCTATAATAAACCTCTTAATTTAGTTTCAATCCAATATAGCATAAAAGCTATTATAGTTGGTTGAATGGATTAAAACGTAATTAATGGGAATTATTATGAACTAATTTCCATTTTAAAAAATATAAATATTGGTTGAAACGTCCGAGGGAAATATTCGAAAACAAGACACCCCATATTGGTATTTTGTTAACCATATACCTAGGAAAAGAGACTCGCCATTCGTGTATGGATGTTATAAGGTTGGAAGGAACGTCCTATTTATCCTTGTTTGTTTATTGTTTGTGCATACATGCATACATACATACATTTACATCTCATATCATTAATCCCTTCTGGCTCACAGCCCTGGATTATGATAGTTCAAAAGCTTACGACAATTTGACCTATGCCAAAAATAAAGAATCTAGCAACGACTCAATCACTTGCTCACCAAAAGCAATGGAGCCCGAACAAATTCAAAGAATGGTGAATAATGCCCTCAATGCCAAGATTGAAGAAATAAAGGAGGCCTTGGCTAAGACCATGAAGAACCAATTGCTACAATTTTAGGAAACAATGTCGAAGCATCTGCTAGCACTAAGAAGCCAAAGGACAAGGGGAAGGCTAAAGTTGGTGAAGTGGTTTTTGATGATGATAAAGTGATCATTGATGATGATGACGATTGGGCTCAATACTTCCAAGATCCTCAAGACAAGAAGAAAGAACCAAAGATTATTGAAAGATCAGCTGTGGAGAAAACTGAAACTTTTGATGTTGAAAAGATGATTGTAGATTTGGAAAAGAAATTTGAGAAGAATTTGAAAACCGAAGAAATGTCCGAAGTTAACAAATTATTTAAGCTAGACAAAGAAGTTCCGTACAAGTTCAAGATGCCATCCTTTGCAAAGTTTGATGGAACCGAAAATCTTCACCTCCATGTGAAGCAGTATATCACTGCTATGCAGTCTGCTCGAGCTACTAAGGCTCAAACTCTAAGGTACTTTATTCTCTCATTGGATCCTGTTATCCAAAACTGGTTCAATACTTTAGATGATGGCACACAAAAGAATTGGGATCTGCTATACAAGGCTTTCATTCAGCAGTATGGGTACAATGTTGAGTTGGAAGTTACTTTAATAGAAGTTGAGTCCATTAGACAAAGGCCAAATGATAATTTTGTGGACTATGTGAAAAGGTGGAGGAATAAGGTTGCTTTGTTCAAGAAGAGGCCCGATGAATATGATCAAATAAGGATGATTGTGAGAGGGGTGTTGCCTAGTCTTCCTGAAAGGATGTCTCATACACTCATCCATGATTTCAAAGATCTTCTCCAAGCTGGTTTGCAAATCAAAGAATGGGAAAGAGATAAGAACCGTTTTTCAACAAGAAGGAACGAGAAAGGAAACTATCAGTCTAGTAACCAAGGTATACAAAAGGAAGCTGATGTTAATGACCCAAGGTATACAAAAGGAAGCTGATGTTAATGACACCGGTCAAGGAGGAATAAGGCAGTTTTTGAAATTGGGGAAGCCGCTATCTTGGGTTCTCAATAAGCTACAAAAGAAGGGATTGTTACAACCCTTGACTCCTCGACCTTTGCCAAATATTACCCCCTAATTTTGACACTAAGGCATTTTGGCAATTTCATCAAATGCAAGGACATGACACGAATAGATGTGTGAGGTTGAGGCATGGGATTTAAAATTTGATTGATAATGGAAAGATGCCCGAGCCCAACAAGCCAAACACCAAAGACAATCCATTGCCAAGGTTTAATAGAGTACCACCACCAGCAACCTTCATGGTAGGAAAATGATTGGAAGAAAATTTTATTTTATCATCCTTTTAAGACGGGGATATTGAAGATGTGAAAGGAAAATAAGCTTAACTCAACAAACTTTCCTTGGCTTGAATATTGCTTTTCAATTTTGCTTTCTTTAATATTTAATTGGAACAATCGTGTTTTTCAAATTTAAAGTTGTTTGAATAAATTACTTTCATCAAAAATTTTGTTGGTCTTTATTCATTTTGGTGCTCAACCAATGAGGAATCTAGCTTGATGATTCATGAATTAATATATTTATGCATCATGACTTGAATGACTTTACTAGGTGAGGGAATTGCTCTATAGCATTGAGTTGTGTATACTTACTTAGAGAGGGCTCCTGCATAATTACCTTTGTCTAGGTCCTAGTCAGTCCTAGAACATGTTTTGACAAACTTTTGAGGTCAAATTGAACTCTGCTTATTTAAGGGAGAGATGATCTAGGCATTGTTTGGTTAGTCATCAACTACTATCCACCCTATTAAATATCAATCCCTAGTTGTCCCTTTAAGCCTTCATAAAATTTTAGCTTTCTTTTCATTGGCTTACAAACCACAACAACCTACCCAGAGCTATTGTGATACTTTTGACAAGTCTTATGATCACTAAGATGAAGAGGCAAGAAGATCAAAGAAAGAAATGAATAGTCAAGACCATGAAGGGTAGTTGAAGTTCTCAATACCATAAGGGTAGTTGAAGTTATTCTAATATCTCCAATATATCAAGACAACATCAGAGTGACAAATGACTTATCCCTGTTAAAGAAGATTTATGTTACTCCAATCATCCATTATTAGAAATACAAGTTGGTACAAACAAGACAACTCTATTAGAGCTAGAACCAAAAAAAAAGGAAGAAAAAAGAAAAAAAGAAGAGGAAAAAAAAATAAAAGAAAAAATAAAAGAAAAAAGAGGAAAAAAAGAATAGGAAAAAAAGGAAAAAAAGATAAAGCCTAAAAAGGCAGTTCAGAAGACCAATTGAGTTCTCTTTTACCTAAAATAGCAAAAGGCTTTCATTTGGTTCATAAGGACAGTTTGACTTGAATTGGTCCAACCCAACCAAAGATTCAATCAAAATTGGAGAAAAAAAAAGGAGAAAGACCATCCAGTCCCTGAAAGTTTTGTACTTAACAGTCCTACAAGGAAGAAGGACAAAATGATAAAATGCTCAAAGAAAGGGAAGAGTAAGAAAAATAAAAAGAAAGAAAAGAGAGAAGAAGAAAAGAAACAAAATTGTATACCAAACATTTTGCAAAGGCAAAGACTATCCCAATCAAGATTCAATTTAATGCCAAAAAGAAAGAAGAATGTTCAAAGCTCTGTCTTTTCATGCTCCCAATTGTCTAAAGTTTCAATAAGCAGTTTGTAGTGTGAAGGTTTGTCCATTGTGTCACATCACCTCCTACCTCAAAATGGCCTTCATTTAAACCCATGTCTCTTATAGACCCCATTTCAAGCCTATCAAAGACCTGTTGATCTCTCTTGGTAGATAGTCTATTAGTGGAGATAGTTCGGATAAGCATGCATATGAGATAGACAATATTCAAACTCGAATGAGACCTTTGGCCAAGTAAAGTGAATTTGCCTATCTAAAGTGCAACAATTCTTGCTTAAATAGAATCATATGATTCTTGAGTTTAGTATGGTAACTAGGGTTGTCATGTTATAGATATGTTATTTTGAAAATCAAGCCCCGAGGTACATTGACATTGATTTGGCAAGACCAACATTTGATTAAAAAAAAGTTGTAGTAAAATAAACATTATATATTATCATTATTATTTTTATACTTATTGTACAATGTTTCCTCAATTGATACAATAATCATACATCACTAAGAAGGAGGTGGTATATCATCAAATAAAGCTCTGAAAAAATCATCTCCTGTCGGAGGAGGAGGCATATCACCCGTCCCAAGTCAGCCCGAATTAGGAGCACCAGAATCTCTATTACCTTGGAGTTTCGATTTGTAATGGTCCTCATCGGAAGTAGACAAAAGGATCTCATGGTCATTAGTTTGGGGGCCTCTAGATGAAGAAGCACCAGGATCTCTCATCCCCTGAAACCGGAAGTCTCAAAAATTTTGCTCTGATTGATGGTACAAATTTTCAAAATGAGAAACCTGTTGACGACTAGAGGCCAACTCTTCTTGAAGTTTCTTGTTTTGTTCTTCAAGCATCCGCTGTGAGCCAGAAAGTAAAAGAGTAAGAGCATACATAATCATGCATACATATAACATAAATTACCATGAAACAAGAAAACTTACCAGGTAATTCATATCAATACCCTGTGGTTGAGATGGCATATCTAGTGGACTAGAATGAGCAAATGAAGGAGCAGTAAAAGAAGGTCCAGCCTCATGATCAAATGAGCCAGCAGCATACAACAATCTTTAAAAAAGTCAAAACAAGTTAAGAAATAAGCGATTACAATGAAAAAATGGTAACATTTTACCTGAGAAGTGCTAGCCATGAGATGTGAAACAAACTTTCCTCCTTCTCCATGATGGTCCTCTTCATCTCTATCCTCATTTTCCTCGGGAATCTCCCGTATGGCAATAGGAGATACGTCAAAGTTCACAAGCCCAATTTGAATAAACTGGTATAAGATGCACTTGATGGATAGAGAAATGTTTCAACATCAAAACCGTGTTGGGCCAACCACCATGCATTTTTCGGTATTGATGTGATATTCAAGGTATATTCTGGGCAACACATCCGGATCCTCCGTTGCTCAGGACCAAGAAACCACTCATATACTCTCTCTCCGGGAAACTAGCCACTAGAGACAGGGCTGGCGATGACTTGACGAGTATGTTGAAAAGGCAGTGCAACATTCATGGAGAAAGTCCAGTTTATCCGCTCTTCTGTATTCCACCGAGCCAAATTCACCTACAAAATGACATAAGGTAAGTAAACTTTCACATAAATTTTAAAGTATACTAATTCTATTTTACCTAGTCCCAGGTTAAGCAGCTCAAGACAAAATGTTGGGTATGCACATGGTGAGAGCCGGGAACTTCTACATGCTTAGACAACCAAAAATTTAATCTCGGATACCCGACTCTCTCTCGGGAAATACCAATCACCCTCACAAGGTTGTGCTCATATGCCCATGCCTACAACAATAATAAAGATCAAATTCATGCAAGATTAAGAATGGAATTGACATTGGTGGAAGAAGAGTACCTCGACAACCGCCATAAAGCCAACAAAAGACTTCTTATTTCAGCAAATTTTGTCAAGACCATGGTAAAGACAAGCAAGGCCAGCTTCACCCCAGCTGTAAAGTAGTACCATCCTCATATAAGTAAGGGCCCTCAACACTGACAAATGGATGGCGGATTCGGTGCTGCCTAAAATGGTCAACCCAAGAAAATATAACAAAAATCCTCAAGCATACTATTGGGCTGTGTCTCTGTGAAACCGCCCTTCATAGTTCATCCAATAACTATGAATTGGCACAATTTTTATCTTGAAAGGCCCTTTATATGATGGTTCCATACCAATTAATTGTTGAATTTCTTCAAATGTCAAAATATCATTAGTAAGAGGAACCGGAAGACCATCATACCAAACACCAATTATAGAAGCAAAGTCGACTGAACCAATTGTCATCTCTCCAATGGGCAAGTGAAAAGTATGATGTAACACCCCGATACCCTATATAAGTACTATACATATACTTAGTATACATACAGTAAGTATATAAAGTATAAGGATGTCACTTTTCGTTATCTTTTAAAAACCTGTAACAGAGTTTAAACCATAATACGTTAATTTAAATAACATTTACAAAACCATTATCTTTATCAAAACTCCATTTATACATATAAATACTCTCTCATAAGAAATACATCATAATTAAAAGTGATACATGTATGCATTACCCTATAGTTGGTCTCGACAAACTCTTACTCTTTTTGTGGCATAACAGCTGGACTTCCAGATCAACCGCATATCCACCTGCGCGATTACACAACCGCGCTAAGCCCGAGAGCTTAGTAGTACAATATAAAATGTAAACATACATTATAGAAATTCTAACATATAATAATTCTATATTCATTCCATATACCATTAGTTCTTATCATGTTTTTCTCTTTTTAATTTGCACCTTTCATATATCTCGACTAATTTCATATATTATGTAAATATATATACATACCATTATTACCAATTCCAAACTGTCACTAATACTCACAATCAATTTATCAATACACACATTATACATCATACCAATCATGAATCACCTTTCCAATGAAGACAATCATTATCACCATCCAAAATTCATTAATAATATTCACAATCAATATATCAATATACATACATTATATATCATACTAATCAAAAGTCACATTTTCCAAGGAAGGCAATCCTTATCACCAAACACAATTCATCATTAATACCCATAATCAATACACACATCACATATCATATTTCATAACATTAGTTTGTTCACAATTCATTAATCATACATCACATTTCTCACAAAGGCAATTATTATCACCAACCATCATCCATCACTAAAATCCACAATTTATATATCTCATTACTCATGCATTCCAACATTTGTATATATATATCATATTTACAACAAATGACAGACTCGGGCCCAAAAACACTAATATGCTATTCGACTTTCAGAGTTAATGCTTTGGTTTAATTATCACATTCATAAATATCCCAACTAGGCTTCAAGGATTAAGTTCAACCAAGCTTCAAGGGGAACAAAGCATGCTAAGTATCAACCCAACTTGGCTTCAAGAACTTATCCAACCTAGCTTCAAGGGTTGTAACATCTCAATTAGGCTTCAAGGACTAGACCCAACCAAGCTTCAAGGGGAGTAAAACATGTTAAACTTCAACCCAACTTGGCTTCAAGGATCAAGCCCAACCTAACTTCAAGAGATTGTTACCATTAGGCATGCCACCAACAACAAAACTCTGAAAATGAATAACACATTAGATACACAATTCATTGTTTATTTCCTCATCAATATCATTTTCAATTCTCATCATCATCTAGGCTAACATGCCTTACATATCTCAATTGAATTATCATAGCCAATCACAATTGCTTCATATCACCTTTGAGTTATCATTGCCAAAAACAATGGCTTCATATCACATTATATCTCAAATCACATTTCATGTTTCATCATTGATATATGCAACATCAATTACATTACTAAACAAACATATCATTAATCAATCATACCATATAGGCATGCTTTAATCATATCATTCAAGTATACATAATTCATTTCTTTGCACATGTATCTTAAATTCATTGTCATATAATCCATATGTCCATTTATTTCATTTTGATTATCATTATTAATCATGATAACATCACATTTCATCATTTCTCAAGACACATTAACACTATTCATTATTAAAACATTTATCCTAATAAATTGCATTGCACATACCTTTCTTTTGGATGATCATTATAGCTTTCACACTATACAAATGACAATATTAGTAACATTGAATTAACAATATAATAATCTACTTAACACATTTTATACCAAGGGTGTTAAATCTCAAAATCATATAAAAGATTACATTTATGTAAGTTTTGTACTTACCTCAATGACCATTCACACAACTCTAACACTTTCCTTTTTCCAAAGTTCTTCAATTTCCAAATTAGAGCAATTCATCTTCTTTACAAAACCTAATCCAAAAATGATACAATTCATGAATTCCAATATCATTCATCAACTAATAACCTCTTACTAAAGCCTTAAATCACAAATTACACTTCCACATCACTCACAAAGGCCCACGGCCGTGGCCACCTCCACCCCCACGGGCGTGGCTTAGAAATCATTTCTGCCTTCCTAGCTCCACTCCCCCACGGCCATGGCTACACTTGACCACGGCCATGGCAACCAAGGCCACGGGCGTGGCATCAAAAATGCCTCTGTTTCCGAACCAAACACATGAATTCTATGGTTTCAACTTCATTAAACACAAATATACATCAATCATACATCAATTATTCAATTCTCCAACTAACACATATTAAATCCTTATCAACCAATTTCAATAAATCATCATCATCCTCACAAATAATCATATGATCATCATCTAAATACCAATCTAACATATTTATAACTTTACTCTTTCTTTAACATCACCATCACACACCAACCCTATCAAATCCAAACTCAAACAATAGAAAACAACACAAAGAATTGAATACTTACTTGAATATCTTGTCAAATCTTCAATCTCTACCTTCAATTCTCTTAAAATCCTAAGATTTTGATGAAGATCATCACATCTCTCCATCTCTCTCTCTCTCTCTCTCTCGTGCAAGAACCAAAAGAAGAAGAAGAAGAAAGAAAGAAAATATCTTTTCCTTTTTCCTCTTCTCACGTTAACCACATATATATAATAATAATAATAATAATAATAATAATAATTAATTATTTCCAAAAATCCTCCACCACACCTTTTTCCTTCTCTTGACTTTTCTTTTAACCCACTTATATGTTATATATATTAACATATATACAACATATACATTCCATTAACACAATCATTTCCTTTGCAAAAACATATGTATACCTTCAATTCAAATCAAACAACAAGTGTATTAAAACTTCTAGGGCATACATTGGGATATTACATATGAGTTGTGTCCAACCATCATTCTGCAAGCACCTGGACTACACTCTGGTCTATCGGATACTCCTCGGATGGTAATTGTAAGATGAAGCTCTCAAAGCCACAATCTCGGATAGTCTTCCTTACCCGAGAAGGCGCTACATCATACCATTGTCGAGCTTTGTAGATACACCCTCTGCCCCGAATTACGCAACGATCACGATAGCACGAAGCCAGATAAGTTAACACCAGGTCAGTATATCATTATTCTATCTACTTAAATTCTTAAATTAATATATTTTTCCTAAATTTTATAAAAAATAGAAAATATAAAGAAAAATAAATAAATAAAAATAAAAATAAAAAGAAAAAAATGAAAAAATAAAACAGAAAAAAAGAAAAAGAAAAAATAATAAATAAATATATTTAAAAAATAAGAACAAAAGAAAAGAAAAAAGAAAAGAAAAAAATAAAAAAAAATATAATAAAAAATTGAAAAAGAAAGAAAAAACACATAAAAAATAAATAATTACCTTGCTCTTTTGATTTGAACTATGATGAAGCTGCATCCTGGCTAGTAGACCTATATTTCCATCTTCATGATGCTGAATAAACTCCAATAACTCAGCATTAGAATGAGTTCCTGATCTTGAAGCATGCATTTTTTTTCAAAATTGTATGCTAAACTTGAAAGGATTATAGCTATGAATGAATGAAATTAACAAGTTTGTTGTGAATGAAATAAAGAAATCGGTCGTTTATATAGAGGAACGGCAAAGGAAAAAGCAAAATTCAAAAAGTAAATTTCACTATTGATGAATAGTAGGTTACTATCTACAAATAGTAGGATACTATTTATAAATAGTAGGTTACTATTTATGAATAGTATATAGTGCATGAATAGTGACTACACAGTAAATAAATAGGAAACTCAATTATTCATTTTAATCATTCAAATACTTGCGTGTAAATAAATATTTTTGTACTTTTAAAATATTTTTACACGCAGGGGGAAGGAGAAGATATATGCATGTGCATGGTAAAAATTAGCAAATTTTTTTTTGCAAATTACTTTAGTATACTAAATTAATTTTGTAAATTAAATCTCTCTTAGCTCGGATCTAGAACCTAAAATTCCTCTTAAGTCCAGAACTTAGCTCGGGTCCAGAACCCAAATTACCCTTAGGTCCGGAATCTAAAATTTCTTCTAAGTCCAGAACATAACTCGGGTCCAGAACCCAAATTACTCTTAGGTCCAGAACCTAAAATTTCTCCTAAGTCCAGAACTTAGCTCGAGTCTAGAACCAAAATTATCCTTAGGTCCAGAACCTAAAATCTCTTTTAAGTCCAGAACTTAGCTCGGGTCCAGAACCTAAATTACCCTTAGGTCCAGAACCTAAAATTTCTCCTAAGTCCAGAACTTAGCTGGGGTCTAGAACCTAAATTACCCTTAGGTCCAAAACCTAAAATCTCTCCTAAGTCCAGAACACAAATTATCCTTAGGTCCATAACCTAAAATCTCTTTTAAGTCCAGAACTTAGCTCGGGTCCAGAACCCAAATTACCCTTAGGTCCAGAACCTAAAATTTCTCCTAAGTCCAGAACTTAGCTCGGGTCCACAACCCAAATTACCCTTAGGTCCAAAACCTAAAATTTCTCCTAAGTCCAGAACTTAGCTCGGGTCCAGAACCCAAATTATCCTTAGGCCCTGAACCAAAAATCTCTTTTAAGTCCAGAACTTAGCTCAGGTCCAGAATACAAATTACCCTTAGGTCCAAAACCTAAAATTATCCTTTAGTCCAGAACTCGAACCGGGTCTAGAACCCAAAACCTCAACCATCTCAGAAAAATTAAGTCTTATTGCTTTTCACTCTCTTTTACTAAAATCTCAAATCATTCAAGCAGGGGGCAAACTGTAGACCCTTAATTTTTGACCCAGTCCGGTTCGTTATTTTTTATATAGTCCAAAATAATTTTTATAGTATTTTAATTAAATAATATTTATTTTAGTATTTATTATTTATAATTTTTAATAAAAATAAAAATGGTGAAGTTAATAAACAAAATAATAATAATAAATAAAAATAATAAATAAATAAAAATAAAAATAAAAATCGGCGACTGAAAAATCGGCGACGAAAAATTCATCCCCGAAAGTGGAATTGGCCAAGGCCAATTCGCCTGCAAGAATTTCCTGTAGCGAATTGGCTGGCCGCCCAGCCAATTTCTCAAATTTCATCGCCAGCTCTCACAATTCTCAGCCAACGCTCGCAGTTTTTGCCAGTGAAATTTTGCAATGCAGTTTTTTCCGAAACCAAATTCTATTTGGTTTTGGTTTCTTTTCCTAATTAATTTTAGTTTTCTTAAACAATTAGAAGTATAATTTTTCTTACAAATAACATATTGAAACTCATAATTTAGGGATCGAAAAAAATTAGTGGGTTCGAAAATTGGACTTTTGAACTTGGATTGGATCGGAGTAAAGAAAAGGCAGAATACCCTAGCAAGAACATTACCAACAAGCAAGCAATCAACAATTCATCAAAGGCAGCAATCTTGCCTTTGTCTTTGTTCATCCAGAAAGTAATATTTTGGTGGAACCAATGAATGGAGGTTTGAATCTCTATTTTCTTTATTTATTTCTTTACAGAAGCTTCATTATTCAAATTGAATTAATTGTTTCATCATACAAATTGATCAAAACCTTAAAAAACCCTAAAATGTTTCTTCTAAACCTTAAAACCCTAAATTGTTTTTTCTGTTTCCAAAACCTTAAAAACCCTAAAACGTTTCTTCTAAACCTTAAAACCCTAAATTGTTTCTTCTGTTTCTAGAACCTTAAAAAAACCTAAAACGTTTCTTCTAAACCTTAAAACCCTAAAATTGTTTCTCTTCTATTTTCAAAACCTTGAAACCCTAAAATTGTTTCTCTTCTGTTTCCAAAAGTTTTAAAACCATAAATTGTTTTCCTTTAACTATTTTCATCTACACCATAACTTTTTGACCAAAATTTCCAAATATTTTCTTAATTCTTCAATATTTTCATTTAAGTTTTTAATAAGGTTTGGTCGAAAACTGTGCGGGCTGGCGAGGCGTGCTGTTGGGCCTGCGAGAATTGTTGCGGCCTGTGCTGGGCGAAAATTGTGTGCTGGCGTATGGGCTGCTATGACATGAGAGGCAAGCTAGGCAAAAACTGCATGCTGGGGCAAGGAAAGCAACAATTCGCCACAGGCTTGGGCCTGCGGCGAATTGGCTACCTGCAGCCAATTGCTGCTTGGCGCGCGGCGCTCGCCGATACGTCTGATTTTTTATTTTGATTTTTTTATTTTATTTTTATTTTATTTTTAATTAAAAACAAATATTATTATATTATTAAAAGTAAATAATAAATAAAATAAATATTATATTATTAAAATAAATAGTAATTATTAAAATAAATAAATAATAAATATTTAAATAAATAATAAATACCATGAAATTTATTTCAGACTATTTTTAAAATTTTTGAACTGGACTTGGTAAAAATATTAGGGGTCTATAGTGTCACCAATTTATATTTTGCCTTCGAGCTAGACACTGGACATCATTATTATTTACCTTCGGGCTAGACACTGGGCGTCATTATTACATGCCTTCAGGCTAGACACTGGCTGTCGAAATGGTCCAAAATAATATTCTGGAATTGGAATATTATGTAGGGTCATTTGGGTCCAATGCATGTGAATGTGATATGTGATGGTTTAAAATAAAAAAATACATAAGATTTAATATGAGATTTCATGATGCATTGCAAGTCTCAAGGGAAAAAGCATAATGTGTTGCATTTTCTTAAAATTTTGCAATTATGAAAGTATGTACAGCTAGGCAAAATACTTAGCACGATTCATTCATCGCGCAAGTGACAGGGTAGATCCGAAGGGTCTAGAGAGTTCAATTTACCTGGTTAGGTCTAGGTGGTTAATTACTCTTGAAGTTTTTGATAGTTGCCACAGACTGGAGCCAGCTGCATATATGTAATTATTTTATTTTGAGAAATTTGACATATTTATGTACCTTTTGTTTGTATATATGAAAATGATGTCAATTAAAAATATTTGGACTATATGTGTAAAATTTGGTAAGTTTTTATACTTATTGACATATATATATATTTGGGTATTTGGATGAATTTTTGAGGTATAATGGAGAATTGGGTGAATGGGAATATTTGGGAGTGTGTTTTTTTTTTACATGTTGAGTTGGTTGATTTTTGGAAAATGTTCAAAATATAAACAAAACTCTGGCAAAATTTTCTATGAGATTTTTCTTTAAAAATTGTATTTTTTTCATAACTAAAAGATCAATGTATACTTTTATTTATATATTAACGTACATTTTAAGTATTAAAATATTTTCTTATAATTATGGAAAACTTTTCAAATGACAAGGATGGTGACATTCTTGTACTCTATATGCATATTTTACAGATAAAGGTTGTATGCACTATATGTATATTGGGTTTAAGGGAGTTACATTCGTAACCATGTCAGTAGCCTTATGATGGATCTACTTCGCCCATCGGCTGACCAGTTGGTCCAGTTTGTTCTTCTGCTGATATGTGGCTGTAGCTTTTGGCATTCCTTCCATGATAGTTTGGATCTAGGCATCCTCCAGAGTTGCTAGGATCTTTCTATGGTTGGCACATATGACTGAGGTGCAACAGTACATAGCACAATGTTTTAGGAGATGGGTGAGCTACCTACGGGGACCTGCTCTTCCTTGGGTGGTACTCACGTCATTTGGGAGGTACTTTCTACCCTTACTTTTGTTCTTTTACCTTGTTTTATGCCTTGCACTCATCATGATTCCTTTTGTTACAGATCTAGGCCTATGAGTACCTGAGTTACACAAGTCCCATGCTAAGGAACCCACTTCATATAGCTTATCTGATTGGAGTTAGATAGAATAGTAGTAACAGGGCAGATGAAAACATGCCACTATTTGGTGCATTACGATCTCATTTTAGATAGCTAGGTGTAAATGGTGTGAGTCTTTCCTTCTTTTTCCTTGTTATTCTATTTGTGTTTTTCTATCTAACTTTATTAACCGTCTCTTGGATAGATTACTTAGGCTCCTTACTTTGCAAGGATCATTGAGTTGCCAGCCTCACTTGTAAGAGTTGTGACCCTTTGACGATGCAGACTTCTCTTGTATGCCCCTAAACTTAGGGTATATTACTTAGGTTAGCAGGTCATGCACTAACACTCCACAAAGTATCGAGTTATACCTGTATTCCCCCCAATTCATATGCAGGATGGGATGAGGATTCGTGGTAGTGATGTTCTCTTTACTGGATTGCCTACTCAATAGTTCACCATTTTGGATTAGGATTATAATGCATTTTGGAGGGCTTCTCTTATGCCTTAGGAGGTTAGACCTAGCTGAACTCCTTCTTCTATGTGGTCCCTTCCTACTATTTAGACCCCTTATGTTGAGTCATTCTCTGCTAGCATAACTGCAGCAGCTTATACTACCCCTGCATCGCCTGCACTAACATGGGAGGGAAGACTTCTAAGTATTGACTGGCTCTGGATTTAGGGGTATACTATTCTAGACAGGCCCACTTTTCATCTTTGGGATGAACATATTCCAATAATTCTTCTGATTGCTCTATCTTTCTTACTATCTCTTGCATGTATATTCTGCTAACCTGGCTAATTTTTCAAGCAGGGCACTATTCTTGGTGATTGGGCTAAGCATTTCTACACCATGGCTCCCCGATTTCGGCTTGGCTTAAACATCACCTTGACTCAACTAGTTGTTGTTAAAGATTGGATCAAGTCTTTGGAGGAAGCTACAAGAACTGCTAAACCGAGGTGCAGGAGGAACACCTAGCCTTAATGCTTTTCTTTTATTCCCTTTAGTAGTTAGGATAGAACATGCAATGCAAAAAATGTATGAATAATAAATGATGGTTTTCGTTAATTTTTATTAATAGATTTCTAGCTTTTACAACTTATAAATAATTATATTTTAAATACATTTTCCTATTATGTGCATTTTACTTACAATATTAATATATATTTACAAATGTTAATTTACAATTATATTATTTTCTTTTATTTTTCAATTTATTATTATTATTTTATTTTACATATTTTTATTATTATATTATTATATTATTTATTATCTTTTGTTATTTTATTATCTTTTGTTATTTTATTATTATTTATTTTTTACAAATTTTATTTAAAAAATAAAAAAACAATAAAAGAAGAAAGAGAGAAGAAAAAAAACTCGACAAAGCAAAAAAAAAAAAGGGTCTGGTACTTGATGCAAAAGTGTTGTGCAGCAGCTAGTGCTACCGCGGAAGGCACAAAATGTGTCGTGGCAACCCGAAACTTTGTCGCAGTGCACTGACCCTCCCAAAATGCCTATAAATTGGCTTTTTTAACTAGAAAATCATTTCATCCTTATTTTTTAGTGCTTTTTTATGCTAAAAAGCTATGTTTATTATTAATTATTTTGTTTTTCTTCATTTTTTGATTGTTTAAGTTATTTTTAAATTTTTACTTGCTCTTTCTTTTTCTTTTTTATTTCTTTTTGCAAGTTTTTAAATATTTTATATTTTCTTACAATGGAACCGGCTTTTGGTCACACCATGCTCTCATGGATCCACAGTTTGGATGTGACAAACAAAATTAACCTCGAAAAGTTAGGTCCAGTGACCACCTTGAGGGGTTTAAAGGAGGCCTATCTTAAATTTTGGGACCCTAATTCTCATGTGTTTAGGTTTGGGGCTAGGCTGGAGGAACTTTGCTTCAAATTTGAGGAGTTCACTGCTATTTTGGGAAGTGGTTTGAATGCTCTTCAAGGAGTGTCAGAGACTTTGGTTGGGTTATTTGGGAGGTTCCAGGGGTTCTTTTTTCTAGTGATAAGCAAGCTAGCCTGATGATGATGGATGACAAGATTAACTTACTTATACGGATTGAGGAGTTCGTGGGAATGGATGATATGGGTGATGCAGAAAGGAGAAAGTTAAAGCTTAAGCTTTCTGTTTGACAATTGTGTTTTTATTTGTTCATGACCTAGGGTGGGGGTGATATTATGGTTGTCTAATTGGTGGCTTAGATGGAGGATTCATGCACCATTGTTGGGATCATTTTAGCTGAGACTTTGATGAGCTTGGATAGTGCATTTAGGATGAATGAGAGATGGTCTGTTACCCAGTGATTCTCCATATGAGTCTTTTCTCTAACTCCCCCCCCCCCCCCCCCGCTCTTAATTAAATAATCTTGCTAATATTCTTCTAAATAGGTATGGCTTAAGGATCACCTTTAGATTGTAAGATTCCTAGAGAGGCTTTGCTATTGCTCATATTATTACCGGGCTTGGAAGATTGATGTTAAATATAGTTTAGAGTTGGAGTGTACTAGATGATTATTTGACTTGAGTTCTGAGAATATCACATGGTGCTGCAAATGGTATGGGATCAAGAGCTTTATGGTTTGAAGCTCTGGTTATAGGGTAGTCTATTTAATGGGGTTGAGCATGAATACTTTTTATTAAGGTACTAGAGTCATGTGACAGATGGGACACACTCATGATGTACCACCAGATGGGGCCATCTATCCTTATTGTCTTGTCACTTGGGATGTTTCAAGGCTATCATGGGAGGTTGGACACGGTCTTATCATGCATTGGAGCCTAGCTTGAGTACTTATAGGACTAAGGAGTATGAGGACTAGCTTTTTTACGTTGTATAGCCTAATAAGAAGAGGTGGCGAGCTATCCCATTGACTCATTTGGAAGAGACTAACACGGGGCTATCGGGATAACTTTTAGTTGTGACTCACATGTTAGGCAAAAGAGGAAAACTTGAGACTGACTTATATTTTTAGATTACTAGGGATTCCATTTTGTTTCTGCCATTTTATTATTTTTTTTCTCCATTTGTAATAAGGCAGGAGAAATAAAACAAAATAGAAAATGAGATTTATTGATTTATTGTCTGTCTTATTTTCACTGGTTGACTCAAACACTATTTATTGCTTATTCATTTTTTTTTTACTTTAGATCTAATTATTGCCCGGGCTACCCTTTCAAGTTTTCAACTCATCGAGTTGCCCTAACATTTACCTTAGCTGCCCTTTCAGGTTTTCAACTTAGCGAGATTTTTCTATTTTTTTTTTCAAACCATGGCACTGATACTTAAGGAAAATTAATTTTTATTAATGATTTGGACCAAACCCAGATGGCTGCATACGTATGTCTCTTACATTAACTAGATAAAATAAAATAGTGCATTTCTTTTTTGAGAATAAGGTCCATGTAGTTATAGTACAATGTGATTATATATAATTCTTCTTAAGTTGATCGAGGTTAGTTAGACTTGCAAACTCTATACCATCTATGTCTATCAGGAGTTCACCTCCACTTGATATGATCTTTTTTAGTAGGTAGAGCCCAACCCAATTTGGCCTGAACTTCCCTTTAGGATCATGAACTTAAGCCCTGATCCCTTTAAGAACCAAAATTCCTTCCTACATTAACATGCTTGTTGAAATACCTTGCTAGCTTCTATTGATAACCCTACATTCTGAAAAGGGCATCCATCCTCTTCTCTTCAATGGCATTTAATTGCTCATGATACCCTCTTATACACTCTGTTTCTGTGATCTAGCATTCTCACATGACCCAACCTTATTGTACTTAAATCTCGATTAGCAAAACAACTTCCATAACATAAAGCAAAGAGTTTGGGGTTTTTCAGTGTCTGAATAGAAGTATAGTATCCCCAAAAGTGGAAAAGGTAGTTGATCATGCTAGTTTTTATGATTGGTGATAATTTTCTGGAGGATACCCTTGATAGTCTTATTAGCAGCTTCCACTGCTTTGTTAGTCTGAGGCCCGTAGGTTGAGGACTGATTTTGCTGTATCTTGTGCTTTTCTAATAACGAGACTACTTATTTTTGGGAATGGGACCCATTTTTGGAAATGATTTCAAAAGAAACACCAAACAAGAAAAGGATGTTAGTTTAGATAAAGTGGGCAACCCTTTTTTAGTTGAGAATTCTAAAAGATGTCACTTCAATCCATTTGGTGAAGTAATCAACTACAAGAAGGATATATTCATCCCCTTTAGTGGACTTCGGGATGATCTTGCCTATCACATCCATTCCTTAGGTTGTAAAGGGCTAGGGTGTAGCAATAAGTTGCAATGACAAGGGTGCCTGATGTTTCCATTTGGCATAAATCTGGCAGCTATGGCATTTTTTTAAAAAGTTGGCAGTCTTGATATTAGGTCAACCAATAATATCTTAGCTTCATGATCTTTCTAACTAGGAATTCACCACTCCTGTACAGTCTAGATTCTCCCCCAAGAACCTCCCCCATTACCTACTTAGCCTCCCTTTCTATAAGGCATCTCAAGGGGATATTATCTCAAGTGCACTGGTATAGCACATTACAATTTAAGATGAAATGAATAGACAATTGTCTCAAGGTCTTTCTATTAGCCTTTGTTGCACCTGTTGTGCTATACTTAATACTATTAAAAGCGACTCTCACAAGAATATGAGGTAGTAGTAGTAATGGTAGAACGTCCCAAGGTCATCTCACAAGGAATGTGCTTATTTGTAATAATGTGATTGAAACAACAAAATTTAAAGATTGAGTGTGCGGTGTTGAAATTGTGAAAAGTGTTTAAAATTAAGAGTGAAATGGGTAATGGTTGCACAAGATTAATTTAAACTCTTAGAATGGTACTTAAGATTTAGAAATCGATTCAATCAAAGTTTAATTCTCAATCATCCATTATTATACCCTTATAACTTAAATTTTTATTAATATCAATTAGTAATTATCAATTTATTAGTTCTCACATTCATGAATTAACAAAAACTAATTATTTTTAACTTGCAAATTAAGTACACCCTAGAACTTATATTTTTAATTCATTCTTAGGGTAGTTATATGCATAGTTCCAATATCAAATTTCACTTCTCGGTCCTTCATTCAATATCTAGAGATCAATAGGTGGCCAATCTATCAACCTAACATATAATCCAATGCAATCAACTAATAACAAGGTATATTAATGGACATATTGAATTAAGTCATTCAATCAAATCTACTATAAACCCTATGCATGGGTAATTTAGCTCATTATCAATTCAAAAGAAACATTCATCTTAACATAATTCAAATCACAAATCTTCAATGAAATATTAATGTATATTAAGAACAAAATCTTGAAATTAAATTGATTGAGATAATAGAAAAAATCCTAGAAGATGCCTAGAGTTGAAACTCCTTGTTCTTCCTCCTAGCTCAACTTGAATTGATGAAGAGCTCCCAAGCTCCCTTCAGTTTTTTCAATCAATGGCTCTATCTTTATGAAAAATGAAGAGAAAACCCTCTTAAGCATCCAATTCAATTTTCTAAATTCATCAAAACTCTATCCCTTTCAATAGCTCCTTCAAGAATTACCCAAAAAATACCCCAAGAATTGTCAAAAAAAGAAGAAGGGAGAGAAAAAGGAAGAAGAAGGTGAAGAAGATTGTTCGTTCTGACAAGCTCTGCCCCCCCCCCCCCCCCCCCCTTCAAATTATTTACAATTAAAAACCTCCTTTCCATCTTGCACACCATTCTCTGCTTCCATTTGTTCCCTCTTTTTCATTTTTAAACTTTTCTTTCCATAAAAAATAGCTCACCATTTTAATTTTTAAGAAAACATTCATGTTATCTCCTTAGTCTTGTCCCACAAATCATATAAGAAAAATAAGGGAATATTTCTCAGATACAACATGTTTTTAGTTTGCCTTGGTCTTGTGGATGTGCCACGACTAGTGATACGACCAAGATTCCTTCCTGTCTTCAATTCTGCTAATTTTCACTTGTTTCACTTCTGCGAGACATGGCCAAGACCATGTGATCATGTTTAAGACTACCTGAATTCTCTTCTTGTTCTCTGGGATGGAACATGGCCAAGATGGAGCTATCTTGGCTGTGTCATCTTGGTTTCATTCTTGACACAGTTAGTGACATGGTCAAGTCCTCTAAAGGTGTCTGATTCTATATGGACTTCAAGTATCCATGTAAGGGACACAACCAAGATTCAATTCAGTCTTGGCCGTACCAGGTAACACGGTCAAGATGGAACCTGTCTTGGCCATGTCTCCTGTGACATAACCAGGACGTGTGGATGTGTTTCATTCTACCAAAATTTCCATTCTTTCTTATGAGGGACACGACTAAGACATTGAATGTGTCTAACTTTGCCTTGAAGTCTTGTTCATTTTATCCTTATAATTGAGAGACACGGCCAAGCATCAACACACCTTGGCCGTATTGTATTCTTTTCTTAAAATTTTAATTTCAACAGTCGACTTTGCCTGTTTTCTCACGAATTCCTTGCTTCAACGTGGAATATCAAAACCTTGCAACAATCTTAAATAAACATTTAGAAAATAACTAAAAAGTAAACAAAAGTAACCTCAAAAACATATATAAAAATTGAATATAGCAATTACCCCACACTTGATTCTTTGCTTGTCACTAAGCAAAGATGAGTTAATCTAAACAAAACAAGAAAAAAATTTAACAATTTCATAAATTATAAGATAACATCAAGAGTTCCTTTCTATAATATCCACAACCATTATCAAATCTAATAAAATTAATATTCATGCAATCCAATGTCTTGTCATGCATACCTAAGGTTGTCACTCCCTCATAAAAACTTCTCAAGTGTTTGATTAAGTTAATCCTCATAAAAACTTCTCAAGTGTTTGATTAAGTTAATGTTTACACTCTTGCATTTGATGAAAGAATATCTCCATAAGCTTGCTTATCAATCAATTGTCTACCACTTAATTGCAATCAAGCATCAATCATAAGGACTTTCATTTAGTTGTAATGGGGATAAGGTAAAGGTATGGCATTTGGAGAATGTGAGCTTATTCATTAGGTTCAAGGGCACTTCAAGAATGAAGCAACTAAACATATATGTAACCCAACAATCTCCAAAAAAACCTCTACATACGTAGTACTTGCCACTCAAATACCCTTTATTGGAGGGATATGATTCTTTTATTCTTTTGCACGGATCATGACCTAGCTTATTCAAACCTTGACTATAAGAACAATGTTTATTTTTAATAGGAGAAACTTTCAACGACTAAATTTAACCCCACACGTAAATTGACACAACCACTTCAATTATAAAATTCTTCAATTGCTTTTGTTCCTAATGACAGGGCAAGATATGGAATGAAATGGCTCATGGCTAAAGTCACTGTGCAAAAGCAAGAATTGGGAAAAATGAAATAGGCTCGAAGTTGGCTTACTACAGATATATAAAGGTTGGCCTTTTAAGCTAAATGGGTACACCTAGGTTCCTTAATCATGTCAATGCCTGACTATAATTTTTCATGTGATCTTAAAATACATATCTAAGCATGTTCTAGCAATATATCAATCAAGGATGCTCACTAAAAGAATAATGAGTTAAAAGGCTCAATTTCTCACAACCTAAAGGTAATACAAAGAAAGTCCATCAAAATTAACTATAAATATTAATTCCATTCAATTCTCAAAATCATGCTTCAACAATTCAAAGTCATCTTTCATCAATGTTATAAATATTAAACTATCAAAATTCAATTTTTCAAAGAAAACATTATAAAAACTTCAAACAAAGATTAGTTAAAAAGTAAACACTTGCACCTCACACTTAAAGATTCACATTGTCCCTAATGTGAGAATCCATAAATTAAAAGAAAATGAGTTTAGGTAAAACCTGTCCTCCATTGATCCATGGTGTGAGACAAAAAGCTATTTTCATCCTTATAAAAAACAAAAGGATAATTGTTCCACAAAGAAATAAAAATAAACACAACATTAATAAAAGAACAATTGTCATAGACAGCAATAATGGGGATAGGGGAAGTGTTAAAAATTAAAAATTTCACAGTTTGTCCTAAAACAGTCATGGTTAGTTTTCCATTTTCAACATCAATCAAAGTGTTTGTTATAGCCATAAAAGGGCTTGCTAGCAAAATTGTGTATTCAAAATCCATAGGGATTTCTTATCCCATATCCAAGACTATGAAATCAACATCAACAATCAAACACCCAACCTGAACTAGGACGATCTTTATGATTCCCTTAGGGTATCTGTGAGTGGGGATTTTTGCCCCCACTCCCGGTGGAATGGTTCTTGCGACTTCGGCACTTTTTAGGCTTAGGGCCTTAGAGAACATGAGCCTAAGCCCAGAGAAAATGGAGTCGCCACCCGGATAGGCTGGGAAAAGAAAGGGGTAGATGACTCGATTCCTAAGGAATCCTCAACCCCTTAATGGGTTCAAAAAGTTGGGTACATAATGGGTTCAGAAAGTTGGGTTCATTGGAACCAGCCTCCTTTGCAGGTCTTAATATTATAAAATTCTTAAATATGACAATATTATCCATACGACATGGAATAATTAAAATAAAGCATCATTATATTAAAATCAAAGCAATGTCCAAACAAAATAAATAAATGGACACCCATCCGAGGATGTAAACATGTCCTTACATCATCCATGTCTAAACTAAATAGGACACCCACCGAAGGTGGAAACATGTCCTTTACATCGGTCCAAAATATAAAAGCAATTTAAATTACATAAAATTTAACTAATGAGGTACCCACAAAGTGGAAACATACCTCTTACAATTTTAATACCAAAACAAACAAATCATAAAAATAAATAAAATAGCCATCCATGATAAATTAAATAAATCAAGTATTGAAATTAAATAAATCAACCATCAAAACATATAATAAACTATATAATCAAATCTAAAATTAAATAAAGCAATAAATATATAAATTTAGGGTTTTAAGGAATTTAGGGTTTTGGAACTTATGGTTTTAAAAACTAAAGTTTTGTAATTAGGGTTTTGAAATTAGGGTTTTTAGGGTTTTTAAAACTAGGGTTTTCAAATTAAGAGTTTGGAATTAGGGTTTTAAAATTAGGGATTTTGAAACTAGGGTTTTGGAATTCAAAGTTTGGAATTAAGATTTTAAAATTAGGGTTTTTGAAACTAGGGTTTTGGAATTCAAAGTTTGGAATTAGGGTTTTGGATAGTTAGGGTTTGGAATTAGGGTTTAACTTACTGCCTTAAAATCATAATTTTGGATTTGGAGAGATAAATTAAGGTTTTGGAAAAATAATCAATATTTTGGAGTTTAATAATGAAATGGTTTAGGCTTTTGGATAAAAATAGTTTGAGGTTTTGAGTTTTGATAAAATAATTTATGGTTCTTGAGGTTTTAGTAAACAAAATAGATTCTAACAATTAATTTAAATCCTCGAGGGCTACTAGATATTTTTAAGTTTTTATGAAACATGCAAGTGGGATTGCGAATACCAACTGATCAATGTGTTAATTAAAGCAAACAATTAAAGTTATTAAAACAAGGATCAATTTACTGCATGTTCAAAGATCAAGGTACTGTGTGTTCAAAGATCAAGTTACTGCATGCATATTTTTATTAATCAAAGAAACGAAGCTACTGTGGTCATGAGTAATTTATGATTAAAGATCAAACCTACCGTTGGTTCCACCAAATTGATTTCTGGATGAACAATGAAAAAAGGCAATGTTGCTACCTTTGATGGGTAGATGATCGCTTATTGTTGCTAATGTGTCTTGCTCCTAGGATTTTCTGTCTCTTTTTTCCTCCCCAAGTTAGAATTTGATTTTGGAAAAAACTACGTTGGAAAATTGCGCTGGCAAAAAAACTGCTGCCGGTGAAATTGCGAGCGCTGGCTGGGAATTGCTGCGGGCGGGCGCCAATTCGCCCGCAGGAAATTCCTGTGGGTAATTGGCCCAGCCAATTCACTTTCGGACCGATTTTTTTATCGCCGATTTTTATTTATTTATTTATTATATATCTTTATCTTTATTTTTATTTTTATTATTACTTTTTTAAAAAAATTTACTAAATTTACTTTTTTATTTTTATTAAATATTATAAATAATAAATACTAAAATAGATATTATTTAATTAAAATACCACAAAAATTATTTTGGACTATAAAAAATATCAGACCAGACTGGGTCAAAAATTAAGGGTCTACAGTTTGCCCCTTGCTTTAACGATCTGAGACTACGGCAAAAGAGAGTGAAAAGCAATAAGGCTTAATTTTTCTCAGATGGTTTAGGTTTTGGGTTTTGAACCCGGTTCAGGTTTTGGACCCGAGCTAAGTTTTGGATTTAAGGATAATTTGGGTTCTGGACCTGAGCTAAGTTCTGGACTTAATAGAGATTTTAGGTTTTAGACCTAAGAAAAATTTGGGTTCTGGACCCGAGCTAAGTTTTGGACTGAAAGGCAATTTGGATTCTGGAACCTAGCTAGTTCTAGACTTAAGAGAGATTTTAGGTTCTGGACATAAGCTAAGTTCTGGACTTACGGATAATTTGGGTTCAGGACCCGAGATAAGTTCTGGACTTAAGGGTAATTTGGGTTCTGGACCCGAGCTAAGTTTTGGACTTAAGAGAGATTTTAGGTTCTGGACCTAAGCTAAGTTTTGGACTTAAGGATAATTTGGGTTTTGGACCTAAGCTAAGTTTTGGACTTAATTCTTTAATGGATTGTGGGTCTTTACCTACCAAAATGGATCTTCATCCTTGGACCTTGGATCTTCATCCTTGGCATCGGATCTTTACCTTTGAAAACAGATCTTCATCCTTGGAGATTGGGTCTTCACCCTTGTAAATGGATGTTCATCCTTGGAGATCAGGTTTTCACCCTTGTAAATGGATCTTCATCCTTTGAGATCAGGTCTTCACCCTTGTAAATGGATCTTCATCCTTAGAGATTAGGTCTTCACCCTTGTAAATGGATCTTCATCCTTGGTGATCGGGTCTTCATCCTTGAAAATGGATCTTCATCCTTTGAGATCGGGTCTTCACCCTTGTAAATGGATCTTCATTCTTGGAGATCAGGTCTTCACCCTTGTAAATGGATCTTCATCCTTGGAGATTGGGTCTTTGCCCTGGCTTCAGCTCTTTTAGTTGGACTGATCTTTTGTCTTTTGCATCTTCATTCTTTTGAGAATTCGAATTTTCTTTTTCTTCCATTCTTTTTTGTTCTTCCTTTGGACTTTTGCAAAAAATTCAGCCTTTTTTAGCTAGTCTCCATATCTTCTCCTTGCCCCCTGTGTGGTAAAATATTGGAAGTGAGTCTCAAAATGTTTTGTACATAAACTCAAAAATTTGAAAGGGAGAAACTCTACCCCCTGTGTAGGCTAAAACCCATGATTATTTTCTATGCGGCTTTGGTTGATGTTTGTAGATTATCTAGTTCTTCGAACAAGCATGCATTTCTTCTTTATTTTTACAAAATTTTTGGATCTTCCATGAGCAATAGGCTTTCCATGCCCCTTTGATTCAAATCTTCTTTTGATTCTTTACTTCACAGGGTGTCTGTTGTTCGCTTTGACAAAGAATAGACAATACAAGAGAAGAAAGTGTGATGTGATATGCTCATGTATGCATGATATGCATGAATGATACTTACAATGGTTCCATCGACTCATAGACTAAGATGATCAACTGAAGTGTTCTCATTGATTCCTTTCAGATGCTGATTCAAGTCTTGCACTGGAATGGCAGAAGGCTTCACTGTTATGGCTTTTATCTTTGAGATATTGAAAACATGAATAACGGAGGCCCCAAATAGCAGAGATACATCCATTTCAAATTATGATTCACTATGTCAATTGGTAGCTTCTTCATAACCATTCCATTAATCATTTCCTTTGTCCAATATGTCCTTCGAGGTTCGATAGTTCAACCTACTCCCCTTAACTTGAAGGCTTTGTAAAAATTTTTTCTCTCTTTTTTTTTTGAATTTTGAAATCAAATGTTGGCTTTGCCAAATCAATGTCAATTTACCTCAGGACTTGATTTTTCAAATGAACATATCTATAACATGACAACCCTAGTTACCGAACTAAACTCAGGAATCATTTCTATTTAAGCAAGAACTGTTTCACTTCAGATAGGCACATACACATTACTTGGTCAAGGGTCTCATTGAGTTTAAATATTGTCTATCTCATATGCATGCTTATTCAAACTATCTCCACTAATAGACTCTACCTACCAAGAGAGATCAACAGGTCTTTGATAGGCTTGAAATGGGGTCTATAAGGGACACGGGTTAAATGAAGGCCATTTGTAAGTTGGAGCTTATGTGACACAATGGACAAACCCTCACACTACAAACTTCTTATTTGAACTTTAAGCAACTTGGAGCAATCTTGCTAGACTCCAAATTCCTTCTATCTTCTTGGCATTAATCTGGATCTTGATTGGGATAGTCTTTGCCCTTGCATAAAGTACCCAAATTTATTTCTCTTCTTCTTTTCACTTTTCTTTCTCTTTATTTTTCTTACTCTTCCCTTTATTTGAGCATTTTATCATTTTGTCCTTCTTCCTTGTAGGACTGTCAAGTACAGAACTTTCAAGAACTGGATGGTCTTTTTCCTTTTTCTCTGATTTTGATCGAATCTTTGGTTGGGTTGGACCAATTCAAGTCAAACTATCCTTATAAACCAAATGGAAGCCTTTTGCTACTTTCGGTAAAAGAGAACTCAGTTGGCTTTCTTAACCGCCTGTTGGGTTTTCTTTTCTTTTTTTTTTGTCTTCTTTTTTCTTTTCTTTTTTTTTATTTTTTTGTCTTCTTCTTTTTTTTTCCTTTTCTCTCTTTTTTTTTTCTTCTTTTCTTTTTCTTTTTTTTTAGCTATAAAAGAGTTGTCTTTTTTGTATCAACTTGGGTTTCTAATAATGGATGAGTGAAGTGGTATTAATCTGCTTCAGTCTTGACTTTGTTTGTGATATTTGGTCTAATTTAAGTGAACTTCAACTACCTTTATGGTTTTGAGAACTTCAACTACTCTAATGGTCTTGAGAACTTCAACTATCTTCATGGTAATAACTATTCATTTCTTTCTTTGATCTTCTTGCCTCTTCATCTTAGTGGTCATAAGACTTGTCAAAAGTATCACAACAGCTCAGGGTAGGTTATTGGAGTTTGTAAGCCAATGAAAAGAAAGGTAAAATTTTATGAAGGCTCAAAGGGACAACTACGGATTGATATTTAATTGGGTGGATACTAGTTGTTGGATAACCAAACAATGCCTAGATAATCTTTCCCTTAAATAAGCAGAGTTCAATTTTTCCTTGAAAGTTTGTCAAAGCATGTTCTAAGACTGACTAGGACCTAGACAAAGGTAATTATGCAGGAGCCCTCTCTAAGTAAGCATACACAACTCGATGCTATAGAGTAATTCCCTCACCTAGTACAGTCATTCGAATCATGATGCCTAGACACATTAATTTATAAACATCAAGCTAGATTCCTCATTGGTTGAGCACCAAAATGAATAAAGACCAACAAAATTTTTGGTGAAAGAAATTTATTCAAGCAACTTTAAATTTGAAAAACACGATTGTTCCATAAAACACCAAATAAAGAAAACAAAAAAATAAGAAAAACAAACAAGCCAAGGGAAGTTCATTGAGTTAAGATTCTTCTCCTTTCACATCTTCAATATTCCCATCTTGAAATGATGATAAAACAAAATCTTCTTTCAATCCTTTTCCTACCATGAAGGTTGTTGGTGGCGGCACTCTGTTGAACCTTGGCAAAGAATTGTTCTTGGTATTGGGCTTGTCCGGCTCCAATAGCTTACCACTATGGATTAGATCTTGGATCTCATGCTTCAATCGGGTACATCTATCAGTCTCATGTCCTTGAGTCTGATGAAATTGACAAAAAGCCTTAGTATCAAATTTTGGGGGTGAAGGGTTAGGTAAAGGTCGAGGGGCTAATGGTTGTAATAGTCCCTTCTTTTGCAGCTTGTTGAAGACCAAAGACAAAGGCTTCCCCGGATCTGAAAACTGCTTCTATTTGCTTCGCCAGTTGTATTGACATCAGCTTCCTTTTGTGTACTTTGATTGTTAGATTGGTATTTCCCTTTCTCATTCCATCTTATTCAAAAGCAATTCTTCTTCTTTTCCCATTCTTCAATTTACAGACTAGCTTAGAGAAGATCTTTGAAATCCTGGATGAGAGTTTGAGACATCCTTTCAAGAAGACTAGGCAACACCCCTCTCACAATCATCCTTATTTGATCAGATTCATCGAGCCTCTTCTTGAGCAAATCAACCTTATTCCTCCACCTTTTCACATAGTCCACAAAATTATCATTTGGCCTTTGTATAATGGACTCAATTTCTATTAAAGTAACTTCCAACTCAACATTGTACCCATACTACTGAATGAAAGCCTTGTATAGCAGATCCCAATTCTTTTGTGTGCCATCATCTAAAGTATTGAACCAGTTTTGGATAATAGGATCCATTGAGAGCATAAAGTACCTTAGAGTTTGAACCTTAGTAGCTCGGGCAGACTGCATAGCAGTGATATACTACTTCACATGGAGGTGAGGATTTTTGGTTCCATCAAACTTTGCAAAGGATGGCATCTTGAACTTGTACGGAACTTCTTCGTCTAGCTTAAATAATTTATTAACTTTGGATATTTCTTCGGTTTTCAGATTCTTCTCAAATTTCTTTTCCAAATCTGCAATCATCTTTTCAACATCAGAAGTTTCAGTTTTCTCCACAACTGATCTTTCAATGATCTTTGGTTCTTTCTTCTTGTGTTGAGGATCTTGGAAGTATTGAGCCCAATCATCATCATCATCATCATCAATGATCACTTTATCATAATAAAAAACCACTTCACCAACTTTAGCCTTCCCCTTGTCGTTTGGCTTCTTAGTACTAGCAGATGCTTCGGCATTGTTTCTTAAAATTGTAGCCAATTGGTTCTTCATGGTCTCAGCCAGGGCCTCTTTTATTTCTTCCATCTTGGCATTGAAGGCGTCGTCCACCATTCTTTGAATTTGTTCGGGCTCCATTGCTTTTGGTGAAAAATAGATTGAGTCGTTGCTAGATTCTTCATCTCCGATGTAGGTCGAATTGTCGTAAGCTTTCGAACTATCATAATCCAGGGCTGTGAGCTAGAGAGGATCAATGATATAAGATGCAAATGTATGTATGCATGTATGCACAAACAATAAACAAACAAGGATAATTAGGATGTTCCCTCCAACCTTATAACATCCACACACGAATGGCGAGTCTCTTTGTAAAACCCTCATAACCCATATACGCACATTACATACACCCACAATGAGTGATATACGTATATTAGATAAAAGGATGTCACGATCCATTAAAACAAACCAAAATTACCAACCTTTAAACTTTAACATCAAATCATTGTAAATCAACCTGAGTAACTTTAAAACATTTAGCTTATATTATAGAAAATAGGAAATGAAACCTCCCTTATTAAAATACATTTACATATATCTTCATTACTTTAAAAGTTTATCAAAATATTTATTTATTAAGCAGCGGAATATACATATTGTGAGTGAGGATTTTTGCCCCCACTCCCGATTGAATGGTTCTTGCGACATCGGCACTATTTAGGCTCGGGGCCTTAGAGAACAAGGACCTAAGCCTTGAGAAAATGGAGTCACCACCCAGACGGGCTGGGAAAAAGAAAGGGGTGGATGACTCGATTCCTAAGGAATCCCCAACCCCCTAATGGGTTCGAAAACTTGGGTACGTGCACTATAAAAATATTCGGCATTTGCGACGAAAATTTTTCTTTCGCAAATTTGCGACGGATCTGCAATGGATAAACACAGTGAAGAAATTTTGAGGAAGCCGTCGCAAATTGGTTGCAATTCTGTAGTAAATCTACGACGGTTGTCTGGTCGACGCAAATTTTCGTCCAAAATTTGGTGCGGCTGCTTGGCGGGAGAAGGTAGCGCGGGGAATTTTTGCGAAAATTAAATTCTTCGCAGATTGGTTGCAAAAATGGTAATAAAAAATTCATTTTGCAATGGATATTTGTGACAGACTTACTTTGTGTCGCAAATATGCAGCACAGTCACAGATAAGTTGTAAATTAAGTTTAAAGATATTGCACGTGCCAAGCACGTGAACCACTCTTCTGCTATCTCTTTGTAAATTATTCCCCCAAATTCTATTATCCATAATTTTTGTTGAGAACCTCCAAAACCCAAAGTGGAGTTCTTAATTTTTTTTCCATGAATGAGCCTCTTCCATCTCTCTCTCTCCAATTTCCTCCAATTTCATTAAACAGTCACGCCTTTCTTCTATCGTCTTCTTCCCTACCCTCTCATTTTTTTCATCCGACACCACCCACGCTCATCCACCACCTCCTATTCTATCACTCACCGCCAAGCCGACACACCAGACACCACCTTCCACAAGCACCGACGGGGCGACGACAGTCCAGTCCTCGGCTACAGCTGCTCGAGCTTCAGGGAATTTCTTACAGTTATGCTATTTTCTTGTTTTAGTTTCCATGGTTTGTTTTTGGCTTTTTGTCTCTTCTCTTGGATTGAATAATGTGTAGTGTAATTATATTCCATTCTGTTTCTATAAATGCAATAAAAGAAAGATTCAATTAATTTTCAAGATGTAATTGTCCGAAAAAATTGAAGAATGAACTCACTGAAGCAACTTTTGTGTTTGTAAAGTTTATTAATATTGATAATATTCTTCATTTCTTGTTGCTGGTTGTTGTTGGCGCCTATATTTCTTTAAAACCATACTAAAAATGTATTCTGCAACTGAGGCTCTTAGCATATCAGAGACAAAGTTTGAGTTTTATTCTTGTTGAGTGTGTAAAAATTGATTTTGATTTTGAATTGAGAGAAGCTAGTTTGAAGCATAAACTTATTAAAGAAAATTTAATAAAGAAACTGGATAAATTTAATAAAGAAAATTTATGCTCTTAGCATATTAGAGACAGAATTTAATAAAGAAAATTTAATAAATTTAATTGAGTTTGAAGGTAGTCTCTGCTGGTTTTCTTCATCTTCTGAACTTATTAAAGAAAATTTATGCTCTTAGCATATTAGAGACAGAATTTAATAAAGAAAATTTAATAAATTTAATTGAGTTTGAAGGTAGTCTCTGCTGGTTTTCTTCATCTTCTGAACTTATTAAAGAAAATTTAATAGATCCTCAAGCTATACATATACATTAAAGAAACTGGAAAATTATATACCAGTTTCTAATATTTTACTATATATATGATTCAGTCCCAGTTGAAAGAAAGTTCAGTGTAACCAATTAGCATCTATTAAACCATGTACTTGTTACATTACATACTCTAGAAGAAACTTTCTTCTTCTTTTTTTTCACTGTAGAAGATTATAACAGAAGGTAAAAAGAAATACAAATCCATTGGGTTTATATTTTAATATTTTATGCTTTGGGAAATGTCTTTCTACTTCTACAATAGGCAATATATGTTTTCTATCTTCAGCGAAAATTTTCAATTTTCATAAGATCCTGAATAAGAATAAACTATAAAGAGAAAAATACAATTGAATCCTTGAGTTTTAGTAGCTAATACTTAGTTGGATACATTTTGGTTTTATCTATTCCATAATGCTATTTGAAACAAATAGTTTTCTTTTGGTGTTTGTAGACTGATATTTTAATCTTCTATTTGGAGAGAATGGTGCCTATATAAATTCTCATTCTAATAAAAATATGATACATTTAAGCTATGTTCTGTTTCTGGCATAGCTTATTGCGATTGCGCAAGCTTTTTTTTAGTGTTTGGTAAAAAAAAAAAGCATACGAGCTAGTTTTCAACTGTTTTATTATAGATGCATTGTTGAACTGTTGATGTAGTTTATATTTTTTAATATATATTTTATATATGTTGTGTATATATTATGTATATGATTATTTTTTATATGTATATTAAAAATATGATATTAATTTTTTTAAATAAAAACATAAATATTAATAAATAAAAAAATAAAAAAAATTACAAAAAAAATAGCATGAAAAAATAAAAATGAAAACAATGTTTCCATATATAGTATATTTGAAAACGGAAGTGTACCGCGTAATTATCCCTTTTTTTTTGTGGGCCAGGAAAAATCGGTGGAGAGCACAATAGCCCAAAGGAGGGAAATTTGGGAGGGAAACCCATTTTGCGTAACAAATTTTGGAGCCATTCTCACAATTTCAATTCCAATATCTCTCTCTCTTCAGTCTTCTCCAGAGCTTTTAGTTTTCTTCGATTTCAGCTTGAAATTTTCCTTTAAAATTCTGGAAGTGAGCTAAGCAATTATCTCAACCAATTACCAAAATAACATGTATGTGATTTCTCTTGATTCCTAAAACATTTCCATTTTAAAATTGCTTCCGTCGATCTTGATTTCTAGGGTTAATTTTCCCTGAAGACGTTATCTCCCTATACTGTAGCGCATTTCATTTCTTCGTCCGATTTTGCATTTTTGGCAATTGGCCGATGAGATTCAAAACCTGAATTGAGCTTTGATTTTGTGTCAAATTTGGTGTTTTACGCAATTCAATGTTAATTTGAGGAGTGTGTTCCTGAAGACTAAAAAGCAGGACTTGGTTATCAGGGCTTTGGGGGCTTTTTTTGTTTTGTTTTTTTAACAAGCTTTTAAGCGAAGGTTCGCGGAAATTCTTATTGTTGTCGTGATTATTTTTTGACTTTATGAGCCCGTTCGAACTTCTTTGTGGGCGGAAGAATTTACTGGCGCGCATTTTATACCTTCTTCATCTCAGCTGAAACCATAAAATGGAAGTTGATAAAAGACAGAATTTACAAGATGTAAGTAGTGAAATTTCAGTCAACTTCAAATTTTCCTATCGGTGGAAGTGTTTGACAGTGAAAAAATATTATCCATATTTGCAATTTATTATTATATCACCTGTTGCTGAATGGTGTCATCTTTATTTTACTGAATGGTGTCATCATTTTATTAACTTAGATTATGTTACAACTTTCAGTTCATTAGTGAATGTTTTTATGGTACTGTTAATGGCATATTCTAGTAATGTCTTATGATGAAAATTTAATATTACTCTATGATGAAAATTAGGGGTTTTTTTTATTGAGAGAGAGAGAGAGAGAGAGAGAAATTGGAATTGAAATTGTGGAAGAGAAAGAGAAGAGATGGGAGAGAGAATACAAAGTTCAGTAGATGAGAAAGAAGTGAGTGGGAGATGTTGAGCATGTGAGGGAGATAGAAAAGTAGTATGAGGTGGCATTATTAGGGCTTGAAAATGACTTAGTGTTCTCCATATCAGCATTCATTAGTGAGTAATGTTGGGTAAAGGACTTTCACAAAGCTGTTAGCATAACACTAGTGATTTTTAAGTGATGATATCGAGTTCAAAGAACAAAATGTGCATTAATCAACAATGGGCCTAATTTATTTGATACTTCCCAATCTCAGAGAGGAGCTACGTACTATAGACAAGATAAAAACACCCTTCTTTTCTTGGAAAGCAATAATCAGGAAGCTCTTTCTTTTCATTATTGCAAGTGACTCCACCAACACAATCAAAGGTGCTGTTGGTAAAAAAGCCTTTTTGCTAAACTTCTGGGGTATCTTTGGTTAGTAAGTATTTTAACTTTTTATCACCATTTTCTTTGATTTTGTTTTTGGTTTCAAGAATTTAATGGTTTCACTAAATGATATGCAAATGATAGCTCTGCATTTGTGAAATATATGTTTACCTAGCATTACTGAATCTGAAAAGCGTGATTCTAATCTGTTTGATAAATGTCAATGCTGTGATTTTCAGTGTTAGGATGGAAACTGTATTGCATTACTTTTGAGGAAATTCATTAGCAAATTTGCTTTATACACTGCTCAGGTGCCTTTGTAGTATGTTTTTCGGCTTTTGACAACTATAAAATGAATGCCTCAGTAATGAGGAAAAAGATACAAAAGAAATTCAAGATCAGGGGGTACACACTCAAAGTTGATGCTCTTGAAGAGATACTCTCCTTTGTCAGCCGCTTCCAAGGCGCTGAAGATGAGGCCATTGATATCCTCCTGGACCATCTTCAATTTGAATCACGTAAAAAGTCCCTTTCTTCCTCTCTCTCTCTCTCTCTCTCTGTGTGTGTCTCTTTTACTGTTATCTGATTGTATTAAACAAAGTTTAAGAAATAAAAAATCTGATTGTTGTTGAAATGAATGAATGGATTTAGAGAAAGTGGGCATGAAATCATCTATAATTGACAAGGAGCCAATACATCGTCTTGTAAGTGGTTTATTGGAAGCTAATGATGCAGTTGAGATGAACCCAAGTGATTCTGTTTCTTCTCATTCTGCTATTCATGTGATTGATGCTTTCTTAGTCCCCAAATTTCGGTTTGATCCCATCAAGAAGCAATTTTATCAGTATGTTAATATCATTTCCTTTTTCATTCTCACTTATTTATATTATGTATTCTCTGTTTTCTATTATATGGGATCTGTAAGCAATTTTATCAGTATGTTAATTTCATTTCTTTTTTCATTCTCATGTATTTATATTATATATTCTCTGTTTTCTATTATATGGGATCTATAAACAAAGATCAAAGAGGTTCCAAAAAAAGTAGGCTATTTGATTTTTATGGTTTCCTAGAAAATTTATGAAAATGGACAAGAAGTATTTGTTATTAGCATGCTATTGTTATTTTTACTGAGCTTTACTATCTATTACCATGAACCAATGTTGTAAATATTACTGGAGCAAGTTGAATTGAAATTTCTCTTAGCATTTTTTTATTTCTATTTGGTTTCGTTTTTCTCAGCAACTATGTTGCCATTGTGGTTGCTTTTTTTCTATGTTGGGGGAAATAGAGTAATTATTGGTTTATATTTTGTCCCTTCCTCTTAATAATATTTGTTATCATTCTATGGTATTCTGGGGGACTATCGATTCATGGTGCTTCTTCTGCAAAAGTTGCTTTGTACAAGGATAGGTATCTTTTGCTCTTCCAGAGAATTTCTCGTGATCAACATTTTTCGAAGCCTGCATTTGACATGGGAATGTCACATTATGGAAGTTGTGAGGTGGTCCCTCTTAAGCATCTTTAATTATGCACTTCAAAACCAGCTTGCAAGTAGAAACTTTTTTGCTTTGAGTTTTACTATGATATGTATCTTTCATGTGTTATATATCCACAGATAGCTCCAATTCAATCTTTGGTTGGGCAGACAGGAAAAGATGGGTCATGGGTGTGATATCTCAGTTGGAGGATGGCCATTTCTACTTGGAAGATCTTACTGCATTAGTGGAAATTAATTTGTCTAAAGCAATATCCTTTTTGACATTTCTTATATATACATATGACTTGAACCTAAAATGTTTTTCCTTTTCTTCCTACACATTTAGCACTTTGCTTAGTTCCCTAGGTCTAGTTTAATGATCAGAAACAAGGTGAAATTGATATTTTTTTACAGTTTCTTTGCATTGATTGTACTCAAGGTTTTTATTTTTTTGTGCAATAGGATGTAAAGAAATTATGCTGTGACTTCCAAACTGGTGGAGAGTGAATTATTATGTATTTTGACCTCAAAAGGTCTTTCTTGATCAGCATGTTTGAGTCATCCAACTGTCTTTTCACATCTTGCTTTGGATGTTTTAGATGTTTCAAGAACCACTTGAAACTGCCTTTTTAGTTATGACCTAAACATGTCAAATCTACCTTAAAATCATTTTTTAATTGCTTTAAATCAATGCGTCCAATATGCTACTCTTTCAACAATAATGTCGATGAAATCAACATTTGTTGTTTCTATTACCCATAATGATGGAAATAAAACTTCTATACATTTGATAGATCAAAGTGATCTTGTGATATTTAATAATGATAGTATTTTTGGGCTAGAAGTTATTTATAGTTTCACTTTTTCTTATCAATTATATAATACTTTTATGACAAAGTGCTTATAAGTTATTTATTTCCTTAATAAGTAATACAAAATAACTACAGGATTTTTATCAGAAAATACAATAGTTGTTGCAGAAGGAGAGATGCTCTTGGATGGTGTTTTTCAGGTTAGTATCAAATTTCCTCTTCTGCAAAAGTATCCATTTGACTTGGTTTCACTAGTTATTCCCTTGCTCTAGAAGTCTGTTCAATGTCTATGCTTTTGTTCTTGAAATATTATAATATAACCATCTGTAAAAATAGATGCTTATTTTATGCAGAGGTTTGTGCTAGAGGTGTGTTTGTTTGTTTGACAACCTTTTGAAGAAATGTCTCTGCATTTTTACTTCAAACATGCATCCTACAAATATTATCATTGAACATCATGGAAGTTATATGATAGATTACCTGTTTGTTGGTTTTTATATATATTGTTGCTGGTGTTGTAGTTCACAGGGAAGAAGTTTAGATTGCAAGGAAGTAGCCCACTGGCTGTGAGCTTCAGGTTATAGTGGAGTACTATGCTGTTTGACTTGGGCTTATCCTCGTGCCAATAATCTTATGTGAATTCAAAATTAGCATCACCCCATTCACATTTAAAAATTGTTATGAAAGAATTCACCTAGTTCCTATAGAAATTTAAATTCTTGTATTTAGTAATTTATCTCCAAAATAATTCACTTTTCCACAACTGGACCAGAGGTCAAACTAATTCCATGGTTGGGTTGCGGTTCAACTAGTTTAGCTGGCTAGTTCAATTAGATTGATGGAAATATTGCCCATTGTCTGTTTGTATGGCTTAGCCACTTAGTTCTTTAACTCCTCTTATCTGTAAACAAATTGTTCTTTGCATTGCAATTCAATTGGCAGTTTTTGAACTTGTAGCCTTCAGTTTTTTTGAGTTTCAACTTGCATTTGGAACCTCATCTTGGTTGTGCTGCTAGTACAATTATTAAAAAGAACTAGTTGAATTATTCAATTTTTGTGTTCATGAGGAGATCATAATCATTGGAACTGAGACCCATAAATAGGTTATGTCATAATCTGGTTAATACTTTTTTTGTTAAATGTTATTAAATTGCCTATTTATGAATATTGTTTGTGAATTGTGTGTATTGGCTACTGGATTCTTTTGACTCTAACGTTGTTTTGATTTTCATTTTTAGGAAAGCTTTCAGAAATTGAAAGCATCACAATCTACAGAAGAGGCAAATGGAGAGGAAGTTCAATCTTGTACTAAGGATGATGATGATTTATTTGTTGAAGCGGCAGGAGGAACAAAGAAGGCCAGAATATATGGGTTGGGGAATTTAGAGAGTTCTCACATCTTTAAGGGCAGTGGAAGTACATCTCAACAAGTGAATGAGAATATGTTAACTGAGATACGTGATGAGATAAGCAATAAAGTCAGTCATATAGAGAGCAAATTAGATACCAAGATTACAGATATGGCTCGATTTTTGGTTGAGAACCAGACTTGGATTCAGAATATGTTACTAGGACGGCCAACTGAACCTCCTAGATGGGCTCCAAC
The DNA here is from genome assembly GCA_947685225.1 of Garcia nutans. Taxonomy (NCBI): domain Eukaryota; kingdom Viridiplantae; phylum Streptophyta; class Magnoliopsida; order Malpighiales; family Euphorbiaceae; genus Garcia; species Garcia nutans. The sequence goes on from CANTUV010000005.1 coordinate 20,935,148, forward strand.
AGAACCAACCCCACCAGCAGAAGATCAAGTAACAGAAGAACATCCAGATGATGACTAGTGTATGCCTTCGGCTTAGTTTTTACTTTTGAAAGTGTTCATACTTTAATACTTTGAAATGTTTAAAACTTATATATTGTAATGACTTCTGAGTTATGTTAGTTTAACTAACTATTGCATTTTATATCAATGAAAAATTATTTTGAAAATTGGAGTAAATTTAGATTTATGTAATTAAATTGTAAATATTATTACTACAGGTGTGTATTTTATATATAAAATCCATATAATGACACAAAACAGTCTGCGATGGCATCTGCGACTGCTCGTCTGCAATGGAATCTGCGACGAAATTTTCGACGGACAGTCTGCGATAGAATTTGCAATGGAATTTGCGACGGAAAACACCACGGCATATATATACTCCAGAACATTTGCGACGGCCTTTGTGACGGATTTACGACGACTTTTGCTACAAAATCTACGACGAAAAATCTACAACGACAATCTGCGACGGAATCTGTGACAGAATACTATGACCTTGAAAATCGCGGGAAGATAAATTTGCTACCAATTAGCGACGGTTTTTGCGATGGATTTGCAAAGGTTACTGTTTGCCCACGAAAATTTGAGTGGCAAATTTGCAACCGCCTAGTGGTAGCAAATTTTGCAACCGCCTAGTGGTAGCAAATTTTGCAACCGCCTAGTGGTAGCAAATCCGTTGCAATCTGCGACGGCCTGTCGCAAAATTGAAAACTGCGACGCCTTTTTTATTAACGGATCGTATCCGTCGCAGATCGGTCGCAGATCTTGATTTGCAACGGATTTGCGACGGATTCTATCCGTTGCAGATAGCGTGTTTTTTTGTAGTGGTGTGAGGAAGGTGAGAAATGGTCCGGCACCCCAACAATGCTCGGTTCATTAGAACCGGCCTCCTTTTCAGGTCTTAATATTATAAAATTCTTAAATATAATAATAATATCCATATTACATGAAATAATTAAAATAAAGCATCATTATATTAAAATCAAAGCAAGGCTCAAACAAAGCAAATAAATGGACACCCATCCGAGGATGGAAACATGTCCTTACATCATTCATGTCTAAACTAAATAGGACACCCACCGAAAGGTGGAAACATGTCCTTTACATTGGCCCAAAATATAAGAGCAATTTAAATTACATAATACTTAACTAATGAGGTACCCACAGAGTGGAAACATACCTCTTGCAATTTTAATACTAAAACAAACAAATAATAACATAACAATAAAGAAAATAATCATCCATGGTAAATTAAATAAATCAAGCATTGAAATTAAATAAATCAACCATCAAAACATATAATAAACTACATAATCAAATCTAAAATTAAATAAAGCAAATAAAGATATAAATTTAGGTTTATGTCTCAATTTAGGGTTCTTTAATTAACATTTAGGGTTTTGGGGTTTTGGAATTACTACTATTATTATTTAGGCTACTGTGAGACTTTTTGGAAAAATGGAATGGATTAGGTTTTTATAAATTTAAGAAAGTAGTAAGGGTTTTGGTTAATCAAATTAAGGTTTGGGGCTAACATCATGAAATTAGGGTTTTGGAACCTTAAAACAATAGGGTTTATAATTTTAAAAAATTGGGATTAGGGTTTAAGATTTTTTAGGTTTATTGGAGAAAAAGATTTATGAGATTTATTAGATTTGGGCTTAAGGGTTTGTTAGGTTTACTGGATGGGGGTTTGAAAAATGAGATTTTGGTATTTTGGGAATAAATTATAGTTTTCTCGAATTGAGTTTTAAGAAGATTAGGGTTTAGGAAAATTAAGGCATTAAGACACTGGGGTTTGGGTTTTTGAGAATTGATAAAATAGTTTAGTGTTTTATATATTTTGGAAAACATATTCAATCTTAGGATTTAAGAGAACAGTTTAGAGTTTTATAGAAATAATTAAGATTAAAGTTTTTAGAAACTGAAAAGAAGTTTAGGGTTTAGAGAATTAAGAAGATAGTTCAGAGTTTTTGGATTTCTCTGGATTTTTGAGCTATTGGATGAAACAATAATGAATAGAATGTATAATTAAGGTTTATCAATTTATACTATTGAATCAAAGTGATAACAAAAATAAACAAATGAAAAACCAGTAAGAACAAAAATGATATAACAATTGAATGTTTAAGCAAATTCAAGATTAAGAAACAAAACCTGCGTTGAAGGTTCCTCCAAATTGTTTTTTAGATGAACAATAACAAAGGCAGTGTTGCTGCCTTTGATGAATTGATTATTTGATGATTGATACTTGTTGCTAATTCCTTTTGTCGTCTTCTACCTTTTCTGGTTTCAATCTTTCTTAATCTCAATGGCCGCTCTCTGGTTTTTTTTTTTTAGGGCTTTCCGTGTTCTATCTCCTCCTCCTCTTTGTTCTTATTATAATGTTGTATTTATAGGAAAATAAAGAGTCCTAATCCTATTTTATTAAGGAAATACCATTTGTTTAGGAAAAATTAGAAAACCAGGTAAAAAAGATTTGGTCAAAAAATCGGCAGCGCTCGAGCTGTCAGGCCCGTGGGCTGCTCTGGCGAAAATGGGCGCGGCGGGCCAATTCATGCAAGAACTGCCTGCGGTGAATTGGCAGTGCCCAATTCGCCCCTAGATTTCCATCTGCGATGATTTGGGGACTGCTCAATTTGCCGCAGATAATTTCTGCGGCAAAATGGACTGCCGCGTGATGCTCGCCAATCCGTCTGATTTTTTATTTTTTTATACTTTTTATATTTTTTATTTTTATTAAAAATAACTATTAAATATTATTAGTAATTAAAATATTATTAAAATAATTAAAATACCACAAAAATTATTTTGGGCTATCGGATTTGAATGGGTCAAAAATTAAGGGTCTACAGTTTGCCCCCTGCTTGAACGATGTGAGACTACGGCAAAAGAGAGTGAAAAGAAATAAGATCTTTGACTTATTTTTTATGACGATGGGCACTTGGATTTGATTTGGGTACTTGGACCCGTGACTGAACTTGATTTGGGTACTTGGACTCAAGATTGGGTTTCATTTGGGTAGTTGGACCCGAGATTGGGTAGTTGGACCCGAGATTGAGTACTTGGACCCGAGATTGAATTTGATTTGGGTACTTGGGCCTGAGATTAGGTTTGATTTTGGTAGTTGGACTTGAGATTGGGTACTTGGACCTGAGATTGAAATTGATTTGGGTACTTGGACCGAGATTAGGTGCTTAGACCTAAGACTGAATTTGATTTGGGTACTTGGACCCAATATTGAATTTGATTTGAGTACTTTGACACGAGATTGAATTTGATTTGGGTACTTGGACCTGAGATTGGGTACTTGGCCCCGAGATTGAATTTGATTTGGGTACTTGGACCCGAGATTGAATTTGATTTAGGTATTTGGACCCGAGATTGGGTACTTGGACCCTAGATTAAATTTGATTTGGGTGCTTGGACCCGAGATTGGGTACTTAGACCCGAGACTGAATTTGATTTGGGTGCTTGGACCCGAGATTGGGTACTTGGACCCAAGATTAAATTTGATTTGGGTACTTACACCCGAGATTGGGTACTTGGACTCGAGATTGGGTACTTGGACCCGAGATTGAATTTGATTTCGATACTTGGACCCCAGATTGGATACTTGGACCTGAGACTGAATTTGATTTGACTGACCATTTATCAGTTGAGGATTCTGGCTTAACTGGTTGTTCCATTCTTTTGTTCTTCCTTTCGTAAAAATTCAGCTATTTTTAGTTGGCCCTCATATCTTCTCCTTGTCCCCTGCGTGGCAAAATATTTGCAAGAGAGTTTGAAAATGTTTGGTATATAAACTTAAAAAATTGAAAAGGAGAAACTTTGCCCCCTATGTAGGCTCAAACCAAAGATTTTTTCTATGCAAGCTTTGATTGATGTTTTTGTTGTCTAGTTCTTCGCACAAGCATGTATTTCTTCTCTTTGCAAAATTACTGGAGCTTTCTCAAGCAATGGGCTTTCCATGCCCTCCTGAATTTATATCTTCTTTTGATTTTTTACTTCACAGAGTGTTTGTTGTTCACTTTGACAAAGAACAGACAATACAAGAAAAAAAATATCGTGTGATATGCTCATGTATGCTTGATATGCATGAGTAATACTCACAGCGATTCCATCGACTCACAGACCGAGGTGATCAGCCGAAGTGTTCTCATTGGTTCCTTTCAAATGCTCGTTCAGGTCTTGCATTGGAATGACACAATGCTTCACATTTATGGCTTTTATCTTCAAGATGTTGAAAATATGAATAATGAAGGCCCTAAACAGTAGAGATACATCCATTTTAAATTATGATTCAGCATGTCAATTTTAGCTTCATAACCTTTCTAGTAATCATTTCCTTTGCCCAATGTATCCTTCGAGGTTCAATAGTTCAACATACTCCCCTTAACTTGAAGGCTTTGTGTATATATATATATATATATGAATTTTCAATTTTGAATTTTAATTTTGAAATCAAATGTTGGCTTTGCAAAATTAATGTTAATTTACCTCAAAACTTGATTTTTCAAATTAACATATCTATAACATGACAACCCTAGTTACCGTACTAAACTCAGGAATCATTTCTATTTAAGCAAGAATTGTTGCACTTCAGATAGGCACATACACATTACATGGCCAAAAGTCTCATTTGAGTTTGAATATTGTCTATCTCATATGCATGCTTATTCAAACTATCTCCACTAATAGACTCTACCTACTAAGAGTGATCAACAGGTCTTTGATAGGCTTGAAATGGGGTCTATAATGGACATGGGTTAAATGAAGGCTATTTTGAGATTGGAGCTAATGTGATACAATGGACAAACCTTCATACTACAAATTTCTTGTTTGAACTATAGGTAGCTGGGAGCAATCTTGATAGACTCTAAATTCTTTCTATCTTCTTGGCATTGATCTGGATCTTGATTAGGATAGTCTTTGCCCTTGTAAAAAGTTTAGTACTCAAATTCGTTTCTTTTCTTCTTCTCCCTTTTCTTTCTTTTTCTTTTTCTTACTCTTCCCTTTCTTTGAGCATTTTATCATTTTGTCCTTCTTCTTTGTAGGACTGTTAAGTACAGAACTTTTAAGAACTGGATGGTTTTTCTCCTTTTCCTCTGATTTTGATCGAATCTTTGGTTGAGTTGGACCAATTTGAGTCAAATTGTCCTTATAAACCAAATGGAAGCCTTTTGCTGCTTTAGGTAAAAGAGAACTCAGTTGGATTTCTGAACCATTTTGGGTTTTCTTTTCTTTTTTTTTTCTTTTTTTTTGTCTTCCTTTTTCTTTTCTTTTTTTTGTCTTGTCTTTTTCTTATCTTTTTTTTCTTTTCTCTTTTTTTTTTCTTTCCTTTTTCTTCTCTTTTTTTTGGTTCTAGCTTTAAAGGAGCTATTCTGTTTGTACCAACTTGGGTTTCTAATAATGGATGAGTGGAGTGACATTAATCTACTTCAGTCATGACTTTATTTATGATATTTGGTCTAATTCAGGTGAACTTCAACTACCCTTATGGTCTTGACTATTCATTTCTTTCTTTGATCTTCTTGCTTCTTCATCTTATTGATCATAAGACTTGTCAAAAGTATCACAACAGCTCAGGGTAGGTTATTGGGGTTTATAAGCCAATGAAAAGAAAGTTAAAATTTTATGAAGGCTCAAAGGGACAACTAGGGATTGATATTTAATTGGGTGGATACTAGTTGTTGGCTAACCAAACAATGCCTAGATCATTTCTCTCTTAAATAAGCAGAGTTCAATTTCACCTCGAAAGTTTGTCAAAGCATGTTCTAAGAGTGACTAGGACCTAGACAAAGGTAATTATGCAGGAGCCCTCTCTAAGTAAGCATACACAACTCAATGATATAGAGCAATTCCCTCACCTAGTAAAGTCATTCAAGTCATGATGCATAAATATATTAATTTATGAAATATCAAGCTAGATTCCTCATTGGTTGAGCAGCAAAATGAACAAAGACCAACAAAATTTTTGATGAAAGTAATTTATTCAAATAAATTTAAATTTAAAAAACATGATTGTCCCAATTAAATATTAAAGAAAGCAAAATTTAAAAGCAACATTCTAGCTAAGGAAAGTTTGTTGAGTTAAGCTTCTTTTCCTTTCACATCTTCAATTTTTCCATCTTAAAAGGATGATAAAACACAATCTTCTTCCAATCCTTTTCCCACCATGAAGGTTGCCGGTGGAGGTACTCTTCCAAACTTAGGTAAAGAATTATTCTTGGTATTGGGCTTGTCTGGCTTAGGTAGCTTACCACTATCGATTAGATCTTGGATCTCATGCTTCAATAGAGTACATCTATCGATCTCATGTCCTTGAGTCTGATGAAATTGACAAAAAATGTTAGTATCAAATTTTGGTTGTAAAGGAATGGGCTAAGGTCGAGGGACTAATGGCTGTAATAATCCCTTCTTTTTTAGCTTGTTGAAGACCCAAGACAAAGGCTTCCCCATATCTGAAAACTGCCTTCTATTTGCTTGACCAGTTGTATTAACATCAACTTCTTATTGTGTGCTTTAATATCCAGACTGGTAGTTCCCTTTTGTAACACCCCTTCCCTCACCTATGAATAAGCCGAGGAGGGATGCTACATCGGAATACGAGCTCTGATTATGTTAGATTACTTAATGTTCCTTATAAAAATTTTCCAAAAATTTTGACGAAGTCTCCCTTAAAATTCTAGATCCCAAGTGTCGACAAAACTGATTTTTCTTATTTTTGAAAAACATTTTGTTTCACAATTCAACTCAAGCACACTCCCAATAATCAACCCTTATAGCCTTAACTACAATCCTGCAAGAAGAATTCACACTTCTATATTCACAAACCAACTCAATTTAAAACCATACAGTTATTATACATTACTAGATTTACATGTTACATCAAGTTATCTCTTTGTATTGTTCAAATAAGTACATGCCAGTTTCTAATACAAAAATACAAAATGAAGAGCACCACCTAAGTTTGTTGATGACCGACAAATCGCAGGACTCCTTTGCTCGCTACTGGCTCCTTGCTAATAGCCTATGAGTTTAGAAGAAACGAAACTCGCTAAGCATTGCTTAGTGGGTACGTTAACTAATTACGAAAAATAAATAATAAAAGCATAATGCACTTTTAAAAGTAATGAGTCGTATTGAAAAATAATATCACAGTAAAAACAATCCATACATGTCATATATTCAGTTATTATCATTTTATCAGTTCGCTCCACAAGGTAATTTGGTAGACTAACGTATGGTAAGGAACTAACTGAAACAACTGTATATACATTTTGTGGCTATGGCCCTAAAAAATTACGGACTAAGCCCTGTGAAATCTGTGGCTGAAGCCCTCGGACCGGAGTCCTATATAACTCGGGCGATTGCCCTATATAACTTGGACCGAAGTCCTATATAGCTTGGGTCGTCACCCTATATAACTCGGACCGAAGTCCTATATAGCTTGGGTCGTCACCCTATATAACTCGGACTGAAGTCCTATATTAAAGCAGCACTGCATATAGTATGATATATCATACCCTTACCCTACTCAGTACTATACCAGATACCCAATGGAGCCAAACTTTTCATGCCATTTCTTAATCGAATATGCATTATAAAATTATCGACTTATGTTCCTTATATTATTTCAATGTGAAATATCATATTTTTTCATTTTAATAACATATTATGCTCATTTACATGCATAAGGAATCAATTGGATTACTTTTGAAAAATGACCAAATGAATATTAGCAAAATGACCATATGAATAGTAAATTCTGGTTTTGGACTCAACTTGATCCTTATTTTGAAAAATTGTATAAAATAATCTACTTGACTAAAAATTCTAAAATTTTTACAGAATTTAATTTTACATTTTAAAATCATTCCTATAAAATTTCAGATCAAAATGGACACAAAATCTTGGTCAAGTAGTTCACCCAACCAAACTGCTCCAGTTGCCCTGCATCCTGGCAGCAGTTCTGAATTTTGTGAATTCTGTAAATTAAATTCAATCAATGTGGTTTCAAATTATTTTTCTCAAATACTAGACTCACTAAATAACAACATATCCAAAATTCAATTGAATATTATTTTTCTAAATTTTATTAAAAATCTGGAAACATGGCTGTCTCAGTCAAGGTACCTCTTAGAGCAGGTCTAACAGAAATAATTTTTCCATAATCATAACCATTCCGAATTCAACTCAAAATATTTTTCAGTCATTCTAGACGCATTGAGGCACAACATATCAAATATTCACTTCAAGAAAATTTTTCTATATTTAATTAAAAATCATACAAGTCACAACATTTCATTAATTCTAAAACAGAAAATTTTCAAGAAAATGAACAAAAAATTAGTTAAAGTACCAAACCTTGCTATTTCTTAGTCCTTTATCTATATCACTTCCTTTCCTTACTTGTATCCTTGATTTCCTATGAAATTTAACATCACATATACAAAGGTAAGAACCCTAGGTATAGACATAGTCTTATCTTATGATTTTTCTAATGGTTGCTAGCTTATTTTCACCATTAAACACCATTATTTCTTTCATCAAATCCTTCAAATAATTATTTCTTGAATTTTCTCCAAATCTAGCTACATGAACCCTAATTTCAATCTCTTAAAATAACCATTAATCCATGAAACTAAAACTAGAGATAGTTTTCTCTTACCTTATAATCTTGTTTGTCACCAAAATCTTCAACCAAAAGCCTTAAACTTTGGCAAAATCACCTCCTTCTTCCTTCTCTTATGGTTTGGACGAATTCACCATGTAAGAGAGGGCTTTTATTTTCTTTCCTTAGCTTATTTTGATCCAAATGGCAGCCATAAGTGGTGAAAATATGTTGGTATAGATGTTGACTTCCAATTGGTACACCTTATAGCAAAAATGGCCACTTTTAATTGGTCCACTTGCCTTCTTCTTTTATCTATTTATTTGGCAAGCCATTAGGCTTCCTTTTATTCGTATTTTGATGCCCTCAACTTTCTTGTGCTGTAATTTTTATAGTCTAGGGTGTGAAAATACCAAAATACCCTCCAGCGATTAATCGATTATAACTCTTAAACCGTGCGTTTTCGGGAAAAATTAAAACCCACGGTTATGACCCGATTAATCCCGAGAACACATTTATGGCATCCATTAGGGTAACTATTAAGAACCAACACAACTTTTCAAAAAATTACTCTTAGGTCCTCGGCCTTTCGAAAAATTACCTTTAGGTCCTGTCGACTTCACGGGCCTCCTTTGCACACCGATTTTGTTTTTGACTATCTCGAGCTTCTATTTGACCACTTATTTATGTCCTTCTTGCCTAATACTCGACTACCTAAACTTTGGGATGTGACACCTTTCTCATTCCTTCTTATTGAAAAGCGATTCTTCTCCCTTTCCCACTCTTCAATTTGTAGACCAGCTTGGAGAAGATCTTTGAAGTCCCTTATAAGGGTGTGAGACAGCTTTTCACGGAGGTTGGGCAGGATGCCTCTGACGATCATCCTTATTTGATCAGACTCATCGGGCCTCTTCCTGAGCAAGGCAGCCTTATTTCTCCATCTTTTTCACATAGTCCACAAAATTCTCATTTGGCCTTTGTCTAATGGACTCAACTTCCATTAAGGTAACTTCTAGCTCGACATTATACCCATATTGTTGAATGAAAGCCTTGTACAACATGTCCTAATCATCTTGAGTACTTTCCTATAAGGTGTTGAACCAATTTTGGACAACAGGGTGCAATGAGAGCATGAAATATCTTAGAGTTTGGGCTTTAATAGCTCTAGCAGACTGCATAGAAGTGATGTATTACTTCACATGGAGATGAGGATTTCCAGTACCATTGTATCTAGCAAAGGAAGACATCTTGAACTTATAAGGGACCTCCTCATCTTGTTTAAATAGTTTGTCGATCTCAGACATCTCTTCAATTTTTAGCTTCTTCTCAAATTTCTTTTCTAAATCAGCAATCATCTTCTCAACATCAGATTTCTCGGTCTTTTAAATAGTTGTCTTCTTAACAACCTTCGGCTCCTTTTTGTCTTGAGGATATTGGAAGTATTGAGCCCAATCATCATCATCAATGATCACCTTATTGTGAGAGGGGATTTTCGCCCCCACTCCCGGTGGAATGGTTCTTGCGACTTCGGCACTGTTTAGGCTCGGGGCCTTAGAGAACACGGACCTAAGTCCAGAGAAAATGGAGTCGCCACCCGGACAGGCCGGAAAAAAGAAAGGGGTGGATGACTCGATTGCTAAGGAATCCCCAACCCCCTAATGGGTTCGAAAAGTTGGGTACGCGTGGGGAAGGTGAGAAATGGCCCAGCACCCCCACAACGCTCGGTTCATTGGAACCGGCCTCCTTTACAGGTCGTAATATTATAAAATTCTTAAGTATAATAATATTATCCATATTACACACAATAATTAAAAAGAAAGTATCATTATATTAAAATCAAAGCAATGTCCAAGCAAAACAAATAAATGGACACCCATCCAAAGATGGAAACATGTCCTTACATCACATGCCTAAATAGGACACCCACCAAAAGCAACTTTTGGAAATCTAAATTAATTGATAAAAGTAAATAATCATTCATCATAAATAAATCTTTCATCAAAGCAATTAATCAAAATAGAAAAAAAATATCCATCCATGATAAATTAAATAAATCAAGTATTGAAATTAAATAAATTAAAGCACAAGAGATAAATCAAAGTATAATCAAGTATAGAATTAAATAAAGCAAATAAAAGTCCAATTATAGCTACTGTGACTTTTTATGCAATTAAAATAGATTAGGGTTTTACGTTTTAAAAGGTTGGTAAAATACTTTGATTAACGAAATTAATTTTTGAATAGTGAAATCATGAAACTAGGGTTTTAGACACTTTAAAATACTTTTGATTCATGGTTTTAAATGGTAATTTCAAGCTACTGTGTAAAATTTAAAGTATTTATGGTTTTATGGTTTTTAATGTTTTAAAGAATTAGAGCTTAAAAAATTAGGGTTTAAGGTTTTAAAGGAGTTAGAGTTTATTATTTTAGGTTTAAAAGTTGAATTTTTGATTTTAGGATTTAGAATTAGGGTCTCGGGTAATGAATTTGAATTAGGATTTAGAAAGACAATTTGATGATTTCATGAAGTTTTATGAATTTAAATAAACGGATTGAAGTTTTTATAAATAGAAAAGATGTTTTTTAATGTTTTTTGAATGAAATAGAACCTAGTTTAAAATTTTGAAAGAAACATAATAAAATTTTGGTTTTGTTGAAAAAGATGTTTAATTAGAGTTTTAAGATTTTTAAGAAGAAAAAATAACAATTTTAAGTCTTTTTGGAAAATAAAGTAACTTTTTAGTGTTTTTAACTTTGGGAAAAACTAAATTATAGTTCTAACATTTTTTATTTGAAAAATAAAATTTCATAGATTATGCTACTGTGAAAAAATAAAATAAAAATTGGAATCTCATACCTCCTTTTGTTGATTCTCAAAAAATAGTTCTTCTTGGATGAACAAGAACAAAGACAATTGCTGCCTTTGAATTACTTAAAATGTGTCCCTGCTGTTCCAAAAAAAAAAAAGAAGTTGAATTGCTCCTTTTCCTTCCTTGATTTGGTTTCAAAGTTTCAAGCCTCTGTTGCTTATTCGGCCTCTCCCAATTTAATTGCCTTTGGACCTTATTTACAGTAGTTTGATGTGGTTTATTATTAATTAGTTAAGGCAAGTAATATTAATAAAAAAAAACTGAAACCTAATTGAATTAGGTTTCAAAAAATTTACGTCGAAAAAATTGTGCTGCCGCAGGAAAAAATACGCTGGCGAAAAAAAACTGCCGCAGAAAACTGTGGCAGTGGGCAGGCTGGGGCGTCGCCCGCAGGAATTTCCTGCGGGTGAAATAGAAAATCTATTTGGCTCGTAGGAAAATCCTGCAAGTGAAATAGATTTCTATTTCGCCAGCAGGAATTCCCTGCGGGCGAAATAGCCCAAGCTATTTTGCCTGCAAGAAACTCCTGCGGGCAAAATACCCAAGGGCCCGCGCGACGATTTTTTGTCACCGATTTTTTCGACTCCGATTTTTATTTTTATTTTTATTTTTTGACTTTTATTTGTTTATTTTTATTTTTTTATTAATAGAAATTAGATACTAAAGCAAAAATTATTTAACAAAAATTATTTTGGACCAATTAGACAACAAAAATCATTTTGGACTAAATAAAACATATTGGACCAGAATGGGTCAAAAATTAAGGGTTTACAGTTTGCCCCATGCTTGAATGATCTGAAACTTTAGTGAAAGAGAGTGAAAAGCAATAAGACTTAATTTTTGAGATGGCTGAGGTTTTGGGTTCTAGACCTAAAGAAAAATTTGGGTTCTTGACCCGGTTCGAGTTCTGGACTCAAGGATGATTCTAGGTTCTCGACCTAAGAAAAATTTGGGTTCTGAACCCGGTTCGAGTTCTAGACTAAAGGATAATTCAAGGTTCTCGACCTAAGGAAAATTTGGGTTCTGGACCCGGTTCGAGTTCTAGACCCAAGTATAATTCTAGGTTCTCGACCTAAGGAAAATTTGGGTTCTAGACCCAGTTCGAGTTCTAGACTCAAGGATAATTCTAGGTTCTCGGCCTAAGAAAAATTTGGATTCTCGACCCGGTTCGAGTTCTGGACTCAAGGATAATTCTAGGTTATCGACCTAAGAAAAATTTAGGTTCTGGACCCGGTTCGAGTTCTGGACTCAAGGATGATTCTAGGTTCTCGACCTAAGGAAAATTTGGGTTCTGGACCCGGTTCGAGTTCTGCACTCAAGGATGATTCTAGGTTCTCGACCTAAGGAAAATTTGGGTTCTGGACCCGGGAGATTTGGATACTCGATCCTAAATTGGATTGGGATACTCGATCCTAAATTGGATTCGGATACTCGATCCTAATAAGATTCGGATACTCGATCCTAACTGAATTTGGATACTCGATCCTAAATTGGCTTTGGATACTCGATCCTAAATTGGCTTTGGATACTATATCCTAACTAGATTCGGATACTCGATCCTAACTGGATTTGGATACTTGATCCTAAATTGACTTTGGATACTCGATCCTAAATTGGCTTTGGATACTCTATGCTAAATTGGATTCAAATACTCGATCCTAACTAGATTTGGATACTCGATCCTAAAATATTCGATCCTAAATTGGGTTTGGATACTCGATCCTAAACTCGATTTTGGATACTCGATCCTAAACTTGATTTTGGATACTTGATCCTAAACTGGATTGGGATACTCGATCCTAAATTGATTTGGTTTGGGTACTTGGATATGAGATTGGGCACTTGGACCCGAGCTTGAGTTTGACTGACCTTTTATCATTTGAGAAATTTGATTGCTCCGATTATTCTATGCATTGTGATTCTTTACCCTCAAAATGGATCTTCATCCTCGAAGATTGGGTCTTCACCATTGCAAATGGATCTTCATCCTTGGAGATTGGGTCTTTACCCTTGAAACATGGGTCTTTATCCATTGGAGGTCGGGTCTTTGCCCTGGCTTCAGGTCTTTTAGCTAGATTGGTCTTTTGTCTTTTGCATCTTCATTCTTTTGGAGAGTTCTAATGTTCCATTCTTTTGTTCTTCCTTTTTGCAAAAATTTAGCTTTTTTTAATTGGACCTTATATCTTCTCCTGCCCCCTGTGTGGCGAAATATTTGCATGTGAGTTTGAAAATGTTTGGTATATAAACTCAAAAAATTGAAAAAGAGAAACTTTGCCCCCTGTGTAGGCTCAAACCAAAGATTTTTTCCATGCAAGCTTTGATTGATATTTTTCTTGTCTAGTTCTTTGCATAAGCACGCATTTCTTCTCTTTGTGAAGTGACTGGGGCTTTCTCAAGCAATGGGCTTTTCTTGCCCCCCTGATTTGACATCTTCTTTTGATTCTTTACTTCACAAAGTGTTTGCTGTTCACTTTTATAAGGATAGACAATACAAGACAAGAAAGTGTGATGTGATATGCTCATGTATGCATGATATGCATGAATAATACTTACAGTCATTCCATCAACTCACAGACCGAGGTGATTAGCAGAAGTGTTCTCATTGGTAATTCCCTTTCTCATTCCTCTTTATTGAAAAGCGATTCTTCTCTCTTTGCCACTCTTCAATTTGTAGACTAGCTTGGAGAAGATCTTTGAAATCCCTTATAAGAGTGTGAGACATCCTTTCACAGAGATTGGGCAACACCCCTCTTACAATCATCCTTATTTGATCGGATTCATCGGGCCTCTTCTTGAGTAAAGCGGCCCTGTTTCTCCATCTCTTGACATAATCTACAAAATTCTCATTCGGCCTTTGCTTAATGGACTCCACTTCCATCAAGGTAACTTCCAACTCAACATTATATCCATATTGTTGGATGAAGGCTTTGTAAAGTAGATCCCAACTCTTTTGTGTTCCATCATCTAAGATATTGAACCAATTTTGGACAACAGGGTCCAATGAGAGCATAAAGTACCTTAAGGTTTGAGCCTTAGTAGCTCGGGCAGACTACATGGCAGTGATATATTGCTTCACTTGGAGGTAATCTTGCTAGACTCCAAGTTCCTTCTATCTTCTTAGCATTAATCTGGATCTTGATTGGAACAGTCTTTGCCTTTGCATAATGTTTAGTACCCAAATTCATTTCTTTTCTTCTTCTCCCTTTTTCTTCTTTTTCTTCTTCTTACTTTTCCCTTTCTTTGAGCATTTTATCATTTTGTCCTTCTTCATTGTAGGACTGTTAGGTATAAAATTTTCAAGAACTGAATAGTCTTTCTCCCTTTTCCTTTAATTTTGATTGAATCTTTGGTTGGGTTGGGCCAAGTCAAGTCAATCCATCCTTATAAACCAAATGGAAGCCTTTTGTTGTCTTAGGTAGAAGGGAACACGGTTAGCTTTTTGAACCGCCTTTCTAGGTTTTATTTTTCTCTTTTTTTTTCTTCTTTTTTTTTCCTTTTTCTTTTGTCCTTTTTTTTCTTTTGCCCTTTTTTCTTTTTTTCTTTTACTTTTTTTTCTCTTTTTTTTGTTTGTTTTTTTTTATTTTGTTCTAGCTCTAAAAGAGTTGTCTTGGGCTTCCAATAATGGATGAGTGGAGTAACATAAATCTTCTTTAACAGGGATAAATCATTTGTTACTCTGATGTTGTCTTGATATATTGGAGATATTAGGAAAACTTCAACTACCCTTATGGTCTTGAGAACTTCAACTACCCTTATGGTCTTGAAAACACCAACTACCCTTATTGTCTTGGGAACTTCAACTATCCTCATGATCTTGACTAATCATTGCTTTCTTTGATCTTCTTGCCTCTTCATCATAGTGATCATAAGACTTGTCAAAAGTATCACAACAGCTCAGGGTAGGTTATTGGGGGTCATATGCCAATGAAAAGAAAGCTAAAATTTTATGAAGGCTCAACGGGACAACTAGGGATTGATATTTAATAGGGTGGATACTAGTTATTGGCTAATCCAAACAATGCCTAGATCATCTCTCCCTTAAATAAGCAGAGTTCAATTTGGCCTCGAAAGTTTGTCAAAGCATGTTCTAAGACTGACTAAGACCTAGACAAAAATAATTATGTAGGAGCCCTCTCTAAGTAAGCATACACAACTCAATGCTATGGAGCAATTCCCTCACCTAGTAAAGTCATTCAAGTCATGATGCCTAGACACATTAATTTATGAACATCAAGCTAGATTCCTCATTGGTTGAGCACCAAAATGAACAAAGACCAACAAAATTTTGATGAAAATAATTTATTCAAAGCAACTTTAAATTTAAAAAACACAATAGTTCCAAAATATTAAAGAAAGTAAAATTGAAAAGCAACATTCAAGCTAAGGAAAGTTCATTGAGTTGGAGTCAAAGATACTCCATTTATTTAGACATATCAAGGGCAAGGATTTTTTTTATCATCAAGGATCATTGCTTCATCATCCACAGTTAGTCCAAGCTTGCTTAGTAGCACATCATCTTTAGTAGCTTCTCTTTCCATATCATGACAAGATGACAAGATAAAACTCTTCAAGAAGGTTGCTAGCGGTGGTGCCTTTCCAATTTTAGGCAAAGGATCATTCTTAGTGTCGGGCTTATTAGGCTCAGGCAACTTTCCACAATCAATCAAATCTTGAATTTTGTACCTTAAATGAACACATTTATCTATCTCATGCCCTTGCATTTGATGGAATTGACAGAAGAGCTTGACTTTAAAATTTGGTGGTAGAGGCTTATGTAGAGGCCAAGGTGCCAATGGTTGTAGCAAATCCATTTTCATTAGATTTTCTAACATCTTTGACAAAGGCTCCCTTAAGTCTGAAAATTTACGCTTCTTTGTTGGCTTAGTTGTTGCATCTTTCTCAACACCTCCTCTTTCCCTTTGACTTTGCCCACTAGGGTGATAGCCGCTCTTATTGCTCTACTTAGATAGCACATGGTTTGGTTGGTCTTGTAGAATAGGGATTGATCTCTCATTTTTTATTCTATCAGTAGACATGTTCCTTGTTAATGCTGCCTTTTCCTTCTTTCTTATGTCAATGGGAGATGCCTCATTAGCATTGTTGATGATCTCTAGAATTTGAATCAACTGGGTCTTTATAATTTGAACCAATTGATCTTGTATCTCGGCCATCCTAGCTTTGATAACTTCATCGATTATATCCCTTAGCTGGTTTGCATCCATCCTTCCAATGAAGCACTTGAATAAAAAATCAATGTTGTAGGTGATATCATTGTATGCTCTTGAATTGTTGTACCTCAGGTCTATCAGCCAGAAAGGATTAATGATATGAGATGCAAATGTATGTATGCATGTATGCACAAACAATAAACAAACAAGGATAAATAGGATGTTCCTTCCAACCTTATAACATCCACACACGAATGGCGAGTCTCTTTTCCTAGGTATATGGTTAACAAAATACCAACATGGGGTATCTTATTTTTGAATAATTCCCACGGACATTTCAACCAATAGTTATATTTTTTAAAATTGAAATCAATCCATGATAATTCCCACTAATTAGGTTTTAATCCATTCAACCAACTAAAGTAGCATTTATGCCATATTGGATTAAAACTAAATTAAGAGGTTTATTATAGATAGATTTCTCAATTGAAAAAGTAACTAATGATTCATGCCAAAAACAAGCTCATTGTTAATTAGTCTTAGTATAAACTAGGCTCACAATTGATTTTTAGTATTTCATAATTTACCTAAATAATTTGCAAGCTCTTTGTAAGAAAAGGTTGAATGAAAATAATTTTGTTTCTAAGCCCATTGTAAAAAGATTTTAGAAAAAACATATTTTGGGCTTAGTATTTGGGCCATGAGCAAAAGAAAAGTTTTATGTCAAAAGACCATTTCGAAAAGTTTTTAAAAATAGCTTTGGTCTTTTGGATTTTAAAGAAAACTTTATTTGAGCTTACAAATGTACTTGGGTCATATTAGAAAAAGAACAAACTAAATAAGCCATGATTTAAGCCAAGATAAATTAACCATAGTCAAACAACATGCATTTGGGGTAAAAACCTAAGGAAAGTAACTAGGTTAATTACATGAGCTTTAGTCTTCGGGTTAAAAGGCTTAGGTTCCCATATCAAGTATATACCAAATGGTACGAGGCTATGAGTGGTTATGCCATGCTCGATCTCCATACCTTGAGTGAAAGTATGGCATCCCTTACATAAAATAACACGGGTAACACGGGCATCCTAACTCACGCACATGATGCAATCTAATATGATGCAATGGATAATATCATTATAAAAAAAGAATAGAATAATATAAAGACTAACAGAATCAACTTCTCTTATCCCCAGTGGAGTCGCCACTGTGAGAGGGGATTTTTGCCCCCACTCCTGATGGAATGATTCTTGCGACTTCGGAACTATTTAGGCTCGGGGCCTTAGAGAACACGAACCTAAGTTCGGAGAAAATGAAGTTGCCACCTGGATGGGCCAGGAAAAAAGAAAGGGGTGGATGACTCAATTCTTAAGGAATCCCCAATCCCCTAATGTGTTCGGAAAGTTGGGTACGTGTGGGAAGGTGAGAAATGGCCCAGCACCCCCAAAACGCCCGATTCATTAGAACCGACCTCCTTTACAGGTCTTAATATTATAAAATTCTTAAATATAACAACATTATCCATATTAGACACAATAATTAAAATAAAGCATCATTATATTAAAAATCAAAACAATGTCTAAGCAAACAAATAAATAGACACCCATCCGAGGATGGAAATATGCCCTTACATCACATGTCTAAATAGGACACCCACCGAAAGGTAGAAACATGTCCTTTACATTGGTTCTAAAATAGAAGATCAAATTAAATTACATGATATTTAACTAATGAGGTACCCACCAAGTGGAAACATACCTCTTACAACATTTGGAAATCTAAACAAATTGATAAAAGTAAATAACCATTCATCATAAATAAATCATTCATCAAAGGTATTAAACATTAATAGAATGTAAACATTCATCCATGATAAATTAAATAAACCAAGCATCAAACTTAAATAAATTAAAGCATATAAAATAAATCAAAGCATAATCAAATATAGCATTGAATAAGGCAAATAAAAATCTAAATTATGGCTACTGTTTCCATTTAGGGTTCCTTATTTTATTTGTTTAGGGTTTTGGAATTTATGGAATTTGGCTACTGTGAGTTTTTTTAAGGAATTAAAATAGATTAAGGTTTTATGTTTTAAAAGGTTGATTGTAACACCCCTTCCCGACCTACGTGTGTAAGCTGAGTAGAGGCGCCACACTAACCTAATGTTGCTACCAATTTTACTTAGTCAAATTTTAGTTCCGATTTTTATAGAAAAATTTTGCCATAGTTTCGATTAAAAATTGAGTCCCAAGTGTCGACAAAACTGGTTTTTTTCCTGATTTTTGAAAACATTTTTTTTCCACAAACCAATGCAACCAAAATCATTCTCAGTACACTTCCAATAAATCCCCCTTATAACCTCAACTACAACCTGCAAAAAGGATTTACACTTCTAGTACAAAATAAAGTAAAGGTTTATTATGAAATACAGTAGATAAAATATTTGTTCACTATGCAGCGGAAAGTAATAATAGTTACAAATTCATATACATCAAAACTCAAGTTTTACAACACATAAAATTTATACATGTTTGACAGTCAGTCTTTGATCTTTATGTCCACTATCAACACCTCAAAATCTAGACTCAACTCAGCCTAGAGGAACTCTCTGGTTCTTCCCTGTCACCTGCGCGATAAACCACAATCGCGCTAAGCCAACGGCTTAGTGGTACAAACAACCATAATATTAAGCCTCAATGCAATGCCAATGTCACACAATCAAGTTTCATAAACAATTCAAAAGAATATTATATTTCACAATCTTACATTATTTAATAATTAATCAAAACATTCATGATTAACATTGAAAACAAAGACAAGCATGGGCCCAAAATACACTAATATGTTATTCAAAGTTTAGAGTTACTGCTTTGGTCCATAATCATAATCATCAATACATTTATCCATGGATAATTAACTAGATTTGAGTTTACGACCCAGTCATTTCACTCAATCTTTTGAGGCTTACGACCCGGTCATTTCACCCCAAAAACATCACATTTCACATTTTCTAACTGGAATCGGCTTACGATCCGGTCATTTTACCTATCCAGTGATTCATAGGCATGCCACCAAATTCAGAACTTTGAAAATTGAATAACATATTAATCACACAATTATTTCACTTATCTCTTTATCAATCTCTTTCTCAATTCATTTCTTATTTCATTTCTCCTTTCATTTCTCCTTTCATATTTCATAATCAAATAGGCAACCATGCCCCAATTATTTCATTTACATTGTCATAGCCAACCACAATGGTTCATGTCACATAATATCTCAATTCACATTAAGGCAATTCATCATTAAAGTATTCATAATCAATTGCATTGAACATATATTTCATAATTCATCATATCATCATATCTTTCACATTTTCAACATACATTCCACAAATTTCACTTTATGCAAAACATAACATTATTAATATGCATCAACAATGCAATAGATCACTTAACACATTTACAACCAAATATGTATTAAGTATCAAAATCATGTGTGTGCAACTATGTAGTTTGTACTTACCTTAAAACCAACTCTCACCAATCTATACACTTAATCTTCCAAGAATCCTCAACACTTAGATTAGGGCAATTCAACCTCTTCACAACCTAATCCAAAAGGAGTATTAGCAAAATGACCATATGAATAGTAAATTATGGTTTTGGACTCAACTTAATCCTTGTTTTGAAAAATTGTATAAAATAATATACTTGACTAAAAATTCTAAAATTTTTACAGAATTTAGTTTTACATCTTAAAATCATTCCTTTAAAATTTCAGATCAAACTGAACACAAAATCTTGGTCAAATAGTTCACCCAACCAGACTGCTCCAATTGCCCTGCATCCTGGCAGCAGTTCTGAACTTTGTGAATTCTGTAAATTAAATTCAATCAACGTGGTTCCAAATTATTTTTCTCAAATACTAGACTCACTAAGAAACAACATATCCAAAATTCAATTGGATATTATTTTTCTACATTTTATTAAAAATCCCGAAAGATAGCTGTCTCAGTTAAGGTACCTGCTGGAACAGGTCTAATAAACATAATCTTTCCAAAATCATAACCATTCCAAAATCAAATCAACATATTTTTCAGTAATTCTAGACTCATAGAGGCACAACATATCAAAAATTCACTTCAAGAACATTTTTCTATATTTAATTAAAAATCATACAAGTCACAGCCTTTACTAATTGTAAAACAGAAAAAATTTCACTAAACACAACTCTTACTCTTCCATCACCAACACCAACCTAACTTCTTATCTTTAATTCCATTTCAAAACTTTTACACACACTATACACAAACACACTCCAACCATCAACAACACTCCATCAAACTCAAACAAAATTCCAAATGGAACAAGAGAAATCAAGAGAAAACTTACCAAAAATGATAAACTTCTTGAATTTCTAACTTGTTTTCTTGAAATCTTCCTTCAATTTGAAACTTGGAACTCAAAACAACCTCTTGCTCTCTTGTCTAGGTGATACCCGGCCACCCAAAAGAAAAGAAGAAAATGAAAGAGACAAAAGAAGCAAAGTCAAATTTCCCCTCTCTTTAAACCTCCACAAGGCAATTTAAAAAGAAAATTACCTAAATACCCTCTTCTATACAATTAAACTCCCTTTCACTTACTTGCCCTTTTTAGTAATTTCATACATAACCAAAATAAATATCTTCTTCCTTTGACCATCCATTTGACTTGTGTATATGTTATATATATATATATATCCATATATACAACATATACACTCCTTTTTAAATTATTTTCTCTTTCCAATAACATATACATTTTAATTCAAATAAAACAACAATTATACTAAAACTTCTAGGGCACATTTTGGGATATTACATTGATAAAGTTCTTTGATTAACCAAATTAATTTTTGGAAGGTGAAATCATGAAACTAGGGTTTGAACACTTTAAAATACTTTTGATTTGTGGTTTACGGTTACTCATATGGTTTCAAGCTTACTATCTGAAATTAAACATTTGTATTTTTATAGTTTTAAAAGTTTTAAAGGATTTGGGGTTTAGGAAAAAAAATTAAGTTTTAAGGTTTTAAGGGGTTAGGGTTTACTATTTTGAGTTTTGGAATTAAATTAGGGTTTTAGGATTTTTGAATTTAGGGTTTAGGGTAATGAATTTTATTTTAGGATTTGGAAAGACAATTGACAATTTCATGAAGTTTTATGAATTTAAACACAACGATTTAAAGTTTATAAGAGCAAAAAAGATATGTTTTAAGGCTTTTGGAAGGAAATAGAACACAATTTAAAGTTTTGATAATTTGGAAAGCCAATCTTAGTTTTGGGGTTTTGAAGAAATAAAACTAATAGCTTTAAACTTTTGGAAAAATAAAGCCACGATTTAAGATTTTCATACTTCAGAAAAGGTGAATTGAGGTCATGAGGTTTTTAATTTAAAATAATTATATGATCTAGCTACTATGAAAAAATAAAAGAAATTAAGAATTCAAACCTTCTTTTGTAAGTTACACCAAAAATTGCTTCTTGGATGAATAAGGTCAAAGACAAGCCTTTTTGCCTTTGAATTGCTTGAATTATTTTTCTGCTCCCTCAAAAAATCAGCTTGATTCATTGTTTTTCTTCACAGTTTCGGTTTCCACTTTTGTTCAAGCTTCTGTCCAAATTTTCTCCTTACTTCTCATTGATTTTTGTGTTGTAATTGTACTTATTTATAGAAAAATTCTTGATTAATTCTAGTTGCTCACGGCATACATTATTCATTAAGAAAAGGAAATCGAAGCCTAATTGCATTAGGTTTCGAAAAATTTGCGTCGAAAAAATTTAGCTGGAGAAAAAAAAACTGCTACGGAAAAACTGCGCTAGCGAAAAATCTGCTGTAGCTGGCTGTGGCAGCGGGGGCGAAATGAGTCCACGGGCCATTTTGCCCGCAGGACTTTCCTGCGGGCGAAATGCCCACTGGCCCACGCAGGATTTTCGTCTTTGATTTTTTCGTCACCGATTTTTTCTATTATTTTTCAATTTTTATTCATTTCACCTTTTTTTACTAAAATAATATTAAAATTAATCAAGATACCATAAAAATCATTTTGGACTAATTAAAATATATTGGACCGGACTAGGTAAAAAATTAAGGGTCTACACAATTCTTTTATTATTTCATTATTAAATCCTTTTTCATTTTCTCATGATCATCATAAGCACCATGCCTCATATATCCCATTTATATCAATATAGCCATCACCAATGGCTTCACATATCATCATTAATGTATACATAACAAATTACATTATTCATACATTTTGAATCCTCAGCATATATTTCACATAGTTTACAGTATGCAAATCATAGTACCATTCACATATATCAACAATATAGTAGGTAACTTAACACATTTTCCAACCAAATGTGTTAAGTTCCATAGTCATGTAAATGTATGCAATCATGTAAGGTTTATACTTACCTCTTAGAGCAACTAACACCAATCTATCAACCTCCTCTTCTAAGAATCCTTCAACACTTGGATTAGAGAAACTCAAATCTCTTCCAAACCTAATCCAAAGGTGGTTACACATACTCACGTAAAGTACACTTAAGAAAATAGGAATAAGAACTATCTAGGGCAAACTCTACACATGACACGCTCAACAACTAGAGCGTGTCCCTAGTCGTGCCCTAAACCCACAACACAGGAGCTTTGACTTGCTCAGTGACATGGGCGTGTCACTGCAGGTGTCAATTCTCACCCAACACAATGGCTATGACACGCTCAGTGACATGGGCGTGTCACTGGATGTGTCAAACCACCCACAAGATAGTAGTTGTGACACGTTCAGTGACTGTGAGCGGGGATTTTTGCCCCCACTCCCGGTGGAATTGTTCTTGCTACTTCGACACTGTTTAGGCTCGGGGCCTTAGAGAACATGGACCTAAGTCCAGAGAAAATGGAGTTGCCACCCGGATGGGCCGAAAAAAAGAAAAGGGTGGATGACTCGATTACTAAGGAATCCCCAGCCCCCTAATGGGCTCGGAAAGTTGGGTACATGTGGGGAATGTGAGAAATGGCCCAGCACCCTCACAACACCCGGTTCATTGGAACCGGCCTCCTTTGCAGGTCTTAATATTATAAAATTCTTAAGTATAATAATATTATCCATATTACATGCAACAATTAAATAAAGCATCATTATATTAAAATCAAAGCAATGTCCAAACAAAGCAAATAAATGGACACCCATCCGAGGATGGAAATATGTCCTTACATTGTTCATGTCTAAACTAAATAGGATGCCCACCGAAAGATGGAAATATGTCCTTTACATTGATCCAAAAAATGAAAGCAATTTAAATTACATAATATTTAACTAATGAGGTACCCACAAAGTGGAAACATACCTCTTACAATTTTAATATTAAAACAAACAAATAATAATCATAATAATAAAGAAAATAATCCATCCATGATAAATTAAATAAATCAAGCATTGAAAATAAATCAACCATCAAAACATATTATAAATCACATACTCACATCTAAAATTAAATAAAGTAAATAAATATACAAATTTAGGTTTATGTCTTAATTTAGAGTTCTTTAATTAATAATTAAGGTTTTGGGATTTTAGAATTATTATTGTTTTTATTTAGGCTACTGTAAAGATTTTGGAAAATTGGAATGAATTAGGGTTTTATACATTTAAGAAGTTAGTAAGGTTCTTTGATTGATCAAATTAGGGTTTAAGGGTAACATCATGAAATTAGGGTTTTGGAATCTTAAGACATTAGAGTTTATAATACATGTTTACTGGATTGTGATTTTAGGTTTATTGGATTATGGCTTTAGGGTTTAGATTTACTAAATTAGGTTTTAAGTTCACTGAATTAGGGTTTAGGAAAACTTAGGTTTTACTGTTTTGATTTTTCGAGAAAGTTAGGGTTTTTGGTATTTTAGAAAACATGTTTAGTTTTAGGATTTAAGAAAATAGTTTAGAGTTTTATAAAATAATTATGATTTTTAGAAAACGTAAAGAGAAGTAGGGTTTGGAGATTTAAGAAAATATTTGGAAATTTCGGACAAAAAGTTATGGTTTAGATGAAAATATTTGGGGGAAAACAATTTATGGTTTTGAAGCTTTTGGAAACAGAAGGTCTTTAAGGTTTCTGGAAAAAGAAAAATAGTTTAGGGTTTTAAGGTTTTTGAAACAGAAGAGTAATTTTAGGGTTTTTAAGGTTTTGGAAATAGAAGAAACACTTTTAGGGTTTTTAAGATTTTTAAAAGCATAAAAGATAATTTAGGTTTTTAAGGTTTTGGAATCAGAAGAAATACTTTTAGGGTTTTGAAGTTTTGATCGCTGACTAATGGCTACTGGATGAATGTATGATTTAATGTAAAATATATTATTAAGTTTCATAATTTTGGTTACTTAAGAAAACAAAAGATGGAAACATTGTAAATAACATAAAATAAAAAATTTATAATCAAATCTCCATTCGTTGGTTCCTCCACAATTTGATTCTAGATGAACAAAGACAAAGGCAGTGTTGCTGCCTTTGAATGGATTGTTGATTGCTTTCTCTATTGCTAATCTCTTGTTCTAGGATTTTTTCTGTCTCTTTTTTACTCTAATAAAGACTAATCTTACCGATCCAATCCCAAGTAAAAAAAAAGTCCTTTAAATCTAAGTTTTAATGTGTTATTTATAAGAAAAATCATAAACCTACTTCTAGTTGTTTAATGAAATTAAAATCAATTAGGAAAAGAAACCAAAACCAAATAGAATTTGGTTTCCAAAAAATCTGCATGGGAAAATTGCGCTGGCAAAAAAATTGCTGGCGAAAACTGCGACCAAGCTGCTGCCGTCGGGCACTGGGCTGCCAGGCGATTCATCGCAGGAATTTCCTACGGTGAAATGGCCCAAGGCAATTTC
The DNA here is from genome assembly GCA_947685225.1 of Garcia nutans. Classification (NCBI taxonomy): domain Eukaryota; kingdom Viridiplantae; phylum Streptophyta; class Magnoliopsida; order Malpighiales; family Euphorbiaceae; genus Garcia; species Garcia nutans. The sequence goes on from CANTUV010000005.1 coordinate 20,960,770, forward strand.
GCCCTCAGGAAATTCCTGCAGGCGAATTGGCCTGGCCAAGCCAATTTTTGGCGATGAATTTTTTTCGTCGCCGATTTTTATTTTTATTTTATTATTATTATTATTATTTTTATTATTATTTTTTTATTTTATTAACTTTACCATTTTTATTTTTATTAAAAATAATAAATAATAAATAATAAAATAAATATTATTTAATTAAAATACCAAAAAAATTATTCTTTACTATATGAAAAATATCGGACCAGACTGGGTCAAAAATTAAGGGTGTACAGTTTGCCCCCTGCTTGAATGATCTGAGACTTTCAGTAGAGGAGAGCAAAAAGCAAAATGGTTTTTTGACTGATTTTTGATGAAGATGGATACCTTGATTTGATTTGGGTACTTGGACCCGAGACTATACTTGATTTGGGTACTTGGACCTGAGACTGAATTGAATTTGGGTACTTGGACCCGAGATTGGTTACTTAGACCTAAGACTAAATTTTATTTGGGTACTTGGGCCTGAGATTGGGTACTTGGACCCGAAATTGAATTTAATTTGGGTACTGAGATCCGAGATTGATTTGATTTGGGTACTTGGACCCGAGATTGGGTACTTGGCCCGAGATTGAATTTGATTTGGGTATTTGGACCCGAGATTGTGTACTTGGCCCTGAGATTGAATTTGATTTGGATACTTGCACCTGAGATTGGGTACTTAGCCCAGAGATTGATTTGATTTGGGTACTTGGACAAGACTGAATTTGATTTTGGTACTTGGACCCGAGATTGGGCACTTAGACCTGAGACTGAATTAAATTTGGGTACTTGGACCCAAGATTAGATTTGATTTGGGTGCTTGGACTCGAGAATGGGTACATTGACCCGAGATTGGGTACTTGGACCAGAGACTGAATTTAATTTGGGTGCTTAGACCTGAGGCTGAGTTTGACTAACCTTTTATCAGTTGAGAAGTCTGACTGCTCCGGCTATTCTATTGTGGTTCTTCACCCTTAGCATCGGATTTCACCTTTGAAAATGGATCTTCATCCTTGGAGATAGGGTCTTCACCCTTGTAAATGGATTTTCATCCTTGGAAATCGGGTCTTCACCCTTGTAAATGAATCTTCATCCTTGGAGATCAGGTCTTCACCCTTGAAAATGGATCTTCATCCTTTGAGATCGGGTCTTCACCCTTGAAAAAATGGATCTTCATCCTTTGGACATCGAGTCTTTACCCTTGAAAATGGATCTTCATACTTAGAGATCGGGTCTTTACCCTTGCAATATGGATCTTTATCCATTGGAAATTGGGTCTTTACCCTTGAAATATGGATCTTTATCCATTGGAAATTGGGTCTTTACCCTTGGAACATGGATCTTTATCCATTAGAGATCGGGTCTTTACCCTTGAAACATGGATCTTTATCCATTGGAAATCGGGTCTTAACCCTTGAAACATTGATCTCTATCCATTGGAAGATGGGTCTTTACCCTTGAAAAATGGATCTCTATCCATTGGAGATCGGGTATTTACCCTTGAAACATGGATCTTTATCCATTGGAGATCGAGTCTTTACCCTTGAAACATGGATCTTTATCCATTGAAAATTGGGTCTTTACCCTTGAAACACAGATCTTTATCCATTAGAGATTGGGTTTTAACCCTTGAAATATGGATCTTTATCCATTGGAAATCGGGTCTTTACCCTTGAAACATGGATCTTTATCCATTGGAAGTCAGGTCTTTACCCTTGAAAAATGGATCTCTATCCAATGGAGATCGAGTCTTTACCCTTGAAACATGGATTTGTATCCATTGGAGATTGGGCCTTTACCCTTGAAACATGGATCTTTATCCATTGAAAATCATGTCTTTACCCTTGAAACATGAATCTTTATCCATTGGAAGTCGGGTCTTTACCCTGGCTTCAGCTCTTTTAGCTAGATTGATCTTTTGACTTTTGCGTCTTTATTCTTTTGAGAATTCTAATTTTCTTCTTTTTCCATTCTTTTTTTTTCTTCCTTTGCACTTTTTGCAAAGCAAAAAATTTCAGCCCTTTTTTTTAACTAGCCTTCATATCTTCTCCTTGCCCCCTGATTGGCAAGATATTTGAAAGTGAGTCTCAAAATATTTGGTACATAAACTTAAAAAATTGAAAAGAAGAAACTTTGCCCCCTGTGTAGGCTCAAACTAGAGATTTTTCTATGCGGGCTCTGATTGATGTTTTTGTTGTCTAGTTCTTCGCAAAAGCACTCATTTCTTCTCTTTGCAAAATTACTGGAACTTTGTCAAGCGATGGGCTTTCCATGCCCCCCTGATTTGATATCTTCTTTTGATTGTTTACTTCACAGGGTGTTTGCTATTCACTTTAATAAAGAATAGACAATACAAGATAAGAAAGTGTGATGTGATATGCTCATGTATGCATGATATGCATGAATGATACTTATAGTCATTCCATCGACTCACAGATCGAGGTGATAAGGAGAAGTGTTCTCATTGGTTCCTTTCAGATGCTCGTTTAGGTCTTGCATTGGAATGACATAATGCTCCACATTTATGGCTTTTATCTTTAAGATGTTGAAAATATGAATAATGGAGGCCCCAAATAGCAGAGATACATCCATTTTAAATTATGATTCAGCATGTCAGTTGGTAGCTTCTTCATGACCTTGCCAGTAATCATTTCCTTTGCCCAATGTGTCCTTTGGAGGTTTAATGATTTGACATACTTCCCTTAACTTGAAGGCTTTGTAATTTTTCCTTTTTTTTTAAAAAAAATTTCAATTTTGAATTTTGATTTTGAAATCAAATGTTGGCTTTGCCAAATTAATGTCAATGTACCTTAGGACTTGATTTTCCAAATTAAAATATCCATAACATGACAACCCTAGTTACCGTACTAAACTCGAGAATTATTTATATTTAAGCAAGAACTGTTGCACTTCAGATAGGCACATACACATTACTTGGCCAAAGGTCTTATTGAGTTTAAATATTGTCTATCTCATATGCATGCTTATTCAAACTATCTCCACTAATAGACGTACCAAGAGAGATCAACAGGTCTTTAATAGGCTTGAAATGGGATATATAAGGGACAGGTTTAAATCAAGGTCATTTTGAGATTAGAGCCGGTGTGACACAAAGGACAAACCTTCACACTACATACTGCTTGTTGGAACTTTAGAGAGTTGGGAGCATGAAAAGATAGAGCTTTGAACATTCTTCTTTCTTTTTGGCGTTAACCTGAATCTTGATTGGGATAGTCTTTGCCTTTGCAAAAAGTTTGGTACCCAAATTTGCTTCTTTTCTTCTTCTCCCTTTTCTTTCTTTTTACTTTTCTTAATTTTCCCTTTCTTTTGAACATTTTATCATTTTGTCCTTCTTCCTTTTAGGATTGTCAAATACAAAACTTTTAAGAACTGGATGGTCTTTCTCCCTTTTCTCTCATTTTGATTGAATCTTTGGTTGGGTTGGACCAATTCAAGTCAAACTTTTCTTATAAACCAAATGGAAGCCTTTTGCTACTTTAGGTAAAAGAGAACCCAGTTGGCTTTCTGAATCTTCTTTTTAGGTTTTATCTTTCTTTTCCTTTTTTTTCCTTTTTTCTTTTTCTTTTTCTTTTTTTCTTTTTTTCTTTTTTTTATTCTTTTCTTTTCTTCTTTTTTTTCTCTCTTTTTTTTTGGGTTCTTATTCTAACAGAGTTGTCTTGTTTGTACCAACTTGTATTTCTAATAATGGATGAGTGGAGTGGTATTAATCTGCTTTAGTCTTGACTTTACTTGTGATATTTGGTCTAATTTATGTGAACTTCAACTACCCTTATGGTCTTGAGAACTTCAACTATCTTCATGGTCTCGATTATTCGTTCATTTCTTTAACCTTCTTGCCTCTTCATCTTAGTGATCATAAGACTTTTTAAAACTATCACAACAACTCAGGGTAGGTTGTTGAGGTTATATGCCAATGAAAAGAAAGCTAAAACTTTATAAAGGCTCAAAGGGACAACTAGGGATTGATATTTAATTGGGTGGATACTAGTTGTTGTTTAACCAAACAATGCCTAGATCATTTCTCCCTTAAATATGCAGAGTTGAATTTTGCCTCGAAAGTTTGTCAAAGTATGTTCTAAGACTGTCTAGGACCTAGACAGAGGTAATTATGCAGGAGCCCTCTCTAAGTAAGCATACACAACTCAATGCTATAGAATAATTCCCTCATCTAGTAAAGTCATTCGAATCATGATGTATAGATATATTAATTCATGAACATCAAGCTAGATTCCTCATTGGTTGAGCAGCAAAATGAACAAAGACCAACAAAATTTTCGATGAAAGTAATTTATTCAAACAAATTTAAATTTGAAAAACACGATTGTTCCAATTAAATATTAAAGAAAGTAAAATTGCAAAGTAACATTCAAGCTAAAGAAGGTCCGTTGAGTTACAGTCGAAGATACTTCATTTATTTAGACATATCAAGGGCAAGGATCAAGGATCATTGCTTCATCATCAAAGTTAATCCAAACTTGCTTAGTAGTACATCCTCTTTAGCAGCTGCTCTATCCATATCATGACGAGATGACAAGATAAAACTCTTCATGAAGGTTGTAAGTGGTGGCACCTTTCCAAATTTAGGTAGAGGATCATTCTTAGTGTTGGGCTTATCAGGCTCATGCAACTTTCCATTGTCAATCAAATCTTGGATTTTATGCCTTTAGTGAACACATTTATCTATCTCATGCCCTTGCATTTGATGGAATTGACAGAAGACCTTGACATCAAAATTTGGTGGTAGAGGCTTATGTAGAGGCCGAGGTATCAAGGGTTGTATCAAGTCCATTTTTATTAGATTTTCTAACATCTTTGACAAAGGCTCCCCCAAGTTTGAAAATTTACGCTTCTTTGCTGGTTTAGTTACTACATTTTTCTCAACACCTCTTCTTTTTCTGTGATTTTGCTCATTGGGGTGGTAGCTGCCCTTATTACCTCGGTTAGACAGCACATGATTTGACTGGTCTTGTAGAATAGGGATTGGTCCCTCATTTTTCATTCGATCTCTATTAGTGAACATATTCCCCGTCGATGCTGCCTTTCCCTTCTTTCTTATGTCAATGGGAGATGCCTCATTAGCATTGTTGATGATCTCCGGAATTTGAATCAACTGGGTCCTCATAATTTAAACCAATTGATCTCGTAGCTCGGCCATCCTGGCTTTGACAACTTCATCGACTATGTCCCTTAGCGGCTTTGCATTCATCCTTGAAATGATGTAGGTGGTGTCGTTGTATGCTCTTGAATTTTCGTATTCTAGGTCCGTGGAGAGGATCAATGATATGAGATGCAAATGTATGCATTCATGTATGCACAAACAATAAACAAACAAGGATAATTAGGACATTCCTTCCAACCTTATCCATACACGAATGGCTAGTCTCTTTTCCTAGGTAATATGGTTAACAAGATACCAACATGGGGTATCTTATTTTCAAAAATTTCTCTCAAACTTTTCAACCAATAGTTATATTTTCAAAAATGGAAATCAGTTCATGATAATTCCCATTAATTAGGTTTTAATCCAATTTTCCAACTAAAGTAGCTTATATGCTATATTGGATTAAAACTAAATTAAGAAGTTGATTATAAATAGATTTCTCACTTGAAAAAGTAACTAATGATTCATGCCAAAAACAAGCCCATGATTAATAACTCTTAGTGCAAACTAGGCTCACAATTGATTTTTAGTATTTCGTAATTGACCTAAATAATTTGCAAGCTCTTTGTAAGAAAAGGTTGGATGAACATAATTTTGTTTCTAAGCCCATTGTAAAAAAGATTTTTAGAAAAAATGGATTTTGGGCTTAGTATTTGGATTATGCGCAAAAGAATTTTTGATTTGTTTTTAGAAAAGTTTTATGTCCAAATACCATCTTGAAAAGTTTTGAAAATAGCTTTGGTCTTTTAGATTAAAAAAAAATTTATTTTGAGCTCACAATGTATTTAGGTCATATTAGAAAAAGAACAAACCAAATAAGCCATGATTTATGCCAAGACAAATTAACCATAGTCAAACAACATGCATTTGGGGTAAAAACCTAAGGAAAGTAACTATGCCAATTACATGAGCTTTGGTCTTTGGGTTAAAAGGCTTAGGTTCCCATATCAAGTATATACCAAATGGTACAAGGCTATGAGTGATTATGCCATGCTCAATCTCCATACCTTGAGTGAAAGTATGGTATCCCTTACATAACACAACAAGGGTAACACGGGCGTCCTAACTCTCGCACACGATGCAATCTAATATGATGCAATGGATAATATCATGATAAGAAAGAATAGAATAATAAAAAGACCAACGGAATCAACTTCTCTTATCCCCAGTGGAGTTGCCACAGTGAGCGGAGATTTTTTCCCCCACTCCCTGTGGAATGGTTCTTGCGACTTCGGCACTGTTTAGGCTCGGGGCCTTAGAGAACACGAACCTAAGTTTGGAGAAAATGGAGTCTCCACTCTAACGGGCCGGAAAAAAGAAAGGGGTGGATGACTCGATTCCTAAGGAATCCCCGGTTTGAAAAGTTGAGTATGTGTGGGGAAGGTGAGAAATGGCCCAGCACCCCCCACAACGCCCAGTTCATTGGAACCGGCCTCCTTTGCAGGTCTTAAAAGTATAACAATATTATCCATATTATATGCAATAATTAAAATAAAGCATCATTATATTAAAATCAAATTAATGTCCAAACAAAGCAAATAAAAGGACACCCATGCGAAGATGAAAATATGCTCATCGTTCATGTCTAAACTAAATAGGACACCCACTGAAAGATGGAAACATGTCCTTTACATTGATCCAAAATATGAAAGCAATTTAAATTACATAATATTTAACTAATGAGGTACCCACAAAGTGGAAACATACCTCTTACAATTTTAATGTTAAAACAAACAAATAATAATCATAATAATAAAGAAAATAATCCATCCATGATAAATTAAATAAATCAGGCGTTGAAAATAAATCAACCATCAAAACATATTATAAATCACATAATCACATCTAAAAGTAAATAAAAATAAAAATTTAGGTTTATGCCTTAATTTAGAGTACTTTAATTAATAATTAGGGTTTTGGGATTTTAGAATTATTATTATTTTTATTTAGGCTACTGTAAAGATTTTGGAAAATTGGAATGAATTAGGGTTTTATACATTTAAGAAGTTAGTAAGGTTCTTTGATTGATAACATTAAGGTTTAAGGGTAACATCATGAAATTAGTGTTTTGGAATCTTGAGACATTATAGTTTATAATTTTGTTTACTGGATTGTGATTTTAGGTTTATTGGATTATGGCTTTAGGGCTTAGATTTACTAAATTAGGTTTTAAGTTCACTGAATTAGGGTTTAGGAAAACTTAGGGTTTACTGTTTTGATTTTTTGAGAAAGTTAGGGTTTTTGGTATTTTAGAAAACATGTTTAGTTTTAGGATTTAAGAAAACAGTTTATAGTTTTATAAAATAATTATGATTTTTAGAAAACGTAAAGAGAACTAGGGTTTGGAGATTTAAGAAAACATTTGGAAATTTTGGACAAAAAGTTATGGTTTAGATGAAAATAGTTGGGGGAAAACAATTTAGGGTTTAGAATCTTTTGGAAACAGAAGAATAGTTTTAAGGTCTTTAAGGATTTTGGAAAAAGAAACATAGTTTAGGGTTTTAAGGTTTTGGAAACAAAAGAAACACTTTTAGGGTTTTTAAGATTTTTTAAAAGCAGAAAAGATAATTTAGGTTTTTAAAATTTTGGAATAAGAAGAAATACTTTTAGGGTTTTGAAGTTTTGATCACTGACTAATGGCTACTGGATGATTGTATGATTTAATGTAAAATATATTATTAAGTTTGATAATTTTGGTTACTTAGAAAAACAAATGATGAAAACATTGTAAATAACATAAAATAAAAAATTTATAATCAAACCTCCGTTCGTTGGTTCTTCCACAATTTGCTTCTGTTTGAACAAAGACAAAGGCAGTGTTGCTGCCTTTGAATGGATTGTTGATTGCTTTCTCTGTTGCTAATCTCTTGTGCTAGGGTTTTTCTATCTCTTTTTTACTCCAATAAAGACTAATCTTACCGATCCAATCCCAAGTAAAAAAAAAGTCCTTTAATTCAAAGTTTTAATGTGTTATTTATAAGAAAAATCATAAACCTACTTCTAGTTGTTTAAGGAAATTAAAATCAATTAGGAAAAGAAACCAAAACAAAATAGAATTTGGTTTCGGAAAAAATTGCGTGGGAAAATTGCGCTGGCAAAAATATTGCTGGCGAAAACTGCAAGCGAGTTGTTACGGGCGGGCGCTAGGCGGCCAGCCAATTCGCAGCAAGAATTTCCTACGGTGACACCCACGGGAAATTCTTGCGGGCGAATTGGCCTGGCCAAGCCAATGTTCGACGATGAATTTTTTTGTCGCCGATTTTTATTTTTATTTTTTCATTATTTATTATTATTATTATTTATTATTATTATTTTTTTTATTTTATTAACTTTACCATTTTTATTTTTATTAATAGTTATAAATAATAAATACTAAAATAAATATTATTTAATTAAAATAACACAAAAATTATTTTGGACTATATGAAAAATATCGAACCAGATTGGGTAAAAAATTAAGGCTCTACAGTGACATGGGAGTGTCACTGGATGTGTCAATACTACTCCAACACTGAAGTTGTGACATGCTCTGTGACATGGGCGTGTCACTGCTTGTGTCACAATCCCTGAAAATAGAACCATTGACACACCTAAAGACATGGCCGTGTTAATGGGCGTGTCAGGCCAAAAATCTGAAATCGACACCAAAAACACCACATCCAACAAACGTCTTTGCATTACCCTTTTCCACTCCAAACAAACTTAACCAAAGCCATAATATACCATAAAAACTTGCATATCATCAAAATAACTCAATTACATGCATCAACACACAATCAAAACCATATTTCACAACTCAAACTTGCACAATCCACGACTCTTGCTTTCTTCATCAAACTTAACCATTTTCTCTTCAATCCAACCCCAAAATCAAAGTTAACTAAACAAAACAACCTCAAACACACCAAAATCAACCATACACACAACTACACCAACCATCCACCAAACTCAAATACACAAAATAAAAAGAAATCAAAGAAACAAGTTGGATACTTACCAAAAGTGAAGAAAATCCTTCAAACTCCAACTTGATCTCTTCAAATCCTTCAATTGCTTGAGTTAGGAATCAACAAAACCTCTCTTTCCTTTTGCTAATGGTGGTGGCTGGCTCTTGGAGAAGAAAAAAGAAGATGAAGATGAGCTTCCCTCAAGTCAAAGCCAATCTCCACTCTTAACCACACAAAAACTATTTTAGTTTCCACCAAGCAACTAATATACTATTATTATATAAATATCATCTTCCACCAACACTTAAATTTCTATTTTAAATAATTAATTATCTCACTTGACCAAATTAACTAGTTGACTTGTATATGTTGTATATATCTTCATATATACAACATATACATACTCCCCTTTCTCTTATCTTTCCACTTAATCACATATACACTTAACATTTAATTCCATAACATCAATAAGCATTCTAAAAATTTTAGGGTATTATTTGGGATATTACACTCTTTTCCTAGGTATTATGGTTAACATAATACCAACATAGGGTATCTTGTTTTTCGAATAATTCCCTTGGACTTTTCAACCAATAGTTATATTTTTGAAAATGGAAAGCAGTTCATGATAATTCCCATTAATTAGGTTTTAATCCATTCAACCAACTAAAGTAGCTTTTATGCTATATTGGATTAAACTAAATTAAGAAGTTTATTATAAATAGATTTCTCACTTGAAAAAGTAACTAATGATTTATGCCAAAAATAAGCCCATGATTAATATCTCTTAGTATAAACTAGGCTCACAATTGATTTTTTGTATTTCGTAATTGATCTAAATAATTCGCAAGCTCTTTGTAAGAAAAGGTTGGATTTAAATAATTTTATTTCTAAGCCCATTGTAAAAGATTTTAGAAAAAATAGATTTTGGGGTTAGTAGTTGTGTCATGAGCAAAAGAATTTTAGATTTGTTTTTAGAAAAGTTTTATATCCAAAGACCATTTTGAAAAGTTTTGAAAATAGCTTTGGTCTTTTGAAAATTTTTTTATACTTAGGTCATATTAGAAAAAGAATAAACCAAATAAGCCATGATTTAAGCCAAGACAAATTAACCATAGTCAAACAACAAGCATTTGGGGTAAAATCTAAGGAAAGTAACTAGGCCAATTACATGAGCTTTATTCTTTAGGTTAAAAAGCTTAGGTTCCCATAGTAAGTATATACCAAATGGTACAAGGCTATGAGTGGTTATGCCATGCTCGATGTCCATACTTTGAGTGAAAGTATGATATCCCTTACATAACACAACATGGGTAACACGGGCGTCCTAACTCTCGCATACGATGCAAATCTAATATGATGCAATGGATAATATCATGATAAGAAAGAATAGAATAATATAAAGACTAATGAAATCAACTTCTCTTATCCCCAGTGGAGTCGCCACTATGAGCCGGGATTTTCACCCCTACTCCCGGTGGAATGGTTCTTGCAACTTCGGCACTGTTTAGGCTTGGGCCCTTAGAGAACATGGGCCTAAGCCCGAAGAAAATGGAGTCGCCACCCAGATGGGCCGAGAAAAAAAAAGGGGTGGATAACTCAATTCCTAAGGAATCCCTGACCCCCTAATGGGTTCAGAAAGTTGGGTACGTGTGGGGAAGGTGAGAAATGACCCAGCACCCCCACAACGCCCGGTTCATTGGAACCAGTCTCCTTTGTAGGTCTATTATAAAATTCTTAAATATGACAATATTATCAATACTACATGAAACAATTAAAATAAAGCATCATCATATTAAAATCAAAGTAATGTCCAAACAAAATAAATAAATGGACACCCATTCGAGGATGGAAATATGTCCATACATCATCCATATCTAAACTAAATAGGACACCCACCGAAAGGTGGAAACATGTCCTTTACATCAATCCAAAATATAAAAGCAATTTAAATTACATAAAATTTAACTAATGAGGTACCCACAAAGTGGAAACATACCTCTTACAATTTTAATACCAAAACAAACAAATCATAATAATAACGAAAATATCCATCCATGATAAATTAAATAAATCAAGTATTGAAATTAAATAAATCAACCATCAAAACATATAATAAACTATATAATCAAATCTAAAATTAAATAAAGCAATAAATATATAAATTTAGGGTTTTTAGAATTTATGGTTTTAGAACTTAGGGTTTTAGAAACTAAAGTTTTGTAATTAGTTTTTAGAGTTTTTAAAACTAGGGTTTTAAAATTAGGGTTTTTAAAACTAGGGTTTGGAATTCGAAGTTTGGAATTAGGGTTTTGGCTAGTTAGGGTTTGGAATTAGGGTTTAACTTACTGCCTTAAAAACAAAATTTTGGATTTGGAGAGATAACTTAAGGTTTTGGAAAAATAATAAATATTTTGGAGTTTAATAATGAAATGGTTTAGGCTTTTGGATAAAAATAGTTTGAGGTTTTGAGTTATAATAAAATAATTTACGGTGCTTGAGGTTTTAGTAAACAAAATAGATTCTAACAATTAATTTAAATCCTCGACGGCTACTGGATATTTTTAAGTTTTTTATGAAATATGCAAGTGGAGTTACGAATACCAACTGATCAATGTATTAATTAAAGTAAATGATTAAAGTTATTGAAATAAGGATCAATTTACTGCATGTTCAAAAATCAAGGTACTGTGTGTTCAAAGATCAAGTTACTGCATGCATGTTTTTATTAATTAAAGAAACGAAGCTACTGTGATCATGAGTAATTTTTGATTAAAGATCAAACCTCCGTCGTTGGTTCCACCAAATTGATTTATGGATGAACAATGAACAAAGGCAATGTTGCTGCCTTTGATGGGTAGATGATTGTTGCTTATTGCTAATGTCTTTTGCTCCTAGGGTTTTCTATCTCTTTTTTCCTCCCTAAGTCAAAAGTCCAAAGTTTCGTCGTTTCAGTAAAACAAATTTTCCCTCCCCTAATTTTGTGTTTTAATGTGGTATTTATAGGAAAAATCATAAACCTACTTCTAATTGTCTAAGGAAACTGAAACTAATTAGGAAAAGAAACAAAAACCAAATAGAATTTGGTTTTGGAAAAAACTGCGTTGGAAAATTGCGCTGGCAAAAAAAAAACTATTGCGGGCAAAATTGCGAGCACTGGCTGGGAATTGTTGCGGGCGGGTGCCAATTCACCGCAGAAATTTCCTGTGGCGAATTGGCCCAACTGATTCACTTTCAGCGATGAATTTTTTCGTCGCCGATTTTTATTTATTTATTTATTATATATCTTTATTTTTATTATTACTTTTTTTAAAAAATTTTACTAATATTACTTTTTTATTTTTATTTTTATTAAAAATAATAAATAATAAATACTAAAATAGATATTATTTAATTAAAATACCACAAAAATTATTTTGGACTGTAAAAAATATCGGACCAGACTGGGTCCAAAATTAAGGGTCTATAGTATCTAAGAGTTCTATCTACCAATTGTAACACCATTTTAGCTGGTTTAATTTCTCCCAACTCTAATTTCAAATAAATGGAATATGGCATCAAATTTATACTAGCTCTAAGGTCACACATACCAGGTGTTTCTTTCCCATTCCCTATAGAGATATTTACTATACAACATCCAGGATCCTTTAGCTTAAGAGGTAACTTGTATTATAAAACAACACTTGTTACTTCCAAAACTATCACCTTTTCATTTGGCTCATACCTTTTCTTTTTGGTATTTAATTCTTTGAAAAATCTAGCATAAGCTATCAGGTTCTTAATTACCTCAATTAAAGGAAGATTTATACTGACCTTGGATATAGATTTCTGAAAATTGCTTATCTTACTTCTCACCTTTCAATCTGCTTGGAAAGGAATTGGTGGCCTGTACGAAGTTGGAGACTTATGCAATTTCTTGAAGTTGATGTCTCCACATTCTCATCCTCCTTTCATAGACTTGATTGCTCTTGGTTGGCTTGCATCTCCAAACGATTTTCTTCATGATTAGCACATTTATTTAAAGAATCTCTAATTTTGTTATCTATTACATTTTCGCTTCTCAAAATTGTGATTGCTTTGGCTTGCTCTGGTTGCCTTGGAAATTTCCCTTTTTTGTTCACTTGAAGTTTGTTTGCCAATTGACCAACTTGAGTTTCCACCTTCTTTAGTGATGCTGTGAGTGGGGATTTTCGCCCCCACTCTCGGTGGAATGGTTCTTGCGACTTCGGCACTATTTAGGCTCAGGGCCTTAGAGAACACAGGCCTAAGCCAAGAGAAAATGGAGTCCCAGATGGGCCGGGAAAAAGAAAGGGGTGGATGACTCAATTCCTAAGGAATCCCCAACCCTCTAATGGGTTCAGAAAGTTGGGTACGTGTGGAGAAGGTGAGAAATGGCCCAGCACCCCCAAAATGCCCGGTTCATTGGAACCGGCCTCCTTTGCAGGTGTTGATATTATAAACTTCTTAAGTATAATAATATTATCCATACTACATGCAATAATTAAAATAAAGCATCATTATATTAAAATCAATATCCAAACAAAGCAAATAAATGGACACCCATACGAGGATGGAAACATGTCCTTACATCATCCATGTCTAAAAATAAATAGGACACCCACCGAAAGGTGAAAACATGTCCTTTACATTGGTCCAAAATATAAAAACAATTCAACTTACATAAAATTTAACTAATGAAGTACCCACAAAGTGGAAACATACCTCTTACAATTTTAATGTCAAAACAAACAAATAATAATCATAATAATAAAGAAAATATTCATCCATGATAAATTAAATAAATCAAGTATTGAAATTAAATAAATCAACCATCAAAACATATAATAAACTATATAATCAAATCTAAAATTAAATAAAGTAATAAATATATAAATATAGGGTTTTAAAGAATTTAGATTTTTTAGAAACTAGGGTTTTGGAATTCAGAGTTTGGAATTAGGGTTTTTGGGTTTAACTTATTGAATAAAACACATAATTTTGGATTTGGAGAGATAAATTAAGGTTTTGGAAAAATAATCAGTATTTTAGAGTTTAATAATGAAATTGTTTAGGCTTTTGGATAAAAATAGTTTGAGGTATTGAGTTTTAATAAAATAATTTATGGTTCTTGAGGTAAAGTAAACAAAATAGATTTTAACAATTAATTTAAATCCTCGACGGCTACTGGATAGTTTTATGTTTTTTTATGAAACGTGCAAGTGGGGTTATGAACACCAACTGATCAAGCAAACAATTAAAGTTATTAAAACAAAGATTAATTTACTGCATGTTCAAAGATCAAGGTACTGCGTATTCAAAGATCAAGTTACTGCATGCATGTTCTTATTAATTAGAGAAAACAAAACTACTATGAGCATGGATAATTTACGATTAAAGATCAAACCTACTTAGTCGGTTCCATCAAATTGATTTCTGGATGAACAATGACAAAGGTAATGTTGCTGCCTTTGATGTATTGGTGATTGATGAATGTTTGCTGCTAATCTTCTCTATTTATTTCCGTCTCTTCTGTTTTGTTGTTTAATCTCTCTTAATATTAATTGTAGACCTCCTTAATGTTAATTGCTACCCTTGTTAATGTTCATTACTCTCTTTCTAAATTCTGAAATGTTATTATTTATCGGCCCTAACCTTACTCAGAATCCTTAATATTAATCCATCCTTAAAACAAATTCTAGTTCAATTAGGAAACTCATTGAAACCATGTCGATCTGGGACAACCAGATCGACATGGACCAAAGCCATGTCGACCTAGTTGCCCTTGTTCGACATGAGTCCACCCTCATGTTGATTTGGGCTGCTAGATCGACATGAGGCATGCTCATGTTGACCTTGTCCCTCCAGGTCGACATGAGCAATTGCTCATGTCTCTCCGGCCGGCCTGACTCGAATTATTCTTGGCTTTTTTAACTTATGGACCGAAAAGTTTTAATTTGGGCCGATTCAATTTAATTTTAGGGTTTTAAAATTGAATTTATGCCTCTTTAATCTAAACTGACTTCTTAAAAAATTATAAACTAAGTTTAAATATTTTAAAGTCGGATCAAATTTATTTTGGCATCCTTTAATTATGACCGTATCAAATTGGGGTCAAAATTAAGGGTCTATAGATGCCTCTAAAGAATCAAACCTCTTGTTGTTTACCTCTTGGTTTTGGGTGCTAATTTGAATTAAAGCATTCAAATTAGCTTCAAGTGTTGGTTTCTTTATTTGCTATTGATTTGAAGTTTGTCCTTGGAAATGAGGTCCTCTTTGATAGGGCTGGAAGGACTGTTGAGGTGGCATTTATTGCTGATTTTTCCAAGAGAAGTTTGGATGATTTCTCCAACTGGGATTATACGAGTTTAGAATATTAATCATTTCTCCCTCTTTGCTGGAAACCTTCTAATGCGTTGACTTTCTCTTACCCCTCTTGGTATTGTTCAAAACCAAATGAACACTTGTTTGCACTATGTCCTGCAATGCCCCATGCTGCACATGCTTCTTCACTTGGCATAGGTGCGCTTCCTCTTAGATTTAGCATCTTAACTTGTCTTGTTAATTCTGCTAACTACCTTGCCATTTTAGAATTGTAGCTCATTTGATAAACTCCTTTACGTCTCTCCCCTATGTTATTTTAGTGTGAATTTGCTCCTAGTGTTTCAAACAATCTTACAGTTTCTGCAGCAATTTTCTCTCCCATTACACCTCTAGTTGCATTGTCAACTGAATTTTGGCTTTGCTGTGTGAGCCCATCATAAAGGAATTGCTTAAGCAACTATTGTGGATAGTGATTATGAGGGCATTGGGACATCAAAGACTTGAAGTGATCCCACACCTCATGAAATGGTTCACCATCCATTTGGGTGAAAGTTGCAATATTCCCCCTAAGCTCCTTTGTTTTCTAATGTGAGTAGATTTTTCCCATAAATTTATTATAAACTTAAATCCATGAGGTTAATGAATTTTCTGGTAAAGTCATCAACCATGCCTTTTCCCTATCCTTCAAAGTATATGGGAAACACTGACATCATAAGTTCATCTTCAGTCAGTGTTTGCAAAAGGAATGTGTACAAAGTTAAATAAAAATCATGAATGAAGTTGCGAGGATCTTCATTCGGCATTCCATGAAAAGAGGGCATCAAACTATAATTAGTATTTTTTAGTTTGTAGTTTCTTGCTGCGTTGCTCAACCGTATGCATTATGTAGTTACCCCAATTATTGGTCGAGAAAATTATCTCATGAGTTGTTCTTCGGCTTCCACCATTTTTTATTGCTTCTTCGAATTTCTCTTCAAAGTCTTCTCCTTCTTGTCCTAAAGGATCTACTTCCTCAATTCTAGGAAGTTTACAAATGTTTTCTACAAATAGAATAAGTTCGTTGTCTTGATGCCTTCATCCTTGCATAAATCACCTGAGCAATTTGAAAGAAACACTTAAACAATTTAAATAAGAAAAATCAAATTATCACTTAAACAACCTTCTCAGGCAACGGTGCCAAAAACTTGTTGCACTTTACTTAATACTACTAAAAGTGAATCTCACAAGTATACGAGGTAGTTATGGTAATGGTGGAATGTCCCAAAGTCAACTCAGAAGGAAGGTGTTTGTTTGTAATAATTTGATTGAAATAACAAAATTCAAAGATTGAGTGTGTGGTGTTGAGATTGTGAAAAGTGTTTAAAATTAAATGTGAAATGAGTAATGGTTGCACAAGATTAATTTAAATTCTTAGAATGGTACCAAGGATTTATAAATCGATTTAACCAAAATTCAATTCTCAATCATCCATTAATAAACCCTTGTAACTTAAATTTTTTCTTAATATCAATTAGTAATTATCAATTCGTTAGTTCTCACATTCATGAATTAACAAAAACCAATTATTTTTAACTTGCAAATTAAGTACACCCTAGAACTTATATTTTTAATTCATTCTTAGGGCAGTTATATGTATAGTTCCAATATCAAATTTCACTTCTTGGTCCTTCATTCAATATCTAGAGATAAATAGGTGGCCAATCTATCAACCTAAAATACAATCCAGTGCAATCAACTAATAATAAGGTTTATTAATGGAAATATTGAATCAAGTCATTCAATCAAATTAATTACAAACCCTAGGCATGGGTAATTTAGCTCATCATCAATTCAAAAGAAACATTCATCTCAACAGAATTCAAATCGCAAATCTTTAATGAAATATTAATGTATATTAATAACAAAATCTTGAAATTAAATTGATTGAGATAATAGAAAAAACCCTTGAAGATGCCTAGAGTTGAAACTCCTTGTTCTTCCTCCTAGCTCAACTTGAATTGATGAAGAACTCCCAAGTTGACTTCATGTTTTTCAATCAATTGCTCTATCTTTATGAAAAATGAAGTAAAAACCCTCTCAAGCATTCAAATCAATTTTCTAAATTCATCAAAACTCTATCCCTTTCAATAGCTCCTTCAAGAATTGCTCAATAACTACTCCAAGAATTCTAAGAATTCTCTAGAATTTTCCAAAGAAGAAGAAGTGGGAGAAGAAGGAAGAATAAGGTGAAGAAGATGGTCTGCTCAGACAAGCTCTCACCCCCTATTTCAAATTATTTCCAATTAAAAAGCACCTTTCCATCTCGCACACCATTCTCCACTTCCATTTGTTCTCTCTTTCCCATTTTTAAACTTTTCTTTCCATAAAAAACAGCTCACTTTTTTATTTTTTTTAAGAAAACATTCATGTTGTCTTGTCCCACAAATCATATAAGAAAAATAAGGGAATCTTACTTAGATGCGGCATGTTTTTGGTTTGCCTTGTCCGTGTGGATGTGCCATGGTCAGTGACATGTCCAATGTTCCTTTTTGTGCTTAGTTATGCTAGTTTCCACCTGTTTCTCTACTGCAAGACAAGGCCAAGACCATGTGACCGTGTTTAAGACTGCCGAAATTCTCTTCTTGCTCTCGGGAATGGAACACGGCTAAGATGGAGCTTTCTTGGTCATGTCATCATGTATTCCTATGAAAATATTTTCTATCCCATTTGCATGGATGATCATGATTTAGAAACTTTCTATGATTGTCAAACCAATAAGTTTTTTCCCTTGATGAGGAAAGGTAAATGTCAGAGTATACTCCATACTATTTGGATAAGCTAATCTCCTAGCAGTACTTTATCTAGACAAAATCGCATATGTTGGAAAAAGTCAAAAGTTAGGTAAAAAGTCAAAAGTTAAATGTAAAATAGTTATATATAATTATTATTAAAAAATTAAATTAAATTAAAATTAATTATGGATAGGAAGAAGAAAATTTTCTAATATTTTAATGGTTAAATATTTTGTAACAATATATATTAATGAGGGGAAATTTTGGAATTAGGATAATATAAAAGTCTTCTTCTTCTTCTTATTTATCACTTTGGCCAAAATTTTAAGGGAGCAAGGAAGAGGACTTCTTCTTCAGGTACATCTTATTTCACAATATTTTTCAAGGATTTTAATGTGCTTTTGAGGTTGATGCAAAGATTCAAGTTTCTTTCCTTTTAAGCTTGTTTCTTGAATTTTTAAATTATGTAATTGTAAGAGTAGAGAGAAATTGGCTTGAATTGAAATAGGAGATGTTTATGGAGTGATTGTGATGTGTTTATATTGAGTTGGAGTTTAAATTAGTTAAGATGAGCATGATTGGTGAAGTTAGAGTTTATGGGTAAATATGTAAAATTTGGGATTTTGAAGGGGGCAGATAAATTATAGAAATGGGTTGTTTTGATGTTGTTTTGATGCCTATGTGTTGATTTTATAGTTGGATGATGGAAATTAATTTGTTTTCTTGGATTTTGAGAAAGGGTAGTAAGGGGAAATGTGTGCTTAGGCCAAATTGGTATAAGTAGTGAAGCTTAGGGCTTTTGAATTTGAAGCTTGGAATATGTTATTAGGTTGATTCGGAAGCTAAGAAAGGTTAGTACATACTTTATTAACATATAATTTCAATATTTATGTTTGGCATTATTCATTTTTGCATACTTTAAAGGATGTTTTTGTTCCTTTAAAGTGGCATTATGCATATGTAATACCCTTATACCTTAAATTCATATAATATATACACCTCGTATATGCAAAATACATATTTAAGAAACAAATGTACTACAATAAATTCATATAAATGTCCTTAATTTAATATTAAAAGTCATTTATAATTTTGTAAAAGAAAATCTTTGGAAATAATTCTCCAGAGTTTTGTTTGTAATTTCAGTATTCCCCAAATCGTCAAACACACAACCTGCATGAAATTGAACACTCCCAATATTTTAATTTTCATAATTCTTCCCAATTCTCCAAAACATATTCATAAAACATTCAACTAATTTTTCTTAATTACATTTATATATATACATCATAATCTCAATTCTTTACTTAATAAACAAGACTTAAGTATTATTATACATAAACAAGAATACATAATTATTACTAAACTTTTACATGTATGCAGTTGTCAATGTTGGTCATGTAGCATCCTAGATCTTCATATATCAACCACAACCCGGATCTTCAGAATTCGCAACTCTCTCACCTATGCGATTCATATAATCGTGTTAAGCATATAGCTTAGTTGTACAAGTTTAAAACAACATATATATACATTTTAATACTTTTCCTCATAATGTAACTTGCAATATTAATATAAACACATTTCATGTATAATTCATTCATCATATATACATATATGTATTCAAACCTGTAATCACACACATTCACACATACATTGGGCCCAATAACCCCTATACAATCACTAATTCTAATTCTCGCATCAATTTCACAATCCAGCTCTACGCATGTCCATTTATCTCAATCTCATGACCTAGCTACCCTCAAGTCTATTAATGTATGCATAATTAATCTCAATAGTTTTGGACGAGTAATTGTATAGGTTACATACGCACAATAACATATTATTCTTTCACATTCTCATCTCTTTATCACATTTCTCAAATTCCATCACATTTACTCTTTCTTTCATAGTTTTCACATTTTCTTTCTCATTTCTTGTCACATTGCTCACTTCTCATCTTTTCCAATCAATTTTAGCATATTTCACATTTTATGCATCACGCACATATCCATTGTAATATCCATTCTACAATGGCTCATCTTTCATACCTCATGCATTAATCGCTCTCTTAATTATATCGTATACATATTCTTATCAACTCCAAAAATGAAAGTGGCATAACACATTCTCAAATTGACAATGTTCTATGCCAACAACAATATTATTCAAATAATTATTATTAAAAATATGTACTAAACTTATTTGCTTCCAAAATCACTCCAAACCCCTTTCCAAGCTAAAGCCCTAAACTCCACCACTTTTACTACTTTGTCCTGCACATACATAATCCAACAATAAGCAACATTATCCATTTAAAATAATTCTCATACTAATTTTATAAAATTTAATCACTAATTACTCAATTTCTAACCAATTCCCAACAAAACCCAAATTTCTTCCCTTACTACGTTACCCAAACTTCAACTATCCATATTCACTTCCATCACCCAACCATAAATTCATTACATATGCATCAATATAATATTAAAACAACTCATTTTCACAATTATAGAAACATCTTTCAACAACCCTAATTTTCACATAATTAACATATCCATATACCCTAACTTTACAAAAACTTACTCATATCAAATTTCCAGCCATAAAATCATAATATTTGTACTAAAACAATATTAATTCATCTCATTACAACAATTAAAATCAACCATATCAAAACCACAATTTCCACATTATCATTTAATAACCCTAAATTCACAATTTATGCTTATCTTGATAAATTGGTCATCAAATCATCACATATCAACAAAACCCAAATATTTATGTATGAGTATGAACTTTTCAAAATGAAGACAAACAAAAATGTCACCGAGATGAGAAATCAGCTACTTGCTATTGTCAATGACTTAAAGAAATATAGAAAAATCTATGATCAAGGTGATGTCAATAGCAAAATATTGAAAGCACTTAGAGCCAAGAATAGGTTTGAATTAAAGGTTTCTTCAATTGAAGAAGCTCATGATCTTAGCACACTAAGAACCGATGAGCTTATTGGAAAACTCTTCACTTTTGAATTGCACACTAAAAAAGAAGATGAAAAAGACAAACGAAAAGTAATAGCTCTCAAAGTCACTAAAGAAGTTGAGAGCTCAAGTGAAAAAGATAGTTATGATGATGAAGAAATGGCCATGCTATCTAGAAAAGTAAGTGAATGGAAGAGAAAGAGGAGATTGCAACCAAAAGGTAATCCCTCCAAATTCTCTTTCAAGGTAAGGAGAAGAAAAATGAAGTAAAATGTTATGAATGTGGCAAGCCGAATCACATCAAAATGAATTCCTTCAAAATCAATAACAAAAAGAAATAGGACAAGAAGAAGAAGAAATCTCTCAAAGCCACATGGGATGATAAGAAAGGAATTGAAAATCTATGTCTCATGGATATTGGTGATGATGATGATCACACCTATGAGGTAGGTACACAATTCTCGAACTTGAATGCATATAGTGATAATGTTGATAATGCTTTAGATGATAGTGAGTTAGTTGAGCAAATGAACCTAAGAGTCCAAAAATATTTTTCTAAGATGAAGTCCTATAAAGAAAAAAAAACTCTAAACTAGAAAAATATTTTGTTTCTTTAAAAAGTTCTACTTTAGAATTAAAACCTCAAATGAACAATTTTTTAAATTCCATTGATGAAATGTCTAGAATTCACATAGCTTAGATAAGGTAATCAAGGAAAATAGCACTTTGAAAGAAGAAATAAATGAACTAAAGAATTTTATTTCAAAATTTCACAAAGGTAAGGAAGCCTTACAAAGGTAAGGAAGCCTTGGATACATTGATTAGTGTCCAAAGGTCACCTTTCTTAAAGTATGGCTTAGGGTTTAATGGCTTTTCCACTACTACATATAATGCACCAACATTTATTAATGCATCTACAACTCAAACATCTAGTGTTGAAGTTGTAAAGAATACAAATGCATACACCAAGCCAAAAAAACCTAAATAAGATACATTAGACTCACTAGGCTCTAGAACTAAGGATCCAAGAACAAATTATGCATACATGTACACAAGGCATGAACACAACCACAGGTATGCATATAAAAAATCCTATCTCACACACACTTGTGATTGTCAATTTAATTTTTCAAGGTTTAATATAAAAAGAATGCAAAAGCATAAAATTCTGTATCAATGCCAATATTGCATGAAATTTGGTCACAAAAGTATATTTTGTTACATTAGAAAGGCTCACCTCAAATTAGAGGATCCTCCTGCAACTAACCCCTAAGGACCCAAGTTCACTTGGATACCTAAAAGAAGATAAACCTTATTGTCTTGTAGGTATACCTAAAGTCTACTATCAATGAAAGTGTTTGGCTTATAGATAATGGATGTTCAAGGCACATGACCGGTAATGCAAAACTTTTCACAACTCGTACTTATAAGCAAGGAGGTAATGTGATATTTGAAAATAATGCTAAATGAAAAAATTATAGGCATTAGTTCTATTGGTATGCTTGTTAAAAATCTAATTGATTATGTGTGGCTAGTTGATGGATTGCAACATTAAATTCTTAGTGTTAGTCAATTGTGTGACAAAGGATATAATGTTAACTTTAATTCTAAAGCATTCAAAATTACCTATTCTAGTGGTGAACTTGCATTTAATTGTAGTAGAATTAGTAACACCTATAAAATTGACTTACACTCTAATAATCCTTTTGAATGCTTAGTCAATATTAGCAATGATACTTGGCTTTGGCATAGAAGATTAGGACATGTTAATATGGACCAATTACAATGTTTAAGCAAGAAGAACTTGTAGATGGTCTCCTTAAAATGAAATTTAATAAAGATAAAATTTGTGAACCTTGTCAATTTGGAAAACAACATAAAGTTCCTTCAAAACAAAGAATATTTTAAATACATCTAGACCCTTAAAATTAATTCATTTGGATTTGTTTGGTCCTAAAAGAATTGCTAGTCTAGGAGGTAAGTTGTATGTATTTGTGCTTGTTGATGATTAGTCAAGGTTTACATGAGTTAATTTTTTAACTCAAAAGAATGAAGCTTTTAATCATTTCAAAGTTTTAACGAAAAGAGTTCAAAATGAAAAAGGCTATGTAATCACATCTATTAGAAGTGATCATGGAAAAAAATTTGAAAATCAGAACTTTGAAAATTTTGGTAATAAACATGGTATTTCACATACTTTTTCAGCTCTTAGAACACCATAACAAAATGGTGTAGTTGAAAGAAAAAATAGAACATTTGTTGAAATGGCTAGAACAATGCTCAATGAATTTAGTTTACATTCTAACTTTTGGGAAGAGGCCTTTAATTCCGTATTTTATATTTCAAATCGAGTTTTCAAAAGACCCTTAATGAATAAAACTTCTTATGATCTATGGAATGGAAGAAAATCTAAAATTTTATACCTTAGAGTATTTGGATGCAAAATGCTTTATATTAAACACCAAGGACAACCTTGGAAAAGTCTCATCCAAATCGGATGAAGGAGTGTTTTTAGGATGCTCATCTTCAAGTAAAGCATGTAGAGTATTTAATAGAAGAACTTTAGTAATTGAAGAATCAATTCATGTTATCTTTGATGAATCCTCTAAGATTGATCATGGGAAAGGTAGTACTCCTGATGATTTTGTATGTACATTTAAAGAACTCAAGACAAAAGATGCTTCAAAGGAAAACAATGATGAACTAGAACACATAGTGGAATAAGAAAAACCTAAGATGGGAGAAATTTAAGAACTACCCAAAGATTGACATTATCAAAAATTTAAGAACTCATCATTGGTGATACTTCAAAGGAGTAACTACTAGATCAAAA
The DNA here is from genome assembly GCA_947685225.1 of Garcia nutans. NCBI lineage: Eukaryota > Viridiplantae > Streptophyta > Magnoliopsida > Malpighiales > Euphorbiaceae > Garcia > Garcia nutans. The sequence goes on from CANTUV010000005.1 coordinate 20,984,829, forward strand.
TTTAAGTACTTAGATTCTAATGTTGCTTTTCTTTCTCAAATAGAGCCAAGGAGTATTGATGAGGCTCTTCACGATGAATGTTGGGTGATTGCAATGCAAGATGAACTCAATCAATTTAAAAGAAACAAAGTGTAGGAACTTGTTCCTAGACCCAAAATCATCCAATTATTGGTTGCAAATGGGTATATAGGAATATGCTTGATGAAGATGGTCTCATTACTAGAATCAAAGCTAGATTTCTAGCCAAAGGTTATAACTAAGAAGAAGGCATTGATTATGATAAGACATTTGCCCCCATAGCAAGATTAGAAGCAATTAGAATTTTGCTTGCATTTGTATATCATATGAATTTTAAAACTTTTTCAAACGGATGTCAAAAGTGCTTTTTTGAATGGCTTTATTAATGAAGAAGTATATGTTGAACAACCCCCTAGTTTTAAAGATTATAATCTTTCAAATCATGTCTTTAAATTAACCAAAGCACTATATGGATTGAAGCAAGCTCCAAGAGCTTGGTATGATAGACTTAGTGTTTATTTATTGGAAAATGGTTTTATAAAAGGAAAAGTTTATACTTCACTTTTTATGAAAAAGAAATTGCATAACATTTTAATTGTACAAATCTATGTTGATAACATTATATTTGGTGCTAATAATGAATTTTTGTGCCAAGAGTTTGCTTCTTGTATGACTAAGAAATTTGAAATGAGCATGATGGTTGATCTTAAATTCTTTCTTGGTCTATAAGTTAAGAAATATAAGGATGGTATCTTCATCAATCAATCAAAATATATAAAGGAACTTCTCAATAAGTTTGGCATGGATGGTTGCAAAGCAAGCAAGACTCCAATGAGTACATCCTTGAAATTTGAGAAAGATGAAAGTGGTAAGAAAGTTGATGAGAAGAAATATCAAGGTATTATTAGATCACTTCTTTACTTAACTGCTTCTAAATCCGATATAATGTACAGTATTTGTTTATGTGATAGATTTCAATCATGCCCTAAAGAATCACATTTGAATGCCACTAAAAGGATCTTAAAATATTTGAGCAGAACATTGCATTTAGGACTCTGGTATCCTAGAAATACATCATCTGACATTTTAGGCTTTTTGGATGCTGATTTTGCTAGAACCTACTGGATAGAAAAAGTACGATCGTTGCATGTCATTTTCTTGGTAATTGCCTAGTTTCTTGGTTTAGAAAGAAAGAAGTGTCGTTGCTCTTTCTACTGTGTAAGCTGAATATATTACTTCATGTTTTTGTTGTACAAAAGTTTTATGTATAAAGTAAGAATTACTAGATTATGATAAAAATTTTGATCACATTCACATTAAATGTGACAATACAAGTGCCATTAATCTATCAAAAAATCCAATCCGACATTCTAGGTCAAAACATATAGATATTAGGCATCATTTCTTGAGAGATAATGTTCAAAATCAAAAAGTAATTCTAGAATTTATAAATACTCAAAATTAAATTGCTTATATCATTACAAAACCCTTGAATGAAGAGAGATTAAATTTTATAAAACAACATATAGGAATGATAGATGGAAGCACTTTAAATTAAATTTTTTTTAATTTGATTGAATGTACATATCAATAATGGAATTTATGAAATGATGGAATTAGAATTACTTACAAAAGTATATATTCCTCATTTACATCTATTTTGATCATTCATAAATGTTTACTTTTTGATTGCTTAATCTTACTAAAAATTTCAATTTATTATTAGATGGTTACACTTAAATGATAATTTGCATTCCTTTTTGTCTTTGTCAAAGGGGAAGGGGGGAATTGATTGAATTGCATTATTTGAATTTGCACTTAATAGCATATGTTATTTGAATTTGCACTTGATAGCATATGTTAAGGGGAAGCATTTGTCAAAGGAAGAACATATGTTAAAGGGAAGGGAAAAACACTCTTTAGACATGAAAACTTTTAAAGTTCATTTTAAATTAATTCAATTTAATTTCCAAAGTCAAAAAGAGGGAGATTGTTGGCCAAACTATGGGCTTCTATTTCAATCTTAGGCAATCAAATTGAATAGGACTAATATTTATACTAAGTAACATTTTTCTAGGACTTTAATTTTTCAAGAAATCTCATGATCAACCAAACTCAAGAGAAGTTAGCCATACCGAGCTAAAGTTTGACCGCACTAATACTGAGCTGATGAGCATTCCAATAACGAGGCAAAGAGAATGATCATTCCAAAATCGAGCTGACCGTATTGGAGTATGGTACAACCAGACCAAGCCTCAACTACCATAACTGAGCATGAGCTGAGCAGACCAAGCTAAAGCTAAAATTATGTAGTAGAGTTCATGATCAATGTCACTCCCACATTGTTAAAAGACTATATGACCCGACCAGACCTCTGAGCAGTCTGATCATACCAAGCCTGAGCTAAATCCTCAGAACATCTAGTAGAACTCATGGTCGCTGTTGCTCCAAAAACTTCAGCATACCACACTTGGTACCACCGGACCTGATAAATTCTAACTGAATCGAGCTAGAGCTAAAAATCCAATAAAGTTCCAGAGGAGTTCATGGTTGCCAATACTCCCAAAATCTCAGCATACTAGAATGAGAATGACCAGATCTAGCTTGTTATTACCATACCAGTTGAATTGGGGTTAGAAAATTATAGATGTTACTTATCCACTCAATTATTGGATGTCATGTGTACTAGTTGTTGAAGAACTTGTGTCAGAAAAATGGAGAGCATAACCCGACCAAGCTTAGTCCGACCATGCCGAGCCTGAGCCAACCAAACCAAAATCAATCCAGCCATGAACTTGCTCTGAAAAGTGATTAAAGTGGGAGATAAGAATCAAACATGTTGGTTACCACCCCAAAACGGCTAGTTGAAGACTTGAAGGCTATAAATACCATAAGAAATCTCATTTTTTGTGATTGTAATTGCTAAGATTAACAACTTTCATTTGTTTGCATCAAAATTTCTACTTGTATTCTTTGAGTGTTGTGTGTGAGTATTAAACACCATTGTAAGTTTGAGTGTGAGCATTGAAACACTTAGGTTTTAGAGTGAGCCTGGGAAAACTCTTGTTGGGTTGTGAGGAAAAGACTCAAACCTTGTAAAAGTTTGGTATGAGCTTGTGAAACTCAATATGGAAAAATAGCAAGTGGAATCATAGCCAGTTGTTAAGGAAGTGGATGTAGGATTGAGGTAATCCAAGCCACTATAAACTCCTTTGGTTCATTCTTTTCTATTCTACTCCTTTCTTGGTTTGTTTGATTTAAAATTTTAATTTACCTCCACTTCTTCAAAATAACCAATTCACCTTCCTCTTGGTTGCCATCTTGTGACAACATAAACAATATCATATTATAAATCAAACAAATCCATCAAAATTGGCAACCATATAAGATGGAAACATGCCCTTATAAACGTCTAAATTCATAAAAACAGATAAAATAGGACACACGCCAAAAGATGAAAATGTGTTCCTTATAATTGTCCCAATGTCCTTAAAATAAATTAAATTATACAAACTAAATAAATTAAACAAATTGGGCATCCACGAGTAGAAACATGCCTTTTATAACTTTGAAATCCATAATCAATCAATCAAAGATTCATAACAAAATAAGTAACCAAACAAATAATTATTTCATCACACCAACAATTGTAAATTAGGGCTAAACTAATGAAATTAAGATTAATCACAAAAATTACAATCCATAAGAAAATTTTAATATTAACCCATTAATGAAATATAGGCAATACCCGCAAAAGGTAATCGATTTACCATACTCACTAAATAAGTTGCTGCCTCCATAATATAAATTAGGGTTTTAATTCATAATTTAGGATTTTAATTATCAAGTTAGCATTTTTATCTTAGAGCTAGGGTTTTAACATGCAAAGTTAGAGTTTCTCATATAAATTAGGGTTTAATCATAAAACTAGGGGTTTGGGTGACCGAATTATGGTTTGGTTGATCAAATTAGGGTTTTAGTTAACAAACTAGGGTTTGGCCATGCAATAAAGTTTTGGTTTACAAATTTATGGTTTTAGATCACAATGCAAATAGAATTAAAATAATAATAAGTTAAAGCCCCAATGAATTTGCATAATTAAACGAGGTTGACATTTTGATAAGTTAAATAATAAATTTTGTTGAAGAAGTTCATACCTTAGTTGTAGATTCCACAAAGCAATTGCATTGATCTAAGCCTAGGCAAAACCTACCTTGCTACTGCGTGAGTAAAATGAGCTTTGATGTTGTGTCTCTAGCCTTTTGCTCCTTTTTTTACCTTTATGTTTAGTTTTTTTGTCTTTGTAGCTTTTGTCTATTGGTGTTGATTGCTTTATGTCTCTCTTTTGTTTTTAATTGCTTAATTGCTAACTGTAGCTGCCTTCTTTCTTTACTCTCGGTTGCTCTCTGCCTAATTTCAGTGCTAATTGTCGCTCTCAGCTTTTTGCTTTTTTTTAATTACTAATTGTGGCTTCTTGCTTTTTTTTAATTACTAATTGTGGCCTTTGCCCTTTTTAATTCTTGATTGTCCCCTTTTTAAACACTAATTAGCATTTAATCAGGTTGCCACTCGTTTAGAAAGTTCCAATTACATCATAAAACCTTTTGTTTATCTGAATTAATTGAGTTTTAGTAGAATTAAGATTAGTAAGATCAACCTTAAGCTCATAGTGGATTGGCTTAGCCAATTCATCATGAGAATGGCTCATGACCAATTAGCATGGCCAATTCGTTATGAATCCTGGACCGGTCCAGTTTTAGCTTTTTTAAATTAGACCATAGTTGATTTGGGTTTTTTAATTGTATCCAAATTTTAATTGGGACCTTTTAATTGAAACCAAATTTGATTCGAGCCTTTCTAATTAGAATTGAATTTAATTTGGGCCAAAATTAAAGGTCTACAACTGGATAGACCCAAAATGAGAATGCTACATAGATTAATTTATCACAACAATGTTAAGTAGTCCTTCGACCTGAAATCACTATAGTTCCCTACATGAGTTTTGTGTTTTGACATAATTCCATTTTACTTTTAAATGGATTTAATAAGGATTATTATTGGACATTTAATGAATCATGAAGAGGGATATAGATAATTTAGATGAGATTTGTTCCTCTCATATATTGACAGAGATGTCTCTAGGCCGCTTGACAAGTAAGACTGAGAAATATGCATGGTCATCCTCAAATAAGTTAATAAGAGTTATTAACATTATTTGTTAAGTCAGTTTTCTTGGGAATTAAGAAATTTTGATCAATCAATATAAGGATGACATATTTTATGCCTTATAATTGATCTAAGATATCGTGTAGCAAAATGACTAAATGTTTGATTGTGAAATAAAGTTAATTGGATCTCCAATCTTCAATTAATTTGGATAATCATAATGTCTTGCTAGCGGCTACTTATGATTTATGGGCTTAAGGTAATAATGAAAGACCATTGCCAATATTAAGTGAATCCACAAGCGTAGAACGAATTAAAATAGGCATAATAATATGAGTTCTATTAAATGCATTCTTAGAAATGTTGTAGAAATTAAAATGTTTTTATTTTTTTAATGATATATATATTTATATTTATATAAAATTTTGAAGATGCATAATTATTTTCTTTAATGGTTAAGAAGACCTAATGGGGTTATACATATAAATGTATATATAGGTATTTTGTTTCCTAATGGATTTTGTGGAATTTTGAATTTTAATATATATATTAGATATTTATAATGTATTAATTATTGAGGATAATTAATAAAGTTAAAATTTGAATATGGTTAGGATAAAAACCGTAATAGATTCACCCAAGAGATATATATATTATATTCTATTAGTTAAGTATTTATATGTTTTAAGAGAAAAACTTAAAAAAGAATGAGACTCATATTATTTTCTGAGGAGAGTCTTTAAAAATCGAGTGCTAGGACACTGTAATCTATTTTAGAGTTTGATTTGCTCATGTGGATACCACTAAAGGGTGTTTGTATCAAGTAACAACTAGTGATCCTTTCATTTGGTTCAAAGAAAAGGTTTAAATCTCGCTGCAAGAGTTAATATATGTTAACCCTTCATATGATTTAATTGGAAGGCATGGATCCTGGTAGGGTTTTCTTGGATTATATATTTGATTTCCAATGCTATTTATTTTCTTAATATCTATGGAAACCTTACAATGGTATCAGAGCCATTTGCTTTCCAATTAAATTGATTTTGATTATATATGTGATATATGATGGCCTGAGTATTTGGTTTCATTTTCATATGAACTTGATTATTCATTATAAGACTATTATTTTTCTTAATTGGAATTCATTTTTGAAGCCAAAATTAGGGCTTTATAATCGCATAAACAGTAGCAAAATATAATAGGTTTAAACCTGTAAAAACATTTTTGAAACCTAAATTGTGATTATGGCAGATTATTTAAGTGTTAAACAATTTAAGTATAATATGATTACAACAGTTTGAATTCGATTAAAATGTGACTATTTTGTTACTAATATGATTAATAACATATATTCTGAAGGTAGCAACTCATTCAACGAGTATGGTAAATCATTTATCTTTTGGGACCGCCGTATGCATTGCTCCCTATATTTCATTAATGGCTTATTGATAAAATATTATGATTATTCTATGATTGAGATGTATGATTTCTTTTATATGTTATATGCATGGTGCATAGCAAGGCCCTTTTGAGACCTATGTGATTGGCAAGTTTTTTTTATTAGTTTTGTAATCTTAAATACGGCTTGCGTGTCATTTTTTTTTATGTAACTTTAGGTTTTAATAGAAGATTTTTATACCATATTGATGTAATGTAATGAAGAAAAGAGAAACGCAAGATGAAGAATTTATCATAATTCATCAAGGCAATACCATGGAGATGAAGATTTACCTAGGTTGATCATTGATTTTTTATTGGCTTATAAAATCAATCTAGTTTGGGGCCATGCCATGACACATTTATATTGCTTATCTATATACATGTATGTGATGCTATGTATGTTTATGGGTGAATGGATAATGATTATAACTATATTAATGAGATTAATAACAAGAATAAAATAAATAAAATGGTAAAATCCCTTGCATAATATTAAGTCATTAAAATACCTTCCATAACTCTACACTTGTCAAGACTTTGATGGCCTTTAATATGGGTCTGCCAAAGCAAAGTGTATTAGACAATCTTAGTAAGACAGGATGAATAATGGTGATATCCATAAGTATGAAATGGTTAGACTTAACTAGGCTATCAAAATGGTTTTAGGCTAAGGCACTAGATGGGATTTTTCACGTCGGGACATGAGATGTCAATCCCATATTCATACAAGAGTTATAGGAGCTGTAATTAGAAAAGAATTGCTTACCTGAATAACAAAATTTTAAGTGATAAGACAAAGCTTACTTAGGATTTATGTAATATCCATAATCTTGGAGAAATTAGATAAGTATTTGGAGGTAAAGTTGTTGTATTAATCTAATGTATATCTAGTATATCTAATATATGCGTAGTATATGCATTATATATATATATTATGTATGTTGGTTATATGTACATATATTATATACTTGATATATATAATATATATATATGGTATATTTGATGTGTGCATAGGGTACACATTATATATATATGGGTAAATATATATATATATAAATTAAATATACATTATACATACATAATATAAATACATTACATAAACATATACATAAAAGTTTATGTAACATATTGTTGTCCCAAGATGGCAACCAAGAGGGGGGGTGAATTGGTTTCCTCAAGAAATAATGACAATTTAAAAAACTCAACAAACAAGAAATGCGGAATAGAGAGTTGGTTGAGTAATGGAGAAAGGAAAGAACACACAAGATTTATAGTGGTTCGGATTTACTTCAATCCTACATCCACTACCTTAACAACTTGTTAAAGTTCCACTAGTCTTTGAAGTTTTTACAAGCTCACTTCCAACTTTACAAGTGTTTTTCTTAGGCTCACACTTACAACCCAAACAAGAGTTTTACAAGGCTCACTCTCTCAACCTAACAAGAGTTTTACAAGGCTTACTCTCACAACCTAACAAGAGTTTTACAAGGCTTACTTTCACAACCCAAGTGTTTCCCAAGCATACACTCAAACTTATACAATGGTGTTTTCAATGCTAACACCTAACATTCATAACAATTCAAATACAAGTTTAAGTAAAAGGAAATTTGTTGCTTGGCTATAAAAATCTTTTCTCAATGCTGTCTCTCCTTTTTTGTTTTCTCATGGAAACATTGTATTTATAGCCAATGTGGTCTTACTAGCCGTTATTGATGTTTAGAATAAAGTCTTGGCAGATTAGACCTTCTTTACTTAAACTGTCCGAAGCACTTCGCGGTCGCCTTTCATACAAGGATGGTCGCGCTCATGCTTCACGCGGTCGTCCTTTTAACCAGGGACGGTCGCTTCTTTTGAAAAAGCTTCAACGGTCCAATTTTAGTGCTCTGCAGCTGGAATCTTGCCCATGATGTGTTTGTCGGACCGTTTCTTGCCCATGCTGTGTTTGTCGGGACGGTCGCGCCAAGCAGAGGTGCGGTCGCCCTTTTTGAATATTTAAGTGGGTTTACAACGGTCATATCACGTGTCACTTTCTGACAGAGCAAAAGAGATGTCCGCCATAATTTGAATCTCGCGGTCGCCCTTGGTAGCTTTTCGCGGTCGAACTCACATTCTCGCGTTGAACTTCTGGACGCATCTGAGGACGCGAACACTACTGTCTCTTTGAGTAATTTCTTCTTGAATTGTGGGGCGGTCGCGACTCTGAATGGGGCGGTCGCTAAAATGATAAGCGAGGTCGAGTTATTCACCGTTCTTGTCACCGCGAACCTTACTGTGATTGTAATGATTTAAGTTCCTTCAGTAGCGGTCGGGCAAATAGTTGGACGGACGCTATTCTGTAGGAGCGGTCGCGACTTAGGTCGAACTTCTGACCGCGAAACCTACTGTGACAAGGTTTCATTCTGTAATTGCATGGAGCGGTCGTATTCAGGTGAGGTGCGACCGCTATACTTGTTCTGTTCACCTTTAATTGAAGCAACCTAATCCTGCAACAAGCTTTCTCAAACACAAGTTAAATAGATCATCCATTTGAGTTGTCAAGGATCAAAATTGAGATCATTTGTATAACAATCTCCCCCATTTTGACTTTGACAATTCAAATGGAATGATGAGAAAAATAATAAGTCTAAAATGCTCCCCCTTAACATATGCAACAATCATGGTTAAGAGCATTGTGATTATTAGTTTATCTTGGTGCAAATGTTATTGTTTGATGCAAACATTTCTCCCCCATAAGCATTTCTCCCCTATTGCAAATGTTCAACAAATTGTTCTTGTTTTCCCATTATTGTATTTTTCATTCCATTTTGGTATTTTTCTCCCCCATTGTCATAGGCAAAATGAAACAAATGTTAAACAAAACCATTAACAAAAAAATGAAAGGGAATATAAACATTATATATATTAAAGTGAAGGAAAGTACAAGACAGAAAGCAAAGTAGCAAACATATGAAAATGCAAACAAAAACAAATTAAAGCTAAGCTATTCTGAGTCATCATCTATGTCTAACTCTTCTTCAACTAAAGGAGCTTTCCCTTTATCTTGAGGTGCAACAGAGGCAGAGCTAGTGCTAAGGGACTCTTCTTCTTCAGCAACGCTTTGGGTGTGATCACTTATATCCCAATCTTCAAGGTTGCATTGAGGCAAGTCCAATTTGCCTTGCATGTCATAAAGATCATGGTGCATGTGGGATATAAGGTCTATCCTTTTGTTCAAGTGCTGGAATCTCTTGGAGACACTTTTCTTGAACTTAGAGAGTTTCCTTGAGAGAGTTTTGATAGCTTGGAGGATGAGTTGTGTGGAGGATGAAGCAGTTTCAGGAGCAGCTTTTGATGAAGTTGCTTTTGAAGGTAGTTCTACTGCAACTTCTACAGAATCTCCCTCTTCCTCAATTGTATACCTTGGCCTTTTCTTTTGCTTATCCATAACTCCTTTCTTGCCATAGCAGTATACATATGATCCTTCTATCTTCCTTACACAACCAGCATGCTCTAAGTAATCCATTGTGATAGCATTGGAGGCTAGAGTGAAAGGGTTCCTCCAAGTAGCTAAGTTCAAATCATTCAGAAGGTTTAGGTGCCTAGCTATTTGAGTAACTTGAGAGGATAGGAAGAAGGTACCAGTTCTTGTAACAGCATGATGGTAAAGGGTGTCAATCAAGAACTTGGTTGTGTTCATTTTGATGTTGTGGGTGAAAGCATAGAGAAAGATAAGGTCTCTCTTGGTTACTTTCTCATTCCCATCTGCTCTTTGATGAATGGTATAGGTGATAATCCTATGGAGCATCCAGTGGGTGAGAGATTTGATGTGCCTGGCTTTAGATTCCTTTTCAAAGGAAGTTTCAATGGAAATTTCTCGCCAGAAATCAGAAAGGGTTGGGTTTGAGAAGATTTGGTCATTGTAGGAGGTTATACCTTTAGAAGGGAAGTTCCAAATGTTGCCAAATCCTTCTAGGGTTAAGAATTGATACTGATCAAAGAGTTTGAACCTAACCCCATACCACCCTAGTGCAGAGTTTGCATTTTTCTCAATTTGGAAAGACATGAGAAACTCCTTACTTAGACTAGAGTAGCCTACCTCTTCTGGAAAGACAAAATTTCTCCATCCAAGGACATCCAACAATTCTTCAATTTCGTCCTTGATGTTCAAGGCAGACAGCATCCCACCAAAAGGTGATTTTGTAATATCTCTAATTATTCCCTAGTAGTTTTGATGTTATTGTTGTTGTTGCATGTGAACTACGCTTATATGGTAAGTGGATAAATTGGAAAAGAATGTGTATGTATTGTTAGAAAGAAATTTGTGTAGAGAAAGATGTATATGTTATGTATATGGCTATATATATAGCATATAAATTAGTCAAAGGAAAAGTCAAGGTGTTGGAGTTAGTGGAAGAAGATATTTCTTTTGTTAGTGTGAATTACATAATTGGGCATATAAGAGACAAAAGGTTAGTTTTATTGATAAGGGTGTTTTGGTAAATTGTCTTGTTAAATTGAATGGTGGAAATTTAAAGAAGAAATGTAAGGTTGACTTGGCATTTTCTTCTCTTTTCTATCTTGTGTGGCCGGCTCACCTAAGGGACAAGGGAACAAGAGAATAATTCAAGGTTTTGATGATTTCTAGCTCAAGGTGAAGGAAGTTTTCAAAGTTACAAGTTGGAGTTTCAAGGAATTTCATTAGTTGGTAAGTTTTCTCTTAGTTTCTCTTGTTATTTTTGAAGTTTTGCTTGTGTTGAATTGTGTTTTGATGATGGTATGATTAAGGTTGTTTTTGGTGTGAAGTTAAGTTTTGAGATTTGCTTGTTAGATGAAGAGTTAAGTTGGTGTGAGATTGGATGTGATTATGTTGAGTTTGTGTTAGGATTTTGAATTGGTAAGTGTTGTTTATGTTGTGTTTGATTGATTATTCTTGTTGATCTTTGAGTTGAGTGTGTTTGTTGGTTTTAGAAGTGAAAATACATGTGTTTGGAAAAAGGGGGCAGTAGTGTTTTTGATCCCACGCCCGTGGCCTCTTGTTTGCTTTGGCCGTGGGGTTTGGTGCTTTGGGAGGCAGTTTCGGTTTCAAAGCCACGACCGTGGGGATATTGGTGGACACGGCCGTGGGCTTTGCTTAGTGTTGTTGAATCTTAGTTAGTGTTCTAAAGTTCTAAGATAAGGTTAATGAGTGATAAATGTTATAGAAATTGATGTGTTGCACCATTGTTTTGGGTTAGGTTTTGGAAGAGGTGAATTGCCCTAATTGTGAAGTGTAGAATCTTTGGAAAGAGGAGTGCTTAGAGTTGTGTGAGTGTTTATAAGGTAAGTACAACTACTTCATTGCATACAATTATAAGATGTGAAAGCATAACACTCATGCATTTGTTAAAGTATTGAGAACACTAATGCATTGTGAAAGCATAATTATAATGTTATGTGAATATTGTGATGAGTATGTGTAATGTATGGGAAAATTATTGATTGTGCATACATGTGTGATAGAGGATGGAACCAATATGATTAATTGCTTATGATGTAAGTGAAATGATTAAAGCATGTTTGTCTATATGCTAATGCAACGTGATGAATTGCTTTAATATGATTTGAGAAATGATGCAAAACCAGTGTGAATAGTTATGATGAATTAAATTATATGTGAGGCCATTGTGATGGGGCCAAGTTGATGTAAAAGAATTGGTTGAGGCATGATTGCCTAATGACTTATGAAATGTGGGATATGAAATGAATTGAGAAAGAATTAACTGAAATGTTGTGTGCTTAATATGTTGATTCAACTTTCAGAGCTCTGTATTTGGCGGCATGCCTATACTTTGCCTACGGGGCTAGACACTTGGTGTCATTTGATTGATATATTTGCCTACGGGGCTAGACACTTGGTGTCATTTGATTGATATATTTGCCTACGGGGCTAGACACTTGGTGTCATTTGATTGATATATTTGCCTACGGGGCTAGACACTTGGTGTCATTTGATTAATATTGCCTACGGGGCTAGACACATGGTGTCACTATTGACCAAAACAGTAACTCTGAACTTTGAATCACATATTAGGGTGTCCTGGGCCTAGGTCTGTCTTGGTTTTAATGTAATATATGAAATGTGAATTGGATGAGAAACTATGATTAATAAAGTGAGAATAGAAATGAATTAGTTTATTGTATTGTGCACAAAACTTGATTGTATGACATGGACATTGCATCAAAGCATATTGATATTGTAGTTTGTATTACTGAGCTTGTGGCTCAGCGCGATTGTGATTTATCGCGCAGGTAACAGAGAGGATCCTGAGAGTTCCACTAGACCGGGTGAGTCTAGACATTGAAGATTTGAGTGGGACTTAAAGATCAGAGAAGAGCTGCCAATAATGTATATATTTTGTATTTGGTGTATTTTGATTTTGGTATATAAATATTTGTAAATATTTGATCTACTTTCCGCTGTGTTTTAAATAAACTTTGTATCTATTTTGTTTGATGAATTACTTTAAAAGTTTTAAATTTATTCATAGTTTTGAAAATGAAGGTTTTGAATATTTTATTAATAGTGACAACCTATACTCAGTATACGTATATTACGATCGTATTAGCATGCTATGTACGTATACGGAATATAGGGGTGTTACAATTATTTTGGTATCAGAGCCTAGGTTTGAGATTCTCAACCTAGGGAAATTGTAAGAAAAAGATATTTTGATTTAAAAGTTGGTTTTTGAACAAAATATATACTTAGTATTGGCAGTCTCTGATCTTTAATAAGAAATAATCTGCTGTGTTTGCAGATACAGGTTGTAATGGATCCCCAATCAAGACAGTCTGTTGAGGGAAGTGCAGAGAGTATAGCTCCTGTTGAGAGTAGGGAGGGAGCTAGAGTTGAGGTAGCTAGTGAGGTACCTGCTTCAGTGTCTGGGAGATCAGTAGGTGATGAGGTTCCACCAGCCTGGTTTAGACACATGATGGAAGTTATGAGGCAAGCACCAGTGCAGCCACCACCACCACCTCAGCCTCAGATACCAGTGAGACAATATGATAAACTGAGGAAGTTTGGGGCAGAGGATTTTCTTGGTACGACAAATCCAGCGGTGGCGGAACAGTGGCTTGATAAGGTTCAGAGGATTTTTATTCAGTTGCAAGCCACGTCAGAGGAAAAGTTTGATTATGCTAGGTCATTATTGCAGAAAGACGCATATGACTGGTGGAAGACTGTACCACATGCCATGGACGATCCACCCACATTGACCTATGCTGATTTTCTTAGGGAATTTGAATTGAAGTATACTCCTAGGGAGTATAAGGATGCGAAGAAAATGGAGTTCTTGAGTTTGAAACAAGATCATCGGACAGTTACTGAATATGAAGTGGAGTTTATTCGATTAAGTCATTATGCGGGAGGCATTATATCCGATGATATTGACAGATGTAGGAGATTCGAAGAGGGGTTGAGGCCTTCTCTTGTATGTCATGTGGCTGGATCCAGATATACTGATTTCTCTCAGCTTGTGGCAGCTGCACGGAGTGTGGAAAGAGTTCAAAGCATTGCAGCTGCATCTGAAGAAGAGACTAGAGTGAGAAGACCTCAGTTTGAGACAGGATCTTCATCAGTAAAGAGGGGCAGAGGGAGCTTTGTTCCTAGAGTGGGAAGAAGTCAGAGACCGGTAAGTAGGTCAGGACAGTATCAGAGACAGAGACTGCGATCTACAGTTTCTGTGGCAAGTGCACCGACTCCGGTGACTCAGAAACCCACCCCACCTATTTGTGAGTATTGTACTAAGGCCCATTGGGGTAATTGTCGGAGGATTGGTGGTTTGGGGGTGTGTTTTCGATGTGGATCGCCTGACCATTTTATTAGAGAGTGTCCTGAGATGCAGGACCAGAGGTCAGTGGAATCTACAGCTTCTCGGCAGAGTTTTGGCAGAGGAGGTCGAGGAAGCAGGGGTGTCAGCCGAGGGGGTAGATCTGGGTTTGGTCAGAGAGGAGGATCTACACTCAGGGATGGCAGATCAGATGAGGCTGGGCCTTCTCAGCGGGTTTATGTGATGCAAAGACAGCCTGATGCTTCTGCAGTTATAGCGGGTACTTTTTCTTTATTTGGCATTTCTGTACTTGCTTTGATTGACCCTGGATCCACACATTCATACATTAGTGCATCTGTATTGCCTGTGTCTGAAATGCATGCTGAGTCCCTAGGATTTGATGTGTTGGTGACAAATCCTTTAGGGCATAGCGTGATTGTTAGTAAAGTGCATAGAGAGTGTGCAGTGGTGGTACAGGGTGAGAAATTTTGTGGTGATTTGATTGAGATGCCATTTAAAGAATTTGATTTGATTCTTGGCATGGATTGGCTGTCTAGACATGGAGCTATGGTAGATTGTAAGAAGAAGTGTGTTACTTTAAGAACCAGTGAGGATAGAGTAGTGTTGGTACCTAGTGAGCAGAGACAGCTTGCATCTTTGTTTGTTTCAGCTGTTGCAGCTAGGAAGATGATAAGAAAAGGGTGTGAAGCTTATCTTGCTCATGTGTTGGATACCAGAGTGGTAGGTTCTCAATTGGATAGTATTCCCACAGTTTCAGAATTTCCAGATGTTTTTCCAGAGGAGTTGCCAGGATTGCCTCCTGAGAGAGAGGTGGAGTTTGGTGTTGAGTTGTTACCAGGTACCACTCCTATCTCTATTACTCCTTATAGAATGGCACCTGTCGAATTGAGAGAATTGAAGGTGCAGTTGCAGGAGTTGCTGGATAAGGGTTTTATTCGCCCTAGTGTGTCGCCATGGGGAGCTCCTGTTTTGTTTGTTAAGAAGAAGGATGGTACTATGAGACTGTGTATCGATTATAGGCAATTGAATAAGATAACTATTAAGAATAAATATCCTTTGCCTCGAATCGATGATCTCTTCGATCAATTGAAGGGAGCAGCTGTGTTTTCTAAAATTGATTTGAGATCGGGATACCATCAATTGCGGGTTAGAGCTAAGGATGTGTCAAAGACAGCTTTTCGAACCAGATATGGGCATTATGAGTTTTTGGTAATGCCATTTGGTTTGACGAATGCACCTGCCGCCTTTATGGATCTGATGAATAGGGTGTTTAGGCCCTATTTGGATCAGTTTGTGGTAGTGTTCATAGATGATATCTTGGTGTATTCGCGGAATGAAGAGGAGCATAGTGAGCATCTTCGGATTGTATTGCAAATTTTGAGAGAGAAGCAATTGTTTGCTAAGTTATCAAAGTGTGAATTCTGGCTTGACCAAGTAGCTTTTCTCGGTCATATTGTGTCAGCTGATGGCATTAGGGTTGACCCGAGTAAAGTTGAAGCTATTTTGAATTGGAGTCCACCGAAGACTGTGACTGAAGTTAGAAGTTTTCTGGGATTGGCCGGTTATTACCGACGTTTTGTGAAAGGTTTTTCTTTAATAGCTACTCCACTTACCAGACTACTTCGGAAAGGAGTGAGATTTGTGTGGACTGATCAGTGCCAGACTAGTTTTGAGCAGTTGAAAGAAATGTTGACTCAAGCACCTGTTCTCACGTTACCTTTGGAAGATAAACCGTATGTGATCTACAGTGATGCTTCACATAATGGTTTGGGTTGTGTATTGATGCAAGAGGGTAAAGTGATAGCTTATGCTTCTCGACAGTTGAAACCGCATGAGCTCAATTATCCGACGCATGACTTGGAGTTAGCAGCCATTGTGTTTGCTTTGAAGATTTGGCGACATTATCTTTTTGGAGAGAAATGTTTCATTTATACTGATCACAAAAGTTTGAAGTATTTGGGTGTTCAGAAGGAGCTAAATCTTCGGCAGAGGAGATGGTTGGAATTGATTAAAGACTACGACTGCTTGATTGATTACCATCCAGGTAAAGTAAATGTTGTTGCTGATGCCTTGAGTCGGAAGTCTTTAGCAGGTTTGACTGCTTATTCGCTCTTGTTGCTTGTTGAGTTAAGAGCGTTGCATGCTAGTTTTGTAGTTTGTGATGATGGTGCATTGCTGGCACAATTGCAATTGAGGCCAGTGCTGTTAGATCAGATTAAGGAGGCTCAGTTGATTGATGAGAAAATTCAGAAGATTGTGTCAGTTTGTCAACAGGGAGAGAGTCGAGATTTTGTTGTGAGAGATAATGGAAGCTTATGGTTCAAGAGTAGATTGTGTGTACCCGATGATGCTAATCTAAAAAGGATCATTTTGGAAGAAGCACATCAGTCAATGTTTGCTATGCATCCGGGCAGTACCAAGATGTACTATGATTTGAGACAGTATTATTGGTGGTCCGGTATGAAGAGAGACATTACGGAGTTTGTGTCTAAATGTCTCACTTGTCAAAGGGTAAAAGCTGAGCATCAAGTTCCAACTGGGTTGCTTCAACCTTTGTCAGTACCAGAATGGAAATGGGATAGAGTAACCATGGATTTTGTATCTGGTCTACCATTGACACAAAAGAAGCATGATGCCATATGGGTGATTGTGGATAGATTGACTAAGACAGCTCATTTCCTTCCGGTGCGGATGGATTACTCTTTGGAGGGGTTGGCTGAACTGTATGTTCATGAGATTGTGAAACTGCATGGTGTTCCAATTTCTTTAGTGTCTGATCGAGATCCCAGGTTTACTTCAAGATTTTGGAAGAGTTTGCATAGTGCTTTGGGTTCTCGATTGCACTTCAGTACTGCTTTTCATCCACAGACGGATGGACAGTCAGAGAGGGTGATACAGATCATCGAGGATATGTTGAGAAGCTGTCATTGATTTCTCTGGAAGTTGGGATGGATTTTTGCCACTGGTGGAATTTGCCTACAACAATAGTCATCAATCCAGTATTGGTATGGCACCATTCGAAGCACTGTATGGTAGACGGTGTAGAACACCACTATGTTGGAATGAACTTGGTGAGGGCAAGCTCATTGGTCCTGATCTGATTAAAGAAACTGAGGAAAAAGTAAAGTTGATTCGAGGTAGATTGAAAGCAGCTTCAGACCGACAGAAGTCATATGCAGATCTGAAAAGGAGAGACATAGAGTTTGCTGTTGGAGATAAAGTATTTTTGAAAGTATCTCCTTGGAAGAAGATCTTGAGGTTCGGTCGGAAAGGGAAATTGAGTCCTCGGTTCATTGGACCGTATGAAGTATTAGAAAGAGTTGGGCCAGTGGCGTATCGACTTGCTTTGCCACCTGAGTTGGATCGTATTCATAATGTGTTTCATGTTTCTATGTTGAGGAGATATAGGTCGGATCCATCTCATGTGTTGCCAATTGAATCTATCGAAGTGAGCCCAGATTTGACTTTTGAAGAGGAACCAGTTGCTATCTTGGCACGAGAAGTGAAAGAGTTGAGGAACAAGAATGTGCCATTGGTGAAAGTTTTATGGAAGAATCATGGAAAAGAAGAAGCAACTTGGGAAAGTGAACAATCCATGCAAGAACAGTATCCTCAGTTATTTCAGAGTTAATTTCAGGTAATTTCGAGGGCGAAATTTCTTTTTAGAGGGGGAGAATTGTAATATCTCTAATTATGCCCTAGTAGTTTTGATGTTATTGTTGTTGTTGCATGTGAACTACGCTTATATGGTAAGTGGATAAATTGGAAAAGAATGTGTATGTATTGTTAGAAAGAAATTTGTGTAGAGAAAGATGTATATGTTATGTATATGGCTATATATATAGCATATAAATTAGTCAAAGGAAAAGTCAAGGTGTTGGAGTTAGTGGAAGAAGATATTTCTTTTGTTAGTGTGAATTACATAATTGGGCATATAAGAGACAAAAGGTTAGTTTTATTGATAAGGGTGTTTTGGTAAATTGTCTTGTTAAATTGAATGGTGGAAATTTAAAGAAGAAATGTAAGGTTGACTTGGCATTTTCTTCTCTTTTCTATCTTGTGTGGCCGGCTCACCTAAGGGACAAGGGAACAAGAGAATAATTCAAGGTTTTGATGATTTCTAGCTCAAGGTGAAGGAAGTTTTCAAAGTTACAAGTTGGAGTTTCAAGGAATTTCATTAGTTGGTAAGTTTTCTCTTAGTTTCTCTTGTTATTTTTGAAGTTTTGCTTGTGTTGAATTGTGTTTTGATGATGGTATGATTAAGGTTGTTTTTGGTGTGAAGTTAAGTTTTGAGATTTGCTTGTTAGATGAAGAGTTAAGTTGGTGTGAGATTGGATGTGATTATGTTGAGTTTGTGTTAGGATTTTGAATTGGTAAGTGTTGTTTATGTTGTGTTTGATTGATTATTCTTGTTGATCTTTGAGTTGAGTGTGTTTGTTGGTTTTAGAAGTGAAAATACATGTGTTTGGAAAAAGGGGGCAGTAGTGTTTTTGATCCCACGCCCGTGGCCTCTTGTTTGCTTTGGCCGTGGGGTTTGGTGCTTTGGGAGGCAGTTTCGGTTTCAAAGCCACGACCGTGGGGATATTGGTGGACACGGCCGTGGGCTTTGCTTAGTGTTGTTGAATCTTAGTTAGTGTTCTAAAGTTCTAAGATAAGGTTAATGAGTGATAAATGTTATAGAAATTGATGTGTTGCACCATTGTTTTGGGTTAGGTTTTGGAAGAGGTGAATTGCCCTAATTGTGAAGTGTAGAATCTTTGGAAAGAGGAGTGCTTAGAGTTGTGTGAGTGTTTATAAGGTAAGTACAACTACTTCATTGCATACAATTATAAGATGTGAAAGCATAACACTCATGCATTTGTTAAAGTATTGAGAACACTAATGCATTGTGAAAGCATAATTATAATGTTATGTGAATATTGTGATGAGTATGTGTAATGTATGGGAAAATTATTGATTGTGCATACATGTGTGATAGAGGATGGAACCAATATGATTAATTGCTTATGATGTAAGTGAAATGATTAAAGCATGTTTGTCTATATGCTAATGCAACGTGATGAATTGCTTTAATATGATTTGAGAAATGATGCAAAACCAGTGTGAATAGTTATGATGAATTAAATTATATGTGAGGCCATTGTGATGGGGCCAAGTTGATGTAAAAGAATTGGTTGAGGCATGATTGCCTAATGACTTATGAAATGTGGGATATGAAATGAATTGAGAAAGAATTAACTGAAATGTTGTGTGCTTAATATGTTGATTCAACTTTCAGAGCTCTGTATTTGGCGGCATGCCTATACTTTGCCTACGGGGCTAGACACTTGGTGTCATTTGATTGATATATTTGCCTACGGGGCTAGACACTTGGTGTCATTTGATTGATATATTTGCCTACGGGGCTAGACACTTGGTGTCATTTGATTGATATATTTGCCTACGGGGCTAGACACTTGGTGTCATTTGATTAATATTGCCTACGGGGCTAGACACATGGTGTCACTATTGACCAAAACAGTAACTCTGAACTTTGAATCACATATTAGGGTGTCCTGGGCCTAGGTCTGTCTTGGTTTTAATGTAATATATGAAATGTGAATTGGATGAGAAACTATGATTAATAAAGTGAGAATAGAAATGAATTAGTTTATTGTATTGTGCACAAAACTTGATTGTATGACATGGACATTGCATCAAAGCATATTGATATTGTAGTTTGTATTACTGAGCTTGTGGCTCAGCGCGATTGTGATTTATCGCGCAGGTAACAGAGAGGATCCTGAGAGTTCCACTAGACCGGGTGAGTCTAGACATTGAAGATTTGAGTGGGACTTAAAGATCAGAGAAGAGCTGCCAATAATGTATATATTTTGTATTTGGTGTATTTTGATTTTGGTATATAAATATTTGTAAATATTTGATCTACTTTCCGCTGTGTTTTAAATAAACTTTGTATCTATTTTGTTTGATGAATTACTTTAAAAGTTTTAAATTTATTCATAGTTTTGAAAATGAAGGTTTTGAATATTTTATTAATAGTGACAACCTATACTCAGTATACGTATATTACGATCGTATTAGCATGCTATGTACATATACGGAATATAGGGGTGTTACAGATTTGGTGCCTTCAACCTTCTTCTTCTTTAGCATGGCATACCTAATGTCTTCCTCAGTGGTTTGGTGATGAGGTTTGTGAATTTTCTCACCTCTTTTTGACTGTGGAGGAGATGGAGGTTCAACAATAGGTTCTCTAATGGTGATTCCTGGAACTCTCTTGGCTTGACCCTTAATTTTGGAAGTGTTTTTTCTTTTGGGAGCCATTAGAACAAAGAGAGTAGAAGTAAACTGGAAAACAGAGGGTGATTGAGAAGTAGAAGTTTTTTAGGGTTTCAGAATGAAGTTTGTGTGCTTTGATAGGCAAAATATCAGATAAACTGTTGCAAAACACACTTAAATAGATGAAGTAAAGAAAATAGCCGTTTATGACTGTTGAGAGTTAAGAGTTGCGACCTGTCACACAGCCAACGGTTATAAATTTTCGAGCAGAGTGTACAGGGTGCGGTCGCATATTTAACAAGGTGCGATCGCGACATATGGTCTAGCGACCATTAGTAAGATAGGTACGCTCGCGAGGGAAGAAACTGTCTGTAACGGTCGAAAATATTCAAATTGGTGCGGTCGCGCACAAAATTTCTCGACCGCGCTCAGAGATCTTTATTGAATGAAACTAGCAGACGAAGTAGCGATCGCGAAAGAACACTGGAGCGACCGCGACAAACTCAAAAATAAAAGATTCAAGGAAAGATGAAAGATATTCTAAGTGTGTTAAGAAAAATTAATTTCATGCACATAGAAACTTTACTTTAAGGCAAAAATTCTAGTTAACTCAAAGTGATTCCATCAATCATTCCTAAATTGAGTTTGATGAAGTTAAGTCTATCTTCATTCAAGGGTTTTGTAAAGACATCAGCAAGTTGATTTTCTGTATCTATGAATTCTAAGATTGTATTATGATTTTGTACATTTTCCCTCAAGAAATGATGTCTAATATCTATATGCTTGGATCTAGAATGTTGGATAGGATTTTTAGACAAATTGATAGCACTAGTGTTGTCACATTTAATGGAGATATTGTTAAACACTTTACCATAGTCAAGCAATTGTTGTTTCATCCATAATACTTGTGTGCAACAAAAACATGCTGCAACATATTCAGCTTCCGTTGTGGATAAAGCAACCGATGCTTGTTTCTTACTATGCCAAGAAACTAGACAATTACCAAGAAAGTGACATGCTCCTGTTGTGCTTTTCTTATCTAAGATGCTACCAGCATAATCTGCATCTGAAAATCCTATAATATGAAATGATGTGTTTTTAGGATACCAAAGTCCTAAATGTATTGTACCACTCAAATATTTCAAGATTCTCTTAGTGGCATTCAAGTGTGATTCTTTAGGACTAGTTTGAAATCTAGCACAAAGACATACACTATACATTATATCAGGCCTAGAAGCAGTTAAGTAAAGTAGTGATCCGATGATACCTCAATATTTCTTCTCATCTACTGCTTTACCATTATCATCTTTACCTAATTTCAATGATGTGCTCATAGGAGTTTTGCTAGTTTTGCAGCCATCCATTCCAAATTTCTTGATGAGTTCTTTTGTATATTTGGATTGGTTGATGAAGATCCCATCTTTACATTGCTTGACTTGCAGTCCAAGGAAAAACTTGAGTTCACCCATCATGCTCATTTCAAATTCCCTAGTCATACAAGAAGCAAATTCTTTGCACAAGGCTTCATTAGTAGCTCCAAATATTATGTCATCCACATAAATTTGTACAATCAAAATGTTGTGCTTATCCTTTTTAACAAAAAGAGTTGTGTCTACTTTTCCTTTTGAAAAACCATTTTCAAGCAAATATGCACTAAGTTTATCATACCAAGCTCTAGGTACTTGCTTTAATCCATATAAAGCTTTGGTAAGTTTGAAAACATGATCAGGAAATTTGTAGTTTTCAAAACCAGGAGGTTGTTCAACATAAACTTCTTCATTTATGAGTCCGTTTAGAAATGCACTTTTAACATCCATTTGATAAAGCTTAAAATTCATATGACATGCAAAAGCAAGTAATATTCTAATAGCTTCTAATCTAGCTACGGGGGCAAAGGTTTCATCATAGTCAATACCTTCTTCTTGATTATAACCTTTGGCTACCAATCTTGCTTTATTTCTAATGATGTGACCATTTTCATCAAGCTTATTCCTATAAACCCATTTGCATCCTATTATAGAATGATCTATAGGTATAGGAGTAAGTTGCCAAACATTATTTCTTTCAAATTGATTAAGTTCATCTTGCATTGCAGTTATCCAATTTTCATCATTTAAAGCTTCCTCAATAGTTTTTGGTTCAATTTGAGAAACAAAAGCAACATTAACATCAACATGATTAATTTTAGATCTAGTAGTTACTCCCTTTGATGTTTCTCCAATGATGAGTTCCTTTGGATGATCTTTCTTGTATTGCCAATCCTTAGGTAGATCTTGAGCCTTTTCTTCAAGTTGATTGATCTTTGGAGCATCAATAGATTCAAGAGGTTCAAGAGTGCCTGCAGGGTCATTGAAAGTAATACCTTTCTTTTGATCAAGTTTAGATGATTCATCAAATACAACATGCATTGATTCTTCTATAACTAGAGTTTTCATATTAAATACTCTATATGCTTTGCTATATGATGAATATCCTAAGAATATGCCTTCATCTGATTTGGATGAGAATTTTCCAAGATTATCCTTGGTATTCAATATGAAGCATTTGCATCCAAATACTCTAAAATATCCAATTCTGGGTATTCTTCCATTCCATAGCTCATAAGAAGTTTTATTAGTTAAATGCCTTTTATAAACACGATTTGCAATGTAACAAGCTATATTAACGGCTTCCGCCCAAAAATAAGATGGTAAATCATATTCATTGAGCATTGTCCTAGCCATTTCGAATAAAGTTCTATTTTTCCTTTCAACTACACCATTTTGCTGTGGAGTTCTAGGAGCAGAAAAATTGTGTGAAATGCCAAGTTCATTGCAAAAGTCTTCAAAGTTCTCATTTTCAAATTCTTTGCCATGATCACTTCTAATAGATGTAATCACATATCCCTTTTCATTTTGAACTCTTTTTGCAAAAGTTTTGAAGTAATTAAAGGCTTCATTCTTTTGAGCTAAGAAATTAACCCATGTGAATCTAGAGTAGTCATCAACAAGAACAAATGCATATGATTTGACTCCTAAGCTTGTAACTCTATTTGGTCCAAACAAGTCTAAATGAATGAGCTCTAAAGGTTTAGAGGTGCTTATAACACACTTTGATTTAAATGAGCTTTTATGTTGCTTACCATGTTGACAAGGTTCACAAATTCTGTCTTTATCATATTTTATCTTAGGTAAGCCATCAACTAAGTTTTCATTGCAGATATATTTCAATTGATCCATACCAGCATGTCCTAGTCTTCTATGCCATAACCATGCATCATTATTAGTGGACATTAAACATGTATGATTTGAATGTATGCTGACATTGTAAGTGTTGTTTGTTCTAGTGCCCTTAAATATGATAACATCATTTGAATTTGTGATTTTGCATTCCTTGGAATCAAACTTGACAAAGTATGCTTTATCACAAAGTTGACTAACACTTAGCAAGTTATGTTTCAAACCATCAACAAGCCATACATCTTCAATTAAATCCTTACCAATAGAACCAATGGAGCCAACACCAAGAATTTTACCTTTAGCATTGTTTCCAAAAGTTACGTTACCTCCATGTTTATAGGTAATACTTGTAAAGAGCTTTGCATTTCCAGTCATATGCCTTGAGCATCCACTATCCACAAGCCATGTGCTTTCATTGGTAGTAGATTTTAGGCATACCTGCAAGCCAATTGTGATCATCCTTTTTTAGGTACCCACATATAGTTGGGTCCTTGATGGTTAGTAGAAAGAGTGCCTTCTAAATTGAGATGAGCTTTTCTTATATAACAATAGAAATTTTTGTGACCAAACTTCATGCAATATGTGCATTGCCATGGTGTCCTATGCTTCTGCATTTTTCTTTTTGCATTATACATACAACTACAAGTATGTGATTTCTTTTGTACAAGTTTAGTAAACAATGCATAATTGTTTTTGGCTTTATCACCTAGTGAACCATAAGAAGTTCTTTTAGACTTGGTGCAAGCATCTTTGATATGAACATCAGAAATTTTAGTTGTAGATGCTTTCACAAATGTTGGTTTGCTAGGTGCAATGTTGGTTGAGCCATTGAATCCTAATCCATATTTCAAGGAAGGTGATCTTTGATTATTAATTAATGTGTTCAATGCTTCCTTTCCTTTATGAAATCTGGAAATTGATTCTTTTAGTTCTTTTAGTTCATGCTTCAATGTCTCATTCTCTTTAATCACCTTTTCTAAGTCATGTGAGCTTTTATTTAATTCTCCTATTGTATTCATTAAGTGTTCATTTGAGGTTTTCAATTCTAAGGTAGAGTTCTTTAAGCATATAAAATCCTTTTCTAACTTAGAGTTTTTCTCTTTATAGAGCATCATTTTAGAGAAATATTTTTCCATTTTAGAATTCATGTGCTCAATCAAGTCACTGTCATCTATATCATTTATATCATCATGTGCTACAAGATCAAAGGATTGAGTGCTTACCTCATTGGAGTCATCTTCAATAGCCATGAGACAAAGATTTGCAATTCCTTCCTCTTCTTCTTCTTCACTTGAGGAAGAGTCATCCCATGTGGCTTTGAGAGACTTTTTCTTTTCTTTATCCCATTTCCTTTTGTTCTTTAATTTGTAGCAATCCGACTTGATGTGACCAGTTTTTCCACATTCATAGCACTTTAACTCATTTTTCTTTTCTTTATCTTTGAAGGAGAATTTAGGAGGTGTACCTTTGTTTGCTTGTAATCTTTTCTTCCTTTTCCATTCATTCATTCTTTTTGAGAACATTGCCATTTCATCTTCATCATCAGTACCTTCATTGCTTGAGCTCTCAACTTCTTTGATTGCTTTGAGTGCAATTGGTTTTCTCTTTTCTTTCTCACCTTGATCTTCTTCTTTTTCACTGTGCAGCTCAAAAGTGAGTAATTTACCAACTAGCTCGTCGGTTCTTAATGTGCTGAGATCATGAGCTTCTTCTATGGATGATACTTTGGATTCAAAGTTCTTTCTAGCTCTTAGGGCTCTCAAGATTTTACTGTTTACATCACCTTGATCATATACCTTGCCATACTTCTTTAGTTCATTGACAATAGCAAGCAAGCGATTTGTCATGTCGGTGACATTTTCATTTGGTTTCATCTTGAATAGCTCATACTCATGAACATGCATTTGTTTCTTGGTAAATCTTACTTGAGTTGTACCTTCATGGTAGTTTTCAAGTGTTTTCCAAATGCAATGTGCACAAGTTAAATGTTGAACTCTTCCACCTTCTTCTCTTGAAATGGAGTTCATCAAGATGGAAGCAGCTCTATTGTTCTTGAATCGATCTCTGATATTGCTAGTTGACCATTGAGCTTTGGGAAGTGGAACTTGAATACCATCAACTTCATGAGTAGGAGATTTCCACTCATTTTCCATGAAATCCCATAGTTCAATCCCTTCACTATCTAGAAACAAATACATTTTGTGTTTCCAGTATGAGTAATCCGTTCCATCAAAGTAGGGTCTAAGAATAGAGTTAAGATTTCCATGAGAGCTTGATGAAGAAGAAGTTGCCATTGTGGATCAGATTTCACAATTAAGTTTAAGAAATCTCAGGGCTCTGATACCAATTGTTGTCCCAAGATGGCAACCAAGAGGGGGGGTGAATTGGTTTCCTCAAGAAATAATGACAATTTAAAAAACTCAACAAACAAGAAATGCGGAATAGAGAGTTGGTTGAGTAATGGAGAAAGGAAAGAACACACAAGATTTATAGTGGTTTGGATTTACTTCAATCCTACATCCACTACCTTAACAACTTGTTAAGGTTCCACTAGTCTTTGAAGTTTTTACAAGCTCACTTCCAACTTTACAAGTGTTTTTCTTAGGCTCACACTTACAACCCAAACAAGAGTTTTACAAGGCTCACTCTCTCAACCTAACAAGAGTTTTACAAGGCTTACTCTCACAACCTAACAAGAGTTTTACAAGGCTTACTCTCACAACCCAAGTGTTTCCCAAGCATACACTCAAACTTATACAATGGTGTTTTCAATGCTAACACCTAACATTCATAACAATTCAAATACAAGTTTAAGTAAAAGGAAATTTGTTGCTTGGCTATAAAAATCTTTTCTCAATGTTGTCTCTCCTTTTTTGTTTTCTCATGGAAACATTGTATTTATAGCCAATGTGGTCTTACTAGCCGTTATTGATGTTTAGAATAAAGTCTTGGCAGATTAGACCTTCTTTACTTAAACTGTCCGAAGCACTTCGCGGTCGCCCTTCATACAAGGATGGTCGCGCTCATGCTTCACGCGGTCGTCCTTTTAACCAGGGACGGTCGCTTCTTTTGAAAAAGCTTCAACGGTCGAATTTTAGTGCTCTGCAGCTGGAATCTTGCCCATGATGTGTTTGTCGGACCGTTTCTTGCTCATGCTGTGTTTGTCGGGACGGTCGCGCCAAGCAGAGGTGCGGTCGCCCTTTTTGAATATTTAAGTGGGTTTACAACGGTCATATCACGTGTCACTTTCTGACAGAGCAAAAGAGATGTCCGCCATAATTTGAATCTCGCGGTCACCCTTGGTAGCTTTTTGCGGTCGAACTCACATTCTCGCGTCGAACTTCTGGACGCATCTGAGGACGTGAACACTACTGTCTCTTTGAGTAATTTCTTCTTGAATTGTGGGGCGGTCGCGACTCTGAATGGGGCGGTCGCTAAAATGATAAGCGAGGTCGAGTTATTCACCGTTCTTGTCACCGTGAACCTTACTGTGATTGTAATGATTTAAGTTCCTTGAGTAGCGGCCGGGCAAATAGTTGGATGGACGCTATTCTGTAGGAGCGGTTGCGACTTAGGTCGAACTTCTGACCGCGAAACCTACTGTGACAAGGTTTCATTCTGTAATTGCATGGAGCGGTCGTATTCAGGTGAGGTGCGACCGCTATACTTGTTCTGTTCACCTTTAATTGAAGCAACCTAATCCTGCAACAAGCTTTCACAAACACAAGTTAAATAGATCATCCATTTGAGTTGTCAAGGATCAAAATTGAGATCATTTGTCTAACACATATAAGTAACATATATATGATATATCCATGTACATGGAATATATGCAACATATAAATGGTATATATATAATTTGAGATGAAAGATGATAAATAAGAAAATTAAAAAAAATAAAAAGAAAGGAAAAGAAAGTCAAAAATGAAAGAAAAAGGAAAGGTGGAGATTAAAAGTTAATAATTCAATAATTATTTATATTAATTCCTATATGGATGGTAATTAAAAAATTCATTAATTAATTAAAATTAATGTATTTTAGGATAGGAATAAGATAGAAATTGTTTAAATATTTTATAAATTAATTAGTTTGTAATTATGTATTAAAGTGAGGGGTAAAATTGGAAATGAAAGCATATAAAAATCTTCTTCTTCTTCCACCATGTATGAACGAAATTGAAGAAAGAGAGAGAGAGAGAGAGAGAGAGAGAGAGAGAGAGAGAGGGAGAATTTCTTCTAAATAAATTGAATTTATACAAGATTCTCAAGGATTTTATGGTGATTTTGAAGATTTAGTAAGAATTAAGTATATTTCATTTTAAGTTTGATTTTCTTGATTTTAATGCTATGTTTGAATTGGCTAGAGAGAGATGGTATATTTAGTTGCTAGAATATATGTTAATAAAGTTTAAATGATAAGTATGTGATGATTATATGGTGATTTGTTAATTAAATAGTTAAATTTGGTATAATTGATAAAAGTAGGGTTATGTAAAAATTAGGGTTTTGGTATGGATGTATATAATTGTTGTTGTAGATTAATTCAATGTTGTTCTCATGTGTATGTGATGATTTTTGCGGTTTATTCTAGTGTCACAAATTTATTATGCTTCGAGTGAGACATTCTGGTGTCATAGATTTATTACTCCTTCAAGTGCGACACGCTGGTGTCACAGATGAATGAGATAGTCCAAGACAATATTTCTTGAACTAGACCATTATATAAAGATTTTTAGGCCCAATGTATGTGGTTGTGATATGTTTAAATGTATATATGTATATTATGTGTAATGGGTTTGATAATTGAGATTGAAGAAAATAAAGTGATATACATAGGTAAATATATGGGGAGTAAATGAGAATTAAGACTGAGTGTGTATTATGTGTATTATTTATAGATATGTACCACTAAGCTGTATGGCTTAACGAGGTTTTATAAATCATGCAGGTGGAAGAGCTGCTGATATGAAGATTCCACAATGTGGGTATTTTTTTAGAATTTTTAAGTGCCAGATGACCAACTGTGCCAGAAGTGCTTATATGTAATTTTTTTTATATTAATGCATTTTGGATTAATGTATATATATATTGTATACAATATATTAAGTGTGTGAATTCTATATGTAATGCTTGGATTTAAAAATCCTAATATGTAAATAAATGAAGTGATGATTTGAAAAATCATTGGAGATTTGATGGTATGTGAATAAATGTGGATTTTTGGAAGTGCAAAATTTTCATATAGGCTGTGCTCGTTGTTTTGGGATTTATCGAAATTACAGATAAAACTCTAGCAAAAAAATTTTCCAGAGATTTTCTTTATAGTTTTGCATTTTTAATAATTTACTACATGAGTATTTCTTTATTTAATTAATAATTTATTTATATTAACTGAAATATAAATTTTTATTAAAGTATTTGTTGTGCCACTTTTATATTGTATATGCGCATTTTACATTTGCAGAATCTATATATTGTACGTAAATAGTGTATAAGGGTGTTATAATTTGACTTTGCGATTAGTTCTTGAGAAGGAAAAGCTTTGGAACTAATTTCCTTGACTTGTTTAGAAACTTAAGAATTATTCTTGAGCAAGAAAGGAAGTTGTAAGTCCTCAAGAATCCCATGCCAGATGAACTTGCTACCAATGCTCCAAGAGCACAAAAGGATGCTCATAGTAAGCATCTAAATGACTCTGTTGGTGTAAGTTGCCTCATGCTTACTACCATTATACCATCCGTAATTTTAGTAGACCTAGGTTAATAAATATGGAAGGGTTATTAGAGAAGGATATATAGTATATACCTAATGTATATGCAAGATATACATAAAGTATACATTTCACTAAAACACAAAATATGGAAAAAAAAAGTCAAAAAGTAAAAAGTTAAAAAGTTCAATATATATTTAAAAAAATTAAAATATTTATGGATAGGAAGAAGAAAATATCTAATATTTAACTGTTAATTAATTAATTTATCTATGGTTGGAAATGAAGAAAGTTAAATCTTCTTCTTCTTCCTATGGAGTCAAAATTTTAGAGAGGGGTAGGAGAGCTTTCTACTTCTTCAAATACTTAAAATTTTACAAAGAATTTAAAGGATATAGGGTGCTTTTGAAGAGTAAGTAATTCTTACTTAAAGCTTGGTTTTTAAGAATTTGATAAATATGTGAAATTTCAAGTTTTAAGCGAGGTTTCAATAATTGTTAATATGGGTTGTTTTGAAGTGGTTTTGATGTATATGTAATGAATTTTAGGTTAGTTGTTGGAAATGATTGAGTTTTGGTGAAGTTAGGGTTTATGGGATTAATATGTAAAATTAGGATTTTTAATGTAGGTGTTTTTAATTGTTAAAATGGATTGTTTTGATGTATAAATGATGATTTTATGATTTGATGATAGAAATGAGTTAGTTATGTTGAAGTATGAATAAGGTAGTGTAGACCCTTGATTTTGGTCCTGGCTAGTCTGGTGCTAATTCTAAACCTTTGATTGGATTAATATATTGTAATAGGACCTAAAATAAGCTAATTATACTTTTAAAACCCTAATTGGGTCTGTTTTAGAAGATTTGGTTAGTTTTTATATGATACCAGTGCACTAAACCCTAAGACGGGTCTGATACGAAAGTTTGATTGATTTTTCACTTAATCCAGATGGCTTTTAGTCAATAGGAGTGTCCCATGTCGAATTAAGGCATCCAATTCGACATGGGGAAGCCCCATGTTCGATATTGGGCAGGTTTTTTCATTCCATGTTGAATCCGAAAGTATATTTTGGTATGGGCTCAGATTCTATCAAAATTAAATCACTTGAATTTGAGATGGACTCAGTTTACATCAAATTCAAGTTATTATAATTCAATATGGCCTTGATTTGTGTCAAATTCGTGAATTCGACATGCACCAGAATAAACTGTTCTTAAAGAGGAAAACTTTCATGCTTAACCTAATGGAGTTATTATAAATACAGGTTTTGAAAACCTGAAAGATGATTTTATACTTTGGCTTGTTGTTGGGACTCTGGAAAACTTAGTATCCATCAATGAACAAACCCTAGTAAGCTTCATAAACAAAGGAAACAACAAGGATAGACGAGGAAGATCAACAACACATAAACTTTACAAAGGCAGTGCACTCACTGTCTTAGACAAGCTCGCCCAGAATTCTCATTCAAACGATTTTGGTGGAGCCAATAAACAATGGTAAATTCTAAATTAAATAAATACAATATGCTTTGATTGTTTTAAATATTGAATAAGTTCATTCTTCATCTAATTAAAGTTACAGTAGGCAATTTCGTCTTAAATTAGTTCATATGTTAGTTTACATGGAGTACAGATTATTACTTTGATAAATCATAACAACTAGAACCAGTAAACTTGTTTGGCTCAGGATGTTAATTTGTTATCTATTGCATGGTTATTTAATCAATATACTACATAGATTCACTTATGGTTTTCCATATAAAACTCACAGTAAGCTTCATTTAAGCTCTTTAAAAAATATTCACAGTTCGTATAAACCTTTAAAACTTTGATAAGTTTTTCACAAACATCAAACCTAATTCATTTAAAACCTTAAGCTCCAAACATTATTTTTTATAAATACCAAACCCTAATTTATTTCTTCCTAAAACCTAATTGCATGGTATTAGCCCTAAACCCTTATTTAATTAACCAAAAACCCTACTATTTTCTTAAAACTATAAAACCCTGATTAATTCTATTTTTCCAAAATCCTTACAGTAGCCTAAATATTTTAAATAATAATAATAAGTCTGTTAATTCCAAAACCCTAAAACCTTAATTTTGTGAATCTAAACCCCAAAACCCTAAATGTTATTTGAAACATAAACCTAAACTTGTATCTTTATTGCTTTATTCAAATTAGAAGCATGTTTATTATATGATTTGATTAACGGTTTATTTATATCATTGATAAATAGTTTATTTATAATAAATGGTTGGTTATTTTTATTGACTTGTTTTGGTTTTAAAAAATTGCAAGAGGTATGTTTCCATGTTTTGGGTACCTAATATTGTGAGCATCATGTAATTTAATTTATTTCAATTTTCGGATCAATGTAAAGGATACGTTTCCACCAATTGGTGGGTATCCTATTTTATTATTTTCTTCTGGACATTGAACAATTGTAAAGGCATGTTTTCATCCATGGATGGGTGCCAATTTATTTGTTTTGTTTAAACTTGTTGTGATTTCAATAAAATAATTATTTATTCTTATGATCGCATGTAATATGGATAATATTATAATAATTAAGAATTTTATAATATTAAGACTTGAAAAGGAGGCCAGTTCCAATAAACCGGGCATTGTGGGGGTGGTCATTCTCACCTTCCTCACATGTACCCAACTTTTCGTTAGAGGGTTAGGGATTCTTTAGAAATCGAGTCATCCACCCCTTTTTTTTTCCCAGCCCGTCCTAGTGGTGAATCCATTTTCTCTGGGTTTAGGCCTGTGTTCTCTAAGGCCCTGAGCCTAACAGTGCCGAAGTCGTAAGAACCATTCCACATGGGAGTGGGGGTGAAAATCCCCGCTCACAATGGTGACTCCACTGGGGATAAGAGAAATTGATTATGTTGGTCTTTATATTATTTTATTCTTTCTTATTATGATATTATCCATTACATCATTTAGTTTGCATTGTACGCGTGAGTTAGGACGCCCGTGTTACCCGTGTTGTGTCATGTAAGGGATACCACACTTTCACACAAGGTATGGAGATCGAGCATGGCATAAACACTCATAGTCTTGTATCTTTTGGTATATACTTGTTATGGGAACCTAAGCTTTTCAGCCCAAGACTTAAGCTCATGTTATTGACCTAGCTATTTTCCTTAGTTTTTTACCTCAAATGCTTATTGTTTGACTTTGGTTGATATAACTTGGTTTGAACCATGGCTTATTTGGTTTGTTCTTTTTTTAATATGACCTACCTATATTGTAAGCTCAAAAATAATTCTTTTCCTTTAAGATCCAAAAGACCAAAACTATTTTCAAATTTTTCAAGAAGGTCTTTGGACATTAAAACCTTTTAAGATGGGTTAAAGATCTTTTTATACCTTATGGCCCAAACAACAAACTTATCTTTCACTTCATCTAAAAATATAACCTTTTCTTAAAAAGAGCTTACAAATATTTAGGCCAATTACAAAATGCCAAAAATCAATTGTGAGCCTAGTTTATACCAATAATTATTAATCATGGGCTTAATTTTGGCATGAATCATTAGTAACATTTTCTAAATAAGAAATATATTTATGATAAACCTATTAATTTTGCTTTAATTCAATAGAGCATAAAAGCTATTTTAGTTGAGATTCAATTGATTAAAGCTTAATTAATGGGAATTATCATGGACCGACTTCTATGTTAGAAAATGCAACTATTGGTTAACCGTCCGAGGAAACTTTTCAAAAGCAAAATATTCCATGTTGGTATTTTGTTAACCATATACCTAGGAAAAGAGACTCACCATTCATGTGTGGAAGTTATAAGGTTGCAGGGAACGTCTTAATTATCTTTTTTTGTTTATTGTTTATACATGCATACATGCATACACACGTTACATGACATATCATTAATCCTTTCTGGCTCACAGGCCTGGAGTACAGTAGCTCAAGAGCATATGATAACCCCACCTATGCCAGTGACATAGAATCCAGCAGTGACTCAATTACCTTCTCACCAAGAACAATGGAGCCTGAACAAATTCAATGAATGGTGGACAATGCCCTCAATGTCAAAATGGACGAGCTAAAGGATGCCCTAGCTAAGACCATGAAGAACCAATTGGCTACAATTTTGGGGAACAATACCGAGGCATCTGCTAGCACCAAGAAGCCGAATGACAAAGGGAAGGCTAAGGTTGGTGAAGTGGCTTTTGATGATGACAAGGTAGTCATTGATGATGATGACAACTAGACTCAATACTTCCAAGATCCTCAAGAAAAAAAAAGAAGGAGCCAAAGGTTGTTGAAAGATCAATTGTGGAGAAAACTAAAACTTCAGATGTGGAGAAGTTGATTGCTAACCTGAAAAAGAAATTTGAAAAGAAGCTGAAAACTGAGGAGATGTCTGAAGTTGACAAGTTGTTTGAGCTAGATGAAGAGATTCCATACAAGTTCAAGATGCTATCCTTTGCAACATTTGATGGAAATGGAAATCCTCACCTCCATGTGAAGCAATATTTCAGTGCTATGCGGTCTGC
Source organism: Garcia nutans (assembly GCA_947685225.1). Classification (NCBI taxonomy): domain Eukaryota; kingdom Viridiplantae; phylum Streptophyta; class Magnoliopsida; order Malpighiales; family Euphorbiaceae; genus Garcia; species Garcia nutans. Next base: position 21,018,995 of record CANTUV010000005.1, read on the forward strand.
CCGAGCTACTAAGGCTCAAACTCTAAGGTACTTCATTCTCTCATTGGATCCTGTTATCCAAAATTGGTTCAATACCTTAGATGATGGCACTCAAAAGAGCTGGGATCTACTATACAAGGCCTTCATCCAACAATGTGGGTATAATGCTGAATTGGAAGTTATCTTAATGGAGGTGGAGTCCATTAGACAAAGGTCAAACAAGAACTTCATGGACTATGTGAAGAGGTGGAGGAATACAGCTACATTGCTCAAGAGGAGGCCTGATGAATCAGATCAAATTAGAATGATTGTGAAAGGGTTGTTGTAACATCCCAACGGCCTTAGGCTTACGACCCTGCCTTTTCACCCATCCTGCTTCAAGGGACTGCTATAATACTGCTTCTCCTCACGGTTCCACAGTAGGATTTGTTTATTTGGCTCAATTAAGAGTCGCCTCCCTCATTGCGATTCTAAGACCTCCTTAAGAGAGTCTTTATCCTAAAGGATGTCTTGGAATCGAAATGAGGGAGGCAACTCTTAATTGAGCCAAATAAACAAATCCTGCTATGGAACCATGAGGGGAAGCAGTACTGTAGCAGTCCCTTGAAGCTGGCTAGGTGAAAAGGCAGGGTCATAAGCCCAGGGCCATTGGGATGTTACAATTAAAAAGGAGCCTTTTTAAACAAATAAATGTAAAAGCCTTATACCCTATATACGTACAATACATATTTCCAGCATATGTAAAATATGCATATACGGTACAAAAATATCACAGACCGGTTTAATAAAAATTTTCATATTTCTGATTTAAAATTTCAAATACTAAATATATAAAATTAAATAGTATATAAATATTCTTTACTTGTTATAGGAACCCAAAATAAACATTTTATATTAAAATATTTGGAAAAAATATGCTAGAGTTTTGTCTATAATTTGGACGTTCCCAAAATTTAGCAAAACACAACCTGCATTAGAAAACACTCCCAAATAATTTCAAATCACCATTTCACCCATTCTCCTCAATTTCACCAAGTTTCTCAAACATTTATATCTATATATATATTTATAATTTTGACACATTAAACTGCCATTTCAAATAACTTAACCCAAACATTTTTTTATAGTTTACAATACATAAAATACAAAAAACATGATATAATATGCATAATACCCAAAATATACAATAACATAAAATATATACATGCTGCTGACAGTGTTTCTGATTTTATTATCAACTCTACAATCACAACCACAAGTCTAGACTAGACCTAGTATAGAAGAAATCTCTAGCTCAACCGAATCTACCCTGTCACCTACGCGATATAAATAATTGCACTAAGCCAAAAGCCTAGTAATACAAACTTGATAAAAATAAAATTCAAATGCAATGCCAATGCACAATGCATATGGATATCACATCATTCCATTTTCTCATACTTTTCAAATATTTCAAAATCCACAATTCACATAAAAACAAACACAAACATGGGCCCAAAGATAACTAATATGCTATTCAAATTCCAGAGTTACTGTTTTGGTCTACAATGACACCATGAGTCTAGCCCCATAGGCAAAATATCAATGTAATAGTCCAACTAGGTTTGATCTTACGACCCAAGCATTTCACCCAGCCTAGCTTCAAGGTCTTGTTTTTGAGGCTTATGACCTAGTCATTTCACCTCAAAAATATTTTCACAGTGACGCCTAGCGTCAAGCACGTAGGCAAATCATAGGCATGCTGCCAAACACAGAACTCTGAAAATTGAATAACATACTAGGCACACAATTTACTCATATTTCTCATTTATATCGATATCAATTCATTTCATTATGTTTCCACATATCTCATTACATTATACCACATTTTATTCATTTACAACACATTACCCAATTACTTTGGGTATTTCCCTATAATTCACATATTAATCACATTTAATGTAATCTAGCCAATACCAATGGCATTTTAACAATGCACTTAATGCATACACAACAAATGGCATTACCCAAAGACTTTGGGTCATTTTCACATAATACACATATTTCACATTTACATAATTTAGCCATTATCAATGGCTTTTCACAATTCATTTAACACGTATATGACATTAAAAATATCAAGTAGCTTAACACATTTTCCAACCAAAATGTATTAGCCCAAATGTCATGCAATCATAACCAATGTATTCAAAGTTTGTACTTAACTCAAATAGCAACCAAAACAAGCTTAAAACAAGCTCCAACCCTATCCTTCCAACTTTCCCTTCACCACTTGGATGAAGCAAATCAGCCTCCCTCAATGCCTAAACCAAATGTGATAGCAAATAATCATTTAGTATCACATTTAATGGAATTTCCAATATTAAACCATAATTAAACTCTATCCAAGCAAAAATCCAAAATTTAAGGCTAACCTCACTTTAACTTTTGTATTTATATTATTAGAAACATATTTTAATACATTTAAAACATTTACATTACAAAAACACACTCTTATACATAAAATCCTAAAATGGCATAACCTTCCACCATTGAAGGTTTTCTATTCCAACACAATCCATTAATCATTTTAAGCTTATATTCATCACTTATATCACCAAACAACAAGATTAAACCAATAAAATTATACAATTCAATAACTTTGGAAAAATCATTTTCCAAAACCCCAAATTGCACTTCCATTCTCAAACTCCAAACAAACACAACCAAATCTAATATTTGATTTTAAAATTCTTGTTTAATCACCAAAAAAACTCATTTAAAACCAATTTGCACAATTAAAAACAATGATTTCTCAAACCCTAAAAGTCCATAACTCTAAATTCTATCTCTTCACCATTCTTTATCCAAATTCAACCATTTCTTCAATTTAACCTTAAAATCATTAATAACTACCCAAAATAACTTCATACACACCAATTCCAACAATTATAACATACTACTTCAAAAGTCCAAAACTCACATATTCAAAATTTCTATGGAAATCCAAAGAAAAAGATAAAGAACTTATTTTTTTCAAGTGGAAATCTCTAAAAATCCTCTTTGAACCTTTGAAATCCTTCAATTCTTGGAAGCTTGGAAGATCAAAATTCTCTCTTCAACATCCATGGTGATTTCGGCAAAGAAGAAGAAGAAGAAGAAGAAGAAGAAGAAGACTATTTTTTATTTTCTCTTTCCTTTCATCTTTTAATTTTAGCCATATATATTATTTAATATTTTAATAATTAATTAATTATTTATTTATTTAATAAATTAAAAAGTCTAAAACTCCCTCTTCCATTCAAAAATTATTTATTTTTGAATTAATTTAATAATTTTGAATTTTTTAAGATTTAATTACCAAAATACCCTTTTACTTTGACCTTTGAATTTTCTTTTAAAAATTATTGACTTTTATATGTTATGTATATTTTACATATATATCAACATTTATATTCCACTTTTTCATTTAAAATCCCTTCATTTTTTATTTAAAACATTAATTTAATTTATCCAATTTAATTACAATATATTTTATCAAATTTCCAAAAGTTGGAAATTTTCAAAAAAAATTGGGATATAACAATTCTCTCCCCCATAAGTTTCGTTCTCGAAATTACCTGCTCTCAAGTTTGAAACAATTGGGGATACTGACTCTGCATTGTTTGCTCACTCTTCCATGTCGCCACCTCAGTGGCATGATTCTTCTAAAGGACTTTCATAAGTGGCACCCTCTTATTCCTCAATTCTTTAACCTCTCGTGCCAAAATAGCCACTGGTTCTTCCACGTAAGTCAAATCTAGACTCACCTCAATAGACTCCAATGATAGGATATGAGATGGGTTAGACCTGTATCTTTGAAGCATCGAGACATGGAAGGCATTATGAATTTGATCCAACTTAGGCGGCAAAGTTAGTTTATAAGCCACTGGACTAACTCTCTCCAACACCTCATATGGTCCTATGAAATGAGAGCTCAACTTCCCTTTGCACCGAACCTCAGAATCTTCTTCCATGGAGACACCTTCAAAAATACTTTATCTCCCACATTGAACTCTATGTCTCCTTTTTTCAAATCTGAATAGGATTTCTATCGGTCTGAAGCTGCTTTCAAACGACCCCAAATCACATTCAATTTCTCTTCTGTTTCCTTAATCAAATCGGGACCAACTAGTTTACTTTCTCCAACCTCATCCCAACACAAAGGTGTCCTCATCTCCTGCCATACAAGGCCTCATAAGGAGCCATCCCAATACTGGACTGATGACTGTTGTGTAAGCAAACTCAATTAGTGGCAAAAATCTGTCCCAATTCTCGGTAAAATATTGATATAACTCCTCAACATATCCTCTAGAATTTGTATCACTCTCTCTGACTGCCCATTTGTCTAAGGATAGAAAGCAGTACTAAAATACAATTGAGAACCCAAAGCATCATGCAAACTCTTCCAAAACCTTGAAGTAAACTGGGATCTTGATCCGACACTTAAGAAACTAGGACTCCATGCAACCTCACTATCTTACTGATATACAACTCAAACGATCTTCCAATAGAATAATCCATCCAAACTGGAAGAAAATGAGTTGTCTTTGTCATCCTATCAACTATCACCCAGATTGCATCATACTTCTTCTGGGTTAAAGGCAGTCCAGAATCCATTGTCACTCTCTCCCATTTCCACTCGGGCACTGATAAAGGTTGGAGCAACCCGGAAGGAACTTGGTGCTCAGCCTTCACTCTCTAGCAAGTGAGACATCTAGATGCAAACTCTGCTATGTCCCTCTTCATACCTAACCACCAATAATTTCACTTCAAGTCCTGATACATCTTGGTACTCCCAGGGTGCATAGCATAAAGTGACTGATGTGCTTCCTCTAATATCATCCTTTTCAATTCTGCATCATCAGGAAAACATAACCTATCTCTGTACCATAGACTGCCATTATCCCTCACAAAAAAAGTATCGACTCTCCCCCTTCTGACAAACCAACACAACCTTCTAGATTCTCTCATCTACCAACTGAGCCTCCCTAATATGATCCAACAAGATTGGCCTCAACTGCAACTGAGCCATCAAAGCACCATCATCACAAGACTCAAGTCTAGCATGCAACGCTCTCAACTTAACAAGCAATAAGAGCGAAAAAGCAGTCAAACTTGCCAAAGACTTCCAACTCAAGGCATCAGTAACAACATTTGCCTTGCCAGGATGATAATCAATCAAATAGTCATAGTCTTTAATCAACTCTAACCATCATCTCTGCCAAAGATTCAGCTATCTATAAACACCCAGGTATTTCAAACTCTTGTCATCCATATAAATGAAACACTTTTTCCCATACAAATAATGCCGTCAAATCTTCAAGGCAAAAATTATAGTTGCTAATTTCAAATCATGAGTTGGGTAATTCAGCTCATGTGCCTTCAACTGTTGAGAGGCATAAGCAATGACTATACCCTCCTGCATCAAAACACAACCTAAATCACTATGTGAAGCACCACTGTATCATATAAGGTTTACCTTCCACAGGCAGGGTAAGGACAAGAGCCTAAGTCAACATCTCCCTCAGTTGCTTAAAACTCACCTGACACCGATCTATCCACACAAATCTAACTCCTTTTCCAAAGTAATATGGTGAGTGGTGTAGTTATCATAGAAAAAACCCTTCACAAACCAATGATAATAGCCTGCCAAACCCAGAAAACTTCTAACCTCTGTCACAGTCTTCGATGGACTCTAAATCAAAATAGCCTCAACTTTGCTTGGATCAACTCTAATACCCTCTGCTGAAACCCATGATTAAGAAAAGCTACCTGATCGAACCAAAACTCACAATTAGATAGCTTAGCATGTAACTGCTTCTCTCTTAGAGTCTGCATTATAATCCGCAAATGCCTATCATGATCCTCCTCGTTATACGAATACACCAAAATGTCATCAATGAAGACCACCACAAACTGATCTAAATATGGTCTGAACACCCTATTCATCAAATCTATAAAAGCTGATGGTGCATTCGTCAATCCAAAGGGCATCACCAGAAACTCATAATGCCCATACCTCGTGCAAAAAGCTATCTTGGGTACATCCACATCTCTAACTCTCAACTGATGGTACCCTGATCTCAGATCAATAATAGAGAATACTGCTGCTCCCTTCAACTGATCAAAGAGATCATCTATCCGAGGCAAAGGTTACTTCTTCTTGATGGTCACCTTATTCAACTGCCTATAATCAATACTTAATCTCAAGGTGCCATCCTTCTTCTTCACAAACAACACAGGCGCTCCCCACGGAGACACATTAGGGTGAACGAACCCTTTTTCCAACAACTCCTGCAACTGCACCTTCAACTCTCTCAACTCAGCAAGTGCCATCCGATAAGGGGTAATAGAGATAAGAGTGGTACTAGGCAACAAATCGATACCAAACTCCACTTCTCTCTCAGGAGGTGCTCCTAGCAACTCATCAGGGAAAATATCTGAAAACTCGACAACTATGGGTATACTGTCAAGTTGGGACCCCACTACTCTGGTATCTACAACATGAACAAGATAAGCCTCACATCCCTTCCGAATCATCCTCCCAGCTGAAACAGCTGAAAAAAACATGGATGAAAGATACCTCTGCTCACTAGATACCATCACATCCCTACCATCACGTGTTCTCAAAGTAACACATTTCTTCTAACAATCTACTACAACCCCATGCCTGGATAACAAATCCATGCCTAAAATTAGATCATACTCCCTGAAAGGCATCTCAATCAAGTCGCTGAAAAATTCCTCATTCTGAACAACAACTGGGCTATCTCGGTGCACCCTACTCACCACAACACTATGCCTTAAAGGATTTGTGACAAAAACATCAAATCCTAAGGACTCAAAATACAAATAACTCACAGGTAAAATGGATCCACTGATGTAAGAATGAATTGGCCTAAGGTCTAATAATGCAAGAACTGAAGTACCAAATAAAGTAAAAGTACCAGCAATAATAGCTGAAGCATCCGACTTACTCTGCATCACATAAACCCGCTGTGATGGTCCTACCTCATCTGGTCTACTACCTCCGGCTATAGAACCTCCTCTCTAACTAGGCCCAGATCGACCACCTCTACCAAAAACTCTGCCACAACGACCCCCTTTGACAAAGGGTCGAGAAGCTGTAGTATTTGCCTGTCTATCCTCTGGTGGCTCTGGATAATCTCAGATAAAATGATCTCACAACCCACATCTAAAACACATTCCCAAAGTACCTCTCCACCAGTAGACAGCTACGTGTGCTTTACCACAATGAACACAAGTAGGTGGAGCAGGCCTCTGAGCCACTGGGGTCGGAGCACTAGCCACTAAAGCTGCATGTCTCTGTCACTATCTCTGCTATTGTACTGACCTGCCAAACTGCCCCTAGCTCCTACTAAACCTCTGAAAATATCCCCTTAGGCCTTTCTTCACTGATGAAGACCCTGCCTCACTCTAGGGTCTCCTAGCTCTAGTCTCCTCAATTTTGGCAGCTGCTATAAGACCATGTGCTCTCTCTACACTCCTAGCAGCTGTAACCAACTAATAAAAATCTTGATATCGAGAGCCTGTTACGATACACATGATAGATGGTCTCAGTCCCTCCTCAAATCTCCTGCATCTGTCAATCTCCTCAGAAATGATCCCACTAGCATAATGACTCAACCAGATAAACTCGATCTCATACTCTGTCACTGTCCTGGTATCCTGTCTCAGACTCAAGAATTCCATCTTCTTTGCATCCTTATACTCCCTCGGAGTATACTTCTGCTCAAATTCCCACAGGAAATTATCATAAGTCAGGACTGGTGGATCATCCAGAGCATGTGGAACCGTCTTCCACTAGTCATATGCATCCCTTTGCATATGAGATCTGGCATAATCAAACTTCTCTTCTGGACTAGCCTACAACTGAATGAACACTCTCTGAATTCTGTCTAGCCACTGCTCTGCTACAGCAGGGTCTGTAGTACCAATGAAATCCTCGGCTCCAAACTTTCTCAACTTATCATACTTCGTCACCTACAACTTGTAGACCCTTAATTTTTTACCCAGTCTGGTCCAATATGTTTTATTTAGTCCAAAATAATTTTTGTTGTCTAATTAGTCCAAAATAATTTTTGTTAAAAAATTTTTGCTTTAGTATCTAATTTTTATTAATAAAAAATAAAAATAAACAAATAAAAGTCAAAAAATAAAAATAAAAATAAAAATAGGCGTCGGGAAAATCGGTGATGAAAAAATCATCGCGCGGGCCTGTAGGCATTTCGCCTGCAGAAGTTGCCTACGGGAGACGCCCGCTCCTCGCCTACTGCCGCAGCCAACTGTGGCAGATTTTTTTTGCCAGCGCATTTTTTCCTACGGCAATTTTTTTAGCAGCGTAATTTTTCCGACTCAAATTTTTTGAAACCTAATTCAATTAGGTTTCGGTTTTCTTTTCTTATCAATATTACTTGCCGTGATTAATTAGGAATAAACCATATGAAACCTCTATAAATAAGGACCAAAGGCAATCAAATAAAGGGGGACGGAAAAAGGAGAAAAATTGGACAGTGAGAGGAAAACGTTGAAACCAAATCAGTGAAGGAAAAGAAGCAATTGAATTTGATTTTTTTCTGGAATAGCAGGGACACGATTTAAGCAATTCAAAGGCAGCAATTGTCTTTATTCTTGTTCATCCAAGAAGAATTATTTTTGGAGAAACTATCAAAAAGAGGTATGTGTTAATTGTTGGATTTACTTTTTACAGTAGCTAAACTATGAAATTGTGTCTTTCAAAATAAAAAACCCTAGGATTTTAATTTAGTTTTTTCCAAAGTTAAAAACACTAATATGTTACTTTATTTTCCAAAAAGACTTAAAATTGTTATTTTTACCTCTTCAAAATCTTAAAACCTTAATTGAACATGTTTTTCAACAAAACCAAAATGTGATTCTGTTTCCTTCCAAAAGCTTTAAAAATATCTTTTCTATTTATGTAAACTTCAAATCACTTTGTTTAAACTTATAAAACCTCATGAAATCATCAAATTGTTTTTCCAAATCCTAAAATAAACAAATCACCCGAAACCCTAAAATCAAAAGCCTAAAAATCTAATTCAACTCCAAAACCTAAAATAATGAACCCTAACCTCCTTTAAAACTTTAAACCTTAGTTTTTTCTAAACCCTAATCCTTTAAAATTTTAAAAACCATAAAAACATAAATACTTTAATTTTACACAGTAGCTTAAAAACACAATGAATAACCGTAACCCACAAATCAAAAGTATTTCAAAGTGTTCAAACCCTAGTTTCATGATTTCACCATTCAAATATTAATTTAGTTAATCAAAGAGTCTTACCAACCTTTTAAAACATTAAAACCTTAATCTATTTTAATTCCATAAAAAAGTCACAGTAGCTTAATTTTATGAATTCCAAAATCTTAACACATGAGATAAAGAACCCTAAATGGAAACAGTAGCTATGATTTGGATTTTTATTTACATTATGCAATTCCATATTTAATCATGCTTGGTTTTATTTCTTATGCTTTAATTTATTTAAATTCAATGCTTGGTTTATTTTATTTATCATGGATGGATGTTTACTTTTTATTGATATTTGGTACCTTTGATGAATGATTTATTTATTATGAATGGTTATTTACTTTTATCAATTTATTTAGATTTCTAAATATTGTAAGAGGTATGTTTCCACTTGGTGGGTACCTCATTAGTTAAATATCATGTAATTTAATTTGCTTTTCTATCTTAAAACTTATGTAAAGGGCATGTTTCTACCTTTCGGTGGGTGTCCTATCTAGGCATGTGATGTAAGGACATGTTTCCATCTTCAGATGGGTGTCCATTTATTTTTGTTTTGTTTTGTTTGGACATTGCTTTAATTTTAATATAATGATGCTTTCTTTTTATTGTGTGTAGTATAGATAATATTGTTATATTTAAGGATTTTATAATATTAAGACCTGTAAAGGAGGCCGGTTCCAATGAACTGGGCTTTGTGGGGGTGCTGGGCCATTTCTCACCTTCCCCACGCGTACCTAACTTTTTGAACCCATTAGGGGGTTGGGGATTCCTTAGGAATCGAGTCATCCACCCCTTTTTTTTTTCTCAGCCCGTCCGGGTGGCGACTCCATTTTCTCCGGACTTAGGTCCGTGTTCTCTAAGGCCCTGAGCCTAAACAGTGCCAAAGTCACAAGAACCATTCCACCGGGAGTGGGACCAAAAATCCCCGCTCACACAACTACGACTGCGGCTATTGAACTGGAGCCTGCCTCAACAACTCTACCATATGTCGTACAAAGCCTGGCGAAATCTCATCAGTTGCTAGTCTCACATGTACAGAAATAGATGCCTCACCAGCAAACATAACTCTAGCTCCATCTCTACCCTCATCAAGAGCCACACTCTCTGCACTACCCTCTACAGACTGATGCGTCCAAGATGCCATAACTACCTATATCTGCAAACACAGCAGAAATTACTATATCAAAGATCAGAAACTGCCAATGCCAATACATGTATTACAATTGAAAACTATTTTCAAATCCCCCATTTTCTCTCTTTATCAACCCACCTAGGTCGAGAAACTCAAACCTAGGCTCTGAAACCAAAATAAATGTAACACCCTTATACCCTAAATACGTACAATACATATATTTTAGCATATGTAAAATATGCATATACGATATAAAAATATCACAGACCGGTTTAATAAAAATTTTCACATTTCTTATTTAAAATTTCAAAGACTAAATATATAAAATTAAATAGTATATAAATATTCTTTACTTGTTATAGGAACCCAAAATAAATATTTTATATGAAAATCTCTAGGAAAAATTTGCCAGAGTTTTATCTGTAATTTGGACGTTTCCAAAATTCAGCAAAACACAACCTGCATCAGAAAACACTCTCAAATAATTTCAAATCACAATTTCACCCATACTCCTCAATTTACCAAGTTTCTCAAACATTTATATATATATATATATATTTATAATTTAGAACACATTTCCCCCCATTTCAAATAACTTAACCGAAATATTCTTTATAGTTTATAATACATAAAATCTAAAAATATGATATAATATGCATAATACCCAAAATATACAATAACATAAAATATATACATGTTGCTAACAGTATTTCTGATTTTGATATCAACTCTACAAGCACAACCACAAGTCTAGACCGGACTTGGTCTAGAAGAACTCTCCGGCTCAGCTGAATCTACCCTGTTACCTGCGCGATGTAAACAATCATACTAAGCCAAAAGCCTAGTAATACAAACTTGATAACAATAAAACTCAAATGCAATGCCAATGCATAATGCTATAGATATCACATCATTCCATTTTCTCATACTTTTCAAATATTTCAAATCCATAATTCATATAAAAACAAACACAAACATGGGCCCAAAAATAACTAATATGCTATTCAAATTCCAGAGTTACTGTTTTGGTCTATAATGACACCATGTGTTTAGCCCGTAGGCAAAATTTCAATGTAATAGTATAACTAAGTCTGTGCTTATGACCAAGTCATTTCACCCAGCCCAACTTCAAGAACTTATTTTTGAGGCTTACGACCCGGTCATTTCACCTCAAAAATATTTTTCACAGTGACGCCCAGCGTCTAGCCCATAGGCAAATCATAGGCATGCCGCCAAACACAGAACTCTAAAAATTGAATAACATACTAGCCACAAAATTTATTCATATTTCTCATTTATATCGATATCAATTCATTTCATTATGTTTTCACATATCTCATTACATTATACCACATTTTTTTCATTTACAACACATTACCCAATTACTTTGGGTATTTCCACGTAATTCACATATTAATCACATTTAATGTAATCTAGCCAACACCAATGGCTTTTTAATAATGCACTTAATGCATACACAACAAATTGCATTACCCAAACACTTTGGGTCATTTTCACATAATACACATATTTCACATTTACACAATTTAGCCATTATCAATGGTTTTTCACAATGCATTTAACACATATATGACATTACAAATGTCATAGCACATTATTCATACATAACCAATGAATCAAGTAGCTTAACACATTTTCCAAACAAAATGTGTTAAGCCCAAATGTCATGCAAACGTAACCAATGTATTCAAAGTTTGTACTTACCTCAAATAGCAACCAAAACAAGCTTAAAACAACCTCCAATCCTATCCTTCCAACTTGCCCTTCATCACTTGGATGAAGCAAATCAACCTCCCTTAATGTCAAAACCAAATGCGATAACAAATAATCATTTAGTATTACATTTAATGGTATTTCCAATATTAAACCATAATTAAACCCCATGCAAGCAAAAATCCAAAATTTTAGGCTAACCTCACTTTAACTTCGGATTCTCATACTAGGCCATTCATTTTAATACATTTAAACCATTTACACTAAAAAAACACACTCTTATACACAAAACCCTAAAATGGCATAACCTTACCCCGTTGAAGATTTTCCATTCCATCACAATCCATTTATCATTTTAAGCTTATATTCATCACTTGTATCACCAAACAACAAGATTAAACCAATAAAATTATACAATTCAACAACTTTGGAAAAATCATTTTCCAAAACCCTAAATCACACTTCCATTCTCAAACTCCAACCAAACACAACCAAATTCAATATTTCACTTTTAAATACTTTTTTAAGCACCAAAAAAACTCATTTAGAACCAATTTGCATAATTAAAAATCATAATTTCTCAAACCCTAAAAGTCCATAACCCTAAATTCTCTCTCTTCACCATTCATTATCCAAATTCAACCATTTCATCAATCTAACCTTAAAATCATTAATAACTTCCAAAAATAACTTCATACACACCAATTTCAACAATTATAACATACTACTTCAAAAATCCAAAACTCACATATTCAAAATTTGCATGGAAATCCAAAGAAAAAGCTAAAGAACTTACTTTTTCAAGTGGAAATCTCTAAAAATCCTCTTTGAACCTTTGAAATCCTTCAATTCTTAGAAGATTGGAAGATCAAAATCCTCTCTTCAACATCCATGGTGATTTCGGCAAAGAAGAAGAAGAAGAAGACTATTTTTTATTTTCTCTTTCCTTTCATCTTTTAATTTTAACCATATATATATTATTTAATATTTTAATAATTAATTATTTTATTATTTATTTAATAAATTAAAAGTCAAAAAATTACTCTTCCATTCAAAAATTATTTATTTTTGAATTAATTTAATAATTTTGAATTTTTTTAAGATTTAATTACCAAAATACCCTTTTTACTTTGACCTTTGACTTTTTTTAAAAAAAGTATTGACTTTTATATGTTATGTATATTTTACATATATATCAAATTTATATTCCAATTTTTTCATTTAAAATCCCTTCATTTTCAGTTAAAACCATTAATTTAATTTATCCAATTTAATTATAATATATTTTATCAAATTTCCAAAAGTTAGAAATTTTTTAAAAAAAAAATTGGGATATAACTAGAAGAAATGGTACTCGTTTCAGGATAAAGACTCTCTTAAGAAGGTCTTGGGATCGAAACGAGGGAGATGACTCTTAATTGAGCCAAATAAACAAATCCTGCTGTGGACCCGTGAGGGGAAGCAGTACTGTGGCAGTCCCTTGAAGCGGGCTAGATGAAAAGACCGAGTCATAAGCCCAGGGCCTTTGGGATGTTGCAGTTGTTACCTAGCCTTCATGAAAGGATGTCTCATACACTCATCTGGGATTTCAAGGATTTTTTGCAAGCTAGTTTGCAAATTGAAGAGTAGGAAAGAGAGAAGAACAGTCTAGTAACCAATGCACACAAAAGGCAGTTGATGTTAATGCCACTGGCTAAGGAGGAAGAAGGTAGTTTTTAGAATTGGGAAAGCCGCTGTCTTGGGTTCTCAATAAGCTACAATAGAAGGGATTGTTACAACCCTTGAATCCTCATCCTTAGCCTAATCCTCTTACACCTAACTTTGACACTAAGGTATTTTGCCAATTTCATCAAATGCAAGGACACAACATGGATAAATGCTTGAGGTTGAGGCATGAGATCCAGAATTTGATTGATAATGGGAAGTTGCCCGAGCCTAACAAGCCAAACACCAAAGATAATCCATTGTCAAGATTCAATAGAGTACCACCACCGACAACCTTCATGATTGAAGGAGGATTGCATGAAAGTTTTGTCATGTCTTCTTTCCAAGATATAGATGGAGAAGCAACCAAAGAAGAGTGGGTGTTTAGCAAAATTGAACAAGTTATGATTGGTAGAGAAGTAGCAATCTGTGTTGTGAGCGAATTTTGGGATTCAAGCGATAGTGATGATGTTCTTGAACCCAAGAAGGAAGAATGGACCTGGTCCGAGCCTGAAGACGATGAGGTGATGAACACTAGATTCGGTAAGCCTTATGCAAGGCCACCACCCAAGGAAGTAGAAGCTAATAAAAGAAAGGAAATTGAAGTTGGGAACAAAGAAGAAGAAGATGACACTATTCTTAAGCAGTTGAAGAGAACCCAAGCAAGTGTTAGTATTTGGGACCTATTGGCCACTTCCAAGAAGCACCGTGAAACTATGGCCAAGGCTTTGGCTAGCATGCTAATTTCCACCTCTATAACACTGGATGAGTTGGTTAATTTTGTGAAAGTAGAAGGAGTGATGAAATGCAAAGATATTGAAAAGAAGAGTGAAGTTGATGTGGGAATGGTATCATTCTCGGATGCAGATTTACCAGAAGAGGGGAGAGATCACATCTGCCCTCTCTTTATCAAAGTAGAAGTCAAAGGAAAAAGGACTCCATGTGTGATGGTTGATGATGGGTCTGCATAAATGTTTGCCCACTTAAAATCTTTCCAAAGCTTGCTATGTCAATAAGGGATCTAAGCCCAACCGAGGTAACCATTAGGGCTTATGAAAAATACTAAGAGGCACGTCGAAGGGACATTCAAAGCTATTGTGAAGGTTGGTCCAATTGAGTTTATGGTAGAATTTATGGTTTTGGACATACCTATTACTTTTGCTCTACTTTTGGGATGACCATGGTTTCATCCTCTTGGTTCCTTCCACCCTTTATTAAAAGATTAAGTTCTCAAACGGAGATGAGACGGTAATCATCGAGGCCAAAGATAATGAGGTGGTAAATGCTCTAATGTTTGAGAGGCTTCTCAATGGTTTTCAAGTAGCTGCAATTTATGATGATGAAGTAGTGGACTCCAAGGTCTTAAACATGATTAAGAACATGAGATACCTTCCTAGTGCTAGTCTTGGAAAGGGTAAGGTCGGTGTGACAAAGTTTCCAGACTTTAAGACTCAAACTTCCAAGAAAGGGTTGGGGTATGAAGAAGCTAGCAAAGATGTTCATCCAAGAAAGAATGAGAAGATGACCTTCCCACCACTTGAAGAGATTTTTGTCAAAGCTCCAAGCATGGGACCACTCCATGGGTAGCCCAAGCCAGTCATGTTCATGGGAAAGTTGATCTCGAGTTTTGAGATTTTTGCTGATGTTTTCAAACTGGTCAAACAAGTGAAGAAAGAGCTCACCCTGCCAGCCGACAAGGAGCCCAATCCGGAAGGGAAAAGGGAAGCTTTCCTAAAATCCAAGAAGACTCCAAAGGAGATTGCTGCTCTAGTTGAAGAGAAGTTTGAAGATGTTCTGCTTTATGATTTTGAGAACAATGATTTTGATTTTAATTTTAATTTGTCTGCTTTGTATGAGGATGATGATGTTTTCTTTTCCAAAATAAATGCAATGAAGTCTAATTTTCCTTACTTGTGTGATGTTTTTCCTGCTTGCATACATTCAAATGGTGGTTATATAAGCATCTTTAATATTAACTCCGTTGATACACAATCATTAAATTTGGGAACAACCAAAAATCCTAAAAATATTAGCACAACATCCGACCTTACTTCTGATGAGAGAGAGCTATTTGAAAAAATATTTAAAAAATATGAATAGATTTTTGCTTGGTCTTATGAGGATATGCATGGAATAGATTGAGACATAGTTGAGCATCTAATTTCTACTTATACTCACATGAAGCCTGTCAAACAAAAGCTTAGATGAGTAAGACCAAAATGGGCTGAATTAGTTAAAAAAGAGGTCACTAAACAAATACAAGTAAAGTTCCTTGAAGTGATAGATTATGTAGATTGGCTAGCCGACATAGTACCAATGCCAAAGAAAGATGAAAGAATTAGGGTCTATGTGGACTATAGGGACTTGAACAAGGCTTCCCCTAAAGATGATTTTCCTTTACCCCATATAGATGTTTTTATTGATAGTGCAGCCTCTAGCGTGCTACACTCGTTCGTAGACGGATTTTCCAGATACAACCAAGTGTTAATGTCCTAAGAGGATAAAGCCAAAACTGCCTTCATTACTACGTGGGGTATATTCTATTATAGGGTGAAGCCATTTGGGTTAAAGGATGGCCACCACCTTGTTTCATGATATGATGCATAAAGAAGTAGAAGTGTATGTATATGATGGTAAAATCATATACAAGGGAGCAGCACTGTTAAAACTTAGAATTATTCTTCGAGAGAGCAGTGAAGTATAAGCTAAGGTTAAACCTGAAGAAGTGTGTATTTGGGGTTACTTCAGGCAAGTTGTTGGGACATATGTTTGGTCCAAATGGCATTGAGATTGACCCTGATAAGTTTAAGGCAATCAGGGATATGCCAGCCCCTAAGATGAAGAGAGAAGTTTAAGGGTTTATTGGCAGGTTGTAGTACATTAGCAGGTTTATAGTAAAGCTCACCACGATCTGTGAACCTATCTTTAAATTGCTTAAAAAGAATCAGCCAGTCAAGTGGAATAAAGAGTGCCAAAAGGCCTTTGAGAGTACTGATAGAGTAAAAATATGATCAACATTCTTTATAATTTTAACCATATTGTTAATCATTTTGAAATTAAATTTGATGGATTTTGTGTATTTGAGTTAGAATTATTATAATCATGCTTGGAAAGACAAGATTCAAAGTTTCTAATGATTAGAGGTGCAAAAAAAAATGAAGAAAGGCAAGCAAAAATGAAGAAATAACAAATGCCACGTCCATGGCCCTTCAAGGCCACAACCATGGGATTTAAATCAAGTCTACCACAACAAAAAGACAAAAATCCAGAAGCTAAATGAATGCCATGACCGTGGCATTGGTAGGACACGACCATGGGGTTGATTTCTCTACTGCCCAAACCAAGAAAGAGAAGAAAATTCAAGTTGGCAGCCTCCACTTCAATGCCACGACCGTGGCCCACCTTACCAACCATTTTACAGCTGCAAAGTGCTCAAACTGACCAATCCAACTCAGGCCACGACCATGGCACTCAAAAGCCACGACTGTGGGGCCAAAATTCATAACTTTGAGCAGACAATTGGGTTGGTGGTGAACAAAACAAGATGTGGCCTAACCTTTTTAGTTTTTCCCCACTAATGAAGCTTCCAAACACTCTATTTAAACACACTTCCTCTAAGGTTTCAAGGGAGATATGAAAGATTTACAAGAAATAGATTAGATTCATTCAAGAAATAAATGTAGTTTATAGTTTTCTCAAGAAGGAGAGTGAAATTCTGGTTCAAGAAGAAATTCAATTTCCAAGTTAAGGTGAGTTTGATATTTCTTGTTCTTTAAATTATGTTTTTAATGTCTTTCTTTAATATTTTCAATGTCTTTATTTCAATAATGAATAACTAATCCTCTTTAGGATTGGTCCCTTTCATTAAATTTATCATGGAGTTATAAATGCCTATTTGAATCAATTTAGTTTATCCTTAAATTATTTTGTTATCTTTACTCTTAATTCTTTAATTATCTGGCCAATAATTAATTTAATTGAGGTGTTGTGTGATGGAGCAAGAGTGGAAGCATAACATTAGTCCATAGAGGTAACAATCTTAAGGAAGTTTTTCATAGATAAGGTTAAACACTTAAGAGGTTGATTCAAAGTTCTCACAAAATCTAATGAATTGGTTTGATAACTTGAGATCACGAGAGTAGACACAAGGATTAAATTGATATGACATCTAGTACTTGAGAGAGACTTGAGTTAATTTAGGAGAATTTAACCATTAATGAAAGGAAAACTAAATTAAATTAATACTTCAGAAAACCCATGATAAATCAATAAAGGTGACTAAACCCTAAGTTTTATATTATTAGATTTCAATCAAAGTAATTTGTTTTGTTTAATTATAAATCAAATTTTATCATCCAAATAATATTCAGTTTTAATTGATCAGTACTTAGAAGAAAACTTCCTCATGGGAACGATACTCTACTCCTCATTATATTACTTGTTATCGATTTGTGCACTTATAGATAGTGAGGCCGAGTCCGCAACACGTATAAAGGAGTATTTACTAAATTCACCTATTTTGAAACCACCTAAACCCGATAAACCCTTGTTACTATACTTAGCAGTAGAAGAAGAGTCAATAGGAGTAATGCAACCCAAGCATATGATTCAAGGGTTGAGCACGCAATCTACTATTTGAGTAGAAAGCTCCTACCGTATGAATTTAAGTATAGCATCATTGAAAAGACTTGTATAGTTGTGGTTTGGTCTTCTAAGAAGTTGCGGCATTACTTTTACTCTTATAGTGTGCAAGTAATTTCTAGGTTGGATCCAGTGAAGTACTTAAGGGAGACACCCTCTTTGATCGAGAAATATGGGCGATGGTTAATAATTCTGGAAGAATTTGAGATCAAGTATGTAACTAGGAAAATAATCAATGGTAGAGCAGTGGCAGAATTCCTGGCCCTGCAACCATTGCCGGATAGCGAAGAGGTAGTCTTGAAATTTTCTGATGAACATTTAGAGGCCATAGAAGTACAAGGATGGAAGATGTATTTGGATGGAGCAGTGAATAGGAAAGGAGTAGGTTTAGGATTTATATTAGAATTGCTTGAAGGGGAGCTTATCCCTTTAGTTAAGAAGTTGAAGTTCAGGGCAACCAATAATATGGTGGAGTATGAGAAATGTATTTTTGGTTTGGAAACCCTGATGATTATGAAGGTGGATAAGGTGCAAGTCTTTGGTGATTCATTGCTAGTAATATCCCAAGTAAATGGAGAGTGGGAGTTAAAAGAAGAGAACCTAAAACCATACCACCATTACTTGATCATGATAAAGAAGAATTTTAAGGAGTGGAGGTTTATACGCCTACCAAGAGAAGAAAATCAGATGGTTGATGCCCTAGCCACATTGGCTTCGGTATGGGAAAATCCTATCAACTTATTTCTTAAGCCTCTGGTTTTGACCAGTTCATCAACTCCTTGCTATGAATATGACACAATCATGAAAAATGATATAGACCATGATGCATGGTATGACACTATAAGATAGTTTTTGAAGAATATGGAATACCCATTGGGGGTAACAAGGGAAGAGAGAAGAACCATAAGGCGATGATCCTTACAAT
Organism: Garcia nutans; assembly: GCA_947685225.1. Classification (NCBI taxonomy): domain Eukaryota; kingdom Viridiplantae; phylum Streptophyta; class Magnoliopsida; order Malpighiales; family Euphorbiaceae; genus Garcia; species Garcia nutans. Next base: position 21,038,423 of record CANTUV010000005.1, read on the forward strand.
ACATCACCTTTCATAGAGAGTTGTATCGAAGATGGCCTGATGGGGGTACACTTGAGATGCTTCAGGAAGCCTGAAGTTTAGCACATTGTGAGCGGGGATTTTTGCCCCCACTCCCAGTGGAATGGTTCTTGTGACTTCAGCACTGTTTAGGCTCGGGGCCTTAGAGAACACGGACCTAAGTTTGTAGAAAATAGAGTCGCCACCCGAACGGTTCAGGAAAAAGAAAGGGGTGGATGACTCGATTCCTAAGGAATCCCCAACCCCCTAATGGGTTCAGAAAGTTGGGTAAATGTGGGGAAGGTGAGAAATGGCCCAGCACCCCCACAATGCCCTGTTCATTGGAACCGGCCTCCTTTATAATTCTTAATATTATAAAATTCTTAAAAATAACAACATTATCCATATTACACACAATAATTAAAATAAAGCATCGATATATTGAAAATCAAAACAATCTCCAAGCAAAACAAATAAATGGGCACCCATCTGAAGATAGAAACATGCCCTTACATAATCCATGCCTAAATAGGACACCCACCGAAAGGTAGAAACATGTCCTTTACATTGGTTCTAAAATAGAAAAGCAATTTAAATTACATGATAATTAACTCTTACAATATTTGAAACATACCTCTTACAATATTTGAAAATCTAAATAAATCGATAAAAGTAAATAACCATTCGTTATAAATAAATCATTCATCAAAGGTATTAAACATCAATAGAAAGTAAACATCCATCCATGATAAATTAAATAAACCAAGCATTGAACATAAATAAATTAAAGCATGTAAAATAAATTAGAGCATAATTAAATATAAAATTGAATAAGGCAAATAAAGATTCAAATTAGGGCTACTGTTTCTATTTAAAATTCTTTATTTAATGTGTTTAGGGTTTTGGAAATTCATGGGTTTAAGCTACTGTGACTTTTAAAAGAATTGAAATGGAGAAAAAGTTTTATAATTTAAGAGGTTGATAAAGTTCTTTGATTAACCAAATTAGTGTTTGAGAAGTGAAATCATGAAATTAGGGTTTGAACACTTTAAAACATTTAGATTTGTGATTTACGGTTAATGAATTGTTGTTTTGACTTACTGTATTTGAGTTAGATTTATATGGTTTTAAAGTTTTAAAGAATTAGGGTTTAGAAAACTTTAGGGTTTAGGTTTTAAGGGAGTTAGGGTTCACTGTTTTGGGTTTTGGAGTTGAATTAGGGTTTAGCGTTTTAGAATTAGGATTTCAGAGAATGCATTAGGTTTTAGAATTTGAAGAAACAATTGATAATTTTATGAAGTTTTATGAAAATAATTAAAATGATTTAAGGTTTATATAAATAGAAAAGATGTTTTTAAGGTTTGTGGAAAGAAACATACTCAAATTTAGGATTTTGAAAATTTAGAAAGCAAATTAGGGTTTTGAGATTTTGAAGAAACAAAAATAATAATTTTATACTTTTTGGAAAACAAAGCAACGAATTAAAGTTTTTAAACTTTAGAAAAGGGGAATTAAGGTTCTAGGGTTTTTGAATTAAAAGAAACAATTAGATGATATAAGTTACTATGAAGAAATTAGACAATTGATGCATACCTCCGTTTATTGGTTCCACCAAAAATTTCTTCATAGATGAACAAAAACAAGGACAAGCTTTGCTGCCTTTGATGGATTGAGTTGTTTTTTGCTCTCTAAAAAAAATCAGATTGATTCACTGCCAGAAGGAATTCTTAAAATTCAAAGTTTTCCTCCTTAATTTCGGTCTCAATTTTTCCTTCCAAATTCGATCTATTTCCTCCTTTTTTTTCTCCCTCCTTTTTTGTGTTGTTTTAGTCCTTATTTATAGAAGATTTCTATAGTTAATTCTAGTTATTCACGGAATATATCATTCATTAAGAAAAGGAAACCGAAACCTAATTGTATTAGGTTTCGGAAAATTTGCGTCGGAAAAATTTCGCTGGTGAAAAAAAAACTGCTGCAGAAAAAATGTGCTGGCAAAAAAACTGCCACAACTGCAGTGGGGGGCAAATTGGCCTGCGGGCCATTTTGCCGCAGCCCCTTTCGGCGACAAAATTTTTCGTCGTCGATTTTTCGTCGCCGATTTTTTTTATATTTTTTTATATTTTTATATTTTTTTTATTAATAAAAATTAGATACTAAAGCAAATATTATTTAATTAAGATAATAAAAATTATTTTGAACTAATTAAAATATATTGGACAACACAAAAATTATTTTGGATTAATTAAAATATATTGGACCGGACTGGGTCAAAAATTAAAGGTCTACAGTTTGCTCCCTGCTTGAATGATCTAAGACTTTAGTGAAAGAGAGTGAAAAGCAATAATACTTAATTTTTTGAGATGGTTGAGGTTTTGGGTTCTGGACCCGGTTCGAGATTTGGACTCAGGGATAATTTTAGGTTCTGGACCTGAGTGTAATTTTAGGTTCTGGACCTAAGAAAAATTTGGGTTCTGGACCTGAGCTAAGTTCTGGACTTAAAAGAGATTCTTGGTTCTGGACCTAAGGATAATTTGGGTTCTGGACCCGAGCTAAGTTCTAGACTTAAGAAAGATTCTAGGTTCTGAACCTAAGGAAAATTTGGGTTCTGGATCCGAGCTAAGTTCTGGACTTAGAATGAGATTCTAGGTTCTAGACCTACGGAAAAATTTGGGTTCTGGACCCTAGCTAATAGAGATTTAATTATCTGCAAAAATAATTTTTTGGTTTCAAAAAGTTCGACTAATTTTTATGCACGTCTTCTTCTTGCCCCCTGCGTGTAAAAATATTTATAGACACACAAGCATTTGAATGCTTAAAGTGAATAATTGAATTTATTGTTTATTTACTGTGTAATTACTATTCATGCACTATTCACTGTCATAAATAGTAACTTACTATTTGTAAATAGTATTTACTATTGAAAATAGTAGTTTACTATTCATAAATAGTAAGTTTACTATTTATAAACAGTAAAACTTATTTTTGAATTTTTATTTTTTTCTTGCCATTTCTCTATAAAAACCCACAAATCCTTCATTTGATTCATAGCAAAGTTTCTCAATTTCTATAATTCTCTCAAATTCTTTTAAATTTAGCACATAGTTTTCAAAAAAAATGCATGCTTCAAGGTCAGGGACTCATTCTAATGCCGAGTTATTTGAATTTATTCAGCATCATGAAGATGCAAATATAGATATACTAGCCGGGATGCCGCTTCACCGAAGTTCAAACCAAAAGAGTGAGGTAATTATTTTTTCCCTTTTTTATTTTATTATTATTTCTTTTATTTTATTATTTTTTTCTCTTTTTTTATATATTTTTTCTTTCTTTCTGTTATTATATTTGTTTTATTGTTTTATTTATGTTTTTATATTATGTTCCTTTATTATTATTGTATTTGCCTAATTTTTATTTACATTTTTATATTATAATAATTTTTAGGAAAAATAAATTAATTTAGGATAGTATGTACTTACCTTGGATTAACTTACCTAGCTCCATGTTAGCATGATCATTGCATTGTTCGGGCTGGAGGGTGTATTTACAAAGCCCGACAATGGTACGATGTAGTGCCTTCTCGGGTGAGGCAGATTATCCGAGATTGCGGCTTTGAGCAGTTCATCTTACAATTGTCATTCGAGGAGTATCAGATTGACCGGAGCATAGTCTAGGCACTTGCAGAACGATGGTTGGGCATAACCCACACTTTTCACTTGCCCATTGGAGAGATGACAATTGGTCCGGTTGATTTTATTGCTATAACCGGCCTTCAATATGATGGTGTTTCGGTTCCTTTGACCAATGATATTTTAACATTTGAAGAAATTCAGGAATTAATTGGTATGGAACCATCATATAAAGGGCCTTTTAAGATAAAAATTGAACCAATTCGTAGCTATTGGATGAACTACGAAGGACGGATTCACAGAGACACGACCTAACAGTATGCTCAAGGATTTTTGTTATATTTGCTTGGGTCGACCATCCTAGGTAGCACTGAATCCTCCATCCGCTTGTTAGTGTTGAATGCCCTTTCTTACTTCAGAATGGTACCATCTTCTGGCTGGGGTGAAGCTGGTCTCGCGTGTCTTTACCATGATCTTGATAAACTTTGCCGAAATAAGAAGTCTTTTGTCGGCTTGATGGCGGTTGTCGAGGTATTTCTTTTCCTTCACCAATGTCATTTCCACTCTTTTCTTGTATGAATTTGATCTTTACTATTATTGTAGGCATGGACATATGAACACAATCTCGTGAGGTACCCGGTATTTCCCGAGAGAGAGTCGGGTATCCGAGATTAAATTTCTAGTTGTCTGATCGTGTGGACATTCCTGGCTCTCACCATGTGCATACTCATCACTTTGTGTTGAGCCGCTTAACCTGGGATCAAGTAAAACAACATTAGTATACTTTAAATTTTATGTGAAAGTTTACTTACCTTATGTTACTTTGCAGGTGAATTTGGCATGGTGGAAACCAGAAGAGCGGACAAACTGGTCTCCTTTCATGAGGGTTGCGCTATCTTTCCAACATTCTCGCCGAGTCATCGCTGGCCCAGTGTCTAGTGGTTGGTTTCTCGGGGAGAGAGTTTATGAATGGTTTCTCGATCCAGAGCAGCGGAGGGTCCCGATGCATATCCTGGAATATATTTTAAATATTATGTCGATGCCGGAAGATGCATGGTGGTCGGCTCAGTACAGTTATGGTGTTGAGTCATTTCTTTATCTACCCGGTGTATTTTATGCCCATTCTATTCAAAGGAGGCTCTTAAACTTTGATGTATCTCCTATTGGTGTGCGGGAGATTCTCGAGGAAAATGAAGGTAGAGATGATGAGGAACATCACAGAGATGCAGGAGAGTTTGTACCACATCCCGGGGCTAGTACTTCTCAAGTAAAACTTTTACCATTTTCCCTTGCAACTGCTTCTTTCTTTTTTGATTCTTTAATGATTGTTGCAAGCTGCTGGTTTATTTGATCATGAGGCTGGACCTTCTTTTACTTCCCCTTCATTTGCTCATTCTAGCCCGCCATATATGTTATCTCATCCGTAGGGCATTGATATGAACTACCTGGTAAGTTCCTTATTTCATTGTAATTTATGCTATAAGTATGCATGATTATGTATGCTCTTACCCTTTTCCTTTCTGGCTCACAGTGGATGCTCGAAGAACAAAATAGGAAACTTCAAGAAGAGTTGGTTGCAAGTCGTCAGCAGGCTTCTCATTTTGAAAATTTATATCATCAATCCAAACAAAATTTTCGAGACTTCTTATTTCAGGGGATGAGGGATCCTGGTGCTTATTCATCAAGAGGTCCCCAGACTGATGACTATGAGATCCTTTCGTCTGCTTCTGACGAGTAGCATGATGGATCGAAACTTCAAGGTAATAGGGATTTTGGTGCTCCCTCTTCGGGTGATCCCGGGATGAGTAATTTGCCGAATTTTAGTGTTCCCTCTTCGGGCGGACTCGGGATGAGTGATTTGCCCCCTCCTCCAATAGGCGATGACCTTTTCAGGGCTTTATTTGATGACCTACCACCACCCTCTTAGTGATATGTAAATATTGTATCAATTGTAATATTGTACAATAATGAAAAAATATAATTTCCATCTTTACTGTAACTTTTTGTTTGTTATATATATTTTTTTATATTTAACTTTTCATCTTTACTGCATAATTATTAAACTTTCTTTTTCATATTTCAATATTCATACAGTCACCACCAAAAAAAAAACCAAATGCAATATGGTAAAGTAAATTCGTTGCCAATTCTTTCCTTACACAACATGGTTTCGTCCTTTTCCATCATCTTTTCCTTTTCCTTTAGGAAACGCTTGTTTCTTCTATATAAATCACCTTTCATGCCATATTTCATACAGAAACCAAAAATATTTTCCAATTCAACAATTTTCATTTTTCTTCATTCATCAACCATGACCGAGCATCATTTAAAGAAGATGAAAATTCTATTTAAGAATATGGATGCCATTCATTGGAAGCAAATTTCATGGTCAAAACTTGATGCTTTAAAATGTTTTCAAAATGTTAAATTAGACCACTCCTTCTTATATACCGCGGCTTTCTTTTGGAATACGGATTCTAGGGTATTTAAAATTAATGGCTTTGAAATATGTCCCTTGATTGAAGAATTTGAGGCCATCCTTGGATATCCAAATAATCAACAAATGGCGTTACCCACATTGATTTCCATGACTCAACAGAAGATGCAGATGTTATTTCAAATTCCAAAACCCAAAGTTCTTCAGTTGATGAGAGGTGAAAAAATTCTACTTGCTCCCTTGGTTGATTTTGTCTCTCTCATTTGGCCCCTACTAAGGCATGGGGATGCATGCTCTGTCTTTGCTTGCTTGGCCAATTCCTGCTTGTCTCTTATGACGGCGATATTGATACACGAGTATTGGATATTATGGACCAAATGGAAGGAGGCTTGTCGCCAGTACCTGTGATCTTAGCCGAAACTTTAGTTGGATTAAACCGACTTAAATTAGGATTGTCAAAGAGACTAACTGGGAGTCCGTTGCTGCTTCAGGTAATTACCTAAACTGCCCTTTCGGGTTTTCAATTTAGGTTTTCTTTTTTTTTTCTTCTTCTTATTGCTCTAATTTTTGCCTAGTCCACCCATGTGGGTTTTCGGAACTAGTGAGCTATCCTAATTTTTGCCTAAGCTGCCCTCACGGGTTTTCAACTTAGTAGACCCTTTTTTTTTAATTTAATTCTTTCTTCATAGATTTGGCTTTAGGAGTGTCTTTGTTTGCTTGATACTCCATCCATGGATTTTGCTAGATATCTGCCACATCATCATTCTGCTAGGAAGCTACTCCATCCTAGTTCTTCATATGCTGACTGGGTTGACTGGATCCAATCACGCGCTGAAGTCAATATTCGTTGGTTGGTACCTTGGTGGAAGATTTCTCGTATCGCCATGCGGACATATTTGATGTATGTTCTCCTTGTTGCTCTTCATAAAGGTACATGCTATGATCCTCGATGTCTTGGCCTTCAGTATGGAGCCGAGCCTCGTGATTCTGACTTTATTCCCGATTTAGACATGCCTCGCTTGACTGAAGCCTACTTGGATCATCTGAGACAAAGCTGGCCTGCACGTTACATTTACCGACTGCCATAGATTTTACATTTGTCAATTCAAAAAGTGTATTGTTAGGATAAAAATAATTAAAGTAATAAAAGATGCTTCTTTTCCATTTATAATTTGTCATCATCTTTTGCTATTGTGTTTATTTATTTCATCCATATCTGGTCAAATACTTATAACAGTGCACATAGAACAATTTTAACATTAATTTTGTTTTATTAAATTGGGGATCAACCAAACATAAAGCCAGCATACACAAGATTACTCCTATTTCCAACTAGCCCTTTCGGGTTTTCTAATTGATGATTTTCTCTCATTTAGCCCTAATTGTTGCCTAGCCCGCCCTTTCGGGTTTTCAGGACTAGCAGACTGCTCTAACTTTTGCCTAGGCTGCCCTTTTTGGTTTTTCAACCAAGCGAACTCTTTTATTTATATTATACATAAAACCACTTCAACCTGTCAATGTTTACTGGCTCACTAAACTCGTTCCCATCTATGTCTGATAGCTTCACCGCACCTTTGTTCATGACTTGTTTCATGACATATGGCCCTTCCCAGCTAGGCCTGAACTTCCCTCTTGGATCAGATACATTAGGCTTACATTGCTTTAACACCAAATCCCCGACTCTGAGTTTTCTGATTTTAACCCTTTTATTGTAGGTCCGAGCTATCTTCTTTTGATACAGTTGGTGATGATATAATGCCTTTAACCTTCTCTCTTCTAGTAAAACTAATTGTGTGTATCTGCTCGCTACCCATTCTATTTCAGGTAGTTCAGCTTCCAAGACTACTCTCAATGAATTGATCTCAATTTCAATTGGCAACACTGCTTCCATCCCATAAACCAAAGAGAGCGGTGTCATTCCAGTAGGTGTTCGCACACTTATCCTATATCCCCATAAAGCAAAGGGAAGCATCTCTGACCAATCCCTGTAAGTCTTGGTCATCTTGGACATAATTTAATTAATTGTCTTGTTTGTTGCTTCTACTGCACCATTAGCCTTTGGTCCATAAGGAGAGGATTTTTTTATGATGGATTCGGTACTTTGAGAATAAATCTATAACTTGTAATGGTCAAGATGTTAAGCAGGAAAGTTTTAACTAATAATGAAAAATTGATAGTGTATAGAGATAAAAGTATTGTGGATAAATGCTATATGTAAAGAATAGTAAATTGTATATCTTAAAACTTTACTGAAGAGATTATTGTTATTGTTTTACGAGATTAAAACTCAATTTAAAATCAACGGTTAAGAATGAGGGTGCACCATAGTTATGATGAGCATTCCCTCACTGGATTAAAAATATTATAAATATATATATATATATGTGTGTGTGTATAGGTATATGTGGGTGGAAATTTCTGATTTCCTCTCCATCTTCCACGCCATCATCACCATCTTCACTTCTTTCTTCTTCCTTTCATTAAATTGATCACGCAATAAGAGATAATTACATGATTTTTAGAAGAATAAGCTAGAAAAGGCAAGATTATCAATAAGTAATCAAAGGGAAAGAGAGAAAAAGAAAGAGAAAGAGGGATTCTGAAGAGGTATGTGCTTTTGATTTCTATTTTGCAAAAAAATGAATTTTTATGAGTTTAAATGATTTAATTGAATGATTGAGTTATGTATAATGATATAGTTCTTGAAAATATTGATTAAATGGATTGTTGAGTGAAAAATAACTTTTATATGATGGTTTTGATACATTATTTTCATAGATCTTCAATATATGTGTGTTTAATGAAGTTAAAAGTGCAGAATACATGATTTACTCTGAAAACATACCCAAAATGAACGCCACGGTCATGGCAAATGTGTGCCACGGTCGTGGCAAAGGAGAGCCACGACCGTGGGATTGAAAGTGTGACTGTGCCTTCAAAAATTTTGATAAAACAGAGCAGTTCTAAATGCCACAATCCTGGCCCTTGAAGGCCACGACCGTGGGGGTTTTAAAGAAAATTTGACAGATTCAATTGCTATCCCACGATCATGGGGTTATGATGCCATGACCGTGGGGACCTAAATAGTATTTTTGGCTTGTATTTTGTGATCTACAGGCCTAGTATGAGACTAATATGTGAATAATTCATACTTTTGCATTGAGAATTCATGTGTATGTGTTAAATTTATGAAAAAGAGTGAGAAACTTTAGATAAGTGACATATATATATATATATCATACTAAATGTTGCTAAGAGTAATGTACCAATAACATGATATAAACAAGTGAAATGATATAAACAAGTGAAATGACATAAACAAGTGAAATGATCTAAACAAGTGAAATGATATAAACAAGTGAAATGATCTAAACAAGAGAAATGATATAAACAAGTGAAATGAAATAAACAAGTGTTTATATAAACAAGTGAGTGTTTATATAAACAAGTAAGTGTTAATCAATGACATGAGACTAATATGTGTATAGTCCATACTATTGTGTTAATGTGTTAAATGTATGAAAACGAGTGATAAACTTTAGATACGTGCCACACACATATATCCTACCAAATGTTGATAAGAGTGTAGTATCAATGAAAGGAAATAAACAATGTAGTGTTCATCAAAATTAATGAATTGCCTAAATCATACTAAGTTTATATCTAGCTTTGGATTAAATGGCTAACCAGAGGATGGATAGCCACAGTGATAGTGGGCACCTCGTGCCTTTGATGGACATAATGTGTTATCAGTGATAGTGGGCATAATTGCCATTATAAATTCTTGAGATTGTTACACTAACATGTTATCCAAACCTATGATCTAAGTTTAGTATGTATGGGCATAATTAATGAAAATATATGTGAACATGATAGTGTGACTAATGAAAGAAATGTAAAATAATAGATAAGTCAATTACTTAAAATTGAAGTATTGTGTTCCAGTGTAAAAGTGATTGTTAATATATATATATTAATGCTTACAAGTGAATGTTCTAATGAACGTAATGGAAATTTTATGCTCAATGTATTGAATTAATCAAATGATTGAAAGTGTATATAATGCTGTGAGATACAAAGTGCTCTAAGGTATATCAAATGATTAAAAGTGTATATCATGATGTGAGATACAAAGTGCTCTAACGTATAGTACTAAAATTAAGTGCTGAAAAGTATAGATTCAATGAAATGATCCTATATGTGAACATGAAAAGGAAGACTTATGGAAAAACAAAATAAGTGTATTGTGAATAATGTTATCAAATGAGAAAGCAAGTCTTAAATAAAATGATTTTTAACAAGACAAGTTGCAGTACCGAAAATATTGCATTACATGATAACTTTTATAAAGGTACAGCTATTATTTTGTGTAGTCCACATGGTATGTTGATTTGTTACTGAAATTAGTTCATATATTGAAATACTTCTTAAAACTAAGTGTTATTATTAAGTGATAAAATATGTGTATGCAAGCACCACTAAGCTTTGCTTAGCAGAATTATTTTCTGATACGCAGGTATCAAGACATCGGAGCAAGATAAGAACAGATGAAGATCTTGTGTTTATTGTATTCATAAGTTATAAAATGCATATAGATACTTCAGTTTGGCAATTTGAGAGATTGTATAAATTTGTAAACATAAAAGGATATATGTATTTAGAGAATGAAGTTTGAGATTCTAGTGAATGAGTATCATAAAAAAAATGCATTGTTTATTTATTTGATTTGATGAACTTATGAAGTTTATCTGATTGATAATTTATATTCGGATTATTGGAGTTATTGGAAATTGGTCTAAATATTGGACCTATAAGTGTTGTGATATACAGATTGTATTATTATTTGAAAATTTTTATTTATGATGAGAGTTTTATAAGAATTGATTGGAGCGTGGATAGTATATCGGATAACATTCTCTGATAGTTTTTATATAAGAATTGTCAGAGGATGTTACATTTAGTGGTATGAGAGAGTGGTTTAGGCATTTCTGGCACTTGAAGTTGTGGGAAAAGTGAAATGTAATTTTCTAAGTTATGTGAAGTGAATAAGTGGATATGTGTTGTGATACAATTGATATTCCATATGTTTATGGTAATCGAATGTTTTCTAAGAATTGATTAAAAATTCGTAGTGTATTGTTTGGAGTGTACTAGTTCTATGTGATGTGAAAAGAAAACAAGATTTGTAACACAGTGGAAGTGTAATCATTTATTGGAATTTGAGGAATGAATTATGACAGATAGATTTTCGAGCATGAAATTTCTTAAGAGAATGAGAATTGTCATGTTGTACAACATTAAGTATTGATGTTCTACATTAAGTGAGTGAATATCTGAGTGACAAATTGGATTGATTATGATATGAGAGCATTTGGAACTATTAGTGATAAGGTTAAATAAACCTTAATAAGAGTAACATTAAATCCCAGTATGGATAATATCCGTATAGTGGAAACAAATTTCGAAGAGGTAAGAAATTATGAAATACCCTTATAGCTCGAAATGAATTCGAGTTGTACTTTGAATGTGAAATATGGATAATGGAGTGTTAAAGTGTCAAAAGTAATTGTTTTTATAATGTTTCAACGTTAAGGATTCAAGTGATAGTTAAATGAAAGCACGTGAATGCATCGAAACTATTATATAAGTGAGTATATTGGATAAAAGTCCTAAAACTTATTTAAAGATTTCTAGTGTCTTCTATTGTCTTTTAAAACATCATCAAAACAGAAGATTGAAGTGAAAAGTAATGGAAGAGTATTGGTAAAGAGGCTAGTGCTTGAATACCACTTAGTGTGCTATTTATTGAAATGATCTTGATTTGTATTATGAAAAGAGATTTGTGAATTGATAAAATACCATTACTTGTGAAAGATATGGTGTATTAAATAATTGTGAAAAATATGAGTATAAAATTTTACTTCTATGATAGTAAAGTTTGCAATATGTAAATGTGTATCTATATCTTATTTATCTGGAATAATGATTCAATCTATCATTGAATCATTTATGAGTTAATATAAAGTTATGAAAGAAAATAGGGTTGAAAGATTTTAGGGTTATGGAAATTGAGATTTGAATTTGATTGTGCTTTGAAGAGTTGGATCTTGTTTCCTTAAAGTGTATGAGTTGCATTCTTCATAACTTATTGATTAAATCATGAAAAGAAATTTTAGTAGTGATACGCATGATTATTTGTATAGTCATGCATATGTTTGTGTAAATTTCTATTCTTTAAACTTTGAGAAGAAATTTAAATATTGAGGTGCATGATCATTTATATGGACATGCATATATTTGTGCCCTTAAAACATTGAAAATAAATTTCAGTAGAGACGTGCAAGACCATTCGCATGGTCATGTATCTGACTATGCATACTTCTGTTCTACAAAATTTTAGTAATGTGCATACTTTCACAGAGTAGAGTTTATCGGTGAAATTAGTAGTGAATTAATGAATACATCTTGGAAATAGTTATAAGTGACAAAAGATTTCTTATGAGATTGAAATGAAATCAATCCATTAAATGATGAAACTGAAATGTGAAGAGAATGTGAGGAAAGTATGAATAAATGTAATTGGATAGGTGAAAGAAGTGTAAAGGTAGAGAAAAGATAAAAGACAATTACCAGTGATTAGTGGATTTAACATCTTCATGATGAAATAAGATAATTTCTAAAGTAAGGTGAGAAGAATGATATATTGATAAATCAGTAATGATTGTACATAATGTGAAGCACAAGTTAAAGAAACTAAAGAGGTATATACAAATTGATTGAGTAATGAAAGTAAGAATGTGAGATTTATATATTGTGTACTAATGAAATATGTGATAATCACATTCTTTAGTGAGTAAAAACAATTTATAAATTATATATAGTAGTGTTAAAGAGATAACTGATATTAATTGATTACAATAGAAAGAAAGGTATTGATAATGTAAAAAGAAAAGAATGTAGTGAGATTTGAAGGTAGTGAACCCTTCTAGTGAAATGATGTATGGTAGAACATGTGTGTGTGTGAATGTGTGTATTAAACATAGTGAATACATTATATATGTACATGTACTCTTAAAGTGAAAGAATAGTGATAAATTCTTAATATTTTAAGAAAAGAATTAAACAAGTAAAGAGTGGAAATATTTGTAGATTTCATTATTACAGTGAAAACATGAAAATGATTTGAAAAGATAAAGATTGATGAATAAATAAAATCATTCGAACTAATCGAAAACAAGTATAATGTGTATATGTGTTCATATGATAAATTTGTTTGAAATGATTGTTTATATCTTATACATTTGCAGTAAGAAACAAACATTTCAAAGAGAAAGTGTTATATTCCATTCAAAGAGAAAGTGTTATATTTCAAAGGATATTATAATTGACAATACTTTGTACCATTGAAATAAATGATACTGATGTTAAATCTAGTTTCCAGATTCTCTAAAGGGTAAATATTCAAAGTGATAGTGGGCATTTTATGTTATATTGAAAGTGGGCACTCTGTGCCACAGAGGACACTTATGTCCCATATTGAAAGTGGGCACTTTGTGCCATAGAGGACATTTATATATATATCCCAATGATATTGGCATCTATGCCATCAGTGGACGCTTTGCATCATAGCAAACCTTTGGTTCCTTTCTCTCAGTGGTCACTCCGTGACATCATATATAGTGGGCATTCATGCCATAGTGGGCCTTTGGCCATATTGATACAGTGGGCATTTACTTGCCATCAATGACCCGCTATCCGGAACTAGGATTTAATGTTTAGTATATAAGAGAAAGAATGAGATATATATATATATATAACAGTGGAATGTAATGATACCAATTATAGAAAAAAAATCTAAAGAGGAATAAAGGCAAATCCAAAATTGAACTTGAACAATGTAAGTGTGTAGAGCTGAATTTTCTACAGTTTTATAATAAGATTATTTTGAAAGTGTTACATTGATTGATATCAGATATAAATAAATGTTATGTAAGTTAAGAAAATCATTGATTTTATGTGAAATTTGAAATTATTTAAAAAGTAAATAGCTTATTGCCATAGTATGTAAATTTCGAGGACAAAATTTCTTTAGTGGGAGAGAATTGTAATGGTCAAGATGTTAAGTAGGAACGTTCTAACTAATAATGAAAAATTGATAGTGTATAGAGATAAAAGAATTGTGGATAAATGCTATACGTAAAGAATAGTAAATTGTATATCTTAAAACTTTACTGAAGAGATTATTGTTACTGTTTTACGAGATTAAAACTCAATTTAAAATCAACGGTTAAGAAAGAGGGTGCACCATAGTTTTGATGAGCATTCCCTCACTGGATTAAAAATATTATATATATATATATATGTATAGGTGTATGTGGGTGGAAATTTCTGATTTCCTCTCCATCTTCCACGCCATCATCACCATCTTCACTTCTTTATTCTTCCTTTCATTAAATTGATCAAGGAATAAGAGATAATTACATGATTTTTAGAAGAATAAGCTAGAAAAAGCATGATTATCAATAAGTAATCAAAAGGGAAAGAGAGAAAGAAAGAGAAAGAGGGATTCTGAAGAGGTATGTGCTTTTGATTTCTATTTTGCAAAAAAATGAATATTTATGAGTTTAAATGATTTAATTGAATGATTGAGTTATGTATAATGATATAGTTCTTGAAAATATTGATTAAATGAATTGTTGAGTGAAAAATAACTTTTATATGATGGTTTTGATACATTATTTTCTTAGATCTTCAATATATGTGTGTTTAATGAAGTTAAAAGTGCAGAATACATTATTTACTCCGAAAACAGACCCAAAATGAACGCCACAGTCATGGCAAATGGGTGCCACGGTTGTGGCAAAGGAGAGCCACGACCGTGGGATTGAAAGTGTGACTGTGCCTTCAAAAATTTTGATAAAACAGAGCAGTTCTAAATGACACGACCCAAGCCCTTGAAGGCCACGACTGTGGGGGTTTAAAAGAAAATTTGACAGATTCAATTGCTATCCCACGATCGTGGGGTTGTGATGCCACGACCGTGGGGACCTAAATAGTATTTTTGGCTTGTATTTTGTGATCTACAGGCCTAGTATGAGACTAATATGTGAATAATTTATACTTTTGTATTGAGAATTCATGTGTATGTGTTAAATTTATGAAAAAGAGTGAGAAACTTTAGATAAGTGACATATATATATCATATTAAATGTTGCTAAGAGTAATGTACCAATAACATGATATAAACAAGTGAAATGATATAAACAAGTGAAATGATCTAAACAAGTGAAATGATATAAACAAGTGAAATGAAATTAACAAGTGTTTATATAAACAAGTGAGTGTTTATATAAACAAGTAAGTGTTAATCAATGACGTGAGACTAATATGTGTATAGTTCATACTTTTGTGT
This sequence comes from Garcia nutans, assembly GCA_947685225.1. Classification (NCBI taxonomy): domain Eukaryota; kingdom Viridiplantae; phylum Streptophyta; class Magnoliopsida; order Malpighiales; family Euphorbiaceae; genus Garcia; species Garcia nutans. The sequence continues at coordinate 21,053,895 of CANTUV010000005.1, forward strand.
CAATGTGTTAAATGTATGAAAATGAGCGATAAACTTTAGATACGTGACACACATATATATCCTACCAAATGTTGATAAGAGTATATTATCAATGAAAGGAAATAAACAATGTAGTGTTCATCAAAATTAATGAATTGCTCAAATTATGCTAAGTTTATATTTAGCTTTGCCATTATAAATTCTTGAGATTGCTACACTAACATGTTATCCAAACCTATGATCTAAGTTTAGTATGTATGGGCATAATTAATGAAAATATATGTGAACATGATAGTGTGACTATTGAAAGAAATGTAAAATAATAGATAAGTCAATTACTTGAAATTGAAGTATTATGTTCCAGTGTAAATTGATTGTTAATATATATATTAATGCTTACAAGTGAAAGTTCTAATGAACGTAATGGAAATGTTATGCTCAATGTATTGAATTAATCAAATGATTGAAAGTGTATATAATGTTGTGAGATACAAAGTGCTCCAAGGTATATCAAATGATTAAAAGTGTATATCATGATGTGAGATATAAAGTGCTCTAAAGTATAGTACTAAAATTAAGTGCTGAAAAGTATAGATTCGATGAAATGATCCTATATGTGAACGTGAAAAGGAAGTCTTATGGAAAAACAAAATAAGCGTATTGTGAATAATGTTATCAAATGAGAAAGCAAGTCTTAAATAAAATGATTTTTAACAAGACAAGTTGCAGTACCGAAAGTATTGCATTACATGATAACTTTTATAAAGGTACAACTATTTTTTTATGTAGTCCGCATGGTATGTTGATTTGTTACTGAAATTAGTTCATATATTGAAATACTTCTTAAAACTAAGTGTTATTATTAAGTGATAAAATATGTGTATACAAGCACCACTAAGCTTTGCTTAGCGTGTTAGAATTGTTTTCTAACACGCAGGTATCAGGACATCGGGGCAAGATAAGAACAGATGAAGATCTTGTGTTTATTGTATTCATAAGTTATAAAATGTATATAGATACTTCAATTTGGCAAGTTTAGAGATTGTATAAATTTGTAAACACAAAAGGATATATGTATTTAGAGAATGAAGTTTGAGATTCTAGTGAATGAGTATCATAAAAAAATGTATTATTTATTTATTTGATTTGATGAACTTATGAAGTTTATCTGATTGATAATTTCTATTCGGATTATTGGAGTTATCGGAAATTGGTCTAAATGTTGGACCTATAAGTGTTGTGATATACAGATTGTATTATTATTTGAAAATTTTTATTTATGATGACAGTTTTTTAAGAATTGATTGGAGCGTGGACAGTATATCGAATAACATTCTCTAATAGTTTTTTATATAAGAATTGTCAGAGGATGTTACATAACTGCTCCTTGAAACTGTACCCCATTGTTTGATACCACACTTTGCGGGACCCCATACCGGCAGATGAGGTTCTTATAAATCTAGCCATTTGGCTTGCACCCAGTTTATTGAAGGATTCAGCTTCGACCCATTTTAAAAAATAATCTACTGCTACCACAATGAAACGGTGACCATTTGAAGCTATCGGATGTATCTCTCCTATAATGTCGATACCCCAGGTGGCAAATGGCCAGGGTGAAGACATAGAATGCAATTTTTCAGGAGGCATGAGATTCAAGTTACCATACATCTGACATTGTTAGCACTTCTTTACAAACTCAATACAATCTCTCTCCATGGTCAACAAGTAGTAACCTTGTCGAATGATCTTCTTAACTAGGGCCAAACCACTCATGTGCGAACCGTAACTTTTTGTATGTATTTCTGACATGATAGGCTCTACTTCAGGCTTTCTTAAACATCTTAAATGCTCCCCATCAGGCCATCTTATATGTAACTCCCCATGGAATGTGATGTACTGTAAAGACCACCGCCTTATGGCTCTTCTTTCTTTCTTTGTTTCCCCCGGCGGGTATTCCCTTTCTTCCAAAAATCGCCTTATAGTATCATATCACGCATCATGGTCTGTATCAATTTTCATGATTGTCTCATATTCATATTAAGGAGCTGATGAACTAGTCAAGATCAGAGGCTTAAGGAATAAGCTGACAGGGTTTTCCCATACCGAAGCCAATATGGCTAGGGCATCAGCCATCTAATTTTCTTCTCTTGATAGGTTTATAAACCTACACTCCTTAAAGTTCTTCTTCATCATGGTCAGGTAATGGTGGTATGGTTTTAATTTTTCTTCTTTCAACTCCCACTCTCCATTTACTTGGGATTCTACTAGCAATGAATAGCCAAAAACTTCCACCTTATCCATCTTCATAATCATTAGGGTTTCCAAACCGAAAATACAAGCTTCGTACTCCACCATATTATTTGTTGCCCTAAATTTCAACTTTATGGCTAAAGGGATAAGTTCCCCTTCAGGCGATTTTAGTATAACTCCCAAACCTGCTCCTTTCCTGTTTACTGCTCCATCAAAATACATTTTCCACCCTTGTACTTCAATTGCGTCTAAATGTTCATCCGAAAATTCCAAGATTACCTCTTCGCTTTCTGGTAATGGTTGTTGGGCCAAGAATTCTACCACCGCTCTACCTTTGATTATTTTCCTGGTTACATACTCAATCTCAAATTCTTCTAATATTATCAACCATTGACCATATTTCCCAATCAAAGAGGGTGTCTCCCTTAAGTACTTCATTGGATCCAACCTGGAAATTGCTTGCACACTATACAATTGAAAGTAACGCCGCAACTTCTTAGAAGACCAAACCATGACTATACAGGTCTTTTCAATGATACTATACTTATTTCATAAGGTAGGAGCTTTCTACTCAAACAGTAAATTGCATGCTCAATCCCTGACTCATCTACTTGGGCTAGCATGGCTCCTATCGACTCTTCTTCTACTGCTAAGTATAGTAATAGAGGTTTGCCGATTGAGGTGGTTTTAAAACAGGTGGATTCAGCAAATACTATTTTATTCGCTCAAAGGCCTTTTGACACTCTTCATTCCATAGAATGGGCTGATTCTTTCTAAGCAATTTGAAGATAGGCTCAAAATTGTTGTGAGTTTTGCTATGAACCTGCTAATGTATTGTAATTTACCAATGAATCCCTGAACTTCTCTCTCCATCTTTGCGGCTGGCATATCCCTGATTGCTTTAACTTTGTCAGGATCAATCTCAATGCCATTCTGACCAATTACATGTCCTAATAATTTGCCTGAAGTAACACCGAACACACACTTCTTTGGGTTCAATCTTAGCTTATATTTCAAAGCTCTATCGAAAAATAATTCCAAGTTTTGGAAGTGTTGTTCCCTTGTATCAGATTTAACCATCATATCATCAACATATACTTTAACTTCTTTGTGCCTCATGTCATGAAATAGTGTGGTGGCTATCCTCTGGTAGGTTGCTCCAGCATTCTTTAAACCAAATGGCATTACCCTATAACAAAATATACCCCATGTAGTAATGAAAGCAGTTTTGGCTTTATCCTCTTGGGCAATTAACACTTGGTTGTATCAAGAAAATCCATCTACAAATGAGTGTAGCACACTAGAGACTGCACTATCAATGAGAACATCTATATGAGATAAAGGAAAATCATCCTTAGGGGAAGCCTTATTCAAATCTCTATAGTTCACAAAGACCCTTATTCTTCCATCTTTCTTTGGCATGGGTACTATGTTGGCTAGCCAATCTGGATATTCTATCACTTCAAGGAACTTCACATGTATTTTCTTAGTGACCTCTTCTTTAACCAATTCACCCCACTCATGTCTTAATCGCCTAAGCTTTTGTTTGACAGGTTTTATGTGAGTGTAAGTAGGAATATGATGCTCGGCTATGTCTCGATCTATCCCCGGCATATCCTCATAAGACCAAGCAAACACTTCTTCATATTTTTTGAATATTTTTTCAAATCTCTCTCTCATCAGGAGTAAGGTCAGATGTTATGCTAATGTTTTTAGGATTTTTGGTTGTTCCCAAATTTATTGATTGTGTGTTAACATAATTAATATTAAAGATGCTCATGTAACTGCTATTTGAATGTATGCAACCATTAGGAGAAACTTCACATAAGTAAGCAAAATCAGACTTTATTGCATTCATTTTGGAAAAGAAAACATCATCATCCTCATACAAAGCAGACAAATTAAAATCAAAATCAAAATCATTGTTCTCAAAACCATAAGGCAGGATGTCTTCAAACTTTTCTTCAACCAGGGCAGCAATCTCCTCCAGAGTCTTCTCATCTTTCAGGATAACCTCATTCTTCTCTTTTGGATTGGATTCTTTATTGGCTGACAAGGTGAGCTCTTTCTTCAATTGGTCGACTAGCTCGGCCACATCTGCAAAAATTTCAAAACCTGGGATGAACATGATTGGCTCGGGCTTTCCTTGGAGTGGTCCTATATCTGGAGCTTTGAGAAAGATTTCTTCAAGTGGTGGAAAGCTCATCTTCTCACTCTTCTTTGGCTGGACATCATTGTCTTCATCATATCCCAACCCTTTCTTGGAAGTTTGAGTTTTAAAGTCTGGCAGCTTTGTCAAACCGGCCTTACCGTTTCCAAGACCAGCTCCGGGAAGATAGTTCATGTTCTTCATCATATTCAAGACTTTGGAGTTCACTGCTTCATCATCAAAAATTGTAGCTACTTGAAAACCATTGAGAGGCCTCTCAATCATTAGAGCATTAACAATCTCATTATCTTCTGCTTCAATGACCATTGTCTCATCTCCGTTGGGGAACTTGATCTTTTGATGAAGGGTGGAAGGAACTCCACTAAGAGGATGAAACCATGGTCACCCCAAGAGTAAGGCAAAGGTAACCGGTATGTCTAAAACCACAAATTCAATGATAGATTCAATTGGACCAACCTTGACAGAAGCTTTGAAAGTCCCTTCAGCATGTCTCTTAGTGTTGTCATAAGCCCGAATTGTTACCTCAGTTGGGTTTAGATCTCTTGTTGACATGGCTAGCTTTGGCAATATCTTAAGTGGGAAAACATTTATGGCAGACCCATCATCGACCATTACACATGGAATCCTCTTCCCCTTGAATTCTATTTTGATAAAGAGAGGACGGATGTGGTCTCTCCCCTCCTTCGGTAAGTCCGCATCCGAGAAAGAAACTACTCCCATATTAACTTCACTCTTTTCTTGAACCTCTTCACATTTCATTACCCCTCCAATTTTTATGAAGTTGATCAGCTCCTCTGGTGTTGTGGAGGTAGAAATTGGCATGCTAGCTAAGGCTTTGGCCATAGTTTCTCAGTGCTTTTTAGAAGTAGCTAATAAGTCCCAAATGCTAACTCTTGCATGGGTTCTTTTCAATTTCTTGAGCACAGCATCATCTTCCTCTTCTTTATTTCCTACTTCAACTTCCTTTCCCTTATTAGTTTCTACATCCTTAGGTTGTGGCCTTGCATAAGGCTTACCGGATCTAGTGTTCATTACTTCATCTTCTTTGGGCTCGGACCAAGTCCACTCCTCCTTCTTGGATACAAGATCATCATCACTATCGCTTGAATCCCAAAACCCATTGACAACACAAATTGTTACTTCTTTACCTACCATAACTTGTTTAATTCTTCTTTTTTGATTGCTTCTTTACCCACATCTTAAAAAGAAGACATGACAAAGTCCTCATGCAAACCTCCTCCAATCATGAAGGTTGCCGGTGGTGGTACCCTATTGAACTTTGGTAATGGGTTGTCTTTGGTGTTTGGCTTATTGGGCTTGGGTAGCTTCCCATTATCAATTAGATTTTGGATCTCATGTTTCAACCTCACACATCTATCCGTGTCATGCCCTTGCATTTGGTGAAATTGACAAAATACTTTAGTGTCAAAATTAGGTGGGAGAGGGTTAGGCAAAGGACGAGGATTTAAGGGTTATAGCAATCCCTTTCTTTGAAGCTTATTGAGAATCCAAGACATCAGTTTCCCCAATTCTAAAAATTGTCTCCTTGTTCCTTGGTTAGTAGCATTAACACCGACTGCCTTTTGCATGCTTTGGCTACCAGATTGATAGTTCCCTTTCTCGTTCCTTCTAGTTGAAAAAATGGTTCTTCTCTCTTTCCCATTCTTCAATTTGCAAACCAGCTTGGAGAAGGTCTTTGATATCACGGATAAGTGTATGAGACATCCTCTCACGAAGACTAGGCAACACCCCTTTTACAATCATCCTTATTTGATCAGATTCATTGGGCCTCTTCTTGAGCAAAGCGGCCTTGTTTCTCCATCTCTTCACATAATCCACAAAATTCTCATTCAACCTTTGCCTAATGGATTCCACTTCCATTAAGGTAACTTCCATCTCGACCTTATATCCATATTTTTGGATAAAGACTTTATAAAGCATATCCCAACTCTTTTGTGTTCTGTCATCTAAGGTATTGAACCAATTTTGGACAACAGGGTCCAATGAGAGCATAAAGTACCTTAGGGTTTGAGCCTTAGTAGCTCGGGCAGACTGCATGGCAGTGATATATTGCTTCACATGGAGATGAGGATTTTCAATTCCATCAAACTTTGCAAAAGATGGAATCTTGAACTTGTACGGGACATCTTCATCTAGGTCAAATAATTTGTCAACTTCGAACATTTCCTTGGTTTTTAGTTTCTTCTCAAATTTCTTTTCTAAATCAACAATCATTTTCTCAACATCAGATGTCTCGGTCTTTTCAATATTAGCCTTCTCAACAACCTTCGGTTCTTTTTTCTTCTCTTGAGCATCTTGGTAGTATTGAGCCCAATCATCATCATCAACAATGATCATCTTTTCATCATCAAAAACCACTTCACCAACTTTGGTCTTCCCTTCGTCCTTTGGCTTCTTAGTGCTAGCAGATGCCTCGGCATGATTTTCTAAGATTGCAGTCAATTGGTTCTTCATGGTCTCAGCTAGGGCCTCTTTTATTTCTTCCATCTTGGCGTTGAGGGCATCATCCACCACTCTTTGAATTTGTTCAGGATCCATTATTTTTGGTGAGCAAGCGATTGAGTCATTGCTAGATACTTCATCTCCGGCGTAGGTCGGATTATTGTAAGCTTTTGAACTATCATAATCCAGGGCTATGAGCCAGAGATGATCAATGATATGAGATGCAAATGTATGCATGTATGCACAAACAATAGACAAATAAGGACAAATAGGACGTTCCTTCCAACCTTATAACATCCACACATGAATGGCGAGTCTCTTTTCCTAGGTATATGGTTAACAAAATAACAACATGTGGTACCTTGTTTTCAAATATTTTCCTCGAACGTTTCAACCAATAGTTATATTTTCGAAAATGGAAATCAACTTATGATAATTCCCATTAATTAGGTTTTAACCAACTATAGTAGCTTTCATGTTATATTAGATTAAAACTAAATTAAGAGGTTTATCATAGATAGATTTCTCACTTGAAAAAGTAACTAATGATTCATGCCAAAAACAAGCCCATAATTAATTATTCTTAGTATAAACTAGGCTCACAATTGATTTTTGGTATTTCATAATTGACCCAAATAATTTGTAAGCTCTTTGTAAGAAAAGACAATAATTTTGTTTCTAAGCCCATTGTAAAAAGATCTTAGAAAAAATTGATTTTGGGCTTAGTATTTAGGCCATGAGTAAAAGAATTTTTGATTTGTTTTTAGAAAAGTTTTATATCCAAAGACCATCTTGAAAAATTTTGAAAATAGCTTTGGTCTTTTGGTTTTTTTAAAGAAAAATTTATTTTGAGCTTACAATATACTTAGGTCATATTAGAAATAGAGCAAACCAAATAAGCCATGATTTAAGCCAAGATAAATTAACCATAGTCAAACATCATGCATTTGGGGTAAAATCCTAAGGAAAGTAACTAGGCCAATTATATGAGCTTTAGTCTTTAGGTTAAAAGGCTTAGGTTCCCATAGCAAGTATATACCAAATGGTACGAGGCTATGAGTGGTTATGCCATGCTCTATCTCTATACCTTGAGTGAAAGTATGGTATCCCTTACACAACATAAAACGGATAACACGGGCGTCCTAACTCACGCACAAGATGCAATCTAATATGATGCAAATGGATAATATCATAATAAGAAAGAATAGAATAATATAAAGACCAACGGAATCAACTTCTCTTATCCCCAGTGGAGTAGCCACTGTGAGTGGGGATTTTCTCCCCCACACCCGATGGAATGGTTCTTGCGACTTCGGCACTGTTTAGGCTCGGTGCCTTAGAGAACACGAACCTAAGTCCGGAGAAAATAGAGTCACCACCCGGACGGGCCGAGAAAAAGAAAGGGGTGGATGACTCGATTCCTAAGGAATCCCCAACCCCCTAATGGGTTCGGAAAGTTGGGTACTTGTGGGAAAGGTGATAAATGGCCCAGCACCCCCACAACGCCCAGTTCATTGGAACCGACCTCCTTTACAGGTCTTAATATTATAAAATTCTTAAATATAACCACATTATCCATATTACACACAATAATTAAAATAAAGCATCAATATATTGAAAATCAAAACAATGTCCAAGCAAAACAAATAAATGGACACCCATCCGAAGATAAAAACATGCCCTTACATAATCCATGCCTAAATAGGACACCCACCAAAAGGTAGAAACATGTCCTTTACATTGGTTCTAAAATAGAAAAGCAATTTAAATTACATGATAATTAACTAATGAGGTACCCACCAAGTGGAAACATACCTCTTATAATATTTGAAAACCTAAATAAATCGATAAAAGTAAATAACCATTCATCATAAATAAATCATTCATCAAAGGTATTAAACATCGATAGAAAGTAAACATCCATCCATGATAAATTAAATAAACCAAGCATTGAACTTAAATAAATTAAAGCATGTAAAATAAATCAGAGCATAATTAAATATAAAATTGAATAAGGCAAATAAAGATTCAAATTAAGGCTACTGTTTCTATTTAAAATTCTTTATTTAATGTGTTTAGGGTTTTGGAAATTCATGGGTTTAAGCTACTATGACTTTTAAAAGAATTGAAATGGAGCTAAGTTTTATAATTTAAGAGGTTGATAAAGTTCTTTGATTAACCAAATTAGTGTTTGAGAAGTCAAATCATGAAATTAGGGTTTGAACACTTTAAAACATTTAGATTTGTGATTTACGGTTAATGAATTGTTGTTTTGACTTACTGTGTTTGAATTAGATTTATATGGTTTTAAAGTTTTAAAGAATTAGGGTTTAGAAAACTTTAGGGTTTAGGTTTTAAGGGAGTTAGGGTTCACTGTTTTGGGTTTTGGAGTTGAATTAAGGTTTAGTGTTTTAGAATTAGGGTTTCGGAGAATGCATTAGGTTTTAGAATTTAAAGAAACAATTGATAATTTTATGAAGTTTTATGAAAATAAATAAAACGATTTAAGGTTTATATAAACAGAAAAGATGTTTTTAGGGTTTGTGGAAAGAAACATACTCAAATTTAGGATTTTGAAAATTTGGAAAGCAAATTAGGGTTTTGAGATTTTGAATAAACAAAAATAATAATTTAAGCTTTTTGGAAAACAAAGCAATGAATTAAAGTTTTTAAACTTTAAAAAAGGGGAATTAAGGTTCTAGGGTTTTTGAATTAAAAGAAACAATTAGATGATGTAAGTTATTGTGAAGAAATTAGACAATTGATGCATACCTCCGTTTGTTGGTTCCACCAAAAATTTCTTCTTGGATGAACAAAAACAAAGACAAGCTTTGCTGCCTTTGATGGATTGATTTGTTGTTTGCTCTCTCAAAAAAATCAGATTGATTCACTGCCAAAAGGAATTCTTAAAATTCAAAGGTTTCCTCCTCAATTTCGGTCTCAATTTTTCCTCCCAAATCCGATTGATTTCCTCCTTTTTTTCTCCCCCTTTTTTGTGTTGTTTTAGTCCTTATTTATAGAAGATTTCTATGGTTAATTCTAGTTATTCACGGAATATATCATTCATTAAGAAAAGAAAACCGAAACCTAATTGTATTAGCTTTCGGAAAATTTGCGTTGGAAAAATTTCGCTAGCGAAAAAAAACTGTTGCAAAAAAAAATGCGCTAGCGAAAAAACTGCAGCAGCTGGCTACGGCAGTGGGGGAAAAATTGGCCTGCGGGCCATTTCGCCCGAAGAAATTATCTGCGGGCAAAATGGCTTTGGCCATTTCGCCGCAACCCTTTTCGGCGACAAAATTTTTCATCGCCGATTTTTCGTCGTCGATTTTTTTTTATATTTTTTTGTTTATTATTATTATTTTTTATTAATAAAAATTAAATGCTAAAGTAAATATTATTTAATTAAGATAACAAAAATTATTTTGGACTAATTAAAATATATTGGACAACACAAAACTTATTTTGGACTAATCAAAATATATTGGACCGGACTGGATAAAAAATTAAGGGTCTACACACATCATGTAATATCCCAAATAGTACCCTAAAATTTTTGGAAATATTATTTGTGAGAATTAATTATATGATTTTAAGTGTATATGTAATTAAATGAAAGATAATAGAAAGGTGTGTATATGCTTTGTATATGGAGATATATACAATATATATACACGTCTATAGCTTATTTGGTCAAGAGATATTTTGATTAATTAAATAGATTTAATTAAAGATAGTGGAAGATGACATAAGTGGGTTTAATATTATATTGTTAAATTGCTTGGTGGAGAGTGATTTGGGGAAAGTGTTTGGTTAAAAGCGGTGAGTGTGGCTTGACTTTGCTTCTTCTTCTTCTTCTTTCATCTTTGGCCGGCCATCACCACCATCTTCAAGAGGGAGAGATTTTGGTTCTTCAAAACTCCAGGATTTGAAGGATTTCAAGAGATCAAGTTGAAGTTTTAAGGATTTTCTTCACTTTTTGTAAGTTTCCAACTTGTTTCTTTGATTTCTTTTGAGTTGTGTTTTTTAGTATGGTGAATGGTTGTTGTAGATGTGCTTATGGTTGTTGTGGTATGTTTGAGGTTGTTTTGTTTTGTTAACTTTGATTTTTAGGGTTGGATAGAAGAAAAGGGTTAAGTTTGGTGAAGAAAGCAAGAGTTTTGGGTGTTGTGATTTTGAGTTGTGATTGTGTTTTGATGTTTGCAATTGAGTTGTTTTAGTGGTTACTCAAGTTTATATGATATGTTTATGGATTTGGTTGAGTTTGTGTGGTGTTGATAAGGGTATAGAAAGAGGTTTGTTGGATGTTGCAATTTGGTGTCGATTTTAGGGTTTTGGCCTGACACGCCCAGAAGCACGGCCATGTCTTTGGCCATGTCGTTGGTTCTATTTTCTGGGTTGGTAACACGTTCAGTGACATGCCTATGTCACTGAGCGTATCATAGCTACTGTGTTGTTGGAAGATTGACACATCCAGTGACACGCCCATGTCACTAAGCGTGTCAAAGCTTCTGTATTGTGGGTTTAGGGCACGGTCAAGGACACGCCCGTATTGTTGAGCATGTCAAGTGTATAGTTTCCCTAGATAGTTCTTATTCTTAAATTCTTATGTGTATCACTAAGTGAGTATGTGTAATCACCTTTGGATTAGGTTTTGAAGAGAATTGAGTTACCCCTAGCCAAGATTTGAGAGACATTTTGGAAGAGGAGGTTGATAGAGTGGTGTTGTTGCTTTTAGAGGTAAGTACAAGCTTTGAATGATTGCATACATTTACATGACATTGGGACTTAACACATTTAGTTGAGAAATGTATAAGTTACTTGATATATTGTTGATGAATGAGTTATATGTTAAGATATTCATAATGTGAATTATAATGATGTATCAAAGCAATTGAGTAATGTGTTGTACATGAAATGAAATTTGGAATAATGTGATAAGATATGTGAAATCATAATGTGACAAAATGATATTGATACAAAAGAGAAGAATGAGAAAGGTGAGAAAATGATGATATATTAAGGCAATGTGCCTAATTTGATCATGAGAATATGAGAGTGGAATTATGAAAGTATTTGATAATGAGATAAATGAATAAATTGTGTGCCTACTATGTTATTCAATTTTCAAAGTTCTAGGTTTGGCTGCATGCCTATGAATTGCTGGGCAGGTGAAAAGACTGGGTTGTAAACCGGGCCCAACTGATAAATATGATGTTTTTGGGGTGAAAAGACTGGGTCGTAAGCCTCAAAAACTATAGCAATCTAGCCGGGTTGAGGACCAAGATACTAGGGCCTAAGGGTCTAGCCGGGTTGAGGTCCAAGAGATTGGGGCTGTTACATTATCCATGGATATATTGCCTACGGGGCTAGACACAAGGTGTCAATATGGACCAAAGCAGTAACTCTGAACTTTGAATAGCATATTAGATCCTTTTTGGGCCCATGCTTGTCTTTGCTTAAATGTGAATTATGAATTTAGATGCAAATGATTAATATAATGGAATATAATGTTATGAGATGTGATATATATAAATGTTGTGCATTGATATTTCATTTGGACTATTTTATATCAAAGTTTGTACCACTAAGCTTTTAGGCTTAGCGCGACTGTGGTTCATCACACAGCTGATAGGGTAGATCTAGTTGTGCCAGAGAGCTCATCTAGACCAAGTCGAGTCTAGGCTTGAGAATTTGAGATCAGAGTTGTTAGCGAACATCAAGATCAGAGATGAATTGCCAGCATGTATAAATTTCATATTTTTGTACTTACTGATTTTTATGTAAAAATATGTATATACGGCTGCATTCTCCGCTGCTTATTAAACAAATGTTTTGGATAAACTTTTAGATACAGTAAATATATCCATATATGTAGTTTAATAAGGAACGTTTTATATATTAGCCTTTATCATTTAAGTTAAATGATTTGAGTTTACTCAGATTGATTTTTTTTATGATGATTTGAAGTTTAAAGATTGGTTTGTGTGACACTCTTATATCCTATATACGTATATCACATTTAGTGTGTATATGTGGTGTCTGTATATTGGGTGTAGGGGTGTTACACTTGTTTTGGTTTCAGAGCCTAGGTTTGAGGTTCTCAACCTAGGTGAATTGTAAGAAAAAGAAAATTTGGATTTTTAAAATATGATTTTTAAGTAAGATACATGCATTGGCACTGGTAGTTTTTGATCTTTGATGAGGTATTTTTCTACTGTACTTGCAGATATAGATAGTGATGGCATCTCAGACACGTCAGTCTGTAGAGGGTAGTGCTGATAGTGTAGCTTCTGTTGAGGGTAAAGATGGAGCAAGGGTTGAGATAGCTGGAGAGGCACCTGCTCCTATGACAGAGAGACCAGCTGATGATGAGATTCTGCCAGTTTGGTTAAGGCATATGGCATATGGTAGAATTGTTGATGAGGCAGTATTATAAATTGAGGAAGTTTGGAGCTGAGGACTTCTTTGCTACGGATCTTGCAGTAGCAGAGCAGTGGTTGGATAGAGTTTAGAGGGTATTAATTCAGCTGTAGGCTACTCTTGAAGAGAAATTTGATTATGCTAGGTCACTTCTGCAGAGAGATGCTTATGATTGGTGGAAGATGGTTCCACATGCTATGGATGATCCGCCGACCTTGACTTATGGTGATTTTCTGCGGGAGTTTGAGCAGAAGTATACTTTGAGGGAGTATAAAGATGCTAAGATGGAGTTTCTAAATCTGAGACAGGATAACCGGACAGTGACAGTGTATGAGATAGAGTTCATCCGGTTGAGTCGTTATGCCGGTGGGATTATTTTAGATGAGATAGACCAGTGCAGGAGATTTGAGGAGGGGTTGAGGCCCTTTATTATGTGCATTGTTGCTAGTTCCAGGTATTAGGATCTTTCCCAGCTAGTTGCAGCTGCCAGAAGTGTTGAGAGAGCACAAGGTATTGCAGCAGCTGCTACTGAGGAGGAGACTAGAGTTAGAAGACCCCAGTTTGAGGCAGGGTCTTCATTTGCAAAGAGAGGCCGGGGAGGTCATTTTCAGAGGTTTAGTAGAGGCCAGAGGCAGCCTGGTAGGTCAATACCACATCAAAGGAAGAGATCAAGACCTACAATTTATGTGGCTAGTGTACCGACCCCCGTGGCTTAGAGGTCTGATCCACCTGCTTGTGTTCATTATGATAGAGCACACAGAGGTGCTTGCTGGTGGAGAGGTACTTTGGGAGAGTATTTCCGATGTGAGTCACCAAATCATTTTGTCAGAGAGTGTTCATAGCCACCAGAGGATAGACAGGCAAATTTTGCAGTTTCTTGACCTAGCGTCAGAGGAGGTCATAGTGGCAGAGGTTTTAGTAGAGGTGGTTGACTTGGGTTTAGTTATAGAGGAGGCTCTACATCTGGAGGCAGTAGGCTAGATGAGGCTGGGCCATCACTGCGGGTGTATGTGATGCAAAGGCAGCCGGATGCTTCAGCTGTCATTACGGGTACCAATTCATCCTGGATCTATGCATTCTTACATAAGTGCATCCATTTTGCCTGTGTCTGAATTGCATTATGAGTTCCTAGGATTTGGTGACAAATCCTTTAGGGCATAGTGTTGTGGTAAGTAAGGTGCATCAAGATAGTCCAGTTATTGTATAGTAAGGTGCATCGAGATAGTCCAGTTAATTGAAATGCCTTTCAAGGAGTATGATATGATCTTAGGCATGAATTGGTTGTCTAAGCATGGAGATGTTGTAGATTGTCAGAATAAGTGTGTTACTCTAAAAACTGGTGATAGTAGAAGTGTGATGGTATCTAGTGAGCAGAGACATCTTGCATCCATGTTTGTTTCAGCTGTTATAGCTAGGAGGTTGATTCAGAAAGGATGTAAGGCTTATCTTGCTCGTGTTGTGGATACTAGGGTAGTGGGTTCTCAGCTAGATAGTATACCCACAGTTGCTGAATTTTTAAATGTTTTTCCTGAGGAGTTGCCAGGGATACCCCCTGAGAGAGAGGTTGAATTTGGTATCGATTTGTTGCCTGGTACCACTCCTATCTCTATTACTCCTTATCGAATGGCACCTACTGAGTTGAGAGAGTTGAAGGTGCAGTTGCAGGGGTTGTTGGATAAAGGGTTTATTCGCCCTAGCGTGTCTCTGTGGGGAGCACCTGTTTTATTTGTGAAGAAGAAGGATGGTACTTTAAGACTGTGTATTGATTATCAACAGTTGAAAAAAGTGACCATAAAGAATAAGTATCCTTTGCTTAGGATAGATGATCTCTTTGATCAGTTGAAAGGAGCAACAATATCCTTTGCATTATGAGTTTTTGGTGATGCCTTTTGGGTTGACGAATGCACCAGCAACTTTTATGGATTTGATGAACATGGTGTTTAGACCCTATTTAGATCAGTTTGTGGTGGTCTTTATTGATGATATTTTGGTGTATTCGCATAATGAGGAGGATCATGACAAGCATTTGTGGATTGTATTGCAGACATTGAGAGAGAAGCAATTGTATGCTAAGCTATCTAAGTGTGAGTTTTGGCTTGATCAAGTAACTTTTCTCAGTCATGTGGTTTCAGTAGATGGTATTAGAGTTGATCCGAGTAAAGTTGAAGCTATTTTGAATTGGAGTCCACCGAAGACTGTGACTGAAGTTAGAAGTTTTCTGGGTTTGGCAGGTTATTATCGACGGTTTGTGAAGGGTTTTTCTTTAATAGCTACTCCACTCACCAGGTTACTTCTAAATGGAGTGAGATTCATATGGACAGATCGGTGTCAAGCAAGCTTTGAGCAGTTGAAGGAGATGTTCACTCAGGCTCCTATTCTTACCTTGCCTGTGGAAGATAAACCATATGTGATTTACAGTGATGCTTCACATAATGGTTTAGGATGTGTTTTGATGCAGGAGGGTAGAGTCATAGCTTATGATTCTCCGCAGTTGAAGCCACATGAGTTGAATTACCCGACGCATGATTTGGAATTGGCAGCCATAGTTTTTGCTTTGAAGATTTGGCGACATTATTTGTATGGGGAGAAGTGTTTCATTTATACGGATCATAAGAGTTTAAAATACTTGGGTGTTCAGAGGGAGCTGAATCTTCGGCAGAGACGGTGGTTGGAGTTGATTAAAGACTATGACTATTTGATTGATTATCATCCTGGTAAGGCAAATGTTGTTGCTGATGCCTTGAGTCGAAAGTCTTTAGTAGGTTTGACTGCTTATTCACTCTCATTGCTTGTTAAGTTGAGAGAGTTGCATGCTAGTTTTGAGTCATGTGATGATGGTGCTTTGTTGACTCAGTTGCAGTTGAGGCCAATCTTGTTGGATCATATTAGAGAGGCTCAGTTGGCAGATGAAAGAATTCAGAAGCTTGTTTTGGATTGCCAAAAGGGGGAAAGCCAAGATTTCCATGTGAGGAGTAATGGCAGTTTATGGTACAAAGATAGATTGTGTGTTCCTAGTGATGCAAGATTGAAAAAGATTATTTTAGAGGAAGCACATCAATCGGCTTTTGCTATGCACCCTGGGAGTACTAAGATGTATCATGATTTGAAGCAATATTATTGGTGGTCAGGTATGAAGAGGGGCATAGCAAAGTTTGTATCCAAATGTCTTGCTTGTGAGAGAGTGAAAGCTGAGCACCAAGTTCCTTTAGGGTTCCTCCAACCTTTATCAGTGCCAGAATGAAAATGGGAGCATGTAACGATGGATTTTGTGACTGGTTTGCCATTGACTCAGAAGAAGCATGATGCAATCTAGGTTATTGTTGATCGGCTGATGAAGACAGCTCATTTTCTTCCAGTTCGAATAGATTATTCTCTTGAGAAGTTGGTTGAGTTGTATATTAGTGAGATAGTGAAGTTGCATGGATTCCCAATTTCTTTGGTGTCGGATCAAGATCCCTAGTTTACTTTGTAACACCCCCATACTCTATATAAGTACTATACATATACCTGGTATACATACAATACGTATATAAAGTATAAGAATGTCACTTTAAAAAAAAACTTTATTCAAGTTCAATCAATATTACATTAAATTAAAGAACATTTAAGAAAATCATTATTCTTATATAAAAATACAGCATAATTAAAATCACATATGTATGCATCACCTTCTAGTTGGTCTCGAAACACTCTTACCCTTCTCGTAGCATAACATCTAGACTTCCCGATCAACCGCATAAATACCTGCGCGATTAAACATCCGCGCTAAGCCCGAGAGCTTAGTAGTACAAATAAATAATAAAATACACTTTATCATAAGAATCATACCTCATATTTTTAGCATTATGTTTTATGATTCTCTTACCACGTTTTCCTTTCTCAATGCATTCTTCTTATGTTCCCACTAATTTCATAAATTAGATATATAATTACATAGAACATTCACAACTCAATACTTGCCTTTTCTATCTCATATACATATAAATATACATCATTTCAACAAAGCACCATTTTATGACCTATCCAAACCTTCATGAAAACAATTCTCACAAATTCCACATTCATATACAATTTACACATCATACAACATTTTCATAAATTCATATCTTAACAAAGCTCTTCAAGCCATATTCACTTTCAATATATCAATACACACATTACAAATCATACTTCATAACATCATTGTATTCACAATTCATCAATCATAAATCACACTTCCAATAAAGGCAACCATGGATCTCATTACTCATTTATTTCAACATTTGAATATCACATTAACAACAAAGACAGACTCGGGCCCAAACAACACACTAATATGCCATTCAATTTTCAGAGTAATGTTTTGGTTTATTTATCTCATTTATCAATATCATAGACCCAACTAGGCTTCAAGGATTAGATTCAACCAAGCTTCAAGTGGAGCAAAGCATGCTAAGCTTCAACCCAACTTGGCTTCAAGAACCAACCCAACCTAGCTTCAAGGGTGGTAACATCTCAATTAGGCTTCAAGGATTCAATCCAACCTAACTTCAAGAGATTGTTACACTTATTAGGCATGCCACCAACAACAAACTCTGAAAATGGAATAACACATTAGCTATACAATTCATTTATCAATTTCATTCTCAATTGAATTATCATAGCCAATAACAATGGCATCACATTTCATTTGAATCATCATAGCCAAAAACAATGGCATCACATTTCATTTGAATCATCATAGCCAATAACAATGGCTTCATATCACATCATGTCTCAAATCATACTATGATATTTCATTATTCAATTTTACATAATCAATTACCTCATCATATCCTTCACATTATAAAGTGCATCATTCATATAACACATCACAATTCACTAGATTCACAATGTATATAACATAACATTGTTTATATAATATCATATGCATCTTCATTACCATCAAATGTATGATCAATCATTGATATTCACATATATACTTTACCTTATTCATAGATTTCAAATCCTCAATATACATTAGTTTAGGTCATCTTTGTTTAAGTATATTTAAAGTGTAAATACAACAAGACCTTTGGAGGATCCAACAATGTAAGAATAATCAAGAACAAACATCATTAGCCAACACACTCAAGGGACACGGCCAAGCTTGTGGCCGTGTCTCTCAACAACAATTCAGGCAGTAGCAAACACGGGCAATGGACATGGCCAAGCTTGTGGCCGTGTGTCTCAACACAACATCCAGTAGCAGACACGGGCAAGGGACACGGCCGTGTCTCTCAACATAAACTAGGCAGTGGCAAACACGGTCAAGGGACACGGCCAAGACAATGGCCGTGTCTCTCCAAAAATCATCCAACACGGCCAAGTTTGCCCTAACTTGGCCGTGTCTCTCATAACTTGGCCGTGTCCTTCAATGATTTAAAGACCAAATACTTCAAAATCCATCCAAACCCCTTCAAAATTCACACCACCACCCTCTTAACCATTTTCTTTGCTTATACTTATCAATTTTCTATCACCTTAACATTTATATAACTTCATTATATCATCATAATAATCAATATATATACATCACTATATTCAATTACTCAAAGTACCAATTCATTTATTCTAAACCCTAACTCAACCATTCATTATCATCCTCACAATTTCTCCAACTTATCATCACTTAAATACCAATTCAACACATTTACACACTTCAATCTTTCATTATAATCATCATACACACCAACCATCACCTCAATAAAAAAAATCAAACAAGAAGATAAAACTTATATATATATATAATCAATAAAATCAATTCAAGAGATGAGTACTTACATGAATAGCTTGCCAAATCTTCATCTCCATCTTCAATTCTCTTAAATTCCTTTAATCCTTGGTGTTTCTCTCTCTAGCTTTTCTCTCTCTCTCTCTCGTTCACCAAGAAGAAGAAGCAGAAGAAGAAAGAAAGATCTCGTTCTTTCTTTCGTTCTTATCATATATATAATAATAATAATAATAATAATAATAATACCATTAAATTTCCACCACACACAAATCCTTTTGACTTTCTTCTTCTTTTTCTTTTTGTCCTTATTATCATTATTATTATTATTAACTAATTATACCAATATACATATACAACTCACTTATCCTACACCATTTTATACATCATGTATATGGGATGTATATGTGGGCATATGTATATGTCATATATATTGCATTTATATTTCCCATATCTTCTCTTCACTTCTTTTCTCTTTCCCTTCCATACACACATTGAATCCAAATACAACAATAACCCCAACACTTTTAGGATATACTTTGGGATATTACAATTCTCTCCCCCTTAAATAATTTCATCCTCGAAATTATCCAGCATAATAACAACCCATTAAGAACAAATCACCATCTTAACTTCCATACGAAGATAATCGTATCGTACATTAATAATTTTATCAAATCACATAACTTCTACTCTCCCCCTTAGAAATAATCATCTTCTCTGAATTTCACAACTCATCATTGTATAGATATATATATATATATCTTTATATCTTATTACTTTCTCAACAAAGCAATCAAGATAACTCATTACATCTCTAATTAATTTTATCTTTGTATTAGAGTTAAATTATCACTTTAATTCCTTATAGATATTCTCTTAACTTTAACCTCAAAGTCATTAATTAATATCTTAACATTGATTATTCCATTCTTACCATCACTTTCAAAATAACATTTACCAAACCTCAATAGATAACAATATCCTTGCTTTCTTAAGCTTGCTTCTCACTTAATATATATAAATATTAATACAATACTTTTAAACTTACTTAACAGGGGAACAACATTTCTCTTTTTCTCATCATGTACAATTGATATAATTCAAGTTATTTTTGTTCATTCATAAGCTAAGATAGTACATCATACACATTACCATTTAAATTTTTACACTCCCAATACAACAGTACATATTAAATCTCAATATTGATGCGCAACTTTAGCGAAATCTAAATCAATCGATCTATTTAACACAATATACTAACATTTCAACTTTATTCACTTCAAACCAACAATTAACTTATCGAAATTTATCATTGGATTTCACAATATATACATATATATAACCTAATTCCATTAGGTCCAACTTATATTCAAATTCTAGTCTCTTCAGATTCATATATTCAATCAATAAGAATCATGCTTATAAGTATACATTTCATTAATTATATCATCATCTCTCATACTCATTCAAAGTTTATCAATATAGCAAACAACTATGGCTTTATAAACGAACTTTTCCCCAACCAGGTCGGTAGTCCAAGTTCGGTTGCCCAACACAATGGGTCCGCATGGTTCCGCAGGAGGCAGATAGGTCCGTTCCTTTATCTTTTCAAAATTCACTTCTCAAAATCAATTAGACACCATACTTCAATTATAATTAATTTTCAACAATCATGGTTTCTTAGCACATCAAAATAGTATACACATATATCATTAATTATATTGAATATCTCATTATTCATTCATATCATCTAGACATGATTCAATCATATCTTTTAATCAATATGTCTAGAAACATAGTTATCAATCTCGCCCCAAAACTGTACTACAATTATATCATCTCAGTTTTAAATATGAAGATAATAAAACTAACCAACTGATCACATTAACCAAATCATATGACCCTTAAATCAATATTGTTCTTCTATTATTCAATTTTCAACCTTTATAATTACAATGCTAGATTGTATCACAAAAATTATATATACTCTCCAAACTTTTATTACACCAAGAATTAACACATTTTAATTCCATCTCAAAACAGTTTGCTCTTGATGATTTGATCATCATTATCCCAACTCATGTTCAATAATATTATCTTTAACATTTTCTACGCCCAACTTTCAATCAGATACAAATCTTACACAAATTTCATTCATTGCTCTATATCCAATCCATCTCTTCTAAAAATTTTCAAATACCATATTCTTTCCTTACAAATCCTTGTTATATGCTTATACATAAAACATTTCCACACACAAATATTTTGAGTTCCAAAACATCTTATGTGAGCCTTATTTAGTTATGGCCATAACAATTTCACTGTTCAATATTACTCAAGTCCATTCTCATTTTCTATTTCATCACATAATCTATTCTGCGTAAATTAAGATTTAATCTCTATTAAAGCCGCTACTATATGCAATCTCATTTCTAATACCATTAAACATGCAATGGTATAAAATAATAAACATATTATATACACATTCATAGATCACATTGATAGTGTGATTCACTTCTCACCTTTCTTACATATAATCATTACATTTATGTCAAAAAGTTCATTTCACATATTCTCTTTGTATATATACACATAATTATGCAATTTATTAAATTTCTCTTTTGCATATAGTTTATACAAATTTAATATTTATCACTTCCTTTTGACTATTATCATTCTCATTCTTGTAACATAACATAAGTTATTCATTAACTTCAATAAATATATACACTCTACTTTTAATATTATTTCACCAAGAGCTTAATCACACTTCCAATGTGATTTCTCTCTCATATTTGTTTTTAAATACCTTTAACATATCTTTCCTATTCATTTCCATCCTTTCCAATCAAATTACTTATAGTACTCATTTTCATTTGCTCCATTTCTTTTTTTTTTCTTTCAAACCAAATTTTCTTACTATCAATCACATCCCTTAATTCCTAATACCTTCATGGGCACTAATATTTATTTCATATATCTCATGTATTAAATACATTAAACTATCAATATTTACTTGATCTTTATCCACATTCCATTTAAAACTATAAATTTCCAACTTACTAATTTACTTAAACTTCAATTTATTCATCTCACTCTCCAAATATCACTTTAAAACATCTTATATGTATATATCACAAAGCAACACCAAAACATATATGTTTCACAATTATTAAGCTCATTCAAAAAAAAATTTAAATATCCCATACTACCACCACTATCATAAGCTTTCACAATATTCAAACATCTCACATTTCTAATATTGAAATCACCATGTTTGCATTAAAATAACAATACAAACAACACCTATATCATTTCGTACTTAACCAACATCATCTCTTTTTCTTTTAAACAAAACCTTAACTTTACATATCCACACCTTAAATTATCACACTTAATCTATATCAATCAACTCATTCAATATTTCACCATACTATTATCATTTACATAACATATCTTTCCATATTACCCATCCAACAATATTTCCTCCTTTTAGAAATCCAAACATAAAGTTTATTAGGAAGAGATTCAAATATTGGAGGAAAGATTACATACTTTAATCTTAGTTTTATTTTCAACTCATTTCCAACTTAATTCTTCTAGCCATTTCTTTATATGTCATACACATATCAATAATCAAACTTTTTACTTATAAATTTCATATCATTTCTTTATATCACAATTACCTCTCAATTATCAACATTTTAAAATTTGCTTTCATAGGAAACCTCATTTACACACTATCATTTATCTCATGAAATTCAAATACATCACAATTCACATAATGCCACATTCGAGACCAACCTAGATGTGAATGCATATGCATGTATTACCAATTGCATTTCAAAACTCTTTTTTTCAATTCTTATTTAAACTCTTCAAAAATTTTCTTTTTAATTTTACTTAGGCCGAGAATCTCGAACCTAAGCTCTGATACCAAAATAATTGTAACACCCCCATACTCTATATAAGTACTATACATATACCTGGTATACATACAATACGTATATAAAGTATAAGAATGTCACTTTAAAAAAAAACTTTATTCAAGTTCAATCAATATTACATTAAATTAAAGAACATTTAAGAAAATCATTATTCTTATATAAAAATACAGCATAATTAAAATCACATATGTATGCATCACCTTCTAGTTGGTCTCGAAACACTCTTACCCTTCTCGTGGCATAACATCTAGACTTCCCGATCAACCGCATAAATACCTGCGCGATTAAACATCCGCGCTAAGCCCGAGAGCTTAGTAGTACAAATAAATAATAAAATACACTTTATCATAAGAATCATACCTCATATTTTTAGCATTATGTTTTATGATTCTCTTACCACGTTTTCCTTTCTCAATGCATTCTTCTTATGTTCCCACTAATTTCATAAATTAGATATATAATTACATAGAACATTCACAACTCAATACTTGCCTTTTCTATCTCATATACATATAAATATACATCATTTCAACAAAGCACCATTTTATGACCTATCCAAACCTTCATGAAAACAATTCTCACAAATTCCACATTCATATACAATTTACACATCATACAACATTTTCATAAATTCATATCTTAACAAAGCTCCTCAAGCCATATTCACTTTCAATATATCAATACACACATTACAAATCATACTTCATAACATCATTGTATTCACAATTCATCAATCATAAATCACACTTCCAATAAAGGCAACCATGGATCTCATTACTCATTTATTTCAACATTTGAATATCACATTAACAACAAAGACAGACTCGGGCCCAAACAACACACTAATATGCCATTCAATTTTCAGAGTAATGTTTTGGTTTATTTATCTCATTTATCAATATCATAGACCCAACTAGGCTTCAAGGATTAGATTCAACCAAGCTTCAAGGGGAGCAAAGCATGCTAAGCTTCAACCCAACTTGGCTTCAAGAACCAACCCAACCTAGCTTCAAGGGTGGTAACATCTCAATTAGGCTTCAAGGATTCAATCCAACCTAACTTCAAGAGATTGTTACACTTATTAGGCATGCCACCAACAACAAACTCTGAAAATGGAATAACACATTAGCTATACAATTCATTTATCAATTTCATTCTCAATTGAATTATCATAGCCAATAACAATGGCATCACATTTCATTTGAATCATCATAGCCAATAACAATGGCTTCATATCACATCATGTCTCAAATCATACTATGATATTTCATTATTCAATTTTACATAATCAATTACCTCATCATATCCTTCACATTATAAAGTGCATCATTCATATAACACATCACAATTCACTAGATTCACAATGTATATAACATAACATTGTTTATATAATATCATATGCATCTTCATTACCATCAAATGTATGATCAATCATTGATATTCACATATATACTTTACCTTATTCATAGATTTCAAATCCTCAATATACATTAGTTTAGGTCATCTTTGTTTAAGTATATTTAAAGTGTAAATACAACAAGACCTTTGGAGGATCCAACAATGTAAGAATAATCAAGAACAAACATCATTAGCCAACACACTCAAGGGACACGGCCAAGCTTGTGGCCGTGTCTCTCAACAACAATTCAGGCAGTAGCAAACACGGGCAATGGACACGGCCAAGCTTGTGGCCGTGTGTCTCAACACAACATCCAGTAGCAGACACGGGCAAGGGACACGGCCGTGTCTCTCAACATAAACTAGGCAGTGGCAAACACGGTCAAGGGACACGGCCAAGACAATGGCCGTGTCTCTCCAAAAATCATCCAACACGGCCAAGTTTGCCCTAACTTGGCCGTGTCTCTCATAACTTGGCCGTGTCCTTCAATGATTTAAAGACCAAATACTTCAAAATCCATCCAAACCCCTTCAAAATTCACACCACCACCCTCTTAACCATTTTCTTTGCTTATACTTATCAATTTTCTATCACCTTAACATTTATATAACTTCATTATATCATCATAATAATCAATATATATACATCACTATATTCAATTACTCAAAGTACCAATTCATTTATTCTAAACCCTAACTCAACCATTCATTATCATCCTCACAATTTCTCCAACTTATCATCACTTAAATACCAATTCAACACATTTACACACTTCAATCTTTCATTATAATCATCATACACACCAACCATCACCTCAATAAAAAAAAATCAAACAAGAAGATAAAACTTATATATATATATATATAATCAATAAAATCAATTCAAGAGATGAGTACTTACATGAATAGCTTGCCAAATCTTCATCTCCATCTTCAATTCTCTTAAATTCCTTTAATCCTTGGTGTTTCTCTCTCTAGCTTTTCTCTCTCTCTCTCTCGTTCACCAAGAAGAAGAAGCAGAAGAAGAAAGAAAGATCTCGTTCTTTCTTTCGTTCTTATCATATATATATAATAATAATAATAATAATAATAATAATAATACCATTAAATTTCCACCACACACAAATCCTTTTGACTTTCTTCTTCTTTTTCTTTTTGTCCTTATTATCATTATTAACTAATTATACCAATATACATATACAACTCACTTATCCTACACCATTTTATACATCATGTATATGGGATGTATATTTGGGCATATGTATATGTCATATATATTGCATTTATATTTCCCATATCTTCTCTTCACTTCTTTTCTCTTTCCCTTCCATACACACATTGAATCCAAATACAACAATAACCCCAACACTTTTAGGATATACTTTGGGATATTACATACTTCGAGATTTTGGAAGAGTTTGTATGATGCTTTGGGTTCTTGGTTGCATTTTAGCACTGCTTTTCATCCTCAGACAGATGGGCAGTCAGAAAGAGTGATACAGATTTTGGAGGATATGTTGAGAAGCTGTGTTATTGATTTCTCTGGGAGTTGGGACAGATTTTTTCCATTGATAGAATTTGCCTATAACAACAATCATCAATCCAATACTGGAATGGCACCTTATGAGGCATTGTATGGTATAAGATACAAGATGCCTCTATGTTGGGATGAGGTTGGATAAGGTAAGTTAATTGGTCCTTATTTGATTAAAAAAATAGAAGAGAAATTGAAGATAATTCGGGATCGTTTGAAAGCAGCCTCAGACCGACAAAAATCCTATTCATATTTGAATAGGAGAGACATAGAGTTCAGTGTGGGAGATAAAGTATTTTTGAAAGTGTCTCCTTGGAAAAGATTTTTGAGATTTGGCCGCAAAGGGAAGTTGAGTCCTCTTTTCATTGGACCTTATGAAGTACTGGATAGAGTTGGACCAATTGCTTATCAACTTGCTTTGCCGCCTGAATTGGATCAAATTCACAATGTCTTCTATGTTTCTATGCTACGGAGGTACAGATCAGACCCATCTCACATTCTTTCAGTAGAATCCATTGAGGTGAGTCAGGATCTGAATTATGAGGAAGAGCCGGTGGCTATTTTGGCACAATAAGTGAAAGAGTTGAGATATAAGGAAGTGCCACTTGTGAAGGTTCTTTGGAAGAGTCATGCTAAGGAAGAGGCAACTTAGGAGAGTGTACAAGTGATGCGAGACTAGTATCCCAATTGTTTCAGACTTGAGAACAGGTAATTTCGAGAACGAAATTTATTTGTAGAGGGGGAGAATTGTAATATCCCAAATAGTACCCTAAAATTTTTGAAAATATTATTTGTGAGAATTAATTATATGTTTTTAACTGTATATGTAATTAAGTGAAAGACAATAGGAAGATGTGTATATGCTTTGTATATTGAGATATATATAATATATATAGAAGTCTTTAGCTTATTTGGTCAAGTGATATTTTGATTAATTAAATAGATTTAATTAAAGATAGTGGAAGATGACATAAGTGGGTTTAATATTATATTGTTAAATTGCTTGGTGGAGAGTGATTTGGGGAAAGTTTTTGGTTAAAAGAGGTGAGTATGGCTTGACTTTGCTTCTTCTTCTTCTTCTTTCTTCTTTAGCCGGCCATCACCATCATCTTTGAGAGGGAGAGATTTTGTTGCTTCCAAACTCAAGGATTTGAAGGATTTCAAGAGATCAAGTTGGAGTTTTAAGGATTTTCTTCACTTTTTGTAAGTTTCCAACTTGTTTCTTTTAATTTGTGTTTTTGAGTATGGTGAATGGTTATTGTAGATGTGTTTAAGGTTGTTGTGGTATGTTTGAGGTTGTTTTGTTTTGTTAACTTTAATTTTTGGGGTTGGATTGAAGAAAAGGGTTAAGTTTGGTGAAGAAAGCAAGAGTTGTGGGTGTTGTGATTTTGAGTTGTGATTGTGTTTTGATGTTTGCAATTGAGTTCTTTTAGTGGTTACTCAAGTTTATGTGATATGCTGATGGATTTGGTTGAGTTTGTGTGGTGTGGATAAGGGTATAGAAAGAGGTTTGTTGGATGTGGCACTTTGGTGTCAATTTCAGGGTTTTGACCTGACATGCCCAGGAGCACAGCCATGTCTTTGGGCGTGTCGTTGGTTCTGTTTTCTGGGTTGGTGACACGTCCAGTGACATGCCCATGTCACTGACCATGTCTGTAACACCCCTTAACCCGACTTTTTTCTGCCTAGTGTGCTACAGTATATGCAACATGGTATACAGAACATGTACTAAATAAATTTTTTTTTCCTTTTTATTACAAATAATAATAATTTACACATTTCTTTAATTGTTATAATTACATTTTGAAAGTCCTTAACAGTACATGCCAAGCTAAACTTTGCTTTGCTCCTCACTTCGCCTCCTGTTGCGCACTCTGGTGCTCCTTTGTAGCTTCCCATTTGTCAGCTTGGACTCCATATGTAATATCCCAAAGTATACCCTAAAAGTTTTGGAATATTTATTGTTGTATTTGGATTAAGTGTATATGTTAAGTAAGAAGAGAAAACTAGTAAAGAGAGAGAGCGTATATGTTGTATATATAGAAATATATACAACATATACAAGTCAAGGTGATGAAAGTCAAAAGAAGATATTTATTGATTTTAAATTAGTGAAATTAATTAAAAGGAAAATAAATGAGTGGAAGAGAAATTATGAGAATATTTTAATGATTTATTGCTTGGTGGAGGTTTAAGTGGAGAATTAAAGTTTGACTTGTCTCTTTTCTTCTTTATTTTCTTCTTCTTTTCCTTCTTGGCCATGTATCACAAAGCTAAAGAGAGAAAGAGAGTTTTGTTTTCCTAAGATCAAAATTGAAGGAGAATTCAAGTGAACAATTTGGAGATTTGAGAAGTTTCAATAACTTGGTAAGTTTCTTCTTGATTCTCTTATTTTATTTTAAGTTGTTATTGAGTTTGATGATTGCTTGTGGATAGTATGAATATGTTTGATTGTGGTGTGTTTGAGAGTGTTGGGTATAATTGATTTTGATTTTGGGATTGAATTGAAGAAAAGGAATTAGGTTGGTGTTGAAAGAGTAAGAGTTGTGACTTGGTAATTGATGTCAATATTGAGTTTGATCAATTATTTTTGGTAGATTTTCAATGTGTTTGTGTTTAATGGAGTGGAAAGCATAGAATACATGAGTTTGGTCTGAAACAGAAGCATTTTGGATGCCATGCCTGTGGCCCTTGGATGCCACGACCGTGGGGGTGTTAAGCAATTGGACAGATTTGTTTTCTAACCCACGCCCGTGGGGGTTTGTGAGACCACGACCGTGGGCCCTAGTTAGTGGTTTTGGTTTGTAATTTGTGATCTATGGGTCTAGTATGAGACTAATAGGTGAATAATTGTATTGGAATTCATGTGTATCTTTAAATAAGTGTGTATTATTTCCTTTTAGATTAGGTTGTGAAGAGGTTGAATTGCCCTAACCTAAGTGTTGAGGATTCATGGAAGAGGAAGTGTATAGATTGGTGTGAGTTGTTCTTGAGGTAAGTACAAACCCTACATTATTGCATATATTTACATGACATTGGGACTTAACACATGTGGTTGTAAATGTGTTAAGTAAGCTATTACATTGTTGATACATTTGATTAATGCTATGATTTGCATAATGTGAAAGATATGATGATCATTCAAAATGTATGTTCAATGCATTTGGTTATGAATACTTTAATGATGAATTGCTTTAATGTGAATTGAGATATGATGAAATGTGAAGCCATTGTTGTTGGCTATGATAGTGCAAATGAAATAATTAGGGCATGGTTGCCTATTTGATTATGGAATATGAAATGAGAAATGAATTGAGAAAGAGATTGATAAAGAGATAAATTAAATAATTGTGTGCTTAATATGTTATTCAATGTTTAGAGTTCTGGGTTTGACAGCATGCCTATGAATCGCTGGATAGGTGAAAAGACCGGGTCATAAGCTGAATCCAGCTGAAAAATGTGAAATATGATATTTTTAGGGTGAAAAGACTGGGTCGTAAGCCTCAAAAACAGTAACAATCTAGCCAGGTTGAGGACCAAGATACTGGGGCCCTAGGGTCTAGCCGGGTTGAGGTCCAAGAGACTTGGTCTGTTACACTATCCATGGATAGAGATATATATGTATCGCCTACGGGCTTGATGATTATGATTATAGACCAAAGCAGTAACTCTGAATTTTGAATAACATATTAGTGTCTTTTGGGCCCATGCTTGTCTTTGTTTAAATGTGATTCATGAATGGTGAAACAAATGAATAATGAGATTCAATGTAAGACTTTGAAATGTGATATTCTTAGGTATTGTTTATAATGTTTGAACATATGATATTGGCATTGCATTGAAACATATTATCATTGGGGTTTGTACCACTAAGCCGTTGGCTTAGTGCGATTGTGGTTCATCGCACAGGTAACAGGATAGAACCAGAGAGCTCAGTTAGACCGAGTTGAGTTTAGATTCTGAAGCGTTGATAGAGGGCTTAAAGATCAAAGACAAACTGCCAAACATGTATAAATTTTATGTTTTGTAAAATTTGGTTTTTGATATATATATATGTATTTGTAAATACCATTATATTTTCCGCTACGTATTACATATATGTTTTATCTATTGTACTTTAAAATATGATTTGAATGTTTTCAAGTTTTCTCATGTTATTGTTAAAAGGAATGAGTGGTTTGTTTAGTAAATCGTAGCATTCCTATATTCAGTATACGTATATTACATATATGGTGGTATGTAGTGTGCGTATACGGGGTATAGGGGTGTTACACCATAGCCTACAAGTTTAGAAAACTAAACTCGCTAAGCATATAGCTTAGTGGGTACTTTAACCGTTAAGTAGAAATTAGATGCAAACCACACAATGTTACAAATATGGCACCAGTGATTAAGAATCTGACCATTTTTATCCTAAATCAGCTCAATAGAACTAATTTGTAGTTCAAAGTTTTCATTCCGGGCCTTTTGGCCGGACAGCACTTTTTAGGCCACACCGGGTTTTACAACACTTCAAAAATCCCTCGTTGGGCTTTAAAATCTAAATAAAACACAATTGCGATGTGATTTTCAAAAAAAATGAAAAATGTTATCTTGTTCTTAATTGGTCAAGCTTTCAAGAGCATATTTTTGATAATTTATTCATTCCAAATGAATATTTTATCTCAATTATACCTCATTTATTTCTTACCAAATGAACAGTGAATTCTAGCATTTTGTTTCTTATGTACCTTGTTATCTTATTTCCCCAATAACTTTTGTTCTACTAATCCGAATGTAAAAATTCTTCTTTTCACTCGAACTAGACTCATATGAGTCCTTATTTTTAAATTTCTAGATTTAAATTTGTTACACATAATTCTTGATGACTCCTTGAACTCTTCCCTGGCCAATTGGTTAATCAAGTCTGCGTAATGCGTACTATTTCATTTATAACTTTACCTACGCAACTCGGATTGCGACTATTCTTATCTTAAATTACACTAGACACATAAGGCTACATTCAGTAAAACTTTCAGCTTAAAAAAGGCAACACGTGAGGTTTGGCACAATTTCTAATTCATCCCTGCAGTCTGCTAGGGTCTGCCTACGCATGGTTTGCTCATTCGTGTGTAACTTCTACATTTTAAGTTCAATCGAGATGAATCCAACACCTATGATTCACCAACATAAAAGGGTTCATTTATAGCTTCTATCACAACATCTAATTCATGAGGTAAATGGACCAAAACCTGGACTCAAGGCACAAATCTCAGTCTGTCCGGTTTCACAATTCCAGTGTGCATGAGTAATACTCTTTTGATCATATCTTTTTATCTACAAGTGGTATTTAGGAAATTACAAATTATATGTTTTCCTAACACATAAGGGTACATTTAAGTATTCTTTCACAGCTTCTAAATGTGTCATTAAGGTCACCTAAACGTAGTCCCAAGTCACAGGTTACTGACTGAGGAATCTCAGTTTTTCAGTTTGTACGCCTGGTATAATTTTTATCATAACCTTCATTCCACACATGCAAATGAGTTGGTTCCAAATTTACTGACTTAATGGAGAACAATTAAGTCTTATTTGTCAAGTTCTACTTCTATCATTTTTCTAGTCTAAATTTTGGTTGAATTTTCAGAAAAATGCAGGACACATGGCTGGCTGCAACAAAACAATACAACATAGCACTCCCATATTTACCTCCCTTATAACCTCAACCCCAAAATCAATCAATACACAACAAACACTTCTATATCATCATCAAAATCAACCACATATCCACCACAACTCAAGCACATGAACAATTATAGCAATTACACATCCAAATGCAAAGGCAATAGAGATCACTAATTCAAGAAGGTTAAAGTACCAAACCTTTTTCCCCTTTGCTTTCCTTAGCTCATCTTTGATCTTTTTCTTCTTTTTCCTTTAGTTTTTCTTGATTTCCTACAAGAATTCCAGCATACACACTTTAAACATACATCCTATGGTTTGAAAACATAAGCTACCAATTCATTTCTTGCCAATTTTTCCTCAATCTAATCTCCTCTAACCTTAAAACCATTATTTCTTTCATCAAATCCTTCAAATAAATTTTTCTGTGATTTTCTCCAAATCTAGCTACATGAACCCTAATTTCAATCTCTTAAATTAACCATTAATCCATGAAATTAAAACTAGAGATAGGTTTCTCTTACCTTATAATCTTGTTTGTCACCAAAATCTTCAACCAAAAGCCTTAAACTTTGGAAAAATCACCTCCTTCTTCCTTCTCTTATGGTTTGGACGAGTTCACTATGTAAGAGAGGGCTTTTATTTTCTTTCCTTAGCTTATTTTGATCCAAATGGCAGTGGTGAAAATATGTTGGTATAGATGTTGACTTCCAATTGGTACACCTTATAGTAAAAATGGCCACTTTTAATTGGTCCACTTGCCTTCTTCTTTTATCTATTTATTTGGCAAGCCATTAGGCTTCCTTTTATTCATATTTTGACCCCCTCAACTTTCTTGTGCTGTAATTTTATAGTCTAGGGTGTGAAAATATCAAAATACCCTCCAACGATTAATCGATTGTAACTTTTAAACTGTGCGTTTTTGGAAAAAATTGAAACCCATGGTTATGACCCAATTAATCTTGAGAATATTCTTCTAGAGTCGGATATGGGCACTATTAAGAACTTCCGACTCTTAATTTTTAAGTTTACATAGTTGCCCCTAACTTTTGAGAAATTTTCACTTGGGTCCTTTTGATATCCCTTCCTGACCTTGCTGTCTTTCTTTATTAATATCTTTTTACTCACAACTTCAAATTAAGTAATTCTTATGCCCACTGAAACTAGACATCCGGGGCTACATTGTGTCAAAATTTCAGGTTGATCCGAGCTATATCCGATTTTTGAAGGTCCTTCGACATCAAGCCTACTATGCTGTCCTGAAGCAGCTTGCACATTGTCTACTAAATCCATCATATCTTATTCTGTACAACTCAAAATTGAGTAATTTCAAGTTATACATCTAGCTAAGACACAAATAAACAATTAAGTATTCTTTGAGACTCTCTAATTCTGTCATTAACTTGGATGAAATTCGAGCTCAAATTATAGGTCATGTTCTAAACTTCTTTGTTCTAAGCCTAAATCATATCCTCTATGTCTGTTTCTTACCAATCTGGGATTCGAGATGTTACAATTCTATCCCCCTTAATTTAAGCTTTGCCCCAAAGCTTACTCATTCTATATACTTGACCTTATTCACTTGATTTCTCTCTGTCATCTCTCTATATTGTTTACGCATTGCCTTGTTTTGACACTTATTCATTTACTGGGATTAACTATTTTAAGATTCAACATGTTTTACCTTTTGTATTCTGTTTTCTTCCCATCTCTGCTCACTTGCTGTTTATTATTCTACAAGATTGTCCAATAGACTATTATGTGGTTCAACATGCTTTGACTTTTGTCACGATTTCTCATTCAAAGCGTTATTATTATTCACTTATGTTTTCTTTAACTTTGATTTAAATTTATTATTTTCCATTCTTTCTTGTACAATTTTCATTCTCTGCTATATTCATTTCTAAGCTTCCTTCTCTTTGCATTGTGGTTATTCTTTATTTGGTTCTTACTGAATTTGTATGTCCTATGTATATTCGTGCAGTGTGGTGGCATTCCTTAAGTATCGGCTCATCTGACTTTCCTTGTGTTGTCATATATACATCTCGAATAATAGCTCATGGGTGATCAGTCCATGATACCATTATTCTCGAAGTACTATTTATTTCATTACGTGTCTCGCTCTATGTTGATTACGGCCGATCCCAACATAAGGTGAGAACATCTTTCCTTTTTTTTTTTTATTACATTTCAAACTCTTTCTTTCCTTTCTTTTTCGAATATGTTTCAATTCACTTTCTGTTTATTTTCATATATACTTTTTTTTTCATCTGCATATTATCACATATTTTTCTTACTTAGCTCCTCAAGGTAATAATAGTAGAATCAAAGTGGGATGAGGCAATACCATATGGAACCAGCATGGCACGGGTGGCCCTCACCACCGTTTCATTTCCATGGCACAGGTGGCCCTCACCACCATTTTCATATCACAGGAGTGACCCTCACCACTTTTTTCATCAAACCAATGGCCCTCACCATTGGCCCCAGTGGCCCTCACCACTGAGTATATATATCGGTGCCAGATAAATATCAAACCAGTGGCCCTCACCACTGGCCCCAATGGCCCTCACCATTGAGTGTAAATGTTAATTCCATATAAATACACTCATCCCAACTTTGATTCAATTTGAATTACCAAGGTAAGCATATCTTTCTAATATTTTATTTTCTTTCCTTCATTCTTTCTTGCTTTCTATATGCGCGGATTGCCATATGTTTCATATGTATTCACATCTGCATGGATGTCACCATATCATATCTCGAACCATTTCTTGGCTCATTCACAATGCTCAGTGGCACATACGGGCTCATTGGCATTTTTATTCACTCATACTGTCATTTTATTTATTTCCCCAGTGCTATACTTTATAAGCCTTATATTTTTCACGTATCAGGATTTCCACTGTTTCATCTCTTTATTCTCTTTCTGCATATGTATTATTTAGCACGTCTTTATGTATGTATGGTATGTCTTTCTGTTTGTACAGTGTCTGTTACGTTTTATGTGAAGACATTTAAATATTGTATGTATAGTACACTGTATGTCTCACATAAGTATAGATATTATATGCACCGTGTTCGGTATGTCTCACATGGATATGCTTTGTACAATTTATGATATATCACATGTACATTGATTTGCGGGTCCAATAATTTATAGCTTTATTTTCAATTTAGCAACCATAACATTCCCATAATAAGTCAATCACATAATATTGGCATAGTAATCAAACTCATTTAACATGATTGAATCACATTCATATCAATGCACACATAGGCACAAAAAAAATTCTCAAGTTGTCAGAACACATTACCAAACATTTCCAACACAAGTTTAAATAGTTCATTATATAAGGAACACATGATTTCAACCAGGTAAAGCATTAATCCTGGAGAATCTAACTAGTTTTGCTTCCTTTTCTTAGTTCTCAATTTTATTTTATATGATTTTTTTTCTTGTCGTACTATTATTCTTCACTCTTTCAATTTTAGACTCTTGTATTATGGTCGGTATTCTATTCGTTATTATTCTTTCAGTGTTTTTACTACTTACCTCTCATAATTGCCTTAACCTTTATTGCATATATTTCGGTCTTTAACATACTTGTTTTTGCCCTTATTTGTATTTATCTTGCTCATATAAATTTTTGGTTTCTATTCTTAACTTACTGTTCATTCTTTTTAACCTTTCGAATGTCTGCCACTATCTAATTTCTTTCTATCATACTATGTATCTGTATATATATGCACCTTTCGGTCTACTTTCTATCATTTCTTACTGACCGTCTATTCCAATT
This sequence comes from Garcia nutans, assembly GCA_947685225.1. Lineage (NCBI taxonomy): Eukaryota > Viridiplantae > Streptophyta > Magnoliopsida > Malpighiales > Euphorbiaceae > Garcia > Garcia nutans. The sequence goes on from CANTUV010000005.1 coordinate 21,089,269, forward strand.
GTCATATATTTCTCAATTTCTAACTAGTACAGGGCTTACTGTTTCGTGTTAATCATATTCACTCATTGCATTAACCTCTTTCTACCTGATATCTTTCTATCTCATTCCGTTTACCTTTCCTTCGTATCCTAATTGGCACATACTTTCCTATGGTTAACCGCCCAGGAACGGCTAAACCTATGCTCTGATACCAAAAATTGTAACACCCCTTAACCCGACTATTTCCAGCCGAGCCAAGTGTGCTACAGTATATGCAACATGGTATACAGAACATGTACTAAATAAATTTTTTTTCCTTTTTATTACAAATAATAATAATTTACACATTTCTTTAATTGTTATAATTACATTTTGAAAGTCCTTAACAGTACATGCCAAGCTAAACTTTGCTTTGCTCCTTACTTCACCTCCTGTTGCTCCTTTGTAGCTCCTTTGTAGCTTCCCATTTGTCAGCTTGGACTCCATAGCCTAAGAGTTTAGAAAACTAAACTCGCTAAGCATATAGCTTAGTGGGTACTTTAACCGTTAAGTAGAAATTAGATGCAAACCACACAATGTTACAAATATGGCACCAGTGATTAAGAATCTGACCATTTTTATCCTAAATCAGCTCAATAGAACTAATTTGTAGTTCAAAATTTTCATTCCGGGCCTTTTGGCCGAGCTGCACTTTTTACGCCACACCAGGTTTTACAACACTGCAAAAATCTATCGTTGGGCTTTATAATCTAAATAAAACACAATTGGGATGTGATTTTCAAAAAAAAATGAAAAATGCTATGTTGTTCTTAATTGATCAAGCTTTCAAGAGCATATTTTTGATAATTTATTTCATTCCAAATGAATATTTTATCTCAATTATACCTCATTTATTTCTTACCAAATGAACAGTGAATTCTAGCATTTAGTTTCTTATGTACCTTGTTATCTTATTTCCCCAATCACTTTTGTTCTACTAATCTGAATGTAAAAATTATTGTTTTCACTTGAACTAGACTCATATGAGTCCTTATGGTTAAATTTCTAGATTTAAATTTGTTACACATAATTCTTGAAGACTCCTTGAACTCTTCCCTGGCCAATTGGTTAATCAAGTCTGCGCAATGCGTACTATTTCATTTATAACTTTACCTAAGCAACTCAGATTAAGACTATTCTTATCTTAAATTAAACTAGACACATAGGGATATATTCTGTAAAACTTTCAGCTTAAAATAGGCAACACATGATTTTTGGCACAATTTCTAATTCATCCCTGCAGTCTGCTAGGGTCTGCCTGCGCATGGTTTGCTCATTCGTGTGTAACTTCTACATTTTAAGTCCAATCGAGATGAATCCAACTCCTATGATTCACCAACATACAAGGGTTCATTTATATCTTCTATCACAACATCTAATTCATGAGGTAAATGGACCAAAACCTGGACTCAATGCACAAATCTCAGTCTGTCCGGTTTCACAATTCCAGTGTGCATGAGTTATACTCTTTTGATCATATCTTTTTATCTACAAGTGGGATTTAGGAAATTCTAAATTATATGGTTTCCTAACACATAATGGTACATTTATTTCTTATTTCACAGCTTCTAAATGTGTCATTAAGGTCACCTAAACGTAGTCCCAAGTCACAGGTTACTGACTGAGGAATCTCAGTTTTTCAGTTTGTACGCCTGGTATAATTTTTATCATAACTTTCATTCCACACATGCAAATGAGTTGGTTCCAAATTTACTGACTTAATGGACAACAATTAAGTCTTATTTGTCAAGTTCTATTTCTATCATTTTTCTAGTCTAAATTTCGGTTGAATTTCCAGAAAAATGCAGGACACATGGCTGGCTGCAACAAAACAACACAACATAGCACTCCCATATTTACCTCCCTTATAACCTCAACCCCAAAATCAATCAATACAAAACAAACACTTCTATATCATCATCAATCTCAACCACATAACCACCACAACTCAAGCACATGAACAATTATAGCAATTACACATCCAAATGCAAAGGCAATAGAGATCACTAATTCAAGAAGGTTAAAGTACCAAACCTTTTTCCCCTTTGCTTTCCTTAGCTCATCTTTGATCTTTTTCTTCTTTTTCCTTTAGTTTTTCTTGATTTCCTACAAGAATTCCAGCATACACACTTTAAACATACATCCTATGGTTTGAAAACATAAGCTACCAATTCATTTCTTGCCAATTTTTCCTCAATCTAATCTCCTCTAACCTTAAAACCATTATTTCTTTCATCAAATCCTTCAAATAAATTTTTCTGTGATTTTCTCCAAATCTAGCTACATGAACCCTAATTTCAATCTCTTAAATTAACCATTAATCCATGAAATTAAAACTAGAGATAGGTTTCTCTTACCTTATAATCTTGTTTGTCACCAAAATTTTCAACCAAAAGCCTTAAACTTTGGGAAAATCACCTCCTTCTTCCTTCTCTTATGGTTTGGACGAGTTCACCATGTAAGAGAGGGCTTTTATTTTCTTTCCTTAGCTTATTTTGATCCAAATGGCAGCCATAAGTGGTGAAAATATGTTGGTATAGATGTTGACTTCCAATTGGTACACCTTATAGCAAAAATGGCCACTTTTAATTGGTCCACTTGCCTTCTTCTTTTATATATTTATTTGGCAAGCCATTAGGCTTCCTTTTATTCATATTTTGACCCCCTCAACTTTCTTGTGCTGTAATTTTATAGTCTAGGTGTGAAAATATCAAAATACCCTCCAGCGATTAATCGATTGTAACTTTTAAACCGTGCATTTTCGGGAAAAATTGAAACCCACGGTTATGACCCGATTAATCTCTAGAATATTCTTCTGGGGTCGGATATGGGCACTATTAAGAACTTCCGACTCTTAATTTTTAAGTTTACATAGTTGCCCCTAACTTTTGAGAAATTTTCACTTAGGTCCTTTTGATATCCCTTCCTGACCTTTCTGTCTTTCTTTATTAATATCTTTTTCCTCACAACTCCAAATTAAGTAATTCTTATTCCCACTGAAACTAGACATCTTGGGCTACATTGTGTCAAAATTTCAGGTCGACCCGAGCTATATCTGATTTTTGAAAGTCCTTCGACCTCAAGCCTACTATGCTGTCCTGAGGCAGCTTGCACATCGTCTACTAAATCCATCATATCTTATTCTGTACAACTCCAAATTGAGTAATTTCAAGTTATACATCTAGCTAAGACACAAATAAACAATTAAGTATTCTTTGAGACTCTCTAATTTTGTCATTAACTTGGATGAAATTCGAGCTCAAGTTATAGGTCATGTTCTAAACTTCTTTGTTCTAAGCCTAAATCATATCCTCTATGTCTGTTTCTTACCAATCTGGGATTCGGGATGTTACAATGTCATAGCTACTGTGTTGTTAGAAGATTGACACGTCCAATGACACCCCCATGTCACTGAGCATGTCACAGCTTCTGTGTTGGAGGAGGATTGACACGTGCAGTGACACGCCCATGTCACTGAGCGTGTCAAAGCTTCTGTGTTATGGGTTTAAGGCACGGTCAGGGACACGCCATTGTTGTTAAGCATGTCAAGTGTATAGTTTTCCCTAGATAGTTTTTATTCTTAATTTCTTATGTGTATCACTAAGTGAGTATGTGTAATCACCTTTGGATTAGGTTTTAAAGAGAATTGAGTTAGCCCTAGCCAAGGTTTGAGAGACATTTTGGAAGAGGAGGTTGATAGAGTGGTGTTGTTGCTTTTAGAGGTAAGTACAAGCTTTGAATGATTGCATACATTTGATGACATTGGGACTTAACACATGTAGTTGAGAAATAATGTGTTAAGTTACCTGATATATTGTTGATGAATGAGTTATATGTTATGATATGCATGATGTGAATTATAATGATGTATCAAAGCAATTGAGTAATGCGTTGTATATGAAATGAAATGTGGAATAATGTGATAAGATATGTGAAATCATAATGTGACAAATTGATATTGATACAAAAGAGAAGAATGAGAAAGGTGAGAAAATGATGATATATTAAGGCAATGTGCCTAATTTGATCATGAGAAGATGAGAGTGGAATTATGAAAGTATTTGATAATAAGATAAATGAATAAATTGTGCACCTAGTATGTTATTCAATTTTTAGAGTTTTGGGTTTGGAGGCATGCCTATGAATTGCTGGGCAGGTGAAAAGACCGGGTCATAAGCCGGGCCCAACTGATAAATAGGATATTTTTGGGGTGAAAAGACTGGGTAGTAAGCCTCAAAAATTATAGCAGTCTAGCCGGGTTGAGGACCAAGATACTGGGGCCTAAGGGTCTAGCCGGGTTGAGGTCCAAGAGACTAGGGCTGTTACATTATCCATGGATATATTGCCTATGGGGCTAGACATAAGGTGTCAATATGGACCAAAGCAGTAACTCTAAACTTTGAATAGCATATTAGATCCTTTTTGGGCCCATGCTTGTCTTTGGTTAAATGTGAATTATGAATTTAGATGCAAATGATTAATATAATGGAATATAATGTTATGAGATGTGATATATATATATATATATGTTCTGCATTGATATTTCATTTGGACTATTTTGTATCAAAGTTTGTACCACTAAGCTTTTGAGCTTAGCGCGATTGTGGTTCATCGCAGGTGACAGGGTAGATCCGGTAGTGCCGGAGAGCTCGTCTAGATCGAGTTGAGTCTAGGCTTGAGACTTTAAGATTAGAGTTGTTAGTGGACATTAAGATCAGAGACGAACTGCCAGCATGTATAAATTTCATATTTTTGTACTTATTGATTTTGATGTAAACATATGTATATTCCTTTACATTCTCTGCTGCTTATTAAACAAATGTTTTGGATAAACTTTTAGATAAAGTAAATATATCCATATATGTAGTTTAACAAGGAATGTTTTATCTATTATCTTTTATCATTTAAGTTAAATGATTTGAGTTTACTCATATTGATTTTTTTATGATGATTTGAAGTTTAAAGATTGGTTTGTTTAAAATGTATTGTGACACTCTTATATCCTCTATACGTATATCACATTTAGTGTGTATATGTGGTGTCCGTATATTGGGTGTAGGGGTGTTACAAGGTGCCCACTATCACTATGGCTATCCTTCCTCTGGTTAGCCATTCAATCCAAAGCTAGATTTAAAATCAATATGATTTGGGCAATTCATTAGTTTTGATTAACACTGAATTGTTTGTATCATTTCACTAGTACAATACTTTTATCAATATTTAGTGTGATATATATATTTGTCATGTATCTAAAGTTTATCACTCTTTTCCATACTTTTAATACATACACATGAATTCTAAACACAGAAGTAAGAAACATAAACATATTAGCCTCATACTGGGCCCGTATATCACAAAATACAAGCCAAAAACATTATCCAGGTACTCCACGGCCGTGGCATCTCAACCCCGTACCCGTGGAATACCAAATAAAGCTGTCAAATGCCTTTGGAGACCCCCACGATCATGGCATTCAAGGGCCACGACCGTGGCATTAAGAATGGCTCTGTTTTATCAAAAGTTTTAAAGAAACAGCCATACTTTCAACCCCACGGTCGTGGCACTCAATTGCCACGCCCGTGGCATTGGTTTTGGGTCTGTTTTAATAATAATTCTTCCTCTAGTAGTCCCGACTTTAATACCACGCCCATGGCACCTTTAAGCCACGCCCATGGAATCCCAAAATCATGTATTCTTCACTTTTAACTTCATAAAACACAAACATATTGAAGATCTAAGATAAAAATGTATCAAAATTAAAGTTTTGACATAAAAAGAAATCATATCAAATAATTTACTAAAACTTCACTTAATCAAACTTTCAACCATTTCATATGGATAAAAGCAACATCAAACCACTCAATTCTCATAAGGGTTGAATTAAGAATCAAACTCATCATATAAAAGTTATTTTTCACTCATCAATCTATTTAATCAATACTTTTAAGAAATATTTCATTATAAATAACTCAATTAATCAATTCAAACATTAAAACTCATAAAAACTCATATATTTACAAATTATAATACAAAAGCACATACCTCTTCAAAATTCCTCTTTCTCTTTCTTTTTATCTATTTCCCTTTGATTACTTATTGATAATCTTGCCTTTTATAGCCTATTCTTCTAAAAATCTATACCTATATGTGATTTGCTTTTAATCTTTGATTAATTTGATGAAAGGAAGAAGAAAATAGAGAAGATGGTGATGATGGTGGAAGAGGTGTGGAAGATAGGAGAAAAGAGAAGAATACTCTGCACACACATACACACACACACACACACACACACATATATATATATATATATATTTTAATCAAGTGAGGGAATGCTCATAATAACTATGGTTCACCCTCAATCTTAACCGTTGATTCTAGTTTATTCTAAATCGAGTTTTAGTCTCATAAAATCACAAAAATAATTTCTTTAGTAAATTTTGAGATATATTATTCACTATTCTCTACTTATAGCATTTATCCACAATTATTCTTTTATCACTATACACTATCAATTTTTCAATATTAGTTAAAAAGTTTCCTGTTTAAAATCTTGACCATTACATCCTCTAACTGAATCTTCACTTCAGAAGACAACCCTTTGAAATTTAGTCCCAATGGAGGGGGTCAGTTGGAGAAACATTATGAATAAAGAGATTTGAAGAAATCAGAGGCGTACACTTTAATCTCATCAGGGGCTGTTAATGATGAGCTATTTACAACTAGAAAGTTTATTTCATTCATTTTCTTTCTGATGGAAGCTGAAAGATGAAAGAACTGAGTGTTGCAATCTCCCTCCTTGATCCATTTGATTCTAGATAGTTTTCTCCAATACATTTCCTCTTGTTTGCTTTTAAGCGATAATTACGACCACAAAAGCCTTCTTTTATGAATGAGGATTGTCGATGAGTGATCAATTTCCCATTCTAAGTCTACACTTTGGATACTTTCCTCAAGAGAGGAGATTTCATATTTGATGTTTCCAAAAACATTTTTGTTCCACTCCCTCATCTTTTTTTTTTTCAAGAAAGCAAGTTTCTTTAGTAGACATTTTGTGCCTAGATAATTGGTGTTCACTTCAGACCACCATTCCTCAACACATTCCATAAATTTTGGATGGTGTAGCCAGCAATCGAAGAATCTAAATGGCTTGGGTCCCTAGTTGATGGTATTAGTGTCTAGAAATAGAGGATTATGGTCTAAGAGTCCTCTGTAAAGGGACCATAGTTTAAGAGAAGGGAATTGAGTCAATCGATTTTGATGTACCAAGGCCCAGTCCAGTCTACTCACGCAGATAGAGTTGCCCCATGTGTATTTGTTACCTATCAATGGTAAATCAATCATATTGTATGAGTTAAAAAATCAACTAACCTTGCAGCACTTGAAGAAGAGAATACACATGTGCTTATTTCTTCATTGCAAATAACTTCATTGAAATCCCCAAGTCGAAGCCATGGTTGTAAAAAAGAAGCATCCAATGATTCAACTTCAGCCCATAACTCATTTCTTTCTTGTTCTGTACTTTGCCTATATAGTATTGGTGTAGATATATCCGAACTTGGTGTCTGAACTATTGACTTAGACAAGTATATCTATGATCGAACTATTGAGTTAGACAAGTATATATTGCGATACTGTGTATGATACCAAACTATATAGCTGAACTATGCTAGAATATATTTTGATGTGACAGCACTACAGCGACACATCCGAAAAATCTACCTACTACATCGACAGTCCTTGAAAATCCGCTGACTTTTATAAAGGTTGTCTCCACTTTCCAACTATAAATAAGAACAAGTTTTCACATGTAAGGATGTAGACCCTTAATTTTTGACCAAATCTGGTCCAATATGTTTTATTTAGTCCAAAATGATTTTTTGTTGTCTTATTGGTCCAAAATAATTTTTATTAAATAATTTTTGCTTTAATATCTAATTTTTATTAATAAAAAATAGAAATAAACAAATAAAAATAAAAATCGGAGTCGAAAAAATCATCACAGGGGCCCGTGGGCATTTTGCATGCAGAAAAATTCTGCCTGCGCACGCATAATTTTTCTGCCTGCGAAATGGCTACGGGCCCATTCCGCGCGCGTTGCCGCAGCCAACTGCGGCAGAATTTTTTCTCCAGCGTAATTTTTCCTGCTGCAATTTTTTCGGCAACGCAATTTTTTCCGACACAAAATTTTCGAAACCTAATTAATTTAGGTTTTGGTTTCTTTTTTTTATTAATATTACATACCTTAACTAATTAGGAATAAACCACATCAAACCACTATAAATAAGGACCAAAGGTAATTAAAAAAGGGGAGCCGAAATCCAACAGTAGCTTGGAAAAAGAAAATCCAAATCCATAAAGGAAAAGCTTGAATTCAATTGATTTTAAAAGCATCATCACGATTTAAGCAATTCAAAGGAGAAAAAGGTTTGTCTTTGGAGCTAGTTCATCCAAGAAGAATTGTTTTTGGAGGAATCATCAAAAGAAGGTATGTGTTAATTGATTTTCTTTAATTATTTTTTACACAGTAGCTAAAATTAGGAAATTGTGCTATTCAAAATTAAAAACCTTTGAACTTTAATTTAGTTTTTCTAAAGTTAAAAACATTAATCCGTTGCTTTATTTCCCAAAGAATTTAAAGTTATTAGTTTTATTTCTTCAAAACCCCAAAACCAAAATTTGTTTTCTAAATTTATAAAATCTTAAAACATGTTCTGTTTCTCACAAAAAAAAACCCTAAAAACACTTTTTCCAATTATATAAATCTTTTCTATTTATAAAAACTTTGATTTGTTTGGTTTATTTTCATAAAATCACATAAAAGTATCAAATTGATTTTTAATCCTAAAAGTTCCATGCATCACCCATAACCATAAATTCTAAAAACACTAAATCCAAATTCAACTTCTAAACCTAAAATAATAAGCTCTAAACCCTTTAAAACCTTAAACCCTAACTTTTTCTAAACTTTAATCTTTTAAAACATTAAAAACCATAAAAATACAAATTTTACAACTTTACACAGTAGCTTAAAAACACAATGAATCATCATTTTAAACCACAAATCAAAAGTATTTCAAAGTGTCTAAAACCCTAGTTTCATGATTTCACCATTCAAATATTAATTTAGTTAATCAAAGAGTCTTACCAACCTTTTAAAACATAAAACTCTAATTTATTTTAATTCCATAAAAAGTCACAGTAGCTATAATTGGACTTTTATTTGTTTTATTCAATTCCATATTTGATTATGTTTTGATTTAGTGATTTAATTTATTTAATTTCAATACTTGATTTATTTAATTTATCATGGATGGATGTTTATTTTATATTTGAATTAATAGCTTTGATGAATGATTCATTTATTATGAATGATTATTTACTTTTATCAATTAAATTAGATTTCCAAAAGTTGTAAGAGGTATGTTTTCACTTGGTGGGTACCTCATTAGTTAAATATCATGTAATTTAATTTGCTTTTCTATTTTAGAACCTATGTAAAGGGCATGTTTCTACCTTTTGGTGGGTGTTCTATCTAGGCATGTGATGTAAGGACATATTTTCATCCTTGGATGGGTGTCCATTTATTTGCTTTGTTTGGACATTACTTTGATTTTAATATAATGATGCTTTCTTTTAATTGTTGTGTGTAATATGGATAATGTTGTTATATTTAAGAATTTTATAATATTAAGACCTGTAAATGAGGCCGGTTCCAATGAACCGAGCGTTGTGGGGGTGCTGGGCCATTTCTCACCTTCCCCACACGTACCCAACTTTTCAAACCTATTAGGGTTGGGGATTCCTTAGGAATCGAGTCATCCACCCCTTTCTTTTTTCCCGGCCCGTCCGGGTGGCAACTCCATTTTCTCCGGACTTAGGTCCGTGTTCTCTAAGGCCCCGAGCCTAAACAGTGCCGAAGTCGCAAAAACCATTCCACCGGGAGTAGGGGCAAAAATCTCCACTCACAGTGGCGATTCCACTAGGGATAAGAGAAGTTGATTCCATTGGTCTTTATATTATTCTATTCTTTCTTATAATGATATTATCCATTGCATCATATTAGATTGTGTGCGTGAGTTAGGACACCCGTGTTACCCGTGTTGTGTTATGTAAGGGATACCATACTTTCACTCAAGGTATGGAGATCGAGCATGGCATAACCACTCATAGTCTTGTACCATTTGGTATATACTTGCTATGGGAACCTAAGCCTTTTTACCCAAAGATAAAGCTCATGTAATTGGCCTAGTTACTTTCCTTAGGTTTTACCCCAAATGCATGTTGTTTGACTATGGTTAGTTTATCTTAGTCTAAATCATGGCTTATTTGGTTTGTTCTTTTTCTAATATGACCTAAGTATATTGTAAGCTCAAAATAAATTTTTCCTTAAAATCCAAAAGACCAAAACTATTTTCAAAGCTTTTCAAGATGGTCTTTGGACATAAAACTTTTCTAAAAACATGTCAAAAATTCTTTGGCCCATGGCCCAAATACTAAGCCCAAAATCTATTTTTCTAAAATCTTTTATAATGGGCTTAGAAACAAAACTATTTTCACCCAACCTTTTCTTACAAAGAGCTTGCAAAAATATTTAGGTCAATTATGAGATACCAAAAATCAATTGTGGGCATAGTTTATACTATGAATAAATTAACCATGGGCTTGTTTTTGGCATGAACCTTTAGTTACTCTTTTCAAGTGAGAAATCTATTTATAATAAACCTCTTAATTTCGTTTTAATCCAATATAGCATAAAAGCTACTATAGTTGGTTGAATGGATTAAAACCTAATTAATGGGAAATACTATGAATGGATTTCCATTTTCGAAAATATAATTATTGGTTGAAACGTCCAAGGGACTTATTCAAAAACAAGATACCCCATGTTGGTATTTTGTTAACCATATACCTAGGAAAAGAGACTCGCCATTCGTGTGTGGATGTTATAAGGTTGGAAGGAACATCCTATTTTTCCTTATTTGTTGATTGTTTGTGCATACATGCATACATGCATACATTTGCATCTCATATCATTGATCCTTTCTGGCTCACAGCCCTGGATTATGATAGTTCTAAAGCTTACAACAATCTGACCTATGCCAGAGATGAAGTATCTAGCAACAACTCTATCACTTGCTCACCTAGAACAATGGAGCCCGAACAAATTCAAAGGATGGTGGATGAGGCCCTCAATGCCAAGATGGAAGAAATCAAAGAGGCCCTAGCTGAGACCATGAAGAACCAATTGACTGCAATCTTAGAAAACCATGCCGAGGCATCTGCTAGCACTAAGAAACCAAAGGACAAAGGGAAGACCAAAGTTAGTGAAGTGGTTTTTGATGATGAAAAGGTGATCATTGATGATGATGATGATGATTGGGCTCAATACTACCAAGATGTTGAAGAGAAGAAGAAAGAACCGAAGGCTGTTGAGAAAACAACTATTGAAAAGACCGAGACATCCGATGTTGAAAAGATGATTGCTGATTTAGAAAAGAAATTTGAGAAGAAGCTAAAAACTGAAGAGATGTCCGTAATCCATAAACTATTTGAACAAGATGAAGAAGTCCCTTATAAGTTCAAGATGCCTTCCTTCGCTAGGTACAATGGAATCGAAAACCCTCATCTCCATATGAAGCAGAACATCACTGCCATGCAATCTGCCTGAGCTACTAAGGCTCAAACTCTAAGGTACTTCATGCTCTCATTAGACCCTGTTGTCCAAAATTTGTTCAATACCTGAGATGATGGAACACAAAAGAGTTGGGATCTGCTTTACAAGGCCTTCATCCAACAATATGGATATAATATTGAGATGGAAGTTACCTTAATGGAAGTGGAGTCCATTAGACAAAGGCCAAATGAGAATTTTGTGGACTATGTGAAGAGATGGAGAAACAAGGCCGCTTTACTCAAGAAGAGGCCCGATGAATCCGATCAAATAAGGATGATTGTAAGAGGGGTGTTGCCTAGTCTTTGTGAGAAAATGTCTCATACACTCATCCATGATTTCAAAGATCTTCTCCAAGCTAGTCTACAAATTGAAGAGTGGGAAAGGGAGAAGAATCGCTTTTCAATAAGAAGAAATGAGAAAGGGAAAAACCAGCCTAACAATCAAAGCTCACAAAAAGAAGTTGATGTTAATGTAACCGGTCAAGGGAATAAAAGACAATTCTCAGATCTGAGGAAGCCTTTGTCTTGGGTCTTCGACAAGCTGCAAAAGAAACGGTTGTTACAACCGTTAGCTCCTCGATCGTTACATAATCCATTGCCACCAAACTTCAATGCCGAGGCCTTCTGTTAATTTCATCAAATGCGAGGGCATGAAACAGATAAATGTGCTCGTCTAAGGCATGAGATCCAAGATTTGATTGATAGTGGCAAGTTACCCGAGCCGGATAAGCCCAACACCAAAGACAATCCATTACCAAGGTTCAATAGAGTACCTCCATCGACAACCTTCATGGTGGGAAAAGGATTGGAAGAAGATTTTGTTTTATCATCCTTTCAAGATGGAAATATTGAAGATGTGAAGGGAAAAGAAGCTTAAACTCAATGAACTTCCCTTAGCTTGAATATTGCTTCTTAATTTTACTTTCTTTAAAATTAAATTGGAACAATCTTATTTTTTTAAATTTAAAGTTGCTTGAATAAATTACTTTCATCAAAATTTTGTTGGTCTTTGTTCATTTTGATGCTCAACCAATGATGAATTTAGCTTGATGTTTATAAATTAATGTGTCTAAGCATCATGACTTGAATGACTTTACTAGATGAGGGAATTGCTCTATAGCATTGAGTTGTGTATGCTTACTTAGAGAGGGCTCCTGCATAATTACCTTTGTCTAGGTCCTAGTCAGTCTTAAAACATGCTTTGACAAACTTTCGAGGAGAAATTGAACTCTACTTATTTAAGAGAGAGATGATCTAGGCATTGTTTGGTTAGCTAACAACTAGTATCCACCCTATTAAATATTAATCCCTAGTTGTCTCTTTGAGCCTTCATAAAATTTTATCTTTCTTTTCAATTGGCTTACAAACCCCAATAACCTACCCTAAGCTGTTGTGATACTTTTGACAAGTCTTATGATCACTAAGATGAATAGGCAAAAAGATCAAAGGAAGCAATGATTAGTCAAGATCATGAAGATAATTGATGTTCTCAAGACCATAAGGGTGGTTGATGTTTTCAAGATCATAAGGGTAGTTGAAGTTTTCAAGACCATAAGGGTAGTTGAAGTTTTCCTAATATCTCCAAAATATCAAGACAACATCAAAGTAACAAATGATTTATCCCAGTTAAAGAAGATCTATGTTACTCCACTCATGCATTATTGGAAGCCCAAGCTAGTACAAACGAGACAACTCTTTTAGAGCTAGAACCAAACAAAAAAATATAATAAACAAAAAAGAGAGAAGAGAAAAGAGAAGAAAAAGAAAAAGAAAAAGGACAAAAGAAAAAGAAAAGAAAGAAAAAGAAAAAAGAAAAAGAAAAAGAAAATAAGGAAAAAAACAACAAGAAAAGAAAACCTAAAAAGGCGGTTCAGAAAGCCAACTGAGTTCTCTTTTACATAAGCAGCAAAAGGCTTCCATTTGGTTCATAAGGACATTTTGACTTGAATTGATCCCAACCCAGCCAAAGATTCTATCAAAATCAAAAGAAAAAGAGAAAGACCATACAGTGCTTAAATGTTCTGTACTTGACAGTCCTATAAGGAAGAAGGACAAAATGCTCAAAGAAAGGGAAGAGTAAGGAAAGTAAAGAGAAAGAAAAGGGAAGAGTAAGAGAAATAAAGAAAAGGGAGAAGAAGAAAAGAAACGAATTTAGGTACCAAACTTTTTGCGCGGGCAAAGATTGTCCTAATCAAGATCCAGATTAATGCCAAGAAGATATAGAAGGAATTTGGAGTCTAGAAAGATTGCCTCCAAGCTGCCTAAAATTCAAACAAGAAATTTGTAGTGTAAAGGTTTGTCCCTTGTGTCACATCGGCTCCTATCTCAAAATGGCCTTCATTTAAACTCGTGTCCCTTATAGACCCCATTTCAAGCCTATTAAAGACCTATTGATCTCTCTTGGTAGGTAGAGTCTATTAGTAGAGATAGTTTGTGTAACATCCCGAATTCCAGATTGATAAGAAACAGACATAGAGGATATGATTTAGGCTTAGAATAAAGGAGTTTAGAACATGACCTATAACTTGAGTTCGAATTTCATCCAAGTTAATGACAGAATTAGAGAGTCTCAAAGAAGACTTAATTGTTTTTTTGTGTCTTAGCTAGATGTTTAACTTAAAATATCTCAATTTGGAGTTGTATAGAATAAGATATGATGGATTAAGTAGACAATGTGAAAGCTGCCTCAGGACAGCATAGTAGGCTTGACTTCAAAGGACTGTCAAAAATCAGATATAGCTTGGATCAACCTAAAATTTTAATACAATATATCCCCGGATGTCTAGTTTCAGTGGGAATAAGAATTACTTAATTTGGAGTTGTGAGTAAAAAGATATTAATAAAGAAAGACAGCAAGGTCAGGAAGGGATATCAAAAGGACCTAAGTGGAAATTTCTCAAAAGTTAGGGGCAACTATGTAAACTTAAAAATTAAGTGTCGGAAGTTCTTAATAGTGCCCATATCCGACCCCGGAAGAATATTCTCGAGATTAATCAGGTCATAATGGTGGGTTTCAATTTTTCCCGAAAACGCACGGTTTAAAAGTTACAATCGATTAATCGTTGGAGGGTATTTTGATATTTTCACACCCTAGACTATAAAATTACAACACAAGAAAGTTAAGGGGGTCAAAATATGAATAAAAGGAAGCCTAAGGGCTTGCCAAATAAATAAGATAAAAGAAGGAGGCAAGTGGGCCAATCATAAGTAGCCATTTAGCATTTATTAAAAGAAGAAAAGAAAAAGAGAAGGACAAATGGCCCTAAGGCATTCATCCACCCCAAAAGTGGATCATAATTAGCCATCTAGCATTTATTAAAAGAAGAAGGCAAGTGGACCAATTAAAAGTGGCCATTTTTGCTATAAGGTGTACCAATTAGAAGAAGGCAAATGGACCAATTAAAAGTGGCCATGTTTTGTTATAAGGTGTACCAATTAGAAGAAGGCAAGTGGACCAATTAAAAGTGGCCATTTTTGCTATAAGGTGTACCAATTAGAGGAAGGCAAATGGACCAATTAAAAGTGGCCATGTTTTGTTATAAGGTGTACCAATTAGAAGAAGGCAAATGGACCAATTAAAAGTGGCCATTTTTGTTATAAGGTGTACCAATTGGAAAAAGGCAAATGGGCCAATTAAAAGTAGCCATTTTTGCTATAAGGTGTACCAATTGGAAGTCAACATCTATTCACCACTTATGGCTGCCATTTGGATCAAAATAAGCTTAGGAAAGAAAGTATAAAAGCCCCCTCTTGCATGGTGAATTCGTCCAAACCATAAGAGAAGGAAGAAGGAGGTATTTTTCCTAAGTTTAAGGCTTTTGAATTAAAGAGTTTGGTGACAAACAAGATTATAAGGAAATCAAGGAGACAAGGAAGGAAAGGAAGTGATATAGAATAAGGACTAAGGAAAAGCAAGGTTTGGTACTTTAACATAAAAGAAATTTTATTTTTACAAAATTTTGTTCATATGGTATATATATGCGTGTATATGGTATATATGTGAATACATATGATTCATATGTGAGTATATGTGGTATTTGTGTGAGGATATACTGTATATACATGGAGAATATGTGGTATATATATACGAAGTGAATATATATGAAATGTTATATATGCTCTACTCGGTAAATGAGTAAAACCGGTCTGGAATGGGGATTATATCGTGTGAGGTCAAGATCATGGCAATTAGTCGTGTGAGACCAAGACCACACAGTTATATCGTGTGAGACCAAGATCATGGCAATTAGTCGTGTGAGGTCAAGACCACGCAGTTATATCATGTGAGACCAAGACCATGGCAGTTAGTCGTGTGAGGTCAAGACCACGCGTAATTCTATACGAGGCCTCATTTCGAGATCGGTGTATTCATAATTACCTTGTGGAGGAAACTGATAAAATGATAATAACCGAATATATGACATGTATGGATTGTTTTTACTGTGATATTATTTTTCAATACGATTCATTGCTTTTAAAAGTGCATTATGCCTTTATTATTCATTTTCCGTAATTAGTTAAAGTACCCACTAAGCAATGCTTAGCGAGTTTAGTTTCTTCTAAACTCGTAGATTATTAGCAAGGAGCCAGTAGCAAGCAGAGGAGTCCTGCGATCTGCCGGTCATCAACAAGCTTAGGAGGTGCTCTTCATTTTGTATTTTGGTATTAGAAACTGGCATGTACTTATTTGAACAATACAAAGAGATAACTTTATGTAGCATGTAAATCTAGTAATGTATAATAACTGTATGGTTTTGAATTGAGTTGGGTTGTGAATATAGAAGTGTAAATTCTTCTTGCAGGATTTGTAGTTGAGGTTATAAGGGTGGATTATTGGGAGTGTGCTTATATTGAATTGTGAAACAAAATATTTTTCAAAAATAAGAAAAATCAGTTTTGTCGACACTTGGGACCACCAATTATAGGGGAAACTCTGGCAAAAAATTTTTAAAATTTGCACTTAAAATTGGCTAAGTAAAAAAATTAATACACAACCACCATGAGATAACATTCCATCTTGGTCTATAAACGTAGGCTAAGATGGGGTGTTACAGTTTGAATAAGCAAGCATATGAGATAGAAAATATTTAAACTCAAATAAGAACCTTTGGCTAAGTAATGTGTATGTGCCTATCTGAAGTGCAACAATTCTTCCTTAAATAGAAATGATTCCCGAGTTTAGTATGGTAACTAGGGTTGTCATGTTATAGATGTGTTAATTTGGAAAATCAAGTCCTGAGGTACATTGACATTGATTTGGCAAAGCCAACATTTGATTTCAAAATGAAAATTCAAAAATTTCAAAAAAAAAAAAGTTTTGTCATACAAAGCCTTCAAGTTAAGGGAAGTATATTGAACCTCCAAAGGACACATTGGGCAAAGGAAATGATTAGTGGCAAGGTCATGAAGAAGCTATCAACTAACATGCTGAAATGTAGTTTGAAATGGATACATCCCTAACTCTACTGCTTAGGGTCTCCACCACTCATGTTCTCAACATCTTGAAGATAAAAGCCACAAATGCAAAGCTTTCAATCATTCCAATACAAGGCTTGAACGAACATCAAAAAAGGGAACCAATGAGAACACTTCTGTTGATCACCTTAGTCCATGAGTCGATGGAACAATTGTAAGTATTATTCATGCATATCATGCATACATGAGCATATCACATCGCACTTTCTTGTCTTGTATTGTCTATTCTTTATCAAAGTGAACAGCGAACACTCTGTGAGGTGAAGAATCAAAAGAAGATGTCAAATCAGGGGGGCATGGAAAGCCCATTGCTTGAGAAAGCTCCAGTAATTTTGCAAAGAGAAGAAATACATGCTTGTGCGAGGAACTAGACGGCAAAAACATCAATCAAAGCTTGCATGGATAAAAACTTTGGTTTAAGCCTACACAGGGGGTAAAGTTTCTCCTTTTCAATTTTTTGAGTTTTTATACCAAATATTTTAAAACTCACTTACAAATATTTTGCCACATAGGGGGGCAAGGAGAGGATATAAGGTCCAATTAAAAATAGCTAAACCTTTGCAAAAAGGAAGAACAAAAGAATAGAACAGTAGAACTCTCAAGAGAATGAAGATGCAAAAGACAAAAGACCAATCCAGCTAAAAGAACTGAAGCAAGGGTGAAGATACGATGTCAAAAGATAAAGATTCATTTTCAAGGATGAAGACCCGATCTCAAAGGATGAAGATCCATTTTGAGGGTGAAAAACCATAATTCATAGAATAACCGGAGCAGTCAGATTTCTAAAATGATAAAAGGTCAGTCAAACATAATCTCGGGTCCAAGCACCCATTCTCGGGTCCAAGTACCCAAATCAATTCAAGCTCGGGTCCAAGTACCTAATCTCGGGTCCAAGTACCCATTCTCATGTCCAAGTACCCAAATCAATTCAATCTTGGGTCCAAGTACCCAAATCTAAAGCCAATTTAGGATCGAGTATCCAAAGCCAATTTGGGATCGAGTATCCAAATAAATTTAGGATCGAGTATCCTAGTCCAGTTTAGGATCGAGTATCCAAGTCCAGTTGGGATCGAGTATCCCAATCCAATTTAGGGTTGAGTATCCAAATCCAAGTTAGGATCGAGTATCCGAACCCAATTTTGGATCGAGTATCCAAATCCAGCTTAGGATCGAGTATCCAAAATCAAGTTTAGGATCGAGTATCCGAACCCAATTTAGGATCGAGTATCCAAAGCCAATTTAGGATCGACTATCCAAATCCAGTTAGGATCGAGTATCCAAAGCCAATTTAGGATCGAGTATCCAAATTCTATTTAGGATCGAGTATCCAAATCCAGTTTAGGATCGAGTATCCAAATCCAGTTTAGGATTGAGTATCCAAATCCGATTTAAGATCGAGTATCCAAATCCAGTTAGGATCGAGTATCCCAATCAAGTTTAGGATCAAGTATCCGAATCCAAGTTAGGATCGAGTATCCAAATCAAGTTAGGATCAAGTATTCCAATCTAGTTTTGGATCGAGTATCCAAAGCCAATTTAGGATCGAGTATCCAAATCCAGTTAGGATCGAGTATCCAAATCCAATTTAGGATCGAGTATCCAAATCCCGTTTAGGATCGAGTATCCCAATCTAGTTTAGGATCGAGTATCCAAAGCTAGTTTAGGATCGAGTATCCAAATCCAGTTAGGATCGAGTGTCTGAATCCAGTTAGGATCGAGTATCCCAATCCAATTTAGGATCGAGTATCCAAATTCAGTTAGGATCGAGTATCCCAATCGAGTTTAGGATCAAGTATCCAAAGCCAATTTAGGATCGAGTATCCAAATTCGATTTAGGAACGAGTATCCAAATCCAGTTTAGGATCGAGTATCTAAATCCAGTTTAGGATTGACTATCCAACTCCGGTTTAAGATCGAGTATCCAAATCCAGTTAGGATCGAGTATCCCAATCAAGTTTAGGATCGAGTATCCAAATCCAAGTTAGGATCGAGTATCCAAATCAAGTTAGGATCGAGTATCCCAATCCAATTTAGGGTTGAGTATCCAAATTAAATTTAGGATCGAGTATCCAAATCCAATTAGGATCGAGTATCCAAATCCAGTTTAGGATCGAGTACCCAAATCCATATAGGATCGAGTATCCAAGTCTAGTTTAGGATCGAGTGTCCAAATCTCTCGGGTCCAGAATGTCACGACCCAATTTGTACATATGTACAGTACATCCATGTACAGTACATCCGCGTACAGTAACAGGAGCCGTCCCGAGTAATCACCAAAGAACACGAAGTGAAAGGAAGCTCTATAGGACAAAAAGGACCTAACTGAAAAGATTGTAAAAGTTTTGGGGAGGTGACTGTAATTTTAAAAAGTTTTGGGGAGGTAACTATAATTTCCAAAAGTTGTACTGGAGGTTCTTAATAGTGCATATAACAGACTCCATAAATGGAAAGTAGAGAAAAATTGGGTCGAAATGGAACACCACAGTTTTTTCCGAAAACGCATAGTTTGAGAGATACAGTGGATTCTTGACCAAGGGTATTTTTGTCATTCTTGTGATAATAATGTATACACTGGAAAACAAGACATGTAAAGGTATCCGAAGTAAACGGAAGGACTCCGCAGTGATCGATGTTGAAGAACGAACCTAAGTGGAGACCCGAATCACGTAAGGACCTAAAGGGAATTTTTACAAAAGTCAAGGGCATGAGCATAATTTTTATAAATTAGTTCAAAATCAAGAATGAATGTCGAAAATGGAAATGAGAGGTTGAAAGGAGGAGAATGGTACATTTTACGCGTCGTAAAACCACCCGGTTACGAAGAAAAGGCAAAACCTTCCATTGAAGGGTATTTTGGTCTTTTCACTTCCACTCATTTTCTAGAAAAGGGACACATGGCATAGTAATTTTCTAGAAAAGGACACATGGCAAAATCTTGTTTAAAGACACTTTTGGGTTGGATTAATCTTAACCCTCCATATGGCACCATCCTAGTTAAAGATACTTTTGTGGTGGTTACATCTTAACCCTCCAAAATGAAATTAATTAAATAAATGGAAAATAGAAAAATATAAAAAGAGAGAGAAGGATGATTAAAGAACTAAGGACACATTTTTCTCTCCATTTTTGAGAGGCATGGCCGAATTCTCTCCACCAAAAAAGGGAAGGAATTTTTCAAGTGTTCAAATGGATTTTTGGAAGGAAAAGCTTAATTTTAAGGTAAGGATTCCAATTCTAGCTTTAGTTTATTAATTTGATTGATAGTTTTCAAGTTATCAATGAAAGAAAATTTGGGAAGATTATGGGAAAGTTAAGAAAGTGAAGAGAAATTAGATTAAATGATCCATACATGTAGAAGTGATGAGTAAATGGTAATTAGTAGCTTTAGATAGTAAGAATCAAGGCTTGAACATATAGTTTTTATCACGTTCTTATTATGGAAGTTATGAAAATTATAGGAAATCAAAGGGATAAAGAAGAAGAAGGGAAGAAAGAATAAGACAAGCAAGGAACAAAGCAAATAAACAAGGTTTGGTACTTAAATCATTGCCTTTTCAATTAATTCACATATATTACATTATGGGATTTTTGAAATGGTTTTGAAATAATGTTATTATGTGTGGTAAATATGTGGGAAAGTGCTTTTGAACCATTTGTAATCAATTGATTGTGAAAAGAATGAAAACAAAACAAACTAGCTAACTCAACTATTCATAAACTTTGATGAACTTTTAATCACTCCTTTGGTTTGATTTTTGAAAGAGGGACCCTTAGTCTTTCAATGGTATCACAAAAGGAGTCTAAAAATAAATTTTTCAAGAAAAAAATGAATTTTCCTCAAATTTTGAAAATTGGGCCGAATGGTCCCTTTTGGGCACCATTCTGCAGCTTTCATTTTAGGCAGTCCGTTGAAGGAGCAAACGAAAGAATTTTTTGACGAAATTTTACATGCATTTAGTTAACTTATGAAAGAGTTTTCCGGCAAAAATTCATCCAAAAATAAGGTTGTTCACTTGGTCAAAACTGTTGCCAAAGTTGACTTATTTTCAGTAGTAAAACAGATTTTACTATTTAGTTGTCGCGCGCCATTGCGTTGCCGATTTTACGTGCTGCGCTACTATTCATTTGGTCATTTTTCTAAATGTGTTAAAACTTGAATATTATGATATGGATTGATGTTAAATCATATAAAATGACATAAAGGAGAATTGGAAATGATCAGAAAGGCATCATGACAAGCTATTCCGACAATACATACCTTATGGAAAAATCATGATCTATTGAATATCATGACCAAAGTAATTTAATAAATTATTTATGCTCTACTTGGTATATCAGAACCCTTGAGATAAGGGTATGATGCATCATACTATTACTGCAGTACTGCATATGACATGATATGATATTCCGGCTGAAGGCCGATGATTACAATGACATGATCAATGATGCAATGATAATGGCCATTGGCACATGTGCAAGAATTATGATGAAAGATAATGAAATATGATCATGATGAGATATGTTTATCATGACCCTTCCTTATCCGCTGATGTTCTGTTAAACCAGTAGAGCAACCAAAATGATAAAAGCAAGAAAATGATTTAAATTCAAAATATTCAGTCAAGCCTCTTTACCTTCTGTGTTTTGTATTTATTCCTTTCAATTGTTTAAAGTATATAAATATATGTTCAAATAATTCTTTCATTTTATTGCAATGATTTAAGTACCCTCTAAGCAATTGCTTAGCGAGTTTAGTTTCCCTCTAAACTCGTAGGTTAAACGAGGAGACGAGATTGCAGCATGTCCTGCGCAGCTGGCCTTGACTACTACTTTGGGTAGGAGTTTGGATATGATTGATTGTAGCAATATGGCATGTACATAAGCTTGTATGATCTAGCAAATAAATGTATCATACTGAAAAGCCAGAACACGTACACTGCTAGTAATCTAATAAATCTTATTTGGGTTTAGCACTTATGTATGCAAGTATAGAAGTGTGAATTCTTCTTGCAGGATTGTAGTTGAGGTTATAAGGGTGGATTATTGGGAGTGTGCTTGAGTTGAATTGTGAAACAAAATGTTTTTCAAAAAAATTTTAAAAATCAGTTTTGGCGACACTTGGGACCTCCATTTTTAGGGGAGGTTATGGCAAAATTTTTTTTATAAATCAGCACTTAAAATTGGCTAAGTAAAATATTAAGACACAACCACCATGAGTTAACAGTCCATCTTGGTCTATAAACATAGGCTAAGATGGGGTGTTACACAGAACCCAAAACCTCAAAAATTAAGTCTTATTATTTTTCACTCTCTTTCACTAAGGTTTCAGATCATTCAAGCAGGGGGCAAACTGCAGACTCTTAATTTTTGACCCAATCCGGTCCAATATGTTTTATTTAGTCCAAAATGATTTTTTGTTGTCTAATTGTTTCAAAATAATTTTTATTAAATAATTTTTGCTTTAGTATCCAATTTTTATTAATAAAAAATAGAAATAAACAAATAAAAGTCAAAAAATAAAAATCGGAGTCGAAAAAATCGGCGACAAAAAAATCGTCGCACGAGCCCGTGGGCATTTCGCACGCAGAAAAATTCTGCCCAGCTATTTCGTACGCAGAATTTTTCTGCCTGCGAAATGGCTACGGGCCCGTTCCGCTCTCACTGCCGCAGCCAACTGTGGCAGAATTTTTTTGCCAGCGCAATTTTTCCTGCGACAATTTTTTTGGCAGCACGATTTTTTCCGACGCAAAATTTTCAAAACCTAATTCAATTAGGTTTCGGTTTCTTTTTTTATTAATATTACTTACCTTAACTAATTAGGAATAAACCACATCAAACCACTATAAATAAGGACCAAAGGTAATTTTTTTTTTAGCGAAAATTTTTCTTATTATATATTTAAATCTCAAATAGGGAGTACCAGCATTCTCTAAAATTACAAGGCTCCTAATAATAGAAGGAAGAGAATTAAAGGACATATAAATATGAAAAGCATTGTGGATTCTAGCAAGAAAAGCCAACAAATGGGCTGGCTGGTTCCCTTCCCTGCATATGTGTTGAATTGAAGCTTGTTGAGCATGGAAATCAAAAGCTAAAGACCGCAAATCAACCGAACCATTATGCGTCCAGAGAGCTTCATTAATCGCTTTCACAACATCACTACAATCCGTTTCAAAGAGGATTGAAAAATATCCGTTAGTCTTGCACCATGACAAAGCAGCTGCAACAGCTGAGAGTTCGGCATGAAAAGCGGAATTAGCATGGATAGGAAAACTGAAAGCAGCGATGACATTTCCAGAATCAGCACGAAATATACAACCACCTGTAGCGCCATGAGTTGTATAGGAGGCATCCACATTCATTTTATAAGAACCCATAGGTGGCTTTTTCCACCGAATGATACTTGGCTTCAAATTCTTCCTTCCAAAGCAGTCACTGATCAAACCAGATGAAATCAGACGTGGCAGAGGAGAGGCAAAACTTCTATGTGAGTAAGAGATACTCCAAGAATAGACAAACTGCTGAATTCTTTTAAATAGCAACATAGGGTAGCAAGAACCATTCCCCCAAATGCAGTCCGCATACATCTTCCATATTTCCCAGATTATGACTTGCGGAACAAGGAGTCGAAGACGACCCATAACAGAATTAGGATGGGAAGTCATCCACCATATAACAAGCTCCTGGTGCAAGGATCTTTGCACAGAAATATCCGCTAGAAAGTAAGATCCAAAGAAACTCCATATCTTAACTATATGAGGGCATAAATAAAAGAGATGATCAACAGAGGCTTCAGCACTCAGACAAAAAGGACAGCATGTCGGAAGAACCTGAAAACCAAAACGGATCAAATCTGTCGGCAACGGAATAGCACCATTAATAAGCTTCCATGTAAACAAGGAAACTTTGAGCGGTATAGTGGAGCTCCAAATGGACTGGTTTATAAAAGTTGTAGACCGTCGATTCCGGACACAATCATAAGCCAAAGCTAAAGTGAAAATGCCAGCTGCGTTTCCGCTCCAAAGCAACCTGTCCATATCATGGTTACAAAGACCATAAGCTAAAGAGTGAATTTTAAGGACCAAAGGCAATTAAAAAAGAGGAAATCACTACAAAAAAACACGCTATCTGCGACGGACAGAATCCTTCGCAGATCCGTTGCAAATCAAGTTTTGCGACTGATCTGCGACCGATCTGGGACGGATACGATCCGTTAATAAAAAAGGCGTCGCAATTTTCAATTTGCGACAGGCCATCGCAGATTGGGACGGATTTGCAACCACTCGGCGGTTGCAAATTTTGCGCTTAAGTTTTCGCGGGTAAAGGGCAGCCGTCGCAGATTCCGTTGCAGATTTCATCGCAGATTTCAATTTTTAAGCGCTATCTGCAACGGAAATAATCCGTCGCAAATCCGTTGCAAATCAAGATTTGCGACCGATCTGCGACGGATACGATCTGTTAATAAAAAAGGCGTCGCAGATTTCGTCGCAAAACTCGTCGCAAATCCATCACAAAGACCGTCGCAGATGTTCAGAGTATGTCGTGGTGTTTTCCGTCGCAAATCCGTCGCAGAAACCGTCGCAGATTGTCATTGCAGATTTTTCGTCGCAGATTTCATCGCAAAATTCGTCGCAAATCCGTTACAAAGGTCGTCGCAGATGTTCTGGAGTATATATGTCGTGGTGTTTCCGTCGCAGATTTTCGTTGCAGATTTTCCGTCGCAGATTTCGTCGCAAAATTCGTCGCAAATCCTTCTGGAGCATATATGATGTGGTGTTTTTCGTCGCAAATTCGTCGCAGATTATCATTGCAGATTTTCCGTCGCAGATTTCGTCGCAAAATTGAAATGTTTTGGTCGCAAATTCCGTCGCAGATGCCGTCGTAGATGCAATGAATTTACAAGTTTTGTCATTATATGGATTTTATATATAAAATACACACCTGTAGTAATAATATTTACAATTTAATTGCATAAATCTAAAATTACACAAATTTTCATTGATATAAAATGCAATAGTTAGTTAAACTAATATAATTCAAAAGTCATTACAATATATAAGTTTTAAACATTTCAAATTATTAAAGTATGAACACTTTCAAAAGTAAAAACTAAGCCGAAGGCATACACTAGTCATCATCTGGATGTTCTGCTGTTACTTGATCTTCTGCTGGTGGGGTTGGTTAAGCTCAAATGTTGAAACCTTATGAAAATATGGTCAATTTTTGTTAAGCTCCAGAAACTGTGGCATGAAGACATGTACTCAAGTAATGCTTTAAAGTAAATGAATTTAATGATAATAATTTCATAGAAATTGGCTCTGTGAAATAAATAATATTAAAAAGAAACCAAAGGATAGCAAGGATAGCAGCATGATAATTTTCCAATCAATTTAGCATTTTTATTTTTTCTTTCGATGAAATGGAACTTTATTTGTTATTCTAGAGAGGCAATTCAAACTTACCAGTTTAAATTAATAGAGAACTCGAAGATTCTGATTCTGCTCATCTCTTAATCAGGTGACATTTTTATTTTTGATAAAAAAAAAAAGGGATTAATCAGAATGCAATACTGAAATCAAACATACCATTCAAAATTGTCTGGATATTTTTATCACACATCGCAATCTGATCTTCTATGTCTCGTAGCTGAAAACACTGCATACATATTCCTAGATTTAACATAAGACTTTCCAAGGTTGCTACAACTGGAAGATGCTCAAAAACATGGGAAATTCAAGGACAATATGAAAAATGGGAAAATGAAAGTTATAAGAATTTAAAAAAAAAATCTTTTTTTGAGGGAAACTGATAAGGTCTTTGATAATTTGGAGCATGTATCTTGTTGACAAGGACACCAATCTGGAAATGGTAGAGTCATTAGTATTTGATTCTATGACATAACTTTCCCAAGAGGCTTCAAATTACTATCAGCCCATCAAATAATGAGCAATAACTTACTATCCTACCTATAGAAGACACTCGACCAAACAAAATCATGCTAATTACCATCCATGTGCATGTGGCACTTTCTGTGTGAGCTTGTATAATCATTTAAAAGTATGCAATTAGCATCTATCCCTCAGGGAAGAAAAAGAGAACTCCATACCAATTTAGCTCTTCTGCTTAAAATAACTCTCAAAGCAGCTCTTGACAGTTCCTAATCCTTTGAAGCTATGACCGTACTAATTTTATCAAGATCATAGGAATGTGTCCGCTTCAGCACAAGCCTGCATAAAGCAAAAAGGGGAAATATTAAATATGAAATCATATAGAGAGAATGAAGGTCATCTTTATCTAAACTAAAACTGAATATCAGAATAAACATGTACACTGCCTTTATCCTTACTATACACTACCATGGCCCTAAAATTTTCAAGTTTTATGTATACAACAATCTAATTTTTTGAAAAATTTATAAACACCAATTAATTTCTCATCAATTTTACTTTTGCCATTAGAAGTTCCCAATATGCACAAAAAAAAGGTTCAAGGGTTTCATGTGGAGAAATAAATGTTCAAAGGCTCAATAAATAAAATAAGATAAGTTTAAGGGCCTTGGAATGCTTTTTTTATTCATTTAAGACCCAAATTCCCATCAAAGTAACATCCTAATTCAAAAAATGAACTTGAACATAATAATCATGAAACTATCCAAACTCCCTGAGAACCATAATTGACTCCATTTACTAGAAATTGCAGTTTTCCCCCACTTAAACAGTTACTCATAAATTCCCAGGTTGCCGCTCACTCAACCATACTGGTAAGGACTTGAACTACAAACACCAAATGGGCACCGATCATGATTGACCATAACACAGGGCCCAAGAAAGGAATCATACTGCAAAAATTACAATATTAAATATCTAGTAAAGTTCTTTCCCCTGGCTGTGACACAGGAGATTCATCCCTTCCAGGTTGTTTAGATATATAGAAATACATAAGGTAATATTTCCTTCAACAGGTTGAGAGTAAGATAGAAACAAAAGGATAAGGGTTACATCATATTGAAAATACATATAATGGACCTCTCTGGGAAATCTGTAAATTTATTAAGCACAAAAATTTAGATTAATCTTATCAAACCAACTTCCTCTCATATCAGATCTGCCTGATCTGAGGGAACATCAAACAGAGGTGTATGTTCTTTCTGACTCTCTCTTAGAAATGCTATAACCAAAAGAAAGAATAGGATATCTCTGCCAGCTTCCTTTCTCTCCCTCCATCCAACTCTTCAACAAAGTTTTGGACAACAATAAGTCTCTTTTTCAAATTCTTTATACACTAATGCTTGCAAGTCATTTGTGAAATTCTACTTAAAGATCCATCAATATCCAAGCATCCAATTATATTTGTTGGAAGCCAATTCATAGATTATTGACAAGATAAGATCCAATTCAAACTTCAAACTAACAAACAAAATAAATAGATAGCAAAATATTTTATGAGAAGCATAAGCATGATAAACATGAAATGAGAAATTGGAAAAAAAAAACTTACCGCCATTTCCACATCAGGGTCATTTTTGAATATGTAGAAAATAGGTGCCAGAATTTCATTCATCCCTTGAACATATCTTATTCCCAGATTTAATTTAGCAAATACAATTAGTATATTTTTCAAAGCATCCTGAAGACAGAAGGTGAATGTAAGCAAGCAAAAAAAAAACTGTTTGCTTCAAATATCAAATTGTGCGAATAATAACAAACCTGATTAGATTTTGCCAAAGAAGAGTGACACGAAAAAGAAAGAAAAAATTATACGGCATTAAACTCAGCCAAATTCAAATTTCACTACAAAAATATTCGGCATTTGCGACGGAAATCTGCGACGGACATGTTTCCGTCGCAAATTTGCTACGGATATGTAATATCCTCATGTATGCCCTAGAAGTCTTGGTTATTGTTGTTGTTGTTATTGTTATAAATTGGATTGAATGTATATGATGTGTTAAGAAAAGAAATTGGGAGGAGAATGCTTGTGTATATGTGTTTTGGAAAGAAAATAGGGTTTAGAGAGAATGGTATATGTTGTGTATATGATGATATATATAACATATAAAATGGTCAAAGGGAGAGAGTCAATGCAAGAGGAGATTTTTATATGGCATGTGAAATTACTTAATTGGGTTTATAAGAGACAAAAGCTAAGTTAAATGATGAGGGGTATTTGAGTAATTGCTTGAAGTGGAATGCATGGTGGAGATTAAAAGAAGAAAAGGTGTTTGACTTGTGCATTTTCTTCTTTCTTTCTTGAAGAGGCCGGCCATTGAAGAGAAGAGAGAGCAAGAGAGGTATTCATGGTGCTAGAAGCAAATTGAAGAAGCAATCAAAGGATTTGACAAGAGAATTGTGGAATTTCTTCATCTTAGGTAAGAAATCTCTTGAATTCCTTTGGTAATTTTGAGGTTATGTCTATATTGAATTGTGATTTGTTGATATGATGATTTGGTGTGTTTTATATGTGTTTACAAGTGTTAAAGTTGATTGTTAGTTAAAAGATTGAATTGAGGTTGGTTTGGTTGTAAGTTTAAATGGATTTTGATAGTGGAAGTTCAAGTGTAAAGTTGGTTTTAGGGTTTGAGATGGTATGTGTTTAAATGTTTTGGTTGATGTGTTTTAATAAGGAATATTGTGTTAAACATGTAGAATTTGTGTTTAGAACATTGATTCCATTCATTTGAAACATGTTATATGGTGTTTAATGAGTTTGAGTGCAATTGGAGGAGAGTTGTGCATATTAGGGTTTGTGTTTTGGGAGACACGGCCAAAAGCAATGTGAGACACGGCCAAGCCAAGGGATTTTGGGCGTGTTGGATTAGTTTTTGGGTGACATGGCCGTGTTCCCAAGCCGTGTTAGCTACTGTGAGTTTTGGTTTGAGAGACACGGCCACAAGCTTGGCCGTGTCCCTTGCCCGTGTTGCTTACTGTCCAAGTGGGTTGAGTGACACGGCCACAAGCTTGGCCGTGTCCCTCAAGTGGGCTGCCCGTGTCCCTCAAGTGTGATAGTTAGGGTTTTCATTCTTTGATCTCATTGCATTGCTTTGGTTCTCCAAAGGTAGGTTGGTCCTTAAACCTAACCCTAAACACTTTAAACACACTTGAATCAATGAATGATATAATCAAATGCATGTGTAAGGTCCTAAAGCTATGAATCATATCAATTGTTCTTTGCCCTAATTGCATTGTTGAGATTGAACAATGTTATGTTATGCATTGTGAATAGTAATGTGTTTCATAAGTAATATACATTGAAATGTATATCAAAGATGCAATGATAATTCAAATAAGACATGATATGAGACAATGCCATTGTGTTTGGCTATAATGATGTGATTGAAAGAAATAAGGCATGTTTGCCTAAATGTTGTTGAGAATTGAGAATGAAAATGATAATTGAACAATAAATGAATTGTGTGGCTAATGTGTTATTCCATTTTCAGAGTTGGTTGTTGGTGGCATGCCTAATAAGTGTAACAATCTCTTGAAGTTAGGTTGGATTGAATCCTTGAAGCCTAATTGAGATGTTACCACCCTTGAAGCTAGGTTGGGTTAGTTCTTGAAGCCAAGTTGGGTAGAAGCTTAGCATGCTTTGCTCCCCTTGAAGCTTGGTTGAACTTAATCCTTGAAGCCTAGTTGGGTATATGATATTGATAAATGTGATAACAAAACCAAAGCATTAACTCTGAAAATTGAATGGCATATTAGTGTATCTTGGGCCCATGCTTGTCTGTTTAGTGTTGAGTATGAATGGTTAAATGAATACTAATGAGGTATATGAAAAAAATATTGAAATGTGATATGTAATGTGAAAATATGTTGTTAGTTTTGCATATATGATGTTATATGTATAATATGGATTGAGAAATGACATTGCATTGCACTAAGTCATATCATTTGCATGATTATCTTACTAAGCCGTTGGCTTAGCGCGATAGTGTTTAATCGCGCAGGTAATAGAGTTGATAGAGTTGAACCCGAGTGTTCATCAAGACCAAGTGAGAGTAGACCTTGAAGAGTTGATTTTGGGAGCTTAAAGATCAGAGCAGACTTGCCAATCATGTATATTTCTTTATATTTTGTAAAGAAATGTTTAATATGTAAATATGTACTTATTTTATAACTTCCGCTGTGTAATATTTAAGTGTATATATATTTATAACTAGTATGTTTTGTTTTATAAGTAAATGATCTACATTTCTATAATGTATAATGATAAGGGTATTGTATCAAGTTTTAAAGTGTTTTGAATGTTAAGAGAACCGTAGCATCCCTATGTTTGGTGCACTTATGCTACATTGTTGTGATTGTAGTGTGTGTGCATTGGATATGGGGGTGTTACAATTGTTTTGGTATCAGAGCCTAGGTTTGAGATTCTCAACCTAGGTAAAATGTGATAAAAAGACTATTTTGATTTTTTTTAAAAAAATGGTTTTTGAATAACATATATGTTTGGGATTGGCAACCTCTGATCTTTAATAAGATGTAGTATGTTGTGTTTGCAGTGTTAGGTGTTGATGGATCCTCATTTGAGACAGTCAGTTGAGGGTAGTGAGGAGAGCGTTGCTCCTAATGAGGGAGCTAGGGTTGATAGTGTTGAGGAGGCACCTGCTTCGGTGTCGGGTAGACCAGTTGGAGAGGAGATTCCGCCAGCCTGGTTTAGACATATGATGGAAGTTATGAGACAAGCACCAGTGCAACCACCACCACCCCCTCAGCCTGTGGTACCAGTGAGGCACTATGACAAACTAAGGAAGTATGGAGCGGAGGATTTCCTTGGTACTACTGACCCAGCTGTAGTAGAACAGTGGCTTGACAAAGTTTAGAGGATCTTTATTCAGTTGCAAGCCACCTCAGAGGAAAAGTTTGATTATGCAAGATCTTTGCTGCAGAAGGATGCCTACGATTGGTGGAAGACGGTGCCCCATTCTATGGATGATCCACCAACTCTTTCCTATGCTGTTTTCTTGAGAGAGTTTGAGTTGAAGTATACTCCTAGGGAGTATAAGGACAGGAAGAAGATGGAGTTTTTGAGCTTGAAGTAAGACAGCAAGACTGTTACTGAATATGAAGTTGAATTTATTCGGTTGAGTCAGTATGCTGGGGGTATTCTATTGGATGAGATTGATAGATGTAGAAGATTTGAGGAGGGACTGCGGCCTTCTCTTATGTGTCATGTGGCTGGATCAAGATATCAGGATTTCTCACAGCTAGTGGCAGCAGCTCGAAGTGTAGAGCGAGCTCAAGGTATTGCGGTTGCTTCAGAAGAAGAGGTTAGGGTTAGAAGACCTCAGTTTGAGGCAGGGTCTTCTTCAGCAAAGAGAGGTAAAGGAAGCTTTGTTCCCCGGGGTAGTAGGAGTTATAGGCCAGCTGGTAGGTCAGTGCAGTTACAGAGGCAGAGATTTAGACCTGCAGCTTCAGTGGCAAGTGCTCCGACCCCGATGATTCAGAGATCCACCCTACCCATCTGCATCCATTGTGGTAGGCCGCATGGTGGTCCTTGTTGGAAGGCTGGTGTTGCAGGGGTATGTTTCAGGTGTGGGTCACCTGATCACTTTGTGAGAGATTGCCCTGAGAGGCAAGAGCAGATGTCAGTTGATACTGCAGCTTCTCGACCTAGTGCGAGGGGAGGCCGAGGAGGCAGAGGTGTCAGCCGAGGAGGTAGACCGGGGTACAGTTCTAGAGGAGGTGCTACATCCAGGGAGAGTAGACCAGAGGAGGTTGGTTCTTCCCAGAGGATGTATGTTATGCAGAGGCAGCCAGATGCTTCGGAAGTCATTGCTGGTACTTTTTCCTTATTTGGTTTTTCTGTACTTGCTTTGATTGATCCGGGTTCCACGCATTCATATGTTAGTGCATCTGTTTTGCCTGTATTTGATGTGCATGCTGAGTCCCTAGGATTTGATGTGTTGGTGACAAATCCGTTAGGGCATAGTGTGGTTGTGAGTAAGGTGCACCAAGATAGTGCAATGAGGGTGCAAGGTGAGGAGTTCCTTGGAGACTTGATTGAGATGCCATTTAAGGAATATGATGTGATCTTAGGTATGGATTGGCTATCTCGACATGGAGCTGTGGTGGATTGTAAAAAGAAAATTGTTTCTTTGAGAACGGGTGATGGTAGAGAGGTGATAGTATCTAATGAGCAGGAACAGCTAGCCTCCTTATTTGTTTCAGCTGTTGCAGCTAGGAGATTGATTAGAAAGGGGTGTGAAGCCTATCTTGCTCATGTGGTGGATACTAGAGTGAAGGGTTCTCCTATTGATAGTATTGCCACAGTTGCTGAGTTCCCGGATGTTTTTCCAGAGGAGTTGCCAGGATTGCCTCCTGAGAGAGAGGTGGAGTTTGGTATTGAATTGTTGCCTAGTACCACTCCTATCTCTATTACTCCTTATAGAATGGCACCAGCAGAATTGAGGGAGTTGAAAGTGCAATTACAGGAGTTGTTGGATAAAGGATTCATTCGCCCCAGTGTTTCTCCTTGGGGAGCTCCTGTGCTATTTGTGAAAAAGAAAGATGGTACTATGAGGTTGTGTATCGATTATAGGCAATTGAACAAGGTGACTATTAAAAATAAATATCCTTTGCCTAGAATCGATGATCTCTTTGATCAATTGAAGGGTACAGCTGTGTTTTCTAAAATTGATCTGAGATCAGGGTACCATCAGCTGAGAGTCAGAGCTGAAGATGTTCCTAAGACTGCCTTTCGGACCAGGTATGGGCATTATGAATTTTTAGTTATGCCTTTTGGTCTGACGAATGCACCTGCAGCTTTTATGGATTTGATGAATAGGGTGTTTAGGCCCTATCTGGATCAGTTTGTAGTGGTTTTCATCGATGATATTCTAGTGTATTCAAGGAATGAAGAGGAACATGACAAGCATCTGCGGATTGTGTTGCAGATTTTGAGAGAGAAGCAGTTATTTGGCAAATTGTCGAAGTGTGAGTTCTGGTTGGATCAAGTCGCTTTTCTCGGACATATTGTTTCAGCAGAAGGCATTAGAGTTGATCCGAGTAAAGTTAAAGCTATTTTGAATTGGAGTCCACCCAAGTCTGTGACTGAAGTTAGAAGTTTTCTGGGTTTGGCAGGCTATTACCGATGGTTTGTGAAAGGATTTTCTTTGATAGCTACTCCACTCACCAGATTGCTTCGTAAGGGAGTGAGATTTGTATGGACGGATCAATGTCAGGCTAGCTTTGAGCAGTTGAGAGATATGTTGACTCAAGCGCCTGTTCTTACTTTACCTGTGGAAGGCAAACCATATGTGATTTTCAGTGATGCTTCACATAGTGGTTTGGGTTGTGTGCTGATGCAGGAAGGTAAAGTTATAGCTTATGCATCTAGACAGTTGAAACCGCATGAGCTTAACTATCCGACCCATGATTTGGAATTGGCAGCCATTGTGTTTGCATTGAAGATTTGGCGCCACTATCTGTTTGGGGAGAAGTGTTTTATCTATACTGATCACAAGAGTTTGAAGTATTTAGGGGTTCAGAAAGAGCTCAATCTTCGACAGAGGAGATGGTTGGAATTGATTAAAGACTACGACTGCTTGATTGACTATCATCCAGGTAAAGCAAATGTTGTTGCTGATGCCTTGAGTCGGAAGTCTTTAGCTGGTTTAACAGTTTACTCGCTCTCGTTGCTTGTTGAGTTGAGAGCATTGTGTGCTAGTTTTGTACCTTGTGTTGATGGTGCATTATTGGCACAGTTGCAATTGAAGCCGGTTTTGTTAGATCAGATCAAAGAAGCTCAGTTGGCCGATAAGAAGATACAAAAGATTGTTTCGGATTGTCAGAATGGAAAGGGTAGAGATTTTATTGTGAAGAGTGATGGAAGTCTCTGGTTCAAGAGCAGATTGTGTGTACCCGATGATGCTGATTTGAAAAGGATCATTTTGGAAGAAGCACATCAGTCAGTGTTTGCTATGCATCCGGGCAATACAAAGATGTATCATGATTTGAGACAGCATTACTGGTGGTTTGGTTTGAAGAGAGACATTGCTGAGTTTGTATCAAAATGTCTCACATGTCAGAAGGTAAAAGCAGAGCATCAAGTTCCAACTGGGTTGCTTCAACCGTTGTCAGTGCCAGAATGGAAGTGGGAAAGAGTGACAATGGACTTTATGTCTGGGTTGCCATTGACACAAAGGAAACATGATGCCATATGGGTGATTGTGGATAGATTGACTAAGACAGCTCATTTCCTTCCGGTGCGGATGGATTACTCTTTGGAGAGGTTGGCTGAGCTGTATATCCATGAGATTGTGAAGTTGCATGGTGTTCCAACTTCTTTAGTGTCTGATCGAGATCCCAGGTTTACTTCAAGATTTTGGAAAAGTTTGCATAGTGCTTTGGGTTCTCGACTGCACTTCAGCACTGCTTTTCATCCACAGACAGATGGACAGTCAGAGAGGGTGATACAGATTCTTGAAGATATGTTGAGAAGCTGTGTCATCGATTTCTCTGGAAGTTGGGATAGGTTTTTACCTCTTGTGGAGTTTGCTTACAACAACATTCACCAATCTAGCATTGGTATGGCACCATTTGAAGCATTGTATGGTAGACGGTGCAGGACACCTCTTTGTTGGAGTGAACTTGGTGAAGGTAAACTAATTGGGCCTGATTTGATTCAAGAAACTGAAGAGAAAGTAAAGTTGATTCGAGGCAGGTTAAAAGCAGCTTCAGACCGACAGAAATCTTATGCAGATCTAAAGAGGAGAGATATAGAGTTTGATGTGGGAGATAAGGTATTTTTGAAAGTATCTCCTTGGAAGAAGATTTTGAGGTTCGGTCAAAAAGGAAAATTGAGTCCTCGTTTCATTGGACCGTATGAAGTTTTGGAAAGAGTTGGGCCAGTTGCTTATCGGCTTGCTTTGCCACCTGAGTTGGATCGTATTCATAATGTATTTCATGTTTCTATGTTGAGGAGGTACAGGTCGGATCCATCTCATGTGTTGCCGATTGAGTCAATTGAAGTAAATCCTGATTTGACGTTTGAAGAGGAACCAGTTGTTATCTTGGCACGTGATGTGAAAGAGTTGAGAAACAAAAGAGTGCCATTGGTGAAAATTTTGTGGAAGAATCATGGAAAGGAAGAGGCAACTTGGGAAAATGAACAAACCATGCGAGAGCAATATCCTCAGTTGTTTCGGATTTGATATCAGGTAATTTCGAGGACAAAATTTCTTTTTAGAGGGGGAGAATTGTAATATCCTCATGTATGCCCTAGAAGTCTTGGTTATTGTTGTTGTTGTTATTGTTATAAATTGGATTGAATGTATATGATGTGTTAAGAAAAGAAATTGGGAGGAGAATGCTTGTGTATATGTGTTTTGGAAAGAAAATAGGGTTTAGAGAGAATGGTATATGTTGTGTATATGATGATATATATAACATATAAAATGGTCAAAGGGAGAGAGTCAATGCAAGAGGAGATTTTTATATGGCATGTGAAATTACTTAATTGGGTTTATAAGAGACAAAAGCTAAGTTAAATGATGAGGGGTATTTGAGTAATTGCTTGAAGTGGAATGCATGGTGGAGATTAAAAGAAGAAAAGGTGTTTGACTTGTGCATTTTCTTCTTTCTTTCTTGAAGAGGCCGGCCATTGAAGAGAAGAGAGAGCAAGAGAGGTATTCATGGTGCTAGAAGCAAATTGAAGAAGCAATCAAAGGATTTGACAAGAGAATTGTGGAATTTCTTCATCTTAGGTAAGAAATCTCTTGAATTCCTTTGGTAATTTTGAGGTTATGTCTATATTGAATTGTGATTTGTTGATGTGATGATTTGGTGTGTTTTATATGTGTTTACAAGTGTTAAAGTTGATTGTTAGTTAAAAGATTGAATTGAGGTTGGTTTGGTTGTAAGTTTAAATGGATTTTGATAGTGGAAGTTCAAGTGTAAAGTTGGTTTTAGGGTTTGAGATGGTATGTGTTTAAATGTTTTGGTTGATGTGTTTTAATAAGGAATATTGTGTTAAACATGTAGAATTTGTGTTTAGAATATTGATTCCATTCATTTGAAACATGTTATATGGTGTTTGATGAGTTTGAGTGCAATTGGAGGAGAGTTGTGCATATTAGGGTTTGTGTTTTGGGAGACACGGCCAAAAGCAATGTGAGACACGGCCAAGCCAAGGGATTTTGGGCGTGTTGGATTAGTTTTTGGGTGACATGGCCGTGTTCCCAAGCCGTGTTAGCTACTGTGAGTTTTGGTTTGAGAGAAACGGCCACAAGCTTGGCCGTGTCCCTTGCCCGTGTTGCTTACTGTCCAAGTGGGTTGAGTGACACGGCCACAAGCTTGGTCGTGTCCCTCAAGTGGGCTGCCCGTGTCCCTCAAGTGTGATAGTTAGGGTTTTCATTCTTTGATCTCATTGCATTGCTTTGGTTCTCCAAAGGTAGGTTGGTCCTTAAACCTAACCCTAAACACTTTAAACACACTTGAATCAATGAATGATATAATCAAATGCATGTGTAAGGTCCTAAAGCTATGAATCATATCAATTGTTCTTTGCCCTAATTGCATTGTTGAGATTGAACAATGTTATGTTATGCATTGTGAATAGTAATGTGTTTCATAAGTAATATACATTGAAATGTATATCAAAGATGCAATGATAATTCAAATAAGACATGATATGAGACAATGCCATTGTGTTTGGCTATGATGATGTGATTGAAAGAAATAAGGCATGTTTGCCTAAATGTTGTTGAGAATTGAGAATGAAAATGATAATTGAACAATAAATGAATTGTGTGGCTAATGTGTTATTCCATTTTCAGAGTTGGTTGTTGGTGGCATGCCTAATAAGTGTAACAATCTCTTGAAGTTAGGTTGGATTGAATCCTTGAAGCCTAATTGAGATGTTACCACCCTTGAAGCTAGGTTGGGTTAGTTCTTGAAGCCAAGTTGGGTAGAAGCTTAGCATGCTTTGCTCCCCTTGAAGCTTGGTTGAACTTAATCCTTGAAGCCTAGTTGGGTATATGATATTGATAAATGTGATAACAAAACCAAAGCATTAACTTTGAAAATTGAATGGCATATTAGTGTGTCTTGGGCCCATGCTTGTCTTTGTTTAGTGTTGAGTATGAATGGTTAAATGAATACTAATGAGGTATATGAAAAAAATATTGAAATGTGATATGTAATGTGAAAATATGTTGTTAGTTTTGCATATATGATGTTATATGTATAATATGGATTGAGAAATGACATTGCATTGCACTAAGTCATATCATTTGCATGATTATCTTACTAAGCCGTTGGCTTAGCGCGATAGTGTTTAATCGCGCAGGTAATAGAGTTGATAGAGTTGAACCCGAGTGTTCATCAAGACCAAGTGAGAGTAGACCTTGAAGAGTTGATTTTGGGAGCTTAAAGATCAGAGCAGACTTGCCAATCATGTATATTTCTTTATATTTTGTAAAGAAATGTTTAATATGTAAATATGTACTTATTTTGTAACACCCTGATACCCTATATAAGCACTATACATATACCTAGTATACATACAGTAAGTATATAAAGTATAAGGATGCCACTTTTCCTTTTTACTTTTAAAAAAACCTGTAACAAAATTCAAACTATAATAGGTCAATATAAAGAACACTTACGAAATCATTGTCTTTATCAAAACTTCACTTATACATATAATATAACATACTTAAAGTGGATACATGTATGCATTACCCTCTAGTTGGTCTCAACAAAATCTTACTCTTCTCGTGGCATACCAAAAGACTTCATATCTTCCACCAAGCTACCTACGCGATAATACATCCGCGCTAAGCTCGAAAGCTTAGTAGTACAAATATAAAATACAAACATATATCATGGAAACACTAACATATAAAGATATATCAATTCCATATACTTTTAGT
Organism: Garcia nutans; assembly: GCA_947685225.1. NCBI lineage: Eukaryota > Viridiplantae > Streptophyta > Magnoliopsida > Malpighiales > Euphorbiaceae > Garcia > Garcia nutans. The sequence goes on from CANTUV010000005.1 coordinate 21,127,310, forward strand.
TCTTATTAAGTTTATCCCTTTTCATTTGCACCTTTCATATCTTTCAACTAATTTCATATCTTATACCCATATATACATAACATTTCTACCAATTCCAACCCATCACTAATATTCACAATCAACATCTCAATACACACATTATACATCATACTAACCATAAGTCACATTTCCAATTAATACAATCATTGTCATCAACCACAATTCATCAATTGAATTCACAATCAATGCTAATACACACATTATACATCATACCAATCATAACATTTCTTTATTCACAATTCACCATTAGTGCTCATAATCAATATTTCAACACACATATTACATATCATCAACCACATGTCCAATGAAGTATACCAAAGATTTCATTATCCATTTCTTTCAACATTTGTATATCACATTGACAACAAAGACAGACTCGGGCCCAATAGACACCACTATGTTATTCAGAGTTCAGAGTTACTGCTTTGGTCTATAATCATAATCATCAAGCCCGTAGGCATCATATATCAATATTTCTATCCATGGATAGTGTAACAGACCCAGTCTCTTGGACCATCAACTCATCATGAGGAGATCCTTAACCCGGCAAGACTGTTACCAATCATATATTTCATATTCAAAATTCTCATGGTGTAACAGACCCAGTCTCTTGGACCTCAATTCAACTCAATTTGAAGAGATCCTCAACCCGGCAAGACTATTACCTTTTTCATTTTATAGGCATGCCTCCAAACCCAGAACTCTGAAGACTGAATAACACATTAAACACATATTTCACTTATTGTTTCATTATCAATTTCAATCTCAATGCTCATTATCATCTAGGCAAACATGCCTTATTTCTTTCAATTGGATCATCATAGCCAATCACAATGGCTTCATCTCACATTTGAATCATCATGGCCAATTACAATGGTTTCACACATATCATATCTCAATCCATATGATACATATAACATCATTGATATAACATTTCAAAATATATTATTCATATAACATATTGTCATTTACAATGCATATAACATAACCTTTCATCATTTCTTAAAACACACTAACACCATTCATTATTAGAGCATTTATCATAACAAATTGCACATACCTTAGGAATGATCCTCATTTCTTCCTACCTTTCCCATTTCATATTTTATCCACTCTATATATATATATATAGCAATTTACATTATTCATTTACATCCACAATATAATAGAGTATTTAACACATTCATCCAAATGTGTTAAAATTCAAAGACATATAAGGATATACAATCAAATAGAGTTCATGCTTACCTTTTTAATGATCTTCACATCCTTCACATCATTCAATCATCACCTTAATCCAATTATATTAACATTATAGTAAACCACTTAACACATTTGCAAACAAATGTATTAAGTCTCAAATCATGTAAATAAATACAATCATATGTATTGGTACTTACCTTATGAACACTCACACAACTCTAAGCAATCCTTTCTTCATAAGATTTCTCACTTCTCAAATTAGGGCAAATCACCTTCTTCAAACCCTAATCCAAAAGGAATATTAGCAAAATGACCATATGAATAGTACATTCTGGTTTTAGACTCCATTTTATCCTTATTTTGAAAAATTGTATAAAATAATCTACTTGACTAAAAATTCTAAAATTTTTACAGAATTTAGTTTTGTATCTTAAAATCATTCCTTTAAAATTTCAGATCAAACTGAACACAAAATCTTGGTCAAATAGTTCACCTAACCAGACTGCCCCAATTGCCCTGCATCCTGGCAGCAGTTCTGAACTTTGTGAATTCCATAAATCAAATTCAATCAACGTGGTTCCAAATTATTTTTCTCAAATACTAGACTCACTAAGAAACAACATATCCAAAATTCAATTGGATATGATTTTTCTACATTTTATTAAAAATCCCGAAATATAGCTGTCTCAGTTAAGGTACCTGCTGGAACAGGTCTAATAAAAATAATCTTTCTAAACTCATAACCATTCCAAAATCGAATCAAAATATTTTTAAGTCATTCTAGACTCATAGAGGCACAACATATCAAAAATTCACTTCAAGAAAATTTTTCTATAATTAATTAAAAATTATACAAGTCACAGCCTTTACTAATTGTAAAACAGAAAAATTTTCACTAAACACAACTCTTACTCTTCCATCACCAACACCAACCTAGCTTCTTATCTAACAAGCAATCTCAGCACTTAAATTCACACCATAAACAACTATAATCATCTCATCATCAAATCACAACTCAACTCAAGTATAACTTCCAAAAATAACAAGATCAAACAAGAGAAACTTACCAAATAGTGAAATTCCTTGAAACTCCAACTTGTAAATTTGAAAGCTTTCTTCACTTTGAGCTTGGAAATAACAAAACCCTCATTTGTTCTTTTGTTTTCCCTTGTCTATGATGAGCCGGCCAACACAAAGAAGAAGAAGAAGAAATGATGAAGAAAACACAAAGTCAATATGCATTAAATAGCCATCCAAGAGAAAATTACCATAATACCCTCATCCACTTAACTAAGCTTTTGTCTCATATATACCCATATTGGTAATTTCACATCTCACAAATAAAATATCCTCTTCCCTTGAATTTCCATTTTGACCAACATATATTTTATATATATCACCATATACACTACATATACACTTCTCTCTACACAATGCATTCTCCAACTACACACATATACATTATCTCTCCATTTCTTTTATCATTCACATAAACCATACATAATTACCACTTATCAATCACACATTCAATTCAATAATAACAATATTATCATAACTTCTAGGCTCACTTAGGGATATTACAGACTCTCCCTTTGACCAATTTATATGTTATATATATTATCATATACACAACATATAAACTTGTCTCTAAACCCTAAATTTCTTCTCCAAACCACATATACATATACATTCTCTTCCCATCTCTTTTCTCTTACAATTTAACACATATATTCAATCCAATATATAACAACAACAACACTAACAACAACATCAACAACATAATCAAACTTCTAGGGCATATATGAGGATATTACATATTTTATAACTTCCGATGTGTAATATTTAAGTGTATATATATTTATAACTAGTATGTTTTGTTTTATAAGTAAATGATCTACTTTTCTATAATGTATAATGATAAGGGTATTGTATCAAGTTTTAAAGTGTTTTGAATGTTAAGAGAACCGTAGCATCCCTATGTTTGGTGCACTTATGCTACATTGTTGTGATTGTAATGTGTGTGCATTGGATATGGGGGTGTTACAGGATCTGCGATGAATTTACGACGTAAAATTTTTCGCAAAATTTCTCGGCGGGAATAATCCCGCCAACTTTAGCGACGAAATTTGTGACGAACAAAAATCCGTCGCAAAAAATATACCCGGGTCTCTCTCGCTCCAAGTTTCCGCGCCAACTTTTGCGACGATTATTTGCGACGGACTGATTTTCGTAGCAGATCTGCGACGGATTTGCAACGGATTTGTGACCAATTTCTCAAAATTCCTCTGACTCGTCCTTCCGTCGCAAATCCGTCGCAGATCCGTAGCAAATTTGCGACGGAAACATGTCCGTCGCAGATTTTCGTCGCAAAATTTCGAATATTTTTATAGTGAAATTTGCGACGGCAATAGACGGTAGCAGATCTTCGTTGCAAATTGGTTTTTTTAGTGTTTTCTCTCGCGCCAAGTTTCCGCGGCAACTTTTGTGACGATTATTTGCGACGGAATGATTTTCGTCGCAGATCTGCGACGGATTTGCAACGGATTTGCGACCAATTTCTCAAAATTCCTCTGACTTGTCCTTCCGTCACAAATCCGTCGCAGATCCGTAGCAAATTTGCGACGGAAACATGTCCGTCGCAGATTTCCGTCGCAAATACCGAATATTTTTGTAGTGAATCCAACAGTAGCTTGGAAAAAGAAAATCCAAATCCATAATGGAAAAAGCTTGAATTCAATTGATTGTAAAAGCAGCATCACGATTTAAGCAATTCAAAGGCAAAAGAGGTTTGTCTTTGGAGCTAGTTCATCCAAGAAGAATTGTTTTTGGAGGAATCATCAAAAGAAGGTATGTGTTAATTGATTTTCTTTAATTGTTGTTTACACAGTAGCTAAAATTAGGAAATTTTGTTATTCAAAATTAAAAACCTTTGAACTTTAATTTAGTTTTTATAAAGTTAAAAACATTAATCCGTTGCTTTATTTCCCAAAGAATTTAAAGTTATTAGTTTTATTTCTTCAAAACCCCAAAACCAAAATTTGTTTTCTAAATTTATAAAATCTTAAAACATGTTCTGTTTCTCACAAAAAAAAACCCTAAAAACACTTTTTCCAATTATATAAATCTTTTCTATTTATAAAAACTTTGATTTGTTTGGTTTATTTTCATAAAATCACATAAAAGTATCAAATTGATTTTTAATCCTAAAAGTTCCATGCATCACCCGTAACCATAAATTCTAAAAACACTAAATCCAAATTCAACTTCTAAATCTAAAATAATAAGCTCTAAACCCTTTAAAACCTTAAACCCTAACTTTTTCTAAACTTTAATCTTTTAAAACATTAAAAACCATAAAAATACAAATTTTACAACTTTACACAGTAGCTTAAAAACATAATGAATCATCATTTTAAACCACAAATCAAAAGTATTTCAAAGTGTCTAAAACCCTAGTTTCATGATTTCACCATTCAAATATTAATTTAGTTAATCAAAGAGTCTTACCAACCTTTTAAAACATAAAACCCTATTTTATTTTAATTCCATAAAAAGTCATAGTAGCTATAATTGGACTTTTATTTGCTTTATTCAATTTCATATTTGATTATGTTTTGATTTATTTCTTATGCTTTAATTTATTTAATTTCAATACTTGATTTATTTAATTTATCATGGATGAATGTTTATTTTATATTTGGATTAATAGCTTTGATGAATGATTCATTTATTATGAATGATTATTTACTTTTATCAATTAAATTAGATTTCCAAAAGTTGTAAGAGGTATGTTTTCACTTGGTGGGTACCTCATTAGTTAAAAATCATGTAATTTAATTTGCTTTTCTATTTTAGAACCTATGTAAAGGCCGTGTTTCTACCTTTTGGTGAGTGTCCTATCTAGGCATGTGATGTAAGGACATGTTTCCATCCTTGGATGGGTGTCCATTTATTTGCTTTGTTTGGACATTACTTTGATTTTAATATAATGATGCTTTCTTTTAATTATTGTATGTAATATGGATAATGTTATTATATTTAAGAATTTTATAATATTAAGACCTGTAAAGGATGCCGGTTCCAATGAACCGGGCGTTGTGGGGGTGCTGGGCCATTTCTCACCTTCCCCACACGTACCCAACTTTCCGAACTCATTACGGGGTGGGGATTCCTTAGGAATCGAGTCATCGACCCCTTTCTTTTTTTTCGATCCCTCCGAGCGGCGACTCCATTTTCTCCGGACTTAAGTCCGTGTTCTCTAAGTCTCTGAACCTAAACAGTGCCGAAGTCGCAAGAACCATTCCACCGGGAGTGGAGGTGAAAATCCCCACTCACAAAGGGTTCAAACATTATTGCTCAAAAAAACTATTTAGTTCATATTACTAACTTAAACATCGGAGACTCCCCATGTAACACTCTTATACCCTATATATGTACAATATATAATTTCAACATATGTAAAATACACATATACGGTATAAAAAATATCACAGACCGATTTAATAAAAAATTTCACATTTGTCTTAAGATTTCAAATACTAAATATATAAATTTAAATAGTATATAAATATTCTTTACTTGTTATAGTAACCCAAAATAAACATTTTATATGAAAATCTCTAGAAAAAATTTTCCAGAGTTTTGTCTGTAATTTGAAAGTTCTCAAATTTCAGCAAAAAACAACTTGCATCAGAAAACACTCCCAATAAAAAAATCAAATCTCCATTTCACCAATACGTCTCAATTTCTCTATATTTTCTCAAAATATTTATACATAGATATATAAATCAACAACATATATAAAATCCCATTTTAAACAACTTATCCAAAACATTCTTTACAATTTACAATATATACTTCAAAAACAAACATAATATACATAGTATCAAAATATACTATAATATCAAATATGTACATACTGAAAAATGTCTCTGATCTTGATGTACCCAAAAACACTTCAACCTCCATAAATGCAAGCCTATGCATGACTACGTCCAGTAGAACTCTCTGGCTCTACCAAAACATCCATGCCACCTATGCGACGAATTACAATCGCGCTAAGCTAAAAGCTTAGTGGTACAAATTTTGATAATAATAAAAATATAAAGTAATGCCAATGCAAAATTCCTATGAACATCACATCATTCCATTTTCTCATGCTTTTCAAATATTTCACAATCCACAATTCATATAAAAACAAACACAAACATGGGCCCAAAGATAACTAATATGTTATTCAAATTTCAGAGTTATTATTTTGGTCTATAATGACACCATGTGTCTAGCCCCGTAGGCAATATATCAATGTAATAATCCAACTAGGTATGAGCTTACGACCCGGTCATTTCACCTCAAAAACATTTTCATAATGACGTCCAGCGTCTAGCCATAGGCAAATCATAGGCATGCCGCCAAACACAGAACTCTGAAAATTGAATAACATACTAGGTACACAATTTATTCATATTTCTCATTATCAATCTCTTTCTCATTGTCACATAATCAAACTACATTGCCTTATTTTCTCTTTTTTTTTTCTCACTTTTCTCACTTTTCTCATTTATATCAATATCAATTCATTTTATTATATTTCCACATATCTCATTACATCATACAACACTTTTTTTTTGCATTTACAACACATTACCCAATTACTTTGGGTATTTCCACATAATTCACATATTAATCACATTTACACAATTTAGCCATTATCAATGGCTTTTCATAATGCATTTAACACATATATGACATTACAAATGTCATAGCACATTATTTATACCCAATGTATCAAGTAGCTTAACACATTTTACACATTTTTCCAACCAAAATGTGTTAAGCCCAAATGTCATGCAAACATAACCAATGTATTCAAAGTTTGTACTTACCTCAAATAGGAACCAAAACAAGCTTAAAACTCTCACCAACCTTCTCTTCCAAGTTGCCCTCAACACTTGGATTGGCCAAACTACTTCCTCTCAATGCCTATACCAAATGTGATCATAAATAATCATTTAATATCACATTTTAAGGCATTCTCAACATCAAACCTTAATTAAATAACACTCCAACAAAATTTTCACAATTAAGCCTTACCTCACTTTAACTTTGGAAAACCATTTTAATCCATTTAAATTAATGTTTTAAGTTTATTTCTATCATTACAAACATATTTTAACATGTTTAAATCAATTACTTTAATTAAACACACACTTTTGTTCAAAATCCTAAAATGGCATAACCTTCCCCATTGAAGGTTCTCCATTTCAACACATTCCAATAATTAATCCAAGCTTATTTCCATCATTAATGTCATCAAATAACATGCTTTAAGCATTAAAATCAAACAATTCACCATACTTTGAAAATTCACTTTTCCAAAACCCTAAATCAATACTACCATCTTCAAACTCTATCCAAACTTAACTAAATCCATCATTTAATTTAAAATCATTGTTTATGCATCAAAACAACACATTTGGAACCAATTTGCACAATTAAAACTCATGATTTCAAAAATCCAAATGTTCCATAACCCTAAATTTTCTCTCTTCAACCAACTTAACTCAAACTTAACCATTTCTTCAATCCAACTTAAGAATCATTAATAATTAAACAAAATAGCATCTTTCATATGCATTTAACCAATTAAAACATACTCCATTAAAATCTCAAATTATAAATAATCATATATTTATATGGAACTTCAAAATTGTAAAGGAAAACTTACTAATTTATTAAGAAATCACCAAAACCAACTTAGTTCTTATAAAATCCTTGGAAATTGGTTGTTTAAATGAAGCAAAAACCAATCTTGCTCATCCATGGAGAAAACGTCAAAGAAAGGAAGAAGAAGAAGAAAACAAATTCTTTTAAAATTTTTTATTTTTTCTCTTTCCTTCATTTAAGACCACATATATATATTATTTTAATTAATTATTTATTTATTTATTTTAAGAATACCAATTTTCATCTTCCATTCAAAAATATTTTCTTTTTAAATTATTTTATTAATTTTTAAATTATATAAAGTATATTTACTAATTTACCCCTCCTTTACTATTTATATTTTTGTCTTTTTAATTTCTTTCTTCTTTAATTTCTAGCCTTATATATATAAATATTTAATTAATTAATTAATTATTAATAAATATATTTAATCTTCTACCACCCAAAAATAAATTAATATTGAATTATTTTCATTTACTTATTATTAATTAATTAATAATTACAAAATATCACACTTTTCCATCGTCTTCGACTATCTAATATTATTTTATTATTATTATTTTCATCATTCACTTTTTCAACACCAAATTATATCCCACGTATATATATATTGTATATTTTATGTATATGTATATATCTTATACATGTTACTTATATTTCACATATATCATTATGTACATATTTATGTAATGTATATACTATGTCTATGTAATGTATATTTAATGAATATAAATACCCATATGCACAAATAATATTCCTATATACACATCAATTTACCTTATATGCGCATTAAATATATTAAGTATGTAATATATATCCAATATATACAATTAATATACCATATGTATATGTTATATATACTAGGTATATATATTGGGTATGTACAACTTTTATATCTCCAAACACTTATTTAATTTCTCCAAAATTATGGATATGATGACACCACACTGGAACCCAGTCGCTTTCCTTGATTTTACAAGTCTAAGAGGTGAGGAGCATCAAACCTGAACTTAGATTGGAGTCCTTGAAATCCATCCCTTCATCAAGTACAATGATTGAGCATATGAATACTAGGTGTAGCCAAGAACCTTCGACTGCTACCCAATTGAAGCCTTTCTCAATTCTGGAACATACAAAGATGGCCTTATTCTAGCTTATTAAAATACCACCAGCCAAGTTTAGAGCCTCAATGGAGTCCCATCCAACATGTAACACCCCTATACTCAATATACGTATACCACATATACTCACAATATGTAATATACGTATATAAGATATAAGAATGTCACAGTTCATTTTAAACAACTCAAACAAACCTTTAAATTTAAAACATTTAATCGTATATTATAGAAAATATAGATGAAACATCCTTTGTTAAAATACATATATATACATCTTCATTACCCAAAAGTTTATCCAAAACATATGGTTAATAAGTAGTGGAAAATGTAGCAGAATATACATATGTAAACATCAAAATCATTAAGTACAAAAATATGAAATTTATACATGTTGGCAGTTCGTCTTTGATCTTGAAGTCCAAAAATCAACACTTCACAAGGGATCACAAGCCTAGACTCGACTCGGTCTAGCTGAACTCTCAGACCCAACCGGATCTACCCTGTCACCTGCGCGATAAATCACAATCACGCTAAGCCAAAGGCTTAGTGGTTCAAACCATGATAATAATATGATTCAAATGTAATGCCAATGTCACACTTTCAATAATTAGAAGTAATATACAAGGATATCATATTTCATAACATTAAATCTCATTACATTGTTCAATTGTTCCATTATTCATAATTCACATTAAAACAAAGACAAGCATGGGCCCAAAAGAAACTAATATGCCATTCAAATTCCAGAGTTACTGTTTTGGTCCAATAATCACATTTATCAAGCTCGAAGGTGAATCATTATCACAATGAGGATTACCTCATATGTAACATCCCAACTTGGCTTCAAGGACCAAGCCCAACCCAGCTTCAAGGGATTGTTACTTTAGGCATGCCACCAACAACAAAACTCTGAAAATTAAATAACATACTAGGCACACAATTCTTTCATTATTTCATTATCAAATCTTGTCTCATCTTCTCATGATCATCATAAGCACAACGCCTCATATATCCCATTTATATCAATATAGCCATCACCAATGGCTTCACATATTATCATTAGAGTATACATAACAAATTACATTGTTCATATATTTTGAATCCTTAACATATATTTCACATAGTTCACATAATGCAAATCATAGCACCATTCTCATATATCAACAATATAATAAGTAACCTAACACATTTTCCAACCAAATGTGTTAAGTCCCAAGGTCATATAAATGTATGAAATCATGTAAGGTTTGTACTTACCTCTAAAAGCAATAAACACCAATCTAACAACCTCCTCTATCAAGAATCCTTCAACACTTGGATTGTTTACCTCAAATCTCTTCAAAACCTAATCCAAATATAATTATACACACTCACTTAGTGATACACATAAGATAACAAGAATAAGAACTATCTAGGGCAAACTATACACTTGACACGCTCAACAATACAGGCATGTCCCTGATCATGCCCTAAACCCACAACACAAAAGCTTTGATACACTCAGTGACATGGGCTTGTCACTGGACGTGTCAATTCTCCTCTCACACAGAAGCTGTGACACGCTCAGCGACATGGGCATGTCACTGAACGTGTCAATCTTTCAACAACATAGTAGTTATGGCACGCGCAATGACATGGGCATGTCACTGGACGTGTCACCAACCCAGAAAATAGAACCATTGATATGCCCAATGGCATGGCTATGTTACTGGGCGTGTCAGGCCAAAAACCTGAAATCGACACCAAAAACACCACATCCAACTATCATCTTTCTTTTGCCCTTTTTCCACTCCAAACAAACTTTATCAAAACCATCAATATACCATAATAAACTTGCTTAACATCAAAACAACTCAATAACAGGCAACAACATACAATCACAACCATATTTTACAACTCAATACATACACAATCCACAACTCTTGTTTTCTTCACCAAACTTAACATTTTCTCCAATCCAACCCTAAAATCAAAGTCAATTAAACAAAACAACTTCAAACACACCAAATCAACCATAAACACAACTACACCAACCATCCACCAAATTCAAATACACAAACTCAAAAGAATACAAAGAAATAAGTTGGAAACTTACCAAAAGTGAAGAAAATCCTTAGAACTTCAACTTGAACACTTGAAATCCTTCAATTGCTTGAGTGAGGAATCAACAAAACCTCTCTTTCCCTTTGGCAATGGTGATAGCCCCAGCTCTTGGAGAAGAAAGAAGAAGATGATGAAAGTTAAACCACTCACAAACCTCTTAAACGACATAAACTCTCTTTCAATATCAACCAAGTATTAATATATTATAATATAATAAATATCATCTTCACCATCACATTAAATTTCTATTTAAAATTATTAAATATATCATTTGACCAACTCAACTTTTTGACTTATATATGTTGTATATATCTTCATATATACAACATATACACACTTCCCTTTTTCCTTTCTTTCCACTTAATCAAATATATACACTATATCATATAATTCAATTTTAACAACAAGCATTTCAAAAGTTTTAAGGTATTGTTTGGGATATTACACAACATCCATGTTGCCCCCATATGCTTTTAACTACTGAGTTACTAACCATCTGCAATTTGGATTCCACAATACCCAGAAATTCTATATTATTTTTTTGGACCAAGTATCTTACTGCTTTCCTTTTAGCTGGAGCTCCCAGCCCCCTAACATTCTAGCAGAGGATTTTCACTTATTTTTTTGGCTAAATAATTATAAAGTCCCTGAAGTTTTGTATATAACACTAGTCAGTCCTTGTATTTTTAGCATCTAATTTTTGCATCCCTCTGTTTTGAAAAATTAAACTGTTTAATCCTTCTATTAATATTTTTCATCCTAAAAATATTAGTCAATTACTTTGATATTATAAAATGATTTCTTTGCTTTTCCTTTATATATATTTTTCTTTATTATTTTTTAAGTCATGCTTATTTTTTATTTTATTTATATTTTTTGTACATAATTTATTTTAATTTTATAAATATTATTAAAAAAATTTAAATATTATGAATAATACCTTTTAATATTTTGCAGACAATCCATATATATCATTTATTTTAATTTTATAGATATTACTAAAAAATAATTTCAAATAATATGAATAATGTCTTTTATTATTTTGCAGATGAACTATATATAAAATAAAATTAAACATGAAATAAACTTAATAAATAACAAAGAAAAATATATATAAAAGAAGTGCAAAAAAATTATTTTATGATATCAAAATAGTTTACTAATAATTTTAGGATGAAAATATCGATAAAATGACTAAACAGTTTAATTTTTAAAAACATAGGGATGCAAAAATTAGATGTCAAAAATACAGGGACTGACTAGTATAATATGCAAAATCTCAGGGACTTCATAATTATTTAGCCTATTTTTTTCGGGCTAACGCTTTTCTCTCGGGTGATAATTTCTGCCATTTGATCACACACAACACCTTTGCTTTGGTCAACAAACACACATAGCAATTTCCTAATTTTCCAATCAGCTTCCTTTGAGATACTTTCAGAATTCGAGAGACTAGTCGAACAATTACTCTTGTCCTCAACAGCTAGAGCTAACTTCCCTTTGATATTTGCAATTTCGCTATCAGTAACTGAATGGTATGTCTTGTCTATCATCATGGGAGATGGAGAGCAGTTGATCTGCTTAAGTTTCCTTCTTGTGACAGGACCAAGAATTAAAGCTATGGATTTCTTCTTACTGCTCCTCTTTCTCCTTCTAGAATCCTTGTGTAAAAGGGTTTCAATACCTGCCAATGATTTATCTTGAGGAGAGTCGAAAGCTTCAGGGTGTGGTTCCAAGTCAGGCTCAATTGTAGTATTGGCAATAGGCTTATTGTAACACCCTTGTACCCCATATAAGTACACCACATACACCCACATATGTAATATATGTAAACCAGATACAAGAATGTCACAGTCTATTTAAAACAAACTAATCTTTTAAACTTTAACATCAAATCCACATTTTTACAATATGAGTAAATTTAAAATATTTAACTTATATTATAGAAAGTAATAGATAAAACATTCCTTGTTAAAATACATATATATATTTTCATTACCCAAAAGTTTATCCAAAATACATTTTTAATAAGCAGCGGAATATACATATATATACATCAAAATCAATATGTACAAAAATATAAGATTTGTACATGATGGCAGTTCGTCTCTAATCTTGATGTCCAAAATCAACACTACAGGGATCACAAGCCTAAACTCGACTCAGTCTAGCTAAACTCTCCGGCCTAACCGGATCAACCCTGCCACCTACGCTATAAAACACAATCGCGCTAAGCAAAAAGCTTAGTGGTACAAACTTTGATTTAATATAGATCAATGCGATGCTAGTGCACAACACATGTGAATATAACAATTCATTACATTATATCTCAACATATTAATCGTTTGCATCACATTTCATAATTCATATTAGAACAAAGACAAGCATGGGCCCAAAAAGGATCTAATATGCTATTTAAATTTCAGAGTTACTGCTTTGGTCTATAATGACACCTTGTGTCTAGCCCCAAAGGCAATATATATATCCATGGATAATCCAACTAGATCTGAGCTTACGACCCAGTCTTTTCACTCAGTCTAGCTTCAAGGATTTATTTTTGAGGCTTACGACCCGGTCTTTTAACCCCAAAAACATCACATTTATCAGCTGGGCCCGGATTATAACCCGGTCTTTTCACCTGCCTAGCAATTCATAGTCATGCAGCCAAACCCAGAACTCTGAAAATTGAATAACATAGTAGGCACACAATTTATTCATTTATCTCAATATCAAATACTTTCATAATTCCATTCTCATTTCATTTCTTATAGTCAAACTAGGCACATTGCCTTATAATATCATCATTTTCTCACTTTTCTCATTTTTCTCTTTTGTATCAATATCAATTTGTTACATTATGATTTCACATATTTTATCACATTATTCCACATTTCTTTTCATTCACAACACATTACTCAATTGCTTTGATACATCATCATAATTCACATTATGCATATCATAACATATAACTCATTCATCAACAATATATCAAGTAACTTAACACATTTCTCAACTAAATGTGTTAAGTCCCAATGTCATATAAATGTATGCAATCATTCAAAGTTTGTACTTACCTCTAAAAGCAACAACACCACTCTTAATCTTTTCTTTCAAGATGTCCCTCAATCCTTGGATTGGGTAACTCAATTATCTTCAAAACCTAATCCAAAGATGATTATAAATACTCACTTAGTGATTCACATAAGGAAATAAGGAAGAGAACTATCTAGGGTAAACTCTACACTTGACACGCTCAACAACACGGGCGTGTTCATGGATGTGCTAAACCCACAACACAGAAGCTTTGACATGCTCAGTGACATGGGCGTGTCACTACACGTATCAATTCTCCTCCAACAAAGAAGCTATGACACGCTCAGTGACATGGGCGTGTCACTGGACATGTCAATCTTCCAATAGCACAGTAGCTATGACAAGCTCAGTGACATGGGCATGTCACTAGATGTGTCACCAACCCAGAAAATAGAACCAATTACACGCCCAAAGGCATGGCCATGATACTGGGTGTGTCAGGCCAAAAACCCTGAAATCGACACAAAAATACCACATCCAACAAACATCTTTCTTTTACCATTTACCACTCTAAACAAACTTAACCAAAACCATCAACATACCATATAATACTTGACTAAACATCAAAACAACTCAATTACAAGCATCAAACACAATCACAACAATTTCACATCTCAAAGTCACAACACCCATAACTCTTGTTTTCTTCACCAAACTTAACCCCTTCTCTTCAACCCAACCCCAAAAATCACAATTAACAAAACAAAACAACCTCAAACATACCAAAATCAACCATACACACAAATACACCAACCATCCACCAAACTCATAAACACAAACTCAAAAGAAAACAATGAAACAAGTTGGAAATTTACCAAAAGTGAAGAAAATCCTTAGAACTCGAACTTGTTTACTTGAAGTCCTTTTATTTCCTGAGTTAGGAAGCAACAAAATCTCTTTTCCTTTCCTTTGGTTGATAATGGTGGTCGGCCCTCTTGGAGAAGAAAGAAGAAGATGAAGAAGAAAGTCAAACCACAATTCTCTTTTAGCCAAACACCTTTTCCCCAAATTACTCTCCACCAAGCGTTAATAATATAATAATAAACCCAATTATGTCATCTTCCACTATCTTTAATTAAATTTATTTAAATATTAAAAATATCTTTAGACCATATTAAGACATTAATTTGTATATATTGTATATATCTTCATATACATAACATATACACATCATCTTATCATCTTTTCACTTAATTAAATATACACTTAAAATCATTTATTTCAATTTCAACAATTAATAATTTTAAAAAATTTAGGGTATCATTTAGGGTATTACACTAATGTCTAAACAAGGAGACTAAAATTGCAGGCCCAGAATTAGTCGGTTTAC
The DNA here is from genome assembly GCA_947685225.1 of Garcia nutans. Classification (NCBI taxonomy): domain Eukaryota; kingdom Viridiplantae; phylum Streptophyta; class Magnoliopsida; order Malpighiales; family Euphorbiaceae; genus Garcia; species Garcia nutans. Next base: position 21,142,925 of record CANTUV010000005.1, read on the forward strand.
CATTTATGGGCCGGTGGTCTAAAGTTGGGTGAATGGATTCAGATAGGGATTTAGAATTTGAGAGGGGCAGGTGTTGATGGTGGGATTGCAAATAGTGACTGACAGTAGCATGGGGGATTGCAGCAGAGTTAGGGACAAAGGAACAATTCGTTTTAAGACCCATGGGAATACAAGAAGTGTATTTGACCACAGCATAGGAATGGCTAGTAGTAACTGGTGGGAGGGATGAGGCAGCAGATTCATTGTTTGAGGTAGCATAGGGGGTAGGAGAATATACCTGAGCAAGAGAGTGTGCTACATTGTCATTGTTGTTCTTTGGGCGGTCACCGTTAGTGCTAATATTGCCATTGGAGATGGTTTTTAACGAGAAATCTGACGTTGAAATGAGGTCTTCTGTGACTTTAATATTAAAACTAAGACCATTAATATCCACATCAAAGATTTCTTTAATGAGTTTTTTTGTAGAGGTTGAGATGAGTATTCTAGCAATGTCGAACCGCTCCTTGTTGTGAGTGTTCTCGCCAGAAATTATATATGAGCCCCATTTGTAAGCAATCTTGGAGAAGAAAACCTTGTCCTAGGCATGAATGGGGAGATACTCCTAATTAAGCCAGACTAGCCTGTTGTAAGCCACGTCTTTAGGCTCCCATTGTTTGACAAAATCAAACCTGTTGCATAACCAGTTGGAGACTATAGATATAGTCTCAGCAGTGATTTCTGAAGACTCAAAAAGAATGAAAATTGTTTTACCACCCATGGAAGATATTTTATTGGGGGTGTAGCCATTATCAGTAAAGAATTCTTTGAGGCCATGAAAATAATTGTAAGAGATGACTTCACCAACGATACCACAGGTAGGCCAAGTACAATCCAGTTCGTCAGAAGTGAATGAGAAAGCATGTTTATTGTGCACAACATTGTTCAGGTTATGGGGTAACCAGTGTGATTTTGGGATAGGAGCATGGTTTTGACGAGTGGATGGGTTTGGCAGGACTGATGTTATGGGTTTAGGACGGTGAATACTTTGTGCATGACTGCGGGATTTCGGGAGCTCTTCAGCCAGCTTCACAAGGATTTTGTGGTTAAACATTAGAGAGCCATTAAGATCTTAAATGGCATTCCTAGCCTACTCAAAGTGCTTGTATCGAACAAATCCATATCTGTAGGATGAGTTTTTTCGCAGCTTGTTTGGGATAAATAAATCGTACACCTTACCATGTTTACTAAAGGGGCTCCACATGTAATATCCCAAAAAAATTTTGAAATATTAATTGTTGAAAATTAATTAAAGAATTTAAAAGTATATATATGATTAAGTGAAAAGAAAAGAGAAAAGGAAGTGTGTATATGTTGTATATATGAAGATATACATATTATATACAAGTCAAACATCTTTATTATGGGTCAAATGATATTTAATTATTTAAAATAGATATTAATTAATGGATAGTGGAAGATGATGTTTGTTATTAATTATATTATAATATTATATTACTTGGTGGATATTAAAAGAGAGAAAAGTGTGTGGTTAAAAGAGAAGTGGTTGGTTTGAGTTGTTGATGACTATTCTCATCTTCTTTTTCCTCCTTGGTAGCCGGCCATCTTCTCCATCAAAAGGGAAGGAGATTTTGCTTCTTGCTAACTCACATAATTAAAGGATTTTAAGTAATCAAGTTGGATTTTTGAGGATTTTCTTCATATTTGGTAAGTTTCCAACTTGTTTCCTTGAATTTCCATGAAAGTTTATTTGTATGAATTGGATGTTTGGTGTAGTATGTATCTGTGGTTGATTATGGTATGTTTAAAGTTCTTTTGTCTAGTTAACTATGAAGTTTGGGGTTGGATTGAAGAAAAAGGATTAAGTTTGGTGAAGAAAATAAGAGTTGTGGATTGTGTAATTTTTGAGTTGTGAAGTATGGTTGTGATTGTGTATTGTTGTTTGTGTTTGAGTTGTTTTGATCTTATACAAGTATTATGTGGTATAATGATGGATTTGGTTGAGTTTGTATGGAGTTGAAAAGGGTAATGAAAGATAATAGTTGGATGTGGTAATATTGTGTGGATATCAGGTTTTTGGCCTGACACGCCCTGTGGCACGGGCATTTCTTTGGGAATGTCGATGGTTCTATTTTTAGTGTTGGTGACACGAGCAGTGACACGCCCATGTCACTGAGTGTGTCACAGCTATTGTGATGTTATAGTATTGACATGTGAAGTGACACGCCTATGTTACTGAGCATGTCATAGCTACTGTATTGGAGGAGAATTTACACGTGCAGTGACACGCCCATGTCTCTGAGCGTGTCAAAGCTTCTGTGTTGTGGGTTTAGGGCATAGTCATGGACACGCCTGTGTTGCTAAGCGTGTCATGTGTAGAGTTTGCCCTAGATAGTTCTTTTCCTTAAATTTTCTCTTTGTATCACTTAGTGATTACTTATAATCACATTTGGTTTAGGCTTTAAAGAGATTTGAGATACCCAATCCAAGTGTTGAGGGATATCTTGGAAGAGGAGATTGAAAGTGGTGTTGTTGCTTTTAGAGGTAAGTACAAACTTTGAATACATTGCTTACATTTACTTGACATTGGTACTTAACACATCTGGTTGGAAATGTGTTAAGTTACTTACTACATTGTTGATGCATGGTTAATATGCTATGATTTGTACAATGTGAATTATGTTGAAATACTCAAGGTAATCGAGTAATGTGTAATTGTGTAATGTGTTGTAAATGAAAAGAAATGTGGTATAATATGATGAGATATGTGGAAACATATTTTAATAAATTGATATTGATATAAATGAGAAGAGTGAGATAAAGATTAGAAAGTAAGGCAATGTGCCTAGCTTAATTATGTGACAATGATAAAGAAATTGAAAATGAAAAGTATGAATATATTGTGTGCCTAGTATGTTATTCAATTTTTAGAGTTCTGGGATTGGCGGCATGCCTATGAATTGCCTACGGGCTAGACGCTGGGCATCATTGTGAAAATATTTTTGAAGTGAAATAACCGGGTCATAAGCCTCATAAACAAATCCTTGAAGCTAGGCTGGGTGAAATGACCGGGTCTTAAACTCATACCTAGTTGGATTAATCCATGGATATATATTGCCTACGGGGCTAGACACAAGGTGTCATTATAGACCAAAGCAGTAACTCTGGAATTTGAATGGCATATTAGATCTTTTTTGGGCTCCTGCTTGTCTTTGCTTGAATGTGAATTATGAATTACGGATCAATGATGCAATATAATGAGATATAATGTTATGAGATATGATATCATTATGTGTTGTGCATTGGCATTGCATTTGAATTATTTTGTTATCAAAGTTTGTACCACTAAGCTTTTGGCTTAGCGTGATTGTGGTTCATCACGCAGGTGACAGAGTAGATCCGGTTGACTCGGAGAGTTCGTCTAGACCGAGTTGAGTCTAGGCTTGAGATCTTATGAGCGAAGTTGATTTGGACATCAAGATCAAAGACTAACTGCCAGCATGTATATATTTCATATTTTTGTACATATTGATTTTGATGTATATAAATATGTATATTTGGCTTCCGCAATCTATCAAAAATATTTTGGATAAACCTTTGGTAATGAATTATATATATATATGTTTTAGTAAGTAATATCTCAACTATTATTTATATGATATCGGTTAAATGTTTTAAGATTATACATATTTTATAAATGATGAATTATTTCATTAAAATGGTTGTGACATTCTTGTATCCTTTATACATATATTACATATGTTGATTATATTTAGTGTACGTATATTGGGTATAAGGGTGTTACACCAGATATCTTTTTGAGAGATGTTTAGAGGAAGGTAGTCAATGAAGACAAAGATGAATCTTTTCCTTCATTCAGTACCAGTGGATGAGGTTTTAGGTTTTGGAGTAAATCATGTGGGTATTGGCGGTGGAGGTGGAAGGTGGCAGCTAGGATATGCAGGGTAGGCTATCATGGAGGTGGATTCTAACGACCAGCTATCTTGCCATAATCTTTGATGAATTTATGATAGTACCCCGTCAATCCCAAAAATCCTCTTAACTTTTTGATAGTGGTTAGCTTGGGCCATTCTAGCATAGCTTGAATTTTATCAGCATCTACTGCAACACCATCTTTGGAGATCAGATGCCCCATGTACTTCACTTATTCCTACCTAAAATCACATTTTTCTCTTTTCACAAATAATTTGTTAGCTCTCAAAACATCAAAAACAATCTTGACATGCTTCAAGTACTCTTCCCATGACTTGCTATAAATTAAAATGTCATCAAAGAAAAATAAGACAAACTTTCTTAAATAGTCTTTAAATACATCATTCATCAAAGCTTGAAATGTTGAGGGTGCATTCGTTTATCCAAATGGCATTGCATGAAATTCATAATGCCCTTAGTGTGTTCTAAATGCAGTCTTGTCAATAGCATCTGGACTTATTCTTATATGGTGATATCCAGATTTTAAGTCCAATTTGGTGAAGAACCTTGCTCCATGAAGCTTATCCAGCAACTCATTAATGACTGGAATAGGAAATTTATCTTTGATAGTATTTTTGGTGGAAAACAAACACACAAAAATAGAGTATAACATATGGTAATTGTGTGTAAAAACTCCACACATTCTGCTATATTTCATTGAGCTTTTATAGATAAAAAAATTACAGCAGAGAAGTACAAAATCAATAGTAATTGAACATGGATCCTAACTAATCCATACAAACTTTTCCTAAGAAATTTAAAGCTTAATGTATCAGCAAAATATATAATAAAAGATACAAATGTCACAACAAATGTGTCATTGATGCCATCACTCCTCCTTAACACATTTGGTGGTGACACTCATTTCTTCAAACCAATCTTGAATACTTACAGCTTCTGCAAACCAAGAATAATCATTCACAGCAACATTACAGTGTTCATAAATATCAGATAAAGGCCTTGTTCCTCTGACAACAAATTCAGAGTCAAAATCATAGTTTTCTTCATTTTGTTGCCTTATTATGGTTGTATCTTGCTCATGGAAAGTGTTGTTTGAGCCCTTAGATTCTGAAATTTGTTTCTCCCAATTCTACTGTGATGATTCATCAAATTTAACATCTCTAGCAACAATTACCTTTTGAGTTTGAATATCAAGAATTCTATAGGCTTTACTGTTGCTGCTATAACCCAATAACACACCAGCAAATGCCTTTTGATCAAGCTTTGATCTCTTAGCATTAGGAATATGAACATAGTAGGGAGATCCAAATACTTTTAGGTGATCAATAGTAGGTCTAACTCCATGCCAAGCTTCATATGGAGTTTTGTTTGAGAGAGCTTTTGTTGGCAGCCTATTGAGTAAATATACAGGTGTAATGACAGCTTCTGCCCAAAATTTTTGAGGCACATTCTTTTCAAACATTAAACATCTTGCCATCTCCATGATGGTTCGATTTTTTCTTTCACATACCCCATTATGCTGAGGAGAATAAGGGACAGTCAGCTGGTGATGAATTCCAGCATCAGAACAAAACTTTTCAAATTCTTGTGAAGTGTATTTAGTTCCATTATCAGATCTAATGGTCTTGATTTACACCCACTTTGATTTTCTAGCAAGGCCTTAAACTTCTTGAAACAATCAACCACTTCAGATTTATATTTAAGAGAATAAACCCAAGTTACTCTTGAGTAATCATCAATAAAGAGCAAGAAGTATCTATTACCACTTGGAGTTGGAATAGACATAGGTCCACATACATCCGAATGAATGAGCTGCAATTTTTCGACAGCTTTCCAAGCTTGATTTGATGGAAATAATTTCCTGACTTGCTTCCCAATTTGGCACACACCACATACACTATCAGTTGCACAAATAGGAGGCATATTTTCTGCAAGAGCCTTCAAATATGGTTTTAAGTGAAGAATATCTGAAATGGCCAAATCTTTTATGCCAAAGCTCAGAATCAGTTAATGCAGCATTATAAGCATGAGAACTTGTAATTTTCATGCTCAAAGGAAAGCTTTTGTCTTTCATTTTTACTTTCATAAGTTCACTGCCATCTGGATCAACTATAATGCATGATTTGTTTTGAAAATGTAGAGAATAATTATTCTCAAGCATTTGACCAACACTTAGTAGATTTTGGCTCATTTCAAGAACATAGAGAACATCAAGAATGAGTTTTGTACCTGACTGAGTTTCAACAGTCACAACTCCTCTTCCCTTAACTTGAATGCTTTTACCAATGCCAATTGTGACAGATGACTGATATGCTTGGTCAATTTCCTTGAAAAATTCAAGATTTGAAGACATATGGTGTGTGCATCCACTGTCTAGAAGCCATTGATCTTTGCTTCCTTCAGCTGCATAATATATAGCAACAAATAAACTCTCCTCCTGAGTTTGATGTTGTTGATATTTAGTAATATGAGCTTTTTGGTTCTGTATCTTGTTCACATATCTGCAAACATTTGCAGTATGACCAAGTTTTTTACATTTGTTGCATTGAGCATCAGGTCTATACCAACATTTTTTCTCCGGATGACCAGCCTTGTTACAATGTTTGCAAGGAGCATACACTTTCTTTTCTCCTTCTTTGTTGTTTCCAGCAGGCTTCTTCTCCCAATTTGGAGTTTTTCTTCTTTGATTTGCAAGAAAGGCTCCTTCATTATTACTGCTACTACCTTGTCTCATGGATCTTCTAAGTTCATGAGCTTGAAAAGCATGAACAAGCTCAGCTAATGTGATCTTTGTCAAGTCTTTTGAGTCCTCCAAAGAAGAGATCATTGACTCAAATCTTTCAGGTAGGCTAACAAGCACTTTCTCTACAATTCTTTCATTTGATAAGTCAACACCAAGGAGTCTAATCTTGTTTACAATCTCCATGAGTCTATTTGCATACTCTTTAATGGACTCATCATCGTTCATCCTTAAAACTTCAAATTCCTTCTTCAGATTTAATATTTCCATTTGCCTTGTTCTTTCACTTCCACTAAACATCTCCTGCAGCTTATCCCAAGCTTCTTTTGGTGTTTCATAGGCCAAAATCCTTGTGAAGATGGGTTCTAAAATTGCTGCTTGAATATATGAGAGAGCTCTTGGAGCTTTTGCTTGCTCTTCCTCATGGATTTTGATTTGATTGATGGTTGGATTGTTACCCAGCACAAATGGTTCTCTATTAGTCTCAACCCACTGCCACAGTCCCAAGCCTTTCAAGTGAGTCTTCATTTTTACAGTCCAAATTGGATAGTTTTCACCATTAAGAATTGGTAATGGAGGTGTTGTTGGATTGCTGGAAGCCATGCTTTTGAAGTTTAGAGTTTTATGTGAAGCCTTGCTAGTTTTCTATCTTTTTTAAATCACAATCAGCCCCTCCAAGATCAGAGAAGCTCTGATACCACTGATGGAAAATAAACACACAAAAACAGAGTATAACAGAGGGTAATTGTGTCTAAAAACTCTACACATTCTGCTATATTTCATTGAGCTTTTATAGATAAAAAATTACAGCAAAGAAGTACAAAATCAATAGTAATTGGACATGGATCCTAACTAATCCATACCAATTTTTCCTAACTATATGCTCCACCATTCCTTTAAGAAATTCAAAGGTTACTTTATGCATCAGCAAAATATATAATAAAGATACAAATGTCACAACAAATGTGTCATTGCTGTCATCAGTTTTTGCTCAAGGCATGATAGTCAACACATAATCTCCATGAACCATCATGTTTTTTGACAAGTAATACTAGTGAAGAGTATGGACTTTGGCTCAGACGGATCACTCCTGATGTTAATAATTCAGCCACCAATTTCTCAATCTAATTCTATTAGTAGCATGGATATCGATATGGCTTAACACAAATTGGCTCAATATCTTGCTTAAGGTGTATCTAGTGGTCATAGGACCTCAAAGGTGGTAATCCTTATGGTTTTTGGAAAATATCCTTAAAAAATTGTAAGATATTCTTCATTTGAGGGTGAGTTCGATTGCATTCCTCTTGATTTCGGGAGTGAACAACAACAATTTGCAGAAGAACCCTCCTTGCTCTTGTTTAACTCCTTTGCAATTTTTGATCATCCACCACCATATCCTTAGGAGCAGTCAATCCTTTAAAGACCACATATTTTCCTCCAATATAAACTTCATGTGCAATTTAGAAAAATCCCAAGTAATAGGTCCTAAAGTGCACAACCATTGAGTTCCTAAAACAACATCACAACTGACTAAAGGAAGCAAATAAAAATCAGTAATGATTGGGACCTTTTGCACTATGATACAGACTTGTTTACAATACCTTAAACTTGTGAGTTTCTCCCCATTTGTTACAACCACTTCGAACTTGCTCCCACCACTTGAGGAAATGCCTTAACTTTTTTTTTAATTTTATCATTTAAGAAATTGCGAGTGCTACCAGAGTCCATCAAAATTGAATTTGGTGATTACTCATTCTGCCTGACACCTTCATAGTTGTGGAATTTGTGTACCACCGATAGCATGAGTGGAAATTTCTAGAGTCTCTACTGTTGTGAAATCTTCTACCTCCATATCTACATCTTCATCTTCTACTTCTGGACCGCTTCCCTTGATGACAAATAATTTTTTGCACCTATGCCCAGGACTGAACTTTTCATTACAGTTGAAACAAAGTCCTTTTTCTAGCCGTTCTTGTAGCTCCACAAGACTTAGCTTTCTCACAGGTAGTTGGGTTTGGTTGGGCATATATGGCCTAGTATTAGTAACCCTTTTAGAGTCCAACAAGTTGGTTCGCCTAGAGGAGTTCATACAGCCTTGCTAAACCGATGGCAGCTGATAACGTTGCAAGCTTGAACATTCGTCTTAATTTGTTCCTTCAAGCCACTTATAAAGCAACTAACTTGTTGAGATGCCATCATTCTTCCTGCTCTTATTAATAATTTTTCAAATTGAGATTAATAATCCCTTACTATGCCAGTTTGGTGCAGCTTTGTTAATTCACCAAAGAAATCTTCAAACTGAGTTGGTCAAAATCTGACATGATATTTGGATTTCGGATCATCCCATGTAACACATTCATTTTCTTCCTTCAATAATTGGAGCCATAATTGGGTTTCTCCCTCCAGGTTAATTGATGCTAATAACACCTTATCAGTGTCTGGGTTTGATAAAATTCAAAGAATTATTCTGCCCTGTAAATCCATGTTGTGGGATCTTCATTGCCATTGAAGCGTGGAAAATTCATCTTCACCCTAGGTGTGTAATTTAAGTCTGCATTTGTTCTGTGATGGCCACGTCTAGGGGGTTGGTTATTCAAACTCTCCCCTGGTCCACGAACTGTGTGAGAAGATAATTCATCAAGTTGAGCATTCATGGCGGCAAACATTTCCTGCATTTCCTTCAACATCCTCTGTTGCCCAGCAGATAAAGAGCCGACTTCAGTTTCCAAACGAGCAAGCCTTTTGTTCCTCCATGCCTGGCTCTGATACCAAACTGTTGTGTGGTAAAATCTGAGACCTAGTTAATGGTCTTAGATTTGAAGGAGGAAAATTTAATTTAAGTGTGTTTTTCTTGCCTCTAACTATTTTGATTAAGGATGGAAAAAAAATAAATGAGTAATAAGTCTATAAGTGGTTTAGTTCAAGGAAAACCAGAGCCTCCAATTTAGATAAGCAAATGAATAGTTTTTTTTTTAAATTGGAAAAAATCTCAGTGCCTTCTCTTTATTATCAGTCCTTATTTATACAGCAAAACACATAACAACTTAGCTAAAAATTAGCTACTGCATTAAAAACTAAGACTTAGCTAACTACTTTGACTAAGATTTTCCACACGGACTGATCTAATGGCACATAAACTTCAAATTCAAGAGAACTTGACACATAACAAGGACTTGCTGGAGGTGCTGAAAATGAAGATTGGAAGGAAGATTGTGATAGTGAAGATGATTTGTAGAAGAAAAAAGAATTTTTCTTAGTAAAATTTAATTGGATATTGGCCGAAGAGCCTTAATTTAATTTTTGGTAAAATTTTTCTTGGTAAGAGTTGTTCATATTTTGGATTGCAGGTAGAAGGATATGAAGTTTTAGCTGCTCTTCAATATCTAGACCAGCAAACGGTAGCTTAGTTCTTCTCTTTATCAGCGGTAGGTTATTTGAATTTGATTTTTCTTCCTTGTCTGTAGCTTGGATTAATGTTTGGTTGTTGAGAAAGTTTCTTGAGTATATTTTTAGTGTTCTTGATCCTTGTGTATTTTTAATTTTTTTGTAATTTATTTAATTATTATTTTTAAAACAAAAATTATTGTTTTAACATAGTTATTTAGTCATTGTTAATGAAGGGCCAAAAAAATCATTTTACCAAAATTTGACTTATTTGAGCTAAGAAAAAGATATAAGGCGGACTTGGACCTACACGATAACCTATTAATCAATTCTTTGTTCATTTTCGTACTAAATCAATGTCTATTGCAGAATTGAACTATTAATTAATACTGTGTTCACAAATGTAAACATTCTAAAAAATAAAAAAAAATTAAAAGCTTTTCTATCCTTAAAAAAAATTGTACCATTTTTAATAAAAAAAATTTTTAAGAATACAGTAAATAAAATGATATTTTTCCATCATATCTTTGATAGTGCAAGATATATATTTAACTTTAGTTATTATGAGAGATTAAATGTATTTTAGAATATAATAAAAAAGTAAATAAAAACAATATTAATAATAAAAAAAATGATCCAGAAAATCAGGATTTAAAAAAAAGGAAAAAAAGAGAGGAAAATGAAGTAGTATCTTTTTAAAAAAGATGCAGTGCGAAGTTTGAATAAAAGAGAAAGTAGTTATCTGCATTAACCAATGATAGTACTTGAAAAATAAAAAGTTCTAAAGCTTTGACTTAAAAGTCTAACACAATTATTTTCTTTCTTTTTTTTTTTTTTGAAAAAGCAAAGGTCACGTTCTCTTTTAAAACGATCCAACTACGTTTTCAACTATCAGCCTCTCAACTGTTTTGTGCACATTAATTCATTACTTTTGTCAACTATGTTGTTTCAGTATCTTGCCTTACAACCCATCAGGTATTAACTCAGTCTACTCAAAATCTTTTAAATTTTAATCACAATTAGATTAATTATATTGTCTTATAATTTTATTAAACTCAATTTATATATGGCAAATATAAATTAATGTCCACTTAAAAAATATATTGCATTCATATATCCCATTTAATGAAGAGCTAAAATTATAATATTTTTGTAAATGGTCACATGATTTAGACTTTTTAATTAGTATTATTTTAAATATTAATATTGAAAAATAAAACTCCAACTCTCAATATTATAAATATCATTAAAATATTGCAATATGAATTATATATTATTTTTCCTAATGATATCTTGTTAATTAATCCAAAAGTAACATGCATCTTACTTATACTATTAAAATTTATTTATTTATTTATTTATTTTTGCAAATATAAAAATGAGATTACATTTATTATTTTATCAAATAACATCATCTAACTTTGTAAGTGAAAAAGTCATAGTATAACTATTTGCATCACTCATATTATTTAAGTTATCCATATTAATTACAAACCACTAAATATTATTTCAAAATGAATTTGATATTTTAATTATACGAATTTCAAAAGCAGTTGAACAAAACTTTGTTTCTTTTATTTGTTATTAATTATATTAATGGATGCTTCATCTTATATACTAAAAGATAAGCCTAGAGAACCTTGAAATATAATTATCACATTATGGTTCTCAGTATTTCAAAAATTAATTTAATATACTAACCATAAAATTAATTTAATATATAAAGTTATATTCTCTCTCCGTCCCATAAATATAGACTTCCTTCTCATTTTACAAATATTAAAAAAAATTTATTATTTTTATTAAAAATATAATTTACATATATTTTTTCTACTATATCCTTAGTTTATTTTGAAAGACATTTAATAAGCAATATTAATTAGGAGTATTATAGAAATTTTATATGTCAACTAACTTATTAAAATAATAAGTGGACTATAATTTGAGACAGATAAAAAAGAAAAGTGAGCCTATTTATTTGAGACAAAAAAAATATTATTTTGCAATTATATCTTATTTTTAATTTTGAAATAATTTTATTCCTATTCCAAAATTTAATTACAATTATATGCTAAAAACTAAATTGGGGAGGAGACAAAGGGTTGCATAATTTTCTTTCCTAATTGGCACTGCACAAAATATATATTTTTTTGTGGAACCATAAATAACTTAATAAAAGATAAATAAATAACTTAATAAGAAAAAATAATAAAAAATAAAAAACAAATCATTGTCAAACAAATGGAAATATTTATTTTCTAGGTATCTTTTAATTAGGAAAAAGAAGTTTAATTATTAATAATGAATAAATAAATTTATAATTTGTAAAAAAAATATATTTATCTAAATAGATAATAAGCTAATGCACTAATCTATGTATTGACTTGGTTTTTTTTTTTATTTATTTTATTAAGTTATTGATTTATTAAGTTTAGACCTCATAAGTTTCACAAACTTATGCGATTAAGTCTCTTTTTAATTTTGCAATTAAGTCTCTTTTTAATTTTTCACATTTATTTTTCGCCGTATCAGGGCTCCAGAACTTATGCAATTAAGTCCCTCTTTAATTCTCGAATTAATTTCAAGTACAGAATCATGATAAAGTATTAGAAAATTAACTAGCCAATATAACTAGTCATAATATTTTTTAAAAAAATATATATATTTTTTAAAATAATCAATAATAATTTATAAATAATTAAAAATGAGTGATCATAATTCATAAAATAATAATAAACATAATTTTTTACTTTAACAATTTTAAATAAATAAAAATTAAAATTTAACGTCTCTTATCAACAATTAAATTAAAATAAATAAAATATAATTAATCTTAAACTCTAATTTTAAAAAATTATAAATAATAATGTCTCACTTTAAATGATTAAGAATTAAAAAAAAGATTTTTAAACAATTATAAAAAAAAATTAAATTGTAATCATTCTGAAACTAATATTAAATCATAAGAAAATAAAAGTCAAGTTAATAAATAAAAAAGTAAAGAACATAAAAAAGCAAAAAAGCAAAAAAAATTACATATATTGTAAAATCATAGTTTCTGATCTCAACTATGGTTAATAGAATTGCTCAATTTTTATTTTGTGAGGGTAGATAGTAAAGTAGAAAATAGTAAATTTATCTTACAAGTTTTCTTTTTCTTTTTTTCTTTTTATAAAATAAAATTTTAATTTTGAGCTAACTTATATTTAGTTTTGAACCAAGTAAATGTATTTGGATTAAGAGTTTATTCAATGAAAATGGCCCATTTATAAAATTTTATAATATATATATATATATATAGAGAGAGAGAGAGAGAGAAAGAGAGAGAAATGGTAGGGGGCAGCCCTCCACCCATACTATGTATATAGCTCCATCCTTGTGACCTATCAAATTTACAATAAATGTATATATACACTAGACATGATCACAATTCGGTTTGGAACCGAATCGATTAAAACTAGAATCAGTCAAAATCGAAACCGTTCCAAATCGAAATCTGAACTTTAATTTATGGTTTGGTTCAAGTTTATGATTTTTAAAAACCGGCAATTTTTATAGTTTAAAACTCAATTCAAACTATTAAATTAGTACATTTTATTTAGATTATTGCTTTTGTTTTATTTATTTTTTATTCTTTAATTTAAAATTTTTGTACTAACTCTATAAATACCACTTATATTTTAAAATTTTTTATATTTCTAAATTTTAATTTCTCTTATTTTTCTCTAATCTTTTATATATTTTAGATTTTCTATTTTTTTAATTTATTCAGTAATATTTTCAATAATCTACATTCTCATTTTTTTAAAAAAATTATAGTATAATCTTATTTTATATTCAAAATTTATTTCTATTATTTTTAAATTTTTATCTTATGTATTATTTTTTATTTTTATTACATTATAATTTCCAAAAAAATGACAAATAATCAAGGCCCGAATTTTAGATCAAGAAAAAAAATAATATAGTTAATGAATTTTTTAGACCAATTGACATAGAAAATATAATTGAAAAAAAATTAAAATGATGATTATAATTTTCAACAATCGCATAAATACAAGATGAAAGAAACACATGAATGTTAATTTATCTTTAAAGTCTAAAAAGATACATAAATAACTTATTTTTTTAAGTTGCACATATATTCTTTTTTTTAGTAAATTAATTTCAATATTTTTATTTTTTTTATAAATTTAATTAATTTTTTTAATTAAAATTATATATAAATTATCTCCTAAATTGTCCCAAACCACTTTGAATTATCATAGACCGCTTTTAAATTCCTTCTTCAAACTCTCTTCTCAAATTGTCTCTTGAACTGCCTTCGAACTGGGTTTAAATCGGAACCGGCGGTTCTTGAACCATTTTTGAACCGTCCTGTAGAAGTTTTTGGTTTAGGTTCAAGAATTTTCTAAATTGGAACCGGCGATTTCTGAACCGTGGCCATGTCTATATATATATGAGTTAGCTTGAAAATACAAAAAAAAAAAGTTAAAAAAAAATAAAAGAGCAAATAAAAATTCAATGTGATTCAGTGTAAGTCTATATCCAAGGATAAATAAAAGAAAATTTCAATAATAAACTGAAAGGTAAAAAAAATTAAAGGAAACATTTAAAAATTTATAACCTAATTATGCATAACTACATCGTGAGTCTATATGTGTGTGTAATTACTTGATAAAAAAAATTAAAAATCTTATATAATTAAATAATAAAAAATTAAAAAAATTAATTTCTAATAAAAAATTCAACTTTCAAAATAAAAATAATTAAAAACAGTAGAACTTCCTAGATAATTCAAATTTACCTTAATAATTCTTCACCTTGACTTAAAATTTTCTTATACCAAAATTAAAATTTTACTCCACCTTCTTCAAAATAAGCTAGCAATTTAATTTTTATAAATATTAATTAAATCTAAATAAGACTAAAACTTACTTAATAAAAGAGGTTTAATAATAAAATTATCAAAATTAAAACTTAACATGAAAAATAAATATGTAGCTAAATACACAACCATAGAACTTTGTACCACATATTATAATATTTTATTTGGGCAAGCTATTGGGAGCGATGTTTGCTGGGTGAATATAGCTACATGGTCTGCAAGTGTAGATATTTACCGAGAAATTTTTTAATTAGTAGGTAAATATATTTTATTTACCTATGGAGAGAAGTAACTTTCGTTGGTAAATGGAATAATATTTTATTTGGATGCAAGTGTAAATATATTTATTTATTTGTATGTATTTAGTTGTTTTTTTTTTAATTTATTAAGTATAATAGTTTTTTTTTTAAATCGTACTATTTTTTTTAGTAATATTACATAAGAAAAATATACCATATATATCAAAGTTCATACATTTTTCATAAAATTTAATATATTAATTTATAATGATAATTTGTATCAGTAAATTAATTAATGGTGGACTATATATATTAATCTAAACTTATTAAAAAAGCAAATAAAAAAAGGTTCTAATAGTTAGTTCATTTTACTTAATATTCAATAATTACTGTTCAAGAATTAATTAATGAAATATGGTTAATCTAAGTTTAAAAATCATAAAAAAAAAGTTTGCAAATCAATAAAGTAGTAACATTAACTAATATACTGAATTTAATTAATTTCCTACAGTAAATATCTAATACAATAAGCAATGAAAAAAATTAATCTTAAAATAAAAAAATCATAAAAAACTATTATAAATAAAGCAATAACATTACCTAATATATTGATGTTAATTAATTCCCTATAATTAATATCTAATAAAAAAAGTAATGAAAAAATTATTTTAAAATAAAAAATCACAAATGACTATTATAAATAAAGCAATAACACTAACTAATATAATCACATTGATTAATTTCTTAAAATTGATATCTAAAAAAATTAATATAAAAATAAAAATCATATATAACTATGATAAATAAAGCAATAACATAAACTAATATAATGACATTGATTAATTTCCTACAGTTAATATCTAATAAATCAAGCAATGAAAAAAATAATCTCAAAATAAAAAAAAAGCATATACGACTGTTATAAATAAAGCAATAATGATAACTAATATAATAAATTTAATTAATTTCTTATAATTAATATCAAATAAAATAAATAATAAAAAATTCTAAAAATAAAAAAAATCATATAAACTATTATAAATTAAGCGTGTAACACCCTTATATCTTATATATGTACAATACATATTTCTAGTATATGTAAAATATGCATATACGGTACAAAAATGTCATTGACTGGTTTAATAAAAATTGTTCACATTTCAAATTTAAAATTTCTAATACTAAATATATAAAATTAAATAGTATATAAATATTCTTTGCTCGTTATATGAACCCAAAATAAATATTTTATATGAAAATCTCTAGAAAAAATTCGCTAAAATTTTATCTGTAATTTGGACATTCCCAAAATTTTGAAAAATATAAGCTGCAAAAAGAACACTCTCAAATAATTTCAATTCACCATCTCAAATCATACTACTCAATTTCACCAAGTTTATCAAATATATATATATATATATAATTTAGAACACATTTAAACTCTCATTTCAAATAACTTAACCCAAATTTTCTTTATAGTTTACAATATATAAAATTCAAAACATAATATATTATGCATAATATTAAAAATATACAATAACATAAAATATATACATGCTGCTGACAGTGTTTCTGATATCGATATCAACTCTACACGCTCAACTACAAGTCTAGACCTGACTTGGTCTAGAAGAACTCTTTGGCTCAGCTGAATCTATCCTGTCACCTGCGCGATGTAAACAATTGCACTAAGCCGAAGCCCAGTGGTACAAACTTTGATAATAACAAAAATCAAATACAATGCCAATACACAATGCTTATGAATATCACATCATTCCATTTTCTTATACTTTCCAAATATTTCACATAAAAATAAACACAAACATGGACCCAAAGATAACTAGTATGCTATTCAAATTTCAGAGTTACTGTTTTGGTCTATAATGACATCATATGTCTAGCCCCGTAGACAATATATCAATGTAATAATCTAACTAGGCCTGAGCTTACGATCCGGTCATTTCACCTAACCTAGCTTTAAATATTTATTTTTGAGACTTACCCGGTCATGTCACCTCAAAAATATTTCACAATGATGCCCAACGTCTAGCCTGTACGCAATCATAGGTATGCCACCAAATACAGAACTCTAAAAATTGAATAACATACTAGACACACAATTTATTTAAATTTCTCATTATTAATCTCTTTCTCATTGTCACATATTCAATATAGGCACATTGCCTTATTTTCTTATTTTTTTTTCTCACTTTTCTCACTTTTCTCACTTTTCTCATTTTTCTCAATATCAATTCATTTCATTATATTTCCACATATCTCATTACATTATATCACATTTTTTTTTCATTCACAACACATTACCCAATCACTTTGGGTATTTCCCATAATACACATTTTAATCACATTTACACAATTTAGCCATTATCAATGAGTTTTCACAATGCATTTAACACATATATGACATTACAAATGTCATAGCACATTATTCATACACAACCAATGTACCAAGTAGTTTAACACATTTTTCAACCAAAATGAGTTAAGCCCAACTGTCATACAAACATAATCAATGTATTTAAAGTTTGTACATACCTCAAATAGCAACCCAAAGCAAGCTTAAACAACCTCCAATCCTATCTTTCTAACTTGCCCTTCACCACTTGGATGAAGCAAAATAACCTCCCTCAATGCCTAAACCAAATGTGATAACAAATAATCATTTAGTATCACATTTAATAGTATTTTCAATATTAAACCATAATTAAACATCACTCCTACAAATTTTAAAAAATTTAGCATTTCCTTATTTTAACATTAGAATTCCATTCTATTCCATTTAAATTAGTGTTTTAAGTTTATTTATATTATTAAAAATAAATTTTAATACATTTAAACCATTTACATCACAAAAATACATTCTTATATACAAAACTCTAAAATGACATAACCTTCTCCCATTGAAAGTTTTCCATTCCAACACAATCCATTAATCATTTCAAGCTTATTTTCATCACTTTTAACACTAAACAACCTGCTTAAACAAATAAAATCACACAATTCAATAACTTTAAAAAATTACTTTTTCAAAATCCTAAATCTCCACTTCCATTCTCAAACTTCAACCAAACACAACCAAATCTAATATTTGACTTTAAAATGCTTGTTTATGCATGAAAACAACTCATTTGGAATTAATTTGCACAATTAAAGCTCATGTTTTCACAAACCCATAAGTTTCATAACCTAAATTCTCTCTCTTCACCATTCTTTATCCAAACTCCATCATCTCTTCAATCTAACCTTAAAATTATTGTTAACTACCCAAAATAACATCATAAAAACCAATTCCAACAAATATAACATACCACTTCAAAAATTCAAAACTCACATAATTCAATTTTCCATGGAATTTAAAGAAAATAGTTAGATACTTACCAACTGATGAAAAAACTTCTAAAACTCCACTTTTTCAATCCTTGGTGTATGGAAGAAGAAAAAATCTCCCCTTGTTGGATATGGAGTTTCGGCCTAGATGAAGAAGAAGAAGAAGATGAAGACTTTTTTTTTATTTTCTTTTTATTTTCTTTCATCTTTATTTTAAACCATATATATATTAAAATAATTTAATAATTAATTAATTATTTAGTAAATTAAAAGTCCTAAATTCCCTCTTCCATTAAAAAATAATTTATTTTTGAATTATTTTATTAATTTTAAATTTCTAAAATTTATTTAAAAAAATGTCATTGGACTTTGACTTTTATTTTAAAAAGTGTTGACTTTTATATGTTATGTATATTTTTAAATATATATCATTTATATATTCCACTTTTTCATTTAAAATCTCTTCATTTTTTTTATTTAAAACCATTAATTTAATTTATCCTTTTAAATTATAATTTATTTTATCAAATTTTCCAAAATTTAAAAATTTTTAAAAATTTTGGGATATTACAAATCTCTCCCCCCTAAAACAAATTTCGTCATCGAAATTACCTATTCTCAAGTATGGAATAATTGGAGAAACTAACTCTGCATCTCCTGCGCACTTTCCCATGTCGCCTCCTCAGTGGCATGTTTCCTCTAAAGGGCTTTCATAAGTGGCACCCTCTTATTCCTCAATTCTTTAACCTCTCGTGCCAAAATCGCCACTAGTTCTTCCTCGTAAGTCAGATCTAGACTCATCTCAATAGATTCCACTGATATGATATGAGATGGGTCAGACCTATATCTCCGAAGCATAGAGACATAGAAGACATTATGAATTCGATCCAATTCAGACGGCAATGCTAGTCTATAAGCCACTGGATCAACTCTCTCCAACACCTCATATGGTCCTATAAAACGAGGACTAAACTTTCTTTTTCTACCGAATCTCAGAATCTTCTTCCATGGAGATACCTTCATAAACACTTTATCTCTTACACTGAACTCTATGTCTCTTCTCTTCAAATCTGAATAGAATTTCTATCGGTCTGAAGCTGCTTTCAAATGACCCCGAATCACCTTCACTTTCTCTTCTGTTTCCTTAATTATATCGGGACCGACCAGTTTATCTTCTCTGACCTCATCCCAACAAAAAAGTGTCTTGCATCTCCTGTCATATAAGGCCTCATAAGGAGTCATCCCAATACTGGACCGATGACTGTTGTTATAAGCAAACTCAATTTGTGGCAAAAGTCTATCCCAATTCCCTGTAAAATCAATGATATAGCTCCTCAACATATCCTCCAGAATTTGTATCACTCTCTCTGACTGCACATCTATCTGAGGATGAAAAGCAGTACTAAAATGCAACCAAGAACTCAAAGCATCATCCAAACTCTTCCAAAATCTCGAAATAAACTGGGGATCTCGATCCGACATCGAAAAAACTGGGACTCCATGCAACCTCACTATCTCAATGATATACAGCTCAGCCAACTGTAGACCCTTAATTTTTAACACAGTCCGGTCCGTTATTTTATTTAGTCCATAATAATTTTTGTGTTATCTTAATTAAATAATATTTGTTTTAGTATTTATTTTTTATAATTTTTAAAAATTATTATAATAATAAAAAATAATAATAAAAAATAAATAAATAAAAATAAAAATCGGGCGACGAAAAAATCATCGCCAAAAACAGTGGACGAAATGGCCTGGGGCCATTTCGCCCATAGGTTTGCAATTTCGCCCGGCCCGCAGCCCGCCAGCGCTCATAACCCCTCGCAGCCCAACGCAGTTTTCGCCAGTAAAAATTTTTCGACGCAATTTTTTCCGAAACCAAATTCTATTTGGTTTCGATTTTCTTTTCTTAATTAAATATAGTTTCCATAAACAATTAAAATTAATTATCTAAATTTCCTATAAATAAGACTAAAAAATACAGAAAAAGGGAGGAGGAATCGGACATTGGACTGGGACTTGGATTTTGAACTGGAACTTTACAAATTGATTGGACTTTTTAGAAGAGAATAAGGAAGCAAGCAATCAAGCTATCAAAGGCAGCAACTTTCCCTTTGTCTCTGTTCATCCAAGAAGTAATTTTTGGTGGAACCAACGTACAAAGGTTTGAATCTCTAATTTCTTTTTATTTTCTTACAGTAGCTTTATTTTTTTTTATTCATAAGATTATACACACAAAAACTTGATCTATAAATATGTAGTAACGTTGATCTTCGTTTCAATGACATAAATGATCTTTTCTGTTTCTTCTAAACCTTAAGAACCCCAGAAATACTTTTTTGTTTCTTCTAAACCTCAAAACCCTAAATCTTTCCTTTCTTCAAAAACCTTAAAAGAAATACTTTTTTGTTTCTAAAATCCTTAAATCATTTTGTTTATTTCCAAAAGCTTTTAAAAACCTTAAACTGTTTTCCTCTAAATCTTTTCCAAAATTTCCAAATGTTTTGTTAAATCACCAAACTCTAACTTACTTTAAACTATTTTCCTCAACTTCAAAACCAAAACAATAAACCCTCCAAACTAGTTAATCTAAACCCTAAGTTTTCCTAAACCCTAATTTCCTCAAAACTAATATGTAAACCCTAATTTTCCTAAACCCTAAATCTTTAAAATGTCCAGTAGCATTATTCATTTAAAAAAATAATATTCGTTACTCAAAATTCCAAAACCCTATTTTCTATTTTCTAAACCCTAAAATCTTAATTTTCAACACTAAAACCTACAATCCTAGAAACCAGTTTCTAAAATTTTATGGGGCGCTGCTCCCTTGACCCCCGCCCGCTAACTGGCTAGCGGGACCACCGTATGGGCTCATCGAAGGGGTCAATATTCATTTGTGTATTTTGAGTCTGCGTATTTAATTTTTCTTTTTCCAAAGCCCTAATTTAGTAATTAAAATTCTAAAATCCTATTTTAAGATGTGAACCCTAAATTATATATTTATTGCTTTATTTAATTTTAGATTTGATTATGTAGTTTATTATATGCTTTGATTTATTTAATTTCAATGCTTGATTTATTTAATTTATCATGGATGAATGCTTATATTGATGTTTAATATCTTTGATAATGATTTATTTATGATGAATGGTTATTTACTTCTATCAATTTATTTAGATTTTCAAATGTTGTAAGAGGTATGTTTCCATTTTGTGGGTACCTCATTAGTTAAATATCATGTAATTTAAATTGTTTTTATATTTTAGACCAATGTAAAGGGCATGTTTCTACCTTTTGGTGGGTGTCCTATTAGTTTAGATGTGGATGATGTAAAGGACATGTTTCCATCCTCGGATGGGTGTCCATTTATTTGTTTTGTTTGGATATTGCTTTGATTTTAATATAACGATGCGTTATTTTAATTGTGTGTAATATGGATAATATTGTTATATTTAAAAATTTTATAATATTGAGACCTGTAAAAGAGGTCGGGTCCAATGAACCGGGCGTTGCGGGGGTGCTGGGCCATTTCTCACCTTCCCTACACATACCCAACTTTCCCAACCCATTAGGGGGTTGCGGATTCCTTAGGAATCGAGTCATCCACCCCTTTCTTTTTCCCGGCCCGTCCTGGTGGCGACTCAATTTTCTTCGGACTTAGGTCCATGTTCTCTGTTTTACTGGATTTTGTTATAGATTAGTGTCTTGTATATTATGATAATTATTGTTTTATTTAGGTATTTTGTTAGTTTTTATCGGTTTATTTAGTGTTTTCATTAATTTTGTTAGTTTTAGTTTATTTCAGTGTTTATATCGTTTTTGATCTAGTTTTTAGTATGTGTTTATGTTTTGTTGGTTAATGTTTATTTACTTCTTATTTATAATTTGTTTGAGTTTTGTTTTAGGTTAAAAAAAAAGCCAAGGAACCAAGACTGAAAGAAAAATGGACAGTAGCTGACACAGGCAGAGGACACGGCTAAGTCACTGGCCGTGTCCCATATCAAGCTGAAAAGAAGCCACAAGACACAGTGATGGACACAGGCAAGGGACACGGCCAAGTCACTGGCCGTGTCCCTCCAAAGAAGCTCAAACACGGCCAAGTCACTCCAACTTGGCCGTGTCTCACCTAAATCCAAAGCAAAGAAGAGCAATTCTCACAGTAGGTGACACATGCAAGGGACACGACCAAGTCACTGGCCGTGTCCCTCCAAAATGGTCCAACTTGGCCGTGTCACCATCAACTTGGCCGTGTCTCTCCCTCCAATTCACCTCCAACACGGCCAAGTTCACTCTAACTTGGCTGTGTCACTCATGGATCAATAAAGACACGCGGAGGTTTCGTATAAATAAAAAAGTTAGGGTTTTTCTTAAGGACTGTTGACGATTTGGAGAGCAGATTGAGCCGTCAAATTAGAGATTAGGGTTTTGATAACTTTGTTTTCTTTTGATTTTGATTAAACTTTGGATCAAAACTAGCTTAGATTAGATTGTTCTAGCCATTGATACATCCTTCTTGCAAGATTTGAACAAGAGATTCTTCAGAAGCTTCAAAGAGTTTGTAACTTGGTTTTGTTCTCGAACTTATTCTCTTTATTTTCATTGAAATTGTATTAATGGATATTATCATGTCTAATTTGATTTCTTTGAATATTAATGAGATGAGTATGTTGATTGCATTATGAACTAATTTGATATAGTCTAGGGTTTGTATGGATCTGCTATGATTGTATGAATTGGTTATTCTCTTAGCTAATAATTTCTTTAGCCTTGATTGAATGGAAAATTGTTAATATATAATTGATTGGCCACCAATTATGTGTTTTAGGTATTAGATGATGGATTGAGAGATGAAGTCTAATGCTGGAACAATTCAATTAAGGACTTAGGTGAATTAGAGATATAACCTATTAAAAAGATTATTTCAATTGTAAAAAAATTAGTTGAATGAGGTTTGAATGCGAGAGCTTATTTCCTTGACTCGATTAATTGAGTTGATTGAGATTTAATATTTGAAATTAAATTAGTTAAGAGGAATAACCGTTCATACGTATGAGTAGTAGAGAAGTGCAAACCCTAGTTCTTTCTATCAAGTGAATCAAAACAATCAACTTAATTTACTTTTATTCGTTTTAAACTTCAATCAATCTTCTTCATTAATTAGCAATTTAAATTTTCTTCATACTTGTTATCCATAATCTAATAATCAATTAGTCACTTTAGCTTCCTTGAGAGACGACCTTGGGGCGATCATCTGTAACACCCCCATATCCAATGCACACACACTACAACCACAACAATGTAGCATAAGTGCACCAAACATAGGGATGCTACGGTTTCCTTAACATTCAAAACATTTTAAAACTTGATACCATATCCATATCATTATATCTTATTAACAAAATAGATCATTTACTTATAAAACAAAACATATTAGTTATATATATATACATTTATATATTACACAGCGGAAGTTATAAAATATGTATATATATGAAAACATTTGAATACATATTTACTATTATACATATATTTACATTATCAACAAAACTTTACACAATATAAAAGATTTATACATGATTGGCAAGTCAGCTCTGATCTTTAAGCTCCCAAAATCAACTCTTCAATGTCTACTCTCACTCGGTCTCGAAGAGCTCTCGGGTTCGATTCTATCAGTTCTATCACCTGCGCGATTAAACACTATCGCTCTAAGCCAAGGGCTTAGTAAGATAAAACATGCAATAGACATGCTTAAATGTTATACAATGCCAATTTTAATTTATATCATACATGTAACAACATAGATGGAAAGCTAACAACATACATTTACATTTCATAACCTAGCGTACATATATGTATATCACATTTCAACATTCTTGCATATACTTTATTAGTTAATCATTTAATCATCCATGAACAACACTAAGCAAAGACAAGCATGGGCCCAAGACACACTAATATGTCATTCAATTTTCAGAGTTAATGCTTTGGTTTTGTTATCACATTTATCAATATCAATATCATATACCCAACTAGGCTTCAAGGATTAAGTTCAACCAAGCTTCAAGGGGAGCAAAGCATGCTAAGCATCAACCCAACTTGGCTTCAAGAACTAACCCAACCTAGCTTCAAGGGTTGTAACATCTCAATTAGGCTTCAAGGATTCAATCCAACCTAACTTCAAGAGATTGTTACACTCATTAGGCATGCCACCAACAACAAACTCTGAAAATGGAATAACACATTAGCCACACAATTCATTTAGATTTCATTCTCAATTCTCATTATCATTTAGGCAAACATGCCTCATTTATCTCCATTAAATCACCTTAGCCAATAACAATGGCTCCACATTTCATTTCACAATATAACACTTCATTATTCAAGTGTATATTTATCTCACATAACATCATTCATAAATATTAACATTTCATTCCACATTACTCATAAAACACATTACCATTCAAAGTGCATAACATAACATTGTTAATTCTCAACAATGCAATTAGGGCAAAACACAATTGACATGATTCATAGCTTTAGGACCATCCACATTCATTTGATTAGATCATTCTTGTGTTTGAAACATGTTTATAATGTTCATGTTTAAGTTTAGGAACAATGGAACTTTTGAAGAATTTAAACCATGCAAAGAGAACCAAGAAATCAAACAATGTTCAAATCATTTGAAGGGCACGCCCAACTCACTTGATTGACACGCCCAACCAGCTTGAGTGACACGCCCGTGTCCTTAAAAAGAAAAGAGGCAGTAGCTTCCTCAAATAAATGACACGCCCAACCAACTTGAGTGACACGCCCGTGTCCTTAAAAAGAAAAGAGGCAGTAGCTAATTCAAACAATTGACACGCCCACTCCCCTAAGGGACACGCCCACTCCCCTAAATTGCTTTTGGCCGTGTCACCAAATCACAAAACCATAACTAAAACCAACCCTTTCTCTATTGCACTCAAACACAATATTCATCATATAACATATTTCACATGAACATAATCAATGTTCTAAACACATATTCATCACAAAAACTACTTCACCACACATTAATATCACAATAAAACACATATTAACTCAAAACCCTAAAATCAACATCCTTTATTTCCAACAACAACCTTCAATTAAACTCATAACTTAAAATCAATTTAACACTTGAAAACACAACTAAACACATCTCAAATCCACCAAATCACAAAATCATCAAACCCTACTTTACTTCCAACACAACTTCCAAATAAGTAAAGAAAACAAGAAAATACTTACTTGAAAAGAAGAAATTCCACAAATCCTTTGTCAAAACCTTGGATTGCTTCATCAATTTGCTTCTTGCCTCAAGAACACTTCTCTTTTCCTTTTTCTAATGGAGAGCCGGCCACTTCATGAAGAAAGAAGACAATGATCAATATACAAAGTCAAATTTTGCTTTTAAACTCCACCAAGTATTCTTATCCAAGCAAATACCAATATGCCCTCAATCATTTAGCCAACTTTTGTCTCATATGAGCCCTCATATGTAATTTCATTAACAACCAAAAATATCTTCTTCCACTTAACCATCACCTTGACTCTTCATTTGACCACTTTATATGTTATATATATCATCATATACACAACATATACATTTGTCTCTAAACCCTAATTCTTCCTCCAAAACACATATGCACAAGCATTCACTTTCCAATTTCTTTTCTTATCCCATCATATACATTCAATCCAATTTAACAATAACAACAACAACAACAACAACAATAATCAAAACTTCTAAGCCACATATGAGGATATTACATCATCTTTGCTACAACTACCTCGTATACTTGCGAGTGACGCTTTGTGGTAGAGTTAATTTGAGCGCAACAAGTTTTTGGCGCCGCTGTCGGGGAGGCTAATTGGCGTAATTGTTTATTAGGCAAAAAAAAATATTTTAGATTATTTTTCATTGTTTATTTTTTATTTTATTTTGTCTTTTGTTTTTAATAATTTCTTTTTTCTAGAAATTTTTGTTTATGCAAGGTAGGAGATCACTCGAAGGAGAGCTATATCCATTTATTCCAGAAATTCAGAGAGTGAAAATGAGCAGGGAAGAGTTTGAGCTCTACACCAGATTTGATACAGAGGAGGACACTTTTGAATTTGAGTTAGATTCTGCACAATCAGTTAAAATTGCTGAAGAAAGACAAAGAACCATGAGAGATTTTGCTAGACCTGTCATTGGGACTTTCACATCTTGTATAAGGCTGACAGATGCAGCAAGGAATTATGAGTTGAAGAACATTCATTACAACATGCTGCCATCATTCTATGGAGTTCCAAATGAAGATCCTTTGAACTTTATTCGGGATTTCTACTCCACCCTCAACACTTTTCCATTGGGAGGATTAATAGAGGATCAGTTGAGGATGAGGTGTTTTCCATATACTTTGAAGGATAGGGCAAAGAGCTGGCTTATGATGTTGCTCGAAAACTCACTGACAACTTGGGAGCAAGTTTATAATAAATTCATGGGCAAGTTCTACTCACATCAAAAGACAGCTGAATTGAGAGGGAAGATTGCTACATTCTCTCAATTTGAAGGAGAACCATTTCATGAGGCTTGGTACAGATTTAAGATGCTATTGATCCAGTGTCCACATCATCACTACCCACTTTAACTTCTTAATCAGTTTTTCTATGATGGTCTAACCCAGCAATTTCAGAATACAGTTGACAATGCAGCTGGGGGAGCCATGGGAGAAAAGACAGCTGATGAGACTTATGAGATCTTTGAGATGTTGGGAGCTAATTCTCAACAAAAGAGTGTAAGGGGAAGAAGTAAAGGGGTGAATCAACTGGAGGCCAATAGTGAGATGGTCAGTCAAATAGCTGAATTGACAAGGCAGGTTCAGATGCTAAACATGAAGAACAACATTTCTTCATCTACTCAAGAAGTGTGTGGAATCTGTGGGACATTTGGGCATGGAGAAAATATATGCCCCTCTGCCTATGAATCTTTTGGGAATGAAGCTGAGCAAGTTAATGCTATGGGGGGATTTCAACCAAGAGCCAAGAATGATCCTTACTCCAACACTTACAATCCTGGTTGGAGGAGTCACCCCAATTTTTCCTGGACAACAAATAATGCTCAACAGCCTTTCCATTTGCTCTAGAGATAGAACCAACAGCAGGGCCAATCCTCAAATCAAGGTCAGCCTAAGAGAGAGAGTTTGGAGGAAAGTTTACAGGCTTTTATCCAAGACAGTGCTAAAAATCAAGAGATGAACAACAAGAGGCTGGATTCACTAGAAGCATCTTTTAAGAAGGTGGAGACCCAAGTGGGGCAACTTGCTCAATAGATGCAGATTCAACAAAAGGGGAAGTTCCCAAGTCAACCTGAGCAGGCACAATCAGTGTGTAATATCCTCATTTATGCCCTAGAAGTTTTGAGTATGTTGTTGTTATTGTGGTTGTTGATATATATATTGGGAAGTGAATGTTTGTGCATATATGTGTTAAATTGTAAGAGAAAAGAAATGGGAAGAGAATGTATATGTATATGTGTTTTGGAGAAGAAATTTAGGGTTTAGAGACAAATGTATATGTTGTTTATATGATGATATAATTAACATATACATTGGTCAAATGAAGAGTCAAGGTGATGGTTAAGTGGAAGAAGATATTTTTGGTTGTTAATGAAATTACTATAAAGGGCTTATATGAGACAAAGAGTTAGTTATATGGTTAAGGGTGTTTTGGTAATTTTCCTTGTAAGATGCATGGTGGAGATTAAAAGAAGAAAAGGTGTTTGACTTGTGCATTTTCTTCTTTCTTTCTTGAAGTGGCCGGATTCTCCATAGACAAAGAGAGAAAGAGAGGTGATCTTGAGGTTTGAAGCATTTTGAAGAAAGAAACAAGGGTTTTGGTTAAAGATTTGTAGATTTCTTCATTTGAGGTAAGATCTTTTCTTTAATTTCTTCAATTCTTTTGAAGTGGTGTGAGAAAGGAATTAGGGTTTGTTGGTTTGATGATGAGAAGTTGAGTTGGTGAAGGTGTTGGAAGTGATTGTGTTGAGTAAGAGTTGTGTTTAGTGAAATTGTTTCTGTTTTACAATTAGTAAAGGCTGTGATTTGTATGATTTTTAATTAATTATAGAAAAATGTTCTTAAAGTGAATTTTTGATATGTTGTGCCTCTATGAGTGTAGAATGACTGAAAAATATGTTGATTCGATTTTGGAATGGTTATGAGTTTAGAAAGATTATTTTCATTAGACCTGTTCCAGCAGGTACCTTAACTGGGACAGCTATATTTCGTGATTTTTAATAAAATGTAGAAAAATCATATCCAATCGAATTTTGGATATGTTGTTGCTTAGTGAGTCTAGTATTTGAGAAAAATAATTTGGAACCACGTTGATTGAATTTGATTTATGGAATTCACAAAGTTCAGAACTGCTGCCAGGATGCAGGGCAACTGGGGCAGTCTGGTTAGGTGAACTATTTGACCAAGATTTTGTGTTCAGTTTGATCTGAAATTTTAAAGGGATGATTTTAAGATACAAAACTAAATTCTGTAAAAATTTTAGAATTTTTAGTCAAGTAGATTATTTTATACAATTTTTCAAAATAAGGATAAAATGGAGTTTAAAACCAGAATGTACTATTTATGGTTAGGGTTTTAATTCTTGGTTCTTTTTGCATTGCTTTGGTTTTCCAAAGGTAGGTTGGTCCTTAAACCTAACCCTAAACACTTTAAACACACTTGAATCAATGAATGTTATAATCAATTGTTCTTTGCCCTAATTGCATTGTTGAGATTGAACAATGTTATGTTGTGCATTGTGAATGGTAATGTGTTTCATGAGTAATGTGGTATGAAATGTTGATATTTATGAATGATGCTATGTGAGATATAATGTGATCATGGATGAGATATATATATATATATACTTGAATAATGAGATGTTATATTGTGAAATGAAATGTGAAGCCATTGTTATTGGCTAAGATGATGTAATTGAAAGAAAGAAGGCATGTTTGCCTAAATGTGATGAGAATTGAGAATGGAAATGAATTGTTTGTTTAATATGTTATTCAGTTTCAGAGTTCTGGATTTGGGTGGCATGCCTAAGAAATGATGACAGGTAACAGTCTTGCCGGGTTGAGGACCTCCTCATAGGTGTTGAGTTGATGGTCCAAGAGACTGGGTCTGTTACACTATGAGATATATGATTTGTAACAGTCTTGCCGGGTTGAGGATCTCCTCATATGTGTTGAGTTGATGATCCAAGAGACTGGGTCTGTTACACTTGCCTACGGGCGTGATTATTGTGACTATGAACCAAAGCAGTAACTCTGAACTCTGAATATCGTATTAAATACTTGTTGGGCCCATAGGTGTCAGGGTTATATGAATGTCCTAAATAATGTTATGAGTTAATGAAATGAGATGTTGGTTATTGAGTATGATTGATTAATGTTGAATGTGGAAAGATGTTGAAATGTGGTATGCTCATATGACTATGATTTGTGAAATGCATAATTATGTGGTTAACTTTATATTTATGATATTGATCTTATCAATAACATATGTGGCATTGCATTACATTAAAGCATACCATTAGCATGTTTTATCTTACTAAGCCGTTGGCTTAGCGCGAATGTGATTCTTCGCGCAGGTGACAAGGAAGAACCAGAGAGTTCCTCTAGGCCGAGTCGAGCCTAGATTTTGAAGATTGAATAGTGGGCTTTAAGATCGAAGACTGACTGCCAAACATGTATAAATTTTATGTGTTGTAAAACTTGAGTTTTGATGTATATGAATTTGTAAATATTGTTACTTTCCGTTGCATAGTGAACAAAGATTTTATCTGCTGTATTTCATAATAAACCTTTACTTTATTTTGTATTAGAAGTGTAAATCCTTTTTGCAGGTTGTAGTTGAGGTTATAAGGGGGATTTATTGGAAGTGTACTGAGAATGATTTTGTTTGCATTGGTTTGTGTAAAAATGTTTTCAAAAATTAGAAAAAAAAAAAACCAGTTTTGTCGACACTTGGGATTGAATTTTTAGGCAAAACTATGGCAAAATTTCTATAAAAATCGGAACAAAAATTTGACTAAGTAAAAGTGGTAGCAACATTAGGATAGGGTGGCGCCTCTACTCAGCTTACACACGTAGGTCGGGAAGGGGTGTTACAATTTTTGGTATCAGAGCCTAGGTTTGAGATTCTCAACCTAGATCAATTGTAAGAAAAAGAATATTTTGATTTTTAAAGTGGGTTTTTGAATGTTTTGGTATGGCAGTCTTTGATCTTTAATGAGGAATATTCTGCTGTGTTTGCAGATATAGGTAGAGATGGCATCTCATTCACGACAATCTGTTGAGGGTAGTGCCGAGAGTATTGCTCCTGCTGAGGGAGCTAGGGTTGATAGTGTTGAGGAGGCACCTGCTTCGGTGTCGGGTAGACCAGCTGGGGAGGAGGTTCCGCCAGCCTGGTTTAGGCCTATGTTGGAAGCTATGAGACAAGCACCTGTGCAACCACAGCCACCGCCACCACCCCCTCAGCCTTCGGTACCAGTAAGGCACTATGATAAGCTAAGGAAATATGGAGCAGAGGATTTCTTTGGTACAGTTGATCCGGCTGTAGCAGAACAGTGGCTTGATAGAGTTCAGAGGGTATTTGTGCAGTTGCAAGCCACTTCAGAGGAGAAGTTTGACTATGCAAGATCTTTGCTACAGAAGGATGCCTACGACTGGTGGAAGACAGTGCCCCATTCTATGGATGATCCACCAACCTTGTCTTATGTGGATTTTCTGAGAGAATTTGAGTTGAAGTATACTCCTAGGGAGTATAAAGATGGGAAGAAAAGAGAGTTTCTAGATTTGAAGCAAGATCATCGGACCGTAACTGAGTATGAAGTTGAGTTTATTCGACTGAGTCAGTATGCTGGGGGTATCATTACTGATGAGATTGATAGATGTCGGCGATTTGAGGAGGGATTGAGGCCCTCGATCATGTGCTTAGTGGCTGGATCCAGATATCAGGATTTCTCACAGCTTGTGGCAGCAGCTCGAAGTGTAGAGCGAGCTCAAGTTATTGCAGCTGCTTCAGAGGAAGAGGTTAGGGTTAGAAGGCCCCAGTTCGAGGCAGGGTCTTCTTCTGCGAAGAGGGGTAGAGGAAGTTTTGTTCCTCGGAGTAGTAGGAGCCAGAGACCAGTGGGTAGGTCAGTGCAGTTCCAGAGGCAGAGATTTAGACCTGCAGCTTCAGTAGCGAGTGCTCCTACTCCTGGAGTTCAGAGATCCACCTTACCTGTGTGTAACCAGTGTGGTGGAAGACATGGGGGCGTTTGTTGGAGGCATAGTAGATCAGGGGTATGCTTCAGGTGTGGATCACCTGACCACTTTGTGAGAGACTGTCCTGAGAGGCAGGATCAGATGCCAGTTGATTCTGCTGCTTCTCGAGCTAGTGTGAGGGGAGGCAGAGGAGGCAGAGGTGCCAGCCGGGGAGGTAGACCAGGATTCAGTTCTAGAAGAGGTACTACATCCAGGGAGGGTAGACCAGAGGAGGTTGGATCTTCCCAGAGGATGTATGTTATGCAGAGACAGCCAGATACATCGGCAGTCATAGCTGGTACTTTTTCTTTATTTAATACTCCAGTACTTGCTTTGATTGATCCGGGTTCCACACATTCATATATTAGTGCATTTGTTTTGCCTGTATCTGATTTGCATGCTGAGTCCCTAGGATTTGATGTGTTGGTAACAAATCCGTTAGGGCATAGTGTGGTTGTGAGTAAGGTGCATAGAGATAGTGCAGTAGTGGTGCAGGGTGAGGAGTTCCTTGGGGATTTGATTGAGATGCCATTTAAGGAATATGACGTGATCTTAGGTATGGATTGGCTATCTCGACATGAAGCTGTGGTGGATTGTAAAAAGAAAATTGTTTCTTTGAGAACGGGTGATGGTAGAGAGGTGATAGTATCTAATGAGCAGGAACAGCTAGCCTCCTTATTTGTTTCAGCTGTTGCAGCCAGGAGGTTGATTAGAAAGGGGTGTGAAGCCTATCTTGCTCATGTGGTGGATACTAGAGTGAAGGGTTCCCCTATTGATAGCATTGCCACAGTTGCTGAGTTCCCGGATGTGTTTCCAGAGGAGTTGCCAGGGTTGCCTCCTGAGAGAGAGGTGGAGTTCGGTATTGAATTGTTGCCTGGTACCACTCCTATCTCTATTACTCCTTATAGAATGGCACCAGCAGAATTGAGGGAGTTGAAAGTGCAATTACAGGAGTTGTTGGACAAAGGATTCATTCGCCCCAGTGTTTCTCCTTGGGGAGCTCCTGTGCTATTTGTGAAGAAGAAAGATGGTACTATGAGGTTGTGTATCGATTATAGGCAATTGAACAAGGTGACTATTAAAAATAAATATCCTTTGCCTAGAATCGATGATCTCTTTGATCAGTTGAAGGGAGCGTCAGTGTTCTCCAAAATTGATTTGAGATCTGGGTACCATCAGCTGAGGGTAAGAAGTGAAGATGTTCCTAAGACTGCTTTTCGGACCAGGTATGGGCATTATGAGTTTTTAGTTATGCCTTTTGGTCTAACGAATGCACCTGCAGCTTTTATGGATTTGATGAATAGGGTGTTTAGGCCCTATTTGGATCAGTTTGTAGTGGTCTTCATTGATGATATACTGGTGTATTCGCGGAATGAAGAGGAGCATGATATGCATCTGCGGATTGTGTTGCAGATTTTGAGAGAGAATCAGTTATTTGCCAAATTGTCGAAGTGTGAGTTCTGGTTGGATCAAGTTGCTTTTCTCGGACATATTGTTTCTGCAGAAGGCATCAGAGTTGATCCGAGCAAAGTTGAAGCCATTTTAAATTGGAGTCCACCCAAGTCTGTGACAGAGATTAGAAGTTTTCTGGGTTTGGCAGGCTATTACCGACGGTTTGTGAAAGGGTTTTCTTTGATAGCTACTCCACTCACCAGATTACTTCGAAAGGGAGTGAGATTTGTGTGGACAGATCAGTGTCAGGCTAGTTTTGAGCAGTTGAGAGAGTTGTTGACTCAAGCGCCTGTTCTTACTTTACCTGTTGAAGGCAAACCATATGTGATCTACAGTGATGCTTCACATAGAGGTTTGGGGTGTGTATTGATGCAGGAAGGGAAAGTTATAGCTTATGCATCTCGACAGTTGAAACCGCATGAGCTTAACTATCCGACCCATGATTTAGAATTGGCTGCCATTGTGTTTGCATTAAAGATTTGGCGCCACTATCTGTTTGGGGAGAAATGTTTCATCTACACTGATCACAAGAGTTTGAAGTATTTGGGTGTCCAGAAAGAACTCAATCTTCGTCAGAGGAGATGGTTAGAATTGATTAAAGACTACGACTGCTTGATTGACTATCATCCAGGTAAAGCAAATGTTGTTGATGATGCCTTGAGTCGGAAGTCTTTAGCTGGTTTAACTGTTTACTCGCTCTCGTTGCTTGTTGAGTTGAGAGCATTGCATGCCAGTTTTGTACCTTGTGTTGATGGTGCATTATTGGCACAGTTGCAATTAAAGCCGATTTTGTTAGATCAGATCAAAGAAGCTCAGTTGGCCGATAAGAAGATTCAGAAGATTTTTTCAGATTGCAAGAATGGGAAGACTAGAGATTTTGTTGTGAAAGATGATGGGAGTCTCTGGTTTAAGAACCGATTGTGTGTACCCGATGATGCTGATTTGAAAAGAGTCATTTTAGAAGAAGCTCATCAGTCAATGTTTGCTATGCATCCGGGTAATACGAAGATGTATCATGATTTGAGACAGCATTATTGGTGGATTGGTTTGAAGAGAGACATTGCTGAGTTTGTATCGAAATGTCTCACTTGTCAGAAGGTTAAAGCAGAGCATCAAGTTCCAACCGGGTTGCTTCAACCATTGTCAGTGCCAGAATGGAAGTGGGAAAGAGTGACAATGGATTTTGTGTCTGGTTTGCCATTGACACAAAAGAAGCATGATGCTATATGGGTGATTGTGGATAGATTGACTAAGACAGCTCATTTCCTTCCGGTTCGAATGGATTACTCTTTGGAGAGATTGGCTGAGCTGTATATCCATGAGATTGTGAAACTACATGGTGTTCCAACTTCTTTAGTGTCTGATCGAGATCCCAGGTTTACTTCCAGATTTTGGAAGAGTTTGCATAGTGCTTTAGGTTCTCGACTGCACTTCAGCACTGCTTTTCATCCACAGACGGATGGACAGTCAGAGAGGGTGATACAGATTATTGAGGACATGTTGAGAAGCTGTGTCATCGATTTCTCTGGAAGTTGGGATAGGTTTTTACCTCTTGTGGAGTTTGCTTACAACAACAGTCACCAATCCAGCATTGGTATGGCACCGTTTGAAGCATTGTATGGCAGACGGTGTAGGACACCTCTTTGTTGGAATGAGCTTGGAGATAATAAGTTGGTTGGTCCTGATTTGATTCAAGAAACTGAAGATAAAGTAAAGTTGATTCGAGGCAGGTTAAAAGCAGCTTCAGACCGACAGAAGTCTTATGCAGATCTAAAAAGGAGAGATATAGAGTTTGATGTTGGAGATAAGGTATTTCTGAAAGTGTCTCCTTGGAAGAAAATTTTGAGGTTCGGTCGGAAAGGAAAATTGAGTCCTCGTTTCATTGGGCCGTATGAAGTGTTAGAAAGAGTTGGGCCAGTGGCGTATCGACTTGCTTTGCCACCTGAGTTGGATCGTATTCATAATGTATTCCATGTTTCTATGTTGAGGAGATATAGGTCGGATCCATCTCATGTGTTGCCATTTGAGTCTATTAAAGTGAGCCCAGATTTGACATTTGAAGAGGAACCAGTTGCTATCTTGGCACGAGAAGTGAAAGAGTTAAGGAACAAGAGAGTGCCATTGGTGAAGATTCTTTGGAAGAATCATGCAAAAGAAGAAGCGACTTGGGAAAGTGAGCATACCATGCGAGAGCAGTATCCGCAATTGTTTCAGCTTTGATATCAGGTAATTTCGAGGACGAAATTTTCTTTTTAGAGGGGGAGAATTGTAATATCCTCATTTATGCCCTAGAAGTTTTGAGTATGTTGTTGTTATTGTGGTTGTTGATATATATATTGGGAAGTGAATGTTTGTGCATATATGTGTTAAATTGTAAGAGAAAAGAAATGGGAAGAGAATGTATATGTATATGTGTTTTGGAGAAGAAATTTAGGGTTTAGAGACAAATGTATATGTTGTTTATATGATGATATAATTAACATATACATTGGTCAAATGAAGAGTCAAGGTGATGGTTAAGTGGAAGAAGATATTTTTGGTTGTTAATGAAATTACTATAAAGGGCTTATATGAGACAAAGAGTTAGTTATATGGTTAAGGGTGTTTTGGTAATTTTCCTTGTAAGATGCATGGTGGAGATTAAAAGAAGAAAAGGTGTTTGACTTGTGCATTTTCTTCTTTCTTTCTTGAAGTGGCCGGATTCTCCATAGACAAAGAGAGAAAGAGAGGTGATCTTGAGGTTTGAAGCATTTTGAAGAAAGAAACAAGGGTTTTGGTTAAAGATTTGTAGATTTCTTCATTTGAGGTAAGATCTTTTCTTTAATTTCTTCAATTCTTTTGAAGTGGTGTGAGAAAGGAATTAGGGTTTGTTGGTTTGATGATGAGAAGTTGAGTTGGTGAAGGTGTTGGAAGTGATTGTGTTGAGTAAGAGTTGTGTTTAGTGAAATTGTTTCTGTTTTACAATTAGTAAAGGCTGTGATTTGTATGATTTTTAATTAATTATAGAAAAATGTTCTTAAAGTGAATTTTTGATATGTTGTGCCTCTATGAGTGTAGAATGACTGAAAAATATGTTGATTCGATTTTGGAATGGTTATGAGTTTAGAAAGATTATTTTCATTAGACCTGTTCCAGCAGGTACCTTAACTGGGACAGCTATATTTCGTGATTTTTAATAAAATGTAGAAAAATCATATCCAATCGAATTTTGGATATGTTGTTGCTTAGTGAGTCTAGTATTTGAGAAAAATAATTTGGAACCACGTTGATTGAATTTGATTTATGGAATTCACAAAGTTCAGAACTGCTGCCAGGATGCAGGGCAACTGGGGCAGTCTGGTTAGGTGAACTATTTGACCAAGATTTTGTGTTCAGTTTGATCTGAAATTTTAAAGGGATGATTTTAAGATACAAAACTAAATTCTGTAAAAATTTTAGAATTTTTAGTCAAGTAGATTATTTTATACAATTTTTCAAAATAAGGATAAAATGGAGTTTAAAACCAGAATGTACTATTTATGGTTAGGGTTTTAATTCTTGGTTCTTTTTGCATTGCTTTGGTTTTCCAAAGGTAGGTTGGTCCTTAAACCTAACCCTAAACACTTTAAACACACTTGAATCAATGAATGTTATAATCAATTGTTCTTTGCCCTAATTGCATTGTTGAGATTGAACAATGTTATGTTGTGCATTGTGAATGGTAATGTGTTTCATGAGTAATGTGGTATGAAATGTTGATATTTATGAATGATGCTATGTGAGATATAATGTGATCATGGATGAGATATATATATATATATACTTGAATAATGAGATGTTATATTGTGAAATGAAATGTGAAGCCATTGTTATTGGCTAAGATGATGTAATTGAAAGAAAGAAGGCATGTTTGCCTAAATGTGATGAGAATTGAGAATGGAAATGAATTGTTTGTTTAATATGTTATTCAGTTTCAGAGTTCTGGATTTGGGTGGCATGCCTAAGAAATGATGACAGGTAACAGTCTTGCCGGGTTGAGGACCTCCTCATAGGTGTTGAGTTGATGGTCCAAGAGACTGGGTCTGTTACACTATGAGATATATGATTTGTAACAGTCTTGCCGGGTTGAGGATCTCCTCATATGTGTTGAGTTGATGATCCAAGAGACTGGGTCTGTTACACTTGCCTACGGGCGTGATTATTGTGACTATGAACCAAAGCAGTAACTCTGAACTCTGAATATCGTATTAAATACTTGTTGGGCCCATAGGTGTCAGGGTTATATGAATGTCCTAAATAATGTTATGAGTTAATGAAATGAGATGTTGGTTATTGAGTATGATTGATTAATGTTGAATGTGGAAAGATGTTGAAATGTGGTATGCTCATATGACTATGATTTGTGAAATGCATAATTATGTGGTTAACTTTATATTTATGATATTGATCTTATCAATAACATATGTGGCATTGCATTACATTAAAGCATACCATTAGCATGTTTTATCTTACTAAGCCGTTGGCTTAGCGCGAATGTGATTCTTCGCGCAGGTGACAAGGAAGAACCAGAGAGTTCCTCTAGGCCGAGTCGAGCCTAGATTTTGAAGATTGAATAGTGGGCTTTAAGATCGAAGACTGACTGCCAAACATGTATAAATTTTATGTGTTGTAAAACTTGAGTTTTGATGTATATGAATTTGTAAATATTGTTACTTTCCGTTGCATAGTGAACAAAGATTTTATCTGCTGTATTTCATAATAAACCTTTACTTTATTTTGTACTAGAAGTGTAAATCCTTTTTGCAGGTTGTAGTTGAGGTTATAAGGGGGATTTATTGGAAGTGTACTGAGAATGATTTTGTTTGCATTGGTTTGTGTAAAAATGTTTTCAAAAATTAGAAAAAAAAAACCAGTTTTGTCGACACTTGGGATTGAATTTTTAGGCAAAACTATGGCAAAATTTCTATAAAAATCGGAACAAAAATTTGACTAAGTAAAAGTGGTAGCAACATTAGGATAGGGTGGCGCCTCTACTCAGCTTACACACGTAGGTCGGGAAGGGGTGTTACACAGTGACTGTTCTTAGAAGTGGCAAGGTAATTAACAACAATGTTGAAAATAATTCTGTGAATGCAGGTGAGCAAGAGAATAAAAAGGAAGGAGAACTAGAGAACAAAGGTGCTGAAGAAAGATCAATGGAGAAGTCCCCTACAGCAGATTTGCACAAGGCAAGCAATCCATACCGACCACCTATACCATTCCCCAGCAGGTTGAAGGATGATAAAAAAGATAAGCAATTTTCAAATATCTTCAACATGCTGTCTAAGGTAAGTATTAACTTACCCTTACTTGAAGCAATTAAGAACATGCTGGCTTATGCTAAATTCTTCAAAGAACTGAATACCAAGAAAAAGAGGTATGAGCCGAATGAAAAGGTGATAGTTTCTGAGGTAGCTAGTGCTGTTTTGCAGCATAAACTACCTCCTAAGCTAAAGGATCCTGGTAGTTTCATCATTCAAATTACTATGGGGAATGGAAAGGGTACTGATGGCATGTGTGATTTAGGAGCTAGTGTGAATTTAATGCCTTATTCTATTTATCTTGAGTTAGAACTAGGGGAACTTAAACCAACAAAAATGGTGTTGCAATTAGCTGATATATCTCTTAGATTCCCGAAAGGGGTTATAGAAGATGTGTTAGTTAAGGTTGGAGGGGGTGGATTTCATTGTTCTTGACATGGAAGTAAGTAACTCTTTACCATCTGCACACACAATTCTGCTGGGTAGGCCTTTTATGGCGACTACCAACACTTTGATAGATGTTAAAAATGGTAAATTATCAATGACTGTCTTAGGACAAACTGTTGAATTTTCTATTTTTAACACTTCTCCTATTCCTACAACTGCTTTATATGAGGATTGTTCTTTCATTGATTGTGTTGATGTAGTTGTTTCAGATGTTTTCTTGCAGACAGGTTCCTCTGATAAATTGTAGCTGGCATTGACCTTAGATAGTGATTTGGAAATTTTTGATGCAGAAATAGCCAGTTGTCTTGAGACCTTAGGAAGTGCTGAAATAGAGGAGCTTAAGGAGGACCCAGTTTTTGAACTTCCCTCCATTCAAAAAGAAGAGAATAACCCCTCACTAGAGTTAGAGCTGAAAGAGTTACCTAAGAACCTGAAATATGTGTTTTTAGGAGATCACAACACTTTACCTGTGATAATATCTAGTGAACTTAGTGAAGGGGAGGAGATGAGGTTGGTGAGTGAGCTTAAAAGATTAAAGAGAGCAATAGGATGGGGATTGAGTGACATCAAGGGTATTGGCCCTTCCATGTGCATGCATAGAATCACTTTAGAAGAGGGAACTAAACCTGTGAGGGAGACTCAAAGGCGCCTTAACCCAAATATGAGTGAAGTGGTTAAGAAAGAAGTACTCAAATTACTGGATGAAGGAGTAATATATCCAATTACTAATAGTGAGTGGGTGAGCCCAGTACATGTAGTTCCTAAGAAATCTAGAATTATTGTGGTGAGAAATGAGAATAATGTAGGACTACTACTGGGTGGAGAATGTGCATCGATTATAGGAAGTTGAACAATGCTACAAAGAAAGATCATTTCCCTCTTCCTTTTATTGATGAAATGTTAGATAAACTTTCTGGACACTCACATTATTGTTTTTTGGATGGCCTTTCAGGTTACTATCAGGTGCCGATTGCACCAGAGGATCAATCCAAGACAACCTTTACTTGTCCTTTTGGGACTTATGCATTTCGACGTATGCCCTTTGGCTTGTGCAATGCACCTACAACTTTTCAGAGATGTATGATGTCTGTCTTCTCAGATATGATAGATGATTTTATTGAGGTATTTATGGATGACTTTTCTGTTTTTGGTAATTCTTTTGATAATTGCCTCAATAAACTTGTTCGTGTGCTTGAGAGATGCATTGAATGTAACCTTACTTTAAGTTGGGAAAAGAGTCATTTTATGGTTACCCAGGGCATTGTTTTAGGTCATGTGGTGTCAAGTAAAGGGATTGAGGTGGATAAGGCTAAAGTTGAATTGATTGCTAAGTTACCCCCACCTACCTCTGTTAAGGGAATAAGAAGTTTCCTAGGGCATGCAGGATTTTACAGGAGGTTTATTAAGGATTTTTCCAAAATAAGCCAACCATTGTGCCATTTGCTAGGAAAAGATGTTCCATTTGAATTTACAGCACAATGCATGCAAGCTTTTAATTCCCTTAAGGAAAAATTGACTAGTGCACCAGTGATTGTAGCTCCTGTTTGGTCTTTACCTTTTGAAATCATGTGTGATGCCTCTAATCATGCATTAGGAGCTGTTCTTGGGTAAAGGGTTGATAAATACTTGAGAGTAATATATTATGCCGGTTTGACCCTGAATAGTGCACAAATGAACTACACCACAACTGAAAAGGAAATGTTAGCTGTTGTTTTTGCTTTAGACAAATTTAGAGCATATTTAATTGGATCAAAAATTATTGTGCATTCTGATCATGCAGCTCTTAAATATCTGTTAACAAAACAACATGCTAAACCGCGCTTAATTAGATGGGTGTTGTTATTGCAAGAATTTGATTTCCAAATCAAAGATACTAAGGGAAGTGAGAATGTTGTTGCTGATCATTTATCCAGATTACCCTTCTTTAGTGAAAATCTTGCATCTGATAGCATTCATAAAAATTTAGAAGCATTTCCTGATGAGCAGCTTTTTGTGGTATTTGATGCACCTTGGTTTGCAGATATTGCTAACTATCTTGCTTGTGGTATTTTGCTTACTAACATGTCATTTCAGGAAAAGAAAAGGTTTTTACACTTGAGTAAGTTTTATTTTTGGGATGAACCTTATCTATTCCAGATTTGCAAAGATGAGATAGTTCCAGGTGTGTATATGAGGAAGAACAACTGAGTGTTCTTCAATTTTGTCATGATCTTCACTGTGGGGGTCATTTTGGAGGAAGAAAGACTGCAGAAAAGGTGCTTCAAAGTGGTTTTTACTGGCCTACTTTATTTAAAGATGCTCAAGAGTATTTTAAGCACTGTGATCATTGCCAAAAAGTAGGTAACATTGGGAGGAGGAATGAAATGCCCCTTCAGTCATATATTGTTGTTGAACTGTTTGATGTGTGGGGAATAGACTTCATGGGTCCTTTCCCCAAGTCTTTTGGATATGAGTATATTTTAGTTGCTATTGATTATGTTTCCAAATGGGTGGAGGCAATCCCCACCCGTACTAATGATGCTAATGTAGTTGTTAAATTTGTGAAGGAAAATATTCTTAGTAGATTTGGTACGCCAAGGGTGATAGTTAGTGATGGGGGGAGCCATTTTTGCAACAGGCTTTTTGAGAAGTTAATGCACAAATCTAGTGTTAAGCACAAGGTGGCAACCCCATATCATCCATAGACTTCTGGACAAGTGGAAACATCCAACAAGCAGATTAAAGGAATTCTGGAGAAAACAATCAACTTATCAAGGAAGGACTGGGCAAGTAGATTGTATGATGCACTATAGGCATATCGGACTGCTTTCAAAACTCCTTTTGGTATGAGTCCATACCGATTGGTTTTTGGAAAAGCTTGTCACTTACCAGTGGAGTTGGAGCACAGAGCGTATTGGGCAATCAAGACTCTGAATTTGGACTTGGACAAAGCGAAGAGAGAACGATTTCTGCAAATTTCAGAGTTAGATGAGCTGAGGAATGAGGCTTATGAGAACTCGAGAATTTACAAGGATCGCACTAAAGCACTTCATGATAGATTTATAGTGCGAAAGACATTGAGTCCAGGTATGAAAGTTTTACTTTTTAACTCTCGACTCCGTCTTTTTCTAGGTAAACTAAAGTCTCGATGGAGTGGTCCTTTCGAGATAACCTAGGTGTATCCTTCTGGTGCCATTGAATTGCTTAACTATCGAACAAGTGAAACTTTTAAAGTAAATGGACAGAGAGTCAAGCCATACAATGAAGGATTTCAGGAAGTGAGGGTCATTGATAGCACTTTGATTCATGATCCCTAGGCCTTGCATGATGTCCAACTATATGACATTAAAAAAGTGCTAAATGGGAGGCAACCCATCGGTTTGCATTTATTCTTCATAGTTGTAATTTTAAATTTAGCAAGCTTTGAATTTATGTTTAGTCTAAATTAATGGAATGGGTGCTTTGATCGGTTTTTATCTTTCTAATGTGTTTCAGGGTTGATCAGAGAAGAGGGGTGCAATTTCTTTGATATTTGGTGATTTGTAAATAAATAAAAAAAAGTTGAAATGGCAGAAGGAGACACGGCCAAAGGACTTGGCCGTGTCCCTTGGCGGTGTCATTTGGACACGGCCAAGCCTCAACAAAACCACATCCTTTGTTTTTATTTTCTGCACTTTGTCACAGTGAGTGACACGGCCAAGGAACACGGCCGTGTCCCTTGGCAGTGTCACTTGGACACGGCCAAGCTTCACTAATTTGCTTTTTGCTTTTTATTTTGCACCTTTCTTCACAGAGACGAACACGCCCAAGGGACACGGCCAAGTCACTGGCTGTGTCCCTCAAAAATACATGACACGGCCGTGTTGTCCACAACTTGGCCGTGTCCCTCACTTTTACACTTTAAAAAACACGATTTTGCCCAATTTCTTTCCATTAAATCCCTAATTTCCTGTTTCTTCATCTCTCTCGCTCTCTCGCTCTCTCTCTCGCAACCTCCATTCTTTTTTATTCCAAGCTCCAAATCTTCCTTTAATCCTCAAATCTCTTCACCAAAACTAGAAATAATCCATTAAAACTTCTTCTTTTCTCATAAAATTTTGATTTGATCAAGTTTTGGTTTAAAATTTTCAGATTTCTAGAGATGCCAAGAACAAAGATTGTTTCACACCGCAAGACGAAGAAGTCTACAACCGAAGGAGCTTCTTCCTCTTCATCATCTTTATCTTTGAAGAGAGCAAGTCTTTTGGCTCGAGGTTTTTTCCCGACAATGTATGTTAATGATGAATCTCTTGATGTCCTGCAAATTAGGACTAATTTTGATCGATATGTGCAATTTCTTGGGTGGGAGACTCTAGTCTCCTTGAGACCTTTGCAGTTTGAGGAGCTTACTTTAGAATTTTTGACATCTCTCAAGGTTGAAAGAGATGATAAGAAAATCTGCACTAGAATGATGTTTAAATTGCTGGGTAAATCATTTGTGCTTAATATTGAACAATTAAATGATATATATGGTTTTCATCAGCATGGGGAAAGGTCGGTACCCAAAGAATTTAAACAACAATTTGCTTGGGGAGCTTTAGGCTCGGGTACTTATGTGGCCA
Organism: Garcia nutans; assembly: GCA_947685225.1. Classification (NCBI taxonomy): domain Eukaryota; kingdom Viridiplantae; phylum Streptophyta; class Magnoliopsida; order Malpighiales; family Euphorbiaceae; genus Garcia; species Garcia nutans. Next base: position 21,186,548 of record CANTUV010000005.1, read on the forward strand.
AATCGGCCAAAGCATCTAAATTAAGAAATTTCGCTTTGAGATATTTGCATAGGTTTATGTCTTGCGGATTCTTTGCTCAGAAGGAGAGCCCGGGTGTGGTTGAATTGAGTGAATTATTTTTCCTGGATTGTGCTTTGAATGCAATGCATGTTAGTGCCGGCTATTGGTTAGCCGATATTTTTGATACTGTGGCTAATAAAAGGAAGGGGGCAATTTGTGTTGGAGGGTTGATTACCACATTAGCAGTAGCCCTTGTTGAGGATTTTGACCCGAGTACTAGTCGCATGACTAGAATTTCGGGTAATGACTCTTTGGATTTAGCTACACTTGAGAAGATGCACATGGTGGTGCATAGGAGAGGGACTTATGTGATGCCTTCAGATGAGCCTGAAGCACCGGGGGACAGGCAGAAGAGAGCACGGGTCGAAGAGGAGTTCGACTCGGATTCTCTAAATCTAGATGAGGATGCTCCGGTCTCGGAAACTCAAGAGGTACTTATTAGGATTGAGGCCCTGGAGGGCAAAGTGGATCGACTGGATAGCAAGGTGGACCGTAACCATGCTGAGGTCTTACAGCAGTTGGAACAGATTAATAGCAACCTTGCGAAGATCTTGAGTCTCCATCCCTCGGCTGCATCACCTTCACGCCCGCCTTTTCCATAGATTTTGAGTTCCTTGCTTTATTTTGTTTAGTGTATTTTTGTTATTATTTTTTTTTCGTTTTTGTTTTTCATGTTAACATTTTATATTTGGTTATTTTATTTTTATATATTGTACTTTTGATTTTGAACTTTTGTGTTTGTGATGGAAAGCTAGGGTTTTGCCTCACCAGGTACGATGGAAGACAGGTTGTCCTTTAACTCTTTTTATTTATTATTCTTGTTTTACATTGAGGACAATGTAAATTTTAAGTGTGGGGTACTCTTTAAGCTTTCCTTTAATTTTTATTTTGTTTGTCTTGTTTTGCTTATTGTGTTTGTTGTGCATGGCATAATTGTTGAAATCTTATTGATCTTTTATGTGATTTTAGCATTGTAGTTGAGACTTTAGTATCAACATAGAGATTAGCATTTGAATTCATTCAGGATCAATTTTCACATTCTGCAATTTATGACATATAAATCTTTGTAAACCCACCTGTGTGAGTTTTGAGCCTCATAATTTGATATTATTATCAGTTGATTTTCTTTTCTTAAGTGTGCACCTTCATGATTTTGCATCTCTAGAGTTTGCTTTTGCATACTAATTGAACTCACATTATGATTTAATCTCAAGTTTTAAAATGATGAAGGCAAATTAGGTTAGCCCTTTAGCTTAAAATGACCTCCCTTAATATTGATTTCCTTAGTGAGCCAAGTTGAGCCTTTGACTTTTTCTTGTTTGATCAACACAATTCTCAACTTAACATTCTCTTATTATCATCATACCTGCATTAAGGAATGGAGTTCTTATTATATGATAATAGGGTGGTTTATTTCAAAGTGTGGGGTAAGCAAGTAAAAAAAAAAAGAAAAGAAAAATGGTATTGCTATTTGGGGGTTAAAATGCATACTTTGCACATTGTATTTGATTAAGAGTTGATTATTCTTTTCCTCTACATTTTAAGCTAGATGTTCCATGCAAGTTTATATTTTGTATATATATATTAAAATTTTTTTTGATGAAAATAAAAGAAAAAAAAAGAAAAAAAAGTAAAAAATATATATACAAAATTCATATATGTTCTAGCATTGGTTTTCAAAAGAGAATGTCGACTCATGTATTTTTCTTTGAGTATGCAAGTATGTGAAGTATTAATGGATTGTGAGTATGCCATTTGAGGGAGTTATGAATTTCTTAGCAAGAGTATTGTCTAATTTAGATACTCCATTTCTTGATGCTCCAGCCTAAATGTCTTTTCTCACACCTTTACCTTAGCCCCATTACATCCAAATGAAAGACCTTCAGATTATTTCTTGAGAAAATCAGTGAGGGAGATTGGATAATTAAGCAAGTTTATGATAGTATGCAGTCATGAGTGGTTTGAGTGATTAACCTTTGAAATCTAGTGAAACACTTAGATGAGAGATGGGATTTGTATGTCTGGATTAATGAATGAGTTAAGAAAATCTTGATTGAAGGAAATTGCAATTATTTATGTCTGAGTCTTAAAGTATTTCATCTTATATGTTGGAATTATAGTTAAGGTTGTTTGAGTTTTTAATTTATGCCATGTGAAATTGCTTGAGGACAAGCAAAGTTTTAAGTGTGGGGTAGTTGTTTTATTGGTTTTTGTTATAGATTTGTGTCTTGTTTATTATGATAATTATTGTTTTATTTAGGTATTTTGTTAGTTTTTATCAGTTTATTTCAGTGTTTATATCATTTTTGATCTAGTTTTTTGTATGTGTTTATGTTTTGTTGGTTAATGTTTATTTACTTCTTATTTACAATTTGTTTGAGTTTTGTTTTAGGTTTAAAAAAAAAGCCAAGGAACCAAGACTGAAAGAAAAATGGACAGTAGCTGACACAGGCAGAGGACACGACCAGTGACACGGCCAAGTCACTGGCCGTGTCCCATATCAAGCTGAAAAGAAGCCACAAGACATAGTGATGGACACAGGCAAGGGACACGGCCAAGTCACTGGCCGTGTCCCTCCAAAGAAGCTCAAACACGGCCAAGTCACTCCAACTTGTCCGTGTCTCACCTAAATCCAAAGCAAAGAAGAGCAATTCTCACAGTAGGTGACACATGCAAGGGACACGGGCAAGTCACTGGCCGTGTCCCTCCAAAATGGTCCAACTTGGCCGTGTCACCATCAACTTGGCCATGTCTCTCCCTCCAATTCACCTCCAACACGGCCAAGTTCACTCTAACTTGGCCGTGTCACTCATTGATCAATAAAGACGCGTGGAGGTTTCGTATAAATAAAAAAGTTAGGGTTTTTCTTAAGGACTGTTGACGATTTGGAGAGCAGATTGAGCCGTCAAAGAGATTAGGGTTTTGATAACTTTATTTTCTTTTGATTTTGATTAAACTTTGGATCAAAACTAGCTTAGATTAGATTGTTCTAGCCATTGATACATCCTTCTTGCAAGATTTGAACAAGAGATTCTTCAGAAGCTTCAAAGAGTTTGTAACTTGGTTTTCTTCTCGAACTTATTCTCTTTATTTACATTGAAAATGTATTAATGGATATTATCATGTCTAATTTGATTTCTTTGAATATTAATGAGATGAGTATGTTTGATTTCATTATGAACTAATTTGATCTAGTCTAGGGTTTGTATGGATCTGCTATGATTGTATGAATTGGTTATTCTCTGTGCTAATAATTTCTTTAGCCTTGATTGAATGGAAAATTGTTAATATATAATTGATTGGCCACCAATTATGTGTTTTAGGTATTAGATGATGGATTGAGAGATGAAGTCTAATGTTGGAACAATTCAATTAAGGACTTATGTGAATTAGAGATATAACCTATTAAAAAGATTATTTCAATTGTAACAAGATTAGTTGAATGAGGTTTGAATGCGAGAGCTTATTTTCTTGACTCGATTAAATGAGTTGTTTGAGATTTAATCTTTGAAATTAAATTAGTTAAGAGGAATAACCGTTCATACATATGAGTAGTAGAGAAGTGCAAACCCTAGATCTTTCTATCAAGTGAATCAAAACAATCAGCTTAATTTACTTTTATTCGTTTTAAACTTCAATCAATCTTCTTCATTAATTAGCAATTTAAATTTTCTTCATACTTGTTATCCATAATCTGATAATCAATTAGTCACTTTAGCTTCCTTTAGAGACGACCTTGGGGCGATCACCTTTGCTACAGCTACCTCGTATACTTGCGAGTGACGCTTTGTGGTAGAGTTAATTTGAGCGTAACATTCTCTAAGGCCCCGAGCCTAAATAGTGCCGAAGTAGCAAGAACCATTCCACCGGGAGTGGGGGTAAAAATCCTCGCTCACAGTGGCGACTCCATTGGGGATAAGAGAAGTTGATTCCGTTGGTCTTTATATTATTCTATTCTTTCTTATAATGATATTATCCATTGCATCATATTAGATTGCATCGTGTGCGTGAGTTAGGATGCCCGTGTTACCCGTGTTATGTTATGTAAGGGATACCATACTTTCACTCAAGGTATGAAGATCGAGCATGGCATAACCACTCATAGCCTCGTACCATTTGGTATATACTTGCTATGGGAACCTAAGCCTTTTAACCCAAAGAAGGTCTTACCCTAAATGCATGTTGTTTGACTATGGTTAGTTTATCTTAGTCTAAATCACGGCTTATTTGGTTTATTCTTTTTCTAATATGACCCAAGTACATTTGTAAGCTTAAAATAAATTTTTCTCTTAAAAGTCCAAGAAACCAAACCTATTTTCAAAACTTTTCAAGATGGTCTTTAGACATAAAACTTTTCTAAAAACAAATCAAAAATTCTTTTGCTCATAACCCAAATACTAAGCCCAAAATCTATTTTTTCTAAAACCTTTTTTTACAATGGGCTTAAAAACAAAATTATTTTCATCAAACAAAGAGCTTGCAAATTATTTAGGTCAATTACGAAATACCAAAAATAAATTGTGAGCCTAGTTTATACTAAGAATAATTAATCATGGGCTTATTTTTGGCATGAATCATTAGTTACTTTTTCAAGTGAGAAATCTATTTATAATAAACCTCTTAATTTAGTTTTAATCCAATATGGCATAAAAGCTACTTTAGTTGGTTCAATAGATTAAAACCTAATTAATGGGAGTTATTATGAACCGATTTTCATTTTCGAAAATATAACTATTGGTTGAAACATCTGAGAAAATTATTCGAAAATAAGGTACCCCATATTGGTATTTTGTTAGCTGTATACCTAGGACAAGGGACTTGCCATTCGTGTGTGGATGTTATAAGGTTGGAAGGAACATCCTATTTATCCTTGTTTGTTAATTGTTTATGCATACATGCACAGATGCATACATCTACATCTCATATCATTGATCCTTTCTGGCTCACAGCCCTGGATTACGATAGTTCAAAAGCTTACGATAATCCGACCTACGCCGGAAGCGAAGAATCTATCAACGACTCAATCACTTGCTCACCAAAAACAATGGAGCCCGAACAAATTCAAAGAATGGTGGATGAAGCCCTCAATGCCAAGATGGAAGAAATAAAAGAGGCCTTAGCTGAGACCATGAAGAACCAATTGACCGCAATTTTAGAAAATCATGTTGAAGCATCTGCTAGCACTAAGAAGCCAAAGGACAAAGGGAAGGCTAAAGTTGGTTAAGTAGCTTTTGATGATGATAAGGTGAACATTGATGATGATGATGATTGGGCTCAATACTTCCAAGATCCTCAAGACAAAAAGGAGTCGAAGGTTGTTATGAAGGCAACTATTGAAAAGACCGAGACGTCTGATGTTGAGAAGATGATTGCTGATTTAGAAAAGAAATTTGAGAAGAAACTGAAAACTGAAGAAATTTCCGAAGTCGACAAACTATTTTAGTTAGATGAAGAAGTTCCGTACAAGTTCAAGATGCCATCTTTTGCGAAGTTTGATGGAACTGAAAATCCGGATCTCCATGTGAAGCAGTATATCACTGCCATGCAGTCTGCCCGAGCTACTAAGGCTCAAACTCTAATGTACTTCATGCTCTCATTGGACCCTGTTGTCCAAAATTGGTTCAGCACCTTAGATGATGGAACACAAAAGAGTTAGGATTTGCTATACAAGGTTTTCATCCAACAATATGGATACAATGTCGAGATGGAAGTTACCTTAATGGAAGTGGAGTCCATTAGGCAAAGGTTGAATGAGAATTTTGTGGATTATGTGAAATGGTGAAGAAATAAGGCTGCTTTGCTCAAGAAGAGGCCCGATGAATCTGATCAAATAAGGATGATTGTGAGAGAGGTGTTGCCCAGTTTCCATGAAAGGATGTCTCACACCCTTATAAGGGATTTCAAAGATCTTCTCCAAGCTGGTCTACAAATTGAAGAGTGGAAAAGGGAGAAAAATCGCTTTTTCAATAAGAAGGAATGAGAAAAGGAAATTACCAGTCTGGAAATCAAAGCACACAAAAAGAAGTTGATACAATTGGTCAAGCAAATAGAAGGCAGTTTTCAGATCTGGGGATGCCTTTGTCTTGGGTCTTCAACAAGCTACAAAAGAAGGGACTATTACAACCATTAGCCCCTCGACCTTTGCCAAATCCTTTACCCCCAAAATTTGATACTAAGGCTTTTTGTCAATTTCATCAAACTCAAGGACATGAGACTAATAGATGTACCTGATTGAAGCATGAGATCCAAGATCTAATAGATAGTGGTAAGCTACCTGAGCTGGACAAGCCCAATACCAAGAACAATCCTTTGCCTAAGTTTGGAAGAGTATGTAATATCCTTAAGTGAGCCTAGAAGTTATGATAATATTGTTATTATTGAATTGAATGTGTGATTGATAAGTGGTAATTATGTATGGTTTATGTGAATGATAAAAGAAGTGGAGAGATAATGTATATGTGTGTAGTTGGAGAATGCATTGTGTAGAGAGAAGTGTATATGTAGTGTATATGGTGATATATATAAAATATATGTTGGTCAAAATGGAAAGTCAAGGGAAGAGGATATTTTATTTGTGAGATGTGAAATTACCAATATGGGTATATATGAGACAAAAGCTTAGTTAAATGGATGAGGGTATTATGGTAATTTTCTCTTGGATGGCTATTTAATGCATATTGACTTTGTGTTTTCTTCATCATTTCTCCTTCTTCTTCTTTGTGTTGGCCGGCTCACCATAGACAAGGGAAAGCAAAAGAACAAATGAGGGTTTTGTTATTCCAAGCTCAAAGTGAAGAAAGCTTTCAAATTTACAAGTTGGAGTTTCAAGGAATTTCACTATTTGGTAAGTTTCTCTTGTTTGATCTTGTTGTTTTTGGAAGTTATACTTGAGTTGAGTTGTGATTTGATGATGAGATGATTATAGTTGTTTATGGTGTGAATTTAAGTGTTGAGATTGCTTGATAGATGAGAAGTTAAGTTGGTATTGATGTTGGAAGTGGTTGTGTTGAGATTGTGTTAGGGTTTTGAGTTGGTAAGTGTTGTTTATGTAATGTTTGATTGATTATTCTTGTTGATCTTTGATTTGGTTGTGTTTGTGAGTTTTAGAAGTGGAGAATACCTAATTTTGGAAAGGGGCAGTAGTGTTCTGGATGCCACGCCCGTGGCCTTGGGGTGCCATGGCCGTGGCCATTCATAGCCAATTGAAGCCATGGCCGTGGAGGATGGAGACTTGTGTGGCAGAACCATTCCTCAAGCCACGACCGTGGGGGTTGAGGTAGCCACGGCCGTGGGCTTTAACTTGAAGTGTTGGTTTATAATGTGTTTTATAAAGGTCTTTAGTGAGGTTAAAAAGTGATAAATTGTTTTAGAATTGATGGATTGTATCATTGTTTTTGGATTAGGGTTTGAAGAAGGTGATTTGCCTTAATTTGGGAAGTGAAGAATCTTATGAAGAAAGGATTGTTTAGAGTTGTGTGAGTGTTCATAAGGTAAGTACAACTACATCATTTCATTCATTTATAGATGTGGAAACTTAACACACATGTGAGTGTTAAGATATTAATAACATTAATACATTGTGAATGCATGTTATTATTGTTGTTATATGAATATTGTTTTAAGTATGTGGAATGTAATATGATTGTGAAAAGTGTGATGAATTGATTAAGGTAATTTGTAATGTGATGATGATGAAATGAGAAAATGGAGGCCTAGTTGCTTAAGTGATTGTGAAAGATGTAATGAATTGAGAGAAAGATTGTTAAAGAGATTAATAATATAATTGTGTAATTAATATGTTGATTCAACTTTCAGAGTTCTGTATTTGGCGGCATGCCTTAATACTTTGCCTACGGGGCTAGACACTTGGTGTCATTTGATTATACTTTGCCTACGGGGCTAGACACTTGGTGTCATTTGATTATACTTTGCCTACGGGGCTAGACACTTGATGTCACTTGATTATATATTGCCTACGGGGCTAGACACATGGTGTCATTAAAGACCAAAACAGTAACTCTGAACTTTGAATAACATATTAGTTTTGTGTTGGGCCCAATGCTAGTGTTTGTTTATATCTGACTATTGCTTGATGGAATTAATGAGAAATGATAAGAGATAAGGATATGAAATAATAATCATGGCTTAATAAGGTACGAATTGATATGTGTTATTTATTGAAATTATGCACAAAACTTGATTGTATGACATGAACATTACATCAAAGCATTTTGATATTGTAGCTTGTTTTACTAAGCCGTTGGCTTAGCGCGATTGTGTTTCATCGCGTAGGTGTTAGAGAAGAACCCGAGAGCTCCACTAGACCGAATGAGTCTAAACATTGAGGGGTTGCTTTAGGACTTAAAGATCAGAGAAAAGCTGCCAATCATGTATAACTTCTTTATGTTTTGTAAAATATTGTTTATAATGTAAATATATGTATATTTGTAAATACAGATTCAAATGTTTTCATATATGTAAGAAATTTTATAACTTTCGCTGTGGAATAATTAAATGTATGTATATATTGAATATATTTTATACTTCAATTTAATGATTTCTTTTCTATAATATATGATGATAAAGATTATGGTAGTATATAAAATGTTTTGAATGTTAAGAGAATCCGTAGCATCCCTATGTTTATTGCATGTATGCTACATTGTGGTCTTGTAGTGTGCATGTAATGAATGTGGGGGTGTTACAGAGTACCTCCACTGGCAACCTTCATGGTAGGAAAAGGATTAGAAGAAGATTTTATTTTATCATCCTTTCAAGATGGAAATATTGAAGATATGAAAGGAAAAGAAGCTTAAGCTCAACGAACTTTCCTTAGCTTGAATGTTGCTTTTCAATTTTACTTTCTTTAATATTTTGGAAATATTGTGTTTTTCAAATTTAAAGTTGCTTGAATAAATTACTTTCATCAAAATTTTTGTTGGTCTTTATTCATTTTGGTGCTCAACCAATGAGGAATCTAGCTTGATATTCATGAATTAATACATTTATGCATCATGACTCGAATGACTTTACTAGGTGTGGGAATTGCTCTATAGCATTGAGTTGTGTATGCTTACTTAGAGAGGGCTCCTGCATGATTACCTTTGTCTAGGTCTTAGTCAGTCTTAAAACATGCTTTGACAAACTTTTGAGGTGAAATTGTAACTCTACTTATTTAAGGGAGAGATGATCTAGGCATTATTTGATAAGCCAACAACTGGTATCCACCCTATTAAATATCAATCCCTAGTTGTCCCTTTGAGCCTTCATAAAATTTTAGCTTTCTTTTCATTGGCTTACAAACTCCAACAACCTATCCTGACCTATTTTGATACTTTTGACAAGTCTTATGATCACTAAGATGAAGAGACAAGAAGATCAAAGAAAGAAATGAATACCATGAAGATAGTTAAAGTTCTCAATACCATGAAGATAGTTGAAGTTCTCAAGACCATAAAGGTAGTTAAAGTTCTCAAGACCATAAGGGTAGTTGAAGTTCACCTAATATCTCCAATCTATCAAGACAACATCAGAGTAACGAATGATTTATCCCTGTTAAAGAAGATTTATGACACTCCACCCATCCACTGTTAGAAACCCAAGTTGGTACAAACAAGACAACTCTGTTAGAGCTAGAAAAAAAAGAAAGAAAGAGAAAGAAGAAAAAAAAAGAAAAAAAGAAAAAGGGTAAAACCTAAAAGGCGGCTCAAAAAGCCAACCGAGTTCTCTTTTATCTAAAGCACCAAAAGGCTTCCATTTGGTGTATAAGGACAGTTTGACTTGAATTGGTCTAAGCCAACCAAAGAGTTGATCAAAATAAAAGAAAAAGGAGAAAGACCATTTAGTTCTTGAAAGTTCTGTACTTGACAGTCCTACAAGGAAAAAGGACAAAATGATAAAATGCTCAAAGGAAGGGAAGAGTAATAAAAATAAAAGGAAAGAAAAGGGAGAAGAAGAAAAGAAGCGAATTTGGGTGCCAAACTTTTTGCAAAGGGCAAAAACTGTCTTAATCAAGATCCAGAGTAATGCCAAGAAGATAGAAGGAATTTAGAGTCTATCAAGATTGCTCCTAGCTGCCTAAAGTTCAAACAAGAAATTTATAGTGTGAGGGTTTGTCCATAGTGTCACAATGACTCCAACTTACAAATGGCCTTCATTTAACCCGTGTCCCTTATTGACCCCATTTCAAGCCTATTAAAGACCTCTTGATTTCTCTTGGTAGGTAGAGTCTATTAGTGGAGATAGTTTGGATAAGCATGCATATGAGATAGACAATATTCAAATTCAAATGAAACCTTTGGCCAAGTAATGTGTATGTGCCTATTTGAAGTGCAACAATTCTTGCTTAAATAGAAATGATTCCTGAGTTTAGTACGACAACTAGGGTTGTCATGTTATAGATATGTTAATTTGAAAAAATAAAGTCTTGAGGTACATTGACATTGATTTGGCAAAGCCAACATTTGATTTCAAAATCAAAATTCAAAAAATAAAAAAATATTTGTCACACGAAGCCTTCAAGTTAAGGGGAGTATGTTGAACTATTGAACCTCTAAAGGACACATTGGGAAAAGGAAAAGATTACTGGCAAGGTCATGAAGAAGCTACCAACTGACATGTTGAATCATAATTTAAAATAGATGTATCTCTACTATTTGAGGCCTCCATTACTCATATTTTCAATATCCCAAAGATAAAAGCCATAAATGTGAAGCATCCTGTCATTCTAAAGCAAGGACTGAATAAGCATCTCAAAGGAGTCAATGAGAACACTTCTACTGATCACCTTGGTCTGTGAGTCGATGGAATGACTATAAGTATTATTCATGCATATCATTCATACATGAGCATATCACATCGCACTTTCTTGTCTTGTATTGTCTATTCCTTGTCAAAATGAACAACAAACACCCTGCAAAGTAAAGAATCAAAAGAAGATATTTGCTTGTGGAAGCTCCAGTCATTTTACAAAAGAAGAAATACGTGCTTGTGCGAAGAACTAGACGGCAAAAACATCAATCAGAGCCCGCATAGAAAAATCATGGGTTTTAGCCTACACAGGGGGCAAAGTTTATCCTTTTCAATTTTTTGAGTTTATACCAAATATTTTTTTTAACTAACTTGTAAATATTTTGCCACGAAGGGAGGCAAGGAGAGGATATGAAGGATAGCTAAAAAGGGCTGATTTTTTTTGCAAAAGTGCAAAGGAAGAATAAGAAAGAATGACAAAAGAATGGAACATTAAAACTCTCAAAAGAATGAAGATGCAAAAGACAAAAGATCAGTCCAGCTAAAAGAACTGAAGCCAGGGTAAAGACCCGACCTCCAGTGGATAAAGATCCATGTTTCAAGGGTAAAGACCCGATCTTAAAGGATGAAGATCCAATTTCAAAGGGTGAAGACCCGATCTCAAAGGATGAAGATCCAATTTCAAGGGTGAAGACCCGATTTCCAAGGATGAAGATCCATTTTCAAGGGTGAAGAACCGATCTCAAAGGATAAAGATCCATTTACAAGGGTGAAGACCCGATCTCCAAGGATGAAGATCCATTTACAAGGGTGAAGACCTAATCTCCAAGGATGAAGATCCATTTATAAGGGTGAAGACCCGATCTCTAAGGATGAAGATCCATTTTCAAGGGTGAAGACCCAATCTCAAAGGATGAAGATCCAATTTCTAGGGTGAAGAACCGATCTCCAAGGATGAAGATCCATTTACAAGGGTGAAGACCCGATCTCTAAGGATGAAGATCCATTTTCAAGGGTGAAGACTAGATCTCAAAGGATGAAGATCCAATTTCTAGGGTGAAGACCCGATCTCAAAGGATGAAGATCCAATTTCAAGGGTGAAGACCCGATCTCTAAGGATGAAGATTTGTTTTCAAGGGTGAAGACCCGATCTCAAAGGATGAAGATCCAATTTCAAGGGTGAAGACCCGATCTCTAAGGATGAAGATTCGTTTTCAAGGGTGAAGACCCGATCTCAAAGGATATAGATCCATTTACAAGGGTGAAGATCCGATCTCCAAGGATGAAGATCCATTTACAAGGGTAAAGACCCAATCTTTAAGAATGAAGATCCATTTTCAAAGGTGAAGATCCGATGCTAAGGATGAAGATCCAAGGTGCAAGGATGAAGAACCACAATGCGCTAAAGAATAGAACAGCCGTAGCAGTCAGACTTCTCAACTGATAAAAGGTCAGTCAAATTCAAGCTCGGGTTCAAGTACCCAAATCAAATTTAATCTCGGGTCCAAGTATCCAATCTCGGGTCCAAGTACCCAAATCAAATCAATCTCAGGTCCAAGTACCCAATCCCGAGTCCAAGTATCCAAATTCAATCTAGTCTCGGGTCCAAGTACCCAAATCAAGCTCAGTCTCGGGTCCAAGTACCCAAAACAAATTCAAGTAACCATCTCATCAAAATTAAGTCTTATTGCTTTTCACTCTCTTTTACTAAAGTCTCTGATCATTCAAGCAGGGGGCAAACTGTAGACCCTTAATTTTTGACCCAGTCCGGTCTGCTATTTTATTTAGTCCATAATAATTTTTGTGTTATCTTAATTAAATAATATTTGTTTTAGTATTTGTTTTTTATAATTTTTAAAATTATTATAATAATAAAATATAATAATAATAAACAAATAAATAAAAATAAAAATCGGCGACGAAAAATTCATCGCCGAAAATAGTGGACGAAATGGCCTTTGGCCATTTCGCCAGCAGGATTGCCATTTTGCCAGCAGGAAAATCCTGCGGGTGAAATGGCCACAGCCCGCCAGCGCTTGTAGCCCCTCGCAGCCGAGCGAAATTTTTCAGACGCAATTTTTTCCAAAACCAAATTCTATTTGGTTTTGGTTTTCTTTTCCTAATTAAATACAGTTTCCTTAAACAATTAAATTAATCATCTAAATTTCCTATAAATAAGACTAAAAAACACAGAAAAAGGGAGGAGGAATCGAACTTTGGACTTGGATTTTGAACAGGAACTTTACAAATTGATCGGACTTTTTAGAAGAGAATAAGGAAGCAAGCAATCAAGCTATCAAAGGCAGTAACTTTGCCTTTGTCTCCGTTCATCCAAGAAGCAATTTTTGGTGGAATCAACGTACAAAGGTTTGAATCTCTAATTTCTTTTTATTTTCTTACAGTAGCTTTGTTTTTGTTATTCATAAGATTATACACACAAAACCTTGATCTATAAATATGTAGTAACGTTGATCTTCGTTTCAATGACATAAATGATCTTTTCTATTTCTTCTAAACCTTAGGAACCCTAGAAATACTTTTCTGTTTCTTCTAAACCTCAAAACCCCTAAATCTTTCCTTTCTTCAAAAACCCTATAAAAAATACTTTTTTGTTTCTAAAAACCTTAAATCATTTTGTTTATTTCCAAAAGCTTTTAAAAACCCTAAACTGCTTTCCTCTAATTCTTTTCCAAAATTTCCAAATGTTTTATTAAATCACCAAACTCTAACTTATTTTAAACTATTTTCCTCAACTTTAAAACCAAAACAGTAAAGCCCCAAACTAGTTAATCTAAATCCTAAGTTTTCCTAAACCCTAATTCCCTCAAAACTAATATGTAAACCCTAATTTTCCTAAACCCTGAATCTTTAAAACGTCCAGTAGCATTATTCATTTAAAAAAATAATATTAGTTACTCAAAATTCCAAAACCCTATTTTCTAATTTCTAAACCCTCAAGGGGTGCTACCCCCTTGACCCCCGCCCACTAACCGGCTAGCGGGATCGCCGTATGGGCTCGTCAAAGGGGTCAATGTTCATTTGTGTATTATGAGTCCGCGTATTTAACTTTCCTTTTTCCAAAGCCCTAATTTAGTAATTAAAATTCTAAAATCCTATTTTAAGATGCGAACACTAAATTATATATTTATTGCTTTATTTAATTTTAGATTTGATTATGTAGTTTATTATATGCTTTGGTTTATTTAATTTCAATGCTTGATTTATTTAATTTATCATGGATGAATGCTTATATTGATGTTTAATATCTTTGATAATGATTTATTTATGATGAATGGTTATTTACTTCTATTGATTTATTTAGATTTTCAAATGTTGTAAGAGGCATGTTTCCATTTTGTGGGCACCTCATTAGTAAATATCATGTAATTTAAATTGTTTTTATATTTTAGACCAATGTAAAGGGCATGTTTCTACCTTTTGGTGGGTGTCCTATTAGTTTAGATGTGGATGATGTAAAGGACATGTTTCCATCCTCGGATGGGTGTCCATTTATTTTTTTTGTTTGGACATTGCTTTGATTTTAATATAATGATGCTTTATTTCAATTATGTGTAATATGGATAAAATTGTTATATTTAAAAATTTTATAATACTAAGACCTGTAAAGGAGGCCGGTTCCAATGAACCGGGCGTTGTGGGGGTGCTGGGCCATTTCTCACCTTCCCCACACGTACCTAAATTTTTAAACCAATTAGGGGGTTTGGGATTCCTTAGGAATCAAGTCATCAACCCCTTTCTTTTTCCTAGCCCGTCCGGGTGGCGATTCTATTTTCTTCGGACATAGGTCCGTGTTCTCTAAAGCCCTGAGCCTAAACAGTGCCGAAGTCGCAAGAACCATTCCACCGGGAGTGGGGACAAAAATCTCCTCTCACACCAACCTCTCAAGAGAATAATCCATCCGAACTGGAAGAAAATGAGCTATCTTCGTCATCCAATCAACTATCACCCAGATTGCATCATGCTTCTTCTGGGTCAAAGGCAGTCCAGTTACAAAATTCATTGCCACTCGCTCCCATTTCCACTCCGGCACTGATAGGTTAGAGCAACCCTGAAGGAACTTGGTGCTCAACCTTCACTTTCTTGCAAGTGAGACATCTGTATACAAACTTTGCTATGTCCCTCTTCATACCTGATCACCAATAATGTCGCTTCAAGTCCTGATATATTTTGGTACTCCCAGGGTGCATAGCAAAAAGTGACTGATGTGCTTCCTCTAATATCATTCTTTTTAATTCTGTATTATCAGGAATACACAACCTATCTCTGTACCATAGACTTCCATCATCCCTCATACAAAAGTCTCGACTCTCCCCCTTCTGACAAACCAATATAATTATCTAAATTTCCTCATCTGCCAACTGAGCCTCCCTAATATGATCCAATAAGATTGGCCTCAACTGCAATTGAGCCATCAAAGCACCATCATCAGAAGACTCAAATTTAGCATGCAATGCTCTCAACTCAACAAGCAATGAGAGCGAATAAGCAGTCAAACCTGCCAAAGACTTTCGACTCAAGGCATCAGCAACAACATTTGCCTTGCCAAGATGATAATAAATCAAACAGTCATAGTCTTTAATCAACTCTAACCATCGTCTCTACAGAAGATTCAACTCTCTCTGAACACCCAAGTATTTCAAACTCTTGTGATCCGTATAAATGAAACACTTTTCCCCATACAAGTAATGCTGCCAAATCTTCAAGGCAAAAACTAATGCTGCTAATTCCAAATCATGCATCGGGTAATTCAGTTCATGTGGCTTCAACTGTCGAGAGGCATAAGCAATGACTCTAGCCTCCTGCATCAGAACACAACCTAAACCACTATGTGAAGCATTACTATATATCACATATGGTTTACCTTCCATAGGCAGGGTAAGGATAGGAGCATGAGTCAACATCTCCCTCAGCTACTTAAAACTCACCTGACACTGATCTGTCCACACAAATCTAACTCCTTTCGAAGCAATCTGGTGAGTGGTGTAGCTATCATAGAAAAACCCTTCATAAATCGACGATAATAGCTTGCCAATCGCAGAAAACTTCTAACCTCTATCACAGTCTTCGGTGGACTCCAATTCAAGATAGCCTCAACTTTACTCGAATCAACTCTAATACCCTTTGCTAAAATCACATGACCAAGAAAAGCTATCCGATCGAGCCAAAACTCATACTTTGATAGCTTAGCATACAACTGCTTCTCTCTCAGAGTCTGCAATACAATCCACAAATGCCTATCATGATCCTCCTCATTATACAAATACACCAAAATGTCATCAATGAAGACCACCACAAACTGATCTAAATATGGTCTGAACACCCTGTTCATAAAATTCATAAAAGCTGTTGGTGCATTCATTCATCCAAAGGGCATCACCAAAAACTCATAATGCCCATACCTCGTACGAAAAGCTGTCTTGGGTACATCCACATCTCTGACTCTCAACTGATGATACCCTGATCTCAGATCAATCTTAGAGAATACTGCTACTCCCTTCAATTGATCAAAAAGATCATCTATCTGAGGCAAATGATACTTATTCTTGATGGTCACCTTATTCAACTGCCTATAATCAATACACAATCTCATGGTGCCATCCTTTTTCTTCACAAACAACACAGGCGCTCCCCACGTGGACACACTAGGGCAGACAAACCCTTTTTCCAACAACTCCTGAAACTGCACCTTTAACTCTCTCAACTCAGCAGGTGCCATTCGATAAGGGATAATAGAGATAGGAGTGGTACATGCAATAAATAGATACCAAACTCCACTTCTCTCTCAGGAGGTACCCCTGGCAACTCATCAGGGAAAACATCTGAAAACTCGGCAACTGTGGCTATACTATCAAGCTGGGACCCCACTACTCTAGCATCTACAACATGAGTAAGATAAGCCTCACATCCCTTCCGAATCATATTCCCAGTTGAAACAGCTAAAACAAATATAGATGAAAGATACCTCTGCTCACTAGATACCATCACATCCCTACCATCACATGTTCTCAAAGTAACACATTTCTTCTGACAGTCTACCATAGCCCCATGCATGGATAACCAATCCATGCCCAAAATCAGATCATACTCCCTGAAAGGCATCTCAATCAGGTCACCAAGAAACTCCTCATCCTGAACAACAACTGGACTATCTCGGTGCACCTTGCTCACCACAACACTATGCCCTAAAGGATTTGTGACCAAAACATCAAAGATGGATGCACTGATGTAAGAATGGGTAGACCCAGGGTCTAATAATGCAAGAATTGAAGTACCAAATAATATAAAAGTACTAACAATAACAGTTAAAACATCTGGCTGCCTCTGCATCACATAAAACCGCTATGGTCCTACCTCATCTGGTCTACTACCTCTAGCTATAGAACCTCCTCTCATACTAGACCTAGATCAACCACCTCTACCAAAACCTCTGCCACCATGACCCCCTCTGACACTGAGTTGAGAAGCTGCAGTATTTGCCTGTCTATCCTCTGGTGGATCGAGACAATCTCTGATAAAATGGTTTGATGACCCACATCTAAAACACACTCCCAAAGTACCTCTCCACCAGCAGACACCTCCGTATGCTTTATCACAATGAACATAAGTAGGTGGAGTAGGCCTCTGAGCCACTGGGGTCGGAGCACTAGCCACTGAAATTGTAGGTCTTTATCTCTATCTTTGCTGCTGTACTAACCTGCCAAACTGTCCCTGGCTCCTACTAAACCTCTGAACATATCTCCCTTGGCCTCTCTTCACTGATGAAGACCCTGCCTCACTCTAGGGTCTCCTAGCTCTAGTCTCCTCAACCCTGGCTGCTGCTACAAGACGTTATGCTGTCTCAACACTCCTGACAGTTGCAACCAATTGAGAAAAATCTTGATACCAAGAGCCTGCTATGATACACATGATAGAGGGTCTCAGTCCCTCCTCAAACCTCCTGCACCTGTCAAAATTGTCAGAAATTTTTCCACCAGCATAGTGACTCTACCGGATAAACTCGATCTTATACTCTATCACTGTCTTGGTATCCTATCTCATACTCAGGAACTCCATCTTCTTTGCATCCTTATACTCTCTTGGAGTATTCTTCTGCTCAAATTCATACAGGAAATCATCATAGGTCAGGATTGGTGGATCATCCAGAGCATGTGGAACCGTCTTCCACCAATCATATGTATCCCTCTACAAAAGAGATCTAGCACAATCAAACTTCTCTTCTGGACTAGCCTGCAACAGAATGAATACTCTCTGAACCCTGTCTAGCCACTGCTCTACTACAGCAGGGTCTATAGTACTAACGAAGTCCTCAGCTCCAAACTTTCTCAGTTTATCATACTGCCTCACCGGCAACTGCGGCTGCGACTGTGGCTGCGGTGGTTGCTGAACTGGAGCCTGCCTCAACAACCCTACCATATGCCGTACCTAGCCAGGCGAAATCTTATCAGCTACTGGTCTTACAGGCACAGAAACAGACGCCTCACCAGTAGACACAACTTTAGCTCCATCTCTACCCTCATCTGGAGCCACACTCTCTGCACTACCCTCAGTAGCCTGATGCGTCAGAGACGCCATAACTACTTATATCTGCAAACACAGCAGAAATTACTATATCAAAGATCAGAAAATTGCCAGTACCAATGCATGTATTATAATTAAAAACCATTTTCAAATCCCCCATTTTCTCTCTCTATCAACCCACCTAGGTAGAGAACCTCAAACCTAGGCTCTGATACCAAAATAAATGTAACACCCTTATACCCTATATATGTACAATACATATTTCTATCATATGTAAAATATACATATACGGTACAAAAATGTCACCGACCGGTTTAATAAAAAATTTTCACATTTCAAATTTTAAAATTTAAAATACTAAATATATAAAATAAAATAGTATATAATTATTCTTTGCTCGTTATAGGAACTCAAAATAAACATTTTATATGAAATTCTCTGGAAAAAATTTGCCAGAGTTTTGTCTGTAATTTGGACATTCTCAAAATTTAGCAAAACACAATCTGCAAAAAGAACACACTCCCAAATAATTTCAATTCACCATCTCAACTATACTCCTTAATTTCACCAAGTTTCTCAAATATATATATATATAATTCAGAACACATTTACACTCCCATTTCAAATAACGTAACCCAAATTTTCTTTATAGTTTTCAATACATAAAATCCAAAACATAATATATTATGCATAATACTCAAAATATACAATAATATAAAATATATACATGCTGCTGACAGCGTTTCTGATCTCGATATCAACTCTACATGCTCAACCACAAGTCTAGACCCAACCTAGTCTAGAAGAACTCTCTAGCTCGGCTGAATCTACCCTATCACCTACGTGATGTAAACAATCATGCTAAGCCAAAGCCTAGTGGCACAAACTTTGATAATAACAAAAATCAAATGCAATGCCAATGCACAATGCTTATGAATATCACATCATTCCATTTTCTTATACTTTCCAAATGTGTCACATAAAAACAAACACAAACATGGACCCAAAGATAACTAATATGCTATTCAAATTTCAAAGTTACTATTTTGGTCTATAATGATAACATGTGTCTAGCCCCGTAGGCAATATATCAATGTAATAATTCAACTAGGCCTGAGCTTACGACCTAGTCATTTCACCCAGCCTAGCTTTAAATATTTATTTTTGAGGCTTACGACCTAGTCATTTCACCTCAAAAATATTTTCACAATGATGCCCAGCGTTTAGCCCATAGGCAATCATAGGCATGTCGCCAGACACAGAACTTTGAAAATTGAATAACATACTAGACACACAATTTATTCATATTTCTCATTATTAATCTCTTTCTCATTGTCACATATTCAATATAGGTACATTGCCTTATTTTCTTATTTTTTTTCTCACTTTTCTCACTTCTTTCACTTTTCTCATTTATCTCAATATCAATTCATTTCATTATATTTCCACATATCTCATTACATTATATTACATTTTTTTTCATTCACAACACATTACCCAATCACTTTGGGTATTTCCACATAATACACATTTTAATCACATTTACACAATTCAGCCATTATCAATGGGTTTCACAATGCATTTAACACATATATGACATTACAAATGTCATAGCACATTATTCATGCACAACCAATGTACCAAGTAGCTTAACACATTTTTCAACCAAAATGAATTAAGCCCAAATGTCATGCAAACATAACCAATGTATTCAAAGTTTGTACATACCTCAAATAGCAACCCAAAGCAAGCTTAAACAACCTCCAACCCTATCTTTCCAACTCGCCTTCACCACTTGGATGAAGCAAAACAACCTCCCTCAATGCCTAAACCAAATGTGATAATAAATAATCATTTAGTATCACATTTAATGGCATTTTCAATATTAAATCATAATTAAATATCACTCCTACAAATTTTCAAAAATTTAGCCTTTCTTTACTTTAACATTAGAATTCCATTCTATTCCATTTAAATTAGTATTTTAAGTTTATTTATATTATTAAAAATATATTTTAAAATATTTAAACCATTTACATTACAAAACCACGTTCTTATACACAAAACCCTAAAATGGCATTACCTTCCCCCATTGAAGGTTTTCCATTCCAACACAATCCATTAATCATTTCAAGCTTATTTTCATCACTTTTAACACTAAACAACATGCTTAAACAAATAAAATCACACACTTCAACAACTTTGAAAAATTACTTTTCCAAAACCCTAAATCTCCACTTCCATTCTCAAACTCCAACCAAACACAACCAAATCTAATATTTGACTTTAAAATACTTGTTTATGCATCAAAACAACTCATTTGGAATCAATTTGCACAATTAAATCTCATGCTTTCACAAACCCAAAAGTTCCATAACCCTAAATTCTCTCTATTCACCATTCTTTATCCAAACTCCATCATCTCTTCAATCTAATCTTAAAATCATTGTTAAATACCCAAAATAACATCATTCACACCAATTCCAACAATTATAACATACCATTTCAAAAAATCCAAAACTCACATAATTCAATTTTCCATGGAATTTAAAGAAAAGAGTTGGAAACTTACCAATTGATGAAGAAACTTCTAAAACTTCCCTTGAATCCTTAAAATTCTTTCAATCCTTAGTGTATGGAAGAAGAAAACAATCTCCCCTTGTTGGCTATGGAGTTTCAGCCTAGATGAAGAAGAAGAAGAAGATGAAGACTTTTTTTTTTATTTTCTTTTTTCCTTTCATCTTTATTTTAAACCATATATATATATTAAAATAATTTAATAATTAATTATTTAATAAATTAAAAGTCTTAAATTTCTCTTCCATTCAAAAATAATTTATTTTTGAATTATTTTATTAATTTTAAATTTTTAAAATTTATTTATAAAAATGTCATTGGACTTTTACTTTTCTTTTAAAAAGTGTTGACTTTTATATGTTATGTATATTTTACATATATATCACTTATATATTCCACTTTTTCATTTAAAATCCCTTCATTTTTCATTTAAAATCCCTTCATTTTTCATTTAAAATCATTAATTCAATTTATCCTTTTAAATTATAATTTATTTTATCAAATTTACTTAAAATTAGAAATGTTCAAAAATTTTGGGATATTACAAAGTGATCACATTAGCTAATATAATGATATTGATTAATTTCCTATAATTTATATCTAATAAAGTAAGTAATGAAAAAATAATCTAAAAATAAAAAATGTAATTCACTTATAAATAAAGCAATAACATTATCTAATATCATGTTATTATTTAATTTCCTGTAATTAATATCTAATAGAATAAGTCATAAAAGTAAGTTAATTTAAAAAAATTCATAAGAATGTCACATAAAATAGAAAAGTAATAATGATTTGTATATTACGTTAATTTCTTTTAATGTATACAATGAGATCATATATAATACAAAGTGGTAAAGTTTTAATAAAATAAAACTACAATTAGATAATATGTAGTTTGCTAAGATTTGCCTATTGACACGCCCCGCACAAGTTGAAGGATGAATGGAATGGACCCGAAGTTTGGAGACAAAATGCTAATAAGATTGTTTAGACAACGGCCTTGTCAAAACATCCACTAATTGCTCCAAATAAGAAATAGTACCAACTGTGATTTCCTTATTAGTAATGGGATGGTGAACAAAAATGGAAACCAATCTCAACATGTTGAGTTTTCGCATGGAACATAGGATTGCTAGACAAGAAAACAACACCAACATTATCACACCATACATGTGGACGTTCAACCAATTGAACTCCTAGCTCATTTAACAATTTGACCAATGATTTTATCTCTACACAAACATTTGCTACAATCTTAAATTCAGATTTTGTTGATGAATGTGCCACTGAATAATAGTTGGTCGATGCATAAATTTACAATGTTTATTAACTGAATAAGAGATATCAAGCCGAGTTATGGTGACATACTATAGACTGCCACAACATTGCCTATACTGTGTTGCTTCATCATTGGACAAAACTTTGCCTTGATCATTGGATAGCTTAATTCCAGTTGCCATTGGAGTTGCGCATGGTTTGCAATTTATCAATCCTGCCTTGGATAATATGTCACCAATGTATGATTTTTGAGACAAATACAATCTAGAGTCAAGTGAAACATCTTATATTCCATGAAAATAATGAAGATCTTCCAAGTCACATAAAGAGAACTCATTGGAGAGTTGGGCTATGATGGAATTAACAACATCCATATTACTTCCTGTAATTAGTACATCGCCAACATATACTAATAAAAAGCAATGGTAGTTATTAGTATTATAAAGAAATAATGAAGAATCAACATGTGAAGTAAAACCCATTTGAATAAAAAAATTACTCAGCCATTGATACCATGCTCTTGGGGTTGTTTAAGTCCATACAAGGACTTCGTCAACTTACAAATGTATCTTGATATTGTTTGTTCACAAAGCCTTGAGGTTGAACCATATAGATTGTTTCCTTCAAATTTTCATGTAAAAAGGCATTACTTGCATTAATTGCCTAAGTGTCCATCCCTGAAAATTGCAACTGATATCATTGTTCGTATTGTCGTTGGCTTAACTACAGGGCTAAAGTTCTCATTGAAGTCCAAACCATGTTCTCATGTGTGTCCTTTAGCCACTAAGTGAGCCTTGATATCTCAATTTTGCCTTTTAGATTTCTCTTTATTTTATAAACCCATTTATTTCCCACAATTTTTTTTAGAAAGAAGCCGAGGTACAAGATCCCAAATGTTAATGTATTGTAATGCCTTTATTTCACCTTTCATGCTGCCATTCTAAAAATTTGTGTGCCTATGAGAATGAGTATGTTTGGTTGTGATATGGGCTAGAGGGTCAGGAGTAGTGGCTAAGAAAAGATGTTTGTAAGATGGAGCTATAACACTCCTAGATAATCCTGTTAGAGAACTATTAGAAAAAGCAACACAATATCTATCAATCCTATAACTAAAACTAAATAAGCATTATTTAATATTCTACTAAAAATCTAGGCAGAGTTTTCTCTGTAATATTCACTGCCAAAATTTTCTCCAACCTAACATAACCTGCAAAAAAACACTTTTAACCTCCTAACATTCAATCTCAACTCTATTCTTACCCACTTATCAATATTCAATCACAATTCATTTCAAATATCTATAGTTATATCAACTTGTTTACATATGAAACATTCTCCAAAATTAATATCACTTGCAAAAGTTTTATTTTTTAAAACCCATATTACATGTACAAAATAAACAAATCACTAGCTTATCCATAACTATAAAATTGTCATCTAAACAAAAACATTGCTATGTGAACAATATATATATATATATATACAAAATCTTTCAAACTTTACGCCTTATGATCTGCAGTTGATCTTAGACACTTTAAGACCTCACTTTATTAAATTTACCTTGTCCGTCTGATTTGCGAGTCAGAAAATCTAACACGGTAAACCACTACTTAGTGGTGCTTATATATCCATAATTTACCAAATTTATAACATAAGAAAATAATTGAAATAATGTATGCAACTAAAATCACAACTTTAAAATAATAATAAGACATTTAATCAATTAAATGCAAATTAACTTGTCTTAATGTTAATAAGTTCAAAACTCAACTTAATTAATAAAAGTTAATCACTATGCAGTTAATCACCAAAACATTAATAATTAAAAGAAAAATTCTAAATTTCACATTCATATGTCTATACAATTCCTTATATGTACTCATATTGCACAGTTCCCGTGTTTTAGTAAATTTCATTTATTTTGCCCTCATATACTGAGTTTAAATCCTAGACCTAGACAAGAGGTTCAGTAATAACAATTAAATGCCCAGTAATATGTTAGTCAATATGGTCATTGACCTAGTAATGACACAAATGCCTAGTAATAGTAATGACATATAGTGTTCAGTAATAATATAGATGTCCATCCTCTAGCTAGCCACTCTATCTGCTAAATAGGTTTATCACTAGAATAATTTGCGCAACCCAATTACTTTTCATTTCCCATCAATTTTACAATTATTATTTCGATTTTGCAAAAAATATTTAATTTTTTTAAAAAAAAAACACTTCCCTTCTTTGTCATTCAATTATTTTTCAAACTTTAACCTTACATGTAAGTAAATTCTTCTTTAATTAAAATCAAGCATATTTCATTTTAAACATATTTACCAAATACATTATAAAAAATCACTTTCCATCCAAAAATCCTAAACTTTCCTAAAACCTAAATTTGCCAAAACCCTAAACTAATTATTTAATGGTTCAAAAGTTGTTTTAAGCATTATTTTAAGTTTAAAACTATACAAACACACTTAATATCTTTCATTAATGAGTCAATAATCAATTCTTTTCTCAAAAAGTTCCATATTCAATTATTGCACAAACAGCTCAATTAATAAATTCTTCCACTAATAATTCAATTAATATAGATTAACTAACTTCCATAAGCATTTAAAATCAAAACAAAACCAAATAATAGCAAGTTATCAAATACACAAGCACAAACCTTTATCAAAGTGGCTATTCCTTCCTCCTTTCTCTTATCCCTTGATTTAATGATGCTATTCTTGGAAAATCACTTATAAATTAGCTATTTCCCTTAAATATTTTGAGTTATTACTAAAAAGCCTTAGGTTTTTAAGGTAAGCGATGGAAGAAGAAGAAAGAAGTAAAGAAATGGTGATGGGTTCGGGTTTGATGAAGAATGAAGAAGAAATAGAAAGTCAACTTAACTTTTATATTATTTAGAGTTTTGATCATATGTGATGTTCATACCTTTGCTTCAGTACACCTATTTCTTTTAATTATTTCTTAATATGACTTTTAACTCCATAAAATCATAAAAATGATTGTTTTAATTAATTTAAAGCTCTATTACCTATATCTCACATCCCAATTATAGTAAAATCTAATTCTAGTGTCATAGGAGCATTTTTGTAAAGTTTTATGGCTAATTTTTTTTTTCAAAAATACCAATTAAATCTTTACTTGGATTAACTTTCAACTTTTTAAGGCATATCCAACCCCATTTTTCCATCAATTTCAAATGCCCAGGCCACACTCGACATCACTCACATTCTAATATCTATATAATTTAGAAAATCACTACTTAAAAATTTCAAACATTACAATTCTCTCCCTCTTAAGAAATTTCATCCTTGAAATTTACATGTTCAAGGTGTCTGGAATAGTTGAGGATATTGTTGTATTATCGTCTCTTTGGTCTCTCATGTGGTTTCCTCAGTTGAGTGGTTTCTCCACAACACATTTACTAGAGGAATGCATTTGTTCCACAATGCCTTGACCTCTTGAGCTAAGATAGCCACTGGTTCTTCTTCGTAACTCAAATATGGTTGTATCTCAATGGATTCTACTTGTATAACTTGTGAAGGATCTGATCTGTATCTTCTGAGCATCAATATATGGAATACATTGTGAATCTTTGCTAGTTTAGGAGGTAACTAGACCCACATGTTCAAGTATCTCATGTTGGCCAATAAACCTAGGACTTAATCCCTTTCTTGCCAAATATGAGAACTTTCTTCCATGGTAATACCTTTAAAAATACCTTGTCCCCCACATTTTATTCAATGTCCCTTCTCTTCAAATCTGCATAGGATTTTTATTTGTCTATTATAGCTTTCAGATGATCATTTACCAGTCTCACCTTTATTGTAATATCCCAAACCATACCCTAATATTTTTGGAATGATTATTGTTGAAATTGGATTAAATGATATAAAGTATATATGCATGTTTATGCGAGAAGATGAGAAAGGACAAAGAAATGTGTATATGTTGTATATATAGAGATAAATACAACATATACAAGTCAACTCATGAGTTGGTCAAAAGAAATATTTAATTTTAATTGAATTAATTGAAATGGAAATTGAGTTAAGTGGAAGTGGATATTTATGAATATTATATTATTAAAATTACTTGGTTGAGATTTAAAGAGAGCTTGAGTGGTTATGAGACAAGTGAGTGGTTGACTTTCATTTTTCACCTTCTTCTTTCTTTCTTCAAGAGTCAGCCACCATTATCAACCAAGGAAGAGAGAGTTTTGTGATTTCCTAACTCAAGATTAAAGGGTGTTTCAAGTGATCAAGTTAGAATTCTAAGGGTTTTCATCACTTTTGGTAAGTTTTCCACTTGATTCTTTGATTTTCTTTTGAGTTTGTGAATTGAGTTTGTTGATTGGTTGTTGATGATATGTGTATGTTTGATTGTGGTATGTTTGAGAGTGTTTGGTCTAATTAATTTTGATTTTGGAATTGGTTTGAAGGAAATATTAAGTTTGGTGTTGGAAAGCAAGTGTTGTGTTTTGGGTATGTGATGAGTTGTGCTGATGATTGTGATTTGTGTTTTGATGTATGTATTGAGTTGTTTTGGTGTTTTTACAAGTTATTATGGTTTATTGATGTGTTTGGTTAAGTTTGTTTGGAGTAGAAGATGGTAAAAGAAAGTGGTTTGTTGGATGTGGTGTTGATGTTGCCGGAATCAGGATTTTTGGCCTGACACGCCTATGAACACAGCTAAGTCTTTGGGCATGTCAATGGTTCTATTTTCTGGATGGGTGACATGAGCAGTGACACGCCTATGACACTGAACGTGTCACAGCTTTTGTGTTAGAGTAATATTGACACGGTCAGTGACACGCCCATGTCACTGAGCATGTCATAGCTACTGTGATGTTGGTGGATTGACACGTCCAGTGACACGCCCATGTCACTGAGAGTGTCATAGCTACTGTGTTGAGGCAGGATTGACATGGCCAGTGACACGCCTATGTCACTGAGTGTGTCAAAGCTTCTGGGTTGTGAGTTTAAGGCACGGTCAGGGACACGCCCGTATTGTTGAGCGTGTCATGTGTAGAGTTTTCCCTAATTGGTTCTTATCCATATTATCTCATGTGTATCTCTACGTGAGTGTGTATCATCCCTTTTGGATTAGGTTTTGAAGAGATCAAGTTGCCCTAATCCAAGTGTTGAAGGATTCTTGGAAGAAGAGTTTGGTGTTGGGTGAGTTGCTCTTGAGGTAAGTACAAACCCTACATTATTGCATACATTTACATGACATTTGGACTTAACACATTTGGTTGTAAATGTGTTAAGTAATCTATTATATTGTTGATACATTTGATTAATGCTATGATTTGCATAATGTGAAAGATATGATGATCATTCAAAATGTATGTCCAATGCAATTGGTTATATATACTCTAATGATGAGATGTGAAGCCATTGTTGTTGGCTATAATAATTCAAATGAAATAATTGGGGCATGGTTGCCTAGATGATTATGAAGAAATGAGAATGGAATTGATAATGAAATAATGAAAGAATTGTGTGCCTAATGTGTTATTCACTTTTCAGAGTTTTGTTGTTCGTGGCATGCCTAATAGTAACAATCCCTTGAAGCTGGGTTGGGCTTGATTCTTAAAGCCAAGTTGGGTTGAAGTTTAGCATGCATAACTCCCTTTGAAGCTTGATTGGGTCTAGTCCTTGAAGCTGGGTTGGGTTTGGTCCTTGAAGCCAAGTTGGGTTGATGCCTAGCATGCTTCGCTCCCCTTGAAGCTTGGTTGGGCCTAATCCATGAAGCCTAGTTGGGATGATGATAAATGTGATAATTGAACCAAAACATTAACTCTGAAAGTTGAATGGCATATTAGTTTCTTTTGGGCCCATGCTTGTCTTTGTTTAAATGTGAATCATGAATGGTGAAACAAATGAATAATAAGATTTAATGTAAGGTTTTGAAATATGATATTCTTATGTATTGTTTATAATATTTGAATGTATGACAATGGCATTACATTAAAGCATATTATTATTGTGGTTCGTACCACTAAGCCGTTGGCTTAGCGTGATTGTGGTTTATCGCGTAGGTGACAGGGTAGAACCAGAGAGTTTAGCTAGACCGAGTTGAGTCTAGACTTTGAAGTGTTGATTGTGGACTTAAAGATCAGAGACGAACTGCCAAACATGTATACACTCTATATAATTTGTAAATATTAATTTTGATGTGTGTAGATGTATATTACCGCTACATTTTTCCGCTGCAAAATAAATAAATGTTTTATTTATTTTGTTTTATAATAAGATTTAAATGTTTTAAGTTTTCTCATATTATTGCTAAAAGGAAAGATTGGTTTGTTTAATAATAACCATGACACTCCTGTGTCCGGTATACGTATATTACATATGTGATTGTATGTAGTGTGCGTATATGGGGTATAGGTGTGCTACATCTGTTTTGGTATCAGAGCCTAGGTTTGAGATTCTCATCCTAGGTGAATTTTAAGAAAAAGAAAATTTTGATTTCAAAAGATGGTTTTGAATAAGATACATGCTTTGGTACTGGCAGTCTCTGATCTTTGATGAGGTATATTCTGCTGTGTTTGCAGATATAGATAGTGATGGCGTCTCAGTCACGTCAGTCTATAGAAGGTAGTGCTGAGAGTGTAGCTCCTGAAGAGGGTAGAGATGGAGCTAGGGTTGAGAGAGTTGGAGAGGCACCTGCTCCTGTGCCAGAGAGACTAGCTGCTAATGAGGTTTTGCCGATTTGGTTATGGCATATGGTAGAATTGTTGAGGCAAGCTCCAGCGCCACCGTCACCACAACCACAAGTGCCCGTGAGACATTATGATAAATTGAGAAAGTAAGGGGTTGAGGATTTCTTTGGCACTACAGATCCTGCAGTAGCTGAGCAGTGGTTGGATAGAGTGCAAAGAATATTTATTCAGTTGCAAGCTACTCCTGAAGAGAAATTTGATTATACTAGATCACTTCTGCAGAAAGATGCATATGAGTAGTGGAGACCCCAGTTTAAGGCAGGGTCTTCATCTATGAAGAGAGGCAGAGGAAGTTTTGTTCTGAGGATCAGTAGGAGCCAGTGGCAGTCGGGTAGGTCAGTTCAGTATCAGAGGTAGAGACCGAGACCTACAGTTTCTGTAGCAAGTGCTCTGACTCCAATGGTTCAGAGATCCATTCCACCTACATGTGTTTATTGTGGTAGGGCACATGGGGGTGCTTGTTGGAAGACGGGTGGATCAGGAGTATGCTTTAGATGTGGGTCACCAGCTCATTTCATCAAAGATTGCCCTGAGCTACAAGAGGATGGACAGATAGATACTGCAGCTTCTCGACTTAGTGTTAGCAGAGGAGGTCGAGGGGGCAGAGGTTTCAGTAGAGCTGGTCGACCTAGGATCAGTTAGAGAGGAGGCTCTATATCCGGAGGTAGTAGGCCAGATGAGGCTGGGTCATCTCAGCGAGTGTATGTAATGCAGAGGCAGTCGGATGCTTCAGCAGTTATTGCGGGTACATTTTCTTTATTTGGCATTTCAGTTCTTGCTCTTATTGATGCAGGATCCACTCATTCATACATAAGTGCATCTATCTTGCCTGTGTCTGAGTTGCATTCAGAGTCCCTAGGATTTGATGTCTTGGTGACAAATCCTTTAGGGCATAGTGTGGTAGTTAGCAAGGTGCATCGTGATAGTTCAGTTGTGGTACAAGATGAGGAGTTTCGTGGTGATTTGATTGAAATGCCTTTTAAGGAGTATGATTTGATCTTAAGTATGGATTGGTTGTCTAAGCATGGAGCTGTGGTAGACTGTCAAAAGAAGTGTGTTACCTTGAGAACCAATGATGATAGAAGTGTAATGGTATCTAGTGAGCAGAGACAACTTGCATCCTTGTTTGTTTCAGCTGTTGCAGCTAGGAAGTTGATTTGAAAAGGGTGTGAGGCTTATGTTGTGCTCTAATTAACACTACTAGAACTACACTCGCAAGTATACAAGGCTGCTGTAGTATCTTGGTGAACACCTCAAGGTCGTCTCACAAGGAAGCTAAATAAGCTAATTGATTATCAGATTGTAAATAACAAATTATTAATAAATTTAAATTGCTAACAACTAATGAAGACATATCGATTGGAGTTTAAAATAATAAAAGTAAACTGAGCTGATATATTGATTCACTTACTAGAAAGGTCTAGGGTTTGCACTTCTCTACTAACTTCTATGTATGAACGGTTATTCCTCTCAACTAATTTAATTTCAAAGATTAGATCTCAAGCAACTTAATTAATTGAATCAAGGAAATAAGCTCTCGCATTCAAACCTCTTTCAAATAATCTTGCTACAATTGAAATGATCTTTTTCTTAGGTTATATTTCTAATTCACCTAAGTACCTAATTGAATTGTTTCAGCATTAGACTTCATTTCTCAATCCTTCATCTAATACCTCAAACACATAATTGGTGGCCAATTAATTATATATTAACAGTAATCCATTCAATCAAGGCTAGATAAATAATTCAGTTAAGAGCAAAAACCAATTCATACAATCATAGTAGATCCATACAAACCCTAGACTTGATCAAATTAGTTCATAATAATGCTATCAAACATATTCATCTCATTAAAATTCAAAGAAATCAATTTAGACATAATAGAATTCATGAATACAATTCCAATGAAACTTAAGAGATAAAGTTTGAGAACAAAACCAAATTACAAACTCCCTTTAACTTCTGAAAAATCTCTTGTTTAGATCTTTGCTAGATGAAAATTGCAATGGCAAAAACAAATTTAATCTAGACTATTTACATCAAAGTGTAATCAAAATTCTCTAAGAAAATAAAATGGAAACCCTAAGTTTTTTGTTTGACGGCTGATCAAAATCTCTAACCCCCTTTTCAAAAACCCTAATCCTCTTATTTATACGAAACCCCGCTCCAAAAATCCGCATTTTCTTTCTTCCTTTAGTCCATGGAGTGACACGGCCAAGCTGGTGGCCGTGTCATGTGACATGGCCAGTGGCTTGGCCGTGTCACTGAATTTCTCCGCTTCTGCTTCATTTATGCTTCTTTGGAATGGAGTGTGACACGGCCAAGCTCCATGACACGGCCAGTGGCTTGGCCGTGTCAAGTGGGTGTGTCACCTACTAATCTCTTCATTCTTTACTCTCTTTCCATTGGTCTTCTTCCTTGGCTATTGTGAATACTCGAATTTTGAGGCTTGGAAAGCTGATTTCTCCAGACTGCAAAATGCCGACTTAGACTGGGTGACTTTGGAAAAGTTCACCGGAGATATATCGATATGGTACTTGAAATGTCCGGAACGACACATGGATCGTAGAAATGGTCTCGAAATATTTTTTGGAGGTCTGTAGCTCCCGAAAAATCACTTTGAGCGAAAATCATGCGAGCTGATGTGTTTTTTTTGGAGGCCGAACCACCGCATGTAGCGGTCCAACCGCCGTGACCAACGGTTCAACCGCCGCACGCCGCGGTTCAACCACCGCCTAGGTTTCAACCGCCGAGTTCCTCTTTTGGAAGTCCAACCGCCACACACAGCGGTTCGACCACCGTGTAGGGTTTCAACCGCCGCCCTTTTTTCCTCTTCTGGCAAGTCAACCGTCGTCCACGGCGGTTCAACCGCCGGGACCAGCGGTTCAACTGCCATGCAGGTCTGAATTTGGTCCAATTTTCACTATAAATAGCCCCCATAACAGTCAGAAAATGGCCCCCGGCTTCGTGTCGACAAACTCCCTATTTTTCTATATGCTTAGGCGCTTCTCTTCTACTCTTCTTTGCATAAATCTAACCTTGTGCTGCAGGAGTCAACTCAAATCAGATCAAGAAAGCAGGAATCAAGAATCATAATCCAAGGTCCAAGAAAACAAGATCTGGAGCTTCAAAGTGGGAAAATCCTAAGCAAGGTAACATCCTAATTCATCCTTTGTCAATTCAAGCATGTCATAAGCATTACACCTTCTTCTTAATTTCTTTTTGATCAAAGACCTAATCCTTTTAGGTCTAAGGCCTAATTAACTAATCAATTGATCTTTCGGCATTAAGCCATGAATCAATCAACCCTTTTGTCCAAAGGCCTAAAATTTGCATCATTTTGGTACAAAGTACCTAAATTTCACAATTTTGCACTAAGTGCTAATTAAATCTCACAATGCACAAAGCATACACACACACATGCATGAAGCATAATTCTTATCGCCTTTGAATAGGCACTATCGAACTACATGGCCTTTGATCTCCCATTCAAACGGGGGTATGTAGGCACATTTTGAGATTCACCTCAAATAGCAAGTCCACAATCTACTAACAATTTGTTTGTCCTTTTCCTTGTTTTTTTAGGTTTGTTTCTTTTTTGCCAGTTAATCAAATGCATGACATAGTCCCCAAATCCTCCTTGGGTTCGTAGATTAGAAACCTTTACATTGGATGCATTATTGGAGTCAAACAAGGGTTTTCTTAGTTTTACCCTTTGAACAAAAAAAAAAAAACTGAGTGGCGACTCCCAACAACAAGTGAATGTTCATCCAAATCCTTTTTGGGTGGAATTAGAGGTTCACAATCTGGCGACTCCACTGGGGACTTCCTAGTAGACTACAATTACTTATTTGACTAACTTGCCCTTCTTTAGGGTACTTTTATTTGTTTTGTAGGGTATCTTAGCAATGTTTATCCTTTCTTTAAGGATATTGGAATTGAAGATTGACAAAAGGAATCTTTTTCCTTTGATGGATCCCTTATTTGATTAATTGTGCATTTGTTTTGTCATTTAGAGAATCTCTTTCTCTTGCATTATATGGCAGAATCCTTTTCTCCCATTGCATAAAAATTATTTTCAAATGAATTTTTTCTCTTTCTGTTCAAAGTTCTGAGTCTGGATAGCAAGTAGCGCTGACCGGCAGGTCTCCTTGATTATGCCGGCGGACAGCCAAAGCATCCTCCCTGTTACCGCAAACCATTCCAATCCTTTTGGAATGGCCCACTAGTATATCGTACACTTTGACCCACGCGAAACTCCTTGTTTCACATGTGGTAGGTATATCTTACTCGAGGTTCAAGGGTCCCTATTATAAGCCCATTCTCTACTTTCATTCAACAATAGAACCCTCCCTTAGGTTGTATGTACCCAATGATAGTGCCACATTCCGTTAAAATGAATTATGATGTGATGAGGTGCATTCATGCAACATAACAACATTGTTTTGGGGAAAATCTTTTGATATATACAAGTGGACCAAGAGTCTTCCTACCCTACACACTACCCTAATCCTTTACCCTTAACCTTTGCAGGTACCACCATCCGTGTGCCTTCACCTACACAAGCTACACCAACTCCAACTGTGCAATCACCCATAAGTTCTACTACCCCAACTTCACTAACTACTCCAACAATCCTTGACTGGTGCTGCCCTTAAATGGTTTGTAAGCCTAGATCGTGCTAAGATCAAGACCTGGGAAGACATCTGCAATGCATTTAACACTCAATACCACTACAATATTGAGGTGGATGTCACTAGAAGGGAGCTTGAGACTACCAAGCAGAACAACAATGAACCCTTCTCCTCGTTCCTTATGAGGTGGAGGGCAAAGGCTGCCCAAATGATCAATCGCCCTTCAGAACAGGAGCAAATTGATATCATAATCAAGAATTTAAGGCCTATATATCAAGCTCAACTGCAAACCCAATACCTGCCTACTTTCAAATCGCTCATTGCGACTGCAACCAAGGTAGAAGATTTGATACAATTGGGTAAGATAGTAGATGAGGGAGCTACTTTGAAGTACAAGAAACAAGGCCAAGTTACTTCCTCAAGCAAGGTCAATGAAGTGGCCAATATTGCCCCTGCGAATCCTTTACATGAGGGCAATCTTGGGCAGAGAAATCAGCCAAGAAGGCAATATACCGACCTTGGGATGCCCCTTCATCTGGTGTTTAAAAAGGCCGTGGAAGGAAAGTACTTGAAGCCTTTGGACCCAAGGCCTCCTCCAAACCCATTACCCTCCAATTATAGGGTCAATGAGTACTGTGAATACCACCAAGGAAATAGGCATAGAACAGATGCTTGCTGGACTCTGAAAAACCGCGTCCAGGATCTGGTGGATAGTGGTGACATCATTCCTCTCAAGAGCCAACCAAACATTAATACTAACCCTTTGCCCAATCATTCCATCCACGCCATCACTGTGGAAGAAGAGCTATTTGATCCTTTCAAACTTCTCTTGGAGATGAATGAAGTATGTGTGCTGGATTTGAATGACCTCGCTGAAGAGGTCGATGCTTTGACAAGAAGCGGCAGGCAATATCAGCCACTCGACTTGGGGGAAGCCCTTAAAACTCCAAGTCACCCCTATAAGAAAACACCAGAGCCAAAGGAAGACCCTGTCCTCGCTCAGCTTAAACAAACTCAAGCTAAGATGTTAATTTGGGAGCTCCTTGCTTCCTCATTCCCACACCGTCAGGCTCTTAGCAAAGCTTTAAGTCAACTCGATACATCAGTAGACACAAGCCCAGAAGCTTTGGTGGCCACTTTGACCCAATCAACCAAGGCATTGAGTATCCGATTTTCTGATGTAGACCTACCAGAAGATGGCAGGAAACACAATGATGCTCTATACATCACCTTACAAACTAGGGGAAAGACTGTGCCCATGGTTCTCGTTGATAATGGGTCAGCCTTAAATGTATGTCCTTTGAAAGTAGCAAGCTGTCTGGGATTGGAGGCTACAGATCTTACACCTTCTGATCAAATTGTTAAAGCATATGATAACACTCGAAGAGAAATTTTGGGTGTTGCAACTCTTGAAGTTGCTATTGGACCGGTAAGAATGGGAGTGCCGTTCCAAGTCATTGATGTACCTACGAGCTTTAATCTCCTCCTTGGAAGGCCGTGGATTCATCAGAATAATGCTATCCCTTCTTCATTACATCAAAAACTTAAGTTCCCTTTTGAAGGAAAAATCATCACTATCAAAGGAGACACATGTGAAATCAACAAGAAAACCACGGATCAGTCCCTCTTTGAGGTTGTTCCTGGTGAAACTGCTATGGCATTGACTGGGTTCCATTATGACACTGTTCAATGCATTGAAGGAGAAAGGCCCAAAGGGCCATTCTTTCTATATGACTTTGGGGAGGTCCAAGTCAATTGCCTGGTAGGAATGATGCTAAGGGTAGGTCTGCTACCGAATGGAAATGATAAGGTCTGGGAGGAAATCATCCATAGTGCGGCCATGGGAAGAACCTAAGAATAAGGGAACTTTTGGCTTGGGGTACAAACCCACAGACGAGGAGATAGAAGAGTTTGATCATGGGAAGAAGAAAAAGAAGACTTGGTGGGCAAAAAGCCTCAAAATGCGCCCTTACTTTAGAACTCTGAACGGTCACTTCTGCAAGCCTGGAAAAGCAGTTCCTTACTGTGGTTTCCAGGAGCCATTCTATTCTCCCAAGACTAGAAAGAAGCTACCGGGTTTTGAGATGTTCGCTGATGTTTTGGCCATAAAGGAAGAAGAGCCAGAACCTATAAGTGACCCACAAGTGGAAGATTTCATACGGCCTAGTCTCTTTGATGATGTTGCTATGATAATCAATTTCGACGACAAAAGGGACTTCACGAAGCTGATCAAGACAACAGATGGACCGCTGACGAACTGGTACGTCGAGGAGGGACAAGCTGCTATAGTCAAACCTAGTCCTGTGTCACACCCTGAACCTGAGTCTTGTACTGAGTCAAATCCTGAATCAAACACCGAGTCAGAGTCTAGTTCTGAGTCTTCTATAGCTTCAAATTTAGAGAACCCTAATGTCAAATTTAATGTAACCTTGGAGAATGACTAAGCCATTATCAATAAAACTGTTCAAATTCTCGGTTACCCTGTGTCTTTTGCTTTCCAAGTATTATCTAGCAAAAATGAAATAAATGAAATAAAAGAAATAAATGAAAAGATAATAATTGGCAAAGAAAATGAATATACATAAATTGCATATGATTGTGTGAATAAAGAACAGGTTGTTGATTGCATCAGAAAGTATACCGACTGCTTCATGTGGAAGACAAGTGATGTCACAGGAATAGACCCAGCCATAGCAGTTCATAAGATTCCGCTATACCCAGATGCAATGTAACACCGCTATATCCCGTATACGTACAAAGCATGCTTATACGATCGTAATATACGTATACTGAATATAGAAAATGCCACAGTTTTAAAAATACGCAAATCATATCTTTGAAAATAAGTGAAGCAAATCTTAAACATTTAAAAGAAATTCAAAAGACACCATAGATAAAAACATTTATTAATCCGCAGCGGAAGTTATTACAAATACTTACAAGTACAAATACATAAAACTTTGAAATTTACAAAACATAGAATATATACATGATTGGCAGCTTGACTCTCTGATCTTTGAGCTTTAGTCCAACTCTTCAAGCATAAACTCAACTAGGTCTAGAAGAATCCTCAGTCTCAACCCTATCAACCCTACCACCTGCGCGATGAACCACAATCGCGCTGAGCCAACAACTCAGTAGTACAAACCATAATGATAATATGCAATGTCAATATCAATGTCATGTATTCAACCAATAAAGATCATACTTATAAATGTTACATTTCATTATTTCAATAATTATATCATCATCCATTATACTCATTCAATATAGATACCTAAGGGCCCAACAAGTATTTAATATGATATTCAAAGTTCATCATTATAGCCAACAACCATGGCTTCATATACGAACCTTCCCCCAACCAGGTCGGTAGTCCAAGTTCGGTTGCCCAGCCCACTGGGTCCGCATGGTTCCGCAGGAGGCAGATAGGCACGTATAAGACTATCAGTAACGAACCTTCCCCTAACCAGGTCGGTAGTCCAAGTTCGGTTGCCCAGTCCACTGGGTCCACATGGTTCCGCAGGAGGCAGATAGGTACGTATAATACTGATTGTATCGAACCTTCCCCCAACCAGGTCGGTAGTCCAAGTTCGGTTGCCCAGCCCACTGGGTCCGCATGGTTTCGCAGGAGGCAGATAGGTCCGTATTTATATCTTTAAACATTACTTTCTCAATTCATTTCTTATTTTCATCATTATAATATACAACATCAATTACATTAACTAAACAAACATATCATTATTCAATCATATCATCTAGGCATGCTTCCATCATATCATTCACATCATTATAACTCAGAACATTAATTTCACATCTCTTTACGTCTCAATTTACATTAAGGTAATTGCTCATAAAAGTATTCATAAGCATCATCAATATCATCAAATGTATGTTCAATCTCAACATCATATGAATGTATGCAATAATGTAGTTTGTACTTACTTCAAAAGCAACCCACACAACTCTAAACACTTCTTCTTCCAAGAATCTTTCACCACTTGAATTAGGGTAATTCACCTTCTTCACAGCCTATTCCAAAAGAAAGATGAAACCCACATAAGATCATAAGGCTAAGAACCAACTAGGGAAAACTCTAAACATGACACGCTTAACAACACAGGTGTGTCCCTGACCGTGCCCTAACTCCACAACACAGAAGCTTTTACACGCTCAACAACACGGGCGTGTCACTGGGCGTGTAATACATTCTGCCTCTCAGAAACTTTGACACGTCCAACAACGTGAGCGTGCTCGCGGCTGTGTCAATTCCCCAACTACACAGTGGCTATGACACGCTCAATAACACGGGTGTGTTACTGGCCGTGTCAATCCTACTGCCACACAGAAGCTGTGACACGCTCAGTGACATGGGCGTGTCACTGTTCGTGTCACCCATCTAAAACACCAAACCATCGACACGCCCAAAATCCTGGTCGTGCTCGTGGGCGTGTCAGGCCAAAAACCCAGATTCCGGCAACAACAACAACACAACCAACAAATCACTTCCTTTCACCAAAATCCACTTCAACCAAACTTAGCTCAACATACCCAAAAACCATAACAAACTTATAAAAACACCAAAACAACTAAAAAAAAACTTCCAACACAAATCAAAATCATCACCACAAACCTAAAACACAACCACAATACATTCACTTCCAACAACTTACTCTTTCCTTCAATCCATCCTCAAAACCAGAAATCAGTTTACCCAAACACTCTTAAACACATCTTAATCAAACATATTCACATACCATCCACAAACTCAACTCATAAACTCAAAGAAATCAAAGAATCAAGTGAAGAACTTACCAAGGATGAAGAAGCTCTTAACTTTCCAACTTGAACACTTGAAAACTTCCTTAGATCTTGAGTTTAGAAGTTCAAATCTCTCCCTTGTTCTCTTGTTTCTTTGTTAGCCGGCCAAAAGAAAGCAAAGGAAAGAAAAGAAAGAGAGCCACGGTAAGGAAAGAAAGAAAGAAGAAAAGAGAAGACACAAAGTCAAATCACCTCCTTAAAACTCTCTCCTCCAAGTATTAATTATTAAAATAATCCATTCAATCTCTTCCACTCAATTAATTTTTCCTTATTAATTAATTATTAAATCAAAAACACATAAATATCTTCTTCCACTAACTTCCTTTGACTTTGACTTGGGTATATGTTATATATATTCTAATATACACAACATATACACTCTCTTTAAAAACCTTTTCTCTTTCCAAAGAAACATATACATTAAATCCAATTAAACAACAATAATACCAAAACTTCTAGGGTACACTTTGGGATATTACAATTCTCCCCCTCTAAAAAGAAATTTCATCCCTGAAATTACCTGATATCAAGTCCGAAACAATTGAGGGTATTGATCTTGCATTGCTTGCTCACTTTCCCAAGTTGCCTCTTATCTACCATGATTCTTCCAAAGAACTTTCACCAATGGCACTCTCTTATTTCTCAACTCTTTTACTTAATGTGCCAAAATATCAATTGGTTCTTCTTCAAATGTCAAATTCGGACTCACTTCAATAGATTCAACTGGTAAAACCTGAGATGGGTCTGATCTGTACCTCCTCAGCATAGAAACATGGAAGACATTGTGAATTCTATCCAATTTAGGCGGTAAAGCAAGTCGATACGCAACTGGTCCAACCCTTTCCAATATCTCATACGGTCCAACAAAATGAGGACTCAGTTTTCCTTTACGACCAAATCTTAAAATCTTTTTCCAAGGAGACACTTTCAAAAATACTTTATCTCCAATATTAAACTCAATGTCTCTCCTCTTCAAATCTGAATAAGACTTCTGTCGGTCTGAAGCTGCTTTCAATCTATTCCCAATCATCTTCACTTTCTCTTCAGTCTCTCTAACCAAATCAGGACTAATTAA
Organism: Garcia nutans; assembly: GCA_947685225.1. Classification (NCBI taxonomy): domain Eukaryota; kingdom Viridiplantae; phylum Streptophyta; class Magnoliopsida; order Malpighiales; family Euphorbiaceae; genus Garcia; species Garcia nutans. The sequence continues at coordinate 21,226,023 of CANTUV010000005.1, forward strand.
CTTACCTTCACCAGTTTCATTCCAACATAGAGGCGTTCTACATCATCTACCATACAATGCCTCAAACGGTGCCATTCCAATACTGGATTGATGACTGTTGTTATAAGCAAATTCCACAAGTGGTAAAAATCTATCCCAACTTCCAGAAAAATCAATGACACAGCTTCTCAACATATCCTCAATAATCTGTATCACTCTCTCTGACTGCCCATCTGTCTGCGGATGGAAAGCAGTGCTAAAATGCAATCGAGAACCCAAAGCCCCATGTAAACTCTTCCAGAACCTCGAAGTGAACCGGGGATCTCAATCCGACACTAAAGAAATTGGGACTCCATGCAACTTCACAATCTCATGGATATACAACTCAGCCAACTTCTCAAAAGAATAATCCATCCGAACCGGAAGAAAGTGAGCTGTCTTTGTCAACCTATCAACAATCGCCCAAATAGCATCATATTTCCTTAGTGTCAATGGCAAACCAGATACAAGTCCATTGTCACTCTCTCCCATTTCCATTCAGGCACAGTTAAAGGTTGAAGCAACCCTGTTGGAACTTGATGCTCCGCTTTTACCTTCTGACAAGTAAGACATTTGGACACAAATTCCGCTATGTCTCTCTTCATACCGGACCACCAATAATGCTGTCTTAAATCATGGTACATTTTTGTACTACCCGGATGCATAGCAAAAATCGATTGATGTGCTTCTTCCAAAATGATCCTTTTCAAACTATCATCATCAGAAACACACAACCTATCCTTGAACCAAAGACTACCATCACTTTTCACATGAAAATCTCGGCTCTCTCCATTTCGGCAATCTGATACAATCTTCTGAATTTTCTCATCTGCCAATTGAGCCTCCTTAATCTGATCTAATAATAATGGTCTCAACTGCAGTTGGGCCAATAATGCACCATTATCACATACTTCAAAATTTGCATGCAAAGCTCTCAATTCAACAAGCAACGAGAGCGAATAAACAACCAAACCTGCCAAAGACTTCCGACTTAAGGCATCAGCAACAACATTTGCCTTACCAGGGTGATAATCAATCAAGCAATCGTAGTCTTTGATCAACTCCAGCCATCGTCTCTGCCGAAGGTTAAGCTCTCTCTGAACCCCCAAATATTTCAAACTTTTGTGATCTGTATAAATAAAACATTTCTCCCCATATAAGTAATGTCACCAAATCTTTAAAGCAAACACTATAGCCGCTAATTCCAAATCATGAGTCTGATAGTTAAGCTCATGCGGCTTCAACTGCCGAGAATCATAAGCTATAACTTTACCCTTTTGCATCAAAACACACCCTAAACCATTATGTGAAGCATCACTGAAAATCACATATGGTTTATCTTCCACGGGTAAAGTAAGAACAGGTGCTTGTGTCAACATTTCTTTCAACCGTTCAAAGCTAGCTTGACACTGATCCATCCACACAAATCTAACTCCCTTCCGAAGCAATCTGGTGAGTGGAGTAGCTATCAAAGAAAAACCTTTCACAAACCGTCGGTAATAGCCTGCTAAGCCCAGAAAACTTCTAACTTCAGTTATAGACTTTGGTGGACTCCAATTCAAAATAGCTTCAACTTTACTTGGGTTGACTCTAATACCATCTGCTGAAACTATATGACCCAGAAAAGTCACTTGGTCAAGCCAAAACTCACACTTCGACAATTTAGCATACAATTGCTTTTTTCTCAAGATCTGCAACACAATCCGCAAATGCTTGTCATGCTCCTCCTCATTACGCGAATACACCAACACATCATCAATGAAAACCACCACAAATTGATCCAGATAGGGCCTGAACACCCTATTCATCAAATCCATAAAACCTGCAGGTGCATTCGTCAACCCAAAAGGCATTACTAAAAACTCATAATGCCCATACCTGGTATGAAAAGCGATTTTAGAAACATCTTCAGCTCTAACCCTCAATTGATGGTACCCTGATCTCAAATCAATCTTGGAAAACACTGTTGCTCCTTTCAATTGATCAAAGAGATCATCAATCTTGGGCAAAGGATATTTATTCTTAATAGTCACTTTGTTTAATTGCCTATAATCAATGCATAACCTCATGGTACCATCCTTCTTCTTCACAAATAACACAGGAGCTCCCCAAGGAGAAACACTGGGGCGAATAAACCCTTTATCCAACAACTCCTGTAACTGCACCTTTAACTCTCTCAATTCAGTAGGTGCCATGCGATAAGGAGTGATAGAGATGGGAGTGGTACCAGGCAGCAATTCAATACCAAACTCCACCTCTCTCTTAGGAGGCAACCCTAGCAACTCCTCTGGAAACACATCTGGAAAATCTGCAACTGTGGTTATATCATCAAGTTGAGAGCCCCCTACTCTAGTATCCACCACATGAGCAAGGTAAGCATCACACCCTTTTTAATCAACCTTCTAGCTGATACAACTGATACAAACAAGGATGCAAGCTGTCTTTGCTCACTAAACACCATCACACTCCTACCATCACTAGTTCTCAAAGTGACACATTTCTTTTGACAATCTACCACAGCTCCATGCCTAGACAACCAGTCCATGCCCAAAATCAAATCATACTCTTTAAAAGGCATTTCAATCAAATCTCCATGAAACTCCTCACCTTGCACCACAACTGTACTATCTCGGTGCACCTTGCTAACAATCACACTATGCCCTAACGGATTTGTCACCAACACATCAAATCCTAGGGACTCAGAATGCAATTAGATGCACTAATATATGAATGAGTAGAGCCTGGATCAATTAAAGCAAGAACTGCAATGCCAAATAAAGAGAAAGTACCCGCAATGACTGCAGAAGCATCGGGTTGTCTTTGCATCACATATACTCGTTGAGAAGGCCCAGCCTCATCTGGTCTAGTATCCCTGGATGAAGATCCTCCTCTCTGACTATACCCAAGTCTACCCCCTCTGCTGAAACCTCTGCTCCCTCGACCACCTCTGACACTAGGTCGAGAAACTGCAGAATCTGCCGGCCTCTGCTCCTGCATCTCCGGACACTCTCTAATAAAATGATCAGGTGAACCACATCTGAAGCACACAGCTGGTCCACTATTCTTCCAACAAGCACCCCTATGTATTCCACCACACTGAGCACACACAGGTGGAGTGAATCTCTGAACTACTGGAGTCGGAGCACTCGCTACTGAAACTGTAGGTCTCGATCTCTGTCTCTGAAACTGAATTGACCTACTAGCCTGCCTCTGACTCCAAGTGATCCTGGGAACAAAACTTCCCCTACCTCTCTTCACAGATGAAGACCCTGCCTGAAACTGGGGTCTCCTAACCCTGGTCTCCTCCTCAGTAGCAGCTACTGCAATACCCTAGGCTCTCTCCATAATCCTAGCTGCTGCAACCAGTTGGGAAAAATCATGATATCTAGAACCAGCCACAAGACACAAAATTGAGGGTCTCAATCCCTCCTCAAACCTTCTACACCTGTCAATCTCATCCGAGATAATTCCCCCGGCGTAGTGGCTCAACCGGATGAACTCTAGCTCATACTTTGTCACAGTCCGGTGATCTTGCCTCAAGGTCAGAAATTCCATTTTCTTCACATCCTTATACTCCCTCGGAGTATATTTCAGCTCAAACTCCAGTAGAAAATCACTGTAAGACAATGTAGGTGGATCGTCCATAGCATGAGGAACTGTCTTCCACCAATCATATGCATCCTTCTGCAACAGTGATCTAGCATAATCAAAATTTTCTTCTGGACTGGCTTGCAACTGAATGAAAATCCTTTGAACCTTATCCAACCACTGCTCAGCTACCGCTGGATCAATAGTACCCAGAAAATCTTCTGCTCCATACTTCCTTAATTTATCGTAATGTCTCACTGGTACCATTAGCTGGGGTGGGGGTGGCGGTGGTTGCACTGGTGCCTGCCTCATTAATTCAACCATATGCCTAAGCCAAACTGGTGGAACCTCCTCACCAGCTGGTCTCCCTGACATAGAAACAGGGGCCTCTCCAGTTCTATCCACTCTAGCTCCATCTCTACCATCCTCAGGAGCTACACTCTTAGCACTACCCTCAACAGATTGACGTGAATGAGGATCCATTATAACCTATATCTGTAAATACAGCAGAATACACTTCATTAAAGATCAGAGACTGCCAACACCAAACATGTATTTTATTCAAAAACCCACTTTTTAAAAATCAAAATATTCTTTTTCTTACACTTGACCTAGGTTGAGAATCTCAAACCTAGGCTCTGATACCAAAATAATTGTAACACCCCTATATCCCGTATACGTACAAAGCATGCTTGTACGATCGTAATATACATATACTGAATATAGAAAATGCCACAGTTTAAAAATACGCAAATCATATCTTTGAAAATAAGTGAAGCAAATCTTAAACATTTAAAAGAAATTCAAAAGACACCATAGATAAAAACATTTATTAATCCGCAACGGAAGTTATTACAAATACTTACAAGTACAAATACATAAAAATTTGAAATTTACAAAACATAGAATATATACATGATTGGCAGCTTGACTCTCTGATCTTTGAGCTTTAGTCCAACTCTTCAAGCATAAACTCAACTAGGTCTAGAAGAATCCTCAGTCTCAACCCTATCAACCCTACCACCTGCGCGATGAACCACAATCGCGCTGAGCCAACAACTCAGTAGTACAAACCATAATGATAATATGCAATGTCAATATCAATGTCATGTATTCAACCAATAAAGATCATACTTATAAATGTTACATTTCATTATTTCAATAATTATATCATCATCCATTATACTCATTCAATATAGACACCTATGGGCCCAACAAGTATTTAATATGATATTCAAAGTTCATCATTATAGCCAACAACCATGGCTTCATATACGAACCTTCCCCCAACCAGGTCGGTAGTCCAAGTTCGGTTGCCCAGCCCACTGGGTCCGCATGGTTCCGCAGGAGGCAGATAGGCACGTATAAGACTATCAGTAACGAACCTTCCCCCAACCAGGTCGGTAGTCCAAGTTCGGTTGCCCAGTCCACTGGGTCCACATGGTTCCGTAGGAGGCAGATAGGTACGTATAATACTGATTGTATCGAACCTTCCCCCAACCAGGTCGGTAGTCCAAGTTCGGTTGCCTAGCCCACTGGGTCCGCATGGTTCCGCAGGAGGCAGATAGGTCCGTATTTATATCTTTAAACATTACTTTCTCAATTCATTTCTTATTTTCATCATTATAATATACAACATCAATTACATTAACTAAACAAACATATCATTATTCAATCATATCATCTAGGCATGCTTCCATCATACCATTCACATCATTATAACTCAGAACATTAATTTCACATCTCTTTACGTCTCAATTTACATTAAGGTAATTCCTCATAAAAGTATTCATATGCATCATCAATATCATCAAATGTATGTTCAATCTCAACATCATATGAATATATGCAATAATGTAGTTTGTACTTACTTCAAAAGCAACCCACACAACTCTAAACACTTCTTCTTCCAAGAATCTTTCACCACTTGAATTAGGGTAATTCACCTTCTTGACAGCCTATTCCAAAAGAAAGATGAAACCTATATAAGATCATAAGGCTAAGAACCAACTAAGGCAAACTCTAAACATGACACGCTCAACAACACAGGCGTGTCCCAGACCGTGCCCTAACTCCATAACACAGAAGCTTTTACATGCTCAACAACACGGGCGTGTAATACATTCTGCCTCTTAGAAACTTTGACATGTCCAACAATGTGAGCGTGCTCGCGGCCTTGTCAATTCCCCAAAAACACTGTGGCTATGACACGCTCAATAACACGGGCGTGTTACTGGCCGTATCAATCCTACTGCCACATAGAAGTTGTGACACGCTCAGTGTCATGGGCGTGTCACTGTTCGTGTCACCCATCTAAAACACCAAACCATCGACACGCCCAAAATCCTGGTCGTGCTCGTGGGCGTGTCAGGCCAAAAACCCAGATTCCGGCAACAACAACAACACAACCAACAAATCACTTCCTTTCACCAAAATCCACTTCAACCAAACTTAGCTCAACATACCCAAAAACCATAACAAACTTATAAAAACACCAAAACAACTAAAAACATACTTCCAACACAAATCAAAATCATCACCACAAACCTAAAACACAACCACAATACATTCACTTCCAACAACTTACTCTTTCCTTCAATCCATCCCCAAAACCAGAAATCAGTTTACCTAAACACTCTTAAACACATCTTAATCAAACATATTCACATACCATCCACAAACTCAACACATAAACTCAAAGAAATCAAAGAATCAAGTGAAGAACTTACCAAGGATGAAGAAGCTCTTAACTTTCCAACTTGAACACTTGAAAACTTCCTTAGATCTTGAGTTTAGAAGTTCAAATCTCTCCCTTGTTCTCTTGTTTCTTTGTTAGCCGGCCAAAAGAAAGCAAAGGAAAGAAAAGAAAGAGAGCCACGGTAAGGAAAGAAAGAAAGAAGAAAAGAGAAGACACAAAGTCAAATCACCTCCTTAAAACTCTCTCCTCCAAGTATTAATTATTAAAATAATCCATTCAATCTCTTCCACTCAATTAATTTTTCCTTATTAATTAATTATTAAATCAAAAACACATAAATATCTTCTTCCACTAACTTCCTTTGACTTTGACTTGGGTATATGTTATATATATATTCTAATATACATAACATATACACTCTCTTTAAAAACCTTTTCTCTTTCCAAAGAAACATATATATTAAATCCAATTAAACAACAATAATACCAAAAATTCTATGGTACACTTTGGGATATTACATGCAAAGCCGGTTAATCAAAAGTTGAGAAGAATGAAGCCAGAATGGTCTTTGAAAATTAAAGAAGAGGTTGCCAAGCAACTGGATAATAAGTTCATAGAACCAATTGTCTACCCTTCCTGGTTAGCAAACATTGTGCCAGTCCCGAAGAAAGATGGAAAGGTCAGGATGTGTGTTGACTACAGAGATTTGAATAAGGCTTGTCTCAAGGACGATTTCCCTCTACAACACATCAATTTGCTAATAGACAGGATGGCTGGGCATATGATGGTTTCCATGACTGACCTCGCGGTTGGGTACAATCAGATCATGGTGCACCCACCAGACAAAGAGAAGACATCTTTCATTACAGAATAGGGCACTTTCTGCTACAGGGTTATGCCTTTAGGATTGATAAATGCAGGGGCTATCTACCAAAGGATGGCGACAACAATCTTTCATGACATGGTTCACAAAGAAGTAGAAGTGTATGTTGACGATATGATTGTCAAATCAAAATCTCTAGAAGAGCACGTTGAAGCACTTGAAAAGTTTTTCCTTAGACTTCGCAAGTACAATTTGAAGCTTAATCCTGCAAAGTGCCTCTTTGGTGCAACATCAGGCTTATTTTTGGGATATTTGGTCAGCAAGAAAGGAATAGAAATTGATCCAGCAAAGTCAAAGGCTATTTTGGAAATGCCTCCACCAAGAACAGAAAAGGAGATTCGAGGTTTGCTAGGTAGATTACAGTATATCAGTCGATTCATATCGCAGTTGGCAGAGACTTGCGGTCCCATCTTTAAGCTACTAAGGAAAGGTGCTTCACAAGAATGGAATGAAGACTGCCAGAAGGCCTTTGACAAGATCAAAGAATACTTGTTAAGTCCGCCAATTCTGCAACCTCCTAGAATGGGAAAACCTCTGCTCTTGTATTTTTCTGTAATAGATGAAGCCATGGATGCAATGCTAGCTCAAGAGGCCGAAGGTACAAAGGTGGAAAATGTAATTTACTACCTCAGCAAAAGGATGATGGACTATGAGTTAAAGTATAACAAGATTGAGAAGTTGTGTTTAGAGTTGTATTGGGCTTGCACGAAGTTACAGCACTACTTGTCTTCTTACACTACTTATGTCATCGCAGAATAGAGTCCCTTGAAATTCCTTATGGAGAGGCCTGTTTTGGACAGTAAAATGGCAAAGTGGGTGTCAACATTGGCAGCCTTTGACTTAATTCATTCAAAGGAAAGCTGTGAAAGGTGGGGAAATAGCTGACCAGTTAGCAAAATTACCCGTAAAAGACGAGATACGAGAAATGAATTTCCCTGATGAAGATCTCTTGAATGTGGAAAGGAGTGTTTGGGAGATGTACTTTGATTTGGCATCCAATTATCATGGAAATGGAATTGGGGTTGTGTTCAAAACTCCTTGTGGAGAATACATTCCATTTGGACTTTAGCTGCACAAACAATTAAGCAGAATATGAAGCTTGCATCAATGGGCTTGAAGCCGCCCTGGAATTGGGGATTAAGAACCTAAAGGTCTATGGTGATTCTATTTTAATAGTATCACAAGCTTTAAGGAAATGGAAGATAAGAGAAGAGCGTTTGGTTCCTTACCTAAAATGCCTTGATCATTTGGCATAACAATTCGATGATCTGTCCTTCGAATATCTCCTAAGAGCAAAGAATTAGTTTGTTGATGCCCTGGCTACTTTAGCTTCCATGGTCAATATCAAGGGGGGGAAAGCCATTCGTCCATTGAAAGTTCAGCTTCAGAAATAACCCTCCCATATAATGTACTTGGCCGATGGTAAGCCATGGTTTTGGGATATCAAGAGTTATCTCAAGGATGGAAGTTATCCGGAGGGATCATCAAAGGTTGATCAGAGGGAAATAAGGCAGCTAGCCATGGGTTACATTCTTAATGGAGATATCCTCTACAAAAGAAGTTGGAATGGAATGCACCTAAGGTGTGTGAATAAAGCAGAGGCTAAGCGGATAATGGAAATGGTACATGGTGGCGAATCAGGACCGCATATGTATGGGATCACCTTGGCTCGAAAAATAGCCAATCTAGGATATTATTGGTCCACCATGAATACATACTATGTGGCATTTGTGCAAGAATGCCATCAGTGTCAGATATTTGCTAAGCTGCAGAAGCAACCTCCCATTGCCCTGAATCCAATCACTTCTCCATGGCCCTTCGCTACTTGGGGAATAGATATAATTGGCAAAATACATCCAAAAGCCTCGAATGGACATCATTTTATCTTGGTAGCAGTGGATTACTTCACAAAGTGGGTTGAAGCAACTTCCTTTGCAAAAAAGGCAGCACAGTTTGTCCGAACCAACATCCTTTGTCGGTACGGAATGCCATTTGAGATTATCACTGATAATGGAACTCATTTCCAAGCAGAATTTGCTAAACTCTTGAAGGATAAGAAGGTCCAACATTATAAGTCCTCTCCTTATAGACCTCAAACAAATGGAGCTGTATAAGCAGCAAATAAGTCTATAAAGGTGATCATACAAAAAATGATCAAGGAATATAGGGGTTGGCATGAGAAGTTACCACTGGCCTTGTGGGGATATAGAACATCAATTAGAACTCCTACTGGGGCAACCACGTATTCACTGGTGTACGAAATGGAAGCAGTACTCCCCATTGAACTGGAAGTTCAATCGGCGAGAATAATTCAAGAAAATCAGATAAATGAAGCTGAATGGATCAGCAATTATCATCATCAGTTGTTGGGTTTGGATGAAAAAAGACTTCAAGCTCTACATCAAATTCAAGGGTACCAAAGGCGAATGGCTAGGCATTTCAACAAAAAGGTCAAAAACTGAAAGTTGGAAGAAGGCTTTGGTCCTAAAAGAAATTAGAGCACCTGCTTCAGATCCTCGTGGGAAGTTTCGTCCTCATTGGGCGGGACCCTACATTTTGAAGAAAATACTTTCCGGCGGAGCCGTCATCTTAATTGAATTGGATGGGTTAGAATTCACAAATCCATGTAACATGGATCAGTTAAAGAGATATTATGTATAAAGAAGCACTAAAAAAGGAACTATATTAGACCTGATTCTCGCAAACTAATTCGAGATATGTAGGCAGCTCTCCTTGAGCACGGTCTAAATTTTAATAAAAATCATTGATTCATTTTTCTTTTGCCAACATAAAAAAAAGAGAGAGAAAAGAAAAGAAAGAAAAATCTCGCTAAGTCAAAAATCCACAAAGGGCGGCTTAGGAAATAGTGGGGCCTGCTAAGTCGAAAACCCGCAAAGGGCGGCTTAGGCAAGAATGGGTAAGAGCTCGCTAAGTTGAAAATCCGAAAGGACGGCTTAAGCAAAAATCAGAGCAAGTAAATAAAGTAGATAATGCTTGGAAAGCAAATAAAAGAGTCATTCCAAAAAGAGTCATTCATTCCATGAAATATAAAACCAATCAAAAGAGTCAAACCATAAGTCCAAAACATCAAATGAACCAAAAAGGTAAAAGCAATCCAAAAAAGCAGAAAATAGAGTCAACCCTAGGGTCTAAATCCTACGCCTCCTATGTGGGGCAGAGTCTTCGGTATCTTCCTTAGCTCCGAAACTCTCTACATCATCTATCTTCTCCTCGTTAAGAGGAACCACCTCCTCTCCCTCCATCTCCTGTAGCAATGCATGCCTCCTTGGCTTTTCAATTGGCCAAACTTCGGCTATAAACTAAGTCCTATACTCTGGAGTAGGCTGGACAAGGGAAGGCTCTGCAAAAGGCCTGATCATCTGATGGTTCCTAACCCAAGTTTGAAGAATAGTTCGAGTAACTCCGGGAGTAATAGGGGCAGCAATAGTAAACCCAACAGGAAGAGGAACCCTCTGATCAATCCCCATCGGCCTAAGGATGCGAGAAGCGCTATACCATGTACTATGAGTGAAACCAAGAAGGTGGACATGGTTATGCATTGCATTTGCCTCCATGAAGCGAGAAATTCCATACCAAGAGATGTACCACAACAATTCTTCTGGTCCAAGCTCATACAACCAGATAATCCACCTGGTCATAGAAGGAAAAGAAACCTGGATTCTTTTAGTACAATACTGAGAAGGGTTATAAGTCAAGGCATGGGAGCGGCAACCACTCGGAGATGGTCTCTCAGCCAAACCTAAAAAAAAATAGATCCTTTCTATTTACAAAGGAAAAATAATGAGAAGAAACAAAAGGTATAACAAAATTACCTGAAGAATGATCGGAGTAACAGTCCAATCTTTAAATCCAAGTGCAGTTCTGTCAAGACTCTGAATAGTCTCAGCCAGAATCATACCACCAATGCAGTTAAGTTCTTCCATCTGCCTAATCATGGGGCAAAGCTTTAAATCTCCAAAGCCAGGGTCACGGTTGAAAAGAAACCCAACTAACAGGCAGAAAACAAAAGCTCACATCCTATGCTTCAGTTGAATCTAATCTTCAAAATTACCAGTCAGGAATGCATCAATCAAAGGAAGCAGCATCGCCTTATTCCCATCCACAATCATAGCTTGAGCTTGAGGCCTTGTAAAGTTGAAAAGCCTCTGAAAAGACCCCACATAGCCAACTCGAACCTCTTGCTTTACAAGAGGGGCATTTGGGTCACATCCAATAATTGAGTAGAATTCCTCAAAAAGGGGACACATCTCGTCCATCCGAGCACCAAATCTGAAAACGTGAGCTTGGGGATCCAAAAATCTGATACAAGCATGCAAGAAATCCCAATCTATAGCTACGCCTCTAAGAGTAGCAACAGCTTTCAATCCATATCTTCCCATGTTGATCCTTTCAACATTATGGAGGCTCTTGGTCCATTTATGTATCACATGGTTAAAAAGAGGGTTCATTGTTGAGGGAAAAAATAAAAATCCTACAGTAAAAAACCTGTTTTTTGGCTTGAAAGTAGTAAAAATACACTGCAGTTTCATTTTATATATATACTACCCTGGACCCAAATGGCGGTTCAACCGCTGCCTCGGCGGTCCAACTGCCACCGACCCAGTTTTAATTCCTTTTTTTTTTGCTATTTTATGAAATTCTTGTGTTTAGGCCCTGTTTAGGCCCTGTTAGGTACTATTTTTAGGGTTGTTTCAGGGATTTTCTGAAAATAAATATCTATAAAACAAGCATCATACATACATGTTTTCTGTCAATGCTAACAAATAAGTGCAGGTTCGTATCTAAGTTCAAATAATAGGTGGAAAACATGGAAAGTACAAAGTACAGAAGGAATATAATCCAGATACAAAAGGAAAACAAAACAAATATGAAAAATCAGTGTAGGGCTCTCCGTCTTTGCGGCCTGTCCTGCCTCTCATAAGCACTATCAGTCCAAGCTCTAGACAGCTCATCCGACAAAGCAGTGATCAGTGCTGCCATGTCAGCAACTAGGCCCGTAGGTACCTGCAAAAAAGCATAGAATCACAGTCAATTTTAAGAGAACTTTATGAATCATTTTCATGAAAAGTTCTAAAAGAATACCTGAGTGATGTGAGCAAGGCTCCGATATGGTACACCCTCCACACTGATCGGTCGGGTCATCCAACCATCAGGTGTACGATAACGAATATCATAAGGCAGCCTCAGGTCGGCCAAAGTAGGGTCCAATTGACCGGTAGCCGCAAGAATAGATGGGGGAGGCCTCAAATGTGATGAACTGCCACTTGCTCCGGTATATGATGGGCCAGCTCTGAAAGCAGAAGCCTCGACCCTAGAGGAAGAAGGTCTGTCAGCTGGTCGGCTGGTAGAGGGATGGTCTCCCGAAGTGCTAGTAGTGGGAATTGAAGAATGGGAGGACCGATGAGGTGGTGCAGGGTCGAACCGTGTCCCAGTCGCTGAAGGCAGTGGAAATCATAATCATCATCCAGGACATAGGCCGACTCGAAGGGATGACCCTCATATTGGAACGCAGTGATCAGCAGAAGCGTTAGAGATAGCATATCATCAGGGGGATCCAGTGGAGCTGCACGGAAACTGACGACCTGGAAAGTCACTCTCTCAGCAAGATAATACCGTCGATAATCTAGATGGGGAAGTATGAATCGATGGCGAGTCAGGAACTGTGATCGCTGAAAGCTATGATCCTGAACAATCCACTCTAACAGCTGACTAGACATCGCTGTAAAGACAACCTGTAAAAATTTATTATGTTAGTGAATCATTTTCTCTAATACAATAAATAAGGATGAGGATAAAGTATTTACCGAGTCCATGGAGCAGCTGTCGAAGAATGATCTCAGCTCTCTGATAGGAAGCTTCCTCTTTGGTGCTTCTATCCTCTCTCTATACCATCTCCAAGCAATGGGAGAAAGAGGATCTGCAGGGGCAGGTAGCTCACGAAGGAAAGGGGTGACACCAGGAAAGTACTCATAAGCCCAAGTCTGAAAAAATGAAGAAGATATCAGAATTGGTGTATGTCAGCATATATAAGATAAGAGAAATGTTCTTTACATTACCTCCCAGAAGTAGTACAGGCCGCATGGAGCAATGCGGGTATAACAAAGATCTGACATGTCGTTGTACAATCTACACATCATCATGCTAGCCCAATCGTATGTCTGAAGTCGTGTCAGGTCGAGTAGGCTCTTCAGCACATTGAGACTCACTGCGTCCTTCCTGTTTGCTAAGAAGGAGCTAGCAAACAGGAGAATCAGGGTAAACTTGGCCACCTGGGCAGTAGTAAGATCGCCTACCTCGTAGCGAGCATAGATGCCTGGCGCCTGCTCTACAAGCCACTTCCGCTGAATGCAGCGAGGTGCGTGATGTTGAGGATAGTGGACCCCAATCAAAATAACCATGTCGGCTGAAGGAATGTCCTGCCGCCAGTCAGCATAGAACTCCACCATCTCAACACAGAAGGGAATCCCGAAAATGACAAAAAAGTCGGTAGGCGTCATCGTCATCTCCCCCCAAGCAAAATGGAAGGTATCAGTAGTGGGCCACCATCGCTCGGCCAGTGCGCAGATCAGCTCCCTGTGTATATCTTTGCTCACATCTATGGTCCTCAAATGGTGGAGGAAAGCAGGTCTGATAAGATCCCCCACCGGATGCCCGACATCAAAGATGTGAGTCGAAATAGTGCTCATGGGACTCTCGGAGATAGATATCCTAATCGTAGTGTCCTAAAAAAAAAGAGAGATTTTCTAATTCATTATTGGGAATAATTTGGGGGCAACTTCAGAAAAATTTAAGTTCCTTCCCCAGTGGGGTTTGACTTCCTAGAGGATTATTTCTAAGTTCTTTACTAGAAATAATTACTGATAGCAGAGCTTAGTGAAGCCTAGTATTACTTCTGGTTCATTACTAGAGCTAATTCAAGTACATGTAAAGGAAAGATTCCTAGAATTTATTTCTAAGTTATTTACTGGAAATAAATAAAATTCCTAAGCATGCATACTAGATGAGTAAAGGGGAAGGTACTTGCCTCATAGGAGCCGGTCCGGGAGCTGTGCTTCTCCTCCACGAGTAAAAGATTGCAGGGAGGGAGTGGGATGTCGAAGTCCTCTAGGCCAGAGAAATCCATCGTCGAGAGAAAGTTTGGAGGAAAGGAAAGAAGGAGAAGGAATGAAAGTAAATGAAAATGAAATAGAAATGAGCGTATTTATAAGGAAAAGGTGAAAACGCGGGTCTTGTGCACCTTGCTCAAAATTCTCGTTTCTGAAGACCACTGAGCCCCATAAATCATTTTCAAATTTTAAGGCTTGGAAAGCTGATTTCTCCAGACCACAAAATGCCGACTCAGACTGGGTGACTTTGGAAGAGTTCACCGAAGATATATCGATATGGTACTTGAAATGTCCGGAACCACACGTGGATCGTAGAAATGGTGTCAAAATATTTTTTAGAGGTCCGTAGCTCCCGAAAAATCAGTTTGAGCGAAAATCGTACGAGCTGATGTGTTTTTTTTGGAGGCCGAACCGCCGCATGCAGCGGTCCAACCGCCGTGACCAACGGTTCAACCGTCGCACACCGCGGTTCAACCGTCGCCTAGGTTTCAACCGCCGAGTTCCTCTTTTGGAAGTCCAACCGCAGTGCACAGCGGTTCGACTGCCGTGTAGGGTTTCAACTGCCGCCCTTTTTTCCTCTTTTGGCAAGTCAACCGTCGTCCACGGCGTTTCAACCGCCGGGACTAGCGGTTCAACCGCCATTCAGGTCCGAATTTGGTCCGATTTCACTATAAATAGCCCCCAGAACAGTCAGAAAATGGCCCCCGGCTTCATGTCGACGAACTCCCTATTTTTCTATACGCTTAGGGGCTTCTCTTCTACTCTTCTTTGCATAAATCTAACCTTGTGTTGTAGGAGTCAACTCAAATCAGATCAAGAAAGCAGGAATCAAGAATCATAATCCAAGGTCCAAGAAAACAAGATCTGGAGCTTCGAAGTGGGAAAATCCTAAGCAAGGTAATATCCTAATTCATCCTTTGTCAATTCAAGCATGTCATAAGCATTACACCTTCTTCTTAATTTCTTTTTGGTCAAAGACCTAATCCTTTTAGGTCTAAGGCCTAATTAACTAATCAATCGATCTTTCTGCATTAAGCCATGAATCAATAAACCCTTTTGGCCAAAGGCCTAAAATTTGCATCCTTTTGGTACAAAGTACCTAAATTTCACAATTTTACACTAAGTGCTAATTAAATCTCACAATGCACAAAGCATACACACACACATGCATGAAGCATAATTCTTATCGCCTTTGAATAGGCACTATCAAACTACATGGGCTTTGATCTCCCATTCAATCGGGGGTATGTAGGCACATTTTGAGATTCACCTCAAATAGCAAGTCCACAATCTACTAACAATTTGTTTGTCCTTTTCCTTATCTAAGTGTTTCACTCGATTTCAAAGGTTAATTCACTCAAACCACTCATGACTGCATACTGCCATAAACTTGCTTAATTATCCAATCTCTCTCACTGATTTTCTCAAGAAATAATCCGAAGGTCTTTTATTTGGATGTAATGGGGCTAAGGTGAAGGTGTGAGAAAAGACATTTAAGTTGGAACATCAAGAAATGGAGTATCTAAATTAGACAATACTCTTGCTCAGAAACTTATAGCTCCCTCAAATGGCATATTCACCAACCCTTGATAATCTCACATACTTGCATACTTAAAGAAAGGTACATGAGTCGACATTCCTCTTTGATGACTAATGCTAGAAAATATATGAATTTTGTATATATATATATATATATCTTTTCTTTTATTTTCTTTTATATTATTTATATATATATATATACAAAATGTAAAATTGCATGGAACATCTAGCTTAAAATGTAGAGGAAAAGAATAATCGACTCTTAGTCAAATACAATGTGCAAAGTATGCATTTCAGCCCCAAATCTTACTAAAGCAATACTATTTATTTATTTTATTTTATTTTATTTAATTGCTTACCCCACACTTATGAATTAAACCACCCATTGTCATATTATAAGAAACTCCATTCCTTAATGCAGGTATGATGATAATAAGAAAATGTTGAGTTGTGAATTGTGTTAATCAATCAAGAAAAAGTCAAAGGCTCAACTTGGCTCACTAAGGAATTCATAATTAAGGGAGGTCTTTTTAAGCTAAAGGGATAATCCTAATTTGCCTTCATCATTTTAAAACTTGAGATTAAATCATAATGTGAGTTCAATTAGTATGCAAAAGCAAGCTCTAGAGATGCAAAATCATGAAGGTGCACACTTAAGAAAAGAAAATCAATTGACAATAATATTCAATCTATGAGGCTCAAAACTCACAAAGGGTGGGTTCTCAAAGATTTATATGTCATGAATTGCAGAATGTGTAAATTGATCCTGAATGAATTCAAATGCTAATCTCTATGCTGATACTAAAGTCTCAAATATAATGCTAGAATCACAGAAAAGTCAATAAGTTTTCAACAATTATGCCATGCACAACGCACAATATAACACACAACGACAAACAAAACAAGAATTAAAGGAAAGCTTAAAGATTACCCCACACTTATAAATTACATTGTCCTCAATGGAAACAAGGATAATAAAGAAGAAGAGTGAAGGTACAACCTGTTTTCCATCGTTCCTCTGTGAGGCAAACCCTACCTTTTCATCACAAACAACAAATGTTCAAAAACAAAACACAATATATAAAATAAAATATCCAAAATGTTAACATTAAAAACAAAAATGAAAAATAACAATGAAAATATGCTATAACTAAAGACAAGAGATTAAGGAATTCTCTCAAAATATTAGAGCCAATGAGATCTATGGTGAAGGAGGATGTGATGATGATGCAGCCGAGGGATGAAGACTCAGAATCTTAGCAAGGTTGCTATTGATTTGGTCCAACTGTTGCAAGACCGCAGCATGGTTACGATCTACCTTGCTCTCCAGTGCCTCTATCCTATTAAGTATCTCCTGATTATCTGGAATCGGAGCATCTTCTTCCAAATCAAGAGAATCCGAGTCGGACTCCTCCTGGACTCATGTTCTCTTTTGTCTGCCCCCCGGTACTTCTGGCTCAGCTGAAGCCATCACATAGGCCCCTCCCCTGTTCACCACCATATGCATCTTCTCAAGTGTGGCCAAATCCAATGAATCATTACCTGTAATTTTAGTCATACGACAGGTACTCGGGTCAAAATCATCAAGAAGGGCTATCGCCAATGTGGTAACCAATCCTCCAATACAAATAGCCCCCTTCTTTTTGTTTGCCACACTATCAAAAACATCAGCCAACCAATAGCCGGTACTGATGGGTATTGCATTACAAGCACAATCTAAGAAAAAGAGCTCATTAAGTCCCACTACACCTGGGCTTTCCTTCCGAGCAAAGAACCCACAGGACATAAAGTGATGCAAATACCTCAAAGCGGGATTACTCAATTTAGTTTCTTTGGCCGATTTGGCCACATAAGTTCCCGAGCCCAATGCTCCCCAAGCAAATTGTTGTTTAAAATCCTTAGGTACAGACCTTTCACCATGTTGATGGAAACCAAATATAACATTCAATTGCTCAATACTAACCACAAATGATTTCCCAAGCAATTTAAAATTCAACTTAGAGCAAATTTTTTGTTCATCTCTTTCAACCTTAAGAGATGTTAAAAATTCCAAAGTAAGCTCTTGAAATTGCAAAGGTCGAAAAGAGACTAGGTTCTCCCACCCAAGATTTTGAACATAACTATAAAAATTATCCCTAATATGAAGAGCATTAAGGGATTCATTGCTGACATACCTTCTCGGAAAGAAACCCCTAGCCAAAAGAGTAGCTCTCTTTGAAGATGAAGATGCAGCTGCAGTTGGAGGTCGCTTCCTCTTGTGGTGGGACACCATCTTCATTCTTGGCATATTGAAAGATCTGAAAAAATTAGAAACTTAAACATATTAAATTGATTCTTTATGAGAGAAGAAGAAGATTAAACAGATTAATTTTAGTTTTGGTGAAGGAAATTGAGAATTGATGGGAGTTTGGAAGCTTTGAAAGAACACCAATGGAGGTTTTGTGAGAGAGAAGTCGAGAGAGAGAAAGGAAGCAAAAACAAAACTAGGGATTGGAATGAACAAAAAGTGCGAAAACCGTATTTTTAAACTTTAAAATTGAAGGGAC
Source organism: Garcia nutans (assembly GCA_947685225.1). Classification (NCBI taxonomy): domain Eukaryota; kingdom Viridiplantae; phylum Streptophyta; class Magnoliopsida; order Malpighiales; family Euphorbiaceae; genus Garcia; species Garcia nutans. The sequence continues at coordinate 21,244,422 of CANTUV010000005.1, forward strand.
ACGGCCAAGTTTGGATGAGCTTGGCCGTGTCTGATGTGTTTGGAGGGACATGGCTAGTGACTTGGCCGTGTCCCATCGGTGTGTTTGACACTGTGAACAAAGGATTGCAAAAACAAAGAGAAGGGATTTTGGGTGAAGCTTGGCCGTGTCTATGTGACATGGCCAAGGACACGGCCAAGCTTGTTGGCCGTGTTAGAGGCTTTATAACACCCTCATACCTTATATAAATACCATACATATACCGGGTATACATACAGTACGTATATATGGTATAAGAATGCCACTTTACATTTTAGATTAAAAGCCTTTCCTTTGGTTCCAAACAATAATACATTTTATTTAAAGAAAACTTAACAAACTCATTTATAATTTTCCAATGATATTACATATATATAATGAGCTTGTCAAAATTAAATTATACATGTATGCATCACCTTCTAGTTGGTCTCGACATACTCTTACTCTTCTTGTGGCACAACGATAGACTTTAGATTTACCACCAACTCACCTGCGCGATTACACAACCGCGCTAAGCCCGAAAGCTTAGTAGTATAGATAAATAATATAAATATACATTACAGAAATTCAACATATAATGATATATCAATTCCATGTACCATTAGTTTCTTATCATGTTTTCCCTTTTTAATTGCACCTTTCATATATCTCTATCAATCTCATATATTATATGCATATATTTATATCATTAGCACCAACCACAATTCCATCATTAATATTCACAATAAATATATCAAAACACATATTACATATCATACTTCATAACATTTCATATCCTTATTTTATTCAATTAATTCATTTCTCACAATTCACCAGTCATTAATCACATTTCCAACAAATGCAATCATAGATCTCATTACTCATTTATTTCATCATTCATAAATCACATTAAAATAAAGACAGACTCGGGCCCAAAAGACACTAATATGTTATTCAAAATTCAGAGTTACTGCTTTGGTTCATAATCACAAGAATCAAGCCCGTAGGCAACATATATATATATCTCTATCCATGGATAGTGTAACAGACCCAGTCTCTTGGACCATCAACTCAACAAGCTTGAGGAGATCCTCAACCCGGCAAGACTGTTACCTATAACAGACCCAGTCTCTTGGACCATCAACCCGACTAAATCGAGGAGATCCTCAACCCAGCAAGACTGTTACCATTCATATATCTCATATTCACAATTCTCATAGTGTAACAGACCCAGTCTCTTGGACCTCAATTCAACTCAATTTGAAGAGATCCTCAACCCGGCAAGACTGTTACCTGTAACAGACCCAGTCTCTTGGACCATCAACCCAACTAAATCGAGGAGTTCCTCAACCCAGCAAGACTGTTACCATTCATATATCTCATATTCACAATTCTCATAGTGTAACAGACCCAGTCTCTTGGACCTCAATTCAACTCAATTTGAAGAGATCCTCAACCCGGCAAGACTGTTACTTTTCATAAATTTCATAGGCATGCCGCCGAATCCAGTACTCTGAAAATTGAATCAACATATTAGACACACAATTTTTTCATTTATTTATATCTTTGCATAGTTCTTTCTCAATTCATTTCTCATAATCAATTAGGCACTATGCCTCAATTATAATTCATTTGCATCATCATTGCCACAATCATGGCTTCTTATCACATCAAGATCATCATCATAGCCAACAACCATGGCTTCTCATCACATCAAAATAGTATACATATATATCATCAATTATATTGAACATCAACTAGGCAAACATATCATTTACATCATTATAACTTATAACATTAATTTCACATCTCTTTATGTCTCAATTTACATTACGGTAATTCATCATAAAAGTATTTATATGCATCATCAATGTTCACATTTCATATTTCATATAAGCAAACATGCTTCAATCATCTCAAATCACATTAAAGCAATTTATCATACAAGTATTCATTATAACCAATTACATTGCACATACCTTTTTGATGATCATCATATCTTTCACTTGACATATTTCATCATGTCCGCCTCTTTCACAATTCATATTTCATCATTGATATACATATATATATATATACATAACAATTTACATTATTTATAAGCATCAACAATGTAATAGATTACTTAACACCTTTATAACCAAATGTGTTAAGGTTCAAGGTATATAAATATATGTAACCAAATAGAGTTTGTACTTACCTTAAGAACCACTCACACCAATCTATACACTTCCTTTTTCCAAGAACTCTTCATCACTTGACTTAGGGCAATCCACTTTCTTCACAACCTAATCCAAATAAAATGATGAAATACATGAATCCCAATACAATTATTCACTTATAAACCTCATACTAGACCTTTAGATCACAAATTACAAATCAACATCTCTCTCTAGGACCCCACGGCCGTGGCCTACCAACCCCCACGGCCGTGGCATATCAAACAATTCTGCCCAATCTTTCTAAAATCCCCACGGTCGTGGCCTTCCAACCCCCACGGCCGTGGCGTGTAAAATGAATTTGTCTCCCTTGCTCAACATCCCCACGGCCATGGCTTCCAATGGCCATGGCCGTGGTAGCCAAGGGCCACGGGCGTGGCATCCAAAATGCCCCTGTTTCCTGACCAAACACATGTATTCTATGTTTTCAACTTCTTTAAACACAAATATACATCAATCATACATCAATTATTCAATTCTTCAACTTATTTATATCAAACCTTTACTAACCAATTTCAACAATCTATCATCAACCTCACAAATAACCATATTATCATCATCTAAATACCAATCTCACCTATTTATAAACTTTAATCTTTCATTAACATCATCATCATCATCATTATCATCATCATCATCATCATCATCATCATCATCATATCAAATATAAACTCACTCAATAGAAATCCATACAAGGAAATGAATACTTACTTGGATATTAAGCCAAATCTTCAATAACCATCTTCAATTCTCTCAAAATCCCTTTGGATTTGATGTGTATATAGAAGAAATCATCTCTCTCTCTCTCTCTCTCTCTCGTTCCAGAAGAAGAAGGAGAAGAAGAAAAGAAGATCTTTTCTTCTTTTTCTCTTATCATATATATATATATATATATAATAATATATATAATAATAATATAATAAAATATTTTCTAAAATATTTTCCACCACCACTTTCATCCTTTGACTTTTCTTCTCTTCTTTTTCTTTTATTATTCTTATTATTTATTATTTATTAATTATATAAACTTACTTTTCCTACACCATTTTATACATTAGGTATATGTGATGTATATGTTGGTATATGTATATCTTCTATATATTGTATGCATATTTCTCATATTTTCTAAATACCATATGTATATATATAATCCTTCATATACCTCTATCTCTTATAATATTTCTTTATTTCTTTTCTCTATCCATTAAACATATACATTCAATCCAAATACAACAATAACTCCAAAACTTTTAGGGTATATTCTGGGATATTACAGGCTTTGTGAAATTGTGACTTTAGGGTTGGCTTGACACTGCCAGTGGCTTGGCTGTGTCAAGTGGTCGTGTCCTTCACTGCCATATAGACTTATATATATATATATTATTTTATATCACCAAATCTCAAAGAAATGCAATCCTATTCTTTGATTAACCCTGAAACACATTAGAAAAAATAAAAAAACCGATCAAAGCACCCGTTTCATTTATTTAAACCAAACATAAAATCAAAATTGCTTAATATAAAATTATAACTATGAAAAGAAATGCAAACCGATGGGTTGCCTCCCATTTAGCGCTTCTTTAATGTCATATAGCTGGACATTACTGCAAGACTTAAGGATCGTAGATCAAAGTGCTATCCATGATCCTTACTTCTTGGAACCCTTCGTTATATGGTTTAACTCTCTGTCCATTTACTTTAAAAGTTTCATTTGTTCGAGAGTTAAGCAATTATATGGCACCAGAAGGATATACCTGAGTTATATCGAAAGGACCACTCCATTGAGACTTGAGTTTTCCTGAAAACAGACGGAGATGAGAATTAAAAAGGAAAACTTTTATACCTGGGCTCAATGTCTTTCGCAGTATAATTCTGTCATGAAGTGCTTTAGTGCGATCCTTATAAATCCTCGAACTCTCATATGCCTCATTCCTCAGTTCATCTAACTCTGAAATTTGCAAAAAATATTCTCTCTTTGCCTTGTCCAAGTCTAAATTTAGAGTCTTGATTGCCCAATACGCTTTGTGCATCAGCTCCACTGGTAAATGACAAGCCTTACCAAAAACCAATTGATATGGACTCATACCTAAAGGAGTCTTGAAAGCAGTCTAATATGCCCATAATGCATCATGCAATCTACTCGCCCAATCCTTCCTTGATAAGTTGACTATTTTCTACAGAAATCCTTTTATTTGCTTATTGGATGTTTCAACTTGTCCAGAAGTCTTTGGATGGTATGGGGTCGCCGCCTTGTGTTTCACACCAGATTTGTGCATTAATTTCTCAAAAAGTTTGTTGCAGAAATGACTTCCTCCATCACTGACAATCACTCTTGGCGTGCCAAATCTGCTAAGAATATTTTCCTTCACAAATTTAACAACCACATTAGCATCATTAGTACGGGTGGGGATTGCCTCCACCCATTTTGAAACCTAATCAATAGCAACTAAAATATATTCATAACCAAATGACTTGGGAAAAGGACCCATAAAGTCTATTCCCCACACATCAATCAGTTCAACAACAATATATGATTGAAGGGGCATTTCATTCCTCCTCCAAATGTTACCCACTCTTTGACAGCAGTCACAATGCTTACAATACTCTTGAGCATCTTTGAATAGAGTAGGCCAGTAAAAACCACTTTGAAGCACCTTTTCTGCAGTCTTTCTTCCTCCAAAATGACCACCACAGTGAAGGTCGTGACAAAATTGAAGAACACTTAGTTGTTCTTCCTTAGATACACACCTGCGAACTATCTCATCTTTGCAAATCCGGAATAAGTAAGGTTCATCCCAAAAATAAAATTTACTCATGTGCAAAAACCTTTTCTTTTCCTGAAATGACATGTTAGAACGCAAAATACCACAAGGAAGATAGTTAGCAATATCTGCAAACCATGGTGCATTAATTACCACAAACAGCTGCTCATCAAGAAATGCTTCTAAATTTTTATGAATGCTATCAGATGCAAGATTTTCACCAAAGAAGGGTAATCTAGATAAATGATCAGCTACAACATTTTCACTCCCCTTAGTATCTTTGATTTGGAAATCAAATTCTTGCAATAATAACACCCATCTAATTAAGCGCGGTTTAGCATGTTGTTTTATCAAAAGATATTTTAGAGCTGCATGATCAGAATGCACAATAATTTTCAACCCAATTAAATATGCTCTAAACTTATCTAAGGCAAAAACAACAGCTAACATTTCCTTTTCAGTTGTTGTGTAATTCATTTGCGAACTATTCAGGGTCAAGCTAGCATAATATATTACTCTCAAAAAATTCTCAACCCTTTTCCCAAGAACAGCTCCTACTGCATGATTAGAGGCATCACACATAATTTCAAAAGGTAAAGACCAAACAGGAGCTACAATTACCGGTGCACTAGCCAGTTTTTCTTTAAGGGAATTAAAGGCTTGCATGCATTGTGCAGTAAACTCAAATGGAACATCTTTTCCCAACAAATGGCACAATGGTTGGCTTATTTTAGAAAAATCCTTAATAAACCTCCGGTAAAAACCTGCATGCCCTAGAAAACTTCTTATTCCCTTAACAGAGGTAGGTGGGGGTAACTTAGCAATTAACTCTACTTTAGCCTTATCCACCTCAATCCCTTTACTTGACACAACATGACCTAATACAATGCCCTCAGTAACCATGAAATGACTCTTTTCCCAACTCAAAGTAAGGTTACATTCAATGCATCTCTCAAGCACAAGAACAAGTTTATTGAGGCAATTATCAAAAGAATTACCGAAAATAGAAAAGTCATCCATAAATACCTCAATAAAATCATCTATCATGTTTGTGAAGACAGACATCATGCATCTCTGAAAAGTTGCAGGTGCATTGTACAAGCCAAAGGGCATACGCTAAAATGCATAAGTCCCAAAAGGGCAAGTAAAAGTAGTCTTGGATTGATCCTCTGGTGATATCGGCACCTGATAATAACCTGAAAGTCCATCCAAAAAGCAATAATGTGAGTGTCCAGAAAGTTTATCCAACATTTGATCAATAAAAGGAAGAGGGAAATGGTCTTTCTTTATGGCATTGTTCAACTTCCTATAATCGATACACATTCTCCACCCAGTAGTAGTCCTAGTAGGAACCAATTCATTATTTTCATTTTTCACCACAGTGATTCCAGATTTCTTAGGCACTACATGTACTGGGCTCACCCACTCACTATTAGCTATTGGATATATCACTCCTTCATCAAGCAATTTGAGCACTTCCTTCTTAACCACTTCACTCATGTTTGGGTTAAGGTGCCTTTGGGTCTCCCTTACAGGTTTAGCTCCCTATTCTAAGGTGATTCTATGCATGCACATTGAAGGGCTAATACCTTTGATGTCACTCAATCCCCATCCTATTGCTCTTTTCAATCTTTTAAGCTCACTCACCAACCTCATCTCTTCCCCTTCACTAAGTTCGCTAGATATTATCACAGGTAATGTATTGTGATCTCCTAAAAACACATATTTCAGATTTTTAGGCAACTCTTTCAGCTCTAACTCAAGTGAAGGATTCTTCTCTTCCTTTTGGATGGAGGGAGGTTCAAATACTGGGTCCTCCTTAAGTTCCTCTATTTCAACACTCTCTAATGTCTCAAAGAAAACATCTGAAACAACTGCATTAATACAATCAATTAAAGAGCAATCCTCATATAATGCAGTTGTAGGAATGGGAGAAGTGTTAAAAATAGAAAATTCAATCATTTGTCCCAAGACAGTCATTGACAATTTACCATTTTTAACATCTATCAAGGTGTTGGTAGTAGCCATAAAAGGCCTACCCAGTAGAATAGTGTGTGCGGATGGTGTAGGGTTACTTCCTTCCATGTCAAGAACTATGAAATCCATAGGCACTATCAACCCACCAACCTTAACTAACACATCTTCTATAACCCCTTTCGGGAATCTAAGAGATATGTCATCTAATTACAACACCATTTTGGTAGGTTTAAGTTCCTCAAGTTCTAATTCAAGATACACAGAATAAGACATCAAATTTACACTGGCCCCTAAATCACACATGCCATCAGTCCCCTTTCCATTACCCATAGTAATTTGAATTATGAAACTACCAGGATCCTTTAGCTTCAGAGGCAGTTTATACTGCAGAACAGCACTAGCTACCTCTGATACTATCACCTTTTCATTTGGCTCATACCTCTTTTTCTTGGTGTTCAGTTCCTTGAAGAATTTGGCATAAGCCGGCATGTTCTTTGTTGCTTCAAGTAAAGGTAAGTTAATACTTACCTTAGACAACATGTTGAAGATGTCCGAAAATTGCTTATCTTGTTTATCATTCTTCAACCTGTTGGGGAATGGTATAGGTGGCCAGTAAGGATTACTTGCCTTGTGTAAATCTGCTGAAGTGGATTTCTCCATTGATCTTTCTCCAGCACCTTTGTTCTCTGGTTCTCCTTCCTTTTTGTTCTTTTGATCACCTGCATTCACAGAATTATTTTCAACATTATTGTTTATTACCTTGCCACTTCTAAGAACAGTCACTGATTGTGCCTGCTCAGGTTGACTTGGAAATTTCCCTTTTTGTTGAATTTGCATCTGTTGTGCAAGTTGTCCCACTTGAGTCTCCACTTTCTTAAAAGATGCTTATAATGAATCCAGCCTTTTGTTAGTCATCTCTTGATTCTTAGCACTGACTTGGATAAAGGCCTGTAAACTATCCTCCAAACTCTCTCTCTTAGGCTGCCCTTGATTTGAAGATTGACCTTGTGGTTGGTTTTGTCTCTGGAGCAAATGGAAAGGTTGTTGAGAGTTATTTGTTGCCTAGGAAAAATTTGGATGATTCTGCCAACCAGGATTGTAAGTATTTGAGTAAGGATCATTCCGGGCCCTTGGTTGATATCCCCCCATAGCATTGACTTGCTCAGCTTCATTTCAATAAGACTCATATGCAGAGGGGCATATATTTGCTCCATGCCCGAAAGTTCCACAAATTCCACACACTTCTTGAGTGGATGAAGAGGTATTGTTCTTCATGTTCAGCATCTGCACTTGCCTTGTCAATTCAGCTATCTGATTGACCATCTCACTGTTCGCTTCCAATTGATTCACCCCTTTACTTCTTCCTCTTACACTTTTCTATTGAGAATTAGCTCCCAACATTTCAAAGATTTCATAAGTTTCATCTGCAGTCTTTTCTCCCATAGCTCCCCCAGCTGCGTTATCAACTATATTTTGAAATTGCTGGGTTAGACTATTGTAGAAAAACTGATTCAAAAGTTGAAGTGGGTAGTGATGGTGTGGACACTGGATCAAGAACATTTTAAACCTGTCCCAAGCCTCATGAAATGGCTCTCCTTCAAATTGAGAGAATGTAGCTATTTTCCCTCTCAATTCAGCTGTCTTCTGATGTGAGTAAAATTTGCCCATAAATTTGTTATAAACTTGCTCCCAAGTTGTCAAAGAATTTTCAGGCAACATCATAAGCCAGCTCTTTGCCCTATCCTTCAATGTGTACGAAAAACACCTCATCCTCAACTGAACCTCTGTTAGTCCTCCCAATGGAAAAGTGTTGAGGGTGGAATAGAAATCCCGGATAAAGTTCAAAGGATCTTCATTTGGAACTCCATAGAATGATGGCAGCATGTTGTAATGGATGTTCTTCAACTCATAATTTCTTGCTGCATCTTTCAATCTTATGCAAGATGTGGAAGTTCCAATGATAGGTCTAGCAAAATCCCTCATAGTTCTTTGCCATTCTTCTCCCATATTGGTAGATTGTGCAGTATCCGACTCAAAATCAGAAGTGTCCTCCTCTGTATCAAATCCGGTGTACAGTTCAAACCCTTCTCTGCTCCTTTTTACTCTCTGAATTTCTGGAATAACTGGGTAGCTCTCCTTCGAGTGATCTCATGCCTTGCATAAACAAAATTTCTGGAAAAAGGGAATTATTAAAAGCAAAAGACAAATAAAATCAAAAGTAATCAATGAAAAATAATTTAAAATTTTTATGCCTAATAAACAATTACGCCAATTAGCTTCCCCGGCAGCGGCGCCAAAAACTTGTTGCGCTCTAATTAACACTACTAGAACTACACTCGCAAGTATACGAGGCTGCTGTAGTATCTTGGTGAACACCTCAAGATTGTCTCACAAGGAAGCTAGATAAGCTAATTGATTATCAGATAGTAAATAACAAATTATCAATAAATTTAAATTGCTAACAACTAATGAAGACAGATCGATTGGAGTTTAAAACAATAAAAGTAAACTGAGTTGATATATTGATTCCCTTAATAGAAAGGTCTAGGGTTTGTACTTCTCTACTAACTTATATGTATGAACGTTATTCCTCTCAACCTATTTAATTTCAAAGATTAGATCTCAAGCAACTTAATTAATCGAATCAAGGAAATAAGCTCTCGCATTCAAACCTCTTTCAAATAATCTTGCTACAATTGAAATGATCTTTTTCTTAGGTTATATTTCTAACTCACCTAAGTCCCTAATTGAATTGTTCCAGCATTAGACTTCATTTCTCAATCCTTCATCTAATACCTCAAACACATAATTGGTGGCCAATCTGTAATATCCTCATGTTTGCCCTAGAAGTATTGGTTATGTTGTTGTTGTAAATTGGATTGAATGTATATGTTATGTGTTAAGAAAAGAAATTGAGAAGAGAATGTGTATGTATATGTGTTATTTGAAAGAAAAGTGATGTGTAGAGAAGATGTATATGTAGTGTATATGGCAATATATATAGCATATATGTTGGTCAAAGGGAGAGTCAAGGTGTTGGATATAGTGGAAGAAGATATTTAGTTGTTGTTATTGAAATTACTATAAACGGCATGCTAAATAAAAGGAAGTGTAATTATGTTTAAGAGGGCATTTTGGTAATTCTTCTTTTGGAAATTGTGTGGTGGAGGTTAAAAGAGGATTTGACTTTTGTTTGATCAATTTCTTTTCTTCTTTTCACGTGTGGCTGGCCAACTTAGAGAGCAAGAGAGAAAACAAGAGTTGATGATATTTGAAGCTCAAATTGAAGAAGTTTTCAAGTGGTTAAGTGGAAATCCAAGAAGATTCATTATTTTTGGTAAGTCTCTCTTGATTCTCTTAGTTTATTTAAGTTGGTTGTGAGTTTGGTTGTGGATTTTTGATGGTAGGGTTGTGTTGATTATTATATGTTGGATTTAATTGGTTGTGGTGTTGGTTTTGGATTTGAAGATGATAAGTTAAGAGTGATGTTGGTTTTAGGGTTTTTGAAATGGTAAGTGATAAATTATATTGTGTTATTTTGGATTAGGTTTTTGGAAGAAGGCGATTTGCTCTAATTTGAGAAGTGAAGAATTCTTGGAGAAAAGAAAGTGTTTAGAGTTGTATAATTGGTGCTAAAGGTAAGTACAAACTATATGGTTACAAACATGCATATATTGTTTAATCTTAAAACACTTTTGTTTGTAAATGTGATAAGGTATCAAATGTATTGTTAATGAATGTTGGTGATGAAAATATTGTGATGAGCATGTAAAATAATTGCTAATGATGTTGATTATGTCCATTTGAATGAGGTTATGTTGTGTACAATGTGTTTTAAGTTAACCAAAAGAAATTTGGCTACATTTAGGGTTTATGCATGAGAGACACGTAATTTGGGGCGGTCGCTATTATTCATGTGCGGTCGCGACTTAGGTCGGGCTTCTGACCGTGAAACCTACTGTAATAAGGTTTCATCTTTTGATTGTGAAGTGCGGTCGTGACTTAGGTCGGGCTTCTGACCGTGAAACCTACTGTAATAAGGTTTCATCTTGTAATTGTATGGAGCGGTCGTATCCAGGTGAGGTGCGATCGCTAGAAAGGTTCTGTTCACCTTATTGGAAGCAATCTAATCCTGCAACAAGATTCTCAAATACATGTTAAATAGATCATCCATTTGAGTTGTCAAGGATCAAAATAGAGATCATTTGTCTAACATCATTGTTGAATCATGAAATGTGAGATGATATGGAATGTGATTTAAAGCCATTGTGATTGGCTATGATGATTTAATTGAATGAAACAAGGCATGGTTGCCAATATGATAATGAGAAGTGATAATGGAATTGATAATGCATATGATATTACATGAACAAGGTTATGTATTGTGTATTGTGAGGCTTGTGAATGGTGATGTGTATTATGAATAATGTACTTTGAAATGTGATACTAATAATGCTATATGCACAATATGAATTGAGATATGAAATGCTATAAAGCTATTGTGATTGGCTATGATGGTTCAATTGAAAGAAATGAGGCATGTTTGCCTAGTTGATGATGAGATTTGAGAATGAAATGTAAATGAATTATGTGGCTAATGTGTTATTCCATTTTCAGAGTTTGTTATTGGTGGCATGCCTAATGATAGTAACAATCTCTTGAAGTTAGGTTGGATTGAATCCTTGAAGCCTAATTGAGATGTTACAACCCTTGAAGCTAGGTTGGGTTGGTTCTTGAAGCCAAGTTGGGTTGAAGCTTAGCATGCTTTGCTCCCCTTGAAGCTTGGTTGAACCTAATCCTTGAAGCCTAGTTGGGTATATGATAATGATAAATGTGATAACAAAACCAAAGCATTAACTCTGAAAATCGAATAGCATATTAGTGTGTCTTGGGCCCAATGCTTGTCTTTGTTTAATGTGATTCATGAATGGTAAAATGATTGACTAATGAGATATATGGAAGATTGTTGAAATGTTGTATGTGTATATATATGTGAATATTAAATGTAAAGGTATGTTATTAGCTTTTCACCTATGGTGTTGTTTTTGTGAATAATATGTATGACATTGCATTGTATTAAAGCATGATTTGTCTTACTAAGCCATTGGCTTAGCGCGATAGTGTTTAATCGCGCAGGTGATAGAGTTGACAGAGTTGAACCCGAGAGTTCTTCGAGACCTAGTGAGAGTAGACATTGAAGGGTTTATTCTTGGATTTAAAGATCAGAGAAGAGCTGCCAATCATGTATAAATTCTTTATGTTTTGTAAAGTATTGTGTATAATGTAAATATGTGTATATTTATAGATATGGACTTAAATGTTTTCATATATGTAAATATTTTATAAATTCCGCTGCGTATTAAGTAAATGTATTTATATCTATTTTGTTTTATATTACAAGTAATTACATATTTTTCTCTAATGTATAATGAGAAAGCTTATAGTATCATTTAAAATGTTTTGAATGTTAATAAAAATCACTAGCATTCCTATATTCGATACATGTATACTACATTGTGGTGTATGTAGTGTGTATGTATTGGGTGTGGGGGTGTTACACAATCAATTATATATTAACAGTAATCCATTCAATCAAGGCTAGAGAAATAATTTAGTTAAGAGCAATAACCAATTCATACAATCATAGTAGATCCATACAAACCCTAGACTTGATCAAATTAGTTCATAATAATGCTATCAAACATTCATCTCATTAAAATTCAAAGAAATCAATTTAGACATAATAGAATTCATGAATACAATTCCAATTAAGCTTAAGAGATAAAGTTTGAGAACAAAACCAAATTACAAACTCCCTTTAGCTTCTGAAGAATCTCTTGTTCAGATCTTTGCTAGAAGAAAATTGCAATGGCAAAAACAAATTTAATCTAGACTGTTTGCATCAAAGTGTAATCAAAATTCTCTAAGAAAATAAAATGGAAACCCTAAGTTTTTGTTTGATGGCTGATCAAAATCTCTAACCCCCTTTTCAAAAACCCTAATCCTCTTATTTATACGAAACCCTGCTCCAAAAATCCGTGTTTTCTTTCTTCCTTTAGTCCATGGAGTGACACGGCCAAGCTGGTGGTCGTGTCATGTGACACGACCAGTAGCTTGGCCGTGTCACTGAATGTGTCTATTTCTACTTCATATATGCTTCTTTGGAATGGAGTGTGACACGGCCAGTGGCTTGGCCATGTCAAGTGGGTGTGTCACCTACTGATATCTTCGTTCTTTGCTCTCTTTCCTTTGGTCTTCTTCCTTGGCTATGTGTGGGACACGGCCAAGCTCCTGGCCGTGTCATGTGACACGGCTAGTGGCTTGGCTATGTCTCCTGAGTGTGTCACTTACTGCCAAATTTTTCCTTCCTCTCTTGGTTCCTTGGTTTTGCCCTTAAGGTGAGACATGCTTCATGCTATTCTTTCTCCAAGGAAATATTTAGCATATTAACCTAAAACAAACACTTGAAACAAACTTTAAACAAGAATCAAATGAAATATTAACCAAAAAAAAAACACATAAACACCACACTAAAAACTAAGACAACAATGACAAAAACACTGAAATAAATTAAAACTACCAAAATTAATGAAAACACTAAATAAACAGATTAAAACTACCAAAATACCTAAAGAAAACAATAATAATCATAATAAATAAGATACAATTCTGTGACAAAAACTAATAAAACAACTTATCTTGCTCATGTTGTAGATACCAGGGTATTGAGTTCTCAGCTTGATAGTATACCCACAGTTGCTGAATTCCCAGATGTGTTTCCTAAGGAGTTGCCATGGTTACCCCTTGAGAGAGAGGTTGAGTTTGGTATTGATTTGTTGCCTGGTACCGCTCCCATCTCTATTACTCCCTATCGAATGGTGCCTGCTGAGTTGAGAGAGTTGAAGGTGCAGTTGCAGGAGTTGTTGGATAAAGGGTTTGTTTGCCCTAGTGTGTCTCCATGGGGAGCACCTGTTTTGTTTGTAAAGAAGAAGGATGGTACTTTGAGACTGTGCATCTATTATAGGCAGTTGAATAAGATGACTATTAAGAATAAGTATCCTTTGCCTAGGATAGATGATCTTTTTGATCAGTTGAAGGGAGCAGCAGTGTTTTCCAAGATTGATTTGAGATCAGGGTATCATCAGTTGAGAATCAGAGCTGAAGATATATCTAAGACAGCTTTTCGCACAAGGTATGGGCATTATGAGTTTTTTGTGATACCTTTTGGATTGAAGAATGCACCAGCAGTTTTCATGGATTTGATGAATAGGGTATTCAGACCATATTTAGAATAGTTTGTAGTGGTCTTTATCGATGATATTTTGGTGTATTCGCATAATAAGGAGGAGCATGACAAGCATTTGCGGATCATATTGCAGACCTTGAGAGAGAAGCAATTGTATGCTAAGCTGTCTAAGTGTGAGTTTTGGCTTGATCAAGTGACTTTTCTCGGTCATGTGGTTTCAGAAGATGGTATTAAAGTTGATCCGAGTAAAGTTAAGGCCATTTTGAATTGGAGTCCACCGAAGTCTGTGACTGAAGTTAGAAGTTTTCTGGGTTTGGCAGCTATTATCAACGGATTGTGAAAGGTTTTTCTTTGATAGCTACTCCACTCACTAGATTACTTTGAAAGGGAGTTAGATTCATGTGGACATATCAGTGTTAAGCTAGTTTTGATCAGTTGAAGGAGATGTTGACTCAAGCTCCTGTTCTTACCTTACCTGTGGAAGATAAACCATATGTGATTTACAGTGATGCTTCACATAGTGGTTTAGGTTGTGTGTTGATGTAGGAGGGTAGAGTCATAGCTTATGCTTCTCAGCAGTTGAAGCCGTATGAACTTAATTATTCGACACATGATTTGGAGTTGGCAGCCATCATGTTTGCTTTGAAGATTTGGCGACAGTACTTGTATGGGGAGAAGTGTTTCATTTATACAGATCACAAGAGTTTGAAATATTTGGGGGTTCAGAGAGAATTGAATCTTCGACAGAGATGGTGGTTGGAATTGATTAAAGACTATGATTGTTTGATTGACTATCATCCTGGTAAGGCAAATGTTGTTGCAGATGCCTTAAGTTGAAAGTCTTTGGCAGGTTTGACTATTTATTCGCTATCGTTGCTTGTTGAATTTGAGAGCGTTGCATGCTAGTTTTGAATCATGTGATGATGGTGCTTTGTTAGCTCATTTGCAATTGAGACCGGTGTTGTTGGATTAGATTAAAGAGGCTCAGTTGGCTGATGAGAAAATTTAGAAAGTTGTGTCGGAATGCCAAAAAGGAGAGAGCCAAGATTTTCATGTGAGAAGTGATGGCAGCCTTTGGTACAAAGATAGAATGTGTGTTCTTGATGATGCCAGTTTGAAAAAGATTATTTTGGAGGAAGCACATTAGTCAATTTTTGCTATGCACCCTGGAAATACCAAAATGTATCATGATTTGAAGCAACATTATTGGTGGTCAGGTATGAAGAGGGATATAGCAGAGTTTGTATCCAAATGTCTCACTTGTCAGAGAGTGAAGGCCGAGCACCAAGTTCCAACAGGGTTGCTCCAACCTTTATTGGTGCCTTAGTGGAAATAGGAGTGAGTGATAATGGATTTTGTGACTGGTTTGCTGTTGACTCAGTGGAAGCGTGAGGCCATTTGGGTGATTATTGATCGGTTGACAAAGACAGCTCAGTTTCTTCCAGTTAGAATGGACTATTCTCTGGAGAAGTTGGCTGAGCAGTATATTAGTGAAATTGTAAGATTGCATGGAGTTCCAATTTCTTTAGTGTCTGATCGAGATCCCCGATTTACTTTGAGGTTTTGGAAGAGTTTACATGCTGCTTTAGGTTCTCGATTACACTTTAGCACTGCTTTTCATCCGCAGATAGATGGGAAGTCAGAGAGAGTGATACATATTATAGAGGACATGTTGAGAAGCTGTGTCATTGATTTCTCCGGAAGTTGGGACATATTTTTGCCATTGATGGAATTTGCTTACAACAACAGTCATCAATCTAGTATTGGAATGGCACCATTTGAGGCATTGTATTGTAGAAGATGCAGAATGCCTCTATGTTGGAATGAAGTTGGAGAAGGCAAATTGGTTGGTCCCGATTTGATTAAAAAAATAGAAGAGAAAGTGAAGATAATTCAGGATCGGTTGAAAGCAGCTTCAGATTAGCAGAAATCTTATTCAGATTTGAAGAGGAGAGATATAGAGTTCAATATTGGAGATAAAGTTTTTTTGAAAGTGTCTCATTGGAAGAAGATTTTGAGATTTGATTGTTAAGGGAAGCTATGTCCTCGTTTTATTGGACCTTATGAGGTATTGGAAAGAGTTGGACCAGTTGCTTACCGAATTGCTTTGCCTCCTGAACTGGATTGAATTCACAATGTCTTTCATGTTTCTATGCTGTGGAGGTATAGATCAGACCAATCCCATATCTTGTCAGTTGAATCTATTGAGGTGAGTCCGGAGCTGACTTTTGAAGAAGAACCAGTTGCGATTTTGGCACATGAAGTGAAAGAGTTGAGAAATAGGAAAGTGCCACTTGTGAAAATTCTTTGGAAGAATTATGGTAGAGAAGAAGCAACTTGGGAGAGTGAGCAAGCGATGCGAGATCAGTATTGTAGACTCTTAATTTTTTACCCAGTCTGGTCCAATATATTTTGTTTAGTCCAAAATAATTTTTATGTTGTCTAATATATTTTAATTGGTCCAAAATAATTTTTGTTATCTTAATTAAATAATTTTTGTTTTATTATCTAATTTTTATTAATAAAAAATAAAAATAAACAAATAAAAATCAAAAAATAAAAATAAAAATCGGCGACGAAAAATCGTCGCCGAAAACCAGCGCATGCTTGGCCGGCAGGAAAATCGTGTGGGCTAAATGGCCAGCAGACCATTCCCCGCCCCCCTGCCGCAGCTAACTGTGGCAATTTTTTTTCGACAGCGCAATTTTTCCGGCGGCAATTTTTTTTCGCCAGCGAAATTTTTCGACGCAAATTTTTTGAAACCTAATACAATTTGGTTTCGGTTTCTTTTTCTTATTCAATATTGTATACCGTGAGTAATTAGGATTAATAATATAATTCTTCTATAAATGAGGTAGAAAGAGGAGAAAATTAAGGAGAAATTGGGACGAAAATTGGGAGAGTTTGAAACCGAAGTTGAGTGGGAAAGTAGTGAAATCAAATATGACTTTTTGAAAGACGAAGAAGCAAAGCCATTAACAATTGATTAAAGGCAGCAACTGCCTTTATTTTTGTTCATCCAAGAAAATAATTTTTTTGGAGGAACCATCAAAAGGAGGTATGTATCAATTATTTAATTTCCTCACAGTAGCTTAGATTATGAAATTGTGTTTTAATTCAAAAAAAACCTAGAACCCTAATTCCCTTTTTTCTAAAGTTAAAAACCTTATTTCGTTGCATTATTTTCCAAAAAGACTTAAAATTGTTATTTTTACTTCTTCAAAATCTTAAAACCCTAACTGAACATGTTTTTCAACAAAACCAAAATTTGATTCTGTTTCTTACAACAAATCCTAAAAACATCTTTTCTATTCATATAAGCCTTAAATCGTTTGTTTACTTTCATAAAATTATCAATTGCTTTTTTCAAATTCTAAAAAACTTAAACATTCACCGAAACCTTAATTCTAAAATTCTAAACCCTAATCCTTTAAAACAATAAAAATCATATAAACACAAATATTTTAATTTCACACAGTAGGCTTGAAATCATAAATCAAAAGTATTTTAAAGAGTCCAAATCCTAGTTTCATGATTTTACATAACAAACCCTAGTTTGGTTAATTAAAGAATTTTATCAACCTTTTAAAACATAAAATCCTCAATCTATTTTAATTCTCTTAAAGTCATAGTAGCCAAATTCCATTAATTCTAAAACCCTAAACATATGAAATAAAGAGCCCTAAATGGAAACAGTAGCTATAATTGGAATTTTATTTGCCTTATTCAATTCTATATTTGATTATGCTTTGATTTATTTCTTATGCTTTAATTTATTTAAGTTCAATGCTTGGTTTATTTAATTTATCATGAATGGATGCTTACTTTCTATTGATATTTAATATCTTTGATGAATGATTTATTTATGATGAATGACTATTTACTTTTATCAATTTATTTAGATTTCCAAATGTTGTAAGAGGTATGTTTCCACTTGGTGAATACCTCATTAGTTAATATCATGTAATTTAATTTTCTTTTTCTATTTTAGAACCTATGTAAAGGACATATTTCTACTTTTCGGTGGGTGTCCTATTTAGGCATGTGATGTAAGGACATGTTTCCATCTTCGGATGGGTGTCCATTTATTTGTTTTGCTTGGACCTTACTTTGATTTTATTATATTGATGCTTTCTTTTAATTATTGTGTGTAATATGGATAATGTTGTTATATTTAAGAATTTTATAATATTAAGACCTGTAAAGGAGGCCGGTTCCAATGAACCGGGCGTTGTGGGGGTGCTGGGCCATTTCTCACCTTCCCCACACGTACCCAACTTTTTGAACCCATTAAGGGGTTGGGGATTCCTTAGGAATCGAGTCATCAACCCCTTTCTTTTTTCCTAGCCCGTTTCGGTGGCGACTCCATTTTCTCCAGACTTAGGTCCGTGTTCTCTAAGGCCCTGAGCCTAAACAGTGCCGAAGTCGCAAGAACCATTCTACCGGGAGTGGGGGCAAAAATCCCCGCTTACAGTGTCGACTCCACTAGGGACAAGAGAAGTTGATTCTGTTGGTCTTTATATTATTCTATTCTTTCTTATAATGATATTATCCATTGCATCATATTAGATTGCATCGTGTGCGTGAGTTAGGACGCCCGTGTTACCCGTGTTGTGTTATGTAAGGGATACCATACTTTCACTCAAGGTATGGAGATCGAGCATGGCATAACTACTCATAGCCTCATACCATTTGGTATATACTTGCTATGGGGACCTAAGCCTTTTTACCTAAAGACTAAAGCTCATGTAATTGGCCTAGTTACTTTTCTTAGGTTTTGCCCCAAATGCATGTTCTTTGACTATGTTTCATTTATCTTGGCTTAAATCATGGCTTATTTGGTTTGTTCTTTTTCTAAATATGACCTAAGTACATTGTAAGCTCAAAATAAATTTTTCTTTAGAAAATCCAAAAGACCAAAGCTATTTTCAAAGCTTTTCAAGATGGTCTTTGGACATAAAACTTTTCTAAAAATATATCTTTGGCTCATGGCCAAAATACTAAGCCCGAAATCTATTTTTCTAAAATCTTTTTATGGGCTTAGAAATAAAATTGTTTTTATCCAACCTCTCCTTACAAAGAGCATGCAAAAATATTTAGGTCATTTAAGAAATACCAAAAATCAATTGTGGACCTAGTTTACACTAAGAATAAATTAACCATGGGCTTGTTTTTGGCATGAATCATTAGTTACCTTTTTCTAGTGAGAAATCTATCTGTAATAAACCTCTTAATTTAGTTTTAATCCAATATAGCATAAAAGCTACTTTAGTTGGTTGAATGGATTAAAACCTAATTAATGGGAATTATTATAAACTGATTTCCATTTTTGAAAATATAACTATTGGTTGAAACGTCCAAGGGAATTATTCGAAAGCAAGGTACCCCATGTTGGTATTTTGTTAACCATATACCTAGGAAAAGAGACTCGCCATTCGTGTGCGGATGTTATAAGGTTGGAAGGAATGTCCTAATTATCCTTGTTTGTTTGTGCATACATGCATACATTTGCATCTCATATCATTGATCCTCTCTGGCTCACAGCCCTGGATTACGACAGTTCAAAAGCTTACAACAATCTGGCCTACGACGGAGACGAAGTATCTAGCAACGACTCAATCACTTGCTCACTCAAAAACAATGTAGCCCGAACAAATCCAAAGGATGGTGGATGAGGCCCTCAATGCCAAGATAGAAGAAATAAAAGAGGCCTTAGCTGAGACGATGAAGAACTAATTGACTGCAATCTTGGAGAACCATGCCGAGGCATCTGCTAGCACTAAGAAGCCAAAGGACAAAGGAAAGACCAAAGTTGGTGAAGTGGTTTTTGATGATGAAAAGGTAATCATTGATGATGATGATGATTGGGCTCAATACTACCAAGATGTTCAAGAGAAGAAGAAAGAACCGAAGGTTATTGAGAAGGCAACTATTGAAAAGATCGAGACCTCCGATGTTGAAAAGATGATTGCTGATTTAGTAAAGAAATTTGAGAAGAAGTGGAAAATAGAAGAGATGTCCGAGATCGATAAACTATTTGAACAAGATGAAGAAGTCTAGTACAAGTTCAAGATGCCATCCTTTGCAAAATACAATGGCACCGAAAATCCTCATCTCCATGTGAAGCAGTATATCACTGCCATGCAGTCTGCCCAAGCTACTAAGGTTCAAACCCTAAGGTACTTTATGCTCTCATTAGACCCTGTTGTCCAAAATTGGTTCAATACCTTAGATGATGGAACACAAAAGAGTTGGGATCTACTTTACAAAGCCTTCATCCAACAATATGGATATAATGTTGAGTTGGAAGTTACCTTAATGGAAGTGGAGTCCATTAGGCAAAGGCTGAATGAGAATTTTGTAGATTATGTCAAGAGATGGAGAAACAATGCTGCTTTACTCAAGAAGAGGCCTGATGAATCCGATCAAATAAGGATGATTGTGAGAGGAGTGTTGCCTAATCTTCGTGAGAGGATGTCTCATACACTCATCCGTGATTTCAAAGACCTTCTCCAAGCTGGTTTGCAAATTGAAGAATGGAAAAGGAGAAGAGCCATTTTGCAACAAAAAGGAACGAGAAAGGGAGCTATCAATCTGGTAGCCAAAGCATGTAAAAGGCCGTCGGTGTTAATGCTACTAACCAAGGAACGAGGAGACAATTTCAAAATTGGGAAAATCGATGTCTTGGGTTCTCAATAAGCTTCAAAGAAAGGGATTGCTACAACCCTTAAATCCTCGTCCCTTGCCTAACCCTCTCCCACCTAATTTTGACACTAAAGCATTTTGTAAATTCACCAAATGCAAGGGCATGACACGGATAGATGTGTAAGGTTGAGACATGAGATCTAAAATCTAATTGATAATGGGAAGCTACCCGAGCCCAACAAGCCAAATACCAAAGACAACCCATTACCAAAATTCAATAGGGTATCACCACCAGCAACCTTCACGATTGGAGGAGGTTTGCATGAGGATTTTGTCATGTCTTCTTTTCAAGATGTGGGTGGGGAAGCAACCAAAGAAGAAGAGGTATTTGGTGAAATTAAACAAGCTATGATGGGTGGAGAAGTAACGATTTGTGTTGTCAATGGGTTTTGGGATTTAAGTGATAGTGATGATGATATTGTATCCAGGAAGGAGGAGTGGACTTGGTCCAAGCCCGAAGAAGATGAGATGATGAACATTAGATCCGGTAAGCCTTATGCAAGGCCACCACCTAAGGAGGTAGAAACTAATAAGGGAAAGGAAGTTGAAGTAGAAGAAGACGATGTTGTGCTCAAGCAATTGAAAAGAACCCAAGTGAGTGTTAGCATTTGGGACTTATTGGCTACTTCTAAAAAGCACCGAGAAACTATGGCCAAAGCCTTAGCTAGCATGCCAATTTCTACCTCCATAGCACTGGAGGAGTTGATCAACTTCATAAAAATTGGGGAAGTAATGAAATGTGAAGAGGTTCAAGAAAAGAGTGAAGTTAATATGGGAGCAGTTTCTTTTCCAGATGCGGACTTACCGGAGGAGGGGAGAGACCACATCTGCCCTCTCTTTATCAAAGTAGAAGTCAAGGGGAAGAGGACTCCTTATGTAATGGTCGATGATGGGTCTGCCATAAATGTTTGTCCACTTAAGATATTGCTAAAGCTAGCCATGTCAACAAGAGATCTAAACCCGACCGAGGTAACGATTCGTGCTTATGACAACACTAAGAGGCATGCCGAAGGGACTTTCAAAGCGGCTGTCAAGGTTGGTTCAATTGAATCTATTATTGAGTTTGTTGTTTTAGACATACCAGTTACCTTCGCCTTACTCTTGGGGCGACCATGGTTTCATCCTCTTGGTGGAGTTCATTCCACCCTTCATCAAAAGATCAAGTTCCCCAACGGAGATGGGACAGTGGTCATTAAAGCTGAAGACAATGAGATTGTTAACGCTCTAATGATTGAGAGGCCTCTCAATGGTTTTTGTTAGGAAATCATAGAGATCACTGCAAACAAAAACACACAGCGGAAAAATATTTGATCTCTGATTTCCCACCAGGATCCATGCTGTTCGTTTAATTCGACAAAAGTGTTCAAAGAACTAACCTGTTGATGATTCGAAATCACAATTTGGAAGAGATGCCTCGATCGCGAAACACCCTCTATCGCGTATCCACACGAATGCTACCGTTTGGAGTGCTAGCTCTCTGCAACGGCGAAGGCTGGAAAAACGTTTTCTCTAAAAATGTATTAGGGTTACCTTTTTCGTTCCTCTTCGTTTTTATTGTTACCTCTGAGAAGACTTAACGTCTGGAGTGAATATAATCACTCCAGAATCCAATTCAAAATTGGATACGGAAAGTCAAATTCAGAATCCAAGTCTAATTTGGATTCTGAATACATTATCTAATAATATATATAATTGGATAAGGTAAGTCAAATTCAGAATCCAAATCTAATTAGGATTCTGAATATATTATCTAATAATATATATATATATAAATGAAAATAATAATAATAATAAATATTAATATCTAATATTAATATTATTAATATTATATCCAGCCCAAAACGCATTCTTGTGTGTGACCCGATAGGCCCATATTAATTGGCAGTCAATTTAATCTCTATTAAATCAACAAGTCATAATTGGCCTCTAGCAAGGTGTTACAACTACCCAATTAATATAAGGAATGTCCAATTTGCCTAATAATAGTATATGCATTAATCCCTTTGTCACACGATATCTAGCTTGAACATAAGTCATGGTCAACGTCATAATTATATTGTCCAAACTTATGATTACTCGATCTCCAAGTAGACTGATAAAAACAAATGAAATTGATTACACTATCAATTCATTTGAGCACGGCCATGCATTTCACAGTCTCACTTATCGAGGGGCCCAAAAGATATCTCTCTCAAAGAGAGGGACAAATTCTATCTTGATTGTTCATTATCCTCTACATAATTTCTATCATATATGAACATAACCTTTATTACTATCCAGTTACGGATAATGTTTGATCATGTCAAAATATAATAGTCCTTATATTGGAAACTATGACAATCTCAAGTCAAAGAATTAATACATAACTATCATGAGATTTACTTATGACACTAACCCATGTAGTAATCTCATGATGGGTCTATCCAATACATTGTTCTCTAACAAGTATCTATGAAATTGATTTGTATCACTATACACATAACCATCTAATGATTATCAAATCAATGTTCATACTGGTTAAGAATTATTTTTTTTTATCTCTATAACAATAATAAACCAGGGACAAATATCAAAATTGTGTAACATGCAAACAAACAATAATGATAATAAAACCTCATTTATTAATAATGAATGTATAACATAAAGATCCAAATAAATGGCCTAGGGCACATACACTAACAATCTCCCACTTGCACTAGGCCTACAAATTTCTAAGACCCATAGATCTAGTGTGCTGATCATGCTTGACCCGTGAGAGAGGCTTTGTTAATGGATCTGCTATGTTATCATTTGTGTCAACTTTGCATATCTTGATATCTCCTCTATCGATAATGTCTCGAATGAGGTGAAAACGCCTGAGTATATGCTTAGACCTTTGATGAGATCTAGGCTCTTTTGCCTGTGCTATGGCACCATTGTTGTCACAATAAATGTCCACAGGATTTGCAATGCTAGGCACCACTCCTAGCTCAGTGATGAATTTCTTCAACCAGACTGCTTCCTTAGCTGCATCTGATGCTGCTATATACTCAGCCTCTGTTGTAGAATCAGCCACAGTGCTTTGTTTTGAGCTCTTCCAACTAACAGCTCCACCATTCAATGTGAATATAAAACCTGACTGCGATCTAAAATCATCTATGTCAGTTTGGAAACTAGCATCTGTGTAACCATTTACAACTAGCTCATCTTCCAAACCTCCATAAACCAAGAATATATCTTTAGTCCTTCCAAGGTACTTAAGAATATTCTTGACAGCTGTCCAGTGACCTTCACTAGGATCAGCTTGAAATCTACTAGTTGCGCTTAATGGATATGAGACATCTGGTCTAGTACATAGCATGGCATACATAATAGATCCTATACCAGAAGCATAAGGAATCTTATTCATTCGATCTCGCTCATCAGATGTCATAGGACATTGACTCTTGCTGAGATGAATGCCATGAGACATAGGCAAGAATCCCTTTTTGGAATCTTGCATGTTGAACCTCTTCAACACTTTATCTATGTATGTACTTTGACTCAGGCCAATTATCCTTCTAGATCTATCTCTATAGATCTTTATACCAAGGATATAGGCAGCCTCACCTAAGTCTTTCATTGAGAAAGAATTCCCTAACCAAGTCTTAACCTTTTGCAAGGTAGGGATATCATTCCCAATGAGTAATATGTCATCCACATATAAGACTAAAAACACTACTGCACTCCCACTAACCATCTTGTAGACACAAGGTTCATCTTCATTCTTGATGAAACCAAAGTTCTTAACTGTTTCATCAAAACGAAGATTCCAGCTTCGAGATGCTTGCTTCAATCCATAAATGGATTTTTGAAGCTTGCAAACCTTTGTAGAATTCTCAGGATTTACAAAACCCTCAGGTTGTGTCATATACACATCCTCAAGCAAGTTTCCATTAAGGAAAGCGGTTTTGACATCCATTTGCCATATCTCATAATCATAGTATGCTGCAATGGCAATGAGAATTCTAACAGACTTAAGCATAGCAACTGGTGAAAAGGTTTCATCATAGTCTATACCATGAGTTTGCTTGAAACCTTTTGCAACAAGCCTTGCTTTATAGGTCTGCACATTCCCATCCATGTCAGTTTTCTTCTTGAAAACCCATTTGCAACCAATAGTCTTAATACCCTCTGGAGGATCAATTAAAGACCAAACTTGGTTGTCAAACATAGATTGCATCTCAGATTTCATGGCTCCAAGCCATTTGTCTGAATCTGGACCTGACACAGCTTCTTGATAGGTAGTAGGCTCATCTTGATCTATGAGCATTACTTCACTATCATCAGTCACAAGAAATCCATATCTCTCTGGATGACGACGTGTCCTATCAGACCTGCGAGGGATTTGTGTTACATCTTCAGACTCCACAACTATTTGTGGTTCTGAAATAGGCTCTATAGACGGCTCAATGATTTCTTGTGGTACTTGAGTTTCCTCAAGTTCTACTATACTCCCACTAGTTCTCTTAGAAAGAAATTCCCTTTCCAAAAAGATCCCATTTCGAGCAACAAACACTTTGTTCTCTGAAGGAGTATAGAAATAGTATTCTTTAGTTTCCTTAGGATACCCCACAAAATTACATTTGATAGACTTTGGAACTAACTTATCTGAAACTGGTCTTTTCACATAAGCTTCACAACCCCAAATCTTAAGAAAAGACAAACTAGGTGTCTTACCTGTCCATATCTCATATGGTGTCTTTTCAACCGCCTTAGATGGTACACGGTTCAGAATGAATGCAGCTGTCTCTAAGGCATAACCCCAAAAAGATAAAGGAAGATCCGCTTGACTCATCATTGATCGAACCATATCTAATAGAGTTCGATTTCTCCTTTCAGAAACTCCATTCCACTGTGGAGTTCCTGGAGGAGTCAGTTGTGAAACAATTCCACAATCCCTTAGATGATCATCAAACTCTTGGCTCAAATATTCACCACCTCGATCTGATCGAAGTAGTTTAATTGTTTTACCAAGTTGATTTTGTACTTCATTTTGAAAAGTTCTAAACATTTCAAAAGACTCATGCTTATGTTTCATTAGGTAGACATAGCCATACCTACTGAAATCATCAGTAAAAGTTATGAAGTATCGAAATCCTCCTCTGGCACTAATGCTAAAAGGACCACATACATCTGTATGTATCAAGCCCAATAAATCATTAGCCCTTTCACTATGACCAGTAAAAGGATCCTTTGTCATCTTACCAAGCAAACAAGACTCACATGTTTCAAATGATTAAAAATCAAATGAATCTAATAATCCATCTTGATGGAGCTTAGAAATGCGTTTCTCATTTATATGGCTAAGGCGACAATGCCATAAATAAGTAGGGTTTAACTCATTTGGCTTAGTTCTCTTAGAAGTTATGTTATAGATATAATTACCATTAGAATCATCAAGATTAAGGATATAAAGGCCATTATAAGAATTTGCAATACCATAAAGCAGATCATTTTTATCAAAAATAGAACATTTCTTATTCTTAATAAAAAATGAATAACCTTCATCATCCAAAACAGATACTGAAATAAGATTCCTACTCATAGTAGGAACATAAAAGCAATTGTTCAAAATTAACAAAAATCCATTGGGCATAACAAGCTCATAAGTTCCTACAGCTATAGCAGCAACTCTTGCTCTATTGCCAACACGTAGGTCCACTTCGCCCTTCTTCAGCATCCTACTCCTTTTGAGTCCCTGCATATTTGTACAAATATGAGATCCACATCCGGTATCTAATACCCAGGAAGAAGGAATAGATAAATTAATTTCTATAACATAAATACCTGAAGATGTAGTCGCACTACCCTTCAACTTCTTTAACTCATCCAAATAGAGTTGACAATTTCTCTTCCAATGCCCAGGCTTGTTGCAATGGAAACAAGTCCCTTCCTTAGGAACTTTAGCCTTAGGTACAGGTTTTGGTTTAGCTTGTCCCTTGGACCCTTTAGTACCTTTTGCCTTACCCTTGCCTTTAGTATCTTTGGCTTTCTTTTTCATTTGTTTAATATTGACATTCAATATTTGGGTAGGCTTTTTGATATTCCCCTCAGCAGTTTTGAGCATACCATGTAGCTCAGGAATGGATTTCTCCATGTCATTCATGTTATAGTTCATGACAAACTGTGAGAAACTGCTAGGCAATGAATGTAGGATCAAATCCGTGGAGAGTTCTAAACTCAGGGGATATCCAAGTCTAGCAAGGTGATCTAGATAGCCTTTCATCTTCAAAACATGAGCACTAACAGATTCACCTTCAGACATTTTGCAGTCAAATAATGCAACAGCGGTGTTAAACCTATCTTGCCTAGCCTGTTGTTGGAAAGCTTGTTTGAGATGCACACTCATCTCATAAGCCTCTAAGTGTTCCAGATCCTTCTGAAGTCCTGGACACATAGTAGCCAACATAAGACATCCTATGTCATTGGAATCATCCACATGCTTCTTATGCTTACTCTTAGCAGCATTAGAAGCATCGGCAGGAGGTGGGTCAGGGATAGCTTCATCAAGCACGTAGGACTTTTTCTCTTGTTTGAGAACAATTCTCAGGTTCCTAAACCAGTCAACAAAATTAGTCCCACATTCTTTCAGTTTTTCCTTCTCAAGGATAGATCGCAGTGATAAGGTGGAATTGTTATTAGCAGCCATCTGTTGATAAATATGCAAAGTCAAATTTTAATTAATAATGAGGTTAAAATTATTTAAACTCCTACTAAAAATATAACCCTCTAAAGAAATATTTTAGTAGGCTAAGATCCGTATTTCACTTAATTCTAAACTCAGCTTTGGCGTGACGCTTAAAATCAAGTTATTTAGGTAGGTAACATCTTTACCAATTACATCTCATGTAACTCTTAGTAATTATGGAATATTGACATCATATGTCATAGCATGTTGAATTCCATCTAATGTCTTAGGCCCAAAACCATTTTGATAGCCTAATTAAGTCTAACCAATTTTAAAACATATGAGTAGCACTATTACTCATCCTACTTAGCTAGGAATGTTTAAAGCATATTGCTTTGGCAATACCTACTTTAATACAATCTTAGTTTTGATAGGTGTTCAAAACGTGGATGGCATTTAGACTTAAATTATTAATGAGGGTTCAACTAAATTATTATCATGTCTTGCATTACATATCATTATATTTTAGCATCCTATATGCATATATATAATTTATCACATAAGCATCATATACCAAATGACAAAATATGTAAACGTGACATAGCATGGCCAAACTAAATATGATCTTCAAGAGACCAAATGAAGATCATAAAGGCAACCCTAGGTGAAAAACCTATCTATTACAACACTTGCAATATTACATATCTTCAAAACTTGAGCTTGTGCTTCCATCACCATGGAACCATCTTCTCCTTGGTATGAATCTCCATCACAAACATTGTAGCTT
Source organism: Garcia nutans (assembly GCA_947685225.1). Classification (NCBI taxonomy): domain Eukaryota; kingdom Viridiplantae; phylum Streptophyta; class Magnoliopsida; order Malpighiales; family Euphorbiaceae; genus Garcia; species Garcia nutans. The sequence continues at coordinate 21,272,764 of CANTUV010000005.1, forward strand.
GAATCTTCATATATTACAATAAAAGAAAATCTAACTACTAGTAAAATAAATTACAACAAAATAAACGACACGCAGGCCGTATATACCCAAAATAAAGATATGAATAAACCAATCACATAGGTCATAAGGCCATGCTATGCACCATGCCAAGACATCAAACAAACATAACATATTCATCACCAACATGTTAAATATAAACAAATATATTGACATTCTTAATGTCGCGGTAACGAACTATAGGGCACGAACATACGGCGGTCCCGCTAGCCGGTTATGAATATGTCAAACAGAATATACGGCAGCGCCCCTCGAAGCCAAACAGAAACGTTAATCTCATTAACATTTTTCTTTGGCGAAACCCTAAAACAGAACCGTTAATCTCATTAACCTTCTTACTGTTTTATTTCGAATATGTACAACCCATTACAGAATCATTACCAAATGTTTATATCACATATAAACTTGATCGTTTTCATCATATGAAAATCATTTTAATCAACCAATCATATATACGTGATCATCTCATGAAAACGAAATTAAAAACACCAATCCTTTCTCATCATATGAAAAACGAATTAGGGTTTTACAGAAACGAAACCAAAAACCAATCCTTTCTCATCATATGAAAAACGAATTAGAGTTTTATAGTTAACATGCCATACGTAAACAATATATATCACCATAATCATATCAACATGGCATTTTCGACTTAAACGAAAACAACAAGTGGCTCTGATACCACTGTTAGGAAATCATAGAGATCACTGCAAACAAAAACACGCAGCGGAAAAATATTTGATCTCTGATTTCCCACCAGGATCCATGCTGTTCGTTTAATTCGACAAAAGTGTTCAAAGAACTAACCTGTTGATGATTCGAAATCACAATTTGGAAGAGATGCCTCGATCGCAAAACACCCTCTATCGCGTATCCACACGAATGCTACCGTTTGGAGTGCTAGCTCTCTGCAACGGCGAAGGCTGGAAAAACGTTTTCTCTAAAAACGTATTAGGGTTACCTTTTTCGTTCCTCTTCATCTTTATTGTTACCTCTGAGAAGACTTAACGTCTGGAGTGAATATAATCACTCCAGAATCCAATTCAAAATTGGATACGGAAAGTCAAATTCAGAATCCAAGTCTAATTTGGATTCTGAATACATTATCTAATAATATATATAATTGGATAAGGTAAGTCAAATTCAGAATCCAAATCTAATTAGGATTCTGAATATATTATCTAATAATATATATATATAAAAACGAAAATAATAATAATAATAAATATTAATATCTAATATTAATATTATTAATATTATATCCAGCCCAAAACGCATTCTTGTGTGTGACCCGATAGGCCCATATTAATTGGCAGTCAATTTAATCTCTATTAAATCAACAAGTCATAATTGGCCTCTAGCAAGGTGTTACAACTACCCAATTAATATAAGGAATGTCCAATTTGCCTAATAATAGTATATGCATTAATCCCTTTGTCACACGATATCTAGCTTGAACATAAGTCATGGTCAACGTCATACTTATATTGTCCAAACTTATGATTACTCGATCTCCAAGTAGACTGATAAAAACAAATGAAATTGATCACACTATCAATTCATTTGAGCACGGCCATGCATTTCACAGTCTCACTTATCGAGGGGCCCAAAAGATATCTCTCTCAAAGAGAGGGACAAATTCTATCTTGATTGTTCATTATCCTCTACATAATTTCTATCATATACGAACATAACCTTTATTACTATCCAGTTACGGATAATGTTTGATCATGTCAAAATATAATAGTCCTTATATTGGAAACTATGACAATCTCAAGTCAAAGAATTAATACATAACTATCATGAGATTTACTTATGACACTAACCCATGTAGTAATCTCATGATGGGTCTATCCAATACATTGTTCTCTAACAAGTATCTATGAAATTGATTTGTATCACTATACACATAACCATCTAATGATTATCAAATCAATGTTCATACTGGTTAAGAATTATTTTTTTTATCTCTATAACAATAATAAACCAGGGACAAATATCAAAATTGTGTAACATGCAAACAAACAATAATGATAATAAAACCTCATTTATTAATAATGAATGTATAACATAAAGATCCAAATAAATGGCCTAGGGCACATACACTAACAGTTTTCAAGTAGCTACAATTTTTGATGATGAAGTGGTGGACTCTAAAGTTTTGAATATGATGAAGAACATGAACTACCTTCCCAGAGCTGGTCTTGGAAAGGGAAAGGCCGGTTTGACAAAGTTGCCAAATTTTAGAACTCAAACTTCCAAGAAGGGGTTGGGATATGATGAAGACAATGATGTCCAGCCAAACAAGAGTGAGAAGATGAGCTTCCCACCACTTGAAGAGATTTTTGTCAAAGCTCCAAATATGGGACCACTCAAAGGAAAGCTCAAGCCAATCATGTTCATGGGTAAGTTAATCCCAGGTTTTGAAATTTTTGCAGATGTTGCCAAGCTAGTGGACCAAGTGAAGAAAGAACTCACCCTGCCAGCCAACAAAGAATTTGATCCAAAAGAGAAGAATGAAGCTATGCCAAAGCCGAGAAGACTCCAGAGGAGATTGCTACCCTGGTTGAAGAAAAGTTTCAAGACATCCTGCTTTATGATTCTGAGAACAATGATTTTGATTTTAATTTTAATTTGTCTACTTTGTATGAGGATGATGATGTTTTCTTTTCCAAAATGAATGCAATAAAGTCTAATTTTGCTTACTTGTGTGATGTTTCTCCGGATGGTTGCATACTTTCAAATAGCAGTTACATGAGCATCTTTAATATTAATTTTGTTAACACACAATCATTAAATTTGGGAACAACTGAAAATCCTAAAAACATTAGCATATCATCCGACCTTACTCCTGATGAGAGAGAGAGATTTGAAAAAATATTCAAAAAATATGAAGAAGTGTTTGCTTGGTCTTATGAAGTTATGTCGGGGATAGATCGAGACATAGCCGAGCATCATATTCCTACTTACACTCACATAAAGCCTATCAAACAAAAGCTTAGGCGATTAAGACCTGAGTGGGCTGAATTGTTTAAAGAAGCGGTCACTAAGCAAATATAAGTAAAGTTCTTCGAAGTGATAGAATATCCAGATTGGCTAGCAAACATATTACCTGTGCCAAAGAAAGATGGAAGGATAAGGGTCTGTGTGGATTATAGAGATTTGAACAAGGCTTCTCCTAAGGATGATTTTCCTTTACCTCATATAGATGTTCTCATTGATAGTGCAGCCTCTAGCGTGCTACACTCATTTGTAGATGGATTTTCCGGATACAATCAAGTGTTAATGGCCCAAGAAGATAAAGCCAAAATTGCCTTCATTACTACATGGGGTATATTTTGTTATAGGGTGATGCCGTTCAGCTTAAAGAATGCTGGAGCGACTTATCAAAGGATGGCCACCACTTTATTTCATGACATGATGCACAAAGAAGTTGATGTATATGTTGAAGATATGATGGTCAAATCGGATACCAGAGAACAACACTTCCAAAACTTAGAATTATTCTTCGATAGGGCTTTGAAATATAAGCTACTAAACCCGAAGAAGTGTGTATTTGGTGTTACGTCAGGCAAATTATTAGCACATGTGATTGGTCCAAATGGCATTGAGATTGATCCTGATAAAGTTAAAGCAATCAGGGATATGCGAGCCCCTAAGACAGAGAGAGAAGTTCAGGGATTTATCGGTAAGTTACAATATATTAGTAGATTTATAATAAAGCTCATAAAAATCTGCGAGCCTATCTTCAAATTGCTTAGAAAGAATCAGCCGGTCATATGGAATGATGAGTGTCAAAAGGCCTTTGAGCGAATAAAAGAGTATTTATTGAATCCACCTATTTTAAAACCACCTAAACCCGTCAAACCTCTATTACTATACTTAGCAGTGGAAGAAGAGTCAATCGGAGCCATGCTAGCCCAAGCAGATGAGTCAGGGATTGAGCATGCCGTTTACTTTTTGAGTTGAAAGCTCCTACCTTATGAAATTAAGTATAGTGTCATTGAAAAGACATGTATAGTCATGGTTTGGTCTTCTAAGAAGTTGCGGCATTACTTTAAATCGTATAGTGTGCAAGTAATTTCCAGGTTGGATCTAATGAAGTACTTAAGGGAGACACCCTCTTAATTGGGAAATATGGTCGACGGTTGATAATATTAGAAGAATTTGAGATTGAGTATGTAACCAGGAAAATAATCAAAGGTAGAGCGGTAGCAGAATTCCTGGCCCAACAACCATTACCAGAAAGCGAAGAGGTAATCTTGAAATTTCCAGATGAACATTTAGAAGCAGTTGAAGTACAAGGGTGGAAAATGTATTTTGATGGAGCAGTAAACAGGAAAGGAGCAGGTTTGGGATTATACTAGAATCGCCTGAAGGGGAACTCATCCCCTTAGCCACAAAATTGAAATTTAGGGCAACCAATAATATGGTAGAGTACGAAGCTTGTATTTTCGGTTTGGAAACCCTAATGATTATGAAGGTGGATAAGGTGGAAGTTTTTGGCGATTCATTGCTAGTTGTATCCCAAACAAATGGAGAATGGGAGTTGAAAGAAGAAAGATTAAAACCATACCACCATTACTTGACCATGATGAAGAAGAACTTTAAGGAGTGTAGGTTTATACACCTATCAAGAGAAGAAAATCAGATGGCTAATGCCCTAGCCACATTGGCTTCGGTATGGGAAAACCCTGTTAGCCTATTCCTTAAGCCTCTGATCTTGACCAGTTCATCAACTCCTTGTTATGAATATGAAACAATCATGGAAATGGATACAGACCATGATGCGTGGTATGATACTATAAGGCAATTTTTGGAGGAAAGAGAATACCCACTGGGGGCAACAAAGAAAGAGAGAAGAGCCATATGGCAGTGGTCTTTGCAATACATCACATTTCATGGGGAGTTATATCGAAGATGGCCTGATGGGGTTCATTTAAGATGTTTAAGAAAACCTGAAGTGGAGTGTATCATGTAAGAAATACATGCGGGAAATTGCAGTCCACACATGAGTTGTTTGGCCCTAGTTAAGAAGATCATTCGACAAGGTTACTACTGGTTGACCATGGAGAAAGATTGTATTGAGTTTGTCAAGAAGTGCCAACAATGTCAGATGTATAGTAACTTGAATCACATGCCTCCTGAAGAACTGTATTCTATGTCTTCACCCTGGCCTTTTGCCACCTAGGGTATCGACATTATAAGAGAAATACATCCGACAGCTTCAAACGATCACCGATTTATTGTGGTAGCAGTTGATTATTTTTTAAAATGGGTCGAAGCTGAATCCTTCAATAAACTAGGTGCAAGCCAGATGGCTAGGTTTATTGAAAAGAACCTCATCTATAGATATGGGGTCCCGCACAGTGTGATATCAGACAATGGGGTATAGTTTCAAGGAGCAGTTAAGGATTTATTCTCGAAGTACCAAATCCATCATCATCGATCCTCTCCTTATAGACCAAAGGTTAATGGTGCGGTTGAAGCAACAAACAAAATAATTAAGCAAATTCTGTCCAAGATGACCAAGACTTACAGGGATTGGTCAGAGATGCTTCCCTTTGCTTTATAGGGATATAGGACAAGTGTGCGAACACCTACTGGAATGGCACCGTTCTCTTTGGTTTACGGGATGGAAGCAGTGTTGCCTATTGAAATTGAGATTAAGTCATTGAGAGTAGTCTTGGAAGCCAAACTGCCTGAAATAGAATTGGTAGTGAGCAGATATACACAGTTAGCTTTACTAGAAGAGAGAAGGTTAAAAGCACCGTATCATCACCAACTATATCAAAAAAAAGATTGCTCGGGCCTACAATAGAAGGGTTAAAATCAGAAAATTCAGAGTCGGGGATCTAGTGTTGAAGCAATGTAAGCCTAATGTATCTGATCCAAGAGGGAAGTTCAGACCTAGCTGGGAAGGTCCATATGTCATGAAACAAGTCATGAACAAAGGTGCAGTAAAGTTGTCAGACATGGACGGGAACAAATTTAGTGAGCCAGTAAACATTGACAGGTTGAAGAGGTTTTATGTATGATAAAAAAAATAAATAAATAAAAAAGAGCTCGCTAGGTTGAAAACCCAACAAGGGCAGCCTAGGCAAAAGTTAAAGCAATTCACTGGTTCCGAAAACCTGAAAGGCCGGGCTAGGCAATAATTAGGGCTAAATGAGAGAAAATCGTCAATTAGAAAACCCGAAAGGGCTAATTGGAAATAGGAGTAATCTTGTGTATGCTGGCTTTATGTTTGGTTGTTCCTTAATTTAATAAAACAAAATTAATGTTAAAATTGTTCTATGTGCATTGTTATAAGTATTTGACCAGATATGGATGAAATAAATAAACACAATAGCAAAAGGTGATGACAAATTATAAATGGAAAAGAACCATCTTTTATTACTTTAATTATTTTTTCATCCTAACAATACACTTTCTAAATTGACAAATGTAAAATCTATGGCAGTTGATAAGTGTAACGTGTAGGCCAGCTTTACCTCAACTGATCCAAGTAGGCTTTAGTCAAGCAAGGCATGTCTAAGTTGGGAGCAAAGTCAGAACCACGAGGCTCAGCTCCATACTGACGGCCAAGTCGGCGAGGATCATAACATGTACCTTGATGAAGAGTAGCATGGGGAATGTACATCAAGTGTGTCCACATGGTGATACGAGAAATTTTCCACCAAGGTATCAACCAATGGATATTGACTTCGGAGCGTGAGTGGATCCAGTCAACCCAGTCAGCATATGAAGAGGCAGGATGGAGTAGCTTCCTAGCAGAATGATGACGTGGCAGGTATATGGCAAAGTCCATGGATGGAGTATCAAGCAAACAAAGACGCTCCTGAAGCCAAATTTGTGAAGAAAGAGTTAAATAAAAAAAGAAAAGAAAAAGGTCCACTAAGTTGAAAACCCCCAAGGGAAGCTTAGGAAAAAATTAGGACAACTCGCTACTTTCGAAAACCCATACGGGCAGACTAGGCAAAAATCAGAGCAACAAAGCAAAAAGAAAAAAGAAAACCTAAATTGAAAACCTAAAAGGGCAGTTTAGGTAATTACCTGAAGTAGCAATGGACTCCCAGTCAGTCTCTTTGACAATCCTGATTTAAATCAGTCTAATCCAACTATGGTCTCGGCTAAGATCACAGGTACCGGCGACAAACCTCCTTCCATTTGGTCCATAATATCCAATACTCATGGATCAATATCGCCGTCAGAAGAAACAAGTAAGAATTGACTAAGCAAGCAAAGACAAAGCATGCGTCTCCATGCCTTAGTAGGGGCCAAATGAGAGAAACAAAAGTTAATCAAAGGAGCAAGTAGAATGTTTTCACCTCTCATCAACCGAAGAACTTCAGGTTTTGGAATTTGAAATAACATCTGCATCTTCTGTTGGGTATTGGAAATCAATGTGGGTAATGCCATTTGTTGATTTTTTGGATATCCAAGGATGGCCTCAAATTCTTCAATCAAGGGACATATTTCAAAGCCATTAATTCTAAATACCCTAGAATCCGTATCCCAAAAGGAAGCCACGGCATGTAAGAAGGAGTGGTCCAATTTAACATTTTGAAAACATTTTAAAACATCAAGATTTGACCATGAAATTTTCTTCCAATGAATGGGATCCATATTCTTAAATATAATTTTTATCTTCTTTAAATGATGTTTGGTCATGGTGAGTGAATGAAAGAAAATCAAAATTGTTAAATGAGTCTTCAAGTTGAAATGGAAAAATTGTTTTTTTGGTTTCTGTATGAAATATGGCATGAAGGGTGATTTATATAGAAGAAACAAACCTTTTCCAAAAGTGAAAAAGAAAAGGTGATGGGAAAGAATAAGACCATATGCCATAAGGAAAGGAATTAGTGGCAATTTCCTTTACCACGTTGTATTGGGTTTAGCAAATGATGTGTATTATAAAATTATGATGTATTGTAATAAAAGAAGAAGAAGAAGGAGGGTTATGTTAAAGATGCAAATTGTATATTTTTTTCATTATTGTACAATATTTTACAATTGTTACAATATTTACATATCACTAAGAGGGTGGTGGTAGGTCATCAAATAAAGCCTTGAAAAAAAAGTCGCCTGTTGGAAGAGGGGGCAAATCACTCGTCTCGAGTTTGCCCGATGTGGGAGCACCAAAACTCGGCAAATTACTCATCCCGAGATCACCCGAAGTGAGAACACCAAAATCCCTATTATCTTGAGGTTTCGATCCGTCATGGTCCTCATCAGAAGCAGACGAAAGGAACTCAAGGTCATTAGTCTGGGGGCCTCTTGATGAAGAAGCACTAGGATCCCTCATCCCCTGAAATCAGAAGTCTCGGAAATGTTGTTCGGATTGATGATATAAATTTTCAAAATGAGAAGCCTACTGATGACTTGCAGCCAACTCTTCTTGAAGTTTCCTATTTTGTTCTTCGAGCATCCGCTGTGAGCCAAGAAGGAAAAGGTAAGAGCATGCATAATCATGCATACATATAGCATAAGTTACTATGAAATAAGTAACGTACCAAGTAGTTCATATCAATGCCCTATGGATGAGATGGCATATCTGGCGGGCTAGAGTGAGCAAATGAAGGGGTAGTAAAAGAGGTTCCAGCCTCATGATCAAATGAGCCAACAGCTTGCAGCAATCATTAAAGAGTCAAAAAAGAAAGAATTAGTTGCAAGGGAAAAGTGGTAAAAGTTTTACCTGAGAAGTACTGGCCCCGAGATGTGGAACAAACTCACCCGTATCTCCGTGTTGTTCCTCTTCATCTCTACCCTCATTTTCGTCGAAAATCTCCCGCACACCAACAAGATATACATTAAAGTTCAAGAGTCTTATTTGAATAAAATGGGCATAAAATGGACCTGGTAAATGGAGAAATGACTTGGCACCATAACCATACCGGGCACCACCATGCATCCTTCGGCATTGACATAATATTTAAAGTATATTCCGGGATTTGCATCGAAAACCTTTGTTGCTCTGGACCGAGAAACCATTCATAAACTCTCTCCCCGAAAAACTAGCGACTAGACACTGGGCCAGCAATAACTCGGCGAGAATGTTGGAAAGACAGTGTAGCCCTCATCAAAGGAGACTAGTTTGCTCGCTCTTCTGGGCTCCACCAGGCCAAATTCACTTGAAAAATAACATAAGGTAAGTAAAACTTTCACATAAAATTTAAAGCATACTAATATTATTTTAACTGGTCCCAGGTTAAGCAGCTCAACACATAGCGGTAAGTATGCACATGATGAGAGCTGGGAATGTCCACACGATCAGACAACCATAAATTTAATCTCGGATACCCGACTCTCTCTCGGGAAATATCGGGTACCCTCATGATGTTATGTTCATATGCCCATACCTACAACAATGATAGTAAAGATAAAATTCACGCAAAAAAAGAGTGGAAATAACATTGGTAAAGCAAAAGAATACCTTGACAACCACCATCAAGCCGAGAAAAGACTTCTTATTTCAGTAAAGATTATCAAGACCATGGTAAAGACACGCAAGACCAGCTTCGCCCTAACCAGAAGATAGTACCATTCTAAGATAAGAAAGGGCACTCAACACTGACAAGTGAATGGAGGATTCAGTACTGCCTAAGATGGTCGACCCAAGCAGATATAACAAAAATCCTCGAGCATACTGTTCGACCCTGTCTCTGCCAATCCGTCCTTCGTAGTTCATCCAATAACTACGAATTGGCTCGATTTTTATCTTAAAAGGCCCTTTATATGATGGTTCCACACCAATTAATTCCTGAATTTCTTCAAATGTTAAAATATCATTGGTCAGAGGGACCGGAACACCAACATATCAAAGGCCGATTATGGCAGTAAAATTGACCGGACAGATTGTCATCCCTCCAATGGGCAAGTGAAAAGTGTGGGTTGTGTCCAACCATCGCTCTGCAAGCGCCTAGACTATGCTCCGATCTATCTGATATTCCTCGGATGGCAATTGTAAGATGAACTGCTCAAAGCCGCAATCTCGGATGATCTGCCTTACCTGAGAAGGCACTACATCGTACCATTGTCGGGCTTTGTAAATACATCCTCCAGCCCGAACAACGCAACGATCATGCTAACACAGACCTAGGTAAGTTAATACCAGGTAAGTACATATTATTCTATCTGCTTAATTTAATTTATTTTTTTAAAACATACAAAATAATAATAAAGGCAAACGCAATAATAATAAAAGAGCATAATATAAAAATATAAGTAAAAAAATCAAAATAAAAAATAATCAAAAAATATATATAACAATAAAAAATAATAAATAATAATAAATATAAAAATAAAAAAACAACAACGAAAAAATCAAGAGAAATAAAAAAGGGAAAAATAATTACCTCGCTCTTTTGATTGGAACTGCGATGGAGCAGCATCCCGGCTAGTATATCTAAATTTTCATCTTCATGATGCCGAATAAACTCCAATAACTCGGCATTAGAATGAGTCTCTGACCTCGAAGCATGCATGGTTTTTGAAAAATATGTGCTAAAATTGAAAGAAATTTGAGAGAATTATGAAATTGAAATCGTGCTGTGAAATGAAATGAAGGAATGATGGCTTTTTATAGAGAAACAGCAAGCAAAAAACTAAATTCAAAACTGTTCATGAATAGTATATTTTACTATTCATAAATAGTAAACTTTACTATATATAGTAAACTTTACTATATGATGAATAGTAAATATACTATTTATAAATAGTATTACTATTGATAAATAGTAAATTTTACTATTTATGAATAGTATCGCTATTGATGAATAGTAAAATTACTATTTCTAATAGTATATACTATTTGATGCTATTTGCGAATAGTAAATTTATTATTTATGAATAGTAAATAGTGCATGAACAGTGACAACACAGTAAATAAATAGTAAATTCAATTATTCACTTTAATCATTCAAATAATTGCGGGTATATAAATATTTTTACACCCAGGGGCAATAAGAAGACATATGCATAAAAATTAGCCAAACTTTTTGAAATAAAAAATTATTAGCTCAGGTCCAGAATCCAAATTTTTCTTAGGTCCAGAACCTATAATTTATTTCTAAGTCCTAAACTTAGCTCGGGTCCAGAACCCAAATTTTTCTTAGGTCCAGAACCTAAAATTTATTTCTATGCCTAGAACTTAGCTCGGATTCAGAACCCAAATTTTCCTTAGGTCCAGAACCTAGAATTTATTTCTAAGTCTAAGAACTTAGCTCGGGTCTAGAACTCAAATTTTTCTTAGGTCCAGAACCTAGAATCTCTTCTAAGTCCAGAACTTAGCTCGGGTCCAGAACCCAAATTACCCTTAGATCCAGAACCTAGAATCTTTTATGAGTCCAGAACTTAGCTCGGGTCCAGAACCCGAATTTTCCTTAGGTCCAGAACCTAGAATTATCATTGAGTCCAGAACTCGAACCAGGTTCAGAACCCAAAACCTCAACCATCTCAAAAATGAAGTCTTATTGCTTTTCACTCTCTTTCACTAAAGTTTAAGATCATTCAAGCAGGGGGCAAACTGTAGACCCTTAATTTTTGACCTAATTTGAGCCAATATATTTTATTTAGTCCAAAATAATTTTTGTGTTGTCTAATATATTTTAGTTGGTCCAAAATAATTTTTGTTATCTTAATTAAATAATTTTTGCTTTATTTTCTAATTTTTATTAATAAAAAATAAAAATAAATAAATAAAAATCGGCGACGAAAAAATCGTCGCCGAAATTTTTCAACGCAAATTTTTCGAAACCTAATACAATTAGGTTTCGGTTTCTTTTTCTTATTCAATATTGTTTGCCGTGAGTAATTAGGATTAATAATAGAATTCTTCTATAAATAAGGAGGCAGAAAGAGGAGAAAATTAAGGAGAAATTGGGACGAAAATTGGGAGAATTTGAAACCGAAATTGAGTGGGAAAGCAGTGAAATCAAATCTGACTTTTTAAAAGACAAAGAAGAAAAGCCATTAACAATTGATTGAAGGCATCAACTGCCTTTACTTTTGTTCATCCAAGAAAATAATTTTTTTTGGAGGAACCATCAAAAGGAGGTATGCATCAATTGTTTAATTTCCTCAAGTTAGCTTAGATTATGAAATTATGTTTTAATTCAAAAAAAAACCTAGAACCCTAATTCCCTTTTTTCTAAAGTTAAAAACCTTATTTCATTGCTTTATTTTCCAAAAAGACTTAAAATTGTTATTTTTACTTTTTCAAAATCTTAAAACCCTAATTGAACATGTTTTTCAACAAAACCAAAATTTGATTCTGTTTCTTACAACAAATCCTAAAAACATATTTTCTATTCATATAAGTCTTAAATCGTTTGTTTACTTTCATAAAATTATCAATTGCTTTTTTCCAAATTCTAAAAAACTTAAACATTCACCGAAACCTTAATTCTAAAATTCTAAACCCTAATCCTTTAAAACTTTAAAAATCATATAAACACAAATATTTTAATTTGACACAGTAGGCTTGAAATCATAAATCAAAAGTATTTTAAAGAGTCCAAATCCTAGTTTCATGATTTTACATAACAAACCCTAGTTTGGTTAATTAAAGAATTTTATCAACCTTTTTAAAACATAAATTCCTCAATCTATTTTAATTCTCTTAAAGTCAGAGTAGCCAAATTCCATTAATTCCAAAACCCTAAACATATGAAATAAAGAGCCCTAAATGGAAACAGTAGCTATAATTGAAATTTTATTTGCCTTATTCAATTCTATATTTGATTATGTTTTGATTTATTTCTTATGCTTTAATTTATTTAAGTTCAGTGCTTGGTTCATTTAATTTATCATGGATGGATGTTTACTTTCTATTGATATTTAATATCTTTGATGAATTATTTATTTATGATGAATGATTATTTACTTTTATCAATTTATTTAGATTTTCAAATGTTGTAAGAGGTATGTTTCCACTTGTTGGATACCTCATTAGTTAAATATCATGTAATTTAATTTGCTTTTCTATTTTAGAACCTATGTAAAGGACATGTTTCTACCTTTCGGTGGGTGTCCTATTTAGGCGTTTGATGTAAGGACATGTTTTCATCTTCAGATGGGTGTCTATTTATTTGTTTTGCTTGGACCTTGCTTTGATTTTAATATATTGATGCTTTCTTTTAATTATTGTGTGTAATATGGATAATGTTGTTATATTTAAGAATTTTATAATATTAAGACTTGTAAAGGAGGATGGTTCCAATGAACCGGGCGTTGTGGGGGTGCTGGGCCATTTCTCACCTTCCCCACACGTACCCAACTTTCCAAACCCATTAAGGGGTTGGGGATCCTTAGGAATCGAGTCATCCACCCCTTTCTTTTTTCCCGGCCCGTCCATCTGGCGACTCCATTTTCTCTGGACTTAGGTCCGTATTCTCTAAGGCCCTGAGCCTAAACAGTGCCGAAGTCACAAGAACCATTCCACTGGGAGTGGGGACAAAAATCCCCGCTCACAAGTATCCTCAATTGTTTCATAATTGAAATCAAGTAATTTTGATGACGAAATTTATTTATAGAGGGGGAGAATTGTAATATCCCAAACTATACCCTAAAATTTTTGGAATGATTATTGTTGAAATTGGATTAAATGATATAAAGTATATATGTATGTTTATGTGGGAAGATGAGAAAGGATAAAGAAGTGTGTACATGTTGTATATATAGAGATATATACAACACATACAAGTCAACTCATGAGTTGGTCAAAAGAAATATTTAATTTTAATTAAATTAATTGAAATGGAAATTGAGTTAAGTGGAAGTGGATATATATGAATATTATATTATTAAAATTACTTGGTTGAGATTTAAAGAGAGCTTGAGTGGTTATGAGACAAGTGAGTGGTTGACTTTCATTTTCACCTTCTTCTTTCTTTCTTCAAGAGCCGGCCACCATTATCAACCAAGGAAGAGAGAGTTTTGTGATTTCCTAACTCAAGATTAAAGGGTGTTTCAAGTGATAAAGTTGGAATTCTAAGGGTTTTCATCACTTTTGGTAAGTTTTCCACATGATTCTTTGATTTTCTTTTGAGTTTATGAATTGAGGTTGTTGATTGGTTGTTGATGATATGTGTATGTTTGATTGTGGTGTGTTTGAGAGTGTTTGTTCTAATTGATTTTGATTTTGGGATTGGTTTGAAGGAAAGATTAAGTTTGGTGTTGGAAAGCAAGTGTTGTGTTTTGGGTATGTGATGAGTTGTGATGATGATTGTGATTTGTGTTTTGATGTATGTGTTGAGTTGTTTTGGTGTTTTTACAAGTTATTATGGTTTATTGATGTGTTTGGTTAAGTTTTTTTGGAGTAGAAGATGGTAAAAGAAAGTGGTTTGTTGGATGTGGTGTTGATGTTGCCGGAATTAAGATTTTTGGCCTGACATGCTCATGAACACGGCCAAGTCTTTGGGGGTGTCAATGGTTCTATTTTTTGGATGGGTGACACGAGCAGTGACACGCCCATGACACTGAACGTGTCATAGCTTCTGTGTTGGAGTAGTATTGACACGGCCAGTGACACGCCCATGGATGTTTACTTTCTATTGATATTTAATATCTTTGATGAATGATTTATTTATGATGAATGATTATTTACTTTTATCAATTTATTTAGATTTCCAAATGTTGTAAGAGGTATGTTTCCACTTGTTGAATACACACAATAATTAAAATAAAGCATCGTTATATTAAAAAAATTCAAAGCAATGTCCAAACAAAGCAAAATAAATGGACACCCATCCGATGATGGAAACATGTCCTTACATCTCATGCCTAAACAGGACACCCACCGAAAGGTAGAAACATATAACTTTACATTAGTTCTAAAATAGAAAAGCAATTTAAATTACATGATATTTAACTAATGAGGTACCCACCAAGTGGAAACATACCTCTTACAACATTTGGAAATCTAAATAAATCGATAAAAGTAAATAACCATTCATCAAAGCTATTAAACATCAATAGAATGTAAACATCCATCCATGATAAACTAAATAAATCGAGCATTGAACTTAAATAAATCAACAAAGCATTGAAAATAAATCAAAGCATAATCAAATATAAGATTGAACAAAGCAAATAAAGATTCAAATTAGGGCTACTGTTTCTAAAGGTTGATAAAGTTCTTTAATTAACCAAATTAGTGTTTGAGAAGTGAAATCATGAAACTAGGGTTCGGACATTTTAAAACATTTAGATTTATGATTTACGGTTACTTACTGTGTAGAATTATAACATTTAGATTTATATGGTTTTAAGGTTTTAAAAATTAGGGTTTAGAAAAATTAGGGTTTAGGTTAGCTAGTTTAGGGTTTACTGTTTTGGGTTTGGGAGTTGACTTAGGGTTTTAGAATTTTAGAATTAGGGTTTTGGAGAATGCATTAGGTTTTAGAATTTGGAAAAACAATTGATAATTTTATGAAACTTTATGAATATAAACAAAACGATTTAAGGTTTATAGAAACAAAATATTTTTTAGGGTTTTTTGGAAAGAAATAGATTCAATTTATGGTTTTGAAGAATTGGAAGGCAAATTAGGATTTTAGGATTTTGAAGAAAAAAAAACAACTATTTTAAGATTTTTGAAAAACAAAGAGACGAATTAAGGTTTTTAAACTTTAAAAAAGGTGAATTGAGGTTCTAGGGTTTTTTTATTTTGAAGAAACAGAAACAAAAATTTTAAGATTTTTGAATGATGAAGCTACTGTGAATTAATGAAACAAATAAAGAAATTCACACCTTTGTTTGTTGGTTCCACCAAAAATCACTTCTTGGATGAACAAGAACAAAGACAAGCTTTGCTGCCTTTAATGGATTGAATTGTTTGTTTGCGCTCTCAAAAAGTCCGATTGATTCAAAGTTTTCCTCCTCAATTTCGGTCTCAATTTCTCCTCCCAAAATTCGATCCCTTTTTGTGTTGTTTTTGGTCTTATTTATAGAAGAATTTTTTTGGTTAATTCTAGTTATTCACGGAATATAACATTAATTAAGAAAAGGAAACCGAAACCATATTGTATTAGGTTTCGAAAAAATTTGCATCGAAAAAATTTTGCTGGCGAAAAAAAAAACTGCTGCAGAAAAATTACGCTGGCAAAAAAACTGCCATACCTGGCTGCGGCAATGGGTGAGAATTGGCCTGCGGACCATTTCACCCGCAGGAAACTCTTGCGGGCGAAATGGCCCACGGCCATTCGTCACGCGCTGAATTTTGGCGATGATTTTTTTCGTCTCCGATTTTTTTTATTTTTTATTTTTTTTGTTTATTATTATTATTTTTTATTAATAAAAATTAGATACGAAAGCAAATATTATTTAATTAAGATAACAAAAATTATTTTGAACTAATTAAAATATATTGGACAACACAAAAATTATTTTGGACTAATTAAAATATATTGGACCGAACTGGGTCAAAAATTAAGGGTCTACACCAATGCAATTGGTTTTATATACTCTAATGATGAGATGTGAAGCCATTGTTATTGGTTATAATGATGCAAATGAAATAATTGGGGCATGGTTGCCTAGATGATTATGAAGAAATGAGAATGGAATTGATAATGAAATAATGAAAGGATTGTGTGCCTAATGTGTTATTCACTTTTCAGAGTATTGTTGTTGATGGCATGCCTAATAGTAACAATCCCTTAAAGCTGGATTGTGCTTGCTCCTTGAAGCCAAGTTGGGTTGAAGTTTAGCATGCTTAACTCCCCTTGAAGCTTGGTTGGGTCTAGTTCTTGAAGCCTAGTTGGGATGTTACAAACCCTTGAAGCTGGGTTGGGTTTGGTCCTTGAAGCCAAGTTGGGTTGATGCCTAGCATGCTTCGCTCCCCTTGAAGGGGCCTAATCCTTGAAGCCTAGTTGGGATGATGATAAATGTGATAATTGAACCAAAACATTAACTCTGAAAGTTGAATGGCATATTAGTTTCTTTTGAGCCCATGCTTGTCTTTGTTTAAATGTGAATCATGAATGGTGAAACAAATGAATAATAAGATTTAATGTAAGGTTTTGAAATATGATATTCTTATGTATTGTTTATAATATCTGAATGTATGACATTGGCATTTCATTAAAGCATATTATTAATGTGGTTTGTACCATTATGTCGTTGGCTTAGCGCGATTGTGGTTTATCGCTTATGTGACAGGGTAGAACCGGAGAGTTCAGCTAGACCGAGTTGAGTCTAGACTTTGAAGTGTTGATTGTTGACTTAAAGATCAGAGACGAACTGCCAAACATGTATAAACTCTATATAATTTGTAAATATTAATTTTGATGTATATATATGTATATTACCGCTACATTTTCCGCTGCAAAATAAATAAATATTTTATTTATTTTATTTTATAATAAGATTTAAATGTTTTAAGTTTTCTCATATTATTGCTAAAAGGAAAGATTGGTTTGTTTAATAATAACCGTGACACTCCTATATCCGGTATACATATATTACAGATGTGATTGTATGTAGTGTGCATATATGGGGTATATGTAGTGTGTGTATATGGGGTATAGGGGTGTTACATCTATTTAACTAGAAGAAACGATACTCGTTCAGCTCATGGTTTCCTTTTAAGGGAGGAGGTCACAGGTTTGAATGAGGGATGCGACCTCATTTGAGGCCAAATAAATAAATCACTACTCGGGAATCGTGAGGTGAACGGGTACTGTGGCGGACCCTTGACAGACTAGGACGGTTTGCACACCGAGCCCACTGGTATAATAGGGGGATGCTACATTTTCTTTTGTCTATTTGACCAGATCATGTCCTATAAGCTTATTCTCACTCAATTCTATCCAATAGAGTGGACTTCTACATTTTCATCCATATAATGCTGCATATGGTGCCATAATAATACTAGTTTGATAGTTGTTGTTATAAGCAAATTCTACCAATGGTAGATGTCTGTTCCAACTACTTTCAAAATCAACAACACAACTTCTAAGCATATCTTCAAGTATCTATATCATCCTCTCTGATTGGCCATCAATCTGGGGATGGAATGCAGTGCTAAAATGGAGTTGAGTAATCTTTGATTTCTGAAAAATTTCCTAAAATCTCAAAGTAAAGCATGGGTCTCTATCCGATGTGATAGGCACTAGCACTCTACAGAGTCTAACTATCTCATTTGTATATAATTTTGCTATTCTATCCAGTGAATAGACAATTGTGATATGGAGAAAATGAGATGACTTAGTTAACCTATCAAAAATCACCCAAATTACATCATGCTTCTTTAGGGTGTTTGGAAGACTAGTCAAAATATTCATAGTGATTCTATCCCATTTCAATTCTAGTTTCGAAATGGGTTGCAGAAGACCTAATGATACTTGATGTTCTGCTTGGCCCTACTGACATACTAAGTATCTAGTTATATACTCAGCAATGTCTCTCTTCTTACCATGCCACCAATAGAAAGGCTTCAAATCCTGATACATCTTGTTGCTTCCTAGATGCATAGTATATGTCGTATTGTGAGCTTCTCTAAGGATGCTCTCTTTTATCTCCTTCACATCAAGAACATACAGTTGAACTTTGTAGTATAAACGACCATCTTCCAGAATAACATAATATGATCTTTCACCCTTGTATACTTATTCCATTATTTTTGACAGTTTTTGATTTTGTTTTTGAGCCTCCCAAAATTTCTTCTTAATGTTTGGCTCTATTCTTAGTTTTGTCAACATAACAAGTTATATTACATTTCAATTACATAACATATACATTATATTTTATTCATAGCATAATATAATTATATTCATAACATAATAACTTATTACCTAACAAAGTCTTTTGATTTAAGGCATCAACCACTACATTAGCTTTTCCAGGATGGTAATTAGTGATGCAATCATAATCTTTGATTAACTCCATCCACCTTCTTTGCCTCGAATTGAGTTCTTTTTGTGTAGGCAAATATTTTAAACTTTTATGGTTAGTGTAAATATAACATCTTTCACCATACAAGTAGTGCTGCCAGATTTTCAAAGCAAATACAATAGTTGCCAGCTCTAAATCATGTGTGGGATAGTTCAACTCATAAGGTTTCAATTTCCTAGTGGCATAAGCAATCACTTTGCCTTCCTACATTAGTACACAACCAAGTCCCTGGTGAGAAGCATCACTGTACATTACATAATCTTTACCTGGAGTTGGTTGTGTCAATATAGGTGCTTTTGTTGGCATGGCTTTTAACTCCTCAAAACTAGCTTGAAATTGATCATCTCACTTGAATCTGGTTTCATTTCTAAATAGTTTAGTTAGAGAAAGTGTTATTTTAGAGAATCCATATACAAATTTTCTATAGTAACTAGGTAAACCAAGAAAACTTTGAACTTTTGTCATATTCTTCGGTGGTTGCCAATTCAAAATAGTTTCAACTTTACTAGGATTCACATGGATACTATCAGCCGATACCACGTGTCCTAAGAATGCCACCTCTGTTAACTAGAATTCACATTTAACAATTTAGCATATAACTAGTTCTCTTTTAGAGTCTCTAGCACAATCCTCAAATGCTTATCATGCTCCTTTCTATTTCTAGAATAAACCAATATATCATTAATGAAAACAACCATAAATTTGTCCACATAAGGCTTGAAGACATGATTCATCAAGTTTATAAAAGTTTTCAGTGCATTAGTCAAACCAATTTGCATGACTAGAAATTCATAATGCCTGTATCATATTCTAAAAGTTGTCTTTGGAACATTAGCTTCCGTAACTTTCATATGATAATAACATGATTTAAAATCAATCTTAAAGAAAACACTAGCTCCCTTCAATTGATCAAATAAGTCATCAATCTATGGAAGTGGATATTTAATTTTGATGGTCACCTTATTTAGCTATCGATAGTCGATGCACAACTGTAGTGTACCATCCTTCTTTTTCACAAATAGAGCTGGTGCACCCCAAGGTGATACACTAGGTCTGATACATCTTTTATCAAGCAGTTCTTCAAGTTGCACTTTTAATTCTTTTAGTTCTGGAGGTTTCATCCTACAAGGTGGTATGGAAATTGTTGTTGTGCTAGGGATAACATCAATAACAAGCTACACTTCTCTATCTTGTGATACCTCTGGTAATTCTTCTGGGAAGACATTTGAAAATTCACACACTGTAGGTATGTTTCCCAAAGTCTTCCCTGCATGTTGTGTATCAATCACATAAGTAGGCTTCACATTTCTTCCTGATTAATCTTTTGGCCTTAGCAGCCAAAATCAGACTGAAAGGATAAACCTGCCTTTCCTGAGCAACAACATTAGTATGTCTAGGAACCTTAAAAGTCACAATTTTCAAATGAAAATCCATGACTACTTGATATTGTAATGACCAATCTATCCCTAATATTACATCAAAATCACGGAATGGAAGTTCAATCAGATCAACTGGAAGTTTTATGTCATAGATTCTAATTAGACAATTCTTATACACTCTCACTATGGCCTAAGGGATTATTAACTTCTATTTCATATTCAATTTTACTAGCATGCATGTTCTTCCTTGAGGCTATAGTTGTGGATATTGTAGACACTTAATTTTTGACCCAGTCTGGTCCGTTATTTTTTATATAGTCCAAAATAATTTTTGTGATATTTTAATTAAATAATATTTATTTTAGTATTTATTATTTATAATTTTTAATAAAAATGTTAAAGTTAAAATAATAATAATAAATAATAAAAATTAAAAATAAAAATTGACCACGGAAAAATCAGCGATGAAAAAAATTCATCGCACAAGGTTGAATTGGCCAGGCCAATTCACCTTCAGGAAATTCCTGCGGGCGAAATGGCAATGTTCGCCCGTAGCAGCTCACAAAAACTTGCAGTTTTTGCCAGCAATTTTCTCACCAGCGCAATTTTCCAACGCAGTTTTTCTAAAACCAAATTCTATTTGGTTTTGGTTTCTTTTCCTAATTAGTTTTAATTTCCTTAAACAACTAGAATTATGTTTATGATTTTTCTTATAAATAACACATTAAAACTCAAAATTAAGGGATCGAAAATATTAGTTTTTACTGGAGTAAAAAAGAGACAGAAAAACCCTAGCACAAGAGACATTAGCAGTAAGAAGCAATCAACAATCCATTAAAGGCAGCAACACTGCCTTTGTCATTGTTCATCAAGAAATCAATTTTGGTGGAACTAATGAACGGAGGTTTGATTATAAATCTTTTGCTTCGACTTTATTTACAATGTTATTGCCATATTTTATTTTAAGTACATCTATCATTGATTTTTGTTTCAGTAACCTAAATTATTAAACTTGGTAATATGTTCATCCAGTAAACTTAATCAGTGATCAAGACTCCAAAACCCTAAAACTTTTCTTCTCTTTTCATAAACCTTAAAACCCTAAAATATTTCTCTCCCGTTTCCAAAAACCTTAAAAACCCTAACTTGTTTCTTTTGTTTCCAAAAACCTTAAAACCCTAAACTGCTTTTCTTTTCCAGAAACTTTAAAGACCTTAAAACTATTCTTTTGCTTCCAAAACTTTTAAAACCCTAAAATTTTTTTCCCAAATTATTTTCATCTAAACCATAACTTTTTGTCCAAAATTTCCAAATGTTTTCTTAAATCTTCAAACTCTAATCTTCTTTACGTTTTCTAAAAATCATAATTATTTTTATAAAACTCTAAACTATTTTCTTAAATCCTAAAATCAAATATGTTTTCCAAAATACCAAAAACCCTAATTCTCTCAAAACCAAATGCAGTAAACCCTAGTTTTCCTAAAACCTAAATTCTTAAAACATTAAAACTTTATGAAAAATTCAACAACACCCTAAACCCTAATCCAGTGAACTTAAAAATCTAATCAAATAAATCTAAACCCTAAAGCCATAATCCAATAAACCTAAAATCACAATCCAGTAACCAAGAATTATAAACTTTAATGTCTTAAGATTCCAAAACCCTAATTTCATGATGTTACCCTTAAACCCTAATTTGATTAACCAAAAAAAAAACCTTACTACTCCTTAAATGTATAAAACCCTAATTCATTCCAAATTTCCAAAATCTTTACAGTAGCCTAAATAATAACAATAAAAATTCTAAAATCCCAAAACCCTAAATGTTAATTAAAAACTCTAAATCAAAATAGTAAACCCTAATTTATATCTTTACTTGCATTATTTAATTTTAGATTTGATTATGTAGCTTATTATATGTTTTGATGGTTGATTTATTTAATTTCAATGCTTGATTTATTTAATTTATCATGGATGATTATTTTCTTTATTGTTATGATTATTATTTGTTTGTTTCAGTATTAAAGTTGTAAGAGGTATGTTTCCACCTTGTGGGTAATTGATTAGTTAAATATTATGTAATTTAAATTGCTTTTATATTTTGGACCAATGTAAATGACATGTTTTGTAACACCCCTTCCCGGCCTACGTGTGTAAGCCGAGTAGAGGCACCACACTAACCTAATGTTGCTACCAATTTTACTTAGTCAAAGTTTAGATCCGGTTTTACAAACATTTTGCTAGAGGTTCGCCTAGAAATTTGGTTCCAAGTGTCGACAAAACTGGTTTTTCTGATTTTGAAAACATTTTTACACAAACCAATGCGAATACAATCAGTTTCAATACACTCCCAATGAATCCACCTTATAACTTCAACTACAACCTGCAAGAAGAATTCACACTTCTAGACAAAATAAAGTAGAGGTTTATTATTATTACATACTACTAACGTACAGTATAACATAGTAACTCTCAATCTTATATATACATATACATGCCACAACTAGCTAACTCATAATGGAAACTAAGAGATCTACCCTGAGATGCTGTGGGTCTGGTCGTCGCTTCCCAAGGGTTAGTTACTGCTCCGAACCTACGAGTCAAGGAAAACTTAACTCGCTGAGCAATGTCGCTCAGTGGATACTTTACCAATGGAAATAAAAGTAAAACATGAAAGCATTTGAAATAAAAGGAAATAATTAAATCAAAAATCAACCAACATTAAACCAATGGAAGTTATTGTACATTCAGTGTAAATATGCTTTCAACAAATGTAATAACCATAATTCAAACTCATTTTGCATTACGTAGTTTGAAAAAAACAGGACTTTGGCTCTACTGGTATATAGGGAACCATAGCGATAAGGCAGTGGCCCTCACCACTGTAACATAGGTGGCCCTCACCACCATTATCATTTCACAGGAATGGCCCTCACTATCCTAGTTATAACCAATGGCCCTCACCACTGGCTTCAATGGCCCTCACCATTGAATTCAGATCATAATAATTCAATCACAATATCAAGCAGTACTGCATAAGTTAGTATAGTGCACCATACCCTTATCTACCACCCCCACTACCAGTAGAGCATAAAGGTTAAAACGATTCAATTTAAGTCTCAAACTTCATTTTAGAATGACTCGAGAAATTATTTTAATTTCCGTTGCACTCTGCCATTTACGCCGAGCACCACATTCTTTAGTCAAACCATTACCCTTTTTCACATATTTAACATCAACAATAAACATATCAAACATTTCAAAGCATTCCTCAAAGAGTCACAAATTGACCAAATGAATAGTGTCGCGGCACGTAAAATCGGCAATGCAAAATGGCACGACCAAATGAATAGTAAAATCTGGATTTTCGTCAAAATTTAAGTCCGTTTCAGTCATGCATTTGTCCAGGTAAATGATCTTATTTTTGGCTGAAATTTTACAGGAAACTTCTTTCATATGTTGACTAATTGCATGTAAAATTTTGTTGAAAAATTCCATCGTTTGCTACCTCAACTGGCTGCCCAAAAATTAGGTCCAGAATTGGGTCCCAAAGGTACCAATTCGGCCCACACTTGCACTTGGTGCAAAATTGTTTATTTTTCTGTTTTAAACCCATTTCAAAGCTTCCCTAATAATGTAATGAAGACTTAAACACTTCCCTTTTAAAATAACTTGATTTTTTAAATCAATTTGGACTAAATAGAGTCCATAAACTCTTTTACCAAAATCTTTGGAAACAATAGATTTCAATTGAATTTAACAACTCAATCACCACATGGGTTTAAAAATATCACTCAACAAGTGAATTCAAACTCAAACAATACATTTATGCATCCATAACAAAAGTTCCATAAATAAAGTTTTGGTAAGAAAATGAAAGGAAAATTAATTCTTCAAAGGTAAAGTACCAAACCTTGTTCTTTTAAATTACCTTTTGCTTTTCCTTCTTATCCTTCCTTAATCTTTGTTTCTCCTTCAAGAAATTCAAGAATACAACCTTAAACATAAACCTTAGAAATTTAAAACATACACTACCCTTCCATTTCTTTTCAAACTAAATCCTAATCTAACCTTATTAAACCTTAGAAACCTTGATTCTTCCATTTAATTAATCAATATCATCACTACTTAAAATTTTCCCAAATCTACCATAAGAACCCTACTTTCCAATCTTCCAATAGTTATATAAATACTTAAAACTGATACTATAATTGAAATCTACATGCTTTAAAACCTTAAAACTCACCTTGAACTTGAATCAAACTTGATAAAATTTAGAAATCCTTTGGTGTTCTTCCTATGGTGGCCGACGGTTTGGAGGTGAGAAAGAGAGATTTTGTTCTTCTTACTATGATATAAATATAGGAGAAATGATGCTCACTTTTGGGTTGGATGAATGTTTTATGACCATTTGTCCACACCTTTTTCTTTTCATCTTTTTATGACTTCTAAATGGCTAATTTCCATCAGTCCATTTGTCTCTTTCTTTTATTTATTTAAAACCCAAGCCCTTGGACTTTCTTTTAATTATATTTTTGCCCCCCAACCTCCTTGTGCTGTAATTTTATAGTCTAGGGTGTGAAAAGACCAAAATACCCTCCAGCGATTAATCGATCGTAACTTTTAAACCGCACAGTTCCACGAGGCAAACCACATATGGTTTTGATCCTCTCGACCTCTACTTTCTATTTTTAAAGTCTATTTTAGGTTTTCAAGTCATTTTGAAAAATTACCAATAAGCCCTTGACATTTTACAAAATTCCCTTTAGGTCCTTTCTTTGCTCTGGTTTTGCCCGGCTCCGTTTCTTCTGACGATCATTTCATATTCAACCCCTCGACGTCCTCTAATCACTCTTATGTTTATTTCCTACTTTAGATTCATGTATAAATTTTTATTAATAATGACCAAAATGGCCTTAGTCTACATGTCTTTATTTCTTTCTAACGGGACGTTTCTTGGAAAAACCGTTACACGTCGTTGTGACCCGATTTTTCTCTACTCTCCATTTTTGGAGTCTGTTATGTGCACTATTAAGAATCTCCAGTAAAACTTTTGGAAATTACATTCACCTCCCCAAAACTTTTTGGAAATTACAGTCACCTCCCCAAAACATTACATTTTTTTTAATTAGGTCCCATTGATCCTATAGCCTTATCTGGGGTCGTTGTCAGGAAGTATCTTCTCCTTTCCCCTTCTCTCACTGTGCACATGACTACTATACATAAATGCAGTGGGCGGATGTGACAGTTCCTCCCTCGTTAATTTAGGCTTCATCGCGAAGCCCATCAGGTTGAAATAAATATGGGTACTGCTTCCTCATAGTTTCTTTGCGTTCCCATGTGGCTTCTTCTATTTTGTGATTCCTCCAAAGCACTTTGACCAATGGGATCTTCTTATTCTGCAACTCTTTGATTTCCCGTGCTAGAATTTCTACTAGCTCTTCCTCGTATGTCAGGTCGGGCTGAATTTTGATTTCTTGAGCTTGTATGACGTGGGTTGGATCTGAACGATACCCCCTTAGCATTGAAACGTGAAAAACATCATGTATTTTACTTAATTCTTTTCGTGTGGCTTGAGCTGTCGAGAGACATATGCAATGACTTTGCCCTCCTGCATCCATACGCAACCTAACCCGATGTGGGATGCATCGCTATAGATCACAAAATCTTTTCCTGATTTGGGTTGTATAAGAATGGGTGCTTCAGTAAGTTTTTGCTTCAGCCTTTCAAAGCTCCGTTGGCAAGCGTCAGTCCACTAGAATTTGGCATTCTTCTGAAGTAGCTTGGTCATAGGTGCGGCGATCATCGAAAACCCTTTGACGAATCTCCGATAATATCCTGCTAATCCCAAGAAACTACGAACTTCCGTTACTGTCTTAGGTGGCTTCCATTCCAATACTGCTTCTATTTTTTTGGGATCGACCCTTATTCCTTCTGCCGATACAATATGTCCCAAGAAGGCTACTTCTTCCAACCAAAATTCGCATTTGCTGAATTTAGCGTATAACTACTTCTCTCTCAGGGTTTGCAATACAATCCTAAGGTGACGATCATGGTCCTCTCGATTCTTTGAATACACCAATATGTCGTCAATGAATACAACCACGAACTGATCCAAATACGGGTGGAAGATTCTGCTCATCAGATCCATGAATACTGCAGGTGCGTTCGTTAATCCGAAAGGCATAACAATGAATTCATAATGTCCATAGCGAGTTCTGAATGTGGTTTTTTGGTATGTCTTCATCTTTGATCCCCAATTGATGATAACTCGATCGTAGATTGATTTTTGAAAAGACTCCAGCACCTTTGAGTTGATCAAACAAATCGTCTATGCGATGTAGCGGATACTTGTTCTTGATGGTCAGCTTATTGAGTTGATGGTAATCCACACACAACCTTAAGGATCCGTCTTTCTTTTTCACGAACAATACCGGCGCTCCCCATGGTGACACGCTTGGCCTAATGAACCCCTTATCTAAAAGTTCCTGTAGCTGTACCTTTAGTTCTTTTAGCTCCGCTGGCGCCATTCAGTAAGGTGCGATGGATACTGGTGCAGCTCCCGGGTACACGTCTATGGTGAATTCCACCTCTCGTTTAGGTGGTAATCCGGGTAAATTGTCAGGGAATACGTCGGGGAAATCACAAACAGTAGGTATATCTTGTAGCTTCGGTGCCTCTTCTTTCGCTTCTAACGCGCATAACAGGTATGCCTTGCAGCCTTTTTGTACTAACCTCTTAGCCGTCATAGCGCAAATGATGTTAGTTAGATAGTCCTTCCTCTTTCCCACTAAGATCACTTCGTCACCATCTGACGTATGCAGAGTAACTCTCTTCCATTTACAGTCAACCAGTGCATCGTGTTTAGCCAACCAATCCATCCCAAGGATAGCGTCAAATCTTGAAATGGTAGTTCAAACAAGTCTCCCCAAAAGATATGTCTGTGTATCTCCACGGGGCAATCTTTCACTACCTTCCTCGTAATCACCTCACTCCCTAATGGGCTAGTAACTAATATTCCCTCTTCCTCTAGCTCTACCTCTAGGTTCCCAAGTTTTTCATTTTTCGTGCATATATATGAGTGTGAAGAACCCGGATCTATTAAAACGTAAAGCAAAACTCCAAACATAGACAACTGACCTGCGATCACGTCTAGCGCTTCTTCATCTTCTCGCCCCCTTATGGCATACATTCTAGCAGGAGCCCTCGCTTCTGGTCGATTCACCGTTTCAGACTGCACACGTGACGGATTTTTGCCTCTACCTCTGCCTCGGCCTCGCCCTGCTGCCGCTTGCGATCCCTCAGTATTCCTAGATAGATTTTGCATTCGCTGGGGACACTCTCGTATAAGGTGATCTAGAGATCCACACATGTAACATGCAAATGTCTGACCCCAACATTCTCCCATGTGGCGGCATCCGCATTGATCACAGCGTGGATTAGTATTTTCGCCTTCATTACCTCTCGAACCTATAGAAAAGTTACCTCCACTTCGGTTAAATCCTCTTCCTTGCCCTCTTCTGGATCATCCGGTAATAGCGACTGAGGTGGCTTGACTTGGGCCACTGCGATTTGATCCCTGACTGTAACCCCGGCGTTGACCGCCTCCCGTGGAACCACTGCCTTGGAATCGCTTCCTTAATGATTGGTAGTTTCCCAAATAGTTTTGGGTACCCCTCTTCTGTTTCATCTTCTGTCTTCTATTCTACTCATCAGACTGACATTGATCTACTTCCAGAGCCCTAGTGACCAATTCAAAAAATTCATTGATATTAGCAGTAATTAGCTGCATCCGAATCTCATTATTCAAACCATCCTGGAATTGCTTACACCTATCATGTTCGTCTTCAATTGTCTTCTTGGCATACCTACTCAGCCTGGTAAATTCCCTTTCATATTTGGCAACGGTCAATCGACTTTTCTTTAAGTGTAGAAACTCCTTTTTCTTGTCATCTAGGTATGCCTCCGATATAAACTTCCTCTTGAACTCATTTACAAAGAAATCCCATGTCCTCTGTTCCGGTGGAACTCGTTGGTGAACTGTGTCCCACCATATATATGCTTCTTCCACTAATAAGGAAGTAGCACATACCACTCGCTCTTCTGGCATACACTTTAACTGATCTAAGGCTCGTACTGTTCCTTCCAGCCAATATTCGACTATAGAAGAATCATTGTCCCTTCGGGCCCTAAACTCCTTCGCCCCGTACTTTCTTATCTTTTCGATCGGGGGTTTCCTTTCCCCTCCTACAGCAGGTACTGGTATGGGTGCTGGGACTGGTGGTGGTGCTGGGGTAACATCGGCTATTTGCCGTAATATGGCAGCCATTTGTTGCAACATTTTGTTGGGAATAGGAGCATCTGCTGGTGGTTGCTCAGATGCAGGTATCTCTGATACATGCGTTTCTACAGTTCGGGAGGCCTGAGACTCGACCTCCTCCTCTATATCATGCTGCGCTACTCGCGACATCTAAAGAACAGAGAAAAACGTATACAATCCCATCATCAATAACGACCCAGCCAAACAGCATTATATTACCCTAGGTGGCATGTACATTAAGATAAAACTCATAAATAACACATATACAACACAACTTTTATTTATTTCCAAGCAAAAGTTTTTACATTACTAGGAAGCCCTTATGTACATTCCAAAATTTATGACTCCTTACTACTATATTATCATGTCCTACTACCATACACTATTTACATGATACCCCGATGTCACATATGTACATAACCCAAAGAATCTCCAAAAAGCAACACATCTCGAAGCTCAGTGAGTAGGTGCCCTAGGTGAGGTGGCACTGTCAGACAAATACTTTTCTATCTCAGGGTCAAACTCTGGGTCATGCGATGCTTCACCAGGTAAGTGCTGGCCTAGCTCCTGGACCCTCTCCTGCAAAGCACGGATCTCTCTATGTTCTACCTTGAGGCTCCTACAGGCACTATCAAACTCCACTCTATAACTGAGCCTGTCCTCCTTTAACATCTGCACGTCTCTTATCAAGGAGGTAATCATCACATCTTTTAATCTCAGGTCTTCACGATCCTGTATACTTCGATCTGCCAAAATTTCTAGGGTATCATCTTGCTCCTGCACTCTCTGCTTTAACCTCTCTACTTCCATCCTCAGATCCCTCATCTCATCGATCCGATCACCCATAATTACTCCTGTTATAATTAGAATAACATAACTAATACTACTACACACATGTATAGTTACATAATTAGAACTCCTAACCTAATCCTATGTGTCATACATTTAGGGTTTAGTTCAACTACCCAGAAACCGGTTCTTTGATACCAAAAATTGTAACACCCCTTCCCGGCCTACGTGTGTAAGCAGGCGCCACACTAACCTAATGTTGCTACCAATTTTACTTAGTCAAAGTTTAGTTCCAGTTTTATAGAAATTTTGCCAGAGGTTTGCCTAGAAATTTGGTCCCAAGTGTCGACAAAATTGGTTTTTCTGATTTTGAAAACATTTTTACACAAACCAATGCGAATACAATCAGTTTCAATACACTCCCAATGAATCCACCTTATAACCTCAACTACAACATGCAAGAAGAATTCACACTTCTAGACAAAATAAAGTACAGGTTTATTATTATTACATACTACTAACGTACATTATAACATAGTAACTCTCAATCTTATATATACATATACATGCCACAACTAGCTAACTCATAATGGAAACTAAGAGATCTACCCTGAGATGCTGTGGGTCTGGTCGTCGCTTCCCAAAGGTTAGTTACTGCTCCGAACCTACGAGTCAAGGAAAACTTAACTCGCTGATCAATATCGCTCAGTGGATACTTTACCAATGGAAATAAAAGTAAAACATGAAAGCATTTGAAATAAAAGGAAATAATTAAATCAAAAATCAACCAACATTAAACCAATGGAAGTTATTGTACATTCAGTGTAAATATGCTTTCAACAAATGTAATAACCATAAGTCAAACTCATTTTGCATTACGTAGTTTGAAAAAAACAGGACTTTGGCTCTACTGGTATATAGGGAACCATAACGATAAGACAGTGGCCCTCACCACTGTAACATAGGTGGCCCTCACCACCATTATCATATCACAGGAATGGCCCTCACCATTCTGGTTATAACCAATGGCCCTTACCACTGGCTTCAATGGCCCTCACCATTGAATTCATATCATAATAATTCAATCACAATATCAAGCAGTACTGCATAAGTTAGTATAGTGCACTATACCCTTATCTACCACCCCCACTACCCAGTAGAGCATAAAGGTTAAAAAGATTCAATTTAAGTCTCAAACTTCAATTTAGAATGACTCGAGAAATTATTTTAATTTCTGTTGCACTTTGCCATTTACGTCGCGCACCACATTCTTTAGTCAAACCATTACCCTTTTTCACATATTTAACATCAACAATAAACATTTCAAACATTTCAAAGCATTCCTCAAAGAGTCACAAATTGACCAAATGAATAGTGTCGCGGCACGTAAAATCGGCAAAGCAAAATGGCACGACCAAATGAATAGTAAAATCTGGATTTTCGTCAAAATTTCAGTCCGTTTCAGTCATGCATTTGTCCAGGTAAATGATCTTATTTTTGGCTGAAATTTTACAGGAAACTTCTTTCATATGTTGACTAATTGCATGTAAAATTTTGTTGAAAAATTTCATCGTTTGCTACCTCAACTGGCTGCCTAAAAATTAGGTCCAGAATTGGGTCCCAAAGGCACCAATTCGGCCCACACTTGCACTTGGTGCAAAATTGTTTATTTTTTCTGTTTTAAACCCATTTCAAAGCTTCCCTAATAATGTAATGAAGACTTAAACACTTCCCTTTTAAAATAACTTGATTGTTTAAATCAATTTGGACTAAATAGAGTCCATAAACTCTTTTACCAAAATCTTTGGAAACAATAGATTTCAATTGAATTTAACAACTCAATCACCACATGGGTTTAAAAATATCACTCAACAAGTGAATTCAAACTCAAACAATACATTTATGCATCCATAACTAAAGTTCCATAGACAAAGTTTTGGTAAGAAAATGAAAGGAAAATTAATTCTTCAAAGGTAAAGTACCAAACCTTGTTCTTTTAAATTCCCCTTTTGCTTTTCCTTCTTATCCTTCCTTAATCTTTGTTTCTCCTTCAAGAAATTCAAGAATACAACCTTAAACATAAACCTTAGAAATTTAAAACATACACTACCCTTCCATTTCTTTTCAAACTAAATCCTAATCTAACCTTATTAAACCTTTGAAACATTGATTCTTCTATTTAATTAATCAATATCATCACTACTTAAAATTTTCCCAAATCAACCTAATCTAACCTTATTAAACCTTAGGTTCTTTCTTTGCTCGGGTTTTGCCCGGCTCCATTTCTTCTGACGATCATTTCATATTCAACCCCTCGACGTCCTCTACTCACTCTTATGTTTATTTCCTACTTTAGATTCATGTATAAATTTTTATTAATAATGACCAAAATGGCCCTAGTCTACATGTCTTCGTTTCTTTCTAACGGGACGTTTCCTGGAAAAACCGTTACACGTCGTTGCAACCCGATTTTTCTCTACTCTCCATTTTTGGAGTCTGTTATGTGCACTATTATGAATCTCCAGTACAACTTTTAGAAATTACAGTCACCTCCCCAAAACTTTTTTGAAATTACAGTCACCTCCCCAAAACTTTACATTTTTTTAATTAGGTCCTATTGATCCTATAGCCTTATCTGGGGCCGTTGTCAGGAAGTATCTTCTCCTTTCCCCTTCTCTCACTGTGCACACGACTACTATGTATAAATGCAGTGGGCGGATGTGACATGTTTCTACCTTTCGGTGGGTGTCCTATTTAGTTTAGACATAAACGATGTAAGAACGTGTTTCCATCCTCGGATGGGTGTCCATTTATTTTCTTTGTTTGGACCTTGCTTTGATTTTAATATAATGATGCTTTATTTTAATTGTTGCATGTAGTATGGATAATATTGTTATACTTAAGAATTTTATAATGTTAAGACCTGCAAAGGAGGTCAGTTCTAATGAACGGGCGTTGTGGGGGTGCTAGGCCATTTCTCACCTTCCCCACATGTACCCAACTTTCCGAACCCATTAGGGGGTTGGAGATTCCTTAGAAATTGAGTCATCCACCACTTTCTTTTTCCCAGCCCATCCGGGTGGCGACTCCATTTTCTCTGGGCTTAGGTCCGTGTTCTCTAAGGCCCCAAGCCTAAATAGTGCTGAAGTCGCAAGAACCATTCCACTGGGAGTGGGGGCAAAAATCCCCACTCACAGATATATATGAATGTGTAGAACCAAGATTTAGTAAAGTATAAAGATTAAGGCCAAGTAAGGAGAATTTACCTAACACTACATTAGGAGCATCCAAATCCTCCACTGCCTTCATATCATAAGTTTTGACTAGAGCATTGTCGCATGTCTGGGGTCTGTAAATAGTCTTAGACTCTCTCTAGTGTCCGGCACTAGATCGGCCACCTCTACCTAGTTTATGACCTACCTGTAATCCTTGTACATATCCCTATCCTTCAGAAGCATCAAAATTCTTCATTACTAGAAAATCCTTGACCTTGTGGTCTATGAAACCACATCTCAAACAAGCTCTAGTCAGATACCAACTGTAACACCCCTTCCCGGCCTACGTGTGTAAGCTGAGTAGAGGTGCCACACTAACCTAATGTTCCTACCAATTTTACTTAGTCAAATTTTAGTTCCGGTTTTACAGAAATTTTACCAGAGGTTCGCATAGAAATTTGGTCCCAAGTGTCGACAAAACTGGTTTTTCTGAGTTTTGAAAACATTTTTACACAAACCAATGCGAATACAATCAGTTTCAATACACTCCCAATGAATCCACCTTATAACCTCAACTACAACCTGTAAGAAGAATTCACACTTCTAGTACAAAATAAAGTAGAGGTTTATTATTATTACATACTACTAACGTACTTTATAACATAGTAATTCCCAATCTTATATATACATATACATGCCACAACTAATTAACTCATAATGGAAACTAGGATATCTACCCTGAGATGCTGTGGGTCTGGTCATTTCTCCCCAAGAGTTAACTACTGCTCCAAACCTACAAGTCAAGGAAAACTTAACTCGCTGAGCAATGTCGCTCAGTGGGTACTTTACCGATGAAAATATTAGTAAAACATGAAAGCATTTGAAATAAAAGGAAATAATTGAATCAATAATCAACCAATACTAAACCAATGGTAGTTATTGTACATGCAGTGTAAATATGCTTTCAACAAATGTAAAAACCATAATTCAAACTCATTTTGCATTACATAGTTTAAAAAAAACATGACTTTGGCTCTACTGGTATATGGGGAACCATAGCGATAAGGCAGTGGCCCTCACCAATGTAACATAGGTGGCCCTTACCACCATTATCATATCACAGGAATGACCCTCACCATCCTGGTTATAACCAATGGCCCTCACCATTGAGTTCAGATCATAATAATTCAATCACAATATCAAGCAGTACTGCATAAGTTAGTATAGTGCACCATACCCTTATCTACCACTCCCAACTACCTAGTAGAGCATAAAGGTTAAACTAATTCAATTTAAGTCTCAAACTTCATTTTAGAATGATTCAAGAAATCATTTTAAATCCCGTCGCGCTTTGCCATTTACGCTGTGCACCACATTCTTTAGTCAAACCATTACCCTTTTTCACATATTTAACATCCACAATAAACATATCAAACATTTCAAAGCATTCCTCAAAAGGTCACAAATTGACCAAATGAATAGTGTCGCGGCACGTAAAATCGGCAACGCAAAAGGCAAACGCCAAATGAATAGTAAAATCTGGGTTTTGGTCAAAATTTCAGTCCACTTCAGTCATGCATTTGACCAAGTAAATGATCTTATTTTTGGCTAAAATTTTACAGGAAACTTGTTTCATATGTTGACTAAATGCATGTAAAATTTCGTTGAAAATTCCATCATTTGTTGCCTCAACTGGGTGCCCAAAATTAGGTCCATAATTGGATCCCAAAGGACACCAATTCGGCCCACATTTGCATTTGGTGCAAAATTGTTTATTTTTCTGTTTTAAACCCATTTCAAAGCTTCCCTAATAATGTAATGAAGACTTAGACACTTCCCTTTTAAAATAAATTGATTATTTAAATCAATTTGGACTAAATGGAGTTCATAAACTCTTTTACCAAAATCATTGGAAACATTAGATTTCATTTGAATTTAAACAACCCAATATCCACATGAATTTAAAAAAAATACCACTCAACAATTGAATTCAAACTCAAACAACACATTTATGCATCCATAGCAAAAGTTCCATAGATAAAGTTTTGGTAAGAAATTGAAAGGAAAATTAATTCTTCTAAGGTAAAGTACCAAACCTTGTTCTTTTAATTCCCCTTTGCTTTTCCTTCTTCTCCTTCCTAAATCTTTGTTTTTCCTTCAAGAATTTCAAGAACACAACCTTAAACATAAACCTTAGAAATTTAGAACATGCACTACCCTTCCATTTCTTTTCAAACTAAATCCTAATCCAACCTTATTAAACCTTAGAAACCTTGATTCTTCCATTTAATTAATCAATATCATCACTACATAAATTTTTCCCAAATCCACCATAAGAACCCTAATTTCCAATCTTCCAATAGTTATATAAATACTTAAAATTGATACTAGAATTGAAATCTACATGCTTTAAAACTTTAAAACTCACCTTGAACTTGAATCAAACTTGACAAAATTTAGAAATCCTTTGGTGTTTTTCCTATGGAGGGCGATGGTTTGGAGGGTTGTGAGAGAGAGTTGTTGTTCCTCTTGCTATGTGAGAGAGAGTTTTTGTTCCTCTTGCTATGATATATATAGTGGAAATGATGTCCACTTTTGGGTTGGATGAATGCCTTAGGGCCATTTGTCCATACTCTTTTTCTTTTCTTCTTTTTATAAATTCTAAATGGCTAATTTTGATTGGCCATCAAAAGATTTTTATATTTTACTTTCCAATTAAGTCCTCCAACTTGTCCCTCTTCCCATTTGGTACCCCAAATTGGTTCCATGTCACCCATATGGTCCCTACATAGAACCGGGCCCACTTGACATTCCGGCGATTAATCGATCATAACTTTCAAACCGTACAGTTCCACGAGGCAAGCTACATATGGTTTTGATCCTCTCAACCTCTACTTTCTATTTTTAAGGTCTATTTTAAGTTTCCAAGTCATTTTAAAAAATTACCAATAAGCCCTCGACTTTTTACAAAATTCCCTTTAAGTCCTTTCTTTGCTCGGGTTTTGCCCGGATTCCGTTTCTACTGTCGATCATTTCATATTCAACCCCTCGACGTCCTCTACGTACTCATGTGTTTATTTTCTACTTTGGATTCATGTATAAATTTTAATTAAAATGACCAAAATACCCCTAGTCTACATATCTTTGTTTCTCTCTAACGGGGCATTTCCTGGAAAAACCGTTACACGTCGTTGCGACCCGATTTTTCTCTACTCTCCATTTTTGGAATATGGTATGTGCACTATTAAGAACCTCCAGTACAACTTTTAAAAATTACAGTTACCTCCCCAAAACTTTGCATTTTTGCAATTAAGTCCCTTTGGTCTTGCGACCTTCTCTAGGAACCGCCATCAGAGATGACCTCTCCAGATCCTTTCTCTTACTGTGCACATGACTGCTAGACATAAATACAGTGGGCGGATGTGACACCAACAAACTTCATTACCATGCCTATTACCACAATATTGACAAGGTGTAGCAACTACCCATGAAGATGAGCCTATATAAGGTCTTTGAAAACCAGCTCCACTAGTATGAACTTCTCTACTAGATCTTTGAGTCTGTGTCTGTGCTTGAACACTTTTCTGCTTTTTTTGATCACCCTACTATTGATCATTAAGTGATCCTTTCTTCTGTTGTTTGTTTCTTCTACTATGCTCATGTTTTGTTTCATTTTTTATGGCCACTGCTCATTGACAAGTATAGAGAATTCCTTGATTCTCATTGCCATTAGATAGACATGGATCTGCTTAAATTGCTTGCATTTCTCTTCCTCAGATGCAACTAGTTCAGGAAAGTACTTGTTAAGATGGATAAACTATCTCTCATATTTTGATACTGACAACTGCCTCTGCTTCAAGTATAATAACTCCTTGCATTTTTCCTCAATTTACACTTCACTCATATACTTCTTTTTGAATTCTTCCTCAAAAAATACCCAAGTGAGCTAGTCAGATGGAGTAATATTCTGTTTTATATCATGCAGTAAAGAAACTCCACACTCTAATCTCTCATGATTGATACAATGGAGAAGATAAAAAACCCTCACTGTCCTCTCTAGCCAATGCTCTGCTGCTAAAGATTCATCAGTGTCCCAAGCTTTAAAAATATTCAGCTCCTAACTTTCTGATTCTCTCTAATGGATATTTCTGAGGTATTGGAGGCTGTGGTTGTGGTGGAGGAACTACACCTATGAA
The DNA here is from genome assembly GCA_947685225.1 of Garcia nutans. NCBI lineage: Eukaryota > Viridiplantae > Streptophyta > Magnoliopsida > Malpighiales > Euphorbiaceae > Garcia > Garcia nutans. The sequence goes on from CANTUV010000005.1 coordinate 21,309,617, forward strand.
TCTCCCTTATATTCCTTATGAACTGTGAATCCAGAGATTCCTATCCTGCAAAAGGTTTAGCTAGTGGTTGATTCCCCACACTTGCTTGACTGTGTGAAGATGCAACTTCTTCCTCAGCACCCTGATGAGATCCTAAAGCCATCTTATACTTGTAAATATATATAAGATAAACTACATCAGAATACTTGTACACTCTTTATGTCCATATAGCAATGATAGTTGTATTTCACTTTTATAACCCATAACCCCACATAATAGAATCGCCTAAATCAGCCTCTGATACTGCCAATTGTAACAACCCTGGATAATCCTGTCAGAGAACTATCAGAAGATGCTATACAATATCTATCAATTCTATAACCAAAATTAAGTGAGCCTTGTTTAATATTCAACTAAAAATCTCGGTAGACTTTTCTCTGTAATATTCTTAGCCAAAATCTTCTCCAACCTAACACAACTTGTAGAAAAACACTTCTAACGTCCTCACCTTCAATCTCAACTCCATTCACACCCACACATCAATATTCAATCACAATTCAGTTCAAATATCTATGCTTATATCAACTTGTTTACATATGAAACATTCTCCAAAATTAATATCACTTGCTAAAGTTTTTTTTATAACCCATATTACATGTAAAAAATAAAAAAAAAATCAATAGCTTATCCATAACTATACAATTGTCATTTAAACAAAAACATTGCTATATGAATAGTAAATATATAAACAAAAAATATTCCAAACTTTATACCTTCGGATCTGCAGTTGATCTTGGACACTTAAAGACCCCACTTTACTAAATATGCCTTGTCCATCTAATCTATGCAGTAGAAAAATCTAACACGTTAAGCCAATACTTAGTGGTGTTTGTATATCCATAATTTGCCAATTTTATAACATAAGAAAATAATTGAAATAATGTATGTAACTAAAATTACAACTTTAAAAAAATAATAAAACATTTAATGAATTAAATGCAAATTAACTTGTCTTAATGTTAATAAGTTCAAAACTCAACTTAATTAATAAAAATTAATCACTTTGCAGTTCAGTAATAACAATTAAATGTCTAGTAATGATAGTCAGTATGGCCAGTGGCCCAGTAATGGCACAAATGCCCAGTAATAGTAATAACATATAGTGCCAAGTAACAATAAAGATGTCCACCCTCTGGCTAGCCATTCTATTCGATAACTAGGTTTGTCACAAGTATAATTTCCCATCAATTTTACAATTATAATTTCAATTTTGGTGAACACATTTATTTTTTTTAAAAAAAAAACTTCTCTTTTTTGTCATTCAATTGTTTTTCAAACTTTAACCTTACATGTAAGTAAATTCTTCTTTAATTAAAATTAAACACATTTCATTTTAAACATATTTACCAAATATACTATAAACAATCACATTCCTTACAAAATCAAAAACTTTCCCAAAACCCTAAATTTGGCAAAACCCTAAACTAATTCTTTAATAGTTCAAAAGTTGTTTTAAGCATTATTTTAAGCTAAAAAACTATACAAACACACTTAATATCTTTCATTAATGAGTCAATATACAATTCTTTTCTCAAAAGGTTCCATATTCAATTCTTGCATAAAAAGTTCAATTAATCAATTCTTCCATAAATAATTCAATTAATATAGATTAATTAACTTTCATAAGCATTTAAAATCAAAAGATAACCAAATAATAGCAAGTTATCAAAAACACAAGCACAAAACTTTATGAAAGTGGCTATTCCTTCCTCTTTTCTCTTATCCCTTGATTTAATGATGCTATTCTTGGGAAATCACTCAAAATTAGCTATTTCCCTTAAAATTTTGAGTTATAACTAAAGAGCTTTAGGTTTTTAAGGTAAGAGATAGAAGAAGAAGAAAGAAGTAAAGGAATGGTGATCGGAAGGTGATGGGTTCAGGTTTGATGTAGAAAGAAGAAGAAAAAGAAAGTCAACTTACTTTATATATTATTTAGGGTCACATGTGGCACTCATACCTTTGTTTCTGTACACTATTTCCTTTAATTATTTCTTAATCTGACTTTTAACTCTGTAAAATTATAAAAATAATTTCTTTAATTAATTTAAAGCTTGATTACCTATATCTCTTATCCCAATTACAGTAAAATATAATTCTAAGGTCACATAGGCATTTCTGTAAAGTTTTATCGTTTAAAAATTATTTTTAAAAAGTACAAATTAAATATTTGCCCAGATTTAACTTTCAACTTTTTAAGGAATATCCAACCCTATTTTCCCATTAATATAAAATTCTTAGGCCACACTCAACATCACTCGACTCTAATATCTATATAATTCAGAAAATCACTGCTTGCATAGGATGTGTGCAAACAAAATTCAGGTTAGAGTGTGTCGGGTTTGGTTCTTGCAATTTTGCATAAGGGTTTAGATGATGTTAGGGATGAGGATAGGTGAGATATTCGAGATAGAAGTGGACTTGAAGTTGGACTTCTGTTCTTTAGTGATTGGTTTGAGGTTGGAGATTATGGTAGAGTGTTGATAGAATAAGGACAAGAAGAAGTAGTAAAAGAAGAAACTAAATTACCTGAGATACTGCAAGAATTGTGAGTTGATTGAGATGAGAAATTTGAAGCCAAAGTGATGCATTCAAATTACCATATTGAGCAGGCTTTGTTGAAATCATTAGTTGTTTCAAGGGAAACTTCTCATTAAACTCCATTTGCCTAACAAGATAAATTTTTCCTATATCCTTGTCAAGACAATGATGGCCAAGATGTATTGGTGAATACCCAAGAAAAATACACTGTTAGGAATGAAAATAAAATATATTTTTATTGTATGGCTAAAGTAAGGTATAGACAACACAACCAAAAACTCTAAGAAATTAATAGTCAGGACCTTATCAAAATAAAACTTGAAATGGAATTTTATTTGATAGTGAACTAGAAGGCATATTTCTAATAAGAAAAATAACAGTTTCAAAGAAAATTCCTAATATTTAAAGGGGACCCACAATGTCCTACCAAAGTTAGACCAATATCAACAGTATTGCGCATTTTTCTTTCTGATGTCCCATTTTGTTCATGAGTATGAGGACAAGCAATTCTATGTATAATTCCTATTTCCATAAAATATTTGTTCAAAGATCAAAATTCTCCTTCGGAATCTTAATTAAAAGTTTTGATTTTTCAATCAAATTTGTTTTCAACCATTACTTGGAATTTTGGAAAAATGGAATAGACTTCAATTTTATATTTGATAGGAAAAAACCAAGTAAATAAAGAGAAATCATCTATAAAAATGGGGAGCCCCATATCAAATTAGGAGGCCTCCAATTTGATATGGGGCTTTCCCATGTCAAATTGGATGTCCTAATTCGACATGGGACACCCCTATTGACCAAAAGCCCTCCAGATTAAGTGAAAAATCAACCAAACCATTTAATTGTGCCCGTCTCAGGGTTTAGTGCACCGGTATCATATAAAAACCAACCAAATCTTCTAAAACAAACCCAATTAGGGTTTTAAATGTTTAATTAGCTTATTTTAGGTCATATTACAATATATTAATCCAATAAAAGGTTTGGAATTAGCACAAGACTAGCCAGCGCCAAAATTAAGGGTTTACAGCTTGCTCCCTGCTTGAATAATCTTGAATTTATTCAAAAAGTAAAAAGCAACATGGTTTTGAATTGATTTTGAATAAGGATGATTCTAAACCTGGATTGGTTTGGATTCTAGATCCAAGGTGAGTTATGGACTCGAAAATAATTTAGGTTCTGGACCCGAAGTGAGTTCTGGACTAAAAAATGATTTGGGTTCTAGACCCGGGGTGAGTTCTAGACTAAAAAATAATTTGGGTTCTGGACTAAAAAAATAATTTGGGTTATGGACCCGGAATGAGTTCTAGACTAAAAAATTATTTGGATTTTGGATCTGGAGAGAGTTTTAGACTAAAAAATAATTCGGATTCTGGACCCGGAGTGATTTTTGGACTCAAAAATAATTTGGGTTTTTGACCCTAGTGAGTTCTGGACTCAAAAAATAATTTGGGTTCTGGACCTGGGGCGAGTTTTGGACTAAAAAATAATTTGGGTTTTGAACCCGGTATGAGTTTTGGACTGAAAACTGATTTGGGTTCTGGATTCGAGTGAGTTTTGGACTAAAAAATAATTTGGTATCTGGACCCAGGGTGAGTTCTGGACTCGAAAATGATTTTGGTTCTAGACCCAAGGTGAGTTCTGGACTTGAAAAATGAACCCAAGTGAGTTCTGAACTCAAAAAATGATTTGAGTTCTGAACCCGAGACACCTGCAAAATTAATTGTAGTTAGTAAAGTATTTTGCAAAAAATTTAGCTATTTTTTATTATATATGGGTATCTATTTACTATGAGTGGGGATTTTTACCCCCACTCCCATGTAGAATGGTTCTTGTGACTTCGACACTGTTAGGCTTAGGGCCGTAGAGAACATAGGCCTAAACCCGGAGAAAATTAAGTTGCCACTCTGATGGGTTGGGAAAAGAAAGGGGTGGATGACTCGATTCCTAAGGAATCCCCAACCCCCTATTGGGTTCGAAAAGTTGGGTACGTGTAGGGAAAGGTGAGAATGACCCAATACTCCCACAGCGCCCGATTCAATGGAATCGACCTCCTTTTCAGGTCTTAATATTATAAAATTCTTAATTAATACAATATTATCCATATTACATGCAATCATAAGAATAAATAATTACTTTATTGAAATCACAACAAGATCAAACAAAACAAACAAATAGGCACCCATACATGGATGGAAACATGCCTTTACAATTGTCCAATGTCCAAAAGAAAATAAATAAAATAGGATACCCACCAATTGGTGGAAACATATCCTTTACATTGATCCAAAACGTGAAATAAATTAAATTACATGATCCTCACAACATGAGGTACCCAAAACATGGAAACATACGTCTTGCAATTTTTTGAAACCAAAACAAGTTAATAAAAATAACTAACCATTCATCATAAATAAACTATTTATCAAAGATTTAAATTAAAGATATAAATAGACCATTAATCAAAATATATAATAAACATGCTTCTAATTTGAACAAAGCAATAAAGATACAAGTTTAGGTTTATGTCTCAATTTAGGGTTTATTAAATAACATTTAGGGTTTTGAGGTTTAGATTAAAAAAATTAAGCTTTTAGGGTTTTGGAATTAACATAATAATAATTATTATTTAAAATATTTAGGCTACTATAAGGATTTTTAAAAAATATAATTAATTAGGGTTTTATGGTTTTAAGAAAATAGTAGATTTTTTGGTTAATCAAATTAGGGTTTAGGGATAATACCATGCAATTAGGGTTTTAGGAAGAAATAAAATAGGGTTTGGTATTTATAAAAAATAATGTTTGGAGCTTAAGGTTTTGTCCAAGACAGTGAGTGCACTGCCTTTTGTAAAGTTTATGTCTTATTGATCTTCCTCATCTATCCTTGTTGTTTCCTTTATTTTTGAAGCTTTCTAGAGTTTGTTCGTTGATGGTTACTGAGCTTTCTAGAGTCCTAGCAGCCAATCAAACTCCAAAATCCTCTTTCAGGTTTTTAAAACCTATATTTATAATAACTCCATCAGATTAAGCATGGAAGCTTTCCTCTTTAAGAACAGTTTATTCTGATGCATGTCGAATTCATGGGTTCGACGGAAACCGAGACCATATCAAATCACAATTACTTGAATTCGATGTAAATTGAGTCCGTCTCAAATTCAAGTGATTTAATTTTGAAAAAATGAAAGCCCATATCGAAATATACTTCTGGATTCGACATGGAATGGGGCTGCCCCATATCGAAATGGGGCCCCATTTCAATATCGGTATGGGACAGCCCCATATCAAATTGGGGTTGCCCCAATTCGATATGGGGCTTTCTCATGTTAAATTGGCTGCCCTAATTTGACACGGGACACCTCTATTGACTAAAAGCCATCCGAATTAAGTGAAAAATCAACCAAACCTTCAAATCAGACCCATCTTAGGGTTTAATGCACTAGTATCATATAAAAACCAACCAAATCTTCTAAAACAGACCCAATTAGGGTTTTAAAAGTTTAATTAGCTTCTTTTAGGTCCTATTACAATATATTGATCCAATCAAAGGCTTGAAATTAGCACCGGACTTGCCAGGACCAAAATCAAGGTTCTACAGTTTGCCCCCTGCTTGAATGATCTTTAATTTATTCAAAGAGTGAAAAGGAGCATGGTTTTGAATTGATTTTGGATAAGGATTATTCTAGACCTAGATTAGTTTTGATTCTGGATCCAAGGTGAGCTATGGACTCAAAAATGATTTGGATTCTAGACTGGAGTGAGTTTTGGACCCCAAAATGATTTGAGTTCTTGATCCAGAGCGAGTTTTGGACTAAAATATAATTTTGGTTCTGGACCTGAAGTGAGTTCTGAACTAAAAAATAATTTATATTGTAGTCTGGAGTGAGTTCTGGACTCAAAATAATTTTGGTTCTTGACCCGGAGTGAGTTCTGGACTTAAAAATAATTAGCGTTCTAGACCCGAGTGAGTTCTGGACTCAAAAAATAATTTGGGTTCTAGACCTGGGGCGAGTTTTAGACTCAAAAATAATTTGGATTCTGGGCCAGAGGCGAGTTCTGGACTCAAAAAATAATTTGGATTCTGGACCCGAGTGAGTTCTGGACTCAAAAATAATTTGGGTTCTAGACTCGGGGTGAGTTTTGGACTTGAAAAATGATTTGGGTTCTGGACCCGAGGTGAATTCTGGACTCAAAAAATAATTTAGGTTCTGGACCCGAGTGAGTTCTGGGATCAAAAAATGATATGGGTTTTGGACCCGAGACACCTGCAAAATTAATTGAAGTTAGTAAAGTATTTTGCAGAAAAATTAGCTATTTTTTACTATATATGGGTATCTATATACTCTTGCCCCTTCATGGAAAAAAATATTTAATGAGTATAAAAAATATTTTTTAGACACGCAAAAATTATATTCTCCCAATAAATATCAATGCACTGTGTGCTTGTGTGCTGTGTGTAAATGAATTATTGATACGAGACAATAACTCTAAATACTGATTGAATTATTTGAATGATGCATCTTTTCCTATTTGTTTTATATGCCTCTTTTTTTCTTTTTTTTTTAATTTATATGCATTTGATTTCTGGCTTTAACAATAAATGAATGAATTATTGAAAATTTACTTTTTCTCCTTATAAATACTGAATCAGTTATCCTCAAAATTATGCATCAAATACTTTTACTTCAACTTTGAAGTTTCAAGCACATTGCAAACTCCAACTGTAACACCCTCATACTCTATATAGGTACTATACATATACCTAGTATACATACAATACATATGTAGAGTGTAAGAATGTCACTTCTAGTTTTAATTAAAAAATCTTATCCAAGTTCAAACAATACTATCTTTAGATTTTAATAACATTTAGTAAATCATTATACATATGAATATATGATTGTGAATAATATAATAAAATTAAACTTTACATGTATGCATCACCTTCTAGTTGGTCTCAGAACACTCTTACCCTTCTCGTGGCATAACTGCTTGATTTCCTGATCAACTGCATAATCACCTGCGCGATCACACAACCGCGCTAAGCCCGAGAGCTTAGTAATACAAATAAATCATATACACATACAATAGAGAAAATCATATTTTCATTTTAACTTATTATGTCATTATTTTCTTACCATGTTTTTCCCTTTTTGGCTATACTTTTCATATATATATACTTCTACTAATGTTTTACCAATATACATATTCATAAATTTTATTTCAGTAATTCACAATCCAATGACTTATCAAAGTCTTCATGAAACAATATCCACTATTTCTACATTCATATACATTTCACACATCATATATCATCATATACAATTTATACATCATAAACTCATCATTTCACATAGCTTTTCAAGCTATACTCATCTTCAATAATTCACTTATGTATTGTATGCATCTCATTCCATAGTTATCACTATATATCACACAACATTAATTTCCTTCCATAGTTCACATTAAAACAAGGACAAACATATATCTCATTATTCATTTTCATTATTCAGGAATCACATATATATATATATATATATATATATATAGATATACAAACACACACATGGGCCCAAGAACACTAATATGCCATTCCACTTTCAGAGTTAATGTTTTGGTTTAATTATCACATTTATCATTATCCCAACTAGGCTTCAAGGATTAAGGTTCAACCAAGCTTCAAGGGGAACAAAGCATGCTAAGTATCAACCCAACTTGGCTTCAAGAACCAATCCAACCTAGCTTCAAGGGTGGTAACATCTCAATTAGGCTTCAAGGTTTTGACCCAACCAAGCTTCAAGGGGAGTAAAACATGTTAAACTTCAACCGAACTTGGCTTCAAGGATCAAACCAACCTAACTTCAAGAGATTGTTACTATTAGGCATGCCACCAACAACAAAACTCTAAAAATGAATAACATATTAGACACACAATTCATTTATGAGTTCATTATCAATTTCATTTTCAATTGAAATCATCATAGCCAATTACAATGGCTTCTCATATCATTTAGATCATCATAGCCAATCACAATGGCTTCTCATATCATTTAGATCATCATAGCCAATCACAATGGCTTCTCATATCATTTAAATCATCATATCTCAATTCATATCATAGCTTTTCATCTTTCATATACACAATCATTTATCTCATATACTACACATTTCATATAACATCATTATCAATCACAATTACATCACATCTTATTTGGTCTTAATTCACATTAGAATACTTCATTATTTACATATTCATAATCAAACACATTTAACATTCATCAAGAATGATCATCATTGATATACACATATATAATTTACCTTATTCTTAGATTTGGAATCCTCAACATGCATTTGTTTCATATATATATTTGAAGTATAGATTCAACAAAACCCTTGGAGGATCCAACAATACAAAAATAATCAAGAATATGAATCATTAACTAACCAATTTGAGGGACACGGCCAGCATCACTTGAGGGACACGGCCAAGCTTGTGGCCGTGTCTCTCAACCCTAATTGGCAGTAGTGAACACGGCCAGGCGACACGGCCGTGTCTCTCAACACAATTTTAGGCAGTAGGTGACACGGCAAGTGACACGGCTGAGCCAGTGGCCGTGTCTCACAACAAAAATCACACAGTCACAGACACGGGCAAGGGACATGGCCGTGTCTCTCCACAAAAATCTGGCAGTGACAAACACGGGCAGAGAACACGGCTGAGACTGTGATCGTGTCTCTCCAAAATCAAACCAATTCCCTTGACTTGGCCGTGTCTCTCCTTGTTTTTGGCCATGTCACACATGAATTTAAGCCCCTAACAATTATAAATCCCCTTTGGTTGCACTCAAACACTTCATACATAATATGACACCACACAAATGAACATAATCAATGTCCTAAACACATAATTTACATATTTCTCACATTATTCACCTTGCTAAAACACATCAACCAAACATTCAATTCCTTAACACATTTACAAATGAATATGTGTTAAGTTTCAATATCTTATTAATAGATGAATTTAGGTAGTTTACTTACCTTAAGAACCATTCTCAATCTATTCACTTTACCTTCCAAAATCTCTTCACCCATTTAATTTAGAGCAATCCATTTCCTTCACAACCTAATCACATCAAATAATAAGATACTTGAATTCCAATACAAATATTCAATAACCAAACTCATATATTCTATATTTTCAACTTCCTTAAACACCAACATACATCACTCATATATCAACTACTCAAATCCCCACTTCATTAACACTAAACACTTATTCAATAATCTCAACAATTCATCATCATCCTCATAACTACCCACATCAAATTCAAACTCAAACCATAGAAATCCATGTAAAGGAATGAATACTTACTTGGTTATTTGCCAAATCTTGAATAAAAATCTTCAATCCTCTCAAAATCATCATCTCTCTCTCTCTCTCTCTCTCTCTCTCTCTCTCTCTCGACCAAGCAGAAAAGAAGAAGACGAAGAAGAAGGAGCAGAAGAAGAAAGAAGGTTCTACTTCTTTCCTTCGTTCTTATCTTATATATAATAATAATAATAATAATAATAATAATAATAATAATAATAATAACAATAACAATAACAATAACAATAATAATAATAATAATAATAATAATACTTTAAATCTCCACCACATATTCTTTCTTTGACTTTCTTCTTCTCTTTTCTTTTTGTCTTTATTATTATTATTATTATTAATTAATTATACAATTATATATACAACTCACTTATCCTACACCATTTTATATCCCATGTATATGTGATGTATATGTATATGTCTTACATATATTATCCTTATATTTCCCATATACACATATACATTAAATCCAAATACAACAACAATAACTCCAAAACTCTTAGGGTCTATTCCGGGATATTACACCAACAACTTTAACTTTAAAGCAGTCAAAGAATTTTTAACTATCATAAAAAAAATTATGGTGGCAAGTCAACATGCATCAAGGACTGGACCTCACATGGATTTAGAATTGCGAGCTTACCTCAGAAATAGCGGGTTGGATCAGGTGCCTATTTTAGCAGGAATGAACCTCCACCGATGTTCTTGATGTTCTTGAGAAAAAACACAGGTATCTTTATTTTTTATTATTTATTTATTTTTATTTAATTATTTTTTTGTAACAAACTCATTATATATTATTCTATAATTTTATTAAGGTAGTAAAAATAAATATTTTTTTTGTAAAAATCAAAGTATGCAATCCATAATGAAAAAAAATATTTATTTGCACAAGAAATGAAAGTAGTTATTGATGAACATAAAATAAAATAAGGTTGAAAATAAATATTATTATGGTGCAAAAGAACGAAATTTGTAAAGTGTATATAAAAATTAGTATGGCATGAAATAATAATTAATGGTGCAAATATACATACCTAGATGGACTTACTTTTATTGTTGCAGTATGACAGTTGTGTGATCCATGGTGGTGGAAATGTCCACAAGACGAGCGAGTGACACCGGTTGTTCGGAGAATGATCCATGAATGTGGTTTCAAAGAATTTATATTGTAACTATCAACTAAAGGGTTCCAAATCAATAGAATCATGATCCAGGTGCTTGTCGAGTGGTGGATGGACACCACCCATACCTTTCATTTGCCCATTGGAGAGATGACCATCGGTCCAGTGGACTTTATGGCAATAACGAGTTTGAAGTGTGAAGGAATTCCTATCCCATTGACTAATGTTATATTGACTGTGGATGAAATTTGACAGTTGATCGGTTTAAAGCCTATGTATAAGGGAAAGTGTAAGATCAAATATGAATTTATCTGACAGTACTGGTTGAGGCAGACCAGGCCCATGCAAGGTGAGTAGGAAAAAATGTACACCCATGGATTCTTGTTATATCTGTTAGCCATGACCATTCTACGCAGCACTGAGGCATTGATACACCTGTCAATCCTATGTGCTTCATCTAATTTTGAGTTCTTGCCATATTATGATTGGGGAGAGGTGGGCCTTGCATGTCTCTATCATGACTTTGACAAAATTAGTAGGAATAAAAGATCATTTATAGGTTTTATGGTTGTCGCCGATGTATGAATCTTGATTTTGATATATTCGAATGATGCATATTAGCAAGCTTGATTTTTTTTACATGACAGGTGTGGGCATATGAACACAATTTGGTGAGGGTACCTAGTTTTGAGGGGAGATGGATGGGTTACCCAAGATTAGGTTGTTGGTTTCCCGATCGCAAAAAAGTGTCGGGTAGTCATCACGTGGACTCTTAGTGTTATCAGTTGAGCTGCCTGACCTGGGATCAGGTAAAAGATAAAATTAGTATTATTGCTGAATTATGTAAGGAAAAATTACTTACCTTTGGCATCGTCTTGTAGGTAAACATAGCTTAGTGGAGAGTTGAGGAGAGGATGATTTGGACAACTAGCATGAATAATGCATTACCCTTACAAAACTCTCACATAATCATTGGCAGGCCTGTGTCCAGTGGCTAGTTCCTTAGTGAGAGGGTTCATAATTAGTTTCTTGGCCATGATTAGAGATGAATATCAGCCAACATCCCCACATCTATACTTACTTACATATCCATGCCAGAGAATGCATGGAGACATGCCCGAATGGATATGATATTGAAGTACTCTTGCTTCGACCAGACTTATCATAGAATGAGTTCATACGGGACCAACTGTTGCACTTTGAAGTTGCTCCGGATAGGTTTGAAGATTTTGAGGAAGAAGAAGAAGAAGAGGGTGATATCATGGAGGAAGAAGGTGATGACGAAAATGAGGAAGAGGAAGACGATGGCAAGGAAGGTAGCGGGGATGAAGAGGAAGAAGAGGATGAGGATGAGGATGAGGATGAAGAAGAGCCTCCTTCTCATTCTCACTGTCACGACCGGCCATAGCAGGTATGTGCAGTAATTACGTGTACAGTATTCACACGTGCTGACAAAGTAGGCATGCTAAAGAGGTCCGGCTAACCCTAGACCGTTAAGCTATAATTCATTAAAGGACCGGGGTTAAACGTGCGTAACCTACGGCGATGGGTGACCAGTTTGGAAAGTCTTAATAATGTATGTGATTGTGTAATAAAATGGAAACTAGAGAAAAATCGGGTAAAAACTGTGAACTGTGACTTTCTTCGGAAACGCCCCGTTAGAGAGAAATGAAGACACGTAGACTAGGGGCATTTTGGTCATTATAAATTAAAATTTATACATGAATCCAAAGTAGGAAATAAACACACGAGTGCTTAGAGGACGTCGAGGGGTTGAATATGAAATGATCGTCAGTATAAACAGAGCCCGGGCAAACCCGAGCAAAGAAAGGACCTAAAGGGAATTTCATAAAAAGTCGAGGGCTTATTGGTAATTTTTCAAAATGACTAGGAAACCTAAAATAGACCTTAAAAATGGAAAGTAGAGGTCGAGAGGGTCAAAACCATATGTGGTTCACTTCGTGGAACCACACGGTTTAAAAGTTACAGACAATCAATCGCCGGAGGGTATTTTCATCTTGTCACATCCTAAATCATAAAATTATAGCAAAGGGAAGAAGAGGGGCCAAAATATGATTAAAGAAAGCCCAATGGCTTGGGCCTTAAATAAATAAAAGAGGGAGACAATTGTACCAATGAAAAATGGCCATTTTGCCTTAAAGTGGACCAATTGGAATTAAGCATTTGTCTTAACACATTATTAGCCAAATTGGGCAGCCATTTGGACCAAAAACACATGAAAGAAGAAAGCAAAAACTCCCTCTTGAGAAGGAGGGTCGTCCAAACCATAGGAGAAGGAAGAAAGGTGGTGATTTTCAAGTTTTATGGTTTATTATCAAAGGTTTTGGTGGAATCCAAGGACCTAAACTAAGGTAAGTTCATTTCTAATCCTAATTTCAGGTTTTAATGAGTAATTTGAGAGATTAAAATTAGGGTTCTTATGGTGGATTTGGGGAAAACTTAAGTAGGGATGATATTGATTAATTAAATGGAAGAATTAAGGTTTCTAAGGTTTAATAAGGTTAGATTAGGACTTAATTTGAAAAGAAATGGAAGGGTAGTGCATGTCTTAAATTTCTAGGGTTTATGATTGATGTTGTGTTGTGAAATTTTTGTAGGCAAGGGTGGAAATAAGGAGAAGGAAGAGCTTGAAAGAGAAGGGAAAGCAAAAGGAAATTAAAATACAAGGTTTGGTACTTTTCCTTGGAAGAATTAAATTTTCTTTCATTTTCTTGACAAAAATTTATCTATGGAACTTTTGCTATGGATGCCTAAATGTGTTGTTTGAGTTTGAATTCAATTGTTGAGTGGTATTTTTGAATCCATGTGGTGATTGGGTTATTTAAATTCAAATGAAATTTAATGTTTTCAATGATTTTGGTAAAAGAGTTTATGAACTCCATTTAGTCCAAATTGATTTAAACAATCAAGTTATTTTAAAAGGGAAGTGTCTAAGTCTTCATTACATTATTAGGGAAGCTTTGAAATGGGTTTATAACAAAAAAAAAAACAATTTTGTACCAAATGCAAGTGGGGGCCGAATTGGTGCCCTTTGGGAGCCAATTCTGGACCCAACTTTGGGCATCCGGTTGAGGCAGCAAACGATGAAATTTTTTGACAAAATTTTACATGCAATTAGTCAACATATGAAATAAGTTTCCTGTAAAATTTCGGCCAAAAATAAGATCATTTACCTGGTCAAATGCATAACTGAAATTGACTGAAATTTAGATGAAAACCAGATTTTACTATTCATATGGTCATGCCATTTGTGTTGCCGATTTTACGTGCTGTGTTACTATTCTTTCGGTCATTTTTGGGAATTGTTCTAATGTGATTATTTCCACTGGGAATGGTGGTAAATACTTGGAAATGAAACGACCTTTAGCCATACAGTTAGTACACGGCGAAATGGCATGACTTGGTAAAAATGAAAAGGGATGTGCAAATCATTTGAAAATTTGTGGAAATCTTGGATTTGAATTTTATACCCTTAAGCTCTACTTGGTGGTTGAACTTGGTAGATAAGGGTATAGAGCACTATACTAACTTATGCAGTACTGCTTGATATTGTGATTGAATTGTTATGATCTGAACTCAATGGTGAGGGCCATTGGGGCCAATGGTGAGGGCCATTGGTTATAACCAGGATGGTGAGGACCATTCCTATGATTTGATATTGGTGGTGAGAGCCACTAGTGTTACAGTGGTGAGGGCCACTGCCTTATCACTGTGGTTCTGCTTTTACCAGTAGAGCAAAAATTTACAAACTATGACACGACTATTTTATGGCATAAGTTGAATTGTGAATATTTTACAATTTTAGTTAAAATCTTTTGAAAAACTTGAAATTCTTTTTCTGGAAGTATGTTTTTATTTCATTGAAGTGAGCTTAATATTTTATTGCTTATAGTATTTAACATTCATATATTTAATTGCCTTGCTTGTACAAATACTCTTTACTTTTATTTCCATTGGTAAAGTACCCACTGAATGACATTGCTCAGCGAGTTAAGTTTTCCTTGACTCGTAGGTTTGGAGCAGTAGCTAACTCTTGGGAAGTGACGACCAGACTCATCGTATCTCAGGGTAGATCTCTTAGTTTCCATTTTGAGTTAACTAGTTGTGACATGTATATATATATATAAGATTGAGAATTACTATGTTATACTATACGTTAGTAGTATGTCATAATAATAAACCTCTACTTTATTTTGTACTAGAAGTGTGAATTCTTCTTGCAGGTTTGTAGTTGAGGTTATAAGGGGGATTCATTGGGAGTGTATCGAGATTGATTGCGTTCGCATTGGTTTATGTAAAAAAAAATGTTTTCAAAAATCAGAAAAACCAATTTTGTCGACACTTGGGACCCAAATTTCTAGGCGAACCTCTGGCCAAATTTCTGTAAAAACCGGAACTAAAATTTGACTAAGTAAAATTGGTAGCAACATTAGGTTAGTGTGATGCCTCTACTCATCTTACACATGTAGGCCAGGAAAGGGTGTTACAATTTTGGCATCAAAGCTCCGGTTTAGCCGGTCCTGGGTAGTTAGTTGAACTAAACCTTAAATGTATGACACATAGGGTTAGGTTAGGGGTTCTAAATATGTAACTATACATGTGTGTAGTATTGTTAGTTATGTTATTCTAATTATAACAGGAGTAATTATGGGTGATCAAAACAATGAGATGAGGGAGCTGAGGATGGAAGTAGAGAGGCTAAAGCAGATAGTGCAGGAGCAAGATGATACAATAGATATCCTGGCAGATCGAAGTCTACAATATCGTGAAGACCTGAGATTAGCACATGAGATGATTATCTCCTTGAGGAGAGACGTGCTGATGTTAAAGGAGGATAGGCTTAGTCATAGAGTGGAGTTTGATAGTGCCTGTAAGAGTCTCGGGGTAGCACATAGAGAGATCCGTGCTTTGGAGGAGAGGGTCCAGGAGCTAGGCTAGCACTTACCTGGAGAAGCATCGCATGACCCAGAGTTTGATCCTGAGATAGAAGAGTATTTGTTTGAAAGTGCCACCTCACCTAGGGCACCTACTCACTGAGCTTCGAGATGTGTTGCTTTTTGGAGGTTCTTTTGGTTATGTACATATGTGACATCGGGGTATCGTGTAGATATTGTATGGTAGTATAACATGATGATATAGTAGTAAGGAGTCCTAAATTTTGGAATGTACATAAGGGCTTCCTAGTAATGTAAATACTTTTGCTTGGAAATAAATAAAAGTTGTGCTGTTTATGTGTTATTTAAGCATTTTATCTTTATATACATGCCACCTAGGGTAATATAATGCTGTTGGTCTGGGTTGTTACTGATGATGGGATTGTATACGTTTTGCTCTATTCTTTAGATGTCGCAAGCAGCGCAGCGTGATATAGAGGAGGAGGTCGAGTCTCAGGACTCATGAACTATAGAAATGCATGCATCAGAGACACCTGCATTTGATCAATCACCAGCTGATGCTCCTATCCCTAATAAAATGTTGCAACAAATGGCTGCCGTATTACGGCAGATAGCCGGCGCCGCCCCGGCACCACCACTAGCGCCAGCACCCGTACCAGTACCTGCTGTGGGAGGGGAAAGGAAACCCCCGATCGAAAAGATAAGAAAGTACGGGGAGAAGGAGTTTAGGGCCCGAAGGGACGATGATTCTTCTATAGCCAAGTATTGGCTGGAAGGAACGGTTAGATCAGTTACAGTGTACTCCAGAGGAGCGAGTTATATGCGCTACTTCCTTGTTAGTGGAAGAAGCGTATGTCTGGTGGGACACAGTTCAACAACGAGTTCCACCAGAGCAGAGGACATGGGACTTCTTTGTGAGAGAATTTAAGAGAAAGTTTATTTCTGAAGCATATGTCGACGCCAGGAGGAAAGAGTTTCTACACTTGAAGCAGGGGCGAATGACAGTGACAGAGTACGAAAGGGAGTTCACCAGATTAAGCAGGTATGCTAAGAAAGTGATAGAAGACGAGGAAGATCGATGTAAACAATTCTTAGACGGATTGAATAATGAGATTAAGGTGCAGCTGATTGCTGCTCATATTAAGGAATTTTCAGTGTTAGTCACCCGAGCTATTGAAGTGGAGTAGTGTCAGTCTGATGAGTAGAATAAAAGACAAAAGATGAAACAGAAGAGAGATACCCAAAACTATTCGGGAAACTACCAATCATCAAGGAAGCGATTCCGAGGCAGTGGTTCCACGGAAGGCGGTCAACGCCGGGGTTACAGTTAGGGATCGAATCGCGGTGGCCCAAATCAAGCCACCTCAGTAGCTAGTACCGGACGATCCGAAAGAGGGCAAGGAAGAGGATTCAACAGAAGTGGAGGTAACTTTTCTACCGGTCCAAGAGGTAATGAAGGCGAAAATACTAATCCACGCTATGATCAATGTGGACGCCGCCACGTGGGAGAATGTTGGGGTCGGACATTTGCATGCTACATATGTGGATCTTTAGACCACCTTATGCGAGAGTGTGTTGCGCTCAAATTAACTCTACCACAAAGCGTCACTCGCAAGTATACGAGGTAGCTGTAGCAAAGGTGATCGCCCCAAGGTCGTTCTCTCAAGGAAGCCAAAGTGGGTAATTAATTATCAAATTTAAAGTAGCAAATAATTAAAGAAATTTAATTTGCAAAGTAATGAAGAAGAATGATTTAATTTGAAAACAATAAAAATAAACAATAGCTTATGTTTTGATTCACTTGATAAAAAGAGTCTAGGGTTTGCACTTCTTTACTACTCATATGTATGAACGGTTATTCCACTTAACTAATTTAATTTCTAAGATTAAATCTCAAGCAACTTAATTAATTGAGTCAAGGAAATAAGCTCTCGCATTCAAACCTCTTATAACTAATCTTGTTATAATTGAAACAATCTTTTTAATAGGTTATATCTCTAATTCACCTAAGTCCTTAATTGAATTGTTCCAGCATTAGATTTCATCTCTCAATCCATCATCTAATACCTAAAACACACAATTGGTGGCCAATCAATTATATGTAACAATTTTTCATTCAATAAAGGCTAAAGAAATCAATAGTTAAGAGAATAACCAATTCATACAATTCATAGCAAATCCATACAAACCCTAGACTAGATTAAATTAGTTCATGTTGTTATCAAGCATACTCATCTCATTAATAATCAAAGAAATCAATTTAGACATGATAATGTTCATAAACACAATTTCAATGAAACTAAAGAGACAAAGTTTAAGAATAAAACCAAGTTACAAACTCCTTGAAGCTTTTGATGAACTCTTGATCGAATCTTGCAAGAAGGATGAAACAATGGCATGAACAATCTAATCTAAACTAGTGTAATCCAAAGTAGAATAAAAATCCAAGAAAACAAATGTTTAAACCCTAAGATCTCTCTCAGACGGCTAAACTTGCTCTCAAAATCTTCAACAACCCCCTAAACCCTAACTTTCTTTTTGCTTTTATACGAAGCGTCGGCTTTAAAATTTGGTGCGCGTTGATTCATGTGGGACACGGCCAAGGGATGAGGGACACGGCCGTGTGAGGCTTGATGGAGGGACACGGCCAGGTGACACGGCCGTGTCCCCTGCATGTGTCCTCCTCTGTTGCTTTTTGGTCTTCTTTGCTTCTTTGTTGAGTGACACGGCCAAGTGGAGCTTGACTTGGCCGTGTTGCATCATATTTAAGGGACACAGCCAGGTGACACGGCCGTGTCCCTTGCCTGTGTTCGCTTCTGTGTAATTGTTGATCTCCCTTTCCTTTGGTAACAAGTGGGACACGGCCAGGTCATGGTGACTTGGCCGTGTTGCTCTTCTTTGGAGGGACACGGCCACATGACTTGGCCGTGTCCCTTGCTGGTGTATGCTACTGGGACTTGTTCTTCCTTTTAACTTGGTATGGGACACGGCCAGTGACTTGGCCGTGTCCTCTGCCTGTGTCAGCTACTGCCCATTTCATCTTCAATTCGTTTCCTTGCCTGTTTTAACCTAACACAAAACTCAAAACAAACTTAAAACACTAAGTAAATAAACAATAACCGACAAAACATAAACACAAACTAAAAACTAAATAAAAAACGACATAAAACTAAAAATAAACTAAAACTACACAATTAAAGAAAACACTAGACAAACCGATAAAAACTAACGAAATACCTAAATAAAACAATAATTAACATAATAAACAAGACACAAAACTTATAACAAAAACTAATAAAACAACTACCCCACACTTAAAACTTTGCTTGTCCTCAAGCAAATTCACATGGCATAAATTAAATATTCAAACAACCTTAACTATAATTCCAGAACATAGATGAACTACTTTAAGACATCAGACATAAATAATTGCAATTTCCTTCAATCAAGATTTTCTTAACTCATTCATTGATCCAGACATACAAATCTTATCTCTCAACTAAGTGTTTCACTCGATTTCAAAGTTTAATCACTCATACCACTCATGAGTGCATTCTGCCATAAACTTGCTTAATTATCCAATCTCCCTCACTGATTTTCTCAAGAAATAATCCGAAGGTCTTTTATTTGGATGTAATGGGGCTAAGGTAAGGTGTGAGAAAAGACATTTAAGCTGGAGCATCAAGAAATGGAGTATCTAAATTAGACACTACTCTTGCTAAGAATTACATAACTCCTTCAACTAGCATACTCACCAACCCTTAACAATCTTACATACTTGCACACTAAATGAAAAGTACACTAGTCAAAATTCCTCTAAGGCTAGAAAATATATGAACTTTGTATATATATATCTCTTTTTGTTTTATTTTCACTTTTTTTTTATTAATTTTATTTATATATATATATATACAAAGTATAAACTTAATGGAACATCTAGCTTAAAATGTAGAGGAAAAGAATACTGACTCTTAATCAAATACAATATGCAAAGTATGCATTTCAACCCTCAATTAGGGATTCCAAATTTTTTTTTTTATATTTTTTTTTACTTACTTACCCCACACTTGTAATAAACTACCCTATTGTCTAATCATACAACTCCATTCCTTAATGCATAGGTATGATGATAATAAGAACATGTTAAGTTGAGAATTGTGTTAATCAAACAAGAAACGGTCAATGGCTCAACTTGGCTCACTAAGGAAATCAATATAAAGGGAAGTCTCTTTAAGCTAAAGGGGCTAACCTAATTTGCCTTCATCATTTTAAAACTTGAGATTAAATCATAATGTGAGTTCAATAAGTATGCAAAAGCAAACTCTAGAGATGCAACATCATGAAGGTGCACACTTAAGAAAAGAAAATTAATTGACAAAAATATCAAATTTTATGAGGCTCAAAGCTCACACAGGTGAGTTCACAAAGATTTACATGTCATGAATTGCAGAATGCGAAAATTAATCCCGAATGAATTCAAATGCTCATTTCTATGCTGATACCAAAGTCTCAACTATAATGCTAGAATCAAAGAAAAGATCAATAAATTTTCAACAATTATACCATGCACAACAAACACAATAAACAAAAAAAACCACAATAAGCAAAACAAGAATTAAAGGAAAGCTTAAAGAGTACCCCACACTTAAAATTGACATTGTCCTCAATGGAAAACAAGAATAATAAATAAAAAGAGTTAAAGGACAACCTGTCTTCCATCGTACCTGGTCAGGCAAAATCCTAGCATTCCATCACAAACACAAAAGTTTTATAACAAAAGTACAATAAAATATCCAAACACAAAAGTTTTAACATGAAAAACAAAAACGAAAAATAAAACAAAAGTACACTAAATAAAATAAAATAAAGCAAGGAACACAAAGTTTAAGGAAAAGGCGGGCGGGAAGATGATGCAGCCGAGGGATGAAGACTCAGAATTTTGGCAAGGTTGCTGTTAATCTGATCCATCTGTTGCAACATCTCAATATGGTTTCGGTCCACCGTGCCTGTCAGTCCATCTACCTTTCCCCCCAATCGATCTACCTTGCCCTCCAGGGCTTGAATCCTCCGAAGTATCTCTAGATTCTCTGAAACAGGAGCATCCTCATCTAAGTCAAGAGAATCCGAGTCAGACTCCTCTTCGACCCGGGCTCTCTTCTGCCTGTCCCCCGGTGCTTCAGGCTCAGCTGACGGCATCACAAAGGTCCCTCTTCTATGCACCACCATGTGCATCTTCGCCAGTATAGCTAAATCCAAGGAATCATTACCCAAAATTCGAGTCATCTGAGTAGTACTCGGGTCAAAATCCTCCACAAGGGCTACTGCTAATGTAGTGATCAATCCTCCAACACAAATAGCCCCCTCCTTTTATTAGCTACAGAATCAAAAATATCGGCTAACCAATAGCCGGCACTAATATTCATTTCATTCAAAACACAGTCCAAGAAAAATAGCTCACTCGACTCAACCACACCCGGGCTCTCCTTCCTTGCAAAGAACCCACATGACATAAATCTATGCAAATATCTCAAAGTAGGGTTCCGCAATTTAGATGCTTTGGCCGATTTGGCCACATAAGTACCCGAGCCTAAGGCACCCCAAGCAAATTGTTGTCTAAAATCTTTGGGTATCGATCTTTCTCCATGGTGATGAAAACCATATATATCATTCAACTGATCAATAGTAAGCACAAATGATCTACCCATTAATTTAAACATCAGTCTGCTACAAATTTTCTTATCATCCCTTTCCACCTTAAGAGTTGTCAAAAATTCTAGGGTGAGCTCCTCAAACTGCAGAGGTCTCAATGAAACAAAAGTCTCCCACCCAAGATATTGCACATATCTATAAAAAGCAGTCCTCATTTGCAAAGTATCTAGAGATTCGTCATTCACATACCTTGTGGGGAAAAACCCCCGAGCCAAAAGACTTGCCCTCTTGTGAGATAAGGTGGAAGAAGATGACGAAGCTCCTTCGTTTCCAGATTTCTTCTTCTTTCGGTGTGGTACAATTTTAGTTCTCGGTGACATGAAATCTGAGAAAATAACACCCAAAACTGAATTAAATCAAAATAATACGAGCAAAGAGCAAGTTTTAAGTGATAATCTCAAGTTTTGTTGGAGTAATTTGAAGTTTTAACGGAAGAGATGGAGATTTGAAAATAAAAATCAAGGGTTTGGTGTTGCAGAGAACGAGAGAGCAAGAGAGAAGAAGATAGAAAAGTTAGAGATTTATGAAATAAAACTGGGCAAAATCGGGCTTTTTTAAAGGCAAAAATTGAAGGACACGGCCGTGTGTGTGCTGACTTGGCCGTGTCTGTGTGTGAAAGTGAAGGGACACGGCCAAGTGGAGAGCACACGGCCGTGTCTCATGGTTTTTGGGGGACACGGCCAAGTGACACGGCCGTGTCCCCTGGGTGTGTCCAAGTCTGTGCAAAATCGATCAATTCCATATATATATATATATATTTTTAAGAATTTTGGCCGTGTCCAGTGAGTGACACGGCCAAGGGACACGGCCAAGTCCTTTGGCCTTGTCCTCTTCTGCCATTTTTAACTTTAAACACTTTTTTTTTAAACGATTTTGCAAACCTTCTTCTTTAAACACCCTGAAACACAAAGTAAAGAAAAACCGATCAATGCACAGTCCATTTAATGAAACCGAACAGAAATCAAAATTCGCTAAACTTAAAATTACAACTACGAAAAATAAATACAAACCGATGGGTTGCCTCCCATATAGCGCTTCTTTAATGTCATATAGCTGGACATCATGCAAGGCCTAGGGATCATGAATCAAAGTACCGTCAATGACCCTCACTTCCTGAAATCCTTCATTGTATGGCTTAACTCTCTGTCCATTCACTTTGAAAGTCTCACCTGTTCTAGAGTTAAGTAATTCAATTGCACCAGAAGGATATACCTGTGTTATCTCGAAAGGACCACTCCATCGAGACTTGAGTTTACCTGGAAAAAGATGGAGTCGTGAGTTAAAAAGTAAAACCTTCATACCTGGACTCAATGTCTTTCGCACTATAATTTTATCATGAAGTGCTTTAGTGCGATCCTTGTAAATTCTTGAGCTCTCATAAGCCTCATTCCTCAGCTCATCTAACTCTGAAATTTGTAGAAATCTTTCTCTCTTCGCTTTGTCCAAGTCCAAATTCAGAGTCTTGATTGCCCAATATGCTCTGTGCTCCAACTCCACTGGTAAGTGACAAGCTTTTCCAAACACCAATAGATATGGACTCATACCTAGAGGAGTTTTGAAAGTAGTCCGATATGCCCATAGTGCATCGTTCAATCTGCTTGCCCAATCCTTCCTGGATGTGTTGACTGTTTTCTCCAGAATTCCTTTTAGCTGCTTGTTGGATGTTTCCACTTGTCCAGAAGTCTGTGGATGGTATGGGGTTGCCACCTTGTGCTTCACACCGGATTTATGCATTAACTTCTCAAAAAGCCTGTTGTAAAAATGACTCCCCCCATCACTTACTATCACCCTTGGTGTGCCAAACCTGCTAAGAATGTTTTCCTTCACAAATTTAACAACAATATTAGCATCATTAGTACGGGTGGGGATTGCCTCCACCCATTTGGAAACATAATCAACAGCAACTAAAATGTATTCATAACCAAAAGACTTTGGGAAAGGACCCATGAAGTCTATTCCCCACACATCAAACAGTTCAACAACAATATATGACTGAAGAGGCATTTCATTCCTCCTTCCAATGTTACCTACTCTTTGGCAACGATCACAGTGCTTACAATAGTCTTGAGCATCTTTAAATAAAGTAGGCCAGTAAAAACCACTTTGAAGCACCTTTTCTGCAGTTTTTCTTCCTCCAAAATGACCCCCACAGTGAAGGTCATGACAAAATTGAAGAACACTCAGTTGTTCTTCCTCAGAAATGCACCTGCGAACTATCTCATCTTTGCAAATCCAGAATAGATAAGGTTCATCCCAAAAATAAAACTTACTCAAGTGTAGAAACCTTTTCTTTTCCTGAAAGGACATGTTAGATCGCAAAATACCACAAGCAAGATAGTTAGCAATATCTGCAAACCAAGGTGCATTAATTACCACAAACAAATGCTCATCAGGAAATGCTTCTAAATTTTTATGAATGTTATCAGATGCAAGATTTTCACTAAAGAAGGGTAATCTAGATAAGTGATCAGCAACAACATTCTCACTACCCTTAGTATCCTTGATTTGGAAATCAAACTCTTGCAACAACAACACCCATCTAATTAAGCGCGGTTTAGCATGTTGTTTTGTTAAAAGATATTTAAGAGCTGCATGGTCAGAATGAACAATAATTTTTGACCCTATTAAATAAGCTCTAAATTTGTCTAAAGCAAAAACTACAGCTAGCATTTCCTTCTCAGTTGTGGTGTAGTTCATTTGTGCACTATTCAGGGTTCAACTAGCATAATAAATTACCCTTAAGTATTTGTCAACCCTTTGCCCAAGAACAGCTCCTACTGCATGATTAGAAGCATCACACATGATTTCAAAAGGTAAAGACCAGACAGGAGCTACAATCACAGGTGCACTAGTCAATTTTTCCTTAAGAGAATTAAAAACTTGCATGCATTGTGCTGTAAATTCAAATGGAACATCTTTCCCCAATAAATGGCACAATGGTTGGCTTATTTTGGAAAAATCCTTAATAAACCTCCTGTAAAATCCTGCATGCCCTAAAAAACTTCTTATTCCCTTAACAGAGGTAGGTGGGGGTAACTTAGCAATCAATTCAATTTTAGCCTTATCCACCTCAATCCCTTTACTCGAAACCACATGGCCTAAGACAATGCCCTGAGTAACCATAAAATGACTCTTTTCCCAACTTAAAGTGAGGTTACATTCAATGCATCTCTCAAGCACACGAACAAGTTTATCGAGGCAATTATCAAAAGAATTACCAAAAACAGAAAAATCATCCATAAATACCTCAATAAAATCGTCGATCATATCTGAGAAGACAGACATCATGCATCTCTGAAAAGTTGCAGGTGCATTGCACAAGCCAAAGGGCATACGTCGAAATGCATAAGTCCTAAAAGGGCAAGTAAAGGTTGTCTTTGACTGATCCTCTAGAGCTATTGGCACCTGATAGTAACCTGAAAGGCCATCCAGAAAACAATAATGTGAGTGTCCAGAAAGTTTATCTAACATCTGATCAATAAAAGGAAGAGGAAATTATCTTTCTTTGTAGCATTGTTCAACTTCCTATAATCAATGCACATTCTCCACCCAGTAGTAGTCCTAGTAGGAACCAACTCATTATTCTCATTTTTTACCACAGTGATTCCAGATTTCTTAGGAACTACATGTACTAGGCTCACCCACTCACTATTAGCAATTGGATAAATTACTCCTTCATCCAGCAATTTGAGCACTTCCTTCTTAACCACTTCACTCATATTTGGGTTAAGTCGCCTTTCGGTCTCCCTCACAGGTTTAGCTCCCTCTTCTAAAGTGATTCTATGCATGCACATAGAAGGGCTAATACCCTTGATGTCACTCAATCCCCATCCTATTGCTCTCTTCAATCTTTTAAGCTCACTCACTAACCTCATCTCCTCCCCTTTACTAAGTTCACTAGATATTATTACAGGTAAAGTATTATTATCCCCTAAAAACACATATTTCAGGTTCTTAGGTAACTCTTTCAGCTCTAACTCTAGTGAGGGGTTCTTCTCTTCTTTTTCAATGGGGGAAGGTTCAAAAATTGAGTTCTCCTTAAGCTCCTCTATTTCAGCACACTCTAAAGTCTCAAGACAACTGGCTATTTCTGCATCAAAAATATCCACATCACTCTCTAAAGTCAATGCCAGCTCCAATTTATCAGATGAACCTGTCTGCAAGAAAACATCTGAAACAACTGCATCAATACAATCAATGAAAGAACAATCCTCATACAAAGCAGTTGTAGGAATAGGAGAAGTGTTAAAAATAGAAAATTCCATAGTTTGTCCCAAAACAGTCATTGATAATTTTCCATTCTTAACATCTATCAAAGTATTGGTAGTCACCATAAAAGGCCTACCCAGCAAAATGGTGTGTGCAGATGGTGAAGAATTACTTACCTCCATGTCAAGAACAATGAAATCCACAGGTACTATCAAACCACCAACTTTAACTAACACATCTTCTATAACCCCTTTTGGGAATCTAAGAGATATATCAGCTAATTGCAACACCATTTTGGTTGGCTTAAGTTCCCCTAATTCTAAGTCAAGGTACACAGAGTAAGGCATTAAATTCACACTAGCTCCCAAATTACACATGCCATCAGTACATTTTCCATTCCCCATAGCAATTTGAATAATAAAGCTTCCAGGATCCTTTAGCTTAGGGGGTAGTTTATGCTGCAAAACAGCACTGGCTACCTCAGAAACTATCACCTTTTCATTCGGCTCATACCTTTTTTTCTTGGTATTCAGTTCTTTGAAGAATTTAGCATAAGCCGGCATGTTCTTAATTGCTTCAAGTAATGGTAAGTTGATACTTACCTTAGATAGCATGTTGAAGATATCTGAAAACTGCTTATCTTTTCTATCATCCTTCAACCTGCTAGGGAATGGTATAGGTGGCCTATATGGATTGCTTGCCTTGTGCAAATCTGGTGTAGGGGTCTTTTCCATTGATCTTTCTTCAGCACCTTTGTTCTCTACTTCTCCTTCCTTTTTCTTCTCTTGCTCACCTGCATTCACAGAATTATTTTCAACATTGTTATTAATTACCTTGCCACTCCTAAGAACAGTCACTTCTTGTGCCTGCTCAGGTTGACTTGGAAACTTCCCCTTTTGTTGAATCTGCATCTGTTGTGCAAGTTGCCCCACTTGGGTCTCCACCTTCTTAAAAGATGCTTCTAAGGAATCCAGTCTCTTGTTGTTCATCTCTTGGTTTTGTGCACTGACTTTGATGAAGGCTTGTAAACTTTCCTCCAAACTATCTCTCTTAGGCTGCATTTGATTTGAGGATTGACCCTGCTGCTGGTTCTGTCTCTGGAGCAAATGGAAAGGCTGTTGAGCATTATTTGTTGTCCAAGAAAAATTGGGGTGATTCCTCCAGCCAGGATTGTAAGTGTTAGAGTAAGGATCATTCCTGGCTCTTGGTTGAAATCCTCCCATAGCATTAACTTGCTCAGCTTCATTCCTAAAAGTCTCATATGCAGAGGGACATATATTTGCTCCATGCCCACATGTCCCACAGATTCCACACACTTCTTGAGTAGATGAAGAAACATTGTTCTTCATGTTTAGCATCTGAACCTGTCTTGTCAACTCAGCTATTTGACTAACCATTTCAGTATTGGCTTCCAGTTGATTCACCCCCTTGCTTCTTCCCATTACACTCTTTTGTTGAGAATTAGCTCCCAACATCTCAAAAATCTCATAAGTCTCATCAGCTGTCTTTTCTCCCATGGCTCCCCCAGCTGCATTATCAACAGTATTCTGAAATTGCTGGGTGAGACCATCATAGAAAAACTGATTAAGGAGTTGAAGTGGGTAGTGATGATGTGGACACTGGATCAATAGCATCTTGAATCTGTCCCAAGCCTCATGAAATGGCTCTCCTTCAAACTGAGAGAATGTAGCAATCTTCCCTCTCAACTCAGCTGTCTTTTGGTGTGAATAGAACTTGCCCATGAATTTATTGTAAACTTGCTCCCAAGTTGTCAGTGAGTTCTCAGGCAACATCATGAGCCAGCTCTTTGCCCTATCCTTCAAAGTATAAGGGAAACATCTCATCCTCAACTGATCTTCTGTTAGTCCTCCCAAAGGAAAAGTGTTGAGGGTGGAGTAAAAATCCCGAATAAAGTTCAAAGGATCTTCATTTGGAACTCCATAGAATGATGGCAGCATGTTGTAGTGAATGTTCTTCAACTCATAGTTCCTTGCTGCATCTGTCAGTCTTATGCAAGAAGTGGAAGTCCCAATTATAGGTCTAGCAAAATCTCTCATGGTTCTTTGCCTTTCTTCAGCCATCTTTACAGATTTTTCATATTCTAACTCAAAATCTGAAATGTCTTCCTCTGAAGTATCAAATCCTGTGAAAAACTCAAACTCCTCTCTGCTCCTTTTTACTCTCTGAATTTCTGGAATGAATGGATGCAGTTCTCCTTCAAGTGGTCTCCTGCCTTGCATAAACAAAAATTTCTAGAAAAAGAAATATCAAAAGCAAAAGACAAATTAAATAAAATGAAAACAATGAAAATAATCTGAAATGTAATTTTTTTTTATTTTTAAATGAACAATTACGCCAATTAGCTTCCCCGGCAGCGGCGCCAAAAACTTATTGCGCTCAAATTAACTCTACCACAAAGCGTCACTCGCAAGTATACGAGGTAGCTGTAGCAAAGGTGATCGCCCCAAGGTCGTTCTCTCAAGGAAGCCAAAGTGGGTAATTAATTATCAAATTTAAAGTAGCAAATAATTAAAGAAATTTAATTTGCAAAGTAATGAAGAAGAATGATTTAATTTGAAAACAATAAAAATAAACAATAGCTTATGTTTTGATTCACTTGATAAAAAGAGTCTAGGGTTTGCACTTCTTTACTACTCATATGTATGAACGGTTATTCCACTTAACTAATTTAATTTCTAAGATTAAATCTCAAGCAACTTAATTAATTGAGTCAAGGAAATAAGCTCTCGCATTCAAACCTCTTACAACTAATCTTGTTATAATTGAAACAATCTTTTTAATAGGTTATATCTCTAATTCACCTAAGTCCTTAATTGAATTGTTCCAGCATTAGATTTCATCTCTCAATCCATCATCTAATACCTAAAACACACAATTGGTGGCCAATCAATTATATGTAACAATTTTTCATTCAATAAAGGCTAAAGAAATCAATAGTTAAGAGAATAACCAATTCATACAATTCATAGCAAATCCATACAAACCCTAGACTAGATTAAATTAGTTCATGTTGTTATCAAGCATACTCATCTCATTAATAATCAAAGAAATCAATTTAGACATGATAATGTTCATAAACACAATTTCAATGAAACTAAAGAGACAAAGTTTAAGAATAAAACCAAGTTACAAACTCCTTGAAGCTTTTGATGAACTCTTGATCGAATCTTGCAAGAAGGATGAAACAATGGCATAAACAATCTAATCTAAACTAGTGTAATCCAAAGTAGAATAAAAATCCAAGAAAACAAATGTTTAAACCCTAAGATCTCTCTCAGACGGCTAAACTTGCTCTCAAAATCGTCAACAACCCCCTAAACCCTAACTTTCTTTTTGCTTTTATACGAAGCGTCGGCTTTAAAATTCGGTGCGCGTTGATTCATGTGGGACACGGCCAAGGGATGAGGGACACGGCCGTGTGAGGCTTGATGGAGGGACACGGCCAGGTGACATGGCCGTGTCCCCTGCATGTGTCCTCCTCTGTTGCTTTTTGGTCTTCTTTGCTTCTTTGTTGAGTGACACGGGCAAGTGGAGCTTGACTTGGCCGTGTTGCATCATATTTGAGGGACACGGCCAGGTGA
The DNA here is from genome assembly GCA_947685225.1 of Garcia nutans. NCBI lineage: Eukaryota > Viridiplantae > Streptophyta > Magnoliopsida > Malpighiales > Euphorbiaceae > Garcia > Garcia nutans. Next base: position 21,339,140 of record CANTUV010000005.1, read on the forward strand.
CACAGCCGTGTCCCTTGCCTGTGTTCGCTTCTGTGTAATTGTTGATCTCCCTTTCCTTTGGTAACAAGTGGGACACGACCAGGTCATGGTGACTTGGCCGTGTTGCTCTTCTTTGGAGGGACACGGCCACATGACTTGGCCGTGTCCCTTGCTGGTGTCTGCTACTGGGACTTGTTCTTCCTTTTAACTTGGTATGGGACACGGCCAGTGACTTGGCCGTGTCCTCTGCCTGTGTCAGCTACTGCCCATTTCATCTTCAATTCGTTTCCTTGCCTGTTTTAACCTAACACAAAACTCAAAACAAACTTAAAACACTAAGTAAATAAACAATAACCGACAAAACATAAACACAAACTAAAAACTAAATCAAAAACAACATAAAACTAAAAATAAACTAAAACTACACAATTAAAGAAAACACTAGACAAACCGATAAAAACTAACGAAATACCTAAATAAAACAATAATTAACATAATAAACAAGACACAAAACTTATAACAAAAACTAATAAAACATAGTGTCCCCAGCGAATGCAGAATCTACCTAGGGAGACTGAGGGATCACAAGCGGCAGCAGGGCGAGGTCGAGGCAGAGGTAGGGGGGGAAATCCGTCATGTGTACAGTCTGAGATGGTGAATCGACCAGAAGCGAGGGTTCCTGCTAGAATGTATGCCATGAGGGGGCGAGAAGATGAAGAAATGCTAGACGTGATTGCAGGTCAGTTGTCTATGTTTGGAGTTCTGCTTTACGTTTTAATAGATCCGGGTTCTTCACACTCATATATATGCACGAAAAATGAAAAACTTGGGAACCTAAAGGTAGAACTAGAGGAAGAGAGAATATTAGTTACTAGCCCATTAGGGAGTGAGGTGATTACGAGGAAGGTAGTGAAAGATTGCCCCGTGGAGATACACGGACGTATCTTTTGGGGAGACTTATTTGAACTACCATTTCAAGAATTTGACGCTATCCTTGGGATGGATTGGTTGGCCAAACACGATGCACTGGTTGGCTGTAAACGGAAGAGAGTTACTTTGCATACGTTAGACAGCGATGAAGTGATCTTAGTGGGAAAGAGGAAGGACTATCTAACTAGCATCATTTCCGCTATGACAGCTAAGAGGTTAGTGCAAAAAGGCTGTGAGGCATACCTGTTATACGCATTAGAAGCGAAAGAAGAGGCATCAAAGCTACAAGATATACCTACTATTTGCGATTTCCCTGACATATTTCCTGATGACTTACCTGGATTACCACCTAAACAAAAGGTGGAATTCACCATAGACATGTACCCGGGAGCTGCACCAGTATCCATCGCACCTTACCGAATGGCGCCAGTGGAGCTAAAAGAACTAAAGGTACAGCTACAGGAACTTTTAGACAAGGGGTTCATTAGGCCAAGCGTGTCACCATGGGGAACGCCAGTATTGTTCGTGAAAAAGAAAGATGGATCCCTAAGGTTGTGTGTGGATTACCATCAACTCAATAAGCTGACCATCAAGAATAAGTATCCGTTACCTCGCATAGACGATTTGTTTGATCAACTCAAAGGTGCTGGAGTCTTTTAAAAAATTGATCTACGATCGGGTTATCATCAATTGGGGATCAAAGACGAAGACATACTAAAAACCACATTCAGAACTCGCTATGGACATTATGAATTCATCGTTATGCCTTTCCGATTAACCAACGCACCTGCAGTATTCATGGATCTGATGAACAGAATCTTCCACCCGTATTTGGATCAGTTCGTGGTTGTATTCATTGACGACATATTGGTGTATAAAAAGAATCAAGAGGACCATGATCGCCACCTTAGGATCATTTTGCAAACCCTGCGAGAGAAGCAGTTATACGCTAAATTCAGCAAATGCGAATTTTGGTTGGAAGAAGTAGCCTTCTTGGGACATATTGTATTGGCAAAAGGAATAAGGGTCGATCCTAAGAAAATAGAAGCAGTATTGAAATGGAAGCCACCTAAGACAGTAACGGAAGTCCGTAGTTTCTTGGGGTTAGTAGGATATTATCGGAGATTCGTCAAAGGGTATTCCATGATCACCGCACCTATGATCATGCTACTTCAGAAGAATGCCAAATTCCAGTGGACCGACGCTTGCCAACAGAGCTTTGAAAGGCTGAAGCAAAAACTTACTGAAGCGCCCATTCTTACACAACCCGAATCAGGAAAAGATTTTGTGATCTATAGCGATGCATCCCACATCAGGTTAGGTTGCATATTAATGCAGGAAGGCAAAGTCATTGCGTATGTCTCTCGACAGTTAAAGCCACACGAAAAGAATTATCCCACGCATGATGTAGAACTAGCAGCGATTGTTTTGGCTTTCATGACGTGGAGGCACTACTTATATGGGGAAAAGTGTTACATTTATATGGATCATCAAAGCCTGAAGTACCTGCCCACGCAGAAAGATTTAAACCTGCGACAACAAAAATGGATGCAACTATTAGCCAACTACGACTATACGATTAACTATCACCCGGGCAAAGCGAATCGTAGCAGATGCACTCAGTAGGAAGTCAATGCAAGTGCTAGGTGCTATGAGGGTAGAATTAGAGCCCACAGAAGATGGAGCTATCTTTGCAGAAATGCACGTGCGACCTACCTTACATCAACAAATACGTGAGGCTCAGAAGGAAGATGAACAAGTGAAGAAGTGGAGTCAACAGGCGCAGGAAAATTTGTCAGGAGATTATCAAATTCGTCCAGATGGTATCCTATACTATAAGAAGAGAATGGTGGTACCTAAGTCTAAGGAACTGAATAAATAGATTTTGCAAGAAGCTCATAACAGTCCTTACACAATGCATCCGGGAGCAACGAAAATGTATCGGGACTTGAAGGAGTATTACTGGTGGCCAGGAATGAAAAGAGACATCATGGATCACGTGACGAAGTGTCTGACCTATCAGCAAGTGAAAGCGGAACATCAACTACCCTCAAGACTACTACAACCTATCACGATTCCAACTTGGAAATGGGACCGTATTACTATGGATTTTGTCACAGGATTGCCTATGACTAGGGACAAACATGACGCGATATGGGTAATCGTGGATCGGCTTACTAAGTCCGCTCATTTCTTACCAGTACGTGTGGATTACTCGCTAGACAAGTTGGCAGACTTGTACATCAAAGAGATCTTACGTCTCCACGGAGTTCCAACTTCAATCATATCAGATCGAGATCCACGCTTTACGTCAAATTTTTGGCAGAAATTCCAAACAGCCCTTGGGACTCGAATGTACCACAGTACAACATTCCATCCCCAGACAGACGGACAGTCGAAAAGAGTGATTCAAGTTTTGGAAGATATGCTGAGGGCGTGCGTTTTAGAATTTAAAGGCAGCTGGGACAAACACTTGAGCTTAATGGAATTCGCGTACAACAACAGCTATCAATCCAGCATACAAATGGCTCCTTACGAAGCACTGTACGGTCGAAAATGCAGAACTCCAGTTTCCTGGACAGAATTGAGCGAGGAAAAGATGTTGGGGCCAGACATAGTTAAGGAAACTGAGGAAAAGGTAGAGATCATTTGAGATTGATTAAAAGCAGCGGCGGACAGGCAAAAATCATGCGCGGACATAAAGAGGAAAGACATATAGTTCGAGGTCGATGACAAAGTATTCCTCAAAGTCTCTCCTTGGAAGAAGGTGTTACCATTTAAACAGAAAGGCAAGCTAAGCCCTAGATTCATCGGACCATATGAGATCATCAAACGGGTAGGTTCGGTAGCTTACCAGTTGGCATTACCACCCGAATTAAGTAAAATACATGATGTTTTCCACGTTTCAATGCTAAGGATGTATCGTTCAGATCCAACCCATGTCATACAAGCTCAAAACATCGAGATTCAGCCCAACCTGACATACGAGGAAGAGCCGGTAGAAATCCTAGCACGGGAAATCAAAGAGTTGCGGAATAAGAAGATCCCATTGGTCAAAGTGCTTCGAAGGAATCACAAAGTAGAAGAAGCTACATGGGAATGTGAAGAAACTATGAGGAAGCAGTACCCATATTTATTTCCACCTGATAGGCTTCGAGGCGAAGCCTAAATTAACGGGGGAGAAATTGTCATGACCGGCTACAGCAGGTATGTACAATAATTACGTGTACAGTATTCACATGTGCTGACAAAGTAGGCATGCTAAAGAGATCCGACTAACCCTAGACCGTTAAGCTATAATTCATTAAAGGACCGGGGTTAAACGTGCGTAACCTACGATGATGGGTGACCAGTCTGGAAAGTCTTAATAATGTATGTGATAGTGCAATGAAATGGAAACTAGAGAAAAATCGAGTAAAAACTGTGAACTGCGACTTTCTTCGGAAACGCCCCGTTAGAGAGAAATGAAAACACGTAGACTAGGGGCATTTTGGTCATTATTAATTAAAATTTATACATGAATCCAAAGTAGAAAATAAACACACGAGTACGTAGAGGACGTCGAGGGGTTGAATATGAAACAATCGTCAGTAGAAACGGAGCCCGGGCAAACCCGAGCAAAGAAAGGACTTAAAGGGAATTTTGTAAAAAGTTGAGGGCTTATTGATAATTTTTCAAAATGACTTAGAAACCTAAAATACACCTTAAAAATGGAAAGTAGAGGTCGAGAGGGTCAAAACCATATGTGGTTCACTTCGTGGAACCACACGGTTTAAAAGTTACAGACAATCAATCGTCGGAGGGTATTTTGGTCTTTTCACATCCTAAATCATAAAATTACAGCAAAGGGAAGAAGAGGGGCCAAAATATGATTAAAAGAAAGCCCAATGGCTTGGGCCTTAAATAAATAAAAGAGGGAGACAATTGTACCAATGAAAAATGGCCATTTACCTTAAAGTGGACCAATTGGAATTAAGCATTTGTCTTAACACATTATTAGCCAAATTGGGCAGCCATTTGGACCAAAAACACATGAAAGAAGAAAGCAAAAACTCCCTCTTGAGAAGGAGGGTCGTCCAAACCATAGGAGAAGGAAGAAAGGTGGTGATTTTCAAGTTTTAAGATTTATTATCAAAGGTTTTGGTGGAATCCAAGGTCCTAAACTAAGGTAAGTTCATTTCTAATCCTAATTTCAGGTTTTAATGAGTAATTTGAGAGATTAAAATTAGGGTACTTATGGTGGATTTGGGGAAAACTTAAGTAGTGATGATATTGATTAATTAAATGGAAGAATTAAGGTTTCTAAGGTTTAATAAGGTTAGATTAGGACTTAATTTGAAAAGAAATGGCAGGGTAGTGCATGTCCTAAATTTCTAGGGTTTATGGTTAAGGTTGTGTTGTGAAACTTTTGTAGGCAAGGGTGGAAATAAGGAGAAGGAAGAGCTTGAAAGAGAAGGGAAAGCAAAAGGAAATTAAAATACAAGGTTTGGTACTTTACCTTGGAAGAATTAAATTTTCTTTCATTTTCTTGCCAAAAATTTATCAATGGTACTTTTGCTATGGATGCCTAAATGTGTTGTTTGAGTTTGAATGTAATTGTTGAGTGGTATTTTTGAATCCATGTGGTGATTGGGTTATTTAAAATCAAATGAAATTTAATGCTTTCAATGATTTTGGTAAAAGTGTTTATGAACTCCATTTAGTCCAAATTGATTTAAACAATCAAGTTATTTTAAAAGGGAACTGTCTAAGTCTTCATTACATTATTAGGGAAGCTTTGAAATGGGTTTAGAACAAAAAAAAAACAATTTTGCACCAAATGCAAGTGGGGGCCGAATTGGTACCCTTTGGGAGCCAATTATGGACCCAACTTTAGGCATCTGGTTGAGGTAGCAAACGATGAAATTTTTTGATGAAATTTTACATACAATTAGTCCACATATGAAATACGTTTCCTGTAAAATTTCAACAAAAAAAAAAGATCATTTACCTGGTTAAATGCATAACTGAAATTTAGATGAAAACCAGATTTTACTATTCATATGGTCATGCCATTTGAGTTGCCGATTTTACACGCCGTGTTACTATTCTTTTGGTCATTTTTGGGAATTGTTCTAATGTGATTATTTCCACTGGGAATGGTGGTAAACACTTGGAAATGAAATGGCCTTTAGCGACAGAGTTAGTACACGGCGAAATGGCATGACTTGGTAAAAATGAAAATGGATGTGCAAATCATTTGAAAATTTGTGGAAATCTTGGATTTGAATTTTAAACCCTTAAGCTCTACTTGGTGGTTGAACTTGGTAGATAAGGGTATAGTGCACTATACTAACTTATGCAGTACTGTTTGATATTGTGATTGAATTGTTATGATCTGAACTCAATGGTGAGGGCCATTGGTTATAACAAGGATGGTGAGGACCATTCCTGTGATTTGATATTGGTGGTGAGGGCCACCTGTGTTACAGTGGTGAGGGCCACTGCCTTATCGCTATGGTTCTGCTTTTACCAGTAGAGCAAAAATTTACAAACTATGACACGACTATTTTATGGCATAAGTTGAATTGTGAATATTTTACAATTTTAGTTGAAATCTTTTGAAAAACTTAAAATTCTTTTTTGGGAAGTACATTTTTATTTCATTGAAGTGAGCTTAATATTTTATTGCTTATGGTATTTAACATTCATATATTTTATTGCCTTGCTTGTACAAATACTCTTTACTTTTATTTCCATTGGTAAAGTACCCACTGAGCGACATTACTCAGCGAGTTAAGTTTTCCTTGACTCGTAGGTTCGGAGCAGTAGCTAACTCTTGGGAAGCGATGACCAGACCCACCGCATCTCAGGGTAGATCTCTTAGTTTCCATTTTGAGTTAACTAGTTGTGACATGTATATATATATAAGATTGAGAATTACTATATTATACTGTACGTTGGTAGTATGTCATAATAATAAACCTCTACTTTATTTTTTACTAGAAGTGTGAATTCTTCTTGCAGGTTTGTAGTTGAGGTTATAAGGGGGATTCATTGGGAGTGTATTGAGACTGATTGCGTTTGCATTGGTTTATGTAAAAAAAAATGTTTTCAAAAATTAGAAAAACTAGTTTTGTCGAAACTTGGGACCCAAATTTCTAGGCGAACCTCTGGCTAAATTTCTGTAAAAATCGAAACTAAAATTTGACTAAGTAAAATTGGTAGCAACATTAGGTTAGTGTGACGCCTCTACTCGGCTTACACATAGGCCGGGAAGGGGTGTTACACTCAGGGTGATTCTGAAGCTGGCATTCTCAGGTAAAGATTTATCATTGTAACTATTCCTTCTTAACTTTCTCTGACTATTTTCATGATTGTCGTAGACTATTGGCTCATTTGGTACTGAGGTTGGACCTTCCATAGTTGTTTCAGCTCAACTACCATTTTAACCAGTGCAATGACAATTTTCTCTATTTGCTCCTTCCTTTCAGCCAGATATGCCATCTCATCTACAGGGCTTCAATCTGAGTTATCTGGTCTATTTTTCCTATTTCAATTTACATATGCTGAATGTATGCATGAAAATATATAACCTAATTTTCCTTTCTGGCTCACCGCGGATGCTTGAAGAGCATAATCGAAAGTTGTAAGAGGATTTGGCCACTAGTCGCTGGCATGCGGATCATCTTGAAAGGAACTTTTGGGACTTCATATTTAAAGGTTATAGAGATCATGGCGCATCTTCATCAAGGAGGCCTCAGGTAGATGACCATGACATGCCACCTCCCTTTGCAAACTTTGATCATGATAGGAGTGATTTTCAAGATAATCGTGATTCGGGTGCTTTTTTTTAGGGGGAACAAGGACAGATGACGTGCCCCCACTTCCAACTGGCGATGACTTTTTGAGTGCTTTATTTGATTATAGACCGCCACCTCCATCACAGCGATCATTTTGTATTAAAGTGTTGTATAAAATTTATTGAACATAAATAAACAAAGTGATTGTAATAATCTTTAAACAGTAAACTATAATTAATACATATAATACTTTTACTTTTTCATTTTTTTGTTGGTTCTAATTTTTGCCTAGACCACCCTTGCAGGTTTTAGGAAATAGCGAACCGCCTTAATTTTTGCTTAAGCCAGCTTTGCGAATTTTTAACCTATTAGGCTTTTTTTTAAAAAAATTATTTTCTTGGCTTAAAGATTCGGCACTCCATCCATGGATTTCACCAGATATTTGCCGCAACATCACTCTATTAGGAACTACTCCATCCTGCTTCTTCATATGCCAACTGGGTTAACTGGATTCACTCATGCACTGCAGTCAACATCCATTGGTTAGTACCATGGTGGAAGATGTCTCGTATCACCATTTAGACATATTTGATGTATGTTCCTCTTATTGATCTTCGTCGAGGTACTTCCTATGATCCTGTTTTATAAATTTTTGTCATTAAATTGTTATTTATTTATTATGATAATTATTATTTTCTTCATGCATTTTGGTAGTTTTAATCTGTTTATTTAGTGATTTCATGCATTTTGGTAGTTTTGATTCATCCTAGTGTTTAGATCATTTTTGTACTAGTTTTTAGTATGATGTTTAGGTGTTTTTGGTTAATGTTTCATTTGACTCTTGTTTAAAGTTTGTTTTAAGTGTTTGCTTTAGGTTAAAGTGCAAAAACTCCCTTGGAAGATCAAAACAAAGAACGAAGAGCATGAAGCAAGCAAGACATGGCCAAGCCAAATCAAGCTTGGCCGTGTCACCTCAAGCAAATTTTTGGCAGATCATAACACGGGCAGGAGACACGGCCAAGCCACTGGCCGTGTCTCACCTAAAGGGCAAAACCAAAGGAACCAAGAAAGAAAGCAAAATTTGGCACCATCTAGTGTCATTTCATGAGGCTTGGGACAGGTTTAAGATGTTGTTAATCTAGTGTCCACACCATCACTGCCCACTTCAACTGCTGAATCAATTTTTCTATGATGGTCTAACCCTGCAATTTCATAATACTGTTGATAATGCAGCTGGGGGAGCTATGGGAGAAAAGACAGCAGATGAGACTTATGAAATCTTTGAAATGTTGGTAGCTAATTCCCAATAGAAAAGTGTATGAGGAAGAAGTAAAGGGGTAAATCAATTGGAAGCCAACAGTGATATGGTCAATCAGATAGCAGAATTGACAAGGCAAGTGCAGATGCTGAACATGAAGAACAATGCTTCTTCATCTACTTAAGAAGTTTGTCGAATTTGAGGAAATTTTCGGCATGGAGCAAATATATGCCCCTCTGCATACGAGTCTTATGGAAATGAGGTTGAGCAAGTTAACGCTATGGGGGGATATCAACCAAGGGCCCAGAATGATCCTTTCTCAAACATTTACAATCTTGGTTGGCGGAATCATCCAAACTTTTCCTAGGCAACAAATAATTCTCAACAACTTTTCCATTTGCTCCAGAGACAAAATCAATCGCTAGGGCAATCTTGAAATCAAGGGCAGCCTAAGAGAGAGAGTTTGGAGGATAGTTTACATGCTTTTATCCAAGTTAGTACCAAGAATCAAGAGATGAATAACAAAAGGTTGGATTCATTGGAAGCATCTTTCAAGAAAGTGGAGACCCAAGTGGGACAACTTGCACAATAGATGCAGATTCAACAAAAAGGAAAATTTTTTAGTCAACCTGAGTAAGCACAAGCAGTGACTGTTCTTAGAAGTGGCAACGTAATAAATAATGGTGTTGAAAATAATTCTGTGAATGCAGGTGATCAAGAGAACAAAAAGGAAGGAGAACCAGAGGACAAGGGTGCTGGAGAAAAATCAATGGAGAAATCTCCTTTAGCAGATTTACACAAGGCAAGTAATCCTTACCGGCCACCTATACCATTTCCCAGCAGGTTGAAGAATGATCAACAGGATAAGAAATTTTCAGACATCTTCAACATGCTATCTAAGGTAAGTATTAACGTACCTTTACTTGAAGCAATAAAGAACATGCCGGCTTATGCCAAATTCTTCAAGGAATTGAACACCAAGAAAAAGAGGTATGAGCTAAATGAAAAGGTGATAGTATCAGAGGTAGCTAATGCTAATCTGCAACATAAACTACCTCCGAAGCTAAAGGATCCTGGTAGTTTCATAATTAAAATTACTATAGGTAATGGAAAGGGGACTGATGGCATGTGTGATTTAGGATCCAGTGTTAATTTGATGCCTTATTCTGTGTATCTTGAATTAGAACTTGGGGAACTTAAACCTACCAAAATGGTCTTGCAATTAGCTGATAGATCTCTTAGATTCCTGAAAGGAGTTATAGAAGATGTGTTAGTTGAAGTTGATTGGTTGGTAGTGCCTGTGGATTTTATAGTTCTTGACATGGAAGGAAATAACCCTACACCATTCGCACACACTATTCTACTGGTAGGCCTTTTATGGCTATGACCAACACCTTGATTGATGTTAAAAATGGTAAATTGTCAATGACTGTCTTAGGACAAATGGTTGAATTTTCTATTTTTAACACTTCTCCCATTCATACAACTGCATTATACGAGGATTTCTCTTTGATTGATTGTATTGACGCAGTTGTTTCAGATGTTTTCTTGCAAACATGTTCTTTAGATAAATTTGAGCTGGCACTGACCTTAAATCATGAATTGGATATTTTTGACTCAGAAGTAGCCAGTTGCATTGATATTTTAGAAAGTACTGAAATAGAGGAACTTAAAGAGGAACTGTCATTTGAGCTCCCCTCCATCCAAAAAGAAGAGAATAACCCTTCACTTGAGTTAGAGCTAAAAGAGTTGCCTAAAAATATGAAATATGTGTTTTTAGGAGATTACAACACGTTACTTGTGATAATTTCTAGCAAACTTAGTGAAAGGGAAGAGATGAGGTTGGTGAGTGAATTAAAAAGATTGAAAAGAGCAATAGGATGGGGGTTGAGTGATATCAAAGGTATTAGCCCTTCAATGTGCATGCATAGAATTATCTTAGAAGAGGGAGTTAAACCTGTGAGAGAGACCCAAAGGCGCCTTAATCCAAACATGAGTGAAGTGGTTAAGAAGGAAGTGCTTAAATTGCTTGATGAAGGAGTGATATACCCAATAGCCAATAGTGAGTGGGTTAGCCCAGTACATGTAGTGCCTAAGAAATCAGGAATCACTGTGGTAAAAAATGAAAAGAATGAATTGGTTCCTACTAGGACTACCACTGGGTGGAGGATGTGTATAGACTATAAGAAGTTAAATAATGCCACAAAGAAAGATCATTTCCCTCTTCCTTTTATTGATCAAATGCTGGATAAACTTTTTAGACACTCACATTATTGCTTTTTGGATGGACTTTCAGGTTATTATCAGGTGGCGATAGCATTAGAGGATCAATCCAAGACCACTTTTACTTGCCCTTTTGGGACTTATGCATTTCGGCGTATGCCGTTTGGCTTGTGCAATGCACTTGCAACTTTTCAGAGATGCATGAAGTTTGTTTTCACGAATATGATAGATGGCTTTATTGAGGTATTTATGGATTATTTTTTTGTTTTTGGTGACTCTTTTGATAATTGCCTCAGTAAACTTATTCTTGTGCTTGAGAGATGCATTGAATGTAACCTCACTTTGAGTTGGGAAAAAAGTCATTTCATGGTTACTCATGGCATTGTATTGGGCCATATTGTGTCTAGTAAAGGGATTGAGGTGGATAAAGCTAAGGCAGAGTTGATTACTAAATTACCCCCACCAACCTCTGTTAAGGGAATAAGAAGCTTTCTTGGGCATGCAGGCTTTTACCGGAGGTTTATTAAAGATTTTTCTAAAATAAGCCAACCATTATGTCATTTGCTTGGGAAAGATGTTCCATTTGAATTTACTGCATAATGCATGCAAGCTTTCAATTCCCTTAAGGAAAACTTGACCAGTGCACCGGTAATTGTAGCTCCTGTTTGGTCCTTACTTTTTGAAATTATGTGTGATGCCTCTAACCATGCAGTAGGAGCTGTCCTTGGGCAAAGGGTTGAGAAATTTTTGAGAGTGATCTATTATGCTAGCTTGACCCTAAATAGCACACAAGTTAACTACACAACAACTGAAAAAGAAATGCTAGCTGTTGTTTTTGCCTTAGATAACTTTAGAGCATATTTGATTGGGTCTAAAATTATTGTGTATTTAGATCATGCGACTCTAAAATATCTCTTAAAAAAACAACATGTTAAACTTCGTTTAATTTGTTTGGTGCTATTATTGCAAGAATTTGATTTTCAAATCAAGGATACTAAGGGAAGTGAAAATGTTGTAGCTAATCATTTATCTAGGTTACCTTTCTTTGGTGAAAATCTTGCATCTGATAGCATTCATAGAAATCTAGAAGCATTTCCTGATAAGTAGTTGTTTGCGGTAATGAATTCACCTTGGTTTGCGGATATTGCTAACTATCTTGCTTGTGGTATTTTGCATTCTGACATGTCATTTCAAGAAAAGAAAAGGTTTTTGCACATGAGTAAATTCTATTTTTGGGATGAACCTTACCTATTCCGGATATACAAAGATGAGATAGTTCGCAGGTGTGTATCTGAGGAAGAACAACTGAGTGTTCTTCAATTTTGTCATGACCTTCATTGCGATGGTCATTTTGGAGGGAGAAAGACTGTAGAAAAAGTGCTTCAAAGTGTATTTTACTGGCCTACTCTATTCAAAGATGCTCAAGAATATTGTAAGCATTGTGACCGCTGTCAAAGAGTAGGTAATATTGGGAGGAGGAATGAAATGCCCCTTCAATCTTATATTGTGGTTGAACTATTTGATGTTTGGGGAATAGACTTCATGGGTCCATTTCCCAAATCTTTTGGCTATGAATACATTTTAGTTGCTGTTGATTATGTTTCAAAATGGGTGGAGGCAATCCCCACCCGAACTAATGATGCTAATGTGGTTATTAAATTTGTGAAGGAATACATTCTTAGCAGATTTGGCACTCCAAGAGTGATAGTCAGTGATGGGGGAAGTCATTTCTGCAACAAACTTTTCGAGAAGTTAATGCACAAGTCGGGTGTGAAACACAAGGTGACGACCCCATACCATCCACAGACTTCAGGACAAGTTGAGACATCCAACAAGCAAATCAAAGGAATTCTGGAAAAAACAGTCAACTCATTAAGGAAGGGTTGGGCAAGTAGATTGAATGATGCATTGTGGGCATATCGAACTGCTTTCAAGACTCCCTTGAGTATGAGTCCATACCGATTGGTTTTCGGTAAGGCTTGTCATTTACCAGTGGAGTTAGAGCACAAGGCGTATTGGGTAATTAAGACTCTCGAAAGAACGTTTTCTGCGAATTTTGGAGTTAGATGAACTAAGGAATGAGGCATATGAGAGTTCGAGGATTTATAAGGACCGTACTAAAGTACTTCATGACAGAATTTTAGTACGAAAGACATTGAGCCTAGGTATGAAGGTTTTGATTTTCAATTCTCATCTTCGACTGTTTCTAGGAAAACTCAAGTCTCGATGGAGTGGTCCTTTCGAGATAACTCAGGTATATCCTTATGGTGCCTTAGAATTACTTAACTCTCAAACGAATGAAACTTTCAAAGTAAATGGACAGAGAGTTAAACCATATAACGAAGGGTTCCAAGAAGTAAGGATTGCCGATAGTTCTTTGATCTATGATCCTTAATTCTTGTAGTAACGTCCAGCTAAGATGACGTTAAAGAAGCACTCGATGGGAGGCAACCCATTGTTGTTTTTAGCATTTTAGTTTAGTATATTCAGTTATTTATTTATTTTCCCTTCTATGTTTCTTTAAGGCTTGATGGTTTAGAGATTGGAAGTGTTTTTATTCTTGCAAAGAATAGGCCAGGAGCATTGAGTTTAATTGAGAAAAGGAGGACTATCCAGTTCCAACTTTCCTTGCTCGCATGTTTATGCTGAAGTCGCGGTATTTGCTTTTGTTGTTTTCTTTCATGTGACTATTTGTACGAAAGCTTCACTATGAGTGACACAAAAGAGGTTCTTTCTATCTTTTCTTTTGTTTACATTGAGGACAATGTAACTCATAAGTGTGGGGTAATTTTTAAGCTTTTCTTTAATTTTTGTTTTGTTTACTTTGTGAGTTATATTGTGAATTTTTGGTTTTGTTTTCTTTGTGAGTTATTGTGTGTTTTTCATGGCGTAATTTTTGGAAAATTTTTGACTTTTTTGTAATTCTAGCATTACATTTGAGCCTTTAGTATCAGCATAAAGATTAGCATTTGAATTCATTCAGGATCAATTTTCACATTCTGCAATTCATGACATATAAATCTTTGAGAACCCACCCTTTGTGAGTTTTGAGCCTCATAGATTGAATATTATTGTCAATCGATTTTCTTTTCTTAAGTGTGCACCTTCATGATTTTGTATCTCTAGAGCTTGCTTTTGCATACTAATTGAACTCACATTATGATTTCATTTCTAGTTTTAAAATGATGAAGGAAAATTAGGATTACCCCCTTTAGCTTAAAAAGACCTCCCTTAATTATGAATTCCTTAGTGAGCCAAGTTGAGCCTTTGACCTTTTCTTGATTGATCAACACAATTCACAACTCAACATTTTCCTATTATCATCATACCTTCATTAAGGAATGGAGTTTATTATGATATGACAATAGGAGTGGTTTAATTCATAAGTGTGGGGTAAGCAATAAAAAAATATATATATAGTATTGCTTCAGTAAGATTTGGGACTGAAATGCATACTTTGCATATTGTATTTGACTAAGTGTTGATTATTCTTTTTCTCTACATTTGAGCTAGATGTTCAAAGCAATTTTATATTATATATATATATAAATAATAAATAAAAATAAAAAGAGAAGATATATATATACAAAATTCATATATTTTCTAGCATTAGTCATCAAAGAGGAATTTCGACTCATTTACTTTTCTTTAAGTATGCAAATATTTGAGACTATCAAGGGTTGGTAAATATACCATTTGAGGGAGTTACGAGTTTCTACGCAAGAGTATTGTCTAATTTAGATACTCAATTTCTTAATGTTCAAACTTAAATGTCTTTTCTCACACCTTCACCTTAGCACCATTACATCCAAATGAAAAGACCTTCGGATTATTTCTTGAGAAAAATTAGTGAGAGAGATCATATAATTAAGCAAGTTAATAGCAGCATGCAGTAATGATTGGTTTGAGTGAATTAACCTTTGAAATTGAGAGAAACACTTAGATGAGAGATGAGATTTGTTATGTCTGAATTAATGAATGAGTTAAGAAAATCTTGATTGAAGTAAATTGCATTTATTTATTGCTGAGTCTTAAAGGATTTCATCTTATATACTTGAATTATAGTTAAGGTTAATTGAGTTTTTAATTTATGCCATGTGAATTTGCTTGAGGACAAGCAAAGTTTTAAGTGTGGGGTAGTTGTTTTATTAGTTTTTGTCATTAAATTGTTATTTATTTATTATGATAATTATTGTTTTCTTCATGCATTTTGGTAGTTTTAATCTGTTTATTTAGTGATTTCATGCATTTTGGTAGTTTTGATTCATCCTAGTGTTTAGATCATTTTTGTACTAGTTTTTAGTATGATGTTTAGGTGTTTTTGGTTAATGCTTTATTTGATTCTTATTTAAAGCTTGTTTTAAGTGTTTGTTTTAGGTTAAAGTGCAAAAACTCCCTTGGAAGATCAAAACAAAGAAAGAAGAGCATGAAGCAAGCAAGACATGGCCAAGCCAAATCAAGCTTGGTCATGTCACCTTAAGGAAATTTTTGGTAGATCATGACATGGGCAGGAGACACGGCCATGCCACTGGCCGTGTCTCACCTAAAGGGCAAAACAAAAGGAACCAAGAAAGAAAGGAAAATTAGGCAGAAGCTGACACTGGCAGGTGACACGGCCACAAGCTTGGTCGTGTCCCATCCTAAGCCAAGAATAAAGAAGAACCAAAGAAAAGACACAAAAGTTGACATACCCAGGAGACACGGCAAAGCCATTGGCCGTGTCACATGACACGGCCACAAACTTGGCCGTGTCACTCTCATCTCCAAAGAAGCAAAGAAGAGCAAGGAGAAACAAAAGCTGACACACCCAGGTGACACAGCCAAGCCACTGGCCGTGTCACATAACATGGCCACAAGCTTGGCCGTGTCACTCCATGGAACTAAAGAAAGAAAGAAAGCATGGATTTTCAGCGAGGTTTTTGTAAAAATAAGAAGATTAGGGCAAGCAAAAGGGGATCATCCACACTTCCTGCAGTCCAACACATACTTTTCAGCTATTCTTCACTTTTCTTTTGAATTTTGATTTCACTTTAATGCAAACACTGTAGATCAAATTAGTTTTAGCCATTGCATTATTCTTTTAGCAAAAATCTGAGCAAGAGATTCTTCAGAAGCCAAAGGAAGTTTGTAATTTGGTTTTGTTCTTAAACTCTATCTCTTAAGTTTCATTGAAATTGTATTTATGAATTGTCTAATGTCTAAATTAATTTCTTTTAATTTTAATGAGATTAATTTGTTTGATAGCATCATTATGAACTAATTTTGATATAGTCTAGGGTTTGTATGGATCTACTATGATTGTATGAAATGGTTATTGCTCTTAACTGAATTATTTCTTTTATCCTTAACTGAATGGATTAATGTTAATTTATAATTGATTGGCCACCAATTATGTGTTTGAGGTATTTAGATGAAGGATTGAGAAATGAAGTCTAATGCTGGAACAATTCAATTAGGGACTTAGGTGAATTAGAGATATAAACCTAAGGAAAAGATAATTTTGACTGTAATAAGATTAATTGAAAGAGGTTTGAATGTGAGAGCTTATTTCCTTGATTTGATTAATTAAGTTGCTTGAAATATGATCTTTGAAATTAAACCAGTTGAGAGAAATAACCATTCATACATATAAATTAGTAGAGAAGTACAAACCCTAGGCTTTTCTATTAAGTGAATCAATATCCTTATTTAGTTTCCTTTCATTCCTATAAATTCAATTCATTTTCTTTTGCATTAGTTGTTCAGCAATTCAATATTATAAATCAAAAAACTACTAATTAATAACTTGTTCATTATGATCTGATAAATAATTATCCTATCTAGCTTCCTTGTGAGATGACCTTGAGGTGTTCACCGAAATACTACAGCAGCCCGTATACTTGTGAGTGTGGCTTTAGTAGTGTTTATTAGAGCGCAACAGATCCTCACCTGCTTGATCATTAGTATAGAGCCGAGCCTTGAGGTTTTGAGTTTACTCTTGACTTGGACATGCCTTGTCTAACTGAAGCCTTCTTGGATCGGTTGAAGCAAAGCTGGCCAATACGTCACACTTATCGCCTACTATAGATTTTACATTTGTCAATTCTTTAGAAAGAATAATGTTAGGATGAAAAATAATGAAAATAATAATAAGAGATATTTCTTTTCCTTTTATAATTTATCATCTCCTTTTGCTATTAAGCTATTTGTTTTATCCATATTTTGTCAAATACTTAAAATAGTACACATAGATTAATTTTAATATTAACTCTATTTTATTTAATTGGGGAACAATCAAACATAAAGCCAGTATACACAAGATCACTCTTGTCACTAACTAGCCCTTTTAGGTTTTCTAATTGACAATTTTCTCTCGTTTAGCCCTAATTGTTACCTAGCCCGCCCTTTTGGGTTTTCAACCTAGCGAGCTCTTTTTTTTGTATACATAAAACCTCTTCAACCAGTCAATGTTCATTGGCTTTACTGCACCTTTGTTCATGACTGTAGGCCCTTGATTTTGACTTGTTTCACAAGATACGGTCCTTCCCAACTAGGCCTAAATTTTTTCTTGGATCAGAGACATTAGCCTTACATTGCTTCAACACTAAGTCACCAAATCTGAACTTTCTAATCTTAACCCTTCTATTGTAGGCCCGAGCTATGTTCCTTTGATACAACTAATGATGATACAGTGCTTTCAACCTCCTCTCTTCTAATAATGGTAGTGTAGACCCTTAATTTTGACCCCAATTCAATATGGTCCTAATTAAAGAATTTTAAAATAAATTTGATCCGACTTTAAAATATTTAAAAATAGTTTATAACTTTTAAAGCAGTCAGTTCGGATTAAAGAGGCATAAATTCAATTACAAAACCCTAAATTCAAGTTGAATCGGCCAAATTAAACTTTTCGGTCCATAAGTTAAAAAAGGCAATAATAATTCCAATTGGCCGGCCTAAGCAAATGCTCATGTCGACCTAGAGGGACAAGGTTGACATGAGCATGCCTCATGTCGATCATGGAAGCCCAGATCGACATGAGGTTGGACTCATGTCTACCTGGGAACACCAGGTCGACATGAGCATGCCTCATGTCAATCTAGCAGCTCAGATCGACATGAGGTTGGGGTCATGTCAACCTAGGGCAACTAGGTCGACATGGCTTTGGTCCATGTCGATCTGTTTGCCCCAGATCAACATGGTTTCAATAAGTTTCCTAATTCAACTATAATTTGTTTCAATGAGTTTCCTAATTCAACTATAATTTGTTTTAAGGATTGATTAATATTAGGTTTTTGAGTTAGGTTAGGGCATATAAATAATAACTTTTCAGAGCAAGGAATGGGAGGAATGAAGGAAGGAACATAAAGGAGAAGAACGACAATGAACATTAACAAGGTAGCAATGAACGTTAACAAGGAGGAAGGAACATTAAAGTGAGATGACAACAAACAGAGAAGATTAGCAGCAGACATTCATCAGTCATCAATCCATCAAAGACAACAACACTATCTTTGTTCATTGTTCATCCAGAAGTCAATTGTGGAGGAATCAACGAATGGAGGTTTGATTTAATTCTTTAATTTATTTGAATTCACAGTAGTTTCATCCTTGAGTTACAACTTATTTGATTGTCCAGTATATACATTCCCTTCTATAAATATCATTAGAAGTTTGAAGATTGAGAAGCTGTTTAGGTCTAGTAGTTAACTTAAACCTCATAGTCTTGATTACTTGATTTAAACAACATGATTCGAGTTTAATGTTCATATAATCACAAAACATTATCAAAACCCTAATCTAATTGCCCAGTTACTAAAAACCCTAATCTGCTTTCCAATTTCAAAACCTCTAAATTGTTTCATTAATTCCTAAAACCCTAATTATTTTCTTAATTTTTGAAAACCTATATTATTTTATTAATTCCCAAAACCTTAAGTGTTTTCATAATTTTCCAAAACCTTAAATCATTTTATTAATTCCCAAAACCCTAATTGTTTTCTTAATTTTCCAAAACCCTAAAATTTTTTCTAAATCCAAACCTAAATTTATAAAATCTATTTTCCTAATTCAAAACACCAAAGCCTTGATCAAATTCTAAAATGTCAGAATCCTTTAATTCCAGAAAACCTAAAACCCTAACTTTAGTTGCTTAATTCCCAAACCTAGACCCAAACCCTAATTCTAATAACTTAATTCCTAAACCCTAGTTTCATAGAAACCTTAAAATCTCTTAAACCCCAAATTTCATAATCCCAGCAACCTCAAAAAAAAAACCCTAAACTCTAAATGATGAAACCTCAATTTAAATTCTAATTTCAAAAACCCTAATTCCAAAAACCCTATTCTAAGATGTAAATTCTAAATTTGTATATTTATTACTTTATTTAATTTTAGATTTGATTATGTAGTTTATTATATGTTTTGATGGTTGATTTACTTAATTTCAATGCTTGATTTATTTAATTTATCATGGATGGATATTTTCTTTATTATTATGATTATTATTTGTTTGTTTTGGTATTAAAATTGTAAGAGGTATGTTTTCACTTTGTGGGTACCTCATTAGTTAAGTATTATGTATTTTAAATTGCTTTTATATTTTGGACCAATGTAAAGGACATGTTTCCACCTTTCAGTGGGTGTCCTATTTAGTTTAGAAATGAATGATGTAATGACATGTTTCCATCCTCGGATGGGTGTCCATTTATTTGCTTTTGTTTGGACATTACTTTGATTTTAATATAATAATGATTTATTTTAATTGTTGTATGTAATATGGATAATATTGTTATACTTAAGAATTTTATAATATTAAGACCTGTAAAGGAGGCCGGTTCTGTAACACCCCAATACCTTATATAAGTACTATACATATACCTAGTATACATACGGTAAATATATAAAGAATAAGGATGCCACTTTTCGTTACCTTTTTAAAACCTGTAAAAGAATTCCAATCCATAATACGTTAATTTAAATAACATTTACCAAATCATTATCTTTATCAAAACTTCATTTATACATATACTTACTTTCTCAAACAAAATACATCAATATAAAAGTTATGCATGTATGCATTACTCTCTAGTTGGTCTCGACAAACTTTTACTCTTCTTGTGGCATAACGAAAGACTTCATATCTTCCACCTATTTACCTACGCGAATACACACCCGCGCTAAGCCCGAGAGCTTAGTAATCCAAATATAAAATAGAAACTTATAGTATAGAAGTATTAACATATAATGATATATCAATTCAATATATAATTAGTTGTTATCATACTTTCTTTTCTTTTTAATTTCATCTTTAATATATCCTAGCTAATTTCATATATGATGTACATATATACATAATATTATCACCAACCCCAATGCATCACCAATACTCAAAACCAATATATTAATACACCCACATTATATATACCATACCAATCATTATTGCAATACACACATTACATATCATACCACTCATTATTGCAATACACACATTACATAACATACCAATCATTATTGCAATACACACATTACATATCATACCAATCATGAATCACATTTCCAATGAAGACAACCTTTATCATCAACCACAATTCATTTACATATCACACTTAATAACATTATATTATTCACAATTCACCAATCATAATTCATTATTAATACTCACAATCAATATTTCAATACTTGCATTTCACATTGACAATAAAGACAGACTCGGGCCCAAAACACTAATATGCCATTCGACTTTCAGAGTTAATGCTTTGGTTTAATTATCACATTTATCATTATCCCAACTAGGCTTCAAGGATTAGGTTCAACCAAGCTTCAAGGGGAACAAAGCATGCTAAGTATCAACCCAACTTGGCTTCAAGAACCAATCCAACCTAGCTTCAAGGGTTGTAACATCTCAATTAGGGTTCAAGGGCTAGACCCAACCAAGCTTCAAGGGGAGTAAAACATGTTAAACTTCAACCCAACTTGGCTTCAAGGATCAAGTCCAACCTAACTTCAAGAGATTGTTACTATTAGGCATGCCACCAACAACAAAACTCTGAAAATGAATACCATATTAGACACACAATTCATTGATCATTCTATCATCAATATCATTCACAATTCTCATCATCATTTAGGCAAACATGCCTCACATATCTCAATTGAATTGTCATAGCCAATCACAATGGCTTCATATCACATTTGCATCATCATGGCCAATTACAATGGTTTCACAACATATCATATCTCAATCCATATGATACATATTATATCATTGATATAACATTTCAAAATATATCATTCATATAATACATTGCCATTCACAATGCATATAACATAACATTTCATCTTTTCCCAAAACACATTAACACCATTCATTATTAGAGCATTTATCATAACAAATTGCACATACCTTAAGAATGATCCTCATTTCTTCTTACCTTTCCCATTTCATATTTCATCCTTTATATTTATATATATATATATAGCAATTTACATTATTCATTTACATCCACAATATAATAGAGTATTTAACACATTCATCCAAATGTGTTAAGGTTCAAAGACATATAAGGATATACAATCAAATAGGGTTCATGCTTACCTTTTTAATGATCTTCACATCCTTCACATCATTCAATCATCACCTTAATCAAATTATATTAACAATATAATACACCCCTTAACACATTTGCAAACAAATGTGTTAAGTCTCAAATCATGTAAATAAATACAAACATATAAATTGGTACTTACCTCAAGAACTATTCCCATCCATCTATACATTTCCTCTTCCAAGAATTCTCAACAATTAGGTTAATGCAACACAATCTCTTCAAAACCTAATCCAAAGATCATTATTCATAGGTTTAGAATCATCCACATACATTTGTTTAGGTCATTCTTTGATTACAAAGTATTTAGAGTGTATATAAAATGTTTAGGAGCAAAAGACTTTTGAAGAATCAAACAATGCATGAAGAACCAAAAACCATTACAGTAGCAAACACACCCAAGGGACACGGCCAAGCTTGTGGCCGTGTCTCTCAAGACCAAAACTTCCCGAGGCAGACACGGGCAAGGACACGGCCGTGTCTCTTAACACAACTCAGGCAGTAGCAAACACATTCAAAGGACACGGCCAAGCTTGTGGCCGTGTCACCCCAAAACCTATCCAACACGGCAAAAATTCTCTAGGCTTGGCCGTGTCTCTCAAAAATAATAAGTCTTGGTCGTGTCTCAACTTGCTTTTGGCCGTGTCACTCAAGAACAAAACCCTAATTGTGGCCAAAACACTTCTAATGGCATTTAGACACAATATGCACAACATAAACTCAATCCAATGGATGTAATCAAAGTCATTAACACTTATTTTGCATGTTTAACACAATATTCACAATTAACCATACATTTAATCATTCACCAATTCAAAACCCTAAAACCAACTTATCTCTTGATCCTTCACAATCAACATCCACTTAAACTTACAATCTTCACAACCAAACCAACACCAATTCAACCTTTTAACTTACAATCAATACTAACACTTATAAACACAACTCAAACACACCAAATCACAAAATCAACAAACCCTAATTCACTTCACACAAAACTTCAAAATAACCAAGAAAAACAAGAGAGTACTTACCTTAAATGAAGAAATTCCACAAATCTTTAACCAAATCCTTTGTTTCCTTCTTCAATTTAATTCTTGCATCAAGAACACCTCTCTGCTCTCTCCTTTCTTGAATGGCCGGCACACCAAAGAGAAGAAAAGAAAAATAAACAAAAGTCAACTTCCTCTTCTTCTTTAAATCTCCACCAAGAGATTTTAACCAAGCAATTACCTATATACCCTTTTCCATTTAACTTAACTTTTGTCACTTGTATGCCCATAATAGTAATTTCACATATCCAAATAAATATCCTCTTTTATTGACTCTCCCTTTTGACTAATGTATATGTTAGTTATACCACCATATACCCAACATATACATTTCTCTCTACACCTTACTTTCCTTTTTAAAACAACACATACACATTCTCTTTTAATTTCTTTCCTCTTTCAAATCAAATATACATTCGATCCAATTAAAACAACAACAATATTCAAGACTTCTAGGGCATACATGGGGATATTACAGGTTCCAATGAACCGGGTGTTGTGGGGGTGCTGGGCCATTTCTCACCTTCCCCACATGTACCGAACTTTTCGAACCCATTAGGGGGTTGGGGATTCCTTAGGAATCGAGTCATCTACCCCTTTCTTTTTCCCGGCCTGTCCGGGTGGGGACTCCATTTTCTTCGGGATTAGGTCCATGTTCTTTAACGCCCAGAGCCTAAACAGTGCGAAAGTCACAAGAACCATTTCACCAGGAGTGGGGGCAAAAATCCCCGCTCACAGGTAGCTGTGTATATCTGCTTACTACCCACTTTGTCTCAGGCAGTTCAGCTTCCAGGACCACTCTCAATGACTTGATCTCTATCTCAGTTGGCAACACTACTTCTATCCCATAAACCAAAGAAAACGGTGTCATTCCAATCGGTGTTGGCGCACTTGCTCTGTACACCCACAAAGTAAAAGGAAGCATGTCCGACCAATCCTTGTATGTCTTGGTCATCTTGGATAGAATCTGCTTAATTGTCTTGTTCATTGCTTTTACTGCCTCGTTAGCCTTCGGTCAATAAGGAGAGGATCGGTGATGATGGATTTGGTATTTTGAGAATAAGTCCCTAACTGCTCCTTGAAACTGTACCCCATTGTTTGATATCACATTGTGTGGGACCCCATACCTGTAGATGAGATTCTTTTCAATAAATCTAGCCATTTGCCTTGCCCCTAGCTTATTGAAAGATTTAGCTTTGACCCACTTTGAAAAATAATCCACTGCTACTATGATAAAACAGTGACCATTTGAAGCCGTGAGATGTATCTCTCCTATAATGTCAATCCCCTAAGTTGCAAAGGGCCCGGGTGAAGACATAGAATACAATTCTTCGGGAGGCATGTGATTTAAATTACCATACATCTGACATTGCTAGAATTTATTCACAAACTCAATGCAATCTTTCTCCATGGTCAACCAGTAGTAACTTGTTGAATTATCTTCTTAACTAAGGCTAAAGCACTCATGTGTGCACCATAACTTCCCGCGTGTATTTTTGACATGATGTGCTCAACTTTAGGCTTCCTTAAGAATCTCAAGTGTACCCCATTAGGCCATCTTCGTTACAACTCTCCATGAAAGGTGATATATTATAAGGACCATCACCTTATGGCTCTTCTCTCTTCCCTTATTACCCCCAAAGGGTATTCCTTATTCTCCAAAAATCGTCTTATAGTGTCATACCATGCATCATGGTCTGTATCAAGTTCTATGATTGTCTCATATTCATAGCAAAGAGTTGATGAACTGGTCAAAACCAGAGGCTTAAGAAATAAGTTGATAGGATTTTCCCATACAAAAGCCAATGTGGCTAGGGCATCGGCCATCTGGTTTTCTTCTCCTGGTAGGTGTATAAACTTGCACTCCTTAAAATTCTTCTTCATCATGATCAAGTAATGGTGGTATGGTTTTAACTTCTCTTCTTTTAACTCCCACTCTCCATTTACTTGGGATATTTCTAGCAATGAATCACCAAAGACTTGCACCTTATCCACCTTCATAATCATCATGGTTTTCGAACCAAAATACATGCCTCATACTCCTCTATATTATTGGTCGCCCTGAACTTCAACTTCTTAGCTAAAGGGATAAGCTCTGCTTCGGGTAATTCTAGTATAAATCCTAAACCTACTCCTTTCCTATTCATTGCTCCAGCGAAATACATCTTCCATCCTTGTACTTCTATGGCCACTAAATGCTCATTCAGGAAATTTCAATACTACCTCTTCGCTATTCGGCAATGTTTGCTAGGCCAGAAATTCTGCCACTGCTCTACCTTTGATTATTTTCCTATTTACATACTCAATCTCAAATTCTTCCAGAATTATTAACCATCTCGCATATTTCCTAATCAAAGAGGGTATCTCCCTTAAGTACTTCATAGGATCCAACCTAAAAATTGCTTGCACACTATAAGATTAAAAGTAATGCCGCCACTTCTTAGAAGACCAAACCACATCTATAGAAGTCTTTTCAATGATGCTATACTTAATTTCATAAGGTAGGAGCTTTCTACTCAAATAATAGACTGCATGCTCAACCCCTGACTCATCTGCTTGGGTAGCATTGCTCCTATTGACTCTTCTTCTACTTCTAAGAATAGTAACAAGGGTTTATCGGGTTTAGGCGGTTTCAAAATAGGTGGATTTAGCAGATACTCCTTTATATGCTCAAAGGCCTTTTGACACTCTTCATTCCACTTGACTGGCTGATTCTTTTTAAGAATTTGAAGATAGGTTCGCAAATCATGGTGAGCTTTGCTATAAACCTGCTAATGTACTGCAACCTACCAATAAACCCCTAAACTTCTCTCTTTGTCTTAGGGGCTGGCATATCCCTGATTGCCTTAACCTTGTTAGGGTCAATCTCAATGCCATTTGGACCAATCATGTGTCCCAACAGCTTTCCTGAAGTAACCCTAAATATGCACTTCTTCAACTTTAACCTTAGCTTATACTTCACAGCTCTCTCAAAGAATAATTCTAAGTTTTGAAAGTGCAGCTCCCTTGTATCCAACTTTATGCATCATATCATGAAACAAGGTGGTGGCCATCCTCTAATAGGTTGCTCCAGCATTCTTTAACCCAAATGGCATCACCCTATAATAGAATATACCCCACATAGTAATGAAGGTAGTTTTGACTTTATCCTCTTGGGCCATTAACACTTGGTTGTATCTGAAAAATCCATCTACGAACGAGTGTAGCACGCTAGAGGCAGCACTATCAATAAGGACATCTATGTGGGTAAAGGAAAATCATCTTTAGGGGAAGCCTTGTTCATGTCCCTATAGTCCACACGGACCTTAATTCTTCCATCTTTCTTTGGCATGGGTACTATATTGGCTAGCCAATCTGGATAATCTATCACTTCTAGGAACTTTAATTATATTTGTTTAGTGACATCTTCTTTAACCAATTCAGCCCATTTCGATTTTAACTGTCTAAGCTTTTGTTTGACAAGTTTCATGTGAGTGTAATCAGATGCTTGGCTATGTCTCTATCTATTCCAGGCATATCCTTATAAGACCAAGCAAAAATCTATTCATATTTTTTAAATATTTTTTCAAATCACTCTCTCTCATCAGGAGTAAGGTCGGATGCTATGCTAATGTTTTTAGGATTTTTGGTTGTTCACAAATTTAATGATTGTGTATCAACAGAGTTAATATTAAAGATGCTTATATAACCACTATTTGAATGTATACAACCAGGAAAAACATCACATAAGTAAGCAAAATCAGACTTTATTGCATTCATTTTGGAAAAGAAAACATCATCATCCTCATACAAAGTAGACAAATTAAAATTAAAATTAAAATCAAAATCAAAATCATTATTCTCAAAATCATAAAGTAGAACATCTTCAAACTTCTTTTCAACTAGAGCAATAATCTCCTTTGGAGTCTTCTTGGATTTCAGGATAGCTTCCTTCTTCCCTTCTAGATTGGGCTCTTTGTCGACTGGCAGGGTGAGCTCTTTCTTCACTTGTTCCACCAGTTTGGCAACATCAGTAAAAATCTCAAAACCCGAGATTAACTTTTCCATGTACATGACTGGCTCGGGCTTCCCTTAGAGTGGTCCCATGCCTGGAGCTTTGACAAAAATCTCTTCAAGTGGTGGGAAGGTCATCTTCTTATTCTTCCTTGGATGAACATCTTTGCTAGCTTCTTCATACCCTAACCCTTTCTTGGAAGTTTGAGTCTTGAAGTCTAGAAACTTTGTCAACCTGGCCTTACCCTTTCCAAGACCAGCACCAGGAAGGTAGCTCATGTTCTTGATCATGTTCAAGACCTTAGAGTCTAGTACTTCATCATCAGAAATTGCAGCTACTTGGAAACCATTGAGAGGCCTCTCAAACATTAGAGCATTTACCACCTTATTATCTTTCCCTCAATGACTACCGTCTCATCTCTGTTTGGGAACTTGATCTTTTAATGAAGGGTGGAATTTACCCCACCAAGAGGATGAAACCATGGTCATCCCAAAAGTAGAGAAAAAGTAATAGGTATGTCCAAAACTACAAATTCTACCATAGACTCAATTGTGCCAACCTTTATAATAGCTTTGAATGTCCCTTCGGCGTACCTCTTAGTATTTTCATAAGCTTTAATGGTTACCTCAGTTGGGCTTAGATACCTTGTTGACATACAAGCTTTGGCAAGATTTTAAGTGGGCAAACATTTATGGTGGACCCATCATCAACCATCACATATGGAGTCCTTTTTCTTTTGACTTCTACTTTGATAAAGAGAGGGCGGACGTGATCTCTCCCCTCTTCTGGTAAATTCGCATCTGAGAACAATACCATTCCGACATCAACTTCGCTCTTCTTTTGAATATCTTTGCATTTCATCACTCCTTCAACTTTCATGAAGTTAACCAGCTCATCCAGTGTTATAGAGGTGGAAATTGGCATGCTAGGGTTTTTTTCTTCCTCCCTCATCCATGTATTTAATACTAGTATTTATAGGAAAATAAAGAGTCCTAATCCTCTTTTAATAAGGAAATACCAATTGTTTAGAAAAAATTAGAAAATTGGATAAAACAAGGTTTGGTCAAAAAATTGCCAACGCGCGGGCTGTCAGGCCCACGGGCTGCGCTGGCAAAAACGGGCACGGTGGGCTAGCTGGCAAGCCAATTTGCCCCAGAATTGGCTACGACGAATTGGGTAGTGCCCAATTCACCCCAAATTGCTATCTACGGTAAAATGGGGTGCTGCCGCGCGTCGCTCGCTGATCCATCTGATTTTTTTAATTTTTTTTAATTTTTATCACAAATAACTATTAAATATTATTAGTAATTAAAATATTATTAAAATAAATAAAATATCACAAAAATTATTTTAGACTATCGGATTTGAATGGGTCAAAAATTAAGGGTCTACAATGAGAATGGAATGATGTGATATCCATATGCATTGTGCATTTGTATTGCATTTGAGTTTTATTGTTATCAAGTTTGTATTACTAGGCTTTTGGCTTAGTACGATTGTTTTCATTACGAAGGTGATAGGGTAGATTCAGCTGAGCCGGAGAGTTTTTCTAGACCAGGTCGGGTCTAGACTTGTGGTTGTGCTTGTAGAGTTGATATCAAAATCAGAAATACTGTTTGCAGCATGTATATATTTTATGTTATTGTATATTTTTGGGTATTATGTATATTATATAATATTTTTGCATTTTATGTATTGTAAACTATAAAGAACATTTTGGTTAAGTTATTTGAAATGGGGGTTTAAATGTGTTCTAAATTATAAATATATATATATATATAAATGTTTGAGAAACTTGATGAAATTGAGGAGTATGGGTGAAATGGTGGTTTGAAATTATTTGGGAGTGTTTTCTGATGCAGGTTGTGTTTTGCTGAATTTTGGGAACGTCCAAATTACAGACAAAACTCTAGCAAATTTTTTCCAGCGATTTTCATATAAAATGTTTATTTTGGGTTCCTACAACAAGTAAAGAATATTTATATACTATTTAATTTTATATATTTAGTATTTGAAATTTTAAATCATAAACATGAATTTTTATTAAACCGATCTGTGTTATATTTGTGCCGTGTATGCGTATTTTACATATCCTGAAAATATGTATTGTATATATATAAGGTATAAGTGTGTTACATTTATTTTGGTTTCAGAGCCTAGGTTTGAGGTTCTCGACCTATGTGGGTTGATAGAGAGAGAAAATGGAGGATTTGAAAATAGTTTTCAATTGTAATACATGCATTGTGTTTAGTTCATTTTTATACTAGTTTTTAGTATGATTTTATGTGTGTTTTAGTTAATGTTTTGATTGATTTTTGTTTTAAGTTTGTTTAAAGTGTTTGTTTTTAGGTTTGAGAGCAAAAATACCCTTGGAAGATCAAAACCGGGCAAGAAAAGCATGAAACGAGCAAGACATGGCCAAGCCAAGCAAGACATGGCCATGTCCCTCAAACTTTCTTCAAGGCAGTAGCTGACAAACCCAGAGATACGGCCAAGCCTCTGGCCGTGTCTCATTCAAAAGGAAAAACAAAGAACAAAGAAAAGAAAGAGCAAAAAAAAAAATGAAGGCAGGAAGAGACACACTCAGAGACACGGCCAAGCTTGTGGCCGTGTCACCTGACATGGCCAAGACAAAAATGGCTTGGCCGTGTCCCATTCAAACCAAGAACAAGAGAGCAAGCAAAGAAGGAAAGAAAAGAAGCAGAAACGGACACTGTCAAGGGACACGGCCAAGACACTAGCCGTGTCACATGACACGGCCGTGTCCTCTGGCCGTGTCTCAATCTGTAACAAAGAGAGTGAGGGACACGGCCAGGAGCTTGGCCGTGTCCCAAAGAAAAAAAATCAAGAGACACGGCCAAGCTCCAAATGGCTTGGCCGTGTCAACTCTCACAACCAAAGAGAAGAAAGAAAGAAAAGAAAGGTCCCGTGAGGGACACGGCCAAATGACACGGCCGTGTCCCATGAAAAATCAAGAGACACGGCCAAGCCACTCTTGGCTTGGCCGTGTCACCTCAAGGAAGAGACCAAGAGACACGGCCAAGACACTCTTGGCTTGGCCGTGTCCCACCTGAAAAGTCAAAATTCTTTCAACAAAGTGGGGAACAAGTGGGAGACAAAGACTTATTGCTTGCCAAAAGAAATATTAAACAAATAACAAGTGGGGGACAAAGGGAAATGAGATGAGTTGGAAGGCATGGGTGTGTATTTTGAATGAATTAAAAGGAGAGGAAGAGGAAAATGGGGGCAGTTCTTGTGTTCTTGGAGCCAAAATTTCTGCAAAATGTGGGAGAGGGAGAGAGTGACACTCTCCCTTGTCCCTTCACCTCCAAACCTCCATTTCCATCCTCTCCACCTTCTCCATCTTGCATTGATAGGATCTTTGAGGTTCTTTGGGATAAATTGGGTTACAAGTTCTCAAAGGTTGAAGAAACTTCATTGAAGGGATTGGTGACTTGAGAAAGCTCCATTCCATCTTCCAAAGGCAAAATCCATTGAAGGTTGGTGACTTGAGAAAGCTCCATCCAAAGGTTTGGTGACTTGAGAAAGCTCCATTCCACATTGCAAAGGGAATCAACCATTGAAGAGGGCTTGAGTTCTTCATCAAATACATCAAGTGGAGCTAGGAGGAAGACTAGCAATCCTACTCTTGGCATCTTCACAAGGGGTTTTTCTATTCTCTCTTTTAATTCATTTCTTATTGTTGTTGTTGTATTAATAGAATTGATATTGCAATGGACAATTTGTATTTGTGTTATATTGAGTTGAATGAATGTGTTAAATTGATGATGTTGAGCTAAATACCCATGTTTAGGGTTTATAGTATATTTGGTTGAATGTCTTGATTTGATATTTACATTGATGTTCCTTGTTGATTGGTTGATTGTATTGTATTAAATGCTAGGTTGATAGATTAGCTACCTATTGATCTTTGAATATTGGATGTCGGACCGAGAGGTGAAATCCGATATCGGAACTATATAATCGACCACCCTATGAATGAATTAGAAATATAAGTTCTAGGGTTTCGTTAATTTGGTAATGTAAAAGAATTGGTCATTGTTAATTCATGAATGTGAGAACTAATGGATTGGTAATTGACTAATTAATCTTAAGGAACAAATTAATTACAAGGTTATGTTAATGGATAATTGAGAATTGAGCTTTGATTGAATGGACCTATGACCCTAGGCACCTTCCCAAGAATCGATTTGATCTTGTACAAACTTCACACATTAATCTCTACGCACGGTTAATTTTAGGTTTAAATTATTCTCGCACCATCTCGACACAACAAACTCTCGCATTTAAATAAATTGTCAATCAAGCTATTACGAACCATACCTTCTTGGGGAAACCACCTTGGGGCGATCACCTTTGCTACAGCTACCTCGTATACTTGCGAGTGACGCTTTGTAGTAGTACTTAATTTGACCGCAACAAGTTTTTGGCGCCGCTGCCCGGGATGGTTGTCGCAGTAGTAATAGTTTGATTTTTCTTTTCATTGTTTGTTTATTTTCTGTGAATTGTTTGTTTGTTTTCTTTTAATTTTTTATTTGTTTTGTTTGAATTTTTTGTTATTTGTTTTCATTAAGTTGCTGAGTGCCTTTTGTAAAGATACAGTTTCCAAGGCACGGAGGAGTTTATGATAGGAACGACGATTCTGAAATGGCATGGCAATTAGCAGAATTGACGAACCAACTTAAGATGCTAAATGCTAGAGGACAAACACCTATGCCTACTCGTGAAGTATGTTCAGCATGTAGCATTGTAGGACATAGCGCAAACATGTGTTCATTTGGTTATGGACAATATCAAGAGAGGCAAGAGGAAGAATATGTCTATGAAAGTTTCCAGCAAAGGGGTAGAAGTAACCCATATTCCAATCCTTGTAATCCAAATTGGAGAAACTACCCAAATTTTTCTTGGGAAGACCATCAGCACATTCCACCTCCAAATTTTTTTCAACCTTACCAAAGAAATCCTTACTCTCTAGAACAATATTCAAATCAAGATCACCTTAAGAAACCCACACTTGAAGATAGTTTGAATGCCTTCATTCAAATTAGCACGCAAAATCATAGTAAACTTAAGGAACCCACTTTGGAAGATAGTTTGAATGCCTTCATTCAAATTAGCTCACAAAACCATGATAAATTCGAGAAATCCACAGTGGAGGATGATTTGAATGCTTACCTTCAAATTAGCACAGAAATTCAGGAAGGAAGCAATGAGAGGTTTGATTCTTTGGAGGAATCATTGAAGAGGGTGGAAAAGCAAGTTGGACAACTGTCACATCAACTCCAAGCACACCAAGAGGAGGAATTTCCTATCCAATTGGAGCAAATAGAGGTAATCACAAATTTTAAGAATGAACAGGTGATATATAACAATTTTTGTTATTACTTTGATGCAGGAAATAACAACGAAGAAGATGGCGAGGAAATGCAATCAGACATAGAGGAGTTAATTCAATCAAAGGAGGAGGAGAATTTGGAAGCATCGACTTCGATAAAATTGCATGAACCTCCAAATCCTTGTATGCCATCAATCCCATTCCCAAGTAAGCTGAATGCACAGAAACAAGGTACGCAACTTTCTGAACTCCATGACTTGCCCTATAGTGAAAATAGTGTAGATAAGCTTGAGGTGGCAATGACCATAGAAGTAGAGCCTAATTCTTCCAATTTAGAAATTGATGAGAGCAATTTACTATTAAATAATGAGATTGTTGAGGGGGAGCTTCAAATTGCTAAAGAGGATGAAGAAGTGATTCAACCAAACTTGGTTGAACTTAAAAAGACCCCTAGAATTATGAAAGATGTTTTGGTTGGGGATTGCAGCATGCAACAAATTATAATCTCTCCCACCCTTAGTGGTGAGAATGAGCAAAAACCATATATAACCATGTTGCAAACTGAAAAAGGGTCTTACCACGTCCCTATAGCATTAGTGAATCAAGCTAAAACAACCCCCACATGTTCTTTTTGGACAACTGCTCTCCTAAGAATGCTACCTAGGCTTTTCATTACATTGGGCACATTTCAAAGTTGCATGGTGTTCATCCTCTCGATCATGGGCTCCAATTGCATTATGGGTGGAAGGAGCCCCACACATCATATATGGGAACGATGGAAATCAGGTATCATCTAAACTTTCTCTGTAGTATGCATGCTCACATTGAGGGCAATGTGAATTTTTAAGTGTGGGGTGCATTTGGTGTTTTATATTTTTACTTTTAATTGCATTTTGTTTAGGTTTTAGTTACTGTTTTTAATGTTTTTCGTTGAATAAATGAATTTTAGAAAGTTCAATTGTTATAAAAATTGTTGATAGATGACCTTTGAATTTTTGAAGCATCAATTTGAGAATTGAGTAGAATTGGTGCTTATTGTCAATTTTGTCATTTTTTCTTTGCATTGCCATTAACCTAGTGAGGAATTGAGCCATCAACTTATCATTATTGTTGTGGGTGAACATCTTTGATTGATGAGTTGCTAGAACTTGCTTTGACATACATTTTAAGATTGCATAAAAATTTCAATTTTGCATCAAAATGATTAAGGCAATTAGGTGAACCACTTTGGCTTAAAAAGACCAACCCTATTTTTAACCTTAGTTAGCCAATTTTGAGCCTATTTTATTTTTGCTTTTCTTTCTTTTTCACAACTCCATTAGCTTGAACCTTGTTGTTTAACTCTTATCCTTTCATTAGGTCAAGAGCATTTTAAGAGCGTTTATGACCGAGTGTTGTGTTGAATTAAGTGTGGGGTTAAATTTAGTAGGTTTAATGTGGCAAAGCAAAATAAAAAAAATAATAAAAATAAAAAAAAGAAAAAGAAAATATATATAATAATAATAAGAATAATTGTTATTCTTGTTGAAAGGGTTGGAATGTATCATTACAAGATTTCATAAGTGAGTTTCCTTGAAAAGTTCTTTAATGTCAAAGGGTAGATGAGAGGAAGGTGTTTTGGGATTGTTGGGTTACATATATAAATGGTTACTTCATTCTTGAAGTGCTCTTGAACTTAATGATTAAGCTCACATTTCCTAAATATCATGCCTTTACCTTAGCCTCATTACAACCCAATAAAGACCTTTTGATTGATGCTTGATTGTTATTTTGTGGTGGGGATTTGATTGATAAGCAAGCCTATGGTAATAATCTTTCATTGATTGTTATGAGTGTAAACACCACCATGATCAAACACTTGTAAGAGTTGGTGAGGGAGCGATAACAATGGTTATGCATGGAAAGCCACTTAATTGCATGAGTGTCGATTTTGTTTGATTCGATATTGATTGCGGACTTAAGGATAGGGAAATCTTGATGCATCTTTATAACTCTTGAACTTAACAAAATTCATCTTGTTTAGTGTGTTTTGATTTTAGCCTTGCTTGGGGACAAGCAAGGAGTTAAGTGTGGGGTATTTGTTTAGTTCATTTTTATACTAGTTTTTAGTATGATTTTATGTGTGTTTTAGTTAATGTTTTGATTGATTTTTGTTTTAAGTTTGTTTAAAGTGTTTGCTTTTAGGTTTGAGAGCAAAAACACCCTTGGAAGATCAAAACTGGGTAAGAAAAGCATGAACCAAGCAAGACATGGCCAAGCCAAGCAAGACATGGCCATGTCCCTCAAACTTTCTTCAAGGCAGTAGCTGATACACCCAGAGACACAGCCAAGCCTCTGGCCGTGTCTCATTCAAAAGGCAAAACAAAGAACAAAGAAAAGAAAGAGCAAAAAAAAATGAAGGCAGGAAGAGACACACTCAGAGACACGGCCAAGCTTGTGGCCGTGTCACCTGACACGGCCAAGACAAAAATGGCTTGGCCGTGTCCCATTCAAACCAAGAACAAGAGAGCAAGCAAAGAAGGAAAGAAAAGAAGCAGAAACGGACACCGTCAAGGGACACAGCCAAGACACTGGCCGTGTCACATGACACGGCCGTGTCCTCTGGCCGTGTCTCAATCTGTATCAAAGAGAGTGAGGGACACGGCCAGGAGCTTGGCCGTGTCCCAAAGAAAAAAAAATCAAGAGACACGGCCAAGCTCCAAATGGCTTGGCCATGTCAACTCTCACAACCAAAGAGAAGAAAGAAAGAAAAGAAAGGTCCCGTGAGGGACACGGCCAAATGACACGGCCGTGTCCCATGAAAAATCAAGAGACACGGCCAAGCCACTCTTGGCTTGGCCGTGTCACCTCAAGGAAGAGACCAAGAGACACGGCCAAGACACTCTTGGCTTGGCCATGTCCCACTGAAAAGTCAAAATTCTTTCAACAAAGTGGGGAACAAGTGGGAGACAAAGACTTATTGCTTGCCAAAAGAAATATTAAACAAATAACAAGTGGAGGACAAAGGGAAATGGGATGAGTTGGAAGGCATGGGTGTGTATTTTGAATGAATTAAAAGGAGAGGAAGAGGAAAATGGGGGGAGTTCTTGGGTTCTTGGAGCCAAAATTTCTGCAAAATGTGGGAGAGGGAGAGAGTGACACTCTCCCTTGTCCCTTCACCTCCAAACCTCCATTTCCATCCTCTCCACCTTCTCCATCTTCCATTGATAGGATCTTTGAGGTTCTTTGGGATAAATTGGGTTACAAGTTCTCAAAGGTTGAAGAAGCTTCATTGAAGGGATTGGTGACTTGAGAAAGCTCCATTCCATCTTCCAAAGGCAAAATCCATTGAAGGTTGGTGACTTGAGAAAGCTCCATCCAAAGGTTTGGTGACTTGAGAAAGCTCCATTCCACATTGCAAAGGGAATCAACCATTGAAGAGGGCTTGAGTTCTTCATCAAATACATCAAGTGGAGCTAGGAGGAAGACTAGCAATCCTACTCTTGGCATCTTCACAAGGGGTTTTTCTATTCTCTCTTTTAATTCATTTCTTATTGTTGTTGTTGTATTAATAGAATTGATATTGCAATGGACAATTTGTATTTGTGTTATATTGAGTTGAATGAATGTGTTAAATTGATGATGTTGAGCTAAATACCCATGTTTAGGGTTTATAGTATATTTGGTTGAATGTCTTGATTTGATATTTACATTGATGTTCCTTGTTGATTGGTTGATTGTATTGTATTAAATGCTAGGTTGATAGATTAGCTATCTATTGATCTTTGAATATTGGATGACGGACCGAGAGGTGAAATCCGATATCGGAACTATATGATCGACCACCCTATGAATGAATTAGAAATATAAGTTCTAGGGTTTCGTTAATTTGGTAATGTAAAAGAATTGGTCATTGTTAATTCATGAATGTGAGAACTAATGGATTGGTAATTGACTAATTAATCTTAAGGAACAAATTAATTACAAGGTTATGTTAATGGATAACTGAGAATTGAGCTTTGATTGAATGGACCTATGACCCTAGGCACCTTCCAAAGAATCGATTTGATCTTGTACAAACTTCACACATTAATCTCTACGCACGGTTAATTTTAGGTTTAAATTATTCTCGCACCATCTCGACACAACAAACTCTCGCATTTAAATAAATTGTCAATCAAGCTATTAAGAACCATACCTTCTTGGGGAAACCACCTTGGGGAATTCACCTTTGCTACAGCTACCTCATATACTTGCGAGTGACGCTTTGTAGTAGTACTTAATTTGAGCGCAACACATTGGCAGTGGCAGTTTCTTATATCTAATACAGTAATTTCTGCTGTGTTTGCAGATATAGGTAGTTATGGCATCTTGGATACATCAGTCTGCAGAGGGTAGTGCAGAGAGTGTGGCTCCTGATGAGGGTAGAGATGGAGCTAGAGTTGTGTTTGCCGGTGAGGCGTCTGTTTCTGTGCATGTGAGACTAGTAGCTGATGAGATTTCACCTGGCTGGGTACGACATATGGTAGAGTTGTTGAGGCAGGCTCCAGTTCAGCAGCCACAGCCACAGTTGCTAGTGAGGAAGTCTGATAAGCTGAGAAAGTTTAGAGTTGAGGACTTCGTTGATACTATAGACCCTGTTGTAGCAGAGCAGTGGCTAGACAGAGTTGAGAGAGTGTTCATACAGCTGTAGTCTAGTCCAAAAGAGAAGTTTGATTATGCCAGATCTCTTCTACAAAAGGATGCATATGATTGGTGGAAGATGGTTCCACATGCTCTGGATGATCCACAAGTCTTGACTTATGATGATTTCCTACGGGAATTTGAGCAAAAGTATACTCCGAGGAAGTATAAGGATGCAAGAAGATGGAGTTCCTGAGTATGCAATAGGATACCAGGACAGTGACAAAGTATGAGATCGAGTTTATCCGATTGAGTCATTATGCTGGTGGGATCATTTCTGATGAGATGATAGGTGTAGGAGATTTGAGGAGGGACTGAGACCCTCTATCCCGTGTATCATAGTAGGCTCTCGATATTAAGATTTTTCTCAATTGGTTGTAGCTGCTAGGAGTGTAGAGAGAGCACAGGGTCTTGCAGCAGCTACCAGGATTGAGGAGACCAGTGCTAGGAGACCCCAAAGTGAGGCAGGGTCTTCATCAGTGAAGAGAGGCCAAGGGGGATATTTTCAGAGGTTCAATAGGAGCCAGGGGCAGTTTGGCAGGTCAGTATAGCAGCAGAGACAGAGACAGAGACCTGCAGTTTCAGTGGCTAGTGCTCCGACCCCAGTGGCTCAGAGTCCTGCTCCACCTACTTGTATTCATTGTGGTAAAGCACGCAGAGGTGTCTGCTAGTCGAGAGGTGCTTCGAGAGTGTGTTTTAGATGTGGATTGTCATATCATTTTATCAGAGATTGTCCAAAGCCACCAGAGGATAGACAGGCAGATACTATAGCTTCTTGACCTAGTGTCAGAGGAGGTCGTGGTGGAATAAGTTTTGGTAGAGGTGGTCGATCTAGGACTAGTCAGAGAGGAGGTTCTACATTCGGAGGTAGTAGACCAGATGAGGCAGGACCATCACAGCGTGTTTATGTGATGCAGAGGCAGCCAGATGCTTTAATTATTATTGCTGGTACTTTTACTTTATTTGGTACTTCAGTTCTTGCATTAAGACCCTGGGTCAACTCATTCTTACCTCAGTGCATCCATTTTGCTTGTAAGTGATTTATATTCTGTGTCCTTAGGATTTGATGTTTTGGTCACAAATCATTTAGGGCATAGTATTGTGGTGAGCAGGGTGCACCGAGATAGCTCGGTTGTTGCTCAGGATGAGGAATTTCTCAAGGACCTGATTGAGATGCCTTTTAGGGAGTATGATATGATTTTGGGCATGGATTTGTTATCCTGGCATGGGGCTATGTTAGATTGTCAGAAGAAATGTGTTACTTTTAGAACACGTGATGGTAGGGATGTGATGTATCTAGTGAGCAGAGGTATCTTTCATCAATGTTTGTTTCAGCTGTTTTAGCTAGGAGGATGATTCAGAAGGGATGTGAGGCTTATCTTACTCATGTTGTAGGTACCAGAGTAGTGGAGTCCTAGCTTGACAGTATACCCACAAATGGAAAGTTTTCAGATGTTTTCCTTGATGAGTTGCCAGGGGTACCTCCTGAGAGAGAAGTGGAGTTTGGTATCAATTTGTTGCCTAGTACCACTCCTATATCTATTACCCCTTATCGGATGGCACCTACTGAGTTGAGAGAGTTGAAGGTGTAATTGTAGGACTTGTTGGAAAAAGGGTTCATCCTCCCTAGTGTGTCCCCGTGGGGAGCACCTGTGTTGTTTGTGAAGAAGAAGAATGGCACCTTGAGAATATGTATTGATTATAGGCAGTTGAATAAGGTGACTATCAAGAACAAATATCCTTTTCCTCGGATAAATGATCTCTTTGATCAGTTGAAGGGAGCAACAGTATTCTCTAAGATTGATCTAAGATCAAGGTACCATCAGTTGAGAGTTAGAGATGTGGATGTACCCAAGATAGTTTTTTGGATGAGGTATGTGTATTATGAGTTTCTAGTGATGTCCTTTGGATTGACGAATGCACCATCAGCTTTTATGGATTTGATGAACAGGGTGTTCAGACCATATTTATATCAGTTTGTGGTGGTCTTCATTGATGACATTTTGGTGTATTCGCATAATGAGGAGGATCATGATAGGCATTTATTGATTATATTGTAGACTCTGAGAGAGAAGCAGTTGTATGCTAAGCTATCTAAGTGTAAGTTCTGGCTCGATCAGGTAGCTTTTCTCAGTCATGTGGTTTTAGCAGAGGGTATTAGAGTTGATTCGAGTAAAGTTGAGGCTATTTTGAATTGGAGTCCATCAAAGATTGTGACAGAGGTTAGAAGTTTTCTGGGTTTGGCAGGCTATTATCATCTGTTTGAGAAGGGTTTTTCTATGATAACTACACCACACACCAGATTACTTTGGAAAGGAGTTAGATTTGTGTGGACAGATCAATGTCAGATGAGTTTTGAGCAGCTGAGGGAGATGTTGACTCAGGCTCTTGTCCTTACCCTACCTGTGGAAGGTAAACCTTATGTGATTTACAGTGATGCTTCACATTGTGGTTTAGGTTGTGTTCTGATGCAGAAACGTAGAGTCATTACTTATGCCTCTCGATAGTTGAAGCCACATGAGCTGAATTACCCGACTCATGATTTGGAATTAGCAGTTATAGTTTTTGCCTTGAAGATTTGGCGACATTATTTGTATGGGGAAAAGTGTTTCATTTATACAGATCACAAGAGTTTGAAATACCTGGGTGTTCAAAGAGAGCTGAATCTTCGGTAAAGACAATGGTTAGAGTTGATTAAAGACTATGACTATTTGATTGATTATCATCCTGGCAAGGCAAATGTTGTTGCTGATGCCTTGAGCCGGAAGTCTTTAGCAGGTTTGACTGCTTATTCTCTCTCATTGCTTGTTGAGTTGAGAGCATTGAATGAAAGATTTGGGTCTTGTGATGATGGTGCTTTGATGGCTCAGTTGCAATTGATGCCAGTCTTGTTGGATCATATTAGGGAGGCTCAGTTAGTAGATGAGAGAATTCAAAAAATTGTTTTGGTTTGTCAGAAGGGGGAGAGTCGAGACTTTCATGTGAGAGATGATGGCAGTCTATGGTACAGGGATAGGTTGTGTATTCTTGATGATGCAGAATTGAAAAGAATGATATTAGAGGAAGCACATCAGTCACTTTATGCTATGCACCCTGAGAGTACCAAGATGTATCTGGACTTGAAGCGACATTATTGGTGGTTAGGTATGAAGAGGGAATATGGGT
The DNA here is from genome assembly GCA_947685225.1 of Garcia nutans. Taxonomy (NCBI): domain Eukaryota; kingdom Viridiplantae; phylum Streptophyta; class Magnoliopsida; order Malpighiales; family Euphorbiaceae; genus Garcia; species Garcia nutans. The sequence continues at coordinate 21,379,127 of CANTUV010000005.1, forward strand.
GAAATGGTGATTTGAAATGAGGGTTTAAATATGCTCTAAATTATATATATATATATATAAATGTTTGAGAAACTTGGTGAAATTGAGAAGTATGGGTGAAATGGTGATTTGAAATTATTTCGGAGTGTTTTCTAATGCAGGTTGCGTTTTGCTGAATTTTGGGAACGTCCAAATTACAAACAAAACTCTGGAAAATTTTTCCCGGAGATTTTTGTTGCGCTCGAGTTAAGTACTACTACAAAGCGTCACTCGCAAGTATACGAGGTAGCTGTAGCAAAGGTGATCGCCCCAAGGTCGTCTCTCAAGGAAGCTAGATAAGCTAATTGATTATTAGGTTGCAAATGACAAATTAGAATAAATTTAAATGCTAACAACTAGGGAAAACAGATCGATTGGAATTTAAAACAATGAAAGTAAATTGAGCTGATAAATTGATTCACTTAATAGAAAGATCTAGGGTTTGCACTTCTCTACTACTTATATGTATGAACGGTTATTCCTGTCAACCAATTTAATTTCAAAGATTAAATCTCAAGAAACTTAATTAATTGAATCAAGGAAATAAGCTCTCGCATTCAAACCTCTCTCAAATAATCTTGTTATAATTGAAATAATCCTTTTCTTAGGTTATATCTCTAATTCACCTAAGTCCCTAATTGAATTATTCCAGCATTAGACTTCATTTCTCAATCCTTCATCTAATACCTTAAAACACATAATTGGTGGCCAATCAATTATATATTAACAATATTTCCATTCAATCAAGGCTAAAGAAATAATTAGTTAAGAGCAATAACCAATTCATACAATCATAGCAGATCCATACAAACCCTAGACTAGATCAAATTAGTTCATATTAATGTTATCAAACATACTCATCTCATTAATATTCAAGGAAATTAATTTAGACATGATAATATTCATAAATACAATTCCAAATGAAATTAAAAAGATAAAGTTTGAGAACAAAACCAAATTACAACTCCCTTTTGCTTCTGAAGAATCTCTTGTTCAGAATTTGCTCGAAGAATGTTGCAATGGCTAAAACGAATTCAATCTAGACTAGTTTAATCCAAGTGTAATAAAAAATATCAAAGAAAACAAATATGAAACCCTAACTTCTTTGACGGCTGATCAACTCCAAAACTCTCAACAACTTTAAAAACCCTAATTCTAATATTTATATGAAACCTCCGCTCCAAAAATCTACTTCTTCTTTAGTCCATGAGTGACACGGCCAAGCTTAGACAAGCTTGGCCGTGTTTGAGGTTCTTGGAGGGACATGGCCATAAGGTTGGCCGTGTCCCCTGAAGGTGTCTGCTTCTGCCTTCAAATTTGTTTCTTTGGAAGCTTGGCCATGTTTGAGAAGTTTGGAGGGACACGGCCACAAGCTTGGCCGTGTCCCCTGAGTGTGTTCACTTCTGTGTGATTTTCTTCTTTTCTTCTTTGGAGTGGTGAGTGACACGGCCAGTTTGGAGGAAGCTTGGCCGTGTTTAACAATTTTGGAGGGACACGGCCACAAGCTTGGTCGTGTCCCTTGAGTGTGTCACCTTCTGTGTCTTGGTCTTCTTCCTTAGCTTGGTATGGGACAAGGCCACAAGCTTGGCCGTGTCCTCTGCATGTGTCAGCTACTGTCCATTATTTTCTTCCTCTTGGTTCCTTGGTCTTTCCTTCCTCTCTTGATCCTTGGTTTTGCCCTTAATATAGTTCCTTGCATATTAACCTAACACAAACACTTGAAACACGCTTTAAACAAGAATAAAATAAACATTAACTAACAACAAATAAACATCAAACTAAAAACTAGAACAAAAATAACATAAACACTTAAATAAATTAAAACTACCAAAATTAATAAAAACACTAAATAAACATATTAAAACTACCAAAATACCTAAAGAAAACAATAATCATCACAATAAATAAGATACAAATCTATGACAAAAACTAATAAAACAACTACCCCACACTTAAAACTTTGCTTGTCCTCAAGCAGATTCACATGGCATAAATTAAAAACTCAAACAACCTTAACTATAATTCTAGTATATAAGATGAAATCCTTTAAGACTCAGCCATAAATAATTGCACTTTACTTTAATCAAGGATTTTCTTAACTCATTCATTAATTCAGACATACAAATCTCATCTCTCATCTAAGTGTTTCACTCGATTTCATAGGTTAATTCACTCAAACCACTCATGACTGCATACTACCATAAACTTGCTTAATTATCCAATCTCCCTCACTGATTTTCTCAAGAAATAATGTAATATCCCAATGTGTGCCCTAGAAGTTGGATACAATTGTTGTTTGATTTGAATTAAATGTATATATGTATTTGCAAAAGAAATGAGTGTGTTAAGAGAATGTATATGTTGTGTATATTGTAATATATATAACATATAAGTTGGTGAAATGGGGAGTCAAGGTAAGAGGATATTTTAATTTGTGCTAAGTGAAATTACTATAAAGGGCATATAAGTGACAAAAGTTAAGTTAAGTGGATGAGGGCAATTAGGTAATTGCTTTGTTAGATTGCTTGGTGGATATTTAAAGAAGAAGAGAAGTTTGAATTGTCTTCATCTTTTCTCTTCTTTGTTGGTGTAGCCGGCTATCAAAAGGGAAAGAGAGCAAAAGAGGTGTTTGAACTTCTAAACTCAAATTGAAGGGAGAATCAAAGGATTAAGTTAAAGATTTGTGGAATTTCTTCAATTGAGGTAAGTACTCTCTTGTTTTCCTTTGTAAATTTTGAAGTTGGGTTTAAGATGAGTTATGATTTGCTAATATTATGATTTGGTGTGTTATAGATGTGTTTACAAGTATTGAAATTGATTGTAAGCTAAAGGATTGAATTGATGTTGGTTTTGTTGTAAAGATGGTAAGTTAATTAGATTTGGATAGTGAAAGATCAAGAGTGATGATGGTTTTAGGGTTTTGAAATGGGAGATGATTAAATGTGTTGTTAATGTAAATATTGTGTTAAACATGCACAATAAGTGTTAATGACTTTGATTTCAACCATTTGAATGAGTTTGTGTTGTGTATAATGTGTTTAAACTAAATCAAAAAAGAATTTGCCATTTTAGGGTTTATATACAAGAGAGACACGACCAAAATAAGAAAGGAACACGGCCAAGACTTAATATTTTTGAGAGACACGACCAAGTTGAGGGAAGTTTGGCCGTGTTGGGTGGATTTTGGAGAGACACGGCCACAAGCTTGGCCGTGTCCCTAGCCCATGTTTGCTACTGCCTGAATTTTGTAGAGAGACACGGCCGTGTCCCCTTGCCCGTGTCTGCCTCGGCTTGAATTAAAATTGAGAGACATGGCCACAAGCTTGGCCGTGTCCCTTGGGTGTGTTGGCTACTGTGATTGTACTTTGCTCTTCTTGTTTTGTGAAGATTGAACATACATTTAATGGTGCATATGATTATGTATGAACAATGTTATGTTATGCATTGTGTATCTTGTGAATGGTTGTATGTTATATGAACAATGTGACTAATATTATGACTTGTATAGTGTGGAAGAGATGAGGATCATCCAAAAAGAGGTATGTACAATACAATTTATTATGATAAATGTTTTAATAATGAATGGTGTCAATGTGTTTTGAGAAATGATGAAATATGAAATGTGATTTGAGATATAATGTGATATGAAGCCATTGTGATTGGCTATGTTAATTCAATTGAGATATGTAAGGCATGTTTGCCTAAATGATGATGAGAATTGAAAATGATATTGATGATGAAATAAACAATGAATTGTGTATCTAATGTGTTATTCATTTTCAGAGTTTTGTTGTTGGTGGCATGCCTAATGGTAGCAATCTCTTGAAGTTAGGTTGGGCTTGATCCTTGAAGCCAAGTTGGGTTGAAGTTTAACATGTTTTACTCCCCTTGAAGCTTGGTTGGGTCTAGTCCTTGAAGCCTAATTGAGATGTTACAACCCTTGAAGCTAGGTTGGATTAGTTCTTGAAGCCAAGTTGGGTTGATACTTAGCATGCTTTGTTCCCCTTGAAGCTTGGTTGAACTTAATCCTTGAAGCCTAGTTGGGATATTTATGAATGTGATAATTAAACCAAAGCATTAACTCTAAAAGTCGAATAGCATATTAGTGTCTTTTGGGCCCGAGTCTGTCATTTGTTGTAAATATGATAGATATATACAAATGTTGGAATACATGAGTAATGAGATATATAAATTGTGGATATTAGTGATGGATGATGGTTGGTGATAATAATTGCCTTTGTGAGAAATGTGATGTATGATTAATGAATTGTGAACAAACTAATGTTATGAAGTATGATATGTGATGTGTGTATTGATTATGGGTATTAATGATGAATTGTGTTTGGTGATAAGGATTGTCTTCCTTGGAAAATGTGACTTTTGATTAGTATGATATATAATGTATGTATATTGATATATTGATTGTGAATATTATTAATGAATTGTGGATGGTGATAATGATTGTCTTCATGGGAAAGGTGATTCATGATTGGTATGATGTATAATGTGTGTATTGATAAATTGATTGTGAATATTAGTGACAGGTTGGAATTGGTAATAATGGTATGTATATATTTACATAATATATGAAATTAGTCGAGATATATGAGAGGTGCAAATTAAAAAGAGAAAAAACATGATAAGAACTAATGGTATATGGAATGAATATAAAATTATTATATGTTAGAATTTCTATAATGTATGTTTATATTTTATATTGTACTACTAAGCTCTCGGGCTTAGCGCGGTTGTGTAATCGCGCAGGTGGATATGCGGTTGATCTGGAAGTCCAGCTGTTATGCCACGAGAAGAGTAAGAATTTGTCGAGACTAACTAGAGGGTAATGCATACATGTATAACTTTTAATTATGATGTATTTCTGATGAGAGAGTATTTATATGTATAAATGGAGTTTTGATAAAGATAATGATTTTGTAAATGTTATTTAAATTAACGTATTATGGTTTGAACTCTGTTACAGGTTTTTAAAAGATAACGAAAAGTGACATCCTTATACTTTATATACTTACTGTATGTATACTAAATATATGTATAGTACTTATATAGGGTATCGGGGTGTTACAAATAATCCGAAGGTCTTTTATTTGGATGTAATGGGGCTAAGGTGCAGGTGTGAGAAAAAAAAATTAAGCTGGAGCATCAAGAAATGGAGTATCTACATAAGACAATACTCTTGCTCAGAAACTCATAACTCCTCAAATGGCATATTCACCAACCATTGATAATCTCACATACTTGCATACTTAAAGAAAAATACATGAGTCAACATTCCTCTAATGCTAGAAAATATATGACTTTTTTATGTATATATATATATCTTCTTTTTTTTTCTTATATATATATTTTTTATTTTTATCATTCATTTTTTTAATATATATACAAAATATAAATTGCATGAAACATCTAGCTTACAATGTAGAGGAACAGAATAATCGACTCTTAGTCAAATACAATGTGCAAAGTATGCATTTCAACCCCAAATAGCAATACCTTTTTTTTTACTTGCTTACCCCACACTTTTGAATTAAACCACCCTATTGTATATCATAAGAAACTCCATTCCTTAATGTAGGTATGATGAAAATAAGAAAATGTTGAGTTGAGAATTGCGTTGATCAAACAATAAAAGGTCAAAGGCTTAACTTGGCTCACTAAGGAATTCATAATTAAGGGAGGTCTTTTTAAGTTAAAGGGTTAACCTAATTTGCCTTCATCATTTTAAAACTTGAAATGAAATCATAATGTGAGTTCAATTAGTATGCAAAAGCAAACTCTAGAGATGCAAAATCATGAAGGTGCACAGTTAAGAAAAGAAATTCAATTGACAATAACATTCAATCTATGAGGCTCAAAACTCACAAAGGTGGGTTCTCGAAGATTAATATGTCATGAATTGCAGAATGTGAAAATTGATCCTGAATGAATTCAAATGCTAATTTCTATGCTGATACTAAAGTCTCAAATATAATGCTAGAATCACAGAAAGTCAATAAGTTTCAACAATTATACCATGCACAACGCACAATAAAACACACCAAGACAAACAAAACAAAAATTAAAGAAAAGCTAAAAGATTACCCCACACTTTAGAATTTACATTGTCCTCAATGGAAAACAAGAATAATAAAGAGAAAGAGTTAAGGTACAACCTGTTTTCCATCATAGCCTGGTGAGGCAAAACCCTAACTTTTCATCAAAAACACAAATGTTCAAAAACAAAATACAAAATAGAAAAATAAAATATCCAAAATATGAAATATTAACATTAAAAAAAAAATGAAAAATAACAAAAATATGCAATAAAACAAGAAAATAAGGAAAATCTCTCCAAAGATTAGAGCCAGTGTGATCTATGGTGAAGGAGGATGTAAAGATGATGCAGCCGAGGGATGGAGACTCAAAATCTTGGCAAGGTTGCTATTAATTTGATCCAACTGTTGTAAGACCGCAGCATGGTTACGGTCTACCTTACCCTCCAGTGCCTCAATCCTGTTAAGTATCTCTTGATTACCCGAGGCTGGAGCATCTTCATCTAAATCAAGAGAATCCGAGTCGGACTCCTCTTGAACCCGTGTTCTCTTCTGTCTGTCCCCCGATACTTCTGGTTCAGCTGAAGCCATCATATAAGCCCCTCTCCTATGCACCACCATATGCATCTTCTCTAGTGTAGCCAAATCCAATGAATCATTACCCGTAATTCTAGTCATGCGATAGGTACTCGGGTCAAAATCATCAAGGAGGGCTATTGCTAATGTGGTAACCAATCCTCCAATACAGATAGCCCCCCTCTTTTTGTTTGCCACACTATAAAAAACATCGGCTAACTAATAGCCGGAACTAATAGGCACTGCATTAACCATACAATCTAAGAAAAATAGTTCACTCAGTTCAACTACACCCGGGCTTTCCTTCGTAGCAAAGAATCCGCAAGACATAAAACAATGCAAATACCTCAAAGTGGGATTGCTCAATTTAGTTGCTTTGGCCGATTTGGCCACATAAGTCCCCGAACCCAATGCTCCCCAAGAAAATTGTTGTTTAAATTCCTTAGGTACCTACCTTTCACCATGTTGATGGAAACCAAATATACCATTTAATTGTTCAATACTAATCACAAATGATTTTCCAAGAAACTTAAAACTCAACCTAGAGCAAATTTTCTGCGCATCTCTTTCAACATTAAGAGATATTAAGAACTCCAAAGTAAGCTCTTGGAATTGCAAAGGTCGCAAGGAGACTAAGTTCTCCCACCCAAGGATTTGAACTTAATATAAATTATCCCTAATATTAAGAGCATTAAGGGATTCATCATTGACATACCTCATCGGGAAGAAACCCCGAGCCAAAAGATTCGCTCTCTTCAAAGATGAAAATGATGAAGATGAAGATGCACCTTCAGCTGTAGGTCTCTTCTTCTTGCGGTAGGAAACCATCTTCGGTCTTGGCATCTTGAATGATCTGAAAAAATTTGAAGTTTAAACCGATTAAATTGATCTTTTGTGAGAGAAGAAGAAGATTTAATGGATTAATTATAGTTTTGTTGGAGAAAATTTAGATTTAATGGAGGTTTTGAAAATTTGAAACACAAACAATGGAGTTTTGGGAGAGAGAAGTCGAGAGAGAGAGAGAGAAATCAAAACAGATCTAGGGATTGGAATGAGCAAACAGTGCAAAAATTGTGTTTTTAAAGAGTAAAAGTGAAGGGACACGGCCAAGCTTGGGTGAGCTTGGCCGTGTCTAGTGTGTTTTGAGGGACACGGCCAGTGACTTGGCTGTGTCCCAAGGATGTGTTTGATACTGTGAAGAAAAGTTGCAAAAAATAAGAACAAAGACATTTTGGTGAAGCTTGGTCGTGTCCCATGTGACACGGCCAAGCTCCTTGGCCGTGTCACCTACTGTGAAAAAAAATAAAATTTTGCAAAAAAACAAAAGAAAAAGCTTTTTGGTGAAGCTTGGTCGTGTCCCATGTGACACGGCCAAGCTCCTTGGCCGTGTCACCTTCTGTGTTTTGACTCTATTTTTTTTATTTATATCACCAAATGTTAAAGAAATTGCAAACCTCTTCTTCGATCCACCCTGAAACACATTAGAAAAATAAAAACAGATCAAAGCACCCATTCCATTTATTTAAACCAAAAATAAAATCAAAATTGCTAAATTTAAAATTACAACTATGAAAATGAAATGCAAACCGATGGGTTGCCTCCCATTTAGCGCTTCTTTAATGTCATATAGTTGGACATCACTGCAAGACTTAGGGATCGTGGATCAAAGTGCTGTCAATGATCCTTACTTCTTGAAATCCTTCATTATATGGCTTAACTCTCTGTCCATTTACTTTAAAAGTCTCATTTGTTCGAGAGTTAAGCAATTCAATGGCACTAGAAGGATATACCTGAGTTATCTCGAAAGGACCACTCCATCGAGACTTGAGTTTACCTGGAAATAGACGGAGATGAGAGTTAAAAAGTAAAACTTTCATACCTGGACTCAAAGTCTTTTGCACTATAATTCTATCATGAAGTGCTTTAGTGCGATCCTTATAAATCCTCTAGCTCTCATATGCCTCATTCCTCAGCTCATCTAACTCTAGTGAAGGATTCTTCTCTTCCTTTTGAATGGAGGGAAGTTTAAATACTGGATCCTCCTTAAGTTCCTCTATTTCAGCACTCTCTAATGTCTCAAGGCAACTGACTATTTTTGAATAAAAAATATCCAAACCATGATCTAAAGTCAGTGCCACCTCCAATTTATCCGAGGAACCTGTCTGCAAGAAAACATCTGAAACAATTGCATCAACACATTTAATTAAAGAACAATCCTCATATAAAGCAGTTGTAGGAATGGGAGAAGTGTTAAAAATAGAAAATTCAACCGTTTGTCCCAAGACAGTCATTGTTAATTTACCATTTTTAACATCTATTAAGGTGTTGGTAGTAGCCATAAAAGGCGCACCCAGCAAAATAATGTGTGCTGAAGGTGTAGGGTTACTTCCTTCCATATCAAGAACTATAAAATCCACAGGTACTATCAATCCTCCAACCTTAATTAACACATCTTCTATAACCCATTTCGGGAATCTCGGATATCTATCAGCTAATTGCAACACCATTTTGGTTGGTTTAAGTTCCCCTAGTTCTAATTCTTGATACACAGAATAAGGCATCAAATTTACACTGGCTCCTAGATCACACATGCCATCAGTCCCCTTTCCATTCCCCATAGTAAGTTGAATTATAAAGCTCCCAGGATCCTTTAGCTTGGGAGGTAGTTTATGCTGCAAAACAGCACTAGCTACCTCTGAAACTATCACCTTTTAATTCGGCTCATACCTCTTTCTCTTGGTGATCAGTTCTTTGAAGAATTTGGCATAAGCTGGCATGTTCTTTATTGTTTCAAGTAAGGGTAAGTTAATACTTACCTTAGACAGCATGTTGAAGATGTTAGAAAATTGCTTATCTTGTTTATCATTCTTCAACCTGCTGGGGAATGGTATAGGTGGCCGGTATGGATTGCTTGCCTTGTGTAAATATGCTATAGGGGACTTCTCCCTTGATCTTTCTCCAACACCTTTGTTCACTGGTTCTCCTTCCTTCTTGTTCTCTTGGTCACCTGCATTCACAAAATTATTTCCAGCATTATTGTTAATTACCTTGCACTTCTAAGAACAGTCACTGATTGTGCCTACTCAGGTTGACTTGGAAATTTCCCCTTTTGCTGAATTTGCATCTGTTGTGCAAGTTGTCCCACTTGGGTCTCCACTTTCTTAAAAGATGCTTCTAATGAATCCAGCCTCTTGTTGGTCTTCCCTTGATTTTTAGCACTGACTTGGATAAAAGCCTGTAAACACTCCTCCAAACTCTCTATCTTAAGCTGCCCTTGATTTGAGGATTGACCCTGCGGTTGATTCTGTCTCTGGAGTAAATGGAAAGGCTGTTGAGATTTATTTGTTGTCCATGAAAAATTTGGATGACTCCGCCAACCAGGATTGTAAGTATTGGAATAAGGATCATTCCGGGCCCTTGGTTGATATCCCCCCATAGCATTGACTTGCTCAGCTTCATTCCCATAAGACTCATATGCGGAGGGGCATATATTTGCTCCATGCCCGAAAGTCCAACAAATTCCACACACTTCTTGAGTGGATGAAGAAGTATTGTTCTTCATGTTCAGCATCTGCACCTGCCTTGTCAATTCAGCTATTTGATTGACCATCTCACTACTGGCTTCCAATTGATTCACCCCTTTACTTCTTCCTCTTACACTTTTCTGTTGAGAATTAGCTCCCAACATCTCAAAGATCTCATAAGTTTCATAAGTTGTCTTTTCTCCCATAGCTCCCCCAGCTGCGTTATCAACTGTATTCTGAAATTGCTGGGTTAGACCATCATAGAAAAACTGATTCAGAAGTTGAAGTGGGTAGTGATGATGTGGACACCGGATCAGTAACATCTTAAATCTGTCCCAAGCCTCATGAAATGGTTCTCCTTCAAATTGAGAGAATGTAGCAATCTTCCCTCTCAATTCAGTTGTCTTCTGATGTGAGTAAAACTTGCCCATAAATTTATTATAATCTTGCTCTCAAGTTGTCAAAGAATTTTCGGGCAACATCATAAGCCAGCTCTTTGCCCTATCCTTTTATGTATACGGGAAACATCTCATCCTCAACTGGTCCTCTGTTAGTCATCCCAATGGGAAAGTGTTGAGGGTGGAATAGAAATCCCGAATAAAGTTCAAAGGGTCTTCATTTGGAACTCCATAAAATGATGGCAGCATGTTGTAATGGATGTTCTTCAATTCATAGTTTATTGCTGCATCCGTCAATCTTATACAAGATGTGGAAGTTCCAATGACAGGTCTAGCAAAGTCCCTCATAGTTCATTGTCTTTCTTCTGCCATATTGACAAATTGTGTAGTATCCGACTCAAAATCAGAAGTGTCCTCCTCTGTATCAAATCCGGTGTACAGTTCAAACTCTTCTATGCTCTTTTTCACTCTCTGAATTTCTGGAATGACTGGGTATAGCTCTCCTCCAAGTGATCTCCTGCCTTGCATAAACAAAATTTCTAGAAAAAAGAATTATTAAAAGCAAAAGACAAATAAAATCAAAAGTAAACAATGAAAAATAATCTAAAATATTTATGCCTAGTAAACAATTATGCCAATTAGCCTCCCGGCAGCGGCGCCAAAAAACTTGTTGCGCTCGAGTTAAGTACTACTACAAAGCGTCACTCGCAAGTATACGAGGTAGTTGTAGCAAAGGTGATCGCCCCAAGGTCCTCTCAAGGAAGCTAGATAAGCTAATTGATTATTCAGTTGAAAATGACAAATTAGAATAAATTTAAATGCTAACAACTAAGGAAAATAGATCGATTGGAATTTAAAACAATGAAAGTAAATTGAGCTGATAAATTGATTCACTTAATAGAAAGGTCTAGGGTTTGCACTTCTCTACTACTTATATGTATGAACGGTTATTCCTGTCAACCAATTTAATTTCAAAGATTAAATCTCAAGCAACTTAATTAATTGAATCAAGGAAATAAGCTCTCGCATTCAAACCTCTCTCAAATAATCTTGTTACAATTGAAATAATCATTTTCTTAGGTTATATCTCTAATTCACCTAAGTCCCTAATTGAATTATTCCAGCATTAGACTTCATCTCTCAATCCTTCATCTAATACCTTAAAACACATAATTGGTGGCCAATCAATTATATATTAACAATAATTCCATTCAATCAATGCTAAAGAAATAATTAGTTACTAGCAATAACCAATTCATACAATCATAGCATATCCACACAAACCCTAGACTAGATCAAATTAGTTCATATTAATGTTATCAAACATACTCATCTCATTAATATTTAAGGAAATTAATTTAGACATGATAATATTCATAAATACAATTCCAAATGAAATTAAAGAGATAAAGTTCGAGAACAAAACCAAATTGCAACTCCCTTTTGCTTCCGAAGAATCTCTTGTTCAGAATTTGCTCGAAGAATGTTGCAATGGCTAAAACAAATTCAATCTAGACTAGTTTAATCCAAGTGTAATAAAAAATATCAAAGAAAACAAATATGAAACCCTAACTTCTTCTTTGACGGCTGATCAACTCCAAAACTCTCAACAACAACTTTAAAAACCCTAATTCTAATATTTATATGAAACGTTCGCTCCAAAAATCCGCTTCTTCTTTAGTCCATGAGTGACACGGCCAAGCTTAGACAAGCTTGGCCGTGTTTGAGGTTCTTGGAGGGAAATGACCATAAGCTTGGTCGTGTCCCCTGAAGGTGTCTGCTTCTGCCTTCAAATTTGTTTCTTTGGAAGCTTGGCTGTGTTTGAGAAGTTTGGAGGGACACGGCCACAAGCTTGGCTGTGTCCCCTAAGTGTGTTCACTTCTGTGTGATTTTCTTCTTTTCTTCTTTGGTGTGGTGAGTGACACAGCCAGTTTGGAGGAAGCTTGGTCGTGTTTGACAATTTTGGAGGGACACGGCCACAAGATTGGCCGTATTCCTTGAGTGTGTCACCTTTTGTGTCTTGGTCTTCTTCCTTAGCTTGGTATGGGACACGACCACAAGCTTGGCGTGTCCTCTGCATGTGTCAGCTACTATCCATTATTTTCTTCCTCTTGGTTCCTTGGCCTTTCCTTCCTCTCTAGATCCTTGGTTTTGCCCTTAATATAGTTCCTTGCATATTAACCTAACACAAACACTTGAAACACTCTTTAAACAAGAATCAAATAAACATTAACTAACAACAAATAAACATCAAACTAAAAACTAGAACAAAAATAATATAAACACTTAAATAAATTAAAACTACCAAAATTAATAAAAACACTAAACAAACAGATTAAAACTACGAAAATACCTTAAGAAAACAATAATCATCACAATAAATAAGATACAAATATATGACAAAAACTAATAAAACAATTTTCATATAAAATGTTTATTTTGGGTTCCTATAACAAGTAAAGAATATTTATATACTATTTAATTTTATATATTTAGTATTTAAATTTTTAAATCAGAAATGTGAAAATTTTTATTAAATCGGTCTGTGACATTACTGTGCTAAAAATATGTATTGTATGCATATAGGGTATAAGGGTGTTACATTTATTTGTTGAAAAAGGCTCCTTTTTAATTGTAACATCCCAATGGCCCTGGGCTTACGACCTTGCTTTTTCACCTAGCCCACTTCAAGGGACTACTACAGTACTGCTTTCCCTCATGGTTCTAGAGCAGGATTTGTTTATTTGGCTCAATTAAGAGTCGCCTCCCTTGTTTCGATCCCAAGACCTCCTTAAAGGAGACTTTATTCTGAAATGAGTACCATTTCTTATACTAGAAAAATGGTACTCGTTTCAGGATAAAGACTCTCTTAAGGAGGTCTTGGGATCGAAATGAGGAAGGCAATTATTAATTGAGCCAAATAAACAAATCCTGCTGTGGAACTGTAAGGGGAAGCATTACCATAGTAGTCTCTTGAAGCGGGTGGGTGAAAAGGTAGGTTTGCAAGCCTAAGGCCATTGGGATGTTACAATAACCCTTTCACAATCATTCTAATTTGATCTGATTCATCAGGCCTCCTTTTGACAATGTAGGCGTATTCCTCTACCTATTCACATAGTCCATGAAGTTCTCGTTCGACCTTTGTCTAATGGACTCCACCTCTATTAAGGTAACTTCCAATTCAACATTATACCCATATTATTGGATGAAGGCCTTGTATAGTAGATCCCAGCTCTTTTGAGTGCCATCATCTAAGGTATTAAACCAATTTTGGATAACAGGATCCAATGAGAGCATGAAGTACCTTAGAGTTTAAGCCCTAGTAGCTCGGGCAGACTGTATAGCAGTGATATATTGCTTCACATAGAGGTGAGGATTTCCAGTTCCATCAAACTTTGCAAAGGATGGCATCTTGAACTTGTACAAGACCTCTTCATCTAGCTCAAAGAACTTGTTGACTTCAGACATCTCCTCGGTTTTCAACTTCTTTTCAAATTTCTTTTTCAGGTCAGCAATCAACTTGTCCACATCTGAAGTTTTAGTTTTTTTCATAGCTGATCTTTCAACAACCTTCTACTCCTTCTTTTTGTCTTGAGGATCTTGGAAGTATTGAGCCTAGTTGTCATCATCATTAATAACTACCTTGTCATCATCAAAAGCCACTTCACCAACCTTAGCCTTCCCTTTGTCCTTCATCTTCTTGGTGCTAGCAGATGCCTTGCCATTGTTCCCCAAAATTGCATCCAATTGGTTCTTCATGGTCTTAGCTAGGGCATCCTTTAGCTCTTCCATTTTGGCATTGAGGGCATCATCCACCATTTATTGAATTTGTTCAAGCTCCATTATTCTTGGTGAGAAGGTAATTGAGTCGCTGTTGGATTCTATGCCACTGGCATAGGTGAGGTTGTCGTACGCTCTTGAGCTACTGTACTCTAGGCTTATGAGCCAGAAAAGATTAATGCGTGTATGCATGTATGCATGCATAAACAATAAACAAACAAAGATAATTAAGACGTTCATTCCAGCCTTATAACTTCCACACATGAAATGGCAAGTCTCTTTTCCTAGGTATATGATCAACAAAATACCAACATGGGATATTTTGTTTTTGAAAAGTTCCCTTGGACAGTTAACCAATAGTTGCATTTTCTAACATAGAAGTCGGTCCATGATAATTCCCATTAATTAAGCTTTAATCCATTAATCCCAACTAAAATAGCTTTTATGCTCTATTGAATTAAAGCAAAATTAATAGGTTTATCATAAATTGATTTCTTATTTAGAAAAAGTAACTAATGATTCATGCCAAAAACAAGCCCATGATTAATAATTATTGGTATAAACTAGGCTCACAATTGATTTTTGGCATTTCGTAATTGGCCTAAATATTTGTAAGCTCTTTTTAAGAAAAGGCTGTATTTTTAGATGAAGTGAAAGATAATTTTGTTGATTGGGCCATAAGGTATAAAAAGATCTTTGACCCATCTTAAAAGGTTTTAATGTCCAAAGACATTCTTGAAAATTTTGAAAATAGTTTTGGTCTTTTGGATCTTAAAGAAAAAGAATTATTTTTGAGCTTACAATATAGGTAGGTCATATTAAAAAAAGAACAAACTAAATAAGCAATGGTTCAAACCAAGATATATCAATCATAGTCAAACAACAAGCATTTGAGGCAAAAAACTAAGGAAAATAGCTATGTCAATTACATGAGCTTAAGTCTCAGGCTGAAATACTTAGGTTCCCACAGCAATTATATACCAAAAGGTACTGTAATATCCTCATTTATGCCCTAGAAGTTTTGCATATTGTTGTTGTTGTTGTTATTGTTATATATTGGATTGAATATATGTGTTAAATTGTAAGAGAAAAGAAATTGAGAAGAGAAAGTATATGTATATGTATTTTGGGAAGAAATAGGGTTTAGAGACAAATTTATATGTTGTGTATATGTTAATATATATGACATATAAAGTGGTCAAAAGGCTTGGTCAATGCAAGAGAAGATATTTATTTGAGATTGGTAAATTACTTAATTGGGCACATATAAGACAAAAAGATAATTATGTGAATAAGGGCACTTTGGTAATTGCTTGGATAAAATCACATGGTGGATATTTAAAGAAGGTTTGACTTGTGTTTTCTTCATCATTTCTTCTTCTTCTTCTTGTTGATGGCCGGCCCTCCATAGCCAAAGAGAAAGAAAGAGACAAGTGATGGTTTTGATGATTTCAAGCTTAAATTGAAGAAAGATTAAGTGTTCAAGTGTTGATTTAAGAAGTTTTTAGCTAAGGTAAGATCTTTTCTCTAATTTCTTCAATTCTTTTGAAGTGGTATGATTAAGTTGCTTATGGTATGATTGTAAGTATTGATTTTGCTTGATAGATGAGAAGTTGGGTTGGTGTTGGTGATGGAAGAGTAAGATTGGTGTTTAGTGAAATTGTTTCTGTTTTAGGATTAGTAAAGGCTGTGACTTGTATGATTTTTAATTAATTTTAGAAAAATGTTCTTGAAGTGAATTTTTGATATGTTGTGCCTCTATGAGTCTAGAATGACTGAAAAATATGTTGATTCGATTTTGGAATGGTTATGAGTTTAGAAAGATTATTTTTATTAGACCTGTTCCAGCAGGTACCTTAACTGAGACAGCTCTATTTCGGAATTTTTAATAAAATGTTAAAAAATCATATTCAATTGAATTTTGGATATGTTGTTGCTTAGTGAGTCTAGTATTTGAGAAAAATAATTTGGAACCACGTTGATTGAATTTGATTTATGGAATTCACAAAGTTCAGAACTGCTGCCAGGATGCAGGGCAATTGGGGCAGTCTGGTTAGGTGAACTATTTGACCAAGATTTTGTGTTCAGTTTGATCTGAAATTTTAAAGGGATGATTTTAAGATACAAAACTAAATTCTGTAAAAATTTTAGAATTTTTAGTCAAGTAGATCATTTTATACAATTTTTCAAAATAAGGATAAAATGGAGTTTAAAACCAGAATGTACTATTTATGGTTAGGGTTTTAATTCTTTGTTCTTCTTGCATTGCTTTGGTTCTCCAAAGGTAGGTTGGTCCTTAAACCTAACCCTAAACACTTTAAACACACTTGAATCAATGAATGTTATAATCAATTGTTCTTTTCCCTAATTGCATTGTTGAGATTGAACAATGTTATGTTGTGCATTGTGAATGGTAATGTGTTTCATGAGTAATGTGGAATGAAATGTTGATATTTATGAATGATGCTATGTGAGATATAATGTGATAATGGATGAGATATATATATATACTTGAATAATGAGATGTTATATTGTGAAATGAAATGTGAAGCCATTGTTATTGGCTAAGATGATGTAATTGAAAGAAAGAAGGCATGTTTTGCCTAAATGTGATGAGAATTGAGAATGGAAATGAATTGTTTGTTTAATATGTTATTCAGTTTCAGAGTTCTGGATTTGGGTGGCATGCCTAAGAAATGATGAAAGGTAACAGTCTTGCCGGGTTGAGGACCTCCTCATAGGTGTTGAGTTGATGGTCCAAGAGACTGGGTCTGTTACACTATGAGATATATGATTTGTAACAGTCTTGTCGGGTTGAGGATCTCCTCATATGTGTTGAGTTGATGATCCAAGAGACTGGGTCTGTTACACTATCCATGGATAGAGATACATGTATATACATTGCCTACGGGCGTGATTATTGTGACTATGAACCCAGGGCAGTAACTCTGAACTCTGAATATCGTATTAAATACTTGTTGGGCCCATAGGTGTCAAGGTTATATGAATGTCCTAAATAATGTTATGAGTTAATGAAATGAGATGTTGGTTATGGAGTATGATTGATTAATGTTGAATGTGAAAAGATGTTGAAATGTGGTATGCTCATATGACTATGATTTGTGAAATGCATAATTGTGTGGTTAACTTTATATTTATGATGTTGATCTTATCAAAAACATATGTGGCATTGCATTTCATTAAAGCATACCGTTAGCATGTTTTATCTTACTAAGCCGTTGGCTTAGCGCGATAGTGTTTAATCGTGCAGGTAGTAGAGTGGATAGAGTTGAACCCGAGAGTTCATCAAGACCTAGTGAGAGTAGACCTTGAAGAATCCATTTTGGGAGCTTAAAGATCACAGCAGACTTGCCAATCATGTATAAATTTTATGTGTTGTAAAACTTGAGTTTTGATGTATATGAATTTGTAAATATGTAAATATTTTATAACTTCCGCTGTGTAATATTTAAAAATGGGGGATTGTCACAAAACCTTTATTTTATGTTGTACTAGAAGTGTAAATTCTTTTTGCAGGTTGTAGTTGAGGTTACAAGGGGGATTTATTGGGAGTGTACTGAGAATGATTTTGTTTGCATTGGTTTGTGTAAAATGTTTTTAAAAATAAGAAAAAAACCGGTTTTGTCGACACTTGGGACTCAATTTTTAGGCGAAACTATGGCAAAAATTTTGTAAAAATCGGAACTAAAATTTGACTAAGTAAAATTGGTAGCAACATTAGGTTAGTGTGGCGCCTCTACTCAGCTTACATATGTAGGTTGGGAAGGGGTGTTACAATTGTTTTGGTATCAGAGCCTAGGTTTGAGATTCTCAACCTATGTAAAATGTAAGAAAAAGACTATTTTTACTTAAAAAGTGAGTTTTTGAACAAAAATACATGTTTGGGATTGACAGTCTCTGATCTTTAATAAGAGGTATTCTGTTGTGTTTGCAGACTTAGGTTGTGATGGATTCTCACTCTCGTCAGTCGATTGAGGGTAGTGCCGAGAGTATTGCTCCTGCTGAGGGAGCTAGGGTTGATAGTGTTGAGGAGGCACCTGCTTCGGTGTCGGGTAGACCAGCTGAGGAGGAGGTTAGGGTTAGAAGGCCCCAGTTAGAGGCAGGGTCTTCTTCTGCGAAGAGGGGTAGAGGAAGTTTTGTTCCTCGGAGTAGTAGGAGCCAGAGACCAGCGGGTAGGTCAGTGCAGTTCCAGAGGCAGAGATTTAGACCTGCAGCTTCAGTAGCGAGTGCTCCTACTCCTGGAGTTCAGAGATCCACCTTACCTTTGTGTAACCAGTGTGGTGGAAGACATGGGGGCGTTTGTTGGAGGCATAGTAGATCAGGGGTATGCTTCAGGTGTGGATCACCTGACCACTTTGTGAGAGACTGTCCTGAGAGGCAGGAGCAGATGTCAGTTGATTCTGCTGCTTCTCGAGCTAGTGTGAGGGGAGGCAGAGGAGGCAGAGGTGCCAGCCGAGGAGGTAGACCAGGATTCAGTTCTAGAGGAGGTGCTACATCCAGGGAGGGTAGACCAGAGGAGGTTGGATCTTCCCAGAGGATGTATGTTATGCAGAGGCAGCCAGATACATCGGCAGTCATAGCTGGTACTTTTTCTTTATTTAATACTCCAGTACTTGCTTTGATTGATCCGGGTTCCACGCATTCATATATTAGTGCATCTGTTTTGCCTGTATTTGATGTGCATACTGAGTCCCTAGGATTTGATGTGTTGGTGACAAATCCGTTAGGGCATAGTGTGGTTGTGAGTAAGGTGCATAGAGATAGTGCAGTAGTGGTGCAGGGTGAGGAGTTCCTTGGGGATTTGATTGAGATGCCATTTAAGGAATATGACGTGATCTTAGGTATGGATTGGCTATCTCGACATGGAGCTGTGGTGGATTGTAAAAAGAAAATTGTTTCTTTGAGAACGGGTGATGGTAGAGAGGTGATAGTATCTAATGAGCAGGAACAGCTAGCCTCCTTATTTGTTTCAGCTGTTGCAGCCAGGAGGTTGATTAGAAAGGGGTGTGAAGCCTATCTTGCTCATGTGGTGGATACTAGAGTGAAGGGTTCCCCTATTGATAGCATTGCCACAGTTGCTGAATTCCCGGATGTATTTTCAGAGGAGTTGCCAGGGTTACCTCCTGAGAGAGAGGTGGAGTTCGGAATTGAATTGTTGCCTGGTACCACTCCTATCTCTATTACTCCTTACAGAATGGCACCAGCAGAATTGAGGGAGTTGAAAGTGCAATTACAGGAGTTATTGGACAAAGGATTTATTCGCCCCAGTGTTTCTCCTTGGGGAGCTCCTGTGCTATTTGTGAAGAAGAAAGATGGTACTATGAGGTTGTGTATTGATTATAGGCAATTGAACAAGGTGACTATTAAAAATAAATATCCTTTGCCTAGAATCGATGATCTCTTTGATCAGTTGAAGGGAGCGTCAGTGTTCTCCAAAATTGATTTGAGATCTGGGTATCATCAGTTGAGAGTCAAAGCTGAAGATGTTCCTAAGACCGCTTTTCGGACCAGGTATGGGCATTATGAATTTTTAGTTATGCCTTTTGGTTTGACGAATGCATCTGCAGCTTTCATGGATTTGATGAATAGGGTGTTTAGGCTCTATTTGGATCAGTTTGTAGTGGTCTTCATTGATGATATACTGGTGTATTCACAGAATGAGGAGGAACATGATATGCATCTGCGGATTGTGTTGCAGATTTTGAGAGAGAGGCAGTTGTTTGCTAAATTGTTGAAGTGTGAGTTCTGGTTGGATCAAGTAGCTTTTCTCGGACATGTTGTTTCAGCAGAAGGCATTAAAGTTGATCCGAGCAAAGTTGAAGCTGTATTGAATTGGAATCCACCTAATCAGTGACAGAGGTTAGAAGTTTTCTGGGTTTGGTAGGCTATTACCGGCGGTTTGTGAAAGGATTTTCTTTGATAGCTACTCCACTCACCAGATTGCTTCGTAAGGGAGTGAGATTTGTGTGGACGGATCAGTGTCAGGCTAGCTTTGAGCAGTTGAGAGAAATGTTGACTCAAGCGCCTGTTCTAACTTTACCTATTGAAGGCAAACCATATGTGATCTACAGTGATGCTTCACATAGAGGTTTGGGGTGTGTATTGATGCAAGAAGGTAAAGTTATAGCTTATGCATCTCGACAGTTGAAATCGCATGAGCTTAACTATCCAACCCATGATTTGGAATTGGCTGCCATTGTTTTTGCATTGAAGATTTGGCGCCATTATCTGTTTGGGGAGAAATGTTTCATCTACACTGATCACAAGAGTTTGAAGTATTTGTGTAATATCCCAAAATTTACCTTAAAATTTTTGGAGTTATTATTGTATTTGGACTCAATGTATTTGTTTTATTGGAAAGAGGATAGAAGTGAAGAGAGTGTATATGATATATATATGGAAATGTGTAGAACATATACTTCACATATGCATAAAGTATATATTGGTGTTGGAAAGGTGAATATATATAATCAATAATAATAATAAAAGAAAGAAGGAAAGAAAGTCAAAAGGAGTAAGAAGATATTTTGGATATAATAATATTATATTATTATTATTATTATTATTATTATTATTATTATATATAAGAGATAAGAACAAAGAAAGAAGAAATTCTTTCTTTCTTCTTCTTCTTCTTCTTCTTCGTGTATGAGAGAGAGAGAGAGAGAGAGAGAGAGAGAGTTATGTGATTTTGTGTATTATATACCAAATTTCTTAAGGATTTCAAGAGGATTGAAGATAGAGATGAAGAATTGACAAAGGATTCAAGTAAGTATTCATTTCTTTGAATTGATTTTCATTGTTTGAGTTTGGATCTGATATGGTTGGTATGTGATGATGATGATATTGAAAGATTGAAGTATATATGTGTGTTGATTTGGTAATTGGATGATGATAATATGATTATTTGTGAAGTTGATGATGAATTGTTGAATAAGGGTTTAGTTTGGTGAAATTGGGGATTTGATTAATTGATGCATGGATGATGTTTATGATGATGATTAGTATGTGTTTTGAGTGGTGTTGGTGTTTTTGGTAAGTTTGTTATGGTTTTGGGTGTGTTTGGTTGAGTTTGATTAAAGTAAAAGAGGAGGAAAAATGGTTGTTTATGGGTTGAGTTGTTGTTTTGGTCGGATTCTGGATTTTTGGCCTGTCACGCCCAGGGACACGGCCAGATTGTTAGGCGTGTCGTTGGTTCTATTTTCTGGGTTTGTGACACGAGCAGTGACACGCCCATGTCACTGAGCGTGTCACAAGTTCTGTGTGACAGTAGAATTGACACGGCCAGTAACACGCCCGTGTTATTGAGCGTGTCATAGCTACTGTGAGTTTGGAGAATTGACACGGCCATGAACACGTTCATGTTGTTGGACGTGTCAATATGTTTGAGATACAGAAGGTATTACACGCCCAGTGACACGCCCGTGGTTATGAGCGTGTCAATGTTTCTGTGTTGTGGAGTTAGGGCACGATCAGGAACACGCCCGTGTTGGTGAGCGTGTCATGTGTAGAGTTTGCCCTAGTTGATTCTTATTTATGTTATCTCATGTGTATCTCTAAGTAAGTGTGTATGCTCACTTTTGGATTAGGTTTTAAGAGATTGAATTGCCCCTAATCCAAGTATTGAAAGATTCATGGAAGAGAAGTTTAGATGGGTGTGAAATTCTTTGGAGGTAAGTACTAAATCTTATTTGATTATATTATTGATAAATATATATATTAATAATGTATAAGCTATGAAATATGAAAGATATGAATGTATAATAAAATATATGAAATGTGAAAGCATTCAATGTATATATGTGTTATGAATGGTGAAAGGTGTGAGGATAGGATAATGAAATTGATTGTGTATACTTGAATGATGAATGGTTATGTATATGTATATATATATATATATAAAAGATAAAGTATGAAATGTATGTGATATGGAATATGAAAGATGTGATATTGTGATGAAATATGAAATGTGAAAGAGATGTGATATTGTGATGAAAAATGAGTTGTGAATTGAGATATGGTGATGTATGAAGCCATTGTTATTGGCTATAATATTGAAAATGAGATAAATGAGGCATGTTTGCCTAATTGATGCCATTGTGGTTGGCTATGATGATGTAAATGATGATTGAGGCATGTTTGCCTAAATGATGATGAGAATGAGAAAGAAATTGATAAATGTATTGTGTGGCTAATGTGTTATTCCATTTTCAGAGTTTGTTGTTGGTGGCATGCCTAATAAGTGTAACAATCTCTTGAAGTTAGGTTGGATTGAATCCTTGAAGCCTAATTGAGATGTTACCACCCTTGAAGCTAGGTTGGATTGGTTCTTGAAGCCAAGTTGGGTTGATGCTTAGCATGCTTTGCTCCCCTTGAAGCTTGGTTGAATCAAATCCTTGAAGCCTAGTTGGGTAAATGATAATGATAAATGTGATAATTGAACCAAAGCATTACTCTGAAAATTGAATGGCATATTAGTATTGTTTGGGCCCGAGTCTGTCTTTATTGTCAATATGATATACAAATGTTGAAATAAATGAGTAATGAGATCTATGGATGACTTTGTTGGCAATGTGACTCATGATTGTGAATTGTGAACAAAATAATGCTATGAAGTATGGTGTGTAATGTGAATATTGACATACTAATTATGAGTATTAATGATGGATTGCAGATAATGATTCGATTGAATGATATAATGATTGCCTTTCTTGAAAATGTGATTCATGAAGGATGGATTATGGATAATGAACTAAATGAACGAGATAATGAAATAGAATGTTATGAATTATGATATGGTAGTATTATATAAATGAATTATTAGAAAAAGAAACTATGTTGAAATATGTTATTGTGAAATATAATATGACATATAATGTGTATATGAGGTAAAAGTGGTAAATATCATGTTAATGATTGTTCTACTAAGTTATGGAATTATGTTGATTGTAATGCTATATATATATGTATATGTCCGTAATGTATGAGATTAATAGGAATATATGAAGAATGCATTGAAAAAGGGGAAAACAGAATAAGAAAACATGATGCTAAAAATATGAGGTATGTTTATCTTGTAATGTACATTCTAGTATTTATTTGTACTACTAAGCTTTCGAGCTTAGTGCGGTTATATTAATCGCGCAGGTAAATAGGTGATGGATCTGGATTTTAACCACTATATCGAAGAGGGCAAGTGTAGTTCGAGACCAACTAGAAGATGGTGCATGCATGTACAAGTTAATTATTTTGCATTTTCATAAGAACATATTCATATGTAAAAATGAATCTTTGAAAGAGACAATGTAACTTATATACATATGTATTATCATCAAAAGGAGAATGATTTTGTAAATACTTTCATATGATTAAATGTATTGTTGTTTTAGAATTAAAATAAAGATTTTTAAATGGTAACTAAAAATGACATTCTTATACTCTATATACGTATTGTATGTGTACTCGGTATATGTACAATACTTATATAGGATATGAGGGTGTTACAATTATTTTGGTATCAGAGCTTAGGTTTCGAGATTCTCGGCCTAAGTAAATTTAAAAAGAAAAGTTTAAAAAAAATGATGATAAATGAAAATGAAAAGAATGAAATTTTTTATACATGCATATGCATTAACACCTAGGTTGGTCTCGAATGTGGTATTATGTGAATTGAAGTGTATTTGAATTATATGAGATGGATAATAGTGTGTGGATGAAATTCTACATAAAAGGAAATTAAAGAGAGAATGATGTGGAAAAATTTATATGAGTTAAAAACAAAATCAAGATTTAAGTATATGATCTTTCCTCTATGATTTGAATCTCTTTCCACTAAATCTTATGTTTGGATTTCTAGAAAGAGGAAATATGGTTTGATGGGTAATATGAATAGATATGATGTTAAATGAAGAGAGTATGGTGGTAAATTGAGTGAGTTGATGAGTATAGACAAAGTTTGACCATTTAAGGTTTGAATATGTAAAGTTAAAGTTGTTAAAAAGAAAAAGAGATGATGTTGGTTAGATAGGAAGATATAATGGTGTTGTTTGCATTGTTGTTTTAAATGCAAACATTGTGATTTTAATGTTGGAAATATGATATGCCTGAGTGATTGTTAAAGCTCATGTTAATGGTGATAAGATGTAACATTTGGATTTTTGAAATGAGCTTTAATAATTGTGAAAAGAATATACTTTGATGTTGCTTGTTAATATGTATATATAAGATGTTTTCTTAAGTTGACATTAAGAAAACAAGATGAGTAAGTGGAAGTTTAAGTAAGGTAGTAAGTTGTGAATTTATAGTGTTAATGGAATTTGGATAAAGACTATTTTAAACATTAGTAGTTTAATGTAAGTTAAACTTGTGAGCTATGTGGAATGAATATTACTGTATATGAAATTTCTATTAAATTGGGTAATGTGATTGATAGTTAGAATTGGATGGACCAATGGTGATTCAAGAAGTTGAGATTTATAATAACTATACTTGGAAAGTGTATAGAGGTTATTGGGCTCAATGTGTATATGATTGGATGTAATGTATATGTGTATAAATATGTGAGTAAAATATATATATGTTGAAGGATAAACAAATGGATGTAAAGATGGTATACTAAATGCATTTAAAAATAAATGTGAGTGAGATGTCACCTTAGTAATGTGACTAAGATTTTGTGAAGTATTATTATGGATAGAAAGTATATATGTGTTAAGTTGATAAATAACTTAAATCATGTCAAAAAGGGATAAGAATGATGTTGTTCAATGAAAAGTAATAAGTGTTAAATTGTGTTGAAAATATGTAAAAGAGGAATTAAATATAATTGTATGATTATGTGTATACACATATAAGAAATGTGGAAGGTGAGACATCTTCTTTAGGTGATCTATGAATGTGTATATGGTATAACTATTGGTCAAATGATATTGGGAATGATATTGTATGTAGTAGTGGACCTAAGATAAATTAGGCCTTGAATTATGCAAAAATGGATCATGTGACGAAATGGAAAATGAGAATTGATTTGGGGAAATAGTGGACAGTAGTATTGTTATAGCAATAACTGAATTCGGCTATCATAAATGTTATGAGCCAAAGTATTTGGGTGAGGAAACGTTCTATGTATATAGATATATAAGAGATTATAAGGGAAGAAGAAAGTATAAAGAATGAAATTTGTGTAAGACTTGTATATGATTCAATGATGTGCATAATAGAGGTTAAAGATAATATTGTTGTATATGAGATATGTTAATGATGATCAAATAATTAAGAGTAAATTGTGTTGAGATAGAGTTGAAATGTGTTAATTTTTGATGTAGTAAAATTTGGAGAATGGATATATAATCTTTGTGATACGACTTGGTATTACAATTGGAAAAGTTGAAAATAGAATAATAGAGGAGCAGTATTGATTTATAAGTTTCAGATGTGATCATTAATCTCCTATGGCCATATGATTTGTTTATTGTATTTGGTCGGTTAGCTTTACTATCCACAGAATTGGGACTGAGAAAATATGACTGTAATACAGCCTTGGTAAGATTGATAATTATGTTTCTAGAAACATGGCTAAAGGTTATGATTAGTGAAGTGTATTTTATAATTCTTGTGTTAGCAATTTGGTTATAATTTTGGAAAAGAAAAGAAAGAGAAGAAAATTGTGGAAATATTATGAGTTATAAATAATGTGAGAAAAAGATAAGTATGGTAAATATAGTAATGATATGAAAAGTGAAAAGATATTTAAGAGGAGAAATTGCAAAATATGATTGAGAGTTACATTGAATATGTTTATGGTATAAAATGAATAAGTGGATGGATTTAAAAATTTAAGTGGGTAAGCTATGAGTAATAAGTATGGTATGAAATAATTATGAAATTTGGTGGGAATTGTACTAAGATAAACTATGTGTGTATTGAAAGATAAGTTGAAGTGAATTGTTATTGATGATCATAGTTTCAAAAAGCTGAGTATATATATACATCTGAAGAGATTAAAATTTGAAAATAAGTTGACCTAATGGAATTAGGTTATATATGTATATATACATATTGGGAAATTTAATGATAAGGTTAAATAAGTAAATTGTTGGTGTGAATTAAACAAGATTGAGATGTTAGTATATTGTGGAGAATAGATCAATTGATCTGAATTTTGTTATAATTGTGAATTATTATTGAGATTTAATATGTATAGTTGTATTAAGGGTATGAGATAGAAATGACGGTGTATATAATATAATATTCTGATAGATGAATGGACATGAATCAATTGAATTGTATCAATTAAAAATGATGATAAAAGGGAAAAAGTTGATTTCCTGTAAGGTAAGTTCAAAAGTATTGTATTAATATTGATGTTAAGTGAGAAAAATACTAAAGAAGGAATTAAGTGTATGCAAAATAAGAATATTATTATCAATTAAGGTTTGATAAAAGTCTGTTTTAAGAATGATTGTAATGATGAGATAATCAATATTAAGTTATAAGTCAATGTTTTTTTTTAAGGTTGAAGTTAAGAGGATAATTATAAAGAGATGAAGTGACAAAATATTTTGAATGTAATAGATGAATGGTATATATAGATTATAAGATAATTTGATTATTGTGTAAAAGAGATTCATTGGGAAGGTAATGAGCTATCTTGGTTGCTTTGTTGAAAAAAAATAATAATAATAAGATAAATATAAGTATATAATGATAAGTTTTGAAATGAGAAAATATGATTAACTCTAAGGGGGAGAGTAAAAATTTTTGTGATTTGATGAAATCATAAAGTAAGAATAAAATTAATATCATAAGATGATAAGATGGGGAAATTGTTAAGATTGGAGTGTTATGGTACTGAATAATTTCGAGGATGAAATTATTTAAGGGGGAGAGAATTGTAATATCCCAAAATTTACCTTAAAAGTTTTGGAGTTATTATTGTATTTGGACTCAATGTATTTGTTTTATTGGAAAGAGGATAGAAGTGAAGAGAGTGTATATGATATATATATGGAAATGTGTAGAACATATACTTCACATATGCATAAAGTATATATTGGTGTTGGAAAGGTGAATATATATAATCAATAATAATAATAAAAGAGAGAAGGAAAGAAAGTCAAAAGGAGTAAGAAGATATTTTGGATATAATAATATTATATTATTATTATTATTATTATTATATATATATATAAGAGATAAGAACAAAGAAAGAAGAAATTCTTTCTTTCTTCTTCTTCTTCTTCTTCTTCGTGTACGAGAGAGAGAGAGAGAGAGAGAGACAGTTATGTGATTTTGTGTATTATATACCAAATTTCTTAAGGATTTCAAGAGGATTGAAGATAGAGATGAAGAATTGACAAAGGATTCAAGTAAGTATTCATTTCTTTGAATTGATTTTCATTGTTTGAGTTTGGATCTGATATGGTTGGTATGTGATGATGATGATATTGAAAGATTGAAGTATATATGTGTGTTGATTTGGTAATTGGATGATGATAATATGATTATTTGTGAAGTTGATGATGAATTGTTGAATAAGGGTTTAGTTTGGTGAAATTGGGGATTTCATTAATTGATGCATGGATGATGTTTATGATGATGATTAGTATGTGTTTTGAGTGGTGTTGGTTTTTTTGGTAAGTTTGTTATGGTTTTGGGTGTGTTTGGTTGAGTTTGATTAAAGTAAAAGAGGAGGAAAAATGGTTGTTTATGGGTTGAGTTGTTGTTTTGGTCGGATTCTGGATTTTTGGCCTGTCACGCCCAGGGACACGGCCAGATTGTTAGGCATGTCGTTGGTTCTGTTTTCTGGGTTTGTGACACGAGCAGTGACATGCCCATGTCACTGAGCGTGTCACAAGTTCTGTGTGACAGTAGAATTGACACGGCCAGTAACACGCCCGTGTTATTGAGCGTGTCATAGCTACTGTGAGTTTGGAGAATTGACACGGCCATGAACACGTTCATGTTGTTGGACGTGTCAATATGTTTGAGATACAGAAGGTATTACACGCCCAGTGACACGCCCGTGGTTATGAGCGTGTCAATGTTTCTGTGTTGTGGAGTTAGGGCACGATCAGGAACACGCCCGTGTTGGTGAGCGTGTCATGTGTAGAGTTTGCCCTAGTTGATTCTTATTTATGTTATCTCATGTGTATCTCTAAGTAAGTGTGTATGCTCACTTTTGGATTAGGTTTTAAGAGATTGAATTGCCCCTAATCCAAGTATTGAAAGATTCATGGAAGAGAAGTTTAGATGGGTGTGAAATTCTTTGGAGGTAAGTACTAAATCTTATTTGATTATATTATTGATAAATATATATATTAATAATGTATAAGCTATGAAATATGAAAGATATGAATGTATAATAAAATATATGAAATGTGAAAGCATTCAATGTATATATGTGTTATGAATGGTGAAAGGTGTGAGGATAGGATAATGAAATTGATTGTGTATACTTGAATGATGAATGGTTATGTATATGTATATATATATATATATAAAAGATAAAGTATGAAATGTATGTGATATGGAATATGAAAGATGTGATATTGTGATGAAATATGAAATGTGAAAGAGATGTGATATTGTGATGAAAAATGAGTTGTGAATTGAGATATGGTGATGTATGAAGCCATTGTTATTGGCTATAATATTGAAAATGAGATAAATGAGGCATGTTTGCCTAATTGATGCCATTGTGGTTGGCTATGATGATGTAAATGATGATTGAGGCATGTTTGCCTAAATGATGATGAGAATGAGAAAGAAATTGATAAATGTATTGTGTGGCTAATGTGTTATTCCATTTTCAGAGTTTGTTGTTGGTGGCATGCCTAATAAGTGTAACAATCTCTTGAAGTTAGGTTGGATTGAATCCTTGAAGCCTAATTGAGATGTTACCACCCTTGAAGCTAGGTTGGATTGGTTCTTGAAGCCAAGTTGGGTTGATGCTTAGCATGCTTTTCTCCCCTTGAAGCTTGGTTGAATCAAATCCTTGAAGCCTAGTTGGGTAAATGATAATGATAAATGTGATAATTGAACCAAAGCATTACTCTGAAAATTGAATGGCATATTAGTATTGTTTGGGCCCGAGTCTGTCTTTATTGTCAATATGATATACAAATGTTGAAATAAATGAGTAATGAGATCTATGGATGACTTTGTTGGCAATGTGACTCATGATTGTGAATTGTGAACAAAATAATGCTATGAAGTATGGTGTGTAATGTGAATATTGACATACTAATTATGAGTATTAATGATGGATTGCAGATAATGATTCGATTGAATGATATAATGATTGCCTTTCTTGAAAATGTGATTCATGAAGGATGGATTATGGATAATGAACTAAATGAACGAGATAATGAAATAGAATGTTATGAATTATGATATGGTAGTATTATATAAATGAATTATTAGAAAAAGAAACTATGTTGAAATATGTTATTGTGAAATATAATATGACATATAATGTGTATATGAGGTAAAAGTGGTAAATATCATGTTAATGATTGTTCTACTAAGTTATGGAATTATGTTGATTGTAATGCTATATATATATGTATATGTCCGTAATGTATGAGATTAATAGGAATATATGAAGAATGCATTGAAAAAGGGGAAAACAGAATAAGAAAACATGATGCTAAAAATATGAGGTATGTTTATCTTGTAATGTACATTCTAGTATTTATTTGTACTACTAAGCTTTCGAGCTTAGTGCGGTTATATTAATCGCGCAGGTAAATAGGTGATGGATCTGGAGTTTAACCACTATATCGAAGAGGGCAAGTGTAGTTCGAGACCAACTAGAAGATGGTGCATGCATGTACAAGTTAATTATTTTGCATTTTCATAAGAACATATTCATATGTAAAAATGAATCTTTGAAAGAGACAATGTAACTTATATACATATGTATTATCATCAAAAGGAGAATGATTTTGTAAATACTTTCATATGATTAAATGTATTGTTGTTTTAGAATTAAAATAAAGATTTTTAAATGGTAACTAAAAATGACATTCTTATACTCTATATACGTATTGTATGTGTACTCGGTATATGTACAGTACTTATATAGGATATGAGGGTGTTACAATTTGGGTGTCCAGAAAGAACTCAATCTTCGTCAGAGGAGATGGTTGGAGTTGATTAAAGACTACGACTGTTTGATTGACTATCATCCAGGTAAAGCAAATGTTGATGCTGATGCCTTAAGTCGGAAGTCTTTAGCTGGTTTAACAATTTATTCGCTCTCGTTGCTTGTTGAATTGAGAGCTCTGCGTGCTAACTTTGTATCTTGTGATGATGGTGCATTGTTGGCACAATTGCATTTGAAACCAGTTTTATTGGATCAGATCAGAGAGGCTCAGTTGACTGATATGAAGATTCAGAAGATTATTTCAGATTGTCACGATGGAAAGACTAGAGATTTTGTTGTGAGAGATGATGGGAGTCTCTGGTTCAAGAGCAGATTGTGTGTACCCGATGATGCTGATTTGAAGAGAGTTATTTTGGAAGAAGCACATCAGTCGATGTTTGCTATGCATCCGGGTAATACCAAGATGTATCATGATTTGAGACAACATTATTGGTGGATTGGGTTGAAGAGAGACATTGCTGAGTTTGTATCTAAATGTCTCACTTGTCAGAAGGTTAAAGCAGAGCATCAAGTTCCAACCGGGTTGCTTCAACCATTGTCAGTGCCAGAATGGAAGTGGGAAAGAGTGACAATGGATTTTGTGTCTGGTTTGCCATTGACACAAAAGAAGCATGATGCCATATGGGTGATTGTGGATAGATTGACTAAAACAGCTCATTTCCTTCCGGTTCGAATGGATTACTCTTTGGAGAGATTGGATGAGCTGTATATCCATGAGATTGTGAAATTGCATGGTGTTCCAACTTCTTTAGTGTCTGATCGAGATCCCCGGTTTACTTCAAGATTTTGGAAGAGTTTGCATAGTGCTTTGGGTTCTCGACTACACTTCAGTACTGCTTTTCATCCACAGACGGATGGACAGTCAGAGAGGGTGATACAGATTATTGAGGACATGTTGAGAAGCTGTGTCATCGATTTCTCTGGAAGTTGGGATAGGTTTTTACCTCTTGTGGAGTTTGCTTACAACAACAGTCACCAATCCAGCATTGGTATGGCACCGTTTGAAGCATTGTATGGCAGACGGTGTAGGACACCTCTTTGTTGGAGTGAACTTGGTGAAGGTAAAATAATTGGATCTGATTTGATTCAAGAAACTGAGGAAAAAGTGAAGTTTATCCGAGGTAGGTTAAAAGCAGCTTCAGACCGACAGAAGTCTTATGCAGATCTGAAGAGGAGAGACATTCAGTTTGATGTTGGAGATAAGGTGTTTTTGAAAGTATCTCCTTGGAAGAAGATTTTGAGGTTCGGTCGGAAAGGAAAATTGAGTCCTCGTTTCATTGGGCCGTATGAAGTGTTAGAAAGAGTTGGGCCAGTTGCATATCGACTCGCTTTGCCACCTGAGTTGGATCGTATTCATAATGTATTCCATGTTTCTATGTTGAGGAGGTACAGGTCAGATCCATCTCATGTGTTGCCATTTGAGTCTATCGAAGTGAGCCCAGATTTGACATTTGAAGAAGAACCAGTTGCTATCTTGGCACGTGATGTGAAAGAATTGAGGAACAAGAAAGTGCCATTGGTGTAGATTCTTTGGAAGAATCATGCAAAAGAAGAAGCAACTTGGGAAAGTGAGCAAACTATGCGAGAGCAATATCCTCAACTATTTCAGAGTTGATATCAGGTAATTTCGAGGACGAAATTTCTTTTTAGAGGGGGAGAATTGTAATATCCTCATTTATGCCCTAGAAGTTTTGCATATTGTTGTTGTTGTTGTTATTGTTATATATTGGATTGAATATATGTGTTAAATTGTAAGAGAAAAGAAATTGAGAAGAGAAAGTATATGTATATGTATTTTGGGAAGAAATAGGGTTTAGAGACAAATTTATATGTTGTGTATATGTTAATATATATGACATATAAAGTGGTCAAAAGGCTTGGTCAATGCAAGAGAAGATATTTATTTGAGATTGGTAAATTACTTAATTGGGCACATATAAGACAAAAAGATAATTATGTGAATAAGGGCACTTTGGTAATTGCTTGGATAAAATCACATGGTGGATATTAAAAGAAGATTTGACTTGTGTTTTCTTCATCATTTCTTCTTCTTCTTCTTGTTGATGGCCGGCCCTCCATAGCCAAAGAGAAAGAAAGAGACAAGTGATGGTTTTGATGATTTCAAGCTTAAATTGAAGAAAGATTAAGTGTTCAAGTGTTGATTTAAGAAGTTTTTAGCTAAGGTAAGATCTTTTCTCTAATTTCTTCAATTCTTTTGAAGTGGTATGATTAAGTTGCTTATGGTATGATTGTAAGTATTGATTTTGCTTGATAGATGAGAAGTTGGGTTGGTGTTGGTGATGGAAGAGTAAGATTGGTGTTTAGTGAAATTGTTTCTGTTTTAGGATTAGTAAAGGCTGTGACTTGTATGATTTTTAATTAATTTTAGAAAAATGTTCTTGAAGTGAATTTTTGATATGTTGTGCCTCTATGAGTCTAGAATGACTGAAAAATATGTTGATTCGATTTTGGAATGGTTATGAGTTTAGAAAGATTATTTTTATTAGACCTGTTCCAGCAGGTACCTTAACTGAGACAGCTCTATTTCGGAATTTTTAATAAAATGTAGAAAAATCATATTCAATTGAATTTTGGATATGTTGTTGCTTATTGAGTCTAGTATTTGAGAAAAATAATTTGGAACCACGTTGATTGAATTTGATTTATGGAATTCACAAAGTTCAGAACTGCTGCCAGGATGCAGGGCAATTGGGGCAGTCTGGTTAGGTGAACTATTTGACCAAGATTTTGTGTTCAGTTTGATCTGAAATTTTAAAGGGATGATTTTAAGATACAAAACTAAATTCTGTAAAAATTTTAGAATTTTTAGTCAAGTAGATTATTTTATACAATTTTTCAAAATAAGGATAAAATGGAGTTTAAAACCAGAATGTACTATTTATGGTTAGGGTTTTAATTCTTTGTTCTTCTTGCATTGCTTTGGTTCTCCAAACGTAGGTTGGTCCTTAAACCTAACCCTAAACACTTTAAACACACTTGAATAAATGAATGTTATAATCAATTGTTCTTTGCCCTAATTGCATTGTTGAGATTGAACAATGTTATGTTGTGCATTGTGAATGGTAATGTGTTTCATGAGTAATGTGGAATGAAATGTTGATATTTATGAATGATGCTATGTGAGATATAATGTGATCATGGATGAGATATATATATATACTTGAATAATGAGATGTTATATTGTGAAATGAAATGTGAAGCCATTGTTATTGGCTAAGATGATGTAATTGAAAGAAAGAAGGCATGTTTGCCTAAATGTGATGAGAATTGAGAATGGAAATGAATTGTTTGTTTAATATGTTATTCAGTTTCAGAGTTCTGGATTTGGGTGGCATGCCTAAGAAATGATGAAAGGTAATAGTCTTGCCGGGTTGAGGACCTCCTCATAGGTGTTGAGTTGATGGTCCAAGAGACTGGGTCTGTTACACTATGAGATATATGATTTGTAACAGTCTTGCCGGGTTGAGGATCTCCTCATATGTGTTGAGTTGATGATCCAAGAGACTGGGTCTGTTACACTATCCATGGATAGAGATACATGTATATACATTGCCTACGAGCGTGATTATTGTGACTATGAACCCAAGGCAGTAACTCTGAACTCTGAATATCGTATTAAATACTTGTTGGGCCCATAGGTGTCAAGGTTATATGAATGTCCTAAATAATGTTATGAGTTAATGAAATGAGATGTTGGTTATGGAGTATGATTGATTAATGTTGAATGTGAAAAGATGTTGAAATGTGGTATGCTCATATGACTATGATTTGTGAAATGCATAATTGTGTGGTTAACTTTATATTTATGATGTTGATCTTATCAAAAACATATGTGGCATTGCATTTCATTAAAGCATACCGTTAGCATGTTTTATCTTACTAAGCCGTTGGCTTAGCGCGATAGTGTTTAATCGCGCAGGTAGTAGAGTGGATAGAGTTGAACCCGAGAGTTCATCAAGACCTAGTGAGAGTAGACCTTGAAGAATCCATTTTGGGAGCTTAAAGATCAGAGCAGACTTGCCAATCATGTATAAATTTTATGTGTTGTAAAACTTGAGTTTTGATGTATATGAATTTGTAAATATGTAAATATTTTATAACTTCCGCTGTGTAATATTTAAAAATGGGGGATTGTCACAAAACCTTTATTTTATGTTGTACTAGAAGTGTAAATTCTTTTTGCAAGTTGTAGTTGAGGTTACAAGGGGGATTTATTGGGAGTGTACTGAGAATGATTTTGTTTGCATTGGTTTGTGTAAAATGTTTTTAAAAATAAGAAAAAAACCGGTTTTGTCGACACTTGGGACTCAATTTTTAGGCGAAACTATGGCAAAAATTTTGTAAAAATCGGAACTAAAATTTGACTAAGTAAAATTGGTAGCAACATTAGGTTAGTGTGGCGCCTCTACTCAGCTTACATATGTAGGTTGGGAAGGGGTGTTACAGGTACAAGGCTATGAGTGGTTATGTCATGCTCTATCTCCATACCTTGAGTGAAATTATTGTATCCCTTACATGACACAACACGGGTAACACAGGCATCTTAACTCACGCATACAATGCAAAGTAAATGATGCAATGGACAATATCATAATAAGAAAGAATAAAATAACATAAAGACCAACAAAATCAACTTCTCTTGTCCCCAGTGGAGTTGCCACTATGAGCGGAGATTTTTACCCCCACTTCCATGTGGAATGGTTCTTACGACATGCACTGTTAGGCTTAGGGCCTTAGAGAACACGGGCCTAAATCTAGAAAAAATAGAGTCACCACCCGGACGGGCTGGGAAAAAGAAAGGGGTGGATGACTCAATTCCTAAAGAATCCCTAACCCTCTAATGGGTTCAAAAAGTTGGGTACGTATGAGGAAGGTGAGAATGACCCAGCACCCCCACAATGCCTAGTTCATTGAAACCGGCATCCTTTTCAGGTCTTAATATTATAAAATTCTTAATTAATATAATATTATCCATATTAAATGCGATCATAAGAATAAATAATTACTTTATTAAAATCACAACAAGTTCAAATAAAACAAATAAATAGGTACCCATCAATGGATGGAAACATGCCTTTACAATTGTTCAATGTCCAAAAGAAAATAAATAAAATAGGATACTCACCAATTGGTGGAAACGTATCCTTTACATTGATCTAAAACTTGAAATAAATTAAATTACATGATGCTCACAACATTAGGTACCCAAAACATGGAAACATACCTCTTGCAATTTTTTGAAACAAAAACAAGTCAATAAAAATAACCAACCATTCATCATCAATAAAATATTTATCAAAGATATAAATAAACCATTAATCACAACATATAATAAACATGCTTCTAATTTGAACAAAGCAATAAAGATACAAGTTTAGGTTTATATTTCAATTTAGGGTTTCTTAAATAACATTTAGGGTTTTAGGATTTAGATTCAAAAAATTAAGGTTTTAGGGTTTTGGAATTAACATACTTATTATTATTATTATTTAAAATATTTAGTCTACTGTAAGGATTTTGGAAAAATAGAATTAATTAGGGTTTTATAGTTTTAAGAAAATAGTAGGGTTTTTGGTTAATTAAGTTAGGGTTTAGTACTAATACCGTGCAATTAGGGTTTTATGAAGAAATAAATTAGGATTTGGTATTTATAAAAAATAATGTTTGGAGCTTAAGGTTTTAAATGAATTAGGGTTTGATGTTTGTGAAAAACTTATCAAAGTTTTAAAGGTTTATACGAACTGTGAATATTTTTTAAAGAGCTTAAATGAAGCTTACTGTGAGTTTTATTTGGAAAACCTTAAGTGAATCTATGTAGTATAATGATTAAATAACCATGCCATAGAAAAAAAAATTAACATCTTGAGCCAAATAAGTTTACTGGTTCTAGTTGTTATGATTTATCAAAATAATAATATGCACTCCATGTAAACTAACATATGAATTGATTTAAGATGAAATTGCCTACTATAACTTTAATTAGATGAAGAATGAACTTATTCAATATTTAAAACAAATAAAGCATATTGTATTTATTTAATTTAGAGCATACTATTTTTTGTAGGCTCCACCAAAATCGTTTGAATGAGAATTCTGGGTGAGCTTGTCCAAGACAGTGAGTGTACTGCCTTTGTAAAGTTTGTGTGTTGTTGATCTTCCTCGTATATCCATGTTATTTCCTTTATTTATTAAGTTTGCTAGGGTTTGTTCGTTGATGGTTACTGAGTTTTCTAGAGTCCCAGCAGCTAGCCAAAGTCCAAAATCCTCTTTTAGGTTTTTAAAACCTGTATTTATAATAACTCCATCAGGTTAAGCATGAAAGTTTTCTTCTTTGAGAACAGTTTATTCTGATGCATGTCGAATTCATGGGTTTGACACAAATCGAGACCATATCGAATTACAATTACTTCAATTCGATGTAAACCGAGTCCATCTCAAATTCAAGTGATTTAATTTCGATAGAATATGAGCCCATATCAAAACATACTTCCAAATTCAACATGGAATGAAAAAACTTGCCCCATATTGGATATGGGGCTTCCCCATGTCGAATTGGATGCCTAATTCAACATGGGACACCCCTATTGACCAAAAGCCATCCGAATTAAGTTAAAAATCAACCAAACCTTTGTATCGGACCCGTCTTAGGGTTTAGTGCACCGGTATCATATAAAAACCAACCAAATCTTCTAAAACAGACCCAATTAGGGTTCTAAAAATTTAATTAGCTTATTTTAGGTCCTATTACAATATATTAATCCAATCAAAGGTTTGGAATTAGCACTAGACTAGCCAGGGCCAAAATCAAGGGTCTACACTACCTTATTCATACATCAACATAACCAACTCATTTCGATCATCCAATCATAAAATCGTCATTTATACATCAAAACAGTCCATTTAAATAATTAAAACACCTACATTAAAAATCCTAATTTCACATATTAATCCCATAAACCCTAACTTCACCAAAACTCAATCATTTCCAACAAATAACCTTAAAATCATTACATTTACATAAAAACCACTTTAAACAACTCATATTAACAATTATTGAAACCTCACTTAAAACTTGAAATTTCACATATTCATCAAATTCTTAAAAGCCAAGCTCTAAGTAAGAATTACTTACCGAAACCTTGATTATTCTTCAAAAGCACCCTATATCCTTTAAATTCTTTGTAAAATTTTGAGTATTTTAAGAAGTAGAAATCTCTCTTATTCCTCTCTAAAATTTTGACTCCATAGGAAGAAGAAGAAGATTTAACTTTCTTCATTTCTAGCCATAGATAAATTAATTAATTAACAATTAAATATTAGTTATTTTCTTCTTCCTATCCCTAAATATTTTAATTTTTTAAAATATATATTGAACTTTTTAACTTTTTACATTTTGACTTTTTTTCATATTTTGTGTTTTAGTGAAATGTATACTTTATGTATATCTTGCATATACATTAGGTATACACTATATATATCCTTCTTTAATAACCCTTCCATATTTATTAACCTAGGTCTACTAAAATTACGGATGGTACAATGGTAGTAAGCATGAGGCAACTTACACCAATAGAGTCATTTAGATGCTTACAATGAGCATCCTTTTGTGCTCTTAGAGCATTGGTAGCAGGTTCATCTGGTATGGGATTCTCGAGGACTTACAACTTCCTTTCTTGCTCAAGAATATTTTCTTAAGTTTCTAAACAAGTCAAGGAACTTAGTTCCATTCAGCTTTTCCTTCTCAAGAACTAATCACAAAGTCAAAATGTAACACCCTTATATACTATTTATGTGTAGTATATAGATTTCATAAATGTAAAATACGCATGTAGAATATAAAAGTGCCACAACAACTACTTTAATAAAAATTAATATTTCAGTTAATATAAATAAATTATTAATTAAATAAAGAAATACACATGTAGTAAATTATTAAAAATACAAACTTATGAAGAAAATCTCTGGGAAAAATTTTCGCTAGAGTTTTATCTGTAATTTCGATAAATTCCAAAACAACGAGCACAACCTGTATGAAAATTTTGCACTTCCAAAAATCCACATTTATTCACATACCATCAAATCTACAATGATTTTTCAAATCACCACTTCATTTATTTACATATTAGGATTTTTAAATCCAAGCATTACATATAGAATTCACACACTTAATATAATGTATACAATATATATACATTAATCCAAAATGCATATTATGGTATCTTCATATCAGCAGCTCTCCCACCTGTGCGATTTATAAAACCGTGTTAAGCCATATAGCTTAGTGGTACATATCTATAAATAATACACATAATACACACTCACTCTTAATTCTCATTTACTCCCCATATATTTACTTATGTATATCACTTTATTTTCTTCAATCTCAATTATCAAACCCATTACACACAATACACATGTATACATTTAAACATATCACAAACACATACATTGGGCCTAAAAATCTTTATATAATGGTCTAGTTCAAGAAATATTTTCTTGGACTATCTCATTCATCTGTGACACCAGCGTGTCTCACCCGAAGGAGTAATAAATCTGTGACACCAGCGTGTCTCACCCTGAGGCGTAATAAATTTTCAACAACAATATTCTGGAACTAAACTATATATAAGGTATACATGTAATCATATTTCTCATATTTCACTTTTCTCTTATTTTTCCAAATTTCACATTCTTTTTCCATTTTCAACACATAATCAACATCATCATCATATATAGCTCATTTTCAAATATGGCTCACTTCCACATTTTAGTGCATAACATGCACTTTTCACATTTTGCACCAACACCACATTTAGCCATTCTTAAATGGTATATCAAGCCATAAACAATACAAATTAAGAATTGTTACTTCAAACAATGCCACACACACATATATTCATTTCGCATTACCATTTAAATATTGTTAATTTCCATATTTCTGATATTTGCAACATATGTCATCATCTTTTTAGCCGCAACCATAATGTGACTAGTAAGTCGCATTTCTAGTACATTTATCTCCTTTTTCACATCTCTCATGATCATGATAAACAATGATCACCATCACATGTCTCTCAAATTATCACATTGCTTTTCTCATCTTTTCAAATGT
Source organism: Garcia nutans (assembly GCA_947685225.1). Taxonomy (NCBI): domain Eukaryota; kingdom Viridiplantae; phylum Streptophyta; class Magnoliopsida; order Malpighiales; family Euphorbiaceae; genus Garcia; species Garcia nutans. The sequence continues at coordinate 21,418,795 of CANTUV010000005.1, forward strand.
TTTTAGCATATTTCATTTTTTGTACCCAATTCAAATTTCTTTTTCACATCTTTTCATTTTTTTTACTCCTTTCAATCATTTTTAGCATATCTCATAAATACTACCTTATGTATAAAACCATTGAGAAGTTTATATTACAAACGTTCATCTTTCAAATCCCATACTTTCATTTGTAAACCTAAGTTTTATATGAGTAAATAAATATATATACTAACCTCTTTTCTCCTACCAAGCTCAACTCTCAATTCCACTTTTGTTTTTATCACTTTAACCTACACATGCATATCTTAATAGTAAACAACATTACTCATTTAATGTCACTTACATGCTTATTAATTATTAAATTACCATTATTTATTCAATTCTCATTAAAACCTCATTAATATTCTAATTCCACCATTCACTACTTTATTTAAACTCCATTCTATCAATCTCATTTTCAACATTTAACCTTAAAAACATTACTTATACATTAATATAACACTAAAATAATTCACTTTCATAATTATGGAAACCTCTTTCAAAAATTCAAATTCCATATAATGCAACCATCAACATGAAATTCACCAAAACTTATCCACATTACATTTCCAACCCTAAAATCACCACATTACAAGTTCCAACATATTATTAGAAATTCATTTTGATACACTTCAATTATTCATGCACCATTTACATCAATTCTACATAACATTTCACCAAAATATTATTTGCACCATTACTACCTTATTCAAACTTCAAAATATCAATCTCATTTCCATCATTCAATGATTTAATCATCCATAATCAATCAATATACCATCAAAACAATGCATTACCACAATTAGAAATACCTTCTCCAAAAACCCTAATTTGACATAATATGGCCATAATCTTGACTTCATCCAAACATAAGCATATTCAATTTCTAACCACAAAATCATCACATACACATGAGAACAACATTGAATTACTCTGCAACAACAATTATATACATCCATACCAAAACCTTAATTTTTATATAACCTTACTTTTATCAATTGTGCCCAATTTAACTATTTATTTAACAAATAACCATATAATCATCACATACTTATCATTTAAACTTTATTAACATATATTCTAGCAACTAAATATAACTTCTCTCTCTAGCCAATTTAAACATAGCATTAAAATCAAGAAAATCAAACTTAAAATGAAAGATACTTAATTCTTACTAAATCTTCAAAATCACCATAAAATCCTTGAGAATCTTGTATAAATTTGATTTATTTAGAAGAAATTCTCCCTCTCCCTCTCTCTCTCTTTCTTTCTTCAATTTCGTTCATACATGGTGGAAGAAGAAGAAGATTTTTATATACTTTCATTTACAATTTTACCCCTCACCTTAATACATAATTACAAACTAATTAATTTATAAAATATTTAAACAATTTCCATCTTATTCCTATCCTAAAATACTTTAATTTTAATTAATTAATGAATTTTTTAATTACCATCCATATAGGAATTAATATAAATAACTATTTAATTATTAACTTTTAATCTCCACCTTTCCTTTTTCTTTCATTTTTGACTTTCTTTTTATTTTTTTAATTTTCTTATTTATCATCTTCCATCACAAATTATATATATACCATTTATATGTTGCATATATTCCATGTACACGTATATATCATATATATGTTACTTATATGTTACATAAACTTTTATGTATATGTTTATGTAATGTATTTATATTATGTATGTATAATGTATATTTAATATATATATGTTACTTATATGTTACATAAACTTTTATGTATATGTTTATGTAATGTATTTATATTATGTATGTATAATGTATATTTAATATATATATATATTTACCCATATATATATATCATGTGTACCCTATGCACACATCAAATATATATATATATATATATCATGTATATAAAATATGTACATATAACCAACATACATAATATATATATAATATGTATATACTACGTATATATTAGGCATACATTAGATTAATACAACAACTTTACCTCTAAATACTTATCTAATTACTCTAAGATTATGGATATTACATAAATCCTAAGTAAGCTTTTGCTTATCACTTAAAATTTAGTTTTTTAGGTAAGAAACTCCTTTCTAATTACAGTTCTTGTAACTCTTGTATGAATATGGGATTGACATCTCATGTCCCGATGTGAAAAATCCCATCTCGTGCCTTAGCCTAAAACCATTTTGATAGCCTAGTTAAGTCAAACCATTTCATACTTATAGATATCACCATTATTCATCCTATCTCGCTAAGATTGTCTAATATACTTTGCTTTGGCATACCCGTATTAAAGGCCATCAAAGTCTTGACAAGTGTAGAGTTATGGAAGGCATTTTAATGGCTTAATATTATGCAAGGGATTTTACCATTTTATTTATTTTGTTCTTGTTATTAATCTCATTAATATAGTTATAATCATTATCCATTCACCCATAAACATACATAGCATCACATACATGTATATAGATAAGCAATATAAATGTGTCATGGCATGGCCCCAAACTAGATTGATTTTATAAGTTAATAAAAAATCAATTATCAACCTAGATAAATCTTCATCTCCATGGTATTGCCTTGATGAATTATGATAAATTCTTAATCTTGCATTTCTCTTTTCTTTATTACATTACATCAATATGGTATAAAAATATTCTATTAAAACCTAAAATTACATTAAAAAATGGCGTGCAAGCCGTATTTAAGATTACAAAACATTAAAATAACCTACCAATCACATAGGTCTCAAAAAGGCCATGCTATGCACCATGCATATAACATATAAAAGAAATTATACATCTCAATGAAAGGGGAAGAAAACTTAATTCCCCTAAATGAAAGGGGAAGAAAACTTAATTTCCCTAAAACCTAAAATATGCATAGATCACTAGATTATTCAAATTAAATTGCAAAGGGCAGAATTGCGTACCTGACATCATTTTATGTTGATGCTGAAGACGATTCTGGGGTTTGTCGCCTTCCAGGGGATACACACTTTAGGTTATGCGGAAGCACTACTGAAGGAACGTAATGTTCTCTAAAATTGTTATGTTTCCCCCGGAGACCACGACCCCTTATTTATAACTGAATAAATTGGTTAATTTCTATTTAGGTCCTTCAACAAAATAGAAATTACTTAATGGTCTCTACACTTATAATCTTATTACGAGTAAGACACCTCAATAGTCAACAATCCTAATTTGATCAAACTTTAATTTGACTATCTTAATTTGACTGCAATACACATTTAATATTTAAATATATTTAGCCCACACTTAGGATTAATTTTAACAATATAAAATTAATTCTAACAATCTCCCACTTGGGCTAACATATATTAAATGTAAATGTATATACCTTAATCAGCTCATAAAAGCAGTCATACTGAAGGTGCCTCAAACAATCTCGTCCATTGATTATATCGATAAAGAACTAAAGGGTCAGTCGCCACATTCATCGTGACTCAAAACACCATCAATCACATTACCAATACTCTCAAATGACATAGATCAATAATAGGAGTGTAGCATGGAAACTACATGTAATGTGATCTAATCATGCCTGTTTCCAACTGGTCATACTTTAGTGAGATCAATCAATAATAATACAGAGTGTAACAAAATAAATACTTTATTTTCTTTAGAAACTGAGTATTAATAACATAATATATCCATTGCAAAACAGAGTATACACAAATATAATGTAACCATAATGAACAAACTCCCACTGAAACTAAATAGTCTCAAATAATGTGACACCCATATGAGCAGTGTGCTCATGAAAAACTTTCGGTATCACAGCCTTAGTGAGTAGATCCGCAATCATGGAGTTCGTTCCAATATGCTCTATGGATATCTGTCCACTCTGTACTCTCTCCCTCACAGCCAGAAACTTTATCCCAATGTGTCTCGATCGAGAAGAGCTTCTGTTGTTGTTGGAGAATAAAACTGCTGAGTTATTATCACAGTATAACATTAATAGCCTTTCAATGCCATTCACAATGCACAGCCCTGTGACAAAGTTCCTCAGCCAGATTACCTGATTGGATGCCTCATAACTTGCTACAAATTCTGCTTCCATGGTGGAGGTAGCTACTAGAGTTTGTTTCACACTCTTCCAAGAAATAGCACCGCCAGCCAAGAGATATATGTAGCCTGATGTGGATTTTCTACTGTCTTGGCATCCCGCAAAATCAGAATCAGTATACTCAATGATCTCAAGCTGATCTGATCGCCTGTATGTGAGCATATGTCCCTTAGTTCTCTGAAGATACCTCAAGACTCTTTTGGCTGCTTTCCAATGATCCATTCCTGGATTGCTGAGATATCGCCCTAACATGCCAACTATGAATGAAATATCTGGACGAGTGCAAACTTGAGCATACATCAGACTCCCAACTGCTGACGCATAAGGGATCTTCTGCATCTCCTGAATCTCAAGTTCACCCTTTGGACACTGATCAAGACTGAATTTATCTCCTTTAGCAACTGGGGTATCAATTGGTCTACTGTTGTGCATACTAAATCTCTTGAGCACTTTCTCAATGTAGCCCTTTTGTGATAATCCCAGAATACCTCGAGTACGGTCTCGATGTATTTGATTCCCTAATACAAAAGAAGCTTCACCTAAATCTTTCATCTCAAAGTGTTTTGAGAGAAAGACTTTGGTCTCATGCAGCAAGTCCTTACAGTTACTAGCAAGCAATATGTCATCCACATATAAGACCAAAAAGATAAACCTACTCCCACTGAACTTGTGATACACACAATCTTCCACAGCATTTGTCTCAAAACCGAAAGAGACAACTACTTCATGGAACTTGAAGTACCACTGACAAGAAGCTTGCTTGAGTCCATAAATGGATTTCTTTAATCTGCATACCAGTCACTTTGGGTCTTGTTGTCCCAAGATGGCAACCAAGAGGGGGGGGGGGGTGAATTGGTTTCCTCAAGAAGTAATGACAATTTAAAAAACTCAACAAACAAGAAGTGCGGAATATGAAGATTGTTGAGTGATGAAGGAAGAAAGAACACACAAGATTTATAGTGGTTCGGATTTGCTTCAATCCTACATCCACTTCCTTAACAACTTGTTAAGGTTCCACTAGACTTTGAAGTTTTTACAAGCTCACTTCCAACTTTGGTGTTTTTACAAGTTCACACCTAACTTTACAAGTGTTTTTCTAAGGCTCACACTTATAACCCAAACAAGAGTTTTACAAGGCTTACTCTCACAACCCAAGTGTTTCCCAAGCTTACACTCAAACTTATACAATGGTGTTTTCAAATGCTAACACCTAACATACATTACAATTTAATTGTAAGTTTAAGTAAATGAAAATTTGTTGCTTGGCTATTACAATCTGATTTCTTGCTTGTTCCTTTTTTGTTTTCTCAGAGAGACATTGTATTTATAGCCAATGTGGTCTTACTAGCCGTTATAGACATTAAGAATAATGTATTGGTAGATTAGACCTTCTTTACTTAAACTGCCCGAAGCACTTCGCGGTCGCCCTTCATGCAAGGATGGTCGCGCTCATGCTTCTCGCGGTCGTCCTTTAACATGGGACGGTCGCTACTTTTGAAAAGACTTCAACGGTCAAATTTTAGTGCTCTGCAGCTGGAATCTTGCCCATGCTGTGTTTGTCGGACCGGTTTCTTGCCCAGCTGTGTTTGTCAGGACGGTCGCGCCTAGCAATGGTGCGGTCGCCCTTTTTGAATAATCAAGTGGGTTTATAACGGTCATATTACGTGTCATTCTCTGACAGGGCAAAATTGAATGTCCGCCATAATTTGAATGTCGCGGTCGCCCTATGTAGATTATTGCGGTCGAATTGAGAAACTCGCGTCGAACTTCTGGACGCTCCTGAGGACGCGAAACCTACTGTCTCTTCAAACAATTTCTTCTTGAATGGTAGAGCGGTCGCGATTCTGAATGGGGCGGTCGCTAAAGTGATAAGCGAGGTCGAGTCATTCACCGTTCTTGTCACCACGAACCTTACTGTGATTGTAATGATTTAAGTTCCTTGAGTAGCGGTCGTGCAAATATTCGGACGGTCGCTATTCTGTAGGAGCGGTCGCGACATAGGTCGAACTTCTGACCGCGAAACCTACTGTGATAAGGTTTCTTCTTTTAATTACATGGAGCGGTCGTATTCAGGTGAGGTGCGACCGCTATAATTGTTCTGTTCACCTTATTTGACGTAACCTAATCCTGCAACAAGATTTCTCAAACACAAGTTAAATAGATCATCCATTTGAGTTGTCAAGGATCAAAATTAAGGTCATTTGTCTAACAATCTCCCCCATTTTGACTTTGACAATTCAAATGGAATGATAAGAAAAATAATGAGTCTAAAAATGCTCCCCCTTAACATATGCAACAATCATGGTTAAGAGCATTTGTGATTTAGTAGTTTATCTTGGTGCAAACATTTTTCTCCCATAAACATTTTTTCTTATTTGCAAATGTTCAATAAATTTCAACAAGAAATTAACTCCCCCATAAACATTTTTCCCAAATTTGCAAATGTTCAAACAGATTGTTCTTATTTCTCCCCCATAATTTTATTGACATTCCATTTATACCACATTCCATTTTGGTATTTTCTCTCCCCCATTGGCATAGGCAAAATGAAATAAATGTTAAGCAAAAATATTAACAAAGCAAATGAAAGGAAATATAAACATTATATAGATTGAAGTGGAGGAAAATACAAAACAGAAAGCAAATTTAGCAAACATATGAAAATGCAAGCAAAAACAGACTAAAGCTAAGCTATTCTGAGTCATCATCTAACTCTAACTCTTCTTCAACTAAAGGAGCTTTCCCCTTATCTTGAGGTGCAACAGAGGCAGAGCTAGTGCTAATGGACTCTTCTTCTTCAGCAACGCTTTGGGTGTGATCACTTATATCCCAATCTTCAAGATTGCATTGAGGCAAGTCCAATTTGCCTTGCATGTCATAAAGATCATGATGCATGTGGGATATAAGGTCTATCCTCTTGTTTAAGTGCTGGAATCTCTTGGAAACACTTTTCTTGAACTTAGTGAGTTTCCTTGAGAGAGTCTTGATAGCTTGGAGGATGAGTTGTGTGGAGGATGAAGCAGTTTCTTTAGCAGCTTTTGATGAAGTTGCTTTTGGAGGTAATTCTACTGCAACTTCTACAGAATCTCCCTCTTCCTCAATTGTATACCTTGGCCTTTTCTTTTGTTTATCCATAACTCCTTTCTTGCCATAGCAGTATACATATGACCCTTCTATCTTCCTTACACAACCAGCATGCTCTAAGTAATCCATTGTGATAGCATTGGAGGCTAGAGTGAAAGGGTTCCTCAAAGTAGCTAAGTTCAAATCATTCAGAAGGTTTAGGTGCCTAGCTATTTGAGTAACTTGAGAGGATAGGAAGAAGGTACCAGTTCTTGTAATAGCATGATGATAAAAGGTATCAATCAAGAACTTGGTGGTGTTCATTTTGATGTTATGGGTGAAAGCATACAGAAATATAAGATCTCTTTTGGTGACTTTCTCATTCCCATCAGCTCTTTGGTGAATGGTATAGGTGATAATCCTATGGAGCATCCAGTGGGTGAGAGATTTGATATGTCTGGCTTTAGATTCCTTTTCAAAAGAGGTTTCAATGGAAATTTCTCTCCAGAAATCAGAAAGTGTTGGGTTTGAGAAGATTTGGTCATTGTAGGAGGTTATACCTTCAGAGGGGAAGTCCCAAATGCTGCCAAAATCTTCTAGAGATAGGGCTTGGTATTGATCAAAGAGCTTCAATCTAACCCCATACCACCCTAGTGCAGAATTTGCACTCTTCTCTATTTGAAGAGACATTAAAAACTCCTTACTCAGACTAGAGTAGCCTACCTCTTCTGGAAAGACAAATTTTCTCCATCCAAGGACATCCAGCAATCTCTCAATTTCGTCCTTGATGTTCAAGGCAGAAAGCATCCCACCAAAAGGAGATTTGGTGCCTTCAACCTTCTTTCTCTTTAGCATGGCATACCTAACATCTTCTTCAGTGGTTTGATGGTGAGGTTTGTGAATTTTCTCACCTCTTTTAGATTGAGGAGGAGATGGGGGAACAACTTCGGGTTCTCTAATGGTGATTCCTGGAACTCTCTTGGCTTGTCCCTTTATTTTGGAAGTGGTTTTTCTTTTGGGAGCCATTAGAATAGAAGAAACAGATGAGTGCAGGAAAACAGAGGTTGATTTGAGAAGTAGATGAGTTGAGAAGATTTTAGGGTTTTAGATTGTTTTCAGAAGCAAAATATCCAAGAAATTTGATGTAACTTACTCTTAAATAGATGGAGTTAAGAAAATAGCCGTTTTTGACTGTTGAATATTAAGAGTTGCGACTTGTCACACAGCCAACGGTTATAAATTTTCGAGCAGAGTGTACAGGGTGCGGTCGCTGATTGAAGATAGTGCGATCGCTACTTATGGTCTAGCGACCATTGTCAAGATAAGTATGCTCGCGAGTGAGGAAAGTAACTGTAACGGTCGAAACTATTCAAATTGGTGCGGCCGCGCACAAATTTTCTCGACCGCGCACAGAGTCATTAGTTTGAATGAAACTGACAGACAGGATAGCGACCGCTAAAGAATACTGGAGCGACCGCTACATACTTAAAAATGAAAGATTCAAGGAAAGATGGAGAATATTTCTATTGTGTTAAGAACCATTAAATTCATGCACATAGAAACCTTATTGATAGGCAATTAATTCAGAGTGTTTCCATCAATCATTCCTAAATTAAGTTTAATAAAATTAAGTCTATCTTCATTCAAGGGTTTTGTAAAGACATCCGCAAGTTGATTTTGTGTTTCAATAAATTCTAGAATTATGTTCTGATTTTGCACATTTTCCCTTAAAAAATGATGTCTAATATCTATATGCTTGGATCTAGAATGTTGTATAGGATTTTTAGACAAATTGATAGCACTAGTGTTGTCACATTTAATGGAAATATTGTTAAAAACCTTACCATAGTCAAGCAATTGTTGTTTCATCCATAATACTTGTGTGCAACAAAAACAAGCTGCAACATACTCAGCTTCCGTTGTGGATAAAGCAACCGATGCTTGTTTCTTACTATGCCAAGAAACTAGACAATTACCAAGAAAGTGACATGCTCCTGTAGTGCTTTTCCTATCTAATATACTACCAGCATAATCTGCATCTGAAAATCCTATAATATGAAATGATGTGTTCTTTGGATACCAAAGTCCTAAATGTATTGTACCACTCAAATATTTCAAGATTCTCTTTGTGGCATTCAAGTGTGATTCTTTAGGACAAGTTTGAAATCTAGCACAAAGACATACACTGTACATTATATCAGGCCTAGATGCGGTTAAGTAAAGTAGTGATCCGATGATACCTCGATATTTCTTCTCATCTACTGCTTTACCATTATCATCTTTACCTAATTTCAATGATGTGCTCATAGGAGTTTTGCTAGTTTTGCAGCCATCCATTCCAATTTTCTTGATGAGTTCTTTTGTATATTTGGATTGGTTGATGAAGATCCCATCTTTACATTGCTTGACTTGCAGTCCAAGGAAAAACTTGAGTTCACCCATCATGCTCATTTCAAATTCCCTAGTCATACAAGAAGCAAATTCTTTGCACAAGGTTTCATTAGTAGCTCCAAATATTATGTCATCCACATAAATTTGTACAATCAAGATGTTATGCTTATCCTTTTTAACAAAAAGAGTTGTGTCTACTTTTCCTTTTGCAAAACCATTTTCAAGTAAATATGCACTAAGTTTGTCATACCAAGCTCTAGGTGCTTGCTTTAATCCATATAAAGCTTTGGTAAGTTTGAAAACATGATCAGGAAATTTGTAGTTTTCAAAACCAGGAGGTTGTTCAACATAAATTTCTTCATTTATGAGTCCGTTTAGAAATGCACTTTTAACATCCATTTGATAAAGCTTAAAATTCATATGACATGCAAAGGCAAGTAATATTCTAATAGCTTCTAATCTAGCTACGGGGGCAAAGGTTTCATCATAGTCAATACCTTCTTCTTGATTATAACCTTTGGCTACCAATCTTGCTTTATTTCTAATGATGTGACCATTTTCATCAAGCTTATTCCTATAAACCCATTTGCATCCTATTATAGAATGATCTATAGGTCTAGGAGTAAGTTGCCAAACATTATTTCTTTCAAATTGATTAAGTTCATCTTGCATTGCAGTTATCCAATTTTCATCATTTAAAGCTTCCTCAATAGTTTTTGGTTCAATTTGAGAAACAAAAGCAACATTAACATCAATATGATTAATTCTAGATCTAGTAGTTACTCCCTTTGATGTTTCTCCAATGATGAGTTCCTTTGGATGATCTTTCTTGTATTGCCAATCCTTAGGTAGATCTTGAGCCTTTTCTTCAAGTTGATTGATCTTTGGAGCATCAATAGATTCAAGAGGTTCAAGAGTGCCTGCAGGGTCATTGAAAGTAATACCTTTCTTTTGATCAAGTTTAGATAATTCATCAAATACAACATGCATTGATTCTTCTATAACTAGAGTTTTCATATTAAATACTCTATATGCTTTGCTATATGATGAATATCCTAAGAATATGCCTTCATCTGATTTGGATGAGAATTTTCCAAGATTATCCTTGGTATTCAATATGAAGCATTTGCATCCAAATACTCTAAAATATCCAATTCTGGGTATTCTTCCATTCCATAGCTCATAAGAAGTTTTATTAGTTAAATGCCTTTTATAAACACGATTTGCAATGTAACAAGCTGTATTAACGGCTTCCGCCCAAAAATAAGATGGTAAATCATATTCATTGAGCATTGTCCTAGCCATTTCGATTAAAGTTCTATTTTTCCTTTCAACTACACCATTTTGCTGTGGAGTTCTAGGAGCAGAAAAATTGTGTGAAATGCCAAGTTCATTGCAAAAGTTTTCAAAGTTTTCATTTTCAAATTCTTTGCCATGATCACTTCTAATAGATGTGATCTCATATCCTTTTTCATTTTGAACTCTTTTTGCAAAGGTTTTGAAGTAATAAAGGCTTCATTCTTTTGAGCTAAGAAATTAACCCATGTGAATCTAGAGTAGTCATCAACAAGAACAAATGCATATGATTTGCCTCCTAAGCTTGTAACTCTATTTGGTCCAAACAAGTCTAAATGAATGAGCTCTAAAGGTCTAGAGGTGCTTATAACACACTTTGATTTAAATGAGCTTTTATGTTGCTTACCATGTTGACAAGGTTCACAAATTCTGTCTTTATCATATTTTATCTTAGGTAAGCCATCAACTAAATTCTCATTACAAATATATTTCAATTGATCCATACCAGCATGTCCTAGTCTTCTATGCCATAACCATGCATCATTATTAGTGGACATTAAACATGTATGATTAGAATGTATGCTTACATTGTAAGTGTTGTTTGTTCTAGTACCCTTAAATATGATAACATCATTTGAATTTGTGATTTTGCATTCCTTGGAATCAAACTTAACGAAGTATGCTTTATCACAAAGTTGACTAACACTTAGCAAGTTATGTTTCAAACCATCAACAAGCCATACATCTTCAATTAAATCCTTACCAATAGAACCAATGGAGCCAACACCAAGAATTTTACCTTTAGCATTGTTTCCAAAAGTTACGTTACCTCCATGTTTATAGGTAATACTTGTAAAGAGTTTTGCATTTCCAGTCATATGCCTTGAGCATCCACTATCCACAAGCCATGTGCTTTCATTGGTAGTAGATTTTAGGCATACCTGCAAGCCAATTGTGATCATCCTTTTTTAGGTACCCACATATAGTTGGGTCCTTGATGGTTAGTAGAAAGAGTGTCTTCTAACTTGAGATGAGCCTTTCTTATATAACAGGAAAAAATTTTGTGTCCAAATTTCATGCAATATGTGCATTGCCATGGTATTCTATGCTTCTGCATTTTTCTTTTTGCATTATACATACAACTACAAGTATGTGATTTCTTTTGTACAAGTTTAGTGAACAACAATGCATAATTATCTTTAGCTTTATTTCCTAGTGAACCATAAGAAGTTCTTTTAGACTTGGTGCAAGCATCTTTGATATGAACATTAGAAATTCCAATTGTAGATGCTTTCACAAATGTTGGTTTGCTAGGTGCAATGTTGGTTGAGCCATTGAATCCTAATCCATATTTCAAGGAAGGTGATCTTTGATTATTAATTAATGTGTTCAATGCTTCCTTTCCTTTATGAAATCTGGAAATTGATTCTTTTAGTTCTTTTAGTTCATGCTTCAATGCCTCATTCTCTTTAATCACTTTTTCTAAGTCATGTGAGCTTTTATTTAATTCTCCTATTGTATTCATCAAATGTTCATTTGAGGTTTTCAATTCTAAGGTAGAGTTCTTTAAGCATATAAAATCCTTTTCTAACTTAGAGTTTTTCTCTTTATAGAGCATCATTTTGGAGAAATATTTTTCTATTTTAGAATTCATGTGCTCAATCAAATCACTATCATCTATATCACTTATATCATCATGTGCTACAAGATCAAAGGATTGAGTACTTACCTCATTGGAGTCATCTTCAATAGCCATGAGACAAAGATTTGCAATTCCTTCCTCTTCTTCTTCTTCACTTGAGGAAGAGTCATCCCATGTGGCTTTGAGAGACTTTTTCTTTTCTTTATCCCATTTCCTTTTGTTCTTTAATTTGTAGCAATCCGACTTGATGTGACCGGTTTTTCCACATTCATAGCATTTTACCTCATTTTTCTTTTCTTTATCTTTGAAGGAGAATTTAGGAGGTGTACCTTTGTTTGCTTGTAATCTTTTCTTCCTTTTCCATTCATTGATTCTTTTAGAGAACATTGCCATTTCATCTTCATCATCAGTACCTTCATTGCTTGAGCTCTCAGCTTCTTTGATTGCTTTGAGTGCAATTGGTTTTCTCTTTTCTTTCTCACCTTGATCTTCTTCTTTCTCACTGTGTAGCTCAAATGTGAGTAATTTTCCAACTAGCTCGTCGGTTCTTAATGTGCTGAGATCATGAGCTTCTTCTATGGATGATACTTTGGATTCAAAGTTCTTTCTAGCTCTTAGGGCTCTCAAGATTTTGCTGTTTACATCACCTTGATCATATACCTTGCCATACTTCTTTAGTTCATTGACAATTGCAAGTAAGCGGTTGGTCATGTCGGTGACATTTTCATTTGGTTTCATCTTGAATAGCTCATATTCATGAACATGCATTTGTTTTTTGCTAAATCTCACTTGAGTCGTACCTTCACGGTAGTTTTCAAGTGTTTTCCAAATGCAATGTGCACAAGTTAAATGTTGAACTCTTCCGCCTTCTTCCCTTGAAATGGAATTCATCAAGATGGAAGCAGCTCTATTGTTCTTGAATCGATCTCTGACATTGCTAGTTGACCATTGAGCTTTGGGAAGTGGAACTTGAATACCGTCAACTTCGTGGGTAGGAGATTTCCATTCATTTTCCACGAAATCCCATAGTTCAATCCCTTCACTATCTAGAAACAAATACATTTTGTGTTTCCAGTATGAATAATCAGTTCCATCAAAGTAGGGTCTAAGAATAGAATTAAGATTTCCATGAGAGCTTGATGAAGAAGAAGTTGCCATAGTGGATCAGATTTCACAATTAAGTTTAAGAAATCTAAGGGCTCTGATACCAATTGTTGTCCCAAGATGGCAACCAAGAGGGGGGGGGGGGTGAATTGGTTTCCTCAAGAAGTAATGACAATTTAAAAAACTCAACAAACAAGAAGTGCGGAATATGAAGATTGTTGAGTGATGAAGGAAGAAAGAATACACAAGATTTATAGTGGTTCGGATTTGCTTCAATCCTACATCCACTTCCTTAACAACTTGTTAAGGTTCCACTAGACTTTGAAGTTTTTACAAGCTCACTTCCAACTTTGGTGTTTTTACAAGTTCACACCTAACTTTACAAGTGTTTTTCTAAGGCTCACACTTATAACCCAAACAAGAGTTTTACAAGGCTTACTCTCACAACCCAAGTGTTTCCCAAGCTTACACTCAAACTTATACAATGGTGTTTTCAAATGCTAACACCTAACATACATTACAATTTAATTGTAAGTTTAAGTAAATGAAAATTTGTTGCTTGGCTATTACAATCTGATTTCTTGCTTGTTCCTTTTTTGTTTTCTCAGAGAGACATTGTATTTATAGCCAATGTGGTCTTACTAGCCGTTATAGACATTAAGAATAATGTATTGGTAGATTAGACCTTCTTTACTTAAACTGCCCGAAGCACTTCGCGGTCGCCCTTCATGCAAGGATGGTCGCGCTCATGCTTCTCGCGGTCGTCCTTTAACATGGGACGGTCACTACTTTTGAAAAGACTTCAACGGTCGAATTTTAGTGCTCTGCAGCTGGAATCTTGCCCATGCTGTGTTTGTCGGACCGGTTTCTTGCCCAGCTGTGTTTGTCGGGACGGTCGCGCCTAGCAATGGTGCGGTCGCCCTTTTTGAATAATCAAGTGGGTTTATAACGGTCATATTACGTGTCATTCTCTGACAGGGCAAAATTGAATGTCCGCCATAATTTGAATGTCGCGGTCGCCCTATGTAGATTATCGCGGTAGAATTGAGAAACTCGCGTCGAACTTCTGGACGCTCCTGAGGACGCGAAACCTACTGTCTCTTCAAACAATTTCTTCTTGAATGGTCGAGCGGTCGCGATTCTGAATGGGGCGGTCGCTAAAGTGATAAGCGTCGAGTCATTCACCGTTCTTGTCACCGCGAACCTTACTGTGATTGTAATGATTTAAGTTCCTTGAGTAGCGGTCGTGCAAATATTCGGACGGTCGCTATTCTGTAGGAGCGGTCGCGACATAGGTCGAACTTCTGACCGCGAAACCTACTGTGATAAGGTTTCTTCTTTTAATTACATGGAGCGGTCGTATTCAGGTGAGGTGCGACCGCTATAATTGTTCTGTTCACCTTATTTGACGTAACCTAATCCTGCAACAAGATTTCTCAAACACAAGTTAAATAGATCATCCATTTGAGTTGTCAAGGATCAAAATTAAGGTCATTTGTCTAACAGGTCTCTAGACACAAAGTTTTCTGGCTACACCATATATATTGTTTCATCAATGTCTCCATTGAGAAACGCAGTCTTAACATTCATTTGATGTAACTCAAGATCAAAATGTGCAACTAGAGCCATGATTGTCCTAAAAGAGTCCTTCGATGAAACCGAAGAGAAGGTCTCTTTATAGTCAATCCCCTTTTTCTGAGTGAAGCCTTTAGCTACAAGACGAGTCTTATATCTTTCCACATTACCATTAGAATCCCTCTTGGTCTTAAATATCCATTTGCAACCAATAGGTTTCTTTCCTTCAGGTAACGGGATAAGATCCCAAACTTGATTGTCTTGTATAGATTTATATTCTTCACCCATTGCCTCAATCCACTTGTGAGAGTTGGGATCCTGCATGACATGATGATAGCTGATTGGATCATCTTTCACCATGTCTACAGTGTCCTCATGTTCCTGAAGATATACTACATAATCATCTGGAATAGCATTTATTCTCTCTCTAGTGGACCTCCTTAAAGGCACAGGTTCTGGCTCAAATTCTTGAGGTCATTGAGCTTGTACTTGAGGAAGAACAACTTCTTCATCCTGATGGGGAAGTTGATCAACATTGTCTTGTATTGGATCCAGAATTGCTTCTGGGATATTAACATTTCTAGGAACCTGAACAGTCCCAGGAGCAAAGATAGGAATCGACACTGAGTGTTCCTGACTCGATCCCTCCTCAAAGACAATGTTTCTAACCTTATTTCTCCCCCAAACTCAACATCCTCAAAGAATGTTACAATTCCCGTCTCAAAAATAGATTTGGAAGTAGGATTATAATACTTAAAACCCCGAGATCGCTCAAAATAACCAACAAAGTAGCTACTAAAAGTTTTGGAGTCCAATTTTGTTTCATTAGGCCTATAAGGCCTAGCCTTAGCAGGACATCCCCAAACATGAAGGTGTTTTAGACTGGGTTTGCGTCCAGTCCAAAGCTCATAAGGTGTTTTTGTAGCTACTTTAGTTGGTACTCTGTTAAGAAGATAGACTGCTGTCTTTAATGCTTCTCCCCACAGAGACTCAGGTAAAGAAGAATGACTAATCATACTTCTAACCATATCCATAAGAGTCCTGTTACGTCTCTCAGATACACCATTCATGCTGGGTGTACCAGGCATTGTGTATTGAGGGACTATACCAGAGTCCTGCAAGAAAATAGCAAATGGCCTTGGACGTTGTTCACCTGAACCGTCATATCTACCATAGTACTCACCTCCACGGTCAGATCTAACAGATTTAATCTTCTTTCCGAGTTGATTTTCAACTTCAGCCTTATAGAATTTGAAAACGTCCAGAGACTCAGATTTCTCATGAATGAGATATAGGTACCCATAACGTGAGTAATCGTCTATGAATGATATGAAGTATCTTTTGCTATTCCTTGTTGCTGTAGGGAATGGACCGCAGATGTCTGTATGTATCAATTCTAAGACGTTTGATGACCTATTAGCACCTAATCTCTTTTGTTTAGTTTGTTTACCTTTAATACACTCAACACAGGAGTCCAAATATGTGAAATCAAGTGTATTTATGATACCATCTGATACAAGACACTCTATTCTAGATTTGGATATGTGACCCAAACGTTTGTGCCATAGAGCAGCTGAGTTATCCATATTCAGCTTCCTTTTGGTACCTATAGTACTAACTTGCAAGGTCTCATTATAAGAGGCATCGATATCTAACATATATAGATTATGAAGTGCATACAAGAAACTAGTACCTAAAATTTTTTAATCCATAGATAAAGTAACTTTATTGTTTCCAAATGAACAAGTAAAACCAGATTTGTCCAAATGGGAAACAGAAATTAAATTCCGCCTAAAAGACGGAATAACAAAAGTATCTACAAGATCCAAAAAATTTCGAGTTCTTAAACGCAATCTAAAATGTCCTATCGCCTCTACTTCTACCGGTTCGCCAATTCTCATATAAACGTATCTTTCATCGTCAGTTGGCTTTCGGTAACTTAGGCAACCCTGCATTAAAACACTTATGTGACTAGTAGCACCAGAATCTATCCACCAAATGTTTCTAGGTACCGAAGTTAAATTAACTTCAGAACAGACTAAAACCAAATATTTTCCCTTATCAGCAGTCTTATTATCAGTATTTTCATTCATAGGGACAAAGTTGGGATTACACGGCATGCTAGCTGAATTCAGAAAAAATAAATAATAAATAAATGACATAAGCTCACAATGCACAAAAAATTGAAACAAATCACAGGAGTAGAGTTCAAATATTGGAAACAAGATACCGGACACAACATTAATATTCTCATCTTTGGACATAAAATATTAACTGTAATTGGATCTCAACGCAGTAATCAAATATTGACAATTCAGTCCTGTCAAATAATAAACCTTCCTTTGGGTCGATTTATTATCCACATGGATGAACACATAATAATTATCACATATTTATTACCGCAATGTATTCTCTATTCAGCCAGATAGCAACCTTCCTTTGGACCGGTTTACTACCCGCAATGAATTTTAATACACCTGTCTAATATCCCAAATAAATTAATTTACACAATAGAGGTCACATTGATAACTTTTTGCTTCAATTAATTTATTATTAAAAATATTAGACACAATCAGGACTAAAATACCAAAATTTAAACTCAATAAAATTCTCACATTATAATAAATTGATTGCAATATTTATATGAATTAAATTTAAACTCAATAAGATAATTAAAATCAAATATTGCAATAAAAAAATAAACTTTAACTAATTAATTTTTTTTAATCTTTAAATAATTAATTTACATAATTAATCAACCAAAAATTAATTAATTCCAGAAAAAATCACAAACACAAATTTAAGTCCAGAAATTCAATTTTTCCAGAATCAATTAAATAATCACAGTAATTTAATCCAAAAACAAATCAAACCAAAATTGATTTCAGATTACTAAATTCGATTCCAAATTAATTCTAAAAAATTACAATCACCGAATTAATTATCTAGAATCAAAACAATAATCAATACCGCAATTTAATCGGAAAATCTAGCAACCTAGCACAGGGCTCTGATACCAATTGAAAGGGGAAGAAAATTTAATTCCCCTAAATGAAAGGGGAAGAAAACTTAATTCCCCTAAAACCTAAAATATGCATAGATCACTAGATTATTCAAATTAAATTGCAAAGGGCAGAATTGCGTACCTGACATCATCTTATGTTGATGTTGAAGACAATTCTGGGGTTTGTCGCCTTCCAGGGGATACACACTTTAGGTTATGCGGAAGCACTACTGAAGGAACGTAATGTTCTCTAAAATTGTTATGTTTCCCCCGGAGACCACAACCCCTTATTTATAACTGAATAAATTGGTTAATTTTTATTTTGGTCCTTCAACAAAATAGAAATTACTTAATGGTCTCTACACTTATAATCCTATTATGAGTAAGACACCTCAATAGTCAACAATCCTAATTTGATCAAAACTTTAATTTGACTATCTTAATTTGACTGCAATACACATTTAATATTTAAATATATTTAGCCCACACTTAGGATTAATTTTAGCAATATAAAATTAATTCTAACACTCAATGACAGAATAATCATAATAATTTAGCAATAAGCCATTAATGAAATATAAGGCGCAACACATACGGCGGTCCCAAAAAATAAATGATTTACCATTCTCGTTGAATGAGTTGCTACCCGCAGAATATATGTTATTAATCATATTAGTAACAAAATAGTCACATTTTAATCGAATTCAAACTATTGTAATCATATTACACTTAAATTGTTTAACACTTAAATAATTTGCCATAATCACAATTTAGGTTTCAAAAACATTTTTACAAGTTTAAACCTATTATATTTTGCTACTGCTTATGCGATTATAAAGCCCTAATATTGGTTTCAAAAATGAATTCTAATTAAGAAAAATAATAGTCTTATAATGAATAATCAAGTTCATATGAAAATGAAACCAAATACTCAGACCATCATATACCACGTATATAAACAAAATTAATTTAATTGGAAAGCAAATGGCTCTAATACCACTGTAAGGTTTCCATAGATATAAAGAAAATAAATAGCATTGGAAATTAAATATATAATCCAAGAAAACCCCACCAGGATCCATGCCTTCCAATTAAATCATAGGATTAACATATATTAACTCTTGCAGCGAGATTTAAACCTTTTCTTTTTACCAAATGAAAGGATCACTAGGTGTTACTTGATACAAACACCCTTTAGTGGTATCCACACGAGCGAGTTGAACTCTAAAATAGATCGCAGTGTGCTAGCACTCGATTTTTAAAGACTCTCTTCAGAAAATAATACTAGTCTCTTTCTTTTTAAGTTTTTCTCTTAAAAGGTAAAAATACTTAACTAATAGAATATAATATATATATATATCTCTCTCTCTTGGGTGAATCTATTACGGTTTTTATCCTAACCATATTCAAATTTTAACTTTATTAATTATCCACAATAATTAATACATTATAAATATCTAATATATATATATTAAAATTTGAAATTCCACTAAGTCCATTAGGAAAGAAAATAACTATATATGCATTTATATGTATAACCCCATTAGGTATTCTTAACCATTAAAGAATATAATTATGCATCTTCAAAATTTTATATAAATATAAATATATATATCATTACAAAAATAAAACATTTTAATTTCTACAACATTTCTAAGAATGCATTTAATAAAACTAATATTTTTATGCCTATTTTAATTCGTTCTATGCTTGTGGATTCACTTAATATTGGCAATGGTCTTGCATTATTACCTTAAGCCCATAAATCATAAGTAGCCTCTAGCAAGACATTACGATTATCCAAATTAATTGAAGATTGGAGATCCAATTAACTTTATTTCACAATCAAACATTTAGTCATTTTGCTACACGATATCTTAGATCAATTGATCAAAATTTGTCATCCTTATATCAATTGATCAAAATTTGTCATCCTTATATCAATTGATCAAAATTTCTTAATTCCCAAGAAAACTAACTTAACAAATAATGTTTATAACTCTTATTAACTTATTTGAGGATGGCCATGCATATTTCTCAGTCTTACTTGTCAAGTGGCCTAGAGATATCTCTGTCAATATATGAGAGGAACAAATCTCATCTAAATTATCTATATCCCTCTCCATGATTCATTAAATGTCAATAATAATCCTTATTAAATCCATTCAAAAGTAAAATGGAATTATGTCAAAACACAAAACTCATGTAGGGAACCATAGTGATTTTAGGTCGAAGGACTACTTAACATTGTTGTTATAAATTAATCAATTCAGCATTCTCATTTTTGGTCTATCCAGTTGTAGACCCTTAATTCTGGCCTATATTAAATTTAATTCTAATTAAAAAGACTTGAATCAAATTTGGTTTCAATTAAAAGGTCCCAATTAAAATTTGGATACAATTAAGAAGCCCAAATCAACTATGGTCTGATTTAAAAAAGCTAAAACTGGACCGGTCCAAGATTCATGATGAATTGGCCATGCTAATTGGTTGTGAGCCATTCTCATGGTGAATTGGCTAAGCCAATTCACTATGAGCTTAAGGCTGATCTTACCAATCCTAATTCTACTAAAACTCAATTGATTCGGATAAACAAAAGGTTTTATGATGTAATTGGGACTTTTTAACCGAGTGGCAACCTGATTAAACCCTAATTAGTGTTTAAAAAAGGGACAATCAAGAATTAAAAAGGGTAAAGGCCACAATTAGTAATTAAAGAAAAAAGCAAGAAGTAGAGAGCGACAATTAGCTTTGAAATTAGGTAGAGAGCAACCAAGAGTAAAGAAAGAAGGCAACCACAGTTAACAATTAAGCAATTAAAAATAAAAGAGAGACATAAAGCAATCAACACCAATAGACAAAAGCTATAAAGACAAAAAAAAAACCCTAAACATAAAGGGAAAAAAAGAAGCAAAAGGCTAGAGACACAACATCAAAGCTTATTTTACTCACATAGTAACAAGGCAGAATCTAGAGGGTTTTGCCTAGGCTTAGATCAACGCAATTGCTTTGTGGAATCTACAACTAAGGTATGACTTCTTCAACAAAATTTATTATTTAACTTATCAAAATGTCAACCTCATTTAATTATGCAAATTCATTGGGTTTTTAGCTTATTATTATTTTAATTCTTTTTGCATTGTGATCTAAAACCATAATTTTGTAAACCAAAACTTTATCGCATGCCTAAACCCTAGTTTGTTAACTAAAGCCCTAATTTGATCAACCAAACCATAATTCAGTCACCAAAACCCCTAGTTTTATGATTAACAAACTAGGGTGTTAACTTTGGATGTTAAAACCCTAGCTCTAGGATTACAATGCTAACTTGATAATTAAAATCTTAAATTATGAATTAAAACCCTAATTTATATTCTAGAGGCAGCAACTTATTTAACGAGTATGGTAAATTGTTTATCTTTTAAGGGTATTGCCTATATTTCATTAATGAGTTAATATTAAAATTTTCTTATGGATTGTAATTTTTGTGATTAATCTTAATTTCATTAGTTTAGCCCTAATTTACAATTGTTGGTGTGATGAAATAACTATATGTTTGGGTTACTTATTTTGTTATGAATCATTGATTGATTGATTATGGATTTCAAAGTTGTAAAATGCATGTTTCTACTCGTGGATGCCCAATTTGTTTAATTTATTTAGTTTGTATAATTTAATTTGTTTTAAGGACATTGGGACAATTATAAGGGACATATTTTCATGGATTTTGGATGTATATAATGGCATGTTTCCATCTTGTATGGCTGCCAATTTTGATGAATTTGTTTGATTTATAATATGATATCATTTATGTTGTCCCAAGATGCCAACCAGGAGGAAGGTAAATTGGTTATTTTGAAGAAGTGGAGGTAAATTAAAATTTTAAATCAAACAAACCAAGAAAGGAGTAGAATAGAAAAGAATGAACCCAAGGAGTTTATAGTGGTTCAGATTACCTCAATCTTACATCCATTTTCTTAACAACTTACTATGATTCCAGTAATATTTAGTTTTATAAGCTCAGCTCTAACTTTGTATTTTCACAAGCTCATACCGAACTTTTATAAGGTTTGAGTCTTTTCCTCATAACCCAACAAGAGTTTTCCTAGGCTCACTCTAAAACCTAAGTGTTTCAAAGCTCACACTCAAACTTACAATGGTGTTTAATACTCACACTCAACACTCAAAGAATACAAGTAGAAATTTTGATGCAAACAAATGAAAGTTGTTAATCTTAGCAATTATAATCACAAAAAATGAGATTTCTTATGGTATTTATAGCCTTCAAGTCTTCAACTAGCCGTTTTGGGGTAGGAACCAACATGTTTGATTCTTATCTCCCACTTTAATCACTTTTCAGAGCAAGTTCATGGCTGGATTGACTTTGGTTCTATTGGCTCAGGCTCAGCATGGTCGGACTGAGCTTGGTCGGGTCATGCTCTCCATTTTTCTAACAAAAGTTCTTCAACAACTAATACACATGGCATCCAATAATTGAGTGGATAAGTAACAACTATAATTTTCAAACCCCGTTCAACTGGTATGGTCATAACAAGTTTGGTCTGGTCGGTCTCATTCTGGTATGCTGAGATTTTGGGAGTATTGGCAACCATGAACTGTGCTGGAACTTTATTGGATTTTTAGCTCTAGCTTGGTTCAGTGTCTGGTGGTACCAAGTGTGGTATGTTAAAGTTTTTGGAGTAACAATGACCATGAGTTCTACTAGATGTTCTAAGGATTTAGCTCAAGCTTGGTATGATTGTACTGCTCGGAGGTCCGATCAGGTCATATAGTCTTTTCACAATGTGGGAGTGACATTGATCGTGAACTCTACTAGATAATTTTAGCTTTATCTCGGTCACCTTAGCTCATGCTCAATTATCACAGCTGAGGCTTACTAAGGTTGTTTTATACTTCAATACGGTCAGCTATTATGGAATGATCATTCTCTTTGCCTCGTTATTGGAATGTTCGTCATCTCAGTATTGGTGTGGTCAGACTTTAGCTCGGTATGGCTAACTTCTCCCGAGTCCGGTCGATCATGAGATTTCTTGAAAAATTAAAGTCCTGAAAAAATGTTACTTAGTACAAATATTAGTCCTATTCAATTTGATTGCCTAAGATCGAAATAGAAGCCAATAGTTTGGCCAACAATCTCCCTCTTTTTGGCTTTGGAAATTAAATTGAATTGATTTTAAATGAACTTTAAAAGTTTTCATTTCTAAAGAGTGTTTTTCCCTTCCCTTTAACATATGTTCTTCCTTTGACAAATGCTCCCCCTTAACATATGCTATCAAGTGCAAATTCAAATAACATATGCTATCAAGTGCAAATTCAAAAAATGCAATTCAATCAATTTCTCTCCCCCCCCCCCCTTTGACAAAGACGAAAAGGAATGCAAATTATCATTTAAGTGCAACCATCTAATAAAAAACTAAAATTTTTATTAAAATTAAGAAATTGAAAAGTAAACATTTATGAATGATCAAAATAGATGTAAATGAGGAATATATACTTTTGTAAGCAATTCTAATTCCATCATTTCATAAATTCCATCATTGATATGTACATTCAATCAAATTAAAAAATTTTTAATTTAAAGTGCTTCCATCTATCATTCCTATATGTTTTTTTATAAAATTTAATCTCTCTTCATTCAAGGGTTTTGTAATGATATCAGCAAGTTAATTTTGAATATTTATAAATTCTAGAATTACTTTTTGATTTTGAACGTTATCTCTCAAGAAATGATGCCTAATATCTATATGTTTTGACCTAGAATGTCGGATTGGATTTTTGATAGATTAATGGCACTTGCATTGTCAAATTTAATGTGAATGTGATCAAAATTTTTTATCATAATCTAGCAATTCTTACTTTATCCATAAAACATTTTTACAACAAAACATGAAGTAATATATTCGACTTCCGTAGTAGAAAGAGCAACCGACACTTCTTTCTTTCTAAACCAAGAAACTAGGCAATTACTAAGAAAATGGCATGCGCCGATCGTGCTTTTTCTATCTAGTAGGTTACTGGCAAAATCAGCATCCGAAAAGCCTAAAATGTCAGATGATGCATTTCTAGGATACCAAAGTCCTAAATGCAATGTTCTACTCAAATATTTTAAGATCCTTTTAGTGGCATTCCAATGTGATTATTTAGGGCATGATTAAAATCTAGCACATAAACAAATAATGTACATTATATCGGGTCTAGAAGCATTTAAGTAAAGAAGTGATTTGATAATACCTCTATATTTCATCTCATCAACTTTCTTACCACTTTCTTCTTTCTCCAATTTCAAGGATGTACTCATTGGAGTCTTACTTTCTTTGCAGCCATCCATGCCAAACTTCTTGAGAAGTTCCTTTATATATTTTGATTGATTAATGAAGATACCATCCTTATATTGCTTAACTTATAGACCAAGAAAGAATTTAAGATCAACCATTATACTCATTTCAAATTCCTTAGTCATACAAGAAGCAAACTCTTGGCACAAAAATTCATTAGTAGCACCCAATACAATGTTATCAACATAGATTTGTACAATTAAAATGTTATGCAATTTCTTTTTCACAAAAAGTGTAGTATCAACTATTCCTTTTATAAAACTATTTTCTAATAAATAAACACTAAGTCTATCATACCAAGCTCTTGGAGCTTGCTTCAATCCATATAGTGGTTTGGTTAATTTAAAGACATGATTTGGAAGATTATAATCTTTAAAACCAGGGGGTTGTACAACATAGACTTCTTCATTAATAAAGCCATTCAAAAAAGCACTTTTGACATCCATTTGAAATAGTTTTAAAATTCATATGATATACAAATGCAAGCATAATTCTAATTGCTTCTAATCTTGCTATTGGGGCAAATGTCTTAGCATAATCAATGCCTTCTTCTTGGTTATAACCTTTGGCTAGAAATCTTGCTTTGATTCTGGTAATGAGATCATCTTCATCAAGCTTATTCCTATATACCAATTTGCAACCAATAATTGGATGATTCTTAGGTCTAGGAACAAGTTCCTACACTTTGTTTCTTTCAAATTGATTAAGTTCATCTTGCATTGCAATCACCCAACATTCATCATGAAGAGCCTCCTTAATACTCCTTGGCTCTATTTGAGAAACAAAAGCAACATTAGAATCTAAGTACTTAAATTTTAATCTAGTAGTTACTCCATTTGAAGTATCACCAATGATGAGTTTCCTTGGATGATCTTTTTGATAATGCCAATCTTTTAGTAGTTCTTAAATTTCTCCCATCTTAGGTTCTTCTTATTCCACTATGTGTTCTAGTTCATCATTATTTTCCTTTGAAGCATCTTGTGTCTTAAGTTCTTTAAACGTGCCTGCAAAATCATTAGGAGTACAACCTTTCCCATGATCAATCTTAGAGGATTCATCAAAGATAACATGCATTGATTCTTCAACTACTAAAGTTCTTCTATTAAATACTCGACATGCTATACTTGAAGATGTGCATCCTAAAAAGACTCCTTCATCCGATTTGGATGAGAATTTTCCAAGGTTGTCCTCTGTGTTTAATATAAAACATTTGCATCCAAATACTCTAAGGTATAAAATATTAGGTCATAAGAAGTTTTATTCATTAAGGGTCTTTTGAAAACTCGATTTGAAATATAAAATACGGAATTAACGGCCTTCGCCCAAAAGTTAGAATGTAAACTAAACTCATTGAGCATTGTTCTAACCATTTCAACAAATGTTCTATTTTTCCTTTCAACTATACCATTTTGTTATGATGTTCTAAGTGCTAAAAAAGTATGTGAAATACCAAGTTTATTAAAAAAAATTTCAAAGTTTTGATTTTCAAATTTTTTTCCATGATCACATCTAACAGATGTGATTGCATAGCCTTTTTCATTTTGAACTCTTTTTGTAAAAACTTTGAAATGATTAAAAGCTTCATTCTTTTGAGTTAAGAAATTAACTCATGTAAACCTTGAGTAATCATCAACAAGCACAAATACATACAACTTGCCTCCTAGACTAGCAATTCTTTTAGGACCAAATAAATCCAAATGAATTAATTCTAAGGGTCTAGATGTACTTACAATATTCTTTGTTTTGAAGGAACTTTATGTTGTTTTCCAAATTGACAAGGTTCAAAATTTTATCTTTATTAAATTGCATTTTAGGGAGACCATCTACAAGTTCTTCTTGCTTAAACATTGCAATTGTTTCATATTTGCATGTCCTAATCTTCTATGCCAAAGCCAAAAGCATTCAAAAGGATTATTAGAGTGTAACTCAATTTTATAGATGTTACTAATTCTACTACCATTAAATGCAAGTTCACCACTAGAATAGGTAATTTTGCATGATTTAGAATTAAAGTTAACATTATATCCTTTGTCACACAATTGACTAATACTAAGCAAGTAATGTTTCAATCCATCAACTAGCCACACATAATCAATTAGATTTTTAACAAGCATACCAATAGAACCAATGCCTATAATTTTTTCATTTAGTATTATTTTCAAATATCACATTACCTCCTTGCTTGTAAGTATGAGTTGTGAAAAGTTTTACATTACCGGTCATGTGCCTTGAACATCCACTTACTATAAGCCAAACACTTTCATTAATAGTAGACTTTAGGCATACCTACAAGACAATAAGGTTTATCTTCTTTTAGGTACCTAAGTGAACTTGGGTCCTTGGGGGTTAGTTGCAGAAGGATCCTCTAATTTGAGGTGAGCCTTTCTAATGTAACAAAATATACTTTTGTGACCAAATTTCATGCAATATTGGCATTGATATAAAATTTTATGCTTTTTCATTCTTTTTATATTAAACCTTGAAAAATTAAATTGACAATCACAAGTGTGTGTGAGATAGGATTTTTTATATGCATACTTGTGGTTGTGTTCATGCTTTGTGTACATGTATGCATAATTTGTTCTTAGATCCTTAGTTATAGAGCCAAGTGAGTCTAGTGTAGCTTATTTAGGATTTTTTGGCTTGGTGTATGCATTTGTATTCTTTACAACTTCAACACCAAATGTTTGAGTTGTAGATGCATTAATAAATGTTGGTGCATTAGATGCAGTAGTGGAAAAGCCATTAAACCCTAAGCCATACTTGGAGGTAGGTGACCTTTAGACACTAATCAATGCATCCAAGGCTTCCTTACCTTTGTGAAACTTTGAAATAAAATTCTTTAGTTCATTTATTTCTTCTTTCAAAGTGCTATTTTCCTTGATTACCTTATCTAAGCTATGTGAATTCTAGACATTTCATCAATGGAATTCAACAATTGTTCATTTGAGGTTTTTAATTCTAAAATAGAATTTTTTAAAGAAACAAAACATTTTTCTAGTTTGAAGTTTTTCTTCTTTGTAGGACTTCATCTTAGAAAAATATTTTTGGACTCTTAGGTTCATATGCTCAACTAGCTCACTATCATCTAAAGCATTATCAACATTATCACTATATGCATTCAAGTTCAAGAATTGTGTACCTACCTCATTGGTGTGATCATCATCATCTCCAATATCCATGAGACATAGATTTGCAATTCATTTCTTATCATCGCATGTGGCTTTGAGAGATTTCTTCTTCTCCTTGTCCCATTTCTTTTTGTTCTTGATTTTGAAGGAATTCATTCTTATGTGATTCGGCTTACCACTTTCATAACACTTTACTTCATTTTTCTTCTCCTTACCTTGAAAGAGAATTTGGAGGGATTACCTTTGGGTTGCAATCTCCTCTTTCTCTTCCATTCACTTACTTTTCTAGATAGCATGGCCATTTCTTCATCATCATAACTATCTTCTTCACTTGAGCTCTCAACTTCTTTGGTGACTTTGAGAGCTATTACTTTCTGCTTATCCTTTTCAACTTCTTTTTTTGTATGCAATTCAAAAGTGAGGAGTTTTCCAATAAGCTCATCGGTTCTTAGTGTGCTAAGATCATGAGCTTCTTCAATTGAAGAAGCCTTTAATTCAAAGTTATTCTTAGCTCTAAGTGCTTTCAGTATTTTGCTATTGACATCACCTTGATAATAAATTTTTCTATATTTCTTTAAGTCATTGACCATAGCAAGTAGCTGATTTGTCATCTCGGTGACATTTTTGTTTGGCTTCATTTTGAAAAGTTCATACTCATACACAAATATTTGGGTTTTGTTGAACCTCACTTGGGTAGTTCTCTCATGATAATTCTCAAGAGTTTTCAAAATGTTGTGTGCATGAGTAAGATGTTGGGTTCTTCCAACTTCTTCTCTAGATAAGGAATTCACCAAGATGGAGGCTGCTTTAATGTTCTTGTAGTGAGCCTTTTCTTGAGCATCAATCCATTTATCTCTAGGAAGAGGCACTTGAACACCATCAACCTCATGAGTAAGAGGGTCCATGCATTTTGCACATATTTCCAAAGCTCAACTCCTTCATTATTAAAAAAAAATGCATCTTGTATTTCGAATTAGAATAATTTATTCTATCAATGTAGGTCTTAGATAAGAATTGATATTTCTTTGAGATTGAGCAATAGAGATGGATGAAGAAGTGGCTGCCATTGTGGATCAAATTGCACAATTAAGATTCATGAAATTTTGAGGCTCTCATAGCAATTGTTGTCACATGATGGCAACCAAGAGGGGGTGAATTGGTTATTTTCAAGAATTGCGGTAAATTAAGTTTTAAAATCAAACAAACCAAGAAAGTAGTAGAGTAGAGAAGAATGAACACAAGGTGTATATAGTGGTTCGGATTACCTCAATCCTATATCCACTTCCTTAACAACTTGTTAAGGTTCCACTAATCTTGAGTTTTACAAGCTCTACTCAAACTTTGCATTTTCACAAGTTCACACCAAACTTTTACATGGTTTGAGTCTTTTCCTCACAACCCAATAAGACTTTTCCCAGGCTCACTCAAAAACTTAAGTTTTTCAAAGCTCACACTCAAACTTACAATGGTGTTTGATGTTCACATCCAATGCTCAAAGAATACAAGTAGAAATTTTAATGCAAACAAATGAAAGTTGTTAATCATAGCAATTAAAATAACAATCTTTTAGAAAAATGAGGTTTCTTGTGGTATTTATAACCTTTAAGTCTTCAAATAGCCATTTGGGGTTGGAGCCAACATATTTCATTCTTGTCTCCCACTTTAATCACTTCTTAGAGCAAACTCATGGTTGGACTGACTTTGGTCTGGTAGGCTTTGGCTCGGCACGGTCGGACTGAGCTTGGTTCAGTCGAGCTCTACATTTTTCTGACAAAAGTTCTTCAACGGCTAGTACACATGGCATCTAATAATTGAGTGGATAAGTAACGGCTATAATTTTCAAACCCTGTTCCATTGGTATAGTCGAAACAAGTTCTGTCCGATCGGTCTCATTCTGGTATGCTGAGATTTAATTAGTATTGGCGGTCGTGAACTCTACTGGAACTTTGTTGGGATTTTAGCTCTAGCTCGGTTTAGTCGGACTGTATTAGGTCCGGTCATACCAGGCATGGTATGCTAAAGATTTTGGAGTAACAATGATCTTTAGTTCTACTAGATGTTCTCAGGATTTAGCTCGAGCTCAATATGATCAGACTGCTCAGAGGTCTGTGTGGGCCATATAGTCGGTTCATAATGTGGGAGTGCCATTGATCGTGAACTTTACTAGATATTTTTGGCTTGAGCTCGGTCCGTTTAGTTATTGCTCAGTTATGGTAGCTGAGGCTTGGTCTAGTTGTACCGTACACCAGTCCAATAAACTCAATTTTGGAAGAATCATGCTCTTCCCCTATTTCTTGGAGCACTAGTCAACTCGGTATTGGTGCGATCGAACTTTAGCTCGATATGGCTAACTTCTCCTGAGTTCGGTCAGTCTTAATTATGGTCTGCTCAGGCTCTTGATATTTCTTCAAAAATTAAAGTCCTGCAACAAAGTTACTTGGTAAAAATATTAGTTCTATTCAATTTGATTACCTAAGATCAAAATATAGGCCAATGGTTTGGCTAACAATTTATTTCAATAATTGCTTGTAATATGGGTAACATCATAATAATTTAAGAATTTAATAATATTTTGACCTGAAAAAGAGGCCAGTTCTAATGAGCCGGGCGTTATGAGGTTGTTCAGTCACTTCTCACTTTCCTCATGTATACCCAACTTTTCGAACCAAGTAGGGGTTGGGAATTCCTTAGGAATCGAGTTATCCATCTCTTTCTTATCCCGATCCATCCGAGTGGTTACTCCTATTCTCCAGGCTTAGGCCCGTATTCTCTAAGCCCCAGAGCCTAACAGTGTTGAAGTCGCAAGAACCATTCCATCGGGAGTGGGGGAAAAAATCCTCGCTCACACCAGTGCATAATTCTCTAACATGTAATTATGTTTTGACTTAATATCTCATATTCATTATTAGTAAAATGTGATCATCAATCAAACTATATATTAGTCTTTATTCATTATCGTTCCATCAATAATGATTGACTAGGGGTAATTTAGAATATAATTCTTATTACTTTAAGGTTTTACTATCAAGTCACATACTTAATGACATAAAGTTGAATTATCTCATCATGAAACTTTAATGATATTAAATAATAAACACGTACATGAAAATGAAATTCCTCATTTATTTTATTGAAAAATAATGTGCATATATCCTATTGGCCTAAGACACAACATTAACACCTATATACATAAAATATATACAAAGAGTATGAGAGTGCTATAGAAGTCAATTAGTAGAAATACTCACTTAAAATCTTACTATAACACTGAAAGCTTATTCAACAATTTAAATATTATATGCATATATATAGCAAATAAGCCTTGAAAGGTGGAAAATTAAATCCGACTATGGATTTAGTCGATTTTTCTACAAAATAATTTTAAAGGAGTAAGAAATTATGAAAATGCCCTTATGGTCGAAATGAAATTGTACTGTAATTGCAATATGAAATATAGATAATGAGGCTTTAAAATAGTTAAATTAATTATTTTTATGATTTATGGAGTTAAAAATCGGATTAAAGGATAATTAAAGAAAGCAGGTATACTGAAATAAGGATATGAGCAACTGCATGGAATTAAAATCCTAAATAATATAAAAAGTAGAAAATTTCTACAAACATCCATCATTTTGTTGTTCGAGACACCTTCTTCACCAACACCAACACCATCATCATTATTCTTCTTTCTTTTCCATCTCTTTACTTAAAAAACAAAGGACCCATAGTGAATAATCCATATTTTTAGTATGATTTAGTAATTTTATGAGTGAATTCACAGAAAATCATCATCAAGTCCAAGGATTTAATAGAAGAGTGATGGAAGAGCAATTTTAATAAGGTTAGTGCTTGTATATTAATATTTTGCTATTATTTGAGTTTTATTTGAATTTTAAATGCTTATGTAACATTTGATTTGATTAAATGGAATTATTGTGAAACAAATTGTATATTGAATGATTTGTGAAGAATATGAGTATGGAAATTTTTTTCTTTGATAGTAAAATCATTGTTGTAATGTACAAAAAGTATATTTATTGATTTTTAAATAAAATTGTGTTTAAATCAACAAAAGAACTATTTAAATATTGATTTAGGGTTATAGAACAACTAGAGTTTTTGAAGTTTAGGGTTATGGAATATTTAATTTTAAGAGTATAGTTATGTGAATAATATTTAAAAGTGTGTTTGTTAAATAATTGACTTAGAATCAAGTCTAAAAGAACTTTGTAATTAATTAAGGTTGGATTTATATGGTTATGGAGGAATTTGACATTTAGGAAAAGAAAATATTTTACCTTGATAAATATGATTTAAATGTAACTTGGAGTTATTGGAATGTTAAATTAATAGATTTTGAAGTGAATTATGTTTATGGAACTAATAGCTATTTTACGTATATTATTGAAATATTGAAATATTTGTTTATGGATAGAAAATGAATATGAAGCTAAGTGGTTATTACATCTATGGATAACTTTGGGTTTAGTAAGTTATGTTTAAAGTTAAGTATAATAGTATTTATAGAATTATATGATTAAGTTATGTATAGGCAAGAGGATGAGAGGAAAGGAGAAATGAAAGTGTCATTGAATGAGAATTGATGTAAGAAAAATTAATTTGAGTAAGAAAGTCTAGGATTTAACTTAATGTAATTTAACGTAATATATTGAATTATATTTGATTGATTTCTTTATGGTAGTTTAGGCTTGAATTTGATTGTGCTCTTGGAGGGGTAGATATTATTTATTTGGTTTAAGTGAGTAAATTTAGTAGTGAATTGTTGATTAAATCTTGAAAGTGTTTGTAATTAATGGTAGATTGGTTAAAGATTGAAGTGAGATCAATCCATTAGATGGTGAAGCTTAGAAAATGAGATAAATATGAGGAAAGTTTTGATATATATCTTTTGATATTCAAAATGAGTGTATAGATAGAGAAAAGATAAAGATGATTGCACAAGATTAGTAGATTTTGGATTATTTTTGAAGAAATAAGATAACTTCAGAAACAAGGTAAGAAGATTGATAGAATGATGAACCATTAGTGACGTAATACATTTTGGAAAGGATGATAAAGAAAACAAAGAGGATAAGTGAATGATTAATTAAGTGATGGAAGCTATATTTTGAAAATAGTATGCAAATATACAAGCTGTATACCTAATGTATACCTGATAGCAACACTATTGGGTGACCTAAGGTAATTTATAAATTGTATATGGAAGTGCTTGATGAATTAAGTGAAAATGAAAAGTCCATTTGGAATTTATTGTTACAATGAGAATATGAAATATAAACTTGAAAGATAAAATTAATATTTAAATAAAGTTAGTCAAATTAATTTGGTACAAATATGTTATAAGTATATATGATAATTGTAATTGAAATATTTGTTTATAGTCTATAAAATTTATAAAGATATGTATACTTGTAAAATGCCTAAAGGCAACTTCAGTGGAATTTAAAAATAATTTATATTATATAATTAAACTAATTGAAATAAAGATTATTTTGTTGTATTGTTAAAGTGAAGAGTCTAAAAGAAATAAAGAAAATTTTTTTATTAAAACTAATATGATAATTATAAAATTTCTAGGGATAGTGGAATAAGTGTACTACCCAATTATACTGGTAATAAATCTAGTTGTCGGATTGAATGGCTAGCCATATGGTGGGCGTCCATAGTGTTAATGGGCACATTGTGCCATTAGTGGACAATTTGTGCCACTATTTACAATGGGCATTCATGCCATAGTAGACCACCAACCATTTTTAAACTTTAAAATGGGAATTTACTTGCAATTTGTAATCTATTATCCGATCCTAAGATTTTAAACTTAGTATATGAGGGCAAAAGTGTAAGAACATGTAAAACTTAAAAAAGAATGAAAAATATGTAAATATTGAAATTTTTCAATAATTTGTATTAAAAAGTGCAATCTAATAAGGCTTAATTAAAAGTTGAATGTATTGAATATTATAAAAATGTTAAATAGAAGGATAATGTTCAAAGTATTAAATTGATTAGGAGAGCTCATAGTGGTATTTTGAACCAAAGTGTTCAGAGTATTATATTGAACCAAAGTGTTAAAGTGTTAAACTAAATGAAAATGTGCCAAATGTTAAATTGATAAATGAGATTTACTGAGAATAATAAAAGTGTAATCTGAATGTATTTAAGTATTGAATAACAAATTATAAGTGGGAATATAATTTTATCAATAAGATTTAAGTGATATAACCACAAAATGAAGAATTGCAATACTGGAAATACTATGCAGTATAGTTACACTTTATTTAATTAAATTGAATTTGAACCTTTACAAAATTGCAGTAAATTTTTATTGAAAGTATTTGATTTATTGACTTGTTTTTAGTAAATTCATATTTGTTACTATATTGTTGTAATTATTTTCTTTAATATTAAATAGTAAAATATGTATATACAAGCACTATTAAGCTATAAGCTGAGCGTGTTAAAATTATTCTAACATGCAAGTAAGATGGAGAATGGATGATATACTTCATAAACATTGTGAAAGAGCATTGCATATATTGTATTATTTATTTTAATAAAATTTTGAGGAATTGTATAAATTGTTTATATGGAGTAAATATTTGTACATATTTGGGTTTGGAGTTATTAGGTCTAGTGAAAAATTATTAATTCAAATGTTGTTTTATGTATTTATATATGTAGCTTTATGAGTATATATTATTCATTTTAGCTTGAGATCTTTATTCAATTTATTGGAGTTATTAGAGTTGAGAACTGATGTACGCAATTTAGAAGTATTTTTTTACAAGTTGTGTTAATTGTTGAAATTTTTTTGGATAGCGATTATTGCAGAGAAACTCTATCAAAATTTTTAGTCAAATTGTCATTTAACTTTACTTAGAGTTGGGTATTGAATTGTTACAAACTTATTTAGTGAATTGAGTGGCATTTCCAGACAGTCTACTGAGAGGTTTGTATTGAAACTTTTGTTATAGTTTTTTTTATAAAATCATTATTAGCAAATTATCAAGGTTGAAAATCACTGTAAGAAAAATAAACTTCTAAAATTCAATTTTCACAAATTCCATAACTACTCTAATTATCATCCCAAAGCAATACAATTTCAACTAAATAGTAATAGACAAAAATAATATATAACATTTATATAAACATAACGTTTACAAAACCTCAACTAGTTTTCCAAATATAAAATATTTACAATTATAAAACCAAAATGTATAGGATGCAAAAACTATATATGATACACAGCACTAGTTGGAATAGTCTTGTGGTAAGAACTTTAAGCTTTCTTAGACCTATCAGTGCTTCTTCTATTTGTAACCCTTTTGCCTGCGTAATAAAATTTAATCATACTAAGCTACACAACTTAGAAGTACTTACTTTGAAAATAAATAAATAATAAATAATAAATAAAATGAAAATCTCTATTGTAGTAGGATAAAACAATTCTTCCATCAATTGAAATAATCAATAGTTAAAAAGAATTCTACAAACTTTAACTATAATTTAAACAAATGCATATGTATAACATTTCAAATCAAAACATGCTTAACTTATTCCCATACATAAATGTCCAAGTTTCAGTAACATTGAACAAGTCAATCATGACATATAGGTCGGCACCGTAGACAAAGTGTTGGGATACCAAAGTATCTCGCCCGAAGGCATAAGGTGTATAAATATTATATTACAAGTCTCATTGACACAGTAGTATTTCGATACTAAAGCATCGCAATACCATAGTATTTCACCCGTAGGCATTAATATAATAATTAAATCATGATGCATCTATAATCATCGGCATGCCAACTCAGCAGTACCAAACTCAATATTACAAATCAAAAACATGTGTAGGGCATTAAAAAAAAATAAAATTTCCATCAATCTTTCAAAATCCATCTAGTCATCATCTTCATTATTTCCTAATAATTCATCAAAACTCACATAGTATATACATATATATAATTTCCATAATTCAAATGACTTTATAAAATACTTTAATCCATCATCTAATCTAAAAGTTCCATAAAGTATTAGTTTTCTTTTTAAATAACCAAATCAAATCTTACTTTGCATTTATAGTAGAATTCATAAAGGTTAATAAGAATTTCATAAATATAATCAAGTAACAATTTAAAAATTAATACCAAAGCAAGTTTATGTCAAAACATAACAACTTTAATTAAATATTTCCAAAGTAAGTATAGACCTCAATTAGCTCCAAAAATCAACCGAAACCCTTTGAAAGTCTCAAAATAAAGAAAGTACTTCTTCACCACCTTGAATCAAGTTGGCTAAAGCATACCCCTTAGATCAATAAGGGTTCAACTTTCAATTAAACACTTACTCATGCTTAAAATACTCAAACTAATTTTTAACTACACTAATCCTAACCAAAATACATAAATAAAAACCCTTAATGCAAATGTTCCATAACCCCTAACTTATTGATTCAAACTCAATTCAACCCATTAATAAAAAATTCAACATATAAACATCATATTCTCTTCATTCCCCAAACTATTTCCTATGTACATCATCTTTCTCAACATGTATAAACTCTCTCTTAAACTTTTAAACTTACATAATCTGAAACTCATAAAATCAAGCTTAAAAAGAATAAATATCTGTAAAATTTATCGTTTAATAATAAATATATAACTACAAAAAATTTAGCTTTAGTTGAATGTAAAATTTCTGAAAAAAATTCATCAGAGTCTTTTATGTAATCCTATAAAATCCCAAGTTAACACACCGGACATATCATAGAAAAATACACTCCTAATATTTTCATTTCCACTAAAACCACCACTTCATTAATTTACATTCAAGAGCTCCATAAAAAAACATTAGTCATTAAAAATATACATATATATACATAATAATCCCAGAACATGTTTAAGATATGTGTGCTATGATTTAAATGTACAAACCAAAATATGCAATAATCAAAATAATACATGTATGCAGCACTGTCAGGGTTGGTTTTATGGCAAAACTCTATCTACAAATGTCAATCTCAAGTCCTATACCTACTTTGATCCACCTAGATCTCCCTGCTCTGCAGTCCTATTACCCATGCTATACATTCTACCGCACTAAGCTCACAAGCTTAATAGTACATACTTTATTAACAAAAAATTTTTAAAAACCAAAACTTTTCCTCATGCCAAAAAAATGCATTTTGCCTCATTCAATATGCAATACTCATATAATAAGCATCAACTTTTAAATTCAATATACATATCATATACACACACATTAGGCTAAACAAGTCCCTACACAATATCTAAGTTTTAGAAATATTGATTTAGCCTATCGCGACACCGGGTATCTAAGTGTCATATCATACCACCCGAAGATGCATCCCCTATAAACATTGGGATCTAGGTATCAATTAATACTACCCGAAGGCACATCCCCTATCGACAACTAGGATCTGAGTGTCATATAATATTGCCCAAAGGTGCATCCCCAACATGTCTCGCCCGAAGGTGTAATAATAAAGGCGATATCAGTGTATCTCGCCCATAGGTGTAATAAAAGTCATAATGTATTGTTGACATGCTAACTCGATAGCACCGACCTCAATATTCTAGAACAAGTAATTATGCAAGGTAGGCATACACATTAATATTATGCATTTTCCTCATTTTTATCTCATTTTTCACTTCTTTTTCACAATTTTCACATGTTTCATGTGATCATCTCATTCCATGATCACCTTAACCTTTCACATTATACCATAACCATTTTCACATTTTCAATCACATTTCACATAACCCTTAAGCACATTCACAATATGATTCATTTTCACATTTTTCACATCACATTGCATAAAACATTACTATTTATCTTATCAAATTCAACCAACATAACACAATCACAATCGCATGCACATTTATCTTGTAACACTCGTGAACTTTAAATATGACTAAATAAATAATTTTGAGGGCAGTTAATAGAAAAATACAAGATATAAACATAATATATACAAGATATATATATATATTATGCATACTTGATGCATACATAAAATATACATTAAATATACATGAGTAAAAATATACATAATATATAAATAAAGTATACATGGCATATAAATATATATTAAGATATACCTAACATATATATATATATATATATGCATTTGGTTTTGGGAAGATGATAATTAAAATAATAAATAATTAATAAATTAGTTAATAAATTAATATATATGGCTGGGAGTGAATAAAGAAAATAAAAAGAAACCTTCTTCTTCTTATTTCACCATGGGAGTTTAAAATTCTTAAGGAATGAGAGAGCGATTTTTGCTTCTTCAATTACTTAAATTTTACAGGATTTTACAAGAAAACAAGTTGGTTTTGAAGGAAAACCAATAATTCAAGTTCTTTCTCTTTAAAGCTTTATTTTCTTAGTTTTAAGGTTATGTCAAATTGGTCTAGAGAGAGAAAATATGTTTCAATGGTTAAAGTTGATAGTAATTGAGTTAATATAGTGGATATGTGATGATTTGATGACCAATTTATCAAGATAAGCATAAATTGTGAATTTAGGGTTATGGGATGATAATGTGGAAATTGTGGTTTTAATATGGTTGATTTTAATTGTTGTAATGAGATGAATTAATATTGTTTTAGTACAAATATTATGATTTTATGGCTAAAAATTTGATATGAGTATGTTTTCGTAAAGTTAGGGTTTATGGATATGTTAATTATTTGAAAATTAGGTTTGCTGAAAGATGTTTCTATAATTGTGAAAATGAGTTGTTTTAATATTATATTGATGCATATGTAATGAATTTATGGTTGAGTGATGGAAGTGAATATGGATAGTTGAAGTTTGGGTAAAATAGTAAGGGAAGAAATTTGGGTTTTGTTTGGAATTGGTGGGAAATTGAGTAATTAGTGATTAAATTTTATAGAATTAGTATGTGAATTATTTTAAATGGATAATGTTGCTTATTGTTGGGTAATGTATGTTCAGGCCAAAGTAGTAAAAGTGGTGGAGTTTAGGGCTTCAGCTTGGAAAGAGGTTTTGATAGAGTGAAAATATAATCATTGTTTTATGCAATTTTAACTCTGATTTTTAACTATTCTCCAATTGAATTTGATGAGTTTGATTATTTGAGTTAGAATTACACTTTTTGAGCATGGAAGACAAGACTAAAGGTTTTTGATGATTAGTAAGGCAAAATTCAAGAAAAGAAAGCAAAAATGAAGGCAAAACACATGCCACGACCGTGGCCTCCCAAAGGCCATGACCGTGGTTTCCATTTCGCCACTGCCTGAGCCAAGAACAAGAAGAAAATAAGTTTGGCAGCCTCATTTCAAAAGCCACGACCGTGGCCCTTATTTTATGATTTGTAAGCTACAAATGTTGAAGATGAACTCACCAACCAAGTCTTGTTTAAACATTTTTCAGTTTTTCTCCAATAAAGAAGTCTCCAAGCACTCTATATAAACACATTTCCTCCAAGGATTCAAGGAGAGCATGAATTAATAGGAGATGTAATAGATTAGATTAGATTCATCCAAATAAATTTAGTTTAGAAGTGTGAAATTCTGCTTCAAGGAGGAGTTCAAGATCCAAGTCAAGATCTTCTTCAAAGAAATAGAGTTTGATATTTTGTGTTCCTTTTAATTATGTCTTCATTTACCATTTTTAATAATAATGTTTTTATTTCAATAATGAAGAACTAATCCTTTCTAGGGTTAGTCCCTTTAATTGAATTTATCATGGTGCTATAAATGTCTATTTGGTTAATTAAGTTATCCTTTGATTAATTTATTATCTTTAATCTTAATGCTTTGATTATTTGGCCAATGATTAATTGATTTGAGATGTTATGTGATGGAGCGAGAGGGAAGCATGACATTAGTCCAAGGAGATAACAATCTTAAGTAAGTTTCTCACTTAGAGATAAGGCTAAACCCTTAAGAGGTTGATTCAAGATTCTCATAAAACCTAATGAATTGATTTAATTACTTATGATCAAGAGAGTATACGTAAGGATTAAAGTCGATATTAGTTCTAGTACTTGAGAAAGACTTGAACTTAATTTAGGAGAATCCAACCATTAATAAAAAGGAAGACTGAATTAAATCGATACCTTAGAAAATCCATGATAAATCAATAAAGGTGACCAAACCCTAAGTCTTAAATTATTATAAATTTACTTTTAATTCATTGTCATTTTAGCTAGTTAAATCATAAAAATTAAATTTGATTGTCCAAATATTAATTAGTTTAATTGTTTGGTACTTAGAATTAACCTCCTCGTGGGAACGATACTCTACTCATCATTATATTACTTGTTAATGATCTGTGCACTTGCAGATAGTGAGGCTAAGGCCGCACCAAGTTTTTGGCGCCGTTGCCGGGGAGGCAATTATTCTGATATTGATAATATTAAACTGTTATTACTTTGGATTTTTACTTTTTATTTCTTTAAATTTTAAGGGTACATGCGTAGCAATCCACACACTCAACTTGTACCCTATAATCCTGAAATTGAAAAATTTTATAGACAACAAAACAAGGAAAGGAGAGAAAGACAAAGAGGAGAAGGAACTTCAACTTAAATCCATTTAGAAGAAGGAGCATTTTCTTTAGAAGAAGAAGAAGAAATCATGGGAGATCCACAGAACATGACCCCAAAACAATATGCTATGCCATCTGCTCACCCAAGATCTAGCATAGTCAAACCTCCTATGCAAGCCAACACATTTGATCTAAAACCAGCACTTATTAATTTTATTCAGCAATTGTTTTTCATGGCTTACCACATGAGGATGCTTATGCTCACGTTTCAAATTTTTTAGAAATTTGTAATACATTTAAAATTAATGGTGTGTCTAATGATGCTATTAGGTTGCGACTTTTTCCAGTTTCGTTAAGAGAACAAGCAAAAGATTGGATTATTTCTAAGACACCAGGTACATTCTCCACTTGGGATCAATTAGTCGCGGCATTTTTGGCAAAATATTTTCCACCTGCAAAGACTGCTAAATTAAGGAATGATATCACAAGTTTCATTCAACAAGATGGGGAGAGCTTATATGAAGCTTGGGAGCGGTTCAAGAATTTGCAAAGAAAATGTCCTCACCATGGAGTCCCGGAATGGCTTTTAATTCAAACCTTTTATAATGTACTTCATCCAAATATTAAGGGAATGATTGATGCAGCAGCAGAAGGTGCTCTAATGAACAAAGCTCCTTCTGAAGCAACTAATTTAATTGAAGAAATGGCTGCAAATAATTATCTTTGGACTTCAGAACGAGGTATGCAAAAAAGAGTTGCAGGTTTACATGAGATTGATAATTTTTCTTTACTTGCAGCTAAAGTGGATACAATTGCCAAAAAATTGGAGCATGTCAATTTGTCATCATCATCTCAAATTTGTGAAGGATGTGGAGGTAGCCATGATGTAGCTGATTGCAAGATAATGGAGCACGTCCAATTTGTGGGGAATCAAAATAGAGGTCCAAATTTCCCACAAGGAAACACTTACAACCCCACATGGAGAAATCACCCTAATTTGGCATGGGGAAATCAAGGAAGTCAAAAAGCACCATATCAACCACAATACATGAAAAATCAAAATCAAGGCTTCCATCCTCCTGAAAAGCCATCATATGAAGTAGCATTGGAAAAATTCATTGGAGCAACATCGAAAAGATTTGATAGAATGGAAAAGCAACATGAAAGACTTGAGTAAAAGATTGAACTTCTATCAACTCAAAACAGAAGCCTTGAAACACAGATAGGCCAAATTGCAAGTTCTATCCATAACCGGAATCAAGGAGCTCTTCCGAGTCAGACAGAAACTAATGCAAGAGAGCATTGCAAAGCTATGACTTTAAGGATTGGTTTGCAACTAGAAGATCCTTCACTAACCCAAATCCCAAAATTGGTAAAGAAAAAAGAAGAAGAAGTCAAGGAGAAGGAACTACCAAAAGAAACACTCAAACCATATGTTCCTCAAATTCCTTTTCCTCAAAGACTTAAGAAGCAAAAATTAGATAAGCAGTATAAAAAATTTTTAGAAGTATTTAAACAACTTCACATTAACATTCCTTTTGCAGAAGCTCTTGCACAAATGCTAACTTATGTGAAGTTTCTTAAAGAACTGCTATCCAATAAAAGGAAACTGGAGAATAATGCAAAAATTGCATTAACAGAAGAATGTAGTGCAGTGATCCAAAACAAGCTTCCATCAAAGTTAAAAGATACAAGGAGTTTTTCTATACCTTGCACCATTGGTGAAGTTGATTTTCGTAAAGCATTATGTGATTTAGGTGAAGTTGATTTTTGTAAAGCATTATGTGATTTAGGAGTTAGTGTGAGTCTAATGCCTAGTTCTATTTGCATGAAACTTGGCTTCGCACAATTACAACCAACAAAAAATCTCCTCAATTAGCTGAACGATCCATAAAATATCCTATTGGCATAGTTGAAGACGTGCTTGTGAAAGTAGATAAACTTTACATTCCAATAGATTTTGTAATTCTGGAAATGGACGAAGACATCGAAATTCCTCTCATTTTAGGAAGGCCATTTTTAGCTACAGCTGGAGCCATGATAGATGTTCGAGGGGGAAAACTTACTCTCCAAGTAGGAGAAGAGAAAGTGGAATTTAACTTGACAAAAGCAGCAAAACATCCAGCAAATCTTGATGATTGTTTTCTAATTGATATTAAAGATGAATGTGTGCAGGAAATAGGTGACCAAATGCATGATGATACTTTGGAAATATGTCTTGCACAACGTTCTACATTTGAAGAGGGAAACAGAAAGATAGCCACTTATGTTTTATCATTTCAACAAAATCCACTCATGTACTTTCAAAGACTCGAACCTCTTGAAAAAGGTAAAACTTTACCACTACCATCCATTGATAGGGCACCAGAATTAGAGTTGAAACCTCTTCCAAATCATCTCAGGTATGCATATCTTGAAACAAATAACTCTTTACTAATTATTATCAGTGCTAAGTTGTCTAAAGATCAATTAAGTCAAACCTTGAATTTAATTAGACAATATAAAAAAGCCATAGGTTGGACTATATCTGATATTAAGGGAATTAGCCCTTCAATTTGTATGCATAGAATATTGTTGGAAGAAAATTCTAAACCCATGATAGATCAACAAAGAAGATTAAATCCAAATATGAAGGAGGTAGTAAAAGCAGAAGTAACTAAGCTTTTAGATACAGGAATTATTTATCCCATTTCTGATAGCTCGTGGGTAAGTCCTATACATGTGGTTCCAAAAAAAGGAGGGATGACAGTTATAAAAAATGAAAATAACGAATTGATCCCTTCAAGAACAGTCACTGGATGGCGAGTTTGCATAGATTATAGGAAGTTGAATAAAGCTACCCGAAAGGATCATTTTCCATTACCATTCATTGATCAAATGTTGGAAAGACTTGAAGGAAATGCTTATTTTTGTTTATTGGATGGTTATTCAGGATATTTTCAAATTCCTATAGCACCAGAAGATCAAGAGAAAACTACATTTACATGTCCTTATGGCACTTTTGCGTATTGGAGAATGCCTTTTGGATTGTGCAATGCACCAGCAACCTTTCAATGATGCATGATGGCCATATTTTATGATATTGTAGAATCAATGGTTGAAATTTTTATGGATGATTTTACAGTTTATGGTTCAACTTTTGATGATTATTTACAACTTTTGGAACAGGTACTGAAAAGGTGTGAAGAAACTAACCTTGTCCTCAACTGGGAAAAATGTCACTTTATGGTAGAAGAAGGAATTATACTTGGACACAAGGTTTCAAAAGAAGGAATTGAAGTAGATAGAGCAAAAGTGGAAATCATTGAAAAACTACCATCGCCAACCAATGTGAAAGGAGTTCAAAGTTTCTTAGGACATGTAGGGTTTTGCAGACGTTTTATAAAAGATTTTTCAAAAATTACTAAACCTTTGTGTGAA
This sequence comes from Garcia nutans, assembly GCA_947685225.1. Taxonomy (NCBI): domain Eukaryota; kingdom Viridiplantae; phylum Streptophyta; class Magnoliopsida; order Malpighiales; family Euphorbiaceae; genus Garcia; species Garcia nutans. The sequence goes on from CANTUV010000005.1 coordinate 21,462,458, forward strand.
TTATTAAATAAGGATGTTGTTTTTAACTTTTCTATTGAATGTTCAATTGCCTTTAACAAGTTAAAAGCAGCACTCACGACAACTCCTATTATATCACCACCAGATTGGTCTTTACCATTTGAACTTATGTGTGATGCCAGTGATTACACAATTGGGGCAGTTTTGAGTCAAAGAAAGGATAAGAAAAATCATGTCATCTACTATGCAAGCCAAACCCTTAATGATACTCAAATCAATTATGCCACTACAGAAAAGGAAATGCTTGCCATAGTTTTTGCATTGGATAAATTTCAATCTTATCTTTTAGGTAACAAAGTTATTGTTCATACTGACCATGCAGCTATCAGGTATCTCATGAACAAAAATGAAGCTAAACCAAGACTGATTAGATGGATTTTGCTCTTCCAAGAATTCGATCTTGAAATTAGAGATAAAAAAGGAGCTGAGAATCTTGTAGCAGATCACCTATCCCGAATAGAGAAGCAAGCAAATCAGAATATTAGACCTATTAATGAATCATTCCCTAATGAACAATTGTTTTCCATTAAACATTACATCCCTTGGAATGCTGATTTTGTGAATTATTTGGCAGGTGGCGTCCTTCCATCAGAATTGACTTGTGCTCAATGAAAGAAATTTCTTTATGATGTTAAACATTACATATGGGAGGAACCATTATTGTTTAAACAATGTGGGGATGGAATGATTCATAGGTGTGTTCCAGAAGAGGAAATGAAAAGTACTTTACAATTATGCCATTCGAAAGAATGTGGGGGACATTCTGGTACATCTAAGACAATTGCTAAAATTTGGCAATCTGGATTCTTCTGGCCAAGTATGTATAAGGATGCCAAAAATTTTGTTCAATCATGTGATAGATGCCAAAGGGTAGGTAATATTTCAAAAAGGCAAGATATGCCACTTAACTCCATTTTAGAAGTTGAATTGTTTGATGTTTGGGGAATTGATTTTAAGGGACCATTTCCACCATCATTTAATAATCAATACATTTTAGTGGCTGTAGATTATGTTTCAAAGTGGGTAGAAGCAATAGATAGTCCAACAAATGATTCTAAGGTTGTTACCAGATTTGTAACACCCCTACACCCGTATACGTACACAGCATGCTTATATGATCGTAATATACGTATACTGAATATAGAAATGCCACACTTTTCAAATACACAAAGGACATTTAAAATAAAATAAAAATTTAAAGACATACCAAATGTTTAAATGAAAATCATAAGACACAATAGATAAAAACGTTTGTTTATTACGCAATGGAAGTTACATCCAAAACTTACAAGTGCATATACATTAAACGTTAAAAATTACAAAATATGAAATATATACATGATTGGCAGCTTGACTCTCTGATCTTTAAGCTCTAATCCAATTCTTCACAATCAAAACAAACTCAACTAGGTCTAGAGGAGTCCTCCGTCTCAACTCTATCACCTCTATCACCTGCGCGATGAATCATAATCGCGCTGAGCCAACAACTCAGTAGTACAAACCATAATGCCATTATGCTTTATCAATAACAATGATATACATTCAAACCATAAAGATTGTACTCAATATACAATATCTCATGAATATTACATTTCATCATTTGAGTAATACTATCATTTCATTACATTATCTCATCCATTATAAGATCATTCATAACATTCATGTAACATAGACACCTATGGGCCCAACAAGTATTTAATACGATATTCAGAATTCAGAGTTACTGCTTTGGTTCATAATCACAATAATCAAGCCCGTAGGCAACATATATATATATATATATCTCTATCCATGGATAGCATAACATACCCAGTCTCTTGGACCATCTACTCGGCTAAACTCAAGGAGATCCTCAACCCGGCAAGACTATTACTACAATTCACATTTATCAAGTAACAGACCCAGTCTCTTAGACCATCAACTCGACAAAATCGAGGAGATCCTCAACCCGGCAAGACTGTTACCAAATCATATATCTCATAATCACAATTATCATAGTGTAACAGACCCAGTCTCTTGGACCTCAATTCATCTCAAATTGAAGAGATCCTCAACCCGGCAAGACTGTTGCCTTTCATTTTATAGGCATGCCTCCAAACCCAGAACTCTGAAACTGAATAACATATTAAACATACAATTATTTCATTTGTATAACCATAGCCATTCACAATGGCTTCTCATTACATTTGAATCATCATGTCTCAATTATAATTCATTCCCATCATCATTGCCAACAATCATGGCTTTTCATCACATCAAAACTATCATCATTCAATCATATCATTTATCTCATTATAACTCATAACATTACTTCCACATCAAAGCAATCCATCATTATACATATAGCACATTATATTACACAAGTTTCGCAATGTGCAAAACATAACAATAATCATATATATAACAACAATGCAAGGTTTGTACTTACTTCAAAAGCAATCCACACAATTCTAAACACTTTCCCTTTTCAAAAGTCCTTCACCAAATGAATTAAGGCAACTCACTTTCTTCACAACCTAAACCAAAACAATAATGAACCACATCAATTCCATTACAACTAATCACTTTATTAACCTTATACAAGACCCTTAGATCACCATTACAAACCAACCACCCAACCTTAAAGCCCACGGTCGTGGTCACTCAAGACCCCCACGGGCGTGGGTTAGGATTTGCTTCTGCCCAAAATTATCCAACACCCCATGACCAAAACATAAAAAGGCCACGGGCGTGGCATCCGAGATGCCACTGCCTTCCATCAAAACATGTTTTCCAAGCTTCTAATTTCCAACAAATCCCAAAAATCATGAAGACCAACAAAAATAATAAACCAAACTTAGCACTAACAACACTTACCAACTCAAAACCCTAATACAATTTCAACACAACCACTTTCAAAACCAACATCAACTTAACTTACTTCCTTCAAACCAAAACCAACACCATATTTAATAAAATCAAACATACTTCAACCACCACACCCCTATTTTCAAACATCTATCAACAAACTTACACATCACTTCAAATAAACAAAAGAAACCAAGAGAGAGAACTTACCAAAATAATAAAACTTCTTGGACATTCACTTAATCACTTGAAAACCTCTTCAATTTTGAGCTTGAACATCAAAACAACACTTTCTCTCTCTTGCTTAAGGGTGGCCGGCCATGGAAGGAGAAAAGGAAAGAGGAAGAAATGAGAAAAGTCAACTTCCTCTTCTCTTTAAATCTCCACCAAGCAATTCAAAATGAAAATGACTAAAATACCCTCTTTTAAACATTCTAACTCCTTTATCATTCATTTGCCCTTTTTAGTAATTTCACATTTCACAAATTAAATATCTTCTTACCTTGACCCACCATTTTGACTTATGTATATGTTATTTATACTACCATATATACAACATATACACTTTCTTTAAAAATTCTCTTCTCTTTCAAATTAACATATACATTCAATCCAATTAAAACAACAATAATATTCAAAACTTCTAGGGCACATTTTGGGATATTGTGAATACTCGAATTTTGAGGCTCGGAAAGCCAATTTTCTCAGACTGCAAAAGACCAAGCCAGACTAGACGACCATGGTGAAGTTAACCGAAAGTATATCTTCATGGTACTTGAAATGTCCGGAGCAACGTAAGGATCACGAATATGGTCTCGGAATAATTTTTGGAAGTCCGCAGCTCCCAAAAAATCAGTTTGAATGAAAAAGTGCATTTTTTTGTGCCGTTTTGGGGTTGAACCACCGGGACCGGTGGTCTGACCGCCGACCACGGCGATAGACTACTATTGTTTATTTGATTAACTTGCCCTTCTTTAGGGTATTTTTATTTATTTTCCAGGGTACCTTAGCAATGGTTGTCCTTTCTTTAAGGACATTAGAATTGAAAATTGACTAAAAGAATCTTTCTGGGGACCATAAAAAAAATAATAAAATAAAAAATAATAATATAAATAATTTATGGGATCCTAGTAGACTATTATTATTCATTTAACTGATTTGCCCTTCTTTAGGGTACTTTTATTCATTTTGCAGGGTACCTTAGCAATATATATCCCCTCCTTGGGGATATTAGATTGAAAATTGAGAAAAGGAATCTTTTTCCTTTAATGGACCTCTTGTTTGATTAATTATGCATTTATTTTGTCATTCAGAGAATCTTTTTCTCTTACATTATATGGGGGAATCCTTTTCCTCCATTGCATAAAAAAAATTGTTTTCAAATGAATTTCTTCTCTTTCTGTTCAAAATTTTGAGTCTGGATAGCAAGTAGTGCTGACCAGCAGGTCTCCTTGATTATGCCAGCAGACAGCCAAAGCGTCCTCCCTGTTGTCGCAAACCATTCCAATCCTTTTGGAGTGGCCCATGAGTAATCGTACTGTTGGACCCACGTGAAACTCCTTGTTTCACATGTGGTTAGGTATATCTTACTCAAGACTCAAGGGAGCTAATTCTCTATTTTTCATGTGACAATAGAACCCTCCCTTAGGTTGTATGTACCCAATGATAGTGCCACATTCCATTAAAATGAATTATGATGTGATGAGGTGCATTCATGCAACATAATAACATTGTTTTGGGGGAAAAACCTTTTGATATGTGCAAATGGACCAAGAGTCTTCCTACCCTACACACTACCCTGATCCTTTACCCTTAACCTTTGCAGGCATCCACTATCCGTGTGCCTTCACCTACACAAGCTACACCTGTTAGAAAATCAAGAAGAATCTGCAACCCTTGCCGCAGCGGAAAACAAAAAAATTTCTTTCGATTTACTCACAGGATCCATGTGATCCATTCAGTTCGATAAAAGAAATTCGAAACTAACCTTTTTGCATAGCTTCAAAACGATTAACAGATGCTGCCTTCTGAAGACGAACACCCTCTAACGAAGTCCACACAAACGTACGCCGTTCTAAGTGCTAGCTCACCAACGGCAGTGGCTGAACTTTTTGCAAAAACGAAACTAGGGTTTTAGGTTTTTCCTCTTCTTCCGTTTTTTTTTCAAAACGAATAATAATATCATCAAGGCCTCCAGTCCTTTTAAAACCCTAACTGTCCATATCCTATATGGACCCACGTCTTTAATTATTATTATCTAATAATTATTATTACAACAATATTATTATTAATATCTAATAATAATAATAATACCAACAACAATAATAAAAATTTAATTATTATTATTTTAAGTACAGACTACGTTCTATGTGTGTGACCCGATAGGCTCATATTAATTGGTAGTGTATTTCAATCTCTATTGAAATGCACAAATCATAATTGGCCTCTAGCAAGACATTACGACTACCCAATTAATCATGAGAATCATCATAAATGAAAACCTGAAATAGTACATGCATTAATTATCACACGATATCTAGTTTGAACATAAGTCATAGTAAATGTCATACTTATATTGTCCAAACTTATGATTACTCGATCTCCAAGTTAACTGATAAACAAATAAGATTGATCTTATATCAACTTATTTGAGCACGGCCATGCATTTCTCAGTTACACTTATCGAGGGGCCCAGAAGATATCTCTCTCATAGAGAGGGACAAATTCCATCTTGATTGTTCATTTTCCTCTACATAATTTATACCATGTTCAAGCATAACCTTTATAATTATCTAGTTACAGATAACATTTGATCATGTCAAAACATAATATTCCTTATGTTGGAAACTATGACAATCTCAAGTCAAAGGATTAAATGAAAACTATTATGATATACACTTATGACATTAAACCATGAAGTGATATCTATGTGGGTCTATCCAATACACTGTTCTCTAACATGTATCCATAATATTGATTTGTATCTTCATACCTATAATCATCTTATGATTATCAAATCAATATTACACTAGTTATATTTATTATTATCTCCATAACAATAATAAACCAGGGATATAATCATTATTATATATAACATGCAAACATAACAATGATAATAAAAACTTCTTTATTAATAACAAAATGAATAACATTAAGGTCCAAATCAATGGCCTAGGGCATATACACTAACAGTCTCCCACTTGCACTAGGCCTAGTCTAACAAATATCTCATACCCATAGACCTAGTGTGCTGATCATGCTTGACCCGCGAGAGAGGCTTTGTCAATGGATCTGCTATGTTGTCATTTGTGTCAACTTTGCATATCTTGATATCACCTCTATCAATGATGTCTCGAATGAGGTGAAATCGCCTGAGTATATGCTTGGATTTCTGATGGGACCTTGGCTCTTTTGCTTGCGCTATGGCATCATTGTTGTCACAATAGATAGCCATAGGATTAGCAATGCTAGGCACCACTCCAAGCTCAGTGATGAATTTCTTCAGCCAAACTGCTTCCTTAGCTGCATCTGATGCTGCTATATACTCAGCTTCTGTTGTAGAATCTGCTACTGTGCTCTGCTTGGAACTTTTCCAAGTAATGGCTCCACCATTCAATGTGAATACAAAACCTGACTGCGATTTGTAATCATCTATATCAGTTTGGAAACTAGCATCTGTGTAACCATTTACAACTAGCTCATCTTCCAAACCTCCATAAACCAAGAAAGCATCCTTAGTTCTTCTTAGATACTTAAGAATGTTCTTAACAGCTGTCCAGTGACCCTCACCAGGATCAGCTTGATATCTACTTGTTGTGCTCAAAGAATATGAGACGTCAGGTCTAGTACATAGCATGGCATACATAATAGATCCAATAGCAGAAGCATAAGGGATCTTATTCATTCTATCTCACTCATCAGATGTCTTAGGACATTGATTCTTGCTAAGATGAATACCATGTGACATAGGCAAAAATCCCTTCTTGGAATCTTGCATGCTGAACCTCTTCAACACTTTGTCAATGTATGTACTTTGACTTAAGCCAAGTATCCTTCTAGATCTATCTCTATAGATCCTTATACCAAGGATATATGCAGCCTCACCCAAGTCCTTCATTGAAAAAGTATTCCCTAACCAATCTTTAACCTTTTGTAAAGTGGGGACATCATTTCCAATGATCAATATGTCATCTACATATAGGACTAAGAACACGATAGCACTCCTACTAACCATCTTGTAAACACATGGTTCATCTTCATTTTGAATGAAACCAAAGTTCTTAACTGTTTCATCAAAACAAAGATTCCAGCTTCGAGATGCTTGCTTCAATCCATAAATGGACCTTTGAAGCTTGCAAACCTTCCCAGAATTCTCAGGATTTACAAAACCCTCAGGTTGTGTCATGTACACATCCTCGAGTAAATTTCCATTAAGGAAAGCGGTTTTGACATCCATTTGCCATATCACATAATCATAGTATGCAGCAATGGCAAGGAGAATCCTAATAGATTTAATCATAGCAACTGGAGAAAAGGTTTCATCATAGTCTATACCATGAGTTTGTTTGAAACCTTTTGCAACCAACCTTGCTTTATAGGTTTGTACATTTCCATCCATGTCAATTTTCTTCTTGAAAACCCATTTGCAACCAATAGTCTTAATACCTTCGGGAGGATCAATTAAGGCCCAAACTTGGTTGTCAAACATGGACTGCATCTCAGAGTTCATGGCTCCAAGCCATTTCTCTAAATCTGCACCTGACACAGCTTCAAGATAGGTAGTTGGCTCATCTTGATCTATGAGCAAAACTTCATGACTTTCAGTCATGAGAAATCCATATCTCTCAGGCTGATGACGTGGTCTATCAGATATGCGCAGAACTTGTGTAACATTTTCAGTTTCCACAATGGCTTGTGGTTCTGAAACTGTTTCTACAGGCGGTTCAATATCTTCTTGTGGTTCTATAAATTCATCTAATTGAACTGTACTCCCACTAGTTCTTTTAGAAATGAATTCCTTTTCCAAAAAGGTTCCATTTCGAGCAATAAACACTTTGTTCTCAGATGGAATATAGAAATAATATCCTTTAGTTTCCTTAGGATATCCCACAAAGATACATTTAGCAGATTTTGGAGCTAACTTATCTGAAATTGGTCTTTTCACATAAGCTTCACAACCCCAAATCTTAAGAAAAGACAAACTAGGTGTTTTGCCAGTCCATATCTCATATGGTGTCTTTTCAACCGCTTTAGATGGTACACGGTTTAAAACAAAAGCAGCTGTCTCCAAGGCATAACCCCAAAATGATAATGGAAGATCTGCTTGACTCATCATAGATCGAACCATATCTAATAAAGTTCGATTTCTTCTTTCAGAAACACCATTCCACTGTGGAGTTCCTGGAGGAGTTAATTGTGAAACAATTCCATAATTTCTTAGATGTTCGTCAAACTCTTGGCTCAAAAATTCACCACCTCGATCAGATCGAAGTGCCTTAATAGTTTTACCAAGTTGATTTTGTACTTCATTTTGAAAAGTTTTGAACATTTCAAAAGCCTCATGCTTATGTTTCATTAGGTAGACATAGCCATACCTACTGAAATCATCAGTAAAAGTAATGAAGTAATTATATCCTCCTCTGGCACTAATGCTTAACGGGCCACATACATCTGTATGTACTAGTCCAAGCAAGTCATTAGCCCTTTCACCTTGTCCGATGAAAGGATTCTTTGTCATTTTGCCAAGTAAACAAGATTCACATTTATCAAATGATTCAAAATCAAATGAATCTAATAATCCATCTTGATGGAGTTTAGAAATGCGTTTCTCATTTATATGGCTAAGACGACAATGCCATAAAAATGTAGGGTTTAGGTCATTTGGCTTAATTCTTTTAGAGTTTATGTTATAAATATGATTCTCCCTAGAATCATCTAAGTCAAGGACATAAAGGCCATTAAAAGATCTTGCAATACCATAAAGCAAATCGTCTTTATCAAAAATAGAACAGGTCTTATTTTTAATTAAAAATGAAAAACCTTCATCATCCAAAACTGAAACTGAAATAAGATTCCTACTCAGAGTAGGAACATAATAGCAATTGTTCAAATTTAACAAAAAGCCATTAGGCATATGAAGTTCATAAGATCCTACAGCTAGTGCAGCAACTCTTGCTTTATTCCCAACTCGTAGGTCAACTTCGCCCCTTTTCAGTGATCTACTCCTTTTGAGTCCCTGCACATTTGTACAAATGTGAGAACCACATGCAGTATCCAATACCCATGAAGTAGAAGCAGATAAGTTAATTTCTATAACATATATACCTGAAGATGTAGTCGCACTACCCTTCGATTTCTTCAATTCAGCCAAATAAAAGTGGGCAATTTCTTTTCCAATGCCCAGGCTCCTTGCAATGGAAACAAGTTCCTTCCTTAGGAACAGGTGCCTTGGGTTCTTTTGGCTTGGGCTGTCCCTTAGGCTTTGTAGCAACTGTTGCTTTACCCTTTGCCTTGCCTTTCTTCTTCATAGGCTTAGCCTTATTGACATTCAATACATGGGTAGCCTTAGTGGCTTTTTGATATTCCCTTCAGCAGTTTTGAGCATACCATGTAGCTCAGGAATGGACTTTTCCATGTTGTTCATATTATAGTTCATAACAAAATGTGAAAAACTGCTGGGCAAAGAATGAAGAATCAAATCCGTGGAGAGTTCTAAACTCAAGGGATATCCAAGTCGGGCAAGGTGATCAATGTAGCCCTTCATTTTCAAAACATGAGCGCTAACCGATTCGCCCTCTGACATCTTGCAGTCAAATAATACAACAGCAGTATCGAATCTATCCTGCCTAGCTTGCTGTTGGAAAGCTTGTTTGAGATGGACACTCATCTCATAAGCCTCCAAGTGTTCCAGATCCTTCTGAAGTTCTGGACACATAGTAGCAAGCATAAGACATCCAATGTCATTGGAATCATCCATATGCTTCTTATGCTTGTTCTTATCAGCATTAGAAGCATTAGCAGGAGGTGGCTCAGGGACAGCTTCATCAAGCACATAGGACTTCTTTTCTTGTTTGAGAACAATTCTCAGGTTCCTAAACCAATCAACAAAATTAGTCCCATTCTCTTTCAGTTTTTCCTTCTCAAGGATGGATCGCAGTGATAAAGTGGAGTTATTGTTGGTAGCCATTTCAATCTACAAAATATGCAAATTTTAATTAATAAAAGGTGATAAGTAATTAAAATCCCACTAAAATATAACCCTCAATCATCACAATGACATTTTAGTGGGCTAAGATCCAATTTTTACTTAATATTAAGTCAGCTTTGGCATGACACTTAAAATCAAGTTATTATGGTAGGTAACCCCTTACCAATTACATCACATGTAACTCTTAGATAATATGGGATCATGACATCATATGTCATAGCATGTTATACCCCATCTAATGCCTTAGGCCCAAAACCATTTTGATAGCCTAATTAAGTCTAACCAATTTTAAACGCATGAGCAGCACCATTACTCATCATATCTTACTAGGATAACCTAAAGTACTTTGCTTTGGCAAAATCTACATTTAGGTGATCTTAGCCTTGATAAGTGTTTAAGATATGGATGGCATTAAAACTTAGATTAATAGTGAGGGTTCATTCCATTTAATTTTGAAAACATGTTAAAATTAACATTTATATATCATATCCCATATGCATACATAAACTATCAAACATGGCATCTCATACATATTCGATAAAAATAAACGTGACATAGTATGGCCAAACTAGATATGATCTTCATGAGACCAAATGAAGATCATATAGGCAACCCTAGGTGAAAAGAAAACCTATCTATTACAACATTTGCAATAGTACATTTCTTCATATCTTGAAAGGCAACTTCATCTCCATGGAATTTTCATCTTCTTCTCCAAGCTTGAGTCTTCATTATTACATTAATAATAAAACTAACTACTAAACTAGTAATAATAAAGTTACAAAAATAAACGACACGCAGGCCGTATATACAATCCAAATATATGAATAAACAAACACATAGGTCATAAAGCCATACTATGCACCAGGCCAAGACATCAAATAATCATAGCATATTCATCACCAACATGTTAAATAGAAACAAATATATTGACATTCTTAATGTCACGGTAACAAACTATAGGGCGCGAACATACGGCGGTCCCGCGAACATACATAAACTGCTGGTCAGTGCTACTTGCTATCCATCTGTTAAATATAACAGATTCGAATCATCATCAAATGATAAAACGAATCCAATCATGCCATTCGAAAAACAATAGATCACATAAACACATCAATATGGCATATTTCGAATTAAATGGAATCAACAAGGGGCTCTGATACCACTGTTAGAAAATTGAGAAGAATCTGCAACCCTTGCCGCAGCGGAAAATAAAAAAATTTCTTTCGATTTACTCACAGGATCCATGTGATCCATTCAGTTCGATAAAAGAAATTCGAAACTAACCTTTTTGCGTAGCTTCAAAATGATTAACAGATGCTGCCTTCTGAAGACGAACACCCTCTAACGAAGTTCACACAAACATACGCCGTTCTGAGTGCTAGCTCACCAACGGCATTGGTTGAACTTTTTGCAAAAACGAAACTAGGGTTTTAGGTTTTTCCTCTTCTTCCGTTTTTTTTTTCAAAACGAATAATAATATCATCAAGGCCTCCAGTCCTTTTAAAACCCTAACTGTCCATATCCTATATGGACCCACGTCTTTAATTATTATTATCTAATAATAATTATTATAACAATATTATTATTAATATCTAATAATAATAATAATACCAACAACAATAATAAAAATTTAATTATTATTATTTTAAGTTCAGCCTACGTTCTATGTGTGTGACCCGATAGGCTTATATTAATTGGTAGTGTATTTCAATCTCTATTGAAATGCACAAATCATAATTGGCCTCTAGCAAGACATTACGACTACCCAATTAATCATGAGAATCATCATAAATGAAAACCTGAAATAGTACCTGCATTAATCCCTTTATCACACGATATCTAGTTTGAACATAAGTCATAGTAAATGTCATACTTATATTGTCCAAACTTATGATTACTCGATCTCCAAGTTAACTGATAAACAAATAAGATTGATCTTATATCAACTTATTTGAGCACAGCCATGCATTTCTCAGTTACACTTATCGAGGGGCCCAGAAGATATCTCTCTCATAGAGAGGCACAAATTCCATCTTGATTGTTCATTTTCCTCTACATAATTTATACCATGTTCAAGCATAACCTTTATAATTATCTAGTTACAGATAACGTTTGATCATGTCAAAACATAATATTCCTTATGTTGGAAACTATGACAATCTCAAGTCAAAGGATTAAATGAAAACTATTATGATATACACTTATGACATTAAACCATGAAGTGATATCTATGTGGGTCTATCCAATACACTGTTCTCTAACATGTATCCATAATATTGATTTGTAACTTCATACCTATAATCATCTTATGATTATCAAATCAATATTACACTAGTTATATTTATTATTATCTCCATAACAATAATAAACCAGGGATATAATCATTATTATATATAACATGCAAACATAACAATGATAATAAAAACTTCTTTATTAATAACAAAATGAATAACATTAAGGTCCAAATCAATGGCCTAGGGCATATACACTAACAACACCAACTCCAACTGTGCAATCACCCACAAGTCCTGCTACCCCAATTTCACCAACTGCTCTAATTACTGAAATGGCTACTATTGAACAGATTAAGGCCTTGCTAGATGGACAGGTTAAGGAAATTGAAGCTAGGATGCAAGAGAGAATTGATGAAGCTTTGGTTGCCCAAAGGGTAGCCATCCTGGCTGAATTGGGAGGGGCACCAAAGACGGCCTCTACTCCTGGAAATTTAGGAAAGGAACCCATTGTGGGGCAAACTAGTACCCCCATGACTACTCAAAACAATACCCCTGTCATCAATTTGGAGGATCCACCCTCGAAGAATGAAACTGATGAATTGAAAAAGAAACTTGAATTGCTTGAAAGGTCAATCACTGCCATGAAAACTCATAAAGTGGTGGTAGACATCCTCCAAAGTTACATTACATTTGGCATTAGGGTTTTCTATTCCTGAAGCTAAGAAAGACTCAGAACTAGACTCTGACTCAGTGTTTGACTCAGAATTTGACTCAGTACAAGACTCAGGTTCAGGGTGTGACACAGGACTAGATTTGACTACAGCAGCTTGTCCCTCCTCGGCATACCAATTCATCAGTGGTCCATCTGTGGTCTTGATCAGCATTATGAAGTCCCTTTTGTCTTCAAAATTGGTTATCATAGCAACCTCATCAAAGAGACTAGGCCGCATAAAATCTTCCATTTGTGGGTCAGCTATAGGTTCTGGCTCTTCTTCTTTTACGGCTAACACATCATCGAACATCTCAAAACCCGGTAGCTTCTTTTTAGTCATGGGAGAATAGAATGGTTCCTGAAAACCACAGTAAGGAACTGCTTTTCCAGGTTTGCAGAAGTGACCATTCAGAGTTCTAAAATAAGGGCGCATTTTGAGGCTTCTTGCCCCCCAATTCTTCCTTTTCTTCCTTCCATGCTCAAACTCTTCTATCTCCTCATCTGTGGGTTTGTACCCCGGGCCAAAAGTTCCCTTATTCTCAGGTTCTTCCCATGGCCGCACTACGGGTGTTTTTCTCCCAGACTTTATCATTTCCATTCCGGGCAGCAGACCTACCCTTAGCATCATTCCCACCAGGCAATTGATTTGGACCTCTCCAAAATCATATAAGATAAATGGCCCTTTGGGTTTTTCTCCTTCAATGCATTGGACTGTATCATAATGGAAACCAGTCAAGGTCATGGCGGTTTCGCCAGGAACAACCTCAAAGAGAGACTGATCCATGGTTCTCTTGTTGATTTCACAGGTGTCACCTTTGATAGTGATGATTTTTCCTTCAAAAGGGAACTTAAGTTTTTGATGTAATGAAGAAGGGACAGCATTATTCTGATGAATCCATAGCCTTCCAAGGAGGAGATTAAAGCTCGCGGGTACATCAATGACTTGGAAGGGCACTCTCATTTTCACCGGCCCAATAGCAATTTTCAGAGTGGCGACACCCAAAATTTCTCTTCGAGTGTTATCATATGCTCTAACAATCTGATCAGAAGGTGTAAGATCTGTAGCCTCCAACCCCAGATAGCTTGCTACCTTCAAGGGACATACATTTAAGGCTGACCCATTATCAATGAGAAACCATGGGAACAGTCTTTCCCCCAGTTTGTATGGTGATGTATAGAGCATCATTGTGTTTACTGCCATCTTCTGGTAGGTCTGTATCAGAAAATCGTATACTCAATGCCTTGGTTGATTGAGTCAAAGTGGCCACCAAAGCTTCTGGGCTTGTGTCCACTGATGTATCAAGTTGACTTAAAGCTTCGCTGAGAGCCTAACAGTGTGGGAATGAGGAAGCAAGGAGCTCCCAAATTGATACCCTAGCTTGAGTTTGCTTAAGCTGAGAGAGGATAGGGTCTTCTTTTGGCTCTGGTGTCTTCTTATGGGGGTGATTTGAGGTTGAAGGGGCTTTTCCCAAGTTGAGTGGCTGATATTGCCTTCCGCTTCTTGTCAAAGCGTCGACCTCTTCAGCAAGGTCATTCAAATCCACAACACACACTTCATTCATTTCCAAGAGAAGTTTGAAAGGATCAAACAACTCTTCTTCCACAGTGATGGTGTGGATGGAATGATTAGGCAAAGGGTTAGTATTAATGTTCGGTTGACTCCTGAGAGGAATGATGTCACCCCTATCCACCAAATCCTGGATGCGGTTTTTCAGAGTCCAGCAAGCATCTGTTCTATGCCCTTTTCCTTGGTGGTATTCACAATACTCGTTGGCCTTATAACTGGAGGGTAATGGATTTGGAGGTGGCCTTGGGTCCAAAGGCTTCAAATACTTCCCTTCCACGGCCTTTTTAAACACTAGATGAAGGGGCACCCCAAGGTCGATATATTGCCTTCTTGGCTGATTTCTCTGCCTAAGATTGCCCACACGTAAAGGATTCGCAGGGGCAATATTGGCCACTTCATTGACCTTGCTTGAGGAAGCAGCTTGGCCCTGTTTCTTATACTTTGAAGCAGCTCCCTCATCTACTATCTTACCCAATTGTATCAAGTCTTCTACCTTAGTTGTAGTCGCAATGAGCGATTTGAAAGTAAGTAGGTATTTAGTTTGCAGTTGAGCTTGATATGTAGGCCTTAAATTTTTTATTATAATATCAATCTGCTCCTGTTCTGAAGGACGATTGATCATTTGGGCAGCCTTTGCCCTCCACCTCGTAAGGAACGAGGAGAAAGGTTCATTGTTATTTTGTTTAGTGGTCTCAAGCTCCCTTCTAGTGACATCTACCTCAATATTGTAATGGTATTGAGTGTTAAATGCATTGCAGATGTCTTCCCAGGTCTTAATCTTAGCACGGTCCAGGCTTACAAACCATTTTAGGGCAGCCCCAGTCAAGGATTATTGAAAGAGTTGAGCAAAGAGCTCATCATTTAACCCCAAGGGCTCAAGGCCCCCACATACATCTTCAAATGGGTTTTAGGGCAAGTGGGCCCATCAAATCTGTCCATCCCAGGCATCTTGAATTTTGGAGGCAATCTAGCTTAGGGAAACAAGGATAAGGAATCCATGTCTACCACCTCTTTATGAGTTTTCATGGCAGTGATTGACCTTTCAAGCAATTCAAGTTTCTTTTTCAATTCATCAGTTTCATTCTTAGAGGGTGGATCCTCCAAATTGATGACGGGGGTATTGTTCTTAGCAGTCATGGGGGTACTAGTTTGCCCCACAATGGGTTCCTTTCCTAAATTTCCAGGAGTAGAGGCCGTCTTTGGTGCCCCTCCCAATTCAGCCAGGATGGCTACCCTTTGGGCAACCAAAGCTTCATCAATTCTCTCTTGCATCCTAGCTTCAATTTCCTTAACCTGTCCATCTAACAAGGCCTTAATCTGTTCAATAGTAGCCATTTCAGTAATTGGAGCAGTTGGTGAAATTGGGGTAGCAGGACTTGTGGGTGATTGCACAGTTGGAGTTGGTGTAGCTTGTGTAGGTGAAGGCACACGGATAGTGGATGCCTGCAAAGGTTAAGGGTAAAGGATCAGGGTAGTGTGTAGGGTAGGAAGACTCTTGGTCCATTTGCACATATCAAAAGGTTTTCCCCCAAAACAATGTTATTATGTTGCATGAATGCACCTCATCACATCATAATTCATTTTAATGGAATGTGGCACTATCATTGGGTACATACAACCTAAGGGAGGGTTCTATTGTCACATGAAAAATAGAGAATTGGCTCATAATAGGGACCCTTGAGTCTTGAGTAAGATATACCTAACCACATGTGAAACAAGGAGTTTCGCATGGGTCCAACAGTACGATTACTCATGGGCCACTCCAAAAGGATTGGAATGGTTTGCGACAACAGGGAGGACGCTTTGGCTGTCCGCCGGCATAATCAAGGAGACCTGCCGGTCAGTGCTACTTGCTATCCAGACTCAGAATTTTGAACAGAAAGAGAAGAAATTCATTTGAAAAAAATTTTTTTTTATGCAATGGAGGAAAAGGATTCCCCCATATAATGCAAGAGAAAAAGATTCTCTGAATGACAAAATAAATGCACAATTAATCAAACAAGAGGTCCATTAAAGGAAAAAGATTCCTTTTCTCAATTTTCAATCCAATATCCCCAAGGAGGGGATATATATTGCTAACGTACCCTGGAAAATGAATAAAAGTACCCTAAAGAAGGGCAAATCAGTTAAATGAATAATAATAGTCTACTAGGATCCCATAAATTATTTATATTATTATTTTTTATTTTATTATTATTATTTTTTTTATGGTCCCCAGAAAGATTCTTTTAGTCAATTTTCAATTCTAATGTCCTTAAAGAAAGGACAACCATTGCTAAGGTACCCTGCAAAATAAATAAAAATACCCTAAAGAAGGGCAAGTTAATCAAATAAACAATAGTAGTCTACTAGGATCCCATAAATCATTTTCATGGTCCCTAGTGTCAAATTAATCAAATAAGCAATAGTAGTCCACTAGAATCCCATAAATCATTTTTATGGTCCCCAGTGGAGTCGCCAATTTGTGAACCTCGGTTTCCACCCGAAAAGGATTCGGGTGAACGTTCACTTGTTGTTAGGAGTCGCCACTCAGTTTTTTCTGTTCAAAGGGAAAAACTAAGAAAACCCTTGTTTGACTCCAATTAATGCATCCAATGTAAAGGTTTCTAATCTACGAACCCAAGGAGGATTCAGGAACTATGTCATGTATTTGATTAATTTGCCCAAAAGAAACAAACCCAAAAGGGATGAAGAAAAGAAGACAAACAGATTGTTAGTAAATTGTGGACTTGCTATTTTGGGGTGAATCCCAAATATGCCTACATACTCTTGTTTCTATGAGAGATCAAAGCCCATGTAGTTCGGAAAAGCCTATTTAAAGGCAATTATGCATTTATGCATGTGTGTGTGTATGTTTCGTGCATTGTAGGGATTTTTGCCAAAATTGTGAGATTTTGAGCACTTAGTGCTAAATTTGATGAAACTTGGGTACTTAGTATCAAAAAGAATGCAATTTAGGCTCCGTGCCAAAAAGATCAATTTTAATTGTGATGGGCTTCATGCCAAAAGAGATTAGGTCTTTGACCAACAAGATTGATTGATTCATGGCTTAATGCCGAAATGTTGATTGATTAGTTAATTAGGCCTAAGACCTAAAATGATTAGGTCTTTGACCAACAAAATTGATTGATTCATGGCTTAATGCCGAAATATTCATTTATTAGTTAATTAGGCCTTAGACCTAAAAGGATTAGGTCTTTGACCAAAAAGAAATTAAGAAGAAGATGGAGTGCTTATTGTAATATCCTCATATATGCCCTAGAAGTTTTGATTATGTTGTTGATGTTGTTGTTAGTGTTGTTGTTGTTATATATTGGATTGAATATATGTGTTAAATTGTAAGAGAAAAGAAATGGGAAGAGAAAGTATATGTATATGTGTTTTGGAGAAGAAATTTAGGGTTTAGAGACAAATGTATATGTTATTTATATGATGATATAATTAACATATAAAGTGGTCAAATGAAGAGTCAAGGTAATGGTTAAGTGGAAGAAGATATTTTTGGTTGTTAATGAAATTACTATAAAGGGCTTATATGAGACAAAAAGTTAGTTATATGGTTAAGGGTGTTTTGGTAATTTTCCTTGTAGGAATTGCATGGTGGAGATTAAAAGAAGAAGAAGTGGTTGATTTGAGATTATTTTCTTGTCTTTTCTCATGTGTGTGTGCCGGCCATTGAAGAAGAGAAAGAACTAGAGAGGGCTTGAAGTTCTAAACTCATTTTGAAAGGAGATTCAAGGAATTAAGTGGAAGATTTGTGAAAGTCATCAACTTTGGTAAGTCCTTTCTCTTGATTTTCTTTTGTTCTTTTGAAGTGGAGTTGGAAATGAATTTTTGGTTTGTTGAGATAGTGATTAATGTGTTTGTAATGAGTTGTTAAAAGTTGTTTTTGATTTTAAGTGAAGAGGTTTAAGAGGTGTTGTTGTTGGAAGTGTTGGAGTTGAAATTGTTTTAGGATTTTGAAGTGTTACATGATATTTTACTTAAGTTTGCTTCATTATTTTCATAGATCTTTTGCTATTTGAGTTTGTTGGAGTTTTAGGCCTTGGAATGGAGAAGTTGGCCGAAGGCAGTGGCCTTATGGATGCCACGCCCGTGGCCTTGGTTGGCCATGGCCGTGGCCAATGTGAACCATGGCCGTGGAGGAGGGAAGCAAGGGTGGCAGAACCACTCTTTAAGCCACGCCCGTGGGGGTTGTGGTGACCACGACCGTGGCCTTTAATGAATGATGTTGAAGTGTAATTTTGTGATTTAAGGTTTAAGATGAAGTTATTAAGTGATTAAATGGTATTGGAATTGATGGATTATATCATTCTTTGGATTAGGGTTTGATAGAAGGTGTTTTGCCCTAATTTGGGAAGTGAAGAACTTTACAAGAAGGAAGGTGTTTAGAGTTGTGTGACTTGTGATTGAGGTAAGTACAATTATATTATTACATTTATTTATAAGATGTGGGAACTTAACACACATATGAGTGTTAAGATGCTAAGAACATTGATGCACTGTTGAAGCACATTATTGATGTTGTGTGAATATTGTGGTAAGCATATGTAATGTATGTTAAGATTATTGATTATGTATACTTGAGTAATCAAGTGTGAACTAACATTGTGATTGGCTATGATGATGATATTGAAAGAAAGAAGGCATGTTTGCCTAAATGTGATGAGAATTTGAGAATGAAAATGGTAACTATATAATAAATAAATGAATTGTTTGTTTAATATGTTATTCAGTTTCAGAGTTCTGGATTTGGGTGGCATGCCTAAGAAATGATGAAAGGTAACAGTCTTGCCGGGTTGAGGATCTCCTCATATGTGTTGAGTTGATGGTCCAAGAGACTGGGTCTGTTACACTATGAGAATTGTGAATATGAGATATATGATTTGTAACAGTCTTGCCGGGTTGAGGATCTCCTCATATGTGTTGAGTTGATGGTCCAAGAGACTGGGTCTGTTACACTATCCATGGATAGAGATATATGTATATAAATTGCCTACGGGCGTGATTATTGTGACTATGAACCAAAGCAGCAACTCTGAACTCTGAATATCGTATTAAATACTTGTTGGGCCCATAGGTGTCAAGGTTATATGAATGTCCTAAATAATGTTATGAGCTAATGAAATGGGATGTTGTTTATTGAGTATGATTGATTAATGTTGAATGTGGAAAGATGTTGAAATGTGGTATGCTCATATGACTATGATTTGTGAAATGCATAATTATGTGGTTAACTTTATATGTATGATGTTGATCTTATCAATAACATATGTGACATTGCATTACATTAAAGCATACCATTAGCATGTTTTATCTTACTAAGCCGTTAGCTTAGCGCGATAGTGTTAATCGCGCAGGTAGTAGAATTGATAGAGTTGAACCGAGACCTAGTGAGAGTAGACATTGAGGTGTTGATTTGGACTTAAAGATCAGAGCTGACTTGCCAATCAAGTATAACTTCTTTATGTTTTGAAAAATATTGTTTATAATGTAAATATATGTATATTTGTAAATACAGTTTTAAATGTTTATATATATGTAAATAATTTTATAACTTCCGCTGTGTAATAATTAAATGTATGAATGTATGTATATATTGAATTTATTTTATACTACAATCTAATGACTTCTTTTCTATAATATATAATGATAAAGATTATGGTAGTATATAAAATGTTTTGAATGTTAAGAAAATCCGTAGCATCCCTATGTTTGGTGCATGTATGCTACATTGTTGTGGTTGTAGTGTGTGTGCATTGGATGTGGGGGTATTACACTTATGGCATGTTTGAATTGACAAAGAATGAATTAGAACATTACCTTGCTTAGGATTTTCCCACTTCGAAGTTCCAGATCTTGTTTTCTTGGACTTTGGATTATGATTCTTGATTCTTGCAGCAAGTTCGTCAGCACGAGGCCCGGGATCCGAACAGCCAACCCCCATTTCTGAAGATTCGGAAGCTATTTATAGACAAAAAATGGACCCGGACGGTGGTCAGACAGCCAGTCCGGCGGTCGGACCGCCGTGGTCAGCGGTCGGACCGCCGTGGTCAGCGGTCGGACCGCCGTGGTCAGCGGTCGGACCGCGTGGCTCCCCGGAAAAATAGGAAAGGAAACGGGCGGCGGTCGGACCGCCGACCACGGTGGTTCAACCCCAAAACGGCAGAAAAAAATGCACTTTTTCGTTCAAACTGATTTTCTGGGAGCTGCGGACTTCCAAAAATTATTCCGAGACCATATCCGTGATCCTTACGTTGCTCCGGACATTTCAAGTACCATGAAGATATACTTTCGGTTAACTTCACCGTGGTCGTCCGGTCTGGCTTGGTCTTTTGCAGTCTGAGAAAATCGGCTTTCCGAGCCTCAAAATTCGAGTATTCACAGATATTACAAGATTTATAAAGAAAAACATTTTCACTAGATTTGGAGTCCCTAGGGCCATAATTAGTGATGGGTTACTCATTTTTGTAATAAGACTTTTGATTCTATCCTTAGGAAATATGGAGTACAAGATAAGGTGACAACACCTTATCACCCTCAAACTAGTGGACAAGTGGAGATTTCTAATAGGGAACTTAAGTGGATCTTATAGAAAATTGTTAGTAATTCAAGGAAAGATTGGTCAATCAAGTTAGATGATGCTCTTTGGGCTTATAGAACAACATTTAAGACTCCGATCGGCATGTCACCATATAGACTTGTCTTTAGGAAAGCATGTCATTTACCAGTTGAGCTAGAACATAGGGCATATTGGGCTATTAAGCAATTGAACATGGATTGGAATAAGGAAGGACAAAAGCGACTTTTGTAATTGAGTGAATTATATGAGAGTAGGTTTCAAGCTTATGAGAATGATAAAATTTATAAAGAAAGAACCAAGTCATGGCATGATAGATTTATCAATTTTAAGCAATTTCATGAAGGACAATAGGTTTTGTTATGCAACTCAAGATTAAGACTCTTTCTTGGAAAGTTTAAATCTTGTTGGTTTAGACCCTTTAGAATTGTCAAGGTTTATCCTTACGGTGCATGTGATATTAAAAATCAAAAGTGTGAAATCTTCAAGATTAATGGACAACGACTGAAACCTTATCTCATTGGTGATCCCATAGATGCTGGAACCATCTATCACTTCAACTCATAAGTATCTACATAAGTCAATGTCAAGCTATCGACGATAAATTTAGTGCTTTTTGGGAGGCAACCCAATTCTTTTCCTTTTGTTCTTTTAAATTAATTTTTCATTTCAAACTTTTTAATAGATGTGTTTAAACTTTGTTTTGAAGGTAATCTAAAGTGCATATACACAAGAAATGGAAGGAATTCAGATGCCATGACCGTGGCCATCCATCCCCAGGGCCATGGGATTAAATTTGAAACTGTAAAAATGGAAACAGAGGAAAAATTTTGATAAAACAGCAAGAAAACAAAGGCCACTACCGTGGCCTCCCAAAGGCCACGACCGTGGGATCAAGACTAAGGCTGCCAAGATGTCCCTCTCAAAGAAAACAAGGAGGCAGAAGTAAAACCAAAGCCATGACCGTGGCCTTCTAAGGGCCATGACCGTGGCAAGCCATGCAAACCGCCATTGACTAAGTCAACACAAGGCCACGACCGTGGCACTTACATGCCATGATCGTGGCCTTCCAAGAACTATATAAGCTTCTCATTTTCTCTCCTTCTTTATCCCTGGCCGCCCAAGTTTGAAAGCCATGACCAAAACCTCTTAACTCACGACCTAAACTCCAATTTTCATTCAATTTTCTTCAATTCTTCTATATTTTCATCAAATCAAACACAAAAATGGTGAGAAGCAAGACTTTAGCCATAAAATCAACGGGAAAATCAAAAGGTGGAGGATCAAGGGGAGATGGGTCTGAAAGAAGACGCCAAGAAACATCTTCCTCATCATCATAAACACCGTCTCCACCAACATCTCCAGCACCTTAAGGACCAAGCAGGTATCATGAAATTCGTTTCCAATATGAAGAACAAAGGCAAAGGTATCAAATTTTAAGCTCTAGAAAAATTATTCCTTCTCAGTTTATTGATGGAAATGTTGTGAGAAAATTAAGATGGAATAATGAATTGTTGAAAATGTTTACTAATATGCAACGGATCATGTTTGCTAGTATGTGTTTCCCCACCTACGCTGAATTAACCCTGAAATTCTTGATTAGTTTTAAATTTTTTCCACCCAATTTTCAAGATGGATTCAATGGGAGAGTGGAATTTAGATTGGGAAATCAAAATTATAATTTGCTTATGCTTGAATTCGGGGATGCACTTGGATTATCAAATTTGCAGGGGATACCTGGTAGAATGGAGGAGTTTGAAGAAAATTCAACATGGACTAGATTAGGAGGCATAAGATGATTTAATAGCAAAATATCTAAAGCCTCTAATTTTACAAACCCATTCTATAGGTATATTCATGTTGTCTTAGCAAACACCATTTTTGGAAGAGGGGAGAGTCAAGGAAATGTAAATTCAAAAGAATTGCACTTCTTTTATTGTCCCATGGAAGAAAAAGTGTTTAATGTCGGTTATTGGTTAGCTAGAAGATGTGAGGAAGTGATTAGACAACAGAGTGGAAAAATTGTAATTGGGGGGATGTTCACAAAAATTGCACATTATCTAAATATTAGATTTGATCATCTTGTCCCCATACCTAGTAAAATTACAATTGATATGATCACTGTGTTAGCCATGCGGATAGTAAGAAAAAGAGGGAACCAATATGAGATTCTAGGGCCATCGGATGCAGATATAAACATTGACATAGATGAGTTGCTTGGAGAAGGGGGAGAGTTTGATGAACCTGAAGATCAACCACCACCTCCACCTTTTGAGGCTGGTCCATCCGCACCACCACCCTCTGAAGCCGGACCATCTGCTCCACCACCAAACACATTTGAATATATTGCTAACAGGCTTGACTCTTTTGAAAATGAGATGAATCGCAAGAATGAAGTCTGGGAGCAACATTTTGACAGCATGGAGCAGCGGTTCGGAGGAGTTGAGCACGAGGTACGTACCATTTTCACTCAGATGATGGGCCTTAGTGAACAGTTCAACACTTTCTTTGGTCAATTTGGACTGCACTACCTGCCTCCATAGTAACCACCTTCGCCTGGTGATGACCCTGATGCAGGCACCCACTGAGGACAGTGTGATTAAAGTTTGGGAGAGTTTTCTGTATTATTGTTTAATCTTATGCACAATTTTGTTACTTTTATATTTTGTTTAGTTATTGAATTTTATATTTTTTATTTTTATGGTACTTTTATATTTTATTTCAATTTTAACTCTGCTTTTGGTTACTTATGGTTTAATTTTTGTTTAATATTTTTATTTCTTTATATGTTAAAATTTGATTCAGTTAAGTTTTAATTCTAAATGTTAAAATTCGGTGGAATAATAATACCTTATGAATTTTAATATTCCAAATGAGCTCTTCAATGCAATTAAAAGTGGTTAGTTATTAAATTTTAGATTGAGTTTATATTCTTTTACCTAGGCCTAGAACATGTTTAATAGAGCTTTTGAGGCAAAAAAAAATCAAGCTAGATAAAAGGGAAAATTGATTTAGGCATTGTTTGAAAAGCCAAATCCTTATATCCACCATATTTGAACATTGCCTCTAGTTGTCCCTTTTGAACCTAAATAAATATTTTAGCTTGAGAATTTCTGGATAAGCAACAAAAATCACCCTTTTCAAGGTTAACTATCTTTTGAAAAATTACTATGAGGATACAAGTTAAAAATGAGAAGCTCCTAAAGTTTAAAGTTTGGGGGAGTTTTATATACAAAAAAAATGATATATAAATATAATAAATAAATTAGACTCCCTAAAAAGAAAGAAAGGAGCAAAGCATTCAAAAATCCTCTACAAAAGCTATAAGGAAAATTTTTTTTGGAAGATACTTAACCTATTTTTATCTAAACCTTATTTTAGCCCATACCTTTTAGACCTCATTACAAGCCTATTAAAGACCTTTTGATTTCCCTTAATCTAGTGTGGTCTATTAGTGGAGAAGGCTCAATTAAGCATGCATATGAGACTAGGATATATATATATATATGAAAAAAAAGAGAAAAAGAATATTTGCTTATCTAAAATTTGATGATTGATTGCAATTAATTAAGTTCTTGAGTAAAGGAGGAAAGAATGAAGTAAGGTAAAATTATGAAGCTAATTGCAACTTAAGGTTTTAAAACATGGATTGTTTAAGATTTTGCATATAAACTAACATATAGAGAAATATTGAACTCTAATTGCTTGAGGACAAGCAATAATTCAAGTTTGGGGGAATTTGATAGAATGAAAATATAATCATTGTTTTATGCAATTTTAACTCTGATTTTTAACTATTCTGCAATTAAATTTGATGAGTTTGATTATTTGAGTTAGAATTACACTTTTTGAGCATGGAAGACAATACTAAAAGTTTTTGATGATTAGTAAGGCAAAATTCAAGAAAAGCAAGCAAAAATGAAGGCATAACACATGCCACTACCGTGGCCTCCCAAAGGCCACGACCGTGGGTTCCATTTCGCCACTGCCTAAGCCAACAACAAGAAGAAAATAAGTTTGGCAGCCTCATTTCAAAAGCCACGACCGTGGCCTCTCAAAGGCCTCGACTGTGGCCCACCATACCGACCTTGGCAGCTAAAAAGTTTGACGAAATAGGCAGAGTTCACATAGGCCACGACCATGGCACTCCAAAAGCCACGACCGTGGCCCTTATTTTATGATTTGTAAGCTGCAAATGTTGAAGATGAACTCACCAACCAAGTCTTGTTTAAACCTTTTTCAGTTTTTCTCCACTAAAGAAGTCTCCAAGCACTCTATATAAACACATTTCCTCCAAGGATTCAAGGAGAGCATGAATTAATAGGAGATGTAATAGATTAGATTAGATTCATCCAAATAAATTTAGTTTAGAAGTGTGAAATTCTGCTTCAAGGAGGAGTTCAAGATCCAAGTCAAGATCTTCTTCAAAGAAATAGATTTTGATATTTCTTGTTCCTTTTTAATTATGTCTTCATTTACCATTTTTAATAATAATGTTTTTATTTCAATAATGAAGAACTAATCCTTTTTAGGGTTGGTCCCTTTAATTGAATTTATCATGGAGCTATAAATGTCTATTTGGTTAATTAAGTTATCCTTTGATTAATTTGTTGTCTTTAATCTTAATGCTTTGATTATTTGGCCAATGATTAATTGATTTGAGATGTTGTGTGATGGAGCGAGAGGGGAAGCATGACATTAGTCCAAGGAGATAACAATCTTAAGTAAGTTTCTCACTTAGAGATAAGGCTAAATTCTTAAGAGGTTGATTCAAGATTCTAGTAGACGTAAGGATTACAGTCGATATTAGTTCTAGTACTTGAGAAAGACTTGAACTTAATTTAGGAGAATCCAACCATTAATAAAAAGGAAGACTAAATTAAATCGATACCTTAGAAAATTCATGATAAATCAATAAAGATGACCAAATCCTAAGTCTTAAATTATTATAAATTTACTTTTAATTCACTGTCATTTTAGCTAGTTAAATCATAAAAATTAAATTTGATTGTCCAAATATTAATCAGTTTAATTGTTTGGTACTTAGAACTAACCTCCTCGTGGGAACGATACTCTACTCATCATTATATTACTTGTTAATGATTTGTGCACTTGCAGATAGTGAGGCTAAGGCCGCAACAAGTTTGGAGTGATTTTGGAAGCAAATAAGTTTAGTACATATTTTTAATAATTATTATTTGAATAATATTGTTGTTGGCATAGCACATTGTCAATTTGAGAATGTGTTATGCCACTTTCATTTTTGGAGTTGATAAGGATATGTATATGATATAATTAAGAGAGCGATTAATGCATGAGGTATGAAAGATGAGCCATTATAGAATGGATATTACAATGGATATGTGCATGATGCACAAAATGTGAAATATGCTAAAATTGATTAGAAAAGATGAGAAGTGAGCAATGTGACAAGAAATGAGAAAGAAAAATGTGAAAACTATGAAAGAAAGAGTAAATGTGATGGAATTTGAGAAATGTGATAAAGATATGAGAATGTGAAAGAATAATATGTTATTGTGTATATGTAACCTATACAATTACTCATCTAGAACTATTGAGATTGATTATGCATACATTAATAGACTTGAGCATAGCTAGGTCATACGATTGAGATAAATGGACATGAGCAGAGCTGGATTGTGAAATTGATGTGAGAATTAGAACTAGTGATTGTATAGGGGTTATTGGGCCCAATGTATGTGTGAATATGTGTGATTATGGGTTTGAATACATATATGTATATATGATGAATGATTTACACATGAAATGTGTTTATATTAATATTGCAAGTTACATTACGAGGAAAAGTATTAAAATGTATATATATGTTGTTTTAAACTTGTACAACTAAGCTATATGCTTAACACGATTGTATGAATCACGTAGGTGAGAGAGTTGCTGATTCGAAAGATCCAGGTTCTGGTTGATATATGAAGATCCAGGGTGCTACATGACCAACATTGACAATTGCATACATGTAAAAGTTTGGTAATTATTATGTATTCTTGTTTATGTATAATAATACTTAACTATTGTTTATTAAGTAAAGAATTGAGATTATGATGCATATATATAAATGTAATTAAGAAAAATAAGTTGAATGTTTTATCAATATGTTTTGGAGAATTGGGAAGACTTGTGAAAATTAAAATATTGGGAGTATTCAATTTCATGCAGGTTGTGTGTTTGATGATTTGGGGAATACTGAAATTACAACCAAAACTCTAGAGAATTATTTCCAAAGATTTTCTTTTACAAATTTATAAATGATTTTTAATATTAAATTAAGGACATTTATATGAATTTATTATAGTACATTTTTATCCTAAATATGTATTTTGCATATACGGGGTATATATATTATACAAATTTAGGGCATAAGGGTATTACATATGCATAATGCCACTTTAAAGGAACAATAACATCCTTTAAAGTATGAAAAAATGAATAATGCCAAACATGAATTTTGAAATTAAATATTAATAAAGTATGTACTAACCTTTCTTAGCTGCCCAATCAACCTAATAACATATTCCAAGCCTCAAATCTAAAAGCCCTAGGTTTCACCACTTATACCAATTTGGCCTAAGCACACATAATTCATTCAAAATGCAAAATTATTCATTTAGAATCATTTCCATGCTTAATTTATACTAAACCGCCACTAATTACACAAATTCTGTAAAACTTCCAATAAAAACCCTAATTTCCCCACTTACTACCCTTTCTCAAAATCCTAGAAAACCAATTCATTTCCATCATCCAACTATAAAATCAACACATAGGCATCAAAACAACATCAAAACAATCCATTTCTATAATTTAGCTACCTCCTTCAAAACCCCAAATTTTACATATTTACCCATAAACTCTAACTTCACCAGCTCATCTCAACTAATTTAACCTCCAACTCAATATAAACACATCACAATCACTCCATAAACATCTCCTATTTCAATTCAAGCCAATTTCTCTCCACTCTTACAATTACATAATTTAAAAATTCAAGAAACAAGCTTAAAAGGCAAGAAACTTGAATCATTGCATCTACCTCAAAACCACATTAAAATCCTTGAAAAATCTTGTGAAATTAGATGTAGCTGAAGAAGAAGTCCTCTTCCTTGCTCCCATTAAAATTTTGGCCAAAGTGATAAATAAGAAGAAGAAGAAGACTTTTATATTATCCTAATTCCAATTTTTCCCCTCATCAATATATATTATTACAAAATATTTAACTATTAAAATATTAGAAAATTTTCTTCTTCCTATCCATAATTAATTGTAATTTAATTTATTTTTTTAATAATTATTATATTTAACTTTTTTACATTTAACTTTTGACTTTTTATCTAACTTTTGACTTTTTCCAGCATATGCGATTTTGTCTAGATAAAGTACTGCTAGGAGATTAGCTTATCCAAATAGTATGGAGTATACTCAGAAATTTACCTTTCCTCATCAGGGGAAAAAATTTATTGGTTTGACAACCATAGAAAGTTTCTAAATCAAGATCATCCATGCAAATGGGACAAAAAATATTTTTGTAAGAATACCATAGAGTTTCTATAAACACCATTGATCGAAATAGGGGAATAAATTTTAGATTAAGCAAATGAATTGGGATTAAGAAAAGTAACTGAACTTGATACCATCATATTAATAATGGTATGAGGTCTAAAAATAGCATATGAAAGAAAAGAAACAATTTATACGATTTACCGTATTGGAGTTCAAATCAAATAAGATATAATCTCAATGTGATGCATATTGAAAAATGTTTTCAAAAATGTTTTTAATACCATTATGAATGTTCAAGGGAAAACTAAAGATAATGCCAAAGCTAGGGAAAATTTGAAGATATTTTGTAAATGTTTAGAGTTTGAACAGGATGAATAGTCTAGGTGGTATCTTAAAGCAAGTTACACTTTGCATCAAAATAAAAAATGAGTGTTGTGTCAGTCGATAAAACAATTGAAGTTTTTAGATGATTATGTGTCAAATATGGGACAATGTGTAGATATTAGGAAATATAAGTTGTTAAAAATGAACATAAATGATTACCATAATTTTATGCAGAGATTGGTGCTAATTGCATTAGGGGAATTACTACCCCATAATGTATGGGAAGCCATTATATAGTTACATTTATTTTTAAAAGATTCAACAACCACAACAATTAATGTATTATAATGGAGAAACTTGAAGAAGATATAACAATAATCCTTCATGAATTGAGTGTATCCAACCTTCTTCAATTCAATGAAACATTTGCTAGTACATTTATCTTTTGAAGCGAAGTTAGCTAGACCAGTTCAGTACTGATGGATGTATCGATTTGAATGGTATATTCAACACTTAAAGAAGAATGTAAAAAATAAAGTAAAAGTTAAAGCTTCCATATGTAATGCTTACATAGTTGAAGAGGTTTCAAAATTTTATTCTCATTATTTCAAGCCTTATGTGACTAAGGTTACGGGAAAAGTGCCTAGAAAAAATAGTGATGGGGTTTTTAACCAATAAGGACTTTTATTAACCTTTACTTATCTTGGTCGGCCATATGGAAGAGCAACAAGAACAAAGTTGGAACATAATGTATATATGGTAGCTCACACCTACATTTTTTTGAACTTCACTGAGGTTACTCCATATCTCAAGTATAAATTTTAGTCAATTAAAATATTATTAATTTATCATATCAATTTAAATTTTTTAATTAACTTCATTGAATGTTGAAGTATTTACATTGAATGGCTACAAGAATTGGATGAAGTCATATTTCATCCTCAAATTGATGTTAAGATTGATTGTCATTTCTCAAATTGATTCAAAAAAAATATGTAAGTTTGATAAAAAAAAATTTTGATTAATATATTAATTTGCAAAATGTAAACTTAACTGTACTAAAGTATACATTAATTTTTTACATAGTCTGATCCCAAAATTTTTATCATAAAATTAAAATTCAGTCTATTATAGTCATAACACAACTTTAATCACTCAAAATGGACATCAGAGGGAGGAGAATAGCCTAAGGAAAATTAATGTGTAATATCAGGCCCTTTGCAGCAGTGCAACAAGCACAATAGACCTATGGCAGCCACAACGGCCTCTGCAGCACCCAGTGGTGCCATGGGGAGGCCAAAAAGTTCCACGTAGCACCCCTTTCGGTGCCGTGATGCTTGGGTTTCAATTTTTATGATTTTAACCTTTCAAACTTCCATAAATAGGCCCTTTCTCTTCATTTCACCACACACCTTCCAACCAAGCAATTCCTATTTGCTAGTTGGCTCTTCTTCTCTCCCTCTTTTCTTTTCTTTAGGAAAAAAGTTCATTCTTCTTTAGTTTGAATGGCCTTAAATTTGCTTCTTTGGCCAATTTTGGTGCTAGTCCTTTTTGTTTTAGCTTTCCATATGCTAGATCAAATTAATTTTTGTCATTAGTGAAAACCCTAACCCAAATGAAGGTGGAATTAAGGTTCTATGACACTCTTAAGCCTCCACCAACTAAACCATCAAAAAGGAAGGTAATATTATCTCAATTACCTTTTATTTTATGTTTTCCAATTCTAAATTAAATATGTTGCCCTAATTTTGGGAAGCATCCTTTGTTTTTCAAAATTAAAAGTTAAAATTCATCCCTTTTTGCCCTAATTTTAAGGACTATCATTTGGTTCTTAAAATTAACTAATTAATAAAATCATTTTCTAAGTTAGTGTTTCATCCAGTTGAGCCTAAAGTCATTTTCTAAATTAGGGTTCCATCCAGTTGAGCCTAAAATTATTTTCTAAATTAGGGCTTCATCCACTTAAGCCTAAAATCAATTTAAAAACTTAGAGATTCATCCTGTTGAACCTAAGATTAACTTTAGTTTTAGGGATTCATTTAGTTGAACAAAAAATCACTTTTGTTTTAGAGATTCATCCTGTTATGCCTAAAATTAATTTAAACTTAAATGAACCTAATATAGTTTTAGAGGTTTTCATCAAGTTGAAACCTAAAATCAATGTAGACTTAAGCTCACATAGCTTGGGGTAGACCCCATTTTGAGTTTAAAACCTACCTTCTCATGATGGGTAGAACTACATGGGCTTTGATTCCTATTCAAGTGGGATATGCAGGCCCACTTGGAATTTCACTCCAAGTATCAAGTCCACTTTGTAAAATAAATCTCCCTCCCAAATCTTTAGCCTTTTGCTGTCAGTTAAAATTGTTATTTTGAAAACACAAGTCACCTGAAGTTTCTCATATCTGGGACACACCTAAAGAGTTAGTTGAAACAAATAGTTTTCAATCACAAGGAAGCAACAGTAGGAGAAGAATGTGTGCTCAACCTAGAATCCATAAGGCTAGAGTTGAGATCCCCCTTATTTCTTGTTTTGATATGTAAAATTTAATTTTAATTTTTTGCACTTTATTTCATTCTCTTACTATTTGTGAATAAGTCTTATTTAAAATGTCATCTCATGTTGTAATTGGCATATCATAAAATTCATTTTTGTAATATCTTATTTAATCTAAGGCCAAACTCTTTTTACTTAAAATAGGACTAAACCTAGCCTTTGAATCCATCCTTTAGTTCGAGGCTAGTATTTTTTTTATCGTTTGGGTAATGTTGGAGTCAATTTATAGTTTTTTTTTATATGACCCATAGTTAGGAGAAGTATATTTAGGAGAAGTATAGCATATGATAGACCATTTCATTTCTATATGACCCATAGTTACTTGGATTGATTCCTTCTTTTTCCTTTTTTTTTTCTAAACCTTTGTGTTTACCTTCTTTAGGGCTTAATGGCCTAACATACTAACCCCAAGCTTATAGTTGAGGCTTCTCTCCAATAACAAGAAGAAAATTTTTAGCCGACTCTTGCTGATATCTTTGAGAAGTAAGAAAATTTCTAGACGGCCCTTATCACTCCATAGACATACCTCACTAATCTCATTAGGAAGTAACAGGAGGACTTCCAAGTTGACCTTATCACCTAGTAGGAGTGTATTACTATATGTTGGAGCTATTACCACCTTGACCACCCAACCAGCCAACATTAAAATAATCCTAACTGTTGATCCACTAGTCAGTGCAAACTAGAACCAAAAAGAGCCTGTGAAGGATAGCCCAATGGCATCAAATAATATCACCAAGGCAAGATAAAAGGAGGAGTTAGTTTGCATATCTGAGGCTTAGCGAAATTATGGGCAACACCATTAATGTTCAATTGATCATGCCTTTAAAACTAGTCCCTCCCCCATATCCTCTACCAAAGGGATATAAGAAAAATGAATACTATGCCTACCGCTAGAGGAATGGGCATAAGAAAGATATGTGCCTCAATTAGAAACACAAGAACCAAGACCTAATAGATGCTAGAGATATCATCCCTTTCCATATTCAACTAATGAAGCTTGCCACCCCCACCATGTCCATAAAATTGGACTTCTAAGAAGAACGGCGAGATAAAAAGCTAGTGTCAAAGCCATTGTCATCCTGAGTCAAGTCCAATCAAGTCAAATTCCATAGAGTCAAAGTCAGATTCCCAATCAGATTCCTAGTTAAAGTCATATTTCCAGTCAGAGTTTCAACCAAGTTCTCAAATAAAGTTGGGGGTAGAGTTCCAATCAGAGCCCCAGTCCTCACCAGAATCTTCCTTAAAGTCGAAGTCCTTTGAGTCGAGTTTAAATTTCCTTGTAATTTTTCTTTTAATCATTTGTTTGTAACAGTCAATTTCATTTTCAATAAATAGTTCACCTTTTAGTTAATCCATTTTGTCTCTTGTTGACTCAAACAATGAAAAATTAATAAGTGAAATAAAAGAATAACAAGAGTCAGTAAATCATGGCACCAATGAAAATCCAAAAGCTACACACATTGCATCATCTTACAACAATAAGCAGGGTTTGATAAAACTATTGAAAGAATTCTTTGACTATTTTGCCTGGGAGGCAAAGGACATGAGATGGATTGATCTAGCTATAGCAGTCCACAGGATTCCATGTTATGAACAAATGAAGTTGGTTAAGCAAAAGCTCAGAAGGTTGAAATCATAATGGCCCTTGGCAATTAAAGAAGAGGTGGAGAAATTTTTGGCTTGCATATTTATCGAGCCCATAACATATTCAACATGGTTGGCAAATATAGTCCTAGTTCAGAAGAGAAATGGGAAGGTTATTGTAGACCCTTAAATTTGGACTTGTTTAAATTTAAAAGGTTTATGTTGGTCCATTATGAATTTAGATTTCTTAAACCTAATTTTAGAATTAAATTGGAAGTTATATCAAAATTGCAAAAATATTGGCTGAAAATTTAATTATTTTGGACCTGTTTGAGTCAAAATTAATGGTTTTGGTCGAGTTGGTTTTCCCAAATGGATATAGGTACTACCCATATCGATTTGGGAGGGCGAAATCGATATGGGTACTGCCCATATCTATTTGAGCTTGCCAAATCGATATGGGCAAATGCCTCATATCGATTTTGGCAAGCCAAATCGATATGAGGCAAATTCATATCGATTTGGCTAGTCCAAATCGATATGAGGCAATTTCATATTGATTTGGCTAGCCTAAATTGATATGGAATCTGTCTCATATCGATTAGGCTAGCCCAAATTGATATGAGTGCACTCCATGTCAATTTCGGCCTTTAATCCGAGTCCTAAACATAATTATACCAACCATTAGACTTCCTAATTAACTTATGAGAGTCGGATTATTTTTAAGTTAAAGTGTTGGTTTCCTTATAAATATGTTATTAACACAAATAGAGAAAAAAAGGGATGGGGGATTAAGAATTTGGTAGTAAAGAAAAAGAGACAATAATAGTTTTATAAAATCCTAATTATCAAAAAAGAGCAACACAGACAGAGAGTAGGATTGGGAGGGCGACTGGGATTAACAGATTGGTAGTACAAGAGAGAAAACAATATCAAAAATCAAGGGAGCAACTAGGATTAACAAATTGGTAGTAAAGGAAAGCGAGGATAATAGTCTTGTGAAACCCTAATCATCAAGAAGCAATTGAGTAAATAGTAACAATATAACAATTGTCTCAAGCAGTTGTTTCCATCCACCAATAACAAGAGCTGATTCAAGCTATAATAAACATCAGGTTTGATTCAACGCATTAAAAATTGGAGGAGCCTACGACACAGGTACATCTTCATTAATTCATTTAGGTTAAATTTCCATTCCTCTTATTTTATTAATTCAACATACTATTATTATTACTTCAAACATAACTTTGGGAATTTCATTCAACAAGTCTTGCCTTTAGTATTCAATTTGATCCAAACTTTAAATCATAGAATCTAATCTTAATTAAATAATTCAAGTTCCTAATTTTCACTTATAAACTTCAATCAAATTTTCCAAATACCTAATTTTTAATCCTATTTTCATAAGCTCAGTTTTATTTACATAAACCCAAAACCCTATTTTCTAAATCTCAAAGCCTAAAATCTTAATTTCAACACCAAAACCTACAACCCTAAAAACCAGTTTTCAAAATTTTTTGGGTTGCTGCCCCCAACCCCGCAAGGGGCGCTATCCCTTAACCCCTCCCGCTAACCAGCTAGAGAGACCACCATATGGCCTCGTCGAAAGGGGTTAATATTTATTTATGGATTATAAGTCTTTGTGTTTAACTTCCTTTATTTTAAATCCTAATTTATTTATCAAAATTCTAAAACTTTAATTCAAGATGCAAACCCTAAATTTATATATTTATTGTTTTATTTAATTTTATATTTTATTATGCAGTTTATTATATATTTGATGATTGATTTATTTAATTTTGATGTTTGGTTTTGTAATATCCCAAAATATAACCTAAAAGTTTTGGCGTTATTGTTGCATTTGGATTGAATGTATATGTTTAATGGATAGAGAAAATAAATAAAGAAATATTATAAGAGATAAAGGTATACGAAGGACTATAGATATATGTGGTATTTAGAAATATGAGAAATATAAATGTAATATAAAAGAGATATACATATACCAACATATACATCACATATACATAATGTATAAAGTGGTGTAGGAAAAGTAAGTATAATTAATTAATTAATAATAATAATATTTATAAAAGAAAAAGAAGAAAAGAAAAGTCAAAGGATGAAAGTGTGTGGTGGAGATATTTTATTATTATTATTATTATTATTATTATTATTATTATTATTATTATTATTATTATTATTATTATTATATATCATAAGTATGAGGAAAAAGAAGAAAAGATTGTCTTTTCTTCTTCTTCTTCTTCTTCTTCTTCGTTTTCTTGCACGAGAGAGAGAGAGAGAGAGAGAGAGAGAGAGAGAGAAAGAAAGAGAAAGAGAAAGAGAGATGAGATTTTATTTGTTTACACATCAAATTTATAAGGGTTTTGAGAGAATTGAAGATGGAGATTGAAGATTTGGTAAAATATTCAAGTTAGTATTCATTTCTTTGAGTTGATTTATATTGATTGTGATTTGGGTAGTGTGTAAAGATGATGATAGTGAAAGATTAAAGTTTATAAATATGTTAGATTGAAATTTTGATGATGATAATATGGTTATTTGTGAGGATAATGATGATTTATTGAAATTGGTTAGTAAGGATTTAATATGTATTAGTTGGAGAATTGAATAATTGATGTATGATTGATGTATATTTGTGTTTAATGAAGTTGAAAACATAGAATACATGTGTTTGGTCCGGAAACAGAGGTATTTTTGATGCCACGCCCGTGGCCCCTAGCTGCCACGACCGTGGCCATTGGAAGCTATGGCCGTGGAGGTGTCGAACAAAGGAGACAGATTCACTTTCTATGCCACGGCCGTGGGGGTTGGAAGGCCACGACCGTGGGGGTTTAAAGGAACTTGGGCAGTGTCGGTTGCTAACCCACGGCCGTGGGGTTGTGAGGCCACGACCGTGGGGACTTAGATAAGGGTTTTGGTTTGTAATTTGTGATTTAGAGGTTTAGTATGAGGTTAATAAGTGAATAATTGTATTGGGATTCATGTATTTTATCATTTTAATTGGATTAGGTTATGAAGAAAGTGGATTGCCCTAATTCAAGTGGTGAAGAGTTCTTGGAAGAAGAAGTGTATAGTTTGGTGTGAGTGGTTCTTAAGGTAAGTACAAACTTACATGGATGTATTCTTTTACATGATTTTTAGACTTAACACACTTAGTATAAATGTGTTAAGTAATTTGCTATATTGTTAATATAATGTGACTAATGTTATGATTTGTATAGTGTGAAAGCTATGATGATCATCCAAAAAGGTATGTGCAATGCAATTTGTTATGATAAATATTTTAATGATGGAATGTGATGTCATTGTGGTTGGTAATAAAGATTGAAATGAAATAAATGGACATGTTGCTTATATGATGATGAATTTAGGATATATGTTCAATGTAATTGATTATGATGATTCAAATGAGATGTGAAGCCATTGTGATTGACTAAGATGATACAATTGAAATATGTGGGGCACGTTTGCCTATTTGATTATGAGAATGAAATGAGAAATGAATTGAGAAAGAAATGTGCAAAGATATAAATAAATGAAAAGATTGTGTGTCTAATATGTTGATTCAATCTTCAGAGTACTGGATTTGGCGGCATGCCTATGAAATTTATGAAAAGTAACAGTCTTGCCGGGTTGAGGATCTCTTCGAATTGAGTTGAATTGAGGTCCAAGAGACTGGGTCTGTTACACTACGAGAATTGTGAATATGAGAAATATGAATGGTAACAGTCTTGCCGGGTTGAGGATCTCCTCGATTTAGTCGGGTTGATGGTCCAAGAGACTGGGTCTGTTACAGGTAACAGTCTTGCCGGGTTGAGGATCTCCTCAAGCTTGTTGAGTGATGGTCCAAGAGACTGGGTCTGTTACACTATCCATGGATAGAGATATATATATGTTGCCTACGGGCTTGATTATTGTGATTATGAACCAAAGCAGTAACTCTAAATTTTGAATAACATATTAGTGTCTTTTGGGCCCGAGTCTGTCTTTGTTTTAATGTGATTTATGAATGATGAAATAAATGAGTAATGAGATCTATGGTTGCCTTTGTTGGAAATGTGATTCATGACTGGTGAATTGTGAATAATGAATTAATTGAATAAAATAAGGATATGAGATGTTATGAAGTATGATATGTGATATGTGTTTTGATATATTCATTGTGAATATTAATGATGGAAGTGTGGTTGGTGCTAATGACATAAATATATGTATATAATATATGAGATTGATAGAGATATATGAAAGGTGTAATTAAAAAGGGAAAACATGATAAGAAACTAATGGTACATGGAATTGATATATCATTATATGTTGAATTTCTGTAATGTATGTTTATATTATTTATCTGTACTACTAAGCTTTCGGGCTTAGCGCGGTTGTGTAATCGCGCAGGTGAGTTGGTGGTGGATCTGAAGTCTATCGTTGTGCCACGAGAAGAATTAGAGCATGTCGAGACCAACTAGAAGGTGATGCATACATGTATAATTTAATTTTGACAAGATCATTATATAATTGTAATATCATTGGAAAATTATAAATGAGTTTCTAAGTTTTCTTTAAATAAAATGTATTATTGTTTGGAACCAAAGGAAAGGCTTTTAATCTAAAATGTAAAGTGGCATTCTTATACTGTATATACGTACTGTATGTATACCCAGTATATGTATGGTATTTATATAGGGTATGAGGGTGTTACAATTATTTTGGTATCAGAGCTTAGGTTCGAGATTCTCGGCCTAAGTAGAATTAATAAGAAAAAGTTTTGAAAAGTTTAAATATAATTAAAAAGAAAAGTTTTGAAATGAAATTTGTAATACATGCATATGCATTAACACCTAGGTTGGTCTCGGATGTGGCATTATGTGATTTGTAGTATATTTGAATTATATGAGATGGATAGTAATGTGTGAATGAGGTTCTACCTAAAAGTAAAGCTAGAGAGAGAAATGATATGGACTTATACAAGTTTAATTGATAAATTAAAGAAATGAAAAGGAGAATAAAGTTGAAAATGAGTTGAAAACAAAATCAAGATTTGAGTATATATTCTTTCCTTTACACATTGAATCTCTTTTTAATAAAGCTTATGTTTGGTTTATTAGAAAGAGGAAATATTGTTGGATTAATTATATGGAAAGATATGTTATTAAAACGAAGAGAGTATGATGGAATATTGAGTGAGTTGATTGGTATAGACAAAGTGTGATTATTTAAAGTTTAAGGTATATGAAGTTAAGGTTTTGTTTAAAAAGAAAAAGAGATGATGTTGGTTAAATAAGAAGATATAGTGGTATCATTTTTATGGTTATTTTAATGCAAATATTGTAATTTCAATGTTAGAAATATGTTATGTTTGGAACCAAAGGAAAGGCTTTTAATCTAAAATGTAAAGTGGCATTCTTATACTGTATATACATACTGTATGTATACCCGGTATATGTATGGTATTTATATAGGGTATGAGGTTGTTACAGGTTTATTTAATTTATGATGGATGAATATTTTTTCTCAATTAATATTTGTTTATTAAAATTGTAAGAGGTATGTTTCTATGATTGGGTACCTCATTAATTAATTTTCATGTAATTTAAATTGTTTTCATATTTTGAAATTAATATAAAGGACACGTTTTCACCTTTTGATGGGTGTCTCATTTAGTTTTGGACATTGGACAATTGTAAAGGCGTGTTTTCATCCACGGATGGGTACTTATATTTTTGTTTTGTTTGGACCTTGCCATAATTTTTAATAAAGTATTTGTTTATTTTTATGATTGCATGTAGTATGGATAATATCATTATATTTAAGAATTTTATAATATTAAGACATACAAAGGAGGCTAGTTCCAATGAACTGGGCGTTATGGCGGTCTTGGGCCATTTCTCACCTTCCCCACACGTACCCAACTTTCCAAACCCATTAGGGGTTGGACATTCCTTAGGAATCGAGTCATCCACTCCATTCTTTTTCTCGGCCCGTTCGGGTGGAGACTCCATTTTCTAAGGGCTTAGGCCCGTGTTCTCTAAGGCCTCGAGCCTAAATAGTGCCAAAGTCGCAAGAACCATTCCATTGGAAGTGGGGGCAAAAATTCCCGCTCACATTAGTATTAGAAGAAGAGTCAGTAGGACCTATGCTAGCCCAAGCAGACGTGTCCGGGATTGAGCACGCAGTTTACTATTTGAGTAGAAAGCTCTTACCTTATGAAATTAAGAATAGTATCATTGAAAATACTTGTATAGCTGTGGTTTGGTCTTCTAAGAAGTTGCAGCATTATTTCCAATCTTATAGTGTACAAGCAATTTCCAGGTTAAATCCAATAAAGTACTTAAGGGAGACACTCTCTTTGATTGGAAAGTATGGGCAATGGTTGATAATATTAGAAGAATTTGAGATTGACTATGTAACCAAGAAAATAATCAAAGGTAGAATTATAGCAAAATTCTTGGCCCAAAAACCATTAATAGATAGCAAAGAGGTAGTCTTGAAATTTCCAGATGAACATTTAGAGGCCATTGAAGTACAAGGGTGGAAAATGTATTTTGATGGGGCAGTGAATAGGAAAGAAGATGGTTTGGGAGTCATACTAGAATCGCCAGGAGGCAAACTTTTTCCTTTAGCCAAGAAGTTGAAGTTTAGGGCAACCAATAATATGGTGGAATATGAAGCATGTATCTTTGGTTTGGAAACCCTAATGATTATGAAGGTAGATAAGGTGGAAATCTTTGGCAATTCATTGCTAGTAGTATCCCAAGTAAATGGAGAGTGGGAGTAGAAAGAAGAGAAATTTAAACCATGCCACCATTACTTGACCATGATGAGGAAGAACTTTAAGGAGTGCAGGTTTATACACCTATTGGCTTTTGTATGGGAAAATCCTATCAACTTATTCCTTAAGCCTCTAATTTTGACCAGTTCATCAACTCCTTGCTATGAATATGAGACAATCATGAAAATTGATACAGACCATGATGCGTGGTATGATACTATAAGACAATTTTTGGAGAAGAAGGAATACCCATTAGGGGCAAAAAAGAAAGAAAGAAGAGCCATAAGATGATAGTCCTTACAATACATCACCTTTCATGGAGAGTTGTATCGAAGATGGCCTGATGGGGGTGCACTTGAGATGCTTGAGGAAGCCTGAAGTGGAGTAAATCATGTCAGAAATACACACGGGAAGTTGCGGTTCACACATGAGTGGTTTAGCCCTAGTTAAAAAGATAATTCAACAAGGTTACTACTGGTTGACCATGGAGAGAGATTGTATTGTGTTTGTAAAGAAGTGCCAGCAATGTCAAATGTATGGTAATTTGAATCACATGCCACCTGAAAAATTGCATTCTATGTCTTCACCCTGGCCATTTGCAACTTAGGGGATTGACATCATAGGAGAGATACATCCGACATCCTCAAATGGTCACCATTTTATTGTAGTAGCGGTAGATTATTTTTCAAAATGGGTCAAAGTCGAATCTTTCAACAAACGGGGGGTAAGTCAAATGGCTAGATTTATTGAAAGAATCTCATCTGCAGATATGGGGTCCCGCATAGTGTGATATCAGACAATGGGGTACAGTTTCAAGGTGTAGTTAAGGACTTATTCTCGAAGTACCAAGTCCATCATCACCGATCCTCTCCTTATAGACCAAAGGCTAATGGTGCAATAGAAGCAACCAATAAGCAATTAAGCAAATCTTGTCCAAGATGACCAAGACATGCAGGGATTGGTCAGAAATGCTGCCTTTTGCTTTGTGGGGATACAGAACAAGTGTGCGAACACCGACTAGAATGACACCATTCTCTTTGGTTTACGGGATGGAAGCAGTGTTACCAATTGAAATTGAGATCAAGTCATTAAGAGTGGTCTTGGAAGCTGAACTGCCAAAGACGGAATGGGTAGTGAGCAAATACACACAATTAGCTTTACTAGAGGAGAGAATGTTAAAAGCACTGTATCATCATCAACTGTATCAAAGGAGGTTAGCTCGAGCCTATAATAGAAGGGTTAAGATCAGAAAACTCAAAGTCGGTGATTTAGTGTTGAAACAATGTAAGCCTAACATATCTAATCCAAGAGGAAAATTTAGGCCTAGCTGGGAAGGGCCATATGTTGTGAAACAAGTCATGAATAAGGGTGCAATGAAGTTATCAGACATGGATGGGAACGAGTTTAGCGAGCCAGTGAATATTGACAGGTTGAAGATGTTTTATGCATTAAAAAAAAGAGCTACTAGGTTGAAAACCAAAAAGGGCATCCTAAGCAAAAGTTAGAGCAGTCCGCTAGTTTCAAAAATTCAAAAGGGTGGGCTAGGCAACAATTAGGCCTAAGTGTGAGAAAATCGTCAATTAGAAATCCTAAAAGGGCTAGTTGGCAACAGAAGTGATCCTGTGTATGCTGGCATTATGTTTGGTTCTTCCCTAATTTAATAAAGTAGAATTAATATTAAAATTGTTCCATGTGCACTATTTTAAGTATTTGACCAAATATGGATAAACGAAATAAACACAATAGCAAAAGGTGATGACAAATTATGAAAGGAAAAGAAACATCTCTTATTACTACTTTCATTATTTTTACATCCTAACAATATTTTTTTTCTAGAGAAATTGAAAAATGTAAAATCTATGGCAGATGATAAGTGTAGCGTGCAGGCCAACTTTGCTTCAGCCGATCCAAGTAGGCTTCTGTCAGACAAGGCATGCCCAAATCATGAGTAAAATAAGAATCTCGAGACTCAGCTCCATACTGATGGTCAAGCCGGTGAGGATCATAACAACTACCTCGATGAAGAGCAGCATGAGGAACATACATAAAGTATGTCCAAATGGTGATATGAGAAATCTTCCACCAAGGTATTAACCAACAGATGTTGACTTCAGCACAATAACGAATTCAGCCAACCCAGTCGGCATATGAAGAAGCAGGGTGGAGTAGTTTCCTAGCAGAGTGATGTCGCGGCAGATATCTAGCAAAATCCATAGATGGAGTGTCAAGCAAGCAGAAATGCTCCTGAAGCCAAATCTATAAGCAAAAAAAAAAAAAGAGGGTCTATTAGCTCAAAAATCTGTAAGGACAACATAAGCAAAAAAACAAAGACAACTTGCTAGTTCTGAAAACCCGCAAGAACGGACTAGGAAAAAATTAGAGCAATAATAAAAAATAATAAAAAAAAGAAAAAAAAAGAAAAAAAGAAAAAAAAGAGACCTAAATTGAAAACCCGAAAAGGCAGTTTAGGTAATTACCTGAAGCGACAATGGACTCCAGATCAATCTCTTTGACAATCCTAATTTAAGTTGGTTTAGTCCAACTAAAGTCTCAACTAAGATCACAGGTATCAGTGACAAGCCTCATTCCATTTGGTCCATGATATCCAATACTCTTGGGTCAATTTCGCCATCAGAAGAAACAAGCAAAAATTGGCGAAGCAAGCATAGACAAACATACGTCCCCATGCCTTGTTAGCAACCAAGTGAGAAATGCAAAAGTCAATTACGGGACCAAGCAGAATCTTCTCACCTCTCATCAACTGTAGAACTTCGGGCTTTGAAAGTTGAAATAATATTTGTATCTTTTGTTGAGTCATGGATATCCAAGGATGGCCTCAAATTCTTCAATCATGGGACATATCTCAAAGCCATTAATCTTAAATATCCTAGAATTCACATTCCAAAAAGAAGCCATGGCATGTAAAAAAGGATGGTCCAATTTAATATTTTGAAAATAATTCAAAGTATCAATTTTAGACCAAGATATTTGTTTCCAATGAATGGCATTTATATTTTTAAATAGACCTTTTATTTTCTTCAAATTGAGTCCAATCATTGTTGACAATTGAAGGGAATTTGGAATTGTTAAAAGGAATTTTGATGCTAAAATTGAAAATTCATGGAAAATTTCCTGGCTTCTATATGAGATCATGGTATGAAAAGAGATTTATATAGGATGATTGGTTATTCCAAAATTGACAAGGAATAGG
Organism: Garcia nutans; assembly: GCA_947685225.1. Taxonomy (NCBI): domain Eukaryota; kingdom Viridiplantae; phylum Streptophyta; class Magnoliopsida; order Malpighiales; family Euphorbiaceae; genus Garcia; species Garcia nutans. The sequence continues at coordinate 21,505,643 of CANTUV010000005.1, forward strand.
TTGAGACCGAGACGGACAAGGATAGGAATTGGCAATGAAATAGTTTTGAATTACAGCATTGCCTTCAATTTTGTGAATTAATTCTACTGTGGAAATTTTGAATGTGAATAGGAAAGACCAGTAGCGTAGAAATAATAATGATGTTAAAAAAAGGAAAAAAATTAAGTCCAAAGTTACAGTAAAAGTGCAAATTATATATCATCATTATTATTTTTTTCATTATTTTTAATGTACAATATTCCATTAATTAATACAATAATGATAGATTACTGAGAAGGAGGTGGTGGATCATGATCAAACAAAGCCCTGAAAAAGTCATCGCCTGTTGAAGGAGGAGACATATCACCCATCATGAGTTCGCCAGAAGCGGGAGCACCTAAACCTCTATTACCTTGGAATTAAGATCTGTAACGGTCCTCATCTGAAGTAGACGACAGAATCTCATGGTCATTAGTTTGGAGTCCCTTAGATGACGAAGCACCAGGATCTCTCATCCCCTGAAATCTGAAGTCTCAAAAATCTTACTCTGACTGGTAATAAAATTTTTCAAAATGGGCAACCTGTTGATGACTAGCTGTAACACCCCGATACTCTATATAAGTACTATACATATACATCGTATACGTACAGTAGGTATATAAAGTATAAGGATGTCACTAGTTATCACAAATTTAAAATCTTTACTTTCATTCCAAAATCATATCATTATATTGAAATATATAAACGTACTTTCAAAATCAATATCCTTTTGATAATAATACATATATATATAAATTACATTGTCTCTTCAATAGGTTCATTTATACATATAAATACATTCTTGTGAAAATATAATATAATTAACTGTTACATGCATGCATCACCATCTAGTTGGTCTCGAACTATACTTGCTCTCTTCGTGACATACTGACTTAACTCCAGCTCCATCACCCATTTACCTGCGCGATTAACATAACCGCGCTAAGCTCGAAAGCTTAGTAGAACAAGTAAACATTAAAATATGCAATACAAAGAATACATACCTCATATGTTTAGCCTCACGTTTTATCATTTTCTTACTCTGTTTTCTTCTTTTATATATGCATTCTTCATATATTCCTATTAATCTCATATATGATCTACATATACATATATATATAACATAACCATCAAACATAGTTCAATAAATTGATAGAACCTTCATATAATGATACTTACCAATTTCATTTCATACATATCATATATATCGTTTTATACTTCATAATTGCATATTTCATGTAACTTCACAAACCACATCTCATTCATTTAATTCATTATCCATTATTCACCATTCATAAATCATATTTAAACAAACACAAGCATGGGCCCAAAGACACTAATATGCCATTCAACTTTCAGAGTTAATGTTTTGGTTTATATATCACATTTATCATTATCATTATCCCAACTAGGCTTCAAGGATTATGTTCAACCAAGCTTCAAGGGGAACAAAGCATGCTAAGTATCAACCCAACTTGGCTTCAAGAACAAAACCCAACCTAGCTTCAAGGGTTGTAACATCTCAATTAGGCTTCAAGGACTAGACCCAACCAAGCTTCAAGGGGAGTAAAACATGTTAAACTTCAACCCAACTTGGCTTCAAGGATCAAATCCAACCTAACTTCAAGAGATTGTTACTAATAGGCATGCCACCAACAACAAAACTCTAAAAATGAATAACATATTAGACACACAATTCATTCATTATTTCATTATCAATTTCATTATCATTCTTATCATCATTTAGGTATACACAATCAATTGCATTATCCTATCCTCACACCTTTCACCTTTCATAACACATATATACATTGGATGCTTTCACATTTCACATATTTGATTATACCCTCATATCTTTTGTATTTCATAACATATACATTATTTATATACATATTTATCAATTATATAATAGATTACTTAATACATTTATCATCAAATGTACTAATGTTCCAAGTCATATAAATATATATAAGCAAATAAGGTTTTGTACTTACCTTCAAAGAAACTCACACCCACTTAGACTTCTCTTCCTTAGATTCTTCAATATTTGGATTAGGGCCATTCAATCTCTTAAAAACCTAATCCAAAAGTGATCATACACATGAGATAATATAAATAAGAATCAACTAGAGCAAACTCAACACATGACACGCTCACCCACACGGGCGTGTTCCTGATCGTGCCCTAACTCCCCAATACTGAAACATTGACACGCTCATAACCACGGGCGTGTCACTGGGCGTGTAATACCTTCTGTATCTCAAACATATTGACATGTCCCACAACATGAACGTGTTCATGGCCGTGTCAATTCTCCAAACTCACAGTAGCTATGACACGCTCAATAACACGGGCGTGTTACTGGTCGTGTCAATTCTACTGTCACACAGAACTTGTGACACGCTCAGTGACATGGGCGTGTCACTGCTCGTGTTACAAACCCCAAAAACAGAACCAACGACACGCCTAACAATCTGGCCGTGACCATGGGCGTGTCAGGCTAAAAACCCAGATTCCGATCAACACAAAACAACATCTAACAAAACACTTCTTTTAGCCATCATCCACTCCAAACAATCTTCACCAAACACACCCAAAACCATAACAAACTTACAAAAACACCAACAACACTTAAAACACACACCAATCATCATTATAAACATCATCCATGTATTAATTAATCAAATCCCCAAATTCATTAAACTAAACCCTTACTCAACAATTCATCATCATCCATATCAATTAATCATATTATCACCATCAAATTACCAATTCAACCCACACACACATAACTTACCAACAATCATCAATCACCAAACCCAATCAAATATCCACACAACTCAAAGAAACAAGAGAATCAAGAAGAAACTTACTTAAATATCTTGTCAAATCCTCATCTCCATCTTCAATCCTCTAAAAATCCTTAAGAATTTGGTGTATAAATCATCTCTCTCTCTCTCTCTCTCTCTCTTGTCCAAGAAGAAGAACCTCTCTCTCTCTCTCTCGTACACGAAGAAGAAGAAGAAGAAGAAGAAAGAATCTTCTTTTCTTTGTTCTTATCCCCAAAATATATATATATATAATAATAATAATAATTACTAAAATATCCTTCACCAAAACTTTCTTTCTTTATAATCAAATACCCTTTTTAGTAATTTCACAATCCACAAAATAAATATCTTCTTTTCTTGACTTTCCATTTGACCAACATATATGTTATATATATTGCCATATACACTAAATATACATTCTCTCCACACATTGCTTTCTTTTCAAACAACACATAAACATTCTCTCTTAAATTTTCTTGTCTTATCAACTTAACATATATACGTTCAATCCCCTTATAACAATAATATCACAACTTCTAAGGCACAGTTTGGGATATTACAATTCTCTCCCCCTTAAATAATTTCGTCCTTGAAATTACTCAGTATAATAACACTCCATTCTTAACAATACACCATTTTAAATCTTCATATGACATTAATTGTATTCTTATATTCTGATTTCATCAAATCACATAGTTTGCACTCTCCCCCTTAGAGTCAATTATATTATTCAATTCCATAACTTGTCATGATATAAACCTTTATATCTTATTACACTTTTATCCAATATTCAAAATAACTCATTATTTTCTCAAATACCTTATCTATATACAAAAATCCCATCATCTTACAATATATTTATGTTACATTTCATTATTACATTCAAAATATTTTATCACTTCATCTCTTTATAACTATTCTCTTAACTTTAACCTTAAAGATCATTGACTTATATCTTAATATTGATTATCCCATCATTACAATCATCCTTAAAACAAACATTTATCAAACCTTCATTGATAATAATATTCTTATTTCTCATACACTTCATTCCTTCTTTAGTATTTTCTCACTTAACATCAATACTAACACAAAACTTTTGAACTTACCTTACAGGAAATCAACTTTTTCCCCTTTTCTCATCATTATAATTAATATAATTCAATTGATTCATGTCCGTTCATCGATCCGAATATTACATTGTATACATCATTATCTATCTCTTACACCTTTAGTACAACTATTCATATTAAATCTCAATAATAATTCACAATTATAGCAAAAATCTAGATCAATTGATCTATTCTCCACAATATACTAACATCTCAATCTTGTTTGATTCAAATCAATAATTAACTTATTTAAATTTATCATGAATAACAATCCACTTCAACTTATCTTTCAATATACACATAATTTACCTTTCATTATCTCAAAACAATTCCCATCAAAAATTCATAATTATCTCATACCATACTTATTACTCATAGTTTACTCACTTAAAATTTTAAACTCATCCACTTATTTTCTTTATACCATAAACATATTCAATATAGCTTTCAATCACCTTCTGCAATTTCTTCCATTATTATCTCCTCACCTTTCATACCATTACTACACTTACAATAATTACTTTTTTTCTCATATTATTTATAACTTAAAGTATTTCCCCAATTCTCTTTCCTTTCTTTTCTTTTCCAAAATTTTAACTAAATTGTTAACACAAAAATTATAAAAATACAATTCACCCATCATAACCTTTAGCCACGATTCTAGAACATAATTATCAATCTTATCAAAGCTATATAATAACCACATTTTCTTAGTTCCAATTCTATGGATAACCAAACTATCCGGCCAACTCAATATACAATTCATATGGCCAAAGGAGATTAATGGTTACATCTGAAACTTATACATCAATACTGTGATTGTATCACAATTATCACATATTCATTCTCCAAACTTTTTCCATATTAAAAGTTTAACACATTTCAACTCTATCTCAAAACAATTTACTCTTAATTATTTAATCATCATTAGCTTATCTTATATACAACAATATTATCTTTTTCCAAAAACTTCATACCTTATACTTTCTTTTTCCCTTACAATCTCTTATAATACACATATACATATAACCTTTTCTCACACAATTACCTTGAGTCCATAACATTTATGATAACTCAATTCAATTATTTCCATAACAATATTACTATCCACTATATCCCAAATCAATCCTCATTTCCATAACAATTTCACTATCCAACAATTCTCAAGTTTATTCTCGTTTTTCATTTCATCCCATAATCTTTGCGTCAATTAAGGCCTAATCTTTCTTAGGTCCACTACTACACACAATGTCATTTCCCATATCATCAAACATGCAATTGTATAACACATCCATAGATCACATTCATAATGTGATTTACTTTCCACATTTCTTACATTTTACAATTACATTCATATCAAAAAGCTCCTTCCACACTTTCTATACATGTATACATATAATCATACAATTTTATTTAATTCCTCTTTTACATATTTTCAACACAATTTAACATTTATTATTTCTCATTAAACAACCTCATTCTTATTCCTTTTTGACATAACGTAAATTATTTTTTTAACTCAACACACATATATATATATATATATATATATTCTAACCATGATAATACTTCACAAAATCTTAATCACATTACTAAGATGATATCTCTCTCACATTTATTTACCTTTCAACATATATATAGTACTCATATATTTATACATATGTACATTACATCCAATCATATACACATTGAGTCCAATAACCTCTATACACTTTTCAAGTCTTGTTATCACAAATCTCAATTTCTTGAACCAACATTGATTCATCCACTTCTCACTATCAATCTTATCACATGACCTAACTTTGTACAAGTTTGTCAATGCAAGCGTAATCATTCTCATATTCTATAATACTCATTCCTCATAGTTCATAGATTTAACTTACATTAAACTATCGATGTTTAAATAACCTTTATCCAAGTTCCATTAACATTATAAACTCTCAACTTACTATTTTATTCAAACTTCCATTTACTCATCTTATTTTCTTAGTATCAACTTAAGAAAAACATCTTATATATATATATACATTACAAAACAACCTCAAGGTATATTCTTTCACAATTAATAAAGCTCATTCAAACAAATTCAAATGTTACATCTTACCACCATTAACATGAGCTTTAACAACACTCAAGCATATCACATTTCTAACATTAAAACCACAATGTTTGCATTTAAAACAACAATGCAAACAACACCATTATATCTTCTTATTTAACCAACATCATCTCTTTTCCTTTTTAAAAAAAAACTTTAACTTTACATATTTCAACCTTAAATGATCAAACTTTGTCTATACCCATCAACTCATTCAATATACCACCATATTCTCTTTATTTAGCAACATATCTATTCATATCACCCATCCAACATTATTTCCTCTTTCTAGAAATCCAAACATAAGATTTATTAGAAAGATATTCAAGTTGTAGAGGAAATATTACATACTTTAATCTTGATTTAATTATTAACTCATTCTCAACTTTATTCTTCTAATCATTTCTTTTACATCTCAAGCACATCAATAATCAAAAATTTTACTTGAATAAATTCCCATTCTTGAATTTAACAATTAAACTCATATACATTTTCCCACATTATTCTTTCTTTAATTTCCATTCATGTAAAACTTCATTCACACATTATTATCAATCTCATACAATTTAAATACACTTCAATTCACATAATACCACATTTGAGACCAACCTAGGTGTTAATGCATATGCATGTATCAAAAATTTCATTCTTTTCATTCTTCATTTATCATCATTCATTTTTTTTTAAACTTTTCTTTTTATTTCTCTTTAAGCTTTTCAAAATTTTCTCTTTTTAATTTTACTTAGGCCGAGAATCTCGAACCTAAGCTCTGATACCAAAATAATTGTAACACCCCGATACTCTATATAAGTACTATACATATACATCGTATACATACAGTAGGTATATAAAGTATAAGGATGTCACTAGTTATCACAAATTTAAAATCTTTACTTTCATTCCAAAATCATATCATTATATTGAAATATATAAACGTACTTTCAAAATCAATATCCTTTTGATAATAATACATATATATATATAAATTACATTGTCTCTTCAATAGGTTCATTTATACATATAAATACATTCTTGTGAAAATATAATATAATTAACTGTTACATGCATGCATCACCATCTAGTTGGTCTCGAACTATACTTGCTCTCTTCGTGACATACTGACTTAACTCCAGCTCCATCACCCATTTACCTGCGCGATTAACATAACCGCGCTAAGCTCGAAAGCTTAGTAGAACAAGTAAACATTAAAATATGCAATACAAAGAATACATACCTCATATGTTTAGCCTCACGTTTTATCATTTTCTTACTCTGTTTTGTTCTTTTATATATGCATTCTTCATATATTCCTATTAATCTCATATATGATCTACATATACATATATATATAACATAACCATCAAACATAGTTCAATAAATTGATAGAACCTTCATATAATGATACTTACCAATTTCATTTCATACATATCATATATATCGTTTTATACTTCATAATTGCATATTTCATGTAACTTCACAAACCACATCTCATTCATTTAATTCATTATCCATTATTCACCATTCATAAATCATATTTAAACAAACACAAGCATGGGCCCAAAGACACTAATATGCCATTCAACTTTCAGAGTTAATGTTTTGGTTTATATATCACATTTATCATTATCATTATCCCAACTAGGCTTCAAGGATTATGTTCAACCAAGCTTCAAGGGGAACAAAGCATGCTAAGTATCAACCCAACTTGGCTTCAAGAACAAAACCCAACCTAGCTTCAAGGGTTGTAACATCTCAATTAGGCTTCAAGGACTAGACCCAACCAAGCTTCAAGGGGAGTAAAACATGTTAAACTTCAACCCAACTTGGCTTCAAGGATCAAATCCAACCTAATTTCAAGAGATTGTTACTAATAGGCATGCCACCAACAACAAAACTCTGAAAATGAATAACATATTAGACACACAATTCATTCATTATTTCATTATCAATTTCATTCTCATTCTTATCATCATTTAGGTATACACAATCAATTGCATTATCCTATCCTCACACCTTTCACCTTTCATAACACATATATACATTGGATGCTTTCACATTTCACATATTTGATTATACCCTCATATCTTTTGTATTTCATAACATATACATTATTTATATACATATTTATCAATTATATAATAGATTACTTAATACATTTATCATCAAATGTACTAATGTTCCAAGTCATATAAATATATATAAGCAAATAAGGTTTTGTACTTACCTTCAAAGAAACTCACACCCACTTAGACTTCTCTTCCTTAGATTCTTCAATATTTGGATTAGGGCCATTCAATCTCTTAAAAACCTAATCCAAAAGTGATCATACACATGAGATAATATAAATAAGAATCAACTAGAGCAAACTCAACACATGACACGCTCACCCACACGGGCGTGTTCCTGATCGTGCCCTAACTCCCCAATACAGAAACATTGACACGCTCATAACCACGGGCGTGTCACTGGGCGTGTAATACCTTCTGTATCTCAAACATATTGACACGTCCCACAACATGAACGTGTTCATGGCCGTGTCAATTCTCCAAACTCACAGTAGCTATGACACGCTCAATAACACGGGCGTGTTACTGGTCGTGTCAATTCTACTGTCACACAGAACTTGTGACACGCTCAGTGACATGGGCGTGTCACTGCTCGTGTTACAAACCCCAAAAACAGAACCAACGACACGCCTAACAATCTGGCCGTGACCATGGGCGTGTCAGGCTAAAAACCCAGATTCCGATCAACACAAAACAACATCTAACAAAACACTTCTTTTAGCCATCATCCACTCCAAACAATCTTCACCAAACACACCCAAAACCATAACAAACTTACAAAAACACCAACAACACTTAAAACACACACCAATAATCATTATAAACATCATCCATGTATTAATTAATCAAATCCCCAAATTCATTAAACTAAACCCTTACTCAACAATTCATCATCATCCATATCAATTAATCATATTATCACCATCAAATTACCAATTCAACCCACACACACATAACTTACCAACAATCATCAATCACCAAACCCAATCAAATATCCACACAACTCAAAGAAACAAGAGAATCAAAAAGAAACTTACTTAAATATCTTGTCAAATCCTCATCTCCATCTTCAATCCTCTAAAAATCCTTAAGAATTTGGTGTATAAATCATCTCTCTCTGTCTCTCTCTCTCTCTCTCGTCCAAGAAGAAGAACCTCTCTCTCTCTCTCTCGTACACAAAGAAGAAGAAGAAGAAGAAGAAGAAAGAATCTTCTTTTCTTTGTTCTTATCCCCAAAAAATATATATATATAATAATAATAATAATTACTAAAATATCCTTCACCAAAACTTTCTTTCTTTATAATCAAATACCCTTTTTAGTAATTTCACAATCCACAAAATAAATATCTTCTTTTCTTGACTTTCCATTTGACCAACATATATGTTATATATATTGCCATATACACTAAATATACATTCTCTCCATACATTGCTTTCTTTTCAAACAACACATAAACATTCTCTCTTAAATTTTCTTGTCTTATCAACTTAACATATATACGTTCAATCCCCTTATAACAATAATATCACAACTTCTAAGGCACAGTTTGGGATATTACACTAGCAGCTACCTCTTCTTAAAGATTCTTATTTTGTTCCTCAAGTATTTGCTGTGAGTCGAAGGGAAAGAGTAAGAGCATACATAATCATGCATACATGTAGCATAAATTATCATGGAACAGAAAAACCTACCAAGTAATTCATATCAACGCCCTGTGGATGAGATGGAATCTCCGGTTGATTAGAATGAGTAAATGGAATAGCGGTAAATGAAGGTCTAGCCTCATGACCAAATGAGCCAGCAGCCTACAACAATCATTAAAACAATCAAAATAAGTTAAGAAAGAAGTAATTGCAATGGCAAAAAGGTAAAAGTTTACTGGAGAGGTGCTAGCCCTGAGATGCAGGATGGACCCTCCTCCCTCTCCATGATACTCTTCTTCATCGCTATCCTCCTTTTCCTCGGCAACCTCCCGTGTGCCAATAGGAGATACATCAAAGTTCAAGAGTCCTACTCGAATAAACTGGGTATTAATGCACCCGGTGAATAGAGAAAGGTTTTAACATCATAGCTGTGCTAGGCCAACCACCACGCATTCTCTGGCATTGATGTAATATTTAAAGTACACTCCGGGCAACTCATCAGGATCCTACATTGCTCAAGACCAAGGAACCACTCATACACTCTCTCCCTGAGAAACCAGCCACTAGACATAAGGTGTTTTATTAGTTTTTGTTATAGCTTTGTGTCTTGTTTATTATGATAATTATTGTTTTATTTAGATATTTTGTTAGCTTTTATCAGCTTGTTTAGTGTTTTCATTAATTTTGATAGTTTTAGTTTAATTCAGTGTTTATGTTATTTTTTATCTAGTTTTTAGTATGGTTTTATGTTTTGTTGGTTATTGTCTATTTACTTCTTGTTTTAAGTTTATTTTGAGTTTTGTGTTAGGTTGAAAAAGGCAAGGAAACAAATTGAAAGAGAAAGGGGCAGTAGCTGACACAGGCAGAGGACACGGCTAAGTCACCTTCACTTGGCCGTGTCTCACTTAGTTCCAAAGCAAAAGAGAATTACATCTTCACAGAAGCTAACACAGGCAAGGGACACGGCCAAGTCAGTGGCCGTGTCCCTCCAAAATAGTCCAACATGGCCAAGTCAAGCTTCAACTAGCCGTGTCACTCAACCAAAGAAGAAAAGAAGGAATTCTGAGACAGAAGCGGACACATGCAAGGGACACAGCCAAGTCACTGGCCGTGTCCCTCCAAAGAGCACCCACACGGCCAAGTCACATGCAACTTGGCCGTGTCTCTCATGAACCAAAGCCGTAGCGAGTTTTTAAAGCAGACGATTCATATAAAAAGAAAAGGGAAGCTAGGGTTTGGGACTGTTGACAATTTGGAGAGCTGATTTAGCTGTCTGAGAGTGAGCTTAGGGTTTTGACAATTGTTTTCTTTAATTTTGATTACACTTTTGATTACTTTAGCTTAGATTAGATTGTTCTAGCCATTGATACATCCTTCTTGCAAGATTTGAACAAGAGATTCTTCAGAAGCTTCAAGGAGTTTGTAACTTGGTTTTGTTCTCGAACTTATTCTCTTTATTTTCATTGAAATTGTATTAATGGATATTATCATGTCTAATTTGATTTCTTTGAACATTAATGAGATGAGTATGTTTGATTGCATTATGAACTAATTTGATCTAGTCTAGGGTTTGTATGGATCTGCTATGATTGTATGAATTGGTTATTCTCTTAGCTAATAATTTCTTTAGCCTTGATTGAATGAAATATTGTTAATATATAATTGATTGGCCACTAACTATGTGTTTTAGGTATTAGATGATGGATTGAGAGATGAAGTCTAATGCTGGAACAATTCAACTAAGGACTTAGGTGAATTAGAGATATAACCTATTAAAAAGATTATTTCAATTGTAACAAAATTAGTTGAATGAGGTTTGAATGCGAGAGCTTATTTCCTTGACTCGATTAATTGAGTTGTTTGAGATTTAATCTTTGAAATTAAATTAGTTAAGAGGAATAACTGTTCATACATATAAGTAGTAGAGAAGTGCAAACCCTAGACCTTTCTATCCAGTGAATCAATACATCAGCTTTAGTTTACTTTTATTTGTTTTAAACTTTAATCAATCTTCTTCATTATTTAGCAATTTAAATTTCTTTAATTACTTGTTATTTATAATCTGATAATCAATTAGCCACTTTAGCTTCCTTGTGAGACAACCTTGGGGCGATCACCTTTGCTACAGCTACCTCGTATACTTGCGAGTGACGCTTTGTGGTATAGTTAATTCGACCGCAACAAGTTTTTGGCGCCGCTGCCGGGGAGGCTAATTGGCAAAATTATTTATTAGGCAAAAATATTCTAGATTATTTTTCATTGTTTTCATTTTATTTTATTTTTCTTTTGCTTTTAATAATTTCTTTTTCTAGAAAATTTCTGTTTATGCAAGGTAGGAGATCACTCGAAGGAGAGCTACATCCATTCATTCCAGAAATTCAGAGAGTGAAAAGGAGCAGAGAAGAGTTTGAGCTCTACACTGGATTTGATACAGAGGAGGACACTTCTGAATTTGAGTCAGATTCTGCACAATCAGTTAAAATGGCTGAAGAAAGACAAAGAACCATGAGAGATTTTACTAGACCTGTCATTGGGACTTCCACATCGTGTATAAGGTTGACAGATGCAGCAAGGAATTATGAGTTGAAGAACATTCACTACAATATGCTGCCATCATTCTATGGAGTTCCAAATGAAGATCCTTTGAACTTTATTCGGGATTTCTACTCCACCCTCAACACTTTTCCTTTTGGAGGACTAACAGAAGATCAGTTGAGGATGAGATGTTTCCCTTATACTTTGAAGGATAGGGCAAAGAGCTGGCTCATGATGTTGCCTGAAAAATTCACTGACAACTTGGGAGCAAGTTTATAATAAGTTCATGGACAAGTTCTATTCACACCAAAAGACAGCTGAGTTGAGAGGGAAGATTGCTACATTCTCTCAATTTGAAGGAGAGCCATTTCATGAGGCTTGGGACACATTTAAGATGCTATTGATCCAGTGTCCGCATCATCACTACCCACTTCAACTCCTTAATCAGTTTTTCTATGATGGTCTCACCCAGCAATTTCACAACATTGTTGATAATGCAGCTGGGGGAGCCATGGGAGAAAAGACAGCTGATGAGACTTATGAGATCTTTGAGATGTTGGGAGCTAATTCTCAACAAAAGAGTGTAAGGGGAAGAAGTAAAGGGGTGAATCAACTGGAAGCCAATAGTGAGATGGTTAGTCAAATAGCTGAGTTGACAAGGCAGGTTCAGATGCTAAACATGAAGAACAATATTTTTTCATCTACTCAAGAAGTGTGTGGAATCTGTGGGACATTTGGGCATGGAGCAAATATATGCCCCTCTGCATATGAGTCTTTTGGGAATGAAGCTGAGCAAGTTAATGCTATGGAGGGATTTCAACCAAGAGCCAGGAATGATCCTTACTCCAACACTTACAATCCTGGTTGGAGGAGTCACCCCAATTTTTCCTGGACAACAAATAATGCTCAACAACCTTTCCATTTGCTCTAGAGACAGAACCAACAGCAGGGCCAATCCTCAAATCAAGGTCAGCCTAAGAGAGAGAGTTTGGAAGAAAGTTTGCAGGCTTTTATCCAAGTCAGTGCTAAAAATCAGGAGATGAACAACAAGAGGTTGGATTCCTTGGAAGCATCTTTTAAGAAGGTGGAGACCCAAGTGGGGCAACTTGCACAACAGATGCAGATTCAACAAAAGGGGAAGTTCCCAAGTCAACCTGAGCAGGCACAATCAGTGACTGTTCTTAGGACTGGCAAGGTAATTAATAATAATGTTGAAAATAACTCTGTGAATGTAGGTGAGAAAGAGAATAAAAAGGAAGGAGAACTAGAGAATAAAGGTGCTGAAGAAAGATCAAGGGAGAAGTCCCCTACAGCAGATTTGCACAAGGCAAGCAATCCATACCGGCCACCTATACCATTCCCCAACAGGTTGAAGGATGATAAAAAAGATAAGCAATTTTCAGATATCTTCAACATGCTAAGGTAAGTATCAACTTACCCTTACTTGAATCAATTAAGAACATGCCGGCTTATGCTAAATTCTTCAAAGAACTGAATACCAAGAAAAAGAGGTATGAGCCGAATGAAAAGGTGATAGTTTCTGAGGTAGCTAGTGCTATTTTGCAGCATAAACTACCTCCTAAGCTAAAGGATCCTGGAAGTTTTATTATTCAAATTACTATGGGAAATGGAAAAGGTACTGATGGCATGTGTGATTTAGGAGCTAGTATGAATTTAATGCCTTATTCTGTTTATCTTGATTTGGAACTAGGGGAACTTAAAACAACAAAAATGGTGTTGCAATTAGCTAATAGATCTCTTAGATTCCCGAAAGGGGTTATAGAAGATGTGTTAGTTAAAGTTGGTGGTTTGATAGTACCTGTGGATTTCATTGTTCTTGATATGGAAGTAAGTAATTATTCACCATCTGCACACACCATTCTGTTGGGTAGGCCTTTTATGGCGACTACCAACACTTTGATAGATGTTAAAAATGGTAAATTATCAATGACTGTTTTGGGACAAACTGTGGAATTTTCTATTTTTAACACTTCTCCTATTCCTATAACTGCTTTATATGAGGATAGTTCTTTCATTGATTGTGTTGATGCAGTTGTTTCAGATGTTTTCTTGCAGATAGGTTCCTCTGATAAATTGGAGCTGGCATTGACCTTAGATAGTGATTTGGAAATTTTTGATGCAGAAATAGCCAGTTGTCTTGAGACCTTAGGAAGTGCTGAAATAGAGGAGCTTAAGGAGGACCCAGTTTTTGAACTTCCGTCCATTAAAAAAGAAGAGAAGAACCCCTCACTAGAGTTAGAGCTGAAAGAGTTACCTAAGAACCTGAAATATGTGTTTTTAGGAGATCACAAGACTTTACCTGTGATAATATCTAGTGAACTTAGTGAAGGGGAGGAGATGAGATTGGCGAGTGAGCTTAAAAGATTAAAGAGAGCAATAGTATGGGGATTGAGTGACATCAAGGGTATTAGCCCTTCCATGTGCATGCATAGAATCACTTTAGAAGAGGGAGCTAAACTTGTGAGGGAGACTCAAAGGCGCCTTAACCCAAATATGAGTGAAGTGGTTAAGAAGGAAGTGCACAAATTGCTGGATGAAGAAGTAATTTATCCAATTACTAATAGTGAGTGGGTGAGCCCAGTACATGTAGTTCCTAAGAAATCTGGAATCACTATGGTGAAAAATGAGAATAATGAATTGGTTCCTACTAGGACTACTACTGGGTGGAGAATGTGCATCGATTATAGGAAGTTGAACAATGCTACAAAGAAAGATCATTTCCCTCTTCCTTTTATTGATCAAATGTTAGATAAACTTTCTGGACACTCACATTATTGTTTTCTGGATGGCTTTCAGGTTACTATCAGGTGCCGATTGCACCAGAGGATCAGTCCAAGATTACCTTTACTTGCCCTTTTGGGACTTATGCATTTTGACATATGCCCTTTGGCTTGTGCAATGCACCTGCAACTTTTCAGAGATGCATGATGTCTGTCTTCTCAGATATGATAGATGATTTTATTGAGGTATTTATGGATGACTTTTCTATTTTTGGTAATTCTTTTGATAATTGCCTCAATAAACTTGTTCGTGTGCTTGAGAGATGCATTGAATGTAACCTTACTTTAAGTTGGGAAAAGAGTCATTTTATGGTTACCCAGGGCATTGTTTTAGGTCATGTGGTGTCAAGTAAAGGGATTGAGGTGGATAAGGCTAAAGTTGAATTGATTGCTAAGTTACCCCCACCTACCTCTCTTAAGTGAATAAGAAGTTTCCTAGGCCATGCAGGATTTTACAGGAGGTTTATTAACGATTTTCCAAAATAAGCCAACCATTGTGCCATTTGCTAGGAAAAGATGTTCCATTTGAATTTACAGCATAATGCATGCAAGCTTTTAATTCCCTTAAGGAAAAATTGACTACTGCACCAGTGATTGTAGCTCCTGTTTGGTCTTTACCTTTTGAAATCATGTGTGATGCCTCTAATCATGCAGTAGGAGCTGTTCTTGGGCAAAGGGTTGATAAATACTTGAGAGTAATATATTATGCCAGTTTAATCCTGAATAGTGCACAAATGAACTACACCACAACTGAAAAGGAAATGTTAGCTGTTGTTTTTGCTTTAGACAAATTTAGAGCATATTTAATTGGGTTAAAAATTATTGTGCATTCTGATCATGCAGCTCTAAAATATCTTTTAACAAAACAACATGCTAAACCGCGCTTAATTAGATGGGTGTTGTTATTGCAAGAATTTGATTTCCAAATCAAAGATACCAAGGGTAGTGAGAATGTTGTTATTGATCATTTATCCAGATTACCCTTCTTTAGTGAAAATCTTGCATCTGATAGCATTCATAAAAATTTAGAAGCATTTCCTGATGAGCAGCTTTTTGTGGTATTTGATGCACCTTGGTTTGCAGATATTGCTAACTATCTTGCTTGTGGTATTTTGCGTACTAACATGTCATTTCAGGAAAAGAAAAGGTTTTTACACTTGAGTAAGTTTTATTTTTGGGATGAACCTTATCTATTCCGGATTTGCAAAGATGAGATAGTTCGCAGGTGTGTATCTGAGGAAGAGCAACTGAGTGTTCTTCAATTTTGTCATGATCTTCACTGTGGGGGTCATTTTGGAGGAAGAAAGACTGCAGAAAAGGTGCTACAATGTGGTTTTTACTGGCCTACTTTATTTAAAGATGCTCAAGAGTATTGTAAGCACTGTGATCATTGCCAAAGAGTAGGTAACATTGGGAGGAGGAATGAAATGCCCCTTCAATGATATATTGTTGTTGAACTGTTTGATGTGTGGGGAATAGACTTCATGGGTCCTTTCCCCAAGTCTTTTGGATATGAGTATATTTTAGTTGCTGTTGATTATGTTTCCAAATGGGTGGAGGCAATCCCCACCCGTACTAATGATGCTAATGTAGTTGTTAAATTTGTGAAGGAAAATATTCTTAGCAGATTTGGTACGCCAAGGGTGATAGTCAGTGATGGGGGGAGCCATTTTTGCAACAGGGTTTTTGAGAAGTTAATGCACAAATCTGGTGTTAAGCACAAAGTGGCAACCCCATATCATCCACAGACTTCTGGACAAGTGGAAACATCCAACAAGCAGATTAAGGGAATTCTGGAGAAAACAGTCAACACATTAAGGAAGGATTGGGCAAACAGATTGCATGATGCACTATGGGCATATCGGACTGCTTTCAAGACTCCTCTTGGTATGAGTCCATACCGATTGGTGTTTGGAAAAGCTTGTCACTTACCAGTGGAGTTGGAGCACAGAGCGTATTGGGCAATCAAGACTCTGAATTTGGACTTGGACAAAGCGAAGAGAGAAAGATTTCTGCAAATTTCAGAGTTAGATGAGCTGAGGAATGAGGCTTATGAGAGCTCGAGAATTTACAAGGATCGCACTAAAGCACTTCATGATAGAATTATAGTGTGAAAGACATTGAGTCCATGTATGAAAGTTTTACTTTTTAACTCTCAACTTCGTCTTTTTCCAGGTAAACTCAAGTCTCGATGGAGTGGTCCTTTCGAGATAACTCAAGTGTATCCTTCTGGTGCCATTGAATTACTTAACTCTCGAACAAGTGAGACTTTTAAAGTGAATGGACAGAGAGTTAAGCCATACAATGAAGGATTTTAGGAAGTGAGGGTCATTGACAGCACTTTGATTCATGATCCCTAGGCCTTGCATGATGTCTAGCTATATGACATTAAAGAAGCACTTAATGGGAGGCAACCCATCGGTTTGCATTTATTCTTCATAGTTGTAAATTTTAAATTTAGCAAGTTTTGATTTTATGTTTAGTCTAAATAAATGGAATGGGTGCTTTGATCGGTTTTTATTTTTCTAATGTGTTTCAGGTTCATCGAAGAAGAGGTTGCAATTTCATTGATAATTGGTGATATAAAATAAAATTAAAAAAAAGTTAAAAAGTGGTAGAGAGTGACACAACCAAGGAACTTGGCCGTGTCCCTTGGCCGTGTCACATGGGACACGGCCAAGTCTCATGAAAACTCTCTTCTTTTGTTGATTTTGCAAACTGTCACAGTGAGTGACACGGCCAAAGGACTTGGCCGTGTCCAAGTCATCACCAAAAATTGATTTTTTTGCTTTTGTATTTTGCACCTCTAGTCCAGTAGTTGACACAGGCATGGGACACGGCCAAGTCACTGGCCGTGTCCCTCAAAAATGACATGACACGGCAGTGTTGCCCACAACTTGGCCGTGTCCCTCATTTTTACACTTTAAAAAACACGATTTTGCCCAGTTTCTTTCCATTAAATCCCTAAATCCCTGTTTGTTCATCTCTCTTGCTCTCTCGCTCTCTCTCTCGCAAACACCATTCTTTTTTATTCCAAGCTCCAAATCTTCCTTTAATCCTCAAATCTCTTCACCAAAACTAGAAATAATCCATTAAAACTTCTTCTTTTCTCATAAAATTTTGATTTGATCAAGTTTTGGTTTGAATTTTTCAGATTTCTAGAGATGCCAAGAACAAAGGTTGTTTAACACCGCAAGACAAAGAAGTCTACAACCGAAGGAGCTTCTTCCTCTTCATCAACTTTATCTTCGAAGAGAGCAAGTTTTTTGGCTCAGGGTTTTTTCCCGACAAGGTATGTCAATGATGAATCTCTTGATGCCCTGCAAATTAGGACTAATTTTGATCGTTATGTGCAAATTCTTGGGTGGGAGACTCTAGTATCCTTGAGACCTTTGCAGTTTGAGGAGCTTACTTTAGAATTTTTGACATCTCTCAAGGTTGAAAGAAATGATAAGAAAATCTACACTAGAATGATGCTTAAATTGCTGGGTAAATCATTTGTGCTTAATATTGATCAGTTAAATGATATATATGGTTTTCATCAGCATGGGGAAAGGTCGGTACCCAAAGAATTTAAACAACAATTTGCTTAGGGAGCTTTAGGCTCGGGTACTTATGTGGACAAATCGGCCAAAGCATCTAAATTAAGAAATTCCGCTTTGAGGTATTTGCATAGGTTTATGGCTTGCGGATTCTTTGCTCGGAAGGAGAGCCCGGGTGTGGTTGAAGTGAGTGAACTATTTTTCCTAGATTGTGCTTTGAATGCAATGCATGTTAGTGCCGGCTATTGGTTAGCCGATATTTTTTATACTGTGGCTAACAAAAGAAAAGGGGCAATTTGTGTTGGAGGGTTGGTTATCCCATTAGCAGTAGCCCTTGTTGAGGATTTTGACCCGAGTACTAGTCGCATGACTAGAATTTCGGGTAATGACTCTTTGGATTTAGCTACACTTGTAACACCCCTATACCCTGTATACGTACACAGCATGCTAATACGATCATAATATACGTATACTGAATATAGAAATGCCACGGTTTAAAATTTCACTCGTATATATAATGTAAACAAATTAAAAACTTTTAAAAGAGTTTATAAAAACCAAATAAATAGAAAGTTCATTCAAAACGCAGCGGAAAATAGAACAAATATTTACAAATACTTATACATCAAAATCAGAATACACAAATATAAAATATATACATGATTGGCAGCTCTTTTCTGATCTTTAAGTCCAAACTCAACTCTTCAATGTCTAGACTCACTCGGTCTCAAAGAACTCTCGGGTTCAACTCTGATACCTGCGCGATGAACCACAATCGCGCTGAGCTAACAGCTCAGTAGTACAACGCATACTAACATTATGCTTTAATGCGATGCAAATGTCACAATTCTATATTTCATAAACCATACATAATCATATCACATTTCATATTTGTACATTAGATCTTATTATTCAATTGTTTCTTCATTCATGAATCACTTTTACAACTAAGACAGACACGGGCCCGAAACACACTAATATGTTATTCAAAGTTCAGAGTTACTGCTTTGGTCCATATTGACACCTTGTGTCTAGCCCCGTAGGCAATATCAATCCATGGATAATCAACTAGATTTGAGTTTACGACCCGGTCATTTCACTCAATCTAGTTTCAATAATTTGTTTTTGAGGTTTACGACCCAGTCATTTCACCCCAAAAACATCACATTTCACATTTATCAACTGGAATCGGCTTACGACCCGGTCATTTCACCTATCCAGTTATTCATAGGCATGCCGCCAAACTCAGAACTCTGAAAATTGAATAGACATATTAGGTACACAATGATTTCATTTATTTCTTTATCAATTTCTTTCTCAATTCATTTCTCATTTCATAATCCATAATCAATTAGGCAACCATGCCTTAATTATCTCGTTTTCATTATCATAGCCAACAATCATGGCCTCATATCTTTCACATTATATTTCATCATCACATAAATATCATCAATGGTATTAACACATATTTTACATGCTCATCACAACATATAACCAATTATGTCTCAATTCTCAATATCATATGAATGTATGCAACAATGTAGTTTGTACTTATCTCAAAAGTGACCCACACAACTCTAAACACTTACTTTTCAAGAATCTATCACCACTTGAGTTAGGGTAAATCACCTTCTTCACAACCTATTTAAAAAAAAATGAGGAAACTCTCATGAGATCATAAGGTTAAGAATCAACTAGGGCAAAATCTAAACTTGACATGCTCACACACACGGGCGTGTCCCTGACCGTGCCCCAACTCCACAACACAGAAGCATTGACACGCTCAGAACCACGGGCGTGTAATACATTCTGTGTCTCAGAAATATCGACACGTCCAACATCATGAGCGTGCTCCTGGCCATGTAAATTTTCAAAACTCACAGTAGCTATGACACGCTCAATAACACAGGTGTGTTATTGGTCGTGTCAATCCTACTGGCACACAGAACATTCGACACATCCACAGTCCTGGCCGTGCTCATGGGCGTGTCAGGCCAAAAACCCAGATTCCGGCCAAAACAACACCACAACCAACAAATCACTGCTATCCACTAACATCTACTTCAACCAAACTTAACAAAACATACCCAAAAACCATCTCAAACTTACAACAACACCAAACCAAGCCAACACACACATCAAACACAAGTCACAACATCATCAAAAACTCTAGACACAACCTCAACTCAATCTATACCAACCAACTTACTCTTTCTTCAATCCAACCCCAAAATCCAAAACCACTTAAACCAAATACTCTTAAACACAACATAATCAACCCAAACACATTCTCAAACACAACTTCAACTCACAAACCCATATAACCTCAAAAACAACACAAGAAATCAAGAGAGAACTTACCAAAGATGAAGAACTCTTAAACCTCCAACTTTATCTCTTGAAAACTCTCTTCAATCTTGAACTTGGAAGAACAAATCTCTATCTTACTCTCTTTCTTCTTGATGGCCGGATAACACAGAAAAACAAAGAGAAGGAAAGGAAATGGAGGAGAACCACGCAGGAAAAAGAAAGAAAGAAAACCAAACAACCCAAGTCAATCCCACTTTTTCCTTAAAATCCTCCCATCCAAGTATTTAATATAAAATATTAAAATATCTACTTCCACTTACTCTAACTCAAATTCAAATAATTAAATAATCCTTTAAACACAATTAATCAATAATTAATCTCTTTCTTTGACTTTCCCATTGACTTGTGTGTATGTTATATATATTTACATATATACAACATATAAACTCTCTCTTCACTAAATTTTCTCTTTTCCAATAAAACACAATTACACTTAATTCAATTACAACAACTATTATACCAAACTTCTAGGGTATATTTTGAGATATTACAATTCTCCCCCTCTAAAAAGAAATTTCGTCCTCGAAATTACCTGATATCAAGTCCGAAACAATTGAGGATATTGGTCTCGCATTGCTTGCTCACTCTCCCAAGTTGCTTCTTCCCTTGCATGATTTTTCCACAAAACCTTCACAAGTGGCACTTTCTTATTTCTCAACTCTTTCACTTCATGTGCCAAAATAGCAATTGGTTCCTCTTCTAAAGTCAGATCCGGACTCACCTCAATATATTCAACTGATAACACATGAGATGGATCTGATCTGTACCTTCTCAACATAGAAACATGGAAGACATTATGAATCCTATCCAAATCAGGTGGTAAAGCAAGCCGATAAGCAACTGGCCCAATTCTTTCCAATACTTCATAAGGTCCAATGAAACGCGGACTCAGCTTCCCTCTTCGACCAAGTCTCAATATCTTTTTCCAAGGAGACACTTTTAAAAATACCTTATCTCCCACATTATACTCAATGTCTCTCCTCTTCAAATCTGAATAAGACTTCTGTCGGTCTGAAGCTGTTTTCAATCTATCTCGAATCACTTTCACTTTCTCTTCAGTTTCTTTAACCAAATCAGGACCAAATTAACTTACCTTCTCCAAGTTCATTCCAACATAGAGGCGTTCTACAACGTCTACCATACAATGCCTCAAATAGTGCCATTCCAATGCTGGATTGATGACTGTTATTATAGGCAAACTCCACAAGTGGCAAAAATCTGTCCCAACTACCAGAGAAATCAATGACACAGCTCCTCAACATATCCTCTATAATCTGTATCACTCTCTCTGACTGCCCATCTATCTGCGGATGGAAAGCAGTACTAAAGTGTAACCGAGAACCCAAAGCACCATGTAAACTCTTCCAAAACCTTGAAGTAAACCGGGGATCTCGATCAGACACTAAAGAAATTGGGACACCATGCAACTTTACAATCTCCTGGATATACAGCTCAGCCAATCTCTCGAGAGAATAATCCATCCGAACCGGAAGAAAATGACCTGTCTTTGTCAACCTATCAACAATCACCCAAATAGCATCATATTTTCTCTGAGTCAAAGGCAAACCAGATACAAAATCCATTGTAACTCTTTCCCATTTCCATTCAGGCACTGATAAAGGTTGAAGCAACCCTGTTGGAACTTGATGCTCAACTTTAACATGTGAGACATTTGGACACAAACTCCGCTATGTCCCTCTTCATACCGGACCACCAATAATGCTGTCTCAAATCATGATACATCTTCGTATTGCCCGGATGCATAGCAAAAATTGACTGTTGTGCTTCTTCCAAAATAATCCTTCTCAATGTAGCATCATCAGGTACACACAATCTGTTCTTAAACCAAAGGCTCCCATCACTTCTTACAATAAAATCTCGACTCTCTCCATTCTGGTAATCTGAAACAATCTTCTAAATTTTCTCATCAACCAACTGGGCCTTTTTAATCTGATCCAATAATACCGGCCTCAACTGCAATTATGCCAACAATGCACCATCATCACATGATACAAAACTAGCATGCAACGCTCTCAACTCAACAAGCAACGAGAGTGAATAAACAGTCAAACCTGCTAAAGATTTCTGACTCAAAGCATCAGCAACAACATTTGCCTTACCAGGATGATAATCAATCAAACAGTCGTAGTCTTTAATCAACTCCAACCAACGTCTTTGCCGAAGATTAAGCTCTCTCTGAACCCCCAAATATTTCAAACTTTATGATCAGTATAAATAAAACACTTCTCCCCATACAAGTAGTGTCGCCAAATCTTCAATACAAACACAATGGCTGCTAACTCCAAATCATGGGTCGGATAATTAAGCTCATGCGATTTCAACTGTCGAGAAGCATAGGCTATCAATTTACCTTCTTGCATGAAGACACAACCCAAACCTCTATGTGAAGCATCACTGTAGATCACATATGGTTTTTCTTCCACAAGTAAAGTAAGAACAGGTGCTTGAGTCAACATTTCCTTTAACTGATCAAAGCTAGCCTGACACTGATCTGTCCACACAAATCTAACTCCCTTCCGAAGTAATCTGGTAAGTGGAGTAGCTATCAAAGAAAATCCTTTCACAAAGCGCCGATAATAGCCTGCCAAACCCAGAAAACTTATAACTTCTGTCACAAACTTTGGTGGACTCCAATTCATAACAGCTTCCACTTTATTCGGATCAACTCTAATGCCATCTGCTGAAACTATATGACCGAGAAAAGTCACTTGGTCTAGCCAAAATTCACACTTCGATAGTTTCGCATACAATTGCTTCTCTCTCAAAATCTGCAGCACAATCCGCAGATGCTTGTCATGCTCCTCTTCATTGCACGAATACACCAAAATATCATCAATAAAAACCACTACAAACTGATCTAGATAGGGCCTAAACACCCTATTCATCAGATCCATAAAAGTTGCAGGTGCATTCGTCAACCCAAAAGGCATCACTAGAAACTCATAATGCCCATACCTTGTACGAAAGGCTGTCTTAGGAACATCTTCATCCCTAACTCTCAACTGATGGTACCCTGATCTCAAATCAATCTTGGAAAACACTGTTGCTCCCTTCAATTGATCAAAGAGATCATCAATTCTAGGTAAGGGATATTTATTCTTGATAGTTACCTTGTTCAATTGCCTATAATCGATGCACAATCTCATAGTACCATCCTTCTTCTTAACAAACAAAACATGAGCTCCCCACGGTGAAACACTAAGGCGAACAAACCCTTTAACTAACAATTCCTGCAACTGCACCTTCAACTCTCTCAATTCAACAGGTGCCATTCTATAAGGAGTAATAGAGATAGGAGTGCTACCAGGCAACAATTCAATACCAAACTCCACCTCTCTCTCAGGAGGCAACCCTGGCAACTCCTCTGGAAACACATCTGGAAAATCTACAACTGTGGGTATACTAACAAGTTGAGAACCCATCACTCTAGTATCCAAAACATGAGCAAGATAAGCATCACACCCTTTTCTAATCAACCTCCTAGCTGCAACAGCTGAAACAAACAAGGATGTAAGCTGTCTCTGCTCACCAGATACCATCACAACTCTATCATCACTGGTTTTCAAAGTAACACATTTCTGTTGACAATCTACCACAGCTCCATGTCTAGATAACCAGTCCATGCCTAATATAAAATCATACTCTTTAAATGGCATTTCAATCAAATCACCCAAGAACTCTTCACCCTGAACCACTACTGCACTATCTCGGTGCACCTTGCTAACAATCACACTATGCCCTAAAGGATTTGTCACCAATACATCAAATCCTAGGGATTCAGCATGCAATTCAGACACAGGAAAAACAGATGCACTAATATATGAATGAGTAGATCCTGGATCAATCAAAGCAAGTACTGAAATACCAAATAAAGAGAAAGTACTGGCTATGACTGCTGAAGCATCAGGCTGCCTCTGCATCACATAAATCCTCTGAGAAGAACCAGCCTCCTCTGGTCTACTCTCCCTGGGTGTAGAACCTCCTCTAGGACTAAATCCAGATCTACCTCCTCTACTGAAACTTCTGCCTCCTCTACCTCCCCTCAAACTAGGTCGAGAAACTGCATAATCTACCGACCTTTGCTCCTGCAACTCAGGACACTCTCTAACAAAATGATAGGGCGATCCACATTTAAAGAATCCAGCTGAACCTCTAATCCTCCAACAAACACCCCAATGGGTCTTACCACAGTATTCACATATCGGTGGAGTGGATCTCTGAACCACTGGGGTCGGAGCACTAGCCACTGAAACTGTAGGTCTCGATCTCTGCCTCTGAAATTGTACTGACCTACCAGCTGGCCTCTGACTCCTACTGATCCTAGGAACAAAACTTCCCCTGCTTCTCTTCACTGATGAAGACCCTGCCTCAAACTGGGGTCTCCTAACCCTGGTCTCTTCCTCTGAAGCAGTTGCTGCAATATCCTGAGCTCTCTCCACACTCCTAGTTGCTGCCATAAGTTGGGAAAAATCCTGATACCGAGAACCAGCCACATGGCACATAAGAGAGGTCCTCAATCCCCCCTCAAATCTCCGGCACCTATCAATCTCATCAGAGATAATACCCCCAGTATAATGGCTCAACCGGATAAACTCAACCTCGTATTCTGTTACAGTCCGGTGGTCTTACTTCAAGCTTAGAAACTCCATCTTCTTCACATCTTTATACTCTCTAGGAGTATACTTCAATTCAAACTCTCTTAGAAAATCAGGATAGGACAATGTAGGTGGATCATCCATAGCATGGGGCACTATCTTCCACCAATCATATGCATCCTTCTGCCACAATGATCTTGCATAGTCAAATTTTTCTTCTAGAGTGCCCTGTAACTGAACAAATATCCTCTGTATCTTATCTAGCCATTGTTCAGCTACTGCTGGATCTATGGTACCCAGAAAATCTTCTGCTCCATACTTCCTTAATTTGTCATAGTGTCTAACTGGCACTTGAGGCTGGGGTGGCGGTGGTGGCTGCTGTACTGGGGCTTGCCTAATCAATTCTACCATATGCCTAAGCCAAACTGGCGGAACTTCATCACCAGCTGGTCTCCTTGACACGGAAGCAGGTATCTCTCCAGCACTAACCACTCTAGCTCCCTCTCTAACCTCATCCGGAGCTACACTCTCCGCACTACCCTCAACTGACTGACGCAAATGAGAATCCATCACAACCTATATCTGCAAACACAGAAGAATACATCTTATTAAAGATCAGAGACTGCCAATACTAAGTATATATCTTATTCAAAAACCAACTTTTAAAATCAAAATATCATTTTCCCTTACAATATACCTAGGTTGAGAATCTCAAACCTAGGCTCTGATACCAAAACAATTGTAACACCCCTATACCCTGTATACGTACACAGCATGCTAATACGATCGTAATATACGTATACTGAATATAGAAATGCCACGGTTTAAAATTTCACTCGTATATATAATGTAAACATATTAAAAAATTTTAAAAGAGTTTATAAAAACACAAATAAATAGAAAGTTCATTCAAAACGCAGCGGAAAATAGAACAAATATTTACAAATACTTATACATCAAAATCAGAATACACAAATATAAAATATATACATGATTGGCAGCTCTTCTCTAATCTTTAAGTCCAAACTCAACTCTTCAATGTCTAGACTCACTCGGTCTCAAAGAACTCTCGGGTTCAACTCTGTTACCTGCGCGATGAACCATAATCGCGCTGAGCTAACAGCTCAGTAGTACAACTCATACTAACATTATGCTTTAATGCGATGCAAATGTCACAATTCTATATTTCATAAACCATACATAATCATATCACATTTCATATTTGTACATTAGATCTTATTATTCAATTGTTTCTTCATTCATGAATCACTTTTACAACTAAGACAGACACGGGCCCGAAACACACTAATATGTTATTCAAAGTTCAGAGTTACTGCTTTGGTCCATATTGACACCTTGTGTCTAGCCCCGTAGGCAATATCTATCCATGGATAATCAACTAGATTTGAGTTTACGACCCGATCATTTCACTTAATCTAGTTTCAATAATTTGTTTTTGAGGTTTACGACCTAGTCATTTCACCCCAAAAACATCACATTTCACATTTATCAACTGGAATCGGCTTACGACCCGGTCATTTCACCTATCCAGTTATTCATAGGCATGCCGCCAAACTCAGAACTTTGAAAATTGAATAGACATATTAGGTACACAATGATTTCATTTATTTCTTTATCAATTTCTTTCTCAATTCATTTCTCATTTCATAATCCATAATCAATTAGGCAACCATGACTTAATTATCTTGTTTTCATTATCATAGCCAACAATCATGGCCTCATATCTTTCACATTATATTTCATCATCACATAAATATCATCAATGGTATTAACACATATTTTACATGCTCATCACAACATATAACCAATTATTTCTCAATTCTCAATATCATATGAATGTATGCAACAATGTAGTTTGTACTTATCTCAAAAGTGACCCACACAACTCTAAACACTTACTTTTCAAGAATCTATCACCACTTGAGTTAGGGTAAATCACCTTCTTCACAACCTTTTTAAAAAAAATGAGGAAACTCTCATGAGATCATAAGGTTAAGAATCAACTAGGGCAAAATCTAAACTTGACACGCTCACACACACGGGCGTGTCCCTGACCGTGCCCGAACTCCACAACACAGAAGCATTGACACGCTCAGAACCACGGGCGTGTCACTGGGCGTGTAATACATTCTGTGTCTCAGAAATATCGACACGTCCAACATCATGAGCGTGCTCCTGGCCGTGTAAATTTTCAAAACTCACAGTAGCTATGACACGCTCAATAACACGGGCATGTTATTGGTCGTGTCAATCCTACTGCCACACAGAACATTCGACACGTCCATAGTCCTGGACGTGCTCATGGGCGTGTCAGGCCAAAAACCCAGATTCCGGCCAAAACAACACCACAACCAACAAATCACTTCTATCCACCAACATCTAATTCAACCAAACTTAACAAAACATACCCAAAAACCATCTCAAACTTACAACAACACCAAACCAAGCCAACACACACATCAAACACAAGTCACAACATCATCAAAAACTCTAGACACAACCTCAACTCAATCTATACCAACCAACTTAATCTTTCTTCAATCCAACCCCAAAATCCAAAACCACTTAAACCAAATACTCTTAAACACAACATAATCAACCCAAACACATTCTCAAACACAACTTCAACTCACAAACCCATATAACCTCAAAAACAACACAAGAAATCAAGAGAGAACTTACCAAAGATGAAGAACTCTTAAACCTCCAACTTGATCTCTTGAAAACTCTCTTCAATCTTGAACTTGGAAGAACAAATCTCTATCTTGCTCTCTTTCTTCTTGATGGCCAGATAACACAGAAAAACAAAGAGAAGGAAAGGAAATGGAGGAGAACCACGCAGGAAAAAGAAAGAAAGAAAACCAAACAACCCAAGTCAAACCCACTTTTTCCTTAAAATCCTCCCATCCAAGTATTTAATATAAAATAGTAAAATATCTACTTCCACTTACTCTAACTCAAATTCAAATAATTAAATAATCCTTTAAACACAATTAATCAATAATTAATCTCTTTCTTTGACTTTCCCATTGACTTGTGTGTATGTTATATATATTTACATATATACAACATATAAACTCTCTCTTCCCTAAATTTTCTCTTTTCCAATAAAACACAATTACACTTAATTCAATTACAACAACTATTATACCAAACTTCTAGGGTATATTTTGAGATATTACAACACTTGAGAAGATGCACATGGTGGTGCATAGGAGAGGGACTTATGTGTTGCCTTCAGCTGAGCCTGCAGCTCTGGGGGACAGGCAGAAGAGAGCACGGGTCCAAGAGGAGTCCGACTCGGATTCTCTTGACCTAGATGAGGATGCTCCAGTTTCAGAAAGTCAAGAGGTACTTCTGAGGATTGAGGCCCTGGAGGGCAAAGTGGATCGGCTGGATGGCAAGGTGGACCGTAACCATGCTGAGGTTTTACAGCAGTTGGAACAAATTAATAGCAACCTTGCGAAGATCTTGATTCTCCATCCCTCGGCTGCATCATCTTCACGTCCGCCTTTTCCATAGATTTTGGGTTCCTTGCTTTATTTTGTTTAGTGTATTTTTGTTTTTATTTTTTTTATTTTTGTTTTCATGTTAACGTTTTTATATTTGGATATTTTATTTTTATATATTGTACTTTTGTTTTTGAACTTTTATGTTTGTGATGGAAAGCTAGGGTTTTGCCTCACCAAGTATGATGGAAGACAGGTTGTCCTTTAACTCTTTTTATTTATTATTCTTGTTTTACATTGAGGACAATGTAAATTTAAGTGTGGGGTACTCTTTAAGCTTTCCTTTAATTTTTGTTTTGTTTTGCTTATTGTGTCTGTTGTGCATGGCATAATTGTTGAAATCTTATTGATCTTTTCTTTGATTCGAGCATTATAGTTGAGACTTTAGTATCGGCATAGAAATGAGCATTTGAATTCATTCAGGATCAATTTTCACATTCTGCAATTCATGACATATAAATCTTGGTGAACCCACCTGTGTGAGTTTTGAGCCTCATAAATTTGATATTATTGTCAATTGATTTTCTTTTCTTAAGTGTGCACCTTCATGATTTTGCATCTTTAGAGTTTTCTTTTGCATACTAATTGAACTCACATTATGATTTAATCTCAAGTTTTAAAATGATGAAGGCAAATTAGGTTAGCCCCTTTAGCTTAAAAAGACTTCC
This sequence comes from Garcia nutans, assembly GCA_947685225.1. Lineage (NCBI taxonomy): Eukaryota > Viridiplantae > Streptophyta > Magnoliopsida > Malpighiales > Euphorbiaceae > Garcia > Garcia nutans. The sequence goes on from CANTUV010000005.1 coordinate 21,535,475, forward strand.
CTTAATATTGATTTCCTTAGTGAGCCAAGTTGAGCCATTGACCTTTTCTTGTTTGATCAACACAATTCTCAGCTTAACATGTTCTTATTATCATCATACCTATGCATTAAGGAATGGAGTTTTATGATTTGACAATTGGTTAGTTTATTTCAAAGTGCGGGGTAAGTAAAAAAAAATGGTATTGCTATTTGGGGTTGAAATGCATACTTTGCACATTGTGTTGGATTAAGAGTTGATTATTCTTTTCCTCTACATGTTAAGCTAGATGATATATGCAATGTTATACTTTGTATATATATGTATTAAAAAAAATTATTATATATAATAAAAGAAAAAGAAAAAGAGAAAATATAAAAAAAAGAGATATATATATACTAAAGTCAAATATGTTCTAGCATTGGTTATCAAAAGAGGAATGTCGACTTATGCATTTTTCTTGATTATGCAAGTATGTGAGGTAGCAAGGGTTGGTGAGTATGCTATTTGAAGGAGTTATGAGTTCCTTAGCAAGAGTAGTGTCTAATTTAGATACTCCATTTCTTGATGCTCTAGCTTAAATGTCTTTTCTCACACCTTCACCTTAGCCCCATTGCATCCAAATAAAAGACCTTCGAATTATTTATTGAGAAAATCAGTGAGGGAGATTGGATAATTAAGCAAGTTTATGGCAGTATGCAGTCATGAGTGGTTTGAGTGATTAACCTTTGAAATCGAGTGAAACACTTAGATGAGAGATAAGATTTGTATGTCTGGATTAATGAATGAGTTAAGAAAATCCTTGATTGAACTAAATTGCAGATTATTTATGTTGTGTCTTAAAGGATTTCATCTTATATGCTGGAATTATAGTTAAGGTTGTTTGAGTTTTTAATTTATGCCATGTGAATTTGCTTGAGGACAAGCAAAGTTTTAAGTGTGGGGTAGTTGTTTTATTAGTTTTTTTTTATAGCTTTGTGTCTTGTTTATTATGATAATTATTTTTTTATTTAGGTATTTTGTTAGTTTTTATCAGTTTGTTTAGTGTTTTCATTAATTTTGGTAGTTTTAGTTTATTTCAGTGTTTATGTTATTTTTTATCTAGTTTTTAGTATGGTTTTATGTTTTGTTGTTATTGTCTATTTACTTCTTGTTTTAAGTTTATTTTGAGTTTTTGTGTTAGGTTGAAAAAGGTAAGGAAACAAATTGAAAGAGAAAGGGGCAGTAGCTGACATAGGCAGAGGACACGGCCAAGTCACTGGCCGTGTCCCATACCAAGTTAAAAAGGAAGAGCAAGTCACAGAGAGAGACACAAGCAAGGGACACGGCCAAGTCAGTGGCCGTGTCCCTCCAAAGAAGCTCAACACGGCCAAGTCACCTTCACTTGGCTGTGTCTCACTTAGTTCCAAAGCAAAAGAGAATTACATCTTCACAGAAGCTAACACAGGCAAGGGACACGGCCAAGTCAGTGGCCGTGTCCCTCCAAAATAGTCCAACACGGCCAAGTCAAGCTTCAACTGGCCGTGTCACTCAACTAAAGAAGAAAAGAAGGAATTCTGAGACAGAAGCGGACACATGCAAGGGACACGGCCAAGTCACTGGCCGTGTCCCTCCAAAGAGCACCCACACGGCCAAGTCACATGCAACTTGGCCGTGTCTCTCATGAACCAAAGCCGTAGCAAGTTTTTAAAGCAGACGATTCATATAAAAAGAAAAGGGAAGCTAGGGTTTGGGACTGTTGACAATTTGGAGAGCAGATTTAGCCGTCTGAGAGTGAGCTTAGGGTTTTGACAATTGTTTTCTTTAATTTTGATTACACTTTTGATTACTTTAGCTTAGATTAGATTGTTCTAGCCATTGATACATCCTTCTTGCAAGATTTGAACAAGAGATTCTTCAGAAGCTTCAAGGAGTTTGTAACTTGGTTTTGTTCTCAAACTTATTCTCTTTATTTTCATTGAAATTGTATTAATGGATATTATCATGTCTAATTTGATTTCTTTGAACATTAATGAGATGAGTATGTTTGATTGCATTATGAACTAATTTTATCTAGTCTAGGGTTTGTATAGATCTGCTATGATTGTATGAATTAGTTATTCTCTTAGCTAACAATTTCTTTAGCCTTGATTGAATGAAATATTGTTAATATATAATTGATTGGCCACTAATTATGTGTTTTAGGTATTAGATGATGGATTGAGAGATGAAGTCTAATGCTGGAACAATTCAATTAAGGACTTAGATGAATTAGAGATATAACATATTAAAAAGATTATTTCAATTGTAACAAAATTAGTTGAATGAGGTTTGAATGCGATAGCTTATTTCCTTGACTCGATTAATTAAGTTGTTTGAGATTTAATCTTTGAAATTAAATTAGTTAAGAGGAATAAATGTTCATACATATAAGTAGTAGAGAAGTGCAAACCCTAGACCTTTCTATCCAGTCAATCAATACATCAGCTTTAGTTTACTTTTATTTGTTTTAAACTTTAATCAATCTTCTTCATTATTTATAAATTTAAATTTCTTTAATTACTTGTTATTTATAATCTGATAATCAATTAGCCACTTTAGCTTCCTTGTGAGACGACCTTGGGGCGATAACCTTTGCTACAGCTACCTCATATACTTGCGAGTGACGCTTTCTGGTAGAGTTAATTCGAGCACAACATAAGGCCGACAATGACTCGGCTGGTATGCTTAAAAGGCAATGTGACATTCATGGAAGATGTTCAGTTCAACTGCTCTTTTGTGTTCCACCAAGCCAAATTGACCTACAAAATGGCATAAGGTAAGTGAACTTTTATATAAATTTTAAAGTATACTAATACTATTTTACCTGGCCCCAGGTTAAGCAACTTAAGAGATAGCATTAGGTGTGCACATGATGAGAGTTGGGAACTGCTACACGATCTGACAACCAAAAATTTAATCTCAAATACCCGACTCTCTCTTGGGAAATGTCAGGCACCCTCATAGGATTGTGCTCATATGCCCATACCAACAACAACAATAAAAATTAAATACATGCAAGAATAAGAATGGAATTAACATTGGTGGAAGAAGAGTACCTCGACAACCACCATGAAACAAATAAAAGACTTCTTATTTTTGTAAATCTTTTCTAGTCTATGATAGAGACAGGCAAGGCCGGCTTCACTCCTGCCGTAAAGCGGTACCATACTCATCTCAGTAAGGGCCCTCAACACTGACATATGGATGGCAGTTTCGGTGCTGCATAAAATAGTCAACCCTAGCAGATACAGTAAAAATCTTTGAGCACTTTGTTTGGTGCTTTCCCTACTAACTCATCCTTTGTAGTTCATCCAATAACTCCAAATCCGCTCAATTTTTATCTTGAAAGGCCCTTTTAATGATGGTTCCATACTAATTAACTGTTGGACTTCTTCGAATGTCAAAATATCATTGGTAAGAGGGACCGGAAGGCCATAGTACTGGATACCAGTTATGGCTATATAATCGCCTGGGCCAATGGTCATCTCTCTTATAGGTAGGTGAAAAGCATGGGTCGTGTCCATCCACCACTCCGACAATGCTTGAACTACACTCTTGTCTATTGGACACTCCTCAAATGGTAATTGCAAAATAAACTTTCAAAACTGCAATCTCGGACAATCCGTTTTACCCGAGAGGGTGTTACATCATACCATTGTCGGGCTTTATCGACACACCCTCCACCCCGGATAATGCAACGATCATGCTAACACGGAGCCAGGTAAGTTAACACAAGGTGAGTATATCATTATACTAATACCATTGATTTACAGACTAAATTTTTTTTTGTTATGTTCTATTTTTAGTCTATTTATTTACTTGTTTATTAAATTCTTAAACATAGTCCTCTACTTAATTTATTTTTCCTAAATCTTAAAGAAAAAAAATAAAAATATATATATAATAAAATAATAAATACATATTTGTGCGGTTAAAATATCAAATTGCATTGTTACCTTAGTTTTTTCACTTGAACTGCGATAAAGCTACATCCCAACTAGTGGACTTACAATTTCATTTTCATATCGTCGAATAAATTTTAATAACTCAGCATTGGATCGAGGTCCTGATCTCGAAACATGCATTTTCTCCTCAACTTTATGCTAAACTCTCTCATTTAACTATCAAAATATGCGAGTGTGGATGAATATGGTAGAAATGAGCCGAGGCTTATATAGAAAAATAGCAAGGGAAAAAGACAAAAATAAAAAAGGAAAAAATAGTATTCTCGTGAAAAAAGAAAAAAGAAAAGAAAAGAAAAGAAAAGTAAATATTACTGTTAATAAATAGTAAATGAATAGTTAGTGAGTAATGCGTGAATAGTGACTACACAGTGAATAAATAGTAAACTCAATTATTTAATTTAATTATTAAGATATTTCAGTGTACACAAATATTTTTGCATTTTTAAAATATTTTTTTGCACACAGCGAGGCAAGAAGATATAGGCATGATAAAAAATAGCTAAATTTTTTTCAAAATTTCTTTAGTTTCTAACTGACTATAATCATTTTTTGCAAATAACCAAATTACATTTAAGTCTAGAACTTACCTCGGTCTAGAACCCAAATTACTTTTAAGTCCAGAACTTACTTCGGGTCTAGAATCCAAATTACTTTTATGTCCAGAACTTACCTCGGGTCCAGTGTGACAAATGAAGTCCAGAACTTACCTTGGGTCCAGAACCCAAACTATTTTTTAAGTCCATTACTTACCTCAGGTCTAGAACCCAAATTCTAAACTTACCTCGGGTCCAGAACCCAAATTACTTTTAAGACCAGAACTTACCTCAAGTACAGAACCAAATTATTTTTAAGTCCAGAACTTACTTCGGGTCCAAAACCCAAATTACTTTTAAGTCCAGAACTTATTTTGGGTCCAGAACCCAAATTACTTTTAAGTCCAAAACTTACCTTGGATCCGAATCTAAATTACTTTTAAGTCCAAAACTTACTTCGGGTCCAGAACCCAAATTACTTTTAAGTCCATAACTTACCTCGTGTCCAAAACCCAAATTTTTTTTAAGTCTAGAAATTACTTTGGGTCTAGAACCCAAATTACTTTTAAGTTCATAACTTACCTCGGATCCAGAATCCAAATTACTTTTAAGTCCAGAACTTACTTTGGGTCTAGAACCTAAATTACTTTTAAGTCCAAAACTTACCTCGGGTTCAGTATGACAAATTAAGTCCAGAACTTCCAGAACCCAAATTATTTTTTTAAGTCCAGAACTTACCTCGAGTCCAGAACACAAATCCTAAACTTACTTTGGGTCCAGAACCCAATTCTTAAATTCACCTTGGGTCTATAACCCAAATCTTAAAGTCAACTTGGGTCTAAAACTCAAATTATTTTTTAGTCCAAAGCTCAAGCCAACCTTGGGTATAAAGTCCAGTATGGCTCTAAATCCAGTCAAAAATCACATTGTTTTTCACTCTTTTTTGTTATAGTCTCAGATCGTTCAAGCAGGGGGCAAATTATAGATCCTTAATTTTTGACCTAGTCCAATCCGATATTTTTAAACAGTCCAAAATAATTTTTGTGGCATTTTAATTAAATAAGATTTATTTTAATAATTATTTACAATATTTAATTTTAATAAAAATAAAAAAGAGAAGTAATAATAAAAAGGATAAAAAATAATAATTAAATAAATAAAAATCAGCGACGGAGAAACCAGCAGCGAATTGGCTAGCCCGCGCCCAGCGCCTGCAGAACTTCTTCACTAGCACACTTTTGTATGTCTGGCCCGCGCACGGTTTTGCCAAAACCCTATTCTACTTGGTTTTTAAATTTGTTTCCTAAAATGTTTTTTATTTCCTTAGCCAATTAGTATTAGGTTTTAATTTTTTTTTTCTTATAAATACTACATTAAATAGAACCTTGAAGGGGAAATTTTTTTTTATCAGACATTGGACTTTTGGATTTTTTCAGCCAAAAAAAAAAAAGAGAACCATGAAGGAGTAGAAGGCAGTGAGCAAGAAACAATAATCCATCAAAGGCAGCCTACACTGTCTTTATTATTGTTCAACCAGAATTTAAAGATTGTTGTGGAACCAACAACGAAGGTTTGAATCTCTATTTCTTTGCTTATCTTTACAGTAGCTTCATCATTCAAATTTGAATAATTGTTTAAACGTGCAATAGATGATCAATTATTCTACTTATCATCCAAACTCTATTTGAAACTCTAAAATCTATTTTTCAAAACACTAATACCTTAATACCCATAAAACATATTTTTGAAAACTAAAGCCCTAATTACACTTTTCTAAAACCACAAAACACAAATCTAATTTCTTAAACCCTAAGTTATTCAATCACAAAATCTTAATTAACTCTGTTTTCAAATCTTCACAGTAGCTTGTTCCATTAAATCACCATAGCATTAGATTATTCAAATAATGTTTTAAACGTCCAGTAGTCATATTATATATAAGTATTTATCAAACAATCCATGTTAAAGTGGTCTTAAAATTTTTATAATAATCATATTTTGATAAAACCCTAACTCCACTAAACTCTAAGACCCAAACCCTAATTACTTAAATCCTAAATCTTAAACCTTAACTTTGTTTATTTAATGGATTGAATTCTAATTTTATTTATTTATTTTATTATGTGATTTGTTATATGTTAATAATGAATGGTTTATTTTATTTTATGAATGGTATGCTTTTATTTATAATTAGATGATTGGATATTATTTTATTTGTCTTAGTTTTATAATTGTAAGAGGTATGTTTCTGCTTTATGGGTATCTCACTAGTTAAATATCTTGTAATTTATTTTATTTTAAAGTTTTTTTGGACCAATGTAAATGATACGGTTCCACCTTTCAGTGGGTGTCCTATTTAGTTTTAGACATGGACGATGTAAGGACATGTTTCCATCCTCGGATGGGTGTCCATTTATTTATTTTATTTGAACATTACTTTGATTTTAATATAATGATGCTTTATTTTAATTGTCGCATGTAATATGGATAATATTGTTATATTTTAGAATTTTATAATATTAAGACCAGCAAAGGAGGTCAGTTCTAATGAACCGGGCGTTGTGGTGGTGCTGGGCTATTTATCACCTTTCCCACACTAACCCAACTTTTTGAACCAATTAGGGGGTTGGGGATTCCTTAGGAATCGAGTTGTCCACCCCTTTCTTTTTCCCAGCCCATTCGGGTGGTGACTCCATTTTCTCTAGGCTTAGGCCCGTGTTCTCTAAGGCCCCGAGCCTAAATAGTGTTGAAGTCGGAAGAACCATTCCACCGGGAGTGGGGGCAAAAATCCCCTCTCTCACACGGGCAACACGGACATCTAACTCACGCACACGATGCAATCTAATATGATGCAATAGAAAATAACATGATAAGAAAGAATAAAATAATATAAAGACCAATGAAATTAACTTCTCTTATCCACAAACATTCTAACTGTGAGCGGGGATTTTTTTCTCTACTCCCGGTGAAATGGTTCTTGTGACTTCAACACTGGTAGCCTCAGAACCTTAGAGAACACGAGCCTAAGCCAGAAATAAATGGAGTCTCCACCTGAATGGGCTGGGAAAAAGAAAGGGGTGGATGACTCGATTCCTAAGGAATCTCCAACCCCCTAATGGGTTTGGAAAGTTGGGTATGTGTGGGGAAGGTGAGAAATGGGCTAGCACCGCCATAACACCCGGTTCATTGGAACCAGCCTCCTTTGCAGGTCTTAATATTATAAAATTCTTAAATATAGTAATATTATCCATATTACATGCAATCATAAAAATAAACAAATACTTTATTAAAAATCATGCGAAGGTCCAAACAAAACAAACAAATAGGCACCCATCCAAGGATGAAAACATGCCTTTACAATTTTCCAATGTCCAAAACTAAATGACACACCCATCGAAAGGTGAAAACATGTCCTTTATATTAATTCCAAGATATGAAAACAATTTAAATTACATGAAAATTAATTAATGAGGTACCCAATCATGGAAACATGCCTCTTACAATTTTAATAAACAAATAATAATTGAGAAAAAATATTCATGCATCATAAATTAAATAAACCAAACATCAAAATTAAATAAATCAATCATCAAAATATATAATAAACTACATAATCAAATCTAAAATCAAATAAAGCAATAAATATATAAATTTAGGGTTTGCATCTTGAATTAAAGTTTTTAGAATTTTAATAAATAAATTAGGATTTAAAATAAAGGAAGTTAAACACAAAGACTTATAATACACAAATAAATATTAACCCCTTCGATGAGCCCATACAGTGGTCTCGCTAGCTGGTTAGCGGAGGGGTCAAGGGATAGCGCCCCTTGCGGGGTTGGGGGCAGCGACCCAAAAAATTTTGAAAACTGGTTTTTAGGGTTGTAGGTTTTGGTGTTGAAATTAAGATTTTAGGGTTTGAGATTTAGAAAATAGGGTTTTGGGTTTATGTAAATAAAATTGAGCTTATGAAAATAAGATTAAAAATTAGGTATTTGGAAAATTTGATTAAGGTTTATAAGTGAAAATCAAGAACTTGAATTATTTAATTAAGATTAGATTCTATGATTTAAAGTTTGGATCAAATTGAATACTAAAGGTAAGACTTGTTGAATGAAATTCCCAAAGTTATGTTTGAAGTAATAATAACAGTATGCTAAATTAATAAAATAAGAGGAATGGAATTTAACCTAAATGAATTAATGAATTAATGGAGATGCACCTGTGTCGTAGGCTCCTCAAATTTTCAATGTGTTGAATCAAACCTGATGTTTATTACAGCTTGAATCAGCTCTTGTTATTGGTGAAGGGAAGCAATTGCTTGAGACAATTGTTATATGGTTACTATTTACTCAACTGCTTCTTGATGATTAGGGTTTCATAAGGCTATTATCCTCGCTTTCCTTTACTGCCAATTTATTAATCCCAGTTCCTCCCTTGATTTTTGATATTGTTTTCTCTCTTGTACTACCAATCTGTTAATCCCAGTAGCCCTCCCAATCCTACTCTCTGTCTATGTTGCTCTTTTTTGATAATTAGGATTTTGTTAAACTTCTACTGTCTCTTTTTCTTTACTGCCGAATTCTTAATCCCCCATCCCTTTTTTTTTCTCATATTTATAAGGAAACCAACACTTTAACTTAAACATAATCCAACTCTCATAAGTTAATTAGGAAGTCTAATGGTCGGTACAATTATGTTTAGTACTCAGATTAAAGGCTGAAATTGACATGGAGTGCACTCATATCAACTTGGGCTAGCCTAATCGATATGAGATAGATTCCATATCAATTTAGGCTAGCCAAATCGATATGAAATTGCCTCATATCGATTTGGCTTGCCAAAATCGATATGAGGCACTTGCCCATATCGATTTGGCAAGCTTAAATTGATATGGCCAGTACCCATATCGATTTGGCCCTCCCAAATCGAGGAAAACCAACTCAATCAAAACCATTAATTTTGACTCAAACTGGTCCAAAATAATTAAATTTTCAGCCAATATTTTTGCAATTTTGATATAACTTCCAATTTAATCCTAAAATTAGGTTTAAGAAATCTAAATTCATAATGGACCAACATAAACCTTTTAAATTTAAACAAGTCCAAATTTAAGGGTCTACACTAACCTTCCCATTTCTCTTCTGAACTAGGACTATATTTGCCAACCATGTTGAATATGTTATCGGCTCGATAAATCTGCAAGCCAAAAATTTCTCCACCTCTTCTTTAATTTCCAAGGGCCATTATCAACATTCTGAGCTTTTGCTTAACCAGCTTCATTTGTTCATAACTTGGAATCCTGTGGACTGCTATAGCTAGATCAATCCATCTCATGTCCTTTGCCTCCCAGGCAAAATAGCCAAAGAATTCTTTCAATAGTTTTATCAAACCCTGCTTATTGTTGTAACATGATGCAATGTGTGTAGCTTTTGGATTTTCATTAGTGCCATGATTTACTAACTCTTTTTATTCTTTTATTTCATTTATTAATTTTTCATTGTTTGAGTCAACAAGAGACAAAATGGATTAACTAAAAGGTGAACTATTTATTGAAAATGAAATTGTTTGTTATAAACAAATGATTAAAAGAAAAATTACATGGAAATTTAAACTCGACTCAAAGGACTTAGACTTTGAGGAAGACTCTGGTGAGGACTGGGGCTCTGATTGGAACTCTACCCCCAACTTTATTTGAGAACTTGGTTGAAACTCTGACTGGAAATCTGACTTTAACTAGGAATCTAATTGGGAATCTGACTTTGACTCTATGGAATCTGACGTGATTGGACTTGACTCGAGATGACAATGGCTTTAACACTAGCTTTCTATCTCACCGTTCTTCTTATAAGTCAAATTTTATGGATGGGGTTGGGGTGGCAAGCTTCATTAGTTGAATATGGAAAGAGATGATATCTCTGACATCTATTAGGTCTTGGATCTTGTGTTTCAAATTGAGGCACATATCTTTCTTATGCCCATTCCTCTAGCGGTAGGCATAATATTCAATTTTCTTATATCCCTTTGGTAGAGGATGTGGGGGAGGTTCCAGTTTCAAAGGCATGATCAATTGAACCTCCATGGTGTTGTCTATAATTTCGCTAAGCCTCATATATGCAAACTACCACTTTCTTTTATCTCTTGCCTTGGTGATATTATTTGATGCCATTGGGCTATCCTTCACAGGCTCTTTTTGGTTCTAGTTTGCACTGACTAGTGGATCAACAGTTAGGATTATTTTAATGTTGGCTAGTTGGGTGGTCAAGGTGGTAAGGGCTCCAACATATAGTAATACACTTCTACTAGGTGATAAGGTCAACTTGGAAGTCCTCCCGTTACTTCCTAATGAGACTAGTGAGGTATGTCTATGGAGTGATAAGGGCCGTCTAGAAATTTTCTTCTTGCTTCTCAAAGATATCAGCAAGAGTCAGCTATAAATTTTCTTCTTGTTATTGGAGAGGAGCCTCAACTATAAGGTTGGGGTTAGTATTTTATGCCATTTGGACCTAAAGAAGGTAAACACAAAGGTTTAGAAAAAAAACAGAAAAAGAAGGACTCAATCCAAGCAAGTATGGGTCATATAGAAATAAAATGGTCTATCATATGCTATACTTCTCCTAAAATGGATTGTAGCTGATTAGCTAGACAGGTGTCTAAATTCTAAAAGAAGGTGCTATGGGATGTCCTTGCATGGCTGATAGAGGCAATGATAAGTCATCTTCAATGGACATGGCATGGTTCCTAGAAGAAAAAGATAGGGATAGTAAGTATTTAGACCATATGCAACTTGAAGATAATGAGCTAAGTGTTTGGGTGTTTGACAAGGTCTAAGTAGATGTAGAATCCATGAGTGCATGGGAGTTTTTTTTTAAAGGAATTTTTGCACAAGGTAGGATACCCTAAATTCTATGTTTGTACAAGTCTTTTTAAAGGTTTTAATGTGATGTACATGGATGCATGGAAAAAAGTTTTCATGTGGTTTATGTACAAAGACTTAGCTATTATGGCACATAAAACCTAAGCTCTGGTTTTAAGGACATTACATGAAAGGGTTAAGGGTGGCTTGGTAACAAAAAGTTCTATCTCATTAGAGTAGCGACATAACTAACCACATGTCTGATAAAAAAATCTAGCGAGGGTCCAACAATTTATGTATGCTCGTTACACCCTGAAAAGGATTCGAGGATTCATTATGGGTGGGATTACTTTCACTATCCCCAATATACCTAAGGAAATTTTCCAAGTAGATGCTATTTGTTATCTCAAGGTTTAATCCTAAATAATCTAAGGTTAAAAGAAAAAGTGATGCACGAAAAAGTTCAAATTTAATAAAAAGCCAAGCAAATTTTACTTTGAAAAGGTTTAAGCCTATTAGTCCAAAAGAGATTTTTCTTTTGAAAAATAATTATCCCCAGTGGAGTCACCAACTATGAGACCCAGCACGAGTACTCCTTTCGGCCCAACCCACGAGGGATGTAAAGTCAGAGTGCTAAAAATTTGGCTAAGTGTCACAAAAACTGCCAAGGTCACTCTGCATTCATTTTATATGCTCGGTTCAAGTAAAATAGTTTTGAAAATGAGTTACCACTCAAATTTATTTTTAAAATGACAAAATTAAAAAAAAACTATAAATTGACTCCAACATTACCCAAACGATAAAAAAATAATAGCCTCGAACTACAAGATGGATTTAAGGGCTAGGTTTAGTCCTATTTTAAGTAAAAAGAGTTTGGCCTTAGATTAAATAAGATCTTACAAAAATGAATTTTATGATATGCCAATTACGACATGAGATGACATTTTAAATAAGACTTACTCACACATAGTAAGAGAATGAAATAAAGTGCAAAAAATTAAAATTAAATTTTACATATCAAAACCATAAATAAGGGGGATCTCAACTCTAGCCTTATGGATTCTAGGTTGAGCACACATTCTTCTGCTACTGTTGCTTACTTGTGATTGAAAACTATTTGTTTCAACTAACTCTTTAGGTGTGTCCCAAATATGAGAAACTTCAGGTGACTTATGTTTTCAAAACAACAATTTTATCTGATAGCAAAAGGCTAAAGATTTGGGAGGGAGATTTATTTTAGAAAGTGGACTTGATACTTGGAGTGAAATTCCAAGTGGGCCTGCATATCCCACTTGAATAGGAATCAAAGCCCATGTAGTTCTAACCATTGTGAGAAGATAGGTTTTAAACTCAAAATGGGGTCTACCCCAAGCTATGTGAGCTTAACTCTACATTGATTTTAGGTTTCAACTTGATGAAAACCTCTAAAAACATATTAGGTTCAATTAAGTTTAAATTAATTTTAGGCATAACAGGATGAATCTCTAAAACAAAAGTGATTTTTTGTTCAACTAAATGAATCCCTAAAACTAAAGTTAATCTTAGGTTCAACAGGATGAATCTCTAAGTTTTTAAATTGATTTTAGGCTTAATTGGATGAAGCCCTAATTTAGAAAATAATTTTAGGCTCAACTGGATGGAATCCTAATTTGGAAAATGATTTTAGGCTCAACTGGATGAAACACTAACTTAGAAAATGATTTTATTAATTAGTTAATTTTAAGAACCAAATGATAGTCCTTAAAATTAGGGCAAAAAGGGATGAATTTTAACTTTTAATTTTGAAAACCAAAGGATGCTTCTCAAAATTAGGGCAACATATTTAATTTAGAATTGGAAAACATAAAATAAAAGGTAATTGAGATAATATTACCTTCCTTCTTAATGGTTTAGTTGGTGGAGGCTTAAGAGTGTCATAGAACCTTAATTCCACCTTCATTTGGGTTAGGGTTTTCACTAATGAAGAAAATTAATTTGATCTAGCATATGGAAAGCTAAAACAAAGAGGACTAGCACTAAAATTGGCTAAAGAAGCAAATTTTAGGGCCATTCAAACTAAAGAAGAATGAACTTTTTTCCTAATGAAAAGAAAAGAGGGAGAGAAGAAGAGCCAACTAGCAAATAGGAATTGCTTGGTTGGAAGGTGTGTGGTGAAATGAAGAGAAAGGGCCTATTTATAGAAGTTTGAAAGGCTAAAATCATAAAAATTGAAACGTAGGCATCATGTCACCAAAAGGGGAGCTACGTGGCACTTTTTGGCCTCCCCGTGGCACCACTGGGTGCTGCAAGGGCCATTGTGGCTGCCATAGGTCTGTTGTGCTTGTTGCATTGCCGCAACGGGCCTTATATTACACATTAATTTTCCTTGGGCTATTCTCCTACCTCCGATGTCCATTTTGAGTGATTAAAGTTGTGTTATGACTATAATAGACTGAATTTTAATTTTATGATAAAAATTTTGGGTCTAGATATGTAAAAAATTAATGTATACTTTAGTACAGTTATGTTTACATTTTGTAAATTAATATATTAATCAAAATTTTTTTTTATCAAACTTACATATTTTTTTGAATCAATTTGAGAAATGACAATCAATCTTAACATCAATTTGAGGATCAAATATGACTTCATCCAATTCTTGTAGCCATTCAATGTAAATACTTCAACATTCAATGAAGTTAATTAAAAAATTGAAATTTATATGATAAATTAATAATATTTTAATTGACTAAAATTTATACTTGACATATGGAGTAACCTCAGTGAAGTTCAAAAAAATGTAGGTGTGAGCTGCCATATATACATTATGGTCCAACTTTGTTCTTGTTGCTCTTCCATATGGCCGACCAAGATAAGTAAAAGTTAATAAAGTCATTCTTATTGGTTAAAAACCCCATCATTGTCATTTCTAGGCACTTGTCCCATAACCTTAGTCACATGAGGCTCGAAATAATGAGAACAAAATTTTGATACCTCTTCAACTATGTAAGCATTACATATGGAAGATTTAACTTTTACTTTATTTTTTACATTCTTCTTTAAGTGTTGAATATACTATTCAAATGGATACATGCATCAATACTGAACTGGTCTAGCTAACTTCGCTTCAAAAGATAAATGTACTAGCAAATGTTTCATTGAATTGAAGAAGGTTGGATACACTCAATTCATGAAGTATTATTGTTATATCTTCTTCGAGTTTCTCCATTATAATACATTAATTGTTGTGGTTGTTGAATCTTTTAAAAATAAATGTAACTATATAATGGCTTCCCATACATTATGGGGTAGTAATTCCCCTAATGCAATTAGCACCAATCTCTGCATAAAATTATGGTAATCATTTATGTTCATTTTGAACAACTTATATTTCCTCATATCTACACATTGTCCCATATTTGACACATAATCATCTAAAAACTTCAATTGTTTTATCGACTGACACAACACTCATTTTTTATTTTGATGCAAAGTGTACCTTGCTTTAGGATACCACCTAGACTATTCATCCTGTTCCAACTCTAAACATTTACAAAATATCTTCAAATCTTCCGTAGCTTTGGCATTATCTTTAGATTTCCCTTGAACATTCATAATGGTATTAAAAACATTTTTCAAAACATTTTTCAATATGCATCACATTGAGATTATATCTTATTTGATTTGAACTACAATACGACAAATCGTATAAATTGTTTCTTTTCTTCCATATGCTATTTTTAGACCTCATACCATTATTAATATGATGGTATCAAGATCAGTTACTTTTCTTAATTTGATGCAAAGTGTAACTTGCTTTAGGATACCACCTAGACTATTCATCCTATTCCAACTCTAAACATTTACAAAATATCTTCAAATCTTCCCTAGCTTTGGCATTATCTTTAGATTTCCCTTGAACATTCATAATGGTATTAAAAACATTTTTCAAAACATTTTTCAATATGCATCACATTGAGATTATATCTTATTTGATTTGAACTCCAATACGACAAATCGTATAAATTGTTTCTTTTCTTCCATATTCTATTTTTTAGACCTCATTCCATTATTAATATGATGGTATCAAGTTCAGTTACTTTTCTTAATCCCAATTCATTTACTTGATCAAAAATTTATTCCCCTATTTGGATCAATGGTGTTTATAGAAACTCTATGGTATTCTTACGAAAATATTTTTTTGTCCCATTTACATGGATGATCATGGTTCAAAAACTTTCTATGGTTGTCAAACCAATAAATTTTTTCCCTTGATGAGGAAAGGTAAATTTCTAAGTATACTCCATACTATTTGGATAAGCTAATCTCCTAGCAGTACTTTATCTAGACAAAATCGCATATGCTGGAAAAAGTCAAAAGTTAGGTAAAAAGTCAAAAGTTAAATGTAAAAAAGTTAAATATAATTTTTATTAAAAAATAAATTAAATTAAAATTAATTATGGATAGGAAGAAGAAAATTTTCTAATATTTTAATAGTTAAATATTTTGTAATAATATATATTGTTGAGGGGAAAAATTGGAATTATGATAATATAAAAGTCTTCTTCTTCTTCTTATTTATCACTTTGGCCAAAATTTTAATGGGAGCAAGGAAGAGGACTTCTTCTTCAGCTACATCTAATTTCACAAGATTTTTCCAGAATTTTAATGTGGTTTTGAGGTTGATGCAAAGATTCAAGTTTCTTTCCTTTTAAGCTTGTTTCTTGAATTTTTAAATTATGTAATTGTAAGAGTAGAGATAAATTGGCTTGAATTGAAATAGGAGATGTTTATGGAGTGATTGTGATGTGTTTATTGAGTTGGAGGTTAAATTAGTTAAGATGAGCATGATTGGCGAAGTTAGAGTTCATGGGTAAATATGTAAAATTTGGGGTTTTGAAGGAGGTGGCTAAATTATAGAAATGGATTGTTTCGATGTTGTTTTAATGCCTATGTGTTGATTTTATAGTTGGATGATGGAAATGAATTGGTTTTCTAGGATTTTGAGAAAGGGTAGTAAGGGGGGAAATTAGGGTTTTTATTGGAAGTTTTACAGAATTTGTGTAATTAGTGGCGGTTTGGTATAAATTAAGCATGGAAATAATTCTAAATGAATAATTTTGCTTGTTGAATGAATTATGTGTGCTTAGGCCAAATTAGTATAAGTAGTGAAGCTTAGGCCTTTTGGATTTGAGGCTTGGAATATGTTATTAGGTTGATTTGGCAGCTAAGAAAGGCTAGTACATACTTTATTAACATTTAATTTCAATATTCATGTTTGGAATTATTCATTTCTTCATAATTTAAAGGATGTTGTTGTTCCTTTAAAGTGGCATTATGCATATGTAATACCCTCATACCCTAAATTCGCATAATATATATACCTCATATATGCAAAATACATATTTAGGATACAAATCTACTATAATAAATTCATATAAATGTCCTTAATTTAATATTAAAAATAATTTATAAATTTGTAAAAGAAAATCTTTAGAAATAATTCTCTAGAGTTTTGGTTGTAATTTCAGTATTCACCAAATCATCAAACACACAACCTGCATGAAATTGAATACTCCCAATATTTTCATTTTCAAAAGTCTTCCCAATTCTCCAAAACATATTCATAAAACATTCAACTTATTTTTCTTAATTACATTTATATATATGCATCATAATCTCAATTCTTTACTTAATAAACAAGACTTAAGTATTATTATACATAAACAAGAATACATAATAATTACCAAACTTTTACATGTATGCAGTTGTCAATGTTGGTCATGTAGCACCCTAGATCTTCATATACCAACCACAACCTGGATCTTTCGAATCGGCAACTCTCTCACCTACGCGATTCATACAATCGTGTTAAGCATATAGTTTAGTTGTACAAGTTTAAAACAACATATATATACATTTTAATACTTTTCCTCATAATGTAACTTGCAATATTAATATAAACACATTTCATGTATAATTCATTCATCATATATACATATATGTATTCAAACCCATAATCACACACATTCACACATACATTGGGCCCAATAACCGCTATACAATCACTAGTTCTAATTCTCACAATAATTTCTCAATCTAGCTCTGCTCATGTCCATTTATCTCAATCTTATGACCTAGCTATGCTCAAATCTATTAATGTATGCATAATCAATCTCAATAGTTTTGGGTGAGTAATTGTATAGACTCCATATACACAATAACATATTATTCTTTCACATTCTCATCTCTTTGTCACATTTCTCAAATTCCATCACATTTACTCTTTCCTTCATAGTTTTCACATTTTTCTTTCTCATTTCTTGTCACATTGCTCACTTCTCATCTTTTCTAATCAATTTTAGCATATTTCACATTTTATGCATCATGCATATATCCATTATAATATCCATTCTACGATGGCTCATCTTTCATGCCTCATGCATTAATCGCTCTCTTAATTATATCGTATACATATCCTTATCAACTCCAAACATGAAAGTGGCATAACACATTCTCAAATTGACAATGTGCTATGCCAACAACAATATTATTCAAATAATTATTATTAAAAATATGTACTAAACTTATTTGCTTCAAAAATCACTTCAAACCCCTTTCCAAGCTGAAGCCCTAAACTCCACCACTTTTACTACTATGGCCTGCACATACATAACCCAACAAGAAGCAACATTATCCATTTAAAATAATTCACATACTAATTCTATAAAATTTAATCACTAATTACTCAATTTCCCACCAATTCCCAACAAAACCCAAATTTCTTCCCTTACTACGTTACCCAAACTTCAACTATCTATATTCACTTCCATCACCCAACCATAAATTCATTAGATATGCATCAATATAATATTAAAACAACTCATTTTCACAAGTATAGAAACATCTTTCAACAACCCTAATTTTCACATAATTAACATATCCATAAACCCTAACTTTACCAAAACTTACTCATATCAAATTTTCAGCCATAAAATCATAATATTTGTACTAAAACAATATTAATTCATCTCATTACAACAATTAAAATCAACCATATTAAAACCACAATTTCCACATTATCATCCCATAACCCTAAATTCACAATTTATGCTTATCTCGATAAATTGGTCATCAAATCATCACATATCCACTATATTAAACTCAATTACTATCAACTTTAACCATTGAAACATATTTTCTTTCTCTAGACCAATCTTACATAACCTTAAAACTAAGAAAATAAAGCTTTAAAGAGAAAGAACTTGAATTATTGGTTTTCCTTCAAAACCAACTTATTTTCTTGTAAAATCTTGCAAAATTTAAGTAATTGAAGAAGCAAAAATCACTCTCTCATTCCTTAAGAATTTTAAACTCCCATGGTGAAATAAGAAGAAGAAGGTTTCTTTTTATTTTCTTTATTCATTCCCAGCCATATATATTAATTTATTAACTAATTTATTAA
The DNA here is from genome assembly GCA_947685225.1 of Garcia nutans. Taxonomy (NCBI): domain Eukaryota; kingdom Viridiplantae; phylum Streptophyta; class Magnoliopsida; order Malpighiales; family Euphorbiaceae; genus Garcia; species Garcia nutans. The sequence goes on from CANTUV010000005.1 coordinate 21,554,267, forward strand.
TTATTTTATTATTTTAATTATCATCTTCCCAACACCAAATGTATATATATATGTTAGGTATATCTTAATATATATTTATATGCCATTTATAATTTATTTATTTATTATGTATATTTTTACTCATGTATATTTAATGTATATTTAATATATGCATCAAGTATACACAATATATATATATATCTTGCATATATTATGTTTATATCTTGTATTTTTCTATTAACTGCCCTCCAAATTAATTATTTAATCATATTTAAAGTTCACGAGTGTTACAAGATAAATGTGCGTGTGATTGTGATTATGTTATGTTGGTTGAATTTGATAAGATAAATAGTAATGTTTTATGCAATGTGATGTGAAAAATTTGAAAATGAATCATATTGTGAATGTGATTAAGGGTTATGTGAAATGAGATTGAAAATGTGAAAAATGGTTGTGGTATAATGTGAAAGGTGAAGGTGATCATGGAATGAGATGATCACATGAAACATGTGAAAATTGTGAAAAAGAAATGATAAATGAGATAAAAATGAGGAAAATGCATAATGTGTATGTGTATGTCTACCTTGCATACTTACTTGTTCCAGAATATTAAGGTCAGTGCTATCGAGTTGGCATGTCAACAATACATTATGACTTTTATTACACCTCTGGACGAGATACACTGATATCACCTTTATTATTACCCCTTCAGACGAGACACGTTGGGGACGCACCTTTGGGCGATATTATATGACACTCAGATCCTCGGTGTCAATAGGGAATGCACCTTCGAGCAGTATTATATGATACCTAGATCCCAATGTTGATAGGGGATGAGTCTTTGGGTGGTATGATATGACACTTAGATCCCCGGTGTCGCGATAGGCTAAATCAATATTTCTAAAACTTAGATATTGTGTAGGGACTTGTTTGGCCTAATGTCTGTGTATATGATATGTATATTGAATTTAAAAGTTGATGCTTATTATATGAGTATTGCATATTGAATGAGGCAAAATGCAATATTATGGCATGAGGAAAAGTTTTGGTTTTTAAAAATTTTTTGTTAATAAAGTATGCACTACTAAGCTTGTGAACTTAGTTCGGTTGAATGTATAGCATGGGTAAAAGGACTGCAGAGCAGGGAGATCTAGGTAGATCTAAGTAGGTATTGGACTTGAGATTGACATTTGTAGATAGAGTTTTGCCACAAGACCGACCCTGACAGTGCTACATACATGTATTATTTTGATTATTGCATATTTTGGTTTATGCAATGAAATCATAGCACACATATCTTAAATAAGTTTTGGGAATATTATGCATATATATGTATATTTTTAATGAGTAATGTTTTTTTATGGAGCTCTTGAATGTAAATTAATGAAGTGGTGGTTTTGGTGGAAATGAAAATATTAGGAGTGTATTTTTCTATTATAGGTTTGGTGTGTTAACTTGGGATTTTATAGAATTATAGAAAAGACTGATGAATTTTTTTTCCGAAATTTTACATTCAACTATAGCTAAATTTTTTTTAGTTATATATTTATTATTAAATGGTAAAATTTACAGATATTTATTGTAGTACCTTTTTTATCTTAAATATGTATTTTATGTATACTGAATATATATTATATATATTTAGGGTATAAGAAACATGCCATCTCTGATAATTGAGAATGGTATTAACATCCATGCCGCAATTCAATGTCTAATGAGTCCAACATGATATAAAATCATCAAGCTTCTGGATTTGGAGGTTACTTTATTTAATCTTCTCTAAAACCTAGACTAGATGCATCAACATTGTCTAATCCATATGCATAATGGAAACTTAACCAAAAAACATCATAAATTATTTGTTGATACCAATTAACAAATTCTACACTCGACTTCATAATTACTTGTTCAATGGTACTATAAATACATGTTCCTACTTGGGTAGAGCTCACACAAAGTAATTCAGAACAAACCCAAATTAGTAGATGGAATCTAACATCATCAACCATTATAAATATTCGATGATGGCACATTGTACAAGGACATCTAATCTTACTGTGTTGCATAAATACATATCTAGTCAATATGTGTTTATGATGTTTTTTGGGTTAGGGTTAGGGTTCCTAAATTATTTGTCTAATCTTACTCTATACCATTCATAAAAACTCATATTGAGAGTGCAATCACTATTGAACCATTTGTACATCTAAGAACTCTTTGAATTCAAGTTTTCCCTAAATAATTTTTTGAACCAATTTAGACAAATAATTCATGCTTATTAATCTTTATTACATATTAACATTAAATCTCCACATAATGTCTTCATTGACAAGGGATAAGAACCTAACCCATTAAAAAATTATTGGCACAACATCCATAATTTTAGATATACTAAAAGGAGTAATACAAAGGGATGATTAAATATAATAATAATAATCATAATAAGTTTAAAAAAAAAGAAAAGAAGAAAGAAGAAATGAGTAGTGGAGATTTAATGAATATATATATATAAGTAAAAATACAAAAGGATAAAAAGGATAAGGATAAGAGACAAAGAAAAAAAAAAGAATTTTTCTTCTTCTCCTTCTTCTTTGCCAATTCTCCTTAAGAAATAAAAGGGAAGAGAACTCTTATTTAGCTACTCAAATTTTCACCTAAAATCAAAAGATTTCAAATGGATATTGAAGGGAAATAAAAGATTCCTGTAAGATATATTCTTTTTAAGCTTGATTTTATGAGTTTCAGATTATGTAAGTTTAAAAGGTTAAGAGAGAGTTTATACATGTTGAGAAAGATGATGTACATAGGAAATAGTTTGGGAATGAAGAGAATATGATGTTTATATGTTGAATTTGTGATTAATGGGTTTAATTGAGTTTGAATCAATAAGTTAGGGGTTATGGAACATTTGCATTAAGGGTTTTTATTTATGTATTTTGGTTAGGATTAGTGTAGTTAAAAATCAGTTTGAGTATTTTAAGCATGAGTATGTGTTTAATTGAAAGTTGAACCCTTACTGATCTAAGGGGTATGCTTTAGCCAACTTGATTCAAGGTGGTGAAGAAGTACTTTTTTTATTTTGAGACTTTCAAAGGGTTTTGGTTGATTTTTGGAGCTAATTGAGGTTTATACTTACTTTGGAAATATTTAATTAAAGTTGTTATATTTTGACATAAACTTGCTTTGGTATTATTTTTAAATTGTTACTTGATTATATTTGTGAAATTCTTATTAACCTTTATGAATTCTAATATAAATGTAAAGCAAGATTTGATTTGGTTATTTAAAAAGAAAACTAATACTTTATGGAACTTTTAGATTAGCTGATGGATTAAAGTATTTAAAAAAAGTCATTTGAAATATGGAAATTATATATATGTATATACTATGTGAGTTTTGATGAATTATGAGGAAATTATGAAAATGATGACTAGATGGATTTTGAAAGATTGATGGAAATTTTATTTTTTTTAATGCCCTACACATGTTTTTGATTTGTAATATTGAGTTTGGTACTGCTGAGTTGTCATGCCGATGATTATAGATGCATCACGATTTAATTATTATATTAATGCTTACGGACGAAATACTATGGTATTGTGATGCTTTAGTATCGAAACACTACGGTGTCAATGTGTAACACCCCTTCCCGACCTACATGTGTAAGCCGAGTAGAGGTGTCACACTATCCAAATGTTGCTACCAATTTTACATAGTCAAATTTTTGTTCCGATTTTACAGAAATTTTGCCAGAGGTTCGCCTAGAGATTTGGATCCCAAGTGTCGACAAAACTTGTTTTTCTGATTTTTGAAAACATTTTACACAGACCAATGTGAATACAATCAGTTTCCAATACACTCCCAATGAATCCACCTTATACCCTCAACTACAACCTGCAAGAAAAATTCGCACTTCTAATCCAGAATAAAGTAGAGATTTATTATTATTACATACCAATAACGTACAGTATCACATACTGACTCTCAATCTTATATACATATACATGCCACAACTAGTTAACTCATAACGAAAACTAAAGGCTACTCTGAGGTGCTGCGCTGTGTTGTGCTGCTCAATGCTAATCACCGAAATCTATTGCTCCAAACCTACGAGTCAAGAAAACTCAACTCGCTGAGCGTTGTCGCTCAGTGGGTACTTTACCAATAAAAATAAGAGTAGTATATGAAAGTATTCGAAATCAAAGGAAATAATTAATCAACAATCAACCCACTTTATACCAATAGAAATCATGATACATTCAGTGTGATATGCTTTCAATAGTGTAAAATCATAATTCAAACTCATTTGCATTACATAGTTCAACGAAAAATAATGTCTTTGATTTAGGCTCTACTGGTATATAGGGAACCATAGTGATAAGGCAATGGGCCTCCCCACTGTAACATAGGTGGCCCTCACCACCAATATCAGATCACAGGAATGGGCCTCCCCATCTTGGTTAACCAATGGGCCTCCCCATTGGCTTAAGTGGTCTCACCACTGAATAAAATATCATATCACAATAATGAGCAGTACTGCATGCGTTAGTATAGTGCACCATACCCATATCTACCACTCCCACTATCCGGTAGAGCAAAAAGATTAAAATGATTCAATTTAAGTCTCAACTTCATTTTAGAATGATTCAAGAAATCAATTTAAATTCTCACTGCGCTTTGCCATTTATGCCGTGCACCACTTTCTTTGGTCAAACCGTTACTCTTTTTCACATATTTAACATCCAAAATAAACACATCAAACATTTCAAAGTATTCCTCAAAAGATCACAAATTGACCAAATGAATAGTATTGCGGCGAGAAAAATCAGCAACGCAAAATTGCATGACCAAATGAATAGTAAAATCTGGGTTTTCGTCAAAATTTCAGTCCACTTCAGTCATGCATTTGACCAAGTAAATGATCTTATTTTTGGTTGAAATTTTGCAGAAAACTTATTTCATATGTTGACTAATTTCATGTAAAATTTCGTTGAAAAATTCATTCGTTTGCTGCCCCAAACATTTTCCACAAAAATAGTCCAGAAGCTGTCACTTTGGGACCATTTCGGCCCAAACATTTGAAATGCATAGGATAGTTTATTTTTCTTTTGCAATTCAATATTAAGGCTTCTTTAATAGAAAAGTGAAGATTCAAACACTTCCTTTTAACAATTTTTCCATTTTTAACTCAAATCAAACTAATTAAAGTCCAAACAACTTACCAAATCAACTTTCCAAATTTTCTCAAAACATTTGGTTTCAATTAAATTTTACAACCCAAATTGCCATAAGAAAACAAGAACATAACTCAAATATTTAATTTAAACTCAATCAATATATTTAAACATCAACTTCAAAACTTCCATAAACCAAAGTTTGTAAGAAAATAGAATTTCTTTTATTGTAAAGCACCAAATCAAAAGTAATTATTCAAAGGTAAAGTACCAAACCTTATTCTTGTACTTCCCCTTAGCTTTTCCTTCTTCTCCTTCCTTAATTCTTTATTTCTCCTTCAATAAATTCAAAATACAACATAAACCTTAGAAATTCAAGATAATAAGTTATCCTCCATTTCTTTTCCAACCGAAACCCTAATCCAACCTTATTAATCTTCATACATCTTTATTCTTCCATTTAATCAATCAATCTTATCACTTACTTAATTTTTTTTCCAATTCCACATAAAGATTCTAATCTCCAATTTTCCAATAAATATATAACTACCTAAAATTAATACTAAAATTAAAGTCTACTTACTAGAAAACCTTAAAAACTTACCTTAAAAATCAAATTTGGAGAAACTTGGAAGTCCTTTGGTGTTTCCCTTTGTTGGCCGAAATTTGTAAGTGGAAAAAGAGAGAGTTTGTTCTTCATTTCACATATATTTGTATACAAAGGAAATGATGATCACCTTATGTCTTGGTTGAACCCTTTAAGACCACTTGTCCACCTTTCTCTTTCTTCATTTATTACACATGCTAAATGGTTACTTTTGATTGGCCAACATTAGATTTTTATAGTTTTCTTTTCCTTTACTTCTTTCCACTTGTCCCTCTTCCCATAGGATATCATAAAGTTGTCCCGGGTTACCCATCCGGTCCCGACACGAAACTGGGCCCACTTTACATTCTGGCGATTAATCGATCATATCTTTTAAACCGTATAGTTTCACGAGTCAAACTACATATAGTTTTGATCCTCTCGACCTCTACTTTCTATTTATAAGGTCTATTTTAGGTTTCCAAGTCATTTTGAAAAATTACCGATAAGCCCTGAACTTTTTACAAAATTCCATTTAGGTCCTTTCTTTGCTCGGGTTTTCTCCGGCTCCGTTTCTACTGACGATCGTTTCATATTTAACCCCTCGTCATCCTCTACGTACTCATGTTTTTATTTTCTACTTTAAATTCATGTATAACTTTAATTGATAATGACCAAAATGCCCCTAATCAACATGTCTTCGTTTTTCTTTAACGGAACATTTCTTGGAAAAACCGTTACACGTCATTGCGATCCGATTTTTCTCTACACTCCATTTTTGGAATCTGTTATATGCACTATTAAGAACATCCGGTGCAACTTTTTTTAAAATTACATCTACGTCCCCAAACTTTTAAAAATTACAATTAGGTCCCTTTGGTCATACAACCTTATCTAGGGCTGTTATCAAGAATTATCTTCTCCTTTCCCCTTCTCTTGCTATGCACGTGACTACTCTGCATAAATGTGGTAGGCGGATGTGACAGTTCCTTCCTCGTTAATTTAGACTTCGTCCCGAAGCCCATCAGATTGAAACAAACATGGGTATTGCTTCCTCATAGTTTCTTCGCGTTCCCATGTAGCTTCTTCTACTTTGTGATTTCTCCAAAGCACTTTGACCAATGGAATCTTCTTATTTCGCAACTCTTTGATTTCCCGTGCTAAGGTTTCTACCGACTCTTCCTCGTATGTCAGGTCGGGATGAATCTCGATATCTTGAGCTTGTATATCATGGGTTGGATCTGAACGATACCTCCTTTGCATTGAAACGTGGAAAACATCATGTATTTTACTTAATTCGGGTGGTAATGCCAATTGGTAAGCTACCGGGCCTATACGTTCAATGAATATGTAAGGCCCAATAACCTTGAACTTAGCTTACTCTTTTGTTTAAATCTTAGCACTTTCTTTCATGGTGAAACCTTAAGAAATACCTTATCACCAACATTGAATTCTATGTCCCTTCTCTTCAGGTCCAAGTATGATTATTATTTTTTTTTCTATCCGTCACAGCTTTTAACCGATCCCAGATAATTTCTACTTTCTCCTCGGTCTACTTAACTATCTCCGGCTCAAGATCTTTGCTTCGCTTAATTTCGTCCAGCAAATTGGAGTCCCGCATTTTCATCCTTATAGTGCTTCATAAGGAGCCATCTGTATGCTGGACTGGTAGCTGTTGTTGTAAACGAACTCCATTAAACTTAAATACTTCTCCCAGCTACCTTTGAATTCTAATATGCATGCTCTTAACATAACTTCCAAGATCTGGGTTACCCTCTTTGACTGTCCATCCGTTTGTGGATGAAACGACATACTCTAGTCCGTTCGAGTTCCCAAAGTCATTTGGAACTTTTGCCAAAAGTTCGACGTAAAGCGTGGATCTTTTTCTGATATGATTGATGTTGGACTCCATGAAGTCATACAATCTCTTTAATGTACAAGTCTGCTAACTTATCCAGGGAGTAGTCCATCCTTACTGGTAAGAATTGAGCTGACTTAGTTAGCTGGTCTACTATCACCCATATTGCATCATGTTTGTCTCTTGTCATTGGTAGTCCCGCCACAAAATCTATAGTTATGCGATCCCATTTCCATCTTGGAATCATAATAGGTTGTAGAAGTCTCGAGGGTAGTTGATGTTCTGCCTTCACTTGCTGACAGGTTAGACACTTCGTTACGTGATCAACGATATCTCTTTTCATTCCTGGCCACCAATAATACTCCTTCATGTCTCGATACATTTTCGTTACTCCCGGATGCATTGTATAAGGACTGTTATGAGCTTCTTGCAAAATTTGTTTCTTCAGCTCCTTGGACTTAGGTACCACCATTCTCTTCTTGTAGTAGAGAATACCATCAGGACGAATTTGATAGTCTCCTGAAGAGTTCTCCTGTGCCTGTTGACTCCACTTCTTCACTTGTTCATCTTCCTTCTGAGCCTCACGTATTTGTTGATGTAAGTTAGGTCGCACGTGCATTTCTGCAAAGATAGCTCCATCTTCTGTGGGTTTTAACGTTACCCTCATAGCTCTTAGCGCTTGCATTGACTTCCTACTAAGTGCATCTGCTATGACATTCGCTTTGCCCGGGTGATAATTAATCGTATAGTCGTAATTGGCTAACCATTGCATCCATTTTTGCTGTCGCAGGTTTAAATCTTTTTTCGTGGGCAGATACTTCAGGCTTTGATGATCAGTATAAATGTAACACTTTTCTCCATATAAGTAGTGCCTCCACGTCTTGAAAGCCAAAACAATCGCTGCTAGCTTTAAGTCATGCGTAGGATAATTCTTTTCATGTGGCTTGAGTTGTCGAGAGACATACGCAATGACTTTGCCTTCCTGCATCAATACGCAACCCAACCCGATATGGGATGCATCGCTATAGATCACAAAATCTTTTCCTGATTCGGGTTGTGTAAGAATAGGCGCTTCAGTAAGTTTTTGTTTCAGCTTCTCAAAGCTCCGTTGACAAGCGTCAGTCCACTGGAATTTGACATTCTTCTGAAGTAGCTTGGTCATAGATGTGGCGATCATGGAAAACCCTTTGACGAATCTCCGATAATATCCTGCTAACCCCAAGAAACTACGGACTTCCGTTACTGTCTTAGGTGGCTTCCATTCCAATACTGCTTCTATTTTCTTGGGATCTACCCTTATTCCTTCTGCCAATACAATATGTCCCAAGAAGGCTACTTCTTCCAACCAAAATTCGCATTTGCTGAATTTAGCGTATAATTGCTTTTCTCGCAGGGTTTGCAAAACAATTCTAAGGTGACGGTCATGATCTTCTCGATTCTTTGAATACACCAATATGTCTTCAATAAATACCACCACAAACTGATCCAAATACGGGTGGAAGATTCTATTCATCAGATCCATAAATACTGTAGGTGCATTTGTTCATCCAAAAGGCATAACAATGAATTCATAATGTCCATAGCGAGTTCTGAATGCGGTTTTTGGTATGTCTTCATCTTTAATTCCCAATTGATGATAACCCGATCGTAGATCAATTTTTGAAAAGACTCCAGCACCTTTGAGTTGATCAAACAAATCATCTATGCGAGGTAACGGATACTTGTTTTTGATGGTCAACTTATTGAGTTGACGGTAATCTACACACAACCTTAAGGATCCGTCTTTCTTTTTCACGAACAATACTGGCGCTCCCCATGGTGACACGCTTGGCCTAATGAATCCCTTATCTAAAAGTTCCTGTAGTTGTACCTTTAGTTCTTTTAACTCCGCTGGCGCCACTCGATAAGGTGCGATAGATATTGGTGCAGCTCCTGGGTACATGTCTACGGTGAATTCCACCTCTCGTTTAGGTGGTAATCCGGGTAAATCGTCAGGAAATACGTCGGGAAAATCGCATATAGTAGGTATATCTTGTAACTTTGGTGCCTCTTCTTTCGCTGCTAATGCACATACCAGGTATGCCTCGCAACCTTTTTGCACTAACCTCTTAGCCGTCATGGCAGAAATGATGTTAGTTAGATAATCCTTCCTCTTTCCCACTAAGGTCACTTCGTCACCGTCTACAGTATGCAAGGTAACTCTCTTCCGTTTACAGTCAACCAATGCATCGTGTTTGGCCAACCAATCCATTCCAAGGATAGCATCGAATTCTTGAAATGGTAGTTCAAATAAATCTCCCCAAAAGATATGTCCATGTATCTCTATTGGGCAATCTTTCACTACCTTCCTAGTAATCACCTCATTTCCTAATGGGTTAGTAACTAATATTCCTTCATTTTCTTGTTCTACCTTTAGGTTCTCAAATTTTTCATTTTTCGTGCATATATATGAGTGTGAAGACCCTGGATCTATTAAAATGTAAAGTGAAACTCCAAACATAGACAACTGACGCTTCTTCGTCTGCTCGCCCCCTCATGGCATACATTCTAGCAGGAGCCCTTGCTTCTGGTCGATTCACCGTTTCAGATTGCACACGTGATGGATTTTCGCTCCTACCTCTGCCTCGGCCTCGACCTACTGCCGCTTGCGATCTCTCAGTATCCCTAGGTAGATTCTGCATTCGCTGGGGACACTCTCGCATAAGGTGGTCTAAAGATCCACATATATAGCATGCAAATGTCCGACCCCAACATTCTCCCGGGTGACGGTGTCCGCATTGATTACAACGTGGATTAGTATTTTCGCCTTCATTACCTCTCGGGCCAGTAGAGAAGTTACCTCCGCCTCGGCTGAATCCTCTTCCTTGTCCTCTTCCGGATCGTCCTGTACTAGCGACTGAGGTAGTTTGACTTAAGCCACCGCGAATTGATCCCTGGTTGTAACCTCGACATTGACCGCCTCCCGTGGAACCACTGCCTCGGAATCGTTTCCCTGATGATTGGTAGGTTCCCGAATAGTTCTGGGTACCTCTCTTCTGTTTCATCATCTGTCGTCTATTCTGCTCATCAGACTGACATTGCTCTACTTCTAGAGCCCTATTGACCAACTCGGAAAATTCTTTGATATTAGCAGCGATTAGCTGCATCCTAATCTCATTATTCAAACCATCTTGGAATTGCTTACATCTATCATGTTCATCTTCAATTGTCTTCTTGGCATACCTACTCAGCCTAGTAAATTCCCTCTCGTATTCAGCAACGGTCAGTCGACCTTGCTTTAAGTGTAGAAACTCCTTTTTCTTGGCATCTAGGTATGCGTCCGATATAAACTTCCTTTTGAACTCATTCACAAAGAAATCCCATGTTCTCTGTTCCAATGGAACTCGTTGGTGAACTGTGTCCCACCATATATATGCTTCTTCCACTAATAAGGAAGTAGCACATACCACTCGCTCTTCTGGCGTACACTGTAACTGATCTAAGGCTCGTATTGTTCCTTCCAGCCAATACTCGGCTGTTGAAGAATCATAGTCCCTTTGAGCCTTAAACTCCTTCGCACCATACTTTCTTATCTTTTCTATAGGGGTTTTCTTTCCCCTCCTACAGCAGGTACTGGTATGGGTGCTGGCGCTGGGGGTGGGGCTGGGGCAATGCCGGCTATCTGCCGAAATACGGTAGGCATTTGTTGCAATATTTCATTAGGAATAGGAGCATCAGCGGGTGGTTGCTCAGCCTCCGGGGTTTCAGATACATACGTCTCTACAATATGTGACGCTCGAGATTCAACTTCCTCCTCTACGGCTCTTTGAGAGGAATCTCGCGACATCTATATTCTAACACATAACTCATAGTCAAAAGCAGCACAGATCAGCAGCACTATTAAACCCTATGTGGCATGTATATAAAGACAAAACACTTAATCAAATATATGCAAACATACCCTTATTTATTTTCTTATATTTCCTTCTTGAATGATGCCTACTTTTTATCTCCTATTTACTATAGGATATCTCATTTTACGTCGGTAATGGCCACTCCCGACATAAAACGTACATCCTCCTATGTTGGATTACCCAGAAGCGGCTAAACCGGAGCTCTGATACCACAATTGTAACACCCCTTCCCGACCTACATGTGTAAGCCGAGTAGAGGTGTCACGCTATCCAAATGTTGCTACCAAATTTACATAGTAAAATTTTTATTCCGATTTTACAGAAATTTTGCCAGAGGTTCGCCTAGAGATTTGGATCCCAAGTGTCGACAAAACTTGTTTTTCTGATTTTTGAAAACATTTTACACATACCAATGTGAATACAATCAGTTTCCAATACACTCCCAATGAATCCACCTTATACCCTCAACTACAACCTGCAAGAAAAATTCACACTTCTAATCCAGAATAAAGTAGAGATTTATTATTATTACATACCAATAACGTACAGTATCACATACTGACTCTCAATCTTATATACATATACATGCCACAACTAGTTAACTCATAATGGAAACTAAAGGCTACTCTGAGGTGCTGCGCTGTGTTGTGCTGCTCGATGCTAATCACCGAAATCTACTGCTCCAAACCTACGAGTCAAGAAAACTCAACTCGCTGAGCGTTGTCGCTCAGTGGGTACTTTACCAATAAAAATAAGAGTAGTATATGAAAGTATTCGAAATCAAAGGAAATAATTAAATCAACAATCAACCCACTTTATACCAATAGAAATCATGATACATTCAGTGTGATATGCTTTCAATAGTGTAAAATCATAATTCAAACTCATTTGCATTACATAGTTCAACGAAAAATAATGTCTTTGATTCAGGCTCTACTGGTATATAGGGAACCATAGTGATAAGGCAGTGGGCCTCCCCACTGTAACATAGGTGGCCCTCACCACCAATATCAGATCACAGGAATGGGCCTCCCCATCCTGGTTAACCAATGGGCCTCCCCATTGGCTTAAGTGGCCTCACCACTGAATAAAATATCATATCACAATAATGAGCAGTACTGCATGCGTTAGTATAGTGCACCATACCCATATCTACCACTCCCACTATCCAGTAGAGCAAAAAGATTAAAATGATTCAATTTAAGTCTCAACTTCATTTTAGAATGATTCAAGAAATCAATTTAAATTCTCACTGCGCTTTGCCATTTATGCCGTGCACCACTTTCTTTGGTCAAACCGTTACTCTTTTTCACATATTTAACATCCACAATAAACACATCAAACATTTCAAAGTATTCCTCAAAAGATCACAAATTGACCAAATGAATAGTGTTGCGGCGAGAAAAATCGGCAACGCAAAATGGCATGACCAAATGAATAGTAAAATCTGGGTTTTCGTCAAAATTTCAGTCCACTTCAGTCCTGCATTTGACCAAGTAAATGATCTTATTTTGGCTGAAATTTTACAGAAAACGTATTTCCTATGTTGACTAATTGCATGTAAAATTTCGTTGAAAAATTCATTCGTTTGCTGCCCCAAACAATTTCCACAAAAATAGTCCAGAAGCTGTCACTTTGGGACCATTTCGGCCCAAACATTTGAAATGCATAGGATAGTTTATTTTTCTTTTGCAATTCAATATTAAGGCTTCTTTAATAGTAAAGTGAAGATTCAAACACTTCCTTTTAACAATTTTTGCATGTTTAACTCAAATCAAACTAATTAAAGTCCAAACAACTTACCAAATCAACTTTCCAAATTTTCTCAAAACATTTGGTTTCAATTAAATTTTACAACCCAAATTGCCATAAGAAAACAAGAACATAACTCAAATATTTAATTTAAACTCAATCAATATATTTAAACATCAACTTCAAAACTTCCATAAACCAAAGTTTGTAAGAAAATAGAATTTCTTTTATGGTAAAGCACCAAATCAAAAGTAATTATTCAAAGTTAAAGTACCAAACCTTATTCTTGTACTTCCCCTTAGCTTTTCCTTCTTCTCCTTCCTTAATTCTTTATTTCTCCTTCAATAAATTCAAAATACAACATAAACCTTAGAAATTCAAAATAATAAGTTATCCTCCATTTCTTTTCCAACCGAAACCCTAATCCAACCTTATTAATCTTTATACATCTTTATTCTTCCATTTAATCAATTAATCTCATCACTTACTTAATATTTTTTCCAATTCCACATAAAGATTCTAATCTCCAATCTTCCAATAAATATATAACTACCTAAAATTAATACTAAAATTAAAGTCTACTTACTAGAAAACCTTAAAAAGTAACCTTAAAAATAAAATTTGGAGAAACTTGGAAGTCCTTTGGTGTTTCCCTTTGTTGGCCAAAATTTGTAAGTGGAAAAAGAGAGAGTTTGTTCTTCATTTCACATATAATTATATACAAAGGAAATGATGATCACCTTATGTGTTGGTTGAACCCTTTAGGACCACTTGTCCACCTTTCTCTTTCTTCATTTATTACACATGCTAAATGGTTACTTTTGATTGGCCAACGTTAGATTTTTATAGTTTTCTTTTCCTTTACTTCTTTCCACTTGTCCCTCTTCCCATAGGATATCATAAAGTTGTCCCGGGTTACCCATCCGGTCCCGACACGAAACCGGGCCCACTTTACGTTCCGGCGATTAATCGATCATATCTTTTAAACTGTATAGTTCCACGAGTCAAACTACATATAGTTTTGATCCTGTCGACCTCTACTTTCTATTTATAAGGTCTATTTTAGGTTTCCAAGTTATTTTGAAAAATTATCGATAAGCCCTGAACGTTTTACAAAATTCCCTTTAGGTCCTTTCTTTGCTCGGGTTTTCTCCGGCTCCGTTTCTACTGACGATCGTTTCATATTTAACCCCTCGTCATCCTTTACGTACTCATGTTTTTATTTCCTACTTTAAATTCATGTATAACTTTAATTGATAATGACCAAAATGCCCCTAATCAACATGTCTTCGTTTTTCTTTAACGGAACATTTCTTGGAAAAACCGTTACACGTTGTTGCGATCCGATTTTTCTCTACACTCCATTTTTGGAATCTGTTATATGCACTATTAAGAACATCCGGTGCAACTTTTTTTTGAAATTACATCTACGTCCGCAAACTTTTGAAAATTACAATTATGTCCCTTTGGTCATACAACCTTATCTAGGGCTGTTATCAAGAATTATCTTCTCCTTTCCCCTTCTCTTGCTATGCACGTGACTACTCTGCATAAATGCGGTAGGCGGATGTGACACAATGAGACTTGTAATATAATATTTATACACCTTATGCCTTCAGGCAAGATACTTTGGTATTCGAACACTTTGTCTATAGTGCCGACCTATAGGTCATGATTGACCTGTTCAATGTTACTGAAACTTGGACATTTGTGTTTGGGCATAATTTAATCATGTTTTTACTTGAAATGTTATACATATGCATTTGTTTAAATTATAGTTAAAGTTTGTAGAATTCTTTTTAACTATTGATTATTTCATTTGATGGAAGAATTGTTTTATCCTACTACAATAGAGATTTTCATTTTATTTATTATTTATTATTTATTTATTTTCAAAAGTAAGTACTTCTAAGTTGTGTAGATTAGTGTGATTAAATTTTATTACGCAGGTGAAAGGGTCACAAATAGAAGAAGCTCTGATAGGTCTAAGAAAGCTTAATGTTCTTGCCACAAGACCATTCCAACTAGTGTTGCGTATCATATATAGTTTTTGCATCCTATACATTTTGGTTTTATAATTGTAAATATTTTATATTTGGAAAACTAGTTGAGGTTTTGTCAAGACAAATCTCTCAATAAACAAAACTAAAACAAAAGTTTCAAGACAAATCTCTCAATAGACTGTCAGGAAATGCCACTCAATTCACTAAATAAGTTTGTAACAATTCAATACCCAACTCTAAGTAAAGTTAAATGACAATTTGACTAAAAATTTCGATAGAGTTTCTCTGCAATAATCACTATCCAAAAAAAATTCAACAATTGACACAACTTGTAAAAAAATACTTCTAAATTGCATACAGCAGCTCTCAACTCTAATAACTCCAATAAATTCAATAAAGACCTCAAGCTAAAATGAATAATATGTACTCATAAAGCTACAAATATAAATACATAAAACAACATTTGAATTAATAATTGTTCACTAGACTTAATAACTCGAAACCCAAATATGTACAAATATTTACTCCATATAAACAATTTATACAATTCCTCAAAATTTTATTAAAATAAATAATACAATATATGCAATCCTCTTTCACAATGTTTATGAAGTATATCGTCCATTCTCCATCTTACTTGCATGTTAGAAAATTTTTAACAAACTCAGCTTATAGCTTAGTGGTGCTTATATACACATATTTTGCTATTTAATATTAAAGAAAATAATTACAACAATATAGTAACAAATCTGAATTTACTAAAAACAACTCAATAAATCAAATACTTTCAATAAAAATTTACTGCAATTTTGTAAAGGTTCAAATTCAATTTAATTAAATAAAGCGTAACTATACTGCATAGTATTTCCAATATTGCAATTCTTCATTTTGTGGCCATATCACTTAAATCCTATTGATAAAATTATAATCCCACTTATAATTTGTTATTCAATACTTAACTACATTCATATTACACTTTTAGTATTCTCAGTAAATCTCATTTATCAATTTAACATATGGCACATTTTCATTTAGTTTAACACTTTAACACTTTTGGTTCAATATAATACTATGAACACTTTGGTTCAAAATACCACTATGAGCTCTCCTAATCAATTTAATACTTTGAAAATTATCATTCTATTTAACATTTTTATAATATTCAATACATTTAGCTTTTAATTAAGCCTTATTAGATTGCAATTTTTAATACAAATTATTGAAAATTTTCAATATTTACATATTTTTCATTCTTTTTTAAGTTTTACATGTTCTTACACTTTTTGCCCTCATATACTGAGTTTAAAATCTTAGGATCGGATAATAGATTACAAATTGCAAGTAAATTCCCATTTTAAAGTTTAAAAATGGTTGATGGTCTCCTATGGCATGAATGCCCATTGTAAATAGTGGCACAAATTGTCCACTAATGGCACAATGTGCCCATTAACACTATGGACGCCCACCATATGGCTAGCCATTCAATTCGACAACAAGATTTATTACCAGTATAATTGGGTAGTACACTTATTCCACTATCCCTAGAAATTTTATAATTATCGTATTAGTTTTAATAAAAAAATTTTATTTATTTCTTTTAGACTCTTCACTTTAACAATAAAACAAAATAATCTTTATTTCAATTAGTTTAATTATATAATATAAATTATTTTTAAATTCCACTGAAGTTGCCTTTAGGCATTTTACAAGTATACATATCTTTATAAATTTTATAGACTATAAACAAATATTTCAATTACAATTATCATATATACTTATAACATATTTGTACCAAATTAATTTGACTAACTTTATTTACATATTAATTTTATCTTTCAAGTTTATATTTTATATTCTCATTGTAACAATAAATTCCAAATGGACTTTTCATTTTCACTTAATTCATCAAGCACTTCCATATACAATTTATAAATTACCTTAAGTCACCTAATAGTGTTGCTATCAGGTATACATTAGGTATACAATTTGTATATTTGCATACTATTTTCAAAATATAGCTTCCATCACTTAATTAATCATTCACTTATCCTCTTTGTTTTCTTTATCATCCTTTCCAAAATGTATTAAGTCACTAATGGTTCATCATTCTATCAATCTTCTTACCTTTTTTCTGAAGTTATCTTATTTATTCAAAAATAATCCAAAATCTACTAATCTTGTGCAATCATCTTTATCTTTTCTCTATCTATACGCTCATTTTGAATGTCAAAAGATATATATCAAAACTTTCCTTATATTTATCTCATTTTCTAAGCTTCACCATCTAATGGATTTATCTCACTTCAATCTTTAACCAATCTACCATTAATTACAAACACTTTCAAGATTTAATCAACAATTCACTACTAAATTTACTCACATAAACCAAATAAATAATATCTACCTCTCTAAGAGCACAATCAAATTCAAGCCTAAACTACCATAAAGAAATCAAGCAAATATAATTCAATATATTACATTAAATTACATTAAGTTAAATCCTAGACTTTCTTACTCAAATTAATTTTTCTTATGTCAATTCTCATTCAATGACACTTTCATTTCTTCTTTCCTCTCATCCTCTTGCCTATAAATAACTTAGTCATATAATTCTATAAATACTATCATAATTAACTTTAAACATAACTTACTAAACCCAAAGTTATCCATAGATGTAATAGCCATTAGCTTCATATACATTTTCTATCCATAAACAAATATTTCAATATTTCAATAATATACTTCAAATAGCTATTAGTTCCATAAACATAATTCACTTCAAAATCTATTAATTTAACATTCCAATAACTCCAAGTTACATTTAAATCATATTTATCAAGGTAAAATATTTTATTTTCCTAAATATCAAATTCCTCCATAACCATATAAATCCAACCTTAATTAATTACAATGTTCTTTTATACTTGATTCTAAGTCAATTATTTAGCAAACACACTTTTAAATATTATTCACATAACTATACTCTTAAAATTAAATATTCCATAACCCTAAACTTCAAAAACTCTAGTTGTTCCATAACCCTAAATCAATATTTAAATAGTTCTTTAGTTGATTTAAACACAATTTTATTTAAAAATCAATAAATATTCTCTTTGTACATTACAACAATGATTTTACTATCAAAGAAATAAATTTCCATACTCATATTCTTCACAAATCATTCAATATACAATTTGTTTCACAATAATTCCATTTAATCAAATCAAATGTTACATAAGCATTTAAAATTCAAATAAAACTCAAATAATAGCAAAATATTAATATACAAGCACTAACCTTATTAAAATTGCTCTTTCATCACTCTTCTATTAAATCCTTGGACTTGATGATGATTTTCTTGTGAATTCACTCATAAAATTGCTAAATCCTATTAAAAATATGGATTATTCACTATGGGTCCTTTGGTTTTTAAATAAAGAGATGGAAAAGAAAGAAGAATAATAATGATGATGGTGGTGAAGAAGGTGTCTCGAACAACAAAATGATGGATGTTTGTAGAAATTTTCTACTTTTTATATTATTTAGGATTTTAATTCCATGCAGTTGCTCATATCCTTATTTCGGTATACCTTCTTTCTTTAATTATCCTTTAATTTGATTTTTAACTCCATAAATTATAAAAATAATTAATTTAACTATTTTAAAGCCTCATTATCTATATTTCATATTCCAATTACAGTACAATTTCATTTCGACCATAAGGGCATTTTCATAATTTCTTACTCCATTAAAATTATTTTCCAGAAAAACCGATTAAATCCATAGTCGGATTTAATTTTCCACCTTTCAAGGCTTATTTTATATATATATGCATAAAATATTTAAATTGTTGAATAAGCTTTCAGTGTTATAGTAAGATTTTAAGTGAGTATTTCTACTATTTGACTTCTATAGCACTCTCGTATTATTTGTATATATTTTATGTATATAGGTGTTAATGTTGTGTCTTAGGCCAATAGGATGTATGCACATTATTTTTCAATAAAATAAATGAGGAATTTCATTTTCATGTACGTGTTTATTATTTAATATCATTAAAGTTTCATGAATAGATAATTCAACTTTATGTCATTAAGTATGTGACTTTATAGTAAAACCTTAAAGTAATATGAATTATATTCTAAATTACCCCTAGTCAATCATTATTGATGGAACGATAATGAATAAAGACTAATATATAGTTTGATTGATGATCACGTTTTACTAATAATGAATATGAGATATTAAGTCAAAACATAAGTACATGTTAGAGAATTATGCACTGGTGTGAGCGAGGATTTTTGCCCCCACTCTTGATGGAATGGTTCTTGCGACTTCAACACTGTTAGGCTCTGGAGCTTAAAGAGTACGGGCCTAAGCCCGGAGAATAAGAGTAACCACCCGGATGGACCGAGATAAGAAAGAGATGGATAACTCGATTCCTAAGGAATTCCCAACCCCTACTTGGTTCGAAAAGTTGGGTATACATGAGGAAAGTGAGAAGTGACCGAACAACCTCATAACGCCCGGTTCATTAGAACTGGCCTCTTTTTCAGGTCAAAATATTAATAAATTTTTAAATTATTATGATGTCACCCATATTACAAGCAATTATTGAAATAAATTGTTAGCCAAACCATTGGCCTATATTTTTATCTTAGGTAATCAAATTGAATATAACTAATATTTTTACCAAGTAACTTTGTAACAGGACTTTAATTTTTGAAGAAATCCCAAGAGCCTGAGCAGACCATAATCAAGACTGACCGAACTCAGGAGAAGATAGCCATACCGAGCTAAAGTTCGACCGCACCAATACTGAGCTGACTAGCGCTCCAAGAACTATGGGAAGAGCATGATTCTTCCAAAATTGAGTTTACTAGACTGGTGTACGGTACAACTAGACCAAGCCTCAGCTACCATAACTGAGCACGAGCTGAATGGACCGATCTCGAGCCAAAAATATCTAGTAAAGTTCACGATCAATGGCACTCCCACATTATGAACCGACTATATGGCCCACACAGACCTTTGAGCAGGCTGATCATATTGAGCCCGAGCTAAATCCTAAGAACATCTAGTAGAACTAAAGATCATTATTACTCCAAAAACTTTAGCATACCATGCCTGGTATGACTGGACCTGATGCAGTCCGACCAAACCGAGCTAGAGCTAAAATCCCAACAAAGTTCCAGTAGAGTTCACGACCGCCAATACTAATTAAATCTCAGCATACCAGAATGAGACTAATCGGAATGAACTTGTTTTGACTATACCAATGGAACAGGGTTTGAAAATTATAGTCATTACTAATCCACTCAATTATTAGATGCCATGTGTACTAGCCATTGAAGAACTTTTGTTAGAAAAATGGAGAGCTCGACCGAACCAATCTCAGTTCGACCGTGCCGAGCCCAAGCCGACTAGACCAAAGTCAGTCCAACCATGAGTTTGCTCTAAGAAGTGATTAAAGTGGGAGACAATAGTGAAACATGTTGGCTCCAACCCCAAACGGCTATTTGAAGACTTAAAGGTTATAAATACCATAAGAAACCTCATTTTCTGAAAGATTGTGATTGTAATTGCTATGATTAACAACTTTCATTTGTTTGCATTAAAATTTCTACTTGTATTCTTTGAGCATTGGGTGTGAACATCAAACACTATTGTAAGTTTGAGTGTGAGCTTTGAAACACTTAGGTTTTAGAGTGAGCCTGGGAAAAGTCTTATTGAGTTGTGAGGAAAAGACTCAAACCATGTAAAATTTTGGTGTGAACTTGTGAAAATGCCAAGTTCGAGTAGAGCTTGTAAAACTTAAGATTAGTAGAACCTTAACAAGTTGTTAAGGAAGTGGATATAGGATTCAGGTAATCCGAACCACTATATACTCCTTGTGTTCATTCTTCTCTACTCTACTACTTTCCTGGTTTGTTTTATTTTAAAATTTAATTTAACATAATTCTTGAAAATAATCAATTCACCCCCCTCTTGGTTGCCATCATGTGACAACAATTGGTATGAGAGTCTCAAAATTTCATGAATCTTAATTGTGCAATTTGATCCACAATGGCAGCCACTTCTTCATCCATCTTCATTGCTCAATCTCAAAGAAATATCAATTCTTATCTAAAACTAATTTGATAGAATAAATTGTTCTTATTTCAAATACAAGATGCATTTTTTTCTTAATATTGAAGGAGTTGAGCTTTGGAAATATGTACAAAATGCATGGACCCTCTTACTCATGAGGTTGATGGTGTTCAAGTGCCTCTTCCTAGAGATAAATGGATCGATGCTCAAGAAAAAGCTCACTACAAGAATATTAAAGCAGCCTCCGTCTTGGTGAATTCCTCATCTAGAGAAGAAGTTGGAAGAATCCAACATCTTACTCGTGCACACAACATTTAGAAAACTCTTTGAGAATTATCATGAGGGAACTACCCAAGTGAGGTTCAACAAAACCCAAATATCTGTGTACGAGTATGAGCTTCTCAAAATGAAGCCAAATGAAAATGTCACCGAGATGACAAATCGGCTACTTGCTATTGTCAATGACTTAAAGAAATATAGAAAAATTTATGATCAAGGTGATGTTAATAGAAAAATACTGAAAGCACTTAGAGCCAAGAATAACTTTGAGTTAAAGGCTTCTTCAATTGAAGAAGCTCATGATCTTAGCACACTAAGAACTGATGAGCTTGTTGGAAAACTCCTCACTTTTGAATTGCATACTAAAAAAGAAGATGAAAAAGATAATCAGAAAGTAATAGCTCTCAAAGTCACCAAAGAAGTTGAGAGCTTAAGTGAAGAAGATAGTTATGATGATGAAGAAATGGCCATGCTATCTAGAAAAGTAAGTGAATGAAAGAGAAAGAGGAGATTGAAACCAGAAGGTAATCCCTCCAAATTCTCTTTCAAGGTAAGGAGAAGAAAAATGAAGTAAAGTGTTATGAAAGTGGCAAGTCGAATCACATCAAAATGAATTCCTTCAAAATCAAGAACAAAAAGAAATGGGACAAGGAGAAGAAGAAATCTCTCAAAGCCACATGGGATGATAAGAAAGGAATTGCAAATCTATGTCTCATGGATATTGGAGATGATGATGATCACGCCAATGAGGTAGGTACACAATTCTTGAACTTGAATGCATATAGTGATAATATTGATAATGCTTTAGATGATAGTGAGCTAGTTGAGCATATGAACCTAAGAGTCCAAAAATATTTTTCTAAGATGAAGTCCTATAAAGAAAAAAAACTTTAAACTAGAAAAATATTTTGTTCTTTAAAAAATTCTACTTTAGAATTAAAAACCTCAAATGAACAATTGTTGAATTCCACTGATGAAATGTCTAGAATTCACATAACTTATATAAGGTAATAAAGGAAAATAGCACTTTGAAAGAAGAAATAAATGAACTAAAGAATTTTATTTCAAAGTTTCACAAAGGTAAGGAAGCCTTGGATACATTGAATAGTGTCCAAAGGTCACCTTCCTCCAAGTATGGCTTAGGGTTTAATGGCTTTTCCACTACTACATCTAATGCACCAACATTTTGTAATGCATCTACAACTCAAACATCTAGTGTTGAAGTTGTAAAGAATACAAAATCATACACCAAGCCAAAAAATTCCTAGATAGGTGACACTAGACTCACTAGGCTCTATAACTAAGGATCTAAGAACAAATTATGCATACATGTACATAAGGCATGAACACAACCACAAGTATGCATATAAAAAATCCTATCTCACACACACTTGTGATTCTCAATTTAATTTTTCAAGGTTTAATATAAAAGGAATGCAAAAGCATAAAATTTTATATTAATGCCAATATTGCATGATTGGTCACAAAAGTATATTTTGTTACATTAGAAAGGCTCACCTCAAATTAGAGGATCCTTCTGTAACAAACACCCAAGGACCCAAGTTCACTTATGTACCTAAAAGAAGATAAACCTTATTGTCCTATAGGTATGCCTAAAGTCTACTATCAATGAAAGTGTTTGGCTTATAGATAGTGGATGTTCAAGGCACATGACCGGTAATGCAAAACTTTTCACAACTCGTACTTATAAGTGGGAAGGTAATGTGATATTTGGAAATAATGCTAAATGAAAAAATTATAGGCATTGGTTCTGTTGGTATGCTTGTTAAAAATCTAATTGGTTATGTGTGGCTAGTTGATGGATTGAAACATTAGTTGCTTAGTATTAGTCAATTGTGTGACAAAGGATATAATGTTAACTTTAATTCTAAAGCATGCAAAATTACCTATTATAGTGGTGAACTTGCATTTAATGGTAGTAGAATTAGTAACACCTATAAAATTGAGTTACGCTCTAATAATCCTTTTGAATGCTTAGTCAATATTGGCAATGATGCTTGGCTTTGGCATAGAAGATTAGGACATGCTAATATGGACCAATTGCAATTTTTAAGCAAGAAGAACTTGTAGATGGTCTCCCTAAAATGAAATTTAATAAAGATAAAATTTGTGAACCTTGTCAATTCGAAAAACAACATTAAGTTCCTTCAAAACACAGAATATTGTAAGTACATCTAGACCCTTAGAATTAATTCATTTGGATTTGTAATTAATTCATTTGGATTTGTTTGGTCCTAAAAGAATTACTAGTCTAGGAGGCAAGTTGTATGTATTTGTGCTTGTTGATGATTACTCAAGATTTACATGAGTTAATTTCTTAACTCAAAAGAATGAAGCTTTTAATCATTTCAAAGTTTTTATGAAAAGAGTTCAAAATGAAAAGGCTATATAATCACATCTATTAGAAATGATCATGAAAAAAAATTTGAAAATCAGAACTTTGAAAATTTTTGTAATAAACTTGGTATTTCACATAATTTTTCAGCTCTTAGAACACCATAACAAAATGGTATAGTTGAAAGGAAAAATAGAACATTTGTTGAAATGGCTAGAACAATGCTCAATGAGTTTAGTTTACATTCTAACTTTTGGGTGAAGGTTGTTAATTCCGTATTTTATATTTCAAATCGAGTTTTCAAAAGACCCTTAATGAATAAAACTTCTTATGATATATGGAATGGAAGAAAACCTAAAATTTTATACCTAAGAGTATTTGGATGCAAATGTTTTATATTAAACACAGAGGACAACCTTGGAAAATTCTCATCCTAATAGGATGAAGGAGACTTTTTAGGATGCTCATCTTCAAGTAAAGCATGTCGAGTATTTAATAGAAGAACTTTAGTAGTTAAAGAATCAATGCATGTTATCTTTGATGAATCCTTTATGATTGATCATGGGAAAGGTAGTACTTCTGATGATTTTGTAGGCACATTTAAAGAACTTAAGACAAAAGATGCTTCAAAGGAAAATAATGATGAACGAGAACACATAGTGGAATAAGAAGAACCTAAGATGGGAGAAATTTAAGAACTACCAAAAGATTGGCATTATCAAAAAGATCATCCAAGGGAACTCATCATTGGTGATACTTCAAAGGGAGTAACTACTAGGTCAAAATTTAAGTACTTAGATTCTATGGTTGCTTTTGTTTCTCAAATAGAGCTAAGGAGTATTGAGGAGGCTCTTCATGATGAATGTTGGGTGATTGCAATGCAAGATGAACTTAATCAATTTGAAAGAAACAAAGTGTAGGAACTTGTTCCTAGACCTAAGAATCATCCAATTATCAGTTGCAAATGGGTATATAGGAATAAGCTTGATGAAGATTGTCTCATTAGAATCAAAGC
The DNA here is from genome assembly GCA_947685225.1 of Garcia nutans. NCBI lineage: Eukaryota > Viridiplantae > Streptophyta > Magnoliopsida > Malpighiales > Euphorbiaceae > Garcia > Garcia nutans. Next base: position 21,579,252 of record CANTUV010000005.1, read on the forward strand.
TAGATTTCTAGCCAAAAGGTTATAACCAAGAAGAAGGCATTGATTATGATAAGACATTTGCCCCCATAGTAAGATTAGAAGCAATTAGAATTTTGCTTGCATTTGTATATCATATGAATTTTAAAACTTTTTTAAATGGATGTCAAAAGTGCTTTTTTGTATGACTTTATTAATGAAGAAGTCTATGTTGAACAACCCCCTGGTTTTAAAGATTATAATCTTCCAAATCATGTCTTTAAATTAACCAAAGCACTATATGGATTGAAGCAAGCTCTAAGAGCTTGGTATGATAGACTTAGTGTTTATTTATTAGAAAATGGTTTTATAAAAGGAATAGTTGATACTACACTTTTTGTGAAAAAGAAATTGCATAACATTTTAATTGTACAAATCTATGTTGATAACATTATATTAGGTGCTACTAATGATTTTTTGTGCCAAGAGTTTGCTTCTTGTATGACTAAGGAATTTGAAATGAGCATAATGGTTTATCTTAAATTCTTTCTTGGTCTATAAGTTAAGCAATATAAGGATGGTATCTTCATCAATCAATCAAAATATATAAAGGAATTTTTCAAGAAGTTTGGCATGGATGGATGCAAAGCAAGTAAGACTCCAATAAGCACATCCTTGAAATTGGAGAAAGAAGAAAGTGGTAAGAAAGTTGATGAGAAGAAATATCAAGATATTATCGAATCACTTCTTTACTTAACTACTTCTAGACCTGATATAATGTACAATATTTGTTTATGTGCTAGATTTCAATCATGCCCTAAATAATCACATTTGAATGCCACTAAAAGGATCTTAAAATATTTGAGTAGAACATTGCATTTAGGACTCTAGTATCCTAGAAATGCATCATCTGACATTTTAGGCTTTTCGGATGCTGATTTTGCCAGTAACCTACTAGATAGAAAAAGCATGATCTGTGCATGCCATTTTCTTATTAATTGCATAGTTTCTTGGTTTAGAAAGAAAGAAGTGTCGGTTGCTCTTTCTACTACGGAAGCCGAATATGTTACTTTATGTTTTTGTTGTAAAAAAGTTTTATGGATAAAGTAAGAATTGCTAGATTATGATAAAAATTTTGATCACATTCACATTAAATGTGACAATGCAAGTGCCATTAATCTATCAAAAAATCCAATCCGACATTCTAGGTTAAAACATATAGATATTAGGCATCATTTCTTGAGAGATAATATTCAAAATCAAAAAGTAGTTATAGAATTTATAAATACTTAAAATTAACTTGCTGATATCATTACAAAAACCTTGAATAAAGAGAGATTAAATTTTATAAAACAACATACAGGAATGATAGATGGAAGCACTTTAAATTAAAAATTTTTTAATTTGATTGAATGTACATATCAATGATGGAATTTATGAAATGATGGAATTAGAATTACTTACAAAAGTATATATTCCTCATTTACATCTATTTTGATCATTCATAAATGTTTACTTTTCAATTGTTTAATCTTAATAAAAATTTTAGTTTAGTATTAGATGGTTGCACTTAAATGATAATTTGCATTCCTTTTTGTCTTTGTCAAAGGGAGGGGGGGGGGAAATTGATTGAATTGCATTATTTGAATTTGCACTTGATAGCATATGTTAAGGGGAGCATTTTTCAAAAGAAGAACATATGTTAAAGGGAAGGGAAAACACTCTTTAGAAATGAAAACTTTTAAAGTTCATTTTAAATCAATTCAATTTAATTTCCAAAGTCAAAAAGTGGGAGATTGTTGGCCAAACTATTGGCTTCTAGTTCAATCTTAGGCAATCAAATTGAATAGGACTAATATTTGTACTAAGTAACATTTTTCTAGGACTTTAATTTTTCAAGAAATCTCATGATCGACCTGACTCAGGAGAAGTTACCCATACCAAGCTAAAGTCTAACCGTACCAATACTGAGATGACGAGCATTCCAATAATGTGGCAAAGAGAATGATCATTCCAAAATCGAGCTGACCATATTGAAGTATGGTACAACCATAGTAAGCCTCAGCTACCATAACTGAGCATGAGCTGAGCAGACCGAGCTAAAGCTAAAATTATCCAATAGAATTCACGATCAATGTCACTCCCACATTGTGAAAAGTCTATATGACCTGACCACACCTCCGAGCAGTCCAATCATACCAAGCTTGAGCTAAATCCTCAGAACATCTAGTAGAACTCATGGTCATTGTTACTCCAAAAACTTTAGAATACCACACTTGGCACCACCGGACATTGAACCGAGCTAGAGCTAAAAATCCAATAAAGTTCCAGCGGAGTTCATGGTTGCCAATACTCCCAAAATCTCAGTATACCAGAATGAGACCGACCAGACCAAACTTATTATGACCATACTAGTTGAATGTGGTTTGAAAATTATAGCTGTTACTTATCCACTCAATTATTGGATGCCATGTGTACTAGTTGTTGAAGAACTTTTGTCAGAAAAAAGGAGAGCATGACCCGACCAAGCTCAGTCCGACCATGCCGAGCCTGAGCCAACCGAACCAAAGTTAATCCGGCCATGAACTTGCTCTGAAAAGTGATTAAAGTGGGAGATAAGAATCAAACATGTTGGTTCTACCCTAAAATGGCTAGTTGAAGACTTGAAGGCTATAAATACCACAAGAAATCTCATTTTCTGTGATTATAATTCCTAAGATTAACAACTTTCATTTGTTTGCATCAAAATTTCTACTTGTATTCTTTGAGTGTTGTGTATGAGTATTAAACACCATTGTAAGTTTGAGTGTGAGCTTTGAAACACTTAGGTTTTAGAGTAAGCCTGGGAAAACTTTTATTGGGTTATAAGGAAAAGACTCAAACCTTATAAAAGTTCGGTATGAGCTTGTGAAAATACCAAGTTAGAGCTGAGCATATAAAAACTAAATATTAGTGGAATCATAGTAAGTTGTTAAAAAATGGATGTAGGATTGAGGTAATCCGAACCACTATAAACTCCTTGGGTTCATTCTTTTCTATTCTACTCCTTTCTTGGTTTCTTTGATTTAAAATTTTAATTTACCTCCACTTCTTCAAAATAACCAATTTACCATTGTAATATCCTCATGTATGCCTTAGAAGTTTTGATTATGTTGTTATTGTAAGTTGGATTGAATGTATATGTCATGTGAAGAGAAAAGAAATGGGAAGAGAAGGTTTATGTATATGTGTTTTGGGAAAGAAAAGAGGGTTTAGAGAGAAATGTATGTGTTGTTTATATGATGATATATATAACATATAAATTGGTCAAAGGGAGAGTCAATGCAAGAGGATATTTTTATATGGCATGTGAAATTACATGAATGGGCATATAAGAGACAAAAGGTTAGTTAAATGGATAAGGGTGTTTTGGTAATTGTTTGGTTAAAATCTCTTGGTGGATATAAGAAGGGAAATTTGACTTTGCTTCTTCATAATTTCTTCTTCTTTCTCTATTGTGGCCGGCTCCTTCATAGATAAAGGAAAGCAAGAGACAAAGTGAAGGTTTTGATGAGTTGAGCTCAAAGTGAAGAAGGAATCAAAGGATTTGGTTAAAGATTTGTGTAATTTCTTCATCTAAGGTAAGATCTTTTCTTTGATTCCTTTCATTCTTTTGAAGATAATTAGGGTTTGTTGGTTGATGATGAGATGTGTTTGTGTTGTGTTTTTAAGTGTTAAAATTGGTTTTAAGTTAAGAGTTTAAAGAGATTTTGTTGTTGGAAGTGGTGGATGTTGATTTTGAAAAACGGAGAAGGATGTTGGTTTTAGGGTTTTGAGATGGTATATGTTTAATTGTATTGTTAATGTGTGGTTTAATTGATTATAGTGATGATTATGTAAGATATGTGTTTATGTTATTGATTGTATCCATTTGAATGAGGTTTTTGCTGTGATAAGGGTGTGTAAATGCAATTGGAAGAGTGTTGGCTTGTGGTTAGGGTTTTGTTTTGAGTAACACGGCCAAAAGCATAGAGAGACACGGCCAAGACATGGAAATTTTGGGCGTGTTGGGTTGATTTTTGAGAGACACGGCCGTGTCCCATGCCAGTGTCTGCCACTGCCAATTTGTTTTGGGAGACACGGCCACAAGCTTGGCCGTGTCCCTTGCCCGTGTTGCTTACTGCCAATTGTGGTTGAGAGACACGGCCACAAGCTTGGCCGTGTCCCTCAAGTGGGCTGTCGTGTCCCTCAAATGTAATGGTTATTGTTTTTATTCTTTGTTCTTTTAGCATGGCTTTGATTCTTCAAAGGTATTATGGTACCTAAACCTAAACATAAACACTTTAAACATGTCTAAAACAAAGAATGCCCTAATCAAATGTATGTGGATGATTCTAAACCTTTGAATAATGATCTTTGGATTAGGTTTTGAAGAGATTGTGTTGCATTAACCTAAATGTGGAGAATTCTTGGAAAAAGGAAATGTATAGATTGATGGGAGTAGTTCTTGAGGTAAGTACCAATACATATGATTGTATTTATTTACATGATTTGAGGCTTAACACATTTGTTTGCAAATGTGTTAAATGGTTTACTATATTGTTAATATAATTGGATTAAGGTGATGATTGAATGATGTGAAGGATGTGAAGATCATTAAAAAGGTAAGCATGAACCCTATTTGATTGTATATCCTTATATGTCTTTGAACCTTAATACATTTGGATGAATGTGTTAAATACTCTATTATATTGTGGATGTAAATGAATAATGTAAATTGTTATATATATATATATAAAGGATGAAATATGAAATGGGTAAGATAGGAAGAAATGAGGATCATTCTTAAGATATGTGCAATTGATTATGATAAATGCTCTAATAATGAATGGTGGTAATGTGTTTTGAGAAATGATGAAATGTGAAGTTATCATGGTTGTTAGCAATGATGAAACTAAAATAAATAGGTATGTTGTTATAGGAACAATATTATGTTATATGCATTGTGAATCTTGTGAATGGCAATGTATTATATGAATAAAATACTTGGAAATGTTATATCAATGATGCTATATGTATCATATGGGTTGAGATATAATATGTTATAAAGCCATTGTAATTGGCCATGATGATTCAAATGTGATATGAAGCCATTGTGATTGGCTATGACAATTCAATTGAGATATGTGAGGCATGTTTGCCTAAATGATGATGAGAATTGTGAATGATATTGATGATAGAATGATCAATGAATTGTGTGTCTAATATGGTATTCATTTTCAGAGTTTTGTTGTTGGTGGCATGCCTAATAGTAACAATCTCTTGAAGTTAGGTTGGACTTGATCCTTGAAGCCTAATTGAGATGTTACAACCCTTGAAGCTAGGTTGGATTGGTTCTTGAAGCCAAGTTGGGTTGAAGCTTAGCATGATTTGCTCCCCTTGAAGCTTGGTTGAGCCTAATCCTTGAAGCCTAGTTGGGATAATGATAATGATAAATGTGATGATTAAACCAAAGCATTAACTCTGAAAGTCGAATGGCATATTAGAGTTTTGGGCCCGAGTCTGTCTTTGTTGCCAATGTGAAATACAAGTGTTGAAATAAATGAAATCTATGGTGGATTCCATTGGAAATGTGATTCATGATTGGTATGATATGTAATGTGTTTATTGTAATAATGATTGATATGATATATAATGTTTGTACTGCAATAAGGATTGGTATGATATATATAATGTGGGTGTATTAATATATTGATTTGGAGTATTTGTGATGGAGTGGGGTTGGTGATAATATTATGTATATATATGTACATCATATATGAGATTAGCTAGGATCTATGAAAGATACAAGTAAAAAGAGAAGAAAATAGGATAAGAACTAATTATACATTGAATTGATATATCATTATATGTTAATACTTCTATACTATATGTTTATAATTTTATATTTGGACTACTAAGCTCTCGGGCTTAGCGCGGGTGTGTATTCGCGCAGGTAAAAAGGTGGAAGATATGAAGTCTTTCATTATGCCATGAGAAGAGTAAAAGTTTATCGAGACCAACTAGAGGGTAATGCATACATGTATAACTTGTAATTTTGATGTATTTCTGATGAGAGAGTATTTATATGTATAAATTAAGTTTTGATAAAGACTATAATTTTATAAATGTTATTTAAATTAACGTATTATGGTTTGGAATTCTTTTACAGGTTTTAAAAGGGTAACGAAAAGTAGCATCCTTATACTTTATATACTTACTGTGTGTATACTAAGTATATGTATAGTATTTATATGGAGTATTGGGGTGTTACAATTGTTTTGGTATCAGAGCTTAGGTTCGAGATTCTCGGCCTAAGTGAAAATAAAAAGAAAAAGTTTTGAAAAGTTTAAATAGAAGTAAAAAGGAAAAGTTTTGAAATGAAATTTGTAATACGTGCATATGCATTGACACCTAGGTTGGTCTCGGATGTGGCATTATATGAATTGTAAAATATTTGTGTTATATGAAATGTTCAATATAGTTGATGATATATGTGTATACCATTTTGATGTGATGAGAAACCATGATTGTTGGCAATGATGTTGGAAATGAGTTATAATTGAGGCATAGTGCCTAATTGATTATGAGAAACGAATTGTGAAATGTAATGTGAAATATGTATATTGATGATGCATATGAAAATGTCATGTTGTGTGCAACATGGAATGTAATGTTGATGTTTATGAACAATATTATGTGGGACATAATGTGAATTGAAACATAAAGAAATGTGAAATTAATGCCATTGAGTAATGTTAGAAATGATATGATTGAAGCATGTCTAGATGTTATGATTGAATATGTATATGGAAATTTATACAAAGTAAAGTGAGTTGTTAGATGTATTGAAGTATAAAGAAATGAAAAGGAGAATAAAGTTGAACGTGAGATAAAATCAAAATTAAGATAAGAGTATGTACTCTTTCCTCTATACTTTGAATCTCTTTATAATAGAGTTTATGTTGGGTTTGCTAGACAGAGGAAATAATGTTGGATTGATAATATTGAAAAGTATGTCGTTAAAATGAGGAGAGTATGGTGGGATATTGAATGAGTTGATAAGTATAGATAAAGTGCGACTATTTAAAGTTTGGGGTATATATATATACACAGTTAAGGTTTTGATAAAGGAAAAAGAGATGATATTGGTTAAGTAAGAAAATAAGTTTGATATTGTTATTTTAATGCGAACATGGTAAATTCAATGTTAGAAATGTGAGATGCTTGAATATTGTGAAAGCTCATGGTAATAGTGATAATATGTGATATTTGAGATTTTTGAAGTGAGCTTTATGATTGTGGAAATTTTATGTTTTAATATTGCTTGGTGATATATATTTGTAAGATATTTTAAAGTGATGTTAGAAAAGATGAGTTTGGCAAATTAAAGCTTAAACGAAGTAGTAAATTGAAAAGTTAAAGTTTTAGTGGAATTTGATAAAGATTATTGGGATATTGATGATTTAATGTATATTCAATACATGAGCTAGGTGAAATGACTAATATTCTATATTAAAACATTATGAATTGAGTAATGTGATTGATAGTATGAGAAATTGTTTTAAAGTAAAAGGGGAAGTGGAAAAGTAAATGAAAATGAGTTATTTTAAGTCATTTTAATTGCAAAGAGTAAAGATGGTTATGGAAGTATATTAAATGGTTTTAAAGACAAAAGTGAAAGAGATGTCACATTGGGAATATGTATAGGGTGTAATTATGAAGTTAATGATATGGAAAATGATGTAGTATGTATGAGTGGACCTAAGAGAGAATAGAACTGGAATTGTGTAAAGCTAAATGGATTATGTGATAGAAGTAAGTATGGAATGGACTTGAGTAATATTGGATAGTGAAAATTTTTATGGTGAGCATTGAACTTGATGATTATATGATATTTAGAGTTCCAAAGTATTTACATGTGGGAAGTTTTATATAATTATATATTATAAGAGATTGTAAAGGGATTACAAATGAAGTGACAAATAGAAATTGTAAGAAAACTATATATGACTGAATATGTATATAATAATATTGTTGAAATATGAATTAAGTTGATCAAGATCATTTATTCGAGTGCAAATTGGTTTGAAATAGAATTGGAATGTGATAACTTCTGATATAGCAAAAATGCAAAGAAGAAATATGCAATTCTTGAGATATACCTTAGCCTTGTAATTGTATAGATTGAGAATAAAATTATGAGAAGAACAGTATTGATTTGAAAGTCCCAGGCTTGAATATTAATCCCTTAAAGCCATGTGTTTTGTTCAGTATATTTGATTTGTTAATTTGTTATCTATGGATTTGGATCTTAGATAAAATGATTGCAATACATATTTGGTGAGATTGAAAATTTTGTTTGAGTAGTATAGTTAACAGTTATGATGGATAAAGTTGTACTTTATCATTTTATGTTAAAAATTTGGTTATAATTGTGAAGATTAAGAGAGGAAAGAGAAATTATGAAAATGTTTAGAGTTATGGATGATATGACAATAAGGTAATCAAAATAAATATAACAACGATATGAAATGAGAAGAGATATTAAAAAGGGAGAAATTATAGAATATGACTGAAAGTTATACTGAATATGTTTAAGGTATGTAACTCGAGGTTTGAATGAATGAATTATAGATAGTAAATATGGTGTAAAATGTTTATGAGAATTGGTGGGGAATTATAATAAGATGATAGAGAATAAATTATGTGTATATTAAAAGATAATTTAAAGTGACTGGTTATCATGATGATTTGACTGGAAATGGGTCGGAAAAGGTTAGGAATTGAATATAAGTTTGTCCTAATGAAATGAAGTTATATATATACATATATGAATATTATGAAATTTTATGATAAGTTAAGTAAATTAATCGTTGGTTGGAATTGAACAAGATTGGAATATGGGTATATTGTGACAAAAAGATCAATGGATCTAGAATTGGCTAAGATTATGAATCATTATTGAAATTTAATGTGTATAGTTGTACTAAGAGTGTAATTATTTACATGGTAATATATATGGTGTAAAATTTTTTAAAGTGTGATTGAATGAATGAATGAAGTTATAGTAATTATAAATCATGATAAGAAGAGAAAAAGATTGGTTATTTATAAAATAAGTTGAAAGGTAATGTATTAATATGTAAGTTAAGTGAAAAGCATGCTAAAGAAATAACTCCATTTATGAAAATCAGGATTTTGTTATCTATTGAGGGTGATAAATGTCTATTTAGAAAGTGATTGTAATAATGGGATAATTAATGCTCAGATATAAGTCAATGGTTTTAAGGTTAAAGTTAAGAGAGTAATTACAAAGAAGTGAAAGAACAAAACATATGAAATATAAAGGTTGGATGGAGTATAAGTGTACTATAAAATGATCTGATTCTTGTATAATGACATTAACAAGAAATGTAATGAGTTCTTTTGAATGTTTGACTAAGGAAGTAACAAGATGTATAAACATATAGAATGATGAGTTATGGAATTTAAAGAAGGTGGTTGATTCTAAAGAGGAGAGTTGAAGCTATATGATTTGATGATATAATGATTTAAATGTATAATTAACTTCATATGGAAGTTAAAATGATATGGTATTATGAATGGATTACGATTATACTAGCTAATTTTGAGGATGAAATTATTTAAGGGGGAGAGAATTGTAATATCCTCATGTATGCCTTAGAAGTTTTGATTATGTTGTTATTGTAAGTTGGATTGAATGTATATGTCATGTGAAGAGAAAAGAAATGGGAAGAGAAGGTTTATGTATATGTGTTTTGGGAAAGAAAAGAGGGTTTAGAGAGAAATGTATATGTTGTTTATATGATGATATATATAACATATAAATTGGTCAAAGGGAGAGTCAATGCAAGAGGATATTTTTATATGGCATGTGAAATTACATGAATGGGCATATAAGAGACAAAAGGTTAGTTAAATGGATAAGGGTGTTTTGATAATTGTTTGGTTAAAATCTCTTGGTGGATATAAGAAGGGAAATTTGACTTTGCTTCTTCATAATTTCTTCTTCTTTCTCCATTGTGGCCGGCTCCTTCATAGATAAAGGAAAGCAAGAGACAAAGTGAAGGTTTTGATGAGTTGAGCTCAAAGTGAAGAAGGAATCAAAGGATTTGGTTAAAGATTTGTGTAATTTCTTCATCTAAGGTAAGATCTTTTCTTTGATTCCTTTCATTCTTTTGAAGATAATTAGGGTTTGTTGGTTGATGATGAGATGTGTTTGTGTTGTGTTTTTAAGTGTTAAAATTGGTTTTAAGTTAAGAGTTTAAAGAGATTTTGTTGTTGGAAGTGGTGGATGTTGATTTTGAAAAATGGAGAAGGATGTTGGTTTTAGGGTTTTGAGATGGTATATGTTTAATTGTATTGTTAATGTGTGGTTTAATTGATTATAGTGATGATTATGTAAGATATGTGTTTATGTTATTGATTGTATCCATTTGAATGAGGTTTTTGTTGTGATAAGGGTGTGTAAATGCAATTGGAAGAGTGTTGGCTTGTGGTTAGGGTTTTGTTTTGAGTAACACGGCCAAAAGCATAGAGAGACACGGCCAAGACATGGAAATTTTGGGCGTGTTGGGTTGATTTTTGAGAGACACGGCCGTGTCCCATGCCAGTGTCTGCCACTGCCAATTTGTTTTGGGAGACACGGCCACAAGCTTGGCCGTGTCCCTTGCCCGTGTTGCTTACTGCCAATTGTGGTTGAGAGACACGGCCACAAGCTTGGCCGTGTCCCTCAAGTGGGCTGCCGTGTCCCTCAAATGTAATGGTTATTGTTTTTATTCTTTGTTCTTTTAGCATGGCTTTGATTCTTCAAAGGTATTATGGTACCTAAACCTAAACATAAACACTTTAAACATGTCTAAAACAAAGAATGCCCTAATCAAATGTATGTGGATGATTCTAAACCTTTGAATAATGATCTTTGGATTAGATTTTGAAGAGATTGTGTTGCATTAACCTAAATATGGAGAATTCTTGGAAAAAGGAAATGTATAGATTGATGGGAGTAGTTCTTGAGGTAAGTACCAATACATATGATTGTATTTATTTACATGATTTGAGGCTTAACACATTTGTTTGCAAATGTGTTAAATGGTTTACTATATTGTTAATATAATTGGATTAAGGTGATGATTGAATGATGTGAAGGATGTGAAGATCATTAAAAAGGTAAGCATGAACCCTATTTGATTGTATATCCTTATATGTCTTTGAACCTTAATACATTTGGATGAATGTGTTAAATACTCTATTATATTGTGGATGTAAATGAATAATGTAAATTGTTATATATATATATATATAAAGGATGAAATATGAAATGGGAAAGATAGGAAGAAATGAGGATCATTCTTAAGATATGTGCAATTGATTATGATAAATGCTCTAATAATGAATGGTGGTAATGTGTTTTGAGAAATGATGAAATGTGAAGTTATCATGGTTGTTAGCAATGATGAAACTAAAATAAATAGGTATGTTGTTATAGGAACAATATTATGTTATATGCATTGTGAATCTTGTGAATGGCAATGTATTATATGAATAAAATACTTGGAAATGTTATATCAATGATGCTATATGTATCATATGGGTTGAGATATAATATGTTATAAAGCCATTGTAATTGGCCATGATGATTCAAATGTGATATGAAGCCATTGTGATTGGCTATGACAATTCAATTGCGATATGTGAGGCATGTTTGCCTAAATGATGATGAGAATTGTGAATGATATTGATGATAGAATGATCAATGAATTGTGTGTCTAATATGGTATTCATTTTCAGAGTTTTGTTGTTGGTGGCATGCCTAATAGTAACAATCTCTTGAAGTTAGGTTGGACTTGATCCTTGAAGCCTAATTGAGATGTTACAACCCTTGAAGCTAGGTTGGATTGGTTCTTGAAGCCAAGTTGGGTTGAAGCTTAGCATGCTTTGCTCCCCTTGAAGCTTGGTTGAGCCTAATCCTTGAAGCCTAGTTGGGATAATGATAATGATAAATGTGATGATTAAACCAAAGCATTAACTCTGAAAGTCGAATGGCATATTAGAGTTTTGGGCCCGAGTCTGTCTTTGTTGCCAATGTGAAATACAAGTGTTGAAATAAAATGAAATCTATGGTGGATTCCATTGGAAATGTGATTCATGATTGGTATGATATGTAATGTGTTTATTGTAATAATGATTGATATGATATATAATGTGTGTACTGCAATAAGGATTGGTATGATATATATAATGTGGGTGTATTAATATATTGATTTGGAGTATTTGTGATGGAGTGGGGTTGGTGATAATATTATGTATATATATGTACATCATATATGAGATTAGCTAGGATCTATGAAAGATACAAGTAAAAAGAGAAGAAAATAGGATAAGAACTAATTATACATTGAATTGATATATCATTATATGTTAATACTTCTATACTATATGTTTATAATTTTATATTTGGACTACTAAGCTCTCGGGCTTAGCGCGGGTGTGTATTCGCGCAGGTAAAAAGGTGGAAGATATGAAGTCTTTCATTATGCCACGAGAAGAGTAAAAGTTTATCGAGACCAACTAGAGGGTAATGCATACATGTATAACTTGTAATTTTGATGTATTTCTGATGAGAGAGTATTTATATGTATAAATTAAGTTTTGATAAAGACTATAATTTTGTAAATGTTATTTAAATTAACGTATTATGGTTTGGAATTCTTTTACAGGTTTTAAAAGGGTAACAAAAAGTAGCATCCTTATACTTTATATACTTACTGTATGTATACTAAGTATATGCATAGTATTTATATGGAGTATCGGGGTGTTACAACCATCCTCTTGGTTGGCATCTCAGGATAACATAAACGATATCATATTATAAATCAAACAAATTCATCAAAATTGGAATCCATACAAGATGGAAACATGCCATTACAAACATCCAAAATCCATGAAAATGTGTCCCTTATAATTGTCCCAATGTCTTTAAAATAAATTAAATTATACAAACTAAATAAATTAAACAAATTGGGCATCCATGAGAAGAAACATGCTTTTTACAACTTTGAAATCCATAATCAATCAATCAATGATTCATAAAAAAATAAGTAACCCAAACAAATAGTTATTTCATCACACCAACAATTGTAAATTAGGGCTAAACTAATGAAATTAAGATTAATCACAAAAATTAAAATCCACAAGAAAATTTTAATATTAACCCATTAATGAAATATAGGCAATACCCTTAAAAGGTAAACAATTTACCATACTCGTTAAATAAATTGCTGCTTTCAGAATATAAATTAGGGTTTTAATTCATAATTTAGGATTTTAATTATCAAGTTAGCATTTTGATCCTAGAGCTAGGGTTTTAACATCCAAAGTTAACACCCTAGTTTGTTAATCATAAAACTAGGGGTTTTGGTGACTGAATTATGGTTTGGTTTGTCAAATTAGGGTTTTAGTTAACAAACTAGGGTTTAGGCATGCAATAAAGTTTTGGTTTACAAAATTATTGTTTTAGATCACAATGCAAATAGAATTAAAATAATAATAAGTTAAAAACCCAATGAATTTGCATAATTAAATGAGGTTGACATTTTGATAAGTTAAATAATAAATTTTGTTGAAGAAGTCATACCTTAGTTGTAGATTTAACAAAGCAATTGCGTTGATCTAAGCCTAGGCAAAACCCTATAGATTCTGCCTTGCTACTATGTGAGTAAAATAAGCTTTAATATTGTGTCTCTAGCCTTCTGCTCCTTTTTTTCCCTTTATGTTTAGGGTTTTTTTTGTCTTTGTAGCTTTTGTCTATTAGTGTTGATTGCTTTATGTCTCTCTTTTATTTTTAATTGCTTAATTGTTAACTGTGGTTGCCTTCTTTCTTTACTCTTGGTTGCTCTCTGCCTAATTTCAATGCTAATTGTCGCTCTCAACTTCTTGCTTTTTTTTAATTACTGATTGTGGCCTTTACCCTTTTTAATTCTTGATTGTCCCCTTTTTAAACACTAATTAGGGTTTAATCAGGTTGTTACTAAGGTAAAAAGTCCCAATTACATCATAAAACCTTTTATTTATCCGAATTAATTGAGTTTTAGTAGAATTAGGATTGGTAAGATAGGCCTTAAGCTCGTAGTGAATTAGCTTAGCCAATTCATCATGAGAATGGCTCACGACCAATTAGCATGGCCAATTCATCATGAATCTTGGACTGGTCCAGTTTTAGCTTTTTTAAATCAGACCATAGTTGATTTGGGCTTTTTAATTGTATCCAAATTTTAATTGGGACCTTTTAATTGAAACCAAATTTGATTCGAGCCTTTTTAATTAGAATCAAATTTAATCTAGGCCAAAATTAAGGGTCTACAACTGGATAGACCCAAAATGAGAATGTTGAATGGATTAATTTATGCAACATGTTAAGTAATCCTTCGACCTGAAATCACTATGGTTCCCTACATGAGTTTTATGTTTTGACATAATTCCATTTTACTTTTGAATGGATTTAATAAGGATTATTATTGGACATTTAATGAATCATGGAGAGGGATATAGATAATTTAGATGGGATTTGTTCCTCTCATATATTGATAGAGATATCTCTAGGCCACTTGACAAGTAAGACTGAGAAATATGATCGCCATCCTCAAATAAGTTAATAAGAGTTATTAACATTATTTGTTAAGTGAGTTTTCTTGGAATTAAGAAATTTTGATCAATCAATATAAGGATGACATATTTTATGCCTTATGATTGATATAAGATATCGTGTAGCAAAATGACTAAATGTTTGATTGTGAAATAAAGTTAATTGGATATCCGATCTTCAATTAATTTGGATAATCGTAATGTCTTGCTAAAAGCTACTTATGATTTATGGGCTTAAGGAAATAATGCAAGACCATTGCCAATATTAAGTGAATCCACAAGCATAGAACGAATTAAAATAGGCATAATAATATTAGTTCTATTAAATGCATTCCTAGAAATGTTGTAGAAATTAAAATGTTTTATTTTTGTAATGATATATATTTATATTTATATAAAATTTTGAAGATGCATAATTATATTCTTTAATGGTTAAGGAGACCTAATGGGGTTATATATATAAATGTATATATAGTTATTTTCTTTCCTAATGGATTTAGTGGAATTTCAAATTTTAATATATATTAGAAATTTATAATGTATTAATTATTGAGTATAATCAATAAAGTTAAAATGTGAATATGGTTAGGATAAAAACCATAATAGATTCACCCAAGAGATATATATATATATATTATATTCTATTAGTTAAGTATTTTTACATTTTAAGAGAAAAACTTAAAAAGAAAGAGACTCGTATTATTTTCTGAAGAGAGTCTTTAAAAATCGAGTGCTAGTACACTGCCATCTATTTTAGAGTTTGACTTGCTTGTGTGGATACCACTAAAGGGTGTTTGTACAAGTAACACCTAGTGATCCTTTCATTTGGTAAAAAGAAAAGGTTTAAGTCTCGCTGCAAGATTTAATATATGTTAACCCTTCCTATGATTTAATTGGAAGGCATGGATCCTGGTAGGGTTTTCTTAGATTATATATTTGATTTCCAAGGCTATTTATTTTCTTGATATCTATGGAAACCCTACAGTGGTATTAGAGCCATTTGCTTTCCAATTAAATTGATTTTGTTTATATATGTGGTATATGATGGTCTGAGTATTTGGTTTCATTTTCATATGAACTTGATTATTTGTTATAAGACTATTATTTTTCTTAATTAGAATTCATTTTTGAAACCAAAATTAGGGCTTTATAATCACATAAGCAGTAGCAAAATATAATAGGTTTAAACCTGTAAAAACGTTTTTGAAACCTAAATTGTTATTATGGCATATTATTTAAGCGTTAAACAATTTAAGTGTAATATGATTACAGCAGTTTGAATTCAATTAAAATGTGACTATTTTGTTACAAATACGATTAATAACATATATTCTACGGGTAGCAACTCATTCAACGAGAATGGTAAATCATTTATCTTTTAGGACCGCCGTATGCGTTGTTCCTTATATTTCATTAATGGCTTATTGCTAAAATATTATGATTATTCTGTCATTGAGATGTATGATTTCTTTTATATGTTATATGCATGGTGCATAGCATGGCCTTTTTGAGACCTATGTGATTGGCAGGTTATTTTATTGGTTTTGTAATCTTAAATGGGGCTTGCGCGTCATTTTTTTTTTTATGTAATTTTAGGTTTTGATGGAATATTTTTATACCATATTGATGTAATGTAATGAAAAAAAAGAGAAATGCAAGATGAAGAATCTATCATAATTCATCAAGGCAATACCATGGAGATGAAGATTTACCTAGGTTGATCATTGATTTTTTATTGACTTATAAAATCAATCTAGTTTGGGGCCATGCCATGATTGTAATATCCCAATGTATGCCCTAGAAGTTTTGGATATTATTGTTGTTTTAATTAGATTGAATGTATATGTTAATTTAAAAGAGAAAAGAATTTAAAAGAAAGTGTATATGTTGTGTATATGGAAATATATATAACATCTACATAAGTCAAAATGGATGGTCAAAGGAAGAGGATATTTATTTGTTATTTGTGAAATTACTAAAAAGGGCATATAAGTGAAAAGAAGTAAAGTTAAATGGATGAGGGCATTTAAGTAATTTTCTTTTTGAAATGCTTGGTGGAGGTTTAAAGAGATGAGAAGATTGACTTCGCTTCTTCATTTTCTTTTCTTCTCAATTGGTGGCCGGCCATTCTCAAGACAAGAGAGCAAGAGAAAGGTTTTGAATTTTAAGAGCAAATTGAAGGAGTTTTCAAAGGATTAAGTGGAAATCCAAGAAGTTTCATTATTTTGGTAAGTTCTTTCTCTTGATTTCTTTTGTTATTTTAAGTTGTATGTATGTTTGATTGTTGTTTTTGAAAGTATGGTTGTGTGGATTGTTATATGTTGGGATATGTTTGATTTAACTGACTATGGTGTTGGTTTTGGTTTGAAGATGATAAGTTAAGTGGATGTTGGTATTGAAAAAGTAAGAGTGATGTTGGTTTTAGGGTTTTGAAGTGGCAAGTGATGTTTAACTTGAGTTTGATTAATTATTTTCATAGATTTGCATGTTGTTGGTGTTTGATGGAGTTGTAAGCTTAGAATATGCGAATTTGGTCCAAGGCAGTAGCATTTGGGATGCCACGCCCGTGGCCTTGATTGCCATGGCCGTGGCCAATTGTAGCCATGGCCGTGGAGGGTTGGTGCAAATGAGGCAGAAGTGATTTCTAACCCACGCCCGTGGGGGTTGAGGTGGCCACGGCCGTGGGCCTTAGTGAGTGGTGTTGAAGTGTAATTTGTGATTTAAGGGTTTAGTAAGAGGTTATTAAGTGATAAATTGTATTGGAATTCATGTATTGTATCATTTTTGGATTAGGTTTTGGAAGAAGGTGATTTGCCCTAATTTGGGAAGTGAAGAATTCTTGGAAAAAGGAAGTGTATAGAGTTGTATAAGTGGTACTTAAGGTAAGTACAAACTACATTATTGCATACATTCATATGATGTTGAGATTTAACATACATTTGATGATATTGATGATGTATATGGATAATAATATGTTGTGTACAATGTGGAATGTAATGTTGATGTTTATGAACAATATTATGTGGAACATAATGTGAGCATTGATGATGCATATAAATATTCTTATGATGAATTACCCTATTGTGATATGATTGAGGCATGTTTGCCTAGATAATGTTCAATGCCATTGAGTAATGATGGAAATGATATGATTGTTGGCTATGATGATAATCTTGATGTGATGAGAAGCCATAATTGTTGGCAATGATGGTGTAAATGAATTATAATTGAGGCATGGTGCCTAGTGGATAATGTGAAATGAATTGAAAAGAAAAATGTATAAAGATATAAACATTGTGTGCCTAATGTGTTGTTCAACTTTCAGAGTTCTAAATTTGGTGGCATGCCTATGAATTGTTTTAGTAACAGTCTTGCCAGGTTGAGGATCTCCTTGGTTTATCCGGGTTGAGGTCCAAGAGACTGGGTTTGTTACTTGATAAATGTGAAATGTGAATTATAGTAACAGTCCTACCGGGTTGAGGATCTCCTCGAGATTAGTCGGGTTGAGGTCCAAGAGACTGGGTCTGTTACAATTGTTTTGGTAACAGTCTTGCCGGGTTGAGGATCTCCTTGAGTATAGCCAAGTAGAGGTCCAAGACACTGGTCTGTTACCCTATCCATGGATAGATATACATGTGTATATAGCCAATGGGCTTGATGATATTGATATGGACCAAAGCAGTAACTCTGAACTTTGAATAACATATTAGTTTTTTTTTTGGGCCCATGCTTGTCTTTGTTTCCTTGTGATTTATATATGATTATATCTATGCTTGTTTGAGTTTAATATGGCTTATAATTGATGAATCAATGGATTTATACAATGGAAGATAATGTTATGAAATATGAGATTTTTGAGTATCATTTGTATATTGAAAAGTGTGGCATTGGCATTTCATTATAGCATGATATTATTGTAGTTTGTACCACTAAGCCGTTGGCTTAGCGCGATTATGATTTATCGCGCAGGTAACAGGGAAGAACCGGAAAGTCCCTCTAGGCCGAGTAGAGGTTAGATCTTGAGGTGTACCTAGTGAAGCTTAAAGATCGAAGACATACTGCCAATCATGTATATGCTTTATGCTTTGTAAAACTTGAGTTTTATTGTATAAAGATTTGTAAATATTTGTTACATTTTCCGCTGCTTTTAAATAAACGTTTTACCTTTTGTCTTTTATTATTTCTTTTAAATGATCTAAATTTGTTTATGCTTTTGAAAAGGGACGAGTCATTTGTTAAGTATATCGTGGCATTTCTATATTCAGTATACGTATATTACGATCGTATTAGCATGCTATGTACGTATACAGAGTATAGGGGTGTTACAATGACACATTTATATTGCTTATCTATCTATATACATGTATGTGATGCTATGTATGTTTATGGGTGAATGGATAATGATTATAACTATATTAATGAGAGTAATAACAAGAATAAAATAAATAAAATGGTAAAATCCCTTGCATAATATTAAGTCATTAAAAGGCCTTCCATAACTCTACATTTGTCAAGACTTTGATGGCCTTTAATATGGGTTTGCCAAAGCAAAGTGTATTAGACAATCTTAGTGAGACAGGATGAATAATGGTGATATCTATAAGTATGAAATGGTTTGACTTAACTAGGATATAAAAATGGTTTTAGGCTAAGGCACTAGATGGGATTTTTCACGTCGGGACATGAGATTTCAATCCCATATTCATACAAGAGTTACAAGAACTCTAATTAGAAAGGAGTTTCTTACCTAAATAACTAATTTTAAGTGATAAGCCAAAGCTTACTTAGGATTTATGTAATATCCATAATCTTGGAGAAATTAGATAAGTATTTGGAGGTAAAGTTGTTGTATTAATCTAATGTACACCTAATATATACGTAGTATATGCATATTATATATATATATATATTATGTATGTTGGTTATATGTACATATATTATATACTTGATATATATATAATATATATATGGTATATTTGATGTGTGCATAGGGTACACATGATATATATATATGGGTATATATATATATATATTAAATATACATTATACATACATAATATAAATACATTACATAAACATATACATAAAAGTTTATGTAATGTATAAGTAACATATATATGATATATACGTGTACATGTAATATATGCAACATATAAATGGTATATATATAATTTGTGATGGAAGATGATAAATAAGAAAATTAAAAAATAAAAAGAAAGGAAAAGAAAGTCAAAAATGAAAGAAAAAGGAAAGGTGGAGATTAAAAGTTAATAATTAAATAATTATTTATATTAATTCCTATATGGATGGTAATTAAAAAAATTCATTAATTAATTAAAATTAAAGTATTTTAGGATAGGAATAAGATGGAAATTGTTTAAATATTTTATAAATTAATTAGTTTGTAATTATGTATTAAGGTGAGGGGTAAAATTGGAAATTAAAGTATATAAAAATCTTCTTCTTCTCCCACCATGCATGAACGAAATTGAAGAAAGAGAGAGAGAGAGAGAGAGAGAGAGAGAGGGAGAATTTCTTCTAAATAAATCAAATTTATACAAGATTCTCAAGGATTTTATGGTGATTTTGAAGATTTAGTAAGAATTAAGTATCTTTCATTTTAAGTTTAATTTTCTTGATTTTAATGTTATGTTTAAATTGGCTAGAGAGAGAAGGTATATTTAGTTGCTAGAATATATGTTAATTGTAACACCCCGATACCCCATATAAGTACTATACATATACCTGGTATACATACAGTAAGTATATAAAGTATAAGGATGTCACTTTTCGTTACAATTTAAAAACCTTTAACAGAGTTTAAACCACAATACATTAATTTAAAGAGCATTTACAAAATCATTATACTTTTAATAATCTTACCTATATATAAGAATCTTATCTTTATCAAAACTTCATTTATACATATAAATACACTCTTGTCAGAGATACATCATAATTAAAAATTATACATGTATGCATCACCCTCTAGTTGGTCTCGATAAACTCTTACTCTTCTCGTGGCCTAACGAAAGACTTCATATCTTCCACCTAGTCACCTGCGCGATTACACATCCGCGCTAAGCCCGAGAGCTTAGTAGTACAAATAAATAATATAAACATACATTACAGAAATTCTAACATATAATGATATATCAAATTCCATGTACCATTAGTTTCTTATCATGGTTTCCCTTTTTAATTACACCTTTCATATATCTCCACTAATCTCATATATTATATATACATATATACATATCATTAACACCAACCACAATCCATCACTAATACTCACAATCAATATATCAATACACACATTACATACCATACTTCATATCATTATTTTATTCACAATTCACCAATCATGAATTACATTTCCAACAAAGGCAATCATTATACCATTCATGAATCACATTAAACAAAGACAAGCATGGGCCCAAAACACACTAATATGCCATTCCCTTTTTCAGAGTTAATGCTTTGGTTTTGTTATCACATTCATCATTATCATAAACCCAACTAGGCTTCAAGGATTAGGTTCAACCAAGCTTCAAGGGGAACAAAGCATGCTAAGTATCAACCCAACTTGGCTTCAAGAACCAACCCAACCTAGCTTCAAGGGTTGTAACATCTCAATTAGGCGTCAAGGATCAAATCCAACCTAACTTCAAGAGATTGTTACCAATATTAGGCATGCCACCAACAACAAACTCTGAAAATGGAATAACACATTAGCCACACAATTCATTTAGCAATTTCATTCTCAATTGAATCATCATAGCCAATCACAATGGCTTCACATCACATTTGAGTTATCATAGCCAATCACAATGGATTCACATCACATTTAAGTTATCATAGCCAATCACAATGGCTTCACATCACATTTGAGTTATCATAGCCAATCACAATGGCTTCATATCATGTCATGTCTCAATTCATATTATAATATTTCATAGTATACATAATCAATTACTTCATTATATCCTTCACATTTTACATATAGCATCATTGAAATAATATTACAAAGTACATTATTCATATAACACATTACCATTCACAAGATTCACAATGTATAAAACATAACATTGTTCATATAGTATCATATGCATCGTCATTATCATCAAATGTATGTTCAATCTCAACAATGCAAGAAGAGCAAAGAGTAATCACAGTAGCTAACACACTCAAGGGACACGGCCAAGCTTGTGGCCGTGTCTCTCAACCAAAAGCTCCAACACGGCCAAGACTCCCCAAGCTTGGCCATGTCTCCCTTAAATCCAAAGAAACCAAAATGAAAGAAATCAGGCAGTAGCAGACACAGTCAAGGGACACGGCCAAGCCAGTGGCCGTGTCTCTCCAAAATTGATCCAACACGGCCAAATTTCCTTAAACTTGGCCTTGTCTCCCAAAAATCTTTAGTCCTGCCCGTGTCTCTTCATTAGTTTGGCCGTGTCTCTCATGAATGAAAACCCTAAACATGGCCAAGTCTCTTTTTATTGAATTAAAACACATTATGCACAACATAACCTCATTCAAATGGATATAATCAATGTCATTAACACTTATTTTACATATTCATCACAATATTCACATTAACAATACATTTAATCACTTACCATTTCAAAACCCTAAAATCAACATCACTCTTATTCTTTCAATATCAACATCCACTTAACTTACCATCTTCAAACCAAAACCAACACCAATTCAATCTTTTTAACTTGTACTCAATTTCAACACTTATAAACACATCTCAAACACACCAAATCATAATATCAACAAATCATAACTCACCTCAAACACAACTTCAAAATAACAAAGGAAAACAAGAGAGTACTTACCAAAATTAAGGAAATTTCACAAATCTCCAACTTAATCCTTTGCTTCTTCCTTCAATTTGATTTTAGAATTTAGAACACCTCTCTTGCTCTCTCTTTCCTTTGGTAGCCGGCCACACAATGCAAAGAAAAGAAAATGAAGACAAGTCAAACTTCTCTTCTTCTTTAAATCTCCACCAAGCAATTCTAACAAAGCAATTACTTAAATGCCCTCATCCATTTAACTTAGCTTCTTTCACTTATATGCCCATTTAAGTAATTTCACATATCACAAATAAAATATCTTCTTCCCTTGACTCCTCATTTTGACCAACATATATGTTATATATATTACCATATACCCAACATATACACTTTCTCTCTACACATTACTTTCCTTTTTAAACAATACCTAGACATTCTCTTTTCAATTTCTTTTCTTATCAACATAACATATACACATAATTCAAACAAACAACAATTATATCCAAACTTCTAGGGCACACATTGGGATATTAAATTAATAAAGTTTAAATGATAAGTATGTGATGATTATATGGTGATTTGTTAAATAAATAGTTAAATTGGGCACAATTGATAAAAGTAAGGTTATGTAAAAATTAAGTTTTTGGTATGGATGTATATAATTATTGTTGTAGAGTAATTCAATGTTGTTCTCATGTGTGTGTGATGATTTTGTGGTTAGAAATTGAATATGGTTATGTTTGGATGAATTCAAGATTATGGCCATATTATGTCAAATTAGGGTTTTTCTAGAAGGTATTTCTAATTGTGGTAATGCATTGTTTTGATGTTATATTGATTGATTATGGATGATTATATACTTGAATGATGGAAATGAGATTGATATTTTAAAGTTTGAATAAGGTAGTAATGGCGAAAATAATATTTTGGTGAAATGTTATGTAGAATTGATGTCAATGGTGTATGAATAATTGAAGTGTATCAAAATGAATTTCTAATAATTTGTAATGTGATGATTTTAGGGTTGGAAATGTAATGTGGATAAGTTTTGGTGAAGTTCATGTTAATGGTTGCATTATATGGAATTTAAATTTTTGAAAAAGGTTTCCATAATTATGAAAGTGAATTGTTTTAGTGTTATATTAATGTATAAGTAATGTTTTTAAGGTTAAATATTGAAAATGAGATTGGTAGAATGGAGTTTAAATAATGTAGTGAATGGTGGAATTAGAGTATTAATGAGGTTTTGATGAGAATTGAATAAATAATGGTAATTTAATAATTAATAAGCATGTAAGTGACATTAAATGAGTAATGTTGTTTACTATTAAAATATGCATGTGTAGGTTAAAGTGATAAAAATAAAAGTGGAATTGAGAATTGAGCTTGGTGGGAGAAAAGAGGTTAGTATATATATTTATTTACTCATATAAAACTTAGGTCTACAAATGAAAGTGTGGGATTTGAAAGATGAACGTTTGTAATATAAACTTCTCAATGGTTTTATACATAAGGTAGTATTTATGAGATATGCTAAAAATGATTGAAAGGAGTAAAAAAAAATGAAAAGATGTGAAAAAGGCAATGTGATAAAGGAAAGAAATTTGAATTGGGTAAAAAAAATGAAATATGCTAAAAACATTTGAAAAGATGAGAAAGGCAATGTGATAATTTGAGAGACATGTGATGGTGATCATTGTTTGTAATATCCCAAAGTATGCCCTAGAAGTTTGGTATAATAATTGTTGTAATTGGATTAAGTGTATATGTGTTTAATTGGAAAGGGAAAGGAAGTGAATAGAGAATGTATATGTTGTATATATAGTGATATATACAACATATACAAGTCAAAATGTGAAGTCAAAGATGATTAGTTAATGATTTTAAATTAATTACATTAATTAAGTTGAATTTGAGTGAGTGGAAGTGGATGGAGATATTTAGAATATTTTAATATTATAATGCTTGGAGGAGAGGGTTTTGAGGAGATAGTGGTTGAGAGTTTGACTTTGTTTCTTTGTTTTCTTCTTTCTTTCTTTCTTCTTCGTGGTTCACCTTCCTCTTCTTTTCTTTTCTTGTCTTTGTTTGGCCGGTCCTCCATAGCAAGAGAGCAAGAGAGGTTTTGATCTTCCATACTCAAGATTGAAGGAAGTTCTCAAGTGATCAAGTTGGAAATTTAAGAGTTTCTCCATCTTTGGTAAGTTTTCCACTTGATTCTTAGAATTTCTTTGAATTTGTGAGTTGAGGTTATGGTTGATATGTGTTTGTTTGATTGTGGTGTGTTTGAGTGTGGTTGGTCTATTGATTATGGATTTTGGGGTTGGATTAAAGGAAAGAGTAAGATTGTTGGAAGAGTAAGTGTGGTGGTTGTGTTTAGGGTTGGTGGTGGTGATTATGATTTGTGTTGGATGTGTATGTTTTGAGTTGTTTTGGTGTTTTTGCAAGTTTTTTATGGTTTTTGAGTGTGTTTAACTAAGTTTGTTTAAAGTAGAAAATAGTGGAAGTAAGAGGTTTGTTGGATGTGTTGTTGATGTTGCCGGAATCCGGATTTTTGGCCTGGCATGCCCATGAGCACGGCCAGGTCTTTAGGCGTGTCAATGGTTCTGTGTTCTTAGATGGGTGACACGAGCAGTGACAAGCCCATGTCACTGAGCGTGTCATAGCTACTGTGATGTTGGTGTATTGACACGGCCATGAACATGCCCGTGTTGTTGGACGTGTCAATATTTCTGTGAGACAGAATGTATTACATGTCCAGTGACATGCCCGTGGTTCTGAGCGTGTCAAAGCTTCTGTGTTGTGGAGTTATGGCACGGTCAAGGACACGCCCGTGTTATTGAGCGTGTCATGTGTGGAGTTTGCCCTAGTTGATTCTTAACCTTATTATCTCATGTGTATCTCTAAGTGAGTGTGTATGATCACCTTTGGTTTAGATTTTGAAGAGAGTTGAGTTGCCATAATCCAAGTGTTGAAGGATCCTTGGAAGAGGAGTTTGGTGTGGGGTGAGTTACTCTTGAGGTAAGTACAAACCATACATTATTGCATATATTATATGATTAAATGTGTTAAGTAACTTATTGCATTGTTGATGCATATGAATAATGTTATGTTTTGGCATAATATGAACTTGGTGGAGTGTATCTTGAAGATTTTAAATATATAATGATATGATTGAATATGAAATGTGAAAGCTATGATAATCATTTAAAATGTATGTTCAATGCAATTGAATATGAATACTTTAATGATTAATTGCCTTAATGTGAATTGAGATATGATGTGACATGAAGCCATTGTGGTTGGCTATGATAACGTAAATGAAATAATTGGGGGCATGGTTGCCTATTTGATTATGGAATATGAAATGAGAAATGAAATGAGAAATGAATTGAGAAAGAGATTGATAAAGAGATAAATGAAATAATTGTGTGATTAATATGTTATTCAATTTTCAGAGTTTTGAGTTTGGCGGCATGCCTATGAATCACTAGATAGGTGAAAAGACCGAGTCGTAAGCCGATTCCAGTTGAAAAATGTGAAATATGTGAAATATGATATTTTTGGGATGAAAAGACTGGGTCGTAAGCCTCAAAAAAAGTAACAGTCTAGCCGGGTTGAGGATCTCCTCGAGTTTAGCCTGGTTGAGGTCCAAGAGACTAGGTCTGTTACACTATCCATGGATATATATATATCGCCTATGGGCTTGATGATTGTGATTATAGACCAAAGCAGTAACTCTGAACTTTGAATAACATATCAGTGTCTTTTGGGCCCATGCTTGTCTTTGTTTAAGTGTGATATTCTTATGTATTGTTTATAATGTTTGAACATATGATATTGGCATTGCATTGAAACATATTATGATTGTGGTTTGTACCACTAAGCCTATGGCTTAGCGCGATTGTGATTCATCGCGCAGGTGACCGGGTAGAATCGGAGAGTTCCTCTAGGCCAAGTCAAGTTTAGATTCTGAAGTGTGGATAGTGGGCATAAAGATCAAAGACTGACTGCCAAATATGTATAAAGTTTATATTTTGTAAAATTTGTTTTTGATGAATTTGTATTTGTAAAAATAACTATACTTTCCGCTGCGTTTTAAATGAATGTTTTATTTATTGTGTTTAAGTTTATGTATATTTTTGTAGAAAGAAGTGAGTCGTTTGTTTAGTAAACCGTGGCATTTCTATATTCAGTATATGTATATTACAATTGTATTAGCATGCTGTGTACGTATAGGGGTATAGGGGTGTTACATTGTTTATCATGATCATGAGAGATGTGAAAAAGGAGATAAATGTACTATAAATGTGACTTACTAGTCACATTATGGCCGTGACTAAAAAGATGATGACATATGTTGCAAATATCAGAAATATGGAAATTAAAGACATTTAAATGGTAATGCGAAATGAATATATGTGTGTGTGGCATTGTTTGAAGTAACAATTCTTAATTTGTATTGTTTATGGGAAGTGAGCCATATTTGCATTATATATGATGATGATGCTGATTATGTGTTGAAAATGGAAAAAGAAAATGAAATTTGGAAAAATATGAGAAAAGTGAAATATGAGAAATATGATTACATGTATACCTTTTATATAGTTTAGTTCCAGAATATTGTTGTTGAAAATTTATTATGCCATAGGGTGAGACACGCTGGTGTCACAGATTTATTATGCCTTCGAGTGAGACACACTGGTGTCACAGATGAATGACATAGTCCAAGACAATATTTCTTGAACTAGACCATTATATAAAGATTTTTAGGCCCAATGTATGTGTTTGTGATATGTTTAAATGTATATATGTATATTGTGTGTAATGGGTTTGATAATTGAGATTGAAGAAAATAAAGTGATATACATAAGTAAATATATGGGGAGTAAATGAGAATTAAGAGTGAGTGTATTATGTGTATTATTTAAAGATATGTACCACAAAGCTATATGTTTTATCACGGTTTTATAAATCGCATAGGTGGGAGAGCTACTGATATGAAGATTCCATAATATGCATTTTGGATTAATGTATATATATTGTATACATTATATTAAGTGTGTGAATTCTATATGTAATGTTTGGATTTAAAAATCCTAATATGTAAATAAATGAAGTGGTGATTTGAAAAATCATTGGAGATTTGATGGTATGTGAATAAATGTGGATTTTTGGAAGTGCAAAATTTTCATACAGGTTGTGCTCGTTGTTTTGGAATTTATCGAAATTACAGATAAAACTCTAGCGAAAATTTTTCGTAGAGATTTTCTTTATAAGTTTTTATTTTTTAATAATTTACTACATGAGTATTTCTTTATTTAATTAATAATTTATTTATATTAACTGAAATATATATTTTTATTAAAGTAGTTACTGTGGTACTTTTATATTCTACATGCGTATTGTACATTTATGGAATCTATATACTGTACGTAAATAGTGTATAAGGGTGTTATAATTTGACTTTGCGATTAGTTCTTGAGAAGGAAAAACTTAATGGAACTAAGTTCCTTGACTTGTTTAGAAACTTAAGAATTATTCTTGAGCAAGAAAGGAAGTTGTAAGTCCTTGAGAATCCCATACCAGACGAACCTGCTACCAATGCTCCAAGAGCACAAAAGGATGCTCATAGTAAGCATCTAAATGACTTTGTTGGTGTAAGTTGCCTCATGCTTACTACCATTGTACCATCTCTAATTTTAGTAGACCTAGGCTAATAAATATGGAAGGGTTATTAGAGAAGGATATATAGTGTGTACCTAATGTATATGCAAGATATACATAAAGTATA
The DNA here is from genome assembly GCA_947685225.1 of Garcia nutans. Classification (NCBI taxonomy): domain Eukaryota; kingdom Viridiplantae; phylum Streptophyta; class Magnoliopsida; order Malpighiales; family Euphorbiaceae; genus Garcia; species Garcia nutans. Next base: position 21,607,488 of record CANTUV010000005.1, read on the forward strand.
CATTTCACTAAAACACAAAATATGAAAAAAAGTCAAAAAGTAAAAAGTTAAAAAGTTCAATATATATAAATTAAAATATTTATGGATAGGAAGAAGAAAATATCTAATATTTAATTGTTACTTAAGTAATTTATCGATGGCTGGAAATGAAGAAAGTTAAATCTTCTTCTTCTTCCTATGGAGTCAAAATTTTAGAGAGGGATAGGAGAGATCTCTACTTCTTCAAATACTCAAAATTTTACAAAGAATTTAAAGGACATAGGGTGCTTTTGAAGAATAATCAAGGTTTCGGTAAGTAATTCTTACTTAGAGCTTGGCTTTTAAGAATTTGATGAATATGTGAAATTTCAAGTTTTAAGTGAGGTTTCAATAATTGTTAACATGGGTTGTTTTGAAGTGGTTTTTATGTATATGTAATGATTTTAAGGTTAGTTGTTGGAAATGATTGAGTTTTGGTGAAGTTAGGGTTTATGGGATTAAGATGTGAAATTAGGATTTTTAATGTAGGTGTTTTAATTTTTAAATTGGATTGTTTTGATGTATAAATGATGATTTTATGATTGGATGAAAGAAATGAGTTGGTTATGTTGAAGTATGAAGAAGGTAGTGTAGACCCTTGATTTTGGCTCTGACTAGTCTTATGCTAATTCCAAACCTTTGATTGGATTAATATATTGTAATAGGACCTAAAATAAGCTAATTAAATTTTTAGAACCCTAATTGGGTCTATTTTAGAAGATTTGGTTGGTTTTTATATGATACCGGTGTACTAAACCCTAAGACGGGTCCGATAAAAAAGGTTTGGTTGATTTTTCACTTAATCCGGATGACTTTAACATTCTTAGGTAGGTTGCTTTAACATTCTTAAGGTTTGGCCATCTTTTTGTAGGTTGCTTTAACATTCTTTAATCCGAATGGCATCACCCTATAACAAAATATTCCCCATATAGTAATGAAAGAAATTTTGGCTTTATCCTTTTACGCCATTAACACTTGGTTGTATCCGAAAAATCCATCTACAAATGAGTGTAGCACGCTAGAGGCTACACTATCAATGAGAATATCTATATGGGGTAAAGGAAAATCATCTTTAGGGGAAGCCTTGTTTAAGTCTCCATAGTCCACACAAACCCTAATTCTTCCATCTTTCTTTGGCACGGGCACTATATTGTCTAGCCAGTCTAGATAATCTATCACTTCAAGGAACTTTACTTGTATTTGTTTAGTGACCTCTTCTTTAACCAATTCATCCCATTCAAGTCTTAATCGCCTAAGCTTTTGTTTGACAGGTTTCACATGGGTGTAAGTAGGAATAGATGTTTGGCTATGTCTCGATCTATTCTAGGCATATCCTCATAAGACTAGGCAAATACTTATCCATATTTTTTAAATATTTTTTCAAATCTCTCTCTCTCATCAGAAGCAAAGTCGGATGCTATGCTAATGTTTTTAGGATTTTCGGTTGTTCCCAAATTTAATGATTGTGTATCAACAAAGTTAATATTAAAGATGCTCATGTAACCACTATTTGAATGTATGCAACAATCAAGAGAAACATCACACAGGTAAGCAAAATCATACTTTATTGTATTCATTTTGGAAAAGAAAACATCATCATCCTCATATAAAGCAGACAAATTAAAATCAAAATCAAAATCATTGTTCTCAAAATCATAAAGCAGAACATCTTTAAACTTCTCTTCAACCAAGGCACCAATCTCCTCTGGAGTTTTCTCGTCTTCCGGGACAACTTCCTTCTTCCTTTCTTGATTGGGCTCCTTGTCGGCTGGCAGGGTGAGCTCTTTCTTCACTTGTTCCACTAACTCAGCAACATTAGCAAAAATTTCAAAACTCGGAATCAACTTTCCCATGAACATTATTGGCTTGGGCTTTCCTTAGAGTGGTCCCATGTCTAGAGCTTTGACAAAGATTTTTTCGAGTAGCGGAAAGCTCATCTTCTCATTCTTCTTTGGCTAGACATCTTTGTTGGCCTCTTCATAGCCTAGGAAGTTTGAGTCTTAAAATCTGAAAGCTTTGTTACACCAGCCTTGCCCTTTCCAAGACCAGCGCCAGGAAGGTAGCTCATGTTCTTCATCATGTTCAAGGCCTTAGAGTCCACTACTTCATCATCAGAAATTATAGCTACTTGGAAACCATTAAGAGGCCTCCACCATTAGAGCATTAACAACCTCATTATCCTCGGCCTTGATGACCACTGTCTCATCTCCATTAGGGAACTTGATCTTTTAATGGAGGGTGGAAGGAACTCCACCGAGAGGATGAAACCATGGTCCTCCCAGAAGTAGAGAAAAGGTAATAGGTATGTCCAAAACAACAAATTCAACAATATATTCAATTGGACCAACCTTCATAACAGCTTTGAAAGTTCCTTTGGCGTGCCTCTTGGTATTGTCATAAGCCCAAATAGTTACCCCGGCTGGGCTTAGATTCCTTGTTGACATAGCTAGCTTTGACAATATTTTAAGTGGATAAACATTTATGGTGGACCCATCATCAACCATTACACATGTAGTCCTTTTTCCTTTGATTTCCACTTTGATAAAGAGATGACGGATGTGATCTCTCCCGTCTTTCGATAAATCCGCATCTGAGAAAGATACCATTCCCATGTCAACTTTGCTTTTCTTTTGAATGTCTTCACACTTCATTATTCCTTCAAATTTTATGAAGTTAATCAGTTCCTCCAGTGTTATAGAGTTGGAAATTGGCATGCTAGCCAAGGCCTTGGCCATAGTTTCACGGTGCTTCTTAGAAGTGGCCAATAAGTCCCAAATGCTAACACTTGCTTGGGTTCTCTTCAATTGCTTAAGCACAGTATCATCTTCCTCTTCTTTTTTTCCCACTTCGATTTTCTTTCCTTTATTAGCCTCTACCTACTTAGGTGGGGGCCTTGCATAAGGCTTACCAATTCTTGTGTTCATTACTTCATATTCTTCAGGCTTAGACCAGGTCCATTCCTCCTTCTTGGGTACAAGATCGTCATCACTATCGCTTGAATCCCAAAACTCATACACAACACATATTGCTATTTCTTTACCCATCATTGTTTGTTCAACTTTGCCTTTTTTGGTTGATTCTTCATCCAAATCTTGGAATGAAGGCATGATAAAACTTTCATGCAAACCTCCTCCAATCATGAAGGTTGCCCGTTGTGGTACTCTATTGAACCTCGGTAATGGATTGTCTTTGGTGTTTAGCTTGTTGGGCTAGGGCAGCTTCCCACTATCAATCAAATTCTAGATCTCATGCATTAACCTCACACATCTATCCATGTCATGCCCTTGCATTTGATGAAATTATGTGAGCGGGGATTTTTGCCCCCACTCCTGGTGGAATGGTTCTTGCTACTTCGGCACTGTTTAGGCTCGGGGCCTTAGAGAACACGGACCAAAGTCTGGAGAAAATGGAGCCGCCACTTAGACGGGCCGGGAAAAAGAAAGGATGACTCAATTCCTAAGGAATCCCCAACCCCTTAATGGCTTCAAAAAGTTGGGTACGTGTGGGGAAGGTGAGAAATGGCCCAGCACCCCCACAACGCCCGGTTCATTGGAACCGGCCTCCTTTGCAGGTCTTAATATTATAGAATTCTTAAATATAACAATATTATCCATATTACATGCAACAATAAAAATAAAGCATCATTATATTATAATCAAAGCAATGTCTAAGCAAAACAAATAAATGGACACCCATCCGAGGATGGAAACATGTCCTTACATCGTTCATGTCTAAACTAAATAGGACACCCACCAAAAGGCAGAAACATGTCCTTTACATTGGTCTAAAATATAAAAGCAATTAAATTACATAGAACTTAATTAATGAGATACCCACAAAGTGGAAAACTACCTCTTGCAACATTGGGAAATCAAAATAAATCGATAAAAGTAAATAACCATTCATCATAAATAAGTCATTCATCAAAAATATTAAACATCAATCAAAATATATAATAAACATTCATCCATGATAAATTAAATAAATCAAGCATTGAATTTAAATAAATTAACCATCAAAGCGCATAATAGACTACATAATCAAATCTAAAAATAAAGCAAGTAAAGATACAAATTAAGGTTTACTATTTCTATTTAAACTTCTTTAATTAATATTTTAGGGTTTCAGAATCTTAAGATATTAATATTGTTATTTGTTTAGGCTACTATAAGTTTTAAGAGAATTGAAAGGGATTAGGGTTTTACAAATTTAAGAAATTAGTAAGGTTCTTTGATTTATCAAATTAGGGTTTGAGGGGTAAAATTATGAAATTAGGGTTTTATGGTTTGAAACCTTGATTTCGTTTTGCCGTGATCAAAGGTAAGTATGGTTTTAGTATTGACTATAATAACTACTTAAGTATTTTTGGATGGAACAAATATAGAAAGTCTTTAAGGGAGTTATATGAAAGATTAAAATATCCCAGTGAATAAAATTATAAAAAGCTATTGTGAAGATTTGAAAACAGAATTTGAATTTATGGTTTAAATAAATTAGGGTTTAGGTTTGTATTTTGAATAAAGCTACTGTATTTTAAATAGTCATAATAAAGGAAGTTAAACATAAAGATTTATAATACATAAATAAATATTGACCCGAGCTCACACAACGGTCTCGCTAGCAGATTAGCGGGCGGGGGTCAAGGGGGCAGCGCCCCCTGTGGCTTTTAGGATTAATTAGTTTTAAAATTAAGATTTTAGGGTTTAAGATTTAGGGAATAGGGTTTTGAAATTGGAAGAAACTAGTGTTATTTTTAAAAGAATAATGCTTACTGTGTGATTTTGGAAAAAATGATTAATTAGGGTTAAAGCTTTTGATGCTTAAAAAAATAAGGCTACTGACTTTTTGGAATAGAGATTAGGGTTTTGGGAATTAATAAAATGATTTAGGGTTTTTGAAGTTTTTGGAAACAGAAGGATGATTTAAGGCTTTTGGAAACAAAAGAAACGAATTAGGGTTTTTAAGGTATTGGGAAAAAAAACGTTTTAGGATTTTAAGGTTTAGAAGAAATAGAAGAAATAATTTGTTGATTTTCAGTGATTGAAGCTACTGTAAAAAAAGAAAATAGAGATTCAAACCTCCGTTCATTGGTTCGACCAAACGTTACTTTCTGGATGAACAAAGACAAAGGCAAGGTTGCTGCCTTTGATGAATTATTGATGGCTTTGCTTGTTGCTAATCTTCTCTGTAATCCAAATTTTAATCACCAAGTTCCAGTCCCAAGTTTTCCTTCTTAAAGTTTAGTCCCTCTTTTTTCTATCTTTTCAAGTATTATTTATAGGCAAATTTATATGATTAATCCTATTTTTTTTTAAGGAAACTAAGATTAACTAGGAAAAGAAACAAAAACCAAATAGAGTTTGGTTTCAAAAAAAATTGCGTTGGAAAAATCTCGCTGGTGAAAACTGCAATGGGCTACGAGGAAATTTGAGAAAAATTGCGAGCTGGGTGCACGGCCGGCCAATTTCATCGTAGGAATTTCCTGCGGTTAAATGGCTTTGGTTCCTATGGGCGAAATTGGCCTTGGCCAATTACTTTTGGAGATGAATTTTTTCGTCGCCGATTTTTATTTTTATTATTGTTTATTTATTTATTATTATTTATTATTTTTTTATTTTATTAAAACTTATAAAAATAAATAATAAAATAAATATTATTTAATTAAAATAACACAAAAATTATTTTGGACTATATAAAATATATTGGACCGGACTGGGTAAAAAATTAGGGGTCTACAAATTGACAAAATGCTTTAGTGTCAAAATTAGGTGGGAGAGGGTTAGGCAAAGGACGAGGATTTAAGGGTTGTAACAATCCCTTCTTCTGTAGCTTATTGAGGACCCAAAACAGTGGCTTCCCTAATTCTGAAAATTGCCTTCTTCCTCCTTGGCCAGTAGTATTAACACCAACTGCCTTTTGCATGCTTTAGTTACCAGACTGGTAGTTTCCTTTCCAGTTTCTTCTTGTTGAAAAGCACTTCTTCTCTCTTTCCTACTCTTCAATTTGTAGACCAGCTTGCAAAAGGTCCTTGAAATCCTGAATGAGTGTATGAGACATCCTTTCGCAAAGGCTAGGTAACACTCCTCTCACAATCATTCTAATTTGATCGGATTCATCAGGCCTTCTCTTGAGCAAAGCAAACTTATTCCTCCATCTTTTCACATACTTGTTGCGCTCAAATCAACACTATCACAAAGCGAACGTATGCAATGTTGAATACTATAATGAGTATTTCTAAGTATTTCCCATGAAAATTAACTTAAAACCAACAAAAACATCATAGAAAATGTATACAAAATTGATCTAAACAATTACCCCACACTTAATCCTTTGCTTGTCCCCAAGCAAAGTTAGAATCAAAACAAATAAAACAAGATGATATTGTCAAGTTCAAGAGTTATAAGGATGCATTAAGACTCCCATCTTATTAAATCCGCAATCATAATCGAATCGAGAATAATCGGTACTCAAGTAACTTAATGGTCAATCAATGCATACCAAAATTGTCACTCCCTTACGAAACCTCTCAAGTGTTTAATTGGGTAGTGTTTAAGCTCTCAACATTCAATGAAAGATTAGGACTATAGGCTTGCTTATCAATCAATTCTCCACCACCTAATCACAATCAAGCATCAATCATAAGGTCTTTTATTTGGTTGTATTGGGGCTAAGGAAAAGGTATGACATTTGGGAGAGTGATTTAGTTCATTTAGGTCAAGAGTACTTCAAGAGTGAAGTAAGCAATGTTGCATGATCAACAATCCCATTTGTTTAATTTGCAAAGATGATTTCCAAACTCAATACAACCCTTCCCACAAGAACAACAACTATTATTTTGATTTTCTTTATTTATTTCATCAATTATTTATTTATTTATTTTTTTATATATATAGGGTATTCAACTAAAGAGTACAATAATTTGTAATTTAGAGCCTATTGAGTTCAACCCCACACTTTATTAAGCACAACACTCCATTAATGCTCTTGAAATGGTCTTGATCTAATGAACGGGTAAAGTTAAATTATAATGGTTCAAGCCGACGGTGTTGTTAAAAAGAAAGAAGGGAAAATGAAATAAGCTCAAAGTTGCCCTAAATTGCCTTAATCATGTTGATGCTTAATTGAAATTTTTATGTAGTCTCAAAATGCATGTCAAAGCAAGTTCTAGTAATTCATCAATCAAAGATGTTCACACATAAAGAGAATGATAAGTTGATGGCTCAATTCCTCACTAGTTTAATGGCAATACACAGAATAACCATCAAAATTGACAATAAGTACTAACTCTAATCAATCCTCAAATTCATGCTTCAAAAATTTAAAAGTCATCTATCAACATTCTTATAACAATTGAACTTATTAATATACATCAAAATCAATTATAAAACAAAAGAAGAAACTTAACAAAACAAGAACACTTACGAAAATAACAAAACAAAAACATTTACGAAAATAGACAATTTATATTCATGAACAAAAGGCTTAGCACACACCCCACACTTAAGTTTTACATTGTCCTCAATGGAAACAACGATATGTAAAGTAAAAAGTTAAGGTACAACCTGTTTTTCCATCGATCCTTTGTGACGCAAGTGCTACCTTTTCATCCACAAACAACCATTGTTCAAGAGCAAAATACAATATATAAAATAAACATAATATAAAGAGTTAACATTAAAATCCGAAACAACAAAAACATGAAATAACTACAAATAAGAAAATAACAAGTGATGTCAAAAGGTTGGAGCTGGTAGGATCTACGGTGGTGGAGGATAGGACGATGATGCCGCTGATGGGTGAAGGCTCAGAATTTTAGCGAGGTTGCTGTTGATTAGGTCCATTTGTTCCATGACTGCAGTATGATTACGGTCAATTTGTTCCATGGCTGCAGCATGGTTTTGGTCAACCCTGCTTTCCAATGCTTCAATCCTATGAAGGAGCTCCTGATTGTTCGGGATTGGAGCATCTTCATCTAAATTTAGAGAATCCAAGTTGGAATCCTCCTCGACTCGTGCTCTCTTTTGGCGGCCCTCTGGGACCTCAGTCTCAACTGAACCCATAACATACGCTCCTCCTTTTCTTGAAACCATGCGCATTTTCTCTAGGGTGGCAAGATCTAATGAATCATTCCCCGATATCTTAGTCAGTCGGCAATTGCTCGGGTCAAAATCATCAAGGAGTGCCATTGCTAAAATTGTAACTAATCCTCCGATACAAATGGCACCCCGCTTTTTATGTCCCACACTGTCAAACACATCGGCTAACCAATAGCCGGTACAAACGGGTACGTTATTGCTAGCACAATCTAAAAAGTATAGTTCGCTTAGTTCTACAACCCCTGTGCTTTCTTTTCTTGCAAAAAATCCACACGACATAAACCGGTGTAAGTACCTTAGGGCTGGATTTTTCAATTTCGTAGCCTTGGCTGATTTGGCCACATAGGTACCCGAGCCCAAAGCTCCCCATGCGAATTGTTGTTGAAAACTCTTAGGCACACATTGTTCCCCTTGTTGGTGAAAACCAAATATATCGCTCAATTGATCAATTTTTAGCACAAATTGTCTCCCAAGCAGTTTAAAGTGTAGCCTAATGCAAATTCTTTGGCCATTTTTTTCAACCTTAAGTGTGGTTAAAAATTCCAATGTAAGCTCCTCAAATTGCAAAGGTTTAAGGGAAACAAATCTATCCCACCCAAGATTATGAACAAATCCATAGAAATTACTTCGAATAGTAAGAGCATCGAGGGATTCTTCGTTAACATACCTCGTCGGAAAGAAACCTCGAGCGAGAAGAGTTGCTCTCCTTGGTGCTGACGATGATGAAGATGGAGCTGAAGGTGGAAGTCGCGTCCTTTTGTGGTGAGACACCGTTTTTGTTCTTGTCATTTTGATGATTTGGTGAAAATGAAAATTTCTCAAATTTAATTTATTTTAATGAGAAAAGAAAAGAAGTGGATGGGTTAAAATCAGTTTTGGTGAAGAAAAGTGAAAGATTTACTTTGATTTTGAAGCTTGAAGATGGTGGCTATGGAGGTTTTTAGAGAGAGATTGAGAGAGGGAGCGAGAGAGAACGAGAGAGATTTAAGGATTTAGAATGAACAGCTGGGCAAAAATCGTGATTTTAAAACAAAAAGTTTAGGTGACACGGCCAAGCTTGGTGAAGCTTGGCCGTGTCTGATGGTTTTTGAGGGACACGGCCATGGACACGGCCGTGTCCCTTGAATGTGTCTGTTTCTGGATTAAAAAAAATTGAAAGGCAATATGAGTGACACGGGGAGAGGCTTGGCCGTGTCTGTGTGACACGGCCAAGGACACGGCCAGGACCTCTGGCCGTGTCTGCCTCTGTGACTTTGATGCTTGTTGGACACGGGCAAAGACACGGCCAAGACCTCTGGCCGTGTCTGCTTCTGTGTCATTTGGTGTTTCTTGACACGGGCAAGGACACGTTCAGGACCTCTGGCCGTGTCTGCTTCTGCCAAAATGGTTTTGAAATTTTTTTTTTTTGGTTTATTTGTGTCACCAAATCACCAAAGATGCAGTCTTCTTCTTGATTTAACCCTGAAACACATTCAAGAAAAATAAAAACCGATCAAAGTACCTATTCCGTTTTATTTAACTCAACATGAAATTAAAATTGCAAAATATAAGATTATAACAGCTAAAAGAAATGCAAACCGATGGGTTGCCTCCCATTCAGCGCTTCTTTAATGTCGTATAGCTGGACACTGTTGCATCATTCGTCAATGAACACCATGCTTTCTACCATTTTTGCAACTTCGATGTCTTCCAAGTAGGGCTTCACCCTTTGTCCATTGACCTTGAACGTCTCGTTGGTCTTTAAATTAAGTAACTCAACAGCCCCATAGGGAAATGTTTGAGTAACTTGAAAGGGTCCACTCCAACGCGACTTCAATTTTCCGGGAAACAACCGCATTCTTGAATTGAAGAGAAGGACTTTCATTCCCGGTTCAAAGGTCCTTCGAAGAATCATCCTGTCATGAATAGCTTTGGTCTTTTCCTTGAAGATCCTTGAACTCTCATAGGCTTCATTCCGAAGCTCATCAAGCTCGGAAATTTGTAGCATTCTCTGTTCCCTTGCTTCACCTAAGTCCATATTTGTGGTCTTTATTGCCCAATAAGCCTTGTGCTCCAATTCCACCGGGAGGTGGCATGCCTTGCCAAAGACCAACCTATAGGGACTCATTCCCAATGGGGGTTTTATAAGCAGTCCTATAAGCCCACAATGCTTCCGAGAGTCGGATTGACCAGTCCTTCCGACTTGTGCTCACTGTCTTTTCTAAAATCCCCTTGATCTGCTTGTTTGAAATCTCAGCTTGCCCGGATGTTTGGGGATGATATGGAGTTGCCACCTTGTGTCGGATGCCCATCTTGGTCATCAACTTTTCAAACCATTTGTTGCAAAAATGGCTTCCTCCATCACTCACTATCGCCTTGGGGGTTCCAAACCTGCTCAAAATATTCTCCTTCACAAATTTTAACACAATGTTAGCATCATTTGTCCTAGTGGGGATTGCCTCAACCCACTTAGACACATAATCCACTGCTAGAAGAATATATTCAAAACCAAATGATTTGGGAAATGGCCCCATGAAATCAATTCCCCACACATCGAAAATATCAACCACAATAAAAATATTAAGGGGCATTTCGTTCCATTTGCTAATGTTCCCTACTCTTTGGCATTCATCACATCTTATACAAAAATGATAAGCATCTTTAAAAAGAGTAGGCCAATACAAACCGCTTTGAAGAATTTTCTCGGCTGTCTTCTTTCCTCCAAAATGTCCCCTGCAATACAAATTGTGGCAATATTGTAGCACTTGTTTTTGTTCCTCTTCCGGCACACATCTTCTTATCACTTCATCCCTGCAAATTCTAAACAAGTAAGGTTCATCCCAAAAATAATACTTACATGTATGCAGGAATCTCTTCTTTGCTTGGAAGGTCAAATCCTTTCTCACTACACCACAAGAAAGGTAATTAGCAATATCAGCATACCATGGTGCTTGAGTTAAGGAAAACAAGTGTTCATCCGGGAATTTCTCAAAAGCATTTTCACAAGCAATTTCAGCATTATTTTCACAAGAGTTAAGTCTAGAAAGATGGTCGGCCACTACATTTTCGCTTCCCTTCCTATCTTTGATTTCTACATCGAATTCTTGTAACATCAACACCCATCTAATGAGCCTAGGTTTAGCTTGTGGTTTGGTCAATAGGTATTTCAAGGCTGTATGATCAGAGAATACTATGACCTTAGAACCTATCAAGTAAGATCTAAATTTGTCTAGTGCAAATACCACAGCTAACATTTCTCTCTCAGTGGTTGTGTAATTTACTTGTGCATCATTTAGAGATAAACTTGCATAATAAATTACACACATCAACTTATTCACTCTTTGGCCTAAAACAGCTCCAATGGCAAAATTCGATGCATCGCACATAATTTCAAATGGCAAATCCCAATTTGGGGCAACAATTATAGGGGCAGAAGTTAGTTTTTCTTTCAAAATTTTAAAAGTCTCTAAGCACTTTTCATCAAAAACAAATGGGACATCTTTTCCTAACAAATGACACAAAGGACGTGAAATTTTGGAAAAATCTTTTATGAACCTCCTATAAAATCCTGCATGTCCCAAAAAATTTCTAATTCCCTTAACTGATGTGGGTGGAGGTAGGTTCACAATTAATTCAACTTTAGCCTTGTCTACCTCAATCCCTTCATGGGAAATAACATGCCCTAAAACAATTCCATGATCAACCATAAAGTGACTCTTTTCCCAACTCAATGTAAGATTACATTCAATACACCTTTTAAGTACTAGAGTCAACTTTTCCAAACAATCATCAAAGGAATTACCAAAGACAGAAAAGTCATCCATGAATACCTCAATGCACTTGTCTAACATATCAGAAAATATGGAAAGCATACGCCTTTGAAATGTGCCCGGTGCATTGCAAAGTCTGAATGGCATCCTTCGAAATGCAAACGTCCCAAAGGGACAAGTAAATGTAGTCTTTGGTTGATCTTCTGGTGCTATCGGGACTTGGTAGTAACCTGAAAGACCATCAAGAAAATAGTAAAAAGAATGTCCAGATAATCTATCAAGCATTTGATCAATAAATGGCAAAGGGAAATGATCTTTCTTGGTGACTTTATTTAATTTCCTATAATCTATGCACATCCGCCACCCAGTTTGTGTTCGTGTTGGTACCAACTCTCCTTTTTCATTCTGGACCACTGTCAACCCTGTTTTCTTAGGCACAACATGAACGGGACTAACCCATTCACTATCAACAATAGGGTAAATTACCCCTTCATCCAGTAATTTAAGGACCTCCTTCTTAACAACCTCGCTCATGTTAGGGTTCAGTCTCCTTTGGGACTCTCTCACTGGTTTAGCCCCTTCCTCTAAAATGATCTTATGCATGCACATAGAGGGACTAATACCCTTAATGTCACTCAACCCCCAACCTATAGCCTTCTTGAATTTTTTCAACATTGTTACAAGCTTATTTTCTTCATCACGGGTAAGGGTAGCAGAAATTATCACTGGTTGAGAATTATTTTCCCCAAGAAAAATATATTTCAAATGCTTGGGGAGTTCCTTAAGCTCAACCCCTTGTAGTTGAACTTGCCCTTCTTCAACTTCAATTTCCTCCTCAACACTCTCATCGTCCAAAATGGATTTGTCTTCTTCATTCTCCTCATTGGAAATCTCTGCTTCTTCTTGCAATTTTAGAGCCTTTTCTAGCTTGTGTTCACCATTTTCCTGCATGAAAACTTCTTGGACAACACTATCAGTAATATCAATGAAAGAGCAATCTTCATATAAAGCACTAGTGGGAATGGGGGAAGTGTTAAAAATTGAAAATTCTACAGTTTGTCCCAAAACGGTCATGGTTAATTTTCCATTTTTAACATCAATTAAAGTGTTAGTTGTGGCCATAAAAGGTATCCCTAACAAAATTGCATGCTCGGCATCCCGTGGGATTTCTTCCCTCGTGTCTAAGACAATGAAATCGACGGGTACAATCAAACCTCCTACTTTCACTAGAACATCTTCTATGATTCCCTTAGGGTATCTAAGAGTTCTATCTGCTAATTGTAAAACCATTTTGGTTGGTTTGAGTTCCCCTAGCTCTAGATTCAGATAAATTGAGTATGGCATCAAATTAATACTAGCTCCAAGATCACACATGCCAATGGTCTCTTTCCCATTCCCCATAGAGATTTTAACAATAAAGCTCCCAGGATCTTTTAGTTTAGGAGGTAACTTATGTTGTAAAACAACACTTGTTACTTCCGAAACTATCACCTTCTCATCCAACTCATACCTTATCTTCTTAGTGTTAAGCTCTTTTAAGAATTTGGCATAAGATGGCATATTCTTTATCACCTCTAGTAAGGGTAGGTTGATACTTACCTTTGAAAGCATGTTGTAAATTTCAGAAAATTGCTTATCATGCTTTTCATTTTTTAACCTGCTGGGAAATGGAATTGGTGGTCTGTACGGATTTGGAGATTTGTGCAGTTTTGGTGCAATTGATGCCTCCTCTTTGTCCTCCTCAAGCTCATTTGGTTCAGCTTCTTCTTCTTGCATTTCCTTGCCATTATCCTGTGTTGTACCTGCATCAAAAGAATTATCAATGTTATTATCACCAATTTTATTATCAAGTACCTTACCGCTTCTCAAAACGGTGATTGCTTTGGCTTGCTCCGGTTGGCTTGGAAATTTCCCTTTTTGATTGGCTTGAATTTGATTAGCCAATTGGCCCACTTGAGTTTCAACCTTCTTAAGCGATGCTTCTAAAGAGTCAAACCGCTTATTGTTCAATTCTTGATTTTGAGTGCTTACTTGAATGAAAGCATTCAAGTTGTCTTCAAATGAAGGTTTCTTGACTTGCTCTTGATTTGAGGTTTGCCCTTGAAATTGGGGACCTCTTTGATATGGTTGGAAGGGTTGTTGAGGTGGAGCATGTTGTTGATTTTTCCATGAAAAATTGGGGTGATTCCTCCAGCAGGGGTTATAAGAATTTGAATATGGGTCATTCCTACCCCTTTGTTGGAACCCTTCAAAAGCAAAGGCTTGCTCTTGCTCCTCTTGAAATGAGTCAAAATTTAAGGGCCACACATTTGCTTGATGGCCTACAAGACCGCATGATGCGCATGACTCTTGGCTTGGTCCCGACAAGTTCCCTTTTGCATTCAACAATTTCACTTGCCTTGTCAGTTCTGCAATTTGCCTAGCCATTTCTGAGTTTGCACTTATCTCATGTGCTCCTCTTCTTCTTTCTCCAATGCTCTTTTGTTGGGAGTTTTCCCCCAACATCTCGAATAATGCAACTGTTTCTGCAGCTGTTCTTTCACCCATTGCACCCCCTGCTACATTATCCATTGTATTTTGAGATTGTTGAGTTAGCCCATCATAGAAAAATTGATTGAGCAACTGTTGTGGATAGTAGTGGTGAGGGCACTGAAATAGTAATGATTTGAAGCGATCCCACGCCTCGTGAAATGGTTCTCCGTCAAACTGGGTGAAAGTTGCAATACTCCCCCTAAGCTCCTTGGTCTTTTGATGAGAATAGAACTTTCCCATAAATTTGTTGTAGACTTCAGTCCATGTGGTTAACGAATTCTCTGGTAGGGTCATTAACCATGCTTTTGCCCTGTCCTTTAAACTATATGGGAAACATCTCAGCTTCAGTTCATCTTCCGTTAATGTTTGCAAAGGGAACGTATGCAATGTTGAATAAAAATCTCGAATGAAGTTGAGAGGATCTTCATTCGACAGTCCGTGGAAGGATGGCAGCATACTATAATGAGTATTTCTAAGTTCATAGTTTCTTGCTGCGTTGCTCAACCGGATACAAGATGTGGTCACTCCAATGATCGGTCAAGCAAACTCCTTCATGGGTGGCTCTTGTGCATCACCCATCTCTGTTTCTGTGTTCTCCTCAAATTGCTCTTCGGTATTTTCTTCTTCTTGCTCAAAAGGATTTGGTCTCTCGGATCTTGACTGTCTATGGATATTGTCAATTAATGGAACAAGTTCGTTTCCTTGAGACCGTCGTCCATGCATATAGTACCTAAGCAATTCAAAAAGAACACTTTAAACAATTTAAAAAATAAAATAAAAAATCAAACTATCACAAAACTGCCTTCCCCGGCAGCGGCGCCAAAAACTTGTTGCGCTCAAATCAACACTATCACAAAGCGGCACTCGCAAGTATACGAGGCTATTGTAGTGACGGTGATCGCCCCAAGGTCGTTTCCCAAGGAAGGACTTGCAAGTAATAGTTCGATTAGCATGGAATAATAAATTTGATTTTGTGATTGAATTGGTGGACCGTAATTATCCTTAGAAATTAAAACGAGTGATTTTATGCAAGAGAATTTCAATTATGGAAATGATGCCAAGGGTTGTAGGTCTATTTAATCAAATGTTCAATTATCCGATTATCCATTAATATAACCTTGAATCTTAATTTGTTTCTTAAGATTAATTAGCCAATTATCAATTCACTAGTTCTCACATTTATGAATTAACAACAACCAATTGTTTAACATTATCAAATTAATAAACCCTAGAACTTATATTTCTAATTCATTCTTAGGGTAGTCAATTGCATAGTTCCGATATTAAACTTCTCCTCTCGGTTCGTCATTCAATATTAAGTAATCAATAGGTGGCCATTCTATCAATTTACCTTTAATTCAATGCAATCAACAAATAACAAGGTATATCAATGGAATCATCAAATCAAATCATTTAATCAAATATACTACAACCCCAAGCATGAGTAATTTAGCTCATCATATGTTTTAAATAAATACTCAATTCAATATAAACCAAATTAAAATTATACATTGCAATATTAATGTTCTTAATACACAATAACAAATAAGAAATGGAATACAAGGAAGAGTTAGGAAAACCCCTTTTTGAAGATGCTAAAAATCGGACTCTCGTCTCTTTCGTGGCTCCTTCTTGGTGTGTGATGATGCACTTCTAGCTCTCTTGAACAAATGGTTCTCTTCTTGAAGGAGTAGATGATAGCCTTCTCAAATCCTCAACTCTCCAATCAAGCCTCTTAAACCCTAATTCTCAAGAACTAATAACTCACTTCAAAACCAACAATTAATTTTGCTCTTGGTGTGTGTGAAGAAATGGTGAATGGAAATGCTCTCTCAAGCCAAGAACCAAGGAAGAGGATGAGGAAGATGAAGAACTAGTGGGAAGTGTAGAGAATGTCCACTAAATTAATTCAAAATCCCCTTTTCTAATCCCCATGCTCTTCCACTTTCAATTGTTTAAGACACCCATAATGCCTTGTCTCCCACTTACTAATTTCTTTATACCTTTCTTCCATAAAATCCTCCCACTTTTCACTCTTTTTTGTTCTTTTGTCTCCCACTAAAAACACACCAGCTCATTTCTCGTGCAAATCAGCTAAGGACCCAGGGTGACACGGCCAAGCCAAATGGAGCTTGGCCGTGTCTAGTGACTTTCTTACTTGGGGACACGGCCAAGCTCCTGGCCGTGTCCCATTCTGTGTGCTTGTCCTTGTGAGACACGGCCAAGGACACGGCCGTGTCATGTGACACGACCAGTGTCCTGGCCGTGTTCAGTGATGGTGTCTGTTTCTGTGTCTTTCTTTTCTTCTTTGCTCTTTTGTTCCCTTGGAGAGACACGGCCAATGGCTTGGCCGTGTCTCCTGGCCGTGTTCGCTACTGGACTTGTTTCCTTGAGGGACACGGCCAAGCCATGTTAGTCCTGGCCGTGTCTCATGTTTGTCCTTAATTCTTCTTCTTTTGATGAGGGACACGGCCAAGCCTTGGCAAGCTTGGCCGTGTCACTTGTTTTCTTCAACAAGTTCACCCATTTTTTATTCCTTAGCTCCATCAAGTGTACTTCAACCTAAATCAACAACTTCAAACATATTTAAGTACAATTAAACATGAAAATTAACTTAAAACCAACAAAAACATCATAGAAAATGTATACAAAATTGATCTAAACAATACTCCACAAAACTCTCATTTGGCCTTTGTCTAATGGACTCAACTTCCATTAAGGTAACTTCCATCTCGACATTGTATCCATATTGTTGGATGAAGGTCTTGTACAGCAGATCCCAACTCTTTTTTGTGCCATCATCTAAGATATTTAACCAATTTTGGATAATAGGGTCTAATGAGAGCATGAAGTACCTTAGAGTTTGAGCCTTAATAGCTCGGGCAGATTGCATAGCAGTGACATACTGCTTCACTTGGAGGTGAGGATTTTCGGTTTCATTAAACTTTACAAATGATGGCATCTTGAACTTGTACAAAACTTCTTCATCTAGTTCAAATAATTTGTCAACTTCAGACATTTCTTCTGTTTTTAGTTTCTTCTCAAATTTCTTTTCCAAATCCACAATCATCTTTTTAACACCTGAGTTTCGATTTTCTCCGTAGCTGGTCTTTCAACAATCTTCTGTTCTTTCTTCTTATCTTAAGGATCTTGGAAGTATCAAGCCCAATTGTCATCATCATCAATGATCACCTTATCATCATTAAAAACCACTTCACCAACTTTAGCCTTCCCCTTGTCCTTTGGCTTCTTGGTGCTAGTAGATGTTTTGGCATTGTTTCCTAAAATTGCAGCCAATTGGTTCTTCATGGTATCAGCCAGGGCCTCTTTTATTTCTTCCATCTTGGCATTGAGGGCGTCATCTACCATTCTTTGAATTTGTTCGAGCTCCATTACTTTTGGTGAAAAAGAGATTGAGCCGCTGCTAGATTCTTCCTCTCCGGCATAGGCTAGATTGTCGTAAGCTTTTGAACTATCGTAATCCAGGGCTGTGAGCCAGAAATGATTAATGATATGAGATACAAATGTATGCATGTATGCATGTATGCACAAACAATAGACAAAGATAAGTAGAATGTCCCTTCCAACCTTATAACTTCCACACACGGATGGCAAGTCTCTTTTCCTAGTTATATGGTTAACAAAGTACCAACATGGGGTATCTTACTTTTGAATATTTCTCTCAGACGTTTCAACCAATAGTTATATTTTCAAAAATGGAAATCAGTTCATGATAATTCCCATTAATAAGGCTTTAATCCATTCAATCAACTAAAGTAGTTTTTATGCTATATTGGATTAAAACTAAATTAAGAGGTTCACTATAAATAGATTTCTCACTTAGAAAAGTAACTAATGATTCATGCAAAAAACAAGCCCATGATTAATGTTAGTGTATGTGCCCTAGGCCATTTATTTGGATCTTTATGTTATACATTCATTATTAATAAGTGAGGTTTTATTATCATTATTATTTGTTTGCATGTTACACAATTTTGATATTTGTCCCTGGTTTATTATTGTTATAGAGATAAAAAAAATAATTCTTAACCAGTATGAACATTGATTTGATAATCATCAGATGGTTATGTGTATAGTGATACAAATCAATTTCATAGATACTTGTTAGAGAACAATGTATTGGATAGACCCATCATGAGATTACTACATGGGTTAGTGTCATAAGTAAACCTCATGATAGTTATGTATTAATTCTTTGACTTGAGATTGTCATAGTTTCCAATATAAGGACTATTATATTTTGACATGATCAAACATTATCCATAACTAGATAGTAATAAAGGTTATGATCATATATGATAGAAATTATGTAGAGGATAATGAACAATCAAGATAGAATTTGTCCCTCTCTTTGAGAGAGATATCTTTTGGGCCCCTCGATAAGTGAGACTGTGAAATGCATGGCCGTGCTAAAATGAATTGATAGTGTGATCAATTTCATTTATTTTTTTTATCAGTCTACTTAGAGATCGAGTAATCATAAGTTTGGACAATATAAGTATGATGTTGACCATGACTTATGTTCAAGCTAGATATCATGTGACAAAAGGGATTAATGCATGTACTATTATTAGGCAAATTGGACATTCCTTATATTAATTGGGTAGTTGTAACGCCTTGCTAGAGGCCAATTACGACTTGTTGGTTTAATAGAGATTAAATTGACTGCCAATTAATATGGGCCTATCGGGTCACACACAAGAATGCGCTTTGGGCTTGATATAATATTAATAATATTAAAATTAGATATTAATATTTATTATTAATATTATTTTCATTTATATATATATTATTAGATAATATATTCAGAATCCTTATTAGATTTGGATTCTGAATTTGACTTACCTTATCCAATTTCGAATTGGATTCTGAAGTGATTATATTCACTCCAGACGTTAAGTCTTCTCAGAGGTAATATTAGAAAACAAAAGAGAATGAAAACAAGTGAACCCTAATACGTTTTAGAGAAAATGTTTTTCCAGCCTTCACCGTTGCAGAGAGCTAGCACTCCAGACGGTAGCATTCGTGTGGATACGCGATAGAGGGTGTTTCGCGATCGAGGCATCTCTTCCAAACTGTGATTTCGAATCATCAACAGGTTAGTTCTTTGAACACTTTCGTCGAATTAAACGAACAGCATGGATCCTGGTGGGAAATCAGAGATCAAAAAAAATTTTCCATTGTGTGTTTTTGGTTTGCAGTGATCTCTTTGATTTCCTAACAGTGGTATCAGAGCCACTTATTGTTTTCGTTTAAGTCGAAAATGCCATGTTGAAATGATTCCATGAGATATATTGATTTCGTATGGCATGTTAACTATAAAACCCTAATTCATTTTTCATATGATGAGAAAGGATTGGTTTTTTGGTTTCATTTCTGTAAAACCGTAATTCATTTTTCATATGATGAGAAAGGATTAGTGTTTTTAATTTTGTTTTCATGAGATGATCACGTATATATGATTGGTTGATTAAAACGATTTTCATATGATGAAAACAATTAAGTTTATATGTGATATAAACATTTGGTAATGATTCTGTAATGGGTTGTACATATTCGAAATAAAACAATAAGAAGGTTAATGAGATTAACGATTCTGTTTTAGGGTTTTGCCAAAGAAAAATGTTAATGAGATTAACATTACCGGCTAGCGGGACCGCCGTATGTTCGCGCCCTATAGTTCGTTACCGCGACATTAAGAATGTCAATATATTTGTTTCTATTTAACATGTTGGTGATGAATATGTTATGTTTGTTTGATGTCTTGGCATGGTGCATAGCATGGCCTTATGACCTATGTGATTAGTTTATTCATATCTTAATTTTGGGTAAATACGGCCTGCGTGCGTTTATTTTGTTGTAATTTATTTTACTAGTAGTTAGATTTTCTTTTATTGTAATAAATGAAGATTCAAGCTACAATGTTTGTGATGGAGATTCATACCAAGGAGAAAATGGTTCCATGGTGATGGAAGCACAAGCTCAAGTTTTGAAGATATGTAATATTGCAAGTGTTGTAATAGATAGGTTTTTCACCTAGGGTTGCCTTTATGATCATCATTTGGTCTCTTGAAGATCATATTTAGTTTGGCCATGCTATGTCACGTTTACATATTTTGTCATTTGATATATGATGCTTATGTGATAAATTATATATATGCATATAGGATGCTAAAATATAATGATATGTAATGCAAGACATGATAATAATTTAGTTAAACCCTCATTAATAATTTAAGTCTAAATGCCATCCACGTTTTGAACACCTATCAAAACTAAGATTGTATTAAAGTAGGTATTGCCAAAGCAATATGCTTTAAACATTCCTAGCTAAGTAGGATGAGTAATAGTGCTACTCATATGTTTTAAAATTGGTTAGACTTAATTAGGCTATCAAAATGGTTTTGGGCCTAAGGCATTAGATGGAATTCAACATGCTATAACATTTGATGTCAATATTCCATAATTACTAAGAGTTACATGAGATGCAATTGGTAAATATGTTACCTACCTAAATAACTTGATTTTAACCATCACGCCAAAGCTGAGTTTAGAATTAAGTGAAATACGGATTTTAGCCTACTAAAATATTTCTTTAGAGGGTTATATTTTTAGTAGGAGTTTAAATAATTTTAACCTCATTATTAATTAAAATTTGACTTTGCATATTTATCAACAGATGGCTGCTAATAACAATTCCACCTTATCACTGCGATCTATCCTTGAGAAGGAAAAATTGAAAGAATGTGGGACTAATTTTGTTCACTAGTTTAGGAACCTGAGAATTGCTCTCAAACAAGAGAAAAAGTCCTACGTGCTTGATGAAGCTGTCCCTGACCCACCTCATGCTGATGCTTCTAATGCTGCTAAGAGTAAGCATAAGAAGCATGTGGATGATTCCAATGACATAGGATGTCTTATGTTGGCTACTATGTGTCCAGGACTTCGGAAGGATCGTGAACACTTAGAGGCTTATGAGATGAGTGTGCATCTCAAACAAGCTTTCCAACAACAGGCTAGGCAAGATAGGTTTGACACTGCTGTTGCATTACTTGACTGCAAAATGTCTAAAGGTGAATCTGTTAGTGCTCATGTTTTGAAGATGAAAGGCTATCTAGATCACCTTGCTAGACTTGGATATCCCCTGAGTTTAGAACTCTCCATGGATTTGATCCTACATTCATTGCCTAGCAGTTTCTCACAGTTTGTCATGAACTATAACATGAATGACATGGAGAAATCCATTCCTGAGCTACATGGTATGCTCAAAACTGTTGAGGGGAATATCAAAAAGCCTACCCAAATATTGAATGTCAATATTAAACAAATGAAAAAGAAAGCCAAAGATACTAAAGGCAAGGGTAAGGCAAAAGGTGCTAAAGGGTCCAAGGGACAAGCTAAACCAAAACCTAAACCTAAGGCTAAAGTTCCTAAGGAAGGGACTTGTTTCCATTGCAACAAGCCTGGGCATTGGAAGAGAAATTGTCAACTCTATTTGGTTGAATTAAAGAAGTTGAAGGGTAGTGCGACTACATCTTCAGGTATTTATGTTATAGAAATTAATTTATCTATTCCTTCTTCCTGGGTATTAGATACTGGATGTGGATCTCATATTTGTACAAATATGCAGGGACTCAAAAGGAGTAGGATGCTGAAGAAGGGCGAAGTGGACCTACGTGTTGGTAATAGAGCAAGAGTTGCTGCTATAGCTGTAAGAACTTATGAACTTGTTATGCCCAATGGGTTTTTGTTAATTTTGAACAATTGCTTTTATGTTCCTACTATGAGTAGGAATCTTATTTCAGCATCTGTTTTGGATGATGAAGGTTATTCATTTTTTTATTAAGAATAAGAAATGTTCTATTTTTGATAAAAATGATTTGCTTTATGGTATTGTAAATTCTTAAAATGGCCTTTATATTCTTAATCTTGATGATTCTAACGGTAATGATATCTATAACATAACTTCTAAGAGAACTACGCCAAATGAGTTAAACACTACTTATTTATGGCATTGTCGCCTTAGCCATATAAATGAGAAACACATTTCTAAGCTCTATCAAGATGGATTATTAGATTCATTTGATTTTGAATCATTTGAAACATGTGAGTCTTGTTTGATTGGTAAGATGACAAAGGATCCTTTTACTGGGCATAGTGAAAGGGCTAATGATTTATTGGGCTTGATACATACAGATGTATGTGGTCCTTTTAGCATTAGTGCCAGAGGAGGATTTCAATACTTCATTACTTTTACTGATGATTTCAGTAGGTATGGCTATGTCTACCTAATGAAACATAAGCATGAGTCTTTTGAAATGTTTAGAACTTTTCAAAATGAAGTACAAAATCAACTTGGTAAAACAATTAAACTACTTCGATCATATCTCGGTGGTGAATATTTGAGCCAAGAGTTTGATGATCATCTAAGGGATTGTGGAATTGTTTCACAACTGACTCCTCCAGGAACTCCACAGTGGAATGGAGTTTCTGAAAGGAGAAATCGAACTCTATTAGATACGGTTCAATCAATGATGAGTCAAGCGGATCTTCCTTTATCTTTTTGGGGTTATGCCTTGGAGACAGCTGCATTCATTCTGAACCGTGTACCATCTAAGGCGGTTGAAAAGACACCATATGAGATATGGACAGTTAAGACACCTAGTTTGTCTTTTCTTAAGATTTGGGGTTGTGAAGCTTATGTGAAAAGACCAGTTTCAGATAAGTTAGCTCCAAAGTCTATCAAATGTAATTTTGTGGGGTATCCTAAGGAAACTAAAGGATACTATTTCTATACTCCTTCAAAGAACAAAGTGTTTGTTGCTCGAAATGGGATCTTTTTGGAAAAGGAATTTCTTTCTAAGAGAACTAGTGGGAGTATAGTAGAACTTGAGGAAACTCAAGTACCACAAGAAATCATTGAGCCGTCTATAGAGCCTATTTCAGAACCACAAATAGTTGTGGAGTCTGAAGATGTAACACAAATCCCTCGCAGGTCTGATAGGACACGTCGTCAGCCAGAGAGATATGGATTTCTTGTGACTGATGATAGTGAAGTAATGCTCATAGATCAAGATGAGCCTACTACCTATGAAGAAGCTGTGTTAGGTCCAGATTCAGACAAATGGCTTGGAGCAATGAAATCTGAGATGCAATCTATGTTTGACAACCAAGTTTGGTCTTTAATTGATCCTCCAGAGGGTATTAAGACTATTGGTTGCAAATGGGTTTTCAAGAAGAAAACTGACATGGATGGGAATGTGCAAACTTATAAAGCAAGGCTTGTTGCAAAAGGTTTCAAGCAAACTCATGGTATAGACTATGATGAAACCTTTTCACCAGTTGTTATGCTTAAGTCTGTTAGAATTCTCACTGCCATTGCAGCATACTATGATTATGAGATATGGCAAATGGATATCAAAACCGGTTTCCTTAATGGAAACTTGCTTGAGGATGCGTATATGACACAACCTGAGGGTTTTGTAAATCTTGAGAATTCTACAAAGGTTTGCAAGCTTCAAAGATCCATTTATGGATTGAAGCAAGCATCTCGAAGCTGGAATCTTCGTTTTGATGAAAAAGTTAGGAACTTTGGTTTCATCAAGAATGAAGATGAACCTTGTGTTTACAAGATGGTTAGTGGGAGTGCAGTAGTGTTTTTAGTCTTATATGTGGATGACATATTACTCATTGGGAATGATATCCCTACCTTGCAAAAGGTTAAGACTTGGTTAGGAAATTCTTTCTCAATGAAAGGCTTAGGTGAGGCTGCCTATATCCTTGGTATAAAGATCTATAGAGATAGATCTAGAAGGATAATTGGCCCGAGTCAAAGTACATACATAGATAAAGTGTTGAAGAGGTTCAACATGCAAGATTCCAAAAAGGGATTCTTGCCTATGTCTCGTGGCATTCATCTCAGCAAGAGTCAATGTCCTATGACATCTGATGAGCGAGATCGAATGAATAAGATTCCTTATGCTTCTGCTATAGGATCTATTATGTATGCCATGTTATGTACTAGACCAGATGTCTCATATCCATTAAGCGCAACTAGTAGATTTTAAGCTGATCCTGGTGAAGGTCATTGGACAACTGTCAAGAATATTCTTAAGTACCTTCGAAGGACTAAAGATGTATTCTTGCTTTATGGAGGTTTGGAAGATGAGCTAGTTGTAAATGGTTACACAGATGCTAGTTTCCAAACTGACATAGATGATTTTAGATCGCAGTCAGCTTTTGTATTCACATTGAATGGTGGAGCTGTTAGTTGGAAGAGTTCAAAACAAAGCACTGTGGCTGATTCTACAACAGAGGCTGAGTATATAGCAGCATCAGATGCAGCTAAGGAAGCAGTCTAGTTGAAGAAATTCATCACTGAGTTAGGAGTGGTGCCTAGCATTGCAAATCCTGTGGACATTTATTGTGACAACAATGGTGCCATAACATTGGCAAAAGAGCCTAGATCTCATCAAAGGTCTAAGTATATACTCAGGCATTTTCACCTCATTCGAGACATTATCGATAGAGGAGATATCAAGATATGCAAAGTTGACACAAATGATAACATAGCATATCCATTAACAAAGCCTCTCTCACGGGTCAAGCATGATCAGCACACTAGATCTATGGGTCTTAGAAATTTGTAGGCCTAGTGCAAGTGGGAGATTGTTAGTGTATGTGCCCTAGGCCATTTATTTGGATCTTTCTGTTATACATTCATTATTAATAAATGAGGTTTTATTATCATTATTGTTCGTTTGCATGTTACACAATTTTGATATTTGTCCCTGGTTTATTATTGTTATAGAGATAAAAATAATAATTCTTAACCAGTATGAACATTGATTTGATAATCATCAGATGGTTATGTGTATAGTGATACAAATAAATTTCATAGATACTTGTTAGAGAACAATGTATTGGATAGATCCATCATGAGATTACTACATGGGTTAGTGTCATAAGTAAATCTCATGATAGTTATGTATTAATTCTTTGACTTGAGATTGTCATAGTTTCCAATATAAGGACTATTATATTTTGACATGATCAAACATTATCCGTAACTGGATAGTAATAAAGGTTATGATCATATATAGCCCCTTCAACGGACTGTCCAAAATGAAAGCTGCAGAATGGTGCCCAAAAGGGACCATTCGGCCCAATTTTCAAAATTTGAGGGAAATTCATATTTTTCTTGCAAAATTGATTTTTAGACTCCTTTTGTGATACCATTGAAAGACTAAGGGTCCCTCTTTCAAAAATCAAACCAAAGGAGTGATTAAAAGTTCATCAAAGTTTATGGATAGTTGAGCAAATTTAGCTAGTTTGTTTTGTTTTCATTCTTTTCACAATCAATTGATTACAAATGGTTCAAAAGCACTTTACCACATATTTACCACACATAATAACATTATTTCAAAACCATTTCAAAAATCCCATAATGCAATATATGTGAATTAATTGAAAAGGCAATGATTTAAGTACCAAACCTTGTTTATTTGCTTTGTTCCTTGCTTGTCTTATTCTTTCTTCCCTTCTTCTTCTTTATCCCTTTGATTTCCTATAATTTTCATAACTTCCATAATAAGAACGTGATAAAAACTATATGTTCAAGCCTTGATTCTTACTATCTAAAGCTACTAATTACCATTTACTCATCACTTCTACATGTATGGATCATTTAATCTAATTTCTCTTCACTTTCTTAACTTTCCCATAATCTTCCCAACTTTTCTTTCATTGATAACTTGAAAACTATCAATCAAATTAATAAACTAAAGCTAGAATTGGAATCCTTACCTTAAAATTAAGCTTTTCCTTCCAAAAATCCATTTGAACACTTGAAAAATTCCTTCCCTTTTTTGGTGGAGAGAATTCGGCCATGCCTCTCAAAAATGGAGAGAAAAATGTCCTTAGTTCTTTAATCATCCTTCTCTCTCTTTTTATATTTTTCCATTTTCCATTTATTTAATTAATTTCATTTTGGAGGGTTAAGATGTAACCACCACAAAAGTATCTTTAACTAGGATGGTGCCATATGGAGGGTTAAGATTAATCCAACCCAAAAGTGTCTTTAAACAAGATTTTGCCATGTGTCCTTTTCTAGAAAATTATTATGCCATGTGTCCCTTTTCTAGAAAATGAGTGGAAGTGAAAAGACCAAAATACCCTTCAATGGAAGGTTTTGCCTTTTCTTCGTAACCGGGTGGTTTTACGACGTGTAAAATTTACCATTCTCCTCCTTTCAACCTCTCGTTTCCATTTCCAACATTCATTCTTGATTTTGAACTAATTTATAAAAATTATGCTCATGCCCTTGACTTTTGTAAAAATTCCATTTAGGTCCTTACGTGATTCGGGTCTCCACTTAGGTTTGTTCTTCAACATCGATCACTGCGGAGTCCTTCCATTTACTTCGGATACCTTTACGTGTCTTGTTTTCCAGTGTATACATTATTATCACAAGAATGACAAAAATACCCTTGGTCAAGAATCCACTGTATCTCTCAAACTATGCGTTTTCGGAAAAAACCGTGGTGTTCCATTTCGACCCAATTTTTCTCTACTTTCCATTTCTGGAGTCTGTTATATGCACTATTAAGAACCTCCAGTATAACTTTTGGAAATTATAGTTACCTCCCCAAAAATTTTTGAAATTACAGTCACCTCCCCAAAACTTTTACAATCTTTTCAGTTAGGTCCTTTTTGTCCTATAGAGCTTCCTTTCACTTTGTGTTCTTTGGTGATTACTCGGGACGACTCCTGTTACTGTACGCGGATGTACTGTACATGGATGT
Source organism: Garcia nutans (assembly GCA_947685225.1). Lineage (NCBI taxonomy): Eukaryota > Viridiplantae > Streptophyta > Magnoliopsida > Malpighiales > Euphorbiaceae > Garcia > Garcia nutans. The sequence continues at coordinate 21,634,707 of CANTUV010000005.1, forward strand.
ACTGTACATATGTACAAATTGGGTCGTGACATCTATCATCACCTGAAGGCCGTCTCCTTAGCACAAATGTATTAATAACACTTTACATATTCGTGAGCCACATTTACAATGTGACTCATTCCACACATTTCACAATGCATATCCATGTAGTACATCATACTATCTATCACTTATATACTTTATTCTTGCAATATCCCAAACTATACCCTAAAATTTTTGGAATACTTATTGTTGTTTTTGGATTAAATGTTATAATTGCATATATGTTTAAGTGGGAAGATAAGAAAGGTTAGAGGAGTGTGTATATGTTGTATATATAGAGATATATACAAATACACAAGTCAACATTTAATTAAGGTCAAAAGGAGATTTATTAATTATTTTTAAAATGGAAATTAAAGTAAGTGGAAGATGATATTTATGAATATTATATTATTATAATTGCTTGGTGAAGATTAATTGAAGAATTGTGTGGTTAAGAGAAGAGTTGACTTTGTTTTTCTATCTTCTTCTTCTTCTTCTTTCTTTGTTTGGCAGACTAACTCCATAGCAAGAGAGAAAGAGAGATTTTTGCTCTTCTAAACTCAAGATTGAAGGTGTTTCAAGTGATCAAGTTGGAATTCTAAGGGTTTTCATCACTTTTGGTAAGTTTTCCACTTGTTTCCTTGGTTTTCTTTTAAGTTTGTGTTTTGAGTTTGGTGTTTGATTGTTGATGGTATGTGAATATTTGATTTTGGTGTAATTGAGAGTGTTTTGTCTTATTGGTGTAGACTTTGGGATTGGTTTGAAGGAAAGGTTAAGTTTGGTGTTGGAAAGCAAGTGTTGTGTTTTGTGTATGTGATGAGTTGTGATGATGACTTTGATTGGTGTTTGATGTATGTATTGAGTGGTTTTGGTGTTTTTGCAAGTTTATTATAATTTGGTTAAGTTTGTTTGGAGTGCAAGATGGTGAAAGTAAGAGATTTGTTGGATGTGGTGATGTTGGTGTCGGAATCATCACAACTCATAAGCTCGGCCAAGTCTTTGGGCATGTCAATGGTTTGGTTTTCTGGATGGATGACACGAGCAATGACACGCCCATGTCACTGAGCGTGTCACAGCTTCTGTGTTGGAGTAGCATTGACACGGCCAGTGACACGCCCATGTCACTGAGCGTGTCATAGCTACTTTGATGTTGGTAGAATGACACATCCAATGACACGTCCATGTCACTGAGCGTGTCATAGCTTCTGTGTTAAGGGAGGATTGACATGGCCAGTGGCACGCCCATGTCACTAATCGTGTCAAAGCCTCTCTGTTGCGAGTTTAGGGCACGGTCAGGGACACACCCGTGTTGTTAAGTGTGTCATGTGTAGAGTTTGCCCTAGTTGGTTTTTATCTATATTATCTCATGTGTATCCCTAAGTGAGTGTGTATGATCACTTTTGGATTAGGTTTTGAAGAGATTGAGTTGCCCTAATTCAAGTGTTAAGAGTTATCTTGGAAGAGGAGTTGATAGAGTGGTGTTATTGCTCTTAGAGGTATGTACAAACCTTACATGGTTGCATACATTTACATGACTTTGGGACTTAACACATTTGGTTGTAAATGTGTTAAGTAATCTATTACATTATTGATACATTTGATTAATGTTATGAATTGCATAATGTGAAAGATACAATGATCATTCAAAATGTATGTTAAATGCCATTGAGTAAAGTATTGTGTATGAAAAGAAATGTGATATGAGATGTGAAAACATAATTTAACCAATCAATATTAAGATGAAATAGAAGAATGAGAAAAATGAGAACAGATGATATGCCAAGGCAATAAGCCTAGTTTGATTATGAGAAATGAAATGAAAAATGATTTGTGAAAGAGATTGATAATGAAATAAATGAATTAATTGTGTGCCTAGTATGTTATTCAATTTTCAGAGTTCTGGGTTTGGCGGCATGCCTATGAATCGCTGGGCAGGTGAAAAGACCGGGTCGTAAGCCGAGCCCAGCTGAAAAATGAGAAATATGATGTTTTTGAGGTGAAAAGACCGGGTCATAAGCCTCAAAAACTGTAACAGTCTAGCCGGGTTAAGGACCAAGATACTGGGGCCCAAGGGTTTAGCCGGGTTGAGGTCCAAGAGACTGGGTCTGTTACATTATCCATGGATATATATATATCGCCTATGGGCTTAATGAATGTGATTATGGACCAAAGCAGTGACTCTGAACTTTGAATAGTATATTAGTTCCTTTTTTGGCCCATGCTTGTCTTTGCTTAAATGTGAATCATGAATGATGAAACAATTGAAGTATATGATAAAATGTAATGTTATGAAATATGATGTTCTTGTGAATTGTTTATAATATTTGAAAGTATGACATTTGCATTACATTAAAGCATATTGTTATCATGGTTTGTACCACTAAGTCATTGGCTTAGTGCGATTGTGGTTCATCGCGCAGGTGACAGGGTAGAACCGGAGAGTTCAGCTAGACCGAGTTGAGTCTAGACTTTAAAGTGTTGATTGTGGATTTAAAGATCAGAGATGAACTTCCAAGCATGTATAAACTCTATATATTTTGTGTATATTAATATTTATGTATATATATATATACCACTACATTTTTCGCTGTTTAATAAATAAATGTTTTATCTATTATGTTTTATAATACAACTTAAATGTTTTAAGTTTCTTATATTGTATAATATGAAAGATTGGTTTGGTTTAAAATAGACCGTAACATTCCTGTATCCGGTATACATATATTACATATATGGTTGTACGTAGTGCGCGTATATGGGGTATAGGGTGTTACAACTATTTTGGTATCAGAGCCTAGGTTTGAGATTCTCAACCTAGGTTAATTGTAAGAAAAAGAAAATTTTGATTTTAAAATATGGTTTTTGAATAAGATAAATGCTTTGGTACTGGCAGTCTCTGATCTTTGATGAGGTATATTCTGCTGTGTTTGCAGATATAGGTAGTGATGGCGTCTCAGTCACGTCAGTCTATAGAAGGTAGTGCTGAGAGTGTAGCTCCTGAAGAGGGTAGAGATGGAGCTAGGGTTGAGAGAGCTATAGAGGCACCTGCTCCTATTCTAGAGAGACCAGCTGTTGATGAGATGCCGCTAGTTTGGTTACAGCATGTGGTAGAATTGTTGAGGCAAGCTCCAGCGCAGCTGCCGCCGTAACCATAGCCACAAGTGCCGATAAGGCATTATGATAAATTGAGGAAATTTGGGGCTGAGGATTTCTTTGGTACTACAGATCCTGCAGTAGCTGAACAGTGGTTGGATAGAGTGCAGAGGGTAATTATTTAGCTGCAGGCTGCTCCTGAAGAGAAGTTTGATTATGCTAGATCTCTTCTGTAGAGAGATGTTTATGATTAGTGGAAGAAGATTCCCCATGCCATGGATGATCCACCGACCTTGTCTTATGGTGATTTTTTTGCTGGAATTTGAGCAGAAGTATACTTCGAGGGAGTATAAGGATGCTAAGAAGATGGAATTTTTGAATCTGAGACAGGAGAACATGATAGTGACAGAGTATGAGATAGAGTATATCTGGTTGAGTCACTATGCCGGTAGGATTATTTCAGATGAGATTGACCGGTGTAGGAGATTTGAGGAGGGATTGAGGCCCTCTATTATGTGTATTGTTGCTGGTTCTCGGTACCAAGATTTTTCTCAATTGGTTGCAGCAGCTAGAAGTGTTGAGAGAGCACAGGGTATTGCAGCAGCTGCTATTAAGAAGGAGACTAGAATTAGGAGACCCCAGTTTGAGGTAGGGTCTTCATCTATGAAGAGAGGCAGAGGAAATTTTGTTCTGAGAATCAGTAGGAGCCAGAGGCAGTCCAGTAGGTCAGTTCAATATCAAAGGCAGAGATCGAGATCTACAGTTTCTGTAGCGAGTGCTCCGACTCCAGTGGTTCAGAGGTCTACTCCACCTACATGTATCCATTGTGGTAGGATACATGGGGGTGTTTGTTGGAAGATTGGTGGATCAGCTGTGTGTTTTAGATGTAGATCACCTGACCATTTCATCAGAGATTGTCCTGAGCTACAGGAGCATAGGCAGGCAGATTCTGCAGTTTCTTGACCTAGTGTCAACAGAGGAGGTTGAGGGGGTAGAGGTGTTAGTAGAGGTGGTCAACCCGAGATTAGTCAGAGAGGAGGCTCTACATCTGGAGTTAGTAGGCCAGATGAGGTTGGATCATCTCAGCGAGTGTATGTGATGCAAAGGCAGCCGGATGCTTCAGCAGTCATTGCGGGTACATTTTCTTTATTTGGCATTTCAGTTCTTGCTCTTATTGATCCAGGATCTACTCATTCATATATAAGTGCATCCATCTTGCCTGTGACTGAATTGCATTCTGAGTCCCTAGGATTTGATGTTTTGGTGACAAACCCTTTAAGGCATAGTGTGGTTGTTAGCAATGTGCACCATGATAGTTCAGTTATGGTGCAAGGTGAGGAGTTTTTGGGTGATTTGATTGAAATGTCTTTTAAGGAGTATGATTTGATTTTAGGCATGGATTGGTTGTCTAAGCATGGAGCTATGGTAGACTATCAGAAGAAGTGCGTTACCTTGAGAATCAGTGATGGTAGAAGTGTGATGGTATCTAGTGAGCAGAGACAACTTGTATCCATGTTTGTTTCAGCTGTTGCAGCTAGGAGGTTGATTCGGAAGGGATGTGAGGCTTATCTTGCTCATGTTGTAGATACCAGAGTAGTGGTTTCTCAACTTGATAGTATACCCACAGTTGTTGAATTCCCATATGTGTTTCCCGAGGAGTTGCCAGGGATACCCCCTGAGAGAGAGGTTGAGTTTGGTATCGATTTGTTGCCTGTTACCACTCCTATCTCTATTACTCTCTATCGAATGGCACCTGCTGAGTTGAGAGAGTTGAAGGTACAGTTGTAGGAGTTGTTGGATAAAGGGTTTATTCGCCATATGTGATTTACAGTGATGCTTCACATAGTGGTTTAGGTTGTGTTTTGATGCAGGAGGGTAGAGTCATAGCTTATGCTTCTCGGCAGTTGAGGCTGCATGAGCTTAATTATCCGATGCACGATTTGGAGTTGGCAGCCATAGTCTTTGCTTTGAAGATTTGGCGACATTATCTTTATGGGGAGAAGTGTTTCATTTATACGGATCACAAGAGTTTGAAATACTTGGGTGTTCAGAGAGAGCTGAATCTTCGGCAGAGACGGTGGTTGGAGTTGATCAAAGACTATGACTGTTTGATTGACTATCATCCTGGTAAGGCAAATGTTGTTGCACATGCCTTGAGCCGAAAGTCTTTGGTAGGTTTGACTGCTTATTCGCTCTCGTTGTTTGTTGAGTTGAGAGTGTTGCATGCTAGATTTGAATTATGTGATGATGGTGCTTTGTTAGCTCATTTGCAATTAAGACCAGTGTTGTTGGATCAGATTAAAGAGGCCCAGTTGGCTGATGAGAAAATTCTTAAAGTTGTGTCGGATTGCCAAAATGGGGAGAGCCGAGATTTTCTTATGAGAGATGATGGTAGCCTTTGGTTCAAGGATAGATTGTGTGTTCCTGATGATACAAGATTGAGAAAGATTATTTTAGAGGAAGCACATCAATCGGTTTTTGCTATGCACCCTGAAAATACTAAGATGTATCATGATTTGAAGCAACATTATTGGTGGTCAGGTATGAAGAGGGATATAGCGGAGTTTGTATCCAAATGTCTCACTTGTCAGAGAGTGAAGGCCGAGCACCAAGTTCCAACAGGGTTGCTCCAACCTTTATGGATGCCTGAATGGAAATGGGAGCGAGTAACGATGGATTTTGTGACTGGTTTACCTTTGACTCAGAAGAAGCATGATGCCATTTGGGTGATTGTTGATCAGTTGAGGAAGGGAGCTCATTTTCTTCCAGTTCGGATGGACTATTCTCTTGAGAAGTTGGCTGAGCTGTATATCACTGAGATAGTGAAGTTGCATGAAGTCATAATTTCTTTAGTGTCTGATCGAGATCCCCGGTTTACTTCAAGGTTTTGAAAAAATTTGCATGCTGCTTTGGGTTCTCGATTGCATTTTAGCACTACTTTTCATCCTCAGACAGATGGGCAGTTAGAGAGTGAGATATAGATTTTAGAGGATATGTTGAGAAGCTGTGTCATTGAATTCTCTGGAAGTTGGGACAGATTTTTGCCATTGATGGACTTTGCATACAACAATAGTCATCAATCCAGTGTTGGAATGGCACCATATGAGGCATTGTATGGTAGAAGATCCAGAATGTAATATCCTCATATATGCTCTAGAAGTTTTGATTATGTTGTTGTTATTGTTGTTGTTGTTATATTGGATTGAATATATGTGTTAATTGCAAGAGAAAAGAAATTGGGAAAGAAAATAGGGTTTAGAGAGAATGGTATATGTTGTGTATATGATGATATATATAACATATAAATTGGTCAAATGAAGAGTCAAGGTGATGGTTTAGTGGAAGAAGATATTTTTGGTTGTTATTGAAATTACTATAAAGGGCATGCATAATGAAAAGAAGTTTAACTATGTTAAAGAGGGCATTTTGGTAATTCTTCTTTTGAAATTGTGTGGTGGAGATTAATAGAGGGTTTGACTTTTATTTTGATCAATTTCCTTTCTTCTTTTCACGTGTGGCCGGCCAACCTAATGAACAAGAGAGAAAGCAAAGGTTTGATGATATTTTGAGCTCAAATTGAAGAAGTTCTAAGTGGTTAAGTGGAAATCCAAGAAGATTCACTATATTTGGTAAGTTTCTCTTGATTCTTTTAAGTTATTTTAATTGTTTGTGAGTTGATTGTGGATTTTAAAGTGGGGTTGTGTTGATTGTTATATGTTGGATTTAATTGGTTGTGGTGTTGGTTTTGGATTTGAAGATGATAAGTTAAGAGTGATGTTGGTTTAGGGTTTTGGATATGGTAAGTGATAAATTATATTGTGTTATTTTGGATTAGGTTTTGGAAGAAAGTGATTTGCTCTAATTTGAGAAGTGAAGAATTCTTGGAGAAAAGAAAGTGTTTAGAATTGTATAATTGGTGCTAAAGGTAAGTACAAACTATATGGTTACAAACATGCATATATTGTTTAATCTTAAAACACTTTTGTTTGTAAATGTGATAAGGTATCAAATGTATTGTTAATGAATGTTGGTGATGAAAATATTGTGATGAGCATGTAAAATAATTGCTAATGATGTTGATTATGTCCATTTGAATGAGGTTATGTTGTGTACAATGTGTTTTAAGTTAACCAAAAGAAATTTGGCTACATTTAGGGTTTATTGCATGAGAGACACGTAATTTGGGACGGTTGCTATTATTAATGTGCGGTCGCGACTTAGGTCGGGCTTCTGGCCACGAAACCTACTGTAATAAGGTTTCATCTTGTAATTGTATGGCGCGGTCGTATTCAGGTGAGGTGCGACCGCTAGAAAGGTTCTGTTCACATTATTGGAAGCAATCTAATCCTACAACAAGATTCTCAAATACATGTTAAATAGATCATCCATTTGAGTTGTCAAGGATCAAAATAGAGATCATTTGTCTAACATCATTGTTGAATCATGAAATGTGAGATGATATGGAATTGATAATGCATATGATATTACATGAACAAGGTTATGTATTGTGTATTGTGAGGTTTGTGAATGGTGATGTGTATTATGAATAATGTACTTTGAAATGTGATACCAATAATGCTATATGCACAATATGAATTGAGATATGAAATGCTATAAAGCCATTGTGATTGGCTATGATGGTTCAATGGTAAGAAATGAGGCATGTTTGCCTAGTTGATGATGAGATTTGAAAATGAAATGATAAATGAATTGTGTGGCTAATGTGTTATTCCATTTTCAGAGTTTGTTGTTGGTGGCATGCCTAATATGAGTAACAATCTCTTGAAGTTAGGTTGGATTGAATCCTTGAAGCCTAATTGAGATGTTACAACCCTTGAAGCTAGGTTGGGTTGGTTCTTGAAGCCAAGTTGGGTTGAAGCTTAGCATGCTTTGCTCCCCTTGAAGCTTGGTTGAACCTAATCCTTGAAGCCTAGTTGGGTATATGATATTGATAAATGTGATAACAAAACCAAAACATTAACTCTGAAAATTGAATGGCATATTAGTGTGTCTTGGGCCCAATGCTTGTCTTTGTTTAATGTGAGTCATGATTTGTTTAATGTTGTTCATGAATTGTTAAATGAATAACTAATGAGGCATATGAAATGTAAAGGTATGTTGTTAGCCTTGCATATATGATGTTACATGTATAATATGGATTGAGAATCGGCATTGCATTGCACTGAAGCATAACACTAGCACATTTTGTCTTACTAAGCCGTTGGCTTAGCGCGATAGTGTTTGATCGCGCAGGTAACCGAGTTGAACCCGAGAGTTCTTCGAGACCGAGTGAGAGTAGACAGTGAAGAGTTGATTTTGGGAACTTAAAGATCAGAGGAGACTTGCCAATCATGTATAACTCTTTTATATTTTGTAAAGTAATGATTTTAACGTATATATGTGTATATTTGTAAATATGAAATTAAATGTTTTCATATATGTAAATATTTGATAAATTCCGCTGCGTAACAACTAAATGTATCTATATATATCTATTTAGTTTTGTATTACAAGTTAACTACTTATCTTTCTATAATGTATACAATTGAAAGATTAAGGTATGGCTTAAAATGTTTTAAATGTTAAGAAAATCCGTAGCATCTCTATGTTTAGTGCATGTATACTACATTGTGGTGTTTGTAGTGTGCATGTATTGAATGTAGGGGTGTTACAATTGTTTTGGTATCAGAGCCTAGGTTTGAGATTCTCAACCTAGGTAAAATGTAAGAAAAAGACTATTTTGATTTTAAAAAGTGGTTTCTGAATAACATATATGTTTGGGATTGGCAATCTCTGATCTTTAATAAGAAGTATTCTACTATGTTTGCAGTGTTAGGTTGTGATGGATTCTCACTCACACCAGTCAGTTGAGGGTAGTGAGGAGAGCGTTGCTCCTGATGATGGAGCTAGGGTTGATAGTGTTGAGGAGGCACCTGCTTCGATGTCGGGGAGACCAGTTGGTGAGGAGGTTCCACCAGCTTGGCTTAGGCATGTGGTTGAAGCTTTGAGGCAAGCACCAGTGCAACCACCACCACCCCCTCAGCCTGTGGTATCAGTGAGGCACTATGATAAACTAAGGAAGTATGGAGCAGAGGATTTCCTTGGTACAGTTGATCCAGCTGTAGCGGAGCAGTGGTTTGATAAAGTACAAAGGATCTTTATTCAGTTGCAAGCCACATCGGAAGAAAAGTTTGATTATGCAAGATCTTTGCTACAGAAGGATGCATACGACTGGTGGAGGACAGTGCCCCATTCTATGGATGATCCACCAACCTTGTCCTATGCGGATTTTCTGAGAGAATTTGAATTGAAGTATACTCCTAGGGAGTACAAAGACATGAAGAAGATGGAGTTCTTAAGCTTGAAGCAAGATAGCAAGACTGTAACTGAATATGAGGTTGAGTTTATTCGATTGAGCCATTATGCTGGGGGCATTATTGCTGATGAGATTGATAGATGTCGGCGATTTGAGGAGGGATTGAGGCCTCTATCATGTGCTTAGTGGCTGGATCTAGATATCACGATTTCTCCCAGCTAGTGGCAGCAGCTCGAAGTGTAGAGCGAGCTCAAGTTATTGCAGCTGCTTCAGAGGAAGAGGTTAGGGTTAGGAGGCCCCAGTTTGAGGCAGGGTCTTCTTCTGCGAAGAGAGGTAAAGGAAGCTTTGTTCCTAGAGTTAGTAGGAGTCAGAGGTCAGCTGGTAGGTCAGTGCAGTTTCAGAGGCAGAGATTTAGACCTGCAGCTTCAGTGGCGAGTGCTCCGACCCCAATGACTCAGAGATCCACTCCACCCATCTGCATTCATTGTGGTAGGCCACATGGTGGTCCTTGCTGGAAGACTGGTGTAACAGGGGTTTGTTTCAGATGTGGATCACCAGATCACTTTGTTAGAGATTGTCCTGAGAGGCAAGAACAGATGTCAGTTGATACTGCAACTTCTCGACCTAGTGTGAGGGGAGGTCGAGCAGGCAGAGGTAGCAGCCGGGGAGGCAGATCTGGGTTCAGTGCTAGAGGAGGTGCTACATCCAGGGAGAGTAGGCCAGAGGAGGTTGGATCTTCCCAGAGGATGTATGTTATGCAGAGGCAGCCAGATGCATCGGCAGTCATAGCTGGTACTTTTTCTTTATTTGATACTTTAGTACTTGCTTTGATTGATCCGGGTTCCACACATTCTTATATTAGTGCATCTGTTTTGCATGTGTCTGATATGCATGCTGAGTCCCTAGGATTTGATGTGTTGGTGACAAATCCATTAGGGCATAGTGTGGTTGTGAGTAAGGTGCACCGAGATAGTGCAGTGAGGTGCAAGGTGAGGGGTTCCTTGGAGACTTGATTGAGATGCCATTTAAGGAATATGATGTGATTCTAGGCATGGATTGGCTATCTAGACATGGAGCTGTGGTAGACTGTAAAAGGAAAATTGTTTCTTTAAGAACTGTTGATGGTAGAGAAGTGATAGTATCTAATGAGCAGGAACAGCTAGCCTCCTTATTTGTTTCAGCTGTTGCAGCCAGGAGGTTGATTAGAAAAGGGTGTGATGCTTATCTTGCTCATGTGGTAGATACTAGAGTAAGAGGTTCTCTTATTGATAGCATTGTCACAGTTGCAGAGTTCTCAGATGTGTTTCCAGAGGAGTTGCCAGGATTACCTCCTGAGAGAGAGGTGGAGTTTGGTATTGAATTGTTGCCTGGTACCACTCCTATCTCTATTACTCCTTATAGAATGGCACCAGCAGAATTGAGGGAATTGAAAGTGCAATTGCAGGAGTTGTTGGACAAAGGATTTATTCGCCCTAGTGTTTCTCCTTGGGGAGCTGCTGTGTTATTTGTGAAGAAGAAAGATGGTACTATGAGGTTGTGTATCGATTATAGGCAATTGAACAAGGTGACTATTAAAAATAAATATCCTTTGCCTAGAATCGATGATCTCTTTGATCAATTGAAGGGTGCAGCTGTGTTTTCTAAAATTGATTTGAGATCAGGGTACCATCAGTTGAGAGTCAGAGCTGAAGATGTTCCTAAGATAGCCTTTCGGACCAGGTATGGGCATTATGAATTTCTAGTTATGCCTTTTGGTCTAACGAATGCACCTGCAGCTTTTATGGACTTGATGAATAGGGTGTTTAGGCCCTATCTGGATCAGTTTGTGGTAGTGTTTATTGATGATATTCTGGTGTATTGGCGTAATAAGGAGGAACATGACAAGCATCTGCGGATTGTGTTGCAGATTTTGAGAGAGAAGCAGTTGTTTGCTAAACTGTCGAAGTGTGAGTTTTGGTTGGACCAAGTAGCTTTTCTTGGTCATATAGTTTCAGCAGAAGGTATTAGAGTTGATCCGAGTAAAGTTGAAGCTATTCTGAATTGGAGTCCACCCAAGTCTGTGACTGAAGTTAGAAGTTTTCTGGGTTTGGCAGGCTATTACCGACGGTTTGTGAAAGATTTTTCTTTGATAGCTACTCCACTCACCAGATTGCTTCGAAAGGGAGTTAGATTTTGTGGACAGATCAGTGTCAGGTTAACTTTAATCAGTTGAGAGAAATGTTGACTCAAGCGCCTGTTCTTACTTTACCTGTGGAAGGCAAACCATATGTAATCTACAGTGATGCTTCACATAATGGTTTGGGTTGTGTACTGATGCAAGAAGGTAGAGTGATAGCTTATGCTTCTCGACAGTTGAAGCCGCATGAGCTTAATTATCCGACCCATGATTTGGAGCTAGCAGCCATTGTTTTTGCATTGAAAATTTGGCGACACTATCTGTTTGGGGAGAAATGTTTCATCTACACTGATCACAATAGTTTGAAGTATTTGGGTGTCCAGAAAGAGCTTAATCTTCGACAGAGGAGATGGCTGGAATTGATTAAAGACTACGATGTTTGATTGATTATCATCCAGGTAAAGCAAATGTGGTTGCTGATGCCTTGAGTCGGAAGTCTTTAGCTGGTTTAATTGTTTATTTGCTCTCGTTGCTTGTTGAGTTGAGAGAATTGCATGCCAGTTTTGTATCTTGTGATGATGGTGCATTGTTGGCACAGTTGCAATTGAAACCAATTTTATTGGATCAGATTAAAGAGGCTCAGTTGGCTGATGAGAAGGTTCAAAAGATTGTTTCAGGTTGCCAGAGTGGAAAGAGTGGAGATTTTGTTGTGAGAGATGATGGGAGTCTCTGGTTTAAGAACAGATTATGTGTACCCGATGATGCTAATTTGAAAAGAGTCATTTTAGAAGAAGCACATCAGTCAGTGTTTGCTATGCATCCGGGTAATACAAAGATGTATCATGACTTGAGACAGCATTACTGGTGGATTGGTTTGAAGAGAGATATTGCTGAGTTTGTATCGAAATGTCTCACTTGTCAGAAGGTAAAAGCAGAGCATCAAGTTCCAACCGGGTTACTTCAACCATTATCAGTACCAGAATGGAAGTGGGATAGAGTGACGATGGATTTTGTGTCTGGTTTGCCATTGACACAAAAGAAGCATGATGCTATATGGGTGATTGTGGATAGATTGACTAAGACAGCTCATTTCCTTCCGGTTCGGATGGATTACTCTTTGGAGAGATTGGCTGAGCTGTATATCCATGAGATTGTGAAGTTGCATGGTGTTCCAACTTCTTTAGTGTCTGATCGAGATCCCAGGTTTACTTCAAGATTTTGGAAGAGTTTGCATAGTGCTTTGGGTTCTCGATTACACTTCAGTACTGCTTTTCATCCGCAGACAGATGGGCAGTCTGAGAGAGTGATACAGATTATTGAGGATATGTTGAGAAGTTGTGTCATTGATTTCTCTGGAAGTTGGGATAGATTTTTACCTCTTGTGGAGTTTGCTTACAATAACAGTCACCAATCTAGCATTGGTATGGCACCATTCGAAGCACTGTATGGTAGACGGTGTCGGACACCTTTGTGTTGGAATGAGATTGGTGAAGGTAAGTTAATTGGGCCTGATTTGATTCAAGAAACTGAAGAGAAAGTGAAGTTGATTCGAGGCAAGCTGAAAGCAGCTTCAGACCGACAAAAGTCTTATGCAGATCTGAAAAGGAGAGACATAGAGTTTGATGTTGGAGATAAGGTATTTTTGAAAGTGTCTCCTTGGAAGAAGATATTGAGGTTCGGTCGGAAAGGGAAATTGAGTCCTCGTTTCATTGGACCGTATGAAGTTTTGGAAAGAGTTGGGCCAGTTGCTTATCGACTCGCTTTGCCACCTGAGTTGGATCGTATCCATAACGTATTCCATGTTTCTATGTTGAGGAGATACAGATCGGATCCATCTCATGTGTTGCCGATTGAATCTATCGAGGTGAATCAAGATTTGACGTTTGAAGAGGAACCAGTTGCTATTTTGGCACGTGAAGTGAAAGAGTTGAGGAACAAGAGTGTGCCATTGGTGAAAGTTCTATGGAAGAATCATGGAAAAGAAGAAGCAACTTGGGAAAGTGAACAATCCATGCGAGAGCAATATCCTCAGTTGTTTCAGCTTTGATATCAGGTAATTTCGAGGACGAAATTTTTTTTTAGAGGGGGAGAATTGTAATATCCTCATATATGCTCTAGAAGTTTTGATTATGTTGTTGTTATTGTTGTTGTTGTTATATTGGATTGAATATATGTGTTAATTGCAAGAGAAAAGAAATTAGGAAAGAAAATAGGGTTTAGAGAGAATGGTATATGTTGTGTATATGATGATATATATAACATATAAATTGGTCAAATGAAGAGTCAAGGTGATGGTTTAGTGGAAGAAGATATTTTTGGTTGTTATTGAAATTACTATAAAGGGCATGCATAATGAAAAGAAGTTTAACTATGTTAAAGAGGGCATTTTGGTAATTCTTCTTTTGAAATTGTGTGGTGGAGATTAATAGAGGGTTTGACTTTTTATTTTGATCAATTTCCTTTCTTCTTTTCACGTGTGGCCGGCCAACCTAAAGAACAAGAGAGAAAGCAAAGGTTTGATGATATTTTGAGCTCAAATTGAAGAAGTTCTAAGTGGTTAAGTGGAAATCCAAGAAGATTCACTATATTTGGTAAGTTTCTCTTGATTCTTTTAAGTTATTTTAATTGTTTGTGAGTTGATTGTGGATTTTAAAGTGGGGTTGTGTTGATTGTTATGTGTTGGATTTAATTGGTTGTGGTGTTGGTTTTGGATTTGAAGATGATAAGTTAAGAGTGATGTTGGTTTAGGCTTTTGGATATGGTAAGTGATAAATTATATTGTGTTATTTTGGATTAGGTTTTGGAAGAAAGTGATTTGCTCTAATTTGAGAAGTGAAGAATTCTTGAAGAAAAGAAAGTGTTTAGAGTTGTATAATTGGTGCTAAAGGTAAGTACAAACTATATGGTTACAAACATGCATATATTGTTTAATCTTAAAACACTTTTGTTAGTAAATGTGATAAGGTATCAAATGTATTGTTAATGAATGTTGGTGATGAAAATATTGTGATGAGCATGTAAAATAATTGCTAATGATGTTGATTATGTCCATTTGAATGAGGTTATGTTGTGTACAATGTGTTTTAAGTTAACCAAAAGAAATTTGGCTACATTTAGGGTTTATTGCATGAGAGACACGTAATTTGGGACGGTCACTATTATTAATGTGCGGTCGCGACTTAGGTCGGGCTTCTGGCCGCGAAACCTACTGTAATAAGGTTTCATCTTTTGTTTGTGAAGTACGGTCGCGACTTAGGTCGGGCTTCTGGCCGCGAAACCTACTGTAATAAGGTTTCATCTTGTAATTGTATGGCGCGGTCGTATTCAGGTGAGGTGCGACCGCTAGAAAGGTTATGTTCACCTTATTGGAAGCAATCTAATCCTACAACAAGATTCTCAAATACATGTTAAATAGATCATCCATTTGAGTTGTCAAGGATCAAAATAGAGATCATTTGTCTAACATCATTGTTGAATCATGAAATGTGAGATGATATGGAATTGATAATGCATATGATATTACATGAACAAGGTTATGTATTGTGTATTGTGAGGTTTGTGAATGGTGATGTGTATTATGAATAATGTACTTTGAAATGTGATACCAATAATGCTATATGCACAATATGAATTGAGATATGAAATGCTATAAAGCCATTGTGATTGGCTATGATGGTTCAATTGTAAGAAATGAGGCATGTTTGCCTAGTTGATGATGAGATTTGAAAATGAAATGATAAATGAATTGTGTGGCTAATGTGTTATTCCATTTTCAGAGTTTGTTGTTGGTGGCATGCCTAATATGAGTAACAATCTCTTGAAGTTAGGTTGGATTGAATCATTGAAGCCTAATTGAGATGTTACAACCCTTGAAGCTAGGTTGGGTTGGTTCTTGAAGCCAAGTTGGGTTGAAGCTTAGCATGCTTTGCTCCCCTTGAAGCTTGGTTGAACCTAATCCTTGAAGCCTAGTTGGGTATATGATATTGATAAATGTGATAACAAAACCAAAACATTAACTCTGAAAATTGAATGGCATATTAGTGTGTCTTGGGCCCAATGCTTGTCTTTGTTTAATGTGAGTCATGATTTGTTTAATGTTGTTCATGAATGGTTAAATGAATAACTAATGAGGCATATGAAATGTAAAGGTATGTTGTTAGCCTTGCATATATGATGTTACATGTATAATATGGATTGAGAATTGGCATTGCATTGCACTGAAGCATAACACTAGCACATTTTGTCTTACTAAGCCGTTGGCTTAGCGCGATAGTGTTTGATCCCGCAGGTAACCGAGTTGAACCCGAGAGTTCTTCGAGACCGAGTGAGATTAGACAGTGAAGAGTTGATTTTGGGAACTTAAAGATCAGAGGAGACTTGCCAATCATGTATAACTCTTTTATATTTTGTAAAGTAATGATTTTAACGTATATATGTGTATATTTGTAAATATGAAATTAAATGTTTTCATATATGTAAATATTTGATAAATTCCGCTGCGTAACAACTAAATGTATCTATATATATCTATTTAGTTTTGTATTACAAGTTAACTACTTATCTTTCTATAATGTATACAATTGAAAGATTAAGGTATGGCTTAAAATGTTTTAAATGTTAAGAAAATCCGTAGCATCTCTATGTTTAGTGCATGTATACTACATTGTGGTGTTTGTAGTGTGCATGTATTGAATGTAGGGGTGTTACACAGAACACCTCTATGTTAGAATGAAGATGGAGAAGGCAAGTTGATTGGTCATGATTTGATTAAGGAAACAGAAGAAAAAGTGAAGATAATTCGGGATCAGTTGAAAGCAGCCTCAGACCGATAGAAATCCTATTCAGATTTGAAGAGGAGAGATATAAAGTTCAGTATTGGAGATAAAGTATTTTTGAAAGTGTCTCCTTGGAAGAGAATTTTTAGATTTGGCTGCAAAGGAAAGTTGAGTTCTCATTTCATTGGACCTTATGAGATATTGGAAAGAGTTGGACCAGTTGCTTATCGACTTGCTTTGCCTCCTGAACTGGATCGTATTCATAATGTCTTCCATGTTTCTATGTTGCAAAGGTACAGATTAGACCCATCCCATATCTTGTCAGTTGAATCTATTGAAGTGAGTCTGGAGCTGACTTTTGAAGAAGAACCAGTTGCTATTTTGGCACATGAAGTGAAAGAGTTAAGAAATAAGAAAGTGCCACTTGTGAAGGTTCTTTGGAAGAATCGTGGTAGAGAAGAGGCAACTTGGGAGAGTGAGCAAGCGATGCGATATTAGTATCCTCAATTGTTTCAGACTTGAAATCAGGTAATTTCGAGGACGAAATTTCTTTTTAGAGGGGGAGAATTGTAATATCCCAAACTTTACCCTAAAATTTTTGGAATACTTATTGTTGTTTTTGGATTAAATGCTATAATTGCATATATGTTTAAGTGGGAAGATAAGAAAGGTTAGAGGAGTGTGTATATGTTGTATATATAGAGATATATACAACATATACAAGTCAACATTTAATTAAGGTCAAAAGGAGATTTATTAATTATTTTTAAAATGGAAATTAAAGTAAGTGGAAGATGATATTTATGAATATTATATTATTATAATTGCTTGGTGAAGATTAATTGAAGAATTGTGTGGTTAAGAGAAGAGTTGACTTTGTTTTTCTATCTTCTTCTTTTTCTTCTTTCTTTGTTTGGCAGGCTAACTCCATAGCAAGAGAGAAAGAGAGATTTTTGCTCTTCTAAACTCAAGATTGAAGGTGTTTCAAGTGATCAAGTTGGAATTCTAAGGGTTTTCATCACTTTTGGTAAGTTTTCCACTTGATTCCTTAGTTTTCTTTTAAGTTTGTGTTTTGAGTTTGGTGTTTGATTGTTGATGGTATGTGAATATTTAATTTTGGTGTAATTGAGAGTGTTTGGTCTTATTGGTGTTGATTTTGGGATTGGTTTGAAGGAAAGGTTAAGTTTGGTGTTGGAAAGCAAGTGTTGTGTTTTGTGTATGTGATGAGTTGTGATGATGACTTTGATTGGTGTTTGATGTACGTATTGAGTGGTTTTGGTGTTTTTGCAAGTTTATTATAATTTATTGATGTGTTTGGTTAAGTTTTTTTGGAGTGGAAGATGGTGAAAGTAAGAGATTTGTTGGATGTGGTGTTGCTGGTGTCGGAATCATCACAACTCATAAGCACGGCCAAGTCTTTGGGTGTGTCAATGGTTATGTTTTCTGGATGGGTGACACGAGTAGTGACACGCCCATGTCCCTGAGCATGTCACAGCTTTTGTGTTGTAGTAGCATTGACATGGCTAGTGATACGCCCATGTCACTGAGCATGTCATAGCTACTATGATGTTGGTGGAATGACACGTCCAGTGACACGCTGTAATATCCCAAACTATACCCTAAAATTTTTGGAATGATTATTGTTGAAATTGGATTAAATGATATAAAGTATATATGTATGTTTATTTGGGAAGATGAGAAAGGATAAAGAAGTGTGTATATGTTGTATATATAGAGATATATACAACATATGCAAGTCAACTTATTGTTGGTCAAAGGAGACTTATTAATTAATTGAAATGGAAATTATTAAGTGGAAGAGGATATTTATAATATTTTATTATTTAAATTGCTTGGTTGAGATTTAAAGAGAGCTTGAGTGGTTATGAGACAAGTGAGTGGTTGACTTTCATTTTTCACCTTCTTCTTTCTTTTTTCAAGAGCCGGCCACCATTATTAAAGGGTGTTTCAAGTGATCAAGTTGGAAATCTAAGAGTTTTCATCACTTTTGGTAAGTTTTCCACTTGATTCTTTGATTTTCTTTTGAGTTTGTGAATTGAGGTTGTTGATTGGTTGTTGATGATATGTGTATGGTTATTTTGATGTGTTTGAGATTATGTTGCCATTTGGCCTTGATTTTGGGATTGGTTTGAAGGAAAGATTAAGTTGGTGAAAGAAAGCAAGTGTTGTGTTTTGGGTATGTGATGGTTGTGATTTGTGTTTTGATTTACGTATTGAATTGTTTTCGTGTCTTTACAAGTTATTATGGTTTATTGATGTGTTTGGCTAAGTTTGTTTGGAGTGAAACATGGTGAAAGTAAGAGGTTGTTGGATGTGGTGTTATTGTTGCCGGAATCAAAGTCTTTGGGAGTGTCAATGGTTCTATTTTCTGGATGGGTGACATGACCAGTGACACACCCATGTCACTAAACGTGTCACAGCTTCTGTGTTGTAGTATCATTGACACGGCTAGTGACATGCCATGTCACTGAGCGTGTCATAGCTACTGTGATGTTGATGGTTTGACACGTCCGGTGACACGCCCATGTCACTAAGCGTGTCATAGCTACTGTGTTAAGGGAGGATTGACATGGCCAGTGACACGCCCATGTCACTGAGCATGTCAAAGCTTCTGTGTTGTGAGTTTAGGGCACGGTCAGGGACACGCCCGTGTTGTTGAGTGTGTCATGTTTAGAGTTTGCCCTAGTTGGTTCTTATCCATATTATCTCATGTGTATCCCTAAGTAAGTGTGTATCATCCCTTTTAGATTAGGTTTTGAAGAGATTGAGTTGCCCTAATCCAAGTGTTGAAGGATTCTTGGAAGAGGAGTTTTGTGTTGTATGAGTTGCTCTTGAGGTAAGTACAAACCTATATGGTTGCATATATTTGCATGACTTTGGATCTTAACACATTTAGTTGTAAATGCGTTAAGTAATCTATTACATTGTTGATACATTTGAGTAATGTTATGATTTGCATAATGTGAAAGATATGATGACCATTCAAAATGTATGTCCAATGCAATTGGTTATGTATACTCTAATGATGAGATGTGAAGTCATTGTTGTTGGCTATAATGATGCAACTGAAATAATTGGGGGCATTATTGTCTAGATGATTATGAGGAAATGAGAATGGAATTGATAATGAAAGAATGAAAGAATTGTGTGCCTAATGTGTTATTCAATTTACAGAGTTTTGTTATTGGTGGCATGCCTAATAGTAACAATCCCTTAAAGCTGGGTTGGGCTTGATCCTTGAAGCTAAGTTGGGTTGAAGTTTAGCATGCTTAACTCCCCTTGAAGCTTGGTTGGGTCTAGTCATTGAAGCCTAGTTGGGATGGTACAAACCCTTAAAGCTGGGTTGGGTTTGGTCCTTGAAGCCAAGTTGGGTTGATGTTTAGCATGCTTCGCTCCCCTTGAAGCTTGGTTGGGCCTAATCCTTGAAGCCTAGTTAGGATGATAAAAGTGATAATTGAACCAAAACATTAACTCTGAATGTTGAATGGAATATTAGTTTCTTTTGGGCCTATGCTTGTCTTTGTTTAAATGTGAATTATGAATGGTGAAGTAAATAAATAATAAGATTTAATTTCAGGTTTTGAAATATGATATTCTTATGTATTGTTTATAATATTTGAATGTATGACATTGGCATTACATTAAAGCATATTATTATTGTGGTTTGTACCACTAAGCCGTTGGCTTAGCGCGATTGTGGTTCATCGTGCAGGTGACAGGGTAGAACCGGAGAGTTCAGCTAGACTGAGTTGAGTCTAGACTTGTGAAGTGTTGATTGTGGACTTAAAGATCAGAGACGAACTGCCAATCATGTATAAATTCTATAATTTTGTAAACATTGATTTTAATATATATACATATGTATTTTCTGCTGCTTAATAAATAAATGTTTTACCTATTATGTTCTATAATATATCTAAAATGTTTTAAGTTTTTCTCATATTGAAATTATGAAGAAAGATTGGTTTGTTTAATATAAACCGTGACACTCCTGTATCCAATATACATATATTACAAATGTGGTTGTATGTAGTGTGCGTATATGTGGTATAGGGGTGTTACATCTGTTTTTGGTATCAGAGCCTAGGTTTGTGATTCTCAACCTAGGTGAATTATAAGAAAAAGAAAATTTTTATTTTAAAAGATGGTTTTTAAATAAGATACATGCTTTGGTACTGGCAGTCTCTAATTTTGATGAGGTATATTCTGCTGTGTTTTCTGATATAGGTAGTGATGGCGTCTTAGTCACATCATTCCATAGAAGGTAGTGCTGAGAGTGTAGCTCCTGAAGAGGGTAGAGATGGAGCTAGGGTTGATAGAGCTGGAGAGGCACCTGCTCTTGTGCGAGAAAGATTAGCTGCTGATGAGGTTTTGCCAGTTTGGTTACAGCATGTGGTAGAATTATTGAGGCAAGCTCCAGTGCAGCCTCCGCCACCGCTACCACAGCCGCAAGTACCAGTGAGACATTATGATAAACTGAGAAAGTATGGGGCTGAAGATTTCTTTGGCACTACAGATCCTGTAGTAGCTGAGCATTGGATGGATACAGTTCAGAGGGTATTCATCCAGTTGCAAGCAACTCCTAAAGAGAAGTTTAATTATGCTAGATCCATTATGCAAAAAGATGCTTATGATTGGTGGAAGACGGTTCCACATGCCATGGATGATCCACCTACCTTGTCTTATAGTGATTTTCTGCAAGAGTTTGAGCAGAAATATACTCCGAGGTAATATAAGAATGTCAAGAAGATGGAATTTCTGAATCTGAGACAAGATAACCGGACAGTGACAAAATATGAGAGAGTATATCCGGTTGAGTCATTATGCCAGTGGGATTATTTCAGATGAGATTGACCGGTATTGGAGATTTGAGGAGGGATTGAGGCCCTCTATTATGTGTATTATTGCTGGTTCTCGGTACCAAGACTTTTCTCAATTGGTTGCAGCAGCTAGAAGTGTTGAGAGAGCACAGGGTATCGCAGCAGCTGCTACCGAGGAGGAGACTAGAGTTAGGAGACCCCAGTTTGAGGCAGGGTCTTCATCTATGAAGAGAGGCTGAGGAAGTTTTGTTCCAAGAGTCACTAGGAGCTAGAGGTAGTCGGGTAGGTCAGTTCAGTATCAAAGGCAGAGACTGAGACCTACAGTTTCTGTAGCGAGTGCTCCGACTCCAATGGTTCAGAGATCCATTCCACCTACATTTGTTCATTGTGGTAGGGCACATGGGGGTGCTTGTTGGAAGACGGGTGGATCAAGAGTATGCTTTAGATGTGGGTCACCAGCTCACTTCATCAAAGATTGCCCTGAGCTACACGAGGATAGACAGACTGATACTGTATCTTCTAGACCTAGTGTTAGCAGAGGAGGTTCTACATCCGGAGGCAGTTGGTCAGATGAGGCTGGGTCATCTCAGCGAATGTATGTGATGCAGAGGCAACCGGGTGCTTCATCATTTATTGCGGGTACATTCTCTTTATTTGGCATTTCTATTCTTGCTTTGATTGATCTAGGATCTACTCATTCATACATAAGTGCATCTATCTTGCCTGTGACTGAATTACATTTTGAGTCCCTAGGATTTGATGTGTTGGTGACAAATCCTTTAGGGCATAGTGTGGTTGTTAGCAAGGTGCACCGAGATAGTTCAGTTGTGATGCAAGGTGAGGAGTTTCTTGGTGATTTGATTGAAATGCCTTTTAAGGAGTATGATCTTATTCTAGGCATGGATTGGTTGTCTAAGCATGGAGTTGTGGTAGGCTGTTAAAAGAAGTGTGTTACCCTGAGAACCAGTGATGGTAGAAGTGTGATGGTATCTAGTGAGCAGAGACATATTGCATCCTTGTTTATTTCAACTGTTGCAGCTATGAAGTTGATTCGAAAAGGGTGCGATGCTTATCTTACTCATGTTATAGATACCAGAGTAGTGGGTTCTCAGCTTGATAGTATACCTACAGTTGCTGAATTCCCAGATGTGTTTCCCGAGGAATTGCCAGGGTTACCCCTGAGAGAGATGTTGAGTTTGGTATTGATTTATTGCCTAGTACCACTCCCATCTCTATTACTCCTTATTGAATGGCACCTGCTGAGTTGAGAGAGTTGAAGGTGCAATTGCAAGAGTTGTTGGATAAAGGGTTTGTTCATCCTAGTGTGTCTCCGTGGGGAGCGCCTATTTTGTTTGTGAAGAAGAAGGATGGTACTTTGAGATTGTGCATTGATTATAGGCAGTTGAGCAAAGTGAATATCAAGAATAAGTATCATTTTCCTAGAATAGATGATCTCTTCGATCAATTGAAGGGAGCAGCAGATTTCTCCAAGATTGATTTGAGATCAGGGTACCATCAGTTGAGGGTCAGAGCTAAAGATGTTCCTAAGACAGCTTTCCGCACAAGGTATGGGCATTATGAGTTTTTGGTGATGCCTTTTGGATTGACGAATGCACCAGCAGTTTTCATGGATTTGATGAATAGGGTGTTTAGACCCTATCTAGATCAGTTTGTGGTGGTCTTCATTGATGATATTTTGGTATATTTGCGTAATGAAGAGGATCATGACAAGCATTTACAGATTGTGCTGCAGACCTTGAGAGAGAAGCGATTGTATGCTAAGCTGTCGAAGTGTGAGTTTTGGCTTGATCAAGTGACTTTTCTGGGTCATGTGGTGTCAGCAGATGGTATAAGAGTTGATCCGAGTAAAGTTGACGTCATTTTAAATTGAAGCCCACCGAAGTCAGTGACTGAAGTTAGAAGTTTTCTGGGTTTGGCAGGCTATTATCGACGCTTTGTGAAGGGTTTTTCTTTGATAGCTACTCCACTCACTAGATTACTTCAGAAGGGAGTTAGATTTGTGTGGATAGATCAATGTCAAGCAAGTTTTGAGCAATTGAAGGAGATATTGACTCAAGCTCCTGTTCTTACTTTGCCTGTGGAAGATAAACCATATGTGATTTATAATGATGCTTCACATAATGGTTTAGGTTGTGTTTTGATGCAGGAGGGTAGAGTCATAGCTTATGCTTCTCAGCAGTTGAAGCCGCATGAGTTGAATTATCTGACGCATGATTTGGAGTTGGCAGCTATAGTGTTTGCTTTGAAGATTTGGTGACATTATCTTTATGGGGAGAAGTGTTTCATCTATACAGATTACAAGAGTTTGAAATATTTGGGGGTTCAGAGAAAACTGAATCTTCGACAGAGATGGTGGTTGGAGTTGATCAAAGACTATGACTGTTTGATTGACTATCATCCTGGTAAGGCAAATGTAGTTGCAGATGCCTTGAGTTGAAAGTCTTTAGCAAGTTTGTCTACTTATTCGCTCTCGTTGCTTGTTGAGTTGAGAGCATTGCATGCTAGTTTTGAATTATGTGATGATGGTGCTTTGTTAGCTCATTTGCATTTGAGACCGGTGTTGTTGGATTAGATTAAAGAGGCTCAGTTGGTAGATGAGAAAATTCAGGAAATTGTGTCAGATTGCCAAAACGGGGAGAGCCAAAATTTTCTTGTGAGAGATGATGGCAATCTTTCATTCAAAGATAGATTATGTGTTCCTCATGATGCAAGATTGAGAAAGATTATTTTGGAGGAAGCACATCAATCAATTTTTTCTATGCACCCTGGAAATACTAAGATGTATCATGATTTGAAATAATACTACTGGTGGTTAGGTATGAAGAGAGACATAGCAGAGTTTGTATTCAAATGTCTCACTTGTCAGAGAGTGAAGGCCGAGCACCAAGTTCCAACAGGATTGCTCCAACCTTTATCAGTGCCTGAATGGAAATGGGAGTGAGTGACAATGGAATTTGTGACTGGTTTGCCATTGACTCAAAAGAAGCATGATGCCATTTGGGTGATTGTTGATCGGTTGATGAAGACAGCTCATTTTCTTCCAGTTAAAATGGACTATTCTCTGGAAAAGTTGGCTGAGCTGTATATCAGTGAGATAGTAAGATTGCATGGAGTCCCAATTTCTTTAGTGTCTGATTGAGATCCCCAGTTTACTTCAAGGTTTTGGAAGAGTTTACATGTTGCTTTGGGTTCTCGATTGCACTTTAGCACTGCTTTTCATCCGCAGACAGATAGGCAGTCAGAGAGAGTGATACAGATTTTAGAGGGCATGTTGAGAAGCTGTGTCATTGAATTCTCTGGAAGTTGGGACAGATTTTTACCATTGATGGAATTTGCTTACAATAACAGTCATCAATCTAGTATTAGAATGGCATCATTTGAGGTATCGTATGGTAGAAGATGTAGAATGCCTCTATGCTGGAATGAAGTTGGAGAAGGCAAGTTGGTTGGTTCCGATTTGATTAAAAAAAACGGAAGAGAAAGTGAAGATAATTTGAGATCGGTTGAAAGCAGCTTCAGACAGAAAGAAATCTTATTCAGATTTGAAGAGGAGAGATATAGAGTTAAATATTGGAGATAAAGTATTTCTGAAAGTGTCTCCTTAGAAGAGAATTTTGATATTTGGCCGAAAAGGGAAGCTAAGTCTTTGTTTTATTGGACCTTATGAGGTATTGGAGAGAGTTGGACCAGTTGCTTATCGACTTGCTTTGCCTCCAGAACTGGATCGAATTCACAATGTCTTCCATGTTTCTGTGCTACGGAGGTACAGATCAGACCCATCCCATATCTTGTCAGTTGAATCTATTGAGGTGAGTCCAGAGCTGACTTTTGGAGAAGAACCAGTTGTAATTTTGGCACATGAAGTGAAAGAGTTGAGAAATAAGAAAGTGCCACTTGTGAAAGTTCGTTGGAAGAATCATGATAGAGAAGAGGCAACTTGGAAGAGTCAGCAAGTAATGCGAGATTAGTATCCTCAATTGTTTCAGACTTTAAATCAGGTAATTTCGAGGACGAAATTTATTTTAGAGGGGGAGAATTGTAATATCACAAACTATACCCTAAAATTTTTGGAATGATTATTGTTGAAATTGGATTAAATGATATAAAGTATATATGTATGTTTATTTGGGAAGATGAGAAAGGATAAAGAAGTGTGTATATGTTGTATACATAGAGATATATACAACATATACAAGTCAACTTATTGTTGGTCAAAGGAGACTTATTAATTAATTGAAATGGAAATTATTAAGTGGAAGAGGATATTTATAATATTTTATTATTTAAATTGCTTGGTTGAAATTTAAAGAGAGCTTGAGTGGTTATGAGACAAGTGAGTGGTTGACTTTCATTTTTCACCTTCTTCTTTCTTTTTTCAAGAGCTGGCCACCATTATCAACCAAGGAAGAGAGAGTTTTGAGATTTCCTAGCTCAAGATTAAAGGGTGTTTCAAGTGATCAAGTTGGAAATCTAAGAGTTTTCATCACTTTTGGTAAGTTTTCCACTTAATTCTTTGATTTTCTTTTGAGTTTATGAATTGAGGTTGTTGATTGGTTGTTGATGATATGTGTATGGTTATTTTGATGTGCTTGAGATTATGTTGTCCATTTGGCCTTGATTTTGGGATTGGTTTGAAGGAAAGATCAAGTTGGTGAAAGAAAGCAAGTGTTGTGTTTTGGGTATGTGATGGTTGTGATTTGTGTTTTGATGTATGTATTGAGTTGTTTTGGTGTCTTTACAAGTTATTATGGTTTATTGATGTGTTTGGTTAAGTTTGTTTAGAGTGAAACATGTTGAAAGTAAGAGGTCGTTGGATATGGTGTTATTGTTGCCGGAATCAAGATTTTTGGCCTGACACGCTGTAGACCCTTAATTTTTGACCTAGTCTGGTCCAATATATTTTATTTAGTCCAAAATAATTTTTGTGTTATCGAATATATCTTAATTGGTCCAAAATAATTTTTGTTATATTAATTAAATAATTTTTGCTTTATTATCTAATTTTTATTAATAAAAAATATAAAAAATCAAAAAAAAATAATAATAATAATAAAAAGTTGGATTGCGGCGAAATGGCCAAAGGATTTCGGCCGCAGGATTTTTCTATAGTATTTGCGGGCGAAATGGCCCTGGCCATTTCTTTCGCAGGAAATATCTGTGGACGAAATGGCCCGCAGGCCCATTTCGCCTGCGGCAGCTTTTTCCCCAACTTATTTTTTCCGTAGCTAATTTTTTTCGCCAGCGCATTTTTTCTGCAGCAGTTTTTTTTCACCAGCAAAATTTTTCCGTTGCAAATTTTCCGAAACCTAATACAATTAGGTTTCAATTTCCTTTTCTTATTGAATATTGTAAGCCGTGAATAATTAGAATTACCCATAGAATTCTTCAATAAATATGTACTAAACAACACAAAAAAAAGGAGGCAGAAAGAGGGAAAGAAATCCGAGAGGAAAGAGGAACAAATTTTGATTCAAAACTGAGTAGGAAAGGTAGTAATTCAATTCAATGTTTGAGGGAGCCGAAAAACAATGCAAGGCAATTCAAAGGCAGCAAAGCTTGCCTTTGTTTTAGTTCATTCAAGAAGAATTATTTTTGGAGGAACCATCAAAATGAGGTATGTATTAAATTCTTTTTTTTTTGTTATATTTTTCACAGTAGCTAAAACTAGGAAATTGTGTCTTCCAAAATCAAAAACCCTAGAACTTTAATTTAGTTTTTCTAAAGTTAAAAACACTAATTCGTTGCTTTATTTTCCAAAGAATTTAAAGTTATTAATTTTGTTCCTTCAAAACCTCAAAACCCTAATTTACTTTCTAAATTATCAAAACCCTTAAATTATATTCTGTTTCTTTCCAAAAGCTTTAAAATTTTCTTTTTTGTTTTTATAAACTTTAAATCATCTGTTTATTTTCATAAAATCTCAAAAAGTATCAAATTGATTTTCAAACCCTAAAAGCTTCATGCATCCACCGAAACCCTAATTTTAAAACACTAAACTCTAACTCAACTCCAATAGTAAAACCTTAACCCTTTAAAGCCTTAAACCCTAATTTTTTTATAAACCCTAATCCATTAAAACCTTAAAAATCAAATAAACACAAATATTTTAATTTTACACAGTAAGCTTGAAATCAACATTTAAAACCACAAATCAAAAGTATTTTAAAATGTCCAAAACATTAGTTTCATGATTTCACCATTCAAACCTTAATTTGGTTAATCAAAGTGTCTTACCAACCTTTTAAAACATAAAATCCTTAATCTATTTTAATTCTTTAAAAAGTCATAGTAGCATAAACCCATGAAAATCCAAAACCCTAAACACATGAAATAAAGGATCCTAAATGGAAATAGTAGCTATAACATAGATTTTTTATTTGCCTTCTTCAATTCTATATTTGATTATGCATTGATTTATTTTATATGCTTTAATTTATTTAAGTTTAATACTTGGTTTATTTAATTTATCATGGATGGATGTTTATTTTTTATTGATATTTAATACTTTTAATGAATGATTTATTTATGATGAATGATTATTTACTTTTATCAATTTATTTAGGTTTCTAAATGTTGTAAGAGGTATGTTTCCACTTGGTGCGTACCTCATTAGTTAAATATCATGTAATTAATTTGCGTTTCTATTTTAGAACCTATGTAAAGGGCATGTTTCTACCTTTCAGTGGGTGTCCTATTTAGGCATGTGATGTAAGGACATGTTTCCATCTTCGGATGGGTGTCCATTTATTTGTTTTACTTGGACGTTGCTTTGATTTTAATATATTGATGCTTTCTTTTAATTATTATGTGTAATATAGATAATGTTATTATATTTAAGAATTTTATAATATTAAGACCTGTAAAGGAGGCCGATTCCAATGAACCGGGCGTTGTGGGGGTGCAAGGCCATTTCTCACCTTCCCCACACGTACCAAACTTTTTGAACCCATTAGGGGGCTGGGGATTCCTTAGGAATCGAGTTATCCACCACTTTTTTTTCCTAGCCCATCCGGGTGGAGACTCCTGTGAGCGGGGATTTTTGCCCCCACTCCCGGTGGAATGGTTCTTGCAACTTCGGCACAGTTTAGGCTCGGGGCCTTAGAGAACATGGACCTAAGTCCGGAGAAAATGGAGTCGCCACCCGGACGGGCTGGGAAAAAGAAAGGGGTGGATGACTCGATTCCTAAGGAATCCACAGCCCCCTAATGGGTTCGAAAAGTTGGGTACATGCAGGGAAGGTGAAAATGGCCCAGCACCCCCACAACGCCCAGTTCATTGGAACTGGCCTCCTTTACAGGTCTTAATATTATAAAATTCTTAAATATAACAATATTATCCATACTACACACAATAATTAAAAGAAAACATTAATATATTAAAATCAAAGCAATGTCCAAACAAAATAAAACAAATAAATGGACGCCCATCCGAAGATGGAAACATGTCCTTACATCACATGCCTAAATAGGACACCCACCGAAAGGTAGAAACATGCCCTTTACATAAGTTTTAAGATAGAAAAGCAAATTAAATTACATGATATTTAACTAATGAGGTACCCACCAAGTGGAAACATACCTCTTACAACATTTAAAAATCTAAATAAATTGATAAAAGTAAATAACCATTCATAATAAATAAATCATTCATCGAAGGTACCAAATATCAATAAAAAGTAAACATCCATCCATGATAAATAAAATAAACCAAGCATTGAATTTAAATAAATTAAAGCATAAGAAATAAAACCAAGCTTGATCAAATATGGAATTGAATAAGGTAAATAAAAATCCAAATTATAGCTACTGTTTCCATTTAGAGTTCTTTATCTCATGTGTTAAGGTTTTGGAATTCATAAAATTAAGCTACTGTGACTTTTTTATGGAATTAAAATAGATTAAGGTTTTATGTTTTAAAAGGTTGTTAAGACTCTTAGATTAACTAAATTAATTTTTGAATGGTGAAATCATGAAACTAGGGTTTGAAAACTTTGAAATACTTTTGATTCGTGGGTTACGGTTATTCATTGTGTTTTTAAGCTACTATGTAAAATTAATGTTTTTATGGTTTTATGGTTTTTAAAATTTTAAAGGATTAGGGTTTAGAAAAAATTAAGGTTTAAAGTTTTAAAGGAGGTTAGGGTTCATTATTTTAGGTTTTGGAGTTGAATTAGGATTTTAGGCTTTTGATTTTAGGGTTTCGGGTGATTTGTTGATTTTAGGATTTGGAAAAACAATTTGATGATTTCATGAGGTTTTATATGTTTAGACAAAGTGATTAGAAGTTTAAATAAATAGAAAAGATATTTTTAAAGCTTTTGGAAGGAAACAGAATCACATTTTGGTTTTGTTGAAAAACATGTTCAATTAAGGTTTTAAGATTTTGAAGGAGTAAAAATAACAATTTTAAGTCTTTTGGAAAATAAAACAATGAATTAGTGTTTTTAACCTTTGAACAAAGGGAATTAAGGTTTTAGGGTTTTTGAATTAAAAGACATCATTTATTAGTTTATGCTACTATGTAAAATATAAAGAAATTAGAATTTCATACCTTATTTTGTAAGTTGCACCAAAATTGCTTCTTGGATGAATAAGCTCCAAAGACAAGCCTTTTTTGCTTTTTTTAATTCCTTAAATCGTGTTTCTACTACTTTAAAAATCAATTGAATTCAAGCTTTTCCTTCACGAATTCGGATTTCCCTCCTACTGTCCAATTTTTGTCCCCTTTCGGCCTCTCCTAATTTGATTGCCTTTGGTCCTTATTCATAGAGGTTTCATATGGTTTATTCCTAATTAATCACTGCAAGTAATATTGATAAGAAAAGGAAACCAAAACGTAATTGAATTAGGTTTCAGAAATTTTGCATCGAAAAAATTGCGCTGTCGAAAAAAATTGCAGTAGGAAAAAATGTGCTGGCGAAATAATCTACCGCAGTCAACTGCGACAGTGGGCGAGGAAGGGCCATTTCGCCCGCAGAAAAAATCTGCGGGCAAAATGGCTTGGGCCATTTCGCGCGCAGGCAACTTCTGCGAGCGAAATGCCCACGGGCCCACACGATGATTTTTTTGTTGCCGATTTTTATTTTTATTTTTATTTTTTGACTTTTATTTGTTTATTTTTATTTTTCATTAATAAAAATTAGATACTAAAGCAAAAATTATTTAATTAAGATAATAAAAATTATTTTGGACCAATTAGACAACATAAAAATCATTTTGGACTAAATAAAACATATTGAACTGGGCTAGATCAAAAATTAAGGGTCTACAGTTTGCCAGCTGCTTGAATGATCTGAAACTTTAGTGAAAGAGAGTGAAAAGCAATAAGATTTAATTTTTGAGATGGTTGAGGTTTTGGGTTTTGGACCCGGTTTAAGTTATGAACTCAAGGATAAATTATAGGTTCTAGACCTAAGGAAAATTTGGGTTCTAGACCCGGTTCGAGTTCTAGACTCAAGGATAATTCTAGATTCTTGACCTAAGAAAAATTTGGGTTCTGGACCCGGTTCGAGTTCTGGACTCAAGGATGATTGACCTAAGGAAAATTTGGGTTCTGGACCCGGTTCGAGTTCTGGACTCAAGGATAATTCTAGGTTCTGGACCTAAAGAAAAATTTGGGTTCTGGACTCGGTTTGAGTTCTGGACTCAAAAATAATTCTAGGTTCTAGACCTAAGGGAAAATTTGGGTTCTGGACTCGAGAGATTTGGATACTTGATCCTAAACTACACTCGGATACTTGACCCTATCTAGATTCGGATACTTGATCCTAACTAGATCTGGATTGGGATACTCGATCCTAAATTGGCTTTGGATACTTGATCCTAACTGGATTTGGATACTCGATCCGAAACTGGATTTAGATACTCGATCCTAACTGGATTTGGATACTCGATCCTAAACTGGATTGGGATACTCGATCCTAAACTGGATTTGGATACTCGATCCTAACTGGATTTGGATACTCTATCCTAAATTGGATTGGGATACTCGATCCTAACTGGATTTTGGATACTCGATCCAAATTGGATTTGGATACTCGATCCTAAATTGGCTTTGGATACTCGATCCTAAACTGGATTGGGATACTCGATCCTAAACTTGATTTGGATACTCGATCCTAAACTGGATTGGGATTTTATTTTGGACCCGAGATTGGGTACTTGAACCCGCGATTGAATTGATTTTGATTTAATTTGGGTACTCGATTGGGTACTCGGACCCGAGAATGGTACTCAGACCCGAGATTGGGTACTCGGACCCGAGAATGAATTTGACTAGCCTTTTATCAGTTGAGAAGTCTGACTACTCCGGCTATTCTATGCATTGTGATTCTTCACCCTCAGAATGGATCTTCATCCTTGGAGATTGGGTCTTCACCCTTGCAAATGGATCTTCATCCTTGGAGATTGGGTCTTCTTTGTTCTTTGAAGATGGGAGTGACACGGCCAAGCTTGTGGCCGTGTCAGTGGCTTGGCCGTGTCTCCTGGGTGTGTCAGCTTCTGTGTCTTTTCATTGGTTCTTCTTTATTCTTGGCTTAGGATGGGACACGGCCAGTTGCTTGGCCGTGTCTCTTGCCCGTGTCATGTTCTGCCAAGATTTCCTTTGAGGTGACACGACCAAGCTTGATTTGGCTTGGCCATGTCTTGCTTAATCCATGTTCTTCTTTCCTTGTTTTGATCTTCCAAGGGAGTTTTTGCACTTTAACTACTTTTCCCTTACAACTGCTTTTCCTTTTTTTCTCCAATTTTGATTGGATCTTATATCCTCTCCTTGCCTCCCAAGGATTTTTTCTTTTATGCAAGCTTTGATTGATGTTTTTCTTGTCTAGTTCTTTGCATAAGCATGCATTTCTTCTCTTTACAAAGTGACTGGGGCTTCCACAAGCGAATAGGCTTTCCATGCCCCCTTGATTCAATATCTTCTTTTGATTCTTTAATTCGCAGGGTGTTTGCTGTTCATTAAGACAAGAAAGTGAGATGGAATATGCTCATGCATGCATGATATGCATGAATAATACTTACAGTCATTCCATCGACTCACAGACTGAGGTGATTAGCAGAAGTGTTCTCATTGGTTCCTTTTTGACGCTTGTTCAAGTCTTGCATTGGAAAGATCGAAAGCTTTGCATTTGTGGCTTTTATCTTCAAGATGATGAAAACATGAGTGGTGGAGACCCTAAGTAGCAGAGTCAAGGATGCATCCATTTCCAATAATATTTCAGTATGACCTTGCCAATAATCATTTCCTTTGCCCAATGTGTCCTTTGGAGGTTCAACATACTTCCCTTAACTTGAAGGCTTTGTATGACAAAAACATTTTTTGAATTTTTTGAATTTTTTTGAATTTTGATTTTGAAATCAAATGTTGGCTTTGCTAAATCAATGTCAATGTACCTCAGGACTTGATTTTTCAAATTAATATATCTATAACATGACAACCCTAGTTACCATACTAAACTCGGGAATTATTTCTATTTAAGCAAGAACTGTTGCACTTCAGATAGGCACATAAACATTACTTGGCCAAAGGTCTCATTTGGTTTAAATACTATCTATCTCATATGCATGCTTATCCAAACTATCTCCACTAATAGACTCTACCTACCAAGAGAGATCAGCATGTCTTTGATAGGCTTTAAATGGGGTCTATAAGGGACATGGGTTTAAGTGAAGGCCATTTTGAGATTGGAGCTGATGTGACACAATGAACAAACCCTCGCACTAAAAATTTCTTGTTTGAACTTTGGCAATTGGGAGCAACCTTGCTAGTCTCTAAATTCTTTTTATTTTCTTGGCATTAATCTGAATCTTGATTGGGGTAGTCTTTGCCCCTGCAAAAAGTTTGGTTCCTAGATTTGTTTCCTTTCTTCTTCTCCCTTTTCTTTCTTTTTATTTTTCTTACTCTTCCTTCTTCTTTCTCTTTCCTTACTCTTCCCTTTCTTTTATCATTTTGTCCTTCTTTCTTGTAGGACTATCAAGTACAGAACTTTCAAGAACTGGATGGTCTTCCTCCTTTTTCTCCAATTTTGACTTAATCTGTGGTTGGGTTGGATCAATTCCAATAAAAATGTCTTTATGAACCAAATGCAAGCCTTTTGTTATCTTAGGTCAAAGAGAACTCAATTGGCTTTTTGAATCATTTTGGGTTTTCCTTTTCTTTTTTTTTTCTTTTCTTCTTCTTTTTTTCTTTGCTCTCATTTCTCTTGTTTTCTTTTCTTCTATTTTTTTTATTGGTTCTAGCTCTAAAAGAGTTGTCTTGTTCGTACCAACTTGGGCTTCCAATAATGGATGAGTGGAGTGATATAAATCTTTTTTAACAGGGATAAATCATTTGTTACTCCAATGTTGATGTTGTCTTCACATATTGGAGATAGGAAGTGAACTTCAACTACCCTTATGGTTTTGAGAACATCAACTATTCTTATGGTCTTGAAAACATCAACTATCTTCATGGTCTTAAGAACTTCAACTATCTTCATGAACTTGACTAATCATTGCTTTCTTTTGATCTTCTCGCCTCTTCATCTTAGTGATCATAAGACTTGTCAAAAGTATCACAACAGCTCGGGGTAGGTTGTTAAGGTTATATGCCAATGAAAAGAAAGCTAAAATTTTATGAAGGCTCAAAGGGACAACTAGGGATTGATATCTAATTGGGTATATACTAGTTGTTGGCTAACCAAACAATGCCTAGATCATCTCTCCCTTAAATAAGCAGAGTTCAATTTCTCCTCGAAAGCTTGTCAAATCATGTTCTAAGACTGACTAGGACCTAGACAAAGTTAATTATGCAGAAGCCCTCTCTAAGTAAGCGTACACAACTCAATGCTATAGATCAATTCCCTCACCTAGTAAAGTCATTCAAGTCATGATGCCTAGACACATCAAGCTAGATTCCTCATTGGTTTAGCACCAAAATGAACAAAGACCAACAGAAATTTTTGATAAAAGTGATTTATTCAAACAAATTTAAATTTGAAAAACAAGATTGTTCCAATAAAATATTAAATAAAGTAAAATTGAAAAGCAACATTCAAGCTAAGGAAAGTTTGTTAGTTTAAGCTTCTTTTCCCTTCACATCTTCAATATTTCCATCTTGAAATGATGATAAAACAAAATCTTCTTCTACTCCTTTTCCCACCATGAAGGTTGCCGGTGGAGGTACTCTTCAAAACTTAGGCAAAGGGTTGTTCTTGGTATTGGGCTTATCCGGCTTGGGTAGCTTACCACTATCGATTAAATGTTGGATCTAATGCCTTAGACAGGCACATTTATCTGTTTCATGCCCTTGCATTTGGTGAAATTGACAGAAGGCCTCGGCATTGAAGTTTGGTGGCAATGGATTATGTAACGGTCGAGGAGCTAACGGTTGTAACAACCCTTTCTTTTGCAGCTTACTAAAAACCCAAGATAGAGGTTTCCCCAATTCTGAGAATTGTCTTTTATTCCCTTGACCGGTTACATTAACATTAACTTCTTTTTGTGTGCTTTGATTTTTGGACTGGTAATTCCCTTTCTCATTCCTTCTTGCCGAAAAGTGATTCTTCTCTCTTTCCCATTCTTCAATTTGCAAACCAGCTTGGAGAAGATCTTTGAAGTCACGGATGAGTGTATGAGACATCCTTTCACGAAGATTAGGCAACACCCCTCTCACAATCATCCTTATTTGATTGGATTCATCGGGTCTCTTCTTGAGCAAAGCAGCCTTGTTTCTCCATCTCTTCACATAGTCCACAAAATTCTCATTTGGCCTTTGCCTAATGGACTCAACTTCCATTAAGGTAACTTCTAACTCAACATTATATCCATATTGTTGGATGAAGGCTTTGTAAAGTAGATCCCAACTCTTTTGTGTTCCATCATCTAAGGTATTGAACCAATTTTGGACAACAGGGTCCAATGAGAGCATAAAGTACCTTAGGGTTTGAGCCTTAGTAGCTCAGGCAGATTGCATGGTAGTGATATACTGCTTCACATGGAGATGAGGATTTTTGGTGCCATTGTACTTTGCAAAGGATGGCATCTTGAACTTGTACGGGACTTCTTCATCTTGTTCAAATATTTTATCGATCTCAGACATCTCTTCAATTTTCAGCTTCTTCTTAAATTTCTTTTCTAAATCAGCAATCATCTTTTCAACATCGGATGTCTCGGTCTTTTCAATAGTTGCTTTCTCAACAACCTTCAGTTCTTAAACATCTTGGTAATATTGAGCCCAATCATCATCATCATCAATGATCACCTTTTCATAATCAAAAACCACTTCACTAACTTTGGTCTTCCCTTTGTCCTTTGGTTTCTTAGTGCTAGCAGACGCCTCGGCATGGTTCTCTAAGATTGCAGTCAACTGGTTCTTCATGGTCTCAGCTAGAGCCTCTTTGATTTCTTCCATCTTGGCATTGAGGGCCTCATCCACCATCCTTTGAATTTGTTCGGGCTCCATTGTTTTAGGTGAGCAAGTGATTGAGTCATTGCTAGATACTTCATCTCTAACGTAGGTCGGATTGTTGTAAGCTTTAGAACTATTGTAATCCAGGGCTGTGAGCCAGAGAGGATCAATGATATGAGATGCAAATGTATGCATGTATGCATGTATGCACAAACAAATCAACAAATAAGGATAAATAGGATGTTCCTTCCAACCTTATAACATCCATACATGAATGGTGAGTCTCTTTTCCTAGGTATATGGTTCACAAAATACCAACATGGGGTATCTTGCTTTCGAATAATTTCCTCGGATGTTTCAACCAATAGTTATATTTTTGAAAATGGAAATCAATCCATGATAATTCCCATTAATTAGGTTTTAATCCATTCAACCAACTAAAGTAGCTTTTATGCTATGTTGGATTAAAACGAAATTAAGAGGTTTATTATAAATAGATTTCTCATTTGAAAAGAGTAACTAATGATTCATGCCAAAAACAAGCCCATGGTTAATTTGTTCTAAGTATAAACTAGTTTCACAATTGATTTTTGGTATTTCTTAATTGACCTAAATATTTTTGCAAGCTCTTTGTAAGGAGAGGTTGGATAAAAACAATTTTCTTTCTAAGCCCATTATAAAAAGATTTTAGAAAAATAGATTTTGAGCTTAGTATTTGGGCCATGGTCTAAAGAATTTTTTATTTGTTTTTAGAAAAAGTCTTATGTCCAAAGACCATCTTGAAAAATTTTCAAAATAGCTTTGGTCTCTTGGACTTTAAAGGAAAATTTTATTTTGAGCTTACAATGTACTTAGGTCATATTAGAAAAAGAACAAACCAAATAAGCCATGATTTAAGCCAAGATAAATTAACCATAGTCAAACAACATGCATTTAGGGTAAAACCTAAGGAAAGTAACTAGGCCAATTACATGAGCTTTAGTCTTTGGGTTAAAAGGCTTAGGTTTCCATAGCAAGTATATACCAAATGGTACGAGGCTATGAGTGATTATGCCATGCTCGATCTCCATACCTTGAGTGAAAGTATGGTATCCCTTACATAACACAACACGGGTAACACGGGCATCCTAACTCATGCACACGATGCAATCTAAGATGATGCAATAAATAATATCATTATAAGAAAGAATAGAATAATATAAAGACCAATAGAATTAACTTCTCTTACCCCTAGTGGAGTCGCCACTGTGAGCGGGGATTTTTGACCCCACTCCCAGTGGAATGGTTCTTGCGACTTCAGCACTGTTTAGGCTCGGGGCCTTAGAGAACACGGACCTAAGTCTGGAGAAAATGGAGTCGCCACTCGGACGGGCCGAAAAAAAGAAAGGGGTGGATGACTCGATTCCTAAGGAATCCCCAACTCCCTAATGGGTTCGGAAAGTTGAGTATGTGTGGGGAAGGTGAGAAATGGCCCAGCACCCCCACAACGCCCGGTTCATTGGAACCGGCCTCCTTTACAGGTCTTAATATTATAAAATTCTTAAATATAACAATATTATCCATACTACACACAATAATTAAAAGAAAACATTAATATATTAAAATCAAAACAATGTCCAAACAAAACAAAACAAATAAATGGACACCCATCAGAAGATGGAAATATGTCCTTACATCACATGCCTAGATAGGACACCCACCGAAAGGTAGAAACATGCCCTTTACATAAGATCTAAGATAGAAAAGCAAATTAAATTACATGATATTTAACTAATGAGGTACCCACCAAGTGGAAACATACCTCTTACAACTTAGAAATCTAAATAAATTGATAAAAGTAAATAACCATTCATAATAAATAAATCATTCATCAAAGATACCAAATATCAATAAAAAGTAAACATCCATCCATGATAAATAAAATAAACCAAGCAATAAATTTAAATAAATTAAAGCATAAGAATTAAAACAAAGCATGATCAAATATGGAATTGAATAAGGTAAATAAAAATCCAAATTATAGCTATTATTTCCATTTAGGGTTCTTTATCTCATGTGTTAAGGTTTTGGAATTCATAAAATTAAGCTACTATGACTTTTTTATGGAATTAAAATAGATTAAGGTTTTATGTTTTAAAAGGTTGGTAAGACTCTTTGATTAACTAAATTAATATTTGAATGGTGAAATCATGAAACTAGGGTTTGAACACTTTGAAATACTTTTGATTTGTGGGTTATGGTTATTCATTGTGTTTTTAAGCTACTGTGTAAAATTAAAGTATTTATGGTTTTATGGTTTTTAAAATTTTAAAGGATTAGGGTTTAGAAAAAATTAAGGTTTAAAGTTTTAAAGGAGGTTAGGGTTTATTATTTTAGGTTTTGGAGTTGAATTAGGTTTTTAGGCTTTTGATTTTAGTGTTTCGGGTGATTTGTTGATTTTAGGATTCGGAAAAACAATTTGATGATCTCATGAGGTTTTATAAGTTTAAACAAAGTGATTTGAAGTTTACATAAATAGAAAAGATATTTTTAAAGCTTTTGGAAGGAAACAGAATCACATTTTGTTTTTGTTGAAAAACATGTTCAATTAAGGTTTTAAGATTTTGAAGGAGTAAAAATAACAATTTTAAGTCTTTTTGGAAAATAAAACAATGAATTAGTGTTTTTAAACTTTGAACAAAGGGAATTAAGTTTTTAGGGTTTTGAATTAAAAGACATCATTTATTAGTTTATGCTACTGTGTAAAATATAAAGAAATTAGAATTTCATACCTTATTTTGTAAGTTGTACCAAAATTGCTTCTTGGATGAACAAGCTCCAAAGACAAGCCTTTTTTGCCTTGTTGAATTCCTTAAATCGTGTTTCTGCTACTTTAAAAATCAATTGAATTCAAGCTTTTACTTCACAGATTTGGATTTCCCTCCTAGTGTCCAATTTTTGTCCCCTTTCGGCCTCTCCTAATTTGATTGCCTTTGGTCCTTATTTATAGAGGTTTCATATTGTTTATTCCTAATTAATCACGACAAGTAATATTGATAAAAAAATCCTCACCCGGATTTTTTCGCCAGCATATTTTTTTCTGTGACAATTTTTTTCGGCAGCACAATTTTTCCTGCGAGCGAAATGCTCATAGGCTCGCGCGATGATTTTTTCGTCGCCGATTTTTCCAACGCCGATTTTTATTTTTATTTTTTTTACTTTTATTTGTTTATTTTTATTTTTATTAATAAAAATTAGATACTAAAGCAAAAATTATTTAATTGAGATAACAAAAATTATTTTGGACTAATTAGACAACATAAAAATCATTTTGGACTAAATAAAACATATTGGACCGGACTGGGTCAAAAATTAAGGGTCTACAACTCCATTTTCTCCGGACTTAGGTTCGTGTTCTCTAAGGCCCTGAGCCTAAACTGTGCCGAAGTCGCAAGAACCATTCCACTGGGAGTGAGGGTGAAAATCCCCGCTCATAGTGGCGACTCCACTAGGGGTAAGAGAAGTTGATTCCGTTGGTCATTATATTATTCTATTCTTTCTTATAATGATATTATCCATTGCATCATGTGCGTGAGTTAGGATGCCCGTGATACCCGTGTTATGTTATGTAAGGGATACCATACTTTCACTCAAGGTATGGAGATCGAGCATGGCATAACCACTCATAGCCTCGTACCATTTGGTATATACTTGCTATGGGAACCTAAGCCTTTTAACCCAAAGACTAAAGCTCATGTAATTGGCCTAGTTACTTTCCTTAGGTTGTATCCCAAATTCATGTTGGTTTACTATGGTTAATTTATCTTGGCTTAAATCATGGCTTGTTTGGTTTTTTCTTTTTATAATATGACCTAAATACATTGTAAGCTCAAAATAAATTTTTGTTTAAAGTTCAAAAGACCAAAGCTATTTTCAAAACTTTTCAAGATGGTCTTTGGACATAAAACTTTTCTTAAAACAAATAAAAAATTATTTTGCTCATGGCCCAAATATTAAGCCCAAAATCCATTTTTCTAAAGTCTTTTACAATGGGCTTAGAAACAAAACTACTTTTATCCAACCTTTTCTTACAAAGAGCTTGCAAATTATTTAGGTCAATTAAGAAATACCAAAAATCAATTGTGAGCCTAGTTTATACTAAGAATAAATTAACGATGGGCTTATTTTTGGCATGAACCATTAGTTACTCTTTTCAAAGTGAGAAATCTATCTATAATAAACCTCTTAATTTGGTTTTAATCCAATATAGCATAAAAAGCTACTATAGTTGGTTGAATGGATTAAAACCTAATTAATGGGAATTACTATGAATGAATTTCCATTTTCGAAAATATAACTATTGGTTAAAACATCCGAGGGAATTATTCGAAAACAAGGTACCCCATGTTGGTATTTTGTTAACCATATACCTAGGAAAAGAGACTCGACATTTGTGTGTGGATGTTATAAGGTTGGAAGGAACGTCCTATTCGTCCTTGTTTATTGATTGTCTGTGCATATATGCATACATGCTTACATTTGCACCTCATATCATTGATCCTCTCTGGTTCACAGCCCTGGATTATGACAGTTCAAAAGCTTACAACAATCTGACCTATGCCGGAGATGAAGTATCTAGCAACGACTCAATCATTTGCTCACCAAAAACAATGGAGCCCGAACAAATTCAAAGGATGGTGGATGAAGCCCTCAACGCCAAGATGAAAGAAATAAAAGAGGCCCTAGCTGAGACCATGAAGAACCAGTTAGCTGCAATTATAGGGAACAATGCTGAAGCATCTACTAGCATAAAGAAAGTCCAGGGGAAGGCTAAAGGTAATGAAGTAGCTTTTGATGATGATAAGGTAATCATTGATGATGATGATTGGGCTCAATACTACCAAGATCTTCAAGATAAAAAGGAGCCGAAGGTTGTTGAGAAAGCAACTATTGAAAAACTAAGACTTCTGATGTTGAAAAGATGATTGATGATTTAGAAAAGAAATTTGAGAAGAAGCTGAAAACTGAAGAGATGTCCGAGATCGATAAACTATTTGAACAAGATGAAGAAGTCCCGTACAAGTTCAAGATTCCATCCTTTGCCAAGTACAATGGCACCGAAAATCCTCATCTCCTTGTGAAGCAGTATATCACTGCTATGCAGTCTCCCCGAGCTACTAAGGCTCAAACTCTAAGGTACTTCATGCTCTCATTGGATCCTGTTGTCCAAAATTGGTTCAATACCTTAGATGATGGAACACAAAAGAGTTGGGATCTGCTTTACAAAGCCTTCATCCAACAATATGGGTATAATGTTGAGTTGGAAGTTACCTTAATGGAAGTGGAGTCCATTAGACAAAGGCCAAATGAAAATTTTGTGGACTATGTGAAAAGGTGGAGAAATAACGCTGCTTTGCTCAAGAAGAGGCCCGATGAATCTTATCAAATAAGGATGATTGTGAGAGGTGTCATGCCCAATCTCCGTGAAAGGATGTCTCACACCCTTATAAGAGATTTCAAAGATCTTCTCCAAGCTGGTCTGCAAATTGAAGAGTGGGAAAGAGAGAAGAATCGCTTTTCAATAAGAAAGAATGAGAAAGGGAATTACCAGCCTAGTAATCAAAGCACGCAAAAAGAAGTTGATATTAATGTAACTGGTCAAGGAAATAAAAGACAATTCTCAGAATTGGGGAAACCTCTATCTTGGGTTTTTAGCAAGCTGCAAAAGAAAGGGTTGGTACATCCGTTAGCTCCTTGACCGTTACATAATCAACTGCCACCAAATTTCAATGCCGAGGCCTTCTGTCAATTTCATCAAATGCGAGGGCATGAAATAGATAAATGTGCTCGTCTAAGGCATGAGATCCAAGATTTAATCGACAGTGGTAAGCTACCTGAGCCGGATAAGCCCAATACCAAGAACAATCCTTTTCCTAAGTTTGGAAGAGTACCTCCACTGGCAACCTTCATGGTGGGAAAAGGATTGGAAGAAGATTTTGTTTTATCATCCTTTCAAGATGGAAATACTGAAGATGTGAAGGGAAAAGAAGCTTAAACTCAACGAACTTTCCTTAGCTTGAATGTTGCTTTTTGATTTTACTTTCTTTAATATTTAAATTGGAAAAATCTTGTTTTTCAAATCTAAAGTTGCTTGAATAAATTACTTTCCTCAAAATCTTATTGGTCTTTGTTCATTTTGGTGCTCAACCGATGAGGAATTTAGCTTGATGTTTATAAATTAATGTGTCTAGGCATCATGACTTGAATGACTTTACTAGATGAGGGAATCACTCTATAGCATTGAGTTGTGTATGCTTACTTAGAGAGGGCTCCTGCATAATTACCTTTGTCTAGGTCCTAGTCAATCTTAAAACATGCTTTGACAAATTTTTGAGGCAAAATTGAACTCTACTTATTTAA
Organism: Garcia nutans; assembly: GCA_947685225.1. Taxonomy (NCBI): domain Eukaryota; kingdom Viridiplantae; phylum Streptophyta; class Magnoliopsida; order Malpighiales; family Euphorbiaceae; genus Garcia; species Garcia nutans. The sequence goes on from CANTUV010000005.1 coordinate 21,676,680, forward strand.
GGGAGAGATGATCTAGGCATTGTTTGTCGAGCCAATAACTAGTATCCACCCTATTAAATATTAATCCCTAGTTGTCCCTTTGAGCCTTCACAAAATTATAGCTTTCTTTTCATTGGCTTAAAAAACCCCAATAATCTACCCTGAGCTGTTGTAATACTTTTGACAAGTCTTATGATCACTAAGATAAAGAGGCAAGAAGATCAAAGAAAGCAATGATTAGTCAAGATCATGAAGATAGTTGAAGTTCTCAAGACTATGAAGATAGTTGATGTTTTCAAGACCATAAGGGTAGTTGAAGTTTTCAAGACCATAAGGGTAGTTGAAGTTCCCTTAATATCTCCAATATATCAAAACAACATCATCATTAGAGTAACAAATGATTTATCCCTATTAAAGAAGATTTATGTTACTCCACTTATCCATTATTGGAAGCCCAAGTTGGTACAAACAAGATAACTCTTTTAGATCTAGAACAAAAAAAACAAAAAAAAAACCAAAAAAGAAAAAGAAAAAGAAGAAAAGAAAACAAAAAAGACAAAAGAAAAGAAAAAGAAAAGAAAAAAGAAGAGAAAAAAAAGAAAAGAAAAAAGAAAAGAAAACCCAAAAAGGTTCAAAAAGCCAACTGAGTTCTCTTTTACCTAAGACAACAAAAGGCTTCCATTTAGTTTTTAAGGATGGTTTAACTTTAATTGGTCCAACCTAACCAAAGATTCGATCAAAATCAAAGAAAAAGTAGAAAGACTATTCAGTTCGTGAAAGTTCTGTACTTGATAGTCCTACAAGAAAGAAGGACAAAATGATAAAATGCTTAAAGAAAAGGGAAGAGTAAGGAAAGAGAAAGAAAAGGGAAAAGTAAGAAAAATAAAGTGGAAAGAAAAGGGAAAAGAAGAAAAGAAGCGAATTTAGGTCTTAAACATTTTGCAAGGGCAAAGACTGTCCTAATCAAGATCTAGATTAATGCCAAGAAGATAGAAAGAATTTAGAGTCTAGCAAGATTGCTCCCAACTGCCCAAAATTCAAACAAGAAATTTGTAGTGTGAAGATTTGTCCTTTGTGTCACACCAGCTCCTATCTCAAAATGGCCTTCTTTTAAATCCATGTCCCTCATAGACCCCATTTCAAGCCTATTAAAGACCTGTTGATCTTTCTTAGTAGGTAGAGTGTATTAGTGGAGATAGTTTGGATAAGCATGCATATGAGATAGACAATATTTAAACTCAAATGAGACCTTTGGCCGAGTAATGTGTATGTGCCTATCTGAAGTGCAACAATTCTTGCTTAAATAGAAATGATTCCCGAGTTTAGTACAGTAACTAAGGTTGTCATGATATAGATATGTTAATTTGGAAAATCAAGTCCTGAGGTGCATTGACATTAATTTGGCAAAGCCAACATTTGATTTCAAAATCAAAATTCAAAAAAGTGTTTTTTCATACAAAGCTTTCAAGTTAAGGGAAGTATGTTGAACCTCCAAAGGACACATTGGGCAAAGGAAGTGATTATTGGCAAGGTCGTGAAGAAGCTATCAACCGACATGCTGAAACATAGTTCGAAATAGATGAATCCCTGACTCTGCTGCTTAGAGTCTCCACCACTCATGTTTTCAACATCTTGAAGATAAAAGCCACAAATGCAAAGTTTTCAATCATTCCAATGCAAGACTTGAACGAGCGCCGAAAAGGAGTCAACGAGAATACTTCTGCTGATCACCTCGGCCTGTGAGTCAATGAAATCACTGTAAGTATTATTCATGAATATCATGCATCCATGAGCATATCGCACTTTCTTGTCTTGTGTTGTCTATTCCTTGTCAAAATGAATAGCAAGCACCCTGCGAAGTAAAGAATCAAAAGAAGATATTGAATCAAGGGGGGCATAGAAGGCCTATTTGCTTGTGGAAGTTCCAGTAATTTTGTAAAGAGAAGAAATTTGTGCTTTTGCGAAGAACAAGATGAAATACAAACATCAATCAGAGCCCGCATAGAAAAATCATGGGTTTAAGCCTACACGGGGGGGGGGGGGGGGGGGGGGGGGAGGGGCAAGGAGAGGATATGAAGGCTAGCTAAAAAGGGCTGAATTTTTTGCAAAAGTGCAAAGGAAGAACGAGACAGAATGAAAAAAAGAAGAAAATTAGAATTCCCAAAAGAATGAAGATACAAAAGAGAAAAGATCAGTCCAGCTGAAAGAGCTGAAGCCAGGGAAAAGACCCAATTTAAAGGATGAAGACCAATTTCAAGGGTGAAGACCCAATCTCAAAGAAGGAAGATCCATTTTCAAAGGTGAAGATCCGTTTTGAGGGTGAAGAACCACAATGCATAGAACGGCCAGAGCAGTCAGACTTCTCAACTATTAAAAGGTTAGTCAAACTTAATCCCGGGTCCAAGTACCCAAATCAAATCAATCCCGGGTCCAAGTACCCAAAATCAATTCAAGCTCGGGTCCAAGTACCCAATCTCAAGTCCAAGTACCCAATCTTGGGTCCAAGTACCCAAAATCAATTCAATCTCAGGTCCAAGTACCCAATCCTGGGTCCAAGTACCCAAATCCAATCCAATTTAGGATCGAGTATCCAAATCCAGTTAGGATCGAGTATCCCAATCCAATTTAGGATCGAGTATCCCAATCCATTTTAGGATCGAGTATCCAAATCCAAGTTAGGATCAAGTATCCCAATCCAGTTTAGGTTTGAGTATCCAAATCCAGTTAAGATCGAGTATCCCGATCCAGTTTAGGATCGAGTATCCAAGTTAGGATCGAGTATCCCAATCCAATTTAGGGTCGAGTATCCCAATCAAATTTAGGATCGAGTATCCAAATCCAATTTAGGAATGAGTATCCAAATCCAGTTAGGATCGAGTATCCGAATCCAGTTTAGGATCGAGTATCCAAATCCAGATAAGATCGAGTATCCAAATCCAGATAGAATCGAGTATCTGAGTCTAGTTTAGGATCGAGTATCCAAATCTCTCGCATCCAGAACCCAAAATTTCCTTAGGTCCAGAACCTAGAATTATCTTTGTGTGTCCAAAACTCAAACCGGGTCCAGAATCCAAAACCTCCACCATCTCAAAAATTAAGTCTTATTGATTTTCACTCTCTTTCACTAAAGTTTCAGATCATTTAAGCAAGGGGCAAACTGTAGACCCTTAATTTTTGACCCAGTCCGGTCCAATATATTTTATTTAGTCCAAAATAATTTTTGTGTTGTCTAATATATCTTAATTGGTACAAAATAATTTTTGTTATATTAATTAAATAATTTTTGCTTTATTATCTAATTCTTATTAATAAAAAATAAAAATAAACAAATCAGAAATAAAAATAAAAATAATAAAAAAAAAGTTGGATTGCGGCGAAATGGCCAAAGCCATTTCACCCGCAGGCGGTAGCTTTTTTTCCAGCGCATTTTTCAGCACCCATTTTTTTTTGCCAGCGCATTTTTTACACAGCAGTTTTTTTTTCCAGCAAAATTTTTCTAATGCAAAATTTTCGAAACCTAATACAATTAGGTTTTGGTTTTCTTTTCTTATTGAATATTGTAAGCCGTGAATAATTAGAATTACCCATAGAATTCTTCTATAAATAAGGACTAAACAACACAAAAAAAGGAGGCAGAAAGAGGGAAAGAAATCTGAGAGGAAAGAGGAACAAATTTTGATTCAAAACTGAGTAGGAAAGGCAGTAATTCAATTCAATTTTTGAGGGAGCCGAAAAACAATTCAAGGCAATTCAAAGGCAGCAAATCTTGCCTTTGTTTTAATTCATCCAAGAAGAATTATTCTAGGAGGAACTATCAAAAGGAGGTATGTATTAAATTCTTTTTTTTTGTTATATTTTTCACAGTAGCTAAAACTAGGAAATTATGTCTTTCAAAATCAAAAACCCTAGAACTTTAATTTAGTTTTTCTAAAGTTAAAAACACTAATTCGTTGCTTTATTTTCCAAAGAATTTAAAGTTATTAATTATGTTCCTTCAAAACCCCAAAACCCTAATTTACTTTCCAAATTATCAAAACCCTTAAATTATATTCTGTTTCTTTCCAAAAGCTATAAAATTTTCTTTTTTGCTTTTATAAATTTAAATCATTTTTTTATTTTCATAAAACCTCATAAAAGTATCAAATTGATTTTCGAACCCTGAAAGCTTCATGCATCCACCGAAACCCTAAATTTAAAACACTAAACCCTAACTCAGCTCCAATAGTAAAACCCTAACCCTTTAAAGCCTTAAACCCTAATTTTTTTTATAAACCCTAATCCATTAAAACCTTAAAAATCATATAAACACAAATATTTTAATTTTACACAGTAAGCTTGAAATCATCATTTAAAACCACAAATCAAAAGTATTTTAAAGTGTCCAAAAACCTAGTTTCAAACCTTAATTTGGTTAATCAAAGTTTCTTGCCAACCTTTTAAAACATAAAATCCTTACTCTATTTTAATTCTTTAAAAAGTCACAGTAGTTTAAACCCATGAAAATCCAAAACCCTAAACACATGAAATAAAGGATCCTAAATGGAAATAGTAGCTATAACTTAGATTTTTATTTGCCTTATTCAATTCTATATTTGATTATGCATTGATTTATTTTATATGCTTTAATTTATTTAAGTTCAATACTTGATTTATTTAATTTATCATGGATGGATGTTTATTTTCCATTGATATTTAATACTTTTAATGAATGATTTATTTATGATGAATGATTATTTACTTTTATCAATTTATTTATGTTTCTAAATGTTGTAAGAGGTATGTTTCCACTTGGTGGGTACCTCATTAGTTAAATATCATGTAATTTAATTTGCTTTTCTATTTTAGAACCTATGTAAAGGGCATGTTTCTACCTTTCGGTGGGTGTCCTATTTAGGCATGTGATGTAAGGACATGTTTCCATCTTCGGATGGGTGTCCATTTATTTGTTTTACTTGGACGTTGATTTGATTTTAATATATTGATGCTTTCTTTTAATTATTGTGTGTAATATGGATAATGTTTTTATATTTAAGAATTTTATAATATTAAGACCTGTAAAGGAGGCCGGTTCCAATGAACCGGGCATTGTGGGGGTGCTGGGCCATTTCTCACCTTCCCTAAATGTACCCAACTTTTCGAACCCATTAGGGGGTTGGGGATTCCTTAGGAATTGAGTCATCCACCCCCTTCTTTTTTCCTGGCCCGTCCGGGTGGCGACTCCATTTTCTCCGGACTTAGGTCCGTGTTCTCTAAGGCCCCGAGCCTAAACAGTGCCGAAGTCTCAAGAACCATTCCACTGGGAGTGGGGACAAAAATCTCCGCTCACACATGCCCATGAACATGGCCAAGTCTTTGGGCGTGTCAATGGTCCTATTTTCTGGATGGGTGACACGACCAGTGACATGCCCATGTCACTTAGCATGTCATAGCTTCTATGTTGTAGTAGCATTGACACGGCCAGTGACATGCCCATGTCACTGAGCGTGTCATAGCTACTGTGATGTTGATGGTTTGACACGTCCAGTGACACGCCCATATCACTGAGCATGTCACAGCTACTGTGTTGAGGGAGGATTGACATGGCCAGTGACACGCCCATGTCACTGAGCATGTCAAAGCTTCTGTGTTGTGAGTTTAGGGCACGGTCAGGAACACACCCGTGTTGTTGAGCGTGTCATGTGTAGAGTTTGCCCTAGTTGGTTCTTATCCATATTATCTCATGTGTATCCCTAAGTAAGTATGTATCATCCCTTTTGGATTAGGTTTTGAAGAGATTGAGTTGCCCTAATCCAAGTGTTGAAGGATTCTTGGAAGAGGAGTTTTGTGTTGTGTAAGTTGCTCTTGAGGTAAGTACAAACCTATATGGTTGCATATATTTACATGACTTTGGAACTTAACACATTTAGTTGTAAATGTGTTAAGTAATCTATTACATTGTGGATACATTTGAGTAATGTTATGATTTGCATAATGTGAAAGATATGATGACCATTCAAAATGTATATCCAATACAATTGGTTATGTATACTCTAATGATGAGATGTGAAGCCATTGTTGTTTGCTATAATGATGCAACTGAAATAATTGGGGCATTGTTGTCTAGATGATTATGAGGAAATGAGAATGGAATTGATAATGAAATAATTAAAGAATTGTGTGCCTAATGTGTTATTCAATTTATAGAGTTTTGTTATTGGTGGCATGCCTAATAGTAACAATCCCTTAAAGCTAGGTTGGGCTTCATCCTTGAAGCCAAGTTGGGTTGAAGTTTAGCATGCTTAACTCCCCTTGAAGCTTGGTTGGGTCTAGTCCTTGAAGCCTAGTTGGGATGTTACAAACCCTTGAAGCTGGGTTGGGTTTGGTCCTTGAAGCCAAGTTGGGTTGATGCTTAGCATGCTTCGCTCCCCTTGAAGCTTGGTTGGGCCCAATCCTTGAAGCCTAGCTGGGATGATAAATGTGATAATTGAACCAAAACATTAACTCTGAAAGTTGAATGGCATATTAGTTTCTTTTGGGCCCATACTTGTCTTGTTTAAATGTGAATTATGAATGGTGAAGCAAATGAATAATAAGATTTAATGTAAGGTTTTGAAATATGATATTCTTATGTATTGTTTATAATATTTGAATGTATGACATTGGCATTACATTAAAGCATATTATTATTGTAGTTTGTACCACTAAGCTATTGGCTTAGTGCGATTGTAGTTCATCGAGCAGGTGACAGGGTAGAACCGGAGAGTTCAGCTAGACCGAGTTGAGTCTAGACTTGTGAAGTGTTGATTGTGGAAATAAAGATCAGAGACGAACTGCCAAGCATGTATAAATTCTATAATTTTGTAAACATTGATTTTGATATATATACATATGTATTTTCCACTGCTTAATAAATAAATATTTTACCTATTATGTTCTATAATATATCTGAAATGTTTTAAGTTTTTCTCATATTGAAATTATGAAGAAAGATTGGTTTGTTTAACATAAACCGTGACACTCCTGTATCTGGTATACGTATATTACAAATGTGGTTATATGTAGTGTGCGTATATGGGGTATAGGGGTGTTACACACGCCCATGTCACTGAGAGTGTCATAGCTTCTGTGTTGAGGGAGGATTGACATGGCCAGTGACACTCCCATGTCACTGAGCGTGTCAAAGCCTCTGTGTTGTGAGTTTAGGGCACAGTTAGGGACACGCCCGTGTTGTTGAGCGTGTCATGTGTAGAGTTTGCCCTAGTTGGTTTTTATCTATACTATCTCATGTGTATCCCTAAGTAAGTGTGTATGATCACTTTTAGATTAGGTTTTGAAGAGATTGAGTTGCCCTAATTCAAGTGTTAAGAGTTATCTTGGAAGAGGAGTTGATAGAGTGGTGTTGTTGCTCTTAGTGGTAAGTACAAACCTTACATGGTTGCATACATTTACATGACTTTGGGACTTAACACATTTGGTTGTAAATGTGTTAAGTAATCTATTACATTATTGATACATTTATTAATGTTATGAATTGCATAATGTAAAAGCTACGATGATCATTCAAAATGTATGTTAAATGTCATTGAGTAAAGTATTTTATATGTAAAGAAATGTGATATGAGATGTGGAAACATAATTTAACCAATCAATATTAAGATGAAATAGAAGAATGAGAAAAATGAGAACAGATGATATGCCAAGGCAATAAGCCTAGTTTGATTATGAGAAATGAAATGAAAAATGAATTGTGAAAGAGATTGATAATGAAATAAATGAATTAATTGTGTGCCTAGTATGTTATTCAATTTTCAGAGTTCTGGGTTTGGCGCAATGCCTATGAATCACTGGGCAGGTGAAAAGACCAGGTCGTAAGCCGAGCCCAGCTGAAAAATATGAAATATGATGTTTTTGAGGTGAAAAGACTGGGTTGTAAGCCTCAAAAACTGTAACAGTCTAGTCGGGTTGAGGACCAAGATACTGGGGCCCAAAGGTCTAGCTGGGTTGAGGTCCAAGAGACTGGGTCTGTTACATTATCCATGGATATATATATATATATATCGCTTACGGGCTTGATGAATGTGATTATGGACCAAAGCAGTAACTTTGAACTTTGAATAGCATATTAGTTCCTTTTTGGGCCCATGATTGTCTTTGCTTAAATGTGACTCATGAATGATGAAACAATTGAAGTATATGATAAAATGTAATGTTATGAAATATGATGTTCTCGTGATTTTTTTATAATATTTGAAAGTAAGACATTTGCATTACATTAAAGCATATTGTTATCATGGTTTGTACCACTAAGCCGTTGGCTCTGTGCGATTGTGGTTCCCACAGGTGACAGGGTAGAACCGGAGAGTTCAGCTAGACTGAGTTGAATCTAGACTTTAAAGTGTTGATTGTGGATTTAAAGATCAGAGATGAACTGCCAAGCATGTATAAACTCTATATATTTTGCGTATATTGATATTTATGTATATATATATACCGCTACATTTTCCGTTGCTTAATAAATAAATATTTTATCTATTATGTTTTATAATACAACTTAAATGTTTTAAGTTTCTTATATTGTATAATATGAAAGATTGGTTTGGTTTAAAATAGACCGTAACATTCCTGTATCCAGTATACGTATATTACAGATATGGTTGTACGTAGTGTGCGTATATGGGGTATAGGGGTGTTACAATACATTTCATGTATAAACATTAATTTTACATTGAACAAATGCCCAATGTGAAACCCATCACATAACTATGCCACATTGCATAGGTTATGTGAATATTCACATTTTAAAGTAACCATATACACAATACAATCTCAACACACACACTTCATATTATTTCATATTTTCATATTCCCAATTCCTTTCCTCTTTTCTCATCACATTTATCACTATTAATTCATAACATTGACATAGCGAATCTACTTTGGCTTGTCATTTATAATTTATGCATTACACACACTTCCATACAAAATTGCACTTTAATGGAACACAAAGTTCCTTAAAGTTTACCAAAATGAACAATGCTATATATGTAGATTTATTTAAAAAATTACCCAAGTATGTACATACCTTTCTTGGTTCCAAAAACACCTAGTTCCACTTTTCACCACCAAATTCTAAATATCACCTTTAGAACTATCTTGATCTAAACACATATAAACTAAACTATAAATAACATTATTCATTTAAAATCATTTACATGCTTTATTTACACATTTTCTACCAAAATCTCAAAAAAACCTTTTACTACTTTTCTCAAACTTCAATCTCTCCAACTTATTTCCAATATCCAGTCATAAAATCATTACTTATATATCAAAATAACATAAAAAATAATTCAATTCAATAATTATAAGCATCTCTTTCAAAAATCCTAATTTCACATATTCTTGCCATAAACCCCAACTTCATCCAAACTTACCCATATTCAATTTTTTAACCATAAATTATCATATATTGTATTAAAATAATATTAAATCATCTCATTACAATAATCAAAACCAATCATATTAAAACCCTAATTTTTACTTAAAACCCCAAATTCATCAATTATACTCATCTCAATAAATCATCACATATCCATTATTTTAACTCATTTACTATCAATTTCTAACAATTAAAACATATTTTCTCTCGCTAGACAATTCAAACATAATATTAAATTAATAAAAACAAGCTTAAAAGAAGAACTACTTACTTGAAACATTGTTAAATCTTCAAAATCACTTTGAATCCTATGAAATCTTTGTTATAGTGTGTTTAAAAGCAATTCTCTCTCTCCCTCTCCCTCTCTCTCTCTCTCTCTAAGTATAAAATTCGGCCATGGCATGGGAGGAATGAAGAAGAAGACTCTTTTTAATTTCTTTCTTGAATTCCATCCATAAATATTAATTTATTTAATTTATTTATTATTTTCCACCTTAATTCCCAACCAAGTATTTTTCTTCGTACTTTGACTTTTCTTTTCCTTATTTATTTATTATTAATATTTTTATCATCTCCCACTAATAAATATGTACATATATCATATATATTTTGCATATATGTTATGTATACTTTATGAATATGTATATGTAATGTATATTTTATATATACATTAATTATATATTATGTATATATCTCGTATTTATCTCTTACAATATATCAACTACCCTTCAAATTAATTATTTTACAGTATTTGAAATTCACGGGTGTTGCATTCTCTCTCTACCGACATAGCTACACAACCTCAAAATTAAAGAAAATAAAGTTTAGAAAAAATATACTTCATTTCTTTGATTTCTCTTCAAAACCACCATAAATCTTTAGTAATTCTTGTGAAATTTGGTGTATTATAAGAAGCAAATCTCCCCCTTCCATCTCTTGCAAAAATTGGCCAACCATGGTAAATGAAGAAGAAGTTGACTTTAATATAATCTGACATTTTCCATTTTACCCCTTATTTATATGTATAATTACAAAATAACTAATTATTAAAATATTAAGATATTTCCTTATTCTTCTTCCTATCTATAATTAATTTATTTTTCTTTTTCTTTTTTAATATTAAATATATATTTAACTTTTAACTTTTGACTTTTATCATTCTTTGTCTTTTAGTGAAAAAATATATTATGTATATGTTAGGTATATGCCATGTATTCAATATATATTTTATGTATATCTTATGTGTATATTAAGTATATGCCATACACATCCTCTTACAACACATTATTTAATCCTCTATATTAACTAATTTTATGTCTATTAAAAGTATGGATATTACAATTTTCTTCCCCTTACATAATTTCATCACCGAAATTTCCTGTTATTGCAAGTGAACCCAATCAAAAACAAATATCAATATCAACTTCTTATAAAATCTATCTCACAGAATCTGTTTTAATATCACAACTGCCACCATTTCTAACCAGAAAATCTCCACTCTCCCCTTTGTGTATCTCCTCACTTATCTTATGAAATTTCATATTCCTTCTCTATGCTTGAGAAAACAACATTATAAATCACTTCAAAACAATCTCCTTGCACTTTACTGACTACTATTATATATCGGTGACTATCACATCTTATCCTAAAGAGTTAAAATTCATTTCACCAATAGACATAACCATTGCAATGACATAAAATAAGCCTATCAAAGATCAATAAATGCAAAAACAATAATACCAAGTAAAGAGTATTTACCATCATCCTCATTTAAAACATTCTATTCCCTTTGTATCATATAAACTCCCTGTGAAGTCCTAGTCTCCTCTACTCTATCCACTGATGTAGAATCCCCTTTCTGATTAGGCCCTGCTTTGCCACCTCCACCACCTCTACCTCCTTTAACACCGGGTCTAGACACAACAATCTCTGCCTATGTAACCTTTTGTGGCTTTAAAGAATCCCTAACATAATGGTCTTTAGATCCACACCTAAAACAACCTTCTAAACTGAGTCTCTAACAAATACCCCTGTGCACCCTACCATATAAGACACAAACAGGTGGAACAGACCTCTTGAAAGAACATGTAGGAGCACTAGCTACTGAAAATGTAAACCTTCACCTCAGTTGAAAAGGCCCACTAGACAACTCCTTATTCTCACCTAAACTTTATGAAAAATTTTCTTGCCCTTTTTTGCGAGATGATGACTTTGCCCCAGTTTGAGATCGCTTACCCTTACATTCTTCGGCAACTGCAGTTGCTGCAGCCACCTGAGCTCTTTCCACACTAGATTCTAAACTAACCCCAATTCTTTCTTCTTCCAAACATTACTCTCTATACCCTCTTCCTCAGATCTACACATCTCAGATACCATCTCAACCTATATTTATCACAACAAGTAAATATTGCCACATCAGGGACCAACTCTGGTGCTAATGCATAAGCATGTATCACAAATCAAATCACAATTTTAAAATCCCCCTTTTTTTCTTTGAAACCTAGGTTGAGAATCTCAAACCAAGCTTTGATACCAAAATAAATATAATACCCTTATACCTTATATACACATAATATATATACCCCATATACGTACAGTACATATATTAAAATACAGGAGTGCATATAAAATACAATAGTGTTATAGTAATTAACTGTAGAAACACTCTTCATTGGTAATATAAAAATAAATACAACGTTATAATCCATATTTTGCAATTGAATAAATATGGTAAAAATATAATTAGATTAATTTATAGAAAAAAAATCTCTTAGAAAAATTTGCCAAAACTTTGTTTGTAATTTCAATATTTCGCATATCAATAAAACGTAACTTGCAATAAAAATTTACACTCCTATAATCATATTTTCATTCAAGCCATCACTTCACTAGTTTACATACAAAAGTTTCCTTAATTAAAACATTACGTATTTTAAGTACATATATATATGTACATAACATCCCCAAAACTCAATTAAAATACATAAAATCAAAATACATAGTAACCAAAATTGTACATATATGCAACACCGTCAAGTTGGTCTCATGGCCAAACTCCATTTGCAAATGTTGTCAACTCCAGGTCCTAAACCTCCTCAGATCTACCTGGATCTCCCTATTTTGTAGTCTTATCACTTGCATGATACATTCAATTGCACTAAGCTTACAAGCTTAATGGTAGCATAAAATATTTCTTAAAATCGGAGCATGCTCCTATGACTTAAAAAACATCATGCCATCAACGCATGGAACACTCATTTATATATTATTTATCTCACAATAATGTCTAATGCTATTGCCATATAATAGACTTTACTCATCCATTTACTCATCATATACCATGCAAAAATTCATTTCTCATACATTAACTCATAATATATACTAATATATATCAACATCTCACAAACACACATTAGGCCCAACAAGTTCCTACACAATATCCAGATTCTAGAAAGATTAATTTGGCCCCATGATGACCTAAAGGTCCGACACTGGGGATCTAAGTGCCACATACCACCCGAAGACCCATCCCTTATTGACACCAAAAATTTAAGTGTCATATACCACTCGAAGGCATGTCCCCTATTGACACCAGCGTGTCTCATCCAAAACCGTAATAATAATTATGATACTAGTGTATCTGGTGTAGCGGCGTAATAAATGTCATGATGTATCATTGGTATTCTAACTCGACAATACCAACATCAACCCTCTAGAGCAAGTAATTGTGTAGGGCTAACAAACACACAATATCTCATTCCATTCTCATATCCTTATCTCATGTTGTCACTTTTCCACATTTTCCACATTTTTCATTACTTTAATCTCATTCATCATTTCTCAATGACATTGCATAACCATGAGTCACATTCACAATGTGAATCATTCCTACATTTTATCACATTTCACAAACATACACATGTTGTACATTACATATTATTAATATACTTCATACAAGTCTTGTCCAAACACCATTTTACACTAGCCAAATGCCTAATGCAACACTCATCACACAACTATGCTACATTGCATAGATTATGTGAATGACCACATTTCAAAGTAAAAATATACAATATTCCAAGTTGTATTTAATGAAATCTCAAGTCATCAAAATATATACTAACCTCCCTTTGCTCTAAAATCACTTCCCAAGCTTTGCTTCCAACAAACCCTACATTTCACAACATTGGAAATTTTGGCTAAAATACTCCTAAACCAAAGAATTAGTAAAATTATCTAATTTGAATATTTCACATACTCCTTTTGTTCAAAATAACCTCTAATTAAACAATTCAAATCCAACTTCCTATAAAACTCTAATTTCCCCTTTACTACTTTTCTCAAACTTCATCAAACCAAACTCATATCCATTATCCAACTATAAAAATCATATCACACACATCAAAATAACATCAAAACAACCCATTACAATAATTATAATGACCTCCATATTTATCCTAATTTTACATATTCACCCATAAACCCTAACTTTAGCAATCATGCTCACCTTAATCAATTAATCATTAAATCATCATATATTCATCATATTAACTTTATAGCTGTCTATTTAAGTGTAGACCCCTAATTTTGGCCCTAAGTGTAGACCCTTAATTTTTGACCTAGTCTGATCCAATATATTTTAATTAGTCCAAAATAATTTTTGTGTTGTCCAATATATTTTAATTAGTCCAAAATAATTTTTGTTATCTTAATTAAAAAATATTTGCTTTAATATCTAATTTTTATTTATAAATAATAATAATAATAAACAAAAAATAAAAATAAAAATAAATAGGATTGCGGCGAAATGGCACGCAGACCAATTCACCCCCCGCTGCCGCAGCCAACTGCGGCAGCTTTTTTTCCAACCTAATTTTTCTGCAGCAGTTTTTTTTTGCCAGCTCAATTTTTTCGCAGCAGCTTTTTTTTCGCTAGCGAAATTTTTCCAACGCAAATTTTCCGAAACCTAATACAATTAGGTTTTAGTTTCCTTTTCTTAATGAATGTTATATTCCATGAATAACTATATTTAACCATAGAAATCTTCTATAAATAAGGACTAAGACAGCATAAAAAGGGGAGGAAAAAAAGAAGGAAATCGATTGGAAATTGGAGGAGAAATTGGAGACCGAAATTGAGGAGGAAAACCTTGAATCAATCAGACTGTTTTGAGAGAGCAAACAAGCAATTCAATCCACCAAAGGTAGCAAAGCTTCTCTTTGTTCTTGTTCATCCAAGAAGTGATTTTTGGTGGAACCAACAAACGAAGGTATGAATTTCTTTATTTATTTCATGAATTCACAGTAGCTTCATCACTATAGATAAAAAAATAATTGTTTTTGTTTCTTCAAAATAAAAAAAAAAACCCTAAGAACTTTAACTTACCTTCTTTTAAAGCTTAAAAACCATAATTCGTTTATTTGTTTTCCAAAATCTTAAAATTGTTATTTTTGCTTCTTCAAAATCTTAAAACCCTAATTGAACCTGTTTATTTTCAAAATCTAAATTAAATATTTTTCTTTCCAAAAACCCTAAAAAAATCTTTTCTGCTTCTATAAACTTTAAATTGATTGGTTTATTTTCATAAAGTTTCATAAAATTATCAATTGATTTTCAAATCTTAAAAACCTATTGCATTCTCCGAAACCCTAATTCTAAAACACTAAACCCTAATTCAACTCCAAAACCCAAAACAGTGAACCCTAACTCCCTTAAAAGCTTAAACCCTAATTTTTTTAAACCCTAATTTTTAAAACCTTAAAACCATATAAATCTAATTCTACACAGTAAGCTCAAAAACAATGATTCAGTAACCGTAAATCATAAATCTAAATGTTTTAAAGTGTCCAAACCCTAGTTTCATGATTTCACTTCTCAAACACTAATTTGGTTAATCAAAGAACTTTATCAACCTCTTAAATTATAAAACTTTAATTCATTTCAATTCCATTAAAAATCACAGCAGCTTAAACCCATGAATTCCAAAACCCTAAACACATGAAACATATAATCTTAAATAGAAACAGTAGCCCTAATTTGAATCTTTATTTACCTTATTCAATTTTATATTTGATTATGCTTTGATTTATTTTATATGCTTTAATTTATTTAAGTTCAATGCTTGGTT
Organism: Garcia nutans; assembly: GCA_947685225.1. Taxonomy (NCBI): domain Eukaryota; kingdom Viridiplantae; phylum Streptophyta; class Magnoliopsida; order Malpighiales; family Euphorbiaceae; genus Garcia; species Garcia nutans. Next base: position 21,692,204 of record CANTUV010000005.1, read on the forward strand.
TATTTAATTTATCATGGATGGATGTTTACTTTCTATTGATGTTTAATACTTTTCATGAATGATTTATTTATGATGAATGGTTATTTACTTTTATCGATTTATTTAGAATTCCAAATGTTGTAAGAGATATGTTTCCACTTGGTGGGTACCTCATTAGTTAAATATCATGTAATTTAAATTACTTTTCTATTTTAGAACCAATGTAAAGGACATGTTTCTACCTTTTGGTGGGTGTCCTATTTAGGCATGAGATGTAAGGACATGTTTCCATCCTCGGATGGGTGTCCATTTATTTTCTTTGTTTGGACATTGCTTTGATTCTTTTAATATATCAATGTTTCATTTTAATTATTATGTGTAATATGGATAATATTGTTATATTTAAAAATTTTATAATATTAAGACCTATAAAAGAGGCCGGTTCCAATGAACCGGGCATTCTGGGGGTGTTGGGCCATTTCTCACCTTCCCCACACTTACTCAATTTTCCGAACCCATTAGGGGGTTGGGGATTCCTTAAGAATCAAGTCATCCACCCCTTTCTTTTTCCCGGCCCGTTTGGGTGGCGACTCCATTTTACCCGGACTTAGTTTCGTGTTCTCTAAGGCCCCGAGCCTAAATAGTGCCGAAGTTGCAAGAACCATTCGACCGGGAGTGGGGGAAAAAATTCCCGCTCACACTAAGCTAATCCAATCTCAATTAAAGAAGGCCAAGCTAAATTTGGTTAGACTTTAAAAGCTTAAACCTAGTTTATAGCTTTGAAATAGGTCATTCCGATTTTAATGGTCTAAATTAAGTTGTTTCAAATTTTAAAGCCCTAAACTTAGTCTGATTTAATTTTTTAAAAGCTTGAATCAAATTTGACCCAACTCTAAAAGTCCCACCAGGCCCAGTTTAACCAAAAGCCACACCAATTCGCTATGAACCATGGCTCATGATGAATTGGAGTCTCCCAATTCACCATGAGGCCTAACTATGGTGAATTAAAGGCTTTCCAATTCACCATGGTCTTTAAAATTTGATTTTTAATTGTCATTATCTAGCCTTAACTTGGTTTATTAAGTTTCCTAATTAATATTAGACTCGGTTTGACCATCGAATTAGCAATATTAGGGTTTTTATTTTAATATTTCTTTGCCTATAAATATCAAGGATTAATACTGAAACTGGGATTTCAACAAGAATTAACACCTAGCAACCAAGCACTAGCAATTAGCAATTAAGAGGTAGGAGCAACATAGAAGGCAATTGATAAGCAGTATCTAGCAAATCAACATACTTGATTCAATAAAAACCCTGGATTGATACAGGCAATAATTTGGATCAATACTTTTTCAATTTGGTGGAGCCTTCAATGCAAGTTTTGCTTTCTAAACTCTATTTATTTTAATGACTAGTAGCTATGCTTTTCTTTTAAACATTGAATGTTGATTGTTGATTCATTCAGTAGCTAATTAATTTGAGTTGTGATTTTGAATAAACTTTAATAACAATGACCAAATTGATATACTCTTTCATCCGGTAGCTACATTTTGTATTTTTACATGTTTCAGTATTTTAAAATTATGAATCCAATCTAAATAACACAACTTAGATAACCTATTTTCTATAATACCTAATCTCTAATTATTAAAACCGTAAACCTTAATATTTGACACCAATTTGTAAATCCAAACCCTAATATCCAATAACCCATAAATCCAAACCCTAGTTATAAACCTTAATCAAGAACCCTAATTTCCCAAACCTTAACCGTGAAACCCAAAGTCCAAAACCCTAGTTGCTAAATTAAAAACCCTAATCCTATTTATTTAAATATCTTGAACCTTAGCTTTCAAAAAATTAAAAACCCTAATCCTTTTTTAAAAATATCCAGAACCATGTTTTTCTAAGAACCAAAATTTTAATCCTATTCTTCAAACATCCAAAACCCTAATTTATTTTCTAAATCTTAAAAACTCTAATTTTCTTAAAAAATCCTAATCTTATTTGTTTAACCTTAAAATCAATATTTTAAACCTTATAATTCTTAAGTATAACATGTAAACCCTAATTTTATATACTTTATGCTCTAGATTAAACCTTGGATTTGTAACACCCCTATATACCGTATACATACCAAGCATGCTTATACGATCGTAAAATACGTATACCGAATATAGAACATGTCACTGTTTAAAAATACACAAATCATATCTCAAACGTTTCAAAGAAAATTCAAAAGACACTATATATAAAAACATTTATAAATTTAAGAACAGGTGCTTGCATCAACACACCCTAAACCACTATGTGAAGCATCACTGAAAATCACATATGGTTTATCTTTCACGGGTGAAGTAAGAACAGGTGCTTGCGTCAACATTTCTTTCAACTGCTCAAAGCTAGATTGACACTGATCCGTCCACACAAATCTAGATCCTTTCCGAAGTAATCGGGTGAGTGGAGTGGCTATCAAAGAAAAACCTTTTACAAAGCGTCGATAATAGCCTGCCAAACCCAGAAAACTTCTAACTTCAGTTACAGACTTTGGTGGACTCCAATTCATAATAGCTTCAACTTTACTTAGATCAACTCTAATACCATCTGCTGAAACTATATAACCCAGAAAAGTTACTTGGTCAAGCCAAAACTCACACTTTGATAACTTAGCATACAGCTGCTTCTCTCTCAATATCTGCAACACAATCCGCAAATGCTTGTCATGCTCCTCCTCATTCCGCGAATACACCAAGATATCATCGATGAAGACCACCACAAATTGATCCAAATAGGGCCTAAACACCCTATTCATCAAATCCATAAAAGCTGCAGGTGCATTCGTCAACCTAAAAGGCATTACTAAAAACTCATAATGCCCATACCTGGTGCGGAAAGTTGTCTTAGAAACATCTTCAGTTCTCACTTTCAACTGATGGTACCCTGATCTCAAGTCAATCTTGGAAAACACTGATGCTCCCTTCAATTGATCAAAGAGATCATCAATCCTAGGCAAAGGATATTTATTCTTAATAGTCACTTTGTTCAATTGCCTATAATCAATGCATAACCTCATGGTACCATCCTTCTTCTTCACAAACAATACAGGAGCTCCCCAAGGAGAAACACTGGGGCAAATAAATCCTTTATCCAACAACTCCTGTAACTGCACCTTCAATTCCCTCAATTCAGCAGGTGCCATGCGATAAGGAGTGATAGAGATGGGAGTGGTACCAGGCAACAAATCAATACCAAACTCAACCTCTCTCTCAGGTGGCAACCCTGGCAACTCCTCTGGAAACACGTCTGGAAAATCTGCAACTGTGGCCATAACATCAAGTTGAGAACCCCTTACTCTAGTATCCACCACATGAGCAAGGTAAGCATCACACCCTTTTCTAATCATCCTTCTAGCTGATACAGCAGATACAAATAAGGATGCAAGCTGTCTCTGCTCACTAAACACCATCACACTCCTATCATCCTTAGTTCTCAAAGTGACACATTTCTTCTGACAATCAACCACAGCTCCATGTCTAGACGACCAGTCCATGCCCAAAATCAAATCATACTCTTTAAAAGGCATTTCAATCAAGTCTCCAAGAAACTCCTCACCTTGTACTACAACTGCACTATCTCGGTGTACCTTGCTAACAATCACACTATGCCCTAATGGATTTGTCACCAACACATCAAATCCTAGGGACTCAGAATGCAATTCAGTCATAGGCAAAATAGATGCACTAATATATGAATGAGTTGAGCCTGGATCAATTAAAGCAAGAACTGAAATGCCAAATAAAGAGAAAGTACCAGCAATGACTGCAGAAGCATCTGGTTGTCTTTGCATCACATATACTCGTTGAGAAGGCCCAGCCTCATCTGGCCTAGTATCTCTGGATGAAGATCCTCCTCTACGACTATACCCAGTTCTACCCCCTCTGGTGAAACTCCTGCCCCCTCGACCTCCTCGGACAATAGGTCGAGAAACTGCAAAATCTGCCGGCCTCTGTTCTTGCATTTCTGGACACTCTCTAATAAAATGATCAGGAGAACCACATCTGAAGCACACAGCTGGTCCACTACTCTACCAACAAGCACCTCTATGCGACCCTCCACACTGAGCACACACAGGTAGAATGGATCTCTGAACTACAGGAGTAGGAGCACTCGCTACTGAAGCTGTAGGTCTCGATCTCGGTCTCTGAAACTGAACTGACCTACCAGCTTGCCTCAAAATGGGGTCTCCTAGCCCTGGTCTCCTCTGTAGCAGTTGCTGCTATAATCTGAGCTCTTTCCACACTCCTAGCTGCTGCAACCAGCTGGGAAAAATCCTGGTATCTCGAACCAGCCACAAGACACATAATTGAGGGTCTCAATCCCTCCTCAAACCTCCTACACATGTCAATATCATCAGAAATAATTCCCCCGGCGTAGTGGCTCAACCGGATGAACTCTAGCTCATACTCTGTTACAGTCCGGTGATCTTGCCTCAAGGTCAGAAACTCCATCTTCTTCACATCCTTATACTCCCTCGGAGTATACTTCAGCTCAAACTCCCGTAGAAAATCACTGTAGGACAAAGTAGGTGGATCGTCCAAAGCATGCGGAACTGTCTTCGACCAATTATATGCATCTTTCTGCAACAGTGATCTGGCATAATCAAATTTTTCTGCTGGAGTGGCTTGCAACTGAATGAAAATTCTTTGAACTTTATCCAGCCACTGCTCAGCTACCGCTGGATCAATAGTACCCAGAAAATCTTCTGCCCCATACTTTCTTAGTTTATCATATTGTCTCACTGGTACCATTGGCTGAGGTGGGGGTGGCGACGGTTGAACTGGTGCCTGCCTCATTAATTCAACCACATGCCCAAGCCAAACTGGCGGAACCTCCTCACCAGCTGGTCTCCCTGACACAGAAACAGGGGCCTTTCCAGTTCTATCCACTCTAGCTTCATCTAAACCAACCTCTGGAGCTACACTCTCAGCACTACCCTCAACGGATTGACGTGAATAAGGATCCATTATAACCTATATCTGCAAACACAGCAGAATACACCTCATTAAAGATCACAGACTGCCGACACCAAACATTTATTTTATTCAAAAACTCACTTTTAAAATCAAAATATTCTTTTTCTTACACTTGACCTAGGTTGAGAATCTCAAACCTAGGCTCTGATACCAAAATAATTGTAACACCCCTATATACCGTATACATACCAAGCATGCTTATACGATCGTAAAATACGTATACCGAATATAGAACATGTCACTGTTTAAAAATACACAAATCATATCTCAAACGTTTCAAAGAAAATTCAAAAGACACTATATATAAAAACATTTATAAATTTACAGCGGAAGTTATTACAAACTTTTACAAGTTCAAATACATAAAATCCAAATAAACAAAACGTAGAATATATACATGATTGGCAGCTTGACTCTCTGATCTTTAAGCTCTAATCCAACTCTTCAAGCACAAACTCAACTAGGTCTAGAGGAATCCTCAGTCTCAACCCTATCAACTCTACCACCTGCGCGATGAACCACAATCGCGCTGAGCCAACAACTCAGTAGCACAAACCATGATGATAATATGAAATGTCAATATCAATTTCATACATTCAATCAATAAAGATCATATTTATAAACATTACATTTCATTATTTCAATAATCATATCATCATCCATTCAATATAGACACCTATGGGCCCAACTAGCATTTAATATGATATTCAAAATTTAGAGTTGCTGCTTTGGTTCATAACCACAATAATCAAGCCAGTAGGCAATGTACATATCTCTCTATCCATGGATAGAGTAACAGACCCAGTCTCTTGGACCATCAACTCAACATCTTGAGGAGATCCTCAACCCGGCTAGACTGTTACCTGTAACAGACCCAGTCTCTTGGAACATCAACCCGACTAATCGAGGAGATCCTCAACCCGGCTAGACTGTTACTTATTTTCACATTTATCATTTCACATTATTCATAGTGTAACAGACCCAGTCTCTTGGACCTCAATTCAACTCAATTTGAAGAGATCCTCAACCCGGCTAGACTGTTACTAAACATTTTATAGGCATACAGCCCAAAACCAGAACTCTGAAATTGAATGAACATATTAAACATACAATTATCTCATACTCAAATAGGCAATCATGCCTCATCAATTTCATTTTCATAACCATGTCCAACAACAATGGTTTCAACATATCTCCATTCACATAAAGATAATTCATCATCATTCATATAGCACATTACATTTCATAAGATTCACAATGCGCAAAATATCACATTATTCATATATGTATAATCAACAATGCCACCTCAAATGGATGTATGCAACAATGCAATGTTTGTACTTACCTTTGATGCAACCCACACAATATTAAACACCTCTCTTTCCAATAATCTTTCACTTCTTGAATTAGGGTAATTCACCTTCTTCACAACCTATTCCAAAAGGAAGATGAAACCCATATAAGATCATAAGGCTAAGAACCAACTAGGGCAAACTCTATACTTGACACGCTCAACAACACGGGCGTGTCCCTGACCGTGCCCTAACTCCACAATATAGAAGCTTTTACACGCTCACCCACACGGGCGTGTTACTGGCCGTGTCAAAACCTAACCAACATAGTAGCTATAACACGCTCAGTGACATGGGCGTGTCACTGGACGTGTAATTACTACTGTGACACAGAAGCTATGACACGCTCAATGACATGGGCGTGTCACTGCTTGTGCCACTCAACCAAAATACAGAGCCATCGACACGCCCACAAATCCTGGACGTGCCCTTGGGAGTGTCAGGCCAAAAACCCAGATTCCGGCCAAAACAACAACACAACCAACAAAACTCTTTCTTTCACCAAAAACCACTTCAACCAAAGTCATCTCAACATACCCAAAAACCATAACAAACTCACAAAAACACCAAAACAACTAAAACATTCTTCAAATCTCAAATCAAAAATCATCAACACAAACCTAAAACACAACCTCAGAACAATCACTTCCAACAACTTACTCTTTCCTTCAAACCATCCCCAAAAACAAGAAATCAGTCACCCAAACACTCTTAAACCCATCTTAAACAACATATTCACAAACCATCCACAAACTCAACTCAAAAACTCAAAGAAATCAAAGGATCAAGTGAAGAACTTACCAAGGATGAAGAAATCTCTTAACTTTCCACTTGATCTCTTGAATGCTTCCCTAGATTTTGAGTTTAAAGGTTCAAATCTCTCCTTTGTTCTCTTGTCCCTTAGTTGGCCGGCCAAAACAAAAGCAAAGGAATTAGAAGAAAATGGTCCACGGCAATGAGAAAGAAAGAAGAAGGAAGAAAGAGAAACCCAAAGTCAAACTCTTCTTTTCCTTAAAATCCTCCCAACCAAGCAAATTAAAATATTAAACAATCCCTTTCAACCTCTTCCACTCATCTAATTCCTTATTAATTAATTATTAACTCAAACACAACAAATATCTTCTTCCACTAACTCCATTCTTTAACTATCCATTGACTTAGGTATATGTTATATATATTCTAATATACATCATATATACACTCTCTTTAAAAACCCTTTTCCCTTCCAATAAAACATATACAATAAATCCAATTAAATTAATAATAAAACCCCAAAACATCTAGGGTATATTTTGGGATATTACAGGATTTTATTATCTAAATTATTGTCTTATATTATTTTTGGATGGTTTACTTTATATTGCTTGATGATGAATTGAATACTTTCTATGAATGGTTAAACTATATTTATTTAGTTATTTGAATTTCAAAAGTTGAAAAAGGCATGTTTCCATCTAGTATAGGTGCCTTGTTTATTTAGTTTATGTGATTTAATTTATTTTGAGGTTTCTGGGACTATTGTAAGGGGCATGTTTCAACCTATGGTGGGTGTCCCATTTAATTTACTTATTTGGTTTTCTTTTTTAAACATTTGACATTGTAAAGGCATGTTTCCATCCTTGGATGGGTGCTAATTTTGTTTGTTTTATTTTAATAAGATGATGGATGTTTATTTCTTTTAAATTTTATATTATATGGATGATGTCATAATATTTAAGAATTTAATAATATTTAGACCTGGAAAGGAGGCCAGTTTCAATGAACCGGGTGTAGGGGGGTGCTGGGTCATTCTCACTTTCCCCATGTGTACCTAACTTCTCGAGCCATTAGGGGGTTGGGTATTCTTTAGAAATTAAGTCAACCACCCCTTTATTTTTTCTGGCCTGTCCGAGCAGTGACTCCATTTTCTCTGAGTTTAGGCCAGTGCTCTCTAATGTCCTGAGCCTAACAGTGTCGAATTCACAAGAACCATTCCATGTGGGAGTGGAGTCAAAAATCTCCGCTCACAGTGGCGACTCCACTGGGGATAAGAGAAGTTGATTTTGTTTGTCTTTATATTATTTTATTCTTCCTTATTATGATATTGTCCATTGCATCATTTAATTTGCATTATGTGCATGAGTTAAGATGCCCATGTAACCAGGGTTGTATTATGTAAGGTATACCATACTTTCACTCAAGGTATGGAGATCGAGCATGACATAACCACTCATAGCCTTATACCTTTTGGTATATACTTGCTATAAGAGCCTAAACTTTTAAACCCAAAGACTAATGCTCATGTAATTGGCCTAGTTACTTTCCTTAGGTTTTTGCCCAAATGCTTGTTGTTTGATTATGATTGATATATCTTGGTTTAAACCATGGTCTATTTGGTTTGTTCTTTTTCTAACAGACCTAATTATATTGTAAGCTCAAAAATAGTTTTTATTCCTTTTAAAAGACCAAAACTATTTTCAAAATTTTTAAGATGGTATTTGGACATGAAAACCTTTTAAGACGGGCTTTTTCCACTATATGGCCCAAACATAAAGCCCAAATTTTATTTTTAAACAAGCCTTTCTATAATGGGCTTTGAAATAAAATTATTTACAATTTTTCTTAACCTTCTTTTTAAATGAGCTTACAAATTATTTAGGTCAATTATGGAATACTAAAATCAATTTGTGGGCCTAATTTATACTAAGAATTGTTAATCATGGGTTTGCTTGAGGCATGAATCATTAGTTACCTTTCCAAATGGGAAATCTATTTATGATAAACTCTTTAATTTGGTTTTTATCCCAAATGTAGCATTAAAGCTATCCCTTTGTTGGCTCAATGGATTAAGGCTTAATTAATGAAAATTATCATAGACTGACTTCTATGTTTGAATACCTATTGATTAAATCGTTCGAGTGAATTTTTTGAAAACAAGATGTCCCATGTTAATATTTTATTAACTATATACCTAGGAAAAGAGACTTGCCATTCATGCGTGGAAGTTATAAGGTTAGAAGGGACGTCCTGACTTTGCTTATTTGTTTACTTATTTGGTGTACTTGCACACATGGCATTGATTCTTTCTGGCTCACAGACTTGGAGTACAACAGCTCAGGAGCTTATGATAATCTGACTTATGCCACTGATGTAAAATCAAGTAACGACTTAGTCAGTTTCTCATCAAAAGCAATGAAACCTGAACAGATTCAGAAAATGGTGGATGATGGAATCAGCTCCAAGATGGAAGAACTGAAGGAGGCCCTGGCTAAGACCATGAAAAGCCAACTAGTTGCGCTATTGAGGAACACTGTTGAAGCATCTGCTAGTACTAAGAGGCATAAAGATAGAGGAAAGGCTAAGGTTGGTGAATCAGCCTTTGATGATGACAAAGTGATGATGGATGAGGATGATTGGGCTCAGTATTTCTAAGATTCTCAAGATAAGAAGAAAGAAGTGAAGGCTATGGAGAAGGTAACCGCAGAAAAGACTGAAACATCAGATGTAGAAAGGATGATTGTTGATTTAGAGAAAAAGTTTGAGAAGAAGTTGAAGGCTGAAGAGGTGTTAGAAGTGGACAAGCTATTTGAGCAAAATGAAGACGTTCCTTACAAGTTTAAAATGCCTTCTTTTGCTAAATTTGATGGAACTGGAAATCCTCATCTACATGTTAAGCAATACATCATACCCATGCAGTCTACTAGGGCTATTAAAGCTCAAATCCTAAGGTACTTCATGCTCTCATTAGGCCCTATTGTGCAAAACTGGTTCAATACCTTAGAGGAGAACATCCAAAAAGATTGTGATCTGTTGTACAAAGCCTTTATTCAGCAGTATGGGTACAATGTTGAGTTGGAAGTGACCCTGATAGAGGTGGAGACCATTAGACAGAAGAAGAATGAGAATTTTGTTGATGATGCTCAAGGTGGAGAAGTAAAGTTGCTCTTCTCAAAAAGAGGCCCAATGAGTCTGACCAGATCAAAATGATAGTGAGAGGTGTCATGCCTAACCTTTGTGAGAGACTGTCTCACACCCTTATACGAGACTTCAAAGATCTTCTCTAAGCTGGTTTGCAAATAGAAGAATGAGAAAGACAAAAGAGCCATTTTTCTAGAAGAAAGAATGAGAGGATGAATTATCAGTCTGGTGGTCAAGGTACACAGAAGTAAGTGGATTTCAATGCAACAACGGGTCGAGTAAATAGAAGATAGTTTTCAGAGTTAGAAAAATTGTTGTCTTGGGTTTTCAACAAGCTACAAAAAAAAGGGGTTATTACAACTATTGGCTTCTCGACCACTACACGATCCTCTACCATAAAACTTTGATGCCAAGGCCTTTTATCAATTCCATCAAATGCAAAGGCATAAGACAGATAAATGTGCTCAATTAAGACATGAGATTTAAGATCTTATTGACAATGATAAGCTACCTGAGTCTAATGAGCCCAAAACCAAGAGCAATCCTTTGCTTAAATTTGAAGGAGTACCTCTACCAGTAACCTTCATGGTAGGAGGAGGATTGGAGGAAGATCTTGTCTTATCCTCCTTTAAAAATGAGAGTATTGAAGATGTGAAGAGAGAAGAGGCTAAACTCAATGAACATCCCTTAACTTCAATGTTGCTCATCTAATTTTGTTTTCTTTACTATCTAATTGGAACAATTATGACTTTCAAATTAAGATTGTTTGAATAAATTATTTTCATTAAATTTTGTTGGTTTTTGACATTATAGTGTTCAACCAATGATGAGTCTAGCTTGATATTCATTAATTAGTGTATCTATGCATTATAGTTCAAATGACTTTACTAGGTAAGAGAATTTTTCTATTTCATTGAGTTGTGTATGCTTACTTAGAGAGGGCTCCTACATAATTGCCTTTGTCTAGGTCCTAGTCAAACTTAGAACATGTTTGACGAACTTTCAAGATGAAATTAAACTTTGCTTATTTAAGAGAGAAATGATCTTTGCATTATTTGGCAAGCCGACAACTAGTATCCATCAAGTTAAACATCAATCTCTAGTTTGCCCCTTTAATCCTTCATGAAATTTTTAGCTTGCTCTTATTGGCTTGTAAACCCCAACAACCTACCCTGAGTTGTTGTGATACTTCTAGAAAATCTGATAAATGGGAAAGAAGATCATAGAAAAGGATGTACAACCAAGACTATAAGAATAATTGAAGGTCATATTAACTAGACCTAATATCATAGAATGACATCAGGGTAACAAAGGATTCATCCTTACTGAAGTAGACTCATTTTACCCCATTCATAGCCAGAAGCATAAAATGGTAAAAATAAGACAACTCTCTTAGAGCTAGGGGAAAAAATAGAAAAAAATAGAAAAAAAAATTAAAAAAAATAAAAAAGAAAAAGATAATAAAACACAAAAAGGCAGTTCTGAAAGCCAATCGAGTTCGTTTTCACCTAAAGTAAGCAGGAGACTTCCATTTAGTTTACTAGGGCGGATTGACTTGAATTGGTCCAGCCCAGCTAAAGACTCAAATACATAATGGAAACACCATCTTTTATTTTATTCAACATAGCTCTAGGTTTGCGATCTTGAAAGTCTTAGACTTGATATTCCAAAAGTGAAAAGAATGAAAAAAAGAGGAAGAACAAGGATAGTCTAAAGATTAAGATAGTACTTATTGGATCCAGATTTCTGATAAGAAAATGGAAGGACATTCAAGCTTTGTATTTGCCTAAATTCAGAAAGAAATGATGCCCAAAAGGTGAAAATGGGTCCTCTAACAGTATACAATTCCAACAAGAAGATTGTAGTGCGAAGATTTTTAAGCAGTATCACATCGGCTCCAATCTAAAAATGGCCTTCACTTAACCCATGTCCCTTATAGACTGTTGTGCTCAAATTAAGTACTAATACAAAGCGTCACTTGCAAGTATACGAGGTAATTGTAGCAAAGGTGATCTCCCCAAGGTCGTCTCACAAGGAAGGTGTAGTTCCTAATAGCTTGATTGACAAGTAATTTAAATGCGAGAGTTTGTTGTGTTGGAATGGTGCAAGAATAATTTAAACCTAGAAGTAATGTGCGTAGGGTTGATGTGTGTGATGGTTGTACAAGATCAACTCAATTCTTGGGAAGGTGCCTAAGGTTATAGGTCCATTCAATCAAAGCTCAATTCTCAATTATCCATTAGCATAACCTTGTAAATTAATTTGTTCCTTAAGGTTAATTAGTCAATTACCAATTCATTAGTTCTCACATTCATGAAATAGCAATAACCAATTATTTTACATTTTCAAATTAACAAAACCCTAGAACTTATATTTCTAATTCATTCATAGGGTGGTTGATTATATAGTTCCGATATCTGATTTCACCTCTCGGTCCGTCATCCAATATTCAAAGATTAATAGGTAGCTAATCTATCAACCTAACATTCAATCCAATACAATCAACCAACACAAGGTACATCAATGGAAATATCAAATCAAGGCATTCAATCAAATATACTACAAACCCTAGGCATGGGTATTTAGCTCAACATCATCAATTTAAAACAATCATTCAACTCAATATAAAACAAATACAAATTGTTCATTGCAATATCAATTCTCTTAATACAACAACAACAATAGAAATGAATTAAAAGAGAATAGAAAAACCCCTTGTGAAGATGCCAAGAGTAGGATTACTAGTCTTCCTCCTAGCTCCACTTTGATCTATGATGAAGAACTCAAGCCCTCTTCAATGGATGATTCCCCTTTGCAATATGGAATGGAGCTTTCTCAAGTCACCAAACCTTGGAATGGAGCTTTCTCAAGTCACCAAAACTTTAATTGATTATGCCTTTGGAAGATGGAATGGAGCTTTCTCAAGTCACCAAACCTTTCAATGAAGCTTCTTCAGCCTTCAAGAGCTTGTTTAACCCAATTTATCCCAAAGAACCGCAAAGATCTTGTCATTGGAAGATGGAGAAGATGGAGAGGATGGAAATGGAGGTTGAAGAAGAAGAGCTAAGGAGAGTGTCACTTTCTCCCTAGCCCAAACCGTGTATCCAAAATTCTTTTGCATCCTCCATTTCCTTCTCCTTTTAATTCTTTCAAAGCTCACCCATACCTTTATTTTATTAGTTTTTGTCATAGTATTGTGTCTTATTCATTATGATAATTATTGTTTTCTTTAGATATTTTGTTAGTTTTAATATGTTTATTTAGTGTTTTCATTAATTTTGGTAGTTTTTAATTTATTTGAGTGTTTTTGTTATTTTTGTCCTAGTTTTAAGTGTGGTGTCATATTTTGTTGGTTAATATTTATTTACTTCTTGTTAAAGTTTGTTTCAAGTTTTGTTTTAGGTTAAAAAGTCAAGGAACCAAGAAGAAGGAAAAAATTTGACAGTAGCTGACACATGCAGAGGACATGGCCAAGGCACTGGCCGTGTCCCATACCAAGCTAAAGAGGAAGACTAAGACACAGAAGGTAACACAAGCAAGGGACACGGCCAAGCTTGTGGCTGTGTCCCTCCAAAAAAGCTCAAACACGGCCAAGTTGTGTTAGCTTGGCCGTGTCTCACTCAAGTCCAAAGCAAAAGAAAGATGAAAATCAAGCAGTAGAAGACACCTTCAGGGGACATGGCCAAGCTTGTGGCCGTGTCCCTCCAAAGACCTCAGACATGGCCAAGTTCCTTTGAGCCTGGCCGTGTCACTCATGGATTAATGAAGACGCGGATTTTTTGTTTCGTATAAATATTAAAATTAGGGTTTTTAAAAGGGTGGAGAGTTTGAGTTTTGTTTTAGCCGTCAAAGAACATTAGGGTTTTCATATCTTGTTTTCTTTGATCTTTTGATTACACTTTGATTAAACTAGCTTAGATTAGATTTGTTCTTGCCATTGATACATTCTTTGAGCAAGTTCTGAACAAGAGATTCTTCAAGAGCTAAGGGAGTTTGTAATTTGGTTTTGTTCTCGAACTTTATCTCTTTAATTTCATTGGAATTGTACTCATGAATTCTTCTATGTCTACATTCATTTCTTTGAATTTTAATGAGATGAGTATGTTTGATAGCATTATGAACTAATTTGATCTAGTCTAGGGTTTGTATGGATCTGCTATAATTGTATGAATTGGTTATTACTCTTAACTTAATTATTTCTTTAGCCTTGATTGAATGGATTATTGTTAATATATAATTGATTGGCCACCAATTATGTGTTTTAGGTATTAGATGATGGATTGAGAAATGAAGTCTAATGCTGGAACAATTCAATTAGGGACTTAGGTGAATTAGAGATATAACCTAGGAAAAGATTATTTCAATTGTAATTAGATTATTTGAGAGAGGTTTGAATGCGAGAGCTTATTTCCTTGATTCGATTAATTAAGTTGCTTTAGATTTAATCTTTGAAATTAAATTAGTTAAGAGGAATAACCGTTCATACATATAAGTAGTAGAGAAGTGCAAACCCTAGACCATTCTATTAAGTGAATCAATTCATCAGTCCAGTTTACTTTTATTTGTTTTAAACTCCAATCAATCTGTCTTCATTAGTTGTTAGCAATTTAAATTTATTAATCACTTGTTATTTATAATTTGATAATCAATTAGCTATTCTAGCTTCCTTGTGAGACGACCTTGGGGCGATCACCTTTGCTACAGCTACCTTGTATACTTGCGAGTGACGCTTTGTGGTAGAGTTAATTAGAGTGCAACAAGTTTTTGGCGCCGCTGCCGGGGAAGCTAATTGGCGTAATTGTTTATTAGGCAAAAATACTTTAGATTATTTTTCATTGTTTACTTTTGATTTTATTTTGTCTTTTGCTTTTAATAATTTCTTTTTCTAGAAATTTTGTTTATGCAAGGCAGGAGATCACTTGGAGGAGAGCTATACCCAATCATTTTAGAAATTCAGAGAGTGAAAAGGAGCAGGGAAGAGTTTGAACTGTACACAGGATTTGATACTACAGAGGAGGACACTTCTGATTATGAGTCAGAATCTACACAATCTACCAACATGGGAGAAGAAAGACAAAGGACTATGAGGGATTTTGCTAGACCTGTCATTGGAACTTCCACTTCTTGCATAAGATTGACAGATGCAGCAAGAAATTATAAGTTGAAGAATATTCATTACAACATGCTGCCATCATTCTATGGAGTTCCAAATGAAGATCCTTTGAACTTTATCCGGGATTTCTACTCCACCCTCAACACTTTTCCATTGGGAGGATTAACAGAGGATCAATTGAGGATGAGATGTTTTCCATATACATTGAAGGATAGGGCAAAGAGCTGGCTTATGATGTTGCCCAAGAATTCTTTGACAACTTGGGAGCAAGTTTATAATAAGTTTATGGGCAAGTTTTACTCTCATCAAAAGACAGCTGAATTGAGAGGGAAGATAGCTACATTCTATCAATTTGAAGGAGAGCCATTTCATGAGGCTTGGGACAGATTTAAGATGCTATTGATCCAGTGTCCACATCATCACTACCCACTTCAACTTCTTAATTAGATTTTCTATGATGGTCTAACCCAACAATTTCAGAACACTGTTGATAACGCAGCTGGGGGAGCTATGGGAGAAAAGACAGCTGATGAAAGATGTTGGGAGCTAATTCTCAATAGAAAAGTGTAAGAGGAAGAAGTAAAGGGGTAAATCAACTGGAAGCCAATAGTGAGATGGTCAATCAAATAGCTGAATTGACAAGGTAAGTGTAGATGCTGAATATGAAGAACAATTCTCCTTCATCCACTCAAGAAATTTGTGGAATTTGTGGAACTTTCGGGCATGGAGCAAATATTTGCCCCTCCGCATATGAGACTTATGGGAATGAAGCTGAACAAGTCAATGCTATGGGGGGATTTCAACCAAGGGCCCAAAATGATCCTTATTCGAATACTTACAATCCTGGTTGGCGGAATCATCCTAATTTTTCCTAGGCAACAAATAATTCTCAACAGCCTTTCCATTTGCTCCAGAGACAGAACCAACTGCAGGGTCAATCCTCAAATCAAGGGTAGCATAAGATAGAGAGTTTAGAGGAAAGTTTACAGGCTTTTATCCAAGTCAGTGCTAAAAATCAAGAGATGACCAATAAGAGGTTGGATTCATTAGAAGCATCTTTTAAGAAAGTGGAGACTCAAGTAGGGCAACTTGCACAATAGATGCAGATTCAACAAAAGGGGGAAATTCCCACGTCAACCTGAGCAGGCACATTCAGTGACTGTTCTTAGAAGTGGTAAGATAATTAACAATAATGTTGAAAATAATTCTGTGAATGCAGGTGACCAAGAGAACAAGAAGGAAGGAGAACTAGAGAACAAAGGTGCTGGAGAAAATTCAAAGAAGAAATCCCCTTCAACAGATTTACATAAGGCAAGCAATCCATACCGGCCACCTATACCATTCCCCAGCAGGTTGAAGCATGATAAACAAGATAAGCAATTTTCTAACATCTTCAACATGCTGTCTAAGGTAAGTATTAACTTACCCTTACTTGAAGCAATAAAGAACATGCCGGCTTATGCCAAATTCTTCAAAGAGCTAATCACTAAGAAAAAGAGGTATGAGCCGAATGAAAAGGTGATAGTTTCAGAGGTAGTTAGTGCTGTTCTGCAGCATAAACTACCTCCCAAGCTAAAGGATCCTGGTAGCTTTATAATTCAAATTACTGTGGGGAATGGAAAGGGGACTGATGGCATGTGTGATCTAGGAGCCAGTGTAAATTTGATGCCTTATTTTGTGTATCAAGAATTAGAACTAGGGGAACTTAAACCAACCAAAATGGTGTTGCAATTAGCTGATAGATCTCTTAGATTCCCGAAAGGGGTTATAGAAGATGTGTTAGTTAAGGTTGGAGGGTTGATAGTACCTGTGGATTTTATAGTTCTTGCCTTTTATGGCTACTACCAACACTTTAATAGATGTTAAAAATGGTAAATTATCAATGACTGTCTTGGGACAAACTGTTGATTTTTCTATTTTTAACACTTCTCCCATTCCTACAACTGCTTTATATGAGGATTATTCTTTAATTAATTGTGTTGACGCAGTTGTTTCAGATGTTTTCTTGCAGATAGGCTCCTCGGATAAATTGGAGGTGGCACTGACTTTAGATCGTGGTTTGAATATTTTTTATTCAGAAATAGTCAGTTGCCTTGAGACATTAGAGAGTGCTGAAATAGAGGAACTTAAGGAGGACCCGGTATTTGAACTTCCCTCCATCCAACAGGAAGAGAAGAATCCTTCACTAGAGTTAGATGAGCTGAGGAATGAGGCATATGAGAGCTCGAGGATTTACAAGGATCGCACTAAAGCACTTCATGACATATTTATTGTGCGAAAGACATTGAGTCTAGGTATGAAAGTTTTACTTTTTAACTCTCATCTCCGTCTGTTTCCAGGTAAACTCAAGTCTCGATGGAGTGGTCCTTTCGAGATAACTAAGGTATGTCCTTCTGGTGCCATTGAATTGCTTAATTCTCGAACAAATAAGACTTTTAAAGTAAATGGACAGAGAGTTAAACCATATAAAGAAGGATTTCAAGAAGTAAGGATCATTGACAGCACTTTGATCCATGATCCCTAAGTCTTGCAGTGATGTCCAGCTATATGACATTGAAGAAGCGTTAAATGGGAGTCAACCCATCGGTTTGCATTTCTTTTTCATAGTTGTAATTTTAAATTTAGCAATTTTGATTTTATGTTTGGTTTAAATAAATGGAATGGGTGCTTTGATAGGTTTTTATTTTTCTAATGTGTTTCAGGGTGGATTAAAGAAGAGGTTTGCAATTTCTTTAAGATTTGGTGATATAAAATAAAAATAAATAAATAAATAAATAAAAGAGTAAAAAGGGCAGTAGGTGACATGGCCAAGGAGCTTGGCGTGTCCTTGGCCGTGTCACATGGGACACGGCCAAGCTTCACCAAAATCTCCTTCGTTTTTATTTTGCAACTTTTCTTCACAGTATCAAACACACCCTTGGGACACGGCCAAGTCACTGGCCGTGTCCCTCAAAACACACTAGACACGGCCGTGTCCACCCAAACTTGGCCGTGTCTCTTCACTTTTGCACTTTAAAAACATGATTTTTTTGCACTGTTTGCTCATTCCAATCCCTAGATCTATTTTGCTTTCTCTCTCTTGCTCTCGACTCCTCTGTCTCGCAAACTCCATTGTTGTGTTTCAAAGCGTTAAAACCTCCATTAAATCTCAATTTTCTTCACCAAAACTACAATTAATCCATTAAAACTTCTTATTCTCTCACAAAAGATCAATTTAATCAGTTTAAATTCCAAATTTTTTCAGATCTTTCAAGATGCCAAGAACGAAGATAGTTTCCCACCGCAAGAAAAAGAGACCTACAACCGAAGGTGCATCTTCATCTTCATCATTTTCATCTTTGAAGAGAGCAAACCTTTTGGCTCGGGGTTTCTTCCCGACGAGGTATGTCAATGATGAGTCCCTTGATGCTCTTAATATTAGGAATAATTTTTATCATTATGTTCAAATCCTTGGGTGGGAGAACCTAGTCTCCTTACGACCTTTGCAATTTCAAGAACTTACTTTGGAGTTCTTAACATCTCTTAATGTTGAAAGGGATGCACAGAAAATTTGCTCTAGGTTGAGTTTTAAATTGTTTGGGAAATCATTTGTGATTAGCATTGAATAGTTGAATGTTATATATGGTTTCCATCAACATGGTGAAAGGTCGCTACCTAAGGAATTTAAGCAACAATTTGCTTGGGGAGCATTAGGCTCGGGGACTTATGTGGCCAAATCGGCCAAAGCAACTAAATTGAGCAATCCTGTTTTGAGGTATTTGCATCATTTTATGTCTTGCGGATTCTTTGCTAGGAAGGAAAGCCCGGGTGTGGTGGAACTGAGTGAACTATTTTTCTTAGATTGTGTGGTTAATGCAGTGCCTATTAGTTCCGGTTATTGGTTAGCCAATGTTTTTGATAGTGTGGCAAACAAGAAGAAGGGGGCTATCTGTATTGGAGGATTGGTTACCACATTAGCCATAGCCCTCTTTGATGATTTTGACCCGAGTACCTGTCGCATGACTAGAATTACGGGTAATGATTCATTGGATTTGGCTACACTAGAGAAGATGCATATGGTGGTGCATAGAAGAGGGGCTTATATGATGGCTTCAGCTGAGCCAGAAGTGCCGGGGGACAGACAGAAGAGAACTCGAGTCCAAGAGGAGTCCGATTCGGATTCTCTTGGTTTAGATGAAGATGCTCCGGTCTCGGGTAATCAGGAGATAATTAATAGGATTGAGGCATTGGAGGGCAAGGTAGACCGTAACCATACTGCAGTCTTGCAGCAGTTGGAACAGATTAATAGCAACCTTGCAAAGATTTTGAGTCTTCATCCCTCGGCTGCATCATCTTCACATCCTCCTTCACCGTAGATTTTGAGTTCCTTGCTTTATTGTGTTTAGTGTATTTTTTTTTTGTTATTATTTTTCGTTTTTAATGTTAACATTTTATATTTTGGATATTTTATTTTGTATTTTGTTTTTGAACATTTGTGTTTGTGATGAAAAGTTAGGGTTTTGCCTCACCAGGGACTGATGGAAAACAGGTTGTACCTTAACTCTTTCTCTTTATTATTCTTGTTTTCCATTGAGGACAATGTAAATTCTAAAGTGTGGGGTAATCTTTTAGCTTTTCTTTAATTTTTGTTTTGTTTGTCTTGGTATGTGATATTGTACGTTGTGCATGGCATGATTGTTGAAAACTTATTGATTTTTTTTCTGTGATTCTAGCATTATAGTTGAGACTTTAGTATCAGCATAAAGATTAGCATTTGAATTCATTCAGGATCAATTTTCACATTCTGCAATTCATGACATATAAATCTTTGAGAACCCACCTTTGTGAGTTTTGAGCCGCATAGATTGAATATTAGTGTCAATTGATTTTCTTTTCTTAAGTGTGCACCTTCATGATTTTGCATCTCTAGAGCTTGCTTTTGCATACTAATTGAACTCACATTATGATTTTATGTCAAGTTTTAAAATGATGAATGCAAATTAGGTTAGCCTTTTAGCATAAAAAGACCTCCTTTAATATTGAATTCCTTAGTGAGCCAAGTTGAGCCTTTGACCTTTTCTTTATTGATCAACACAATTCATAACTCAACTTTTTCTTATTATCATTATACCTACATTAAGGAATGGAGTTTCTTATGATATGACAATAGGGTGGTTTAATTCAAAAGTGTGGGGTAAGCAATTTTTAAAAAAAAAAATTTATTTGGGGTTGAAATGCATACTTTGCACAATGTATTTGCTAAGAGTTGGTTATTCTTTTCCTCTTCATTTTTAAGCTAGATGTTCCATGCAATTTTATATTTTGTATATATATATATATATATATATAAAGAGAAAGAGAAATATATAAAAAAAGAAAAAAGATAAATAAAAGAATATAAAGAAAAGATATATATATATATATATATACAAAATTCATATATTTTCTAGCATTAGTTATCAAAGAGGAATGTCGACTCATATACTTTTCTTTTTGTGTGCAAGTATGTAAGATTATTAAGGGTTGGTGAATATACCATTTGAGGGAGCTATGAGTTTCTGAGCAAGAGTATTGTCTAATTTAGATACTCCATTTCTTGATGTTCCAGCTTAAATGTCTTTTCTCATACCTTCACCTTAGCGCCATTACATCCAAATAAAAGACCTCCGGATTATTTCTTGAGAAAATCAGTGAGGGAGATTGGATAATTAAGCAAGTTTATGGTAGTATGCAGTCATGAGTGGTTTGAGTGAATTAACCTTTGAAATCGAGTGAAACACTTAGATGAGAGATGAGATTTGTATGTCTGGATTAATGAATGAGTTAAGCAAATCTTGATTGAAGAAAATTGCAATTATTTATGGCTGAGTCTTAAAGGATTTCATCTTATATACTGGAATTATAGTTAAGATTGTTTGAGTTTTTAATTTATGCCATGTGAATTTGCTTGAGGACAAGCAAAGTTTTAAGTGTGGGGTAGTTGTTTTATTAGTTTTTGTCATAGTATTGTGTCTTATTCATTATGATAATTATTGTTTTCTTTAGGTATTTTGTTAGTTTTAATATGTTTATTTAGTGTTTTCATTAATTTTGGTAGTTTTTAATTTATTTGAGTGTTTTTGTTATTTTTGTCCTAGTTTTAAGTGTGGTGTCATATTTTGTTGGTTAATATTTATTTACTTCTTGTTAAAGTTTGTTTCAAGTTTTGTTTTAGGTTAAAAAGCCAAGGAACCAAGAAGAAGGAAAAAATTTGACAGTAGCTGACACATGCAGAGGACACGGCCAAGCCACTGGCCTTGTCCCATACCAAGCTAAAGAGGAAGACCAAGACACAGAAGGTGACACAAGCAAGGGACATGGCCAAGCTTGTGGCCGTGTCCCTCCAAAGACCTCAGACACGGCCAAGTTCCTTTGAGCTTGGCCGTGTCACTCATGGATTAATGAAGACTTGGATTTTTGGTTTTGTATAAATATTAAAATTAGGGTTTTTAAAAGGGTGGAGAGTTTGAGTTTTGTTTTAGCCATCAAAGAACATTAGGGTTTTCATATCTTGTTTTCTTTGATCTTTTGATTACACTTTGATTAAACTAGCTTAGATTAGATTTGTTCTTGCCATTGATACATTCTTCGAGCAAGTTCTGAACAAGAGATTCTTCAAGAGCTAAGGGAGTTTGTAATTTGGTTTTGTTCTCGAACTTTATCTCTTTAATTTCATTGGAATTGTACTCATGAATTCTTCTATGTCTAAATTCATTTCTTTGAATTTTAATGAGATGAGTATGTTTGATAACATTATGAACTAATTTGATCTAGTCTAGGGTTTGTATGGATCTGCTATGATTGTATGAATTGGTTATTACTCTTAACTTAATTATTTCTTTAGCCTTTATTGAATGAATTATTGTTAATATATAATTGATTGGACTACCTTGAAGCCAAGTTGGGTAGAAGTTTAACATGTTTTACTCCCCCTTGAAGCTTGGTTGGGTCTAGTCCTTGAAGCCTAATTGAGATGTTACAACCCTTGAAACTAGGTTGGGTTGGTTCTTGAAGCCAAGTGGGGCTGATACTTAGCATGCTTTGTTCCCCTTGAAGCTTGGTTGAACCTAATCCTAGAAGCCTAGTTGGGATAATGATAATGATAAATGTGATAACAAAACCAAAGCATTAACTCTGAAAATTGAATGACATATTAGTGTCTTTTGGGCCCATGCTTGTCTTTGTTTAAATGTGATTCATTAATGGTAAAATAATTGAATAATAAGATTTATGGAATGACTTTGAAATGTGATATGTTTATATGTGTATGATTTATGAAATATGAAGGTGTGATATTATCTTTCCACCTATGAGGTTGTCTCTATTGTTAAATGTGTGACATTGCATTGCATTGCATTAAAGTATAATGTTAGTATACTTTGTACTACTAAGCCGTTGGCTTAGCGCGATAGTGGTTGATCGCGCAGGTGACAGGGTTGAACCCGAGAGTTCCTCGAGACCAAGTGAGAGTAAACATTGAAGGATTTATTTTGGGACTTAAAGATCAGAGAAAAGCTGCCAATCATGTATAACTTCTTTATATTTTGTAAAGTATGGATTCTAATGTAAATATATGTATAATTGTAAATATGGATTTGAATGTATTCATATATGTAAATATTTTATAAATTCCGCTGCGTATTAAGTAAACATATATATATATCTATTTTGTTTTATATATTACAAGTTAATTACTCTATTTTCTATAATATATAATGAGAAAGAATATCTTATCATCTAAAATTATTTAAATGTTAAAGAAAACTATAGCGTCCCTATATTCAGTGTACGTATATTACATTGTGGTGTTATGTAGTGTGCGTGTACAGGATGTAGGGGTGTTACACAAGAACCCAAATTCAATCGTGGGTCAAGAACCCAAATCCATAATCGAGTCGAGTACCCAAATAAAATCCAATCTCAAGTCGAGTATCCAAATAAAATCCAATTTTGGGTTGAGAACCCAAATCCAGTATCGGGTTGTGAACCCAAAATCCAATTTTGGGTCGAGAACCTAAATCTAGTTTTGAGTTGAGAACTCAAAATTCAATGTTGGGTCAAGAACCCCAAAGCTAGTATCAGGTCAAGAACCCAAATTCAGTTTTGGGACAAGAACCCAAGTCCTAGATCAAGTCGAGAACCTAGATCCAGTCTCAAATCCATAACCCATCCATATTTGAGATCATCTCAAAGTCATGTTGCTTTTTGCTCTCTTCTATTGAAATCCTAAATCGCTCAAGCAGAGGGCAAACTTTAGACCCCTAATTTTAACCCTAAGCTAATCCAATCTCAATTAAAGAAGGCCAAGCTAAATATGGTTCGACTTTAAAAGCTTAAACCTAGTTTTTAGCTTTGAAATTGGTCGGTCTAGTTTTAGAAGGCCTATTAAGTTGTTTAAATTTTTAAAGCCCTAAACATAGTGTGATTTAATTTTTAAAGGTTAAATCAAATCCGATCCAACCCTAAAAGTCTAACCATGCCCGGTTTAACCAAAAGCCACACCAATCCGCCATGAACCATGGTTCATGCCAAATTGAAAGGCTCTAATTCTCCATGAACAATGGCTCATGGAGAATTGGAGTCTCCCAATTTGACATGAGGCCCAACCATGGTGAATTGGAGGCTTCCCAATTCACCATGGTCTTTAAAATTTGATTTTTAATTGTCATTACCTGGCCTTAACTTGGCTTATTAAGTTTCCTAATTAAGATTGAACTCGATTTGACCGTTGGATTAGCAATATTAGGGTTTTTGTTTTAATATTTCTTTGCCTATAAATAACAAGGATTAATACTAAAATTGGGATTTTGGCAAGAATTAACACAGAGCAACCAAGCATTAGGAATTAAGAGGTAGGAACAACACAAAAGGCAAATGACTAGCAGTATGTAGAAAATCAACACACTTGATTTAGCCAAAACCTCGGATTGATATCGGCAATAACTTGGATCAATGCTTTCTCAATTTAGTGGAGCCTTCAACGTAGGTTTTACTTTCTGAACTCTATTTATTTTAATGTCCAGTAGCTATGCTTTTCTTTTAAACAGTGAATGTTGATTGTTGATTCATCCAGTAGCTAATTAATTTGAGCTGGGACTTTAAAAAAACTTTAATAACAATGACCAAATTGATATACTCTTTCATCTAGTAGCTATGTTTTGCATTTTTACATGTTCCAGCATTTTAAGATTATGAATCTAGTTTAAATAACACAACTTAGATAACCTATTTGCTATAATACCTAACCTTAAAATATTAAAACCCTAAACCCTAATATTTTACCCCAATTTGTAAATCCAAACCCTAATATCCAATAACCCATAAATCCAAACCCTAGTTCTAAACCTTAATCTAGAGCCCTAATTTCCCAAACCTTAACCTTGAAACCCAAAGTTCAAAACCCTAGTCACTAAATTAAGAACCCTAATCCTATTTCCTTAAATATCCAGAACCTTAGCTGTCAAAAAATCTAAAACCCTAATCCTTTTTTAAAATATCCAGAATCCTGTTTTTCTAAAAACCAAAATTTTAATCCTATTCTTCAAACATCTGAATCCCTAATTTATTTTCTAAATCATAAAAACTCTAATTTTCTTAGAAATCCTAATCTTATTTCTTTAACCCTAAAATCAATATTTTAAACCATATAATTCTTAAGTATAACATGTAAACCCTAATTTCATATACTTTATGCTCTAGATTTAACCTTGGATTTTATTATCTAATTTACTGTCTTATGTTATTTTTTGATGGTTTACTTTATATTGCTTGATGATGAATTGAATATTTTCTATGAATGGTTAAATTATATTTATTTAGTTATTTGAACTTCAAAAGTTGAAAAAGGCATGTTTCCATCTAGCATGGGTGCTTTGTTTTTTTAGTTTATGTGATTTAATTTATTTTGAGATTCTTGGGACTATTGTAAGGCGTATGTTTCTACCTATGGTGGTTGTCCTATTTTATTTACTTATTTGGTTTTTTTAAAACATTGGACATTGTAAAGGAATGCTTTCATCCTTGGATGTGTACCTATTTCGTTTGTTTTATTTTAATATGATGATGGATGTTTATTTCTTTTAAATTGCATGTAATATAGATGATGTCATAATATTTAAGAATTTAATAATGTTTATACCTGAAAAGGAGGCTGGTTCCAATGAACCGGATATTTTGGGGGTGCTGGGTCATTCTTACCTTCCCCATGCGTACCTAGCTTTTTGAACCCATTAGGGGGTTGGGGATTCCTTAGAAATTGAGTCATCAACCCCTTTCTTTTTCCTGGCCCGTCCGGGTGGCGACTCCATTTTCTCAGGATTTAGGCCCGTGTTCTAACAGTACCAAAGTCGCAAGAACCATTCCACGTGGGAGTGGGGGTGAAAATCCCTGCTCACATTAGGAAATTAAAATCAACTTCTCTCTCTACCCACATAACTATATAACCTCAAAATTAAAGAAAATAGAGCTTAGAAGAAATATTCTTACTTGATTCCTTTGGTTTCTCTTCAAAACCACATTAAATCCTTAGTAATTCTTGTGAAAATTGGTGTACTGGAAGAAGCAAATATCCATTTTCTCTCTCTTGCAAAAATCAGCCAACCATGGTAAATGAAGAAGAAGATGACTTTAATATATTCCAACATTTCCCATTTTACCCCATATATATTTATATAATTACAAAATAATTAATTATTAAAATATTAAGATATTTTCTTATTCTTCTTCCTATCCATAATTAATTTAGTTTTTTTTTCCTTTTTGTAATACTAAATATATATTTAGCTTTTTAACTTTTATCATTCTTTGTCTTTTAGTAAAAATGTATATATTAGATATATGTTATGTATATATCATATATACATTAGGTATTCAATGTATATTTTATATATATCTTGAGTATACATTAGGTATATACCATACATATCCCCTCTTTTAACACATTATTTAAGCCTCCATATTAACTAATTTTATGTTTATTAAAAGTATGGATGTTAAACGCAGTCAGACAATTGTAGGGAATCAACAACTAGAAGAACCCTCCATATGGCAAGTCCCATTGGATCCCCAATTTATGAGGAACATAGTGAAGGATCTTAGATAGATTGTAGGAGCAATTCCTCCAACACAGCCACAACCACTAGTACCTCAAAGATCTGCTTTAGAGAGAATTAGAAAGTTGGGAGCAAAAGATTTTAAAGCTCCTTATACTGATGAATCTTCGACGGTAGAGTATTGGTTGGAAAGAATTTTGAGAGTTTTGACCTTCTTCACTACACTGATGGGGGAGAGGTTGAACTGCGCAGTTTCTTTTCTATAGAAATAATCTTATGAATGGTGAGACACGAAGCAGAAAGCTATTCCTACAGACAGGCTCACCTGGGCATTTTTCCAAGAGGAGTTTAAGAAGAAGTATATTCGTCAAATCTATATAGAGGAAAAATGTAAGTGTTCCTGTATCTGAAGCATAGACAATTGTCTATGTTTGAGTATGAGGGGTAGTTTATTCATTTCAGCAAATATTTTCCTAAGCTAGTTGGATTTGAAGAAGAGAAATGCTTAAATAGGGTTTGAATTGTTAGATTCGTGTATATTTAGTGGCAATGATGATCAAAGAGTTTTCTACTCTTGTCAATGCATTAGTTGCCATATAAAATAAAATTAAACAAGAGCAAAAAATAAGACAACAGTAGAGGAAAGGATCATCTAGTGAGACATAGTAGGGTGGTCAAAAAAGACAAAGAAGTATTCAAGCACAAACACAAGGATGTAGTAGAGGAAGTGGAGCTAATTTTCAGAGATCTTGAGAGGGTAGATCTAGCACTTTTATAGGCTCATCTTCATGTGCACTTTCTACACTTTGTTAGCATTGTGGCAAGGGATGTGATAGTGATGATTATTGGTATCAAAGTGGAGCTTGTCTAAAATGTGGCTCCAAACAACATAATATTAGAGATTGTCCTATGATAAAAGAATCTAATGCTGTCGAAGGACAGAGTTCTGTATAGAGGTCACAAGCAGGCTATAAATCAAGTAGAGGTAGTCGACCTAGTACTAACCAATAGAGTGGATCTGAGACAGTGGATAGACCCCAAACGCGGGGTAGTGATCCAGCTAGGATATATGCCATGAAAGCAGTGGAGGATTAGGATGCTCCATATGTTGTTGCTAAATTCTCCTTACTTTGCCTTGATGTCTATGTATTATTAGATCCTGGTCCACACATTCATACATATGCATAGCTATAGACTCAGAGGAAAATATGCATTCTGATAGACTTAAATATGATATAGAAGTTATAATCCCTTAGGTCTTAGTGTAAAGGTAAACAAAGTGTACCAAAACTGCCCACCTAGAATCCATAACATACACTACAAGAATATTACAGTTTAGAAACAGACTTTTAAAATGGATCATAGTCCGTTTATAAATAAAAATGGAATTGCAACAGAAATCAAACAGATAGAATTTAAGCAATATTAATATGAATTAGATATCGATTAGAAATGGATTTTTGAAATGGAAAATTTCCGTTTCTAATTTGTTTTTATATCTCGCGCGAATTAATGACGTGTAACTTAAAAATGGACTAGAAACAGTTTAGAAATGAAGTATCTGAAATGGATTGTAATCTGTTCCTAATATTTGGAGGGAATATTTCACGGTGAAAATTCCATCTAAATTCAGAAAAGAATTGTTTATCTGTTTTTAAATAGTGTTTGTGAGTTTTTAAATTGTTAATGTCACAAAAACCAATTAAAGGTCCATTTCTAAAATTGTTTCTAAGTGAAAATTAACCTAGTTTAACTTTTCTTTTCTCGTTTCTCTCTTGCCGACCCTAAGTTTCAGATTTTCGCTTTCTGCCTCTCTCTCTCTCGCATCAGTACCTTCAACCATTCAGCAAAGAAGTTCACTCTCTTGCCTCAGTATCGTCAACCATTCACCAAAAATATAAACTCAAGCATTCATATCTGTCTTAACCTCAAGCGTTCTTTCTTAATTTTCAGAAGCCGATCAAAAGTGTTTCTCTCATTCTATCATAGTCAAAAGACTCTAATTTTTCAAACTTAGTCAGAAGCGTTCTCTCTTATCTCAAGGTATTTTTTTTCTATTTAATATTTTTTTCTTAATTTAGGGTTTTTTTATAATAAAAAACTGTGTTTGTTTTGTGTGTGTTTTTAATTTGATATTGTGTTTTTTTTTTTGCTTAATGTATGTCTTTATGTGTGCTTAGGGTATATCAATGTTTCTTTGTTTGATTCTGATATTTGGGTTTAGTATTAGGATTTATTTGTTACTGCGTTTATGTTCTATGTGTGTGTCGAATATCTTAGGATCCAGAGTTCTGTTGCAATGTTACTTTTTCACTAATGATGTGGAATATAAAGAAAATGCTGTCATTTATGAGAGAGGATGAGAGAAAAATGTAGTTACAATATAAGCAAAATGCTATCATTTATGAGAGAGAATGAGAGAAAAATATAGTGGTAAGTGGCTAATAATAGAGTTTAAAAAGAGAGAAAAATGAGATAAGGGGTCCCCTCATTTGAATTAAAAAAGAATTGAGACGCATATAGTGGTGGTATAGTTTAGGTATCTTAAAAGCTGCTATTTTGACCTCTGTCTTTCTCTTTGCCTGGGACTTGACACTGTATATATGAAATTGAAAGGTGCCACCTTCTTCTTATGTGGTCGACACCACAATAATATTCACTTCTTTTTTGAAAATTTAAGTTGTAACTCCTGGAAAAATTCTTGCTCTTATTTCATGTTTTTGTCTCTTAAATATATATATATTATATCATATATTTAAATTAATTAACAAATAAAAATAATTAGTTGGTTGTTTTGATTTACCTTGCGATAACTCAATTTGATATTGTAAATTAAAAACTCCTTTACCCAAATGTTGTAGCAATAATATGATTCAAAATTCCGATTCTTCTCTAGGAAAGCCTTGGAGTAGAAATATGTAATGTCATATGTAGAGACATGCATGTTATGGGTTTTTTTAAGGGACTTGAAATGATTTTGTGAGAATTCTGTGTTGAATGTTGATTGTGGATTGAAAGGAAAATGAAAAAAAAAAAAAGCATTCTTTTGAAGTCTCTATGACACAGTGTATAACACAGTGATTAATTTTTGGTTATCTACATACATGATTTTTCCATTATGTTCCCAGCGGACACTGAGATGAGCAGTCTTGAATTTATATTTTGTATATTATTCTCAAACTAAAATTGGGAAATAATTCGTTTAAAAGTGCAAAATTGATAACAACGACTTCTATAATATACAGACTTTTGTGGCCTGAATGAAAGACTTCACTGCTTATAGTTTGGTTGCTTGTCTCTTAATGAAATTATCTAGTATCAAAGCAACTGAAATGTAAACTTATCTTGTTAATTGAATACTACTTGTGGCTTTGCAAAAATGCTTATATAAGGATCAATTCATTGTTCATAATCAAGGTTCTATTTTAGACATATCAATTCTTATAACAGAGAATTGGTAAATTCAATAACCTCTTGTTTAAAAAAAAAAAAACAAATTTAATAAAATAAAAAAGAAACCAATTGTTTTCAAATATTATTTTTTTTCAAAACTCATAATCTTGATATAGATGCTATGCTTTTAATTAAACTAAATGATTTATTTTAGAATATTCATTTTAATTTGGGAAGATTGGTTATAACATTTATGATGTGTGTTGAATATCTTTTTGCGAGTAATAGCTTATTTTGCCTTAAAATTGGGATTACACTACTGCTGCATATTGATACTTTTAGATTTTTACTATTTTAGATTTTACTGTATCTTAGAACATATCTTTATAGTTTAGGGTGATAGTTTTTCTAATTTAAAATCCAGCTACAAATTATTAGGGGTATATTTTATAAAGTCCTTATATGCATATACATAACATTTATCCGAAAATCATATAATTTGTAGTTGTCAATCTAAATCTTAACAATTAAACTATAAAAATAATTGTTAAAAAACATTATATATATATATATATATCAGATTATAAAGGAATAAAAGATAAGTTAGCTAGCTATTATTAAGCCATGATATTGAGACACAAATTCCATTAATCAGTCTACCAAGTCACTTAAATTGAAAATAAGATATAGAAAATTGTTATAAGAGTATTCTTATTAATTTGATGAACACACCTAGTAGTTAAAATTATATCTCTATATATAAATCTTGATTCAAAATATAAGACAATATTATCAAGTTATAATCAAGGAATTACTTGCAAGATAATGATTAACTTGATTCTTGTATTGTATAGTAGTGAGCGCAATAGGACAATCTGAAGCTTTTTTTAGTATTATTGCATTAACAGCCATGGTAATGTGGTTGTTTAACTTGCATTGTGTTATTTGGTCTTCAACTTGGCCATTTTCTACTGTGATAACTTGGGTTCTGAATTGGAAACTTCTTGGTCATTTATTTTTTTTGCTTTCCTTTCTTTAGTCTTCTTTAAAGCAACAACAACTTCATTTTCTTGAGTTAGTTACCTATCTTCTAATCTTCAAGTTATTATATGTTAGTATTGGGTAATTAGGTCAAACGTGACACACTTCAGATTTTTCTTGAGTTTTTGTGGCATTAAAATTAAGTTTTCTTGAGATTTTTCTAAACCTGATAATTAAAATCCTTTTTTTTTTTTAAATATCTCGAGATAAAACAAGACAACCACAAGAATAAGTCCTTCTAGTCCAATTTCTCAATCTGATTTTCTTCTTCTTTTATTTTCATACTCAATTCAATCTTTCACTCTAATAGTTCTACAAATGGATGTGTGCTTCTTTTCCTCTTTATTGATGGATCAACAAAACTGAACCTATGATGACATTGAAAACACAAGAATAATATATGGAACAAACTTTCTTTCTTTCTTTCACGCACTCTACATAGTCTAAAAAATTGACTCGGAGAAACAATGAAAACCAACTAAATGTAAAAAAAACTAGTATTGATTTGAATGACCAACATATGCTCACATTTATTAGGGATTGGCTAAATCTGTATTAAAAACTCAATAGTGTGTGTTGGGGCAGCCCTCTTTTAATGGTAGCCTAATTGCTATTTGCTTGCTTTATAGAAGTCTTGTACTGGCTTATTGTTTTCATTGCAAGCTCTCCCCTTTGGCTTAAAACACTGTACCGATTGAGAAAGGGAAATTACAAAGAATTGGTTTTCTTGTATAATACTAAAGTTTTTTTGAATTGTCAAGAAGCTATTGATTGCTCGGTTGTCGGAACAATGGAAAGTTTTAGAAGTTAGTTGATTGAAAGTACTAATTACTATTGCTGTTGGTGTTTTGGATTTTTTGCTTTTTAGGTGAGTTGCTGGAAATAATTACTATTGCTG
Organism: Garcia nutans; assembly: GCA_947685225.1. Taxonomy (NCBI): domain Eukaryota; kingdom Viridiplantae; phylum Streptophyta; class Magnoliopsida; order Malpighiales; family Euphorbiaceae; genus Garcia; species Garcia nutans. The sequence continues at coordinate 21,723,982 of CANTUV010000005.1, forward strand.
AACATACTATGCAAAAGGTTATTGCTTAAAAGAGTTTTATGCAATAACATATGTTTGATATGTTTTGATACCTTTTGTTATAGTCCAACAAGTTTTTCTTATTTATATGGATATATGAATTGATTTGATGATTTTCAGTTGCTAAAATATATTTTTTTGAATATGGAAATTTTAGAAAATTCAATTAACAACTTTAATAATAAAAAAAATTGCATTTTCTTAACTTTTCCTAAAACTTGAAATCATCAAATTTTTACTAGTATTTTAATGAGATTTAAATCATGGCTGAACATATTTGAACTAAATTAATGAGATTAATTGGAATAAAGTTCAAATGAATTTAATTAATCAAAACAAAATGATTAAATATTTGGTTTCAAGAGTTGGAACCTTAAGGCACAATGTTGAAAATCAATAAGTTTTTCATGTGTTGCATTAGGCATAATTCTTCTAAGGGTGTATGGTTGGCATGATGGATGATTATGGACTTGCCCAATGCGATTAAGCATATGCATGGATTTTTGTATTTGGCAAATAGAGCCTGCGTGTCCTGCCTTTCTTTATTCTCTATTGTATTTCTCTTCTCACCTAACTTCCCTCAAATGTAACTTGAGGTTTTCAATTTTCTGAAATAATGTAATTATTAGATAGGAATTGAAGTGTAAGGAAATGAAGATAAAGAAGAAAATGTAAATTTTGGAAATTTATATTTCACTTTGTAATCCATGCATCTACCTAGGTTTGACCTATTGGTTTTCTTCTTTGCTTAAGCAAACCAACGCAGATATGTCCATAATCATGCCATGTAATTTTTGAAATTACCATATTTATCTTGATGATGATACATAGATAAAATATGCATGCTTAAAATATATGAGACTTAAAATAAGAAATCCCTCAATTAAAATTAAGTCTATTACCTTCCATTAATATAGTAAGAACCAGAATTTTTCTAGAAGATTGGGTTGTTGGGCAAACCTAAGCCCTCTTCTATAAAAATATGTTCAAGCTATGGAATGAGATTCTTAATTAATGGGCTGAACTTAACTAATTATATTAATTTGTTCGACAAACCCAAGGTTAATATAAATTACAGGCAAGATTAGGTAAGTGTATATGAGATATACATATATCAAAATTCGATATCCCAATGATTTAGTAGCTGCCTAGAGCAACTGGCAAAAGATACCTACCTTTAGAGTTATGTGAGCCTGTTAGGCAAACCCAAGGTTTCACACAACAATATTGGATACTGGCCTACTAGGAAAGCTTCCAATGAGCTTTCTCGAATCAATAGTGATGGCTAATTTGTTTGCAATAAAATAGTGGGTGCTATATATATTTAATTAAAGACCTAATAAAGACACATTGTGGACCTTTAATTTTAATCCATTCAAATCCGATAGCCCAAAATAATTTTTTGTGGTATTTTATTTATTTTATTAATATTTTAATTACTAATAATATTTAATAGTTATTTTTAATAAAAATAAAAATATATATAATATATAAAAAAAAAATTGGACGGATCGACGAGCGTCGCGCGACAGCCCATTTCGCCGCAGAAATTGTCTGCGGCGAATTAGGCTTTCCCCAATTCACCGCAGATGGCAATTGGCTCGCCGCGCCCATTTTTACCAACGTAGCCTACGGGTCCGACAGTCCGCGTGCTGCCGATTTTTTTATCAAGCCTTGTTTTACACAGTTTTTTAATTTTTCCTAAATAATTGGTATTTTCTTATTAAAATAGGAATAGGGCTCTTTACTTTCCTATAAATACCACATTAAAACAAGAACAAAGAGGAGGGAGGAAGATGAAAACCCTAGAAAAAGAATACAGAGAAGGGAACAAAGAAATCAAAAGGATTGGACTTAATCTTTCCGAGGCAAAATAAGAGATCAAGAGGCAAGGACCAGCAGGAGACAGAGAGAAAAATACCAAGAAGTGACGATCTAACTTACAAAATCAAGGCAATAAAAGCAGTGTTGTCTTGATCTAGCTCAACCCAAAAATTAAACTTTGATTCAAGCAGCAACACATATCGAAACAAGCTTGATTCAAACACTTGAAATCCGGTGGAGCCTTCAAACGTAGGTAAGTTCTCTAAATTCAATTTATTGAATAAATAACTATCTTCTCCTTTCAAATTTTCATCACACTATTTGCATAATCAAATTCTTTTTTTTAATTCAAACAGTAACTAAGATCTACTTAAAATAAATATGATCATTAAAATATTAGTCTAATTCTGAAAACCCTAACTATCTAAAACCCTAGCTTTCTAAAACCCTAATTTTTAAACCTCAATTTCAAAAACCATAAACCTGAGTTTGGAAATAGTTTAATTATTAAAATTGATCCAATAAGCCAAATTTCTAAACTCTAACTCTAGTAAACTCTAAGAACCAAACCCCAATTTTTCTTATGTTTCCTAAAATTCCAAAATAGCTTTACAATTATCAAAACCCTAAATTATTTTCTTAAATTCTAAAATTCAAAGGCACTTTATTGAATCCTAATTTGTTTTCCCAACATCCAGTAACCCTAAAAATTAACTTTCAAACCTTAGATCTCAAATTCTTAAGTGCTTCTTCCAGAACCATAAATTATTCTTCAAATAAATCCTAAAGTGCTTTATTTTTTAAAAAATCCTAAAACCTTATTTCCTCAAACCGTGAGCCCTAAACCCTAATCAATTCCCTTTTTTTCAAAAAACCATCACAGTAGCCTAAATAATAATAATAATAATTCTAAAATCCCGAAATCCTAAATGTTAATTAAAGAACTCTAAATTGAAATATAAAACTAAATTTGTATCTTTATTGCTTTATTTAATTTTAGATTTGATTATGTAGTTTATTATATGTTTTGATAATTGATTTATTTAATTTCAATGCTTGATTTATTTAATTTACCATGGATGATTATTTTCTTTATTGTTATGATTATTATTTGTTTGTTTTAGTATTAAAATTGTAAGAGGTATATTTCCACCTTGTGGGTACCTCATTAGTTAAGTCTTATGTAATTTAAATTGCTTTTATAGTTTAGACCAATGTAAAGGACATGTTTTCACCTTTTGGTGGGTGTCCTATTTAGTTTAGATATGGATGATGCAAGGACATGTTTTCATCTTCGGATGAGTGTCCATTTATTTGCTTTGTTTGGACATTGCTTTGATGTTAATATAATGATGCTTTATTTTAATTGTCGTATGTAATATGGATAATATTATTATACTTAAGAATTTTATAATATTAAGACCTGCAAAGGAGGCCTGTTCCAATGAACCGGGAGTTGTGGGGGTGCTGGGCCATTTCTCACCTTCCCCACACATACCCAACTTTTCGAACCCATTAGTGGGTCGAGGATTCCTTAGGAATCAAGTCATCCACCCTTTTCTTTTTCTCGGCCCGTCTGGGTGGTGACTCTATTTTCTCTGGGCTTAGGCCCGTGTTCTCTAAGGCCCCGAGCCTAAACACGGCCAAAGTCGTAAGAAACATTTCACCGAGAGTGGGGGCGAAAATCCCTGCTCACATTGGCAACTCCACTGGGGATAAAAGAAGTTGAATCCATTGGTCTTTATATTATTCTATTCTTTCTTATAATAATATTATTCATTGCGTCATATTAGATTGCATCGTGTGTGTGAGTTAGGATGCCCGTGTTACCCGTGTTGTGTTATGCAAGGGATACCATACTTTCACTCAAGGTATGGAGATCCAGCATGGCATAACCACTCATAGCTGCTATGGGAACTTAAGCCTTTCAATCCAAAGACTAAAGTCATGTAATTGGCCTAGTTACTTTACTTAGGTTTACCCCAAATGCTTGTTGTTTGACTATGGTTAATTCATCTTGGCTTAAATCATGGCTTATTTGGTTTGTTCTTTTTCTAATATGACCTAAGTACATTGTGAGCTCAAAATAAAATTTTCTTTAAAGTCCAAAAGACCAAAGCTATTTTCAAAACTTTTCAAGATGGTCTTTGGACATAAAATTTTTCTAAAAATAAATCAAAAAATTCTTTTTCTCATGACCCAAATACTAAGCCCAAAATTCATTTTTCTAAAATCTTTTTACAATGGGCATAGAAACAAAATTATTTTCAACCTTTAAAAGAGCTTACAAATTATTTAGGTCAATTATGAAAATATCAAAAATCAATTGAGCCTAGCTTATACTAAGAATTATTAATCATGGGCCTGTTTTTGGCATGAATCATTAGTTACTTTTTTAAGTGAGAAATCTATTTATAATAAACCTCTTAATTTAGTTTTAATCCAATATAGCATAAAAGCTACTTTAGTTGGTTGGATGGATTAAGACCTAATTAATGGGAATTATCATGAATTGATTTCCATTTTGAAAATATAACTATTAGTTGAAATGTCCGAGGGAATTATTCGAAAATAAGATACCCCATGTTGGTATTTTGTTAACCATATACCTAGGAAAAGAGACTCGCCATTCTTGTGTGGAAGTTATAAGGTTGGAAGGGATGTTCTATCTTTCTTTGTTGATTGTTTGTGCATACATTTGCATCTCATATCATTGACCCTCTTTTGTTCACAGCCCTGGATTACGACAGTTCAAAAGCTTACGATGATCTGACCTATGCCGAAGATGAAGAATCTAGCAACGACTCAATCACTTGCTCACCAAAAGCAATGGAGCCCGAACAAATTCAAAGAATGGTGGACGACGCCCTCAATGTCAAGATGGAAGAAATAAAAGAGGCCCTAGTTGAGACCGTGAAGAACCAATTGGCTGCAATTTTAGGGAACAATGCCAAAGCATCTACTAGCACCAAAAACCCAAAGGACAAAGGGAAGGCTAAGGTTGGTGAAGTGGCTTTTGATGATGACAAGGTAGTCATTGATGACGATGACGACTGGGCTCAATACTTCCAAGATCCTCAAGATAAAAAGAAGGAGCCAAAGGTTGTTGACAAGACAACCTTTGAAAAGACTGAAAATTTTGATGTGGAGAAGATGATTACTGATTTGGAAAAGAAATTTCAAAAGAAACTGAAAACCGAAGAGATGTCCGAGATCGATAAACTATTTGACCAAGATGAGGAGGTCCCTTATAAGTTCAAGATGCCATCCTTTATAATGTTTGATGAAACCGGAAATCCTCACCTCCATGTGAAGCAGTATATCACTGCTATGCAGTCTGCCCGAGCTACTAAGGCTCAAACCCTAAGATATTTCATGCTCTCATTGGACCCTGTTGTCCAAAATTGGTTCAACAGCTTAGAGGAAAGTACTCAAAAAGATTGGGACATGTTGTATAAGGCTTTCATTCAGCAATATGGGTACAATGTCAAGTTGGAAGTTACCTTAATGGAAGTTGAATCCATTAGACAAAGGCCAAATGAGAATTTTGTGGACTATGTGAAAATATGGAGAAATAAGGCTACTTTGCTCAGGAAGAGGCCCGATGAGTCTGATCAATTAATGATGATCGTCAGAGGCATCCTGCACAACCTCCGTGAAAGGCTGACTCACACCCTTATAAGGGATTTCAAAGATCTTCTCCAAGCTGGTCTACAAATTGAAGAGTGGGAAAGGGAGAAGAACCACTTTTCGGCAAGAAGGAATGAGAAAGGAAATTATCAGCCTAGCAATCAAAGTACACAAAAGGAAGCTGATGTTAATGTCACTAGTCAAGGAGGAATAAGGCAGTTTTCAGAATTAGGGAAGCCACTGTCTTGGGTTCTCAATAAGCTACAAAAGAAGGGATTGTTACAACCCTTGACTCCTCGTCCTTTACCTAATCCTCCTCCACCTAACTTTGATACTAATGCATTTTGCCAGTTCCATCAAAGGCCTGGACACGAAACGGATAATTGTATGAAGTTGAGGCATGAGATCTATAATTTAATTGATAATAGCAAGTTGCCAGAGCCGGATAAGCCCAATACCAAAGGTAATCCATTTCCAAGGTTCAACAGGGTGCCACCACCAGCAACCTTCATGGTAGGAAAAGGATTGGAAGAAGATTTTGTTTTATCGTCCATTCAAGATGGGAAAATTGAAGATGTGAAAGGAAAAGAAGCTTAACTCAACAAACTTTCCTTAGCTTGAATATTGCTTTTCAATTTTTCTTTCTTTAATATTTAATTGGAACAATCTTGTTTTTCAAATTTAAATTTATTTGAATAAATTACTTTCATCAAAATTTTTATTGGTCTTTGTTCATTTTGGTACTCAACCGATGAGGAATCTAGCTTGATAATTCATAAATTAATATATTTACGCATCATGACTTGAATGATTTTACTAGGTGAGGGAATTGCTCTATAGCATTTAGTTGTGTATGCCTACTTAGAGAGGGCTCCTGCCTAATTACCTTTGTCTAGGTCCTAGTCAGTCTTAGAACATGCTTTGACAAACTTTCGAGGCGAAATTGAACTCTGCTTATTTAAGAGAGAAATGATCTAGGCATTGTTTGGTTAGCCAACAACTAGTATCCACCCAATTAAATATCTATCCCTAGTTGTCCCTTTGAGCCTTCATAAAATTTTAGCTTTCTTTTCATTGGATTATAAACCCCGATAATCTACCCTGAGCTGTTGTAATACTTTATGATCACTAAGATGAAGAGGCAAAAAGATCAAAGAAAGAAATGAATAGTCAAGACCATGAAGATAGTTGAAGTTCTCAAGACCATGAAGATAGTTGAAGTTCTTAAGACCATAAGGGTAGTTGATGTTTTCAAAACCATAAGGGTAGTTGAAGTTCACCTAATATCTCCAATCTATCAAGATAACATCAGAGTAACAAATGATTTATCTCTGTTAAAGAAGATTTATGTCACTCCACTTATCCATTATAAGAAACCCAAGTTGGTACAAACAACACAACTCTTTTAGAGCTAGAACAAAAAAAAAAGAGAAAAGAAAAAAAGAAAATAAAAGAAAAGAAGAAGAAAAAAAAGAAAAAAGAGAGAAGAAAAAAAGAGAAGAAAAAAGAGAAAAGAAAAAAGAAAAGAAAAAGGAAAAAAAAAGAAAAAAAAAAGAGGAAAAAAAGGATAAAAAAGGATAAAACCTAAAAAGACGGTTCAGAAAGCCAACTGAGTTCTCTTTTACCTAAAGCGACAAAGGGCTTCCATTTGGTTCATAAGGACAGTTTGAATTGAATTGGTCCAGCCCAACCAAAGATTCAATCAAAATCAGAGAAAAAGGAGAAAGACCATCCAGTTCTTGAAAATTCTGTACTTGATAGTCCTACAAGGAAGAAGGACAAAAATGATAAAATGCTCAAAGAAAGGGAAGAGTAAGAAAAATAAAAAGAAAGAAAAGGGAGAAGAAGAAAAGAAATGAATTTAGGTACCAAACTTTTTGTAAGGGCAAAGACTATTCTAATCAAGATCCAGATTAATACCAAGAAGATGGGAGAACATTCAAAGCTCTATCTTTTCATGCTCCCAACTATTTAAAGTTCCAACAAGCAGTTTGTAGTGTGAAGGTTTGTCCATTGTGTCACATCAGCTCTAATCTCAAAATGGCTTTCACTTAAACCCATGTCCCTTATAGACCCCATTTCAAGTCTATCAAAGACCTGTTGATCTCTATTGGTAGGTAGAGTCTATTAGTGGAGATAGTTTGAATAAGCATGCATATGAGATAGACAATATTCAAACTCAAATAAGACCTTTGGTCAAGTAATATGTATGTGCCTATTTGAAGTGTAACAATTCATGCTTAAATAGAAATGATTCTTGAGTTTAGTACCGTAACTAGGGTTGTCATGTTATAGATATGTTAATTCAAAAAAATCAAGTCCTGAGATAAATTGATTTTGATTTGGAAAAGTCAACATTTGATTTCAAAATCAAAATTCAAAAAAATTAAAAAGTGTTTTTATCATACAAAGCCTTTAAGTTAAGGAAAGTATGTCGAATCATTGAACCTCCAAAGGACACATTGGGCAAAGGAAATGATTACTGGCAAGGTCATGAAGAAGCTACCAACTGACATGTTGAATCATAATTTAAAATGGATGTATCTCTGCTATTTGGGGCCTCCATTATTCATGTTTTCAACATCTTGAAGATAAAAGCCCTAAATGTAAAGCATTGAGTCATTCCAATGCAAGACCTGAATGAGCATTTAAAAGGAACCAATGACAACACTTCTGCTGATCACCTCGGTTTGTGAGTTAATGGAACCATTGTAAGTATTACTCATGCATATCATGCATACATGAGCATATCACACGGCATTTTTTTTTCTTGTATTATCTGTTCTTTGTCAAAGTGAACAGCAAACACTCTGTGAAGTAAAGAATCAAAAGAAGATATCAAATCAGGAGGGCATGGAAAGCCCATTGCTTGAGAAAGATCCAGTAATTTTGCAAAGAGAAGAAATGCGTGCTTGTGCGAAGAAATAGACAACAAAAACATCAATCAAAGCTGGCATGGAAAAAAATCTTTAGTTTGAGCCTACACAGGGGGCAAAGTTTCTCCTTTTCAATTTTTTTAGTTTATATACCAAACATTTTCAAACTCACTTGCAAATATTTTGCCACGCAGGGGACAAGGAGAAGATATGAGGGCCAACTGAAAATAGCTGAATTTTTGCAAAAGGAAGGATAAAAGAATGGAACAACCAGTTAAGCCAGAATTCTCAACTGATAAAAGGTCAATCAAATCAAATCCAATCTCGGGTCCAAGTACCCAAATCAAATTCAATCTCGGGGCCAAGTACCCAATCTCAAGTCCAAGTACCCAAATCAAATTCAATCCCGGGCCAAGTACCTAATCTCGGGTCCAAGTACCCAATCTCAGATCCAAATACCTAAATCAAATTCAATCTACCCAATCTCATATCCAAGTACCCAAATCAAATTCAATCTCGGGGCTAAGTACCCAATATCGGGTCCAAGTACCCAAATCAAATTCAATCTCGGGTCCAAATACCCAATCTCGGGTCCAAGTACCCAATTTTAGGTCTAAGTGCCCAAATTAAATTCAATCTCGGGTCCAAGTACCCAATCTTGAGTCCAAGTATCCAAATCAAACCCAATCTCAGGTCCAAGTATACAAATCAAACCCAATCTCGGGTCCAAGTACCCAAATCAAATTCAATCTTGGATCCAAGTACCCAATCTCGGGTCCAAGTTCCCAAATCAAACCTAATCTTGGATGCAAGTACCCAAATCAAATTCAATCTCGGGTCCAAGTATCCAATCCCGGGTCAAAGTACCCAAATCAAACCTAATCTCGGGTCCAAGGACCCAAATCAAATTCAGTCTTGAGTCCAAGTACCCAAATCAAATCCAAGTACCCATCGTCATAAAAAATCAGTCAAAGATCTTATTGCTTTTCACTCTCTTTTGCCGTGATCTCAGAACGTTCATGTAGGGGGCAAACTGTAAACCCTTAATTTTTTATCCATTCAAATTCGATTGCCCAAAATAATTTTTTGTGGTATTTTATTTATTTTAATAATATTTTAATTATTAATAATATTTAATAATTATTTTTAATGAAAATAAAAAATATAAAAATATATAAAAAAATCGGATAGATCGGCGAGCATCGCACGTCAGCCCATTTAGCCGCAGAAATTATCTGCGGCGAATTGGGCAGTCCCAATTTGCCGTAGATGGCAATCTAGGGGCGAATTGGGCACTGCCCAATTCGCCGCAGCCAGGTCATGCACTAATTGGCCCGCCCCACCCATTTTTGCCAACGCAATTTTTGCCAACGCGGCCCACAGGCCCGACGGCCCGCGCGCGGCCGATTTTTTGATTAAATCTTGTTTTATCCAGTTTTTTAATTTTTCCTAAACAATTGGTATTTCCTTATTAAAATAGGATTAGGACTCTTTATTTTCCTATAAATACCACATTAAAATAAGAACAAAGAGGAGGGAGGAAGGTGAAAACCCTAGAAAAATAACGGAGAGAAGGGAACGGAGAAATCAAAAGGATTGGACTTAATCTTTCCGAGGCAAAATAAAAGATCAAGAGGCTACTAGATTTCTAAAGGGACCAGCAGGAGACAGAGAGAAAAACACCAAGAAGTGATGATCTAACTTACAAAATCAAGGTAATAAAAGCAGTGTTGTCTTGATCTAGCTCAACCCAAAAAATAAACTTTGATTCAGGCAGCAACACATATCCAAACAAGCTTGATTCAAACACTTTAAATTCGGTGGAGCCTTCAAACATAGGTAAGTTCTCTAAATTCAGTTTATTGAATAAATAACCATCTTCTCCTTTCAAATTTTCATCACACTATTTGTATAATCAAATTCTTTTTTTTTTAAATCAAACATTAACTAAGATTATACTTAAAATAAATATGATCATTAAAATATTAGTCTAATTCTGAAAACCCTAACTATCCAAAACCCTAGCTTCCTAAAGCCCTAATTCCCAAACCTCAATTCCAGAAACCATAAACCTGAGTTTGCAAATAGTTTAATTATTAAAATTGATCTAATAAGCCAAATTTCTAAACTCTAACTCTATTAAACTCTAAGAACCAAATCCTAATTTTCCTTATGTTTCATAAAACCCCAAAATAGCTTTACAATTATTAAAGCCCTAAATTATTTTCTTAAATTCTAAAATTCAAAGTTGCTTTATTGAATCCTAATTTGTTTTCCTAATATCCAATAACCCTAAAAATTAACTTTCAAACCTTAGATCCCAAATTCTTACATTCTTCTTCGAGAACCATAAATTATTCTTCAAACAAACCCTAAAGTGCTTTATTTTTCAAAAAACCCTAAAACCTTATTTCCTCAAACTGTGAGCCCTAAACCCTAATCAATTCCTTTTTTCCAAAAACCATCACAGTAGCCTAAATAATAATAATAATAATAATAATAATAATAATTCTAAAATCTCAAAATCCTAAATGTTAATTAAAGAACTCTAAATTGAGACATAAACTTAAATTTGTATCTTTATTGTTTTATTTAATTTTAGTTTTGATTATGTAGTTTATTATATGTTTTGATGGTTGATTTATTTAATTTCAATGCTTGATTTATTTTATTTACCATGGATGATTATTTTCTTTATTGTTATGATTATTATTTATTTGTTTTAGTATTAAAATTAAAATTGTAAGATGTATGTTTTCACCATGATGGTACCTCATTAGTTAAGTATTATGCAATTTAAATTGCTTTTATATTTTGGACCAATGTAAAGGACATGTTTTTCACCTTTTGGTGGGTGTCTTATTTAGTTTAGATATGGAAGATGTAAGGACATTATAGACCCTTAATTTTTGACCCAGTCCGGTCCAATATATTTTAGTTAGTCCAAAATAAATTTTGTGGTATCTTGATTAATTTTAATATTTATTTTAGTAAAAAATGGTGAAGTGAATAAAAAATAAAAAATAAAAAATAACAAAAAAAATCGACGACCGAAAAATCAGCGATGAAAAATCATCGCCGAAAGTCAGTGCGAGCCCGTGGGCATTTCGCCCGCAGGAGTTTCCTACGGGCGAAATGGCCTGCAGGCCAATTCGCCCGCCGCTGTCGCAGCCAACTGCTGTAGCTTTTTTGCCAGATCAATTTTTTCGCAATTGTTTTTTTTTTGCCAGCGAAATTTTGCCTACGCAAATTTTTTGAAACCTAATACAATTAGGTTTCAGTTTCCTTTTCTTAATGAATGTTATATTTCGTGAGTAACTAGAAGTAATCAAGAATTCTTCTATAAATAAGTACAATTACAACATAAAAAAGGGGGGAGAAATTTAGACAGAAATCGGACAAAAATTTGGAGAAAAGTTGAGACCGAAACTGAGTAGGAAAGGCAGTGAATCAATTTGATTTATTTTTTGAGAGTAGACAACAATTCTATCCATCAAAGGCAGCAAAGCTTGTCTTTATTTTTTTTCATCCAAGAAGGAATTTTTGGTGGAACCAACAAACGAAGGTATGCATCAATTGTCTAATTTCTTCACAGTAGCTTAAAATCATCCTATTGTTTCTTTTAATTCAAAAACTCTAGAACCTTAATTCCCCTTTTCTAAAGTTTAAAAACCTTAATTCGTTGCTTTGTTTTCCAAAATGCTTAAAATTGTTATTTTTGTTTCTTCAAAACTTCAAAACCCTAATTTGCTTTCCAAATTTTCAAAATCCTAAATTGAGTTCTGTTTCTTTCCAAAAGCCTTAAAAACATCTTTTTTGCTTCTATAAACTTTAAATCATTTTGTTTATTTTCATAAAACTTCATAAAATTATCAATTGTTTTTCTCAAACTCTAAAAAAAATTCATTCTCAGAAACCCTAATTCAAAAATCCTAAAACCCTAATTCAACTTCAAAACCCAAAATAGTAAACCCTAACTCCCTTAAAACCTAAACCCTAAAGTTTTCTAAACCCTAATCTTTTAAACCTTAAAACCCTATAATCGTATTCAAATACAGTAAGCTCAAAATAATAATTCAGTAACCGAAAATTATAAATCTAAGTGTTTTAAAATGTCCAAAACCTAATTTCATGATTTTACATCACAAACCCTAATTTGGTTAATCAAAGAATTTTACCAACTTCTTGAATCATAAAACTTTAATTCCTTTTAATTATCTTAAAATCACAGTAGCTTATACGCATAAATCTCTAAAACCCTAAACACATTGAATAAAGAATCTTAAATAGAAACAGTAGCCCTAATTTGAATCTTTATTTTCCTTATTCAATTTTATAGTTGATTATGCTTTGATTTATTTTATATGCTTTAATTTATTTAAGTTCAATGCTTGGTTTATTTAATTTATCATGGATGGATGTTTACTTTCTATTGATGTTTAATACCTTTGATGAATAATTTATTTATGATGTATGGTTATTTACTTTTATCGATTTATTTAGATTTCCAAATGTTGTAAGAGGTATGTTTCCACTTGGTGGGTACCTCATTAGTTAAATATTATGTAATTTAAATTGCTTTTCTATTTTAGAACCAATGTAAAGGACATGTTTCTACCTTTCGGTGGGTGTCCTATTTAGGCATGAGACGTAAGGATATGTTTCCATCCTCGGATGGGTGTCCATTTATTTGCTTTGTTTGGCCATTGCTTTGATTCTTTTAATATAACGATGCTTTATTTTAATTATTGTTTGTAATAAGGATACTATTGTTATATTTAAGAATTTTATAATATGAAGACCTGTAAAGGAGGCCGGTTCCAATGAATCGGGTGTTACGGGGGTGCTGGGCCATTTCTCACCTTCCCTACACGTACCCAACTTTCCGAACCCATTAGGGGGTTGGGAATTCCTTAGGAATCAAGTCATCCACCCCTTTCTTTTTCTTTGCCCATCCGGGTGGTGACTCCATTTTCTCCAGACTTAGGTCCGTGTTCTCTAAGGCCTCGAGCCTAAACAGTGCCGATGTCACAAGAACCATTCCACCGGGAGTGGGAACAAAAATCCCTGCTCACAGTGGCGACTCCACTGTGGATAAGAGAAGTTGATTCCGTTAGTCTTTATATTATTCTATTCTTTCTTATAATGATATTATCCATTGCATCATATTAGATTGCATTGTGTGCGTGAGTTAGGACGCCCGTGTTACCAGTGTTATGTTATGTAAGGGATACCATACTTTCACTCAAGGTATGAAGATCGAGCATGGCATAACCACTCATAGCCTCGTACCATTTGGTATATACTTGCTATGGGAACCTAAGCCTTTTAACCCAAAGACTAAAGCTCATGTAATTGGCCTAGTTACTTTCCTTAGGTTTTACCCTAAATGCTTGTTGTTTGACTATGGTTAATTTATCTTGGCTTAAATCATGGCTTATTTGGATTGATCTTTTTCTTATATGAACTAAGTATATTGTAAGCTCAAAATAAATTTTCTTTAAAGTCAAAAAGACCAAAGCTATTTTCAAAACTTTTCAAGATGGTCTTTGGAGATAAAACTTTTCTAAAAATAAATCAAAAATTCTTTTGCTCATGGACAAATACTAAGCCCAAAATCCATTTTTTCTAAGATCTTTCTACAATGGGCATGGAAAAAAAATTGTTTTTATCCAACCTTTTCTTACAAAGAGCTTGCAAATTATTTAGGTCAATTGAGAAATACCAAAAATCAATTGTGAGCCTAGTTTATACTAAGAATAATTAATCATAAGCTTATTTTTGGTATGAACCATTAGTTACTCTTTTCAAGTGAGAAATCTATCTATAATAAACCTCTTAATTTAGTTTTAATCCAATATAGCATAAAAGCTACTATAGTTGGTTGAATGGATTAAAACCTAATTAATGGGAATTACTATGAATGGATTTCCATTTTCGAAAATATAACTATTGGTTGAAACGTCCGAGGAAAATTTTCGAAAACAAGATGCCCCATGTTGGTATTTTGTTAACCATATACTTAGGAAAAGAGACTCGTCATTCGTGTGTGGATGTTATAATGTTGGAAGGAACGTCCTAATTGTCCTTGTTTGTTTGTGCATACATGTATACATGCATACATTTGCATCTCATATCATTGATCCTCTCTGGCTTACAGCCCTGGATTACGATAGCTCAAAAGCTTACGACAATTCGACCTTCACTCGTATCCCTTATAGACCCCATTTTAAGCCTATCAAAGACCTGTTGATCTCTCTTGGTAGGTAGAGTCTATTAGTGGAGATAGTTTGAATAAGCATGCATATGAAATAGACAATATTTAAACTCATTGAGACCTTTGACCAAGTAATGTTTATGTGCCTATCTGAAGTGCAACGATTCTTGCTTAAATAGAAATAATTCCTAAGTTTAGTATGGTAACTAGGGTTGCCACATTATAGATATATTAATTTGGAAAATCAAGTCTTGAGGTGCATTGACATTAATTTGGCAAAGCCAACATTTGATTTCAAAATAAAAAAAAAGAGTTTTGTCATACAAAGCCTTCAAGTTAAGGGAAGTATGTTGAGACATTGGGCAAAGGAAATGATTATTGGGAAGGTCATGAAGAAGCTATCAACTGACATGTTGAGACATAGTTTGAAATAGATGAATCCCTAACTCTACTGCTTGAGATCTCCACCACTCATGTTCTCAACATCTTGAAGATAAAAGCCATAAATGTAAAGCTTTCTATCATTCCAATGCATGACTTGAACAAGCGTCAAAAAGGAACCAATGAGAACACTTCTGTTGATCACCTCGGTCTGTGAGTCAATGAAATCGCTATGAGTATTATCATGCATATCATGCATACATGAGCATATCACATAACTTTCTTGTCTTGTATTGTCTATTCTTTAGCACAATAAACAGCAAACACTCTGTGAAGTAAAGAATCAAAAGAAGATGTCAAATCAGGGGGCATGGAAAGCCCATTTCTTGAGAAAGCTCCAGTAATTTTGCAAAGAGAAGAAATGCGTGCTTATGCAAAAAACTAGATAAGAAAAACATCAATCAAAGCTTGCATGAAAAAAAAAATCCTTGGGGGGGGGGGGGCAAGGAGAGGATATGAAAGCCAATTAAAAATAGCCGAATTTTTGCAAAGGAAGAACAAAAAGAATGGAACATTAGAACTATCAAAAGAATGATGACACAAATGACAAAAGATCAGTCTAGCTAAAAGAGCTGAAGCCAATATAAGACCTAATCTCTAATGGATGAAGATCTAGTTTAAAGGATGAAGATCTACTTTCAAGGGTGAAGACCCAATTCCCAAGGATGAAGATCCATTTTCAAAGGTGAAGACCTAATTCTAAGGATGAAGATCCAATTTCAAAGGGTGAAGACCCAAAGTCTAAAGGATAAAGATCCATTTTCAAGGGTTCCAAGGATGAAGATTCATTTTCAAGGGTGAAGACCCAATCTCCAAGGACGAAGATTCATTTGCAAGAGTGAAGACCCGATCTCAAAGGATGAAGATCCATTTTCAAGAGTAAAGACCTGATCTCAAAGGATGAAGTTCCATTTTCAAGGGTAAAGACCTGATCTCAAAGAATGAAGATCCATTTTCAAGGGTGAAGACCTGATCTCAAAGGATGAAGATCCATTTTGAGGGTGAAGAACCACAATGCGTAGAACAGCCGGAGCAATCAGACTTCTCAATTGAATAAAAGGTTAGTCAAACTCAGTCTTGGGTCCAAGCACCAAAAATTCAATTCATTATCGGGTCCAAGTACCCAAATCAAATCAGTCTCGGGTCTAAGTACTCATTCTCAGGTCCAAGCACCCATTCTCGGGTCCAAGTACCCAAATCAAATCATTCTCGGGTCCAAGTACCCAAATCAAATCAATCTCGAGTCCAAGTACCCAAATTAATCCAATCTCGGGTCCAAGTACCCAATCTCGGGTCCAAGTACCTAATCTCGGGTCCAAGTACCCAAATCAATTCAAGCCCGGGTCCAAGTACCCAAATCAATTCAAGCTCGGGCCCAAGTACCCAATCTCAGGTCCAAGTACCCAATCTCGGGTCCAAGTACCCAAATCAATCTAATCTCAGGTCCAAGTACCCAAATCAAATCAATCTTGGGTCCAAATACCCAAATCAAATAAATATCGGGTCCAAGTACCCAATCTCGGGTCCAAGTACCCAAATTAAATTTAACTCCAGGTCCAAGTACCCAAATCAAATCAATCTCGGGTCCAAGTACCCAAATCAATTCAAGCTCGGGTCCAAGTACCCAAATCAATTCAATCTCGGGCCCAAGTAGCCAATCTCGGGTTCAAGATCCCAATCCCGGGTCCAAGCACCCAAATCAAGTCCAGAACTCGAACCGGGTCCAGAACAAAAAACAAATCCAAATAACCATCTCATCAAAAATTAAGTCTTATTGCTTTTTACTCTCTTTTACTAAAGTCTCAGATCGTTCAAGCAGGGGGCAAATTGTAGATCCTTAATTTTTTACACAGTCTGGTCCAATATATTTTAGTTAGTCCAAATTAAATTTTGTGGTATCTTGATTAATTTTAATATTTATTTTAGTAAAAAATGGTGAAGTGAATAAAAAATCAAAAATAATAAAAAAATAACAAAAAAAATCGGGGACTGAAAAATCGGCAATGAAAAAATCGTCGCCGAAAGTCAGTGCGGGCCTGTGGGCATTTCGTCCACAGGAGTTTCCTGCGGGCCATTTCACCCGTTGAATTTTTCTGCAGGTGAAATGGCTCGCAGGCTAATTCGTCCACCGCTGCTGCAGCCAGTTGCGGCAGCTTTTTTGCCAGCGTAATTTTTCCGCAGCAGTTTTTTTTCACCGGCAAAATTTTTTGGATGTAAATTTTTTGAAACATAATACAATTAGATTTCGGTTTCCTTTTCTTAATGAATGTTATATTTTGTGAGTAACTATAAGTAATCAATAATTTTTCTATAAATAAGTACAATTACAACACAAAAAAGGGTGGAGAAATTTGGACAGAAATCGAACGAAAATTTGGAGAAAAGTTGAGACCGAAACTGAGTAGGAAAGGCAGTGAATCAATCTGATTTCTTTTTTAAGTGTAGACAACAATTTAATCCATCAAAGGCAGCAAAGCTTTTCTTTATTTTTGTTCATCCAAGAAGGAATTTTTGGTGGAACCAACAAACGGAGGTATGCATTAATTGTCTAATTTCTTCACAGTAGCATGAAATCATCCTATTGTTTCTTTTAATTCAAAAACCCTAGAACCTTAATTCCCCTTTTCTAAAGTTTAAAAACCTTAATTCTTTGCTTTGTTTTCCAAAAAGCTTAAAATTGTTATTTTTGTTTCTTCAAAACCTCAAAACCCTAATTTGCTTTCCAAATTTTCAAAATCCTAAATTGAGTTCTGTTTCTTTCCAAAAGCCCTAAAAACATCTTTTTTGCTTCTATAAACTTTAAATCGTTTTGTTTATTTTCATAAAACTTCATAAAATTATCAATTGTTTTTCTCAAACTCTAAAAAAAAATTCATTCTTAGAAACCCTAATTCAAAAATCCTAAAACCCTAATTAAACTTCAAAACCCAAAACAGTAAACCCTAACTCCCTTAAAACCTAAACCCTAAAGTTTTCTAAACCCTAATCTTTTAAACCTTAAAACGCTATAAACGTATTCAAATACAGTAAGCTCAAAATAATAATTCAGTAACCGAAAATCATAAATCTAAGTGTTTTAAAGTGTCCAAAACCTAATTTCATGATTTTGCGTCACAAACCCTAATTTGGTTAATCAAAAAATTTTACCAACTTCTCGAATCATAAAACTTTAATTCCTTTTAATTCTCTTAAAATTACAATAGCTTATACCCATAAAATTCCAAAACCCTAAACAAATGGAATAAAGAATCTTAAATAGAAACAGTAGCCCTAATTTAAATCTTTATTTGCCTTATTCAATTTTATATTTGACTATGCTTTGATTTATTTTATATGCTTTAATTTATTTAAGTTCAATGCTTGGTTTATTTAATTTATCATGGATGGATGTTTACTTTCTATTGATGTTTAATACCTTTGATGAATGATTTATTTATGATGTATGGTTATTTACTTTTATCGATTTATTTAGATTTCCAAATGTTGTAAGAGGTATGTTTTCACTTGGTGGGTACCTCATTAGTTAAATATCATGTAATTTAAATTGCTTTTCTATTTTCAAACCAATGTAAAGGACATGTTTTTACCTTTCGGTGGGTGCCCTATTTAGGCATGAGATGTAAGGACATGTTTCCATCCTCGGATGGGTGTCCATTTATTTGCTTTGTTTGGGCATTGCTTTGATTCTTTTAATATAATGATGCTTTATTTTAATTATTATGTGTAATATGGATAATGTTGTTATATTTAAGAATTTTATAATATTAAGACCTGTAAAGGAGGTCGGTTCCAATTAACCGGGCGTTGTGGGGGTGCTAGGCCATTTCTCACCTTCCCCACACATACCCAACTTTCTGAACCCATTAAGGGGTTGGGGATTCCTTAGGAATTGAGTCATCCACCCCTTTCTTTTTCCCGACCCATCCGGGTGGCGACTCCATTTTCTTTGGAATTAGGTCCGTGTTCTCTAAGGCCCCGAGCCTAAATAGTGCCGAAATCATAAGAACCATTCGACCGGGAGTGGGAGCAAAAATCCTCTCTCACAGGCATGTTTCCATCTTCGAATGGGTGTCCATTTATTTGCTTTGTTTGGACATTTCTTTGATGTTAATATAATGATGCTTTATTTTAATTGTTGCATGTAGTATGGATAATATTGTTATACTTAAGAATTTTATAATATTAAGACCTACAAAGGAGGTCGATTCCAATGAACCGGGCGTTGTGGGGGTGCTGAGCCATTTCTCACATTCCCCACACGTACCCAACTTTTCGAACCCATTAGGGGGTTGGGGATTCCTTAGGAATTGAGTCTAGCTCGTCCGGGTGGTGACTCCATTTTTTTGGGACTTAGGCCCGTGTTCTCTAAGGCCCCGATCCTAAACAGTGCTGAAGTTACAAGAACCATTCCACCGAAAGTGGGGGCAAAAATCCCTGCTCACACACATTACATATGCATATTTATATACTAACATGTTCTATCCTTTTTCTTCTAAGTTAGTAGAATCATGTCATCCAACATGAACTTACGTAGCATTCTTGACTCAAACAAGTTGACTAGGTCCAATTTCTTTGACTGGTTTAGAAATGTGAGAATAGTTCTCAAATCTAAACATATTGCTTATGTGTTGGACACAATAGTTCCACCCATCCTTGCTAAGGATACACCAGATGAGGAGCACTTAGCTCATGGAAAGCATAAGAAGGATAATGAGATTCATGATTATGCTTGCTTCTATGTCTCCAGAGTTGCAAAAGCAACATGAACACATGGATGCTTCCACCATGATTTACCATTTCAGGGAGCTCTTTGATGAGCAAGCCCAAGATGAGAAATATGAGATATCCAAGCAGCTATTTCATTGTAAGATGGTAGAGGGGACATCAGTTGTGCAACATGGGCTAAAAATGCTAGGCTATATTGAAAGGTTGGGATCTCTTGGGTTCGCAATGGACCATGAGTTAAGTGTTAACTTAATTCTGCATTCATTTCCTGATCGTTATGCACCCTTTGTGCTTAACTTTCAAATGAATAAAATTGATGCTATAACACCTGAGTTGATCAATATGCTCAAGAGTGTTGGGCCTTTTCTCACTAAGGACTAAAAATTAGTCATGGTGATTGAGTCTTCTAATTCTTCTAAGAAAAATAAGCATTTTATTCCGATGAAGAAGAAGAGGACTCATTATGATTGAGATAAATACTGCTTTTAATAATCACACACGGGCATTGGATACTAAATATGGGTCTTACATATGTACTAATATGCGGGGACTAAGGATATAACACTCATAATAGAAGGAGAGTATATTTCATGGCCTTTTGTAGGAAGGCATTACTCTAGGATTCCTTGGCTAAGGTGGATGGATCTTTTAAAGAGTCTCAAAGATGCTTTTTATAGAGTAATGGGCTTTGAGAACAAGAACTAATATATTCTGACTAGGTGTGATGTAGTCAGTCTAGTGGGAGTTGGCACAAAGTTCGTGCTCTGAACTGAATGAGATATAGTATGATGCAAGGAGTTTATTGCATGTAACTAACTATAGAAAGGTTGAAGTCAAACCACTTTGACTTTCTCAACACTTGGGTGGCCATGATGCATTGCTATATGCCAATCTTTGTCTGCTTATTATTAATTAGTTGATTGTTGAATCAATCCTAAATGAAGAGTTCATTCAAGGAAACCTTTTTTTTTAATTAAGAGTAAAATTGGCATTTAGCTACCAACATGTTTGGGAGCCTAATTGGTCACACATTAAAAGGGTTCAGAATTAATTAAATTGGCTTTAATATATCATGAGATAATATATATTTAATGGATTAGATCCATTAAGGAAGAAGAAAATGGGTTTTTTAGCTACTAGCCCAAGTTGAGCCCATTTGGGCATAGTAAGATATTAAGCTTAAAACCCTAACTAATAGAAACCCTAGAAGAAAGAAAAGATATAAATACCATCTTAATAGGTGGGAGCTTAACTCTTGCCTCCTAACCCAAAAAGGAAGATAAGAAAGAGTTTCTTCTTCCTCTTAGGTTTTCTTCCTTTTCATTTATTGTCCCAAACTAGCAACCAAGAGGGGGAGGGTGAATTGGTTTATATAAAGAATGATGGTAAATTTAAAATTCAAAACCTAGATATGAAGAAGATGTAGATTAAGATGGAGCAGAGTAGAGTAGAGTAGAAAGAACACAAAGAGTTATAGTGGTTCAGATTTACCTTAATCCTACATCCACTTCCTTAACAAGCTGTTAAGGTTCCGCTAGTCTTGAGTTTTTACAAGCTTAACTCTAACTTGGTGTTTTCCCTAGCTTAGACTAAACTATTACAGTGGTTTTGAGATCAATCCTCACAACCCTTACAAGAGTTTTCCTAGGCTCACTCTCACAACCTAAGTGTTTTTAAGCTCACACTCAAACTTTTGATGATGTTTAATGCTCACACCCAACACTCCAAGATTTTTGATGTTTGATCTTTTGACAAGATAATAAAAATATTGTTCAATGAAATTACAATAACAATTAAAGTATTCTCTAACCACAAAAATGAAGTTTAATGAGGTATTTATAGCCATTTGGCCTAAACTAGCCATTTGAAGTGGTTCCCACATATTTAGTACTTATCTTCCACTAATTCTATATTCAGAGCTCATTGTGCAGTAGCTCGACTCAATGGGCAATCCCATGGCTTGAAAGCTCTGTGTAATGGCTAGTTCCAATGGTCTAATTTCGTTGTCTAACATAATCTTGCTTGCCCATACCTTTGTGTCTTGCGGTCATCCAGCTCGGCATGTGATCGCTCGATACAAAGTTGCCATTGAAATCAAAATCCTTCATTAGTTTGAGCTAAGATTCAAATATGGTAGACTTGTGCGGTCGCTAGGTTCTTCTGGGTGATCGCATGCATGGAGGAAATACCGCGTTAGCAGATCGCTATCTCTTCTGTCACTTTTTAACTTTTAGGTCTTTGTTACGAGCGATCACTAGAGCATCTAGACTTCATCACTCATTGAGACTGCTATCCTTTCTGTGAGTTTATGAAATTTTACCTTGATGTGGTGTGTCACTCGGGGCTCACTTATGGTCGCACACCTACCGGCCATCCTTACTTCACCACTCACTGACAACGTGAACTCTTTTATGGAAATTGTGGACTTATCTCAGTTGGTTGTAGTTAGCTCATCTAGCTTGCTATAGAGCTACAATACTTGCTTAGCTTGATAGTTCCATGCTGTCCCCTTTGGCTGCTCTGGCTACTTTTAGCTTGGCGATTTTATATCTAGCTCGACATTTTATATGTCCATTCAGTTATGCACTTTCTGCTCGGCAGGTCTGTATGTCATATGCTCATTCATTTTCCCTTTTTTCTCTACATATCAGTGTTTTATATGTGAGTTTTGTTCTGTGCTTGGGCGACATTTGTGTGGTCACATGGTCATTCATTCGGGTCATTGTACAAAGGCGCTCAATTTCTAACTCTGCAAAATAGACTTGTTTGAAATCATTAGTTATTTATAAATTTGATTGTCAATGATCAAAATAAAGTTTGATTGTACATAATCTCAACAATCTCCCCCTTTTTGACTTTGGCAATAAAATTGGATTTAATTTAAAAATAATCAAGTGCATGAAGCAATTAATAAATTTTCTCCCCCTATGTTAGATAATTTCACAATTGATGTATGCAATTTATTTTCTTTTCTAGATACCAATTTGTTCTCTTATCTTTTTAGATAATTAAATTTACTTCCCCCTTTGACAATTAAAATCTTTTATTTAAATTCAATCACATACATATTTTCTCCCCCTTTGAGAAAGGCAAAAAGAAAATTAAAGAAAAAGAAAGATGAAGTTCATTGATACCAATAAATGAGAATGTAAGGGAAAAATAAATTTGATGCCATTTGAAAGAAAATACAAGAAAATGATTAATCTAAAACTTTTTCTTTTCCTTTTCTTAATGGTGGAGGAGGAGTTGGAGTTCTTTCATCATCATCACCAAGAGGAGTTGGAGAGAAGTCATGTGAGGATGACGAGGATCCTTGATAAGGACTTTCAATATGCTCACTCATATCCCATTCACTTAACTCACATTGAGGAAGGTAAAATTTTTCTTGTAAGTCATAAATGTCATGATGAATGTCGGAAAAGAGATCAACCTTTTGTCTTATTTTGAGATTCACTTTGTGACATCCTTCTTGAAATGATTAAATTATTTTTAGAGAGAAGATATGGTCTTAAGGATAAGTTTTAGGGTTTTGGATGATTCACCTTTTTATTTGGTGGAAGGTCTAGGGGGATGCACAACTTGAACATGGATAGGTTCACCTTCTTCTATCATAATATGGTACCTAGGTCTCTTTCTTTCTCTTTGGATAACTCCCTTGCTACCAAATGTATGCTCATAGTGATTATCAATCTTTTGGATACATATAGTGTGTTTAAGGTAGTCTAGATTGATGGAGTTTGTGGATGGATCAAGGGGATCACTTAGGGTTACAAGATTTTCAGGAGTTAGGAGTCCCAAGTGTCTAGTAAGGTGTGTAATTTGAGAGGATAGAAAGAAAGTTCCCACTTTACATTTCTTATGATGATATAAAGGTGTCTATAAGAAGCCTAGCACTTTGGATTGGCTCAGTATGCACAATTGCATACAAGATATATAAGTCACATTGAGTAACCTTTTCATTTCCATCACTTCTTTAGTGAATGGTGCAAGTGATGATTCTATTTAAGAGCCAAAAGAGAAGGGTCCTAAAATGGATAGTTTTGGATGACCTATTGTTATATTGAGTTTCAATGGATAGTTCACTCTAAAAAGATGAATAACGTTTTAAAGGAATATCCGTATCATTGTAGGAGAAAGCTCCATGTGTTTGGAATTCCCAAACTTCACCAAATTCTTCTCATGAGAGAGGAAAATCTTGGTCAAAAAGTCTAAAATAAACTCCATAGAATACTATATGTGCATTGTGGTTTTCTCTACCATTAGAGACATTATAAATTCCTTTAAGAGGATAGAATAATCTAACTCATTAGGAAATGCAAAATGCCTCCACTCCATTCTATCAGGGTAGCTATAGATTTTACCTTGGATGTTTAAAGTTAAGAGCATCCCTTCCGCAAGCATTTTGGTTGGTTCAAAGGTATTTTCCTTGAGCATATAATACTTGGTTTTCTCATCCTCATTTTTGTATTTGGGTTTGTGAGGTTAGACAATTTTTCTAGTAAAGTGTTTAGGTTTGGGTTGAGGTTGAGGTTGGGGTTCACTAATGACAATCCATTTTCCCTTGGTTGTGGTTTTTCTTTTAGTGATATTGGTTTTAGGTGCCATATCCTTAATCAAGAAACAAAATTAAAGGAAAATAGAAATGTAGAAGATTGAAAGAAATGTAGATAAAAATAGATTGTTGATGATGCTTTGACCAAACAACTTCAAATTGATGGAAAAGCTTCAAAATCATCTTCTTGATGAGCAAATTCTTAGAAGAATGTTTGAATATGTGTTGTTTGAGTTTTTAAAGATGTATTTTCATGCAAAATAGAGGAATCTATAGGCAAAATTTAGAAAACTAGTCATTTTTTACTGTTTGGGGGATAAAAAATTTGAATTTTTGAAAGTTTCAACATGTAAAAGAAAATTAGTTACACAAGTTATGCGACTGCTCAACCTGCCGTGCGATTGCTTGCTCAGTCTGGTGAGTTATCAAGGTAGTTCATGCTTTCATAAGCTTGAGAAGAGTGTAACAGTCAAAAAAATTTTGAAATTCTTGAATTTGACTGACTGCACGAATTGTTGTGCGCTCACTGAAGAGATAAGCTTTGACACCCAGGCTAGGTAGAAATACAAGTTAAAGCTCACGTGATACATGTTAAAGCTCAGGAGAAACATGTTAAAGCTTGAGAAAAGATGACTTGTATGGCTTGGGCTTGGGAAGAGCAGGCGATGTGCGACCGCTCTGTATAGTAGGGTGTCCGTACAAAATGAGTCATTTTGGATTTTGAAAAATTTTTAAGCGCATATGAACAAAATAAATTTTGGGAGAAATAAAGAATGATTATGCAAGAGATTTTCCATCAATCATGCCTATATTTTGCTTTATAAAATCCATTCTTTCTTCTTTTAAGGGTTTTGTAAAAATATCCACAAGTTGATTTTGTGTTTTAACAAATTCTAAAACTATATTGTGATTTTGAACAATATCTCTTAAAAAATAATGTTTGATGCCTATATGCTTAGACCTAGAATGTTGAATGGGATTCTTGGATAAATTGATTGCACTAGAGCTATCACATTTAATAGGAATGTGATCAAAAGTTTTTCTATAGTCAAGCAATTGTTGTTTCATCCAAAGAATTTGTGTGCAACAAAAACATACAACATATTCAGCTTCTACGGTAGATAAAGCAACAAACACTTGGTTCATACTAAACCAAGAAACTAAGCATTCACCAAGAAAATGACATGCTCCAGTGGTGCTTTTCCTATCTAATAGACTACCGGTATAATCCGCATCGGAAAAGCGTAATATGTCAAATGATGTGTTTATAGGATACCATAAACCTAAATACAATGTACCACTCAAGTATTTTAAAATTATTTTAGTTGCATTTAAATGTGATTTCCTAGGATAAGACTGAAATCTAGCACACAAACATGCACTATACATTATATCCAGTCTATAAGCGCAAAGTAGTGATTCGATAATACCTCGATATTTCTTCTCATCCACTACCTTACCACTTTCATCTTTGTCAAGTTTCAAGGATGTGCTCATAGGAGTTTTACTTAATTTGCAACCATCTATTCCAAACTTCTTTAGAAGTTCCTTTGTGTACTTGGATTGGTTGATGAAGATCCCATCCTTGCATTGCTTGATTTGTAGTCCAAAGAAGAATTTGAGTTCACCCATCATATTCATCTCAAATTCCCTAGTCATACATGAAGCAAATTTCTTGCACAAAATTCATTAGTAGCACCAAATATAATATCATCAATGTAAATTTGCACAATCAAAATGTTATGCATTTTCTTTTTAACAAAAAGAGTCGTGTCAACTTTGCCTTTTGAAAATCTATTTTCAAGCAAATATGCACTAAATCTATCATATCAAGCTTTTGGAGCTTGTTTCAATCCATATAGTGCTTTGGTAAGTTTGAAAATATGATTTGAAAATTTATAATCTTCAAACTGGGAGGTTGTTCAACATAAACTTCCTCATTTAGAAACCCATTTAGAAATGCACTTTTAACATCCATTTGAAAAGTTTTAAATTCATGTGACATGCAAATGTAAACAATATTCTAATGGCTTCTAGTCTAGCAATGAGAGCAAATGTCTCATTGTAGTCAATGCATTCTTCTTGGTTATAGCCTTAGGCTACCAATCTAGCTTTGTTTCCTGTGAGGAGACCATTTTCATCAAGGTTACTATATACCCATTTACATCCTATAATTAGATGTTCATTAGGCTTAGGAACAAGTTCCCATACTTTGTTTCTCTCAAATTGGTAAAGTTCATCTTACATACCAATTACCCAACACTCATCACTAAGAGCCTCCTCAGTGGTCCTTGGCTTAATTTGAGAAATAAAAGCAATATTAGAATCTAGATATTTAAATTGAGATCTAGCAGTTACTCCCTTTGATGTGTCATCAATGATTAGTTCTTTTGGATGATCCTTCTTGTAATGCCAATCTTTGGGTAGCTCTTGAGACTCTTCTTCTTGTTCATCAAGTTTGTTCTTTGGAGCATTGGTTATTTCTTATTGTTCAAATGTACCTACAAAATCATCAAGAACACTACCTTTCCTTTGATTAAGTTTAGAGGATTCATCAAAAACAACATGCATTGATTCTTCAACTACTAGTATTCTCTTATTAAATACTCTATATGCTTTGCTAGATGATGAATATCCTAAAAATATGCCCTCATCCAATTTGGATAAGAATTTTTTTAAGATTGTCCTTAGTATTCAATAAAAAGCATTTGCATCCAAACACTCTAAGGTATGAAATTTTAGGTATTCTTCTATTCCATAGCTCATAAGAAGTTTTGTTTATCAAAGGCCTTTTGTAAACACGATTTGAAATATAACAAGTGGTATTAATGGCTTCCACCCAAAAGTAAGATGGTAAATCATACTCATTGAGCATTATCCTAGCCATTTCAATCAATGTTCTATTATTTTCCTTTCAACCGCACCATTTTTTTGTGGTGTTCTAGGAGCTAAAAAGTTGAGTGAAATACCAAACTCATTGCAAAAATTTTTAAAGTTTTCATTTTCAAATTCTTTGCCATGGTCATTTCTAATAGATGTGATTACATAGCCCTTTTCTTTTACTCTTTTTGCAAATATTTTAAAAAGATTGAAAACTTCATTCTTTTGAGCTAAAAAATTAACCCATGTAAACCTTGAGTAATCATTAACAAGTAAAAATGCATATAACTTGCCACCTAAGCTAGCAACTCTATTTGGTCCAAACAAATCCAAGTGAATGAGGTTTAAGGGTCTAGAAGTGCTTACAATTATTTCAGATTTGAATAAACTTTTATGTTGCTTACCAAATTGACAAGGTTTATAAGTTCTATCTTTATTAAATTTTACTTTAAGGAGACCATTAACTAGTTCTTCTTTACTAATGTAATGTAAGTGATCCATGTTTTAGTCTTCTATGCCATAGCCAAGCATCATTACTTATGGTAATTAAACATTCAAATGCATTATAGGAGTGTATGCCAATTTTATATGTATTCCCAATTCTAACTCCTTTGAATACAAGTTCACCATTTGAATTGGTAACTTTGCATCCTTTAGAGTCAAAACTTACATCGCAACCTTTATCACATAATTGACGTACACTAAGCAAATTATGTTTCAATTCATCAATAAGCTAAACATTCTCAATCATATTCTTACCAAGCATGCCAATGGAACCAATGCCAATGAATTTACCTTTAGAATTATTATCAAAAGTGAGTGTTGTAAAAAGCTTTGCATTACCCTTCATATACCTTGAGCATCCATTATCCACAAGCCAAACATTTCATTGACAGTGGATTTTAGGCATACCTACAAAATGACAATGTTCATCTTCTTTTAGGTACCCAAATGAAGTTAGGTCCTTAGAGGTTAGTAATAGAATGGTCCTCTAACTTGAGATGAGCCTTCCTAATATAGCAAAATGTGCTCTTATGTCCAAATTACAAGGTTCTATACTTATGCACTTTCCTATTGAAATTCAATGAACCATGCACACAATTGCAAGTGTGTGTTGAATAGGATTATTTTTGTGCATTTTTGTGTTTATGTACATGTCTTGCATACATGAATGAATGATTTACTCCTGGAACTTTAGTTCTAGAACCCAATGTATGCGCATTAGTGTTCTTCACAACATCAACACTAAATGTTTATGTTGTAGAAGCTCTAACAAATGTTGGTGCATTAGGTGAAGTGTTAAATGAACCAATGAACCCGAAACCATGTTTCATGGAGGGTGGTCTTTGAATATTGATCAATGTATCTAAGGCCTCTTTTCCCTTGTGAAATTTTGAAATTGACTCTTTAAGCTTATTTATTTCATCCTCCAATATTTTATTTTTCTTGACCACATTTTCTAATCTATGTGAATTTTTAGTCATTTCATCAATTGATTTCATCAAATTTTCATTTGAGGTCTTCAATTCTAATGTAGAGTTTTTCAAAGACACAAAATTCTTTTCTAACTTGGAACATTTATCTTTGTAAAATTTCATCTTAGAGAAATACTTTTCTATTCTAAGGCTCATATGTTCAATCAAACTATTTTCATCTAAAGCATCATCAACATCATCAACATATGCAATTAAGTTTAAAGATGAAGTATTTACCTCATTGGAGTTAGTATCATCTTTAGTAGCCATGAGACTGTGAGCGGGGATTTTCACCCTCACTCCCATGTGGAATGGTTCTTGCGACTTCGGCACTATTATGCTCAGGATCTTAGAGAACACAGGCCTAAACCCGAAGAAAATGGAATATCCACTCGGACGGGCCGGGAAAAGAAAGGGGTGGATGACATGATTCCTAAGGAATCCCCAACCCTCTAATGGATTCGGAAAGATGGGTATGCGAGGGGAAGGTGAGAATGACCCAGCACCCCCACAGTGCCCGGTTCATTGGAACCGGCCTCTTTTTTAGGTCTAAATATTATTAAATTCTTAACTTATCATAGCATCATCCACATTACATGCAAATTAAAAGAAATAAACATCCATCACCTTTATTTAAAATAAACAATCAAAATAGACACCCATCCAAGGATGGAAACATGCCTTTAAAATAATTTTTTAACGTCCAAAATTAAATAAAATAAGATACCCACCATTTTATGAAAACATGCCCTTTACATTAATTTAAAATTCGAAATAAATTAAATTACATTAAACCTAACTAATGAGGTACCCACAAAGTGAAATCATATCTCTTACATCTTGGAAACTAAAATAATCAACATGAAAATAATAAAATCAAATAAATTAAATCATTCAATCATTCAACATTATCAAATATAAACATAAATCATTCACAAAATTAAAGCATCTATGAATCATCCATTCAAGACATAAAACAATCACATCTAAATTTTGAACTTAAAAAAGCAACAAATATACAACTTTTAGGGTTTGTGCTTCAAATTATGGTTTTAGAACTTTTATGATTAAATTAGGGTTTTTATGATGAAGATTAAGACATTGAGTTTTAGGGATGAAAAATGAGATTTTTATGGTTTAGGAAAATAAGATTAGGGTTTTGAAAGAGATTAGGGCTTGGAAATTGGAAAACTAATTTTGGGAATTTGGAAAACGGTTCAAGGTTTTAGAAAATTAGATTAGGATTTTGGAAATGTTGGGAAAGGAAGATTAGGGTTTTTTAAATGATTATTTCATTGATTCAAATCTTTTAGCTACTGGGTGAAATTTAGGGCTTTAGGATTAAATATTTTGGTTTGGGACCTTTGAGAATTGGTGTTAAGTGCTTGGAATTAGGGTTTTGGTTATTTAGAAAACTAAGGTTTAGAATATTTAGTTTTAAGGGTTTTTAGAGAAACAGAGTTTAGGGTTTTGCATTTAAACAAATAGAGAATTAGGTTTTGAAGAAAATACATTACCTTAAGTTGTGTTATTTAGATTGGATTCATAATTTTAAAATACTAAAACATGTAAAAAATACTAAACATAACTACTGGATGAAAGAGTATGTTTTGTTTGGTCATGGTTATTAAAGCCTATGCAAAGTAACTATCCAAATTAACTAGCTACTACATCAATTTACAATATCGATATTAAATAATTTTAAAGAGAGGCATAGATGTTGCATATTAAGATAAATTGGGTTTAGAAAGTAAAAACCTGCATTGGTGCTTCACCAAATTGAGAGAGTCTTGACTTAAGCTTAATGCATGCATTAATCTAGGGTTTTGGCCGAGCCAAGTATGTTGATTCTCTGTCTTTTTTGTTGCTTGTGTTTTCTCTTTCATTCCTTAAAAAGTCCAAATCCAAAAATCCCCCTCGTTTAGTATTAAAATCCATTATTTATAGGCAATTGTAAACCGTAATGCTTACGGTGAAAACCGAGTCCATTTTAATTAAAGAGATAATTAAGCCAAATTAAATTTGGGTTAGTGGATGGCAATTCGTTGTTTATTTATTATTTTTATTATTACTATTAAAATAAATATTATATTATTATAAAATAATATTTATATTTTCTGTTTTCTCTTTATTCATTTATTATATTATTAAAATAAATACTATATTTTATTTTATTTTTTTATTTGATATTAATAAAATAAATATTATAATATTATGTGTTTAGATTTTAATATTGTACCAGACCAAATTTGAATTTGTAAAATTGTTTTGAACTATTTTAAACCTTTAGACTTGACTTTACCCTCTTTTAATTAATGTCGAACTGGAGTTGGTCGATAGTTTGCCCCTGCTTGAGCGATCTGGGACTATGGCAAAAGAGAGTGAAAAGCAACATGATTTTTTATTGGGTTTAGAACCGGATTGAGTTCTGGACTTAAAAAAGATTCGGGTTTGAACTCGGGATGAGTTCTGGACTCAAAAATAATTTGGATTCTTGATTCAAGGTGAGTTATGGACTAAAAAATAATTTGGATTGTAGACCCGAGGTGAGTTCTTGGCACAAAAATAATTTAAGTTTAGGACTCGAGGTGAGTTCTAAACTAAAAAATAATTTGAGTTCTGGACCCGATGTGAGTTATGGACTCAAAAATAATTTGGGTTTTGGACCTGAGTCTTCTGCAAAAGATAATCACAGTCAATAAGATATTTGCAAAAAAATCTACAAAGAATATAACTACTTTTTATCATACCCATGTCCTCTTGCCCCCTGCATGGAAAAAATATTTTAAAAGTATAAAAAAATATTTTTAGACACAAATATTTACCGTTGGCATGTGACAATTAAAATATCAGTTTCTTTTTGGAAAAGGGAGAATAATTGAATTTACTGTTTATGTACTGTTTATTCACGTGATTTACTTTTTGTTTTTGTTTTTTATTTTTTCCTTTCTTTTTCATCTTTTTAAATGATCTATGCCCCCTTATACATTTCATTATATTTAAACTTACACACACATTGTTGCTGGCAACAAATGGACAGGATACATTCTTCAAGATCATGTCCTCGATCCAACACTGAATTACTAGAATTCATCAGACAACATGAACATGGAAATGTAGATCTTCCAACTGGGATGTAACTTCATCGCAGTTTAGGTCAAAAAACTGATGTAATACTATAATTTAATACTTTAGCAGCACAAATATTTTTTATTATTTTATTTTATTTATTATTTATTTATTATTGTTTAATTTTTAGCTATGATTTAGTTATTAGTAGTATATAGTGAGTGAATTGTAACAAAGGTTAATAAGTATCCTAGTGCTAAAAATAGATAAACTAATGGACTGTAGCAAAAATTTAATAAGTAACTTAGTATTAATAAATTTGAATAGAAAGTAATGAGTAACTTATGACAATATTAGACTTTGAAATAGTAGCATTTGTGAGATGGTATACTTATCTCGTATTGGCTTACCTGGTTCAGTGTTAGCGTGATCGCTGCATTGTCTGGGGTGGAGGGTGTGTCAAAAAAGCTTGACAATGGTATGATATAGCCCTTTCTCTGGTACAATGGATCATCCGAGAGTGTGATTTCAAAAACTTTATTATGCAACTACCATCCCAAGAATGTTTGATAGATAGGAGTGTGGTTCTAGCATTATCGAAATGGTGGATGGACACGACTCATACTTTCCACCTTCCTCTGGGAGAGATAGCCATTGGCCCAGTTGATTTTGTAACTATAACTGGTATTCAATAATATGGCATTCGGTCCCTCTTACTAATGATATCTTGACACATGATGAAATTCAATAGTTAATAGGTATGGAAACTTCATTAAAAGTGCCATTCAAGATAAAAATTGAACCGATTCAGAATCTTTGGATGAACTATAGTGAACGGGTTCATGGAGAAATGGCCGAGCAATATGGTCAAGGATTTTTACTATATTTGCTCGAATCGACCATTTTATGCAGTATTGAATCTGCCATCCATTTATTAGTGTTGAGGGCCCTTGCTGATATGGATATCTTACAGCTTTACGGCTGGGATGAAGTTGGCCTTTCTTGTCTTTTTCATGGTCAAATAATGGTGGTATGGTTTTAACTTCTCTTCTTTTAACTTCCACTCTACATTTACTTGGGATACATCTAATAATGAATCGCCAAAGACTTGTACCTTGTCCACCTTCATAATTATCAGGGTTTCCAAACCAAAGATACATGCTTTATATTCCACTATATTATTGGTTACCCTGAAATTCAACTTCTTAGCTAGAGGGATGAGCTCCCCTTTGGGTGATTCTAGTATGACTCCCAGACCTTCTCCTTTTTTATTCACTACTCCATCAAAATACGTCTTCCATTCCTGTACTTCTATGGCCTCTAAATGCTCATTAGGAAATTCCAAGACTACTTCTTCACTATCCGGCAATGGTTGCTGGGCCAGGAATTCTGCTACTGCTCTACCTTTGATTGTTTTCCTGGTTATATATTCAATCTCAAATTCCTCTAAAATTATCAACTATTGACCATACTTCCTAATCAAACAGGGTGTCTCCCTTAAATACTTCATTAGATCCAACCTGGAAATTGCTTGCATACTATAAGACTGAAAGTAATGCCGCAACTTCTTAGAAGACCAAACAACAGCTATACAGGTCTTTTCAATGATACTATACTTAATTTCGTAAGGTAGGAGCTTTCTACTCAAATAGTAGACTACATGCTCAACCCCTTATTCATCTGCTTGGGCTAGCATAGCTCCTATTGGCTCTTCCTCTACTGCTAAGTATCGTAATAAAGGTTTACCGGGTTTAGGTGGTTTCAAAATAAGTGGATTCAGCAGATACTCTTTTATACGCTCAAAGGCCTTTTGACACTCGTCATTCTACTTGACTTACTGGTTCTTTTTATGTAACTTAAAGATAGGTTTGCAGATTGTGGTGAGCTTTGTTATGAACCTACTAACCTACTATAACCTACCAATAAACCCCCGAACTTCTTTCTCCATCTTAGGGGCTGCCATATCCCTAATTGCCTTAACCTTGTCAGGGTCAATTTCAATGTCATTTGAACTAGTCACGTGTCCCAACAACTTGCCTGAAGTAACGCCAAACACACACTTCTTTGGGTTTAACCTTAGCTTATACTTTATTGCTCTCTCAAAGAATAATTCTAAGTTTTAGAATTGTTGCTCCCCTGTATCCGACTTCACCATCATATCAAAAATATAAACCTCGACTTCTTTGTGCATCATATCATGAAAGAAAGTGGTGGCTATCCTTTGGTAGGTTGCTCCGACATTCTTTAACCCAAACGCCATCACCCTATAAAAAAATATAACCCATGTAGTAATAAAGATAGTTTTAGCTTTATCCTCTTAGGCCATTAACAGTTGGTAGTATCCGAAAAATATGTCTACGAATGAGTGTAGCACGCTAGAGGCTGCACTATCAACAAGGACATCTATATGGAGCAAAGGAAAGTCATCCTTAGGGGAAGCCTTGTTCGAGTCTCTATAGTCCACACAGACCCTAATTCTTCCATCTTTCTTTGGCACGAGAACTATGTTGGCTAGCCAATATGGATAATCTATCACTTCAAGAAACTTTACTTCTATTTGTTTAGTGACTTCTTCTTTAATCAATTCTTCCCATTCCTATCTTAATTGTCTAAGCTTTTGTTTGACATGTTTCATGTGAGTGTAAGTATGAATTAGATGCTCGGCTATGTCTCAATCTATTCTAGGCATATCCTCAAAAGACCAAGCAAAAACCTCTTCATATTTTTTAAATATTTTTTCTAATCTCTCTCTCTCGTCAGGAGTAAGGTTGGATGATATACTAATGTTTTTAATATTATCAGTTTTTTCCAAATTTAATGATTGTACATCAACAGAGTTAATATTAAAGATGCTCATATAACCACTATTTGAATGTATGCAACCATTAGGAAAAACATCACACAAGTAAGCGAAATCAGACTCTATTGTATTCATCTTAGAAAAGAAAACATCATCATCATCATATGAAGCAGACAAATTAAAATCAAAATTAAAATCATTGTTCTCAAAATCATAAACTAAGACATCTTCAAACTTCTCTTCAACTTCAGCAACAATTTCCTCTGGAGTCTTCTGGGCTTTCAGGATAGCTTGCTTCTTTCCTTCTAGATTAGGCCCCTTGCTAGTTAGCAGGATGAGCTCTTTCTTCATTTGTTCCACCAGTTCAGCAGCACAAGTAAAAATCTCAAAACTCGGGATTAATTTTCCCGTGAACATGACTGGCTCGGGCTTTCATTGGAGTGGTCCCATGTTTGGAGCTTTGAGAAAAACCTCTTCAAGTGGTGGGAAGCTCATCTTCTCATTCTTCTTTGGTTGAACATTTTTGTTGGCTTGTTCATATCACAACCCTTTCTTGGAAGTCTGAGTCTTAAAATCTGGAAGCTCTATCACACTTGTCTTACCATTTCCAACACCAATGTCAGGCATGTAGTTCATATTCTTCATCATAGTTAGGACCTTGGGGTCTACTACTTCATTGTCAGAAATTATAGCTACTTCATAGTCAGGCCTCTCAATCATCAAAACATTCACCACTTCGTTATCTTCGGCCTCGATGACCACTGTCTCATCCCCATTTGGGAACTTGATCTTTTGATGGAGCATAGAAGAACTCCACTAAGAGGATGAAACTAGGGCCATCCCAATAGTAGTGCAAAAGTGACAGGGATATCCAAAAACACAAAGACTACTATAGATTCAATAGGACCAACTTTCACAATAGTTTTGAAAGTTCCTTTAGCACGCCTCTTAGTATTATCATAAGCCCTAATTGTCACCTCTGTTGGGCTTAAAAATCTTGTTGACATAGCAAGCTTTGGCAAGATCTTAATTGGGCAGACATTTATGATAGACCCATCATCAACCATGACTTCAACTTTGATAAAAAAAAATGGGCGGACGTGGTCTCTTTCCTCTTCTAGCAAATTAGCATCCGAAAAAGACACCATTCCCACATCAATCTTATTCTTCTTCTGATCTCCCTCACATTTCATCACCCCTTCAATTTTCACAAAATTAACTAGCTCGTTTGGTGTTATAGAAGTGGAAATTGGCATGCTAGCCATAGCCTTGGAAATTGTTTCTCGATGCTTCTTTGATGTAGCTAGCAAATCCTATATGCTGATACTAACTTGTGTTCTTTTCAATTGCTTAAGAACAGTATCATCTTCTTCTTCTTTGTTCCCAGCTTCATTTTCTTTGGGCTCAGACCAGGTCCACTCTTCCTCCTTGGGCTCTGTAACACCCCTTCCCAACCTACATGTGTAAGCTGAGTAGAGGTGCCACACTATCCTAATTGTTGCTACCAATTTACTTAGTCAAATTTTAGTTCTGATTTTTACAGAAATTTTGCCATAGTTCCGCCTAGAAATTTGGATCCCAAGTGTCGTCAAAACTTTTTTTTCTGATTTTTGAAAACATTTTACACATACCAATGTGAATAAGAATACCATCAAATTTAATGCACTCCCAATGAATCCACCTTATACCCTCAACTACAAACCTGCACGAAGAGTTCACACTTCTAATATAACATAAAATAAAGATTTATGATTATTACATACTACTAACATACAATTATAACATAGAAAATCTCTTTTATATTTATTCATATACATGCCACAACTATCGACTCATAATGGAACTAAAAGATCTACCCTTGAGATTTGCTGTGGTCTGGTCGTTGCTTCCCCAAGATTTATCTACTGCTCCGAACCTATGAGTCAAGGAAAACTTAACTCGCTGAACGTTGTCGCTCAGTGGGTACTTTACCAATAAAAATAAAAGTAGTACATAAAACTATTCGAAGTAAAAAGGAAATAATAAAATCAACAATCAACCAACATTATACCAATAGAAATCGTGATACATTCAGTATGATATGTTTTCAATAATGTAAAATCATAATTCAAATTCATTTGCATTATATAGTTCAACGAAAAATAATATGTCTTTGATCCAGGCTCTACTGGGATATAGGGAACCATAGTGATAAGGCAGTGGCCCTCACCACTGTAACATAGGTGGCCCTCACCACCGATATCAGATCACAGGAATGGCCCTCACCATCCTGGTTATAACCAATGGCCCTCACCATTGAGTTCAGATCATATCAATTCAATCACAATATCAAGCAGTACTGCATAAGTTAGTATAGTGCACCATACCCTTATCTACCACTCCCACTATCCAGTAGAGCAAAAAGATTAAAATGATTCAATTTAAGTCTCAAACCTCATTTTAGAATGACTCGCAAAATCATTTTAAATTCCCATCGCACTTTGCCATTTATGCCGCGCAACACATTCTTTAGTCAAACCATTCCCCTTTTTCACATATTTAATATCCACAATAAACATATTAAACATTTCAAAGCATTCCTCAAAAGATCACAAATTGACCAAATGAATAGTGTTGCGGCGAGACAAATCGGCAACGCAAAATGGCATGACCAAATGAATAGTAAAATCTGGGTTTTCGTCAAAATTTCAGTCCACTTCAGTCATGCATTTGACCAAGTAAATGATCTTATTTTTAGCTGCAATTTTACAGAAAACTTATTTCATATGTTGACTAATTGCATGTAAAATTTCGTTGAAAAATTCATTCATTTGCTGCCTCAAACGATT
This sequence comes from Garcia nutans, assembly GCA_947685225.1. Classification (NCBI taxonomy): domain Eukaryota; kingdom Viridiplantae; phylum Streptophyta; class Magnoliopsida; order Malpighiales; family Euphorbiaceae; genus Garcia; species Garcia nutans. Next base: position 21,761,317 of record CANTUV010000005.1, read on the forward strand.
TCCACAAAAAGGTCCAGAAAGCTGTCTTTTTGGGACCATTTCGGCCCAAACACATAAAATGCATAGGATAGTTTATTTTTCTTTTGCAAATCAATATTAAGGCTTCTTTAATGGTAAAGTGAAGATTCAAACACTTCCCTTTGACAACTTTTGCATGTTTAACTCAAATCAATATATTTAAGCATCAACAACAAAACTTTCATAAACCAAAGTTTGTAAAGCATCAAACCAAAATTTATTATTCAAAAGTAAAGTACCAAACTAATTATTCAAAGGTAGAGTACCAAACCTTATTTCTTTAATTCCTCTTGGCTTTTCTTTCTTCTCCTTCTTTAATTCTTTATTTCTCCTTCAATCAATTCAAGATACAACATAAACCTTAGAATTTCAAAATAATAAATTATCCTCTATTTCTTTTCCAACCGAAACCCCTAATCCAACCTTATCAATCTTTCTACATCTTGATTCTTCCATTTAATCAATTAATCTCATCACTTACTTAATATTATTTTTTTTCAATTCCATATAAGACTCTAATTCCCAATCTTCCAATAAATATATAACTACCTAAAACTAATACTAAAATTAAAGTCTACACACTTAAAAACCTTAGAACTTACCTTAAAAATCAAAGTTTGAAGAAACTTGGAAGTCCCTTGGTATTTTCTTTTGTTGGCCGAAATTTGCAAGTGGAAAAGAGAGAAATTGGTTCTTCATATCACATATATTTATATACAAAAGAAATGATGATCACCTTGCCCACTTGTCCACTTTTTCTCTTTCTTCATTTATTACACATTTATTACACATGCTAAATGTTTTCTTTTGATTGGCCAACCTTTGATTTTTATAACTTCCTTTTTCCTTTACTTCTTTCCACTTGTCTCTCTTCCCATTGGATCTCATAAAGTTATCCCGGGTTACCCATCCGGTTCCGACACGAAACCGAGCCACATTACGTTCCGGCAATTAATCGATCATATCTTTTAAACCGTATAGTTCCATGAGTCAAACTATATATAGTTTTGATCCTCTCGACCTCTACTTTCTATTTATAAGATCTATTTTAGGTTTCCAAGTCATTTTGAAAAATTACCGGTAAGCCCTCAACTTTTTACAAAATTCCCTTTAGGTCCTATTTTTGCTCGGGTTTTCTCCGGCTTCGTTTCTACTGATGATCATTTCATATTTAACCTCTCGCCATTCTCTACGTACTCACGTCTTTATTTCCTACCCTAAATTCATGTATAACTTTAATTGGTAATGACCAAAATGCCCTTAGTCAACATTTCTTCATTTTTCTTTAACGGGACATTTCCTGGAAAAACCGTTACACGTCGTTGCGATCCGGTTTTTCTCTACATTCCATTTTTGAAATCTGTTATATGCACTATTAAGAACATCCGGTGCAACTTTCTTTGAAATTACATCTACGTCCCCAACTTTATTAAAAATTACAATTATGTCCCTTTTGTCATACAACCTTATCTAGGGCTGTTATCAAGAATTATCTTCTCCTTTTCCCTACTCTCGCTATGCACGTGTCTACACTGCATAAATGCAGTAGGCGGATGTGACAGTTCCTTCCTCGTTAATTTAAGCTTCGTCCCGAAGCTCATCAAGTGAAAACAAATATGGGTATTGCTTCTTCATAGTTTCTTCGCGTTCCCATGTAGCTTCTTCTACTTTGTGATTCCTCCAAAGCACTTTGACCAATGGAATCTTCTTATTTCGCAACTCTTTGATTTCACGTGCTAGGATCTCTACCGGCTCTTCCTCATATGTCATTTCAGGCTGAATCTCAATATCTTGAACTTGTATGACGTGGGTTGGATCTGAGCGATACCTCCTTAGCATCGAAACATGGAAAACATCATGTATTTTATTTAATTCAGGTGGTAACGCCAACTGGTAAGCTACCGGACCTACCCGTTTAATAATTTCATATGGTCCGATGAATCTAGGGCTTAGCTTGCCTTTTTGTTTAAATCGTAACACTTTCTTCCAAGGAGAGACTTTGAGGAACACTCTGTCACCTACCTCAAACTGTATGTCTTTCCTTTTTAGATCCGCGTATGATTTTTGCCGGTCCGCTGCTGCTTTTAATCGGTCTCGAATGATTTCTACCTTCTCTTCAGTTTCCTTAACTATATCTGGCCCCAACATCTTTTCCTCACTCAATTCTGTCCAGCAAACTGGAGTTCTGCATTTTCGACCATACAGTGCTTCGTAAGGTGCCATTTGTATGCTGGATTGATAACTGTTGTTGTACGCGAATTCCATTAAGCTTAGGTGTTTGTCCCAACTACCTTTAAATTCTAAAACGCACGCCCTCAGCATATCTTCTAAAATTTGAATCACTCTTTCCGACTGTCCGTCTGTCTGGGGATGAACTGTTGTGCTGTGGTAAGTTCGAGTTCCAAGGGCTGTTTGTAACTTCTGCCAAAAATTTGACGAAAATTGTGGGTCTCGATCGGATATGATCAAAGTTGGAACTCCGTGGAGACGTATAATCTCTTTGATATACAAGTCTGCCAACTTGTCTAGCGAGTAATCCACATGTACTGGTATGAAATGAGCGGACTTAGTAAGCCGGTCTATGATTACCCAAATCGCGTCATGTTTGTCCCTTGTCATAGGCAATCCTGTGACAAAATCCATAGTAATACGATCCCATTTCCAGGTTGGAATCGTAATAGGTTGTAGTAGCCCTGAGGGTAGTTGATGTTCCGCCTTCACTTGCTGACAGGTTAGACACTTCGTTACATGATCAACGATATCCCTTTTCATTCCTGGCCACCAATAATACTCCTTTAAGTCCCGATACATTTTCGTTACTCCTGGATGCATTGTATAAGAACTGTTATGAGCTTCTTGCAAAATCTGTTTCTTCAGCTCCTTGGACTTAGGTACCACCATTCTCTTCTTGTAGTAGAGAATACCATCAGGACGAATTTGATAGTCTCCTGTACAGTTCTCCTGCGCCTGTTGACTCCACTTCTTCACTTGTTCATCTTCCTTCTGAGCCTCACGTATTTGTTGATGTAAATTAGGTCGCACGTGCATTTCTGCAAAGATAGCTCCATCTTCTGTAGGTTTTAACGTTACCCTCATAGCACTTAGCGCTTGCATTGACTTCCTACTAAGTGCATCTGCTACGACATTTGCTTTGCCCGGGTGATAATTAATCGTATAGTCGTAGTTGGCTAACCATTGCATCCATTTTCGCTGTCGCAGGTTTAAATCTTTCTGCGTGGGCAAATATTTCAGGCTTTGATGATCCGTAAAGATGTAACATTTTTCCCCGTATAAGTAATGCCTCCACGTCTTGAAAGCCAAAACAATCGCTGCTAGCTCTAAGTCATGCGTAGGATAATTCTTTTCATATGGCTTGAGCTGTCGAGAGACATACGCAATGACTTTGCCTTCCTGCATCAATACACAACCTAACCCGATATGGGATGCATCGCTATAAATCACAAAATCTTTTCCTGATTCTGGTTGTGTAAGAATAGGCGCTTCAGTAAGTTTTTGTTTCAGCTTTTCAAAGCTCCGTTGACAAGCGTCGGTCCACTGGAATTTGGCATTCTTCTGAAGTAGCTTGGTCATAGGTACGGCGATCATGGAAAACCCTTTGACGAATCTCCGATAATATCCTGCTAACCCCAAGAAACTACGGACTTCCGTTACTGTTTTAGGTGACTTCCATTCCAATACTGCTTCTATTTTCTTGGGATCAACCCTTATTCCTTCTGCCGATACAATATGTCCCAAGAAAGCTACTTCTTCCAACCAAAATTCGCATTTGCTGAATTTAGCGTATAACTGCTTCTCACGCAGGGTTTGCAAAACAATTCTAAGGTGACGATCATGATCCTCTCGATTCTTTGAATACACCAATATGTCGTCAATGAATACAACCACGAACTGATCCAAATACGGGTGGAAGATTCTATTCATCAGATCCATGAATACTGCAGGTGCGTTCGTTAATCCGAAAGGCATAACAATGAATTCATAATGTCCATAGCGAGTTCTAAATGCGGTTTTTGATATGTCTTCATCTTTAATTCTCAATTGATGATAACCCGATCGTAGATCAATTTTTGAAAAGACTCCAGCACCTTTGAGTTGATCAAACAGATCATCTATGCGAGGTAACGGATACTTGTTTTTGATGGTCAGCTTATTAAGTTGACGGTAATCTACACACAACCTTAAGGATTCGTCTTTCTTTTTCACGAACAATACTGGTGCTCCCCATGGTGGCACACTTGGCCTTATGAACCCCTTGTCTAAAAGTTCTTGTAGCTGTACCTTTAATTCTTTTAGCTCCGCTGGCGCCATTCGGTAAGGTGCGATGGATACTGGTGCAGCTCCCGGGTACACGTCTATGATGAATTCCACCTCTCGTTTAGGTGGTAATCCGGGTAAATCATCAGGAAATACGTCGGGAAAATCGCATACAGTAGGTATATCTTGTAACTTTGGTGCCTCTTCTTTCGCTACTAATGCACATACCAGGTATGCCTCGCAACCTTTTTGCACTAACCTCTTAGCCGTCATGGCAGAAATGATGTTAGTTAGATAATCCTTCCTTTTTCCTACTAGGGTCACTTCGTCACCGTCTGCAGTATACAAGGTAACTCTCTTCCGTTTACAGTCAACTAGTGCATCGTGCTTGGCCAACCAATCCATCCCAAGAATAGCATCAAATTCTTGAAATGGTAGTTCAAATAAATCTCCCCAAAAGATATGTCCGTGTATCTCTACGGGGCAATCTTTCACTATCTTCCTAGTAATCACCTCATTTCCTAATGGGTTAGTAACTAATATTCCCTCTTTCTCTAGTTCTACCTTTAGGTCCTCAAGTTTTTCATTTTTCGTGCATATATATGAGTGTGAAGAACCTGGATCTATTAAAACGTAAAGCGGAACCCCAAACATAGACAACTGACCTGCAATCACGTCTAGCGCTTCTTCGTCTTCTCGCCCCCTCATAGCATACATTCTAGCAGGAGCCCTTGCTTCTAGTCGATTCACTGTTTCAGATTGCACACGCGACGGATTTTCGCTCCTTCCTCTGCCTCGGCCTCGACCTGCTGCCGCTTGTGATCTCTCAGTATCCCTAGGTAGATTCTGTATTCGCTGGGGACACTCTCGTATAAGGTGGTCTAAAGATCCACATATATAACATGCAAATGTCCGACCCCAACATTCTCCCGTGTGACGGCGTCCGCATTGATCACAACATGGATTATTATTTTCGCCTTCATTACCTCTTGGACCGATAAAGAAGTTACCTCCGCTTCGGCTGAATCCTCTTCCTTGTTCTCTTCCAGATCGTCCCGTACTAGCGACTGAGGTAGTTTGACTTAAGCCACCGCGAATCGATCCCTGGCTATAACCTCGACGTTGACCGCCTCCCGTGGAACCACTGCCTCGGAATCGTTTCCCTGATGATTGGTAGGTTCCCGAATAGTTCTGGGTACCTCTCTTCTGTTTCATCTTCTGTCGTCTATTCTGCTCGTCAGACTGACATTGCTCTACTTCTAGAGCCCTATTGACCAACTCGGAAAATTCTTTGATATTAGCACCAATTAGCTGCATCCTAATCTCATTATTCAATCCATCCTGGAACTGCTTACATCTATCATGTTCGTCTTCAATTGTCTTCTTGGCATACCTACTCAGCCTAGTAAATTCCCTCTCGTACTCAGCAACGGTCAGTCGACCTTGCTTTAAGTGTAGAAACTCCTTTTTCTTGGCATCTAGGTATGCCTCCGATATAAACTTCCTCTTGAACTCATTCACAAAGAAATCCCATGTTCTCTGTTCCGGTGAAACTCGTTGGTGAACTGTGTCCCACCATATATATGCTTCTTCCACTAATAAGGAAGTAGCACATATCACTCGCTCTTCTGGCGTACACTGTAACTGATCTAAGGCTCGTATTGTTCCTTCCAGCCAATACTCGGCTGTTGAAGAATCATCGTCCCTTCGAGCCTTAAACTCCTTCGCACCATACTTTCTTATCTTTTCTATTGGGGGTTTCCTTTCCCCTCCTACAGCAGGTACTGGTATGGGTGCTGGCGCTGGGGGTGGGGCTGGGGCAACGCCGGCTATCTGCCAAAATACGGCAGCCATTTGTTGCAACATATCATTGGGAATAGGAGCATCAGCGGGTGGTTGCTCCGACGCTGATGTCTTAGATACATGCATTTCTACAACTCGGGAGGCCTGAGATTCGGCCTCCTCCTCTATATCACGCTGCGCTGCTTGCGACATCTAAAGAGTAAACATATACCATCCCATCATTATTAACGACCCAGACCAACAGCATTATCTTATCCTAAGTGGCATGTATATAAATATAAAATTCTTAATTAACACATATACAACACAACTTTTATTTATTTTCAAACACAAAGTTTTACAATATTAAGAAGCCCTTATATACATTGCAAAATTTAGGACTCCATGAAATCGTACAATCTCTTATTTACTACAAGATATCTCGTTTTACGTCGGTAATGGCCACTCCCGACATAAAACGTACATCCTCCTATGTTGGATTACCCAGAAGCGGCTAAACCTTAGCTCTGATACCACTAATTGTAACACCCCTTCCCAACCTACATGTGTAAGCTGAGTAGAGGTGCCACACTATCCTAATTGTTGCTACCAACTGATTTTTACAGAAATTTTGCCATAGTTCCGCCTAGAAATTTGGATCCCAAGTGTCGTCAAAACTTTTTTTTTCTGATTTTTGAAAACATTTTACACATACCAATGTGAATAAGAATACCATCAAATTTAATGCACTCCCAATGAATCCACCTTATACCCTCAACTATAAACCTGCACGAAGAGTTCACACTTCTAATATAACATAAAATAAAGATTTATGATTATTACATACTACTAACATACAATTATAACATAGAAAATCTCTTTTATATTTATTCATATACATGCCACAACTATCGACTCATAATGGAACTAAAAGATCTACCCCTGAGATTTGCTGTGGTCTGGTCGTTGCTTCCCCAAGATTTATCTACTGCTCCGAACCTACGAGTCAAGGAAAACTTAACTCGCTGAGCGTTGTCGCTCAGTGGGTACTTTACCAATAAAAATAAAAGTAGTACATGAAAGTATTCGAAGTAAAAAGGAAATAATAAAATCAACAATCAACCAACATTATACCAATAGAAATCGTGATACATTCAGTATGATATGTTTTCAATAATGTAAAATCATAATTCAAATTCATTTGCATTATATAGTTCAACGAAAAATAATATGTCTTTGATCCAGGCTCTACTGGGATATAGGGAACCATAGTGATAAGGCAGTGGCCCTCACCACTGTAACATAGGTGGCCCTCACCACCGATATCAGATCACAGGAATGGCCCTCACCATCCTGGTTATAACCAATGGCCCTCACCATTGGCCCCCAATGGCCCTCACCATTGAGTTCAGATCATATCAATTCAATCACAATATCAAGCAGTACTGCATAAGTTAGTATAGTGCACCATACCCTTATCTACCACTCCCACTATCCAGTAGAGCAAAAAGATTAAAATGATTCAATTTAAGTCTCAAACCTCATTTTAGAATGACTCGCAAAATCATTTTAAATTCCCATCGCACTTTGCCATTTATGCCGCGCAACACATTCTTTAGTCAAACCATTCCCCTTTTTCACATATTTAATATCCACAATAAACATATTAAACATTTCAAAGCATTCCTCAAAAGATCACAAATTGACCAAATGAATAGTGTTGCGGCGAGACAAATCGGCAACGCAAAATGGCATGACCAAATGAATAGTAAAATCTGGGTTTTCGTCAAAATTTCAGTCCACTTCAGTCATGCATTTGACCAAGTAAATGATCTTATTTTTAGCTGCAATTTTACAGAAAACTTATTTCATATGTTGACTAATTGCATGTAAAATTTCGTTGAAAAATTCATTCATTTGCTGCCTCAAACGATTTCCACAAAAAGGTCCAGAAAGCTGTCTTTTTGGGACCATTTCGGCCCAAACACATAAAATGCATAGGATAGTTTATTTTTCTTTTGCAAATCAATATTAAGGCTTCTTTAATGGTAAAGTGAAGATTCAAACACTTCCCTTTGACAACTTTTGCATGTTTAACTCAAATCAATATATTTAAGCATCAACAACAAAACTTTCATAAACCAAAGTTTGTAAAGCATCAAACCAAAATTTATTATTCAAAAGTAAAGTACCAAACTAATTATTCAAAGGTAGAGTACCAAACCTTATTTCTTTAATTCCTCTTGGCTTTTCTTTCTTCTCCTTCTTTAATTCTTTATTTCTCCTTCAATCAATTCAAGATACAACATAAACCTTAGAATTTCAAAATAATAAATTATCCTCTATTTCTTTTCCAACCGAAACCCCTAATCCAACCTTATCAATCTTTCTACATCTTGATTCTTCCATTTAATCAATTAATCTCATCACTTACTTAATATTATTTTTTTTCAATTCCATATAAGACTCTAATTCCCAATCTTCCAATAAATATATAACTACCTAAAACTAATACTAAAATTAAAGTCTACACACTTAAAAACCTTAGAACTTACCTTAAAAATCAAAGTTTGAAGAAACTTGGAAGTCCCTTGGTATTTTCTTTTGTTGGCCGAAATTTGCAAGTGGAAAAGAGAGAAATTGGTTCTTCATATCACATATATTTATATACAAAAGAAATGATGATCACCTTGCCCACTTGTCCACTTTTTCTCTTTCTTCATTTATTACACATTTATTACACATGCTAAATGTTTTCTTTTGATTGGCCAACCTTTGATTTTTATAACTTCCTTTTTCCTTTACTTCTTTCCACTTGTCTCTCTTCCCATTGGATCTCATAAAGTTATCCCGGGTTACCCATCCGGTTCCGACACGAAACCGAGCCACATTACGTTCCGGCAATTAATCGATCATATCTTTTAAACCGTATAGTTCCATGAGTCAAACTATATATAGTTTTGATCCTCTCGACCTCTACTTTCTATTTATAAGATCTATTTTAGGTTTCCAAGTCATTTTGAAAAATTACAGGTAAGCCCTCAACTTTTTACAAAATTCCCTTTAGGTCCTATTTTTGCTCGGGTTTTCTCCGGCTTCGTTTCTACTGATGATCATTTCATATTTAACCTCTCGCCATTCTCTACGTACTCACGTCTTTATTTCCTACCCTAAATTCATGTATAACTTTAATTGGTAATGACCAAAATGCCCTTAGTCAACATTTCTTCATTTTTCTTTAACGGGACATTTCCTGGAAAAACCGTTACACGTCGTTGCGATCCGGTTTTTCTCTACATTCCATTTTTGAAATCTGTTATATGCATTATTAAGAACATCCGGTGCAACTTTCTTTGAAATTACATCTACGTCCCCAAATTTATTAAAAATTACAATTATGTCCCTTTTGTCATACAACCTTATCTAGGGCTGTTATCAAGAATTATCTTCTCCTTTTCCCTACTCTCGCTATGCGCGTGTCTACACTGCATAAATGCAGTAGGCGGATGTGACAGGCTCAGAATCATCATCACTATCAGTTGAGTCCCAAAACTCGCTTACAACACAAATTGCTACTTCTTTACCAACCACAGCCTATTCAATCTTCCTAAACACCACTTCTTCTTTGGTTGTCTCTTCATCTACATCTTGGAAAGAAGATAGCACAAATCTTTCACCCAAACCCCCTCTAATCATGAAAGTAGCCGGCGGTGGTACTTTGTTGAACCTTGGCAATGGATTGTCCCTGGTGCTAGGCTTGTTGAGTTTGGGCAGCTTTTCACTATCAATTAAATTTTGGATCTCATGTCTCAGCCTTAAACACTTATCTGTCTCATGCCGTTGCATTTGATGGAATTGGCAGAATGCCTTAGCATCAAAGTTAGGTGGAAGAGGATTGGGCAAAGGGCAAGGAGTCAAGGGTTGTAACAATCCCTTCTTTTGTAGCTTATTAAGAACCTAAGACAGTAGCTTCCCCAATTTTGAAAATTGCCCCCTTCATCCTTGACCAATTGCATTAACATAGACTGCTTTTTGCAGGCTCTAATTGCCAGACTGGTAGTTCCCTTTCTCATTTCTTCTTGTAGAAAAATGGTTCTTCTCTCTTTCCCATTCTTCTATTTGCAAGCCAGCTTGGATGAGATCTTTGAAATCTTAGATGAGTGTATGAGACATCCTTTCATGAAGACTAACACTCCTCTCACAATCATCCTAATCTGATTCGATTCATCGAGCCTTTTCTTGAGCAATGCAGCTTTATTTCTCCACCATTTCACGTAATCAACAAAGATCTCATTTAGTCTTTGCCTAATGGACTCAACTTCCATCAAAGTAACCTCTAATTCAACATTATACCCATATTGTTGGATGAAGGCCTTGTATAGTAAATCCCAGCTTTTTTGAGTACCATTCTCTAAGGTGTTGAACCAATTCTAGAAAACATGGTCTAATGAAAGCATGAAGTACCTTAGAGTTTGATCCTTAGTAGCTTAGGCAGACTACATAGCAGTGATGTATTGTGTAATATCCCTACACCCAATATACATACACCACATATACACTCTCACTACAAAAAAACACGTTATCTGCGACGGACATAATCCATCGCAGATCCGTCGCAAATCAAGATTTGCGACTGATCTACGACGGATACGATCCGTTAATAAAAAAGGCATCGCAGTTTTCAATTTTGCCACAGGCCATTGCAGATTGCGAGGGATTTGCTACCACTAGGCTGTTGCAAATTTGCCACTCAAATTTTCGCGGGCAAACAGTAACTGTCGCAGAAACCGTCGCTAATTGGTAGCAAATTTATCTTCCTGCCATTTTCAAGGTCATAGTATTCCGTCGCAGATTGTCGTTGCAAATTTTCCATGGACAGAGAAAGAGAGAATTTTTCAACTAGTGGCCTATGAACAATCCAGCTATTTAATAATTCATACATCACATATTTTTACAGATTTCATAACTAAAACATATTTATTCAGTACGTATAAAAGTTCGGAAAGCTCCGAGTGTAAATCTTATTGTTATGTTTTAAGTTTTGAAAGAATCTTTACTTGTAACACCCCCATATCCAATGCACACACACTACAACCACAACAATGTAGCATAAGTGCACCAAACATAAGGATGCTACGGTTTCCTTAACATTCAAAACATTTTAAAACTTGATAACATATCCATATCATTATATCTTATTAACAGAATAGATCATTTACTTATAAAACAAAACATATTAGTTATATATATATATATATATATACATTTATATATATATTACACAGCGGAAGTTATAAAATATGTATATATATGAAAACATTTGAATACATATTTACTATTATACATATATTTACATTATCAACAATACTTTACACAATATAAAAGATTTATACATGATTGGCAAGTCAGCTCTGATCTTTAAGCTCCCAACATCAACTCTTCAATGTCTACTCTCACTTGGTCTCGAAGAGCTCTCGGGTTCGATCCTATCAGTTCTATCACCTGCGCGATTAAACACTATCGCGCTAAGCCAAGGGCTTAGTAAGATAAAACATGCAATAGACATGCTTAAATGTTATACAATGCCAATTCTGATATATATCATATATGTAACAACATAGATGCAAAGCTAACAACATACCTTTACATTTCATAACCTAACATACATATATGTATCTCACAATTCAACATCTTTGCATATATTTTATTAGTTAATCATTTAATCATCCATGAACAACACTAAGCAAAGACAAGCATGGGCCCAAGACACACTAATATGCCATTCAATTTTCAGAGTTAATGCTTTGGTTTTGTTATCACATTTATCAATATCAATATCATATACCCAACTAGGCTTCAAGGATTAAGTTCAACCAAGCTTCAAGGGGAGCAAAGCATGCTAAGCATCAACCCAACTTGGCTTCAAGAACTAACCCAACCTAGCTTCAAGGGTTGTAACATCTCAATTAGGCTTCAAGGATTCAATCCAACCTAACTTCAAGAGATTGTTACTATCATTAGGCATGCCACCAACAACAAACTCTGAAAATGGAATAACACATTAGCCACACAATCCATTTAGTTTTCATTCTCAATTCTCATTATCATATAGGCAAACATGCCTCATTTATCTCCATTAAATCACCTTAGCCAATAACAATGGCTTCACATTTCATTTCACAATATAACACTTCATTATTCAAGTGTATATTTATCTCATATAGCACCATTCATAAATATCAACATTTCATTCCATATTAATCATGAAACACATTGCCATTCAAAGTGCATAACATAACATTGTTAATTCTCAACAATGCAATTAGGGCAAAACACAATTGACATGATTCATAGCTTTAGGACCATCCACATTCATTTGATTAGATCATTCTTGTGTTTGAAACATGTTTATAATGTTTATGTTTAAGTTTAGGAACAATGGAACTTTTGAAGAATTTAAACCATGCAAAGAGAACCAAGAAATCAAACAATGTTCAAATCATTTGAAAGGCACGCCCAACTCACTTGATAGACACGCCCAACCATCTTGAGTGACACGCCCGTGTCCTTAAAAAGAAAAGAGGCAGTAGCTTCCTCAAATAAATGACACGCCCAACACTTTTGATGGACACGCCCGTGTCCTTAAAACCAAAAGAGACAGTAGCCAATCCAAATAATTGACACGCCCACTCTTCTAAGGGACACGCCCACTCCCCTACAATTTATTTTGGCCGTGTCACCAAATCACAAAACATTAACTAAAACCAACATTTTCTCAATTACACTCAAACACAATATTCATCATATAACATATTTCACATGAACATAATCAATGTTCTAAACACATATTCATCACAAAAACCACTTCATCACACATTAATATCACAATTAAACATATATTCACCACAAAACCCTAGAATCCAACATCCTTCTCCCTTCATCCAAATCAACAACCATCATTTCCAACAACAACCTTCAATCAAACTCATAACTTAAAATCAATTTAACATTTGAAAGCACAACCAAACACATCTCAAATCCACCAAATCACAAAATCATCAAACCCTACTTTACTTCCAACACAACTTCCAAATAAGTAAAGAAAACAAGAAAATACTTACTTGAAAAGAAGAAATTCCCCAAATCCTTTGTCAAAACCTTGAATTGCTTCATCAACTTGCTTCTATCATCAAGAACACTTCTCTTTTCCTTTTGCTAATGGAGAGCCGGCCACTTCATGAAGAAAGAAGACAATGATCAAGATACAAAGTCAACTTTTGCTTTTAATCTCCACCAAGTGTTCTTATCCAAGCAATTACTAAAACACCCTCAATCATATAACTAACCTTTGTCTCATATAAGTCCTTATATGTAATTTCATTAACAACCAAAAATATCTTCTTCCACTTAACCATCACCTTGACTCTTCATTTGACCACTTTATATGTTAGATATATCATCATATACACAACATATACATTTGTCTCTAAACCCTAATTCTTTCTCCAAAACACATATGCACAAGCATTCACTTTCCAATTTCTTTTCTTACCCCATCATATGCATACAATTCAATTAAACAATAACAACAACACAACAACAACAACAACAATATAATCAAAACTTCTAAGCCACATAGGAGGATATTACAATTCTCCCCCTCTAAAAAGAAAATTTCGTCCTCGAAATTACCTGAAATTAACTCTGAAACAACTGAGGATATTGCTCTCGCATCGTTTGCTCATTTTCCCAAGTTGCTTCTTCTTTCCCATGGTTCTTCCAAAGAATTTTCACCAATGGCACTCTCTTGTTTCTCAAATCTTTCACATCACGTGCCAAGATAGCAACTGGTTCCTCTTCAAAAGTCAAGTCTGGGCTCACTTCAATTGATTCAAATGGCAACACATGAGATGAATCCGACCTGTACCTCCTCAACATAGAAACATGGAATACATTATGAATACGATCCAACTCAGGTGGCAAAGCAAGTCGATAAGCAACTGGCCCAACTCTTTCTAACACTTCATACGGCCCAATGAAACGAGGACTCAATTTTCCTTTCCGACCGAACCTCAAAATCTTTTTCCAAGGAGACACTTTCAAAAATACCTTATCTCCAACATCAAACTGAATGTCTCTCCTTTTCAGATCTGCATAAGACTTCTGTCGGTCTGAAGCTGCTTTTAACCTGCCTCGAATTAATTTAACTTTCTCTTCAGTTTCTTGAATCAAATCAGGACCAACCAACTTATTATCTCCAAGCTCATTCCAGCAAAGAGGTGTCCTACACCGTCTGCCATACAATGCTTCAAATGGTGCCATACCAATGCTGGATTGGTGACTGTTGTTGTAAGCAAATTCCACAAGAGGTAAAAATCTATCCCAACTTCCAGAGAAATCGATGACACAGCTTCTCAACATATCTTCAAGAATCTGTATCACCCTCTCTGACTGTCCATCCGTCTGTGGATGAAAAGCAGTACTGAAGTGCAGTCGAGAACCCATAGCATAATGCAAACTCTTCCAAAATCTTGAAGTAAACCTGGGATCTCGATCAGACACTAAAGAAGTTGGAACACCATGCAGTTTCACAATCTCCTGGATATACAGCTCAGCCAATCTCTCCAAAGAGTAATCCATCCGCACCGGAAGGAAATGAGCTGTCTTAGTCAATCTATCCACAATCACCCAAATGGCATCATGTTTCCTTTGTGTCAATGGCAATCCAGACACAAAATCCATTGTCACTCTTTCCCACTTCCATTCAGGCACTGACAACGGTTGAAGCAACCCGGTTGGAACTTGATGCTCTGCTTTAACTTTCTGACAAGTGAGACATTTCGATACAAACTCAGCAATGTCTCTCTTCAACCCAATCCACCAATAATGTTGTCTCAAATCATTATACATCTTCGTATTACCCGGATGCATAGCAAACACTGACTGATGAGCTTCTTCTAAAATGACTCTTTTCAAATCAGCATCATCGGGTACACACAATCTGCTCTTGAACCAGAGACTCCCATCATCTCTCACAACAAAATCTCTAGTCTTCCCAATCTTGCAATCTGAAATAATCTTCTGAATCTTCATATCAACCAACTGAGCCTCTTTGATCTGATCTAACAAAACTGGCTTCAATTGTAACTGTGCCAATAATGCACCATCATCACAAGGTACAAAACTGGCATGCAATGCTCTCAACTCAACAAGCAACGAGAGCGAGTAAACTGTTAAACCAGCTAAAGACTTCCGACTCAAAGCATCAGCAACAACATTTGCTTTACCTGGATGATAGTCAATTAAGCAGTCGTAGTCTTTAATCAATTCTAACCATCTTCTCTGG
This sequence comes from Garcia nutans, assembly GCA_947685225.1. Taxonomy (NCBI): domain Eukaryota; kingdom Viridiplantae; phylum Streptophyta; class Magnoliopsida; order Malpighiales; family Euphorbiaceae; genus Garcia; species Garcia nutans. The sequence goes on from CANTUV010000005.1 coordinate 21,776,738, forward strand.
CGAAGATTGAGTTCTTTCTGGACACCCAGATACTTCAAACTCTTGTGATCAGTGTAGATGAAACATTTCTCTCCAAACAAATAGTGGCGCCAAATCTTCAATGCAAACACAATGGCTGCCAATTCCAAATCATGGGTAGGATAATTAAGCTCATGCGGTTTCAACTGTCGAGATGCATAAGCTATAACTCTCCCTTCCTGCATCAATACACATCCCAAACCTCTATGTGAAGCATCACTGTAGATCACATATGGTTTGCCTTCAACAGGTAAAGTTAAAACAGGCGCTTGAGTTAACATATCTCTCAACTGCTCAAAGCTAGCCTGACACTGATCCGTCCACACAAATCTCACTCCCTTACGAAGCAATCTGGTGAGTGGAGTAGCTATCAAAGAAAACCCTTTTACAAACCGCCGGTAATAGCCTGCCAAACCCAGAAAACTTCTAATCTCTGTCACAGACTTGGGTGGACTCCAATTCAGAATAGCTTCAACTTTACTTGGATCAACTCTAATGCCTTCTGCTGAAACAATATGCCCGAGAAAAGCTACCTGATCCAACCAGAACTCACATTTAGACAATTTGGCAAACAACTGCTTCTCTCTCAAAATCTGCAACACAATCCGCAGATGCAAATCATGTTCCTCTTCATTCCGCGAATACACCAGAATGTCATCGATGAAGACCACAACAAACTGATCCAGATAGGGCCTGAACACCCTATTCATCAAATCCATAAAAGCTGCAGGTGCATTCGTCAGACCAAAAGGCATAACTAAAAAATCATAGTGCCCATACCTGGTCCTGAAAGCTGTCTTCGGAACATCTTCAGCTCTGACTCTCAGCTGATGGTACCCAGATCTCAGATCAATTTTGGAAAACACAGCTGCACCCTTCAACTGATCAAAGAGATCATCGATTCTAGGCAAAGGATATTTATTCTTAATGGTTACTTTGTTCAATTGCCTATAATCGATACATAACCTCATAGTACCATCTTTCTTCTTCACAAATAACACAGGAGCTCCCCAAGGAGAAACACTGGGGCGAATAAATCCTTTGTCCAACAACTCCTGTAATTGCACTTTTAACTCCCTCAACTCTGCTGGTGCCATTCTATATGGAGTAATAGAGATAGGAGTGGTACCAGGTAACAATTCAATACCAAACTCCACCTCTCTCTCTGGAGGCAATCCAGGCAACTCCTCTGGAAACACATCAGGGAACTCAGCAACTGTGGCAATGCTATCAATGGGAGAACTCTTCACTCTAGTATCTATCACATGAGCGAGATAGGCTTCACACCCCTTTCTAATCAACCTCCTGGCTGCAACAGCTGAAACAAATAAGGAGGCTAGCTGTTCCTGCTCATTAGATACTAGCACTTCTCTACCATCAACGGTTCTCAAAGAAACAATTTTCTTTTTACAATCCACCACAGCTCCATGTCGAGATAGCCAATCCATACCTAAGATCACATCATATTCCTTAAATGGCATCTCAATCAAATCTCCAAAGAACTCCTCACCCTGCACCCTCACTACACTATCCCGGTGCACCTTACTCACAACCACACTATGCCCTAACGGATTTGTCACCAACACATCAAATCCTAGGGACTCAGCATGCACATCAGATACAGGCAAAACAGATATACTAACATAAGAATGCGTGGAACCCGGATCAATCAAAGCAAGTACTGGAGTATTAAATAAAGAAAAAGTACCAGCTATGACTGCCGATGCATCTGGCTGCCTCTGCATAACATACATCCTCTTGGAAGAACCAACCTCCTCTGGTCTACCCTCTCTGGATGCAGCACCTCCTCTAGAACTGAACCCTGGCCTACCTCCTCGGCTGACACCTCTGCCTCCTCTACCTCCTCTCACACTAGCTCGAGAAGCAGCAGAATCAACTGGCATCTGCTCCTGCCTCTCAGGGCAATCTCTCACAAAGTGGTCTGGTGATCCACACCTGAAGCATACCCCTGCAACACCAGCCTTCCAACAAGGACCACCATGTGGCCTCCCACAATGGATGCAGATGGGAAGAGTGGATCTCCGAATCATCGGGGTCGGAGCACTTGCCACTGAAGCTGCAGGTCTAAATCTCTGCCTCTGGAACTGCACTGACCTACCTGCTGGTCTCTGGCTCCTACTACTCCGAGGAACAAAACTTCCTCTACCCCTCTTCGCAGAAGAAGACCCTGCCTCGAACTGGGGCCTTCTCACTCTAACCTCCTCTTCAGAAGCAACTGCAACTATGGCCTGAGCTCTCTCTACACTCCTAGCTGCTGCAATTAGCTGGGAGAAATCCTGATACCTGGAGCCAGCCACATGACAAATAATTGAGGGCCTCAATCCCTCCTCAAATCGCCGACATCGATCAATCTCATCAGCAATGATACCCCCAGCATACTGACTCAGTCGAATAAACTCTACTTCATACTCAGTAACAGTCTTGCTGTCTTGCTTCAAGCTCAAGAACTCCATTTTCTTCATGTCCTTATACTCCCTAGGAGTATACTTCAACTCAAATTCCCTCAGAAAATCAGTGTAAGACAGTGTTGGAGGATCATCCATAGAGTGTGGCACTGTCTTCCACCAGTCATATGCGTCCTTCTGCAGTAATGACCTGGCATAATCAAACTTTTCCTCAGGGGTGGCTTGTAACTGAATAAAGATTCTCTGCACTTTACCTAACCATTGCTCAGCCACTGCTGGATCAGTGGTTCCCAGAAAATCTTCGGCCCCAAACTTCCTCAATTTATCATACTGTCTCATCTGAACCTGAGGCTGGGGTGGTGGTGGAGGTGGCTGTACTGGTGCTTGTCTCATTACTTCCATCATATGTCTAAACCAGGCTGGCGGAACCTCCTCTCCAGCTGGTCTACCCGACACCGAAACAGGTGCCTCCTCAACACTATCAACCCTAGCTCCCTCGGCAGGAGCAATACTCTCGGCACTACCCTCAACTGACTGTCTTGAGTGAGGATCCATCAACACCTAATACTGCAAACACAACAGATTACATCTTATTAAAGATCAGGGACTGCCAATCTCAAATGTATATGTCATTCAAAACCACTTTTTAAGTAAAAATATTCTTTTTATTACATTTTACCTAGGCTGAGAATCTCAAACCTAGGCTCTGATACCAAAACAATTGTAACACCCCCATATCCAATGCACACACACTACAACCACAACAATGTAGCATAAGTGCACCAAACATAAGGATGCTACGGTTTCCTTAACATTCAAAACATTTTAAAACTTGATAACATATCCATATCATTATATCTTATTAACAGAATAGATCATTTACTTATAAAACAAAACATATTAGTTATATATATATATATACATTTATATATATATTACACAGCAGAAGTTATAAAATATGTATATATATGAAAACATTTGAATACATATTTACTATTATACATATATTTACATTATCAACAATACTTTACACAATATAAAAGATTTATACATGATTGGCAAGTCAGCTCTGATCTTTAAGCTCCCAACATCAACTCTTCAATGTCTACTCTCACTTGGTCTCGAAGAGATCTCGGGTTCGATCCTATCAGTTCTATCACCTGCGCGATTAAACACTATCGCGCTAAGCCAAGGGCTTAGTAAGATAAAACATGCAATAGACATGCTTAAATGTTATACAATGCCAATTCTGATATATATCATATATGTAACAACATAGATGCAAAGCTAACAACATACCTTTACATTTCATAACCTAACATACATATATGTATCTCACAATTCAACATCTTTGCATATATTTTATTAGTTAATCATTTAATCATCCATGAACAACACTAAGCAAAGACAAGCATGGGCCCAAGACACACTAATATGCCATTCAATTTTCAGAGTTAATGCTTTGGTTTTGTTATCACATTTATCAATATCAATATCATATACCCAACTAGGCTTCAAGGATTAAGTTCAACCAAGCTTCAAGGGGAGCAAAGCATGCTAAGCATCAACCCAACTTGGCTTCAAGAACTAACCCAACCTAGCTTCAAGGGTTGTAACATCTCAATTAGGCTTCAAGGATTCAATCCAACCTAACTTCAAGAGATTGTTACTATCATTAGGCATGCCACCAACAACAAACTCTGAAAATGGAATAACACATTAGCCACACAATCCATTTAGTTTTCATTCTCAATTCTCATTATCATATAGGCAAACATGCCTCATTTATCTCCATTAAATCACCTTAGCCAATAACAATGGCTTCACATTTCATTTCACAATATAACACTTCATTATTCAAGTGTATATTTATCTCATATAGCACCATTCATAAATATCAACATTTCATTCCATATTAATCATGAAACACATTGCCATTCAAAGTGCATAACATAACATTGTTAATTCTCAACAATGCAATTAGGGCAAAACACAATTGACATGATTCATAGCTTTAGGACCATCCACATTCATTTGATTAGATCATTCTTGTGTTTGAAACATGTTTATAATGTTTATGTTTAAGTTTAGGAACAATGGAACTTTTGAAGAATTTAAACCATGCAAAGAGAACCAAGAAATCAAACAATGTTCAAATCATTTGAAAGGCACGCCCAACTCACTTGATAGACACGCCCAACCATCTTGAGTGACACGCCCGTGTCCTTAAAAAGAAAAGAGGCAGTAGCTTCCTCAAATAAATGACACGCCCAACACTTTTGATGGACACGCCCGTGTCCTTAAAACCAAAAGAGACAGTAGCCAATCCAAATAATTGACACGCCCACTCTTCTAAGGGACACGCCCACTCCCCTACAATTTATTTTGGCCGTGTCACCAAATCACAAAACATTAACTAAAACCAACATTTTCTCAATTACACTCAAACACAATATTCATCATATAACATATTTCACATGAACATAATCAATGTTCTAAACACATATTCATCACAAAAACCACTTCATCACACATTAATATCACAATTAAACATATATTCACCACAAAACCCTAGAATCCAACATCCTTCTCCCTTCATCCAAATCAACAACCATCATTTCCAACAACAACCTTCAATCAAACTCATAACTTAAAATCAATTTAACATTTGAAAGCACAACCAAACACATCTCAAATCCACCAAATCACAAAATCATCAAACCCTACTTTACTTCCAACACAACTTCCAAATAAGTAAAGAAAACAAGAAAATACTTACTTGAAAAGAAGAAATTCCCCAAATCCTTTGTCAAAACCTTGAATTGCTTCATCAACTTGCTTCTATCATCAAGAACACTTCTCTTTTCCTTTTGCTAATGGAGAGCCGGCCACTTCATGAAGAAAGAAGACAATGATCAAGATACAAAGTCAACTTTTGCTTTTAATCTCCACCAAGTGTTCTTATCCAAGCAATTACTAAAACACCCTCAATCATATAACTAACCTTTGTCTCATATAAGTCCTTATATGTAATTTCATTAACAACCAAAAATATCTTCTTCCACTTAACCATCACCTTGACTCTTCATTTGACCACTTTATATGTTAGATATATCATCATATACACAACATATACATTTGTCTCTAAACCCTAATTCTTTCTCCAAAACACATATGCACAAGCATTCACTTTCCAATTTCTTTTCTTACCCCATCATATGCATACAATTCAATTAAACAATAACAACAACACAACAACAACAACAACAATATAATCAAAACTTCTAAGCCACATAGGAGGATATTACATTACTTTAAGCTAATTTTTATAAAAATGGTTGTCAGCATGTACGTGCCCTAGTATAAGTGAACACATCTCATCTCATATAAATAACCATCTATAATTACTATAATTCTATGCTTTATCATATACAAATAGATTAACACAACTAGATAATTGAGGATTGATTGGTGTAGAAAAAGGATTATTTCATATAGTTCAGTAACTACAGGGACAAAACATGCATCCAATAAGCAATAGAATAAGGTAATTGGCAATTCAAAATTACTGCTAATATGAAAAACTAGATTGCAAAAGAAATCTATATGGCATGATATTAAATAAAATAAACTAACACAAAATTATCCACTCAAAAAGGTAAAATGACAAAATAGAAAAACAGAATTTAGTCGCAAAAACAATGATCTCAAATTTTCTACTAGAAAAAGAACATTCACTCGATCAATATTTGATAGGAGCGATAACATCAAGCTGGGAACCGAGCTTGTCCTCTGCCATCTTCTCAGCTTTAACCCTTAGTTTTGTCAACTGCTTCTTTCTCTCATAGTTCAACTAAGCCCTCTCCTTTCTCTTCTTTTCAAGCTCCTGCAAGGAATAATATAGAGATAGTAAGTTCAGCTTCCCTTTAAAGCTATTTCATGTCATGAAAAACAGAGTACCATGGAAAATTTAGTACTCAAAATTTTCTACATTATATTAATCGATACTACAATTTCAAGCAACATACAGATACAATTCAATAAAAAGAACATTTGTATAGCAATGAAAAATGCTAAATACAAGTGGAAATACAGAAATAATATTCTTAATATCCACAAATCCACAAATATATCAAGGAAGTAAATGTACAAATCTATCTATGGCATCCACGTCCCCTGCTAGAAATGCAGAAATGAAGCATAAGAGTGAGACATAATATCTTCCAATCGTAAAAATGATAAACAATTTCTTTTTGGTGCCTATGAGGGAGGAGTTATAAGAGGGTATAAATAGAAGCTATATTCAGAAATTAATTAACAAAATTCCCACAATAACTACCATCACAACAGCAGATAGACAAGAGCATCAATTGAAAGATAGTAAAACAGCAAGACAGCGACACACCAGCAATTCAGTAGAAAACTACATACCTTGATGGTCTCATAGTGGTTCCATCCAACCTCAGATGAAAGTCTGCCCAACAAACAGTACTTGTGTCCAGCTTGAAGCCTCAACACCCTAGTTTTTTCAAAACACAACAAGAGCAAATGTCAATAACCAGAAAAAAATCAAAGCACTTGTAAGGATATTATAATAATAAAGAACACTCACTTGAGAGCATCAGGGATCACCATTCTTTTCATCTTATCATATGGAGGTGGAATACCCTTATAAACCTTCAAACGTTTAAGGGCAGCCTCTCCACATTTAGTCTTGTGTGGAATCATCCTTCAAAACAATAACAAAAACAAATTTTGAATGAAACGCAAAAGAGAAAACCAAAAACACAAATAAAATGGGTGCCAGCAATCAGAATCAAATGGCACAATAAATACATAGAAAATTATACATCTTTAAACCATTGGGTAATCACATTTTCATAAATGAAAGATAGGATGTTCTCTAATAGTTCAAATTCACCACAAAATTTAAACAGCTGAAAAAAAAAAGAATCCAGAAGAATCAAGATCTTACCACGGATTGTTCGCCAAAGGATCTTGGAAGGAGCATGAAAATGTATGGGCCCATGAGAAGGCTTAGTGTTCATGCGCTTACGCAAGAACCTCATGTACTTCATCTTTTGTCTGACCCATCCACCAGACATACATATCTCCTCGCACCTAATAACCACAACTTTTTGGCCATTCAATAGCTCCTTGGCTAGGACCGACGCAAGCCTACCCAGCATGTGGTGCCTTGCATCCACCACCACCCTCTTTGCGCAGATCCCTTACCCTGAAACCATTGTTTCTCTTTCTCTCTCTCTAGCCTAGCGACAGCTGCTGTATTAGAAATGGAGAATGAGGGAGGAAGGGATTAGGGTTTTTGGAGAGTATATTTGTGAGGGTTTATATGGGTTTGTTTTAAAGTTTAAGCATCTTCTGGCCCTATGCCTTTAACTTAAATGGGCATCAGCCTCATGATATGAGCCCATCAGGTATATTATCATGGACTTTTGATAAAAATATATAAAAAAATTAAAAATAATATTAAATTTATTAGAATTTAAAAAATATTTATTAAAATACTAAAATTTAAAAATATTTATCAAAATATCATATTTTTTTATTAATTTATAATAAATTCATAATGAGTTTATAATAAAATAATTAAAATATTTTTCATAAAAAATAAAAATTTTTAAAAATTTTATAAATAGTATCATTTTTCCTGTTATAACTGCCAATACAATTATAAAAGAATTATACTTTGTTATATATTTTTTAACTTTTTTAATATACTATATTTTTAATAAACCTTTAATATCCCATCAAGTATTTAAGATTTTCATGAAATTATCATTAAAAATTAAAATATTATAAATTTACCATCTCAAAAAAAAATATTTTCAAATTCATTATATTTTTTAATTTATAAATTAAATTTACAAACTATATAAAAAATATATAAATTTTATTATGAGGTTATTTTTCATATGATAACATCTATAATTTTATTATTAAATTATTACAAGGTCATTATATATTTTTATAAAATAATAAAAAAATTCTAATAAAAAAATAAAAATTTTAAAATTTTTTTCATAGGATTTAGTATACTAAAGAAATACTAAATACACTACAAAAAACTCAAACTCTGTCTCTGATATGCTAAGAGCCTCAGTTGCAGAATACATTTTTAGTATGGTTTTAAAGAAATATAGGCGCCAACAACAACCAGCAACAAGAAATGAAGAATATTATCAATATTAATAAACTTTACAAACACAAAATTTGCTTCAGTGAGTTCATTCTTCAATTTTTTCGGACAATTACATCTTGAAAATTAATTGAATCTTTCTTTTGTTGCATTTATAGAAACAGAATGGAATATAATTACACCACACATTATTCAATCCAAGAGAAGAGACAAAAAGCCAAAAACAAACCATGGAAACTAAAACAAGAAAATAGCATAGCTGTAAGAAATTACCTGAAGCTCGAGCAGCTGTAGCCGAGGACTGGACTGTTGTCGTGTCGTCAGTGCTTGTGGAAGGTGGTGTCTGGTGTGTCGGCTTGGCGGTGAGTGATAGAACAGGAGATAGTGGGTGAGCGTGGGTGGCGTCGGATGAAGAAAACGAGAGGGTAGGGAAGAAGACGATAGAAGAAAGGCGTGACTGCTTAATGAAATTGGAGGAATTTGGAGAGAAAGAGAGATGGAAGAGGCTCATTCATGGAAAAAAAATTAAGAACTCCACTTTGGGTTTTGGAGGTTCTCGGCCAAAATTAGGGATAATAGAATTTGGGGGAATAATTTACAAAGAGATAGCAGAAGAGTGGTTCACGTGCTTGGCACGTGTAATATCTTTAAACTTAATTTGCGACTGTGCTGCATATTTGTGACGCAAAGTAAGTCCGTCGCAAATATCCGTTGCAAAATGAATTTTTTCTTACCATTTTTGCAACCATTCTGTGACGGATTTAATTTTCGCAAAAATTTCCCGCGCTACCTTCTCCCGCCAAGCAGCCGCGCCAAATTTTGCGAAGAAAATTTGCGTCCACCAGACAACAGTCGCAGATTTACTACGGATTTGCAACTGATTTGCAACGGCTTCCTCAAAATTCCTTCACTATGTTTATCCGTCGTAAAACCGTTGCAGATCCGTCGCAAATTTGCGACGAAAAATTTCCGTCGCAGATTTCCGTCGCAAATGCCGAATATTTTTGTAGTGTCTATATGTGATATACGATTAGAGGATATAAGAATGTCACAGTCCATTTTCAACAAACAAATCTTTTGACTTAAACATCAAAACATTATCAATTAATCTGAGTAAATTTAAAACATTTAACTTATTTTATAGAAAGTAATAGATGAAACATCCTTTGTTAAAATACATATATATATATATATCTTCATTACCCAAAAGTTTATCCAAAACATATATTTAATAAGCAGCGGAATATGCATATGTATACATCAAAATCAATATTTAAAAAAAATTAGAGTTTATACATGCTGGCAGTTCGTCTCTGATCTTGAAGTCCAAAAATGAACACTTCACAAGGGATCACAAGCCTAGACTCGACTCGGTCAAGCTGAACTCTCCAGCTCAACCGGATCTACCCTGTCACCTACGCGATAAATCACAATCGTGCTAAGGCAGAAGCTTAGTGATACAAACCTTGACAACTATATGATTCAAATGTAATGCCAATGTTAAACATTCAAGAATTGGAAGTAATATGCAAGGATCTCATATTTCATAACATTAAATATCATTATATCATTCAATTATTCCATTACTCATAATTCACATTAAAGCAAAGACAAGCATGGGCCCAAAAGAAACTAATATGCCATTCAAATTCCAAAGTTACTGTTTTGGTCCAATAATCACATTTATCAAGCCTGTAGGTGAATCATTATCACAATGAGGATGATCTCATATGTAACATCCCAACTAGGCTTCAAGGACTAAGCCCAACCAAGCTTTAAGGGGAGCTCAGCATCAACCCAACTTGGCTTCAAGGACCAAGCCCAACCTAGCTTCAAGGGATTGTTACCTCATAGGCATGCCACCAACAACAAAACTCTGAAAATTAAATAACATACTAGGCACACAATTCTTTTAAATTTCATTATCAAATCCATTCTCATTTTCTCATGATCATATAGGCACAATGCCCCAAATATTTCATTTATATCATTATAGCCATCACCAATGGCTTCACATATCATCATTAGGGTATACATAACAAATTACATTATTCATACATATTGAATCTTCAACATATATTTCACATAGTTTACATATTGCAAAACATAGCACTATTCTCATATCTCAACAATATAATAAGTAACTTAACACATTTTCCAACCAAATGTGTTAAATCCCAAAGTCATGTAAATGATATCCTTGGCTTAAGTAACTCAATTCTCTTCAAAACCTAATCCAAAGGTGATTACACATACTCACTTAGAGATACACATAAGAAAATAAGAATAAGAACTATCTAGGGCAAACTCTACACATGACACGCTCAACAACATGGGCATGTCCTTGATTGTGCCCTAAACCCACAACACAGAAACTTTGACATGCTCAATGACATGGGCGTGTCACTGCACTTGTCAATTCTCCTCCAACACAATGGCTATGGCACGCTCAGTGACATGGGCATGTCATTGGACGTGTTAATCCTCTAGCAACACAGTAGCTGTGACACACTCAATGACATGAGCATGTCAATGGATGTGCCACCAACCCAGAAAATAGAACCAACAACACGCCCAAAGACATGGCCGTGTTACTAGGCGTGTCAGACCAAAAACCTAAAATCAACACCAAAAACACTACATCCAACTATCATCTTTCTTTTACCCTTTTCCACTCCAAACAAACTTAACTAAAACCATCAATATACTAAAATAAACTTGCATAACATCAAAACAACTCAATAATGTGCATCAACATACAATCACAACCATATTTTACAACTCAACACATACACAATCCACAACTCTTGTTTTCTTCACCAAACTTAACATTTTCTTCAATCCAACCCCAAAATCAAAGTCAATTAAACCAAACAACATCAAACATACCAAATCAACCATAAACACATCTACAACAACCATTCACCAAACTCAAATACACAAACTCAAGAGAAAAAAAAGAAACAAGTTTGAAACTTACCAAAAGTGAAGAAAATCCTTCAAACTCCAACTTGATCTCTTGAAATCCTTCAATTGCTTGAGTTGGGAATCAACAAAACCTCTCTTTCCTTTTGCTAATGGTGGTGGCCAGCTCTTGGAGAAGAAAAAAGAAGATGAAGATGAACTTTCTTCAAGTCAAAGCCAATCTCCTCTCTTAACCACACAAAAACTCTCTTTAATCTCAACCAAGCAATTAAATATTATAATAATAATAATATCATCTTCCACTTATATTTAATTTCTATTTAAAATAATTAAATATATCATTTGACCAAATCAACTAGTTGACTTGTATATGTTGTATATATCTTCATATATGCAACATATACACACTTCCCTTTCTCGTATCTTTCCACTTAATCATATAAATACTCTAATCATATAATTCAATTTCAACAACAAATATTTCTAAAATTTTAGAGTATCATTTAGGATATTACAATTCTCTCCCTCTACAAATAAATTTTGTCCTTAAAATTACCTGTTCTTAAGTCTAGAATAACTTAGGATACTGATCTCGCATCACTTGCTCACTCTCCCAAGTTGCCTCTTCCTTAGCATGATTCTTCCAAAGAACGTTCACAAGTGGCACTTTCTTTTTTCTCAACTCTTTCACTTCATGTGCCAAAATAGTCATTGGTTCTTCATCAAAAGTCAGGTCCAGACTCACCTCAATAGATTCAACTGACAAAATATGAGTTGGGTCTGACCTGTACCTCTGCAGCATAGAAACATGGAAGACATTGTGAATTCTATCCAATTCAGGCAGCAAAGCGAGTCGATAAGCAACTGGTCCAACTCTTTCCAGTATCTCATAAGGTCTAATGAAACGAGGACTTAGCTTCCCTTTGTGGCCAAATCTTAAAATTTTTTTCCAATAAGACACTTTCAAAAATACATTATCTCCAACACTACACTCTATATCTCTCCTCTTCAAATATGAATAAAATTTCTGTCGATTTGAAGCTACTTTCAACCGATCCTGAATCATCTTCACTTTCTCTTCTGTTTCTTTAACCAAATCAGTACCAACCAACTTACCTTCTCCAACCTCATCCCAACATAGAGGCGTCCTGCATCTCCTACCATACAATGCCTCGTAAGGTGCCATTTTAATACTGGATTGATGACTGTTGTTATAAGAAAATTCCATTAGTGGTAAGAACCTGTCCCAACTTCCAGAGAAATCAATGACAACTTCTCAACATGTCCTCTAAAATCTGTATCACTCTCTCTGACTACCCATTTGTCTTGGGATGGAAAGCAGTGCTAAAATGTAACTGAGATCCCAAAGCATCATGCAAGCTTTTCCAAAATCTCAAAGTAAACCGAGGATCTCGATCTAACACCAAAGAAATTGGGACTCCATACAATCGGATCTCGATCTGACACCAAAGAAATTGGGACTCCATACAATCGCACTATCTCACTAATATACAGCTCAGCCAACTTCTCAAGAGAATAGTCCATCCGGACTGGAAGAAAGTGAGCTGTCTTCATCAATCGATCAACTATCACCCAAATTGCATCTTGCTTCTTCTGAGTCAAAGGCAAATCAACCACAAAATCCATTGCCACTCTCTCCCATTTCCATTCTAGCACTGATAAAGGTTGGAGCAACCCTGAAAGAACTTGGTGCTCAGCCTTCACTCTCTGACAAGTGGGACTTTTGCATACAAATGCCGCTATGTCGTTCTTCATACCTGATCACCGATAATGTTGCTTTAAATCATGATACATCTTAGTACTCCCAGGGTTCATAGCAAAAGCCGACTGATATGCTTCTTCCAAAATTATCTTTTTCAATCTTGCTTCATTAGAAACACACAATCTATCTTTGTACCATAAACTGCCATCACTTCTCACAAGAAAATCTCGACTCTCACCCTTTTGACATTCCAATACAACTTTTTGAATTCTTTCATTTGCCAATTGTAGACCTTTAATTTTTGACCCAATCCGGTCCAATATGTTTTATTTAGTCCTAAATGATTTTTGTTGTCTAATTGGTCCAAAATAATTTTTGCCTTAGTATCTAATTTTTATTAATAAAAAATAAAAATAAACAAATAAATGTCAAAAAATAAAAATAAGAAAAAATCGACGACGAAAAAATCGTCGCGCGGGCACGTGGTCATTTCGCCAGCAGGAATTTCCTGCGGGCGAAATGGCACACGCCATTTCGCGTGCAGGAAATTCCTGCGGGCGACACCCACTCCTCGCCCCTTGCCGCAATTTCCTGCGGCAGATTTTTTTGCCAGTGCATTTTTTTCCTGTGGCAATTTTTTTCGGCAGCGTAATTTTTCCAACGCAAATTTTTTGAAACCTAATTCAATTACATTTTTGTTTCCTTTTCCTATCAATATTACTTGTAATGATTAATTAGGAATAAACCATATGAAACCTCTATAAATAGGGACCAAAGGCAACAAAAAAGGGGGGCCAAAAGGGATAGTGAAAAAGAAAATCCAAATCCGTGAAGCAAAAGCTTGAATTCAATTGATTTTTAAAGTAGCAGAAACACGATTTAAAGGATTAAAAAGGCAAAAAAGGCTGGTCTTTTGACCTTGTTCTTCCAAGAAGCAATTTTTGGTGAAACTTAAAAAATAAGGTTTGAATTCTTAATTTTTTTTTTCACAGTAGCTTAATCATCACTTTGTTTCTTTTAATTCAAAAAATTTAGGACCTCAATTCACTTTTTCTAAGGCTTAAAAATCTTAAATTGTTGCTTTATTTTCCAAAAAGTTTTAAGATATTAGTTTTATTTCTTCAAAACCGTAAAACCAAGATCTGCAATCCAAATTACCAAATCCCAAAATTGTGTTCTGTTTCCTTCTAAGAGCCTTAAAAATATCTTTTTGCTCTTTTGAACCTTAAAACGTTGGTCTTCTTTCATAAAATTCTCAATTGCTTCTTTCCAAATCCTAAAAATAACTCATTACCAGAAACCCTAAATTCAAAAATTCTAAAACCCTAATTCAACTCCAAAACCTAAAATAGGGAACCCTAACCTCCTTAAAACCTTAAACCTTAATTTTTTCTAAAACATTATCCTTTAAAACTTTAAAAAACTATATAAACACAAATATTTAATTTTACACAGTAAGCTTGAAACCATAATTTGATGAGTAACCGTAAACCACAAATCAGAAATGTTTTAAAGTGTCCAAACCTTAGTTTCATGATTTCACCATTCAAATATTAATTTAGTTAATCAAAGAGCTTCATCAACCTTTTATAACATAAAACCTTAATCTATTTTAATTTCTTAAAAACTCACAGTAGCCATAATTTAGACTTTTATTTGCTTTATTCAATTCTATATTTGATTATGCTTTGATTTATTTTATATGCTTTAATTTATTTAAGTTCAATGCTTGGTTTATTTAATTTATCATGGGTGGATGTTTACTTTGATATTTAATATCTTTGACTAATGATTTATTTATTATGAATGGTTATTTACTTTTATCAATTTATTTAGATTTCCAAATGTTGTAAGAGGTATGTTTCCACTTGGTGGGTACCTCATTCGTTGAATATCATGTAATTTAAATTGCTTTTCTATTTTAGAACTAATGTAAAGGGTATGTTTCTACCTTTCGGTGGGTGTCCTATTTAGGCATGTGATGTAAGGACATGTTTCCATCTTCGGATGGGTGTCCATTTATTTTTTTTGCTTGGACATTGCTTTAATTTTAATATATTGATGCTTTCTTTTAATTATTGTGTGTAATATGGATAATTTTGTTATATTTAAGAATTTTATAATATTAAGACCTGTAAAGGAGGCCGGTTCCAATGAACCGGGCGTTGTGGGGGTGCTGGGCCATTTCTCACCTTCCCCACACGTACCCAACTTTCCGAACCCATTAGGGGGTTGGGGATTCCATAGGAATCGAGTCATCCACCCCTTTCATTTTCCTGGCCTGTCAGGGTGGTGAATCCATTTTCTCCGGACTTAGGTCTGTGTTCTCTAAGGCCCCGAGCCTAAACAGTGTCAAAGTTGCAAGAACCATTCCACCGGGAGTGGGGGCGAAAATCCTCACTCACAGTGGCGACTCCATTGGGGATAAGAGAAGTTGATTCCTTTAGTGTTTATATTATTCTATTCTTTCTTATAATGATATTATCCATTGCATCATCTTAGATTGCATCGTGTGCGTGAGTTAGGACGCCCGTGTTACCCATGTTGTGTTATGTGAGGGATACCATACTTTCACTCAAGGTATGGAGATCGAGCATGGCATAACCACTCATAGCCTCGTACCATTTAGTATATACTTGCTATGGGAACCTAAGTCTTTTTACCCAAAGACTAAAGCTCATGTAATTGGCCTAGTTACTTTCCTTAGGTTTTACCCCCAAATGCATGTTGTTTGACTATGGTTAGTTTATCTTGGCTTAAATCATGGCTTATTTGGTTTGCTCTTTTTCTAATATGACCTAAGTACATTGTAAGCTCAAAATAAATTTTTCTTTAAAGTCCAAAAGACCAAAGCTATTTTCAAAATTTTTCAAGATGGTCTTTGGATATAAGACTTTTCTAAAATCAAATAAAAAATTCTTTGGCCCATGGCCCAAATACTAAGCCCAAAATCCATTTTTCTAAAAAATTTTACAATGGGCTTAGAAACAAAAATATTTTCACTCAATCGTTTCTTACAAAGAGCTTGCAAAAATATTTAGGTCAATTATGAAATACCAAAAATCAATTGTGGGCCTAGTTTACACTAAGAATAAATTAACCATGGGTTTGCTTTTGGCATGAACCATTAGTTACCTTTTTTTCAAGTGAGAAATCTATCTATAATAAACCTCTTAATTTCATTTTAATCCAATATAGCATAAAGCTACTACAGTCGGTTGAATGGATTAAAACCTAATTAATAGGAATTATCATGGATTGATTTCCATTTTTTGAAAATATAGCTATTGGTTGAAACGTCCGAGGGAATTATTCAAAAGCAAGATACCCCATGTTGGTATTTTGTTAACCATATACCTAGGAAAAGGGACTCACCATTCATGTATGGATGTTATAAGGTTGGAAGGAACATCCTATTTTTATTTGTTGATTGTTTGTGCATACATGCATACATGCATACATTTGCATCTCATATCATTGATCCTCTCTGGCTCACAGCCCTAGATTACGATAGTTCAAAAGCTTACAATAATCCGACCTACGACGGAGATGAAGTATCTAGCAACGACTCAATCACTTGCTCACCAAAAACAATGGAGCCCGAACAAATTCAAAGGATGGTGGATGAGGCCTTCAATGCCAAGATGGAAGAAATCAAAGAGGCCCTAGTTGAGACCATGAAGAACCAGTTGACTGCAATCTTAGAGAATCATGTCGAGGCATCTGCTAGCACTAAGAAACCAAAGGACAAAGGGAAGACTAAAGTTAGTGAAGTGGTTTTTGATGATGAAAAGGTGATCATTGATGATGAAGATGATTGGGCTCAATACTACCAAGATGTTCAAGAAAAGAAGAAAGAATCGAAGGCTGTTGAGAAGGAAACTATTGAAAAGACCGAGACATTCGATGTTGAAAAGATGATTGCTGATTTATAAAAGAAATTTGAGAAGAAGATGAAAACTGAAGAGATGTCTGAGATTGATAAACTATTTGAGCAAGATGAAGAAGTTCCATACAAGTTCAAGATGCCATCTTTTGCAAAGTACAATGGCACTGGAAATCCTCATCTCCATGTGAAGCAGTACATCACTGCTATGCAATCTGCTCGAGCTACTAAGGCTCAAACTCTAAGGTACTTCATGCTCTCATTGGATCTTGTTGTCCAAATTTGGTTCAATACCTTAGATGAAGGAACATAAAAGAGTTGGGATCTACTTTACAAAGTCTTCATTCAACAATATGGATATAATGTTGAGTTGGAAGTTGCCTTAATGGAAGTGGAGTCCATTAGGCAAAGGCCGAATGAGAATTTTGTAGATTATGTCAAGAGATGGAGAAACAAGGCCTCTTTGCTCAAGAAAAGGCCAGATAAATATGATCAAATAAGGATGATCGTGAGAGGTGTCTTGCCCAATCTCCGTGAAAGGATGTCTCACACTCTTATAAGGGATTTCAGAGATCTTCTCCAAGCTGGTCTGCAAATTGAAGAGTGGGAAAGAGAGAAGAATCACTTTTCAATAAAGAGGAATGAGAAAGGGAATTACCAGTCCGGAAATCAAAGCACGCAAAAAGAAGTTGATGTTAATGTGACCGGTCAAGGAAATAAAAGACAATTCTCAGAATTGGGGAAACCTCTATCTTGGGTTTTTAGCAAGCTGAAAAAGAAAGGGTTGCTGCAACTGTTAGCTCCTCGACCACTACATAATCCACTACCACCAAACTTCAATGTCGAGGCCTTCTGTCAATTTCATCAAATGCGAGGGCATGAAACAGATAAATATGCTCGTTTAAGGCATGAGATCCAAGATTTGATTGATAGTGGCAAGCTACCTAAGCCGGATAAGCCTAATACCAAGAACAACCCTTTGCCTAAGTTTGGAAAAGTACCTCCACCGGCAACCTTCATGGTGGGAAAAGGATTGGAAGAAGATTTTATTTTATCCTCTTTTCAAGATGGGGATATTGAAGATGTGAAAGGAAAAGAAGCCTAACTCAATGAACTTTCCTTAGCTTGAATGTTGCTTTTCAATTTTACTTTCTTTAATTAGAACTATCGTGTTTTTCAAATTTAAAGTTGCCTAAATAAATTACTTTCATCAAAATTTTTGTTGGTCTTTGTTCATTTCGGTGCTCAACCAATGAGGAATCTAGCTTGATGTTCATAAATTAATGTGTCTATGCATCATGACTTGAATGACTTAAGTTGTGTATGCTTACTTAGAGAGGGCTCCTGCATAATTATCTTTGTCTAGGTCCTAGTCAGTCTTAGAACATGCTTTGAAAAACTTTCAAGGTGAAATTGAACTCTACTTATTTAAGGGAGAAATGATCTAGGCATTGTTTGGTTAGCCAACAACTAGTATCCACCCAATTAAATATCAATCCCTAGTTATCCCTTTGAGCCTTCATAAAATTTTAGCTTTCTTTTCATTGGCATATAACCCCAACAACCTGCCCTGAGCTGTTGTGATAATTTTGACAAGTCTTATGATCACTAAGATGAAGAGGCAAGAAGATCAAAAGAAAGCAATGATTAGTCAAGGTCATGAAGATAGTTGAAGTTCTCAAGACCATGAAGATAGTTGATGTTTTCAAGACCATAAGGGTAGTTGAAGTTTTCAAGACCATAAGGGTAGTTGAAGTTCCCTTAATATCTCTAATATATCAAAACAACATTAGAGTAACAAATGATTTATCCCTATTAAAGAATATTTATGTTACTCCACTTATCCATTATTGGAAGCCTAAGTTAGTACAAACAAGATGACTCTTTCAGAGCTAGAACCAAACAAAATAAATAAATAAATAAAAACAAAACCAACAAAAAAAAAAGAGAAGAAAAGAAAACAAGAGAAATGAGAGCAAAAAATAAAAAAGAAAAAGAAAAGAAAAAAAAGAAGAAAAAGAAAACCCAAAATGGTTCAAAAAGCCAACTGAGTTCTCTTTTACCTAAGACAACAAAAGGCTTCCATTTGGTTTATAAGGACGGTTTGAATTGAATTGGTCCAACCCAACTAAAGATTCAATCAAAATTGGAGAAAAGGAGGAAGACCATCCAGTTCTTGAAAGTTCTGTACCTGATAGTCCTACAAGAAAGAAGGAAAAAAATGATAAAAGAAAGGGAAGAGTAAGGAAGAGAAAGTGTAATATCCTCATATATGCCCTAGAAGTCTTGGTTATGATGTTTTTATTGTTGTTGTTGTTATATTGGATTGTATATATATGATAATTGCAAGAGAAAAGAAATTGGGAAAGAAAATAGGGTTTAGAGAGAATGGTATATGTTGTGTATATGTTGATATATATAACATATAAATGGGTCAAAGGAAGAGTCAAAGGAAAAGAGATATTTTTGTGTTGAGTGTGTAATTACTTAAATGGGCTTATATGAGACAAAAGGTGAGTTATATGGTTAAGGGTATTGAGGTAATTTACCTTTAGAAATCTCTTGGTGGAGATTAAAAGATGGAAAAGTATTTGACTTGTGGCTATTTTGTTTTCTTTTCATTTTGGGTGCCGGTGATTGAAGGAGAGAAAGAGGAAGAGAAGTGTTCTTGATGCTAGAGTTCAATTGAAGAGGCAATCAAAGAGTTTGGTTAGAGATTTGTGAAATTTCTTCATCTAAGGTAAGAAATCTCTTGTTTTTCCTTTGTAAATTTTGAAGTTATGTTTAAAGTGAAGTGTGATTTGTTGATGTAATGATTTGGTGTATTTGATATGTGTTTGCAAGTGTTAGAATTGATTTAAAGTAAAAAAATTGGAATTGGTGTTGGTTTGGTTGTGATTATGGAAAAATAAGTGAAGATTGATAGTGGAAAGTCAAGAGTAAAGTTTGAGTTAGGATTTTGAGATGGTTTGTGTTCAAATGTGTTGTTTAAGTGGTTATTGTGATGAATATGTGTTATGACATGAGTTATATCCATTTGAGTGAGTTTGTGTTGGGAATTATATGTTAAAATGCATTTGGAAGAGGGTTGGTTACATTTAGGGTTTATGCATGAGAGACACGTAATTTGGGGCGGTCGCTATTATTCAAGTGCGGTCGCGACTTAGGTCGGGCTTCTGGCCGCGAAACCTACTGTAATAATGTTTTATCTTTTGATTGTGAGGTGCGGTCGCGACTTAGGTCGGGCTTCTGGCCGCGAAACCTACTGTAATAAGGTTTTATCTTGTAATTGTATGGGGCGGTCGTATTCAGGTGAGGCGCGACCGCTAGAAAGGTTCTGTTCACCTTATTGGAAGCAATCTAATCCTACAACAAGATTTTCATATACATGTTAAATAGATCATCCATTTGAGTTGTCAAGGATCAAAATAGATATCATTTGTCTAACATCATTGTTGAATCATGAAATGTGAGATGATATGGAATTGATAATGCATATGATATTACATGAATAAGGTTATGTATTGTGTATTGTGAGGCTTGTGAATGGTGATGTGTATTATGAATAATGTACTTTGAAATGTGATACTAATAATGCTATATATACAATATGAATTGAGATATGAAATGCTATAAAGCCATTGTGATTGGCTATGATGATATAATTGAATGATGTATGGCATGTTTGCCTAATTGATGAGAAAGATTGATAAAGAGTTTGAAATAAGTGTATGTTTAATATGATATTCAGTTTCAGAGTTCTGGTTTTTTTTGGAGGCATGGCTATTTAATGAAAGTTAACAGTCTTGCCGGGTTGAGGATCTCTTCAAATTGAGTTGAATTGAGGTCCAAGAGACTAGGTCTGTTACACTATGATAATTGATATTATGAAATATTAGATTTGTAACAGTCTTGCCGGGTTGAGGATCTCCTCGAGTTAGATGAGTTGATGATCCAAGAGACTGGGTCTGTTAAACTATCCATGGATAGAGATATATATGTATATGTTGCCTACGGGCGTGATAATGGTGTTTATGAACTGAAGCAGTAACTCTGAATTCTGAATATCGTATTAAATACTTGAAGGGCCCATAGGTGTCTAGGTTTTATGTATAACATAAATGTTGTTCTAATGTAATGAAATGTTAATATTACTTATATGATGAAACGGACTATTCACGGAATATTGTTTATTGAGTATGATCTTTACTAATTGTGTGTGTATCATTGATGTTGATTTATTAATACAAATGTGAAACATTGCATTGCACTAAAGCATAACATTAGCATGAATTGTCTTACTAAGCCCTTGGCTTAGCGCGATAGTGTTTAATCGCGCAGGTAATAGAGTTGAACCCGAGAGCTCTTCTAGACCGAGTGAGAGTAGACATTGAAGAGTTGATTTTTGGGAACTTAAAGATCAGATGAGATTTGCCAATCATGTATAACTCTTTTATATTTTGTAAAGATTTTGTTTATATTGTAAATATATATATGTAATGATAAATAAGTACTCAAATGTTTTCATATGTGTACATATTTTATAACTTTCGCTGTGTACTACTTAAATGTATTAATATATCTATAATGTATATTGAGAAAGATGATGGTATTATATAAAAATGTTTTGAATGTTGATGAAAAGCCGTAGCACTCCTATATTCGGTGCACATATGCTACATTGTGGTGTTGTAGTGTGTGTGTACTGAATGTGGGGGTGTTATAGAAAGAAAAGGGAAGAGTAAGAAAAATAAAGAGGAAAGAAAAGGGAAAAGAAGGAAATAAATGAATTTGGGTCTTAAACTTTTTGCAAGGGCAAAGACTGTCCTTATCAAGATCCAGATTAATGCTAAGAAGACAGAAAGAATTTAGAGTCTAGCAAGATTGCCTCCAAGCTGCCTAAAATTCAAATAAGAAAATTGTAGTGTGAGGGATTGTCCATTGTGTCACACCAGCGCCAATCTCAAAATGGCCTTCATTTAACCCATGTCCCTCATAGACCCCATTTCAAGCCTATCAAAGACCTGTTGATCTCTCTTGATAGGTAGAGTCTATTAGTGGAGATAGTTTGGATAAGCATGCATATGAGATAGACAATATCTAAACTCAAATGAGACCTTTGGCCAAGTAATGTGTATGTGCCTATCTAAAGTGCAAAAATTCTTGCTTAAATAGAATTGATTCCCGAGTTTAGTACGGTAACTAGGGTTGTCATGTTATAGATGTTAGACAAATAATCTTAATTTTGATCTTTGACAACTCAAATGGATGATCTATTTAACTTGTGTTTGAGAAATCTTGTTGCAGGATTAGGTTATTTCAATTAAAGGTGAACAGAACATTTATCGCGGTCGCACCTCACCTTAATACGACCGCTCCAAGTAATTACAGAATGAAACCTTGTCACAGTAGGTTTCGCGGTCAGAAGTTCGACCTCAGTCGCGACCGCTCCTACAGAATAGCGACCGGCCAAATATGTGCACAACCGCTACTCAAGGAATTTAAATCATTACAATCACAGTAAGATTCGCGGTGACAAGAACGGTGAATGACTCGACCTCGCTAACCACTATAGCGACCGCCCCATTCAAAGTCGCGACCGCCCAACAATTCAAAAAGAAATTGCTCAAAGAGACAGTAGTGTTCGCGTCCTCAGGTGCGTCCAGAAGTTCGACGCGAGAATATGAGTTCGACCGCGAAATGCTACCACGGGCGACCGCGAGATTCAAATTAAGGCGGACATCTCTTTTGCCCTGTCAGAAAATGACACGTGACATGACCGTTGTAATCCCACTTCAGTATTCAAAAAAGGGCGACCGCACTTTGTGATGCGCGACCGTCCCGACAAACACAGCATGGGCAAGAAACGGTCCGACAAACACATCATGGGCAAGATTCCAGCTGCAGAGCACTAAAATTCGACCGTTGAAGATTTTTTAAAAGTAGCGACCGTCCCTGGTTAAAAGGACGACCGCTTGAAGCATGAGCGCGACCATCCTTGTATGAAGGGCGACCGCGAAGTGCTTCGGACAGTTTAAGTAAAGAGGTCTAATCTGCCAAGACTTTATTCTCAACATCAATAACGGCTAGTAAGACCACATTGGCTATAAATACAAAGTTTCTATGAGAAAACAAAAAAGAGACAACATTGAGAAAAGATTTTCATAGCCAAGCAACAAATTTTCTTTTACTTAAACTTGTATTTGAATTGTTATGAATGTTAGGTGTTAGCATTGAAAACACCATTGTATAAGTTTGAGTGTAAGCTTGGGAAACACTTGGGTTGTGAGAGTGAGCCTAGTAAAACTCTTGTTAGGTTGTGAGAGTGAGCCTTGTAAAACTCTTGTTTGGGTTGTAAGTGTGAGCCTAAGAAAAACACTTGTGAAGTTAGGTGTGAACTTGTGAAAACACCAAAGTTAGAAGTGAGCTTGTAAAAACTTCAAAGATTAGTGGAACCTTAACAAGTTGTTAAGGAAGTGGATGTAGGATTGAAGTAAATCCGAACCACTATAAATCTTGTGTGTTCTTTCTTTCTTCAATTACTCAACCAACTCTATATTCCGCATTTCTTGTTTGTTGAGTTTTTTAAATTGTCATTACTTCTTGAGAAAACCAATTCACCCCCCCTCTTGGTTGCCATCTTGGGACAACAATTGGTATCAGAGCCCTGAGATTTCTTAAACTTAATTGTGAAATCTGATCCACAATGGCAACTTCTTCTTCATCAAGCTCTCATGGAAATCTTAACTCTATTCTTAGACCTTACTTTGATGGAACGGATTACTCATACTGGAAACACAAAATGTATTTGTTTCTAGACAGTGAAGGGATTGAACTATGGGATTTCGTGGAAAATGAGTGGAAATCTCCTACTCATGAAGTTGACGGTATTCAAGTTCCTCTTCCCAAAGCTCAATGGTCAACTAGCAATATCAGAGATCGATTCAAGAACAATAGAGCTGCTTCCATCTTGATGAACTCCATTTCAAGAGAAGAAGGTGGAAGAGTTCAACATTTAACTTGTGCACATTGTATTTGGAAAACACTTGAAAACTACCATGAAGGTACAACTCAAGTAAGATTTACCAAGAAACAAATGCATGTTCATGAGTATGAGCTATTCAAGATGAAACCAAATGAAAATGTCACCGACATGACCAATCGCTTACTTGCAATTGTCAATGAACTAAAGAAGTATGGCAAGGTATATGATCAAGGTGATGTAAACAGTAAAATCTTGAGAGCACTAAGAGCTAGAAAGAACTTTGAATCCAAAGTATCATCCATAGAAGAAGCTCATGATCTCAGCACATTAAGAACCGACGAGCTAGTTGGTAAATTACTCACTTTTGAGCTGCACAGTGAAAAAGAAGAAGATCAAGGTGAGAAAGAAAAGAGAAAACCAATTGCACTCAAAGCAATCAAAGAAGTTGAGAGCTCAAGCAATGAAGGTACTGATGATGAAGATGAAATGGCAATGTTCTCAAAAAGAATGAACGAATGGAAAAGGAAGAAAAGATTACAAGCAAACAAAGGTACACCTCCTAAATTCTCCTTCAAAGATAAAGAAAAGAAAAATGAGGTAAAATGCTATGAATGTGGAAAAACCGGTCACATCAAGTCGGATTGCTACAAATTAAAGAACAAAAGGAAATGGGATAAAGAAAAGAAAAAGTCTCTCAAAGCCACATGGGATGACTCTTCCTCAAGTGAAGAAGAAGAAGAGGAAGGAATTGCAAATCTTTGTCTCATGGCTATTGAAGATGACTCCAATGAGGTAAGTACTCAATCTTTTGATCTTGTAGCACATGATGATATAAATGATATAGATGATAGTGACTTGATTGAGCACATGAATTCTAAAATAGAAAAATATTTCTCTAAAATGATGCTCTATAAAGAGAAAAACTCTAAGTTAGAAAAGGATTTTATATGCTTAAAGAACTCTACCTTAGAATTGAAAACCTCAAATGAACACTTAATGAATACAATAGGAGAATTAAATAAAAGCTCACATGACTTAGAAAAAGTGATTAAAGAGAATGAGGCATTGAAGCATGAACTAAAAGAACTAAAAGAATCAATTTCCAGATTTCATAAAGGAAAGGAAGCATTGAACACATTAATTAATAATCAAAGATCACCTTCCTTGAAATATGGATTAGGATTCAATGGCTCAACCAACATTGCACCTAGCAAACCAACATTTGTGAAAGCATCTACAACTAAAATTTCTGATGTTCATATCAAAGATGCTTGCACCAAATCTAAAAGAACTTCTTATGGTTCACTAGGAAATAAAGCCAAAAATAATTATGCATTGTTGTTCACTAAACTTGTACAAAAGAAATCACATACTTGTAGTTGTATGTATAATGCAAAAAGAAAAATGCAGAAGCATAGGATACCATGGCAATGCACATATTGCATGAAATTTGGTCACAAAAATTTCAATTGTTATATAAGAAAAGCTCATCTCAATTTAGAAGGCACTCTTTCTACTAACCATCAAGGACCCAACTATATGTGGGTACCTAAAAGAAGATGATCAAAATTGTCTTGCAGGTATGCCTAAAATCTACTACCAATGAAAGCACATGGCTTGTGGATAGTGGATGCTCAAGGCATATGACTGGAAATGCAAAGCTCTTTACAAGTATTACCTATAAACATGGAGGTAACGTAACTTTTGGAAACAATGCTAAAGGTAAAATTCTTGGTGTTGGCTCCATTGGTTCCATTGGTAAGGATTTAATTGAAGATGTATGGCTTGTTGATGGTTTGAAACATAACTTGCTAAGTGTTAGTCAACTTTGTGATAAAGCATACTCTGTCAAGTTTGATTCCAAGGAATGCAAGATCACGAATTCAAATGATGTTATCATATTTAAGGGCACTAGAACAAACAACACTTATAATGTCAGCACACATTCAAATCATACATGTTTGATGTCCACTAATGATGATGCATGGTTATGGCATAGAAGACTAGGACATGCTGGTATGGATCAATTGAAATATATTTGTAATGAGAACTTAGTTGATGGCTTACCTAAGATAAAATATGAAAAAGATAGAATTTGTAAACCTTGTCAACATGGTAAGCAACATAAAAGCTCATTTAAATCAAAGAGTGTTATAAGCACCTCTAGACCTTTAGAGCTCATTCATTTAGATTTGTTTGGACCAAATAGAGTTACAAGCTTAGGAGGCAAATTATATGCATTTGTTCTTGTTGATGACTACTCTAGATTCACATGGGTTAATTTCTTAGCTCAAAAGAATGAAGCCTTTAATTACTTCAAAACCTTTGCAAAAAGAGTTCAAAATGAAAAAGGATATGTGATCACATCTATTAGAAGTGATCATGGCAAAGAATTTGAAAATGAAAACTTTGAAAACTTTTGCAATGAAATTGGCATTTCACACAATTTTTCTGCTCCTAGAACTCCACAGCAAAATGGTGTAGTTGAAAGGAAAAATAGAACTTTAATTGAAATGGCTAGAACAATGCTCAACGAATATGATTTACCATCTTATTTTTGGGCGGAAGCCGTTAATACAGCTTGTTACATTGCAAATCGTGTTTATAAAAGGCATTTAACTAATAAAACTTCTTATGAGCTATGGAATGGAAGAATACCCAGAATTGGATATTTTAGAGTATTTGGATGCAAATGCTTCATATTGAATACCAAGGATAATCTTGGAAAATTCTCATCCAAATCAGATGAAGGCATATTCTTAGGATATTCATCATATAGCAAAGCATATAGGGTATTTAACATGAAAACTCTAGTTATAGAAGAATCAATGCATGTTGTATTTGATGAATCATCTAAACTTGATCAAAAGAAAGGTATTTCTTTCAATGACCCTGCAGATACTCTTGAACCTCTTGAATCTATTGATGTTCCAAAGATCAATCAACTTGAAGAAGAGTCTCAAGATCTACCTAAGGATTGGCAATACAAGAAAGATCATCCAAAGGAACTCATCATTGGAGAAACATCAAAGGGAGTAACTACTAGATCTAAAATTAATCACGTTGATGTTAATTTTGCTTTTGTTTCTCAAATTGAACCAAAAAATGTTGAGGAAGCTTTAAATGATGAAAATTGGATAACTGCAATGCAAGATGAACTTAATCAATTTGAAAGAAATAATGTTTGGCAACTTACTCCTAGACCTATAGATCATTCTACAATAGGATGCAAATGGGTTTATAGGAATAAGCTTGATGAAAATGGTCACATCATTAGAAATAAAGCAAGATTGGTAGCCAAAGGTTATAATCAAGAAGAAGGTATTGACTATGATGAAACCTTTGCCCCCGTAGCTAGATTGGAAGCTATTAGAATATTACTTGCTTTTGCATGTCATATGAATTTTAAGCTTTATCAAATGGATGTTAAAAGTGCATTTCTAAATGGACTCATAAATGAAGAAGTTTATGTTGAACAACCTCCTGGTTTTGAAAACTACAAATTTCCTGATCATGTTTTCAAACTTACCAAAGCTTTATATGGATTAAAGCAAGCACCTAGAGCTTGGTATGATAAACTTAGTGCATATTTGCTTGAAAATGGTTTTTCAAAAGGAAAAGTAGACACAACTCTTTTTGTTAAAAAGAATAAGCACAACATTTTGATTGTACAAATTTATGTGGATGACATAATATTTGGAGCTACTAATGAAGCCTTGTGCAAAGAATTTGCTTCTTGTATGACTAGGGAATTTGAAATGAGCATGATGGGTGAACTCAAGTTTTTCCTTGGACTGCAAGTCAAGCAATGTAAAGATGGGATCTTCATCAACCAATCCAAATATACAAAAGAACTCATCAAGAAATTTGGAATGGATGGCTGCAAAACTAGCAAAACTCCTATGAGCACATCATTGAAATTAGGTAAAGATGATAATGGTAAAGCAGTAGATGAGAAGAAATATCGAGGTATCATCGGATCACTACTTTACTTAACTGCTTCTAGGCCTGATATAATGTATAGTGTATGTCTATGTGCTAGATTTCAAACCTGTCCTAAAGAATCACACTTGAATGCCACTAAAAGAATCTTGAAATATTTGAGTGGTACAATGCATTTAGGACTTTGGTATCCTAAGAATACATCATTTCATATTATAGGATTTTCAGATGCAGATTATGCTGGTAGTATCTTAGATAGGAAGAGCACAACAGGAGCATGTCACTTTCTTGGTAATTGTCTAGTTTCTTGGCATAGTAAGAAACAAGCATCGGTTGCTTTATCCACAACGGAAGCAGAATATGTTGCAGCATGTTTTTGTTGCACACAAGTATTATGGATGAAACAACAATTGCTTGACTATGGTAAGGTTTTTAACAATATTTCCATTAAATGTGACAACACTAGTGCTATCAATTTATCTAAAAATCCTATCCAACATTCTAGATCCAAACACATAGATATTAGACATCATTTCTTAAGAGAAAATGTACAAAATCAGAATATAACCTTAGAATTCATAGATACAGAAAATCAACTTGCTGATGTCTTTACAAAACCCTTGAATGAAGATAGACTTAACTTCATAAAACTCAATTTAGGAATGATTGATGGAATCACTTTGAATTAATTAAAACTTTTGCCTATCAATAAGGTTTCTATGTGCATGAATTTAATGTTTCTTAACACAATAGAAATATTTTCCACCTTTCCTTGAATCTTTCATTTTTAAGTATGTAGCGGTCGCTCCAGTATTCTTCAGCGGTCGCTATCCTGTCTGTCAGTTTCAGTCAAACTAATGACTCTGAGCGCGGTCGAGAAAATTTGTGCGCGGCCGCACCAATTTGAATAGTTTCGACCGTTACAGTTACTTTCTTCTCTCGCGAGCATACTTATCTTGATAATGGTCGCTAGACCATAAGTAGCGATCGCACTATCTTCAATCCGCGACCGCACCCTGTATACTCTGCTCGAAAATTTATAACCGTTGGCTGTGTGACAGGTTGCAACTCTTAATATCCAACAGTCAAAAACGGCTATTTTCTTAACTCCATCTATTTAAAAGTAAGTTACATCAAATTTCTTGGATATTTTGCTTCTGAAAACAATCTAAAACCCTAAAATCTTCTCAACTCATCTGCTTCTCAAATCAACCTCTGTTTTCCTGCTCTCATCTGTTTCTTCTATTCTAATGGCTCCCAAAAGAAAAACCACTTCCAAAATAAAGGGACAAGCTAAGAGAGTTCCAGGAATCACCATTAGAGAACCTGTCGTTGAACCTCCATCTCCTCCACAATCAAAAAGGGGTGAGAAAATTCACAAACCTCATCACCAAACCACTGAGGAAGACATTAGGTATGCCATGCTAAAGAAGAAGAAGGTTGAAGGCACCAAATCTCCTTTTGGTGGGATGCTGTCTGCTTTGGGCATCAAGGACGAAATTGAAGGATTGTTGGATGTCCTTGGATGGAGAAATTTTGTCTTTCCAGAAGAGGTAGGTTACTCTAGTCTAAGTAAGGAGTTTCTAATGTCATTCCAGATAGAGAAGAGTGCAAACTCTGCTCTAGGTTGGTACGGGGTAAGGTTCAAACTCTTTGATCAGTATCAATTCATAACCCTTGAAGATTTTGGCAGAATTTGGAACTTCCCTTCTGAAGGTATAACCTCCTACAATGACCAAATCTTCTCAAACCCAACCCTTTCTGATTTCTGGCGAGAAATTTCCATTGAAACTTCCTTTGAAAAGGAATCTAAAGCCAAGCACATCAAATCTCTCACCCACTGGATGCTCCATAGGATTATCACCTATACCATTCACCAAAGAGCAGATGGGAATGAGAAAGTAACCAAGAGAGACCTTATCTTTCTCTATGCTTTCACCCATAACATCAAAATGAACACAACCAAGTTCTTGATTGATACATTTTATCATCATGCTGTTACAAGAACTGGTACCTTCTTCCTATCCTCTCAAGTTACTCAAATAGCTAGACACTTAAACCTTCTGAATGATTTGAACTTAGCTACTTTGAGGAACCCTTTCACTCTAGCCTCCAATGCTATCACAATGGATTACTTAGAGCATGCTGGTTGTGTAAGGAAGATAGAAGGGTCATATGTATACTGCTATGGCAAGAAAGGAGTTATGGATAAACAAAAGAAAAGGCCAAGGTATACAATTGAGGAAGAGGGAGATTCTGTAGAAGTTGCAGTAGAATTACCTCCAAAAGCAACTTCATCAAAAGCTGCTAAAGAAACTGCTTCATCCTCCACACAACTCATCCTCCAAGCAATCAAGACTCTCTCAAGGAAACTCACTAAGTTCAAGAAAAGTGTTTCCAAGAGATTCCAGCACTTAAACAAAAGGATAGACCTTATATCCCACATGCACCATGATCTTTATGACATGCAAGGCAAATTGGACTTGCCTCAATGCAATCTTGAAGATTGGGATATAAGTGATCACACCCAAAGCGTTGCTGAAGAAGAAGAGTCTATTAGCACTA
Organism: Garcia nutans; assembly: GCA_947685225.1. Lineage (NCBI taxonomy): Eukaryota > Viridiplantae > Streptophyta > Magnoliopsida > Malpighiales > Euphorbiaceae > Garcia > Garcia nutans. The sequence goes on from CANTUV010000005.1 coordinate 21,807,368, forward strand.
GCTCTGCCTCTGTTGCACCTCAAGATAAGGGGAAAGCTCCTTTAGTTGAAGAAGAGTTAGAGTTAGATGATGACTCAGAATAGCTTAGCTTTAGTTTGTTTGCATTTTCATATGTTTTCTGCTTTGCACTTTCTGCTTTGTACTTTCCTCCAATTTTAATATATATAATTTGGTACTTTCCCTTTCATTGTTTAGTTAATAATTTTGCTTAACAATTGTTTCATTTTGCCTATGACAATGGGGGAGAAGAACCAATGGAATGAACCAATAGAGGAAACCAAAGATAAGAACAATAATGGGAGAAACAAGTATACATGTTGAATATTTGCAATAAGGGAGAAATGTTTATGGGGGAGAAATGTTTGCATTCAAACAATAACATTTGCACCAAAATAAACTAATAATCACAATGCTCTTAACCATGATTGTTGCATATGTTAAGGGGGAGCATTTAAGACTTATTATTTTTCTCATCATTCCATTTGAATTGTCAAAGTCAAAATGGGGGAGATTGTTAGACAAATAATCTTAATTTTGATCTTTGACAACTCAAATGGATGATCTATTTAACTTGTGTTTGAGAAATCTTGTTGCAGGATTAGGTTATTTCAATTAAAGGTGAACAGAACATTTATCGCGGTCGCACCTCACCTTAATACGACCGCTCCAAGTAATTACAGAATGAAACCTTGTCACAGTAGGTTTCGCGGTCAGAAGTTCGACCTCAGTCGCGACCGCTCCTACAGAATAGCGACCGGCCAAATATGTGCACAACCGCTACTCAAGGAATTTAAATCATTACAATCACAGTAAGATTCGCGGTGACAAGAACGGTGAATGACTCGACCTCGCTAACCACTATAGCGACCGCCCCATTCAAAGTCGCGACCGCCCAACAATTCAAAAAGAAATTGCTCAAAGAGACAGTAGTGTTCGCGTCCTCAGGTGCGTCCAGAAGTTCGACGCGAGAATATGAGTTCGACCGCGAAATGCTACCACGGGCGACCGCGAGATTCAAATTAAGGCGGACATCTCTTTTGCCCTGTCAGAAAATGACACGTGACATGACCGTTGTAATCCCACTTCAGTATTCAAAAAAGGGCGACCGCACTTTGTGATGCGCGACCGTCCCGACAAACACAGCATGGGCAAGAAACGGTCCGACAAACACATCATGGGCAAGATTCCAGCTGCAGAGCACTAAAATTCGACCGTTGAAGATTTTTTAAAAGTAGCGACCGTCCCTGGTTAAAAGGACGACCGCTTGAAGCATGAGCGCGACCATCCTTGTATGAAGGGCGACCGCGAAGTGCTTCGGACAGTTTAAGTAAAGAGGTCTAATCTGCCAAGACTTTATTCTCAACATCAATAACGGCTAGTAAGACCACATTGGCTATAAATACAAAGTTTCTATGAGAAAACAAAAAAGAGACAACATTGAGAAAAGATTTTCATAGCCAAGCAACAAATTTTCTTTTACTTAAACTTGTATTTGAATTGTTATGAATGTTAGGTGTTAGCATTGAAAACACCATTGTATAAGTTTGAGTGTAAGCTTGGGAAACACTTGGGTTGTGAGAGTGAGCCTAGTAAAACTCTTGTTAGGTTGTGAGAGTGAGCCTTGTAAAACTCTTGTTTGGGTTGTAAGTGTGAGCCTAAGAAAAACACTTGTGAAGTTAGGTGTGAACTTGTGAAAACACCAAAGTTAGAAGTGAGCTTGTAAAAACTTCAAAGATTAGTGGAACCTTAACAAGTTGTTAAGGAAGTGGATGTAGGATTGAAGTAAATCCGAACCACTATAAATCTTGTGTGTTCTTTCTTTCTTCAATTACTCAACCAACTCTATATTCCGCATTTCTTGTTTGTTGAGTTTTTTAAATTGTCATTACTTCTTGAGAAAACCAATTCACCCCCCCTCTTGGTTGCCATCTTGGGACAACAATAGATATGTTAATTTGGAAAAATCAAGTCCCGAGGTACATTGACATTAATTTGGCAAAGCCAACATTTGATTTCAAAACTGAAATTCAAAAATTCAAAAAAAAAATTGTCATACAAAGCCTTCAAGTTAAGGGAAGTATGTTGAACCTCCAAAGGACACAATGGGCAAAGGAAATGATTATTGGCAATGTCATGAAGAAGCTATCAACTGACATGCTGAAATATAGTTCGAAATAGATGAATCCCTGACTCTGCTGCCTGGGATCTCCACCACTCATGTTCTCAACATCTTGGAGATAAAAGCCATAAATGCAAAGCTTTCGATCATTCCAATGCAAGACTTGAACAAGCATCCGAAGGGAACCAATGAGAACACTTCTGTTGATCACCTCAATCTGTGAGTCAATGAAACCGCTGTTAGTATTATCATGCATATCATGCATACATGAGCATAACACATCGCACTTTCTTGTCTTGTGTTATCTATTCCCTGGCAAAATGAACAGCAAACACCCTGCGAAGTAAAGAATCAAAAGAAGATATCAAATCTGGGGGGCATAGAAAGCCCATTACTTAAGAAAGCTCCAGTAATTTTGCAAAGAGAAGAAATGCGTGCTTGTGCAAAGAACTAGACAACAACAACATCAATCAGAGTCCGCATAGAAAAATCATGGGTTTGAGCCTACACAGGGGGCACAGTTTCTCCTTTTCAATTTTTTGAGTTTATATATAAAACATTTTCAAACTCACTTGCAAATATCTCACCACGCAGGGGGAAAAGGAGAGGATATGAAGGCTAGCAAAAAAGGGCTGAATTTTTTGCAAAAGTACAAAGGAAGAACAAAAAAGAATGGAATAAAAAAAAGAAAATTAGATTTCTTAAAAGAATGAAGATACAAAAGACAAAAGATCAATCCAGCTAAAAGAGCTGAAGCTAGGGTAAAGACCCGACCTCTAAAGGATGAAGATCTATTTGCAAGGGTGAAGACCCGATCTCAAAGGATGAAGATCCATTTTTCAAGGGTAAATACCCGATGTCAAAAGATGAAGATTCATTTTCAAGGATGAAGATCCATTTGCAAGGGTGAAGACCCAATCTCCAAGGATGAAGATCCATTATGAGGGTGAAGAATCACAATGCATAGAACAGCCAGAGCAGTCAAACTTCTCAACTGATAAAAGGTTAGTAAAATTCATTCTCGGGTCCAAGTACCCAATCTCGGGTCCAAGTACCCAAATTAAATCAAAATCAATTCAATCTCGGGTCCAAGTAGCCAATCTCAGGTCCCAAATAAAATCCCAATCCAGTTTAGGATCGAGTATCCAAATCCAGTTAGGATCGAGTATCCAAATCAAGTTTAGGATCGAATATCTGAACCCAATTTAGGATCGAGTATCCAAATCCAGTTTAGGATCAAGTATCCAAATCCCAATCCAAATTTAGTTAGGATCGAGTATCCGAATCCAGTTTAGGATCGAGTATCCGAATCCAGTTTAGGATCGAGTATCCAAATCCAGATAGGATCGAGTATCCGAATCCAGTTAGGATCGAGTATCCGAATCCACTTAGGATCGAGTATTCGAGTCTAGTTTAGGATCGAGTATCCAAATCTTTTGGGTCCAGAATCCAAAATACCCTTAGGTCTAGAACCTAGAATTATCCTTGAGTCCAGAACTCGAACCGGGTCCAGAACCCAAATCTTCCTTTGGTCCAGAACCTAAAATCTCTTCTAAGTCCAGAACTTAGCTCGAGTCCAGATCCCAAATTTTGATTAGGTCCAGAACCTATAATATCTTCTATGTCCATAACTTAGCTCGGGTCCAGAACCCAAATTTTGATTAGGTCCAGAACCTAGAATCTCTTCTAAGTCCAGAACCTAGCTCGGGTCCAGAACCCAAATTCAATCCAATCTCGGGTCCAAGTACCCAAATCCAATTCGATATTGGGTCCAAGCACCCAAATTCAATGCAGTCTCGGGTCCAAGCACCCAATCTTGGGTCTAGGTACCCAAATTAATTCAAGCTCGGGTCCAAGTACCCAAACTCGGGTCTAAGTACCAAATCTCGGGTTTAAGTACCCAATCTCGGGTCCAAGTACTCAATCTCGAGTCCAAGTACTCAATCTCGGGTCCAAGTACCCAATCCAAATCAATCTCGGGTCCAAGTACCCAATCTCGGGTCCAAGTACCCAAATCAAATTTAATCTTGGGTCCAAGTACCCAAATTAAATCAAGCTCGGGTCCAAGTACCCAAATTTAATCAATATTGGGTCCAAGTACCCGATTTCGGGTCCAAGTGCCCAATCTCGGGTCCAAGTACCCAAAACAAATTTAAATCGCCATTTCAAAAATTAAGTCTTATTGCTTTTCACTCTCTTTCACTTAAGTTTCAGATCATTCAAGCAGGGAGCAAACTATAGACCCTTAATTTTTGACCCAATCCGGTCCAATATGTTTTATTTAGTCCTAAATGATTTTTGTTGTCTAATTGGTCCAAAATAATTTTTATTAAATAATTTTTTCTTTAGTATCTAATTTTTATTAATAAAAAATAAAAATAAACAAATAAGTCAAAAAATAAAAATAAAAATCAGCGTCGAAAAAATCGGCGACGAAAAAATCATCGCACGGGCCTGTGAGCATTTCGCCGCAGGAATTTCCTGCGGGCGAAATGGCCCAAGCCATTTCCCCCGCAGATTTTTTGTAACACCCCTTCCCGACCTACGTGTGTAAGCTGAGTAGAGGCGCCACACTATCCTAATGTTGCTACCACTTTTACTTAGTCAAATTTTAGTTCCGATTTTTACAGAAATCTTGCCATAGTTTCGCCCAAAAATTTAATCCCAAGTGTCGACAAAACTGATTTTTTTTTTCTGATTTTTGAAAACATTTTTACATAAACCAATGGAAACAAAATCATTCTCAGTACACTTCCAATAAATCCCCCTTATAACCTCAACTACAACCTGCAAAAAGGATTTACACTTCTAGTACAAAATAAAGTAAAGGTTTATTATGAAATATAGCAGATAAAATATTTGTTCACTATGCAACGGAAAGTAATAATATTTACAAATTCATATACATCAAAACTCAAGTTTTACAACACATAAAATTTATACATGTTTGGCAGTCAGTCTTCGATCTTAAAGCCCACTATTCAGTCTTCAAAATCTAGGCTCGACTCGGCCTAGAGGAACTCTATGGTTCTTCCCTGTCACCTGCGCGAAGAATCACATTTGCGCTAAGCCAACGACTTAGTGGTACAAACTACAGTGCTATGATGCTTTAATGCCATGCTAATGTCACACAATCAAGATCAATTCAAGAGAATATTATATTTCACAATTTTACATTATTTAATAATTAATCAAAACATTCATGATTCATATTGAAAACAAAGACAAGCATGGGCCCAAAATACACTAATATGTTATTCAAAGTTCAGAGTTACTGCTTTGGTCCATAATCATAATCATCAAGCCCGTAGGCGATATACACACACACACACACACACACACATATATATATATCTATCTATCCATGGATAGGGTAACAGACCCAGTCTCTTGGACCTCTACTTGGCTAGAATCAAGGAGATCCTCAACCCGGCAAGACTGTTACCAAAACAAGTGTAACAGACCTAGTCTCTTGGACCTCAACCCGACTAATCTCGAGGAGAATCTCAACCCGGCAAGACTATTACTATTATTCATATATTTCATAGGCATGCCACCAAACCCAGAACTCTGAAATCTGAATAACATATTAAGCACACAAACATTTCATTCATCTCTTCATAATCTCTTTCTCAATTCATTTTATATTTCATAAGCAAATTAGGCAACCATGTCTCAATCATCTCATATGATCTCAAATCACAATAAAGAAACTCTTCATAACATCATATCTTTCACATTTCATTTCATCATCACATCTTGCACATTTCACATTTCGTTATATTTCAAATCACATTAATCAATTCATTATTCAAATGGATATAATCAATGGCATTAACACATATTTTACATGCTCATCACAACATTCACATTATAACCAAATATGTCTCAAGTCTCAATATCATATGAATGTATGCAATAATGTAGTTTGTACTTACCTTAAAACCAACTCACACCAATCTATACACCTACTCTTCCAAGAATCCTCAACACTTAGGTTAGGGCAATTCAACCTCTTCACAACAAAAAATGATGAACTTCTTGAATTTCTAACTTGTTTTTTAGAAAACTCCTTTAATTTTGGTCTTGGAAAATCAAATCCCTCTCTTGCTCTCTTGCTTGAGTGATGGCCGGCCAAACCACAAAGGAAGAAGAAGAAAAATAAAAATGAATGGCAAAGTCAAATTTCTCATCTCTTTAAACCTCCACCAAGTATTCCAAAAAGAAAATTACTAAAATACCCTCTTCTTTATATCTTAACTCCCTTTTACTTATTTGTCCTTTTTAGTAATTTCACAAATAACAAATTAAATATCTTCTTCCTTTGACCATCCATTATGACTTGTATATATGTTATATATATTTCCATATATATAACATATAAACTCTCTTCCAATCATCTAAATTTCTATTTTCCATTAATTAATTAATTCAACAATAATAAACATAAATATCTTCATCTTTGACTTTCTTATTTGACTTGTGTATATGTTATATATATTTCTATATATACAACATATACACTCTCTCTTAAATTCCTTTCTCTTTCAAATTAAACATATACATTTTAATTCAAATAAAACAACAATTATACTAAAACTTCTAGGGCACATTTTGGGATATTACAATTCTCCCCCCCTAAAAAGAAATTTCTTCCTCGAAATTACCTGATATTATATCTGAAACAGTTGAGGATACTGATCTTACATTGCTTGCTCGCTCTCCCAAGTTGCCTCTTCTCTCCCATGATTCTTCCATAGAACTTTCACCAATGGCACTTTCTTATTTCTCAATTCATTCACTTCATGTGCCAAAATAGCAACTGGTTCTTCTTCAAATGTCAGATCAAAACTCACTTCAATGGATTCAATTGGCAAGATATGAGATGGATCTGATCTATACCTCCGCAACATAGAAACATGGAATACATTATGGATTCTATCCAACTCAGGTGGCAAAGCAAGATGATAAGCAACTGGCCCAACTCTTTCTAGAATTTCATATGGTCCAATAAAACGAGGACTCAGCTTCCCTCTACGACCAAATCTCAATATCTTTTTCCAAGGAGACACTTTCAAAAATACTTTATCTCCAACATCAAATTCTATGTCTCTTCTCTTCAAATCTGAATAAGATTTCTGTCGATTTGAAGTTGTCTTTAACCGATCCCGAATTATCATCACTTTCTCTTCAGTTTCTTTAACCAAATCAGGACCAATTAACTTACCCTCTCCAACTTCATTCCAACATAGAGGTGTTCTACATCTTCTTCCATACAATGCCTCAAATGGTGCCATTCCAATACTGGTTTGATGACTGTTGTTGTAAGCAAATTCTACAAGTGGCAAAAATCTGTCCCAACTTCCAGAGAAATCAATGACACAGCTTCTCAACATATCCTCAATAATCTGTATCACTCTCTCTGACTGTCCATCTGTCTGCGGATGAAAAACAGTGCTAAAATGCAATTGAGAACCCAAAGCACCATGTAAACTCTTCCAAAATCTTGAAGTAAATCTAGGATCTCGATCAGACACTAAAGAAATTGGAACTCCATGTAACTTCACTATCTCACTAATATACAGCTCATCCAACTTCTCAAGTGAATAGTCCATCCGAACCGGAAGAAAATGAGCTGTCTTTGTCAACCTATCAACAATCACCCAAATAGCATCATGCTTCCTCTGAGTCAATGGTAATCCCGACACAAAATCCATTGTTACTCTCTCCCATTTCAATTCAGGCACTGTTAAAGGTTGAAGCAACCCTGTTGGAACTTGATGCTCCGCTTTAACCCTCTGACAAGTGAGACATTTGGACACAAATTCTGCTATGTCTCTCTTCATACCTGACCACCAATCACACTGTCCTAATGTTGCTACCAATTTTACTTTGTCAAATTTTAGTTCCGATTTTTACAGAAATCTTGCCATAGTTTCGCCTAAAAATTTAATCCAAGTGTCGACAAAACTGGTTTTTTTTCTAATTTTTAAAACATTTTTACACAAATCAATGCAAACAAAATCATTCTCAGTACACTTCCAATAAATCCCCCTTATAACCTCAACTACAACCTGCAAAAAGGATTTACACTTCTAGTACAAAATAAAGTAAAGGTTTATTATGAAATACAGCAGATAAAATATTTGTTCACTATGCAACGGAAAGTAATAATATTTACAAATTCATATACATCAAAACTCAAGTTTTACAACACATAAAATTTATACATGTTTGGCAGTCAGTCTTCGATCTTAAAGCCCACTATTCACTCTTCAAAATCTAGGCTCGACTTGGCCTAGAGGAACTCTCTCGTTCATCCCTGTCACCTACGCGAAGAATCACATTCGCGCTAAGCCAACGGCTTAGTGGTACAAACTACAGTGCTATGATGCTTTAATGCCATGCTAATGTCACACAATCAAGATCAATTAAAGAGAATATTATATTTCACAATTTTACATTATTTAATAATTAATCAAAACATTCATGATTCATATTGAAAACAAAGACAAGCATGGGCCCAAAATACACTAATATGTTATTCAAAGTTCAGAGTTACTGCTTTGGTCCATAATCATAATCATCAAGCCCATAGGCGATACACACACACACACACACATATATATATATATATCTATCCATGGATAGGGTAACAGACCCAGTCTCTTGGACCTCTACTTGGCTAGACTCAAGGAGATCCTCAACTCGGCAAGACTGTTACCAAAACAAGTGTAACAGACCCAGTCTCTTGGACCTCAACACGACTAATCTCGAGGAGATCCTCAACCCGGCAAGACTGTTACTATTATTCATATATTTCATAGGCATGCCGCCAAACCCAGAACTCTAAAATCTGAATAACATATTAAGCACACAAACATTTCATTCATCTCTTCATAATCTCTTTCTCAATTCATTTTATATTTCATAAGCAAATTAGGCAACCATGTCTCAATCATCTCATATGATCTCAAATCAGAATAAAGCAACTCTTCATAACATCATATCTTTCACATTTCATTTCATCATCACATCTTGCACATTTCACATTTCGTTATATTTCAAATCACATTAATCAATTCATTATTCAAATGGATATAATCAATGGCATTAACACATATTTTACATGCTCATCACAACATTCACATTATAACCAAATATGTCTCAAGTCTCAATATCATATGAATGTATGCAATAATGTAGTTTGTACTTACCTTAAAACCAACTCACACCAATCTATACACCTACTCTTCCAAGAATCCTCAACACTTAGGTTAGGGCAATTCAACCTCTTCACGACCAAAAATGATGAACTTCTTGAATTTCTAACTTGTTTTTCAGAAAACTCCTTTAATTTTGGTCTTGGAAAATCAAATCCCTCTCTTGCTCTCTTGCTTGAGTGATGGCCGGCCAAACCACAAAGGAAGAAGAAGAAAAATAAAAATGAATGGCAAAGTCAAATTTCTCATCTCTTTAAACCTCCACCAAGTATTCCAAAAAGAAAATTACTAAAATACCCTCTTCTTTATATCTTAACTCCCTTTTACTTATTTGTCCTTTTAGTAATTTCACAAATAACAAATTAAATATCTTCTTCCTTTGACCATCCATTATGACTTGTATATATGTTATATATATTTCCATATATATAACATATAAACTCTCTTCCAATCATCTAAATTTCTATTTTCCATTAATTAATTAATTCAACAATAATAAACATAAATATCTTCTTCTTTGACTTTCTTATTTGACTTGTGTATATGTTATATATATTTCTATATATACAACATATACACTCTCTCTTAAATTCCTTTCTCTTTCAAATTAAACTTGTACATTTTAATTCAAATAAAACAACAATTATACTAAAACTTATAGGGCACATTTTGGGATATTACATTTTTTCTGTGGGTGAAATGGTCACCTGCTCCTCTCCCCTTGCCACAATTTCTTGTGGCAGATTTTTTTGCGAGCGCATTTTTTCCTGCGGTAATTTTTTTAGACAGCGTAATTTTTTCGACGCAAATTTTTTGAAACCTAATTCAATTAGGTTTTAGTTTCCTTTTCTTATCAATATTACCTGCCGTGATTAATTAGGAATAAACCATATGAAACCTCTATAAATAAGGACCAAAGGCAACAAAAAAAAAGGAGGGCGAAAGGGATAGTGAAAAGGAAAATCCAAATCCATGAAGGAAAAGCTTGAATTCAATTGATTTTTAAAGTAGCAGAAACATGATTTAAAGGATTAAAAAGGCAAAGAGGCTGGTCTTTTGACCTTGTTCTTCCAAGAAGCAATTTTTGGTAAAACTTAAAAAATAAGGTTTGAATTCTTAATTTCTTTTGTTTTTTTTTTCACAATAGCTTAATCATCACTTTGTTTCTTTTAATTCAAAAATTTTAGGACCTCAATTCACTTTTTCTAAGACTTAAAAATCTTAAATTGTTGCTTTATTTTCCAAAAAGTTTTAAGATATTAGTTTTATTTCTTCAAAACCCCAAAACCAAGATCTGCATTCCAAATTACCAAAACCCAAAATTGTGTTCTGTTTCCTTCTAAGAGCCTTAAAAATATCTTTTTGGTCCTTTGAACCTTACATCGTTGGTTTACTTTCATAAAATTCTCAATTGCTTTTTTCCAAATCCTAAAAATAACTCATTGCCAGAAACCCTAAATTCTAAAATTCTAAAACCCTAATTCAACTCCAAAACCTAAAATAGGGAACCCTAACCTCTTTAAAACCTTAAACCTAAATGATTTTTATTGTCTAATTGGTCCAAAATAATTTTTATTAAATAATTTTTGCTTTAGTATCTAATTTTTATTAATAAAAAATAAAAATAAATAAATAAGTCAAAAAATAAAAATAAAAATCAGCGTCGAAAAAATCGGCGACGAAAAAATCATCGCGCGGGCCTGTGGGCATTTCACCGCAAGAATTTCCTGCGGGCGAAATGGCCCAAGCCATTTCCCCCACAGATTTTTTCTGAGGGTGAAATGGTCACCCGCTCCTCTCCCCCTGCCACAATTTCCTGTGGCAGATTTTTTTGCCAGCGCATTTTTTCCTACGGCAATTTTTTTTGACAACGTAATTTTTTCGACGCAAATTTTTTGAAACCTAATTCAATTAGGTTTTAGTTTCCTTTTCTTATCAATATTACCTGCCATGATTAATTAGGAATAAACCATATGAAACCTCTATAAATAAGGACCAAAGGCAACAAAAAAAGGGGAGGGCGAAAGGGATAGTGTAAAAGAAAATCCAAATTCGTGAAGGAAAAGCTTGAATTCAATTGATTTTTAAAGTAGCAGAAACATGATTTAAAGGATTAAAAAGGCAAAAAGGCTGGTCTTTTGACCTTGTTCATCCAAGAAGCAATTTTTGGTGAAACTTAAAAAATAAGGTTTGAATTCTTAATTTCTTTTTTTTTCACAGTAGCTTAATCATCACTTTGTTTCTTTTAATTCAAAAATTTTAGGACCTCAATTCACTTTTTCTAAGACTTAAAAATCTTAAATTGTTGCTTTATTTTCTAAAAAGTTTTAAGATATTAGTTTTATTTCTTCAAAACCCCAAAACCAAGATCTGCATTCCAAATTACCAAAACCCAAAATTGTGTTCTGTTTCCTTCTAAGAGCCTTAAAAATATCTTTTTGGTCTTTTGAACCTTACATCGTTGGTTTACTTTCATAAAATTCTCAATTGCTTTTTTCCAAATCCTAAAAATAACTCATTACCAGAAACCCTAAATTCAAAAATTCTAAAACCCTAATTCAACTCCAAAACCTAAAATAGGGAACCCTAACCTCCTTAAAACCTTAAACCTTAATTTTTTCTAAACCATTATCCTTTAAAACTTTAAAAAACCATATAAACACAAATATTTAATTTTACACAGTAAGCTTGAAACCATAATTTGATGAGTAACCATAAACCACAAATCAAAAATGTTTTAAAGTGTCCAAACCTTAGTTTCATGATTTCACCATTCAAATATTAATTTAGTTAATCAAAGAGCTTTATCAACCTTTTATAACATAAAACCTTAATCTATTTTTATTTCTTAAAAACTCACAGTAGCCATAATTTAGACTTTTATTTGCTTTATTCAATTCTATATTTGATTATGCTTTGATTTATTTTATATGCTTTAATTTATTTAAGTTCAATGCTTGGTTTATTTAATTTATCATGGGTGGATGTTTCCTTTCTATTGATATTTAATATCTTTGATGAATGATTTATTTATTCTGAATGGTTATTTACTTTTATCAATTTATTTAGATTTCCAAATGTTGTAAGAGGTATGTTTCCACTTGGTGGGTACCTCATTAGTTGAATATCATGTAATTTAAATTGCTTTTCTATTTTAGAACTAATATAAAGGGCATGTTTCTAACTTTCGGTGGGTGTCCTATTTAAGCATGTGATGTAAGGACATGTTTCCATCTTCAGATGGGTGTCCATTTATTTTTTTTGCTTGGACCTTGCTTTAATTTTAATATATTGATGATTTTTTTTAATTATTGTGTGTAATATGGATAATGTTGTTATATCTAAGAATTTTATAATATTAAGACCTGTAAAGGAGGCCAGTTCCAATAAACCGGGCGTTGTGGGGGTGCTAGGCCATTTCTCACCTTCCCCACACGTACCCAACTTTCCGAACCAATTAGGTGGTTGGGGATTCCTTAGGAATCGAGTCATCCACCCCTTTCTTTTTCCCGGCCCATCCGGGTGGCGACTCCATTTTCTCCGGACTTAGGTCCGTGTTCTCTAAGGCCCCGAGCCTAAACAGTGCCGAAGTCACAAGAACCATTCCGCCGGGAGTAGGGGCAAAAATCCCCGCTCACACCAACTGAGCCTCCCTAATCTGATGCAACAAGACTTGTCCTGATTGCAACTGAGCCAACAAAGCACCATCATTACATGATTCAAAACTAGCATGTAACACTCTCAACTCAATAAGAAACGAGAGAGAATAAGCAATCAAACCTGCTAAAGATTCCTACTCAAGGCATCAGCAACAACATTTGCCTTACCAGGGTGATAGTCGATCAAACAATCATAATCTTTAATCAACTCCAACCACCGTCTCTGCCAAAGATTCAGCTCCCTCTGAACACCGAAATATTTCAGACTCTTGTGATCTGTATAAATGAAACACTTCTCCCCCATAAAGATAATGTTGCCAAATCTTCAAAGCAAAAACTATGGCTGCCAACTCCAAATCATGCATCGGATAATTAAACTCATGTGGCTTCAACTGCTGCAAAGCATAAGCTATGACTCTACCCTCCTACATCAAAACACAACCTAAACCACTATGTGAAGCATCACTGTAAATCACATATGGTTTATCTTCCACAGGCAAAATAAGAACAGGAGCTTGAGTCAACATCTCATTCAACTGCTCAAAGCTCGCTTGACACCAATCTATCCACACGAATCTAACTCCCTTCCAAAGTAATCTGGTGAGTGGAGTAGCTATCAAAGAAAAACCTTTCATAAACCGTTGATAATAGCCTGCCAAACCCAGAAAACTTCTAACTTTAGTCACTGTCTTCGGTGGACTCCAATTCAAAATAGCTTCAACTTTACTCGGATAAACTCTAATACCATCTGCTGAAACCACATGACTGAGAAAATTCAATTGATCAAGCAAAAACTCACATTTAGACAGCTTAGCATACAATTGCTTCTCCCTCAAGGTTTGCAATACAATCCACAAATGCTTGTCATGATCCTCCTTATTATTGCGAATACACCAAAATATCATCAATAAAGGCAACCACAAATTGATCTAGATAGGGTTTGAATACCCTATTCATCAAATCCATAAAAAGCTCCTGGTGCATTTGTCAATCCAAAAGGCATTACTAAGAATGCATAATGCCCATACCTTGTGCGAAAAGCTATCTTGGATACATCTTCAGTTCTGACTCTTAACTGATGGTACCCTGATCTCCAATCAATTTTAGAGAAAACTACTACTCTCTTCAATTGATCAAAGAGATCATCTGTCCTAGGCAAAGGATACTTATTCTTTATAGTCACCTTATTCAACTGCCTATAATCAATACACAGTCTCAAAGTACCATCCTTCTTCCTCACAAACAAAACAGGAGCTTCCCACGGAGACACACTAGGGCAAACAAACCCTTTATCCAATAACTCCTGCAACTGTACCTTCAATTCTCTCAACTCAGTAGGTGCCATTCGATAAGGAGTAATAGAGATGGGAGTGGTATCAGGCAACAAATCGATACCAAACTTAATCTCTCTCTCAGGGGGTATCCCTAGCAACTCCTCAGGAAAAATATCTGGAAATTCAGCAACTGTGGGTATACTATCAAGTTGAGAACCCATTACTCTGGTATCTACAACATGAGCAAGATAAGCCTCACATCCCTTCCAAATCAACCTCCTAGCTGCAATAGCTGAAACAAACATAGATGCAAGATGTTTTTGCTCACTAGATACCATCACACTTCTACCATCACCGGTTTTCAGGGTAACACACTTATTCTGACAATCTACTACAGCTTCGTGATTAGACAACCAATCCATGCCTAAGATTAAATAATATTCCTTAAAGGCATCTCGATCAGATCCCCAAGGAATTCCTCATCTTGCACCACAACTGAGCTATTACGATGCACCTTGCTAACTACCACACTATGCCCTAAAGGATTTATCACCAAAACATCAAATCCTAGGGATTCTGAATGCAATTCAGTCACAGACAAGATAGATGCACTTATGTATGAATGCGTAGATCCTGGATCAATTAAAGCAAGAACTAAAATGCCAAATAAAGAACATGTACCCACAATGACGGCCGAAGCATCCGGCTGCCTCTGCATTACATACACTCGCTGAGATGGCGCAACCTCATCTGGCCTATTGCCTCTGGCTGTAGATCCTCCTCTTTGACTGATCCCGGGTCAACCACCTCTACTAAAACCTCTGCCCCCTCTACCTCCTCTAACACTGGGTTGAGAAGCTACAGTATCAGTCTGTCTATCTTCCTGTAGCTAAGGGCAATCTTTGAGGAAATGATCCGGTGACCCACATCTATAACAAACTCCTGGTCCACTTGTCTTCCTGTAAGCACCCCTATGTGCCCTACCACAATGGACACATGTATAAGAAACTGGCCTCTGAACCACTGGATTCAGTGCACTAGCCACAAAAGATATAGGTCTCGATCTCTGCCTCTGATACTGTACTGACCTACCAGGTTGCCTCTGGCCCTTAATGAACCTCTGAAAATGACCTCCTCGGTCTCTCTTCACAGATGAAGACCCTGTCTCAAACTGGGGTCTTCTAACTCTGGTCTCTTCCTCAGTAGCAGCTGCTACAATAACTTGTGTTCTCTCAACACTTATGGCAGCTGCAACCAATTGAGAAAAATCTTGGTACCGGGAACCAGCAACAATACACATAATAGAGGGTCTCAACCCCTCCTCAAATCTCCTATAATGGTCAATCTCATATGAAATAATTCTACCTGCATAGTGACTCAACCGGATGAACTCTATATCATACTCTATCACTATCCGGTTATCCTATCTCAAACTCAGGAACTCCATCTTTTTGGCATCTTTATACTCCCTCAGAGTATACTTCTGCTCAAACTCCCACAGAAAATCACCATAAGTCAGGGTCGGTGGATCATCCATCGCATGTGGAATAGTCTTCCACCAATCATAAGCATCTCTCTACAGATGGGATCTAGCATAATCAAATTTCTCTTCATGAGTAGCCTGCAGCTGAATAAATACCCTATGAACTCGATCTAACCATTGTTCAGCTACTGTAGGATTTGTAGTACTAATGAAATCCTTAGCCCTAAACTTCCTCAATTTATCATACTGCCTCACCGATACTTGTGGCTGCGGTGGCGGTGGCGGTGGCGGCTGCGGCACTGGAGCCTGCATCAACAATTCTACCATATGCCGTAATCAAACCAGTGGAATCTCATCAGTAGCTGGTCTCTCCGGCATTGGAGCAGGTGCCTCTCCAGCTATCTCAACCCTAGCTTCATCTCTACCCTCAACAGGAGCTACACTCTCAGCACTACCTTCTATGGACTGATGTGATTGAGATGCCATCACTACCTATATCTGCAAACATAGTAGAATATACCTCATCAAAGATCAGAAACTGCAAGTGCCAATGCATGTATCTTATTTAAAAACCATATTTTAAAATCAAAATTTTCTTTTTCCTTACAATTCACCTAGGTTGATAACCTCAAACCTTGGCTCTGATACCTAAACAATTGTAACACCCCTACATCCAATATACATACACCATATATACACTCTATATGTGATATACGTTTAGACGATATAAGAATGTCACAGTCCATTTTCAACAAAAAATTCTTTTGACTTAAACATCAAAACATTATCAATTAATTTGAGTAAATTTAAAACATTTAACTTATTTCATAGAAAGTAATAGATGAAACATCCTTTGTTAAAATACATATATATATATATATCTTCATTACCCAAAAGTTTATCCAAAACATATATTAAATAAGTGGTGGAATATGCATATGTATACATCAAAATCAATATTTACAAAAATTTAGAGTTTATACATGCTGGCAGTTTGTCTCTAATCTTGAAGTCCAAAAATCAACACTTCACAAGGGATCACAAGCCTAGACTTGACTCGGTCTAACTGAACTCTCCGGCTCAACCGGATCTACCCTGTCACCTGCGTGATAAATCACAATCGCGATAAGCCAGAAGCTTAGTCGTACAAACGTTGACAACCATATGATTCAAATGTAATGCCAATGTTAAACTTTCAAGAATTAGAAGCAATATGAAAGGATCTCATATTTCATAACATTAAATATCATTATATCATTCAATTATTCCATTACTCATAATTCATGTTAAAGCAAAGACAAGCATGGGCCCAAAAGAAACTAATAAGCCATTCAAATTTCAGA
Source organism: Garcia nutans (assembly GCA_947685225.1). Lineage (NCBI taxonomy): Eukaryota > Viridiplantae > Streptophyta > Magnoliopsida > Malpighiales > Euphorbiaceae > Garcia > Garcia nutans. Next base: position 21,824,469 of record CANTUV010000005.1, read on the forward strand.
GTTACTATTTTTGTAGCACCCCTTCCCGACCTACGTGTGTAAGCTGAGTAGAGGCGCCACACTATCCTAATGTTGCTACCACTTTTACTTTGTCAAATTTTTGTTCCGATTTTTACAGAAATTTTGCCATAGTTTCGCCTAAAAATTCAATCCCAAGTGTCAACAAAACTGGCTTTTTTTTCTGATTTTTGAAAACATTTTTACACAAACCAATGCAAACAAAATCATTCTCAGTACACTTCCAATAAATCCCCCTTATAACCTCAACTACAACCTGCAAAAAGGATTTACACTTCTAGTACAAAATAAAGTAAAGGTTTATTATGAAATACAGTAGATAAAATATTTGTTCACTATGCAACGGAAAGTAACAATATTTACAAATTCATATACATCAAAACTCAAGTTTTACATCACATAAAATTTATACATGTTTGGCAGTCAGTCTTCGATCTTAAAGCCCACTATTCACTCTTCAAAATCTAGGCTCGACTCGGCCTAGAGGAACTCTCTGGTTCTTCCCTGTCACCTGCGCGAAGAATCACATTCGCGCTAAGCCAATGGCTTAGTGGTACAAACTACAGTGCTATGATGCTTTAATGCCATGCTAATGTCACACAATCAAGATTCAAGATCAATTCAAGAGAATATTATATTTCACAATCTTACATTATTTAATAATTAATCAAAACATTCATGATTCACATTGAAAACAAAGACAAGCATGGGCCTAAAATACACTAATATGTTATTCAAAGTTCAGAGTTACTTCTTTGGTCTATAATCACAATCATTAAGCCCGTAGGCGATATATATATCTCTATCCATGGATAGGGTAACAGACCCAGTCTCTTGGATCTCAGCTCGGCTAAACTCGAGGAAATCCTCAACCCTGCAAGACTGTTACCTTTAACAGACCCACTCTCTTGGACCTCAACCCGGATAAACCAAGGAGATCCTCAACCCGGCAAGACTGTTAGTATAATTCACATTTCACATTTATCAACTGGAATCGGCTTACGACCCGGTCTTTTCACCGATCCAGTACTTTATAGGCATGCCACCAAACCCAGAACTCTGAAGGTTGAATAACAAATTAAACACAAAATTCTTTTCATTTATATCTTTATACATTTCTTTCTCAATTCATTTCATTCTCATAAGCAAATTAGGCAACCATGCCTCAATCATCTCATTTGCATCATCACATCTTGCACATTTCACATTTCGTTATATTTCAAATCACATTAATCAATTCATTATTCAAATGGATATAATCAATGGCATTAACACATATTTTACATTCTCATCACAACATTCACATTATACCAAACATAACATTATTAATATACATCCACAATTCATTAGATTCCTTATCACATTTATAATCAAATATGTCTCAAGTCTCAATATCATACGAATGTATGCAATAATGTAGTTTGTACTTACCTTAAAACCAACTCACACCAATCTATACACTTACTCTTCCAAGAATCCTCAACACTTAGGTTAGGGCAATTCAACCTCTTCACAACCTAATCCAAAAGGAATATTAGCAAAATGACCATATGAATAGTAAATTCTGGTTTTAGACTCCACTTTATCCTTATTTTGAAATATTGTATAAAATAATCTACTTGACTAAAAACTCTAAAATTTTTATAGAACTAAATTTTACATCTTAAAATCATTCTTTTAAAATTTCAGATCAAACTGAACACAAAATCTTGGTCAAATAGTTCACCCAACCAGACTGCTCCAATTGCCCTGCATCCTGGCAGCAGTTCTGAACTTTGTGAATTCCATGAATTAAATTCAATCAACGTGGTTCCAAATTATTTTTCTCAAATACTAGACTCACTAAGAAACAACATATCCAAAATTCAATTGGATATTATTTTTCTACATTTTATTAAAAATCCCGAAAGATAGCTGTCTCAGTTAAGGTACCTGCTGGAACAGGTCTAATAAAAATAATCTTTCCAAAGTCATAACCATTCCAAAATCGAATCAACATATTTTTCAGTCATTCTAGACTCATAGAGGCACAAAATATCAAAAATTCACTTCAAGAACATTTTTCTATATTTAATTAAAAATCATAAAATCACAGCCTTTACTAATTGTAAAACAGAAAAAATTTCACTAAACACAACTCTTACTCTTCCATCACCAACACCAACCTAACTTCTTATCTTTAATTCCATTTCCATCACATACAAACACACCACAAGAAATCCTAACCATATTATCAACAACACTTCTTCAAACTCAAAAATAACTTCAAAAACAACAAGAGCAATCAAGAGAGAACTTACCAAAATAATGAAATTTCTTGAAATTCCAACTTGTTTATTTGAAATCTCCTTTGAATTTGATCTTAGAAAATCAAACTCTATCTTGCTCTCTTAACTTTGGAGTACCCGGCCAAGAAAAGAAAAAGAAGAAAAATGAAAAGGAAATTAAAGACAAAGTCAAAGTTCTCATCTCTTTAAACCTCCACCAAGCAATCTAAAAAGAAAATTACTAAAATACCCTCTTCTATATATCTTAACTCCCTTTTACTTATTTGTCCTTTTTAGTAATTTCATAAATAACCAAAATAAATATCTTCTTCCTTTGACCATCCATTTGACTTGTATATATGTTATATATATATCCATAGATACAACATATACACTCCTTTTAAATTATTTTCTCTTTCCAATAACATATACATTTTAATTCAAAAAAAACAACAATTATACTAAAACTACTAGGGCACATTTTGGGATATTACAATTTTGGTCCAATAATCACATTTATCAAGCCCGTAGGCGAATCATTATCACAATGAGGATGATCTCATATGTAACATCCCAACTAGGCTTCAAGGACTAGGCCCAACCAAGCTTAAAGGGGAGCTCAGCATTAACCCAACTTGGCTTCAAGGACCAAGCCCAACCTAGTTTCAAGGGATTGTTACCTCATAGGCATGCCACCAACAACAAAACTCTGAAAAATTGAATAACATACTAGGCACACAATTCTTTTAAATTTCATTATCAAATCCATCTTTATTTTCTCATGATCATATAGGCACAATGCCCCCAAATATTTCATTTATATCATTATAGCCATCACTAATGGCCTCACATATCATCATTAGGGTATACAAAACAAATTACATTATTCATACATATTGAATCCTCAACATATATTTCACATGGTTTACATAATGCAAAACATAGCACCATTCTCATATCTCAATAATATAATAGGTAACTTAACACATTTTCCAACCAAATGTGTTAAATCCCAAAGTCATGTAAATGTATGCAATCATTTAGGTTTTGTACTTACCTCTAATAGCAATAAACACCAATCTAACAACCTCCTCTTCCAAAATATCTCTTAATCCTTGGCTTGAGTAACTCAATTCTCTTCAAAACCTAATCCAAAGGTGATTACACATACTCACTTAGAGATACACATAAGAAAATAAGAATAAGAACTATCTAGGGCAAACTCTACACATGACTCGCCCAACAACACGGGTGTGTCCCTGATCGTGCCCTAAACCCATAACACCGAAGCTTTGACATGCTCAGTGACATGGGCGTGTCACTGCACGTGTCAATTCTCCTCTAACACAGTGGCTATGGCATGCTCAGTGATATGCGCGTGTCACTGGAGGTGTCAATCCTCCAACAACACAGTAGCTATGATACGCTCAGTGACATGGGCGTGTCACTGGACGTGTCACCAACCCAGAAAATAGAACCAACGACACACCCAAAGACATGGCCGTGTTTCTGGGCGTGTCAGGCCAAAAACCTAAAATCGACACCAAAAATACCACATCCAACTATCATCTTTCTTTTACCCTTTTTCACTCCAAACAAACTTAACCAAAACCATTAATATACCAAAATAAACTTGCATAACATTAAAACAACTCAATAACTTGCATCAACACATAATCACAACCCTATTTTACAACTCAACACATACACAATTCACAACTCTTGTTTTCTTCACCAAACTTAACATTTTCTTCAATCCAACCCCAAAATCAAAGTCAATTAAACTAAACAACCTTAAACATACCAAATCAACCATAAACACATCTACAACAACCATTCACCAAACTCAAATACATAAACTCAAGAGAAAACAAAGAAACAAGTTGGAAACTTACTAAAAGTGAAGAAAATCCTTCAAACTCCAACTTGATCTCTTGAAATCCTTCAATTGCTTGAGTTAGGAATCAACAAAACCTCTCTTTCCTTTTGTTAATAGTGGTGGTCGACTCTTGGAGAAGAAAAAAGAAGATGAAGATGAACTTTCTTCAAGTCAAAGCCAATCTCCTCTCTTAACCACACAAAAACCCTCTTTAATCTCAACCAAGCAATTAAATATTATAATAATAATAATATCATCTTCCACTTATATTTAATTTGTATTTAAAATAATTAAATATATCATTTGATCAAATCAACTAGTTGACTTATATATGTTGTATATATCTTTATATATACAACATATACACACTTCACTTTTTCTTATCTTTCCACTTAATCATATAAATACTCTAATCATATAATTCAAGTTCAACAACAAATATTTCCAAAATTTTAGAGTATCATTTAGGATATTACATATTGCTTCACATGGAGATGAGGATTCCCAGTTCCATCGAGCTTGGCAAAGGAAGGCATCTTGAACTTGTATGAGACCTCTTCATCTAGCTCAAACTTGTCGACCTCCGACATTTCTTCAGTTTTCAGCTTCTTTTCAAATTTCTTTTCCAAATCAGCAATCATCTTCTTAACATCTAGAGTTTCACTCTTTTCCATGGTTGATCTTTCAACAACCTTTGGCTCCTTCTTTTCTTAAGGATCCTGAAAGTATTGAGCCCAATCATCATCATCATCAATGACTACTTTGTCAACATCAAAGGCTACTTCACCTACCTTAGCCTTCCCTTTGTCTTTCAACTTCTTATTATTGGAAAATGCCTCAACAATGTTTCCCAAAAGTGCAGCCAGTTGGCTCTTCATAGTCTCAGCCAGGGCCTTCTTCAATTCTTCCATCTTGGCATTGAGGGCGTCGTCCACCATCTTTTGAATTTGTTTGGGCTCCATTGCTTTTGGTGAGAAGCTAATTGAGTTGCTACTGTATTCTATGTCACTGGCGTAGGTTGGGTTGTTGTACGCTCTTGAACAGCTGTACTCTATGTTAGGAAATCAGAGATCAAATATTTTTCCGCTGCGTGTTTTTGTTTGCAGTGATCTCCTTAATTTCCTAACAGTGGTATCAGAGCCACTTGTTGTTTTCGTTTAAGTCGAAAATGCCATGTTGATATGATTACATGAGATATATTGATTTCGTATGGCATGTTTCTGTAAAACCTTAATTCGTTTTTTATATGATGAGAAAGGATTGGTTTTTGGTTTCGTTTCTGTAAAACCTTAATTCGTTTTTCATATGATGAGAAAGGATTGGTTTTTGGTTTCGTTTCTGTAAAACCTTAATTCGTTTTTCATATGATGAGAAAGGATTGGTTTTTGGTTTCGTTTCTGTAAAACCCTAATTCGTTTTTCATATGATGAGAAAGGATTGGTTTTTGGTTTCGTTTCTGTAAAACCCTAATTCGTTTTTCATATGATGAGAAAGGATTGGTGTTTTTAATTTCGTTTTCATGAGATGATCACGTATATATGATTGGTTGATTAAAATGATTTTCATATGATGAAAACGATTAAGTTTATATGTGATATAAACATTTGGTAATGATTCTGTAATGGGTTGTACATATTCGAAATAAAACAGTAAGAAGGTTAATGAGATTAACGGTTCTGTTTTAGGGTTTCGCCAAAGAAAAATGTTAATGAGATTAACGTTTCTGTTTGGTTTCGAGGGGCGCTGCCCCTTCGGAACCCCGCCCGCTGACCGGCCAGCTGGAGCCCCGCCCGCTGACCGGCTAGCGGGACCGCCGTATGTTCGCGCCCTATAGTTTGTTACCGCGACATTAAGAATGTCAATATATTTGTTTCTATTTAACATGTTGGTGATGAATATGTTATGTTTGTTTAATGTCTTGGAATGGTGCATAGCATGGCCTTATGACCTATGTGATTGGTTTATTCATATCTTTATTTTGGGTAAATACGGCCTGCGTGTCGTTTATTTTGTTGTAATTTATTTTACTAGTAGTTAGATTTTCTTTTATTGTAATATATGAAGATTCAAGCTACAATGTTTGTGATGGAGATTCATACCAAGGAGAAGATGGTTCCATGGTGATGGAAGCACAAGCTCAAGTTTTGAAGATATGTAATATTGCAAGTGTTGTAATAGATAGGTTTTTCACCTAGGGTTGCCTTTATGATCTTCATTTGGTCTCTTGAAGATCATATTTAGTTTGGCCATGCTATGTCACGTTTACATATTTTGTCATTTGGTATATGATGCTTATGTGATAAATTATATATATGCATATAGGATGCTAAAATATAATGATATGTAATGCAAGACATGATAATAATTTAGTTGAACCCTCATTAATAATTTAAGTCTAAATGCCATCCACGTTTTGAACACCTATCAAAACTAAGATTGTATTAAAGTAGGTATTGCCAAAGCAATATGCTTTAAACATTCCTAGCTAAGTGGGATGAGTAATAGTGCTACTCATATGTTTTAAAATTGGTTAGACTTAATTAGGCTATCAAAATGGTTTTGGGCCTAAGGCATTAGATGGAATTCAACATGCTATGATATATGATGTCAATATTCCATAATTACTAAGAGTTACATGAGATGTAATTGGTAAAGATGTTACCTACCTAAATAACTTGATTTTAAGCGTCACGCCAAAGCTGAGTTTAGAATTAAGTGAAATACGGATCTTAGCCTACTAAAATATTTCTTTAGAGGGTTATATTTTTTAGTAGGAGTTTAAATAATTTTAATCTCATTATTAATTAAAATTTGACTTTGCATATTTATCAACAGATGGCTGCTAATAACAATTCCACCTTATCACTGCGATCTATCCTTGAGAAGGAAAAACTGAAAGAATGTGGGACTAATTTTGTTGACTGGTTTAGGAACCTGAGAATTGTTCTCAAACAAGAGAAAAAGTCCTACGTGCTTGATGAAGCTATCCCTGACCCACCTCCTGCCGATGCTTCTAATGCTGCTAAGAGTAAGCATAAGAAGCATGTAGATGATTCCAATGACATAGGATGTCTTATGTTGGCTACTATGTGTCCAGGACTTCAGAAGGATCTGGAACACTTAGAGGCTTATGAGATGAGTGTGCATCTCAAACAAGCTTTCCAACAACAGGCTAGGCAAGATAGGTTTAACACCGCTGTTGCATTATTTGACTGCAAAATGTCTGAAGGTGAATCTGTTAGTGCTCATGTTTTGAAGATGAAAGGCTATCTAGATCACCTTGCTAGACTTGGATATCCCCTGAGTTTAGAACTCTCCACGGATTTGATCCTACATTCATTGCCTAGCAGTTTCTCACAGTTTATCATGAACTATAACATGAATGACATGGAGAAATCCATTCCTGAGCTACATGGTATGCTCAAAACTGCTGAGGGGAATATCAAAAAGCCTACCCAAATATTGAATGTCAATATTAAACAAATGAAAAAGAAAGCCAAAGATACTAAAGGCAAGGGTAAGGCAAAAGGTGCTAAAGGGTCCAAGGGACAAGCTAAACCAAAACCTGTACCTAAGGCTAAAGTTCCTAAGGAAGGGACTTATTTCCATTGCAACAAGCCTGGGCATTGGAAGAGAAATTGTCAACTCTATTTGGATGAGTTAAAGAAGTTGAAGGGTAGTGTGACTACATCTTCAGGTATTTATGTTATAGAAATTAATTTATCTATTCCTTCTTCCTGGGTATTAGATACCGGATGTGGATCTCATATTTGTACAAATATGCAGGGACTCAAAAGGAGTAGGATGCTGAAGAAAGGCGAAGTGGACCTACGTGTTGGCAATAGAGCAAGAGTTGCTGCTATAGCTGTAGGAACTTATGAGCTTGTTATGCCCAATGGGTTTTTGTTAATTTTGAACAATTGCTTTTATGTTCCTACTATGAGTAGGAATCTTATTTCAGTATCTGTTTTGGATGATGAAGGTTATTCATTTTTGATTAAGAATAAGAAATGTTCTATTTTTGATAAAAATGATCTGCTTTATGGTATTGCAAATTCTTATAATGGCCTTTATATCCTTAATCTTGATGATTCTAATGGTAATTATATCTATAACATAACTTCTAAGAGAACTAAGCCAAATGAGTTAAACCCTACTTATTTATGGCATTGTCGCCTTAGCCATATAAATGAGAAACGCATTTCTAAGCTCCATCAAGATGGATTATTAGATTCATTTGATTTTGAATCATTTGAAACATGTGAGTCTTGTTTGCTTGGTAAGATGACAAAGGATCCTTTTACTGGTCATAGTGAAAGGGCTAATGATTTATTGGGCTTGATACATACAGATGTATGTGGTCCTTTTAGCATTAGTGCCAGAGGAGGATTTCGATACTTCATTACTTTTACTGATGATTTCAGTAGGTATGGCTATGTCTACCTAATGAAACATAAGCATGAGTCTTTTGAAATGTTTAGAACTTTTCAAAATGAAGTACAAAATCAACTTGGTAAAACAATTAAACTACTTCGATCAGATCGAGGTGGTGAATATTTGAGCCAAGAGTTTGATGATCATCTAAGGGATTGTGGAATTGTTTCACAACTGACTCCTCCAGGAACTCCACAGTGGAATGGAGTTTCTGAAAGGAGAAATCGAACTCTATTAGATATGGTTCGATCAATGATGAGTCAAGCGGATCTTCCTTTATCTTTTTGGGGTTATGCCTTGGAGACAGCTGCATTCATTCTGAACCGTGTACCATCTAAGGCGGTTGAAAAGACACCATATGAGATATGGACAGGTAAGACACCTAGTTTGTCTTTTCTTAAGATTTGGGGTTGTGAAGCTTATGTGAAAAGACCAGTTTCAGATAAGTTAGCTCCAAAGTCTATCAAATGTAATTTTGTGGGGTATCCTAAGGAAACTAAAGGATACTATTTCTATACTCCTTCAGAGAACAAAGTGTTTGTTGCTCGAAATGGGATCTTTTTGGAAAAGGAATTTCTTTCTAAGAGAACTAGTGGGAGTATAGTAGAACTTGAGGAAACTCAAGTACCACAAGAAATCATTGAGCCGTCTATAGAGCCTATTTCAGAACCACAAATAGTTGTGGAGTCTGAAGATGTAACACAAATCCCTCGCAGGTCTGATAGGACACATCGTCATCCAGAGAGATATGGATTTCTTGTGACTGATGATAGTGAAGTAATGCTCATAGATCAAGATGAGCCTACTACCTATCAAGAAGCTGTGTCAGGTCCAGATTCAGACAAATGGCTTGGAGCCATGAAATCTGAGATGCAATCTATGTTTGACAACCAGGTTTGGTCTTTAATTGATCCTCCAGAGGGTATTAAGACTATTGGTTGCAAATGGGTTTTCAAGAAGAAAACTGACATGGATGGGAATGTGCAGACCTATAAAGCAAGGCTTGTTGCAAAAGGTTTCAAGCAAACTCATGGTATAGACTATGATGAAACCTTTTCACCAGTTGCTATGCTTAAGTCTGTTAGAATTCTCATTGCCATTGCAGCATACTATGATTATGAGATATGGCAAATGGATGTCAAAACCGCTTTCCTTAATGGAAACTTGCTTGAGGATGTGTATATGACACAACCTGAGGGTTTTGTAAATCCTGAGAATTCTACAAAGGTTTGCAAGCTTCAAAGATCCATTTATGGATTGAAGCAAGCATCTCGAAGCTGGAATCTTCGTTTTGATGAAACAGTTAGGAACTTTGGTTTCATCAAGAATGAAGATGAACCTTGTGTTTACAAGATGGTTAGTGGGAGTGCAGTAGTGTTTTTAGTCTTATATGTGGATGACATATTACTCATTGGGAATGATATCCCTACCTTGCAAAATGTTAAGACTTGGTTAGGGAATTCTTTCTCAATGAAAGACTTAGGTGAGGCTGCCTATATCCTTGGTATAAAGATCTATAGAGATAGATCTAGAAGGATAATTGGCCTGAGTCAAAGTACATACATAGATAAAGTGTTGAAGAGGTTCAACATGCAAGATTCCAAAAAGGGATTCTTGCCTATGTCTCATGGCATTCATCTCAGCAAGAGTCAATGTCCTATGACATCTGATGAGCGAGATCGAATGAATAAGATTCCTTATGCTTCTGCTATAGGATCTATTATATATGCCATGTTATGTACTAGACCAGATGTCTCATATCCATTAAGCGCAACTAGTAGATTTCAAGCTGATCCTGGTGAAGGTCACTGGACAGCTGTCAAGAATATTCTTAAGTACCTTCGAAGGACTAAAGATGTATTCTTGGTTTATGGAGGTTTGGAAGATGAGCTAGTTGTAAATGGTTACACAGATGCTAGTTTCCAAACTGACATAGATGATTTTAGATCGCAGTCAGGTTTTGTATTCACATTGAATGGTGGAGCTGTTAGTTGGAAGAGTTCAAAACAAAGCACTGTGGCTGATTCTACAACAGAGGCTGAGTATATAGCAGCATCAGATGCAGCTAAGGAAGCAGTCTGGTTAAAGAAATTCATCACTGAGCTAGGAGTGGTGCCTAGCATTGCAAATCCTGTGGACATTTATTGTGACAACAATGGTGCCATAGCACAGGCAAAAGAGCCTAGATCTCATCAAAGATCTAAGCATATACTCAGGCGTTTTCACCTCATTCGAGACATTATCGATAGAGGAGATATCAAGATATGCAAAGTTGACACAAATGATAACATAGCAGATCCATTAACAAAGCCTCTCTCACGGGTCAAGCATGATCAGCACACTAGATCTATGGGTCTTAGAAATTTGTAGGCCTAGTGCAAGTGGGAGATTGTTAGTGTATGTGCCCTAGGCCATTTGTTTGGATCTTTATGTTATACATTCATTATTAATAAATGAGGTTTTATTATCATTATTGTTGTTTGCATGTTACACAATTTTGATATTTGTCCCTGGTTTATTATTGTTATAGAGATAAAAAAAAATAAATAATTCTTAACCAGTATGAACATTGATTTGATGATCATCAGATGGTTATGTGTATAGTGATACAAATCAATTTCATAAATACTTGTTAGAGAACAATGTATTGGATAGACCCATCATGAGATTACTACATGGGTTAGTGTCATAAGTAAATCTCATGATAGTTATGTAATAATTCTTTGACTTGAGATTGTCATAGTTTCCAATATAAGGACTATTATATTTTGACATGATCAAACATTATCCGTAACTGGATAGTAATAAAGGTTATGTTCATATATGATAGAAATTATGTAGAGGATAATGAACAATCAAGATAGAATTTGTCCCTCTCTTTGAGAGAGATATCTTTTGGGCCCCTCGATAAGTGAGACTGTGAAATGCATGGCCGTGCTCAAATGAATTGATAATGTGATCAATTTCATTTGTTTTTATCAGTCTACTTGGAGATCGAGTAATCATAAGTTTGGACAATATAAGTATGACGTTGACCATGACTTATGTTCAAGCTAGATATCGTGTGACAAAGGGATTAATGCATATACTATTATTAGGCAAATTGGACATTCCTTATATTAATTGGGTAGTTGTAACGCCTTGCTAGAGGCCAATTATGATTTGTTGATTTAATAGAGATTAAATTGACTGCCAATTAATATGGGCCTATCGGGTCACACACAAGAATGCGTTTTGGGCTGGATATAATATCCAGCCCAAAACGCATTCTTGTGTGTGACCCGATAGGCCCATATTAATTGGCAGTCAATTTAATCTCTATTAAATCAACAAATCATAATTGGCCTCTAGCAAGGCGTTACAACTACCCAATTAATATAAGGAATGTCCAATTTGCCTAATAATAGTATATGCATTAATCCCTTTGTCACACGATATCTAGCTTGAACATAAGTCATGGTCAACGTCATACTTATATTGTCCAAACTTATGATTACTCGATCTCCAAGTAGACTGATAAAAACAAATGAAATTGATCACATTATCAATTCATTTGAGCACGGCCATGCATTTCACAGTCTCACTTATCGAGGGGCCCAAAAGATATCTCTCTCAAAGAGAGGGACAAATTCTATCTTGATTGTTCATTATCCTCTACATAATTTCTATCATATATGAACATAACCTTTATTACTATCCAGTTACGGATAATGTTTGATCATGTCAAAATATAATAGTCCTTATATTGGAAACTATGACAATCTCAAGTCAAAGAATTATTACATAACTATCATGAGATTTACTTATGACACTAACCCATGTAGTAATCTCATGATGGGTCTATCCAATACATTGTTCTCTAACAAGTATTTATGAAATTGATTTGTATCACTATACACATAACCATCTGATGATCATCAAATCAATGTTCATACTGGTTAAGAATTATTTATTTATTTTTATCTCTATAACAATAATAAACCAGGGACAAATATCAAAATTGTGTAACATGCAAACAACAATAATGATAATAAAACCTCATTTATTAATAATGAATGTATAACATAAAGATCCAAACAAATGGCCTAGGGCACATACACTAACACTCTAGGTCTGTGAGCCAGAAAGGATCAATGACATGTAATGCAATGTGTGTATGCATGTATTCACAAATAACAAGCATACAAAGATAATTAGAACGTTCCTTCCAACATTATAACTTCCACACATGAATGATGAGTCTCTTTTTTTAGGTATATGGTCAACAAAATACCAACATGGGATATTTTGTTTTCGAAAAATTTTCTCGAATGATTTAACCAATAGTTATATTTTCAAACTTAGAAGTCAGTCCATAATAATTCTCATTAATTAAGTCTTAATCAATTAGGATAACAAAAGGATAGCTTTTATGCTATATTGGATCAAAAACTAAATTAAAAGGTTTATCATAAATAGATTTTCCATTTGAAAAAGTAACTAATGATTCATGCCAAAAATAAGCCCATGATTAATGATTCGTAGTATAGATTAGGCCATCAATTGATTTTTGATATTTCATAATTGACCTGAATATTTGTAAGCTCTTTTTGAAGCGGAATTCAAAGTCCCTTGGGCTTTGAAAGTTGTGGGCCATAAGATGGGAGAAGATTTTTGACCCATCTTGAAAGATTTTATGTTGAAAGACCATCTTGAAAATTTTAAAAAATTGAGATTTTAGTCTTTTAAAGGAAAAAAATATTTTTGAACTTACAATATAGGTAGGTCATATTAGAAAAAGAACAAACCAAATAAGCTATGATTTAAACTAAGATAAATTAATCATAGTCAAACAACAAGCATTTGGGGTACGAACCTAAGAAAAATAACTAAGTAAACTACATGAGCTTAAGTCTTCGGGTTGAAAGGTTTTAAGCTCCCATCAGGTATATACCAAAAAGTACAAGGCTACGAGTGGTTATGCCATGCTTGATCTACATACCTTCAGTGAAAGTATGGTATCCCTCACATAACACAACACGGGTTATACGGATGTCCTAACTCACGCACACAATGTAATCTAAATGATACAATGGACAATATTATAATAAGAAAGAATAAAATAATATAAAGACCAATGGAATCAACTTCTCTTATCCCCAGTGGAGTCACCACTGTGAGCGAGGATTTTTGCTGCCACTCCCCTGTGGATACTCGATTCCTAAAGGAATCCCCAACCCCCTAATGGGTTCAGAAAGTTGGGTACGTGTGGGGAAGGTAAGAATGACCCAGCACACCCACAATGCCCAGTTCATTGGAACCGGCCTCCTTTTCAGGTCTAAATATTATCAAATTCTTAACTTATCATAGCATCTTCCATATTACATGAAAATTAAAAGAAATAAAATCTATCACCTTTATTTAAAATAAATAATCAAAATAGGCACCCATCCAAGGATGGAAATATGCCTTTACAACAATTGTTTAACATCCAAAACTAAATAAAATAGGCACCCATTTTCACTTTACATTAATCTAAAATCCAAAATAAATTGAATTACATTAAACCTAACTAATGAGGTTCCTACAAAGTGAAAATGTACCTCTTTCATCTTGGAAACTAAAATAATCAATATTAAAATAATAAATTAAATAAATTAAATCATTAACCATTAGCAAATATAAACATAAATCATTCATAAAAATAAAGCATTAATAATTCATTTATTCAAGATATAAAACAATCACATCTAAAATTTAGACTTAAATAAAGCAACAAATATACAACTTTTAGAGTTTATGCTTCAAATTATGGTTTTAGAACTTTTATGATGAAATTAGGATTTTTTATGATGAAGATTAAGACTTTGGATTTTAGAGATGAAAAATAGGATTTTTAGGGTTTAAGAAAACAAGATTAGGGTTTTGAAAGAGATTAGGGCTTGGAAATTGTAAAACTAATCTTGGGAATTCAGAAAATGGTTTAGGGTTTTTGAAAAATAGATTAGGATTTTAGAAATTTTGGGAAAGGTAGATTAGGGTTTTTTAAATGATTATATCATTGATTCAAATCTTTTAGCTACTGGGTAAACTTTAGGGCTTTAGGATTAAATATTTTGGTTTGGGACCTTTGAGAATTGGTGTTAGGTGCTTAGGATTAGGTTTTTGGTTATTTAGAAAACTAGGATTTAGAAAATTAAGTTTTAAGGGTTTTTAGAGAAACATAGTTTAGTGTTTTGAGTTTAAACAAATAGAGAATTAGGTTTTACAAAAAATACATTACCATAAGTTGTGTTATTTAGATTGGATTCATAATTTTAAAATACTGAAACATGTGATAATACTAAACATAACTACTAGATGAAAGAGTATGTTTGGTTTGGTCATGGTTATTAAAGCTTATGCAAAGTAACTATCCAAATTAACTCTCTACTGCATCAATTAGCAATATCGATATTAAATAATTTTAAAGATAGGCATAGATGTTGCATATTAAGATAAATTGGGTTTAGAAAGTAAAAACCTGCATTGGAGCTTCACCAAATTGAGAGAGTCTTGATTCAACCTTACTGCCTTCATCAATCTACGATTTTGGCGAAGCCAAGTATGTTGATTCTGTCTTTTTTGTTGCTTGTGTTTTCTCTTTGATTCTCTAAAAATTCCAAATCCAAAAACCCCCCTCGTTTAGTATTAAAATCTATTATTTATAGGAAATTGTAAACCCTAATGCTTATGGTGAAAACCGTGTCCATCTTAATTAAGGAAATAATTAAACCGAATTAAATTTGGTTTATTGGATGGCAAATTGGCAAGGCCAATTTGCCGTAGGCATGACCAGCAGTGAACTAGCAGGGCCAATTCGCTACATACTGAGGCCTACAGCAAATTGGCAAGGCCAATTTGCCTATGGCGAAATTGGCTCGCCAATTCGCCATAGGTCGTGCCCAATTCGTTGTTCAATTTATTATTTTTATTATTTATTTATTTTTATTATTACTATTAAAATAAATATTATATTTTTTATAAAATAAATATTTATATTTTTTTCCTCTTTTTTATTTATTATATTATTAAAATAAATACTATATTTTTCTTTTCTTTTTTATTTGATATTAATAAAATAAATATTATATTATTATGTGTTTAGATTTTAATATTGTGCCAGACCAAATTTAAATTTATAAAATTATTTCAAACTATTTTAAACCTTTAAACTTGACTTAAGCCTCTTTTATTTAGTGTCAGACTGGACTTGGTAAAAAATTAAGGGTCTATAGAGACATAGATTTGCAATTTTTTCTTCTTCTTCCTCTTTTTCTTCACTTGAGGAATCATCATCCCATACAGCTTTGAGTTATCTCCTCTTTTCCTTATCCCACTTCTTTTTGCTTTTTAATTTAAAGTACTCCAAATTAATGTGACCGGATTTGCCACATTCATGACATTTCACTTCATTCTTTTTATCTTTATCCTTGAAGGAGGATTTAGGAAATGTACCTTTGTTAGCTTGTAGTCTTCTCTTTCTCTTCCAATCACTTATCCTTTTGGATAGAATAGCCAATTCTTCTTCAGCTTCACTATCTTCATAATTTGAGCTCCCAACTTCTTTGATGGCTTCGAGAGCTATTGCTTTCATCTTATCCTTTTCACCTGGCTCTTCTTCTCTTTCGGTGTGCAATTCAAAGGTGAATAGTTTTTCGGCTAGTTCATCGGTTATCAAAGAGCTAAGGTCATGAGCTTCTTCAAATGAAGAAACTTTAGACTCAAAGTTCTTCTTTGCTCCAAGTGCTCTCAAGATTTTGCTATTGACATCATCTTGATCATATATCTTACCATATTTCTTTAATTCATTGACAATGGTAAGCAAGCGATTTGTCATGTGGTGACATTTTCATTGGGCTTCATCTTGAATAGCTCATACTCATGCACATACATTTGCTTCTTGGTATGTCTCAATTGGGTAGTACCCTCAGGATAGTTCTCAAGAGTTTTCCAAATGCAATGTACACAAGTGAGATGTTGGACTCTCCAACCTTCTTCTCTTAATATTGAATTCATCAAGATGGAGGTTGCCCTATTGTTCTTGAATTGATCTCTCACATTGGCACTTGACCATTGTGATTTAGGAGGAGGAACTTGGACACCATCAACTTCATGAGTAGGAGGTTTCCACTCATTTTCAACAAAATTCCAAAGCTCAATTCCTTTACTATCTAGGAATAAGAACATCTTGTGTTTCCAATTAAAGTAATCCATTCAATCAAAATAGGGTCTAAGGAATGAATTTAGGTTTCCATGTGTGAAGTTGTTTATTGGTGGAATGGCTGCCATTATGGATCGAATTTCACAATTATGTTTGAAGAAATTTACTACCAATTGTTGTCCCAAACTAGCAACCAAGAGGGAGGGTGAATTGGTTGATATGAAGAATGATGGCAAATTTAAAATTTAAAAGCAATAGATGAAGAAGATGTAGATGAAGATGGAGTATAGTAGAGTAGAGTAAAAAGAACACAAAGAGATATAGTAGTTTAGATTTACCTCAATCCTGCATCTACTTCCTTAACAACTTGTTTAGGTTTCACTAGTCTTGAGTTTTTATAAGCTTAATTCTAACTTGGTGCTTTCCCTAGCTCACACCAAACTATTACAATGGTTTTGAGATCAATCCTCACAACCCTTATAAGAGTTTTTCTAGGCTCACTGTCACAACCTAAGTGTTTCTAAGCTCACACTTAAACTTTTGATGGTGTTTAATGCTCACACCCAACACTCCAACATTTTTTATGTTTGATCATTTGATCTTTAGACAAGATAATAAAAAATGTTGTTTAACGAAATTACAATAACAATCAAAGTATTATCTAAAAACAAAAATGAAGGTTAATGTGGTATTTATAGCCATCTTGCTTAAACTAGCCGTTTGAAGTAGTTCCCACATGTTTAGTGCTTGCCTTCAACTAATTTTGTGTTCGGAGCTCAATGTATGGTCACTCGACTCAGTGGGCAATTGCATTGTTTGAAAGCTGTGTAACTACTAGTTCCAATGGTTGAATTTTTTTGTCTGACAAAATCTTACTTGCCCATACCTTTGTGTCATGTGGTCGTCCGACTCGGCGTGCGGTAGCTTTGCACAAAGTTGTTAAAATCAAATTTCTTCATCCACGTCTTAGGTTATCATTGGTCTGAGGTATTTGTCGCTAAGATTCAAATCTATAGGACTAGTATGGTCACTCAGTTCTTCTGAGCGGTCGCACATGCCTTTGAGCATTGAGGAAATGCCGCATGAGCAGACCACTATCTCTTCTGTCACTTTTTAACTTTTAGGTCTTTGTTACGGGCGATCGCTTGGGCATCTTGACTTCACTACTCACTAAGAATACTATCCTTTCTATGAGTTTATGAATTTTTATCTTGATGTGATCCAGCCATTTGGGGCTTGCGTATGATCCTACGCCTATCGGGCATCCTCACTTCACCGCTCACTGACAATGCGAACTCTTCTGTGGAAATTGTAGACTTAGCTCAGTTGGTTGTAGTTGGCTCATCTACCTTAGTATAGAGCTGCAATAGTTGCTTAGATCGGAGGTTCCATGCTACCCTCTTTGGCTGCTCAGGCTACTTTTACCTCGACGGTTCTATATCTAGCTCGGCATTCTATATGTCCATTCAATTCTGCGCTTTCTGCTCGGCAAGTTTGTATGTCATATGCCCATTCAGTTTTGCCCTTTCTGCTCAGCATATCAATGTTTCATATGTGAGTTTGGTTCAGTGCTTGGGCTGCCTTTGTGAGGTCGCCAGGTCATTCGTTCGGGTAGTTGCACAAAGGCGCTCGGTTTCTACCTCCGCAAAGTAGACTTGTTTGAAATCATTAGTTCTTTATCAATTTGATTGTTAATGATCAAAATAGAGTTTGATTGTATACAATCTCAGCATCATTAGAGTGCACAAAGATTCTCTCTAGGCCACTTGTAATATCCCAAACTATACCCTAAAATTTTGGAATGCTTATTTGTGAGAATTGGATTAAATAATTTAAAGTGTATATATGACTAATGAAATAAGAGGAGATGTGTATATGTTGTATATATGAGGATATATACAATATATATACAAGTCAATGGGGTTTATTTTGGTGAAGAGATATTTTAATTATATTATTAAATATTGTTAGTGGAAGGTGATGTAAGTGGGTTGATTATTTTATTGTTTAATTGCTTGGTGGAGAGTGATTTGAGAAGAGAGTGGTTGTTTAAGGTTGACTTCCTTTCTTTCTTCTTTTTCTTTCATCTTCATCTTCTTCTTTCCTTCTAGTGAGCCAGCCACCCTTATCAACCAAAGGAAAAGAGATTTTGTTGCTTCCAAACTCAAGAGCTTGAAGGTTTTCAAGCGATCAAGTTGGAGTTTTAAGGATTTTCTTCACTTTTGGTAAGTTTCCAACTTGTTTCTTTGTTTTCTTTTGAGTTGTGTTTATGGGTTTGTTAGAATGGTTGTTATAGATGTGTTTTTGGTGTGTTTGAAGTGTTTTGTCTTGGTAACTTTGATTTTTGGGTTTGGATTAAGTTTGGTGATGGAGACAAGAGTTGTGGGTGTTGTGAGTTTGAGTTGTGAGATATGGTTGATATTGTGTTTTGATGTTTGCAATTGAGTTGTGTTAAGATTTTGTGTGTTGTTGATATGGTTATTGGAAGGTGTTTGTTGGATGTGGTGTTTTGGGTGTCGATTTCAGGGTTTTTGGCCTGACACACCCAGGAGCACGGCCATGTCTTTGGGCGTGTTGTTAGTTATGTTTTCTAGGTTGTTGACACGAGCAGTGACACACCCATGTCACTAAGCGTGTCACAGCTTCTGTGTTGTAGTAGCATTGACACCGCCAATGACTTTCCCATGTCACTAAGTGTGTCATAGCTACTGTGTTGTTGGTTGATTGACACGTGCAATGACACGCCCATGTCACTGAGCGTGTCATAGTTTCTATGTTGGAGGAGAATTGACAAGTGCAGTGACACGCTCATGTCATTGAGCATGTCAAAGCTTCTGTGTTGTGGGTTTAGGGCACGGTAAGGGACACGCCCATGTTGTTGAGCATGTCAAGTGTAGAGTTTGCCCTAGATAGTTCTTATTCTTGTATTCTTATGTATAATCACCTTTGGATTAGGTTTTGAAGAGAATTGAGTTGCCCTAGCTAAGGTTTGAGGGATATCTTGGAAGAGGAAGTTGATAGAGTGGTGTTGTTGCTTTAAGAGGTAAGTACAAACTTTGAATGATTGCACACATTTACATGACATTGAGACTTAGCGCATTTAGTGGAGAAATGTGTTAAGTTAATTGATATATTATTGATGAATGAATTATATATTATGATATGCATGATGTGAATTATGTTGATGTATCAATGCAATTGAGTAATGTGTTGTACATGAAAAGAAATGTTGAATAAAGTGATATGATATGTGAAAACATAATGTAACAAATTGATATTGATACAAAAGAGAAGAATGAGAAAAGATGAGAAAATGAGGATATAATAAAGCAATGAGCCTAGTTGATTATGAGAAATGAAATGAGAAATGAATTGTGAAAGAAAATGATAATGAGATAAATGAATTATTTGTGTTCCTAGTATGTTATTCAATTTTTAGAGTTCTGGGTTTGGCGGCATGCCTATGAATTGCTGGGCAGGTGAAAAGACCGGGTCGTAAGCCGAGCCCAGCTGATAAATGTGAAATATGATGTTTTTGAGGTGAAAAGACTGGGCCGTAAGCCTCAAAAATAGTAACAGTCTAGCTGGGTTGAAGACCAAGATACTGGGGCCCAAGGGTCTAGCCGGGTTGAGGTCCAAGAGACTGGGTCTGTTGCATTATCCATAGATATATATTGCCTACGGGGCTAGACACAAGGTGTCAATATTGACCAAAGCAGTAACTCTGAACTTTGAATAGCATATTAGTTTCTTTTGGGCCCATGCATGTCTTTGTTTTAATGTAAATTATGAAATATGATGCAAATGATTAATATGTTGGGATATAATTTAATGACTTGATATATATTCATATGTATTGTGTATGAGCATCGCATTGATCTTTATTGAATCAAAGTTTGTACCACTAAGCTTTCTGCTTAGCGCGATTGTGGTTTTATGGCGCAGGTGACAGGGTAGATCCGGTTGTGCCGGAGAGCTTGTATAAATCGAGTCGAGTCTAGGCTTGAGTTTGTGAGAGCAGTGTTGAGTTGTGGGCATCAAGATCAGAGACGAATTGCCAGCATGTATAAATTTCATATTTTTGTACTTATTGGTTTTTGATGTATACATATGTATTTCCACTTCTTATTAAACAAATGTTTTGGATAAACTTTTAGATAAAGTAAATATATCTATATATGTAGTTTAACAAGGAATGTTTTATCTATTATCTTTTTATCATTTAAGTTAAATGATTTGATGTTTAAAGATTGGTTTGTTTAAAATGTACTGTGACACCCTTATACCCTGTATATGTATATCGTGTGTTGCGTGGGTGTATGCGGTGTGCGTATGTGGGGTACGGGGGTGTTACACCACTCTAATTAAAGAGTAGATTAATTCTTCCCATTTGTAGATACTATTACAGAAAATCCTACCCTTTGATTGTTATGGTTTATGACAACCCAATAAGAAGAGAAGGTGAATAATTTGTGAAGAACTCATAAGTATAATCTCTAAACCTTGTATGTTCTTCTTTTATTTCAATTTTAATCAATATGGGATGATCTAGGGTTTGGAAATTTTTATTTTTCCACTGCGTATTGGCTGCCAATTTTGATTGCTCTTACTTTAAATTCTCAACACTATATTGTGCATCCTAAAAGCAATAAGATGTATCAGTATTTGAAGCCTTTCTATTGGTGGCTTGATATACAAAAAGACATTACTAAGTATGTTACCCAATGCTTAGCATGTCAATAGGTCAAAGAAGAACATCAAATACTATCAGGTCTTCTGCAACCCATCTTAATACCAGAGTGGGAATGAGATAGAGTCACTATGGATTTTGTGACTGGTCTTCCAAACACCCAGAAGAGGCATGATGCAATTTGGGTGATTATTAGCATATTGACCAAATCAACTCATTTTCTTCCAATCAAGACTGACTATTCAATAAATAGACTTGAAAAATTGTAAATAAATGACATAGTTAGACTTTATGGAATGCCAAAGTCTATCATTTCATATAGAGACTCGCCCTTTACTTCAAGATTTTGGGAAATTTTTCAGAAAGCATTGTGTACTAGTCTTCATTTTAGCACGTCATTCCATCCACAGACTAGTGGTGAATCATAAAGGGTAATATAGATACTTGAAGATATTGTTAAAAGATGTGTTCTTGAGTTTAAAGGTAATTGGGACAAATATCTACCATTAGTAGAATTTGCTTATAACAACAGCTACCAGACAAGTATCAATATGCCACCATATGAAGCATTTTGTAGAAGGAAATGTAGGACTCTACTCTGTTGGATAGAATTGAGTGAGAGTAAGCTAGTAGGACCTGATCCTATCAAACAAGTGGAAGATAAGATAAAGCTTATAAAAGATCGGCTGAAAGCTGCAGTAGATAGACAAAAGTCTTATGCAGATTTGAAGAGGATGGATATTGAATACAATGTGGAGGATAAAGTATTTTTGAAAGTATCACCATGGAAGAAAGTTCTTTACTTTGGCAAGAAGGGGAAACTAAGTCCTGGTTTATTGGATTATACGAGATACTTGAAAGTGTGGGTCCAGTAGCCTATCGACTAGCTATACCTCTGGAACTAACCAAGATACTCAATGTAGTCTATGTATCGATTCTTAAAAGATACATATGAGATCCCTCACATGTGATACAAGCATAATCTATTGAAATACAACCATATCTAAGTTATAAAGAAGAACCAGTGGCTATTTTAGCTTAGAAAATCATGGAGTTACGAAATAAATGCATTCCTTTAGTAAATGTAACATCCGTGTTTTATTAAAATATAATTAAATAAATAATTTGGAAAGATTAATTAATGTGTTGCAAGGAGAAAATGATTAATGTACATGTTGAGCATATGTTAAATATACCTAAAGTATAAATGAAAATAAAAAACAAAAAGTCAAAAGTCAAAGTAAAAAATAAGAAGTTAAAAGTTAAAAAAATAGAAATTAAATTATTTTTATATGGAAGAGGAAAAAGGGAAATATAATTAAGTAATTAATTATATAATATATATATGAAATAAAAGAAGAATAAAAAAAATATAAACTTTGGTCTTTATCTTCTTCCTCTTCTCCTTTCTAGGCCGATTTTCATGGTGGTTTGAAAGGGTATTTGGTTCTTCAAAATACTTAAAATTGCGTCAAATTTTCAAAGATTAAGGGTGATTTGAAACATTCTAAAGTAATAGGTAAGGATTTTTTGGTTTTTCTAGCTTTTCTTAGAAAATATGAATATGTGATAAATGGAATTTTTATGTAGGCTTAAATAATTGTTAATATCGATTGCAAAGATGTGATTTTGATATATAAGTAAAGATTTTAAGATTGGATGATTGAAATGAACGGGTTTGGTGGAAGTTTGAATGAGGTAGTAAGAGTTATGGGTTTTGGTAGTATTTTTTGTTAAAATAGATGTAATTGGAATTTAATTGATTAAAATGTATTAGAATGGAATTCTAATGCTCTATTTAAACTTATAACTTGGTTTAGGATTGAATAGGGTGTAATTTCCAAGTTAAAGTATTGAGGGCAATTGGTGAAGTTGAAGTTGGAAGGTGATTAGGCTTGGATTTTGGCACATTTAAGGTTAGTATAAACGTTGACAACATATGTATTATTTGTGTTTTAATTTGCCTAACACATTGTGATTTTTGAAATGTGCTAAGCTACTTTATCATTAAAAATCATGGTGTAAGTGCATGGTTATATGTGAAAGTGTGTGAAATGCATGAAATGTGAGATATAAGCCATTGTAGAATAGTTAATATCTTTGCTATGTATAATTTGTAAAAAGTGTATTTTGTGCATTTGAAATGGGAAATATGCTACATTGTAAATGTGGCAAGAAAATATTTTTTTTGCGATTGGATAATATGGGAAATAATTATGGAATGTTGAAAATATACAAATTGTATATGGAATATGGAAAATAAAAAAAAATGTGAGGAGAAAGTGGATAAGAAATGATAATGTATATGAAATGTGTGTTTACCCTATATAATATCTTGTTCTAGAGAATTGTATTTGGTGATATTGGATTGCCATGCCATTGATATGTAATGATATATTATTTGCCTTTGGGGCTAGACACGATGGTTGCTAGACACGATGGTTTCACTTATGATATATGTATTTGCCTTCAAGGCCAGACACATCGGTGTCAATAGGGGACGCACCTTCAGGAGGTATGATTGGATACATAGATTCCTAATGTCACGATAGACCAATTCAATATCTCTGAAACATGAATATTGTACAGGATCATTTGGGCCCCATGCATGTGATTGTGAAATTGTGATGATCATTATTACTATGTGTCCTTTAAAGCACTTCATATCATAAAGAATTACATGATGTATTATTTTAAAATTTCTTTTGTTTTCAAAGTATGTGCTACTAAGCTATTAGCTTAGTGCGATTGTCTCATCGTGTAGGTGACAGAGTAAAAGCAAAGAGCCCTGCTAGACCTGGCCAGGCCTAGATTTGTTGATTTGTACTAGAAGTTGATATTTTGCTATCAGACTAGAGTCATTTTCATATCATGTAAATATTTTTTTCTCTTTAAACTTCATTTTTTTTAACTATCATTTTGTTATATAACATGTTGTAAACTTAAAGGTTTGGTTAAGTATTATAAATATTTTGAAATACTCTTTGTGTATATATAGTATCATTTGATTTTGAGATGTTGGATGATTTTGGAGATTTGGTTAAATATATATATTGGAAGTGAAATTTTTGCATGTTGTGCGATTGTTTGTTTTTGGAAAAGTCCAATTTACAGACAAAACAATCTTAAATCCTCTTAAAATGTCTTATGAATTTGATATATAGAAGAAAATTATACTCTCCCCTCTCCCTTTCACGTTCAAAATGGACAAGAAGAAGAAGAAGAAATACTTCTTTTAAATCCCCATCCTTATCTTTATATATATAATATTATATATTAATTAATTTAATTACCTCTACACCAATCATCTTCCTTTATCTTTGACTTTTCTCCTCTCTCTCTCTTATTATTATTATTATTATTATTATTATTATTATTATTATTATTATTATTATTATTATTATTATTATCATCATCATCATCATCATCAACTTTTTCAACACCACTTTATACCTCATGTATATATTAATTATATCTCATTTATATGTATATGTCATATATATTTTATATTATATATTTTTTTATTTACATATATATATATGTAATGTATATATTGTGTATATATATACCCATATGTATATATATTGCATGTACCATATTTACACATCAAGTATACCATATATTTGTATTATATATATCTAGTATATAATATATAGATATAATCAACATATATTATTCATATAATATGTATATACAATATGTGATCAGGGATTTTCACCCCCAATCCCACGTGGAATGGCTCTTGCGACTTTGGCACTGTTAGGCTCAAGGCCTTAGAGAATACAAACCTAAATCCGAAGAAAATGGAGTCGCCACCCAGACCAGCTGGGAAAAAGAAAGGGGCGGATGAATCGATTCCTAAGAAATTTCTAACCCTCTAATAGGCTCAGAAAGTTGGGTACGTGTGGGGAAGGTGAGAATGACCCAGCACCCCCACAATGCCTGATTCATTAGAATGGCCTCCTTTTCAGGTCTTAATATTGTAAAATTCTTAATTATTGTGATATGATCCATACTATATGCAATCATAAGAATAAACAAATACTTTATTAAAAATCATAGCAAAGTCCAATGAAAACAAACAAACAAAACAAACAAATAGGCACCCATCCATGGATGGAAATATGCCTTTACAATTATCCAGTGTCCAAAAATAAATAAATAAAATAGGATACCCACCAATTGGTGGAAACATATCCTTTACATTGATTTGAAATTTGAAGTAATTTAAATTACATAGTGCTCACAACATGAGATACCCAAAACAAGGAAATATACCTCTTACAATTTGTTGAAACCAAAATAAATCAATAAAAATAACCAACTATTCATCATAGATAAATTATTCATCAAAGATATAAATAGACCATTAATCAAAATATATAATAAACATGATTCTAACTTAAATAAAGTAATAAATATATAAATTTAGAGTTTATACTTCAAATAGGGATTCGTGGGAAAATTAAGGTTTAGAGAGTTCTTGGTTTAAAACTTTAGATTTTAGAGTTTTGGAAGTTTTATGAAAAGAATATTAAGTTTTAGGGTTTAAGTAAATAGAATTGGAAATTATAAAAATATGATTAAAAATTAAGTATTTAGAAAGAATAGGCTACTGTGACAATTTTGGAAAAATAGAATTAACACTATTATTACTATTTAATGAAACTAAGCTACTGTAATAATTATGTAAAAAATTAATTAATTAGGGTTTTAGGCTAATATCATATAATTAGGGTTTAGGGCTAATACCATGCAATTAGGGTTTTAGTATTTAAAAATAATGTTTGTAGCTTAAGGTTTTACATGAATTAGGGTTTAGTGTTTGTGAAAAACTATCAAAGTTTATAGGTTATGTGAACTATGAATATTTTTAAAGAGATTAGATGCTACTGTGAGGTTTTATATGAAAGACCTTAATGTGAATCTCTGTAATTTTTTTATTAAATGACCATGCAATAAAAAACAAATAAACAATCTGAGCCAAACAAGTTTAATGGTTGTAGTTGTTATGATTTATCAAAATATGATATGCACTCCATGTAAACTAGCATACACTTATTTTAGAAGAAATTGCATACTGTGACTTTAGTTAAATGAAGAATGAACTCATTCAATATTTAAAATAATAAAAACATATTTTATTTATTTAATTTAAAGCAAACAGTTATTTGTTGGCTCTACCAAAATTGTTTGATGGAGAATTCTAGGTGAGCTTGTCTAAGACAGTGAGTACATTGCCTTTGTAGAGTTTTGTGTTGTTGATCTTTCTTATATATCCTTACTGTTTCTTTTTGTTTATCAAGCATACTAGGGTTTGTTCATTGATTGATTACAAAATTTTTCAGAGTTCCAGCAGCCAACCAAAAGCCAAAGCTCCCCCTTCAGGTTTTTTAAAACCTATATTTATAATAACTCCATCAGGTTAAGCATGAAAGTTTTTCTCATTAAGAATGGTTTATTCTGATGCATATCAAATTCACCAGTTTGACATAAATCGAGATCATATCGAATTATAATTATTTGAACTCGATGTAAACCGAGTTTGTCTCAAATTCAAATCATTTAATTTTGATAGAATCTAAGCCTATATCAACGTATCCTTCTAGATTCGACATGGAATTAAAAAAAACTGCCTCATATCGGATTGGGAGAGGCCTATTTTGATATGGGGCTACCTCATATCGAAATGGGACTTCCCCATTTTGATATGGGACAACCCCATATCGAATTGGGGCTGCCCCATATCGAATTGGGGCTTCATATTCAATATGGGGAGCCCCATATCGAATTGGGAGGCCCCCAAATTGATATGGGGCTGCCCCATGTTAAATTGGATGCTCTAATTAGGCATAGGACACCCCTATTAACCAAAAACCATCCGAATTAAGTGAAAAATCAACCAAAACTTCGAATTGAACCCGTTTAGGGTTTAATGCACCGGTATCATATAAAAATCAACCAAATCTTCTAAAACATACCCAATTAGGGTTTTAAAAGTTTAATTAGCTTATTTTAGGTCCTATTGTAATATATTAGTCTAATCAAAGATTTGGAATTAGCACCGGACTAGCCAGAGCCAAAATTAAAGGTCTGCAGTTTTCCCCCTGCTTGAATGATCTTGAATTTATTCAAAGAGTTAAAAACAACATGGTTTTTAATTGATTTTGGAGAAGGATTATTTTGGATTTGGAATGGTTTGGATTCTGGAACCAAGGAGAGTTTCGGACTCAAAAATGACTTGGGTTCTGACTAGAGCGAGTTGTGTACTCAAAAATAATTTGGATTCTGGACCTAGAGTGAGTTTTGGACTAAAAAATAATTTGAGTTCTAGACCGGGAATGAGTTCTAGACTAAAAAATTGTCACATCCCAAAGTTTAGGTAGTCGAGTATTAGGCAAGAAGGACATAAATAAGTGGTCAAATAGAGGCTCGAGATAGTCAAAAACAAAATCGATGTGCAAAGGAGGCCCGTGAAGTCGACGGGACCTAAAGGTAATTTTTTGAAAGACCAAGGACCTAAGAGTAATTTTCTGAAAAGTTGTGTCGGTTCTTAATAGTGACCCTAACGGATGCCATAAATGTGTTCTCGGGATTAATAGGGTCGTAATGGTGGCGCACGGTTTTTTCCAAAAATGCACTTTTGTAAGTTACGGGCGATTTTTTGACAAGGGCATTTTGGAAATTTCCACCGGAGGGGCTATTTTGTAATTAAATATAACTTTGGGGGAAAAATTAAAAAGAACAAAAAGCCACTTTCAAGTGGCCAAATCCTAGTCATTAAGTCCAAATGGGTTGGACAAATCATGGCCATTGAAAATAAACAAATTAATTAAATGGAAATTAAATTATAAACAACTAATTTTGGTCTTCCAAACACAAGTAAAGGATAAAAAAAACACCACCATCACCACTTTTCTTCTTCCTTAGGTCGTGCTCCCCCCTCCCTTCCATTTTCAAGGAGAAAATTTTCAAGTCTAAGCCATTTTTCAAGTGAAATTCAATAGGAAATAAGGTAAGATACAATCCTAAGTCTTATTCTTTCATTAGAATTAGGTATTAAGCTATGTTTAGGAAGATTTGATATTATGTTCATGTTGGGAAAGTATTAGTAAGTTGATGATTATGGTGAAAAATGATAAACTACTTAAAGGAAATGATGAAAATGGTGATTATTAGTAAGAATAAGTAAAGGATTGTTAGAAAATCATAAGGTAGCATCATGTTCATATCTAGGGTTTGTTCTTACAAATGTGACATGTTAAATTCATAGGAAATCAAGGAGATTAGAGAGGAAAGGAAGTGAAATAGACAACAAGAGCAAGGAAAAGCAAGGTTTGGTACTTTAACTAATTGTTTGTTCATTTTCTTGAAATTTTTTTGTTTTAGAATTAGTGAAATGCTGTGACTTGTATGATTTTTAATTAAATATAGAAAAATGTTCTTGAAGTGAATTTTGGATATGTTGTTGTTTAGTGAGTCTAGTATTTGAGAAAAATAATTTGGAACCAATTGATTGAATTAAATTACGGAATTCACAAAATTTAGAACTGCTGCCAAGATGCAGGGCAACTGGAGCAGTCTGGTTGGGTGAACTACTTTTGTGTCTAGTTTGATCTGAAATTTTAAAGGAATGATTTTAAGATGTAAAACTAAATTCTGTAAAAATTTTAGAGTTTTTAGTCAAGTAGATTATTTTATACAATTTATCAAAATAAGGATCAAGTTGAGTCCAAAACCAGAATTTACTATTCATACTGTCATTTTGCTAATATTCATTTGGCCATTTTTCAAAAGTAATCCAATTGATTCCTTATGCATATAAATGAGCAAAATATGTTATTAAAATGACAAAATATGATATTTCACGTTGAAATAATATAAGAACCACAAGTCGATAATTTTATAATGCATATTCGATTAAGAAATGGCATGAGAATTTTGGCTCCACTGGGTATCTGGGATAGTACTGAGTAGGGTAAGGGTATGATATATCATACTATATGCAGTGCTGCTTTAATATAGGACTTCGGTCTGAGTTATATAGAGTGACGACCCAAGCTATATAAGACTTCGGTCCGAGTTATATAGGGCAATCGCCCGAGTTATATAGGACTCCGGTCCGAGGGCTTCGGCCACAGATTCCACAGGGCTTGGTCCACCATTTTTTAGGGCCACAACCACAGAATATATATACAGTTGTTTCAGTTAGTTCCTTACCATACGTTAGTCTACCAAATTACCTTGTGGAGCAAACTGATAAAATGATAATAACTGAATATATGACATGTATGGATTGTTTTTATTGTGATATTATTTTTCAATACGACTCATTGCTTTTAAAAGTGCATTATGCTTTTATTATTTATTTTCCGTAATTAGTTAAAGTACCCACTAAGCAATGCTTAGCGAGTTTAGTTTCTTCTAAACTCGTAGGTTATTAGCAAGGAGCCAGTAGCGAGCAGAGAAGTCCTGCGATCTGTCGGTCATCAACAAACTTAGGTGGTGCTCTTTATTTTGTATTTTGGTATTAGAAACTGGCACGTACTTATTTGAACAATACAAAGAGATAACTTGATGTAGCATGTAAATCTAGTAATATATAATAACTGTATGGTTTTAAATTGAGTTGGGTTGTGAATATAGAAGTGTGAATTCTTCTTCCAAGATTGTAGTTGAGGTTATAAGGGTGGATTATTGGGAGTGTGCTTGAGTTGAATTGTGAAACAAAATGTTTTTCAAAAATAAGAAAAATCAGTTTTGTCGACACTTGGGACCTAGAATTTTAAGGGAGACTCCGTCAAAATTTTTGGAAAATTTTTATAAGGAACATTAAGTAAGCTGACATAACCAGAGCTCGTATCCCGATGTAGCATTCCTCCTCGGCTTATTCATAGGTCGGGAAGGGGTGTTACAATTTATGGTATCAGAGCATTAGTTTAGTCGATTCTGGGAGATAGGTAGTAAGTAACTATGTGTGCCATGTAAGATAAAGTAAGGAGAAAGTTATATGATGAATAGGTAGATGTACATGCCAGATAGGAATTGATAATCGAGTTATATGTGATGAATTAAGCAGATAGCTATTTATGTCAATATAGGATGTCTCTAGATTTATGGCAAGCTATGGAACGAAACGTAGAATCGCAAGCATCTAGGTCTGCAGATGCAGGGGAAGCTCATAGACCAGGGTCAGCAGCAGCTGAAATACCCGGTCCGGAGACTTATCTTAGGCAGATTGTAATAGCTTTTCAGCAAATGGCCGGAAGGGGTCCTGCTGCTGAGGGAGATAGGAAACCCCCAATCGAGAAGTTAAGAAAGTATGGTGCAAAGGAATTTAAGGCTGGTCGTGAAGAGGGATCTGAGGAAGTAGAATATTGGTTAGATAGTATCATTAGAGTTCTTGACTAGCTCCAATGCACTCCAGAGGAAAGAGTGGTTTGTGCTACCTCGCTCCTAACAGAGGAGGTGTACATATGGTGGGAAACCACGCAGCAGCGGGTTCCACCAGAACAGCGAACTTGGGAATTCTTCAAGAGTGAGTTTAAAAAGAGGTATATCACTGATGCATATTTGACTGTAAGGCGCAATGAGTTCATTCATTTGAAACAAGGCAGAATGATGGTATCAGAATATGAGAAGGAGTTTACGCGCCTTAGTAAGTATGGAAAGAAGTTAATAGAAACTGAAGCTGAGCGATGCGAGAAATTTTTAGAAGGACTTAATGATGAAATTAAGATACAGCTAGTGGCATTGGATAATACAGAGTTTTCAAAGTTGGTGGCTAAAGCATTGGATGTTGAAAAGGTGCAAGTAAATCTGAGGAATCATCAACAGAGAATTCAACAAAAAAGAGAGCAAGCACAGAGTGCCCCAGGTAATCATTAGTCTGCTAGCAAGAGAGCTAAGGTTGAAGGATCCTTTATGAGTGTAAAGCAGAATTTAAGACCATCTAAAGGACCTAATTTTCAAGCTACCTCAGTAGCCAGCACGGGAGGAATAAGCAGAGGATCAAGTAAAGGTTCTGGAAGGACTGAATATACACCATACCCCTCATGTGAGCATTGTGGACGAAAGCATAAGGGAGAATGTTGGTTAGTTACTGGAGCTTGTATAATTTGTGGTGCCACTGATCACCTTAAGAAGGATTGTCCTAGAAATGTGGCAGAGATTTCAAAAGTTCCTGAAAGAACATAAGTAGCAAGTAGCAGTGGTAAAGGTCAAGAAAGGGGAAGAGGCAGAGAAAATGGTAGTAATCAAATAGGAACAAGATCGGAGACAGTAGATCGCCCTGAATCGAGAGCGCTAGCCAGGATATATTACATGAGGGCAGAAGAGAATAAAGCAGAAGAAGGAAATGAAGGTACGTAAGTTTAAAATCAGTGTCTTGAGTACATAGGTGTGTATACGTGACGATTATTAGTTATATTGATGATGTGTAATTACACGTAAGAATCATGCATTAATAAGTAAGTTTCGGGGTGAAACTTAAATTAAGGGAGGTAGAACTGTCACATCCCAAAGTTTAGGTAGTCGAGTATTAGGCAAGAAGGACATAAATAAGTGGTCAAATAGAGGCTCGAGATAGTAAAAAACAAAATCAGTGTGCAAAGGAGGCCCATTGTAACACCCCTATACCCCGTATACGTACACAACATGCTATTACGATCGTAATATACGTATACTGAATATAGAAATGCCACGGTTTACTAAACACACAAATCATCCCTTTACAATAATATGAACAAATTTAAAACATTTAAGTTATATTATATAACACAGTAGATAAAATGTTTATTAAAAACGCAACAGAAAATATAACAAATATTTACAAATACATATACATCAAAACTCAAGTTTTACAAAACCTAAAATATATACATGTTTGGCAGTATGTCTTTGATATTTAAGCTCTACTATCCACACCTCAAAATCTAGACTCTACTCGGCCAAGAGGAACTCTGCGGTTCTTCCCTGTCACCTGCGCGATGAATCACACTCGCGCTAAGCCAATGGCTTAGTGGTACAAACTTCAATAATATTATGCTTCAATGTAATGCTAATGTCACACAATCAATTTTCATACACCATTCAAAAGAATATTATATTCCAAAACCTTACATTGTTCAATATCATATCAAAACATTCATGTTGTATCTTCATAGTTTCATTGGTTTCACCATTCAAGAATCATATTGAAAACAAAGACAATCATGGGCCCAAAGACACTAATATGCCATTCAACTTTCAGAGTTAATGTTTTGGTTCAATTATCACATTTATCATTATCTTTATCCCAACTAGGCTTCAAGGATTTAGGTTCAACCAAGCTTCAAGGGGAACAAAGCATGCTAAGTATCAACCCAACTTAGCTTCAAGAACCAAACCCAACCTAGCTTCAGGGGTTGTAACATCTCAATTAGGCTTCAAGGACTAGACCCAACCAAACTTCAAGGGGAGTAAAGCATGCTCAACTTCAACCCAATTTGGCTTCAAGGATCAAGCCCAACCTAACTTCAAGAGATTGTTACTATAGGCATGCCACCAACAACAAAACTCTGAAAATGGAATAACACATTAGACACACAATTCATTATTATTTCATTATCAATTTCATTCTCATTTTCTCATCATCACTTAGGCAACCATGCCTCAATCATCTCATTTGTATCATTATCATTATAGCCAACAACCATGGCTCCTCATCTTATCAATAGAGTATACATAATTAATTGCATTGAATATCATCATCTAGGCAAACATGCCCTACTTATTTCATTTGAATCATCATAACCAATCACATTGGCTTCACAACTCATTATATCTCAATTCATCATTCAAATGTACACAACCAATTGCATTAACATACATTTTAAATGCTCATCAATCATTCACATTATACAAATCATAACATTCATTAAATGTATTAACAATGTAATTAATTACTTAACATATGTACAACCAAATATGTTAAGTATCAAAATCATGTAAATGTATGCAATCATGTAGTTTGTACTTACCTCAAAACCAATTCACACCAATCTATACACTTCCTCCTCCAAGTATGCTCCACACTTAGATTAGGGCAATTCAACCTCTTAAACACCTAAACCAAAGGTGATCATACACATGAGATAATATGGATAAGAACCAACTAGGACAAACTCTACACATGACATACTCAATAACACGGGCGTGTCCATGGCCGTGCCCTAACTCCACAACACAGAAGCTTTGACACGTTGAGAACCATGGGCGTGTCACTGAACGTGTAATACATTCTGTCTCACAGAAACATTGACACGTCCAACAACACAAGCGTGCTCATGGCCGTGTCAATCCTTTACCCACACAGTAGCTATGACACGCTCAGTGACATGGGTGTGTCACTGGATGTGTAAATGCTACTGCAATACAGAACCATTGACACTCCCAAAGACTTGGACGTGCTGATGGGCGTGTCAAGCCAAAAATACAGATTCCGGAAACAACAACACTACATCCAACAAACCACTTACTTCCACCATCTTCCACTTCAAACAAACTTGACTAAACACACCCAAAAACCATAATAACTTACAAAAACACTCAAAGCAACTCAAACATACATCAAACACACTTCATAATCATCATCACAAACTCAAAACACAACCACAACACTTTCTCTTCCAACAAACTTACTCTTTCCTTCAATCCAACCCCAAAATCCAAAATCAATTGAACCAAACACTCTTAAGCACACCAAAATCAAACAAACACATACTATCCACAATTAAACTCAAACACAACTTCAATCAAAACAAAAGAAATCAAGAGGGAACTTACCAAAGTTGATGAAACTTCACAATTTCAACTTAATCTTTTGAATCTTTCTTCAATTTACTCTGAGAAATCAAAAACCCTCTCTTGCTCTCTTGTCTTTGGTGAGTGCCGACCAAACCACAAAGAAAGAAGAAGAAAAATGAAAAAGAAGAAGAAGCAAAGTCAAATATCTAATCTCCACTCAAATCTCCACCAAGCAATATCAATAAAATATTCAAATAATTCTCTTCCACTCATTTTACTTTTCCCATTTTCCATTAATTAAATAAAATCAATAAATATCTTCCTTTGACCACATAACAATTTGACTTGTATATTTTGTATATATTTCCATATATACAACATATACACTTAATCCAATTACAACAATAATACCAAAACTTCTAGGGCACACTTTGGGATATTACAATTCTCCCCCTCTAAAAAGAAATTTCGTCCTCGAAATTACCTAATATCAAGTCTGAAACAATTGAGGATACTGATCTCGTATCGCTTGCTCATTCTCCCAAGTTGATTCTTCTCTACCATGATTCTTCCAAAGAACCTTCACAATTGGCACTTTCTTATGTCTCAACTCCTTCGTTCCATATGCTAAAATAGCAACTGGTTCTTCTTCAAAGTTCAGATCCAGACTCACTTCAATAGATTCAACAGACAGAACATGCGATGGATCTGATCTGTACCTCCGTAGCATAGAAACATGGAAGACATTATGGATTCTATCCAACTCAGGCGGCAAAGTGAGTCGATAAGCAACTGGTCCAACTCTTTTCAATATCTCATATGGTCCAATAAAACGAGGACTTAGTTTCCCTTTCCTACCAAATCTCAAAATCTTCTTCCAAGGAGACACTTTCAAAAATACTTTATCTCCAACATTGAACTCTATATCTCTCCTTTTCAAATCTGAATAAGATTTCTGCCGATCTGAAGCTGCTTTTAACCGATCTTGAATTATTTTCACTTTCTCTTCTGTTTCTTTAATCAAATCAGGACCGACCAATTTGCCTTCTCCAACTTCATTCCAACACAGAGGCGTTCTGCATCTTCTTCCATACAAAGCCTCAAATGGTGCCATACCAATACTGGATTGATGACTGTTGTTGTAGGCAAATTCCACAAGTGGCACAAATCTGTCCCAACTTCCAGAAAAATCAATGACACAGCTTCTCAACATATCCTCTATAATCTGTATCACTCTCTCTGATTGCCCATCTGTTTGCGGATGAAAAGCAGTGCTAAAGTGCAATCGAGAACCCAATGCACCATGTAAACTCTTCCAAAACCTCGAAGTGAACCTAGGATCTCGATCAGACACCAACGAAATTGGGACTCCATGCAACTTTACTATCTCATTGATATACAGCTCAGCCAATCTCTCAAGAGAATAGTCCATTCTAACTGGAAGAAAATGAGCTGTCTTTGACAACCGATCAACAATCACCCAGATAGCATCATACTTCTTCTAAGTCAATGGTAAACCAGATACAAAATCCATTGTCACTCTTTCCCATTTCCATTCAGGCACTGTTAAAGGTTGAAGCAACCCTGTTGGAACTTGGTGTTCAGCTTTCACCCTCTGACACGTGAGACACTTGGATACAAATTCTGCAATGTCTCTCTTCATACCCGACCACCAATAATGCTGTTTCAAATCCTGATACATCTTTGTACTTCCAGGATGTATAGCAAAAATTGATTGGTGTGCTTCCTCTAAAATAATCTTTTTCAAACTAGCATCATCAGGAACGCACAATCTATCCTTGAACCAAAGGCTACCATCACTTCTCACAAAGAAATCTCGGCTCTCCCTATTTTGGCAATCTGATACAATCTTCTGAATTTTCTCATCAGCCAATTAAGCCTCTTTAATATGATCCAATAATACCAGTCTCAATTGCAACTGAGCCAACAATACACCATCATCACATGATTCAAAACTAGCATGCAATGCTCTCAACTCAACAAGCAACGAGAGCGAATACACAGTCATACTTGCCAAAGATTTCCGACTCAAAGCATCAGTATCAACATTCACCTTACCCGGATGATAATCAATCAAGCAGTCGTAGTCTTTGATCAACTCTAACCATCGCCTTTGCCGAAGATTCAACTCCCTTTGAACACCCAAATATTTCAAACTCTTATGATCCATATAGATAAAACACTTCTCCCCCATACAAGTAGTGTCACCAAATCTTCAAAGCAAACACGATAGCTACCAACTCCAAATCATGTGTCGGATAATTAAGCTCATGCGGCTTCAACTGCCGAGAAGCATAAGCTACAACTTTACCCTCTTGCATCAAAACACATCCTAAACCATTATATGAAGCATCACTGTAAATCACATATGGTTTATCTTCCACGGGTAAAGTAAGAACAGGCGCTTGAGTCAACATCTCTTTCAACTGCTCAAAACTGGCTTGACACTGATCTGTCCACACAAATCTAACTCCCTTTCGCAGCAATCTGGTAAGTGGAGTAGCTATCAAAGAAAAACCTTTCACAAAGCGTCGATAATAGTCTGCCAAACCCAGAAAACTTCTAACTTCAGTCACTGACTTTGGTGGACTCCAATTCAAAATAGCTTCAACTTTACTTGGATCGACTCTTATACCATCAGCTGAAACTATATGACCGAGAAAAGTTACTTGGTCAAGCGAAAACTCACACTTTGACAGCTTAGCATACAACTGCTTCTCTCTCAAAGTCTGCAACACAATCCACAAATGTTTGTCATGCTCCTCTTCATTACATGAATAAACCAAAATATCATCAATGAAGACCACTACAAACTGATCTAGATAGGGTCTAAACACCCTATTCATCAAATCCATGAAAGCTACAGGTGCATTCGTCAACCCAAAAGGCATCACCAAAAACTCATAATGCCCATACCTTGTGCGAAAAGCTATCTTAGAAACATCTTCAGCTCTAACCCTCAATTAATGGTACCCTGATCTCAAATCAATTTTGGAAAATACTGCTGCTCCCTTCAATTGATCAAAGAGATCATTAATCCTAGGCAAAGGATACTTATTCTTGATAGTCACTTTGTTCAATTGCCTATAATCAATACATAACCTCAAAGTACCATCCTTCTTCTGCACAAACAACACAGGAGCTCCCCATGGAGAAACACTAGAACGAATAAACCCTTTATCCAACAACTCCTGTAACTGCACCTTCAACTCTCTCAACTCAGCAGGTGCCATTCGATAAGGAGTGATAGAGATGGGAGTGGTACCAGGCAACAAATCGATACAAAACTCAACCTCTCTCTCAGGAGGTAACCCTGGCAACTCCTCAGGAAACACGTCTGGAAAATCTGCAACTGTGGGTATACTATCAAGTTGAGAATCCACTATTCTGGTATCCACAACATGAGCAAGATAAGCATCACACCCTTTTCTAATCAATCTTCTAGCTGTTACAGCTAAAACAAACAAGGATGCAAGTTGTCTCTACTCACTAAACACCATCACATTTCTACCATCACCGGTTCTCAAGGTAACACATTTCTTTTGACAGTCTACCACAGCTCCATGCTTAAACAACCAATCCATGCCTAAGATTAAATCATATTCCTTAAAAGGCATTTCAATTAAAACACCACGAAACTCTTCACCTTGCACTACCACTGCACTATCACGATGCACCTTGCTCACCACAACACTATGTCCTAAAGGATTTGTCACCAATACATCAAATCCTAAGGACTCTAAATGCAATTTAGACACAGGCAATATAGATGCACTTATATATGAATGAGTAGATCATGGATCAATCAAAGCAAGAATTGGAATATAAAATAAAGAAAATGTACCCGCTATAACTGCTGAAGCATCCGGCTGCCTCTGTATCACATATACTCTCTGAGAAGATCCGGCCTCCTTTGGCCTACTACCTCTGGATGAAGATCCTCCTCTCTGACTAAACCCAGGTCTACCACCTCTACTGAATCGTCTTACCCCTCGACCACCTCTGCTGACACTGAGTCGAGAAGCTGCAGTATCAGTCTGTCTATCATCCTGCATCTCAGGGCAATCTTTAATAAAATGAGCTGGTGACCCACATCTAAAGCATACTCCGGATCCACCCGTCTTCCAACAAGCACCCCCATGGGTCCTACCACAATGAACACATACAGGTGGAGTAGATCTCTGAACCACTGGAGTCGGGGCACTAGCCACAAAAACTGTAGGTCTCGGTCTCTGCCTCTGATATTGAACTGACCTACTTAACTGCCTCTGGCTCCTACTAATCCTCGGCACAAAACTTCCTCAGCCTCTCTTCATAGATGAAGACCCTGCCTAAAAAATGGGGTCTCCTAACTCTGGTCTCTTCCTCGGTAGCTGCTGCTGCAATACCCTGTGCTCTCTCAACACTTCTGGCTGCTGCAACCAATTGAGAAAAATCCTGGTAATGAGAACCAGGAACAATGCACATAATAGAGGGCCTCAACCCCTCCTCAAACCTCCTGCATCGGTCAATCTCATCAGAGATAACCCCACCAGCATAATGACTCAACCGGATGTACTCAATCTCATATTCTCTCACTGTCCGGTTATCTTGCCTCAAATTCAAGAATTCCATCTTCTTAACATCTTTATACTCCCTCGGAGTATATGTCTGCTCGAACTCCCTCAAAAAATCACCGTAAGATAATGTAGGTGGATCATCCATGGCATGAGGAACCGTCTTCCACCAATCAAAAGCATCCTTCTGCAATAAGGATCTAGCATAATCAAATTTCTCATTTGAAGTAGCTTGCAACTGGATAAATATCCTCCGCACTTTATCCAACCACTGCTCAGCTATTATAGGATCTGTAGTACCCAAGAAATCCTCAGCCCCATATTTTCTCAATTTATCATAATGCCTCACCGGCACTTGAGGCTGTGGTGGCAGTGGTGGCTGCACTGGAGCTCCCCTCAACAGTTCTACCATATGCCTTAACCAACCCAGTGGAACCTCATCAGCAGTTGATCGCTCTAGCACAGAAATAGGGCCTCACTAACTCTTCCAACTCTAGCTCCATCTCTAGTCTCTTCAGGAGCTACACTCTCAGCACTACCTTCTATAGACTGACGTAACTGAGACGCCATCACTACCTATATCTGCAAACACAGCAGATTATACCTCATTAAAGATCAAAGACTGCCAATACCAAAACATGTATCTTAATTGAAAACCAATTTTTAAAATCAAAATATTTCTTTTTCTTACATTTTACCTAGGTTGAGAATCTCACACCTAGGCTCTGATACCAAAATAATTGTAACACCCCTATACCCCGTATACGTACACAACATGCTATTATGATCGTAATATACGTATACTGAATATAGAAATGCCACGGTTTACTAAACACACAAATCATCCCTTTACAATAATATGAACAAATTTAAAACATTTAAGCTATATTATATAACACAGTAGATAAAATGTTTATTAAAAATGCAGCGGAAAATATAACAAATATTTACAAATACATATACATCAAAACTCAAGTTTTACAAAACCTAAAATATATATATGTTTGGCAGTATGTCTTTGATCTTTAAGCTCCACTATCCACACCTCAAAATCTAGACTCTACTCGGCCTAGAGGAACTCTCCGGTTCTTCCCTGTCACATGCGCGATGAATCACACTCGCGCTAAGCCAACGGCTTAGTGGTACAAACTTCAATAATACTATGCTTCAATGCAATGCTAATGTCACACAATCAATTTTCATACACCATTCAAAAGAATATTATATTCCAAAACCTTACATTGTTCAATATCATATCAAAACATTCATGTTGTATCTTCATAGTTTCATTAGTTTCACCATTCAAGAATCATATTGAAAACAAAGACAAGCATGGGCCCAAAGACACTAATATGCCATTCAACTTTCAGAGTTAATGTTTTGGTTCAATTATCACATTTATCATTATCATTATCCCAACAAGGCTTCAAAGATTTAGGTTCAACCAAGCTTCAAGGGGAACAAAGCATGCTAAGTATCAACCCAACTTGGCTTCAAGAACCAAACCCAACCTAGCTTCAGGGGTTGTAACATCTCAATTAGGCTTCAAGGACTAGACCCAACCAAACTTCAAGGGAGTAAAGCATGCTCAACTTCAACTCAATTTGGCTTCAAGGATCAATCCCAACCTAACTTCAAGAGATTGTTACTATAGGCATGCCACCAACAGCAAAACTCTGAAAATGGAATAACACATTAGACACACAATTCATTATTATTTCATTATCAATTTCATTCTCATTTTCTCATCATCACTTAGGCAACCATGCCTCAATCAT
The DNA here is from genome assembly GCA_947685225.1 of Garcia nutans. NCBI lineage: Eukaryota > Viridiplantae > Streptophyta > Magnoliopsida > Malpighiales > Euphorbiaceae > Garcia > Garcia nutans. The sequence continues at coordinate 21,865,080 of CANTUV010000005.1, forward strand.
CTCATTTGTATCATTATCATTATAGCCAACAACCATGGCCCCTCATCTCATCAATAGAGTATACATAATTAATTGCATTGAATATCATCATCTAGGCAAACATGCCCTACTTATTTCATTTGAATCATCATAACCAATCACATTGGCTTCACAACTCATTATATCTCAATTCATCATTCAAATGTACACAACCAATTGCATTAACATACATTTTAAATGCTCATCAATCATTCACATTATACAAATCATAACATTCATTAAATGTATTAACAATGTAATCAATTACTTAACATATGTATAACCAAATATGTTAAGTATCAAAATCATGTAAATGTATGCAATCATGTAGTTTGTACTTACCTCAAAACCAATTCACACCAATCTATACACTTCCTCCTCCAAGTATGCTCCACACTTAGATTAGGGCAATTCAACCTCTTCAACACCTAAAGCAAAGGTGATCATACGCATGAGATAATATGGATAAGAACCAACTAGGACAAACTCTACACATGACACGCTCAATAACACGAGCGTGTCCATAACCATGCCCTAACTCCACAACACAGAAGCTTTGACACGCTCAGAACCACAGGCGTGTCATTGAATGTGTAATACGTTTTGTCTCACAGAAACATTGACACGTCCAACAACACAAGCGTGCTCATGGCCGTGTCAATCCTTTACCCACACAGTAGCTATGACACGCTCAGTGACATGGGCATGTCACTAGACGTGTAAATGCTACTGCAATATAGAACCATTGACACGCCCAAAGACTTGGACGTGCTAATGGGCGTGTCAGGCCAAAAATACAGATTCCGGCAACATCAACACTACATCCAACAAACCACTTACTTCCACCATCTTCCACTTCAAACAAACTTAACTAAACACACCCAAAAACCATAATAACTTACAAAAACACTCAAAGCAACTCAAACATACATCAAACACACTTTATAATCATCATCACAAACTCAAAACACAACCACAACACTTTCTCTTCCAACAAACTTACTTTTTCCTTCAATCCAACCCCAAAATCCAAAATCAATTGAACCAAACACTCTTAATCACACCAAAATCAAACAAACACATACTATCCACAATTAAACTCAAACACAACTTCAATCAAAACAAAAGAAATCAAGAGGGAACTTACCAAAGTTGATGAAACTTCACAATTTCAACTTAATTTCTTGAATCTTCCTTCAATTTACTCTTAGAAATCAAAAACCCTCTCTTGGTCTCTTGTCTTTGGTGAGTGCCGGCCAAACCACAAAGAAAGAAGAAGAAAAATGAAAAAGAAGAAGAAGCAAAGTCAAATATCTAATCTCCACTCAAATCTCCACCAAGCAATATCAATAAAATATTCAAATAATTCTCTTCCACTCATTTTACTTTTCCCATTTTCCATTAATTAAATAAAATCAATAAATATCTTCCTTTGACCACATAACAATTTGACTTGTATATGTTGTATATATTTCCATATATACAACATATACACTTAATCCAATTACAACAATAATACCAAAATTTCTAGGGCACACTTTGGGATATTACACCCGTGAAGTCAACGGGACCTAAAGGTAATTTTTTGAAAGGCCGAGGACCTATGAGTAATTTTCCAAAAAGTTGTGTCGGTTCTTAATAGTGACCCTAACGGATGCCATAAATGTGTTCTTGAGATTAATCGGGTCGTAATGGTGGCGCACGATTTTTCCCAAAAATGCACGGTTTGTAAGTTATAGGCGATTTTCTGACAAGGACATTTTGGACATTTCCACCGGAGGGGCGATTTTGTAATTAAATATAACTTTGGGGGCAAAATTAAAAAGAACAAAAAGCCACTTTCAAGTGGCCAAATCCTAGCCATTAAGTCCAAATGGGTTGGACAAATCATGGCCATTGAAAATAAACAAATTAATTAAATGGAAATTAAATTATAAACAACTAATTTTGGTCTTCCAAACACAAGTAAAGGATAAAAAAAAAACACCACCATCACCACTTTTCTTCTTCCTTAGGTCGTGCTCCCCCCTCCCTTCCATTTTCAAGGAGAAAATTTTCAAGTCTAAGCCATTTTTCAAGTGAAATTCAATAGGAAATAAGGTAAGATACCATCCTAAGTCTTATTCTTTCAATAGAATTAGGTATTAAGCTATGTTTAGGAAGATTTGATATTATGTTCATGTTGGGAAAGCATTAGTAAGTTGATGATTATGGTGAAAAATGATAAACTACTTAAAGGAAATGATGAAATTGGTGATTATTAGTAAGAATAAGTAAAGGATTGTTAGAAAATCATAAGGTAGCATCATGTTCATATCTAGGGTTTGTTCTTACATATGTGACATGTTAAATTCATAGGAAATCAAGGATATTAGAGAGGAAAGGAAGTGAAATAGACAACAAGAGCAAGGAAAAGCAAGGTTTGGTACTTTAACTAATTGTTTGTTCATTTTCTTGAAATTTTTCTGTTTTAGAATTAGTGAAATACTGTGACTTGTTCGATTTTTAATTAAATATAGAAAAATGATCTTGAAGTGAAATTTGGATATGTTGTTGGCTAGTGAGTCTAGTATTTGATAAAAATAATTTGGAACCACATTGATTGAATTAAATTACGGAATTCACAAAATTTAGAACTTCTGCCAGGATGCAGGGCAACTGGAGCAGTCTGGTTGGGTGAACTACTTGACCAAGATTTTGTGTCCAGTTTGATCTGAAATTTTAAAGGAATGATTTTAAGATGTAAAACTAAATTCTGTAAAAATTTTAGAGTTTTTAGTCAAGTAGATTATTTTATACAATTTTTCAAAATAAGGATCAAGTTGAGTCCAAAACCAGAATTTACTATTCATATGGTCATTTTGCTAATATTCATTTGGTCATTTTTCAAAAGTAATCCAATTGATTCCTTATGCATATAAATGAGCATAATATGTTATTAAAATGACAAAATATGATATTTCATGTTGAAATAATAAAAGAACCACAAGTCGATATTTGTATAATGCATATTCGATTAAGAAATGGCATGAGAATTTTGGCTCCACTGGTATCTGGGATAGTATTGAGTAGGGTAAGGGTATGATATATCATACTATATGCAGTGCTGCTTTAATATAGGACTTCGGTCCGAGTTATATAGGGCAATCGCCCGAGTTATATAGGACTCCGGTCTGAGGGCTTCGGCCACAGATTCCACAGGGCTTGGTCCACAATTTTTTAGGGCCACAGCCACAGAATTTATATACAGTTGTTTCAGTTAGTTCCTTATCATACATTAGTCTACCAAATTACCTTGTGGAGCGAATTGATAAAATGATAATAACTGAATATATGACATGTATGGATTGTTTTTATTGTGATATTATTTTTCAATACGACTCATTGCTTTTAAAAGTGCATTATGCTTTTATTATTTATTTTCCGTAATTAGTTAAAGTACCCACTAAGCAATGCTTAGCGAGTTTAGTTTCTTCTAAACTCATAGGTTATTAGCAAGGAGCCAGTAGCGTGTAGAGAAGTCCTGCGATCTGTCGGTCATCAACAAACTTAGGTGGTGCTCTTCATTTTGTATTTTGGTATTAGAAACTGGCATGTACTTATTTGAACAATACAAAGAGATAATTTGATGTAGCATGTAAATCTAGTAATGTATAATAACTGTATGGTTTTAAATTGAGTTGGGTTATGAATATAGAAGTGTGAATTCTTCTTACAAGATTGTAGTTGAGGTTATAAGGGTGCATTATTGGAATTGTGAAACAAAATATTTTTCAAAAATAAGAAAAATCAGTTTTGTCGACACTTGGGACCTAGAATTTTAAGGGAGACTCCGTCAAAATTTTTGAAAAATTTTTATAAGGAACATTAAGTAAGCTGACATAACCAGAGCTCGTATCCCGATGTAGCATTCCTCCTCGGCTTATTCATAGGTCGGGAAGGGGTGTTACAAAAATAATTTGGGTTCTAGACCCGGAGTGAGTTCTAAACTCAAAAATAATTTGGGTTCTTGACCTGGAGTGAGTTTTGGACTCGAAAATGATTTGGATTCTGGACTCGGAGTGAGTTCTAGGCTAAAAAGTAATTTAGATTCTAGACCCAAGTGAGTTTTAGACTCGAAAATGATTTGGGTTCTGGACCCGGAGTGAGTTTTGGACTTAAAAAATAATTTGGATTCTGGACCTAGAGTGAGTTCTGGTCTTAAAAAATAATTTGGATTGTGGACCCGAGATACCTGCAAAAATTAATTATAGTTAGTAAAGTATTTTGCAAAAAAAAAAATAGCTATTTTTTACTATACATAGGTATCTATATACTCTTGCCCCCTGCATGGATAAAAAATTTAATGAGTATAAAAAATATTTTTAGACACGCAAAAATTATATACTCCCAATAAATATCAATTCAATGCACTGTATGCTCATGTGCTGTGTGTAAATGAATTATTGATACGAGACAGTAACTCTGAATACTGACTGAATGGTTTGAATGATGAATCTTTTCCTATTTGTTTTTATATGCTTTTTTTCACTTTAACAATAAACGAATGAATAATTGAAATTTACTTTTTTCATATTATAAATACTGAACCATTCATCCTCATTATTATGCATTCAAATGCCTTTACTCCAAATTTGAAGTTTCGAGCAGATTGCCATCTCCAGCAACTTCAACTTTGAAGCAGTCGAAGAAATTTTAACTATCATATAAAATTTATGGTGGCAAATCAATATGCATCGAGGATTGGACCTCATATGGATTTAGAATTGTGAGCTTACCTCAAAAATAGCAGGTTGGATCGAGTGCCTATTTTAGCAGGAATGAACCTCCACCGAAGTTCTTGAGAAAAAACATAGGTATTTTTAATTTTTATTTTCATATTTTTATTTTTATTTATTTTTTTGTAGCAAACTCATTATATATTATTCTGTAATTTTATTAAGGTAGTAAAAATAAATAAATTATTTATAAAAACCAAAGTATGCAATCCATAATGAAAAAAATTATTTATTTTTATTGTTGCAGTATGACTGTTGTGAGATCCATGGTGGTGGGAATGTCCACAAGGCACGCCAATGGTACGAGCGAGTGCCATCGACTATTTGGAGAATGATCCATGAATGTGGTTTCAAAGAATTTATATTGCAACTACCGACTAAAGGGATCCAAATCAATAGTAGTGTGATCCAGGCGCTTCCCGAGCGGTGGATGGACACCACTCATACCTTTCATTTGCCCATTGGAGAGATGACCATCAGTCGATGGACTTTACGGCAATAACGGGTTTGAAGTGTGATGGAATTCTCGTCCCATTGACTAATGATATATTGACTGCATATGAAATTTGGTAGTTGATTGGTTTAAAGCCTAGGTATAAGGGAGCATGTAAGATCAAATATGAATATATCTGATAGTACTGGTTGAGGCAGACCAGGCCTGTGCAAGGTGAGCAGGCAGAAAGGTACACCTATGGATTCTTGTTGTATCTATTAGCCACGACCATTTTATGCAGCAATGAGGCATCGATCCACCTGTTAGTCCTACGTGCTTTTTTAAGCTCTTGCCATATTATGCTTGGGGAGAGACAAGCCCTGCTGTCTTTATCAGGGCTTTGAAAAAATTAGCAGGAATAAAAGATCATTTACAAGTTTTATGGTTGTCACTGAGCTATGAATCTTGATTTTGATATATTCAAATGATGTATATGAGCAAGATTGATTTTTTTTACAAGACAGGTGTGGGCGTACGAACACAATTTGGTGAGGCCACCTGGTGTTCAAGGGAGATGGATGGGGCACCCAAGATTAGGCCATTGGTTGTCCAGTCACAAAGAAGTGCTTGGTAGTCATCACAAGCACTCTCAGTGTTATCAGCTGAGCCGCCTAACCTGGGATCAGGTAAAAGATAAAATTAGTATAATTACGAAATTTTATAAGGAAAAATTACTTACCTTTGGCATTGTCTTATAGGTAAACATAGCTTAGTGGAGAGCTAAGGAGAGGGCAATCTGGACTGATGGCATGAACAATGCATTACCCCTACAGAACTCTCGTCGAATCATTGCCGAGCCTGTCTCTAGTGGCTGGTTCTTTTATGATAGGCCCTAATCAGAGGCGAGTACTAGCCAACATCCCTACATCTGTACTTACTTGCATATCAATGCTAGAGAAATGGATATGATATTGAGGCACTTTTTCTTTGACCAGACTTATCATATAGTGAGTTCAAACGGGACCAACTGTTGCACTTTGAAGTTGCTCTGGATGGGTTTGAAGATTTTGAGGAAGAAGAAGAAGAAGGGGGTGATATCATAGAGGAAGGAGGTGATGAGGAAAATGAGGAGGAGGGAGTTGATGGCGAGGAAGGTAGCGAGGATGAAGAGGAAGAAGAGGGTGAGGATGAGAATGAGCCTCCTTCTCATTCCCATGGTGATTCTGGAGCTGGTACTTCTCAGGTAAAGATTTATCATTATAACTGTTTCTTTTTAACTTCTTCTGACTATTTTCATGACTGCCACAGACTATTGGCTCATTTGGTACTGAGGCTGGACCTTCCAACATTGCTCCAGCTCAGCTCCCATTCTCACCAGTGCAATGGAAATTTTCTCCATTTGCTCCTTTCTTTCAGCTAAACGAGCTATCTCATCCGCAGGGCTTCCATCTGAGTTATCTGGCCTATTTTTCCTATTTCAATTTACATATGCTGAATGTATCCATGAAAATGTATGAACCTAATTTTCCTTTCTGGCTCACAGCGGATGCTTGAGGTGCAGAACTGAAAGTTGCGGGAGGATTTGGCCGCTAGTCGCTGGCATGTGGATTATCTTGAAAGGAACTTTCGGGACTTCAGAATTTAAGGTTATAGAGATCCTGAAGCATCATCATCCAGGAAGCCTCAGATAGATGACCGTGACGTGCCACCTCCCTTCGCAGACTTTGATCATGATAGGAGTTATTTTTTAGATAATCATGATCCAGGCGCTTCATTTTCGGGAGGAACTAGGACAGATGACGTGCCCCCACTGTGAGCGGGGATTTTCACCTCCACTCCCATATGGAATGATTCTTGTGACTTTGGCACTGTTAGGCTCAAGGCCTTAGAGAATACGGGCCTAAACTCAGAGAAAATGGAGTCGCCACCCGGATGGGCTGAACAAATAGGAAGGGGTGAATGACTTGATTCCTAAGGAATCCCCAGCTCCCTAATGGTTTTGGAAAGTTAGGTACATGCGAGAAAGGTGAGAAATGGACCAGCACCCCCACAATGCCCGGTTCATTGGAACCACCCTCCTTTTCAGGTCTTAATATTATAAAATTCTTAAATAAAATAATATTATCCATACTACATGCAATAATTAAAATAAAGCATCATTATATTATAATCAAACAAAATAAATAAATGGACACCAATCCAAGGATGGAAGCATGTCCTTATATCGTCCAATGTCTAAAACTAAATAGGACACCCACCAAAAGGTAGAAACACGTCCTTTATATTAATTCCAAAATATAAAAATAATTTAAATTACATGAAAATTAATTAATGAAGTACCTAATCATAGAAACATACCTCTTACAATTTTAATATATAAATAATAATTGAAAAATATTCATCCATGATAAATTAAAGAAACCAAACATAAAATTAAATAACCTAATCATAAAAACATATAATAAATTTCATAATCAAATCTAAAATTAAATATAGCAATAAATATATAAATTTAGGGTTTACATCTTAAATTAAGGTTTTAGATAAAATAGTTTAGGGATTTGATTTATAGAACTATTATTATTATTGTTATCTAAAAATATTAAGATACTGTGATATTTGAGAAAAGAAGAATTAGTTAAGGTTTAGTTTTATAAACTAGGATTTTAATTAAAGAAACTAACATTATTATTATTTTTCACAAGAATTATGACTACTATATAATTTTAAATCAAAGTTTATGAAATAATTTCTATTAAATAATTACTAAATTTAAAGTTTGCTGTATTAATTATGGTTTAAGAAAACAAATTATTATTTTGAGGTATTTAAAAATATGTAATTGGGGTTTTAATAATGAAGCTACTGCATGAAACAAGATTGTGATAAATAAACTACTATGATCCTATTCTAAAAGATGGCTTGCAAATAATTTAGATTGAAAATCTAAACCTACGTTAAAAGGCTCCACCACGACTGAATCTTTGAACCAAACTTTGAATTTGCTTAGATCAAATAAAGTGTTGGTGGGGTGGAACAATTGCCTGTGCAATTATTGAAAATTAATTTGTTCTTGCTTCTGTCACTCTATGTTGTTTTTACTCTTTCAAAAGGAAGTCCTAATGTCCTTGAATAAGTTTCCAAAAGGTCTAAATAATTGTTAAAGCTCCTCGTCCAAAATCCTCTACCTTTTTTCTTTTTTTATTTTGTGTTTCAGCCTCCAGGCCCAATCAAAAATTTCTAAAGTCCCAAGAAAAGTCCTCCCTCTGACTAATTCCTCCAGTCCGGCAATCCCCAATTTCCTCCTCCCTTGTGTGTTTTTTCCCATCCTATTTATAAGAAAAAATAAAACCTAATACTAATTTCATAAGGAAAATAAAACTGATAAGGATATAAAAAATAATCCAAAGTTAAAAAGGTTTCGTTGAAAAAAACTATGCGTAAGCCCGAGCTGGCGAGGCTGCTGGGGCGAGCTGCAGGTGCTGCTGGGGAGACCTGCTATGAAGCGCTAGGCTTGCTTGCACACGTTTAAGCAGTCGCTGTTGCGGGGTGGGAGAATTGAGCTGGCGAGGAATAGGCAGGAGTGAGCTTTGGCGAGACTTGCTGCGGGGCAGTAATTCGCAGCAGGCCCAAGCAGCGGCTAATTGGCTCCCAGCAGCCAATTGTTGCTTGCCAAGCATCGCTCACCGATCCATCCAATTTTTTATTTTTATTTTTATTTTATTTTTTATTAAAAATAAATATTATTATATTATTAAAAATAAATAATAAAAACATAAATAAATATTATATTATTAAAATAAATATTAAAATAAATAATAAATATTAAAATAAATTACAAAAATTATTTTGGACTATTTTAAAATCTTTGGACTGGACCTGGTAAAAAATTAAGTATCTACAGTTTGCCCCCTACTTGAACGTATGAGACTTGGTTGAAGAGAGTGAAAAGCAATATGACTTTGAGCAGATTTTGGATGAGGATGGGTTCTTGACCCGAGGTTGAAAATGATTTGGAATATTGATCCGAAAAAGATTTGGGTACTTAGACTCGGGACTGGGTACTTGGACCCGAGATTGGGTATTTGGACCTAAGATTGGATACTTAGACCAGAGACTAAATTTTGAATTGATTACTTAGACCTGAGACTGAATTAGATTTGGATACTTGGACCCGAGACTGAATTGGATACTTGGACTCGAGATTAAATTGGATACTTAGACCCGAGACTGGATACTTGGACCCGAGATTGAATTGAATTTGGGTACTTGGACCTGAGACTGAATTTTTGCTGCTTGGACTCGAGACTATGAACTTGAACCCGAAACTGAATTTGATTTGGGTACTTAGACCTGAGGCTGAATTTGATTTATCTTTTATCAGTTGAGAATTCTGGCTGCTCTGGCTATTCCATTCTTTAATGGATTGTGGGTTTTCACCCTCAAAATGGATCTTCATCCTTGGATCTTGGATCTTCATCCTTGGCATCAGATCTTTACCCTTGAAAATGGATCTTCATCCTTGGAGATTGGGTTTTCACCTATGAAAGTGGATCTTCATCCTTTAAGCTGGACCTTCATCCTTGGCAGGGTCTTCACCCTTCAAAATAGATCTTCGTCCATTGGACTTCAGGTTTTCATCCTTTGAAATTGGATCTTCATCCTTGGCATTGGGTCTTCACCTTTCAAAGTGGATCTTTATCCTTGGCAGGGTCTTCACCCTTCAAAACGGATCTTCATCCTTGGAGATCGGGTCTTTACCCTTGAAAGTGGATCTTTATCCTTGGCATTAGGTCTTCACCATTCATAGTGGATTTTCATCCTTGGCAGGGTCTTCATCCTTGAAAAAGGATCTTCATCCTTTGGACTTTGGGTCTTGACCCTTTGAAAATGGATTTCATCCTTTGGAAATCGGGTCTTCACCCTTGAAAATGGATCTTCATCCTTTTGAACTTTTGCCCTATATTAGATTCAACTCTTCTAGCTAGACTGATCTTTTGAGTTTTGCATCTTCATTCTTTTGATATTTTTAATGTTCCATTCTTTTGCACTTTTGCAAAAAAATTTGGCCATTTTTTAGCTGGCCCCTTATATCTTCTCCTTGCCCCCTGTATGGCAAAATATTGAATGTGAGTCTGAAAATTGAAAGGAGAAACTTTGTCCCCTGTGCAGGCATAAATCGATGATTTTTCCCATGCAGGCTCTGATTGATATTTATATATTGTCTAGTTCTTTGGACAAGCATGCATTTCTTCTTTTGCAAAATGACTAGAGCTTCCTTAAGCAATGGGCCTTTATAGAGTATTTTACTTTTGACAAAGAAAAATGCAGTGTGATATGCTCATGTATGCATGATATGCATGAGTAATACTTAGAGTGGTTCCGTCGACTTATAGGCTGAGGTGATCAGCTAAAGTGTTCTCATTGACTCCTTCCAGATACCCATTCAGATCTTGCTTTGGAATGGCAAAAAAATTCATATCTATGGCTTCTATATTCAAGATGTTGAAAACTTGAGTGGTGGAAACCCCAAGCAACAGAGATACATCCATTTCAATTTATGATTCAACATGTCAGTTGGTAGCTTCTTCATAACCTTGCCAACAATCATTTACTTTGCCCAATGTGTCCTTCAAGGTTTGATGGTTAACATATTTTCCTTAATTTGAAGGCTTTGTATGACAAAAACTATTTTTTAAATCTTAAAATCATATTTTTGCTTTGTCAAATCAGTGTCATTATATCTCAGGACTCAATTTTCCAAATTAACATATCTATAATATGACAACTCTAGTTACCGTATTAAACTTGAGAATCATTTCTATTTAAGCAAGAATTGTTGCACTTCAGATAGGCATGTACACATTACTTGGCCAAAGGTTTCATTAAGTTTGAATATTGCTATCTCATATGCATGCTTATCCTAACTATCTCCACTAATAGACACCACCTACCAAGAGAGATTAACATGTCTTCAATAGGCTTGAAATGGGGTCTATAAGGGACATGGTTTAAATGAAGGTCACTTTGAGATTGGAGCTGATGTGATACTATGGACAAGCCTTCACACTACAAACTTCTTGTTGGAACTTTAGGCAGTTGGGAGCATGAAAAGATAGAGCTTTGAATGTTCTCCCATCTTCTTGGTATTAATCTGGATCTTGATTGGGACAGTCTTTGCCTTTGCAAAAAGTTTGGTACCCATATTCATTTCTTTTCTTCTTTTCCCTTTTCTTTCTCTTTCTTTTTCTTACTCCTTCTTTTCTTTGAGCATTTTATCATTTTGTCCTTCTTCCCTGTAGCACTATAAAGAATAGGAATTTTAAGAACTGGATGACCTTTCTTCTATCTCTCTAATTTTGATTGAATCTTTGATTGGGTTGTACCAATTCAAGTCAAACCGTCCTTATAAACCAAATGGAAGTCTTTTGTTGCTTTAGGTAAAATAGAACTCGGTTGGCTTTCTGAACCGTTTTGGATTTTATTTTATTTTCTTTTCTTTTTCTTTCTTTTTTTCTTTCTTTTTCCTTTCTTTTCTTTCTTTTTTTTTTCTCTCTTTTTTTTATCCTTATGGTCTTGACTATGCATTAGTTTCATTGATCTTCTTGCCTCTTCCCTTTAGTGATCATCAAATTTGTCATAAGTATCACAACAGCTCAGGGTAGGTTGTTGGGGCTTGTAAACCAATGAAAAGAAAGCTAAAAATTTTATGAAGGCTCAAAGGGACAACTAAGGATTGATATTTAATTGGGCGGATACTAGTTGTTGTCTACCCAAATAATGCCTGGATCATCTCTCCCTTAAATAACCAGAGTTCAATTTTATCTCGAAAGTTTGTCAAAGCATGTTCTAAGATTGACTAAGACCTAGACACTCATAATTATGTAGGAGCCCTCTCTACGTAAGCATACATAACTCAATGCAACAAAAAAATTCCCTTGCCTAGTAAAGTCATATGAATTATAATGCATAGGTACACAAATTTATAAATATCATGCTAAATTCGTCATTGGTTAAGCACTAGAATGAACAAAGACCAACAAAAATTTTGATGAAAGTAATTTATTCAAATGACCATAATTTTAAAAGCATAATTGTTCCAAATAAGTACTAAAGAAAGCCAAATAAAAAGAGTAACAAGTCAGGCTAAGGGAAGTTTGTTGAGTTAAGCTTCTCCTTATTCCACATCTTCAATACTCCCATTTTGAAAGGAGGATAAGACAAAATCTTCCTCCAATTCTCTTCCTACCATGAAGGTTGCCGGTGGTGGTACTTTGTTGAACCTAGGTAGAGGATTGTCCATTGTATTGGGCTTTTTGGGCTTGGGAAGCTTACCACTATCGATCAGATCTTGGATCTCATGCTTCAATAGGGTGCATCTATCCATTTCATGTCCTTGTACTTGATGGAATTGACAGATGGCATCAAAATTCGGTGGTAGAGGCTTGTGTAGAGGCCGAGGTGCCAATGGTTGTTCCTTTTGTAGCTTGCTGAAAACCCAAGACAAAGGCTTTCATAGATCTGAAAATTGTCTTCTATTTGCTTGACCAGTTGCATTAACATCAACTTCCTTTTGCATGCTTTGATTACCCGACTGGTAATTTCCTTTCTCATTCCTTCTTGCCAAAAAGCGATTCTTCTCCCTTTCCCATTCTTAAATTTGCAGACCGGATTGGAGAAGATTTTTAAAATACCGGATGAGTGTATGAGACATCATTTCATAAAGACTAGGTAATACCTCTCTCACAATCATTCTTATTTGATCAGATTCATCGAGCCTCTTATTGAGCAATGCAACCTTATTCCTCCATCTCTTCACATAGTCCATAAAATTCTCGTTTGTCCTTTGTCTAAGGGACTCCACCTCCATTAAGGTAACTTCCAGCTCGACATTGTATCCATAATGTTGAATGAAGGCTTTATATAGCAGATCCCAACTCTTTTGAGTGCCATCATCTAAGGTAATGAACCAATTTTGTATAACTGGATCCAATGAAAGTATGAAATGCCTCAGGGTTTGAGCCTTAGTAGCTCTGACAGACTGCATGGCAGTGATGTACTGCTTAACATGCAAGTGAGAATTTCTTGTACCATTGTACCTAGCGAAGGAAAGCATCTTAAACTTATAAGGGACCTCCTCATCTTGTTCAAACAACTTGTCAATCTTTGATATTTCTTCAATTTTCATCTTCTTCTTGAATTTCTTCTCCAGATCAGCAATTAGTTTCTCAACATCAACATATTTAGTTTTTTCCACGACTGATTTTTCAACAACCTTCGGCTCCTTCTTCTTATCTTGAGGATCTTAAAACTATTGAGCCCAGTCGTCGTCGTTAATGACTACTTTGTCATCATTGAAGTCCACTTTGCCAACCTTACCCTTCCCTTTATCCTTCGATTTCTTTGTGCTGGCAGATGCCTCGGTAGTGTTCCCCAAAAGCACAGCCAATTGGGTCCTCATAGTCCCATCTAGGACCTCCTTTAGTTCTTTCATCTTAACATTAAGGGTATCGTCCACCATTCTTTGAATTTGTTTGGGATCCATTATTCTTGGTGAGAAGTTAATTGAGTCACTACTGGATTCTATGTCACTTGCTTAGGTAGGGTTATCGTACGCTCTTGAACTACTATACTCCAGGCCTGTGAGCCATAAAGGATTAATGATATGTTATGCAATGCATGTATGCATAAATAACAAACAAACAAAGATAATTAGGACATTCCTTCCAACCTTATAACTTCCACACACAAACAGCGAGTCTCTTTTCCTAGGTATATGGTCAACAAAAATACCAACATGGGATATTTTGTTCTTGAAAAATTTCCTCGGAGGATTTAACCAATAGTTGCATTTTCTAACCTAGAAATTGGTTCATGATAATTCCCATTAATTAAGTTTTAATCCATTGATGCCCAATCTAAAATAGCTTTTATGATATATTGAATTTAAAGCAAAATTAGTGGGTTTATCATAAATAGATTTCTTATTTGGAAGAAGTAACTAATGATTCATAGCAAAAACAAGCCCATGATTAATAATTTTTGGTATAAACTAGGTTCACAATTGATTTTTAGTATTTCATAAATGACCTAAATATTTGTAAGCTCTCTTTAAGAAAAAAAGTTATATTTTTAGATGAAAGATAATTTTGTTTCTTTGGGCCATATGGTGCAAAAAGATTTTTGACCCATCTTGAAAGGTTTCAATGTCCAAAGACCTTCTTAGAAATATTGAAAATAGTTTTGGTCTTTTGGATCTTTAAAGAATTACTTTTGAGCTTACAATATAGGTAGAACATATTAGAAAAAGAACAAACCAAATAAGCCATGGTAGAAACCAAGATAAACTAACCATAGTCAAACAACAAGCATTTGGGGGCAAAAACCTAAGGAAAATAGCCAGGTTAATTACACGAGCTTAAGTCTTTGGGTTGAAAGGTTTTAGGCTCCCATAGCAAGTATATACCAAATGGTACAAGGCTATGAGTGGTTATGCCATGCTCGATCTCCATACCTTGAGTGAAAGTATGATATCCCTTACATGACACAACACGGGCAACACGGGCGTCCTAACTCACGCACACAATAAAAACTAAATGATGCAATGGACAATATCATAATAAGAAAGAATAGAATAATATAAAGACCAACATAATCAACTTCTCTTATCCCCAGTGGAGTCGCCATTATGAGCGAGAATTTTTGCCTCCACTCCCATGTGGAATGGTTCTTACGACTTATGCACTGTTAGGCTCAGGGCCTTAGACAACATAGGTCTAAACCCGGAGAAAATGGAGTCGCCACCAGGATGGGCCGAAAAAATAGAAAGGGGTGGATGACTCGATTCCTAAGGAATCCCCAATCCCCTAATAGGTTTGAAAAGTTGGGTGCATGTGGGGAAGGTGAGAAATAGCCTAGCACCCCCACAACGCCCGGTTTATTGGAACCGGCCTCCTTTTTAAGACTTAATATTATAAAATTTTTAAATATAATAATATTATCCATACTACATGCAATAATTAAAATAAAGCATCATTATATTAAAATCAAAGCAATGTTCAAACAAAATGAATAAATGGACACCCATCCGATGATGGAAACGTGTCCGTACATCTTCCAGTGTCTAAAACTAAATAGGACACACACAAAAAGGTGGAAACGTGT
This sequence comes from Garcia nutans, assembly GCA_947685225.1. Lineage (NCBI taxonomy): Eukaryota > Viridiplantae > Streptophyta > Magnoliopsida > Malpighiales > Euphorbiaceae > Garcia > Garcia nutans. The sequence goes on from CANTUV010000005.1 coordinate 21,880,473, forward strand.
CCTTTACATTAATTCCAAAATATAAAAATAATTTAAATTACATGAAAATTAATTAATAAGGTACTTAATCATGGGAACATACCTCTTACAATTTTAATAAACAAATAATAATTGAAAAAATATTCATCCATGATAAATTAAATAAACCAAACATCAAAATTAAATAAATCAATCATCAAAATATATAATAAGCTACATAATCAAATCTAAAATTAAATATAGCAATAAATATATAAATTTAGGGTTTACATCTTAAATTAAGATTTTAGGAAAAAAATAGTTTAGGGATTTGATTTATAGAACTATTATTATTGTTGTTATCTAAAAATATTAAGATACTATGATATCTGAGAAAAGAAGAATTAATTAAGGTTTAGTTTTATAAACTAGGATTTTAATTAAAGAAACTAACATTATTATTATTTTTCACAAGAATTATGACTACTGTATAATTTTAAATCAAAGTTTACAAAATAATTTCTATGAAAATAATTACTAAATTTAAGGTTTACTGTATTACTTATGGTTTAAGAAAATAAATTATTATTTTGAGGTATTTAAAAATTTGTAATTAGGGTTTTAATATTGAAGCTACTGCATGAAACAAGATTGTTATAAATAAACTACTATGATCCTATTCTAAAAGATGGCTTGCAAATAATTTAGATTGAAAAGCTAAACCTGCGTTAAAAGGCTCCACCAAGGCTGAATCTTTTGAACCAAACTTTGAATTTGCTTAGATCAATTAAAGTATTGGTGGGGTGGAACAAGTGTCTTTGCAATTGATGGAAATTAATTTGTTCTTGCTTCTGTCTCTCTATGTTGCATTTACTCTTTCAAAAGTAAGTCCTAAAGTCCTTGAATAAGTTTCCGAAAGGTCCGAATAATTAGTAAAGCTCCTCGTCCAAAATCCTCTGCATTTTTCTTTTTTTGTTTTGTGTTTCAGCCTCCAGTCCCACTCAAAAATTTCCAAAGTCCCAAGAAAAGTTCTCTCTCTGAATAATTCCTTTAGTTCGTCAATCCCCAATTTCCTCCTCCATTGTGTGTTTTTTGCATCCTATTTATAAGAAAAAATAAAACCTAATACAAATTTCTTAAGGAAAATAAAACTGATAAGGAAATAAAAAATAATCTGAAGTTAAAAAGGTTTTGTCGAAAAAAACTGTGTGCAAGCCCTGGCTGGTGAGGCTGCTAGGGCCAGTAGCAGGCACTGCAGGTGAGACCTGCTACAAGGCGCTGGGCTTGTTGGCATGTGGGCTAGGCAGTCGCTGCTGTGTGGCATGAGAATTGTGCTTGAGAGGAACGGGCTGGGGCGAGCTTTGGCGACACTTGTTGCGTTGCCTCTTATTGCTCAACTTGAGTTGATTTAACAATTGCCTAACTTTTTAGTGTACTTGGAGTTGATTTGCTAGTTGCCCAACTTGAGTTTCCACCTTCTGTAATGATACCTCCAAAGAATCAAACCTCTTATTGCTCCCTTCCTGATTTTGTGCGCTAATTTGAATGAAAACATTCAAATTATCTTCCACCGTGGGTTTCTTGAATTGATCTTGATTTTGTGTGCTAATTTGAATAAAGGCATTCAAATTATCTTCCAATGTGGGCTTCTTAAGTAGATCATGATTTGGAAATTGTCCTTGAAAGTAAGAACTTCTTTGGTAAGGTTGAAAAAATTATTGAGTTGAAATTCGCTGCTGGTTTTCCTAAGAAAAATTTGGGTAGTTTCTTGAACTTGAATTATAAGGATCGGAATATGGGTTATTTCTACCCCTTGGCTGAAAACTTTCAAAGGCATATTCTTCCTCTTGCCTCTCTTGGTATTGTTCAAAATCAAATGAACTCATGTTTGCACTATGTCCTGCAATGCCACATGTTGGACATACTTCACGAGTAGGCATAGGTTCTCTTTCTCTTGCATTTAGCATCTTAAGTTGACTTGTTAATTCTGCTAATTGTCATCCCATTTTAGAATTACCATTCACATCATAAACTCCCTCATGCCTTGAAAACTGAATCCTTTCAATAAACATTTATTATTTCAAAAATGAAACACTCAAAATAATTAAACAATTTAAATAAAAAAATCAAACTACTAACAACAATTGCCTTCCTCGGTAGCGGTGCCAAAAACTTATTGTGCTCGACTCATTACTACTACAAGAGACACTCGCAAGTATACGAGGCAATTGTAGTAATGGTGATTGCCCTAAGGTCATCTCAAAAGGAAGGAATTGGTTTGCAATAGTTTGATTAGCAAGAAATTTAAAAACAAGAGTGTGATGTTTGAAGCAGTGGTGAAAATTAATTAAAATTAAAAGTAATGTGCATAATGGTTGTAAAAGATTAATAAAATTCTAGGAATGGTACCTAGGATTATAGATCAATTTAATTAAAGCTTAATTCTCAAATTATCCATTAAAATGACCTTGTAATTTAATTTGTTCATTGAGTTTAATTAGTAATTACCAATTCATTAGTTTTCACATTCATGAATTAACAACCAATTGTTTTAAAATTGCAAATTAATAAACACTAGAAATTATATTTCTAATTCATTCTTAGGGTAGTTGAATGCATAATTCTAATATTAAATTTCACCTCTTGGTCCTTCATTCAATATCTAGAGATCAATAGGTAGCTAATCTATCAACCTAACATTCAATCCAATACAATCAACTAATAACAAGGTATATTAATGGAAATTTCAAATCAAGTCATTCAATCAAATCTACTTCAAACCCTAAGCATGAGTAATTTAGCTCATCATCATCAATTTAAAACAAATATTCATCTCAATATAAATGAAATCACAATTGTACATTGAAATATTAAAGTTTTTAACAAACAATAACAATCTAGAAATGAATTAAAAGAGAGAATATAAAAACCCCTTTGAAGATGCTAAGAGTTGAACTTCTAGTCTTCCTCCTAGCTCTACCTTGAATATGATGAAGAACTAACAAGCCTTCTTCAATCAATGGCTCTCCTCTTGAAAGATGGAATGGTCACTCTCTCAAGCCCCCAACTCCTCAATCAAGGTTTCTTCAAACCCTAACCTTCACAAGAGCTTGCTCACCCAATTTTATCCCCAAAAATGTTAAGAATCTTGTTTATGGGAGAAATGGAAGATGAAGATGAAGGTGATGTTCATGGTCTCTCACAAAACAAAGACCAAGAAGATGGATCAAAGGAACCAGATCCCCCTCTTTGAAGATGCTCCAACATGTATGTACTCCTCTTTCCATTCTTTTTTTTTTTAATTTCTTAAGACACAAAACATGTCTTGTTAACTCACACACTCCACTTTATCTCCCACTTATTTCATTATTTTATATTTTTTCCCATAAATTAGACAACCTTTTTATTCTTTTATTATTTCTTTTAAAAATATATCACTTGTTGTCCCCCATTTCATGTAAAATAATTGAAAGAATCTTCACAAGACACGGCCAAGTCATGAGTGACTTGACCATGTCACACATTTTCTTATGGACACGACCAAGCCATGTGGCCGTGTCTATGGCTACACCAATTTCTTCTTTCTTTTCCAAGTGGGACATGGCCAAGGCCTTGGTCATGTCATGTGACATGGCCAGTGGCTTGGCCATGTCTCTTGAGTGTGTTCTCCACTGCCTCTATCCTTGCTTTGCTCTTTAGATGGGACACGGCCAAGGCCTTGGCCGTGTCGCTTAGGTGTGTTCACTTCTACCTTTACATTGTTTGGGTTATCTTTATTTTGCTGTTTTGGCGAGACACGGCCAAGGCCTTGGACATGACACGGCCAGTGGCTTGGCCATGTCTCTTGAGTTTGTTTGTCTCTGCCAAAATTTTCTGCCTCTTTCCTTGGATGAGGGACACAGCCAAGCCATGAAGTGTCTTGGCCGTGTCTCATGTTTTTCCACCTTAAGAATCCATCAAATTGAATTAAAACTCCATTATTTTGTTCTTCAACCTGGATCAATTTCTTCAAACAAACTTTAAACACAAATTAAAAGAAAAATCAATCAAAAGCCAATAAACTTACATTAAAAATAAATACACAAATGATCAAAACACATGTCGGATTTACGTTACACAAATTTGACATGGATTTTAATTGATAAAACCAAAACCCACACAGATTAGGTTTAACAATGTCCCACTTTTCCCAAAACTCCTTCTTTGACATGGATAAAGATTTGAAGCCCTAATTCCACAAGGATTTCTTTAAGCAACCTGAGCTTCGGCCAGTAATTATATAAATCACAAATCACTTTCCTTTGCTCAAGGTCCTAAGTAGTAACACCCTCTAATACAACTTCCTCTTGCTCTAACTTAAATTCCAAATTCAGCTTCTGCCATTCCCAACTCTCCTTTATAAAATTAATAGCAATTGTCATTCCATCATCATGACCGACAGTAATTTAAAAGAAGATGAAAATTTTATTCAAAATTGTCGAGGCAATACAATGGGAACAAATATCATGGTCTCAACTCAACGTTTTGAAGTGTTTTCAAAATGTCATATTAGATTAATCATTTCTACATGCCATTGCTTCTTTTTGGGATATAACAACTAGGACTTTAAGATAAAAAACTTTGAGATATGTCCTATGATTGAAGAATTTGAGGCCATTCTTAGATACCCTACCAACAAACCTATGGTGTTTCCCATACTGGGTTCCAAAACTCAACACAAGATGCAGATGCTTCTTCAACTGTTAAAAACCAAAATTCAGGAATTGACGAGAGGTGAGAAAATTTTACTTGGTCCCTTGAATGACTTTTGCACTTCTTACTTGGCTCCTACCAAAACTTGGGAATGCATGTTCTATCTCTACTTGCTTGGCCAATTCTTGCTTGTTTCTTCTGATGGCGATATTGATTCAAGAGTATTGGATATCATTGACCAAATGGAAGGAGGCTTGTCATCGATACCCGTGATCTTAGCAGAGACTTTAGGTGGATTAGACCAAATTAAATCAGGATCGTCAAGGGGATTGGTCGGGAGTCCGTTGCTGCTTCGGGTAACTACCTAAACTGCCCTTTTGGGTTTTCAATTTAGGCCTTTTTTATTGCTCTAATTTTTACCTAGTCCGCCCTTGTGGGTTTTCAAAACTAGTGAGTTGTCCTAATTTTTGCCTAAGCCGCCCTTGCAGGTTTTCAACTTAGCGAACCCCCTTTTTTTATTTAGGTTCTAATTTTTTCCACGACCGCCCTTACGGGTTTTTGAAACTAGAGAACCATCCTAATTTTTGCTTAGGCTGTCTTTGTAGATTTTTTACCTAATGGGCTTTTCTTTTTCTTTTTTTAAATTCTTTTCTTGTGCTTACAGATTTGGCTTCAGGAGTGTCTCTGCTTGCTCGACACTCCATCCATGGATTTTGCCAGATATCTGCCGTGACATCACTCTGCTAGGAAACTACTGCATCATGCTTCTTCATATGCCAACTAGGTTGACTGGATCTGCTCACGCACTGCAGTCAACATCTGTTGGTTAGTACCTTGGTGGAAGATTTCACGTATCACTATTTGATGTATGTTCCTCTTACTACTCTTCATCGAGATACTTGTTATGATCCTCATCGGCTTGATCGTCAGTATGGAGTTGAGCCTTGAGGTTCTGAGTTTACTCCTTACTTGGACATGCCTTGTCTGACTGAAGCCTTCTTAGATCGATTGAAGCAAAGCTGGCCTACACGTCATACTTATCGTCTGCCATAGATTTTACATTTATCAGTTCTTTAGAAAGAATAATGTTAGGATGAAAAATAGATGTTTCTTTTCCTTTTATAATTTATAATCACCTTTTGCTATTGTGTTATTTATTTTACCATATTTGTTTAAATACTTGAAACAGTGCACATAGAATAATTTTAATATTAACTCTGTTTTATTAAATTGGGGAACAACCAAACATACAACCAGCATACACAAGATCATTCATGTCGCCAACTAGCCCTTTCGAGTTTTCTAATTGACAATTTTCTCTCGTTTAACCCTAATTGTTGCCTAGCCCACCCTTTCGAGTTTTCAAAACTAGCGGACTGCTCTAACATTTGTCTAGGCTGCCCTTTTTGAGTTTTCAATTGAGCAAGCTCTTTTTTTTACACATAAAACCTCTTCAACCTGTCAATGTTCACTAGCTCACTAAACTCGTTCCCATCCATGTTTGATAACTTGTCTGCAGCTTTGTTCATGACTTGCTTTACAATATATGGTCCTTCCCCAATAGGCCTAAATTTTCCTCTTGGATTAGAGACATTAGACTTACATTGCTTCAACACTAAGTCGCTGACTCTGAATTTTCTAATCTTAACCCTTCTATTGTAGGCTCGAGCTATCTTCCTTTGATACAACTATTGATGATACAGTGTTTTCAACCTCCTCTCTTCTAAAAAAGCTAAATGTGTGAATCTACTTACTACCCACTCTGTCTCAGGCAGTTCAGCTTCTAGGACCACTCTCAATGACTTGATCTCTATCTCAATTGGTAATACTGCTTTCATCCTATAAACCATGGAAAATGGTGTCATTCCAGTCGGCATTCATACACTTGTTCTGTATCCCCATAAAGCAAAAGAAAGCATCTCTGACCAATCCCTGTATGTCTTGGTCATCTTGGATAAAATATGCTTAATTGTCTTATTTGTTTCTTCTACTGCACCATCAACCTTTGGTCTATAAGGGGAGGATCTATGATGATGGATTTGGTACTTCGAGAATAAGTCCCTAACTTCTCCTTGAAACTGTACCTCATTGTCTGATATCACACTGTGTGGAACCCCATACCTGCAAATAAGATTCTTTTCAATAAACCTAACCATTTGCCATGCCCCCAGCTTGTTGAAAGATTTAGCTTTGACCCACTTTGAAAAATAATCCACTACTACTATAATAAAATGATGACCATTTGAAGCTGTTGGATGTATCTCTCCTATAATGTCAATCCTCAAGTTGCAAAGGGCCAGGTTGAAGGCATAGAATGTAATTCTTTAGGAGGCATGCGATTTAGATTATCATACATCTGTCATTGCTTGCACTTCTTCACAAACTCAATGCAATCTCTCTCCATGGTCAACCAGTAGTAACCTTATCGAATTATCTTCTTAACTAGGGCTAAACTACTCATGTGTGGACCACAACTTCCCACGCGTATTTCTAACATGATGTGCTTAACCTCAGGCTTCCTCAAGCATCTCCAGTGCACCCCATCAGGCCATCTTCGATATAACTCTCCATGAAAGGTGATGTATTATAAGGACCATCGTCTTATGGCTCTTCTCTCTTCCCTTGTTACCCCCCAACGGGTATTCCTTATTCTCCAAACACCATCTTATGGTGTCATACCATGCGTCATGGTATGTATCAGTTTCCATGACTGTCTCATATTCATAGCAAGGAGTTGATGAACTAGTCAAAACCAGAGGCTTAAGAATAAATAAGTTGATAGGATTTTCCCATACCGAAGCCAATGTGGCTAGGGCATCGGCCATCTGGTTTTCTTCTCTGGGTAGGTGTATAAACCCGCACTCCTTAAAATTCTTCTTCACCATGGTCAAGTAATGGTGGTATGAATTTAGCTTCTCTTCTTTTAACTCCCATTATCTGTTTACTTGGGATACTACTAGCAATGAATCACCAAATACTTGCACCTTATCCACCTTCATAATCATTAGGGTTTCCAATCCAAAAATACATGCTTCATACTCCACCATATTATTGGTTACCCTGAACTTCAACTTCTTAGCTAAAGGGATAAGCTCCCTTTCGGGTGATTCTAGTATGACTCCCAAACCTGCTTCTTTTCTGTTCACTGCTCCATCAAAATAAATCGTCCATCCTTGTACTTTTATGGCCTCTAAGTGCTCATCAAGAAATTCCAAGACTACCTCTTTGCTATCTGGCAATGGTTGGTGAGCCAAAAATTCTGCCACCACTCTACCTTTGATTATTTTCTTGTTTATATTCTTAGTAACTTGACGCAACAGTAGCCACATGTCTACAAAAGATACACTCATGGGCCACATGTCTACAAAAGATACACTCAGGGACTGAAGAAGAAAATGCATGTTGACCAAGTCTAAAGTTGGGCTGTTAGCTGATTGTTATCGTATCTACTTCTTGTTCCTGATTTAGAGGATTCATTTTTATTTTATTTGTGATTCTGTTATCCTTTATTTTTCATAATTGTTGCTTCAGTATTTTTAGGAGGAACTATTATACCTCAGTTGTATATTAACTCATTTCATTCAATAAAAGGGCAGCAAATTATCTCCAGTTATTGAGTAACTTTAAACTCAAGAGATTGCATATCCTCTCTTAAGTATGTAAACATAGGGAGGAAAAAGGACAATTCTTCTTCTTCTTCTCTTTCTAAACCCTACCCTTTATATCAAAGACCCATAACTAGATCTCAGTCAAGGGCCTGTTGCATTTTGGTATCAGAGACAGGTTATTATGGGTGATCAAATTCAGCAACAAATTGAGAAAATGATGAAGCAGTTCCTTGATGAACAGGCTGCTAATAAAGCACAACACGAAGAATTTAACAGGAAGTTCGAAGCCCTTACCCAAGAAGTGGCAAGTGTAAAAGAAGCCACTACTGTGACAGGAAGTAGCGCACATGGTCGTGCATCAAAGGCCAAGGGAACAGCCACCTCTACTGGTTCAGACACTTTATCGGGAAATTCCATTATTCCCAAATTCACTAAATTGGACTTCCCTAAGTTCAACGGCCTTGAAGATCCTATTGGGTGGATTAATCATTGTGAGCATTTCTTCCTCCATCTGTAAACCCCGGGGGAAGAAAAAGTACAATTGGCGTCATATCATTTGATTGGAGTGGCTCAACCTTGGTACATGCAGTTCCTTGACAATTACCCAAATCCATCATGGACAGAATTTAAAGATCAATGCAACACATGATTTGGACCGCCGGTTCGCTCCAACAAGCTTGGGGAACTGGCCAAGCTGAAGCAAATAGGTTCGGTGGCAGATTACCAGAACCAATTTGAGATTCTGGTTGCTAGAGCTGGTGGACTAACACAGATGCAAAAGATACAACTTTACATGAGCGGGTTGCAGGAATACATTGTTGTGGAGGTGGAACTTCATCACCCCTCAGATTTAGCAACTGCTATGAGCATGTCCCGATTGTATGAACAAAGGCGGGCAGCTATGAAACCTTCTGGTTCTTATGAAAATCGACGACCAAGCATGCCATCAGTTCCAAATTCAATACCTGCAAGAATAGTGAAACGTCTGACTCAGGCTGAGATGGAAGAACGATGACAAAAGGGACTCTGCTTCAATTGTGAAGAACCATTCATTCGGGGTCATCAATGTAAAAGGTTGTTCTGGCTTGATCTAGTGGAATAAGATGATGACATGGATCTTATCAGTGATTTTAGCCAAGAATTAACACCAGAAATTTCACTCAATGCTATTACAGGGATTGGTGCACCACAATCTATGAAGTTGGAGGTCAATTTGAATGGTAAGAAAATATTCGTTTTAATTGACTCAGGAAGCACTTATAGCTTTATTAATTCTCAGTCGGCTGCACTAATTAAGGAAAAAATAGATCAAAGGGCTCAATTTCTGGTGACAGTGGCTAATGGAGAAAAAATAACTAGTCCAGGTACTTGTTGAAATGTTTCTCTTAAGCTGGATCAATACTCCTTTTCTATTGATCTATTAATTCTACCATTAACTGGATTTGATGTGGTACTGGGAGTGAATTGGCTCAGGACTTTGGGACCAAATTTATGGGATTTTTCCCACATGATAATGTTATTTTTTAAGCAATAGCAGAAGTTTCAATTGCAGGGGATTCAACCTTCTTCAATAAAAGTGTTTTCCATTCAGCCTGAGCAAGACTCGAATGATCACTTGCTTAAGTTAATGGTTAAATACTTGTAATATCCTCATTTATGCCCTAGAAGTTTTGCATATTGTTGTTGTTGTTATTGTTATATATTGGATTGAATATATGTGTTAAATTGTAAGAGAAAAGAAATTGAGAAGAGAAAGTATATGTATATGTGTTTTGGAGAAGAAATTTAGGGTTTAGAGACAAATGTATATGTTGTTTATATGATGATATAATTAACATATACATTGGTCAAATGAAGAGTCAAGGTGATGGTTAAGTGGAAGAAGATATTTTTGGTTGTTAATGAAATTACATATAAGGGCTTAGATGAGACAAAAGGTTAGTTAAATGGTGAAGGGTGTTTTAGTAATTGCAAGGTTAAAAACACTTGATGGATATAAGAAGCCAAATTTGACTTTGCTCTTCATATTTTCTTCTTCTCTTCATGTGTGGCCGGATTCCCCATAGACAAAGAGAGAAAGAGAGGTGATCTTGAGGTTTGAAGCAAATTGAAGAAGGAATCAAGGGTGTTGGTTAGAGATTTGTGCAAATTCTTCATTTAAGGTAAGTTTTCTCTTGATTTCTCTTGTTCTATTTGGAATTTTGTTTGAGTTTGATGGAGTGTGTTTGTGTAAAAGTGTTGAAATGGAATTATAGATAAGAAGCTAGGTTGGTGTTGGTGATGGAAGAGTAAGAGTTGTGTTTAGTGAAATTGTTTCTGTTTTACAATTAGTAAAGGCTGTGATTTGTATGATTTTTAATTAATTATAGAAAAATGTTCTTGAAGTGAATTTTTGATATGTTGTGCCTCTATGAGTCTAGAATGACTGAAAAATATGTTGATTCGATTTTGGAATGGTTATGAGTTTAGAAAGATTATTTTTATTAGACCTGTTCCAGCAGGTACCTTAACTGAGACAGCTATATTTCGGGATTTTTAATAAAATGTAGAAAAATCATATCCAATCGAATTTTGGATATGTTGTTGCTTAGTGAGTTTAGTATTTGAGAAAAATAATTTGGAATCACGTTGATTGAATTTGATTTATGGAATTCACAAAGTTCAGAACTGCTGCCAGGATGCAGGGCAATTGGGGCAGTCTGGTTAGGTGAACTATTTGACCAAGATTTTGTGTTCAGTTTGATCTGAAATTTTAAAGGGATGATTTTAAGATACAAAACTAAATTCTGTAAAAATTTTAGAATTTTTAGTCAAGTAGATTATTTTATACAATTTTTCAAAATAAGGATAAAATGGAGTTTAAAACCAGAATGTACTATTTATGGTTAGGGTTTTAATTCTTTGTTCTTCTTGCATTGCTTTGGTTCTCCAAAGGTAGGTTGGTCCTTAAACCTAACCCTAAACACTTTAAACACACTTGAATCAATGAATGTTATAATCAATTGTTCTTTGCCCTAATTGCATTGTTGAGATTGAACAATGTTATGTTGTGCATTGTGAATGGTAATGTGTTTCATGAGTAATGTGGAATGAAATGTTGATATTTATGAATGATGCTATGTGAGATATAATGTGATCATGGATGAGATATATATATATATATATACTTGAATAATGAGATGTTATATTGTGAAATGAAATGTGAAGCCATTGTTATTGGCTAAGATGATGTAATTGAAAGAAAGAAGGCATGTTTGCCTAAATGTGATGAGAATTGAGAATGGAAATGAATTGTTTGTTTAATATGTTATTCAGTTTCAGAGTTCTGGATTTGGGTGGCATGCCTAAGAAATGATGAAAGGTAACAGTCTTGCCGGGTTGAGGACCTCCTCCTAGGTGTTGAGTTGATGGTCCAAGAGACTGGGTCTGTTACACTATGAGATATATGATTTGTAACAGTCTTGCCGGGTTGAGGATCTCCTCATATGTGTTGAGTTGATGATCCAAGAGACTGGGTCTGTTACACTATCCATGGATAGAGATACATGTATATACATTGCCTACGGGCGTGATTATTGTGACTATGAACCAAAGCAGTAACTCTGAACTCTGAATATCGTATTAAATACTTGTTGGGCCCATAGGTGTCAAGGTTATATGAATGTCCTAAATAATGTTATGAGTTTAATGAAATGAGATGTTGGTTATGGAGTATGATTGATTAATGTTGAATGTGAAAAGATGTTGAAATGTGGTATGCTCATATGACTATGATTTGTGAAATGCATAATTGTGTGGTTAACTTTATATTTATGATGTTGATCTTATCAATAACATATGTGGCATTGCATTTCATTAAAGCATACCGTTAGCATGTTTTATCTTACTAAGCCGTTGGCTTAGCGCGATAGTGTTTAATCGCGCAGGTAGTAGAGTGGATAGAGTTGAACCCGAGAGTTCATCAAGACCTAGTGAGAGTAGACCTTGAAGAATCCATTTTGGGAGCTTAAAGATCAGAGCAGACTTGCCAATCATGTATAAATTTTATGTGTTGTAAAACTTGAGTTTTGATGTATATGAATTTGTAAATATGTAAATATTTTATAACTTCCGCTGTGTAATATTTAAATATGGGGGTTGTCACAAAACCTTTATTTTATGTTGTACTAGAAGTGTAAATCCTTTTTGCAGGTTGTAGTTGAGGTTACAAGGGGGATTTATTGGGAGTGTACTGAGAATGATTTTGTTTGCATTGGTTTGTGTAAAATGTTTTTAAAAATAAGAAAAAAACCGGTTTTGTCGACACTTGGGACTCAATTTTTAGGCGAAACTATGGCAAAAATTTTGTAAAAATCGGAACTAAAATTTGACTAAGTAAAATTGGTAGCAACATTAGGTTAGTGTGGCGCCTCTACTCAGCTTACATATGTAGGTTGGGAAGGGGTGTTACAATTGTTTTGGTATCAGAGCCTAGGTTTGAGATTCTCAACCTAGGTAAAATGTAAGAAAAAGACTATTTTTACTTAAAAAGTGAGTTTTTGAACAAAAATACATGTTTGGGATTGGCAGTCTCTGATCTTTAATAAGAGGTATTCTGTTGTGTTTGCAGACTTAGGTTGTGATGGATTCTCACTCTCGTCAGTCGATTGAGGGTAGTGCCGAGAGTATTGCTCCTGCTGAGGGAGCTAGAGTTGATAGTGTTGAGGAGGCACCTGTTTCGGTGTCGGGTAGACCAGCTGGGGAGGAGGTTCCGCCAGCCTGGTTTAGGAATATGATGGAAGCTATGAGACCAGCACCTGTGCAACCACAGCCACCACCCCCTCAGCCTTTAGTTTCTGTGAGGCATTATGACAAACTGAGGAAGTATGGAGCTGAAGATTTTGTAGGCACTACTGATCCAGCTGTGGCAGAGCAGTGGCTTGACAGAGTACAGAGGGTATTTGTTCAGTTACAAGCCACTTCAGAGGAAAAGTTTGACTATGCAAGATCTTTGCTACAGAAGGACGCCTACGATTGGTGGAAGACGGTGCCACATTCGATGGATGATCCACCAACCCTGTCTTATGCGGATTTTCTGAGAGAATTTGAGTTGAAGTATACTCCTAGGGAGTATAAAGATGGGAAGAAAAGAGAGTTTCTAGATTTGAAGCAAGATCATCGGACCGTAACTGAGTATGAGGTTGAGTTTATTCGACTGAGCCAGTATGCTGGAGGTATCATTGCTGATGAGATTGATAGATGTCGGCGATTTGAGGAGGGATTGAGGCCCTCGATCATGTGCTTAGTGGCTGGATCCAGATATCAGGATTTCTCACAGCTTGTGGCAGCAGCTCGAAGTGTAGAGCGAGTTCAAGTTATTGCAGCTGCTTCAGAGGAAGAGGTTAGGGTTAGGAGGCCCCAGTTTGAGGCAGGGTCTTCTTCTGCAAAGAGGGGTAGAGGAAGTTTTGTTCCTCGGAGTAGTAGGAGCCAGAGACCAGCGGGTAGGTCAGTGCAGTTCCAGAGGCAGAGATTTAGACCTGCAGCTTCAGTAGCGAGTGCTCCTACTCCTGGAGTTCAGAGATCCACCTTACCTTTGTGTAACCAGTGTGGTGGAAGACATGGGGGCGTTTGTTGGAGGCATAGTAGATCAGGGGTATGCTTCAGGTGTGGATCACCTGACCACTTTGTGAGAGACTGTCCTGAGAGGCAGGAGCAGATGTCAGTTGATTCTGCTACTTCTCGAGCTAGTGTGAGGGGAGGCAGAGGAGGCAGAGGTGCCAGCCGGGGAGGTAGACCAGGATTCAGTTCTAGAGGAGGTGCTACATCCAGGGAGGGTAGACCAGAGGAGGTTGGATCTTCCCAGAGGATGTATGTTATGCAGAGGCAGCCGGGTGCATCGGCAGTCATAGCTGGTACTTTTTCTTTATTTAATACTCCAGTACTTGCTTTGATTGATCCGGGTTCCACACATTCATATATTAGTGCATCTGTTTTGCCTGTGTATGATATGCATGCTGAGTCCCTAGGATTTGATGTGTTAGTGACAAATCCGTTAGGGCATAGTGTGGTTGTGAGTAAGGTGCACCGGGATAGTGTAGTGAGGGTACAGGGTGAGGAGTTCCTTGGAGATTTGATTGAGATGCCATTTAAGGAATATGATGTGATCTTAGGCATGGATTGGCTATCTCGACATGGAGCTGTGGTGGATTGTAAAAAGAAAATTGTTTCTTTGAGAACTGGTGATGGTAGAGAGGTAATAGTATCTAATGAGCAAGAACAGCTAGCTTCCTTATTTGTTTCAGCTGTTGCAGCCAGGAGATTGATTAGGAAGGGGTGTGATGCCTATCTTGCTCATGTGGTAGATACTAGAGTAAAAGGTTCTCAAATTGATAGCATTGCCACAGTGGCAGAGTTCCCAGATGTTTTTCCAGAGGAGTTGCCAGGATTACCTCCTGAAAGAGACGTGGAGTTTGGTATTGAATTGTTGCCTGGTACCGCTCCTATCTCCATTACTCCTTATAGAATGGCACCAGCAGAATTGAGGGAGTTGAAAGTGCAATTACAGGAGTTGTTGGACAAAGGATTTATTCGCCCCAGTGTTTCTCCTTGGGGAGCTCCTGTGCTTTTTGTGAAGAAGAAAGATGGTACTATGAGGTTGTGTATCGATTATAGGCAATTGAACAAGGTGACCATTAAGAATAAATATCCTTTGCCTAGAATCGATGATCTCTTTGATCAGTTGAAGGGAGCGTCAGTGTTCTCCAAAATTGATTTGAGATCTGGGTACCATCAGCTGAGGGTAAGAAGTGAAGATGTTCCTAAGACTGCTTTTCGGACCAGGTATGGGCATTATGAATTTCTAGTTATGCCTTTTGGTCTGACGAATGCACCTGCAGCTTTTATGGATTTGATGAATAGGGTGTTTAGGCCCTATTTAGATCAGTTTGTAGTGGTCTTCATTGATGATATACTGGTGTATTCGCGGAATGAAGAGGAACATGATTTGCATCTGCGGATTGTGTTGCAGATTTTGAGAGAGAAGCAGTTATTTGCCAAATTGTCGAAGTGTGAGTTCTGGTTGGATCAAGTTGCTTTTCTCGGACATATTGTTTCTGCAGAAGGCATTAGAGTTGATCCAAGTAAAGTTGAAGCTATTCTGAATTGGAGTCCACCCAAGTCTGTGACAGAGATTAGAAGTTTTCTTGGTTTGGCAGGCTATTACAGGCGGTTTGTGAAAGGGTTTTCTTTGATAGCTACTCCACTCACCAGATTACTTCGAAAGGGAGTGAGATTTGTGTGGACAGATCAGTGTCAGGCTAGTTTTGAGCAGTTGAGAGAGTTGTTGACTCAAGCGCCTGTTCTTACTTTACCTGTTGAAGGCAAACCATATGTGATCTACAGTGATGCTTCACATAGAGGTTTGGGGTGTGTATTGATGCAGGAAGGGAAAGTTATAGCTTATGCATCTAGACAGTTGAAACCGCATGAGCCTAATTATCCGACCCATGATTTAGAATTGGCTGCCATTGTGTTTGCATTGAAGATTTGGCGCCACTATCTGTTTGGGGAGAAATGTTTCATCTACACTGATCATAAGAGTTTGAAGTATTTGGGTGTCCAGAAAGAACTCAATCTTCGTCAGAGGAGATGGTTAGAATTGATTAAAGACTACGACTGCTTGATTGACTATCATCCAGGTAAAGCAAATGTTGTTGCTGATGCCTTGAG
This sequence comes from Garcia nutans, assembly GCA_947685225.1. NCBI lineage: Eukaryota > Viridiplantae > Streptophyta > Magnoliopsida > Malpighiales > Euphorbiaceae > Garcia > Garcia nutans. The sequence goes on from CANTUV010000005.1 coordinate 21,896,438, forward strand.
TCGGAAGTCTTTAGCTGGTTTAACTGTTTACTCGCTCTCGTTGCTTGTTGAGTTGAGAGCTTTGCATGCCAGTTTTGTACCTTGTGTTGATGGTGCATTGTTGGCACAGTTGCTTTTGAAACCAGTTTTGTTAGATCAGATCAAAGAAGCTCAGTTGATGGATAAGAAGATTCAGAAGATTATTTCAGATTGTCACGATGGAAAGACTAGAGATTTTGTTGTGAGAGATGATGGGAGTCTCTGGTTCAAGAGCAGATTGTGTGTACCCGATGATGCTGATTTGAAGAGAGTTATTTTGGAAGAGTTTGCATAGTGCTTTGGGTTCTCGACTACACTTCAGTACTGCTTTTCATCCACAGACGGATGGACAGTCAGAGAGGGTGATACAGATTATTGAGGATATGTTGAGAAGCTGTGTCATCGATTTCACTGGAAGTTGGGATAGATTCTTACCTCTTGTGGAGTTTGCTTACAACAACAGTCACCAATCTAGCATTGGTATGGCACCGTTCGAGGCATTGTATGGTAGACGGTGCAGAACACCTCTTTGTTGGAGTGAACTTGGTGAAGGTAAAATAATTGGACCTGATTTGATTCAAGAAACTGAGGAAAAAGTGAAGTTGATCCGAGGTAGGTTAAAAGCAGCTTCAGACCGACAGAAGTCTTATGCAGATCTGAAGAGGAGAGACATTCAGTTTGATGTTGGAGATAAGGTGTTTTTGAAAGTATCTCCTTGGAAGAAGATTTTGAGGTTCGGTCGGAAAGGAAAATTGAGTCCTCGTTTCATTGGGCCGTATGAAGTGTTAGAAAGAGTTGGGCCAGTTGCATATCGACTTGCTTTGCCACCTGAGTTGGATCGTATTCATAATGTATTCCATGTTTCTATGTTGAGGAGGTACAGGTCAGATCCATCTCATGTGTTGCCGTTTGAGTCTATCGAAGTGAGCCCAGATTTGACATTTGAAGAAGAACCAGTTGCTATCTTGGCACGTGATGTGAAAGAATTGAGGAACAAGAAAGTGCCATTGGTGAAGATTCTTTGGAAGAATCATGCAAAAGAAGAAGCAACTTGGGAAAGTGAGCAAACTATGCGAGAGCAATATCCTCATTATTTCAGAGTTGATATCAGGTAATTTCGAGGACGAAATTTCTTTTTAGAGGGGGAGAATTGTAATATCCTCATTTATGCCCTAGAAGTTTTGCATATTGTTGTTGTTGTTATTGTTATATATTGGATTGAATATATGTGTTAAATTGTAAGAGAAAAGAAATTGAGAAGAGAAAGTATATGTATATGTGTTTTGGAGAAGAAATTTAGGGTTTAGAGACAAATGTATATGTTGTTTATATGATGATATAATTAACATATACATTGGTCAAATGAAGAGTCAAGGTGATGGTTAAGTGGAAGAAGATATTTTTGGTTGTTAATGAAATTACATATAAGGGCTTAGATGAGACAAAAGGTTAGTTAAATGGTGAAGGGTGTTTTAGTAATTGCAAGGTTAAAAACACTTGATGGATATAAGAAGCCAAATTTGACTTTGCTCTTCATATTTTCTTCTTCTCTTCATGTGTGGCCGGATTCCCCATAGACAAAGAGAGAAAGAGAGGTGATCTTGAGGTTTGAAGCAAATTGAAGAAGGAATCAAGGGTGTTGGTTAGAGATTTGTGCAAATTCTTCATTTAAGGTAAGTTTTCTCTTGATTTCTCTTGTTCTATTTGGAATTTTGTTTGAGTTTGATGGAGTGTGTTTGTGTAAAAGTGTTGAAATGGAATTATAGATAAGAAGCTAGGTTGGTGTTGGTGATGGAAGAGTAAGAGTTGTGTTTAGTGAAATTGTTTCTGTTTTACAATTAGTAAAGGCTGTGATTTGTATGATTTTTAATTAATTATAGAAAAATGTTCTTGAAGTGAATTTTTGATATGTTGTGCCTCTATGAGTCTAGAATGACTGAAAAATATGTTGATTCGATTTTGGAATGGTTATGAGTTTAGAAAGATTATTTTTATTAGACCTGTTCCAGCAGGTACCTTAACTGAGACAGCTATATTTCGGGATTTTTAATAAAATGTAGAAAAATCATATCCAATCGAATTTTGGATATGTTGTTGCTTAGTGAGTTTAGTATTTGAGAAAAATAATTTGGAATCACGTTGATTGAATTTGATTTATGGAATTCACAAAGTTCAGAACTGCTGCCAGGATGCAGGGCAATTGGGGCAGTCTGGTTAGGTGAACTATTTGACCAAGATTTTGTGTTCAGTTTGATCTGAAATTTTAAAGGGATGATTTTAAGATACAAAACTAAATTCTGTAAAAATTTTAGAATTTTTAGTCAAGTAGATTATTTTATACAATTTTTCAAAATAAGGATAAAATGGAGTTTAAAACCAGAATGTACTATTTATGGTTAGGGTTTTAATTCTTTGTTCTTCTTGCATTGCTTTGGTTCTCCAAAGGTAGGTTGGTCCTTAAACCTAACCCTAAACACTTTAAACACACTTGAATCAATGAATGTTATAATCAATTGTTCTTTGCCCTAATTGCATTGTTGAGATTGAACAATGTTATGTTGTGCATTGTGAATGGTAATGTGTTTCATGAGTAATGTGGAATGAAATGTTGATATTTATGAATGATGCTATGTGAGATATAATGTGATCATGGATGAGATATATATATATATATATACTTGAATAATGAGATGTTATATTGTGAAATGAAATGTGAAGCCATTGTTATTGGCTAAGATGATGTAATTGAAAGAAAGAAGGCATGTTTGCCTAAATGTGATGAGAATTGAGAATGGAAATGAATTGTTTGTTTAATATGTTATTCAGTTTCAGAGTTCTGGATTTGGGTGGCATGCCTAAGAAATGATGAAAGGTAACAGTCTTGCCGGGTTGAGGACCTCCTCCTAGGTGTTGAGTTGATGGTCCAAGAGACTGGGTCTGTTACACTATGAGATATATGATTTGTAACAGTCTTGCCGGGTTGAGGATCTCCTCATATGTGTTGAGTTGATGATCCAAGAGACTGGGTCTGTTACACTATCCATGGATAGAGATACATGTATATACATTGCCTACGGGCGTGATTATTGTGACTATGAACCAAAGCAGTAACTCTGAACTCTGAATATCGTATTAAATACTTGTTGGGCCCATAGGTGTCAAGGTTATATGAATGTCCTAAATAATGTTATGAGTTTAATGAAATGAGATGTTGGTTATGGAGTATGATTGATTAATGTTGAATGTGAAAAGATGTTGAAATGTGGTATGCTCATATGACTATGATTTGTGAAATGCATAATTGTGTGGTTAACTTTATATTTATGATGTTGATCTTATCAATAACATATGTGGCATTGCATTTCATTAAAGCATACCGTTAGCATGTTTTATCTTACTAAGCCGTTGGCTTAGCGCGATAGTGTTTAATCGCGCAGGTAGTAGAGTGGATAGAGTTGAACCCGAGAGTTCATCAAGACCTAGTGAGAGTAGACCTTGAAGAATCCATTTTGGGAGCTTAAAGATCAGAGCAGACTTGCCAATCATGTATAAATTTTATGTGTTGTAAAACTTGAGTTTTGATGTATATGAATTTGTAAATATGTAAATATTTTATAACTTCCGCTGTGTAATATTTAAATATGGGGGTTGTCACAAAACCTTTATTTTATGTTGTACTAGAAGTGTAAATCCTTTTTGCAGGTTGTAGTTGAGGTTACAAGGGGGATTTATTGGGAGTGTACTGAGAATGATTTTGTTTGCATTGGTTTGTGTAAAATGTTTTTAAAAATAAGAAAAAAACCGGTTTTGTCGACACTTGGGACTCAATTTTTAGGCGAAACTATGGCAAAAATTTTGTAAAAATCGGAACTAAAATTTGACTAAGTAAAATTGGTAGCAACATTAGGTTAGTGTGGCGCCTCTACTCAGCTTACATATGTAGGTTGGGAAGGGGTGTTACAATACTCATATCTTTTTTATGAACCCACAACATTGCCCCCAAACCGACATTGTGACCGTCGCATCATATTGGGGCCAAATACAAAACCCGTAGTGGTGTGACCATATCGATACCCTCATATCCAAAAGGAGGAGATGGAAAGGCAGTGCTCAAGCATGTTGCAGCAAGGAATCATTCGCCCAAGCAGATCACCATTCTCTTTGCCGGTAATTTTGGTTCCCAAGGCAGATGGGTCGTGGCGACTTTGTGTTGATTATCGAGAATTGAACTCTAAGACTGTCAAAGATAAATTTCCCATCCCGGTGATTGATGAATTGTTAGAAGAATTGGGAGGAGCAAGATTTTTTACAAAGCTAGATTTGCGATCTGGATATTTCCAAGTTTGAATGTCACCTGTTGATATTGAAAAGATGGCCTTTCGCACTCACCATGGTCATTTTGAATTTTTGGTGATGCCGTTTGGCCTTACCAATGCTCCTTCAACATTTCAAGCCCTTATGAATGAAGTTTTTGGGCCTTAAGAAAATTTATTTTGGTATTTTTTGACGATATCTTGATTTTTAGCAGAACTTGGGATGAGCACCTTAAACATTTAAGAAAAGTATTTCAGCTCCTTGCTCAACATCATCTATTCCTCAAAAAGTCCAAGTGTTCTTTTGCTCAAACCCAGATAGCATATTTGGGTCATGTCATTTCGACAGCAGGTGTACAAGTGGATCATACAAAAATTTCAGCAATGTTGGATTGGCCACAACCTTCCTCCATTAAAGGCCTCCGTGGGTTTCTCGGTCTCACAGGATACTACCGCAAATTTGTACCTCAGTATGGAATAATTGCAGCTCCACTAACAGCCATGCTCAAGAAAAATTCTTTCCAATGGACAGAAAATTCACGCACATCCTTTGAAGCATTGAAGCGAGCAATGACAACAACACCGATATTGGCTTTGCCTGATTTTTCTCAACCATTTACAGTGGAATGTGATGCATATGATGCAAGAATTGGGGTTGTTCTCCTGCAAAACAATAAACCAACGGCTTACTTTAGTCAAGCTATAGCGGTAAGGCACTAAAATCTACCTACTTATGAGAAGGAATTGATTGGCCTTGTTAAGGCAGTCAAACAATGGAAATCTTATTTGTGGGGGTGCAAATTTATCATTCGAACTGATCATTACAGCTTAAAGTTTCTATTAGAGCAAAAGGTACTCTCTCCTTTCCAACAGTGTTGGTTGAGTAAACTAATGGGTTTCTTCTTTTCAGTAGAGTACAAGCCTGGCAAGAATAATACAGTTGTTGACTCCCTCTCTTGTCACAATGAAGACGTTGCAACTTTGATGGAGATTTCAATGCCTCAATTGAGCTTATTTGATGAAATTCGAAGAGAACAACAGCAAAACTCTTATATCCAGCAAATAATCACCACTATAATTGAAGGGACAGCGGCATTACCATGGAGTTTTAAGCAAGGACTTTTACTTTATAAGGGTAGAGTTTTCTTGCCCCAAAATTCCCTTCAATTCAATCAGTCATTTCTGCTCTGCATAATCAAGGCCACGAAGGTTATCAAAAAACCTTGTATTGCATCACTTGAGATTTCCATTGGAAGGGCATCAAAAAGTGTGTTTGAGATTTTTTCCGCACTTGCTCTGTTTGCCAACGCCACAAGTCAGAAACACTACATCCCGCGGGTCTTCTGCAACCTTTGCCTATTCCTACTCAAATATGGGCAGATGTTTCGTTAGACTTTGTGGAAGGTTTACCTACATCCAGAGGGAAGGATGTTTTGTTGGTGGTGGTGGATAGATTTTCTAAACAAGCTCATTTTCTACCTCTTTCTCATCCTTACACGGCTGTAAGTGTTGCCCGACTCTTCTTTGATTGCATTTTTAGATTGCATGGGTTACCAGAAAGTTTAATCAGTGATCGTGATGTGACCTTTACAAGTGCATTCTAGACTGAGTTATTTAAGTTGTGCGGCACTAAACTATCCTTCAGTTTGGCTTATCACCCTCAATCTGATGGTCAAACGGAGGTGGTTAACCATACTATTGAGATGTATCTTCGCTGTTTTACAAGTGATTGCCCTACCAAATGGATGGACTGGATAGCTTGGGCTGAATACTATTATAATACAAGTTACCATTCTTCATTGAAGGCTACACCATTTGAAGTAGTTTATGGCAAGCCACCCCCTCGATTGCTTTCTTACTCACCAAGAAGTGCTAGCATGGATGAATTAGATCTTGCTCTTCAATCTAGAGATGAAATACTCTCTTCTTTGCGTAAAAATTTGTTAAGTGCTCAACAAAGAATGAAAGCTTGCTATGATGCTCGGCATTGGGATGTTTAGTACAATGAAGGAGACAAGGTTTTTCTTAAACTCCAACCTTATCACCAAAAGTCTCTTGCTGCTAGGAAAAATCAAAAGCTGCTTCCGAAATATTATGGTCCATTCATTGTTCTTCAGCGAATTGGCATGATGGCATACAAGATAGATCTTCCACCTGATGCTCATATTCACCCAGTTTTTCATGTATCTCTGCTCAAATCGTTTCATGAATGCACTCAAGGAAACGTGGCTAAACTTCCTGTTTCAGTTCCTGAAATTGTGCTTGAGGACAAGCACGTGGAAATAGAGGGGAGTAATGTTAGTAACTTGACGCAACAGCAGCCACATGTCTACAAAAGATACACTCATGGGCCATATGTCTACAAAAGATACACTCAGGGACTGAAGAAGATAATGCATGTTGACCAAGTCTAAAGTTGGGCTGTTAGCTGATTGTTATCGTATCTGCTTCTTGTTCCTGATTTATAGGAATCATTTTTATTTTATTTGTGATTCTGTTATCCTTTATTTTTCATAATTGTTGCTTCAGTATTTTTAGGAGGAACTGTTATACCTCAGCTGTATATAAACTCATTTCATTCAATAAAAGGGCAGCAAATTATCTCCAATTATTGAGTAACTTTAAACTCAAGAGATTGCAGATCCTCTCTTAAGTCTGTAAACATAGGGAGGAAAAAGGATAATTCTTCTTCTTCTTCTCTCTCTAAACCCGACCCTTTATATCAAAGACCCATAACTAGATCTCAGTCAAGGGCCTGTAGCATATATACTCAATCTCAAATTCTTCCAATATTATCAACCATTTACCATATTTCCAAATCAAAGAGGGTGTCACCCTTAAGTACTTTACCAGATACAACCTGAAAAATTGCTTGCACACTATAAGATTGAAAGTAATACCGCAACTTCTTAGAAGACCAAACCACAACTATATAATTCTTTTCAAAGATACTATGCTTAATTTCATAAGGTAGGAGCTTTCTACTCAAATAGTAGATTGTATGCTTAACCCTCGACTCATCTGCTTGGCTAGCATGGCTCCTATTGACTCTTCTTCTACTGCCAAGTATAGTAACAAGGGTTTACCATGTTTAGGTGGTTTCAAAATAGGTGGATTTAGAAGATACTTCTTTATACGCTCAAAGGCCTTTTGATACTCTTCATTCCACTAGACTAGCTAATTCATTTTAAACAATTTGAAGATAGGTTCACAGATCATGGTGAGCTTTGCTATAAATCTGCTAATGTACTGCAACCTGCAAATAAACCCCCGAACTTCTCTCTCCATCTTAGGGGCTGGCATATCCTTGATTGCCTTAACCTTGTCGGGGTCAATCTCAATGTCATTTGGACCAATCACATGTCCCAACAACTTGCCTGAAGTAACCCCAAATACACACTTATTTGGGTTTAACCTCAACTTATACTTCACTGCTCTCTCAAAGAATAATTCTAAGTTTTGAAAGTACTACTCCCTTGTATCTGACTTCACCATCATATCATCAACATAGACATTGACTTCTTTGTGCATCACATCATGAAATAAGGTGGTGGCCATCCATTGGTAGGTTTCTCCAGCATTCTTTAACCCAAACGACATCACCCTATAACAAAATATACCCCACATAGTAAGGAAGACAGTTTTGGCTTTATCCTCTTGGGCCATCAACACTTGGTTGTATCCAAAAAATCCATCTACAAATGAGTGTAGCATGCTAGAGGCTACACTATCAATAAGGACATCTATGTGGGGCAAAGGAAAATCATCTTTAGGGGAAGCCTTATTCAAGTCCCTATAATCCACAGAGACCCTAATTCTTCCATCTTTCTTTGGCATGGGTACTATATTGGCTAGCCAATCTGGATAATGTATCACTTCAAGGAACTTTACTTGTATTTGTTTAGTGACTTCTTCTTTAACCAATTTAGCCCATTTCAGTCTTAACCATCTAAGCTTTTGTTTAACAGGTTTCATGTGAGTGTAAGTAGGAATCAGATGTTTGGCTATGTCTCGATATATTGCGGGCATATCCTCATAAGACCAAGTAAAAACCTCTTCATATTTTTTAAATATTTTTCAAATCTCTCTCTCTCATCAGGAGTAAGGTTGGATGCTATGCTAATGTTTTTAGGATTTTTTATTGTTCCCAAATTTAATGATTGTGTATCAACAGAGTTAATATTAAAGATGCTCATGTAACCACTATTTGAATGTATGCAACCATTAGGAAAAAGCATCACACAAGTAAGCAAAATCAGACTTTATTGTATTCATTTTGGAAAAGAAAACAACATCATCCTCATACAAAGTAGACAAATTAAAATCAAAATCATTGTTCTCAAAATCATAAAGCATAACATCTTTAAACTTCTCTTCAACTAGAGTAGCAATCTCCTTGGGAGTCTTCTCGACTTTCAGGATAGTTCCTTCTTCCCTTCCGGATTGGGCTCCTTGTCGGCTGGCAGGGTGAGCTCTTTCTTCACTTGTTCCACTAGTTAGCAACATCAGCAAAAATTCTCAAAATCCGGGATTAATTTTCCCATAAACATGATTGGCTTAGGCTTTCCTTGGATTGGCCCCATGTCTAGAGCTTTGACAAAAATCTCTTCAAGTGGTGGGAAGCTCATCTTTTCATTCTTCATTGGCTAAACATCTTTGCTAGCTTCTTTATACCCCAACCCTTTCTTGGAAGTTTAAGTCTTGAAGTCTTGAAGTTTTGTCACACCGGCCTTACCCTTTCTAAGACCAGTACTAGGAAGGTAGCTCATGTTCTTCATCATGTTCAAGACCCTAGAGTCTACTACTTCATCATCAGAAATTGCAGCTACTTGGAAACCATTGAGAGGCCTCTCAATCATTAGAGCATTTACCACCTCATTATCTTCGGCCTTGATGACCACCGTCTCATCTCCGTTTGGGAACTTGATCTTTTGATGAAGGGTGGAAGGACCTCCACCAAGAGAATGGAACCATGGTCATCCCAAAAGTAGAGCAAAAGTAACTGGTATGTCCAAAACCACAAATTTCACCATAGACTCAATTGGACCAACCTTTACAACAATTTGAATGTCCCCTCGGCGTGCCTCTTAGTGTTGTCATAAGCCCTAATGGTTACCTCAGTTGGGCTTAGATCCCTTGTTGACATAGCAAGCTTTGGCAAGATTTTAAGTGGGTAAACATTTATGGAAAACCCATCATCAATCATCACACATGGAGTCCTTTTTCCTTTGACTTCTACTTTGATAAAGGGAGGGTGGATGTGATCTCTCCCCTCTTTCGGTAAATCAACATTCGAGAATGATACCATTCCCATATCAACTTCGCTCTTCTTTTGAATATCTTCACACTTCATCACTCCTTTAACTTTCACAAAGTTAACCAGGTCATCCGGTTAAAGGTGGAAATTGGCATGCTAACCAAAGCCATGGCCATAGTTTATCGGTGCTTCTTAGAAGTAGCCAATAGGTCCCAAATACTAACACTTGCTTGGGTTCTCTTCAATTGCTTAAGAACAGTGTCGTCTTCTTCTTCTTTATTCCCAACTTCAACTTCCTTTCCTTTATTAGCTTCCACTTTTTTGGACGGTGGCCTTGCATAAGGCTTACCTGTGAGCGGGGATTTTCGCCCTCACTGCCGGTGGAATGGTTCTTGCGACTTCGGCACTGTTTAGGCTCAGGGCCTTAGAGAATATGGACCTAGGTTTGAAGAAAATGGAGTCGCCACCCGGACCAGCCGGGAAAAAGAAAGGGGTGGATGACTCGATTCCTAAGGAATCCCCAATCCCCTAATGGATTTGGAAAGTTGGGTACGTGTGGGGAAGGTGAGAAATGGCCCAACACCCCCACAACGCCCGGTTCATTGGAACCGACCTCCTTTACAGTTCATAATATTATAAAATTCTTAAGTATAATAATATCCATATTACACGCAACAATTGAAATAAAGCATCATTATATTAAAATCAAAGCAATGTCCAAACAAAGCAAATAAATGGACACCCATCCGAAGATAGAAACATGTCCTTACATCATCCATGTCTAAACTAAATAGGACACCCACCAAAAGGTAGAAACATGTCCTTTACATTGGTCCAAAATATAAAAGATATTTAAATTACATGGAACTTAATTAATAAGGTACCCACAAAGTGGAAACATACCTCTTACAACATTTGGAAATCAAAATAAATCGATAAAAGTAAATAACCATTCATCATAAATAAATCATTCATCAAAGATATTAAACATCAATTAAAATATATAATAAACATTCATCCATGATAAATTAAATAAATCAAGCATCAAAGCATATAATGAACTATGTAATCAAATCTAAAAATAAAGCAAGTAAAGATACAAATTAAGGTTTACTGTTTCTATTTAAAGTTCTTTAATTAATATTTAGGGTTTTGGGATTTTAGTATTATTATTATTATTTGTTTAACCTACTGTAAAGGTTTTGGAAAATTGGAATGGATTAGGGTTTCATGAATCAAATTAAGACATTAGGTTTATAGCTTTTGGTTACTGGATTAGGTTTATAGCTTTTGGTTACTGGATTGTCATTTTAGGTTTACTGTATTGAGTTTTAAGGTTTAGGTTTATAACATTTTAAGGTTTTAAGGATTGGGGTTTAGGAAAAATAGGGTTTACCATATTAGTTTTGAGAGAATTAGGGTTTTTGACATTTTGGAAAACTTATTTGATTTTAGGATTTAAGAAAAATAGTTTAGAGTCTTATAAAATAATTTTGATTTATAGAAATTGTAAAGTAGGTTAGGGTTTGGAGATTTAAGAAAACATTTGGAAATTTTGGAAAAAAGTTAGAGGAAAACAGTTTAGGGTTTTTTAAAGTTTTTGGAAAAAGGAGAAACGATTTAATGTTGTTAAGGTTCTTAAAAATAGAAGAAATGAATTACGGTTCTTAAGCTTTTTGGAAATAGAAAAGTACTTTTTAGAGTTTTTGGAAATAGAAGGAACAATTTAGGGTTTTAAGGTTTAGAAGAAACATTTTATGGTTTTATGTTTTAGAAGAAACAAAAGAAACAATTAATTCAATTTGAGTGATGAAGCTGCTGTAAAGAAATAAATAAAGGAAATAGAGATTCAAACCTCCATTTGTTGGTTCCACTAAAAATTGCTTTCTGTATGAACAAGGACAAAGACAAGGTTGTTGTCTTTGATGAATTGTCGATTGCTTGGTTATTGCTCGGGTTTTCTGTAATCCAAGTCCTGATCACCTAATCAAAGCCCCACTATCAGATCCCCTAAGTTTCCATCCTTTTTTTTTGTCTTTTAAAGAGTTATTTATAGGAAAATTTATATGATTAAGTCTAATTGTTTAAGGAAACTAAAATTAATTAGGAAAAGAAACCGAAACCAAATAGAATTTGGTTTCGAAAAAAATTGCGTTGGAAAAATTTTGCTGGCAAAAACTGCGAGCGCTGGCCAAAACTGCGAGGATTGGTGCAAAATTGTGAGAGCTGGGCGTGCTTGGCTGCGAGATTGGTATGGCCAGCCAATTTTTCCCCAGGAATTTCCTACGGCAAAATGGCCCAAGGCCATTTCACCCGCGGGAAATTCCTACGGGCAAAATTAGCCTTGGACAATTTGACTTTCGGCGACAAATTTTTTGTCACCAATTTTTCATCACTGATATTTATTTTTATTTATTTATTTATTTATTATTAATATTTTATTAAAAATTATAAAAAATAAATACTAAAATAAATATTATTTAATTAAAATACCACAAAATTATTTTGGACTATATAAAAAATAATGGACCGAACTGGGTCAAAAATTAAGTGTCAACATGACAAGATCTAATGTTGATCACCTCATCTTCTTTAGGCTCGAACTAGGTCCATTCTTCTTTCTTGGGCTCAAGATCATCATCACTATCGATTGAATCCCAAAATTCATTCACAACACAGATTGCTGCTTCTTTACTAATCGCGGCTTGCTTAATTTTGTTAAACATGTTTAGTCCATTTTTGTACTAGTTTTTAGTATGATTTTATGTTTGTTTTAGTTATTATTTTGATTAATTTTTGTTTAAAGTTTGTTTAAAGTGTTTTTTTTAGGTTTAGGTGGAAAAACACCCTTGGAAGATCAAAACAGTGGAAAACAGAGCAAAAATGAAGAAACAGTAGCTGACACGCCCAAGAGACACGGCCAAGCCTCTGGCCGTGTCTCACCTGATGAGCAAAACCAAAGAACAAAGCAAGAAAAAGCAAAAATCAGGCAGAAGGTGATACACCCAGAGGACACGGCCGTGTCCTTGGCCGTGTCCCCCCAAAAATGCCAGACACAGCCAAGTTGACCCTGGCTTGGCCGTGTCACACTCCAAAGGAAAAGAGAGGAAAATCACACAGAAGCAGACACGCCCAGGTGACACGGCCAAGCCTCTGGCCGTGTCCCATTTCATGCCAAACATCCAAGGAGCAAGCAAAGAAGGAAAGAAAAGAGACAGTAGCGAACACACCCACCTGACACGGCCAAGCCAGTGGCCGTGTCACCTGACACGGCCACAAGCTTGGCCGTGTCTCCCTTGTGACCAAAGAAAGAAAGCAAAGAAAGAAAGACAGGCAGTAAGGGACACGGCCAGCTGACTTGGCCGTGTCCCATGAAAAATCAGGAGACACACGGCCAAGCTTGTCTTGGCTTGGCCGTGTCACCCAAAAATATTTTGATTTCTTTTACAGAAAGTGGGGAACAAAGTGGGGAACATTGCTTTTTGCTTGCCAAAAGTAATACTAAACAAATATTTAGTGGGGAACAAAGTGAAATGGTGTGAGTTGGAAGGCATGGGTGTTGATTTTTGAATGAATTAAAAGGGATTGAAGAGGAAAATAGAGGGAGCTTTTTGTTCTTGGAGCCAAATTTTCTGCAAAAAATGTGGGAGAGGGAGAGAGTGACACTCTCCCTTGTCCCTTCACCTCCAACCTCCATTTCCATCCTCTCCACCTTCTCCATCTTCCATTGAAAAGATCTTTGAGGTTCTTTGGGATAAATTGGGTTACAAGTTCTCAAAGGTTGAAGAAACTTCATTGAAGGGAGTGGTGACTTGAGAAAGCTCCATTCCATCTTCCAAAGGCAAAATCAATTGAAGAGTTGGTGACTTGAGAAAGCTCCATCCAAAGGTTTGGTGACTTGAGAAAGCTCCATTCCACATTGCAAAGGGAAATCAACCATCGAAGAGGGCTTGAGTTCTTCATCAAATACATCAAGTGGAGCTAGGAGGAAGACTAGCAATCCTACTCTTGGCATCTTCACAAGGGGTTTTTCTATTCTCTCTTTTAATTCATGTCTTATTGTTGTTGTTGTATTAAGAATATTGATATTGCAATGGACAATTTGTATTTGTTTTATATTGAGTTGAATGAATGTTATAAATTGATGATGTTGAGCTAAATACCCATGTTTAGGGATTATAGCATATTTGGTCGAATGCTTTGATTTGATATTTACATTGATGTTCCTTGTTGATTGGTTGATTGTATTGTATTAAATGCTAGGTTGATAGATTAGCTACCTATTGATCTTTGAATATTGGATGATGGACCGAGAGGTGAAATCCGATATCGGAACTATATAATCGACCACCCTATGAATGAATTAGAAATATAAGTTCTAGGGTTTCATTAATTTGGTAATGTAAAAGAATTGGTCATTGTTAATTCATGAATGTGAGAACTAATGGATTGGTAATTGACTAATTAATCTTAAGGAACAAATTAATTTACAAGGTATTGTTAATGGACAATTGAGAATTGAGCTTTGATCGAATGGACCTATAACCCTAGGCACATTCCCAAGAATCGATTTGATCTTGTACACCCACACACATTAATCTCTACGCACGGTTAAATTTAGGTTTAATTATTTTCGCACCACTCCAAACAACAAACTCTCGCATTTAAATAAATTGTCAATCAAGCTATTACGAACCACACCTTCTTGGGGAAACGACCTTGGGGCGATCACCTTTGCTACAGCTACCTCGTATACTTGCGAGTGACGCTTTGTAGTAGTACTTAATTCGAGCGCAACAAGTTTTTGGCGCCGTTGCCGGGGAAGGCTGTCGCAGTAGTAATAGTTTGATTTTTCTTTTCATTGTTTGTTTATTTTCTGTGAATTGTTTGTTTATTTTATTTTTCTTTCAATTTAATTATTTGTTTGTTTTATTTAAGTTGCTAAGTGCCTTGTGTAAATATGCAGTTTTCCAGGCACGGAGGAGTTTATGATAGGAACGATGATTCTGAAATGGCATGGCAATTAGCAGAATTGACAAATCAACTTAAGGTGCTAAATGCAAGAGGGAGAGCACCTATGCCACGCCAAGAGATATGCGCAGCATGTGGCAATGTAGGCCATAGTGCAAACATGTGTTCCATGGGTTTTGGACGATACCAAGAATGGCAAGAGGAAGAATATGACTACCAAGATTTCCAGCAAATGGGAAGAAATGACACATATTCCAATCCTTATAATCCCAGCCGAAGAAGCCAACCAAATTTATCTTGGGAAAATCAGCAGCACATTCCACCTCCATATTTTTTTCAACCTTACCAAAGAAATCCTTACTCTCAAGAACAATATTCAAATCAAGAGTACCTTAAACCACCCACATTTGAAGAAAGTTTGAATGCCTTCATTCAAACTAGCGCGCAAAATCAAAATCACCTTAAGGAACCCACTTTGGAAGATAGTTTGAATGCCTTCATTCAAACTAGCTCACAAAACCATGATCAATTCGAGAAATCCACAGTGGAAGATGATTTGAATGCTTACCTTCAAATTAGCAAACAAAATCAGGAAGGGAGCAATGAGAGGTTTGATTCTTTGGAGGAATCATTGAAGAGGATGGAAATGCAAGTTGGGCAACTGGCACATCAACTCCAAGCACAACAAGAGGAGGAATTTCCTAGCCAACTAGAGCCAACCGAGGTAATCACAAATTTTAATAATGAACAGGTGATATATAACGATTTTTGTGATTCCTTTGATGCAGGAACTAACAAAGAAGAAGATGGCGAGGAAATGCAATCCAACATTGAGGAGTTGAGCCAATCCAACGAGAAGGAGAATTTGGAGGCACCAACCTCATCAAAGTTGCATGAATCTTCCAATCCTGATAAGCTACCAAATCCAATTCCATTTAGCTTGAAGGATGAGGAACAAGGTAAGCAACTTTCTAACATCTTTGATATGCACTCCCAAGGAGAAAGTGAAAATGAGCTTGAGATGGGTATATCTTTAGAAGAAGAACATGAAATGCCCAATTTAGAACTTGAGGAGTGCAAGCTAGTTTTAGATGTTGAGGTTGTTGAGAAGGGACTTGACATTGTTAAAGTGGATGAAGAAGTGATTCAACCAAGCTTGGTTGAAATTAAAGAGCCCCCAAAAGTCATCTCTACTCTTGGTGGTGAAGAAGAGCATACAATAGATAGAACCATGTTGCACAATGAAATAGGATTTTACAACGTTCCTATAGCACTGGAGGATCACCCCGAGGCAACCTTTACATGTCCCTTTGAGACATGTCCTCTACAAAGAATGCTATTTAGTGGTTGCCGTATACCGGGTACGTTTCAAAGATACATGTTGTTCATCCTCTCAGTCATGGGCTCCAATTGCATTATGGATGGAAGGAGCCCTACACATCGTATATGGGAACGATGGAAATCAGGTTTCATCTAAACCCTCCTTGTGTATGCATGCTCACATTGAGGACAATGTGAATCTTTAAGTGTGGGGTGCATTATGTGTTTTGTGTTTTTACTTTTGTTTTTGTGTTTTACTTTTAAGTTATTTTTGTTTAAGTTTTAGTTAATGTTTTTGAATGTTTTTCGTTGAATAAATGAATTTAAAAAAAAAGTTCAATTGTTATAAAATTGTTGATTGATGACCTTTAAATTTTTGAAGCATGAAATTGAGAATTGAGTAGAATTGGTGCTTATTGTCAATTTTGTTGGTTTTTCCTAGCATTGCCCTTTACCTAGTAAGGAATTGAGCCATCAACTTATTATTCTTTTTGTGGGTGAACATCTTTGATTGATGATTTACTAGAACTTGCTTTGACATACATTTTAAGATTACATAAAAATTTCAATTTGGCATCAAGATGATTAAGGCAATTAGGTGAACCCACTTTGGCGTAAAAGACCAACCCTGTATTCAACCTTAGTAAGCCAATTTTGAGCCTATTTCATTTTCCTTTTCTTTCTTTTTCACAACACCATTAGCTTGAACCTTGTTGTTTAACTCTTACCCTTTCATTAGGTCAAGAGCATTTTAAGAGCGTTTATAACCGAGTGTTGTGTTGAATTAAGTGTGGGGTTAAATTTAGTAGGTTTAAGATTGCAAAGCAAAATAATAAAAAAAAAGAGAAAAAAAAAGAAAATACATATATAATAATAAGAATAATTGTTGTTCTTGTTGAAAGGGTTGGAATGTATCATTGCAATACTTAATAAGTGAGTTCCCTTGAAAAGCTCTTTAATGTCAAGGGGTAGATGAGAGGAAGGTGTTTTGGGATTATTGGGTTATGTATATGATCGGGTACTTCATTCTTAAAGTGCTCTTGAACTTAATGATTAAGCTCACATTTCCTAAATGTCATGCCTTTACCTTAGCCCCATTACAACCCAATAAAGACCTTTTGATTGATGCTTGATTGTTATTTTGTGGTGGAGATTTGATTGATAAGCAAGCCTATGGTAATAATCTTTCATTGATTGTTATGAGTGTAAACACCACCATGATCAAACACTTGTAAGAGTTGGTGAGGGAGCGATAACATTGGTTATGCATGGAAAGCCACTTAATTGGATGAGTGTCGATTTTGTTTGATTCGATATTGATTGCGGATTTAAGGATAGGGAAGTCTTGAAACATTCTTTATAACTCTTGAACTTAACAAAAATCATCTTGTTTATTGTGTTTTGATTTTAGCCTTGCTTGGGGACAAGCAAGGAGTTAAGTGTGGGGTATTTGTTTAGTCCATTTTTGTACTAGTTTTTAGTATGATTTTATGTTTGTTTTAGTTATTGTTTTGATTAATTTTTGTTTAAAGTGTTTGTTTTAGGTTTAGGTGGAAAAACACCCTTGGAAGATCAAAACAGTGGAAAACATAGCAAAAATGAAGAAACAGTAGCTGACACGCCCAAGAGACACGGCCAAGCCTCTGGCCGTGTCTCACCTGATGAGCAAAACCAAAGAACAAAGCAAGAAAAAGCAAAAATCAGGCAGAAGGTGATACACCCAGAGGACACGGCCGTGTCCTTGGCCGTGTCCCCCCAAAAATGCCAGACACAGCCAAGTTGACCCTGGCTTGGCCGTGTCACACTCCAAAGGAAAAGAGAGGAAAATCACACAGAAGCAGACATGCCCAGGTGACACGGCCAAGCCTCTGGCCGTGTCCCATTTCATGCCAAACATCCAAGGAGCAAGCAAAGAAGGAAAGAAAAGAGACAGTAGCGAACACACCCACCTGACACGGCCACAAGCTTGGCCGTGTCTCCCTTGTGACCAAAGAAAGAAAGCAAAGAAAGAAAGACAGGCAGTAAGGGACACGGCCAGCTGACATGGCCGTGTCCCATGAAAAATCAGGAGAGACACGGCCAAGCTTGTCTTGGCTTGGCCGTGTCACCCAAAAATATTTTGATTTCTTTTACAGAAAGTGGGGAACAAAGTGGGGAACATTGCTTTTTGCTTGCCAAAAGTAATACTAAACAAATATTTAGTGGGGAACAAAGTGAAATGGTGTGAGTTGGAAGGCATGGGTGTTGATTTTTGAATGAATTAAAAGGGATTGAAGAGGAAAATAGAGGGAGCTTTTTGTTCTTGGAGCCAAATTTTCTGCAAAAAACGTGGGAGAGGGAGAGAGTGACACTCTCCCTTGTCCCTTCACCTCCAACCTCCATTTCCATCCTCTCCACCTTCTCCATCTTCCATTGAAAAGATCTTTGAGGTTCTTTGGGATAAATTGGGTTACAAGTTCTCAAAGGTTGAAGAAACTTCATTGAAGGGAGTGGTGACTTGAGAAAGCTCCATTCCATCTTCCAAAGGCAAAATCAATTGAAGAGTTGGTGACTTGAGAAAGCTCCATCCAAAGGTTTGGTGACTTGAGAAAGCTCCATTCCACATTGCAAAGGGAAATCAACCATCGAAGAGGGCTTGAGTTCTTCATCAAATACATCAAGTGGAGCTAGGAGGAAGACTAGCAATCCTACTCTTGGCATCTTCACAAGGGGTTTTTCTATTCTCTCTTTTAATTCATGTCTTATTGTTGTTGTTGTATTAAGAATATTGATATTGCAATGGACAATTTGTATTTGTTTTATATTGAGTTGAATGAATGTTATAAATTGATGATGTTGAGCTAAATACCCATGTTTAGGGATTATAGCATATTTGGTCGAATGCTTTGATTTGATATTTACATTGATGTTCCTTGTTGATTGGTTGATTGTATTGTATTAAATGCTAGGTTGATAGATTAGCTACCTATTGATCTTTGAATATTGGATGATGGACCGAGAGGTGAAATCCGATATCGGAACTATATAATCGACCACCCTATGAATGAATTAGAAATATAAGTTCTAGGGTTTCATTAATTTGGTAATGTAAAAGAATTGGTCATTGTTAATTCATGAATGTGAGAACTAATGGATTGGTAATTGACTAATTAATCTTAAGGAACAAATTAATTTACAAGGTATTGTTAATGGACAATTGAGAATTGAGCTTTGATCGAATGGACCTATAACCCTAGGCACATTCCCAAGAATAGATTTGATCTTGTACACCCACACACATTAATCTCTACGCACGGTTAAATTTAGGTTTAATTATTTTCGCACCACTCCAAACAACAAACTCTCGCATTTAAATAAATTGTCAATCAAGCTATTACGAACCACACCTTCTTGGGGAAACGACCTTGGGGCGATCACCTTTGCTACAGCTACCTCGTATACTTGCGAGTGACGCTTTGTAGTAGTACTTAATTCGAGCGCAACAAAACACCACTTCTTCTTCGATTGCTTCTCCATCTACATCTTGGAAAAAAGACAAGACAAAACTTTCATGCAAACCTCCTCCAATGATGAAGGTCGCCAGTGGTGGTACTCTATTGAATCTTTCCAAAGGATTGTCTTTAGTGTTTGGCTTATTGAGCTCGGGTAGCTTCCCATTATCAATCAAATTCTAAAATCTCATGCCTTAACCTTAAACATTTATCCGTGTCATGCCCTTGCATTTGATGAAATTAGCAAAATGCCTTAGTGTCAAAGTTGGGTGGAAGAAGGTTAGGCAAAGGATGAGGATTCAAGGGTTGTAACAATCCCCTCTTTTGTACCTAATTTTGAAAACTACCTCCTTCCTCCTTGGGCAGTGGCATTAACATCAACCGTCTTTTGTGTGCTTTGGTTACAAGACTGGTAGTTTCCTTTCTCATTCCTTCTCACTAAAAAGCGGTTCTTCTCTCTTTCCCACTCTTCGATTTGCAAACCAGCTTGCAAGATATCCTTGAAATCTTGGATGAGTTTATGAGACATCCTTTCACGAAGGCTAGGCAATACCCCTCTCACAATCATTCTAATTTGATCCGATTCATAGGCCTTCTCTTGAGCAATGCAGCCTTATTCCTCCACCTCCTCACATAGTCCATGAAGTTCTAGTTCAGCCTTTGTCTAATGGACTCCACCTCCATTAGAGTAATTTCCAATTCAATATTGTATCCATATTGTTGGATGAAGGCTTTATATACCAGATCCCAACTCTTTTGAGTGCCATCATCTAAGGTATTGAACCTATTTTGGATAACAAGATCCAATGAGAGCATGAAGTACCTAAGGGTTTGAGCCTTAGTAGCTCGGGCAGACTGAATAGCAGTGATATATTGCTTTACATGGAGGTGAGGATTTCCAGCTCCATCAAACTTTCCAAAGGATGGCATATTGAACTTGTACGGAACCTCTTCATCTAGCTCAAACAACTTGTTGACCTCAGACATTTCTTTAGTTTTCAGCTTCTTTTCAAACTTCTTTTCCAGGTCAGCAATCAACTTCTCAACATATGAAGTTTCAGTTTTCTTCACAGCTAATCTTTCAACAACCTTCAACTCCTTCTTCTTGCCTTGAGAATTTGGAAGTATTGAGCCCAGTCATCATCATCATCAACGACTACCTTGTCATCATCAAAAGCCACTTCACCAACCTTAGCTTCCCTTTGTCCTTCGGCTTCTTGGTGCTAGCAGATGCCTCAACATTATTTGCCAAAATTGCAGCCAATTGGTTCTTCATGGTCTCAGCCAGGGCCTCCTTTAGCTCTTCCATTTTGGCATTGAGGGTGTCGTCTACCAATCATTGAATTTGTTCGGGCTCCATTGTTCTTGGCGAGAAGGTAATTGAGTCACTGCTGGATTTTATGTCACTGGCATAGGTGGGGTTATCGTACGCTCTTGAGCTACTGTACTCCAGGTCTGTGAGCCTGAAAGGATTAATGATATGTCATGTAATGTGTGTATGCATGTATGCATGTATGAATAAACAACAAAACAAACAAAGATAATTAGGGCGTTCCTTCCAACCTTATAACTTCCACACATGAATGGCGAGTCTCTTTTCCTAGGTTTATGGTCAACAAAATACCAACATGGGATATTTTATTTTCAAAAAGTTCCCTCGGACTGTTTAACCAATAGTTGCATTTTCTAACATAAAAGTCAGTCCATGATAATTTCCATTAATTAGGTTTTAATCCATTGAATCTCAATTTAAACAACTTTTACGTTGTATTGGATTAATACTAAATTAAGAGGTTTATCATCAATAGATTTCCTTTTTTTAAAAAGCAACCATTGATTCATACTAAAAACAAGCCCATGATTAATGATTCTTGATGTAAGCTAGGCTCACAATTAATTTTTGATATTTCATAATTGACCTAAATATTTGTAAGCTCTTTGTAAGTGTTAATAAAATGTTACTAACCATAAAATGGAGTTGTAATTTTTTTATTCAAAAATAGAGGTGCCTAACTTAGGTATTTTTGGTTCAAAATGGAGGTGCCTAACTTAAGTGATGGTGGTCAAAAATGGAGGTGCCTAACTTAAGTGATGGTGGTCAAAGAGGGAGGTGCCTAACTTAGGTAAAAGAGATGCCTAACCTTTGACAAATCTCACCAATCATTATGTACACATGTTATAATTTTCCTATATAAATGGCCCTTTGGCCATTGTTATGAGTGTGAAAATCAGAGAGAATAGGAAGAAAATTAATAGAGAGGAAGATCAGAGCGGGTCTAGCAAAAATTAAGTCAAGTAATTTTTGTTCTCTTGATCATGTCTATTAGGGAATTTCTTTAAGAGAATTTCTGTTAAAATTTCTTGGGGATAATTGGGTATGAGGTGTGAGTGTTTGTAAACATGGTATATTTTTCTCCTTAATAGAAATCTGCAACAGCTTCGGAGACGTAGGCATAATTGGTCGAACTCCGTTATCAAATTGTGTGTTACTATTCCGCATTTATTTTCGCTTTCCTACTAATCTGGTTTAAGGGAAATAGAGTGATAATATTTATTTTCCAACAACTGGTATCAGAGCCAAAGTTTAAAATCCTGCTAAAGTACTATTCATCTATAGGGGTGTACTATTCACTTTTTGGAAATCCATATTCGAGTGGGAGCGATGGCCGCAGATGAAGGAAAAGTGAGAATTGAAAAGTTTGATGGTGCAGACTTTGGCTTTTGGAAGATGCAAATTGAAGATTATCTGTATCAAAAAAAGTTGTATCAACCTCTTTCACAAACGAAACCAGAAGGCATGAAAGAAGAAGATTGGAACCTTCTCGACAGACAAGCCCTTAGAGTTATTAGATTAACATTATCCCATAATGTTGCTTTCAACATAGCCAAGGAAAAGACCACGGCGGGTCTTATTGCGGCTCTCTCCAACATGTATTAAAAGCCATCGGCCTCAAATAAAGTTCACTTGATGAGGCGGTTATTTAATTTACGAATGGCAAAAGGGGCATTGGTGGCCCAACATCTGAATGAACTCAACACAGTTACAACCCAGTTGAGTTCAGTGGAAATTGAATTCGATGATGAAGTTCGGGCTTTAATTCTCTTATCATCTCTACCAGACAGTTGGAATGCTACTGCTACAGCGGTCAGCAGTTCGTCGAGAAATACCAAATTAAAATTTGACGATGTACGAGATCTGGTATTGAGTGAAGAAATTTGGCGCAGAGAATCAGGAGAAGCATCAACCTCTTAAGCTCTATACACAGAGTCTAGAGGGAGAACTTCAGACAGAAATTCAAACTCTGGTATATCAAGATCTAGAAGGGGAAACAACCTATCAAGTTTTGAAGTCTTCTCATTTTGAGAGTGTAGCTAAAGCCTCCTCTCTATGTTCTTTTTCATGTTTTCCATTTTATGCTCCAAAACTTTCTAAAAATCATATCTATGTGCTTTAGTTCAATGTGAGTTTGCCTAGGGTAAAGATAAGCATCCATATCCTCAATTTTTAGATTCTTAGGAGTCAATGGCTCTTTCCCTTTGCTCTTTGTATTACTAGTGGAGGCCACCTTGTTAGCATTCTTCATATTCCCATCATAGTTTGCCACTACTTCATCATGTTGGCCATCTGTTTCCTCATCTCAGCCAGCTCTGAGGTGATAACCTTTTTTATCATGGATTTGGCATGGCTATTATCCATTGTCATCAAAGTGAATGTGATTGACACATTTTTCAAATTGCTACTATATTCATTATAATAATCATCGACCTAAGAAGTGCACTCCAGGTTTGCGAGTCCAAGTATACATGAGATTGATGTGTAGAATGTTGTGAGGCCTCGCTCTATCACTGGTTTGACCTGCTAAGAGAGCTAACATGCTTATTTAGGTTTGAACTCACACAAAATCGCCACATACGGCCTCTGTTTATTTTGATAAGCATGGATTTAAAAATATGCCTTTCATTTTGATAAGGATTACCTTTTATTTTGAAAAGGATAGCTTTATTTTGAAAACTCTTTTTTGTTTGAGAGTCACCACCTTCATTTATTTGTTTTGGAAAAAAAGTTAAGGAAAAACTCATTTAGTTGAGTCTAAAAGTACATTTATATTTTAACCCAAAATGCATTTAGTCTCGAACCAATCATGATAAGTTTTAAAATAAGTTTTCTAGTTTTTAAGTAAAAAGAGATTTCCCTTTAATGAAACTTTAGTTTCTTTATAAAAAATGCATTTTTATGAATAACAATTAAGTGATGAATGGTAATTACAATGCATGATAGTTATAAACTAACATCCATAAAACATTTAAATAAAGTAAGTAAATACGTAATTTGTAACTCCAAAATCATATAAAGGGAACCTTTAGCTCTAGCACTTATAGGATCTAGGTGAAGCACAAATCCCCAGAAAGAAGAATAAAGTTACAACCCTAGATAAACATACAAAAGAGTAATTTAACTTTAGTTTTTTATATGTACTTGGTTAAGCATAAATTCTTAAAAAGATGATAAGTTGAAGAAGATACAATAAATAAATGAAATTAAACAAACAAAATAGAAGAAGAAAAAAAATTTTGTGGCTTTTAGGTAGGCTCACCATTTAGAATGAAATTCTAAGTTGTGTCTATATATCCCTTTAAATGGGAATAAAGGCTCTTAGCTGTTCTTGCTTTTGATTATAAAGGGCTTGGTTTAATTAATTTAGATTTGGTTTTATTATCGAATTGAAAATAATAAGGAATTTAGAATTACCTTTTGATGCTTTCTTTTTCTTTACTTGATGAAAGGTTGAAGCACCTTACCACTCCTTAGTTCCACCTTTAAATTTGACTTGAAAGAGCTTGATGACCATTGCTTGAATTAAATAAGATTTTTTGGTGTTTATTTAATTTAAAATTAATTAAATTAATGAGGAAAGAAGAGAAATTTAGTCAAGATAACTACTCTAGAATATTCAGATGTAAATTGAAAGAAAAAATGAGCTACCATTTATAAAAAAGACAAAAAAAATAAGAAAAGATAGAAAAAATCAGAACTCCTGCACGGCTACCACAAAACATGTGCCTATAATGCTGCAATGAGAAGTCGTTCATGTGTCATGTGGCTACTGCACACCAACTAGCATAGGCCATTTTTGTTATATTTTTTTCCTCAACCTCTTTTGAGACTATTCGAAGTTCAATTCGTGCAATTATATTTGCGTTGGAACTATTGTCGCACACCCTTTGTTTTAAGTATGAAATCATGGGTTCACAAATGCATGAGATGCATGAAGGTGATGAATGAAATAAATACCGAATTCGCCACTATTGGATTAGGCAAATTTGCCATAAGAAGTAGCAAATTTTCCTTAAGTAGTGGCAAATTTGCCATAGCTTGTGATGTATCGCCACTAGCTGATGGTGACTGGCCTTTAATGAAGCCTATTAGCATCTCACTAGTGCTTTTAATGGTCCATCTACAGAAAAATTTAGTCTAAAGAGCATATTATAGTCCATAGGTCCATTGTAAGTCCACTTTTTTTTTTCTTTCAAGAGCTATTAAGAAAATTTTATCATTTTAGATGACCCAAGTTTGTATCTTTTGAAATTGTAAGTTTGTTGTATAACCATTATCAACATAAATGTAGACCCTTAATTTTTAACCCAGTCCAGTCCAATATATTTTAATAAGTCCAAATAATATTTGTGTGGTCCAATATATTTTAATTAGTCCAAAATAATTTTTGTGTTATCTTAATTAAATAATATTTGCTTACTATTTAGTTTTTATAATAAATAAAAAATAAAAAAATAATAATAATAAACAAAAAAAAAATCTGCGACGAAAAATCGACGATGAAAAATTTCGTCGCCGAAAAGGGGTCGGACGAAATGGCCAAAGACATTTCGCCCGCATATTTTTTTTCCGAGCGAAATGGCTTTTTGCTCATAGGAAAATCCTGTGAGCAAAATGGCCCACAAGCAATTTTTCCCCCGCAGCCTACAAGCTCATGCGGCAAATTTTTTGCCAGCGAAATTTTTCCGCAGCAGTTTTTTTTTTGCCAGCGAAATTTTTCCGACGCAAATTTTTTCGAAACCAAATTCAATTCGGTTTTGGTATCCTTTTCTTAATTAATGTTAGATTCCGTGAACAATTAAGATTAATCATATAAATCTTCTATAAATAAGACCAAAAACAACACAAAAAGGGGGATCGAATTTAAGGAGGAAAATTTTAGAGGAAAAACTTTGGACCGAGGAATCAAGAAAATTAAGAGATTAACGATCGGACTTTTGAGTGAGCAAACAAGCAATTCAATCCATCAAAGGCAACCATCTTGCCTTTGTTCTTGTTCATCCAAGAAGTAATTTTTGGTGGAACCAACAAACGAACGTATGAATATCTAATCTTTTTTTTCTTCACAGTAGCTTCAATCATTCAATTGTCTCTTTTGATTTTAAAAACCTTAATTCATTTCTATGTTTTCCAAAAATCTTAAAATTGTTGTTTCTGTTTCTTCAAAATCTTAAAACCCTAATCTACTTTTTAACTTTTCAAAACCTTAAAATCATTTCATTAATTTACCAAAACCCTAATCTGCTTTCCAATTTTCCAAAACCCTAAATTGAATCCTTTTCTTTCCGAAAACCCTAAAAAATATCTTTTCTATTTCTATAAACCTTAAATCATTTTGTTTATTTCCAAA
The DNA here is from genome assembly GCA_947685225.1 of Garcia nutans. Taxonomy (NCBI): domain Eukaryota; kingdom Viridiplantae; phylum Streptophyta; class Magnoliopsida; order Malpighiales; family Euphorbiaceae; genus Garcia; species Garcia nutans. Next base: position 21,922,494 of record CANTUV010000005.1, read on the forward strand.
AAAACACCATAAAACTCTAAACTATTTTTCTTCTGATTCTCTCCCAAGATTCCAAATGTTTTGTTAAATATCCAAATTCAAAACTCACTTTACAGTTTCCAAAAATCACATAAAGCTTCATAAAACAATAAATTGTTTTTCCAAATTCTAAAATTAAATACATTCTTCGAAACACTAAAAACCCTAATTCAACTTCAAAACCAAGACAGTAACCCCAAATTAGCTAACCTTAAACCCTAGTTTTCTTAAACCCTAATTCCCTTAATACCTTAAACCCTAATTCCCTTAAAACCTTAAAACCTTATAAACCTAAAACATTCAAACCCAATATAGTAAATCAAAAATAATAATACAGTAAGCCTAAAATTAACAATTCAGGAGCTAATAATAATAAACCTAATGCTTTAAAGTGTCCAAATGCTAATTTCATGATTTCACTCCTCAAACACTAATTTGGTTAATCAAAGAACTTTATCAACCTCTTAAATTATAAAACTTTAATCTATTTTAATTCCCTTAAAACTTACAATAGCTTAAACTAATAAATTCTAAAAACCCTAAACATTAAATAAAGAATCTTAAATAAAAACAGTAGTCTTAATTTGTATCTTTACTTGCTTTATTTATTTTTAAATTTGATTGTGTAGTTCATTATATACTTTGATTTATTTTATATGCTTTGATTTATTTAAGTTCAATGCTTGGTTTATTTAAATTATCATGGATGAATGCTTATATTTTGATTGATGTTTAATATCTTTGGTGAATGATTTATTTATGATGAATGGTTATTTACCTTTATCAATTTACTTTTATTTTCAAATGTTGTAAGAGGTATGTTTTCACTTTGTGGGTACCTCATTAGTTAAATATCATGTAATTTAAATAGCTTTTATTTTTTAAACCAATGTAAAGGACATGTTTCTGCCGTTTGGTGGGTGTCCTATTAGTTTAGACATGGGTGATGTAAGGGCATGTTTCCATCCTCGGATGGGTGTCCATTTATTTGTTTTACTTAGAAATTACTTTGATTTTTAATAAAATGATGCTTTATTTCAATTGTTGCATGTAATATGGATAATATTGTTATATTTAAGAATTTTATAATATTAAGACCTGTAAAGGAGGCCGGTTCCAATGAACCGGGCCTTGTGGGGGTGCTGGGTCATTTTTCACCTTCCCTACACGTACCCAACTTTATGAACCTATTAGGGGGTTGGGGATTCCTTAGGAATCGAGTCATCCACCCCTTTCTTTTTTCCCGGCTCATTTGGGTGGCGACTCCATTTTCTCCGGACTTAGGTCCGTGTTATCTAAGGCCCCGAGCATGGGGGCAAAAATCCCCGCTCACAGTGGAGACTCCACTAGGGATAAGAGAAGTTGATTCCATTGGTCTTTATATTATTCAATTCTTTCTTATAATGATATTATCCATTGCATCATATTAGATTGCATCGTGTGCATGAGTTAGGATGCCCGTGTTACCCGTGTTATGTTATGTAAGGGATACCATACTTTCACTCAAGGTATGGAGATCGAGCATAGCATAACCACTCATAGCCTCGTATCATTTGGTATATCTTGCTATGGGAACCTAAGCCTTTTAACCCAAAGACTAAAGATCATGTAATTGGCCTAGTTACTTTCCTTAGGTTTTACCCCAAATGCTTGTTGTTTGACTATGGTTAATTTATCTTAGCTTAAATCATGGCTTATTTGGTTTGTTCTTTTTCTAATATGACATAAATACATTGTAAGCTCAAATAAATTTTTCTTCAAAGTCCAAAAGACCAAAGCTATTTTCAAAATTTTTCAAGATGGTCTTTGGACATAAGAGTTTTCTAAAAAGAAATCAAAAATTCTTTTGCTCATGACCCAAATACAAAGCCCTCTAAAATCTTTTTACAATGGGCTTAGAAACAAAATGGTTTTTATCCAACCTTTTCTTACAAAGAGCTTGCAAATTATTTAGGTTAATTATGAAATACCAAAAATCAATTGTGAACCTAGTTTTTATTAAGAATAAATTAACCATGGGCTTGTTTATGGCATGAATCATTAGTTACTTTTTCAAGTGAGAAATCTATCTATAATAAACCTCTTAATTTAGTTTTAATCCAATATAGCATAAAAGCTATATTAGTTTGTTAAATGGATTAAAACCTAATTAATTTATCATAAATTGATTTCTATTTTTAAAAATATAACTATTGGTTGAAACGTCCGAGGGAAATATTCGAAAACAAAGTACCCCATGTTGGTATTTTGTTAGCCATATACCTAGGAAAAGAGACTCGCCATTCATGTGGGGATGTTATAAGGTTGGAATGATCGTTCTAATTGTCCTTGTTTGTTGTTTGTGCATACATGCATACATGCATACATTTGCATCTCATATCATTGATCCTCTCATGGCTCACAGCCCTGGATTATGATAGTTCAAAAGCTTACGACAATCTAACCTACGCCAAAAGCGAAGAATCTAGCAACAACTCAATCACTTGCTCACCAAAAATAATGGATCCCAAACAAATTCAAAGAATGGTGGATGATGCCCTCAATGCCAAGATGGAAGAAATAAAAGAGGCCCTAGCTGAGACCATGAAGAACCAATTGACTGCAACTTTAGAAAATCACGCCGAAGCATCTGCTAGCACTAAAAAGCCAAGAGACAAAGGGAAGAGTAAGGTTGGTGAAGTGGTTTTTGATGATGAAAAAGTGATCATTGATGATGATGATGATTGGGCTCAATACTACCAAGATGCTCAAGACATGAAGAAAGAACCGAAGATTGTTGAAAGATCAGCTGTGGAGAAAATTGAAACTTCTGATGTTGAGAAGATGATTGCTAATTTAGAAAAGAAATTTGAGAAGAAATTGAAAGCCGAAGAAATGTCCGAAGTTGACAAATTATTTGAGCTAGATGAGGAGGTCCCATACAAGTTCAAGATGCCATCTTTTGCGAAGTTTGATGGAATCGAAAATCCTCATCTCCATGTGAAGCAATATATCACTACTATGCAGTCTGCTCGAGCTACTAAGGCTCAAACTCTAAGGTACTTCATACTCTCGTTGGACCCTGTTGTCCAAAATTGGTTCAACACTTTAGAGGAAAGTACTCAAAAAGATTGGGATCTACTATACAAGGCTTTCATTCAGCAATATGGGTATAATGTCGAGTTGGAAGTTACCTTAATGGAAGTTGAGTCCATTAGGCAACGGCCAAATGAGAATTTTGTGGACTATGTGAAACGATGGAGAAATAAGGCTGCTTTGCTCCTGACGAATCTGATCAAATAAGGATGATCGTGAGAGGCATCCTGCCCAATCTCCGTGAAAGGATGTCTCACACCCTTATAAGGGATTTCAAAGATCTTCTCCAAGATGGTCTACAAATTGAAGAGTGGGAAAGGGAGAAAAACCGCTTTTCAATAAGAAGGAATGAGAAAGGGAATTATCAGCCTAGTAATCAAAGTACGCAAAAAGAAGTTGATGTTAATGTGACCGGTCAAGGAAATAAAAGACAATTCTCAGAATTGGGAAAACCTCTATCTTGGGTTTTTAGCAAGTTGCAAAAGAAAGGGTTGTTACAACCGTTAGCTCCTCGACCGTTACATAATCCACTGCCACCGAACTTCAATGCCGAGGCCTTCTGTCAATTTCATCAAATGCGAGGGCATGAAACAGATAAATGTTCTCGTCTAAGGCATGAGATCCAAGATTTGATTGATAGTGGTAAGCTGCCCGAGCCAGATAAGCCCAATACCAAGAACAACCCTTTGCCAAAATTTGGAAGAGTGCCACCGCCAGCAACCTTCATGGTGGGAAAAGGATTGGAAGAAGATTTTGTTTTATCATCTTTTCAAGATGGGAATGTTAAAGATGTGAAAGGAAAAGAATCTTAAACTCAACAAACTTTCCTTAGCTTGAATGTTGCTTTTCAATTTTACTTAATATTTAATTGGAACAATCTTGTTTTTCAAGTTTAAATTTGTTTGAATAAATTACTTTCATCAAAATTTTTGTTGGCCTTTGTTCATTTTGGTGCTCAACCAATGATGAATCTAGCTTGATAATTCATGAATTAATACATCTATCCATCATGATTCGAATGGCTTTACTAGATAAGGGAATTGCTCTATAGCATTGAGTTGTGTATGCTTACTTAGAGAGGGCTCCTGCATAATTACCTTTGTCTAGGTCTTAGTCAGTCTTAGAACATGCTTTGACAAACTTTCGAGACGAAATTGCAACTCTGCTTATTTAAGGGAGAGATGATCTAGGCATTGTTTGGTTAGCCAACAATTAGTATCCACCCATTAAATATCAATCCCTAGTTGTCCCTTTGAGCCTTCATAAAATTTTAGTTTTCTTTTCATTGGCACAAACCCCAACAACCTAGCCTGAGTTGTTATGATACTTTTGACAAGCCTTATGATCACTAAAATGAAGAGGCAAGAAGATCAAAGAAAGCAATGATTAGTCAAGATCATGAGGATAGTTGAAGTTCTCAAGACCATAAAGATAGTTGAAGTTCTCAAGACCATAAGGGTAGTTGATGTTTTTTTGAAGTTATCCTAATATCTAAAATATATCAAGACAACATCAGAGTAACAAATGATTTATCCCTATTAAAGAAGATTTATACCACTCCACTCATCCATTATTGGAAACCCAAGTTGGTACAAACAAGACAACTCTATTTGAGCTAGAACCAAAAAAGGAAAGAAAGAAAGAAAAAGAAAGGAAAAAAGAAAGAAAATAAAAGAAAAGAGAACAAAAGAAGAGAACAAAAGGAGAAAACAAAGAGAAATAAAAGAAATAAAACCTAAAAAGGAGGTTCAAAAAGTCAACTGAGTTCTCTTTTACCTAAAGCAACAAAAGGCTTCCATTTGGTTCATAAGGACATTTTGACTTGAATTGGTCCAACCCAACCAAAGATTCAATCAAAATCAAAGAAAAAGGGAGAAAGACTATTCAGTTCTTGAAAATTCTTTACTTGACAGTCCTAAAAGGAAGAGGGACAAAATGATAAAATGCTCAAAGAAAGGGAAGAATAAGAAAAATAGAAGGAAAGAAAAGGGAGAAGAGGAAAAGAAGAGAATTTGGTTACCAAACTTTTTGCAAGGACAAAGACTGTCCTAATCAAGATCTAGATTAATGCCAAGAAGATAGAAGGAATTTTGAGTCTAGCAAGATTGTTCCCTGCTGCCTAAAGTTCAAACAAGAAATTTATAGTGTGAAGGTTTGTCCATTGTGTCACATCGGCTCTAACTTACAAATGGCCTTCACTTTAACCCGTGTCCCTTATAGACCCCATTTCAAGCCTATTAAAGACCTGTTGATCTCTCTTGGTAGGTAGAGTCTATTAGTGGAGATAGTTTGAATAAGCATACATATGAGATAGACAATATTTAAACTCAATGAGACCTTTGGCCAAGTAATGTGTATGTGCCTATCTGATGTGCAACAATTCTTGCTTAAATAGAAATGATTCCCGAGTTTAGTATGGTAACTAGGGTTGTCACGTTATAGATATGTTAATTTGGAAAAATAAGTCCTGAGGTACATTGACATTGATTTGGCAAAGCCAACATTTGATTTCAAAATCAAAATTCAAAAAAAAATGTGTTTTGTCATACAAAGCCTTCAAGTTAAGGGAAGTATGTTGAACCTCCAAAGGACACATTGGGCAAAGGAAATGATTATTGGCAAGGTCATGAAGAAGCTATCAACTGACATGCTGAAACATAGTTTGGAATAGATGAATCCCTGACTCTGCTGCTTAGGGCCTCCATTATTCATGTTTCCAATATCTCAAAGATAAAAGTCATAAATGGGAAGCATTCTTTTATTCCAGTGCAAGAAATGAATGGGCATCTCGAAGGAACCAATGAGAATACTTTTGCTGATCACCTCGGTCTGTGAGTCAATAGAACGACAGTAAGTATTATTCATACATATCATGCATACATGAGAACATCACATCACACTTTCTTGTCTTGTATAGTCTATTCTTTACTAAAGTAAACAGCAAACACCCTGTGAAGTAAATAATCAAAAGAAGATATCAAATCAGGGGGGCATGGAAAGCCCATTGCTTGAGAAAGTTCCAGTAATTTTGCAAAGAGAAGAAATGCGTTCTTTTGGGAAGAACTAGACAACAAGAACATCAATCAGAGCTTGCATGGAAAAAATCTTTGGTTTGAGCCTACACAGGGGGCAAAGTTTCTCCTCTTCAATTTTTAAGTTTATGCATGAACAAAACATTTTGACTCACTTCTAATATTTTACCATGCGGAGGGGTAAGGAGAAGATATGAGGGCCAACTAAAAATAGCTAAATTTTTGCGAAAGGAAGAACAAAAGAGTGGAACAACAAGTTAAGCCAGAATCCTCAACTAATAAAACGTCAATCAAATCGAATTCAATCTCGAGTCAAAGTACCCAGTCACGGGTATGAGTACCCAAATCAAATCAAGTTAGGATCGAGCATCCCAATTTATTTTAGGATTGAGTATCCCAATCCAATTTAGGATCGAGTATCCAAATCCAGTTTAGGATCAAGCATCTGAATCCAGTTAGGATCGAGTATCCCAATCAAATTTAGGACCGAGCATCCAATCCAGTTAGGATCGAGTATCTCAATCCAATTTAGGATCGAGCATCCAAATCCAGTTAGGATCGAGTATCCCAATCCAGTTTAGGATCGAGTATCCAAATCCAGTTAGGATCGAGTATCCCAATCCAGTTTAGGATCAAGTATCCAAATCCAGTTTAGGATTGAGTATCCAAATCTAGCTCGGGTCCAGAACCCAAATTATCCCTAGGTCCAGAACCTAGAATCTTTTCTAAGTCCAAAACTTAGCTCGGGTCCAGAACTTAAATTATCCTTAGGTCTAGAACCTAGAATCTCTTCTAAGTCCAGAATTTAGCTCGGGTCCAGAACCCAAATTATCCTTAGTTCCAAAACCTAGAATCTCTTCTAAGTCCAGAACTTAGCTCGGGTCCATAACCCAAATTATCCTTAGGTCCAGAACCTAGAATCTCTTCTAAGTCTAGAACTTAGCTCGGATCTAGAATCCAAATTTTCCTTATGTCCAGAACCTAGAATCTCTTCTAAGTCTAGAACTTAGCTCGGGTCTAGAACCCAAATTTTCCTTAGCTCCAGAAGCCAAAATCTCTTCTAAGTCCAGAACTTAGCTCGGGTCCAGAACCCAAATTATCCTTAGGTCCAGAACCTAGAATCTTTTCTAAGTCCAGAACTTAGCTCGAGTCCAGAGCCCAAATTTTCCTTAGGTCTAGAACCTAAAATTACGCTTAGATCCAGACCTAAAATTATCCTTGAGTCCAGAATTATAACTGGGTAAAACCCAAAACCTCAGCCATCTCAAAAATTAAGTCTTATTGTTTTTCACTCTCTTTTACTATAGTCTTAGATCATTCAAGCAGGGGGCAAACTGTAGACCCTTAATTTTTTACCCAGTCCGGTCCAATATATTTTAATAAGTCCAAAATAATTTTTTTGTGGTCCAATATATTTTAATTAGTCCAAAAAAATTTTTGTGTTATCTTAATTAAATAATATTTGCTTTAGTATTTAGTTTTAATAATTAATAAAAAATAATAATAATAAACAAAAAAATTAAAAATAAAAATAAAAATCGACAACGAAAAAATGGTGACGAAAAATTTTGTCGCCGAAAAGGGGTCGGACGAAATGGCCCACAGGCAATTTTCGCCCTCGCAGCCCGCAAGCTCCTGCGGCAACTTTTTTTTGCCAGCAAATTTTTTCCACAGTAGTTTTTTTAGCCAGCAAAATTTTTTCGACGCAAATTTTTTCGATACCGAATTCAATTCGGTTTCGGTTTCCTTTTCTTATTTAATGTTAGATTCCGTGAACAATTAAGATTAATCATATAAATCTTCTATAAATAAGACCAAAAACAACACAAAAAGGGGGATCGAAATTGAGGAGAAAAAATTTAGAGGAAAAACTTTGGACCGAGGAATCAAGAAAATTAAGAGATTAACGATTGGACTTTTGAGAGAGCAAACAAGCAATTCAATCCATCAACGGCAACCATCTTGCCTTTGTTCTTGTTCATCCAAAAAGTAATTTTTGATGGAACCAACAAACGAAGGCATGACTATCTAATCTTTTTTTTTTCTTCACAGTAGCTTCAATCATTCAATTGTTTCTTTTGATTTTAAAAACCTTAATTCGTTTCTATGTTTTCCAAAAATCTTAAAATTGTTGTTTCTATTTCTTCAAAATCTTAAAACCCTAATCTACTTTTTAACTTTTCAAAACCTTAAAATCGTTTCATTAATTTACCAAAACCCTATTCTGCTTTCCAATTTTCCAAAACCTTAAATTGAATCCTTTTCTTTCCAAAAACCCTAAAAAATATCTTTTCTGTTTCTATAAACCTTAAATTGTTTTGTTTATTTCCAAAAAAACACCATAAAACTCTAAACTAGTTTTCTTCTAATTCTCAACCAAGATTCCAAATGTTTTGTTAAATATCCAAATTCAAAACTCACTTTACAGTTTCTAAAAATCACATGAAGCTTCATAAAACTATAAATTGTTTTTCCAAATTTTAAAATTAAATACATTCTTCGAAACACTAAAAACCCTAATTCAACTTCAAAACCAAGACAGTAATCCCAAATTAGCTAACCTTAAACCCTAGTTTTCTTAAACCCTAATTCCCTTAAAACCTTAAACCCTAATTCCCTTAAAACCTTAAAACCTTAAAACCTTATAAACCTAAAACATTCAAACCCAATATAGTAAATCCAAAATAATAATACAGTAAGCCTAAAAACAACAATTCAGTAGCTAATTATCATAAACCTAATATTTTTAAGTGTCCAAACCCTAATTTCATGATTTCACTCCTCAAACACTAATTTGGTTAATCAAAGAACTTTATCAACCTCTTAAATTATAAAACTTTAATCCATTTTAATTCCCTTAAAACTTACAATAGCTTAAACTAATAAATTCTAAAAACCCTAAACATTAAATAAAGAATCTTAAATAAAAACAGTAGTCTTAATTTGTATCTTTACTTGCTTTATTTATTTTTAGATTTAATTGTGTAGTTCATTATATACTTTGATTTATTTTATATGCTTTGATTTATTTAAGTTCAATGCTTGGTTTATTTAAATTATCATGGATGAATGTTTATGTTTTGATTGATGTTTAATATATTTGGTGAATGATTTATTTATGATGAATGGTTACTTACCTTTATCGATTTACTTTTATTTCCAAATGTTGTAAGAGGTATGTTTCCACTTTGTGGGTACCTCATTAGTTAAATATCATGTAATTTAAATAGCTTTTATTTTTTAATCCAATGTAAAGGACATGTTTCTTCCATTTGGTGGGTGTCTTATTAGTTTAGACATGGGTGATGTAAGGGCATGTTTCTATCTTTGGATGGGTGTCCATTTATTTGTTTTGCTTGGACATTGCTTTGATTTTTAATATAAAGATGCTTTATTTCAATTGTTGCATGTAATATGGATAATATTGTTATATTTAAGAATTTTATAATATTAAGACCTGTAAAGGAGGCTGGTTCCAATGAACCGGGCATTGTGGGGGGTGTTGGGCCATTTTTCACCTTCCCCACACGTACCCAACTTTTTGAACCCATTAGGGGGTTGGGGATTCCTTACGAATCAAGTCATCCACCCCTTTCTTTTTTCCCGGCCCGTCCGGGTGGCGACTCCTTTTTCTCCGGACTTAGGTCCATATTCTCTAAGGCCCCGAGCCTAAACAGTGCCGAAGTCCCAAGAACCATTCCACTAGGAGTGGGGGCAAAAATCCCCGCTCACAATATAAATGTAAACAATAACCATTTAAACTTAAACAAGTTCATGCTTCATCATTTTAAGTTCATGAATATTCATGAGTTGTTTCAAGCAGAATAAAACCAAAGAATGAAAATAAAAAAGGATTAAGAGTTAAAAGACATGATAACCACATTGTAAATTCCACCAATTCATGGGATTTCGGAGATTCAAGAAGGTCCTGATAATGGATCCACTTTCTCCTTCTCCTTCTTCTTGTTCTTCTTCAATGGAGTTAGGTTTGTGGTGCTTTGGGTTTGGGTTAAATTGGTTTTGGTAGAGAACATTGTTCCCTCTTTGTCTTTTCCTCTAATTCCTCACATGAAGAAGCTTATTCTCCTCTTTAGTGTTATTTCTCTCTTTTGTTTTTGTCTTTCTCTCTTCCCTTTCACTGAATATCATCTCTTATTTACTCATGTGTCTTTTTTATTCTTTCCATTTGTCTATATGTGTTTCTTTAATTCACAATAACTCCATTTATATAAAAAATGGTAATTGGCAAAATTGGTGTGGCAAGATTTTTCTTCTGCCATGTTGATCTACAATATTATTAGTAGGTTAAACAGAGTTGCCACTCAATGCAAATCGAGAAATATTTTGAAATAGGTGGGCTAACTTAACATATAATCCTCGATAAAGATGGTTAGCCCAATTCTCCATACTGGTTTCAATGATAGCAAATTACTAACATTAAATTAAGTGATCTAAATATGTCATTCTTTGCATTATCAAAAACCCCTAAAGATGCAATTTTCTAGTGATAATTTATAAAGACATATAAAGAACAAATAAACATATAGATGATGTAAAATGAACACCCATCATTACAATATAACAACAGCTAAATAGCATTATATATCATCATATTAACAAAGGAAATCATAGAGGATGTAATATTGAGCACAATTCCTTCTAATCATAAATTATTATGCCAATTAATCATATAATAAAATCATCACAATTGAAAAACATGCAATGGTAGCAAGTGAATCAAAATCAATGAGTTTCAAAGAATAGTTTTAAACATATAATGTAACACCCCTTACCTAATCTACAATGAAACTGAGTGTAGGAATACCACATTCTATACATAGATCACCTAAACAATTCCTGAATATCTTTCATCATACATACAATACTCATAAATTTAAAAAAAAAAAACATGAATTTAAATTGAGTCAATCATACTTGGATATAGATATACCTTATATAGAGTTTTTAAACAAGTACATATGGCAAAATATGGCTCCAACAAAAGTCTTACAATAATTCATTGTATGTTCATATGATATATTACTACATATTATATATACATGCAAAATGAGTACCAAAATATTTCTAAGGGTAGTAATGCATCTACCACAAAGTTTTAAAGATGAGGTGACTATAGACTTTACTAGAGATCTACTTCTCTTCATGTCCTACTGCCACTATTTATCTATTTGTTACTATGAAAGAAAAGAAAATCCTATGCTTTAAGCTTAAGCTTAGTGGTGCACACTTAATCCAAATGATCTTAAAAGTTGTTTTATAGAAAATAAAAGATAATACAAATAGCAAATATCATCAATTAATTGCACACATATCATAAAACAAATTCCACACATTATTTATTTAAATTTAAATGCATATTATCATTCAATGTAAAAATTATAATATTTATGTCAAATTTCTTTATTGTCCTAGTTAATCAAAATCTCTATCTGTATAAAATTTCAAAAATATACCTTTTGAATTTAAAATCTCTTTTTATGCCCACTGTAACCTATAATAGAATTATTTAGACTGGACAATGGGACTCTCGTTGCTGAACACTCGATGCTTCAGACTAATTTAATATTGGACACTCGGTGCCTCTAATAGAAAATAGGCATTACATGCCATATTGAAATTACTGACCAGACACTCAATGCCTTTATAGTCATTCATCAATCCATTGTCATAATACATGTAATGCATTACTGCTAACAAATTCCTCTGTTGGCATGCCAGTCTATCCAAATCTATAATTTATTGTCTAGGTTTAGTTGGGCTCATAATATCAAGTAATGAGTTTCCATCATAAATTATCTTTTTAAATTCAAGACATCATTTCTCAAATTAGCATAATTTAAAGAGAAATTCATAAATGCAAATAGACTTCCACCTTTTTGCAATTTCCATATAACAAGCATATTGATATTACATATATATACACAAAATTTTCATAAGAAATAAACATTAATGACAACAAAAATCAGATTTTTATGTATCACATTCCTCTGGAATTATGACCAAGAAATTTCAATAATTAAGTTCAACTTTTTGCATGTGATTTTTAGATCTATATCTTCACTTATATATGAATTGTGAATCATTTAATAGGGACTTATGAATTAAGAGATATGCATGTTAAATCAACATTTGTCCAAAACAAAATTTAATTTCACCAAATACAAGCTCACTTTAGTGAATTGAATTAGAGACTAAATTTAGGATACAACTAGAATTTACAAATGTAGTATTCATGAGATTTGTTCCCCTAAGTCTTAACTTTTTATAGGATAAAAAATCACTCAATTTGGGACTCTCTAAGGTGAATTACATGTATTTGAATCTAGACTATTCAAAATTAAATTTCACCATTTCAGAATCCATGTTAAAAATTCTACCAGTTTTTAAGGTCTATAACATGTGTTTCCTAGGATATTTTCTTTATAAAGTCTAGAATTATGTTGTAACTATAATATCCACAATTTTTTAAATAATTAAATATTTAAATAGAAAGCTAATTAGAGTATTAGGAGAGATATATGTATTGTATATACCTAAGGTATATGCAAAATATACATTAGATATATATAGTGTAAATAAGGTATATACCTAACATATACTTACTATAAACATTGGATGCATAATATATTACTTAAATATGCATGAGATATATATATACATAAATATATATATATATAACATTTACATAAAGTATGTAAGATGTATGCATATATATAGAAATGAGTTGGAAAATAATAATAATAATAATAATAATAATAATAATAATAAATAAAAGAAAAAGAAAAGTCAAAGAAAGAAATGAAATATAGGGATGAAAATTAAAGAGAAAAATATTTAAATTAATTAATTAATATATATATATATATGGATGGGAGAAAAAGCAAGAAAATTAAAATAACTCTTCTTCTTCTTCATATTCCCATGGTGACCAAATTTTTCAAAGAATAAAGGGACAGTGCTTCCTTCAATTATACATCAAATTTCATAAAGAAATCATAGTGTGTGACACCCCTATACTATGTATACGCACTATACATATACTTTATATACGTACAATACGCATATAAGATATAAGGATGTCGTGTTACAGTTTCATTTAAGCCTTTCATTCCAACATTCAAGTAAATATATATGTATTTAGTAAAAGAACATTTCCAAAACCATTATATTATTCAGTTGATTGCATACATAAAAATATACATTATTCTTTCCCTTATTCATTTATGTACATATACATAGGGATATACATTATCATTCTCAAAATCTACTTATATATGTACATATGATCAAACTATAAAATAACAAAATGTACATACATGCACCACTATCTAGTTGGTCTCGAAGCACTCTTACTCTTCTTGTGGCATAATCATTCGACTCTCAGATCAACAATCTACTCACCTGTATGATTCACACAACCTCGCTAAGCTTGAAAGCTTAGTGGTACATATAAACAATATTTATATATATTGATTTCATATCACATACTCATATGTATATATTATACACATACACAAAATATAATATTGGGATTCACATCCATCTCACACATCATTACAATATTGGGCCCAATACCTCTATATAATTATCATGTTCAGTTAACACAATCTCATGATCCAGCTCTGCTCGGATCCATCATAACTAAATCATATGACCTAGCATTGCTCAGGTCAGAACCTAGCTCTGCTCAAGTTCATCAACTTATGCACCTCAAGGCCTAGCTCTGCTCAGGACCTCCCATGCATATCTAATCAGTCTCAAAATATATAACTGGACAAGTAATTTTATAAGCTACACGTAAATAACATAACTTTACATTTCACTATCACATGCTCATTACTCTATACTTTTCCCGTGATCACCACTATACGTGATCACACCACATTAACATTACACATTCACATCATGCAAACATGAGCCACACTCACCATGTGACTCATTCACATAAACACTTTCATTCGACATATTCATTACTCTTTTCACATTTATAGGTCCATACATGAATTTCCAATACAATAGCAACCAAACATGATTTCATAAGCCACAAACCATATTCATATATCATAAAATGAAGCTCTAAACCTTGACAAACCAAGCCCATGGCCATGGCATCCAATAGCCATGCCTGTGGGATGTGAAATGAAGCTGTAAAACACCATTGAATAACCCCCATGGTCGTGGCACTCAAAGGCCTCCCCCGTGGCATCCATTTTGCTTCTACCCCTTCATCATTTTCACACGAAACAACCTCTCTTTCAATCCCATGGCTATGGCCTTGCATAGCTATGTCCATGGCATCTCATAATCACTCTTTTGCACAATTTATCATCAATACAATACACACACATCACATAAACAACTCAAAATCATATTAAATTAAATATGTATAAACTAAAGGTCATATGTACATACCCAAGAGATTATATGTACAAACCTTGGCTATCCCAAGCTTTACTGCTCTTCACTTACTTTTTGTTAACCTAAACACAAAATCCAAAAACAATAATCATCATATAATTTGTCCATACAATCATCCAATACCAATCTCATGCAATTCCCAACTCATTCCCACTAAACTTCAATTGTTTCCTTAACACTCTTTTTTCTCAATTCCAACTACTCATCATCATCCCCAACTTCTAACCATATTTGCATCATCTATGCATCAATTCAAACATATATATATATACTCCAACTTATCATAGTTATCATCTTATTCAATTAATCATCACTTTCTTTCACTAACCTTATCATACATATACTCAAAATCAGACCAAAAATAGGCTTAGGAAAGGATACTTGCTTGAATTCCTTGCTAAACCTTTGATATCCACTTAAATTCCCTTGAAATTCTTGTGAATTTGATGTATATATGAAAAGCTCACTCTTTTCCTATTTCTCTCTCAACCTCAAGTTTAAAAGAGAAGAGGAAGAACAATACTCTTCTTTTCCCATCTTTATCTCTTATATATATAATATTATAACCAAATTTCCACCTAATTTTCCACCAATCATCTTCTTCCTTCTTTTGACTTTGTCATCTTATCTTTATTATTATTATTATTATTATTTAATTAATTAAAATCAATTTTCCCTACAACCAATTATACTCGATATATATGTGTTGTATATCTTAGGTATATGTAGATGTTTTATATATTCTATTCACATTCCCACATATTTTAAATAAATATAATATATATATATTGCATCCATCATACACATCCATCACATATTTTCCCTAACTATCACATCAATATACTCTCCCATATTTACTATTCCAAAATATATCAAAAATTAGGGTATTACATAGTGAATCAAGTTGGTTTCGAAAAGGAACCAAAGAAATCAAGTAAGTACTCCTTTTAAAGCTTTGTTTCCTCTGGATTTATGAGTTATATCACATTATGGGTAGAGAGAGAAATTAATTTTTGTGTAAAAAGAAGATGATTATGATGTGCTTGAGATGAGAATATGTTGAATTTGAGATTAAATGGTTGAGGTGAGCTTGAATTATTAAAGTAGGGTTTATGGGTTGGATATGTGAAATTTTGATTTTTGAATAAGGTTTCAATAATTATTAATATGGATTGTTATGAAGTTAATTTTGTAACACCTTTATACCATATATACGTACAATATATATTTTTAGCATATATAAAATACCCATATACAGTATAAAAATGTCACAGACCGATTTATTAAATTTTTCTCATTTCTGTTTTAAGATTTCAAATACTAATATATAAAATAAATAGTATATAAATATTCTTTGCTTGTTATAGGAATCCAAAATAAATATTTTATATGAAAATCTCTAGGAAAAATTCACGAGAGTTTTGTTTGTGATTTGGACGTTCCTAAAATTCAACAAAACACAACCTGCATAAAATAAACACTCTAAATAAAATCAATTCACCATTTCACCAATACTTCTCAATTTCTCCATATTTTCTCAAAATACTTATATATAGGTAAATATATCAACATCACATATAAGATCCCATCTTAAACAAATTATTCAAATTATTCTTTACAATTTAAATTATATACTTCAAAAACATATCATAACATATATAATATCAAAATATACTGTAATATCAAATATCTACATGCTAGCAACTGGCTTTGATCTTGATGTACCCAAAAACAACTCTTCAAGCTCAATAAATACAAACCTAGACCTGACCAGGTCTGGTAGAACTCTCCGTCTCTACCAAATCATCCATGACACCTGCGCGATGAATTACAATCGCTTTAAGCCGAAGCCTAGTGGTACAAACTTTAATAATAACAATAAAACTCAATGCAATGCCAATGCACAATGCATATAGATGTCATATCATTCTACTTTCTTATATTTTTCAAATATTTCATAATCACAACTCATCGCATTATATTGCTCAATTGTATCACAATTCATAATTCACATTAAAGCAAAGACAAGCATGGGCCCAAAAAGGATCTAATATGCTATTCAAATTTCAGAGTTACTGCTTTGGTCCATAATGACACCATGTGTCTAGACCGTAGGCAATATATATATCCATGGATAATGTAACAGCCCCAGTCTCTTGGACCTCAACCCGGCTAGACCCTTAGGCCCCAGTATCTTGGTCCTCAACCCGGCTAGACTGCTATAGTTTTTGAGGCTTACGACCTAGTATTTTCACCCCAAAAACATCATATTTATCAGCTGGCCTGGCTTACAACCTAGTCTTTTCACCATTTCAGCATTTAGCCCGTAGGCAATAATAGGCATGCCGCCAAACCCAGAACTCTGAAAATTGAATAATAGACTAGGCACACAATTTATTCATATTTCTCATTATCAAATTCTTTCATAATTCCTTTATCAAAACTTTTCTCATTTTCTCATGATCAAACTAGGCACATTGTCTTATTATATCATCTTTTTCTCACTTTTTTTTTTCATTTTTTCATTTTTCTCATTATCAATTTCTTTCTCATTGTCACATATTCAATCTAGGCACATTGCCTTATTTTCAGATTTTTTTTCCCATTTTTCTCACTTTTCTCATTTTTATAAATATTAATTCATTTCATTATATAACATATCTCATTTTTGCAGTCACAACACATTACCCGATTACTTTGGGTATTTTCACATAATATACATATTTCACATTCTACACAATTTAGCCATTATCAATGGCTTTTCACAATGCATTTAACACATATATGACATTACAAATGTCATAGCACATTATTCATGCACAATCAATGAACCAAGTAACTTTAACACATTTTTCAACCAAAATGTGTTAAGACCAAATGTCATGCAAACATAAACAATATATTCAAAGTTTGTACATACCTCTACTAGCAACCAAAAACAAGCTTAACACAACCTCCAATCCTATCTTTCCAACTTGCCCTTCACCACTTGGATGAATTAAATCAACCTCCCTCAATGCCTATACCAAATGTGATCATACATAATCATTTAATATCACATTCTAAGGTATTCTCAACATCAAACCATAATTAAATATCACTCTAAACCAAATTCTAAAACTAAACTTCACCTCACTTTAACATTAAAAAACCATATCAAGCCATTTAAATTAGTGTTTTAAGTTTATTAATATCATTAGAAACATGTTTTAGCACGTTTAAACCAATTACATTAATTAACCACATGCTTATGCTCAAAACCCTAAAATGGCATAATCTTCACCATTGAAGGATCTCAATTCCAACTCAATCCAATTATCATTTCAAACATATTTCCACCACTTATATCACTAAATAACATTATTTAAGCACTAAAATCAAACAATTAATCATTCTTTAAAAATTCACTTTTCCAAAACCCTAAATCAATACTACCCTCTTCAAACTCTAACCAAACACAACCAAATCCAATATTTGACTTTAAAATACTTGTTTATGCATCAAAAAAACTCATTTGGAATCAATTTGCACAATTAAAAATCATGATTTCAAAAACTCAAATGTTCCATAACCCTAAATTCTCTCTCTTCACCTATCTTACCCAAACTCAACCATTTCTTTAATCCAACCTTAAAATCATTATTTACTCATCAAAAGAACATCTTCCATACCCATTCCAACAATTATAACATGCTCTTTCAAAAACTCAATTCATACATATTCATAAGCTTTAAAGAACTTCATAATTTTGGAAATAAAACTTACTTGTTGGAAAATCACCAAAACTACTCTTATTCCCTTGAAAGCTTGAAGAATTTGATGATGGAAGAAGCTAAAAATCTCCCTCTTTGGCCATGAAAGTCGTCCTTGAAGGAAAGAAGAAGAAGAAGATGAAAAACTTTTAAATTTTCTTTTTCTTTTCATCTTTTATTTTTAACAATATATAAATATTAAAATAATTTAATAATTAATTAATTATTTATTTATTTAATAAATTAAAAGTCATAAATTCCCTCTTCCATTCAAAAATAATTTATTTTTGAATTATTTTATTAATTTTAAATTTCTAAGATTTAATTACCAAAATACCCTTTTACTTTGACTTTTCTTTTAAAAAGTATTGACTTTTATATGTTATATATATTTTACATATATATCACATATGTGCTCCAGTTTTCATTTAAAACCCCTTCATTTTTTTAAAACCATTAATTTAATTTATCCATTTAAATTATAATTTATTTTATCAAATTTTCGAAAATTAAAACTTTTCAAAAATTTAGGATATTACACATATGCACAAGTAATGTGTATCTTATATACACATCAAATATACCTTATATGTGTATTAAATATTAAATATGTAATGTATTAATCCAACATATACAATTAATATACCATATGTATATGTTATATATATACTCTAGATATATATATTGAGTATATATAAAATTTTATATCTCCAAAATCACAGATGTGACAATTTTCTCCCCCTTAAATAATTTCGTCCTCGAAATTATCCAGTACGGTAATAAATCATCCAAATGAAATATAATCTTAAAATTTCATCAAAATTATTGTTTCATCAAATTGCATAATTTATATTCTCCCCCTTAGGTTCATTCTCAATTACCTTTTTATCATTCCATAACTCATCATTATACTGTCTATTTACTCAAACAATCACAATAGATTATTATATTATCAATCGAATTGTCATTAGACAAAATTAGCTCATCTATTTAATATATATACATCACATGCCTATTGCACTAAAGATATTTGATCACTTCATTATCTTAAAAATATACTCTTATCACCTTAAATTCAAATGTTTATAACTTTTATCTTAACACAATAATTTTACATATCTTCACTTTGATCCTACTCTTTATACAATTACCACATATTAATTTAATATCACCATTATACAACAACAAAATCTTATTTCCTTATTAAGATTCATTCCAATTATACTATAACTAACATAACTTAGCTCATTTCATATGCATATACATATCAGAACATTGTATTATGCACATTATCACATAGCTTGCATATTCTTAATACAACTACATACATTGAATTTCAATAAATACTTGTAAACTTATTACATTTCGGATCAATTGATCTAACTATCACAATATGACCATCACAACCTTATTCTATTCTGACCAATCTTTAGTCTATTTTAAATTCATCAATCTGTTTTCAATTCATGACCTAATTCTATTAGGTCAAATTTATTCTCAAATTTTAATTCTCTTCAAATTAATCATTACAGATAAAATTCATTTCCCCTAGTCTCGTTTACTTTACACATCATTTTCATCAACTTATTCATTTTATAACACTTTCAAACATATTCATTATAACTCTTACTCACATTTCATAATTCCTTTAATTTACCATTTTCTCACATTTCTAATAGTTACCTTATTTACATAAATCACTTTTCTTACACATCATTTAAAGCTAATCATATTTTCACAATTCTCTTCTATTCCACACTTTCTATAATTATAAACAAATTTGTAACATAAAATTATAAGATACAACTATGCAAAACATAAATCTTGACCATGTTTCTTATAGCATAACTATCAATCTCACCAAATCTATCCAACGGTCATGTCATCTTAGGTCCATGCCCCGTGGATAACAAAACTAATCGGTCAATATACTAAACAAATCATACGACCATGGCATAATAATGGTCATGTCTGTGGCTTATAAATAAATACTACCCCTCTATCATTTTTCTTCAAATATTTCCAATCACAACGTTAAGTTCGTATCTCAAAAATCACATATTCATTTTTTTAATCTTTTGCTACACAAAGAGTTAACACATTTCAGCTTTGTTTCAAAGCAATTTACTTTTTATCACTTCTGTTTCTAAACAATTTACTCTTAATCACTTGATCATCATTAGCCCAACTTAAGTTTTAACAATATTATCATTAAAATCTCTTACATATACACATTCGATATGCTTATTTTACACAATTTTCATTTATTACTCCATTTATAATCTATCTCTTATAAAAATTTTCTTTCATTTTTTTTTCACTTCCATACTTTCTTCATTATACTTTCCTTTTCCTTACAATCTCTTATTAATATGCATATACATCAGGCTCAACACTATATAATCATCAAGTTCAGTTATTACAATGACAATTTCACCGTCCAACGCTGCTCGGACCCATTCTCAATCTCAATTTCATCACATAACCTTACTCTATGCAGGTCAAGACCTAATCTGTCTTAGCTATATTAATACTTGCAATATCATTCTCAATATCAATAAACAAGTAATTGTATAAGGTAACAAACACTCAATAACATTTTTTTTCATCCACATACACCTTCGTAAGTCATATTCATAATGTGACTTACTTTCCACATTTTCTTATATATCACAATTGTGTTCATATTGAAAAATCTCATCACACATATCATACAATTATACGCAATTCCTCTTTAACATACAACCTATACAAAGTTAAAATTTATCACCTTTCAGAGAACATTATCATTTCTCATTCTTTTGATATTACTTAGGTTATTCATCAATTCAACATATATATACACTCTGACTACAACACAATTAACATCTTTCTTATTTAATCGCCCATTTCTTAAATAAGTTTCTTATTTTATTTTTTTTTCTAAAACTTCACATAAATCTTAGTCACACTTCCAATGTGACATCTCTCTCACATTTTTTTTTATGCATTTATCATACCCTTCATTTCCCTTTTCATCATTTCCAATTCAATTACCTAAAGTAACTCATTTTTACTTAATCATTTCCCTTTATTTCATAACAAATTTCTATATTATCAACCACATTACACCTTAGTTAGTACTTTTATAAATAATATTACTCATTCAAAATTACTCTCATGCTTATTAAACATTAAACTATCAATATCTAAACAATCATCATCGAAATTTCCTTACAACTCTAAATTTCCAACTTACTACTTTACTTAAACTTCATTCTATTAATCTCATTTTCAAGTGCTAACTTTATAAACTTTATTTTTATATTAATATAACATCGAAACACATCACTTTCACAATTATGGAAACCCATTTCAAAAATTCAAATTTCATATAATGCAACCAACAACATGAACCTCACCAAATCTCATCCATATCACATTCTCAATCTTAAGATCATAACATTTACTTTTAAACAACACTAATTCATTTCCTTAAACTAATTAACATCATCCATTTAGATACTTTAATTTTACACATTCAACCCTAAATCATGCATCATTATTTCATAATAAATAATTCGCTATCATATATGATTTTACTCTTTGATTTTAATTATGAACTCTTTGTTGAAAATTATTAAAAAAATCCATATTCCTTCTATATTTATACCCATATGCATATAAATTTTATAATTTTATTCATTCATTTGTCTCATAAAATTAATTTATTACTTACTTACACAAAATTGCATGACTTCCTCGGTTTCATATCAATCTCACTTTCAATTTTTATATTCCTTACCTATTCTTTATAAAAGCTTGTAAACTTTTATCCATATTCACTTGACACATATATGTACTTATATTTAAAGTTTTAGATTTTTCTAAGTTGATTTAATATATTTAAAAATTAAATCTTTCAAAATCAGAGAATCTATCTCTTTAATAAATTCTTTGGCAGGACCCAATTGTCCATTTTTTTCCGGTATCAAACCTTAATAAACATTCATGAAATTTTAACCATGTGTTATAGGAATACATATGATATTATGTATAAATGTTTAGATTTTCCTGGGTTGTTTTGCCATAGTTTTTAAATATGTTTTTTAATTTCTACAGATTCTGAATTGCTGAAATTTCTCCAACAATCTGTGTTCTTCTATTTTTCTTAATTAGAGATCCATCTTTAAAATTTATAAAACTTTATACATTGGATTCTAACATATAGAAAAACTTTCTATTAAATGTTCAAATTCATCCAACATTTCTAGATTTATCCAAAAATTCATACAATATCACTTTGCAGTGCACCTATAAAATTTTCTATAACTATCATGCTCATTTCTCAAACTTTTTATTTTTATATCTTAAATTATTTCCTAGATTTTTTTTCTAATTTTACTTATTTATCAATTGAATAAGCTAAGAATTTTTAATTTCAAATAAAAGTTCCAAAAATTCTTAATCCATAATCTCTAGAATGACGCTTCCACTGCGCCACTTTGATCTATGCAACCTAGACGCCATCTCAACTCATATCCATTATATCAAATTGACATTGTCACATCAGGGATCAGATAAATTGCCAGTGCCAATGCATGCATCACAATTGAAAATTATTTTTTTAAATTTCAATTTTCTCTCTCTAACAACCCACCTAGGTCGAGAATCTCAAACCTAGCCTCTGATACCAAAATAAATGTAACACCCTTATACCATATATACGTACAATACATATTTTTAGCATATGTAAAATACGCATATACAGTATAAAAATGTCACAAACCGATTTAATAAAAATTTTCTCATTTCTGTTTTGAGATTTCAAATACTAATATATAAAATAAATAGTATATAAATATTCTTTGCTTATTATAGGAATCCAAAATAAATATTTTATATGAAAATCTCTGGGAAAAATTTGCCAGAGTTTTGTTTGTAATTTGGACGTTCCTAAAATTCAACAAAACACAACTTGCATAAAATAAACACTCCAAATAAAATCAATTCACCATTTCACCAATACTTCTCAATTTCTCCATATTTTCTCAAAATATTTATATATAGGTATATATATCAACATCACATATAAGATCACATCTTAAACAAATTATTCAAATCATTCTTTACAATTTACATTATATACTTCAAAAACATATCATAACATATATAATATCAAAATATACTGTAATATCAAATATCCACATGCTGGCAACTGGCTTTGATCTTGATGTACCCAAAAACAACTCTTCAAACTCAAATAAATACAAACCTAGACCCAACCAGGTCTAGTAGGACTCTCCGTCTCTACCAAATCATCCATGACACATGCACGATGAATTACAATCGTGCTAAGCCGAAGCCTAGTGGTACAAACTTTAATAATAACAATAAAACTCAATGCAATGCCAATGTACAATGCATATAGATGTCACATCATTCTACTTTCTTATATTTTTCAAATATTTCATAATCACAACTCATCGCATTATATTGCTCAATTGTATCACAATTCATAATTCACATTAAAACAAAGACAAGCATGGGCCCAAAAAGGATCTAATATGCTATTCAAATTTCAGAGTTACTGCTTTGGTCCATAATGACACCATGTGTCTAGCCCGTAGACAATATATATATCCATGGATAATGTAACAGCCACGGTCTCTTGGACCTCAACCCGGCAAGACCCTTAGGTCCCAGTATCTTGGTCCTCAACCTGGCTAGACTGCTACAGTTTTTAAGGCTTACGACCCAGTCTTTTCACACCAAAACATCATATTTATCTGCTGGCCTGGCTTAGGGCCCAGTCTTTTCACCATTTCAGCGTTTAGCCCATAGGCAATCATAGGCATGCCGCCAAACCCAGAACACTGAAAATTAAATAACATACTAGGCACACAATTTATTCATATTTCTCATTACCAAATTCTTTCATAATTCCTTTATCAAAACTTTTCTCATTTTCTCATGATCAAACTAATCAAACTAGGCACATTGCCTTATTATATCATCTTTTTCTCACTTTTTTTTCATTTATTCATTTTTCTCATTATCAATTTCTTTTTCATTGTCACATACTCAATCTAGGCACATTGCCTTATTTCACATTTTTTTCTCATTTTTCTCATTTTTCATATCTTTCTCGTTTTTCTCACTTTTCTCATTTTTATCAATATTAATTCATTTCATTATTCCACATATCTCATTTTTACATTCACAACACATTACCCGATTACTTTGGGTATTTTCACATAATATACATATTTAACATTCTACACAATTTAGCCATTATCAATGGCTTTTCACAATGCATTTAACACATATATGACATAACAAATGTCATAGCACATTATTCATGCACAATCAATGGACCAAGTAACTTAACACATTTTTCAACCAAAATGTGTTAAGCCCAAATGTCATGCAAATATAAATAATATATTCAAAGTTTGTACATACCTCTACTAGCAACTCAAAGCAAGCTTAACACAACCTCCAATCCTATATTTCCAACTTGCCCTTCACCACTTGGATGAAGTAAATCAACCTCCCTCAATGCCTATACCAAATGTGATCATACATAATCATTTAATATCACATTCTAAGGTATTCTCAACATCAAACCATAATTAAACATCACTCTAAACCAAATCCCAAAATTAAGCTTCACCTCACTTTAACATTGAAAAACCATATCAAGCCATTTAAATTAGTGTTTTAAGTTTATTAATATCATTAGAAACATGTTTTAGCATGTTTAAACCAATTACATTAATTAACCACATGCTTATGCTCAAAACCCTAAAATAGCATAATCATCACCATTGAAGGATCTCCATTCCAACTCAATCCAATTATCATTTCAATCTTATTTCCACCACTTATATCATTAAATAACATGATTTAAGCACTAAAATCAAACAATTAATCATTTTTTAAAAATTCACTTTTCCAAAACCCTAAATCAATACTACCCCCTTCAAACTCTAACCAAACACAACCAAATCCAATATTTGACTTTAAAATACTTGTTTATGCATTAAAACAACTCATTTGGAATCAATTTGCTCAATTAAAAATCATGATTTCAAAAACTCAAATGTTCCATAACCCTCAATTCTCTCTCTTCACCAATCTTACCCAAACTCAACCATTTCTTTAATCCAACCTTAAAATCATTATTTGCTCATCAAAATAACATCTTCCACACCCATTCCAACAATTATAACATGCTCTTTCAAAAACTCAATTCATACATATTCATAAGCTTTAAAGAACTTCATAATTTTTGAAATAAAACTTACTTGCTTGTTGGAAAATCACCAAAACTACTCTTATTCCCTTGAAAGCTTGAAGAATTTGATGATGAAAGAAGCTAAAAATCTCCCTCTTAGGCCATGAAAGTTGTCCTTGAAGGAAAGAAGAAGAAGAAGATGAAAAACTTTTAAATTTTCTTTTTCTTTTCATCTTTTATTTTTAACCATATATATATATATTAAAATAATTTAATAATTAATTATTTAATAAATTATTTAATAAATTAAAAGTCATAAATTCCCTCTTCTACTCAAAAATAATTTATTTTTGAATTATTTTATTAATTTTGAATTTCTAAGATTTAATTACCAAAATACCCTTTTACTTTGACTTTTCTTTTAAAAGGTATTGACTTTTATATGTTATGTATATTTTACATATATATCACATATGTGCTCCACTTTTTCATTTAAAACCCCTTCATTTTTTTTAAAACCATTAATTTAATTTATCATTTAAATTATAATTTATTTTATCAAATTTCCAAAAATTAGAACTTTTCAAAAATTTAGGATATTACACATATGCACAAGTAATGTGTATCTTATATACATATCAAATGTACCTTGTATGTGTATTAAATATTAAATATGTAATGTATTAATCCAGCATATACAATTAATATACCATATGTATATGTTATATATATACTCTAGATATATATATATATTGAGTATATATAAAATTTTATATCTCCAAAATCACGGATGTGACAAATTTGATGTTTATATAATGATTTTAGGGCTAATTGGTGAATATGATCGGGTTTTGTTGAAGTTTGGAAGAAGTAGTAGTGAATTAGGGTTTTTTAGTGGAATTTTGAATAGAATTTTTGTAATTGATGTTTGATTAAATAAAATGGGTTAAAATGAGATATTAATGATATATTTGGACTTATAATTGGTTTACGAGTGAGTAAGGTGATATTGCCAATTTAAAGAGAGGAAGGGCATTTGAAGAAGTTAAAGTTGGAAAGTGAATTGGGCATGGGTTTTGGCATTTCAAAGGTTAGTACATACATTGATAAATATTATTTTAATTACATTGGTTTTGGCATAACACATTATGAATTGATGAATGAGTTATATTACTTTAATATTATTTTTTTAAATATGAAGTGCATTGTTTAATGCATGAAGTATGAAATGTTAAGCCATTGTATTATGGATAATGTAATTATTATATATATATCGTGTGAAATGTGAATTACATTTAATGTGATGTGAATATGTGGTAAATGAGTAATGTGATAGTAATGTGAAGGAAAAATGTGAAAATAGCTAAAATTTTGAAAAAAAAAAGTGGAAATTATAAGAAAGTAATGTTAAATGTGATAAATTGTGAAAAGAGGTCTTTTGTGTTTATTTGCTCTACACAATTACTTGTTCTAGAAAGTCAATGTTGGTGTTATATATGTTAAAAGACCTAAGTAGAGCTAGGTCTTATGAATATAGTTAAAATTATTCTAATAAACCTGAGCAGAGCTAGGTTTTGAGATTGAGATTTAAGATAGACCTGAGCGGAGTTGGGTCGTGAAACTAATATTGTAATATACCAAATTAGTTGTTCTAGAACTTGGACATTATGTAAAGACTTGTTGGGCCCAATGTGTGTAATTATGATATGTTTATTAATAGTATGAGTTAATGGATGAAAAATGAAACTTTACGTGTTAATGGTATTTAATAGTTTATAAGATAAAGAATGTGATAATAAATATTGTTTATATTGATAGTAGAATGTGTTATGTGAAATAAAACATACATTAATTTTAAAGTGGTTTATGTTATCAAAGTATATACTACTAAGCTCTCGAGCTTGGCACAGTTGGCTGTATCGTACAGGTGATAGGAGTGTAGGTCAGAGCAGTTTGGGTTGTGTCTGAGATTGGGAGATCTAGGTGCCACAAGACCAACTATGCCTGGGATTGCATATATGTATATTATGGTTTTATAAATTTTGGTTGTTTGTATATTTAATCACAACACAATTATATTAAGTGAAGATTTTAGATCATTATGTGTATATATAAAAATATAATTAAGATAAATAATATTTTAAATGTGTGCTATTGAATTTAAATCTTTATTTTAAGGATTTTGGAGAATTGATGGAATTTTTGAAAATGGGAATAGTGGAAGTGTAAATTGTTTTACACGTTGTGTTTATTTGATTGATTTTGGAATTTATCAAAATTATAGACAAAACTCTGATAAATTTTTGCCAGAGATTTTTCTTTTATAATTTAAATTATTTTTATACTAAAATGAGTTTTTTTGGATATTTATTGTGGTACTTTTAAATTCTATGTGAGTATTCTACATATATGGAGTATATGTATTGTACGTATATAGGTATAAGGGTATTACATTAACTTTCTATAAGATCAAGAATCACTCGATTTGGAGCTCTCTAGGGTGAATCACACACATTTCAATTTAGACTTTTTAAGGTTGAATTTTACCAGTTCTAGATTTCATGTAAAAATTTCTAGCAATTTTTAAGATCACTTGCATATATTTTTTTGGTAAACATTTCTTCATGAAAGTTTTAGATTTTTATCTTAATTTCATTTGGCATAAGTTTCATGTCATTCCAAGCTCTAAAATGCAAGTTATGAACTTGACAACCATTACTATTTAGAATACTCAACAAAAATTTTAGATTTTCAAAACATAATCATTCTAAAGACTAAACTCACTAATTAATTTTTTCACCATTTACACAATCCAAACATTAGAAATTCATAACGTTTTCAAAAAAAATATAACCAAATTTTTTGGAAATCAAACATAACTTAAAATTTTAAACTAACATAGACATAATTAAAAGAAAATGATAGATCGAGAGTGGATAAACTTGTTTAAAATCTTTAAATCTTCCAAAACTCTTCAGAACACCTACTTCACTTTCTTCCCTTTTCCCTTTCTCCTTGATAGCATCTTTAAAGAAACAAAAATATTTTTTTTTGTTCATCAATCTTAGATAAATTTGTAAGTACTCATGCTATAAGAAGAAAGGATGAATGAAAAGCTTATTCTTTCACTCGCCTAGGATTTTCATTACTTGATTACTATTTACCCATCTCTTAAACCATAAGAACTCTTGATCAAACCAAGTGATCTCCACCAAATAAGACTTAATCTTTATAATTGAGGTGTTGGGTAAAGAAATCCAGTGAAAAGATTAGAAAATTTGAGCTTGATTGAAGAAGAATAAAGAGTTTGAGAGGAAGTGAGGTTGGTGGCTAAGAAGAGAAGAAGAAGATTATAGTGGTGATTTGTAAGACTTCTACTATTTTAAATAATAATAATAATAAGTGGCTATTTTATTAACTTAATTAAACTTAACTAACTTAATTACTTTAGTCAAATTTTGACTTTTTAAAAGTAATTTGTCCAAAATTTATTTTCTGATAAGTTGTTATTTATCTTTTTCAATATACCCTAATATCTTCATATCTAAAATTTTCTTATAATAATAATTTTTTATTTTTTTCTCTTAATAAATATATTTTCAAGTCATGTTTGATCCTTGAGTTTAATTTGAGCACTATTCATAGCTAGAGACTTTTGGGATGTTATTATTCTTCCCCTATTAAATTAAATTTATTCCTTAAAATTTACCTAGTTCAAATATTTGTAGATGTTGTTATCCTCTGGAACAACTCAAACAATTTTTGTTCTTCTATTTTTCTTAATTAGTGGTCCATCTTCAAAAATTATGATATTTTATATATTGAATTCTAACTTATAAAAAAATTTCCATTAAATTTTCAATCTCATCCAATATTCCTAGATTTATCCAAAAATTTTAATAATATCACTTTGCAGCACACATATAAAATTTTCTGTAACTATCATACTCATCTTTCAAACTTTTTATTTCATATCTTAAATTATTTCCTAAATTATTTTTATTAATTTCACTTATTCATCAATTGAATCAGCCATGAATCGTAATTACAAATAAAAGTTCTAAAAATTCTTAATCCACACTCTCCAGAATGACGCTTCCACTGAGCCACTCTGATATATGCAACCCAGATGCCATCTCAACTCATATCCGTGACATCGAACAGACATTACAACATCAGAGATCAGATAAAATGCCAATGCCAATGCATGTATCACCATTTAAAACCCTATTTAAAACTCCTATTTTCCCTCTTTAAAACCCCACCTAGGTCGAGAACCTCAAACCTATGCTCTGATATCAAAATAAATGTAACACCCTTATACCCTATATATGTATAATATATACACCTAATATATATAAGATACGTGTATACGGTATAAAAATATCATAACCCGATTTAATAAAAATTTTCACATTCCAAATTTAAAATCCCAAATGCTAAAAAATATATATTTAAATAACAAATAAAATATTCTTTATAATCCATAGGTTCCAAAAAAAAGCATTTTATTAGAAAATCTCTGAAAAACTTTGTCAAAGTTTTGTCTGTAATTTGGACATCCCAAATTTTCAACAATTACCCAACCTGCATAAAATACACTTCCAATAAAATAAATCATGCATATCCACCCTAACTACTCAACTTCTCCACATTTTCTCAAAACATATATTTATATATATATATATATATATCAAAACACATATAAACAGCCCACATTATACAATTTGTCCAAAATGTCTTTATAATTTACATTATATATACCTTGAAAACATAAGCATAATATACACAATATCAAAATGTATTATAATATCAAATATGTGCATGCTGGCATATGGCTCTGATCTTGATGTATCCAAAAATACTTCAACTCAATAAACACAAGCCTAGACCTGACCAGGCCTAGTAGAACTCTCTGACTTTACTGGATCGCTCCTATCACCTACGTGATAAATTACAATTGTGCTAAGCTAAAAGCTTAGGGGTACAGACTTTGATAACAATAAAATTGTAAAACAATGTCAATGCAAAATGCTTTCATATGATGTTTCACAATGTGGTACTTAATTTCACCATCAAACATATTCTTTAATCATTTTACAATTCACATAGGAACAAACACAAGCATGGGCCCAAAGAATCTAATATGTCATTCAAATTCCAGAGTTACTATTTTGGTCTAAATTGACACCATGTGTCTAGCTCCAAAGGTAAATCATAGTAATTCTCAAAAGCTAGCCCAGAAGGCAAATCATATCAGAGTGACGCCAAGCGTCTAATCCTAAAGGAAAATCAAAGTAATTGCTCAAAAGCTAGCCCTGAAGAAAAATAATAAGGATAACCTCATAGGCATGCCGCCAAACACAGAACTCTGAAAATTGAATAATATACTAGGCACACAATTATTTCATATTTTCTATCATCAATTTCTTTCTATTTTTCCATAATTAACTAGGCTCATTGTCTCTTTTCTCATATCAATTAGGCACATTACCTCATTTTCTCATTATCAATTAGGCACATTGCCTCATTTTCTCATTTTTCTCATTTATCTCATTCATATCAATATCAATTCACTTTATTTCATCATATCTCAACATATCATCACAATATATCACATTTTACATTAAAAAACATTACCAAAATATTTTGGATTATTTTCACATATATTACATTTTATGTAAGCCATTAATAATAGCTTTTTCAATGCATATGATGCATACATGAAAAATCACATGTCATAGCACAATGTTCATGAATGTTCAATGCATCAAGTAGCTTAAAACATTTTTCAATAAAAATGTGTCAAGCCAACTCTCACCAACCTTCTCTTCCAAGTTGTCCTTCAAAGCTAGGGTTAGGCAAATCACCTCTCCTTAATGCCTATACCAAATATGATCAAATACAATCATTTAATATCACATTTTAAGGCATTCTCAACATCAAACCTTAGTTAAACATTACTCAAATCAAAACCTGAATATTAAGTCCAACCTTACTTTAACTTTGAAATACCATATTAAGCTATTCAAATTACTGTTTTAAGTTTATTTATATCATTACAAATATATTTTAACATGTTTAACCAAATTATATTAATTAAATACATGCTTTTGCTC
Source organism: Garcia nutans (assembly GCA_947685225.1). NCBI lineage: Eukaryota > Viridiplantae > Streptophyta > Magnoliopsida > Malpighiales > Euphorbiaceae > Garcia > Garcia nutans. Next base: position 21,954,148 of record CANTUV010000005.1, read on the forward strand.
AAAACCCAAAAATGGTGTAACCTTCACCATTGAAGGTTTTCCATTCCAACTCAATCTAATTATCAATCCAAGCTTATTTCCATCATTGATACCATTAAAAAATATGCTTTAAATATTAAAATCAAATAATTCACCATACTTTAAAAATTCACTTTTTCAAAACCCTAAATCAATACTACTTCATCCAAACTCTATCCAAACATAACCAAATCCATCATTTGATTTTAAAATCCTTGTTCATGCATCAAAATAACATATTTAAAATCAAATTGTACAATTAAACCACATGATTTAACAAATCCAAATTTCCCATAACTCTAAATTCTCTCTCTTCACCAAACTCAACTTAAATTCAACCATCTCTTCAATCCAACCTTAAAATCATTATTAGCTACTCAAAACAACTTCATTCATACCCAATTAAGCAATTAAAACATACTACTTTAAAAGTCCAAATTACACATAATCATACTTTCATAGAATTCCAAGAAAAAAGTTAGAAAACTTACTAATAATGGTGGAAATCCCTAAAAATTCCATTTGAACCCTTGAAATCCTCCAATTAATGGAGCATGGAAGAAGCAAAACCTTGTCTTGTTCATCATGTGTGGATTGGCCTTGAAGAAGGAAGAAGAAAAAGATGATAAAATTTGATTTTCTCTCTCTTTCCACTTTGAATTTTAACCTTATATATATATAATATTTTATTATTTTTAATTAATTAATTAATTAATAAAAACTCCAAAATTACATCTTCCATCTAAAATAATTTATTTTTCAATTATTTAAATAATTTTAATTTTTTAAAGTATAATTACAAAAATGCCATTTGACTTTTTGATTTTTCTTTTAAAAATGTTGACTTTTGTTGACTTTTATATACTTTATGTATATTTCACATATATATTCTACTTTTTCACTTAAAATCATTCAATTTTCATTTAAATTATTTATTTAATTTATCAAATTTAATTTTAATTTATTTTATTAAATTTTTAAAAATTAAGAATGGTACAATTCCCTCCCCCTAAAGAAAATTTCGTCCTCGAAATTATCCAGTACCGTAATAAACTATCTAAATCTAAACATAATCTTAAAATATCTTATGAAATCAATCATCTAATCAAATTTTTAGTTCATCGAATTACATAATTTCTATACTCCCCTTAAGATTATTCTCAATTACCTTTTCGTAATTTCATAATTCATCATTATACTTCCTATTTAATCTAACAATCACAATAGATTATCATATCTTTAATCGAATTATTATTAGACAAAATTATTTCTTCTCTTTAGTATATATGCACCACATCTCCATTACACTCAAGATATTTGATCACTTCGTTATCTTAAAATACATTCTCATAAATTTAATCCACTTTCAAAGGTGAATACCTGATCTCCAAAGATGAAGATCCATTTTCAAGGGTGAAGACCCGATGCTAAGGATAAAGATCCAAGGTCCTAGAATGAAGATCCATTTTGAGGGTGAAGACCCACAATCCATTAAAGAATGGAACAACCAGAGCAGCAAGAATTCTCAACTGATAAAAGGTAAATCAAATTCAGCCTCGGGTCCAAGTACCCAAATCAAATTCAGTCTCAGATTTAAGTATCCAGTCTCGGGTCCAAGCACCTAAATATCAATCTCGGATCCAAGTATCTAGTCTCGGGTCTAAGTACCCAAATTTAATTCAATCTCGGGTCCAAGTACCCCATTCAATCTCGGGTCTAAGTACCTAGTCTCGGGTCCAAGTATCCAATTTAATCTCGGATCTAAGTACTCAATTCAGTCTCGGGTCCAAGTACCCAATTTAATATTGGGTCTAAGTACCCAATTCAGTCTCGGATCCAAGTATCCAAATAAAATTCAGTCTCGGGTCTAAGTACCCAATCTCGGGTCCAAGTACCCAATCTCGATTTTGAATACCCAAATATTTTTTCGATCAATAACCAAAGTCATTTTCAACCTCGGGTCAAGAACCCATCCTCATCCAAAATTTGCTCAAAGTCATGTTGCTTTTCACTCTCTTCAATGAAGTCTCAGATCGTTCAAGCAGGGGGCAAACTGTAGACCCTTAATTTTTTACCAGGTTCAGTCCAAAGATTTTAAAATAGTCCAAAATAATTTTTATGGTATTTATTATTTATTTTAATATTTATTTTAATAATATAATATTTATTTTATTTATTATTTATAATATTTATTATTTATTAGTTATAATATTTATTATATTTATTATATTATTTATATTATTTATTTTGATTTATTATTTAGTTTTAATAATATAATAATATTTTTTTTAATAAAAAATAAAATAAAAAGTAAAAAAAATTGAATGGATCGGCGAGCAACGTGTGGCAAGCAGCAATTGGCTTCATCGTATCCCGAGCCTTCCATTCTTGCTAGCGCAATTCTCGCCTCAACAAGCAGTTTTCGCCCAGTACAGCCCGCAGCTCCAGCAGCCTCGCCAGCCCAGGCCAACGTGCAATTTTTTACAAATCAGTGTTTTACTTGGTTTTAATTATATTGTCCTAAACAGTTTTATTTTCTTAACTAATTAGTATTAGATTTTTATTTTTTTATAAATAGGATGATTAAAAGACACATAGGGAGGACTTTTTCTTTGGACGGACTTTAGAATTTTTTTGGGGAGAATTTTTTTGGACTAGAAAACTTTTAAAAGAGGCAGAGGAGACGTTTTCTTGGCAGTAACGAGACTCTCAAACTTTGGGTAATTTTTAGCAAAAAGATTTTGAGCAAAAGATAAGAATCAAGGCAGCAAACAAGTAGTGATTGTCTTGGTATTCGTTACTCCAAAATTTTCAACTTAGGTATGTTTATCTAACTTTTTCATCAAAAATAATCTTCATCCATTAGCCATTGATCCATTAAAATTGATGAATTATAACTCTAAAAACTTATGCAATAATTCAATAAAAACCAAAGGATAATATTTTTTAATTTTTTTAAAAAAAGACACAGTAGCCTCACTTTGTTAAATATTATCACAGTAGGTGTTTTAATTTTAAAAACTTTAATTATGTTTTCATAAAGGTCCCAACCTAAATTCATTTAAAATCTCAAAATCCTAATTGCATGATATTAGCCCTAAACCCTAATTTAATTAACCTAAACCCTATTATTTTCTTAGAATTTACAAAACCCTAATCAATTTTTATTTTTACAAAAACCTTTACAGTAGCATAAATATTCTAAATAATATTTATATTAATTCCAAAACTCTAATTTAATATGTAAACTCTAAAATTATTCATTTATTTCTTTATTTAGTTCTAGATTTAATTATGTAGTTTATTATATGTTTTGATGATCAATTTATTTTTGATATTTACTTTGTTTAATTTATCATGGATAGATGTCCTTTATTATTATTATTATTTGTTTATTTGTTTATTAAAATTATAGGAGGTATGTTTCCATGATTGAGTACCTCATTAATTAATTTTCATGTAATTTAAATTATTTTTATATTTTGGGATTAATGTAAAGGATTCTTTTGGTGGTGTGAGCTGGGATTTTTGCCCCCACTCCCGGTGGAACGGTTCTTGCGACTTCGGCACTGTTTAGGCTCGGGGCCTTAAAGAACACAGACCTAAGTCCGAAAAAAATAAAGTCGCCACCCGGACGGGCCGGGAAAAAGAAAAGGGTGGATGACTCGATTTCTAAGGAATCCCCAACCTCTTAATGGGTTTGGAAAGTTGGGTACGTGTGGGGAAGGTGAGAAATGGCCCAGCACCCCCATAACGGCCGGTTCATTGGAACCGACCTCCTTTACAGGTCTTAATATTATAAAATTCTTAAATATAACAATATTATTCATATTACACACAATAATTAAAAGAAAGCATCAATATATTAAAATCAAAGCAAGGTCCAAGCAAAACAAATAAATAGACACCCACCCGAAGATGGAAACATGTCTTTACATCCCATGCCTAAATAGGACACCCACCAAAAGGTAGAAACATGTCCTTTACATAAGTTCTAAAATAGAAAAGCAATTTAAATTACATGATATTTAACTAATGAGGTACCCACCAAGTGGAAACATACCTCTTACCACATTTGGAAATTTAAATAAATTGATAAAATAAATAACCATTCACCATAAATAAATCATTCATCAGAGCTATTAATCAAAATATAAAATAAACATCCATCCATGATAAATTAAATAAATCAAGCATTGAAATTAAATAAATCAACCATCAAAAAATATAATAAACTATATAATCAAATCTAAACTTAAATAAAACAATAAATATATAAATTTAGGGTTTTAAAGAATTATCAATTGAATTTAGGGTTTTGAAATTTAGGGTTTTAGAAAGTAAAGTTTTATAATTAAGGTTTTGAAATTAGGATTTTTAGGGTTTTTGAAACTAGGGTTTTGGAATTAGGGTTTTTAAAACTAGTGTTTTGGAATTAGGGTTTTTAAAACTAGGGTTATGGAATTAGGGTTTTTGGAATTGACTTACTGCCTAAAAAACACAATTTTGGATTTGAAAAAATAAATTAATGTTTTGGAAAAATAATCAATATTTTGGAGTTTAATAATAAAATGGTTTAGGCTTTTGGATAAAAATAGTTTGAGGTTTTGAGTTTTAATGAAATAACATGTGGTTCTTGAAGTTAAAGTAAACAAGATAGAATTTAACAATTAATTGTTGTCTACTGGATAGTTTTATGTTTTATGAAATATGCCAGTGGGATTTTGAATACCAATTGATTAATGTGATAATTAAAGTTAACGATTAAAGTTATTAAAACAAAAACCAAAGCAAACGATTAAAGTTATTAAAACAAAAAAAAAATAATTTACTGCATGTTCAAAGATCAAGCTACTGTGTGTTCAAAGTTACTGCATGCACACATGTTCTTATTAATCAAAGAAACGAAACTACTATAAACATAAATAATTCATGATTAAAGATCAAACCTCCACTCGTTGGTTACTCTACAATTAACTTCTGGATGAACAATTAATAAAGACAGCACTACTGTCTTTGATGGATTGATTACCGATGAATGTTTGATGCTAATCTTTTTTGTTTATTGCCGTCTCTTTGCTATCTCGTTAATGTTCCTTGCCGTCCCCTCTTAATATCCTTTCTTATTAATGTTTTCTCCCCTTTTGAATTCTGAAACATTAATATTTATATTCGAAACTCACTCAGAATCCTTAACCTAATATAAAACAGTCCCTAAAACAAATTCTAGTTGAATTAGGAAACATATTGAACCCATGTCGACCTAGTTACCCTAGGTCAACATGAGACCAACCTCATGTCAACCTTGGGCTGCCCAAGTCAACATGAGGCATGCTCATGTCGATCTTGGGCTGCCAAGGTCGACATAAGGCATGTTCAAGTTGACCTAGCCTCCCAAGGTCGACATGAAGCATGCTCATGTCGATCTAGCTTGCCCAAGTCGACGTGAGGCATGCTCATGTCGATCTTGGGCTGCCAAGGTTGACATGAAGCATCCTAATGTCTCCAGGCCAGCCTCAATTAAATTACTCTGAATCGAAAAATTTTTAATTTGGGCCAATTCCACTTGGTTTTAGGGTTTTACAATCAAATATATGCCTCTTTAATCCGAACCGACTCCTTTTAAAATTATAAACTAGGTTTAAATATTTAAAGTCGGATCAAATTTATTTTGGCATCCTTTAATTAGGACCATATTAAATTGGGGTAAAAATTAAGGGTCTACAGTTTGCCCCCTGCTTGAACGATCTGAGACTACAGCAAAAGAGAGTGAAAAGCAATAAGACTTAATTTTTGAGATGGTTGAGGTTTTGTTTTGGGTTTGATTGGGGTACTTAGACCCGAGAATGATTTTGATATGGGTTCTTGGACCCAAGACTAGATTGAATTTGGGTACTTAGACCTGGGATTGGGTACTTGGACCCGAGGTTGATTTGATTTTGGTACTTGGACCCAAGATTGGATTTGATTTGGGTACTTGGACCCGAGATTGATTTGATTTGGATACTTGGACCCGATATTGAATTTGATTTGGGTACTTGGACCCGAGATTGAATTTGCTTTGGGTACTTGGACCCGAGATTGAATTGGATTTGGGTACTTGGACCCGAGATTAGATTGATTTGGGTACTTGGACCCAAGATTAGGTAGTTGGACCCGACAATGAATTTGATTTGGGTACTTGGACCCGATATTAGGTACTTGGACCCGAGCTTGAATTTGATTTGGGTACTTGGACCCGAGAATGATTTTGATTAACCTTTTATTAGTTGAGAAGTCTGACTGCTCCGGCCGTTCTATGCATTGTGGTTCTTCACCCTCAAAATGGATCTTCACCTTTAAAAATGGATCTTCCTTCTTTGAGATCGGGTCTTCACCCTTGAAATTGGATCTTCATCCTTTGAGATCGGGTCTTCACCCTTGCAAATGGATCTTCATCCTTTGAGATCTGGTTTTCACCCTTGAAAATGGATCTTCATCCTTAGAGATCGGGTCTTCACCCTTGAAAATGGATCTTCATCCTTTGAGATCGGGTCTTCACCTTTGCAAATGGATCTTCATCCTTTGAGATCAAAATTTCACCTTTGAAAATGGATCTTCATCCTTTGAGATCGGGTTTTTACCCTTGCAAATGGATCTTCATCCTTTGAGATCGAAATTTGACCTTTGAAAATGGATCTTCATCCTTTGAGATCGGAGTTTCACCCTTGAAAATAAATCTTCATCCTTTGAGATTGGGTCTTCACCCTTGAAAATGGATCTTCATCCTTTGTGATCGGGTCTTCACCCTTGCAAATGGATCTTCATCCTTTGAGATCGGGTCTTCACCCTTGAAAATGGATCTTCATCCTTTGTGATCGGGTCTTCACCCTTGCATATGGATCTTCATTCTTTAAGATTGGGTCTTCACCCTTGCAAATGGATCTTCATCCTTTGAGATTAAGTCTTATATTGGCTTCAGCTCTTCTAGCTAGACTGATCTTTTGTCATTTGCGTCATCATTCTTTTGATAGTTCTAATGTTCCATTCTTTTTGTTCTTCCTTTGCAAAAATTCAGCTATTTTTAATTGGACCTTATATCCTATCCTTGCCCTCCTGTGTGGCAAAATATTTATAAGTGAGTTTAAAAATATTTGGTATATAAACTTTAAAAAAATTGAAAAGGAGAAACTTTGCCCCCTGTGTAGGCTCAAACCAAAGATTTTTTTCCATGCAAGCTTTGATTGATGTTTTTCTTGTATATTTCTTTGCATAAGCACGTATTTCTTCTCTTTGCAAGATTACTGGAGCTTTCTCAAATAATGGGCTTTCCATGCCCCTCTGATTTGACATCTTTTTTTGATTCTTTACTTCATAGAGTGTTTGCTATTCATTTTGATAAAGAATAGACAATACAATATAAGAAAATGCGATGTGATATGCTCATGTATGCATGATATGCATGAATAATACTTACAATCATTCCATTGACTCACAGACCGAGGTGATTAGAAGAAGTGTTCTCATTGGTTCCTTTTTGACGCTCGTTCAAGTCTCGGATTGGAATGATCGAAAGCTTTGTATTTGGCTTTTATCTTCAAGATGATGAAAATATGAGTGGTGGAGACCCTAATCAGCAGCGTCAGGGATGCATCCATTTCCAACTATGTTTCAGCATGTCGGTTGATAGCTTCTTCATGACCTTGCCAATAATCATTCCCTTTGCCCAATGTGTCCTTTGGAGGTTCAACATACTTCCCTTAACTTGAAGGCTTTGTATGACAAAATATTTTTTGAATTTTTTTGAATTTTGATTTTGAAATCAAATGTTGGCTTTGCCAAATCAATGTCAATGTACCTCAGGACTTGATTTTCCAAATTAATATATCTATAACATGACAACCCTAGTTACCATACTAAACTCGGGAATCATTTCCATTTAAGCAAGAACCGTTGCACTTCAGATAGGCACATACACATTGCTTGGCCAAAGGTCTCATTTGAGTTTAAATATTGTCCATCTCATATGTTTGCTTATCCAAACTATCTCCACTAATAGACTCTACCTACCAAGAGAGATCAATAGGTCTTTGATAGGCTTGAAATGGGGTCTATAAGGGACATGGCTTAAAGTGGAGGCCATTTGTAAGTTAGAGCAGATGTGACACAATGGACAAACCCTCACACTACAAATTTCTTTTTGGAACTTTAGGCAGTTGGGAGCGATCTTGCTAGTCTCTAAATTCTTTCTGTCTTCTTGGCATTAATCTAGATCTTGATTAGGATAGTTTTTGCCCTCGCAAAAAGTTTAACACCTAAATATGTTTCTTTTCTTCTTTTCCCTTTTCTTTCCACTTTATTTTTCTTACTCTTCCCTCTTCTTTCTCTTTATTTTCCTTACTCTTCCCTTTCTTTGAGCATTTTATCATTTTGTCCTTCTTCCTTGTAGGACTGTTAAGTACAAAACTTTCAAGAACCGAATGGTCTTTCTCCTTTTTCTTTGATTTTGATTGAATCATTGGTTGGGTTGGACTAATTCAAGTCAAACTGTCCAAATGGAAGCCTTTTGCTGCTTAGGTAAAAGAGAACTCAGTTGGCTTTCTAAACCACCTTTTTAGGTTTTCTTTTCTTGTTGATTTTTTTCTTGTTGTTTTTTCTTTTCTTTTTCTTTTCTTTTTTCTTTTTCTTTTCTTTTCTTTTTCTTTTGTCCTTTTTCTTTTCTTCTTCTTCTCTTTTCTCTTCTCTCTTTTTTGTTTATTTTTATATTTTTTGCTTGGTTCTATCTCTAAAAGAGTTGTCTCGTTTGTACTAACTTGGGCTTCCAATAATGGATGAGTGGAGTAACATAAACCTTTAGAGATAAATCATTTGTTACTCTAATGATGATGTTGTTTTGATATATTGGAGATATCAAAGGAACTTCAACTACCCTTATGGTCTTGAAAACTTCAACTACCCTTATGGTCATGAAAACATCAACTATCTTCATGGTCTTGAGAACTTCAACTATCTTCATGATCTTGACCAATCATTGCTTTCTTTGATCTTCTTGCCACTTCATCTTAGTGATCACAACAGCTCAGGGTCGATTATTGGGGTTTTTAAGCCAATGAAAAGAAAGCTAAAACTTTATGAAGGCTCAAAGGGACAACTAGGGATTGATATTTAATAAGGTGGATACTAGTTGTTGGCTAACCAAACAATGCCTAGATCATTTCTCTCTTAAATAAGTAGAGTTCAATTTCGCCTCGAAAGCTTGTCAAAGCATGTTCTAAGACTGACTGGGACCTTGACAAAGGTAATTATGCAGGAGCCCTCTCAATGCTATAGAGCAATTCCCTCACCTAGTAAAGTTATTCGAGTCATGATGCATAAATATATTAATTCATGAATTATCAAGCTAGATTCCTCATTGGTTGAGCACCAAAATGAACAAAGACCAACAAAAATTTTGATGAAAGTAATTTTTCAAGCAACTTTAAATTTGAAAAACACAATAGTTCTAAAATATTAAAGAAAGTAAGATTAAAAAGCAACATTCAAGCTAAGGTCGACATCAACTATCTTCATGGTCTTGAGAACTTCAACTATCTTCATGATCTTGACCAATCATTGCTTTCTTTGATCTTCTTGCCACTTCATCTTAGTGATCACAACAGCTCAGGGTCGATTATTGGGGTTTTTAAGCCAATGAAAAGAAAGCTAAAACTTTATGAAGGCTCAAAGGGACAACTAGGGATTGATATTTAATAAGGTGGATACTAGTTGTTGGCTAACCAAACAATGCCTAGATCATTTCTCTCTTAAATAAGTAGAGTTCAATTTCGCCTCGAAAGCTTGTCAAAGCATGTTCTAAGACTGACTGGGACCTAGACAAAGGTAATTATGCAGGAGCCCTCTCAATGCTATAGAGCAATTCCCTCACCTAGTAAAGTTATTCGAGTCATGATGCATAAATATATTAATTCATGAATTATCAAGCTAGATTCCTCATTGGTTGAGCACCAAAATGAACAAAGACCAACAAAAATTTTGATGAAAGTAATTTTTCAAGCAACTTTAAATTTGAAAAACACAATAGTTCTAAAATATTAAAGAAAGTAAGATTAAAAAGCAACATTCAAGCTAAGGAAAGTTCATTGAGTTAGGCTTCTTTTCCTTTCACATCTTCAACATTCCCATCTTGAAAAGAGGATAAAACAAAATCTTCTTCCAATTCTTTTTCCACCATAAAGGTTGTTAGTGGTGGCACTCTTCCAAATTTAGGCAAAGGGTTATCCTTCGTATTGGGCTTATCCAGCTCGGGTAGCTTGCCACTATCAATCAAATCTTGGATCTCATGCCTTAATCGGGTACACCTATCAGTCTCATGTCCTTGAGTCTGATGAAATTGACAAAAAGCCTTAGTATCAAATTTTGGGGGTAATGGATTAGGCAAAGGTCGAGGAACCAATGGTTGTAACAACCCTTTCTTTTGTAGCTTGTCGAAGACCCAAGACAAAGGCTTCCCCATATCTGAAAACTGCCTTCTATTTGCTTGACCAGTTGTATTGACATCAACTTCTTTTTGTGTGCTTTGATTGCCCGACTGGTAATTCCCTTTCTCATTCCTTTTTATTGAAAAGCGATTCTTCTCCCTTCCCCACTCTTCAATTTGTAGACCAGCTTGGAGAAGATCTTTGAAAACCCTTATAAGGGTGTGAGACATCCTTTCATGGAGATTGGGCAGGACACCTCTCGCGATCATCCTTATTTGATCGGATTCATTGGGCCTCTTGTTAAGCAAAGCAGCCTTATTTCTCCATCTTTTCACATAGTCCACAAAATTCTCATTTGGCCTTTGTCTTATGGACTCTACTTCCATTAAGGTAACTTCCATCTCGACATTATACCCATATTATTGGATGAAGGCTTTGTAAAGTAGATCCCAACTCTTTTGTGTTCCTTCATCTAATGTATTGAACTAATTTTGGACAACAGGGTCCAATGAGAGCATGAAGTACCTTAGGGTTTGAGCCTTAGTAGCTCGGGCAGATTGCATGGCAGTGATATACTGCTTCACATGGAGATGAGGATTTTCGGTGCCTTTGTACTTTGCAAAAGATGGCATCTTGAACTTGTACGGGACTTCTTCATCTAGCTCAAACAATTTGTTGATCTCGGACACCTCTTCGGTTTTTAATTTCTTCTCAAATTTTTTTTTTCTAAATCAGCAATCATCTTTTCAACATCAGAAGTCTCGGTCTTTTCAATAGTTGCCTTCTTAACAACCTTCGGCTCCTTTTTGTCTTGAAGATCTTGGTAGTATTGAGCCCAATCATCATCATCAATGATCACCTTATCATCATCAAAAGCTACTTCATCAATTTTGACTTTCTTGATGCTAGCAGATGCTTCGGCATTGTTTCCTAAAATTGCAGCTAGTTGATTCTTTATGGTCTCGGCCATGGCCTCTTTTATTTCTTCCATCTTGGCATTGAGGGCATCATCCACCATTCTTTGAATTTGTTCGGGATCCATTATTTTTGGTGAGCAAGTGATTGAGTCGTTGCTAGATACTTCATCTCTAGCGTAGGTTTGATTGTCGTAAGCTTTTGAACTTTCGTAATCCAGGGCTGTGAGCCAGAAAGGATCAATGATATGAGATGCAAATGTATGCATGTATGCATGTATGCACAAAACAATCAACAAACAAGGACAAATAGGACGTTCCTTCCAACCTTATAACATCCATACACGAATGGCGAGTCTCTTTCCTAGGTATATAGTTAACAAAATACCAACATGGGGTATCTTGTTTTCAAATAATTCCCTCGGACGTTTCAACCAATAGTTATATTTTTGAAAATGGAAATCCATCCATGATAATTCCCATCAATTGGGTTTTAATCCATTCAACCAACCAAAGTAGCTTTTATGCTATATTAGATTAAAACTAAATTAAGAGGTTTATTATAGATAGATTTCTCACTTGAAAAAGGTAACTAATGATTCATGCCAAAAACAAGCCCATGGTTAATTTATTCTTAGTGTAAACTAGGCCCACGACTGATTTTAAGTATTTCATAATTGACCTCAATATTTTGCAAGCTCTTTGTAAGAAAAGGTTGGGTGAAAATAGTTTTGTTTCTAAGCCCATAGTAAAAGATTTTAGAAAAATGGATTTTGGGCTTAGTATTTGGGCCATGGGCCAAAGAATTTTTGATTTATTTTTAGAAAAGTCTTTTGTCCAAAGACCATCTTGAAAAATTTTGAAAATAGCTTTGGTCTTTTGGACTTTAAAGAAAAGTTTATTTTGAGCTTACAATATACTTAGGTCATATTAGAAAAAGAACAAACCAAATAAGCCATGATTTAGACTAAGATAAACTAACCATAGTCAAACAGCATGCATTTGGGGTAAAACCTAAGGAAAGTAACTAGGCCAATTACATGAGCTTTAATCTTTGGGTAAAAAGGCTTAGATTCCCATAGCAAGTATATACCAAATGGTACGAGGCAATGAGTGGTTATACCATGCTCGATCTCCATACATTGAGTGAAAGTATAGTATCTGTTGTCCCAAGATGGCAACCAAGAGGGGGGGTGAATTGGTTTTCTCAAGAATTAATGACAATTTAAAAAACTCAACAATCAAGAAATGCGGAATAGAGAGTTGGTTGAGTAATGGAAGAAAGAAAGAACACACAAGATTTATAGTGGTTCGGATTTACTTCAATCCTACATCCACTTCCTTAACAACTTGTTAAGGTTCCACTAATCTTTGAAGTTTTTACAAGCTTACTTCCAACTTTGGTGTTTTCACAAGTTCACACCTAACTTCACAAGTGTTTTTCTTAGGCTCACACTCACAACCCAAACAAGAGTTTTACAAGGCTTACTCTCTCAACCCAAGTGTTTCCCAAGCTTACACTCAAACTTATACAATGGTGTTTTCAATGCTAACACCTAACATACATTACAATTTAATTGTAAGTTTAAGTAAATGAAAATTTGTTGCTTGGCTATTACAATCTGATTTCTTGCTTATTCCTCTTTTTTGTTTTCTCAGAGAGACATTGTATTTATAGCCATTGTGGTCTTACTAGCCGTTATAGACATTAAGAATAATGTATTGGTAGATTAGACCTTCTTTACTTAAACTGCCCGAAGCACTTCGCGGTCGCCCTTCATGCAAGGATGGTCGCGCTCATGCTTCTCGCGGTCGTCCTTTAACAGGGGACGGTCGCTACTTTTGAAAAGACTTCAACGGTCGAATTTTAGTGCTCTGCAGCTGGAATCTTGCCCATGCTGTGTTTGTCGGACCGGCTTCTTGCCCAGCTGTGTTTGTCGGGACGGTCGCGCCTAGCAATGGTGCGGTTGCCCTTTTTGAATAATCAAGTGGGTTTATAACGGTCATATTACGTGTCATTCTCTGACAGGGCAAAATTGAATGTCCGCCATAATTTGAATGTCGCGGTCGCCCTATGTAGATTATCGCGGTCGAATTGAGAAACTCGCGTCGAACTTCTGGACGCTCCTGAGGACGCGAAACCTACTGTCTCTTCAAACAATTTCTTCTTGAATGGTAGAGCGGTCGCGATTCTGAATGGGGCGGTCGCTAATGTGATAAACGAGGTCGAGTCATTCACCGTTCTTGTCACCGCGAACCTTACTGTGATTGTAATGATTTAAGTTCCTTGAGTAGCGGTCGTGCAAATATTCGGACGGTCGCTATTCTGTAGGAGCGGTCGCGACATAGGTCGAACTTCTGACCGCGAAACCTACTGTGATAAGATTTCTTCTTTTAATTACATGGAGCGGTCGTATTCAGGTGAGGTGCGACCGCTATAAGTGTTCTGTTCACCTTATTTGAATTAACCTAATCCTGCAACAAGATTTCTCAAACACAAGTTAAATAGATCATCCATTTGAGTTGTCAAGGATCAAAATTAAGGTCATTTGTCTAACAATCTCCCCCATTTTGACTTTGACAATTTCAAATGGAATGATAAGAAAAATAATAAGTCTAAAATGCTCCCTCTTAACATATGCAACAATCATGGTTAAGAGCATTGTGATTATTAGATTATCTTGGTGCACATGTTATTGTTTGATGCAAACATTTTTTCTTATTTGCAAATGTTCAATAAATTTCAACAAGAAATTAACTCCCCCATAAACATTTTTCCCTAATTTGCAAATGTTCAAACAGATTGTTGTTCTTGTTCTTATTTCTCCCCCATAATTTTATTGACATTCCATTTATAATTTTCTCTCCCCCATTGGCATAGGCAAAATGAAATAAATGTTAAGCAAAATACAAATGGAAATATAAACATGGAAATATATAGATTGAAGTGGAGGAAAATACAAAACAAAAAGCAAATTAGCAAACATATGAAAATGCAAGCAAAAACAGACTAAAGCTAAGCTATTCTGAGTCATCATCTAACTCTAACTCTTCTTCAACTAAAGGAGCTTTCCCCTTATCTTGAGGTGCAACAGAGGCAGAGCTAGTGCTAATGGACTCTTCTTCTTCAGCAACGCTGTGGGTGTGATCACTTATATCCCAATCTTCAAGATTGCATTGAGGCAAGTCCAATTTGCCTTGCATATCATAAAGATCATGATGCATGTGGGATATAAGGTCTATCCTCTTGTTTAAGTGCTGGAATCTCTTGGAAACACTTTTCTTGAACTTAGTGAGTTTCCTTGAGAGAGTCTTGATAGCTTGGAGAATGAGTTGTGTGGAGGATGAAGCAGTTTCTTTAGCAGCTTTTGATGAAGTTGCTTTTGGTTGTAATTCTACTGCAACTTCTACAGAATCTCCCTCTTCCTCAATTGTATACCTTGGCCTTTTCTTTTGTTTATCCATAACTCCTTTCTTGCCATAGCAGTATACATATGACCCTTCTATCTTCCTTACACAACCAGCATGCTCTAAGTAATCCATTGTGATAGCATTGGAGGCTAGAGTGAAAGGGTTCCTCAAAGTAGCTAAGTTCAAATCATTCAGAAGGTTTAGGTGTCTAGCTATTTGAGTAACTTGAGAGGATAGGAAGAAGGTACCAGTTCTTGTTACAGCATGATGATAAAGAGTATCAATCAAGAACTTGGTGGTGTTTATTTTGATGTTGTGGGTGAAAGCATACAGAAATATAAGGTCTCTCTTGGTTACTTTCTCATTCCCATCTGCTCTTTGGTGAATGGTATAGGTGATAATCCTATGGAGCATCCAGTGTGTGAGAGATTTGATATGTCTGGCTTTAGATTCCTTTTCAAAAGAGGTTTCAATGGAAATTTCTCTCCAGAAATCAGAAAGTGTTGGGTTTGAGAAGATTTGGTCATTGTAGGAGGTTATACCTTCAGAGGGGAAGTCCCAAATGCTGCCAAAATCTTCTAGAGATAGGGCTTGGTATTGATCAAAGAGCTTAAATCTGACCCCATACCACCCTAGTGCAGAAATTGCACTCTTCTCTATTTGAAGAGACATTAAAAACTCCTTACTCAGACTAGAGTAGCCTACCTCTTCTGGAAAGACAAATTTTCTCCATCCAAGGACATCCAGCAATCTCTCAATTTCGTCCTTGATGTTCAAGGCAGAAAGCATCCCACCAAAAGGAGATTTGGTGCCTTCAACCTTCTTTCTCTTTAGCATGGCATACCTAACATCTTCTTCAGTGGTTTGATGGTGAGGTTTGTGAATTTTCTCACCTCTTTTAGATTGAGGAGGAGATGGAGGATCAACAATGGGTTCTCTAATGGTGACTCCTGGAACTCTCTTGGCTTGACCTTTTATTTTGGAAGTGATTTTTCTTTTGGGGGCCATTAGAACAGAAGAGAGTAGGAAAACAGAGAGTGATTGAGAAACAGATGATATTGAGAGGTTTTTAGGGTTTCAGAGGAAGGTTTGTGTGCTTTAATAGGCAAAATATCAGATAAACTGATGCAAAACACTCTTAAATAGATGGATTTAAGAAAATAGCCGTTTTTGACTGTTGAAAGTTAAGAGTTGCGACCTGTCACACAACCAACGGTTATAAATTTTCGAGCAGAGTGTACAGGGTGCGGTCGCAGATTTAACAAGGTGCGATCACGACTTATGATCTAGCGACCATTGTCAAGATAAGTATGCTCGCGAGTGAGGAATGTAACTGTAACGGTCGAAACTATTCAAATTGGTGCGGCCGCGCACAAATTTTCTCGACCGCGCACAGAGTCATTAGTTTGAATGAAACTGACAGACATGATAGCGACCGCTAACGAATACTGGAGCGACCGCGACATACTTAAAAATGAAAGATTCAAGGAAAGATGGAGAATATTTCTATTGTGTTAAGAAGCATTAAATTCATGCACATAGAAACCTTATTGATAGGCAATTAATTCAGAGTGTTTCCATCAATCATTCCTAAATTAAGTTTAATAAAATTAAGTCTATCTTCATTCAAGGGTTTTGTAAAGACATCCGCAAGTTGATTTTGTGTTTCAATAAATTCTAGAATTATGTTCTGATTTTGCACATTTTCCCTTAAAAAATGATGTCTAATATCTATATGCTTGGATCTAGAATGTTGTATAGGATTTTTAGACAAATTGATAGCACTAGTGTTGTCACATTTAATGGAAATATTGTTAAAACCTTACCATAGTCAAGCAATTGTTGTTTCATCCATAATACTTGTGTGCAACAAAAACAAGCTGCAACATACTCAGCTTCCGTTGTGGATAAAGCAACCGATGCTTGTTTCTTACTATGCCAAGAAACTAGACAATTACCAAGAAAGTGACATGCTCCTGTTGTGCTTTTCCTATCTAATATACTACCAGCGTAATCTGCATCTGAAAATCCTATAATATGAAATGATGTGTTTTTAGGATACCAAAGTCCTAAATGTATTGTACCACTCAAATATTTCAAGATTCTCTTAGTGGCATTCAAGTGTGATTCTTTAGGACTAGTTTGAAATCTAGCACAAAGACATACACTAAACATTATATCAGGCCTAGAAGCAGTTAAGTAAAGTAGTGATCCGATGATACCTCGATATTTCTTCTCATCTACTGCTTTACCATTTTCATCTTTACCTAATTTCAATGATGTGCTCATGGGAGTTTTGCTAGTTTTGCAGCCATCCATTCCAAATTTCTTGATGAGTTCTTTTGTATATTTGGATTGGTTGATGAAGATCCCATCTTTACATTGCTTGACTTGCAGTCCAAGGAAAAGCTTGAGTTCACCCATCATGCTCATTTCAAATTCCCTAGTCATACAAGAAGCAAATTCTTTGCACAAGGTTTCATTAGTAGCTCGAAATATTATGTCATCCACATAAATTTGTACAATCAAGATGTTATGCTTATCCTTTTTAACAAAAAGAGTTGTGTCTACTTTTCCTTTTGCAAAACCATTTTCAAGTAAATATGCACTAAGTTTGTCATACCAAGCTCTAGGTGCTTGCTTTAATCCATATAAAGCTTTGGTAAGTTTGAAAACATGATCAGGAAATTTGTAGTTTTCAAAACCAGGAGGTTGTTCAACATAAACTTCTTCATTTATGAGTCCGTTTAGAAATGCACTTTTAACATCCATTTGATAAAGCTTAAAATTCATATGACATGCAAAGGCAAGTAATATTCTAATAGCTTCTAATCTGGCTACTGGGGCAAAGGTTTCATCATAGTCAATACCTTCTTCTTGATTATAACCTTTGGCTACCAATCTTGCTTTATTTCTAATGATGTGACCATTTTCATCAAGCTTATTCCTATAAATCCATTTGCATCCTATTATAGAATGATCTATAGGTCTAGGAGTAAGTTGCCAAACATTATTTCTTTCAAATTGATTAAGTTCATCTTGCATTGCAGTTATCCAATTTTCATCATTTAAAGCTTCCTCAACAGTTTTTGGTTCAATTTGAGAAACAAAAGCAAAATTAACATCAACATGATTAATTTTAGATCTAGTAGTTACTCCCTTTGATGTTTCTCCAATGATGAGTTCCTTTGGATGATCTTTCTTGTATTGCCAATCCTTAGGTAGATCTTGAGTCTTTTCTTCAAGTTGATTGATCTTTGGAGCATCAATAGATTCAAGAGGTTCAAGAGTACCTGCAGGGTCATTGAAAGTAATACCTTTCTTTTGATCAAGTTTAGATGACTCATCAAATACAACATGCATTGATTCTTCTATAACTAGAGTTTTCATGTTAAATACCCTATATGCTTTGCTAAATGATGAATATCCTAAGAATATGCCTTCATCTGATTTGGATGAGAATTTTCCAAGATTATCCTTGGTATTCAATATGAAGCATTTGCATCCAAATACTCTAAAATATCCAATTCTGGGTATTCTTCCATTCCATAGCTCATAAGAAGTTTTATTAGTTAAATGCCTTTTATAAACACGATTTGCAATGTAACAAGCTGTATTAACGGCTTCCGCCCAAAAATAAGATGGTAAATCATATTCATTGAGCATTGTCCTAGCCATTTCGATTAAAGTTCTATTTTTCCTTTCAACTACACCATTTTGCTGTGGAGTTCTAGGAGCAGAAAAATTATGTGAAATGCCAAGTTCATTGCAAAAGTCTTCAAAATTTTCATTTTCAAATTCTTTGCCATGATCACTTCTAATAGATGTGATCACATATCCTTTTTCATTTTGAACTCTTTTTGCAAACGTTTTGAAGAAATTAAAGGCTTCATTCTTTTGAGCTAAGAAATTAACCCATGTGAATCTAGAGTAGTCATCAACAAGAACAAATGCATATGATTTGCCTCCTAAGCTTGTAACTCTATTTGGTCCAAACAAATCTAAATGAATGAGCTCTAAAGGTCTAGAGGTGCTTATAACACTCTTTGTTTTAAATGAGCTTTTGTGTTGCTTACCATGTTGACAAGGTTCACAAATTCTGTCTTTATCATATTTTAACTTAGGTAAGCCATCAACTAAATTCTCATTGCAAATATGTTTCAATTGATCCATACCAGCATGTCCTAGTCTTCTATGCCATAACCATGCATCATTATTAGTGGACATTAAACATGTATGATTTGAATGTATGCTAACATTGTAAGTGTTGTTTGTTCTAGTACCCTTAAATATGATAACATCATTTGAATTTGTGATTTTGCATTCCTTGGAATCAAACTTAACGAAGTATGCTTTATCACAAAGTTGACTAACACTTAGCAAGTTATGTTTCAAACCATCAACAAGCCATACATCTTCAATTAAATCCTTACCAATAGAACCAATGGAGCCAACACCAAGAATTTTACCTTTAGCATTGTTTCCAAAAGTTACATTACCTCCATGTTTATAGGTAATATTTGTAAAGAGCTTTGCATTTCCAGTCATATGCCTTGAGCATCCACTATCCACAAGCCATGTGCTTTCATTGATAGTAGATTTTAGGCATACCTGCAAGACAATTGTGATCATCTTCTTTTAGGTACCCACATGAAGTTGGGTCCTTGATGGTTAGTAGAAAGAGTGCCTTCTAAATTGAGATGAGCTTTTCTTATATAACAATAGAAGTTTTTGTGACCAAATTTCATGCAATATGTGCATTGCCATGGTGTTCTATGCTTCTGCATTTTTCTTTTTGCATTGTACATACAACTACAAGTATGTGATTTCTTTTGTGCAAGTTTAGTGAACAACAATGCATAGTTATTTTTGGCTTTATCTCCTAGTGAACCATAAGAAGTTCTTTTAGACTTGGTGCAAGCATTTTTGATATGAACATCAGAAATTTCAGTTGTAGATGCTTTCACAAATGTTGGTTTGCTAGGTGCAATGTTGGTTGAGCCATTGAATCCTAATCCATATTTCAAGGAAGGTGACCTTTGATTATTAATTAATGTGTTCAATGCTTCCTTTCCTTTATGAAATCTGGAAATTGATTCTTTTAGTTCTTTTAGTTCATGCTTCAATGCCTTATTCTCTTTAATCACTTTTTCTAAGTCATGTGAGCTTTTATTTAATTCTCCTATTGTATTCATCAAATGTTCATTTGAGGTTTTCAATTCTAAGGTAGAGTTCTTTAAGCATATAAAATCCTTTTCTAACTTAGAGTTTTTCTCTTTATAGAGCATCATTTTGGAGAAATATTTTTCTATTTTAGAATTCATGTGCTCAATCAAATCACTATCATCTATATCACTTATATCATCATGTGCTACAAGATCAAAGGATTGAGTACTTACCTCATTGGAGTCATCTTCAATAGCCATGAGACAAAGATTTGCAATTCCTTCCTCTTCTTCTTCTTCACTTGAGGAAGAGTCATCCCATGTGGCTTTGAGAGACTTTTTCTTTTCTTTATCCCATTTCCTTTTATTCTTTAATTTGTAGCAATCCGACTTGATGTGACCAGTTTTTCCACATTCATAGCATTTTATCTCATTTTTCTTTTCTTTATCTTTGAAGGAGAATTTAGGAGGTGTACCTTTGTTTGCTTGTAATCTTTTCTTCCTTTTCCATTCATTGATTCTTTTAGAGAACATTGCCATTTCATCTTCATCATCAGTACCTTCATTGCTTGAGCTCTCAGCTTCTTTGATTGCTTTGAGTGCAATTGGTTTTCTCTTTTCTTTCTCACCTTGATCTTCTTCTTTCTCACTGTGTAGCTCAAATGTGAGTAATTTTCCAACTAGCTCATCGGTTCTTAATGTGCTGAGATCATGAGCTTCTTCTATGGATGATACTTTGGATTCAAAGTTCTTTCTAGCTCTTAGGGCTCTCAAGATTTTGCTGTTTACATCACCTTGATCATATACCTTGCCATACTTCTTTAGTTCATTGACAATTGCAAGTAAGCGATTGGTCATGTCGGTGACATTTTCATTTGGTTTCATCTTGAATAGCTCATATTCATGAACATACATTTGTTTTTTGGTAAATCTCACTTGAGTCGTACCTTCATGGTAGTTTTCAAGTGTTTTCCAAATGCAATGTGCACAAGTTAAATGTTGAACTCTTCCGCCTTCTTCCCTTGAAATGGAATTCATCAAGATGGAAGCAGCTCTATTGTTCTTGAATCGATCTCTGACATTGCTAGTTGACCATTGAGCTTTGGGAAGTGGAACTTGAATACCGTCAACTTCGTGGGTAGGAGATTTCCATTCATTTTCCACGAAATCCCATAGTTCAATCCCTTCACTATCTAGAAACAAATACATTTTGTGTTTCCAGTATGAATAATCAGTTCCATCAAAGTAGGGTCTAAGAATAGAATTAAGATTTCCATGAGAGCTTGATGAAGAAGAAGTTGCCATAGTGGATCAGATTTCACAATTAAGTTTAAGAAATCTAAGGGCTCTGATACCAATTGTTGTCCCAAGATGGCAACCAAGAGGGGGGTGAATTGGTTTTCTCAAGAATTAATGACAATTTAAAAAACTCAACAATCAAGAAATGCGGAATAGAGAGTTGGTTGAGTAATGGAAGAAAGAAAGAACACACAAGATTTATAGTGGTTCGGATTTACTTCAATCCTACATCCACTTCCTTAACAACTTGTTAAGGTTCCACTAATCTTTGAAGTTTTTACAAGCTTACTTCCAACTTTGGTGTTTTCACAAGTTCACACCTAACTTCACAAGTGTTTTTCTTAGGCTCACACTCACAACCCAAACAAGAGTTTTACAAGGCTTACTCTCTCAACCCAAGTGTTTCCCAAGCTTACACTCAAACTTATACAATGGTGTTTTCAATGCTAACACCTAACATACATTACAATTTAATTGTAAGTTTAAGTAAATGAAAATTTGTTGCTTGGCTATTACAATCTGATTTCTTGCTTCTTCCTCTTTTTTGTTTTCTCAGAGAGACATTGTATTTATAGCCATTGTGGTCTTACTAGCCGTTATAGACATTAAGAATAATGTATTGGTAGATTAGACCTTCTTTACTTAAACTGCCCGAAGCACTTCGCGGTCGCCCTTCATGCAAGGATGGTCGCGCTCATGCTTCTCGCGGTCGTCCTTTAACAGGGGACGGTCGCTACTTTTGAAAAGACTTCAACGGTCGAATTTTAGTGCTCTGCAGCTGGAATCTTGCCCATGTTGTGTTTGTCAGACCGGCTTCTTGCCCAGCTGTGTTTGTCGGGACGGTCGCGCCTAGCAATGGTGCGGTTGCCCTTTTTGAATAATCAAGTGGGTTTATAACGGTCATATTACGTGTCATTCTCTGACAGGGCAAAATTGAATGTCCGCCATAATTTGAATGTCGCGGTCGCCCTATGTAGATTATCGCGGTCGAATTGAGAAACTCGCGTCGAACTTCTGGACGCTCCTGAGGACGCGAAACCTACTGTCTCTTCAAACAATTTCTTCTTGAATGGTAGAGCGGTCGCGATTCTGAATGGGGCGGTCGCTAATGTGATAAGCGAGGTCGAGTCATTCACCGTTCTTGTCACCGCGAACCTTACTGTGATTGTAATGATTTAAGTTCCTTGAGTAGCGGTCGTGCAAATATTCGGACGGTCGCTATTCTGTAGGAGCGGTCGCGACATAGGTCGAACTTCTGACCGCGAAACCTACTGTGATAAGATTTCTTCTTTTAATTACATGGAGCGGTCGTATTCAGGTGAGCTGCGACCGCTATAAGTGTTCTGTTCACCTTATTTGAAGTAACCTAATCCTGCAACAAGATTTCTCAAACACAAGTTAAATAGATCATCCATTTGAGTTGTCAAGGATCAAAATTAAGGTCATTTGTCTAACAGTATCCCTTACATAACACAACACGGGTAACACGGGCGTTCTAACTCATACACACGATGCAATCTAATATGATGTAATGGATAATATAATTATAAGAAAGAATAGAATAATATAAAGACCAATGGAATCAACTTCTCTTGTCCCTAGTGGAGTCGCCACTATGAGCAGGGATTTTTGCCCCCACTCCCAGTGGAATGGTTCTTGCGACTTCGGCACTGTTTAGGCTCGGGGCCTTAGAGAACACGGACCTAAGTCTGGAGAAAATTGAGTCGCCACTCGGATGGGCCAGGAAAAAAAAAGGGGTGGATGACTCGATTCCTAAGGAATCCCCAACCCCTTAATGGGTTCGAAAAGTTGGGTATGTGTGGGGAAGGTGAGAAATGGCCTAGCACCCCCACAACGCCTAGTTCATTAGAACCGGCCTCCTTTACAGGTCTTAATATTATAAAATTCTTAAATATAACAACATTATTCATATTACACATAATAATTAAAAGAAAGCATCAATATATTAAAATCAAAGCAAGGTCCAAGCGAAACAAATAAATGGACACTCACCCGAAGATGGAAACATGTCTTTACATCCCATGCCTAAATAGGACACCCACCAAAAGGTAGAAACATGTCCTTTACATAAGTTCTAAAATAGAAAAGCAATTTAAATTACATGATATTTAACTAATGAGGTACCCACCAAGTGGAAACATACCTCTTACAACATTTGGAAATTTAAATAAATTGATAAAATAAATAACCATTCACCATAAATAAATCATTCATCAGAGCTATTAATCAAAATATAAAATA
Source organism: Garcia nutans (assembly GCA_947685225.1). NCBI lineage: Eukaryota > Viridiplantae > Streptophyta > Magnoliopsida > Malpighiales > Euphorbiaceae > Garcia > Garcia nutans. The sequence continues at coordinate 21,977,674 of CANTUV010000005.1, forward strand.
AACATCCATCCATGATAAATTAAATAAATCAAGCATTGAAATTAAATAAATCAACCATCAAAAAATATAATAAACTATATAATCAAATCTAAAATTAAATAAAGCAATAAATATATAATTTAGGGTTTTAAAGAATTATCAATTGAATTTAGGGTTTTAGAAAGTAAAGTTTTATAATTAAGGTTTTGAAATTAGGATTTTTAGGGTTTTTGAAACTAGGGTTTTGGAATTAGGGTTTTAGAATTAGGGTTTTTAAAACTGGGGTTGTAACACCCCTTCCGGACCTATGAATAAGCCGAGGAGGAATGCTACATCGGGATACAAGCTCTGGTTATGTCAGCTTACTTAATGTTCCTTATAAAAATTTTTCAAAAATTTTGACGGAGTCTCCTTTAAAATTCTAGGTCCCAAGTGTCGACAAAACTGATTTTTCTTATTTTTGAAAAATACTTTGTTTCACAATTCAACTCAAGCACACTCTCAATAATCCACCCTTATAACCTCAACTACAATCCTGCAAGAAGAATTCACACTTCTATTTTCACAACCCAACTCAATTCAAAACCATACAGTTATTATACATTACTAGATTTACATGCTACATCAAGTTATCTCTTTGTATTGTTCAAATAAGTACATGTCAGTTTCTAATACCAAAATACAAAATGAAGAGCACCACCTAAGTTTGTTGATGACCAACAGATCGCAAGACTCCTCTGCTCGCTACTGGCTCCTTACTAATAACCTACGAGTTTAGAAGAAACTAAACTCACTAAGCATTGCTTAGTGGGTACTTTAACTAATTATGAAAAATAAATAATAAAAGCATAATGCACTTTTAAAAGCAATGAGTCGTATTGAAAAATAATATCACAGTAAAAACAATCCATACATGTCATATATTCAGTTATTATCATTTTATCAGTTCACTCCACAAGGTAATTTGGTAGACTAACGTATGGTAAGGAACTAACTGAAACAACTATATATATATTCTGTGGCTGTGGCCCTAAAAAAATTGCGGACCAAGCCCTGTGGAATCTGTGGCCGAAGCCCTTGGACCGGAGTCCTATATAACTCGGGCGATTTCCCTATATAACTCGGACCAAAGTCCTATATAGCTCGGGTCATCACCCTATAAAACTCGAACTGAAGTCCTATATTAAAGCAGCACTGCATATGGTATGATATATCATACCCTTACCCTGCTCAGTACTATCCCAAATACCCAGTGGAGCCAAAATTTCATGCCATTTCTTAATCGAATATGCATTATACAATTATCGGCTTATGTTTCTTATATTATTTCAACGTGAAATATCATATTTTGTCATTTTAATAACATATTATGCTCATTTATATGCATAAGGAATCAATCGGATTACTTTTGAAAAATGACCAAATGAATATTAGCAAAATGACCATATGAATAGTAAATTCTGGTTTTGGACTCAACTTGATCCTTATTTTGAAAAATTGTATAAAATAATCTACTTGACTAAAAACTCTAAAATTTTTACAGAATTTATTTTTACATATTAAAATCATTCCTTTAAAATTTCAGATCAAACTGGACACAAAATTTTGGTCAAGTAGTTCACCCAACCAGACTGCTCCAGTTGCCCTGCATCCTGGCAGCAGTTCTAAATTTTGTGAATTCCGTAATCTAAATTCAATCAATGTGGTTCCAAATTATTTTTCTCAAATACTAGACTCACTAAAAAAAACATATCCAAAATTCAATTGAAGATTATTTTTCTAAATTTTATTAAAAATCCGGAAACATGGCTGTCTTAGTCAAGGTACCTCCTAAAGCAGGTCTAACAGAAATAATTTTTCCATAATCATAACCATTCCGAATTCAACTAAAAATATTTTTCAGTCATTCTAGACGCATTGAGGCACAACATATCAAAAATTTGCTTCAATAAAATTTTTCTATATTTAATTAAAAATCATACAAATCACAGCATTTCACTAATTCTAAAACAGAAAAATTTCAAGAAAATGAACAAACAATTAGTTAAAGTACCAAACCTTGCTATTTCTTAGTCCTTTATCTATATCACTTCCTTTCCTTCCTTGTCTCCTTGATTTCCTATGAAATTTAACATCACATATACAAAGGTAAGAACCCTAGGTATAAACATAGTCTTATCTTATGATTTTTCTAATGGTTGCTAGCTTATTTTCACCATTAAACACCATTATTTCTTTTATCATATCCTTCAAATAATTATTTCTTGAATTTTCTCAAAATCTAGCTACATGAACCCTAATTTCAATCTCTTAAATTAACCATTAATCCAAGAAACTAAAACTAGAGATAGGTTTCTCTTACCTTATAATCTTGTTTGTCACCAAAATCTTCAACCAAAAGCCTTAAACTTTGGAAAAATCACCTCCTTCTTCCTTCTCTTATGGTTTGGACGAGTTCACCATGTAAGAGAGGGCTTTTATATTCTTTCCTTAACTTATTTTGATCCAAATGGCAGACAAGAGAGGTTAAGATGTGTTGGTGTAAGTGTTGGTTTCCCATTGGTACACTTAAGTGGGAAAATGGCTAATTTTCATTGGTCCAAATGTCTCTTTCTTTTATTTATTTATTTGGCAAGCCATTAGGCTTCCTTTTATTCATATTTTGATCCCCCTCAACTTTCTTGTGCTGTAATTTTATAGTCTAGGGTGTGAAAATACCAAAATACCCTCCATCGATTAATCGATTGTAACTTTTAAACCGTGCGTTTTCGAAAAAAATTGAAACCCACGGTTATGACACGAATAATCTCGAGAATATTCTTTCGGAGTTGGATATGGGCACTATTAAGAACTTTCGACACTTAATTTTTAAGTTTACACAGTTGCCCCTAACTTTTGAGAAATTTCCACTTAGGTCTTCGGCCTTTCAAAAAATTACCTTTAGGTCCCGTCAACTTTACGGGCCTCCTTTGCACACCGATTTTATTTTTTACTATCTCGAGCCTCTATTTGACCACTTATTTATGTCCTTCTTGCCTAATACTCGACTACCTAAACTTTGGGATGTGACAAGGGTTTTGGAATTAGGGTTTTTAAAACTAGGGTTTTAGAATTAGGGTTTTTAAAACTAGGGTTTTGGAATTAGGGTTTTTGGAATTGACTTACTGCCTAAAAAAACACGATTTTGGATTTGAAAAAATAAATTAAGGTTTTGGAAAAATAATCAATAATTTGGAGTTTAATAATGAAATGGTTTAGGCTTTTGGATAAAAATAGTTTGAGGTTTTGAGTTTTAATGAAATAACATACGGTTCTCGAAGTTAAAGTAAACAAGATAGATTTTAACAATTAATTGTTGTCTACTGGATAGTTTTATGTTTTATGAAATATGCCAGTGGGATTTTGAATACCAATTGATTAATGTGATAATTAAAGTTAACGATTAAAGTTATTAAAACAAAAACCAAAGCAAACGATTAAAGTTATTAAAACAAAAAAAATAATTTACTGCATGTTCAAAGATCAAGCTACTGTGTGTTCAAAGTTACTGCATGCACGCATGTTCTTATTAATCAAAGAAACGAAACTACTGTAAACATAAATAATTCATGATTAAAGATCAAACCTCCACTCATTGGTTACTCCACAATTAACTTCTGGATGAACAATTAACAAAGACAGCATTGCTGTCTTTGATGGATTGATTACCGATGAATGTTTGATGCTAATATTTTCTGTTTGTTGCCGTCTCTTTGCTATCTTGTTAATGTTCCTTGCCATCCCCTCTTAATATCTTTTCTTGTTAATGTTTTCTCCCCTTTTGAATTCTGAAACATTAATATTTATATCCGAAACTCACTCAGAATCCTTAACCTAATATAAAACAGTCCCTAAAACAAATTCTAGTTGAATTAGGAAACATATTGAACCCATGTCGACCTAGTTGCCCTAGGTCGACATGAGACCAACCTCATGTCGACCTTGGGCTACCCAAGTTGACATGAGACATGCTCATGTCGATCTTGGGCTGCCAAGGTCGACATGAGGCATGTTCATGTCGACCTAGCCTCCCAAGGTCAACATGAAGCATGCTCATGTCGACCTAGCTTGCCCAAGTCGACATGAGGCATGCTCATGTCGATCTTGGGCTGCCAAGGTCGACATGAAGCATCCTAATGTCTCCAAGCCAGCCTCAATTAAATTACTCTGACCTTTTTTAACTTATGAATAGAAAAAATTTTAATTTGGGCCAATTCCATTTGGTTTTAGGGTTTTACAATCAAATATATGCCTCTTTAATCCAAACCGACTCCTTTTAAAAATTATAAACTAGGTTTAAATATTTAAAGTCGGATCAAATTTATTTTGGCATCCTTTAATTAGGACCATATCAAATTGGGGTAAAAATTAAGGGTCTACATGTGGGTGTTCTATTTAGTTTTAGACATTGGATGATGTAAGGACATATTTTCATCCTCAGATGGGTGTCCATTTATTTATTTTATTTGAACATTGCTTTGATTTTAATATAATGATGTTTTATTTTTAATTATTGCATGTAGTATGGATAATATCATTATATTTAAGAATTTTATAATATTAATATCTTAAAAGAAGGTCGGTTCCAATGAATCGGGCATTGTGAAGGTGCTGGGTCATTTCTCACCTTCCCCACACATACCCAACTTTTCGAACCCATTAGGGGATTGGGAATTCTTTAAAAATTGAGTCATCCACCCTTCTTTTTCCCAGCCTATCCGGATGGCGACTCCATTTTCTTTGAGCTTAGGCCCGTATTCTCTAAGGCTCTGAGCCTAACAGTGCCGAAGTCACAAGAACCATTCCATACGGGAGTGGGGGTGAAAATTCCCTCTCATAGATACCTCAAATTGTTAAGTATCATGTAATTCGATTTATCTTTAATCTTTGGACCTATGTAAAGGATACGTTTTCACCAATTGGTGGGTATCCTATTTTCTTTATTTTCTTTTGGATATTGGATAATTGTAAAGGCATGTTTTCATCATTCGATGGGTGCCTATTTGTTTGTTTTGTTTGGACCTTGCCATGATTTTTAATAAAGTATTTATGTATTTTATTGATCGCATATAGTATGGATAATATTGTGTTAATTATGAATTTTATAATATTAAGACCTAAAAAGGAGGTTGGTCCCAATGAACCTGGCATTGTGGGGTGCTAGGCCATTTCTCACCTTTCCCACACGTACCCAACTTTCCAAACCTATTAGGGGGTTGGGGATTCCTTAGGAATCGAGTTATCCACCCCTTTCTTTTTCCCATCCTATCCGGATGGCGACTCCATTTTCTCCAGACTTAAGCCCATGTTCTCTAAGACCCTGAGCCTAATAGTGCCGAAGTTGCAAGAATCATTCCACGTGGGAGTGGAGGCAAAAATTTTCGCTCACACTATGATTCAAGAATAATGTTAATAAATAATGTTTTGGACTTAACTAATCATTGTTAATTGCTACTGTGATAATAAAACACAATGTTAATAAAATAAATAACCACTGTAAATTTAAAGAAAGTTAAATAAAGAACTTCAAACCTCTGTTGTTGGCTCCACCAATATTTTACGTTGATCCACACTTTCTACTTGCACCAGTGTTGAATCTTGGTTGAGCAAAGTGAAGGCATTGTGCACTACCTTCTTGTTGTGTGATGATTACTTGATATTGACTGTTGATGACGGTCAGTATTCTATGTATTTTTCTTTGCTTTGGTTATTTGTTGCTTTTTGATAATTCTAGCTACCTCTCTTTTATTAATTGATGCTAGGGTTTAATAATAACTACCCCTCGCTATTAAGTGATGCCCATTGTTTAATTTTTAAACATGTATTTATAGGAATAGATTAGGTTAAAACCAATGAATATCGAGCTAAATTTGAGCTTAATCCAGATTTCTAATTTAAGCACGAATCAAATTAAGTCTAAAATAGGAACCATGTCGAATTAAAATCAATTTATTTCGATATGGAACTTGTCGATATGGATGGACCAACCATATCAAATTGGATATGGACCAACCATATCAAATTGGATTGTATCCAATTCGATATGGATGGTGTCCATATTGAGTTGGATGCATTCCAATTCGATATGAAACATCCATGTCGAATTGGAAGGCATACAATTTGATATGGAGCCATCCATATCGAATTGGATGAGTCCAATTTGATATGGTTGTTGTCCATATCGAATTGGGCAGACCTAATTCATCACAACATGGCCCATGTCCAATTATGATGAACCAAACCCATTTGAACTCTGGAACAGACCATTTTAGGGCTTTAAAGTTTGAACTATCTTATTTTAGGCTTTTAAAATTGGACCAACCTAAATCAAAGCTATAAAGTATGTTTAAGCTTTTAAAATCATATCAAATTAGGCTTGGCCTTCTTTAATTGGGATTGGACTAGCTCAGAGCCAAAATTAAGGGTGTACACATGCACACTATGATTATAAGCAAACTCCACATGTGGCAAACATTCTTCCCAATTCTTTAAATTCATTTGATTAAGGCCCTCAAATGTGTTGACAAAATCCTATTTACCACTTTTGTTTGTCCATCTATTTATGGATGACAAGTGGTTGAATATAAAGTGTTTTCCAAAAGTGGCTAAGGAACTTCACATCCCTATCATTCATAACTATTTTTGGGATGCCACGTAATCTTATAATTTCTTTGAAGAACAACCCCACAACGTATGTTGCATCATCAATTTTATCGCATGGAATGAAATGCTCCATCTTGCTAAACCTATTCACAATAACAAAAATAGAATCTCTACCCCCCTTTAGACTTAGGTAAACCCAAGACAAAGTCCATTGACATATCAACCCAATGTTCATTAGGTATAGGGAGAGGTTTATACAGCCCATGAGGCATCACTCTAGATTTTGCTTGTTTGCATGTAATACATTTCTCACATATCCTCTAAACGTCTCTTTTAATTTGTGCCAAAAGAAATTCTCACTTAGCACATCTATAGTCTTTTTAATTCCAAAATGTCCCGTCAACCCACTACTATGTGCCTCTCTCACAAGTAATTCTCTCATTGAACATTGAGGAACACACAACTTGTTTTCTTTGAAAATAAAACCATCATGCCGATAGAGTTTGTCAAACCCACCTTTCTCACATTCCCCATAAATAATAGCAAAATCAAGGTCAGAATTATGCAAATCTTTAATGTATTTAAAACCTAATAATTTTGCATCAAGTGTAGAAATTAGAGCATACCTTCTAGAAGAGCAACAACAACCATATTTTCCTTACTTTGTTTGAACTTAATGATATAAGGAAAAGATTCAATAAATTTCACCCATTTTGCATATCTTTTACTCAACTTTCCTTTTCCTTTGAGATACTTCAAGGACTCATGGTCAATGTGGATTATGAATTTCTTATAATAAATATATTGCTCCCATATCTTTAAAACTCACACTAAAACAATAGAACTCATTGTCATAAGTAGGGTAATTTAACTTGCTCCACTTAATTTCTCACTAAGGAATGTAATTGGCTTACCTTCTTGCATTAAAACTCCACCAATACCTATGCCACTTGCATCACACTCAATTTTAAACGTTTTAGAAAAATTAGGCAAAATAAGCAAAGGTGCTGAACTAAGTTTATCTTTAAGCAAGTTAAAAGACTCATCTTGTTCTTTACCCCACTGACATCCCACATTTTTCTTAATGCATTCAGTCAAAGATGCAGCAATTGTAGAGAAATCCTTAATGAATCTCCTATAAAAGGTAGCAAGACCATGAAAACTTCTTACATCACTGACACTAGTGGGTTTTAGCCATTCCCTAATTACTTTCACTTTTTCTTGATCAACATATATTCCTTTATCATTAACAACATAACCAAGAAAAGTAATTTCATTAGTGCAAAAGATGCATTTCTTTAGATTAGCATAATGTTAGATAGCAATAATGTAATTTAAATTCAATAATATTAATCAAAATAATAACAATAATAATGTCAGATAAAGTTTAGAGAGCCTAAGAATGTGTAGGTTGAAGCACATTGAATTTCAATGTTGTCCTTTGAGAGGAAATGACTTGTTTTCACTGAGTAAATAATTAACCACATTTCTCTTGCAAGATACTTCAATATGTTGAAATTCTTGTGTGTAGCTAAGAATTCTTCAAATTGGTTATTCTCAAAGCTCAGATATAATAGTTTTTCAAAAAGGAATTAGCATTGATTAGTAAAATAAATTGCTAAAGAATTTTATAAAAGGAAAATGTGGAGTTTTTATGTATCTTTTCTTTTTAATGTATTAAACGATAAAAAGAAGAAGGAAGAAAGGTTTAAGTTAAAATGAAAAGATATGGCTAAAAAAATAGGGAAAATGAAGGAGAAAAAATAACCATATTTATCTTATTTTTAGAGAAATAAAAATATATTAACATTAACTGAAAGCCAGATCCCTATAATTTAGGAACTATATCTTTACCAATTAAAAATAAATGTTTAATCAAAAAATAAAATTTCTAACACAAATCACTTACTACCTTCTCAAGATTGATGGCTTCATCTTGATTCTTAAACACGAATTAAGAATATGATAATTTTTTTTTAATTTTAATAATAAAGTTTTGCTAATAGTGTTTTATAAGGGAGTTTAATGAAATTGTTATTTTTTATTGTCTTATTCTAATTTGAATTATCGAATATCCAATTTTGAGCAAAAAAATATCATATTTGGCTAGAAATCTTATTCTAAATAATATTCTAACAATTAGTTGTATTATTGATATTATGGAGATAAGTTGCAAGAATAATTGAGTTTAATACTTGCATTCATCTTATTATTAAAAATAATAAGCTGAAGAAAGGTGGTAGTAATAGAATAATTATTAAATAAATATTTTAACTTCTAGTAAATATTATATATGTATGTAAATGCATCTATTTTTTTTTTAAAAAGTACCCATATAAAGGAATTTGAAATAATTTTCTGCTAAATAAAAAAATAAATTTGAAAATATAGATTGTTTGTTTGGTATTATTTTTGTTTTTAATTTTTTGTTTTTATCTTTCCATAATAAAAGTTTATAACTTGGAAAACAAGTCAGTGAAATATAGAAAAAGTAAATATTTTTATGGTTTCCCTTATTGTGATACCTCATTTTTTTAATTTTACAACACTAAATAATAAAAGAGGAAATTATATCATATACTGTGTTTTAATTTATTATTTTCAATTTTTCTTCTCATTATCTTTTTTTTTTACATTTAACTTTTTATTTTTAAACTTTATCTATTTTATAAGTTTTTTTTTCAAATTTGTGGTATCTTTCCTTTTTCTTTCTTTTTGATATTCTTCTTATGCTTTTTTCATTTTTCTTTCAATTTTGTAGTACGCTTTTCTTCCTTTTTTTTTCAATTTTGTAGTAATCAAAAAATAAAATTTCTAATACAAATCACTTATTGACCCTCTCAATATCGATGGCTTCATCTTGATGCTTAAACACAAATTAAGAATACAATAATTTTTTTTATTTTAATAATAAAGTTATGCTAATAATGTTTTATAAGAGAGTTTAATGAATTTGTTACTTTTTTATTGTCTTATTCTAATTTGAATTATCGAATATCCAATTTTGAGCAAAATAAAATATCATATTTGGCTAGAAATCTTATTCTAAACAATATTCTCATAATTAGTTGTATTATTGATATTATAGAGATAAGTTACAACAATAATTGAGTTTAATACTTGCATTCATCATATTATTAAAAATAATAAGCTGAAAAAAGGTGATAGTATTAGAATAATTATTAAATAAATATTTTAACTTCTAGTAAATATTATATATACATGTAAATGCATCTATTTTTTTTTTAAAATATGTACCCATATTAAGGAAATTGAAATAATCTTTTGTTAAATAAAAAAATGAATTTGAAAATATAGATTGTTTGTTTGGTGTTATTTTTGTTTCTAATTTTTAATTTTTATCTTTACATAATAAAAGTTTATAATTTGAAAAACAAGTCAGTGAAATATAAAAAAAGTAAATATGTTTATGGTTTCCCTTATTGTGACACCTTATTTTTTTAATTTTACAACACCAAATAAAAAAAAAGAGTAAATTATATCATATACTATGTTTTAATTTATTATTTTTAATATTACTTCTCAATATCTTTTTTTTTTACTTTTAACTTTTCAACTTTCAACTTTATCTATATTATAAGTTTTTTTTTTCAAATTTGTGGTAACTTTTTTTCTTTCTTTTTGATCTTTTTCTTATACTTCTTTTATTATTCTTTCAATTTTGCAGTACGCTTTTATTCTTTTTTTTATTATTATTTTGTAGTAATCAAAAAATAAAATTTCTAACACAAATCACTTATTACCCTCTCAAGATCGATGGCTTCATCTTGATGCTTAAACACAAATTAATAATACGATAATTTTTTTTATTTTAATAATAAAGTTTTGCTAATAGTGTTTTATAAGAGAGTTTAATAAAATTGTACTTTTTTTATTGTCTTATTCTAATTTGAATTATCGAATATCCAATTTTGAGAAAAAAAAATCATATTTAGCTAGAAATCTTATTCTAAATAATATTCTCATAATTAGTTGTATTATTGATATTATAGAGATAAGTTGCAACAATAATTGAGTTTAATACTTGCATTCATTTTATTATTAAAAATAATAAACTGAAGAAAGGAGGTAGTAATAGAATAATTATTAAATAAATATTTTAACTTCTAGTAAATATTATATTTGTATGTAAATGCATCTATTTTTTTTTTAAAAGTACCCATATAAAGGAATTTGAAATAATTTTCTGCTAAATGAAAAAATGAATTTGAAAATATAGATTGTTTGTTTGGTATTATTTTTGTTTCTAATTTTTAATCTTTATCTTTTGATAGGTTGCAAATCTGACATATTTGTTACCTTATTTTTGTGCTTAATTGATGTTATTTATATTGAAAAGAAGAGCTTTTACTTAGTTTTTATTATTTTGGGCAGGAATGGTGGATTTGCAATAGAGAGGCTTATTTGGAGTTTGATTGGAAGTATTGGAGCAAAATGGCATGGAGCTGAATTTTCTTTGTGGAGGCAGATTGACAGCAGAGGCCTTAGCCTTGCCCAAGGCTAATGGCCAGGCAGACCTGAATGGGCTGATTTAATTAAAGTGGCGGGCCCATACGATTTTGTTGTATTGGAGGACTTCTAAACCGACTTGTAATAGGATTTAAGTAGTTTTTAGTGGGCCTTTTTGTTATATTAGGATGGCCCCACCCTTTATTAAGTATTTAAGTTATTTTTAGGGTTTTGGGATGACACTTTTTACCTCCTCTTTGATTATTCCGAGTTTACATTATCTTTTACAAAATTTTTGTTGTTCTTCCATGGCCGTGCTTGGCTAAACTCTTTATTTCAGTCAAGGATTAATTCAAGGTTGAAGTTCTTAAGATTGTGAGGTTTGATTGTGCCTAATTATTCTTTTTGATTCTTTTGCATTCATACTTTTACTGTGGCTTATTGGGAAAATCCATCCTTAATGTATTTTTATTAGTTGATTGATCTGGCCAATTGATTAATTGATAGGATACATATAGCTAATCAATGAGATTAAATCCGTAATTATTTATTCGAGTTGATACAAGTGGCAATTGGTATAACTTGATTGTGACGGGCTTTTGGGTTATATTAAGTAATTGTATTATCTAATCTAAATGAATCTCGCTAGTAGGTTTGTTGGTTAGGGAAAGGTCTTTCTAGTATTCATTGCAATCAATAAATTAAATCGTGTCGCTAGTATTAGGGTTGTTTATTGGTTAGGGGTTATTCATAGCGCTATGTCTTGCTTAACCTATTCAGAACGGAAAGATTGGTCGGAGACGCTAGCTTGAAGGCTATAACTTGTCTGTGAATATGAATTAAAAAGATTATTTTTAGCCCGTGATCAATCCGTGAGAACTTCATACCGCGAATCGTCCTTGACTGAGTTCACTTCCATTGATTTTAAGTTTTAATTATTTTTCTGCTGTTTTAATTTATTTCTTAATTAATCTTGCTATTTAATTTCGTCCCTTTTTACCTAAGCTATTTCCCCCATTTTATTTTTAATTTTCACTCACAGCAGGTAGCACGTCTGGTTAGCCTTGGGCAAGGCTAGTCCATTGGGTTCGACCCTTCTCTCCCTATTTACAAGTTTTCTTTTGTAGGAAGAGCAGGTTTATTATTTTTGGTGGATTCGACGCCCATCATCTTTCCATAATAAAAGTTTATAATTTGAAAACCAAGTCGGTGAAACATAAAAAAAGTAAATATTTTTATGGTTTCCTTTATTGTGACACCTCATTTTTTTAATTTTACAACACTAAATAATAAAAGAAAAAATTATATCATATACTGTTTTTTAATTTATTATTTTCAATTTTACTTCTCATTATCTTTTTTCTTACTTTTAACTTTTCATTTTTTCAATTTTATCTATATTATAAGTTTTTTTGTTTTTCAAATTTGTGGTACCTTTTCTTTTTCTTTCTTTTTGATCTTCTTCTTATGCTTTTTCCATTATTCTTTTAATTTTGTAGTACGCTTTTCTTCTTTTTTTTTTGTTCAATTTTGTAGTAATCAAAAAATAAAATTTCTAACACAAATCACTTATTGACCCTCTCAAGATCGATGACTTCATCTTGATGCTTAAACACAAATTAAGAATACGATAATTTTTTTTATTTTAATAATAAAGTTTTGCTAATAATGTTTTATAAGAGAGTTTAATGAAATTATTACTTTTTTATTATCTTATTCTAATTTGAATTATCGAATATCCAATTTTGAGTAAAAAAAAATCATATTTGGCTAGAAATCTTCTTCTAAGCAATATTCTCATAATTAGTTGTATTATTGATATTATAGAGATAAGTTGCTACAATAATTGAGTTTAATACTGGCTTTCATCTTATAATTAAAAATAATAAGCTGAAGAAAGTTGATAGTAATAGAATAATTATAAAATAAAAATTTTAACTTCTAGTAAATATTATATTTGTAAGTAAATGCATCTAATTTTTTTTTTTAAAAAAGTAAACATATAAAGGAATTTGAAATAATTTTCTGCTAAATAAAAAAATGAATTTGAAAATTTAGATTGTTTGTTTGGTATTATTTTTGTTTCTAATTTTTAGTTTTTATCTTTCCATAATAAAAGTTTATAATTTGAAAAACAAGCCAGTGAAACATAGAAAAAGAAAATATTTTTATGGTTTCCTTATTGTGACACCTCATTTTTTTAATTTTACAATACTAAATAATAAAAGAGGAAATTATATCACTTACTGTATTATAATTTATTATTTTCAATTTTACTTCTCAGTATCTTTTTTTTACTTTTAACTTTTCATTTTTCAACTTTATCTATATTATATGTTTTTTTTTAAATTTGTGGTATCTTTTCTTTTTCTTTCTTTTTGATCTTCTTTCTTATGCTTTTTCCATTTTTCTTTCAATTTTGTAGTATGCTTTTCTTCTTTTTTTTTTTTTTTCAATTTTGTAGTAATCAAAAAATAAAATTTCTAACATAAATCACTTATTGGCCCTCTCAAGATCGATGGCTTCATCTTGATGCTTAAACACAAATTAAGAATATGATAATTATTTTATTTTTATAATGAAGTTTTACTAATAATGTTTTATAAGAGAGTTTAATGAAATTGTTACTTTTTTATTGTCTTATTCTAATTTGAATGATCGAATATCCAATTTTGAGAAAAAAAAATATTATATTTGCCTAGAAATTTTATTGTAAGCAATATTCTCATACTTAGTTGTATTATTGATATTATAGAGATAAGTTGCAACAATAATTGAGTTTAATACTTGCATTCATTTTATTATTAAAAATAATAAGCTGAAGCATGGTGGTAGTAATAGAATAATTATTAAATAAATATTTTAACTTCTAGTAAATATTATATTTGTATGTAAATGCATCTAATTATAAAGGAATTTGAAATAATTTTTTGCTGAATGAAAAAATGAATTTGAAAATATAGATTGTTTGTTTGGTATTATTTTTGTTTCTATTTTTTAGTTTTTATCTTTCCATAATAAAAGTTTATGATTTAGAAAACAAGTCGGTGAAACATAGAAAAAGTAAATATTTTTATGGTTTCCTTTATTGCAATACCTCATTTTTTAAATTTTACAAACACTAAATAATAAAAGAGGAAATTATATTATATAATATTTTTTTAATTTATTATTTTCAATTTTACTTCTCATTATCTTTCTTTTTACTTTTAAATTTTTATTTTTCAATTTTATATATATTATAAGTTTTTTTGTTTTTCAAATTTGTGGTATCGTTTTTTTTCTCTCTTTTTGATCTTCTTCTTATGTTTTTTCCATTATTCTTTTAATTTTGTAGTGCAATTTTCTTCTTCTTTTTTTTTTTAATTTTGTAGTAATCAAAAAATAAAATTTCTAACACAAATCACTTATAGACCCTCTCAAGATCGATGGCTTCATCATGATGCTTAAATAGAAATTAAGAAAACAATAATTTGTTTTTTATTTTAATAATAAATTAAGTTGCTAATAATGTTTTATAAGAGAGTTTAATGAAATTGTTACTTTTTTTATTATCTTATTCTAATTTGAATTATCTAATATCCTATTTTGAAAAAAAAAATGTCATATTTTGCTAGAAATCTTACTCTAAACAATATTCTCATAATTAGTTGTATTATCGATATTATAGAGATAAGTTGTAACAATAATTGAGTTTAGCACTTGTATTCATCTTATTATTAAAAATAATAAGCTAAAGAAAAGTGGTAGCATTAGATTAATTATTAAATAAATATTTTAACTTCTAGTAAATATCAAATTTGTATGTAAATACATCTAATTTAAAAAAAAAAAAAGTACCCCTACAAAGGAATTTGAAATAATTTTCTGCTAAATAAAAAAATGAATTAGAAAATTTAGACTGTTTGTTTGGTATTATTTTTGTTTCTAATTTTTAGTTGTTATTTTCCCATAATAAAAGTTTATAATTTGAACAACAAGTAAGTGAAACAGAGAAAAAGAAATTATTTTTATGGTTTCCCTTATTATGATACCTAATTTCTTTAATTTTACAATACTAAATAATAAAAGTGAAAATTATATCATATATTTTTTAATTTATTATTTTCAATTTTACTTCTCATTATCTTTTTTTTTTATTTTTAACTTTTAAATTTTTAACTTTATCTATATTATAATTCTTTTTTTTTAAATTTGTGGTATCTTTTCTTTTTCTTTCTTTTTCATCTTCTTATGCTTTTTTCATTATTCTTTCAATTTTGTAGTACGATTCTCTTCTTTTTTTTTTTTTTTGAATTTGTAGTAATCAAAAAATAAAATTTCTAACACAAATCACTTATTGACTCTCTCAAGATCGATGGCTTCATCATGATGCTTAAACACAAATTAAGAATACAATAATTTTTTTTATTAATAATAAATTTTTGCGAATAATATTTTATAAGAGAGTTTAATGAAATTGTTGCTTTTTTATTGTCTTATTCTAATTTGAATCATCGAATATCCAATTTTGAGCAAAAAAAATATCATATTTGGCTAGAAATCTTATTCTAAGCAATATTCTTATAATTAGTTGTATTATTAATATTATAGAGATAAGTTGCAACAATAATTAAGCTTAATACATGCATTCAACTTATTATTAAAAATAATAAGCTGAAGAAAACTGATAGTAATAGAATAATTATTAAATAAATATTTTAACTTCTAGTAAATATTAAATTTGTAAGTGAATGCATCTATTTTTTTTTTTTAAAAAGTACCCATATTAAGGAATTTGAAATAATTTTCTGCTAAATAAAAAAAATGAATTTGAAAATATAGATTGTCTGTTTGGTGTTTCTTTTCTTTCTAATTTTTATTTTTTATCTTTACATAACAAAATTTTATAATTTGAAAAACAAGTAAGTGAAACAAAGAAAAAGTAAATAAGTTTATGATTTCCCTTATTGTGACACCTCATTTTTCTAATTTTACAATAGTAAATAATAAAAGAGGAAATTATATCATATACTGTTTTTAATTTATTATTTTCAATTTTACTTCTGATTATCATTTTTTTACTTTTAACTTTTCATTTTTCAACCTTTTCAATATTATAAGTTTTTTTTTTTTGAAATTTGTGGTACCTTTTCTTTTTCTTTCTTTGTAATCTTCTTCTTATGCTTTTTCCATTATTCTTTCAATTTTGTTGTACGATTTTCGCTTCTTCTTTTTTTTTTTAATTTTGTACTAATCAAAAAATAAAATTTCTAACACAAATCATGTATTGACCCTCTCAGGATCGATGGCTTCATCTTGATACTTAAACACAAATTAGGAATATGATAATTTTTTTATTTTAACAATAAAGTTTTGCGAATAATATTTTATACGAGAGTTTAATGAAATTGTTGCTTTTTTATTGTCTTATTCTAATTTGAATTATCTAATATCCAATTTTGAGCAAAAAAATAATAATATTTGGATAGAAATCTTATTCTAAGCAATATTCTCATAATTAGTTGTATTATTGATATTATAGAAATAAGTTGCAACAATAATTTAACTTAATACTTGCATTCATCTTATTATTAAAAATAATAAGCTGAAGAAAGGTGATAGTAATTGAATAATTATTAAATAAATATTTTAACTTCTAGTAAATATTATATTTGTAAGTAAATGCATCTAATTTTTTTAAAAATAAAAGTACCCATATTAAGGAATTTGAAATAATTTTCTGCTAAATAAAAAAATGAATATGAAAATATATATTGTTTGTTTGTTGTTATTTTTATTTCTAATTTTTAATTTTTATCTTTACGTAATAAAAGTTTACAATTTGAAAAACAAGTCAGTGAAACATAGAAAAAGTAAATAAAATTATGGTTTCCCTTATTGTGACACCTAATTTTTTTTTTAATTTTACAATACTAAATAATAAAAGAGCAAATTATATCATATACTATTTTTTAATTTATTATTTTCAATTTTACTTCTCATTATCTTTTTTTTTACTTTTAACTTTTCATTTTTCAACTTTATCTATATTTATAAGTTTTTTTTTTCAAATTTGTGGTACCTTTTCTTTTTCTTTCTTTTTGATATTCTTCTTATGCTTTTTCTATTATTCTTTCAATTTTGTAGTATTATTTTCATCTCTTTTTTTTCAGTTTTGCAGTAATCAAAAAATAAAATTTTTAACACAAATCACTTATTGACTCTCTCAAGATCGATGGCTTCATCTTGATGCTTAAACACAAATTAAGAATACGATAATTTTTTTTATTTTAATAATAAAGTTTTGCGAATAATATTTTATAAGATAGTTTAATGAAATTGTTGCTTTTTTATTGTCTTATTCTAATTTGAATTATCAAATATCCAATTTTGAGCAAAAAAAAAAATCATATTTGGCTAGAAATCTTATTCTAAGCAATATTCTCAAAATTAGTTGTATTATTGATATTATAGAGATAAGTTGCAACAATAATTGAGCTTAATACTTGCATTCATCTTATTATTAAAAATAATAAGCTGAAGAAAGGTGATAGTAATAGAATAATTATTAAATAAATATTTTAACTTCTAGTGAATATTATATTTGTAAGTAAATGCATCTATTTTTTTAAAAAAAATAAAAGTACCCATATTAAGGAATTTGAAATTATTTTATGCTAAATAAAAAAATGAATATGAAAATATATATTGTTTGTTTGTTGTTATTTTTATTTCTAATTTTTAATTTTTATCTTTACGTAATAAAAGTTTATAATTTGAAAAACAATTCAGTGAAACATAGAATAAGTAAATAAAATTATGGTTTCCCTTATTGTGACACCTCATTTTTTTATTTTTACAATACTAAATAATAAAAGAAGAAATTATATCATATATTGTTTTTAAATTTATTATTTTCAAATTTACTTCTCATTATTTTTTTTTACTTTTAACTTTTCATTTTCCAACTTTATCTATATTATAAGTTTTTTTTTTCAAATTTGTGGTACCTTTTCTTTTTCTTTCTTTTTGATATTCTTCTTATACTTTTTCCATAATTCTTTCAATTTTGTAGTATGATTTTCATCTTTTTCTTTTTTCAATTTTGCAGTAATCAAAAAATAAAATTTTTAACACAAATCACTTATTGACCCTCTCAAGATCGATGGCTTCATCTTGATGCTTAAACATAAATTAAGAACATAATAATTTTTTTATTTTAATAATAAAATTTTGCGAATAATATTTTATAAGATAGTTTAATGAAATTGTTGCTTTTTTATTGTCTTATTCTAATTTGAATTATCAAATATCAAATTTTGAGCAAAAAAAAATCATATTTTGCTAGAAATCTTATTCTAAGCAATATTCTCATAATTAGTTAAATTATTGATATTATAGAGAAGTTGCGACAATAATTGAGCTTAATACTTGCATTCATCTTATTATTAAAAATAATAAGCTGAAGAAAGGTGATAGTAATAGAATAATTATTAAATAAATATTTTAACTTCTAGTAAATATTATCTTTGTAAGCAAATGCATCTAATTTTTTTAAAAAATAAAAGTACCCATATTAAGGAATTTAAAATAATGTTTTGCTAAATAAATGTTTTTTAATTTATTATTTTCAATTTTACTTCTCATTATCTTTTTTTTACTTTTTACTTTTCATTTTTCAACTTTATCTATATTATAAGTTATTTTTTTCAAATTTGTGGTACCTTTTCTTTTTCTTTCTTTTTGATTTTCTTCTTATGCTTTTTTCATTATTCTTTCAATTGTGTAGTACGATTTTCATCTTTTTTTTATTTTGTAGTAATCAAAAAATAAAATTTCTAACACAAATCACTTTTTTACCCTGTCAAGATCGATGGCTTCATCTTGATGCTTAAACACAAATTAAGAATACTATAATTTTTTTATTTTAATAATAAAGTTTTGCTAATAATATTTTATAAGAGAGTTTAATAAAATTGTTACTTTTTTATTGTCTTATTCTAATTTGAATTATCGAATATCCAATTTTGAGCAAAAAAAAATATCATATTTGGCTAGAAATCTTATTCTAAGCAATATTCTCATAAGTAGTTGTATTATTGATATTATAGAGATAAGTTGCAACAATAATTGAATTTAATACTTACATTCAATTTATTATTAAAAATAATAATTTGAAGAATGGTGGTAGAATTAGAATAATTATTAAATAATATTTTAACTTCAAGTAAATATCATATTTGTATGTAAATACATCTAATTTTAAAAAAAATACCTTATAAAGGAATTTGAAATAATTTTCTGCTAAATAAAAAAATGAATTTGAAAATTTAGATTGTTTGTTTGGTATTATTTTTGTTTATAATTTTTATTTTTTATCTTTCCATAATAAAAGTTTATAATTTGAAAAATAAGTCTGTGAAACATAGAAAAAGTCAATATTTTTATGGTTTCCCTTATTGTGACACCTCATTTTTTTTTAATTTTTCAATACTAAATAATAATAGTAAAAAATTATATCATATATTGTGTTTTAATTTATTATTTTTAATTTTACTTTTCAGCATCTTTTTTTTTTTACTTTTTACTTTTCATTTTTCAACTCTATCTATATTATAAGTTTTTTTTTTTCAAATTTGTGGTATCTTTTATTTTTTCTTTCTTTTTGATATTCTTGTTATGCTTTTTCCATTATTCTTTCAATTTTTTAGTAATCAAAAAATAAAATTTCTAAAAAAAATCACTTATTGACCCTGTCAAGATCGATGACTTCATCTTGATGCTTAAACATAAATAAAGAATACAATAATTTTTTTTATTTTAATAATAAAGTTTTGTTAATAATGTTTTATAAGAGAGTTTAATGAAATTGTTGCTTTTTTATTGCCTTATTCTAATTTGAATTATCGAATATCCAATTATGAGCAAAAAAATATCATATTTGGCTAGAAATCTTATTCTAAGCAATATTCTCATAATTAGTTGTATTATTGATATTATAGAGATAAGTTGCAACAATAATTGAGCTTAATACTTGCATTCATCTTATTATTAAAAATAATAAGCAGAAGAAAGGTGGTAGTAATAGAATAATTATTAAATAAATATTTTAACTTCTAGTAAATATTATATTTGTAAGTAAATGCATATAATATTTTTTTAAAAAAAATACCCATATAAAGGAATTTGAAATAATTTTCTACTAAATAAAAAAATAAATTTGAAAATTTAGATTATTTGTTTGGTATTATTTTTGTTTCTAATTTTTTCTTTTTTTCTTTCCATAATAAAAATTTATAATTTTATTAATAAGTTAGTGAAACAAAGAAAAAGTAAATATGCTTATGGTTTCCCTTATTTTGACGTGTCATTTTTTTAATTTTACAATACTAAATAATAAAAGAGGAAATTGTATCATATACTGTGTTTTAATTTATTATTTTCAATTTTACTTGTTAGTACCTTTTTTTTTTACTTTTAACTTTTCATTTTTCAACTTTATCTATATTATAATTTTTTTTTTCAAATTTGTGGTATCTTTTCTTTTTCTTCTTTTTGATCTTCGTCTTATGTCTTTTTTTTTTCATTTTTCTTTTAATTTTGTATTACGCTTTTCTTCTTTTTTTTTTTTTCAATTTTATAGTAAATAAAAAAATATAATTTCTAACACAAATCACTTATTGACCCTCTCCAGATCGATGGCTTCATCTTAATGCTTAAACACAAATTAAGAATACGATAATTTTTTTTAATAATAAAGTTTTGCTATTGATGTTTTATAACATAGTTTAATGAAATTGTTACTTTTTTATTGTCTTATTCTAATTTGAATTATCGAATATCCAATTTTGAGCAAAAAAAATATCATATGTGGCTAAAAATCTTATTCTAAACAATATTCTCATAATTAGTTGTATTATTGATATTATAGAGATAAGTTGCAACAATAATTGAGTTTAATACTTGTATTCATCTTATTATTAAAAATAATAAGCTAAAGAAAGGTGGTAGTATTAGAATAATTATAAAATAAATATTTTAACTTCTAATAAATATTATATTTATTTGTAAATTCATCTAATTTTTTTTAAAAAGTACCCATTTAAAGGAATTTGAAATAATTTTCTGCTAAATAAAAAAATGAAATTGAAAATTTAGATTTTTTGTTTGGTATTATTTTTTGTTTCTAATTTTTAGTTTTTATCTTTCAATAATAAAAGTTTATAATTTGAAAACAAGTAAGTGACACATACTACAAGTAAATATTTTAATGGTTTCCCTTATTGTGACACCTCATTTCTTTAATTTTACAATACTAAATAATAAAAGAGAAAATTATATCATATACTATTTTTTTAATTTATTATTTTCAATTTTACTTCTCATTATCTTTTTTTTTTACTTTTTACTTTTAATTTTTTAACTTTATCTATATTATAAGTTTTTTTTTTCAAATTTGTGGTATCTTTTCTTTTTCTTTCTTTTTGATCTTCTTCTTATGCTTTTTCCATTATTCTTTCAATTTTGTAGTTCGATTTTTTTTTCAAATTTGTAGTAATCAAAAAATAAAATTTCTAACACAAATCACTTATTGACCCTCTCAAGATCAATTGTTTCATCTTGATGCTTAAACACAAATTAAGAATACGATAATTTTTTTTCAATAATAAAGTTTTGCGAATAATATTTTATAAGAGAGTTAAATGAAATTGTTGCTTTTTTATTGTCTTATTCTAATTTGAATTATCGAATATCCAATTTTGAGCAAAAAAAAATATCATATTTGGCTAGAAATCTTATTCTAAGCAATATTCTCATAATTAGTTGTATTATTGATATTATGGGGATAAGTTGCAACAATAATTGAGCTTAATACTTGCATTCATCTTATTATTAAAAATAATAAGCTGAAGAAAGGTGATAGTAATAGAATAATTATTAAATAAATATTTTAACTTCTAGTAAATATTATATTTGTAAGTAAATGCATCTAATTTTTTTTTAAAAAAAAGTACCCATATTAAGGAATTTGAAATAATTTTCTGCTAAATAAAAAAATGAATATGAAAATATATATTGTTTGTTTGATATTATTTTTATTTCTAATTTTTAATTTTTATCTTTACATAATAAAAGTTTATAATTTGAAAAACAAGTTAGTGAAACATAGAAAAAGTAAATAAATTTATGATTTCCCTTATTGTGGCACCTCATTTTTTTATTTTTACAATACTAAATAATAAAAGAGGAAATTATATCACATATTGTTTTTAATTTATTATTTTCAATTTAACTTCTCATTTTCTTTTTTTTACTTTTTACTTTTCATTTTTCAACTTTATCTATATTATAAGTTTTTTTTTTCAAATTTGTGGTACCTTTTCTTTTTCTTTCTTTTTGATATTCTTCTTATGCTTTTTCCATTATTTTTTTAATTTTGTAGTATGATTTTCATCTTTTTTTTTTCAATTTTACTGTAATCAAAAAATAAAATTTTTAACACAAATCACTTATTGATTGTAACACCCTTATACTCTATATAAGTACAATACATATATCTTGTATGCATATAGTACTTATATAAAGTATAAGAATGTCACTTTTCATTACTGATTAAAAACCTTTACCTTAGTTCCAAACATTAATACATTTTATTTAAAGAACATTTACAAAATCATTATACTTTTGATGATATTACATAAATATAAATTACCTTCCTTTTCCAAAATTCATTCATGTATATATATACATTTTTGTCAAAATACAACATAATCAAATTGTACATGTATGCTCCACATTCTAGTTGGTCTCGAAATACTCTTACCCTTTCTCGTGGCATAACGGTTTGACCCCCAGATCAACCATCTACTCACCTGCCTGATTTACACAACCGTACTAAGCACGAAAGCTTAGTAGTACAAATAAATATTTTACAGAAAAATCATACTTCCTATATTAACATCATGTCTCATCATTTTCTTATCATGTTTTTCCCTTTTTAATGCACTCTTCATATTTTTCCACTAATCTCATAATTTATATACATATACACATATATCATTACAACAAACCACAATTCAATGACTTAACAGAACATTCATGAAATAATACTCACAATTTCCACATCCATATGCATATTACACATCATATTGTATTTTCATAATCTCATCATTCAGCATAGTTTCTCAAGCCACATTCATTTTCAGTAATTTGCTTATGTATTGTATTCATCTCATTCCATAATTATCATCATATATCTCATAACATTATATCTCATTCCATAATTCACATTAAAGCAAAGACAAGCATGGGCCCAAAGAAACTAATATGCCATTCAACTTTCAGAGTTAATGTTTTGGTTCAATTATCACACTTATCATCATCTCAACTAGGCTTCAAGGATTAGGCCCAACCATGCTTCAAGGTGAGTGAAGCATGCTAAGCATCAACCCAACTTGGCTTCAAGGAACAAACCCAACTCAGCTTTAAGGGTTTGTAACATCCCAACTAGGCTTCAAGGACTAGGCCCAACCAAGCTTCAAGGGGAGTTAAGCATGCTAAACTTCAACCCAACTTGGCTTCAAGGACCAAGCCCAACCTAGCTTCAAGGGATTGTTACTATTAGGCATGCCACCAACAACAAAACTCTAAAAATTGAGTAACATATTAGGCACACAATTCTTTTATTATTTCATTGTCAATTCCATTCTCATGTTCTCATTATCATCTAGGCAAACATGCCCCAATTATTTCATTTGCATCATTATAGCAAAAAACAATGGCTTCACATCTCATTATTAGGGTATATATAACCATTTGCATTGTACATACACTTTGAATGCTCATTATATCTTTCATATTTCATATTTCACCTTTATATCCATTAACAATAGTTTCATATTTCATCATTGAGATATACATAGCAAATTACATTATTCATATATTTAGAATCTTCAACATACATTCCACATAGTACACACAATACAAATCATAGCACATTTCTCACACATCAACAATATAATAAATAACTTAACACATTTTTCCAATCAAATGTGTTAAGTCCTATAGTAATGCAAATATATACAATCATATAGGGTTTGTACTTACCTTTAAGAGAAACTCACACCAATTCCAAACTCCTCTTCCATGAATCCTTTAACATTTGGATTAGGACAACTCAAATCTCTTCAAAACCTAATCCAAAGTTGATTATACACACTCACTTAGTAATACACATAAGAAAATAAGAATAAGAACTAACTAGGGCAAACTCTACACATGACATGCTCACCAACACGGGCGTGTCCCTGATTGTGCCCTAAACCAACAATACAGAAACTTTGACACGCTCAGTAACACGGGTGTGTCACTGGACGTGTCACTCATTCTGCCTCACAGAAACATTTACACGTCTAACAACACGGGTGTGTTCATGGATGTGCCAATTACTTTATCTCACAGTAGCTATGACACGCTCAGTGACATGGCCGTGTTAATGGTCGTGTCAGAAATGTTAAACTCAGGACCATTGACACGCCCAATGACATGGCCGTGTCAGACAAAAAATATGCATTTCGAACTCTCATCCATGTAAACACAATAACTCCAAAATCCATACTATAACACCCTTAATCAACATCTTAGTTTATATTCATAAATCACCTATCAATTCAACACTTATATAACTTCAACATATCATAATAATAATCGTTATATACATCATCCATGTATCAATTACTCAATTCCCCAACTCATTTATACTAAACCCTTACTAAATAATTTCAATAATTCATCATCATCCTCACAAATAACCATATTATCATCATCTAAACACCAATTCAACATATATATATACTTGAATCTTTCATTATCATCACCTTCACGTACTAACCATATCAAATATAATCTCAATCAATAGAAATCAACACAAGGAAATGAATACTTACTTGAATTCTTTGCCAAATCTTCAATATCCACCTTCAATTCTCTTAAAACCCTTATGAATTTGATGTATATGTGAACAAAATCATACTCTTCTCTCTCTCTCTCTCTCTCTCTCTCCCACGTTCAAGAAGAAGAAGAAGAAGAAAGAAAGAAAGAAATAAAGAAAGAAAGAAAGAAAGAAAGCAAGAAAGTGGAAGCTCTCTTGTCAAACTCTCATCCTTATCTATTATATATATATAATAATATAATTAAATACCCCTAAAAATTCTCCACCACAAATATTGGTCCTTCTTTAACTTTCTTTTCTTCTTTTTTTTTTCTTGTCACTATTATCATTATTATTATTATTAATTAATTAATTATTTACAACTTACTTTTCCTACACCAATATATACATCATGAATATGTGATGTATATGTTGCTAAATGTATATGTCTTATATATTGTATTTACATTTCCCATATTTTTCAATTACAATATATACATATCATCCTTCATATATATATATATATATCTCATATAATATTTTCTTTACATATTTCACCAACGTACCCTCTCACAATTACTATTCCAAAGTACATCAAAAATCAGGGTATTACAATTCTCTCCCCTTTAAATAATTTCGTCCTCGAAATTATCCAGTAGAGTAGCAATCCATTCTTAACAAAATACCATCTTAATTTTCATATGAAGTTAATCATATTATTAAGTTATTATGTCATCAAATCACATAACCTCTACTCTCCCCCTTAGAGTCAATCATCTTCTCCCAATTTCATAACTCATCATTATATATATATCTATATCTATATCTATATCTATATATTATTACTTTCTCAACAAAATAATCAAGATAACTCGTTACATTCCCAATTAATTTATCTTTCTGTAAGAATCAGCTCCTTTTATAATATACATATACCTCACCCATCTATTACGTTCAAGATATTTTATCACTTCATCTCTTTATAGATACTCTCTTAACTTTAAATTTAGAGGTTATTGAATTATATTTTAATATTGATTATCCCATCACTACAGTCACTTTCAAAATAAACACTTATCAAATCTTAATTTATAACAATATTCTTATTTTTCATACACTTAATTCCTTCTTTAACATGTTTTTCACTTAACATTAATATTAATACAATGCCTTTAAACTTACTTTACATATAATCAACCTTTTTCCTTTTATCATCATTTACAACTGATATATCTTAACTCATTCATATCCATTCATATATCAGAATATTACATCATATACATTATCACATATATCTTATACTCTTAGTACAACTATACATATTAAATCTCAATAATGATTCGCAATCTTAGCGAAATCTAGATCAATTGATCTATCTGTCATAATATACCCACGTCTCAATCTTATTCTATTCAAGCCAACAATTAACTTATTTAAACCTATCATTATATTTCAATATATATGACCTAATTCTATTAGATGAAACTTATATTCAAATTCTAATCTCTTCGGATCCATCTTTTCAGCTTTCTGAAATTTTGATTATTTATAATGAATCACTTCAAATTATGTTTCAATATACATATATTTTGTTTTCTATCGTCTTAGTACAATTTCCACAAAATTCTCATGATTATCTCATACCATATTTATTACCCACAGTTCATTCACTTAAATATTATTTCCATCAACTTATTCACCTTATACCATTATGAACATATGCAGTATAACTTTCAATCAAATTTTGTAATTTCTCTCATTTAACATCTCTTCACATTTTCATACCATTACTATATTTACATAATCACCTTTCTATCACATTATCCATAACTCAAAACATTTTCACAGTTCTCTTTTCTTTCCATACTTTCTATAATTATAAACAAATTTCTAGCATAAAATTATAAGGTACAACTTTACCAATCATAACTCTTGATCATGTTTCTTAAAACATAATTATCAATCTCACCAAAACTATACTACGGTCATGTCATCTCAGTCCCAAGTCTGTGGATAACAAAACTAATCGGCCAAATATACTAAACAAATCATATGGCCATAGTATATTAATTGTCACGTCTGTAGTTTATAAATCAATATTGCCCCTCTATTTTTCTTCAAAAATTTCCAATTACAATGCTAAGTTTGTATCGCAAAGATTACATATTCATTCTCTAAACTTTTGTTATACCAAGAGTTAACACATTTCAACTCCGTTTCAAAATAATTTGGTCTTAATAATTTGATCATCATTAGCCTAACTCACGTTCAACAATATTATCTTTAACATCTCGTATGCACAAGATTCGATCATATGTAAATTTTACACAGCTTTCATTTATTACTCTATTTCTAATCTGTCTCTTATAAAAAATTTTATGCGTTATACTTCCCTTTTTTCCTTACAATCTCTTATTATACATATATATATAGAACATTTCCACATGCAGATACTTTGGGTCTCAAAACATTATATGATCATCAAGTTCAGTGATTACAATAAAAATTTGACTGTCCAATATTACTCGAGTCCATTCCCACTCTCAGATTCATCACATAGTCTAGCTCTGCGCAGGTCAAGACCTAATCTCTCTTAGGTCCGCTAATACATACAATATCATTCTCAATACCACTAGACATATAATTGTATACGATAACAAACACACAATAACATTTTTTTTTACCACATACACATTCATAGGTCACATTCATAATGTGACTTACTTTCCACATTTCTTACATATTACAATTACGTTCATATCGAAAAACTCATTTCACATATCCTATACATGAATACACATAATCATACATTTATATTTAATTTCTCTTTTACATACAATCCATACAAATTTAACATTTATTACTTTTCATTGAACACTATCATTCTCATTCTTTTAACATGACTTAGGTTATTCATCAACTCAACAGATATATAAAATCTAACCATAATAACATTTCACATAAATCTTAGTCACATTTCTAATGTGACATCTCTCTCACAATTTTTTTTTTGCATTTAGCATACCCTTCATATCCATTTTCATCATTTCCAGTCCAATTACTTAAAGAAACTCATTTTCACTTGCTTAGTCATTTTTCCTTTATTTCAAAACAAATTTCGTATTATCAATCACATTACCCAATTCATAGTATTTTCATAAGCAATAATATTGATTCAAAATAACTCATATACTTAAGATACACTAAACTATCGATATCTAAATAATCCTCATAAAAATTCCATTAAAACTCTAAACTCTCAACTTACTACTTTACCTAAACTTCAATTTACTAATCTCGTTTTCTTAATATCAACTTTAAAAACATTATATATATATACACCATAATGTAACATCAAAACATATCATTTTAGCAATTATTAAAGCTCATTTCAAAAATTCAAATTTCACATATTACCACCATTAATATGAACTTTATCAACACTTAAGCATATCACATTTCTAACATTAAAATCACAATGTTTGCATTAAAACAACAATGCAAACAACACCATTATATCTCCTTACGTTAACAAACATCATCCCTTTTTTAAAAACCTTAACTTTACATACCCAAACCTTAAATTGTCACACTTTGTCTATACTAATCAACTCACTCAATATGCCATCATACTCTCTTCATTTTAATAGCATATCTATCCATTTTAACATTCGAATACTATTTCCTCTCTCTAGCAATCTAAACATAAGCTTTATTAGAAAAAGATTCAAATTTTTAGAGATAAGAGTACTTACTTTAATCTTGATTTTTTTAAACTCATTTCCAACTTTATTCTCCTATTCATTTCTTTATATTACAAGCACACTTCAATAATCAAAAATTTTGAAATTTGCTTTATAAACTCGCATTCTTTAATTTATCAATTAAACTTGTAAAAATTTTCCCATATCATTTCTTTCTCTATTTTTATTTTCATGTAGAACCTCATCCACACACTATCATCCATCTCATATAAGTCAAATACATTACAATTCACATAATGCCACATCCGAGACCAACCTAGGTGTTAATGCATATGCATGTATCACAAATTTCATTTTTTTTTCAAAAATTTTCCTCTTTTCTTTTTAAATCTACTTAGGCTGAGAATCTCAAACCTAAGCTCTGATACCAAAATAATTGTAACATCTCTATACTATATATAAGTACTATATATACCTTGTATACATACAGTACGTATATAAAGTATAAGAATGTCACTTTTCATCACTGATTAAAAACCTTTACCTTAGTTCCAAACAATAATACATTTTATTTAAAGAACATTTACAAAATCATTGTACTTTTGATGATATTACATATATATAAATTACCTTGTCTTTTCCAAAATTCATTTATGTATATATATATATACATTTTTATTAAAATATAACATAATCAAATTGTACATGTATGCACCACCTTCTAGTTGGTCTCAAAATACTCTTACCCTTTCTCGTGGTATAACGGTTTGACTCCCAGATCAACCATCTACTCACCTGCTCAATTTATACAATTGCGCTAAGCTCGAAAGCTTAGTAGTACAAATAAATATTTTAAACATACATTACAGAAAAATCATACTTCCTATATTAACATCATGTCTCATCATTTTCTTATCATGTTTTTCCCTTTTTAATGCACTCTTCATATTTTTCCACTAATCTCATAATTTATATACATATACACATATATCATTACAACAAACCACAATTCAATGACTTAACAGAACATTCATGAAATAATACTCACAATTTCCACATCCATATGCATATTACACATCATATTGTATTTTCATAATCTCATCATTCAGCATAGTTTCTCAAGCCACATTCATTTTCAGTAATTTGCTTATGTATTGTATTCATCTCATTCCATAATTATCATCATATATCTCATAACATTATATCTCATTCCATAATTCACATTAAAGCAAAGACAAGCATGGGCCCAAAGAAACTAATATGCCATTCAACTTTCAGAGTTAATGTTTTGGTTCAATTATCACACTTATCATCATCCCAACTAGGCTTCAAGGATTAGGCCCAACCATGCTTCAAGGTGAGTGAAGCATGCTAAGCATCAACCCAACTTGGCTTCAAGGAACAAACCCAACTCAGCTTTAAGGGTTTGTAACATCCCAACTAGGCTTCAAGGACTAGGCCCAACCAAGCTTCAAGGGGAGTTAAGCATGCTAAACTTCAACCCAACTTGGCTTCAAGGACCAAGCCCAACCTAGCTTCAAGGGATTGTTACTATTAGGCATGCCACCAACAACAAAACTCTAAAAATTGAGTAACATATTAGGCACACAATTCTTTTATTATTTCATTGTCAATTCCATTCTCATGTTCTCATAATCATCTAGGCAAACATGCCCCAATTATTTCATTTGCATCATTATAGCAAAAAACAATGGCTTCACATCTCATCATTAGGGTATATATAACCATTTGCATTGTACATACACTTTGAATGCTCATTATATCTTTCATATTTCATATTTCACCTTTATATCCATTAACAATAGTTTCATATTTCATCATTGAGATATACATAGCAAATTACATTATTCATATATTTAGAATCTTCAACATACATTCCACATAGTACACACAATACAAATCATAGCACATTTCTCACACATCAACAATATAATAAATAACTTAACACATTTTTCCAATCAAATGTGTTAAGTCCTATAGTAATGCAAATATATACAATCATATAGGGTTTGTACTTACCTTTAAGAGCAACTCACACCAATTCCAAACTCCTCTTCCATGAATCCTTTAACATTTGGATTAGGACAACTCAAATCTCTTCAAAACCTAATCCAAAGTTGATTATACACACTCACTTAGTAATACACATAAGAAAATAAGAATAAGAACTAACTAGGGCAAACTCTACACATGACACGCTCACCAACACGGGCGTGTCCCTGATCGTGTCCTAAACCAACAATACAGAAACTTTGACACGCTCAGTAACACGGGCGTGTCACTGGACGTGTCACTCATTCTGCCTCACAGAAACATTGACACGTCCTGTAACACCCCTATACCCCGTATACGTACACAACATGCTAATACGATCGTAATATACGTATACTGAATATAGAAATGCCACGGTTTACTAAACAAACGACTCATTTTCTTTTTACAAAAATATACATAAACTTAAACACAATAAATACAACCTTCATGTAATACGCAGCGGAAAATATAGTTATATTTACAAATACAATTACATCAAAAACAAATTTTACAAAACATAAAGTTTATACATATTTGGCAGTCAGTCTTTGATCTTTAAGCTCACTATCGACACTTCGGAATCTAAACTTGACTTGGCCTAGAGGAACTCTCCGGTTCTACCCTGTCACCTGCGCGATGAACCACAATCGCGCTAAGCCATAGGCTTAGTGGTACAAACCACAATGATAATATGTTTCAATGCAATGCCAATATCATATGTTCAAACATTATAAACAATACATAAGAATATCACATTTCAAAGTCTTACATTGAATCCCATTATTCATTTGATTCACCATTTATAAATCACATTTAAACAAAGACAAGCATGGGCCCAAAAGACACTAATATGTTATTCAAAATTCAGAGTTACTACTTTGGTCTATAATCACAATCATCAAGCCCGTAGGCAATATATATATATATCTCTATCCATGGATAGTGTAACAGACCCAGTCTCTTGGACCTCAACCCGGCTAAACTCGAGGAAATTCTAAACTCGGCTAGACTGTTACTGTTTTTGAGGCTTACGACCCAGTCTTTTCACCCCCAAAAACATCATATTTCACATATTTCACATTTTTCAACTGGAATCGGCTTACGACCCAGTCTTTTCACCTATCCAGTGATTCATAGGCATGCCGCCAAACTCAAAACTCTAAAAATTGAATAACATATTAATCACACAATTATTTCATTTATCTCTTTATCAATCTCTTTCTCAATTCATTTCTCATTTCATTTCTCATTTCATATTCCATAATCAAATAGGCAACCATGCCCCAATTATTTCATTTGCACTATCATAGCCAACAACAAGGGTTTCATTTCTCATCATGTCTCATATCACATTAACTCAATTCATCATTCAAGTGTACATAACCAATTACATTAACATACATATTGAAGGCTCATCATATCATTCACATTATACAAATCAAAACTTTTATCAAGTATATCAATAATACAATAGATCACTTAACACATTTACAACCAAATATGTATTAAGTATCAAAATCATGTAAGTGTATGCAACCATGTAGTTTGTACTTACCTTAAAACCAACTCACACCAATCTATACACTTCCTCTTCCAAGATTCCTTCACACTTAGGTTAGGTCAACTCAACCTCTTCACAACCTAATTCAAAAAGAAATAATACACACTCACTTAGAAATACACATGAGATAATAAGACTAAGAACCAATTAGGGCAAACTCTACACATGACACGCTCACCAACACGGGCGTGTCCCTGACCGTGCCCTAAACTCACAACACAGAAGCTTTGACACGCTCAAAACCACGGGCGTGTCACGGGACGTGTAATACATTCTGTCTCATAGAAATATTGACACATCCAACAACATGGGCGTGCTCATGGCCGTGTCAATCCTCCCTCAACACAGAAAAGGAGAAGAAGAAGAAGAAGAAGATACACGAAGAAGAAAGAAAGAAAGAAAGAAAGAAAGAAGGAAAACAAAGAAAACCAAGTCAAACACTCAACCTTCTCTCTCCTCAAAATCCTCTCCACCAAGCAAAATACAATAAAATAATCCAATTAATTCTCTTCCATTCATTTTAAATTTCCTTATTAATTAATTCCATTAATAATAAAAATAAAATATCTTCTTTGCCTTCCACACTTTGTCTTGTGTATATGTTGTATATATTTCCATATATACAACATATACACTCTCTTCACTTCTTCCCTCTTTCCAATTAAACACATATATTAAATCCAAATAGAACAACAATTATTCCAAAACTTTTAGGGTATACTTTAGGATATTACACGTCCAACAACACGGGCGTGTTCATGGCCGTGCCAATTACTTTATCTTATAGTAGCTATGACACGCTCAATGACATGGCCGTATTAATGGTCGTGTCACAAACGTTAAACTCAGCACTGTTGACACGCCCAACGACATGGCTGTGTCAAATAAAAATTAGGCATTTCGAACTCTCATCCATGTAAACACAATCACTCCAAAATCCATACTACAACACCCTTAATCAACATCTTAGTTTATATTCATAAATCACCTATCAATTCAATACTTATATAACTTCAACATATCATAATAATAATCATTATATACATCATCCATGTATCAATTACTCAATTACCCAACTCATTTATACTAAACCCTTACTAAACAATTTCAACAATTCATCATCATCCTTACAAATAACCATATTATCATCATCTAAACACCAATTCAACATATATATATATATACTTCAATCTTTCATTATCATCACCTTCACATACTAACCATATCAAATATAAACTCAATCAATAGAAATCAACACAAGGAAATGAACACTTACTTGAATTCTTTGCCAAATCTTCAATATCCACCTTCAATTCTCTTAAAACCCTTATGAATTTGATGTATATGTGAACAAAATCATACTCTTCTCTCTCTCTCTCTCTCTCTCTCTCCAACGTTCAAGAAGAAGAAGAAGAAGAAAGAAAGAATGAAAGAAAGAAAGAAAGTGGAAGCTCTCTTATCAAACTCTCATCCTTATCTATTATATATATATATAATAAAATTAAATACCCCTAAAAATTCTCCACCACAAATATTGGTCCTTCTTTGACTTTCTTTTCTTCTTTTTTTTTTCTCTTATCATTATTATCATTATTATTATTATTATTATTAATTAATTAATTATTTACAACTTACTTTTCCTACACCAATATATACATCATGTATATGTGATGTATATATTGCTATATGTATATGTCTTATATATTGTATTTAATTTTCCCATATTTTTCAATTACAATATATACATATCATCCTTCATATATATATATATATATATATCTATCTCTTATAATATTTCCTTTACATATTTCACCAACATACCCTCTCACAACTACTATTCCAAAGTACATTAAAATTGAAGTATTACATTGACCCTCTCAAGATCGATGGCTTCATCTTGATGCTTAAACACAAATTAAGAATACGATAATTTTTTTATTTTAATAATAAAGTTTTGCGAATAATATTTTATAAGATAGTTTAATGAAATTGTTGCTTTTTTATTGTCTTATTCTAATTTGAATAATCGAATATCCAATTTTGAGCAAAAAAAAAATCATATTTGGCTAGAAATCTTATTCTAAGCAATATTCTCATAATTAGTTATATTATTGATATTATACAGATAAGTTGCAACAATAATTGAGCTTAATACTTGCATTCAACTTATTATTGAAAATAATAAGCAGAAGAAAGGTGATAGTAATAGAATAATTATTAAATAAATATTTTAACTTCTAGTAAATATTATATTTGTAAGTAAATGCATCTAATTTTTTTAAAATAAAAGTACCCAAATTAAGGAATTTGAAATAATTTTCTGCTAAAAAAAATGAATATGAAAATATGTATTGTTTGTTTGCTGTTATTTTTATTTCTAATTTTTAATTTTTATTTTTACATAATATATGTGTGCCCTAGAAGTTGGATACAACTGTTGTTTTGATTTGAATTAAATGTATATATGTATTTGTAAAGGAAATGAGTGTGTTAAGAGAATGTATATGTTGTGTATATTGTAATATATATAACATATAAGTTGGTCAAATGGGGAGTCAAGGTAAGAGGATATTTTAACTTGTGCTAAGTGAAATTACTATTAAGGGCATGTTAAATGAAAGGAGGTTTAATTATGTTGAAGAGGGCATTTAGGTAATTCTCTTTGTGAAATGCATGGTGGAGATTTAAAGAGATGATGATTTGTCTTTTCTTCATTTCTTCTTCTTCTCTTCTCCATGGTTGGCCGGCCATCTTAAACAAAAGAGAGAACAAGAGGTGTTCTTGATACTAGAATCAAATTGAAGGAAGAATCAAAGGTTTTGGTTGGAGATTTGTGAAATTTCTTCATCTAAGGTAAGTACTCTCTTGTTTGCTTTAGTTATTTTTAAAGTTATGTTTGATGTGAGGTTTGATTGGTTGGAATCTTGATTTGATGTGTTTGAGATGTATTTACAAGTGTTTAAATTGATTGCAAGTTAAAAGATTGAATTGGTGTTGGTTTGGTTTTGAATATGGTAAGTTATGTAGAGGTTGATAGTGAAAGATTATGAAGGATGTTGGAATTAGGGTTTTGAGATGGCTTGTGTTTAAATGTGTTGTTTAAGTAATTATTGTGATGATTATGTAGGATATGTGTTTATGTCATTGATTGTATCCATTTGAATGAGGTTATTGTTGTGCAAAAGAGTGTGTAAATGCAATTGAAAGAGTGTTGGCTTTGGTTAGGGTGTTGTTAATGAGTGACACGGCCAAAAGCAAAGAGAGACACGGCCAATTCATGAGAGACATGGCCAAGTCAAGGAAATTTAGCCCGTGTTGGATTGATTTTGGAGAGACACGGCCGTGTCTTATGCATGTGTTTGCTGCTGCCAATTGGTTTTGAGAGACACGGCCACAAGCTTGGCCGTGTCCCATGAAGGTGTTTGCTACTATGATGGTTCTTGACTTTTCTCACTTTGTTTTGATTCTTCAAAGGTTTTGTTGTTCCTAAACCTAAACATAAACACTCTAAACACTTTGAAAACAAAGAATGATCTAAATAAATATATGTGGAACATACATTCATATGATGTTGAGATTATAGCACACATGTGATGAGATTGATGAAGCATATGAACAATGTTAGGCTATATGCATTGTGAATGGTAATGTGATATGTACTTTGAAATATTGTATCAATGATGCATATGATTATGTATAAACAAGGTTATGTTCTGCATTGTGAATCTTGTGAATGGTAGTATGTTATATGAACAATGTGACTAATATTATGACTTGTATAGTGTGGAAGAGATGAGGATCATCCAAAAAGGTATGTGCAATGTAATTTATTATAATAAATGTCTTAATAATGAATGTTGTCAATGTGTTTTGAGAAATGATGAAATGTGAGATCCTCATGGTTGATAATAATGATTGAAATGTTATAAAGGGATATGTTGTTTATATGATGATGAATTTAAGATACATGTGCAATGAAATTGATTATGTATGCTTGAATAATGAAGTGTATAATGTGAATTGAGACATAAAGAGATGTAAAGTTAATGATTGGTTTGTTTAGCTAATGTAATTGATGTTGTATATGTATAATGATGTTTCAGATGTGATGTGAAGCCATTGTGATTGGCTATGATGATTCAATTGAAAGACATAAGGCATGTTTGCCT
This sequence comes from Garcia nutans, assembly GCA_947685225.1. NCBI lineage: Eukaryota > Viridiplantae > Streptophyta > Magnoliopsida > Malpighiales > Euphorbiaceae > Garcia > Garcia nutans. The sequence continues at coordinate 22,014,166 of CANTUV010000005.1, forward strand.
AATTGATGATAAGAATTGAGAATGAAAGTAATAAATGAATTGTGTAACTAATGTGTTATTCCATTTTCAGAGTTTGTTGTTGGTGGCATGCCTAAAATGAGTAACAATCTCTTGAAGTTAGGTTGGCTAAGTCCTTGAAGCCTAATTGAGATGTTACAACCCTTGAAGCTAGGTTGGATTGGTTCTTGAAGCCAAGTTGGGTTGATGCTTAGCATGCTTTGCTCCCCTTGAAGCTTGGTTGAACCTAATCCTTGAAGCCTAGTTGGGTCTATGATAATTATAAATGTGATGAATGAACCAAAGCATTACTCTGAAAATTGAATGGCATATTAGTGTCGTTTGGGCCCGAGTCTGTCGTTGTTGTCAATATGATATATATAAATGTTGTAATAAACGAGTAATGAAATCTATGGTGGATTTGGTTGGAATTGTGATTCATGATTGATTAATTGTGAATAAAATAATGACATGAAATGTTATGTAATATGTATATTGAAATATTGATTGTGAGTATTAATGTTGGATTGATGATTGGTGATAATGATATGATATGTAATGTGGGTATAACTATGTTGATGGTGATTGTTAGTGATGAATTGTGGTTGGTAAAAATGATATGTATATAATACATGAAATTAGTTAAAATATATGAAAGGTGCAATTTAAAAGGAAAACATGATGAGAAACTAATGACACATGGAATTGATATATCATTATATATATTAGTATTTTTATAATGTATGTTTATATGTTATATTTGTACTACTAAGCTCTCAGGCTTAGCGCGGATGTGTAATCGCGCAGGTAGCTTGGTGAAGGATATGAAGTCTTTCGTTATGCCACGAGAAGAGTAAGAGTTTGTCGAGACCAACTAGAGGGTAATGCATACATGTATAACTTTTAATTATGATGTATTTCTGGTAAGAGAATATTTATATGTATAAATGGAGTTTTGATAAAGATAATGATTTTGTAAATGTTATGTAAATTAACGTATTATGGTTTGAACTCTGTTACAGGTTTTTAAAAGATAACGAAAAGTGACATCCTTATACTTTATATACTTACTGTATGTATACTAAGTATATGTATAGTACTTATATAGGGTATCGGGGTGTTACATAATAAAAGTTTATAATTTGAAAAACAAGTCAGTGAAACATAGAAAAAGTAAATAAGTTTATGGTTTCCCTTATTGTGACACCTAATTTTTTTTAATTTTACAATATTAAATAATAAAAGAGAAAATTATATCATATACTTTTTTTTAATTTATTATTTTCAATTTTACTTCTCATTATCTTTTTTTACTGGCTTTTCATTTTTAACCTTTATCTATATTATAAGTTATTTTTTTCAAATTTGTGGTACCTTTTCTTTTTCTTTCTTTTTGATATTCTTCTTATGCTTTTTCTATTATTCTTTCAATTTTGTAGTACGATTTTCAACTTTTTTTTTTCAATTTTGTAGTAATCAAAAAATAAAATTTCTAACACAAATCACTTATTGACCCTGTCAAGATCGATGGCTTCATCTTGATGCTTAAACACAAATTAAGAATACGATAATTTTTTTATTTTAATAATAAAGTTTTGCTAATAATATTTTATAAGAGAGTTTAATGAAATTGTTGCTTTCAAGAAAGGTGGTAGTAATAGAATAATTATTAAATAAATATTTTAACTTCTGGTAAATATTATATTTGTAAATAAATATGTTTGGTATTATTTTTGTTTCTAATTTTTAGTTTTTTTCTTTCCATAATAAAAGTTTATAATTTTAAAAACAAGTCAGTGAAACATAGAAAAAGTAAATATGCTTATGGTTCCCTTATTTTGACACGTCATTTTTTTAATTTTACAATACTAAATAATAAAGGAGAAAATTATATCATATACTGTGTTTTAATTTATTATTTTTAATTTTACTTCTCAGTATTTTTTTTTTACTTTTAACTTTTCATTTTTCAACTTTATCTATATTATAAGTTTTTTTTTTCAAATTTTTGGTATCTTTTCTTTTTCTTTCTTTTTGATCTTCGTCTTATGTCTTTTCCATTTTTCTTTTAATTTTGCAGTACGCTTTTCTTCTTTTTTTTCAATTTTGTGGTAATAAAAAAAATTAAATTTCTAACACAAATCACTTATTGACCCTCTCAAGATCGATGACTTCATCTTGATGCTTAAACACAAATTAAGAATACGACAAATTTTTTTTATTTTAATAATAAAGTTTTGCTAATAATGTTTTATAATAGAGTTTAATGCAATTGTTACTTTTTTATTGTCTTATTCTAATTTGAATTATCGAATATCGAATTTTGAGCAAAAAAAAAATCATATGTGGCTAGAAATCTTATTCTAAACAATATTCTCATAATTAGTTGTATTATTGATATTATAGAGATAAGTTGCAACAATAATTGAGTTTAATACTTGTATTCATCTTATTATTAAAAATATTAAGCTGAAGAAATGTGGTAGTATTAGAATAATTATAAAATAAATATTTTAACTTCTAGTAAATATTATATTTGTTTGTAAATGAATCTAATTTTTTTAAAAAAAGTACTATTTAAAGGAATTTGAAATAATTTTCTGCTAAATAAAAAATGAAATTTAAAATTTAGATTGTTTGTTTGGTATTATTTTTGTTTCTAATTTTTAGTTTTTATCCTTCAATAATAAAAGTTTATAATTTGAAAAACAAGTAAGTGACACATACTAAAAGAAAATATTTTTATGGTTTCCCTTATTGTGACACATTATTTCTTTAATTTTACAATACTAAATAATAAAAGAGAAAATTATATGATATACTGTTTTTTAATTTACTATTTTCAATTTTACTTCTCATTATTTTTTTTTACTTTTAATTTTTAATTTTTTTACTTTATCTATATTATAAGTTTTTTTTTCCAAATTTGTGGTATCTTTTCTTTTTTCTTTCTTTTTCATCTTCTTCTTATGCTTTATTCATTATTCTTTCAATTTTGTAGTAATCAAAAAATAAAATTTCTAATACAAATCACTTATTGACCCTGTCAAGATCGATGGCTTCATCTTGATGCTTAAACACAAATTAAGAATACGATAATTTTTTTTATTTTAATAATAAAGTTTTGCGAATAATATTTTATAAGAGAGTTTAATGAAATTGTTGCTTTTTTATTGTCTTATTCTAATTTGAATTATCGAATATCAAATTTTGAGCAAAAAAAAAATCATATTTGGCTAGAAATCTTATTCTAAGCAATATTCTCATAATTAGTTGTATTATTGTTATTATAGAGATAAGTTGCAACAATAATTGAGCTTAATACTTGCATTCATCTTATTATTAAAAATAATAAGATGAAGAAAGGTGGTAGTAATAGAATAATTATTAAATAAATATTTTAACTTCTAGTAAATATTATATTTGTAAGTAAATGCATATAATTTATTTGTTTAAAAAATACTCGTATAAAGGAATTTGAAATAATTTTCTGCTAAATAAAAAATGAATTTGAAAATATAGATTGTTTTTTGGTATTATTTTTATTTCTAATTTTTAATTTTTATCTTTCCATAATAAAAGTTTATAATTTGAAATACTAGTTAGTGAAACATAGAAAAAGTAAATATGTTTATGGTTTCCCTTATTGTGACACCTCTTTTAATTTCACAATACTAAATAATAAAAGAGGAAATTATATGATATACTGTTTTTTAATTTATTATTTTCAATTTTACTTCTAATTATCATTTTTTTACTTTTAACTTTTCAATTTTCAACTTTATCTATATTATAAGTTTTTTTTTCAAATTTGTGGTATCTTTTCTTTTTCTTTTTTTTTTTTCGATCTTCTTCTTATGCTTTTTCCATTATTCTTTCAATTTTGTAGTACGATTTTCTTCTTCTTCTTTTTTTTTTCAATTTTATAGTAATCAAAAAATAAAATTTCTAAAACAAATCACTTATTGACCCTTTCAAGATCGATGGCTTCATCTTGATGCTTAAACACAAATTAAGAATACGATAATTTTTTTTATTTTAATAATAAAGTTTTGCTAATAATATTTTGTAAGAGAGTTTAATGAAATTGTTACTTTTTTATTGTCTTATTCTAATTTGAATTATCTAATATCCAAATTTGAGCAAAGAAAATGTCATATTTTGCTAGAAATCTTATTCTAAATAATATTCTCTTAATTAGTTGTATTATTGATATTATAGAGATAAGTTGCAACAATAATTGAGTTTAATACTTGCATATATCTTATTATTAAAAATAATAAGCTAAAGAAAGGTGGTAGTAATAGAATAATTATTAAATAAACATTTTAACTTCTAGTAAATATTATATTTGTAAGTAAATGCATCTAATTTTTTTTAAAAAAGTACCCATGTAAAGGAATTTGAAATAATTTTCTGCTAAATAAAAAAATAAATTTGAAAAATATAGATTGTTTGTTTGGTATTATTTTTGTTTCTATTTTTTAGTTTTTATCTTTCCATAATAAAAGTTTATAATTTGAAAAACAAGTCAGTGAAATATAGAAAAAGTAAATATGTTTATGGTTTCCCTTATTTTGAGACCTCATTTTTTTAATTATACAATACTAAATAATAAAAGAGGAAATTATATCATTTACTTTGTTTTAATATATTATTTTTAATTTTACTGCTCAATATCTTCTTTTTTTTACTTTTTATTTTTCTACTTTATCTATACTATAAGTTTTTTTTTTCAAATTTGTGGTATCTTTTCTTTTTCTTTCTTTTTGATCTTCTTCTTTTGCTTTTTCCATTTTTCTTTCAATTTTGTAGTACGCTTTTCTTCTTCTTTATTTTTTTTCAATTTTGTAGTAATCAAAAAATAAAATTTCTAACACAAATCACTTATTGACCCTCTCCAGATCGATGGCTTTATCTTGTTGCTTAAACACAAATTAAGAATATGATAATTTGTTTTTTATTTTAATAATAAATAAGTTGCTAATAATGTTCTATAATAGAGTTCAATGAAATTGTTACTTTTTTATTGTCTTATTCTAATTTGAATTATCGAATATCCAATTTTGAACAAAAAAAAATCATATTTGCGAAGAAATCTTATTCCAAGCAATATTCTCATAATTAGTTGTATTATTGATATTATAGCGACAAGTTGCAACAATAATTGAGTTTAATACTTGCAATCATCTTATTATTAAAATAATAAGCTGAAGAAAGGTGGTAGTAATAGAATAATTATTTAATAAATATTTTAACTTCTAGTAAATATTTTATTTGTATGTAAATGCATCTAATTTTTTTTTTTAAAAAAAGAACCCATATAAAGGATTTTAAAATAATTTTCTGCTAAATAAAAAAATGAATTTGAAAAGTTGCATTTTCCAGATTTAAGTCAAGGACGTTACATAACCATGTTTTATGGCATTTAGGATAGTATTGAATTTGGGAGTTACATTTTCTTTTGTAACTTATGTCTTTCTTAAACCTTGGTACTTAGTCCTATAAATACTAGGCTGAACACCATTGTAAGGGAAATTTTTTTAGTAATATAATATATTTGAGTACTCATGAGTGTCTTGTTTTAAGTTCTTGTATGAACATTGGAACTTATCAAATTATTTTTAGTTTGTGGCATTCAACACCTAAAATCTTGGTTTTCTTTTTAACTTATCAAATTTGACAAGTTTTGATAGGAAATCATCATCTTAGCAACCATATACCCCAATAACTATTAAGTTATAATACATATGGAATGCAAGAAAATACCCTCCAGTCAAGATGATTTCAAAACCCAAGGACCTCCTTAAGTCAAGTTAGTGAAAAATTAGTTCCAATTGTTATTGTTTACCAATGAAACTAGTACTTGAATTCAACCCACAACACCACAAACCCAATATGATTTGATAAGTTAAGAATTAAACACAAGATTTTTTTTTATTAGAGAACGCCACAAACTGAATTAGTTTGATAAGTTTAAAGTTCATGAAAGAACTTAAGCAAAAACACTCACAAAGTGCAAATTTAGATTATCATTCATCAATGGTCTTTTTACAAATGAGTTTGGCTTCGATATTTATAGCCAAAACATGGTAGAAAAACCTAAATGGCTGTTATTATAGCTCTCCATGTTCTCCTCATTAATCCCCACTAACTTTCATTGAAAAGAGATATTATACATTAAATGCACTCATTTATAACTCTTAAATGTTAATTAATCACACCCCAAACTAAATGCACTCATTAAAACACATTAAAACTCACACTTAACAAGAATAAAACCATAGCTCTGATATGTTAATTTCACAAAGCAAATAAAATAAACCCAAATTAATAAATAACATAAAATGATAGCCCAAGATCCATGCTCACTTAATCAAGGCTGAATGGCCCTTTATTCTTCAATGGGCTGGATTGATTCAGACAATGTGGATTAGACTATTGTCTTCATATTTGAACATGTTTGGATCAAGTTTACAATCTTTGACTCTTGTTCCTCCCATAATAAGTTAGTTGCATCACATTGAGTTTGTTTCTTCCAAATGTCTTCAATTAAGGAAGTTAATGTTTCCTTCATCTTTTTGGCTCTAGCTCTTGTTATTGGGCCTCCATGAATGGATAAAGGGTCTTTCTTTGCATTTTCATCCTTAGCCGAATGGACTCGAGCTTGCTGGTCCTCATCATTCCCCCTCTCTTCAGAAGGATTCATCCTCGAATCCGCTCCTTCATCATCTACATCAAACAAAGACAAATCAGAAACATTAAAGGTAGCACTTACGTTGCCATACTCACTAGGCAATTGTAGCTTTTATGCATTGTCATTGATTCTTTGTAGGACTTGAAATGGTCTATCTCTTTCGATATCAGCTTAGACTTCCTTTGACTTGGAAATCTTTCCTTCCTCAAGTGTACCCAAACCCAATCATATGGTTCAAATATGACTTTCTTTCTTCCCTTGTTGTGTTGCTCATATTGTTGAGTTTTTTTTCTCTATTTGTGCATGCACCCTCTCATGTAAGCATTTAACAAATTCAGCCTTTACTTTTCTTCCAAATTAGATTTTTCAATGGGTAATGGAAATAAATACATAGGTGTTAATGGATTGAAACCATATACAACCTCAAAAGGTGAACAATTTGTTGCATGAATACTCCTATTGTAGGTAAACCCAACATGTGGCAAAAATTCTTCCCAATTCTTCAGATTTCTTTGAATTATTGCCTCAATAGTTGTGAAAGAGTTCTATTGACCACCTCCATTTGTCCATCCATTTGTGGATGACAAGTTGTTGAGAATATAAGCTTTATTCCCAACTTGCTCCAAAATGTCTTCTAAAAGTGGCTAAGGAACTTGACATCTCTATCACTAACAATTGTCCTTAGAACTCCATGCAATATCACAATTTCTTTGAAGAACGATCCCACAACATGAGTTGTATCATCCATCTTATGGCATGGAATGAAATGTGCCATTTTGCTAAATCTGTCAACAACAACAAAAACAGAATCTTTCCCTCCCCTTGACCTAGGTAATCCTAAAATAAAGTCCATGGAAATGTCTACCCAGGGTTTAATAGGTATGGGAAGTGGTGTATACAACCCATGAGGCATTAATTTGGATTTAGCTTGTTTACAAGTAATGCATCTCTCATAAATTCTCTCAACATCTCTTTTCATTCGTGGCCAAAAAAAATGTTCACTTAAAACATCTAAAGTTTTAGCATGCCAAAATGCCCCATCAAACCCCCACCATGTGCCTCCCTCACAACCAACTCTCTCAAAGAAGATTGAGGCACACATAGCTTATTTTCTTTGAAAAGAAAACCATCCAGCCTATAAAACTTGCCAAAACCCCCTTTCTTACATGCCTCATAAACATTAGCAAAATCAAGGCCTGAATTATATAAATCCTTAATTAACTCAAAACCCAATAATTTTGCATCAAGTGTAGAAATTAGAGCATACCTCCTTGATAAAGCATTGGCAACCACATTTTCCTTACCTTGCTTGTACTTGATGATGTAAGGAAATGATTTAATGAAATCCACCCATTTAGCATGTCTTCGACTGATCTTTCCTCGTCCTTTGAGCTATTTTAAGGACTCATGATCAGTGTGGATTATGAATTCCTAATACCATAAGTAGTGTTGCCAATTTTATAACACTCTCACCAATGCGTAGAACTCCTTATCATAAGTTAGGTAGTTTAGACTTGCTCCACTTAGCTTCTCACTAAAGAATGCTATTGGTCTTCCTTCTTGCATCAAGACTCCACGAATACCTATTCCACTTGCATCACACTCAACCTCAAAAGTTTTAGAAAAGTTAGGCAAAGCAAGTAAAGGTGTTGAACTGAGTTTGTCTTTTAGCAAGTTAAAAGCATCATCTTATTCTTTTCTCCACTTGAAACCCACATTCTTTTTAATGCATTCAGTTAAAGGTGTAGCAATTGTAGAAAAATCCCTAATGAATCTCGTATAAAAGCTACCAAGACAATGAAAACTCCTAACATCATGCACACTAGTAGGTTTCGACCAATCTCTAATTACTTTTACTTTTTCTTGATCAACATGAATTCCTTTGTCATTAACAATATATCTAAGAAAAGTAATTTCATTAGTGGAAAAAGTGCATTTCATAAGATTAGCATATAACTTTTCTTGCCTTAACACATCAAAAACAACCTTTAAATGTGTTACATGCTCATCTAAAGATTTTCTATACACAAGAATATCATCAAAATAAACCACCAAAACCTTTCTAATGAAAGCATGCAAAACATGATTCATTAATTGCATAAAAGTACTTGGTGCATTAGTTAAGCCAAAGGGCATTACTGACCATTCATGCAAACCATGTTTAGTTTTGAAAGTAGTTTTCCATTCATCACTTTCATTCATTCTAATTTGATGATATCCAAATTTTAAATCAATTTTAGAAAAAACAAAAGAAGAATGCAATTCATCCAACATATCATCTAGCCTAGGAATAGGATGTCTATACTTCACCATTATTTTATTGATGGCTCAGCAATCAACACACATCCTTCATGAACCATCCATTTTAGGCACCAATAATACAGGAACCGCACATGGACTCATGCTTTCATGCACATACCCCTTCTCCATAAGTTCACTCACTTGCCTTTGGATTTCCTTGGTCTACTTAAGGTTGCATCTATAAGTTGGCCTATTTGGTATGCTTGCACTGGGAATGAAATCAATTTGATAATCAATTCCTTGAATTGGTCGCAAACCCTTAGGCACATCTTTAGAAAAGAGATATTCATGCTCTTGTAATAAATCAATAATAACACTAGGAAACTCTTGTCAATCTCATTAGATATAATCAAAACATCCTTGTACATAAGTATAAGTTGCCTCATAGTTAGTGTTTTCCTCACATCACTCATTTTTGCACAAACACTCATTTTTCTTTCATTCATTCCTCCCTTATTTTCTCTCCCCTTGTTTTTCCCATTGATCTCATTCTTACCACTCATCTCACCTTTTTCTTTTTTCTCTCTTTCTTGATCCCTCCCCAAAGTCTTAGCCAATGAAAATTCAAGTTCTTCATATTGCTCTTTTATTCTCATTTGGTCTTCAAAAATGGTCTTTTAAGACAAAGGTCCAAGTTGGTATTTCCGTCCATTCATGATCAAAGAATATCAGTTCTTAAACACATCATGTATGACCCTTTGATCATATTGCCATGGTCTCCCTAACAACATGTGACTAGCATACATAGGAACCACATCACACAACACCTCATCTTTATATCTACCAATGGAGAAAGAAACCAATACTTGCTTATTCACCTTCACAACACCACTATCATTCAACCATTGTAACTTGTATGGTTTTTGATGTTTAGTAGTAGGTAATTTCAGTTTTTCCATAAGTAAAGTACTAGCCATGTTTGTACAACTACCACTGTCCACAATCATATCACATAACTTGTTAGCAATCAAACAATGAGTATGAAATAGATTTTCACGTTGTTCACCATGTTCATCATGTTTAATTTGTAAACTAAGTGCGCATTGTATAACTAACACATCTCCCTTAGCAAACTCACCATCACTAGCATCTTCTAAAGGTGGCATTTCATCATCTTCCTCTCTCTCACTTTTAGACTCAATAGCCCCATCTCTCATGATCATTACCCTTTTATTGGGATATTCACGTGCCATATGACCATGTCCTAGGCACTTAAAACACTTAATTTCTCTAGTTTGATTAGTTTGATTCTCACCTCTACCCTTGCTGCCTATTTCATTTTTGTTTTTATTTTCATCAATCTTAGGCTTAACAATAGGTTTATCATCCTTTTTACTCCAATTTGGTTTCCAAGAAGAAGAAGAGGAAGTCAAATAAGGTTTAGAATCATACTTACTTGTACCCTTGCATTTTAGTTGTCTTTCAATTTTCATGGCCACATTCACCATGTCTTCAATCTCCACATAGTGTTGCAAATCCACAAGATCAGCAATGTTCTTGTTCAAGCCATTCAAGAACCTTGCCATGGTGGTTTCACGATCCTCATCCATATTAGCCCTTATCATGGCTATCTCCATTTCTTTGTTATATTCCTCCATACTCATGGAACCTTGTGTTAGGGTTTATAAACACTGGTGCAAGTTCCTATAATAGTGGCTAGGGATAAATCGCTTTCTCATGATGCGTTTCATCTCAAACCATGTCTCAACGGACCTTTCACCATTTTGATGCTTGTCTTTACACAATTGATCCCACCAAACAATAGCATAATCACAAAATTCAACAACTGCTAATTTTACCTTTTTCTCTTCAGAGTAGTTGTGACACTCGAAGATCATCTCCATCTTTCTTTCCCACTCCAAATAAGCGTCTAGGTCATTCTTTCCTTGGAAGGAAGGAATCTTCATTTTGATGTTGCCTATATTTCGATCAATGTTGTCAAACCTTGCTCTCCTATTTTGTCTTCTAGGATGATCATCCCCTCCAATAATGGTTGCTTGATCATCATCTGTGTCAATTCCTCCATCATATTCATCATTGGCAAAGGTCAGTTGCCTTCTATGCCTTGGCTTACCTTGCAATGTGGTAATCACATCATCATATTTTTCTGAATGATCTCTTACATCTCCAATCATTTTGAACATACGTTCAAATTGCTATTGCATTGCTTGAATTATTTGATCATTTGAGGAAGAACTCACGTCTTTATCTTTGTTAGACATGTTTAAAACCTAAAAGAAGAAAATTTAAAATAGCATCACAAGATACTCTCTCACGTGTTTCACTCAAAGATTTGATTCAACACAAAGAGGTATGAACTTAAATCAAAGAATACATAATAAAATAGAATTAAAACAAGAAGATTTAGCACAAACAAAGGAAAAAAAAAGATGAAGATGATAAACTTGAACAAAAAAAATAAACACAAAGATAAGCAAACCTCAACTTGAACCTGGCTCTGATACCAAATGATAGGAAATCATCATCTTAGCAACCATATACCCCAAAAACTATTAAGTTATGATTCATATGGAATGCAAGAAAATACCCTCCAGTCAAGGTGATTTCAAAACCCAAGGACCTCCTCAACTGAAGTTAGTGAAAAACTAGTTTCAGTTGTTATTGTTTACTAATAAAACTAGTACTTGAATTCAACCCACAATGCCACAAACCAAATATGATTTGATAAGTTAAGAATTAAACATAAGATTTTTTTTGTTAGAAAATACCACAAACTGAATTAGTTTGATAAGTTCAAAGTTCATGAAAGAACTTAAGCAAAAACACTCACAAAGTGCAAATTTAGATTATCATTCATCAATGGTCTTTTTACAAATGAGTTTGGCTTTGATATTTATAGCCAAAGCATGGTAGAAGAAACCTAAATAGATGTTATTATAGCTCTTCATGTTCTCCCCTTTAATCCCCACTAACTTTCATTGAAAAGAGTTGTTATACATTAAATGCACTCATTTGTAACTCCTAAATGACAATTATTCACACCCCAAACTAAATGCGCTCATTAAAACACATTAAAACTCACACTTAACAAGAATAAAACCCTAGCTCTGATATATTGATTTCACAAAGCAAATAAAATAAATCCAAATTAATAAATAACATAAAATGATAGCCCAAGATCCTTGCTCACTTAATCAAGGCTGAATGGCCCTTTATTCTTCTATGGGCTGAATCGATTCAAACAATGTGGGTTAGACTATTGTTTCATATTTGTACATGCTTGGATCAAGTTTACAATCTTTGAGTCTTGTTCCTCCCATAATAAGTTAGTTGCATCACATTGAGCTTGTTTCTTCCAAATATCTTCAATTGAGCAAGTTAATGTTTCCTTCATCTTTTTGGCTTTAGCTCTTATTATTGGTCCTCCATGAATGGCTAAAGGGTCTTTCTTTGCATTTTCATCCTTAGATGAATGGACTCAAGCTTGCTGGTCCTCATCAATTTTGTGGCATTTTAAAGGATTCAAAGTGCTGCTCTAATTGTTTTTTTAATCACTATTTCTTAATAAAGCAATTAGAATAGTTTTTCTTACTTCAATCTTGAATTGATCATGGTTTGTTTCATCTAGTTGGAGGGTGTTAATTTAAATTCCATTTGAATCATAGCTCCTTAGCTATTGGGGTTTATGGATGCTAAATTAGTGATTTCCATCACCCTTCTTCTCTTTTTCTTCTTCTTCTTTGCACTATAAAATCAATTTGTCTAGTAATATTGATAACACCCATTGTCTATTTTTATAGGTGAAATTATAGAATTAAAGTTGCATTTAAAGATGTAGGAGATCCACCTAATCAGTTGTGTGTTCTTTCACAGTGCATGGATGATCTTTCTATTGATGCGTTGTCCCAAACTATCAACCAAGACGGGGTGAATTAGTTGATTTGAGTAGTGATGATAAATTAAAAATTTGAGCAATAAGAAGATGAAGATGAAGTAGAGAAGAATTAACAAAAAAAAGTTTATAGTGGTTCAGATTTATCTCAATCCTACATCTACTTCCTTAACAACTTATTAAGGTTCCACTAATCTTGAGTTTTTTACAAGCTCAACTCTAACTTAGTATTTCACAAGCTCACACCAAACTTTTTCAAGGTTTGAGTATCTTTCTCACAACCCAATAAGAGTTTTCCTAAGGCTTATTCTAAAATCTAAGTATTTCAAAGCTCACACTCAAACTTACAATGGTGTTTAATGCTCACACCCAACACTCAAATGGATACAAGTATAAATTTTGATGTAAGGAAATAAAAGATGTTTTTCTTAGCAATTACAATCATAATCAACATCAAAAATGATGTTTTTTTTTATGGTATTTATAGCCTTCAAGTCTTCAAATAGCCATTAGAGATGGGAGCCAATATGTTTGAATCTTGTCTCCCATTTTAATTAATGTTTGGAGCAACTTCATGTCAAACTGCATCTAGTTCGGTCGGCTCAAGCTCAGTACAGTTAGGTTAAGAAGTAGTCTGACAAGTCTCATCCCTTTTCTGACAAAAGTTCTTCAATGGCTAATACATGTGGCATATAATAATTGACTAGATAAGTAATGGCTATAAGTTTGAATTTCATTTCACTAGTACAGTTAGACGATTTTTAGTCTGGTCGGTCTGCTCATGGTATGGTGAGATTTTGGGATCTTGCCGAAACTTTAACCTAAAATATTTGCCCAAACTGAATTAGTCCACCATTTTAATCTTTTAATTTCAATTTTGAAACCATTAGTAGAAATTACTTTTGAAATAAAATCAAATTTTCAATTTTGAAATCAATTTTCACTTGAATATTCACTCATGAATCAAAAGATGCATTAGCCTGCTTCGATGCCAGCTCTAAATCTGATGGTCATCGGCCTTTTAATTGATCAAAGTTGGATTGCAATCCTAAGAAAATTTTGATTATCTATAAGAAGTGGGTAGAAAATTGGCTCAATTGGCAGAGATCATTCAAGAAGCTAGGTTTGCATCAATTCATCTTGGGTTTGCTTTTAAGTGAGCCAGCATGTTAATAGTTTAATTCAATGATGGAGATGGGTATAAAGTTGAGGAAAGTAGTGGGTGCATAATGCTAGGTTGGCATACACGGCCACTTATTGCAATTTTAGGATGGTGGTTGGCCAACAAACCAGTAGCAATTCAAGTTGCCTCTTAAGTTGTGGTTTTTTTTTCCTTTGTCTCAATTTCACTGGCCTTTTGTTTAGGTAAATTATTAATTACTATTTTTTAAAAAAAAATTGGATGAAATCTTTTCTGTAATTTTAGAGTTGTATATTACTCTTCTCTTTTTAATTTTTGGATGAAAAGGAGATGTCAAAATAAAGTTGCCAAATAGGATTGCCTGGAAGCTGCAAGGAGTGAGATATATTCCTGGTCTTAAAAGGAATTTGATCTCTGTGGGACAACTTGATGAAGAAGGTTATTGTACGACCTTCACAAATTATGAATGGAAAATTACCAAAGGAGCACTTGTCATTGCTAGTGGTAAGAAGACCGGTACTCTCTATGTAACCTCAAACATAGATAACATCATCACAATAGTTGATGCTAATTCAAATCTACGGCACCAGAGGCGTGGCCATATGAGCGAGAAAGGGATGGCAATTCTATCAAAGGGAAAGTTGCTAGAACTTAAAAGTGTAGATGTCAGTCTATGTGAAGACTGCATCTTTGGGAAACAAAAGAAGGTCAGTTTCACGAAAACTTGCAAGACACCCCAGGAAGAAAAGCTCAAGTTGGTACATACCGATGTATGGGGACCATCTCCAGTTCCATCTCTTGCAGGCTCATTGTATTACGTCATCTTCATCGATGATTCAATGAGAAAGGTATGGGTGTATTTTCTGAAAAAGAAATCATAAGTCTTTGATACATTTAAAAAATGGAAGGCCATGGTGGAAAATGAAACTGGCTTGAAAGTCATTCAAGCGATTGAGGTCTGACAATGGAGGGGAGTATAGAGATAGAAGGTTAAGAGAATTTTGCACAAGCAGCAGAATCAAGATGGAAAAAATAGTTCCTATGACACCGCAGCAAAATGGCGTAGCTGAGCGCATGAACAGAACTCTGAATGAATGTGCCAGAAGCATGAGGATACAAGTTGACTTGCCCAAGAATTTATGGGTTGAATCTATCAATACCGCGGCCTACCTGATCAATTGTAGGCCTTCAGTACCTCTGGATGGTGAAATACCAGAGGAAGCATGGAGCAAAAAAGAGGTAAACCTTTCACACTTAAGAGTGTTTGGTTGTATCTCTTACATATATATAGATTCTAATGGAAGAAGTAAACTTGATGTGAAGTCTAAAAAATGTGTCTTCGTTGGATATGGTGGTGTTGAGTTTGATTACCGGTTTTGGGATTATAAAAATAGGATGATCATAAGAAGCCGAGATGTCATATTCAACGAGAATGTGATATACAAGGATAGGCTAACAGCAGAATCAAGCAGCTCCAAGATGACATTGAAAATAAGAAATTTTCTGAGTTTGAGGAGATTTCTAGAAATGATGTTCAGAATAGTCCTGAAGCAGAGGAGCCAAACATGCTAGAATTGAGACGCTCCTCCAGAATTCCTAGACAAACCCAACGTTACTCACCTTCTTTGCATTACTTGTTGCTGACATACAATGGTGAACCAAAGTGCTACGATGAAGCAATGCAAGTGGAGGATTTAGGCAAGTGGGAGTCTACCATGAAAGATGAGATGGACTCACTCATGTCAAATCAGACATGGGAATTAGCTAAACTACCACAAGGCAAAAAAGTACTCCACAACAAGTGGATTTACAAGATCAAAGAAGAGCATGATGGGAGTAGATGCTACAAAGCAAGATTGGTTGTAAAAGGTTTTCAGCAAAAGGAAGGTGTTGACTATACTGAAATTTTCTCTCCAGTCGTAAAGCTTACGACAATCAGACTGGTGTTGAAAATAGTAGCTATAGAGAATTTACATCTTGAATAGTTAGATGTAAAGACAACATTCCTTCATGGAGATTTGGAGGAAGAGATCTACATGAAGCAGCCAGAAGGCTTCATTAAGGCAAGCAAGAAAAACTTGGTGTGCAGGTTGAAGAAGAGTTTGTATGGTTTGAAACAATCTCCTAGACAGTGGTACAGGAAGTTTGATAGCTTTATGGGCAGCAGCGGTTTCATAAAATGCCAAGCAGATCATTGTTGCTACATTAAGAAGTTTGACAGTAGCTTTATTATTTTATTGTTATACGTTAATAACATGCTCGTTGCAGGTTCAAACATGCAAGAGATTAAAAATTTAACGCAGAAATTGTCAAAGCAGTTTGCAATGAAAGATCTGGGTGCTACAAAGCATATTCTTGGAATGAGGATAAAGAGAGACATGAAGTTGGGGACTTTGATGTTATCATAGGCTGAGTACATCGCCAAAGTACTAGCCAGATTCAACATGCAAGATGTTAAACCAGTGAGCACACCTTTAGGTGTTCATTTCAAACTCTCCAAAGAACAGTCACCGAAGATGGAGGAGGAATGTGCACACATGGCAAAGGTGCCATATGCCTCAGCAGTTGGCAGTTTGAAGTATGCCATGGTTTATACCAGGCCAGATATTGCTCAAGTAGTGGGAGTTGTTAGCAGGTACATGAATAATCTTGGAAAGGTACACTGGGAAGCAGTCAAGTGGATCCTCAGATATCTTCGGGGTACCACAGATAAGGCACTTTGTTTTCAAGGTGGAGATACGACACTAGCAGGCTATGTGGATGCTGACTTAGCAAAAAATGTTGACGTCATAAGAAGCACTACAGGGTATGTCTATACTCTAGGAGGTACCACAGTGAGCTGGGTCTCTCAAATACAAAAGATAGTTGCTCTCTCCACAACTAAAGCAGAATATGTCGCTGTCACGGAAGCCAGCAAGGAGATGATCTGGCTCCAAAGTTTCTTGGAAGAACTAGGCAAGAAACAAGAAAATAATATTTTATATTGCGACAGTCAAAGTGTCATACATCTAGGGAAGAATCTGTCTTTTCATGCCAAAACAAAGCACATACAGTTGCGATATCACTTTATCCGGTCACTTTTGGAAGATGGGATTTTGAAACTTAAGAAGATCAGTGGAACTCAAAATCCAGCAGACATATTAACGAAGATGGTGTCGACTGACAAACTAAAGCAGTGTTCAACTTCAATTGGCCTGTAGTAGAAGTAGATCATAGAAGAGCTGCTACATAGATTGAGGTGTGAAGACAGATTAAAATCAATCTTCAAGTGGGAGATTGTTAATAAAATGTTACTAACCATAAAATGGAGTTGTAATTTTTTGAGTAAAAAATAGAGGTGCCTAACTTAGGTATTTTTGGTACATAATGGAGGTGCCTAACTTAAGTGATCTTGGTAAAAAATGGAGGTGCCTAACTTAAGTGATGGTGGTAAAAAATGGAGGTGCCTAACTTAAGTGATCTTGGTAAAAAATGGAGGTGCCTAACTTAAGTGATGGTGGTAAAAAATGGATGTGCCTAACTTAGGTAAAAGAGATGCCTAACCTTTGACAAATCTCACCAACCATTATGTACACATGTTATAATTTTCCTATATAAATGGCCCTTTGGCCATTGTTATGAATGTGAAAATCAGAGAGAATAGAAAGAAAATTAATAGAGAGGAAGATTAGAGCGGGTCTAGCAAAAATTAAGTCAAGTAATTTTTGTTCTCTTGATCACGTCTATTAGGGAATTTCTTTAAGAGAATTTCTATTAAAATTTCTTGGGGATAATTAGGTGTGAGGTGTGAGTGTATGTAAGCATGGTATTTTTTTTCTCCTTAATAGAAGTCTACAGCAGCTTCGGAGACGTAGGCATAATTAGCCGAACTCCGTTATCAAATTGTGTGTTACTATTCTGCATTTATTTTTGCTTTCCTACTAATCTGATTTAAGGAAAATAGAGTGATAATATTTATTTTCCAACAGTAAGATAACTTTGTTTCAAAGCTTTTAGGCTTTTCAAGTTTGAACCATAAGGTTGAAATAGATTTTTTTTAACCCATACTTGAAAGGTTTTAATGTCCAAAGACCTTCTTGAAAAATTTTGAAAATAGTTTTGTTCCTTGGATCTTAAAAGAAAAGAATTATTTTTGAGCTTAAAATATAGGTAGGCCATATTAGAAAAATAACAAACTAAATAAGCCATGGTTTAAACCAAGATAAATTAATCATAGTCAAATAACAAGCATTTAGGGTAAAACCTAAGGAAAGTAACTAGGTCAAATATATGAGCTTAAGTCTTGGGTTGAAAAGCTTAGGTTCTCATGGCAAGTATATACCAAATGGTACAAGGCTATGAGTGGTTATGTCATGCTCGATCTCCATACCTTGAGTGAAAGTATGGTATCCCTTACATGACACAACATGGGTAACACGAGCATTCTAACTGATGCACACAATGCAATCTAAATGATGCAATGGATAATATCATAATAAGAAAGAATAAAATAATATAAAGACCAACGGAATCAACTTCTCTATCCCCGATGGAGTCGCCACTGTGAGTGGAGATTTTTGCCCCCACTCCCATGTTGAATGGTTCTTGCTACTTCGACACTGTTAGGCTCAGGGCCTTAGAGAACACGGGCCTAAACCTGGAGAAAATGGATTCACCACCTAGACGGGCTGAAAAAAAAAAGAAAGGGACAGATGACTCGATTCCTAAGGAAACTCCAATCCCCTAATGGGTTCGAAAAGTTAGGTACGTGTGGAGAAGGTGAGAATGACCCAGCACCCCCACAATGCCCGGTTCATTGGAACCAGCCTCCTTTTCATGTCTTAATATTATAAAATTCTTAATTATTGTGATATGATCCATACTACATACAATCATAAGAATAAACAAATACTTTATTAAAAATCATAGCAAAGTCCACAAAAAACAAACAAATAGGCACCCATTCATGGATGGAAACATGCCTTTACAATTGTCCAGTGTCCAAAAGAAAATAAATAAAATAGGTTATCCACCTATTGGTGGAAACATATCCTTTACATTGATTCGAAACTTGAAGTAATTTAAATTACATAATCCTCACAACATGAGATACCCAAAATATGGAAACATACCTCTTACAATTTCTTGAAACCAAAATAAATCAATAAAAATAACCAACCATTCATCATAAATAAATTATTCATCAAAGATATAAATAAACCATTAATCAAAACATATAATAAACATGCTTCTAACTTAAATAAAGTAATAAATATATAAATTTAGTGTTTATGTTTCAATTAGGGTTTCTTGGGGAAATTAGGGTTTAGAGAGTTCTTGGTTTAAAACTTAAGATGTTAGGGTTTTGGAAGTTTTATGAAAATAATATTAAGGTTTAGGGTTTAAGTAAATAAAATTAGAACTTATGAAAATAGGATTAAAAATTAGGTATCTGGAAAGAATAGGCTACTATGACAATTTTGGGAAAAAAGAATTAACACTATTTTTACTATTTAATGAAACTAAGCTTCTGTAATAATTAAGTAAAAAGAGAATTAATTAGGGTTTTAAGCTAATATCATATAATTAGGGTTTAGGGATAATACCATGCAATTAAGGTTTTAGGAAGAAATAAATTAGGGTTTGGTATTTTAAAAAATAATGTTTGTAGCTTAAGGTTTTACATGAGTTAGGGTTTAGTGTTTATGAAAAACTAATCAAAGTTTATAGGTTATGTGAACTGTGAATATTTTTAAAGAGATTAGATGCTACTATGAGGTTTTATATGAAAGACCTTAATGTGCATCTGTGTAATTTTTTGATTAAATGACCATGCAATAAAAAACAAATAAACAATCTGAGCCAAATAAGTTTAATGGATGTAGTTGTTATGATTTATCAAAATAATGATATGCACTCCATGTAAACCAACATATACTAATTTTAGAAGAAATTGCATACTGTGACTTTAGTTAAATGAAGAATGAACTCATTTAATATTTAAAACAATCAAAACATAATGTATTTATTTAATTTAAAGCATACCGTCGTTTGTTGGCTCCACCAAAATTGTTTGAATGAGAATTCTAGGTGAGCTTGTCCAAGACAGTAAGTACACTGCCTTTGTAGAGTTTTGTATTATTGACCTTCCTCGTCTATCCTTGCTGTTTCTTTTTGTTTATTAAGCTTGCTAGGGTTTGTTCATTGATTGATTACTGAATTTTCCAGAGTTTCAGCAGCCAACCAAAAGCCAAAGGTCCCCCTTTAGGTTTTTTAAAACCTGTATTTATAATAACTCCATCAGATTAAGCATGAAAGTTTTCCTCTTTAAGAACGGTTTATTCTAATGAATATCAAATTCACCGGTTCGACATAAAACCGAGACCATATCGAATTACAATTATTTGAATTCGATATAAACCGAGTCCATCTTGAATTCAAATCATTTAATTTCGACAGAATTTAAGCCTATATCGAAGTTTCCTTCCATATTCGACAGGGAGTTAAAAAAAACTGCCCCATATATGTAGACCCTTAATTTTTTACCAGGTCTAATCCAAAGATTTTAAAATGGTCCGAAATAATTTTTGTGGTATTTATTATTTATTTAAATATTTATTATTTATTTATTTTAATATTTACTATTTATTTTACTATTTATTTTAATAATAAAATATTTATTTTATTTATTATTTATAATATTTGTTTTATTTATTATTTATTTTTAAGAATATAATAATATTTGTTTTTAATAAAAAATAAAATAAAAATTAGACGGATCGACGAGCGACGCGCAACAGCACTGCCATGCGGCAAGCAACAATTGGCTGCCAGCCAAATTCGCAACAAGCCGAGAGGCCTGCGGCAAAAATGCCACCTTCTACTTCGCTGCATGCAAGCAAGGCCCAGTGCAGCAATTCACCCGCAGCGTCCAACAGGCCCAGCACGCCAATCCTAGCACAGCAGCCCCCAGTGCCAGTCTCTCCCGGGCTGCACAATTTTTTTGACTAAACCTTATTAATCTCAATTTTTTATTTTATTTCCAAAATAGTTTTATTTCCTTAACAAATTAGTATTAGGTTTTTATTTTTTCTTATAAATGCATGGTTAAACAAATGCACGGTAGAGGATTTTTACTTAGAAACTTTGGACTTTTCTTTGGAGGAACTTTTGGAATTTTCTTTGAGAATTATTCAGACATAGAGGGATTTTCTTCGGACTTCTGCAATTTGGCATAGGGAGGAAAATTATTGAAGATTTATTTAGGGACTTGGATTTTTTTCTATCGAATTTGGACTAGAGCAATTATTTCAGGAAACGGACTTTGATACTTCCCAAATAATTCAAACTTCAACACAAAAAAAAAACAAGCAAAAGGCAGCAAATATATAGCCATTATTTCAGGCAGAAGCAGTGGTTTCCCTCAACCAAAATCTAAGGTGATTCAGACAATATCTTGGATCAACAAATTAATTTTGGTGGAGCCTTCAAATGTAGGTAAGTTTTTTTACTTCAGTTTATTAAATCAATAATTTCTTCCACTTTTCAAATTCTCATTATAACATCCTGATTACTGAATTTATTATTTATTTAACTCATGCAGTAAGCATAGGGTTCAATTTAATCAATAATATAATCATCAAAATACAAATCTAATTCTTAAACCTTAATCAGTTCTTAATACCTCAAACCTTAATATTATTTTTCATAAAACATCCAAAACCCTAAACATTATTTAAGAAACCCTAATTCAAGATGTAAACCCTAAATTTATACGTTTATTGCTTTATTTAATTTTAGATTTGATTATATAGTTTATTATATATTTTGATGATCGATTTATTTAATTTCAATGTTTGATTTATTTTGGATGAAAATTTTCTTAAGTATTATTTGTTCATTAAAATTGTAAGAGGTATGTTTCCATAATTGGGTACCTTATTAATTAGTCATCATGTAATTTAATTTATTTCAAGTTTTGAGATTAATGTAAAGGACATGTTTTCACCTTTTTGTGGGTGTCCTATTTAGTTTTAGACATTGGACGATGTAAGGACACGTTTCCATCTTCGGATGTGCGTCCATTTATTTATTTTGTTTGAACATTATTATGATTTTTAATAAAGTAATTATTTATTCTTATGATTGCATGTAGTATGGATAATATTGTATTAATTAAGAATTTTATAATATTGAGACCTAAAAAGGAGGCCGATTTCAATGAATCGGGAGTTGTGGGGGAGCTGGGTCATTCTCACCTTCCCCACGTGTACCCAACTTTTCGAACCCATTAGGGGGTTGGGGATTTCTTAGGAATCGAGTCATCCACTCCTTTCTTTTTTCTAGCTAGTTCAGGTGGCGACTCTATATTCTCCATGCTTAGGCCCGTGTTCTCTAAGGTCCTGGGCCTAACAGTGCTGAAGTTCTAAGAACCATTTCACATGGGAGTGGGGGCGAAAATCCCCTCTCACAATGGTGACTCCATTGGGGAGACAATGAAGAACATACAAGGGACACACATTACATGACATATCATTAATCCTTTAGGTTTTCATTTTTTTTTATAATTAGGATGATTAAAAAACACATAAGGGAGGAATTTATTCAAACTATTGGAAAATTATTCACAAACCTGGAGTACAACAATGCAAAAGCATACGACAACCCCACCTATGCTAGTGACATATAATCCAATAGCATCTTAATTACCTTCTCACCAAGAATAATGGAACCTGAACAAATTCAAAGAATGGTGGATGATGGCCTCAATGCTACGATGGAAGAATTGAAGGAGGCCCTGGCTGAGACCATGAAGAACCAATTGGCTGCAATTTTGAGAAACAATGCTGAGGCATCTACAAGTACTAAGAAGCCGAAGGACAAAGGGAAGGCTAAGGATAGTGAAGTGGCTTTTGATGATGACAAAGTAATGATTGATGATGATGATTGGCCCAATACTTCCAAGATCCACAAGATAAGAAGAAAGAGACCAAGGTTATGGAAAAAATTGACACTTTTGATGTTGAGAAATTGATTGCTGATCTAAAAAAGAAGTTTGAAAAGAAGCTGAAAACTAAGGAAATGTCTGAAGTTGACAAGTTGTTTGAACAAGATGAGGAGATCCCTTATAAGTTCAAGATGCCTTCCTTTGCTAGGTACAATGGTACAAGAAATCCTCACTTACATGCTAAGCAGTACATCACAGCCATGTAGTTTGACAGACCTACTAAGGCTCAAACTCTGAGATATTTCATGCTCTCATCCTAATGTGCAAAACTGGTTCAATACCTTGGAAGAAAGTACCTAAAAAGATTGGGAAATGTTGTACAAGTCTTTCATTCAACAGTATGGGTACAATGTCGAGCAGGAAGTTACCTTAATGGAAGTTGAGTCCATTAGACAAAGGCAAAATGAGAATTTTATGGACTATGTGAAGAGATGGAGGAATAAAGCTACTTTGCTCAAGAAGAGGCCTGATGAGTCAGATCAGATAAGAATGATAGTCAGAGGCATTCTGCCTTATCTCCTTGAGAGGCTGTCTCACACCATTATAAGGGACTTCAAAGACCTTTTGCAAGTTGGCATGCAAATTGAAGAGTGGAAAAGGGAGAAAAATTGCTTTTCAGCAAGAAGGAATGAGAAAGGAAACTACCAATCGGGTAATCAAAGCACACAAAAGGAAGTTGATGTTAATGCGACCGGTCAAGGAAATAGAAGACAGTTCTCAAAATTAGGGAAGCTGCTGCCTTGGGTTCTTAATAAGTTGCAAAAGAGGGGATTGTTGCAAGCCTTGACTCCTCGTCCTTTGCCTAATCCTCTTCCACCTAACTTTGATGCTAAGGCATTTTGCCAATTCCATCAAAGGCCTGGACACAAAATGAACAACTGTATGAAGTTGAGGCATGAGATCCAAAATTCAATTGATACCGGGAAGTTACCTGGGCCCGATGAGCCCAATACAAAGGATAATCCTCTGCCTAGGTTCAACAGAGTGCCACCACCAACAACCTTCATGGTAGGAGGAGGATTGGAGGAAGATTCTATTTTATCCTCCTTTGAAGACGGAAGTATTGAAGATGTGGAATAAGGAGAAATTTTATTCAACAAACCTCCCTTAGCTTGAAGTGTTGCTCTTTTTATTTTTGCTTTCTTTAATATTTAATTGGAACAATTATGTTTTTTCAAATTAAGATTATTTGAATAAGTTACTTTCATCAAAATTTTTCATGGTCTTTGTTCATTTTGGTGCTCAACCAATGACGAGTCTAACTTGATAGTTATAAATTAATATATCTATGCATCATGATTTGAATGACTTTACTAGATAAGAGAACTATTTTATAGCATTGAGTTGTGTATGCTTACTTAGAGAGGGCTCCTACATAATTGCCTTAGTCTAGAACAAGCTTTGATGGACTTTTGAGGCAAAATTGAACTCTGCTTATTTAAGGGAGAGATGATCTAGGCATTGTTTGGTTAGCCAACAACTAATATCCACCCAATTAAATATTAATCCCTAGTTGTCCCTTTGAGCCTTCATAAAATTTCAACTTTCTCTTTATTGACTTATAAGTCTGATAACCTACCCTAAGCTGTTGTAATACTTTTGACAAGTCTTATGATCACTAAGGTGAAGAGGCAAGAAGATCAAAGAAAGTAATACATAGTCAATACTATAATGATAGTTGAAGGACACCTAAAATAGCCCTAATATCATAGACTTATTGAGATAAAGTTAGGACAACTAAGTGTTTATTCTCACTAAAGTAGACTTACTCTTCCACTCATCTATAGTCAAGACAATTCTTCTGGAATTAAGACCTAACAAAAAAAAAAGAAAAGAGAGGAAAAAGAAAGAAAAAAAGAAAGAAAGAGAAAAAAAAGAAAAAAAAGAAGAAAAAGAAAAGAAAATCCAAAATGGTCCAAAAAGCTAACTGAGTTCTCTTTTACCTAAAGCAGCAAAAGACTTCCATTTGTTTTATAAGGATAGTTTCACTTGAATTGGGCCAACTCGACCAAAGATTCAATCAAAATTAGAGAAAAAGGAGAAAGGACATCCAGTTCTTAAAAGTCTTGTACTTGACAATCCTACTAAGAAGAAGGACAAAATGATAAAATGCTCAAAGAAAAGGAGTAAGAAAAAGAAAGAGAAAGAAAAGGGAAAGTAAAGACTATCCCAATCAAGATCCAAATTAATTCCAAGAAGATAGGAGAACATTCAGAGCTCTATCTTTTCATGCTCCCAACTGCCTAAAGTTCCAACAAGAAGTTTGTAGTATGAGGGTTTGCCCATAGTGTCACAATGTCTTTAACTTACAAATGGCTTTTATTTAAACCCATATCCCTCATAGACCCCGTTTCAAGCCCATTAAAGACCTGTCGATCTCTCTTAGTAGGTAGAGTCAATTAGTGGAGATAGTTCGGATAAGCATGCATATGAGATAGACAATATTCAAACTCAATGAAACCTTTGGCCAAGTAATGTGTATGTGCCTATCTGAAGTGCAACAATTCTTGCTTAAATAGAAATAATTCTA
This sequence comes from Garcia nutans, assembly GCA_947685225.1. NCBI lineage: Eukaryota > Viridiplantae > Streptophyta > Magnoliopsida > Malpighiales > Euphorbiaceae > Garcia > Garcia nutans. Next base: position 22,039,671 of record CANTUV010000005.1, read on the forward strand.
GAGTTTAGTATGGTAACCAGGGTTATGATGTAATGGATATGTTAATTTGCAAAATCGAGTCCTGAGGTATAATGATGCTAATTTCACAAAGCCAAAATATGATTTTAAGATTTTAAAAAAATGTTTTTGTCATACAAAGCCTTCAAGTTAAGGGATGTATGTTGAACCATCGAACCTCAAAAGACACATTGGGCAAAGTAAATGATTATTTGCAAGGATGTAAAAAGTTACTAACTACCGTACAAAATCCTAATTTGAAATGGATGTATCTCTGACTATGCTGCTTGAGCCTCTACTGCTCATGTTTTCAAAATCTTGAAGATAAAAGCCATAAAGGTAAATTTTTCTGCTATTCCAATGTAAGACCTGAACGAGCATCTAGAAGGAGTCAATGAGAACACTTCAGCTTATCACCTCAGTCTGTGAGTCAATGGAACCACTATAAATATTATTCATGCATATAATGCATACATGAGCATATTTGTAACACCCTTATACCTTATATACGTACAATACATATTTCTAGCATATGTAAAATATGCATATACGGTACAAAAATGACACAGACTAATTTACTAATTTTTTTTTACATTTCTAATTTAAAATTTCAAATTCTAAATATATAAAAATTAAATAGAATATAAATATTATTTACTTGTTATAAGAACCCAAAATAAATAATATATATAAAAATATCTGGGAAAAATTCACCAGAGTTTTGTCTGAATTTTGGATATCCCAAAATTTAGCAATTACTCAACCTGCAAAAAAGAAATCACTCCCAAATAATTTCCAACTACCATCTCAACCATACTTCTCAAATTCACCAAGTTTCTCAAACATTTATACATATAGATATATATAATTTAAAACACACTTACTCTCCCATTTCAAATACATTGACCCAAACATTCTTTATAATATACAATACGTAAAATTCAAAACATAATATATTATGCATAAGACTCAAAATGTACAATAACATAAAAATATATACATGCTACTGGCAGTGTTTCTGATCTCGATAGCAACTCTACAAGCTCAACTACAAGTCTAGACCCGACCTGGTCTAGAAGAACTCTCTGACTTAACTGGGTCTACCCTGTCACCTGCGGAATGGAAACAATCGTGCTAAGTCGAAGCCTAGTGGTACAAACTTTGATAATAACAATATAACTCAATGCAATACCAAATGCACAATGCATATAGATGTCACATCAATCGACTTTCTTATATTTTTCAAATACTTCATAAGCATAACTCATAACATTATATTACTCAATTGTATCATAATTCATAATTCACATTAAAACAAAGACAAGCATGGGCCCAAAAAGGATCTAATATGCTATTCAAATTTCAGAGTTACTGCTTTGGTCCATAATGACACCATGTGTCTAGCCCCGTAGGCAATATATATCCATGGATAATGTAACAGCCCCAGTCTCTTGGACCTTAACCCGGCTAGACCTTTAGGCCCCAGTATCTTGATCCTCAACCCGGCTAGACTGCTATAGTTTTTGAGGCTTACGACCCAGACTTTTCACCTCAAAAACATTATATTTATCAGCTGGCCTGGCTTACGACCCAGTCTTTTTACCATTCCAGCGTATAGCCCGTAGGCAATCATAGGCACGCCGCCAAACCCAGAACTCTGAAACTTGAATAACATACTAGGCACACAATTTATTCATATTTCTCATTATTAATCTCTTTCTCACATTGCCTTATTTTCACAATTTTTTTCTCACTTTTCTCATTTTTCACATCTTTCTCATTTTTCTCATTTTTCTCATTTTTATCAATATCAATTCATTTCATTATTACACATATCTCATTTTTTCATTCACAACACATTACCCAATTACTTTGTGTATTTTTACATAATATGCATATTTCACATGTTTCACAAATTAGCCATTATCAATGGCTTTTCACAATGCATTTAACACATATATGACATTACAAATGTCATAGTTCATTGTTCATACACAATCAATGAACAAAGTAGCTTAACATATTTTTCAACCAAAATGTGTTAAGTCCAAATGTTATGCAAATATAGACATTATATTCAAAGTTTGTACATACCTCCACTAGCAACCCAATGCAAGCTGAAAACAACCTTCAATCCAATCTTTCCAACTTGCCCTTCACCACTTGGATGAAGCAAATCAACCTCCCTCAATACCTAAACCAAATGTGATAACAGATAATCATTTAGTATCACATTTAATGGCATTTCCAACATTAAACCATAATTACACATCACTCCTACAAATTTCTAAAAATTTGGCCTTTCCTTACTTCAACATTAGAATTCCATTCTACTATAATTAAATTAGTGTTTTAAGTTTATTTATATTATTAAAAACATATTTTAATACATTTAAATCATTTACATTATAAAAATACACTCTTATACACAAAATCTCAAAAATGGCATAACCTTCCCCCATTGAAGGTTTTCCATTCCAACACAATCCATTACTCATTCCAAGCTTATATTCATCACTTTTAACACTAAACAACATGCTTAAACAAATAAAATCACACAATTCAACCACATTGGAAAATCACTTTTCCAAAACCCTAAATCTCCACTTCCATTCTCAAACTCCAACCTAACGCCACCAAATCCAATATTTAACTTTAAAATACTTGTTTATGAATAAAAAAAACTCATTTAGAACCAATTTGCACAATTAAAATTCATGTTTTCAAAACTCCAAAAATCCATAACCCTAAATTCTCTCTCTTTACCATTCTTTAACCAAACTCCATCATCTCTTCAATCTAACCTTAGAATCATTGTTAACTATCCAAAATAACATCATACACACTAATTCCAACAATTATAACATACTGCATCAAAATCTCCAAACTCACATAATCCAAATTTCCAAGGAATTCAAAGAAAAGAGATGGAAACTTATTAATTTTGGTGAAGATCTCCAAAAATCCACTTGCAACTTGTTAATTTTTTCAATTTATGGAGTATGGAAGAATCAAATTCTTGGTCTAACTCCCATGGAAAATTTGGCCAAAGGAAGGAGAAGAAGAAGAAAAAGAAGACTTTTAATATTTCTTTTTCTTTCAACTTTTTTTAAACCACATATATATATATATATATATTAAAATAATTTAATATTTAATATTTAATTATTTTTTAATAAATTAAAAGTCCTAATTTCCCTCTTCCATTAAAAAATAATTTGTTTTTGAATTATTTTATTAATTTTAAATTTATAAGATTTAATTACCAAAATACCCTTTTCTTTTAAAAAGTGTTGACTTTTTATATATGTTATGTATAGTTTGCATATGTATCACATATATTCCACTTTTTCATTTAAAATCCCTTCATTTTTCATTTAAAACCATTAATTTAATTTATCCTTTTAAATTATAATTTATTTTGTCCAATTTTCCAAAAATTAGAAATTTTCAAAAATTTTAGGATGTTACAATTCTCTCCCCCTAAAACAAATTTCGTCCCCGAAATTACCTGTCCTCAAGTCTGGAACAAATGGGGAAACTAACTCTGCATTGCCTGCTCACTTTCCCATGTTGCCTCCTCAGTGGCATGATTCCTCCAAAGGACTTTCACAAGTGGTACCCTCTTATTCCTCAATTTTTTAACCTCTCGTTCCAAAATCGCCACTGGTTCTTCCTCATAAGTCAGATCTAGACTCACCTCAATGGACTCCACTGACAAGATATGAGATGGGTCAGACCTGTATCTCCGAAGCATCGAGACGTGGAAAACATTATGTATTTGATCCAACTTAGGCAGTAAAGCTAGTCTATAAGCCACTGGACCAACTCTCTCCAACACCTCATATGGTCCTATGAAACGAGGACTCAACTTTCCTTTACGGCCAAATCTCAAAATCTTCTTCCATGGAGACACCTTCAGAAACACTTTATCTCCCACACTGAACTCTATGTCTCTTCTCTTTGAATCTGAATAGGATTTCTATCGGTCTGAAGCTGCTTTCAAATGACCCTGAATCACCTTCACTTTCTCCTCTGTTTCCTTAATCATATTAGGACCAACCAGTTTACCTGCTCTAACTTCATCCCAACACAAAGGTGTCCTGCATCTCCTGCCATATAAAGCCTTATAAGGAGTCATCCCAATACTCGACTAATGACTATTGTTATAAGCAAACTCAATTAATGGAAAAAATTTGTCCTAATTCCCGGCAAAATCAATGATACAACTCTTCAACATATCCTCCAGAATCTGTATCACTCTCTCTGACTGTCCATCTGTCTGAGGATGGAAAGCAGTACTAAAATGCAATCGAGAACCCAGAGCATTATGCAAACTCTTCCAAAACCTCGAAGTAAACCGGGGATCTCGATCCGACATAAAAGAAACTAGGACTCCATGCAACCTGACTATCTCATTGATATATAGCTCAGCCAACCTCTCAAGAGAAAAATCCATCCGAACAGGAAGAAAATGAGCTGTCTTTGTCATCCGATCAACTATCACCCAGATTGCATCATGCTTCTTCTGAGTCAAAGGCAGTTCAGTCACAAAATCCATTATCACTCGCTTCCATTTCCACTCTGGCACTGATAAAGGTTGGAGCAATCCTAAAGGAACTAGGTGCTCAGCTTTCACTTTCTGGAAAGTGAGAACTCTGGATACAAACTCTGCTATGTCCCTCTTCATACCTGACCACCAATAATGTCGCTTCAAGTCTTGATACATCTTGGTACTCCCAAGGTTCATAGCAAAAAGTGACTGATGTGCTTCCTCTAATATCATTCTTTTCAATTCTGCATCATTAGGAATACACAATCTATCTCTGTACTATAGACTGCGATCATTCCTCACATAAAAGTCTTGACTCTCCCCCTTTTGACAAACGAACACAATTTTTTGAATTCTCTCATCTGCTAATTGAGCCTCCCTAATATGATCCAACAAGACTGGCCTCAACTGCAACTGAGCCATTAGAGCACCATCGTCAGAAGTTTCAAATCTAGCATGCAACGCTCTCAACTCAACAAGCAACGAGTGTGAATAAGCAGTCAAACCTGCCAAAGATTTTTGACTCAAGGCATCGGCAACAACATTTGCCTTACCAGGATGATAATCAATCAAACAGTCGTAGTCTTTAATCAACTCTAACCATCGTCTCTGCTGAAGATTCAGCTCTCTCTGAACACCCAGGCATTTCAAACTCTTGTGATCTGTATAAATGAAACACTTCTCCCCATAAAGATAATGTCACCAAATCTTCAAAGCAAAAACTATGGCTGCCAACTCCAAATCATGCGTCGGATAATTCAGCTCATGCGGTTTCAACTATCGAGAGGCATAAGCAATGACTCTACCCTCCTGCATCATAGCACAACCTAAACCACTGTGTGAAGCATCACTGTATATCACATATGGTTTACCTTCCACAGGCAGGGTAAGGACAGGAGCCTGAGTCAACATCTCCCTCAGCTGCTCAAAACTCGCCTGACACCGATCAGTCCACACAAATTTAACTCCTTTCCGAAGTAATCCTTCACAAATCGACAATAATAGCCTGCCAATCCCAGAAAACTTCTAACCTTCGTCACAGTCTTCGGTGGACTCCAATTCAAGATAGCCTCAACTTTACTCGAATCAACTCTAATACCCTTTGCTGAAATGACATGACCAAGAAAAGCTACCTGATCGAGCCAGAACTCACACTTAGACAGCTTAGCATATAACTAATTCTCTCTCAGAGTCTGCAATACAATCCGCAAATGTCTATCATGATCCTCCTCATTACGCGAATACACCAAGATGTCATCAATGAAGACCACCACAAACTGATCTAAATATGGTCTGAATACCCTGTTCATCAAATCCATAAAAGCTACTGGTGCATTCGTCAATCCAAAAGGCATCACCAGAAACTCATAATACCCATACCTTGTACGAAAAGCTGTTTTGGGTACATCCACATCTCTGACTCTCAACTGATGGTACCCTGATCTCAGACCAATCTTAGAGAATATTGCTGCTCCCTTCAACTGATCAAAGAGAACATCTATCTGAGGTAAAGGATACTTGTTCTTGATTGTCACCTTATTCAACTGCCTATAATCAATGCACAATCTCATGGTGTCGTCCTTCTTCTTCACAAACAACACAGGCGCTCCCCACAGGGACACACTAGGGCAGATAAACCCTTTATCCAATAACTCCTACAACTGCACCTTCAACTCTCTCAACTCAGCAGGTGGCATCCGATAAGGGGTAATAGAGATAGGAGTGGTACCAGGAAACAAATCAATACCAAACTCCACTTCTCTCTCAGGAGGTACCCCTGGCAACTCATCAGGGAAAACATCTGGAAACTCTGCAATTGTGGGTATACTTTCAAGCAGGGATCCCGCTACTATAGTATCTACAACATGAGCAAGATAAGCCTTACATCCCTTCCGAATCATCCTTCCAGCTGAAACAGCCGAAACAAACATAGATGAAAGATACCTCTGCTTACTAGATACTATCACATCCCTACCATCACATGTTCTCAAAGTAACACATTTTTTCTGGCATTCTACCACAGCCCCATGCTTACATAACCAATCCATGCCCAAAATCATATCATATTCCCTGAAAGGCATCTCAATCAGGTCACCAAGAAACTCCTCATCCTGAACAACAACTGGACTATCTCGGTGCACCCTATTCACTACAACACTATGCCCTAAAGGATTTGTCACCAAGACATCAAATCCTAGGGAGTCAAAATGCAATTCAAACACAGGTAAGATGGATGTACTTATGTATGAATGCGTAGATCTAGGATCTAATAGAGTAAGGACTAAAATACCAAATAAAGAAAATGTAACTGCAATGACAGCTGAAGCATCCGACTGCCTCTGCATCACATAAACCCGCTGAGATGGCCCAGCCTCATCTGGCCTACAGCCTTCGGAAGTAGAGCCTCCTCTCTGACTAAACCCAGGGCGACCACCTCTACTAAAACCTTTGCCACCACGACCCCCTTTGACACTGGGTCGAGAAGATGCAGTATCTGCCTGCCTAACCTCTGGTGGCTTGGGACAATCTTTGATAAAATGGTCTGATGACCCACATCTAAAACACACTCCCGAAGCACCTCTCCACCAGCAGACACCTCTGTGTACTCTACCACAGTGAACACAAGTAGGTGGAGTAGGTCTCTGAGCCACTGGAGTCGGAGTACTAGCCACTGAAACTGCAGGTCTCTGTCTCTGTCTCTGCTGCTGTACTGACCTACCAAATTGCCCCTGACTCCTACTAAACCTTTGAAAATTTCCCCCTCGGCCTCTCTTCACTGATGAAGACCCTGCCTCACTCTGGGGTCTCCTAACTCTTGTGTCCTCAACCCTTGCAGCTGCTGTAAGACTCTGTGCCCTCTCAACACTCTTGGCAACTGCAACTAACTAGGAAAAATCCTGATGCCAAGAGCCTGCGATGATACACATAATAGAGGGTCTCAGTCCCTCCTCAAACCTCCTACACCTTTCAAACTCGTCAAAAATGATCCTACCAGATAGTGACTCAACTGGATAAACTCGATCTCATACTCGGTCACTGTCCTGGTATCCTATCTCAGACTCAGGAATTCCATCTTCTTTGCATCTTTATGCTCTCTCGGAGTATACTTCTGCTCCAAATTCCCGTAGGAAATCATCATAGGTCAGGACTGGTGGATCATCTAGAGCATGTGGAACCATCTTCCACCAATCATATGCATCTCTCTGCAGAAGAGATCTAGCATAATCAAACTTCACTTCTGGACTGGCCTGTACCTGAATAAATATCCTCTGAACCCGATCTAGCCACCGCTCTGCTACAGCAGGGTCTGTAGTACCAATAAAGTCCTCAGCCCCATACTTTCTCAGTTTATCATACTGCCTCACTGGCAACTGCGGTTGCAGCTGTGGCGGCTGCAGAACTGGAGCCTGCCTCAACAACTCTACCATATGCCATACCCAGCCAGGCGAAACCTCATCAACTGCTGGTCTCACAGGCACAAAAATAGACGCCTCACCAGCAGATACAACTCTAGCTCCATCTCTACCCTCATCTGGAGCCACACTCCCTGCACTACCCTCAGTAGCCTGATGCGGCCGAGACGCCATAACTACCTATATCTGCAAACAAAGCAGAAAATACTATATTAGAGATCAGAAACTGCCAATGCTAATGCATGTATTACAATTAAAAACTAATTTTCAAATCCCCCATTTTCTCTCTCTATCATCCCACCTAGGTCGAGAACCTCAAACCTAGGCTCTGATACCAAAACATATGTAACACCCTTATACCCTATATACGTACAATACATATTTTCAGCATATGTAAAATACACATATACAGTACAAAAAAGTCAAAGATAGATTTACTATTTTTTTTTACATTTCCAATTTAAAATTTCAAATTCTAAATATATAAAAATTAAATAGAATATAAATATTATTTACTTGTTATAAGAACCCAAAATAAATAATATATATAAAAATATCTGGAAAAAATTCGCCAGAGTTTTATCTGAATTTTGGATATCCCAAAATTTAGCAATTACTTAACCTGCAAAAAAGTAAACACTCCCAAATAATTTCCAACCACCATCTCAACCATACTTCTCAATTTCACCAAGTTTCTCAAACATTTATACATATAGATATATATAATTTAAAACACACTTACTCTCCCATTTCAAATACCTTGACCCAAACATTCTTTATAATATACAATACGCAAAATTCAAAAAATAATATATTATGCATAAAACTCAAAATGTACAATAACATAAAAATATATACATGTTGCTGGTAGTGTTTCTAATCTCGATAGAAACTCTACAAGCTCAACTACAAGTCTAGACCTGACCTGGTCTAGAAGAACTCTCTGGCTCAACTGGGTCTACCCTATTACCAGCGCGATGGAAACAGTCGCTTTAAGTCGAAGCCTAGTGGTACAAACTTTGATAATAACAATATAACTCAATGCAATACCAAATGCACAATGCATATAGATGTCACATCAATCCACTTTCTTATATTTTTCAAATACTTCATAAGCACAACTCGTAACATTTATTACTCAATTGTATCATAATTCATAATTCACATTAAAACAAAGACAAGCATGGGCCCAAAAAGGATCTAATATGCTATTCAAATTTCAGAGTTACTGCTTTGGTCCATAATGAAACCATGTGTCTAGCCCCGTAGGCAATATATATATATATCCATGGATAATGTAACAGCCCTAGTCTCTTGGACCTCAACCCGGCTAGACTTAGGCCCCAGTATCTTGATCCTCAACTCGGCTAGACTGCTACGGTTTTTGAAGCTTACGACCCAGTCTTTTCACCTCAAAAACATCATATTTATCAGTTGGCCTAGCTTACGACCCAGTCTTTTCACCATTCCAGCGTATAGCCCGTAGGCAATCATAGGCATACCGCCAAACCCAGAACTCTGAAAATTGAATAACATACTAGGCACACAATGTATTCATATTTCTCATTATTAATCTCTTTTTCATTTTCACATATTCAATCTAGGCACATTGCCTTATTTTCACAATTTTTTCTCACTTTTCTCATTTTTCACATCTTTCTCATTTTTCTCACTTTTCTCACTTTTCTCATTTTTATCAATATCAATTCATTTCAATATTACACATATCTCATTTTTGCATTCACAACACATTACCCAATTACTTTGTGTATTTTCACAAAATATGCATATTTCATATGTTACACAAATTAGCCATTATCAATGGCTTTTCACAATGCATTTAACACATATATGACATTACAAATGTCATAGTACATTGTTCATACACAATCAATGAACCAAGTAGCTTAACACATTTTTCAACCAAAATGTGTTAAGTCCAAATGTTATGCAAATATAGACATTATATTCAAAGTTTGTACATACCTCCGCTAGCAACCTAATGCAAGCTAAAAACAACCTTCAATCCAATCTTTCCAACTTGCCCTTCACCACTTGGATGAAGCAAATCAACCTCCCTCAATGCCTAAACCAAATGTGATAACAAATAATCATTTAGTATCACATTTAATGGCATTTCAAACATTAAACCATAATTGCACATCACTCCTACAAATTTCCAAAAATTTGGCCTTTCCTTACTTCAACATTACAATTCCGTTCTACTACAATTAAATTAGTGTTTTAAGTTTATTTATATTATTAAAAACATATTTTAATACATTTAAATCATTTACATTATAAAAATACACTCTTATACACAAAATCTCAAAAATGGCATAACCTTCCCCCATTGAAGGTTTTCCATTCCAACACAATCCATTACTCATTCCAAGCTTATATTCATCACTTTTTACACTAAACAACATGCTTAAACAAATAAAATCACACAATTCAACCACATTGGAAAATCACTTTTCCAAAACCCTAAATCTCCACTTCCATTCTCAAACTCCAACCCAACACCACCAAATCCAATATTTGACTTTAAAATACTTGTTTATGAATCAAAGCAACTCATTTAGAACCAATTTTCACAATTAAAATTCATGTTTTCAAAACCCCAAAAATCTATAACCCTAAATTCTCTCTCTTCACCATTCTGTAACCAAACTCCATCATCTCTTCAATCAAACCTTAGAATCATTGTTAACTATCCAAAATAACATCATACACACCAATTCCAACAATTATAACATACTACATCAAAATCTCCAAACTCACATAATCCAAATTTCCAAGGAATTCAAAGAAAAGAGATGGAAACTTACTAATTTTGGTGAAGATCACCAAAAATCCACTTGCAACTTGTTAATTTTTTCAATTTATGGAGTATGGAATAACCAAATTCTTCGTCTAACTCCCGTTGAAAATTTGGCTTAAGGAAGGAGAAGAAGAAGAAGAAGAAGACTTTTAATATTTCTTTTTCTTTCACCTTTTTTTTAAACCACACACATATATATATATATTAAAATAATTTAATATTTAATTATTTTTTTAATAAATTTAAAGTCCTAATTTCCCTCTTCCATTCAAAAATAATTTCTTTGACTTATTTTATTAATTTTAAATTTATAAGATTTAATTACCAAAATACCATTTTCTTTTAAAAAGTGTTGACTTTTTATATATGTTATGTATATTTTGCATATATATAACATATATATTCCACTTTTTCATTTAAAATCCCTTCATTTTTCATTTAAAATCATTAATTTAATTTATCCTTTTAAATTATAATTTATTTTGTACAATTTTTCAAAAATTAGAAATTTTCAAAAATTTTAGGATGTTACAATATCACACTGCATTTTTATCTTATGTTATCTATTCTTTGACAAAGTGAACAATAGCAATGCTCTATGAAGCAACCATCAAGTAGATATGGAATTAGGGGGCATAGAAAGCCCATTGCTTAAAGAAGCTCCAGTCATTTTGCAAAAGAAGAAATTCATTCTTGTCTAAAGAACTGGACAATATACAAACATCAACCAAAGCTTGCATAGAAAAATCATGGGTTTGAGCCTACACAGGGGGCAAAGTCTCTCCTTTCAATTTTTTGAGTTTATGCATGTACAAAATATTTTTAGACTCACTTTCAATATTTTGCCACGTAGGGGGGCAAGGAGAAGATATGAGGGCCATCTAAAAAATAGCTAAATTTTTTTGCAAAATTGCAAAAGGAAGAATAAAAAGAATGGAACATTAGAACTCTCAAAAGAATGAAGATGCAAAAGACAAAAGATCAGTCCAGCTAAAAGAGTTGAAGCCAATATAGGACAAAAGTCCAAAAAGATGAAGATCCAATTTTAAGGGTGAAGACCCGATCTCTAAAGGATGAAGATCCATTTTCAAGGGTGAAGACCCAAAGTCCAAAGGATGAAGATCCATTTCAAGCGTGAAGATTCAATTTCCAAGGATGAAGATCCATTTTCAAGGGTGAAGACTCGATGCCAAGGATGAAGATCCACTTTGAAGGGTGAAGACCTGATTTCATAAGGATAAAGATCCAATTTCAAGGGTGAAGACCCAAAGTTCAAAGGATGAAGATCCATTTCAAAGGGTGAAAACCCGACCTCCAAGGATGAAGATCCAATTTCAAGGGTGAAGACCTGATGCCAAAGGATGAAAATCCATTTTGAAGGGTGAAAACCCGATTTCCAAAGGATGAAGATCCACTTTGAAGGGTGAAGACCCAATTTCCAAAGGATGTAGATCCAATTTCAAGGATGAAGACCCGATGCCAAAGGATGAAGATCCACTTTGAAGGTTGAAGTCCCAATTTCCAAAGGATAAATATCCATTTTGAAGGGAGAAGACCCGAAGTCCAAAGGGTGAAGGCCCAGCGCCAGTCTCGCCTAGGCCCGCGCAGTTTTTTTGATGAAACCTTATTAATCTTGGCTTTTTATTTTATTTTCAAAATAGTTTTAATTCCTTAACAAATTAGTATTATGTTTTTATTTTTTCTTATAAATACATGGTTAAACAATTGCACAGTAGAGGATTTTTACTCAGAAACTTTGGACTTTTCTTTGGAGGAAATTTTGGAATTTTCTTTAAGAATTATTCAGACTTGGACGGATTTTCTTTTGATTTTTGGAATTTGACACAGGGAGGAAAATTATTGAAGATTTATTCAAGGACTGGGATTTTTTTCTTCCAAACTTTAGACTGAAGCAATTATTTTAGGGAATGAACTTTGAAACTTCCTAGACAATTCAGACTTCAACAAAAAAAAAAATCAAGCAAAAGGCAGCAAATATATAACCATTGTTTAAGGCAGAAGCAGTGGTTTCCTACAATGAAAAACTAAGGTGATTCAGATAATATCTTTGATCAACAAATTAATTTTGGTGGAGCCTTCAAACGTAGGTAAGTTTTCTTACTTCAGTTTGTTAAATCAATAATTCCTTCCACTTTTTAAATTCTCATTATAACATCCTAATTACTCAATTTATTTTTTATTTAAATCATGCAGTAAGCATAGGGATCAATTTAATCAATAATATAATAATCAAAATACAAATCTAATTTCTTAAACCTTAATAAGTTCTTAAAACCTCAAACCTTAATATTATTTTCATAAAACTTCCAAAACCCTAAACATTGTTTAAGAAACCCTAATTCAAGATGTAAACCCTAAATTTATACATTTATTGCTTTATTTAAGTTTAAATTTGATTATATAGTTTATTATATACTTTGATGATAGATTTATTTAATTTTAATGTTTGATTTATTTTGGATGAATATTTTCTTAATTATTATTTGTTCATTAAAATTGTAAGAGGTATGTTTCCATTATTGGGTACCTCATTAATTAGTCATCACGTAATTTAATTTATTTCAAGTTTTGGGATTAATGTAAAGCACACATTGTAATATCCTCATATATGCCCTAGAAGTCTTGGTTATGATGTTTTTATTGTTGTTGTTGTTATATTGGATTGTATATATATGATAATTGCAAGAGAAAAGAAATTGGGAAAGAAAATAGGGTTTAGAGAGAATGGTATATGTTGTGTATATGTTGATATATATAACATATAAATGGGTCAAAGGAAGAGTCAAAGGAAAAGAGATATTTTTGTGTTGAGTGTGTAATTACTTAAATGGGCTTATATGAGACAAAAGGTGAGTTTTATGGTTAAGGGTATTGAGGTAATTTACCTTTAGAAATCTCTTGGTGGAGATTAAAAGATGGAAAAGTGTTTGACTTGTGGCTATTTTGTTTTCTTTTCATTTTGGGTGCCGGTGATTGAAGGAGAGAAAGAGGAAGAGAAGTGTTCTTGATGCTAGAGTTCAATTGAAGAGGCAATCAAAGAGTTTGGTTAGAGATTTGTGAAATTTCTTCATCTAAGGTAAGAAATCTCTTGTTTTTCCTTTGTAAATTTTGAAGTTATGTTTAAAGTGAAGTGTGATTTGTTGATGTAATGATTTGGTGTATTTGATATGTCTTTGCAAGTGTTAGAATTGATTTAAAGTAAAAAAATTGGAATTGGTGTTGGTTGTGATTATGGAAAAATAAGTGAAGATTGATAGTGGAAAATCAAGAGTAAAGTTTGAGTTAGGATTTTGAGATGGTTTGTGTTCAAATGTGTTGTTTAAGTGGTTATTGTGATGAATATGTGTTATGACATGAGTTATATCCATTTGAGTGAGTTTGTGTTGGGAATTATATGTTAAAATGCATTTGGAAGAGGGTTGGTTACATTTAGGGTTTATGCATGAGAGACACGTAATTTGGGGCGGTCGCTATTATTCAAGTGCGGTCGCGACTTAGGTCGGGCTTCTGGCCGCGAAACCTACTGTAATAATGTTTTATCTTTTGATTGTGAGGTGCGGTCGCGACTTAGGTCGGGCTTCTGGCCGCGAAACCTACTATAATAAGGTTTTATCTTGTAATTGTATGGGGCGGTCGTATTCAGGTGAGGCGCGACCGCTAGAAAGGTTCTGTTCACCTTATTGGAAGCAATCTAATCCTACAACAAGATTTTCATATACATGTTAAAATAGATCATCCATTTGAGTTGTCAAGGATCAAAATAGATATCATTTGTCTAACATCATTGTTGAATCATGAAATGTGAGATGATATGGAATTGATAATGCATATGAATAATGTACTTTGAAATGTGATACTAATAATGCTATATACATAATATGAATTGAGATATGAAATGCTATAAAGCCATTGTGATTGGCTATGATGATATAATTGAATGATGTATGGCATGTTTGCCTAATTGATGAGAAAGATTGATAAAGAGTTTGAAATAAGTGTATGTTTAATATGATATTCAGTTTCAGAGTTCTGGTTTTTTTTGGAGGCATGCCTATTTAATGAAAGTTAACAGTCTTGCCGGGTTGAGGATCTCTTCAAATTGAGTTGAATTGAGGTCCAAGAGACTGGGTCTGTTACACTATGATAATTGATATTATGAAATATTAGATTTGTAACAGTCTTGCCGGGTTGAGGATCTCCTCGAGTTAGATGAGTTGATGATCCAAGAGACTGGGTCTGTTACACTATCCATGGATAGAGATATATATGTATATGTTGCCTACGGGCGTGATAATGGTGTTTATGAACTGAAGCAGTAACTCTGAATTCTGAATATCGTATTAAATACTTGATGGGCCCATAGGTGTCTAGGTTTTATGTATAACATAAATGTTGTTCTAATGTAATGAAATGTTAATATTACTTATATAATGAAACGGACTATTCACGGAATATTGTTCATTGAGTATGATCTTTACTAATTGTGTGTGTATCATTGATGTTGATTTATTAATACTAATGTGAAACATTGCATTGCACTAAAGCATAACATTAGCATGAATTGTCTTACTAAGCCCTTGGCTTAGCGCGATAGTGTTTAATCGCGCAGGTAATAGAGTTGAACCCAAGAGCTCTTCTAGACCGAGTGAGAGTAGACATTGAAGAGTTGATTTTGGGAACTTAAAGATCAGAGGAGATTTGCCAATCATGTATAACTCTTTTATATTTTGTAAAGATTTTGTTTATATTGTAAATATATATATGTAATGATAAATATGTACTCAAATGTTTTCATATGTGTAAATATTTTATAACTTCCGCTGTGTACTACTTAAATGTATTAATATATCTATAATGTATATTGAGAAAGATGATGGTATTATATAAAAATGTTTTGAATGTTGATGAAAAGCCGTAGCACTCCTATATTCGATGCACATATGCTACATTGTGGTGTTGTAGTGTGTGTGTACTGAATGTGGGGGTGTTACACACATTTTCATCTTTTGGTGGGTGTCCTATTTAGTTTTAGACATTGGACGATGTAAGGACATTTCCATCTTCGGATGGGTGTCCATTTATTTATTTTATTTGAACATTGTTATGATGTTTAATAAAGTAATTATTTATTCTTATGATTGCATGTAGTATGGATAATATTGTATTAATTAAGAATTTTATAATATTAAGACCTAAAAAGGAGGTCGGTTCCAATGAACCGTGCGTTGTGGGGGTGCTAGGTCTTTCTTACCTTCCTCATACGTACCCAATTTTTTCGAACCCATTAGGGGGTTGGGAATTCAGTAGGAATCGAGTCATCCACCCCTTTCTTTTTTTTGACCCATCCGAGTGGCTGCTCCATTTTCTTTGGGCTTAGGCTCGTGTTCTCTAAGGCCCTGAAAAGTGCCGAAGTTATAAGAACCCTTCCACATGGGAGTGGGGACGAAAATCACTACTCACAATATCATACTGGGAGAGCCCCATTTCAATATGGCAGGCCTATATCGAGTTAGGGCTTCCAATTCGATATGGGTAGCCCCATATCGAATTGGGAGGCCCTCAATTTGATATGGGGTTGCCCCATGTCAAATTGGATGCCCTAATTCGGCATGGGACACCCCTATTGACCAAAAACCATCCAGATTAAGTGAAAAATCAACCAAACCTTCGAATCTAACCTATTTTAGGTTTTAGTGCACTGGTATCATATAAAAACCAACCAAATCTTCTAAAAAACTCCTAATCAGGGTTTTAAAAGTTTGATTAGCTTATTTTAGGTCCTATTGCAGTATATTAGTCCAATCAAAGGTTTGGAATTTGCACCGGACTAGCCAGGACCAAAATCAAGGGTCTACACTATATATACACTAAGTATATGCTATGTATATATAACTCATATACTTCTAAATACTTATTTAATTTTCTCCAAGAACACAGATATTAGAAGGACATAGAGTATAGTGTGGGTGATAAAGTGCTCTTAAAGGTGTCTCCTTGGAAGAGAATACTGAGGTTTGGTCGGAAGGGGAAGTTGAGTTTTTGATTCATTGGACCCTATGAAATTCTGGAGAGAGTTGGACAAGTTGCTTATAGACTGGCTTTTCCGCTTGAGTTGGACAAGATTCATAATATCTTCCATGTTTCTATGCTTCGGAGGTACAACTCTGATTCGTCGTATGTGTTATCAAATGAATATATAGAGGTGAATCTGGATCTAACCTATGAAGAAGAACGAGTGACAATATTGGCACGAGAGGTGAAAGAATTAAGAAACAAGAAGGTGACTTTAGTTAAAGTCCTATGGAGAAACCATTCTATTGAAGAAGCAAAATAGAAGAGCGATGAGATCATACAAAGCCATTATCCATAACTCTTCCAAAGTTAAGTATTAGGTAATTTCGATGACAAAATTATTTGAGGGGGAAGGAATTGTAACATATGTGCTTTATTAAAATATAATTAAATGTATAATTTGGAAAGATTAATTAATGTGTTGGAAGGATAATATGATTAATGTATATGTTAAATATACCTAAAGTATAAATGTAATTAAAAAATAAAAAGTCAAAAATAAAAAAAAAAGTCAAAAGTCAAAGTAAAAATTAAAAAGTTAAAACAAATGGAAATAAAATTAGTTTTGGTGGAAGCAGAAAAATAGAAATATTAAATAATAAAAACTAATTAATTAAATCATTATATAATATATATATATATGGCTAGAAATGAAAGAAGATTAAAAAAGAATCAAAACTTTGGTCTTCATCTTATTCCTCTTCTCCTCTCTAGGTCGATTTTCATGGTGGCTTGAAGGGGTATGTAGTTCTTCCAAATACTTAAAATTTCACTAAATCTTCAAAGATTAAGGGTGATTTTGAAGGATTCTTATGTAATAGATAATTAGGATTTTTTCATTTTTCTAGCCTTCGAAAATATGAATATGTAAAAAATGGAATTTTTATGTAGGCTTAGATAATTATTAATATGGATTGTAACGATATTATTTTGATATATAGGTAAAGATTTTAAGGTCAGATGATTGAAATGAATGAGTTTGGTGGAAGTTTGAATGAGGTAGTAAGGGTGATTATGGTTTTGATAGGATTTTTGGTTGGAATGGATATAATTGGAATTTAATCAATTAAAATGAGTTAGAATGGGATTCTAATACTATATTAAAACTTATAACTTGGTTTAGGATTGAATAGGGTGCAATTGCCAAGTTAAAGTATTAAAGTTATTGCCAAGTTGGAATGTTATTAGGCTTGGATTTTAGCACATTTAATATGAGTATATACTTTGATAGCATATGTATTAATTGCATTTGAATTTGCATAGCACATTGTGATTTTTGAAATATGCTAAGCTACTTTATCATTGGTAATTTTAGTGTAATTGCAGGATTATATGTGGAAGTATGTGAAATGCACGAAATGTGAGTTATTAAGCCATTGTAGAATTGCTAATATCTTTGTTATGTATAATATGTAAAAAGTATGTTTGGCGCATTTGGAATGGGAAATATGCCACATTATAAATGTAGTAAGGAAATATGTTTTTGTGATAAAAAAAAATATGGGAAATGAGTATGGAATGTGGAAAATATGCAAATTGTATATGGAATATGGAAAATAAAAAAAAATGTGAGGAAATGGATAAAAAATGATAATGTATATGAAATGCGTGTTTTCCCTATATAATATCTTATTCCAGAGAATTGTATTTAGTGCTATTAGATTGGCATGCTATTGATATGTAATGATATATTATTTACCTTCAAGGCTAGACACAATTATGTCACTTATGATATATGTATTTACCTTTGAGACCAGACACATTAGTGTCAATAGGTTACGTGTCACATCCGCCCACCGCATTTATACTTAGTAGTCACGTGCACAGTGAGAGAAGGGGAAAGGAGAAGATAATTCCTGACAATGGCCCCAGACAAGGCTATAGGACCAATGGGACCTAATTGAAGAAATGCAAAGTTTTGGGGAGGTGACTGTAATTTTCAAAAGTTTTGGGGAGGTGACTGTAATTTCCAAAAGTTTTGGGGAGGTAACTGTAATTTTCAAAAGTCGTACTGGATGTTCTTAATAGTGCACATAACAGATTCCAAAAATGGAAAGTAGAGAAAAATCAGGTCTCAACTACGCGTAACGGTTTTTCCAGAAAACGCCCCGTTAGAGAGAAACGAAGACACGTAGACTAGGGATATTTTGGTCATTATAAATTAAAATTTATACATGAATCTAAAGTAGGAAATAAACACATGAGTGCGTAGAGGACAATATGAAACGATCGTCAGTAGAAACGGAGCCCGGACAAAACCCGAGCAAAGAAAGGACCTAAAGGTAATTTTGTAAAAAGTCGAGGGCTTATTGGTAATTTTTCAAAACGACTTGAAAACTTAAAATAGACCTTAAAAATAGAAAGTAGAGGTCGAGAGGATAAAAATCATATGTAGTTTGCCTCGTGAAACTGTACGGTTTAAAAGTTATGAACGAATAATCATCGGAGGGTATTTTGGTCTTTTCACACCTTAGACCATAAAATTTCTGCACAAGGACGTGGAGGGGCCAAAATATAATTAAAAGAAAGTCTAAGAGCTTGGGTTTTAAATAAATAAAAGGAAGAGACATTTGGGCTAATGAAAATTAGCCATTTAGGGTTTATAAAAAGAAGAAAAGAAAAAGTGGTGGACAATTGGCCTTAAAACATTCATTCACCCAAAAGTGGACATCATTTCCACTATATATATATCATCATAGCAAGAAGAACAAAACTCTCTCTCTCCCACTTCAAAATTTCGGCCACCATAGGAAGAACACCAAAGAGTTCCAATTTTTGTCAAGTTTGATTTTCAAGGTAAGTTTTAAGGTTTTCAATTATGTAGATTTCAATTCTAGTATCAATTTTAAGTATTTATATATCTATTGGAAGATTGGAAATTAGGGTTCTTATGGTGGATTTGGGGAAAGTTTTAAGTAGTGATGATATTGATAAATTAAATGGAAGAATCAAGGTTTCTAAGGTTTAATAAGGCTAGATTAGGGTTTAGTTTGAAAAGAAATGGAGGATAACTTATTGTTCTAAATTGCTAAGGGTTATGTTTAAGGTTGTGTTCTTGAATTTCTTGAAGGGGAAACAAAGATTAAGGAAGGAGAAGAAGGAAAAGCCAAGGGGATTTAAAAAGAACAAGGTTTGGTACTTTACCATAAAAGAAATTTTATTTTTCTTACAAACTTTGGTTTATGGAATTTTTGATGTTGATGAACTTTAATTAGTTGATTTAAGTTAAACATGCAAAAGTTGTCAAAGGGAAGTGTTTGAATATTCATTTTATCATTAAAGAAGACTTCATATTGATTTGAAAAAAAAAATAAACTATTCCATGTATTTCATATGTTTGGACCGAAATGGTCCCAAAGTGACAACTTTCTGGACTATTTTTGTGGCAATTGTTTGAGGCAGCAAATGAATGAATTTTTCAACAAAATTTTATGTGTAATTAGTCAACATATGAAATAAGTTTCCTGTAAAATTTCAACTAAAAAATAAGATCATTTACCTGGTCAAATACATGACTGAAGTGGACTGAAATTTTGACGAAAACCCATATTTTACTATTCATATGATCATGCCATTTGCGTTGCCGATTTTATGCGCCGCGACACTATTCATTTGGTCAATTTGTGATCTTTTGAGGAATACTTTGAAATGTTTGATGTGTTTATTGTGGATGTTAAAAATGTGAAAAAGGGTAATGGTTTGACTAAAGAATGTGGTGCGCGGCGTAAATGGCAAAGTGCAACGGAAATTAAAATAATTTCTCGAGTCATTCTAAAATGAAGTTTGAGACTTAAATTGGATCGTCTTAACCTTTATGCTCTACTGGGTAGTGGGGGTGGTAGATAAGGGTATGGTGCACTATACTAACTTATGCAGTACTGCTTGATATTGTGATTGAATTGTTATGATCCGAACTCAATGGTGAGGGCCATTGGGGGCTAATGGTGAGGGCCATTGGTTATAACCAGGATGGTGAGGGCCATTCTTGTGATTTGATATCGGTGGTGAGGGCCACCTATGTTACAGTGGTGAGGGCCACTGCCTTATCGCTATGGTTCCCTATATTTCAGTAGAGCCAAAGTCTGGTTATTATTTTTTTTTAAACTACGTAATGCAAAATGAGTTTGAATTATGGTTTTTACATTTGTTAGAAGCATATTTATATTGAATGTCCAATAACTTCCATTGATTTAATTTTGGTTGATTTTGATTTACTTATTTCCTTTTATTTCAAATGCTATCATGTTTTACTTTTATTCCCATCGGGAAGGGGTGTTATAATTTTTGGTATCAGAGCAAAGGTTTAGCTGGTTCTGGGTAGTTAGTTGAACTAAAACTTAAATGTATGACACATAGGGTTAGGTTAGGGGTGCTAATTACGTAACTATACATGTGTGTAGTATTGTTAGTTATGTTACTCTAATTATAACAGAAGTAATTATGGGTGATCGAAACGATGAAATGAGGGAGCTGAGGATGGAAGTAGAGAGGCTAAAGCAGATAGTGCAGGAGCAAGATGAAACCATAGAAATTCTGGCAAATCGAAGTATACAAGATTGTGAAGACCTGAGAGTAAAACATGAGATGATTACCTCCTTGAGATGTTAAAGGAGGACAGGCTTAGTCAGAGAGTGGAGTTTGATAGTGCTTGTAGGAGCCTCGAGGTAGCACATAGAGAGATTCGTGCTTTGCAGGAGAGGGTCCAGGAGCTAGGCCAACACTTACCTGGTGAAGAATCGCATGACCCAGATTTTGATCCTGAGATAGAAGAGTATTTATCTGACAATGCCACCTCACCTAGGGCACCTACTCACTGAGCATCGAGATGTGTTGCTGTTTGGAGGTTCTTTTGATTATGTACATATGTGACATCGGGTATCGTGTAAATATTGTATGGTAGTATGACATGATGATATAGTAGTAAGGATTCCTAAATTTTGGAATATACATAAGGGCTTCCTAGTAATGTAAAAACTTTTGTGTGGAAATAAATAAAAGTTGTGTTGTATATGTGTTATTTAAGAGTTTTTATCTTTATATACATGCCACCTAGGGTAATATAATGTTGTTGGTCTGGGTCGTTACTGATGATGGGATTGTATACGTTTTGCTCTGTTCTTTAGATGTCGCAAGCAGCGCAATGTGATATAGAGGAGGAGGTCGAGTCTCAACCCTCCCGAATTGTAGAAACGCATGTATCAGAGACACCTGCATCTGAGCAACCACCAGTTGATGCTCCTATCCCCAACGAAATGTTGCAACAAATGGCTGTCGTATTACGGCAGATAGCCGGCGCCGCCCCGGCACCACCACCAGCGCCAGCACCCGTACGAGTACCTGTTGTGGAAGGGGAAAGGAAACCCCCGATCGAAAAGATAAGAAAGTACGGGGCGAAGGAGTTTAGGGCCAGAAGGGACGATGATTCTTCTACAGCCGAGTATTGGCTGGAAGGAACGGTATGAGCCTTAGATCAGTTACAGTGTACTCCAGAGGAGCGAGTTGTGTGTGCTACTTCCTTATTAGTGGAAGAAGCATATATATTAGTGGAATGAGTTCAAAAGGAAGTTTATATCGGAGGCATACCTAGATGCCAAGAAAAAGGAGTTTCTACACTTAAAGCAAGGTCGATTGACCGTTGCCGAATACGAGAGGGAATTTACCAGGCTGAGTAGGTATGCCTAGAAGACAATTGAAGATGAACATGATAGGTGTAAACAATTCCAGGATGGTTTGAATAATGAGATTAGGATGCAGCTAATTGCTGCTAATATCAAGGAATTTTCCGAGTTGGTCACTAGTGCTCTGGAAGTAGAGTAATGTCAGTCTGATGAGTAGAATAGAAGACAGAAGATGAAACAGAAGAGAGGTACCCAAAACTACTCGGGAAACTACTAATCATCAAGGAAGCGATTCCGAGGCAGTGGTTCCACGGGAGGCGGTCAACGCCGGGGTTACAGTCAGGGATCGAATCGCAATGGCCTAAGTCAAGCCACCTCAGTCGCTAGTACCGGACGATCCGGAAGATGGCAAGGAAAAGGATTTAACCGAAGCAGAGGTAACTTTTCTACCGGTTCGTGAGGTAATGAAGGCGAAAATACTAATCCACGCTGTGATCATTGCGGACGCCGCCACATGGGAGAATGTTGGGGTCGAACATTTGCATGTTACATATGTGGATCTCTAGATCACCTTATGTGAGAGTGTCCCCAGCGAATGCAGAATCTACCTAGGGAGACTGAGGGATCGAAAGCGGCAGTAGGGCGAGGCCGAAGCAGAGGTAGGGGTGAAAATTCGTCACGTGTGCAGTCTGAAACAGTGAATCGACTAGAAGCGAGGGCTCCTAATAGAATGTATGCCATGAGGAGGTGAGAAGATGAAGAAGCACAAGACGTGATTACAGGTCAGTTGTCTATGCACGAAAAATGCACGAAAAATGAAAAACTTGGGAACCTAAAGTTAGAACTAGAGGAAGAGGGAATATTAGTTACTAGCCCATTAGGGAGTGAGGTGATTGCGAGGAAGGTAGTGAAAGATTGCCCCGTGGAGATACACGGACTTATCTTTCGGGGAGACTTATTCGAACTACCATTTCAAGAATTTGACGCTATTCTTGGGATGGATTGGTTGGCCAAACACGATGCACTGGTTGACTGTAAACGGAAGAGAGTTACTCTGCATACGTCAAACGGCGATGAAGTGACCTTATTGGGAAAGAGGAAGGATTATCTAACTAATATCATTTCCGCTATGACGGCTAAGAGGTTAGTGCATAAAGGCTGCGAGGCATACCTATTATGCGCGTTAGAAGCGAAAGAAGAGGCACCGAAGCTACAAGATATACCTACTGTTTGCGATTTTCCCGACGTATTTCCTGACGATTTACTCGGATTACCACCTAAACGAGAGGTAGAATTCACCATAGACGTGTACCCGGGAGCTACACCAGTATCCATCGCACCTTACCGAATGGCGCCAGTGGAGCTAAAAGAACTAAAGGTACAGCTACAGGAACTTTTAGACAAAGGGTTCATTAGGCCAAGCGTGTCACCATGGGGAGCGCCAGTATTGTTCGTGAAAAAGAAAGACGGATCCCTAAGGTTGTGTGTGGATTACCGTCAACTCAATAAGTTGACCATCAAGAACAAGTATCCGCTACCTCGCATAGACGATTTGTTTGATCAACTCAAAGGTGCTGGAGTCTTTTCAAAAATTGATCTACGATCAGGTTATCATCAATTGGGGATTAAAGATGAAGACATACCAAAAACCGCATTTAGAAGTCGCTATGGACATTATGAATTCATTGTTATGCCTTTCGGATTAACGAACGCACCTGCAGTATTCATGGATCTGATGAACAGAATCTTCCACCCGTATTTGGATCATTTCGTAGTTGTATTCATTGATGACATATTGGTGTATTCAAAGAATCGAGAGGACCATGATCGCCACCTTAGGATCATTTTGCAAACCTTGCGAGAGAAGCAGTTATATGCTAAATTTAGCAAATGCGAATTTTGGTTGAAAGAAGTAGCCTTCTTGGGACATATTGTATCGGCAGAAGGAATAAGGGTCAATCCCAAGAAAATAGAAGCAGTGTTGGAATGGAAGCCACCTAAGACGGTAACGGAAGTCCGTAGTTTCTTGGGGTTAGCAGGATATTATCGGAGATTCATCAAAGGATTTTCCATGATCGCCGCACCTATGACCAAGCTACTGTAGAAGAATATCAAATTCCAGTGGACTGACGCTTGCCAACGGAGTTTTGAAAGGCTGAAGCAAAAACTTACCGAAGCACCCATTCTTACACAACCTGAATCAGGAAAAGATTTTGTGATTTATAGGGATGCATCCCACATCAGGTTAGGTTGCGTATTGATGCAGGAGGGCAAAGTCATTGCGTATGTCTCTCGACAGCTCAAGCCACACGAAAAGAATTATCCCACGCATGACTTAGAACTAGCAGCGATTGTTTTGGCTTTTAAGACGTGGAGGCACTACTTATACGGGGAAAAGTGTTACATTTATACGGATCATCAAAGCCAGAAGTACCTGCCCACGCAGAAAGATTTACACCTGCAACAGCGAAAATGGATGCAATTGTTAGCCAACTACGACTATACGATTAACTATCACCTGGGCAAAGCGAATGTCGTAGCAGATGCACTTAGTAGGAAGTCAATGCAAGCGCTACATGCTATGAGGGTAGAATTAAAGCCCACAGAAGATGGAGCTATCTTTGCAGAAATGCACTTGTGACCTACCTTACATCAACAAATACGTGAGGCTTAGAAGGAAGATGAACAAGTGAAGAAGTTGAGTCAACAGGCGCAGGAGAATTCATTAGGAGATTATCAAATTCGTCCAGATGGTATCCTATACTACAAGAAGAGAATGGTGGTACCTAAGTCCGAGGAACTGAAGAAACAAATTTTGCAAGAAGCTCATAACAGTCCTTATACAATGCATCCGAGAGCAATGAAAATGTACCGGGACTTGAAGGAGTATTATTGGTGGCCAGGAATGAAAAGAGACATCGTGGATCATGTGATGAAGTGTCTAACCTGTCAGCAAGTGAAAGCGAAACATCAACTACCCTCAGGACTACTACAACCTATCACGATTCCAACCTGGAAATGGGACTGTATTACTATGGATTTTGTCAAAGGATTGCCTATGACTAGGGACAAACATGACGCGATCTGGGTAATCGTGGATCGGCTTACTAAGTCCGCTCATTTCTTACCAGTACGTGTGGATTACTCGCTTGACAAGTTGGCAGACTTGTACATCAAGGAGATCGTACATCTCCACAAAGTTCCAACTTCCATCATATCAGATCGAGATCCACGCTTTATGTCAAATTTTTGGCAGAAATTCCAAACAGCCCTTCGGACTCGAACGTACCACAGTACAACATTCCATCCCCAGACAGACGAACAGTCAGAAAGAGTGATTCAAGTTTTGGAAGATATGCTGAGGGCGTGCATTTTAGAATTTAAAGGTATCTGGGACAAACACCTGAGCTTAATGGAATTTGCGTACAACAACAGCTATCAATCTAGCATACAAATGGCTCCTTACGAAGCATTGTAGAACTCCAATTTGCTGGACAGAATTGAGCGAGGAAAAGATGTTGGGGCCAGACATAGTTAAGGAAACTGAGGAAAAGGTAGAGATCATTCGAGACCGATTAAAAGTAGCGGCGGACAGGCAAAAATCATACGCGGACCTAAAGAGGAAAGACATACAGTTCGAGGTTGGCGACAGAGTATTCCTCAAAGTCTCTCCTTGGAAGAAGGTGTTACGATTTAAACAGAAAGGCAAGCTAAGCCCTAGATTCATCGGACCATATGAGGTCATCAAACGGGTAGGTCCGGTAGCTTACCAATTGGCGTTACCACCCGAATTAAGTAAAATACATGATGTTTTCCACGTTTCAATGCTAAGGAGGTATCGTTCAGATCCAACCCACATTATACAAGCTCAAGACATCGAGATTCAGCCCGACCTGACGTACGAGGAAGAGCCAGTAGAAATCTTAGCACGGGAAATCAAGGAGTTGCAGAATAAGAAGATTCCATTGGTCAAAGTGCTTTGGAGGAATCACAAAGTAGAAGAAGCCACATGGGAACGTGAAGAAATAATGAGGAAGCAGTACCCATATTTATTTCCACCTGATGGGCTTCGGGACGAAGCCTAAATTAACGAGGGAGGAATTGTCACATGCGCCCACCGCATTTATACTTAGTAGTCACGTGCACAGTGAGAGAAGGGGAAAGGAGAAGATAATTCCTGACAACGGCTCCAGACAAGGCTATAGGACCAATGGGACCTAATTGAAGAAATGCAAAGTTTTGGGGAGGTGACTGTAATTTTCAAAAGTTTTGGGGAGGTGATTGTAATTTCCAAAAGTTTTGGGGAGGTAACTGTAATTTCCAAAAGTCATACTGGATGTTCTTAATAGTGCACTAGATTCCAAAAATGGAAAGTAGAGAAAAATCAGGTCGCAACTACGCGTAACGATTTTTTCAGAAAACGCCCCGTTAGAGAGAAACGAAGACACGTAGACTAGGGATATTTTGGTCATTATAAATTAAAATTTATTCATGAATCTAAAGTAGGAAATAAATACATGAGTGTGTAGAGGACGTCGAGGGGTTGAATATGAAATGATTATCAGTAGAAACGGAGCCCGGGCAAAACCCGAGCATAGAAAGAACCTAAAGGTAATTTTGTAAAAAGTCGAGGGCTTATTGGTAATTTTTCAAAATGACTTGGAAACTTAAAATAGACCTTAAAAATAGAAAGTAGAGGTCGAGAGGATCAAAATCATATGTAGTTTTCCTTGTGAAACTGTACGGTTTAAAAGTTACTAACGAATAATCGCCGGAGGGTATTTTGGTCTTTTCACACCTTAGACCATAAAATTTCGGCACAAGGAGGTGGCGGGGCCAAAATATAATTAAAAGAAAGTCTAAGGGCTTGGGTTTTAAATAAATAAAAGGAAGAGACATTTGGGCTAATGAAAATTAGCCATTTAGGGTTTATAAAAAGAAGAAAAGAAAAAGTGGTGGACAATTGGCCTTAAAACATTCATTCACCCAAAAGTGGACATCATTTCCACTATATATATATCATCATAGCAAGAAGATCAAAACTCTCTCTCTCCCACTTCAAAATTTCGGCCACCATAGGAAGAACACCAAAGAGTTCCAATTTTTGTCAAGCTTGATTTTCAAGGTAAGTTTTAAGGTTTTCAAGTATGTAGATTTCAATTCTAGTATCAATTTTAAGTATTTATATATCTATTGGAAGATTGGAAATTAGGGTTCTTATGGTGGATTTGGGGAAAATTTTAAGTAGTGATGATATTGATAAATTAAATGGAAGAATCAAGGTTTCTAAGGTTTAATAAGGCTAGATTAGGGTTTAGTTTGAAAAGAAATGGAGGATAGCTTATTGTTCTAAATTGCTAAGGGTTATGTTTAAGGTTGTGTTCTTGAATTTCTTGAAGGGGAAACAAAGATTAAGGAAGGAGAAGAAGGAAAATCCAAGGGGATTTAAAAGAACAAGGTTTGGTACTTTACCATAAAAGAAATTTTATTTTTCTTACAAACTTTGGTTTATGGAATTTTTGATGTTGATGAACTTTAATTAGTTGATTTAAGTTAAACATGCAAAAGTTGTCAAAGGGAAGTGTTTGAATCTTCACTTTATCATTAAAGAATACTCATATTGATTTTAAAAAAATAAACTATTCCATGTATTTCATATGTTTGGGCCGAAATGGTCCCAAAGTGACAGCTTTCTGGACTATTTTTGTGGCAATTGTTTGAGGTAGCAAATGAATGAATTTTTCAACGAAATTTTACGTGTAATTAGTCAACATATGAAATACGTTTCCTGTAAAATTTCAGCTAAAAATAAGATCATTTACCTGGTCAAATGCATGACTGAAGTGGACTGAAATTTTGACGAAAATCCAGATTTTACTATTCATATGGTCATGCCATTTGCGTTGCCGATTTTATGCGCCGCGACACTATTCATTTGGTCAATTTGTGATCTTTTGAGGAATGCTTTGAAATGTTTGATGTGTTTATTGTGGATGTTAAAAATGTGAAAAAGGGTAATGGTTTGACTAAAGAATGTGGTGCGCGGCGTAAATGGCAAAGTGCAACGGAAATTAAAATAATTTCTCGAGTCATTCTAAAATGAAGTTTGAGACTTAAATTGAATCGTTTTAACCTTTATGCTCTACTGGGTAGTGGGGGGTGGTAGATAAGGGTATGGTGCACTATACTAACTTATGTTGTACTGCTTGATATTGTGATTGAATTGTTATGATCCGAACTCAATGGTGAGGGCCATTGGGGGCCAATGGTGAGGGCCATTGGTTATAACCAGGATGGTGAGGGCCATTCCTGTGATTTGATATCGGTGGTGAGGGCCACTGCCTTATCGATATGGTTCCCTATATTCCAGTAGAGCCAAAGTCCAGTTATTATTTTTTTTTAAACTACGTAATGCAAAATGAGTTTGAATTATGATTTTTACATTTGTTGGAAGCATATTTATACTGAATGTCCAATAACTTCCATTGATTTAATGATGGTTGATTTTTGATTTACTTATTTCCTTTTATTTCAAATGCTATCATGTTTTACTTTTATTCCCATTGGTAAAGTACCCACTGAGTGACATTGCTCAGTGAGTTAAAGTTTTCCTTGACTCGTAGGTTCAGAGCAGTAGCAAACTTTTGGAAAGAGACGACCATACCCACAGCAGCTCAAGGTAGATCTCCTAGTTTCCATTATGAGTTAGCTAGTTGTGGCATGTATATGTATATATAAGATTGAGAATTTTTATGTTATACTGTACGTTAGTAGTATGTAATAATAATAAACCTCTACTTTATTTTGTATTAGAAGTGTGAACTCTTCTTGCAGGTTTGTAGTTGAGGATATAAGGTGGATTCATTGGGAGTGTATTGATACTAATTGTGTTCGCATTGGTTTGTGTAAAAATGTTTTCAAAAATCAGAAAACCAGTTTTGTTGACACTTGGGACCAAATTTCTAGGCAAACCTCTGGCAAAATTTCTGTAAACCGGAACTAAAATTTGACTAAGTAAAATTGGTAGTAATATTAGGATAGTGTGGCGCCTCTACTCGGCTTACACATGTAGGCCGGGAAGGGGTGTTACATTACGAGCCTTCGGATGGTATGATTGGACACTTAGATCCCAGTGTCGCGATAGACTAATTCAATATCTCTTGAAATTGTATATTGTATAGGATCATTTTGACCCAATGTATGTGATTGTGAAATTGTGATGAACATTATTAGTATGTGTGCTTTAAAGCATTTCATATCATAATGAATTACATGATGCATTGTTTTAAAATTTCTTTTCTTATCAAAATATGTACCACTAAGCTAGTAGCTTAGCATGATTGTCTCATCGCACAGGTGACAGGGTAGAAGCAGAGAGCCCTGCTAGACCTGACTAGGTCTAGATTAGTGGATTTATACTTGAAGTTGATATTTTGCTACCAGACCAGAGCCACTTGCATATCATGTTAATAATTGTTTCTCCTTAAACTTACTATGTTTTTAACTATCATTTTGTTATATAACAATGTTGCAAACTTAAAGGTTTGGTTAAGTATTGTAAATATTTTGAAATACTCTTTGTATACATATAATAACATGTGATTTTGGGATGTTGGTGGATTTTGGAGAAATGTTGGAGAATTGGTTAAATGTATATATTGGAAGTGAAATTTTTGCATGTTGTGTGATTGTTTGTTTTAGAAAAAGTCCAATTTACAAAGAAAACTCTAGCAAATCTTTCTCAAAGATTTTTTAAAATTTGCATTTTAATATTTAATTATTTATGTATATATATTTATTTACCTACTAAATTGATTTAATAAAGGATAATCTAATTTAATAAAATTATGGAGAATTTTCTAATAATAAGGTTGATGACATTCTTATATTCCATATATATATTTTACGTATTTTGGATGTTTGTGTTTTACGTATATATGATATAAGGGTATTATAGTAAAAATGTTATGGAGAAACCATTCAATTGAGGAAGCCACAAGGGAAAGTGAAGAGACAATGAGACAATAGTACCCTCAGCTATTTCAAACACATTGAATAGGTAAATTTCGAAGATGAAATTTCTTAAAGGGAAGAGAGTTATTATGTCTGAAATTTTTAAACAGTGATTTTCTGAATTACATTGATAATGGATTATGTATAATATTGAAAGTAACTTGGGTATTTGAAATAGGTATAGAAATGATGTCATTTAAGTCTTAAAAAGTTAACTCTTGGTATGGACAAAATCAGTATTTTCAAAAAAGAATCTTAAAGCGGTAAAAATTTATAAAAATACCCCTAGGACCCTAGAATCAAATTTTATCGAAATCGGGATGAGAAATATGGGTAGTGGAACCTTAAATTAATTTAATTAAATATTTTTACAATTTCACAAAATTAAAAATTAAATTTAGAAATAATTTAAGAAAGTAGGTATACTGAAGTTTCAATTTAAGCATCACACCTTATAAAACCCTAAACACTATATATTTGTATAACTAGAAGTTTCTTCCTTCTTCTTCCCACTTCCAAACTAACTCACCATCACTATCACCATATCTTCACCTTTCTTCTATAAACCCAAGTGAAAATCAAGGAATTCCTACATATAGCTCAAAATTTGTAGAAGAATTCACTAGAGTAAGAGAGATCATCATCAAATAATTAAGGGAAATTTGAAAAAGAGAAAGAAAGAATACTTTGAAAGGAGGTTAGTGCCTTTTATTCATAATTTGCTATTTTTTTGTTTTCTTCAGATTTTTATAAATTATTTTAGCTAATTTTACTACTTTAATTGAATTTCTATGATGAAAATTGTTAATTGAATTTGTTAAGAAGGAAATTAGGGTATGAGATAAAGTGAAGAGAATATTTATTAGAATCCATTTTTTAGTAATTTGTAACACCCTCATAACCTACCCATACATCCCATACATAGTACACACACCTTCAGATATGTAATATGCACAGATAGGGTATAAGAGTATTACCAAAATGTTACTTTATCACCCTTCTTCATTTAGTTACTAGTTATTAGTATTATATAGATAAATAAATAAGTATAAGAAAAATAAATAAGTTTATAGAAATTTTGCCGGAGTTTCGATTAAAATACGAGTATTACCAAATCCAATCAATTCAACCTGTGAAT
Organism: Garcia nutans; assembly: GCA_947685225.1. Classification (NCBI taxonomy): domain Eukaryota; kingdom Viridiplantae; phylum Streptophyta; class Magnoliopsida; order Malpighiales; family Euphorbiaceae; genus Garcia; species Garcia nutans. The sequence goes on from CANTUV010000005.1 coordinate 22,071,319, forward strand.
ATCCAATAGTTCTCAAAATATTTCCATACACTCACATCCCAAAATCCCATATTTTCTTACATACATTCATAAATATGAGAACATGATATTACTTATTTACAAAACATCTTTACATCATGTTTCAATTCCTTATATTTTATAAAATAGATATTATATATACATCAACTCAAAAGTATATTTACATGATATGCTTAGGTTTGATCTGTGGCAACTAAAGGCTTCTAGTATCCAACCTCTAACTAGATATGTCCTGGTCTGGAAGGACTTCCATCTTCTATCCTATCACCTGTGCGATAAATAAATCGTGCAATGCAACAATTTTATGACACATGTACATGAACATGCATAAGGTTTTGTTACATACATTCTCATCTTTACTATATAAATAAACATAAACAATCATTATGCATTGGGCCCAACAATCTTATATAATAACCTAGTTCTAGAACCATTGCTTTGGCCTATCTCATCAATAATGACACCTCTGCATCTTGCTAGTGGACGTAAATACTTTTGTGACACCCAGTGTCTCATCCACAGTGTAATCATTAACATGACACCTCATGTGTCTCGCTCAGGGGCATGGTAACATCTCTATGACACTGAGTGTCTCACCCCATCACATATGGCATGCCAATCTCCAAACGCAGTCTTCTAGCAACTAGGTAAAGTATAAGAAAACAAACAACATTTCACACTATGCATAAATGAGTTTTCACCATGTAACTCATCAATTCATCAACAATTATCATAATCAACATATTTTGTCATAATTCTCCACTTTATAATCACAAATACATTTTTAATAAAACATATATAAAGACTTAGCAATGCAAGCCATTTACTATACACATATAGTGTGAAATATGGCAATAAACATCAACAAACCAACCCCACGGTTATGGCATTCAATAGCCATGCCCGTGGAATGTGAAACGAAGCTGTAAATAACCTTTGAGTACCCTTACGATCATGGAATTCAAGGTCCATGCCCATGGCATTCATTTTTCTTCTGCTTTCTTACCATTTTATCACGAAACAGCTCCACCTCAAAGCCCGCAATCGTGGCACTGTATGGCCACGCCCATGGCAACCAAGAATCACTCTTTTACCCCCATTTTCATCAACATAACACATGTATACCAACTTAGGATGATACAAACCAAAGACAAGAACATTATCTAAGTATATACTTACCTTTTTGAAGTTCAAATTGGAGAAACAACACCTTTGCACAATAATTTCTCCCAATTTTTCACTTTCCTCTATTAGTTCTTTCACTCAATTCAATCAACCCTTAATCAATTTGTAATTTCAAAAATGATATTAATAACTCATATAAGCATCTATAAATCCCATTTTAACTTTCTATATGTTTCATTAAATCCTAATTCCCATGTCAATCCTACTAAAAAGAATCATCAAAAGTTAAGAAACTTACTTGTTACTTGAATTAAAAGTCCAAGTTTCCTTCAATCCTTGTGTAAAACTAACTAAATTTTCTTATTAATTTGAAGGATGGAAATCTCCCTCTCTTAAGCTCCATGAAAATTGGGCAAGACAAGAAGAAAGGAGAAGGAAGGAGAAGAAATGAAAATTCTGAAAAATTTTTGGCTTTTTCATACTTTTCCACTAACTAAATATATATTATTCAATTAAGATTTTTATTTAAAATAATATTATTTTATATTTTAACATTTTACTTTTTACTCTTTCACCATCTTACCATTTATATTTAATTTTTTATATATGATATATATGTTATTTATATTTCCATCTCTTCTATCAAAACCATCATCATTCTCTCTCCACAAATGTATAATAGATTCAATAAAAATCAAGGCATTACAATTCTCCCCCTAAATAATTTTGTCCCCGAAATTACCTGTAATTAGCTCTAAAATAATTGTGGATATTGGCTTTGTAGGACTTGTCCACTATCCTAAGTAGCCTCTTCTGTTGTGTGATTCCTCCATAAAACCTTCACTAGAGTCACTTTCTTATTTCTTAGCACCTTCACTTCTCATGTCAAGATTGCTACAGGTTCTTCTTCATAACTTAGGTTTGTATTCACCTTAATAGATTCAACTGACAATACATGAGATGGATCCAACCTATATCTTTAAAGCATAGAAACATGAAATACATTGTGAATTCTATCCAATTCCGGTGGTAATGCTAATCTATAGGCAACTGGTCTAACTCTTTCTAACACTTCACAAGGACCAATAAAATGTGGACTTAGTTTTCCTTTTCTTCCAAATCATAACACCTTCTTCCATGGAGATACCTTTAAAAAAACTTTATTACCTACTTTGAACTCTATATCTTTTCTCTTTAAATCAGAGTAAGATTTCTATCGGTCTGATGATGCTTTCAGCCAATCCTGAATTATTTTCATTTTCTCTTCTATTTCTCTAATTAATTCAGGACCTACTATCTTTCTTTATCCAACGTCATCCCAGCATAAATGTGTTCTACATTTTCTCCCATAAAGAGCTTCATACGGTGCCATACCAATACTTGATTGGTAGCTATTATTATATGCAAATTCAACCAATGGCAAGTGTTTATCCCAACTGCCAACAAAATGAATAACACAACTTCTCAACATATCCTCCAATACTAATATCAACCTTTCAGATTGCCCATCAGCCTAGGGATAGAAAGCAGTACTGAAATGTAATTGAGTACCCAATGCACCTTGCAAACTCTTCAAAAATCTTGAGGTGAATATGGGATCTCGATCTGACACCAATGAAATTGAAATTCCTTATAGCCTTACAATTTCACTAATATAAATTTCTACTATTTTATCAAAGGAGTAATCCATCCTCACTAGTAAAAAGTGAGTTGACTTTGTCATTCTATCCACAATCACCCAAATTGCATCGTGTTTTCTCTGGGTTAGAGGTAATCTAGTAACAAAATCCATAGTTACTCTATCATATTTCCATTCAGGCACCGGTAATGGTTGCAGCAATCCCGAAGGAACTTGATGTTTGGCTTTTATCCTCTGACAAGTGAGGCACTTGGAAATAAATTATGCTATATCTCTTTTCACACCCTTCCACCAGTAATGTTGTTTTAAATCTTGATACATTTTAGTACTCCCAGGGTGCATAGCATAAGCCGATTAATGTGCCTCTTCTAAAATTTTCTTACTCAATTCTACATCTTCTGATACACAAAATCGTGTTCTATATCTCACATTACCATCATCTCCAATTTGAAAGTCTCCACTCTCCCCCTTAAGGCAATCTTGTAAAATTTTCTGGATTTTTGCATCTCCCTTTTGTGCTTCCTTAATTTGCTCCAAGAGTAATGGCTTAACTTGCAATTGTGCCAATAGTACACCATCATTCCCAACTTCAAATCTAGCATGTAAGGTCCTCAATTCCACCAACAACATGAGAGAATAGGTAGTCAACCCTGCCATAGACTTTCGACTCAAAGCATCTATAACTACATTACCCCTGCCTAGATGGTAGTCAATCAAACAATCATAATCTTTAATCAACTCCAACCATCACCTTTGCTGAAGATTCAACTCTTTTTGCACTCCCAAATACTTCAAACTTTTATAATATGTATATATAAAACATTTTTCCTGATATAGATAATGTCACCAAATCTTTAATGCAAACACTATAGCTGCCAACTCCAGATCATGGGTGGGGTAGTTCAACTCATATGATTTCAACTGTCCAGAGGCATAGGCAACAACTCTACCCTCTTGCATCAATACACAACCCAAACCATTATGCGATGAATCACTATATATCACATATGGTTTGCTTTTTATAGGTAAAGTAAGAATAGGATCTTGAATCAACATATCCATTAACTGTTTAAAACTCATTTGACATTTATCTATCCATACAAATTTCATTCCTTTTTGAAGTAATTTAGTTAGTGGCATGGCTATCATAGAGAACCCATTTACAAATCGACAATAATAACCTGCCAATCCTAGAAAACTCCTCACTTCTATAACATTTTTACGTGGACTCCAATTCAAGATCGCCTCAACTTTACTTGGGTCTACTCTAATCCCTTTTGCTAAAATAACATGTCCAAGGAAAGTTACTTAATCTAACCAAAAATCACACTTAGATAATTTTGCAAACAATTCCTTCTCCCTTAATATTTGCAATACAATCTGTAAGTGTCTATCATGATCCTTCTTACAATGCGAATACACCAAAATGTCATCAATAAACACCACTACAAATTGATCCAAATAAGGTCAAAAAATCTGATTCATTAGATCCATGAAATCTGCTGGTGCATTCTTCAACCCAAAAGGCATCACAAGAAATTCATAACGTCCATACCTCGTATGAAAAGTGATCTTGGGTACATCTACCTCTTTCACTTTCAATTGGTGATACCCTAATCTCAAATCAATTTTAGAAAACACAGCTGCTCCTTTCAATTGATCAAAGAGATCGTTAATATGAGATAATGGATATTTATTCTTGATGGTTACCTTATTCAACTGTTGATAATCAATACATAATCTCAAGGTACCATCCTTCTTTTTGACAAGCGGTTTCTTTTTCAGATGCGGACTTACCGGAGGAGGGGAGAGACACATCCGCCCTCTCTTTATCAAGATAGAAGTCAAAGGGAAGAGGACTCCATGTGTAATGGTCGATGATGGGTCCACCATAAATGTTTGTCCACTTAAGATATTGCCAAAGCTAGCCATGTCAACAAGAGATCTAAACCCGACCGAGTTAACAATTCGTGCTTATGACAACACTAAGAGGCATGCCGAAGGGACTTTCAAAGCTGCTGTCAAGGTTGGTCCAATTGGATCTATTATTGAGTTTGTTGTTTTAGACATACTGATTACCTTTGCTTTACTCTTAAGGAGACCATGGTTTCATCCTCTTGGTGGAGTTCCTTTCACCCTTCACCAAAAGAGCAAGTTCCCCAACGGAGATAAGACAGTGATCATTAAAGCTGAAGATAATGAGATTGTTAATGCTCTAATGATTGAGAGGCCTCTCAATGGTTTCCAAGTAGCTATAATTTCTGATGATGAAGTAGTGGACTCCAAAGTCTTGAATATGATGAAGAACATGAACTACCTTCCCAGAGCTGGTCTTGGAAAGGGTAAGGCCGGTTTGACAAAGTTGCCAGACTTTAGAACTCAAACTTCCAAGAAAGAGTTGGGATATGATGAGGACTATGATGTCCAGCCAAACAAGAGTGAGAAGATGAGCTTCCCACCACTTGAAGAGATCTTTGTTAAAGCTCCAGATATGGGACCACTCCAAGGAAAGCCCGAGCCGATCATGTTCATGGGTAAGTTGATCCCAGGTTTTAAAATTTTTGCAAATGTGGCTGGACTAGTGGACCAAGTGAAGAAAGAGCTCACCTTATTAGCTAGCAAAGAATCCAATCCAAAAGAGAAGAATGAAGCTATCTTGAAAGCCGAGAAGACTCCAGAGGAGATTGCTGCCCTGGTTAAAGAGAAGTTTGAAGACATCCTGCTTTATGATTTTGAGAACAATGATTTTGATTTTGATTTTAATTTGTCTACTTTGTATGAGGATGATGATGTTTTCTTTTCCAAAATGAATGCAATAAAGTCTGATTTTTCTTACTTGTGTGATGTTTCTCCTGATGGTTGCATACATTTAAATGGCAGTTACATGAGCATCTTTAATATTAATTCTGTTAACAAACAATCATTAAATTTCGAAACAATCAAAAATCCTAAAAGCATTAGCACATCATCCGACCTTACTCCTAATGAGAGAGAGAGAGATTTGGAAAAATATTCAAAAAATATGAAGAAATGTTTGCTTGGTCTTATGAAGATATGCCGGGGATAGATCGAGACATAGCCGAGCATCATATTCCAACTCACACTCACATAAAACCTGTCAAACAAAAGCTTAGGCGATTAAGACCTGAGTGGGCTAAATTGGTTAAAGAAGAGGTCACTAAGTAAAAACAAGTGAAGTTCCTTGAAGTGATAGAATATTCAGATTGGCTAGCGAACATAGTACCCGTGCCAAAGAAAGATGGGAGAATAAGGGTTTGTGTGGACTATAGAGATTTGAACAAGGCGTCCCCTAAGGATGATTTTCCTTTACCTCATATAGATGTCCTCATTGATAGTGCAGCCTCTAGCATGCTACACTCGTTTGTAGATGGATTTTCCATATACAATCAGGTGTTAATGGCCCAAGAGGATAAAACCAAAAATGCTTTTATGACTACATGGGGTGTATTTTGTTATAGGGTGATGCCGTTTGGCTTAAAGAATGTTGGAGCAACTTATCAAAGGATGGCCACCACATTATTTCATGACATGATGCACAAAGAAGTTTAAGTATATATTGATGATATGATGGTTAAATCGGACACAAGGGAACAACACTTCCAAAACTTAGAATTATTCTTCGATAGAGCTTTGAAATATAAGCTAAGTCTAAACCCGAAGAAGTGTGTGTTCGGTGTTACTTTAGGCAAATTATTAGGACATGTGATTGGTCCAAATGGCATTGAGATTGATCCTGACAAAGTTAAAGCAATCAGGGATATACCAGCCCCTAAGACAGAGAGAGAAGTTCGGGGATTTATTGGTAAATTACAATACATTAGCAGATTCATAGCAAAACTCACAACAATTTGTGAACCTATCTTCAGATTGCTTAAAAAGAATCAGCCGGTCATATGGAATGAAGAGTGTCAAAAGGCCTTTGAGTGAATAAAAGAGTATTTATTGAATCCACCTATTTTAAAACTACCTAAACCCGGCAAACTCTACTACTATACTTAGCAGTAGAAGAAGAGTCGATAGGAGCCATGCTAGCCCAAGTAGATGAGTCAGGGATTGAGCATGCAGTTTACTATTTGAGTAGAAAGCTCCTACCTTATGAAATTAAGTATAGTATCATTGAAAAGACCTGTATAGTCGTGGTTTGATCTTCTAAGAAGTTGCAGCATTACTTTCAATCGTATAGTGTGCAAGCAATTTCCAGGTTGGATCTAATGAAGTACTTAAGGGAGACACCCTCTTTGATTGGGAAATATGGTTGATGGCTAATAATATAAGAAGAATTTGAGATTAAGTATGTAACCAGGAAAACAATCAAAGGTAGAGCAGTGGCAGAATTCCTGGCCCAATAACCATTACTAGATAGCGAAGAAGTAATCTTGGAATTTTCGGATGAACATTTAGAAGCAATTGAAGTACAAGGGTGGAAAATGTATTTTGATGGTGCAGTAAATAGGAAAGGAGCAGGTTTGGGAGTTATACTAGAATCACCCGAAGGGGAACTCGTCCCTTTAGCCAAAAAGTTAAAATTTAGGGCAACTAATAATATGGTGGAGTACGAAGCTTGTATTTTTGGTTTGGAAACCCTAATCATTATGAAGATGGATAAGGTGGAAGTTTATGGCAATTCATTGCTAGTAGTATCCCAAGTACATGGAGAGTGGGAGTTGAAAGAAGAAAAATTAAAACCATACCACCATTACCTGACCATGATGAAGAAGAACTTTAAGGAGTGTAGGTTTATACACCTGTCAAGAGAAGAAAATCAGATGGCTGATGCCCTAGCCACATTGGCTTTGTAATATCCCAAAGTATACCCTAAAAGTTTTGGAATAATTATTGTTGTAGTTGGATTACAAGTATATGTTTAAGTGGAATGAGAAAAGAGGTAAAGAGAAGAGTGTATATGTTGTATATATATGGAGATATATATAACATATACAAGTCAAAGAAATGGAAGGTCAAAAGAAGATTTAATTATTTTTAAATTAAATTAATTGAAATGAAAATTAGTAAGTGGAGGAAGATTTTTAGGAATATTTTATTATTTTATTTAATTGGTTGAGATTTAAAGAGATGATTGAGTGGTTAAGAGAGAGTTGACTTGTGTTCTATTCATCTTCTTCTTCTTTTCTTTTCTCCTTGGAAATCTAACTCCATAGCAAGAGAGAAAGTGAGATTTTATCTTTCCAAATTCAAGATTTGAAGGTGTTTCAAGTGATCAAGTTGGAATTATAAAGATTTTCATCACTTTTGGTAAGTTTTCCACATGATTCTTTGGTTTTCTTCTAAGTTTGTGTTTTGAATTTGGTATTTGATTGTTGATGGTATGTGTATATTTGATTATGGTGTATATGAGGGTGTGTGAACTTCTTGGTGTTGATTTTAGAGTTTGATTGAAGAGATAGAGTTAAGTTTGGTGTTGGAAGGGCAAGTGTTATGTTTGAGTTGTGTGTATGTGATGGTTGTGAATTGGTGTTTGATGTATGTATTAAGTTGTTTTGGTGTTTTTGCAAGTTATTATGGTTTATGGGTGTGTTTAGTTAAGTTTTTTTGAAGTGAAAATGGTGGAAGTAAGAGGTTTGTTGGATGTGATGTTGTTGTTGCCGGAATCAGGATTTTTGGCCTGACACGCCCATGAGCACGGCCAGGTCTTTGGGCATGTCAATGATTCTATTTTCTGGATGGGTGACACGACCAGTGACACACCCATGTCATTGAGCATGTCACAGCTTCTGTGTTGTAGTATCATTGACACGGCCAGTGACACGCCTATGTCACTGAGCGTGTCAAAGCTTTTGTGTTGTGAGTTTAGGGCACGGTCAGGGACACGCCCGTGTTGTTGAGCGTGTCATGTGTAGAGTTTTCCCTAGTTGTTTCTTAGCCTTATTATCTCATGTGTATCTCTAAGTGAGTGTGTATGATCACCTTTTTGGATTAGGTTTTGAAGAGATTGAGTTGCCCTAACTCAAGTGTTGAGGATTCTTGGAAGAGGAGTTTGGTGTTGTGTGAATTGCTCTTGAGGTAAGTACAAACCTTACATGGTTGCATACATTTATATGACTCTGGGACTTAACACATTTGGTTGTAAATGTGTTAAGTAATCTATTACATTGTTGATATATTTGATTAATGCTATGATTTGCATAATGTGAAAGATATGATGATCACTCAAATTATATATGCAATGCAATTGGTTGTGTATACCCTAATGATGAGATGTGAAGCCATTGTTGTTGGCTATAATGATGCAAATGAAATAATTCGGGCATGTTTGCCTAGATGATTATGAAAAAATGAGAATGGAATTTATAATGAAATAATAAAAGAATTGTGTGCCTAATGTGTTATTCACTTTTCAAAGTTTTGTTGTTGGTGGCATGCCTAATAGTAACAAACCCTTAAAGCTGGGTTGGGCTTGATCCTTGAAACCAAGTTGGGTTGAAGTTTAGCATACTTAACTCCCCTTGAAGCTAGGTTGGGTTTGGTCCTTCAAGCCAAGTTGCGTTGATGCTTAGCATGCTTTGCTTCCCTTGAAGCTTGGTTGGGCCTAATCCTTAAAGCCTAGTTGGGATAATGATAAATGTGATAATTAAACCAAAAAATTAACTCTGAAAGTTGAATGGCATATTAGTTTCTTTTGGGCCCATGCTTGTCTTTGTTGAAATGTGAATCATGAATGGTGAAACAAATGAATAGTAAGATTTAATGTAAGGTTTTGAAATATGATATTCTTATGTATTGTTTATAATATTTGAATGTGTGACATTGGCATTACATTAAAGCATATTGTTATTGTGGTTTGTACCACTAAGTTGTTGGCTTAGCGCGATTGTGGTTTATCGCGCAGGTGACAGGGTAGAACCGGAGAGTTCAGCTAGACCGAGTCGAGTCTAAAATTTGAAGTGTTGATTGTGGGCTTAAGGATCAGAGACGAACTGCCAAACATGTATAAACTTTATGTTTTGTAAACATTGATTTTGATGTATTTATATATGTAAATATTTCTACATTTTTCGCTACATAATGAATAAATGTTTTACCTGTTATGTTCCATAATATATATATATATATATGAAATGTTTTAAGTTTTCTCATATTATTGCAGAAGAGAAAATTTTGGTTGTCTAATATAAACCATGGCACTCATGTATCCAGTATACGTATATTATAAATGTAGTAGTATGTAGTGTGCGAAGGGGCGAAGCCAGAATTATATTATAAGGGGGCAATTTTTTTTAAATCCTTTCTATATAATAATTATTTAATAAATTTATTAATTTATTAATAAGACAACTTCGTTGGTTAACAAAAAAAATAATTAAAGAAAGTATAAAAAGTAATTTTTTAACAAATATATTTGATTCAAACATCATCAAAGAATATTAAAAGTATAAATAATAAAATAAAATTTAAAAAAAAAGAATTAAATATAAAAAAATAAAAAATAAAGATCTTAATTTTATATTTTTTTCTCAGTTTTTTTATTATGCTTTTAATTTATTTTTAATCTTTTAATTGATTGGGTGAAATTGAATTAATTTAGTTAAATATTTAATTAATTTTGTTAAAAATTTTAGAATTTATATATTTTTCTCTTGTTAGATAGGAAGATAACTTAAAATTTTCTGCGGTGATTTTCTGCGGGAGTTTGAGCAGAAATATACTCTGAGGGAGTATAAGGATGCCAAGAAGATGGAATTCCTAAATCTGAGATAGGAGAACCGGACAGTGAGAAAGTATGAGATTGAGTATATCTGGTTGAGTACTATGCCGATGGGATTATTTCATATGAGATTGATCGGTGTAGGAAATTTGAGGAGGGATTGAGGCCCTCTATTATGTGTATTGTTGCTGGTTCTCGGTACCAAGATTTTTCTCAGTTGGTTGCAGCAGCTAGAAGTGTTGAGCTGTATATCAGTGAGATAGTGAAGTTGCATGGAGTTCTAATTTTTTTTAGTGTCTGGTCAAGATCCCCGATTTACTTCAAGATTTTGGAAGAGTTTGCATGGTGCTTTGGGTTCTCGATTGCACTTTAGCACTGCTTTTCATCTGCAGACAGATGGGCAATCAGAGAGAGTGATACAGATTTTAGAGGACATGTTGAGAAGCTGTATCATTGATTTTTCTGGAAGTTGGGACAGATTTTTGCCACTGATGGAATTTGCTTATAACAACAGTCATCAATCTAGTATTAGAATGGCACCATTTGAGTCATTGTATGGAAGAAGATGCAGAACACCTCTATGTTGGAATGAAGTTGGAGAAGGCAAATTGGTTGGTCCCGATTTGATTAAGGAAACGGAAGAGAAAGTGAAGATAATTCAGGATAGGTTGAAAGCAGCTTCATATCGGCAGAAATCTTATTCAGATTTGAAGAGGAGAGACATAGAGTTCAATGTTGGAGATAAAGTATTTTTGAAAGTGTCTCCTTGGAAGAAGATTTTTGAGATTTGGCCAAAAAGGGAAGCTAAGTCCTCATTTTATTGGACCTTATGAAGTATTAGAAAGAGTTGGACCAGTTGCTTATCGACTCGCTTTGCTGCCTGAGTTGGATAGAATTCACAATGTCTTCCATGTTTCTATGCTGCGGAGGTATAGATCAGACCCATCTCATGTTTTGTTGGTTGAATCTATTGAAGTGAGTCCAGATCTGACTTTTGAAGAAGAACCAGGGGCTATTTTGGCACATGAAGTAAAAGAGTTGAGAAATAAAAAAGTGCCACTTGTGAAGGTTCTTTGGAAGAATTATGCAAAGGAAGAGGCAACTTGTGAGAGTGAGCAAGCGATGCGAAACCAGTATCCCCAGCTATTTCACATTTGAGATCAGGTAATTTCAAGGAAGAAATTTCTTTTTAGAGGGGGAGAATTGTAATATCCCAAAGTATACCCTAAAAGTTTGAAATAATTATTGTTGTAGTTGGATTAAATGTATATGTTTAAGTGGAATGAGAAAAGAGGTAAAGAGAAGAGTGTATATGTTGTATATATATGGAGATATATACAACATATACAAGTCAAAGAAATGGAAGGTAAAAAGAAGATTTAATTATTTTTAAATTAAATTAATTGAAATGGAAATTAGTAAGTGGAGGAAGATTTTTAGGAATATTTTATTATTTTATTTGCTTGGTTGAGATTTAAAGAGATGATTGAGTGGTTAAGAGAGAGTTGACTTGTATTCTATTCATTTTCTTCTTCTTTCTTTTTCTCCTTGGCCAGCTAACTCCATAGCAAGAGAGAAAGTGAGATTTTGTCTTTCCAAATTCAAGATTTGAAGGCGTTTCAAGTGATCAAGTTGGAATTCTAAAGATTTTCATCACTTTTGGTAAGTTTTCCACTTGATTCTTTGGTTTTCTTCTAAGTTTGTATTTTGAGTTTGGTATTTGATTGTTGATGGTATGTGTATATTTGATTATGGTGTAAATGAGGGTGTGTGATCTTCTTGGTGTTGATTTTGGAGTTTGATTGAAGAGATAGAGTTAAGTTTGGTGTTGGAAGGGCAAGTGTTGTGTTTGAGTTGTGTGTATGTGATGGTTGTGAATTGGTGTTTGATGTATGTATTGAGTTGTTTTGGTGTTTTTGCAAGTTATTATGGTTTATGGGTGTGTTTAGTTAAGTTTGTTCGAATTGAAAATGGTGGAAGTAAGAGGTTTGTTGTATGTGATGTTGTTGTTGCCGGAATCAGGATTTTTGGCCTGACATGCCCATGAGCACGGCCAGGTCTTTAGGAGTGTCAATGGTTCTATTTTCTGGATGGGTGACATGACCAGTGACATGCCCATGTCACTGAGCGTGTCACAGCTTCTGTGTTATAGTAGCATTGACACGGCCAGTGACAGACCCATATCACTGAGCGTGTCATAGCTACTGTGTTGAGGGAGGATTGACACGGCCAGTGACACACCCATGTCACTGAGCATGTCAAAGCTTCTGTGTTGTGAGTTTAGGGCATGGTCAGGGACACGCCCGTGTTGTTGAGCGTGTCATGTGTAGAGTTTTCCCTAGTTGTTTCTTAGCCTTATTATTTCATGTGTATCTCTAAGTGAGTGTGTATGATCACCGTTTTGGATTAGGTTTTGAAGAGATTGAGTTGCCCTAACCCAAGTGTTGAGGATTCTTGGAAGAGGAGTTTGGTGTTGAGTGAGTTGCTCTTGAGGTAAGTACAAACCTTACATGGTTGCATACATTTATATGACTCTGGGACTTAACACATTTGGTTGTAAATGTTTTAAGTAATCTATTACATTGTTGATATATTTGATTAATGCTATGATTTGCATAATGTGAAAGATATGATGATCATTCAAATTATATGTGCAATGCAATTGGTTGTGTATACCCTAATGATGAGATGTGAAGCCATTGTTGTTGGCTATAATGATGCAAATAAAATAATTGGGGCATGTTTGCCTAGATGATTATGAAAAAATGAGAATGGAATTGATAATGAAATAATAAAAGAATTGTGTGCCTAATGTGTTATTCACTTTTCACTTTTCAGAGTTTTATTGTTGGTGGCATGCCTAATAGTAACAAACCCTTGAAGCTGGGTTGGGCTTGATCCTTGAAGCCAAGTTGGGTTGAAGTTTAGCATGCTTAACTCCCCTTGAAGCTTGGTTGGGTCTAGTCCTTAAAGCCTAGTTGAGATGTTACAAACCCTTGAAGCTAGGTTGGGTTTGGTCCTTGAAGCCAAGTTGGGTTGATGCTTAGCATGCTTTGCTCCCCTTGAAGCTTGGTTGGGCCTAATCCTTGAAGCCTAGTTGGGATAATGATAAATGTGATAATTGAACCAAAACATTAACTCTGAAAGTTGAATGGCATATTAGTTTCTTTTGGGCCCATGCTTGTCTTTGTTTAAATGTGAATCATGAATGGTGAAATAAATGAATAGTAGGATTTAATGTAAGTTTTTGAAATATGATATTCTTATGTATTGTTTATAATATTTGAATGTGTAACATTGGCATTACATTAAAGCATATTGTTATTGTGGTTTGTACCACTAAGCCGTTGGCTTAGCGCGATTGTGGTTCACCGCGCAGGTGATAGGGTAGTATCGGAGAGTTCAGCTAGACCGAGACGAGTCTAGATTTTGAAGTGTTGATTGTGGGCTTAAGGATCAGAGATGAACTGCCAAACATGTATAAACTTTATGTTTTGTAAACGTTGATTTTGATGTATTTATATATGTAAATACCGCTACATTTTCCGCTGCATAATGAATAAATGTTTTACCTGTTATGTTCCATAATATATATATATATGAAATGCTTTAAGTTTTCTCATATTATTGCAGAAGAGAAAAATTGGGTTGTCTAATATAAACCGTGGCACTCCTATATCCGGTATACATATATTACAGATGTAATAGTATGTAGTGTGCGTATATGGGGTATAGGGGTGTTACAGGCTTCGGTATGGGAAAACCCTGTCAGTTTATTCCTTAAGCCTTTGATCTTGACCAGTTCATCAACTCCTTGTTATGAATATGAGACAATCATGGAAATTGACACAGACCATGATGCGTGGAATGATACTATAAGGCAATTTTTGGAAGAAAGAGAATACTCGCCGGGGGCAAGAAAAGAAAGAGAGAAGAGCCATAAGGCGGTGATCTTTGTAATACATCACATTCCATGTGGAGTTATATCGAAGATGGCCTAATGGGGTGCATTTGAGATGTTTAAGAAAGCCTGAAGTGGAGTGCATCATGCTAGAGATACATGCGGGAAGTTGCGGTCCGCACATGAGTGGTTTGGCTCTAGTTAAGAAGATTATTCGACAAGGTTACTACTGGTTGACCATGGAGAGAGATTGTATTGAGTTTGTAAAGAAGTGCCAACAATTTCAGATGTATGGTAACTTGAATCACATGCCTCTTAAAGAATTGCATTCTATGTCTTCACCCTGGCCATTTGCCACCTGGGGTATCGACATTATAGGAGAGATACATCCGACAGCTTTAAACGGTCACCATTTCATTGTGGTAGCAGTAGATTATTTTTCAAAATGGGTTGAAGCCGAATCCTTCAACAAGCTAGGTGCAAGCCAAATGGCTAGATTTATTGAAAAGAACCTCATCTGTAGATACGGGGTCCCACACAGTGTAATATCAGACTATGGGGTACAGTTTCAAGGAGCAGTTAAGGATTTATTCTCGAAGTACCAAATCCATCATCATCGATCCTCTCCTTATAGACCAAAGGCTAATGGTGCAGTAGAAGCAACAAACATAACAATTAAGCAAATTTCATCCAAGATGATTGGTCAGAGATGCTTCCCTTTGCTTTATGGGGATATAGGACAAGTGTGCGAACACCTACTGGAATGACACCGTTCTCTTTGGTTTACGGAATGGAAGCAGTATTGCCAATTGAAATTGAGATTAAGTCATTGAGAGTAGTCCTGCAAGCTGAACTGCCTGAAATGGAATGGGTAGCTAGCAGATACACACAGTTAGCTTTACTAGAAGAAAGAAGGTTAAAGGCACTGTATCATCACCAACTGTATCAAAAGAAGATAGCTCGAGCCTACAATAGAAGGGTTAAAATTAGAAAATTTAGAGTTGGGGATTTGGTGTTGAAGCAATGTAAGCCTAATGTATCTGATCCAAGAGGGAAGTTCAGGCCTTGGAAGGACCATATGTCATGAAACAAGTCATGAATAAAGGTGCGGTGAAGTTATCAGACATGGACGGGAATGAATTTAGTGAGCCAGTAAACATTGATAGGTTGAAGAGATTTTATGTATGATATAAAAAAAAGGGGCTCGCTAGGTTGAAAACCCAAAAGGGCGGCCTAAGCAAAAATTAGAGCAGTCCGCTAGTTCTGAAAATCCGAAAGGGCGGGCTAGGCAACAATTAGGGCTAAATGAGAGAAAATCGTCAATTAGAAAACCCGAAAAGGGCTAGTTGGCAACAGGAGTGATCTTATGTATGCTGGCTTTATGTTTGGTTGTTCCCTAATTTAATAAAATAGAATTAATGTTAAAATTGTTCTATGTGCACTGTCATAAGTATTTGACCAGATATGGATGAAATAAATAAACACAATAGCAAAAGGTGATGACAAATTTTAAATGGAAAAGAAGCATCTTTTATTACTTTAATTATTTTTTCATCCTAACAATACACTTTTCTGAATTGACAAATGTAAAATCTATGGCAGTCGATAAATGTAACGTGCAGGCCAACTTTGTCTCAGCCGATCCAAGTAGGCCTCAGTCAAGCAAGGCATGTCTAAATCGGGGGTAAAGTCAGAATCGCGAGGCTCAGCTCCGTACTGACGGCCAAGTCGGCGAGGATCATAGCATGTACCTTGACGAAGAGCGGCAAGGGGAACATACATCAAGTATGTCCGCATGGTGATACGAGAAATCTTCCACCAAGGTACCAACCAACGAATATTGACTTTAGAACGTGAGTGGATCCATTCAACCCAGTCAGGATATGAAGAAGCAGGATGGAGTAGCTTCCTAACATAATGATGATGTGGCAGATATCTGGCAAAATCCATGGATGGAGTATCAAGCAAACAAAGACGCTCTTGAAGCCAAATCTGTGAAGAAAAAAATTAATTAAAAAAAAAGCTCCGCTAAGTTGTAAACCCGCAAGGGCAGCTTAGGCAAAATTTAGGATAGCTAGCTAGTTCTGAAAACCCACATGGGCAGACTAGGCAAAAATTAGAGCAATAAAAAATATAACAAAAAAAGAAAAAGGTCTGCTAAGTTGAAAACCCGTAAGGACAGCTTAGGCAAAAATTAGGATAACTAGCTAGTTCTGAAAACCCACATGGGCGGACTAGGCAAAAGTTAGAGCAATAAAGAAAGGAAGAAAAAGAAAACCTAAATTGAAAACCCAAAAGGGTAGTTTAGGTAATTACCTAAAGCAGCAACGGACTCCCAGTCAGTCTCTTTAACATTCCTGATTTAAGTCGGTCTAATCCAACTAAGGTCTCAGCTAAGATCACAGGTACCGGCGACAAGCCTCCTTCCATTTGGTGCATAATATCCAATACTCGTGGATCAATATTGCTGTCAAAAGAGACAAGCAAGAATTGGCCAAGCAAGCAAAGACAAAGCATGCATCCCCATGCCTTAGTAGGAGCCAAATGAGAGAGACAAAAATCAATCAAAGGAGCAAGTAGAATTTTTTCACCTCTCATCAACCGAAGAACTTCGGGTTTTGGAATTTGAAATAACATCTGCATTTTCTGTTGAGTTTTGGAAACCAACGTGGGTAACGCCATTTGTTGATTATTTGGATATCCAAGGATGGCCTCAAATTCTTCAATCAAGGGACATATTTCAAAGCCATTAATTTTAAATGCCCTAGAATCCATATTCCAAAAGGAAGCCACGACATGTAAGAAGGAGTGGTCCAATTTAACATTTTAAAAAAATTTTAAAACATCAAGTTTTGACCATGAAATTTGCTTCCAATGAATGGCATCCATATTCTTAAATAGAATTTTTATCTTCTTTGAATGATGCTCAGTCATGGTGGATGAATAAAGAAAAAATTAAAATTGTTAAAGGGAGTTTTCACATTGAAAGGGAAAAGTTTTTGGTTTCTATATGAAATATGGCATAAAAGGTGATTTATATAGAAGAAAATAAGTCTTTCCTAAAGTGAAAAGGAAAAGGTGATGGGAAAGGGTAAGACCATATGGCATAAGGAAATGAATTGGTGACAATTTCCTTTACCACGTTGAATTTGGTTTAGCAAAATGATGTGGATGTGGATTATGAAATTATGATGTATTGTGATAAAAAAAAAGAAATAATAATAATTGTGATACAGTAACGGAAAAAAAAAGAGTTACAGTAAAGATGCAAATTGTATTTTTTTTCATTATTGTACAATATTTTACAATTGCTACAATATTTACATATCACTAAGAAGGTGGTGGTAGGTCATCAATTAAAGCCTTGAAAAAGTCATCGCCTATTGGAGGAGGGGGAAAATCACTCGTCCCGAGTCCGCCCAAAGCAGGAGCACCAAAATTCGGCAAGTTACTCATCCCGGGATCACTCAAAGCAGGAGCACCAAAATTCCTACTACCTTGAGGTTCTGATCCATCATGGTCCTCATTAGAAGTAGACGAAATGATCTCATGGTCATTAGTCTGGGGGCCTCTCGATGAAGAATTGCCTGGATCCCTCATCCTCTGAAATCGAAAGTCTCAGAAATGTTGTTCGGATTGATGATATAAACTTTCAAAATGAGAAGCCTGCTGACGACTTGCAGCCAACTCTTCTTGAAGTTTTCTATTTTGTTCTTCGAGCATCCGCTGTGAGCCAAGAAGGAAAAAGGTAAGAGCATACATAATCATGCATACATATAGCTTAAATTACCATGAAATAACGAACTTACCAGGTAGTTCATATCAATGCCCTGCGGATGAGATGGCATATCTGGCGGGCTAGAATGAGCAAATGAAGGGGCAGTGAAAGAAGGTCCAGCCTTATGATCAAATGAGCCAATAGCCTGCAACAATCATTAAAGAATTAAAAAAGGGAAAAATGTATATAATATAAAGAAAAAAATAGCTGCAAGGGAAAAATGGTAAAAGTTTTACCTGAGAAGTACTAGCCCCGAGATGTGGAACAAACTCTCCTGCATCTCCGTGATGTTCCTCTTCATCTCTACCCTCATTTTCTTCGAGAATCCCCCGCACACCAACAGGAGATACATCAAAGTTCAAGAGCCATCTTTGAATAAAATGGGCATAAAATTGACCCGATGGATGGAGAAATGACTCAGCACCATAACCGTACTGAGCTGGCCACCATGCATCCTCCGGCATTGACATAATATTTAAAGTATATTCTGGAATATGCATCGGGACTCGTCGCTGCTCTGGACCGAGAAACCATTCATAAACTCTCTCTCCGAGAAATCAGCCACTAGACACTAGGCCAGCGATAACTCGGCGAGAATGTTGGAAAGATAGCGCAGCCCTAATCAAAGGAGACCAGTTTGCTCACTCTTCTGGGTTCCACCAGGCCAAATTCACCTGCAAAATAACATAAGGTAAGTAAACTTTCACATAAAATTTAAAGCATACTAATGTTATTTTACCTGGTCTCAGGTTAAGCGGCTCAACACATAGCGGTGAGTATGCACATGATGAGAGCTGGGGACGTCCACACGATCGGACAACCATAAATTTAATCTCGGATACCCGACTCTCTCTCGGGAAATACCGGGTACCCTCATTAGGTTGTGCTCATATGCCCATACCTACAATAACAATAAAGATCACATTCATGCAAGAAAAGAGTGGGAAGAACATTGATAGAAGAAGAATACCTCGACAACCGCCATCAAGTAGACAAAAGACTTCTTGTTTCAGCAAAGCTTATCAAGACCATGGTAAAGACACACGAGACCAGCTTCACCCCAGCCAGAAGATGGTACCATTCTGAGATAAGAAAGGGTACTCAACATTGACAAGTGGATAGAGGATTTAGTCCTGCCTAAGATGGTCGACCCAAGCAGATATAACAAAAATCCTCGAGCATACTGTTCGACTATGTCTCTGCCAACCCGTCCTTCGTAGTTCATCCAATAACTACGAATTGGCTCAATTTTTATCTTAAAAGGCCCTTTATATGATGGTTCCATACCAATTAATTCCTGAATTTCTTCAAATGTTAAAATATCGTTGGTCAGAGGAACCGGAACACCATCATATCGAAGGCCGGTTATGGCAGTAAAATTGACCAGACCAATTGTCATCTCTCCAATGGGCAAGTGAAAAGTATGGGTTGTATCCAACCATCGCTCTACAAGCACCTAGACTACGCTCCGGTTTATCTGATATTCCTCGGATGGCAATTATAAGATGAACTTCTCAAAGCCGCAATCTCGAATAATCCGCCTTACTCGAGAAGGCACTACAATGTACCATTGTCGGGCTTTGTAAATACACCCTCCAGCCCGAACAACCCAATGATCATGCTAACACGGAACCAGGTAAGTTAATGCAAGGTAAGTACAGGCTATCCTAAATTAATTTATTTTTCCTAAATTTCTAAAATTTATAATAAAATAAAAATAATAAATAATAAATAAAGGCAAACACAATAATAATAAAAGAGCATAATATAAAAATATAAATCAAAAATCAAAAATAATATAAAAAATATAAAAAATATAAAAAATCAAAAATCAAAAAATCAAAAACAAAAATATATATATAATAATAAAAAAATGAAAAAATCAAGAGACATAAAAAAGGAAAAAATAATTACCTCGCTCTTTTGATTGGACCTGCGATAGAGCGGCATCCCGGCCAGTATATCTATATTTTCGTATTTATGATGCCGAACAAACTCCAATAACTCGGCATTAGAATGAGTTCCTGACCTCGAAGCATGCATTGTTTTTGAAAAATATGTACTAAAATTGAAAGAAATTTGAGAGAATTATGAAATTGCGATTTAGTTGTGAAATGAAATGAAGGAGTGGTGGGTTTTTATAGAAAAACGGCAAGGAAAAAAAATAAAAATTTAAAAGTAAGTACTATTCATAAATAGTAAATTTTACTATTTATGAATAGTAAATTTACTATTTATGAATAGTATTACTATTGATGCATAGTAAATTTTACTATTTATGAATAGTATTACTATTGATGAATAGTCAAATTACTATTTTCAATAGTAAATATTATTTGCTACTATTTTCAAATAGTAAATAGTGCATGAATAGTGACTACACAGTAATAAATAATAAATTCAATTATTCAATTTAATCATTCAACTACTTCCAAGTATATAAATATTTTTACACCCAGGGGGCAATAAGAAATATGCATAAAAATTAGTCAAACTTTTTGAAATTAAAAATTATTAGCTCGGGTCCAGAATCCAAATTTTCCTTAGGTCCAGAACCTAAAATCTCTTATAAGTCCAGAACTTAGCTCGGGTCCAGAACCCAAATTTTCCTTAGGTCCAGAACCTAGAATCTCGTCTAAATTCAGAACTTAATTCGGGTCCAGAACCCAAATTATCTTTAGGTCCAAAACCTAGAATCTCTTTAAGTCTAGAACTTAATTCGGGCCCAGAACTCAAATTTTTCTTAGGTCCAGAATCTAGAATCTCTTCTAAGTCCAGAATTTAGCTCAAGTCCATAACCCAAATTTTCCTTAGGTCCAGAACCTAGAATCTCTTCTAAATTCAGAACTCGAATCGGGTCCAGAATCCAAATTTGCTTTAGGTCCAGAACCTAGAATCTCTTTAAGTCCAGAACTTAGCTCGGGTCCAAAACCCAAATTACCCTTAGGTCTAGAACCTAAAGTCTCATTTAAGTCCAGAACTTAATTCGGGTCCAGAACCCAAATTATCCTTAGGTCCAAAACCTAGAATCTCTTTAAGTCCAGAACTAAGATCGGGTCCAGAACCCAAATTACCCTTAGGTCCAGAACCTAAAGTCTCTTCTAAGTCCATAACTTAGCTCGGCTCCAGAACCCAAATTTTCCTTAGGTCCAGAACCTAGAATCTCTTCAAGTCTAGAACTTAGCTCGGATCCAGAACCCAAATTACCCTTAGGTCCAGAACTTAAAGTCTCTTTTAAGCCCAGAACTTAATTCGGGTCCAGAACCCAAATTATCCTTAGGTCCAGAACCTAGAATCTCTTTTAATTCTAGAAATTAGCTCGAGTCCAGAACCCAAATTTTCCTTAGGTCCAGAACCTAGAATGTATTTCTAAGTCCAAGAACTTAACTCGAGTCCAGAGCCCAAATTTTCCTTAGGTCCAGAACCTAGAATTTATTTCTAAGTCCAAGAACTTAGATCGGGTCCAGAACCCAAATTTTCCTTAGGTCAATGACCTAGAATTATCCTTGAGTCCAAAACTCGAACCGGGTCCAGAACCCAAAACCTCCACTGTAACACCCCTATACCCCATATACGCACACTACACACTACTACATCTGTAATATACGTATACCGAATACAAGAGTGCCACAGTTTATATTAAACAAACCAATCTTTCAATTTAACAACGTTATAAGAAAACTTAAAACATTCAAATTATATTATAAAGTACAATAGATAAAACGTTTATTTGATACGCAACGGAAAATGTAGCGGTATTTACAAATACATATACATCAAAAATCCATGTTTACAAAACATAAAATTTATACATGTTTGGCAGTTTGTCTCTGATCTTTAAGCCCACAATCAACACTTCAAAGTCTAGACTCGACTCGGTCTAGCTGAACTCTCCGGTTCTACCCTGTCACCTGCGCGATGAACCACAATCACGCTAAGCCAACGGCTTAGTGGTACAACCCATAATAACAATATGCTTTAATGTAATGCTAATGTCACACATTCATATATAATAAATAATACATAAGAATATCATATTTCAAAAATTTTACACTAAATCTTATAATTCATTTATTTCACCATTTATAATTCACATTTAAACAAAGACAAGCATGAGCCCAAAAGAAACTAATATGCCATTCAACTTTCAGAGTTAATGTTTTGGTTTAATTATCACATTTATCATTATCCCAACTAGGCTTCAAGGATTAGGCTCAACCAAGCTTCAAGGGGAGCAAAGCATGCTAAGCATCAACCCAACTTGGCTTCAAGAACCAAACCCAACCTAGCTTCAAGGGTTGTAACATCTCAACTAGGCTTCAAGGACTAGACCCAACCAAGCTTCAAGGGGAGTTAAGCATGCTAAACTTCAACCCAACTTGGCTTCAAGGATCAAGCCCAACCCAGCTTCAAGAGATTGTTACTATTATGCATGCCACCAACAACAAAACTCTGAAAAGTGAATAACACATTAGGCACACAATTCTTTCATTATTTCATTATCAATTCCATTCTCATTTCCTCATAATCATTTAGGCAAACATACCCCAATTATTTCATTTGCATCATTATAGCCAACAACAATGGCTTCACATCTCATCCACATCTCATCATTAGGGTATACACAACCAATTGCATTGTACATATAATTTAAATGATAATCATATATTTCACATTATGCAATTTATGATATTAATCAAATATATAAACAATGTAATGGATTACTTAACACATTTACAACCAGATGAGTTAAGTCCCAAAGTCATATAAATGTATGCAATAATGTAGGGTTTGTACTTACCTCAAGAGCAACTCACTCCACACCAAACTCCTCTTCCAAGAATCCTCAACACTTGGATTAGGGCAACTCAATCTCTTCAAAATCTAAACCAAAGGTGATCATACACACTCACTTAGAGATACACATGAGATAATAAGGTTAAGAATCAACTAGGGCTAACTCTACACATGACACGCTCAACAACACGGGCGTGTCCCTGACTGTGCCCTAAACTCACAACACATAAGCTTTGACACGCTCAGTGACATGGGCGTGTCACTGGCCGTGTCAATCCACCAACATCACAGTAGCTATGACACGTTCAATAACATGGGCATGTTACTGGCCGTGTCAATCCACCAACATCACAGTAGCTATGACACGTTCAATAACACAGGCGTGTTACTGGCTGTGTCAATACTACTACAACACAGAAGCTGTGACACGCTCAGTGACATGGGCATGTCACTGGTCATTTCACCCATCCAAGAACACAGAACAATTAACACGCCTAAAGACCTGGCCGTGCTCATGGGCGTGTCAAGCCAAAAATGCAGATTCCGGCAACAACAACAACACATCCAACAAACCTCTTACTTCCACCATTTTCCACTTCAAACAAACTTAAATAAATACACACATAAACCAATTAACTTGCAAAAACACTAAAACAACTCAATACATACATCAAACCCCAATTCACATCCATCACATATACACAACTCTTACTCTTCCAACACCAAACCTAACTCCTTCTCTTCAATCCAACCCCAAAATCAAAATCAATTAAACCCAACACTCTCAAACACACCACAATCAAACATACTCATACCATCAACAATCAATCACCAAACTCACAACACAAACTTAAAAGAAAACAAGGGAATCAAGTGGAAAACTTACCAAAAGTGATGAAAACTCTTAGATTTCCAACTTGATCACTTGAAACATCCTTCAATCTTGAGTTTGGATGAGCAAAATCTATCTTTCCTCTCTTCCTATTGTGATGGTCGGCCAAACAAGGAAGGAAGAAGAAGATGAAGAAAGAAGAGCAAAGTCAACACTCAACTCTTCTCTCAACCATTCAATCATCTTGTAATTCTCAACCAAGCAAATAAAATAATAAAATATTACAAATATCATCATCCACTTTCCACTTATTTTCCATTTCAATTAATTTGATAAATAAATAAATCTTCTTTTGACCATTTAATAATTTGGCTTGTATATGTTGTATATATCTATATATATACAACATATACACTCTTCTCTTCTTACCTTTTATCTCTTTTCACTTAAACATATACACTTAATCCAAATACAACAATAAATTTTCCAAAACTTTTAGGGTATACTTTGGGATATTACAATTCTCCCCCTCTAAAAAGAAATTTCGTCCTCGAAATTACCTGATCTCAAGTCTGAAATAGTTGAGGATACTGATCTCGCATTGCTTGCTCATTCTCCCAAGTTGATTCTTCCTTTGCATGATTTTTCTAAAGAACCTTCACAAGTGGCACTTTCTTATTTCTTAACTCTTTCACTTCATGTGCCAAAAATAGCAATTGGTTCTTCTTCAAAAGTCAGATCTGGACTCACCTCAATAGATTCAACAGACAGAACATGAGATGGATCTGATCTGTACCTCCGCAGCATAGAAACATGGAAGACATTATGAATTCTATCCAACTCAGGTGGCAAAGCGAGTCGATAAGCAACTGGTCCCACTCTCTCCAATACCTCATAAGGTCCAATAAAACGAGGACTTAGCTTCCCTTTTCTACCAAATCTCAAAATCTTTTTCTAAGGAGACACTTTCAGAAATACTTTATCTCCAACATCAAACTCTATGTCTCTCCTCTTCAAATCTGAATAAGATTTCTGCTGATTTAAAGCTGCTTTCAACCGATCCCGAATTATTTTCACTTTCTCTTCCGTTTCTTTAATCAAATCAGGACCAACCAATTTGCCTTCTCCAACTTCATTCCAACATAGAGGCATTCTGCATCTTCTACCATACAATGCCTCATAAGGTGCCATTTTAATACTAGACTGATAACTATTATTATAAGCAAATTCTATTAATGGCAAAAATCTGTCCCAACTTCCAGAGAATTCAATGACACAGCTTCTCAACATGTCCTTCAAAATCTGAATCACTCTCTCTGACTGCCCATCTGTCTGCGAATGAAAAGCAGTGCTAAAGTGCAATCGAGAACCCAAAGCACCATGTAAACTTTTCCAAAATCTCGAAGTAGACCGAGGATCTCGATCAAACACCAAAGAAATTGGAACTCCATGCAATTTTACTATCTCACTAATATATAGCTCAGCCAACTTTTCCAGAGAATAGTCCATTATAACTGGAAGGAAATGAGCTGTCTTTGTCAACCGATCAACAATCACCCAGATGCTGAGTCAATGGCAACTCAGACACAAAATCCATTGTCACATGCTCCCATTTCCATTCAGACACTAATAAAGGTTGAAGCAACCCTATTGGAACTTGATGCTCAGCTTTTACCCTTTGACAAGTGAGACATTT
Source organism: Garcia nutans (assembly GCA_947685225.1). Lineage (NCBI taxonomy): Eukaryota > Viridiplantae > Streptophyta > Magnoliopsida > Malpighiales > Euphorbiaceae > Garcia > Garcia nutans. The sequence continues at coordinate 22,096,789 of CANTUV010000005.1, forward strand.
GGATACAAATTCCGCTATGTCCCTCTTCATACCTGACCACCAGTAATGTTGCTTTAAATCATGATACATCTTAGTACTTCCAGGGTGAATAGCAAAAACTGATTGATGTGCTTCTTCCAAAATAATCTTTCTCAATCTTGCATCATCAGGAACACACAATCTATCCTTAAACCAAAGGCTACCATCATTTCTCCCATGGAATTCTTCGCTCTCCCCATTTTGGCAATTTGAAACAACTTTCTGAATTTTCTCATCAACCAATTGAGCCTCTTTAATCTGATCCAACAACATCGGTCTCAAATGCAACTGAGCCAACAATGCACCATCATCACATGATTCAAAACTAGCATGCAACGCTCTCAACTCAACAAGCAATGAGAGCGAATAAATAGTCAAACCTGCTAAAGACTTCCGACTCAAGGCATCAGCAACAACATTTGCCTTACCAGGATGATAATCAATCAAATAGTCATAATCTTTAATTAGCTCTAACCACCGTCTCTGCCGAAGATTCAGCTCTCTTTGAACACCCAAATATTTCAAACTCTTATGATCTGTATAGATAAAACACTTCTCTCCATACAAATAATGTCGCCAAATCTTCAAAGCAAAAACTATAGCTGCCAACTCCAAATCATGCATCGGATAATTAAGCTCATGCGGCTTCAACTGCCGAGAAGCATAAGCTATGAATTTACCCTCTTGCATCAAAACACAACCTAAACCATTATGTGAAGCATCACTGTAAATCACATATGGTTTATCTTCCACAGGCAAAGTAAGAACAGGAGCTTGAGTCAATATCTCCTTCAACTGCTCAAAACTAGTTTGACACTGATCTGTCCACACAAATCTAACTCCCTTTTCGAAGTAATTTGGTGAGTGGAGTAGCTATCAAAGAAAAACCTTTCACAAAACATCGATAATAGCCTGCCAAACCCAGAAAACTTCTAACTTCAGTCACAGACTTCGGTGGACTCCAATTCAAAATAGCCTCAACTTTACTCGGATCAACTCTTATACCATCTGCTGACACTATATGACCGAGAAAAGTCACTTGATCAAGCCAAAACTCACACTTCGACAGCTTAGCATACAATTGCTTCTCTCTCAAGGTCTGTAACACAATCCGCAAATGCTTGTCATGATCCTCCTTATTATGCAAATATACCAAAATATCATCAATAAAGACTACCACAAACTGATCTAGATAGGGCTTAAACACCCTATTCATCAAATCCATGAAAGCTACATGTGCATTCGTCAATCCAAAAGGCATCACTAAGAACTCATAATGCCCATACCTTGTGCGAAAAGCTGTTTTAGGAACATATTTAGCTCTGACTCTCAACTGATGGTACCCTGATCTCAGATCAATCTTGGAAAACACTACTGCTCCTTTCAACTGATTGAAGAGATCATCAATCCGAGGCAAAGGATACTTATTCTTGATGGTTACATTATTCAATTGCCTATAATTGATGCACAACCTCAAAGTACCATCCTTCTTCTTTACAAACAAAACAGGAGCTCCCCACGGAGAAACAATAGGGCGAACAAACCCTTTATCCAACAACTCCTGCAACTGCACCTTCAACTCTTTCAACTCAACAGGTGCCATTCGATAAGGAGTAATAGAGATGGGAGTGGCACCAGGCAACAAATCGATACCAAACTCAACCTCTCTCTCAGAGGGTAACCCTGGCAACTCCTCCGAAAAAACATCTGAAAATTCAACAACTGTGGGTATACTATCAAGTTGAGAACCCACTACTCTGGTATCCAGAACATGAGCAAGATAAGCATCACACCCTTTTCTAATCAACTTTCTAGCTACAGTAGCTGACACAAACAAGGATGCAAGTTGTCTCTGCTCACTAGATACCATCACACTTCTACCATCACCGGTTCTCAAGGTAACACACTTCTTTTGACAGTCTACCACATCTCCATGATTAGACAACCAATCCATGCCTAAGATCAAATCATATTCCTTAAAAGGCATTTCAATCAAATCCCCCAAAAACTCCTCACCTTGCACCACAACTAAACTATCACGATGCACCTTACTCACCACAACACTATGTCCTAAAGGATTTGTCACCAACACATCAAATCCTAAGAACTCAGAATGCAATTCAGACACAGGCAAGATAGATGCACTTATGTATGAATGAGTAGATCCTGGATCAATCGAAGCAAGAACTGAAATGCCAAATAAAGAAAATGTACCCGCAATAACTGCTGAAGCATCCGGCTGCCTCTGCATCACATACACTCTCTGAGATGGCCCAGCCTCATCTGGCCTACTGCCTTCAGATGTAGAGCCTCCTCTCTGACTGATCTCTGGTCGACCACCTCTACTAAAACCTCTGCCCCCTCGACCACCTCTGTTGACACTGGGTCGAGAAGCTGCAGTATCAGTCTGTCTATCCTCCTGTAGCTCAGGGCAATCTTTAATGAAGTGAGCTGGTGACCCACATTTAAAACATACTCCTGATCCACCCATCTCCCAACAAGCACCCCCATGTGTCCTACCACAATGAACACATATAGGTGAAATGGATCTCTGAACCATTGGAGTCGGAGCACTCGCTACAGAAACTGTAGGTCTCGATCTCTGCCTCTGATACTGAACTGACCTACCCGACTGCCTCAGGCTCCTACTGACTCTCGGAATAAAACTTCCTTGGCCTCTCTTCATAGATGAAGACCCTACCTCAAACTGGGATCTCCTAACTCTGGTCTCCTCCTCGGTAGCAGTTGCTGCAATATCCTGCGCTCTCTCAACACTTCTAGCTGCGGCAACTAACTGAGAAAAGTCTTGGTACCGAGAACCAGCAACAATACAATAATAGAGGGCCTCAATCCCTCCTCAAATCTCCTACACCGGTCAATCTCATCAGAAATAATCCCACCGGCATAGTGACTCAACCGGATATACTTAATCTCATACTCTGTCACAGTCCGGTTATCTTGTCTTAGATTCAGAAATTCCATTTTCTTAGCATCCTTATACTCCCTCGGAGTATATTTCTACTCAAACTCCCTCAAAAAATCACCATAAGACAAAGTAGGTGGATCATCCATGGCATGTGGATCTGTCTTCCACCAATCATAAGCATCTTTCTGCAATAAGGATCTAGCATAATCAAATTTCTCTTCAGGAGTAGCTTGCAACTGAATAAATATCCTCTGAACTCTATCCAACCACTGCTCAGCTACTGTAGGATCTGTAGTACCAAAGAAATCTTCAGCCCCAAATTTCCTCAATTTATCATAATGCCTCACCGGTACTTGTGGCTGTGGTGGCGGTGGCTGCTGCACCGGAGCTTGCCTCAACAATTCTACCATATGTCTTAGCCAAACTGGTAGAACCTCATCAACAGCTGGTCTCTCTGGCACAGGAACAGGTGCCTCTCCAGCTCTCTCAATCCTAGCTCCATCTCTACCCTCTTCAGGAGCTACACTCTCAGTACTACCTTCTATGGACTGACGTCACTGAGACGCCATCACTATCTATATATGCAACACAGCAGAATATACCTCATCAAAGATCAGAGACTGCCAATACCAAAATATGTATCTTATTTTAAAACCAACTTTTATAATCAAAATGTTCTTTTTCTTACAATTTACCTAGGTTGAGAATCTCAAACCTAGGCTCTGATACCAAAACAATTGTAACACCCCTATACCCCATATACGCACACTACACACTACTACATCTGTAATATATGTATACCGAATACAGGAGTGCCACGGTTTATATTAAACAAACCAATCTTTCAATTTAACAATGTTATAAGAAAACTTAAAACATTCAAATTATATTATAAAGTACAATAGATAAAATGTTTATTTGATACGCAGCGAAAAATGTAGCGATATTTACAAATACATATACATCAAAAATCCATATTTACAAAACATAAAATTTATACATGTTTGGCAGTTTGTCTATGATCTTTAAGCCCACAATCAACACTTCAAAGTCTAGACTCGACTCGGCCTAGCTGAACTCTCCGGTTCTACCCTGTCACATGCGCGATGAACCACAATCGCGCTAAGCCAATGGCTTAGTGGTACAACCCATAATAACAATATGCTTTAATGTAATGCTAATGTCACACATTCATATATAATAAACAATACATAAGAATATCATATTTCAAAACTTTTACACTAAGTCTTATAATTCATTTATTTCACCATTTATAATTCACATTTAAACAAAGACAAGTATGGGCCCAAAAGAAACTAATATGCCATTCAACTTTCAGAGTTAATGTTTTGGTTTAATTATCACATTTATCATTATCCCAACTAGGCTTCAAGGATTAGGCTCAACCAAGCTTCAAGAGGAGCAAAGCATGCTAAGCATCAACCCAACTTGGCTTCAAGAACTAAACCCAACCTAGCTTCAAGGGTTGTAACATCTCAACTAGGCTTCAAGGATTAGAGCCAACCAAGCTTCAAGGGGAGTTAAGCATGCTAAACTTCAACCCAACCTGGCTTCAAGGATCAAGCCCAACCCAGCTTCAAGAGATTGTTACTATTAGGCATGCCACCAACAACAAAACTCTGAAAAGTGAATAACACATTAGGCACACAATTCTTTCATTAGTTCATTATCAATTCCATTCTCATTTCCTCATAATCATTTAGGCAAACATGCCCCAATTATTTCATTTGCATCATCATAGCCAACAACAATGGCTTCACATCTCATCCACATCTCATCATTAGGGTATACACAACCAATTGCATTGTACATATAATTTAAATGATAATCATATCTTTCACATTATGCAATTTATGATATTAATCAAATATATAAACAATGTAATGGATTACTTAACACATTTACAACCAGATGTGTTAAGTCCCAAAGTCATATAAATGTATGCAATAATGTAGGGTTTGTACTTACCTCAAGAGCAACTCACTCCACACCAAACTCCTCTTCCAAGAATCCTCAACACTTGGATTAGGGCAACTCAATCTCTTCAAAATCTAAACCAAAGGTGATCATACACACTCACTTAGAGATACACATGAGATAATAAGGTTAAGAATCAACTAGGGCTAACTCTACACATGACACGCTCAACAACACGGGCGTGTCCCTGACCGTGCCTTAAACTCACAACACAGAAGCTTTGACATGCTCAGTGACATGGGCATGTCACTGGCCGTGTCAATCCACCAACATCACAGTAGCTATGACACATTCGATAACACGGGCGTGTTACTGGCCGTATCAATCCACCAACATCACAGTAGCTATGACACGTTCAATAACACGGGCATGTTACTGGCCGTGTCAATACTACTACAACACAGAAGCTATGACACACTCAGTGACATGGGCGTGTCACTGGTTGTGTCACCCATCCAAGAACATAGAACAATTGACACACCTAAAGACCTAGCCGTGCTCATGGGCGTGTCAGGCCAAAAATGCAGATTCCGGCAACAACAACAATACATCCAACAAACCTCTTACTTCCACCATTTTCCACTTCAAACAAACTTAACTAAATACACACATAAACCAATTAACTTGCAAAAACACTAAAACAACTCAATACATACATCAAACTCCAATTCACAACCATCACATATACACAACTCTTACTCTTCCAACACCAAACCTAACTCCTTCTCTTCAATCCAACCCCAAAATCAAAATCAATTAAACCCAACACTCTCAAACACACCACAATCAAACATACTCATACCATCAACAATCAATCACCAAACTCACAACACAAACTTAAAAGAAAACAAGGGAATCAAGTGGAAAACTTACCAAAAGTGATGAAAACTCTTAGATTTCCAACTTGATCACTTGAAACATCCTTCAATCTTGAGTTTGGATGAGCAAAATCTATCTTTCCTCACTTCCTATTGTGATGGTCGGCCAAACAAGGAAAAAAGAACAAGATGAAGAAAGAAGAGCAAAGTCAACACTCAACTCTTCTCTCAACCATTCAATCATCCTTTAATTCTCAACCAAGCAAATAAAATAATAAAATATTATAAATATCATCATTTACTTTCCACTTAATTTCCATTTCAATTAATTTGATAAATAAATAAATCTTCTTTTGACCATTTAATAATTTGACTTGTATATGTTGTATATATCTATATATATACAACATATACACTCTTCTCTTCTTATCTTTTATCTCTTTTCACTTAAACATATACACTTAATCCAAATACAACAATAAATTTTCCAAAACTTTTAGGGTATACTTTGGGATATTACATCCACCATCTCAAAAATTAAGTCTTATTGCTTTTCACTCTCTTTCACTAAAGTTTCAGATCATTCAAGCAGGGGGCAAACTGTAGACCCTTAATTTTTGACCCAGTCTGGTCCGATATATTTTATTTAGTCCAAAATAATTTTTGTTATCTTAATTAAATAATTTTTGCTTTAGTATCTAATTTTTATTAATAAAAAATAAAAATAAACAAATAAAAATCAAAAATAAAAATAAAAATCGGCGACGAAAAAATAGTCGCCGAAAACTAGCGCGCGGGACGAATGGCCGTGGGCCATTTCACCTGCAGGCCAGTCCCTCGCCCCTTTTTTTTTTGCCAGCTCAATTTTTTCGTAGCAGTTTTTTTTCGCCAGCAAAATTTTTCCAACGCAAATTTTTTCGAAACCTAATGCAATTAGGTTTCGGTTTCCTTTTCTTATCAATATTATGTTCCGTGAATAATTAGGAATGAACTATAAAACTTTTCTATAAATAAGACCAAAAATAACACAAAAAAGGAGGGAAATCGGAGGAGGAATAGGAACAAAAATTGGATCCAAAACTGAGTAGGAAAGGCAGTAAATCATTCCAATTTTTTGAGGGAGCATAAAAACAATTCAGGCAATTCAAAGGCAGCAAAGCTTGTCTTTGATTTTGTTTATCCAAGAAGAAACTTTTGGTGGAACCAACAAAAGAAGGTATGCATCAATTGTTTCAATTTTATTCTTCACAGTAGCTAAATCATCCCATTATTTCTTTTAATTCAAAAACTTAAGAACCCTAATTCACCTTTTCTGAAGTTTGAAAACCTTAATTCGTTGCTTTATTTTCTACAAAGTTTAAAGTTATTAATTTTGTTTCTTCAAAACCCCAAAACCCTAATTTGCTTTCTAAATTTTCAAATTTCTAAATTGAGTTCTATTTCTTTCCAAAAGCCCTAAAAACACCTTTTTTTTTGCTTTTATAAACTTTAAATCGTTTGGTTTATTTTTATAAAACTTCATAAAATTGTCAATTATTTTTCCAAATTCTAAAAATTAACTCATTACCCGAAACCCTAATTCAAAAATCCTAAAACTCTAATTCAATTCCAAAACTCTAAACAGTGAACCCTAACCCCTTTAAAACCTTAAATCCTAATTTTTTCTAAACCCTAATCCTTTAAAACTTTAAAAATCATATAAACACAAATGTTTAATTTTACACAGTAAGCTTAAAACATAATTCAATGAGTAACCGTAAGTTATAAATCTAAGTATTTTAAAGTGTCCAAACCCTAGTTTCATGATTTCACTATTCAAATATTAATTTGGTTAATCAAAGAACTTTATCAACCTTTTAAAACATAAAACCTTAATCTATTTTAATTCCTTTAAAAACTCACAGTAGCCTAATTCCAGAATTTCCAAAACCCTAAACACATGAAATAAAGAACCCTAAATGGAAACAATAGCTATAATTTAGATTTTTATTTGCCTTATTCAATTCTATATTTGATTATGCTTTGATTTATTTTATATGCTTTAATTTATTTAAGTTCAATGCTTGGTTTATTTAATTTATCATGGATGGATGTTTACTTTCTATTGATGTTTAATACCTTTGATGAACTATTTATTTATGATGAATGGTTATTTACTTTTATCAATTTATTTAGATTTCCAAATGTTGTAAGAGGTATGTTTCCACTTGGTGGGTACCTCATTAGTTAAGTATCATGTAATTTAAATTGCTTTTCTATTTTAGAACCAATGTAAAGGACATGTTTCTACCTTTCGGTGGGTGTCCTATTTAGGCATGGGATGTAAGGACATGTTTCCATCCTCGGATGGATGTCCATTTATTTGTTTTGTTTAGACATTACTTTGATTTTAATATAATGATGCTTTCTTTTAATTGTTGTGTGTAATATGGATAATGTTGTTATATTTAAGAATTTTATAATATTAAGACCTGTAAAGGAGGCCGGTTCCAATGAACCGGGCGTTGTGGGGGTGCTGGGCCATTTCTCACCTTCCCCACACGTACCCAACTTTTCAAACCCATTAGGGGGTTAGGGATTCCTTAGGAATTGAGTCATCCACCCCTTTCTTTTTTCCCAGCCCGTTCAGGTGGCGACTCCATTTTCTTTGAACTTAGGTCCGTGTTCTCTAAGGCCCCAAGCCAACAGTGCCGAAGTCTCAAGAGCCATTCCACCGGGAGTGGGGGCAAAAATTCCCACTCACAGATAGATAATCTCTTTGATCAGTTGAAGGGAGCAGCAGTATTATCTAAGATTGATCTAAGATTAGGGTACCATCAGTTGAGAGTCAGATATGTGGATGTACCCAAGACAGCTTTTCGCACGAGGTATGGGCATTATGAGTTTCTGGTGATGCCCTTTGGATTAAAGAATGCACCAACAGCTTTTATGGATTTGATGAATATAGTATTCAGACCATATTTGGATCAGTTTGTGGTAGTCTTCATTGACGACATCTTGGTGTATTCGCGTAATGAGGAGGATCATGATAGACATTTACAGATCATATTGCAGACTTTAAGGGAGAAGCAGTTGTATGCTAAGCTGTCTAAGTGTGAGTTCTAGCTCAATCAGGTAGCTTTTCTTGGTCATGTAGTTTCAGCAGAGGGTATTAGAGTTGATCTGAGTAAAGTTAAGGCTATCTTAAATTGGAGTCCACCAAAGACTGTGACCGAGGTTAGAAGTTTTCTGGGATTGGCAGGCTATTATCGTCGATTTGCGAAGGGTTTTTCTATAATAGCTACACCACTCACCAGATTACTTTTGAAAGGAGTTAAATTTTTATGGACAGATCGGTGTCAGGCGAGTTTTGAGTAGGTGAAGGAGATGTTGACTCAGGCTCCTGTCCTTACCTTGCCTATGGAAGGTAAACTATATGTGATATACAGTGATGCTTCACATAGTGGTTTAGGTTGTGTTATGATATAAGAGGGTAGAGTCATTGCTTTTGCCTCTCGACAGTTGAAACTGCATGAGCTGAATTATCCAACGCATGATTTGGAATTAGTAGCAATAGTTTTTGCCCTGAAGATTTGGCAGCATTACTTGTATCGGGAAAAGTGTTTCATTTATATGGATCACAAGAGTTTGAAATACCTGCATGTTTAGAGAGAGCTAAATCTTTGGCAGAGACGGTGGTTAGAGTTGATTAAAGACTACGACTATTTCATTGATTATCATCCTGGTAAGGAAAATGTTGTTGCTGATGCCTTAAGTCAAAAATCTTTGGAAGGTTTGACTGCTTATTCGCTCTCGTTGCTTATTGAGTTGAGAGAGTTGCATGCTAGATTTGAATCTTCTGATGATGGTACTCTGATGGCTCAATTGCAGTTGAGGCCAATCTTGTTGGATCATATTAGGAAGGCTCAGTTGACAGATGAGAGAATTCAAAAAATTGTGTTGGTTTGTCAGAAGGGGGAGAGTCGAGACTTTTATGTGAGGGATGATGGCAGTCTATGGTACAAAGATAGATTGTGTATTCCTCATGATGCAGAATTGAAAAGAATGATTTTAGAGGAAGCACATCAGTCACTTTTTGCTATGCACCCTGGGAGTACCAAGATGTATCAGGACTTGAAGCGACATTATTGGTAGTCAGAAATGAAGAGGAACATAGCAAAGTTTGTATCCAGATGTCTCACTTGCTAGAAAGTGAAGGCTGAGCACCAAGTTCCTTCAGGGTTGCTCCAACCTTTATCAGTGCTAGAGTGGAAATGGGAGCGAGTGACAATGGATTTTGTGACTGGAATACCTTTGACTCAGAAGAAGCATGATGCAATCTAGGTGATAGTTGATCAGATGACGAAGACAGCTCATTTTCTTCCAGTTTGGATGGATTATTCTCTTTAGAGGTTGGCTGAGCTGTATATCAATGAGATAGTCAGGTTGCATGAAGTCCCAGTTTCTTTGGTGTCGGATAGAAATCTCCGATTTACTTCTAGATTTTGGAAGAGTTTGCATGATGCTTTGGGTTCTCAATTGCATTTTAGTACTACTTTCCATCCTCAGACAGATGGACAGTTAGAGAGAGTGATACAGATTCTGGAGGATATGTTGAAGAGCAGTAGCATTGATTTTATCGGGAATTGGGATAGATTTTTGCCATTAATTGAGTTTGCTTATAACAACAGTCATCAGTTGAGTATTGGGATGACTCCTTAAGAGGCTTTATATGACAGGAGATGCAGAACACCTTTGTGTTGGGATTAAGTTGGAGAAGGTAAACTGGTTGGTCCCGATTTGATTAAGGAAACAGAGGAGAAAGTGAAGGTGATTCAGGGTTGTTTGAAAGTAGCTTTAGACCGATAGAAATCCTATTCAGATTTAAAGAGAAGAGACATAGAATTAAATGTGGGAGATAAAGTGTTTCTGAAGGTCTCTCCATGGAAGAAGATTTTGAGATTTGGCTGCAAAGAAAAGTTGAGTCCTCGTTTCATAGGACCATATGAGGTGTTGGAGAGAATTGATCCAGTGGATTATAGACTAGCTTTGCCACCTGAATTGGATCGAATACATAATGTTTTCCATGTCTCGATGCTTCAGAGATACAGGTCTAACCCATCTCATATCTTGTCAGTGGAGTCTATTGAGGTGAGTCCAGATCTGACTTATAAGGAAGAACCAATGGCCATTTTGGTACGAGAGGTTAAAGAATTGAGGAATAAGAGGGTGCCACTTGTGGAAGTCCTTGGAGGAATCATGGCACTGAGTAGGTGACCTGGGAAAGTGAGCAAGCGATGCAGAGTCAGTTTCCCCAATTGTTCCAGACTTGAGGACGAGTAATTTCGAGGACGAAATTTGTTTTAGGGGAGAGAATTGTAACATCCTAAAATTTTTAAAAATTTTTAATTTTTAAAAAATTTGGTAAAATAAATTATAATTTAAAAAGATAAATTAAATTAATGGTTTTAAATGAAAAATGAAGGAATTTTAAATGAAAAAGTGGAATATATACGTGATATATATGAAAAATATATATAACATATAAAAAGTCAACACTTTTTAAAAGAAAAGGGTATTTTGGTAATTAAATCTTAAAAATTCAAAAAAAATTATTTTTGAGTGGAAGAGGAAAATTAGGACTTTTAATTTATTAAAAAAATAATTAAATATTAAATATTAAATTATTTTAATATATATATATGTGTGGTTTAAAAAAAATGAAAGGAAAAGAAATATTAAAGTCTTCTTCTTCTTCTTCTTTTTCTTCTCTTTCCTTTGGCCGAAATTTCATGGGAGCTAGATCAAGGATTCTACTTCTTCCATACTCCATAAATTGAAGAAATTAACAAGTTGCAAGTGAATTTTTGGTGATCTTCACCAAAATTAGTAAGTTTCCATCTCTTTTCTTTGAATTCCTTGGAAATTTGGATTATGTGAGTTTTGAGATTTTGATGTAGTATGTTATAATTGTTGGAATTGGTGTGTATGATGTTATTTTGGATAGTTAACAATGATTCTAAGGTTTGATTGAAGAGATGATGGAGTTTGGTTAAAGAATGGTGAAGAGAGAGAATATAGGGTTATGGATTTTTGGGGTTTTGAAAACATGAATTTTAATTGTGCAAATTGGTTCTAAATGAGTTGTTTTGATTCATAAACAAGTATTTTAAAGTCAAATATTGGATTTGGTGGTATTGGGTTGGAGTTTGAGAATGGAAGTGGAGATTTAGGGTTTTGGAAAAGTGATTTTCCAAAGTGGTTGAATTGTGTGATTTTATTTGTTTAAGCATGTTGTTTAGTGTTAAAAGTGATGAATATAAGCTTGGAATGAGTAATGGATTGTGTTGGAATGGAAAACCTTCAATGGGGGAAGGTTATGCCATTTTTGAGATTTTGTATATAAGAGTGTATTTTTATAATATAAATGATTTAAATATATTAAAATATGTTTTTAATGATATAAATACACTTAAACACTAATTTAATTGTAGTAGAATGGAATTTCAATGTTGAAGTAAGGAAAGGCAAAATTTTTGGAAATTTATAGGAGTGATGTGTAATTATGGTTTAATATTGGAAATGCTATTAAATGTGATACTAAATGATTATTTATTATCAAATTTGGTTTAGGCTTTGAGGGAGGTTGATTTTCTTCATCTAAGCGGTGAAGGGCAAGTTGGAAAGATTGGATTGAATGTTGTTTTTAGCTTGCTTTAGGTTGTTAGTGGAGGTATGCACAAACTTTGAATATAATGTTTATATTTGCATAACATTTGGACTTATTACATTTTGGTTGGAAAATGTGTTAAGTTACTTGGTTCATTGATTGTGTATGAATTGATATTGATAAAAATGAGAAAAGTGAGAAAAGTGAGAAAAATGAGAAAGATGTGAAAAATGAGAAAAGTGAAAAAAAATGTGAAAATAAGGCAATGTGCCTAGAATGAATATGTAAAAATGAGAAAGAGATTAATAATGAGAAATATGGATAAATTGTGTGCCTAGTATGTTATTCAATTTTCAGAGTTCTGGGTTTGGCGGCATGTCTATGATTGCCTACGGGCTAAACGCTGGAATGGTGAAAAGACTGGGTCGTAATCCTCAAAAACTTTAGCAGTCTAGCCGGGTTGAGGACCAAGATACTGAGGCCTAAGGGTCTAGCCAGATTGAGGTCCAAGAGACTGGGGCTATTACATTATCCATGGATATATTACTTACGGGGCTAGGCACATGGTGTCATTATGGACCAAAGCAATAACTCTGAAATTTGAATAGCATATTAGATCCTTTTTGGACCCATGCTTGTCTTTGTTTTAATGTGAATTATGAAATATTTGAAAAATATAAGAAAGTGGAATGATGTGACATCTAAATGCATTGTGCATTGGTATTGCATTGAGTTATATTGTTATTATCAAAGTTTGTACCATTAGGCTTCGGCTTAGTGCGATTGTTTTCATCGCGCAGGTGATAGGGTAGATCCAGTTGAGCCAGAGAGTTCTTCTAGACTAGGTCGGGTCTAGATTTATAGTTGAGCTTGTTAGGTTGCTATCAAGATCAGAAACACTGTCAGCAGCATGCATATATATTTTTATGTTATTGTACATTTTTTTTTAGTTTTATGCATAATATATTATGTTTTGAATTTTACGTATTATATATTATAAAGAATGTTTGGGTCAATGTATTTGAAATGAGAGAGTAAGTGTGTTTTAAATTATATATATCTATATGTATAAATGTTTAAGAAACTTGGTGAAATTGAGAAGTATGGTTGAGATGGTGATTGGAAATTATTTGGGAGTGTTTTCTTTTTACAGGTTGAGTAATTGCTAAATTTTGGGATGTTTAAAATACAGACAAAAATCTGACAAATTTGTCCCAGAGATTTTTATATTATTATTTATTTTGGGTTCTTATAACAAGTAAAGAATATTTATATTCTATTTAATTTTTATATATTTAGAGTTTGAAATTTTAAATTGGAAATGTGAAAAATTTTTATTAAACCGATCTGTAATATTTTTGTACCGTATATGCATATTTTACATATGCTGAAATATGTATTGTAAGTATATAGGGTATAAGGGTGTTACAAATAACTTATCTTTAAAATAAATGTGATTTAACATAATATATATGGTTTCTATAACATGTGAAAATTCACATAATCTATGAAATGTGGCATAGTTATGTGATGAGTGTCTCATTGGGCACTTACTCAATGTAAAATTAATGTTTATGTATGAAAAACATGAGGTATTATTGCGATAGTTATGTACATAAAGTATAAAATGTGAAAAATACTAAAAATGATTGAAAAATATGAGAAATGAATAATGTGATAATTAATATGAAGAAAAATGTGAAAATATCTAGATGTAGGAATTGTAAAGAGAAATTAATAATATGAGTGAGAAATATGGAAAATGATGAAATGTGATTATATAATGTGCAATATGGTTGATAATGTGGAAATTGGTTATGAAATAATGAAAAATTGACAAATGAAATGAGAACATGGAAATGTGATGTGGAAGTGATCATGATAAGATTGATCACTTGAGAAATGAAAAATGAGATGAAAAGTGTAATTGATACTATGTGTTTGTAGAGCAGAGCTATGTTTTGACCTGAGCAGAGCTAGGTCATGAGATTGAGATTGAAAATGGATCCGAGCGTAACTGGGTCATGAAAATGACATTGTAATAACCAGACTTGAAAATTGTATAGGGGTATTAGCCCAATGTGTGTATGTGTGAATGTGTGTGTGTTAGTGAAATTGAAAATATATGTGTATATATATATATATGATGAATGACTTATAAAACAAATGATAATTGTCTTGATGAATTTTGAAATAAATAATGGTTATTCCGATATTGCAAATTACATTATAAGGAAAGGTATTTAAATGTATATATATATATGTTATTAATATATGTATCACTAAGATATATGCTTATCACAATTGCATAAATCGCTCAGATGAGGGAATTGCTTATCAAAGGAATTCATGTTGTAATACCCCGATTTTTTATGTACTTTGGAATAGTAGTTGTGAGAGAATATGTTCGTGAAATATGTAAAGAAAATATTATAAGAGATAGATGTATATGAAGGATGATATGTATATATTGTATTTGAAAAATATGGAAAATATAAATACAATAAATAAGGCATATACATATATCAACATATACATGATGTATATGTATTGGTGTAGGAAAAGTAAAGTGTAAATAAATAATTAATAATAATAATGATAATAATGACAAGAGAAAAAGAAGAAAAGAAAGTCAAAGAAGGACCAATATTTGTGGTGGAAAATTTTTGGGGTATTTAATTATATTATTATTATTATTATTATTATATATATATATATAAGATAAGGATGAGAGTTTGACAAGAGAGCTTTCACTTTCTTTCTTTCTTCTTCTTCTTCTTCTTGAACGTGGGAGAGAGAGAGAGAGAGAAGAGGATTTTGTTCACATACACATCAAATTCATAAGGGTTTTAAGAGAATTGAAGGTGGATATTGAAGTTTTGGCAAAGAATTAAAGTAAGTGTTCATTTCCTTGTGTTGATTTCTTTAGATTGAGTTTATATTTGATATGGTTAGTGTGTGAAGATGATGATAATGAAAGATTGAAGTATATATATATATGTGTGTTGAATTGGTATTTAGATGATGATGATATGGTTATTTGTGAGGATGATGATGAGTTGTTGAAATTGTTTAGTAAGGGTTTAGTATAAATGAGTTGGGGAAATTGAGTAATTGATACATGGATGATGTATATAATAATTATTATTATGATATGTTGAAGTTATATAAGTGTTAAATTGATAGGTAATTTATGAATATAAACCAAGATGTTGATTAAGGGTGTTGTAGTATGGATTTTGGAGTGATTGTGTTTACATGGATGAGAGTTCGAAATGTATAATCTTTGCCTGACACGGCCATGTCGTTGGGCATGTCATAGCTACTATGAGATAAAGTAATTGACACGGCCATGAACACGCCCGCGTTGTTGGGCGTGTCAATGTTTCTATGAGGCAGAATGAGTGACACGTCTAGTGACACGCCCGTGTTACTGAGCATGTCAAAGCTTCTGTGTTGATGGTTTAGGGCACGATCAGGGACACGCTCGTGTTGTTGAGCGTGTCATGTGTAGAGTTTGCCCTAGTTGGTTCTTATCTATATTATCTCATGTGTATCTCTGAGTGAGTGTGTATTATCACTTTTGGATTAGGTTTTGAAGAGATTGAGTTGCCCTAATCCAAGTGTTGGAGGATTCTTGGAAGAGGAGTTTATATTGGTGTGAGTTTCTCTTGAGGTAAGTACAAATTTTGATTGATTGCATATATTTATATGACATTAGGACTTAACACATTTAGTTAAGAAATGTGTTAAGTTACTTGAGACATTGTTGATGAATGAGTTATATGTTATGATATGCATAATGTGAATTATGTTGATGTATCAATGCAATTGAGTAAAGTATTGTATATGTGAAATATATATATATATATATAATGATCT
The DNA here is from genome assembly GCA_947685225.1 of Garcia nutans. Taxonomy (NCBI): domain Eukaryota; kingdom Viridiplantae; phylum Streptophyta; class Magnoliopsida; order Malpighiales; family Euphorbiaceae; genus Garcia; species Garcia nutans. The sequence continues at coordinate 22,113,080 of CANTUV010000005.1, forward strand.
TTCAAAATGTATGTACTATGCAATTGGTTGTGTATACCTTAATGATGAGATGTGAAGCCATTGTCGTTGGCTATAATGATGCAAATGAAATACTTGGGGCATGGTTGCCTAGTTTGATTATGAGAAATGAGTTGTGAAAGAGATTGATAATGAGATAAATGAATTAATTGTGTGCCTAGTATGTTATTCAATTTTCAGAGTTTTGGGTTTGGCGGCATGCCTATGAATCGCTGGGCAAGTGAAAAGACCGGGTCGTAAGCCGAGCCCAGCTGAAAAATGATAAATATGATGTTTTGGGGTGAAAAGACTGGGTGAAAAGTCTAGCCGGGTTGAGGACTAAGATGCTGGGGCCCTAGGGTCTAGCCGGGTTGAGGTCCAAGAGACTGGGTCTGTTACATTATCCATGGATATATATATCGCCTACGGGCTTGATAAATGTGATTATAGACCAAAGCAGTAACTCTGAACTTTGAATAGCATATTAGTTTCTTTTGGGCCCATTCTTGTCTTTGCTTGAAGGTGAATTATGAATGATGAATTAATTGAATAATATAATGACATGTAATGTTATGAAGTATGATATGATTACAATACATAAGGAAATTATTGAAAAGAAATGTGGCCTGAGAAGCTATGCTGAAAGATGAGATTATGAAAGTACAATATGATGTGTAATATGTATATGGATGTGGACATTGTGAGTATTATATTATGAATGTTCTAATAAGTCATGGAATTGTGGTTTGTGTTAATGATATATATGTATATGTATATAATTATGAGATTAGTGGAAATATATGAAAAGTGTAATTGAAAATGGAAAACATGATAAGAAAATAATGATACACGAAGTTAATAAATGAGTATGATTTTCTGTAATGTATGTTTATAATATTTATTTGTACTACTAAGCTTTCAAGCTTAGCGCGGTTGTGTAAATCGAGCAGGTGAGTAGATGATTGATCCGGGAGTCAAAACATTATGCCACGAGAAGTGTAAGAGTATTTCGAGACCAACTAGAGGGTGGTGCATACATGTACAATTTGATTATGTTGTATTTTGATAAAAATGTATATATAAATGTAACACCCCTATATTCCGTATACGTACATAGCATGCTAAAACGATCGTAATATACGTATACTGAGTATAGGTTGTCACTATTGATAAAATATTCAAAACATTCATTCTCAAAACCATGAATAAATTTAAAACTTTTAAAGTAGTTCATAAAACAAAATAGGTACAAAGTTTATTTAAAACACAGCGGAAAGTAGATCAAATATTTACAAATATTTATATACCAAAATTGAAATATACAAAATACAAAATATATACATTATTGGCAGTTCTTCTCTGATCTTTAAGTCCCACTCAAATCTTCAATGTCTAGACTCACTTGGTCTAGTGGAACTCTCAGGATCCTCTCTGTTACCTGCGCGATAAATCACACTCGCGCTGAGCCACTAGCTCAGTAATACAAACTGCAATATCAATATGCTTTGATGCAATGTCCATGTCATACAATCAAGTTTTGTGCACAATCCAATAAACTAATACATTTCTATTCTCACCTTACTCCTTATAGTTTCTCATACCATAAATATACTTCGTATCTTTGCTTAAGTGTTATAATCATTTCATAAATCACATTAAAACCAAGACAGACCTGGGCCCAAGGCACCCTAATATGTTATTCAAAGTTCAGAGTTACTGTTTTGGTCAATAGTGACACCATGTGTCTAGCCCCGTAGGCAATATATATCAAATGACACCAAGTGTCTAGCCCCGTAGGCAATATTTTAATCAAATGACACCAAGTGTCTAGCCCCGTAGGCAATATTTTAATCAAATGACACCAAGTGTCTAGCCCCGTAGGCAATATTTTAAGGCATGCCGCCAAATACAGAACTCTGAAAGTTGAATCAACATATTAAGTACACATTATTTCCTTTTATTTCTCATTCCAAAATTCACAACACATTAGGCAATCATGCCACACAATTTTAATTGAATTATCTTGGCCCATCATGTTGGCCTCACATTTCTTTTTGATCATCATAACCACATTAAAGCAACTTATCACCACTTTCACATATCATATTACATCATTCACTTTTACATATCATTTTACATTTCACTGTCATATCAATAACATACTTCAACCATTCTATTTATATCATTAATAATTAATCATAATGGTTTCACATTTCATTACTCAAATGTACACAATCAATAGTCTTAACATATACTTTACATGCTTATCACCACATTCATTATATGCCAATATAACATTTATAATATGCACTAGTAATGCATTACATTCCATAACACATTTACAACCAAATATGCATCAAGTCTCAATGTCATATGTATTTATGCAACAATGTAGTTTGTACTTACCTTATAAACACTCACACAACTCTAAGCAATCCTTTCTTCCAAAGATTCTTCACTTCACAATTAGGGCAATTCACTTCTTCCAAAACCTAACCCAAAACAATGATGCATCACATTAATTTCTATAACATTATTCACTTATTAACCTTATCTTAGACCTTTAGAGCACTAAACAAAACTCAACAACCCTAAGCAAAGCCCACGGCCGTGGCCACCTCAACCCCCCCACGGTCGTGGCTTTAGGAAGCAAACTGTCCAAAAATGGTCACCTCCCCCACGGCCATGGCTACCAAAAGGCCACGGGCGTGGGATCCCAAACGCTACTGCCCCTTTCCAAAATTATGTGTTCTTCAATTCTAAAACCAATAAACACTAACAACTCAAAGATTAACAAGAATAACCAATCAAACATAACAAAAACATCACTTACCAACTCAAAACCCTAACTCAAACTCAACACAATCACTTCCAACACCTTCACCAACTCAACTTCTCATCTATCAAGCAAAATCAATACTTAATTTCACACCACAACCCATTTAATCACACCATCATCAAAATACAACTCAACTCAAACCAAACTTAAAAATTAACAAAGGCAAACAAGAGAAAACTTACCAAATAATGGAATTCTTTGAAAATCCAACTTGCAACTTTGAAAACTTCCTTCACTTTGAGCTTGAAATCATCAAAACTCTCAATTGTTCTCTTGCTCTCTTGTTCCTTTGTTGAGCCGGCCACACAAGATAGAAAAGAGAAGAAAAATGATAAGTCAACCCTTCATTTCTTCTTTTAATCTCCACCATGCAATTCCACAAGAAAAATTACCAAAACACCCTTAATTATAAAACTAGCCTTTTGTCTCTTATATGCCCAATTATGTAATTCACAATATCAAAAGAAATATCTTCTTCCACTATCTCCAACACCTTGACTCACTCTTTGACCAACTTATATGCTATATATATTACCATATACATAACATATACACCTTTCTCTACACACATATATCTTTCTAACAACACAAACACATTCTCTTCCAATTTCTTATCAACTTATCATATATATACATAGTTCAAGTGCAACAACAATAACACCAAAACTACTAGGGCATAATTAGGGATATTACAATAAATAAGTGAAATTTAGAAAAGACAAGTTAAATTATATATATGTAATATCATCAAAGGTATAATGCTTTTGGTAAATGTTCTTTAAATCAAATGTATTATTGTTTGGAACTAAGGTAAAGGTTTTAAACTGTAATGAATAGTGACATCCTTATACTTTATATACGTACTGTATGTATACAAGGTATATGTATAGTACTTATATAGAGTATAGGGGTGTTACAATTATTTTGGTATCAAAGCTTAGGTTTGAGATTCTCAGCCTAAGTAGATAAAAAAAAAGAGGAAAATTTTTGAAAAGTGAAATTTGTGATACCTGCATATGCATTAACACCTAGGTTGGTCTTGGATGTGGCATTATTTGATTTGTAATGTATCTGAATTATATGAGATGGATGATAGTGTGTGGATGAGGTTTTACATGAAAGTAAACCTAGAGAAAGAAATAATATGGAAAAATTTATCTAAGTTTAATTGATGAGTTAAAGAATTGGAGTTTACTTAAGTAAAGTAAATTTCAAAATTTTGGATTATTGAAGTGTGCCTGTGAAATAGGTTATAAAGAAATGAATATGAGAATAATGTTGGAAATGAGTTAAAAAAATCAAGATTAAAGTAAGTACTCTTTTCTTTAAACCTTTGGACTTCTTTCGAATAAAGATTATGTTTGGATTGCTAAAGAGAGAGGAAATATTGTTCAATTGTTAAAATGGATATATATGATATTAAATTGAAGAGAGTATGGTGGAATATTGACTGAGTTGATTGGTATAGACAAAGTGTGACAATTTAAGGTTTGGGTATGTAAAGTTTAGGTTTAAAAAATAAAGATGATGTTGGTTAAAGTAAAGAGATATATTGTAATATCCCAAAGTATGCCCTAGAAGTTTGGTATAATAATTGTTGTAATTGAATTAAGTGTATATGTGTTTAATTGGAAAGAGAAGAGGTTTTTGAGTAGAGTGTATATGTTGTATATATTGGGATATATATACAACATATACAAGTAAAATAAATGAAAGTCAAAGAAAGAACTAATTGTCATTAATTAATTAATTATAAGGAAATTAATTAATTGGAAATTGAGTTAGTGGTATGAGTGGAAGAAGATATTTTGAATATTTTATTGTTTAATGCTTGGAGGAGAGGGTTTTGAGGAAGTGAGTGGTTGAAGGTTGACTTGGTTTTCTTTGCTTTCTTCTTTCTTTCTTTTTTCTTCGTGGGTCACTTTCCTTTTCTTTTCTTTTCTTTGTTTTGGCCGATCCTCCATAGCAAGAGAGAAAGAGAGAGAGGTTTGATCTTCCATACTCATGATTGAAGGAAGCTTTCAAGTAATCAAGTTGGAAATCTAAGAGTTTCATCTTTGATTTCTTTGAGTTTGTGAGTTGAGATTGTGGTTGATATGTATTTGTTTGATTGTGGTGTGTTTAAGAGTGTTTGGTTCAAGTGATTTTGGATTTTTGGGGTTAGATTAAAGGAAAGAGTAAGTTTGTTAGAAGTGATAGTATTGTGGTTGTGTTTTGGGGTTTGTGGTGACGATTATGATTTGTGTTTGATATATGTGTTGAATTGTTTTGGTATTTTTGTAAGTTTGTTATGGTTTTTGGGGGTGTTTAATTTAGTTGGGTTGAAGTGGAAAAGGGTGGAAGGAAGTAAATTGTTGGATGTAGTGTTGTTGTGGCCGGAATCTGCATTTTTTGGCCTGACACGCCCATGAACACGGCCAGGTTTTTAGGCGTGTCGATGGTTCTGTGTTTTTGGATGGGTGACACGAGCAGTGACACGCCCATGTCACTGAGCGTGTCACAGCTTCTGTATGTAGTAGCATTTACACGAGTAGTGACACGCCCATGTCACTGAGCGTGTCATAGCTACTGTGATGTTGGAGAATTGACACGGCCATGAGCACGCTCGTGTTGTTGGACGTGTCAATGTTTCTGGGAGACAGAATGTATTACACGTCCAGTGACACGCCCGTGGTTCTGAGCGTGTCAATGCTTCTGTGATGTGAGTTTAGGGCACGGTCAGGGACACGCCCGTGTTGTTGAGCGTGTCATGTGTAGAGTTTGCCCTAGTTGGTTCTTAGTCTTATTATCTTATGTATATCTTCCTTTTGGATTAGGTTGTGAACAGTTTGAGTTGCCCTAACCTAAGTGTTAAGAATTCTTGGAAGAGGAAGAGTATAGATTGGTGTGAATTGTCTTTGAGGTAAGTACAAACCATATTTGATTGCATATATTTATATGTCTTGGACTTTAACACATTTGGATATAAATGTGTTAAGTAATCTATTACATTGTTGATGTATATTAATAATGCTATGTTGTGCACAATGGGAATTATGTGGAATGTATGTTAAAGATTCTAAATCTATTAATAATGTAAATTGCTATGTATACATCAATGATGAATTGAGACATAATGAGATGATTGAAGCATGTTTGCATATATGGAATATGAAATGTGAAAGATATGATGATATAATGAATTGTCTAAATGTGATTTGAGATAATATGAGATATGAGGCCATGGTTGTTGGCTATGATGATACAAATGAGGTAATTAAGGCATGGTTGCCTAGTTGATTGTGATATATGAAATGAGAAATGAATTGAGACAAAATTTGATAAAGAGATAAATTGAATGATTGTGTGCCTAATATGTTATTCAATTTTTAGAGTTCTGGGTTTGGCGGCATGACTATGAAACACTGGATAGGTGAAAAGACCGGGTCGTAAGCCGATTCCAGTTGAGAAATGTGAAATATGTGAAATATGATGTTTTTGGGGTGAAAAGACCAGGTCGTAAGCCTCAAAAACAGTAACAGTCTTGCCGGGTTGAGGATCTCCTCGGGTTTCGCCGGGTTGATGGTCCAAGAGACTGGGTCTGTTACATTATCCATGGATAGAGATATATATATATCGCCTACGGGCTTGATGATTGTGATATGGACCAAAGCAGTAACTCTGAACCTTGAATAACATATTATATTCTCTTTGGACCCATGCTTGTGTTTGTTTAATTATGAATATTACTTCATAAATAGTGTGATAAGTTATTGAAGAATGTAAGGTTTGAAATATAGTATTCTTTTAAATTGTTATTGAAACTGGATTGTATGACATTAGCATGGCATTGCAGCATCATAGTATTGTAGTTTGTACCACTAAGCTGTTGGCTTAGCGCGAGTGTGATTCTTCGCGCAGGTGACAGGGAAGAACCGGAGAGTTCCTCTAGGCCGAGTAGAGTCTAGATTTTGAGGTGCCGATAGTGGAGCTTAAAGATCAAAGACATACTGTCAACCATGTATATATTTTATAAAACTTGAGTTTTGATGTATATGTATTTGTAAATATTTGTTATATTTTCCGTTGCGTTTTAAACAAACACTTTATCTTTTATGTTTTATAATTTCTTTTAAATGTTTCAAATTTGTTCGTATTATATTAAAAGGAATGATTTGTATGTCTTGTAAACCGTGGCATTTCTATATTCAGTATACGTATATTACGATCGTATTAGCATGCTATGTACGTATACGGAGTATAGGAGTGTTACAATTGTTTTGGTATCAGAGCCTAGGTTTGAGATTCTCAACCTAGGTCAATTATAAGAAAGAAAGAAATCTTGAGTTTTAAAATATTGTTTTAAATAAGATATATGTTTGGTATGGCAGTCTTTGATCTTTAATGAGGTATATTCTGCTGTGTATGCAGAAATAGGTAGAGATGGCATCTCATTTATGACAGTCTGTAGAGGGTAGTGCGGAGAGTGTAGCTCCTGAAGAGAATAGAGAGGGAGCTAGAGTTGAGAGAGTTAGTGAGGCACCTGTTTCTGTGCCAGAGAGATCAGCTGGAGAGGAGGTTCCGCCGGGTTGGTTAAGGCATATGATAGAACTTTTTAGACAAGCTCCAGTGCAGCCACCACCACCACCCCAGCCTCAAGTGCTGGTAAGAAATTATGATAAGTTGAGAAAATATGGGGCTGAGGATTTCTTGGGCACTACCGATCCTGCAGTGGCTGAGCAGTGGTTGGATAAAGTGCAGAGGATATTTATCCAGTTGCAAGCTACTCCAGATGAGAAATTTGACTATGCCAGATCCCTCCTACAGAAAGATGCCTATGACTGGTGGAAGATGGTTCCTCATGCCATGGATGATCCACCTACATTATCTTATGGAGATTTTCTAAGGGAGTTCGAACTGAAATATACTCCGAGGGAGTATAAAGATATTAAGAAGATGGAATTCCTGAATTTGAGGCAAGACAACCGGACGGTAACAGAATATGAGATTGAGTACATCCGGTTGAGTCACCATGCCGGTGGGATTATCTCTGATGAAATAGACCGGTGCCGGAGATTTGAGGAGGGATTAAGACCCTCTATTATGTGCATTGTTGCTGGTTCTCGGTACCAGGATTTCTCTCAGCTGGTTGCAGTAGCTAGAAGTGTTGAGAGAGCACAGTGCATTACAGCAGCTGCTACGGAGGAGGAGACTAGAGTGAGAAGATCCCAGTTTGAGGCAGGGTCTTCATCTGTAAAAGAGGGGTCGAGGAAGTTTTATTCCGAGGATCAGTAGAAGCCAGAGACAGTCGGGAAGATTAGTATAGTATCAGAGGCAGAGGCCGAGATCGGCAGTTTCAGTAGCTAGTGCTCCGACTCCAGTGATTCAGAGGTCTACTCCACCTGTATGTGAGCATTGTGGTAGAACCTATGGGGGTGTTTGTTGGAAGATTGGTGGATCAGCTGGGTGTTTTAGATGTGGGTCACCAGCTCATTTCGTTAGAGATTGTCCTGAGATGCAGGAGTATAGACAAGCAGATTCTGCAGCTTCTCGACCGAGTGTCAGCAGAGGTGGTCGAGGGGGCAGAGGTTTCAATAGGAGTGGTAGACCTGGGTTTAGTCAGAGAGGAGGTTCTACATCCGGGGGCAGTAGGCCAAATGAGGCTGGGCCTTCTCAGAGAGTGTATGTGATGCAGAGACAGCCGGATGCTTCAGCAGCTATAGCGGGTACATTTTCTTTATTTGACATTTCAGTACTTGCTTTGATTGATCCAGGATCCACTCATTCATACATAAGTGCATCTATCTTGCCTGTGTCTGAATTGCATTCTGAGTCCTTAGGATTTGATGTCCTAGTGACAAATCCTTTAGGACATAGTGTTATGGTGAGTAAGGTGCTTCGTGATAGTGCAATTGTGGTGCAAGGTGAGGAGTTTCTTGGTGATCTGATTGAAATGCCTTTTAAAGAATATGACTTGATCTTAGGCATGGATTGGTTGTCTAAACATGGAACTGTGGTAGACTGTCAAAAGAAGTGTGTCACCTTGAGAACCAGTGATGGCAGGAGTGTGATAGTATCTAGTGAGCAGAGACAACTTGCATCTTTGTTTGTATCAGCTGTAACAACTAGGAAATTGATTAGAAAAGGGTGTGATGCTTATCTTGCTCATGTGGTAGATACTAGAGTAGTAGATTCTCAACTTGATAGTATAACCACAGTTGCAGATTTTCCAAATGTGTTTCCTGAGGAGTTGCCAGGGTTACCCCCTGAGAGAGAGGTTGAGTTTGGTATCGAATTGTTGCCTGGTACCACTCCCATCTCTTTTACTCCTTATCGAATAGCACCTGCTGAATTGAGAGAATTGAAGGTGCAGTTGCAGGAGTTGTTGGATAAAGGGTTTATTCGCCCTAGTGTTTCACCGTGGGGAGCTCCTGTGTTGTTTGTGAAGAAGAAGGATGGTACTTTGAGGTTATGCATTGATTATAGGCAATTGAACAAAGTGACTATTAAGAATAAGTATCCTTTGCCTCGGATTGATGATCTCTTTGATCAATTAAAGGGAGCAGCAGTATTTTCCAAGATTGATCTGAGATCAGGGTACCATTAGTTGAGGGTCAGAGCTGAAGATATTCCTAAGACAGCTTTTCGCACAAGGTATGGGCACTATGAGTTTTTGGTAATGCCTTTTGGGTTGACGAATGCACCTGCAGCTTTCATGGATTTGATGAATAGGGTGTTTAGGCCCTATCTGGATCAGTTTGTGGTGGTTTTTATCGATGATATTTTGGTGTATTCGCGTAATGAAGAGGAGCATGACAAGCATTTGCAGATTGTATTACAGATTTTGAGAGAGAAGCAGTTGTATGCTAAGCTGTCGAAGTGTGAATTTTGGCTTGATCAAGTGACTTTTCTGGGTCATATAGTTTCAGCAGATGGTATTAGAGTTGATCCAAGTAAAGTTGAAGCTATTTTAAATTGGAGTCCACCAAAGTCAGTGACTGAAGTTAGAAGTTTTTTGGGTTTAGCAGGCTACTATCGACGGTTTGTGAAGGGTTTTTCTTTGATAGCTACTCCACTCACCAGATTGCTTCGGAAAGGAGTTAGATTTGTGTGGACGGATCAGTGTCAAGCTAGCTTTGAGCAGTTGAAAGAGATATTGACTCAAGCACCTGTTCTTATTTTACCTGTGGAAGATAAACCATATGTGATTTACAGTGATGCTTCACATAATGGTTTAGGTTGTGTTTTGATGCAAGAGGGTAAAGTTGTAGCTTATGCTTCTAGGCAGTTGAAGCCGCATGAGCTCAATTATCCGACACATGATTTGGCGTTGGCAGCTATAGTGTTCGCTTTGAAGATTTGGCGACATTATTTATATGGAGAGAAATGTTTTATCTATACGGATCATAAGAGTTTAAAATATTTAGGTGTCCAGAGGGAGTTGAACCTTCGGCAAAGGCGATGGTTAGAGCTGATTAAAGATTATGACTGTTTGATTGATTATCATCCGGGTAAGGCGAATATTGTTGCTGATGCCCTAAGTCAGAAGTCTTTGGCAAGTTTGGCTGTTTATTCGCTCTCGTTGCTTGTTGAGTTGAGAGCGTTGCATGCTAGTTTTGAGGTATGTGATGATGGTGCATTGTTGGCTCAATTGCAGTTGAGACCAGTATTGTTGGATCAGATTAAGGAGGCTCAATTGGTTGATGAGAAAATTCAGAAGATTATGTCAGATTGCCAAAATGGGGGGAGCCGAGATTTTCATGTGAGAAGTGATGGTAGCCTCTGGTTCAAAGATAGGTTGTATGTTCCTGATGATGATAGTTTGAGAAAGGTTATTTTAGAGGAAGCACACCAATTAGTTTTTGCTATGCACCCTGGAAGTACAAAGATGTACCATGATTTGAAACAGCATTTTTGGTGGTCAGGTATGAAGAAAGACATAGCGGAATTTGTATCTAAGTGTCTCACTTGTCAGAGGGTGAAAGCTGAGCATCAAGTTCCAACGGGATTACTTCAACCTTTATCAGTGCCTGAATGGAAATGGGAGAGAGTGACAATGGATTTTGTGTCTAGTTTGCCATTGACTCAGAAGAAGCATGATGCTATCTAGGTGATTGTAGATCGATTGACTAAGACAGCTCATTTTCTTCCAGTTCGGATGGACTATTCTCTTGAAAGATTGGCCAAGTTGTATATAGGTGAGATAGTGAAGTTGCATGGAGTCCCAATGTCTTTAGTGTCTGATCGAGATCCTAGGTTTACTTCGAGGTTTTGGAAGAGTTTACATGGTGCATTGGGTTCTCGATTACACTTTAGTACTGCTTTTCATCCTCAGACAGATGGGCAGTCAGAGAGAGTGATATAGATTATAGAGGATATGTTGAGAAGTTGTGTCATTGATTTCTCTGGAGGTTGGGACAAATTTTTGCCACTTATGGAATTTGCTTACAACAATAGTCATCAATCTAGTATTGATATGGCACCATTTGAGGCATTGTATGGTAGAAGATGTAGGATGCCTTTATGTTGGAATGAACTTGGAGAAGGCAAGTTAATTGGTCCTGATTTGGTTAAAGAGACTGAAGAGAAAGTGAAAATAATTCGGGATCGGTTGAAAGCAGCTTCAGATTGACAGAAGTCTTATTCAGATTTGAAGAGGAGAGACATAGAGTTTAATGTTGGAGATAAAGTATTTTTGAAAGTGTCTCCTTGGAAAAAGATTTTAAGATTTGGTCGAAGAGGGAAGTTGAGTCCTCGTTTCATTGGACCGTATGAAGTGTTAGAAAGAGTTAGGCCAGTTGCTTATCGTCTTGCTTTGCCGCCTGAACTAGATAGAATTCATAATGTTTTCCATGTTTCTATGTTGAGGAGATGCAGATCAGATCCATCTCATGTCTTACCAGTTGAATCTATTGAGGTGAGTCCGGATCTGACTTTTGAAGAAGAACCAGTTGCTATTTTAGCATATGGTATGAAGGAGTTGAGACATAAGAAAGTACCAATTGTGAAGGTTCTTTGGAAGAATCATGGTAGAGAAGAATCAACTTGGGAGAATGAGCAAGCGATGCTAGATCAGTATCCTCAACTGTTTCAGACATAAAATCAGGTAATTTCGAAGATGAAATTTCTTTTTAGAGGGGAAGAATTATAATATCCCAAAGTATGCCCTAGAAGTTTGGTATAATAATTGTTGTAATTGAATTAAGTGTATATGTGTTTAATTGGAAAGAGAAGAGGTTTTTGAGTAGAGTGTATATGTTGTATATATTGGGATATATATACAACATATACAAGTCAAATAAATGAAAGTCAAAGAAAGAACTAATTGTCATTAATTAATTAATTATAAGGAAATTAATTAATTGGAAATTGAGTTAGTGGTATGAGCGGAAGAAGATATTTTGAATATTTTATTGTTTAATGCTTGGAGGAGAGGGTTTTGAGGAAATGAGTGGTTGAAGGTTGACTTGGTTTTCTTTGCTTTCTTCTTTCTTTCTTTTTTCTTCGTGGGTCACTTTCCTTTTCTTTTCTTTTCTTTGTTTTGGCCGATCCTCCATAACAAGAGAGCAAGAGAGAGAGGTTTGATCTTCCATACTCATGATTGAAGGAAGCTTTCAAGTAATCAAGTTGGAAATCAAAGAGTTTCATCTTTGATTTCTTTGAGTTTGTGAGTTGAGATTGTGGTTGATATGTATTTGTTTGATTGTGGTGTGTTTAAGAGTGTTTGGTTCAAGTGATTTTGGATTTTTAGGGTTGGATTGAAGGAAAGAGTAAGTTTGTTAAAAGTGATAGTATTGTGGTTGTGTTTTGGGGTTTGTGGTGACGATTATGATTTGTGTTTGATATATGTGTTGAGTTGTTTTGGTATTTTTGTAAGTTTGTTATGGTTTTTGGGGGTGTTTAATTGAGTTGGGTTGAAGTGGAAAAGGGTGGAAGGAAGTGAATTGTTGGATGTAGTGTTGTTGTGGCCGGAATCTGCATTTTTTGCCTGACACGCCCATGAACACTGCCAGGTTTTTAGGCGTGTCGATGGTTCTGTGTTTTTGGATGTGTGACACGAGCAGTGACACGCCCATGTCACTAAGCGTGTCACAGCTTCTGTGTGTAGTAGCATTTACACGAGTAGTGACACGCCCATGTCACTGAGCGTGTCACAGCTACTGTGATGTTGGAGAATTGACACAGCCATGAGCACGCTCGTGTTGTTGGACGTGTCAATGTTTCTGGGAGACAGAATGTATTACACGTCCAGTGACACGCCCGTGGTTCTGAGCGTGTCAATGCTTCTGTGATGTGAGTTTAGGGCACGGTCAGGGACACGCCCTTGTTGTTGAGCGTGTCATGTGTAGAGTTTGCCCTAGTTGGTTCTTAGTCTTATTATCTTATGTATATTCTTCCTTTTGGATTAGGTTGTGAAGAGTTTGAGTTGCCCTAACCTAAGTATTAAGAATTCTTGGAAGAGGAAGAGTATAGATTGGTGTGAATTGTCTTTGAGGTAAGTACAAACCATATTTGATTGCATATATTTATATGTCTTGGACCTTAACACATTTGGATATAAATGTGTTAAGTAATCTATTACATTGTTGATACATATTAATAATGCTATGTTGTGCACAATGGGAATTATGTGGAATGTATGTTAAAGATTCTAAATCTATTAATAATGTAAATTGCTATGCATCAATGATGAATTGAGACATAATGAGATGATTGAAGCATGTTTGCATATATGGAATATGAAATGTGAAAGATATGATGATATATTGAATTGTCTAAATGTTATTTGAGATAATATGAGATATGAGGCCATGGTTGTTGGCTATGATGATACAAATGAGGTAATTAAGGCATGGTTGCCTAGTTGATTGTGATATATGAAATGAGAAATGAATTGAGACAGAAATTGATAAAGAGATAAATGAAATGATTGTGTGCCTAATATGTTATTCAATTTTTAGAGTTCTGGGTTTGGCGGCATGCCTATGAAACACTGGATAGGTGAAAAGACCGGGTCGTAAGCCGATTCCAGTTGAGAAATGTGAAATATGTGAAATATGATATTTTTGGGGTGAAAAGACCGGGTCGTAAGCCTCAAAAATAGTAACAGTCTTGCTGGGTTGAGGATCTCCTCGGGTTTCGCCGGGTTGATGGTCCAAGAGACTGGGTCTGTTACACTATCCATGGATAGAGATATATATATATCGCCTACGGGCTTGATGATTGTGATATGGACCAAAGCAGTAACTCTGAACCTTGAATAACATATTAGATTCTTTTTGGGCCCATGCTTGTGTTTGTTTAATTGTGAATATTACTTCATAAATAGTGTGATAAGTTATTGAAGAATGTAAGGCTTGAAATATAGTATTCTTTTAAATTGTTATTGAAACTGGATTGTATGACATTAGCATGGCATTGCAGCATCATAGTATTGTAGTTTGTACCACTAAGCCGTTGGCTTAGCGCGAGTGTGATTCTTCGCGCAGGTGACAGGGAAGAACCGGAGAGTTCCTCTAGGCCGAGTAGAGTCTAGATTTTGAGATGTCGATAGTGGAGCTTAAAGATCAAAGACATACTGCCAACCATGTATATATTTTATAAAACTTGAGTTTAGATGTATATGTATTTGTAAATATTTGTTATATTTTCCGTTGCGTTTTAAACAAACACTTTATCTTTTATGTTTTATAATTTCTTTTAAATGTTTCAAATTTGTTCGTATTATATTAAAAGGAATGATTTGTATGTCTTGTAAACCGTGGCATTTCTATATTCAGTATACGTATATTACGATCGTATTAGCATGCTATGTACGTATACGGAGTATAGGGGTGTTACATATATGGTGTTGTTTGCATTGTAGTTTTAATGCAAACATTGTAATTTTGATGTTAGAAATGTGATATGCTTAAGTGTTGATAAAGCCCATGTTAATGGTAGTAATATGTAAAATTTGGATTTTTGAAATGAGCTTTAATAATTGTGAAAATGGTATGTCTTGATGTTACATGATGGTATATATATAAAATGTTTTTTTAAAAAAGTTAATATTAAGAAAACGAGATTAGTAAATTGAAGTTGAGGTAAAGTAGTAAGTTGAGAGTTTAGAGTTTTAATGGAATTTTAATGAGGATTATTTAGATATCGATAGTTTAATGTATATTAAGCATATGAGCTATTTTTGAATGAATATTATTGCATATGAAAGTACTGTGAATTGGGTAATGTGATTGATAATACGAAAAATTCATTTTGAAATAAAGGGAAAATGACTAAGCAAGTGAAAATGAGTTGCTTTAAGTAATTTGACTGGAAATGATGAAAATGGATATGAAGGGTATACTAAATGCTTTTAAAAAACAAATGTGAGAGAGATGTCACATTAGAAATGTGACTATGATTTATGTGAAATGTTATTATGGTTAGAGTGTATATATTTGTTGAGTTGATGAATAACTTAAGTCATGTTAAAAGAATGAGAATAATAATGTTCAATGAAAAGTAATAAACATTAAATTTGTATAGATTATATGCAAAAGAGAAATTAAATATAATTGCATGATTATGTGTATACATGTATAGGATATGTGAGATGAGTTTTTCGATATGAATGTAATTGTAATATGTAAGAAATGTGGAAAGTAAGTCATATTATGAATGTGACCTATGAATGTGTATGTGGTATAACTACTTGGCTAGTGGTATTGAGAATGATATTGCATGTATTAGTGGACCTAAGAGAGATTAGATTTTGATCTGTGCAGAGCTAGATTATGTGATGAAATTGAGAGTGAGAATGGACTCGAGTAAGACTGGACGGTGAAATTGTTATGGTAATAATTGAATTTGACTATCATATAAAGTTTTGGGCCCAAAGTATATGCGTGTGGAAATGTTCTATGTATATGTGTATAATAAGAGATTGTAAGGAAAAAGGCAAAGTATAATGTATGAAAATTTTTAGAAGAGATAGATTAGAAATGGAGTAACAAATGGAAATTGTGTAAAATTTGCATATGATCGAATATGTATACGTAAGAGATGTTAATGGTAATATTGTTGAAACATGAGTTAGGCTAATGATGATCATATAATCGAGGGCAAATTGTTTTGAAACGGAGTTGAAATGTGTTAACTCTTGGTGTAGCAAAAGTTTAGTGAATGAATATGTAATCCTTGCGATACAAACTTGGCATTGTAATTGGAAATGTTGGAAGCAGAATAATAGAGGGACAATATTGATTTATAAGCCACAGGCATGACCATTAATCTCCTATGGCCATATGATTTGTTTAGTATATGTGGCCGGTTAGTTTTGTTATCCACAGACTTGGGCCTGAGATGACATGACCGTAGTATAGTTTTGGTGAGATTGATAATTATGCTTCAAAAAACATGGTCAAGAGTTACGATTGGTAAAGTTGTACCTTATAATTTTAAGGTAGAAATTTGTTTATAATTATAGAAAGTATGGAAAAAGAAGAGAACTGTGAAAATGTTTTGAGTTATGGATAATGTGAAAGAAAAGGGTGATTATGGAAATAAAGTAACGGTATGAAAATGTAAGGAGATGTTAAATGGGAGAAATTATAAAATGTGATTGAGAGTTATATTGAATAAGTTGATGGAAATAATGTTTAAGAGACTGAACTATGGGTAATAAATATGATATGAAATAATCATGAGACTTATGTGAAAATTGTATTAAGATAATAGAAAACAAAATATATGAATATTGAAAAAGAATTTGAAGTGATATGTTATAATTAATCATAATTTCAGAAAGTTGAAAAGATGGATCCGAAGAGATTAGAATTTGAATATAAATTTGACCTAATAGATTTACGTCATATATTGAAATTTAATGATAAATTTAAATAAGTTAATTGTTGGCTTGAGTCGAATAAGATTGAAACGCTGGTATATTGTGACAGATAGATCAATTGATCTAGATTTCGCTAAGAATGCGAATCATTATTTAGATTTAATATGTATAGTTGGACTAAGAGTAAAAGATATATGTGATAATGTGTGTGATGTAATATTCTGATATGTGGATGGACATGAATGAGTTAAGATATATCAGTGGTAAATGATGATAAAAGGAAAAAGGTTGAATATCTGTAAAGTACGTTTAAAGGCATTCTATTAATATTAATGTTAAGTGAGAAGCATGTTAAAGAAGGAATTAAATGTATAAAAAATAAGGATATTGTTATCAATTAAGGTTTGATAAGTGTCTATTTTGAAAGTGACTATAGTGACGGGATAATCAATATTAAGATATAAATCAATAACTTCTAATTTTAAGGTTAAGAGAGTATATCAATAAAGAGATGAAGTGATAAAATATCTTGAACGTGATAGATGGGTGAGGTATATGTATATTATAAGATGAGCTGATTCTTGTATACAGATAAATTAATTGGGAATGTAATGAGTTATCTTGATTGCTTTGTTGAGAAAGTAATAAGATATAAAGATATATATATATATATAATGATGAGTTATAAAATCGGGAGAAAAATGATTGGCTCTAAGGGGAAGAGTAGAAGTTATGTGATTTGATGAAATAATAACTTAAGAATATGATTACATTCATATGAAAATTAAGATAGTATTTTGTTAAGAATGGATTGTTACTGTACTAGACAATTTCGAGGACGAAATTATTTAAGAGGGAGAGAATTGTAATACCCCGATTTTTGATGTACTTTGGAATAGTAGTTGTGAGAGAATATGTTCGTGAAATATGTAAAGAAAATATTATAAGAGATAGATGTATATGAAGGATGATATGTATATATTGTATTTGAAAAATATGGAAAATATAAATACAATAAATAAGGCATATACATATATCAACATATACACCACATATACATGATGTATATGTATTGGTGTAGGAAAAGTAAAGTGTAAATAAATAATTAATAATAATAATGATAATAATAATGACAAGAGAAAAAAGAAGAAAAGAAAGTCAAAGAAGGACCAATATTTGTGGTGGAAAATTTTTGGGGTATTTAATTATATTATATTATATTATATATATATATAAGATAAGGATGAGAGTTTGACAAGAGAGCTTTCACTTTCTTTCTTTCTTCTTCTTCTTCTTCTTGAACGTGGGAGAGAGAGAGAGAGAGAGAGAGAGAGAGAGAGAAGAGGATTTTGTTCACATACACATCAAATTCATAAGGGTTTTAAGAGAATTGAAGGTGGATATTGAAGTTTTGGCAAAGAATTAAAGTAAGTGTTCATTTCCTTGTATTGATTTCTTTAGATTGAGTTTATATTTGATATGGTTAGTGTGTGAAGATGATGATAATGAAAGATTGAAGTATATATATATATTTGTTGAATTGGTATTTAGATGATGATGATATGGTTATTTGTAAGGATGATGATGAATTGTTGAAATTGTTTAGTAAGGGTTTAGTATAAATGAGTTGGGGAAATTGAGTAATTGATACATGGATGATGTATATAATGATTATTATTATGATATGTTGAAGTTATATAAGTGTTAAATTGATAGGTAATTTATGAATATAAACCAAGATGTTGATTAAGGGTGTTGTAGTATGGATTTTGGAGTGATTGTGTTTACATGGATGAGAGTTCGAAATGTATAATCTTTGCCTGACACAGCCATGTCGTTGGGCGTGTCAACGGTGCTGAGTTTAACGTTTGTGACACGACCATTATCACGGCCATGTCATTGGGCGTGTCATAGCTACTGTGAGATAAAGTAATTGACACGGCCATGAACACGCTCGTGTTGTTGGGCGTGTCAATGTTTCTATGAGGCAGAATGAGTGACACGTCCAGTGACACGCCCGTGTTACTGAGCATGTCAAAGCTTTTGTGTTGATGGTTTAGGGCACGATCAGGGACACACTCGTGTTGTTGAGCGTGTCATGTGTAGAGTTTGCCCTAATTGGTTCTTATCTATATTATCTCATGTGTATATGTGAGCGGGGATTTTCGCCCCCACTCCCGGTGGAATGGTTCTTGCAACTTTGGCACTGTTTAGGCTCGGGCCCTTAGAGAACACGAACCTAAGTCCGGAGAAAATGGAGTCGCCACCCGGACGGGCCGGGAAAAAGAAAGGGGTGGATGACTAGATTCCTAAGGAATCCCCAACCCCTTAATGTGTTCGAAAAGTTGGGTACGTGTGGGGAAGGTGAGAAATGGCCCAGCACCCCCACAACGCCCAGTTCATTGGAACCGGCCTCCTTTACAGATCTTAATATTATAAAATTCTTAAGTATAATAACATTATCCATATTACACACAATAATTAAAAGAAAGCATCTTTATATTAAAATCAAAGCAATGTCCAAACAAAACAAAACAAATAAATGGACACCCATCCAAGGATGGAAACATGTCCTTACATCACATGCCTAGATAGGACACCCACCAAAAGGTAGAAACATGCCCTTTACAAAGGTTCTAAAATAGAAAAGAAAATTAAATTACATGATGTTTAACTAATGAGGTACCCACCAAGTGAAAACATACCTCTTACAACTTTTGGAAGTCTAAATTAATTGATAAAAGTAAATAATCATCCATAATAAATAAATCATTCATTAAAAGTATTTAAATATCAATAAAATAAACATTCATCCATGATAAATTAAATAAATCAAGTATTGAAATTAAATAAATTATAGCATAAGAGATAAATCAAAGCAAAATCAAATATGGAATTGAATAAAGCAAATAAAAGTCCAATTATGGCTACTGTGACTTTTTATGGAATTAAAATAAATTAGGTTTTTATGTTTTAAAAGATTGGTAAGACTCTATGATTAACCAAATTAAGGTTTGAATGGTGAAATCATGAAACTAGGGTTTTAGACACTTTAAAATACTTTAATTTGTGATTTTTGGTTATTGAATTTTAAGCTACTGTGTAATTTTTGAGTTTTTATGTTTTTATATTTTTTAATGTTTTAAAAGGATTATGGTTCATAAAAATTAGGGATTAAGGTTTTAAAAGGATTAGGGTTCATTATTTTAGGTTTAAAAGTTGAATTTTGGATTTTAGGGTTTTGAAATTTGGGTTACGGGCAATGAGCAATTTTTAGGGTTTTTAGAAATCAATTTGATATTTTATGAAGTTTTATGAATTTAAAAAAATAAATTAAAGTTTTCATAAGTAGAAAAGATGTTTTTCAAGGCTTTTTGAATGAAATAGAACCTACTTTAAAATCTTAAAAGAAACAGAATTTGATTTTGGTTTTGTTGAAAAATATGTTCAATTAGAGTTTTAAGATTTTTAAGAAGAAAAAATAACAATTCTAAGTCTTTTTTTAGAAAAGAAGGTCACGTTTTAGTGTTTGCGAGCGAACGATTGGGCCTGCTGGCGAAGGTTTTGCCCGCAGGATTTTCCTGCGGGGCAAAACTCCCTCGGGCCCGTGCGACTGTTTTTCACTGCCGATTTTTTTTTCGACTCTGATTTTTATTTTTATTTTTATTTGTTTATTTTTATTTTTTATTAATAAAAATTAGATAATAAAGCAAAAACTATTTAATTAAAATTATTTTGGACCAATTAGACAACAAAAATTATTTTAGACTAAATAAAACATATTGGACCGGATTGGGTCAAAAATTAAGGGTCTACAGTATCTTTGAGTGAGTGTGTATGATCACTTTTGGATTAGGTTTTGAAGAAATTGAGTTGCCCTAATCCAAGTGTTGGAGGATTCTTGGAAGAGGAGTTTAGATTGGTGTGAGTTTCTCTTGATGTAAGTACAAATTTTGATTGATTGCATATATTTATATGACATTGGGACTTAACACATTTAGTTAAGAAATGTGTTAAGTTACTTGAGACATTGTTGATGAATGAGTTATATGTTGTGATATGCATAATGTGAATTATGTTGATGTATCAATGCAATTGAGTAAAGTATTGTATATGTGAAATATATATATATATATAATGATCTTTCAAAATGTTTGTACTATGCAATTGGTTGTGTATACCTGAATGATGAGATGTGAAGCTATTGTCGTTGGCTATAATAATGTAAATGAAATACTTGGGGCATGGTTGCCTAGTTTGATTATGAGAAATGAGTTGTGAAAGAGATTGATAATGAGATAAATGAATTAATTGTGTGCCTAGTATGTTATTCAATTTTCAGAGTTCTGGGTTTGGCGGCATGCCTATGAATCGTTGGGCAGGTGAAAAGACCGGGTCATAAGCCGAGTCCAGCTGAAAAATGATAAATATGATGTTTTTGGGGTGAAAAGACTGGGTTGTAAACCTCAAAAACTGTAACAGTCTAGCCGGGTTGAGGACCAATATACTGGGGCCCTAGGGTCTAGCCGGGTTGAGGTCCAAGAGACTGGGTCTGTTACATTATCCATGGATATATATATCGCCTACGGGCTTAATAAATGTGGTTATGGACCAAAGCAGTAACTCTGAACTTTGAATAGCATATTAGTTTCTTTTGAGCCCATGCTTGTCTTTGCTTAAAGGTGAATTATGAATGATGAATTAATTGAATAATATAATGACATGTAATGTTATGAAGTATGATATGATTACAATACATAAGTAAATTATTGAAAAGAAATGTGGCCTGAGAAGCTATGCTGAAAGATGAGATTATGAAAGTACAATATGACGTGTAATATGTATATGGATGTGGACATTGTGAGTATTATATTATGAATGTTCTAATAAGTCATGGAATTGTGGTTTGTGTTAATGATATATGTGTATATGTATATAATTATGAGATTAGTGGAAATATATGAAAAGTGTAATTGAAAATGGAAAACATGATAAGAAAATAATGATACACGAAGTTAATATATGTGTATGATTTTCTGTAATGTATGTTTATAATATTTATTTGTACTACTAAGCTTTCGAGCTTAGCGCGGTTGTGTAAATCGCGCATGTGAGTAGATGATTGATTCGGGAGTCAAAATATTATGCCACGAGAAGAGTAAGAGTATTTCGAGACCAACTAGAGGGTGGTGCATACATGTACAATTTGATTATGTTGTATTTTGATAAAAAATGTATATATACATAAGTGAAATTTAGAAAAGACAAGTTAAATTATATATATGTAATATCATCAAAGGTATAATGTTTTTGGTAAATGTTCTTTAAATCAAATGTATTATTGTTTGGAACTAAGGTAAAGGTTTTAAACTGTAATGAACAGTGACATCCTTATACTTTATATACGTACTATATGTATACAAGGTATATGTATAGTACTTATATAGAGTATAAGAGTGTTACACATGTTGTAGGTGATCTTTAGAGATCTTGGGTGCCATCGGACTAACAATGTCATTTGCATATATGTAAAATTATGGTTTATAAGTATTTTAATTTATGTATAATAGTTTTTAACACTTGTGTATTAAACGAGAAATTGAAATTCCGGTGTATATATAAGTAAATATTTAATTAAAATAAATAATTTTAGTATATTTTGATAATGTTTTGGTTGGGAGAATTTGTGAATGAAATAGAATTATTGGAAGTTAAATTTTTACATGCAGGTTGTGATGTTTATATTTAGAATTTATTAAAATTACAGATAAAACTCTAATAAATTTTTTTTTTATAGATTTTCTTTTAAATTAATATTTTTAACAATTAATTACTTTTATAAATTTATTATTTTATTTACTAAATTATTAACGGCATTAAGGAAATTTTTTTTCTAATGAGAAATATTGTGATATTTTTATTTTCTGCATACATAATTTATATATTTGGTGTGTACTATACTTATATACGAAATAAGGGTATTAAATAATCATTTTGCATTTCAATTTTGTTACCTTCATAAAAAAAAAGCTTTAAATTTGAGCTTAAATGGCTGGAAATGAAATAATGTAGTACGTGGTTCATCAAAGCTGATCCAAGCTAGCTACCTGATCGAAATTTCTCATTTTTCAACCAATAAATTGAAACATGCAACAGCCAACTTAATTAAATGGTGCAAAAAATGCAATATGAATGCCATAAGCGAAATCAATTAAGTTAAGGCTGATATGGAAAATCTCTACTCTAATCCTGACCTAGCAGACTATCATGAACTGGAGAAAAAGTGGTTGGATGAACTCAAAACCTTATGAAAAATAGAAGAAAAATTTTGGTTTCAAAGATCACGCATCAAATGGCCACATGACCACAATTCAGCGGAGGTAAACAAATCCTAATTGTCAAAATTAAAAATGATAAGGGGAGATGGTTGGAAGGAGAAAAGAAATTAAAACAGAGATCACCAAATTCTTTAAGAATCTTTTTTCAGATGGTACCATCAACTTTCAAGAGCAAATCAAAGAAATTCAAATTGAAGGAGAAGATCTTAGATTTACGTGATAAACAGACGAGGAACACAGAGATCTCTTGTTTGGCGTAGGGCATGTCTAAATCGCGTGAACCAGCCCATTCCCATGTGCTACTTGTGGTTAACGTGTCGTTTCAAATGGTTTTCAATGAACACGTGCTTATATGTTTGTCATCTTGTCAAAACCTCTTCTAATATTCTAAGTCTCCGTGGCGCATGCTTTTTGTTTTTTTTGTTTTTTAAATATTTTTCATTTATTTCTTATCTCCGTCATTTTTATTTATTTTTAATGACTGTAACTGTTGATCCTCAGTTTGCACTCTTACACTTAAACTGGGACCCTCCCTAATTATTGATTAACTGATAGGATATATCATATTCTCCTATAATTGGTCTTAATTTTCACATATAATTGGTCTGTCTTAATTTTCACATCTGAATTCAGCAATTTTTTATCTTAAAAGAAAAAATTTACTTAGAAAAATTAAAATTTCATTTTTCATATTTTATCAAATTAATGAATTAATTCTTTTTTTTAAATAACAAAAACATCGTTAATTTTTATTCGATCAGGCAAAATAATTCTTCATTCATTTTTAGGATATTTTCCACTAATAAATTCACTTTTTTAATAATAATAATAAGAATAAAAATAACTTTTTCATATTCCATAAAAAAAAATATGTAATGGTTTTAATTTTGAAATATAAACTAATTGGATAATGATAAATTTTTTATATGTTATCACTAAAAAATTAAAGAATTCATTCACAAAAATTTTAAAATATGTTTTTTAAAAAATATCATCACTTATTATAATATAATTAATTTATCATTACAATTAAAATATTTAATTAAAATTAACATTGTATCATTTAATTTCTTACTTCATAAAACTCAATGTAGAAGAAAAATTCCCAAAAACCAATAAAATTATGTTTAATTAATGAATGAGAATAGCTAATTATGTTTTATGTATAAAGTCAATTTCGGACTCTTTTTGTATCTAAAAACTGAAAACACTCTCTTGCAAGAGAATATGCCTTTTTCTTCTCTCTATGTCTCTGTAATAAGATAAAGAACGAAGGAGGGAGAGAGAAATAAATGAATAAATAAAACCACAAACAAAACAACAAGAGGAAGAAAGAAGGAAGCAGGAGAAGGCGAAGAGGAAGGAGAAGTGACCCAAAAGCAAAGAAGGTGAAATCTTTTGGCCTTTGTATCTTTCTCTCTATTTCTTGAAGGAAAGAGAAAGGAAAATTTTGTGAAAAATGAAGACAGAAAACCCAAGAAGAGGAGAGGAAAATGTGGGATCTGGGTCTCCTTTAAGCTTTTGGGAGGTAATTGTGGCTTCTTCTGTTGTCTTTGGATTCGCTGTTGGTCTTCTGGGGGTGTACCTCACCATGCCTCCTTCCGACTACAGCTTCCTTAAGCTGCCTCGTAACCTTGAAGATCTTCAAATCCTCAGGTTGATTATTTTTGTTTTCATTTTCTTTTGTTAAATAGATTGATACCTGTTTGTTTCCCTGGATTATATGTGAATTCTGGAGTAAAGAACAAGCACAAATATGTAACTTTTTTTTTCCTCGTCTGTTTTGGATTTGATTCAAGACGTGAATATAATTGGGTTTCCATCAAAATTCGCCATATTTATTATCCTTTTAATATTAAAATGGGGCCTTCAATTTGTGAATATTAGTTTTGAAATTTCTTTAGATATTGGAAACTTGGATTTTGTGGTATTTGGTCGTGGATGGTTCTTAAAATTTAGGATTTTTTTAGAGGTTATTCATAGATGACTTCACATAATGAGGAGCATTATAGAATTTTATCTTCAATACACTCTCATATTACTGTATACTAGGACAAGCTAATTTGAGAAACCTCAACTGCAGGTGAATGTTACATGTATTATGGAAGAAAATACCTGATGTGGAGAAATGAATTGCATGTTTAAGGTGCTAAGAAATGAAATGGTTGGAATGTATGTCTATGGCTAGGAATGGAAATCTCTTTTGTCTGTCATTGATTACAGTCAAGAGCATTATTTGAGTAAAATATATTGTTTCTAACTTTGTCTTTTGCTGTGATTGAGTGACTTATCCTTAATGGCTAAAGAAGAATATACTTTGGTGGATGATTGTTGCATTTAGGTTCATATTTTTGGGGAAAGGGTAAGAAAAGTCATGGGAATTTGTGTCAAGACTGTAGAATAGATGTTTGTAATTTATAGTTGAGAATGATAAGCGTTGATATTGGAATGTGCTAAACTTCTGCAGAAACTGGATTACAGGAGTGTGGCATGGGTACTGAGTCTTGAGTTTAACTTCTTAAGGATTGGGAGGCATGCTATTAGTTGATTCAGCTTATGCAATCTGTATTAGGATGTGATCTATACTGGTATCATCAGTCAGTCTAATGCTGCATCTTTATCATCCTCTCATTCAGCTTTATCTGGGAAGAACTTGTTAGCCTCAATAAAAGAAGAGACGAAAAAATAGAATTAGTGCCTATGATGCTGAGAGAAGAGATTGCTATTAAAGATATTAGTTATTGGCCTGTAGTATCAGTAGATTACTCAGATAATAAAAACAGTTTGTTGTTTTTGACCAAAAGAACATTTGTCTCAGATATATAAGATGCTTCTTATATATTCATTTTAACTTGTTATTCATTCTTTGCATTTCTTCAAATTGCCACTATTTGTTTATTTTCTTGCACACATGACTTGATATACAAAATCCTTCTTTTTTTTTTCTTTTTTTTTTGCAGAGATCACCTTGAGAGCTACACAAGTGACTATACTGCACAAGTTCTGGTAGGGTACTGTGTAGTCTACATTTTCATGCAAACTTTTATGATTCCTGGGACTGTTTTTATGTCATTGCTTGCTGGAGCTCTTTTTGGAGCATTCAAAGGTGTGGCATTGGTGGTGTTCACTGCTACTGCTGGTGCTTCTTCTTGCTATTTCCTTTCAAAACTGATTGGTCGTCCTCTTGTATTCTCTTTGTGGCCTGACAAGCTTTCTTTCTTTCAAGAGCAGGTGAATCTCAGCTCTTCTTTATAGCAATCCTTGCATATGTTGATCAACAAATAAAGGTAAATGCATTCTTTTCTTTCTCAGGTAGCTAGAAGAAAAGAATGCTTGTTGAACTACATGCTTTTCTTGAGGCTAACCCCAACTTTGCCAAATACGTTCATCAATGTAGCTTCACCAATAGTTGATGTGCCATATCATACTTTCTTCCTAGCAACCTTGATCGGACTCATTCCTGTGGCTTATGTCACTGTCAAGGTATGGTACATTCACTCATAATTTATTTCTGTGCTGAATATTTGGATTAATCTGGCAGTGTTATAGAATAAAGCTACTGGACTTTGATGCTGCCTATTCGGTTTTCTGAAGGAATTAAGTTGGAACGTTTGCATGGTAGAAAATTAGAAATGTTTGTCAGGGTGCAAGAGCTTTTTCTCCTAGCCTTTTTCGCTTAGCTTTCACAGTGACCATATCACATTGACAGAACAAACTCAAAACTCAGTGCAATGTAAATTGGTGTGAGGTTGTCAAGCAAATATAGGAATATTCATAAATATTTGGGAGCATGACTTCTTAATACTCTGATATTGCTGTGGAAAAGAATTTACATGTCCTTGTGCTTCCTAAGCATAACACTTGATTGTTGTGCAGGCTGGAATAGCTCTTGGAGAATTGCAATCGCTGAGAGATCTTTATGACTTCAACTCCATTGCCACACTATTCCTTATCGGCGTTGTCTCTATCACCCCTACACTGATGAGCAAGACTAAATCATAGCATCATACTAGAAGAACTTGCCTCTTGCATATCAGCCTATCCAGGCAACTGTATGGGTGCGGCTTCATATGTGTACAGATTAGCATCAAATAAGTGCAATATGCAGTTGTTGCTGTTTGCTGATGTGCAGGCATTGATGATGCTAATCCAAGGAAGATGTGCGGGTATTTACAAGTTCTTTGTGGGTTATGTTTGCTGTTCAGGGTTGGTTTGATTGGGGGTGTAGGGTGTTGAGGCAAATTGTTTAATTTCAGTTTAGTGGCAAGGTCTTCAATCTTAAAAGATATGTATATCCTTGTTTCCACTTTTATGGCAATTCATTCATGAGCCTCGTCATGGTTTGTGTTAAAATTTACTAGTCATTGTGGGAAGATTTATTTGCAGCTATTAATCTAGGCCAGCCAGTTACCCTCTGAATTTTTTCTTTGTTGTTATTTAGGTTTAGTTTGAAATTTTTTTTTTTCATCAGCTAACCACTGATTTAAATTTAAAATAGGTTATTCTTAAAAATTATGAAGAACAAAAGTATTTTCAATTAATTTTTATTAAGTATACCAATAATAATAAATTTTTATAAAAATATAATATAAAAGTTTGTAAAAATTTCATATTCATATTTAAATGTTTTCAATTGTTAATTTCATAATTTTCTAGCTTATATCATATATTGAAGAAAAATTATTAAAATATATAGTAATATATTAAAATAAAAATATATCATTACTCGTTCAACATTCGATTTAGAACAGCTAAAATCGACCCATTAAAATAGGAAGTGAAACGAGCAAATTTATCTTCCAACTGTTGCAGAATAATCTACGGCAGATTTGATTTTGCAAAAAGAAAAATGTAAATAAAGCAACTACTGATTAAATGGCTTCTTTTGTTTTACAAAAGGGAAAAGAAAATATTTTTTTTATTTGGTTATAATGTTGAAGATATTATTTGGCATTTAGAATATATTAAAAGATCATGTAAAAAAAGATATTAGAAGATTATTTTTCCTTTCCATTTTACAAAAAAATAGAAATTTTTAAATTTCTAAACTTCATTTTTGTTATTTATTATTGAATAAAGAAAAAGAAGAAAGGGGTATTTTTTTTAGTATTACGAAAAAAAGGAGAGGGAATTGATTTGAATTCATTAACTTGTGGCTATGCAAAGAAGAGGTATTTATTTGCTAGAAATTAATATTTCCATATAAAATTGCTTTCTTGCAAAATATTAAATAATCATGTCTGGTTAACAAAAAAAAAGTAAATAATTATATTTTATTACGCTTGAAGAAGTCTTAGAAATATATTAAATTACATTCATACCCTTAATACCATAAATATATTTAATAATAAAAAAATTTCATCATAACTCCAATAAAAAATAAATATTACTCAAATAATACTTAATAAATATAACATATTAGTTGTTAAAATATACAACTTTTAATAAAAAAATTTTATGTAATTGTAATATTATTATTGTAATAATAATATATCAAATATTATATTTCTCTAAATATTTCATTAATTAAGGTATTAATATTTTTATTTATCTCATTCTATTGCAAAGCTTGAGAAAACATTTTTTTAAGCACGCGAGAAAGCAAGGGGAGAGTTCAAATAACAAGAAATTTAATAGGGATGAGAAAGAATTTTCGAATCCTACCGACCTGATTAAAAACTAACCAATTCGACCGACTATGACGATTTAAACTGATTGAGTTGGTTGATTTTAGATTGTATATTTATTAATAAATTTGATCGAACTTGATAAAATTTGAAGAATCCGACCGAACCCAACCGAACCGCCTCATAATGGTCGGTTTTTAAATACAGATTTTTCAACTGATTATTAGTGGTCGGGTTGGCTGACCACTAAAACCCGATCAACCCAACCACTGCATATCCGTCGAATTTAACATCCCCGAAAATATAATATTCAGATACCAACCAAACACAACTTAAGCAAACAACTACAAGAACTCTTCTTTATGACAATAATTTTCCCATTTTATCTAGATATGGCCGGTTCAGAAACCGCTGGTTTCGGTTCTTGGACCGCCAATTCTGGTTTATAAAATTTTTAAACCTAAACCAAATCTTTTATAGGATGGTTCAAAAACGATTCAAAAATCGCTAGTTCCGGTTTGAATCACGATTTGAAAGCGGTTTGAGAGATGGTTCGAGAATGTTGTTCAAATTGGATGTTTAAAAGCGATTCGGGATGGTTCAAGGCGGTTTTGAACAATTCATAACATGGTTGTACAAGTGATTTTAATTTTAAAAAATTAGAGAAAAAATTATTTGAAATTAAAATTAGTAGAAAAAATAAAAATATTAAGATTAATTTATTAAAAAATAAAAAATAAGGGACTTGAACTTAATTTTTTTAAAAATAAAATTAAGTTGTCTATGTATCCTCTTGGGGGTTTAAAGATTAATCAAAGTCCACGTAGTTCTCTTATCTGATTTTGTAAAAGCACCTTATATGTACACCCTATACTCTATATATGTATAGTACATACATCCGACATATGTAAAATACACATATACAATAAAAGAAATGTCACTGTTATTGTTTTTTTAAAATTTTTCCTTAGATTAAAATAAAAATATTTCAAAAGTTATAATGTAGTTTAAATAAAAATAGAATAGTAGTCTTTAATAATAATTTAAAGATCAAAATACATATTTAATTAGTAAAACCTCTAAAAAAAATTCGCCAGAGTTTCATCTGTAATTTGGACGTTCCCAAAAAAACCAATTAACTCAAATTGTAAAAAAAAAAAAAATACACTCCCAATGATAAGAAATCAAACCATCCATCCAAACTTCTCAACATCCTCCAATTTCTCCCAAAATACTTAAATATGTACATATATATTGTTATCCCAAGATAGCAATCAAGAGGGGGGGGGGGGGGGGGAATTGGTTTTCTTGAGGAATGATGACAAATTAAAAAACTCAACAAACAAGAAATGTAGAAGAGATAAATGGTTGAGTAGTGAGTAGAAGAAAGAACACACAAGATTTATAGTGGTTCGGATTTTCCCCAATCCTACATCCACTTCCTTAACAACTTGTTAAGGTTCCACTAATTTTGAAGTTTTACAAGCTTACTTCCAACTTTGGTGTTTTTACAAGTTCACACCCAACTTGACAAGTGTTTTCCTAAAGCTAATAGTCAAACCACTTACAAGAGTTTTGCTCAGGCTCACTCTCATAACTTTTACAAGAGTTTTTCTCAGGCTCACCCTCACAACCTTTACAAGAGTTTTTCTCAGGCTCACTCTTACAACCTAAGTGTTTCCAAGCTCACACTCAAACTTTTACAATGGCGTTTTTAATGCTTACACCAAACACTCATTACATTTCAAATGATAATTGTAGTAATAAAAGAAAATATGTTGCTTGGCTATATAATTTAGAAAAATCTCTATTTTCTTAACAAAATAATAATGTATTTATAGCCAATGTGGTCTAACTAGCCGTTGTAGACCGTGAGAAATAAGTCTTGGTAGTTTAGACCTTATTAATAGACTGTTCGAAGTAGTTAGCAGTCGTCCTTGATACTAGAACGGTCGCTGCATTGTCTCATGCTGTCGCCCATAGATAAGGGGCTGTCGCTGCATTCAAAATTGCTTCAACGGTCGAATTTAAGTGGTCTGTTGCTCGAATCTTACCCATGTTGTGGTTGTCGGGACGATCGTGCATACACTATGAGCGGTGGCCCTTTTTGAATGTTGAAGTGGATTTATAACGGTTATTACACATGGCATTCTTTAACTGGACAAAATAAAATTCCGCCTAAATATGAATTTCGCGGTCGCCCTAGGTGATAATTAGCGGTCGAATTAAAAGACTCGCATCAAACTTCTAGGTGCACCTAAGGACGTGAACACTACTGTCAGTTTGAGTAGTTTTCTCTTGAATCAGTAGAGAGGTCGCGAAGTCTGAAGGACGGTCGCTACAACAGTAAGTGAGACAGTATTCTTCATCGTTCTTGTCACCGCAAACCTTACTGGAATTTGGATGATTTGGGTTTCTTTTGTTGCGGTTGTCCTGGTTTGTTGGACCGTCGCTCATGTTGATGTGCGGTCGCTACTGAGGTCGAGTTTGTAATCGCGAACCCTATCGTGATATGGTTTCATCCTTCAATTCAATAGGGCGGTCATCTCCATGGTTTGTACGACCGCTAAATGTGCCATGTTCAACTTATTTGAAACACTCTAATCTTGCAACAAGGTTCTTAAAACACATGTTAAATAAGTCATTCAATTTTAGTTGTCAAGGATCAAAATTGAGATCATTTGGCTAAAAATCTCCCCCATTTTGACTTTGACAATCAAATAGAATGATGATATAAATGGAGGAAAATGTAAATTAAATTGGCTAACAATATGAGCAATCTCCCCTAATTTAAACTTCTCATGTATTGAGGGTTACTATAAAGCTCTTGTAACATCCTCTGACAATTCTTATATAAAAACTATCAGAGAATGTTATTCGATATACTGTCCACATTCCAATAATCCGAATAGAAATTATAAATCAGATAAACTTCATAAGTTCATCAAATCAAATAAATAAATAATACATTTCTTTCATGATACTCATTCACTAGAATCTCAAACTTCATTCTCTAAATACACATATCCTTTTATGTTTACAAATTTATACAATCTCTCAAATATCCAAACTGAAGTATCTATATACATTTTATAACTTATGAATACAATAAACATAAGATCTTCATATGTTCTTATCTTGCTTTGATGTCCTGATACCTGCGTGTCAGAAAAAAATTCTAACATGCTAAGCAAAGCTTAGTGGTACTTGTATACACATATTTATCACTTAATATTAAAGAAATATACTTATGAAAATATAGTAATAACACTTAGTTTTAAGAAGTATTTCAATATATGAATTAATTTCAGTATTAAATCAACATACCATGCTGATTACACAAAATAATAGCTATCCCTGTATAAAAGTTATTATATAATACAATACTTTCGGTACTACAACTTGTCTCGTTAAGAATCATTTTATTTAAGACTTGCTTTCTCATTTGATAACATTGTTCACAATACGCTTATTTTGTTTTTCAATAAGTCTTCCTTTTCAAGTTCACATATAGGATCATTTTATTCAATCTATACTTTTCAGCACTTACATCTAGTACTATACTTTAGAGCACTTTGTATCTCACATCATGATATACACTTTCAATCATTTGATATACTTTGGAGCACTTTGTATCTCACAGCATTATATACACTTTCAATCATTTAATATACTTTGGAGCACTTTGTATCTCACAGCATTATATACAGTTTCAATCATTTGATTAATTCAATACATTGAGCATAACATTTCCATTACGTGCATCACTTTTATATTGTAACACATTACTTCAATTTCAAGTCATTGACTTATATTATTATTTTACATTTCTTTCATTAGTCACAACTATTATGTCCACATATATTTTTATTAATTATGCCCATACATACTAAACTTAGGTCATAGGTTTGGATAACATGTTAGTGTAGCAATCTCAAGAATTTATAATGGCAATTATGCCCACTATCACTGATAACACAATGTGTCCATTAAAGGCACGAGGTGCCCACTATCACTGTGGCTATCCATCCTCTGGTTAGCCATTCAATCCAAAGCTAGATATAAATTTAGTATGATTTGGGCAATTCATTAATTTTGATGAACACTACATTGTTATTTCCTTTCATTGATACTATACTCTTATCAACATTTGGTAGGATATATATGTGTGTCACGTATCTAAAATTTATCACTCGTTTTCAGACATTTAACACATTAACACAAAAGTATGGACTATACACATATTAGTCTCATGTCATTGATTAACACTCACTTGTTTATATAAACACTCACTTGTTTATATTAACACTTGTTTATTTCATTTCACTTTTTTTTTATAGAATCTATTTTTTTTTATTGAAACTGTAATTTTTATAGATAAACTATTTGTAACGGATATATGGAGAACCCATATTATCCGAGTTTACAATGCACTTAAGAAATTTTGGCAAAGAATTAAAAGACAAATAAACAGCATACTCATTCTACAGTCTATGGCAAGGAAATTTGTAGCTTGATTACCCTCCCTGAATGTATGTAGTATAGCCGAGTTTGAACTGTCAATGAAGCTTTTAATGTGGCTGGCCATTGTTGTTGATGTAGAAATCCAGGAGGATGTGATTTGATGATAAACCCATGATGAGTCAGTCTCTATTTCCAGCGGCAAGTAATGTTTCTGAATACACCATTGGATTCCTTCAAAAGCAGCTTGCAATTCAGCTTGGTTGGGATTAGAAGTCCTTAAGAAAATACTGAGACCTGCTATAAAGAATCCATTGCAATCCCTGACAATAGCTCCACCGGTCGCTATATTCATGGTCGCCGAAGCGTCGACATTAAGCTTGAATCTTGGTGAAATTGGTTTACGCCAATATACGAGAGTTGGCTTTAATTTGCATCTTTTGCCAAATTGTTCTGGCAAGAATTCTTGAAATAAAGCCATGAACTTTGCAAATTTGGCAGAGGAATGAGCTACTCCCCAATTAAAAATTGAGGTGAGGATGGACCTAATAATGCTTGGACTATATACCTCCTCGCCACCCAATGTAATTTTATAAAAGGCTAGCCATATGTGATAGAGAATTACCTGAGGAATGAAGGCCATGACTTTGCCCGCCAATGAGTTAGGAGAGAATTGGGACCACCACAACATGAATTCTTGTTTAATTGTGCGCTGGACCGAGGCATTGTATTGCAAAGATTGTTTGAAAATTTGCCAGATTTTCATGGTTTCAGCACAGAGGTAGAACATGTGAGATATAGTAGCTGCAGCAGATAAGCAAAATGGACAGCAGGTGGCCATTTGAATCCCCATCATTTGAAGTCTTTCCGGCAACGGCAGGGCATTGTGCCATAATCTCCACGCAAGTATTGAATACTTGATGGGAATTAATGAGTTCCAAGTCGCTCGCTTTTCCTTTCTCTCACAGCATCATAAATTTCTGCCAAGACAAAGGACTTGGAGCTTGTCTTGTTACTAACCCAATCTCCATTCTCTTGCTGCGTAAAAAGAGAAGAAGCAGTGGTCGAGATCTTGCAAATTCTCTTCCATATAAGGGAGTCAGTTTGCAAAAATTTCATATGACCAGCTCTACCATATTTTTTTCTTCATAATCCTTGCCCAAGGAGTATCTCCCTTTTGATAGTTCAACCAAAGCTTTACTGAGTAGGCTTTTTGCAAAGATACAAGCGATTGGACTCCCATACCACCTTTAGAAGTGGGGGTAGCAGAATTTTTCGAACCTGGCCCAATGATAACGCCGTTCAATACTTGAATGCCAGAAAAAAGAAACAAATTTTTGTTCCAAAGTATCAATAATTTGTTTCGGCAGTTGCATAGCCCCCAATGTATGAATTGGAATTGAACTCAAGACATGTTTAATGAGCAGAAGACGGCCACTAGTTGACAACAACTTTTTCATCCAACCATGAAGTTTTGTATCCAGTTTTTGTAAAAGATATTGACAGTAAGTGGAACGGTTGATGCCTTGATATATAGGGGCCCCTAAGTACATGAAGGGAAGTGAATGCCACTTGATGTCAAGAATCTGTGCTATCTTGTCTATAAAACCATGGCTAGCTTTTTTAGAACAATAGAAAGAACACTTCCTAAAGTTGATGGCTTGACCAGATCCTTGTTGATATGCTGTGAGAAAGGCTCTGAATTGCTTAGCACTTTTAACATCACCATTAAAAAATATGAGCAGATCATCGGCGAAAGCAAGATGAGACATCACCTCACATCCTCTAGCAGTCTTGTATGGAGTTATTTTCCCTCCCCAATTAGTTTGTTTAGCCCTCTTGAGAAACATTCCATAGCTATAATGAACAAATATGGAGAGAGAGGGTCTCCTTGCTTGACACCACGCTTAGGATTGAAAAACCCACAGCTGACTCCATTCACCATAACCGATAATCTTGTAGCTTTGAGATTAGACATTATCAGATTGACAATCTTACTTGAAAACCCGAATTTAAGGAGAATCGACTCAAGGAAGCACCATGAGACTCTGTCAAAGGCCTTAGCCATGTCAAGTTTAATTGCTAAGTTATGTCCCCTAGTATTCTTGTCCATATCATGAACCAGCTCGTTTGCTAATAGAATTTGCTCATGAATTGAACGTCCCTTTAAGAAACCTGCCTGTTCTTGGGAGATTATAAGAGTAAGTAATGGAGCCATTCTATTAGCAATTATTCGGGTACATACCTTGCTAACAAATATAGCCAAACAAATGAGGCGGAATTGGCTGAAGTCTGATGGATGTTGAACCTTCGGCAAGAGAACAATCTGAGCTGCACTAAGTGACTGTGGAATTGGCAGACCAAGGAAAAATTCCTTGACTGCACTGCAAACATCCCAAGCAATGATATCCCAGCATTGCCTAAAGAATGTTCCGTCGAAACCATCCGGACCAAGGGCACTATTAGGATCAAGTTGCCAAATAGCTTCTTTAATCTCCTTGTCATTTGGGATTCGCTCTAAAGCTGCGTTATGAGGTTTTGTGATTACCATGGGAATTACCTCAATGAGAGAGTCAAAAGATCCATGGTTTTCATCACCAAATAGCTTTTGAAAAAATGATATAGCTTCGTTGCTTATTTCTGATTGATCAGATATCCACTTTCCTTCTGAATTTTTTATTATTGATATCCGCTGCAATTTTCTAGATATCTTTACATATTGATGAAAAAACTTGGAGTTAGATTCTCCCTCTGTAAGCCATTTAATGTGAGCTTTTTGTCTCCAAAAGGTTTCCTGTAACTTGTATTTCTGCAAAAGGGAAGCTTGCTTCTTCTGCCATTCGATTCGATTAGTAACCGAAGGATCTGAGACATAAATCCGTTCGGCCTCAACTGCCTCCTTTTCTGCCTCTTCAGTGCCATGAAAAATATTACTGAAAGTGCTTTTGTTCCACTCTCTGATTGAGTTCTTGAGAAGATTAAGCTTTACGAAAAGGCCTTTAATACCACCACCGAAAAAATTAGAATCCCAGCTCCGTCGAACCATAGGCAAGAAGGTGTCATGAGAAAGCCACATATGCTGGAACTTAAATGCTTTTGGAATAGACATATTCGAATTCTGACAAGACAGTAACAATGGGGAGTGGTCTGATGAAGTCTTACCAAGATGACGAATGCTAATATCTGTTCATAAAATGATTCATTAGCCATAATTCAATCCAAGCGCTCCCAGACCCTTCCGGAATATCTAACTCCTGTCCAAGTGAAATCACAGCCCTTGAAAGGAATATCGATAAGGCCACAATCATCCGAACACGTGATAAAGTCTTGCATACTGCTTAAGTATGGAGTGGCATTGCCTTTGTACTCTGTTGGTGATTTAATCACATTAAAATCCCCACCTACAATCCAAGGCCCTGAAATGCACTCTGAGAGGCTAATCAACTTATCCCATAGCATTTGTCTACCCGACCTGGAGTGTTTACCATAGACTGCTAAATAGGTAAAATCTAGAGAAAGAGAATGAAACTGCACTGAGCATGTAAAAACCTGAGACACATCCTGAAAATTCATAAGCTGAACATATTGTTCCTTCCAAACTCTTCACTTCTCATATTTAGGAAGATTTTTTCTAAATATGAGAAGTGTGACAAGTGTATTTTTCCTTGACTTAATAGTCAAACCACTTACAAGAGTTTTGTGATCTACAGGCCTTGACTATTAAGTGTGACAAGTGTATTTTTCCTGAAAACATGAATTCTCATATTAAATACCTTCACTTAATTAAACTTTTAACCATTTCATAAGGATAAAAACATGATCAAACTCTTCACTTCTCATAAATATATCATTATACATAACTCAATCAGGCAATTAAATCATTTAAACTCATAAAAAGTCATATTTTTGCAAAGTATAAATCAAAAGCACATACCTTGTTAATAATCACCACTTTTCCAACTTAATCTTAAGTTTTGATTCAAATCATGGAAAGAAGGAAGAAGAAAGGAGTGAAGATGGTGATGATGGCATGGAGAGAAGAAGGAGATCAGAAATTTCCACACACTTACACATATACACACATATATATATATATAATATTTTTAATCTAGTAAGGGAATGCTCATAATAACTATGGTGCACTCTCATTCTTAACCGTTGATTTTAAATCGAGTTTTAATCTCGTAAAATAGTAAAAATACTCTTTTTAGTAAAGGTTTAAGCTATACAATGTACTATTCTTTACGTATAACATTTATCCACAACACTTTTGTCACTATACACTATGCATTTTTCAATATTTGTTAAAACATTCCTGTTTAACATCTTGACCATTACAGCTCCCCTAAACATATCCATGTATCATGTTTATTTTGGAGTGTATAATGATATAACTTGGCACATTAGTAAAATAACATTCCCATTTGTAATTTCATTTGTATATCTCTCCCCCTTTGTATAAGAACATTTACATATTCTCTCCCCCTTTGTCATAGGCAAAATGCAAAATGTAAGAGAAATATTAAAGAAAATGGTAAGATTATGAACATAATGTGTAATAAACATAATGTTATTAGAAAGAAGGCAGTACAAAGACAATGTAAGAGAGAAAAAAAAAAGCAAAACAACAGAACAAAAACGACAAAAAAAAAGCAAAAAAACAGAACAAAAACAAAAACTGAAAAAGTAAACTAATCAGAATCTTCATCCTCATCTAGCTCTTCTTCTTCTAAAGGAGCTTTTCTCTTATCAAGAGGGACATTGCTGGTAGAGCTAGTGCTGATGGATTCTTCTGCTTCAGGGGGACTCTCTATATGATCACTTATATCCCAATCCTTAAGATTGCATTGAGACAAATTCATTTTGCCTTGCATGTCATAGAGATCATGATGCATATGAGATATAAGGTCAATATTTTTGTTCAAGTGATGGAATCTCTTTAAGACACTTTTCTTGAAGTGAGAGAGTTTCCTGGAAAGAGATTTGATGGCTCTCAAAATGAGTTTTGTAGGAGAGATGGTTTTGGTAGGTTTAGATGAGGAAGCCTTGAGAGGTAGTTCAACAACAACTTCCAAGGAGTCTCCTTCTTCATCAATGGTGTGCCTTGGTTCTTTCTTGTGTCTATCAACAACTCCTCTTTTGCCAAAGTAGTACACATATGTGCCTTCAATCTTCCTTACATAGCCAGCATGTTCCAGATAGTCTATTATTATGGCACTAGAGGCAAGATTGAAAGGGTTTCTCAAGGTAGCAAGGTTAAGATCATTGAGTAAGTTCAGGTGACTAGCTATTTGAGTGATTTGGGAAGATAAGAAGAAAATTCCAGTTCTTGTGACAGCATAGTGATACAATGTGTCAATCAAGAATTTTGTTGTGTTCATTTGGATGTTGTGGGTGAAAGCATATAAGAAGATGAGGTCTCTTTTAGTTACCTTTTCATTCCCATCAGCCCTTTGGTTAATAGTATAGGTTATAATTCTATGAAGCATCCAGTGGGTGAGGGACTTGATGTGTCTAGCTTTTGACTCTTTTTCAAATGAAGTCTCTACAGAAATTTCTTGCCAAAAGGTAGAGAGGGTTTTGGTTGGAGAAGGCTAAATCATTATAGGAGGTGACTCCATCAACAGGAAAGTCCCAAATTTTTCCAAAGTCCTCTAAGGCTATGGCTAGGTATTGGTCAAATAGTTTAAATCTAACCCCATACCACCCTAGTGCAGAATTTGCTCTCTTTTCAATTTGAAAGGACATGAGGAATTCCTTACTTAAAATAGAGTAACCTACCTCATCAGGGAAAATAAATTTTCTCCAGCCAAGAACATCAAGTAGGCTCTCAATCTCTTCCTTAATGTTGAGGACAGAGAGCATCCCACCAAATGGAGATTTGGTTTCTTCAAATTTCTTTCTTTATTAGCATGGCATATCTCACATCTTCCTCAGGGGTTTGGTGGTGAGGTTTATGAATTTTCTCATCTCTTTTAGATTGTGGGGGAGATGGAGGAGCATCTAGAGGTTCACTAATGGTGATTCCTAAAGGTTTCTTTCCTTTCCCTTTCCCTTTGGAAGTAATTTTCTTTTTGGGGGCCATGAGAATTGAAAAAGTAAAAGAAACTTTGAAAACAGAGAGTGTTTGAGAAGGAGATGATCTTGAGAGGATTTGAAGATACAGAGGGAAGTTTGTATGTTATAAGTGATAAAAATCCTATGTAACTGATGTATGATGGTCTTAAATAGAAGAAATTAAGAAAGTAGCCATTTATGACTGTTGAAGGTTGGAAAATCGCGACCTTTCATATTGCCAACGGTTATAAAATTTCGAGTAGAGTGTACAGAGTGCGGTCGCCTATTTGTATAGGCGCGATCGCTAAAGACATTATAGTGACTGCTAGAATAAGTTGCGTGCTCACGAGTGCAGAGAATGTCTGTAACGATCGAAACTGTTCAAATTATTACGATCGCTCAAAGTGTTTCCTGACCGTTCGCTGAAGGATCAATTCAGTTGAATCTGACTGGCAAGATTGAGACCGTAAGAAGCATTGGAATGACCGTAAATATCTCAAAAATGAGAGGAGCAAGAATTGTGAATTGTTATAGTTTTAAACAAAGTGATCAAAGCTGGTGCCTAGAGATTTTTAAGAAACTGTTGTGAATAGACAATATTTTATTCATTCATGGATGTTCCATCAATAATACCTAAATTATGCTTAATGAAGTTAAGCCTATCTTTATTCAAAGGTTTTGTAAAGATATCAGCAAGTTGATTATGTGTATCTATAAACTCTAAAACAATATTTTAGTTTTGTACATTATCCCTCAGAAAATGATGTCTAATGTCAATATGTTTAGATCTAGAGTGTTTGATGGGATTTTTGGACAAGTTGATAGCACTAGTGTTATCATATTTAATGGAAATATTATTAAACACTTTACCATAGTCAAGCAATTGTTGCTTCATCCATAACACTATTGTGTAATAGAAATATACTGCAATATATTCTGCTTCCGCCGTAGACAAGGCTACTGATACTTGTTTCTTACTATGCCATGAAACTAGA
This sequence comes from Garcia nutans, assembly GCA_947685225.1. NCBI lineage: Eukaryota > Viridiplantae > Streptophyta > Magnoliopsida > Malpighiales > Euphorbiaceae > Garcia > Garcia nutans. Next base: position 22,153,201 of record CANTUV010000005.1, read on the forward strand.
CAATTGCTAAGAAAGTGACATGCTCATGTTGTGCTTTTTCTATCCAAGATACTGCTAGCATAATCCATATCTAAAAAACCTAAGATATGAAATGATGTGTTTCTAGGATACCAAAGACCTAAATGTAATGTACCGTTTAAGTATTTCAAAATTCTCTTAGTAGCATTCAAGTGTGATTCTTTAGGACAAGTTTGAAATCTAGCACAAAGACATACACTATACATTATATTAGGTCTAGAAGCAGTTAAGTAAAGTAGTGATCCGATAATACCTCGATATTTCTTTTCATCTACTGCTTTACCATTTTCATCTTTACCCAATTTCAAGGATGTGCTCATAGGAGTCTTGCTAGTCATGTAGCCATCCATTCCAAATTTCTTGATAAGTTCCTTTGTATATTTAGATTGGTTAATGAAGATTCCATCTTTGCATTGCTTGATTTGCAGTCCAAGGAAGAACTTGAGTTCACCCATCATGCTCATTTCAAATTCCCTAGTCATACAACAAGCAAATTCTTTGCACAAGGTTTCATTAGTAGCTCCAAATATTATGTCATCCACATAAATTTATACAATTAAAATGTTATGTTTGTCCTTTTTAACAAAAAGAGTTGTGTCCACTTTTCTTTTTGAAAAACCATTTTCAAGTAAATATGCACTAAGTCTATCATACCATGCTCTTGGTGCTTGTTTCAATCCATATAAAGCTTTGGTAAGTTTGAAAAAATGATTTGGAAAATTGTAGTTTTCAAAACCAGGAGGCTGTTCAACATAAACTTCTTAGTTTATAAATCCATTTAGAAATGCACTTTTAACATCCATTTGAAAGAGTTTAAAATTCATGTGACATGTAAAAGCAAGTAAAATTCTAATAGCTTCTAATATGGCTACAGAGGCAAATGTTTCATCATAGTCAATGCCTTCTTCTTGATTATAGCCTTTGACTACCAATCTTGCTTTATTCCTAGTGATGTGACCATTTTCATCAAGCTTATTTCTATAGACCCATTTGCATCCTATGATTGAATGATCTTTAGGTCTAGGAGTGAGTTCCCATACATTATTTCTTTCAAATTGATTAAGTTCATCTTGCATTGCAATCATCCAAATTTCATCATTTAGAGCCTCCTCAATGTTCTTTGGCTCAATTTGAGAAACAAAAGAAAAATTAACATCTATATGATTAATTTTAGATCTAGTAATTACTCCCTTAGATGTTTCACCAATGACGAGTTCGTTAGGATGATCTTTCTTGTATTGCCAATCCTTAGGTAGATCTTGAGTCTTTTCTTTAAGTTCATTGTGATTGATCCTTGGAGCATCAATAGTTTCTTGTGGTTCAAGAGTACTTGCAAGGTCATCAGAAGTACTACCTTTCCTTTGATCAAGTTTAGATGATTCAACAAATACAACATGCATTGATTCTTCAACTACTAGAGTTTTCTTATTAAATACTCTATATGCTTTGCTAGATGATGAGTATCCTAGGAATATGCCTTCATTCGATTTGGATGAAAATTTTCCAAGATTTTCCTTGGTGTTTAATATGAAGCATTTGCATCCAAATACTCTAAAATATGCAATTCTGGGAATTCTTTCATTCCATAGCTCATAAGAAGTTTTATTAATTAAAGGCCTTTTGTAAACATGATTTGCAATGTAACAAGCGGTATTAACGGCTTCCACCCAAAAATAAGATGGTAATTCATATTCATTGAGAATTGTTCTAGCCATTTCAACTAAGGTTCTATTTTTCCTTTCAACCATACCATTTTGTTGTGGAGTTCTAGGAGCAGAAAAATTATGTGAAATGCCAAGTTCATTACAAAAACTTTCAAAATTTTCATTCTCAAATTCTTTGCCATGATCACTTCTAATAGATGTGATCACATATCCTTTTTCATTTTGAACACTTTTTGCAAACGTTTTGAAGTAATTAAAAGCTTCATTCTTTTGAGCTAAGAAATTAACCCATGTGAATCTAGAGTAATCGTCAACAAGAACAAATGCATATAACTTGCCACCTAGGCTTGTAACTCTATTTGGTCCAAAGAAATCCAAATGAATGAGCTCTAAAGGTCTAGAGGTACTTATAACATTTTTTGATTTAAATGAGCTCTTATGTTGCTTACCAAGTTGACAAGGTTCACAAGTTCTATCTTTGTCATATTTTATTTTAGGGAGACCATCAACTAGGTTTTCATTACAAATGCATTTTAATTGATCCATGCTTGCATGTCCTAGTCTTCTATGCTATAACCATGCATCATTATTAGTAGAGATTAAACATTTAAACACATTATTGGAATGAATGTCAATTTTATATGTGTTGTTTATTTTAGTTCCTTTAAATATAATAACACCATTTGAATTAGTGATCTTGCATCCTTTGGAATAAAAATTAACAATGTGTTTTCTATCACATAATTGACTAACACTTAGTGAATTATGTTTCAAACCATCAATAAGCCATACATCTTCTATCAAGTCTTTACCAAGTATTCCAATGGAGCCAACACCAATAATTTTACCTTTAGCATTATTTCCAAAAGTTACATTACCTCCAAGTTTGTATGTAATACTTGTAAAAAGCTTTACGTTCCCGATCATATACCTTGAGCACCCACTATCTACAAGCCATGTGCTTTCGTTGATAGTAGATTTTAGGCATACCTACAAGGCAATAGTAGTTATCTTTTCTTTGGTACCCAAATGAAGTTGGGTCCTTGATGGTTAGCAATAGAGGCATCTTTTAACTTGAGATGAGCCTTTCTAATATGACAAAAAAAATGCTTTTATGTCCAAATTTCATGCAATATGTACATTGCCACAATGTTTTATATTTTTGCACTTTCTTATTCATAATCCATGTATTATGCATACAACTACAAGTATGTGATTGCTTTTGTGCATGTTTAGTGTATATAAATGCATGATTACTTTTTGTGAACTTAGCTCTATTTCCTAGTGAGCCATGAATAGTTTTTTTGGAAGTCATAGACTTGGTGTGAGCAGCTTTGTTCTTAACAAAATCAACATTAGAGATTCTAGTTGTAGAGGCTTTTACAAATGTTGGTGTGCTAAGTGTAGTGTTGGTTGAGCCATTGAATCCTAGTCCATATTTTAAGGAAGGTGATCTTTGGCTACCAATTAATGTGTCTAAGGCTTTTTTTTCCTTTATGAAATCTTGAAATTGATTCTTTTAGTTCATGCTTCAGAATTTCATTATCTTTAATAACTTTTTCTAACTCATGTGAGTTTTTATTTAACTCTTTTATTGAATTCATCAAGTGTTCATTTGAGGTTTTCAATTCTAGGGTAAAGTTCTTTAAGCATATAAAATCCTTTTCTAACTTAGAACTCTTTTTCTTTTAGAGCATCATTTTGGAAAAATATTTTTCTATTTTAAAGTTCATGTGCTCAATCAAATCACTATCATCTAGGTCATCAATATCATCATGTGCTATTAGATTCAAGGATTGAGTACTTACCTCATTGGAGTCATCTTCAATAGCCATGAGACATAGGTTTGCAATTCCTTCTTCTTCTTCTTCTTCTTCTTTTTCTTCTTCTTCCTCGCTTGAAGAAGAGTCATCCCATGTGGCTTTGAGAGACTTTTTCTTTTCTTTGTCCCATTTCCTTTTGTTCTTTACTTTGAATCAATCCGATTTGATGTGACCAGATTTACCACATTCATAGCACTTTACCTAATTTTTCTTTTCTTTATCTTTGAAGGAGGATTTAGGAATTGTACTTTTGTTAGCTTGTAATCTTTTCTTTCTTTTCCAGTCACTTATTCTTTTTGAGAACATTGTCATTTCTTCTTCATCATCAGTACCTTCGTTGCTTGAGCTCTCAACTTCTTTGATTGCTTTAAGAGCAATTAGTTTTCCCTTTTCTTTCTCACCTTGATCTTCTTCTTTTTCACTGTGTAGCTCAAATGTGAGTAGTTTTCCCACATGTTCATCAGTTCTCAATGTGCTAAGATCATGAGCTTCTTCGATGGATGATACTTTTGATTCAAAGTTCTTTCTAGCTCTTAGGGCTCTCAAGATTTTGCTGTTTATATCACCTTGATCATATATCTTGCCATACTTCTTTAGCTCATTGACAATAGCAAGCAATTGATTCGACATGTCGGTGACATTTTCATTTGGTTTCATCTTGAATAGCTCATACTAATGAACATGCATTTGCTTCTTGGTGAATCTCACTTGAGTCGTACCTTCATGATAGTTTTCAAGTGTCTTCCAAATGCAATGTGCACAAGTTAAGTGTTGAACTCTTCCACCTTCTTCTCTTGAGATGGAGTTCATCAAGATGGAAGCGGCTCTATTGTTCTTGAATCGATCTTTAACATTGGCAATTGACCATTGTGCTTTGGGAAGAGGAACTTGAATACCATCAACCTCATGAGTAGGAGGTTTCCACTCACTTTCCATAAAATCCCATAGCTCAATCCCTTCACTATCAAGAAACAAATACATTTTGTGTTTCCAATAGGAATAATCCATTCCATCAAAATAGGGTCTAAGGATAGTGTTAAGATTTCCATGAGAGGTTGAGTTTAATGAAGAAGTAGTTGCCATAGTGGATCAAATTTCACAGTTAAGTTTAAGAAATTTCAAGCTCTGATACCAATTATTGTCCCAAGATGGCAACCAAGAGGGGGGGGGGGGGGGGGGGGGGGGGGGGGAGGGGTGAATTGGTTTTCTTGAGGAATGATGACAAATTAAAAAACTCAACAAACAAGAAATGTAGAAGACATAAATGGTTGAGTAGTGAGTAGAAGAAAGAACACACAAGATTTATAGTGGTTCGGATTTTCCCTAATCCTACATCCACTTCCTTAACAACTTGTTAAGGTTCCACTAACTTTGATGTTTTATAAGCTTACTTCCAACTTTGGTGTTTTTACAAGTTCACACCCAACTTGACAAGTGTTTTCCTAAGGCTAATAGTCAAACCACTTACAAGAGTTTTTCTCAGGCTCACTCTCACAACCTAAGTGTTTCCAAGCTGACACTCAAACTTTTACAATGGCATTTTTAATGCTTACACCAAACACTCATTACAATTCAAATGATAATTGTAGCAATAAAAGAAAATATGTTGCTTGGCTATATAATTTAGAAAAATCTCTATTTTCTTAACAGAATAATAATGTATTTATAGCCAATGTGGTCTAACTAGCCGTTATAGATAGTGAGAAATAAGTCTTGGTATTTTAGACCTTGTTAATAGACTGTTCGAAGCAGTTAGCGGTCGTCCTTGATACTAGAACAGTCGCTGCATTGTCTCACGTGGTCGCCATTAGATAAGGGGCGATTGTTGCATTCAAAATTGCTTCAACAGTCGAATTTAAGTGCTCTACTGCTGGAATCTTGCCCATGCTGTGGTAGTCTGGACAGTCGCGCATACACTATGAGCGGTTGCCCTTTTTGAAAGCTTAAGTGGGTTTATAACGGTTATTACAAGTGGCATTCTTTAACTGGAAAAAATAAAATTCCGCCTAAATATGAATTTCACGGTCGCCCTATGTGCCAATTAGCAATCGAATTGAAAGACTCGCGTCCAACTTCTGGGCTCACCTAAGGACGTGAACAATACTGTCAGTTTGAGTAGTTTTCTCTTGAATCAGCAGAGCGGTCGCAGAGTCTGAAGGATGGTCGCTACAACAGTAAGTGAGACAGTATTCTTCATCGTTCTTGTCATCGCGAACCTTACTGGAATTTGGATGATTTGGGTTTCTTTTGTTGCAGTCGTCCTGGTTTGTTGGATGGTTGCTCATGTTGATGTGCGGTCGCTACTGAGGTCGAGGTTGTGACTGTAAACCCTACTGTGATATGGTTTCATCCTTCAATTCAATGGGGCGGTCATCTCCAAGGTTTGTGCGATCACTAAATGTGCCATGTTCGACTTATTTGAAACACTCTAATCTTGCAACAAGGTTCTTAAAACACATGTTAAATAAGTCATTCAATTTGAGTTGTCAATGATTAAAATTGAGATCATTTGGCTAACGTATATAAACATATATACAATCCATATCACAAAATTTTATTCAAAACTTTTCATAGTTTACAACACTCCCACATATATAAACATAATATACATAGATATGACATGTTTCATAAAATAAAATGTATACATGTTCGCAGCTGGTTTTGATCCCGTGGTAGCCAATCTCACTTCAGAAATAATCTACTCAAGTCTAGACTTGACCAGGTCTAGATGAACTCTCCGAATCCACCAGATCAACCATGTCACTTGCGCTATGAATTTCAATAGTGCTAAACTAAAAGCCCACTGATATATACTTTGATAAAAATAAAAATTTAAAGAAGACAATGCATAATGCCATTTTATTAAACTCTACAATGTGACATGCAAATCCATTTTAGATCATATATTTACTGTTCTTTTTAAATAATCACATTAATACATTCACACGCATTGGGCCCAAATGACCTTATATAATATTCAAATTTCAGAGTTATTATTTTGGTCTATTTTGACACTCAGTGTCTAGCCCATAGGCAGAAAATAATGGCTCTCGACATCTAGCCCGAAGGTACTCAATAGAATGATGACGATCAGCGTCTAGCCCGAAGGCAAATTATAGGCTTGCCACCAAACACAAAACTCTAAAATTAAATAGTATATTAGACAACACACAAATAATGTATATTTTTACAATCTATTTTCTTATCATATTATTTCTTTCTCATTTTCCTCATTCATAACTATACAAAATCACTTTAATTCAACATATCTTTTCACTTTTTAACAATATATGCCATTTTGCATCATAATAATATTGCCCAAACATTTTAGGCTATTCTCCCATAATTCAAATCTAGCACATTTTATTCATTTTAGCCATTAATAATGGCTTTTTATAATGCACCTTATGCATACACATTACTTAACATCTAATATTACAATTCATATGAATTTTCAAATGATCAAGTAGCTTAACATATTTTCCATTTAAATTGTGTTAAGCCAAAACTAATTGCAAATACTTTTAAACTATCAAAGCATGTAAATACCTTACTCCAACACCCAAATCCAAGCTAAAATGCTCACACTTCCCAACTTTTCAATAAGTCCTTCACTACTAAGGTTGGATAAATTGCTTCTACTCAATGCCTCTTCAAAATGTGAATAATTACAATTATTTAGAATCACATTCTAAGGCATTTCAACCATTAAACACTAATTAAACAACATTCCCACTAATTTCCCAAATTTTGCCCTAACTCACTTTGATTCTAGAATTTCATTCTAATCAATTCCAATTTGTGTTTCAAGTTCATTTCTATCATTAAAAGTATATTATAACATGATATAAACAATGTAATTCCATTAACAACAAATCTTTAACAATGTTTCCCAAAAACTCTAACTTTTCTTAATTTTGTATTTTCATTTTACTCAATTCCAAATGGTCATTTAAGTTCATTTTCAACATTAGGATCATTTAATAACATAATTTAAACTATAAAATCCAATGGATACCCATTCTTTAACCATACCCTTCTATGACCCTAAATCATCACTACTTATCTCAAACTCAATCTTAACTTGATCTAATCCATCATTTAACTATATAACTCTTATTTTATCACCAAAATAACATCTTCCATATGCATTTAACAAATTAAAACTCACTCCATCAAAATCTCATTTCTCACATAACCTTAAATCTCTATATAATTTAAAAATAAGGCAAGAAAGCTTACCTTTAGATGGAGCAACCTAAAATTCACCCCAAAACCCTTAGAAAACTTAAAGAATTTGAGGTAGGAAGAAGAAAAAATCTCTCCTTTCATCCATGGTGAATTTTGGATTTGAGAGAAGGAAGAAGAAGAAGATGGAACTTTTTAATTTTTTCTTTTTACTTCACTTCATTTCTAACTATATATATATATATAATATTTTATTATTTTAATTAATTAATTAATTAATTTAAAATTATAATTTTTATCTTCCATTCCTAATTATTTTATTATATTTTTTTAACTTTTAACTTTTAACCTTTTACCAAATTACCCTTTGACTTTACTATTTAATTTGACTTTTGTATATATTATATATAATCAATATATATCTCACATATACATTTGTATTTATCACTCCAAAACCTTCAATTATCCCTCTAATTATTTATTTAAATAATTTAATTTAATTTTTATAAATTAACAGATGTTACATTGCCTCAGTCGCTTCCTCCACCAGATATTTCCGTTATCCTTTCAGTCATGTCATCTTCACTTTTTTCATGGGTGTCTTGTTCTCTTAGACTCACCTTGGTCCAATTAGCTAAGCATGCTTGAGCTTCTAAGGATTTTGGAGTCATTTTAGATCGTCTCTCATCTAATATATTACCTCCTTGACTAAAAACTTATTCTATAACAACTATTGAAACCAAGTTGGTATTGTCTAACAATTAATGAGAGTGTTGAAAATGTATTTGTATGTCGACGCCACCAATTAAGAATAGGGAAATTTGCCCCTTCACTACTATCACCAAACTCAAAAACATATGTTAGATATATATCAAAATCAAAACTATCACTCATTGACCCTTTAGGCCTTTTTTTTTCCTTTGTGCTATGAGACGATCACCTATTTTTATTTTCTCTTGATTCTTTTGTGATTCACTAGAATGAGAGGATTGGCTAACTATTTAGTGACCATGAGAAAAACAAAATTTAGTATGCTATCATTTTTTGAACTTTGAGAATTATTTTAGAAATATCGACTTTATCATTACCTTCAACATTTAAATAAGAATAATAAAGAGATAAATAATCATATAAACCATCTAATTTACATCTAGAATAAAAAATAATTGAAACAAGATAAATTAGTGGAATATTTTTAAAATAACCTAACCATTTTTTCTTCATACTAAAAATGCAATCCTTTAAAACATTATCATTATCATGCTCACTTAATTCACCAATAATATTAAGACATTCAATAAAAAATAAATGACTTGTAGGATAATAAATGTAACACTCTTATATCTCATATACGCATAATACACACACACACCCAGTATATGTAAAACAAGCATATATGGTATAAAAATGTCACAATCTGGTTTAATAACAATTTTCATATTTCGTCAAAATATTTATATTTATACAAGCATGTATATATCAAAATACATAAAACCTCACACTACTCCATTTTTAAAGACATTCTTTATAATTTACAATATATACATACTCCCAAAACATAATATGATATACAAAATATTAAAATACACTATAATGTAAAATATATACATGCTGGCAAACTGGCTCTGATCTTGATGTAACAGAAATGCTTCAAGCTCAACAAATGCAAGCCTAGACCCTAACCTGGTCTAGTAGAACTCTCCGGCTCTACCGGATCACCCCTGTCACCTGCGTGATGAGTTACAATCATGCTAAGCTAAAAGCCTAGTGGTATAAATTTTGATAATAATTAGACTTTAAAATAATACCGATGCATAATGCTTATATGCTATTTCACAATGTGGCATCCAAGCTCACTTCCAAACATATTCATTCAATAATTCACACAAACACATAAACAAGCATGGGCCCAAACAACTAATACATTATTCAAGGTTCTAGAGTTACTATTTTGATCTATAATGACACTATGTGTCTAGCCCCGAAGGCAAATCAAGTAATGCTCAAAAGCTAGCCTCAAAGAAAAATTATATCACAGTGACGCCAAGCGTCTAGCCCAGAAGGTAAATGTTAAGGATAACCTCATAGGCATGCCGCCAAACACAAAACTCTGAAAATTGAATAACATACTAGGCACACAATTAATTTACATTTTCCATTATCAATTCCTTTCTCATTTTCCCATTTTCTCATTCATATCATTGACATCACATTTCAATATAGGATATTTCATAACGAAACCACATTACCCAAAACACTTTGGGTCATTTTCACATTTTGCACATAATTCACATTTTAATCAATCTAGCCATTAATAATGGCTTTTCATAATGTATTTAATGCAAACATAACAATTTGCATGTCACAACACAATGTTTATACATCAAGTAGCTTAACACATATTTCATCTAAAATGTGTTAAGCGTAATTTAATGCCAACATATCAAATTTATCAAAAGTTTGTACTTACCTTAGAAAGCACGCCAAAACAAGCTTCAAAACTCCCTCCAACCTTCTCTTTCAAGTTGCTCTTCAACATTAGGGTTGGGCAAACTACTTCCTCTCAATGCCTATACCAAATGTGATCATAAACAACCATTTAATATCATATTCTAAGGCATTCTCAACATCAAACCATTTAAATAGGAATTACAAATGAAAGACAAAGAAAAGAGTTATTTAGACAATATTCTCAAGTGACACGCCCAACAACACGGGCGTGTTAATGACCGTGTCATTAACCCACTTTCACAAAAGCTTTGACACGTCCAACGACACGGGCGTGCTACTGGCCATATCAATTATCTTGCCTCATAATAGCTACGACATGCTCAGAGACATAACTGTGTTACTGGTCGTGTTATCAAAGTTGAAACTTAGCACCATTGACAAGCTCAATGACATGGCCGTGTCAGGCAAAATTCCTGCATTTCGCACACTCTACCATTTCAATGCAACCACCTCCAAACTCAACTTAAATTGAACCATTTCTTCAATCCAACCTTAAAATCATTATTAACTACTCAAAACCAACTTCATACATACCCAAAATAAGCTATTAAAACATGCTAATACATAATCACAAAATCCACATATCAAATTCTTCCATAGAATTCCAAAGAACTTGCAAATTTGATAAAGAAAATTACCAATTGATGAAGAATCCTCAAAAACTCCACTTGAATCCTTGAAATCCTTTCAATCCTTGGTGTATGGAAGAAGAAAATTGCTCCCCTTACTCTCTCTCCCTAGCTCACGTTCAAAGAAGAAGAAGAAGAAGAAGGAAAAAGAAATCTCTTCTCTTTCCATCCATCCTTTTCTATATATATATATATATAATAAGTCACTATGCATCATTTCTTTATTATTATTATTATTATTATTATTATTATTATTGTTAATCAATTAAAATCAACTTTTCCTACAATTAATTATACAATATATATGTGATGTATATCTTAGATATATATATATCTCATATATGTCATGTTTACTTCAAATATATTTCAAATATACATTCTATTTTATCACTTAAAATCCTCTCATTTCCATTTAATTCATTCATTTAATTTATTCAATTTAATTTTAATTTTTTTATTTAAATTTTCAAAAATTATGGATGTTGCAATTCTCTCCCCCTTAAGAAAATTTCGTCCACGAAATTACCTGCTATCAACTCTGGAACAACTGGGGATACGGACTCTGCATCAACTACTCACTCTCCCATGTTGCCTCCTCCATGACATGATTCTTCCAAAGGACTTTTGCAAGTGTCACTTTCTTATTTCTTAACTCTTTTACCTCTCGTGCCAAAATCGCTACTGGTTCTTCTTCATAAGTCAGATTTGGGCTCACCTCAATAGACTCCACTGAAAAAATATGAGATTGATCTGATCTGTACCTCCGAATTATAGAGACATGGAAGATATTATGTATCTAGTCTAACTTAGGTGGCAAAGCCAACCTGTAAGCTACTAGACCAACTCTCTCTAGAATCTTATATGGTCATATGAAACGAGGACTCAACTTCCCTTTGCGACCAAATCTCAAAATCTTCTTCCACAGAGACACTTTCAGGAACACTTTATCTCCCAACACTGAACTCTATATCATTCCTCTTCAAATCCGCATAAGATTTTTGTAGGTCTGAAGTTACTTTCAGACGACCATGAATTAATTTCACTTTCTCTTTTGTTTTCTTAATCAAATCAAGACCAACCAGTTTACCTTCTCTAACCTCATTCTAACACAAAGGTGTCGTGCATCTCCTGCCATACAATGCCTCATAAGGTGCCATCCCAATACTGGACTGATGACTGTTGTTATATACAAACTCAATCAATGGCATGAATCTTTCCTAGCTCCCTGTGAAATCAATGATACAACTCCTCAACATATCCTCTATAATCCGTATCACTCTCTCTGACTATCTATCTATCTAAGGATGGAAAGTAGTACTAAAATGAAATTGAGAACCCAATATATCCTACAAAATCCTCTAAAATCTCGACATAAATTGGGGATCTTAGTCCGATACTAAAGAAACTAGGACTCCATGTAATCTCACTATCTCACTGATATATAGCTCAACCAACCTCTCAAGTGAATAATCCATCTGAACTGGAAGAAAATGAGATGTCTTCGTCATCCAATCAACAAAAACCCAGATTGCATCATGCTTCTTCTGGGTCAAAGGCAATCCAATCACAAAATCCATCGTCACTCGCTCCCATTTCCACTCTGGTACTGACAATGGCAGAAGCAACCCTGAAGGAACTTAGTGTTCAACTTTCACTCTCTGGCAACTGAGACATCTGGATACAAATTCTGCTATGTCCCTCTTTATACCTAACCACCAATAATGTTGTTTCGAATCTTGATACATCTTGGTACTACCAGGGGGCATAGCATAAACTGATTGATGTGCTTCCTCTAATATCATCTTCTTCAATCCTGCATCGTCAAGAATGCATAACCTACCTCTATACCATAGACTGCCATCATCTCTGATATGAAAGTCTTGACTCTCCCCCTTTTGGCAATCTAACACAATCTTCTAGATTTTCTCATCTACCAACTGGGCTTCCCTAACTTGATCTAATAACATTGGTCTCAATTCATTTGAGCCATCAATGCACCATCATCACAAGACTCAAAAGTAGCATGCAACGCTCTCAACTCAATAAGCAACAAGAGCAAATAAATAGTCAAACCTGCCAAAGACTTCTAACTTAAGGCATCAGCAACAATATTTTCCTTGCCATGATGATAATCAATCAAACAGTCGTAGTCTTTAATAAATTCTAACCATCTTCTCTATCGTAGATTCAGCTCTCTTTGAATACCTAAATACTTCAAACTCTTATGGTCAGTATAAATGAAACACTTCTCCCTATACAAGTAATGTCACTAAATCTTCAATGCAAAAACTATGGCTGCTAACTCCAAATCATGAGTCAGGTAATTTAGCTCATGTGACTTCAACTATCGAGATGCATAAGCAATGACTCTATCTTCCTGCAATAGAACATAACCTAAACCACTATATGAAGCATCACTGTATATCACATATGGTTTACCTTCTACAAGAAGAGTAAGAACATGAGCCTGAGTTAACATCTCTCTCAGCTGATCAAAACTCGCCTGATATCGATCTGTCCACATAAATCTAACTCCCTTCTGAAGTAATATGGTGAGTGGTGTAGCTATCATAGAAAACCCTTCACAAATTGATGATAATAGCCTGTCAAACCCAGAAAACTTCTAACCTCTATCACAGTCTTTGGTGGACTCTATTTCAATATAGCCTCAACTTTACTCAGATCAAATCTAATACCCTCTGCTAATACTACATGGCCGAGAAAAGTTACCTGATTGAGCCAGAATTCACACTTAGATAACTTAGCATACAATTGCTTCTCTCTCAAAGTCTATAATATAATCCATAGATGCCTATCATGATCCTCCTCATTACTCAAACACACCAAAATCTCATCAATGAAGACCACCATAAATTGATCTAAGTATGGTCTAAACACCCTATTCATCAAATCCATAAATGTTGTTGGTGCATTCGTCAATCCAAAGGGCATCACCAAAAACTCATAATGCCCATACCTCGTGCGGAAGGCTGTCTTGGGTATATCCACATCTCTAACTCTTAATTAATGGTACCCTAATCTCAGATCAATCTTAAAGAATACTGTTGCTCCCTTCAACTGATCAAAGAGATCATCTATTTGAGATAATGGATACTTATTCTTAATGGTGACCTTATTCAACTGTCTGTAATCAATACATAATCTCAAGATTCCATCCTTCTTCTTTACAAACAAAACAGATGCTCCCCACGAAGACACACTAGGGCGAATAAATCCTTTATCAAGTAACTCTTACAACTGCACCTTCAACTCCTTGAATTCTGCAGGTGCTAGCCGATAAGGGGTAATAGAGATGGGAGTGGTACCAGGCAACAAATCAATACCAAACTCCACCTCTCTCTCAGGAGGTACCTTGGGCAACTCATTAGGAAAAATATCTGGAAACTCAGCAACTATAGGTATACTGTCAAGCTGGTACCCCACTACTCTGTTATCTACAACATGAGCAAGATATGCCTCACATCCCTTTCGAATCATTTTCCTAGTTGATACAACTAAAATAAACATGGATGAAAGATGTCTATGCTCACTAGATACCACCACATCTCTACCATCACGTGTTCTCAAGGTAACACATTTTCGCTGACAGTCTACTATAGCCCCATGTCTAGATAACCAATCCATGCCCAGAATCAGATCATACTCCTTAAAAGGTATCTCAATTAGGTCACCAGGAAACTCCTCATCCTAAACAAGAATCGAACTATCTCGGTGCACCTTGCTAGCCACAACACTATGCCTTAAAAGATTTGTAACCAAAATATCAAATCCTACGGACTCAGAATGCAAATCACTCACGGGCAATATGGATGCACTAATATATGAATGTGTCGACCCAGGGTCTATCAATGCAAGAACTGGAGTACCAAATAAAATAAAAGTACCGGTTATAACAGCTGAAGCATCTGGCTGCCTCTGCATCACATAAACATGCCGTGATGGCCATGTATTCTTTGGTCTACTTCCTACTATAGAACCTCCTCTCTGACCAGACCCTAACCTACTACCTCTACCAAAACCTCTGCCATCGTGATGACACTGTGTCTAGAACCTACTGTATCTGTTTGTCTATCATTTAGTGACTCTAGACAATCTTTGAGAAAATGGTCTGGTGATCCACAACTATAACACATTGCTAGTACACCTGTCTGCCAACAAATACCTCCATGTGCCCTACCACAATGAATACAGGCAGGTTGAGTAGGCCTATAAGTCACTGGGGTCAGAGCACTAGCCACTGAGGTTGTAGGTCTTTGTCTCTGCTATTGTGTTGACTTGCTAGGCTGCCCCTGACTCCTATTGAACCTCTGAGGATATCCCCCTCGGCCTCTCTTTGATGATGAAGACCCTGTCTCACCCTAGGGTCTCCTAGCTTTGCTCTCCTCTACTCTAGCTGCTGCTGCAAGTCTCTATGCTCTCTCTACACTCATGGCAGCTGCAACCAACTGAGAGAAATCCTAATACCCAAAATCTACCACTAAACACATGATAGAGGGTCTCAGCCCCTCCTCAAACCTCTGATATTTGTCAAACTCATCTGATATAATCCCTTTAGCATACTGGCTTAGCATGCTAAACTCAATCTCATACTCAGTCACTGTCTTGGTTACCTCAAACTCAAGAACTCCATCTTCTTTGCACCCTTCTACTCCCTCGGAGTATACTTCTTTTTGAATTTCCATAGGAAATTGGCATAGGTCAAAACTGGTGAATCAGTTGTACCATGGGAAACCGTCTTCAACCATTCATAAGCATCGCTCTGCAGAAGTGATCTAGCATAATCAAACTTCCCCTCTGGACTAGCCTATAGCTAAATGAATACTCTCTAGACCCTGTCCAGCTATTACTCTACCACAGCAAGGTCTATAGCGCCAACAAAATCTGTGGCTTCAAATTTTCTCAGCTTATCATACTTCCGCATCGACAACTGCTGTTGCGGCTATTGAACTGGAGCCTACCTCAATAACTCAACCATACGCCATACCCAGCCTGGCGTAATCTCCTCAGCTGCTGGTCCAATAGGCACAGAAGTAGATGCCTCACCAGCAGACTCAACACTAGCTCCAACTTTACCCTCATCAGGAGCAAGACTCTCAGCACTACCCTCAGCAGATCGGTGTGTCCTAGATGCCATAACCACCTATTTCTGTAAATAGAACAGAAATTACCACATCAAAAATCAAAAAGTGCCAGTGCCAATGCATGTATCACAATTGAAAATCATATTTAAAATCCCCATTTTCTCTCTCTAACAACCCACCTAGGTCGAGAATCTCAAACCTAGGCTCTGATACCAAAATAAATATAACACCCTTATACCCCATATACATATAATACACACACATCCAGTATATGTAAAACACGCATATATGGTATAAAATGTCACAATTCGGTTTAATAACAATTTTCATATTTCCTCAAAACATTTATTCTTATGCAGGTATATATATATGTATATATATATCAAAACACATAAAACCTCACACTAATCCATTTTTAAAGTCATCCTTTATAATTTACAATATATACATACTCCCAAAACATAATATGATATACATAATGTTAAAATGTACTATAATATAAAATATATACATGCTGGCAAAATGGCTCTGATCTTGATGTAGCAGAAATGCTTCAAGCTCAACAAATGCAAGCCTAGACCTGACTTGGTCTAGTAGAACTCTCCGTCTCTATCAGATCACCCATGTCACCTACGCAATGAATTACAATCGCGCTAAGCTAAAAGCCTAGCGGTACAAACTTTGATAATAATCAAACTTTAAAACATTGCCAACGCAGAATGCTTAGATGCTATGTCACAATGTGGCATCCAAGCTCACTTTCAAACATATTCATTCAATAATTCACACAACAAAACTAATACATTATTCAAAGTTCCAGAGTTATTGTTTTGGTCCATAATGACACCATGTGCCTAGCCCCGAAGGCAAATCAAGTAATGCTCAAAATCTAGTCCCGAAGGCAAATTATATCACATTGATGCCAAGCATCCAGCCCCGAAGGAAAATATTGAGAATAACCTCATAAGCATGCTGCCAAACACAGAACGCTGAAAATTGAATAACATACTAGGCACACAATTAATTCTCATTTTCCATTATCATTTCCTTTCTCATTTTTCCATTTTCTCATTCATATCAATGACATCTCATAACACAAACACTTTGGGTCATAATGAAACCACATTACCCATTTTCAACATAGGATATTTCATAACGAAACCACATTACCCAAACATTTTGGGTCATTTTCACATTTTTTACATAGTTCATATTTTATTCAATCTAGCCATTAACAATGGCTTTTCATAATGCATTTAATGCAAACATAACAATTGCATGTCATAACACAATGTTCATGCACCAAGTAACTTAACACATTTTTCATCTAAAATGTGTTAAGCCCAATTTAATGCCAACATATCAATTTATCAAAAGTTTTTACTTACCTTAGAAAGTACTCCAAAACAAGCTTCTAAACTCCCTCCAACCTTCTCTTTCAAGTTGCCCTTCAACACTAGGGTTGGGCAAACTACTTTCACCCAATGCCTATACCAAATGTGATCATAAACAATCATTTAATATCAAATTCTAAGGCATTCTCAATATCAAACCATTTAAATAGGAATTATAAATGAAAGACAAAGAAAAGAGTTATTTAGACAATATCCTCAAGTGACACGCCCAACAACACAGGCGTGTTAATGACCGTGTCATTAACCCACTCTCATAGAAGTTTTGACACGACCAATGACACGGGTGTGCTACTAGCCGTGTCAATTATCTTGCCTCATAGTAGCTATGACACGCTCAGAGACATGGTTATATTACTGGACATGTCATCAACATTGAAACTCAGCACCGTTGACATGCCCAACGACATGGCCGTGTCAAGCAAAATTCCTGTATTTCGTACACTCTACCATTTCAATGTAACTGCCTTTAAACTCAATTTAAATTCAACCATTTCTTCAATCCAACCTTAAAATCATTATCAACTACTCAAAACCAACTTCATAGATACCTAAAATAAGTTATTAAAACATGCTAATACATAATCCCAAAATCCACATATCAAATTCTTCCATAGAATTCTAAAGAACTTGTAAAATTGATAAAGAAACTTACCAATTGATGAAGAATCCTAGAAAGGTCTACTTGACTCCTTTCAATCCTTTCAATCCTTGGTGTATGGAAGAAGAAAATTTCTCCCCTTACTCTCTCTCCCTAGCTCACGTTCAAAGAAGAAGAAGAAGAAGAAGGAAAAAGAAATCTCTTCTCTTTCCATCCATCCTTATATATATATAATAAGTCACTATGCACCATTTCTTTTATTATTATTATTATTATTATTGTTAATCAATTAAAATCAACTTTCCCTATAATTAATTATATAATATATATATGATGTATATCTTGGATATATATATATCTTATATATGTCATGCTTACTTCAAATATATTTCAAATATACACTCTATTTTATCACTTCAAATTCTCTCATTTTCATTTAATTCATTTATTTAATTTATTCAATTCAATTTTAATTTATTTTATTTAAATTTTTAAAAATTAGGGATGTTGCAATAAATACCACTCAATGTATTTCTAGTATCATTAAAAACTTTTAAAATATCTAACATATTTGTACAAATATCCCATGTATGTAGATATAATGTTACTTGTGGCACGTTATTGCTAATACACATGTACTCATATTTAAAAATAAATTAAGCAAATCCTTTTTTCCTTTTTTATACAAAGAAAAAATTGAACATTTTAAAGTGTTTCTAGGAACACGTTTTACACTAGGATTTAATGCATTTTGTCAAAATCTAACAAAACTAGCTCTTTCACCAAAACTAAATGATAATTACTCAATTGAAATCAATTTTGTTATTTCTTCTTTATTTTTATTATAAGAATAACAAAATAATGATTGAGATGGAAGTTTAGAAAAAGTAAACCTGAAAATTTGCATTTGAGTCATGTCGAGTCCGATTTTAGTAGGATGCTTCTGCTTCAAATGGTTGTTGCATATGCCATATCCACCTCCAGCTTTAAATTTATACACATTCCCACAATAATTGCAAATTACATTAAATAAATTTTTAGATTTCTCTTTTTCTTTTAAATGAATTTTAAATATATTAAAAGTTTGTTGTCTTTTTTTCTTCTTCTTCTTGATCAACTTGTTGGCTTTCTTGTGTGGAGAATTGATATAATTGTTGAATATCATCATTATTTTTAATTTATTCCATTAAATTTTCTAAGTCAATTGGTCTTAGATATTCATCAACTATATTCTTTTCTTCGCTTGATCCAAAATTTGAGCCATGTCTACTACTTGTCATTTTTTATAAATATAATATAATAAAATTTAAAATAAGAAATAATAGTGTATGAGATAATTAAAAAACTAAAAATAATCAAAATAAAATTTAATTATAAAATATAAAAAAATGATTAAAAATATAATATAGAGAATATTAAAAAATATTAAAAAATATATATTATAGAAAATATTAAAGAATAAATTGAATATTTTAATCATAAATTAAATATTATAATCTAAGAGAATTTAATAATAAAATAAGAGAGAATAAGAGAATGTGATAATTAAAAAATATATAAATTTTTTAATTTAATTATTATTTATAGAGGATGATTAAAAAATTTAAATTAAAAATAAAAAAAGTGTGCAATTGCACACCAATCTATGCCAATAGCCTATGCTATTAGCATAGAAGCCTAGCTTTTACTTGGGCAAGCATCAGTAACAACCGCCCATACATGAAGCATGGGTTGCTATTTTTGACAGTTTAAACTGCTGGTTTGAATAGCTAAAAACCGCCAATTTGACGGGTTTAATAATTTTTAAACCTGAACTAAATAAAAAAAATAAGGTTTAGGTTTTGATTTTAACCAATCCGATTTCAGTTCGGTTCTAATTTCAAACTGGACTGTGGCCACCTCTAATTTTATAGTTGTTTTTTTTTCATTTTACCCTATTTTTTTTTCATTTTACCTCTATTTTTTTCTTTCTTATTTTTTTCTAGCTTCTTTTTTTTTTTTGGTCTTTTTCATTTTACCTTTTTTTTTTACCATTTTACCCCACTTTTTTTCTTTTTTTTTTTCGCTTTCCCTTTTGTGTTTTATTTTTTTTATCTTTCTGTTTCATTATTTTTTTTCTCTTCCTCGTTTAATTATAAAAGTAAACAACTTAATTGTAATATCCCAAAATGTGCTCTAGAAGTATTGAGATAATTGTTGTTTGATTTGAATTAAATGTATATGTGTTATGGGAAAGGAAAGAGTGTATAGAGAGAAGTGTATATGTTGTTTATATGATAATATATATAATATATACATAAGTCAAAATGGAGAGTCAAGGGATGAAGATATTTATTTAGTTATTTGTGAAATTACTAAAAGAGGGCAAGTGCTTTAAAGGAAATCAAAACAAATTGTATAAGGGTGTTTAGGTAATTGCTCATGTTGAGATACTTGGTGGAGATTTAAAGAGGAGTTGACTTTGTTTCTTCATTGTTCTTTTCTTCTTTTCTTTTTGTTGTGGCCGGCTCCTCCATAGACAAGGGAAAGCAAGTGAGCAAGAAAGGATTTTGATGTTCTAAGCTCAAATTGGAGGAAGATCTAAGTGATCAAGTTGGTGATTCAAGAAGTTTTATAACTTTGGTAAGTCCTCTTTTGATATCTTTGCTTATTTGAAGTTGTGTTGTGAAATTGATAGATGATTTAAGAGTGTGTTGTTTGATTGTGATATGTTTAAGAGTGTTTGATTAGATTGATTATGGATTTTAAGGATGGATTGAAGAAAAGAGTAAGTTGGTTGGAAGAGATGGTGTTGTATTTGTGTTTAGGGTTTTGTGATGATATTTGTGATTTGTGTTTATTATAGATGTGGAGTTGTTTTGGTGTTTTTGTAAGTTTAAGATGGTTTTTGGGTATGTTTTGTTAAGTTTGTTTGAAGTGGATGTTGGTGAAAAGAAGTGTTTGGTTGGGTGTTTTGTTGTTTTGGCCGGAATTTGAGTTTTTGGCCTGACACGCCCATGAACACGTTCAGATTCTTAGGTGTGTCAATTTTGTTGGAGGTAGTAGGTTTGACACGACCAGTAACACGCCCGTGTTATTGAGCGTGTCATAGCTACTGTGAGATTGGAGAGTTTACACGGCCATGAGCACGCTCACGTTGTTGGACGTGTTGATATTTTTCAGAGAGGCAGAATGTATTACACGCCCAGTGACACGCCCGTGGTTCTGAGCGTGTAAAAGCTCCTGTGTTGTGGAGTTAGGGCACGGTCAGGGACACGCCCCGTGTGGTTGAACGTGTCATGTTTAGGGTTTGCCCTAGTTAACTCTTAATTTGATTATCTCATGTGTATCCCTAAGCAAGTGTATGTTATTATTTTTAGATTAGGTCTTGAAGAAAGTGATTTGTCATTGATCTAAGAAGTAAAAGAATCTTGGAAAGAGAAGTGTTTAGAGTTGTGTGAATTGTTATTGAGGTAAGTACAAACCTTGCATTGTTGCATACATTCACTTGATATGACATTATGTTTTGCACATTGTGAATCTTGTGAAATGTACTATATGTATAATGTGAAATGAGATAATTGAGATATGTACGCATATATGATTATGTTCAATGTAATTGATTATGAATATGTGAAAAATGATGTATTATATTGTGAATTGAGACATGATGATTCAAATGTGATAAGAAGCCATTGTGAGTGGCGATGGTTATACAAATGAAAGTGTTGAGGCATGATTGCCTATTTGATATTGAGATACAAATTGAGAAAGAGAATAATGATATAATTGTATGTTTAATATGTTATTCAGTTTCAGAGTTCTGGATTTGGGTGGCATGCCTATGAAATTATGAATAGTAACAGTCTTGCCGGGTTGAGGATCTCTTCAATTTGAGTTGAATTGAGGTCCAAGAGACTGGGTCTGTTACATTATGAGAATTGTGATTATGAGATATATGATTGGTAACAGTCTTGCCGGGTTGAGGATCTTCTCGATTTAGTCGGGTCGATGGCCCAAGAGACTGGGTCTGTTACAGGTAACAGTCTTGCCGGGTTGAGGATCTCCTCAATTTGTTGAGTTGATGGTCCAAGAGACTGGGTCTGTTACACTATCCATGGATAGAGATATATCTATATATATGTTGCCTACGGGCTTGATTATTGTGATTATGAACCAAAGCAGTAACTCTGAATTCTGAATATCGTATTAAACACTTGTTGGGCCCATAGGTATCTATGTCATGTTGATGTTATGAATGATGAAATAATGTAATATTCATGAAATATTGTATATTGAGTATGATCTTTATTGTTTGATTGTATATCATTGTTATTGATTAAGCATAATAGCATTATGGTTTGTACTACTGAGTTGTTGGCTCAGCGCGATTATGATTCATCGCGCAGGTGATAGAGGTGATAGAGTTGAGACGGAGAATTCCTCTAGACCTAGTTGAGGTTGTTTTGATTGTGAAGAGTTGGATTAAAGCTTAAAGATCAGAGAGTTAAACTGCCAATCATGTATATATTTTATATTTTGTAATTACTGAGGTTTAATGTATTTAAATTTGTAAGTTTTGGATGTAATTTCCGTTGCGTAATAAACAAATATTTTTATCTATTGTGTCTTATGATTTTCATTTCTCTTTATTTGGTATTTCTTAAATTTTTAGTTTTACTTTAAATATGATTTGTGTATTTGTAAAGTGTGTCATTTCTATATTCAGTATACGTATAATACGATCGTATAAGCATGCTTTGTACGTATACGGGATATAGGGGTGTTACATTTGTTTTGGTATCAGAGCCTAGGTTTGAGATTCTCAACCTAGGTAAAATTGTAAGAAAAAGAATATTTTGACTTTAAAAGTTAGCTTTTGAATAACATACATGTTTGGTATTGGCAGTCTCTAATCTTTAATAAGATGTATTCTGCTATGTTTGCAGATATAGGTTGTGATGGATTCTCATTTACGTCAGTCAGTAGAGGGGAGTGCGGAGAGTGTAGCTCCTGATGAGGTTAGAGAGGGAGCTAGAGTGATTAGTGCTGGAAAGGTACCTGCTTCTGTGTCGGGGAGACCAGCTGGTGAGGAGGTTCCGCCAGTTTGGCTTAGGCATGTGGTTGAGTTATTGAGACAAGCACCAGTGCAACCACCGCCACCACCCCCACAACCTTTGGTATCAGTGAGACAGTATGATAAATTAAGGAAGTATGGAGTAGAAGATTTTCTGGGTACTATTGATCCAGCTGTAGCTGAGTAGTGGCTAGATAAAGTACAGAGAATATTTGTTCAGTTACAAGCCACTCCAGAAGAAAAATTTGATTATGCAAGATCATTGTTGCAGAAGGATGCATATGACTAGTGGAAGACAGTGCCCCATGCTATGGATGATCCACCTACCTTGTCCTATGCTGATTTTCTAAGAGAGTTTGAATTGAAGTATACTCCAAGGGAGTATAAAGATGTGAAGAAGATGGAGTTTCTGACCTTAAGGCAAGATCACCGGTCTGTGACGGAGTATGAGTTAGAATTTATTCGGTTGAGCCACTACGCCGAGGGAATTATTCTGACGAGATTGACAGGTGTAGAAGGTTTGAGGAGGGGTTGAGACCCTCAATTATGTGTCTTGTGGCTGGTTCTAGATACCAAGACTTTTCCCAACTGGTTGCAGCAGCTAGGAGTGTGGAAAGAGCTAAGAATATTGCAGTAGCTGCTTCTGAGGAAGAGATCAGGGTTAGTAGACCCCAGTTTGAGGCAGGGTCTTCTTCTGTGAAGAGAGGTAGGGGAAATTTTGTTCCAAGAATCAGTCAGAGTCAGAGACAGGTTGGTAGGTTGGTTCAGTTTTAGAGACAGAGATCTAGACCTACAGCTTCAGTAGCGAGTGCTCCTACTCCGGTAGTTCAAAGATCCACTCCACTTGTGTGTGCTCAGTGTGGTGGAACACATAGGGGTGCTTGTTGGAGGAATAGTGGACCAGCTGTGTGCTTTAGATGTGGATCTCCGGATCATTTTATTAGAGAGTGTCCAGAGATGCGAGAACAGAGGTCAGCAGATTCTGTAGTTTCTAGACCTAGTGTTAGGGGTGGTCGAGGGGGCAGAAGTTTTAGCAGAGGGGGTAGACCTAGGTATAGTCAGAGAGGATCTTCATCCAGGGATACTAGACCAGATGAGGCTGGGCCTTCTCAATGAGTTTATGTGATGCAGCGGCAGCCAGATGCTTCGGCAGTCATAGCTGGTACTTTCTCTTTATTTGGTATTTCAGTACTTGCTTTGATTGATCCAGGATCTACACATTCATATATTAGTGCATCTATTTTTCCTGTGTCTGAATTGCATGCTGAATCCCTAGGATTTGATGTATTGGTGACAAATCCTTTAGGGCATAGTGTGATTGTTAGTAAGGTGCACCGAGACAGTGTAGTAGTGGTGCAAGGTGAGGAGTTCCTTGGAGATTTAATTGAAATGCCTTTTAAGGAATATGACTTGATCGTAGGCATGGACTGGTTATCTAGACATGGAGCTGTGGTAGACTGTCAAAAGAAAGTTGTTACCTTGAGAACTGATGATGGTAGAGATGTGATAGTATCTAGTGAGCAGGGACAGTTAGCATCCTTGTTTGTTTCAGCTGTTGCAGCTAGGAGATTGATTAGAAAAGGGTGTGATGCTTACCTTGCTCATATTTTGGATACTAGAGTAAAGGGTTCTCAACTTGATAGTATACCCACAGTTGCAGAGTTCCCAGATGTGTTTCCAGAAGAGTTGCCAGGGTTACCTCCTGAGAGAGAGGTGGAGTTTGGTATTGAATTATTGCCTGGTACCACTCCTATCTCTATTACTCCTTATAGAATGGCACCTGCTGAACTGAGAGAATTGAAGGTGCAGTTGCAGGAGTTGTTGGATAAAGGGTTTGTTCGTCCTAGTGTTTCACCGTGGGGAACTCCTGTTTTGTTTGTGAAGAAGAAGGATGGTACTATGAGATTGTGTATCGATTATAGGCAATTAAACAAGGTGACTATTAAAAATAAATATCCTTTGCCTAGAATTGATGATCTCTTTGATCAATTGAAGGGTGCAGCAGTGTTTTCCAAAATTGATTTGAGATCAGGGTACCATCAGTTAAGAGTCAGAGCTGAAGATGTTCCTAAGACAGCCTTTCGTACAAGGTATGGGCATTATGAGTTTCTAGTTATGCCTTTTGGTTTGACGAATGCACCTGCAGTTTTTATGGATTTGATGATTAGGGTGTTTAGGCCCTATTTGGATCAATTTGTGGTGGTCTTCATCGATGATATTTTGGTGTATTCGCGTGATGAGGAGGAGCATGACAAGCATCTGCGAATTGTGTTGCAAATTTTGAGAGAGAAGCAATTGTTTGCTAAACTGTCGAAGTGTGAATTTTGGCTTGACCAAGTAACTTTTCTTGGTCATATAGTTTCAGCAGAGGGTATTAGAGTTGATCCGAGTAAAGTTGAAGCTATTTTGAATTGGAGTCCACCAAAGTCTGTGACTGAAGTTAGAAGTTTTCTGGGTTTGGCAGGCTATTACCGACGGTTTGTGAAAGGATTTTCTTTAATAGCTACTCCACTTACCAGATTACATCGAAAGGGAGTTAGATTTGTGTGGACAGATCAGTGTCAGGCTAGCTTTGAGCAGTTGAGGGAAATGTTGACTCAAGCGCCTGTTTTAACTTTACCTGTGGGAGATAAACCATTTGTGATCTATAGTGATGCTTCACATAGTGGGTTGGGTTGTGTGCTGATGCAAGAAGGTAAAGTTATAGCTTATGCTTCTCGACAGTTGAAACCGCATGAGCTCAACTATCCGACCCATGATTTAGAGTTAGCAGCCATTGTGTTTGCATTGAAGATTTGGCGGCACTATTTGTATGGGGAGAAGTGTTTTATTTATACAGACCATAAAAGTTTAAAATATTTGGGTGTCCAAAGAGAGCTCAATCTTCGACAGAGGAGATGGTTGGAGTTGATTAAAGACTATGACTGTTTGATTGATTATCATCCTGGTAAAGCAAATGTTGTTGCTGATGCCTTGAGTCGGAAGTCTTTAGCAGGTTTGACTGTTTATTCGCTCTCGTTGCTTGTTGAGTTGAGAGCATTGCATGCTAGCTTTGTATCTTGTGATGATGGTGCATTGTTGGCACAGTTGCAATTGAAACCAGTATTATTGGATCAGATTAAAGAGGCTCAATTGGCTGATGAGAAGATTCAAAAGATTGTTTCAGATTGCCAGAATGGAAAGAGTCAAGATTTTATTGTGAGAAGTGATGGGAGTCTTTGGTTTAAGAACAGATTGTGTGTACCTGATGATGCTAATTTGAGAAGGATCATTTTAGAAGAAGCACATCAATCAGTATTTGCTATGCATCCGGGCAATACAAAGATGTATCATGATTTGAAGCAGCATTACTGGTGGTCTGGTTTAAGGAGAGACATTGCAGATTTTGTGTCCAAATGTCTCACATGTCAGAAGGTAAAAGCTGAGCATCAAGTTCCAACAGGGTTACTTCAACCGTTATCAGTGCCTGAATGGAAATGGGATAGAGTAGCCATGGATTTTGTATCTGGTTTACCATTGACACAAAGGAAGCATGATGCTAATTGGGTGATTGTTGACAGGTTGACTAAGACAGCTCATTTTCTTCCGGTTCGGATGGATTATTCTCTAGAGAAGTTAGCTGAGCTGTATATCCATGAGATTGTGAAGTTGCATGGTATCCCAATTTCTCTAGTGTCTGATCGAGATCCCCGGTTTACTTCAAGGATTTGGAAGAGTTTACATGGTGCTCTGGGTTCTCGATTACACTTCAGCACTGCTTTTCATCCGCAGACAGATGGGCAATCAGAGAGAGTGATACATATTATTGAGGACATGTTAAGAAGCTGTGTCATTGATTTCTCTGGAAGTTGGGATAGATTTTTGCCACTTGTGGAATTTGCTTACAATAATAGTCATCAATCCAGCATTGGTATGGCACCATTCGAAGCATTATATGGTAGACGGTGTAGGACACCTCTATGTTGGAATGAACTTGGAGAAGGTAAGTTAATTGGTCTTGATTTGATTAAAGAAACTGAAGAGAAAGTGAAAATGATTCGAGATAGGTTGAAAGCAGCTTCAGACCGACAGAAATCTTATTCAGATTTGAAAAGGAGAGACATAGAGTTTGATGTTGGAGATAAGGTATTTTTGAAAGTATCTCCTTGGAAGAAGACATTGAGGTTTGGTCAGAAAGGGAAATTGAGTCCTCGTTTCATTGGACCATATGAAGTTTTGGAAAGAGTTGGGCCAGTTGCTTATCGGCTTGCTTTGCCACCTGAGTTGGATAGGATCCATAATGTATTTCATGTTTCTATGTTGAGAAGGTACAGGTCGGATCCATCTCATGTTTTGCCAATTGAATCTATCGAAGTAAGTTCAGATCTGACATTTGAAGAAGAACCAATTGCTATTTTAGCACGTGAAGTGAAAGAATTGAGAAATAAGAAAGTGCCACTTGTGAAGATTTTGTGGAAGAATCATGGGAGAGAAGAAGCAACTTGGGAGAGTGAGCAAGCAATGCGAGATCAATATCCTCAGTTGTTTCGGACTTGATGACAGGTAATTTCGAGGACGAAATTTCTTTTTAGAGGGGGAGAATTGTAATATCCCAAAATGTGCTCTAGAAGTATTGAGGTAATTGTTGTTTGATTTGAATTAAATGTATATGTGTTATGGGAAAGGAAAGAGTGTATAGAGAGAAGTGTATATGTTGTTTATATGATAATATATATAATATATACATAAGTCAAAATGGAGAGTCAAGGGATGAAGATATTTATTTAGTTATTTGTGAAATTACTAAAAGAGGGCAAGTGCTTTAAAGGAAATCAAAACAAATTGTATAAGGGTGTTTAGGTAATTGCTCATGTTGAGATACTTGGTGGAGATTTAAAGAGGAGTTGACTTTGTTTCTTCATTGTTCTTTTCTTCTTTTCTTTTTGTTGTGGCCGGCTCCTCCATAGACAAGGGAAAGCAAGTGAGCAAGAAAGGATTTTGATGTTCTAAGCTCAAATTGGAGGAAGATCTAAGTGATCAAGTTGGTGATTCAAGAAGTTTTATAACTTTGGTAAGTCCTCTTTTGATATCTTTGCTTATTTGAAGTTGTGTTGTGAAATTGATAGATGATTTAAGAGTGTGTTGTTTGATTGTGATATGTTTAAGAGTGTTTGATTAGATTGATTATGGATTTTAAGGATGGATTGAAGAAAAGAGTAAGTTGGTTGGAAGAGATGGTGTTGTATTTGTGTTTAGGGTTTTGTGATGATATTTGTGATTTGTGTTTGTTATAGATGTGGAGTTGTTTTGGTGTTTTTGTAAGTTTAAGATGGTTTTTGGGTATGTTTTATTAAGTTTGTTTGAAGTGGATGTTGGTGAAAAGAAGTGTTTGGTTGGGTGTTTTGTTGTTTTGGCAGGAATTTGAGTTTTTGGCCTGACACGCCCATGAACACATTCAGATTCTTAGGCGTGTCAATTGTGTTGGAGGCAGTAGGTTTGACACGACCAGTAACACGCCCGTGTTATTGAGCGTGTCATAGCTACTGTGAGATTGGAGAGTTTACACGACTATGAGCACGCTCACGTTGTTGGACGTGTTGATATTTTTCAGAGAGGCAGAATGTATTACACGCCCAGTGATACGCCCGTGGTTCTGAGCGTGTAAAAGCTCCTATGTTGTGGAGTTAGGGCACGGTCAGGGACACGCCCCGTGTGGTTGAACGTGTCATGTTTAGGGTTTGCCCTAGTTAACTCTTAATTTGATTATCTCATGTGTATCCCTAAGCAAGTGTATGTTATTATTTTTGGATTAGGTCTTGAAGAAAGTGATTTGTCATTGATCTAAGAAGTAAAAGAATCTTGGAAAGAGAAGTGTTTAGAGTTGTGTGAATTGTTATTGAGGTAAGTACAAACCTTGCATTGTAGCATACATTCACTTGATATGACATTATGTTTTGCACATTGTGAATCTTGTGAAATGTACTATATGTATAATGTGAAATGAGATAATTGAGATATGTATGCATATATGATTATGTTCAATGTAATTGATTATGAATATGTGAAAAATGATGTATTATATTGTGAATTGAGACATGATGATTCAAATGTGATGAGAAGCCATTGTGAGTGGCGATGGTTATACAAATGAAAGTGTTGAGGCATGATTGCCTATTTGATATTGAGATACAAATTGAGAAAGAGAATAATGATATAATTGTATGTTTAATATGTTATTCAGTTTCAGAGTTCTGGATTTGGGTGGCATGCCTATGAAATTATGAATAGTAACAGTCTTGCCGGGTTGAGGATCTCTTCAATTTGAGTTGAATTGAGGTCCAAGAGACTGGGTCTGTTACATTATGAGAATTGTGATTATGAGATATATGATTGGTAACAGTCTTGCCGGGTTGAGGATCTTCTCGATTTAGTCGGGTCGATGGCCCAAGAGACTGGGTCTGTTACAGGTAACAATCTTGCCGGGTTGAGGATCTCCAAACCCAAGTTACCATGTCAATTAATTAAGTTACCTCGTTATCCCATATAAAAAAATGTTTAAATTCATTTATGGCAGCAAGTAAATCAATATTAATAAGTTTTGAAAGATTATTTTAATCAAAGAAAGGCTTTATAGAAGATTAGCTCTCATATTTTACCAAATTCAATTACGTGATATTGTTTTAGGATAACTCTTGTTTATGCAAGTAGAATTAACAATTGAAATTACAGAGTAGAAATATTGATAAAAAAAGATGACCACAATAGCTTTGTATATTTAAAATCAAATTGGATTGAATTTTCACAAGTCTAAATCAACTTTGATTCAAGGCAAGAATAGTTGAAAAGTGCTCCTTGAAGGCTAGGCACTAGTTTGAACTCCGTTGATGAATTAAGGTACTAAATAGGGAATGTTTTAAGTATGGAATTTCATGGTTAAGGTTTGTGTTTATATTTTACTTTCATTGAGATTATGAAAGTGGCTCAAAAGTTGCTTTATAGTTGCTAACACATACTAACCCCCCATCATTGGATTGGTGTTGGGTATTTCTAGGGTTAAAGTGATAAGAGAATGAATTTTGGATTTGATATATAGGAATAAGAGAGGTTGATTTGGATGAGTTTCATTGGTTAAGATGTGGTAAGATGAGGTATAGTTCCTCAAGAACATAAAAAACCAAAATTTTAGCCTTATCAGGATACGACCATCGTGCATATAGTCAACACTACCATGTTGTAACACCCTTATACCCTATATATATACAATATATATATCTCATATACGTAGAGTACATATATATAATACAAGGGTTGTACAATAATTCATTATAAAATCACTTTTTTTTACCAAACTATATTAAGTTAAACTATAATTAACTAAATTTATAAAGAAAAAATTTCTGAAAAAAATTCGTCAGAGTTTTATCTGTAATTTAAACATTCCTAAAACAACAAACACACACAACCTACGAATAAAAATTTAACAATCCTAATAATCAATTTCATTCACAAATCTTCAAAATTTTTCAAAATATATACAAATTATTTAGTTTAATCAAATACATACTTAGAAATATATATATACGTCACAATCCCAATTCTTTATCCAATACAGAAAAGTGGAGAGTCAATATACATAAACTGAAATACTTATAAACCACAATGTTCATGTATGCATTTGGCACTGTTGATCTGATAGTACTCTAGATCACCAAGTATTTACCACAGTTTGGATTCCTCTAACCAGCAACTCTCTTAATTGTGCGATTCACATAGCCACGCTAAGCCTACGACTTTGTGGTACATATTTAAAAACAATAATATATAATACACACACATTTAACATGATTTTCCTCATGTTATAGCTTTACAATATTTATAAAATTTTTGTTAATTTTTACTCCATGCATATATGTAAATATATCACCAAGTCCAGCACACACAATATCAATTATATAACCCAACTTTACTTGGGTCATCTCAGTCTCTAGACCCAACTCTGCTCAGGTCTAACATCACATGCATTATCAATCTCATAATTTAGTCAAAATCCACCTCCATACATTATTCATCATTTACTCATTAGTTCATCCACATAATAAACTCAATCACACCATTCAATTTACAAGATGACACATATATACACATAAACATATCACAAACACACACATTGGGCCTGAGAGTCCTTATATATTGGCCTATTTCCAAAAATATTATCTTGGGCTATCTCAAACATCTATGACACCAACGTGTCTTACCCAAAAGTGTAATAATATCTATGACATCCGCGTGTCTCATCCAAAGGCATAATAATATCTGTGACACCAGTGTGTCTCACTCGAAGGCGTAATAATATATGTGACACCAGCGTGTCTCACCCGAAGGCGTAATAAAATCCAATAATAATATTCTGGAACTAGACTCTATATAAGGTAAACATGCAAACACATTCCTCATGTTCCATTTTTCTCATATTTACTCCCATTTCATATTCTTTTGTCAAATTTTCTACTCATAATCAACATCACTATTACATATTTATAAATGTGGCTTACTTCCATATTTTAATGCAATATTAGCACTCTTCACATTTTGCACATATCAACATTTTTAGATACTCTAAAATGCCTTAAAATGCCATAAACAATTCAAATCAAGCATTATTACTTCAAACAATTCTTCACACACACATGAACAAATATCCAAGTATCATAACACATTCATTCATGTGTAATGTGTTATGTTTCAAGCAATGCAATATAGCAAAATAAGCTCCAAAGTATATACTAACCTTATTTCTTTTTCCAAGCCAGCCTTAAATTCCACCTCTTTAATCACTTTAGCCTACACATACATACAATCCAACAATAAGCAATATTATCCATTTGAAATCTCTTACATACTCATTATATATCAAATTACCATTATTTGAATAATTCCCATCAAAATCCTATTAAAACCCTAAACTCACCACTTACTACTTTATTTAAACTTCATCCAATCTAACTAATTTTCAACTTGTAACAATAAAATCATTACTTATATATTAAAACAACATCAAAACACTTCAATTCAATAAATATAAATATCCCCTTCACAAACCCTTATTTCACATACACTTACCATAAACCCTAACTCTCTTTACTTTTGGAACAATATTCCATCAATTCTAAATGGCATTCTAATTCATTTCCATCATTAAAATCATTTTATAAAATTATTTAAACAATATAATCCAATGAACTGTAATTCTTTAACAAAACTCTTTTAAACAACACCCCATCAAAATTTCATATTTCACATAATCATAAATTCCAAAGAAACTTCAAAATTTTAAAAGAAATTGAGCTTACCAATTTATTGAAAATTCACCAAAATTCTCTTTAATACTTGAAAATCTTTCTAAATTTTAGTTTTTGGATGGGCAAAAATCATCCTTAGCCATAGTAGAATCTCGGATAAGAGAGAAGAAGAAGAAGAAGAAGAAGAAAATGGGCTTTTAAAAAAATTGACTTTCTTCTTCTTTCAAATTCCAACCATATATATATAATATTTTATCATTTTAATTAATTAATTAATTATTTATTTTAAAATCTTAAATTTCTTTCTTCTACTCATAATTAATATAATTTAATATTTAATAAATATTCAAATTTCTCCATCATCTTTCACTATCCAAAAACTATTTTAATTTTAAATTATTTTTTTATCATTATATATATAAATATTAACTTTTACTTCCATGTTACCACTTTAACCTTATTACTATTTAACTTTTGTCTTCTTGTAAAATTTTTTTATATTTACCTTAGGTATATTTCTCTTATACCTAACATATACATTTTATATTTTCTCACTTCCAGCACTTCATTTAAACCTCTAACTTATTTATTTAATTTAATTTAATTTAATGTAGCAAATTTACGGATGTTGCACATGTGGTGGTCCATAAATATGCTTGGATGGTCCCTTGGAACAAGCTTGGACCTTGGTTTGAATGTCTATCCACAAGGTGGGTTATCCACAAGGTGGGTTTGAGAGTTTGGGCTATTTTCATCAGACACGGGGCATTTTGACCCATCTTGGGTTGAGTTTAAGTGGGCTTTTTCATTCCAAAGCTATGTTCATCATCATTAGCCCGCTTTCACTACAACAAGTCCATTTCTTTTAATTCTAAAGGACTACCTAAATAAGTATTATCCTAAATTTGAAGGTACAATTTGGTCTCATCATCAGATTTCAAATTGTAAAAATAATATTGTGAAGATTGGGTGCTAGCACTATGTCATTAATATGTATGATCTTATTTTTTTTATGTATTAACTATATTAATATATAAATTATTTTTTTATTTATAAAAAATATAACATTTCAAATCATAACATAGTATGGGCAAATTTATTTACTTGTTATAACTATTTTTTAAGACACATGGTGGTCCTTGGGAGCTAGTGAATGATTGGTTAATATTCATGTGTTTAATTATTTACTTTAACAAATTATTTTGGGGAGTGTGGAGAAGGAATAGGATACGAGAAAACATGTTCTTGGCCCTTAAGAATGGCATCAGGAAGGAGGGTTCAATTGATGGTTTTATTATGCAATGAGAAATTTAAAAAAAAAATCTAAGAGAGTAAGAGAAGAGACAAGAGATTTATAGTGGTTCGAATAACAATCCCTACATCCACTTCTCAACCTCAATTAGAAATTTTACTATATTTGGAGTTTTACAAGTTCACTTCAAACTTGGTATTTTGCAGGCACACACTAAACCTTATAAGAGTTTTCTCAAGGCTCACTCTAAACCTAGTATTTAGACTCACACTAAACCAAGTGTTTTTCTAAGGCTAACACCCAACCTCTTTACAAGAGTTTTTCTATACTAATTCTCAAACCCAATAAGTGTTTATGAATCATACAAAACCTTTACAATAGTGTTTAGTGGCTAACACTTAATCTTACAATAGAATAAAAATATTAAAGACTCAAAAAATAAAATTGCAAGAGTTTGGACACTTTAGCACATTTATCCTCTGTTTGAGGCTTGTTTGAGGATGAATATATAAGCCTCTAACTCAATCTTCTTATTGGTGTAGTGGGTAGAAAGTCCAACTCCAACACCCACGAAATCTCCTAAAATTTATGTGTTAGACAGTTATCATAGTCGTGGAGCCTTTGTTGTGATTGAGATCTTCATAATTTTAATCGCTATTAACATATGGAAGAATTTCATTAGTTCCTCAACTATCCATTAGTGCCCTTCAATGGCTATTGAATCTCATGGCTATTATACTATACGTCTTGGTGGTGATATTCATAATGTGGTCATAATCATTATCGCATTGCTTCTGCATCTTCTAGCTTCAAGTCTTATTTGTGGTCTTGAACCTCGGAGATGGCAATCGGGTAGAAGTTTTCTCTCTAAGAAAGTTAGCCTGATGCTTGCCGTAATCTCTTCTGTGTGTGTGCATGTTTTTTTTTGCAAGGTCGTAGGGCCAAGAACTTTGTTGTGATCACGACTTCCATCGTTAATAGTATTGTGCTATCAAGTCTCTGTTGAGATCACCACACTATTTTTGCAAGCGCTATCTCCTTTTTGTAGACGCAATCTCATTTTTACAGTCACTACAGACATGGTTTTCAGCACAACTTAGCAAACTTCACATTTCTTGATTTACACCTATTTTAATTGTTTTTCCTACCTTATAGATTGAAGCCATTATAACATTTCAATTTATTTATGAAAATCAAAACCAAGATTGACCTAAACCTAGATCAACAATCTCTTCCTCTTTTATTTTGGCAATCAAATTGAATTCGAAATAAATATTATTCCTTGTGACAACAAGTAATAAAACTACTCAATTAAACTCAAAAATATAAAATAGTTCCCCTTAAACAAAGACATCAGAAAACTGTAAGAAAATTTAGAATTTTAAACTCCCTACCAAATTGTAAGATTTTTAAATTGATCACATTCTCTCCCCCTTTGACAAAATTCAAAAAGAGGGGCGTAGAGATAAGAGCAATCAAATAACAAGTAGAGAGTATGAAAAATGAGAAAACTATAAAGATAAAAAGAATCAAGATCAAAATTAATGTTGGTGATTAATTTTATTCAAGAGATCAAAATCAATGTAAATAGCCAATAACCATTTAAAAGTGAATAAAAGAGGCAATTTTAAAATGAAATTGAGAAAAATTTAAGTTGTATACTTAATAAAAAAAAATATTAAAAGACAATAAATTGTTGAAAAAAATTCCCCTCAACTAGAGATCTCTTCCATCAAGAAGTGAAAAGTTGGAAACAATCAAAACCCACATATTTCTAAATAAGCCAAGTTTTCTCCTCCTTTGATGGCATCAAAACAAGAGGGTTGTAGAAATAAAATTGAATACAATTAAAGAAGGTAATTCGCTTAATTATAAATAAGGCTAAATACATATGTAGCCCCCTGAACTTGTCCCGTTTAGTCACTTTGTCCCTTAAACTTTCAACTTAACCATATAGCCCCTTGAACTCGCATTTTATTAACGTATAAATACAAACTCGCTGAGTTATCCCGAGTAATGCTGAGTCATTGAGGTATCTATTTGGTACAAAATATATTCATTAATTTAAGTATCTGTTAATAAAAAATAGACAAATACAAGGGATAAAGTGGTTAAAATGAAAGCTCAAAGGACAAAGTGACTAACTGAGACAAGTTCAAGGGGCTAGACATGTATTTGACTTATAAACAAACTTTAAAAAATAATTGAGTCAAGCAAAAAAAAAAAAACAACTCACAACAAAATCAAAAATCAAAACAAAAAATATTTAATAAATTATAAGGCAAGAGATTTTACCAATTTTCAATACTATTTGTCTTTATCTTTGGCATTGTTGAGTTTGGTTTGATGGTGTTCTCATCCTTTACCAACTTCATACTTGTAACACCCCCACCTCTCAACTGACAGGTAATTAAGTAAACTGTATGAAACCAAGGAGAATGTATGAATATATGTAAAACATGAAATAATAGAGTTAAAAAGAGAGAAAAAAAAGGATAATAATAGTAAATATAAGTGTATGTAACACCCCATCTTAGCCTACGTTTATAGACCAAGATGGACTGTTATCTCATGGTGGTTGTGTCTTAACATTTTACTTAGCCAATTTTAAGTGCAGATTTTAAAATTTTTTTGCCAGAGTTCCCCTATAATTGGTGGTCCTAAGTGTCGACAAAACTGATTCTTTAATTTTTGAAAAACATTTTGTTTCACAATTCAATACAAGCACACTCCCAATAATCCACCCTTATAACCTCAACTACAATCCTGCAAGAAGAATTCACACTTCTATATTCACAACCCAACTCAATTCAAAACCATACAGTTATTATACATTACTAGATTTACATGCTACATCAAGTTATCTCTTTGTATTGTTCAAATAAGTACATGCCAGTTTCTAATACCAAAATACAAAAATGAAGAGCACCACCTAAATTTGTTGATGACCGGCAGATCGTAGGACTCCTCTGCTCACTACTGTCTCCTTGCTAATAACCTACGAGTTTAGAAGAAACTAAACTCGCTAAGCATTGCTTAGTGGGTACTTTAACTAATTACGGAAAATAAATAATAAAAGCATAATGCACTTTTAAAAGCAATGAGTCGTATTGAAAAATAATATCACAGTAAAAGTAATCCATACATGTCATATATTCAGTTATTATCATTTTATCATTTCGCTCCACAAGGTAATTACGAATACACCAATCTCAAATGAGGCCTCATATAGAGTTATGAGTGGTCTTGACCTCACACGACTAATTGCCATGGTCTTGGTCTCACACGATATGGAATATACAAGATAACTGTGTGGTCTTGGTCTCACACGACTAGTTGCCATGATCTTGACCTCACACGATATAACCCCCATTCCAGACCAGTTTTACTCATTTACCGAGTAGAGCATATATAACATTTCATATATTCCCAATCACTTCATATATATACCCCATATTCTCCATGTATATACAATATATACTTACACAAATACCACATATACTCACATATGTATCATATGTATTCACATATTTTTCATCTAATTTATTCTTCATATTCATACTTAAACTTAATACCAAAAAAAAATGATAAAACACCCACACCAAGTTTTTGACCAAGTTAATAATGAAAAATTACCATATGAACAATAAACTCTGGTTCTTGACCCAACTTGATCCTTGTTTTAGAAAATTTGTATAAAATAATCCACTTGGCTAAAAACTCTAAACTTTTTACAGAATTTAGTTTTACATCTTAAAATCATTCCTTTAAAATTTCAGATCAAACTGGACACAAAATCTTGGTCAAGTAGTTCACCCAACCAGACTGCTCCAGTTACCCTGCATCCTGGCAGCAGTTCTGAATTTTATAAATTCCATAAATTAAATTCAATCAATGTGGTTCCAAATTATTTTTCTCAAATAATAGACTCATTAAACAACAACATATCCAAATTTCAACTCAAGATAATTTTTCTATATTTAATTAAAAATCATACAAGTCACAGCATTTTACTAATTGTAAAACAGAAAAATTTTCAAAAGGAGTTCAATGGTTAAAGTACCAAACCTTGCTCTTTTAATTCCCTTTTGCTTTTTCTTCTTCTCCTTCCTTAATCTTTGTTTTTCCTTCAAGATATTCAAGAACACAACCTTAAATATAAACCTTAGAAATTTAAAATAATAAGTTATTCTCCATTTCTTTTCAACCGAAACCCTAATCCAACCTTATTAAACTTTATACATCTTGATTCTTCCATTTAATCAATTAATCTCATCACTTACTTAAAATTTTTTCAATTCCACATAACGACTCTAATCTCAAATCTCCCAATAAATTTATATACTCCCATTTTGGGGAATTGATTAAAAGCCGGAACTAAAGTGCTTGCAAATTAATTGGAAATATAATTGGTTAAAAGTCAGAGCTAAGTTTGATTGAAACCAATAAAGATAGTTTGATCTAGAATCAAACTGGTGAATTTTATGAGGGGTAAATGCATACAACAACAACAACAACAACAAAGCCTTAATCCCAAGCTAATTGGGGTCAGCTATATGGATTCTTCTTTTTCACTCGATTCGATTTAGGGCTACCTCTTCTGATAAGTTTAAAACAACAAGATCTTTTTGTATCACTTTTGTCTAAGTTAATTTAGGTTTAGCCCTACCTCTCTTAGGTATTTCTACTATAACTAGTTTAGTTTTCCTAACCGGTGCATCCCTAGGTTTATGTTTCATATGGCCAAACCATCTCAATCTATGCTCTCTTATCTTATCCTTGATAGGCACTACCCCTACTTTTTCTCTAATGCTTTCATTCCTAATTCTATCTATTCTAGTGTGTCCACATATCCATCTTATCATTCTCATTTCTGCAACATGCATCTTACTCATGTGTTGTCCTTTCACAGCCCAACACTCACTACCATACATCATCACAGGCCGTATGTCAGTAAGGTAGATTTTTTCTTTCAATTTAACTGGCATCTTTCGGTCACATAACACTCTTGTGGCACTCCTTCACTTTATCCAACCAGCTTTAATGCCGTGACTTACATCTTCTTCACAACCACCATCCGCTTGAATAATAGAACCAAGGTATTTAAAATGAGTACTATGAGGTACTGCTACTCCGTCTAAAATAACTTCGCCTCCTTCTCTATTCATGTTATTAAATCTACAATGCAAATACTCATTGATTCAAAAGTACTACTAAGCTTAAAACCCATTGATTTCAAAGTACTTCTCCATAACTCCAACTTTTGGCTTATACATGTTTAGGCCTCACCTATCAACACAATATCATCTGCAAACATCATACACCAAGGAATATCATCTTGTATATGCCTTGTTAGCTCATCCATGACCAAGGCAAATAGATAACAGCTCAAAGCTGAACCTTGATGCAACCCAATAGAAACAAAAAAAATTCTTAGTATCCCCTCCAACAGTGCAGACACTAGTGATAGCTCCATCATACATATCTTTCAAGACTTAGATATATCTTATAGAAATCCCTCTACGCTCTAGGATCCACCATAAAATTTCTCTAGGAACTCTATCATACGCCTTCTCTCTCTAGGAACTCTATCATACGCCTTCTCTAAGTCAATGAAAACCATATGTAAATCCTTCTTCATCTCTTTATACTTTTCCATCACATCTCTAATAAGAAAGATAGCTTCCATAGTAGATCCACCAGGCATAAAACCAAACTGGTTTGGGGATATACAAGTGTCTAAACGTAAATGGTGTTCCCCAACTCTCTCCCATAATTTCATGTTGTGGCTCATAAGCTTAATACCTCTATAATTTGAGAAATTTTGAATATCTCCTTTATTCTTAAAAATAGGTATTAGACTGCTTTGTCTCCATTCATTAGGCATTTTCTTTGTACTTAAGATCTTATTAAACAAAGCTGTCAACCACACCACTCCTGTATCTCCCAAGCTTTTCCTAACCTCAATGGGTATTCCATCCGGTCCACATGCTTTACCGATTTTCATTCTCTTCAAAGCTTCCTTTACTTCAGAGAACCTAATTCATCTAGTATACTTCACATTTTTCTCAGCTATGTCATCCAAATCCTCAATAATTTCATTATGATTACGATTAAGAAGCTCCTCAAAATAACTTCTTCATCTTTCCTTGATATCTTGTTCTTGAACCAAGACTTTATTCTTTTCATTCTTAATGCACAAAACTTGGTTCAAATCTCGACATTTTCTTTCCCTTATCTTAGCCAATTTATAAATAGTCTTTTCTCCTTCCTTTGTTCCAAGTTTTTCATACAAACTCCCCAGAGATTGTGCTCTTACTTGCCTAACTGCCTTTTTAACATTCGGGATCTCTTGCATAAGCTCATCCATATCCTCCCAGAATTTTTGCTTGCTCTCCCCATCTAATCCAACTTAAGGAGCATAAGCACTAACTATGTTAATAGTCTCATTTTGTAGCATAAGTTTTACTGAAATAATCCTATCACTTACTCTTTTCACCACTATAACCTCTCCTTAAGATTTAGGTCTAAAATTATACCGACGCCATTTTTATTTTTATCAATTCCTATAAACCACAACTTATATCCTATGTTCTCAACTTCTTTACTCTTTCCTCTAACCCATTTAGTCCCTTGTATGCAAGCAGCACTAATTTTCCTTCTCTCCATAATATTGACAAGTTTTTTCAATTTACGTGTAAGAGATCCAACATTCCAAATTCCTATTCTGATTTTGCTCTCTACTTGTTCTGTATTGTGTCTCTTCCTATAAAAGCCTTTACCCTTTTCTGAACTAGTATCCCTCTTCTTACTTGTATTTATATTTTAGATTAACTTCTTTACTCAAGCCCGTCCTTGATGTGAGAATCCTTGCTTATTTAGCGCCACATCTGGGTACCGACATGGCGCGTCGCATTCGGGGAACGCCCTACACCCTTTCCTATTTCTCACTATACCCAGACTCCAATGTAGCGTGTCACAAGTAGGGGACTTCCCAACAAAAATATCATTAGAATCCATATCATGAGATGTGACAAAGTTTTACGCTGGCTGTCACCTGCCGCAACCCTCCTCCTTTACCCTGGCTTGGGACCGGCTATGCACAAAGAACTCATGTATAGGTGGAGTTATGAGGGGGTAAATGCATACGAAGTTAAGTTTTAATTCTACCATTAGAAAGGTAGAACAAATTAGGATATGTTAAATGTGTCGATCATAACATTAGAAGTAATTTAATCTATAATATGATTATAATTGAATTGAAAAAAAATAATAAAAAACAAATTGAATTATATTAAATTGAGGTTACCAGATCAATTAAAACTGAAATTAGAACCCTGCTATCATTAGAGGATGAAAATTTGATGGGTTTGGCAATAAAAGTATGTGTGGAGATAACCTAGGCAAATGAGGAATGAGGCCCCATGCATGTGTGGTTAATCACTATAACTGTAGACCCTTAATTTTTGACCCATTCAAATCTGATAGTCTAAAATAATTTTTGTGGTATTTTATTTATTTTAATAATATTTTAATTACTAATAATATTTAATAGTTATTTTTAATAAAAATAAAAATATAAAAATAATAATAACAAATGAAAAAAATCGAACGGATCGGTGAGCGACGCGCTGCAGCGCATTTCGCCGCAAATGGGCTTGCCCAGTTCTGCGACGAACTGGCTTGCCTAGCTAGCCTGCCGCGCCCGTAGCCCGTAACAATTTTTGCCAGCATAATTTTTGCCAGCGAAGCCTGCGCGCTGTCGATTTTTTGACCAAACCTTATTTTACCCAGTTTTATAGTTTTTCCTAAATAGATAGTATTTCCTTATTAAAATAGGATTAGGACTTTATTTTTTCTATAAATACCACATTAAAACACAAGAACAAGGAGGAGGACAGAAAATGAGAAAAACCCTAAAGAAAGAGAGGGGGACAGAAAACGGGAAAAACCATAAAGAGCGAGAAAAAGAGACAAAAAACCCTAGAGGGGAAATGAGAAAAAAGAAAAGCAAAGGTCGGCAATTAGATTTAGAGAAGTAAAACAGCAATGCAGAAAACAACAAAAATAAATTATCAATAATCGAGGAGTAAATAGCCAACATTCATCAACCAACAAAGGCAGTGATCACTGTCTTTGTTCTTGTTCAGCCAGAGCCAACTGTGGCGGAACCAACGACGCAGGTTTGATTATAAATCTTTGATTTGTTTATATTTACAACATTCTTACATTTTTTTATTCATGAATTGTTTAAGTATACGATAGTATTGCCATATTTTCTTTTATATGTTTTTGTTATTTATTTTGATATTGAATCTTTCAGTAACATAAATTATTAAACTTTAATCTATGTTTTATAAATCGAATTTTCCATTCATCTAGTAGCCTAATTCATTGGTTAAATTATCAAAACCCTAAATTGTTCTTTTGTTTCCAAAACTTTAAAACCCTAAACTAATTTTCCAAAACTTTAAACCCTAAATTATTCCATTAAAGTCTCAAAATCCTAACTGTTTTTCAAAATCTTAGTTTATTTCCAGAATCAATGTTTCTTCTAAAATAATAAATCAAAACCTTAATTTATTTTAAAGCTTGTCACCCAGTAACCCTAATCCAAACTATTCTACCTAAAGCCACCAAAACCCTAATCCAAATTATTCTGCCAAAAACACCCAAAACCCTAATCAAAGAAAATCCTAATTTATTCCCAAAATGCCAAAACCTCATTTTTCAAACTCCCATCTAGTAAACCTAAAAAAACCCTCAAACCCTAATTCCAGTTGCCAAACCTAAAAAATCTTAAACCCTAATTCCAATCTTTTAAAATTATAAAATGTATCCTCATTGGCTACTTTCAACTCATTAATGATATAAACTTTGATTTTAGTTATTTATTGGATTTGTTATATATTTTCATGGATGACTTATTTGATCTATGATGGATTTATTTAATTTATGCATAAATGTTTCCTTTGTTATCATTATTGATTTATTTTGGTACTAATGTAAGATGTATGTTTTCACTTTGTGGACACCTCATTATATAAACTTTATGTAATTTAATTTCTTTTATATTTTTGGGATTAATGTAAAGGGCACATTTCCACCTTTTGTGGGTATCCTATTTAGTTTTAGACATTTAACAATGTAAGGGCATGTTTCCATCCTCGGATGGGTGTCCATTTATTTGCTTTGTTTGGACATTCCTTTGATTTTAATATAATGATGCTTTACTTTAATTGTTGCATGTAGTATGGATAATATTGTTATATTTAAGAATTTTATAATATTAAGACCTGCAAAGGAGGTCGGTTCCAATGAATCGGGCGTTGTGGGGGTGCAGGGCCATTTCTCACCTTCCCCACACGTACCCAACTTTCCGAACCCATTAGGGGGTTGGGGATTGCTTAGGAATCGAGTCATCCACCCCTTTCTTTTTTCCAGCCCGTCTGGGTGGCGCCTCCATTTTCTTCGGACTTAGGTCCGTGTTCTCTAAGGCCCCAAGCCTAAACAGTACCGAAGTCGCAAGAACCATTTCACCGAGAGTGGGGGCGAAAATCCCCGCTCACAGTGGCGACTCCACTAGGGATAAGAGAAGTTGATTCCATTGGTCTTTTTATTATTCTATTCTTTCTTATCATGATATTATCCATTGCATCATTTAGATTGCATCGTGTGCATGAGTTAGGACGCCCGTGTCACCCATGTTGTGTTATGTAAGGGATACCATACTTTCACTCAAG
This sequence comes from Garcia nutans, assembly GCA_947685225.1. Classification (NCBI taxonomy): domain Eukaryota; kingdom Viridiplantae; phylum Streptophyta; class Magnoliopsida; order Malpighiales; family Euphorbiaceae; genus Garcia; species Garcia nutans. The sequence goes on from CANTUV010000005.1 coordinate 22,196,478, forward strand.
GTATGGAGATCGAGCATGGCATAACCACTCATAGCCTTGTACCTTTTGGTATATACTTGCTATGGGAACCTAAGCTTTTCAACCCAAAGACTAAAGCTCATGTAATTGGCCTAGTTACTTTCCTTAGGTTTTACCCCAAATGCTTGTTGTTTGACTATGGTTAATTTATCTTGGTTTAAATCTTGACTTATTTGGTTTGTTCATTTTCTAATATGACCTAAGTACATTTGTAAGCTCAAAATAATTTTTTCTCTAAATCCAAAAGATCAAAGCAATTTTCAAAAATTTTCAAAATGGTCTTTGGATATAAAACTTTTCCATAAACAAATTCTTTTCACATGACTCAAATACAAAGCCCAAAATCCATTTTTTCTAAAATCTTTTTACAATGGGCTTAGAAACAAAATTATTTTCATCCAACCTTTTTCTTTCAAAGAGCTTGCAAATTATTTAGGTCAATTACGAAATACCAAAAATTAATTGTGAGCCTAGTTTATACTAAGAATTATTAATCATGGGCTTATTTTTGGCATAAATCATTAGTTACTTTTTCAAGTGAGAAATCTATTTATAATAAACCTCTTAATGTAGTTTTAATCCAATATAGCATAAAAGCTGTTTCAGTTGGTTGAATGGATTAAAACCTAATTAATGGGAATTATCATGAACTAATTTTCAATTTTGAAAATATAACTATTGGTTGAAACGTTCGAGGGAAATATTCGAGAATAAGATACCCCATGTTGGTATTTTGTTAACCATATACCTAGGAAAAGAGACTCGCCATTCATGTGTGAAAGTTATAAGGTTGGAAGGAACGTCCTATTTATCTTTGTTTGTTTATTATGCATACATGCATACATGCATCACATGACATATCATTAATCCTTTCTGGCTCACAGACTTGGAGTACGACAATCCAAGAGCATACAACGATATCACCTACAACATTGATTTTCTATTTAAGTGCTTCATTAGGAGGATGGATGCAAACCAGCAAAGGGATATAATTGATGAAGTTGTCAAAGCTAGGATGGTCGAGCTACAAGATCAATTGGTTGAAATTATGAAGACCCAGTTGATTGAAATTCTGGAGCTCATCAATAATGCTAAGGCAGCATCCATGGAGAACATGTTCACTAATAGAGATCGAATGATAAATGAGGGACCAATCCCTATTCTATGAGACCAGCCGAATCATATGCTATCTAAGCAGGGCAATAAGGACGGCTATCACCCCAGTGGAAAAAGTCAAAGGAAAAGAGAGAAGAACCGCTTTTCGGCAAGAAGGAATGAGAAAGGGAATTATCAGCCTAGCAATCAAAGCACGCAAAAAGAAGTTGATGTTAATGCGATTGGTCAAAGAAATAAAAGACAACCTCTATCTTGGGTTTTCAGCAAGCTGCAAAAGAAAGGGTTATTGCAACCATTGGCTCCTCGATCGCTACATAATCCACTACCACCAAACTTCAATGCCGAGGCCTTTTGTCAATTTCATCAAATGCAAGGGCATGAGATGTATAAATGTGCTCGTCTAAGGCATGAGCTCCAGGTTTTGATTGACAGTGGTAAGCTACCCAAGCCGGATAATCCTAATACCAAAAGTAATCCTCTGCCTAGGTTCAACAGAGTGCCACCACCAGCAACTTTCATGGTTGGAGGAGGATTGGAGGAAGATCTTGTCTTATCCTCCTTTCAAGATGGGAATAATGAAGATGTGAAAGGAAAAGAAGCTTAACTCAACAAACTTCCCTTGGCTTGTTTATTTTTCTTGTTTTCTTTATTTAGTGTTTTATGGAACAATCATGTTTTTCAAATTTAAAGTTGTTTGAATAAATTACTTTCATTAAAATTTTTGTTGGTCTTTGCTCATTTCGGTGCTCAACCGATGACGAATCTAGCTTGATATTTATAAATTAGCATATCTAGGCATTATGATTCGAATGACTTTACTAGATGAGGGAATTATTCTATAGCATTGAGTTGTGTATACTTACTTAGAGAGGGCTCCTGCATAATTACCTTTGTCTAGGTCCTAATCAGTCTTAGAACATGCTTTGACAAACTTTCGAGGTGAAATTGAACTCTGCTTATTTAAGGGAGAAATGATCTAGGCATTGTTTGGTTAGCCAACAACTAGTATCCACCCAATTAAATATCAATCCCTAGTTGTCCTTTTGAGCCTTCATAAAATTTTAGCTTTCTTTTCATTAGCTTACAAATCCCAACAACTACCTTGAGTTGTTGTGATACTTATGACAGGTCTTATGATCACTAAGATGAAGAGGCAAGAAGATCAAAGAAAGAAATGAATAGTCAAGACCATGAAGATAGTTGAAGTTCTCAAGACCATAAGAGTAGTTGAAGTTCTCAAGACCATAAGGGTAGTTGAAGTTCCCTAATATCTCCAATCTATCAAGATAACATTAGAGTAATAAATGATTTATCCCTATTAAAGAAGATTTATGTCACTCCACTCATCCATTATTAGAAACCCAAGTTGGTACAAACAAGATAACTCTTTTAGAACTAGAGCCACAAAAAAAAAGAAAAGAAAAGAAAAGAAAAAAAAGAGAAAAGAAAGAAATAAAAAAGGACAAAAGAAAAAAAGGGAAAAAGAAAAGAAAAGAAAAATAAACAAAAAAAGAGAAGAAAAATAAAACCCAAAAAAGCAGTTCAAAAAGCCAACTGAGTTCTGTTTTACTTAAAGCAGTAAAAGGCTTCCATTTGGTTTATAAGGACAGTTTGACATGAATTGGTCCAACCCAACAAAAGATTCGATCAAAATCAGAGAAAAAGGAGAAAGACCATCCAGTTCTTGAAAGTTTTGTACTTGACATTCCTATAAGGAAGAAGGACAAAATGATAAAATGCTCAAAGAAAGGGAAAAATAAAAAAGAAAAGGGAGAAGAAGAAAAGAAATGAATTTGGGCACCAAACTTTTTGCAAGGGCAAAGACTGTCCCAATCAAGATCTAGATTAATGCAAAGAAGATAGAAGGAATTTGGAGTCTAGCAAGATTGCTCCCAGCTGCCTAAAGTTCAAACAAGAAATTTGTAGTGTTAGGGTTTGCCCATAGTGTCACAATGGCTCCAACTTACAAATGGCCTTCATTTAACCCATGTCCCCCATTTCAAGCCTATCAAAGACCTTTTGATCTCTCTTGGTAGGTAGAGTGTATTAGTAGAGATAGTTTGAATAAGCATGCATATGAGATAGATAATATTCAAACTCAAATGAGACTTTTGGCCAAGTAATGTGTATGTGCCTATCTGAAGTGCAACAATTCTTGCTTAAATAGAAATGATTCCCGAGTTTAGTACAGTAACTAGGGTTGTTGTAACACCCTTATACCCTATATATGTACAATACATATTTTCAGCATATGTAAAATACGAATATACGGTACAAAAATGTCACTGACCGATTTACTAATTTTTTTTTCACATTTTCAACTTAAAATTTCAAATTCTAAATATATAAAAATTAAATAGAATATAAATATTCTTTACTTCATATAAGAACCCAAAATAAATAATATATATAAAAATCTCTGGGAAAAATTTTCCAGAGTTTTGTCTGTAATTTGGACATCCCAAAATTTAGCAATTACTCAACCTGCAAAAAGAAAACACTCCCAAATAATTCCAAATCACCATCTCAACCATACTTTTCAATTTCACCAAGTTTCTAAAACATTTATATATATATAGATATATAAAATTTAAAACACACTTACTCTCCCATTTCAAATACATTAACCCAAACATTCTTTATAATATACAATACGTAAAATCCAAAACATAATATATTATGGATAAAACTCAAAATGTACAATAACATAAAAATATATACATGTTGCTGGTAGTGTTTCTGATCTCGATAGCAAGTCAACAAGCTCAACTACAAGTCTAGACCCGACCTAGTCTAAAAGAACTCTCTGGCTCAACTGAGTCTACCCTGTCACCTGCGCAATGGAAACAATCGCTCTAAGCCAAAACCTAGTGGTACAAACTTTAATAATAATAATATAACTCAATGCAATACCAAATGCACAATGCATATAGATGTCACATTATTCCGCTTTCTTATATTTTTCAAATATTTCATAAGCACAACTTATAACATTATATTGCTCAATTTTATCATAATTCATAATTCACATTAAAATAAAGACAAGCATAGGCCCAAAAAGGATCTAATATGCTATTCAAATTTCAAAGTTACTGCTTTGGTCCATAATGACACCATGTGTCTAGCCCCGTAGGCAATATATCCATGGATAATGTAACAGCCTCAGTCTCTTAAACCTCAACTCGGCTAGACCCTTAGGCCCTAGTATCTTGGTCCTCAACCCGGCCAGACTACTACAATTTTTGAGGCTTATGACCCAGTCTTTTCACCCCAAAAACATCATATTTATCAGCTGGCCTGGCTTCTGACCCAGTCTTTTCACCATTCCAGCGTTTAGCCCATAGGCAATCATAGGCATGTGCCAAACCCAGAACTTTGAAAATTGAATAACATACTAGGCTCACAATTTATTCATATTTCTCATTATTAATCTCTTTCTCATTTTCACATATTCAATCTAGGCACATTGCCTTATTTTCACATTTTTTTCTCACTTTCTCATTTTTATCAATATCAATTCATTTCATTATTTCACATATCTCATTTTTGCATTCACAACACATTACCCAATTACTTTTGGGTATTTTCACATAATATGCATATTTCATATGTTACACAAATTAGCCATTATCAATGGCTTTTCACAATGCATATAACACATATATAACATTACAAATGTCATAGCATATTATTCATACACAATCAATGAACCAAGTAACTTAACACATTTTCCAACCAAAATGTGTTAAGTCCAAATGTTATGCAAATATAAACATTATATTCAAAGTTTGTACATACCTCCACTAACAACCTAAAACAAACTAAAAACAACCTTCAATCCAATCTTTCCAACTTGCCCTTCACCACTTGGATGAAGCAAATCAACCTCCCTCAAAGCCTAAACCAAATGTGATAACAAATAATCATTTAATATCACATTTAATGGCATTTCCAACAGTAAACCATAATTACACATCACTCCTACAAATTTTCAAAAATTTAGTCTTTCCTTACTTCAACATTAGAATTCTATCCTACTACAATTAAATCAGTATTTTAAGTTTATTTATATTATTAAAAACATATTTTAATACATTTAAATCATTTACATTATAAAAATATACTCTTATACATAAAATCTCAAAAATGGCATAACCTTCCCCCATTGAAGGTTTTCCATTCCAACACAATTCATTACTATTCCAAGCTTATATTCATCACTTTTAACACTAAACAACATGCTTAAACAAATAAAATCACACAATTCAACCACTTTGGAAAATCACTTTTCCAAAACCCTAAATCTCCACTTCCATTCTCAAACTCCAACCCAACACCATCAAATCCAATATTTGACTTTAAAATACTTTTTTATGAATAAAAAAACTCATTTAGAACCAATTTGCACAATTAAAGTTCATGTTTTCTAAACCCCAAAAATCCATAACCCTAAATTCTCTCTCTTCACCATTCTTTAACCAAACTCTATCATCTCTTCAATCTAATCTTAGAATCATTGTTAACTACCCAAAATAACATCATACACACCAATTCCAACAATTATAACATACTACATCAAAATCTCAAAACTCACATAATCCAAATTTCCAAGGAATTCAAAGAAAAGAGATGGAAACTTACTAATTTTAGTGGAGATCACCAAAAATCCACTTGCAACTTATTAAATCCTTCAATTTATAGAGTATGGAAGAATCAAAATCTTGGCTTGAAGATCCCATGGAAAACGTCCCTTGAAGAAGAAGAAAAAGAAGATGAAGACTTTTATATTTCCTTTCCTTTCATCTTTTTTCTTTTTAAACCACACACACATATATATATATTAAAATAATTTAATATTTAATTATTTTTTTAATAAATTAAAAGTTTTAATTTCCCTCTTCCATTCAAAAATAATTTTTTTGAATTATTTTATTAATTTTGAATTTATAAGATTTAATTACCAAAATACCCTTTTCTTTTAAAAAGTGTTGACTTTTATATATGTTATGTATATTTTGCATATATATCACATACATATTCCACTTTTTCATTTAAAATCCCTTCATTTTTCATTTAAAACCATTAATTTAATTTATTCTTTTAAATTATAATTTATTTTATCCAATTTTTCAAAAATTAAAAATTTTTAAAAATTTTAGGATGTTACAGTTGTCATGTTATAGATATGTTAATTTGAAAAATCAAGTCCTGAGGTAAATTGACATTAATTTAGCAAAGCCAACATTTGATTTCAAAATTAAAATTAAAAATTGAAAATTGAAAAAAAAATCAAGTTAAGGGGAGTATGTTGAGCTATCGAACCTCGAAGAACACATTGGGCAAAGGAAATGATTAATGGCAAGGTTATGAAGAAGCTACTGAATCATAAATTGAAATGGATGTATCTCTGTTGCTTAGGGCCTCCATCACTCATGTTCTCAAAATCTTGAAGATAAAAGCCATAAATGCAAAGCTTTCTGTCATTCCAATGCAAGACTTGAACGAGTGTCAAAAAAGAACCAATGAGAACACTTTAGCTAATCACCTCAGTCTGTGAGTTGATGGAACCACTGAAAGTATTACTCATGCATATCATGTCATATCACACTGCATTTTTCTTTGTCAAAGTGAACAACAAACACTCTATGAAGCAATCATAAAGAACATATTGAATCAAAGGGGGCATGGAAGAACCATTGCTTGAGGAAGTTTTAGTCATTTCGTAAAAGAAAGAAGAGATGCATGCTTATGGAAAGAACAAGACAAAATACAAACATCAACCAGAGCCTGCATGAGAAAAATTATTGGTTTGAGCCTACACAGGGGGCAAAGTTTCTCCATTTTAATTTTTGAGTTTATGTGTGTACAAAATATTTTCAAACTCACTTTCAAATATTTTGGTCCAGTATTCAAATCTAGTTTAGGATTGAGTATCCAAATTCAGTTAGGATCGAGTATCCAAACCCAGTTTAGGATCGAGCATCCAAATCCAGTTTAGGATCGAGTATCCAAATCCAGTTTTTTCAAGTATCCAAATCCAGTTTAGGATTGAGTATCCAAATCCAATTTAGGATCGAGTATCCAAATCCAGTTTAGGGTCGAGTATCCAAGTCCAGTTTAGGATCAAGTATCCAAATCTAGTTTAGGATCGAGTACCCAAATCTAGTTGAGGATCGAGTATCCAAATTCAGTTTAGGATTGAGTATCCAAGTTCAGTTTAGGATCGAGCATCTAAATCCAGTTTAGGATTGAATATCCAAATCTAGTTGAGGATCGAGTATCCAAATCCAGTTTAGGATCGAGCATCCAAATCCAGTTGAGGATCAAGTATCCAAATCCAGTTTAGGATCGAGAATCCAAATCCAATTTAGGATCGAGCATCCAAATCCAATTTAGGATCGAGTATCCAAACCCAGTTTAGGATCGAGTATCCAAATCCAGTTTAAGATCGAGTATCCAAATTCAGTTTAGGATCGAGCATCCAAATCTAGTTTCATGTCGAGCATCCAAATTCTAGCTCAGGTCCAGAATCCAAATTTCCTCTTAAGTCCAGAACTTAGCTCGGGTCCAGAACCCAAATTACCCTTAAGTCCAGAATTTAGCTCGAGTCCAGAACTCAAATTACTCTTAAGTCCAGAACTTAGCTTAGGTCCAGAAACTAAATTCTCTCTTAAGTCTAGAACTTAGCTCGGGTCCAGAATCCAAATTACCCTTAAGTCCAGAACTTAGCTAAGGTCCATAACCCAAGTTTTTTCCAAGTCCAAAACTCAAACCGGGTCCAGAACCCAAAACCCAAACCATCTAAGGAAAATTAAGTTTATGTTTGCTAAAATTAAAAGTCTCGTTGCTTTTCGCTCTCTTTTGCCGTAGTCTCAGATCGCTCAAGCAGGGGGCAAACTGTAGACCCTTAATTTTTGACCCATTCAAATCTGATAGTCCAAAATAATTTTTATGGTATTTTATTTATTTTAATAATATTTTAATTGCTAATAATATTTAATAGTTATTTTAAAAAAAATAAAAAAATCAGGCGGATCGGCGAGCATAAATTGTCTACGGTGAATTGGGCACTGCCCAATTCACTGCAGCTGGGCTTGCCCAGTTCTGCAATGAACTGGCTTACCCAGCTAGCCTGCCGTGCCCGTAGCCCACAATAATTTTTGCCAGCGCAGCCCTCGGGCTCGACAGCCTGCGCGTTGCCGATTTTTTAACCAAACCTTGTTTTACCTGGTTTTGTAGTTTTTCTTAAATAGATAGTATTTCCTTATTAAAATAGGATTATGACTGTATTTTTCCTATAAATACCATATTAAAACATAAGAACAATGAGGGGGAATAAAAACGGGAAAAACCCTAAAGAAAGAGAGGGGGACAGAAAATAGGAAAAACCCTAAAGAAAGAGAGGGGGACAAAAAACGGGAAAAACCCTAAAGAACAAGAAAAAGAGACAAAAAACCATAGAGGGGAAATGGGAAAAAAATAAAAGCAGAGGTCGGCAATTAGATTTAGAGGAGTAAAACAGCAAGGCAGAAAATAGTAAAAATAAATTATCAATAATTGAGGAGTAAACAACCAACATTCATCAACAACAAAGGTAGTGATCACTGTCTTTGTTCTTGTTCAGCCAAAGCCAATTGTGGTGGAACCAATGAAGCAGGTTTGATTATAAATCTTTGATTTGTTTATATTTACAACATTCTTACATTTTTGATTCATGAATTGTTTAAGTATATGATAATATTGCCATATTTTCTTTTAAATGTTTCTGTTATTTATTTTGATATTGAATCTTTTAGTAACCTAAATTATTAAACCTTAATCGATGTTTTATAAATGAAATTTTCCATTCATCCAGTAGCCTAAGTCATTGGTTAAATTATCAAAACCCTAAATTGTTCTTTTATTTCCAAAACTTTAAAACCCTAAACTATTTTTCCAAACTTTAAACCCTAAATTATTCCATTAAAGTCTCAAAATCCTAACTGTTTTCCAAAATCTTAATTTATTTCCAGAATCAATGTTTCTTCTAAAATAATAAATCAAAACCTTAATTTATTTTAAAGCTTGTCACCCAGTAACCCTAATCCAAACTATTCTACCTAAAGCCACCAAAACCCTAATCCAAATTATTCTTCCAAAAACACCCAAAATCCTAATCTGAGAAAATCCTAATTTATTCTCAAAATGACAAAATCTCATTTTTCAAACTCCCATCCAGTAAACTTAAAAAACCTTCAAACCTTAATTCCAGTTGCCAAACCTAAAAAATATTAAACCCTAATTCCAATCTTTTAAAATTATAGACTGCATCCTCATTATCTACTTTCAACTCATTAATGATATAAACTTTGGTTTTAGTTATTTATTGGATTTGTTATATATTTTTATGGATGACTTATTTGATCTATGATGGATTTATTTAATTTATGGATGAATGTTTCCTTTGTTATCATTATTGATTTATTTTGGTACTAATGTAAGAGGTATGTTTCCACTTTGTGGGTACCTCATTATTTAAACTTTATGTAATTTAATTTATTTTATATTTTTGGGATTAATGTAAAGGGCACATTTTCACCTTTTGATGGGTGTCGTATTTATTTTTAGACATTTAACAATGTAAGGACATGTTTTCATCCTAGGATGGGTGTCTATTTATTTGCTTTGTTTGGACATTGTTTTCATTTTAATATAATGATGCTTTATTTTAATTGTTGCATGTAGTATGGATAATATTGTTATATTTAAGAATTTTATAATATTAAGACTTGCAAAGGAGGCGGGTTCCAATGAACCGGGCATTGTGGGGGGTGTTATGCCATTTCTCACCTTCCCCATACGTGCCCAACTTTTCGAACCCATTAGGGGGTTGGGGACTCCTTAGGAATCGAGTCATCCACCCCTTTCTTTTTTCTAGTCCGTTCGGGTGGTGACTCCATTTTCTCAGGGCTTAGGCCCGTGTTCTCTAAGGCCCTGAGCCTAAACAGTGTCGAAGTCGTAAGAACCATTCCACAGGGAGTGGGGACGAAAATTCCTGCTCACAATAACTATTTGGAATTAAGTAAGCTACATGGTACTTGAGGTACCGGTGCAAGAAAGGAGAAAAGAAGAGCCTAAAAAGCTGAAATAGATATTTATAAGAAATCTGCCGATCAAAAATTAGGGTTACAAGTGATAAATAAAAGAAATTGATTACTAAATAAGGCTACACTTTGCAATTAGCAGGTTTTGCATGAAATGGAGATAACACCCTACCAAAATAAGTTCAAATTAAAGTAAGAAGTTGATGGAATTAAGTGGAAATATTTAAAATAATAATAATAATAAAATTAAAATCAAAAGTTCTATACTTGTAAGTAGCATGTTATACCACCGAATTAAGGAAGGAAGAGCTGGTATTCGGCTCGGGTAAGGTGGAAATGGAGGACTGATTAGAATGAAGGGAGATAAATCAAATTAATAAACAATACAATACACCCGGCAAAAGAAAGAGTATTTAGTCAAAGCTAAAGAATAAGTTTTAGCTTTGCATGGGAATAAAGAGACAACTCACCAAGAGGTCCAAGACACTTGTCCAATTTAATTTTAAAAAAGGATATAGAGTAGTTAATTAAAAGGAATATGTGTAAGATGGTTCTATTATTTTTTTTTACCCACCCACCGAGCTGATGAAGAGAAATAACAGGAAAGGAAAAAAAAAGAATCAGAGGAATAAGGTACTAATTTCTGCCTCATAGACAAACCAAAACTTAGAAGAAATCAAACAGAGAAGAGGAGATTTAGGTTGCAGTAAGAGAGTTCTGCTCATTAAGGAGTGAGTTGGCTGAGGAGCTGACTATTAGAAGACTCTAACGATTGAGGATCAAGCTTAGCTGGGTTAAGAGGCGAGTCTTCCAAATATCCTCTCTTTAAAAGCTTTAGTAGAAAGATGACTATGAACTAATATTGAATGAAATATTCTATGAATAATAAAGAATGAATGATCGCTAAACTAAATGCTAAACTATAATCTGATGAGATAATAAAAGAAACACCTATGAGCACTTATAATAGAACTGAAGGACAACATGATTAAGGGTTAGATAATGGTTAATGTAAGGAATAATAGAAAATTAGTTAGCGAATACAGGTCCTCTAGAGGATGACAAAATGAACTTAAATTTCTAATATTAAGAATGGATATATATTGAGCAAACAACAAAGTTAAGAATTGAAAATCTTATTTGTTAGAACAAGACCAATGAAAAAACAAAGCTATTAATAGAGAGAGAAAAAAGACCTCTTGAATTGTTATGAAATTAGTGAATTGAGGAACATTTTAGTTGTTGGAATTTAAACTTAAGGGAAGAATAAAGCTTTAACTGAAAAACAAATATGCATGGAAGAAATCAAAATTGTTATCTGAACACTTTAAAGTATAACGTGGGAATTTGAATATAACGAACTACAAGAATGGGTGAGACAAAAACATTGAGTCTGGTAGGACTGAGCTACCTTTTTAAAGGAGGGAAAAGAAAAAAAATAAATTAGAATCTCACCTTTAGTACCTATGTATATCTGTTAGTTGTAAAAACAAATAAGTAGGAGAAGGAGAATGGAAATACTGTTGGAATTTTTTAGAGTAAAGAAATTGAATTTTATTCAATCCAGGCAATTAACAACTAAAGATGACTTTATATACTAAAGATGACTTTATATAGGCATATATAGAAATAAATTAACTTAGAAGATGGAGAAACTAATGGCATTACATAGAGCACTAAACCACTAGCTACATGATATTTAATCTCCTAAAATTAAGCCGCCATAACTCAACATGATCAAATTTAATTGACTAGTTAAAAACAAATAGAAGTAAATAAAAAATTAATAACTAATAATTTCTACATTAATATGTTCAATACTCTCCCTTAATGTAGAAAGTATAGACACCAAATTTGTCTTATTGGAGCATCTCTCTCTAATATTTCTTATTGAATCTTCATATTTTGAAGCACTTCTCTTCAAGAATGATGCACTTCTCACCCAAACTTGCTATTAATTATTTTAGGGCACTTTTCTCCAACTTTTTTTTAAAATATTTTTCTTCTTGATCAAAATTTGCTTACTCATTTTTAAACTTGCAATCTTCAATTTGCTAGGCTTGGCAAATCCAAGCACAAACCTCAAATTTGTTGATCTTGGCCATGCTTCTTCTTTATTCAACCTCTTTCCTTTTTTTTTCCTTCATTTTCTTCAATACAGGTCTCACAAGAACAAAAAAAGTTTTGATACCAAATGTTGGAATTTTTTTATAGTAAAAAAATTGAATTTTATTCAATTCACGTAATTGACAACTAAAGATGCCTTTATATATGCTTACATAGAAACAAATTAATTTAGAAAATAAAGAAATTAATGGCACTACATGGAGGGCTAAGCCACTAACTACATAATATTTAATCTCCTAAAATTAAGCCACCACAACTCAACATGACCAAATTTAATTGACTAATTAAAAATAAATAGAAGTAAATAAAAAGTTTATAATTTATAATTTCTACATTAATATCTTCAATAAATGCTATAATAGGTGAGAAGAAGGAAACTATAAGAAGCATGAGTATTTCTTTATCTTTCCTGAAGTTGATGTAATTCATAAATAATGAACTCCTCAATGATGACAGGTGAACCTCAACGAACTCTGTAAATCAGGTTCAAGTATCAAAGGTTTGCTCGTTCACCTGCAAAAAAAGAAGAGATCGAGCTTCAATGAGAAAACTCCAATGCCCAAGTTAGTTTGATCTGTCTACAGATGAAAGAGCAAGAGAGTAGGAAAAATTATTTACTTGTGAGAGTTTACCCCTATTTATAGTTAAGGAGTGGGGGGAGAAGGTCTGAATGTGACAACGGATCTTTCGAAAGTGTCAGTGTCGTATGACGGCTGTGTCAAAAATATACCTTCTGAACACATGGAGCTCAATTAGCCTCAAGGGCTCGGTGTCGAGGCTTGCAATCTTTTGAAAGTTTGGTCTTGGCTTTGGCGGGGCATCGGGTCGGCCTATGAGCCCTGTAACTAGAGGGTAGTATCACTATAAAGCTAAGAGGTGTGGTTGAGAATGGAATTAAGTGTGGAATGTGTAAAATTAATAAAATTAAAGTTTAGTAAGTTGCGTATATACAAATCTAAAAAGAGTTTACTTTAGTTCATAATTTTTTAAAAAACAAAAATAGAGTTCTACATATTTGTAGTTGTTTATAACAGTTCAATATATCAACCTTTAAAGATTAAAAAAAATGAGTGGGGTTAAAGAAAACAAGAATACAACTAAGAATGTTAGACTTGTCTTGAAGCTGAGGCTATGAATGTACATATATACATTTCTGAAATAACTGCAAAACTAGGACTGAGAATAAATATTTTTTGTATTACAGAACTGATCTATATATAAAATAAACATATATGGCCTAAACAACTAATTATGGACAATTATATAGTATCTAGAATCAATTATGGAAACTTATGGGTAGTATGACTACACATCTGAAAAGCTTAGAAGGCGACAAATAAATTTTCTCTATTAATAAAACCCTAAGAATGATTGATCTAACGTAAAAAAAAAGAGAATTAAAATAATTAAGGAGTGGCTGGACACAATGACTCTAAGGTGTAAATAAAGTCAAAGGAAATTGTTTAATAGTTTTGTACTGTCTAAAGTGAATATTGAAATAATTCTCATTAGTTGAGTTAACTAGGCAATGAACATAATTATAGCACTAAAAAACAACTTGAGCTAGAAACTACTAAATATGAATTTACATTAAAATGTAACCAAATTCCAAAGCAACAAAGATTATATATATTAAGAAGCATCTAGAGCATAGTAAAAGCCAAGGTAGCCTTTAAATTTTAGCAGGTTAGATTTAAAAAATATAATAAACAAAATTAAAAGAATTATACCCAATGTGATTCCTGATCTAATTTCTGATTAAAAGGTATTGTGTAACTCCTGTTATATAGTGTCCATATTTTTGTTGGTACACTACTTATATGCTATTTACTTGTATCTCTATTCAATGACAACCAGTTGCTTCAAATCAAATTGTTAATAATTTGCTACTCTTGATAATTTTGATATCTGGTTGTTAAGCTTCTTGTTATTAATCTAACACCCCTTCCCGACCTACATATGTAAGCTGAGTAGAGGCGCCACACTAACCTAATGTTGCTACCAATTTTACTTAGCCAAATTTTAGTTCCGATTTTTACAAAATTTTTGCCATAGTTTCGCCTAAAAATTGAGTCCCAAGTGTCGACAAAATCGGTTTTTTTCTTATTTTTAAAAAACATTTTACACAAACCAATGCAAACAAAATCATTCTCAGTACACTCCCAATAAATCCCCCTTGTAACCTCAACTACAACCTGCAAAAAGGATTTACACTTCTAGTACAACATAAAATAAAGGTTTTGTGACAACCCCCATATTTAAATATTACACAGCGGAAGTTATAAAATATTTACATATTTACAAATTCATATACATCAAAACTCAAGTTTTACAACACATAAAATTTATACATGATTGGCAAGTCTGCTCTGATCTTTAAGCTCCCAAAATGGATTCTTCAAGGTCTACTCTCACTAGGTCTTGAAGAACTCTCGGGTTCAACTCTATCCACTCTATTACCTGCGCGATTAAACACTATCGCGCTAAGCCAACGGCTTAGTAAGATAAAACATGCTAATAGTATGCTTTAATGCAATACAATGCCACATATGCTATTGATAAGATCAACATTATAAATATAAAGTTAACACATAATTATGCATTTCACAAATCATAGTCATATGAGCATACCACATTTCAACATCTTTCCACATTCAACATTACTCAATAACCAACATCTTATTTCATTAACTCATAACATTATTTAGGACATTCATATAACCTTGACACCTATGGGCCCAACAAGTATTTAATACGATATTCAGAGCTCAGAGTTACTGCCTTGGGCTCATAGTCACAATAATCACGCCCGTAGGCAATGTATATACATGTATCTCTATCCATGGATAGTGTAACAGACCCAGTCTCTTGGATCATCAACTCAACACATATGAGGAGATCCTCAACCCGGCAAGACTGTTACAAATCATATATCTCATAGTGTAACAGACCCAGTCTCTTGGATCATCAACTCAACACATATGAGGAGATCCTCAACCCGGCAAGACTGTTACAAATCATATATCTCATAGTGTAACAGACCCAGTCTCTTGGACCATCAACTCAACACCTATGAGGAGGTCCTCAACCCGGCAAGACTGTTACCTTTCATCATTTCTTAGGCATGCCACCCAAATCCAGAACTCTGAAACTGAATAACATATTAAACAAACAATTCATTTCCATTCTCAATTCTCATCACATTTAGGCAAACATGCCTTCTTTCTTTCAATTACATCATCTTAGCCAATAACAATGGCTTCACATTTCATTTCACAATATAACATCTCATTATTCAAGTATATATATATATATCTCATCCATGATCACATTATATCTCACATAGCATCATTCATAAATATCAACATTTCATTCCACATTACTCATGAAACACATTACCATTCACAATGCACAACATAACATTGTTCAATCTCAACAATGCAATTAGGGCAAAGAACAATTGATTATAACATTCATTGATTCAAGTGTGTTTAAAGTGTTTAGGGTTAGGTTTAAGGACCAACCTACCTTTGGAGAACCAAAGCAATGCAAGAAGAACAAAGAATTAAAACCCTAACCATAAATAGTACATTCTGGTTTTAAACTCCATTTTATCCTTATTTTGAAAAATTGTATAAAATAATCTACTTGACTAAAAATTCTAAAATTTTTACAGAATTTAGTTTTGTATCTTAAAATCATCCCTTTAAAATTTCAGATCAAACTGAACACAAAATCTTGGTCAAATAGTTCACCTAACCAGACTGCCCCAATTGCCCTGCATCCTGGCAGCAGTTCTGAACTTTGTGAATTCCATAAATCAAATTCAATCAACGTGGTTCCAAATTATTTTTCTCAAATACTAGACTCACTAAGCAACAACATATCCAAAATTCAATTGAATATGATTTTCTACATTTTATTAAAAATTCCGAAATAGAGCTGTCTCAGTTAAGGTACCTGCTGGAACAGGTCTAATAAAAATAATCTTTCTAAACTCATAACCATTCCAAAATCGAATCAACATATTTTTCAGTCATTCTAGACTCATAGAGGCACAACATATCAAAAATTCACTTCAAGAACATTTTTCTAAAATTAATTAAAAATCATACAAGTCACAGCCTTTACTAATCCTAAAACAGAAACAATTTCACTAAACATCAATCTTACTCTTCCATCACCAACACCAACCCAACTTCTCATCTATCAAGAAAAATCAATACTTACAATCATACCATAAGCAACTTAATCATACCACTTCAACAAAATTGAAGAAATTAGAGAAAAGATCTTACCTTAGTTAAAAACTTCTTAAATCAACACTTGAACACTTAATCTTTCTTCAATTTAAGCTTGAAATCATAAAAACCATCACTTGTCTCTTTCTTTCTCTTTGGCTATGGAGGGCCGGCCATCAACAAGAAGAAGAAGAAGAAATGATGAATAAAACACAAGTCAAACCTTCTTTAAATATCCACCATGTGATTTTATCCAAGCAATTACCAAAGTGCCCTTATTCACATAATTATCTTTTTGTCTTATATGTGCCCAATTAAGTAATTTACCAATCTCAAATAAATATCTTCTCTTGCATTGACCAAGCCTTTTGACCACTTTATATGTCATATATATTAACATATACACAACATATAAATTTGTCTCTAAACCCTATTTCTTCCCAAAATACATATACATATACTTTCTCTTCTCAATTTCTTTTCTCTTACAATTTAACACATATATTCAATCCAATATATAACAATAACAACAACAACAATATGCAAAACTTCTAGGGCATAAATGAGGATATTACAATTCTCCCCCTCTAAAAAGAAAATTTCGTCCTCGAAATTACCTGATATCAACTCTGAAACAACTGCGGATACTGTTCTCGCATGGATTGTTCACTTTCCCAAGTTGCTTCTTCTTTTCCATGATTTTTCCACAAAATCTTCACCAATGGCACTCTCTTGTTTCTCAACTCTTTCACTTCCCGTGCCAAGATAACAACTGGTTCCTCTTCAAATGTCAAGTCTGGGCTCACTTCAATAGATTCAAATGGCAACACATGAGATGGATCCGACCTATATCTCCTCAACATAGAAACATGGAATACATTATGAATACGATCCAACTCAGGTGGCAAAGCAAGTCGATACGCCACTGGCCCAACTCTTTCTAACACTTCATACGGCCCAATGAAACGAGGACTCAATTTTCCTTTCCGACCGAACCTCAAAATCTTCTTCCAAGGAGACACTTTCAAAAATACCTTATCTCCAACATCAAACTCTATATCTCTCCTCTTCAGATCTGCATAAGACTTCTGTCGGTCTGAAGCTGCTTTTAACCTGCCTCGAATCAACTTTACTTTTTCTTCAGTTTCTTGAATCAAATCAGGACCAACCAACTTATTATCTCCAAGCTCATTCCAACAAAGAGGTGTCCTACACCGTCTGCCATACAATGCTTCAAACGGTGCCATACCAATGCTGGATTGGTGACTGTTGTTGTAAGCAAACTCCACAAGAGGTAAAAACCTATCCCAACTTCCAGAGAAATCGATGACACAGCTTCTCAACATGTCCTCAATAATCTGTATCACCCTCTCTGACTGTCCATCCGTCTGTGGATGAAAAGCAGTACTGAAGTGTAGTCGAGAACCCAAAGCACTATGCAAATTCTTCCAAAATCTTGAAGTAAACCGGGGATCTCGATCAGACACTAAAGAAGTTGGAACACCATGCAATTTCACAATCTCCTGAATATACAGCTCAGCCAATCTCTCCAAAGAGTAATCCATCCGCACCGGAAGGAAATGAGCTGTCTTCGTCAATCTATCCACAATCACCCATATGGCATCATGCTTCTTTTGTGTCAATGGCAAACCAGACACAAAATCCATTGTCACTCTTTCCCACTTCCATTCTGGCACTGACAATGGTTGAAGCAACCCGGTTGGAACTTGATGCTCTGCTTTAACCTTCTGACAAGTGAGACATTTCGACACAAAATCTGCAATGTCTCTCTTCAAACCAATCCACCAATAATGCTGTCTCAAATCATGATACATCTTCGTATTACCCGGATGCATAGCAAACATTGACTGATGAGCTTCTTCTAAAATGACTCTTTTCAAATCAGCATTATCGGGTACACACAATCGGTTCTTAAACCAGAGACTCCCATCATCTTTCACAACAAAATCTCTAGTCTTCCCATTCTGACAATCTAAAATAATCTTCTGAATTTTCTTATCAGCCAGTTGAGCCTCTTTGATCTGATCCAACAAAATCGGCTTCAATTGCAACTGTGCCAATAATGCACCATCAACACAAGGTACAAAACTGGCATGCAATGCTCTCAACTCAACAAGCAACGAGAGCGAGTAAATTGTTAAACCAGCTAAAGACTTCCGACTCAAGGCATCAGCAACAACATTTGCTTTACCTGGATGATAGTCAATCAAGCAATCGTAGTCTTTAATCAATTCTAACCATCTCCTCTGACGAAGATTGAGTTCTTTCTGGACACCTAAATACTTCAAACTCTTGTGATCAGTGTAGATGAAACATTTCTCCCCAAACAGATAATGGTGCCAAATCTTCAATGCAAAAACAATGGCAGCCAATTCCAAATCATGGGTCGGATAGTTAAGCTCATGCGGTTTCAACTGTCAAGATGCATAAGCTATAACTTTCCCTTCCTGCATCAATACACACCCCAAACCTCTATGTGAAGCATCACTGTAGATCACATATGGTTTGCTTTCAACAGGTAAAGTTAGAACAGGCGCTTGAGTCAACATTTCTCTCAACTGCTCAAAGCTAGCCTGACACTGATCCGTCCACACAAATCTCACTCCCTTACGAAGCAATCTGGTGAGTGGAGTAGCTATCAAAGAAAACCCTTTCACAAACCGCCGGTAATAGCCTGCCAAACCCAGAAAACTTCTAATCTCTGTCACTGATTTAGGTGGATTCCAATTCAATACAGCTGAAACAAATAAGGAGGCTAGCTGTTCCTGCTCATTAGATACTATCACCTCTCTACCATCAACAGTTTTCAAAGAAACAATTTTCTTCTTACAATCTACCACAGCTCCATGTCGAGATAGCCAATCCATACCTAAGATCACATCATATTCCTTAAATGGCATCTCAATCAAATCCCCTAAGAACTCCTCACCCTGCACCACTACTGCACTATCTCTATGCACCTTACTCACAACCACACTATGCCCTAACGGATTTGTCACCAACACATCAAATCCTAGGGACTCAGCATGCAAATCAGAGACAGGCAAAACAGATACACTAACATATGAATGCGTGGAACCCGGATCAATCAAAGCAAGTACTGGAGTATTAAATAAAGAAAAAGTACCAGCTATGACTGCCGATGTATCTGGCTGCCTCTGCATAACATACATCCTCTGGGAAGATCCAACCTCCTCTGGTCTACCCTCCCTGGATGTAGCACCTCCTCTAGAACTAAATCCTGATATCTGGATCCAGCCACTAAGCACATGATCGAGGGCCTCAATCCCTCCTCAAATCGCCGACATCTATCAATCTCATCAGCAATGATGCCCCCAGCATACTGGCTCAGTCGAATAAACTCCACTTCATACTCAGTTACGGTTCGATGATCTTGCTTCAAATCTAGAAACTCTCTTTTCTTCCCATCTTTATACTCCCTAGGAGTATACTTCAACTCAAATTCTCTCAGAAAATCCGCATAAGACAAGGTTGGTGGATCATCCATAGAATGGGGCACTGTCTTCCACCAGTCGTAGGCATCCTTCTGTAGCAAAGATCTTGCATAGTCAAACTTCTCCTCTGAAGTGGCTTGCAACTACACAAATACCCTCTGAACTCTATCAAGCCCCTGTTCTGCTACAGCCGGATCAACTGTACCAAAGAAATCCTCTGCTCCATATTTCCTTAGCTTATCATAGTGCCTTACTGGTACTGAAGGCTGAGGGGGTGGTGGCGGTGGCTGTGGTTGCACAGGTGCTTGTCTCATAGCTTCCATCATAGGCCTAAACCAGGCTGGCGGAACCTCCTCCCCAGCTGGTCTACCCGACACCGAAGCAGGTGCCTCCTCAACACTATCAACCCTAGCTCCCTCAGCAGGAGCAATACTCTCGGCACTACCCTCAATCGACTGACGTGAGTGAGAATCCATCACAACCTAACACTGCATACACAGCAGATTATATCTTATTAAAGATCAGAGACTGCCAATCTCAAACATATATGTTATTCAAAACCACTTTTTAAGTAAAAATATTCTTTTTATTACATTTTACCTAGGTTGAGAATCTCAAACCTGGCTCTGATACCAAAACAATTGTAACACCCCTTCCCGACCTACATATGTAAGCTGAGTAGAGGCGCCACACTAACCTAATGTTGCTACCAATTTTACTTAGTCAAATTTTAGTTCCGATTTTTACAAAATTTTTGCCATAGTTTCACCTAAAAATTGAGTCCCAAGTGTCGACAAAACCGGTTTTTTTCTTATTTTTAAAAAACATTTTACACAAACCAATGCAAACAAAATCATTCTCAGTACACTCCCAATAAATCCCCCTTGTAACCTCAACTACAACCTGCAAAAAGGATTTACACTTCTAGTATAACATAAAATAAAGGTTTTGTGACAACCCCCATATTTAAATATTACACAGCGGAAGTTATAAAATATTTACATATTTACAAATTCATATACATCAAAACTCAAGTTTTACAACACATAAAATTTATACATGATTGGCAAGTCTGCTCTGATCTTTAAGCTCCCAAAATGGATTCTTCAAGGTCTACTCTCACTAGGTCTTGAAGAACTCTCGGGTTCAACTCTATCCACTCTATTACCTGCGCGATTAAACACTATCACGCTAAGCCAACGGCTTAGTAAGATAAAACATGCTAATAGTATGCTTTAATGCAATACAATGCCACATATGCTATTGATAAGATCAACATTATAAATATAAAGTTAACACATAATTATGCATTTCACAAATCATAGTCATATGAGCATACCACATTTCAACATCTTTCCACATTCAACATTACTCAATAACCAACATCTTATCTCATTAACTCATAACATTATTTAGGACATTCATATAACCTTGACACCTATGGGCCCAACAAGTATTTAATACGATATTCAGAGTTCAGAGTTACTGCCTTGGGTTCATAGTCACAATAATCACGCCCGTAGGCAATGTATATACATGTATCTCTATCCATGGATAGTGTAACAGACCCAGTCTCTTGGATCATCAACTCAACACATATGA
Source organism: Garcia nutans (assembly GCA_947685225.1). Lineage (NCBI taxonomy): Eukaryota > Viridiplantae > Streptophyta > Magnoliopsida > Malpighiales > Euphorbiaceae > Garcia > Garcia nutans. Next base: position 22,218,141 of record CANTUV010000005.1, read on the forward strand.
GGAGATCCTCAACCCGGCAAGACTGTTACAAATCATATATCTCATAGTGTAACAGACCCAGTCTCTTGGATCATCAACTCAACACATATGAGGAGATCCTCAACCCGGCAAGACTGTTACAAATCATATATCTCATAGTGTAACAGACCCAGTCTCTTGGACCATCAACTCAACACCTATGAGGAGGTCCTCAACCCGGCAAGACTGTTACCTTTCATCATTTCTTAGGCATGCCACCCAAATCCAGAACTCTGAAACTGAATAACATATTAAACAAACAATTCATTTCCATTCTCAATTCTCATCACATTTAGGCAAACATGCCTTCTTTCTTTCAATTACATCATCTTAGCCAATAACAATGGCTTCACATTTCATTTCACAATATAACATCTCATTATTCAAGTATATATATATATCTCATCCATGATCACATTATATCTCACATAGCATCATTCATAAATATCAACATTTCATTCCACATTACTCATGAAACACATTACCATTCACAATGCACAACATAACATTGTTCAATCTCAACAATGCAATTACGGCAAAGAACAATTGATTATAACATTCATTGATTCAAGTGTGTTTAAAGTGTTTAGGGTTAGGTTTAAGGACCAACCTACCTTTGGAGAACCAAAGCAATGCAAGAAGAACAAAGAATTAAAACCCTAACCATAAATAGTACATTCTGGTTTTAAACTCCATTTTATCCTTATTTTGAAAAATTGTATAAAATAATCTACTTGACTAAAAATTCTAAAATTTTTAAAGAATTTAGTTTTGTATCTTAAAATCATCCCTTTAAAATTTCAGATCAAACTGAACACAAAATCTTGGTCAAATAGTTCACCTAACCAGACTGCCCCAATTGCCCCGCATCCTGGCAGCAGTTCTGAACTTTGTGAATTCCATAAATCAAATTCAATCAACGTGGTTCCAAATTATTTTTCTCAAATACTAGACTCAGTAAGCAACAACATATCCAAAATTCAATTAAATATGATTTTCTACATTTTATTAAAAATTCCGAAATAGAGCTGTCTCAGTTAAGGTACCTGCTGGAACAGGTCTAATAAAAATAATATTTCTAAACTCATAACCATTCCAAAATCGAATCAACATATTTTTCAGTCATTCTAGACTCATAGAGGCACAACATATCAAAAATTCACTTCAAGAACATTTTTCTAAAATTAATTAAAAATCATACAAGTCACAGCCTTTACTAATCCTAAAACAGAAACAATTTCACTAAACACCAATCTTACTCTTCCATCACCAACACCAACCCAACTTCTCATCTATCAAGCAAAATCAATACTTACAATCATACCATAAGCAACTTAATCATACCACTTCAAAAGAATTGAAGAAATTAGAGAAAAGATCTTACCTTAGTTAAAAACTTCTTAAATCAACACTTGAACACTTAATCTTTCTTCAATTTAAGCTTGAAATCATAAAAACCATCACTTGTCTCTTTCTTTCTCTTTGGCTATGGAGGGCCGGCCATCAACAAGAAGAAGAAGAAGAAATGATGAAGAAAACACAAGTCAAACCTTCTTTAAATATCCACCATGTGATTTTATCCAAGCATTTACCAAAGTGCCCTTATTCACATAATTATCTTTTTGTCTTATATGTGCCCAATTAAGTAATTTACCAATCTCAAATAAATATCTTCTCTTGCATTGACCAAGCCTTTTGACCACTTTATATGTCATATATATTAACATATACACAACATATAAATTTGTCTCTAAACCCTATTTCTTCCCAAAATACATATACATATACTTTCTCTTCTCAATTTCTTTTCTCTTACAATTTAACACATATATTCAATCCAATATATAACAATAACAACAACAACAATATGCAAAACTTCTAGGGCATAAATGAGGATATTACAATTAATTCTGTCGAAAATTCTTATTGAGATATTTTTATTAAATTCTGACATGGTGATATGGGTTTATCACTAACTATTACTAAAGTCTAAATGATATTGCCTATTAAGTTTCTGCTATGAATTTGAATCAGTGACATGGCCCATATATGTTGGGGGATAAGCCACCAGACAGTGTACATTGTATTCTATTATGTGCAAAAAGGGGAAAGTTAGCACCCTAGTTATCAGCTTTTAGTTGTTCTGCTATTAGTCATAGGGGTCATTCTGCTCTTAATGTCACCTTGTCAATATTCTTTGTGCTTTGAGTTTCACCGTTACTTACTATACTAGTATTTTCTATGGCATGTGTCGGATGTACAATTTTTGATTGATTAAATTTTTTAATATACTAGTATTTAAGGTATTTATTTGCAAAAATTGATGCAAAGCCTAGGCTAATCCGTTGGGTCTTATTATTGCAGGAATTTGACTTGACAATTCAAGACAAGAAGGGAGCTAAAAATCTGGCAGCAGATCACCTTTCTTGCTTGGAGAATCCAACTCTGGAGAGGTTTGAAGAAGGGGACATGATGATCACTTTCCTGATGAGCAGTTGTATGCCATGGTAAGTGAGGTAAGTAATTTAAATTTTGAAACACCTTGGTTTGCAGATTTTTCTAACTATTTAGCTGTTAGGGAACTTCCTAAGGACTTAACTTATCAAGAAAAGAAGAAATTCTTTTCCAATTTAAAATTTTATTTTTGGGAGGATCCCTTTTTGTTTAGATTATGTAAGGATCACATGATTTGATGGTGTGTGGCATGGCCCGAAATGATGAATACTCTTAGTCAATGCCATACTGGACCAGCTGGTAGTCATATGGGAGCCAATAGGACTACTCATAAGGTACTAGAATCAGGATTTTATTGGCCCACTTTGTTTTGGGATAGCTATGAATTTGTGAACCGTTGTGATCGTTGCCAAAAAACTAGAAACATTTCATCTCATGATGAGATGCCCCAAAATGGAATTTTAGTGTGTGAAGTCTTTGATGTATGGGGGATTGATTTTATGGGACTGTTTCCAAATTCCTTTGGTAACAAATATATTTTTGTAGCTATAGACTATGTATCTAAATGGCCTTTGGCAACCAATGATGCTAGGGTTGTGATGAAGTTTTTGAAGAAATTGTTTTCTTGATTTGGTACACCAAAAGCAATTATAAGTGATAGGGTTACTCACTTTTGTAACGTTCAGCTTGAGAAAGTTTTCAAAAGATTAGGAGTTACACACAGGTTTGCTACTCCTTATCATCCCCAAACTAGTGGCCAAGTTGAGAACAAGAACAGGGAGATAAAAAGAATTTTAGAAAAAAATGTAGAGCGATCCCGAAAGGATTGGTCCGAGAAATTGGAAAAATGCTCTATGGGCTTTTAGGACTGCATTCAAAACTCCCTTGGGCACTACATCATTTAGGCTGGTATATGGAAAAGCTTGTCATTTACCTGTTGAAATTGAACATAACACATTTTGGGCTATAAAATAGATTAACCTTGATCTAGCTAGTGCAAGTGAAAGGAGAAAATTACAGGTAAATGAGTTGGATGAGTGGAGATTGCAAGCTTATGACAATGCAAGAATTTATAAGGAACGTACTAAGAGATGGCATGATGCTCGCCTTAAGGAGCAAAAAGCGGAAGATCATGTATTATTGTACATTTCGAGGCTTCGACTCTTTCCAGGTAAGTTAAAATCTCGATGGTATGGTCCTTTTACAGTTAAGGAAGTTTTCCCTTTTGCAATGGTTGAAATAACTTATCCAGAAAAAGGTGATTTTAAGGTAAATGGGCCTTTGATTTGGAAATCAAATTCTTGCAATAATAACACCCATCTAATTAAGCGCGGTTTAGCATGTTGTTTTGTTAAAAGATATTTTAGAGCTGCATGATCAGAATGCACAATAATTTTCGACCCAATTAAATATGCTCTAAACTTATCTAAAGCAAAAACAACCGCTAACATTTCCTTTTCAGTTGTTGTGTAATTCATTTGCGCACTATTCAGGGTCAAGCTAGCATAATATATCACTCTCAAAAAATTCTCAACCCTTTGCCCAAGAACAGCTCCTACTGCATGATTAGAGGCATCGCATATAATTTCGAAAGGTAAAAACCAAACAGGAGCTACTATTACCGATGCACTAGTCAGTTTTTCCTTAAGGGAATTAAAGGCTTGCATGCATTGTGCAGTAAACTCAAATGGAACATTTTTTTCCCAGCAAATGACACAATGGTTGGCTTATTTTAGAAAAATCCTTAATAAACCTCCGGTAAAAACCTGCATGCCCTAGAAAACTTCTTATTCCCTTAATAGAGGTAGGTGGGGGTAACTTAGCAATCAATTCTACCTTAGCCTTATCCACCTCAATCCCTTTACTTGAGACAACATGACCTAATACAATGCCCTGAGTAACCATGAAATGATTCTTTTCCCAACTCAAAGTGAGGTTACATTTGTCACGACCCAATTTGTACATATGTACAGTACGTCCATGTACAGTAAGAGGAGCCGTCCCGAGTAATCACCAAAGAACACGAAGTGAAAGGAAGCTTTATAGGACAAAAAGGATCTAACTGAAAAGATTGTAAAAGTTTTGGGGAGGTGACTGTAATTTCAAAAAGTTTTGGGGAGGTAACTGTAATTTCCAAAAGTTGTACTGGAGGTTCTTAATAGTGCATATAACAGACTCTAGAAATGGAAAGTAGAGAAAAATTGGGTCGAAACGAAACACCACGGTTTTTCCCGAAAACGCATAGTTTGAGAGATACAATGGATTTTTGACCAAGGGTATTTTTGTCATTCTTATGATAATAATGTATACACTGGAAAACAAGACACGTAAAGGCATCTGAAGTAAACGAAAGGACTCTGCAGTGATTGATGTTGAAGAACGAACCTAAGTGGAGACCGAATCACGTAAGGACCTAAAGGGAATTTTTACAAAAGTCAAGGACATGAGTGTAATTTTTATAAATTAGTTCAAAATCAAGAATGAATGTCGGAAATGGAAACGAGAGGTTGAAAGGAGGAGAATGGTACATTTTACGCGTCGTAAAACCACCCGGTTACGAAGAAAAGGCAAAACCTTCCATTGAAGGGTATTTTGGTCTTTTCACTTCCACTCATTTTCTAGAAAAGGGACACATGGCATAGTAATTTTCTAGAAAAGGACACATGACAAAATCTTGTTTAAAGACACTTTTGGGTTGGATTAATCTTAACCCTCCATATGGCACCATCCTAGTTAAAGATACTTTTGTGGTGGTTACATCTTAACCCTCCAAAATGAAATTAATTAAATAAATGGAAAATGGAAAAATATAAAAAGAGAGAGAAGGATGATTAAAGAACTAAGGACACATTTTTCTCTCCATTTTTGAGAGGCATGGCCGAATTCTCTCCACCAAAAAAGGGAAGGAATTTTTCAAGTGTTCAAATGGATTTTTGGAAGGAAAAGCTTAATTTTAAGGTAAGGATTCCAATTCTAGCTTTAGTTTATTAATTTGATTGATAGTTTTCAAGTTATCAATGAAAGAAAAGTTGGGAAGATTATGGGAAAGTTAAGAAAGTGAAGAGAAATTAGATTAAATGAATCATACATGTAGAAGTGATGAGTAAATGGTAATTAGTAGCTTTAGATAGTAAGAATCAAGGCTTGAACATATAGTTTTTATCACGTTCTTATTATGGAAGTTATGAAAATTATAGGAAATCAAAGGGATAAAGAAGAAAAAGGGAAGAAAGAATAAGACAAGCAAGGAACAAAGCAAATAAACAAGGTTTGGTACTTAAATCATTGCCTTTTCAATTAATTCACATATATTGCATTATGGGATTTTTGAAATGGTTTTGAAATAATGTTATTATGTGTGGTAAATATGTGGGAAAGTGCTCTTGAACCATTTGTAATCAATTGATTGTGAAAAGAATGAAAACAAAACAAACTAGCTAAATTTGCTCAACTATCCATAAACTTTGATGAACTTTTAATCACTCCTTTGGTTTGATTTTTGAAAGAGGGACCCTTAGTCTTTCAATGGTATCAAAAAAGGAGTCTAAAAATCAATTTTGCAAGAAAAAAATGAATTTCCCTCAAATTTTGAAAATTGGGCCGAATGGTCACTTTTGGGCACCATTCTGCAGCTTTCATTTTGGCAGTCCGTTGAAGGGGCAAACGAAAGAATTTTTCGACGAAATTTTACATGCATTTAGTTAACTTATGAAAGTGTTTTCCTGCAAAAATTCATCCAAAAATAAGGTTTTTCACTTGGTCAAAACTGTTGCCAAAGTTGACTGATTTTCAGCAGTAAAACAGATTTTACTATTTAGTTGTCGCGCGCCATTGCGTTGCCGATTTTACGTGCCGCGCTACTATTCATTTGGTCATTTTTCTAAATGTGTTAAAACTTGAATATTATGATATGGATTGATGTTAAATCATATAAAATGACATGAAGGAGAATTGGAAATGATCAGAAAGGCATCATGACAAGCTATTCCGACAATACATACCTTATGGAAAAATCATGATCTATTGAATATCATGACCAAAGTAATTTAATAAATTATTTATGCTCTACTTGGTATATCAGAACCCTTGAGATAAGGGTATGATGCATCATACTATTACTGCAGTACTGCTTATGACATGATATGATATTCCGGCTGAAGGCCGATGATTACAATGACATGATCAATGATGCAATGATAATGGCCATTGGCACATGTGCAAGAATTATGATGAACGATAATGAAATATGATCATGATGGGATATTTTTATCATGACCCTTCCTTATCCGCTGATGTTCTGTTAAACCAGTAGAGCAATCAAAATGATAAAAGCAAGAAAAATGATTTAAATTCAAATTATTCAGTCAAACCTTTTTACCTTCTGTGTTTGGTATTTATTCCTTTCAATTATTTAAAGTATATAAATGTATGTTCAAATCATTCTTTCATTTTATTTATTTATTGCAATGATTTAAGTACCCACTAAGCAATTGCTTAGCGAGTTTAGTTTCCCTCTAAACTCGTAGGTTAAACGAGGAGTCGAGATTGCAGCATGTCCTGCGCAGCTGGCCTTGACTACTACTTTGGGTAGGAGTTTGGATATGATTGATTGTAGCAATATGGCATGTACATAAGCTTGTATGATCTAGCAAATAAATGTATTATACTGAAAAGCCAGAACACGTACACTGCTAGTAATCTAATAAATCTTATTTGGGTTTAGCACTTATGTATGCAAGTATAGAAGTGTGAATTCTTCTTGCAGGATTGTAGTTGAGGTTATAAGGGTGGATTATTGGGAGTGTGCTTGAGTTGAATTGTGAAACAAAATGTTTTTCAAAAATTAAAGAATCAGTTTTGGCGACACTTGGGACATCCATTTTTAGGGGAGGTTATGGCAAAATTTTTTAAAATCTGCACTTAAAATTGGCTAAGTAAAATATTAAGACACAACCACCATGAGTTAACAGTCCATCTTGGTCTATAAACATAGGCTAAGATGGGGTGTTACAACATTCAATGCATCTCTCAAGCACATGAACAAGTTTATTGAGGCAATTATCAAAAGAATCACCGAAAACAGAAAAGTCATCCATAAATACCTCAATAAAATCATCTATCATGTCTGTGAAGACAGACATCATGCATCTCTGAAAAGTCGCAGGCGCATTGCACAATCCAAATGGCATACGCCGAAATGCATAAGTCCCAAATGGGCAAGTAAAAGTAGTCTTTGATTGATCCTCTGGTGATATCGGCACTTGATAATAACCTGAAAGTCCATCCAAAAAGCAATAATGTGAGTGTCCAGAAAGTTTATCCAACATCCGATCAATAAAAGGAAGAGGTAAATGGTCTTCTTTGTAGCATTGTTCAACTTCCTATAATCAATACACATTCTCCACCCAGTAGTAGTCCTAGTAGGAACAATTCATTATTTTCATTTTTCACCGCAGTGATTCTAGATTTCTTAGGCACTACATGTACTGGGCTCACCCACTCACTTTTAGCTATTGGATATATCACTCCTTCATCAAGCAATTTGAGCACTTCCTTCTTAACCACTTCACTCATGTTTGGGTTAAGGCGCCTTTGGGTCTCCCTCACAGGTTTAGCTCCCTCTTCTAAGGTGATTCTATGCATGCACATTGAAGGGCTAATACCTTTGATATCACTCAATCCCCATCCTATTGCTCTTTTCAATCTTTTTTAACTCACTCACCAACCTCATCTCCTCCCCTTCACTAAGTTCGCTAGATATTATCACAGGTAAGGTGTTGTGATGTCCTAAAAACACATATTTCAAATTTTTAGGTAACTCTTTTAGCTCTAACTCAAGTGAAGGATTTTTCTCTTCCTTTTGGATGGAGGGAAGTACAAATATTGGATCCTTCTTAAGTTCCTCTATTTCAGCACTCTCTAATGTCTCAAAGCAGTTGGTTATTTCTGAATCAAAAATTTCCAAACCACAATCTAAGGTCAGTGCCAGCTCCAATTTATCCGAGGAACCTGTCTGCAAGAAAACATCTGAAACAACTGCATCAATACAATCAATTAAAGAGCAATCCTCATATAATGCAGTTGTAGGAATGGGAGAAGTGTTAAAAATAGAAAATTCAACCGTTTGTCCCAAGACAGTCATTGACAATTTACCATTTTTAACATCTATTAAGGTGTTGGTAGTAGCCATAAAAGGTCTACCCAGTAAAATAGTGTATGCGGATGGTGTAGGGTTACTTCCTTCCATGTCAAGAACTATAAAATCCACAGGCACTATCAACCCACCAACCTTAACTAACACATCTTCTATAACCCCTTTCGGGAATCTAAGAGATCTATCAGCTAATTGCAACACCATTTTTGTAGGTTTAAGTTCCACAAGTTCCAATTCAAGATACACAGAATAAGGCATCAAATTTACACTGGCTCCTAAATCACACATACCATTAGTCCCCTTTCCATTATCCATAGTAATTTGAATTATGAAACTACCAGGATCCTTTAGTTTCGGAGGTAGTTTATGCTGCAAAATAGCACTAGCTACCTCTGACACTATCACCTTTTCATTTGGCTCATACCTCTTTTTCTTAGTGTTCAGTTCCTTGAAGAATTTGGCATAAGCCGGCATGTTCTTTATTGCTTCAAGTAAGGGTATGTTAATACTTACCTTAGACAGCATGTTGAAGATGTCTAAAAATTGCTTATCTTGTTTATCATTCTTCAACCTGCTGGGGAATGGTATAGGTGGCAGGTAAGGATTACTTGCCTTATGTAAATCTGCTGAAGGGGATTTCTCCATTGAACTTTCTCTAGCACCTTTGTTCTCTGGTTCTCCTTCCTTTTTGTTCTTTTGATCACCTATATTCACAGAATTATTTTCAACATTATTGTTTATTACCTTGCCACTTCTAAGAACAATCACTGATTGTGTCTGCTCAAGTTGACTGGAAAATTTTACTTTTTGTTGAATCTGCATCTGTTGTGCAAGTTGTCCCACTTGAGTCTCCACTTTCTTAAAAGATGCTTATAATGAATCCAGCCTTTTATTAGTCATCTCTTGATTCTTAGCACTGACTTGGATAAAGGCCTGTAAACTGTCCCCCAAACTCTCTCTCTTAGGCTGCCCTTGGTTTGAAGATTGACCCTGCGGTTGGTTTTGTCTCTGGAGCAAATGGAAAGGCTATTGAGAACTATTTGTTGCCCAGGAAAATTTTGGATGCTTCCGCCAACCAGGATTGTAAGTATTTGAGTAAGGATCATTCCGGGCCCTTGGTTGATATCCCCCCATAGCATTGACTTGCTCAACTTCATTTCCATAAGACTCATATACGGAGGGGCGTATATTTTCTCCATGCCCGAAAGTTCCACAAATTCCACACACTTCTTGAGTGGATGAAGAAGTATTGTTCTTCATGTTCAGCCTCTACACTTGCCTTGTCAATTCAGCTATCTGATTGACCATCTCACTGTTGGCTTCCAATTGATTCACCCCTTTACTTCTTCCTCTTACACTTTTCTGTTGAGAATTAGCTCCCAACATTTCAAAGATTTCATAAGTTTCATCTGCACTCTTTTCTCCCATAGCTCCCCCAGCTGCGTTATCAACTGTATTTTGAAATTACTGGGTTAGACCATCGTAGAAAAACTGATTCAGAAGTTGAAGTGGATAGTGATGGTGTGGACACTAGATCAATAACATCTTAAACCTGTCCCAAGCCTCATGAAATGGCTCTCCTTCAAATTGAGAGAATGTAGCTATTTTCCCTCTCAATTCAGCTGTCTTCTGATGTGAGTAAAATTTGCCCATAAACTTGTTATAAACTTGCTCCCAAGTTGTCAAAGAATTTTCAGGCAACATCATAAGCCAGCTCTTTGCCCTATCCTTCAATGTATACGAAAAGCATCTCATCCTCAACTGATCCTCTGTTAGTCCTCCCAATGGAAAAGTGTTGAGGGTGGAATAGAAATCCCGAATAAAGTTCAAAGGATCTTCATTTGGAACTCCATAGAATGATGGCAGCATGTTGTAATGGATGTTCTTCAACTCATAATTTCTTGCTGCATCCGTCAATCTTATACAAGATGTGGAAGTTCCAATGACAGGTCTAGCAAAATCCCTCATAGTTCTTTGCCTTTCTTCTCCCATATTGGTAGATTGTGCAGTATCCGACTCAAAATCAGAAGTGTCCTCCTCTGTATCAAATCCGGTGTACAGCTCAAACTCTTCTCTGCTCCTTTTCACTCTCTGAATTTTTGGAATAACTGGGTATAGCTCTCCTCAGAGTGATCTCCTGCCTTGCATAAACAAAATTTTTGGAAAAAAGGAATTATTAAAAGCAAAAGACAAATAAAATCAAATGTAAACAATGAAAAATAATCTAAAATATTTATGCCTAATAAACAATTACGCCAATTAGCTTCCCCGGCAGCGGCGCCAAAAACTTGTTGCGCTCTAATTAACACTACTAGAACTACACTCGCAAGTATACGAGGCTGCTGTAGTATTTTGGTGAACACCTCAAGGTTGTCTCACAAGGAAGCTAGATAGGCTAATTGATTATCAGATTGCAAATAACAAATTATAATAAATTTAAATTGCTAACAACTAATGAAAATAGATCGATTGGAGTTTAAAACAATAAAAGTAAACTGAGCTGATATATTGATTCACTTAATAGAAAGGTCTAGGGTTTGCACTTCTCTACCAGCTTATATGTATGAACGGTTATTCCTCTCAACCAATTTAATTTCAAAGATTGAATCTCAAGCAACTTAGTTAATCGAATCAAGGAGATAAGCTCTCGCATTCAAACCTCTTTCAAATAATCTTGTTACAATTGAAATGATCTTTTTCTTAGGTTTAGATTTCTAATTCACCTAAGTCACTAATTGAATTGTTCCAGCATTAGACTTCATCTCTCAATCCTTCATCTAATACCTCAAACACATAATTGGTGGCCAATCAATTATATATTAACAGTAATCCATTCAATCAAGGCTAGAGAAATAATTCAATTAAGAGCAATAACCAATTCATAAAATCATAGTAGATCAATACAAACCCTAGACTAGATCAAATTAGTTCATCATAATGCTATCAAACATATTCATCTCATTAAAATTCAAAGAAATCAATTTAGACATAATAGAATTCATGAATATAATTCCAATGAAACTTAAGAGATAAAGTTTGAGAACAAAACCAAATTACAAACTCCCTTTAGCTACTGAAGAATCTCTTGTTCAGATCTTTGCTAGAAGAATGTTGCAATGGAAAAAACAAATTTAATCTAGACTGTTTGCTTCCAAATGTAATAAAAAATCCAAAATAAAACAAAAATGGAAACCTAAAGTTAATGTTTGACGGTTGATAAAAAAAATCTCCCTCAAATAAAACCCTAATCTTCTTATTTATACAAAACCTCGCTCCAAAAATCTGCGTTTTCTTTCTTCCTTTAGTCCATGGAGTGACATGGCCAAGCTGGTGGCCGTGTCATGTGACACGGCCAGTGGCTTGGCTGTGTCACTGAATGTGTCCGCTTCTGCTTCATACATGCTTCTTTGGAATGGAGTGTGACATGGCCAAGCTCCTGGCCGTGTCATGTGACACGGCCAGTGGATTGGCCGTGTCACCTACTGATCTCTTCGTTCTTTGCTCTCTTTCCTTTGGTCTTCTTCCTTGGCTTAGTATGGGATATGGCCAAGCTCCTGGTCGTGTCATGTGACACGGCCAGTGGCTTGGCCGTGTCACCTGAGTGTGTCAGTTACTGCCAAAGTTTTTTCTTCCTCTCTTGGTTCCTTGGTTTTGCCTTTAAGGAGAGACATGCTTCATGCTATTCTTTCTTCCAATGAAATTCCTTGCATATTAACCTTAAGCAAACACTTAAATAAACTTTAAACAAGAATCAAATAAACATTAACCAACAACACATAAACACCACACTAAAAATTAGGACAAAAATGACATAAACACTGAAATAAATTAAAACTACCAAAATTGATGAAAACACTAAATGAACAGATTAAAACTACCAAAATACCTAAAGAAAACAATAATAATCATAATAAATAAGACACAATTCTATGACAAAAACTAATAAAACAAAAATGTACTAGATTGTGCTCGCTGGCTCTCTTAAGGGAGAGGTTAGGTGTTCGATCCGGGGAGGCAACTCCTTTGGGAGCCAAATAAACAAATCCTGCTGGAGGACCCGCGAGGGCAGTCCAGTACTGTGGCATCCTTCCGGGTTGAGGCTGGGACTACGGTCCACCTACGGGAGCAAAGGCCCAATAGACCAGCTGTCGTAAGATTGTGCAAGTGGGGTCATTAAATTTCTTCCATGAATCGCCTTACAAAGCCTTGGAAGGTAGATTTGAGCATCTTGGCATGCAATCTTGTAATTGGCCCACTTGGTAAAATGAGCTCCATGCCATGTTGGCCTCCTCTGCTTGCTTCACTAACCTTGCTCACACTACCATCTTTGTTCGCATCAATCCCTCCCTCCTCAAAAAGATTCATCCTCGAATCTACATCCATATCAAAAGGAGAAAGATCAGATACATTAAAGGTTGCAGAAACTTGATACTCACTAGGCAAGTCAATTTTATAAGTATTGTCATTAATCTTTTCTAGCACTTGGAAAGGACCATCGTCTTTTGGATCCAACTTTGATTTTCTCAGATTGGGAAATCTTTCTTTCCTTAAATGCACCTATACCTAATCACCAGGTTCAAAAGTAACAACTTTGTTCCCTCTATTGGCTTGACGTGCATAATGATCATTCTTCTTTTCAATATGTTGCCTAGCCTTCTTATGTATAGTCTTGACCAACTTAGCCTTCCTCTATCCATCTAGGTTAGTAATCTCATGTAATGGCAAAGGAATTAAATCTATAGGAGTAAGAGGATTAAACCCATACATAGTTTCAAAAGGTGAGAATCCAATGGAAGAATGCAAACTATGATTATAAGCAAATTCAACTAATGGAAGACACTCTTCCCACGTTCTCAAATTCTTACTACCACAGCACAAAATAAAGTCCCCAAAGTTTTATTCACCACTTCAGTTTGTCCATCAGTTTGTAAATAATAAGTAGTAGAAAATAATAACTTAGTACCCAAATTTCCCCACAAACTCTCCAAAAGTGGATCAAGAATTTAACATCACGATCAGAGACTATTGTCCTAGGCATACCATGCAAAGGCACAACATCTCTAAAGAATATATTAGCTATATTTGTTGCATCATTGATTTTATGACAAGCTACAAAATGTGCCATTTTACTAAATCAATCCACAACAACATATGTTGTCTCTACCTTTCTTTGTCCTAGGTAAACCTATCACAAAATCCATAGAAATGTCAACCCAGGGTTCATTAGGAACAGGTGGAGGTGTATACAATCCATGAGGCATAGATTTGGACTTAGCTTGCCTATATGCAATACATTTAGAACAAAATTTCTCAACATCCCTACGCATGTGTGGCTAATTAAAATGCTCAGAAAGTATGTCCAAAGTCTTATGCACACCAAAATGACCCATCAATCCACCATTATGTGATTCACGCATAAGTAATTCCCTTAATAAACATGCATGTACACATAATCGATTCCCATGAAATAAAAATCCATCATGCCTATAAAATCTTTGAAAAGCAGCATGTTCACAAGCAACATAGACATTACCAAAATCAGAATCTATTGCATACATATCTTTAAGTTGCTCAAATCCTAACATCTTAGAACTAAGTGTAGTTATTAAATCATACCTCCTTGATAATGCATCAACAACAACATTATCTTTACCTTGCTTGCAGTGGATCACATAAGGAAATGGCTCAATGAATTCAACCCATTTTGCATGCCTACTATTCAGCTTCTCTTGCCCTTTCAGTGCTTAAGTGACTCGTGGTTTGTATGGATCACAAATTCTTTTGGAAGCAAGTAATGTTGCCATACATCTAGTGCTCTCACTAGGGCATACAACTCCTTGTCATAGGTATAGTACTTCAATTGAGCTCCATTCAACTTCTCACTGAAATATGCTATGGGGCATTTTTCCTGCATCAACACAGCACTTATACCAATCCCAGAAGCATCACATTCAAGTTCAAAAGTTTTATCAAAGTTAGGTAAACATAAAATAAGAGCAGAACACAACCTATCTTTTAAAGTATTAAAAGCCCTATTTTGTTCATCTCCCTACTTAAAACCAACATCTTTTTTAATTATTTCAGTCAAAGGAGCTGTAATGGATGAGAAAATTTTCACAAATCTTTTATAAAAACTAGCTAACCCATGAAAACTTTTTATCTCAAACATACTCTTAGGCATAGGCCATTCTTGATTAGCTTTTACCTTTTCAGCAACTACCTCAACCCCTTTAGCACTCACAATAAAACCCAAGAAAATAATTTTATCAATACAAAAAGTACACTCCTTCAAATTAGCATACAACTTCTTTTTCCTTCGAACCTCTAGAACTAACCCAACATGCATCATATGCTCATCTAGAGACTTGTTGTATATAAGAATGTCATCAAAATACACAACAACAAATTTTCTAAGGAAATTACGCAAAACATGGTTCATTAGCCTCATAAATGTGCTAGGTGCATTAGTCAAACCAAAAGGCATAACCATCCATTCATATAAACCATATTTTGTTTTAAATGCAATTTTCCAATCATCACCTGGTTTCATCCTAATTTGATGATATCCACTTTTTAGATCTATTTTAGTGAAAATACATATACCATATAACTCATCTAACATGTCATCTAATCTAGGAATGGGATGGCGATACTTTACAGTGAGTTTGTTGACTGCACGACAATCCATACATCCTCCATGTTCCATCTTTCTTGGGCACCAACAACACCGGTACGGCACAAGGGCTAAGGCTCTCTCTCACATGCCCCTTCTCCAACAATTCATCTACTTGCCTTTGAAGTTCCTTTGTCTCCTCTGGGTTACTTCTATAGGCTAGCCTATTTGGAATTACTGCTCCAGGTATAAAATCAATCTGATGCTCAATACCCCTCAAGGGAAGGAGTTGGGTTCTTTTTTCGCAGTTGTTGGGGCATTGTCAGTTGGGATGTCTGTAGTGCCATCAAAGAGTTCTTCCTTGGGCTTCCTATTCCTCATGCTTTTAGCTCTGCTCAGCTTATTCTCATTCCCAAGGTTGACCGGCATGTTAATTTTACTCAATTTCGGCCTATATGTTTAGCCACTTTCATTAGCAAGGTTTGTACTCGCATTTTGGCTAATCGTATGGCTCCTCTTATGGATAAACTTATTTCTCCAGAGCAGGTTGGCTTTTTAAAAGGAAGATCAATTCATGCTCAAATCATGCTTGCCAATGAAATGATGCATGATATCGATAAAAAGACGAGAGGGCATAATTTGGCCATCAAATTAGATATGGAAAAAGCTTTTGACAAGGTCTCCTGGGAGTTCTTGCAGTATGTTCTTCAGACGTTTGGTTTCTCCTCCAGAATTATTTAGTTAATCATGGCTAATTTATCTACAACTCACCTTTCTATTTTGGTTAATGGAGTAAGCTATGGCTTTTTTAAACCTAAGATTGGTGTTAAGCAGGGAGATCCTCTATCGCCATTTTTGTTTATCCTTGCTTCTGAAGCTTTTTCTCGTGGTCTTAATTCTCTTATTCATCAGAATTCTATTGCTGCTTATAAGCTCAACAGGAATTGTCCTGTAGTTTCTCATTTGGCTTTTGCAGATGATTTGCTTGTCTTTATTAATGGTGATGTCAAGTCCATTAAGCATTTCAAAAAATTTTTGCTTGCTTATCAAGCTGCTTCGGGTCAGCTTGTCAATTTTGAGAAGAGTGCCTTCTATTGCTCCAAAAAAGCTACGCTGACTTCAATTAAAAAGTTTGAA
The DNA here is from genome assembly GCA_947685225.1 of Garcia nutans. Lineage (NCBI taxonomy): Eukaryota > Viridiplantae > Streptophyta > Magnoliopsida > Malpighiales > Euphorbiaceae > Garcia > Garcia nutans. The sequence goes on from CANTUV010000005.1 coordinate 22,234,517, forward strand.
GATCTTCTTTCCATCAAGCGTTGTTCTCTGCCTTTCACTTACCTTGGAGCACCGATTTATCAAGGTATTAATAGAGCTGGTTACTGTAAAGATCTCATGAAAAAAATTGATGCTAAATTATTTGGTTGGATGAAGAAACTTTTGACTTCTGGTGGTAGATTGGTTCTTATTAAATATGTTTTAAGTGCTATTCCTATACATGTCATGGGTGCTATAATATTACCTAAATCTGTGATTACAGCCATTGAACGTCGTTGTGCTCAATTTTTCTGGAGTCAAGATCTTTCTTTGCCTAAGCATCATTGGATTCGGTATTCAGAGATGCAGTTTCCTAGCTCGGAAGGGGGTTTAGGTATACGTTCTCTTCCTACTGTTCAAGATGCTTTTTCTTTAAAGTTACTATGGTTGTATCTCTCTAGTAACTTTCTTTGGGCCGTTTATATGTTTAAGAAGTATCATAGGAAAGGGTTGATGAAATTTTTTCAGTTGGATACTTGTACATGGAAGCGTATTTGTCGTACTTATGATATTCATTCTGATGTTTGTTCAAAGATAGCGAATCTGTTGTATGGAAAGGGAATGCTTCGGGAGATTTCAGTCTATTTTCAGGTCATGAATTGGTTAGGCCGAAACGGAGCTCCACGCTCTCTCGTCAGTCTATATGGGATGCGGCTATTCCGGTTAAACTGTTGGTTTTCACTTCAAAACTTTTGAATAATGGTTTCCCTCTCCCACACAGACTGCAGGCTATGGGTGTTCAGCTTGCTTCTATTTACCCTTTCTGTTTACATGCATCGGGCTCTCTGGATCATATTTTTTTCTCTTGTCCGATTATTCTTAAAATATGGCGCTATTATTCTGCTCACTTGCTTCCCTTTGTTAGTCGTCACCCTTCGATATTGAGGCAAGAGCTTTTGTTGTGGTGGTTGTTAACTAAGAAAAGATCCACTAGAGGGGTTCTTTGCAAATTAGTTCCTCAAATCATAATTTTTTCAGTCTGGTGTGGCTACTGCAAGTCGGTTTGGGGAAATGAAAAGGTCTCTTCTCAATTTATTGAATTGCAAATATCAAAGTTTTTGCTTAATTGGGGAGTTGCTCATTCACTGGACAAATTTGCATCTCCATTTGAGCCTTTCTCGGAACAACTGCCAAGCATTTTTGGGGTTAGGAAGGTTGCAGTAAAGCTTGTTCATTGGTCCAAACCACCGGCGGGTTCATATAAATTAAATATTGATGCTTCCTTCACAATGTCAAAATCTTCGGGTGGTGCAATTTTAAGGGATGATAATGGCCATTTTATTACTGCTAATGCTTTTCTTTTACAGGCGTGCAGTTCTTTGGAAACAGAAATTCAAGTAGTAATAGTTGGCTTTCGTTGGTGCCTTGCTTTGGGTTATCAACGTGTCCAAGTTGAGTTGGATGCGATTAATGCTGTTTCCTTCTTCTCTCAACAACAAAGGTCTCGGCTTCTGGATATTCCAAATGAGGTTTCATTTCTGCACATTTTTCATGAAGGCAATCAAGCTTCGCATTATCTCGCTTACTATAGTCGAATTAATAGTGTCTCTAGAGTTTTTGAGCCTTTTAGTTCTCTTCCTAATTACATTAAAGGGATTGTTTTAACTGACTGTGTAGGCCTTCCATATATTAGATATCAATAGGTTTAATTTTCTTCAACGTTTTTTCTGCCCATTTGCTATAAGGGTAGTGTACGAACTATTTGTATGGGTTTTCCATACTTTTATTTTAATTAATAAAGTTTGCGGTGGTGCCGTCCACCTTTATTAAAAAAAAGAAACAAAACCACTAGGCAATTCTGGGTTAAGGTCAGTCATAATCAATAAACTCTCCTTAAACCTTATTGTTATGAGTGTTCTTCTGCCTATATAAGCACTTTTAAGATCTCTCTCTCATTCCTTTGGTATTGAGTTCTACCCTTCATTGGCCTCTACCCTAAGTTCAGGGCTATCACCGGTGGCGGTAGCCCCAAATCTTGCGTTCTTTTTCTTTAGATTTCTCTGCTTTGGTCTTTTTTCTCTCTTTCTTTTTTTTATTTTGTTTTGTATTGGGTGGTTTTTGCAACCACAACCCCCAGCTACAAACACCTTCAGATCTACTGTCGTTATGCTCTCTAGAGCTTCTCTCAGGTGTTTGTTCTCCAGTATTGAGCTTTTGCGTTCCAAGATCTCACCTTTCGTCCCAATAATCAATAGAGATCTTTATTTTGGTCTTCAACTCTTTTCCGGTAGAAGGGCCTTCTCCATCTCTCTGTTTAAGGTTCCTGTAACAGCCTTTTTAGGTGTTTTGGAAAAATCTCCAAGTTGGAGTGCATTTGTTCTTGGTGGGTGTTCTTTCCCGCATTTGCCCTAATACAGGATCTCCGATCCTCTACTTCCCTCAATAACTCCAAGATCTGAGGATGTAAGGAGTAGCAGAGTTGTTTATCCTTTTATATTTTCTATGGTCTACATGTTTCGGTGGACTTAATTACAAATCATGGACTCTGCATTTTTCTGATCCCGACCTCTCTACTGATTATTATGGTCATTCTATGGAGGGTGTTTTGAAGCAGAATCTCCTGACCTCCACTACCAGATTGTTCAAGATGTCTTTTATTTGTGAATATTTTGTTGGTTGCATTTGGTTTTATGTATGTTCTGGGTTTCATTTTATTTATCTTCTCTCTCTGTTTATGAGGTTTTGTTTGTATAATCGTCTCTGTTGTTGTGCTCTTGTGTTGTGTTCTGTGTTTGATGTATCTTTACTTTTACTTTAATACAATTCTCTCCTTTCTGTTAAAAGAAAAAAAGATCTCTCTCGTTTGCAAAAGAAACTTTACTTCTTTTCACTCTTATTTTCTCTCTTCTTACTGTTCTCTCCTGCACATCTCTCTTTCTTTACCTCACTTGTGTAGTTACTCCCCATTGGGCCATAAAATTGTTTCTTTTCTCTCTTGGCCTTTTGTCCCTCTATTCTTTTAGTTAGCTCACTGCCCGAATCCCCATTTGAAGTCTTCATCATCTTAATTTGTTCTTGATACACTTCTTTTGGAGATAAAGGTGCTAAAGTGAAAATCTTCCCTTTCAAACTAAAAGAATACTTATTCTTGTACCCATCATGTGTGACTTTTCTATCAAACTGCCAAGGCCTACCCAATAGTAAATGCCCAGCTTGCATGGGTACTACATCACACAACACTTCATCAACATATTTCCCAATAGAAAATAGCACCACAACTTGTTTTGTTACCTTTACTTCACCACTATCATTTAGCCACTATAGTCTGTATGGTTTATGGTGTTTTTCACACTTCAACCCTAACTTATTAACTAAGGTTGTACTAGCCACATTCGCATAACTACCTCCATCTATAATCATGTTGCAAACTTTTCCTCCTACCAAACACCTAGTGTGAAAAATATTTTCCCTCTGTTCTATACTCTCCTCCTTAATCTGAACATTAAGTGCACACCTAACTACCAAAGATTCACCACAAACAGCATACTCAACCTCAACATCACTACAATCCTCCAAACTAGGCATAGAATCAGAGCCAGATTTTGATTCAGATTCAATTTTCCCATTGTCCCTCATGAACATAGTCTTTTTCTTGAGACATTGTAAAGCAATATGTCTATTACCCAAACATTTAAAACACTTAATATTTCTTTGCCTATTAGACGAATTAGAAAAATCAGCGGTACCTTTATTTGTGAAAGAGTCACCCTTATATGCATGGTAGAAGCAAAAAAAAAAAGAAAACAAAAGAAATTAAACTATGAATGCAATAAAATTGACAAAATAAGAAGCTGAAATAAACCCTAGACCTAGTGATTCAACTAACTTACACCAACGAGGAAGGTAAGATAGGGTGTAGATATGAAAGGAAATTAATTGAAACAAGAAAACCCTAAACAGTTTTAGAAACAGAATCAATAATCCCAAAAATTGAGCAAAAATTTTTAGATGGCCCATTTGCCCTAAAATTGAATGATTTGGGGGCTGTGACAAGCCATTATGGGTAAACCCGATACCAAATATAGGACAAGAAAATCAATTTCTAAATTGGTATTGTGTGTTCCATAACTCTTTAGTATCAAAAAGTTATGGCCTTTCAAAGTTGACCCTCCCACAACCAAAATTGACCCTTTATTTTTCAACCCTAATTTTAATCCAAAAAAGGTCTCAAGGTCTCCTTCAACCTTAACTTTGTTCTAGCAGCCGCCAAGCTATTTTCCTTTATTTTTTCACTTTTTTTTTGCTTTTTTAAGCTAATAGACCAAAATTGAAATTTCGAATTGATTGAAACAAAAACACAAAATTGATTGAAGTAAAAAAAAGAATATCACAGAAAGCATAAAAAACATAGATAGAGCCAAGGCTCTGATACTAAATGATGTGGAACCCCAAGATTATAAAGAATCTGAAACCCCAACACACAAATTCAGTATACTAAGAACCCTAGATGATTGTTTATCCTAATATACCCCTAATTGACATGCAATTAGAAACATAGATAATTGGACAGAACTAGAAAGAACGCCTCAAGTGTTACCTTAATATGTTGATTCCAATTCTTGATGCAACAACAACAAGAAGAAGAACCCTCTTTTTAAGTGAATTTTTTTTTCGGCTAAGCTAAAGTTAATTGAATAATGTCATAAAAAACTACCGTCTTACAACCCTAAATGAGCTATAAATAGTTAAATCCTAATTAGGGTTACTAATTAGCATTTGGTTGGCTAGTCAAAGTTTTAAGAACTAATAAAGTAAATAAAGCTAAATTTAACACAAAACGAACATGGTCCTCACTTTTTAAATAAGTATAAATAGTGGGCCTTAATACATATTAAATAATAGGCCCATATGCTTGGATTAAATTTGTGGGCTACTTCTCCTCTATATCCTTAGCGTCAAAGGCCTGTACACTAAGCCTTTCTTCCATGAATCGCCTTATAAAGCCTTGGAAGGTAGATTTGAGCTTCTTGGCCTGCGATCTTGTAATTGGCCCACTTGGTAAAATGAGCTCCATGCCATGTTGGCCTCCTCTGCTTGCTTCGCTAACCTTGCTCGTACTGCTATTGGCAACTCTGATATGATTGAATGAGTCATTAGGAGTGATAAGGAATATCCCACTTTTTATGGAGAAATAAGGATGATTATGTTCATTCAAATATCCAAGAGATATGGCTGGTTTCAAGGAATCCTAAAGAGCTACAACTTCTCCTACATATGGTAGTCTAGTTGATAAAGGAAATATCAGTGGTTATGAATTGAATTCTGTTTTTATTTAGTTCTTAGTCGTAGGTCTATATATATTTCATTCTCTCACTTGTTTCAATGCACTATTGAATTCATTCAATAAAATATTCATTAAAGAAAAAATCTCCTCTAAACTCTATTTTTCCTCTTGGTATCAGAGCCCAGAATGTTCCTCTTTTCCTTCCACCACCATGACTTCCCTGTAATATCCTCATTTATGCCCTAGAAGTTTTGCATATTGTTGTTGTTGTTATTGTTATAAATTGGATTGAATGTATATGATGGGATAAGAAAAGAAATTGGGAGGAGAATGCTTGTGTATATGTGTATTGGGAAAGAACTAGGGTTTAGAGAGAATGGTATATGTTGTGTATATGATGATATATATAACATATAAATGGGTTAAAGGAAGAGTCAAAGGAAGAGAGATATTTTTGTGTTAAGTGTGTAATTACATATAAGGGCTTATATGAGACAAAAAGTTAGTTATATGATTGAGGGCATTTTGGTAATTGCTTGGATGAGATCACTTGGTGGAGATTAAAAGCAAAATTTGACTTTTTGTCTTCATCATTTCCTTCTTTCTTTCAAGAAGTGGCCGGCTCTCCAAAAACCAAAAAAGAAAGAGAGGTGTTCTTGATGCTAGAAGCAAATTGAAGAAACAATCAAAGGATTTGATTGAGATGCCATTTAAGGAATATGATGTGATCTTAGGTATGGATTGGCTATCTCGACATGGAGCTGTGGTGGATTGTAAAAAGAAAATTGTTTCTTTGAGAACGGGTGATGGTAGAGAGGTGATAGTATCTAATGAGCAGGAACAGCTATCCTCCTTATTTGTTTCAGCTGTTGCAGCTAGGAGATTGATTAGAAAGGGGTGTGAAGCCTATCTTGCTCATGTGGTGGATACTAGAGTGAAGGGTTCTCCCATTGATAGTATTGTCACAGTTGCAGAGTTCCCTGATGTTTTTCCAGAGGAGTTGCCAGGATTGCCTCCTGAGAGAGAGGTGGAGTTCGGTATTGAATTGTTGCCTGGTACCACTCCTATCTCTATTACTCCTTATAGAATGGCACCAGCAGAATTGAGGGAATTGAAAGTGCAATTACAGGAGTTGTTGGACAAAGGATTTATTCGCCCCAGTGTTTCTCCTTGGGGAGCTCCTGTGCTATTTGTGAAAAAGAAAGATGGTACTATGAGGTTGTGTATCGATTATAGGCAATTGAACAAGGTGACTATTAAAAATAAATATCCTTTGCCTAGAATCGATGATCTCTTTGATCAATTGAAGGGTGCAGCTGTGTTTTCCAAAATTGATCTGAGATCAGGGTACCATCAGCTGAGAGTCAGAGCTGAAGATGTTCCGAAGACCGCCTTTCGGACCAGGTATGGGCATTATGAATTTTTAGTTATGCCTTTTGGTCTGACGAATGCACCTGCATCTTTTATGGATTTGATGAATAGGGTGTTTAGGCCCTATCTGGATCAGTTTGTAGTGGTCTTCATCGATGACATTCTGGTGTATTCGCGGAATGAAGAGGAACATGACAAGCATCTGCGGATTGTGTTGCAGATTTTGAGAGAGAAGCAGTTGTTTGCCAAATTGTCGAAGTGTGAGTTCTGGTTGGATCAAGTTGCTTTTCTCGGACATATTGTTTCTGCAGAAGGCATTAGAGTTGATCCGAGTAAAGTTGAAGCCATTTTAAATTGGACTCCACCCAAGTCGGTGACAGAGGTTAGAAGTTTTCTGGGTTTGGCAGGCTATTACCGGCGGTTTGTGAAAGGGTTTTCTTTGATAGCTACTCCACTCACCAGATTGCTTCATAAGGGAGTGAGGTTTTTGTGGACAGATCAGTGTCAGGCGAGCTTTGAGCAATTGAGAGAAATGTTAACTCAAGCGCCTGTTGTTACTTTACCTGTTGAAGGCAAACCATATGTGATCTACAGTGATGCTTCACATAGAGGTTTGGGGTGTGTATTGATGCAGGAAGGGAAAGTTATAGCTTATGCATCTCGACAGTTGAAACCGCATGAGCTTAACTATCCGACCCATGATTTGGAATTGGCTGCCATTGTGTTTGCATTGAAGATTTGGCGCCACTATCTGTTTGGGGAGAAATGTTTTATTTACACTGATCACAAAAGTTTGAAATATTTGAGTGTCCAGAAAGAACTCAATCTTCGTCAGAGGAGATGGTTAGAATTGATTAAAGACTACGACTTCTTGATTGACTATCATCCAGGTAAAGCAAATGTTGTTGCTGATGCCTTGAGTCGGAAGTCTTTAGCAGGTTTGACTGTTTACTCGCTCTCGTTGCTTGTTGAGTTGAGAGCATTGTGTGCTAGTTTTGTACCTTGTGATGATGGTGCATTGTTAGCACAGTTGCAATTGAAGCCGGTTTTGTTAGATCAAATCAAAGAAGCTCAGTTGGCCGATAAGAAGATACAGAAGATTGTTTCGGATTGTCAGAGTGGAAAGGGTAGAGATTTTATTGTGAAGAGTGATGGAAGTCTCTGGTTCAAGAGCAGATTGTGTGTACCCGATGATGCTGATTTGAAAAGGGTCATTTTGGAAGAAGCTCATCAGTCGATGTTTGCTATGCATCCGGGTAATACGAAGATGTATCATGATTTGAGACAGCTTTATTGGTGGATGGGGTTGAAGAGAGACATTGCTAAGTTTGTATCGAAATGTCTCACTTGTCAGAAGGTTAAAGCAGAGCATCAAGTTCCAACCGGATTGCTTCAACCGTTGTCGGTGCCAGAATGGAAGTGGGAAAGAGTGACAATGGACTTTGTGTCTGGGTTGCCATTGACACAAAGGAAACATGATGCCATATGGGCGATTATGGATAGATTGACTAAGACAGCTCATTTCCTTCCGGTGCGGATGGATTACTCTTTGGAGAGATTGGCTGAGCTGTATATCCATGAGATTGTGAAGTTGCATGGTGTTCCAACTTCTTTAGTGTCTGATCGAGATCCCAGGTTTACTTCAAGATTTTGGAAGAGTTTGCATAGTGCTTTGGGTTCTCGACTGCACTTCAGCACTGCTTTTCATCCACAGACAGATGGACAGTCAGAGAGGGTGATACAGATTCTTGAAGATATGTTGAGAAGCTGTGTCATCGATTTCTCTGGAAGTTGGGATAGGTTTTTACCACTTGTGGAGTTTGCTTACAACAACAGTCACCAATCCAGCATTGGTATGGCACCATTTGAAGCATTGTATGGCAGACGGTGTAGGACACCTCTTTGTTGGAGTAAAATTGGGGAAGGTAAGTTAATTGGGCCTGATTTGATTCAAGAAACTGAAGAAAAAGTAAAGCTGATTCGAGGCAGATTGAAAGCAGCTTCAGACCGATAGAAGTCTTATGCAGATCTGAAGAGGAGAGACATAGAGTTTGATGTGGGAGATAAGGTATTTTTGAAAGTATCTCCTTGGAAGAAGATTTTGAGGTTCGGTCGGAAAGGAAAATTGAGTCCTCGTTTCATTGGACCGTATGAAGTTTTGGAAAGAGTTGGGCCAGTTGCTTATCGGCTTGCTTTGCCACCTGAGTTGGATCGGATTCATAACGTATTTCATGTTTCTATGTTGAGGAGGTATAGGTCGGATCCATCTCATGTGTTGCCGATTGAGTCAATTGAAGTAAATCCTGATCTGACATTTGAAGAGGAACCAGTTGCTATTTTGGCACGTGATGTGAAAGAGTTGAGAAACAAGAGAGTGCCACTTGTGAAGATTTTGTGGAAGAATCATGGAAAAGAAGAAGCAACTTGGGAAAATGAACAAACCATGCGAGAGCAATATCCTCAGTTGTTTCAGACTTGATATCAGGTAATTTCGAGGATGAAATTTCTTTTTAGAGGGGGAGAATTGTAATATCCTCATTTATGCCCTAGAAGTTTTGCATATTGTTGTTGTTGTTATTGTTATAAATTGGATTAAATGTATATGATGGGATAAGAAAAGAAATTGGGAGGAGAATGCTTGTGTATATGTGTATTGGGAAAGAATTAGGGTTTAGAGAGAATGGTATATGTTGTGTATATGATGATATATATAACATATAAATGGGTCAAAGGAAGAGTCAAAGGAAGAGAGATATTTTTGTGTTAAGTGTGTAATTACATATAAGGGCTTATATGAGACAAAAAGTTAGTTATATGATTGAGGCCATTTTGGTAATTGCTTGGATGAGATCACTTGGTGGAGATTAAAAGCAAAATTTGACTTTGTGTCTTCATCATTTCCTTCTTTCTTTCAAGAAGTGGCCGGCTCTCCAAAAACCAAAAAAGAAAGAGAGGTGTTCTTGATGCTAGAAGCAAATTGAAGAAACAATCAAAGGATTTGACAAGGGATTTGTGGAATTTCTTCTTTTAAAGTAAGTATTCTCTTGTTTTCCTTACTTATTTGGAAGTTGTGTTGGAATTGAATTAGGGTTTGGTGATTTTGTGATTTGGTGGATTTGAGATGTGTTGTGTTGTGTTTTCAAGTGTTAAATTGATTTTAAGTTATGAGTTTAATTAGAGGTTGTTGTTGGAAATGGTGGATGTTGATTTGGAAGGATGGAGAAGGATGTTGGTTTTAGGGTTTTGAGATGATATGTGTTTAATTGTTATATTAATGTGTTGTGAAGTAATTCTTGTGGTGAATATGTGTTTAGAACATTGATTATGTTCATTTGAAACATGTTATATGATGAATATTGTGTTTGAGTGCAATTGAGAAAGTGTTGGTTTTAGTTAAGGTTATGTTTATGGGTGACACGGCCAGAAGCAATGAAGAGACACGGCCGTGTCATTTATTTGTGTTGGCTACTGCCTCTTTTATTTTTAGAGACACGGCCGTGTCCCTCAAGTGGGCTGGGCGTGTCCCTCAAATGAGTTGGATATTGTTTGATTTCTTTGTTCTTTTTGCATGGTTTGGGTTCTTCAAAGGTAGTTTGGTCTCTAAACCTAAACATAAACACTTTAAACATACTTAAACCAAGGAATGACTTAATCAAACACTTGTGGATGATCCTAAAGCTATGAATAATATAAATTGTTCTTGCATTGTTGAGATTGAACAATGTTATGTTATGCATTGTGAATGGTAATGTGTTTCATGAGTAATGTGGAATGAAATGTTGATATTTATGAATGATGCTATGTGAGGTATAATGTGATCATGGATGAGATAAATATACACTTGAATAATGAAGTGTTATATTGTGAAATGAAATGTGAGGCCATTGTTATTGGCTAAGGTGATTCAATGGAGATAAATGAGGCATGTTTGCCTAAATGATAATAAAAATTGAGAATGAAAACTAAATGAATTGTGTGGCTAATGTGTTATTCCATTTTCAGAGTTTGGTGTTGGTGGCATGCCTAATAAGTGTAACAATCTCTTGAAGTTAGGTTGGATTGAATCCTTGAAGCCTAATTGAGATGTTACCACCCTTGAAGCTAGGTTGGGTTAGTTCTTGAAGCCAAGTTGGGTTGAAGCTTAGCATGCTTTGCTCCCCTTGAAGCTTGGTTGAACTTAATCCTTGAAGCCTAGTTGGGTATATGATATTGATAAATGTGATAACAAACCAAAGCATTAACTCTGAAAATTGAATGGCATATTAGTGTGTCTTGGGCCCATGCTTGTCTTTGTTTAGTGTTGATTATGAATGGTTAAATGAATTGTAACACCCCGATATCCCATATAAATACTGTACATATACCAGGTACACATACAATATGTATATAGAGTATAAGAATGTCACTTTCCATCACCATTATAACTCTTTACTTTAATTTTTAAAACCATAATACATTTTAATCATATGAAAGTATTTACAAAATGGTTATTCTTATCATGGTAATACATAAATATAAGTTACATTGTTTCTTCCAAAGATTCATTTATACAAATGAATACATTCTTATGAAAATACAGTATAATTACATGCATGCACCACCATCTAGTTGGTCTCGAACTATACTTGTCCTCGTTGTGACATAGTAGCTTAACTCCAGCTTCATCACCTATATACCTGCGCGATTAAGATAACCGCGCTAAGCTCGAAAGCTTAGTAGTACAAGTAACCATTAAAATATACAATATAAAGGAAACATACCTCATATGTTTAGTCTCATGTTTTAACATTTTCTTACTCCGTTTTCCCCTTTTTCAATGCATTCTTCATATAATCCTATTAACCTTATAGAGGATATACATATACACATATAACATAACCATCAAACATAATTCAATAAATTGATAGAACCTTCATATTATGATACTTACCAATTTCACCTCATACATATCATATACATCATTTTATACTTTATAATCGCATATTGCATATAACTTCACAAACCATATCTCCTTTCAATAATTCATGTATGTTATATAATCATATCACTAACCACAATTCATCATTCACAACTCACATTTCCAACAAAGGCAACATAGATCCCATTACTCATTTATTTCAACTTGTATATACTTCACATTAACAACAAAGACAGACTCGGGCCCAAAAGACACTAATATGTCATTCAAAGTTCAGAGTTAATGCTTTGGTTTTGTTATCACATTTATCAATATCATATACCCAACTAGGCTTCAAGGATTAAGTTCAACCAAGCTTCAAGGGGAGCAAAGCATGCTAAGCTTCTACCCAACTTGGCTTCAAGAACTAACCCAACCTAGCTTCAAGGGTGGTAACATCTCAATTAGGCTTCAAGGATTCAATCCAACCTAACTTCAAGAGATTGTTACACTTATTAGGCATGCCACCAACAACAAAACTCTGAAAATGAATAACACATTAGCCACACAATTCATTTATTATTTCATTATCAATTTCATTCTCATTCTCATCATCATTTACATCATCATAGCCAACCACAATGGCATCATTTAGGCAAAACATGCCTCATTTATCTCATTCTCAATATCACAGCCAACCACAATGGCTTTATACATCATCACCTCTCAATTTACATTTCATATTCCATCACAATATCACATTTCATAGTTCACCACTATATCACATTATCACATTTCATAGTTCATCACAATATCACATTATCACATTTCATAGTTCATCACAATATCACATTATCACATTTCATAGTTCATCATTGATATTTATATACATAATCATTCATTACTCAAGTATGCACAATCAATTGCATTACCATATAAATTGGAATACACATCATACAAATCATATCCTCACATCTTTCACATTTCATAACATATATATATTGAATGCCTTCACATCTTATATGTATTAATGTATTATCATATCTCTTATCTTTTCATTGCATATACAATATTAATATTTATTTTAACAATATACTTATATGCAATCCAATAGGGTTTTGTACTTACCTCTAAAGAACTCACTCCCATATAACTTCTCTTCCATAGATCTTTCAATACTTGGATTAGGGGCAATTCCATCTCTTAAAACCTAATCCAAAAGTAATCATACACACTCACTTAGAAATACACATGAGATAATACAAATAAGAATCAATTAGGGCAAACTCAACACATGACACGCTCATCAACACGGGAGTGTCCCTGATCGTGCCCTAACTCCACAACACAGAAACATTGACACGCTCATAACCACGGGCGTGTCACTGGGCATGTAATACATTCTGTATCTCAAAAACATCAACACGTCCAATCAACAAGAGCGTGCTCATGGCCGTGTCAATTCTCCAAACTCACAGTAGCTATGACACGCTCAATAACACGGGCGTGTTACTGGTCGTGTCAATTCTACAAACTCACAGTAGCTATGACACGCTCAATAACACGGGCGTGTTACTGGTCGTGTCAATTCTACTGCCACACAGAACTTATGACACGCTCAATAACATGGGCGTGTCACTGCTCGTGCTACCAACTCCAGAAAACAGAACCAACGACACGCCTAACAAACTGGCCGTGTCTCTGGTCGTGTCCGGCTAAAAACCCAGATTCCGGTCAACACACAACAACATCCAACAATACCCATCTTTTTATCATTACTCACTTCAAACAATCTTCATCAAACACACCCAAAAACCATAACAAACTTACCAAAACATCAACAACACTCAAAACACACACCAATCATCATTATAAACATCATTCATATACCAATTTATCAAATCCCCAAATTTCATTAAACTCAACCCTTATTCAACAATTCATCATCATCTTCACAAATAATCATATTATCATCATCCAAATACCAAATCAACACATATATATACTTAAATCTTTCAATATCATCATCATCACACATCAACCATACCAAACCCAACTCAAACAATGAAAATCAATTTAAAGAAATAATTACTTACTTGAATCCTTTATCAAATCTTCATCTCTATCATCAAATCTCTTGAATTCCTTAAAAAATTTGGTAAGAAAATCACATCTTTCTCTCTTTCTCTCTCTCTCTCTCTCTCTCTCTCTCTCTCTCTCTCGGCCAAGAAGAACGAAGAAGACGAAGAAGGAGTAGAAGGAAGAAGAAGTTTCTACTTCTTTCCTTTGTCCTTATCCATATATATATAATAATAATAATAATAATAATAATAACAATAACAATAACAATAGTAATAATAATAATAATAATAATAATAACAATAATAATACTTTAAATCTCCACCACATATTCTTTCTTTGATTTTCTTCTTCTCTTTTCTTTTTGTCTTTATTATTATTATTATTATTTAGTTATACAAATATATATACAACTCACTTATCCTTCACCATTATATATATCCCATGTATATGTGATGTATATGTATATGTCTTACATATATTATCCTTATATTTCACATATACACATATACATTAAATCCAAATACAACAACAATAACTCCAAAACTCTTAGGGTCTATTCCGGGATATTACAATTCTCTCCCCCTAAAAAAAAATTTCGTCCTCGAAATTACTCAGTACAATAACATTCCATTCTTACCAATACACCATTTAAAATTTTCATCAAATCACATAGTTTGCACTCTCCCCCTTAGAGTCAATTATATTATTCAATTCCACAACTTGTCACGATAAAAATCTTTATACCTTATTATATTCTCATCCAATATTCAAAATAACTCATTATACTCTCAAATACCTTATCTAAATGCAAAAATTCAATCATACTTTAACATACTTATGTTACATTCCATTATTACATTCAAAATATTTTATCACTTCATCTCTTTATAACTATTCTCTTAACTTTAACTTTCAAGATCATAAACTTATATCTTAATATTAATTATCCCATCATTACAATCATCCTTACAAACAAACATTTATCAAACCTTCATTGATAATAATATTCTTATTTCTCATACACTTCATTCCTTCTCTAGTATTTTCTCACTTAACATCAATATTAATACAATGCTTTTGAACTTACTTTACAGGAAATCAACTTCTTCCCTTTTCTCATCATTAAAATTGATATAATTCAATTAATTCATGTCCGTTCATCTATCAAAATTTTACATTGTATACATCATTATTTATCTCTTATGCCTTTAGCACAACCATACATATTAAATCTCAATAATAATTCACAATTATAGCAAAAATCCAGATCAATTGATTTATTCTCCACAATATCTTAACATCATAATCTTGTTTGATTCAAATCAATAGTTCACTTATCTAAATTTATCATGAATAACCATCCACTTTAATTTATCTTTCAATATACACATAGTTTATCTTTCATTATCTCAATACAATTCCACCAAATTTCATAATTATCTCATACCATGCTTATCATTCATAGTTTACTCACTCAAATTTTAAACCCATCCACTTATTCACCGTATACCATAAACATAATCAATATAGCTCTCAAACACATTCTGCAATCTTCTTTCATTATCATCTTCTCACTTATCATATCATTACTATATTAACAATAATTACCTTTTTCTCACATTACTCATAACTTAAAGTATTTCCACAATTCTCTTTCTGTCTTTTCTTTTCCAGAATTATAACCAAATTGCTAACACAAAAACCATAAAATACACTTCATCAATCATAACCGTTAATCATGTTTCTAGAAACATAATTATCAATCTTACCAAAGTAGTATTACAGTTATACTTTCTTAGTCTCAATTCTGTGGATAACAAAGTTAATCGGCCAAATATCATAAATACACTATATGGCCATAGGAGATTAATGATCACATCTGAAACTTATAAATCAATATTGTTCCTCTATTATTTTATTTCCAACTTTCCAATTATACTACTAAGTTGCATCACAAATATTATATCTCCATTCTCCAAACTTTACTACATCCAAAATTAACATATGTCAACTCTATCTCAACACAATTTACTCTTAATTATTTGATCACCATTTGCATGTCTCATATACAACAATATTATCCTTAACCTCTCCTTCACACATCATTCAATCTTATACAGATCTTACATAAATTTCATTCTTTATACTTTCTTTTTCCCTTATAATTTCTTATTAAATTTATATACACAGAACATTTCCTCACACAAATACTTTGGCTCATAACATTTATGATAGCCAAATTCAGTTATTATCATAACAATATTACTGTCCACCATTTCCCAAATTAATCCTTATTTCCATAACCATTTCACTATCCAACATTTCTTAAGTTTATTCTTATTTTCATTTCATCACATACTCTTTACGTCAATCAAGGCCTAATCTCTCTTAGGTCCACTACTACATGCAATGTCATTTCCAATATACATCAAATATGCAATTATATAACACATCCATAGATCACATTCACAATGTGATTTACTTTCCACATTTCTTACATTTTACAATTACATTCATATCAAAAACTCATTCCACATTTTCTATACATGTATACACATAATCATACAATGATATTTAATTCCTCTTTTACATATTTTCAACACAATTTAACATTTTACTATTCCGCGAACAACATCATTTTTATCCCTTTTTGACATGACTTAAGTTGTTTATCAACCCAACACATATACATTATCACCATGATATTACTTCACAAAATCTTAGTCACGCTACTAAGGTGACATCTCTCTCACATATATTTTTAAAATGCATTAGTATACCATCTATACATCCATTTGTTTATTCTTCAATACATAGATATATATATATATATTACTCACATATCTATACACATGTACATTACATCCACTCATATATACATTGGGCTCAATAATCTCTTTATACTCTCCAAGTCTAATTATGACAAATCTCAATTTCTTAAATCCACATTGATCCATCCCATTTCTTACTGTCAATATTATCCCATGACCTAGCTTTGCTCAGGTTTGTCAATGCAAGCATAATCATTCTCATATTATCAATCACATTATTCAATTTAATAGTACTCTCATATACAGTAATATTCATTCCACAAGCTCATGGGTTTAACTTACATTAAGATTATCAATACTCAAATAGTCTTTACCCAAATTCCATTAACACTATAATTTCACAACTTACTACTTTACTTAAACTTCTATTCACTCATCTTATGTTCTTAATATCAACTTAAAAAAAACATCTTATATATACACATTACAAAACAACCTCAAAGTATATTCTTTTCACAAATATTAAAGCTCATTTCCAAAAATCTAATTATCACATCTTTCCACCATTAATATGAGCTTTAACAACACTCAAGCGTATCACATTTCTAACATTAAAATCACAATGTTTGCATTTAAAACAGCAATGCAACAACACCATTATATTTCCTTATTTAACCAACATCATCTCTTTTTCTTTTAAAAACTTTAACTTTACATATTCAAATCATAAATGGTCAAACTTTGTCTATACCCATCAACTCATTCAATATACCACCATACTCTCTTCATTTAAATAACATAACTTTCAATATTCACAATTCGACATTATTTCCTCTGTCTAGAAAACTCAACATAAACTTTCTTATAAAGAGGTTTAAAGTATAGAAGAAAGAGTACATACTCTTATCTTAATTTGATTTTCAACTCATTTCCAACTTTATTTTCCTTTCCATTTCTTTATTTTTCAATTCATATTATGTCATACATAATATTACTCATAAACATCAATATTACATTCCATGTTGCACATGACATAACATTTTTCATATGTCTCATCAACATGCATATTTCACATTACATTTCGTAATTCGTTTCTCATAAATAATCAGGCACTATGCCTCAATTATAATTCATTTCCAACATCATTGCCAACAATCATGGTTTCTTCTCACATCAACATAGTATACACATATATCATCAACTATATTAAACATCTCATGTAACACAAATATTTTACAAATCATATTATGCCACATCCGAGACCAACCTAGGTGTTAATGCATGTGCATGTATCAAAATTTTCATTCTTTTTATTTTCATCTATCATCATTTTTTTTAAACTTTTCTTTGTAAATTTACTTAGGCCGAGAATCTCGAAACCTAAGCTCTGATACCAAAATAATTGTAACACCCCGATATCCCATATAAATACTGTACATATACTAGGTACACATACAATATGTATATAGAGTATAAGAATGTCACTTTCCACCATTATAACTCTTTACTTTAATTTTTAAAACCATAATACATTTTAATCATATGAAAGTATTTACAAAATGGTTATTCTTATCATGGTAATACATAAATATAAGTTACATTGTTTCTTCCAAAGATTCATTTATACAAATGAATACATTCTTATGAAAATACAGTATAATTACATGCATGCACCACCATCTAGTTGGTCTCGAACTATACTTGTCCTCGTTGTGACATAGTAGCTTAACTCCAGCTTCATCACCTATATACCTGCGCGATTAAGATAACCGCGCTAAGCTCGAAAGCTTAGTAGTACAAGTAACCATTAAAATATACAATATAAAGGAAACATACCTCATATGTTTAGTCTCATGTTTTAACATTTTCTTACTCTGTTTTCCCCTTTTTCAATGCATTCTTCATATAATCCTATTAACCTTATAGAGGATATACATATACACATATAACATAACCATCAAACATAATTCAATAAATTGATAGAACCTTCATATTATGATACTTACCAATTTCACCTCATACATATCATATACATCATTTTATACTTTATAATCGCATATTGCATATAACTTCACAAACCATATCTCCTTTCAATAATTCATGTATGTTATATAATCATATCACTAACCACAATTCATCATTCACAACTCACATTTCCAACAAAGGCAACATAGATCCCATTACTCATTTATTTCAACTTGTATATACTTCACATTAACAACAAAGACAGACTCGGGCCCAAAAGACACTAATATGTCATTCAAAGTTCAGAGTTAATGCTTTGGTTTTGTTATCACATTTATCAATATCATATACCCAACTAGGCTTCAAGGATTAAGTTCAACCAAGCTTCAAGGGGAGCAAAGCATGCTAAGCTTCTACCCAACTTGGCTTCAAGAACTAACCCAACCTAGCTTCAAGGGTGGTAACATCTCAATTAGGCTTCAAGGATTCAATCCAACCTAACTTCAAGAGATTGTTACACTTATTAGGCATGCCACCAACAACAAAACTCTGAAAATGAATAACACATTAGCCACACAATTCATTTATTATTTCATTATCAATTTCATTCTCATTCTCATCATCATTTACATCATCATAGCCAACCACAATGGCATCATTTAGGCAAAACATGCCTCATTTATCTCATTCTCAATATCACAGCCAACCACAATGGCTTTATACATCATCACCTCTCAATTTACATTTCATATTCCATCACAATATCACATTTCATAGTTCACCACTATATCACATTATCACATTTCATAGTTCATCACAATATCACATTATCACATTTCATAGTTCATCACAATATCACATTATCACATTTCATAGTTCATCATTGATATTTATATACATAATCATTCATTACTCAAGTATGCACAATCAATTGCATTACCATATAAATTGGAATACACATCATACAAATCATATCCTCACATCTTTCACATTTCATAACATATATATATTGAATGCCTTCACATCTTATATGTATTAATGTATTATCATATCTCTTATCTTTTCATTGCATATACAATATTAATATTTATTTTAACAATATACTTATATGCAATCCAATAGGGTTTTGTACTTACCTCTAAAGAACTCACTCCCATATAACTTCTCTTCCATAGATCTTTCAATACTTGGATTAGGGGCAATTCCATCTCTTAAAACCTAATCCAAAAGTAATCATACACACTCACTTAGAAATACACATGAGATAATACAAATAAGAATCAATTAGGGCAAACTCAACACATGACACGCTCATCAACACGGGAGTGTCCCTGATCGTGCCCTAACTCCACAATACAGAAACATTGACACGCTCATAACCACGGGCGTGTCACTGGGCGTGTAATACATTCTGTATCTCAAAAACATCAACACGTCCAATCAACAAGAGCGTGCTCATGGCCGTGTCAATTCTCCAAACTCACAGTAGCTATGACACGCTCAATAACACGGGCGTGTTACTGGTCGTGTCAATTCTACAAACTCACAGTAGCTATGACACGCTCAATAACACGGGCGTGTTACTGGTCGTGTCAATTCTACTGCCACACAGAACTTATGACACGCTCAATAACATGGGCGTGTCACTGCTCGTGCTACCAACTCCAGAAAACAGAACCAACGACACGCCTAACAAACTGGCCGTGTCTCTGGGCGTGTCCGGCTAAAAACCCAGATTCCGGTCAACACACAACAATATCCAACAATACCCATCTTTTTATCATTACTCACTTCAAACAATCTTCATCAAACACACCCAAAAACCATAACAAACTTACCAAAACATCAACAACACTCAAAACACACACCAATCATCATTATAAACATCATTCATATACCAATTTATCAAATCCCCAAATTTCATTAAACTCAACCCTTATTCAACAATTCATCATCATCTTCACAAATAATCATATTATCATCATCCAAATACCAAATCAACACATATATATACTTAAATCTTTCAATATCATCATCATCACACATCAACCATACCAAACCCAACTCAAACAATGAAAATCAATTTAAAGAAATAATTACTTACTTGAATCCTTTATCAAATCTTCATCTCTATCATCAAATCTCTTGAATTCCTTAAGAAATTTGGTAAGAAAATCACATCTTTCTCTCTTTCTCTCTCTCTCTCTCTCTCTCTCTCTCTCTCGGCCAAGAAGAACGAAGAAGACGAAGGAGTAGAAGGAAGAAGAAGTTTCTACTTCTTTCCTTTGTCCTTATCCATATATATATATAATAATAATAATAATAATAATAATAACAATAACAATAACAATAGTAATAATAATAATAATAATAATAATAATAATAATAACAATAATAATACTTTAAATCTCCACCACATATTCTTTCTTTGATTTTCTTCTTCTCTTTTCTTTTTGTCTTTATTATTATTATTATTATTTAGTTATACAAATATATATACAACTCACTTATCCTTCACCATTATATATATCCCATGTATATGTGATGTATATGTATATGTCTTACATATATTATCCTTATATTTCACATATACACATATACATTAAATCCAAATACAACAACAATAACTCCAAAACTCTTAGGGTCTATTCCGGGATATTACATGAATACTAATGAGGTATATGAAAAGATATTGAAATGTGATATGTAATGTGAAAGTATGTTGTTAGTTTGCATATATGATGCTATATGTATATTATGGATTGAGAAATGACATTGCATTACACTAAGTCATATCATTAGCATGATTATCTTACTAAGCCGTTGGCTTAGCGCGATAGTGTTTAATCGCGCAGGTAATAGAGTTGATAGAGTTGAACCCGAGAGTTCATCAAGACCAAGTGAGAGTAGACCTTGAAGAATCCATTTTGGGAGCTTAAAGATCAGAGCAAACTTGCCAATCATGTATATTTCTTTATATTTTGTAAAGAAATGTTTAATATGTAAATATGTAAATATTTTATAACTTCCGCTGTGTAATATTTAAATGTATATAGATATAATTAATATTTTTGTTTTATAAGTAAATGATCTACTTTTCTATAATGTATAATGATAAGGGTATTGTATCAAGTTTTAAAGTGTTTTGAATGTTAAGAGAACCGTAGCATTCCTATGTTTGGTGCACTTATGCTACATTGTTGTGGTTGTAGTGTGTGTTCATTGGATATGGGGGTGTTACATTCCCTATCTCTGATTGTTGGTAACTTTGTTACCCTAAAACTCACCCCAACCAACTACCCATTGTAGAGAGAACAAGTATTAGGATTAGCTGAGAGTCAAGACATGGTTCATTATCTTACCAATGAAACTCCCATTCGACCCAAATTTACTCCACCAAATTCAGATACTAGACACAAAAATCTCATCAACACCAACTAAAGAATTCGTTACATGGCAAAAGTCAAATTGCCTTTTTCAGGGGTTGGATCATTGGAACTCTCTCTGAAAAAGCACTTGGACTTGTCATCAGATTAGACACAGCAATCGCAGTCTGGACTGCACTCAAAGAAGCCTACGCACAAAACTCTCAGGAGCGAGAGTTCACACTTTGACAACAACTGACCTATTTGCGCAAAGATGAAAACAACACTGTCACAGAACATATACGAACCTTCAAAGGGTTATGCGATAATCTTGCTGCCATTGGTAAACCTATTCCTGATCAAGAGAAAGTATTTTGTCTTCTCA
Source organism: Garcia nutans (assembly GCA_947685225.1). Taxonomy (NCBI): domain Eukaryota; kingdom Viridiplantae; phylum Streptophyta; class Magnoliopsida; order Malpighiales; family Euphorbiaceae; genus Garcia; species Garcia nutans. Next base: position 22,256,595 of record CANTUV010000005.1, read on the forward strand.
CAAGCCTTGGACCACAATATGAAATATTCACCACAACATTGTTGAAACCTCCAAGACCAACCTATACTGAACTAATTTCATAATTACAAAGCCTGGATCACCACAGGAACTGGTTCTCAAATCAATCTGTTGGTTCACTCTCCTCTCTCACTCTACATCTAGCCTTCTACGGACAACAATGGCAACAGAACTCCACACCTAGGAATCAAACTAGATCCTTCACTTCTACAGGTCATGGTTTCCAAGCACAATAATCTCGCGGTCAGTCACAAGGCCATCTAAACACACAGCAACACAAACCACCACCACCTGGAGAATGTTGAATGACTGCTGAAGAAAGAGAGTTATATCATGATGCAATCTGTCAATACTGTGACAAACAAGGTCACATTGCAAAAATATGTTGGTGGTTACCGAAGAAAGCAACACAGAACAACGAACTTCCACAAGCAGTTGCAGCACTCACACTTGACAATTCTATAATTGACACAGAATGGACTTCAAATACCGGAGCTTCAAATCATATGACTGGACAGCCAGGTATGATACACAATGTTCATAAATATAGTGGAACTGAATCTATCATCATTGGAGATGGATCCTCTTTACCAATAACTGGTATTGGTAATTCTTCCATTAAACAAGATGGTAATAGTCTACCACTTAATAAAGTTCTTTTAGTACCGACACTTAAGAAAAATTTACTTTTTGTTAGTCAGCTTACGTATCAATTTCTTGTTAATTGTGAATTCTCTAATACTAATTTTTGTGTAATGGCATGGAAAATAGGTCATCCATTACTAACGGGGAAACGAAAAGGTAACCTATGTCTTATCCAACGGACCATAAGCATATTTTTCTTTTCAATTCAAATCTGGCACTATTGACATCTGGTATCAATGCTTAGGTCATCCGCAATTTTTTGCAATTCAGTTGTTAAAGAATAAAGGACTTATTGAAGTTGTAGGATCTTTAAAGGCAAATCATTTATGTGATAGTTGTCAATTAGGCAAATTAAGTAAACTTCCCTTTGGTCTTGCTAAACACTCTGGTTTTGATGTTTTTGATAAAATACATTGTGATCTTTGGGGTCTTGCTCCTATTTTATCTATTGGGAAATTTTGGTTCTATGTATGTTTGGTAGATGATTTCTCAAAGTATACTTGGATTATTCATTTAAAAAATAAATCTAATTTTTTGCTGCTTATTCAGTCTTTGAAAAATATGTTGAGCATCAATTCAATAAGCAGATTAAAATTTTCCACTCCGATGGAGGGGGATAATTCGTTAATTCTCGATTATCGTCTCATTTTCTTGACACATGAATTATTCACCAAATCTCCTATCCTTATACACCAGAACAAGCAGGTATGGTTGAGCGATGACACTGTATTATACAAGAACTAGGTAACACAATGTTATTTCATAGTCATGCTATGAGCGGGGATTTTTGCCCCCACTCCTGGTGGAATGGTTCTTTCGACTTCGGAACTATTTAGGCTCGGGGCCTTAGAGAAAACGGACCTAAGTCCGGAGAAAATGGAGTCACCACCCAGACGGGCCGGGAAAAAGAAAGGGGTGGATGACTCGATTCCTAAGGAATCCCCAACCCCTTAATGGATTCGAAAAGTTGGGTACGTGTGGGGAAGGTGAGAAATGGCCCAGCACCCCCACAACGCCCGGTTCATTGGAACCGACCTCCTTTACAGGTCTTAATATTATAAAATTCTTAAATATAACAATATTATCCATACTACACACAATAAAAAGAAAGCATCATTATATTAAAATCAAAGAAATGTCCAAACAAAACAAAACAAATAAATGGACACCCATCCAAGGATGGAAACATGTCCTTACATCACATGCCTAAATAGGACACCCACCAAAAGGTAGAAACATGCCCTTTACATAAGTTCTAAAATAGAAAAGCAAATTAAATTACATGATGTTTAAATAATGAGGTACCCACCAAGTGGAAACATACCTCTTACAACTTTTGAAAATCTAAATTGATTGATAAAAGTAAATAATCATTCATCATAAATAAATCATTCATCAAAGCTATTAACTAAAATATAAAACAAACATCCATCCATGATAAATTAAATAAATCAAGTATTGAAAATAAATTAAAGCATAAGAAATAAATCAAAGCATATCAAGTATGGAATTGAATAAAGCAAATAAAAGTCCAATTATAGCTACTGTGACTTTTTATGGAATTAAAATAGATTAGAGTTTTTATGTTTTAAAAGGTTGGTAAGACACTTTGATTAACCAAATTAAGGTTTGAATGGTGAAATCATGAAACTAGGGTTTTGGACACTTTGAAATACTTTTTTAATTCATGGTTTTAAATAGTGATGTAAGCTACTGTGTAATTTTAGAGTTTTTATGTTTTTATATTTTTTTTAATGATTTAAAAGGATTAGGGTTCATAAAAATTAGGGTTTAAGGTTTTAAAATGATTAGAGTTCTGTAATATCCCTAAGTGTGCTTAGAAGTTATGATAATGTTGTTATTATTGAATTGAGTGTGTGATTGATAAGTGGTAATTATGTTGTTTGAAGAAAAGCATTGTGTAGAGTGAAGTGTATATGTTGTGTATATGGTCATATATATATAATATAAGTTGGTCAAAGGGCTTGGTCAAGGGAAGAGGATATTTTATTTGTGATTGTGAAATTACCAACATGGGCTTGTAAAAGACAAAGGTTTAGTTATATGGTTGAGGGTAGTTTAGTAATTTTCTTTTGGAAGGGTATTTAATGCCTATTGACTTTGTGTTTTCTTCATCATTTCTTCTTCTTCTTCTTGTTGATGGCCGGCTCACTCAAAGACAAAGGAAAGCAAGAGAGCAAGTGATGATTTTGGAATTTTAAGCTCAAAAGTGAAGGAAGATCTCAAGTATACAAGTTGGAATTTCAAGAATTTCATGATTTTAGTAAGTTTTCTCTTGTTTGCCTTTGTTATTTTTGAAGATGTGTGTAAGTTGAGTTAGGGTTATTGATAGTATGATTAAGTGTGTTGATGATTTGTTGATTAGAGTTGAAATTGATTTTAAATAAGAAGTAAATTGGTGTTGGTGATGGAAGAGTAAGAGTTGTGTTTAGTGAATATTTTTCTGTTTTACAATTAGTAAAGGCTGTGACTTGTATGATTTTTAATTAATTATAGAAAAATGTTCTTGAAGTGAATTTTTGATATGTTGTGCCTCTATGAGTCTAGAATGACTGAAAAATATGTTGATTCGATTTTGGAATGGTTATGAGTTTAGAAAGATTATTTTTATTAGACCTGTTCCAGCAGGTACCTTAACTGAGACAGCTATATTTCGGGATTTTTAATAAAATGTAGAAAAATCATATCCAATTGAATTTTGGATATGTTGTTTCTTAGTGAGTCTAGTATTTGAGAAAAATAATTTGGAACCACGTTGATTGAATTTGATTTATGGAATTCACAAAGTTCAGAACTGCTGCCAGGATGCAGGGCAATTGGGGCAGTCTGGTTAGGTGAACTATTTGACCAAGATTTTGTGTTTAGTTTGATCTGAAATTTTAAAGGAATGATTTTAAGATACAAAACTAAATTCTGTAAAAATTTTAGAATTTTTAGTCAAGTAGATTATTTTATACAAATTTTCAAAATAAGGATAAAATGGAGTCTAAAACCAGAATGTACTATTCATATGGTCATTTTGCTAATATTCCTTTTGGATTAGGTTGTGAAGAGGTTGAATTGCCCTAATTTGTGAAGTGAAGAACTATTGAGTGGAGAAGAGTTTAGAGTGGTGTGAAATGTTATTAAGGTAAGTACCAATGTTGCATGATTGCATTGTTAATGCATATCACTAATGTATTTTGATGTGTTTATATCATTAATGATATGTATATATATAATTGTGTTATGGGAAAATGTAAGATGTGAATGATTTGATGAATATTAATGTATGAGAATACAATTGATTGAGTATAATTAAATAATGTTAGGTAAATTATTACATTGTTAATCTAATGTGACTTGTATAGTGTGAAAGAGAAGAGGATCATTCAACAAGGTATGAGCTATGCAAATTTATTATGACAAACACTTTTATGAAGAATTACTTTAATGTACTTTGTAATGTTATAGCAATGATGCTATATGTATAATGTGAATCATGTGATTGAATAATGATATGTTCATTTGGTTAATGTAATTGATGTTGAGTATTATAATGATGATGCACATGATACTATATGAACAATACTATGATTTGTGTATTATGAATCTTGTGAATTGTATTGTGCTTTATGAATAAGGTACTTTGTAATGTTATAGCAATGATGTTATATGTATCATATGGATTGAGATATGATATGTTGTGAAGCCATTGTGATTGGCTATGATGATCTAATTGAAAGAAATAAGGCATGTTTGCCTAGATGATAATGAACATTGAGATTGAAATTGATAATGAAACAATAAGTGAAATATGTGTTTAATGTGTTATTCAGTTTTCAGAGTTCTGGGTTTGGAGGCATGCCTATAAAATGAAAAAGGTAACAGTCTTGCCGGGTTGAGGATCTCTTCAAATTGAGTTGAATTGAGGTCCAAGAGACTGGGTCTGTTACACTATGAGAATTGTGAATATGAAATATATGATTGGTAACAGTCTTGCCGGGTTGAGGATCTCCTCATGATGAGTTGATGGTCCAAGAGACTGGGTCTGTTACACTATCCATGGATAGAAATATTGATATATGATGCCTACGGGCTTGATGATTATGATTATAGACCAAAGCAGTAACTCTGAACTCTGAATAACATAGTGGTGTCTGTTGGGCCCGAGTCTGTCTTTGTTGTCAATGTGATATACAAATGTTGAAAGAAATGGATAATGAAATCTTTGGTATACTTCATTGGACATGTGATTGATGATATGTAATATGTGCGTTGAAATATTGATTATGAGCACTAGTGATGAATCATTAATGTTGAATTGTGAATAAAGAAATGTTATGATTGGTATGATGTATAATGTGTGTATTAGCATTGATTGTGAATTCAATTGATGAATTGTGGTTGATGACAATGATTGTCTTAATTGGAAATGTGACTTATGATTAGTATGATGTATAATGTGTGTATTGAGATGTTGATTGTGAATATTAGTGATGGGTTGGACTTGGTAGAAATGTTATGTTTATATGTGTATAAGATATGAGATTAGTTGAAAGATATGAAAGGTGCAAATGAATAGGGATAAACTTAATAAGAACTAAAAGTATATGGAATTGAGATATCTTTATATGTTAGTGTTTCCATGATATATGCTTGTATTTTATATTTGTACTACTAAGCTTTCGAGCTTAGCGCGGATGTATTATCGCGCAGGTAGCTTGGTGGAAGACATGAAGTCTTTTGGTATGCCACGAGAAGAGTAAGATTTTGTCGAGACCAACTAGAGGGTAATGCATACATGTATCCACTTTAAGTATGTTATATTATATGTATAAATGAAGTTTTGATAAAGACAATAATTTGTAAGTGTTCTTTAAATTGACCTATTATGGTTTGAATTTTGTTACAGGTATTGAAAGGTAAAAAGAAAAGTGGCATCCTTATACTTTAAATACTTACTGTATGTATACTAGGTATATGTATAGTATTTATATGGAGTATTGGGGTGTTACAAGTTCATTATTTTAGGTTTAAAAGTTGAATTTTGGATTTTAGGGTTTTGAAATTTGGGTCTCGGGTAAAAGATTTGAATTAGGGTTTTAGAAATCAATTTGATAATTTTATGAACTTTTATGAATTTAAACAAATGGATTGAAGTTTTTATAAGTAGAAAAGATGTTTTGTAAGGTTTTTTTTGAATGAAATAGAACCTACTTTAAAATCTTAAAAGAAACAGAATTTGATTTTGGTTTTGTTGAAAAATATGTTTAATTAGAGTTTTAAGATCTTTAAGAAGAAAAAATAACAACTTTAAGTATTTTTAGAAAAGAAGGTCACATTTTAGTGTTTTAACTTTGGAAAACTAAATTAAAGTTCTAAGATTTTAACTTTTGAAAAACACAAAAAACCCTAATTTAGCTACTGTGTAAAAAATTAGAATTTAGAATTTCATACCTTCTTTTGTAAGTTGCTCCAAAAACAATTCTTCTTGGATGAACTAGCTCCAAAGACAAGCCTTTTTGCCCTTGGAATCCCCTTTTTTCGTGATGCTGCTGTTCCAGAAAAATTTAAATTGAATTTCTTCTTTTCCTTCTTTGATTTGGTTTCAAATTTTCCAAACTCCCTTTTGATTTCCTCTCTCTCGGCCACCCTTAATTTCAATGCCTTTGGTCCTTATTTATAATGGTTTAAGGTTATTTATTCCTAATTAATTAACGTAAGTAATATTAATAAAAAAAATAAATTAAAACCTAATTGGATTAGGTTTCAAAAAATTTGCGTTGAAAAATTTTGCGCTGGCAAAAACTGCAACAGCAGGAACCGTTGGCTGGGCGTGTGGGCGTGCCAGCCCGCAGGAAATTCCTGCGGGCAAAATAAAAAAAGTTATTTCGCCCACAGGAATTTCCTATGGGCGAAATAATTAGCCCGCAGGAAATCCCTGCGAGTGAGCTGCTGGGCCGACGGGCCCGCGCGACCACTTTTTACTGCTGATTTTTTTTCGACTTTGATTTTATTTTTATTTTTATTTTTTAATTCTTATTTGTTTATTTTCATTTTTTATCAATAAAAATTAAATACTAAGGTAAAAATTATTTAATTAAAATTATTTTGGACCAATTAGACAACAAAAATCATTTTGGGCTAAATAAAACATATTAGATCGGATTGGGTCAAAAATTAAGGGTCTATAGTTTGCCCCCTGCTTGAATGATCTGTAACCTTAGTGAAAGAGAGTGAAAAGCAATAAGACTTAATTTTTGATATGGCGACTTGTTTTGGGTTCTGGACCCGAGGATGATTCTAGGTTCTGGACCTAAGAAAAATTTGGGTTCTGGACCCGGTTTGAGTTCTGGACTCAAGGATAACTCTATGTTCTGGACCTAAGGGAAATTTGGGTTCTGGACCCGGTTCAAGTTCTGGACTAGGTTCTGGACCTAAGAAAAATTTGGGTTCTGGACCCGAATTCGAGTTCTGGACTTGAGGATAATTCTAGGTTCTGGACCTAAGGGAAATTTGGGTTCTGGACCCGGATTCGAGTTCTGGACTCGAGGATAATTCTAGGTTCTAGACCTAGGGGAAATTTGGGTTCTGGACCTGGATTCGAGTTCTGGACTCGAGGATAATTCTAGGTTCTGGACCTAAGGAAATTTTGGGTTCTGGACCCGGTTTTGGATACTCAATCCTAAACTAGACTTGGATACTCGATATTAATTTTGATTGGTATACTCGATCCTAACTAGATTTGGATACTCGATCCTAGACTGGATTTGGATACTCGATCCTAAGTGGATTTGGATACTCGATCCTAAACTGGATTTGGATACTTGATCCTAAATTAGATTGGGATACTCGATCCTAACTTGATTTGGATACTCGATCCTAAACTGGACTTGGGATACTCGATCCTAACTTGATTTGGATACTCGATCCTAACTGGACTTGGGATATTTGATCCTAAGCTGGATTTGGATACTCGATCCTAAAGTGGATTTGGATACTCGATCCTAAATTGGATTGAGATACTCGATCCTAACTTGATTTGGATACTCGATCCTAAATTGGATTGGGATACTCGATCCTAACTTGATTTGGATACTCGATCCTAAACTAGACTTGGGATACTCGATCTTAAGCTGGATTTGGATACTCGATCCTAAATTGGATTGGGATACTCGATCCTAACTTGATTTGGATACTCGATCCTAGACTGGATTTGGATACTCGATCCTAAGTGGATACGGATACTCGATCCTAACTGGACTTGGATACTTGATCCTAACTAGACTTGGGATACTCGATCCTAAGTGGACTTGGGATACTCGATCCTAAGCTGGATTTGGATACTCGATCCTAAATTGGATTGGGATACTCGATCCTAACTTGATTTGGATTCTTGATCCTAACTGGATTCGGATACTCAATCCTAAACTTGATTGGGATACTCGATCCTAAATGGATTTGGATGCTCGATTCTAAATCGGATTTGGGTACTTGGACCCGAGATTAGGCACTTGGATTTGATTTGGGTACTTGAACCCGAGATTGGGTGCTTGGACCCGAGATTGGGTGGATTGAATTCGATTTGGGTACTTAGACCCAAGATTGAGTACTTGGACCCGAGATTGATTTGAATTTGGGTGCTTGGACCTGAGATTGAGTTTGACTGGCCTTTTATAATTTGAGAAATCTAACTGCTCCGGTTATTCCATGCATTATGGTTTTTCACCCTCAAAATGGATCTTCATCCTTTGAGATCAGGTCTTCATCCTTGAAAATGAATCTTCATCTTTTGACATCGGGTCTTCACCCTTGCATATGGATCTTCATCCTTTGAGATCAGGTCTTTACCCTTGCTTCAGCTCTTTTAGCTAGATTGGTCTTTTGTCTTTTGCATCTTCATTCTTTTGAGAGTTCTAATGTTCTATTCTTTTGTTCTTCCTTTTTGCAAAAATTTAGCTATTTTTAATTGGACCTTATATCCTCTCCTTGCCCCTCTGTGTGGCAAAATATTTGTAAGTGAGTTTAAAAATATTTGGTATATAAACTCAAAAAATTGAAAAGGAGAAACTTTGCCCCCTGTGTAGGCTCAAACCAAAGATTTTATCCATGCAAACTTTGATTGATGTTTTTGCCGTCTAGTTCTTCGCATAAGCATGAATTTCTTCTCTTTGCAAGATTACTGGAGCTTTCTCAAGTAATGGGCTTTCTATGCCCCCCTGATTTGATATCTTCTTTTGATTCTTTACTTCGCAGGGTGTTTGTTGTTCATTTTGACAAGGAATAGACAACACAAGACAAGAAAGTGCGATGTGATATGCTTATGTATGCATGATATGCATGAATAATGCTTACAGTTGTTCCATCAAACTCACAAACTGAGGTGATCAACAGAAGTGTTCTCATTGATTTCATTTTGACGCTCATTCAAGTCTCGCATTGAAATGATCAAAAGCTTTGCATTTGTGGCTTTTATCTACAAGATGTTGAAAACATGAGTGGTGGAGACCCTGAGCAGCAGAGTCAGGGATGCATCCATTTCCAATTATATTTTAGCATGTCGGTTGGTAGTTTCTTCATAACTTTTCCAATAATCATTTCCTTTGCCCAATGTGTCCTTTGGAGGTTCAACATACTTCCCTTAACTTGAAGGCTTTGTATGACAAAACATTTTCTTTTTATTTTTTGAAATCAAATGTTGGTTTTTCCAAATTGATGTCAATGTACCTCAGGACTTGATTTTCCAAATTAACATATCCATAACATGACAACCCTAGTTACCGTACTAAACTCGGGAATTATTTCTATTTAAGCAAGAATTGTTGCACTTCAGATAGGCACATACACATTACTTGGCCTAAGGTCTCATTTAAGTTTAGATATTGTCTATCTCATATGCATGCTTATTCCAACTATCTCCACTAATAGATTCTACCTACCAAGAGAGATCAACAGGTCTTTAATAGGCTTGAAATGGGGTCTATAAAGGACATGGGTTAAAGTGAAGGCCATTTGTAAGTTGGGGCTGATGTGATACAATGAACAAGCCTTCACACTATAAATTTCTTGTTTGAATTTTAAGCAGCTTGGAGGCAATCTTGCTAGACTTCAAATTCCTTCTATATCTTCCTGGCATTAATCTGGATCTTGATAGGGACAGTCTTTGTCCTTGTAAAAAGTTTAAGACCCAAATTCATTCCTTTTCTTCTTTTCCCTTTTCTTTCATTTCATTTTTCTTACTCCTCCCTTTCTTTGATCATTTTGTCATTTTGTCCTTCTTCCTTGTAGGACTGTCAAGTACAGAACTTTTAAGTACTGAATGGTCTTTCCAATTTTTCTCCAATTTTAATTTAATCTTTGGTTGGGTTGGACAAATTCAAGTCAAAATGTCCTTATAAACCAAATGGAAGCCTTTTGTTGACTTAGGTAAAAGAGAACTCAGTTGGCTTTTTGAACCACCTTTTCAGGTTTTATCTTACTTTTTTTTTCTTTTTTTTTCTATTATTTTTTTCTCTTTCTTTTTTTTTTAAGTTCTAGCTCTAAAAGAGTTGTCTTGTTTGTACTAACTTGGGCTTCCAATAATGGATGAGTGGAGTAACATAAATCTTCCATAACAGGGATAAATCATTTGTTACTCTAATGTTGATGTTGTCTTGATATATTGGAGATATTAAGGGAACTTCAACTACCCTTAAGGTTTTGAAAACATCAACTATCCTTATGGTCTTGAAAACATCAACTACCCTTATGGTCTTGAGAACTTCAACTATCTTCATGGTCTTGAGAACTTCAACTATCTTCATAGTCTTGACTATTCATTTCTTTCTTTGATCTTCTTGCCTTTTCACCTTTGTGATCATAAGACTTGTCAAAAGTATCACAATAGCTCAAGGTAGGTTGTTGAGGTCATATGCCAATGAAAAGAAAACTAAAATTTTATGAAGGCTCAAAGGGACAACTAGGGATTAATATTTAATTGGGTGGATACTAGTTGTTGGTTAATCAAACAATGCCTAGATCATCTCTCCCTTAAATAAGCAGAGTTCAATTTCACCTTGAAAGTTTGTCAAAGCATGTTCTAAGACTAACTAAGACCTAAACAAAGATAATTATGCAGGAGCCCTCTCTAAGTAAGCATACACACCTCAATGCTATAGAGTAATTCCCTCATCTAGTAAAGTCATTCGAGTCATGAAGCCTAGACACATTAATTTATAAACATCAAGCTAAATTCCTCATTGGTTGAGCACCAAAATGAATAAAGACCAATAAAAATAATTTATTCAAACAAATTTAAATTTGAAAAACACAATAGTTCCAAAATATTAAAGAAAGTAAGATTGAAAAGCAACATTCAAGCTAAGGAAAGTTCATTGAGTTAGGCTTCTTTTCCTTTCACATCTTCAATATCCCCATCTTGAAAGGATGATAAAACAAAATCTTCTTCCAATCTTTTTCCCACCATGAAGGTTGCCGGTGGAGGTACTCTATTGAACCTTGGTAATGGATTGTCTTTGGTGTTGGGCTTATCCGGCTCGGGAAGTTTGCCACTATCGATTAGGTCTTGAATCTCATGCCTTAGACGAGCACATTTATCTGTTTCATGCCCTCGCATTTGATGAAATTGACAGAAGGCCTCGGCATTGAAGTTTGGTGGCAGTGGATTATGTAGAGGTCGAGGAGCTAACGGTTGTAACAACCCTTTCTTTTGCAGCTTGCTAAAAGCCCAAGATAGAGGTTTCCCCAATTCTGAGAATTGTCTTTTATTCCCTTGACCGGTTACATTAACATCAACTTCTTTTTGTGTACTTTGATTGTTAGGCTAGTTGTTCCCTTTTTCATTCCTTCTTATTGAAAAGAGATTCTTCTCCCTTTCCCATTCTTCAATTTGTAGACCAGCTTGGAGAATATCTTTGAAGTCCCTTATAAGGGTGTGAGACATCCTTTCTCGGAGATTGGGCAGGACACCTCTCACGATCATCCTTATTTGATCAGATTCATCGGGCCTTTTCTTGAGCAAAGCAGCCTTGTTTCTCAATCTCTTGACATAATCTCAAAATTCGCATTCGGTCTTTGCCTAATGGACTCCACTTCCATCAAGGTAACTTCCAACTCAACATTATATCCATATTGTTGGATGAAGGCTTTGTAAAGTAGATCCCAACTCTTTTGTGTTCCATCATCTAAGGTATTGAACCAATTTTGGACAGCAGGATCCAATGAGAGCATGAAATACCTTAGAGTTTGAGCCTTAGTAGCTCGAGCAGACTGCATGGCAGTGATATATTGCTTCACATGGAGATGAGGATTTCCAATGCCATTGTACTTAGCAAATGATGGCATCTTGAATTTATAAGGGACCTCATCATCTTATTCAAATAGTTTGTCTATCTCGGACACCTCTTCGGCTTTCAATTTCTTCTCAAATTTCTTTTCTAAATCAGCAATCATCTTTTCAATATCAGATGTCTCGGTCTTTTCAATAGTTGCCTTCTCAACAACCTTCGACTCCATTTTGTCTTGAGGATCTTGGTAGTATTGGGCCCAATCATCATCATCAATGATCACCTTTTCATCATCAAAAACCACTTCATTAACTTTCATCTTCCCTTTGTCCTTTGGCTTCTTAGTGCTAGCAGAAGCCTCGGCATGATTCTCTAAGATTGCAGTCAATTGGTTCCTCATGGTCTCAGCTAGGGCCTCTTTTATTTCTTCCATCTTGGCATTGAGGGCTTCATCCACCATTCTTTGAATTTGTTCGGGCTCCATTATTCTTGGTGAGTAAGTGATTGAGTCATTGTTAGATACCTCGTCTCCGGCGTAAGTCAGATTCTTGTAAGCTTTTGAACTATCATAATCCAGGGCTATGAGCCAGAGATGATCAATGAGATGAGATGCAAATGTATGCATGTATGCATGTTTGCACAAACAACAAATAAGGATAAATAGGACGTTCCTTCTAACCTTATAACATCCACACATGAATGGCGAGTCTCTTTTCCTAGGTATATGGTTAACAAAATACCAACATGGGGTATCTTGCTTTCGAATAATTCCCTTGGACGTTTCAACCAATAGTTATATCCTTGAAAATGGAAATCAATCCATGATAATTCCCATTAATTAGGTTTTAATCCATTCAACCAACCAAAGTAGCTTTTATGCTATATTGGATTAAAATGAAATTAAGAGGCTTATTATAAATAGATTTCTCACTTGAAAAGAGGTAACTAGTGGTTCATGCCAAAAACAAGGCCATAGTTAATTTATTCTTAGTGTAAACTAGGCCCACAATTGATTTTTGGTATTTCATAATTGACCTAAATATTTTTGCAAGCTCTTTGTAAGAAAATGTTGGGTGAAAATAGTTTTATTTCTAAGCCCATTGTAAAAGATTTTAGAAAAATGGATTTTGGGCTTAGTATTTGGGCCATGGGCCAAAGAATTTTTTATTTGAAAAAGTCTTATGTCCAAAGACCATTTTGAAAAGTTTTGAAAAATAGCTTTGGTCTTTTGGATTTTAAAGAAAAATTTATTTTGAGCTTACAATATACCTAGGTCATATTAGAAAAAGAACAAACCAAATAAGCCATGATTTAAGCCAAGATAAATCAACCATAGTCAAACAACATGCATTTGGGGTAAAACCTAAGGAAAGTAACTAGGCCAATTACATGAGCTTTAGTCTTTGGGTTAAAAGGCTTAGGTTCCCATAGCAAGTATACACCAAATAGTATGAGGCTATGAGTGGTTATGCCATGCTCGATCTCCATACCTTGAGTGAAAGTATGGTATCCCTTACATAACATAACACGGGTAACACAGGCGTCCTAACTCACACACATGATGCAATCAAAGATGATGCAATGGATAATATCATTATAAGAAAGAATAGAATAATATAAAGACCAACGGAATCAACTTCTCTTATCCCCAGTGGAGTCGCCACTATGAGCGGGGATTTTTGCCCCCACTCTCGGTGGAATGGTTCTTGCAACTTCGGCATTGTTTAGGCTCGGGGCCTTAGAGAACACGGACCTAAGTCCTGAGAAAATGGAGTCGCCACCCGGATGGGTCGGTAAAAAGAAAGGGGTGGATAACTCGATTCCTAAGGAATCCCCAACCCCTTAATGGGTTTGGAAAGTTGGGTACGTGTGGGGAAGGTGAGAAATGGCCCAGCACCCCCACAACGCCCGGCTCATTGGAACCAGTCTCCTTTACAGGTCTTAATATTATAAAATTCTTAAATATAACAATATTATCCATACTACACACAATAAAAAGAAAGCATCATTATATTAAAATCAAAGTAATGTCCAAACAAAACAAAAAAAATAAATGGACACCCATCCAAGGATGGAAACATGTCCTTACATCACATGCCTAAATAGGACACCCACCAAAAGGTAGAAACATGCCCTTTACATAAGTTCTAAAATAGAAAAGCAAATTAAATTACATGATGTTTAAATAATGAGGTGCCCACCAAGTGGAAACATACCTCTAACAACTTTTGGAAATCTAAATTGATTAATAAAAGTAAATAATCATTCATCATAAATAAATCATTCATCAAAGCTATTAACCAAAATATAAAACAAACATCCATCCATGATAAATTAAATAAATCAAGTATTGAAAATAAATTAAAGCATAAGAAATAAATCAAAGCATATCAAGTATGGAATTGAATAAAGTAAATAAAAGTCCAATTATAGCTACTGTGACTTTTTATGGAATTAAAATAGATTAGGGTTTTTATGTTTTAAAAGGTTGGTAAGACACTTTGATTAACCAAATTAAGGTTTGAATGGTGAAATCATGAAACTAGGGTTTTGGACACTTTGAAAAACTTTTTAATTCATGGTTTTAAATAGTGATGTAAGCTACTGTGTAATTTTAGAGTTTTTATGTTTTTATGTTTTTTTAATGATTTAAAAGGATTAGGGTTCATAAAAATTAGGGTTTAAGGTTTTTAAAGGATTAGAGTTCATTATTTTAGGTTTAAAAGTTGAATTTTGGATTTTAGGGTTTCGAAATTTGGGTCTCGGGTAAAATATTTGAATTAGGGTTTTAGAAATCAATTTGATAATTTTATGAATTTTTATGAATTTAAACAAATGGATTGAAGTTTTTATAAGTAGAAAAGATGTTTTTTAAGGTTTTTTTTTTGAATGAAATAGAACCTACTTTAAAATCTTAAAAGAAACAGAATTTGATTTTGGTTTTGTTGAAAAATATGTTTAATTAGAGTTTTAAGATCTTTAAGAAGAAAAAATAATAATTTTAAGTATTTTTAGAAAAGAAGGTCACGTTTTAGTGTTTTAACTTTGGAAAACTAAATTAAAGTTCTAAGATTTTAACTTTTGAAAAACACAAAAAACCCTAATTTAGCTACTGTGTAAAAAATTATAATTTAGAATTTCATACCTTCTTTTGTAAGTTGCTCCAAAAACAATTCTTCTTGGATGAACTAGCTCCAAAGATAAGCCTTTTTGCCTTTGGAATCCCCTTTTTTTGTGATGCTGTTGTTCCAGAAAAATTTAAATTGAATTTCTTCTTTTCCTTCTTTGATTTGGTTTCAAATTTTCCAAACTCCCTTTTGATTTCCTCTCTCTCGGCCACCCTTAATTTCAATGCCTTTGGTCCTTATTTATAGTGGTTTAAGGTTATTTATTCCTAATTAATTAAGGTAAGTAATATTAATAAAAAAGGAATTAAAACCTAATTGGATTAGGTTTCAAAAAAATTACGTTGAAAAATTTTGCGCTGGCAAAAACTGCAACAGCCGGGCTCGTTCGCCTGCAGGAAATCCTTGCGGGTGAAATGCCCACAGGCCTGCAAGTGAGCTACTGGGCCGACGGGCCCGCGCGACCACTTTTCGCTGCCGATTTTTTTTCTGACTTCGATTTTATTTTTATTTTTATTTTTTAATTCTTATTTGTTTATTTTCATTTTTTATCAATAAAAATTAAATACTAAGGTAAAAATTATTTAATTAAAATTATTTTGGACCAATTAGACAACAAAAATCATTTTGGGCTAAATAAAACATATTAGATCGGATTGGGTCAAAAATTAAGGGTCTACACATGCTCCATTATTTTTTTGGTTAGAAGCTTTTTCCACTACTGGTTTTCTTATTAATCGCCTACCTTCATTCACACTTCACTCTGAAATGCCATACTTCAAGTTGCATGGAACTCATCCTGATTACACCTCGCTTCGAGTGTTTGGTTCTAAATGTTTTCCATACACATGGGATAGAAAGAATACAGATTTTGATCCTAAATCTGCTTTGTGTGTTTTGTAGGATATAGTGAGAAACACAAAGGATATAAGTGCTTTCATCCTCCTAGTCTCAAGTTCATTATTATTCGACATGTTATTTTTGATGAATCTGTTTTCCATTTAAACCACCTAACTCATTTATTTCGGTCCCTCACATTCATCATATTTTTTACTCCTGGATGACTGCTCATATTGATATTGAATCACTTTTTTAGAAGCCTTCCTCGCTACCTCACTCCCACATTTCTCTACCAACTATTGAGACAACTCTTCCACAAGATAATTCCATACAACCCTCAAATCCCTTTTTTGATGAATCTATGTCAACCAGTAATACACTCACTCTTTCGCTTGACTCTCATGACTTTTTACCACATGGTGACACAATGATCACATCAATAGTACCTACAATGCCTGAATATGAGTCTCCTGCTATAGCCTCCGAACCATAATCAAGTTCTGCACATGTCCATCATCCTATGGCTACTCGGTCTCAACATGAAATTTTCAAACCCAATCCTAAATATACCTTAACGATTGTCACCTCTAGCACTATAAATCATGAACCTAAGATGATTAAAGCAACTCTCTCTCACCTAGGCTAGAAAACTTCAATGCTTGATGAACTTGATGCTCTTCATCAAAATGACACATGGGAACTAGTTGCCCGATCTTTCAACATGAATGTGATTGGTTCAAAATGGGTTTTTAAGGCTAAACTTTGACCAGATGGTACCTTGGACAGACTCAAAGCTTGCTTAGTCGTAAAAGGCTATCATCAAATCGATGGCCTTGATTATATAGAGACCTTCTCTCCTGTCATTCGTCCAGGTATAATTCGTCTAATTTTAATTGTTGCTCTTGTCAAGAATTGGCCAATTTGACAATTGGATGTCAAAAATGCATTCTTACATGGTTATATCACTAAAGATATTTACATGGAACAAACCCCAGGTATGGCTGATTCTCACTTTTTGAATCATGTTTGTAAACTTCAACGTGCTTTATATGGGCTTAAACAGGCACCCCGTGCCTTGTTTGATCGACTGAGTACTTTTCTTCTTTCTTGTGGTTTCTTTTGTAGTCTTGCTCACCCTTCTCTTTTTGTTTGTCACTCTACTCAGGGTGTTCTTGTTTTACTTTTATACGTTGATGATATGCTTCTTATAAGATCTTCTTCCTCACTTGTCACTTCTTTTATTCAAACATAAAGTTGTGAATTCTCCATGAAGGATCTTGGGTCAGTTCATCATTTTCTTGGAGTTGAAATCTCTCCTATGATTAAAGGACTGCATCTTTCTCAATCACACTATGCTCTCACCATTCTAGAGCTGTTTAACATGCTAGACTGTAAACCTATGTCTACTCCTCTCAATGTTCAGCTCCAATCTCCTACACAGTCGGTTTCTCTTGTGGATCCTAGTCTCTTTCATAGTATTATTGGCACTCTTCAATATCTCACCCTCATGCATCCAGACTTATCCTACAGTGTTAATCATATCTCTTAATTCATTCATGCTCCTACAGTTGCTCATCTGAAGTTAGTTTGTCGCATCCTTCTATACCTCAGAGGCACGATCTCTTCTAGTCTACATCTCACCTCCAACATTGCTCTCACATTGTCTACTTTTTCTGATGCTGACTGGGCAGGTAGTCCCATAACAAGACACTCTACCACTGGCTACTGCACATTTCTCGACTCCAATATCATTTCATGGTGTGCTAAGAAGTAACATACTATCTCTCGCTCTAGTACAGAAGCAGAATATTGGACTATGGCTAATATTGCAGCTGAGCTTACCTGGCTAACTTATATTCTCAAAGATCTCTACATTGCTCTTTCTTCAGCACCGACTCTTTATTATGACAATATCAGTGCTCTATACATGACAATAAATCCCGTTTTCCATGCACGTAGTAAACATATCGAATTGGACTACCATTTTGTTCGTAAACGCGTTGCTCTTAGGTTACTTGTCACTAAACATATTTCTTCGCCAACCAAGTTGCTGATCTCTTTACCAAGTCTGTTCCAAATGCTACGCTAGCTCACTTTTGCTCAAAACTATGCCTCCAGCCTCGGCTTAGTTTGTGGTAGGGTATTGGCAACTCTGATATGATTGAATGAGTCATTAGGAGTGATAAGGAATATCCCACTTTTTATGGAGAAATAAGGATGATTATGCTCATTCAAATATCCAAGAGATATGGTTGGTTTCAAGGAATCCTAAAGAGCTACAACTTCTCCTACATATGGTAGTCTAGTTGATAAAGGAAATATCAGTGGTTATGAATTGAATTCTATTTTTATTTAGTTCTTAGCCATAGGTCTATATATATTTCTTTCCCTCACTTGTTGCAATGCACTATTGAATTCATTTAATAAAATATTCATTAAAGAAGAAATCTCCTCTAAACTCTATTTTTCCTCTACTGCCATATTTGTTCGCATCACTTAGGGGACAACAATTGGTATCAAAGCCAAAGTAATCACATTGAAGATTTATTGTGTGATTGAAGATCTAAGATAGCCAATGATTGTACATGACTATGAGCTCTTTAAAATCAAACCCTATAGAGATGTGACAGAGAAGACTAACTGACTTCTCACCATTGTCACAAATTTGATGAAATTTAACAATGTCAACTCTTTGGAAGAAATCAATAACAAAATTCTTAGAACTCTTCCAAAAAATAAGACTTTGAAGCAAAAGTAGCATCCATTAAGGAAGCACATGATTCGAGCAAATTACCAAGGGATGTCCTTATTAGAAAGCTACTAATACATGAAATGACAATGGGCAAGGAAGAAGTTGAAAAGCAAGAGAAGAAAAACATGCAAATTCTCAAGGCCTCCACTAGAGAGCAATATGAAAATGAGAGTATAAGTGACTCTTCTAATGGAGATGATGAGGATGATGAGTTTCTAATCTTCACAAGAAAGGTGAAGGAGATCATCAAAAGAAGAAATAAAGGGAAATCTCCTTCCTTCCTCATCCTATTGCAACTCCCACTTCTACAAGAAGAAGAAATGGGAGAAATCCGAGAAGTAGACCTTTAAGGTTTCAAGTATGAAAGCTCCTCCAATAATGATGGTGATGGTGATGGTGATGGAGATGAGGGAGAGAATGCTTACCTCACTTTCATAGTATTAGAGGACCATCACACCCCAAAACCGAGCATGACAGTCTTAGAGTTTAAGCCAGCTTAAGGCTGCTGAAACCAAGTAGGACATTAGAACTAGTCATAGCTAAACAATAAAGTCTCACTTTACTTACAACTCCTACAGAAGAGTATTACATCAGTAATACAAATACATGTAAAAATAGTATTTCTTTTTTTAAATTTATTTTCCTCACATATTTCATTGTGATTCCCATTGTGCAGTAACTATGCCATGGAATTGCTTACTTGCTACTCTAAGCCTGCAAAACAACCTAACCACAAAGCAATGTAATGAGCCGTTAACTCAGTGAGTGCTCACGCTTTTCAGTTTGTTTTAGTTAGCACTTTAATTAAAGTATTTTAAATAGCTTATTACATTTTCCACTCCTTTGAGATTTTTTTTCTCTTTTAAGCCTGATTGAAATGATCACACTGCTTTACAAATAATTCATTGGCAACTCAATTTTGCTTTTCCCCCTTTCCTAGCAAAACTTCCTTTTTTAGAATTTGTTGCCACCATTGATATTACTTTCTGGCACGTGCACGCCTAATGCTATAGCAATACCGCAAGTGCACGGGTCGCCCAAGTAATAAAGTAGTGAGTGAAGTATCGTTCCACTAGGGACAAGGTCAAGTACTAGTGCAAATCTTAACTTTTGTTTAGCAAATGAATAGTTTTATGATGTTTTGTAATTAAAGACAATTAATTTAATAACTAAAAGTAAAGGAAAATTAAATGTTGTGCAAAAAGGATTGATGATAATAATAATATCTAGATATTGAATCCCCCTAGCCATAATAGAATTGAATTAGCATTCCTATAAATTAGATTAAAACCTCTCTCAAGTGAATTAATTCCTAATCAATAAGTATAATGCCAAAATCTATTCTCAAACATAATTAAATAGATCTTGCATTAAGAACAAGGAATTATAAACCAAAGGATCTTGTAAGTCTATCTTTAGCACTCTAATCAATCCTCAATCCTTATGAGTATTCAATGCATATCAAGCTTTCTCAAGTCAATAATGTGAAAATTGCAACCAATCAATAAGCATGCTATTATCAATTAGAAATAAATCATTAAGCATCATAAGAATAAAACAACTCAATCAAATGATTCAATTAAATAAGATTATTCAATCCATACAAATAAGCTAGGATTCATCAATATCTAGATAGAGAATGAATTAGTTCATGTTCAAAACTAGAAAAATAGAACAAGAGAAATGAGTAAAAGAAACCAAACAATCCATGGAGAATAATTTGTATTTCTTCACTTGAATCCTTGATTCTTGGTTTAGGTCTTGTACAAGATGTATCTTCTTCTTCAAACTCAGCTCAAGACTCTCCTCCTTGCTCCAGCAGTTGGTTCCTTCTCCCTCTCCCAGTCTATTCTTCATTCTTCCATTTCCTTCTCTTTTTATTTCATTCAAAGCTCAAACTCATACCTTCCAACTCACACCACTCTCCCTTGTCTCCCACATTCCCTTTGTTTAATCTTTCTTTCCATCATTTAGGCAAGCTTTTCCTTTCTTTAATCTTTCTTTTGGCAAAAGCAAATTGTTTGTCCCCCACTTGTTCCTCAATCCGTGCAAAAGAATTCAACATTTTATAGGTGATACGGCCAAGCCATGAGTGGCTTGGCCGTGTCTCTCATTTCTCTTTAAGACACGGCCAAGCTAGTTGGCTGTGTCCATCACTGCCTCTCTTTCTTTCTTTCTCTTCTTTGTTCTTCAAAGAGTGACACGACCAATGGCTTGGCCGTGTCATATGAGTATGTCACCTACTGCTTCTTCATTTTGCTCCATTTCCTTTGGTCCATTGTTTCTTGGCTTAAGATGGGACACGACCAAGCTCCTAGCCGTGTCATGTGACACGGCCAGTGGCTTGGCCATGTCACTTGGGCGTGTCAGCTTCTGCCTTCTTTTCTTTCCTTTCTTGGTTTTGTTCCTTGGGTGACACACGGCCAGTGGCTTGGCAGTGTCTCTTGGGTGTGTTACTCTCTGCCTTGATTTTCATTAGGGGACACGCCCAAGCTTGATTTGGCTTGGCCATGTCTTGCTTGATTCATGCTCTTTCTTCATTGTTTTGATCATCCAAGGGAGTTTTTTGCACTTTAACCTAAAACAAACACTTAAAACAAACTTTAAACAAAAATCAAATGAAACACTAACTAAAAAAACATCAAAATCATACTAAAAACAAGTATAAAATTGATCTCTTCAAATACCCCACACTTAATTCCTTGCTTGTCCCCAAGCAAGGTTAAAATAAAAAAAAAACTAAACAAGATAAATTTTGTTAAGTTCAAGAGTTATAAAAATGTTTCAAGACTTCCCTATCCCTAAATCCACAATCAATATCAAATCGAACAAAATCGATACCCAAGCAATTAAGTGGCTTTCCAAGCATAACCAATGTTGTCACTCCCTCACCAACTCTTAAAAGTGTTTGATCATGGTGGTGTTTACACTCATAACAATCAATGAAAGATTATCGCCATAGGCTTGCTTATCAATCAAATCTCCACCACATAATTACAATCAAGCATCAATCAAAAGGTCTTTCTTTGGTTGTAATGGGCCTAAGGTAAAGGCGTGGCATTTAAGAAATGTGAGCTTAATCATTAAGTTCAAGAGCACTTCAAGAATGAAGTAACCGATCATATATATATAACCCAACGATCCCAAAACACCTTCCTATCACCTACCCCTTGACATTAAAGAGCTTTTCAAGGAAACTCACTTATTACATCTTGCAATGATTATTCCCAAACATATTTCAACCCTTTCAACAAGAACAACAATAATTATTATTATTATTATTATTATTATTATTATTATTATTATTATTATTTGTTTACATTTATATATATATTATTTTTATTTTTTTAGAATATGGTTTTGCAACTAACGAAGATAATAGTTTGCAATCTTGGACCTAGTAAATTTAACCCCATACTTAATTCAACACAACACTTGGTCATAAACGCTCTTAAATTGCTCTTGACCTAATGAAAGGGTAAGAGACAAAATAGCATGTTTCAAAGTTAGTAGTGTTGCAAAAAATAAAGAAAAGGAGAAACAAAATTGGCTAACTAAGGTTAAAAATAGGGTTGGTCTTTTTAAGCCAAAGTAGGTTCACCTAATTGCCTTAATCATCTTGATGCCAAATTGAAATTTTTATGTAATCTTAAAATGTATGTCAAAGCAAGTTCTAGCAAGTCATCAATCAAAGATGTTAAACCCCAACAAGAATGATAATTTGATGGCTTAATTCCTCACTAGGTTAATGGTGATGCAAAGAAAAACTAATAAAATTGACAATAAGCACCAATTCTACTCAATTCTCAAATTCATGATTCAAAAATTCAAAGGTCATCAATCAACAATTTATAACAATTAAACTTTCCAAAATTAATTTATTCAAAGAAAAGTATTAAAAATATTAACTAAACTTAAACAAAAATAACTTAAAAGTAAAAACACAAAAATAAAAATAACTTAAAAGTAAAAACACAAAACACAAAATGCACCCCACACTTAAAGATTCACATTGTCCGCAATGTGAGTATGCATAAACTAAAAATTTGAGACACAAACCAAAAACACAGAAATTAAAGACATAAAAATTAAAGAACGAATAACACGGCGGGTTGTCTCCCACCCAGCACTTCTTTAACGTCGTATTAGTTGGACGTCCAGGGCAAATTTCCCTAGTCTTGGAGGTGTAAAACCTCCTTCAAGTCATGTATTCCCCCCCCCCAAAGTATAACTTGAGCCTAAGATACTAAGGGGAGTGAAAATGTTGTAGCTGATCATCTATCTATATTACCCTTCTTTGATGAAAGTCTTGCATCTGATAGCATTCATAAAAATTTAGAAGCATTTCCTGATGAGCAGCTGTTTGTGGTAATGAATGCACCTTGGTTTGCAGATATTGCTAACTATCTTGCTTGTGGTATTTTGCATTCTAACATGTCATTTCAGGAAAAGAAAAGGTTTTTGCATGTGAGTAAATTTTATTTTTGGGATGAACCTTACCTATTCCGGATATGCAAAGATGAGATAGTTCGCAGGTGTGTATCTGAGGAAGAACAACTGAGTGTTCTTCAATTTTGTCATGACCTTCACTGTGGTGGTCATTTTGGAGGAAGAAAGACAGCAAAAAAGGTGCTTCAAAGTGGTTTTTACTGGCCTACTCTATTCAAAAATGCTCAAGAGTATTGTAAGCATTGTGACCGCTGTCAAAGAGTGGGCAACATTGGGAGGAGGAATGAATGCCCCCTTCAATCGTATATTGTTGTTGACCTGTTTAATATGTGGGGAATAGACTTCATGGGTCCTTTTCCCAAGTCTTTTGGTTATGAATATATTTTAGTTGCTGTTGATTATGTTTCAAAATGGGTGGAGGCAATCCCCACCCGTACTAATGATGCTAATGTGGTTGTTAAATTTGTTAAGGAAAATATTCTTAGCAGATTTGGCACGCCAAGAGTGATAGTCAGTGATGGGGGAAGTCATTTTTGCAACAAACTTTTTGAGAAATTAATGCACAAATCTGGTGTGAAACACAAGGTGGCGACCCCATACCATCCACAGACTTCTGGACAAGTTGAAACATCCAACAAGCAAATAAAAGGAATTCTGGAGAAAACAGTCAACTTATCAAGAAAGGATTGGGCGAGTAGATTGCATGATGCATTGTGGGCATATTGGACTGCTTTCAAGACTCCTTTGGGTATGAGTCCATACCGATTGGTTTTTGATAAGGCTTGTCATTTACCAGTGGAGTTGGAGCACAAAGCGTATTGGGCAATCAAGACTCTGAATTTAGACTTGGACAAGGCAAAGAGAGAACATTTTCTGCAAATTTCAGAGTTAGATGAACTGAGGAATGATGCATATGAGAGTTCGAGGGTTTATAAGGATCGCACTAAAGCACTTCATGACAGAATTATAGTGCGAAAGACATTGAGCCCATGTATGAAAGTTTTGCTTTTTAATTCTCGTATCCATCTGTTTTCAGGAAAACTCAAGTCTCGATGGAGTGGTCCTTTCGAGATAACTGAGGTATATCCTTCTGGTGCCATAGAATTGCTTAACTCTGGAACAAATGAAACTTTTAAAGTAAATGGATAGAGAGTTAAACCATATAATGAAGGGTTCCAAGAAGTAAGGATCATCGATAGCACTTTGATCTACGATCCTTAAGTCTTGCAGTAATGTCCAGCTATATGACATTAAAGAAGCACTAAATGGGAGGCAACCCATCGGTTTGCATTTCTTTTCATAGTTGTAATTTTATATTCAGCAATTTTGATTTTATGTTTGGTTTAAATAAATGGAATGGGTGCTTTGATCGGTTTTTATTTTTCTTATGTGTTTCAGGGTTAATCAAAGAAGAGGATTGCATTTCTTTGAGATTTGGTGATATAAAATTATATATATATATATAAAGAGTCAAATGGCAGTGAGTAACACGGCCACTTGACATGGCCAAGCCATTGGTCGTGTCAAGCCAACCCTAAAGACACCATTTCACACAGCCCCTGACACGGCCAACAAGCTTGGCCGTGTCACATTAGGACACGGCCAAGCTTCACCCAAAATCCCTTCTCTTTGTTTTTGCAATCCTTTGTTTACAGTTTCAAACACACCCATGGGACATGGCCAAGTCACTGGCCGTGTCCCTCCAAACACATCAGACACGGCCAAGCTCACCCAAGCTTGGTCGTGTCCCTTCAAATTTTTAAGTTTAAAAATATGGTTTTAGCACTTTTCGTTTATTTCAATCCCTAATTTTCTTTTTGTTTGCTTTCTCTCTCTCGACTTCTCTCTCACAAAACCTCCATTGTTGTTCTTTCAAAGCTTCCAAACTCCCATCAATTCTCAATTTCCTTCACCAAAACTGAAATTAATCTGTTTAATCTTCTTCTTCTCTCATAAAAAATCAATTTAATTTGTTTAAGTTTCAAATTTTTTCAGATCTTTCAATATGCCAAGAACGAAGATGCTGTCCCACCACAAGAGGAAGCGACCTCCAACTGCAGCTGCACCTTCATCTTCATCTTCTTCATCTTTAAAGAGAGCTACTCTTTTGGCTAGGGGTTTCTTTTCGACAAGGTATGTCAGCGATGAATCCCTTAATGCTCTTCATATTAGGGATAATTTTTATAGTTATGTTCAAAATCTTGGGTGGGAGAACCTAGTCTCCTTTCGACCTTTGCAATTTCAAGAGCTCACTTTGGAATTTTTAACATCTCTTAAGGTTGAAAGAGATGAACAAAAAATTTGCTCTAGGTTGAATTTTAAATTGCTTGGGAAATCATTTATGGTTAGTATTGAGCAATTGAATGTTATATTTGGTATCCATCAACACGGTGAAAGGTCTGTACCTAAGGATTTTAAACAACAATTTGCTTGGGGAGCATTGGGCTCGGGAACTTATGTGGCCAAATCGGCCAAAGCAACTAAATTGAGTAATTCCACTTTGAGGTATTTGCATCGATTTATGTCATGTGGGTTCTTTGCTCGGAAGGAAAGCCCAGGTGTAGTAGAACTTAGTGAGCTCTTTTTCTTAGATTGTGCGTGTATTGCAATACCTATTAGTACCGGCTATTTGTTGGCCGATGTTTTTGATAGTGTGGCAAATAAAAAGAAGGGGGCTATTTGTATTGGAGGATTGGTTACCACATTGGCAATAGCCCTTCTTGATGATTTTGACCCGAGTACCTATCGTATGACTAAAATTACGGGTAATGATTCATTGGATTTGGCCACACTTGAGAAGATGCATATGGTGGTGAATAGGGCAGGAGCCTATGTGATGGCTTCAGCTGAGCCAGAAGTACCGGGGGGCAGACAAAAGAGAACACGAGTCCAGGAGGAGTCCGACTCAGATTCTCTTTATTTGGATGAAGATGCTCCGATCCCGGATAATCAGGAGATACTTAATAGGATAGAGGCACTGGAGAGCAAGGTCGATCGTAACCATGTTGCGGTCTTGCAACAGTTGGACCAAATCAATAGCAACCTTGCTAAGATTCTGAGTCTCCATCCCTCGGCTGCTTCATCATCACATCCTCCTTCACCGTAGATCACATTGGCTCTAATCTTTTGAGAGAGTTCCTTCATTTCTTGTGTTTAGTTATAGCATATTTTTGTTG
This sequence comes from Garcia nutans, assembly GCA_947685225.1. Lineage (NCBI taxonomy): Eukaryota > Viridiplantae > Streptophyta > Magnoliopsida > Malpighiales > Euphorbiaceae > Garcia > Garcia nutans. The sequence goes on from CANTUV010000005.1 coordinate 22,282,888, forward strand.
TTATTTTTCGTTTTTGTTTTTAATGTTAACATTTTATATTTTGGATATTTTATTTTTATATATTGTATTTTGTTTTTGAACATTTGCTATTTGTGATGGAAAGGTAGGGTTTGCCTCACAGAGGAACGATGGAAAACAGGTTGTACCTTCACTCTTCTTCTTTGTTATCCTTGTTTCCATTGAGGACAATGTAATTTTTAAGTGTGGGGTAATCTTTAAGCTTTCCTTTAATTCTTGTTTTGTTTGTCTGTTATATTGTGCATTGTGCATGGCATAATTGTTGAAAACTTATTGTCTTTTCTGTGATTCTAGCATTATATTTGAGACTTTAGTATCAGCATAGAGATTAGCATTTGAATTCATTCAGGATCAATTTTCACATTCTGCAATTCATGACATATAAATCTTTGAGAACCCACCCTTTGTGAGTTTTGAGCCTCATAGATTGAATATTATTGTCAATTGATTTTCTTTTCTTAAGTGTGCACCTTCATGATTTTGCATCTCTAGAGCTTACTTTTGCATACTAATTGAACTCACATTATGATTTAATCTCAAGTTTTAAAATGATGAAGGCAAATTAGGATTATCCCTTTAGCTTAAAAAGACCTCCCTGAATTATGAATTCCTTAGTGAGCCAAGTTGAGCCTTTGACTTTTTCTTGATTGATCAACACAATTCACAACTCAACATTTTCTTATTATCATCATACCTGCATTAAGGAATGGAGTTCTTGTGATATGACAATAGGGTGGTTTAATTCATAAGTGTGGGGTAAGCAATTAAAAAAAATAATAGTGTTGCTTTAGTAAGAGTTGGGGCTGAAATGCATACTTTGCACATTGTATTTGACTAAGAGTCAATTATTCTTTTCTTCTACCTTTTAAGCTAGATGTTTCATGCAATCTTATATTTTGTATATATATATATATTAAAAAAATAATAATATAAAAGAAAATAAAAGAGAAGATATATATATATATATATACAAAATTCATATGTTTTCTAGCATTAGTCATCAAAGTGGAATGTCGACTCATGTACTTTTCTTTAAGTATGAAAGTATGTGATATTATCAAGGGTTGGTGAATATGCCATTTGAGGGAGTTACGAGTTTCTTAGCAAGAGTATTGTCTAATTTAGATACTCCATTTCTTGATGTTCCAACTTAAATGTCTTTTCTCACACCTTCACCTTAGCCCCATTACATCCAAATAAAAGACCTTCGGATTATTTCTTGAGAAAATCAGTGAGAGAGATTGGATAATTAAGCAAGTTTATGGCAGAATGCAGTCATGAGTGGTTTGAGTGAATTAACCTTTGAAATCGAGTGAAACACTTAGATGAGAGATGAGATTTGTTATGTCTGGATTAATGAATGAGTTAAGAAAATCTTAATTGAAGTAAATTGCAATTATTTATGGCTGAGCCTTAAAGGATTTCATCTTATATACTGGAATTATAGTTAAAATTGTTTGAGTTTTTAATTTATGCCATGTGAATTTGCTTGAGGACAAGCAAAGTTTTAAGTGTGGGGTAGTTGTTTTATTAGTTTTTGTCATAGAATTGTGTCTTATTTATTATGATGATTATTGTTTTCTTTAGGTATTTTGGTAGTTTTAGTCTGTTTATTTAGTGTTTTCATCAATTTTGGTAGTTTTAATTTATTTCAGTGTTTATGTCATTTTTGTCCTAATTTTTAGTGTGGTGTTTATGTGTTGTTGGTTAATGTTTATTTGATTCTTGTTTAAAGTTTATTTAAGTGTTTGCTTAAGGTTAATATGCAAGGCATTTCATTGGAAGAAAGAATAGCATGAAGCATGTCTCTCCTTAAAGGCAAAACCAAGGAACCAAGAGAGGAAGAAAAAACTTTGGCAGTAACTGACACACTTAGGTGACACGGCCAAGCCACTGGCCGTGTCACATGACATGGCCAGGAGCTTGGCCATGTCCCATACTAAGCCAAGGAAGAAGACCAAAGGAAAGAGAGTAAAGAATGAAGAGATCAGTAGGTGACACACCCACTTGACACGGCCAATCCACTGGCCGTGTCACATGACACGGCCAGGAGCTTGGCCGTGTCACACTCCATTCCAAAGAAGCATGTATGAAGCAGAAGCGGACACATTCAGTGACACAGCCAAGCCACCAACTTGGCCATGTCACTCCATGGACTAAAGGAAGAAAGAAAATGCTGATTTTTGGAGCGAGGTTTCGTATAGATAAGAAGATTAGGGTTTTATTTGAGGGAGATTTTTTTTTATCAGCCGTCAAACATTAACTTTAGGTTTCCATTTTTTTTCTTTTGGATTTTTTATTACATTTGGAAGCAAATAGTCTAGATTAAATTTGTTTTTGCCATTGCAACATTCTTCTAGCAAAGATCTTAACAAGAGATTCTTCAGTAGCTAAAGGGAGTTTGTAATTTGGTTTTGTTCTCAAACTTTATCTCTTAAGTTTCATTGGAATTGTATTCATGAATTCTATTATGTCTAAATTGATTTCTTTGAATTTTAATGAGATGAATATGTTTGATAGCATTATGATGAACTAATTTGATCTAGTCTATGGTTTGTATGGATCTACTATGATTGTATGAATTGGTTATTGCTCTTAACTGAATTATTTCTCTAGTCTTGATTGAATGGATTACTGTTAATAAATAATTGATTGGCCACCAATTATGTGTTTGAGGTATTAGATGAAGGATTGAGAGATGAAGTCTAATGCTGGAACAATTCATATAGGGACTTAGGTGAATTAGAAATATAAACCTAAGAAAAAGATCATTTCAATTGTAACAAGATTATTTGAAAGAGGTTTGAATGCGAGAGCTTATCTCCTTGATTCGATTAATTAAGTTGCTTGAGATTTAATCTTTAAAATTAAATTGGTTGAGAGGAATAACCGTTCATACATATAAGTTAGTAGAGAAGTGCAAACCCTAGACCTTTCTATTAAGTGAATCAATATATCAGCTTAGTTTACTTTTATTGTTTTAAACTTCAATCGATCTGTTTTCATTAGTTGTTAGCAATTTAAATTTATTATAATTTGTTATTTGCAATATGATAATCAATTAGCCTATCTAGCTTCCTTGTGAGACGACCTTGAGGTGTTCACCAAAATACTACATCAACCTCATATACCTGCGAGTGTAGTTCTAGTAGTGTTAATTAGAGCGCAATAATTTTCTGCCAGTTTTTTAACTGTAACGACCCCACCTGCACAGTCTTACGACAGCTGGTCTATTGGGCCTCTTTCCCCTAAGTGGACGGTGGTCCCAACCCTCAACCTTATAGGCCGCTACAGTACCCGTTCACCTCACGGGTCTCGAGCAGGATTTGTTAATTTAGCCTCAAATGAGGTTGCCTCCCCCATTCAAACACACGACCTCCCATTTAAGAGAGAGTCGCAAGCTGAACGAGTACCATTTCTACCACTGGCGTAAATGGTACTCGTTCATCTCGCGGTTCTCTCTTAAATGGGAGGTCTCGTGTTCGAATGGCGGAGGCGACCTCATTTGAGGCCAAACTAACAAATCCTGCTCGAGATCCATGAGGTGAATGGGTACTGTGGCGGCCTACCGGGTTGAGGGCTGGGACTACGGTCCACCTACGGGAGAAAAGGCCCACTGGGCCAGCCGTCATAAGACTGTGCAGGTGGGGTCGTTACAGTTAAAAAGGTGCCTTTTTAACTGTAACGACCTGTAGACCCTTAAATTTTGACCCAGTTCGGTCCGATATTTTTATATATAGTCCAAAATAATTTTGTGGTATTTTAATTAAATAATATTTATTTTAATTATTTATTATTTATAATTTTTAATAAAAATAAAATGGTGAAGTTAATAAAATTATAATAATAAAAATAAAAAATAAAAATCGGCGACGAAAAAATTTTTGTCACCGAAGGTTGGCCAAGGCCAATTCGCCCTCAGGAATTTCCTGCGGCGAAATTGGCTGGCCGCCCAGCCAGCGAACCCAGCTCTCGCAATTTCCTCGCAATTTTAGCTAGCGCTCTCAGTTTTTCGCCAGCAAAATTTTTCCAACTCAATTTTTTCCGAAACCAAATTCTATTTGGTTTCGGTTTTCTTTTCCTAATTAATTTTAGTTTCCTTAAACAATTAGAATGAATCTTATAAATTTTACTATAAATAACACTTTAAAAGAGAGAAAAGGGGACTTGAATTTTGGACTAGGACTGGGAGATCGGATGGTGAGACTTTGATTAGGTGATCGAGTACAGAAAACCCTAGCAATAACCAAGCAATCAACAATTCATCAAAGGCAGCAACCTTGTCTTTGTCTTTATTCATCCAGAAAGTAACCTTTTGGTGGAACCAACTACGCATGTTTGATCCTTCATAATAAATTACTTGTGATCACAGTAGCTTTGTTTCTTTGATTCATAAGAATATACACACAAAACTTTAATCTTTAAATATGTCGTAACTTGATCTTCTGTTTCCAAAAACCTTAAGAACCCTAATTTATTTTTTCTGTTTCCTAAAACTAAAAAACCCTAAAATGTTTCTTCTAAACCTTGAAACCCTAAATTGTTCCTTCTATTTCCAAAAACCTAAAAAGTATTCTTTTGTTTCCAAAAACCTTCAAAACCCTAATTCGTTTCTTTTGTTTCCAAAAACCTTAAATCATTTTTCCTATTTCCAAAAACTTTTAAAAACCCTAAACTGTTTTCCTCTAATTTTTTTTCCAAAATTCCCAAATATTTTCTTAAATCTCCAAACCCTAACCTACTTTACAGTTTCTAAAAATCATAATTACTTTATAAAACTCTAAACTATTTTCTTCAACTCCAAAACCAAAACAGTAAACCCCAAACCAATTAATCTACACCTTAAGTATTCCTAAACCCTAATTCCCTCAAAACTAATACATAAATCCTAGTTTTCCTAAACCCTAATCCTTAAAACCTTATAAACCTAAACATTCAAACTCAATACAGTAAATCCAAAACAACAATCCAGTAACCAAGAGTTATAAACCTAATGTTTTAAGATTCTAAAACCCTAATTTCATAATGTTACCCTTAAACCCTAATTTGATTCACGAAACCCTAATCCATTCCAATTTTCCAAAACCTTTACAGTAGGTTAAACAAATAATAATAATAATACTAAAACCCCAAAACCCTAAATATTAATTAAAGAACTTTAAATAGAAATAGTAAACCCTAATTAGTTACTTGCTTTATTTTTAGATTTTTTCATGCAGTTCATTATATGCTTTGATTTATTTAATTTCAATGCTTGATTTATTTAATGTACCATAGATGATTTTTTTCTTTATTATTATGATTATTATTTGTTTGTTTTAGTATTAAAATTGTAAGAGGTATGTTTCCACTTTGTGGGTACCTCATTAGTTAAGTATTATGTAATTTAAATCAACTTTATTTTTTGGACCAATGTAAAGGACACGTTTTCACCTTTCGGTGGGTGTCCTATTTAGTTTAGACATGAACGATATAAGGATATGTTTCCATCCTCGGATGGGTGTCCATTTATTTGCTTTGTTTTGACATTGCTTTGATTATAATATAATGATGTTTTATTTTAATTGTTGCATGTAATATTGATAATATTGTTATACTTAAGAATTTTACAATATTAAGACCTAGAAAGGAGGCCGATTTAATGAACTGGGCGTTGTGGGGGTGCTGGGCCATTTCTCACCTTCCCCACACATACCCAACTTTTCGAACCCATTAGGGGGTTGGGGATTCCTTAGGAATTGAGTCATCCACCCCTTTCTTTTTCCCGGCCCGTTCGGGTGGCTACTCCATTTTCTCCGAGCTTAGGCCCTTGTTCTCTAAGGCCCCGACCCTAAACAGTGCCGAAGTCGCAAGAACCATTCCACCAGGAGTGGGGGTGAAAATCCCCGCTCACAATGGTGACTCCACTGGGGATAAGAGAAGTTAATTTCGTTGGTCTTTTTATTATTCTATTCTTTCTTATAATGATATTATCCATTGCATCATATTATATTGCATCGTGTGTGTGAGTTAGGATGCCCGTGTTACCCGTGTTGTGTTATGTAAGGAATACCATACTTTCACTCAAGGTATGGAGATCGAGCATGGCATAACCACTCATAGCCTCGTACCTTTTGGTATATACTTGCTATGGAAGCCTAAGCCTTTTAACCCAAATATTAAAGCTCATGTAATTGGCCTAGTTACTTTCCTTAGGTTTTTACCCCAAATGCTTGTTATTTGACTATGGTTAGTTTATCTTGGTTTAAATCATGGCTTATTTGGTTTGTTCTTTTTCTAATATGACCTAAGTACATTGTAAGCTTAAAATAAATTTTTCTTTAAAGTCCAAAAGACCAAAACTATTTTCAAGACTTTTTAAGAGGGTCTTTAGACATAAAACGTTTCTAAAAAAACAAATCAAAAATTCTTGTGCTAATGACTCAAGTGCAAAGCCCAAAATCTATTTTTTCTAAAATCTTTTTACAATGGGCTTAGAAACAAAATTGCTTTCATCCAACCTTTTCTTACAAAGAGCTTGCAAATTATTTAGGTCAATTACAAAATACCAAAATCAATTGTGAGCCTAGTTTATACTAAGAATAATTAATCATGGGCTTGTTTTTAGCATGAATCATTAGTTACTTTTTCAAGTGAGAAATCTATTTATAATAAACCTCTTAATTTAGTTTTAATCCAATATAGCATAAAAGCTACTATAGTTGGTTGAATGGATTAAAACCTAATTAATGGGAATTATCATGAACTGATTTTCATTTTCGAAAATATAACTGTTGGTTGAAACGTCCGAGGGAAATATTCAAAAATAAGATACTCCATGTTGGTATTTTATTAACCATATACCTGGAAAAAGAGACTCGACATTCGTGTGTGGATGTTATAAGGTTGGAAGGAACGTCCTATTTGTCCTTGTTTGTTAATTGTTCGTGCATACATGCATACATACATACATTTGCATCTCATATCATTGATCCTTTCTGGCTCGCAGTCCTGGATTATGATAGTTCAAAAGCTTACGATAATCCAGCCTACGTCGAAAGCGAAGAATCTAGCAACGACCCAATCACTTGCTCACCAAAAGCAATGGAACTCGAACAAATTCAAAGAATGGTGGATGATGCCCTCAATGCCAAGATGGAAGAAATAAAAGAGGCCATGGCTGAGATCGTTAAAAACCAATTGGCTACAATTTTAGGAAATAATGCTGAAGCGTCTGCTAGCTCCAAGAAGCCAAAGAAAGACAAGGGGAAGGCTGAAGTTGGTGAAGTGGCTTTTGATGATGATATGGTGATCATTGATGATGATGATTGGGCTCAATACTTCCAAGATCCTCAAGACAAAAAGGAGCCAAAGGTTGTTGAGAAGACAATTGTTGAAAAGACCGAGACATCTGATGTTGAAAAGATAATTGCTGATTTAGAAAAGAAATTTGAGAAGAAGCTAAAAATCAAAGAGATGTCTGAGATCGACAAACTATTTGAACAAGATGAGGAGGTCCCTTATAAGTTCAAGATGCCTTCCTTCGCTAGGTACAATGGTACTGGAAATCCTCATCTCTATTTGAAGCAGTACATCACTGCTATGCTGTCTGCCCGAGCTACTAAGGCTCAAACCCTAAGGTACTTCATGCTCTCATTGGACTCTGTTGTCCAAAATTGATTCAATACCTTAGAGGAAAGTACTCAAAAATATTGGGACATGTTATACAAGGCTTTCATTCAGCAATATGGATATAATGTTGAAATGGAAGTTACCTTAATGGAAGTTGAATCCATTAGACAAAGGCCAAAATGAAAATTTTGTGGATTATGTGAAAAGATGGAGAAATAAGGCTGCTTCACTCAAGAAGAGGCCCGATGAATCGGATCAAATAAGGATGATTGTGAGAGGGGTATTTCCTAGTCTTCGTGAAAGAATGTCTCATAATCTCATCCGTGATTTCAAAGATTTCCTCCAAGCTGGTCTGCAAATCAAAGAATGGGAAAGGGAGAAGAATCGCTTTTCAATAAGAAGGAATGAGAAAGGGAACTACCAGCCTAGCAATCAAAGTACACAAAAGGAAGCTGATGTCAATACAACTGGTCAAGCAAATAAAAGACAGTTTTTAGATCTGGGGAAACCTTTGTCTTGGGTCTTCAACAAGCTACAAAAGAAGGGACTATTGCAGCCATTGGCTCCTTGACCTTTGCCTAGTCCTTTACCTCCAAAATTTGATACTAAGGCTTTTTGTCAATTTCATCAGACTCAAGGACATGAGATCGATAGATGTACCCAATTGAAGCATGAGATCCAATATCTAATTGACGGTGGTAAGCTACCGGAGCCGGACAAGTCCAATACCAAGAACAATCCTTTGCCTAAGTTTGGAAGAGTACCTCCACCGGCAACCTTCATGGTGGGAAAAGGATTGGAAGAAGATTTTGTTTTATCATCCTTCTAAGATGGAAATATTGAAGATGTGAAAGGAAAAGAAACTTAACTCGACAAACTTTCCTTAGCTTGAATCTTGCTTTTCAAGTTTGCTTTCTTTAATATTTAATTGGAACAATCGTGTTTTTCAAATTTAAAGTTTTTTGAATAAATTACTTTCATTAAAATTTTTATTGGTCTTTGCTCATTTTGGTGCTCAACCAAAGAGGAATCTAGCTTGATAATTCATGAATTAATATATTTATGCATCATGACTTGGATGACTTTACTAGGTAAGGGAATTGCTCTATAGCATTGAGTTGTGTATGCTTACTTAGAGAGGGCTCCTGCATAATTACCTTTGTCCAGGTCCTAGTCAGTCTTACAACATGCTTAGACAAACTTTCAAGGCAAAATTGAACTTTATTTATTTAAGGGAGAAATGATCTAGGCATTGTTTGGTTAGCCAACAACTAGTATCCACCCTATTAAATATCAATCCCTAGTTGTCCCTTTTGGGCCTTCATAAAGTTTTAGCTTTCTTTTCATTGGCATATAACCTCAACAACCTACCCTGAGCTGTTGTGATACTTTTAACAAGTCTTATGATCACTAAGATGAAGAGGCAAGAAGATCAAAGAATGGAATGCATAGTCAAGACCATGAGAATAGTTAAAGTTCTCAAGACCATAAGGGTATTTGAAGTTCACCTAATATCTCCAATTCATCAAGATAACATCAGAGTAACAAATGATTTATCCCTGTTAAAAAGATTTATGTCACTCCACTCATCCATTATTAGAAATACAAGTTGGTACAAACAAGACAACTCTTTTAAGAGCTAGAACCAAAAAAAAAAGAAAAGAAAAAGAAGAAAAGAAAAAGGACAAAAAAAGGACAAAAGAAAAAAGAGAAGAAAGGAAAAAAAAAGATAAAAAAAAAAGAAGATAAAACTTAAAAAAAAAGGTGGTTTAGAAAGCCAATTGAGTTCTCTTTTTCCTAAAGCAGCAAAAGGCTTCCATTTGGTTTATAAGGACAGTTTGACTTGAATTGGTCCAACCCGACCCAAGATACCACAAAATCAAAGAAAAAGGAGAAAGAACATCCAGTTTTTGAAAGTTTTGTACTTGACAGACCTACAAGGAAGAAGGATAAAATGATAAAATGCTCAAAGAAAGGGAAGAGTAAGAAAAAAAAAAGAAAGAAAAGGGAGAAGCAGAAAAAAAAAATTTGGGTACCAAACTTTTTGCAAAGGCAAAGACTATCCCAATCAAGATCCAAATTAATGCCAAGAAGATATAAAGAATTTAGAGTCTAGCAAGATTGCACCCAGCTGCCTAAAGTTCAAATAAGAAATTTTCAGTGTGAAGGTTTGTCCATTGTGTCACACCAGCTCCAATCTTAAAATGGCTTTCATTTAACCCGTGTCCCTTATAGACCCCATTTCAAGCCTATCAAAGACCTGTTGATCTCTCTTGGTAGGTAGAGTCTATTAGTGGACATAGTTTGAATAAGCATGCATATGAGATAGACAATATTTAAACTCAATGAGACCTTTGGCCAAGTAATGTATATGTGCCTATCTGAAGTGCAACAAGTCTTGCTTAAATAGAAATGATTCCCAAGTTTAGTATGGTAACTAGGGTTGTCATATTATAGATATGTTAATTTGGAAAATCAAGTCTTGATGTACATTGACATTAATTTGGCAAAGCCAACATTTGATATCAAAATCAAAATTCAAAAATTTAAAATTCAAAACAAAAATTTTTAAAAATTACAAAACCTTCAAGTGAAGGGAAGTATGTCGAATCATTAAATCTCAAAGGATACATTGGGCAAAAGAAATGATTACTGGCAAGGTCATAAAGAAGCTATCAACTGACATACTGAATCATAATTTGAAATGGATGTATCTATACTATTTGGGGCCTCCATTATTCATGTTTTCAACATCTTGAAGATAAAAGTCATAAATGCAAAGCTTTCTGTCATTCCAATGCAAGACCTGAATGGGTATCTCGAAGGAGTCAATGAGAACACTTCTGCTGATCACCTCGGTCTGTGAGTCAATGAAACGACTGTAAGCATCATTCATGCATATCGTGCATACATGAGCATATCACATTGCACTTTCTTGTCTTGTATTGTCTATTCTTTATTAAAGTGAACAGCAAACACCCTGTGAAGTAAACAATCAAAAGAAGATATCAAATCAGGGGGCCATGGAAAGCCCATTGCTTGACAAAGTTCCAGTAATTTTACAAAGAGAAGAAATGTGTGCTTTTGCAAAGAACTAGACAATAAAAACATCAATCAGAGCCCGCATAGAAAAATCATGGGTTTGAGCCTACACAGGGGGCAAAGTTTCTCCTTTTCAATTTTTGAGTTTATTCATGAACAAAATATTTTGAGACTCACTTCTAATATTTTACCGCGCAGAGGGACAAGAAAAGGATATGATGGCTAGCTAAAAAGGGCTGAATATTTTGCAAAAGTGCAAAGGAAGAATAAAAAAGAATGAAAAAAAGAAGAAAATTAGAATTCTCAAAAGAATGAAGATGCAAGAGACAAAAGATCAGTTCAGCTAAAAGAGCTAAAGCCAGGGTAAAGACTCGACCTTCAATGGATAAAGATCCATGTTTCAAGGGTAAAGACCCAATTTCCAATGGATAAAGATCCATATTTCAAAGGTTGAAGACCCGAAGTGCAGAGGATGAAGATCCATTTTCAAGGGTGAAGACTCGATTTTTAAGGATGAAGATCCATTTTCAAAGGTGAAGACCTGATTCCAAGAATGAAGATCCAGTTTAAAGGATAAAGATCCACTTTCAAGGGTGAAGACTCGATTTCTAAGGATGAAGATCCATTTTCAAAGGTGAAGACCTGATTTCAAGGATGAAGATCCATTTTCAAGGGTGAAAGACCTGATCTCCAAGGATGAAGATCCATTTACCAGGGTGAAGACGCGATCTCTAAGGATGAAGACCCATTTTACAAGGGTGAAGACTAGATTTTCAAGGATGAAGATCCATTTTCAAAGGTGAAGACCTGATTCCAAGGATGAAGATTGAATTTAAAGGATGAAGATCCAATTTCAAGGGTAAAGACCCGACGTCCAAAGGATGAAGATCCATTTTCAAGGGTGAAGACCTGATCTTAAAGGACGAAGATCCATTTCCAAGGGTGAAGACTCAATTTTCAAGGATGAAGATCCATTTTCAAAGGTGAAGACCTGATTCCAAGGATGAAGATCCAATTTAAAGGATGAAGATCCAATTTCAAGGGTAAAGACCCGACGTCTGAAGGATGAAGATCCAATTTTCAAGGGTGAAGACCCAATCTCAAAGGATGAAGATACATTTTCAAGGGTGAAGACCTGATCTCCAAGGATGAAGATCCATTTACAAGGGTGAAGACCCGATCTCCATCTTGGAGATCCATTTTACAAGGGTAAAGACCCGATCTCCAAGGATGAAGATCCATTTTCAAAGGTGAAGATTTGATGCTAAGGATGAAGATCCAAAGTCCAACGATGAAGATCCATTTTGAGGGTGAAGAACCACATTGCATAGAACAGCCGGAGCAGTCAGACTTCTTAACTGATAAAAGAGAAATTAAATCTCTCTTAGCTCGGGTCCGAAACCCAAATTATCATTAGGTCCAGAATCTAAAATCTCTTTTAAGTACAGAACTTAGCTCGGGTTCAGAACCCAAAATTACCATTAGGTCTAGAACCTAAAATTTCCTTTAAGTCCAGAACTTAGCTCGGGTCCAGAACTCAAATTACCATTAGGTCCAGAACCAAAAATCTCTTTTAAGTCCAGAACTTAGGTCGGGTCCAGAATCCAAATTACCATTAGGTCCAGAACCTAAAATCTCTTTTAAGTCCAGAACTTGGCTCGGGTCCAGAACCCAAATTACCAGGACCATAACCTAAAATCTCTTCTAAGTCCAGAACTTAGCTCGGGTCCAGAACCCAAATTTTCCTTAGGCCCAGAACCTAAAATCTCTTTTATGTCCAGAATTTAGCTCGGGTCCAGAACCCAAAATTACCCTTAGGTCTAGAACCTAAAATTATCCTTGAGTCCAGAACTCAAACCGGGTCCATAAACCAAAACCTCAACCATCTCAGAAAAATTAAGTCTTATTGCTTTTCACTCTCGTTTACTGAAGTCTCAGATCGTTCAAGTAGGGGGCAAAATGTAGACCCTTAATTTTTTACCCAGCCTGGTCCGATATTTTTTATACATAGTCCAAAATAATTTTTGTGGTATTTTAATTAAATAATATTTATTTTAATTATTTATTATTTATAAATTTTTAATAAAAATAAAAATGGTGAATTTAATAAATAATATAAAAATAAAAAATAAAAATCGACGACGAAAAAATCGGTGAAGAAAAAATTTTCGTCGCCGAAGGTTGGCCAAGGCCAATTCGCCTGCAGGAATTTCCTGCGGCAAAATTGGCTGGCCTCCCAGCCAGTGAGCCCAGCTCTCGCAATTTCCTGGTAGTTTTGGCCAACGCTCGCAGTTTTTGCTAGTAAAATTTTTTCAATGCAAATTTTTCCTAAACCAAATTCTATTTCGTTTCGGTTTTATTTTCCTAATTAATTTTAGTTTCCTTAAACAATTAGAATGAATCATATAAATTTTCTTATAAATAACACTTTAAAAGAGAGAAAAGGGGACTTGAATTTTGGACTGGGACTGGGAGATCAGATGGTGAGACTTTGATTAGGTGATCGAGTACAGAAAACCCTAGCAATAACCAAACAATCAACAATTCATCAAAGGCAGCAACTTTGTCTTTGTCTTTGTTCATCAAGAAAGCAACTTTTTAGTGGAACCAACTACGTAGGTTTGATCCTTCATCATAAATTACTTGTGATCACAGTAGCTATGTTTCTTTGATTCATAAGAATATACACACAAAACTTTGATCTTTAAATATGTAGTAACTTGATCTTTGTTTCAATAATCTAATTTATTTCTTCTGTTTCCAAAAACCTTAAGAACCCTAATTTATTTTTTCAGTTTCCTAAAACGAAAAAACCCTAAAATGTTTCTTCTAGACCTTAAAACCCTAAATTGTTCCTTCTATTTCCAAAAACCTAAAAAGTATTCTTTTGTTTCCAAAAACCTTCAAAACCCTAATTCGTTTCTTTTGTTTCCAAAAACCTTAAATCGTTTTTCCTATTTCCAAAAACTTTTAAAAACCCTAAACTGTTTTCCTCTAATTTTTTCCAAAATTCCCAAATATTTTCTTAAATCTCCAAACCCTAACCTACTTTACAGTTTCTAAAATCATAATTACTTTATAAAACTCTAAAATATTTTCTTCAACTCCAAAACCAAAACAGTGAACCCCCAAACCAGTTAATCTAAACCCTAAGTATTCCTAAACCCTAATTCCCTCAATACTAATACGTAAACCCTAGTTTTCCTAAACCCTAATCCTTAAAACCTTAAAACCTTATAAACCTAAACATTCAAACTCAATACAGTAAATCCAAAACAACAATCTAGTAACCAAGAGTTATAAACCTAATGTTTTAAGATTATAAAACACTAATTTCATTATGTTACCCTTAAACCATAATTTGATTCACGAAACCCTAATCCATTCCAATTTTTCAAAACCTTTACAGCAGGTTAAACAAATAATAATAATAATAATAATACTAAAATCCCAAAACCCTAAATATTAATTGAAGAACTTTAAATAGAAACAGTAAACCCTAATTTGTATCTTTACTTGCTTTATTTTTAGATTTTTTTCATGTAGTTTATTATATCCTTTGATTTATTTAATTTCAATGCTTGATTTATTTAATTTACCATGGATGATTATTTTCTTTATTATTATGATTATTATTTGTTTGTTTTAGTATTAAAATTGTAAGAGGTATGTTTTCACTTTGTGGGTACCTCATTAGTTAAGTATTATATAATTTAAATCGCTTTTATATTTTGGACCAATGTAAAGGACATGTTTTCACCTTTCGGTGGGTGCCCTAATTATTTTAGACATGAACGATGTAAGGATATGTTTCCATCCTCGGATGGGTGTCCATTTATTTGCTTTGTTTTGACATTGCTTTGATTATAATATAATGATGCTTTATTTTAATTGTTGCATGTAATATGGATAATATTGTTATACTTAAGAATTTTATAATATTAAGACCTGCAAAGGAGGTTGGTTCAATGAACCGAGCATTGTGGGGGTGCTGGGCCATTTCTCACCTTCCCCACACGTACCTAACTTTTCAAACCCATTAGGGGGTTGGGGATTCCTTAGGAATCGAATCATCCACCCCTTTCTTTATTCCCGGCCCATTCGAGTGGCGACTCCATTTTCTCTGGGCTTAGGCCCATGTTCTCTAAGGCCCCGAGCCTAAATAGCACTTAATTCACAAAAACCATTCCACAGAGAGTGGGGGCAAAAATTTCCGCACACACGACCCCACCTGCACGGTCTTACGACAGCTGGCCTATTAGGCCTTTTCTCCTGTAGGTGGACCGTAGTCCCAGCCCTCAACCCGGCAGGCCGCCACAGTACTGGATCGCCCTCACGGGGCCCTCCAGCAGGATTTGTTTATTTGGCTTAAATGGTGTACAAACCATTCAAGTCGCCTCCCCGGATCGAACACCTAATCTCCCACTTAAGAGAGCCAGCACCGGTAGAAATGGTACTGGATGGCTCACACTGGCTCTCTTAAGTTGAAGGTCAGGTGTTCGATCCAAGGAGGTGACTTTAATGGTTTGTACACCATTAAATCCAAATAAAAAAATCCTATTGGAGGGCCTACAAGGGCAGTCCAGTACTTTGGCGGCCTGCCGGGTTGAGAGCTGGGACTACGGTCCACCTATGGGAGAAAAGGCCCAATAGACCAGCTGTCATAAGACTGTGCAGGTGGGGTCGTTACAAGAAAGGCTTAGTGGACAGGCCTTTGATGCTAAGGATATAGAGGAGAAATAGCCCATAAATATAATCCAAGCATATGGGCTTATTATTTAATATGTATTAAGGCCTACTAGTTATACTTATTTAAAAAGTAAGAGCCTTTTTTATTTTGTTTTAAATTTATCTTTGTTTCATTTATTAGTTCTTAAAACTTTGATTAACCAACCAAACACTAATTAGTAACTCTAATTAGGGATTAGATATTTATAGCTCATTTCGGGTTGTAAGATGATAGTTTTTTATGATATTATTCAATTAACTTTGGCTTCGCCAAAATTTACTTTAAGAGAGGGTTCTACTTCTTGTTGTTGCATCAAGGATTGGAATCAACTTATCATGGTAACACTTATGGCATTCTTTCTAGTTCTGTCCAATTATCTACATTTCTAATTGCATGTCAATTAGGGGTATAGTAGGACAAACAATCATCTAGGGTTCTTAGTATACTGAATTTGTGTGTTGGGGTTTCAAATTCTTTATAATCTTGGGGTTCCACATCACTAAGGATTGCACCAAAAAGGTGGGTTGAATTGGTGATTTGGTTATGTGATGGGAAATTAAAAAATCTAAGAGAGTAAGGGAAGAGAAAGAAATGAGACAAGAGATTTATAGTGGCTTATGCAATAATCCCTGTATCAACCCCTCAACCTCAATTGGGAATTTCACTATAATTGGAATTTAACTTGGTATTCTATAGGCTCACATCAAAACTTATCAGAGTTTTCTAAAGGCTCACTCTAAACCTAGTGTTTAGGCTCACACCAAACCAAGTGTTTTCCTAAGGTTAAAACTCAAATTCATTACAAGAGTTTTCCTAAGCTAGGCTAACTTTCAAACCCAACAAGTATTTATGGATCACACTAAACATTTACAATAGTGTTTTAATGGCTAACACTTACCTTGCAATAAAATAAAAGGATTAAAGGCTCATGAAACAAAATTGTAAGAGTTTAGACACTTTAGCACATTTCTCCTTTACTTGAGATTTGCTTGAGGATGTATATATAGGCCTTAAACTTTGGTGGAGTGGGCAGAAAAGTCCAAATCCAACAACCATAAAATCTCCTTGGATTTATGTGTCAGACAATTGTCATACGGGTTGCAGAGCCTTCATTACGATCATGATCTTTATAATTCTAACAGCTACTTGACATGTGGTAGAATCTCATTAGTTTCTCAATTATCCATTGAAGCCTTCCAACTGCTATAAGAATCTTGCAGTTGCTATAATGTATGTTATTATGCTAAATCTAGTCCTACTACAAATGCATAATGTCACAATCAAGTAATATAGAGTAAGAAGCATATTGTTCCCACGAGGCAAGGTCTAATTCAAGTACCAAACCACCAAATTTTTTTACTATTTTGAAAATCAATTAATTTGAATGTACTATAATATAATTGATTTAACTTATATAATGAAAGGCTTAGGGTTAGATTTCTTCAGTTGATTTGCTATGGTCATTCTAAATTATTAACTTAATTTTATTTTCTTTGATTATTGATTGAATCTTCATAAATTAAGCCTTAGTCTTTCTCAAGATATAAAACTAATGCTGATATTAATTTCTAAGTTTACTCTCATGATCATAAGAATTAATTCAACTCTTTAAGTTTTGTAAAGATCTTTAATCAAAAATTTCTTAAGATTGTTATTTCCTTCAACTAATATTATGCTTCCACTCCCGCTCCATCACATAGTACCTTAAATCAAATAATTATTGGCTAGATAATTGCAAGCTTTAAGCATAATGATAATGCAACAATCAAAGAGAATAATTATTGAATTAAATAAACACTAAGTTGACCATAGGTTAGTCAATCCTTGAATTAAGGTTTTGGCTGCTCATAATTGAAATTAAAGCAATAACAAAAAATAAAAAGTACTTGAATTTAAGCATAAAAAATAAAATTGTCTTGAAATTGTCTTGAATGGAGCTCTTGGTGTAGCTTGTATCTCTCAAAGCGAAGTCTCCTTCTCCTTCTTCTCTAAGGAAACCTAAAAAAGATGATAGGAAACCTGTAAAGAGAAAAGAATAATGAGAATAAGGTTGGAAGCTTGCTTATATAGTGGTCTTGCAAAGTCCTAAACTAATTAGGATTGGAATTAGGTTAGAATTTGGAGAAAATATGTGAGGCCTCACCTAAGTGCCAAGGTCCGGCTCGCCAATGAGGAGGAGCCAGAATGCTCTTTTGGACTTAGTCTCACGTGACACTGCCGTGTATGGTCTCCAGTTGTTTCAGTAAGCATGGGTTTAGAACAATCTTTTATTTTGAAAAAGATTTTATTTCTTTTATCTAAAGAAACTCTCCTTTTATTTTGAAAAACCAAAATTTGAGAGTTGCCGCCTTAATTTTTTTTTGTTATAGGGAAAATTTAAGGAACAACCTGTTTGATTGACTCCATTAAATTCGGTTAATTTTTCCCAAAAAGAACACTAGTTTGAAACCAATCACGATAGGTCTCGGGCTAAGTTTTCATACCAATTTTAATATAAAGAAAATGATTTTTATCTCTCTTTGATTGATTTAGTCCTTCATTTGATTGATTTTTGAAAAAAAAAATGTAATTTTTATGGATTATGTCATAGTAATTATGAATGACAATATATTATAATGCATGAACATTTAATAATTATGACATCCACAAATGCAATGATGAATAATAAAATACTACAACTCCCTCAAAATAATAATTCCATGGGAGCTTCAACTCTAGCTCTTATGGGTCCTAGGTTGAGCACAAATCTCCAATTAGAGAAAAAAACTCAAAAGATAATGAAAGGAGATAACATGCATAATCACAGGGCATCTATTTGCAAACAGAGTATCAAAATATTAAAAATTCAATAAGAAAATAAAACACAATAATAACGTTGAAAAATAATAATTGAAAACAATAAAAAGAAATTAAGAGGGACGGTTGGTTGTTAAAGTGTGGGCTCACCACTTGGAGCAATATTCCAATTGTGCCTACTTATTCTGTTTGAATGAAAATCAAAGCCATAAGTAGTTCATACCTTTGATGACAAAGGGCTTTGAATTAACCAATTTTATGAGTTGATTAATTACTGAATTGAAAATGAGATTAGAAAGTGCACCGTACATTGGGTAAGCATTTTTTCTGAATAAAAGGTTGAAGAGCCTTGTCATTTTGTAGCTCCACTTGCACAAAAAATTAAGCAGAATTAATTAATAATGAAGTCAAAGTTCAATAACAGTCTAAGAAATATTTTAAATTTTAATTAATTTTTGTTACAGAAATATTTCGGCAAAGTTTCGGGATCACAAATTTTAATTCTTAAACAAGAGAGGGCGGACTCCTATTTATCGGAGTAAAAAATTGGGACCAAGCCATGCATGAAGCACATGTCCGCATGGACTGTGGATGTCCATGAGTAGCTCGGCTGCCCATGCATGGTGCGACTGTCCACACGTTATGCGGACTAGCCGCATTGCATGAGACCTTGCCGTGTGGAGCAATGGTGCGCGGCCGCTCAGTGCGAGGCTTCTTCTTTTTAAAGAAATGTATTTTTCTTAATTTCACTTTTTCCAAATTATCTTGGCCAAATGTAAAATTAGGGGTTCACAAAATCATATTTAAAAATTATTTTATATTCTTTATTGAATAATGCATCTAGACCTTAATTCTCAAAAGACTTCACTTTAGCATATAAGTTTTGATTTGCATTGTGCAATTGGTCCTGCAAGGCCATGGGCTTCAATTGGCTTCTAGTTTCTTCAAACTTCTTTCTTACTCTTTTGGACTAAAGAAATTTGAAGTGCATAGTTGTGCAAAGTGAATTGCACAACTGTGGAAAGCAAAATCTTCTAATTCAGAGCCGTTTCATCTCTTTTTTGTTTTGCATCTCTTTTCCCTTCATCTTCCATCAGTTTTCAGCCAAATTGTATTTCAAACTTAGGCTTTCAAAGCCAAACTTCAAAATATAATTATTCTAGCTTTCACAAAAAAAAAATTTGATCAAATTCAATTGATTAAAGTATAAGAATACCACTAGAACAATCTTAAAATTATAAGCAAATATGACTTAATCAAATTTCCCCAGACTTAGATCATTGCTTATCCTCAAGCAATATGAACAACCATCTTTCACAACAAGCCTTTAATTTAATGCACAATATTCTCCAAAATTGATATATAAAATTTTAAACATTCAAAATTTTGATAATTTAATTCTAAAGTAAGTTTTGAATATATACATACTTCAATCTTCCATCCTAAATTCAAAACCTTAGTCAATTGCAACCAATTGTTTCACTTTAGATAGGACACATCCCCTACATTCATTCAAGATTTTAATAGAGTTTTAAGAAACTCGCCTATCTCGTATGCATGTTTATTCAAACTTTCTCCACTAATAAAACTCACTAAATCAAGAAAAATCAATAGGTTTTTCATAATTTTTTAATGTGGTATTTAAAGGGTTGAGGCTAAGTGAAGCTAAATTACTTACACATAAGGTTAAATCCTTAGAAATAATTCCAGTTGCAATTTATTTCTTTAACAACTTGCTTACCCTTCTTTAGATTTCTTCCCTCTTTATTTTGAAGCCATCTCTTTCTTTTCTACTTATGAAACGTGATCATGGGTTTGAGCAGGGATTTTCTCCTCCACTCCAAGTAGAATGATTCTTGTGATTTCAACACTTTTAGGCTCTGTGCCTTAGAGAACACGGATCTAAGCCCGGAGAATTAGGAGTCGCCACCCAAATGAGCCAGGAAGAAGATAGAAGGGATGGATGACTAGATTCCTAAGAAATACATAACCCGTACTGAATTCAAAAAGTTGGATACGCATAGGGAAGGTGAGAAATGGCCAAACACTCTCATAACGCCCAGTTCATTGAAATCGCCGTCTTTTTCAGGTCTAAATATTATTAAATTTTTAGATTATTATACTATTCACATTACAAGCAATAAAATAAATAAACAACCATCAATCTGTAAAATAAATAAATAATAACATGGACACCCATACGAGATGGAAACATGCTCTTACAATGTCTGAGTCTAAAATACGAACAAAATGGGACACCAACAAAAGAATGAAAATGTGTCCCTTACAATTATCCCAAAAAATAAATTAAAAATAAACAATTTAAATAAACAAGGCATCCACAAGTAGAAACATGCCTTTTACATTTTAAACCCATAAAATAAATAATTAAAGTTTCAACATTCACAATAAAACAACAATTCAAACATATAATTAATCATAAAATTAGGGTTCAATCAATGGGATTAGGGTTAATCATAAAATTGGGGGTTTTAGGGTTTTGATTATATAGCAGAGGGTTTCAATTGTAAAATTAGGTTTTTAATGTCAAATTTGGTTTTTAATTGCAAAATTAGGGTTTTTACATGCAACTAGAGTTATGGATTTTAAAATTACGGTTTTGATTGAAAAATTAAAAGTTAATCACTAAATTAGGGCTTTAATTGTAAAACTAGGGTTTTGATACATGATCAAACAAATTAAAGTAAAGTAAAGTGAATCTTGAGGGGTTACAGAACAAACATAGATGTAAAATTGTTAAATTAAATAAAGAATAGTATAAGAGACCATATTGACGTTGTTGGTTCCATAAAAAATCTAATGTTGAAACAAGCCTTGTTTATTTGAACTACACAATTTCTTCTGCCTTGGACAAATATTATAAGTTTGGATCAACGGAGATCTGGTTGAACAATGTGGTTCAAGATTTACTGTGTTTCTTTTCGCCTCTCTTTTGGCTATTGTTTCTTTTGGGTCTCTGTCTTTTAGGGTTTTGTTTTGGTTGTTGTAAGCTAATTGCTCATAAATTTCTGCTAATTCCTTTTGTCCTTTTTATAATATTTAATTAGGGTCTGACTTAATCCTTTTGAAGTCTAATCTTATCAGGAAACTCCCTATTTATCTGAATAAACCTCAAATTTAAATAGGATTAGGAAAGTTAAATGGATCAGTGAATTGGCCATAGACTCATGGCCTATTCGCCAAGAGTCATGGCCATGGCAAATTGGCCATAAATAATGGCCAAATCGTCCTGATTTTAGGGCCACTTTTGTAATTTGGACTTTTAATTGGCACCATGTTTTATTTGTGCTTTTTTATTTGGGACTAGATTCATCTAGTTCCAAAATTAAGGCTATCCTTGAACTTTATTTCCCCCAAACTTCTTTCTTATAAAGAATTTGATTTTAGAGGGAAATTTTTTAGCATAAGTCAAAGCAAAAACTTTATTTTTGATCAATTCTCATTGCTTTGATTTTTCGCAAGGGGAAAATTTTCTAAAGCACTAACCCTATTAGGTAGTAATTAGGGTTACTTATTACAAAGAAAAAGAAGTTAAAATTTTCAATTTGGCTCAAACGGAACAACTGGAGACATTGATTAACTAAGGTAGATGTATGGTTTTGGCTTAACAACAATGCCTAAATCATTTTCTTCTCTACTTGGCAAGGCTCAATTTGTTTAAATATGTGCTAGGCTTAGGAAAAAGTAATCTAAAACAAATGTCAAAAGAATAGAAACCCTCTCTTAGTAAGCATATACAATTGACCACTTTCAACTAAAATTATGAACTCATTCAAGTCAATATCCATAAAGTATAAACCATCAAAAAATTTTCATTTCAAATTCTAATATTTTTAAATGATAAATTTAAGCATATCAACTATTATCATCATAGAATTACACAAGAATATTGGCTTTCCATGAAATTAATCATTCAAGTGAACAATTCTAAGCAATCATTAAGAAAAATTTAAAACTTATCCTCCATGCATAAAACATTCGGTGAGCATTAAATAAATCCAACTTTAAACATCCCCAAAATAAATTATCCAAAATATTTATAAAAACTAAATAATTTCAAGAGATAAATAAAAAGAAATATTTCCCTAAATTTTTTTGGGGACTAAACTCCCCAAAACATGAATCCTCAATGGCCTAAGCGTCCGGTGGTGGCTGTGGTGGTGGGTAATGAAATCCCAAATGGCTAAAAAATGCATTGAGATCAACATTCAAATCAGTGGTATGAGTATGCACAATTCTATATTGAGTTTGGATATCCTAATGATAAGTATCCATTTTACACCCTAAATCTTGAAAATGACCATCGACATGCAACTCAAAATAATTAGGTCTCTTAGTCAAAGTTTCAAATGAACAATGGGGCTTAAAAGAACCAGCTTGTGTCGAAGTTGGAGGTGCATCTTGTTGTATTCAAGAAAATTGTTTTGATCATATATGTACATATATTTAGGTTAATTTTATTGACTTTAAGTTAATTTTTCTCTTAATTTGTGTTTAAAGTTTGCTTGAAGTATTTGATTTAGATTGAAGCTCAAAAGAATGAATTGAAGGATCAAAAAAGTCGAAAACATGTGACACACCCAAGAGACACAGCCAAGCCATTGGTCGTGTCCCTCATCCAAGGCAACACACACATGACACTGCCTGAGTTAACAAGCCACTGGTCGTGTCCTTCAGCAAATTGGCAGAAGCAGACACTGGGACAAGACACGGCCAAGCCACTGGGCATGTCTCACTTGATGAAGCCAAAGAGTGAAACCAAAGAAGAAAAGGCAGAAGTGAACACACCCAAGAGACACGGCCAAGCCATTGGCCGTGTCACATGACGCAGCCAAGGCCTTGGTCATGTCTCATCTAAAGAATAAAGCAAGGATGAAAGTAGTGGAGAACACACTCAAGAGACACGGCCAAGCCACTAGTCGTGTCCCATGACAAGGCCAGGGCCTTGGTCATGTCTCACGTGGAAAAGAAAGGAGATTTTGAGGCAGCCATGGATATGACCACATGACTTGGCCATGTCTATAAGAAAATGAGTGACACGGCCAAGTCACTCATGACATAGCCGTGTCTTGTGAAAATTCTTTCAATCATTTTGCACAAATTGGGAGAAAATTGGGGGACAATAGGTGATATCTTTTAAAAAGAAACAATAAAAGATCAAAAAGTTTGCCTAATTTATGAAAAAAAAATATAAAACAAAGAAAAAGGTGGTAGACAAAGTATGGTGTATGAGTTGGCAAGAGATGGATGTTTCTTAAAAAATTAAAAGAAGATGAGAGTGGTGGAGTATATACACATTGGCTATTTTTAAAGGAGGGAGTTCTTAGTTTTTGTTCTTGATTTTTCAAGAGGAGAGACACCATTCTCTCTTCATCTTCATTCCATTCATCCTTCATTTCTTCCATAGACAAGAGCCAATCAATATTGGGGATTAAATTGAGTGAGCAAGTTTCTTAGACAATTAGGGTTTGAAGAAAGCTTGATTGGAGTTTAAGCTTGAGAAAGTTACATTCCATCCTTCAAGAGGAGAGCCATTGATTTAGGGAGCTTGTAAGTTGTTCATCACACATCAAGGTGAAAGCTAGGAGGAAGTCAAGTAGTCCAACTTTTGGCATCTGCAAGGGGTTTTTTATATTCTCTCTTTTGATTCATTTCTATATTGTTGTTATTTTACTATGAACATTAATATTACAATGTATAATTTTGATTTGATGAATATTGAGATGGATATTTTATTTTAAACTGATGATGAGCTAATTCACTCATGCCTTGGGTTGTAGTAGATTTAATTAGATGACTTGATTTGATAATTCCATTAGTATACCTTGTTGTTGGTTGATTGCATTAGATTGAATGTTAGGTTGATAGATCGGCCACCTATTAATCACTTAATATTGAATGATGGACCGAGAGGTGAAATTCGATATTGGAACTATGTAATCAACTACCCTAAGAATGAATTAGAAATATAAGTTCTAGGGTTTATTAATTTGCAAATTCAAAACAATTGGTTGTTGTTAATTCATGAATGTAAAAACTAATGAATTAGTAATCACTAATTAAACTCAAGGAACAAATTAAAATACAAGGTTATATTAATGGATAATTTGAGAATTAAGCTTTGATTAAATTAATCTACAACCCTAGGCACCATTCCTAGAATTGAATTGATCTTACACAACTACTACTCGTTTACTTTTAAATTAAAATTGCTTTTCACCATTCCAACATATCACACTCTTGTTTTTAAATTTACTTGTCAATCAAACTATTGCAAAATAATTCCTTCCTTGTGAGACGACCTTGGGGCGATCACCATTGCTACAACTACCTCGTATACTTGCGAATGTCGCTTGTAGTAGTAATTAGTCGAGTGCAACAAAAATCATCTCTTTAAACAAATCATCCCCATCAATCTCTAAATTCTCATCTTGCTGAAAACAAAGTACCTAATCCCCTTTCTCTTAGCTATACCCATATAAATCACAGTGGATAAATCAATTATCATTTTACCAAGCATGGGGACAAGATTCTCAAAATGGACTCCTATGTGCTCAATAATTTTAGTAACCATTTCCCTAATCACAATTTTCCCTCTTGTTTGGTTTGCAACATTTTGACACTTTTTAGCCAACTAAAAACATGCATTAAATGATCTTTTGTATAAGACACAAAAAAAAAGAATTGTAGCTCAACATTATTAACAACTCCAGTGTTATCTTCTCCCCTAAACAAAAAATTAGACAGCATTTGATGGAAGTATCGATAAAAAAGGATCATTAAAACTTGAAGCTTTAGACATTCTACTGTCAAACACCCTAGTTCCTCCAAGCCTTACCCATGTGTCATGTTTAATAAAACTATTTACCTTCCCATGTGTCCCTTGCAAACCAATTGAACCTAGTGCATCACATAACTCATACTAGGACCAATGATAGTTTGTATTTGCTAGCATAAAGTTTACATAACTATTATGACTTCTAAGCTTATCAAGTTGTGAGCGAGACGAAACTGGGAGGAGTCACCACTTGGTCCAAACGAGAATACATATCTCAAAAGGTAGGTTGACACAAGTATCAAGTCTGATTCTCTGTATTGAGTTTGATGACGGCAAATAACTAGTCACTAGGTTAAATAATCTATATGCACCACTGTTTGCATTTGTCGAGTAGCTCTCACTGTTTGCATTTGTCGAGTAGCTCTTTTAGAAATGCAATTTTTAATGATAGTTGATAGAACAATATATATATATATATATGTATATATATATATAACAAACAAACAAACAAAGTGTATACATGTTCATGGAAAATATCATGGCAGCAATTATAAAGATTCAAGTTCACGATTTCAAGATTCATTATAAATCAATTGGGATTATTTTTAATAAATTTTATAATTGAATTATGAAAATAACATATTAAAGACATAATCATTAACTTGGTCATGCCATCTAAGTTATCTCGTCATTCCATTAGAACATTTTTTTTTATCACTAATAATCAATCAAATATTTGCTAATTAAACTCGTTACATTCAATGGAGGACAATTTATAAAGTTTAAACCCTCAGGTTTACTACATTTGAGTTGCATGCTTTTAGTTTAGATATGTTCTGGTGCGCACCGGCTAGAGCTATAGCAATTACCGCAAGTGCACGGGTCGCCCAAGTAATAAAGTAGTGAGTGAAGTATCGTTCCACTGAGGACAAGCCCAAGCACTAGTGCAAATCTTAACTGTTGTTTAGCAAATTAATGTTTTTGTGATGTTTTATAATTAAAGACAACTAATTCAAATAAATGAAATCAAAGATAAATTGTGTGTTGTGTAAAAAGGTTTGATGATAAAGATACTATCTAGATATTGAATCCCCCTAGCCTCAATTGTAACACCCCCACATTCAGTACACACACACTACAACACCACAATGTAGCATATGTGCACCGAACATAGGAGTGCTACGGCTTTTCATCAATATTCAAAACATTTTTATATAATACCATCATCTTTCTCAATATACATTGTAGATATATAAATACATTTAAGTAGTACACAGCGGAAGTTATAAAATATTTACACATATGAAAATATTTGAGTACATATTTATCATTACATATATATTTACAATATAAACAAAATCTTTACAAAATATAAAAGAGTTATACATGATTGGCAAATCTCCTCTGATCTTTAAGTTCCCAAAATCAACTCTTCAATGTCTACTCTCACTCGGTCTAGAAGAGCTCTCGGGTTCACCTCTATCAACTCTATTACCTGCGCGATTAAACACTATCGCGCTAAGCCAACGGCTTAGTAAGATAATCATGCTAATGGTATGCTTTAATGTAATGCAATGCCACATATGTTATTGATAAGATCCACATCATAAATATAAAGTTAACCACATAATTATGCATTTCACAAATCATAGTCATTTGAACATACCACATTTCAACATCTTTCCACATTCAACATTAATCAATCATACTCAATAAACAACATCTCATTTCATTAACTCATAACATTATTTAGGACATTCATATAACCTTGACACCTATGGGCCCAACAAGTATTTAATACGATATTCAGAGTTCAAAGTTACTGCTTTGGTTCATAGTCACAATAATCACGCCCGTAGGCAATATATATATACATGTATCTCTATCCATGGATAGTGTAACAGACCCAGTCTCTTGGACCATCAACTCAACAGATATGAGGAGATCCTCAACCCGGCAAGACTGTTACAAATCATATATCTCATATTCACAATTCTCATAGTGTAACAGACCCAGTCTCTTGGACCATCAACTCATCACATATGAGGAGATCCTCAACCCGGCAAGACTGTTACCTTTCATCATTTCTTAGGCATGCCACCCAAATCCAGAACTCTGAAACTGAATAACATATTAAACAAACAATTCATTTATTATATAGTTATCATTTCCATTCTCAAATTCTCATCACATTTAGGCAAACATGCCTTCTTTCTTTCAATATCATCATCATAGCCAATCACAATGGCTTTACATCACATTTCACCTCTTATTTGAATCATCATAACATCTTTGATATAACATTTTAATATACATTATTCATGAAACACATAACCATCCACAATGCATAACATAACATTGTTCAATCTCAACAATGCAATTAGGGCAAAGAATAATTTATATCATTCATAGCTTTAAGATCTTCCATATGCATTTGTTTAGGTCAATCATTGTTTAAATGTGTTTAGGTTTAGGTTAAGGTACCAACTTACCTTAAAAGGACCAAAACAATGCAAATAGAATAAAGTATAAAAACACTAACCCACACATTTGAGGGACACGGGCAGCCACTTGAGGGACACGGCCAAGCTTGTGGCCGTGTCACTCAACCCACTTGGACAGTAAGCAACACGGGCAAAGGACACGGCCAAGCTTGTGACCGTGTCTCCCAAAACCAAAATCCAGTAGTGAACACGGCTAAGGGACACGGCCGTGTCTCTCAAAAACTCAACCAACACGCCCAAAATCCCTTGGCTTGGCCGTGTCTCACATTGCTTTTGGCCGTGTCTCCCTAAACACAAACCCTAATATGCACAACTCTCCTCCAATTGCACTCAAACTCATCAAACACCATATAACATGTTTCAAATGAATGGAATCAATGTTCTAAACACAAATTCTACATGTTTAACACAATATTCCTTATTAAAACACATCAACCAAATCATTTAAACACATACCATCTCAAACCCTAAAACCAACTTTACACTTAAACTTCCACTATCAAAATCCATTTAAACTTACAACCAAACCAACCTCAATTCAATCTTTTAACTAACAATCAACTTTAACACTTGTAAACACATATCAAACACACCAAATCATTACATCAACAAATCACAATTCAATATAGACATAACCTCAAAATTACCAAAGGAATTAAAAAGATTTCTTACCTTAGATGAAGAAATTCCACAAATCTCTAACCAACACCCTTGATTCCTTCTTCAATTTACTTCTTGCCTCAAGAACACCTCCCTTTCCCTTTGCTATTTGGAGAGCCGGCCACTTCAAGAAAGAAAGAAGAAAATGCACAAGTCAAACACCTTTTCTTCTTTTAATCTCCACCATGTATTTCATTTCAAGCAATTACTCATATACCCCTCATCACTTAACTTAACTTTTGTCTCTTATAAACCCAATTAAGTAATTGCACACTCAACACAAAAATATCTCTTTTCCTTTGACTCTTCCTTTGACCCATATATATGTTATATATATCATCATATACACAACATATACCATTCTCTCTAAACCCTAATTCCTTTCCCAAAACACATATACACAAGCATTCACTTCTCAATTTCTTTTCTTAATTTAAACCAACGACAACAACAACAACAATAACAATAACATAATCAAAACTTCTAGACCACAAATGAGGATATTACATCAATTACATTACATGATAGAGTTGAATTGGCATTCCTCTAACTTAGACTAAAACCTCTCTCGAGTGAATTAACCCCTAATCACTAAGTAGAGTGCCGGAATCTCTTCTCAAAACACAATTAAATAGGTCGTGCATTAAGAGCGAGGAACTATAAACCAAAGGATCTTGTAGGTCTATCTCTAGCACCCCAATCAATTCTCAACTCTTATGAGTAATCAATTCATATCAAGCTTTCTCAAGTCAATAATATGAAAATGGCAACCAATCAATAAGCATGCTATTATCAATTGGCAATAATCATTAAGCATCATAAGAATAAAACAACTCAATCAATTAAAAGTATCCAATCATACAAATAAGCTAGGTTTTAGTAACATCTAGATAGAGAACGATTTAGTTCATGTTCAATACACTTAATACAACAACAACAACAATAACATTAAAATACATAAAAGGAGAAAATAGAAAAACCCCTTTCAATGTAGCTTCTTCAATCTCCAGGAGCTGCCAATGGAAGATGCAGATGTTGGAGAGGATGGAAATGGAGGATGAAGATGAAGAGTCAAGGAAAGTGTCACTCCCTCCTTACCCAAAACATGTATGCACAGTCTCCTCCTCTCAAACCTCTCTTCTTTACCTCTGTTCTCTGTTTTCTGCACAAACCTCTAGCCCTCTACAGAAGCCTGTTTTCTTCTTCCTCTTTTTCTCTTTTTATTTTCCTCCAAAGCTCCAAGCTATGCTTTCCAGCTCACCATTGTCTCCCATATTCTCTTTGTTTAATCTTTCTTTCCATCAATTAGGCAGGTTTTTCCTTTCTTTTTTTCTTTCTTTTGACAAAAGCAAATGGTTTGTCTCCCACTTGTTCCTCAATCCATGCAAAAGAGTCAAGGTTTTCTTAGGTGACACGACCAAGCCATGAGTGGCTTGGCCGTGTCTCTCATTTCCCCTTGGGACACGGCCAAGCTAGTTGGTCGTGTCCACCACTGCCTTCTTTCCTTTCTTTCTTTTCTCTTTGGTTTCATGGGGTGACACGACCAAGCTGCTGGCCGTGTCATGTGACACGGCCAGTGGCTTGGCCGTGTCACCTGGGTGTGTCACCTTCTGCCTATTTCTTTTCTTCTTTTGTTCTTTGGCTAGGCATGGGACACGGCCAAGATTGTGGCCGTGTCATGTGACACAGCCACTGGCTTGCCATGTCACTTGCCAGTGTCAGCTTCTGTTCTTCATTTTTCCTTCTTTGCTTGGTTCTTTCCTTTTTACTCTTTGGGAGAGACACGGCCAGTGACTTGGGCGTGTCACCTGGCCGTGTCAGCTACTACTTGATGATAATTTTGAGGGACACAGCCAAGCTTGCTTTGGCTTGGCCATGTCTTGCTTGATTCAAGCTCTTTCTTCATTGTTTTGATCCTCCAAGGGAATTTTTCCACTTTAACCTAAAATAAACACTTAAAACAAACTTTAAACAAAAATCAAATGAAACATTAACTAAAAACACATAGAAATCATACTAAAAACAAGTATAAAAATACTCTTATCAAATACCCCACACTTAAATCCTTGCTTGTCCCCAAGTAAGGCTAAAATCAAAACAAACTAAACACAAAAATTTTGTCAAGTTCAAGAGTTATAAAAATGCATCAAGACTTCTCTATCCTTAAATCCGCAATCAATATCAAATCGAACAAAATTGATACCAATGCAATTAAGTGGCTTTCCATGCATAACCTACATTGTCACTCCCTCACCAACTCTTAGAAAGTGTTTGATCAAGGTGGTGTTTACACTCATAAACAATCAATGAAAGATTATTGCCATAGGCTTGCTTATCTATCAAACCTCCACCACTTAATTACAATCAAGCATCAATCAAAAGGTCTTTTATTGGGTTGTAATGGGGTTAAGGTAGAGGTATGGCATTTAGGAAATGTGAGCTTAATCATTAAGTTCAAGAGCACTTCAAGAATGAAGTAACCGATCATATGTATCACCCAACGGTTCCAAAACACCTTCCTCTTATCTACCCTTTGACATTTACAGAATTTTTCAAGAGAACTCACTTATTACATCTTGTAACATATCCCAACCCTTTTAACAATTATTCTTATTTTTCTTCTTTTTATTTGATTTTGATTTTTTTTTATGATTTGCAATCTTAAACCTACTAAATTTAACCCCACACTTAATTCAACACAACACTTGGTCATAAATGCTCTTAAAATGATCTTGACCTAATGAAAGGGTAAGAGTTAAAACAACAAGGTTCAAGGCTGGTAGTGTTGCGAAAAATAAAGAAAAGGAAAAATGAAATAGGCTCAAAATTGGCTAACTAATGTTAAAAATAGGGTTGGTCTTTTTAAGCCAAAGTGGTTTCACCTAATTCCCTTAATCATCTTGATGCCTAATTGAAATTTTTATATAGTCTTAAAATGTATGTCAAAGCAAGTTCTAGCAAGTCATCAATCAAAGATGTTCACACACAACAAGAATAATCAGTTGATGGCTCAATTCCTCACTAGGTTGATGGTAATGCAAAGAAAAACCAACAAAATTGACAATAAGTACCAATTCTACTCAATTCTCAAATTCATGCTTCAAAAATTCAAAGGTCATCAATCAACAATATTTATAACAATTGAACTTTCCAAAATTCATTAATTTAAAGAAAAACAAGAAAAACATTACTAAACTTAAACTAAAACAAGTAAAAATAAAAACACAAAATACAATATGCACCCCACACTTAAAATTTCACATTGTCCTCAATGTGAGCATGCATACACTAAAAGAGAGTTTAGAAGAAACCTGATTTCCATCGCTCCCATATGCGATATGTAGGGCTTCTTCCACCCATAATGCAATTGAAGTTCATGATTGAGAGGATGGACAGCATGCAACTTTGAATTGTGCCCAATGTGTGGCAAAGCTTAGGTAGCAGCCTTGGATGAGCAATTGGCCAATGAGAATATATGAAAGCTGTCATGGGTGATCCTCCAATGCTACAGGGACTTGGTAAGAATGTTCTTCAGTATGCAACATGGTTATATTCATTTTTTTCTCTTCCTCGCTCCCAAAAATGGGAGGGATGATCATTGGTTGCATATTGTTCTCCCTAACTAAAACGAATTCTAAGATATTTGGGGTCTTTTGAAGTTCAACCAAGTTTGGTTGAATCTCATTCTCATCCTCTTTAGCAAATTGAAGTTTCATCTCAGCAACCTCATCGTTCAATAGTAATTTACTCTCCTCAATTTCTAGATTAGAAATATTAGGCTCTACTTCTAAGGTCGTGGCTACCCTAAGCTCATCTACACTATCTTCATTATGGGGCATGTCGTAGAGTTCTGGAATATGCATACCTTGTTTCTCTTCCTCCAGCATACATGGGAATGAAATTGATGGCATAAAAGGATTTGGAGGTTCATACAATTCTGTCCAAATTGATGCTTCCAAATTCTCCTCCTCCTTTGTTTTATTCAACTCCTCTATATCGGGTTGGATCTCCTCGCCATAGTCTTCTTGATTGGTCCCTGCATCAAAGAAATCACAAAAATTGTTATATTTTATCTGTTCATTCCTCAAATTTGTGATTATCTCAATTTGCTCCAATTGGCTAGGAGACTCCTCCTTTTGGTGTGCTTGGGGTTGATGTGCCAACTGCTCCTCCAGAGCATCCAATATCCTCTATGTTTCTTGCAAAGATTCAGACCTCAACTTATCTTCCACTATGTATTGCTCGCATTGAAATTTCTCGGTATCTTGAATGAAGGCATTCACTCTCTCCTCCAAAGTGAGTTTTTGAGGTTGATCTACATTTTGTGGCCTATTTTGAATGAATGCATTCAATCTTTCCTCCAAAGTGGGTTCCTCAAGGTGATCTTGATTCAGCGTGTGTCTTTGAATATAGGCATTTAACTTATCCTCTAATGTAGGTTCCTTAAGGTTGTCTTGGTTTGAAAATTACTCTTGAAAGTAAGAACTTCTTTGGCAAGGCTGAAAAAATTGTTGAGGTGGAATGTACTGCTGATTTTCCCAAGAAAAATTTTGGTGGCTTTCCCAGCTTGGATTATAAGAATTGGAATATGGGTCATTACCACCAATCTACTGGAAATTTTGGTATTGCTGGTAATTTTGATAGTCATATTCTTCCTCGTGCCATTCTTGGTATCGTTGGAAACCAAATGAACATGTATTGGCACTATGTCATGCATTGCCACATGCTGCACATACCATGTTAGAATTATAGTCCCTATCATAAACTCCCCCGTGCCTTGAAAACTGCATCTTTACAAAAAGGCACTCAGCAATTTAAACAAAAACAAACAGACAAACAAATTCAAACATAACAAACAAACAAATGTACAGAAAACAAATAAACAATTCAAAGAAAAACAAACAAACAATTCAAAGTAAACAATCAAACATTCTTGATAAAAAAAATAAAACTAAATCAACAGTCTTAATTATATTACTAGTATTGAAACCATTGTCCCCGGCAGCGGCGCCAAAAACTTGGTGCACGCCGGCTAGAGCTATAGCAATTACCACAAGTGCACGGGTCGCCCAAGTAATAAAGTAGTGAGTGAAGTATCGTTCCACTGAGGACAAGGCCAAGTACTAGTGCAAATCTTAACTGTTGTTTAGCAAATTAATGTTTTTGTGATGTTTTATAATTAAAGACAACTAATTCAAATAAATGAAAGCAAAGATAAATTTTGTGTTGTGTAAAAAGGTTTGATGATAAAGATACTATCTAGATGGTGCATGCCGCTATGCTATAGCAATTACCGCAAGTGCACGGGTCGCCCAAGTAATAAAATAGTGAGTGAGTTATCGTTCCACTGAGGACAAGGCCAAGCACTAGTGCAAATCTTAACTGTTATTTAGCAAATCAATATTTTTGTGGTGTTTTGTAATTAAAGACAATTAACTTAAATAAATGAACATAAAGATAAATTGTGTGTTGTGTAAAAAGGATTGATGATAATGATACTATTTAGATATTGAATTCCCCTAGCCTCAATTACATTACATGATAGAGTTGAGTTTGCATTCCACTAACTTAGATTAAAACCTCTCTCGAGTGAATTAACCCCTAATCACTAAGTAAAGTGCCGGAATCTCTTCTCAAAAAACAATTAAATAGGTCATGCATTAAGAGCGAGGAACTATAAACCAAAGGATCTTGTAGGTCTATCTCTAGCACCCCAATCAATCCTCAACCCTTATGAGTAATCAATTCATATCAAGCTTTCTCAAGTCAATAATATGAAAATGGCAACAATTCAATAAGCATGCTATCATCAATTGGCAATAATCATTAAGCATCATAAGAATAAAACAACTCAATCAATTAAAAGTATCCAATCATACAAATAAGCTAGGGTTTATTAACATCTAGATAGAGAATGATGTAGTTCATGTTCAATACACTTAATACAACAACAACAACAATAACATTAAAATACATAAAAGGAAAAAATAGAAAAACCCCTTTCAATGTAGCTTCTTCAATCTCCAGGAGCTGCCAATGGAAAATGCAGATGTTGGAGAGGATGGAAATGGAGGATGAAGATGAAGAGTCAAGGAAAGTGTCACTCCCTTCTTGTCCAAAACGTGTATGCACAGCCTCCTCCTCTCAAACCTCTCTTCTCTGCCTCTGTTCTCTATTTTCTGTACAAACCTCTAGCCCTCTGCAGAAGCCTGTTTTCTTCTTCCTCTTCTTCTCTTTTTATTTCCCTCCAAAGCTGCAAGCTATGCTTTCCAGTTCACCATTGTCTCCCATATTCTCTTTGTTTAATCTTTCTTTCTTTCAATTAGGCAGGTTTTTCCTTTCTTTTTTTCTTTCTTTTGACAAAAGCAAATGGTTTGTCTCCCACTTGTTCCTCAATCTAAGCAAAAGAGTCAAGGTTTTCTTAGGTGACACAGCCAAGCCATGAGTGGCTTGGCCGTGTCTCTCATTTCCCCTTGGGACACGGCCCACCACTGCCTTCTTTCCTTTCTTTCTTCTCTCTTTGGTTTCATGGGGTGACACGGCCAAGCTCCTGGCCGTGTCATGTGACACGGCCAGTGGCTTGGCCGTGTCATGTGACACGGCCAGTGGCTTGGCCGTGTCACCTGGGTGTGTCACCTTCTGCCTGTTTCTTTTCTTCTTTTGTTCTTTGGCTAGGCATGGGACACGGCCAAGAGTGTGGCCGTGTCATGTGACACAGCCACTGGCTTGGCCGTGTCACTTGCCAGTGTCAGCTTCTGTTCTTCATTTTTCCTTCTTTGCTTGGTTCTTTGGTTTTTACTCTTTGGGAGAGACATGGCCAGTGACTTGGGCGTGTCACCTGGCCGTGTCAGCTACTGCTTGATGATAATTTTGAGGGACACTGCCAAGCTTGCTTTGGCTTGGCCATGTCTTGCTTGATTCAAGCTCTTTCTTCATTGTTTTGATCCTCCAAGGGAATTTTTCCACTTTAACCTAAAATAAACACTTAAAACAAACTTTAAACAAAAATCAAATGAAACATTAACTAAAAACACATAGAAATCATACTAAAAACAAGTATAAAAATACTTTTATCATGTTTTTATGATTATAATTAACAAAATAGATAAGAAAAGCTTAATGGATTGAACCACCTACCTTAAAGGGAAATGAATACAACAATCTTTGAACACTTGATATGCTAATCCATGCTTTGCTCCTCGTTCTTAATGATTTCCATAGTTTAGCCACAAACACCCTCTCTTACTTGGATCACCAATGATAATGGATTTGGGGAAGTTTTTGGAATCAAATTGTTTGGGATAATGAGAGCTTTAATTGCTTTAGAATAATAGGTATTTCTTAGCTAAAAGATGTTAGAATCCCCTCAAAAGTTGGTTTTAGATGAAATTTATAGGCTGAGGGTTACTTTAGAAAGCTTCCTAATCAAATTAGGATGTGTATTAAGGAAACAAATCAAACAGAATCAAAATAAAGAAGGAAAGAATCCTCAAAAGTTTAAAAAGTCGATCCGTTGCCTGATATGTCGAAGAACCTCCGCAAGGTAGTAGAGAACCACCACGCAGCAGTTCTATCTATTTGAGGAAGACTGTTGTTCAAACCACCATGTGGTAGTAGTACCTGGCCATAGAAACTCCATGCGGTAATTAGTACCTCTGCACAACAGGTTTATCATGCAAACTTTTTCTTCTATGCTTCTATTAATAATTAGCACGGCAATTAAGCCATTTTCTTAATGTTTCAAACCATTTTTGGGATCTTTTGAGTTAGTTTTCAAACAATTGAGCTAGTTTCTTTCCATTAACCTTACCTTTCCATCAAATAAGGAAACAAACCAAACTAAAAAACTTAACAGGTTTCATCATCAAGTTTATCCGTTGCTCTAATCATTTGCTCAAAATCGAAAGCTAACAGTTTGCCCCCACTTTAGTGAAAATCAACAACCAAGGCTCTGCTTTTGAGTTTCTTTAAAGTATACAAAGGACATGTATAATAGTTTTTGAATAAAATAAATTTCAACGAAACAATCTTCACAGCTCTTACCAACCACTAAGGATTAGCAAGGCAAGATGCAATGTATGATCTTATCATTCACTTGGGATTGATAAGGGATTTCAATGTATGATTATTTGGGACCACTTTCTAGTTAACCATTCAAGCTCTAACTAGAGTTAACCACTAGGGGTCACGACTTTAATCACTTAGGCTAAAAACCAAAGCATGACAAAAACTACTCAAGGCCCGGAGTCCTTAGCCACTTGGGACTCATAGAGCCATAACATATTACGGACCTCCCAGGGTCAAGGCTTAGGCCGCTCAAGGCCTATAAGCATAAAATACGATGGCTAGATCACTCGTGGTCAAGGATAAGGCTTGGGAAGCACTTGCATATTAAGGACTGGAAATGAAAATGAAATAGGTAGAGTGATGTTTGATAAGTTCTATATATGCTTCCATGCAATGAAGTAAGGGTTTCTGCAAGGTTGTAGGAGGGTTATAGGGCTAAATAGATGCTTTCTCAAGGGGATATGCAAAGGTTAAATTCTGTGTGCAGTTTCAAAAGATAGAAATAGACATATGTATCCAATTACTTGGGCTTTTGTCAAAGTTGAATGCAAAGAGACTTGGAGTTGGTTTTTAAGAATTTTAAAAGAAGATCTTCAGCTTGAAGAAGGAAATGGTGTAGTCATCATGACTAACATGCAGAAGGTCATTGTTTTACTTTCTTATAGCGAGGGTATATTATTTTTATTATTTAATTTCATATTTAATGTGTATTTTATTTGGATTTTGCTAGGGATTAATTCCTGTAATATAGAATTTGATGCCAAATTTTGAGCACAGGAGGTGTGCTAGACATATAATAGCTAATTAGGCAAAGAAGTATAGAGGAAAGGAGAGAAGGAAAAGGTTCTGGGCATGTGCAAAATCAACAATTGAGCTAAATTTGAAGGAGAATTTGATAGCTCTAAGCAAATTAGGTAAAGGAATTGTTAAGGACTTGTTGTGTTACAATAAGAGGTTTTGTGTTAGGGTATACTTTGGGACAGATAGTAAGAGTGATATAGTTGAGAATAATATGTGTGAGACTTTTAATGCTTGGATTTTGAGCTCTAAGCATAAATCCATTATAACTATGCTTGAAGAGATTAGGACCAAAGTGATGACAGAGTTCGAACAATGAGGGATTTTTACAATACATGGATATGTGATATTGGCCCTATGGCTATGGTTAGATTAAAAGATGAAAAAGAGAAAGCAATGAATTGTAGTATTTTGTGGAACGAAAATGCGGGTTTTGAGGTCCAAGAATGAGATTATTGACATACAGTTGACTTAAGAAAGGAGGTTTGCATTTTTCGATCAAGGCAGCTAAGACGAATTTCATGTACACATGTTGTATATGTCATGAATTTTAGGAGTTTGAATCCTAAAGACTACATCTCCCATTGGTATAGGAGAGATACTTATCTGAAGGCATACACTCATTACATTCAATGTGTATCTGGGATAAAATTATTAAAAGAGAAGGATCCTCAAATCCTGCCACCAGAGATTAAGAGTCTTCTAGGTAGGCCAAAGAGAAATAGAAGAAATCTAAGGATGAGGTGAAAAAGATTGGAAAGTTAACAAGATGTGGTGCTAAAATGACATGCTCTCTCCATGGTCAGCAAAATCATAAAAAGAAAGGGTATCCTAATAAGGTATGATAAATTTCTTTAAACGTGATATTTCATTCATATGAATTGTGTGATATTTGTTAATTTATTTTTAAATTGTGCTTGTTGTTTTGAGAAGGGGTCAACCTTTAGTGCTTCCTAACTGAATGCTTCTCCACAAGTATCCTAACCAACTCCTGCATCACATGTTGTTCTAGGAATGGGCTCATAAGTAAGTTCATCTATGACAAGTGCCTCAACTGTCCAACCAAGTACAAGGAGAGGAAAAGGGCAAAAGAGATCACCAGTTGATGGATCCCAGCAGAAACAAAAGCAACAACCAAAGAAAATAAGATTTTGAGGATATGGAGTCTACATTAACACAAATACAAGAGTTTCTATAGAGAATGTATGTTTTAAATTGGCTGCTACTTGTGTGAATCTGAAGTTCGGAAGTTTTAAGGTCATTTGACTCACTATTTCTTGATTTATTAGGTTGGAATGCCTAATAGAAAGATAATCCCTGGTACGAGGTTTAAGAGATCTATTGAAGTTACTGGTGATATAGGCTTCAAAGCTCATGGTTTGAAATTTAAAGAAAAGCTATAATAACCTCCAAACAATGAAATACTACTAGATTACAGAAGAGGCAAGCTATAGAAGCAGCAGGAGGGTCCAATAGCAAAGGAGTCTTGCATTAGTTTCTATTTCTATTTCTGATTATGTAATTTTGCTAGGGCACTAAGGATACTCGATTGCTTGTGACAAACTGGATATGATTATGACTATGGTTGTGTTGTTAGATTATTTTTGTGACAATCTTGTTTTGGAATTATATGTATTCTGTGACAAGAATAGATTTATCTTAATACATTATCCTTTTGGTATATTTTGTATTTTATAAATATAAAGATTGTGAATTATTATGAGGGTGAATTGCTTGTGGTGTAGAGATTAAGTAATGTTTTTGTAGTTTGTGAATGATTATGAATGAGTGTGAATTGCATATTGTGAATCATGATGAGTATAATTTACATATCCTACTATGATGATGAATACAAATTGCACATTCTGCATATTCTGGTCTATTGATAGCTTTAATTGCACACTATAACTATGAATAGCTTTTGATATTGGTTGATAATGTTTGCTTCTAATTTGGACAAGATTGTGTTAGATGTAGATTGTGTTAAGTTAAAATGCAGTAATTCCATGTTCAAATTCC
The DNA here is from genome assembly GCA_947685225.1 of Garcia nutans. Classification (NCBI taxonomy): domain Eukaryota; kingdom Viridiplantae; phylum Streptophyta; class Magnoliopsida; order Malpighiales; family Euphorbiaceae; genus Garcia; species Garcia nutans. The sequence goes on from CANTUV010000005.1 coordinate 22,321,931, forward strand.
TTTACCCAATTTTCAATAAACATTTAGCTATATTCTTTGACAATTCAATTAAGTTAAGGAATAAGAAGCATTAAACAAACTGATCTATAATTTAATTCCAATTAGGTTGGGTACATGTTACTCAAACAACTGCAAGTTATCCATTGCAATTCACCAAAAAAAATTGAAAAACTAACTACCAAAAGTTGCATTGTCTCCGCTGCATTAGATACTACAACTCGCAAAAAATACAAAATACCACAACCTACACTGCAATAGATACTGCATTCCAAAACTTCAACCTACACTAGACCCTAAATTGGAATATCACAACCTATAGTAAGCACTAGGCACATTTCAACGCAACATAGTAACAATCACAAGAACCAAACATGCAACAACCATCTTCAAGCGATTTACAGTGGCCTTTGCATTATCTCTTTCGGTTTCAACCTCCTTCAGCTTCCTCATCAACCTCGCAACGGGCCTTCTCAAGTTATCTGAATATGGTGGCTCATACCAGATAAAATACTCACAAGGTTGCATCCCTTCAATATGTCTCCAACAAATGCAAAGAATGAAAATACTTCCCACCCAAAACACAAATGCTAATTTTACTTATTAATTCAATAAGCCTACCCCCATATTTGTTGTAGCCAAAAACCTCCTTCCTAGATTAGTTTCAGTCATCGAAATCTTTAATGCAAGAGTTATTTTGAGATCGAAGAGAAGTATTATTTGATCGTGATGTCGTAGGAGGAGAAGGAATTTGCTTCTGATATGGGGAAACAGAGAATAGGGAATTAGGGATTTTAAAATTAGAATTTAGGAATATGAGTCAGCAAGAGAGGCAAAGAAATTAAAATGCTTTTTTAAAATTTATCTACTAAATTAATTTAACAGCGAATGGTCTATTCACGCGTGATATAGGTGGTAATTTCACACGCTGTGTCATCTCAACATCAAGGGGTGGATTGCTATTGAAACCAATGAGAAGAGTCTAAGTGCTTCCTCGAAAATCATATGGGGCTAAGGGGCAAAAGTTGTCAAGTTGTATAGGTCATGGATATATTAAACCTATTCATTATGACTATGATTTAGATATTAAACATTAAATTTATGCACATAGTAAAGAAAGGGCACCCTAAATTGGTATTAAAACTAAAATCAAATTAAAATCTAAACTGGACATAACTAGAACCAAGCATATTTGAAACTGAAGATTCTAAACACAGGAACCAAACCTTTGCCCAAAGTTGAGGTTATAGTTTCCATGAACCAGTGGTAAGGGCTACTCTCAGACAAGTTTAAACAAGGAATTTCCAGTAATCCAACTCTTCTATGGTCCTGGCTAACTGCTAGCAGTACATTCTCAGACCATAGCTGCAAGCCGCTTCATGTTGTTCTAAAATAAATTTCAACTCCTTAAGAGCAATTTACAGTGGCTGAAAAAAAATTATTTATGCAAAACTGGTAAAAGCAGATCATGATTAAGTAATTCCGTAGGCCATGAAGGCATTGCCGAGACCTTTCATTTGCACTATTATGTTATTGACCATGCTTTCCTTACAAAATACAATTCCATAGCAAATCCAACCATAAAGGACGCGATATCACACCAACACATTCTTCTCATCAACACTCTATTCAACAATAAATAACCAAATTAATACAGTTGTACAAGGGAGTACAGAGATTGTGAAATGAACTAGGGCTACTTGTTTGAGTGATCACTAATTGCAAGAGCATGTGATTTCTGGTGAAGTACTTCCAATTATAATACATTGCCAACTCTAGCCTTGCTACCTAAATTTTTTGGCTTTCTTCTTCCTGTTAGAACCATCTGGAGTTCGGCTATCCAGCTTGCACTTTTTCCCTGCTTGTTTGGCAGCACCACCATCTTTAAATGCATTTGCTTTTGCCTTTTGCCTTTCTAGCGGCAACAGCCGGTCTTTTCTCCTTTCGTTTTTCTCCTGACTGAGTCTTAGATTTCATCTTAACTGCTCCATTGTGTTTTAGATGGCCTTTCTTCCAGACACCAGTTTTGGTAGCACGCAACCCCTGGTAAGAAATAGAAGGCTTTGTTTTTGATCCATTATTCCGGTCAGGAGTCCTTAAATCCACTGCCAACCTCTTCGTTTATGAATCAGCTGTTAAAAAGTACTTCCTCTTAGACTGTGTACAGTCTTGCTTGGAATGAGAAAGCCTCAACTCTCGATCTCGAATCTTCAAGTTTCTTTTCTTAAGTGCCATATTTGCAGCTTCCTGCATCCCATTAGAACCACAAGTTACCAAGGAAAGATAGTATCATGATTTTGTGCACCATGCAAAACAATATAGCATTGACAAGGACCTGCCATAAAACACAATTTAACTATTCAAGTAAACTTTGAACAACGTCAACATAATTTAAGCTGCCTTTGTGAATGATTTATTCACTGCTGAGTTTCTAAATGTTTTTAAGATGTATGATCCAAGTAAATAATACGTACAAGGTGCAAAAGAACAAAAAGAAGTCATACATGTAGAAAGAAGACTAGAGAAAAACAAACATGACTGCATACAAAAATCCAAGCAGATTTCCAACTCTGATGCATAGACACCAAAACTAGAAAGGAATAACAGTTGTTATTCTCCTCTTTAAATACAATGGGCAGCCCGGTGCACGAATGCTCCCATAAGGAGCGGAGTCCGGAGAAGGGTCGGACCCATTGAGTCTTTATACGCGACCTTGACCTTCCCTTGCAATTAATTACACGAGGCCGTTTCCACAACTCTAACCCGTGACCTCAGGTCACATGGCGACAACATTTACCGTTGCACCAAGGCTCCCCTTCTCCTCTTTAAATACAATATTTCAAAAAATATTTGATAGTGCTAATATGCAGAACATAAACTCATTGGAAGATAATAAACAAAGAAATCAAGACAGTAAGGGAATACCATATTGAAGCTGCTTGCTCACTTCTACAGAAGCAAACGGGTAGTCTCAATGATACTAAGGGGAAAATATGCCATTTTTCTAAAAGTAAATTTAATGCTTACATTGTCACGTGGCATAAGAGCATTACCTTTCCAATTAACACTAATTTACATGTCACAAAAAAGAGGCACACACTTCAATAAGCACACAAGTTAAAACTGCACATTACTGTTCAAAATTCAAAATTTTCATCATCAGATCTGTAAATAAGCATTAGAAAAAGTTCCACTTACCCTAGATTTAAACAACACAAAGGCTATACCCTTCCCTAGACCAATATGAGGATGCCTAACAACCCGTACAGCTTCAATGCTGGATTCAAGATCTTTGATGCTAGAGAAAAGCTGATAAATTTCTTCATCTGCAGCAAAAATATTTGAGACATGCCTAGATAGATAAATATGGGCAAATAAAAATGCAAAGAAGAAAGTGTGAACACAGAAAAATCATAGTGAAGTTGATTACCTTTACATCAAAAGGGAGATTACCCACAAAAAGGGTCCTTTTATTATCATAAAGCGAAGAATCATCACCCTTCAATTTCTTTCGAGGTGGGCATGCCCTGTCAACATGAATATGATTTCCTTCAACCTGCATCCACATAAACACAAGATAATTTTTCATGTGCCACCTACACCATATAAATTAAAGCAGGTTCAACTCGAATATATGTGTGTGAGAAATAGAAAAGAATAACGTCATACTTATAGTCAAAAAAGAATATTAACCATACAAGTTAGAAGAACAATCGTACCACAGCCATATTATGAGCCAGAGAAGACGCAGCAGATTTCTCTGTTTTGAAAACAACATAAGCATGTATACTGCAATACATGGCATTTCAAAGTCATTAACTGAACTGAAATTCAAAACAGTTAACCATCTTCAACAAATATAAAAAATGCATGGACTGAAATTTCATTATTTCATTGGACATATGGTTCGATATTTCGAACTTTGAAGGCCTATGATATAAAATAGGGCTGTACATCAGGCCCGTGGCCCGAAAAACCCAGCCCGGCCCGAAGGGTTTCGGGCCAGCCCGAACCCATACTAGGGTCGGGCCACGGGTTTCAAAATCCAACTCGAGCTATGCTCGGGTCGGACCTCGGGTTGGGATAAAAATTCTCGTGCCAGCCAGACCCGGCCCAAGATATTAATTTTTTATATTTTTTAATATTTTTTAAATTTATATTTTGGTAATTTATTTTTTAAAAAAATTTAAAAAATTATATATAAATAATGATATAATAATTTATATATTATTAGTTATAATTTAGTATAATAAATTTTTAAAGTAATATTTATAAGTAAGTTTTATTAAAATTTTAAAAAAAAATTCATTATTTTTAATTTTAAAAAAATCGGGCTGGCCCGAAGTAGCCGGGCCGGGCCGGGCCACGGGCTGCAACTGCAGCCTGAAGAAAAATTGGGCCGGGCTTCGGGCCGGGTCCGATCCGGCCCGTGTACACCCCTAGTATAAAATAAACCTGCTAGATCTTTTTAGCTTTATATAGTTTAATATTTTAATTTATGGAGGACTTTCATGACATTTTATGGATTTATCGTGATATTTAACAAGTTCTACAGATATATCGCTAACTAATTCATCGTTGGGCTGCAAAAAAGAATTAATAAATCAAAGCTAGGCACATGTCAATGCACAAGGATCGACTCTCGCCATGTTAATAAAAAATGACAGACTCGGCCACTGATTTAACTAATAACATTTGCTTTAGTTAAAAATATTTGTTATAATTAAACTTAAAAATTTGATATTTCCATTGATATATCAATATATCCATATTTTTATAGGCTCGATATGTGTAATAATATCGATATTAAAAACCTTGTAAAATATGATATAAGAAGATTTTTCCAAGAAAAGTTGAGGTTAAAATTTAGTTTCATGCATAGAGATTCATTTAGTTATTTAAAGTGGTGTTCTCCAAACACTGTCCTTAAAAGTTTACTTTCATCATCAAAACCCACCTTATCCTTCGAAACTAGCATATCAGCTTCATTGTCCAACTTTTTCCTCTTCTTACCAACCAAAACCAAGTTTTCGGCATCTTCGGCACGAAGCCATGCTTTTGAGCCTCATACTCTCTCTCTAGCTCATCTCTCTTTCTATTCTTCTTCTTCTTCTTCTTCTTCTTCTTCTTCTTCTTCTTCTCTGATTTTGGATCAACAACAAAGCTAGGGTTTATGTTGTTCTTATTATCTAAATCAAAACCCATGTTAGGGTTTTCTTCAAATTCAGAGATTTCGGTTTTCAATTTTTTCGATTTCTTCTTCAAAAGTGGGGATTTTCTCTTTGCTAATTTCAGGGTTTTCATCACCTAATGGTTGGATTTTTCTCTTGAATGGATTCTTATCATAGAAGATAGAGGAAACGGAAGGGTTTTGCTCACCATCGCCGAACAGTGACTTGAAAATGTCGGAGCCTGCGGGAACGGTGTCGATTTTCAAAACTGAGGTAGCATCGAGTTCATTGGGTCTCTTTTTGCCCATTTGGAAGGTTAAGGAGCAGAGGGAATTCGCAATTGCAAACCCCAACGTCAGGATTTAGAGATGGAGATGAAAATAAGCAAGCCCATGGGCTTTTTCACTTCATTGGTGACAAATAAAAAGGGCTTTATTCACAAATGGCCCAAAAAACTAAACATGATTTACAAATACACCCCATTTTTTTATTCTTTCAAAAGTAACAAACAAAAAAATTAAAGGAGCTTTTTCAAAAATATCCCATAAGGCCATTGAACGAGAAAAAAGAAAAACACCAACTCTCATTTACTGTATTACGGCTAAAACAAGGTTGAAAAATAACTCTCACTAGCCACATTATACCCACTCTCATTCGATTTGCAATTATTGGAGACAAATCAAGTAAGAAATTATTTAAAACTTTATGTCAATAATTTAAAAAATTTTAATCTTTTTATTACATCAAATTCTTAATTGTGTTTAAATCTAAATTTATTTTCAATCTTCTTTTAAAATATGTAGATTCAAATTTAAATCGACACGTGTATCAATATTTTAATTATAATTCTTGCCATTAGCTTATTCTAATAAACTTTCAGATTTTTTGATACAGATACTAATAGAAAATATATCAATTTTGATCCAACACAAAAGAAATTTGGAATGATGAATAAACTTTTGGAGACTTTGAGGTTGATGGAATACTAATTCCATTAGGGTGCAACTTTAAATCCTTAGTGAGTATATTATCAAATTAGTTGAAGATCAACACCGATAACACCATGTTGGATATAAGATATCAAGTTAAAAATGATTATCCAGCATTGAGAATTGTTGATAATATGAGTCTGTTATTTTATTTGGAATTGAAAAGGAAGGAATCAGATTTCACAGGATATCCTATATGCATGACATTCAAGGAAAGGAAAAATTATACTATTGATATCTGAACTTGTCCGTTTTTTCTATTTTGGTATCTCTATAATTATTTTTGCCAGTTTAGTATATGGACTTCATTACCAATCAATATATAAGTGTTTTTGCCCGTTTTACTAAAAAAAAATTTGTGATGACTTGACTTTGTGGATTCTATTTTCTCTGAAAAAATTGTCACATCAGATTAACAAAGCCCTCTAGACAAAAGTACCCTGAATAATCTTTTTAACACAAAATCACTAAATTAAAATGAGTTCTTTTCCTAAAGCAGAAAACTTTTCTTTCCTCTTTCGATTTTCACAGCAGCTGAAGGAGAAGAAAATTTTGAATAAGATTGTAGCAGATGGATGAAACTCCCAGGTTCTCATGTGAAGTGCTAAAAGTAATAAAAACTTCTTAGACACTAAAGAATCCAAGGAGTAGGTTCTAGTCATGCGCCAATTAGTCATCTGATTGAACATTCGATTGAGTTTATTGTTCACTGAAAGATGAGAGATTGAAGAAAATCATATCTGGATTAGTGAAGAGCAAATCAAGATTGGAGTTGGAGTTGAAAAGCAGTATTGAAAAAGAAAGGTTATTTTGTTTATTGATATGATTCATCCACTTCCAACCTTATATTAGACGTAAGTAAATAATAAAAATATATGAAAGAAGCTGTGATTTTATTGCTTTAAGTAATAATTAACTGTAGTGATATATTTTCTATATTTTTTGACAGCCTAACATCAAAAGGTAAAGAATTGTATCTAAATGTAAGACTTGGGAATGAAGTTGAGCTAAGCTTCATGACTGAAAAGAGAAAGGGTTTTATAAAGGGTGGAAAAAGGTACAACACAAGAGGACAACTACAAGCAGAAAGAGATAAAAAAAATTGAAGATAAAAGACAACTACAAGCAAGAAGGGCTGAAAAAATAAAGAAAAGGTAGAGAAATATTATGTATTATGCTTTACATGTATTTTGTTACATTGTTTGTACTGTTGTAGCAACTAAGAATTATAACTTGTTAAGTCATTTAAGCTATGAATTGGTGAAATGTGATATTTTAGATTTTATTCAAAGTTGTGAATGACAACTCTTGTTGATTGAGACAGTGTTGCAATTACTTTATTTTTTAGTTATTCTTCTGCTATTGTTGGAATCTTTGCAAAGGTTATATTTGTTGCAACTAATTTTCTAACCAAATGTGGCCTACTGGTATATTTGGGTTTGCTTGGTTTAGATGAGTGCTTATTGGTGATGTTTAGTGCAGATGGGTGATGGAGTTATGGGATGGGTATTTATTGTTATTGTTAATGTAGATGAGTGATAGAGTTTTAGGATGTTTAGTTCAGATGTTCTTTGTTTATTGTTGATGTTAGTGCATAAGTTATTACTTTACTGCTACTGATGGTATTAGTGCAATGATTGGGTTTAATTTACTGCAGATGTTGTTAGTGAAGATGTTGATTGTTGTCATTTATGCTGTTAGTTTAGTACTCAAATATCTTATCGTTGTTGTTTTTCAATCCAAATGTGAAATATCCTGATTTTTTATGTACTTTGGAATAGTGTGTAATATCCATAAGTATACCCTAGATGTTTTGGCTTTATTGTTGTTTAAATTGGATTTAATGTATATATTTCTTTGGAAAGAGAAAAGGTTGTTAAAGAGAGTGTATATGTTGTGTATATTAGAATATATACAACATATACCCAAGTCAAAGTCAAAGAAGATAGTGGAAGAAGATATTTATGTGTTTGATTTAATGATTTATTAATAAAGAATTATTTGAGTGGAAGAGATTAATTGGATTAGTTTAATATTATAATTGCTTGGATAAGAGGGTTTTAAGGAAAATTGACTTTGTGTTTTCTCTTTCTTCTTTCTTTTCTTCCTTGCCGTGGCTCCCTTTCTTTTCCTTCCTTTGCTTTGTTTTGGCCGGCTAACAAAGAGACAAGAGAACAAAGGAGAGATTTGAACCTCTAAACTCAAGATCTAAGGAAGATTTCAAGAGATCAAGTTGATAAGTTAATAGTTTCTTCATCCTTGGTAAGTTCTTCACTTGACTCTTTGATTTCTTTGAGTTTTTGAGTTGAGTTTGTGGATGGTATGTGATTATGTTTGATTAAGATGGGTTTAAGAGTGTTTGGGTAAACTTATTTCTGGTTTTGGGGATGGTTTGAAAGAAAGAGTAAGTGGTTGGAAGTGAATGTATTGAGGTTGTGTTTTAGGTTTGTGTTGATGACTTTGATTTGTGTTGGAAGTATGTTTTTAGTTGTTTTGGTGTTTCTTGTAAGTTTGTTATGGTTTTTGAGTATGTTGAGATGAGTTTGGTTGAAGTGGATTTTGGTGAAAGGAAGTGTTTTGTTGGTTGTGTTGTTGTTTTGGCCGAAATCTAGATTTTTGGCCTGACACGCCCATGGGCACGTCTAGGATTTTGGGCGTGTCGATGGTTATGTGTTTTGGATGGGTGTCACGAGCAGTGACATGCCCATGACACTGAGCGTGTCATAGCTTCCGTGTGGCAGTAGGATTGACACGTCCAGTAACACGCCCGTGTTATTAAGCGTGTCATAGCCACTGTGTTTTTGGGGAATTGACACGGCCATGAGCACGCTCATGATGTTGGACGTGTCAATGTTGTTGAGAGGCAGAATGTATTACACGCCCGTGTTGTTGAGCGTGTAAAAGCTTCTGTGTTGTGGAGTTAGGGCACGGTCAGGGACACGCCCGTGTTGTTGAGCGTGTCAAGTTTAGAGTTTGCCCTAGTTGGTTCTTAGCCTTATGATCTTATGTGAGTTTCATCTTCCTTTTGGAATAGGTTGTGAAGAAGGTGAATTACCCTAATTCGAGTAGTGAAAGATTATTGGAAGAAGAAGTGTTTATTATTGTGTGGGTTGCATTTAAGGTAAGTATAAACTTTGTATTATTGCATCCATCCATTTGATATTGCATTCTTGATATTTTTGAATAATGTGATATTTTGCACATTGTGAATCTTGTGGAATGTAGTGTACTATATGTATGTTGATGAATTGTCTTGATATGAATGGAGATGTAATAAAACCATTGTTGTTGGCTATGGTTATGCAAATGTAATTGATAACGCATGATTGCCTATTTGAGTATAAGATATGATTTGAGAAAGAGATTGATAAAGAGGCAAATGAAATAATTGTATGTTTAATATGTTGATTCAATTTCAGAGTTCTGGATTTGGCGGCATGCCTAATAAATGTGAAAAAGGTAACAGTCTAGCCGGGTTGAGGATCTCTTCAATTTGAGTTGAATTGAGGTCCAAGAGACTGGGTCTGTTACACTATGAAAATTGTGAATATGAAATATATGAATAGTAACAGTCTAGCCGGGTTGAGGATCTCCTCGATTTAGTCGGGTTGATGGTCCAAGAGACTGGGTCTGTTACAGGTAACAGTCTAGCCGGGTTGAGGATCTCCTCAAATTTGTTGAGTTGATGGTCCAAGAGACTGGGTCTGTTACCCTATCCATGGATAGAGAGTTATGTATATTGCCTACGGGCTTGATTATTGTGATTACGGACCAAAGCAGCAACTCTGAACTTTGAATATCATATTAAATACTAGTTTTGGCCCATAGGTGTCTATTTTGAATGAGTATAATGGATGATGATATGATTATTGAATTAATGAGATGCAACATTTATAAGTATGATCTTTATTGGTTGAATGCATGTCATTGATATATACATTGCATAACTCCATTATGGTTTGTACTACTGAGTTATTGGCTCAGCGTGATTGTGGTTCATCGCACAGGTGATAGAGTTGATAGGGTCGTGGCGGAGGATTTCTTTAGACCTAGTTGAGTTTTTGTTTGAAGAGCTGGATTAGAGCTTAAAGATCAGAGAGTCAAGCTGCCAATCATGTATATATTCTATGTTTTTTTGTATATTTTGATTTTTATGTATTTGAACTTGTAAAAGTTTGTAATAACTTCCGTTGCGGATTTATAAACGTTTTTATATATGGTGTCTTTTGAATTTCTTTTAAATGTTTGAGATTTGCTTTACTTATTTTCAAAGATATGATTTGTGTATTTTTAAACTGTGGCATTTTCCATATTCAGTATACTTATTTTACGATCGTATAAGCATGCTTGGTACGTATACGGGATATAGGGGTGTTACAATTATTTTGGTATCAGAGCCTAGATTTGAGATTCTCAACCTAGGACAAGTGTAAGAAAAAGGAATATTTTGATTTTAAAAAGTGGGTTTTTGAATAAAATACATGTTTGGTATTGGCAGTCTCTGATCTTTATGAGGTGTATTCTGCTGTGTTTGCAGATAAAGGTTATAATGGATCCTCATTCACGTCAATCTGTTGAGGGTAGTGAGGAGAGTGTAGCTCCTGATGATGGAGCTAGAGTGGATAGAACTGGAGAGGCCCCTGTTTCTGTGTCAGGGAGACCAGCTGGTGAGGAGGTTCCACCAGTTTGGCTTAGGCATATGGTTGATTTATTGAGGCAGGCACCAGTGCAACCACCGCCACCCCCACCCCAGCCAATGGTACCAGTGAGACAGTATGATAAATTAAGAAAGTATGGAGTAGAAGATTTTCTGGGTACTATTGACCCAGCGGTAGCTGAGCAGTGGCTGGATAAGGTTCAAAGGATTTTCATTCAGTTGCAAGCCACTCCAGCAGAAAAATTCGATTATGCTAGATCACTATTGCAGAAGGATGCTTATGATTGGTGGAAGACAGTTCCGCATGCTATGGATGATCCACCAACATTATCCTACAGTGATTTTCTATGGGAGTTTGAGCTAAAATATACTCCGAGGGAGTATAAAGATGTGAAGAAAATGGAGTTTTTGACTTTGAGGCCTGTGACAGAGTATGAGCTAGAGTTCATCTGGTTGAGCCACTACGCTGGGGGAATTATTTCTGATGAGATCGACCGGTGTAGAAGGTTTGAGGAGGGGTTGAGACCCTCAATTATGTGTCTTGTGGCAGGTTCGAGATACCAGGATTTTTCCCAGCTTGTTTCAGCAGCTAGGAGTGTGGAGAGAGCCCAGAGTATTGCAGCATCTGCTACTGAGGAGGAGACCAGGGTTAGGAGGCCCCAGTTTGAGGCAGGGTCTTCATCTGTGAAGAGAGGTAGGGGAAGTTTTGTTCCCAGGATCAGTCGGAGTCAGAGGCAGGCTGGTAGGTCAGTTCAGTTACAGAGACCGAGATCAAGACCTACAGTTTCAGTAGCGAGTGCTCCGACTCCAGTAGTCTAGAGATCCCTTCTACCTGTGTGTGCTCAGTGTGGAGGGTCACATAGAGGTGCTTGTTGGCAGAGTAGTGGACCAGCTATGTGCTTCAGATGTGGTTCTCCTGATCATTTTATTAGAGAGTGTCCAGAGATGCAAGAGCAGAGGCCGGCAGATTTTGCAGTTTCTCGACCTAATGTCAGAGGAGGTCGAGGGGGCAGAGGTTTCACCATAGGGGGTAGACCTGGGTATAGTCATAGAGGAGGATCTTCATCCAGGGATACTAGGCCTGATGAGGCTGGGCCTTCTCAACGAGTTTATGTGATGCAAAGACAACCAGATGCTTCTGCAGTCATTGCGGGTACTTTCTCTTTATTTGGCATTTCAGTACTTTCTTTAATTGATCCAGGCTCAACTCATTCATATATTAGTGCATCTGTGTTGCCTGTGTCTGAATTGCATGCTGAGTCCCTAGGATTTGATGTGTTGGTGACAAATCCGTTAGGGCATAGTGTGATTGTTAGCAGGGTGCACCGAGATAGTGCAGTTGAGGTACAAGGTGAGGAGTTTCATGGAGACTTGATTGAAATGCCTTTTAAAGAGTATGATTTGATTTTGGGCATGGACTGGTTGTCTAGGCATGGAGCTGTGGTAGATTGTCAAAAGAAATGTGTCACTTTGAGAACTAGTGATGGTAGGAGTGTGATGGTGATTAGTGAGCAAAGACAGCTTGCATCTTTGTTTGTATCAGTCGTAATAGCTAGAAGGTTGATTAGAAAAGGGTGTGATGCTTATCTTGCTCATGTTGTGGATACTAGAGTAGGAGGTTCTCATCTTGATAGTATAACCACAGTTGCAGATTTTCCAGATGTGTTTTCAGAGGAGTTGCCAGGGTTGCCACCTGAGAGAGAGGTTGAGTTTGGTATTGAATTGTTACCCTATACCACTCCCATCTCTATCACTCCTTATCGTATGGCACCTGCTGAATTGAGAGAGTTGAAGGTGCAGTTACAGGAGTTGTTGGATAAAGGGTTTATTCGCCCTAGTGCTTCTCCTTGGGGAGCTCCTGTATTGTTTGTGAAGAAGAAGGATGGTACCATGAGGTTATGCATTGATTATAGGCAATTAAACAAAGTGACTATTAAGAATAAATATCCTTTGCCTAGAATTGATGATCTCTTTGATCAATTGAAGGGAGCATCAGTGTTTTTCAAGATTGATTTGAGATCAGGGTACCATCAGTTGAAAGTGAGAGCTGAAGATGTTCCTAAGACAGCCTTCCGCACCAGGTACGGGCATTATGAGTTTTTAGTAATGCCTTTTGGGCTGACAAATGCACCTGCAACTTTCATGGATTTGATGAATAGGGTGTTTAGACCCTATCTGGATCAATTTGTGGTGATTTTTATTGATGATATCTTGGTGTATTCACGTAATGAGGAGGAGCATGATAAGCATTTGCGGATAGTATTGCAGATTTTGAGAGAGAAGCAGTTGTATGCTAAGTTATCAAAGTGTGAGTTTTGGCTTGACCAAGTGACTTTTCTGGGTCATATAATTTCAGCAGATGGTATTAGAGTTGATCCAAGTAAAATTGAAGCTATTTTGAATTGGAGTCCACCAAAGTCTGTGACTGAAGTTAGAAGTTTTTTGGGTTTGGCAGGCTATTATCGACGCTTTGTGAAAGGTTTTTCTTTGATAGCCACTCCATTCACCCGATTGCTTCGGAAAGGATTTAGATTTGTGTGGACAGATCAGTGTCAATCTAGTTTTGAGCAGTTGAAAGAAATGCTGACACAAGCACCTGTCCTTACATTACCTGTGGAAGATAAACCATATGCGATTTACAGTGATGCTTCACATAGTGGTTTAGGGTGTGTTTTGATGCAAGAGGGTAAAGTTATAGCTTATGCTTCCCGGCAGTTGAAGCCGCATGAGCTTAACTATCCGACTCATGATTTGGAGTTGGCAGCTATAGTGTTTACTTTGAAGATTTGGCGCCACTATTTGTATGGGGAGAAATGCTTTATCTACACAGATCACAAAAGTTTGAAATATTTGGGTGTTCAGAAGGAGCTGAATCTTAGGCAAAGACGATGGTTAGAACTGATTAAAGACTACGACTGTTTGATTGATTATCATCCAGGTAAGGCAAATGTTGTTGCTGATGCCTTAAGTCAGAAATATTTAGCAGGTTTGGCTGTGTATTCGCTCTCGTTGCTTGTTGAGTTGAGAGCGTTACATGCTAGTTTTGAAGTATGTAATGATGGTGCATTGTTGGCTCAGCTGCAGTTGAGACCAGTATTGTTGGATCAGATAAAGGAGGCTCAATTGGCGGATGAGAAAATTCAAAAGATTGTATCAGATTGTCGAAATGGAGAGAGCCGAGGTTTTCATGTGAAGAGTGAAGGTAGTCTTTGGTTCAAGGATAGGTTGTGTGTTTCTGATGATGATAGTTTGAAAAGGGTCATTTTGGAAGAAGCACATCAATCGGTTTTTGCTATGCACCCGGGTAGTACAAAGATGTACCATGATTTAAGAAAGCACTATTGGTGGTCTGGTATGAAGAGAGACATAGCGGAATTTGTGTCCAAATGTCTCACTTGTTAGAGGGTGAAAGCTGAGCATCAAGTTCGAACAGGGTTGCTTCAACCTTTAGCAGTGCCTGAATGGAAATGGGAAAGGGTGACAATGGATTTTGTATCAGGGTTGCCTTTGACTCAGAAAAAGCATGATGCTATTTGGGTGATAGTGGATCGGTTAACAAAGACAGCTCATTTTCTTTCGGTTCGGATGGATTATTCTCTTGAGAAGTTAGTTGAACTGTATATCCATGAGATTGTGAAGTTGCATGGAGTCCCGATTTCTTTAGTGTCTGATAGAGATCCCCGGTTCACTTCAAGGTTCTGGAAGAGTTTACATGGGGCTATGGGTTCTCGATTGCACTTTAGTACTGCATTTCATCCACAGACAGATGGGCAGTCAGAGAGAGTGGTACATATTATTGAGGATATGTTGAGAAGCTGTGTCATTGATTTTTCTGGAAGTTGGGACAGATTTTTACCACTTGTGGAATTTGCTTACAACAATAGTCATCAATCCAGCATTGGTATGGCACCATTTAAGGCATTGTATGGTAGAAGATACAGAACGCCTTTATGTTGGAATGAACTTGGAGAAGGCAAACTAATTGGTCCTGACTTGGTTATAGAAACTGAAGAAAAAGTGAAGATGATTCGGAGTAGATTGAAAGCAGCTTCAGATTGACAGAAATCCTATTCAGATTTGAAGAGGAGAGACATTGAGTATAATGTGGGAGATAAGGTATTTTTGAAAGTGTCTCCTTGGAAGAAAATTTTCAGATTTGGTCGGATAGGAAAGCTGAGTCCTCGTTTTATTGGACCATATGAAGTTTTGGAGAAAATTGGACCAGTTGCTTATCGTCTTGCTTTGCCGCCGGAATTGGATAGAATCAATAATGTCTTTCATGTTTCTATGTTGAGGAGATATAGATCGGATCCATCTCATATCTTGCCAGTTGAATCCATTGAAGTGAGTTCGGATCTGACATTTGAAGAAGAACCAGCTGCTATTTTGGCACATGAAGTGAAAGAATTAAGAAATAAGAAAGTGCCATTGGTGAAGGTTCTATGGAAGAGTCATGGGAGAGAAGAGGCAACCTGGGAAAGTGAGCAAGCAATGCAAGATCAGTATCCTCAATTGTTTCAGAGATAACACCAGGTAATTTCGAGGACGAAATTTCTTTTTAGAGGGGGAGAATTGTAATATCCATAAGTATACCCTAGATGTTTTGGCTTTATTGTTGTTTAAATTGGATTTAATGTATATATTTCTTTGGAAAGAGAAAAGGTTGTTAAAGAGAGTGTATATGTTGTGTATATTAGAATATATACAACATATACCCAAGTCAAAGTCAAAGAAGATAGTGGAAGAAGATATTTATGTGTTTGATTTAATGATTTATTAATAAAGAATTATTTGAGTGGAAGAGATTAATTGGATTAGTTTAATATTATAATTGCTTGGATAAGAGGGTTTTAAGGAAAATTGACTTTGTGTTTTCTCTTTCTTCTTTCTTTTCTTCCTTGCCGTGGCTCCCTTTCTTTTCCTTCCTTTGCTTTGTTTTGGCCGGCTAACAAAGAGACAAGAGAACAAAGGAGAGATTTGAACCTCTAAACTCAAGATCTAAGGAAGATTTCAAGAGATCAAGTTGATAAGTTAATAGTTTCTTCATCCTTGGTAAGTTCTTCACTTGACTCTTTGATTTCTTTGAGTTTTTGAGTTGAGTTTGTGGATGGTATGTGATTATGTTTGATTAAGATGGGTTTAAGAGTGTTTGGGTAAACTTATTTCTGGTTTTGGGGATGGTTTGAAAGAAAGAGTAAGTGGTTGGAAGTGAATGTATTGAGGTTGTGTTTTAGGTTTGTGTTGATGACTTTGATTTGTGTTGGAAGTATGTTTTTAGTTGTTTTGGTGTTTCTTGTAAGTTTGTTATGGTTTTTGAGTATGTTGAGATGAGTTTGGTTGAAGTGGATTTTGGTGAAAGGAAGTGTTTTGTTGGTTGTGTTGTTGTTTTGGCCGGAATCTAGATTTTTGGCCTGACACGCCCATGGGCACGTCTAGGATTTTGGGCGTGTCGATGGTTATGTGTTTTGGATGGGTGTCACGAGCAGTGACACGCCCATGACACTGAGCGTGTCATAGCTTCCGTGTGGCAGTAGGATTGACACGTCCAGTAACACGCCCGTGTTATTAAGCGTGTCATAGCCACTGTGTTTTTGGGGAATTGACACGGCCATGAGCACGCTCATGATGTTGGACGTGTCAATGTTGTTGAGAGGCAGAATGTATTACACGCCCAGTGACACGCCCGTGTTGTTGAGCGTGTAAAAGCTTCTGTGTTCTGGAGTTAGGGCACGGTCAGGGACACGCCCGTGTTGTTGAGTGTGTCAAGTTTAGAGTTTGCCCTAGTTGGTTCTTAGCCTTATGATCTTATCTGAGTTTCATCTTCCTTTTGGAATAGGTTGTGAAGAAGGTGAATTACCATAATTCGAGTAGTGAAAGATTATTGGAAGAAGAAGTGTTTATTATTGTGTGGGTTGCATTTAAGGTAAGTATAAACTTTGTATTGTTGCATCCATCCATTTGATATTGCATTCTTGATATTTTTGAATAATGTGATATTTTGCACATTGTGAATCTTGTGGAATGTAGTGTACTATATGTATGTTGATGAATTGTCTTGATATGAATTGTCTTGATAGCCAATCCATACCTAAGATCACATCATATTCCTTAAATGGCATCTCAATCAAATCTCCAAGGAACTCCTCACCCTGCACCCTCACTGCACTATCCCGGTGCACTTTACTAACAATCACACTATGCCCTAACAGATTTGTCACCAACACATCAAATCCCAGGGACTCAGCATGCACATCAAATACAGGCAAAACAGATGCACTAATATATGAATGCGTGGAACCCGGATCAATAAAAGCAAGTACTAGAGTATTAAATAAAGAAAAAGTACCAGTTATGACTGCCGATGCATCAGGCTGCCTCTGCATAACATACATCCTCTGGGAAGAACCAACCTCCTCTGGTCTACTCTCCCTGGAGGTAGCACCTCCTCTAGAACTGTACCCCGGTCTACCTCCTCGGCTGACACCTCTGCCTCCTCGGCCTCCCCTCGCACTAGGTCGAGAAGCTGCTGTATCAACTGACATCTGCTCTTGCCTCTCAGGGCAATCTCTCACAAAGTGATCAGGTGACCCACACCTGAAACATACCCCTGCAACACCAGCCTTCCAACAAGGACCACCATGCAGCCTACCACAATGGATGCAGATGGGTAAGGTGGATCTCTGAACCAGAGGGGTCGGAGCACTCGCCACTGAAGCCGCAGGTCTAAATCTCTGCCTCTATAACTGCACTGACCTACCCGCTGGTCTCTGGCTCCTACTACTCCGAGGAACAAAACTTCCTCTACCCCTCTTCGCAGAAGAAGACCCTGCCTCGAACTGGGGCCTTCTAACCCTAACCTCTTCTTCTGAAGCAACCGCAATACCCTGAGCTCGCTCTACACTTCGAGCTGCTGCCACAAGCTGTGAAAAATCCTGATATCTGGATCCAGCCACTAAGCACATGATCGAGGGCCTCAATCCCTCCTCAAATCGTCGACATCTATCAATCTCATCAGCAATGATACCCCCAGCATACTGACTTAATCGAATAAACTCAACCTCATATTCAGTTACAGTCCGGTGATCTTGCTTCAAATCTAGAAACTCTCTTTTCTTCCCATCTTTATACTCCCTTGGAGTATACTTCAATTCAAACTCCCTCAGAAAATCTGTATAGGATAAGGTAGGTGGATCATCCATAGAATGGGGCACTGTCTTCCACCAACTATATGCATCCTTCTGCAACAAGGATCTTGCATAATCAAACTTTTCCTTTGGAGTGGCTTGCAACTGAACAAATATTCTCTGTACTTTGTCTAACCACTGCTCAGCCACTGCTGGATCAGTAGTACCAAGGAAATCCTCCGCTCCATACTTCCTTAGTTTGTCATAATGCCTCACAGATACCAAAGGCTGAGGGGGTGGTGGCACTGGTTGCACTGGTGCTTGCCTCATAACTTCTATCATATGTCTAAACCAGGCTGGCGGAACCTCCTCTCCAGCTGGTCTACCCGACACCGAAGCAGGTGCCTCCTCAACACTATCAACCCTAGCTCCATCATCAGGAGCAACGCTCTCCTCACTACCCTCAACTGACTGTCTCAAATGAGGATCCATCAACACCTAACACTACAAACACAAAAAAGGACACACCTTATTAAAGATCAGAGATTGCCAATCCCAAACATGTATTTTATTTCAAAACCAACTTTTTAAGTAAAAATATTCTTTTTATTACATTTTACCTAGGTTGAGAATCTCAAACCTAGGCTCTGATACCAAAACAACTGTAACACCCCCATATCCAATGCACACATACTACAACCACCACAATGTAGCATAAGTGCACCAAACATAAGGATGCTACGGTTTTCTTAACATTCAAAACACTTTAAAACTTGATACAATAGCCTTATCATTATACATTATAGAAAAGTAGATCATTTATTTATAAAACAAAACATATTAGTTATATATATATACATTTAAATATTACACAGCGGAAGTTATATAATATGTACATATTTACATATTAAACATTTCTTTACAAAATATAAAGAAGTATACATGATTGGCAAGTCTGCTCTGATCTTTAAACTCCCAAAATGAATTCTTCAAGGTCTACTCTCACTTGGTCTTGATGAACTCTCGGGTTCAACTCTATCAACTCTATTACCTGCGCGATTAAACACTATCGCGCTAAGCCAACGGCTTAGTAAGATAATCATGCTAATGATATGACTTAGTGTAATGCAATGTTATTTCTCAATCCATATTATACATATAACATCATATATGCAAACTAACAACACACTTTCACATTACATATCATATTTCAATATCTTTTCATATACCTCATTAGTATTCATTTAACCATTCATAATCAACACTAAACAAAGACAAGCATGGGCCCAAGACACACTAATATGCCATTCAATTTTCAGAGTTAATGCTTTGGTTTTGTTATCACATTTATCAATATCATATACCCAACTAGGCTTCAAGGATTAAGTTCAACCAAGCTTCAAGGGGAGCAAAGCATGCTAAGCTTCTACCCAACTTGGCTTCAAGAACTAACCCAACCTAGCTTCAAGGGTGGTAACATCTCAATTAGGCTTCAAGGATTCAATCCAACCTAACTTCAAGAGATTATTACACTTATTAGGCATGCCACCAACAACCAACTCTGAAAATGGAATAACACATTAGCCACACAATTCATTTATTATTCAATTATCATTTTCATTTTCAAATCTCATTATCAACTAGGCAAACATGCCTCATTTCTTACAATTGAACCATCATAGCCAATCACAATGGCTTTATAGCATTTCCTATCTCAATTCATATTGTGCATAAAGCATTATTGGTATCACATTTCAAAGTACATTATTCATAAAACACATCACCATTCACAAGCCTCACAATACACAATACATAACCTTTTTCATGTAATATCATATGCATTATCAATTCCATATCATCTCACATTTCATGATTCAACAATGATGTTAGACAAATGATCTCTATTTTGATCCTTGACAACTCAAATGGATGATCTATTTAACATGTATTTGAGAATCTTGTTGTAGGATTAGATTGCTTCCAATAAGGTGAACAGAACCTTTCTAGCGGTCGCACCTCACCTGAATACGACCGCGCCATACAATTACAAGATAAAACCTTATTACAGTAGGTTTTGCGGCCAGAAGCCCGACCTAAGTCGCGACCGCACTTCACAATCAAAAGATGAAACCTTAATACAGTAGGTTTCGCGGCCAGAAGCCCGACCTAAGTCGCGACCGCACATGAAGAATAGCGACCGTCCCAAATTACGTGTCTCTCATGCATAACCCTAAATGTAGCCAAATCTCTTTTGGTTAACTTAAAACACATTGTACACAACCTAACCTCATTCAAATGGACATAATTAACATCATTAGCAATTATTTTGCATGCTCATCACAATATTTTCATCACCAACATTCATTAACAATACATTTGATACCTTATCACATTTACAAACAAAAGTGTTTTAAGATTAAACAATATATGCATGTTTGTAACCATATAGTTTGTACTTACTTTTAGCACCAATTATACATCTCTAAACACTTTCTTTTCTCCAAGAATTCTTCACTTCTCAACTTAGAGCAAATCACTTTCTTCCAAAACCTAATCCAAAATAACACAATATAATTTATCACTTACCATTTCCAAAACCCTAAACCAACATCACTCTTAACTTATCATCTTCAAATCCAAAACCAACACCACAACCAATTAAATCCAACATATAACAATCAATACAACCCCACTTTAAAATCCACAATCAACTCACAAACAACTTAAATAACTTAAAAGAATCATGAGAAACTTACCAAATATAGTGAATCTTCTTGGATTTCCACTTAACCACTTAGAACTTCTTCAATTTGAGCTCAAAATTTCATCAAACCTTTACTTTCTCTCATGTTCTTTAGGTTGGCCGGCCACACGTGAAAAGAAGAGAGAAAATTGATCAAAATAAAAGTCAAACTCTCTATTAATCTCCACCACACAATTTCAAAAGAAGAATTACCAAAATGCCCTCTTTAACATAGTTAAACTTCTTTTCATTATGCATGCCCTTTATAGTAATTTCAATAACAACCAAAAATATCTTCTTCCACTTAACCATCACCTTGACTCTTCATTTGACCAATTTATATGTTATATATATCATCATATACACAACATATAAACTTGTCTCTAAACCCTATTTCTTCCCAAAACACATATATACATATACTTTTCTTTTCTCAATTTAAACCAACAACAACAACAACAACATACAAAACTTCTAGGGCATGCATAGGGATATTACAAAAGGGGTGAATCATCTGGAGGCCAATAATGAAATGGTCAGTCAAATAGCTGAATTGACAAGGCAGGTTCAGATGCTAAACATGAAGAACAATATTTCTTCATCTACTCAGGAAGTGTGTGGAATCTGTGGGACATTTGGGCATGGAGCAAATATATGCCCTTCTGCATATGAGTCTTTTGGGAATGAAGCTGAGCAAGTTAATGCTATGGGGGGATTTCAACCAAGAGCCAGGAATGATCCTTACTCCAACACTTACAATCCTGGTTGGAGGAGTCACCCCAATTTTTCCTGGACAACAAATAATGCTCAACAGCCTTTCCATTTGCTCCAGAGACAGTACCAACAGCAAGGCCAATCCTCAAATCAAGGTCAGCCTAAGAGAGAGAGTTTGGAGGAAAGTTTACAGGCTTTTATTCAAGTCAGTGCTAAAAATCAGGAGATGAACAACAAGAGGCTGGATTCCTTGGAGGCATCTTTTAAGAAGGTGGAGACCCAAGTGGGGCAACTTGCTCAACAGATGCAGATTCAATAAAAGGGGAAGTTCCCAAGTCAACCTGAACAGGCACAATCAGTGACTGTTCTTAGGAGTGGCAAGGTAATTAATAATAATGTTGAAAATAATTCTGTGAATGCAGGTGAGCAAGAAAATAAAAAGGAAGGAGACCTAGAGAACAAAGGTGCTGAAGAAAGATCAATGGAGAAGTCCCCTACAGTAGATTTGCACAAGGCAAGCAATCCATACCGGCCACCTATACCATTCCCCAGCAGGTTGAAGGATGATAAAAAAAGATAAGCAATTTTCAGATATCTTCAACATGTTTTCTAAGGTAAGTATCAACTTACCCTTACTTGAAGCAATTAAGAACATGCCGGCTTATGCTAAATTCTTCAAAGAACTGAATACCAAGAAAAAGAGGTATGAGCCGAATGAAAATGTGATAGTTTCTGAGGTAGCTAGTGCTGTTTTGCAGCATAAACTACCTCCTAAGCTAAAGGATCCTGGAAGTTTTATTATTCAAATTACTATGGGGAATGGAAAAAGTACTGATGGCATGTGTGATTTAGGAGCTAGTGTGAATTTAATGCCTTATTCTGTTTATCTTGAGTTAGAACTAGGAGAACTTAAACCAACAAAAATGGTGTTGCAATTAGCTGATAGATCTCTTAGATTCCCGAAAGGGGTTATAGAAGATGTGTTAGTTAAGGTTGGAGGGTTAATAGTACCTGTGGATTTCATTGTTCTTGACATGGAAGTAAGTAACTCTTCACCATCTGCACACACCATTCTGCTGGGTAGGCCTTTTATAGCAACTACCAACACTTTGATAGATCTTAAAAATGTTAAATTATCAATGACTGTTTTGGGACAAACTGTGGAATTTTCTATTTTTAACACTTCTCTTATTCCTACAACTGCTTTATATGAGGATTGTTCTTTCATTGATTGTGTTGATGCAGTTGTTTCAGATGTTTTCTTGCAGACAGGTTCCTCTGATAAAATGGAGCTGGCATTGACCTTAGATAGTGATTTGGAAATTTTTGATGCAGAAATAGGCAGTTGTCTTGAGACCTTAGGAAGTGCTGAAATAGAGGAGCTTAAGGAGGACCCAGTTTGTGAGCTTCCCTCCATTCAAAAAGAAGAGAAGAACCCCTCACTAGAGTTAGAGCTGAAAAAGTTACCTAAGAACCTGAAATATGTGTTTTTAGGAGATCACAACACTTTACCTGTGATAATATCTAGTGAACTTAGTGAAGGGGAGGGGATGAGGTTGGTGAGTGAGCTTAAAAGATTAAAGAGAGCAATAGGATGGGGATTGAATGACATCAAGGGTATTAGCCCTTCCATGTGCATGCATAGAATCACTTTAGAAGAAGAAGCTAAACCCGTGAGGGAGACTCAAAGGCGCCTTAACCCAAATATGAGTGAAGTGGTTAAGAAGGAAGTGCTCAAATTGCTGGATGAAGGAGTAATTTATCCAATTGCTAATAGTGAGTGGGTGAGCCCAGTACATGTAGTTCCTAAGAAATCTGGAATCACTGTGGTGAAAAATGAGAATAATGAATTGGTTCCTACTAGGAATACTACTGGGTGGAGAATGTGCATCGATTATAGGAAGTTGAACAATGCTAGAAAGAAAGATCATTTCCCTCTTCCTTTTATTGATCAGATGTTAGATAAACTTTCTGGAAACTCACATTAATTTTTTCTGGATGGCCTTTTAGGTTACTATCAGGTGCCAATATCTCCAGAGAATCAGTCCAAGACAACCTTTACTTGCCCTTTTGGGACTTATGCATTTCGACGTATGCCCTTTGGCTTGCGCAATGCACCTGCAACTTTTCAGAGATGCATGATGTCTGTCTTCTCTGACATGATAGATGATTTTATTGAGGTATTTATGGATGATTTTTCTATTTTTGGTAATTCTTTTGATAATTGCCTCAATAAACTTGTTCGTGTGCTTGAGAGATGCATTGAATGTAACCTCACTTTAAGTTGGGAAAAGAGTCATTTTATGGTTACCCAGGGCATTGTTTTAGGTCATGTGGTATCAAGTAAAGGGATTGAGGTGGATAAGGCTAAAGTTGAATTGATTGCTAAATTACCCCCACCTACCTCTGTTAAGAGAATAAGAAGTTTCCTAGGGCATGCAGGATTTTACAGGAGGTTTATTAAGGATTTTTTCAAAATAAGCCAACCATTGTGCCATTTGCTAGGGAAAGATGTTCCATTTGAATTTACAGCACAATGCATGCAGGCTTTTAATTCCCTTAAAGAAAAATTGACTAGTGCACCAGTGATAGTAGCTCCTGTTTGGTCTTTACCTTTTGAAATCATGTGTGATGCCTCTAATCATGCAGTAGGAGCTGTTCTTGGGCAAAGGGTTGATAAATACTTGAGAGTAATATATTATGCCAGTTTGACCCTGAATAGTGCACAAATGAATTACACCACAACTGAAAAGGAAATGTTAGCTGTTGTTTTTGCTTTAGACAAATTTAGAGCATATTTAATTGGGTCAAAAATTATTGTGCATTCTGATCATGCAGCTCTTAAATATCTGTTAACAAAACAACATGCTAAATCGCGCCTAATTAGATGGGTGTTGTTATTGCAAGAGTTCGATTTCCAAATCAAGGATACTAAGGGTAGTGAGAATGTTGTTGCTGATCATTTATCCAGATTACCCTTCTTTAGTGAAAATCTTGCATCTGATAGCACTCATAAAAATTTAGAAGAATTTCCTGATGAGCATTTGTTTGTGGTAATTAATGCACCTTGGTTTGCAGATATTGCTAACTATCTTGCTTGTGGAATTTTGTGATCTAACATGTCCTTTTAGGAAAAGAAAAGGTTTCTACACTTGAGTAAGTTTTATTTTTGGGATGAACCTTATCTATTCCGGATATGCAAAGATGAGATAGTTCGCAGGTGTGTATCTGAGGAAGAACAACTGAGTGTTCTTCAATTTTGTCATGACCTTCACTGTGGGGGTCATTTTGGAGGAAGAAAGACTGCGGAAAAGGTGCTTCAAAGTGGTTTTTACTGGCCTACCTTATTTAAAGATGCTCAAGAGTATTGTAAGCACTGTGATCGTTGCCAAAGAGTAGGTAACATTGGGAGGAGGAATGAAATGCCCCTTCAATCATATATTGTTATTGAACTGTTTGATGTGTGGGGAATAGACTTCATGGGTCCTTTCCCCAAGTCTTTTGGATATGAGTATATTTTAGTTGCTGTTGATTATGTTTCCAAATGGGTGGAGGCAATTCCCACCCGTACTAATGATGCTAATGTAGTTGTTAAATTTGTGAAGGAAAATATTCTTAGCAGATTTGGTACGCCAAGGGTGATAGTCAGTGATGGGGGGAGCCATTTTTGCAACACGCTTTTTGAGAAGTTAATGCACAAATCTGGTGTTAAGCACAAGGTGGCAACCCCATATCATCCACAGACTTCTGGACAAGTGGAAACATCCAACAAGCAGATTAAGGGAATTTTAGAGAAAACAGTCAACACATCAAGGAAGGATTGGGCAAACAGATTGCATGATGCACTATGGGCTTATCGGACTGCTTTCAAGACTCCTCTTGGTATGAGTCCATACCGATTGGTGTTTGGAAAAGCTTGTCACTTACCAGTGGAGTTGGAGCACAGAGCATATTGGGCAATCAAGACTCTGAATTTGGACTTAGACAAAGCGAAGAGAGAACGATTTTTGCAAATTTCAGAGTTAGATGAGCTGAGAAATGAGGCGTATGAGAGCTCGAGAATTTACAAGGATCGCACTAAAGCACTTCATGACAGAATTATAGTGCGAAAGACATTGAGTCCAGGTATGAAAGTTTTACTTTTTAACTCACGACTCTGTCTTTTTCTAGGTAAACTCAAGTCTCGATGGAGTGGGCCTTTCGAGATACCTCAGGTGTATCCTTCTGGTGCCATAGAATTACTTAACTCTCAAATAAGTGAGACTTTTAAAGTTAATGGATAGAGAGTTAAGCCATACAATGAAGGATTTCAGGAAGTGAGGGTCATTGATAGCACTTTGATTCATGATCCCTAGGCCTTGCATGATGTCCAGCTATATGACATTAAAGAAGCGCTAAATGGGAGGCAACCCATCGGTTTGCATTTATTTTTCATAGTTGTAATTTTAAATTTAGCAAGTTTTGATTTTATGTTTAGTCTAAATAAATGGAATTGGTGCTTTGATCGATTTTTCTTTATTTTGTGTTTCAGGGTGTTTGAAGAAGAAGGTTTGCAAAATCTTTAAGAATTAAATAAAAAAAAGTTAAAAGTTAATAAAAGGCAGTAGGTGACACGGCCAAAGGACTTGGCCGTGTCCCTTGGCCGTGTCACACACTGGACAAAGCCACGCTTCATCAAATTTCTTTCGTTTTTGCAAATTTTTATACAGAAGAGGACACACCCATGGGACACGGCCAAGTCACTGGCCGTGTCCTTCCAAGAGTATCAGACACGGCCGTGTCACCTTGACTTGGCCGTGTCTCTTCACTTTCACACACCAGACACGGCCAAGATCACCTAAACACGGCCGTGTCCCTCATTTTTACACTTTAAAAAACCCGATTTTGCCCAGTTTCTTTCCATTAGATCCCTAATTTCCTGTTCTTCGTCTCTCTCGCTCTCTCACTCTCTGTATCGCAAAATTCATAGCTTGTGATTCAAAACTCCAAATCTTCCTTTAAACATCAAATTTCTTCACCAAAACTAGAGATAATCACTTAAAACTTCTTCTTTGCTCATATAATTTTGATTTGATCAAGTTTTGGTTTGAATTTTCAGATTTCTAAGGATGCCGAGAACTAAGATTGTGTCACACCGCAAGACGAAGAAGTCTACAGCCGAAGGAGCTTCTTCCTCTTCATCATCTTTATCTTTGAAGAGAGCAAGTCTTTTGGCTCGGGGTTTTTTCCCGACAAGGTATGTTAACGATAAATCTCTTGATGCCTTGCAAATTAGGACTAATTTTGATCGATATATGCAATTTCTTGGATGGGAAACTCTAGTCACCTTGAGACCTTTGCAGTTTGAGGAACTTACTTTAGAATTTTTGACATCTCTCAAGGTTGAAAGAGATTATAAGAAAATCTGCACTGGAATGATGTTTAAATTGCTGGGTAAATCATATGTGCTTAATATTGACCAGTTAAATGATATATATGGTTTTCATCAACATGGGGAAAGGTCAGTACCCAAAGAATTTAAACAACAATTTGCTTGGGGAGCTTTAGGCTCAGGTACTTATGTGGCCAAATCGGCCAAAGCATCTAAATTAAGAAATTCCGCTTTGAGGTATTTGCATAGGTTTATGGCTTGCGGATTCTTTGCTCGGAAGGAGAGCCCGGGTGTGGTTGAAGTGAGTGAATTATTTTTCCTGGATTGTGCTTTCAATGCAATGCATGTTAGTGCCGGCTATTGGTTAGCCGATATATTTGATACTGTGGCTAATAAAAGAAAGGGGGCAATTTGTGTTGGGGGGTTGGTTACCACATTAGCAGTAGCCCTTGTTGAGGATTTTGACCCGAGTACTAGTCGCATGACTAGAATTTTGGGTAATGACTCTTTGGATTTAGCTACACTTGAGAAGATGCACATGGTGGTGCATAGGAGAGGGACTTATGTGATGCCTTCAGCTGAGCCTGCAGCACCGGGGGACAGGCAGAAGAGAGCACGGGTCCAAGAGGAGTCCTACTCGGATTCTCTTGACCTAGATGAGGATGCTCCAGTTTCGGAAAGTTAAGAGGTACTTATGAGGATTGAGGCCCTGGAGGGCAAAGTGGATCGACTGGATAGCAAGGTGGACCGTAACCATACTGAGGTCTTGCAGCAGTTGGAACAGATTAATAGCATCCTTGTGAAGATCTTGAGTCTCCATCCCTCAGCTACATCATCTTCACTCCAGCCTTTTCCATAGATTTTGAGTTCCTTGTTTTATTTTGTTTAGTGTATTTTTGTTTTTATTTTTCGTTTTTGTTTTCATGTTAACGTTTTTATATTTGGATATTTTATTTTTATATATTGTACTTTTGTTTTTGAACTTTTGTGTTTATGATGGAAAGCTAGGGTTTTGCCTCACCAGGTACGATGGAAGACAGGTTGTCCTTTAACTCTTTTTATTTATTATTCTTGTTTTACATTGAGGGCAATGTAAACTTTAAGTGTGGGGTACTCTTTAAGCTTTCCTTTAATTTTTGTTTTGTTTTGCTTATTGTGTCTGTTGTGCATGGCATAATTGTTGAAATCTTATTGATCTTTTCTTTGATTCTAGCATTATAGTTGAGACTTTAGTATCGGCATAGAAATGAGCTTTTGAATTCATTCAGGATCAATTTTCACATTCTGCAATTCATGACATATAAATCTTGGTGAACCCACCTGTGTGAGTTTTGAGCCTCATAATTTTGATATTATTGTCAATTGATTTTCTTTTCTTAAGTGTGCACCTTCATGATTTTGCATCTCTAGAGTTTGCTTTTGCATACTAATTGAACTCACATTATGATTTAATCTCAAGTTTTAAAATGATGAAGGCAAATTAGGTTAGCCCTTTAGCTTAAAAAGACTTCCCTTAATATTGATTTCCTTAGTGAGCCAAGTTGAACCATTGACCTTTTCTTGTTTGATCAACACAATTCTCAACTTAACATGTTCTTATTATCATCATACCTATGCATTAAGGAATGGAGTTTTTATGTTTTGACAATTGGGTAGTTTATTTCAAAGTGTGGAGTAAGTAAGTAAAAAAAAAATGGTATTGCTATTTGGGGTTAAAAATGCATACCTTGCACATTGTGTTGGATTAAGAGTTGATTATTCTTTTCCTCTACATGTTAAGCTAGATGATATATGCAATGTTATACTTTGTATATATATGTATTAAAAAATAAAAAAATAAAAAAATTATTATATATAATAAAAGAAAAAGAAAAAGAGAAAATTAAAAAAAGAGAGAGATATATATATACTAAAGTCAAATATGTTCTAGCATTGGTTATCAAAAGAGGAATGTCGACTTATGCATTTTTTTTCTTGATTATGCAAGTATGTGAGGTAGCAAGGGTTGGTAAGTATGCTATTTGAAGAAGTTATGAGTTTCCTTAGCAAGAGTAGTGTCTAATATAGATACTCCATTTCTTGATGCTCTAGCTTAAATGTCTTTTCTCACACCTTCACCTTAGCCCCATTGCATCCAAATAAAAGACCTTTGGATTATTTCTTGAGACAATCAGTGAGGGAGATTGGATAATTAAGCAAGTTTATGGTAGTATGCAGTCATGAGTGGTTTGAGTGATTAACCTGTGAAATCGAGTGAAACACTTAGATGAGAGATAAGATTTGTATGTCTGGATTAATGAATGAGTTAAGAAAATCTTGATTGAAAGTAATTGCAATTATTTATGTCTGACTCTTAAAGTATTTCATCTTATATGTTGGAATTATGGTTAAGGTTGTTTGAGTTTTTAATTTATGCCATGTGAATTTGCTTGAGGACAAGCAAAGTTTTAAGTGTGGGGTAGTTGTTTTATTAGTTTTTGTTATAGATTTGTGTCTTGTTTATTATGATAATTATTGTTTTATTTA
Organism: Garcia nutans; assembly: GCA_947685225.1. NCBI lineage: Eukaryota > Viridiplantae > Streptophyta > Magnoliopsida > Malpighiales > Euphorbiaceae > Garcia > Garcia nutans. Next base: position 22,351,223 of record CANTUV010000005.1, read on the forward strand.
GGTATTTTGTTAGTTTTTATCAGTTTGTTTTGTGTTTTTATTAATTTTGGTATTTTAGTTTATTTTAGTGTTTATGTTATTTTTAATCTAGTTTTTAGTATGTGTTTATGTTTTGTTGGTTATTGTCTATTTATTTCTTGTTTAAAGTTTTGTTGCAAGTATTGTGTTAGGTTAAAAAAGGCAAGGAAACAAATTAAAGGAGAAAGGGGCAGTGGCTGACACAGGCAGAGGACACGGCCAAGTCACTGGCCGTGTCCCATACCAAGTTAAAAAGGAAGAGCAAGTCCCAGTAGCAGACACAAGCAAGGGACACGGCCAAGTTAGTGGCCGTGTCCCTCCAATGAAGCCCAGACACGGCCAAGTCACCTTCACTTGGCCGTGTCTCACTTAGTTCCAAAGCAAAAGAGAATTACATCTTCACAGAAGCAAACACAGGCAAGGGACACGGCCAAGTCAGTGGCCGTGTCCCTCCAAAATAGTCCAACACGGCCAAGTCAAACTTCAACTGGCCGTGTCACTCAATCCAAGAAGAAAAGAAGGAATTCTGAGACAGAAGCGGACACATGCAAGGGACACGGCCAAGTCACTGGCCGTGTCCCTCCAAAGAGCACTCACACGGCCAAGTCACATGCAACTTGGCCATGTCTCTCATGAACCAAAGTCGTAGCGAGTTTTTAAAGCGGACGATTCATATAAAAAGAAAAGAGAAGCTAGGGTTTGGGACGGTTGAGATTTTGAGAGCTGATTTAGCCGTCAAGAGTGAAGTTAGGGTTTGAACATTTGTTTTCTTTGATTTTGATTTCACTTTGGATTAAACTAGCCTAGATTAGATTGTTCTAGCCATTGATACATGCTTCTTGCAAGATTTGAACAAGAGATTCTTCAGAAGCTTCAAGGAGTTTGTAACTTGGTTTTGTTCTCGAACTTATTCTCTTTATTTTCATTGAAATTGTATTAATGGATATTATCATGTCTAATTTGATTTCTTTGAACATTAATGAGATGAGTATGTTTGATAGCATGATGAACTAATTTGATCTAGTCTAGGGTTTGTATGGATCTGCTATGATTGTATGAATTGGTTATTCTCTTAGCTAATAATTTCTTTAGCCTTGATTGAGTGAAATATTGTTAATATATAATTGATTGGCCACCAATTATGTGTTTTAGGTATTAGATGATGGATTGAGAGATGAAGTCTAATGCTGGAACAATTCAATTAAGGACTTAGGTGAGTTAGAGATATAACCTATTAAAAAGATTATTTCAATTATAACAAGATTAGTTGAAAGAGGTTTGAATGCGAGAGCTTATTTCCTTGACTTGATTAATTGAGTTGTTTGAGATTTAATCTTTGAAATTAAATTAGTTAAGAGGAATAACCGTTCATACATATAAGTAGTAGAGAAGTGCAAACCCTAGACCCTTCTTATCAAGTGAATCAAAACATCAATTCTAGTTTACTTTTATTCGTTTTAAACTTCAATCAATCTTCTTCATTATTTAGCCATTTAAATTTCTTTAATTACTTGTTATTTATAATCTGATAATCAATTAGGCACTTTAGCTTCCTTGTGGGGCGATCACCTTTGCTACAGCTACCTCGTATACTTGCGAGTGACGCTTTGTGGTATAGTTAATTCGAGCGCAACACTCATAAGGTGCCATTCTAATACTAGATTGATAACTGTTGTTGTAAGCAAATTCCATCAATCGCAAGAATTTGTCCCAACTTCCAGAGAAATCAATGATACAGCTTCTCAACATGTCCTCTAAAATCTGTATCACTCTCTCTGACTGCCCATCTATCTGCAGATGAAAAGCAGTGCTAAAGTGCAATCAAGAACCCAAAGCAGCATGCAAACTCTTCCAAAACCTTGAAGTAAACCGAGGATCTCGATCAGACACTAAAGAAATTGGGACTTCATGCAATCTCACTATCTCACTGATATACAGCTCAGCCAACTTCTCAAGAGAATAGTCCATCCGAACTGGAAGAAAATGAGCTGCCTTCGTCAACCGATCAACAATCACCCAAATTGCATCATGCTTCTTCTGAGTCAACGGCAAACCAGTCACAAAATCCATTGTTACACGCTCCCACTTCCATTCAGGCACTGATAAAGGTTGAAACAACCCTGTTGGAACTTGGTTCTCGGCCTTCACTCTCTGACAAGTGAGACACTTGGATACAAACTCCGCTAAATCCCTCTTCATACCTGACCACCAATAATGTTGCTTTGAATCATGATACATCTTGGTACTCCCAGGGTACATAGCAAAAGCCGACTGATGTGCTTCCTCTAAAATAATCTTTCTCAATCTTGCATCATTAGGAACACACAATCTATCTTTAAACTAAAGGCTTCCATCATCTCTCACAAGAAAATCTCGACTCTCTCCTTTTTGGCATTCTGACACAACTTTCTGAATTTTCTCATCAGCCAATTGAGCCTCTTTAATCTGATCCAACAACACCGGTCTCAACTGTAACTGAGCCAACAACGCACCATCATCACATGATTCAAAACTAGCATGCAACGCTCTCAACTCAACAAGCAACGAGAGCGAATAAGCAGTCAAACCTGCCAAAGACTTTCGACTCAAGGCATCAGCAATAACATATGCCTTACTAGGATGATAATCAATCAAATAGTCATAGTCTTTGATCAACTCCAACCACCGTCTCTGCCAAAGATTCAGCTCTCTCTGAACACCCAAGTATTTCAAACTCTTATGATCCGTATAGATAAAACACTTCTCCCCATACAAGTAGTGTAGCCAAATCTTCAAAGCAAAAACTATAACTGCTAACTCCAAATCATGCGTCGGGTAATTCAACTCATGCGGCTTCAACTGCCGAGAAGCATAAGCTATGATTCTACCCTCTTGCATCAAAACACATCCTAAACTATTATGTGAAGCATCACTGTAAATCACATATGGTTTATCTTCCACAGGTAAGGTAAGAATAGGAGCTTGAGTCAACATCTCCTTTGCTCGACACTGATCTGTCCACACAAATCTAACTCCCTTCCGAAGTAATCTGGTGAGTGGAGTAGCTATCAAAGAAAAACCCTTCACAAACCATCGATAATAGCCTGCCAAACCCAGAAAACTTCTAACTTCAGTCACTGACTTCGGTGGACTCCAATTCCAAATGGTTTCAACTTTACTCGGATCAACTCTAATACCATCTGCTGAAACCACATGACCCAGACAAGTCACTTAATTTTGCCAAAATTCACACTTCGACAGCTTAGCATACAATTGCTTCTCTCTCAAGGTATGCAATACAATTTGCAAGTGCTTATCATGTTCCTCTTCATTACGCGAATACACCAAAATATCATCAATAAAGACCACCACAAACTGATTTAGATAGGGTCTAAACACCTTGTTTATCAAATCAATAAAAGCTGCAGGTACATTCATCAATCCAAAAGGCATTACCAAAAACTCATAATGCCCATACCTTGTGCGGAAAGTTGTCTTAGGAACATCTTACTCTTTGATTCTCAACTGATGGTACCCTGATCTCAAATCAATCTTGGAGAAAACTGCTGCTCCCTTCAACTGATCAAAGAGATCATCTATTCTAGGCAAATGATACTTATTATTGATGGTCACCTTATTCAACTGCCTATAATCAATGCACAATCTCAAAGTACCATCCTTCTTCTTCACAAATAAAACAGGAGCTCCCCACGGAGACATACTAGGGCGAACAAACCCTTTATCCAACAACTCCTACAACTACACCTTCAACTCTCTCAACTCAGCAGGTGCCATTCGATAGGGAGTAATAGAGATGGGAGTGGTACCAGGCAACAAATCGATACCAAACTCAACCTCTCTCTCAGGGGGTATCCCTGGCAACTCCTCGGGAAACACATCTTGGAATTCAGCAACTGTGGATATACTATCAAGCTGGGAACCCACCACTCTGGTATCTACAACATGAGCAAGATAAGCATCACACCTTTTCTGAATCATCCTCCTAGCTGCAACAGCTGAAACAAATATGGATGCAAGTTGTCTCTGCTCACTAGATACCATCACATCTCTACCATCACCGATTCGTAGGGTAACACACTTCTTCTGACAATCTACTACAGCCCCATACTTAGACAACCAATCCATGCCTAAGATCAAATCATACTCCTTAAAAGGCATTTCAATACCAATCCATGCCTAAGATCAAATCATACTCCTTAAAAGGCATTTCAATCAAATCACCAAGAAACTCCTCATCCTGAACAACAACTGGACTATCTCAATGCACCTTACTCACCACAAACTATGCCCTGAAGGATTTGTCACCAAGACACCAAATCCTAGGGACTCAGAATGCAATTCAGACACAGGCAAGATGGATGCACTTATATATGAATGAGTAGATCCTGGATCAATCAAAGCAAGAATTGAAATACCAAATAAAGAGAATATACCCGCAATGACGTCTGAAGCATCCGGCTGCCTCTGCATCACATACACTCGCTGAGATGGCCCAGCCTCATCTGGCCTACTACCTCCAGATGTAGAGCCTCCTCTCTGACTGAACCCAGGTCTACCACCTCTACTGAAATCTCTACCACTTCGACCTCCTCTCACACTAGGTCGAGAAACTGCAGAATCTACCTGCCTATCCTCTTGTAGCTCAGGACAATCTATGATGAAATGGTCAGGCGACCCGCATCTAAAACACACAGCTGGTCCACCAATTTTCCAACAAACACCCCCATGCATCCTACCGCAATGGACACATGTAGGTGGAGTAGACCTCTGAGCCACTGGGGTCGGTGCACTAGCCACAGAAACTGTAGGTCTCAATCTTTGCCTCTGATGTGGTACTGACCTAACAGACTGCCTCTGGCCCCTACTGAACCTCTGAAAATGACCTCCTCGGCCTCTCTTTGCAGATGAAGACCCTGCCTCAAACTGGGGTCTCCTAACTCTGGTCTCTTCCTCAGTAGCAGCAGCTGCAATACCCTGTGCTCTCTCAACACTCCGGGCCGCTGCAACAAGCTAGGAAGATCCTGATACTGGGAACCAGTAATAATATACATAATAGTGGGCCTCATCCCCTCCTCAAATCTCCTACACCGATCAATCTCATCTGAAATAATTCCACCTACTTAATGACTCAATCGGATGAACTCTATCTCATACTCTGTCACCGTCTGGTTATCCTGCCTCAGATTCAGAAACTCCATCTTCTTAGCATCCTTGTACTCCCTCGGAGTATACTTCTATTCAAACTCCCGCAGAAAATCACCATAAGACAAATTCGGTGGATCATCCATGGCATAGGGAACTGTCTTCCACCTATCATACGCTTCTCTCTACAGAAGAGATCTAGCATAATCAAACTTCTCTTCAGGAATGGCTTGCAACTGGATAAATACCCTCTAAACTCTATCCAACCACTACTCAGTTACAGCAGGATCTATAGTACTAAAGAAGTCCTCAGCTCTGAATTTCCTTAATTTATCATACTGCCTCACCGGTACTTGAGGCTGTGGTGGCGGTAGCGGCTGCTGCACTGGAGCCTGCCTCAACAAATCTATCATATGTCGTAACCAAACTGGCTGAATCTCATCAGCAGCGGGTCTCTCTGGCACAAGAGCAGGTGCCTCACCAGTTAACTTAACCCTAGCTCCATCTCTACCCTCAACAGGAGCTACACTCTCAGTACTACCTTCTACAGACTGACGTGACATAGACGCCATCACTACCTATATCTGCAAACACAACAGAAAATACCTTATCACATATCAGAAACTGCCAGTGCCAATGCATGTATCTTATTTAAAAACAATGTTTTAAAATAAAAATTTTCTTTTTCTTACAATTCACCTAGGTTGAGAACCTCAAACCTAGGCTCTGATACCAAAATAGTTGTAACACCCCTATACCCCATATACGCACACCGCATACACCCACACAACACGCGATATAAGTATACCGGATAAAGGGGTGCCACGGTTCATTTTAAACAAACCAAACTTTAATCTTTAACATATAAGCATCATAAGTCAGTCCGAATAAACTTAAAACATTTAACCTATATTATAAATAGTAATAGAGAAAATATTTCTTCGTTAAAATACATATATATATATATAACATTAGTACCCAAAACATTGTCTAAAATAATCTGTTCAAAATATTTGTTAATTAAGCAACGGAAAATACATATGTTTACATCAAAATCAATAAGTACAAAAATATGAAGTTTATACTTGCTGGCAATTCGTCTCTGATCTTGATGTCCACAACTCAACACTGCTCTCACAAACTGAAGCCTAGACTCGACTTGCTCTAGATGAGCTCTCCGGCAAAACCGGATCTACCCTGTCACCTGCGCGATGAACCACAATAGCGCTAAGCAGAAAGCTTAGTGGTACAAACTTTGATTCAATAAAGATCAATGCGATGCTCATGCACAATATATATATATATATATGAATATATCAACTCATAGTATTATATCTCAACATATTAATCACTTGCATCATATTTCATAATTCAGATTAAAGCAAGGACAAGCATGGGCCTAAAAAGGATCTAATATGCTATTCAAAGTTCAGAATTACTGCTTTGGTCTATAATCACATTTATTAAGCCCGTAGGCGATATATATATATATCCATGGATAATGTAACAGACCCAGTCTCTTGGACCTCAACCCGGCTAGACCCTAGAACCCTAGTATCTTGGTCCTCAACCCGGCTAGACTGTTACTATTTTTGAGACTTACTACCCGGTCTTTTCACCTCAAAAACATCATATTTCACATTTTTCAGCTAGGCTCGGCTTACGACCCAGTCTTTTCACCTGCCCAGTGATCCATAGGCATGCCGCCAAACCCAGAACTCTGAAAATTAAATAACATACTAGGCACACAATTAATTCATTTATCTCATTATCAATCTCTTTCACAATTCATTTCTCATTTCATTTCTCATAATCAAACTAGGATCATTGCCCTAATATATCATCTTTTCTCAATTTTTCTCATTCTTCTATTTCATCTCAATATCGATTGGTTACATTATGTTTTCACATCTCATATCACCTATTTCCATATTTCTTTTCATATACAATACTTTACTCAATTGCATTGATACATCAATAAAATTCACATTATGCATATCACAACATATAACTCATTCATCAACAATGTATCAAGTAACTTAACACATTTTTAACTAAATGTGTTAAAAATGTGTTAAGTCCCAATGCCATATAAATGTATACAATCATTCAAAGTTAGTACTTACCTCTAAGAGCAACAACACCACTCTATCAACTCCTCTTCTAAGATAACTCTCAACACTTGAATAAAGGTAGCTCAACTCTCTTCAAAACCTAATCCAAAGGTGATCATACACACTCACTTAGAGATACACAAGAAGAAAATAAGAAAGAGAACTATCTAGGGCAAACTCTACGCTTGACACACTCAACAACACGGGCGTGTCCCTGACTGTGCCCTAAACTCGCAACACAGAAGCTTTGACAGGCTCAGTGACATGGGCGTGTCACTGGCTGTGTCAATCCTCTAACAACACAGTAGCTATGACACGCTCAGTAACATAGGCGTGTCACTGGCCATGTCAATGCTACTACAACACAGAAGTTGTGACACGCTCAGTGACATGGGCGTGTCACTGCTCGTGTCACCAACCCAAAAAATAGAACCAATGATATGCCCAAAGACATGGCCGTGCTCCTGGGCGTGTCAAGCCAAAAACCCTGAAATTGACACCAACAAAGCCATAACCAACAATCATGTTCCAATAGCCATATCGACAACACATAACTCAACCAAAACCATCAACAACTCAAAAATACTGGAGTAAACCTTAAAGCAACTCAATTACAAACATCAAACACAAACACCACCATATTCACAACTCAAAAAATCACACAATCCACACACTTGCCTCTTTCACCAAACTCATCCCTATTCTCTCTTCAATCCAACCCCAAAATCAAAGTTAACAAAACAACACAACCCTCAAATATACCAAAACAACCATCCAACAAACCCAAGAACACAAACTCAAGAGAAAACCAAGAAACAAGTTGGAAACTTACCAAAAGTGAAGAAAATCCTTAAAACTCCAACTTGATCTCTTGAAAACCTTCAATCTTTTGAGCTTGGAAGCAACAAAACCTCTTTTCCTTTGGTTGCTAAGGGTGGCCGGCCAAAGAGAAGAAAAGAAGAGGATGAAGATGAATGAAGAAAAAGACAAAAAGGAATAAAGAAAGAATGAATGAATGAAAGTCAACCACTACAACTACTCTCTCCTCAAAACACTCTCAACCAAGCAATAAAATAATATAATATTAAATATACTACATCATCTTCCACTAACATTAAACAAATCCATTTAATTAATCAAAATATCTCTTTTGACTTATAAGACCCATTGACTTGTATATATTGTTTTTATCTCCATATACATAGCATATACACTTTAAATTATTTAATCTAATACAACAATTAACACTCCAAAATTTTAGGGTATAGTTTGGGATATTACATTGGGTGTGTCAACGATGCTGAGTTTCAACGTTGATGACACAACCAGTAACACGGCCATATCTCTGAGCGTATCATAGGTACTGTGAGATAAAATAATTGACACAGCCAGTAACACATCCGTGTTGTTGAGCATGTCAAAGTTTCTATGAGGCAGAATGAATGACACAGGTAGTGACACGCCTATGTCATTGGAAGTGTCAAAGCTTCTACAAGAGTGAGTTAATGACACGGTCATTAACAAGCCCGTATTGTTGGGCGTGTCACTTGAGAATAACTCTTTTCTTTGTCTTTCATTTGTAATTTCTATTTAAGTGGTTTGATGTTGAAAATGCCTTAGAATGTGATATTAAATGGTTGTTTATGATCACATTTGGTATAGGCATTGAGAGAGAGTAGTTTGCCCAACCCTAGTGTTGAAGGGCAACTTGGAAAAGTAGGTTAGAGAAAGTTTTAAAGCTTGTTTTGGGGTGTCTCCTGAGATATGTGTAAACTCTTGATAAATGGAATGTGATTGCATTATATCTGGCCTAACACATTTTAGAGGAAAAATGTGTTAAGCTACTTGATACATTGAGTATTCATGAACATGGTGCTAAGACATGTGGATTGCTTTGTATGCATTATTATACATTGTGAAAAGCCATTATTAATGGCCAGATTGAATAGAATGTGATATGTGTGAAAAATGTGAAATGACCCAAAGTGTTTGGGTAATGTAGTTTCATTGTGAAATATCCTATAATGAGGATGAAATATTTAAAAGAAATAACATTGATATGAATGAGAAAATGAAAAAATGAGAAAGGAATTGATATTGGAAAATGTGAATTAATTGTGTACCTAGTATGTTATTCAATTTTCAGAGTTTTGTGTTTGGCGGCATGCATATATTTGCCTATGGGGCTAGACGCTTGGTGTCATTGCGAAAATATTTTTAAGGTAAAAAGACCAGGTCATAAGCTTTAGAAATAGGTCCTTGAAACTGGCTTGCGTGAAAAGACCGGATCATTAGCCCAGACCTAGTTGGATTGTTACATTAAAACTTTGCCTTTGGGGCTAGACACATGGTGTCATTTTGGACTAAAATAGTAACTCTGAGATTTGAAAGATGTATTAGTTATTTGGGCCCACGCTTGTGTATGTGTTTGTGTGAATCATTAAGTGATGAAAGCATATATCCAAAAGTGATCTTGAATGTCATATGATGACATAGCATATGAACATTTTGCATTTGCATTATTTTATAGTTTTGTTATTATCAAAGTTTGTACTACTAAACTTTTAGCATAGCGATTGTAATTCATCGCGCAGGTGGTAAAGGTGATCCAGTAGAGCTGAAAAGTTCTAGTAGACCTGATTGGGTTTAGGCTTGAGTTAGTTGAGCTTGAAGTGTGTTGCTATATCAAGATTATAGCCATTTTACCAGCATGTATATATCTTATATTATAATACATTTTGATATTATGTTATGTTTTTGACATATATAAATATATTGTAACTTATAAAGAGTGTTTTATATAATAGAGTAATGTGAGACTTTACACTTTTTGATATACATTAATACATAAATGTATAAATATTTTGAGGAATGGGGAATATGAAAGTTTTTGTTAAATCGTATTATGGCATTTTTGTACTTTATTTACCTATTTTACATATATTGGGTGTATGTATTATACGTATATATGTTATATTTATTTGGGTATCAGAGCCTAGGTTTGAGATTCTTGACCTAGATGAGTTTTGAAAATGAGGAAGGAGGAATTCAAAATAATGATTTGAATTTTAATACATGCATATGCATTGGCACTTGAACTGGTCTCTAATGTGGCAATAGTTATAAGTGAAGAGTAATGCTCCGAATGAAAATAAAGTGATGTCTAGATTGAGAATATGTAAAGAAGATATTGAAAAAGTTTATTAGTTGATTTGATTGTTTAAAAGAAGTAGTATTTTAACTAAACGTAATTAATCATGTATGAATTATTTATAAAGTGAATTGTGTAGAAGATGATTGAGTTGGTTTCTTTGAAGTTAATTATTATTATAATATATGAAAAATATTTAAGGTATAAGTTATTGGAAATCAAATTTGGGAATAAAGAAATAGAATCGAATTATAAGATTGTGGAAAGATATGCATACGAAATTAAATGACTATTATATATATGAGATAATGTTTGATTAAAAGAGTTATGCCTAAAGTTAAAGGTGATCATGATAATAGTATTAAATAGTAAGAGATTGGAGGAAAAAAAAAAAGAAAAGTACTATTGAATAAGAATTAAAAATAAGAAAGACTAGTATGTAATTTGGTGATAATTATATGTAAGGGAATTGAATAGTACTTGGTTGATTCAGTTATGGAAGTTTAGAGTGAATTTAAATTGAGTTTTGAGTATGTTGAAAATTATTCATTTGATTTAAGTGGATGGAATTAGTAAAAATATGATGAGTATGAAGGTTGCTGGAAATTTTGTTCATGTTCTATAAATAAATTTTATCTGAATTTTTAGACTAATCTAGAGATAGTGAACAAGCTTGAAATTTTAATTGAACATTTATTTATGTGTTAGCATGTGATATATGAAATTTCATAAATTTTAAAGATGAATTACTATTTAAGAAAAATAAAAGAAAACAAATTGTCGAAGTTGTTTCAGCAATTCAAAATCAGTAGAAGTTGAGAAACATATTTGAAAACTACACCAAACGAACCAAAAAAAATTTGAAAATTTATATACAATATCATATGTATTCCTGAACCATATGGTTAAGAATTTCATAAGTTTTATTTAAGGTTTGGACCTGAAATAAATGGATAAATAAGTGCTACCAGAGTAGTTGCAGAAGAAAACAGAATCCATGGATTTGGAGAATATAATTTATAAATATAGTAAATCAACTTAGAAAAATTTTAAAATTTTAAATATAAGCCCATATATATATCTAGAAGGCATGGTTAAGAGTTTGTAATCTCTAGTGAAGATTTAATGATGAATGAAAAATTAAAAAGTAAGATTTCTATGAAATTAGAATCGGGTAGAATCGTGAAATTGGAAAAACATACTAAATTTTATGAAATAAATAAATGGAAGGACAACTAAATTAAATTTTTAATACATTTTAGAAACAATTATAATTGATGAAAGATTGCTTATAAGATTGAAATGAAATCAATCCATTGAATGATGAAACTTAAATGTGGAGAAAACTTGAGGAAAGTATGGGAAAATGTAATTGGATATTTGAGACAAGTGTAAGGTTAGAAAAAAGATAAAAGATGATTAGTGAATTTCATAATATTTATGAAGAAATAAGGTAATTTATGAGGCAAGGTAAGAAGAATAATACTGTAGACCCTTAATTTTTGACCCATTCCAATCCGTTATTTTTAAATAGTTCAAAATAATTTTTATAGTATTTTAATATTTATTACTTATTTATTACTTATAATATTTAATTTTAATAAAGATAAAAAATAAAAAAGAAAGGATAAAAAATAAATTAAAAATAAAAATCGGCGACGGGCAAAATCGACGACTAAATTTTTCATTGCAGGTTTTTCCTGCGACGAACTAGCCTGTGGCCCTCGTCCAGCCCGCGCTCCCCCACAACAATTTTTGCCAGCGCAATTTTTTTCGAAACTCTATTCTACTTGATTTTAATTTTAATTTTTATTTCCTGAACGATTTTTATTTCCTTAACCAATTAGTATTAGGTTTTTATTTTTCTTATAAATGTTACATCAAAACACACAGAAAAGAGACTTTTAGCAATTATTGGAGACTTTGATCTTGAGACTTTGGACTTTGATCTTTAAAAAGGAGATCGGACTCTTGGAAGGAGCTGGGGATTTTTTTTAGATTCAGAACTTTGGACTTGAAAAAGCAAGAGGCATTCGGCAAGCAATAAGGAATCCATCAAAGGCAGCATACTCTATCTTTGGTTATTGTTCAATCGGAATTCAAAATTATGGTGGAACCAACAACGGAGGTTTGAATTTCTACACTTGTTTATGTTTACAGTGGCTTCATCATTCAATTAGATCAATTATTTAAACATACAATAGATGATATTTTTGTTAGGCACATTGATCAATTATTCTATTTACCATCTAAACTCTATTTAAAACCCTAAAAATTATTTTTTTAAAACCCTAATATCTTAATACTCGTAAAACATTTTTCTTGAAATCTAAAACCCTAATTACACTTTTCTTAAACCACAAAAAAATAGATTATTTTCTTAAAACCCTAACCAAATCTATTTTTCTGAAAGATTCACAGTAGCCTATTCTTTCCAAATACCTAATTTAAAATCCAACTTTCATTATCTTCAATCTTATTTATTTAAACCCTAACTTATTTCAAATCTAATCTCTAATTCAAACATCCAGTAGCCTTATTTTTTCAAGTATCAAAAGCTTTAACCCTAATTAATTCTTCTTTCCAAAATCACACAGTAGCATTATTCTTTTAAAAATAACATAAGTTCCTTAAAATCTCAAAACCCTATTTTTTAAATCTTAAACTCTAAAATCTAAATTTTTAACAACAAAACCTACAACCCTAAAAGTCAGTTTTCAAAATCATCGGGGGCGCCGCCCTAGACCCAGCAAGGGGCGCTGCCCCCTTGACCTCCGCCTGCTAACCGGCTAGCGGGACCGCCGTATGGGCTCGTCGAAGGGGTCAATATTTATTTGTGTATTACGAGTCTATGTGTTTAACATTCTTTCTTCCAAAGCCCTAATTTAGTAATTAAAATTCTACAACCCTATTTTAAAATGCGAACCCTAAATTTATATATTTATTGCTTTATTTAATTTTAGATTTGATTATGTAGTTTATTATATGTTTTGATGATTGATTTATTTAATTTTGGTATATGATTTGTTTATCATGGATAGATGATTTCTTTATTATTATTATTATTTGTTAACATTGTAAGAGGTATGTTTTCATATTTTGGGTACCTCATGTCGTGAGCATCATGTATTTTATTTTATTTTAAAATTTTTTAGACCAATATAAAGGACATGTTTTCACCTTTCGGTAGGTGTCCTATTTAGTTTTCATCCTTGGATGGGTATCCATTTATTTATTTTGTTTGGACATTGTTGTGACTTTAATAAAGTATTTATTTATTTTTATGATCGCATGTATATGGATAATATCGTTATATTTAAGAATTTTATAATATTAAGAGCTGCAAATGAGGTCGATTCTAATGAACCGGGCGTTGTGGAGGCGCTGGGTCATTTCTCACCTTCCCCACACGTACCCAACTTTTCGACCATTAGGGGGTTGGGGATTTCTTAGGAATCGAGTCATCCACCCCTTTCTTTTTTCCAGCCGTCCGGGTGGCAACTCCATTTTCTCCAGACTTAGGCCCGTGTTCTCTAAGGCCCTAAGCCTAAATAGTGTCAAAGTCGCAAGAACCATTCCACCAGGAGTGGAGGAGAAAATCCCCGCTCACAGTGGCGACTCCACTGGGGACAAGAGAAGTTGATTTTGTTGGTCTTTATATTATTCTATTCTTTCTTATCATAATATTATCCATTGCATCATATTAGATTGCATTGTGTGTGTGAGTTAGGACGCCCGTGTTATCCGTGTTGTATTATATAAGGGATGCCATACTTTCACTCAAGGTATGGAGATCGAGTGTAATATCCTCATTTGTGGTCTAGAAGTTTTGATTATGTTATTGCTATTGTTGTTATTGTTGTTGTTGTTGTTGGTTTAAATTGAGAAGAGGAAAGTATATGTATATGTGTTTTGAGAAGAATTAGGGTTTAGAGACAAATGTATATGTTGTGTATATGATGATATATATAACATATAGATTGGTCAAATATAGAGTCAATGCAAGAAGATATTTTTTTTTGTGGAATGTGCAATTACATATAAGGGCTTAGATGAGACAAAAGGTTAGTTATATGATTGAGGGCATTTTGGTAATTGCTTGGATAAAATCTCTTGGTGGAGATTTAAAGTGGAGTTGACTTTATTTCCTCCATGTATTTTCTTCTTCTTTTCCATTTTGGTTGATTTCTCGTAGACAAAGGGAAAGCAAAGAGACAAAGAGAAGACTTTGAAGAGTAAGCTCCAATTGTAGGAAGATTGAAGTGATCAAGTGTTGATTCAAGAAGTGTTATAATTTAAGGTAAGAAATCTCTTGTTTTTCCTTTGTTAATTTTGAAGTTGGGTCTAAAAGAAATTGTGATTAGTTGATATGATGATTTGATGTAGTTGTAATGTGTTGAATTTGATTATAAGCCAAAGAGTTAATTATTAATGGTTTTGGATTTAAGATGGTAAGTAGGTGGAGATTGATTTTGAGAAAATGGGAGTGATGTTGTATTTTTAGGGTTTTGGTTTGGTATGAATTTAATGTATGATTATTGTGATTACTAGGGTGAATATGTAAGTTATGTGTTTATAATATGAATTGTATCCATTTGAATGAGATGATTGTTGTGTAAAAAGGGTGTAAATGCTTTTAGAAGGGTGTTGGCCATTTTTAGGGTTGTGTATTTGAGTGACACGGCCAAAACAAAGGAGAGACACGGCCAAGCCAAGTGATTTTGGGCGTGTTGGATTGCTTTGAGAGAGACACGGCCGTGTCTAGTGCCCGTGTTCACTACTGTGATTTGTTGGTTGAGAGACACGGCCACAAGCTTGGCCGTGTCCCTTGCCCGTGCTGCCTACTGCCAATTTAGGTTGAGAGACACGGCCACAAGCTTGGCCGTGTCCCTCAAGTGGCTGCCCGTGTCCCTCAAATGTGTGGGTTAGGGTTTTTATACTTTGTTCTATTTGCATTGTTTTTGTCCTTTTAAGGTAAGTTGGTACCTTAACCTAAACCTAAACACATTTAAACAATGATTAACCTAAACAAATGCATATGGAAGATCTCAAAGCTATGAATGATATAAATTATTCTTAGCCCTAATTGCATTGTTGAGATTGAACAATGTTATGTTATGCATTGTGAATGGTTATGTGTTTCATGAATAATGTATATTGAAATGTTATATCAAGGATGCTATGATGATTCAAATAAGAGGTGAAATGTGATGTAAAGCCATCGTGATTGGCTATGATGATGATATTGAAAGAAAGAAGGCATGTTTGCCTAAATGTGATGAGAATTTGAGAATGGAAATGGTAACTATATAATAAATGAATTGTTTGTTTAATATGTTATTCAGTTTCAGAGTTCTGGATTTGGGTGGCATGCCTAAGAAATGATTAAAGGTAACAGTCTTGCCGGGTTGAGGATCTCCTCATATGTGATGAGTTGATGGTCCAAGAGACTGGGTCTGTTACACTATGAGAATTGTGAATATGAGATATATGATTTGTAACAGTCTTGCCGGGTTGAGGATCTCCTCATAGGTGTTGAGTTGATGATCCAAGAGACTGGGTCTGTTACACTATCCATGGATAGAGATACATGTATATATAATGCCTACGGGCGTGATTATTGTGATTATGAACCAAAGCAGTAACTCTGAACTCTGAATATCGTATTAAATACTTGTTGGGCCCATAGGTGTCAAGGTTATATGAATGTCCTAAATAATGTTATGAGTTAATGAAATGAGATGTTGTTTATTGAGTATGATTGATTAATGTTGAATGTGGTATGCTCATATGACTATGATTTGTGAAATGCATAATTATGCGGTTAACTTTATATTTATGATGTTGATCTTATCAATAACATATGTGGCATTGCATTACATTAAAGCATACCATTAGCATGATTATCTTACTAAGCCCTTGGCTTAGCGCGATAGTGTTTAATCGCGCAGGTGATAGAGTTGATAGAGTTGAACCTGAGGGTTCTTCGAGACCGAGTGAGAGTAGACGTTGAAGTGTTGATTTGGAACTTAAAGATCAGAAGAGACTTGCCAATCATGTATAACTCTTTTATATTTTGTAAAGATTTTGTTTATATTGTAAATATATATATGTAATGATAAATATGTACTCAAATGTTTTCATATGTGTAAATATTTTATAACTTCCGCTGTGTACTACTTAAATGTATTTATATATCTATAATGTATATTGAGAAAGATGATGGTATTATATAAAAATGTTTTGAATGTTGATGAAAAGTCGTAGCACTCCTATGTTTGGTGCACATATGCTACATTGTGGTGTTGTTGTGTGTGTGTACTGAATGTGGGGGTGTTACAATTGTTTTGGTATCAGAGCCTAGGTTTGAGATTCTCAACCTAGGTAAAATGTAAGAAAAAGACTATTTTGATTTTAAAAAGTGGTTTTTGAATAACATATATTTTTGGGATTGGCAACCTCTGATCTTTAATAAGAAGTATTCTACTGTGTTTGCAGTATTAGGTTGTGATGGATTCTCACTCACGTCAGTCGATTGAGGGTAGTGCCGAGAGTATTGCTCCTGCTGAGGGAGCTAGAGTTGATAGTGTTGAGGAGGCACCTGCTTCGGTGTCGGGTAGACCAGCTGGAGAGGAGGTTCCGCCAGCCTGGTTTAGACATATGATGGAAGTTATGAGGCAAGCACCTGTGCAACCACAGCCACTACCCCCTCAACCTTCAGTACCCGTGAGGCACTATGATAAGCTAAGGAAATATGGAGCGGAGGATTTCCTTGGTACTACTGACCCAGCTGTAGCAGAACAGTGGCTTGACAAAGTACAGAGGATCTTTATTCAGTTACAAGCCACCCCTGAGGAAAAATTTGACTATGCAAGATCTTTGCTACAGAAGGACGCCTACGATTGGTGGAAGACGGTGCCCCATTCTATGGATGATCCTCCAACACTTTCTTACACTGATTTTCTGAGGGAATTTGAGTTGAAGTATACTCCTAGAGAGTATAAAGACATGAAGAAGATGGAGTTCTTAAGCTTGAAGCAAGACAGCAAGACTGTTACTGAGTATGAAGTTGAGTTTATTCGACTGAGTCAGTATGCTGGGGGTATCATTGCTGATGAGATTGATAGATGTCGGCGATTTGAGGAGGGATTGAGGCCCTCGATCATGTGCTTAGTGGCTGGATCCAGATATCAGGATTTCTCCCAGCTAGTGGCAGCAGCTCGAAGTGTGGAGCGAGCTCAGGGTATTGCAGCTGCTTCAGAGGAAGAGGTTAGGGTTAGGAGGCCCCAGTTTGAGGCAGGGTCTTCTTCTGTTAAAAGAGGTAAAGGAAGCTTGGTTCCTAGAGTTAGTAGGAGTCAAAGGTTAGCTGGTAGGTCAGTGCAGTTCCAGAGGCAGAGATTTAGACCTGCAGCTTCAGTAGCGAGTGCTCCTATTCCTGGAGTTCAGAGATCCACCTTACCTGTGTGTAACCAGTGTGGTGGAAGACATGGGGGCATTTGTTGGAGGCATAGTAGATCAGGGGTATGCTTCAGGTGTGGATCACCTGACCACTTTGTGAGAGACTGTCCTGAGAGGCAGGAGCAGATGCCAGTTGATTCTGCTGCTTCTCGAGCTAGTGTGAGGGGAGGCAGAGGAGGCAGAGGTGCCAGCCGAGGAGGTAGACCAGGGTTCAGTTCTAGAGGAGGTGTTACATCCAGAGAGGGTAGACCAGAGGAGGTTGGATCTTCCCAGAGGATGTATGTTATGCAGAGGCAACCAGATGCATCGGCAGTCATAGCTGGTACTTTTTCTTTATTTGATATTTCAGTACTTGCTTTGATTGATCCGGGTTCCACACATTCATATGTTAGTGCATTTGTTTTGCCTGTATCTGATTTGCATGCTGAGTCCCTAGGATTTGATGTGTTGGTGACAAATCCGTTAGGGCATAGTGTGGTTGTGAGTAAGGTGCATCGAGATGGTGCAGTAGTGGTGCAGGGTGAGGAGTTCTTTGGGGATTTGATTGAGATGCCATTTAAGGAATATGATGTGATCTTAGGTATGGATTGACTATCTCGACATGGAGCTGTGGTGGATTGTAAAAAGAAAATTGTTTCTTTGAGAACGGGTGATGGTAGAGAGGTGATAGTATCTAATGAGCAGGAACAGTTAGCATCTTTGTTTGTTTCAGCTGTTGCAGCCAGGAGGTTGATTAGAAAGGGGTGTGAAGCCTATCTTGCTCATATGGTAGATACTAGAGTAAGAGGTTCTCCTATTGATAGTATTGCCACAGTTGCAGAGTTCCCTGATGTTTTTCCAGAGGAGTTGCCAGGATTGCCTCCTGAGAGAGAGGTGGAGTTTGGTATCGAATTGTTGCCTGGTACCACTCCTATCTCGATTATCCCTTATAGAATGGCACCAGCAGAATTGAGGGAGTTAAAAGTGCAATTACAGGAGTTGTTGGATAAAGGATTCATTCGCCCCAGTGTTTCTCCTTGGGGAGCTCCTGTGCTATTTGTGAAAAAGAAAGATGGTACTATGAGGTTGTGTATCGATTATAGGCAATTGAACAAGGTGACTATAAAAAAGAAATATCCTTTGCCTAGAATTGATGATCTCTTTGATCAGTTGAAGGGTGCAGCTGTGTTTTCTAAAATTGATTTGAGATCTGGGTACCATCAATTGAGAGTTAAAGCTGAAGACATTTCCAAAACCGCTTTTCGGACCAGGTATGGGCATTATGAATTTTTAGTTATGCCTTTTGGTCTAACGAATGCACCTGCAGCTTTTATGGATTTGATGAATAGGGTGTTCAGGCCCTATCTAGATCAGTTTGTAGTGGTCTTCATTGATGATATTCTGGTGTATTCGCGGAATAAAGAGGAACATGACAAGCATCTGCGGATTGTGTTGCAGATTTTGAGAGAGAAGCAGTTGTTTGCCAAATTGTCGAAGTGTGAGTTCTGGTTGGATCAAGTCGCTTTTCTCGGACATATTGTTTCAGCCGAAGGCATTAGAGTTGATCCAAGTAAAGTTGAAGCTATTCTGAATTGGAGTCCACCTAAGTCTGTGACAGAGATTAGAAGTTTTCTGGGTTTGGCAGGCTATTACCGGCGGTTTGTGAAAGGATTTTCTTTGATAGCTACTCCACTCACTAGATTACTTCGTAAGGGAGTGAGATTTGTGTGGACAGATCAGTGTCAGGCTAGCTTTGAGCAGTTGAGAGATATGTTGACTCAAGCGCCTGTTCTTACTTTACCTGTGGAAGGCAAACCATATGTGATTTTCAGTGATGCTTCAAATAGTGGTTTGGGTTGTGTGCTTATGCAGGAAGGTAAAGTTATAGCTTATGCATCTAGGCAGTTGAAACCGCATGAGCTTAATTATCCTACTCATGATTTGGAGTTGGCAGCCATTGTGTTTGCATTGAAGATTTGGCGTCACTATCTGTTTGGGGAGAAATGTTTTATCTACACTGATCATAAGAGTTTAAAGTATTTGGGGGTTCAGAAAGAACTCAATCTTCGTCAGAGAAGGTGGTTGGAATTGATTAAAGACTACGACTGTTTGATTGACTATCATCCAGGTAAAGCAAATGTTGTTGCTGATGCTTTGAGTCGGAAGTCTTTAGCTGGTTTAACAGTTTACTCGCTCTCGTTGCTTGTTGAGTTGAGAGCATTGCATGCCAGTTTTGTACCTTGTGATGATGGTGCATTGTTGGCGCAGTTGTTTTTGAAACCAGTTTTGTTAGATCAGATCAAAGAGGCTCAGTTGATTGATAAGAAGATACAGAAGATTGTTTCGGATTGTCAGAGTGGAAAGGGTAGAGATTTTATTGTGAAGAGTGATGGATGTCTCTGGTTCAAGAGCAGATTGTTTGTACCCGATGATGCTGATTTAAAAAGGGTCATTTTGGAAGAAGCTCATCAGTCAATGTTTGCTATGCATCCGGGTAATACGAAGATGTATCATGATTTGAGACAGCATTACTGGTGGATTGGGTTGAAGAGAGACATTGCTGAGTTTGTATCGAAATGTCTCACCTGTCAGAAGGTTAAAGCAGAGCATCAAGTTCCAACTGGGTTGCTTCAACCGTTGTTAGTGCCTGAATGGAAGTGGGATAGAGTGACGAAGGATTTTGTGTCTGGTTTGCCGTTGACACAAAAGAAGCATGATGCTATATGGGTGATTGTGGATAGATTGACTAAGACAGCTCATTTCCTTCCGGTTCGGATGGATTACTCTTTGGAGAGGTTGGCT
Organism: Garcia nutans; assembly: GCA_947685225.1. Lineage (NCBI taxonomy): Eukaryota > Viridiplantae > Streptophyta > Magnoliopsida > Malpighiales > Euphorbiaceae > Garcia > Garcia nutans. The sequence goes on from CANTUV010000005.1 coordinate 22,371,887, forward strand.
GAGCTGTATATCCATGAGATTGTAAAGTTGCATGGTGTTCCAACTTCTTTAGTGTCTGATCGAGATCCCAGGTTTACTTCAAGTTTTTGGAAGAGTTTGCATAGTGCTTTGGGTTCTCGACTGCACTTCAGCACTGCTTTTCATCCACAGACGGATGGACAGTCAGAGAGGGTGATACAAATTATTGAGGACATGTTGAGAAGTTGTGTCATCGATTTCTCTGGAAGTTGGGATAGGTTTTTACCTCTTGTGGAGTTTGCATACAACAACAGTCACCAATCTAGCATTGGTATGGCACCATTCGAAGCATTGTATGGCAGACGGTGTAGGACACCTCTTTGTTGGAATGAGCTTGGAGATAATAAATTGGTTGGTCCTGATTTGATTCAAGAAACTGAAGAAAAAGTAAAGTTGATTCGAGGCAGGTTGAAAGCAGCTTCAGACCGACAGAAGTCTTATGCAGATCTGAAAAGGAGAGACATTCAGTTTGATGTTGGAGATAAAGTGTTTTTGAAAGTATCTCCTTGGAAGAAGATTTTGAGGTTCGGTCGGAAAGGAAAATTGAGTCCTCGATTCATTGGACCGTATGAAGTGTTGGAAAGAGTTGGGTTAGTTGCTTATCGGCTTGCTTTGCCACCTGAGTTGGATCATTTTCATAATGTATTTCATGTTTCTATGTTGAGGAGGTACAGGTCGGATCCATCTCATGTGTTGCCAATTGAATCTATCGAAGTGAGCCCAGATTTGACTTTTGAAGAGGAACCAGTTGCTATCTTGGCACGAGAAGTGAAAGAGTTGAGGAACAAGAGTGTGCCATTGGTGAAAGTTCTATGGAAGAACCATGGGAAAGAAGAAGCAACTTGGGAAAGTGAACAATCTATGCAAGAACAGTACCCGCAATTGTTTCAGCATTGATATCAGGTAATTTCGAGGACGAAATTTTCTTTTTAGAGGGGGAGAATTGTAATATCTTTATTTTTTGTCTAGAAGTTTTGATTATGTTATTGCTATTGTTGTTATTGTTGTTGTTGTTGTTGGTTTAAATTGAGAAGAGGAAAGTATATGTATATGTGTTTTGAGAAGAATTAGGGTTTAGAGACAAATGTATATGTTGTGTATATGATGATATATATAACATATAGATTGGTCAAATATAGAGTCAATGCAAGAAGATATTTTTTTTTTGTGGAATGTGCAATTACATATAAGGGCTTAGATGAGACAAAAGGTTAGTTATATGATTGAGGGCATTTTGGTAATTGCTTGGATAAAATCTCTTGGTGGAGATTTAAAGTGGAGTTGACTTTATTTCCTCCATGTATTTTCTTCTTCTTTTCCATTTTGGTTGATTTCTCGTAGACAAAGGGAAAGCAAAGAGACAAAGAGAAGACTTTGAAGAGTAAGCTCCAATTGTAGGAAGATTGAAGTGATCAAGTGTTGATTCAAGAAGTGTTATAATTTAAGGTAAGAAATCTCTTGTTTTTCCTTTGTTAATTTTGAAGTTGGGTCTAAAAGAAATTGTGATTAGTTGATATGATGATTTGATGTGGTTGTAATGTGTTGAATTTGATTATAAACCAAAGAGTTAATTATTAATGGTTTTGGATTTAAGATGGTAAGTAGGTGGAGATTGATTTTGAGAAAATGGGAGTGATGTTGTATTTTTAGGGTTTTGGTTTGGTATGAATTTAATGTATGATTATTGTGATTACTAGGGTGAATATGTAAGTTATGTGTTTATAATATGAATTGTATCCATTTGAATGAGATGATTGTTGTGTAAAAAGGGTGTAAATGCTTTTAGAAGGGTGTTGGCCATTTTTAGGGTTGTGTATTTGAGTGACACGGCCAAAACAAAGGAGAGACACGGCCAAGCCAAGTGATTTTGGGCGTGTTGGATTGCTTTGAGAGAGACACGGCCGTGTCTAGTGCCCGTGTTCACTACTGTGATTTGTTGGTTGAGAGACACAGCCACAAGCTTGGCCGTGTCCCTCAAGTGGCTGCCCGTGTCCCTCAAATGTGTGGGTTAGGGTTTTTATACTTTGTTCTATTTGCATTGTTTTGGTCCTTTTAAGGTAAGTTGGTACCTTAACCTAAACCTAAACACATTTAAACAATGATTAACCTAAACAAATGCATATGGAAGATCTCAAAGCTATGAATGATATAAATTGTTCTTAGCCCTAATTGCATTGTTGAGATTGAACAATGTTATGTTATGCATTGTGAATGGTTATGTGTTTCATGAATAATGTATATTGAAATGTTATATCAAGGATGCTATGATGATTCAAATAAGAGGTGAAATGTGATGTAAAGCCATCGTGATTGGCTATGATGATGATATTGAAAGAAAGAAGGCATGTTTGCCTAAATGTGATGAGAATTTGATAATGGAAATGGTAACTATATAATAAATGAATTGTTTGTTTAATATGTTATTCAGTTTCAGAGTTCTGGATTTGGGTGGCATGCCTAAGAAATGATTAAAGGTAACAGTCTTGCCGGGTTGAGGATCTCCTCATATGTGATGAGTTGATGGTCCAAGAGACTGGGTCTGTTACACTATGAGAATTGTGAATATGAGATATATGATTTGTAACAGTCTTGCCGGGTTGAGGATCTCCTCATAGGTGTTGAGTTGATGATCCAAGAGACTGGGTCTGTTACACTATCCATGGATAGAGATACATGTATATATATTGCCTACGGGCGTGATTATTGTGATTATGAACCAAAGCAGTAACTCTGAACTCTGAATATCGTATTAAATACTTGTTGGGCCCATAGGTGTCAAGGTTATATGAATGTCCTAAATAATGTTATGAGTTAATGAAATGAGATGTTGTTTATTGAGTATGATTGATTAATGTTGAATGTGGTATGCTCATATGACTATGATTTGTGAAATGCATAATTATGCGGTTAACTTTATATTTATGATGTTGATCTTATCAATAACATATGTGGCATTGCATTACATTAAAGCATACCATTAGCATGATTATCTTACTAAGCCCTTGGCTTAGCGCGATAGTGTTTAATCGCGCAGGTGATAGAGTTGATAGAGTTGAACCTGAGGGTTCTTCGAGACCGAGTGAGAGTAGACGTTGAAGTGTTGATTTGGAACTTAAAGATCAGAAGAGACTTGCCAATCATGTATAACTCTTTTATATTTTGTAAAGATTTTGTTTATATTGTAAATATATATATGTAATGATAAATATGTACTCAAATGTTTTCATATGTGTAAATATTTTATAACTTCCGCTGTGTACTACTTAAATGTATTTATATATCTATAATGTATATTGAGAAAGATGATGGTATTATATAAAAATGTTTTGAATGTTGATGAAAAGCCGTAGCACTCCTATGTTCGGTGCACATATGCTACATTGTGGTGTTGTTGTGTGTGTGTACTGAATGTGGGGGTGTTACATCGAGCATGGCATAACTACTCATCGCCTTGTACCTTTTGGTATATACTTGCTATGGGAACCTAAGCCTTTTAAACCAATGACTAAAGCTCATGTAATTGGCCTAGTTACTTTCCTTAGGTTTTTACCCCAAATACTCATTGTTTGACTATAGTTAATTTATCTTGGCTTAAATCATGGCTTATTTGATTTGTTCTTTTTCTAATATGACCTAATTACATTGTGAGTTCAAATAATTTTTTCCTCTAAATCCAAAAGACCAATGCTATTTTCAAAACTTTTCAAGATGGTCTTTGGACATAAAACTTTTCTAAAAATAAATTAAAAAAAAATTTCTCATGACTCAAATACAAAGTCAAAAATCCATTTTTTCTAAAAATCTTTTTTACAACGGGTTTTTCAAACAAAACAAATTTTGCATTTCATCCAACATTTTCTTACAAAGAGCTTGCAAATTATTTAGGTCAATTACGAAATACCAAAAATCAATTGTGAGCCTAGTTTATATTAAGAATTATTAATCGTGGGCTTATTTTTGACATAAATCATTAGTTACTTTTTCAAGTGAGAAATCTATTTATAATAAACCTCTTAATTTAGTTTTAATCTAATATAGCATAAAAGCTATTATAGTTGGTTGAATGGATTAAAACCTAATTAATGGGAATTATCATGAACCGATTTCCATTTTTGAAAATATAACTATTGGTTGAACAGTCCGAGGGAACTTTTCAAAAATAAAATACCCCATTACCTAGGAAAAGAGACTCGCCATTCGTGTGTGAAAGTTATAAGGTGAGAAGGAACATCCTATTTATCCTTGTTTGTTTATTGTTTGTGCATACATGCATCACATCACATATCATTAATCCTTTCTGGCTCACAGCCCTGAATTACGACAGTTCAAAAGCTTACGACAATCCGACCTATGCCGGAGATGAAGAATCTAGTAGCGACTCAATCACTTTTTAGCCAAAAGCAATGGAGCCCGAACAAATTCAAAGAATGATGGACGATACCCTCAATGCTAAAATGGAAGAACTAAAGGGGGCCCTAGCTGAGATCATGAAGAATCAAATGACTACAATGTTTGGGAGCAATGCCGAAGCATCCGCAAGCACCAAGAAAGATAAGGGGAAGGCTAAAGTTGGTGAAGTGGCTTTTGATGATGATAAGGTGATCATTGATGATGATGACGATTGGCCTCAATAATTTCAAGATCCTCAAGACAAGAAGAAAGAGCCAAAGATTATTGAAAGATCAGCTGTGGAGAAAACTGAAACTTTAGTTGTTGAAAAGATGATTGTTGATCTGGAAAAGAAGTTTGAAAAGAAGCTAAAAACTAAAGAAATGTTCGAGGTTGAGAAATTGTTTGAGCTAGATGAAGAGGTTTCGTACAAGTTCAAGATGCCATCCTTTGCAAAGTTTGATGGAACCGAAAATCCCCACCTCTATGTGAAGCAGTATATCACTGCTATGCAGTCTGCCCGAGCTACTAAGATTCAAACTCTAAGGTACTTCATGCTCTCATTGGATCCTATTATCCAAAATTAGTTCAATACCTTAGATGATGGCACTCAAAAGAGCTAGAATTTGCTATACAAGGCCTTCATCCAATAATATGGATACAATGTTGAATTAAAAGTTACTCTAATGGAGGTGGAGTCCATTAGACAAAAGCCGAACAAAAAATTTGTGGACTATATAAAGAGGTGGAGAAATAAGGTTGCATTGCTCAAGAGAAGGCCTGATGACTTCGATCAAATTAGAATGATTGTGAGAGGAGTGTTATCTAGCCTTCGCGAAAGGATGTCTCATATGCTCATTCAAAATTTCAAGGACCTTCTCCAAGCTAGTCTACAAATTGAAGAATGAAAAGGGAGAAGAATCGCTTTTCGGCAAGAAGGAATGAGAAAGGGAACTACCAGTCGGGTAATCAAAACACGTAAAAGGAAGTAGATGTTAATGCAACTGGTCAAGAAAATAAAAGACAGTAGAGTTGGGAAAACCTCTATCTTGGGTTTTCAACAAGCTACAAAAGAAGAGGTTGTTACAATCATTGGCTCCTCGACCGCTCCATAATCCTCTGCCACCAAACTTTAATGCCGAGGCCTTCTGACAATTTCATCAAATGCAAGGGCATGAGATGGATAAATGTGCTTGCCTAAGATACGAGATCCAAAATTTGATTGACAGTGGTAAACTACCCGAGCCGAATATGCCCAATACCAAAAGCAATCCTCTGCTTAGGTTCAACAGAGTATCACCGCCAGCAACTTTCATGGTAGAAGGAGGATTGGGGGAAAAACTTGTCTTATTCTCCTTTCAAGATGGGAATATTGAAGATGTGAAAGGAGAAGAAGCTTAACTCAGCAAACTTCCCTTGGCTTATTTATTTTTTTGTTTTATTTTCTTTATTTGATGTTTTGTGGAACAATCGTATTTTTCAAATTTAAAGCTGTTTGAATAAATTACTTTCATCAAAATTTTTGTTTGTCTTTGTTTATGTTGTTGCTCAACCGATGATGAATTTAACTTGATATTTATAAATTAACATATCTATGCATTATAATTCGAATGACTTTACTAGATGACGCAATTGTTCTATAGCATTGAGTTGTGTATACTTACTTAGAGAGGGCTCCTGCATAATTACCTGTGTCTAGGTCCTAGTCAGTTTTATAACATGCTTTGACAAATTTTCGAGGTAAAATAGAACTCTGCTTATTTTAGGGAGAGATGATCTAGGCATTGTCTGATGAGCCAACAACTAGTATCCACCCAATTAAATATCAATCTCTAGTTGTCCCTTTGAGCCTTCATAGAATTTTAGCTTTCTTTTCATTGACTTATAAGCCCAATGACCTGCCTTGAACTATTGTTACACTTTTGACAAGTCTTATGATCACTAAGGTGAAGAGGCAAGAAGATCAAAGAATAGAATGCATAGCCAAAACTGTAAGGATAGTTGATGTTCTCAAGACCATAAGGATAGTTAAAGTTCACCTAATATCTCCAATCTATCAAGAAAACATCAGAGTAACAAATGATTTATCCCTGTTAAAGAAGATTTATGTCACTCCACTCATCCACTATTAGAAACCCAAGTTGGTACAAACAAGACAACTCTTTTAGAGCTAGAACAAAAAAATAAATAAATAATAAAAAAAGAAGAAAAGAAAAGGAGAAGAAAATAAAATAAAATAAAAGACAAAAGAAAAAAAAAGAAAAAGAAAAAAGAAAATAAATCTCAAAACGGTTCAGAAAGTCAACCAAGTTCTCTTTTACCTAAAGCAGCAAAAGACTTCCATATGGACAGTTTGACTTGAATTGGTCCAACCCAACCAAAGATTCAATCAAAATCAGAGAAAAAGGAGAAAGGTCATCCAGTTCTTGAAAGTTCTGTACTTGACAGTCCTACAAGAAAGAAGGATAAAACAATAAAATGCTCAAAGAAGGGAAGAGTAAAAGAAAGAAAGATAAAGAAAAGGAAAAAAAAAAGAAATGGATATGGGTACCAGACTTTTTGTAAAGGCAAAGACTATCCCAATCAAGATCCAGATTAATGTCAAGAAGAAAGAAAAATGTTCAAAGCTCTATCTTTTCATGCTCCCAACTGTCTAAAGTTCCAATAAAAAGTTTATAGTGTGAAGGCTTGCCCATAGTATCACATCAGCTCCAATTTTAAAATGACCTTCATTTAACCCGTATTCCATATAGACCACGTTTCAAGCCTATTAAAGACTTGTTGATCTCTCTTGGTAGGTAGAGTCTATTAGTAGAGATAGTTTGAATAAGCATGCATATGAAATAGACAATATTCAAACTCAATGAGACCTCGAGCCAAGCAATGTGTATGTGTCTATCTGAAGTGCAATAGTTCTTGCTCAAATAGAAATGATTCTCGAGTTTAGTACGGTAACTAAGGTTGTCATATTATAGATATGTTAATTTAGAAAATAAAATCCCGAGGTAAATTGACATTAATTTGGCAAAGCCAACATTTGATTTCAAAATCAAAATTCAAAATTGAAAATTCAAAAAAAAATTTACAAAGCCTTCAAGTTAAGGGGAGTATGTTGAACTATCGAACCTTGAAGGACACATTGGGCAAACGAAATGATTACTGGCAAGGTTATTAAGAAGCTACCAATTGACATACTGAATCATAATTTGAAATGGATATATCTATACTGCTTGGGGCCTCCATTATTCATGTTTTCAATATCTTAAAGATAAAAGCCATAAAAGCGAAGCCTTCTGTCATTCCAATGCAAGACCTGAACAAGCATCTGGAAGGAGTCAATGAGAATACTTCAGCTGATCACCTAGGTCTGTGAGTCGACGAAACCATTGTAAGTGTTATTCATGCATATCATGCATACATGAGCATATCACATTGCATTTTCTTGTATTGTATTGTCTATTCTTTGTCAAAGTGAACAACAAATACTCTATGAAGCAAAGATAAAGCCGGTATAGAATCAGGGGGCATGAAGGGCCCATTGCTTGAGGAAGCTCTAGTCATTTTGCAAAAGAAGAGATGCATGCTTATGTAAGGAGCAAGACAAAATACAAACATCAATCAGAGCCTGCATGGGAAAAATCATTGGTTTGAGCCTACATAGGGGGCAAGATTTCTCCTTTTTAATTTTTGAGTTTATACGTATACAAAAATCCAGTATTGGGTCGAGCACCCAAAATTCAGTTTCGAGTCAAGAATCCAAATCCAGTTTAGGATCGAGAATCCAGTTTCAGATCGAGAATCCAGTTTCAGGTTGAGAATCTAAATCCAGTTTAGGATAGAGAATCCAGATTCGGGTCGAGCACCCAAATTCAATTTCGGGTCGAGTACCCAAAAATCCAGTATTGGGCTGAGCATCCAAAATTCAGTTTTGAGTCGAGAACCTAAATCCAGCTTAGGATCGAGAATCTAATTTTGGGTCGAGCATCGAAATTTAATTTCGAGTCAAGCACCCAAAAATTCAGTCCCAAAATTCAGTCTCGGGTCTAAGTACCCAAATCAAATCCAGTTTCAAGTCGAGCATCCAAAATCCAGTCTTTAGTCCAAGTATCCAAACCAAATCCAAATATAGTCTAGGATTGAGAATCCAATTTTAGGTCGAGCATCTTAAATCTAGTCTCGGGTCCAAGTACCCAAATCAAATTCAGTTTCGGTTTGAGTATTCAAAATTCAATCTTGGGTCCAAGTATCTAAATAAAATTCAGTTTCGAATCGAGCACCCAAATTCATTTTAGGATCGAGCATCCATATCCAATTTTAGGTCTAGAATTCAAATCCAAAATCCAGTTTCGAGTCAATAACGCAAATTCAAATTTAGTTTTGGGTCGAGCACCTAAAATCTAATTTCAGGTCGAGAACCCAAATTCAAATTCAGTTTCAAGTCAAGCACCCAAAATCTAATTTCAGGTTGAGAACCCAAATCCAAATTCAATTTTAGGTCGAGCACCTAAAATCTAGTTTTGGGTCGAGAACTCAAATTCAAATCTAGTATCATGTCAAGCACACAAATTCAATCTCAGATCGAGAGCCCAATCAAATCTAGTCTCTGGTTGAGAACCCAACTCATTTCAGGTCTAAAACCCAAGCCATCTTCATCTAAAATCTGCTCAAAGTCATATTATTTTTCACTCTCTTCTACTGAAAGTCTCAGATCATTCAAGCAGGGGGCAAGCTGTAGACCCTTAATTTTTTACCCAGTCCAATCTGATATTTTTAAACAGTCCAAAATAATTTTTATGGTATTTTAATATTTATTATTTATTTATTACTTATAATATTTATTTTTAATAAAAATAAAAAAATAAAAAAATAAAGGATAAAAAATAAATTAAAAATACAAATCGGCGACAAGCAAAATCGGTGATGAAATTTTTCGCCGTTAGCGACAAATTGGCTTGGTCCAATTTACCGCAGGAAAAACCTATGACGAACTGGCCTGTGGCCCTCGCCCAGCCCGCGAGCCTCGCAGCAATTTCGCCAGCACAAATTTTGCCAGCGCAATTTTTTTCAAAACTCTATTCTACTTGATTTTGGTTTTTAATTTTATTTCTTAAACAATTTTTATTTCCTTAATCAATTAGTATTATATTTTTATTTTTTTTATAAATGCCACATCAAAACACACAGAAAAGGGCCTTTTAGCAATTATTGGAGACTTTGATCTTGAGACTTTGGACTTTGATCTTTAAAAAGGAGATCGGACTTTTGGAAGGAGCTGGGGACTTGATTTAGATTCAAAACCTTGGACTTGAAAAAGCAAGAGGCAGTCAGCAAGCAATAAGAAATCCATCAAAGGCAGCATACTCTATCTTTGGTTATTATTCAATAGGATTCAAAATTATGGTGGAACCAACAATGGAGGCTTGAATTTCTACTCACTTGCTTATGTTTACAGTAGCTTCATCATTCAATTAGATCAATTATTTAAACATACAGTAGATGATATTTTTGTTAGGCACATTGATCAATTGTTCTATTTACCATCCAAACTCTATTTAAAACCCTAAAAATTATTTTTCAAACCCTAATATCTTAATACCCGTTAAATATATTCTTGAAATCTAAAACACTAATTACACTTTTCTTAAACCACAAAATGATAGACTGTTTTCTTAAAACCCTAACCAAATCTATTTTTCTGAAAGATTCACAGTAGCCTATTCTTTCCAAATACCTAATTTAAAATCTAACTTTCATGATCTTCAATCTTTTTTATTTAAACCCTAACTTATTTCAAATCTAATCTCTAATTCAAACATCCAGTAGCCTTATTTTTTCAAGTATAAAAAAGCTTTAATCCTAATTAATTCTTCTTTCCAAAATCACACAGTAGCATTATTCTTTTAAAAATAACATAAGTTCCTTAAAATCTCAAAACCCTATTTTCTAAATCTTAAACTCTAAAATCTTAATTTTTAATACCAAAACCTACAACCCTAAAAGTTAGTTTTCAAAATCATTCGGGGCGCGGCCCCCGACCCAGCAAGGGGCGCTGCCCCTTTGACCTCCGCCTGCTAACCGGCTAGCGGGATCGCCGTATGGGCTCGTCGAAGGGGTCAATATTTATTTGTGTATTATGAGTCTATGTGTTTAACTTTCTTTCTTCCAAAGCCCTAATTTAGTAATTAAAATTCTATAACCCTATTTTAAAATGTGAACCCTAAATTTATATATTTATTTCTTTATTTAATTTTAGATTTGATTATATAGTTTATTATATGTTTTGATGATTGATTTATTTAATTTTTGTATATGATTTGTTTATCATGGATGGATGATTTCTTTATTATTATTATTATTATTTGTTAACATTGTAAGAGGTATGTTTTCATGTTTTGGGTACCTCATGTCATGAGCATCATGTAATTTATTTTATTTTAAAATTTTTTGGACCAATGTAAAGGACACATTTCCTTCTACCTTTCGGTGGGTGTCCTATTTAGTTTTAGATATGGATGATGTAAGGACATGCTTTCATCCTTAGATGGTTGTCCATTTATTTATTTTATTTAGATATTGTTGTGACTTTAATAAAGTATTTATTTATTCTTATGATCGCATGTATATAGATAATATCATTATATTTAAGAATTTTATAATATTAAGACCTATAAAGGAGGTCAATTTCAATGAACCGGGCATTGTGCTTTTTTTTTCCACGGGGGAGTGGATTATTTTGAAATGTGCTCAAAAACATAAAAAAAAAAAGACAGGAAATGAGATGAGCAAAGGAATCAACATTCGATTTGAAACTATTGGCCAACTTCCAAGGTTACATCTTTTCTGGGATCGGGTGGAATTCTTAGGAAAAAGTGTTCCAACCCAAGAGGTATACACTGCACTGAAGACAATATGGGAACATAGCACTCAGAGAGATAGAAGGTATCCCACCAAGGGCTTCATCAACAGTCACTGATAATTAATTCAATTCATTTTGTCGAAGGTTAAAATCAAAAAGTAGGAAGAGGCACTAGTGTGAAAGTACCATTAACATACGGAGTGACTAAGGATTTTCTCCAGGTCTTCCCCAAGTGATCCCATATAGAAGAAATCATTTGATCTGAACCTTATCATAGTATGGAATTTCCTGAGTGACTCAATACTACTGGAAGTGGGATGTTATACCATTCTATCGAAGTAAGGCCTTGGCCATCCAAACCCATTAGGGTATTGGGGATTCCTTAGGAATCGAGTCATCCATCCCTTTCTTTTTTTCCTGGCCCGTCTGGGTGGTGACTCTATTTTCTCCAGGCTTAGGCCTGTGTTCTCTAAGGCCCGAGCCTAAACAGTGTCAAAGTCGCAAAAATCATTCCACCAGGAGTGGGGGCGAAAATCTCCGCTCACAGATACATTATGAATCATTGATAATTTTAAATAGTTTGAAGAGTAAGATAAAGAAAACAAAAAACGTGTATATATGAATTGATTGAGTATCGAAAGTAAGAATGTGAGATTTATACATTGTGTTCTTATGGAATACTTCATGATAACATTATTGGATGATTGAATACAAGTTATAGATTATATATATAAGTGTTAAAGAGTTAACGGATACTAGTTGATTACAATAGAAAGAAAGAAATTGATAATGTAAAAAAAAAAGAAAGAATGTAGTGAGATTTGAAGGTAGTTTAACCCTTCTAGTGAAATGATGTACTGTGGATCAAGTTAGGAATATATATATATATATATATGTTAAAATTAGTGAATACATTATATATACGTGCATATACTCTTAAAATGATAGAATAATTCTAAATTCTTAAAATGTTAAGAAAAGAATTAAACAAATAAGAGTGGAAATTTATTTAGATTTTATTATTACAGTGGAAACATGGAAGTGATTTGAAAGATAAAGATTGATGAATAAATAAAATTAGTCGAACTAATCAGAAATAAATATAATGTGTGGATAGAATTTAACTTGAATTATATATGTAAAGCATTTGGTAATATTCTTTGGAAATTTAACCATAAAATGATGGAAATGTGAATAGTTGATTTTAAATTCAAAAGGATTAAAAGAAAAGGCAAATATGATAGAAATTGTTAACATATATTGTTGAAGTAAATATGTTTATGGATTTGTGATGAAGGAAGAAATACTAGAGTAAGTAAATGAACATTATCGAAAAAATAAATGAGTATGTAATTGAATGAAGTTTAATGTAGATATATTGTTATAAATTTGCTAGGATGTTTATAGAAGATCAAACTTAGAATTGATTATATTCTTAAAGTGTTAGACATTGTTTAATTGATCTAAATGGGAAAAATATTATAGATATGAGTTGGTTACAGCGGAACTAAGGTTTATGGGTAAGTTATGTGAAATAAGAGTTTTGATGATGATGTTTATAATTATTAAAATGAATTTATGGTTGAATGATGAAAATAGATAAGTTGAATGGTAGTTTGAAAGAAGTAGTGGTGTTGAAATAGAGTTTTGGTGGAATTAGGAAGAATGAGAATAATTAGTGTTTGATAGATTTAAATGACTTAGAGAGTGTTATTAATGATTTATTTTAATATATAATTTGATTTAGGACCAAGTGGGATGAAATTGTGAAAGTGATGAAGGACAAAAGTGAAAGTTAATGTTAAAAGGAGAAATTAGTTTGGAATTTGGTAAATTAGAGGTTAGTACCTATTTGGTTACTTTGAAAAATGGACATTCACATAACTTATGCAATGTTACATAGTTGTGGGAGGTGTATCACATTGGGCAACTGTCTAATATAAATTGATGTTGGCATATGATATACAAGAGGTATATCAATGTTATGTTGATACGATTGAAGTATGAAAATGAAATTAAAATTTTAAAAAGTGATTAAGAAAAATCATGAAGGAAGATAAAGAAATATTTGAATTGAAAAAGTAACAATTGCGATTTTGAAATAGTTTATGTGAGACGGATGCTATAAGGAATTGAGGTTAGCGCTGGGGTAAATTGTTTATCGTGACGGATAATTTAGCGGACGAAATTTTCTTGAGGGGGAGAGAATTGTAATATCTTAATTTTTGATGCACCTTGGAATAGTGTATATGAGATGAATATGTATTATAGATATAATATATATGCAAATGTTATATATATATTTGATATATATTTGAAGTATAAGTGCATAGTGACCTATTATATATATATATAAGGATGACTAAAGGAAGAGAAGTTTCTTCTTTCTTCTTCTGCTTATTCCTTTGCAGTGAAATAGAGAGAGAGAGAGAGAGGTAAGAAGAGAGTGAGCTCTTATTATTTATACCAAGAATTGAAAAAATTTCAAGGATTCAAGTGAAGTTTTTGAGGATTTTTAATCAATTGGTAACTTCTTTATCAATTTTGCAATCTTTTTGGAATACTATAGAAGAATATGATTTGGGGAAGTTGGAATTTGTGTATTAGCATGTTTTAATGGCTTATATGTGTGTTTATGAAGATGTTTTGTGTAGCTAATTATGATTTTTAAGGTTGGGTTGAAAGAGAAGAGATTTCTTTTCTTTCTTCTTCTTTGAATGTGTTATGAGAGAAAGTGATGATTGATTGAATAAGATAATAGTTATGATATGTTAGATTTATATATGTGTTGAATTGATAGGTAAATTATGGATATAAACTGAGATAATGATTAAGGGTGTTGTAGTGTTGAGTTTGGAATGATTGTGCTCATATGGTTGAGAGTTCAAAATGCAGAAATTTTGCCTGACACGGCCATGTTGTTGGGCGTGTCAACGATGCTGAATTTTAACATTGATGACACGACCAGTAATACGGCAATGTCTCTGAGCGTGTCGTAGCTACTGTGAGATAAAATAATTAACACGGCCAGTAACACGCCCGTGTTGTTGGGCATGTCAAATTTTTATGAGGCAGAATGGATGACACGAGCAGTAACACGCCCATGTCATTGGACGTGTAAATCTTCTGTAAGAGTGAGTTAATGACACTGTCTTTAATACGCCAGTGTTGTTGGGCGTGTCACTTGAGAATAACTCTGTTCTTTGTCTTTCATTTGTAATTTCTATTTAAATGGTTTGATGTTGAGAATGCCTTAGAATGTGATATTAAATGGTTGTTATGATCACATTTGGTATAGACATTGAGAGAGAGTAGTTTGCCCAACTCTAGTGTTGAAGGGCAACTTGGAAGAGAAGGTTAAAGAAAATTTTAAAGCTTATTTTAGAGTGTCTCCTGAGGTATGTACAAACTCTTGATAAATGAAATATGATTGCATTATATTTTGGCTAACAAATTTTGGAGGAAAAATGTGTCAAGCTACTTGATACATTGAGTATTCATGAACATGGTGCTAAGATATGTGAATTATTTTGTATGCATTATTATACATTGTGAAAATTCATTGTTAATGGCTAGATTGAATAGAATGTGATATGTGTGAAAATGTGAAATGACTCAAAGTGTTTGGATAATGTGGTTTCATCATGAAATATCCTATAATGAGGATGAAATATTTAAAAGAAATAACATTGATATGAATGAGAAAATGGAAAAATGAGAAAGAAATTGAGATTGAAAAATGTGAATTAATTGTGTGCCTAGTATGTTATTCAATTTTCAGAGTTTTGTATTTAGTGGCATGCATATATTTGCCTATGGGGCTAGACACTTGGAGTCACTGTGAAAATATTTTGATGTGAAAAGACCATGTCGTAAGCCTCAGAATTAGGTCCTTGAAACTGGGCTGGGTGAAAAGACTAGATCGTTAGCCCATGCCTAGTTGGATTATTATATTAAAACTTTGTCTTTGGGGCTAGACACATGGTGTCATTATGGACTAAAATAGTAACTCTGAGATTTGAATGATGTATTAGTTGTTTGGGCCCACGCTTGTGTATGTGTTTGTTTGAATCATTAAGTGATGAAAGCATATAACCAAAAGTGATCTTGAATGTCATATGATGACATAGCATATGAACATTTTGCATTGACATTATTTTATAGTTTTATTATTTTTAAAATTTGTACCACTAAGCTTTTAGTTTAGCGCGATTGTAATTCATCGCGCAGGTGACAGAGGTGATCCGATAGAGCCGGAGAGTTCTAGTAGACCTAGTCGGATTTAGGCTTGAGTTAGTTGAGTTTAAAGTGTGTTGCTACATCAAGATCAAAGCTGTTTTGCCAGCATATATATATTTTATATTACAATACATTTTGATATTATGTTATATTTTTGACATATATAAATATATTGTAACTTATAAAGAGTGTTTTGTATAATGGAGTAATGTGAGACTTTACACTTTTTGATATACATTAATACATAAATGCATAAATATTTTCAGGAATGGGGAATATGAAAGTTTTTGTTAAACCATATTGCGGCATTCTTGTACTTCATTTACATATTTTACATATACTGGGTGTATGTATTATACATATATAGGGTATAAGAGTGCATTCTCATTCAATTACCACATGAACCAATTATTACATACTACACATAGTTATATTATAGACATTATAGCAGCACACTAACTATACTATTTACATCTCAACCAAAGCACACACGCATCTCAACTTAATCAACAGAGATTTAGATTACAAACTACATATTTCTTCTTCATGCTTTTGCATTTCCAGAGTTTAAACTCACATTACTTCATAACATTAAAATTCAATTCAATTCAAATGTAAACAATAATGTGAAGTTAAGATAAATATAATTCATTCATTGGATAGTTAAAATACAACATTAGTAATCCAAGTTACATTCAAAATTTGAGGTTATTTGTGACCCCCAAATCAACCTCAGTATACAAAACCAATGATACATAAACTAAACAACAGTCCCCCTACATCAACCACGAACCCAGAAATGCTAAGAACAACCAACTACAGCAATTCCCTTACATTAACCAAAACCAAACAAAATCACCCTAAATAATAAGAAATCACAAAATAATCTTGAAGATTATAGATAATACTAATAAGACTACAACAACCCATTATTGTTTTTCTCTTTCTATACTGCTTTTCAACTCCACATCCAATCTTGATTTTCTCTTCACTAATCCAGATATGATTTTCTTTGATCTCTCATCTTTCAGTAGATAATCAAATAAATTGAATGTTCGATCGCATGACCAGAACCTCCTCCCTGGATTCTTCGATGTCCAAGAGGTTCTTATTACTTTTCACCTACAACAACCCATAATTGTTTTTCTCTTTCTATACTGCTTTTCAACTCCACATCCAATCTTGATTTTCTCTTCACTAATCCAGATATGATTTTCTTTGATCTCTCATCTTTCAGTAGATAATCAAATAAATTGAATGTTCGATCGCATGACCAGAACCTCCTCCCTGGATTCTTCGATGTCCAAGAGGTTCTTATTACTTTTCACTCTCCACATGCATGCCTAGTAGTTTCATCCATCTGCTACAATCTTCTTTGAATTCTTCTTCTCCTTCAACTGCTGTGAAAATCAAAAGTGGAAAGAAAAATTTTATGATTTAGGAAAACAACTCGTTTTAATTTAGGGATTTTGTATTAAAAAGATTATTGAGGATATTTTTGTCTAAAGAGCTTTGTTAATCTTACGTGGTAATTTTTTAAGAGAAAATGGGACCTACAAAGTCTAGTCATTACCGAATTTTTTTAGTAAAATGGCTAGAGACACTTATGTATTGATCGATAATAAAGTACAAATACTAAACTGGCCAAAATAATTGTAAAGACATCAAAATAGAAAAATAGACAAGTTCAAACACTAATGATATAATTTTTCCTTCAATGAAAAACAAGAGATAGAGGCATGCTCCAACATTGAAGCAAATTCATGTTCAATAATAGAAATTGATAAAGCAAAATCAAGTACATTGTTAATTAAGCATCAGAATAGTTTATCAATTGATTCAGAAGTAATTTGTGATATGATGGAGTACACAAGCAACATGAGCAAAAATATCATTGGGAATATGTACAACGACAATGATGAAGAAGCAAAAGAAGACTTGGAAGCAATTGAATCGATAATTATATCTAATGTAAATAATTCATATATTAAAGTTGGACAACTTTTCAACAATAAGCAAATCCTAAAAGCAACATTGACCTTTTATGCAATCAATAACCACTTCCAATATAAGGTTTGTAGATCATGCATAGAGAAGCTTTTTTTGAGTTGCTTGGATAATAAATGCAGCTGACAGTTAAAGGCATCAAGAAAGGGCAAGATAGAAATCTTCATCATTAGAAAATTCAACAACATTCACACTTGCTCTTTGGAGGTGAGAATGTGCAATCAAAGACAAACAACATCAAACATTATTGGAGATCTCATCAAAACAAAGTACCTCAATGTAAAAACAGTATACACACCATCAGATATAATTTGGGACATGAAAGATGATTTTGGAGTAACTACAAATTATGTAAAACCTTGGAGATCAAAGGAAAAAGCTTTTGAGATTATTAGAGGAAAACCAGCATAATCATATGCCTTGCTACCAAGCTACTTGTATATGTTAAAGTCAACAAATCCAGGTTCTATTGTTGAGCTTAAAACAAAAGAAGTCGGGTCATTTTTGTGCGTCTTCATAGCTCTAGATGCATGTATAAAAGGATGGAGATACCGCAAGGGACACTAATTACTGTATGAACACAAGATATAGGTGGTAAGATTTTTCCTCTTGCTTTTTTTGTTGCCGATTCTGAAAATGATCTTATTATGAAATTTAAAAAGACATATGGTATAAGATCAGGGATGTGCATAATTTCACATAGGTATGAAAGTATTGAGGCAACAACCAGAAAAGTATATTAAGAAGTTAGCCATTGTGTATGTATGTTCCATTTATTGAACAATCTAAAGACAAAATTTAAGAAAAATCTAAAGAAAATTAAGGATTATTTCTTTGCAGTTGCAAGATCATACACACTAGAAGATTTCAATTATAATTAGGGTTAGCAACGGGGCGAGGTAGGGGCGGAGAGACATTCCCCATCTCCTTCCCGTCCCACAAATGGGGGCATATTTGCCCTTGTCCCCTTCCCCGCGGGGAATTTATATCTTTTTTTTTAAAAAAAAATTAAAATTTAAAAGTATAAATTTATAATTTATAATAATTATATAAGATAAAAAGATAATAATTTAATTATTATATACTATAAATTCAAAAAAATATAATAAAATAAAATATATCAAGTTAAATTTATTTTACATATACAAATAATTAAAATATGACATAAATAATATATAATATATTATATTAATATATATTATAAATATTTAATATATATTATACTCCCTCCGTATCATTTACATAGGGAAAATTTCCTTTTTTGGTGTATCTTTTATATAGAAAATATGTCATTTTAGGTAAATTTTGGGAAGTGAAATGAGACAAAATACCATTTATACCCTTGCCTTAAAAGTTTAATTTGAGGGATGTTTTTTTTAGGGGTATTTAAGTAAATAGAGATGGAAAAAGTAAAATTTCCTTAATTTACGTGTCTATTTTACTTTTTCTATGTAAATGATACGGAGGGAGTATATTTTAATATAAAAGTATAATATATATATTGTAATATATAAATATAATTTATATTATATATTTTAATATATATATATATTATATTATATCGGGTCCCCGCGGGGCGGGGATTATATTCCCTGTCCCTACCCCGCCTTGCCCAACGGGGAAGGAATTTTTCCTGTCCCCGTCTCCGCCCCAGCAGGAGAAGATGGTGGGGACCGTTCAGGGCAAATCCCTACAGGGAGCGGGGATTCCCTGCCTCATTGCCAACCCTAGCTTGACAAAATAAATGTTCGTATTAGACAATATTTGACCAACATTGGATATGAAAAATGGTCAAGATTACATTCTATAAATAAAAGTTCAACTATGACATCAAATATAGCAGAGTTAATGAATTTGGCAAATAAAGCATCTAGAGACCTGCCAATAACATCTTTACTTGAATATTTGCGTGCTTTGACACAAGATTGGAGTTACAATAGGAATATAGCAAATTTAACATTCACAAAGTTGGCTAAAAATCACGAAGATATGCTTAGTGATAACTACATTGCATCTCTAAGAATGAAGGTTAGATTCAAAACTATAAAAACTAAAATATTTTTTTGATCTACAATGTAGTATATTAATACTGCAAATTTACATACATTAACATATGATTTTTTTTAATATAATACATTAGCAATTATAATGACAAATAATTGCATTCTTTATGTGTTTAGTACATTATTGTTACTTTCATTAATATATGAATTTTTTCTTAATTATATAATTCAATTCTTCATGTCTATTCTTTTTTTTTTTGGTAAATTATTCATGCATATACTTATTTGTGCTAGTTTTACAAGTGCACTAATTTAAGCTATTAGATATACTGCACTAATTGATTGAATATACATAAATGAGAAATTATAATATGAGAAGTGACCTAAAAATGAAGAATAATATATATGTATTTTTTTTGTAGGTGAAACCATCCAGTTGTGATCTCTTTACAGTCCTTCAACATGAAAAAATATACACAATGAACATGAAAGAAAGACTATGCACTTGCAACAGGTTCCAAATTGATGAATTGCCATGTCTGCATACATTAGCAATAATAAATAAGATGCACATGAACCCTTATGAATATTGCTCACTAGGACAAAACTACATATGAACTAATCTTGGCAAAGCTAGTCCAAAAGCATCACAAAGGAGGATTAGTTGAAGCAAGGTAGGAGAATGGTCATGCTAAGCAAATTGCTCCTTTTGATTTAACGCCTAGTTTGCTATAAAGTCCACTGCTGCATTGGCTAAGTGAAACACATGAGAAACTCTAACAGTCCAATTTCTATTCATTAAATTATTGATTCGAATAAATAGAGCTTTTAAGTGCTAGTGTTGAAGGAGAAATCCCAAAGAGGACATTAACCACACTAAGGTTATCAATCTGCAAGTGGATCTTTGATCAATTGCTTTCCCACGCTGTTGTTAAAACCAAATAGACTTCCCAAAGTTCAGCTTGAAATGCATTTCACATTCCAAGTTTTGATGAATAACCACCAAGCCATTTCCCTTGCCAGTCTCTAAATACTCCACCAACGGTGCTTACATTCACACTGCGTCTCTAGGCTCCATCTGGATTAAGAACCACAAAATCTTTAAACTAAGAATTCCAACTGATCAATTGGGTCGCTGAATTAAGACCCTTATATTCAAGAGAAGAAGAGGCTTTTGTAGCTTTTTTCCACGAGATGACTGTTAGAATTAATTTTAAATTGTTAAAATTAATCCTCTAATTAATCATAAGTGTGGGCTAAATATATTTAAATATTAAATATGTATTGCAGTCAAATTAAAATAGTCAAATTAAAGTTATGATCAAATAAGGATTGTTGACTATTGAGGTGTCCTACTCGTAATAGGATTATAAGTGTAGAGACCGATAAGAATTTCTATTTTGTTGAAGGACCAAAATAGAAATCATCATCAGTTATAAATAAGGGGTCGTGGTCTCCAGGGGAACATAACAAAGATGAGAGAACATTACGTTCCTTTAGTAGTGCTTCCGCTAAACTTAAAGTGTGTATCCCCTGTAAGGCGACAAACTCCAAAATCTTCTTCAGCTTCAATATACGATGATGTCAGGTACACAATTTAGCCATTTGCAATTTAATTTGAATAATCTAGTGATCTATGCATATTTT
This sequence comes from Garcia nutans, assembly GCA_947685225.1. Classification (NCBI taxonomy): domain Eukaryota; kingdom Viridiplantae; phylum Streptophyta; class Magnoliopsida; order Malpighiales; family Euphorbiaceae; genus Garcia; species Garcia nutans. The sequence continues at coordinate 22,393,046 of CANTUV010000005.1, forward strand.
ATGTTTTAGGGCAATAAGGTTTTCTCCCCCTTTCAATTGGTGTCAGAGCCCTATGCTAGGTTGCTAGATTTTCCGATTAAATTGCGGTATTGATTATTGTTTTAATTCTAGAAAATTAATTCGGTGATTGTAATTTTCGAGAATTAATTTGAAATCGAAATTATTAATCTGAAATCAATTTTGGTTTGATTTGTTTTTGGATTAAATTACTGTTATTATTTAATTGATTCTGGAAAAATCAATTTCTGAACTTGAATTTGTGCTTGTGATTTTTTCTGGAATTAATTAATTTTTGGGTTAATTAATTATGTAATTAATTAATTAAAAAAATCTGTTTTGAAACTGTTTCATGAACAGTGTTTCGTTGTTCTTCGTTTTGGTTTAGAAGAACACAGTTAAGGATTTTAATTAATTGATTAAATTTTTATGAAATTTTGATTTGATCTTCGATTAAATCGTAAAAAAAAATTCATTTAATTTTAAAATTTCAATTTAAAATTTAATTCAATTGAGTTTAAATTTTGGTATTTTAGTTCTGATTGTGTCTAATATTTTTAATAATAAATTAATTGAAGCAATAAGTCACCAAAGTGATCTCTATTATTTTAATTAATTTATTTGGGATATTAGACAGGTGTATTAAAATTCGTTGCGGGTAGTATGCCGGCCCAAAGGAAGGCTGCTATCTGGCTGAGTTTTGAATACACGTGTTGCAATAAATATGTGACAATTATTTAGTTTTATCCATGTGGATAATATATCGGCCCAAAGGAAGGTTATTATCTGACGGGACTAATTGTCAATATTTTGATTGCTGCGTGAAATACCAATTACAGTTAATATTTTATGTCCAAAGATGAGAATATTCACGTTGTGCCTGGTATCTTATTTCCATTATTTAAACTCAAAATCAAGTTTATAATTTGTGGATCGTGAGCGTACAATTTTTTATTTTTCTTTTTCTCTGAATTTAGCTAATATGCTATATAAACTCCTAGTGTACCTTTTCTTTAGAGGTTAAACTTAGATTTAGAAATTCAAACATGTTGATTTATCTGGGACGCATGTATTTGGACTTAGCATTTAGGAAGGATGAACCTATTTCTCCTACTGAAGAGAGCAAAGATGCTCAGAGGGTTCAGTATGAGAAGTGGAAGATTTTTTATCTTGCTTGGGTCCAGTGATCATGCATCAAAGAATCCCAGAAATATTTGAGGAGCCACTTTGCTAAAGCTATAATGCTATGAACTACCTTGCCCAACTGGAAAGCGACTATGTCAAGTGTGATGAAGTCGAAGTGGGGACATTTTCAGCAATCTAATTTTCGTTAGGTATACTGGCAATGGTAGTATTAGGGAGCATATTCTGAGCATGTCCTAAATAGCCAAGAGGCTAAAGGCTCTGGATTTGGTTTTACCAGATGACCTTTTAATCTATCTAGTTGATGGCTAATAAAGGGGAGAATGCTCGTTTGGTTGCTTCAGCAGATAAGGACAAAGGTGAAAAGAAGAATAAGACTGCTAATAGAAGGACTGTCCCAATTACACCACGCAACGTATAAAGAAGGGTAGTACCTTGTTTGGTTTATTATGAGGTTAATTCAACTTTAGTATCTAGAAACACTTATTGAATGGATTACAGTGCTACTATTCATATAAATGTTTCATGGTAGAGTTACTTGAACTACTGAAAACCAATTGACGGTGAAAGATACGTCTATATAGTAAATGGCAAACTGGTAGAAGTAGAGACATAAAAACATTTTAGATTGTGTTTAAGAACTGGATATTATTTGAATCTTATAGATACTTTTGTTATACTATCTTTTAGATAGAATTTGGTCTCTATTTCTTATTTGGACAAATTTATTTTTTACTTGTTCATTTAGAAACAGATAATTTACTTTATCTATAGATTCAAATATTTGATACTAGTTTCTTAAATGTTTATGATAATCTATATACGTTAAATGTCAATGCTTCTTATAATGAAACTCTGCATGTGAGTACTAGAGATATCAAAGGAAAGCTGGATATGGATAACTCAGCTGAACTTTGACATAGATGTTTGGATTACACATCCAAATCTAGAATAGAACATCTTGTGTCAAATGGTATCCTAGATACATTTGATTACACAGATTTGGATTTCTATGTTAAGAATACTAAGTTAAAATAGACCAAACATAGAGATTAGGTGCTATTAAGTATTCAGTCATCTTAGAGTTGATATATATGGATATCTGTGGTTTATTCTCTATAGCATCATGAATGACCAAAGATAATTCATATCATTCATAAGATGATTACTCACGTTAAAGGTACCTATATCTCATTCATGAAAAATCTAAGTCTGTGGACGCTTTATTTTAATCTTATAAGGCTTAAGTTGAAAAATCAACTCGGAAAGAAGATTAAATCTATTACATCTGACTGTGGTTGTGAGTACTGTGGCAGATTTAATAGCTCAAGTGCGTAGTGTTCTGGACCAATTGTTATTTTCCTACAGAAATGTGGTATAGTCCATCAGTACACAATGATTGGTATAACCAGTATGAATGGTGATGCTGAGAGACATTACAAGACTCTTTTGGATTTGATGAGGAGTATGATTAGTCATTCATCCTTATCAGAGTCTTTTCTAAGAAAAAGCATTAAATATAGCAGTCTATCTTTCTAATTAAGTACCAATCAAAGCAGTCTAAGTACTTTCATACTTACAGGTATCCAGCTAAGGCTAGGCCTTATAGGCCTAATAAGGGTAAAATTGGACTCCAAATATGTTAACTGCTACTTTATTGGTTATTCTGAGTGATCATAGGGTCTAAATTTTATATTCCTACTACCATATTAGTGTATTAAGATGTGTATTATGACATTCTTTAGGATGTTGAGCTTGAGGGGGGAAATAAGGTTATAAACATTGTCTTTGAGGAGAGATCAAGTTAGGAAATTTTGATTCTCATCATTGTTTTCTGGAGTGGTAGTGTCACTCTTATTCTAGAAGCAATTATAGATCCAATATAAGATAATGTTAAAGAACTTCCCATCAGTTTGAAGATCCGTTCTTCATTAGGATCAAGCTCATCAACCTTAAGAATTTGAGCCAGAACATGTGCCTTTAAATAGGTCCATTAGAGAGAAGAGAAGTGCTATTCTAGATGTTTATGTAGTATTTCTATAGGATTCTAACTCTCATAAGTGGATTGAGGCAATGAGTGAAGAGTTTAAGTTTATGCAAGACAATAAAGTTTGGAATCTTATCCCATTACCTGAAGGAAAGAAACCTATTGGTTTTAAATGAATATTTAAGACCAAAAGGAATTCTAAAGGTAATATGGAGAGATATAAAGCATGTCTTGCAGTTAAAGGCTTTACTCAGAAGGAATGGATTGACTATAAAGAGATCTTCTCTTTGGTTTTATTGAAGGACTCTTTTAGGACAATCATGGCTCTCGTTGCACAATTATTCTTGAGTTTCATCAAATGGATATTGAGATTGTGTTTATCTATGGAGACATTGATAAAACAATCTATTTGGTGCAGTCAGATTGCTTTGAATAAGGAAACTCAAAGCTACTGATATGCAAATTAAGAAAATCCATTTATAGGCTCAAGCAAACATCTCGTTTGTGGTACTTTAGTTCCATCAAGTAGTTGTCTCATTTGGTATTGAGACAAATGCTATTGAGGACTGTGTATATCACTGTGTGTTTCACTAATTCAGTGGGAGTAGGTTTATTTTCCTGGTTTTATGTGTGGATAGCATAATTTTTGTTACCAGCTGTAAGGTCTTGTTGCATGAAAGGTTTAGATAAAGTTTCTTTTGTATTAGGGATCCAGATACTTCGAGATTACTCTCGATGTATTCTTGGATTATTACAAAAGAGCTACATTTAGAATATGCTCAAGAGGTTTGGTATGCAAGAATATAAACCAATTTATACCCATGATCATCATAGGTGATAAGTTTAGTCTCATACAGTGTTTTAAGGATGAACTTGAGGATCAGTAGATGTAGCAGTTTCCTATGCATCGGCAGTTGGGATTCTGGTGTATACTCAAATTTATACTTATCTGAATATTGTGTTTATAATTGGCATGTTAGGTTGATATCTTAGTGATCCAAAAATGGATCATTGGAAGGCAGCCAATAAGGTTTTAAGATATATTCAGAGAATAAAGGAACGTATGCTCACATACAGAAAGTCAGATTAGTATGAGATCATTTGGTATACTGATTCTGACTTTATCGAATGTCTTGAGTAGCAAAAGATCCACATTAGACTACATTCCATGGTTTTGGAATTTGTAGTATGCTATGAGACATTTGATCATGAATTTTTTTTTTGACTTTGCTGAATGTCACAGGGCTGCACATTATGGCTAGCATTGAAAATGCTAATAAAGTTTTAAGTGTGACATTAATTCAGCAGTTTGATTCTCCAATGACAGTAGGAGCTATTTGGTATTTAGTTTCTGGCTGTAAATGGAGAAAATACAGAGTGGACAGATATCCATAGAGCATGTTAGAACGAACTCCATAATTATAGATCCTCTTACTAAGGCATTGATACCGAAAGTCTTTCATGAGCACACTGCTCATGTGGGTGTCATATTGTTTGAGGATGTTTAGTTTCAGTGGGAGTTTTGTTCATTATGTTTTGAATGCTCTATTTGGTTTTGGATATGTTAATTCAGTTTCTGCAGAAAATGAAGTATTCACTTTTGTTTATTACACTCTGTGTTATTTTTGTGGTTGATCTCAATTAAGTGTGACCAGTTGGAAACAGGCATGATTAGATCATATTACATGTAGTTTCCATGCTACACTCCTATTATTGATCTATGTCATTTGAGAGTATTGGTAATGTGATTGATGGTGGTTTGAGTCACGATGAATGTGGCGACTGGCCCTTCAGTCCTTTATCGATATAATCAATGGACGAGATTGTTTGAGGCACCTTCAGTATGACTGCTTTTATGAGCTCATTAAGGTATATACATCTATATTTAATATATGTTAGCCCAAGTGGGAGATTGTTAGAATTAATTTTAAATTGTTAAAATTAATCCTCTAATTAATCATAAGTGTGGGCTAAATATATTTAAATATTAAATATGTATTGCAGTCAAATTAAAATAGTCAAATTAAAGTTATGATCAAATAAGGATTGTTGACTATTGAGGTGTCCTACTCGTAATAGGATTATAAGTGCAGAGACCGATAAGAATTTCTATTTTGTTGAAAGACCAAAATAGAAATCATCATCATCAGTTATAAATAAGGGGTCGTGGTCTCCAGGGGAACATAACAAAGATGAGAGAACATTACGTTCCTTCAGTAGTGCTTCCGCTAAACTTAAAGTGTGTATCCCCTGGAAGGCAACAAACTCCAAAATCTTCTTCAGCTTCAATATACGATGATGTCAGGTACACAATTTAGCCCTTTGCAATTTAATTTGAATAATCTAGTGATCTATGCATATTTTATGTTTTAGGGGAATAAGGTTTTCTCCCCCTTTCAATGACAACCCCTTTAATAGCCTCAATTTTAGAATGAATCGAGAGACTCTTATGATTAAAAACTTGTTCATTCCTCCATCGCCAAATTAGGCAACAAGTTGTCCCAAAGAGATTACTCCAATTCGTATTGAGTCTATTTTGTAACCAACCCAGCAAATTAACTTTTATCCACGAAGATAAGGGAGCATTGAAAAATTTCTTATAATCTAAAGGATTAAGCAATTTTTTTCCACAAATAAGAAGTGGTCGGGCAATCTCTTAAGACATGTAAACATGTTTCTTTAGCAACCCGACGCAAACTGCAAAAATTATCCTCAATTAAATGATGCCTGTTTCGCTCGCAATTAGTAAGGAGTCTGTCATGCATAGCAAGCCAAAGAAAAACCCTGATCCTTTATGGTCCTTGCCAAGACCAGTTGATATCTCAGTCGTTCCTCCCTTGTTCATCACCATTAGGAAGAAGTGCTCATAGGCAGCATTAACCGTAACGAGTGGTAATTTTATGTGAAAGAGAGTATTGACGCTTTAAGTATTCTTAATTAAAATAATACAATATTAATTGTTAACAAATCTATATATTAACATGTAAGGCTTTTTGTACTTTTAAATTAATGATAAGATTTTTAAATTAAAATATATAATATTTTATTTTAGTTAGTACTTTTTTTATGACAAAAAAGTTCATAATTCTAGTATTAGTTTCAAGTATTAGACTCGTAAATAATAATAGTTAGATTCATTAATATTTAAACCACAAAATAAAATATTTTAAAATTTAACATCATTTCAGAATAGTATTCTATCATTTTCTTATTGTATTATTTTAACATTTATTTATCTTTTCAATAATATGTATTGCATATTATGTTATATAAATAATTCACATAATACAATATTTGATATTATCTTAATTTTTATTAAACATAATCATATGAATAATAAACTCTTTTTACACTCATATTATTTTTTAAAACATTGAAAAGTCTTCAATTTTTTTTATAAGTTGATTTCTTAAGATTCTAATTAAGTTAATACTTTAACTAGGGAATTTGTACTCCAGTAAAAAATTCTTAATTAATAAATAACAATTAATTATTATAGTATTACATCAATGAGACCATAATATTAATCTTTAATTTTATTTTTATAAGTTAATTTAATAAATAAATATTTTAATTCTTTATTTTTTATTTGACATAACCCTTATTATATTTATTGAATAAAAAATATTTTAATTCTTTATTTTATTTACCTTTAATAAAATGCTAATACAGTTATAATTATTTAAGAGAGATTATTATTACTTCAAATATTCTTGCTTTCTTAGTTTTTAATAAATAATTAATAATTTAATACCAAATGACTATATTAACCAAAATAATAAAATAACATCAGGTAATTTCTCAGTAATTGTAATATATATCAGTGTTTTAGTATTTTTGCTTGTCACTTCACAAATTTATAAGTATTAATATTGTGATTATGATTATAATAACTATAAAACATATGATTGAAAACATAAATACTTATTTTCTTTTGAAAACAACTACCTGGTACATAAGTTAATACTGGCATGCAAAGTATGTTATGAAAGTGTAAAAAAAAAAAATTAAATCACTAGTTATTAGATTAAAATATGTAGAGAAAATTACATGAAATACTATACTTTAAATATTTATTTTTATTATGTTATTTTTAGTTTACTAAAATTACTGTTTTTTAATTGTTTTTTACATTTTTAGGATATATATCAAAAATATACTTAATATGTACTAAAAATAAACTCAACATATATATATCCAACATATATCATATTTTTATAAAATTTTAGTATATGTACAGTATTTTTATAATTTTTTACACAATATTTTTGTAATTTTTTAAAGTTATTTTTGAAAAATTTCCAAATATTTAAGGTATAAAGCAGTTCTTGGACATAGTTAAATGGAAATTACACCCACTACCATTCTTTATAAATTTTTTTTATTTTTATCCGAGATATTTTAATTATTTTATAATAAATTCATAAATTTATAAACTCTATAAATTTATAAACTCATAATAAATCCTTAATGAACTCATAATAAATTATATAAATCCGGTATATTGATAAATAATCATAAATTCTTGCAAATTTGAACATTATTTGAAAATATAATAAATTTAATTTTTTTTATTTTTTCTGATATTTTTATCAAAAACCCTAGTTAAAAGTCCAATTTATACCTTATTCATAGTTAAATATCCATTTACACTTATCTTATAGTTGAAGGTCCAAATTTTATTTTACCCTAGTTATTTTCCACGCAATAAGTTGAAGCTACTATTAACATATTCCTCAGATTAAAATATCATTTTCCTCTTATTCTTATTAACGGTTTGTTTAGGCTACTATTAACAGGAGCTAAATTGTATCATTCCAAAAACATTAAGTTTCATATTTTATTTGTATGTGCAGCTATCACAGATGGAAATATATGAACACGAACAATAAATGCTACAACATATTTAAACGTCGGAATAAAGTTCAATTTGGCCTTTTGAGTGTTTGTTTTTTAACAAACAGTAAGATTATATTAGATTAAAAATGATTGGAATCCCAGTACAATAGATGAGTTAGAGTTCTAGGGGGATATAAAAACCAATCCGCCTAAGTTTCCTCCCAACAACGGCAGAAGCTATCTAGTTTGTCACATAGTTGCATTGTCTACTATTAAATATAAAGGAACAATCAATAAGATATCCAGCAATCCTTCTAATCTTCCTGACATTAGCATCTATCTCATAAGGGTATAAGTCAGGATTATTCACGGCATCTATAAGGACTTTGCAGTCAGACTCAGAGACGCATTTCTGTAATATGATATCTACTGCTCTTTGCACAGCCTTGAGTAGAGCGTAAGATTCATTCTACATAGAGGATGAATATGAAGCAAAGGTGCAGGTAACTCCATCAATTAGTTTACCCTCAAAGTCCCTCACAATAATGGCCAAACCTGCTGATTGATTATCGTAACTAAAGGTGGCATCTGAATTCACTTTCAGCCATCCAAAAGGAGGTGGAGACCACTTTGACACAGTGATTGTTTGTCTATCAATAAGTAGAGCACTTTGATCTGAAACAGACTAATCAACTTCTACTTGGAGAGTTTGAACAAAATCACAAAATAGCATATTTGTTTCTGTACAGAAGCAAGGGGATCAAGGAATCGGCCTTTAAAGCAAATTTCATTACGTGCTTTCCAAATTATCTAACAACAACAAACTAACTTGGCGAGAAAAGGTTCTGGACCTTTAAGATTCAGAGCTTCTAACTTCTGTTTCCACCAATCAACTAAGGGGGGGCATCAATATTAGAAGGGATTATTCCAACATTAGCTGCAAGCCATGTGGCTCTCACATGATTATAGTGAAAAGTTAAATGCATATCGGTCTCTTCACAATTACCACAGAGGAGGAATTAATCTGACTTAGATCAGTTCCTCTTGTACGCATTAACTAAAGTTGGCAAGGCACCCACACAAATCCTCCAAATGAAATTCTATAATTTTAGAGGGGTTTTTAATTTCCAGATACTATACCACAGTGGAGGATTGGAGTTAGAAGAGCCTCCATTCTCACGATTCAAAGAACTCCCATCAGTAAATAAGAATTGATAAACAGCTTTGGTTAATAGTTTTCCAAATCTATCATGAGTCAAAATTAGTTTGTCCTTTTCGTTAGACAAGTCCAATGGGATATTCAAAATAGCCCTGACCTCAGACTCAGTAAACAGAGTATATAGAACAAATATTTTCCAGCAGCCATTGTCATTAATAAGATTTGCAACTTCATTATATTGTACATTACCAAGTTTTGCAGATTGAATTTTTTAGTAAGGTAGTCCAAGTATCCATGGGTCATGCCAAATATCAATTTGCCTCCCATTTCTGATAAGCCACCTTGATCCCATTTCTGATAAGGTAGTCCAAGTATCCATGGGTCATGCCAAATATCAATTTGCCTCCCATTTCTGATAAGCCACCTTGATCCCTTGTAGATTATATCTCTCACTACCCTCATACATCTCCAGCCCCATAAGGGTTTGCAACCAAGTTTAGCCTGCTGAAAATTTACATATGGAAAATAAATGAGTTTCATCAAGTAGCTCCACAAATTTTTAGGTTCCTAGAAAAGTTTCCAGCATTGTTTAGCAAGGAGAGCAATGTTGAACAATTGAAATTCTTTAAAGCCTAATCCCCCTCTATACTTGGAATTAGAAAGTCTTTCCCTCTTTCTCCAAGCAATCCCCCAATCTTTTTGGCTTTGAGACCACCAAAAGTTAGCTAAGACATTATTCAACCTATTACAAATTGTTTTAGGGAGCAGGAAGCAGTTTATAATGTGAGTAGGAATTGAGGAGAGGACTGCTTTAATAAGTACCTCTTTCCCAGCAAAAGAAAGCTGTCTATGTTTTCAACTTTGCGTCTTAGCTAGCAATTTATCTCTCAAGAAGGAGAATACTTCTGATTAAGATCTACCCCAATTAGTTGGAACTCCCAAATATTTATCATAACCCTTCACCTCTTTAATGTGTAGGAGTCGGGAGATATTTTTTCGAATATCATTAGGGGTATGTTAACTAAAATATAGGCGGGATTTTCCAAGATTAATGCATAAACCTAAAGCAGTCCCAAATGTTGTTAATATTTAAGAGACAACCTGAACCTCCCCCGGTGAAGCTCTCCCACAAACTAAGGTGTCATCCGCATGTAACAAGTGAGTAATTCTAGGAGCCCTTCTAGTCAATGAGAAACCTTGAATTCTTCTATTGTTTTTAGCATGGTTTAAGAAAGAAGATGAAGCATTTGATAGGAACATGAAAAGATAAGGAGAAATTGGATCACCTTGCCTTTCCTCTAGTGGGACAAATTGTATCAGCTAATTCCCCATCGAATAAGATTCTATATGAGACAGTTGTAATGCACTGCATGATCAATAGAACAACTCTTTGATGAAAGCCCATGGCCTTAAAGACTTCTTCTACAAATTTCCACTCAACTTTATCATAAGCTTTTTGCATATCCATTTTGAGCACAAATTGGTAGAGTTTTTTATATAGTTAGTCTTGAGATTATGGAAGATCTCATGAGCCAGCAGTATGTTATCTTGGATAACTCTACCAAGGAGAAATGCCCTTTGGAAGGGGTTGATCAGCTTATGCATAAAGGATTTAATGCGATTCACAATAATTTTAGAAATTATCTTGTATAGAAAATTACATACACCAATTGGTCTATATTGAGAATGAGTTCAGGTGTATGTACCTTAGGAATCAGTACCATATTGGTGCAGTTTAGATATCTAGGCATGTAGCCAGTATAGAAAAAATTCCTGGCGGCAACAATAATGTCTTCCTTTAATTCATTCGAAAATTTTAGGAAAAAGAAACTCGGGAATTCGTCAGGTCCTAGAGCTTTATGTGCTCCAAGTTGAGATATAGCAGAAAAGATTTCTGAATCTAAAGGGATTGAGATTACTGCTGAATTTAACTGATCATCCACCACTGTAGGAAGGAGGGAAGACACTTGGTTAATGTTCATTGTAGTGCCCGTCTGGTAAAGAGCTTTGAGGTAAGAAGATATTTCTCTTTTTATGGCAGCCTCATCTTCAATCCAGACTCCCTACAGATTTTTATTCTCTGAATTTGATTTGTCAGTCGGTGTTGGATGGTGGTAGCATGGAAGAATCTGATATTTCGATCACCATACTGAAGCCATCTTATTCTGGATCTTTGATCCTCTAAGGTCCATTGATCCTTTATCTCCTTCTTTAACTTCTCTTCCCTCTCTTTCCAGCTTGCAGCAGAAACATCAGAATAGAGCTGTTCTAATTCTTCACTCAACTGATTTATTCTCATTTTAGCATTTCCATTATGAGGCCTAACTCCAATTATATGCACCAATTTTTGCACTAAAATAGTGCAAAACACCAAAATGGCACAACATTATCTCTAATTATCTGTACCATTTTTATCACAAAAAAAAATATTCTGTTTAGATTCTTTTCTTTCATTAATATTATATTATTTTTTTACTTCAACTTTATTTATTCATTTCACTTAAAAGCTTCATATCATTTTAAATGAAAAGTGATTATTAATTTATTATTTATAATATATTTATGAAATATAAATTGTTTAAAATAAGTTGTGAATCGTTTATCAAAATTGGATAAATAAGCTATTGATAAATGATTAATAATTAATAGACATGTTTATTGAAACTATTACATAAATAGTATATTAATGATGATAGATAATTTATATATTAATTATAAAAATATATATATATATATTTTAATAATATTAAATATAAATAATATGATTATATTAGAGTTTTTGAAATTAAATAAAAGTATATTAGTCTTTTATTTGAAAAAATCAATTTTGAATATGAGGAGAAAAAAATAATCAACAAATTATTATTTATTTATAAAGAGCTAGCTGTTTTTAGTTACTTTAGCTGTTACCATTAAGAACATAAACAGCAAGCTGTTTATGCAGTTGGTTTTTATTGAGAACATAAACAGCTAGTTGTTTCTTGTTGTTTTAGCTGTTACCATTGAGAACATAAATAGCTAGCTGTTTCTTGTTACTTTAGCTGTTACCATTGAGAACATAAACAGCAAGCTGTTTTAGCAGCTGGTTTTTATTGAGAACATAAACAGCTAGCTGTTTCTTGTTTCTTTAGCTGTTACCGTTGAGAATATAAACAGCCAGCTGTTTCTTATTACTTTTAGTAACATAAACAGCAAGCTGTTTTAGCAGCTGGTTTTTATTGAGAACATAAATAGCTAGCTGTTTCTTGTTGTTTTAGCTGTTACCATTGAGACCATAAACAGCTAGTTGTTTCTTGTTGCTTTAGCTGTTACCATTGAGAACATAAACAGCAAGCTTTTTTTTTAAGTGTAAAGACATTGTAATTTGAATATTTTAATTAACTTCCTTTATAAATTGTGAATGTGATTTGCTAAAGTATTTTTTTTTATTTTTTTTATTTTTATGTATTATAAATAAAATAATTTGTTATAAATACAATTCATATTTTATATGATATTTATTTAAATAAAATTTTACATTTTAGTTATTAAAATATAAAATTAATAAATAATACAATATATTGAGTGGGTGAAAAAAATAAACACCTAATTATAAAAATTTACTTAAAAATAATAAATTAGGACTTGTTTAGAAAATATTTAAAGTTTTGAGTTAAAAATAAAAAAAATAAAAATTTAAAAAAAATGGTGCAGCTACAGTACTGCACTAAATATAGTGCAACACTGTAGCTGATCTTCAAAATGGAGCAATAAATGACGACTGGTTGGAATTAAAACCGTGCGCTGTAATAAAAATTGGCGCACGGTTGGAGAGACTCTGAGTCATGCGCCAAATACTTAATGATTTTTCAATGCGCTTTAGTTTTTGATGCAGAACTAAAAATGGGGGCTAAAACAATTGTTGGACCATGCTGTCTTGATAATCTCAGAGCAATCTTGTTTCTCCAGCCACTTTAATTCTAATTTGATTTGTCTCCTCCTGAATCTTTTTTGTGGAAGGAAGTTCAACACCAATGGCCTGTGATTAGACCTTAAGAACTGCTCATGGAAGATCGTAGCTTTGTCAAAGAGCATTCTCCATTGATATTTGCAAGTCCATGGTCTAACCTTCATTGGATATTTGCATTACCTTCATGCTTGTTAGTCCAAGTAAAATTAGCTCCCTTAAAGCCCAAATCAGCTAGCTGTAGCTCTTGGATCCATGTAGCAAAAAAATCACACCAGAAGAAATCAATCCCATTGCCTCCATTTTTTCAAATGAATAGACCACCTGATTAAAATCTCCAATACATAGCCATAGGGTGGACTGGCCTGGGTTTAAAGACGTTAATTTGTCAAAGACTTCAGCTTTTCCTCCTTTGTGGGGACATCTATAAACAAATGTATTCACAAAAAAAAATTGAAATTAGGATCATAAATGGCTGTGCGAATAAAATTAAAGTTTTTACATAATATTTGTAACAGCCAATTACCTCGCCACCTAGAGGTTAACCACCGGCTAGCCCGTGCTCAGTGGCAGAGCCACGTAGTTGAAAAGAAAGACAATTGTCCCTCTTTATTTAAAAAAAAATAAAATAAATATATATATATATTAAAATTTTTAAAACTTTTTATTTAGTCCTTTTTAAATTTTAAGTTATCTCCCTGTTTAAAAGAAAAAAAAACATATAAATTTTAAAAATTTTAACAAAATTAATTAAATTTTTAACTAAATTAATTCAATTTCACTCGATCAATTAAAAAATTAAAATAAATTAAAAATATAATAAAAAATTAAAAATATATATATAAAATTAAAATCTTTATTTTTTATTTTTTTGTATTTAATTCTTTTTTCTTTAAATTTTATTTTATTATTTATACTTCTAATATTCTTTAATAATTTTTGAATCAATTATATTTGTTAAAAAATTATTTTTTATACTTTTTTTATTATTTTTTTATTAACAAGATGTTTTATTAATTGATTAATAAATTTATTAAATAATTATTATATAGAAAGGATTTAAAAAAAATTACTCCCCTTGTAATACAATCCTGCCTTCGCCTCTACCTGCGCTGATTTCCATATTCACCAAAATCATATACTAGTATTCCTTTGTGAAACTCCATATAGTCTCTGTTGTGTTTGGTTTCAGCTAAGAATACTAAACCTGGGCGATGGTTAAGGATGTGATCTTTGAGATTCTTCTTTGTCAAGGCTCGTCCAAAATCTTGACAATTCCATACAAGTGCACTCATGGTGATTAGGCAGCGGTGAGCCACCAATGCCAATTGAATCAGGAGAAACATGTTGTTTGCAGGAAGGAGCTTTTTTCTCCGTAGACATTCTTTTCCACTTCTTGCTAGCTTTCTAGTGTTTAGTATTAGCAGTTGTTTCAGAGCCAAATTTAGAGTTCTGATAAATGTTAGAATTCTCATGAGGTTCCTCGTTAATTATTTTTGTGAATCTCCCACTGTCTGTTGGTTGTGAGTCAATTGGATTGTCAACTATCTCCTTATTGAACGAAGTTGTAATCCTAAAATCATGATTATCTCTCACTATCTTGCAAGCCCACGAGATGACCCTATCAAGTGACCCCTCTTCTTCACCATTAAGCTTAAATTGTTTTATTAGAATTGCTTCTTCTTCAGGCATGTTAAGGCTTCTTTTGAAATTGGGATTAGCAATAATAGGAGGATCCGTATTGGGATAAATTGAAGAGTTAAACTCGTTATTTAAAGTCTATAGTGAACCTGTAGCAAGGGATGGGTTATTTTCAGAGCACTGCCAACAGCTGTGCTTTATTGGTCTCATTTCTCCTTTGGTGGGTAGCCAGTGAATGACAAGCCTTTATAGAATAATAATAATAATAATTAAGTGTTAAAACTAATACATACAACAGTAATAAAACCGTTGTATGTTTGTTACCGTTGCACACAATGGTAACAATTTTTTTTAATTTTTTTAATTCTTAAATTTTTAACTATTAATACAATCAATTTTTTTATCAAATTCTATTCCTCTTTCACTTTATTAAAATTTTACTAAAAATTTTATTTCTTCCCCACTTTAAGACATGTCTTTTTTATATATTATTGACGCTCTCTCAAGTTTTGATCTATATTTTCAGCAGAAAATTCGATGCAATATGAAAAAAAGAAATTTTCTCTCTGCAAAAATGCACAACTGCTATTCGAATATTGGAATATGGTGTATTAGCTGATGCCATTGATGATTATGTGCGGATAGGAGAGAGCACCACAATTAAGTACTTAAAGAAATTTGTTGAAGATTTGATTTTGGTATTTGAGAGTGAATATTTACGAAAGTTGAACTCATACGATATCCAATGGTTACTACAGATTGGGGAGACCCGCGACTTTTCTGGTATGATGGCAATATTGACTGCATGCATTGGTCATGAAAAAATTACCCTAAAGCTTGGAAAGGGATGTATATGACTAATTATAAAGGGATCCCAGCTATGATTCTCGAAACTGTAGCTTCACTTGATCTATGGATATAACATACATATTTTGGAATTGTTGGTTCAAACAATGATATTAATGTGTTAGATCGATCACTGGTATTCGATGAAGTGCTTGCAGGTCGCAGTCCACAGGTAAATTACACTGTGAATAAAAATAATTACACTCTCGGATACTATTTGACAGATGATATATATCCCGAGTGGATAACATTTGTCTAAATAATCAACCGACTGTAGAGAGACAAGAGGAAGCTATTTGTGTAGTATCAAGAAGGTTACTGAAAGGATGTGGAGCGAGTATTCAAAGTATTGCAAGCTCGATTTGCAATAATATATGACCCTACACAATTTTAGTACAAGAACGATATTGCAAGAATAATGAGAGCCAGCATCATTTTGCATATTATGATTATTGAAGATGAAAGACATACATATGCCATGAACTTTGATCAGCTTATCTCTTACGATGATACCGCGAACGACTTATCACAACCAGAGTTGGGAGAGAAAACTTTCACTCCATATCAAAAAAAATATTCAACTTCGTGACAAATAAAAACATCGACAACTACAAGCAGACATAGTAAAATATATCTGACAATTTCACAATGTCAATTAAATTAAAACTTATGATTATATAAATTTTTAAATATGTAACATTATTTGTAATTTTAATTTATTTTAAAATATGATATTTGAAATTATAATATATTATTTTTAATTATGTAGTTTGTTGGTAAAAATACCATTTTATTTATTAAGAATTAATTTTAAATAAAATAATTTAATATTTTTTAATATTTTTTACATAATTAAAAATTAATCTAATTAAAATTAATAAATTTATTTAATAATTTATTTAATTAAATAAAATAAAATTTTTATATAATAAAATTATTTTATTATTTTATTATAAAATAAATTAATATTTAAAATTTAATTATTAAAATAAAATAAAAATAAAATAAATATTTAAAAAAAATTACTAAAGTAGAATTTGGCTCTTGAAGGCAAAGTTTCACTTTAATATACTCCCTCCGTATCATTTACATAGAAAAAGTAAAATGGATACGAAAATTAAGAAAATTTCACTTTTTTCATCTCTATTTACTTAAATACCCCTAAAAAAATATCCCTCAAAACCTACTTTTTAGGCAATGGTATAAATGGTATTTTGTCTCATTCCACTTCCCAAAATTTACCTAAAATGGCATATTTTCTATATAAAAGATACACAAAAAAAAATTTTTTCTACGTAAATGATATAGAGGGAGTATATATTTTTTTACTTAAATAGCATGTGCGTGGAATTTAATGATCTCTCTCGGTTGTGAATGCTGTTAGGACTACTGGTGTCTGATACGGAAGGATTTGATGGCTCTAATGGCAGAAGGCTGGAGCTTTGGAATGGGTTTCTGAGGAAGGGGTTACTTTTGTGGTAAGCTCGGTAAGGTAGGTCGGTGATTTTGAGTCTCGAGGTGATGGGTTAGAGGTGAAAGAGGAGAGCTTCCTTATCTTTTAGACAATAATAGGGTAAGGCATCCCTATTCACAGCCGTCTTGTCAAGAGATAAAGGGTGAAGGTCACGTGATAACTCAACAACACTTCTTTTCAAATTTTTCTCCAATGCCAGAGGGTTTGGAACCAGCATTGATTGAGAGTCAGAAATTAGCCGAATACCATTGTTTCTGTTTGTACCAAGAGGAGTAGATCTTAACCATGGCCCATATGCTGATTTTGAAGACCCTGATTCTTTAGTGGAAGGTTTATCTAGTCAATATCTCACAACATGACCCAATTTACCACAATTCAAACAAAAGTCCCCCAATTTTTCATACCGTATCAAGGCTCATTCAGAGTGTTTTCCAGGGAGCTTATTAGAAAAACTAGCAATCAAGGGTTTATCTTCAATAACCCATATCTTAAGTCGGTAGAATGAGTTCCAACTAGTCTTCTTCAATTGATGAGGGTTAATTTCAATTGATCCCCTAGATAAACTGCCAATTTTAATAGCATTCTCTTGGGTCATAACAGAAGGGGGGAAATTATGAATTTGAATCCAAAAAGGAACCTTAGAGAAGTCTATACTATTAAAAGTTAGGTCAGGATGCCATACATTGAGAATAAGTAATGAATTTGATGCATTCCAAGAGGCCTCTCGAATTATTGTTTTTGCATCTTCATTGTTTTGAAAGTGGAACGTCAACTTGTTCCAACTTTGTTTTTGGACTCTTAATTCCCTTGTAGTCCTCCATGCTCTTTCTAATATTCCCTGCAAAGTGTTAGCATGGTATGTTTTTGGAGATAGAAGCTTTCCAGCCAAAACCATCCTATTTAGATCTGGGTTATCTCCTGGATCTGGTCGAAGATTCAAGGTAACTTCTGAGCATACTAGTGAGTTGGTTTCGGTTATAATTTCATCGAGTTCATTGTTAATAAATTCCATATCTGTTGGTAGGAAAGGAGAAGCAATAAGATGACGTAGGTTAAAGAGATGGAAGGATGAAATATGAGACTAAGGTAATTGAGATGGAAGAAGGGAGAAAAATGTAACTAGGAGATTGGGAGACAAGGAATAGGAAATAGTGGACTTCACTAGGAAGAGCTAGTCTTCTACAGCGAGAAGAGAGAAACTCCCATTACAGAAAGAATTAAGATAACCTTGACAATATAAAGAACACATGAAAATTCACACATGAAAATTCATTTTCATAAGGTCAGCCTTTGAGTGTTTGCAAAGGTGACAAACTGTAAAAATTATTGTACTTTCCGCAAAAGGTACAAGCTTTATTACCTTACAGTTTTTTTTTTTTTTTGATAAAAAAGAATATCAAAAGTAATGTTTACACTAGTGTAGATCAATCAGTACAAGATTGTTCTAAGATTAGTTAAAGTCTTGAGTATGCATCTGAATTAAAAATTGAAAAGAATAACTTTACCGCTGATGCTACCATGCCTGAATGTCCTAGCCTGCCCAAATCCGAATTTAGCGTGAGCCCAGTGGATTTCATGTTAGGCCTAAAATGTTAGGGGCAGTCCCTTAATGTAATGTAGTTAGCCTATTATGATAGCCCAAACCCTTAATTTAATGAACCAAATATGTAGGTACATTAAATTAAAAATAAAAATAGATTGTAAAGTAGACTCAACTACAGAGAGCATTTGAACTACATCTCGGGCTTTATAATACATGCATATTATTTGACAAGAAGGTAATGGAAGAGTTAGTTTGAATTAGTTTCTACTTGATATTTTTTTTATAAGCTTTTTTTAAGATTAGATTATCTCAATCAAATATGTGCGCTATTTTAATTAATAATTCAAAATAATCTGAACTTGTTAATTTAAGATACCCACAAGAGTACTTGAGCATTTGAAACTTGATTTGCCTCGAATTCTCCTTAACAGCAAGGAGTGCTAAAAAAAACCTAGACTAAAACCTCTCAATGTTCAGGTACCTGCTACAATTTTGTCAAAAATTTCTCCAATCCCTCAAGGTTGGGAAATCTTAGTATAATTCTCAAAATCTTGGAATAAGTTGCAAGTTATCTATACAATTACTAGGAACAAAGTATGAAATCATCTTGCTCCAAATTCTTAGAGACAGTATTTGTAACAAAGAGAAACAGCTGGGAACAAAATGCTTTAAAGGTGGGCTTCATTCCCCTGCACCTACTTCTTTCTGCCAGGGTACTCATGCCATCATTCCTGTCATTACTCAATCCGAGAACACGTGACCAATACTAGAAAATGAGAAAAATACGTGGTTTTCAGAATTCGTAGTAAGCATGACAACTCATTTTTGGATAAATATAGATGGTGAGCAGTCACTATCTCGAACCGGGTCCACTAGCTTACTAATATTATACTTTAATATAAGATCACATCATCATCATTAAACATTTATTAACAAATATATTTAACTAAACCGTAAAACTAAATGAATAAGAAAATAGACCAAAAAAAAAAAATACCATGCTGAGTTTTAGAAAATAATTATAACATAATTATATAATAAAATATATACAATTAACACTCCTACCAAGAAATAAAAAAGCAGGATGACTTGAATAAGCAGTAATCATATGTTCAACTTGCATCCTGAAAAAAATAATGAACAGGAATGAGCGTTCAACTCAATGAGCTATATAGTAATTAATATAATATAATTATCTTATGCATAATGTGCTCATACAAATGTCAATCAACTAACAAATCATAGAAGTAAGTCAATGTGGTCACACTAAATCTCAAACTGGGGAGCCTATCCCCCTATCTAACTCTCTTAGTTTAATACATTTCTCTTAGAATCCAATACATAGGATCTGCTGTCACAACCATAGCTAAGCAGTGCTACTCAATTGATAAATAGCGCGGAGCATAAAAATGCCCCTGCTGTCATGTTAGTCCTAATCTCATCATATAATATCCTCATATTATAACTCGTATCCTCGATCATGTGTGGTCCCATATCATCCTAACTTTATCCGGCATCACATATTATATGCATAAGCATAACTAACTCATACTCAACACACATTATGTTTATAACTATAATAACTGTATATATATTACACAAACAGTTGATGCATTATGCAAATATAATTATAAACATATATTAAGGGAGCGGAGTATTATATTATTCTATATAACTCAAATATTTATAAAAATTCAACAATTCTCCTTGGAACATTTGATTAGAAATAGAAGACACCTGAAAGTATTTTTAATCTACAATAAAAACTATTAAAATATAGACGAATACGACTCTGGAGATTCTACCGAAATTTTGGTAGAGTCTCTTCTATAACTATGACGTTTTTCCTTGAAACAAAATGAGAACACACTTCAAAAAAATTCACAATAGTCAACATCAACTCAATTGCCCCATCTGGACCACTATTATAATTCTCAATAACTCAAATATAAGCCCAACGTATATTTCATAAATATAATAGTAATAGTTTATTATATCAATATTAATCTTATTTATTTAATTTATTAATAAAATATTCACTTAAATTTTAAGATATATACTAATTCAATTTTAAATAATTCTTTAAAAATTATTTTATAACTGTCCCTCAATTATAATCAATTACCATATAATTTATTTATCCCACTATATAAAAATAACTTGGTTAATTTAATTATAAAAATACTAATTTTAATTAATTAATTAGTTTTAAATTAACACATTCAAAATATTTAAATTTTAATATATTTACTATTAATCATTAATTATATATATTTATTATTATTATTATTTTATTCCTTTAATTATATCTAAAATTACTATCATAAATCATAATTCATTTTATTATCTAATTATAATTTTTTACCAATTAAATACTAAAATTTATAATAATTGACCTTTAAATATTTATTATATATTTTTACTATTTTTTATAATCACCGAAATAGTGTCACTGTTGCAGAAATAGTATCACCGTTGCCGAAAAATGGTCACCGGAATATAGTCACCATTGTCCAAAAATAATTACAAAAATAGTGTCATCGTTACCGAAAAATAATTATCCGAATAGTATCACCGTTGTCGAAAAATGGTTACAGGACTAGTGTCACCGTTGCCGAAAAACAGTTACCGAGTATCACCGTTGCCGAAAAACAGTAGCCGGATTCAAGCCAAACTCAAAAATTGTCTAAAATTTACAAATGATATATTAAAATGAAGCTTATGAAGAGAGGGTTCTAAAAATACTAAATTTTTTTTTAAAAAAAATGTCGGAATCAGCTGAAGTCTTCGTCGAAAGCTCTCGGGAGGCAGTAACTTCATCCGCCGAGTGCGGGCTGCACTGAAGTCAGACGGCGGCAATCTTGGTGACTTTGGACTGGTCGGATTATGGGCTTTCTAATGATGTGGGAGGTGTCAAAAAATATTCACCGAACGGCGATAGATTTGAGAAAAATATCAGATTTTCTCTCTCCCTCACTTTCTCTCTCTGTTTCTTTTCTTTCCTTTTTTTCTTATTCCGTTTCTTTCTCTTTTTTTAAATACCTATTTATACCTATTTTAATTTTAATTTTAATTTAATTTTTTTAAAATTTTAAAATAATTTAAATTTTAGATTATTACAATCTTCCCTCTTTTTAAAAATTCGTTCTCGAATTTTCAAATTAAGAAAAATGCTCAGGTGAAAAGTCAAACTATCCATGCTTCCCTACGCACTCTGATATATTATCCTTAAGAATCACATTTAACATTTTTAATTCAACTAATCTGCCACCTCAAAAATCTTACCTAGATATATCCACAATTGACCTCAAAATATTCGATTAGCCATTTTAAATCTAACTCTCAATTTACTGATTGATCATGTCACTACTTTACAATCCAAACGAGGTTATATTTAACAATAACACAAATATACTAATGTCATTATTTATCTGTATACTTTCAATTCTGGTAACTTAATCTAAATACCTATTTTAATATATTACTTTCAAATAATACTTTATGTCTATCGCCTTTAAATTTTCACATTTTAAAATAAATCAATTTAGTTACGCTTCAATTAATCATTTCAAATTCACATACTCGAATTATTCTAAAAACTCTAACAATTCATATAATCTCTAAATCACAATTTTACTTAACAAATTTCGCTTTTAACCTAAAATTATCATAATATGTATACAATTTGCATACAAAATCTTAACAAATTTCTAAAATCTATAGCCACCTTAACTGTTTATATTTTTTAAACTTTAAAATTTTATCTTGTTTTATTCTCGACTGCAAGATGTTCAGTTGAGAATAAAATAAGATAAATTCAATTCAAATATCAAATTCAATTTATTATCAACTCATCAAAGTCAAAAGTCTAGCTTAATTTATTAATTTATTCAATTGAATCTTAGAATATAAATTACTCATTTTTACTAACGATATTCCTATACCATATTAATCCTAATTTTTTTTGAAATAATATTAATCCTAATTGAATTGATAACATTATTTTATAGATATATTCATCTAGCTCAACCTAAAAGTTTATAGTATTTAATCATTCTCTATCACTTCAACTCGTTAGTATACTATATGTTATTTCCAAATTCATGAATATAACTTTAATTATGTATAACTTTAATAATATTATAGCTTACTTTTTATTATCCATCTAAAATATTTATTTTTCTAATATGTTTATATTCCTATATCATAAATATATTTACATTCAAACTCACCATACATTATCTATTATCAAATTTTAAATTTACTATGTCTTTGTAATTCATAATTATTACATGTTATTTTATTCAATGTCAAGTCCAGATGCTATCATTGATTTATAGATCCAAAATTACTATCTATACATATCCTCAACCCTTTAGGCTCCACATGTCATTCATACTCTAATTAGCTCATGTGTTATACTTCATATTTGGTTTTCCTTCACTTAGATTCTATTTTCTCATCCAATCATCGTTCAAGTAAAAATTTAAATCTATCCTAAATCAATTATTTTATTTCTTAACTTACCATGTCTGCTTAAAGAACTACTTAGAGTTTAGCGTTTTATGCGTTCAAGGAAAAACATATAATGTTATGATATACAATCTTTAATACAATCCATACTTTGAAACTACAAAAGCAGCATAACTCATATCTCACATTAATAAACACATATAACATTCACACACATATATAACAACAATTAAATTACCACCTACGAATAATGTTGAATTTGAGACAAATGAAACTCAATTAAGACGAAAAGAAAACCTATACTCCTCCTAAAATAAGAACTTATGCCAACTAGAACTCTTCCAACCAAAGACAGGTTATAGGTCTCAAAATCATTGCTCTGATACTAACTTTGTCACGGCCCAACCTGAGGACATATGACCGACACTAGAAAATGAAAAAAGCATGTAGCTTTCAAAATCCGTAGTAAGCCTGACAACTCATTTTTCGATAAATATAGATGGTGATCAGTCACTATCTCGAACCGGGTCTACTAGCCTACTAATATTATACTTCAATATAATATTACATTATCATCATCAGGCATTTATTAACAAATAAATTTAATTAAATCGCGGAACTAAATGAATAAGAAGATAGACAAGAAAAGAAATACCATGCAGAGTTTTAGAAAATAATTATAACAAAATTATATAATAAAATATATACAATTAACACTCCTGCCGAGAAATAAAAAGGCAGGATGACCTGAATAAGCAGTACTCCTATGCTCAACCTGCATCCTTGGAAAAATAATGAACAAGAATGAGCGTTCGACTCAATGAGCTATATAGTAATTAATATAATATAATTATCTTATATATAATGTGCTCATACAATTGTCAATCAATAACAAATCACATAAACAAATAGGGATAGAAGTAAGTCATTGGAGTCACACTAAATCTCAAATTGGGGAGCATATCCCCCCTATCTGGCTCTCTTAGTTTAATACATTTCTCTTAGAATTTAATACATAGGGTCCGCCGTCACAGCCATAGCCAAGCAGTGCTACCCAATTGATAAGTAGCGCTGAGCATAAAAATGCCCCGCCGTCATGTTAATCCTAATCTCATCATATAATATTCTTATATCATAACTCGTATCCTCGATCATGTGTTGTCCTACATCATCCTAACTTTATCCGGCATCACATATTATATGCATAAGCATAACTAACTCATACTCAACGCACGTTATGTTTATAACAATAATAACTGTATATATATTGCACAAACAGTTGATGCATTATGCAAATACAATTATAAACATATATTAAGGGAACGGGGTATTATATTATTTTATATAACTCAAAGATTTATAAAAAAAATCCAACGATTCTTCTTGGAACATTTGATTAGAAATAGAAGACACCTGAAAGTATTTTTAATCGACAATAAAAACTATTAAAATATAGACGAATACGACTCTGGAGATTCTGCCGAAATTTCGACAGAGTCTCCTCTATAACTATGACATTTCCCTTGAAACAAAATGAGAACACTTCAAAAAAATCCACAACAGTCAACATCAACTCAATTGCTCCATCTGGACTATCATTATAATCCTCAATAACTCAAATATAAGCCCAACGTATATTTCATAAATACAATAGTAATAGTTTATTATATCAATATTAATCTTATTTATTTAATTTATTAACAAAATACTCACTTAAAATTTTAAGATATATACTAATTCAATTTTAAATAATTCTTAAAAAATTATTTTATAACTGTCCCTCAATTATAATCAATTACCATATAATTTATTTACCCCGCTATATAAAAATAACTTGGTTAATTTAATTATAAAAATACTGATTTTAATCAAGTAATTAGTTTTAAATTAACACATTCAAAATATTCAAATTTTAATATATTTACTATCAATCATTAATTATATATTTATTATTATTATTTTATTTATTCTTTTAATTATATCTAAAGTTACTATCATAACTCATAATTCATTTTATTATCTAATTATAATTTTTTTACCAATTAAATACTAAAAATTTATAATAATTAACCTTCAAATACTTATTATATATTTTTACTATTTTTTATAATCACCGAAATAGTATCACTGTTGCCAGAATAGTATCACCGTTGCCAAAAAATGGTCACTGGAATATAGTCACCGTTGTCCAAAAATAATTACAAAAATAGTATCACTGTTGCCGAAAAATAGTTATCCGAATAGTGTCACCGTTGTCGAAAAATGGTACAGGACTAGTGTCACCATTGCCGGAAAACAGTTACTGAAATATTATCACCGTTATCAGAAAACAGTAGCCGGATTCCAGCCAAACTTAAAAGTGGTCTAAAATTTACAAATGATATACTAAAATGAAGCTTGTGAAGAGAGGTTTCCAAAAATACCAACATTTTTGAAAAAAAAAATGTCGGCATCAGCCAAAATCTTCGTCGAAAGCTGTCGGGAGACAGTAACTTCATCCTGCAAGTGCGGACTGCTCCAGTGTCGGACGACGGCGATCTTGGTGGCGTCGGACTCATCGGACAATGAGGTTTCTAATGGTGTGGAAGATGTTAAAAAATATTTACCGAACGATGATAGATCTAAGAAAAATATTAAATTTTTTCTCTTCCTCACTTTCTCCTCTGTCTCTTCTCTCTCTGTTTCTTTTATTATTCTGTTTCTGTCTCTTTTTTTTTATAAATACCTATTTTTACCTATTTTTATTTTTATTTTTAATTTAATTTAATTTTTTTAAAATTTTAAAATAATTTAAAATTTGGGTTATTACAATTCTTTGAAAGAAGACTAATAGACAAATTCTCAACAAGCTAGCTGTTAATTCTGAAAAGTAAAAAAATCGTCAAACAAAAAATTTAATTTCAAGACATTATTAGGAAAAATCAATATATGAAAATGAAGATATTTAACTTTTATTCTTTAATATTATGTTTTAAATTGTGAGAAACACTAACCTAGCAACGCAATCAACCTATTTTTCAAAGCCCTACAAGAGAAAAAACAACACACTAGTTAATCATGAGGCATCAAGAAGGCTTAACAGATATAGATGCCATCATACATGCCAAAATTCCCCCTGCAATATTCATCAGCATTTCCCATTTGGATAAGTTTTCGAACCGCTTCAAATACGCTCCAACATATATGTAACACCCCTATACCCCGTATACGCACACTACATACCACCATATCTGTAATATACATATACTGAATATAGGAATGCTACGGTTTACTAAACAAACAAATCATTCCTTTTAACAATAATATGAGAAAACTTGAAAACATTCAAATTATACTATAAAGTACAATAGATAAAATGTTCATTCAATACGCAGCGGAAAATATAGTGTTATTTACAATTATATATACATCAAAAATCAAATTTTACAAAACATAACATTTATACATGTTTGGCAGTTTGTCTCTGATCTTTAAGCCCACTATCAACACTTCAGAGTCTAGACTCAACTCGGTCTAGCTGAACTCTCTGGTTCTACCCTGTCACCTGGGCGATGAACCACAATCGCGCTAAACCAATGACTTAGTGGTACAAACCACAATAACAATATGTTTCAATGCAATGTCAATGTCACACATTTCAACAATAAAGACAATATTCATAAATGATATATTAATATTTTTCATAACACTACATTTCATTATTTTATTCAATTGTTTCACCATTCATGAATCACATTAAAACAAAGACAAGCATGGGACCAAAAGAAACTAATATGCCATTCAACTTTCAGAGTTAATGTTTTGGTTCAATTATCACATTTATCATTATCATTATCCCAACTAGGCTTCAAGGATTAGGCTCAACCAAGCTTCAAGGGGAACAAAGCATGCTAAGTATCAACCCAACTTGGCTTCAAGAACTAAACCCGACCTAGCTTCAAGGGTTATAACATCTCAACTAGGCTTCAAGGACTAGACCCAACCAAGCTTCAAGGGGAGTTCAGCATGCTAAATTTCAACCCAACTTGGCTTCAAAGATCAAGCCCAACATAGCTTTAAGAGATTGTTACTATTAGGCATGCCACCAACAACAAAACTCTGAAAATAGAATAACATATTAGACACAATTCATTCATTATTTCATTATCAATTTCATTCTCATTTTCTCATCATCATCTAGGCAAACATGCCCCACTTATTTCATTTGAATCATTATAGCCAACAACAATGGCATCACATCTCATCATATCTCAATTCACATTAAAGCAATTCATCATTAAAGTATTCATCATAACCAATTGCATTGCACATACATTTTTAATGATCATCATATCTTTCACATTATACACATCATAACATTAATCAAATTGTATTAACAATATAGTAAATTACTTAACACATTTACAACCAAATGTGTTAAGTCTCAAAATCATGTAAATGTATGCAACCATGTAAGTTTGTACTTACCTCAAGAGCAACTCACCCCAATCTATACACTTCTTCTTCCAAGAATTCTCAACACTTAGGTTAGGGCAACTCAACCTCTTCACAACCTAATTCAAAAGGAATAACACACACTTATTTACAAATACACATGAATTCCAAAATAATTATTCACCTATTAGTCTCATACTAGACCCATAGATCACAAATTACAAGCCAACACTATCTAGGACCCCACGGTCATGGCCTCACAACCCCACGGTCGCAGCCTCACAACCCCACGGTCGTGGCCTCACAACCCTCACGGTCGTGGGTTAGCAAACGAACCTGTCCAATTTGTCTAGCACCCCCACGGTCGTGGCATCCAAGGGCCACGGTCGTGGCATCCATTATGCTTCTGTTTCCAATCAAACTCATGTATTCTATGCTTTAAACTTAATTAAACACAAACATCTTGAAGATCTACCAAAAATAATTGATCAAACTCAATGTTGACATCAATTACCAATTCAAAACCATAACATAAACACAACTCTTACTCTTCCAACACCAAACCTAACACCATCTCTTCAATTCAACCCCAAAATCACAATCAATTAAACCCAACACTCTCAAACACACCACAATCAAACATACTCAAATACAACTTAAAAGAAAACAAGGAAATCAAGTGGAAAACTTACCAAAGTTGATAAAACTTCTTAGATTTCCAACTTGATCACTTGAAACATCCTTTAATTTTGATCTTAGAAAATCAAAAATTCTCTTCCTCTCTTGCTTCTTTGATGGCCGGCCAACCCAAAGAGAAAAGAAAACAAAGAACAAAATAAATGGCAAAGAACCAAGTCAACTTTTTCTCTTTAAACCTCCACCAACCAATTTGTATAATATAATATTCATAAAATCCTCTTCCACTAACTTAATTTCCTTTTAATTAAAAATAAAAATAAACAATCTTCTTTTGACTTTCATTACTTTGACTTGTATATGTTATATATATATATACCTATATATACAACATATACACTCTCTCTTTACTTCTTTTCTCTTTCCATTAAATATATACATTAAATCCAAATACAACAATAATGCCAAAACTTTTAGGGTATGCTTTGGGATATTACAATATACCAAATTTATCATTTAAGGCAACCTCAATTTCTTCATCAGTCATCTAATTAGTGCACAACAAAATGTTAAAAACACAAACATTGATATTTTCCCCGAGTAGTAACTATATATATTAGAAAATCAATAAAGAAAACTTAAAACAATAATAATGCTTATACAACTTTCACCCTTTTCCAAATGAGTATTGAGGTGGTCTCTGCAATATTGCTAAAAATGAATTGCTTCTACACAACCGTAAGCATCATCAACTGCTTCACTAACATCATCTAAAACTCTTATGTACTCAAATATCCTCCTGAAGATTCCATCTTTTGGAACAATGAACACCCACTTCCACTTCTGATAAAAAAAATTATCCAAAATGACTCTCCATCTTTTATTTTTTTTCAATCCACAACATATCATACATTCTTTCCATAAAATTTTACTTTCTTTGTGATTCCAAAAAAAAGGACTATCAATAACCAATTTGTCACTCTTCCTTCAAAAAATAAAAGATTAAAATAAAGAAATTTATATCCAAGCCAAAAAAAATTAAAAATTAAAAATGACAAATGCATATAAACAAGAAAAATAAATTCATACCGATCAATAGATTCTTGTAATTGGAAAAAACATTCTGCGAATTCTTTTGAACATGACATTTTGTAGAAATTCAAAGACTTATTGCCCTCTGTTGTTTTTTGGCTATTTCCTCTATCCCACATCGAAAGATGTGGGATAGGGAGGTGGGTTTTTAGCTTATCAAAGGGACCTCTCTCCCTTTGTTATATCCATCCCAAAATAAGCTCATTTATTTATAAGGCTTATTTTATCTTCGCTCTCTTTTGTATTTTTTTTTGAAATTAGTAATATTATTTTAGTAGTAGTCGAGGACGTAGATAAAATTGGCTGAACCTTGTTAAATTTTGGTGTTCTGTTTATTATTTATTTAATAGCTATTTTATATATAGTTGTGACGGTATTTTGTGCTATTAATTATATGTCTAAAAAAATTTTGTCTAAAGAAAGACTTGATATTTAATCGTGTCCATTGTGACCCACCTCTCTTTCTTAAAAATATTCATGGTATAATTAATTGGTACAATTATTTATACACTATATATATTATTAGTAGAAAATTAATCTAATTTTCACAATAATTGGTATCAGAGCCAAGATTTTCTGATTATGCTCTATGGTTGCATCTTAGTCTGATCTTTCACATGAGAAAAAAATTTTCTCAGATTATTTTTATTCTGCATTTGTTAGCTATTAAATAATTTTTTAAAGTACAGATGATAGATGACTTAACTAAATCATCCACCACAAAGAAGACAATATCCACTTCATCAATTTGGTTAAGGACTGTTATGTCAAATATAAGATTCGCAGTGGAGATTTTTTATGGTACGGGTCATTTTGGCATGTGGCAAAGTGATGTTCTAGACGCTCTCTTCCAGCAAGGTCTAGGCATTGCCATTAAAGAAGAAAACTAGAAGATATTGATAAAAAAAATTAAAAAGCCATCAATCATGTGGCATGTGGTACAATTCGATCATGCCTTTCTAGAGAATAAAAGTATACTTTCTCTAAGAAAGTTTCCACAAGTAAATTGTGGAAGGTATTGGAGGAAAGTTTTTTGAAGAAAAGCAGTCAGAACAAGCTTCATATGAAGAAGAGATTGTTTCGCTTCACTTATATTTCAGGTACTACTATGAATAAGCTTGGACGTGTCTTTTAAAGTTAAAGATTTGGCTTTGATACTGTTGGGTTCCCTTCCAGAGAAGTTTGAGTTTCTTGAAATAACTCTACTCCATGAGAAGGATAAAGTGACTCTCTCTGAAGTAATTATTGCATTATACAGTTACGAACTGCGAAAGAAGGACAAGAAAGAGAGTTCAAATGGAGCAGCAAAAACATTGATAGTGAGATGCCGTTCTCAAAGCAGAAAGAGAGAAAAGAAGGGGAGATCAAAATTCAGACCAGCTAAAGATGAATGTGCCTTTTACTGGGAGATAGGACATTGGAAGATAAATTATCCCAAGCTGAGTAATAAAAGTAAATCTGATAAAGGAAAAGCCGTCGTGAATTCAAATGTAGTTGAGTGTGATGATGAAGACTCTGATATTTCATTAGCTGTTGTGTCATCAACAAGCTCTTCTAGTATATGGCTACTTGATTCTGATTATAGCCATCATATGTGTCCCAATCGGGATTGGTTCTTTGACTTTAGAGAACTAAAAGGAGTAACTGTTTACACAATAAATAATGGTTCATGTATGATTAAAGGGATTGATTCAATCCAATTGAGGAATCATGATGGATCAATCAGAACTCTGACAAATATTTGATATGTACTGAGTTTGAAGAAGAATATTATCTTTGTGAGAGTCCTAGAATCAAAGGGCTTCATTGTACATGCAGCATATGGAGTAATAAAAATCATCTCTGGTGCACTGGTGATAATGAAAGAAATAAGAAAAAATAATAACTTATATTACTATCAGAGTAATGCAATTATTGGGACAATAATAGTAGCTTCAAGTGATGATCAGGAGTTGAAAGCAACCAGATTATGGCATATGCGTTTGGGACATGTTGATGATAAATCCTTGAAACTTTTGTTAGATCAATGATTATTGAAAGGAGTACAACCCTAGAAGTTAGATTTTTATGAGCATTGTGTCAAAGGCAAGCAAACTAGAGTGAAGTTTGGTACTGCAATCCATGATACCAAAGGTATTTTATACTATGTTCACTCAAGTATGTAGAGTCCTTCCAAGACAGCTTCAATGGGAGGAAAGTACTACTTTGTAATATTTATTGATGACTTCTCTCGGAAAGTATAAGTGTATACTATGAAAACGAAGGATGAAGTATTGAGAGTTTTTCTCATATGAAAAAAGATGTGAAAACTCAGATAGGCAGAAAAGTCAAATGTCTCCGCACAGATAATGGCGGAGAATATAAAAGTGATCTATTTTTAAAATTCTGCCAAGATGAAGGTATTATTAGATACTTTACAGTTAGAGATACACCACAACAGAATGGGGTGGCAGAACTCAGGAACCGGATATTGGTGGAGAAATTTTGGTGTATGTTGTCCAATGACAGACAATTTTGGGATGAGGCTATGATATATGCATGTCATCTCGTTAATTGCTTACTATCAGCTGCTATTGGTGGTAAAACACCTTTGGAGATGTGGTCTAAAAAATCTTCTATTGATTATGATTCCTTACGTGTGTTTGGTTCCACTGCATACTACCATGTTAAGGAATCAAAGTTAGACCCGAAGGCAAAAAAAGCGCTCTTTATGGGGATCACCACTGGTGTAAAAGGACTTTACCTTTGGTGTCCAGAAACAAAGAAGATAGTCTTTAGCAGAGATGTTACCTTTGATAAGTCTACCAAATTGAAAAAAGTAACAAATGAAATTATGCAGCAAATAGATGATACTCCATAGTAAGGGGAGTTTAAAAGAAGAATTGTTGACCCATCAACAAATAAAACAGATGAAAATACTCCTATGGTAGAGTGGAGTCAGATGAAGAAGAGGTTCTAACCCAAAAACCTCTACAGTAATAAGAATCTATTGCAATAAATAAGCCACGATGAGAGATTCATAAACCTACTCGATTTGATAATATGATGGCTTAGCATCTCTAATTGCAAATGATAGTATTCCTAATACTTACAATGAAGCTGTCCAAAGTTAAAAAATGAGAAGTGGAGAAAAGCCATGGATGATAAAATGCAGTCCTTTAGAAAGAATTAGATATGGAAGCTACCTAATCTACTAAAGTGAAAGAAGGCAATTGGATGCAAATGAGCATATACAAAGAAAGAAAGATTTCCTGACAAGAACGATGTTCGCTATAAGGTAAGGTTAGTTGCTAAAGGCTATGCTCAAATGGAGAGAATTGATTATAATGAAATATTTTATCTAGTTGTAAAATATTTCTCTATTAGAATTTTATTGGCCTTGGTAGCACAATTAGATTTGAAACTCATTCAACTTGATGTAAAAACTGCATTTCTACATGGAGACTTAGAAGAAAAAATCTATATGACTCAGCTAGAAGGATTCAAAGTTGGTGGAGAAGAAAAATGGGCATGCAAATTGGAAAAATCATTGTACGGATTGAAACAATCTTCGAAGCAGTGGTACAAGCAATTTGACAATTTTATGATGAGGCAGAAGTACATAAAAAGCAAATAAGATCATTGTGTGTATTTGCGCAAGCTACAAGATGGATCTTTCATATATCTTCTCCTGTATGTTAATGATATGCTGATTGCTTCAAAGAATCTAGAAGAAATTGAGAAGTTGAAAGTTCAGTTGAATTAGGAGTTTGAAATGAAAGACTTGGGTGAAGCAAATAAAATTTTAGGCATGGAAATATGCAGAGATAGAAAGAGAGGAAAAGTTTATTTGAATCAAAAATAATATCTGAAGAAGGTACTACAACGTTTTGGACTGAATGAAAAGTAAAACTTATAAGTACACCGCTTGTACCTCATATGAAGCTCAGCTCATCTTCATCTCCTAAAAATAAAGTGGAAGTGGAGTACATGTCTAAGGTTCCATATACAAATATTGTTGGTAGCTTAATGTACGCTATGGTGTGTACAAGGCCAAACATTTCACAAGCAGTTGAAGTTGTGAGTAGGTATATGCATAATTCGGGTAAGGAGCATTGACAAACTGTGAAATGGATTATACGGTATATTCTGAACACCGTAGATGCTGAATTGATATTTAAGCGGGATGAGAAAAATGATCAATGTGTAGTTGGATACTGTGATTTCGACTATGCTAGTAATTTGGATAAACGTTGATCAACTACTGGTTATGCGTTTACACTTACTAAGGAGCCGGTTAGTTGAAAATCTACGTTACAGTCAACAGTTGCCTTATCCACTACAGAAGCAGAGTACATGGTAGTATCAGAGACTACCAAAGAAGCAATTTGGCTACATGGATTGCTTGGTGAACTGAAAATTAGATAAAAGCACATCCAAATGCATTGTGATAGTCAAAATACTGTTCATTTAACAAAGAATCAAGTTTATCATGCAAGGACGAAGCACATCAATATTCGGTATCACTTTGTACATGAGATTCTGAAGGAAGGTGAAATATTACTTTAGAAAATTTAGATGACTGATAATTCCACAGACATATTGACAAAAGTAGTGACAGTTGTCAAATTCAACCATTATTTGGACTTAATCAATATTTTAAAAAATTGAAGATGAGCGCTTCACAGCGCAATTAAAGACACTATTAAAAATATTTTCTTTTTAAAGAAGATTTGCACATTGTAAATAAAAAATAACTAATGTGGAGATTTGTTATTTTTTAGCTATTTTCTCTATCCCACATCGAGGTTTTTAGCTTATAAAAGGGACCTCTCTCCCTTTGTTATATCCAT
The DNA here is from genome assembly GCA_947685225.1 of Garcia nutans. Taxonomy (NCBI): domain Eukaryota; kingdom Viridiplantae; phylum Streptophyta; class Magnoliopsida; order Malpighiales; family Euphorbiaceae; genus Garcia; species Garcia nutans. Next base: position 22,427,088 of record CANTUV010000005.1, read on the forward strand.
CTCAAAATAAGCCCATTTATTTATAAGGCTTCTTTTATTTTCGCTCTCTTTTGTATTTTTTCCTTTGAAATTAGTAATATTATTTTGGTGGTGTCCGAGAACGTGAGCAAAATTGGCCGAACCTCGTTAAATTTTAGTGTTCTCTTTATTATTTATTTAATAGCTATTTTAGGTATAATTATAGTAGTATTTTATGCTATTAATTATATGTCTAGAAAAATTTTATTTAAGAAAAGAGTTGATATTTAAGCGTGTCCATTATGACCCATTTCTCTTTTCTAAAAATATTTTTAATATAATTAATTGGTATAATTAATATTTTAATATCTTTTCTAAAAATATTTTTAATATAATTAATTGATATAATTATTCACACACTATATATATTATTGATAAAAAATATAACACCCTCCACACTCCATGCATTCTCCAAATTATCAAACTCCGAAAGAGGTGACTTCAGCAATACATGCCTCATCATCTCATGAAGATTTTTTAGGTCGGTGAAATGCCTTTTATCTCCTTGACATAAGGAAAAAACAGTCATTTATGAGAATAAACATGAGCGCAGCAAATATTAAAAAAAATTAGTAATTAACTTGAAAAGTAAACATAACGTGGAAAAATAAATTAAAATTTATTTTTAAGTAATTCTTAAATGAGTAGTTATAGGTTCACTAGTCGAAGTCAGAGATGTCATTCAAGGTAACGGTTGAGGAAAAATTGATGATTGTAAGCACTAAAAGAATTAGAATGGCCAGACTATATATATTTCACAATATTTGGGGTTAATTTTAACCGACTCTAAACTTTACCACTTATCCAATTAGAATCCTTAAAATCCCTAAACATTAATTTTTGTCTCATTAAAATCTTTTCCTCCATGTTCCAGTAAGGAAATACTTACATGGATGCTACGTGAAGTCTGTGTGCTGTCATATGTGCACCATGCATCCAAAAAGTTCATGTGGCATCCACGTGATATCCATGTAAATATTTCTTGTCGGCAAACTAAGACAGAGATTAATGGGAACAAAATTAAAGTTTGGAGACATCAGTGTTGGTTGAAAAAGTCAGTGCAATTAATCTCAAGATTTATATATTTTATGTTTAACATCAAGTATTATATGAGATTGAGTTTTCTAAGTTTAATAAATTTTCTCTTTATTATTTCTTTGTGAAATTCTAAAAATAAAAAAATTGATTTATTTTAAATACATATATAAAAATTTTTAAATTTCTCTGATTTTTAAGGGAGAAATAAAATTAATAACTTATCAATGTAAAATTACAATTTAACATTAAATGATATTGATATGTTAATATTAGAAATCTAAAATATTCATCAAATTCACAGTATAAATTTTATATTCAATTAAAGTTAAATATAACTATAAAAATTTAGTTATTTATCTACATTTTTTAGTTTATTATAATTTTAAATGGAATATTTTTTAGAATAGCCAAATTTTAATTTTGTACTATAAAAAATGGATTTTGATTTGATAAGATTAATTATCATTTAAAGTTTAAATAAAGAAAAATTATAATAGATAAAAATAGAGTAAATTTTTCTTAAATTTTAAATGATAGTAATTTTACTCCATTTTTTGTAAAACAATTAAAAATTTGACTCTTTAAAAAAATATCTTTAAAAATTTGACTCTTTAAAAAAATATCTTATCTAAAAATTTATTAAAATTAAGTAAAAAAACATAGATAAACAACTGTGTTATGTAATAGAGCAACTAGGCAATTTTTACTCCATTCAGAAACAATTCAACACCTTGAACTGAATCAAGAAGATCGTGCACAAAGTCTATAGAAGAGGGATCAAGATAAAGGTGTTGATAAGCTCCAATTCTTGAATTTGTTTAGAATAGATTCTAAGGTGTAACATTAATAAACAACTAGATTCTAATATTGAGTTCTCTAACTTTTCTAATAACCCAATCTCAGACGAAAAAGATAAAAAAATTTTATCAATGCGTACCATTATATCTCATGTTGAATAACTTCCCTTCACCATCCACAATAGCCATCCCTCTCATCCAATTGCCGTGTGAGTAGTGGGGATACAACTTCACCAATGATTTTAAAATTCCTCTGCAGAGAAATCTAGAAAAATCATAAAGAAGCACATAATAAATAAGATAACACTTGTATGTAAATTTATATACAAACCTAAACAATCTCTTAAAGTTATTTTCAATATAACTCCACCATTCATCTGCCGGTCTTTCCCCAAAACTATCAAGGATACTTATATACCAACTTTTGAACTCCAATTTTACCTCCTCAATCACTACCAAGCACTTATCAATCCAGATTACTTTAACTGCATACCCTCCCGAAATTTCCGATACAAATTGCTGATAGTGTGCTGTATTAACATCTGGAACCTCTAAGACACTACAGGGTAACATCTTACTCTTAAGCTGACCATCTTCAATTACCATTCCAGAAGTTTGAGCTGGATAAACTTGATCTTTATACGCACCTGACAAGTTGAACTCAATTTTATTACTAAAGATAAGTGAATATGAAAAGGTGAATATACGGGAATTTGATAGGGAGATGTAGGGCAAAGCTACGTAAAATGTAGAGCTTAATAACTAAAACAATTTGATTTATAAGATCATATTATCCAAATCAACCAATAGCAAGAGATGAATGAAATTGAGACCTTAAGAGCTAGGTTAGTTTTGAGGCTTTTACAATAGGAGAAGACATATAGGAAAGTGCATTGTAAAGAGAATTGAGCTCAAAGGAAGTCAATTAATCCATGAATGGTGATGGCAAAATTAATCTAGAGATACTTAGTTCATAGGGCAGTTCAGGTTATGATTGTTCGATCAAATACAAGAATTAACAATTCGAGGTTGGGTTGCCATGCATTTAATTGTCTTTTTGCTTCGGCTAAGGAAATAGAAAATGAAAAAGAAAAGCGAAAAGAATGAGCAAAAGGAAGAGAGGGAGAGAGATGGAAAGAGCAATTACTGTTAGCCAATGGACAGTACAACCCTTGGTGTCCATATCCTTTTGGACCCTAATCTCCAAATGAATTTTCAATTAGGTCCGAACTAGGAAATTCAAGGATTTAATTATCATCAAAATTAAATATAGGATAAAAATATATATATAGACGAAAACCCAATTAAAATACGAATTACTAAATAATAACGTATTTAATTTCAATGCCTAATAAAATTTGAAACTACATATATTGTGCAAACAATTTTATTAAACTATAATAAAAAAGAAAAATATATAGTGCAAGGAGCCTTAAACTTCCAAAAACTAGGTGATATGAATATAATGTGCATATATTAATAAATGTTAAAGAAATCAGAAGAACAAGTAAAAACAATATTATCTACTATCTATATGGCTTGAAATTGAAGTTAATATAAATTTAACTCCGAAGCTTCCTACATAACTCAATAATTAGGAATGAAAACTAATGTAGTTCTTCAAATTAATCCCATATGCAAAACTTCTAAAAAAATGATGCACCTTTATTGCTTAAATTTATTATTTGTTACTATAGAAGTCTACATGAATTTTCCATGATCTCCTTAAAATAAGACCATTACTGATCCTTAAAAAATCATTAAAAACGTATTTAAACCATCGGATTGACCAAAGCCTTAGGATTTCAAAGCCTATAAGACAGCAACAGTTAATTACAGTGCACAGGACCCCTTTCAAATATTAATTACAAGAAATCAAAATAATCCATTTTAATACACAAATAATACTAAAGTTTTTCTTACCTCATCCAACTCCTCATTTTCTTCTTTTTCATTTGATTTTTCTGCTCTCTTGGATTCTTGTACTTGTTTAGATTTCTTTGATTCCTTTGATTGAGATTTCTTCCCCATTAGGACTATATAACAAGCAAGTATACATGTTATACAACTAATTGGTTAATCAATAAAAATAAAACAGAACAATGGTTAGTTGCAATAATCATTTTCCTCTTCCAATATATTCATAGGAGGAGGAGGACATATCTAAAAAATACCATAATATACCCAGAAAATCATAAGAATGACACACGACATGATAAAAAAAATTAATGAACGCTGATGATACATATCTAAAAAAAGGTAACAAGTCTTTATGCCTTTCTTAAATTTCGTTGTCTTTACCTCAATCTTTATTTATCAACTACAATTAGTCCAAAATATGTAACATAATTAAACCACAACTAGGATTGTGAAAGCAAAGGAGGAATAAGCCAAAAAAAGATAAGCAACAGTTGTTTATTCACAACAAAATCATAGCAATGAACCTTTCCTTCAATCATGGAAAGAAGCATTCTTATCAAACCCAAATTGAGTTCTAGTATCAAAAGACAATAAAAAAACTTGTTAACAATCATTTAAGAATTTATAAAAAAGAAAGATATACCAGTAGTCAAGTTCAACGGCGTGATGGCGCCTAGAATGGCGATGGTAAGCAGGCTGGGGTGGTGATGACAATGACGGTGGCTGGGTTTGGCAATACAGATTATGGTGAGAGGCAACTTAAAGGCAATGGCGGAAGAAGAGGGGGGGGGGGGGGGGGGGGGGGGGGGGGGGGGGCTTAATTTCTACAAAAAAAAAAAATTACAGATGAGTTTGCTACAAAATATCAAATTAAATGTTACAATAGTTTAACAATTAAATTATGCTATTAAATTAACAATGCCTTCTAGATGATAATTGCATTCTACGTCTTTGCATGTTCTGAAAACATTGCATAATTGTCTCGTTTTCAATTTTTAAAAAATATTTTTCTCTATGTAACACACTAAACAGTCAGTCAGAAAATCATCTCCCATCTTATTTTACAAATCCGTCTTGATAATGTTTATTGCTGAAATGCTCTCTCAACGATAGCAATTGCAACAGGTAAGACTAAAACTAACTTGATAAGCAGATATACAAAAAAAAATATATATAGTGTCATAATCTGTCTGAACTATTTTCTGAGCAAGAGCTCCAATATCATCAATGTCGGAGAAAACTGCATTTCTTTTAACTTCAACAATGTAGGTATTAAGTTGATCTTCAAGAATCATCTGATCGGTGATGAAGCAATCATATAAATATAGTTCAGTAAGACGAAACAATTTGAATAGCTGGAACTTGCAGAACAAGTTTTTAAGAGAAAGATAAGCAATGCATGAAAATAATTTCGTACTTGATTCTGTAAAGCGATTTTCCATCTCTTGAGCAATGAAATCAAAAACCTAGAATTTAATGAAAGAAAATTAGGTTGTAGCATAATAAATAGTTAAGTATGATAATACAAAGAAAAAAGAGTACTTGACAAAATATTTCTACTCGAAAGTGGTGATAATAAGTAATAGGAGTACCAGAATACTTAGAACGCAGATAACCTGTATTATTTTCCATATTAGACATTGTGACATCATGATCTATACAAAAGTCATTAACAACTTCTAATAATTTATCCCATCCATTCTCCCTGAAGCTTTGTAATTTTTGTTTAATAGTTGTAATCAAATGAATTGTATTATCAATATTTTGATCCCTTTTTTTTTGTAAGGCTTGAAATATATCGTTTGTCATACCTAAAAATTTTCTCATTAAGAAATTAATGAAAATAAAGTCATAACTTCGCATTTTATCAATCAAGCTCACAACTGCCCCTCGATTTCTTTTATCTGAACCATCCGTATAAATATTTATAAGAACATCTTTCACTGGTGGCCATAAAGAGAGAAGACATATAATTATTTTATAATGAGAATCTCAACGCGTGTCACTTGGTCGAGCTAAATTTGTTTCTTGATGCAAGCCTCTTCCAGTATGACTATCACCATTTTCAAGGAGTCGAACTACTTCATTATGCTGCTTTTGACAAAGAGCATTCCTCATTTTACATGAAATTTCAATAATATTCGCAATCACTGCAACATAATAAAAAAAATTACTTACAAATCTATTGCTCCTTGCTATAGCAACAAGCACTAATTGGAGTTGATAAGCGAAGCAATGAATGTACCTTGCCGAGAAATTTTTATTTAAAATGAGAGTCTTCAACCCGTTGAATTCACCTCGCATATTAGAAAGCTCTATCATAACCTTGACCTCTAACTTTACTTAGTGATAACCCACATTTTTCGCTAAAAATCATCAAATATACTTTTCAAAGACAAAGCAGATGTATCACTAACATATACCACTCCAATAAATTACTCAACCACTTATCCCAAATTATTAACATATCTCAATATCACAGCCATTTGCTCTTTTACTGAATTGTCTCAAGCCTCATCAATTAATAGAGAGTAGAATTCATCTCCAATATCCTCAACAATAGCTAGTGTCGTCTCCAAAGCACAAGCACTCACTATTTGCTTTTGGATGTGTGGACAAGTGAGTTGATTATTGTTTAGGAGCATTTGAATTAAGTACATTCCCAACCTCAATATTTTGTTGACTGTACCAAACTAGAGGTTCAAGAAAATGATCTCGGCTAAGTAACTTTTTCGATTTGTCATGAGCTTGAAAAGCCAACCCATTTGATAAAAGAAAACGAATACAGTCAACAATAGCTAGTAAACGCATCCGGTAAAAAACCTCCTGCTCATAGCTATGAGAAGATAAGATATGTGACACACTTTGTCTCTGAGTTTTTTAAACTAACATATTGCACTCTAGCATTATTATGAGGACTACTTGGACCATCGACATGGTTATTAAACTTCTTTGTGGCTTTTTTCCAATTGTAAAATCAGATATGTGTGAAAACATTATCCTACCATTTAGCTCCTCTATTCAAGCTAAAAAAATAACACCAAAAATAAAATGTTGTATCTTTAGATATATTGTATTCTAGCTACTCGTATTTAGAAAATAAAATATCTCTAAAACTCCTCCTAATTTTTTTAAAAATCTAATTTTGAAAAATTGTGACCATATGGTTGACAAGGTCCTTTAGCTACATATTGTCTTCTAACATCATCTCTAATCCCAGTTTCATACTCATCAATGAGTTTACACAATGTTAGGTCAACAACAATATCATCAAAACTAAATTCTTGATGCATTTTTTATTACTATTTTCCCCATCACTTGCAAGACTACTTGGAGGCAAGTTAGGTGTCAGAAAGTTCGACGATTCACGACTTTCATGCTGCACTCCCTTTGTCTTGATTAAAATTTTATCTATATTTGTTGCATTCTACAATTAATTTATATTCAATTCATAATTACTTTATGTTTCTTTATTAATTAGTTTATATTCAATTTATAAATTATAATAGGTTGAATTTATAATTAGCATATAAATAATTTATAATAATTAGTTTATATTTTTTAATTTATAAAATTTTTTTATATTAGTTTATTTTTTATATTATAATTTTTCAATTTATAACATTTCACTTTAATCTAATAAGTAGTTTATATTAGTTTATGTTCAATTTATATTAGTTTATGTTCAATTAGTTTATATTCAATTTATAAATTATAATTAGTTTAAAAATGTAGGGATTAGTTCATATTTTAAAATTTAGTTTTTATAGTTTAAATTTTATCTATCATAATTTATAATTAATTTTTAATTATAGTCAACATTTTAATTTAACCTAATCACATAAATTAAACCATAATTTATATTTCTAAAAAAACCCTAAATAAAAAATTAAAATAAACTATTATACCTAATTTCAAAAAAATTAAACTATAATGGCATAATATATATTTCTAAAAAAAAATCCTAAATCAACAAATTACTACCAAAATCAAATTACCAATTTAATCAGAACAATCACAAAACAAATAAAATAAACTATTTTATCTAATTTCTCAAAAATTAAACCAAATTTCATATTTCTAAAAAATTCCTAACTCAAATAAATATTCACAATAATAAGTCAAAAAACTAAAATGAAAAAAAGAGGTAATAAATACCTCATGCCTGCGAAGATCAGGTGGCATGCTCGGTCTGCGTCGGCGCTGCTCGTCTAATCTTCTGCTCCTGCCGCGCCGGCCTCTCCTCTCTTTCTCGACTCTCGTCTCGCTCTTTGTCTCTCCTCTCACTCTCTGCCTCTCTGTCTTTGCCCGATCTTATTTTCTTTTTTTTTAAACCACCCCTGGTGAAACGATGTCGTTTCGCCAAGGGTAGTTTAAAAAAAGGGACGAGCGAGGGGTTGTTTACAGAGAACAGAGAAGGTGCGGTAGCAGCGGACGCAAAAGCCAGAGGCCAAGCATCCCCTTATGGGGGTTCTTCTGGCCGCCGACAAGGGGAGTTTATGGATCCTTCAGGATCGCCCATAGGTCCGCCACTTCTTGAAGGTGATGAAGAATGAGGCTAGGTGAGAGGCGACGTGAATGTTTAGGTTAAATACAATTTGGGGTTATGTAGTAAAGAAATATTAAATATATAAAATTAAATAAAAAATAGATATAGTGAAACTACGTAGTATTGTTATAAAACTATGTAGTTTGGTTTTTAAACAACATAATTTTAATTTAATTAACTTTTAATATATAAAAAATTAAAATAAAATTAAGATCAAATACTCTTTTAATTGAATTTAGCACATTAATAAATAATAAATTTAATTATGTAGCTTATATAATTAAAATAGACATATAATTAATATGTTTATATTGTTTATTATATTTTTATACATATATATATACACAAGTAAATATATGTAATATCCTAAAATACACACATATATATCTACTCATAATTTATAATAAATTAGATTATAAAATTAAAATCAACTACTGTTTTAATTAAATTTAGCATATTAATATATAATAAGTCTAATTATATAGTTTAAATAATTAATATAGACATATATAATATTTTATATCAATATGTTTGTAGTATTTACTATATTTATGCTTGTATAATTACACACGTATTCCTAACATACGTATATGTACAATTTATAATATATATATATGTATGTATATACGTGTATATATATATGCAATTTACCACTAAGATACTTTATTAATATTATTTTTATTTGAACTCAAAAATCTATATCTATATATTATATTAAAACAGCTAATGCTGACACAATATTATATTACATATCGTTGTCTCAATCTTGACATTGTCGTAATTTTTTAATATTTTAAATTAAATTTATTATTTTTTATATAATATATATTTATTTAATATTTATTTGAAGAGTTCAAATAAAATTAAAATATAATATTATTTGATAATGATTTATATTTTAAGAGTTCAAATATGATTATGATATCTTATTTGATATTAATAATAATTATATTTATTTAAAAAATTTAAATAAAATTATGACATTTTATTTGATATTGATAATAATCAGATATGTTTCTCTATATGTATAAACACAAAAAAAAGTTATAATTACTATGTTATTATCCTTTTCTTCCCAAACTCAAATCAACAACTATATTATTGTTCAGTTGATGTGTAGATAATGTATTATATTGTTTACATTTTTACTTTTATTTTTCATATATTTCGTTTACTCTATTATTTATTTTTCTGTTTATTTTAGTTTAATCATCATGTTTACAAATAGCTGAAAAATATTATCGTTTTTTTTCATAGTCGTTTCTTACTCTCTTCTTTGTTTTTCTTCCATCGTCAGATAATATTTAATATAGTTTATTTTAATACTTTTTTTATTTATGTGATTATATCTTTAAAAAAAATTGTTGTGTTGTTTGATTTTGGTTTTTTTATTATTAAATTTTTATTTTTATTTTACTTTTTTTATTATTTATTTTTTAGATTATTTTTTAGGTTGATTTGTGTTGTTTGGTTATTGTATGATTTTTTATGTTCTTCGTAATGTTTTAGATTGATTTTTTTTTCTGTTATTTGTTTTTTTTTTGGTATTTTTAGCTTCTTTTTGATTTTTTAAAATTAATTATTTTTATTTGATTTTGGATAAATTGCAATTTTATTTTAATTTATGTTAAAGTTTTTTAATTTCTATAGTTTAATTTTTTTAGGGTTTTGTTTTAATTTTAATTATATTAATTATTTTATTTTAATTTTTGTTTAGGTTTATTATTTGAAAGGTTTTATTTTTAATTTATGTTATTTACTTTTATGTTGGATTTATTTAATTTTCTTAGATTTATTTATTTAATTGTTATTATTTAAATTTTATTTAGATTTAATTTTTTATTTTATTTGCTCAAATTTATTTAAGCTTTGAAATATATATATATATAGTAAAAATACATGCAACATTGCGTATGAATTTTTTTTAATATTATACTAAAATAGTTAACGCTGGCATAATATTGTACCATATGTTACCGTCCTAATATTGTTACTATTCTAATTTTTTAATATTTTGAATTAAATTTATTATTTATTATATAATAAATATTTTTCTGATATTTATTTTGAGAGTTAAAATAAAATTGAGATATTATATTTAATAATTATTTATATTTGAAGAGTTTATTATATCCTATTTGATATTAATAATAATTTCAGATAAAATTATGATATCTTATTTAATATTGATAATAATTAGTTATCTCTCTTTACATATAAAAATACAAAAATACTATAACTATTATGTTATACCATCTTCTCCTATAATACTATTCAACTTTAAAATCATAATACTATTTAATTAACATATAGGTAAAATATTATATTTTTTATATTTTTACTTTTATTTTTGATATTTTTTCTATATTTCACTTGGTCAATTATTTATTTATTTTTATTTTTTCTAATTATGAAAGAAATATTGTCATTCTTCCTTTCACAATCGCTATAATTCGTAATGAATGTATTAGAAAAAATGTGAGGATAACACATATTGAAGATAAAATTAGAGAGCATAGATTGAGATGATTTGGTCATTTAAAATGAAGACCTAGTGATGTAACAATTAGAAAAATTAAACAAGTTAAAATAGATATAGTTAGAAGAGACATGGGTAGACCTAAATTAACTTGGACAAAAATGATCCAAAATAATCTTAATGCGTTATATTTATCGGAGAATATAGCCCTAAATTAAACTGAGTGAAAAAAAAAATCTATATAGCCAATTCCAATTAACTTGGGATTAAAGCATTATTATTATTGTTGTTGTATAGCTAATTAATTGTAATAGCATATATATATATATATATATATTAATCCATAGCAAAATTACTAGTTATATTGATACATATAATTGATAAATAAAAAATTATAATTTATATATAACATAATTGATACAATAAAACATACTTATATAATATAAGACAAATTATATATCTTACACATAGAATCAATATTTAATGTAATAAAAATGATTATAGTTAAAATATCATAATTAATATAAAATTTTATAAATAATATATACTATTTACCACTAGGATACTTTAATAATATTGTTTTTATTTGAACTCAAAAAATATGTATAATATATAAGTATACCTACCATACATAATTTATAGAAAATGATCATAATTATATATAAAAATAGATGATCACAAATCTCCTATTTTTTTTCTTTATATTTTTCAAATTATTTTTTATATAGCGAATTAATAGACATAGCATATATATATATATATAATTATTCATAGCAAAATTAATATTATATTGACACATAGTATAAATATTTAAAGTTATAAAAATGATTATAGTTAAAATATCATAATTAATATAAAGTCTTATAAATTAAATATGATATATACTATTTATCACTAAGATACTTTAATAATATTGTTTTTATTTGAACTCCAAAATATGTATAATATATAAGTATACCATACATAATTTATATAAAAATGATCATAATTATATATAAAAATAGATAATCACAAATCTCCTATTTTTCCTTGATATTTTTCAAATTATTTTTTATAAAGCTAATTAATAGTTATAGCACATATATATAATTATTTATAGCTAACTTAATAGTTATATTGATACATATAGTTGATATAATGTAATTGATAATTTATACAACAAACCACAACAACAAAGCTTAATCCTAAAATAATTGGGGTCGGCTATATAGATTCTTCTTTTTCACTCGATTCGATTTAGGGCTACCTCTTCTGATAAATTTAAAACAGTAAGATCATTTTGTACCACTTTTGTCCAAGTTAATTTAAGTCTACCCCTATGTCGCTTAGGTATTTCTACTTTAACTAGTTTAGTTTTTCTTACCGATGCATCTCTAGGTCTATGTTTCACATAGACAAACCATCTCAATTTATACTTTCTTTTCTTGTCCTCAATAGGCGCTGCCCCTACTTTTTCTCAAATGCTCTCATTCCAAATTCTATCCATTCTAGTATGTCCATACATCCATCTTATCATTCTCATTTCTGCAATATGCATCTTACTAATATGCTGTCCTTTCACAGCCCAACACTTACTACCATACATTATCACAGACCGTATGACAGTGCGGTAGAATTTTTCTTTTAATTTAACTGGCGTCTTTTGGTCACATAACACTCCTGTGATACTCCTTTATTTTATCCAACCAGCTTTAATCCTGTGACTTACATCTTCTTCACAACCACCATCTGCTTGAATAATATAACCAAGGTATTTAAAATGAGTACTATGAGGTACTGCTACTCTATCTAAAATAACTTCGCCCCATTCTCTATTTGCGTTATTAAATCTACAATGCATATACTCAGTCTTAGTTTTACTTAGCTTAAAACCCTTTGATTCCAAAATACTTCTCCATAACTCCAACTTTTAACTTACACCTACTTGAGTCTCATCTATTAATATAATATCATCTGCAAACATCATACACTAAGAAATATCATCTTGTATATATCTTGTTAGCTCATCCATGACCAAGGAAAATAGATAAGGGCTCAATTCTGAACCTTGATGTAACCTAATAGAAACAGAAAAATTCTTAGTATTCCCACCAACAGAGCGGATACTGGTGATAACTCTATCATACATATCCTTCAAGACTTGGGTATATCTTATAGAAATCCCCCTATGCTTTAGGATTCACCATAAAACTTCTCTAAAAACTCAGTCATAAGCCTTCTTTAAGACAATGAAAACCATATATAAATCATTCTTCATCTCTTTATACTTTTTCATCACATCTCCAATAAGAAAGATAGCTTCCATAGTAGATCGACCAAGCATAAAATCAAACCGATTTGGAGAGATACAAGTGTCCAAACAAAGACGGTGTTCCATAATAAAATTTAATTATACAATATAAGACAAATTATATATCTTACACATAGTATAAATATTTAATGTTATAAAAATAATTATAGTTAAATATCATAATTAATATAAAGTTTTATCAGTTAAATATAATATATACTATATATTTGTTATACATATAAGGGTTCAAGTCCCAACATTAACAAATACAAGTGATTAAATAGATTAATAGGTATAAGAGGATAAGATACTCGCCATTTGAACCCATTTTTAGGCATATGTATCCTAATTCGCCAAGAAGTATTTTTACTATCCAAACCTATTAATATGCTATCTATAATATATGTATAAACATGTTAAAATGGGTGGTTACCCAAAAATATCCAACATATTGACATCCTGATTAGGATGAAATTAGGTTTGCAATACGAGAAAAGAAAGTATATTATATTATCATATTATATACACTAAAACTATCACAAATTATTTTCTTTTGTGGTAATAAATTTTCTTTTAAATCATACTTTTTTTTTTCCCATTTTACCTCCGCTTATTAAATAATTTTCTTTTAAATTTTATATTTGCTACTATGTGTGTCTATGTATAAGTACTTCCAATTAGGGGTGAACATAATTCGGAGCAATATGGCAATTGATAAATCTTCGAAAGCGAACCAAATGTCGGAGATTTCCAAAATGTCATCTCCTGAATTACTCCAAAACTAAAAAATCTCCGAATTATATTGCTCCAATTTTTCTTAGAAATTCGATTAACAATTTTGCATATTCGGAGATTTAGCTCTATTTTTTTAATCTTTAATAATAAATTAAAATTATTATATAATATAAATAGTTTAAAACATAAATAATAAAATTATTATAACTATTCAACATTCAATATCCATAATAAAATAAAATAAAATAAAAATGCTAATATCCATAATCAAAATAGCAATATTCAATATTCATAATCAAAATAACAATATCCAATATTTATAATCAAAATGCTAATATCTTATATTAATAATTAAAATATCAATATTCATAATGTCAATATTTAATATTCATAATAAAAATACTAATATTCAATATTAACTTATTATAAATTTCGAATAAAATAACTTAAATGCATAAAAAAAGATAGATAAATCAAAATTTATAAAACTCCAAATGCTTTTTTTTTTAACTTTTCTCCCAATAATTTAACAAAGAAAAATATGAGGATTGGCTCAAATATTTTTAAAATAATAAAAATGAACTCTAATATAAATAAAAATAATTAAAAAAATAAACTCTTATCTAAACCAATTCAATCCAATAAATAATTTAAATTTTGATTAAATTCAATACAAAAAAAATTTGTAAAAAAAATTTGACAATAATATTATTTATATTGAGTCTTATAACTTCATATTAGCCCTTAGCACAACATGTAAAATAATTTTAATTATAATATTTAATTTATAATATTATTTAACTTATATTTTATTAATTTATTAATACGATAAAACATATAAATTAATATTGATTAGCTGACAAATTAAAAAAATATATAACTATTAATTATATTTATATTTATATTTATATTTAATTTAGTTAAATTAGAAAATTATTATAATTTAATAATCTATGATATTAAATATTAAGTAATAAATTAATATAAATTAATATATTTTATATTGTTAGTAATAAATCGGTTTTTATTTCGATTATTCAGTTTGATAAAATTTAGTTCGGTATAATTTGGTTCTCAATTTAAATATAGTCTAATTTTTAAAATCACTCTATATTATATAAATCGGTATAATTTAATTTAAAAAAAATAAAAAATTAATAAATTTTTTTAATTCTTAATATTTTTAATTTAAATATTCAAATCGATTAAAAAATGTTCATAATTCATACTCCGCTCTACTTTCAGTGATCCTTCGTTTGCTATGCCGACTGAGACCTTGGGCCCATAAAACATGATAACTTATTTAATTTTATTGCCACTTTTCTTGCAACAATTGGCTTCCCAATAAAAGAAAATTAATAAATATTACACGGTATACCTCATAAATACTAAAATGAAAACTAAAAGCAAGTAATTAATTAATACACCTAATATCTTTTTCTTATTTTAAAAAAATTATATTTCACTGCAACAATGGAGACAAAATAGTAAACTGCTATTTTGGATAATTTATCTTTTTTCTTTACGTTTTTTTCTTAGTACATGATAGAGAGATTTCATAGTGCACAATAGAGAGATTTCAAAAATTAGTAAGGTACATATTTTGTAGTCCCAAGATGATAGATTTAAAACTCAAAAAATTCCTATCCCAAAATTATAAATTTATGTTTTAGTCATTTTATTATAATATTAATTATTCAATTCAATAAGAAAGTGTTTAATTGAGGATGAAAATAAAAATAAATTATTTTTTATTAATATTATTTGGTTGAATAAAATAGATGAGACAATGAGATTTATATTACCCATAACTCTTTATTACTCCCTTATTAATCAAAATTGATTCATGACTGAAATCAAAAAGCAAAAAATATCTATTTTATTTTTATATAAAATTAACAAAATTAATTTATTTTTTTTTCTAATAATGAATTTCTCTAAAATTTTTAAATAAATTTAATTTTTTCCTTTTTTAAATTATAATATCTATAAATTTTTAAATAAATAAATTTTGTTTTTTTTTGAATTTTAAAATAAAATATAATAAATCTATTTTTTCATTCTTTCTAATAATAATATCTTTGAACTTTTTAAATAAAAAAAATAAATAATCATTATGATTTTAATTCCATTTTATTTTGATTCTGATTTCAGTTTTAATTTTAAAGTTTGAACTAAACGCCTATCTAATAAATAATTTCTATTTCAATCACCTTATTGTAAAATTATAACATTTTTTATTTTTATTTTTAAAATTTAAATATTATTTAGTTCTTGAATTTATATATTATAAATAATTTATTAATTTTATAATAATATATATTGTGAAAAATTATATAAATATTTAATAACTTATTATTTCGATAATAATAACTTATTCTATAAAAACATTAATTTGTCGCTGATATTTTAATTAAATTAATAAAGTGATATCTTTTTTAAAAAAAAAAAAATAAATTGTAGGATATTCCCTTTTTTTTTAATCTTTCTCAACAAAAGACATTGTCTCAAAGTTATTAATTAATTAACAATATCCCTTTTAACTCGTAAGTCATTAGTATACACTAAAATGCTCTACAAGTCACATTTTCAATAAAAATGACTTCTCAAACTTTTATTTTTATTTTTAATAAACTTTATGAGTTATAATTTTTAGAATAATAAATTTTTAAATATTATTATTATTATTATTTAATTTTAACTTTTAAATTAAAAAAAATTAATTATCTTAAAAATAATTTTAAATGAACATGTTATTAATTATATTTAAATTTAAAATTTTATATTATTTGATTTTATTTCTAATAGATTTGTTACCCACTTTTTAAGTAAAACATTACAAGATAAAAAGTAAAAATTGCATTCAAATATCAAGAAACAATTTTTTTTCCCTTAATAATATTCTTTTTATACTAACTTAATTTATATCTTAATATATTTATTTATTCTTCTACAACTTTTATATTTCTCTTTACTCATATCATTTTAAGATAAATTTATCAATTTTTTTATATCCTAAAAAAAATTAACAATTAACAAATTTTCACTTATTTTTTTAATTCGAATTACTAATTTCAATTATTTTTTAATTTTTCTTTTTAATTAAAGAAATAAAATTAAAAATTACTATTTTGATTATTCCTTTTAATCATCAAATTTTTTATCAATTTAAAAAATAATTTAATATATCATATATATTTTATTATAAATATTTTTATAGCACGTGAATATGAAATATTATTATTTATATGAATAGTACCCTTTTTATGTACTAATTATAATATTAATACATAACTAATTTCTTCATTTGAAATAATATAAAATATTATAAATCATAGCACAACGGCTGCATGAATTTATTTGCTCATGAGCAACTATTAAATCTTACCCTACTCATATTCTACCAATCAAAAAAAGAAAAAAGAAAAAAGAAAAAAGAAAAAAGAAAAAAGAAAAAAGAAAAAAGAAAAAAGAAAAAAAGAAAAAAGCGTTCTTGCAGTTATTGCTAGACATTATTTCCCCCTTTCATGCTCCTTTATCAAAATAGTTCATTGCAATAATTTAGAACATAAACCAGAATGCATATTGTGAATTTGCAAAATCTGAGCAGCATTCACTGTGACCATGTATTCAGATGAACTGACTATAAAAATATTGAGAGCATTGCATGCTAGATTTGAGTCTTCTGATGATGGTGCTTTGATGGCTCAGTTGCAGTTGAGGCCAATCTTGTTGGATCATATTAGGGAGGCTCAGTTGGCAAATGAGGAAATTTAAAAAATTGTGTTGGTTTGTCAGAAGGGGGAGAGTCAAGACTTTTATGTGAAGGATGATGGCAGTCTATGGTACAGCGATAGATTGTGCATTTCTGATAATGCATAATTAAAAAGGATGATATTAGAGGAAGCACATCAATCACTTTTTTCTATGTACCCTGGGAGTACCAAAATGTATCAGGACTTGAAGCGACATTATTGGTCAGGTATGAAGAGGGATATAGCAGAGTTTGTATCTAGATATCTCACTTGCCAGAAAGTGAAGGCTAAGCGCCAAGTTCCTTCAGGGTTGCTCGAACCTTTATCAATGCCCGAGTGGAAATGGAAGCGAGTGACAATGGATTTTGTGACTGGACACCTTTAACCCAGAAGAAGCATGATGCAATCTGGGTGATAGTTGATCAGATGATGAAGATAGCTCATTTTCTTCCAGTTCGTTTGGATTTTTCTCTTGAGAGGTTGGTTGAGTTATATATCAATGAGATAGTGAGGTTGCATGGAGTCCCAGTTTCTTTGGTGTCAAATTGAGATCCCCGATTTACTTTGAGGTTTTGGAAGACTTTGCATGATGCTTTGGATTCTCGATTGCATTTTAGTACTACTTTCCATCCTCAGATAGATGGGCAGTCAGAGAGAGTGATACTAATTCTGGAGGATATGTTGAGGAGCTGTATCATCGATTTTACCGGGAACTAGGATAGATTTTTGCCACTAATTGAGTTTGCTTATAACAATAGTCATCAGTCCAGTGTTGGGATGGCTTCTTATGAGGCCTTATATGGCAGGAGATGTAGGACACCTTTATGTTGGGATGAGGCCCGAGAAGGTAAACTGGTCGGTCCCGATTTGATTAAGGAAACAGAAGAGAAAGTGAAGGTGATTCGGGGTCGTTTGAAAGTAGCTTCAGACCAACAGAAATCTTATTCAGATTTGAAGAGAAGAGACATAGAGTTTAGTGTAGGAGATAAAGTGTTTCTGAAGCTGTCTCCATGGAAGAAGATTCTGAGGTTCGGTCGAAAAGGGAAGTTGAGTCCTTGTTTCATAGGACCATATGAGGTGTTGGAGAGAGTTGGTCCAGTGGCTTATAGACTAGCGTTGCCGCCTGAATTGGATCAAATTCATAATGTCTTCCATGTCTC
The DNA here is from genome assembly GCA_947685225.1 of Garcia nutans. NCBI lineage: Eukaryota > Viridiplantae > Streptophyta > Magnoliopsida > Malpighiales > Euphorbiaceae > Garcia > Garcia nutans. The sequence continues at coordinate 22,445,829 of CANTUV010000005.1, forward strand.
TATGCTTCGGAGATACAGATCTGACCCATCTCATATCATATCAGTGGAGTCTATTGAGGTGAGTCCAGATCTGACTTATGAGGAAGAAGCAGTGGCAATTTTGGCACGAGAGGTTAAAGAATTGAGGAATAAGAGGGTGCCACTTGTGAAAGTCCTTTGGAGGAATCATGCCACCGAGGAGGCGATATGGAAAAGTGAGCAGGCGATACAGAGTCAGTTTTTTCAATTATTCCAGACTTGAGAGCAGGTAATTTTGAGGACGAAATTTATTTTAGGGGGAGAGAATTGTAATATCCCAATATTTTTGAAAATTTTTAATTTTTGAAAAATTTGATAAAATAAATTATAATTTTAAAGGATAAATTAAATTAATAGTTTTAAATGAAAAATGAAGGGATTTTAAATGAAAAAGTGGAATATATATGTGATATATATGTAAAATATACATAACATATAAAAGTCAACACTTTTTAAAAGAAAAGTCAAAGTCCAATGGCATTTTTATAAATAAATTTTAGAAATTTAAAATTAATAAAATAATTCAAAAATAAATTATTTTTGAATGGAAGAGGAAATTTAAGACTTTTAATTTATTAAATAAATAATTATTAAATTATTTTAATATATATATAGTTTAAAATAAAGATGAAAGGAAAAAAGAAAATTAAAAAAAGTCTTCATCTTATTATTATTCTTCATCTAGGCCGAAACTCCATAGCCAACAAGGGGAGATTTTTCTTCTTCCAAACACCAAGGATTGAAAGAATTTTAAGGATTCAAGTGGAGTTTTAGAAGTTTCTTCATTAATTGGTAAGTTTCCAACTCTTTTCTTTAAATTCCATGGAAAATTGAATTAAGTGAGTTTTGGATTTTTGAAGTAATATGTTATAATAGTTGGAATTGGTGTGTATGATGTTATTTTGGATAGTTAACAATGATTTTAAGGTTAGATTGAAGAGATGATGGAGTTCGGATAAAGAATGGTGAAGAGAGAAAATTTAGGGTTACGAAACTTTTGTGTTTGTGAAAACATGAGCTTTGATTGTGCAAATTGATTCCAAATGAGTTGTTTTGATTTATAAACAAGTATTTTAAAGTCAAATATTGGATTTGGTTGTGTTTGGTTGGAGTTTGAGAATGAAAGTGGAGATTTAGGGTTTTGGAAAAAGTAATTTTCCAAAGTTATTGAATTGTGTGATTTTATTTGTTTAAGCATGTTGTTTAGTGTTAAAAGTGATGAAAATAAGCTTGAAATAATTAATGGATTGTGTTGGATTGGAAAACCTTCAATGGGGGAAGGTTATGCCATTTTAGGATTGTGTTTTTGTAATGTAAATGGTTTAAATGTATTAAAATATGTTTTTAATAATATAAATAAACTTAAAACACTAATTTCAATGGAATAGAATGGAATTCTAATGTTAAAGTAAGGAAAGGCTAAATTTTTGGAAATTTGTAGGAATGATGTTTAATTATGATTTAATATTGGAAATGCCATTAAATGTGATACTAAATGATTATTTGTTATCACATTTGGTTTAGGCATTGAGGGAGGTTGATTTGCTTCATCCAAATGGTGAAGGGAAAGTTGGAAATATAGGGTTGGAGGTTGTTTAAGCTTACTTTGGGTTGCTATTTGAGGTATGTACAAACTTTGAATACATTGGTTATGTTTGCATGACATTTGGGCTTAACTTATTTTGGTTAAAAAATGTGTTAAGCTACTTGGTATATTGGTTGTGCATGAATAATATGCTATGACATTTGTAATGTCATATATGTGTTAAATGCATTTTGAAAAGCCATTGATAATGGCTAAATTGTGTAAATGTGATTAAAATGTGTATTATGTGGAAATACCCATAGTGATTGGGTAATGTGTTGTGAATGAAAAAAACAATGTGATATAATGTAATGAGATATGTGGAAATATAATGAAATGAATAATATTGAGATAAATGAGAAAAGTGAGAAAAGTGAGAAAAAAAAATAAGAAAATAAGACAATGTGCCTATATTGAATATGTGACAATGAGAAAGAGATTAATAATGAGAAATATGAATAAATTGTGTGTCTGGTATGTTATTCAATTTTCAGAGTTCTGTGTTTGGCGGCATGCCTATGATTGCCCTATGGGCTAGATGCTGGGCGTCATTGTGAAAATATTTTTGAGGTGAAATGACCGGGTCGTAAGCCTCAAAAACAAATATTTAAAGCTAGGCTGGGTGAAATGACCGGGTTGTAAGCTCAAGCCTAGTTAGATTATTACATTGATATATTGCCTACAGGGCTATCATTGTAGACCAAAATAGTAACTCTGAAATTTGAATAGCATATTAATTATCTTTGGGCCCATGTTTGTGTTTGTTTTTATGTGAAATATTTAAAAAGTATAAGAAAATGGAATGATGTGATATTCATAAGCATTGTGCATTGGCTTTGCATTTGATTTTTGTTATTATCAAAGTTTGTACCACTAAGCTTCGGCTTAGCGTGATTGTTTACATCGCACAGGTGTTAGGATAGATTCAGCTGAGCCAGAGAGTTCTTCTAGACTAGGTATGGTCTAGACTTATGGTTGAGCGTGTAGAGTTGATATCGAGATTAGAAACATTGTCAGTAGCATGTATATATTTTATGTTATTGTATATTTTGAGTATTATGTATCATTTATTATGTTTTGGATTTTATGTATTGTAAACTATAAAGAAAACTTGGATTAAGTTATTTGTAATGGGAGTGTAAATGTGTTCTAAATTATATATATATATATATATAAATGTTTGAGAAACTTGGTGAAATTGAGGAGTATGGTTGAGATGGTGAATTGAAATTATTTGGTAGTGTGTTCTTTTTGAAGGCTGTGGTTTGCTAAATTTTGGGAATGTCCAAATTACAGACAAAACTCTGGCGAATTTTTCCTAGAGATTTTCATATAAAATGTTTATTTTGGGTTCCTATAACGAGCAAAGAATATTTATATACTATTTAATTTTATATATTTAGTATTTGAAATTTTAAATTTGAAATGTGAAAATTTTTTATTACACCGGTCGATGACATTTTTGTACCGTATATGCATTTTTTATATATGCTAGAAATATGTATTATACATATATAGGGTATAAGGGTGTTAAATTATATATGCTGAAAATATGTATTGTACGTATATAGGGTTTAAGGGTGTTATATTTATTTTGGTGTCAGAGCCTAGGTTTGAGGTTCTCGACCTAGGTGGGTTGATAGAGAGAGTGTAACACCCCTTCCCGACCTACGTGTGTAAGCTGAGTAGAGGCGCCACCCTATCCTAATGTTGCTACCACTTTTACTTAGTCAAATTTTTGTTCCGATTTTTATAGAAATTTTGCCATAGTTTTGCCTAAAAATTCAATCCCAAGTGTCGACAAAACTGGTTTTTTTCTAATTTTTGAAAACATTTTTACACAAACCAATGCAAACAAAATCATTCTCAGTACACTTCCAATAAATCCCCCTTATAACCTCAACTACAACCTGCAAAAAGGATTTACACTTCTAGTACAAAATAAAGTAAAGGTTTATTATGAAATACAGCAGATAAAATCTTTGTTCACTATGCAACGGAAAGTAACAATATTTACAAATTCATATACATCAAAACTCAAGTTTTACAACACATAAAATTTATACATGTTTGGCAGTCAGTCTTCGATCTTAAAGCCCACTATTCACTCTTCAAAATCTAGGCTCGACTCGGCCTAGAGGAACTCTCTGGTTCTTCCTTGTCACCTGCGCGAAGAATCACATTCGCGCTAAGCCAACGGCTTAGTAAGATAAAACATGCTAATGGTATGCTTTAATGTAATGCAATGCCACATATGTTATTGATAAGATCAATATCATAAATATAAAGTTAACCACATAATTATGCATTTCACAAATCATAGTCATATGAGCATACCACATTTCAACATCTTTCCACATTCAACATTAATCAATCATACTCAATAACCAACATCTCATTTCATTAACTCATAACATTATTTAGGACATTCATATAACCCTGACACCTATGGGCCCAACAAGTATTTAATATGATATTCAGAGTTCAGAGTTACTGCTTTGGTTCATAGTCACAATAATCACGCCCGTAGGCAATGTATATACATGTATCTCTATCCATGGATAGTGTAACAGACCCAGTCTCTTGGATCATCAACTCAACACATATGAGGAGATCCTCAACCCGGCAAGACTGTTACAAATCATATATCTCATAGTGTAACAGACCCAGTCTCTTGGATCATCAACTCAACACATATGAGGAGATCCTCAACCCGGCAAGACTGTTACCTTTTATCATTTCTTAGGCATGCCACCCAAATCCAGAACTCTGAAACTGAATAACATATTAAACAAACAATTCATTTATTATATAGTTACCATTTCCATTCTCAAATTCTCATCACATTTAGGCAAACATGCCTTCTTTCTTTCAATATCATCATCATAGCCAATCACAATGGCATTGCCTCATATCATGTCTTATTTGAATTATCATTTCAATTTCAATGTATATTATTCATGAAACACATAACCATTCACAATGCATAACATAACATTGTTCAATCTCAACAATGCAATTAGGGCAAAGAACAATTGATATGATTCATATGAATAGTACATTCTGGTTTTAAACTCCATTTTATCCTTATTTTGAAAAATTGTATAAAATAATCTACTTGACTAAAAATTCTAAAATTTTTACAGAATTTAGTTTTGTATCTAAAAATCATTCCTTTAAAATTTCAGATCAAACTGAACACAAAATCTTGGTCAAATAGTTCACCTAACCAGACTGCCCCAATTGCCCTGCATCCTGGCAGCAGTTCTGAACTTTGTGAATTCCATAAATCAAATTCAATCAACGTGGTTCCAAATTATTTACAGAATTTAGTTTTGTATCTAAAAATCATTCCTTTAAAATTTCAGATCAAACTGAACACAAAATCTTGGTCAAATAGTTCACCTAACCAGACTGCCCCAATTGCCCTGCATCCTGGCAGCAGTTCTGAACTTTGTGAATTCCATAAATCAAATTCAATCAACGTGGTTCCAAATTATTTTTCTCAAATACTAGACTCACTAAGCAACAACATATCCAAAATTCGACTGGATATGATTTTTCTACATTTTATTAAAAATCCCGAAGTATAGCTGTCTCAGTTAAGGTACCTGCTGGAACAGGTCTAATAAAAATAATCTTTCTAAACTCATAACCATTCCAAAATCGAATCAACATATTTTTCAGTCATTCTACACTCATAGAGGCACAACATATCAAAAATTCACTTCAAGAACATTTTTCTATAATTAATTAAAAATCATACAAATCACAGCCTTTACTAATTGTAAAACAGAAACAATTTCACTAAACACAACTCTTACTCAACACAATCACTTCCAACACCTTCACCAACTCAACTTCTCATCATCAAACCAACAAACCCTAATTCCTTTCTCACACCACTTCAAAAGAATTGAAGAAATTAAAGAAAAGATCTTACCTCAAATGAAGAAATCCACAAATCTTTAACCAAAACCCTTGCTTCCTTCTTCAAAATGCTTCAAACCTCAAGATCACCTCTCTTTCTCTCTTTGTCTATGGAGAATCCGGCCACTTCAAGAAAGAAAGAAGAAAATGCACAAGTCAAACACCTTTTCTTCTTTTAATCTCCACCATGCATCTTACAAGGAAAATTACCAAAACACCCTTAACCATATAACTAACTCTTTGTCTCATATAAGCCCTTTATAGTAATTTCATTAACAACCAAAAATATCTTCTTCCACTTAACCATCACCTTGACTCTTCATTTGACCAATGTATATGTTAATTATATCATCATATAAACAACATATACATTTGTCTCTAAACCCTAAATTTCTTCTCCAAAACACATATACATATACATTCTCTTCCCATTTCTTTTCTCTTACAATTTAACACATATATGCACAAACATTCACTTCCCAATATATATATCAACAACCACAATAACAACAACATACTCAAAACTTCTAGGGCATAAATGAGGATATTACAATTCTCCCCCTCTAAAAAGAAAATTTCGTCCTCGAAATTACCTGATATCAAAGCTGAAACAATTGCGGATACTGCTCTCGCATGGTATGCTCACTTTCCCAAGTCGCTTCTTCTTTTGCATGATTCTTCCAAAGAATCTTCACCAATGGCACTCTCTTGTTCCTTAACTCTTTCACTTCTCGTGCCAAGATAGCAACTGGTTCCTCTTCAAATGTCAAATCTGGGCTCACTTCAATAGACTCAAATGGCAACACATGAGATGGATCCGACCTATATCTCCTCAACATAGAAACATGGAATACATTATGAATACGATCCAACTCAGGTGGCAAAGCAAGTCGATACGCCACTGGCCCAACTCTTTCTAACACTTCATACGGCCCAATGAAACGAGGACTCAATTTTCCTTTCCGACCGAACCTCAAAATTTTCTTCCAAGGAGACACTTTCAGAAATACCTTATCTCCAACATCAAACTCTATATCTCTCCTTTTTAGATCTGCATAAGACTTCTGTCGGTCTGAAGCTGCTTTTAACCTGCCTCGAATCAACTTTACTTTATCTTCAGTTTCTTGAATCAAATCAGGACCAACCAACTTATTATCTCCAAGCTCATTCCAACAAAGAGGTGTCCTACACCGTCTGCCATACAATGCTTCAAACGGTGCCATACCAATGCTGGATTGGTGACTATTGTTGTAAGCAAACTCCACAAGAGGTAAAAACCTATCCCAACTTCCAGAGAAATCGATGACACAGCTTCTCAACATGTCCTCAATAATCTGTATCACCCTCTCTGACTGTCCATCCGTCTGTGGATGAAAAGCAGTGCTGAAGTGCAGTCGAGAACCTAAAGCACTATGCAAACTCTTCCAAAATCTGGAAGTAAACCTGGGATCTCGATCAGACACTAAAGAAGTTGGAACACCATGCAGTTTCACAATCTCATGGATATACAGCTCAACCAATCTCTCCAAAGAGTAATCCATTCGAACCGGAAGGAAATGAGCTGTCTTAGTCAATCTATCCACAATCACCCATATAGCATCATGCTTCTTTTGTGTCAATGGCAAACCAGACACAAAATCCATTGTCACTCTTTCCCACTTCCATTCTGGCACTGACAATGGTTGAAGCAACCCGGTTGGAACTTGATGCTCTGCTTTAACCTTCTGACAAGTGAGACATTTCGATACAAACTCAGCAATGTCTCTCTTCAAACCAATCCACCAATAATGCTGTCTCAAATCATGATACATCTTCGTATTACCCGGATGCATAGCAAACATTGACTGATGAGCTTCTTCTAAAATGACTCTTTTCAAATCAGCATCATCGGGTACACACAATCGGTTCTTAAACCAGAGACTCCCATCATCTTTCACAACAAAATCTCTAGTCTTCCCATTCTTGCAATCTGAAAAAATCTTCTGAATCTTCTTATCGGCCAACTGAGCTTCTTTGATCTGATCTAACAAAATCGGCTTTAATTGCAACTGTGCCAATAATGCACCATCAACACAAGGTACAAAACTGGCATGCAATGCTCTCAACTCAACAAGCAACGAGAGCGAGTAAACAGTTAAACCAGCTAAAGACTTCCGACTCAAGGCATCAGCAACAACATTTGCTTTACCTGGATGATAGTCAATCAAGCAGTCGTAGTCTTTAATCAATTCTAACCATCTCCTCTGACGAAGATTGAGTTCTTTCTGGACACCCAAATACTTCAAACTCTTGTGATCAGTGTAGATGAAACATTTCTCCCCAAACAGATAGTGGCGCCAAATCTTTAATGCAAACACAATGGCAGCCAATTCTAAATCATGGGTCGGATAGTTAAGCTCATGCAGTTTCAACTGTCGAGATGCATAAGCTATAACTTTCCCTTCCTGCATCAATACACACCCCAAACCTCTATGTGAAGCATCACTGTAGATCACATATGGTTTGCCTTCAACAGGTAAAGTAAGAACAGGCGCTTGAGTCAACAACTCTCTCAACTGCTCAAAACTAGCCTGACACTGATCTGTCCACACAAATCTCACTCCCTTTCGAAGTAATCTGGTGAGTGGAGTAGCTATCAAAGAAAACCCTTTCACAAACCGTCGGTAATAGCCTGCCAAACCCAGAAAACTTCTAATCTCTGTCACAGACTTGGGTGGACTCCAATTTAAAATGGCTTCAACTTTGCTCGGATCAACTCTGATGCCTTCTGCAGAAACAATATGTCCGAGAAAAGCAACTTGATCCAACCAGAACTCACACTTCGACAATTTGGCAAATAACTGATTCTCTCTCAAAATCTGCAACACAATCCGCAGATGCATATCATGCTCCTCTTCATTCCGTGAATACACCAGTATATCATCAATGAAGACCACTACAAACTGATCCAAATAGGGCCTAAACACCCTATTCATCAAATCCATAAAAGCTGCAGGTGCATTCGTTAGACCAAAAGGCATAACTAAAAACTCATAATGCCCATACCTGGTCCGAAAAGCAGTCTTAGGAACATCTTCACTTCTTACCCTCAGCTGATGGTACCCAGATCTCAAATCAATTTTGGAGAACACTGACGCTCCCTTCAACTGATCAAAGAGATCATCGATTCTAGGCAAAGGATATTTATTTTTAATAGTCACCTTGTTCAATTGCCTATAATCGATACACAACCTCATAGTACCATCTTTCTTCTTCACAAATAGCACAGGAGCTCCCCAAGGAGAAACACTGGGGCGAATGAATCCTTTGTCCAACAACTCCTGTAATTGCACTTTCAACTCCCTCAATTCTGCTGGTGCCATTCTATAAGGAGTAATAGAGATAGGAGTGGTACCAGGCAACAATTCAATACCGAACTCCACCTCTCTCTCAGGAGGCAACCCTGGCAACTCCTCTGGAAACACATCCGGGAACTCAGCAACTGTGGCAATGCTATCAATAGGGGAACCCTTCACTCTAGTATCCACCACATGAGCAAGATAGGCTTCACACCCCTTTCTAATCAACCTCCTGGCTGCAACAGCTGAAACAAATAAGGAGGCTAGCTGTTCCTGCTCATTAGATACTATCACCTCTCTACCATCACCCGTTCTCAAAGAAACAATTTTCTTTTTACAATCCACCACAGCTTCATGTCGAGATAGCCAATCCATACCTAAGATCACGTCATATTCCTTAAATGGCATCTCAATCAAATCCCCAAGGAACTCCTCACCCTGCACCACTACTGCACTATCTCTATGCACCTTACTCACAACCACACTATGCCCTAACGGATTTGTTACCAACACATCAAATCCTAGGGACTCAGCATGCAAATCAGATACAGGCAAAACAGATGCACTAATATATGAATGTGTGGAACCCGGATCAATCAAAGCAAGTACTGGAGTATTAAATAAAGAAAAAGTACCAGCTATGACTGCCGATGTATCTGGCTGTCTCTGCATAACATACATCCTCTGGGAAGATCCAACCTCCTCTGGTCTACCCTCCCTGGATGTAGCACCTCCTCTAGAACTGAATCCTGGTCTACCTCCCCGGCTGGCACCTCTGCCTCCTCTGCCTCCCCTCACACTAGCTCGAGAAGCAGCAGAATCAACTGGCATCTGCTCCTGCCTCTCAGGACAGTCTCTCACAAAGTGGTCAGGTGATCCACACCTGAAGCATACCCCTGATCTACTATGCCTCCAACAAACGCCCCCATGTCTTCCACCACACTGGTTACACACAGGTAAGGTGGATCTCTGAACTCCAGGAGTAGGAGCACTCGCTACTGAAGCTGCAGGTCTAAATCTCTGCCTCTGGAACTGCACTGACCTACCCACTGGTCTCTGGCTCCTACTACTCCGAGGAACAAAACTTCCTCTACCCCTCTTCGCAGAAGAAGACCCTGCCTCGAACTGGGGCCTTCTAACCCTAACCTCTTCCTCTGAAGCAGCTGCAATAACTTGAGCTCGCTCTACACTTCGAGCTGCTGCCACAAGCTGTGAGAAATCCTGATATCTGGATCCAGCCACTAAGCACATGATCGAGGGCCTCAATCCCTCCTCAAATCGCCGACATCTATCAATCTCATCAGTAATGATACCCCCAGCATACTGACTCAGTCGAATAAACTCAACTTCATACTCAGTTACGGTCCGATGATCTTGCTTCAAATCTAGAAACTCTCTTTTCTTCCCATCTTTATACTCCCTAGGAGTATACTTCAACTCAAATTCTCTCAGAAAATCCGCATAAGACAAGGTTGGTGGATCATCCATAGAATGGGGCACTGTCTTCCACCAGTCGTAGGCATCCTTCTGTAGCAAAGATCTTGCATAGTCAAACTTCTCCTCTGAAGTGGCTTGCAACTGCACAAATACCCTCTGAACTCTATCAAGCCACTGTTCTGCTACAGCCGGATCAACTGTACCAAAGAAATCCTCTGCTCCATATTTCCTTAGCTTATCATAGTGCCTTACTGGTACTGAAGGCTGAGGGGGTGGTGGCGGTGGCTGTGGTTGCACAGGTGCTTGTCTCATAGCTTCCAACATAGGCCTAAACCAGGCTGGCGGAACCTCCTCCCCAGCTGGTCTACCCGACACCGAAGCAGGTGCCTCCTCAACACTATCAACCCTAGCTCCCTCAGCAGGAGCAATACTCTCGGCACTACCTTCAACAGATTGTCGCGAATGAGATGCCATCTCTACCTATATCTGCAAACACAGCAGAATATTCCTCATTAAAGATCAAAGACTGCCATACCAAAACATGTATTTTACTCAAAAACCCACTTTAAAAATCAAAATATTCTTTTTCTTACAATTGATCTAGGTTGAGAATCTCAAACCTAGGCTCTGATACCAAAAATTGTAACACCCCTTCCCGACCTACGTGTGTAAGCTGAGTAGAGGCGCCACCCTATCCTAATGTTGCTACCACTTTTACTTAGTCAAATTTTTGTTCCGATTTTTATAGAAATTTTGCCATAGTTTTGCCTAAAAATTCAATCCCAAGTGTCGACAAAACTGGTTTTTTTCTAATTTTTGAAAACATTTTTACACAAACCAATGCAAACAAAATCATTCTCAGTACACTTCCAATAAATCCCCCTTATAACCTCAACTACAACCTGCAAAAAGGATTTACACTTCTAGTACAAAATAAAGTAAAGGTTTATTATGAAATACAGCAGATAAAATCTTTGTTCACTATGCAACGGAAAGTAACAATATTTACAAATTCATATACATCAAAACTCAAGTTTTACAACACATAAAATTTATACATGTTTGGCAGTCAGTCTTCGATCTTAAAGCCCACTATTCACTCTTCAAAATCTAGGCTCGACTCGGCCTAGAGGAACTCTCTGGTTCTTCCTTGTCACCTGCGCGAAGAATCACATTCGCGCTAAGCCAACGGCTTAGTAAGATAAAACATGCTAATGGTATGCTTTAATGTAATGCAATGCCACATATGTTATTGATAAGATCAATATCATAAATATAAAGTTAACCACATAATTATGCATTTCACAAATCATAGTCATATGAGCATACCACATTTCAACATCTTTCCACATTCAACATTAATCAATCATACTCAATAACCAACATCTCATTTCATTAACTCATAACATTATTTAGGACATTCATATAACCCTGACACCTATGGGCCCAACAAGTATTTAATATGATATTCAGAGTTCAGAGTTACTGCTTTGGTTCATAGTCACAATAATCACGCCCGTAGGCAATGTATATACATGTATCTCTATCCATGGATAGTGTAACAGACCCAGTCTCTTGGATCATCAACTCAACACATATGAGGAGATCCTCAACCCGGCAAGACTGTTACAAATCATATATCTCATAGTGTAACAGACCCAGTCTCTTGGATCATCAACTCAACACATATGAGGAGATCCTCAACCCGGCAAGACTGTTACCTTTTATCATTTCTTAGGCATGCCACCCAAATCCAGAACTCTGAAACTGAATAACATATTAAACAAACAATTCATTTATTATATAGTTACCATTTCCATTCTCAAATTCTCATCACATTTAGGCAAACATGCCTTCTTTCTTTCAATATCATCATCATAGCCAATCACAATGGCATTGCCTCATATCATGTCTTATTTGAATTATCATTTCAATTTCAATGTATATTATTCATGAAACACATAACCATTCACAATGCATAACATAACATTGTTCAATCTCAACAATGCAATTAGGGCAAAGAACAATTGATATGATTCATATGAATAGTACATTCTGGTTTTAAACTCCATTTTATCCTTATTTTGAAAAATTGTATAAAATAATCTACTTGACTAAAAATTCTAAAATTTTTACAGAATTTAGTTTTGTATCTAAAAATCATTCCTTTAAAATTTCAGATCAAACTGAACACAAAATCTTGGTCAAATAGTTCACCTAACCAGACTGCCCCAATTGCCCTGCATCCTGGCAGCAGTTCTGAACTTTGTGAATTCCATAAATCAAATTCAATCAACGTGGTTCCAAATTATTTACAGAATTTAGTTTTGTATCTAAAAATCATTCCTTTAAAATTTCAGATCAAACTGAACACAAAATCTTGGTCAAATAGTTCACCTAACCAGACTGCCCCAATTGCCCTGCATCCTGGCAGCAGTTCTGAACTTTGTGAATTCCATAAATCAAATTCAATCAACGTGGTTCCAAATTATTTTTCTCAAATACTAGACTCACTAAGCAACAACATATCCAAAATTCGACTGGATATGATTTTTCTACATTTTATTAAAAATCCCGAAGTATAGCTGTCTCAGTTAAGGTACCTGCTGGAACAGGTCTAATAAAAATAATCTTTCTAAACTCATAACCATTCCAAAATCGAATCAACATATTTTTCAGTCATTCTACACTCATAGAGGCACAACATATCAAAAATTCACTTCAAGAACATTTTTCTATAATTAATTAAAAATCATACAAATCACAGCCTTTACTAATTGTAAAACAGAAACAATTTCACTAAACACAACTCTTACTCAACACAATCACTTCCAACACCTTCACCAACTCAACTTCTCATCATCAAACCAACAAACCCTAATTCCTTTCTCACACCACTTCAAAAGAATTGAAGAAATTAAAGAAAAGATCTTACCTCAAATGAAGAAATCCACAAATCTTTAACCAAAACCCTTGCTTCCTTCTTCAAAATGCTTCAAACCTCAAGATCACCTCTCTTTCTCTCTTTGTCTATGGAGAATCCGGCCACTTCAAGAAAGAAAGAAGAAAATGCACAAGTCAAACACCTTTTCTTCTTTTAATCTCCACCATGCATCTTACAAGGAAAATTACCAAAACACCCTTAACCATATAACTAACTCTTTGTCTCATATAAGCCCTTTATAGTAATTTCATTAACAACCAAAAATATCTTCTTCCACTTAACCATCACCTTGACTCTTCATTTGACCAATGTATATGTTAATTATATCATCATATAAACAACATATACATTTGTCTCTAAACCCTAAATTTCTTCTCCAAAACACATATACATATACATTCTCTTCCCATTTCTTTTCTCTTACAATTTAACACATATATGCACAAACATTCACTTCCCAATATATATATCAACAACCACAATAACAACAACATACTCAAAACTTCTAGGGCATAAATGAGGATATTACAGAGAGAAAATGGGAGATTTAAAAATAGTTTTCAATTATAATATATGCTTTGGCTGGCAGTTTCTGATCTCTGATATAGTAATTTTTGTTATGTTTGCAGATATAGGTAGTTATGGCATCTCGGAGACTTCAATTTGCAAAGGGTAGTGAGAGAGTGTGGCTCCTGATGAGGGTAGAGATGGAGCTAGAGTTGTGTCTACTGGTGAGGCGCCTATTTTTGTGCCTGTAAGACTAGTAGCTGATGAGATTCCACCTAGCTGGGTATAACATATGGTAGAGTTGTTGAGGCAGGCTCCAGTTCAGCAGTTGCCGCAGCCACAGCTGCAGCCGCAGTTGCCGGTGAGGAAGTATGATAAGTTGAGAATGTTCAGAGCTGAGGACTTCATTGGTACTATAGACCTTGTTGTAACAGAGCAGTGGCTAAACAGGGTTCAGAGAGTTTTCATTCAATTGCAGGCTAGTCCGGAAGAGAAGTTTGATTATGCCATATCTCTTCTGCAGAGGGATGCATATGATTGGTGGAAGACAGTTCCACATGCTTTGGATGATCCACTAGTCCTGACTTATGATGATTTCCTATAAGAATTTGAGCAGAAGTATGCTCCGAGGGAGAATAAGGATGCAAAGAAGATGGAGTTCCTAAGTTGAGATAGGATACTAGGACAGTGATAGAGTATGAGATCGAGTTTATCCGGTTGAGTCATTATGCTGGTGGGATCATTTCTGACGAGATTGACAGGTGCAGGAGATTTGAGAGACTTAGACCCTCTATCATGTATATCATAGCAGGCTCTCGGTATCAAGACTTTTGTCAGTTGGTTGCAGCTGCCAGGAGTGTAGAGAGAGCATAGAGTCTTGCAGCAGCTGCCAGGGTTGAGGAGGCCAGAGCTAGGAGACCCCAGAGTGAGGCAAGATCTTCATTAGTAAAGAGAGGCTGAGAGGGATATTTTCAGAGGTTCAGTAGGAGCCAGGGGTAGTTTGGCAGGTCAATACAATAGCAGAGACAGAGATAGAGACTTACAGTTTCAATGGCTAGTGCTCTGACCCTAGTGGCACAGAGGCCCACTCCTACTTGTTTTCATTGTGGTAAAGCACATAGAGGTGTCTGCTGGTGGAGAGGTACTTTGGGAGTGTGTTTTAGATGTGGGTCATCATACCATTTTATTAAAGATTGTCCAGAGCCACCAGAGGATAGACCGGCAGATAGTGCAGCTTCTCGACCTAGTGTCAGAGGGGGTCATGGTGGAAGAGGTTTTGGTAGAGGTGGCCGATCTGGGACTAGTCAGAGAGGAGGTTCTACAGCTAATGGTAGTAGACCAGATGAGGTAGGACCATCACAGTGGGTTTATGTGATGCAAAGGTAGCCGGATGCTTCAGCTATTATTGCTGGTACTTTTACTTTATTTGGCACTTTAGTTCTTGCATTATTAGACCCTGGATTGACTCATTCTTACATCAGTGCATCCATCTTGCCTGTGAGTGATATGTATTTCGAGTCCTTAGGATTTGATGTTTTGGTCACAAATCCTTTAAGGCATAGTGTTGTGGTGAGCAGGGTGCACCGAGATAGCCCAGTTGTTGTTCAGGATGAGGAATTTCTCGGCGACCTGATTGAGATGCCTTTCAAGAAGTATGATATGATTTTTGCATGGATTGGTTATCCAGGCATGGGGCTGTGGTAGATTGTTAGAAGAAATGTGTTACTCTGGGAACATGTGATGGTAGGGATGTGATGGTATATAGTGAGTAGAGGTATCTTTCTTCCATGTTTGTTTCAGCTATTTAAGCTAGGAGGATGATTCGAAAGGGATGTGAGGATTATCTTGCTCATGTTGTAGATACCAGAATAGTGGGGTTCCAGCTTGACAGTATACCCACAGTTGTCGAGTTTTTAGATATTTTCCCTAATGAGTTGCCAGGGGTACCTCTTGAGAGAGAAGTGGAGTTTGGTATTGATTTGTTGCCAAGTACCACTCCTATCTCTATTACTCCTTATTGGATGGCACCTGCTGAGCTGAGAGAGTTGAATGTGCGGTTGCAGGAGTTATTGGAAAAAGGGTTCGTCCGCCTTAGTGTGTTCCCGTGGGGAGCACCTGTGTTGTTTGTGAAGAAGAAGGATGGCACCTTGAGATTGTGTATTGATTATAGGCAGTTGAATAAGGTGACCATAAAGAGCAAGTATCCTTTGTCTCGGATAGATGATCACTTTGATCAGTTGAAAGGAGCAGCAGTATTCTCAGAGATTGATTTGAGATCAGGGTACCATTAGTTGAAAGTCAGAGATGTGGATGTACCCAAGATAGCTTTTCGCACGAGGTATGGGCATTATGAGTTTCTAGTGATGCCCTTTAGATTGATGAATGCACCAGTAGCTTTTATGGATTTGATGAACAGGGTGTTCAGACCATATTTAGATCAGTTTGTGGTGGTTTTCATTGATGATATTTTGGTGTATTCGCATAATGAGGAGGATAATGATAGGCATTTGCGGATTATATTATAGACACTGAGAGAGAAGCAGTTGTATGCTAAGCTGTTTAAGTGTGAGTTTTGGCTCGATCAAGTAGCTTTTCTTGGTCATGTGTTTCAGTAGAGGGTATTAAAGTTGATTCGAGTAAGGTTGAGGCTATCTTGAATTGGAGTCCACCAAAGACTGTGACAGAGGTTAGAAGTTTTCTGGGATTAGCAGGCTATTATTGTCAGTTTGTAAAGGGTTTTTCTATGATAGCTACACCACTCACCAGATTGCTTTGGAAAGGAGTTAGATTTGTGTGGACAAATCGGTGTCAGGCAAGTTTTGAGCAGCTGAGGGAGATGTTGACTCAGGCTCCTATCCTTACCCTGCCTGTGGAAGGTAAACCATATGTGATATACAGTGATGCTTCACATAGTGATTTAGGTTGTGTTCTGATGCAGGAGGGTAGAGTCATTGCTTATGCCTCTTGACAATTGAAGCCACATGTGCTGAATTACCCGACGCATGAATTGGAATTAGCAGCTATAGTTTTTGCCTTGAAGATTTTGCGGCATTACTTGTATGGGGAAAAGTGTTTCATTTATACGGATCACAAGAGTTTGAAATACCTGGGTGTTCAGAGAGAGCTGAATCTTCGACAAAGATGGTGGTTAGAGTTGATTAAAGACTACGACTGTTTGATTGATTATCATCTTGGTAAGACAAATGTTGTTGCTGATGCCTTGAGTTGAAAGTCTTTGGCAGATTTGACTGCTTATTCACTCTCATTGCTTGTTGAGTTGAGAGTGTTGCATGCTAGATTTGAGTCTTGTGATGATGGTGCTTTGATGGCACAGTTACAGTTGAGGCCAGTCTTGTTGGATCATATTAGGGAGGCTCAGTTGGCAGATGAGAGAATTTAGAAAATTGTGTTGGTTTGTCAGAAGGGGGAGAGTCAAGACTTTTATGTGAGGAATCATGGCAGTCTATGGTACAGAGATAGGTTGTGTATTCTTGATGATGCAGAATTGAAAAGGATGATATTAGAGGAAGCACATCAGTCACTTTAAGCTATGCACCCTGGGAGTACCAAAATGTATCAGGACTTAAAGCGACATTATTGGTGGTCAGGTATGAAGAGGGATATAACAGAGTTTGTATCCAGATGTCTCACTTGCCAAAGAGTGAAGGCTGAGCACCAAGTTCCTTCAGGATTGCTCTAACCTTTATCAGTGCCTGAGTGAAAATGGGAGCGAGTGATAATGGATTTTGTGACTGGACTGCCTTTGACCTAGAAGAAGCATGATGCAATCTGGGTGATAGTTGATCAGATGATGAAGATAGCTCATTTTCTCCCGGTTTAGATGGATTATTCTCTTGAGAGGTTGGCTGAGCTGTATATCAATGAGATAGTGAGATTGTATAGAGTCCCAATTTCTTTTGTGTGGATCAAGATCCCCGGTTTACTTTGAGGTTTTAAAAGAGTTTGCATGATACTTTGGGTTCTTGATTGTATTTTAGTACTGCCTTCATCCTCAGACAAATGGATAGTCAGAGAGAGTGATACAAATTCTAGAGGATATATTGAGGAGCTGTATCATTAATTTTATCGGGAATTGCGACAGATTTTTGCCACTAATTGAGTTTGCCTATAACAATAGTCATCAGTCTAGTATTGGGATGGCTCCTTATGAGGCCTTGTATGGTAGGAGATGCAGGAAACCTTTGTCTTAGGATAAGGTTGGAAAAGGTAAACTGGTCGGTCCCAATTTGATTAAGGAAACAGAAGGGAAAGTGAAGGTGATTCGGGGTCATTTGAAAGCAGCTTCAGACCGACAAAAATTCTATTCAAATTTAAGAAGAAGAGACATAGAGTTCAGTGTGGGAGATAATGTGTTTCTGAAGGTGTCTCCATCGAAGAAGATTCTGAGGTTCGGTCACAAAGGGAAGTTGAGTCCTCGTTTCACAGGACCATATGAGGTGTTGGAGAGAGTTGGTCCAGTGGTTTGTAGACTAGATTTTTCGCCTGCGTTAGATCAAATTCATAATATTTTCCATGCTCGATGCTTCAGAGACACAGGTCTGACCCATTTCATATCCTATCAGAGGAGTCTATTGAGGTGAGTCCAGATATGACTTATGAGGAAAAACCAGTGGCGATTTTGGCACGAGAGGTTAAAGAATTGAGGAATAAGAGGGTGCCAATTGTGAAAGTCCTTTGGAGAAATCATGACACTGAGGAGGCAACATGGGGTAGTGAGCAGATGATGCAGAGTCAGTTTTTCCAATTATCCCAGACTTGAGAGCAGGTAATTTTGAGGACGAAATTTATTTTAGGAGGAGAGAATTGTAATATCCCAATTTTTTTTGAAAATTTCTAATTTTTGAAAATTTAATAAAATATATTATAATTAAATTGGATAAATTAAATTAATAGTTTTAAATGAAAAAATGAAGGGATTTTAAATGAAAAAATGAAATATATATGTGATATATATGTAAAATATACATAACATATGAAAAGTCAACAATTTTTAAAAGAAAAGTCAAAGTCCAATGTCATTTTTATAAATAAATTTTAGAAATTAAAAATTAATAAAATAATTCAAAAATAAATTATTTTTGAATGGAAGATGGATTTTTAGTCTTTTAATTTCTTTAATAAATAATTAAATAAATAATTATTTAATTATTATAAAATATATATATATAGTTATAATTAAAAGATGAAAGGAAAGAGAAAATTTATTTTTAAACTTCTTCTTCTTCTTCTTCTCTCATGGCCGGCCACCATGGATGTTTAAGACCAAGGATTTTGATCTTCCAAGCTTCCAAGAATTGAAGGATTTCAAAGGTTCAAAAAGGATTTTTAGAGATTTCCACTTGAAAAAGTAAGTTCTTTAGCTTTTTCTTTGGATTTCCATAGAAATTTTGAATATGTGAGTTTTGAATTTTTGAAGTAATATGTTATAATTTTTAGAATTGGTGTGTATGAAGTTATTTTGGTTAGTTATTAATGATTTTAAGGTTGGATTAAAGAAATGGTTGAATTTGGATAAAGAATGGTGAAGAGAGAGAATTTAGGGATATGGACTTTTAGGGTTTGAGAAATCATGGGTTTTAATTGTGCAAATTGGTTCTAAATAAGTTGTTTTGGTGATTAAACAAGTATTTTAAAGCCAAATATTGGATTTGGTTGTGTTTGATTGGAGTTTGAGAATGGAAGTGTGATTTAAGGTTTTGGAAAATGATTTTTCCAAAGTTGTTGAATTGTATAATTTTATTGGTTTAATATTGTTGTTTGGTGATATAAGTAATGAATATAAGCTTAAAATGATTAATGGATTGTGTTGGAATGGAAAACCTTCAATGGGGAAGGTTATGCCATTTTAGGATTTTGTGTATAAGACTGTGTTTTTGTAATGCAAATGGTTTAAATGTATTAAAATATATTTCTAATAATATAAATAAACTTAATATATTAAAATGAATGGCCTAGTATGAGAATCCAAAGTTAAAGTGAGGTTAGCCTTAAATTTTGGATTTTTGCTTGGATGGGGTTTAATATTGGAAATGCTATTAAATGTGATATTAAATGATTATTTGCTATCACATTTGGTTTAGGCATCAAGGGAGGTTGATTTGCTTCATCCAAGTGGTGAAGGGCAAGTTGAAAGGATAGGATTGGAGGTTGTTTTAAGCTTGGTTTGGTTGCTATTTGAGGTAAGTGCAAACTTTGAATACATTGGTTATGTTTGCATGACATTTGGGCTTAACACATTTTGGTTGAAAAATGTGTTAAGCTACTTGATACATTGGTTATGTATGAATAATGTGCTATGACATTTTTAATGTCATATATGTGTTAAATGCATTGTGAAAAGCCATTGATAATGGCTAAATTGTGTAAAATGTGAAATATGTGAAAATGACCCAAAGTGTTTGGGTTATGCCATTTGTTGTGTATGCATTAAGTGCATTGTTAAAAAGCCATTGGTATTGGCTAGATTACATTAAATGTGATTAATATGTGAATTATGTTGAAATACCCAAAGTAATTGGGTAATGTGTTGTAAATGCAAAAATGTGGTATAATGTAATGAGATATGTGGAAATATAATGAAATGAATTGATATCGATATCGATATAAATGAGAAATATGAAAAAATTGTGTGCCTAGTATGTTATTCAATTTTCAAAGTTTTGTGTTTGGCGACATGCCTATGATTTGCCTACGGTCTAGACACTGGGGGTCACTGTGAAAATATTTTTGAGGTGAAATGACTGGTTCGTAACTCTCAAAAATAAGTCCTTGAAGCTAGGCTGGGTGAAATGACCGGGTCGTAAGCTCAGACCTAGTTAGACTATTACATTGATACTTTGCCTACGGGGCTAGACACATGGTGTCATTATAGACCAAAATAGTAACTCTGAAATTTGAATAACATATTAGTTATCTTTGGGCCTATGTTTGTGTTTGTTTTTATGTGAATTGTGGATTGTGAAATATTTGAAAAGTATAAGAAAATGGATTGATGTGATATCCATATGCATTGTGCATTGGCATTGCATTTGAGTTTTATTGTTATCAAGTTTGTATTACTAGGCTTTTTGGCTTAGCGCGATTGTTTACATCGCGTAGGTGACAGGGTAGATTCGGCTGAGCTAGAGAGTTCTTCTAGACCAGATTGGATCTAGACTTGTGGTTGTGCTTGTAGAGTTGATATCAAAATCAGAAACACAGTCAGCAACATGTATATATTTTATGTTATTGTATATTTTGAGTATTATACATTTTATATCATGTTTTTGGATTTTATGTATTATAAACTATAAAGAATGTTTGGGATAAGTTATTTGAAATAGGGGTTTAAATGTGTTCTAAATTATATATATACATCTATATATATAAACATTTTGAGAAAATTGTGGAAAATTTAGAAGTTAAGGTGAAGATATGGTTTATTGTTTATTGGAAGTGTTCTTTTTGCAGGTTGTGTAATTGATAAATTTTGGGATGTCTAAATTACAGACAAAACTCTGGCGAATTTTTCTTAGAGATTTTCATATAAAATGTTTATTTTGGGTTCCTATAACAAGTAAAGAATATTAATATATACTATTTAATTTTATATATTTAGTATTTGAAATTTTAAATCAGAAATGTGAAAATTTTTATTAAATTGGTCTGTGATATTTTTGTACCGTATATGTGTATTTTACATATGCTGAAAATATGTATTATACGTATATAGGGTATAAGGTTATTATAGGTACAATTTCTAAACTCTCTAAAATCATAACTAGTTCTATTTACCAATATTATAAAGTTCATATCTATGGTTTAGTTTAAACACATCCAATAAAGTTCTATTTGATAACATTGTCAATTTATATCCACTGTGTCTTCATTGAAATATATTCAATAGTCATGTCTCATACCAGTATCAATATTAAAAAGTTATTAGGGTTTACACAATGATCGAGTTTTTATCAAAACCCTAACCCTAGCACTGTCTTCGTAAAAGTTCCAAGTTTTTATCAAAACCCTAACCCTAATTTCTAAATTAAAAACCCTAGTCTTGTTTTCCAAAACCCTAATCATATTTTCCTCCAACCCTAAAACTAGTTTTCAAAATTTTCTAGGGCGCTGCCCCTTGACCCCGCCCTCTAATTGGCTAGCAGGACAGCCGTATGGGCTCGTCGAAGTGGTCAATATTTATTTGTGTATTATAAGTCTTTGTATTTAACTTCCTTTATTTAAAACCCTAATTTAGTTATTAAAATTCTAAAATCCTAATTTAAGATGTAAACCCCAAACTTATACATTTATTGCTTTATTTAGTTTTAAATTTGATTATATAGTTTATTATATGTTTTGATGATTGATTTATTTGATTTTGATGTTTGATTTGTTTAATTTATCATGGATGGATGTTTTCTTTGCTATTATTATTTGATTATTTTGTATTAATAATGTAGGAGGTTTGTTTTCACTTTATGGGTACCTCATTAATTAAGCTTTATATAATTTAAATTATTTTCATATTTTGGGCTTAATGTAAAGGACACATTTTCACCTTTTGGTGGGTGTCCTATTTAGTTTTAGACATTGGACGATGTACGAACATGTTTTCATCCTCGGATGGGTATCCATTTATTCGGTTTGTTTGAACATTACTTTGATTTTAATACAATGATGCTTTTATTTTAATGATTGCATGCAGTATGGACAATGTCATTATAGTTAAGAATTTTATAATATTTAGACCTGAAAAGGAGGCCTGTTCTAATGAACCGGGCACTGTGGGAGTGCTAGGTCATTTCTCACCTTTCGCATGAGTACCCAACTTTTCAAACTCAATAGGGGGTTGGGGATTCCTTAGGAATCGAGTCATCCACCCCTTTCTTTTTCCCGGCTCATCCGGATGGCAACTCCATTTTCTCCGGATTTAGGCCCGTATTCTCTAAGACCCTGAGCCTAATAGTGCCAAAGTAGCAAGAACCATTCCACACGGGAGTGAGGGCGAAAATCTCCGCTCACAGTGGCGACACCACTGGGGATAAGAGAAGTTAATTCCGTTGGTCTTTATATTATTTTATTCTTTCTTATTATGATATTATCCTTTGCATCATTTAAATTGCATTGTGTGTGTGTGTTGGGACCCCCTATGTAACTCGTGTTGTGTTATGTAAGGGATACCATACTTTCACTCAAGGTATAGAGATTGAGCATGGCATAACCACTCATAGCCTTATACCATTTGGTATATACTTGTTATGGGAACCTAAGCCTTTCAACCCAAAGACTTAAGCTCATGTAATTAACATAGTTATTTTTCTTAGGTTTTTTCCCAAATGCTTGTTATTTGACTATGGTTAATTTATCTTGATTTAAACCCCAGCTTATTTGGTTTTTTTTTTCTAATATGACTTACCTATATTGTAAGCTCAAAATAATTTTTCCTTTAAAATTTGAAAGACCAAAGTTATTTTCAAAACTTTTCAAGATGGTCTTTGAATATAAAATTTTTTTTAAAATAGATAAAAAAATCTTTTTCACCTCATAGCCCAAGCTCAAAGCCCAAAATTCATTTTTTCTAAAATCTTTTTATAGGTTTTGAAACAAAACCATGTTTCACTTCATTACAACTTTTCTTAAAATGAGCTTACAAATTATTTAGGTCAATTATGAAAATTCAAAAAATCAATTTTGAGCCTAGCTCATACTAAGAATTATTAATCATGGGCTTGGTTTCGACATAAATCACTAGTTACTTTTTCAAATAAAGAAATCTATTTATTATAAATCTCTTAATTTAGTTCTAATCCAATATAGCATAAAAGCAATTTTAGTTGAGATTCAAAAGATTAAAACCTAATTAATGAGAATTATCATGGACCGGCTTCTATATTAGAAAGTGCAACTATTGGTTAAACCGTCCGAGTGAACTTTCTAAAAACAAAATATCCCATGTTGGTATTTTGTAGACCATAAACCTAGGAAAAGAGACTCACCATTCATGTGTGAAAGTTATATTGTTGGAAGGAACGTCCTAATTATCTTTGATTGTTTATTGTTTGTGCATTTTGCATACATGCATACACGCATTGCATAACATATCATTAATCCTTTCTGGCTCACAGACCTGGAGTACAGCAGTTCAAGAGCGTACGACAACCCACTTATGCCAGTGACGTGGAATCTAGCAGCGGCTCCATTACCTTCTAATCGAGAGCAATGGATCCCGAACAAATTCAAAGAATGGTGGATGACACCCTCAATGCCAAAATGGAAGAACTAAAAGAGGTCATGGTTGAGACTATGAAGAGCCAATTGGTTGCACTTTTGGGGAACACTGCTGAGGCATCCGGAAGTACTAAGAAACCTAAGGACAAAGGAAAGCTAAGGTTGGTGAAGTAGCCTCTGATGATGACAAAGTAATGATTAATGATGATGACTGGGCTCAATACTTTCAAGATTTGCAAGATAAGAAGAAAGAGCCAAAGGTTGTGGAAAGATCAGCCGTAGAAAAGACTAAAATTTTAGATGTTGAAAAGTTGATTGCTGATTTAGAGAAGAAATTTGAAAAGAAGCTAAAAGCTGACGAGATGTCTTAAATAGACAAGCTGTTCGAACAAGATGAGGAGGTCCCTTATAAGTTCAAGATGCCTTCCTTTGCTAGGTACAACAGTACTGAAAATCCTCACTTGCATGTTAAGCAGTACATCACTGCCATGTAGTCTACCAGAGCTACTAAGGCTCAAACTCTAAGGTACTTCATGCTTTCATTAGATCCTATTGTGCAAAATTGATTTAATACCTTGGAAGAAAGTACCCAAAAAGATTGGGACATGTTTTACAAAGCCTTCATTCAATAGTATGGGTGTAATGTCGAGTTGTAAGTTACCTTAATAGAGGTGGAGACTATTAGGCAAAGTTCAAATGAGAACATTTTTTATTATGTAAAGAGATGGAGAAATAAGGCTGCACTTCTCAAAAGGAGGCCTGATGAGTCGGACCAGATTAGAATGATAGTCAGAGGTGTCCTGCCCAACCTTCATGAGAGGCTGTCTCACACTCTTATAAGTGATTTCAAAGATCTCCTTCAAGCTGGCTTGCAAATAGAAGAATGGGAAAGAGAGAAGAACCATTTTTCTACAAAATGGAATTATCAGTTTGGCAATCAAAGTACCCAGAAGGAAGTCGATGTCAATACAACTGGTCAAACAAATATAAGACAGTTTTCAGATCTGGGGAAGCCTTTGTCTTGGGTTTTCAACATGCTATAAAAGGAGGAACTATTACAGCCAGTGGCCCCTCGACCTTTGCCCAATCCTTTACCCCTAAAATTTGATACTAAGGCTTTTTGTCAATTTCATCAGACTCAAGGACATGAGATGGACAAATGCTTGCAACTGAAACATGAGATCCAAAATTTGATTGACAGTGAAAAGTTGCCTGAACCTAACAAGCCCAACACCAAAAGCAATCCTTTGCTTGAATTTGGAAGAATGCCATCATCAGCAACCTTCATGGTAGGAAGAGGATTGGAGGAAGATTTTGTCTTATCCTCTTTCCAAGATAAGATTACTTAAGATATGAAGAAAGAAGAAACTCAATGAACTTCCCTTAGCTTGAATGTTGCGCTTCTATTTTGCTTTCTTTAAATATTTAATTGGAACAATTATGTTTTTCAAATTAAGAATTATTTGAATAAATTACTTTTATCAAAATTGTTGTTGGTATTTATTCATTTTGGTGCTTAACCAATGATGAATTTAGCTTGATATATATAAATTAGCGCATCTATGCATCATAATTTGAATGACTTTACTAGGTAAGGGAATGATTTTATAGCATTGAGTTTTGTATGCTTACTTAGAGAGGGCTCCTACATAATTACATGTAGGAGCCCTAGTCAGTCTTAGAACATGCTTTGACAGACTTTCGAGGCAAAATTGAACTCTGCTTATTTAAGGGAGAGATGATCTAGGCATTATTTTGTTAGCCAACAACTAGTATCCACCCAATTAAATATCAATATCTAGTTGTCCTTTTGAGCCTTCATAAATTTTAGCTTACTCTTTATTGGCTTGTAAACCCCGATAACCTACCCTGATCTGTTGTGATACTTTTGACAAGTCTTATGATCACTAAGTTGAAGAGGCAAGAAGATCAAAGAAAGGAATGCATAGCCAAGACCATAAGGATAGTTGATGTTCTTAAGACCATAAGTGTAGTTGAAGTTCACCTGATACTAGACCTAATATCTCCAATTTATTGAGATGATATCAGGATAACAAATGATTTATCCTTGTTGAAATAAGACTCACTCTACTCCACTCATCCATAAACAAAAGTATAGAATGGTGCAAGCGAGATAATTATTTTGGATCTAGGACCCAACACCACAAAAAAAATAAGAAAAAAACAAAAATAAGAACAAAAAAAAGAAAAGAAAAAGAAAAAGAAAAAAAAAAGAAGATAGAAAGAAATAAAAAAAATGGGTACTGAGTTTGAAAATAAAAGGAAAAGATGAAGATCGTCTGAATCAATTCTATATTTCTTCGAAAGAGATAGAAGGAAATTGGAGTCTAGCAAGATTGCTCCTAGCCGCCTAAGGTTCCAATAAGAAGTTTGCAGTGTAAAGGTTTGTCAGCAGTATCACACTAGCTCCAATCTCAAAATGGCCTTCATTTAACCCATGTCCCTTATAGACCCTATTTTAAGCCTATTAAAGGCTTGTTGATCTCTCTTAGTAAGTAGAGTCTATTAGTAGAGATAGTTTGAATAAACATGCATATGAGATAGACAATATTTAAACTTAGTGAGACCTTTTGGCCAAGTAATGTGTATGTGTCTATCTGAAGTACAACAATTCTTACTTAAATGGAAATGATTCCTGAGTTTAGTACGGTAACTAGGGTTATCATGTTATAGATATGTTAATTTGCAAAATCGAGACCTGAGGTATAATGACACTGATTTGACAAAGCCAAAATATGATTTTAAGATTTTAAAAAAAAGTGTGTGTTTGTCATACAAAGCCTTCAAGTTAAGGAAAGTATGTTGAACCATTGAATCTTGAAGGTACATTAGGCGAAGGAAATGATTATTGGCAATGTTATGAAGAAGCTACCAATTGGCATGCTGAATCATAGTTTCAAATGGATGTATCTCTGACTTTGCCGCTTAGGGTCTCCACCACTAATGTCCTCAACATCTTGTAGATAAAAGCCATAAATGCGAAGCCTTCTGTCATTCCAATGCAAGACCTGAACGAGCATCTGAAAGGAGTCAATGAGAACACTTTAGCTGATCACCTCAGTTTGTGAGTCGATAGAACCACTATAAGTATTACTCATGCATATCATGCATACATAAGAATATCACACTTCATTTTTTGTCAAAAGTAAACAATAATACTTTATGAAGCAAACATGAAGCAAATATGGAATCAGGAGGCATGGAAGGCCCATTACTTAAGGAAGCTCTAGTCATTTTGCAAAAGAATAAATGCATGCTTGTCTGAAGAACTAGACAATATACAAACATCGACCAAAGCCCGCATAGAAAAAATCATGGGTTTGAGCCTACATAGGGGGCAAAGTTTCTCCTTTCAATTTTTTGAGTTTATGTGTGAAGAAAATATTTTCAGACTCATTTTTAATATTTTACCACGCAAAGGGTAAGGAGATGGAAGGAGATGATATAATAGCCTACTAAAAAAAACTGAATTTTGTTTGCAAAAAAAAGAAAGAAGAAGAAAGTAAGAATCCCAAAAGAAATAATGATGCAAAAGACAAAAGATCAGTACAGCTAGAAGAGCTAAAGCTAGGGTAAGGACCTGATCTCCAATGGATAAAGATCCATGTTTTAAGGGTAAAGGCCTGATCCATTTTTGGTGGGTAAAGACCCATAATCCATTGAAGAATGGAACAACTAGTTAAGCCAAAATTCTCAACTGATAAAATGTCAGTCAAATTCAGTCCCAGATCCAGAACCCAAATTTTTTTCTAGTCCAAAACTCATTCTGGATCTAGATTCCAAATTAATCTAGGTCCAAAACCTAAATCTTTTTTAGTCCAAAGCTCATTCCGAGTCTAGATTCCAAATCTTTTTTAGTTCAGAACTCATTCCGGGTCTAGAACCTAAATCTTTTTTGAGTCCAGTACTCATTTTGAATCCAGAACCTAAATCTTTTTTGAGTTCATAACTCATTCTAGGTCCAAAACCCAAATTAATCCGGGTTAAGAACCCAAATTTTTTTTGAGTCTGAAAATCATTCCGGGTCTAGAACCCAAGCCAACCCAAACCAGAACCCAAATCATTTTTGGGTCCAAGTACCCAATCTCGAGTCCATAACTCACATTGGGTGCAGAACCCAACCATTGCCAATCTTGGGTTGAGAACCCAATCTCATAAAAAATCTCCTCAAAATCATGTTGCTTTTCACTCTCTTCTACCGAAGTCTTAGATCGTTCAAGCAGGGGGCAAAACTGTAGACCCTTGATTTTGGCCCCAGCTAATCCGGTGTTAATTTCGAATCTTTGATCGGATCAATATATTTTAATGAGGCCTCAAATAAGCTAATTAAATTTTTAAAACCCTAATTGGGTATGATTTAAAAGATGTAATTGTTTTTTATTTGATATGGGTGCACTAAACCCTAAAACGGGTTCGATTTGAAGGTTTGGTTGATTTTTCCCTTGATTTAGGTAGCCTTTAGGTAATAGGGGTGTCCCATGTCGAATTAGGACACCAAATTCATCATGGGGAAGCCCCATATCGAATTGGGAGCCTCTTAATTTGATATGGACGCTCCCCATGTCTAATTGGGAGCCCCAATTTGATATGGGGCAGCCCCATATCGAATTGGGAGCCCCATTTCGATATGGGCCTGGTCTTTGGGCTTTTTATGTCGAATATGATACATATTTTGATATGGACTCAGATTCTGTCGAAATAAAATCATTTGAATTCGAGATGGACTCAGTTTACCTCGAATAAAAGTGATTCTAATTCAATATGGTCTCTGTTGGTTTCGAACAAATAATCTGTGAATTCGATATGCATCAGTGGATCTATTCCTAAAATGGAAAACTTTCACCGCTTAACTTAATCGATGCTCTTATATTTACAGGTTTTAAAAACCTTAGGGAGGACTTTGGCTTTTTTTGGAAGGAGGAGAAAAGATTAGCAACTTTTAGGAGAGGCTAAATTTCAGCAGAAAATGACCTTCAGAAGGATTAGCAACCTTCAGCAGCAATTAGCAAACTTTGATAAACACAGAAGCTTCAAACAGCAAAAGACCAACCTTATAAAGGTAGTAGCATACTTCCTTTGTTTTTGTCCAGCCAGAGTTTAAGTTATTAAATTGTGGTGGAGTCTTCAAATGCAGGTACAATCTTCTAAACTCTCTAAAATCATAACAAGTTCTGTTTACGAATATTATGAAGTTCATATCTGTGGTTTAGTTGAAACATGTCCAATAAAGTTCTATTTGATAACATTGTCAATTTATATCCACTATGTCTTCATAGAAATATATTCAATAGTCATGTCTCGTACTAGTATCAATATTATAAAGTTATTAGGGTTTACACAGTGACCAAGTTTTTATCAAAACTCTAAATCCTAGCACTATCTTCATAAAAGTTCCAAGTTTTTATCGAAACCCTAACCCTAATTTCTAAATTAAAAACCCTAGCCTTGTTTTCAAAAATCCTAATCATATTTTCCTCCAACCTTAAAACTAGGTGTATGGGCTCGTCGAAGGGGTTGATATTTATTTGTGTATTATAAGTCCTTGTATTTAACTTCCTTTATTTAAAACCCTAATTTAGTTATTAAAATTCTAAAACCTAATTTAAGATGTAAACCCTAAACTTATACATTTATTGTTTTATTTAGTTTTAGATTTGATTATGTAATTTATTATATATTTTGACGATTGATTTATTTGATTTCGATGTTTGATTTGTTTAATTTATCATGGATGGATGTTTTCTTTATTATTATTATCATTTATTTATTTTGGTATTAATAATGTAAGAGGTATGTTTCCACTTTATGGGTACCTCATTAGTTAAGGTTCATGTAATTTAAATTATTTTCATATTTTGGGATTAATGTAAAGGACACGTTTCCACCTTTTGGTGGGTGTCCTATTTAGTATTAGACATTGGATGATGTAAGGACATGTTTCCATCCTCGGATGGGTGTCCATTTATTTGCTTTGTTTGAACATTACTTTGGTTTTAATACAATGATGCTTTTATTTTAATGATTGCATGCAGTATGGATAATGTCATTATAGTTAAGAATTTTATAATATTAAGACTTGAAAAGGAGACCAGTTCCAATGAACCGAGGACCGTGGGGGTGCTGGGCCATTTCTCACCTTCCCCACACGTATCCAACTTTTTGAACCCAATAGGAGGTTGGGGATTCCTTAGGAATGGTGTCATCCACCCCTTTCTTTTTTTTGGCTCATCCGGGTGGCGACTCTATTTTCTCCAGGTTTAGGCCTGTGTTCTCTAAGGCCCTGAGCCTAATAGTGCCGAAGTCGCAAGAACCATTCCACACTTGAGTGAGGGCAAAATTCCCTGCTCACATCATTTAAGGCATAAGATCCAAGATTTGATTGATAGTAGAAAGTTGCCTGCGCCTGATAAGCCCAGTACCAAGAGCAATCATTTGCCTAAGTTTGGCAGAGCACCTCCACCAGCAACCTTCATGGTAGGGGAAGGATTGGAGGAAGAATTTGTCTTATCATCTTTTCAAGATGAAAGTGTAGAAGACGTGAAGAGAAAAGAAGCTTGACTTAACAAACTTCCCTTGCAGTGTTGCTCATTTTATTTTTCTTTCTTTGGTATTTTATTGGAACAATTATGTTTTTCAAATTAAAATTGTTTGAATAAATTATTTTTATTGAATTTATAGTTTTGTTGGCTTTTGACATTCTGGTGCTCAACCAATGACCAGTCTAGCTTAATATTCATGAATTAGTGTATCTATTCATTATGATTTGAATGACTTTACTAGGTAAGGGAATTATTCTATAGCATTGAGCTGTGTATGCTTACTTAGAGAGGGCTCTTGCATAATTATCTTTGTTTAGGTCCTAGTCGATCTTAGAACATGCTTTGATGAACTTTTGAGGTGAAATTAAACTTTGCTCATTTACGAGGGAGATGATCTAGGCATTATTTGGTAAGCCAACAACTAGAATCCACCCTATTAACATCAATCTCTAGTTTGTCCCTTTGAGCCTTTTTGAGATTTTAGCTCTCTTTTTATTGGCTTATAAACCCCAACAACCTATCCTGAGTTATTGTGATACTTATGACAAATCTGATGATTACTAAGGTGAAGAGGCAAGAAGATCAAAGAAAGGAATGCATAGTCAAGTCCATAAGGATAGTTAAAGTTCATATGATACTAAAACTAATATCTCCAATCTTTTAAGATGACATCAGGGTAATAAATAATTTATCCTTGTTGAAGCAAACTCACTCTACTCCACTCATCCATAGTCAGAAACATAGAATGGTACAAACAAGACAACATTATTTGAGTTAGGGCAAAAATAAAAAAAAAAGAAGCAAAAAAAAAAAAGAAAAACAAAGTAAAACAAAATAAAAAATATAATTTAAAAAATAAAAAAGAAAATGAAAAGAAAAGAAATCAAAAAGAAGAAGAAGAAAAAAAGGAAAAGAAAATAAAACCTAAAAGGTGGTTCAGAAAGCCAACCTAGTTTGCGAGGACAGATTGACTTGAATTAGTTTAGCCCAGCCAAAGACCTAAATGTATAAGGGAAAGACCATCTTTCATTTTATCCAACATAGCTCCAGGTCCGCAATCTTGAAAGTCTAAGACTTGATATACTAAAAGGGAAAAGGACGAAAAGAAAGAGGAAGAAAAAGGGTGGTCTAAAGATTAAGATAGTACTCAGTGGATCTAGATTTCTACCAAGAAAATGGAAGGACATTCAAGCTTTTTATTTTCATGAAGTCAGAAGGAAATGATGCCCGGAAGGTGAAAATGGAACCTCTAACAGTATACAGTTCCAACAATAAGTTTATAGTGTGAAGTTTTGTCAGCAGTGTCACATTAGCTCTAATCTAAAAATGGCCTTCAATTAACCCATGTCCCTTACATACCCCATTTGAAGCCTATTAAAGACCTGTTGATCTCTCTTGATAGTTAGAGTCTATTAGTGGAGATAGTTTGAATAAGCATGCATATGATATATATAATATTTAAACTCAATGAGACCTTTGGCCAAGTAATGTGTATGTGCCCATATGAAGTGCAACAGTTCTTGCTTAAATGGAAATGATTCCCAAGTTTAGTACGGTAACTAGGGTTGTCATGTTATAGATGTGATAATTTGAAAAATCAAGTCCTGAGGTACAATGACACTAATTTGACAAAGCTAAAATATGATTTTAAGATTTTAAAAAAATGCTTTTGTCATACAAAGTCAAGTTAGGGGAAGTATGTTGCATTGTCAAACCTCAAAGGACATAATGGGCAAGAGAGGGCTAATGAAAGGATCACTTGCAAGTTCATGAAGAAGTTACCAACCAAATGGATGTCTCTCATGTCTCTACCCTGTTGGGGCTCCCGTTACTCATACTTTGTACTTATAGAATATAAAAGCCATAGATGTAAAGTCTTCTGATGTTTTAATGCAAGATCTGAATGAGCATTTGGAATGAATCAATGGGAGCACTTCAGCTGATCATCTTAGTCTATGAGTCAATGGAACCACTGTAAGTAATATTCATGCATATCATGCATACATAAGCATATCATAATGCATTTTGTTGTCTTGTATTGCCCATTCTTTGTCGAAATGAATAGTAAAACACTGTTAAGCAAACATTGAGAAGCAGATATGGAATCAGGGAGGCATAGAAGGCCCATTGCTTGAGAAAGATCTAGTCATTTTGCAAAAATGGAGATGTATGCTTGTTCAAGGAACCAAACAAAATGCAAACATCAATCAGAACCTTCATGGAAAAAGAAATAAGTGGTTTGAGGTTACACAGGGGGCAAAGTTTCTACTTTCAATTTTTTTAGTTTATGCATGTACAAAAATTTTTTAGACACACTTTTAATATTTTGCCATACAGGGGGCAAAGAGAGGATATGAGGACTAGCTAAAAAATAGCTAAATTTTTTACAAAAGGAAGAAAAAAAAGAACAAAATAAGAAAAAAGTAAGAACCCCAAAAGAATAAAGATGCAAAAGATAAAAGATCAATCCAGCTAGAAAAGCTAAAGTGAATTCATGAAAAATGTCTAAGGATGAAGATCCCATTTGAAGGCTGAATATTTGATGTCCAAGGATGAAGATCCAATTTGAAGGGTGAAGACCTGATGTCCAAGGATGAAGATCCAATTTGAAGGGTGAAGACCCAATGTCCAAAGGATGAAGATCCAATTTGAAGTGTGAAGACCCGATGCCTAAGGATGAAGATCCATTTTAAAGGTGAAGACCCGATGTCCAAAGGATTAAGATCCTGTTTGAAAGAAGAAGACCTAAAGTTGATGGCTAAAAGGAAGCCAAAATTCCTGGATGATAGAGGTCAAGCAGAATCCATTGAAGGATGGACCAAGTGGCTAGAAGAAAGTCAGAACTCTCAATTAATAGAAGGTTAGTTGAATCCAATCTCGGGTTGAGTACCCAAATCAAATCCAATCTTGGGTTGAGTACCCAAATCAAATCCAATCTCAGGTTGAGTACACAAATCAAATCTAGTCTTAGGTCAAGAACCCAAATCCAGCATGGGGTCAAGTACTCAAATCAAATCCAATCTCGAGTCAAGTGCCCAAATCAATTCAACCTCAGGTCGAGAACCCAAATCTAGTCTATAGCCGAGAATCCAAAATCCATTTTTAGGTCGAGAACCCAAAATCTAATTTTGGTTCGAGAACCCAAATCCAATGTCGGGTCAAGAACCCAAATCCAATTTTAGGTCGAGAACCTAAATCCAGTTTTGGGTCGAGAACCCAAAATTTAATCTTGGGTCAAGAAACCAAGTCCTAGCTCATGTCGAGAACCTAGATCCGGTCTCAGATCAAGAATCCAAATTCAATTCACGGGTCCTGAACCCACCATTATCCAAAATCAACTCAAAGTCATATTGCTTGAACAATCTGAGACCTTCTACTAAAGTCTCAGATCGTTCAAGCATGATGCAAAACTATAGACCCTTAATTTTGACACGGATCAAATTCAGTCCCAATTAAAAGGGCCCAATACAATTTTAGAAGCTTAAACCTAGTATGATATAATCTTAAATGCTTAAAAAGATTGAATTAAATCTAGTTTAATTTCAAAAGCCCAAAATAAGGATGAACCGACTTATTCTGAGCTAAGCCAGTTTGGTTTGACCCAAAACCTAGACACCATGTAATATCCTCATTTATGCCCTAGAAGTTTTGTATGTTGTTGTTATTGTGGTTGTTTTAAATTGCAAGATAAAGAATTGAGAAAAGAAAAGTATATGTGTTTTGGGAAGGATTTAGGGTTTAGAGAGAATGGTATATGTTGTGTATATGTTGATATATATAACATATAAATGGGTCAAAGAAGAGTCAAGGTGTTGGTTAGTGGAAGAAGATATTTTATTGTTGAGTGTGTAATTGCATATATGGGCTTATATAAGACAAAAAGTTAGTTATATGATTGAGGGCATTTTGGTAATTGCTTGGATAAAATCTCTTGGTGGAGATTTAAAGAAGAAAAGTCATTTGACTTTGTTGAATTTTCTTTTCTTCTCATGTTTGTGCCGGCCATTGAAGAAGACAAAGGGAAAGAGAAGTGTTCTTGATGCTATACTCAAATTGATGAAGGAATTGAGAGATTTGGTGAAAGATTTGTGGAATTTCTTCATATAAGGTAAGTAATTTCTTGTTTTCTTTTATTAATTTGGAAGTTGTGGCTAAGGTGTATGGTGAATTGTTGAGTTGATGATTTGGTGTGTTTGATATGTATTTACAAATGTTAAAGTTGATTGTTAGTTAAAAGATTGATTTGAGGTTGGTTTGGTTGTGAAGGTTGTAAGTTTTAATGGATTTTGATAGTGGAAGTTCAAGTGTAAAGTTGGTTTTAGGGTTTGAGATGGTATATGTTTAAATGTTTTGGTTGATGTGTTTTAATAAGGAATATTGTGATAAACATGTAGAATTTGTGTTTAGAACATTGATTTCATTCATTTGAAACATGTTATATGGTGTTTGATGAGTTTGAGTGCAATTGGAGGAGAATTTTGCATATTAGGGTTTGTGTTTTGGGAGACACGGCCAAAAGCAAAGGAGAGACATGGCCAAGTCATGAAACTTTTGCGTGTGTTGAATTAGTTTTGAGAGACACGGCCGTGTTCCCAAGCCGTGTTAGCTACTGTGAGTTTTGGTTTAAGAGACACGACCATAAGCTTGGCCGTGTCCCTTGCCCGTGTTGCTTACTGTCCAATTGGTTTGAGTGACACGGCCACAAGCTTGGCCGTGTCCCTCAAGTGGCTGCCCGTGTCCCTCAATTGTGTAGGTTAAGGTTTTACTTCCTTGTTCTTTTTGCATTGCTTTGGTTCTCAAAGGGTAGGTTGATCCCTAAACCTAACCCTAAACATTTTAAATACACTTGAATCAATGAATGATATAATCAATTACATGTGTAAGGTTCTAAAGCTATGAATCATATTAATTGTTCTTTACCCTAATTGCATTGTTGAGATGGAATAATGTTATGTTATGTATTGTAAATGGTAATGTGTTTCATGAGTAATGAATATTGAAATGTATATCAAAGATGCAATGATAATTCAAATAAGACATGATATGAGACAATGCCATTGTGGTTGGCTATGATGTGATGCAATTGAAAGAAATAAGGCATGTTTGCCTAAATGTTGTTGAGAATTGAGAATGGAAATGATAATTGAATAATAAATGAATTGTGTGGCTAATGTGTTATTCCATTTTCAGAGTTGGTTGTTGGTGGCATGCCTAATAAGTGTAACAATCTCTTGAAGTTAGGTTGGATTGAATCCTTGAAGCCTAATTGAGATGTTACCACCCTTGAAGCTAGGTTGGGTTGGTTCTTGAAGCCAAGTTGGGTTGAAGCTTAGCCTGCTTTGCTCCCCTTGAAGCTTGGTTTGAAGCCTAGTTGGGTTTATGATATTGATAAATGTGATGATAGAACCAAAACATTAACTCTGAAAATTGAATGGTATATTAGTGTGTCTTGGGCCCATGCTTGTCTTTGCTTAATGTTGATTATGAATGATTAAATGAATACTAATGAGGTATATGATAAGATGTTGAAATATGATATGTCTATTTATGTTGAGTTATGAAATGTAAAGGCATGTTGTTAGTTTTGCATATATGATGTTACATGTATAATATGGATTGAGAATTGGCATTGCATTGCATCAAAGCAAAACATTAGCATGTTTTATCTTACTAAGCCGTTGGCTTAGCGCGATAGTGTTTGATCGCGCAGGTAATAGAGTTGGTAGAGTTGAACCCGAGAGTTCATCAAGACCGAGTGAGAGTAGACAGTGAAGAGTTGATTCTTGAGGACTTAAAGATCAGAGCAGACTTGCCAATCATGTATACTTCTTTTATATTTTGTAAAGTAATGTTTATAATGTAAATATGTACCTAATTTATAACTTCCACTGTGTAATATTTAAATGTATATATGTATATCTAACATGTTTATATTTTAAGTCAATGACTTAATTTCTATAATGTATAATGATTAGGGTATTGTATCAAGTTTAAAATGTTTTGAATGTTGAAGAAAACCGTAGCATCCCTATGTTTGGTGCACTTATGCTACATTGTTGTGATTGTAGTGTGTGTGCATTGGATGTGGGGGTGTTACAATTGTTTTGGTATCAGAGCCTAGGTTTGAGATTCTCAACCTAGGTAAAATGTAATAAAAAGAATATTTTTACTTAAAAAGTGGTTTTAAATAACACATATGTTTGGGATTGGCAACCTCTGATCTTTAATAAGGTGTGTCTTTTTTTGTGTTTGCAGTGTAGGTGTTGATGGATCCTCATTTGAGACAATCGGTTGAGGGTAGTGAGGAGAGTGTTGCTCCTGAGGATGGAGCTAGGGTTGATAGTGATGGTGAGGCACCTGTTTCTGGGTCTGGTAGACCAGTAGGTGATGAGGTTCCGCCAGCCTGGTTTAGGAATATGATGGAAGCTATGAGACAAGCACCTGTGCAACCACAGCCACCACCCCCTCAGCCTTCAGTACCAGTAAGGCATTATGATAAACTGAGGAAATATGGAGCGGAGGATTTCTTAGGCATAGTTGATCCAGCTGTGGCAGAACAGTGGCTTGACAGAGTTCAGAGAGTATTTGTTCAGTTGCAAGCCACCTCAGAGGAAAAGTTTGACTATGCAAGATCTTTGCTACAGAAGGATGCCTACGATTGGTGGAAGACGGTGCCCCATTCTATGGATGATCCTCCAACACTGTCTTACACTGATTTCTTGAGAGAATTTGAGTTGAAGTATACTCCAAGGGAGTATAAGGATATGAAGAAGATGGAGTTCTTGAGCTTGAAGCAAGATAGCAAGACTGTAACTGAATATGAGGTTGAGTTTATTAGATTGAGTCATTTACACTGATCACAAGACTGAGACAGCCATTTTTTGGATTTTTAATAAAATATAGAAAAATAATATCCAATTGAATTTTAGATAAGTTGTTGTTTAGTGAGTCTAGTATTTGAGAAAAAATAATTTGTAACCACATTGATTGAATTTAAATTACGGAATTCACAAAATTCAGAACTGCTGCCAGGATGCAGGGCAACTGGAGCAGTCTGGTTGGGTGAACTAGTTGACCAAGATGTTGTGTCCAGTTTGATCTGAAATTTTAAAGGAATGATTTTAAGATGTAAAAATAAATTCTTTAAAAATTTTAGAGTTTTTAGTCAAGTAGATTATTTTATACAATTTTTCAAAATAAGGATCAAGTTGAGTCCAAAACCAGAATTTACTATTCATATGGTCATTTTGCTAATATTCATTTGGTCATTTTTCAAAAGTAATCCAATTGATTCCTTATGCATATAAATGAGCATAATATGTTATTAAAATGACAAAATATGATATTTCACGTTGAAATAATATAAGAAACATAAGTCGATAATTGTATAATGCATATTCGATTAAGAAATGGCATGAAAATTTTGGCTCCACTGGGTATCTGGGATAGTACTGAGTAGGGTAAGGGTATGATATATCATACTATATGCAGTGCTACTTTAATATAGGACTTTGGTTCGAGTTATATAGGATGACGACCCGAGCTATATAGGACTTTGGTTCGAGTTATATAGGGCAATAGCCCGAGTTATATAGGACTATGGTCCGAGGGCTTCGGCCACAGATTTCACAGGGCTTGGTCCACAATTTTTTTTAGGGCCACAGCCACAGAATATATATACAGTTGTTTCAGTTAGTTCCTTACCATACGTTAGTCTACCAAATTACCTTGTGGAGCGAACTGATAAAATGATAATAACTGAATATATGACATGTATGGATTGTTTTTACTGTGATATATTTTTTTCAATACGACTCATTGCTTTTAAAAGTGCATTATGTTTTTATTATTTATTTTCCGTAATTAGTTAAAGTACCCACTAAGCAATGCTTAGTGAGTTTAGTTTCTTCTAAACTCGTAGGCTATTAGCAAGGAGCCAGTAGCGAGCAGAGGAGTCCTGCGATCTGTTGGTCATCAATAAACATAGGTGGTGCTCTTCATTTTGTATTTTGGTATTAGAAACTGGCATGTACTTATTTGAACAATACAAAGAGATAACTTGATGTAGCATATAAATCTAGAAATGTATAATAACTGTATGGTTTTAAATTGAGTTGGGTTGTGAATATAGAAGTGTGAATTCTTCTTGCAGGATTGTAGTTGAGGTTATAAGGGTGGATTATTGGGAGTGTGCTTGAGTTGAATTGTGAAATAAAATGTTTTTCAAAAATAAGAAAAATCAGTTTTGTCGACACTTGGGACCTAGAATTTTAGGGGAGACTCCGTCAAAATTTTTGGAAAATTTTTATAAGGAACATTAAGTAAGCTGACATAACCAGAGCTCGTATCCCGATGTAGCATTCCTCCTCGGCTTATTCATAGGTCGGGAAGGGGTGTTACACTCATGATGAATTAGCACTAGCCAATTCGACATGAGCCTGGCTCCATGATGAATTAGCAAGGTGTTTGGCCCCGATTTCAAGCAAGCATAGCTTTAATTGTAAATCTAGATGGAGCTCTATCTTATCTCGGTATTCACTAGTTTTAACCTAATTAATATTGTACTTCTAATAGCTTTCAGATAAGTAGAGATTAAAGTTTTAATTGAGACAACCTTTACCTATAAATATAGGATTAAAGCACAGAAAAGGGGATAGTGATAATTAGCTAAAGAGAGGCAGTAACGATTATTAAAAACCCTAACAATAAAGAATTATTAGGAATGAAAAAGCAATAAACAAAGAATAAAAAGAAAAGCATAAGGGATAAACAACAATCAAAAGGGAAGAGGCTAAATATTTGTCCTCAAATTGCATTAAAGCCTCCAACCAAAACTCACCAAAGGCAGGTAGTAGCAAGCTTGTTCTAGTGTATCAATATTTAGTGGAGCCTGTTTTGTTTTTCTAAATTTCATTCACTTAAAGCATCCAGCAGTTATATCTTTTCCTTAAGCACTAAAAGTTTTGATAATTCATGTTAATCCAGTAGCTCTATTTTTCATCAAGCATTAAAAGCATTATTTATTCCAGTAGCTAAGTAACCTAGGTTGTAATCTTGCATAAACCCTAAACATAGTAAGCTTGTCATAAATTGTATGTTCTAAACATTAAACCTCATATCATCGGGTAGTAGTGAATTTTAATGTATAATTTATGTTAATTCTTTGAATCATTATTCTAAACCCTAGTTTCCAAAACCCCAATCTTTAAAAATAAAAACCCTAAACCCTAATCCCAATTTTTAAAATCCTAATCCCAAATACCTAACACTAATCATATTCCATAAAACCAAGACTCCAAAACCCTAAACCCTAATCCAAAATTATTAAAACCCTAAACTCTAATACATGACCCCAATTTGCAAGCCCTTAATGTCCAGTCACCTAATCCAAAACTTTAAACCCTAAATTCTAAAATTATATTTTTCAAATACTCAAAACTCTAATCCTGTTTATCTAAAACCAAGTCCCTAAGTTCATTCAGAAACTAGTTTCCAAATTAAAACCTTTATTGTATAATAAAACCCTAATGGAATAATTAAAACCCTAGTTTTAGGTTAGAAATCTTAATTTTGCATGTTTGAAACCTAATTTAAAATTAAACTCTAGATTCAATTATTTGATTTATTATTACATGCTTTTATGATGAGTGATGAATTTTGGTTGTATTATTGCTCATTTTATTTAATTGAACTATATTTGTTTATTTGGGTGCTAAAGTTGTAAAAGGCATGTTTTCACATTATGGGTGCCTTATTTATTTAATTTGTTCCATTTAATTTTGTGTGTATTTGGAGATCAATGTAAGGGACATGTTTTCACCTATGATGGGTGTTCCATCTTATTTATTTTGTTTTCATTTTTGGACATTGGACAATGCAAAGGCATGTTTCCATCCATGGATGGGTTCTTGTTTTGTTTGTTTTATTTTAATAAAATGATGGATGTTTATTTCTTTAAAATTATGTGTAATATGGATGATGTCTTAATTTTTAAGAATTTAATAATATTTAGTCCTGAAAAGGAGGCTGGTTCCAATGAATCGGACGTAATGGGAGTGTTGGGTCATTCTCATCTTCTCCATACATATCCAACTTTCCGAACCCATTAAGGGGTTAAGGATTCCTTAGGAATCGAGTCATCCTCACTTTTTTTTCCCGGCTTGTCCGGGTGGTGACTCCATTTTCTTTAGGTTTAGGCCTGTGTTATCAAAGGCCCTGAGCATAATAGTACCAAAGTCACAAGAACCATTCCATATGGGAGTGGGGGCAAAAATCCCCTCTCACAGATATCTTTTTGAATTGGATTAGGATTAATGAACCAAAGGATGCCCTAATTGCTGCATATAAATACGAAAGCAAATGCAGTAAAAAAGGGAATTGATAGCCATAATTACCAATTAAATAGAAATAAATGTTGAATTTAGAAAAAAAAGCATAGAAGCAAAACAATTACAATCAACAAAAAGCAATTAAACAAAAGGAGAGATAAAGAGCAATCAAACTAAAACGGCCAATAGATAAGCTTGTTGGAAACCATAAGTAATCTTGGGATTAATCAACTCAGCCAAGAACCTATTGATCCAAAATAACCATATAACTTTGAGGCAGAATCCAACATCAATCTTAGAAGGATTGTGCTGAGGCTTAATGCAAGAAAATCATCTTGGTGGAAACAACAACATAGGTATGGTTTCCACTAACTAATTCTATTTAGTTTAATTGATCATATTCAATGTTTAATTTTAT
This sequence comes from Garcia nutans, assembly GCA_947685225.1. NCBI lineage: Eukaryota > Viridiplantae > Streptophyta > Magnoliopsida > Malpighiales > Euphorbiaceae > Garcia > Garcia nutans. The sequence goes on from CANTUV010000005.1 coordinate 22,487,121, forward strand.
AGAGTTTACTGTCTTTTTGAATTATTGCTTTGGTTTTTGTAATCCCATTCATTTAAAACCCTGGTTTTAGGATTAAAACCCTAATTTTACATATTAAACCCTAGTTTTAGGGACCACTGTGTGCGTCGCGCACTATATTTCGTTAATGGGTTAATATTAAGATTTTCTTATGGATTGCAATTTTTATGATTAATCTTAATTTCCTTTTAATTAAGCCTTAATTTTATGATTTTTTGTATGATGAAATATATGTTTGTGGATTGCAATTTTTATTATTTTGGTTTTAAGGTTGTAAAAGGCATGTTTCCACTTTGTGGGTGCCTTATTTATTTAATTTGCTTCTTTTACTTAATTTATATTTGGAGATTAATGTAAGGGACATGTTTCTACTTTTTTTTTGGGTATCCCATCTTACTTTATTTGTATTATGGATATTTGGGCATTGTAAGGGCATGTTTCCATCCTTGTATGGGTATCCATTTTATATATTTTTTTGATTTATGATATGATTGTTCCTTATTTACTTTAAATTGTTTGTAATATGAATAATATCATAATAATTTAAGAATTTAATAATATTTAGACCTAAAAAGGTGGTTAGTTCTAATGAACCGGGCATTATGGGGGTGCTAGGTCACTTCTCCCCTTCCCCATGCGTACCCAACTATTGCGCTCGAATTAACTCTACCACAAAGCGTCACTCGCAAGTATACGAGGTAGCTGTAGCAATGGTGATCACCCCAAGGTCGTCTCAAAAGGAAGCTAAAGTGGCTAATTGATTATCAGATTAAAAGTAACAAGTAATGAATAAATTTAAATTGCTAACTAATGAAAAAGTTAATTGAAGTTTAAAACAATAAAAGTAAACAAGAGCTGATGTTTTGATTCACTTGATAAAAGGGTCTAGGGTTTGCACTTCTCTACTACTGATATGTATGAACGGTTATTCCACTGAACTAATTTAATTTCAAAGATTAAATCTCAAACAACTTAATTAATTGAGTCAAGGAAATAAGCTCTCGCATTCAAACCTCTTACAACTAATCTTGTTTTAATTGAAACAATCTTTTTAATAGGTTATATCTCTAATTCACCTAAGTTCTTAATTGAATTATTCCAGCATTAGACTTCATCTCTCAATCCATCATCTAATACCCTAAACACACAATTGGTGGCCAATTAATTATATGTTAACAATATTTCATTCAATCAAGGCTAAAGAAATTATTAGCTAAGAGAATAACCAATTCATACAATCATAGCAGATCCATACAAACCCTAGACTAGATCAAATTAGTTCATAATGCAATCAAACATATTCATCTCATTAATGTTCAAAGAAATCAAAATAGACATGATAATATCCATTCAATGAAAATAAAGAGAATAAGTTTAAGAACAAAACCAAGTTACAACTCCTTGAAGCTTCTGAAGAATCTCTTGTTCAAATCATGCAAGAAGGATATAACAATGGCATGAACAATCTAATCTAGCTAGTTTTAATCCAAAATGAAATCAAAATCAAGAAAACAAAATGTTAAAACCCTAACTTCACTCTTAACGGCTGAAACCTATCTCAAAAACTCAACAACAGTCTTTAAACCCTAGCTCTCCTTTCCTTTTATATGAATGTCCGCTTTAAAAAATTCGCTGCGTGTTTAGATCATGAGGGACACGGCCAAGTCAGAAGTGACTTGGCCGTGTGAGTGTTCTTTGGAGGGACACGGCCAGGTGACTTGGCTGTGTCCCTTGCCTGTGTCCATCACTGCTTGCCTCTCTTCTATTTCTTCTTTGTTGAGTGACACGGCCAAGTCAGAGGTGACTTGGCCGTGTTGCACCATTTTGGAGGGACACGGCCACAAGACTTGGCCGTGTCCCTTGCTTGTGTTTGCCTCTGTGAGCTATAGTCTTCTTTGCCTTTGGAATTGGTGAGACACGGCCAAGTCAGAGTGACTTGGCCGTGTTGGAGTATTTTTGGAGGGACACGGCCACTGACTTGGCCGTGTCCCTTACATGTGTCTGCTTCTGTGAGTTGCTTTCTTCTTTAATTTGATATGGGACACGGCCAGTGACTTGGCCGTGTCCTCTGCCTGTGTCAGCCACTGCCACTTTCTTCTTCAAATTTGCTTCCTTGCCTTTTTAACCTAACACAAAACTCAAAACAAATCTAAACAAGAAGTCAATAGACAATAACCAACACAACATAAACACAATACTATAGACTACATTAAAAACGACATAAACATTAAAATAAACTAAAACTACCAAAATTAATGAAAACACCAAACAAACCGATTAAAACTAACAAAATACCTAAATAAAACAATAATTATCATAATAAACAAGACACAAAACTATAACAAAAACTAATAAAACAACTACCCCACACTTAAAACTTTGCTTGTCCTCAAGCAAATTCACATGGCATAAATTAAGAACTCAAACAACCTTTAACTATAATTCCAGTATATAAGATGAAATACTTTAAGACACAGCATAAATAATCGCATTTTCCTTCAATCAAGATTTTCTTAACTCATTCATTAATCCAGACATACAAATCTTATCTCTCATCTAAGTGTTTCACTCGATTTCAAAAGTTAATCACTCAAACCACTCATGATTGCATACTACCATAAACTTGCTTAATTATCCAATCTCCCTCACTGATTTTCTCAAGAATTAATCCGAAGGTCTTTTATTTGGATGCAATGGGGCTAAGGTGAAGGTGTGAGAAAAGACATTTAAGCTGGAGCATTAAGAAATGGAGTATCTAAATTAGACACTACTCTTACTAAGGCACTCATAACTCCCCCAAATGGCATACTTACAATCCATTAATACTTCACATACTTGCATACTCAAAGAAAAATACACGAGCCGACATTCCTCTTTTGCAAACAAATGCTAGAACATATGTAAATTTTTGTATACATATATATGTATACTCTTTTATTTTCTTCTTTTTTTTTATTTTCTCTTTTTTCTTTTTCTTTTATAATTTTTTTTATACATATATATACAAAATATAACATTGCATAGATCATCTAGCTTAACATGTAGAGGAAAAGAATAGTCAACTCTTAATCAAATACAAAGTGCAAAGTATGCATTTCACCCCAAATAGCAATACCATATTCTTATTATTTTTTTTATTATTATTGTTTTTTTATTTGCTTACCCCACACTTTGAAATAAACCACCCTATTGTCATATAATAAGAACTCCATTCCTTAATGCAGGTATGATGATAATAAGAGAAAGTTAAGCTGTGAATTGTGTTGATCAAACAAGAAAAGGTCAAAGGCTCAACTTGGCACACTAAGGAATTTAATATTAAGGGAGGTCTTTTTAAGCTAAAGGGCTAACCTTGTAACACCCCCACACCCAATACATACACACTAAATACACACAAATGTAGTATACATGTATCGAATATAGGGATGCTACGGATTTTTCTTACATTCAAGAAACACCTTTTAAATGATATCATAATCTTTTTCAGTATACAATATAAATAATAAGTAATTAACTTGTAAGATAAAACAAAGTAGATATAGATATGTTTATTTAGTGCGCAGCGGAATTTATAAAATAGTTACATATATGAAAGCATTTAAATCCATATTTACAAATATACATATATTCACATTATAAACAATATTTACAAAATATAAAGAAGTTATACATGATTGGCAGCTTTCTCTGATCTTTAAGTCCCAAATAAACTCTTCACTGTCTACTCTCACTCGGTCTCGAAGAGCTCTCGGGTTCAACTCTGTTACCTGCGCGATCAACACTATCGCGCTAAGCCAACGGCTTAGTAAGACAAATCATGCTAATATTATGTTCTAGTGCAATGCAATGCCACACATGTTATCAATAAAGGCAACAACATAGGTGAAAAGCTAACATCACACCTTTGCACATCACAAATCATAATCATATAAGCATACCACATTTCAACATCTTTCCATCTCCTTCATTAATCAATCAAGTTATCATTCATGACTCACATTAAACAAAGACAAGCATGGGCCCAAAACACACTAATATGCCATTCAATTTTCAGAGTTAATGCTTTGGTTTTATCACATTTATCATTATCACATATACCGAACTAGGCTTCAAGGATTAGGTTCAACCAAGCTTCAAGGGGAACAAAGCATGCTAAGTCTTAACCCAACTTGGCTTCAAGAACCAAACCCAACCTAGCTTCAAGGGTTGTAACATCTCAATTAGGCTTCAAGGACTAGACCCAACCAAGCTTCAAGGGGAGTAAAACATGTTAAACTTCAACCCAACTTGGCTTCAAGGATCAAGCCCAACCTAACTTCAAGAGATTGTTACTATCATTAGGCATGCCACCAACAACAAACTCTGAAAATGGAATAACACATTAGCCACACAACTCATTTATTAATTTGTTATCAATTTCATTCTCAAATGAATCAACATAGCCAATCACAATGGCTCTACATTTTATTTGAATTATCATAGCCAATCACAATGGCTTTATATTCCATTTCATCTCAATTCACATCATAGCATTTCAATCTTTCATATACACAATCATTTGCATCATCATGTCATTCACATTATTCATATATATATATCATCATTGATATAAACATAACAACACACATTGCTCATATAAATTAACAATGTAGTAATGCCACATTTGTACTTACATACAATCATATAGGTTTTGTACTTACCTAAAAAACAAATCACACCACTCTTAACACTTCCTTGTTCAAGATCCTTCTACCTCTTAGATCAATGATCAATCACTATCTTCAAGACCTAAATCAAAAGTAATAGCATATACTTGCTTAGGGATACACAAGAGATAATCCAATTAGGAATTAATTAGGGCAAACCCTAACCCTGACACGCTCACCCACACGGGCGTGTTCATGACCGTGCCCTAACTCCACAACACAGAAGTATTTACACGCTTAATAACACGGGCGTGTTCCTGGGCGTGTAAATTCTCAAATCTTACAGTAGCTATGACAAGCTTAATAACACGGGCGTGCTACTGGTCGTGTCAAACCTACTGCCTCCAACACAATTGACACGCCTAAAGACCCTGGACGTGCTCATGGGCGTGTCCGGCCACAAATCAAGATTCCGGCCAAAACAACCAAACACTCAACAAAACACTTTTATCCATCAACATCCACTTCACATCATCTTAACAAAACATACTCAAAACTCATCTAAAACTTGCAACACACCAAAACAAGCCAAAACACACATCAAACACAAAACACAAAATCATCTCAAAACCCTCACCACATATACAACATCATCTCTTCCAACCACTTACTTTTTTCTTCAATCCATACTCAAAATCCATCATCAAATCACTCAAACACTTCTCACATCTCAAAATCAACCAACACACTCTTAAAAATCTATCAAACTCAAATATCATTTCAAATAAGCACAAAGATCACAAGAGAACTTACCAAAGTTATAAGACTTCTTGTATCATCCACTAGATCACTTCAATCTTCCTTCAATTTGAGTTAAACACCTCAAAATCTTCACTTTGTCTTTTGCTTTCCTTTGTCCATGGAAGAGCCGGCCAAGATGAAGGAGAAAGAAGAAGAAAACACAAAGAACAATCAAGAAGCCCAAAGTCAACTCATCTTTAAATCTCCACCAAGTATTTCAATTCAAGCAATTACCAAAACACCCTTTAACCACATGTTTTGATTTCCTTACAATCACTTGTCCTTTTAAGTCATTTCACAAATCTCAACTAAAAATATCTTCTTCCCTTGACCACATATTTGACCAACTTATATGTTATATATATATCATATAAACAACATATACACTTCTCTCTAAACCCTCTTTTCTTTCCCAAAACACATATACATAAACATTCTTTTCCAAATTCTTTTCTTATCACATACATATACATTCAATCCAATATACAACAACAACATAATCAAAACTTTTAGGGCATGCATTGGGATATTACAATTCTCCCCCTCTAAAAAGAAATTTCGCCCTCGAAATTACCTGATATCAAGTCCGAAACAACTAAGGATATTGCTCTCGCATTGTTTGCTCACTTTCCCAAGTTGCCTCTTCCTTTGCATGATTCTTCCACAAAATCTTCACAAGTGGCACTTTCTTATTTCTCAATTCTTTCACTTCACGTGCCAAGACAGCAACTGGTTCCTCTTCAAATGTCAGATCAGGACTTACTTCGATAGATTCAATTGGCAACACATGTGATGGATCTGATCTGTACCTTCTCAACATAGAAACATGAAATACATTATGGATGCGGTCCAACTCAGGTGGTAAAGCAAGTCGATAAGCAACTGGCCCAACTCTTTCCAAAACTTCATATGGTCCAATGAAACGGGGACTCAATTTCCCTTTCCAACCGAACCTCAAAATCTTTTTCCAAGGAGACACCTTCAAAAATACTTTATCTCCCACATTAAACTCTATATCTCTCCTCTTCAAATCTGAATAAGACTTCTGTCGGTCTGAAGCTGCTTTTAATCTATTCCGAATCAGCTTCACTTTCTCTTCAGTCTCCTTAATCAAATCAGGACCAAATAACTTACCTTCACCAAGCTCATTCCAACATAGAGGTGTCCTACACCGTCTACCATACAATGCCTCAAATGGTGCCATACCAATGCTGGATTGATGACTGTTATTGTATGCAAATTCCACAAGTGGTAAGAATCTATCCCAACCTCCAGAGAAATCAATGACACAACTTCTCAACATGTCCTCGATAATCTGTATCACTCTCTCTGACTGTCCATCTGTCTGCGGATGGAAAGCAGTACTGAAGTGTAATCGAGAACCCAAAGCACTATGCAAACTCTTCCAAAATCTTGAAGTAAACCGGGGATCTCGATCAGACACTAAAGAAGTTGGAACACCATGCAACTTTACAATCTCATGGATATACGGCTCAGCTAATCTCTCCAAAGAGTAATCCATCCGAACCGGAAGGAAATGAGCTGTCTTAGTCAACCTATCAACAATCACCCATATGGCATCATGCTTCCTTTGTGTCAATGGCAAACCAGACACAAAATCCGTTGTCACTCTTTCCCACTTACATTCAGGCACTGACAACGGTTGAAGCAACCCGGTTGGAACTTGATGCTCTGCTTTTACCTTCTGACATGTGAGACATTTCGATACAAACTCAGCTATGTCTCTCTTCAAACCAAACCACCAGTAATGTTGTCTCAAATCATGATACATCTTTGTATTACCCGGATGCATAGCAAATACTGACTGATGTGCTTCTTCTAAAATGATCCTTTTCAAATTAGCATCATCGGGTACACACAATCTGTTCTTAAACCAGAGACTCCCATCATCTCTCACAATAAAATCTTGACTCTTTCCACTCTGGCAACCTGAAACAATCTTTCGAATCTTCTCATCAGCTAACTGAGCCTCTTTAATCTGATCCAACAATATTGGTTTCAATTGCAACTGTGCCAACAATGCACCATCATCACAAGATACAAAACTAGCATGCAATGCTCTCAACTCAACAAGCATAAGCTATAACTTTACCTTCTTGCATTAGCACACACCCCAAACCACTATGTGAAGCATCACTGTAGATCACATATGGTTTGCCTTCCACAGGTAAAGTAAGAACAGGCGCTTGAGTCAACATTTCTCTTAACTGATCAAAACTAGCCTGACATTGATCCGTCCACACAAATCTCACTCCCTTTCGAAGCAATCTGGTGAGTGGAGTAGCTATCAAAGAAAAATCTTTCACAAACCGTTGGTAATAACCTGCCAAACCCAGAAAACTTCTAACTTCTTTCACAGATTTTGGTGGACTCCAATTCAAAATAGCTTCAACTTTACTCGGATCAACTCTAATACCTTCTGCTGAAACTATATGACCAAGAAAAACTACTTGATCAAGCCAGAACTCACATTTCGACAGTTTAGCAAACAATTGCTTCTCTCTCAGAATTTGCAGCACAATCCGCAGATGCTTGTCATGTTCCTCCTCATTACGCGAATACACCAGAATATCATCAATAAACACTACCACAAACTGATCCAAATAGGGTCTAAACACCCTATTCATCAAGTCCATAAAAGCTGCAGGTGCATTCGTCGGACCAAAAGGCATAACTAAAAACTCATAATGCCCATACCTGGTCCGAAAGGCGGTCTTAGGAACATCTTCAGCTCTAACTCTCAGCTGATGGTACCCTGATCTCAAATCAATTTTAGAAAACACAGCTGCACCCTTCAACTGATCAAAGAGATCATCGATTCTAGGCAAAGGATATTTATTTTTAATAGTCACCTTGTTCAATTGCCTATAATCGATACACAACCTCATAGTACCATCTTTCTTCTTCACGAATAGGACAGGAGCTCCCCAAGGAGAAACACTGGGGCAAATAAATCCTTTATCCAACAACTCTTGTAATTGCACTTTCAACTCCCTCAATTCAGTAGGTGCCATTCTATAAGGAGTAATAGAGATAGGAGTGGTACCAGGCAATAGTTCAATACCAAACTCCACCTCTCTTTCAGGAGGTAACCCCGACAACTCCTTTGGAAACACATCTGGAAACTCTGCAACTGTGGGTATATCATCAATAGGAGAACCTCTTACTCTAGTATCTACTACATGAGCAAGATAAGCATCACACCCTTTTCTAATTAACCTCCTGGCTGCAACAACTGAAACAAACAAGGATGCTAGCTGTTCCTGCTCATTAGATATTAACACCTCTCTACCATCACTGGTTCTCAAGGTAACAACTTTCTTTTTGCAATCAACCACAGCTCCATGTCTAGATAACCAGTCCATGCCTAGAATCACATTATATTCCTTAAAAGGCATCTCAATCAAATCTCCAAGTAACTCCTCACCTTGAACCACTACTGCACTATCTCGGTGCACCTTGCTAACAATCACACTATGCCCTAAAGGATTTGTCACCAATACATCAAATCCTAGGGATTCAGCATGCATATCAGACACAGGCAAAACAGATGCACTAATATATGAATGCGTGGATCCGAGATCAATCAAAGCAAGTACTGAAATACCAAATAAAGAAAAAGTACCAGCTATGACTGCCGAAGCATCTGGTTGCTTCTGCATCATATAAATCCTCTGAGAAGATCCAGCCTCCTCTGGTCTACTCTCCCTAGATGTAGAACCTCCTCTAGAACTAAACCCAGATCTGCCTCCTCTGCCGAACCCTCTGTCTCCTCGACCTTCCCTCACACTAGGTCGAGAAGCTGCAGTATCCACTGACATCTGCTCCTGTCTCTCAGGACAATCTCTCACAAAATGATCAGGAGATCCACATCTGAAACATACCCCTGCTACACCAGTCTTCCAACAAGGACCACCATGTGGTCTACCACAATGAATGCAGATGGGTAAGGTGGATCTCTGAATCATTGGGGTCGGAGCACTCGCCACTGAAGCTGCAGGTCTAAATCTCTGCCTCTGAAACTGCACTGACCTACTAGCTGGCCTCTGACTCCTACTGACCCGAGGAACAAAACTTCCTTTACCTCTCTTCGCAGAAGAAGACCCTGCCTCCAACTGGGGCCTTCTAACCCTAATCTCTTCCTCTGAAGCAGCTGCAATAACTTGAGCTCGCTCCACACTCAGAGCTGCTGCCACAAGCTGGGAAAAATCATGATATCTAGATCCAGCCACTAGACACATGATAGAGGGCCTCAATCCCTCCTCAAATCTCCTGCATCTATATATCTCATCAGCTATAATGCCCCCAACATAATGGCTCAATCTAATAAACTCAACCTCATATTCAGTTACGGTCCGGTTGTCTTGCTTCAAGCTCAAAAACTCCATCTTTTTCATGTCCTTATACTCCCTTGGAGTATACTTCAACTCAAACTCTCTCAGAAAGTCAGCATAGGACAAGGTTGGTGGATCATCCATAGAATGGGGCACTGTCCTCCACCAGTCGTATGCATCCTTCTGTAGCAATGATCTGGCATAGTCAAATTTTTCTTCTGGGGTGGCTTGCAACTGAATAAAGATTCTCTGTACTTTATCAAGCCACTGCTCCGCTACAGCTGGATCAACAGTACCAAGGAAATCCTCTGCTCCATACTTCCTTAGTTTATCATAGTGCCTCACTGATACCAAAGGCTGTGGAGGTGGTGGCGGTGGTTGCACTGGTGCTTGCCTCAAAGCCTCTACCACATGCCTAAGCCAAGCTGGCGGAACCTCCTCACCAACTGGTCTCCCCGACACCGAAGCAGGTGCCTCCTCAGCACTATCAACTCTAGCTCTATCCTCCGGAGCTACACTCTCCTCACTACCCTCAACTGACTGACGCAAATGAGGATCCATCACAACCTATTTCTGCAAACACAGCAGAATACATCTTATTAAAGATCAGAGACTGCCAATCCCAAACATGTATGTTATTTAAAAATTCACTTTTTAAGTAAAAATATTCTTTTTCTTATACGTAACCTAGGTTGAGAATCTCAAACCTAGGCTCTGATACCAAAACAATTGTAACACCCCCACACCCAATACATACACACTACATACACCACAATGTAGTATACATGTATCGAATATAGGGATGCTACGGATTTTTCTTACATTCAAGAAACACCTTTTAAATGATATCATAATCTTTTTCAGTATACAATATAAATAATAAGTAATTAACTTGTAAGATAAAACAAAGTAGATATAGATATGTTTATTTAGTACGCAGCGGAATTTATAAAATAGTTACATATATGAAAGCATTTAAATCCATATTTACAAATATACATATATTCACATTATAAACAATATTTACAACATATAAAGAAGTTATACATGATTGGCAGCTTTCTCTGATCTTTAAGTCCCAAATAAACTCTTCACTGTCTACTCTCACTCGGTCTCGAAGAGCTCTAGGGTTCAACTCTGTTACCTGCGCGATCAACACTATCGCGCTAAGCCAACGGCTTAGTAAGACAAATCATGCTAATATTATGTTCTAGTGCAATGCAATGCCACACATGTTATCAATAAAGGCAACAACATAGGTGAAAAGCTAACATCACACCTTTGCACATCACAAATCATAATCATATAAGCATACCACATTTCAACATCTTTCCATCTCCTTCATTAATCAATCAAGTTATCATTCATGACTCACATTAAACAAAGACAAGCATGGGCCCAAAACACACTAATATGCCATTCAATTTTCAGAGTTAATGCTTTGGTTTTATCACATTTATCATTATCACATATACCGAACTAGGCTTCAAGGATTAGGTTCAACCAAGCTTCAAGGGGAACAAAGCATGCTAAGTCTTAACCCAACTTGGCTTCAAGAACCAAACCCAACCTAGCTTCAAGGGTTGTAACATCTCAATTAGGCTTCAAGGACTAGACCCAACCAAGCTTCAAGGGGAGTAAAACATGTTAAACTTCAACCCAACTTGGCTTCAAGGATCAAGCCCAACCTAACTTCAAGAGATTGTTACTATCATTAGGCATGCCACCAACAACAAACTCTGAAAATGGAATAACACATTAGCCACACAACTCATTTATTAATTTGTTATCAATTTCATTCTCAAATGAATCAACATAGCCAATCACAATGGCTCTACATTTTATTTGAATTATCATAGCCAATCACAATGGCTTTATATTCCATTTCATCTCAATTCACATCATAGCATTTCAATCTTTCATATACACAATCATTTGCATCATCATGTCATTCACATTATTCATATATATATATCATCATTGATATAAACATAACAACACACATTGCTCATATAAATTAACAATGTAGTAATGCCACATTTGTACTTACATACAATCATATAGGTTTTGTACTTACCTAAAAAACAAATCACACCACTCTTAACACTTCCTTGTTCAAGATCCTTCTACCTCTTAGATCAATGATCAATCACTATCTTCAAGACCTAAATCAAAAGTAATAGCATATACTTGCTTAGGGATACACAAGAGATAATCCAATTAGGAATTAATTAGGGCAAACCCTAACCCTGACACGCTCACCCACACGGGCGTGTTCATGACCGTGCCCTAACTCCACAACACAGAAGTATTTACACGCTTAACAACATGGGCGTGTTCCTGGGCGTGTAAATTCTCAAATCTTACAGTAGCTATGACACGCTTAATAACACGGGCGTGCTACTGGTCGTGTCAAACCTACTGCCTCCAACACAATTGACACGCCTAAAGACCCTGGACGTGCTCATGGGCGTGTCCGGCCACAAATCAAGATTCCGGCCAAAACAACCAAACACTCAACAAAACACTTTTATCCATCAACATCCACTTCATACCATCTTAACAAAACATACTCAAAACTCATCTAAAACTTGCAACACACCAAAACAAGCCAAAACACACATCAAACACAAAACACAAAATCATCTCAAAACCCTCACCACATATACAACATCATCTCTTCCAACCACTTACTCTTTTCTTCAATCCATACTCAAAATCCATCATCAAATCACTCAAACACTTCTCACATCTCAAAATCAACCAACACACTCTTAAAAATCTATCAAACTCAAATATCATTTCAAATAAGCACAAAGATCACAAGAGAACTTACCAAAGTTATAAGACTTCTTGTATCATCCACTAGATCACTTCAATCTTCCTTCAATTTGAGTTAAACACCTCAAAATCTTCACTTTGTCTTTTGCTTTCCTTTGTCCATGGAAGAGCCGGCCAAGATGAAGGAGAAAGAAGAAGAAAACACAAAGAACAATCAAGAAGCCCAAAGTCAACTCATCTTTAAATCTCCACCAAGTATTTCAATTCAAGCAATTACCAAAACACCCTTTAACCACATGTTTTGATTTCCTTACAATCACTTGTCCTTTTAAGCCATTTCACAAATCTCAACTAAAAATATCTTCTTCCCTTGACCACATATTTGACCAACTTATATGTTATATATATATCATATAAACAACATATACACTTCTCTCTAAACCCTCTTTTCTTTCCCAAAACACATATACATAAACATTCTTTTCCAAATTCTTTTCTTATCACATACATATACATTCAATCCAATATACAACAACAACATAATCAAAACTTTTAGGGCATGCATTGGGATATTACAAACCTAATTTGCCTTCATCACTTTAAACCTTGAGATTAAATCATAATGCGAGTTCAATTAGTATGCAAAAGCAAACTCTAGAGATGCTAAATCATGAAGGTGCACACTTAAGAAAAGAAAATCAATTAACAATAATATCAAATTTATGAGGCTCAAAACTCACACAGGTTGGTTCACAAAGATTATATGTCATGAATTGCAGAATGAGAAAATTGATCCCGAATGAATTCAAATGCTCATTTCTATGCTGATACTAAAGTCTCAATTATAATGCTAGAATCAAAGAAAAGATCAATAAATTTTCAACAGTTATGCCATGCACAACAAACACAATAAGCAACATAAGACAAACAAAACAAAAATTAAAGGAAAGCTTAAAGAGTACCCCACACTTAAAACTTACATTGTCCTCAATGTAAAACAAGAATAATAAATAAAAAGAGTCAAAGGACAACCTGTCTTCCACCGTACCTGATGAGGCAAAATCCTAGCTTTCCATCACAAACACAAAAGTTCAAAAACAAAAGTACAATATATAAAAATAAAATATCCAAATATAAAACGTTAACATTAAAACAAAAACGAAAAATTATAACAAAAATACATTAAACAAAATAAAGCAAGGACTCAAAATCTATGGAAAAGGTGGGCGGGAAGATGATGCAGCTGAGGGATGGAGACTCAAGTTCTTCGCAAGGTTGCTATTAATTTTTTCCAACTGCTGCAATACCTCAACATGGTTATGGTCCACCTTGCTATCCAGTTGATCCACTTTTCCCTCCAGGGCCTCAATCTTCAGAAGTACCTCTTGATGTTCCGAGACCGGAGCATCCTCATCTAGGTCAAGAGAATCCGAGTCGGACTCCTCTTGGACCCGTGCTCTCTTTTGCCTGTCCCCTGGTGCTGCAGGCTCATCTGAAGGCATCACATAAGTCCCTCTCCTATGCACCACCATGTGCATCTTCTCAAGTGTAGCTAAATCCAAAGAGTCATTACCCGAAATTCTAGTCATGCGACTAGTACTCGGGTCAAAATCCTCAACAAGGGCTACTGCTAATGTGGTAACCAACCCTCCAACACAAATTGCCCCCTTTCTTTTGTTAGCAACAGAATAAAAAATATCGGCTAACCAATAGCCGACACTGACATGCATTGCATTAAAAGCACAATCCAGGAAAAACAATTCACTCACTTCAACCACACCCATGCTCTCCTTCCGAGCAAAGAATCTGCAAGCCATAAACCTATGCAAATACCTCAAAGCGGAATTTCTTAACTTAGATGCCTTGGCCGATTTGGCCACATAAGTACCCAAGCCTAAAGCTCCCCAAGCAAATTGTTGTTTAAATTCTTTGGGTACCGACCTTTCCCCGTGCTGATGAAAACCATATATATCATTTAACTGGTCAATATTTAGCACATAAGATTTACCCAGCAATTTAAACATCAATCTAGTGCAGATTTTCTTATCATTTTTGTCAACCTTGAGAGATGTCAAAAATTCTAAAGTAAGTTCCTCAAACTGCAAAGGTCTCAAGGTGACTAGAGTTTCCCATCTAAGAAATTTCACATATCTCTCAAAATTAGTCCTAATTTGCAAGGCATCAAGAGATTCATCATTAACATACCTTGTCGGGAAAAAACCCCGAGCCAAAAGACTTGCTCTCTTCGAAGATAAAGATGATGAAGAGGAAGAAGCTCCTTCGGCTGTAGACTTCTTTGGCTTGCGGTGTGAAACAGTCTTAGTTCTCGGCATCTTGAGATCTGAAAAATTAACTTCCAAAACTGAATTAAATCAAAATTATATGAGTAAAGAGGAAGTTTTAAGTGAATATCTCTAGTTTGGGTGAAGAAATTTGATGTGTAAATGGAAGATTTGGAGTTTTGAAATCAAAACTATGGCTATGGCGATACAGAGAGCGAGAGAGAGCGAGAGAGAGACGAAGAAAAGAAATTAGGGATTTAATGGAAAGAACTGGGCAAAATCGGGTTTTTTTAAAGTGTAAAAATGAGAGACACGGCCGTGTTGGTGTGGACTTGGCCGTGTCTGGTGTGTGAAAGTGAAGGGACACGGCCAAGTCAAGGTGACACGGCCGTGTCTGATAGTCTTGGAGGGACACGGCCACTGACTTGGCCGTGTCCCCTGGGTGTGTCCTATTCTGTACAAAATTGCAAAATCAAAAATTTTTGAGGAAGCCTGGCCGTGTCCAGTGTGTGACACGGCCAAGGGACACGACCAAGTCCTTTGGTCGTGTCACCTACTGCCTTTTATTAACTTTTAACCCCCTTTTTTTATTCAATGATTTTGCAAACCTTCTTCTTTAAACACCCTGAAACACAAAGTAAAGAAAAACCGATCAAAGCACAGTCCATTTATTTAAACCGAACATAAAATTAATACTCGCTAAATTTAAAATTACAACTATGAAAAATAAATGCAAACCGATGGGTTGCCTCCCATTTAGCGCTTCTTTAATGTCATAAAGCTGGACATCATGCAAGGCCTAGGGATCACGGATCAAAGTGCTATCAATGATCCTCACTTCTTGAAATCCTTCATTGTATGGCTTAACTCTCTATCCATTCACTTTAAAAGTCTCACTTGTTCGAGAGTTAAGTAATTCAATGGCACCAGAAGGATACACCCGAGTTATCTCGAAAGGCCCACTCCATCGAGACTTGAGTTTACCTGGAAAAAGACGGAGTCGTGAGTTAAAAAGTAAAACCTTCATACCTGGACTCAATGTCTTTCGCACTATAATTCTATCATGAAGTGCCTTAGTGCGATCCTTGTAAATTCTCGAGCTCTCATAGGCCTCATTTCTTAGCTCATCTAACTCTGAAATTTGTAGAAATCGTTCTCTCTTCGCTTTGTCCAAGTCAAAATTAAGAGTCTTGATTGCCCAATACGCTCTGTGCTCCAACTCCACTGGCAAGTGACAGGCTTTTCCAAAAACCAATCAGTAAGGACTCATACCAAGAGGAGTTTTGAAAGCAGTCCTATATGCCCATAGTGCATCATGCAATCTGCTTGCCCAATCCTTCCTTGATGTGTTGACTGTTTTCTCCAGAATTCCCTTAATCTGCTTGTTGGATGTTTCCACTTGTCCTGAAGTCTGTGGATGATATGGGGTTGCCACTTTGTGTTTAACACCAGATTTGTGCATTAACTTCTCAAAAAGCCTGTTGCAAAAATGGCTCCCCCCATCACTGACTATCACCCTTGGCGTACCAAATCTGCTAAGAATATTTTCCTTCACAAATTTAACAACTACATTAGCATCATTAGTACGGGTGGGGATTGCCTCCACCCATTTGGAAACATAATCAACAGCAACTAAAATATACTCATATCCAAAAGACTTGGGGAAAGGACCCATGAAGTCTATTCCCCACACATCAAACAGTTCAACAACAATATATGATTGAAGGGGCATTTCATTCCTCCTCCCAATGTTACCTACTCTTTGGCAACGATCACAGTGCTTACAATACTCTTGAGCATCTTTAAATAAGGTAGGCCAATAAAAACCACTTTGAAGCACCTTTTCCGCAGTCTTTCTTCCTCCAAAATGACCCCCACAGTGAAGGTCATGACAAAATTGAAGAACACTCAGTAGTTCTTCCTCAGATACACACCTGCGAACTATCTCATCTTTGCAAATCTGGAATAGATAAGGTTCATCCCAAAAATAAAACTTACTCAAGTGTAAAAACCTTTTCTTTTCCTGAAATGACATGTTAGTATGCAAAATACCACAAGCCAGATAGTTAGCAATATCTACAAACCAAGGTGCATCAAATACCACAAAAAGCTGCTCATCAGGAAATGCTTCTAAATTTTTATGAATGCTATCAGATGCAAGATTTTCACTGAAGAAGGGTAATCTAGATAAATGATCAGCAACAACATTCTCACTACCCTTAGTATCCTTGATTTGAAAATCAAATTCTTGCAATAACAACACCCATCTAATTAAGCGCGGTTTAGGATGTTGTTTTGTTAACAGATATTTAAGAGCTGCATGGTCAGAATGCACAATAATTTTTGACCCAATTAAATAAGCTCTAAATTTGTCTAAAGCAAAAACAACAGCTAACATTTCCTTTTCAGTTGTGGTGTAGTTCATTTGTGCACTATTCAGGGTTAAACTGGCATAATATATTACTCTCAAATATTTATCAACCCTTTGCCCAAGAACAGCTCCTACTGCATGATTAGAGGCATCACACATGATTTCAAAAGGTAAAGACCAAACAGGAGCTACAATCACTGGTGCACTAGTCAATTTTTCCTTAAGGGAATTAAAAGCTTGCATGCATTGTGCTGTAAATTCAAATGGAACATCTTTCCCCAAAAAATGGCACAATGGTTGGCTTATTTTGGAAAAATCCTTAATAAACCTCCTGTAAAATCCTGCATGCCCTAGAAAACTTCTTATTCCCTTAACAGAGGTAGGTGGGGGTAACTTAGCAATCAATTCAATTTTAGCCTTATCCACCTCAATCCATTTACTTGACACCACATGACCTAAGACAATGCCCTGAGTAACCATAAAATGACTCTTTTCCCAACTTAAAGTGAGGTTACATTCAATGCATCTCTCAAGCACACGAACAAGTTTATTGAGGCAATTATCAAAAGAATTACCAAAAATAGAAAAATCATCCATAAATACCTCAATAAAATCATCGATCATATCTGAGAAGACAGACATCATGCATCTCTGAAAATTGTAGGTGCATTGCACAAGCCAAAGGGCATACGTCAAAATGCATAAGTCCCAAAAGGGCAAGTAAAGGTTGTCTTGGACTGATCCTCTGGAGCTATTGGCACCTGATAGTAACCTGAAAGGCCATCCAGAAAACAATAATGTGAGTGCCCAGAAAGTTTATCTAACATCTGATCAATAAAAGGAAGAGGGAAATGATCTTTCTTTGTAGCATTGTTCAACTTCCTATAATCGATGCACATTCTCCACCCAGTAGTAGTCCTAGTAGGAACCAACTCATTATTCTTATTTTTCACCACAGTGATTCCAGATTTCTTAGGAACTACATGTACTGGGCTCACCCACTCACTATTAGCTATTGGGTAAATTACTCCTTCATCCAGCAATTTGAGCACTTCTTTCTTAATCACTTCACTCATATTTGGGTTAAGTCGCCTTTGGGTCTCCCTCACAGGTTTAGCTCCCTCTTCTAAAGTGATTCTATGCATGCACATGGAAGGGCTGATACCCTTGATGTCACTCAATCCCCATCCTATTGCTCTCTTTAATCTTTTAAGCTCACTCACCAACCTCATCTCTTCCCCTTCACTAAGTTCACTAGATATTATCACAGGTAAAGTGTTGTGATCTCCTAAAAACACATATTTCAGGTTCTTAGGTAACTCTTTCAGCTCTAACTCTAGTGAGGGGTTCTTCTCTTCTTTTTCAAGGGGGAAAAGCTCACAAACTGGGTCCTCTTTAAGTTTCTCTACTTCAGCACTTCCTAAGGTCTCAAGACAACTGGCTATTTCTGCATCAAAAATTTCCAAATCACTATCCAAAGTCAATGCCAGCTCCAATTTATCAGAGGAACCTGTCTGCAAGAAAACATCTGAAACAACTACATCAACACAATCAATGAAAGAACAATCCTTATATAAAGCAGTTGTAGGAATAGGAGAAGTGTTAAAAATAGAAAATTCCACAGTTTGTCCCAAAACAGTCATTGATAATTTTCCATTCTTAACATCTATCAAAGTGTTGGTAGTCGCCATAAAAGGCCTACCCAGCAGGATGGTGTGTGCAGATGGTGAAGAATTACCTACTTCCATGTCAAGAACAATGAAATCCACAGGAACTATCAAACCACCAACTTTAACTAACACATCTTCTATAACCCCTTTCGGGAATCTAAGAGATCTATCAGCTAATTGCAACACCATTTTTGTTGGCTTAAGTTCCCCTAATTCTAAGTCAAGGTACACAGAGTAAGGCATTAAATTTACACTGGCTCCCAAGTCACACATGCCATCAGTACCCTTTCCATTCCCCATAGTAATTTGAATAATAAAACTTCCAGGATCCTTTAGCTGAGGAGGTAGTTTATGCTGCAAAACAGCACTAGCTACCTCAGAAACTATCACCTTTTCATTCGGCTCATACATCTTTTTCTTGGTATTCAGTTCTTTGAAGAATTTAGCATAAGCCGGCATGTTCTTAATTGCTTCAAGTAAGGGTAAGTTGATACTTATCTTAGACAGCATGTTGAAGATATCTGAAAATTGCTTATCTTTTTTATCATCCTTCAACCTGCTGGGGAATGGTATAGGTGGCCAGTATGGATTGCTTGCCTTGTGCAAATATGCTGTAGGGGACTTCTCCATTGATCTTTCTTCAACACCTTTATTCTCCAGTTCTCCTTCCTTTTTATTCTCTTGCTCACCTGCATTCACAAAATTATTTTCAACATTGTTATTAATTACCTTGCCACTCCTAAGAACAGTCATTGCTTGTGCCTGCTCAGGTTGACTTGGGAACTTCCCCTTTTGTTGAATCTGCATCTGTTGAGCAAGTTGCCCCACTTGGGTCTCCACCTTCTTAAAAGATGCTTCCAAGGAATCCAGCCTCTTGTTGTTCATCTCCTGATTTTTAGCACTTACTTGGATAAAAGCCTGTAAACTTTCCTCCAAACTCTCTCTCTTAGGCTGACCTTGATTTGAGGATTGGCCCTGTTATTGGTTCTGTCTCTGGAGCAAATGGAAAGGCTATTGAGCATTATTTGTTGTCTAGGAAAAATTGGGGTGACTCCTCCAACCAGGATTGTAAGTGTTGGAGTAAGGATCATTCCTGGCTCTTGGTTGAAATCCCCCCATAGTATTAACTTGCTCAGCTTCATTCCCAAAAGATTCATATGCAGAGGGGCATATATTTGCTCCATGCCCAAATGTCCCACAGATTCCATACACTTCTTGAGTAGATGAAGAAATATTGTTCTTCATGTTTAGCATCTAAACCTGCCTTGTCAACTCAGCTATTTGACTAACCATTTCAGTATTGGCTTCCAATTGATTCACCCCTTTACTTCTTCCCCTTACACTCTTTTGTTGAGAATTAGCTCCCAACATCTCAAAGATCTCATAAGTCTCATCAGCTGTCTTTTCTCCCATGGCTCCCCCAGCTGCATTATCAACAGTGTTCTGAAATTGCTGGGTTAGACCATCATAGAAAAACTGATTAAGGAGTTGAAGTGGGTAGTGATGATGCTGACACTGGATCAATAGCATCTTGAATCTGTCCCAAGCCTCATGAAATGGCTCTCCTTCAAATTGAGAGAATGTAGCAATCTTCCCTCTCAACTCAGCTGTCTTTTGGTGTGAATAGAACTTGCCCATGAACTTGTTATAAACTTGCTCCCAAGTTGTCAGTGAATTTTCAGGCAACATCATGAGCCAGCTCTTTGCCCTATCCTTCAAAGTATATGGGAAACACCTCATCCTCAACTGATCCTCTGTTAATCCTCCCAATGGAAAAGTGTTGAGGGTGGAGTAGAAATCCCTAATAAAGTTCAAAGGATCTTCATTTGGAACTCCATAGAACGATGGCAGCAAGTTGTAGTGAATGTTCTTCAACTCATAGTTCCTTGCTGCATCTGTCAACCTTATACAAGATGTAGAGGTCCCAATGACAGGTCTAGCAAAATCTCTCATGGTTCTTTGTCTTTCTTCAGCCATTTTAACTGATTGTGTAGAATCTGACTCAAATTCAGAAGTGTCCTCCTCTGTATCAAATCCGGTGTAGAGCTCAAACTCTTCTCTACTCCTTTTCACTCTCTGAATTTCTGGAATGAATGGATGTAGCTCTCCTTCGAGTGATCTCCTGCCTTGCATAAACAAAAATTTCTAGAAAAAGAAATATCAAAAGCAAAAGACAAATAAAATAAAATGAAAACAATGAAAAATAATCTAAAATTTTTTTAAATTTTTTTTAAAAATAAACAATTACGCCAATTAGCCTCCCCGGCAGCGGCGCCAAAAACTTGTTGCACTCGAATTAACTCTACCACAAAGCGTCACTCGCAAGTATATGAGGTAGCTGCAGCAAAGGTGATCGCCCCAAGGTCGTCTCACAAGGAAGCTAAAGTGGCTGATTGATTATCAGATTAAAAGTAACGAGTAATGAATAAATTTAAATTGCTAACTAATGAAAAAGTTTAATTGAAGTTTAAAACAATAAAAGTAAACAAGAGCTGATGTTTTGATTCACTTGATAAAAGGGTCTAGGGTTTGCACTTCTCTACTACTGATATGTATGAACGGTTATTCCACTGAACTAATTTAATTTCAAAGATTAAATCTCAAACAACTTAATTAATTGAGTCAAGGAAATAAGCTCTCGCATTCAAACCTCTTACAACTAATCTTGTTTTAATTGAAACAATCTTTTTAATAGGTTATATCTCTAATTCACCTAAGTTCTTAATTGAATTGTTCCAGCATTAGACTTCATCTCTCAATCCATCATCTAATACCCTAAACACACAATTGGTGGCCAATCAATTATATGTTAACAATATTTCATTCAATCAAGGCGAAAGAAATTATTAGCTAAGAGAATAACCAATTCATACAATCATAGCAGATCCACACAAACCCTAGACTAGATCAAATTAGTTCATAATGCAATCAAACATATTCATCTCATTAATGTTCAAAGAAATCAAAATAGACATGATAATATCCATTCAATGAAAATAAAGAGAATAAGTTCAAGAACAAAACCAAGTTACAACTCCTTGAAGCTTTTGAAGAATCTCTTATTCAAATCTTGCAAGAAGGATATAACAATGGCATGAACAATCTAATCTAGCTAGTTTTAATCCAAAATGAAATCAAAATCAAGAAAACAAAGTGTTAAAACCCTAACTTCACTCTTAACGGCTGAAACCTGTCTCAAAAACTCAACAACAGTCTTTAAACCCTAGCTCTCCTTTCCTTTTATACGAATGTCCGCTTTAAAAAATTTGCTGCGTGTTTAGATCATGAGGGACACGGCCAAGTCAGAAGTGACTTGGCCGTGTGAGTGTTCTTTGGAGGGACACAGCCAGGTGACTTGGCCGTGTCCCTTGCCTGTGTCCATCACTGCTTGCCTCTCTTCTATTTCTTCTTTGTTGAGTGACACGGCCAAGTCAGAGGTGACTTGGCCGTGTTGCACCATTTTGGAGGGACACGGCCACAAGACTTGGCCGTGTCCCTTGCTTGTGTTTGCCTCTGTGAGCTTTAGTCTTCTTTGCCTTTGGAATTGGTGAGACACGGCCAAGTCAGAGTGACTTGGCCGTGTTGGAGTATTTTTGGAGGGACACGGCCACTGACTTGGCCGTGTCCCTTGCATGTGTCTGCTTCTGTGAGTTGCTTTCTTCTTTAATTTGATATGGGACACGGCCAGTGACTTAGCCGTGTCCTCTGCCTATGTCAGCCACTGCCACTTTCTCCTTCAAATTTGCTTCCTTGCCTTTTTAACCTAACACAAAACTCAAAACAAATCTAAACAAGAAGTCAATAGACAATAACCAACACAACATAAACACAATACTAAAGACTACATCAAAAACGACATAAACATTGAAATAAACTAAAACTACCAAAATTAATGAAAACACCAAACAAACCGATTAAAACTAACAAAATACCTAAATAAAAAAATAATTATCATAATAAACAAGATATAAAACTATAACAAAAACTAATAAAACACCAACTTTCCAAACCTAGTAGGAGCTTAGGGATTCCTTAGGAATCGAGTCATCCAACCCTTATATTTTCTTCTTGGCCCATCTGGGTGATGACTCCTATTCTTTAGGCTTAGGCCCATATTCTCTAAGACCCAGAGTCTAACAGTGCCAAAGTTACAAAAATCATTCCACTGAGTGGGGGTAAAAATCCCCACTCACACTAATATTATCGAATTCAACAATGATTATTAGGGTGGAAAATTTTAGTGTCTATACCCAATAACTTGTTGAGGTTCCACTAGCTTTGAATTTTTACAAACTTAGCTCTAACTTGGTGTTTTCACAAGAACACACCAAACTTCTATAATGGTTTAAGTATTCCTCACAACCCAACATGAGTTTTACCGAGGCTCACTCTAAAACCTACTATTCAAAGCTCATACTAAACTTTTACAATGGTGTTTAATGCTCACACCCAACACTTAAAAATAATAAATATAAATTTTGATACAAAGAAATAAAAATTGTTTATCTTAGCTATAAAATACTTAAACTTCTCAAATCATATCAAATAATAAAGTTTATAAGGTATTTATAGCCTTTAGGCCTTCAAAGAGCCGTTCGAAAAGTAAATTGGCGGGTGCCAGCATTTTTAGTTAATGTCTCCACTTTAATCATTATTCAAATCAA
Source organism: Garcia nutans (assembly GCA_947685225.1). Taxonomy (NCBI): domain Eukaryota; kingdom Viridiplantae; phylum Streptophyta; class Magnoliopsida; order Malpighiales; family Euphorbiaceae; genus Garcia; species Garcia nutans. The sequence goes on from CANTUV010000005.1 coordinate 22,510,709, forward strand.
TTTCATGATCGAACCACCCTTGATCTAGTCAGACTAGGGCTTGGTATGGTCAGATTTAAATTGATCCGGTCATAAACTCTGATTTTTGTTGGACACTCCTCTAACGGCTAGTACATGTGGTATCCAATAATTGATCTGACAAATAAAGGTTATAATATTTGAATCCTGTTACATAAGTCTGGTCAGAATATCATCTTGTCTAGTTGGACTGTGAGTGGTATGCTAAAAATTTAGTTAGGACACTAAGTATGATCTCTAATGGAAGTTTTGGACATTTTCTTCAGGGCCTGGTCTAGTTATACCATTTGTGGCATGGTTGGACTTTCGCATCCTACTATGAATTTGGGAATACTATTGGCCATGATATCTATGGGATGAAATTTAAGAAAACCATAATAAAAGCATAGTCGAACTTATTGATGGTCTAAGCAGGAACTCCTAGTCCGATGAAATTTTGAGATTACTTTTGGCCATGATCTTTTCTGTGTAAATTATTTTGAGAGTTTAGCCTTTGGTATGGTCAATCTTATTCATGGTTCGATCAAGATATGCCCAATTTCTCCAAAAATTAAGTTCCTACAAAATCTAACTTAGTACAAACATTAGTGCTATTCCATTTGATTGCCTAAGATCAAAATAGAGTTTATTAAAAAAAGAATTTAGCTAACAATCTCCCCATTTTTTACTTTGGCAATAAAATTGGATTGGTTTTAAAAATTCTTAAAATTTTAATGTTCAAAGACTATACTCCTCCTTAATATATGCTTTCCTTTAACAATTAATTCATTATTTGTGTCATAATTTAATTTCAATTATCTCCCTCTTTGTCATTGTAACACCTCCTTAACACATCCTAAAATTGTGATCAATTTAAGTTAGCTTACTCCACCTTTGTCAAGATAGTAAGTTATTTAATTATACAAATTCATTTCAATTCATCTCCCCCCTTTGACAAAGGCAAAAGCAAATAAAAGACAATTACAAAGAAGCTAAATTTTATAGAAAAATGCATGTAAAATGAAATGAATTGTGTGATCTATTACAATTAAGAGACACAAAATGTATTGAGATCACACAAGAAAAAATAAAAGAAAGAAATCAAGGGAGATCATCATCATCATCTTCATCACCATTCCCTTCTTCTTCTTCTTCTTCTTCTTCTTCTTCTTCTTCTTCTGCTTCTTCTTCCTCTTCACGTTCTAGTTTCTACCCTTTAAGCAGAGATTTTCACTCCCACTCCTAGTGGAATGGTTCTTGCAACTTCGGCAATGTTAGGCTCCAGGCCTTAGAGAAAACGGATCTAAACCTGGAGAATTTAGAGTCGCCACACAGATGGGCCAGGAAATAAATAGAAAGGGGTAGATGACTCGATTCTTAAGGAATTCCCAACCCCCTACTTGGGTTCAAAAAGTTGGGTATGTATGGGGAGTGTGAGAATGACCCAGCACCCCCATAATGCCCGGTTCATTGGAACCAGCCCCCTTTTAGTCTAAATATCATTAAATTCTTTATTATTATCATATTATCCATATTACATGTAATCATAATAAATAAATATTCATTATTCTAAAATTAAACAATCAAATAAAATTGGCTCCCTTACTAGATGAAAACATGCCCTTACAATGTCTAATGTCCAAAATAAAAGTAAATAAAATAGGACACCCACCTATTGGTGGAAACCTGTCCCTTACAATTATCACCAAATACAAATAAGATAAAAGAAAATGAAAAAAAAGGCACCTATAATGTGGAAACATGCCTTTTACATCATCCTGCAAATCCAAAATAATAATAAGAAAATATAATTTAACCATCATATAAAATAATTAATTCAAATACTAATTATCATCAAAACATAAAATTTAATTAATTTAGGGTTTGGTATCTGGTTTAAGTTTAAAATATGAAAATTAGGGTGAAATACACAACTTAGGGTTTTAGAAATTAAACTAAGAATTAAGCATGTAAACTAGGGTATAGATATGTAAATCAGGGTTTCATAATTTAAACTAAGCAAATTAGGGTTTTAGATAAAAAAAATGCACAATTAGGGTTTTGGAAATTAAATTAGGGTTTTGGAAATCAAATTAGGATTTTAGATTTTTATCAATTTCAAATATGAACTTATAGCCTACTATAAATAGAAATTATAAATTTTGTCTATAATTTGATAACACAGTGGACAAAGCATTGATACATAACAATCAATCCATTTATAATTTGTTGACACAATAAATGATATATTTAAACTTAATCAATGAATTTAATCTAATTGGTAAATAAAAATTACACCTGCATTGTTTGCTCCTCCAAGTAAGTTTACTGAACCTGATCTTTCTTGCACATTCATTTGCTGGACAGCCCAGATCAAGTGAAGTCCTTGGTCAGTGTCTAAACAATTGTCAGGTTGTTTAGCTTGGTTACTGTCTCCTTTTCTCTTTGATTTATCTCTGTCTCTATTTATCTTTTTTAATTATTATGCTTGAATCAATCATCCTCCCCTTTAATTATTGATTCTCGCTCCTGTGTCACTCTATTTGTTTTTCTTTAGCTCCTCCTCCCTTTTTCTGTTTGTTTAATAAGCTATTTATAAGCCAAATTAGGGAAAATCGGTGCTGAACAGTCCTAAACCATTCATGAAAAGCCCTAGCCAATCCTCAGTCCCATTAGAATTGGAATGGTTTGAAATAGGGCCAACTAGCTTCCCTAATTCGACATGAGCTTTGGCCCATGTCGAATTGGTTCTCTAATTTGACATGGTCTTTGGTCTTTGGGTCAAACCAAGTTTGTTTGGGTCAAAATGAGTTAGTTTGGCTATTTCTAAGTTGGTCCATCTTTGGTTTGGACTTTTAAAGTTAAACTAGACTTAATTTAAGCTTTTTAAAATTTAGCAAGACTAGCTTTGTGCCTCTAAAATTGTACCAGACTGGGTTTAAGCTTCTTAGACATGACCTAACCTTTTTTAATTGGGACTGAACTTATTGGGGCCAAAATTAAGGTTTTACAGTTTTACACCCTTCTTGAATGATCTGAGAGTTCAGCAGAAGAGAGTGAAAAGCAACAATACAGCTTTTGAATTTTACAGCAAGTATCTGCAAAAGAAAACATAGAGACAAACACACAAAAATCTAAAGGATGGATACCCTTTAGTGAGGAACCATTGAGTATCGACATTCGACTGTTGGGAAGCTCTAATATCTCAAAAGGCTATTGGGAAACTCTAATATCCCAATGAAAACCACCAAGCGACTCTAATATCTTGGTAAATTAAAATTGTCATCAAGTGACTCTAGTATATTGATGAAACAAAAACCATCGGCCGATTCTAGTATCTCGATGAAACTACCAAGCGACTATAATATCTTGGTAAAACAACAACCATCAAGCAACTCGAATATCTCAATGAAACCACCAAGCGACTCTAATATCTTAGTTAATCAAAATAATCATTAGGCAATTATAATATCCCTATGAAAACCATCAAGGGACTCTAATATCTTGACGAAACAACAACCATTGAGCAACTCTAATATCTCAATGAAACCACCAAGCAACTCTAATATCTTTGCAAATCAAAAATAAATACATGACAACGATTATTGAAAAGGAGTGGCATGCCGCAACATGACTCATCAAAGGCAATTTTAATATCTTGATAGGATAGTGAGGGACTCTAAATCTCACTAAGAACAAACCTGGATATTTCAATAGATCAAGAAAAACCTTATGCCTTTGTAGAAATGGATCTTTATCTTGAATTTTATTTCTGAATGCTTCAACAAATCCAAAAAAATGTTTAACTTTATAGATTAGATCTCGATTCCTAGGGATGGACCTTTGCCTTTATTGATTTCAGCTCTTCTAGCTTGATTGATCTTCTGACATTTGAGGGTTCTGGCTTTCTTCTATCCACTTGTTCCATTTTTTTATGGATTCTGTTTTGCACAAAATTTGGCTATTTAGCCCTTTAGCCCTCATATTCTCACTTTGCTCCCTGTATAGCAAAACATTGAAAGAGAGTCTGGAAATATTTTATTCATACATAAAATCAAAAATTGAAAGGAGAAGCTTTGCCCCCTGTGTAGGCTCAAACTGATGATTTTGTGCCCATTAGGCTTCAACTGATACTTTTATCTTATTTTTTACATAAGCATACGCCTCCTTTTTTCAAAGTGATTGGATATTTCTCAAGCAATGGGCCTTTCATGCCCTCTAATTCCATGTCTGCTTCTGATTATATACTTCAAAAGTATTGTTTGTTTAAAGAATAGACAACAAAAATGCAATATGACATGCTCATGTATGCATGTATGCATGATATGCATGAATGATACTTATAGTGATTATATTGACTCACAGACTGAGATGATAGGTCGAAGCACTCCCATTGGCACCTTCAAGATATTCATGTAGGCCTTGCATTGCATCATCAGGACATGTCACATCCATAACTTCATCTTTAAGATATAAAAATGAATAAGCAGTGGGGGCTCGAGTAGGATGATCAAAGATATAGGAGATGTCCATTTTAACCTGTGATTTAGCACACTAGTTGGTAGCTTCTTCATAACCTTGCAAACTAGCCTTCCTTCGCCCAATGTGTCCATTAAAGTTCTAGTGCAACATACTTCCCCAACCTTGAAGGCTCATATGATAAGAAAACTTCTCTTTTTTTTGTTTTTTTTAACTTAATTTATTTTGAAATCAGTAGTTGGTTTTGTCAAATTAGAGTCAATATACCTCAGGACTTTGTCTTCCAAATTAACACATCTATAACATCATAACCCTAGTTACCGTATTAAATTTAGGAATTATTTCCACTTTAGTAAGAGTTGTTGCACTTCAGATAGGCACATACACATTACTTGACCAAAGGTTTCATTAGGTTTAAATATTATCAATCTCACATGCATGCTTATTCAAACAATCCCCACAAATAGGCTTTACCTACCAACAGAGATCAACAGGTCTTTAATAGGCTTGAAATGGGGTCTATAAGGTATATGTTAAGCAAAGGTCATTTTTAAACTGGAGCTGACGCAATACGAATGATGACAAACCTTCACACTACAAACTTTCTATTGGAACCATTTATTGTTGTTGGAAATACTCTTAAACTATGGGCATTATTTCCATCTCTTAGGCGTCTTATTATCTTGCTTCATGAAAAGATAGAGCTTGAATGTTCTTCTATCTTATGGGTAGAAATCTGGATCTAATATGACTAGAACAAACCTATTCTTTTTCTTTTCCTTTTGCAAAAACTCAGGATCCTTTTTTTTTTTTTGCTATTTAGGCTCTCTCTATTTTTTTTGGAAATGGCATTTCATCATTGCGCTTTTTTCCTCTTTTTGGAATATTAAATCTAGGGCTTTCAAGATTGAAGCTATGTTGGATGAAATATTATCTTTCGCCTATTTCTCTAGTTTAGCTGAGTCCCTAGTTGAGCTGGACCAATTCAAATCAAGTTCTTTTCGCAGGCTGAGTGGAAGTCTTTCATTGTTTTAGGTAAAAAGAACTCTGTTAACTTTTTGAAATGCCCTTTTGGGTTTTCAACCTAGTGAGCTACTTCTTTTCTTATTTTTTTCTTGATTTTTGTTTGGGGTCTTAATTCTAAGAAAGTCATCTTGTTCATATTATCCTATGCTTTTGACTATGGAGGAGTAGTGTGGGTCTGCTTCAATGAGGATGAATCCTTTGTCATTTTCAAATGGAGCAGTTTAGAGACATCAGATTCGATTTAGTTAAACTCTAATTTCCTTCTTAGTCTTGATTGAGCATCCCTTTCCTTTTATCTTTTTGCCCGCTTTAGTTACTTATTGGACATCAAACTTGTCATAAGTGTCATATCAACTCAGGGTAGGTTATCAAGGTTTACAAGCCAATAAAAAAGCAAGCTAAAATCTTATGAAGGCACAAAAAGAAAACTAGGGATTGATATTAACAGGGTGGATACTAGTTGTTGGCTCACCAAACAATACCTAGATCATCTCTCTCTTAAATAAGCAGAGTTTCATTTCGCCTTGAAAGTTCATCAAATTATGTTCTAAGATCGACTAGTCATAGAAAATTATGTAGGAGCTCTCTCTAAGTAAGCATACATAGCTAATACTATAGAACAATTCCCTTTCCTAGTAAGGTCATCTGAATCATGATGCATATATACACTAATTTATGAATATCAAGCTAGATTCGTCATTAGTTGAGTACCAGAATGTCAAAAAGTAATTTATTCAAGCAATTTTAATTTGAAAAACACAACTGTTCCAATGAAATACCAAAGAAAACAAAATAAAATGAGCGGCACTCAAGCCAAGGGATGTTTGTTAAGTTGGAGTCCAAGATGCTTTATCTATGTGGGCATGTCAGGGGCGAGGATAATTCCATCATCAATAAGATTTTGTATTTCATGCCTCAAACATATACATTAATCTGTGTCATGACCTAGTGCCTGATGTAAATGGCAATAACGTTGAGTGTTGAGCGTAGGTGTGAGCGAGGATTTTTGCCCCCACTCCCATGTGGAATGGTTCTTATGACTTCGGCACTGTTAGGCTCAGGGCCTTAGAGAACACAGGCCTAAGCCCAGAGAAAATGGAATCGCTAGCTGAACGGGCTGGGAAAAAAGAAAAGGGTGGATGACTCGATTCCTAAGGAATCCCTAATCCTCTAATGGGTTCAAAAAGTTGAGTACGTGTGAGAAAGGTGAGAATGACCCCACAACGCCGGGTTCATTGGAACCGGCCTCCTTTTCAGGTCTCAATATTATAAAATTCTTAATTAATACAATATTATTCATACTACATGCAATCATAAGAATAATTATTACTTTATTAAAATAAGAACAATGTCCAAAAAAACAAACAAATAGATCCGTGGATAGAAACATACCTTTACAATGTCCAATGTCTAAAAACAATTAAATAATATTAAACCTAACTAATGAGGTACCCACAATGTGGAAACATATCTCTTACATTCTTCAATATTAAAGTAGACTAATAAAAAACATTCAACCATTCATTATAAATAAAATAAAAGTAAATCATCCATTATAAATCAAAATAAAATAAGTCATGCATCAAAACATGCAATAAGTGAACATATATTAATAATCGAGGCTGTATGCAAATATCATGTTAAATAATAAATGTAAAAACCAGGGTTTTAGCATGCAAGTTAGGGTTTTAAATACTCAAATTAGGGTTTTAATGTGAAATTAGGATTTTAATTAAAAGCAAAATTTGGCCGTACTAGTTAAGGTTTAAAATCATATAGCTAATATTCAATTAAGTTCATGTCGCTCACTGTGTAAGAGATGCAATATTGTTTGTTAATTGAACTATGCAATGAATTAATCAATGAAAGTAAATAATTGAGTTGGATTGATTAAAGAAGATTAAACATGTGTTTATTGGCTCTACCAATTTGATATGTTGAAACAAGCCTGTTGTTGCCACTACCTGGATCAAATGGACTTTGGTAGGAGGTTTAATGATCCGTAGATCAACCTATGCTACTACGTCTCTTGTTTGACGGATCACTAGACTCTTTAATTGATAAGCTCTTCATTATTTTTATTTTTTTAGAATTCCCTTCTCTTTACTGCCGGTTCTTTTAATCAAAAGTTGTCATCCCTTGCTATTTGATACCCCCCGTCCCCCCTTTAACTTATTAATCACCTATTTATGGGAAATCAACTAGGTCAAAATATATTCCAGACTGAGACCAAGTTTAATTGGATCAATCTCATAAAATTGTATCCATGTTGAATCAAATTAATTCGATATGGACCAGAATTAAGAGTCCAGATTCAATACATAATGGTCCATATCAAATTCGTAGCCAGCCAAATCGATATGCACCCAAATCCATATCAAATTGGTTGACCACCAATTCAATATGGACTTCCTTCCATATTGATTTGGTGCTACCAAATGGTCCATATCGAATCTTGGGTCATGTAGAATTCGTATGTCCAATTAGCCTTGGCTCATGTCGAATTAATTCTAAACTAATTCTACGTGAGCCTTAGCTCAAGTTTAATTCATATGCCCAATTAGACATGAGCCTTAGATCATGTAGAATTCACATGCCCTATTAGACATGAGCCTTAGCTAATGTAGAATTCGCATGGCTAATTAGACATGAGCCTTAGCTCATGTAGAATTCGCATGCCTAATTAGACATGAGCATGGCTCATGTAGAATTCCCATGCCTAATTAGACATGAGCATGGCTCATGTAGAATTTATGTAATATCCCAAACTATACCCTAAAATTTTTGGAATGATTATTGTTGAAATTAGATTAAATGATATAAGGTATAAATTTTTAAGTGGGAAGATAAAAGATGAGAAGAGAAGTGTGTATATGTTGTATATATAGAGATATATACAACATATACAAGTCAATTAATGAATTGGTGAAAAGAAATATTTAATTTTAATTAAATTAATTGAAATGGAAATTGAGTTAAGTGGAAATGGATATTTATATATTATATTATTAAAATTGCTTGGTTGAGATTTAAAGAGAAGATTGAGTGGTTAAGAGTGGTTATTATGTTGACTTTGCTCTTCTTTCTTCATCTTCTTCTTCTTCTTTCCTTGTTTGGCCGACTATCACCATAGCAAGAGAGGAAAGAGAGATTTTTCTCATCCAAACTCAAGATTGAAGGGTGTTTCAAGTGATCAAGTTGGAATTCTAAGGGTTTTCATCGCTTTTGGTAAGTTTTCCACTTGATTCCTTGGTTTTCTTATAACTTTGTGTTTTGAGTTTGGTGTTTGATTGTTGATGGTATGTGTATATTTGATTTTGGTATAATTGAGAGTATTTGATCTTATTGGTGTTGATTTTTGGATTGGTTTGAAGGAAAGGTTAAGTTTGGTGTTGGAAGAGCAATTGTTGTGTTTTGTGTATGTGATGGTTGTGATTTGTGTTTGATGTATGTATTGAGTTATTTTGGTGTTTTTGCAAGTTATTATGGTTTATTGATGTGTTTGGTTAAGTTTGTTTGGAATGGAAGATGGTGAAAGAAAGAGGTTTGTTGGATGTGGTGTTGTTGCCGGAATCAAGATTTTTGGCCTGACAGCCCATGAACGCGACCAAGTCTTTGGGCGTGCCAATGGTTATGTTTTCTAGATGGTTGACATGACTAGTGACATGTCCATATCACTGAGCATATCACAGCTTTTGTGTTGGAGTAGTATTGACACAGCCAGTGACACACCCATGTCACTGAGCGTGTCATAGCTACTGTGATGTTGGTGGATTGACACGGCCAGTGACACACCCATGTCACTGAGCGTGTCATAGCTACTGTGTTGAGGGAGGATTAACATGCCCAGTGACACGCCCATGTCACTGAGCGTGTCAAAGCTTCTGTGTTGTGAGTTTAGGGCATGGTCAGGGACACGCCCGTGTTATTGAGCATGTCATGTGTATAGTTTGCCCTAATTAGTTCTTATCCATATTATCCCATGTGTATCTCTAAGTAAGTGTGCATCATCCCTTTTGGATTAGGTTTTGAAGAGATTGAGTTGTCCTAATCCAAGTGTTGAAGGATTCTTGGAAGAGGAGTTTGGTGTTGTGTGAGTTGCTCTTGCGGTAAGTACAAACCTTACATTATTGCATACATTTACATGATCTTGGGACTTAACACATTTAGTTGTAAATGTGTTAAGTAATCTATTAAATTGTTGATACATTTGAGTAATGCTATGATTTGCATAATGTGAAAGATATGATGATTATTCAAATTATATGTACAATGCAATTGGTTATGTATACTCTAATGATGAGATGTGAGCCATTGTTATTGGCTATAATGATGCAAATGAAATAATGAATGAATTGTGTGCCTAATGTGTTATTCAATTTTTAGAGTTTTGTTGTTGGTGGCATGCCTAATAGTAACAATCCCTTGAAGCTGGGTTGGGCTTGATCCTTGAAGCAAAGTTGGGTTGATGTTTAGCATGCTTAACTCCCCTTGAAGCTTGGTTGGGTCTAGTCCTTGAAGACTAGTTGGAATGTTACAAACCCTTGAAGCTGGGTTGGGTTTGGTCCTTGAAGCTAAGTTGGGTTGATGCCTAGCATGCTTCGCTCCCCTTGAAGCTTGGTTGGGCCTAATCCTTGAAGCCTAGTTGGGATGATAAATGTGAAAATTGAACCAAAACATTAACTCTGAAAGTTGAATGGCATATTAGTTTCTTTTGGGCCCATGCTTGTCTTTGTTTAAATGTGAACCATGAATGGTGAAACAAATGAATAAAAAAATTGAATGTAAGGTTTTGAAATATGATATCCTTATGTGAATTATTTATAATATTTGAATGTATGACATTGGCATTACATTAAAGTATATTGTTATTGTGGTTTGTACCACTAAGCCTATGGCTTAGCGCGATTGTGGTTCATCACGCAGGTGACAGGGTAGAACTGGAGAGTTCAGCTAGACCGAGTTGAGTCTAGACTTTGAAGCGTTGATTGTGGTCTTAAAGATTAGAGACGAACTGCCAAACATGTATAAACTTCATATTTTATAAACATTGATATTTATGTGTATATATATATGCATATACTACTATATTTTCCACTGCTTAATAAATAAATGTTTTATCTATTATGTTCTATAATATATCTGAAATGTTTTAAGTCTTTCATATTATTGAAATTATGAAGAAAGATTGGTTTGTTTAATATGAATCGTGACACTCCTGTATCTGGTATACGTATATTACAGATGTGGTTGTATGTAGTTTGCGTATATGGGGTATAGGGGTGTTACAACTGTTTTGGTATTAGAGCCTAGGTTTGAAATTCTCAACCTAGGTGATTTGTAAGAAAAAAAAAGAAAATTTTGATTTTAAAATATTGTTTTTAAATAAGATACAAGCTTTGGCACTGGCAGTCTCTGATCTTTGATGAGGTATATCCTGCTGTGTTTGTAGATATAGGTAGTGATGGCCTCTCAGTCACGTCAGTCCATAGAAGGTAGTGCTGAGAGTGTAGCTCCTGAAGAGGGCAGAAATGGAGCTAGGGTTGAGAGAGCTGGAGAGGCACCTGCTCCTATGCCAGAGAGATTAGCTGCTGATGAGATTTCACCAATTTGGTTATGACATTTGATAGAATTGTTCAGGCAAGCTTCGGAGCAGCAGCGGCCACCGCCACCACAGCCACAATTGCCGGTGAGGCATTATGATAAATTGAGGAAATTTGGGGCTGAGGATTTCTTTGGTACTACAGATCCTGCAGTAGCTGAGCAGTGGTTGGATAGAGTGCAGAGAATCTTTATTCAGCTGTAGGCTACTTCTGAAGAGAAATTTAATTATGCTAGATCACTTATGCAGAAAGATGCTTATGGTTGGTGGAAGACGGTTCCCCATGCCATGGATGATCCTCCGACCTTATCTTATAGTGATTTCCTGCGGGAATTTGAGCAGAAATATACTCTAAGGGAGTATAAGGATGTCTAGAAGATGGAATTTCTGAATCTGAGGCAAGAGAATCAGACAGTGACAGAGTATGAGATAGAGTATAACCGGTTGAGTCACTATGCCAGTGGGATTATTTTAGATGAGATTGACTGGTGCAGGAGATTTGAGGAGGGATTGAGGCCCTCTATTATGTGTATTATTGTTGGTTCTCGGTATCAAGATTTTTCTCAATTGGTTACAGTAGCTAGAAGTGTTGAGAGAGCATAAGGTATTGCAGTAGCTGCTACTGAGGAGGAGGCTAGAGTTAGGAGACCCCAGTTTGCAGCAGGGTCTTCATCTATGAAGAGAGGCTGAGGAAGTTTTGTTCGAGGATCAGTAGGAGCCACAGGTAGTCTAGTAGGTCAGTTCAGTATCAGAGGTAGAGATCGAGACCTACAGTTTCTGTAGCGAGTGCTCCAACTCCAGTGGTTCAGAGATCTATTTTTCCTACATGTGTCCATTATGGTAGGGCACATGGGGTGCTTGTTGGAAGACGGGTGGATCAGGAGTATGTTTTAGATGTGGGTCACCAGCTCATTTCATCAAAGATTGCCCTGAGCTATAGGAGGATAGACAGACTGATACTGCAGGTTCTTGACCTAGTGTTAGCAGAGGAGGTCGAGGGGGCAGAGGTTTCAGTGGAGGTGGTTGACCTGGGATCAGTCAGAGAGGAGGCTCTACATTCGGAGGCAGTAGGCCAGATGAGGCTGGGTCATCTCAGTGAGTGTATGTGATGCAGAGGCAACTGGATGCTTCAGTAGTTATTGCGGGTACATTTTCTTTATTTGGCATTTTAGTTCTTGCTCTTATTAATCCAGGATCTACTCATTCATACATTAGTGCATCTATCTTGCCTATGTCTGAATTGCATTCTGAGTCCCTAGGATTTGATGTCTTGGTGACAAATCCTTTAGGGCATAGTGTGATAGTTAGCAAGGTGCATCGTGATAGTTTAGTTGTGGTGCAAGATGAGGAGTTTTTGGGTGATTTTATTGAAATGCCTTTTAAGGAGTATGATTTGATCTTGGGCATGGATTGGTTGTCTAAGCATGGAGCTGTGGTAGACTTTTAGAAGAAGTGTGTTACCCTGAGAACCAATGATGGTAGAAGTGTGATGGTATCTAGTGAGCAGAGACAACTTGCATCCTTGTTTGTTTCAACTGTTGCAGCTAGGAAGTTGATTAGAAAAGGGTGTGATGCTTATCTTCTCATGTTGTGGATACCAGAATAGTGGGTTACCAACTTGATAGTATACCCATAGTTGCGGAATTTCCAGATGTTTTTCCTAAGGAGTTGCCAGGGATACACCCTGAGAGAGAGGTTGAGTTTGGTATCGATTTGTTGCTTGGTACCACTCCCATCTCTATTACTCCTTATCGAATGGCACCTACTGAGTTGAGAGAGTTAAAGGTGCAGTTGCAGGAGTTGTTGGATAAAAGGTTTGTTCGCCCTAGTGTGTCTCCGTGGGGAGCGCCTGTTTTGTTTGTAAAGAAGAAGGATGGTACTCTGAGACTGTACATCGATCATAGGCAATTGAATAAAGTGACTATCAAGAATAAGTATTCTTTGCCTATGATAGATGATCTCTTTGATCAATTGAAGGGAGCAGCAGTTTTTTCCAAGATTGATATGAGATCAGGGTACCATCAGTTAAGAGTCAGAGCTGAAGATGTTCCTAAGACAGATTTTCACACAAGGTATGGGCATTATGAGTTTTTGGTGATGCCTTTTGGATTGACGAATGCACCAGTAGCTTTCATGGATTTGATGAATAGGGTGTTTAGACCCTATCTAGATCAGTTTGTGGTGGTCTTTATCGATGATATTTTGGTGTATTCGCATAATAAGGAGGAGTATGACAAGCATTTGCGGATTGTGTTGCAGACTTTGAGAGAGAAGCAATTGTATGCTAAGCTGTCTAAGTGTGAGTTTTGGCTTGATCAAGTAACTTTTCTCAGTCATGTAGTTTCAACAGATGGTATAAGAGTTGATCTGAGTAAAGTTGAGGCCATTTTGAATTGGAGTCCCCCAAAGTCAGTGACTGAAGTTAGAAGTTTTCTGGGTTTGATAGGCTATTATCGATGGTTTGTCAAGGGTTTTTCTTTAATAGCTACTCCACTCACCAGATTACTTAGGAAGGGAGTTAGATTTGTGTGGAAAGATCAGTGTCAAGCAAGCTTTGAGCAGTTGAAGGAGATGTTGACTCAAGCTCTTGTTCTTACCTTGCCTATGGAAGATAAACCATATGTGATTTACAGTGATGCTTCACATAATGGTTTAGGTTGTGTTTTAATGCAGGAGGGTAGAGTCATAGCTTATGCTTCTCTACAGTTGAAGCCGCATGAGTTGAATTACCCGATGCATGATTTGGAATTGGCAGCCATAGTGTTTGCTTTGAAGATTTGGCGACACTACTTGTATGGGGAGAAGTGTTTTATCTATACAGATCACAAGAGTTTGAAATATTTGGGGGGGTTCAAAGAGAGCTGAATCTTCGGCAGAGATGGTGGTTAGAGCTGATTAAAGACTATGACTGTTTGATTGATTATCATCCTGGCAAGGAAAATGTTATAGCAGATGCCTTGAGTCGAAAGTCTTTAGCAGGTTTGACTGCTCATTCGCTCTCGTTGCTTGTTGAGTTGAGAGCGTTGCATGCTAGTTTTGATTCATGTGATGATGGTGCTTTGTTAGCTCAGTTGCAGTTGAGACCGGTGTTGTTGGATCAGATTAAAGAGGCTCAGTTGGCATATGAGAAACTTTAGATAGTTGTGTTAGATTGCAAAAAGGGGGAGAGTCGAGATTTTCTTGTGAGGGATGATGGTAGCCTTTGGTACAAAGATAGATTGTGTGTTCCTGATGATGCAAGATTGAGAAAGATTATTTTAGAGGAAGCACATTAGTCAGTTTTTGCTATGCACCCTGGGAGTACTAAGATGTATCATGATTTGAAGTAACATTATTGGTGGTCAGGTATGAAGAGAGACATAGCGGAGTTTGTATCTAAATGTCTCACTTGTCAGAGAGTGAAGGCTGAGCACTAAGTTCCCACAGGGTTGCTCCAACCTTTATCAGTGCCCGAATGGAAATGGGAGCGAGTAACAATGGATTTTGTGACTGGTTTGCCGTTAACTCAGAGGAAGCATGATGCCATCTGGGTGATTGTTGATCAGTTGACAAAGACAGCTCATTTTATTCCAGTTAGAACGGACTATTCTCTGGAGAAGTTGGCTGACCTGTATATCAGTGAAATAGTGAAGTTGCATGGAGTCCCAATTTCTTTGGTGTCTGATCGAGATCCCCGGTTCACTTCAAGGTTTTGGAAGAGTTTACATGGTGCTTTGGGTTCTCAATTGCACTTTAGCACTGCTTTTCATCCATAGACAGATGGGCAGTCAGAGAGAGTGATACAGATTATAGAGGATATGTTGAGAAGCTATGTCATTGATTTCTCTGGAAGTTGGGACAAATTTTTGCCATTGATGGAATTTACTTACAACAATAGTCATCAATCTAGTATTAGAATGGCACCATTTGAGGCATTGTATGGTAGAAGATGCAGAACACCTCTATGTTGGAATGAAGTTGGAGAAGGCAAATTGGTTGGTCCCGATTTGGTTAAAGAAATGGAAGAGAAAGTGAAGATAATTCCGGATCAGATGAAAGCAGCTTCAGACCGACAGAAATCTAATTCAGATTTGAAGAGGAGAGACATAAAGTTTAATGTTTGAGATAAAGTTTTTCTGAAAGTGTCTCCTTGGAAGAAGATTTTGAGATTTGGTCGAAAAGGGAAGCTGAGTCCTCGTTTTATTGGACCTTATGAGGTATTGGAAAGAGTTGGACCAGTTGCTTATCGACTTGCTTTGCCGCCTGAATTGGATAGAATCCATTATGTCTTTCATGTTTCTATGCTGTGGAGGTACAGATCGGACCCATCTCACGTTCTGTTAGTAGAATCCATCGAGGTGAGTCTATATCTATCTTATGAAGAAGAACCAGTGGTTATTTTGGCACATGGAGTGAAAGAGTTGAGAAATAAGAAAGTACCAATTGTGAAGGTTCTTTGGAAGAATCATACGAAGAAAGAGGCAACTTGGGAGAGTGAGCAAGCGATACGAGACCAGTATCCCCAACTGTTTCAGATTTGAGATCAAGTAATTTCGAGGATGAAATTTATTTTTAGAGGGGGAGAATTGTAATATCCCAAACTATACCCTAAAATTTTTGGAATGATTATTGTTGAAATTGGATTAAATGATATAAGGTACAAATGTTTAAGTGGGAAGATAAAAGATGAGAAGAGAAGTGTGTATATGTTGTATATATAGAGATATATACAACATATACAAGTCAATTAATGAATTGGTGAAAAGAAATATTTAATTTTAATTAAATTAATTGAAATTGAAATTGAGTTAAGTGGAAGTGGATATTTATATATTATATTATTAAAATTGCTTGGTTGAGATTTAAAGAGAAGATTGAGTGGTTAAGAGTGGTTATTATGTTGGCTTTGCTCTTCTTTCTTCATCTTCTTCTTCTTCTTTCCTTGTTTGGCCGACTATCACCATAGCAAGAGAGGAAAGAGAGATTTTGCTCATCCAAACTCAAGATTGAAGGGTGTTTCAAGTGATCAAGTTGGAATTCTAAGGGTTTTCATCACTTTTGGTAAGTTTTCCACTTGATTCCTTGGTTTTCTTTTAACTTTGTTTTTTGAGTTTTGTGTTTGATTATTGATGGTATGTGTATATTTGATTTTGGTGTAATTGAGAGTATTTGATCTTATTGTTGTTGATTTTGGGATTGGTTTAAAGGAAAGGTTAAGTTTGGTGTTGGAAGAGCAAGTGTTGTGTTTTGTGTATGTGATGGTTGTGATTTGTGTTTGATGTATGTATTGAGTTGTTTTGGTGTTTTTGCAAGTTATTATGGTTTATTCATATGTTTGGTTAAGTTTGTTTGGAGTGGAAGATGGTGAAAGAAAGAGGTTTGTTGGATGTGGTGTTGTTGTTGCCGGAATCAAGATTTTTGGTCTGACACGCCCATGAACACGTCCAAGTCTTTGGGCGTGTCAATGGTTCTATTTTCTAGATGGGCGACACGACCAGTGACATGCCCATGTCACTGAGCGTGTCACAGCTTTTGTGTTGGAGTAGTATTGACACGACCAGTGACACACCTATGTCACTGAGCGTGTCATAGCTACTGTGATGTTGGTGGATTGACACGGCCAGTGGCACGCTCATGTCACTGAGCGTATCATAGCTACTGTGTTGAGAGAGGATTAACACGGCCAGTGACATGCCCATGTCACTGAGCATGTCAAAGCTTATGTGTTGTGAGTTTAGGGCAAGGTCAAGGACATACCCGTGTTGTTGAGCATGTCATGTGTAGAGTTTGCCCTAATTGGTTCTTATCCATATTATCTCATGTGTATCTCTAAGTAAGTGTGCATCATCCCTTTTGGATTAGGTTTTGAAGAGATTGAGTTGTCCTAATCCAAGTGTTGAAGGATTCTTGGAAGAGGAGTTTGGTGTTGTGTGAGTTGCTCTTGAGGTAAGTACAAACACTATATTATTGCATACATTTACATGACCTTGGGACTTAACACATTTAGTTGTAAATGTGTTAAGTAATCTATTACATTGTTGATACATTTGAGTAATGCTATGATTTGCATTATGTGAAAGATATGATGATCTTTCAAATTATATGTATAATGCAATTGGTTATGTATACTCTAATGATGAGATGTGAGCCATTGTTGTTGGCTATAATGATGCAAATGAAATAATGAATGAATTGTGTGCCTAATGTGTTATTCAATTTTCAGAGTTTTGTTGTCGGTGGCATGCCTAATAGTAACAATCCCTTGAAGCTGGGTTGGGCTTGATCCTTGAAGCCAAGTTGGGTTGAACTTTAGCATGCTTAACTCCCCTTGAGGCTTGGTTGAGTCTAGTCCTTAAAGCCTAGTTGGGATGTTACAAACCCTTGAAGCTGGGTTGGGTTTGTTCCTTGAAGCCAAGTTGGGTTGATGCCTAGCATGCTTCACTCCCCTTGAAGCTTGGTTGGGCTTAATCCTTGAAGCCTAGTTGGGATGATAAATGTGAAAATTGAACCAAAACATTAACTCTGAAAGTTGAATGGCATATTAGTTTCTTTTTGGCCCATGCTTGTCTTTGTTTAAATGTGAACCATGAATGGTGAAATAAATGAATAATAAAATTTAATGTAAGGTTTTGAAATATGATATCCTTATGTGAATTATTTATAATATTTGAATGTATGACATTGGCATTACATTAAAGCATATTGTTATTTTGGTTTGTACCACTAAACTATGGCATAGCGCGATTGTGGTTCATCATGCAGGTGACAGGGTAGAACTGGAGAGTTCAACTAGACCGAGTTGAGTTTAGACTTTGAAGTGTTGATTGTGGACTTAAATATCAGAGATGAACTGCCAAACATGTATAAACTTCATATTTTGTAAATATTGATATTTATGTATATATATATGTATATACCGCTACTTTTTCCGCTGCTTAATAAATAAATGTTTTATCTATTATATTCTATAATATATCTAAAATGTTTTAAGTCTTTCATATTATTGAAATTATGAAGAAAGATTTGTTTGTTTAATATGAACCGTGACACTCCTGTATCTCGTATACATATATTACAGATGTGGTTGTATGTAGTGTGCGTATATGGGGTATAGGGG
This sequence comes from Garcia nutans, assembly GCA_947685225.1. Classification (NCBI taxonomy): domain Eukaryota; kingdom Viridiplantae; phylum Streptophyta; class Magnoliopsida; order Malpighiales; family Euphorbiaceae; genus Garcia; species Garcia nutans. The sequence continues at coordinate 22,528,909 of CANTUV010000005.1, forward strand.
TGTTACAATTCGAATGGCTAATTAGACATGAGCATATTGGTTTAGCTTATTTAAACTGGGCCAAGTCAGTTTGGGCTCTTAAAATTTGACCGGACCTAATTCAAACTTTTAAAAAAATGGACTGGAACTAATTTTGGCCTTTCAAAATTGGAACGATATATTTTAAAGTTATAAACTAGGTTTAAGCTTTTAAAATTGGACCAAATTTAGCTTGGCCCCCTCCTTAATTAGGATCGTATTAGCTTATGGCCAAAATTAGGGGTCTATAGTTTGCCCTCTGCTTGAGCAATCTGAGACTACAGTAGAAGAGAGCAAAAACCAATATGAATTTAAGCTGATTTTGGATAAGGATCGGCTTCAAGACCCGTGAATTGAATTTGGGGTTCTCACCCCGATACTGGACCTACGTTCTCTATATGAGCTAGGACTTGGGTTCTCTACCCGAGACTGGATTTAGGTTCTCGACCCTAAACTGGATTTGGATTCTCAACTCGAAACTAGATTTGGGTTCTCGACCCGAGACTAAATTTTGGGTTCTTGACCCAAGATTGGATTTGATTTAGGTAGTCGACCCGAGATTGAATTTTGGGTTCTTGACCCAAGACTGGATTTTAGGTTCTTGACCTAAGATTGGATTTGATTTGGGTACTCGACCCAAGATTGAATTTTGGGTTCTCGACCCAAGACTAGATTTGATTTAGGTACTCAATCGGAGATTGAATTTTGGGTTCTTGAACCAAGACTGGATTTTAGGTTCTCGACCCAAAACTAGATTTTGGGTGCTCGACCAAAAATTAGATTTGAGTTCTTGATCCGAAATTGGATTTGGGTGCTTGACTCGAAACTGAATTTGGGTGCTTGACTAGAAACTGGATTTTTAGGTGCTCGACTTGAGACTAGATTGATTTTTGGTACTTGGACCTGGAATTGGATACTTTGACCCAAGACTGGATTTAGATTCTCGACCTAAAACTGGATTTGGGGTGCTCGACCCGAGATTAAATTGGGGTTCTCAACCCTAAACTGGATTTTGGGTGCTCGACTCGAGACTGAATTGGGATTCTCAACCCTAAACTAGATTTTAGGTGCTCGACCCTAGACTAAATTGGGGTTCTCGAGTCAAGCCTGAATTGGGGTTCTCGACCCGAAATTGGATTTTGAATTCTCGAACCAAATCTGGATTTTGGGTTTTCAACCCTATATTGATTTGGATTCTTGATCATAAACTAGATTTGGGTGCTCGACCCAACACTGAATTTTGGTTGCTCGACCCGAGAATATTTTGGGTGCTCGACCCAAAACTGGATTTGGCTGAGCTTTTATCAATCGATAATTTTGGCTTCCTTCTAACCGGCTGTTGCATTCTTTAATGGATTGTGGGTCTTTACCCACCAAAATGGATCTTTATTCATTGGAGATAGGGTCTTTACCCTTAAAACATGGATCTTTTCCATTGGACTTCGTCTTATATTGGTTTCAGTTCTTCTAGCTGGACTGATCTTTTGTCTTTTGCATCTTCATTCTTTTGATATTCTTATTTTCTTCTTGTTTTGTTATTCTTTTTTTGAAAAAAATTCAGCTATTTTTTAGCTTGACCTTATATCATCTCCTTCCATCTCCTTGCCCCCACCGTGGCAAAATATTGAAAGTGAGTTTGAAAATATTTTGTACATGCATAAGCTCAAACAATTGAAAGGAGAAACTTTGCCCCCTGTGTAGGCTCAAACCAATAATTTTTTTCATGCAGGCTTTGATTGATGTTTGTATTGTCTAGTTCTTCGCACAAGCATGCATTTCTTCTTTAAAATGACTGGACCTTTCTCAAGCAATGGGCCTTCCATGCCCCCTGACTCCATATCTGCTTCTTATTATTTGCTACATAGAGTATCTATTTTTCTTTGACAAAGGATAGGAACACAAGACAAAAATGTAGTGTGATATGCTTATGTATGCATGGTATGCATGAATAATACTTACAATGGTCCCGTCAACTCACAGACCGAGGTGATGGGCTGAAGTGTTCTCATTGACTCCTTCCCGATGCCTATTCAGGTCTTGCATTGGAATGATAGAAGGCTTTGTATTTATGGCTTTTATCTTTGAGATGTTGAAAACATGAGTGGTGAGGCCCAAGCAGAGAGATACATCCATTTCAAACTAAGATTTAGCAAGCCAGTTGGTAATAATCATTTACTTTGCCCAATGTGTCTTCCGAGATTCGACGGTTCAGCGTACTTCTCTTAACTTGAAGGCTTTGTATGTCAAAAAAATAATTTTTTTAAAAATTTTATTTTGACTTTGTCAAATCAGTGTCATTGAATCTCAGGACTCAATTTTTCAAATTAATATATCTATAACATGACAACCCTAGTTACCGTACTAAACTCGGGAATCATTTCCATTTAAGCAATAATTGTTGCACTTCAGATAGGCACATACATAGTACTTGGCCAAAGGTCTCATTGAGTTTAAATATTGTCTATCTCATATGCGTGCTTATTCAAACTATCTCTACTAATAGACTCTACCAACCAAGAGAGATCAACAGGTCTTTGATAGGCTTGAAATGGGGTCTATAAGGGATATGGGTTAAATGAAAGCCATTTTGAGATAGGAGATGATGTGACACTATTGACAAATCTTCACACTGTAAACTTCTTATTAGAACCTTAGGCAGTTGGGAGTAATATTGCTAGACTCCAATTTCTTTCTATCTCCTTGGAAGAAATGTAGAATTGATTAAAATGATCTTCATATTTTTTTTTTCACTTTTGCACAAACTAAGTACTCATTTTTTTTGTTTTTTTTTTCTTCTTTCTTTCTCTTTTTGTTTTTTTTTCTTTTTAGGTCCAACTCTAAAAGGATTGTTCAGTCTACACCATTCTATGCTTCTAACTATGGATGAGTGGAGTAGAGTGAGTTTGCTTCGACAAGGATAAATCATTTGTTGTCCTGATGTCATCTTAATAAATTGGAGATATTAGGTCTAACATCAGGTGAACTTCAACTACCCTTATAGTCTTGAGAACTTCGACTATCCTTATGGTCTTGACTATGCATTTCTTTCTTTGATCTTCTTGCCTCTTTGCCTTAGTGATCCTTATATTTGTCATAAGAGTTACAATAGCTTAGGGTAGGTCATTAGGGTTTATAAGCCAATAAAGAGAAAGCTAAAATTTCATGAAAGCTCAAAGGGACAACTAGGGATTGATATTTAATTGGGTGGATACTAGTTGTTGGCTAATCAAACAATGCCTAGATCATCTCTATAACACCCTTATACCCTGTATACATACAATATAAATTTTCAGCATATGTAAAATACGCATATATGGTACAAAAATATCACAGACCGGTTTAATAAAAATTTTTCACATTTTTGATTTAAAATTTCAAATACTAAATATATAAATTTAAATAGTATATAAATATTCTTTATTTTTTATGGGAACCCAAAATAAATATTTTATATGAAAATCTCTAAAAAAAATTTGCCAGAATTTTATTTGTAATTTGAACATCCCAAAATTTATCAAGTACAGAACCTGCAAAAAGAACACTTCCAATAAACAATAAACCAAATCTTCACCTTAACTTCTAAATTTTTCCATAATTTTCTCAAACCATTTATATAAATAGATATATATATATATATTTAGAATACATTTAAACCCCATTTTAAATAACTTAATCTAAACATTCTTTATGGTTTATAATACATAAAATCCAAAAACATGATATAATATGCATAATACTTAAAATATACAATAACATAAAATATATAAATGCCGCTGATAGTATTTCTGTTCTTGATATCAACTTTACAAGCACAACCACAAGTCTAGACCCGACTTGGTTTAGAAAAACTCTCCGACTCAGCCAAATCTACCCTATCACCTGCACGATGTAAATAATTGCGCTAAGCCAAAAGCATAGTAATACAAACATGATAACAATAAAACTCAAATGCAATGCTAATTCACAATGCATATGGATATCACATCATTCCATTTTCTCATACTTTTCAAATATTTCACAATCCGCAATTTATATAAAAATAAACACAAACATGGGACCAAAGATAACTAATATGCTATTCAAATTCCAGAGTTACTATTTTGGTCTATAATGACACCATATGTCTAGCCCCATAGGTAACATATCAATGTAATAGTCCAACTAGGTCTGAGTTTACGACCCGGTCATTTCACCCAGCCCAGCTTCAAGGACTTATTTTTGAGGCTTATGACCCGATCATTTCACCTTAAAAATATTTTCACAGTGATGCCCAGCGTCTAGCCCGTAGGTAAATCACAGGCATGCCGCCAAACACAGAACTCAGAAAATTGAATAACATACTAGGCACACAATTTATTCATTTTTCTCATTTATATCAATATCAATTCATTTCATTATGTTTCCACATATATCATTACATTATACCACAATTTTGTATTTACAACACATTACCCAATTACTTTGGGTATTTCAACATAATTCACATATTAATCACATTTAATGTAATCTAGCCAATACTAATGGCTTTTTTAACAATGCACTTAATGCATATACAACAAATGGCGTTACCCAAACACTTTGGGTCATTTTCACATAATACATATATTTCACATTTTACACAATTTAGCCATTATCAATGGCTTTTCACAATGCATTCAACACATATATGACATTATAAATGTCATAGCACATTATTCATACATAACCAATGTATCAAGTAGCTTAACACATTTTCCAACCAAAATGTGTTAAGCCCAAATGTCATGCAAACATAACCAATGTATTCAAAGTTTGTACTTACCTCAAATAGCAACCAAAACACGCTTAAAACAACCTCCAATCTTATCCTTCCAACTTGCCCTTCACCACTTGGATGAAGCAAATCAACCTCCCTCAATACCTAAACCAAATGTGATAGCAAATAATCATTTAGTATCACATTTCATGGTATTTTCAATATTAAACCATAATTACCCCATCCAAGCAAAAATCCAAAATTTAAGGCTAACCTCACTTTAACTTTGGATTCTCATACTAGGCCATTCATCTTAATATATTAAGCTTATTTATATTATTAGAAACATATTTTAATACATTTAAACCATTTACATTACAAAAACTCACTCTTATACAAAAAATCCTAAAATGGCATAACCTTCCCCCAATGAAGGTTTTCCATTCCAACATAATCCATTAATCATTTTAAGATTATATTCATCACTTATATCACCATACAACAAGATTAAACCAATAACATTATACAATTCAACAACTTTGGAAAAATAATTTTCCAAAACCCTAAATCACACTTCCATTCTCAAACTCCAACCAAACAAAACCAAATCCAATATTTGACTTTAAAATACTTGTGTAAGCACTAAAACAACTCATTTAGAACCAATTTGCACAATTAAAAACCATGATTTCTCAAACCCAAAAAGTCCATAACCCTAAATTCTCTCTCTTCACCATTCTTTATCCAAATTCAACCATTTCTTCAATCCAACCTTAAAATCATTAATAACTATCCAAAATAACTTCATACACACCAATTCCAACAATTATAACATACTACTTCAAAAATTCAGAACTCACATATTCAAAATTTCTATGGAAATCCAAAGAAAAAGCTAAAGAACTTACTTTTTCAAGTGGAAATCTCTAAAAATCCTTTTTGAACCTTTGAAATCCTTCAATTCTTGGAAGCTTGGAAGATCAAAATCCTTGGTTTTGAACATCCATGGTGGCTATCCATGAGAGAAGAAGAAGAAGAAGTTTAAAAATAAATTTTCTCCTTCTTTTCATCTTTTAATTATAACCATATATATATATTATAATAATTTAATAATTAATTATTTAATTATTTATTAAAAAAATTAAAAGACTAAAAATCGATCATCCATTCAAAAGTAATTTATTTTTGAATTATTTTATTAATTTTTAATTTCTAAAATTTATTTATAAAAATGCCATTGGACTTTGACTTTTCTTTTAAAAAGTGTTGACTTTTATATGTTATGTATATTTTACATATATATCATATATATATTTCACTTTTTCATTTAAAATTCCATCATTTTTTATTTAAAATTATTAATTTAATTTATCCAATTTAATTATAATATATTTTATCAAATTTCCAAAAATTAAAAATTTTCAAAAAAAAATTGGGATATTACAATTCTCTCCCCAAAAATAAATTTCGTCCTCAAAATTACCCGTTCTCAAGTCTGGAACAATTAGAAAAATTGGCTTTGTATCATCTGCTCACTCTCCCATGTCACCTCCTCAGTGGCATGATTTCTCCAAAGAACTTTCACAAGTGGCACCCTCTTATTCCACAATTCTTTAACCTCTCATGCCAAAATCGTCATTGGTTCTTTATTGTAAGTCAGATCTGGACTCACCTCAATAGACTCCACTGATAGGATATGAGATGAGTCAGATCTGTATCTCCAAAGCATCAAGACATGGAAGACATCTTCAGAAACACTTTATCTCCCACACTGAACTCTATGTCTCTCCTTTTTAAATCTGAATATGATTTCTGTTGGTCTGAAGCCACTTTCAGCCGACCCCGAATCAATTTCACTTTCTCTTCTGTTTCTTTAATCAAATCAGGACCGACCAATTTACCTTCTCTAATCTCATCCCAACACAAAGGTGTCCTGCATCTCCTGCCATACAAGACCTCATAAGGAGCCATCCCAATACTGGACTGATGACTGTTGTTATATGCAAAGTTAATCAGTGGTAAGAATCTATCCCAACTCCCAGTGAAATCAATGATACAACTCCTCAACATATCCTCTAGAATCTATATCACTCTCTCTGACTGCCCATCTATTTAAGGATAGAAAGCAGTACTAAAATACAACCGAGAACCCAAAGTATCATGCAAACTCTTCCAAAACCTCAAAGTAAATCGGGGATCTCAATCCGACACCAAGGAAACTAGGACTCCATGCAACCTCACTATCTCACTGATATACAGCTCAACCAACCTCTCAAGAGAATAATCCATCTAAACTGGAAGAAAATGAGTTGTCTTCATCATCTGATCAACTATCACCCAGATTGCATCATGCTTCTTTTGGGTCAAAGGCACTCCAGTCACAAAATCCATTATCACTCGCTCCCATTTCCACTCAGGCACTGATAAAGGTTGGAGCAATCTTGAAGGAACCTGGTGCTCAGCCTTCACTCTCTGACAATTGAGACATCTGGATACAAACTCTGCTATGTCCCTCTTCATACCTGATCACCAATAATGTCACTTCAAGTCTTGATACATCTTGGTACTCCCAGGGTGCAAAGCATAAAGTGACTGATGTGCTTTATCTAATAGCATCCTTTTCAATTCTGCATCATCAGGAATACACAACATATCTCTATACCATAGACTGCCATCATCCCTCACAAAAAAGTCTCGATTCTCCCCCTTCTGATAAACCAACACAATTTTCTAAATTCTCTCATCTGCCAACTGAGCCTCCCTAATATGATCCAACAAGACTGACCTCAAGGCAGTCTTTTGACTCAAGGCATCAGCAATAACATTTGCCTTACCAGGATGATAATTAATCAAACAATCATAGCCTTTAATCAACTCTAACCACCATCACTGCCAAAGATTTAGCTCTCTCTGAACACCCAGGTATTTCAAACTCTTTTGATCTATATAAATGAAACACTTTTTCCCATACAAGTAATGCCGCCAAATCTTCAAGGAAAAAACTATAGCTGCTAATTTCAAATCATGCATTGGGTAATTTAGCTCATGTGGCTTCAACTATCGAGAGGCATAAGCAATGACTCTACCCTCCTACATCAGAACACAACCTAAACCACTATGTGAAGCATCACTGTATATCACATATGGTTTACCTTCCACAAGCAGGGTAAGGACAGGAGCCTGAGTCAACATCTCTCTTAGCTGCTCAAAACTTGCCTGACACCGATCTTTCCACACAAATCTAACTCCTTTCCGAAGCAATCTGGTGAGTGGTGTAGCTATCATAGAAAAACCCTTCACAAACTGACGATAATAACCTGCCAATCCCAGAAAACTTCTAACCTTTGTCACAGTCTTCGGTGGACTCCAATTCAAGATGGCCTCAACCTTACTCAGATCAACTCTAATACCCTCTGCTGAAACCACATGACCAAGAAAAGCTACTTGATCGAGCCAGAACTCACACTTAGACAGCTTAGCATACAATTGCTTCTCTCTCAGAGTTTGCAATACAATCCGCAAATGCCTATCATGATCCTCCTTATTATGTGAATACACCAAAATGTCATCAATGAAGACTGCCATAAACAGATTTAAATATGGTCTGAACACCATATTCATCAAATCCATAAAAGTTACTAGTGTATTCGTCAATCCAAAGGGCATCACCAGAAACTCATAATGCCCATACCTCGTGCGAAAAGCTATCTTGGGTACATCCACATCTCTGACTCTTAACTGATGCTACCCTGATCTCAGATCAATCTTAGAGAATACTGCTGCTCCCTTCAACTGATAAAAAAGATCATCTATCTGAGGCAAATGATACTTATTCTTAATGGTCACCTTATTCAATTGGCTATAATCAATACACAATCTTAAGGTGCCATCCTTCTTCTTCACAAACAACACAGACGCTCCCCACGGGGACACACTAGGGCAGATGAACCCTTTTTCCAACAACTCCTGCAACTGCACCTTTAACTCTCAACTCAGCAGGTGCCATCCAATAAAGAGTAATAGAGATAGCAGTGGTACCAGGCAACAAATTGATACCAAACTCCACTTCTCTCTTAGGAGGTACCCTAGCAACTCATCAGGGAAAATATTTGGAAACTAGGCAATTGTGGGTATACTGTCAAGCTAGGACCCCACAACTCTTGTATCTGCAACATGAGCAAGATAAGCCTCACATCTCTTCCGAATCATCCTCCCAGCTAAAACAGCTGAAACAAACATGGATGAAAGATACCTCTGCTCACTAGATACCATCATAAAGAAGCTGGTTTCATTAAGGAGGAGGTCAAAAACTTAACAGCAGGAACCTATGCTATTGCAATACCGCAAGTGCACGGGTCACTCAAGTAATAAAGTAGTGAGTGAGTTATCGTTCCACTGAGGACAAGGCCAAGTACTAGTGCAAATTTTAACCGTTGTTTAGCGAATCAATAGTTTTGTGAAGTTTTGAAATTAAAGATAATTAACTTAATAAATGAAAATAGAGAGAGATTGAGTGTTGAATAAATTGATTGATGATGATGATACTATCCAGATATTGAATCCCCCTAGCCACAATTGTATTTATGAAAATCAACACTATTATTTGGTTAAAACTTGACAGCAGGAACCTATGCTATTGCAATACCGCAAGTGCACGGGTCGCTCAAGTAATAAAGTAGTGAGTGAGTTATCATTCCATTGAGGACAAGGCCAAGTACTAGTGAGAAATTTTAACCGTTGTTTAGTGAATCAATAGTTTTGTGAAGTTTTGAAATTAAAGATAATTAACTTAATAAATGAAAATAGAGAGAGATTGAGTGTTGAATAAATTGATTGATGATGATGATACTATCCAGATATTGAATCCCCCTAGCCACAATTGTATTTATGAAAATCAATTCAATTAAACCAAATAATAGAGTTGAATTGGTATTCCTCTAAATCAAACTAAAACCTTTCTCAAGCGAATTAATCCCTAATCACTAAGTAGAATGCTGGAATCTCTTCTCAAACATAATTAAATAGATCTTGCATTAAGAATAAGGAACTACAAACCAAAGGATCTTGTAAGACTATCTCTAGTACCCCAATCATTCCTCAATCCTTATGAGAATTCAATTCATATCAAGCTTTCTCAAGTCAATAATATGAAAATTGCAGCCAATCAATAAGTATGCTATTACTAATTGGAAATAAATCATTAAGTATCATAAGAATAAAACAAATCAATCAAATGATTTAATTAAATAAAATTATTCAATCCATACAATAAAGCTAGGGTTCATCAATATCTAGATAGAGAATAAATTAGTTCATGTTCAAAATCAGAAAACCAGAACAAGAGAAATAAGAAAAAGAATCCAAACAATCCATTGTGAATAATTCGTATATCTTCACTTGAATCCTTGAATCTTGGTTTAGATCTTGTTTAGAGTATGTCTTCACCCTCAATCTCAGCTCCAAAACTCTCCTCCTTTCTCTAGAAGTCGACTCTAGGTTATATAATATGAAAATCGGATCCCTAATTTGTGCTTCAGTGTAGCTTTTATAGTGCAGATAATTTTGCCTAACATGCCCATTGACACGCCCATGTCACTAGGCATGTCATTGCCACTGGGATTTTGAATATAAGGCACGTCCAGTGACACGCCCATGTCGCTGGGCATGTCACAGCTACTGTGAGTCATTGAAAAAGGCACACTCGGTGACACATCCATGTTACTGGGCGTGTCAATGCTTCTATATACAGCATCAAGGGCACGTCCATTGACACACTGTATACCCTTAATTTTTGACCCAATCCGATCCAATATGTTTTATTTAGTCTAAAATGATTTTTGTTGTCTAATTGGTTCAAAATAATTTTTATTAAACAATTATTGCTTTATTATCTAATTTTTATTAATAAAAAATAAAAATAAATAAATAAAAGTCAAAAAATAAAAATAAAAATAAAAGCTGGGCTATTTCACAGGCAGAAAATTTCTGCGTGCGAAATAGCACAGTGATTTCTCCCGCAGGAATTTCCTGCGGACGAAATGCCCACGGGCCCGCGTGATGATTTTTTGGGCTATTTCGCACGCAGAAATTTTCTGCCTGCGAAATAGCTTACGGGCCCACTACACGCCTGCTACCTTCGCTAGCTGCAGTTTTTCCGCAGCAGTTTTTTCGGCAGCGCAAATTTTCCGACGCAAATTTTTTGAAACCTAATCCAATTAGGTTTTGGTTTCTTTTTTTTTTTATTTATTATTAATATTACTTACCTTAACTAATTAGGAATAAACAACCTCAAAACACTATAAATAAGGACCAAAGACAATTAAAAAAGGAGAGGCAAAAAAATCCAAGAGTAGTTTGGAAAATTTGAAACCAAATCAAGGAAGGAAAAGAAGAAATTCAATTCAACTCTTTTCTGGAATAACAGCAGCATGATTTAGAGGATTCAAAGGCAAAAAAAGGCTTGTCTTTGAAGCTAGTTCATCCAAGAAGAATTGTTTTTGGAGAAATCATCAAAAGAAGGTATGTGTTAATTAATTTTCTTTAATTGTTTTTTTACACGGTGGCAAATTTATGAAATCAAAATTAAAAACCTTTGAACTTTAATTTAGTTTTTCTAAAACAAAAAAAAAACCTTATTTTGTTGGTTTATCATCCAAAAGGCTTAAAATTGTTATTTTTTCTTCCTAAAAACCTTAAAACTCTAATTAAACATATTCTTCAACAAAACCAAAATCAAATTCTGTTTCTTTCAAAACTTTAAACTTGGTACTTTTTCCTTCAAAAAGTCTTCTAAAACATCTTTTCTAGTTATAAAAACTTTAATTCACTTGTTTAAATTCATAAAATTTCATAAAATATCAAATTGATTTCCAAATTCCTAAAAATTATTCACCACCCGTGACCCTACTTCCAAAATATCAAATCCAAATTCAACTTCCAAATTCAAAATAATGAACAACCCCTTTTAAAACCTTAAACCCTAATTTTTATGAACCCTAATCCTTTTAAAACATTAAAAAACATAAAAACATAAAAACCTAAATTTTACATAGTAGCTTAGGAACCCAAAAACCAAAAATCACAAATTAAAGTATTTTAAAGTGTTTAAAACCCTAGTTTCATGATATCATCATTCAAACCTTAATTTTGTTAATCAAAAAGTCTTACCAACCCTTTAAAACATAAAGCCCTAATTTATTTTAATTCCATAAAAAGTCACAGTAGCCATAATTGGACTTTTATTTGCTTTATTCAATTCCATACTTGATTATGCTTTGATTTATTTCTTATGCTTTAATTTATTTAATTTCAATACTTGATTTATTTAATTTATCATGAATGGATGTTTATTTTATATTTTGATTAATAGCTTTGATGAATGATTTGTTTATGATGAATGATAATTTACTTTTATCAATTAATTTAGATTTCCAAAAGTTGTAAGAGGTATGTTTCCACTTGGTGGGTACCTCATTAGTTAAACATCATTTAATTTAATTTGTTTTTCTATTTTAGAACCTATGTAAAGGGTATGTGTCTACCTTTTGGTGGGTGTCCTATTTAGGCATGTGATGTAAGGACATGTTTCCATCCTTGGATGGATGTCCATTTATTTGCTTTGTTTGGACATTGCTTTGATTTTAATATATTGATGCTTTCTTTTAATTATTGTGTATAGTATGGATAATGTTATTATACTTAAGAATTTTATAATATTAAGACCTGTAAACGAGGCCGGTTCCAATGAACCGGGCGTTGTGGGGGTGCTGGGCCATTTCTCACCTTCCCCACACGTACCCAACTTTCCGAACCCATTAGGGGGTTGGGAATTCCTTAGGAATCGAGTCATCCACCCCTTTCTTTTTCCTGGCCCGTCCAGGTGGTGACTCCATTTTCTCCGGACTTAGGTCCGTGTTCTCTAAGGCCCCGGGCCTATATAGTGCCGAAGTCGTAAGAACCATTCCACCTGGAGTGGGCGCAAAAATCCCCGCTCACAGTGGCGACTCCACTGGGGATAAGATCTCCGGACTTGGTCTTTATATTATTCTATTCTTTCTTATAATGATATTATCCATTGCATCATCTTAGATTGCATCGTGTGCGTGAGTTAGGACGCCCGTGTTACCCGTGTTATGTTATGTAAGGGATACCATACTTTCACTCAAGGTATGGAGATCGAGCATGGCATAACCACTCATAGCCTCGTACCGTTGGGTATATACTTGCTATGGGAACCTAAGCCTTTTAACCCAAAGACTAAAGCTCATGTAATTGGCCTAGTTACTTTCCTTAGGTTTTACCCCAAATGCATGTTGTTTGACTATGGTTAATTTATCTTAGTCTAAATCATGGCCTATTTGGTTTGTTCTTCTTCTAATATGACCTAAGTATATTGTAAGCTCAAAATAAAATTTTCTTTAAAATCCAAAAGACCAAAACTATTTTCAAACTTTTTCCAAGATGGTCTTTGGACATAAGACATTTTCTAAAAACAAATCAAAAAAAAAATTCTTTGGCCCATGGCCCAAATACTAAGCCCAAAATCCATTTTTCTAAAATCTTTTACAATGGGCTTAGAAACAAAACTATTTTCACCCAACCTTTTCTTACAAAGAGCTTGCAAAAATATTTAGGTCAATTATGAAATACCAAAAATCAATTGTGGGCCTAGTTTATACTAAAAATAAATTAACCATGGGCTTGTTTTTGGCATGAACCATTAGTTACTCTTTTCAAGTGAGAAATCCATTTATAATAAATCTCTTAATTTCATTTTAATCCAATATAGCATAAAAGCTACTTTAGTTGGTTGGTTGGATTAAAACCTAATTAATGGGAATTATCATGGATTGATTTCCATTTTCGAAAATATAACTATTGGTTGAAACGTCCGAGGGAATTATTCAAAAGCAAGATACCCCATATTGGTATTTTGTTAACCATATACCCAGGAAAAAGAGACTCGCCATTCGTGTGTGGATGTTATAAGGTTGGAAGGATCGTCCTAATTACACTTGTTTATTGGTTGATTGTGCATACATGCATACATTTGCATCTCATATCATTGATCCTCTCTGGCTCACAGCCCTGGATTATGAAAGTTCAAAAGCTTACGACAATCTGACCTACGCCGGAGACGAAGTATCTAGCAACGACTCAATCACTTGCTCGCCTAAAACAATGGAGCCTGAACAAATTCAAAGGATGGTGGATGAAGCCCTTAATGCAAAATTGGAAGAAATCAAAGAGGCCCTAGCTGAGACCATGAAGAACCAATTGACTGCAATCTTAGTGAATCATGCCGAGGCATCTGCTAGCACTACAAAACAAAAGGACAAAGGGAAGACTAAAGTTAGTGAAGTGGTTTTTAATGATGAAAAGGTGATCATTGATGATGATGATGATTGGGCTTAATACTACCAAGAGGTTCAAGAAAAGAAGAAAGAACCGAAGGCTGTTGAGAAGGCAACTATTGAAAAGACCGAGACATCCGATGTTGAAAATATGATTGCTGATTTAGAAAAGAAATTTGAGAAGAAGTTGAAAACTGAAGAGATGTCTGAGATTGACAAACTATTTGAACAAGATGAAGAGGTCCCTTATAAATTCAAGATGCCTTCCTTTGCTAAGTACAATGGCACCGAAAATCCCCATCTTCATGTGAAGCAGTATATCACTGCCATGCAATCTGCTCGAGCTACTAAGGCTCAAACCCTAAGGTACTTTATGCTCTCATTGGACCCTGTTGTCCAAAATTGGTTCAATACCTTAGATGATGGAACACAAAAGAGTTGGGATCTACTTTACAAAGCCTTCATCCAACAATATGGATATAATGTTGAGTTAGAAGTTGCTTTAATAGAAGTGGAGTCAATAAGGCAAAGGCCAAATGAGAATTTTGTGGACTATGTGAAGCGATGGAGAAACAAGGCCGCTTTACTTAAGAAGAGGCCCGATGAATCCGATCAAATAAGGATGATTGTGAGAGGGGTGTTACCTAGTCTTCGTGAGAGGATGTCTCATACACTCATCCATGATTTCAAAGACCTTCTCAAAGATGGTTTGCAAATTGAAGAATGGGAAAGGGAGAAGAGCCGCTTTGCAACAAAAAGGAACGAGAAAGGGAGCTATCAACCTGGTAGCCAAAGCATGCAAAAGGCCGTCAGTGTTAATGCTACTAACCAAGGAACAAGGAGACAATTTTTGGAATTGGGAAAACCGATGTCTTGGGTTCTCAACAAGCTTCAAAGAAAGGGATTGCTACAACCCTTAAATCCTCGTCCTTTGCCTAACCCTCTCCCACCTAATTTTGACACCAAAGCATTTTGTCAATTTCACCAAATGCAAGGGCATGACACGGATAGATGTGTGAGGTTGAGACATGAGATTCAAAATCTAATGGATAATGGGAAGCTACCCGAGCCCAATAAGCCAAACACCAAAGACAACCCATTGCCAAAATTCAATAGGGTACCACTGCCGGCAACCTTTATGATTGGAGGAGGTTTGCATGAGGACTTTGTCATGTCTTCTTTTCAAGATGTGGGTGGAGAAGCAACCAAAGAAGAAGAGGCATTTGTCAAAATTGAACAAGCTATGATGAGTGGAGAAGTAGCAATTTGTGTTGTCAATGGGTTTTCGGATTCAAGTGACAGTGATGATGATATTGTATCCAAGAAGGAGGAGTGGACTTGGTCCGAGCCCGAAGAAGATGAGGTGATGAATACTAGATCCGGTAAGCCTTACACAAGGCCACCACCAAAGGAGATAGAAACTAATAAGGGGAAGGAAGTTGAAATAGAAGAAGATGATGCTGTGCTCAAGCAATTGAAAAGAAGCCAAGCAAGTGTTAGCATTTGGGACTTATTAGCTACTTCTAAAAGGCACCGAGAAACTATGGCCAAAGCCTTAGCTAGCATGCCAATTTCTACCTCCACAACACCGGAGGAGTTGATCAACTTCATAAAAATTGGGGAAGTAATGAAATGTGAGGAGATCCAAGAAAAGAGTGAAGTTAATATGGGAGCAGTTTCTTTTTCAGATGCGGACTTACCAGAGGAGGAGAGAGACCACATCTGCCCTCTCTTTATCAAAATAGAAGTCAAGGGGAAGAGGACTCCATGTGTCATGGTCGATGATGGGTCTGCCATAAATGTTTATCCACTTAAGATATTGTCAAATCTAGCCATGTCAACAAGAGATTTAAACCCAATCGAGGGGACAATTCATGCTTATGACAACACTAAGAGGCATGCTGAAGGGACTTTCAAAGCGGCTATCAAGGTTGGTCCAATTGAATCTATTATTGAGTTTGTTGTTTTAGACATACCAGTTACCTTTGCCTTACTCTTGGGGCGACCATGGTTTCACCCTCTTGGTGGAGTTCCTTCCACCCTTCATCAAAAGATCAAATTCCCCAATGGAAATGAAACAGTGGTCATTGAAGCTGAAGATAATGAGATTGTTAACGCTCTAATGGTTGAGAGGCCTCTCAATGGTTTTCAAGTAGCTATAATTTCTGATGATGAAGCAGTGGACTCTAAAGTCTTGAATATGATGAAGAACATGAACTACCTTCCTGGAGCTGGTCTTGGAAAGGGTAAGGCCGGTTTGACAAAGTTGCCAGATTTTAGAACTCAAGCTTCCAAGAAGGGGTTGGGATATGATGAATCCAATGATGTCCAGCCAAAGAAGAGTGAGAAGATGAGCTTCCCACCACTTGAAGAGATCTTTGTCAAAGCTCCAGATATGGGACCACTCCATGGAAAGCCCGAGCCGATCATGATCATGGGTAAGTTAATCCCCAATTTTGAAATTTTTGCAGATGTTGCCGAGCTAGTGGAGCAAGTGAAGAAAGAGCTCACCCTGTCAATCAACAAAGAGAAGAATGAAGCTGCCCTGAAAGCTGAGAAGACTCCGGAAGAGATTGCTGCCCTGGTTGAAGAAAAGTTTGAAGACATCCTGCTTTATGATTCTGAGAACAATGATTTTGATTTTGATTTTAATTTGTCTGCTTTGTATGAGGATGATGATGTTTTCTTTTCCAAAATGAATGCAATAAAGTCTGATTTTGCTTACTCGTGCGATGTTTCTCCTGATGCTTGCATACATTCAAATAGCAGTTACATGAGCATCTTTAATATTAATTCTGTTAACACACAATCATTAAATTTGGGAACAATTAAAAATCCTAAAAACATTAGCATAGCATCCGACCTTACTCCTGATGAGAGAGAGAGATTTGAAAAAATATTCAAAAAATATGAAGAAGTGTTTCCTTGGTCTTATGAGGATATGCCTGGGATAGATCGAGATATAGCCGAGCATCATATTTCTACTTACACTCACATTAAACCTGTCAAACAAAAGCTTAGGTGACTAAGACCTGAGTGGGCTGAATTGGTTAAAGAAGAGGTCACTAAGCAAATACAAGTGAAGTTCCTTGAAGTGATAGAATATCCAGATTTGTTAGCCAACATAGTACCCGTGCCAAAGAAAGATGGAAGGATAAGGGTCTACGTGGACTATAGAGATTTAAACAAAGCTTTCCCTAAGGATGATTTTCCTTTACCTCATATAGATGTTCTCATTGATAGTGCGGCCTTTAGCGTGCTACACTCTTTTGTAGATGGATTTTCCAGATACAATCAAGTGTTAATGGCCCAAGAGGATAAAGCCAAAACTGCCTTCACTACTGCATGGGGTATATTTTGTTATAGGGTGATGCCTTTCGGCTTAAAGAATGCTGGAGCAACCTACCAAAGGATGGCCACCACACTATTTCATGACATGATGCACAATGAAGTTGAAGTATATGTTGATGATATGATGGTGAAGTCAGATGCAAGGGAGCAACACTTCCAGAACTTGGAATTATTCTTCGATAGAGCTTTGAAATATAAGCTAAGATTAAACCTGAAGAAGTTTGTATTCGGTGTTACTTTAGGCAAATTGTTGGGACATGTAATTGGTCCGAATGGTATTGAGATTGATCCTGACAAAGTCAAAGCAATCCAGGATATGCCAGCCCCAAAGACGGAGAGAGAAGCTCGGGGATTCATTGGTAAACTGTAGTACATTAGCAGATTTAAAGTCAAAATTTGATGGGTGTCGAATCCACCAAAAATAATAAACCTGCTCTTCCTAAAAAAAAAAAGCTTGTAAATATGGTGAGAAGGGTCGAACCCAAGGGACTAGCCTTGCCCAAGGCTAACCAGAACTGACACCTGCTGTGAGTGAAAATTAAAAATAAAATGGGGGAAATAGCTTAGGTAAAAAGGGACGAAATTAAATAGCAAAATTAATTAAGAAATAAATTAAAACAGTAGAAAATAATTAAAACTTAAAATCAATGGAAGTGAACTCAGTCAAGGACGTTTCGCGGTATGAAGTTCTCACGGATTGATCACGGGCTAAAAATAATCTTTTTAATTCATATTCACAGACAAGTTATAGTCTTCAAGCTAGCGTCTCCGACCAATCTTTCCATTCTGAATAGGTTAAGCAAGACATAGCGCTATGAATAACCCCTAACCAATAAACAACCCTAATACTAGCGACAGGATTTAATTTATTGATTGCAATGAACACTAGAAAGACCTTGCCCTAACCAACAAACCTACTAGTGAGATTCATTTAGATTATATCATACAATTACTTAATATAACCCAAAAGGTTCTACCCAATCAAATTATATCAATTGCCACTTGTATCAATTCGAATAAACAATTACGGATTTAATCTCATTGATTAGCTATATGTATCCTATCAATTAATCAATTGGCCAGGTCAATCAACTAATAAAAATACATTAAGGATGGATTTTCCCAATAAGCCACAGTAAGAGTATGAATGCAAAAGAATCAAAAAGAATAATTAGGCACAATCAAACCTCACAATCTTAAGAACTTCAACCTTGAATTAATCCTTGACTGAAATAAAGAGTTTAGCCACACATGGCCATGGAAGAACAACAAAAATTCTGTAAAAGAATGCTGAAATTCTTATTAATCAAAGAGGAGGCAAAAAGTGTCCTCCCAAAACCCTAAAAATAACTTAAATACTCAATAAAGAGTGGGGCCATCCTAATATAACAAAAAGGCCCACTAAAAACTACTTAAATCCTATTACAAGTCGGTTTAGAAGTCCTCAAATACCACTAAAATGCGTGGGCCCGTCACTTAATTAAATCAGCCCATTCAGGTCTGCTTGGCTATTAGCCTTGGGCAAGGCTAAGGCCTCTGCTGCCAATCTGACAATCTGTCACAAGGAAAATTCAGCTTCATGTCCTTTGCTCCAATACTTCCAATCCAGCTCCAAATAAGCATCTTTATTGCAAATCCACCGTTCCTGTCCAGAATAATAAAAACCAAGTAAAAGCTCTTCTTTTCAATGTGAATAACATCAATTAAGCACAAAAACAAAGTAATAAACATGTTGGATTTGCAGCCTATCAAATATCCCCACACTTATCCCATGCTTGTCCTCAAGCATGACTCAAAACTCAAAATCAATCTATATAGGAGACCACATACTTCACCCAAGAACCCAATCAAACACACACATGTTCCCCAAACAACTGAACATCACAATTAAGAATCCAACCATCAACATCATTCCATCATTATGAACTCAATTGAAAAAGGTTACACTAGGAATTCTTAAAACACGCACACACACATTCGAAGTTTGAATCAACAAGTGTTTTATCGAGCAAGTACCAAAACATATAAAAACATTTTCATAGCTTCATTAAAACAGAATTAAAGAACAACCATAGGCTCCCCTCTAAACTCCCTCTCCACTAATATAGGTCAAGTCTCAACCAAAGATCATTAGGTCTTTACATGGGTTAGGCTATGTGATGGTTACAAAAGATAGGATAATGTAAGGCTAAGAATAACAAGAAAATAAGTCTTTTACAATTAATTTCAAAAGAACAATGCACGAACTAACTAATGGCGACAAATGCGACTTAAACCAGAGAAAAGCTTAAACTAGAGAAAACTAAAACTGAAATTGAATACACTTTTTTTTCTTTTTCTTTCTTTTCTGATTTTTTTTTCATTTTTCTCTTTTTGTTTTTTCATTTTTCTCTTTTCACATGCTGTTTTATTTTTTTTATTTATTTTTTATTTTTTTTAAGAAATTCTAAAACATAACTAAAGTACTTACAACCAACTTAAACCCAACAAACTTTAAACACATAAGCCACAAGGACCATTTATTTTCACAAACTAAACAAAGTCAATGACATTAAACAAAAATGCATTTGCGCCAATTATTAATAACATACACGTGCATGCTCAATAACGACTAAAAAGACCATTTTCTCTTCCAAGGGTGGTAGGCAAAGGGCTTTTTAGTGTATATGGTTATATTGTAGGCTAAGAAAAGAAATTAGAGTACGCATTTAGCATACTTCGTAGGCTAGAAGGGGTGAAAAGAACGGTAACGTAAAGGTGGAAAAAATGCAAAAGGAATGATGAATCAACCAAAAGAACGCCTAGATCATCTCTAAAGTTGAGACTCGCCTAGGATTTCGCCTCAAGGGAGCGTAGAAAAAAGTTCTAGTGTTCGGAAGCTATCCTAAATTTTGGCTTTGGAAATTGCTCTCAAAAACACTTGTCAAAAGAAACTAAGTTTTGAAAAATAGATTTTTAGAATTCAAAGTGTAACAGCTTGCAATCAAAGTTTATAAGTGCAGTGATGGTTAATCTCAAGTTAGAATTCTCGCTCACTAGTCTTGTTATTCAAGGTTCTCACATGTGTTCAACCAGGTTACAAAGGAAAATTACACCTCTCTAGAATTTCCTAAAAGCTTTAAATCATATTCAAGGACACAATAAACCCATTGAGTAAATCCCAAAATCAGCATATAGTATCAACCAAACAAAAATTTTACTCAAAAATATCATGGGACAAGTGTCTTAACTTCTAATTCATTAAACACAAACTGAACAGCCAAGTTTTATTTGAAATTAAGCATATGGCAGCAGCAAAAACACATGAAAAATTAATCAAATGCCATTCTTATAAAGGGTAAAACTTGACAATAAGGAACTATAAAGCATAACAATCAAACAAGCAACATGGCAGCAGCTATTAATCAATAGAAAGCTCAAAATTTCAACAATATAACATCAAAATTTCAGCTGCTCAATCACATAAATCAGTCCCAAAAATTGCAGAAATTTCAGCTGTCTCATAAATCAGTCCCAAAAATTGCAGAAATTTCATATCAAATCCCCTCCCCACACTTATTTCACACATTGTCCTCAATGTGGACAAATCACAATAAAACACAAATGGAGGATCTCAAGCAAATAAAATTAAAAGAGAGTAGGAGTTAAGAAGTATTGCCCTGTTGGTGTTTTTGGGTTGTTGTGATTGCTTATAAGCAAGCTTCATGGGTGGTGGATTAGGAGTAATTTTTGTTCGAGCCATATGGCAGAATTACTGAAGTGATTACCTGAAACGCAGGAAGAGGGAGGTCTGGAATTTTTTTTCTTCTTTTTTTTTTCGGTTCAGCAGAGCTGTCGATTTGAGCAAGAGGGAGAGATTTCAGCAGTGTTGCAATTTTTGTTTGCGATTTCTGGGTGAGCGATTTTTTGGGTTTGCGATTTCTGGGTTGTGATTTCTGATTTGCGATTTCTGGGTGTGGGATTTTTGGGTTTGCGATTTCTGGGTTGTGATTTCTAGTCTGCGTGACAATAGGTGGGGTACTGGTAGAGGGGCTGCTGGATTTTTGATTGAGGGGGAAAAGGGGCTGCTGCATTTCCGATTGAGGGGCTGCTGGTCGTGGTCTTGAGAGAAAAGGGTGGAGTTGAGAGAAGAAGAAGAGTTACGTTATTTTTTTTCTGCACCTGTATAAAAATTAAAAAGATATTAATAATAACTTGTGGTAAAAATTAAAATAGAATAAAAGAGAAAGAAATAAAAACTCTTCTTTGACTATTAAAGTACCGTAAATATATTAAAACTGAAGTTCTGTAACACCCCCACACCCAATACATACACACTACATACACCACAATGTAGTATACATGTATCGAATATAGGAATGCTACGAATTTTATTAACATTCAAAACATTTTAAATAATACCATCATCTTTCTCATATACATTACAGAAAATAAGTCATCAATTTGTAATATAAAACAAAATAGATATGTAAATACATTTAGTTAATACGCAGCGGAATATAGAAAATATTTACATATATGAAAGCATTTGAATACGTATTTACAATTATACATATATTTACATTATAAACAATATTTACAAAATATGAAAGAGTTATACATGATTGGCAATTCTTCTCTGATCTTTAAGTTCCCAAAATCAACTCTTCAACGTCTACTCTCACTCGGTCTCGAAGAGCTCTCGGGTTCAACTTTATCAACTCTATCACCTGCGCGATTAAACACTATCGCGCTAAGCCAAGGGCTTAGTAAGACAATTCATGCTAATGTTATGCTTTAGTGCAATGCAATGTTTCACATTTGTATTAATAAATCAACATCAATGATACACACTCAATCAATAAAGATCATACTCAACAGCCAATATTCCGTGAATAGTCTGTTTCATCATTTAAGTAATATTAACATTTCATTACATTAGAACATCATTTATGATATACATAAAACCTAGACACCTATGGGCCCATCAAGTATTTAATACGATATTCAGAATTCAGAGTTACTGCTTTGGTTCATAAACACCATTATCAAGCCCGTAGGCAACATATACATATATATATCTCTATCCATGGATAGCGTAACAGACCTAGTCTCTTGGATCATCAACTCATCTAACTCGAGGAGATCCTCAACCCAGCAAGACTGTTACAAATCAAATATCTCATAATATCAATTATCATAGTGTAACAGACCCAGTCTCTTGGACCTCAATTCAACTCAATTTGAAGAGATCCTCAACCCGGCAAGACTGTTACCTTTCATTAAATAGGCATGCCTCCAAAAACCAGAACTCTGAAACTGAATAACATATTAAACATACAATTATTTCATTATTCTCTTTATCAAACTCTTTCTCAATTCTCCTCATCAATTAGGCAAACATGCCATATCTCATTCAATTGAATCATCATAGCATCTTAGATATAACATTTCAATATACATTACCCATGAAACACATTACCATTCATAATGCATAACACAACATTGTTCAATCTCAACAATGCAATTAGGGCAAAGAACAATTTACATCATTCATAGTTTTAGGATCTTCCACATCCATTTGATTAGGGCATTCTTTGTTTGAAGTATGTTTAAAGTGTTTATGTTTAGATTTAGGTACCAAAATACCTTTGAAGAATCATAACAATGCAATTAGAACAAAGAATAAAAACCCTAACCAACACATTTGAGGGACACGGGCAGCCCACGACACGGCCAAGCTTGTGGCTGTGTCACTCAACCTCAATTTGACAGTAGGCAACACGGGCAAGGGACACGGCCAAGCTTGTGGCCGTGTCTCCCAACACCAACATCCAGTAGTGAACACAGGCAATAGACACGGTCGTGTCTCCCAAAAATCCTTCCAACACGCCCAAGTTTTCTTGGCATGGCCGTGTCTCTCCTTGCTTTTGGCCGTGTCATTTGAAAACCAAACCCTAAATGTGTCCAACAATCTTCTAAATGCATTTTAACACATCGTGCACAACACAAATTCATTCAAATGGGTACACTCAATAACATAAACACATATCTTACACAATCATCACAATAATCACTTTAATAACACATTAACATCACAATTAAACACAACCACTTCAAAACCCTAAAACCAACATCCTTCTCCATCTTCCAAAATCAACATCCTTCACTTCCAACAACAACAACTATTTAAATTCTTAACTTAAAACCAAATTTACACTTGAATACACAACACAACTACATCCCATCATCAATTCAACAAACCCTAATGAATTTCAAATACTACTTCAAAAGAATAAAAGAAATCAAAGGAAAGATCTTACCTTAGTTAAAAACTTCTTGAATCAACACTTGATCACTTAATCTTCCTTCAATTTGAGCTCAACACATCAAGATCCTCTCTTCACCTCTTGCTTTCCTTTGTCTATGGAGGAGCCGGCCACTACAACCAAGAAAAAGAGAAAATGATGAAGAAACAAAGTCAATCCTTCTTTAAATCTCCACCATGAGTTTCAATTCAAGTAATTACCAAAACACCCTTATCCATATAACTAACCTCTTGTCTCTTATAAGCCCATTATAGTAATTTCACATATCCCAAAAAATATCTCTCTTCCATTGACTCTCCCTTTGACTTATGTATATTATATATATATCATCATATAAACAACATATACACTTTTCTCTAAACCCTCTTTCTTTCCCAAAACACATATACATAAACATTCTCTTACCAATTCCTTTTCTTATCACCTAACATATACATTCAATCACATTTTAAACCAACAACAACAACAATAACAACATAATCAAAACTTCTAGGGCATACTTAAGGATATTACAAGTTCTACTACCAGCAACTTAAAAATCACCATTAATGACCAACTTTTAACCTTTATCTTCCCTTTAAACTCTCCACAGCTAGTTTAAAGATGGCACTAGGAAGAAGATGATACTATTCACTTTTTTTTTACCACCAATAAAATTCATTAACCATTAAAGACAAGTTTAAACCTCAACCCTCACACAAGACTTTCCAACAAAACAAAACATGTTACCAAGGAAGAAGATGACACTAATCTTTTTTTTTTAATTTTTTTAAGAAAAATAAAAACAAGTGCAGAAAATTCAAATAAAAAGAAAAAAAATATAAAATTTATTAGGTTTGGGTTGTCTCCCAGAAAGCGCCCTTGTTTAACGTCTTAGGCTAGACGTTTCCCGAAATTTTAACCGAACTCCATCGGGCTTCCAAAAGCAGCATGTCCTGCCCTTCTACACGCATCTTTGTACTCATTGCACACCTGAATTAACCTCTTTCCTTGCCCACTACTTAATCCTTTGGGCACTATCAAAGCAATTGGGTCTTCATCATCAATAAACAAATATTTTAAGCGATTCGGCAATCGCCTCAAACCCAATTTCATTGCCTTCTTCTCATTCTCAACCTACAACTTCTCATCAAACAAAACTTTTTCTTAGAACTTATTAGTACAATCAATATCAGAATTATTGCAAGAAACCACATTTAACTCACTTTTATCATTCAATTGAGAAGAGTTTTCAATACCAGCCTCAACATTAGATATAGCATTCACATTTGACACATCACTAACTTCCTTAACTTCACTATACATATTAAATTTGACAACTTCACCGTCCAGCTCCATGGTAAGAATACCATCAAAAACATCAATTTTAGTCCTAGCTGTCCTAAGAAATGGTCTCCCTAAAATGATTTCAGAAGAATTTGAGGATTTAGGATCCTTCATATCAATAACATAGAAATCAGCAGGAAAGATAAGACCATCTACTTTAACTAACACATCTTCTAGCACCCCTTCCGGGTAGATAACGGACTTGTCTGCCAATTCAATACAAATGCTAGTTTTCTTTAACTCACCCACATTTAAAGAAGAAAAAGTAGACAATGGCATAACATTAATTGAAGCACCTAAATCACACATAGCTTTCTTAAATTGCACATTGCCTATTCTACATGGGATAGAAAACATACCTTCGTCGTTGCACTTCGGGGGAAGCTTTCTTTGTAAAATAGCAGAGATATTCTCCCCCACACTTACCTTCTCATCACTAGCTTGCTTTCGCTTACTTGTGCAGAATTCCTTCAAAAATTTTGCAAAACGAGGTATTTGCTTAATTAAGTCAAGTAAGGGAATATTTACCTCGACCTTGCGAAAGACTTCAAAGATATCTTTCTCTTCTTGTTCCTTCTTGCATTGCTTCAACCGCTCGGGAAATGGAGGTGGAATGACAATTGGTTCGGACATCCATCCTTGCACTTGCTTGGTAGGCTCATCCTTCAAAATCTCAACCTCTTTTTCATCTTCTTCCTTGGGCATGCTGCTGTTTGTAGCTCCTTTCCACTACGAAGAGTAATGGCACTCACGTTCTCCCTCGGATTGACAATAGTTTGAGAGGGAAGCTTCCCTTGAATTTCCAATCTGCTCACGGAGGAGGCTAGCTGGCTGATTTGGCTCTCC
Organism: Garcia nutans; assembly: GCA_947685225.1. Taxonomy (NCBI): domain Eukaryota; kingdom Viridiplantae; phylum Streptophyta; class Magnoliopsida; order Malpighiales; family Euphorbiaceae; genus Garcia; species Garcia nutans. The sequence goes on from CANTUV010000005.1 coordinate 22,554,846, forward strand.
ATATTTTGGATGCTCTTCTTTGTTTCGCTTTGAAACTCTTGCATGTTTTGCTGGAATACTTGTTGAGTAGTGGCAAGCGACCTCACCATATCTTCCAGTGGCATTTTTGAAGATGAGGTTTGTTGGGAAGGCGGTCTAGCTTGTTGAAAGCCTTGATAATTCTGATTTTTGTTCCCATAGCTGAGATTGGAATGATTTCTCCAACTATCATCAAAGGTATTGGAAACGGGAAAATTAGATCTTTGGGGCTGGTTGTAGTAACTTCCCATGGAATTTACTTGCTCTTGATCATTATGCCATGTTGGGCACGCATCGGTTGGGTGTTCATAAGAAGTGCATGCTTCACACGCTCTTTTATGACTATTAAGTCCTGCAGCAAAATTTTTAATCACAGAAGTTAGCTCATTAAGTTTAGCTTCAACGGAAGAATTACTTACCTGATAGAGCTTGCGTGATGGCTCTTCAACTTGTCCAAATTGTTGCGTGTTTGCAGCCATGGTTGATATGATCTCTCTTGCTTGGGCTGGAGTTTTGTTAACAAGAGCTCCCCTACTTGCAGCATCGACCATTTTCCTTTCTATATCCAGCATCCCTTCATAAAAATATTGGAGAAGTGATTGTTCGGACATCCCATGTTGTGGGCAGTTTGCACACAACCTCTTGAATCTCTCCCAGTAATCATGAAGACTTTCTATATCTTTTTGTTTGATCCCACTAATCTCCCTACGAATGGTGGCTGCTCTAGAGGCGGGAAAATACTTATTCAAGAATGCATGATCCATCGCGGGCCATGTGGTTATAGAACCTGGTGGTAAGTTAAGTAACCATTCTTTAGCAGCGTCTTTTAGTGAAAACGAAAATGCTCTCAACTTAATTTGCTCTTCTGTCACCCCTTGAGGCTTCATACTAGAGCAAACTCCATGGAACTCTTTCAAAAAGTTGTGTGGGTTTTCAGTCTTCATCCCATGGAAAGTAGGTAGTTGATGAATCAAACCCGATTTCAGCTCATAAGGTACCTCCAAATTCGGATAAATGATGCACATAGGCTGCTGCTCTACAGGGGCAGCTTGCAACTCTCGAACAGTGCGGTTATCAGCCATTTCTTCTTCTTTATCAGATTCTAGTAAAACTTTTTCTTACTCGGAACTTTCTTCTTCAGATTTGGTTGAAGAACCAAACAAACCAGCAGCTGGACCTTCTGGATCAGTAACGGAGGTAGATTCTGCCCACTTACGTTCCTTTGCTTGTTTCCTCAACGAACGGGCTGTCTTCTCTATCTCAGGATCAAATGCTAATGGCAAATTTTCAGATCTGGTCATCCAAAAAGACAATAAACAGTAAAGTTAACTAGTCCCCGGCAGCGGCGCCAAAATTTGATGGGTGTCGAATCCACCAAAAATAATAAACCTGCTCTTCCTACAAAAGAAAACTTGTAAATATGGTGAGAAGGGTCGAACCCAAGGGACTAGCCTTGCCCAAGGCTAACCAGAACTGACACCTGCTGTGAGTGAAAATTAAAAATAAAATGGGGGAAATAGCTTAGGTAAAAAGGGACGAAATTAAATAGCAAAATTAATTAAGAAATAAATTAAAACAGCAGAAAATAATTAAAACTTAAAATCAATGGAAGTGAACTCAGTCAAGGACGTTTCGCGGTATGAAGTTCTCACGGATTGATCACGGGCTAAAAATAATCTTTTTAATTCATATTCACAGACAAGTTATAGTCTTCAAGCTAGCGTCTCCGACCAATCTTTCCATTCTGAATAGGTTAAGCAAGACATAGCGCTATGAATAACCCCTAACCAATAAACAACCGTAATACTAGCGACAAGATTTAATTTATTGATTGCAATGAACACTAGAAAGACCTTGCCCTAACCAACAAACCTACTAGCGAGATTCATTTAGATTAGATCATACAATTACTTAATATAACCCAAAAGGTTCTACCCAATCAAATTATATCAATTGCCACTTGTATCAATTCGAATAAACAATTACGGATTTAATCTCATTGATTAGCTATATGTATCCTATCAATTAATCAATTGGCCAAATCAATCAACTAATAAAAATACATTAAGGATGGATTTTCCCAATAAGCCACAGTAAGAGTATGAATGCAAAAGAATCAAAAAGAATAATTAGGCACAATCAAACCTCACAATCTTAAGAACTTCAACCTTGAATTAATCCTTGACTGAAATAAAGAGTTTAGCCACACATGGCCATGGAAGAACAACAAAAATTATGTAAAAAGAATGCTGAATTCGTATTAATCAAAGAGGAGGCAAAAAGTGTCCTCCCAAAACCCTAAAAATAACTTAAATACTCAATAAAGAGTGGGGCCATCCTAATATAACAAAAAGGCCCACTAAAAACTACTTAAATCCTATTACAAGTCGGTTTAGAAGTCCTCAAATACCACTAAAATGCGTGGGCCCGTCACTTAATTAAATCAGCCCGTTCAGGTCTGCTTGGCTATTAGCTTGGGCAAGGCTAAGGCCTCTGTTGCCAATCTGACAATCTGTCACAAGGAAAATTCAGCTTCATGTCCTTTGCTCCAATACTTCCAATCCAGCTCCAAATAAGCATCTTTATTGCAAATCCACCGTTCCTGTCCAGAATAATAAAAACCAAGTAAAAGCTCTTCTTTTCAATGTGAATAACTTCAATTAAGCACAAAAACAAAGTAATAAACATGTTGGATTTGCAGCCTATCATCCCCGATTTTGAAATTTTTGCAGATGTTGCCGAGCTAGTGGAGCAAGTGAAGAAAGAGCTCACCCTATCAATCAACAAAGAGAAGAATGAAGCTGCCCTGAAAGCCGAGAAGACTCCGAAAGAGATTGCTGCCCTGGTTGAAGAAAAGTTTGAAGACATCCTGCTTTATGATTCTGAGAACAATGATTTTGATTTTGATTTTAATTTGTCTGCTTTGTATGAGGATGATGATGTTTTCTTTTCCAAAATGAATGCAATAAAGTCTGATTTTGCTTACTCGTGCGATGTTTCTCCTGATGGTTGCATACATTCAAATAGCAGTTACATGAGCATCTTTAATATTAATTCTGTTAACACACAATCATTAAATTTGGGAACAATTAAAAATCCTAAAAACATTAGCATAGCATCCGACCTTACTCCTGATGAGAGAGAGAGATTTGAAAAAATATTCAAAAAATATGAAGAAGTGTTTCCTTGGTCTTATGAGGATATGCCTGGGATAGATCGAGATATAGCCGAGCATCATATTTCTACTTACACTCACATTAAACCTGTCAAACAAAAGCTTAGGCGACTAAGACCTGAGTGGGCTGAATTGGTTAAAGAAGAGGTCACTAAGCAAATACAAGTGAAGTTCCTTGAAGTGATAGAATATCCAGATTTGTTAGCCAACATAGTACCCGTGCCAAAGAAAGATGGAAGGATAAGGGTCTACGTGGACTATAGAGATTTAAACAAAGCTTTCCCTAAGGATGATTTTCCTTTACCTCATATAGATGTTCTCATTGATAGTGCGACCTTTAGCGTGCTACACTCGTTTGTAGATGGATTTTCCAGATACAATCAAGTGTTAATGGCCCAAGAGGATAAAGCCAAAACTGCCTTCACTACTGCATGGGGTATATTTTGTTATAGGGTGATGCCTTTCGGCTTAAAGAATGCTGGAGCAACCTACCAAAGGATGGCCACCACATTATTTCATGACATGATGCACAATGAAGTTGAAGTATATGTTGATGATATGATGGTGAAATCAGATGCAAGGGAGCAACACTTCCAGAACTTGGAATTATTCTTCGATAGAGCTTTGAAATATAAGCTAAGATTAAACCTGAAGAAGTGTGTATTCAGTGTTACTTCAGGCAAATTATTGGGACATGTAATTGGTCTGAATGGTATTGAGATTGATCCTGACAAAGTCAAAGCAATCCGGGATATGCCAGCCCCAAAGACGGAGAGAGAAGCTCGGGGATTCATTGGTAAACTGCAGTACATTAGCAGATTTATAGCAAAGCTCACAACAATCTGTGAGCCTATCTTCAAATTGCTTAGAAAGAATCAGCCGGTCGTATGGAACGAAGAATGTCAAAAGGCCTTTGACCGAATAAAAGAGTATTTGTTGAATCCACCTGTTTTGAAACCACCTAAACCCGAAAAATCTCTATTACTATACTTAGCAGTAGAAGAAGAGTCGATAGGAGCCATGCTAGCCCAAGCAGATGAGTCGGGGATTGAGCATTCCATTTACTATTTGAGTAGAAAGCTCCTACCTTATGAAATTAAGTATAGTATCATCGAAAAGACATGTATAGTCGTGGTTTGGTCTTCTAAGAAGTTGTAGCACTACTTTCAATCGTATAGTGTGCAAGCAATTTCTAGGTTGGATCCAATGAAGTACTTAAGGGAGACACCCTCTTTAATTGGGAAATATGGTCGATGGTTGATAATATTGGAAGAATTTGAGATTGAATATGTAACCAGGAAAACAATCAAGGGTAGAATAGTGGCAGAATTCCTGGCTCAACAACCATTACCAGAAAGTGAAGAGATAATCTTGGAATTTCTAGATGAACATTTAGAAGTAATTGAAGTACAAGGGTGGAAAATGTATTTTGATGGAGCGGTAAACAGGAAAGGAGTAGGTTTGGGAGTTATACTAGAATCGCCCGAAGGGGAACTTATCCCTTTATCCAAGAAGTTGAAATTTGGGGCAACCAATAACATGGTGGAGTACGAAGAGTGTATTTTCGGTTTGGAAACCCTAATGATTATGAAGGTGGATAAGGTGGAAGTTTATGGAGATTCATTGCTAGTAGTATCCCAAGTAAATGGAGAGTGGGAGTTGAAAGAGGAAAAATTAAAACCATACCACCGTACCTGACCATGATGAAGAAGAATTTTAAGGAGTGTATGTAACATCCTCTGACAATTCTTATATAAAAACTATCAAAGAATGTTATTCGATATACTATTCACGCTCCAATCAATCATAGAAAACTCTTTTCATAAATAAAAATTTTCATATTATAATACAATCTGTATATCACAACCCTTATAGATCCAATATTTAAACCAATTTCCAATATTCCAATATCGATCAAATAAAATTTATAAGTTCATCAAATCAAATAAATAAACAATACATTTCTTTCAATATACTCATTCACTAGAATCTCAAACTTCATTCTCTAAATACATTTATCCTTTTATGTTTACACATTTATACAATCTCTCAAATGGCCAAACTGAAGTATCTATATACATTTATCAATTATGAATACAATATACACAAGATCTTCATCTGTTCCTAACTTGCTCCGATGTCCTGATACCTGCGTGTCAGAAAACAATTCTAACACGCTAAGTAAAGCTTAGTGGTTCTTGTATACACATATTTTATCACTTAATATTAAAGAAATATACTTATGAAAATGTAGTAATAACACTTAGTTTTAAGAAGTAATTCAATATATGAACTAAATTCAGTATCAAATCAACATACCATGTTGATTACATAAAATAATAATTATCCCTGTATAAAAGTTATCATATAATACAATACTTTCGATATTGCAACTTGTTTCATTAAGAATCATTTTATTCAAGACTTGTTTTCTCATTTAATAACATTGTTCATAATACACTTATTTTGTTTTTCAATAAGTCTTCCTTTTCAAGTTCACATATAGGATTATTTCATTCAATCTATACTTTTCAGCACTTATATCTAGTACTATACTTTAGAGCACTTTGTATCTCACATCATGATATACACTTTCAATCATTTGATATACTTTGGAGCACTTTGTATCTCACCACATTATATACACTTTCAATCATTTGATTAATTCAATACGTTGAGCATAACATTTCCAGTATGTTCATTAGAACTTTCACGTGTAAGCATTAATATATATATTAACAATCACTTTTACACTGGAACATAATACTTCAATTTCAAGTAATTGACTTATATTATTATTTTACATTTCTTTCATTAGTCACAACTATCATGTTCACATATCTTTTCATTAATTATGCCCATACATACTAAACTTAGATCATAGGTTTGGATAACATGTTAGTATAGCAATCTCAAGAATTTATAATGGCAATTATGCCCACTATCACTGATAACACAATGTGTCCATTAAAGGCACGAGGTGCCCACTATCACTGTGGCTATCCATCCTCTGGTTAACCATTCAATCCAAAGCTAGATATAAATTTAATATGATTTGGGCAATTCATTAATTTTGATGAACACTACATCGTTTATTTCCTTTCATTGATATTATACTCTTATCAACATTTGGTAGGATATATATGTGTGTCACGTATCTAAAGTTTATCACTCATTTTCATACATTTAACACATTAACACAAAAGTATGGAATATACACATATTAGTCTCATGTCATGGATTAACACTTGTTTATATAAACTCTCACTTGTTTATATAAGCACTTGTTTATATCATTTCACTTGTTTATATCATTTCACTTGTTTATACCATGACCTTGGTACATTACTCTTAGCAACATTTAGTATGATATATATTTGTCACTTATCAAAAGTTTCTCACTCTGTTTCATGCATTGAACACATACACATGAATTTTCAATATAATTATTCATATATTAGTCTCATACTAGGCCTGTAGATCACAAATTACAAGCCAAAAACACTATTTAGTTCCCCATGGTCGTGGCCTCACAACCCCACGACGTGGGATAGCAAACAAGTTTGTCCACTTTGTTTTAAAACCCCCACGGTTGTGGCCTTCAAGGGCCACAGTCGTGGCATTGGAAGTTGCTCTGTTTTATCGAATGTTTTTGAAGAAACAGCATCACTTTCAATCCCACGGTCGTGGCACTCAATTGCCACGGCCGTGGCATTGATTTTGGGACTGTTTTCGGAGTAAAATCATGTATTCTGCACTTTTAAATTCATTAAACACAAACATGTTTAAGATCTAAGATCAAAATGTATCAAACTCAAGGTTTTGATAGAAAAAGAATTCATATCAAATATTTTACCACAACTTCACTCAATCAAACTTTCAATCATTTCCTATGAGTAAAATCAACATCAAACCATTCAATTCTCATAAAGGTTGAGTTAAGGATCAAACCCATCATATAAAAGTTATTTTTCACTCATCAATCTATTTAATCAATACTTTCAAGAAATATATCATTATACATAACTCAATCATTCAATTAAATCATTAAAACTCATAAAAATTCATATTTTTGCAAAGTATAAATCAAAAGCGCATACCTCTTCCGAATCTCTTTTTCTCTTTCTTTTTCTCTCTTTCCCTTTGATTACTTATTGATAATCTTGCCTTTTCTAGCTTATTCTTCTAAAAATCATATAATTATCTTTTATTCCTTGATCAATTTAATGAAAGGAAGAAGAATGAAGTGAAGATGGTGATGATGGCGTGGAGAGAAGAAGGAAATCAGAAATTTCCACACACTTACACATATGCACATATATATATATTTAATCTAGTGAGGGAATGCTCATAATAACTATGGTGCACCCTCATTCTTAACCGTTGATTTTAAATCGAGTTTTCATCTCGTAAAACAGTAAAAATACTCTTTTCAGTAAAGTTTTAGGATACACAATTTACTCTTCTCTACATATAGCATTTATCCACAATACTTTTGTCACTATACAGTATGCATTTTTTTCATTATTAGTTAAAACTTCCCTGTTGAAAATCCTGACCATTACAATTCTCCCCCACTAAAGAAATTTCGTCCTCAAAATTTACATATTATAGCAATAAGCTATTTCATTTTAAAATAATTTCACATGTCATATGAAATCAATGATTTTATAAACGTATATAACATTTCTTTCTATCTGATATCAATCAATATAACACTTTCAGAATAATCTTATTATAGAACTGTAGAAAATTATTCAACTCTACACACTTACACTTTTCAAGTTTAATTTTGGATTTGCCTTTATTCCTCTTTAGATTTTTTTTTATATACTGAACATTAAATCCTAGTTCCGGATAGCGGGTCACTGATGGTAAGTAAATGCCCAATGTATCAATATGGCCAAAGGCCCACTATGGCATGAATGCCCACTGTATATGATGTCACAGAGTGACTACCGAGAAAAAGGTTTGCTATGACGCAAAGCGTCCACTGATGGCATAGATGCCAGTATCACTGGGACATATATATAAAAAAGAATGTCCTCTATGGCACAAAGTGCCCACTTTCGATATGGAACATAAATGTTCTCTATGGCACAGAGTGCCCACTGCCAATATGGCATAAAATGCCCACTATCACTTTGAATATTTACCCTTTAGCTAATCTGGAAACTAGTTTTAACATCAGTATCATTTCTTTCAATGGTACATGGTATTGTCAATTATAATACTTTAAAATATAACACTTTCTCTTTGCAATGTTTATTTCTTACTGTAAGTGTATAAGATATAAACAATTATTTCAAACACAACACATTTACACATTATACTTGTTTTTTATTAGTTCGATTGATTTTATTTATTCATCAATCTTTATCTTTTCAAATCATTTCCATGTGTCCATTGTAATAGTGAAATCTACAAAGATTTCCACTCTTCACTTGTTTCATTCTTTTCTTAACATATTAAGAATTTATCACTATTCTTTCACTTTAAGAGTACATGTACATTTATACTTTATTCTCTATGTCTCATACACACATTCACACTCGCACACATATATGTATATATTACCAACTTGTTCTACCATACATCATTTCACTAGAAGGGTTCTTTCACATCTCACTACATTCTTTTCTTTTTACATTATCACTTCCTTTCTTTCCATTTGCAATCAATTAGTATTAAGTCACTCTTTAACACTTCTATATATAATCTATAACTTGTCTTTAATCACCAAATAATATTACAATCACTTATTTCATAAATACACAATATGTAAATCTCACATTCTTACTTTCATTACTCAATCCATTTGTATATACCTCTTTAGTTTCATTAACTTGCTCTTCACAGTATGTACAATCATTACTGGTTTATCAATCTATCATGCTTTTCACTTTATTTCGGAAATTATCTTATTTCATCATGAAGATGTTAAATCCATTAATCACTTGTACTTGTCTTTTATCTTTTCTCTACCTTTACACTTCTTTCACATATCCAATTATATTTATCTATACTTTTCTCACATTTTCTTCACATCTAAATTTCATCATTTAATGGATTGATTTCATTTCAATCTTATAAGAAATCTTTTGTCACTTATAACTATTTCCATGATGTAGTCATTAATTCACTACTAATTCCACCGATAAACTCTACTCTGTGAAAGTATACACATTACTAAAATTTTGTAGAACAAAAGTATGCATAGCCAAATACCTATCCATATGAATGATCATGCACCTCACTATTGAAATTTCTTCTCAAATTTTGAAGAATAGAAATTTACACAAGCATATGCATGACTATACAAATAATCACGCGTATCATTGATCGAATGTCTTTTCTTGATTTAATCAATAAGTTATTAATAATGCAACTGATATAAATTGAGGAAACAAAATTCAACTCTTTAAGGCACAATCAACTTCAAATCTCAAATTCCATAACCATTTCAACCTTATTTTCTTTCACAACTTTATATTAACTCATAAATGATTCAATGATAGATTGAATCATTATTCCAGTTAAATACACATTTACATATTGCACGGAGAACTGTACTGTCATAGAAGTAAAGTTTTCACAATTATTTAATACACCATATCTTTCACAAGTAACGGTGTTTTATTCATTCACAAATCTCTTTTCATAATAAAACTCGATCATTTCATTAAATAGCACTCAGTAGTATTCAAGCACTAACCTCGTTACCAATACTCTTCCATTACTTTTCATTTTAATCTTTTGTTTTGATGACATTTTAGATGACAATAGAAGACATTAGAAATCTTTACATAAGTTTTAGAATTTTTATCCAATATACTCACTTATACAATAGTTTTGATGCATTCACGTGCTTTCATTTAACTATCACTTCAATCCTTAACGTTGAAACATTATAAAAACAATTACTTTTGACACTTTAACACTTCATTATCCATATTTCACATTCAAAGTACAGCTCAAATTCATTTCAAGCTAGAAAGGTATTTTCATAATTTCTTACCTCTTCGAACTCTTTTTCCACTATACAGATATTATCCATACTCAAATTTAATATTACTCTTATTTAGGCTTATTTAACCTTATCACTAGCAGTTTCAAATGCTCTCATATCGTAATCACTCCACTTTGATACTCATATATTCACTTACTTAATGTAGAACATCAATACTTACTGTTGTACAACACGACAATTCTCATTCTCGTAAGAAATTCATGCTTGAAATTTATCTCCCTGTCATAATTCATTCCTCAAATTCTAATGAATTGTTACACTTTCACTGTGTTACTTTGACATATCTCTTCCACTACTCATATCTTGTTTTCTTTCCACATCATTCTTTATCACAAATAGATCTAGTGCACTCCAAACAATACATTACGAATTGTCAATCAAATCTTAGTAAACATTCTATTACCATAAACATAGGGAATATCAATTGTGTCACAACACATATTCACTTCTTCACTTCACATAACTTAGAAAATTACATTTCACTTTTCCCATAACTCCACATGCCAGAAACGCCTAAACCACGCTCTGATACCACTAAATGTAACATCCTCTGACAATTCTTATATAAAAACTATCAAAGAATGTTATTCGATATACTATTCGTGCTCCAATCAATTCATAGAAAACTCTTTTCATAAATAAAAATTTTCATATTATAATACAATCTGTATATCACAACCCTTATAGATCCAATATTTAAACCAATTTCCAATATCTCCAATATCGATCAAATAAACTTTATAAGTTCATCAAATCAAATAAATAAACAATACATTTCTTTCAATATACTCATTCACTAGAATCTCAAACTTCATTCTCTAAATACATATATCCTTTTATGTTTACACATTTATACAATCTCTCAAATGGCCAAACTGAAGTATCTATATACATTTATCACTTATGAATACAATATACACAAGATCTTCGTCTGTTCTTAACTTGCTCCGATGTCCTGATACTTGCGTGTCAGAAAACAATTCTAACACGCTAAGCAAAGCTTAGTGGTGCTTGTATACACATATTTTATCACTTAATATTAAAGAAATATACTTATGAAAATATAGTAATAACACTTAGTTTTAAGAAGTAATTCAATATATGAACTAAATTCAGTATCAAATCAACATACCATGTTGATTACATAAAATAATAATTATCCCTGTATAAAAGTTATCATATAATACAATACTTTCGATATTTCAACTTGTTTCATTAAGAATCATTTTATTCAAGACTTGTTTTCTCATTTCATAACATTGTTCACAATACACTTACTTTGTTTTTCAATAAGTCTTCCTTTTCAAGTTCACATATAGGATTATTTCATTCAATCTATACTTTTCAGCACTTATATCTAGTACTATACTTTAGAGCACTTTGTATCTCACATCATGATATACACTTTCAATCATTTGATATACTTTGGAGCACTTTGTATCTCACCACATTATATACACTTTCAATCATTTGATATACTTTGGAGCACTTTGTATCTCACCACATTATATACACTTTCAATCATTTGATTAATTCAATACATTAAGCATAATATTTCCAGTATGTTCATTAGAACTTTCACGTGTAAGCATTAATATATATATTAACAATCACTTTTACACTGGAACACAATACTTCAATTTCAAGTAATTGACTTATATTATTTGTAACACCCCTATACCCCGTATACGTACACAGCATGCTAATATGATCGTAATATACGTATACTGAATATAGAAATGTCACGGTTACAAAACACACATGACATGACTCTTATATACTATGAACAAATTCAAAACTTTTAAATGAGTTTATAAAACGAAATAGATAGAAAGTTTATTTAAAACGTAGCGGAAAATATAACAAATGTTTCCCAATACATTTGCATCAAAATCAAAAGTTACAAATATAAAATATATACATGAGTGGCAGCTCTTCTCTGATCTTTAAGTCCAAAAGTCAACTCTTCAACGCCTAGACTCACTAGGTCTAGAGGAACTCTCGGGTTCAATCCTATCACCTGCGCGATGAACCACAATCGCGCTGAGCCAACAGCTCAGTAGAACAAACTATAATGATATTATGCTATGTCATACATTCAAACAATATAGATCATATTCAATACACTTTATTTTATGAATGTTACATTTCATTATTTCAATAATTATATCATCATCCATCACTCACACATTTAACATAGACACACATGGGCCCAACAAGCATTTAATATGATATTCAAAGTTCAGAGTTACTGCTTTGGTTTATAATCACAATGATCAAGCCCGTAGGCGATATATATATCATATCTCTATCCATGGATAGTGTAACAGACCCAGTCTCTTGGACCATCAACCCATTAACATGAGGAGATCCTCAACCCGGCTAGACTGTTACTAGTAACAGACCCAGTCTCTTGGACCATCAACCCGACTAATCGAGGAGATCCTCAACCCGGCTAGACTGTTACTTTTCATAAATTTCATTTTCACATTTCATTTAGTGTAACAGACCCAGTCTCTTGGACCATCAATTCAATTCAATTGAAGAGATCCTCAACCCGGCTAGACTGTTACCTTTACATAGGCACGCCACCAAAACCAGTACTCTGAAATTTGAATAAACATATTAGGCACACAACCATTTCATATATCTCTTTATCAAACTTTTTCTCAATTCATTTCTCATTCCACAATCAACTAGGCAAACATGCCTTATTTGAATCAATATAGCCAATCACAATGGCTTTACAAATCATCTTATCATCACATCTTTCATTTTCGTAACACATATATATACCATATTACATTTCATGAGGTTCATATTGTATAAAACGTAACATTATTCAAACATATCAACAATAAAATGAAATTACTTATTACATTCACACTCAAATGTATAAGTTCCCAAAATCACATGAATGTATGTTATAATGCAAGGTTTGTACTTACCTCAAAAGAAATCCACACAATTCTAAACACTTCCTCTTAACAAGTCCTTCACCAAATAATTAAGGCAATTCACCTTCTTCACAACCTAATTCAGAATAATGAGGAAACTCACATAAGATCATAAGGCTAAGAATCAATTAGGGCAAACTCTAAACTGGACACACTCACCCACACGGGCGTGTCCCTGACCGTGCCCTAACTCCACAACACAGAAGCATTTACACGTTCAGGACCACGGGCGTGTCACTGGGCGTGTAATACCTACTGTCTCTCAGAAGTATCGACACGTCCAACATCATGAACGTGTTCCTGGCCGTGTCAATTCCCCAAAGTCACAGTAGCTATGACACGCTCACTAACACGGGCGTGTTAATGGCCGTGTCACACCTACTGCCATCCAACACAATTGACACGCCTAAAGACCTGGACGTGCTCCTGGGCGTGTCAGGCCAAAAACCCAGATTCCGGCCAAAACAACAATCCAACCAACAAACAACAATCTTCCACCATCTTCCACTTCAACAAAACTCAACTAGACACACCCAAAACCATAACAACCTTGCAAAAACACCAACACAACTCAAAATACACATCCAACACCAAATCACAACATCATCAAAAACTCTAAACACAACCACAACTCAATCTTAACCAACAAACTTATTCTTCCTTTCAATCTTACTATTTTCTTCAATCCAACCCAAGAATCAAAAATCAAGTAAACCCAACACTCTTAAACACAACACACTCAAACATATCCATACCAACAACCATAAATCACCAAACCCACAACACAAACTCAAAGAAAACAAGGGAATCAAGAGGAAACTTACCAAGAATGAAGAAAACTCTTAAATTTCTCCTTGATCTCTTGAAAACTTCTTCAATCTTGAGCTTGGAAGGTCAAATCTCTCCCTCTCTCTTGTTCTCTTGCTGCTGCCGTCCAAAGCAAAGAAAGGAGAAGAAAAGGAAAATGAGAGACACGAGAAGAGAGGAAGAAGGAAGAAAAGGAAAAGAAAGAAAAGTCAAACATTAACCCTCTCTCTCCTCAAAACATTCTCCTCCACACAAATAAAAAAAAATAAAATAATCTCAAACATCACCATCCACCCATCTTAATCCACCAACTCAATTTCAAAATAATTACCTTTATACCCTTCAAACAAATATTTGTATATGTTAAGTATATCACAATATATACAACATTTACACATTACTCTAACCTCAACTCTCTTTCCAATAAAATAAATACACTTAATCCAATAATAACAATAATTACTCCAATACTTCTAGGGTACATTTTGGGATATTACAATTCTCCCCCTCTAAAAGAAATTTCGTCCTCGAAATTACCTGAAATCAAGTCTGAAACAACTGAGGATATTGTTCTAGCATCGTTTGCTCATTCTCCCAAGTTGATTCTTCTCTACCATGACTCTTCCAAAGAACCTTCACAATTGGCACTTTCTTATGTCTCAACTCTTTCATCCCATATGCTAAAATAGCAACCGGTTCTTCTTCAAAAGTCAGATCCGGACTCACCTCAATAGATTCCACTGATAACACATGAGATGGGTCTGACCTGTACCTCCTCAACATAGAAACATGGAAGACATTATGGATTCTGTCTAACTCTGGTGGCAAAGCAAGCCGTTAAGCAACCGGTCCCAATCTTTCCAATACTTCATATGGTCCAATGAAACGAGGACTCAGCTTCCCTCTTCGACCAAATCTTAAAATCTTTTTCCAAGGAGACACTTTCAAAAATACTTTATCTCCCACATTATACTCAATGTCTCTCCTCTTCAAATCCGAATAAGATTTCTGCCGATCTGAAGCTGTTTTCAACCTATCTCGAATTATTTTCACTTTATCTTCTGTCTCTTTAACCAAATCAGGACCAATTAACTTACATTCACCAGTCTCATTCCAACATAAAGGTGTTCTACACCTTCTTCCATACAATGCCTCAAATGGTGCCATACCAATACTGGATTGATGACTGTTGTTGTAGGCAAATTCTACAAGTGGCAAAAATCTGTCCCAACTTCCAGAGAAATCAATGACACAGCTTCTCAACATATCCTCGATGATTTGTATCACTCTCTCTGACTGCCCATCTGTCTGCGGATGGAAAGCAGTGCTAAAGTGTAATCGAGAACCCAAAACACCATGCAAACTCTTCCAAAACCTCGATGTGAACCTCGGATCTCGATCAGACACTAAAGAAATTGGGACTCCATGCAATTTCACAATCTCATGGATATACAATTCAGCCAATTTTTCAAGTGGATAATCCATCCGAACCGGAAGAAAATGAGCTGTCTTAGTCAACCTATCTACAATCACCCAAATGGCATCATGTTTTCTCTGTGTCAATTGTAAACCAGACACAAAGTCCATAGTCACTCTTTCCCATTTCCACTCAGGCACTGATAAAGGTTGAAGCAACCCTGTTGGGACCTGATGCTCTGCTTTAACCCTCTAACATGTGAGACATTTGGATACAAACTCTGCAATGTCTCTCTTCATACCAGGCCACCAGTAATGCTGTCTCAAATCATGATACATCTTCGTACTGCCCGGATGCATAGCAAAAACTGATTGATGTGCTTCTTCTAAAATAATCCTTCTCAAACTAATATCATCCGGCACACACCGTCTATTCTTAAACCATAAGCTCCCATCACCTTTCACAAGAAAATCTCGGCTCTCCCCTTTTTGGCAATCTGAAACAATCTTCTGAATTTTCTCATCAATCAATTGAGCCTCTTTAATCTGATCTAACAACACTGGTCTCAGCTGCAATTGTGCCAACAATGCACCATCATCACAAGACATAAAGCTAGCATGCAACGCTCTCAACTCAACAAGCAACGAGAGCGAATAAGCAGTCAAACCTGCTAAAGACTTCCGACTCAAGGCATCAGCAACAACATTTGCTTTACCTGGATGATAATCAATCAAACAATCGTAGTCTTTAATCAATTCCAACCACCGTCTCTGTCGAAGATTAAGCTCTTTCTGAACCCCCAAATATTTCAAACTTTTGTGATCAGTGTAAATAAAACATTTCTCTCCATACAAGTAATGTCGCCAAATTTTCAATGCAAACACAATGGCTGCTAACTCCAAGTCATGGGTTGGATAGTTTAGCTCATGTGGCTTCAACTGTCGAGAAGCATAAGCTATCACTTTACCCTCTTGCATCAAAACACAACCCAAACCACTATGTGAAGCATCACTGTAGATCACATATGGTTTATCTTCCACAGGTAAAGTGAGAACAGGTGCTTGAGTTAACATCTCTTTCAACTGCTCAAAACTAGCTTGACACGGATCAGTCCACACAAATCTAACTCCTTTTCGAAGTAATCTGGTAAGTGGAGTAGCTATCAAAGAAAATCCTTTCACAAAGCGTCGATAATAGCCTGCCAAACCCAGAAAACTTCTAACTTCAGTCACAGACTTTGGTGGACTCCAATTCATAATAGCTTCAACTTTACTCGGATCAACTCTAATGCCATCTGCTGAAACTATATGACCGAGGAAAGTTACTTGATCTAGCCAGAACTCACATTTTGACAGCTTAGCATACAATTGCTTCTCTCTCAAAATTTGCAATACAATCCGCAGATGCTTGTCATGCTCTTCTTCATTACGAGAATACACCAAAATATCATCAATGAAGACTACCACAAACTGATCCAGATAGGGCCTAAACACCCTATTCATCAAATCCATGAAAGCTGCAGGTGCATTTGTCAACCCAAAAGGCATCACTAGAAACTCATAATGCCCATACCTGGTTCGAAAAGTTGTCTTGGGCACATCCTCAGCTCTGACCCGCAACTGATGGTACCCTGATCTCAAATCAATCTTGGAAAATACTGCTGCTCCCTTCAATTGATCAAAGAGATCATCAATTCTAGGCAAAGGATATTTATTCTTGATAGTCACTTTATTCAATTGCCTATAATCGATACACAATCTCATAGTACCATCCTTCTTCTTTACAAACAAAACAGGAGCTCCCCATGGCGAAACACTAGGGCGAATGAATCCTTTATCCAGCAACTCCTGCAACTGCACCTTCAACTCTCTCAATTCAACAGGTGCCATTCTATAAGGAGTAATAGAGATAGGAGTGGTACCTGGCAACAAATCAATACCAAACTCCACCTCTCTCTCAGGAGGCAATCCTGGCAACTCCTCTGGAAATACATCTGGAAACTCAGCTACTGTGGGAATGCTATCAAACTGAGAACCCTCTACCCTGGTATCCAAAACATGAGCGAGATAGGCATCACACCCTTTTCTAATCAGCTTCCTAGCTGAAACAGCTGAAATCAACAAGGATGCAAATTGTCTCTGATCGCTAGATACCATCACAATTCTATCATCACTAGTTCTCAAAGTAACACACTTCTTCTTACAATCTACCACAGCTTCATGTCTAGACAACCAGTCCATGCCCAAAATCAAATCATACTCTTTAAATGGCATCTCAATCAAATCACCAGGAAACTCTTCACCTTGCACCACAACCGCACTATCTCGGTGTACCTTACTAACAACCACACTATGCCCTAAAGGATTTGTCACCAAGACATCAAATCCTAGGGACTCAGAATGCATATCAGTCACAGGCAAAATGGATGCACTTATGTATGAATGAGTAGATCCTGGATCAATTAAAGCAAGTACTGAAATGCCAAATAAAGAAAATGTACCAGCAATAACAGCTGAAGCATCTGGCTGCCTCTGCATCACATAAACTCTTTGGGAAGGTCCAGCCTCATCCGGTCTACTGTCCATAGATGAAGAGCCTCCTCTCTGACTGAACCCAGATCGACCCCCTCTATTAAAAATTCTGCCTCCTCTACCTCCTCTGCTAAAACTAGGTCGTGAAGCTGCAGTATCCACCGACCTCTGCTCCTGTACCTCAGGACATTCTCTAATGAAATGATCAGGGGATCCGCATCTGAAGCACACAGCTGGTCCCCTACTCATCCAACAAACGCCTCTATGTGACCCCCCACACTGAGCACATATAGGTGGAGTGAACCTCTGAACCGTTGGAGTCGGAGCACTCGTCACTGAAACCGTAGGTCTCGATCTCTGTCTTTGAAACTGCACTGACCTACCAACTGGCCTCTAACTCCTGCTGGTCCTAGGAACAAAGCTGCCTCTACCTCTCTTCACAGATGAAGACCCTGCCTCAAACTGAGGCCTTCTCACTCTAGTCTCCTCCTCAGAAGCAGATGCTGCAATGCCCTGGGCTCTCTCTACACTCCTAGCTGCAGCAACAAGCTGGGAGAAATCCTGGTATCTGGAACCAGCCACAAGACACAAAATAGAGGGCCTCAATCCCTCCTCAAACCTTCTGCATCTGTCAATCTCATCAGATATAATACCTCCAGCATAATGACTCAATCTGATGAACTCGACCTCATACTCTGTTACTGTCCTGTGGTCTTGTTTCAAACTCAGAAACTCCATCTTTTTAGCATCTTTATACTCCCTAGGAGTATACTTCAGCTCAAACTCTCTGAGAAAGTCAGCATAAGACAAGGTAGGTGGATCATCCATAGCGTGAGGCACTATTTTCCACCAGTCATATGCATCCTTCTGCAATAATGACCTAGCATAATCAAATTTTTCTTCAGGCGTGGCTTGCAGCTGAATAAACACTCTCTGCACTCTATCAAGCCACTGCTCAGCTACAGCTGGATCAATAGTGCCTAGAAAATCTTCCGCCCCATACTTCCTCAACTCATCATACTGTCTCACTGATACCTGAGGCTGAGGTGGTAGTGGCAGTGGTTGCACTGGTGTTTGTCTCATCACTTCCATCATATGCCTGAACCAAGCTGGTGGAACCTCATCACCAACTGGTCTCCCTGACCCAGAAGCAGGTGCCTCACCGGCTCTATCAATTCTAATCTCATCTCTACTCTCTTCCGGAGCTACACTCTCCGCACTTCCCTCAACAAACTGACGTGAATGAGGATCCATTACAACCTATATCTGCAAACATAGCAGAATACACCTTATTAAAGATCAGAGACTGCCAATACTAAATATATATTTTATTCAAAACCAACTTTTAAAATCAAAATATCCTTTTTCTTACAGTTTACCTAGGTTGAGAATCTCAAGCCTAGGCTCTGATACCAAAACAATTGTAACACCCCTATACCCCGTATACGTACACAGCATGCTAATACGATCGTAATATACGTATACTGAATATAGAAATGTCACGGTTACAAAACACACATGACATGACTCTTATATACTATGAACAAATTCAAAACTTTTAAATGAGTTTATAAAACGAAATAGATAGAAAGTTTATTTAAAACGCAGCGGAAAATATAACAAATGTTTCCCAATACATTTGCATCAAAATCAAAAGTTACAAATATAAAATATATACATGAGTGGCAGCTCTTCTCTGATCTTTAAGTCCAAAAGTCAACTCTTCAACGCCTAGACTCACTAGGTCTAGAGGAACTCTCGGGTTCAATCCTATCACCTGCGCGATGAACCACAATCGCGCTGAGCCAACAGCTCAGTAGAACAAACTATAATGATATTATGCTATGTCATACATTCAAACAATATAGATCATATTCAATACACTTTATTTTATGAATGTTACATTTCATTATTTCAATAATTATATCATCATCCATCACTCACACATTTAACATAGACACACATGGGCCCAACAAGCATTTAATATGATATTCAAAGTTCAGAGTTACTGCTTTGGTTTATAATCACAATGATCAAGCCCGTAGGCGATATATATATCATATCTCTATCCATGGATAGTGTAACAGACCCAGTCTCTTGGACCATCAACCCATTAACATGAGGAGATCCTCAACCCGGCTAGACTGTTACTAGTAACAGACCCAGTCTCTTGGACCATCAACCCGACTAATCGAGGAGATCCTCAACCCGGCTAGACTGTTACTTTTCATAAATTTCATTTTCACATTTCATTTAGTGTAACAGACCCAGTCTCTTGGACCATCAATTCAATTCAATTGAAGAGATCCTCAACCCGGCTAGACTGTTACCTTTACATAGGCATGCCACCAAAACCAGTACTCTGAAATTTGAATAAACATATTAGGCACACAACCATTTCATATATCTCTTTATCAAACTTTTTCTCAATTCATTTCTCATTCCACAATCAACTAGGCAAACATGCCTTATTTGAATCAATATAGCCAATCACAATGGCTTTACAAATCATCTTATCATCACATCTTTCATTTTCGTAACACATATATATACCATATTACATTTCATGAGGTTCATATTGTATAAAACGTAACATTATTCAAACATATCAACAATACAATGAAATTACTTATTACATTCACACTCAAATGTATAAGTTCCCAAAATCACATGAATGTATGTTATAATGCAAGGTTTGTACTTACCTCAAAAGAAATCCACACAATTCTAAACACTTCCTCTTAACAAGTCCTTCACCAAATAATTAAGGCAATTCACCTTCTTCACAACCTAATTCAGAATAATGAGGAAACTCACATAAGATCATAAGGCTAAGAATCAATTAGGGCAAACTCTAAACTGGACACACTCACCCACACGGGCGTGTCCCTGACCGTGCCCTAACTCCACAACACAGAAGCATTTACACGTTCAGGACCACGGGCGTGTCACTGGGCGTGTAATACCTACTGTCTCTCAGAAGTATCGACACGTCCAACATCATGAACGTGTTCCTGGCCGTGTCAATTCCCCAAAGTCACAGTAGCTATGGCCGTGTCACACCTACTGCCATCCAACACAATTGACACGCCTAAAGACCTGGACGTGCTCCTGGGCGTGTCAGGCCAAAAACCCAGATTCTGGCCAAAACAACAATCCAACCAACAAACAACAATCTTCCACCATCTTCCACTTCAACAAAACTCAACTAGACACACCCAAAACCATAACAACCTTGCAAAAACACCAACACAACTCAAAATACACATCCAACACCAAATCACAACATCATCAAAAACTCTAAACCCAACCACAACTCAATCTTAACCAACAAACTTATTCTTCCTTTCAATCTTACTATTTTCTTCAATCCAACCCAAGAATCAAAAATCAAGTAAACCCAACACTCTTAAACACAACACACTCAAACATATCCATACCAACAACCATAAATCACCAAACCCACAACACAAACTCAAAGAAAACAAGGGAATCAAGAGGAAACTTACCAAGAATGAAGAAAACTCTTAAATTCCTCCTTGATCTCTTGAAAACTTCTTCAATCTTGAGCTTGGAAGGTCAAATCTCTCCCTCTCTCTTGTTCTCTTGCTGCTGCCGTCCAAAGCAAAGAAAGGAGAAGAAAAGGAAAATGAGAGACACGAGAAGAGAGGAAAAGGAAGAAAAGGAAAAGAAAGAAAAGTCAAACATTAACCCTCTCTCTCCTCAAAACATTCTCCTCCACACAAATAAAAAAAAATAAAATAATCTCAAACATCACCATCCACCCATCTTAATCCACTAACTCAATTTCAAAATAATTACCTTTATACCCTTCAAACAAATATTTGTATATGTTAAGTATATCACAATATATACAACATATACACATTACTCTAACCTCAACTCTCTTTCCAATAAAATAAATACACTTAATCCAATAATAACAATAATTACTCCAATACTTCTAGGGTACATTTTGGGATATTACATTATTATTTTACATTTCTTTCATTAGTCACAACTATCATGTTCACATATCTTTTCATTAATTATGCCCATACATACTAAACTTAGATCATAGGTTTGGATAACATGTTAGTATAGCAATCTCAAGAATTTATAATGGCAATTATGCCCACTATCACTGATAACACAATGTGTCCATTAAAGGCACGAGGTGCCCACTATCACTGTGGATATCCATCCTTTGGTTAACCATTCAATCCAAAGCTAGATATAAATTTAATATGATTTGGGTAATTCATTAATTTTGATGAACACTACATCGTTTATTTCCTTTCATTGATATTATACTCTTATCAACATTTGGTAGGATATATATGTGTCACGTATCTAACGTTTATCACTCATTTTCATACATTTAACACATTAACACAAAAGTATGGACTATACACATATTAGTCTCATGTCATGGATTAACACTTTTTATATAAACACTCACTTGTTTATATAAGCACTTGTTTATATCATTTCACTTGTTTATACCATGACCTTGGTACATTACTCTTAGCAACATTTAGTATGATATATATTTGTCACTTATCAAAAGTTTCTCACTCTTTTTCATGCATTGAACACATACACATGAATTTTCAATATAATTATTCATATATTAGTCTCATACTAGGCCTGTAGATCACAAATTACAAGCCAAAAATACTATTTAGGTCCCCCATGGTCATGGCCTTCAAGGGCCACAGTCGTGGCATTGGAACTTGCTCTGTTTTATCGAATGTTTTTGAAGAAACAGCATCACTTTCAATCCCACGGTCGTGGCACTCAATTGCCACGGCCGTGGCATTGATTTTGGGACTGTTTTCGGAGTAAAATCATGTATTCTGCACTTTTAAATTCATTAAACACAAACATGTTTAAGATCTAAGATCAAAATGTATCAAACTCAAAGTTTTGATAGAAAAAGAATTAATATCAAATATTTTACCATAACTTCACTCAATCAAGCTTTCAATCATTTCCTATGAATAAAACCAACATCAAACCATTCAATTCTCACAAAGGTTGAGTTAAGGATCAAACCCATCATATAAAAGTTATTTTTCACTCATCAATCTATTTAATCAATACTTTCAAGAAATATATCATTATACATAACTCAATCATTCAATTAAATCATTAAAACTCATAAAAATTCATATTTTTGCAAAGTATAAATCTAAAGCGCATACCTCTTCCGAATCTCTTTTTCTCTTTCTTTTTCTCTCTTTCCCTTTGATTACTTATTGATAATCTTGCCTTTTCTAGCTTATTCTTCTAAAAATCATATAATTATCTCTTATTCCTTGATCAATTTAATGAAAGGAAGAAGAAAGAAGTGAAGATGGTGATGATGGCGTGGAGAGAAGAAGGAAATCAGAAATTTCCACACACTTACACATATGCACACACATATATATATTTTTAATCTAGTGAGGGAATGCTCATAATAACTATGGTGCATCCTCATTCTTAACCGTTGATTTTAAATCGAGTTTTCATCTCGTAAAATAGTAAAAATACTCTTTTTAGTAAAGTTTTAGGATACACAATTTACTCTTCTCTACATATAGCATTTATCCACAATACTTTTGTCACTATACACTATGCATTTTTTTCATTATTAGTTAAAACTTCCCTGTTGAAAATCCTAACCATTACAGTTTAGGTTTATACATCTGTCAAGAGAAGAAAATCAGATGGCTGATGCCCTAGCCACATTGGCTTCGGTATGGGAAAATCCTGCCAGCCTATTCGTTAAGCCTCTAATCTTGACCAGTTCATTAACTCCTTGCTATGAATATGAGACAATCATGGAAGTTGATACAGACCATGACGCATGGTATGATACTATAAGGCAATTTTTGGAGGAAAGATAATACCCGCCGGGGGCAACAAAGAAAGAGAAGAGAGCCATAAGGAGGTGGTCATTGCAATACATCACCTTCCATGGAGAGTTATACCGAAGATGGCCTGATGGAGTGCATTTGAGATGTTTAAGAAAGCCTGAAGTGGAGCGCATCATGTCTGAAATACATGCGGGAAGTTGCGGTCCGCACATGAGTGGTTTGGCCCTAGTTAAGAAGATTATCCGACAAGGTTACTATTGGTTGACCATGGAGAAAGACTGTATTGAATTTGTAAAGAAGTGCCAGCAATGTCAGATGTATGGTAACTTGAATCATATACCTCCTAAAGAACTGCATTCAATGTCTTCACCCTGGCCATTTGCCACCTGGGGTATCGACATTATAGGAGAAATACACCCGACAGCCTCAAACGGTCATAGTTTCATTGTAGTAGCAGTTGATTATTTTTCAAAATGGGTCGAAGCCGAATCCTTCAACAAGCTGGGTGCAAGTCAAATGGCTAGCTTTATCAAAAAGAATCTCATCTGCAGATATGCGGTCCCGCACAGTGTGATATCAGACAACGGGGTACAGTTTCAAGGAGCAGTTAAGGATTTATTCTCCAAGTACCAAATCCATCATCATTGGTCCTCTCCTTATAGACCAAAGGCTAATGGTGCCGTGGAGGCAACAAATAAGACAATTAAGCAAATTCTATCTAAGATGACCAAGGCTTACAGAGACTGGTTGAAAATGCTTCCCTTTGCTTTGTGGGGATATAGGACGAGTGTGCGAACACCTACTGGGATGACACCGTTCTCTTTGGTTTATGGGATGGAAGCGGTATTGCCAATTGAAATTGAGATCAAGTCATTGAGAGTAGTCTTAGAAGCGGAGCTACCTGAAATGGAATGGCTAACAAGCAGATACACACAGTTAGCTCTACTGGAAGAGAGAAGGTTAAAGGCACTATATCATCACCAACTGTATCAAAAGAAGATAGCTCGGGCCTATAATAGAAGGGTCAAGTTCAAAAAATTCAGAGTTGGGGATTTGGTGTTGAAGCAATGTAAGCCTAATGTATCTGATCCAAGAGGGAAGTTCAGACCTAGCTGGGAAGGGCCATATGTCGTGAAACAGGTCATAAGCTAAGGTGCGGTGAAGATATTAGACATGGATGGGAATGAATTTAGTGAGCCAGTAAATATTGACAGGTTGAAGAAGTTTTATGTATGAAAAATAAAAAAGAGAGAGCTTGCTAGGTTGAAAACCCAAAAAGGGCAGCCTAGGCAAAAGTTAGAGCAGTCCACTAGTTCCGAAAACCCGAAAGGACGGGCTAGGCAACAATTAGGGCTAATGAGAGAAAATCGTCAATTAGAAAACCCGAAAGGGGTAATTGGCAACAGGAGTGATCTTGTGTATGCTGGCTTTATGTTTGGTTGTTCCCCAATTTAATAAAACAGAATTAAGAATTAAATTTGTTCTATGTGCACTGTTATAAGTATTTGACCAGATATGGATGAAATAAATAATCATAATTGCAAAAGGTGATGACAAATTATAAATGGAAAAGAAGCATCTTTTATTATTTTAGTTATTTTTCAGCCTAACAAAACACTTTCTGAATTGACAAATGTAAAATTTATGGCAGTCTATAAGTGTAATGTGCAGGTCAGCTTTGCCTTAACCGATCCAAGTAGGCTTTAGTCAAGCAAGGCATGTCTAGGTCAGGAGCAAAGTTAGAATCACGAGGCTCAGCTCCATACTGATGCCCAAGTCGGCAAGGATCATAGCATGTACCTTGATGAAGAGAAGCAAGAGGAATGTACATCAAGTATGTCCGCATGGTGATATGAGAAATCTTCCACCAAGGTACCAACTAATGGATATTGACTTCAGAGCGTGAGTGAATCCAGTCAACCCAGTCAGCATATGAAGAAACAGGATTGAGTAGCTTCCTAGCAGAATGATGCGTGGCAGATATCTGGCAAAATCCATGGAGGGAGTATCAAGTAAACAAAGATGATCCTGAAACCAAATCTGTGAAGAAAGAATTAAGTTAAAAAAAAAAAGAAGTCTGCTGAGTTGAAAACCCGCAAGAGCAGCTTAGAGAAAAATTAGGACAGCTCGCTAGTTGCGAAAACCCGCATGGGCGGACTAGGCAAAAGTTAGAGCAATAAAAAAAGCCTAAATTAAAAACCTAAAAGGGCAGTTTAGGTAATTACCTGAAGCAGCAACGGACTCCCAGTCAGTCTCTTTGACAATCCTGATTTAAATCAGTCTAATCCAACTAAGGTCTCGGCTAAAATCACAGGTACCGGCGACAAGCCTCCTTCCATTTGATCCATGATATCCAATACTCGTGGATCAATATCGCCGTCAGAAGAAACAAGCAAGAATTGGCCGAGCAAGCAAAGACAAAGCATGCATCCCCATGCCTTAGTAGGAGCCAAATGAGAGAAACAAAAGTCAATCAAAGGAGCAAGTAGAATTTTTTCACCTCTCAGCAACTGAAGAACTTCGGATTTTGGAATTTGAAATAACATTTACATCTTCTGTTGAGTCTTGGAAATTAATGTGGGTAACACCATTTGTTGATTATTGGGATGTCCAAGGATGGCCTCAAATTCTTCAATCAAGGGACACATTTCAAAGCCATTAATTCTAAATACCCTAGAATCCGTATCCCACAGGGAAGCCACGACATGTAAGAAAGAGTGGTCCAATTTGACATTTTAAAAGCATTTTTAAAACATCAAGCTTTGACCATGAAATTTGCTTCCAATGGTTGGCATCCATATTCTTAAATAGAATTTTTATTTTCTTTAAATGGTGCTAGGTCATGGTTAATGAATAAAGGGGAACAAAAATTGCTAAAGGGAGTCTTCACGTTGAAAGAGAGAGATTTTTGGCTTATGAATTGAAATATGGCATGCAAGGTGATTTATATAGAAGAAAATAAACCTTTTCCAAAAGTGAAATGGAAAAGATGATGGGAAAGGATAAGACCATATGGCATAAGGAAAGGAAGTGGCAATGAATTTCCTTTACCATATTGGATTTGGTTTAACAAAAGAAGTGGATATTAATTATGATGTACTATATATATAAAAAATAAATAATAAATAATTTTGGCAGTAAAAAAAAGAGAGTTACAATATTTACATATCACTAAGAGGGTGGTGGAAGGTCACCAAATAAAGACTTGAAAAAGTCATCGCCTGTTGGAGGTGGGGGCAAATTACTCATCCCGGGATCATCTGAAGCCGAAGCACTGAAACCCCTATTGCCTTGGAGTTCCAATTTGTCATGGTCCTCATCAGAAGTAGATGAAAAGATCTCATGGTCATCAGTCTGGGGGCCTCTCAATGAAGAAGCACCGGGATCCCTCATTCCTTGAAATCGGAAGTCACAAAAATTTTGTTCGGATTGGTGATATAAACTTTCAAAATGAGAAGCCTGCTGACGACTTGCAGCCAACTCTTCTTGAAGTTTCTTTTTTGTTCTTCAAGCATCCGCTGTGAGCCAAGAAGGAAAAGGTAAGAGCATACATAATCATGCATACATATAGCATAAACTATTGTGAAATAAGGAACGTACCAGCAAGTTCTCATTGATACCCTGCGGATGAGATGACATATCTGGCAGGCTAGAATGAGCAAACGAAGGGGCAGTGAAAGAAGGTCCAGCCTCGTAATCAAACGAGCCAACAGCCTATAACAATCATTAAAGAATCAAAGGAAGGAAAAGCAGTTGCAAGGGAAAAGTGGTTAAAGTGCAAAAAACTCCCTTGGAAGATCAAAACAAGGAAAGAAGAGCATGAATCAACCAAGACACGGTCAAGCCAAATCGAGCTTAGCTGTGTCACCTCAAAAGAAATTTTGGCAGAATATGACACGGGCAGGCGACACGGCCAAGTCATTGGCCATGTCTCACCTAAAGGACAAAGTCAAGAAGGACCAAGCAAAGAAAGAAAAGAAACAATAGGTGACACTGGCAAGCAACACGGCCAAGCCATTGGCCGTGTCCCATCCTAAGCTAAGAACAAAAAAGAACCAAAGAAAAGACACAGAAACTGACACACCCAGGAAACTCGGCCAAGCCACTGGTCGTGTCACTCCCATCTTCAAAGAACAAAGAAGATCCCGATCTCCAAGGATGAAGATCCATTTTCAAGGGTGAAGGCCCGATCTCCAAGGGTGAAGATCCATTCTGAGGGTGAAGAATCACAATGCATAGAACATCCAGAGCAGTCAAACTTCTCAACTGATGAAAGGTTAGTCAAATTCATTCTCGGGTCCTAGTACCCAATCTTGGGTCCAAGTGCCCAATCTCGAATCCAAGTGCCCAATCTTGGGTCCAAGTACCCAAATCAAAACAATTTAGGGCCGAGTCTCCCAATACAGTTAGGATCGAGTATCCCAATCCAGTTTAGGATCGAGTATTCCAATCCAGTTTAGGATTGAGTCTCCCAATATAGTTAGGATCGAGTATCCCAATCTTGTTTAGGATCGAGTATTCAAATCTCTCGGGTCCAGAACCCAAAGTTTTTCTTAGGTCCAGAACCTAGAATTATCCTTGAGTCCAGAACTCAAACCGGGTCCAGAACACAAGTTTACCATTAGGTCCAGAACCTAGAATTATTTTTAAGCCCAGAACTTAGCTCGGGTCCAGAACCCAAATTTTCCTTAGGTTCATAACCTAGAATTATCCTTGAGTCCAGAACTCAAACCGGGTCTAGAACCCAAGTTTACCATTAGGTCCAGAACCTAGAATTATTTTTAAGTCCAGAACTTAGCTCGGGTCCAGAACCCAAATTTTTCTTAGGTCCAGAGCCTAGAATTATCCTTGAGTCCAAAACTCAAACCGGGTCCATAACCCAAGTTTACCATTAGGTCCAGAACCTAGAATTATTTTTAAGTCCAGAACTTAGCTCGGGTCCAGAACCCAAATTTTCCTGAGGTTCAAAACCTAAAGTTATCCTTGAGTCCAGAACTCAAACCGGGTCCAGAACCCAAGTTTACCATTAGGTCCAGAACCTAGAATTATTTTTAAATCCAGAACTTAGCTCGGGTCCAGAACCCAAATTTTCATTAGGACCAGAACCTAGAATTATTTCTGAATCCAGAACTCGAATCGGGTCCAGAACCCAAATTTTCCTTAGGTCCAGAACCTAGAATTATCCTTGAGTCTAGAACTCAAACAGGGTCCAGAACCCAAATTTTCCTTAGGTCTAGAACCTAGAATTATCCTTGAGTCCAGAACTCAAACCGGATCTAGAACCCAAATTTTCCTTAGGTCCAGAACCTAGAATTATCCTTGAGTCCAGAACTCGAACCGGGTCCAGAACCCAAAACCTCAACCGTTTCATCAAAAATTAAGTCTTATTGTTTTTCACTCTCTTTCAATAAGGTTTCAGATCATTCAAGCAGGGGGCAAACTGTAGACCCTTAATTTTTGACCCAATCCGGTCCAATATGTTATATTTAGTCTAAAATGATTTTTGTTGTCTAATTGGTTCAAAATAATTTTTATTAAATAATTTTTTGTTTTAGTATCTAATTTTTATTAATAAAAAATAGAAATAAATAAATAAAAGTCAAAAAATAAAAATAAAAATAAAATTCAGAGTCGGAAAAATTGGCGACGAAAAAATCGTCGCGCGGGCCCGTGGGCATTTCGCCCTCAGGAAATTCCTGCAGGCAAAATCACTGTGCTATTTCGCATGCAAAAATTTTCTGCCTGCGAAATAGCTTACGGGCCCGCTCCACGAGCTCTGCCGAAGCCAGCTGCAGCAGATTTCTTCGCCAGCGCAGTTTTTCCGCAGCAGTTTTTTTCGGCAGCGCAAATTTTCCGACGCAAATTTTTCGAAACCTAATCCAATTAGGTTTTGGTTTCTTTTTTTTTTTATTAATATCACTTACCTTAACTAATTAGGAATAAACAACCTCAAACCACTATAAATAAGGACCAAAGACAATTAAAAAAGGAGAGGCAAAAAAATCCAAGAGTAGTTTGGAAAATTTGAAACCAAATCAAGGAAGGAAAAGAAGAAATTCAATTCAACTCTTTTCTGGAATAGCAACAGCACAATTTAGAGGATTCAAAGGCAAAAAAAGGCTTGTCTTTGAAGCTAGTTCATCCAAGAAGAATTGTTTTTGGAGAAATCATCAAAAGAAGGTATGTGTTAATTAATTTTCTTTAATTGTTTTTTTACACAGTGGCAAATTTATGAAATCAAAATTAAAAACCTTTGAACTTTAATTTAGTTTTTATAAAGCAAAAAAAAAAAACCTTATTTCATTGGTTTATCATCCAAAAGGCTTAAAATTGTTATTTTTTCTTCTTACAAACCTTAAAACTCTAATTAAACATACTCTTCAACAAAACCAAAATCAAATTCTGTTTCTTTCAAAACTTTAAACTTGGTACTTTTTCCTTCAAAAAGTCTTCTAAAACATCTTTTCTAGTTATAAAAACTTTAATTCACTTGTTTAAATTCATAAAATTCCATAAAATATCAAATTGATTTCCAAATTCCTAAAAATTATTCACCACCCATGACCCTACTTCCAAAATATCAAATCCAAATTCAACTTCCAAAATTCAAAATAATGAACACTAACCCTTTTAAAACCTTAAACCCTAATTTTTATGATCCCTGATCCTTTTAAAACATTAAAAAACATAAAACATAAAAACCTAAATTTTACACAGTAGCTTAGGAACCCAATAACCAAAAATCACAAATTAAAGTATTTAAAAGTGTTTAAACCCTAGTTTCATGATATCGTCATTCAAACCTTAATTTTGTTAATCAAAAAGTCTTACCAACCCTTTAAAACATAAATCCCTAATTTATTTTAATTCCATAAAAAGTCACAGTAGCCATAATTGGACTTTTATTTTCTTTATTCAATTCCATACTTGATTATGCTTTGATTTATTTCTTATGCTTTAATTTATTTAATTTCAATACTTGATTTATTTAATTTATCATGGATTGATGTTTATTTTATATTTTGATTAATAGCTTTGATAAATGATTTGTTTATGATGAATGATTATTTACTTTTATCAATTAATTTAGATTTCCAAAAGTTGTAAGACGTATGTTTCCACTTGGTAGGTACCTCATTAGTTAAACATCATGTAATTTAATTTGCTTTTCTATTTTAGAACCTATGTAAAGGGCATGTTTCTACCTTTTGGTGGGTGTCTTATTTAGGCATGTGATGTAAGGACATGTTTCCATCCTTGGATGGGTGTCCATTTATTTGCATTGTTTGGACATTGCTTTGATTTTAATATATTGATACTTTCTTTTAATTATTGTATGTAGTATGGATAATGTTATTAAGAATTTTATAATATTAAGACCTGTAAAGGAGGCCGGTTCCAATGAACTGGGCGTTGTGGGGGTGCTGGGCCATTTCTCACCTTTCCCACACGTACCCAACTTTTCGAACCCATTAGGGGGTTGGGGATTCCTTAGGAATTGAGTCATCCACTCCTTTCTTTTTCTCTGCCCGTCCGGGTGGCGACTCCCTTTTCTCCAGACTTAGGTCCGTGTTCTCTAAGGCTCCGAACCTAAACAGTGCCGAAGTGGCAAGAACCATTCCACCGGGAGTGGGGGCGAAAATCCCCGCTCACACACGCCCATGTCCATGGGCGTGTCCATTGATGAATTTTGCTCTTTTCTTCTACTTTCATCCATAATTCCTCCGAAATGACATAGAGAATTTTTGAAATTAACCCTAAAAAATACTTGAACAAGCAAATTAAACTCAATTGGATAATAATCATATTAAGAAATAGGAATAAAATATCATCAATTGTGCACTTATCAAATTCCCCCACACTTGAGTTTTTGCTTGTCCTCAAGCAAACTAAATCATTGTAATAAGCAAAAATGACGGACCCCCTTCTATATTCAAAAAGAAAAGAAAAGTTTTGACAATATTCGAATCAGAAAACCCCACTTTCTCAACCAAAAACTAATTTACAATCATAATAGCTTAATCAAGAAGTTTCAAAATAAAAATTTCACAGACCTAAAATCTAAAAATTCAGAGTTAAAAAATTGAGCATAAAATTCCAGAAAATCCAAAGCCATGAACAAAGTACGAAAAATGTAAATTTTCTCTTAAGTTCTCTAACCTTTTTTTTTATTTAAATGTATATACACATATATATACATTTTAAGGAGCCCGACTTGTTTGAACCGATACTAACCTTTTGACACGAAGGTAAACATTTGTGATGCCGACTCCCGGTTACTCAGCCAGAATCATTGTTCAAATGGCTAATAGCACTATTCATGATTCCAACTCATTTGTTTTAATTCAAGAGTAAAAATCAGCGGAACAGGGATAAATTTTCAGAGCTCCTTTAATTAGAATTATTTATTTATTTTTATTTTTATTTATTTATATATTTTTTTATTTTTTAAACAACTCAAGGGTCAGAAACTTAAGGGTCATACTAAGTCTGACTCAAGAATCTAAAGAATTATAACATGCTCAAAAATATAACTAAGGTTTTAAACTTTAAGTGTGTCCAATTTCCATCAATCCACAACCCAATTATAGCTATTACAATCGATCCTCAGCAATTGATCAAGATCACTAAGTTAACCTCAACAAGAAATTGTCATTTAAGAAATCACAAATTAATTAAACATATAAAGGGGAACCATCTCAATTCACACTTATTATAACAATCTAGCTTACTTAAATCTAAAAAAACAATTTGCAGCAATTAATTGAGACAAATGAATCAAATAGAAAGAATGAAATAATAAAAACTCAATCAAGAAAGTATACCTCTCCCCCACACTTAAGATGCACATTGTCCTCAATGTGTGTGTAAAACAAGAAATAATGAAGAGAGAGAAAAACTGCCCTTCCATGTCCATGAATGGATAAATATGAGTACGATGCCAAGAGTATGGTGAAGGCGAATTTGCTTCAAAACAAAAATCTAAAATGCATAAACAAGGTTAAGACATAAATAAATGAAATAAACAAACAAAAGAAACAGTTCGTAAAGAAAATAACAATTATCCAAAAGGAATAAAAAAATAAAGAAACATAAAAAAGATATTAAATAAGCAAAGAAATGAAAATAAAATAAAATAAAATAAAAATGTGGGCTAGTAAAAAATCGGCGCATCGCCGGAATCATCACCACTGGTTTCATCATAGGAGACATCAACTTGAGGTGCCGGTGCAGGAGTAGGAGCAGGGGCAGGTGGCTGGTATGGTGGAGGTGGTGGTTGTGAAGGGTGAAACCCTTTATACCACCAGAACTCTAACATGGATTGCTCTAGCCATTGCCTTCTTAAGATCTCGTGATCCAGCTGGGCTTGGAAAGAAGTAGTCTGGTCAAGTATAAACTGCTGCATGTAACACCCCTATACCCCGTATACACACACTACATACTATTACATCTATACTATATGTATACAGGATACAGGAGTGCCACGATTTATATAAGACAACCCAATTTTCTCTTCTACAATAATATGAGGAAACTTTAAAACATTTCATATATATATTATGGAACATAACAAGTAAAACATTTATTTATTAAGCAGCGAAAAATGTAGCGGTATATACATATACATATATATATATATAACAAAATCAATGTTTACAAAACATAAAGTTTATACATGTTTGGCAGTTCGTCTCTGATCTTTAAGCCCAAAATCAACACTTCAGAGTCTAGTGAACTCTCCGGTTCTACCCTGTCACCTGCGCGATGAACCACAATCGCGCTAAGCCAACGACTTAGTGGTACAAACCACAATAATAATATGCTTTAATGCAATGTCAATGTCATACTTACAAGCAATAGAGATCATATTCAAAAATGCTATATCTCATAACATACATTTCATTATCTTATTCAATTGTTTTACCATTTATGATTCACATTAA
Organism: Garcia nutans; assembly: GCA_947685225.1. Lineage (NCBI taxonomy): Eukaryota > Viridiplantae > Streptophyta > Magnoliopsida > Malpighiales > Euphorbiaceae > Garcia > Garcia nutans. The sequence goes on from CANTUV010000005.1 coordinate 22,588,589, forward strand.
AACAAAGACAAGCATGGGCCCAAAAAGGATCTAATATGTTATTCAAAGTTTAGAGTTACTGCTTTGGTCCATAATCACAATCATCAAGCCCGTAGGCGATATATATCTATCCATGGATAGTGTAACAGACCCAGTCTCTTGGACCTTAACCCGGCTAGACCCTAGGGCCCCAGTATCTTGGTCCTCAACCCGGCTAGACTGTTACTGTTTTTGAGGCTTCCGACCCAGTCTTTTCACCCTAAAAACACCATATTTCACATTTTTTAGCTGGACTCGGCTTACGACACGGTCTTTTCACGTATCCAGCGATTCATAGGCATGGCGCCAAACTCAGAACTCTGAAAATTGAATAACATATTAAGCACACAATTATTTCATTTATCTCATTATCAATCTCTTTCTCAATTCATTTCTCATTTCATATTCCATAATCAAATAGGCAACCATGCCCCAATTATTTCATTTGCATTATCATAGCCAACAACAATGGCTTCATATCTCATCATATCTCAATTCACATTAAAGCAATTCATCAATTATATAATATATTGTTTAACACATTTGCCATAAAATATTTTAAATCTCAATGTCATGTAAATGCATGCCATAATGTATGGTTTGTACTTACCTCCAAAAGCAACTCACACACAATACTAAACTCCGCTTCCAAGAATCTTTCAATACTTGGATTAGGGCAACTCAAACTCTTCACAACCTAATCCAAAAGGAATAATACACACTCACTTAGAGATACACATGAGATAATAAGGTTAAGAATCAACTAGGGCAAACTCTACACAAGACACGCTCAACTACACGGGCGTGTCCCTGACCGTGCCCTAAACTCACAGCACAGAAGCTTTGACACACTCAGTGACATGGGCGTGTCACTGGCCGTGTCATTCATTCTGTCTCATAGAAACATTGACACATCCAACAACACGGGCATGTTCATGGCTGTGTCAATCCTTCACCAACACAGTAGCTATGACACGCTCAGTCACATGGGCATGTCACTGCTTGTGTCACCCATCCAAGAATACAGAACCATTGACACGCCTAAAGACCTGGCCGTGCTCATGGGCGTGTCAGGCCAAAAATCCAGATTCCGGCAACAACAACAACACATCCAACAAACCTCTTACTTCCACCATTTTCCACTTCAACAAACTTAATTAAACACACCCATAAACCAATGTAACTTGCAAAAACACTAAAACAACTCAATACATACATCAATTCACAATCATAACATAAACACAACTCTTACTCTTCCAATACCAAACCTAACTCCTTCTTTCCAATCCAACCCCAAAATCAAAATCAATTAAACCAAACACTCTCAAATACATCATAATCAAACATATTCATACCATCAATAATCAACCAACAAACTTAAACACAACTTAAAAGAAAACTAAGGCATCAAGAGGAAACTTACAAAAAATGATGAAACTTCTTAGATTTCCAACTTGATCACTTGAAACATCCTTCAATCTTGATCTTGGAAAATCAAAAACTCTCTTTCTCTCTTGCTTTGGAGGGTGCTGGCCATGAAGGAAAAGAAAAGAAGAAAAAGAAAGAATAATAGCCAAAGTCAACTCCTCAACCTCTTTAAACCTCCACCAAACAATTTAATATTAAAATATTATAAAATATCTTCTTCCACTAATTCAATTTCCTTTTAATTAATTTAATTAATTTAAAATAATTAATTAATCTTCTTTTGACTTTCATTTCTTTTACTTGTATATGTTGTATATATCACAATATATACAACATATACACTCTTCCCTTACCTCTTTTCACTTTCCATTTAAACATATACATTTAATCCAAATACAACAATAAAATATTCCAAACTTTTAGGGTATACTTTGGGATATTACGCTGCAGCTGGTCCTGCTGGGTTAAGATCTTATTCTGATTCAGCTCTATATTCCCTATCTTCCCTGTAATCCTACATATCTAACGCTCTAAATCTGTGGGTTTCCTGTCATCATCCCACTCAACATTAACTGACAAATGCTAATCTCGGAATGCTAATCTGTGGGTTTCCTGATCAAGCCAAAACTCACACTTTGACAGCTTAGCATATAATTGCTTCTCTCTCAAGGTCTGCAATACAATCCGCAGATGCTTATCATGTTCCTCTTCATTACGCGAATACACCAAAATATCGTCAATAAAAACCACCACAAACTGATCTAGATAGGGCCTAAACACCCTATTCATCAAATCCATGAAAGCTGCAGGTGCATTCGTCAACCCAAAAGGCATCACTAAGAACTCATAATGCCCATACCTTGTGCGGAAAGCTGTCTTAGGAACATCTTCAACTCTGACTCTCAACTGATGGTACCCTGATCTCAAATCAATCTTGGAAAACACTGCTGCTTCCTTTAACTGATCGAAGAGATCATCTATCCTAGGCAAAGGATACTTATTCTTAATAGTCACCTTATTTAATTGCCTATAATCGATGCATAACCTCAAAGTACCATCCTTCTTCTTCACAAACAAAACAGGAGCTCCCCACGGAGAAACACTAGGGCGAATAAACCTTTTATCCAACAACTCCTACAACTGCACCTTCAACTCTCTCAACTCAGCAGGTGCCATTCGATATGGAGTAATAGAGATAGGAGTGGTACCAGGCAACAATTTGATACCAAACTCCACCTCTCTCTCAGGAGGTAACCCTGGCAACTCTTCCGAAAAAACATCTGGAAATTCAGCAACTGTGGGTATACTATCAAGTTGAGAACCCACTACTCTGCTATCCAAAACATGAGCAAGATAAGCATCACACCCTTTTCTAATCAACTTCCTAGCTGTAACAGCTGAAACAAACAAGGATGCAAGTTGTCTCTGCTCACTAGATACCATCACACTTCTACCATCACCGGTTCTCAGGGTAACACACTTCTTTTGACAATCTACCAAAGCTCCATGCTTAGACAACCAATCCATGCCTAAGATCAAATCATACTCCTTAAAAGGCATTTCAATCAAATCACCCAAAAACTCTTCACCTTGCACCACAACTGAACTATCACAATGCACCTTACTCACCACAACACTATGTCCAAAAGGATTTGTCACCAAGACATGAAATCCTAAGGACTCAGAATGCAATTTAGACACAGGCAAGATAGATGCACTTATGTATGAATGAGTAGATCCTGGATCAATCAAAGCAAGAACTGAAATGCCAAATAAAGAAAATGTACCCGCAATGACTGCTGAAGCATCCGGTTGCCTCTGCATCACATACACTCGCTGAGAAGACCCAGCCTCATCTGGCCTACTGCCTCCGGATGTAGAGCCTCCTCTCTGACTGATCCCAGGTCGACCACCTCTACTAACACCTCTGCCACTTCGACCTCCTCTCACACTAGGTCGAGAAACTACAGAATCTGCCTGCCTATGCTCCTACATTTCAGGACAATCTCTAATGAAATGGTCAGGCGATCCACATTTGAAATACACAGCTGATCCACCAATCTTCCAACAAACACCCCCATGTATCCTACCACAATGGACACATGTAGGTGGAGTAGACCTCTGAACCGCTGGAGTCGAAGCACTAGCTACAGAAACTGTAGGTCTCGGCCTCTGCCTCTGATACTGAACTAACCTACCCGACTGCCTCAGGCTCCTACTGACTCTCAGAATAAAACTTCCTGTAACACCCCTTAACCCGACTATTTCCAGCCGAGCCAAGTGTGCTACCGTATATGCAACATGGTATACAGAGCATGTACTAAATAAATTTTTTTTCCTTTTTTATTACAAATAATAATAATTTACACATTTCTTTAATTGTTATAATTACATTTTGAAAGTCCTTAACAGTACATGCCAAGCTAAAATTTGCTTTGCTCCTCACTTCGCCTCCTGTTGCGCACTCTGGTGCTCCTTTGTAGCTTCCCATTTGTCAACTTGGACTCCATAACCTACGAGTTTAGAAACTAAACTCGCTAAGCATATAGCTTAGTGGGTACTTTAACCGTTAAGTAGAAATTAGATGCAAACCACACAATGTTACAGATATGGCACCAGTGATTAAGAATCTGACTAATTTTATCCTAAATCAGCTCAATAGAACTAATTTGTAGTTCAAAGTTTTCATTCCCGGCCTTTGGGCCAGACTGCACTTTTTAGGCCACACCGGGTTTTATAATACTGCAAAAATCCCTCGTTGGGCTTTAAAATCTAAATAAAACACAATTGGGATGTGATTTTCAAAAAACGAAAAATGCTATCTTGTTCTTAATTGGTCAAGCTTTCATGAGCATATTTTTTATAATTTATTTCACTCCAAACGAATATTTTATCTCAATTATACCTCATTTATTTCTTACCAAATGAACAGTGAATTCTAGCATTTAGTTTCTTATGTACCTTGTTATCTTATTTCCCTAATAACTTTTGTTCTACAAATATGAATGTAAAAATTCTTGTTTTCACTTGAACTAGACTCATATGAGTCCTTATGGTTAAATTTATAGGTTTAAATTTGTTACACATAATTCTTGATGACTCCTTGAACGCTTCCCTGGTCAATTGGTTACTCAAGTCTGCGCAATGCATACTATTTCATTTATAACTTTACCTACGCAACTTGGATTGAGAAAATTCTTATCTTAAATTAAACTAGACACATAATTCTATATTCAGTAAAAATTTCAGCTTAAAAAAGGCAACACGTGAGTTTTGGCACAATTTCAAATTCATCCCTGCAGTCTGCTAGGGTCTGCCTGCGCATGATTCGCTCATTCGTGTGTAACTTCTACATTTTAAGTCCAATCGAGATGAATCCAACTCCTATGATTCACCAACATACACGGGTTCATTTATATCATGTATCACAACATCTAATTCCTGAGGTAAATGGACCAAAACCTGGACTCAAGGCACAAATCTCAGTCTGTCCGGTTTCACAATTACAGTGTGCATGAGTTATACTCTTTTGATCATATCTTTTTTATCTACAAGTGGGATTTAGGAAATTAAAAATTATATGGTTTCCAAACACATAAGGGTACATTTAATTTTTCTTTCACATCTTCTAAATGTGTCATTAAGGTCACCTAAACGTAGTCCCAATTCACAGGTTACTGACTGAGGAATCTCAGTTTTTCAGTTTGTACGCCTGGTATCATTTTGATCATAACTTTCATTCCACACATGAAAATGAGTTGGTTCCAAAGCCTATGGTTTACTGACTTAATGGAGAACAATTAATTCGTCTTTTTGAAGTTCTATTTCTATCATTTTGCTAGTCTAAATTTCGGTTGAAATTCCAGAAAAATGCAGGACACATGGCTGGCTGCAACAAAACAACACAACATAGCACTCCCATATTTACCTCCCTTATAACCTCAACCCCAAAATCAATCAATACACAAAAAACACTTCTATATCATCATCAATCTCAACCACATAACCACCACAACTCAAGCACATGAACAATTATAGCAATTACACATCCAAATGCAAAGGCAATAGAGATCACTAATTCAAGAAGGTTAAAGTACCAAACCTTTTTCCCCTTTGCTTTCCTTAGCTCATCTTTGATCTTTTTCTTCTTTTTCCTTTAGTTTTTCTTGATTTCCTACAAGTTTTTCAGCATACACACTTTAAACATACATCCTATGGTTTGAAAACATAAGCTACCAATTCAATTCTTGCCAATTTTTCCTCAATCTAATCTCCTCTAACCTAAAAACCATTATTTCTTTCATCAAATCCTTCAAATAATTATTTCTTGAATTTTCTCCAAATCTAGCTACATGAACCCTAATTTCAATCTCTTAAATTAACCATTAATCCATGAAATTATTACTAGAGATAGGTTTCTCTTACCTTATAATCTTGTTTGTCACCAAAATCTTCAACCAAAAGCCTTCAACTTTGGAAAAATCACCTCCTTCTTCCTTCTCTTATGGTTTGGACGAGTTCACCATGTAAGAGAGGGCTTTTATATTCTTTCCTTAGCTTATTTTGATCCAAATGGCAGCCATAAGTGGTGAAAATATGTTGGTATAGATGTTGGCTTCCAATTGGTACACCTTATAGCAAAAATGGCCACTTTTAATTGGTCCACTTGCCTTCTTCTTTTATCTATTTATTTGGCAAGCCATTAGGCTTCCTTTTATTCATATTTTGACCCCCTCAACTTTCTTGTGCTATAATTTTATAGTCTAGGGTGTGAAAATATCAAAATACCCTCCAGCGATTAATCGATTGTAACATTTAAACCGTGCGTTTTCGGGAAAAATTGAAACCCACGGTTATGACCCGATTAATCTTGAGAATATTCTTCCGGGGTCAGATATAGGCACTATTAAGAACTTTCGACACTTAATTTTTAAGTTTATATAGTTGCCCCTAACTTTTGAGAAATTTTCACTTAGGTCCTTTTGATATCCCTTCCTGACCTTGTTGTCTTTCTTTATTAATATCTTTTTACTCACAACTCCAAATTAATTAATTCTTATTCTCACTGAAACTAGACATCCGGGGTTACATTTTGTCAAAATTTCAGGTCAATCCAAGCTATATCTAATTTTTTTACGGTCCTTCGAATTCAAGCTTACTATGCTGTCCTGAGGCAGCTTGCACATTGTCTACTAAATCCATCATATCTTATTCTATACAACTCCCAATTGAGTAATTTTAAGTTATACATCTAGATAAGACACAAATAAACAATTAAGTCTTCTTTGAGACTCTCTAATTCTATCATTAACTTTGATGAAATTCAAGGTCAATTTATAGGTCATGTTCTAAACTTCTTTGTTCTAAGCCTAAATCATATCCTCTATGTCTGTTTCTTACCAATCTGGGATTCAGGATGTTACAATTCTATCCCCCCTAATTTAAGCTTTGCCCCGAAGCTTACTCATTCTATATACTTGATGTTCTTTAACTACTGTCTATTGCTTTTTCCACTCTTTCACCTTATTCACTTGATTGCTCTCTGTCATCTCTCTATATTGTTTACGCATTGCCTTATTTTGACACTTATTCATTTACTGGGATTAACTATTTTAAGATTCAACATGTTTTACCTTTTGTATTCTATTTTCTTTCCATCTCTGCTCACTTGCTGTTTATTATTCTACAAGATTGTCCAATAGACTATTATGTTGTTCAACATGCTTTGACTTTTGTCACGATTTCTCATTCGAAGCTTTATTATTATTCACTTATGTTTTCTTTAACTTTGATTTAAATTTATTCTTTTCCATTCTTTCTTGTACAATTTTCATTCTCTGCTATATTCATTTCTAAGCTTCCTTCTCTTTGCATTGTGGTTATTCTTGATTTACTTCTTACTGAATTTGTATGTCCTATGTATATTCGTGCAGTGTGGTGGCATTCCTTAAGTATCGGCTCATCTGACTTTCCTTGTGTTGTCGTATATACATCTCGAATAATAGCTCATGGGTGATCAGTCCATGATACCATTATTCTCGAAGTACTATTTATTTCATTACGTCTCTCGCTCTATGTTGGTTACGGCCGATCCCAACATAAGGTGAGAACATCTTTCCTTTTTTATTACATTTCAAACTCTTTCTTTCCTTTCTTTTTCGAATATGTTTCAATTCACTTTTTGTTTATTTTCATATATACTTTTTTTTTTCATCTGTATATTATCACATATTTTTCTTACTTAGCTCCTCAAGGTAATAACAGTAGAATCAAAGTGGGATGAGGCAATACCATATGGAACCAACATGGCACGGGTGGCCTTCACCACCGTTTCATTTCCATGGCACAGGTGACCCTCACCACCATTTTCATATCACAGGAGTGGCTCTCACCACTCTATAATCAACCAATGGCCCTCACCATTAGCCCCAGTGGCCCTCGCCACTGAGTTCATATCAATGCCATCATATCACAAGAGTGGCCCTCACCACTTTTTTTCATCAAACCAATGGCCTCACCATTGGCCCCAGTGGCCCTCACCACTGAGTATATATATTGGTGCCAGATAAATATCAAACCAGTGGCCCTCACCACTGGCCCCAATGGCCTTCACCATTGAGTATAAATGTTAATGCCATATAAATACACTCATCCAAACTCTGATTCAATCTGAATTACCAAGGTAAGCATATCTTTCTAATATTTTATTCTCTTTCCTTCATTCTTTCCTGCTTTCTATATGCATGGATTGCCATATGTTTCATATGTATTCACATCTGCATGGATGTCACCATATCATATCTCGAGCCATTTCTTGGCTCATTCACAATGCTCAGTGGAATATACGGGCTCATTGGCATTTTTATTCACTCATACTGTCATATTATTTATTTCCCCAGTGCTATACTTTATGAGCCTTATATTTTTCAAGTATCAGGCTTTCCACTGTTTCATCTCTTTATTCTCTTTCTGCATATGTATTATTTAGCACGTCTTTATGTATGTATGGTATGTCTTTCTATTTGTACATTATATGTTACGTTTTATGTGAAGACATTTAAATATTGTATGTATAGTACTCAGTATGTCTCACATAAGTATAGATATTATATGCACCGTGTTCGATATGTCTCACATGGATATGCTTTGTACAATTTATGATATATCACATGTACATTGATTTGCGGGTCCAATCATTCATAGCTTTATTTTCAATTTAGCAACCATAACATTCCCATAATAAGTCAATCACATAATATTGGCATAGTAATCAAACTCATTTAACATGATTGAATCACATTCATATCAATGCACACATAGGCACAAAAAAAAAAATTCTCAAGTTGTCAGAACACATTACCAAGCATTTCCAACACAAGTTTAAATAGTTCATTATATAAGGAACACATGATTTCAACCAGGCAAAGCATTAATCCTGGAGAATCTAACTAGTTTTGCTTCCTTTTCTTAGTTCTCAATTTTATTTTCTATGATTTTTTCTTGTCGTACTATTATTCTTCACTATTTCAATTTTAGACTCTTATATTATGGTCGGTATTCTATTCGTTATTATTCTTTCGGTGCTTTTACTACTTACCTCTCATAATTGCCTTAACCTTTATTGCATATATTTCGGTCTTTAACATACTTGTTTTTGCCCTTATGTGTATTTATCTTGCTCATATAAATTTTTGGTTTATATTCTTAACTTACTGTTCATTCTTTTTAACCTTCTGAATGTCTGCTACTATCTAATTTCTTTCTATCATACTATGTATCTGTATATATATGCACCTTTCGGTCTACTTTCTATCATTTCTTACTGACCGTCTATTCCAATTGTCATATATTTTTCAATTTCTAACTAGTACATGGATTATTGTTTCGTGTTAATCATATTCACTCATTGCATTAACCTCTTTCTACCTGATATCTTTCTATCTCACTCGGTTTATCTTTCCTCTGTATCCTAATTGGCACGTACTTTCCTATGGTTACTGCCCAGGAACGGCTAAACCAATGCTCCGATACCAAAAATTGTGACACCCCTTAACCCGACTGTTTCCAACCGAGCCAAGTGTGCTACCGTATATGCAACATGGTATACAGAACATGTACTAAATAAAATTTTTTTCCTTTTTTACTACAAATAATAATAATTTACACATTTCTTTAATTGTTATAATTACATTTTGAAAGTCCTTAACAGTACATGCCAAGCTAAACTTTGCTTTGCTCCTCACTTCGCCTCCTGTTGCGCACTCTGGTGCTCCTTTGTAGCTTCCCATTTGTCAGCTTGGACTACATAACCTACGAGTTTAGAAACTAAACTCGCTAAGCATATAGCTTAGTGGGTACTTTAACCGTTAAGTAGAAATTAGATGCAAACCACACAATGTTACAGATATGGCACCAGTGATTAAGAATCTGACTATTTTTATCCTAAATCAGCTCAATAGAACTAATTTGTAGTTCAAAGTTTTCATTCCGGGCCTTTGGGCCAGACTACACTTTTTAGGCCACACCGTATTTTACAATACTGCAAAAATCCCTCGTTGGGCTTTAAAATCTAAATAAAACACAATTGGGATGTGATTTTCAAAAAACGAAAAATGCTATCTTGTTCTTAATTGGTCAAGCTTTCAAGAGCATATTTTTTATAATTTATTTCACTCCAAACGAATATTTTATCTCAATTATACCTCATTTATTTCTTACCAAATGAACAGTGAATTCTAGCATTTAGTTTCTTATGTACCTTGTTATCTTATTTCCCCAATAACTTTTGTTCTACTAATCCGAATGTAAAAATTCTTTGTTTTCACTCGAAATAGACTTATATGAGTCCTTATGGTTAAATTTCTAGATTTAAATTTGTTACACATAATTCTTGATGACTCCTTGAACTTTTCCCTGGTCAATTGGTTACTCAAGTCTGCGCAATGAATAGTATTTCATTTATAACTTTACCTAAGAAACTCGGTTTGAGACTTAAATTAAACTAGACACATAAGGCTATATTCAGTAAAAATTTCAGCTTAAAACAGGCAACACGTGATGTTTGGCACAATTTCTAATTCATCCCTGCAGTCTGCTAGGGTCTGCCTGCGCATGGTTCGCTCATTCGTGTGTAACTTCTACATTTTAAGTCAAATCGAGATGAATCCAAATCCTATGATTCACCAACATACAAGGGTTCATTTATATCATCTATCACAACATCTATTCCTGAGGTAAATGGACCAAAACCCGGACTCAAGGCACAAATCTCAGTCTGTCCGGTTTCACAATTCCAGTGTACATGAGTTATACTCTTTTGTTCATATCTTTTTATCTACAAGTGGGATTTAGGAAATTAAAAATTCTATGGTTTCCAAACACATAAGGGTACATTTAAGGTTTCTTTCACAGCTTCTAAATGTTTCATTAAGGTCACCTAAACGTAGTCCCAATTCACAGGTTACTGACTGAGGAATCGCAGTTTTTCAGTTTGTACGCCTGGTATCATTTTGATCATAACTTTCATTCCACACATGAAAATGAGTTGGTTCCAAAGCCTATGGTTTACTGACTTAATGGAGAACAATTAAGTCTTCTTTGTCAAGTTCTATTTCTATCATTTTTCTAGTATAAATTTCGGTTGAATTTCCAGAAAAATGCAGGACACATGGCTGGCTGCAACAAAACAACACAACATAGCACTCCCATATTTACCTCCCTTATAACCTCAACCCCAAAATCAATCAATACACAACAAAAACTTCTATATCATCATCAATCTCAACCACATAACCACCACAACTCAAGCACATGAACAATTATAGCAATTACACATCCAAATGCAAAGGCAATAGAGATCACTAATTCAAGAAGGTTAAAGTACCAAACCTTTTTCCCCTTTGCTTTCCTTAGCTCATCTTTGATCTTTTTCTTCTTTTTCCTTTAGCTTTTCTTGATTTCCTACAAGAATTCCAGCATACACACTTTAAACATACATCCTATTGTTTGAAACATAAGCTACCAATTCATTTCTTGCCAATTTTTCCTCAATCTAATCTCCTCTAACTTTAAAACCATTATTTCTTTCATCAAATCCTTCAAATAATTATTTCTTGAATTTTCTCCAAATCTAGCTACATGAACCCTAATTTCAATCTCTTAAATTAACCATTAATCCATGAAATTAAAACTAGAGATAGGTTTCTCTTACCTTATAATCTTGTTTGTCACCAAAATCTTCAACCAAAAGCCTTAAACTTTGGAAAAATCACCTCCTTCTTCCTTCTCTTATGATTTGGACGAGTTCACCATGTAAGAGAGGGCTTTTATATTCTTTCCTTAGCTTATTTTGATCCAAATGGCAGCCATAAGTGGTGAAAATATGTTCGTATAGATGTTGGCTTCCAATTGGTACACCTTATAGCAAAAATGGCCACTTTTAATTGGTCCACTTGCCTTCTTCTTTTATCTATTTATTTGGCAAGCCATTAGGCTTCCTTTTATTCATATTTTGACCCCCCTCAACTTTCTTGTGCTGTAATTTTATAGTCTAGGGTGTGAAAATATCAAAATACCCTCCAGCGATTAATCGATTGTAACTTTTAAACCGTGTGTCTTCGGGAAAAATTGAAACCCACGGTTATGACCCGATTAATCTCGAGAATATTCTTCCGGGGTCAGATATGGGCACTATTAAGAACTTTTGACACTTAATTTTTAAGTTTACATAGTTGCCCCTAACTTTTGAGAAATTTTCACTTAGGTCCTTTTGATATCCCTTCCTGACCTTGCTGTGTTTCTTTATTAATATTTTTTTAGCCACAACTCTAAATTAAGTAATTCTTATGCCCACTGAATCTAGACATCCGGGGTTACATTGTCTCAAAATTTCAGGTCGATCCGAGCTATATCTGAATTTTGACGGTCCTTTGAAGTCAAGCCTACTATGCTGTCCTGAGGCAGCTTGCACATTGTCTACTAAATCCATCATATCATAGTCTGTACAACTCCAAATTGAGTAATTTCAAGTTATAAAGCTAACTAAGATACAACTAAACAATTAAGTCTTCTTTGAGACTCTCTAATTCTATCATTAACTTGGATGAACTTCTAGCTCAAATTATAGGTTATGTTCTAAACTTCTTTGTTCTAAGCCTAAATCATATCCTCTATGTCTGTTTCTTACCAATCTGGGATTTGGGATGTTACACTTCCTCGGCCTCTCTTCATAGACGAAGACCCTGCCTCAAACTGGGATCTCCTAACTCTGGTCTCCTCCTCGGTAGCAGCTGCTACAATAGCCTGTGCTCTCTCAACACTTTTAGCTGCGACAACTAACTGAGAAAAGTCTTGGTACCGAGAACCAGCAACAATACACATAATAGAGGGCCTCAATCCCTCCTCAAATCTCCTACACCGGTCAATTTCATCATAAATAATCCCACCGGCATAGTGACTCAATCGGATAAACTCTATCTCATACTCTGTCACCGTCCGGTTATCCTGCCTCAGATTTAGAAACTCCATCTTCTTAGCATCCTTATACTCCCTCGGAGTATATTTCTGCTCAAATTCCCGCAGAAAATCACCATAAGACAAAGTCGGTGGATCATCCATAGCATGAGGAACCGTCTTCCACCAACCATAAGCATCTTTCTGCAATAAGGATCTAGCATAATCAAATTTCTCTTCAGGAGTAGCTTGCAACTGAATAAATACCCTCTTCACTCTATCCAACCACTGCTCAGCTACAGCAGGATCTGTAGTACCAAAGAAATCCTCAGCCCCATACTTTCTCAATTTATTATAATGTGTCACTGATACTTGTGGCTATGGTGGCGGTGGCGGCTGCACTGGAGCTTGCCTCAGCAATTCTACCACATGTCTTAGCCAAACTGGCGGAACCTCATCAGCAGCTAGTCTCTCTCGCACAGGAGCAGGTGCCTCTCTAGCTCTCTCAACCCAGTTCCATCTCTACCCTCTTCAGGAGCTACACTCTCAGCACTACCTTCTATGGACTGACGTGACTGAGACACCATCACTACCTATATCTGCAAACACAGTAGAATATATCTCATCAAAGATCAGAGACTGCCAATACCAAAACATGTATCTTATTTAAAAATAATATTTTAAAACTCAAAATTTTCTTTTTCTTACAATTTACCTAGGTTGAGAATCTCAAACCTAGGCTCTGATACCAAAACAATTGTAACACCCCTATACCCCGTATACGCACACTACATACTATTACATCTGTACTATACGTATACCGGATACAGGAGTGCCACGATTTATATAAGACAACCCAATTTTTCTCTTCTACAATAATATGAGGAAACTTTAAAACATTTCATATATATATATATATATTATGGAACATAACAAGTAAAACATTTATTTATTAAGCAGCGGAAAATGTAGCGGTATATTCATATATATATATATATAACAAAATCAATGTTTACAAAACATAAAGTTTATACATGTTTGGCAGTTCGTCTCTGATCTTTAAGCCTACAATCAACACTTCAGAGTCTAGACTCGACTCGGTCTAGCTAAACTCTCCGGTTCTACCCTGTGGTAAGCCAACGGCTTAGTGGTACAAACCACAATAACAATATGCTTTAATGCAATGCCAATGTCATACTTACAAGCAATAGAGATCATAACATACATTTCATTATCTTATTCAATTTTTTACCATTTATGATTCACATTAAAACAAAGACAAGCATGGGCCCAAAAAGGATCTAATATGTTATTCAAAGTTCAGAGTCACTGATTTGGTCCATAATCACAATCATCAAGCCCGTAGGCGATATATATCTATCCATGGATAGTGTAACATACCCAGTCTCTTGGACCTCAACCCGGCTAGACCCTAGGGCCCCAGTATCTTGGTCCTCAACCCGGCTAGACTGTTACTGTTTTTGAGGCTTACGACCCAGTCTTTTCACCCCAAAAACATCATATTTTACATTTTTCAGCTGGACACGGCTTACGACCCGGTCTTTTTACCCATCCAGCGATTCATAGGCATACTGCCAAACTCAGAACTCTGAAAATTGAATAAAATATTAAGCACACAATTATTTCATTTATCTCTTTAACAATGTCTTTCTCAATTCATTTCTCATTTCATATTCCATAATCAAATAGGCAACCATGCCCCAATTATTTCATTTACATTATCATAGCCAACAACAATGGCTTCATATCTCATCATATCTCAATTAACATCAAAGTAATTCATCAATTATGTAATACATTGTTTAACACATTTTCCATCAAATATTTTAAATCTCAATGTCATGTAAATGCATGCCATAATGTATGGTTTGTACTTACCTCCAAAAGCAACTCACACACAATACTAAACTCCTCTTCCAAGAATCCTTCATTACTTGGATTAGGGCAACTCAAACTCTTCACAACCTAATCCAAAAGGAATAATAGACACTCACTTAGAGATACACATGAGATAATAAGGTTAAGAATCAACTAGGGCAAACTCTACACATGACACGCTCAACTACACGGGCGTGTCCCTGACTGTGCCCTAAACTCACAACACAGAAGCTTTGACACGCTCAGTGACATGGGCGTGTCACTGGCCGTGTCATTCATTCTGTCTCACAGAAACATTGACACGTCCAACAACACGGGCATGTTCATGGCCGTGTCAATCCTTCACCAACACAGTAGCTATGACACGCTCAGTGACATGGGCGTGTCACTGCTTGTGTCACCCATCCAAGAATACAGAACCATTGACACGCCTAAAGACCTGGCCGTGCTCATGGGCATGTTAGGCCAAAAATCCAGATTCCGACAACAACAACAACACATCCAACAAACCTCTTACTTCCACCATTTTCCACTTCAACAAACTTAATTAAACACACCCATAAACCAATATAACTTGCAAAAACACTAAAACAACTCAATACATACATCAATTCACAATCATAACATAAACACAACTCTTACTCTTCCAATACCAAACCTAACTCCTTCTTTCCAATCCAACCCCAAAATCAAAATCAATTAAACCAAACACTCTCAAATACATCACAATCAAACATATTCATACCATCAATAATCAACCAACAAACTCAAACACAACTTAAAAGAAAACTAAGGCATCAAGAGGAAACTTACAAAAAATGATGAAACTTCTTAGATTTCCAACTTGATCACTTGAAACATCCTTCAATCTTGATATTGGAAAATCAAAAACTCTCTTTCTCTCTTGCTTTGGAGGGTGCTGGCCATGAAGGAAAAGAAAAGAAGAAGAAGAAAGAATAATAGCCAAAGTCAACTCCTCAACCTCTTTAAACCTCCACCAAACAATTTAATATTAAAATATTATAAAATATCTTCTTCCACTAATTCAATTTCCTTTTAATTAATTTAATTAATTTAAAATAATTAATTAATCTTCTTTTGACTTCCATTTCTTTTACTTGTATATGTTGTATATATCACAATATATACAACATATACACTCTTCCCTTAACTCTTTTCTCTTTCCATTTAAACATATACATTTAATCCAAATACAACAATAAAATATTCCAAACTTTTAGGGTATACTTTGGGATATTACACTGCAGCTGGTCCTGCTGGGTTAAGATCTTATTCTGATTCAGCTTGATATTCCCTATCTTCCCTTCAATCCTACATATCTGACGCTCTAAAACTGTGGGTTTCCTGTCATCATCCCACTCAACATTAACTGAATGATGCTAATCTCAGAATGCAGGAGTCTGGACAAAAGAAGGTCCAGCAAAAGAAGAAGTTGCAGCAGTGGAAGAAGGCCCAGCGGCAGTGGATGAACCCGGAAAATCAGACGGTGGAGGTGGAGGTATATCTAAAGGAGGAGTAGAAGGAGCTGCCTCTGGTATATCTGAATCCATGGGAGTTGCCTGCAGCCCAGTTACCTTCTCCCAGTTTAGTTGTCCATACCCAACAACTTGGGCATACCAGACACCATCATAGAGAGGCAGCCATCTAACACACCCAGGCGACGAGCGAGTCTTATGACATACATGCCACCATGTAAAGTACTTGATGCTCCCTTTTTAGACTGCTCATAGAAAAAATGTGTGATGTCTTGTGCAACATTACACCGAGTCTTCTGTACCATGCAGTGCTGGAAAATTAGATCTCGCAAACTTACTACCCCTGTGCTGCTCAGTCGAGCTATAAGAGTGTGGACTAATAGGTTGTGCACCACTCGGCAGGGGAAAGACTTGAAGTTGGATGCCTTAGAAACCTTGGGTTGATATTTATCGGCATTGGGAGCAAAGGTCTGCCAAACCCGAGTAGGAGCAAACTCATACTTGACAAAATTCACCTCGGAGTTCAGATAATCAAAGGTCTGTACCTCCTCTTTAGTATATAACCCGAGATGCTCCCCAAGGTCATTAATGCTCATGTTGAATCTCTGCCCTCCCAATCTGAATTTAATTGTTGGCTCACTAATTGAAACCTTGGTCTTCTGGAACTGAAAGGTGCAGTAAAATTCCAGTGTCAGCTTTCAATAGGAAGGCTCATTAATGGAGAATAGCTGGTCCCACCCTGGTTGATTAATCAATTCCCAAATATCTACTGCAATATTAGCTAGTTCCATAGCGTCCCAATCCAAAACATGAGGTGGGGACCATTCTTTGTTACCGAAAAGTTTGAATCACCTCCATTCCTCTGCATTTGAAAATCTAAGGCATTTGTGGGTGGCCAGGAATTTAGAAATTGGACGTGTGGCAGGTTGGCTGGAACTGCCTTCCCCTCGTGCACGCTAGGCTGGAAGCTGGGAAGATGATTGTTTACGAGGGCCCATTGTCGGTTTGTCTACAAAACAAACAAAAAGATTACTTAATAACAACAAAAGTATAGTATGATACAAAACACCCATAAAAGACCGATACAAAGTGACCGAAATGCCGGCATTATAATGATGAAGCATAATGTATATCCCAATAAAGGCAATGCTAACAGCCAATATAAACCAAATGTAATCGACCTATAGCAACACACACTTAATCAACAAAAGCAACAAACCAATTCGAACGACGGTAATTCCCACAATAACAATACCATATTCCAAAAATAACGATTAACTAGAATCCAACAAGTGAAACAATCAATATATAACTCGAACACAAACTAATTCAAAAATAAACAAATGCCAAATCAAAACGGAATCAAAAACAAATAAAGGCAAAATTAATCAAAAGCCGCAAAAATTACGATAAATAAAAACACAGCAAAATAAAGCGAACGCATCATAAATCTTGCAATTTCAAGGCAAAAACAAGAAAATACAAGGAATTCATATGAAAAATGAAAGAAAAATGAAAGAAATCCAACAAAAATCGTAAAAATTGAGATTCCGTACCTGAAAATGCAACAATCGCGTGGAATGAGCAAATTTAAATAAAATCAAGTAAATTCACGCAAATAATACAAGCCAGGAGTGAGAATCTCTCCTAAAGTGAGTGGGTGTGTGAATGCGCCGGTGGGTGTGCACGAAAGTTGAGAGAAAATGAGAAAAAAAACTGAAATTTGCTTGAAAAATGGCTTTGGTTCTATATATAAAGATGTCAACAAGCCTAGTGACATGCCCGTGTCACTAGGCGTGTCCTATAGTATAAGAGACAGTGCACACGACACGCCCACAGACACGATCGTGTCCATGGGTGTGTCACAGGTACTGGATGAATCGATAAATGACACGCCCATGGACACGGGCGTCTCCATGGGCGTGTCACATGTACTGTGACAACCAAGTAAACAACACGCCCACTAGCTTGGGCGTGTTCTATGGGCGTGCTGGCTCATATTTCATTCATTTTTAAGGCACGACCAGTGATATGGGCGTGTCACTGGGCGTGTCATAGCTATTGTTTCTCATGCAAAATGACACGCTTAGAGACACGGGCGTGTCAATGGACGTGTTGTAGCTACTGCCTGTAAAAAAATAATGACACGGCCAATGACACGGGCGTGTCATTTAATATGCTTAATTTACTCCTCAAAATCAAATTTCCTCTATAAATTCAAATGAATACAAAACAAAACGAACCACCATTCAATGATAGAAGGATAAAACTAAAACAAAATGACGACACAACCAAAAACACAAAAATTTAAGTCATAAAAAAAAATCAAAGAACGAATAAAACGGTGGGTTGTCTCCCACCCAGCACTTCTTTAACATCGTATTAGTCGGACGGTAGGGTAAATTTCCCTAGTCTTGTAGGTGTAAAACCTCCTTCAAGTCCTGTATTTCCCCTCCAAGGTATAATTTGAGCCTGTGCCCATTAACTTTAAAATCTCCTTTTTCCGGGTGAGTTATTTCAACCACTCCATAGGGGAAAACTTTCTTAACAATAAAAGGACTAGACCATCGAGATTTTAACTTACCTGGAAAGAGTCGAAGCCTTGAATTGTATAATAATACCTGATCTCCCACTTGAAACTCATTTTGGTCCTTAATGCGAGCATCATGCCATCTCTTGGTACACTTCTTATACATTTTGGCATTTTCATAAGCTTGCAATCTCCACTCATCCAACTTGTTTACCTGCAACTTTCTCCTTTCACCTGCACTAGCTAGATCAAGTTTAGTCTATTTAATAGCCCAATATGCATTATGTTCAATTTCGACAGGTAAATGACAAGCTTTTCCATATACCAGCTGTAGACCCTTAATTTTTGACCCAGTCCGGTCCAATATATTATAATTAGGCCAATTCTCGCTCGCAACCCGCAGCCAGCAATTTTTTTGCCAGCGCATTTTTTCCGCAGCAGTTTTTTCGCCAGCAAAATTTTTTCGATGCAAATTTTTTCGAAAACAAATACAATTAGGTTTCAGTTTCCTTTTCTTAATTAATTTTATATTCTGCGAATAACTAGAATTAATAAAAAAAATCTTCTATAAATAAGAACAAAAATAATAAAAAAGGGATCGAATTTTGGGGGAAAATTTTAGAGGAAAAACTTTGTACCGAGGAATCAAGAAAATTAGGAGATTAACGATCGGACTTTTGAGAGAGAAAACAAGCAATTCAATCCATCAAAGGCAACCATCTTGCCTTTGTACTTGTTCATCCAAGAAGCAATTTTTGGTGGAACCAACGAACGAAGGTTTGAATCTCTAATTTTTTATTTTCTCACAGTAGCTTTAATAAATCATTTCTTCTATTTTCAAAAACCCTAAAAATCATTCTTCTATTTCTTCTAAACCTTAAATCCCTAAAATGTTTCTTCTAAACCTAAGAACCCTTATTTATTTCTTCTGTCCCCAAACACCTTAATTCATTTCTTTTGTTTTCAAAAATCATAAAAACCTTAAATCGTTTCTTTTGTCTCCAAAAACTTCAAAAACCCTAAATCATTTTATTAATTCCCAAAACCCTAATCTCTATTCCAAAAAGTCAGTAGCCTTTTTTTTAAGAATCAAAAGCTTTAACCCTAATTAATCCTTCTTTCCAAAATCACACAGTAAGTATTATTCTTTTAAAAATAACACTAGTTTCTTCCAATTTCAAAACCCTATTTTTTTAAATCTTAAACCCTAAAATCTTAATTTTCAACACCAAAACCTACAATCCTAGAAGCCAATTTTCAACACCAAACCGCAAGGGGCACTGCCCCCTTGACCGTCGCCCGCTAACCGGCTAGCGGGACCGCTGTATGGGTTCGAGTCATTATTTATTTATGCATTATAAATCTTCATGTTTTACTTCCATTATTATGATTATTCAAAATACAAACAGTAAACCCAAAACCAATTAATCTAAAACTTAAAATTTCCTAATTTCATGATTTTTCCCCTCAAACCCTAATTTTGTTAATCAAAGAACCTTATCAATCTCTTAAATTATAAAACTTTAATTCATTTCAATTCCTTTAAAACTTACAGTAGCTTAAACCCACAAATTCCAAAACCCTAAACATATTAAATAAAGAATCTTAAATAGAAACAGTAGCCCTAATTTGAATCTTTACTTGCTTTATTTAATTTTATATTTGATTAAGTAGTTTATTATATGCTTTAATTTATTTTCAATGTTTAGTTGATTTATTTAAGTTCAATGCTTGATTTATTTAATTTACCATGGATGGATGTTTACTTTCTATTGATGTTTAATATCTTCGATGAATGACTTATTAATGATGAATAGTTATTTACTTTTATCGATTTATTTAGATTTCCAAATGTTGCAAGAGGTATGTTTCCACTTGGTGGGTTCCTCATTAGTTAAATATCATGTAATTTAAATTGCTTTTCTATTTTAGAACCAATGTAAAGGACATGTTTCTACCTTTCGGTGGGTATCCTATTTAGGCATGGATTATGTAAGGGCATGTTTCTATCTTCGGATGGGTGTCCATTTATTTGTTTTGCTTGGACATTGTTTTGATTTTCAATATATCGATGCTTTATTTTAATTATTGTGTGTAATATGGATAATATTGTCATATTTAAGAATTTTATAATATTAAGATTGTAAAGGAGGCCGGTTCCAATGAACCGGGCATTGTGGGGGTGCTGGGCCATTTCTCACCTTCCCCACACGTACCCAACTTTCCGAGCCCATTAGGGGGTTGGGGATTCCTTAGGAATCGAGTCATCCACCCCATTCTTTTTCCCAGCCCTTCCGGGTGGCGACTTCATTTTCTTCGGACTTAGGTCCATGTTCTCTAAGGCCCTGAGCCTAAACAGTGCCGAAGTGGCAAGAACCATTCCACCGGGAGTGGGGCGAAAATCCCCGCTCATAGTGGCGACTCCACTAGGGATAAGAGAAGTTGATTTTGTTGGTCTTTATATTATTCTATTCTTTCTTATAATGATATTATCCATTGCATCATATTAGATTGCATCGTGTGCGTGAGTTAGGACACTCGTGTTACTCATGTTGTGTTATGTAAGGGATACCATACTTTCACTCAAGGTATGGAGATCGAGCATGGCATAACCACTCATAGCCTCGTACCATTTGGTATATACTTGCTATGGGAACCTAAGCCCTTTTACCCAAAGACTAAAGCTCATGTAATTGGCCTAGTTACTTTCCTTAGGTTTTACCCCAAATGCATGTTGTTTGACTATGGTTAATTTATCTTGGCTTAAATCATAGCTTATTTGGTTTGTTCTTTCTCTAATATGACCTAAGTATATTGTAAGCTCAAAATAAATTTTTCTTTAAAATCCAAAAGACCAAAGCTATTTTTAAAATTTTTCAAGATGATCTTTGGACATAAGACTTTTCTAAAAATAAATCAAAAATTCTTTTGCTCATGATACTAAGCCCAAAATATGTTTTTTCTAAAATCTTTTTACAATGGGCTTAGAAACAAAATTATTTTCACCTAACCTTTTCTTACAAAGAGCTTGAAAAATATTTAGGTCAATTATGAAATACCAAAAATCAATTATGAGCCTAGTTTATACTAAGAATAAATTAATCACGAGCTTGTTTTTAGCATGAACCATTAGTTACTCTTTTCAAGTGAGAAATCTATCTATAATAAACCTCTTAATTTGGTTTTAATCCAATATAGCATAAAAGCTACTATAGTTGGATAAATGGATTAAAATCTAATTAATGGGAATTATTATGAGTTGATTTCCATTTTTGAAAATATAACTATTGGTTGAAACGTCTGAGGGAATTATTCGAAAACAAGATACCCCATGTTGGTATTTTGTTAACCATATACCTAGGAAAAGAGACTCGCCATTCGTGTGTCGATGTTATAAGGTTGGAAGGAACGTCCTATTTGTCCTTGTTTGTCTATTGTTTGTGCATACATGCATACATGCATACATTTGCTTCTATCATTAATCTTTTCTGGTTCACAGCCCTGGATTACGACAGTTCAAAAGCTTACAACAATCCGACCTATACCGAAGACAAAGTATCTAGCAACGACTCAATCACTTGCTCACCAAAAACAATGGAGCCCGAACAAATTCAAAGAATGGTGGATGATGCCCTTAATGCCAAGATGGAAGAAATAAAAGAGGCCCTAGCTGAGACCATGAAGAACCAATTGACTGCAATCTTAGAAAATCATGCCGAGGCATCTGCTAGCACTAAGAAGCCAAAGGACAAAGGAAAGACCAAAGTTGGTGAAGTGGCTTTTGATGATAAAAAGGTGATCATTGATGATGATGATGATTGGGCTCAATACTACCAAGATGCTCAAGAGAAGAAAAAAGAACCGAAGATTATTGAAAGATCAACTATGGAGAAGACTGAAACTTCTGATGTTGAAAAGATGATTGCTGATTTAGAAAAGAAATTTGAGAAGAAACTAAAAACCGAGGAAATGTCTGAAGTCGACAAATTATTTGAGCTAGATGAAGAAGTCCCATACAAGTTCAAGATGCCATCATTCGCGAAGTTTGATGGAACCAGAAATCCTCATCTCCATGTGAAGAAGTATATCACTGCCATGCAGTCTGCTTGAGCTACTAAGGCTCAAACTCTAAGGTACTTCATGCTCTCATTGGACCCTGTTGTCCAAAATTGGTTCAATACCTTAGATGATGGAACACAAAAGAGTTGGGATATGCTTTACAAAGCCTTCATCCAACAATATGGATATAATGTCGAGATGGAAGTTACCTTAATGGAAGTGGAGTCCATTAGGCAAAGGTCGAATGAGAATTTTGAGGATTATGTGAAGAGATGGAGAAACAAGGCCGCTTTGCGCAAGAAGAGGCCCGATGAATCCTATCAAATAAGGATGATTGTGAGAGGGGTGTTGCCTAGTCTACATGAAAGGATGTCTCACACCCTTATAAGGGATTTCAAAGACCTTCTCCAAGCTGGTTGGCAAATTGAAGAATGGGAGAGAGAGAAGAATCGCTTTTTGATAAAAAGCAATGAGAAAGGGAACTACCAGTCTGGAAATCAAAGCACGCAAAAAGAAGTCGGTATTAATACTACTAACCAAAGAACAAGAAGGCAGTTTTAAGAATTAGGCAAATCGATGTCTTGGGTTCTCAATAAACTTCAAAGAAAGGGATTGCTAAAACCCTTAAATCCTCGCCCTTTGCTTAACCCTCTCCCACCTAATTTCGACACTAAAGCATTTTGTCAATTTCACCAAATGCAAGGGCATGACACGGATAGATGTGTGAGGTTTAGAAATGAGATCCAAAATTTAATTGATAGTGGAAAGCTACCCGAGCCCAACAAGCCGAACACCAAAGACAATCCATTACCCAAGTTCAATAGAGTACCTCCACCAGCAACCTTCATGGTGAAAAAAGGATTGAAAGAAAATTTTATTTTATCATCCTTTCAAGATGGGGATATTGAGGATGTGAAAGGAAAAGAAGCTTAAACTCAACAAACTTTCCTTAGCTTGAATGTTGCTTTTCAATTTTACTTTCTTTAATATTTAAATTGGAACAATCTTGTTTTTCAAATTTAAATTTGTTTGAATAAATTACTTTCATCAAAATTTTTATTGGTCTTTATTCATTTTGGTGCTCAATCGATGAGGAATTTAGCTTGCTATTTATAAATTAATGTGTCTAGGCATCATGGCTTGAATGACTTTACTAGATGAGAGAATTGCTCTATAGCATTGAGTTTTGTATGCTTATTTAGAGAGTGCTCTTGCATAATTACCTTTGTCTAGGTCCTAGTCAGTCTTAGAACATGCTTTGACAAACTTTTGAGGCAAAATTAAACTTTTTTATTTAAGGGAGAGATGATCTAGGCATTATTTGGTTAGCCAACAACTACTATCCACCCTATTAAATATTAATCCCTAGTTGTCCCTTTGAGCCTTCATAAAATTTTAGCTTTCGTTTCATTGGTTTACAAACCCCAATAACCTACCCTGAGCTGTTGTGATACTTTTGACAAATCTTATGATCACTAAGATGAAGAGCCAAGAAGATCAAAGAAAGCAATGATTAGTCAAGATCATGAGGATAGTTGAAGTTCTCAAGACAATGAGGGTAGTTGATGTTTTCAAGATCATAAGTGTAGTTGAAGTTCTCAAGACCATAAGGGTAGTTGAAGTTTTCCTAATACCTCCAATATATCAAGACAGCCTCAGAGTAATAAAGGATGTATCCCTATTTAAGAAGATTTATACCACTCCATTCATCCTTTATTGGAAACCCAAGTTGGTACAAACAAGACAACTCTGTTTGAGCTAGAACAAAAAAAGGAAAGAAAAAAAAAAGAAAGAAAAAAAAAGAAGAAAAAGAAAGAAGAAGAAAGAAAGAAAATAAAAGAAAAAAGAAGAAAACAAAAAAAAAGAGAAAATGAAAAGAGAAAAGAAAAATAAAACCTAAAAAGAAAGGTGGTTCAAAAAGCCAACTGAGTTCTCTTCTACCTAAAACAACAAAAGGCTTCCATTTGGTTTATAAGGATGGATTGACTTGAATTAGTCCAACCCAACCAAAGATTCAATCAAAATCAAAGAAAAAGGGAGAAAGACTGTTCAATCTTGAAAATTTTGTACTTAACAGTCCTACAAGGAAGAAGGATAAAATGATAAAATGCGTAAAGAAAGGGAAGAGTAAGAAAAATAAAAAGGAAGAAAAGGAAGAAGGAGAAAAGAAACAAATTTGGGTAACAAACTTTTTGCAAGGGCAAAGACTGTCCTAATCAAAATCCATACTAATGCCGAGAATATAGAAGGAATTTGGAGTCTAGCAAGATTACCTCCAAGCCTCCTAAAGTTCAAACAAGAAATTTATAGTGTGAAGGTTTGTCCATTGTGTCACATCTTCTCCAACTTACAAATAGCCTTCATTTAAACCCGTGTCCTCTATAGACCCCATTTCAAGCCTATTAAAGACCTGTTGATCTCACTTGGTAGGTAGAATCTATTAGTGGAGATAGTTTGAATAAGCATGCATATGAGATAAACAATATTTAAACTCAATGAGACCTTTGGCCAAGTAATATGTATGTGCCTATCTGAAGTGCAATAGTTCTTGCTTAAATAGAAATGATTTCCGAGTTTAGTATGGTAACTAGGGTTGTCATGTTATAGATATGTTAATTTGGAAAAATCAAGTCCTGAGGTACATTGACATTGATTTTGGCAAAGCCCACATTTGATTTCAAAATCAAAATTAAAAATTAAAAATAAAAAATGTTTTTGTCATACAAAGCCTTCAAGTTAAGGGAAGTATGTTGAAACTTGAAAGACACATTGGGCAAGGAAATGATGATAAAAAAAAGAGAGAGAGAATAAAAATAAGAAAGAAGAGTTACAGTGAAGATGGAAATTATATACAATGTTCATACAATTGATACAAGTTATACATTATTAAGAAGGTGGTGGTAGGTCATCAAATAAAGCCCTAAAAAAGTCATCGCCTGTTAGAGGAGGGGGCAAATTACTCGTACTGAGATCACCCGAAGCGGGAGCACCAAAATCTCTATTACCTTGGGGTTTCGATCTATCATGGTCCTCTTCAAAAGCAGACGAAAGGATCTCATGGTCATCAGTCTGGGGGCCTCTTGATGAAGAAGTGCCAGGATCCCTCATCCCCTGAAATCGAAAGTCTTAGAAATTTTGTTCGGATTGATGATATAAATTTTCAAAATGAGAAGCCTGCTGACGACTTGCAGCCAACTCTTCTTGAAGTTTCCTATTTTGTTCTTCAAGCATCCGCTGTGAGCCAAAAAGGAAAAAGGGTAAGAGCATACATAATCGTGCATACATATAGCATAAATTACCATGAAATAAGGAAACTCACCAGGTAATTCATATCAAAGCCCTGCGGATGAGATGGCATATCTGGCGGGCTAGAATGAGTAAACAAAGGGGCAGTAAAAGAAGGTCCAGCCTCATGATCAAATGAGCCAACAGCCTGCAATAATCAATAAAGAATAAAAAAAGAAAGAAGCAGTTGCAAGGGATAAATGGTAAAAGTTTTACTTGAGAAGTACTAGTCCCGAGATGTGGAACAGACTCTCCTGCATCTCCGTGATGTTCCTCTTCATCTCTACCCTCATTTTCTTCAGGAGTCTCCCACACACCAACAGGAGATACATTAAAGTTCAAGAGCCTTCTTTGAATAAAATGAGCATAAGATGCACTCGGCGGATAGAGAAATCCTTCAAAACCATAGCTGTATCGAGCAGGCCACCAGGCATCCTCCGGCATGGACATAATACTTAAAGTGTATTCCAGGCAAGGCATCAGAATCCTCCGTTGCTCTGGACCAAGAAACCACTCATAAACCCTCTCTCCGAGAAACCAACCACTAGACACTGGGCCAGCGATGACTTAGCGAGAATGTTGGAAAGACAGCGCAACCCTCATAAAAGGAGACCAGTTTGTCCTCTCTTCTGGGTTCCACCAGGCCAAATTCACCTGCAAAATCACATAAGGTAAGTAAACTTTCACATAAATTTTAAAGTATACTAATGTTGTTTTACCTGGTCCCAGGTTAAGCGACTCAACATAAAGTGGTGAGTATGCACATGATATGAGCCGGTAATGTCCACACGATCGGACAACCAGAAATTTAATCTCGGATACCTGATTCTCTCTCGGGAAATACCGGGTACCCTCATGAGGTTGTGTTCATATGCCCATGCCTACAACAATAATAAAGATCACATTCATGTAAGAAAGGAATGGAATTGACATTGGTAGAAGAAGAATACCTCGACAACCGCCATCAAGCCGACAAAAGACTTCTTATTTCGGCAAAGTTTATTAAGACCATGGTAAAGACAAGCGAGACCAGCTTCAACCCAACTAGAAAATGGTACCGTCCTAAAATAAGAAAGGGCCTTCAACACTGACATGTGGATGGAGGATTCAATGCTGCCTAAGATGGTCGACCCAAGCAAATATAACAAAAATCCTCGAGCATACTATTGGGCCCTGTCTCTGTGAACCCGTCCTTCGTAGTTCATCCAATAGCTACAAATCGGTTCAATTTTTATCTTAAAAGGCCCTTTATATGATGGTTCCATACCAATTAATTCCTAAATTTCTTCAAATGTTAAAATATCATTGGTCAGAGGAACCGGACACCATCATATCGAAGGACGGTTATAGCAGTAAAGTCGACCGGACCAATTGTCATCTCTCCAATGGTCAAGTGAAAAGTGTGGGTTGTGTCCAACCATCGTTCCGCAAGTGCCTAGACTACACTTCGGTCTATCTAATACTCCTCATATGGCGATTGTAAGATAAAGCTCTCAAAGCCGCAATCTCGAATAATTTGCCTTATCCGAGAAGGCACTACATCGTACCATTGTCGGGCTTTGTAGATACACCCTCTGGCCCGAACAACGCAATGATCACGCTAACGCGGAGCCAGGTAAGTTAATACCGGGTAAGTACATATTATCCTATCTGCTTAATTAATATATTTTTTCTATATTTTCTAAAAAAGATAATAATATAAAAATAAAAGTAAAAATAAAGGCAAACACCATAATAATAAAAGAGCATAATATAAAAACATAAATCAAAAATAAAAAATAATTAAAAAATAATAAACAACAATAAAAATATAAAAAAAGAAGAAAAATTAAAACAGAAAGACGAAAAATCAAGAAAAGAAAAAAAGAAAGAAAAATATTACCGCACTCTTTTGGTTGAAACTTCGATGAAATGGCATTCGGGCTAGTAGATCTATATTTCCATCTTCATGATGCCGAATAAACTCTAATAACGTAGTATTAGAATGAGTCCCTGACCTTGAAGCATGCATTTTTTTTTGAAAACTATGTGCTAAATTTGAAAGAATTTGAGAGAATTATAGAATTAAGAAATTTTGCTGTGAATCAAATGAAGGAGCTCGTGGGTTTATATATAGAGAAACAGCAAGGAAAAAAACAAAATTCAAAAGTAAGTTTTACTGTTTATAAATAGTAAATTACTATTTTCAATAGTCAATACTATTTACTACTATTTACAAATAGTAAGTTACTATTTATAAACAGTAAATAGTGCATGAACAGTGACTACGCAGTAAATAAATAGTAAATTCAATTATTTAATTTAATCATTCAAATACTTGCGTGTGTATAAATATTTTTACTCGCAAGGGGCAAAAAAGAAGACATGTGCATAAAAATTATTCAAACTTTTTGAAATCAAAAAATTATTAGCTCGGGTCCAGAACCCAAAATTTCCTTAGGTCCAGAACCTAGAATCTCTTTTAAGTCCAGAACTTAGCTCGGGTCCAGAACCCAAATTTTCCTTAGGCCTAGAACCTAGAATCTCTTTTAAGTTTAGAACTTAGCTCGGGTCCAGAACCCAAATTTTCCTTAGGTCCAGAACCTAGCATCTCTTTTAAGTCCAGAACTTAGCTCGGGTCCAGAACCCAAATTACCCTTAGGTCCAGAACCTAGCATCTCTTTTAAGTCCAGAACTTAGCTCGGGTCCAGAACCCAAATTTTCCTTAGGTCCATAACCTAGCATCTCTTTTAAGTCCAAAACTTAGCTCGGGTCCAGAACCCAAATTTTTCTTAGGTCCAGAACCTAGAATCTCTTTTAAGTCCAGAACTTAGCTCGGGTCCAGAACCCAAATTTTCCTTAGGTCCAGAACCTAGCATCTCTTTTAAGTCCAGAACTTAGCTCGAGTCCAAAATCCAAATTTTCCTTAGGTACAGAATCTAGAATATCTTTTAAGTCCAAAACTTAGCTCGGGTCCAGAACCCAAATTTTCCTTAGGTCCAAAACCTAGAATCTCTTCTAAGTCCAGAACTTAGCTCGGGTCCAGAGCCCAAATTTTCCTTAGGTCCAAAATCTAGAATCTTTCCTAAGTCCAGAACTCAAATTTTTCTTAGGTCCAGAACCTAGAATCTTTTCTAAGTCCAGAACTTAGCTCGGGTTCAGAACCCAAATTATCCTTAGGTCTAGAACATAGAATCTCTTCTAAGTCCAGAACTTAGCTCGGATTCAAAACGCAAATTACCCGTAGGTCCAGAACCTAGAATCTTTCTTAGGTCCAGAACCTAAAATTACTCCTTAGGTCCAAAACCTAAAATCTTTTCTAAGTCTAGAACTTAGCTCAGGTCCAGAACCTAAAATTATCCTTGAGTCCAGAACTCGACCCGGGTCCAGAACCCAAAACCTCAGAACCTAAAATTATCCTTGAGTCCAGAACTCGACCCGGGTCCAGAACCCAAAACCTTAACCATCTCAAATATTAAGTCTTATTGCTTTTCACTCTCTTTCACTAATGTCTCAGATTATTCAAGCATGGAGCAAACTGTAGACCCATAATTTTTGACCCAATCCGGTCCAATATATTTTAATTAGTCCAAAATATTTTTGTGTTGTCCAATATATTTTAATTAGTCCAAAATAATTTTTGTTATCTTAATTAAATAATATTTGCTTTAGTATTTAATTTTTATAATTAATAAAATATAAAAAATATTAATATTAAAAATATAAAAAAAAATCGGCGACGAAAAATTTTGTCGCCAAAAAGAGTTGCGACGAAATGGCCCACAGGCCAATTCTCGTCCGCAACCCGTAGCCAGCTGCGGCAGTTTTTTCGCCAGTGCATTTTTTCAGCAGCAGTATTTTTTTCCAGCGAAATTTTTTCGACGCAAATTTTTCTAAAACCAAATACAATTAGGTTTCGGTTTCCTTTTCTTAATTAATGTTATATTCTGTGAACAACTAGAATTAATCAAAAAATAAATTCTACAAATAAGACCAAAAACAACACAAAAAGGGATCGAATTTTGGGGGAAAATTTTAGAGGAAAAACTTTGTACCAAGGAATCAAGAAAATTAGGAGATTAACGATCGGACTTTTGAGAGAGCAAAGAGGCAATTCAATCCATCAAAGGCAACCATCTTGCCTTTGTACTTGTTCATCCAAAAGCAATTTTTGGTGGAACCAACGAACGAAGGTTTGAATCTCTAATTTCTTTATTTTCTCACAGTAGCTTTAATAAATCATTTCTTCTATTTCCAAAAACCCTAAAAATCATTCTTTTATTTCTTCTAAACCTTAAATCCCTAAAACGTTTCTTCTAAACCTAAGAACCCTAATTTTTTTCTTCTGTCCCCAAACACCCTAATTCTTTTCTTTTGTTTTCAAAAAACATAAAAACCTTAAATCGTTTCTTTTGTCTCCAAAAACTTCAAAAACCCTAAATCATTTTATTAATTCCCAAAACCCTAATCTCTATTCCAAAAATTCAGTAGCCTTATTTTTAAGAATCAAAAGCTTTAACCCTAATTAATCCTTCTTTCCAAAATCACATAGTAAGTATTATTCTTTTAAAAATAACACATTTTTTAAAATCTTAAACCCTAAAATCTTAATTTTCAACACCAAAACCTACAATCCTAGAAGCCAATTTTCAACACCAAACCGCAAGGGGCACTGCCCCCTTGACCCCCGCCTACTAACCGGCTAGCGGGACTGCCGTATGGGTTCGGGTCATTATTTATTTATGCATTATAAATCTTCATGTTTTACTTCCATTATTGTGATTATTCAAAATACAAATAGTAAACCCAAAACCAATTAATCTAAAACTTAAAATTTCCTAATTTCATGATTTTTCCCCTCAAACCCTAATTTGGTTAATCAAAGAACCTTATCAATCTCTTAAATTATAAAACTTTAATTCATTTCAATTCCTTTAAAACTTATAGTAGCTTAAACCCACAAATTCCAAAACCCTAAACATATTAAATAAAGAATCTTAAATAGAAACAGTAGCCCTGATTTGAATCTTTACTTGCTTTATTTAATTTTATATTTGATTATGTAGTTTATTATATGCTTTAATTTATTTTCAATGCTTAGTTGATTTATTTAAGCTCAATGCTTGATTTATTTAATTTACTATGGATGGATGTTTACTTTCTATTGATGTTTAATATTTTCAATGAATGACTTATTAATGATGAATGGTTATTTACTTTTATCGATTTATTTAGATTTCCAAATGTCGTAAGAGATATGTTTCCACTTGGTGGGTTCCTCATTAGTTAAATATCATGTAATTTAAATTGCTTTTCTATTTTAGAACCAATGTAAAGGACATGTTTCTACCTTTCGGTGGGTGTCCTATTTAGGCATGGATTATGTAAGGGCATGTTTCTATCTTCGGATGGGTGTCCATTTATTTGCTTTGCTTGGACATTATTTTGATTTTCAATATATCGATGCTTTATTTTAATTATTTTGTGTAATATGGATAATATTGTCATATTTAAGAATTTTATAATATTAAGACTGTAAAGGAGGCTGGTTCCAATGAACCGGGCATTGTGGGGGTGCTGGGCCATTTCTCACCTTCCCCACACGTACCTAACTTTCTGAGCCCATTAGGGGGTTGGGGATTACTTAGGAATCAAGTCATCCACCCCTTTCTTTTTCCTGGCCCGTTCGGGTGGCGACTCCATTTTCTCCAGACTTAGGTCCATGTTCTTTAAGGCCCTGAGCCTAAACAGTGCCGAAGTCGCAAGAACCATTCCACCGAGAGTGGGGGCGAAAATCCCCGTTCACACCAACCTAAAAGGCGTAGTGCCCAAAGGAGTTTTAAATGCAGTCCTAAAAGCCCATAGAGCATTGTCCAATTTCTCGGACCAATCCTTTCGGGATCGCTCTACCATTTTTTCCAAAATTCTTTTAATCTCCCTATTCGTGTTCTCAACTTGGCCACTAGTTTGGGGATGGTAAGGGGTAGCAAACTTATGTGTAACTCCTAATCTTTTGAAAACTTTCTCAAGCTGAACATTACAAAAGTGAGTACCCCTATCACTTATGATTGCTTTTGGTGTACCAAATCGAGAGAACAACTTCTTCAAAAACTTCATCACTACCATAGCATCATTGGTTGCCAAGGCTTGGGGTTCAGGCCATTTAGAGACGTAATCTATAGCTACAAGAATATATTTGTTACTAAAGGAATTCGGAAATGGTCCCATAAAATCAATCCCCCATACTTCAAAGACTTCACACAGTAAAATTCCATTTTGGGGCATCTCATCACGAGATGAAATGTTTCCAGTCCTTTGGCAATGATCACAGTGGTTCACAAATTCGTAGCTATCGCTAAAAAAAGTGGGCCAATAAAATCCTGATTCTAATACCTTTTGAGCAGTCCTATTGGCTCACATATGACCACCATCTGGTCCAGCATGGCATTGACTAAGAATGTTCATTGTTTCAGGCCATGCCACACATCGTCGGATCATGTGATCCTTACATAATCTAAACAAAAAGGGATCCTCCCAAAAATAATACTTTAAGTCAGAAAAGAATTTCTTCTTTGCTTGATAAGTTAAGTCCTTAGAAAGTTCCCTAACAGCTAAATAGTTAGCAAAATCTGCAAACCAAGGCGTTGAAAATTTAAATTACTTACCTCACTTACCATGGCATACAACTTCTCATCAGGGAAGTGATCACCAATGTCCCCTTCTTCAAACCTCTCCAAGGTTGGGTTCTCCAAGCGAGAAAGGTGATATGTTGCAAGATTTTCAGCTCCCTTCTTGTCTTGAATTGTCAAGTCAAATTCCTGCAACAATAAAACCCAACGGATTAGCCTAGGCTTAGCATCAATCTTCACAAATAAGTACCTCAAAGTTGAATGATCCGTACAAACAATCACTTTTGACAAGATTAGATATGATCTAAATTTGTCAAAAGCAAATACCACAGCTAGCAGCTCTTTCTCTGTAGTTATGTAATTAGCTTGAGTTGTGTTCAGAGTCTTGGTTGCATAGTAGATAGGCTGGAAATATTTCTCCTTGCGTTGACCCAATACTGCTCCCACTGCAAAGTCACTTGCATTACACATTAGTTCAAATTGTAGATTCTAATTGGGAGCTACCATGATTGGAGCATGGGTCAATTTCTCCTTAAGAGTTGTGAATGCTCTCAAACATTCCTCATCAAAAACAAAATCCACATCCTTCTCAAGGAGTCTTGTCAATGGACGGGCTATCTTGGAAAAGTCTCGTATGAACCTCAGATAAAAGCTCGCATGTCCTAGAAAACTTCTGATGGCCTTCACAGATGTGGGTGGTGGTAACTTCTCAATGGTGTCTACCTTAGCCCGATCCACCTCAATGCCCTTGCTTGAAATTTGTGTCCCAACACAATTCCCTCTTGAACCATGAAATGACACTTTTCCCAATTAAGCATTAAATTGGTTTCCTCACATCTCATCAAGACTCTTTCAAGATTTTCCAAACATCTGTCAAATGAGGTTCCATAGACTGAAAAATCATCCATAAATACCTCCATAATATCCTCAACAAGTTCATCAAAGATTGCCACCATGCACCTCTAAAAAGTCGCAGGTGCATTGCACAACCTGAATGGCATTCTTCGATATGCAAATGTCCCATATGGGCAGATGAATGTAGTTTTCTCTTGGTCTTTCGGGGCGATAGGAATTTGGAAATAGCCTGAAAGACCATCCAAAAAATAGTAATACTCATGCCCGGATAACCTCTCCAACATCTAATCAATGAAGGGTAAAGGAAAATGGTCCTTCCTAGTTGCATCATTCAATTTCCTGTAGTCTATGTAAACTCTCCAACCGGTAACTGTTCTTGTTGGAATCAGCTCATTATTTTCATTAGGGACCACCATCATCCCTCCTTTCTTTGGTACTACCTGGACTGGGCTCACCCAAGAACTATCCAAGATCGGATATATAATCCCTCCATCAAGTAGTTTTATCACTTTAGCCTTCACTACATCTTTCATCTTTGGGTTTAGTCTCCATTGTGGTTGCACTATCGGCTTGATTCGTCCTCCATCAATATCTTATGTGTGCAATAGGATGGACTGATACCTTTGATGTCTGCTATCTTCCAAGCTATCACTTTCTTATGTTTCTGCAACAACTGGATAAGCTTTTCTTTCTGTCTTCTCCGTCAGAAATCCATACTCAAGGTGATCTGGAAGGGGTTTTAGTTCCAAGTTGGGTGGATCAATCACCAATGGTTTTGGCTTCGCTTCCTTTGGCATCTCAATAGTCTTATATGCCCTGCATTTGGATGATTTCCTTGCTTCAAGAAAATCAAGTTGCTCCATTGCTTCTTGATCCTCAACATTTTCCTGCAATAAACACAACTCAAGGGGATCCTTGGAAAAAATGTTAGTAACACAATTTACGGTCTCATGCTCAATAATATCATTGCATGATTTCGCCTCATCAAGTGAAAGTGAATGTTTCATAGCATCATATATCCTAAAAATAACCTTATCGCCACCCACTCTCAAAGTTAGGGTGCCATCATGAACATCGATAAGGGCACGGGCTGTATTTAAAAATGGCCTACCAAGAATAAGTGAAACATTAGCATCCTCAACAATATCAATGACAACAAAATCAGTGGGAAAAATGAAATCCCCAACTTTTACCAACACATCTTCAATAATGCCATGAGGGTGGACTACTGACTTATCAGCATGTTGGATGGTCATTAGTGTTGGTTTAGGGTTACCAATGCCTAATTCTTTAAACATTTTATACGGCATAACACTTATGCTAGCCCCCAAATCAGCTAATGCACTTTTAACCTCAAGGTTACCTATCAAACATGGAATGGTAAAACTACCTGGATCTTTTAACTTCTTAGGTAACTTCCTTTGCAAAATTGTCAAACTCTTTTCAGACAAATGCACTAAAGACACTTCCTTAAGTTTCCTTTTATTAGAAAGGATATCTTTCAAAAATTTAGCATATTTAGGCATCTGTGACAAAGCCTCAGCAAATGGAATGTTAATGTGCAATAGTTTAAAAAGTTCAAGAAACTTACCGAACTGAGCATCAACCTTGTCCTTATTCAACCTCACCGGATATGGTACTCTAGGTCGGTATTCCTTCATTATGGAGCTGATGTCTTGTGGCTGCTTCTCTTTCTCACTTTCTTGTACAGCTTGCTTTTCCGAAGTGACAGAGGATCATCTTCTTTTTCATTTTCTTGTACTTCAGCCCTTTTCTCTGCCACCGCTCCTTTTTTCTCATCCACATTACCCTTGATCTCTTTTTCACTCCTTAGTGTAATTGCCTTAAGCTGCTCTTTAGGATTTGCCTGAGTGTTACTAGACAAACTTTCTTATAGTTGGCAATTTGCCCCACCTAATTCTCCAAATTATGAATAGAGGCTTGCTGATTTCTTAAGGTGGTTTCAGTTTATTGAAACCTGGTTTTAGAAGCTGTTATAAATTTCTCCATCATGTCCTCCAAATTACTCTTTCTTGGAGGGGCAGCTTGTTGATGTTGGGGCTGTTGGAATCCAGGGGGAGGTCATGGATTATTCTGATTATTCCATGAGAAATTAGGATGATTTCTCCACCCCGAATTATACGTGTTGCTGTAGGGATTATTCTGCTATTGCCTTGGCATGTTTCCAACATAATCTACTTGCTCTTTCCTAGCAAACATGTTGCCACTTAGGCAATCTTGACTTTGATGTCCACCCCCACACCATTCATAGGACATCACCTACATCACTTTCCCTGAAGAAGAAGAAGAAGCTAAAGAATCAATCTTTTTGTTCATTGCTTCCAACTGTGCTGAAACAGCAACTATAGGATCCAATTGATGTGAACCAGCAGCCCTTAATCTTCCTTGTTCCCTTGGGGTTTGCCACTGATAATTTGTAAGGGCCATGTCTTCAATCAAATCCCTTGCTTCTTCATGTGTTTTATTGTTTATGGTACCTCCTCCCGTTGCATTGATGGACTGCTTACTTGAGTAACTCAATCCATTGTAGAAAGTTTGGATCTGAAGCCACAGTGGAAGCCCATGGTGAGGACATCTTCTCAATAAATCCTTAAATCTCTCCCAATAGGGTTTCACCATCTAGCTGGAGAAAAGAAGAAATATCATTCCTCAACTTAGCAGTCTTGGACGGTGGAAAATACTTCTCTAAAAATTTTTCTGCTAGTTGGTCCCATGTAGTGAAAGTGTTAGGAGGAAAAGACTTTAGCCACTTCTTTGGTCTGTCTCTGAGCGTGAATGGAAACAACCTCAGCTTGATTGCATCTTCAGAGAAATTTTGTATATTAAATGTGTCACATATTTCTAGAAAAGTTTCAATGTGTGCATTAGGATCTTCATCTGGAAATCCATCAAACTGACAAGTCTGCTACACTATTTGAATGACATTTGTTTTTATCTCGAATTTATTGGCAGCAATCACTAGTCTTTGTATACTCGATTTAGCCCCATTAAGAGTAGGCCTAGCAAACTCTTGCATTGTTCTTGGCTCATTTTCTACCATTTCTTCTTCTAGGATGAGATCTTCAAAGTTCAGTTCTGTCTCTGCCAGAACAATTTCCTCTTCTTCCTTTCGCCTTCTTCTCAATGTTCTCTCTAACTCTTGATCTAATTCAAAAAGTTGGGAAGAGCTAGCTCGGGTCATAAATAGGAAGAAGTACCTAGAATGACAGTCAAAAAGCAAGAACTTGCATTAAAACAAAATTAAATAAAAATTAAATCAACAGTCTTAATTATATTACTAATATTGAAAACCGTTGTCCCCGGCAACGGCACCAAAAACTTGACAGCATGAACCTATGCTATTGCAATACCGTAAGTGCACGGGTCGCTCAAGTAATAAAGTAGTGAGTGAGTTATTGTTCCACTGAGGACAAGGCCAAGTACTAGTGCAAATTTTAACTGTTGTTTAGCGAATCAATAGTTTTTGAAGTTTTGAAATTAAAGATAATTAACTTAATAAATGAAAATAGAGAGAGATTGAGTGTTGAATAAATTGATTGATGATGATGATACTATCCAGATATTGAATCCCCCTAGCCACAATTGTATTTATGAAAATCAATTCAATTAAACCAAATAATAGAGTTGAATTGGTATTCCTCTAAATCAAACTAAAACCTTTCTCAAGCAAATTAATCCCTAATCACTAAGTAGAATGGTGGAATCTCTTCTCAAACATAATTAAATAGATCTTGCATTAAGAATAAGGAACTACAAACCAAAGGATCTTGTAAGTCTATCTCTAGTACCCCAATCAATCCTCAATCCTTATGAGTATTCAGTTCATATCAATCTTTCTCAAGTCAATAATATGAAAATTGCAACCAATCAATAAGCATGCTAATATTAATTGGAAATAAATCATTAAGCATCATAAGAATAAAACAACTCAGTCAAATGATTTAATTAAATAAAATTATTCAATCCATACAATAAAGCTAGGGTTCATCAATATCTAGATAGAGATTAAATTAGTTCATGTTCAAAATTAGAAAACCAGAACAAGAGAAATAAGAAAAAGAATCCAAACAATCCATTGCGAATAATTCGTATATCTTCACTTGAATTCTTGAATCTTGGTTTAGATCTTGTTTAGAGTATGTCTTCATCCTCAATCTCAGCTCCAAAACTCTCCTCCTTTCTCTAGAAGTTGGCTCTAGGTTATATAATATGAAAATCGGATCCCTAATTTGTGCTTCAGCGCAGCTTTTATAGTGCAGATAATTTTGCCTGACACGCCCATTGGCACTGGGATTTTGAATATAAGGCACGTCCAGTGACACGCCCATGTCACTATGCATGTCACAGCTATTGTGAGTCATTGAAAAAGGCACGCTCGGTGACACGCACATGTCATTGGGCATGTCAATGCTTCTGTATACAGCATCAAGGGCACGTCCATTGACACGCCCATCTCCATGGGCGTGTCCATTGATGAATTTTGCTCTTTTCTTCTACTTTCATCCATAATTCCTCTGAAATGACCATAAGCCTCAAAGTATAGAGAATTACCGAAATTAACTCTGAAAAATACTTGAACAAACAAATTAAACTCAATTGGATAATAATCATATTAAGAAATAGGAATAAAATATCATCAATTGTGCACTTATCACATCACATCCCTACCATCACTCGTTCTCAAAGTAACACATTTCTTCTGATAATCTACCACAGCCCCATGCCTGGATAACCAATCCATGCCTAGAATCAGATTATACTCCCTGAAAGGCATCTCAATTAGGTCACCGAGAAATTCTTCATCCTGAACAACAACTGAGCTATCTCGGTGCACCCTGCTCACCATAACACTATGCCCTAAACGATTTGTGACCAAAACATCAAATCCTAAGGACTCAGAATAAAAATCACTCACAAGAAAGATGGATGCACTGATGTAAGAATGAGTTGACCCAAGGTCTAATAATGCAAGAATTGAAGTACCAAATAAAGTAAAAGTACCAGCAATAACAGCTAAAGCATCTGACTGCCTCTGCATCACATAAATCTGTTGTGATGGTCTTGCCTCATCTGGTCTATTACCTCTAGCTGTAGAACCTCCTTTCTTACTAGTCCTAGATTGTCCACCTCTGCCACCATGACCCCCTCTGACACTGGATCGAGAAGCTGCAGTATCCGCCTGTCTATCCTCTAGTGGCTGTAGACAATCTCTGATAAAATGGTCTGATGACCCACATCTAAAAAACAATTGTGGTTAGAGCATTGGCCACTGAAACTGCAGGTCTCTGTCTCTGTCTCTGCTGCTGTACTGACCTACCAAACTGCCCTTGGCTCCTAATGAACCTCTAAAAATTTCCCCTTGGCCTCTCTTCACTGATGAAGACCCTGCATCACTCTGGGGTCTCCTAGTTTTGGTCTCCTCAACCCTGGCAGTTGCTGCAAGACTCTATGCTCTCTCTACACTCCTATAGTTGCAACCAACTAAGAAAATCTTGATACTGAGAGCCTACTATGATACACATGATAGAGGCTCTTAGTCCCTCCTCAAATCTCCTGCACCTGTCAATCTTGTCAGAAATGATCCCACAAGCATAATGACTCAATCAGATAAACTCGATCTCATACTCTATCACTGTCCCGGTATCCTGTCTCAGACTCATGAACTCCATCTTCTTTGCATCCTTATACTCCTTTGGAGTATACTTCTAATCAAATTCTCACAAGAAATCATCAGAAGTCAGGACTGGTGGATCATCTAGAGCATGTGGAACCATCTTCCATTAATCATATGCATCCCTCTGCAGAAGAGAATTGGCATAAACAAACTTCTCTTCTCTCTTCTGGACTAGCCTGCAACTGAATGAACACTCTCTGAACCCTGTCTAGCCACTGCTCAACTATAGCAGGGTCTGTAGCACAAACGAAGTCCTTAGCTCTGAACTTTCTCAACTTATCATACTTCCTCACCGGTAACTACGGCGGCGACGGCTGCTGAACTGGAGCCTACCTCAGCAACTCTACCATATGTTGTACTCAGCCAGGCAAAATCTCATCAGCTGCTGGTCTCACAGGTATAGAAACAAATGCGTTACCAGTAGATACAACTCTAGCTCCATCTCTACCCTCATCAGGAGCCACACTCTCTGCACTACCCTCTACAGATTGATGTATTCGAGATGCCATAACTACCTATATCTGCAATCATAGCAGAAATTACTATATCAGAGATCATAAACTGCTAGTGCCAATGCATGTATTACAATTGAAAACTATTTTCAAATCCCCCATTTTCTCTCTCTATCAACCCACCTAGGTCGAGAACCTCAAACCTAGGCTCTGATACCAAAATAAATGTAACACCCTTATACCCTATACATGTGCAATATATATTTTCAGCATATGTAAAATAGGCATATATGGTACAAAAATGTCACTGACCGGTTTAATAAAAAATTTCACATTTCTGATTTAAAATTTCAAATACTAAATATATAAAATTAAATAGTATAAATATTCTTTACTTGTTATAAGAACCCAAAATAAACATTTTATATGAAAATTTTTAGAAAAAATTTGCCAAAGTTTTGTCTATAATTTAAACATCCCAAATTTTATCAATTACACAACCTACAAAAAGAACACTTCCAATAAACAATAAACCATATCTTCACCTTAACTTCTAAATTTTTCCACAATTTTCTAAAACCATTTATATATAAAGATATATATATATATATAATTTAGAACACATGTAAACCCCCATTTCAAATAACTTAACCCAAACATTCTTTATAGTTTATAATACATAAAATAAAAAAACATGATATAATATGCATAATACTCAAAATATACAATAATATAAAATATATACTTGTTGGTGATAGTGTTTCTGATATTGGAATCAACTCTACAAGCCCAACCACAAGTCTAGACCCGACCTGGTCTAAAAGAACTCTGCAGCTCAGCCGAATCTACCCTGTCACCTACGCAATGCAAACAATCGCTCTAAGTCAAAAGTCTAGTAATACAAACTTGATAACAATAGAACTCAAATGCAATGCCAATGCATATGGATATCACATCATTCCATTTTCTCATACTTTTCAAATATTTCACAATCCACAATTCTCATAAAAACAAACTCAAACATGGGCCCAAAGATAACTAATATGCTATTCAAATTTCAGAGTTACTATTTTGGTCTATAATAACACCATGTGCCTAGCTTCATAGGCAAAATATCAATGTAATAGTCCAACTAGATTTGAGCTTATGACCCGGTCATTTCACCCAGCCCAGCTTCAAGGACTTGTTTTTGAGGCTTACGACTAGGTCATTTCACCTTAAAAATATTTTCAAAGTGACACCCGGCGTCTAGCCCGTAGGCAAATCATAATCATACCGCCAAACACAGAACTCTGAAAATTGAATAACATACTAGGCACACATTTTATTCATATTTCTCATTTATATCGATATCAATTTATTTCATTATGTTTCCACATATCTCATTGCATTATACCACATTTTTGCATTTACAACACATTACCCAATTACTTTGGGTATTTCAACATAATTCGCATATTAATCACATTTAATGTAATCTAGCCAATACCAATGGATTTTTAACAATGCACTTAATGCATACACAACAAATGACATTACCCAAACACTTAATGGCTTTTCACGTAATACACATATTTCACATTTTACACAATTTAGACATTATCAATGGCTTTTCACAATGCATTTAAAATATATATGACATTACAAATGTCATAGCACATTATTCATACATAACCAATGCATCAAGTAGCTTAACACATTTTTCAACCAAAATGTGTTAAGCTCAAATGTCATGCAAACATAACTAATGTATTCAAAGTTTCTACTTACCTCAAATAGCAACCAAAACAAGCTTAAAACAACCTCCAATCCTATCCTTCCAACTTGCCTTTCACCACTTGGATGAAGCAAATCAACCTCCCTCAATGCCTAAACCAAATGTGATAGCAAAGAATCATTTAGTATCACATTTAATGGCATTTCCAATATTAAACCATAATTAACCCATCCAAACAAAAATCCAAAATTTAAGGCTAACCTCACTTTAACTTTGGATTCTCATACTAAGCCATTCATCTTAATATATTAAGCTTATTTATATTATTAGAAACATATTTTAATATATTTAAACCATTTACATTACAAAAACACACTCTTAGACACAAAACCCTAAAATGACATAACCTTCCCCCATTGAAGGTTTTCCATTCCAACACAATCCATTAATCATTTTAAGCTTATATTCATCACTTATATCACCAATCAACAAGATTAAACCAATAAAATTATACAATTCAACAACTTTGGAAAAATCATTTTCAAACTTCCATTCTCAAACTCCAACCAAACACAACCAAATCCAATATTTGACTTTAAAATACTTGTTTAAGCACCAAAATAACCCATTTAGAACCAATTTGCACAATTAAAAACCATGATTTCTCAAACCCTAAAAGTCCATAACCCTAAATTCTCTCTCTTCACCATTCTTTATCCAAATTCAACCATTTCTTCAATCCAACCTTAAAATCATTAATAACTACCCAAAATAACTTCATACACACCAATTCCAACAATTATAACATACCACTTCAAAAGTCCAAGACTCACATATTCAAAATTTCTATGGAAATCCAAAGAAAAAGCAAAAGAACTTACTTTTTCTAGTGGAAATCTCTAAAAATCCTTTTTGAACCTTTGAAATCCTTCAATTCTTGGAAGCTTGGAATATCAAAATCCTTAGCCTTGAACATCCATGGCGGCCGGCCATGAGAGAAGAAGAAGAAGAAGAAGTTTAAAAATAAATTTTCTCTTTCCTTTCATCTTTTAATTATAACCATATATATATATTATAATAATTTAATGATTAATAATTTAATTATTTATTAAAGAAATTAAAAGACTAAAAATCCATCATCTATAATTTATTTTTGAATTATTTTATTAATTTTTAATTTCTAAAATTTATTTATAAAAATGCCATTGAACTTTGACTTTTCTTTTAAAAAGTGTTGACTTTTATATGTTACGTATATTTTACATACATTTCACATATATATTCCACTTTTTCATTTGAAATCCCTTCATTTTTCATTTAAAACTATTAATTTAATTTATCCAATTTATTATAATATATTTTATCAAAATTCCAAAAATTAAAAATTTTGAAAAAAAATTGGGATATTACAATCTCTCCCTTAAATAAGCAAAGTTCAATTTCACCTCAAAGTCCATCAAAGCATGTTCTAAGACTGACTAGGACCTAGACAAAGGTAATTATACAGGAGCCCTCTCTAAGTAAGCATACACAGCTCAATACTATAGAATAATTTCCTTACCTAGTAAAGTCATTCAAATTATTATGCATAGATACACTAATTTATGAATATCAAGCTAGATTCCTCATTGGTTGAGCACCATAATGAACAAAGACCATAAAAAATTTAATAAAAATAATTTATTCAAACAATCTTAAAAAGAAAACATAATTGTTCCAAATAAGTACTAAAGAGAGCAAAATAAAAAGAGCAACACTTCAAGCTAAGGGAGGTTTGTTGAATAAAATTTCTCCTCATTCCACATCTTCAATACGTCCATCTTGAAAAGAGGATAAGACAAAATCTTCCTCCAATCCTCTTCCTACCATGAAGGCTACCAGTAGAGGTACTCTTCCAAATTTAGGCAAAGGATTGCTCATGGTATTGGGCTTATCAGGCTCAGGCAACTTTCAATTGTCAATCAAATCTTGGATCTCATGCCTTAGATGAGCACATTTATCCGTCCCATGCCCTTGCATTTGATGAAATTGATAGAAGTCCTCGGCATCAAAGTTTGGTGGCAAATGATTATGTAGTGGTCAAGGAGCCAATGATTGTAACAACCCCTTCTTTTATAGCTTGTTGAAAACCCAAGATAGAGGTTTTTCCAACTCTGAGAAATGTCTTTTATTTTCTTGACCAATCGCATTAACATCAACTTCCTTTTGCGTGCTTTGATTACCTGACTGGCAATTCCCTTTCTCATTCCTTCTTTCCTAAAAGCGGTTATTCTCCCTTTCCCACTCTTCAATTTACAAACTAGCTTGCAAAAGATCCTTGAAATCCTAGATGAGTGTATGAGACCCTCTCACTATGGTCCTAATATGATCTGATTCATCGGGCCTTCTCTTAAGCAATGCAACCTTATTCCTCCACCTCTTCATATAGTCCATGAAGTTCTCATTTGGCCTTTATCCAATGGACTCCACCTCCATCAAGGTAACTTCTAGCTCGACATTGTACTCATACTGTTGAATGAAGGCTTTGTTTAACATGTCCCAATCTTTTTGGGTACTTTCCTCTAAGGTGTTGAACAAGTTTTAGACAACAGGGTCTAATGAAAGTATGAAGATCCTTAGAGTCTGAGCCTTAGTAGCTCTAGTAGACTGCATGGCAGTGATGTACTGCTTAACATGCAAGTGAGGATTTCATGTACCATTGTACCTAGCGAAGGAAGGCATCTTGAACTTATATAGGACCTCCTCATCTGGTTCGAATAGCTTGTCTATTTCTGCATCTCATTAGCTTTCAACTTCTTTTCAAATTTC
The DNA here is from genome assembly GCA_947685225.1 of Garcia nutans. Lineage (NCBI taxonomy): Eukaryota > Viridiplantae > Streptophyta > Magnoliopsida > Malpighiales > Euphorbiaceae > Garcia > Garcia nutans. Next base: position 22,632,890 of record CANTUV010000005.1, read on the forward strand.
TTCTCCAAATTAGCAATTATCTTTTTCACTTCTGAAGTTCCAGTCTTTTACACAGTTGATCTTTCAACAAATTTTGGCTTCTTCTTCTTGTCTTGAGGCTTTTGAAAGTATTAAGCCCAGTTGTCTTCGTTATCAATGACTACTTTGTCATCATCAAAAGCTACTTCACCGACCTTAGCCTTCCCTTTGTCTTTTGGTTTCTTGGTGCTAGCAGATGCCTCGGTAGTGTTTCCCAAAAGTGTGGCCAATTGGTTCTTCATGGTCTCAGCCAAGGCCTCCTTTAGTTCTTCCATATTGGCATTGAGGACGTCGTCCACCATTCTTTGAATTTGTTCGGGCTCCATTACTCTTGGCGAGAAGGTAATTGAGTCACTGCTAGATTCTATGTCACTGGCGTAGGTGGGGTTTTCGTACGTTCTTGAACTATGGTACTCCAGGTTTGTGAGCTAGAAAGGATTAATGATATGTCATGTAATGCGTGTATACATGTATATATGTATGTATGCACAAATAATAAACAAACAAGGATAATTAGGACGTTCCTTCCAACCTTATAACTTCCACACACAAATGGCGAGTCTCTTTTCCTAGGTATATGGTCAACAAAATACCAACATGGGATATTTTGTTCTCGAAAAATTCCCTCAGACGATTTTAACCAATAGTTATATTTTCAAACATGGAAATCAGTTCATGATAATTCCAGTTAATTAGGCTTTAATCCATCCAATCAATTAAAACAACTTTTATGCTATATTGGATTAAAGCTAAATTAAGAGGTTTATTATAAATAGATTTCTCATTTGAGAAAGCAACTAATGATTCATGCTAAAAACAAGCCCATGATTAATAGTTCTTAGCATAAACTAGGCTCACAATTGATTTTTGGTATTTCCATAATTGACCTAAATATTTGTAAGCTCTTTTTAGGAAAAGTTGTAATGAAGTGAAAAAATAGTTTTGTTTCAAAGCCCATAAAAAGATTGTAGAAAAAAAGAATTTTGGGCTTAGAGCTTGGGCTATAAGGTGAAAAAGAATTTTTTTTATCCATTTTTAAAAGTTTTTATGTTCAAAGACCATCTTAAAAATTTTGAAAATAGTTTTGGTCTTTTTGATTTAAAGGAAAATATTTTTGAGCTTACAATATAGGTAGGTCATATTAGAAAAAAGAATAAACCAAATAAGCCATGGTTCAAACTAAGATATATCAATCATAGTCAAGCAACAAGCATTTAGGGTAAAACCTAAGGAAAATAACTAGGTCAATTACATGAGCTTTAGTCTTTGGGTTGAAAAGCTTAGGTTCACATAGCAAGTATATACCAAAAGGTACAAGGCTATAAGTGGTTATGCCATGCTCGATCTTTATACCTTGAGTGAAAGTATGGTATCCCTTACATAACACAACACGGGTAACACAGGCGTCCTAACTCACGCACACAATACAATCTAAATGATGCAATGGACAATAATATCATAATAAGAAAGAATAAAATAATATAAAGACCAATGAAATCAATTTCTCTTATCCCCAGTGGAGTCTCCACTTTGAGCGGGAATTTTTGCCTCCACTCCCATGTGAAATAGTTCTTGTGACTTTGACATTATTAGGCTCAGGGCCTTAGAGAACACGGACCTAAGCCCGGAGAAAATGGAGTCACCAGCTAGACGGGCAGGGAAAAAGAAAGAGGTGGATGGCTCGATTCCTAAGGAATCCCCAACCCCCTAGTGGGTTCAAAAAGTTGGGTATTTGTGGGCAAGGTGAGAATGACCCAGTACCCCCACAACGCCCTGTTCATTGTAATCGACCTCCTTTTTAGGTCTCAATATTATAAAATTCTCAATTAATACAATATTATCCATACTACATGCAATCATAAGAATAAATAATTACTTTATTAAAATCACAACAATGTCCAAATAAAATAAACAAATAGGCACCCATCCGTGGATGGAAACATGCCTTTACAATGTCCAATGTCCAAAAAAATTAAATTACATTGAACCTAACTAATGAGGTACCCACGATGTGGAAACATACCTCTTACATTCTTGAATATTAAAGTAGACTAATAACAAACATTCAACCATTCATTATAAATAAAATAAAAGTAAACCATCCATCATAAATCAAAATAAAATAAGTCATGCATCAAAACATGCAATAAGTGAACATATATTAATAATCGAGGCTGTATGCAAATATCATATTGAATAATAAATGTACAAACTAGGGTTTTAGCATGCAATTTAGGGTTTTAAATATTCAAATTAGGGTTTTAATGTGAAATTAGGATTTTGATTAAAAGTAAAATTTGGCTGTACTAGTTAAGGTTTAAAATCATATAGCTAATATTCAATTAAGTTCGTGTGGCTCACTGTGTAAGAGATGCAATATTGTTTATTAATTGAACTATGCGATGAATTAATCAATAAAGGTAAATAATTGAGTTGGATTGATTAAAGAAGATTAAACTTCTAATGTTTAAAATTTTAGATACTAAACTTTTAATTTAATACTATTAATTAATAGTGAATTGTGATATAAGTGGTATGGATAAGTGATGTAAATAGTGGATCTCAAAAATTTACTGAAGAAATTATTTATTTTTATGGTTTTAAGAGATTTAAAGTCAAATTATAATCAAAGGATAAGAAAGAGGATGCACCATAACTAAGATGAGATTGGCCACACTAGATTAAGTCATATATATGTGTGTGTGTGTGTGTGGACAGGTGCGTTATGTAGAAGTTTCTCCTTCCTTCTTTCTTCATCATTCATGTTCATCACCACCTTCACCATCAAAACTCTTTCTGTCTTCCTTCTTTCCAAGATTTTAATCAAAACTTAAGATAATATCACATCTAGATATAAGTTTTTAGACGATTAAGTTGGAAAAGTTGAGATTATCAACAAGTGATTAGAGAAAAAAGAAGAGTTTGAAGAGGTATGTGCTTATGTATTTTTAATTTGCAAATATTTGAATTTCTATGAGTTTGAATGTTTGAATTGATTGATTAAGTCATTTATAATGAATTATTTCTTTAAAATATTGATTAAATGGATTGATGAGTGAAAAGAGGATCAAAAGAACTTATATGTGGTGAGTATTATTCTTAATTCAATCTTTATAAGAATTGGGTAGTTTGATATTATTTTAACCATAAATGATGATTGAAGGCTTGAATAATTGAAGTTTGAGTAAGGTATTAGATGTAGACTCTTTTTATGTCAAAAAAATTAGATTTGATTCATTTTTATCATGGGTTTTGAATACATTGAGTTAAAATGGTTAAGCGTGCGAAATATAGAATTTTTGCCTGACATGGGCAGTGACATGCCCATGTCACTAAGCATGTCGTAACTACTGTATTGCAAAATAAATGACACGTCCATGTCATTGGGCATGTCAAAGCTAATGCAGAATGTGCAACAGACACGCCCAGTAACATGCCCATGTCATTGGGCGTGTCACTTGAAGAAATTTGCCCAAAATGGCTCTTTTTCTTGTCTTTTTAAATGACTATAAGGTCTTAAGATGTAAAGAATATTTGAAATTAATCTTAACAAATAGTGTGATAAATTTATTTTAAATATATGATAAATATGTGTGATACTAAATGTTGATCAAAGATTGTTTCATTATAGTGCTATACATAATTTAATGTTAGTTAAAAACTAATGAATTGCCCAAAACACACTGATTTTAGATCTAGCTTGGGATTGAATGGCTAGCCAAAGGGAGGATATCCAAAGTGATAGTGGGCACTCTGTGCCATCAATAGATACTTTGTGTTATTATACTCAGTGGGCATCCGTGCCATAGTGGGCCATTGGCCAAAATTCTATACAGTGGGCACTAAATTACCATCAATAACCCTTTATCCAATTCTAGAATCTGAGTTTAGTGTGTATGGGTATAATTAAAGTAGTTATCGATATTAAAAATAATGTATTATATAGTTATTGATAAATTACTCAATTCTGAATTTAATTGTGTTTAGTATTTCAATTTTCAATGAATTTATTAATTTCTTTATTTAACATTCCAAAAGTAATACTTTTCATTAATTCTAAATTATTTAATGATTAGATCTCTTTTCATTAAATTTTCTTGCATATTATAAATACATAAGCACCACTAAGCTTTGCTTCGCATGTTAGAATTATTTTCTGACGCTCAGATCAAACAAGGAGAGTTGAGACTGCATAGTGAGAAATATACGTTTTTGATCAAATGCATCACCAAGGTTCAATGAACAATATTGTAAATATTGTATTCTATATAGTTCACATGGAAATACTTTATAATTTTGTATGACAGTTGTACAAGTTTGAGAGTAGTTTGAAAGTTTTATAATAATGTAAGTTATTATTAAGAGTTCTTTATAAATTAATAGATATATGTTTGTACTATAGAAAGCTTAACAATTGCATTAATTCTTGAAAGTATTTTGACTTTATTTCTTTGATACAGGCATAGACACATATATATAACAATTGTGAATGTTAGGTGACATCTCCTATGTAGGTAAGTGTATGGGCTATGTAGGGGGTGTTACATTTAGTGGTATCAGAGCAGCTTTAGACGGTTCTAAGTTGTGGGTTAAAAGAAAAGAGAAGTACAATTGTCATTGCTATGTGAACTATATCAAGCTAGTGTGGGAAATCAGCAACCATCAGAACCTTTTGCGGAACAAATTCCATTAGATCCCTAATTTATGAGAAATATGGGGGAAGTTCTCAAGAAAATTGTAAGAGTTGCTCCTCCTGCACAACCTCCACCACCAGTGCCCCAAATATCTCCATTGGAGAGAATTAGAAAATTAGGAGCAGAAGATTTTAAAGCTCGTGATGCTGATGAGTCTTTAGTAGCAGAGCATTGGATGGAGAGGATTGTGAGAGTTTTTGATATTCTGAATTGTACTGATGAGGAAAGATTAGAGTGTGCAGTTTCCTTGTTGCAAGAACAAGCTTATGCCTGGTGGGATACAAAGCAGAAAGATGTACCCACAAGTAGACTTACTGGGGCATTTTTCCAAGAAGAATTTAAAAAGGAATATAATAGTGAGATTTATTTAGAGGAGAAGCGCCAGGAGTCTTTGTATCTTAAGGAAAGGCAATCATCTGTGTCTGAATATGAGAGGCAGTTTGTTCACCTCAGTAAATATTTTCCAGAGATAGTTGTATCTGAGGAAGAGAAGTGTAAGCGGCTCAAGCAAGGTTTGAATAGTCAGATTCTGGTGTATTTAGTAGCAATGAGGATTAAAGAGTTTTCCACTCCTGTTAATGCGGCAGTCGCTATAGAAAATGAGATTAAACAAGAGCAGGGAAGAAAACAACAATTAAAGAAGGGATTTTCTAGTGAACAACAACAAGGTGGCTAGAGAAGACAAAGAAATATTCAAGTCCAAACTTAGGGGTTTGGTAGAGGAAGTGGAGCTAGTTTTCAGAAATCTAGAGGTGGTAGGTTTGGAGTGGCTATAGGCTCATCTTCAAGGGTTGTTACTACTCCTTGTCAATATTGTGATAAGGGCCATGCAAGTGAAGATTGTTGGTATCAAAAGGGGGCTTGTTTGAAATGTGGTTCTTTGGAGCATAAAATTAGAGATTGTCCAACAATAAAAGAATTAGAAGTTGTTGAAGGACATAGTTCTGTACAGAGGTCTCAGTCAAGCCATAAGACAGGTAGAGGTGGTTGGCCCAGTGTTAGTCAGCAGAGAGGATCTGAAATAGTGGATAGACCTCATACTCGAGGTAGTGCTCCAGTTAGGGCTTATGCCATGAAAGCTGTGGAGGACCAGGATGCTCCTGATGTTGTAGTTGGTAAATTTTCTTTACATGGTCTTGATGTGTATGCATTGTTAGATCATGGTTCTACACATTCTTATATTTGTATAACTATAGCTTCAGGGAGGAAAATGTGTGTTGATAAGCTTGATTATGAGATAGAAGTTACAAATCCCTTAGGCCATAGTGTGAAGGTAAATAGAGTATATTGAAATTGTCCACTTAGAGTTCATGATGTAGAGCTTTCTGGTGATTTGATTGAACTACCATTCCATGACTTTGATTTAATCTTGGGAATGGATTGGTTGTCTCGACATCAAGCAGTTATGGACTGCTGTAGTAAAGTTGTAACTTTTAAGATTCTGGGTTATGGTGAAATTGTAGTTCGAGGAGAAAAACAAATTTATCCTTCTAGTTTGATTTCTGCAGCTAAAGCTAGAAGGTTGATTAGGAAGAGATGTGAAGCTTATCTTGCTTATGTTAATGATACACGACATTCAAGCAAGGTTTTGGGAGACATATCTACAATGAGTGAGTTTCCGAATGTTTTTTCGAAAGAATTATGTGGAATGCCACCAGAGAGAGAGGTAGAATTTGTTATTGATGTAGTTCCAGGTACAGTACCAATTTCTATTCCACCTTATAGAATGGCACCTCCAGAATTAAAAGAATTAAAGGTGCAACTCTAAGAATTGCTTGATAAAGGATTTATAAGACCTAGTGTGTCACCTTGGGGCACACCAGTTTTGTTTGTGAAGAAGAAGGATGGTACCTTAAGATTATGTATAGATTATCTACAGTTGAATAAAGTGACTATTAAGAATAAGTACCCGTTACCTAGGATTGATGACTTGTTTGATTAGTTGAGAGGAGCGAGTGTTTTCTCTAAAATTGATCTTAAATTGGGTTATTATCAGATAAAAATTAATGAAGTAGATATTTCGAAGACAGCTTTTAGAACTCGATATGGACATTATGAATTTTTGGTTATGCCTTTGGTTTAACTAATGCTCCAGTAGCTTTTATGGACTTGATGAATCGAGTCTTTAAACCCTATTTAGACTAGTTTGTAGTTATTTTTATTGATGATAAACTGGTTTATTCTAAAAATAGAGAGGAGCATAATAAGCATTTGAGAATTATACTACAAACACTAAGGGAGAATTAATTGTACGCTAAATTATCGAAGTGTATTTTTTCGTTGACAAAAGTGGCATTTCTAGGTCATGTAGTGTTAGCTAATGGTATTCGTGTTGATCCAAGTAAAATTAAGACTATTTTGAATTGGCGGCCACCAAAGAATATAATAGAAGTCTAAAGTTTTCTTAGGTTGGCTTGATATTATAGAAGATTTGTACAAGGGTTTTCGAAGATAGCACTTCCTTTAACTAAGCTCCTTAGAAAAGAAATTAAATTTGAGTGGAATGCTTAGTGTCAAGCTAGTTTTGAACAATTGAAGACTTCATTGACTGAAGCGCCTGTCTTGACACAACCGACTCTAGGTAAAGACTATGTTATTTATAGTGATGCTTCTCATCAAGACTTGGTTATGTATTGATGCAAGAGGGTAAGGTAATTGCTTATGCTTCTAGGCAATTAAAATCTCATGAATTGAATTACCCTGCATATGATTTGGAGTTAGCTGCTATTGTATTTGCTCTTAAAATCTGGCGACATTACTTGTATGGTGAAAGGTGTTATATTTTCACTAATCATAAAAGTTTGAAATATTTGCCAACACAAAAAGAACTAAACTTAAGGCAAAGAAGATGAATGGAATTGATCAAGGATTATGATTGTATCATCGACTATCATCCTGGGAAAGCTAATGTGGTAGCCGATGCTTTAAGTCAAAAGACTTTAGCAGGTATGTTGTATACAGAATATTTTAGCATTAAATATATATAAATTAAATAAACTAAATGATATCATGTGTTATGTTAGCAGAATTAAGAACCAACCATTAGGCAAAAAGTGATAGAAGCTGAGAAACAAAATAAAAAATTATTAGAACTTTTGAAATAAGTGCATGAAGGGGAAAAGCCAGATTATGTTGTATCAAAAGATGGTGGAGTGTATTATAGAGATCGATTGTGTGTACCTGATGTGAAGAAACTAAAGGAGTGTATTCTTGGTGAAGCTCACAATACTATGGATGCTGTACATCCCGAGAGCAATAAGATGTACCAAAATTTGAAATCTCATTATTGGTGGCCTGGTATGAAAAGAGATATTACTAAATATGTGACTCGATGTTTAGTATGTCAATAAGTTAAAGCAGAACATCAAGTTCCATCGGGTCTTTTGTAACCTATATCAATACTAGAATGGAAGTGGGATAGAATCACCATGGATTTTATGAGGCACTCTATGGGAGGAAACTTGTGGGACCTGATCTCATAAAATAAACTGAAGACAAAGTAAAGCTTATAAAGGATCGATTACAAATTGCAATGGATTGACAAAAATCTTATGCATATTTGAAACGTCATGATATTGAATATAGTGTGGGGGATAAGGTATTTTTGAGAGTATCACTATGAAAGAAAGTTCTTCGCTTTGGAAAGAAAGGTAAATTAAGTCCTAGGTTTATTAGACCATATGAAATACTTGAACGTGTTGGTCCAGTAGCCTATCGACTAGCTTTGCCTCCAGAATTGGCTAAGATTCATAATGTATTCCATGTGTCGATGCTTAGACGATATAGATCAGATCCTACACATGTGATTCAAGTAGAATCTATTAAAATTCAGCAATATTTGAATTATGAAGAAGAACTAGTGGCTATGAGACAACAATACCCTCAATTGTTTCAAGCGTCTATAATAGGTAAATTTTGAGGATAAAATTTCTTTAGTGGAGGAGAATTGTAATGTTTAAAATTTTAGATACTAAACTTTTAATTTAATATTGTTAATTAATAGTAAATTGTGATATAAGTGGTATGGATAAGTGAAGTAAATAGTAGATGTGAAAAATTTATTGAAGAAATTATTTATTTTTACGGTTTTACGAGATTTAAAATTAAATTAGAATCAAAGGATAAGTGTGAGCGGAGATTTTTGGCCCCACTTCTGGTGTAATGGTTCTTGCGACTTTGGCACTGTTTAGGCTCGGGGACTTAGAGAACACGGACCTAAGTCCGGAAAAAATGGAGTCGCCACCTGGACGGGCCGGGAAAAAGAAAGGGGTGGATGACTCAATTCCTAAGGAATCCCCAACTCCCTAATGGGTTCAGAAAGTTGGGTACGTGTGGGGAAGGTGAGAAATGGCCCAGCACCCCCCACAATGCTCGGTTCATTAGCCGGCCTCCTTTACAGCTCTTAATATTATAAAATTCTTAAGTATAACAATATTACCCATATTACACACAATAATTGAAATAAAGCATCGTTATATTAAAATCAAAGCAATGTCTAAGCAAAACAAATAAATGGACACCCTTCGGAAGATGGAAACATGCCCTTACATAATCCATGCCTAAATAGGACACCACTGAAAGCAAATTAGGCAAGTTGCTCAGCGAGTTATATGTCTAACTCGCAGGTAGTGGATAGAAGATCAGCATTTCTGCAGCGGCTCGCATCAGCTCGACGGTGATTAGGATAGGACTTTTGACATAAAATAGTAGTATGGCATGTACGTTATATCTATTGTAAAAGGTTTGTTAACATATTAAGTATTATGGTGTATGTAACAAGAAAATAAACAGTGGTATGGTAATGAAACTTAGCGAATGATATGTAATCTTGAGAAATGATATAGAAGTGTGAACTTTTCTTGCAGGATTGTAGTTGAGGTTATAAGGGTGGATTATTGGGAGTGTGCTTGAGTTGAATTGTGAAATAAAAGAATTTTTAAAAAATAGAAAAAAATCAGTTTTGTCGACACTTGGGACCTCCATTTTTAGGGGAGGTTATGGCAAAAAAATTTTTTTAAAAAAAAATCTGCACTTAAAATTTGCTAAGTAAAATATTAAGACACAATCACCATGAGATAACAGTCCATCTTGGTCTATAAACGTAGGCTAAGATGGGGTGTTACATTTAGTGGTATCAGAGCATAGGTTTAGTCGATTTTGGGAGATAGGTAGTAAGTAAGTAACTATGTGTGCCATGTAAGATAAAGTAAGGAGAAAGTTATATGATGAATAGGTAGATGTACATGCCATATAGGAAAAAGGTTATATGTCGAGCTGTGCAGACTGTTGATCATTTTTATATTGTAGGATGTCTCTAGACTCGCAACAAGCTATGGAACAGGAGACAGAATCCCAAGCATCCGCACCAATAGGTGTTGAGGAAGCCCATGGACTAGGACTAGGGCCAGCAGCAGCCGAAGTACCCGGTCCAGAAACTTATCTTAGGCAGATAGCAGCAGCATTCCAACAAATGGCTGGAAGGAGCCCTGCTACTGAGGGGGATAGGAAACCCCCGATTGAGAAGCTGAGGAAATATGGTGCAAAAGAATTTAAGGTTGGTCATGAAGAGGGATCTGAGGAAGTGGAATATTGGTTAGATAGTATCATTAGAGTTCTTGACCAGCTTCGATGCACTTCGGAAGAAAGAGTAATTTGTGCTACGTCACTCCTGACGGAGGAGTCATACATATGGTGGGATACCACTCAGCAACGGGTTCCACTGGAACAAAGGACTTGGGAATTTTTCAGGAGCGAGTTCAAAAAGAGATATATCACTTATGCATATTTAGCTGCAAGGCGCAATGAGTTCATCCATTTGAAGTAAGGTAGAATGACGGTATTAGAGTATGAGAAAGAATTTATGCGCCTCAGTAAATATGGGAGGAAGTTAATAGAAACTGAAGCTGAACGATGTGAGAAATTTTTGGAAGGACTTAATGATGAAATTAAGATCCAATTAGTAGTGCTGGAGAATACTGAATTTTCAGGATTAGTAGCAAAAGCACTAGATGTTGAGAAGGTACAATTGAAGCTGAAGAGTAGTCAACAGAAAATCCAGCAAAAAAGGGAACAAGTTCAAAGCACCCCAAGTAGTTATCAGCCTGCTAGTAAGAAATCTAGGGGTGGATTTTCTGGACCCCTAAGACAAATACAAAGCCAGGGAATAGTACAAAGGTCGGGTTATTCAACTGCACCCATGGTGAGTTCGGCAGAAACTAATAGAGTGGAATATCTAACCTGTGAAATTTGTGGAAAGAAACATTTTGGAGATTGTTGGTTTGCAATAAATGGAGTATGTTGGGGCTGTGGTGAAAAGGGCCATTTGAGAAGGGATTGCCCAAAGAAAGTTATAACAGTACCCATTGCACAGGAACAATCATCTGTAATTGGAAGTAGAGTTACAGGCAGAGGCAGAGGCAGAGGTAGAGCAAGTAGTAACAACCAAGCAGGAACGTATTCGGAATCGGTAGATCGCCCCGAATCAAGAGCACCAGCTAGAGTATATTATATGAGGGCGGAGGAGAATAAAACAAAAGAAGAAAAGGAAGGTATTTAAATTTAAAATTTATGTTTTAAGTATATATATATATTTGTGTATGACTGTTATTAGTTATATGAACAATGTATTCACATGTGTGAACAAACAAGTTTCGGGGCGAAACTTAAATTAAGGGAGGTAGCACTGTCACATCCCAAAATTTAGATAGTTGAGTATTAGGCAAGAAGGATATAAATAAGTGGTCAAATAGAGGCTCGAGATAGTCAAAAACAAAATTGGTGTGCGAAGGAGGCCTGTGAAGTCGACGGGACCTAAAGGTAATTTTTTTAAAGGCTAAGGACCTAAGAGTAATTTCTAAAAGTTGTATTAGAGGTTCTTAATAGTGCACATAACAGATTCTAAAAATGGAAAGTAGAGAAAAATCGGATCACAACTACGCGTAACGGTTTTTCCAGAAAACGCTCCGTTAAAGAGAAATGAAAACATGTAGACTAGGGGCATTTTGGTCATTTTTATTAAGATTTATACATGAATCCAAAGTAGAAAATAAAACATAAGAGTAAGTAGAGGACGTCAAGGGGTTGAATATGAAACAATCGTCAGTAGAAACGGAACCCGGGCAAAACCCGAGCAAAGAAAGGACCTAAAGGGAATTTTGTAAAAAGTTGAGGGCTTATTGGTAATTTTTCGAAATGACTTGGAAACCTAAAATAGATCTTAAAAATAGAAAGTAGAGGTCGAGAGGATCAAAACTATATGTAATATGACTCGTGGAACTGTACGGTTTAAAAGATATGATCGATTAATCGCCGGAACGTAAAGTGGGCCCGGTTTCATGTCGGGACCATATGGTTAAAACGGGACAACTTTAGGGTATCCAATGGGAAGAGGGACAAGTGGGAAGAAGTAATGGGAAAGAAAACTATAAAAATCTCTTGTTGGCCAATCAAAAGTAACCATTTAGCATGAGTATTAAAAGAAGAAAGAGAAAAGTGTGGACATTTGGCTTTAAAACATTCATTCATCCAAAAGTGACCATCATTTCCCTTATATATATATATCATGATATGAAGAACAAAAATCTCTCTCTCCCACTTCAAAATTTCGGCCACCATAGGGAAGAACACCAAAGAGTTCCAATTTTTGTCAAGTTTGATTTTCAAGGTAAGTTTTAAGGTTTTCAAGTATGTAGAATTCAATTCTAGTATCAATTTTAAGTATTTATATATATATGGGAAGATTGGAAATTAGGGTTTTTATGGTGAATTTGGAGAGAATTTAAGTAGTGATGATATTGATTAATTAAATGGAAGAATCAAGGTTTCTAAGGTTTAATAAGGTTAGAGTAGGATTTAGTTTGAAAAGAAATGGAAGGGTAGTGCATGTTCTAAATTTCTAAGGTTTATATTTAAGATTGTGTTCTTGAATATCTTGAAGGAAAAACAAAGATTAAGGAAGGAGAAGAAGGAAAAGCAAAAGGGAATTAAAAGAGCAAGGTTTCGTACTTTAACCATTGAACTCCTTTTAAAATTTTTCTGTTTTACAATTAGTAAAATGCTGTGACTTGTATGATTTTTAATTAAATATAGAAAAATTATCTTGAGTTGAAATTTGGATATGTTGTTTTTTAATAAGTCTAGTATTTGAGAAAAATAATTTGGAACCACATTGATTGAATTTAATTTACAGAATTTATAAAATTCAGAACTGCTGCCAGGATGCAGGGCAACTGGAGCAGTCTGGTTGGGTGAACTACTTGACCAAGATTTTGTGTCCAGTTTGATCTAAAATTTTAAAGGAATGATTTTAAGATGTAAAACTAAATTCTGTAAAAATTTTAGAGTTTTTAGCCAAGTGGATTATTTTATACAAATTTTCTAAAACAAGGATCAAGTTGGGTCAAGAACCAGAGTTTATTGTTCATATGGTAATTTTTCATTATTAACTTGGTCAAAAACTTGGTGTGGGTTTTTTATTATTTTATTCTTGGTATTGAGTTTAATTATGATATGAAGAATAAATTAAGATGGAAAATATGTGAATACATATGATACATATGTAAGTATATGTGATATTTGTGTAAATATACATTGTATATACATGGAGAATATGTGGTATATATACGAAGTGAATGGGTATATATGAAATGTTATATATGCTCTACTCGGTAAATGGGTAAAACTGGTCTGGAATGGGGGTTTGGCATGCCATCCTACCGGCAGTACTATCTTAACGGCTTCGGTCGGGATATTACTTACGCGCGCGCGGTTATATCGTGTGAGGTCAAGATCATGGCAACTAGTCGTGTGAGACCAAGACCACGCAGTTATTCTATATCATGTGAGACCAAGACCATGGCCATTAGTCGTGTGAGGTCAAGACCATGCATAACTCTATACGAGGCCTCATTTCGAGATCGGTGTATTCATAATTACCTAGTGGAGCAGATTAACTCGTAATTATAATAAAGTTATATTACATGTTGTTTACATACAGAATGTGAATCTTTACTTAATTCATTGTATGTAAATAGTTTAATTATGCAGTATTCTACTTTTATATGTGTTTCAACAACCTTCCTTGCACTATTTACATTCGGCAATGGTTAAAGTACCCATTGGGCAATAAGTTGCTCAGCGAGTTATATGTCTAACTCGCAGGTAGTGGATAGAAGATCAGCATTTCTGCAGCGGCTCGCATCAGCTCGACGGTGATTAGGATAGGACTTTTGACATAAAATAGTAGTATGGCATGTACGTTATATCTATTGTAAAGGTTTGTTAACATATTAAGTATTATGGTGTATGTAACAAGAAAATAAAAAGTGGTATGGTAATGAAACTTAGCGAATGATATGTAATCTTGAGAAATGATATAGAAGTGTGAACTTTTCTTGCAGGATTGTAGTTGATGTTATAAGGGTGGATTATTGGGAGTGTGCTTGAGTTGAATTGTGAAATAAAAGAATTTTTAAAAAATAGAAAAAAATCAGTTTTGTCGACACTTGGGACCTCCATTTTTAGGGGAGGTTATGGCAAAAAAAAATTTTTTTTTTAAAAATCTGCACTTAAAATTTGCTAAGTAAAATATTAAGACACAATCACCATGAGATAACAGTCCATCTTGGTCTATAAACGTAGGCTAAGATGGGGTGTTACATCTATAAATAATGACCAAAAGCAATTAATTTAGAGGAGGTAAAAATCCAAAAGGAGTTTGGAAAATTTAAAACCAAATCAAGGAAGGAAAAGAAGAAATTCAATTCAACCTTTTTCTGGAACAGCAGCACCACGATTTAAGCAATTCAAAGGAAAAAAAAGGCTTGTCTTTGGAGCTAGTTCATCCAAGAAGAATTGTTTTTGGAGAAATCATCAAAAGAAGGTATGTGTTAATTAATTTTCTTTAATTGTTTTTTTTACATAGTAGCAAATTTATGAAATCAAAATTAAAAACCTTTGAACTTTAATTTAGTTTTTCTAAAGCCAAAAAGAAAATCTTATTTCGTTGGTTTATCTTCCAAAAGGCTTAAAATTGTTATTTTTTCTTCTTAAAAACCTTAAAACTCTAATTGAACATATTTTTCAACAAAACAAAGATGTAAATTCTGCTTCTTTTAAAATCTTAAAGTAGGTTCTATTTCAATTCCAAAAGTCTTCTAAAACATCTTTTCTACTTATAAAAACTTTAATTTATTTATTTAAATTCATAAAACTTCATGAAATTATCAAATTGATTTCTAAAACCCTAAGATTAAAATTACCACCCGTGACCCTACTTCCAAAATATCAAATCCAAATTCAACTTCCAAAATTCAAAATAATGAACACTAACCCTTTTAAAACCTTAAATCCTATTTTTTATGAACCCTAACCTTTTAAAACATTAAAAAACATAAAAACATAAAAAACATAAATTTTACACAGTAGCTTAGAAACCCAATAACCAAAAATCACAAACCACAATATTTTAAAGTGTCTAAAACCCTAGTTTAATGATTTCATCATTCAAACCTTAATTTTGTTAATCAAAAAGTCTTACCAACCCTTTAAAACATAAAACCCTAATTTATTTTAATTCCATAAAAAGTCACAGTAGCCATAATTGGACTTTTATTTGCTTTATTCAATTCCATACTTGATTATGCTTTGATTTATTTCTTATGCTTTAATTTATTTAATTTCAATACTTGATTTATTTAATTTATCATGGATGGATGTTTATTTTCTATTTTGATTAATATCTTTGATGAATGATTTATTTATGATGAATGATTATTTATTTTTATCAATTAATTTAGATTTCCAAAAGTTGTAAGAGGTATGTTTCCACTTGGTGGGTACCTCATTAGTTAAACATCATGTAATTTAATTTGCTTTTCTATTTTAGAACCTATGTAAAGGGCATGTTTCTACCTTTTGGTGGGTGTCCTATTTAGGCATGTGATGTAAGGACATGTTTCCATCCTTGGATGGGTGTCCATTTATTTGCTTTGTTTGGACATTGCTTTGATTTTAATATAATGATGCTTTCTTTTAATTATTGTGTGCAATATGGATAATGTTATTATATTTAAGAATTTTATAATATTAAGACCTGTAAAGGAGGCCGGTTCCAATGAACCGGGCATTGTGGGGGTCCTAGGCCATTTCTCACCTTCCCCACACGTACCCAACTTTTCGAACCCATTAGGGGGTTGGGGATTCCTTAGGAATCGAGTCATCCACCCCTTTCTTTTTTTCGGCCCGTCCGAGTGGCGACTCCATTTTCTTCGGACCGTGTTCTCTAAGGCCCCGAGCCTAAACAGTGCCGAAGTCGCAAGAACCATTCCACCGGGAGTGAGGGTGAAAATCTTCGCTCATAGTGGCGACTCCACTGGAGATAAGAGAAGTTGATTCCGTTGGTCTTTATATTATTCTATTCTTTCTTATAATGATATTATCCATTGCATCATATTAGATTGCATTGTGTGCGTGAGTTAGGACGCCCATGTTACCCGTGTTATGTTATGTAAGGGATACCATACTTTCACTCAAGGTATGGAGATCGAGCATGGCATAACCACTCATAGTCTCGTACCATTTGGTATATACTTGCTATGGGAACCTAAGCCTTTCA
The DNA here is from genome assembly GCA_947685225.1 of Garcia nutans. NCBI lineage: Eukaryota > Viridiplantae > Streptophyta > Magnoliopsida > Malpighiales > Euphorbiaceae > Garcia > Garcia nutans. The sequence continues at coordinate 22,649,216 of CANTUV010000005.1, forward strand.
ACCCAAAGACTAAAGCTCATGTAATTGGCCTAGTTACTTTCCTTAGGTTTTACCCCAAATGCATGTTGTTTGACTATGGTTAGTTTATCTTAGTCTAAATCAAGGCTTATTTGGTTTGTTCTTTTTTCTAATGTGACCTAAGTATATTGTAAGCTCAAAATAAACTTTTCTCTAAAATCCAAAAGACCAAAACTATTTTTAAAATCTTTCAAGATGGTCTTTGGACATAATAATTTTCTAAAAAATAAATAAATAAATTCTTTGGCCCATGGCCCGAATACTAAGCCCAAAATCCATTTTTCTAAAATCTTTTACAATGGGCTTAGAAACAAAACTATTTTCACCCAACCATTTCTTACAAAGAGCTTGCAAAAATATTTGGGTCAATTATGAAATACCAAAAATCAATTGTGGGCCTAGTTTACACTAAGAATAAATTAACCATGGGCTTGTTTGTGGCATGAATCATTAGTTACCTTTTTTCAAGTGAGAAATCTATTTATAATAAACCTCTTAATTTAGTTTTAATCCAATATAGCATGAAAGCTACTATAGTTGGTTGAATGGATTAAAACCTAATTAATGGGAATTATCATGGATTGATTTCCATTTTCAAAAATATAACTATTGGTTGAAACGTCCGAGGGAATTATTCGAAAGCAAGATACCCCATGTTGGTATTTTGTTAACCATATACCTAGGAAAAGAGACTCGCCATTCGTGTGTGGATGTTATAAGGTTGGAAAGATCGTCCTAATTACACTTGTTTATTGGTTGATTCTGCATACATGCATACCTGCATACATTTGCATCTCATATCATTGATCCTCTCTGGCTCACAGCCCTGGATTACGAAAGTTCAAAAGCTTACGACAATGCGACCTACGCTAGAGATGAAGTATCTAGTAACGACTCAATCACTTGCTCACCTAAAACAATGGAGCCTGAACAAATTCAAAGGATGGTGGATGAAGCCCTTAATGCCAAAATGGAAGAAATCAAAGAGGCCCTAGCTGAGACCATAAAGAACCAATTGACTGCAATCTTAGAAAACCATGCCAAGGCATCTGCTAGCACTAAGAAACCAAAGGACAAAGGGAAGACCAAAGTTAGTGAAGTGGTTTTTGATGATGATAAGGTGATCATTGATGATGATGATTGGGCTCAATACTACCAAGATCTTCAAGACAAAAAGGAGCCAAAGGTTATTGAGAAGGCAACTATTGAAAAGACTGAGACATCCGATGTTGAAAAGATGATTGCTGATTTAGAAAAGAAATTTGAGAAGAAGCTGAAAACCGAAGAGATGTCTGAGATCGACAAACTATTTGAACAAGATGATGAGGTCCCTTATAAGTTCAAGATGCCTTCCTTTGCTAAGTACAATGGCACCGAAAATCCCCATCTTCATGTGAAGCAATATATCACTGCCATGCAATCTGCCCGAGCTACTAAGTCTCAAACCCTAAGGTACTTCATGCTCTCATTGGACCCTGCTATCCAAAATTGGTTCAATACCTTAGATGATGGAACATAAAAGAGTTGGGATCTACTTTACAAAGCCTTCATTCAACAATACAGATATAATGCTGAGTTATAAGTTACTTTAATGGAAGTGGAGTCCATTAGACAAAGGCCAAATGAGAATTTTATGGACTATGTGAAGCGATGGAGAAACAAGGCCGCTTTACTCAAGAGGAGGCCCGATGAATCCGATCAAATAAGGATGATTGTGAGAGGGGTGTTACCTAATCTTCATGAGAGGATGTCTCATACACTCATCCGTGATTTCAAAGATCTTCTCCAAGCTGGTCTACAAATTAAAGAGTGGGAAAGGGAGAAGAATCGCTTTTCAATAAGAAGGAATGAGAAAGGGAACAACCAGCCTAACAATCAAAGCACACAAAAAGAAGTTGATGTTAATGTAACCGGTCAAGCAAATAGAAGGCAGTTTTCAGATCTGGGGAAGCCTTTGTCTTGGGTCTTCGATAAGCTACAAAAGAAAGTGTTGTTACAACTATTGGCTCCTCGACCTTTACCTAGTCCATTACCCCCCAAAATTTGATACTAAGGCTTTTTGTCAATTTCATTAGACTTAAGGACATGAGGCTGATAGGTGTACCCGATTAAGGCATGAGATCCAAGATTTGATTGATATTGGCAAGCTACCCGAGCCGGATAAGCCCAATACCAAAGACAACCCTTTACCTAAATTTGGAAGAGTGCCACCACCAGTAACCTTTATGGTGGGAAAAGGATTGAAAAAAGATTTTGTTTTATCCTCTTTTCAAGATGAGAATGTTGAAGATGTGAAAGGAAAAGAAGCCTAACTCAATGAACTTTCCTTAGCTTGAATGTTGCTTTTCAATCTTACTTTATTTAATATTTTGGAACTATTGTGTTTTTCAAATTTAAAGTTGTTTGAATAAATTACTTTCATCAAAATTTTTGTTGGTCTTTGTTCATTTTGGTGCTAGACCAATGAGGAATCTAGCTTGATAATTCATGAATTAATATATTTATTCATCATGACTTGAATGACTTTACTAGGTGAGGGAATTACTCTATAGCATTGAGTTGTGTATGCTTACTTAGAGAGGGCTCCTGCATAATTACCTTTGTCTGGGTCCTAGTCAGTCTTAGAACATGCTTTGACAAATTTTCAAGGCAAAATTGAACTCTACTTATTTAAGAGAGAAATGATCTAGGCATTGTTTGGTTAGCCAACAACTAGTAAAATTTTAGCTTTCTTTTCATTGGCTTACAAACCCCAATAACCTACCTGAGCTATTGTGATATTTTTGACAAGTCTTATGATCACCAAGATGAATAGGCAAGAAGATCAAAGAAAGTAATGATTAGTCAAGATCATGAGGATAGTTGAAGTTTCAAGACCATAAAGATAGTTGATGTTTTCAAGACCATAAGGGTAGTTGAAGTTTTCAAGACTAAGGGAAGTTGAAGTTTTCAAGACCATAAGGGTAGTTGAAGTTCACTTAATATCTCTAATATATCAAGACAACATTAGAGTAACAAATGGTTTATCCCTGTTAATGAAGATTTATGTTACTCCCCTCATCCATTATTGGAAGCCCTAGTTGGTACAAATAAGAGAACTCAGTTTGACCTAAAAGGAGGGGGGGGGGAAGTGAAAGAAAAAAGAAAAGAAAAAGACAAAAAAAGAGAGAGAGAAAAAAGAAAAAGAAAACCCAAAATGGTTCAAAAAGCCAACTGAGTTCTCTTTTACCTAAGCCAACAAAAGACTTCCATTTGGTTTATAAGGACGTTTTGACTTGAATTGGTCCAATCCAACTAAAGATTCGATCAAAATCAAAGAAAAAGGGAGAAAGACTGTTCTTGGAAATTCTATACTTGACAGTCCTACAAGGAAGAGGGACAAAATGATAGAATGCTCAAAGAAAGGGAAGAATAAGAAAAATAAAAAAAGGAAGGGAAAAGAGGAAAAGAAATGAATTTGGGTCTTAAACTTTTTGCAAGGGAAAAGATTGTCCTAATCAAGATCCAAATTAATGCCAAGAAGATAGAAAGAACTTGGAAGACTAGCAAGATTGCTCCCAGTTGCCTAAAGTTCCAACAAGAAATTTGTAGTGTAAGGGTTTGTCCATTGTGTCACACCAGCTCCAATCTCAAAATGGCCTCCACTTTAACCCATGTCCCTTATAGACCTCGTTTCAAGCCTATCAAAGACCTATTGATCTCTCTTGGTAGGTAGAGTCTATTAGTGGAGATAGTTTGGATAAGCATGCATATGAGATAGACAATATTTAAACTCAAATGAGACCTTTTGGCCAAGCAATGTGTATGTGTCTATCTGAAGTGCAACAGTTCTTGCTTAAAAAGAAATGATTTCCGATTTTAGTACGGTAACTAGGGTTGTCATGTTATAGATATATTAATTTGGAAAAATCAAGTCCTAAGGTACATTGACATCGATTTGGCAAAGCCAACATTTGATTTCAAAATCAAAATTCAAAAAAAAAAAGGTGTTTTGTCATACAAAGCCTTCAATTTAAGGGAAGTATGTTGAATTGATTATTGGCAAGGTCATGAAGAAACTACCAAATGACAAGCTAAAACATAGTTTGAAATGGATACATCCCTGACTCTGCTGCTTAGGGTCTCCACCACTCATGTTTTCAACATCTTGAAGATAAAAGCCAAATGCAAAGCTTTTAATAATTTCAATGCAAGACTTGAACGAGCGTCAAAAAGGAACCAATGAGAACACTTCTGCTAATCACCTCGGTCTGTGAGTTGATGGAACGACTGTGAGTATTATTCATGCATATCATGCATACATGAGCATATTACATCGCACTTTCTTATCTTAATGAACAACAAACACCCTGCAAATTAAAGAATCAAAAGAAGATATTGAATCAAGGGGGGTATGGAAAGCCTATTCGCTTGTGGAAGCCCCAATCACTCTGCAAAGAGAAGAAATGCGCGCTTATGCAAAGAACTAGACAAGAAAAACATCAATCAAAGCTTGCATGAAAGAAAAAAAATCCTTGGGGGGCAAGGAGAGGATATAAGATCCAATCAAAATTGGAGAAAAAAAGAAAAGCAGTTGCAAGAGAAAAGTGGTTAAAGTGCAAAAACTCCCTTGGAAGATCAAAACAAGGAAAACATGGATCAAGCAAGACATGGCCAAGCCAAATCAAGCTTGGCCATGTCACCTCAAAGGAAATCTTGGCAGAACATGACACGGGCAGGAGACACGGCCAAGCCACTGGCCGTGTCTCACCTAAAGGGCAAAGCCAAGAAAAACCAAGCAAAGAGAGAAGGGAAGCAGTAGGTGACACTGGCAGGCGACAAGGCCAAGCCACTTGCCATGTCACATGACACGACCACAAGCTTGGCCGTGTCCCATCCTAAGCCAAGAATAAAGAAGAACCAAAGAAAAAAAACAGAAGCTGACACACCCAGGGGACACAGCCAAGCCACTGGCCGTGTCACTCCCATCTTCAAAGAACAAAGAAGACCCAATCTCAAAGGATGAAGATCCATTTTCAAGGGTGAAGACCCGATATCAAAGGATGAAGATCCATTTTCAAGGGTGAAAACCCGATCTCAAAGGATGAAGATCCATTTTCAAGGGTAAAGACCCGATCTCAAAGGATGAAGATCCATTTTCAAGGGTGAAGACCCGATCTCAAAGGATGAAGATCCATTTTCAAGGGTGAAGACGCGATCTCAAAGGATGAAGATCCATTTTCAAGGGTGAAGACCCGATCTCAAAAGATGAAGATCCATTTTCAAGGGTGAAGACCCGATCTCAAAGGATGAAGATACATTTTCAAGGGTGAAGACCCGATCTCAAAGGATGAAGATCCATTTTCAAGGGTGAAGACCCGATCTCAAAGGATGAAGATCCATTTTCAAGGGTGAAGACCCGATCTCAAAGGATGAAGATCCATTTTGATGGTGAAGAATCACAATGCATAAAACAGCCGGAGCAGTCAGACTTCTCAAATGATAAAAGGTTAGTCAAACTCAATCTCGGTCCAAGCACCCATTCTTGGGTCCAAGTACCCAAGCTCGGGTCCAAGTACCCAAATCAAATCAATCTCGGGTCCAAGTACCTAATCCCGGGCCCAAGTACCCAAATTAAATCAATCTCGGGTCCAAGTACCCAAATCAAATCAATCTCGGGTCCAAGTACCCAAATCAAATCGAACCGGGTCTAGAACCCAAATTTTTGTTAGGTCCAGAACCTAGAATTATCATTGAGTCCGGAACTTGAACCGGGTCCAGAACCAAATTTTTCTTAGGTCCAGAACCTAGAATTATCCTTGAGTCCAGAACTCGAACCGGGTCCAGAACCCAAATTTTCCTTAGGTCCAGAACCTAGAATTATCCTTGAGTCCAGAACTCGAACCGGGTCTAGAACCCAAATTTTCCTTAGGTACAGAACCTAGAATTATCCTTGAGTCCAGAACACGAACCGGGTTCAGAACCCAAAACCTCAACCGTTTCATCAAAAATTAAGTCTTATTGCTTTTCACTCTCTTTCACTAAGGTTTCAGATCATTCAACTGTAGACCCTCAATTTTGACCCAATCCGGTCCAATATGTTTTCTTTAGTCTAAAATGATTTTTATTGTCTAATTGGTCCAAAATAATTTTTATTAAATAATTTTTGCTTTAGTATCTAATTTTTATTAATAAAAAATAGAAATAAACAAATAAAAGTCAAAAAATAAAAATAAAAATCGGAGTCGAAAAAATCGACGACGAAAAAATTATCGCACGGGCCCGTGGGCAAGGGCCCGTAGGCATTTCACCCGCAGGAAATTCTTGCGGGCGAAATCACTTTGCTATTTTGCACATAGAAATTTTTTGCCTGTGAAATAGCTTACGGGCCCACTCCGCACGCACTGCCTCAGCCAGCTGTAGCAGATTTTTTTTGCCAGCACAGTTTTTCCACAGCAATTTTTTTTGGCAGCGCAAATTTTCCGACGTAAATTTTTTGAAACCTAATCCAATTAGGTTTTGGTTTCTTTTTTTTTAATATTACTTACCTTAACTAATTAGGAATAAACAACCTCAAACCACTATAAATAAGGACCAAAGGCAATTAATTTAGAGGAGGCAAAAATCCAAGAGGAGTTTGGAAAATTTGAAACCAAATCAAGGAAGGAAAAGAAGAAATTCAATTCAACCTTTTTCTGGAATAGCAGCACCATGATTTAAGCAATTTAAAGGCAAAAAAAAAGGCTTGTCTTTGGAGCTAGTTCATTCAAGAAGAATTATTTTTGGAGAAATCATCAAAAGAAGGTATGTGTTAATTAATTTTTTTAATTGTTTTTTTTTACACAGTAGCAAATTTATGAAATCAAAATTAAAAACCTTTGAACTTTAATTTAGTTTTTCTAAAGCCAAAAAGAAAACCTTATTTCGTTGGTTTATCTTCCAAAAGGCTTAAAATTGTTATTTTTTCTTCTTAAAAACTTTAAAACTCTAATTGAACATATTTTTCAACAAAACTAAGATGTAAATTCTACTTCTTTTAAAATCTTAAAGTAGGTTCTATTTCATTCAAAAAGTCTTCTAAAACATCTTTTCTACTTATAAAAACTTTAATTTATTTGTTTAAATTCATAAAACTTCATGAAATTATGAAATTGATTTCTAAAACCCTAAGATTAAAATTACCACCCGTGACCCTACTTCCAAAATATCAAATCCAAATTCAACTTCCAAAATTCAAAATAATGAACACTAACCCTTTTCAAACCTTAAACCCTAATTTTTATGAACCCTAATCCTTTTAAAACATTAAAAAACATAAAAACATAAAAACATAAATTTTACACAGTAGCTTAGAAACCCAATAACCAAAAATCACAAACCAAAGTATGTTAAAGTGTCTAAAACCCTAGTTTCATGATTTCATCATTCAAACCTTAATTTTTTTAATCAAAGAGTCTTACCAACCCTTTAAAACATAAAACCCTAATTTATTTTAATTCCATAAAAAGTCACAGTAGCCATAATTGGACTTTTATTTGCTTTATTCAATTCCATACTTGATTATGCTTTGATTTATTTCTTATGCTTTAATTTATTTAATTTCAATACTTGATTTATTTAATTTATCATGGATTGATGTTTATTTTCTATTTTTATTAATAGCTTTGATGAATGATTTATTTATGATGAATGATTATTTATTTTTATCAATTAATTTAGATTTCCAAAAGTTGTAAGAGGTATGTTTCCACTTGGTGGGTACCTCATTAGTTAAACATCATGTAATTTAATTTGCTTTTCTATTTTAGAACCTATGTAAAGGGCATGTTTCTACCTTTTGGTGGGTGTCCTATTTAGGCATGTGATGTAAGGACATGTTTCCATCCTTGGATGGGTGTCCATTTATTTGCTTTGTTTGGACATTTCTTTGATTTTAATATAATGATGCTTTCTTTTAATTATTTTGTGTAATATGGATAATGTTATTATATTTAAGAATTTTATAATATTAAGACCTGTAAAGGAGGCCGGTTCCAATGAACCGGGCGTTGTGGGGGGGCTGGGCCATTTCTCACCTTCCCCACATGTACCCAACTTTTTGAACCCATTAGGGGGTTGGGGATTCCTTAGGAATCGAGTCATCCACCCCTTTCTTTTTCCCCGACTCGACCGGGTGGCGACTCCATTTTCTCCAGACTTAGGTTCGTGTTCTCTAAGGCCCCGAGCCTAAACAGTGCCGAAGTCGCAAGAACCATTTCACTGGGAGTGGAGGCGAAAATCCCTGCTCACACAAAGCAATGAATTAAGGTTTTTAAACTTTAGAAAAGAGGAATTAAGGTTATAGGGTTTGTGAATTAAAAGACACATTTGGATGATTTAAGATACTATGAAGAATTTAGACAATTGATGCATACCTCCGTTTGTTGGTTCCACAAAAAAATTCTTCTTGGATGAACAAAAACAAAGGCAAAATGGTTGCCTTTGATGGATTGAATTGTTATTTGCTCTCTCCAAAAAAAATCAGATTGATTCACTGCCAGAAGGAATTCTTAAAGTTTCCAAGTTTTCCTCCTCACTCTCGGTCTCAAATTTCCGTCCAATTTCCTCTTTTTTTTTCCTCCTTTTTTCCTCCTCCTTTTCCTGTGTTGTTTAGTCCTTATTTAAAGAAGTTTTATATGATTAATTCTAGTTATTCACGTCATCTAATATTGATTAAGAAAAGGAAACCAAAACCTAATTGAATTAGGTTTCGAAAAAAATTGCGTCGAAAATTTTTGTTGGCAAAAAAACACTACTGCGGAAAAATTGCGCTGGCAAAAAAAAATGGTTGCAGAAAAAATGCGCTGGCGAAAAAGCTGCTGTAGCTGGCTATGGCAGCGAGGGCAAAATGGGCCTGTGGGCCATTTCACCGCAATTTGATTTTTTTATTATTATTTTTATTTTTTATTAATAAAAATTAGATACTAAAGCAAATATTTTTTAATTAAGATAACAAAAATTATTTTGACTAATTAAAATATATTGGACAACACAAAATTATTTTGGACTAATTGGACCAGATTGAGTCAAAAATGAAGGGCCTACAGTTTGCCCCCTGCTTGAACGATCTGAGACTTTAGTGAAAGAGAGTGAAAAGCAATAAGACTTAATTTTTGAGATTGTTATTTAAATTTGTTTTGGGTACTTGGACCCGGGATTGGGTACTTGGACCCAAGATTGGGTACTTGGACCTGAGCTTGAATTTGATTTGGGTACTTGGACCTAAACTTTGGTTTGACTTGGGCACTTGGACTCAAGATTGGGTTTGATTTGGATATTTGGACCTGGGATTGGGTACTTGGACCCGAGATTGGGTACTTGGACCCGAGATTGGGTACTTGGACCCGAGCTTGAATTTGATTTGGGTACTTGGACCTGGGATTGGGTACTTGGACCCGAGATTGGGTACTTGGACCTGAGCTTGAATTTGATTTGGGTACTTGGACCCGAGATTGGGCACTTGGACTCGAGATTGAATTTGATTTGGGTACTCAGACCCGAGATTGAATTTGATTTGGGTACTTGGATCGGAGATTGGGTACTTAGACCCGAGACTAGATTGAATTTGGGTACTTGGACCCGAGATTGGGTTCTTGGACCCAGGATTGGGTACTTGGACCCGAGATTGATTTTGATTTGGGTACTTGGACCCGAGATTGGGTACTTGGACCCGAGACTATATTGAATTTGGGTACTTGTATTGATTTGATTTGGGTACTTGGACCAGAGATTGGGTACTTGGACCCGAGATTGATTTTGATTTGGGTACTTGGACCCGAGATTGATTTGATTTGGGTACTTGGACCCGAGATTGAATTTGATTTGGGTATTTGGACCCGAGACTGGGTACTTAGACCTGAGACTAGGTACTTGGACTCGAGACTAGATTGAATTTGGGTACTTAGACCTAGGATTGGATACTTGGACCCGAGATTGATTTGATTTGGGTACTTGGACTCGAGATTAGGTACTTGGACCCGTGATTGGATTGGATTTGGGTACTTGGACCTGAGACTGATCTTGATTTGGGTACTTGGACCCGAGACTAGATTGAATTTGGGTACTTGGACCCGAGACTAGATTGAATTTGGGTACTCGGGAATCATTTCTATTTAAGCAAGAACTATTGCACTTCAGATAGGCACATACACATTACTTGGCCAAAGGTCTCATTGAGTTTAAATACTGTCTATCTCATATGCATGCTTATCCAAACTATCTCCACTAATAGACTCTACCTACCAAGAGAGATCAACAGGTCTTTGATAGGCTTGAAATGGGGTCTATAAGGGACACGAGTTTAAATGAAGGCCATTTTGAGATAGGAGCTGATGTGACACAATGGACAAACCTTCACACTACAAATTTCTTGTTTGAACTTTAGGCAGCTTGTAGATAATCTTGCTAGACTCCAAATTCCTTCTATCTTCTTGGCATTAATCTGGATCTTGATTAGGACAATCTTTGTTTCTTTTCTTCTTCTCCCTTTTCTTCCATTTTATTTTTCTCACTCTTTCCTTTCTTTGAGCATTTTATCATTTTGTCCTTCTTCCTTATAGGACTGCCAAGTACAGAACTTCCAAGAACCAAATGGTCTTTTCCCTTTTTCTTTGATTTTGATTGAACCAAATGGAAGCCTTTTGTTGTCTTAGGTAAAAGAGAACTCAGTTGGCTTTTTGAACCGTCTTTTAGGATTTATCTATCTTGTTTTTTTCTTTTTTTCTTTTTTTTTTCTTCTTCTTCTTTTTTCTTTTCTTTTTTTTTTCCTTTTCTTCTTTTCTTTGTTTTTTTTGTTGTTTTGTTTGTTTGGTTCTAGCTCTAAAAGAGTTGTCTTATTTGTACTAACTTGGGCTTCCAATAATGGATGAGTGGAGTAACATAAATCTTCTTTAACAAGGATAAATCATTTGTTACTCTGATGTTGATGTTGTCTTGATATATTGGAGATATTAAGGGAACTTCAACTATCCTTATGGTTTTGAGAACATCAACTACCCTTATGGTCTTGAGTACTTCAACTATCTTTATGGTCTTGAGAACTTCAATTATCCTCATGATCATGACTAATCATTGCTTTCCTTGATTTTCTTGCCTCTTCATCTTAGTGATCATAAGACTTGTCAAAAGTATCACAACAGCTCAGGGTAGGTTGTTAGGGTTATATGCCAATGAAAAGAAAGCTAAAATTTTATGAAGGCTCAAAGGGACAACTAGGGATTGATATTTAATAGGGTGGAAACCAGTTGTTCTAACCAAACAATGCCTAGATCATCTCTCTCTTAAATAAGCAGAGTTCAATTTTGCCTCGAAAGTTTGTCAAAGTATGTTCTAAGACTGACTAGGACCTAGACAAAGGTAATTATGCAGGAGCCCTCTCTAAGTAAGCATACACAACTCAATGCTATAGAGCAATTCTCTCACCTAGTAAAGTCATTTGAGTCATGATGCATAAATATATTAATTCACGAATTATCAAGCTAGATTCCTCATTGGTTGAGCATCAAAATGAACAAAGACCAACAAAAATTTTGATGAAAGTAATTTATTCAAACAAATTTAAATTTGAAAAACACGATAGTTCCAATTAAAATATTAAAGAAAGTAAAATTAAAAAGCAACATTCAAGCTAAGTAAAGTTCGTTGAGTTTAAGCTTCTTTTCCCTTCATATCTTCAATATCCCCATCTTGAAAGGATGATAAAACAAAATCCTCTTCTAATCCTTTTCATACCATGAAGGTTGCTGCTGGTGGCACCCTGTTGAACCTTGGAAATGGATTACCTTTTGTATTGGGCTTGTCCGGCTCGGGCAACTTGCCATTATCAATTACATTCTGTATCTCATACTTCAACTTCATACAATTGTCCGTTTCATGTCCAGGCCTTTGATGGAATTGGCAAAATGCATTAGTAGGTGGAAGAGGATTAGGCAAAGGATGAGGAGTCAAGGGTTGTAATAATCCCCTCTTTTATAGCTTATTGAGAACCCAAGACAGCGGCTTCCCTAATTCTAAAAACTACCTCATTCCACCTTGACTAGTGGCATTAACATCAACTTCTTTTTGTGTGCTTTGATTGCCCGACTGGTAGTTCCCTTTCTCATTCCATCTTATTGAAAAGCGATTCTTCTCTCTCTCCCATTCTTCAATTTGCAAACCAACTTGGAGAAGGTCTTTGAAATCACGGATGAGTGTATGAGACATCCTTTCACGTAGACTAGGCAACACCCCTCTCACAATCATCCTTATTTGATCAGATTCATCGGGCCTTTTCTTGAGCAAAGCGGCCGTATTTCTCCATCTCTTCACATAGTCCATAAAATTTTCACTTGGTCATTGCCTAATGGACTCAACTTCCATTAAGGTTGTAATATCCTCATATGTGGCTTAGAAGTTTTGATTATATTGTTGTTGTTGTTGTTGTGTTGTTGTTATTGTTAAATTGAATTGAATGCATATGATGGGGTAAGAAAAGAAATTGGAAAGTGAATGCTTGTGCATATGTGTTTTGGAGGAAGAATTAGGGTTTAGAGACAAATGTATATGTTGTGTATATGATGATATATATAACATATAAAGTGGTCAAATGAAGAGTCAAGGTGATGGTTAAGTGGAAGAAGATATTTTTGGTTGTTAATGAAATTACATATAAGGACTTATATGAGACAAAGGTTAGTTATATGATTGAAGGTGTTTTAGTAATTGCTTGGATAAGAACACTTGGTGGAGATTAAAAGCAAAAGTTGACTTTGTATCTTGATCATTGTCTTCTTTCTTCATGAAGTGGCCGGCTCTCCATTAGCAAAATGAAAAGAGAAGTGTTCTTGATGATAGAAGCAAGTTGATGAAGCAATTCAAGGTTTTGACAAAGGATTTGTGGAATTTCTTCTTTTCAAGTAAGTATTTTCTTGTTTTCTTTACTTATTTGGAAGTTGTGTTGGAAGTAAAGTAGGGTTTGATGATTTTGTGATTTGGTGGATTTGAGATGTGTTTGGTTGTGTTTTCAAATGTTAAATTGATTTTAAGTTATGAGTTTAATTGAAGGTTGTTGTTGGAAATGATGGTTGTTGATTTGGATGGATGGAGAAGGATGTTGATTTTAGGGTTTTGAGTTAATATGTGTTTTAATTGTGATATTAATGTGTGGTGAAGTAGTTTTTATGATGAATATGTGTTTAGAACATTGATTATGTTCATGTGAAATATGTTATATAATGAATATTGTGTTTGAGTGTAATTGAGAAAGGGTTGGTTTTAGTTAAGGTTTTGTGATTTGGTGACACGGCCAAAATCAATTCTAGGGGAGTGGGCGTGTCCCTTAGGAGAGTGGGCGTGTCAATTATTTGAATTGGCTACTGTCTCTTTTGGTTTTAGTGACACGGGCGTGTCCATCAAAGGTGCTGGGCGTGTCAATTATTTGAATTGGCTACTGCCTCATTTATTGTTAAAGACACGGGCGTGTTCCTCAACTAAGTTGGGCGTGTCCTTCAAGTGGGTTGGGCGTGTCCCACAAATGAATTGAATGTTGCTTGATCTCTTTGTTCTTGTTTGCTTAGTTTAGATTCTTCAAAGGTAGTTGGGCCTCTAAATCTAAACATAAACATACTTAAACCAAGGGATTAATTAAAAACGCTTGTGAATGATCCTAAAGCTATGAATTATATATATATTGTTCTTGCATTGTTGAGATTGAGCCTTGTTGTATTATGCATTGTGAGTGATAATGTGTTTCATGATTAATATGGAATGAAATGTTGATATTTATGAATGGTGCTATGTGAGATAAATATACACTTGAATAATGAAGTGTTATATTGTGAAATGAAATGTGAAGCCATTGTTATTGGCTAAGGTGATTCAATGGAGATAAATGAGGCATGTTTGCCTAAATGATAATGAGAATTGAGAATGAAAACTAAATGGATTGTGTGGCTAATGTGTTATTCCATTTTCAGAGTTTGTTGTTGGTGGCATGCCTAATGATAGTAACAATCTCTTGAAGTTAGGTTGGATTGAATCCTTGAAGCCTAATTGAGATGTTACAACCCTTGAAGCTAGGTTGGGTTAGTTCTTGAAGCCAAGTTGGGTTGATGCTTAGCATGCTTTGCTCCCCTTGAAGCTTGGTTGAACTTAATCCTTGAAGCCTAGTTGGGTATATGATATTGATATTGATAAATGTGATAACAAAACCAAAGCATTAACTCTGAAAATTGAATGACATATTAGTGTGTCTTGGGCCCATGCTTGTCTTTGCTTAGTGTTGTTCATGGATGATTAACTAATAAAGTATATGCAAAGATGTTGAATTGTGAGATACATATATGTATGTTAGGTTACGAATGTAAAAGTATGTTGTTAGCTTTGCATTTATGTTGTTACATGTATGATAAATTAAAATTGGCATTGTATAACATTTAAGCATGTCTATTGCATGTTTTATCTTACTAAGCCCTTGGCTTAGCGCGATAGTGTTTAATCGCGCAGGTGATAGAACTGATAGAATCGAACCCGAGAGCTCTTCGAGACCGAGTGAGAGTAGACATTGAAGAGTTGATTTTGGAAGCTTAAAGATCAGAGCTGACTTGCCAATCATGTATAAATCTTTTATATTGTGTAAAGTATTGTTGATAATGTAAATATATGTATAATGGTAAATATGTATTCAAATGTTTTTATATATGTACATATTTTATAACTTCCGCTGTGTTATTTAAAATTGTATATATATATATATAACTAATATGTTTTGTTTTATAAGTAAATGATCTATTCTGTTAATAAGATATAATGATATGGATATGGTATCAAGTTTTAAAATGTTTTGAATGTTAAGGAAACCGTAGCATCCCTATGTTTGGTGCACTTATGCTACATTGTTGTGGTTGTAGTGTGTGTGCATTGAATATGGGGGTGTTACAATTGTTTTGGTATCAGAGCCTAGGTTTGAGATTCTCAATCTAGGTAAAATAAAATAAAAAGAATATTTTTACTTAAAAAGTGGTTTTGAATAACATATACGTTTGAGATTGGCAGTCCCTGATCTTTAATAAGATGTAATCTGCTGTGTTTGCAGTATTAGGTGTTGATGGATCCTCACTCAAGACAGTCAGTTGAGGGTAGTGCCGAGAGCATTGCTCCTGCCGAGGGAGCTAGGGTTGATAGTGTTGAGGAGGCACCTGCTTCGGTGTCGGGTAGACCAGCTGGAGATGAGGTTCCGCCAGCCTGGTTTAGACATATGATGGAAGTAATGAGACAAGCACCAGTACAGCCACCTCCACCACCACCCCAGCCTCAGGTTCAGATGAGACAGTATGATAAATTGAGGAAGTTTGGGGCGGAAGATTTTATGGGAACCACTGATCCAGCAGTGGCTGAGCAATGGTTAGGTAAAGTGCAGAGAATCTTTATTCAGTTACAAGCCACCCCTGAGGAAAAATTTGATTATGCCAGGTCATTACTGCAGAAGGACGCATATGACTGGTGGAAGACAGTGCCACACTCTATGGATGATCCTCCAACACTGTCTTACACTGATTTTCTGAGGGAATTTGAGTTGAAGTATACTCCTAGGGAGTATAAGGACATGAAGAAGATGGAGTTCTTAAGCTTGAAACAAGACAGCAAGACTGTTACTGAGTATGAAGTTGAGTTTATTCGACTGAGTCAGTATGCTGGGGGTATCATTGCTGATGAGATTGATCGATGTCGGCGATTTGAGGAGGGATTGAGGCCCTCAATTATATGTCATGTGGCTGGCTCCAGGTATCAGGATTTCTCCCAGCTAGTTGCAGCAGCTAGGAGTGTAGAGAGAGCTCAGGCCATAGTTACAGCTGCTTCTGAAGAGGAGGTTAGAGTGAGAAGGCCCCAGTTCGAGGCAGGGTCTTCTTCTGCGAAGAGGGGTAGAGGAAGTTTTGTTCCTCGGAGTAGTAGGAGCCAGAGACCAGCAGGTAGGTCAGTGCAGTTCCAGAGGCAGAGATTTAGACCTGCAGCTTCAGTGGCAAGTGCTCCAACCCCGATGATTCGGAGATCCACTCTTCCCATCTGCATCCATTGTGGGAGGCCACATGGTGGTCCTTGTTGGAAGGCTGGTGTTGCAGGGGTATGCTTCAGGTGTGGATCACCAGACCATTTTGTGAGAGATTGCCCTGAGAGGCAAGAGCAGATGCCAGTTGATTCTGCTGCTTCTCGAGCTAGTGTGAGAGGAGGTAGAGGAGGCAGAGGTGTCAGCCGAGTAGGTAGGCCAGGGTTCAGTTCTAGAGGAGGTGCTGCATCCAGAGAGGGTAGACCAGAGGAGGTTGGTTCTTCCCAGAGGATGTATGTTATGCAGAGGCAGCCAGATGCATCGGCAGTCATAGCTGGTACTTTTTCTTTATTTAATACTCTAGTACTTGCTTTGATTGATCCGGGTTCCACGCATTCTTATGTTAGTGTATCTGTCTTGCCTGTATCTGATGTGCATGCCGAGTCCCTAGGATTTGATGTGTTGGTGACAAATCCGTTAGGGCATAGTGTGGTTGTGAGTAAGGTGCACCGGGATAGTGTAGTGAGGGTGCAGGGTGAGGAGTTCTTTGGAGATTTGATTGAGATGCCATTTAAGGAATATGATGTGATCTTAGGTATGGATTGGCTATCTCGACATGGAGCTGTGGTGGATTGTAAAAAGAAAATTGTTTCTTTGAGAACCGTTGATGGTAGAGAAGTGCTAGTATCTAATGAGCAGGAACAGCTAGCCTCCTTATTTGTTTCAGCTGTTGCAGCCAGGAGGTTGATTAGAAAGGGGTGTGAAGCCTATCTCGCTCATGTGATAGATACTAGAGTGAAGAGTTCTCCCATTGATAGCATTGCCACAGTTGCTGAGTTCCCTGATGTGTTTCCAGAGGAGTTGCCTGGATTGCCTCCAGAGAGAGAGGTGGAGTTTGGTATTGAATTGTTACCTGGTACCACTCCTATCTCTATTACTCCTTATAGAATGGCACCAGCAGAATTGAGGGAGTTAAAAGTGCAGTTACAGGAGTTGTTGGATAAAGGATTTATTCGCCCCAGTGTTTCTCCTTGGGGAGCTCCTGTGTTATTTGTGAAGAAGAAAGATGGTACTATGAGGTTGTGTATTGATTATAGGCAATTGAACAAAGTGACCATTAAGAATAAATATCCTTTGCCTAGAATCGATGATCTCTTTGATCAGTTGAAGGGTGCAGCTGTGTTTTCCAAAATTGATCTGAGATCTGGGTACCATCAGCTGAGAGTCAGAGCTGAAGATGTTCCGAAGACAGCTTTCAGGACCAGGTATGGGCACTATGAATTTTTAGTTATGCCTTTTGGTCTGACGAATGCACCTGCAGCTTTTATGGATTTGATGAATAGGGTGTTTAGGCCCTATCTGGATCAGTTTGTTGTGGTCTTCATCGATGACATTCTGGTGTATTCGCGGAATGAAGAGGAACATGATATGCATCTGCGGATTGTGTTGCAGATTTTGAGAGAGAAGCAGTTGTTTGCCAAATTGTCGAAATGTGAGTTCTGGTTGGATCAAGTAGCTTTTCTCGGACATATTGTTTCAGCAGAAGGCATTAGAGTTGATCCAAGTAAAGTTGAAGCTATTCTGAATTGGAGTCCACCCAAGTCTGTGACAGAGATTAGAAGTTTTCTGGGTTTGGTAGGCTATTACCGGCGGTTTGTAAAAGGGTTTTCTTTAATAGCTACTCCACTCACCAGATTGCTTCGTAAGGGAGTGAGATTTGTGTGGACGGATCAGTGTCAGGCTAGCTTTGAGCAGTTGAGAGAAATGTTGACTCAAGCGCCTGTTTTAACTTTACCTGTTGAAGGCAAACCATATGTGATCTACAGTGATGCTTCACATAGAGGTTTGGGATGTGTATTGATGCAGGAAGGGAGAGTTATAGCTTATGCATCTCGACAGTTGAAACCGCATGAGCTTAATTATCCTACCCATGATTTGGAATTGGCAGCCATTGTGTTTGCATTGAAGATTTGGCGCCACTATTTGTTTGGAGAGAAATGTTTCATCTACACTGATCACAAGAGTTTGAAGTATCTGGGTGTCCAGAAAGAACTCAATCTTCGTCAGAGGAGATGGTTAGAATTGATTAAAGACTACGACTGCTTAATTGACTATCATCCAGGTAAAGCAAATGTTGTTGCTGATGCTCTGAGTCGGAAGTCTTTAGCTGGTTTAACAGTTTACTCGCTCTCGTTGCTTGTTGAGTTGAGAGCATTGCATGCCAGTTTTGTACCTTGTGATGATGGTGCATTGTTGGCACGGTTGCAATTGAAGCCAGTTTTGTTAGATCAGATCAAAGAGGCTCAGTTGGTTGATATGAAGATTCAGAAGATTATTTCAGATTGCAAGATTGGGAAGACTAGAGATTTTGTTGTGAGAGATGATGGGAGTCTCTGGTTTAAGAACCGATTGTGTGTGCCCGATGATGCTGATTTGAAAAGAGTTATTTTAGAAGAAGCTCATCAGTCAGTGTTTGCTATGCATCCGGGTAATACGAAGATGTATAATGATTTGAGACAACATTATTGGTGGATTGGGTTGAAGAGAGACATTGCTGAGTTTGTATCGAAATGTCTCACTTGTCAGAAAGTTAAAGCAGAGCATCAAGTTCCAACCGGGTTGCTTCAGCCGTTGTCAGTGCCTGAATGGAAGTGGGAAAGAGTGACAATGGACTTTGTGTCTGGTTTGCCATTGACACAAAGGAAACATGATGCCATTTGGGTGATTGTGGATAGATTGACTAAGACAGCTCATTTCCTTCCGGTGCGGATGGATTACTCTTTGGAGAGATTGGCTGAGCTGTATATCCAGGAGATTGTGAAACTGCATGGTGTTCCAACTTCTTTAGTGTCTGATCGAGATCCCAGGTTTACTTCAAGATTTTGGAAGAGTTTGCATTATGCTATGGGTTCTCGACTGCACTTCAGTACTGCTTTTCATCCACAGACGGATGGACAGTCAGAGAGGGTGATACAAATTCTTGAAGATATGTTGAGAAGCTGTGTCATCGATTTCTCTGGAAGTTGGGATAGGTTTTTACCTCTTGTGGAGTTTGCTTACAACAACAGTCACCAATCCAGCATTGGTATGGCACCATTCGAAGCATTGTATGGCAGACGGTGTAGGACACCTCTTTGTTGGAATGAGCTTGGAGATAATAAGTTGGTTGGTCCTGATTTGATTCAAGAAACTGAAGAGAAAGTAAAATTTGTTCGAGGCAGGTTAAAAGCAGCTTCAGACCGACAGAAGTCTTATGCAGATCTGAAAAGGAGAGACATTCAGTTTGATGTTGGAGATAAGGTATTTTTGAAAGTGTCTCCTTGGAAAAAGATTTTGAGGTTCGGTCGGAAGGGAAAATTGAGTCCTCGTTTCATTGGGCCGTATGAAGTGTTAGAAAGAGTTGGGCCAGTTGCTTATCGACTTGCTTTACCACCTGAGTTGGATCGTATTCATAATGTATTCCATGTTTCTATGTTGAGGAGGTACAGGTCGGATCCATCTCATGTGTTGCCATTTGAATCAATTGAAGTGAGCCCAGACTTGACTTTTGAAGAGGAACCAGTTGCTATCTTGGCAAGGGATGTGAAAGATTTGAGAAACAAGAGAGTGCCATTGGTGAAAATTCTTTGGAAGAACCATGGGAAAGAAGAAGCAACTTGGGAAAATGAGCAAACGATGCGAGAGCAATATCCTCAGTTGTTTCAGAGTTAATTTCAGGTAATTTCGAGGACGAAATTTTCTTTTTAGAGGGGGAGAATTGTAATATCCTCATATGTGGCTTAGAAGTTTTGATTATATTGTTGTTGTTGTTGTTGTGTTGTTGTTATTGTTAAATTGAATTGAATGCATATGATGGGGTAAGAAAAGAAATTGGAAAGTGAATGCTTGTGCATATGTGTTTTGGAGGAAGAATTAGGGTTTAGAGACAAATGTATATGTTGTGTATATGATGATATATATAACATATAAAGTGGTCAAATGAAGAGTCAAGGTGATGGTTAAGTGGAAGAAGATATTTTTGGTTGTTAATGAAATTACATATAAGGACTTATATGAGACAAAGGTTAGTTATATGATTGAGGGTGTTTTAGTAATTGCTTGGATAAGAACACTTGGTGGAGATTAAAAGCAAAAGTTGACTTTGTATCTTGATCATTGTCTTCTTTCTTCATGAAGTGGCCGGCTCTCCATTAGCAAAAGGAAAAGAGAAGTGTTCTTGATGATAGAAGCAAGTTGATGAAGCAATTCAAGGTTTTGACAAAGGATTTGTGGAATTTCTTCTTTTCAAGTAAGTATTTTCTTGTTTTCTTTACTTATTTGGAAGTTGTGTTGGAAGTAAAGTAGGGTTTGATGATTTTGTGATTTGGTGGATTTGAGATGTGTTTGGTTGTGTTTTCAAATGTTAAATTGATTTTAAGTTATGAGTTTAATTGAAGGTTGTTGTTGGAAATGATGGTTGTTGATTTGGATGGATGGAGAAGGATGTTGATTTTAGGGTTTTGAGTTAATATGTGTTTTAATTGTGATATTAATGTGTGGTGAAGTAGTTTTTATGATGAATATGTGTTTAGAACATTGATTATGTTCATGTGAAATATGTTATATAATGAATATTGTGTTTGAGTGTAATTGAGAAAGGGTTGGTTTTAGTTAAGGTTTTGTGATTTGGTGACACGGCCAAAATCAATTCTAGGGGAGTGGGCGTGTCCCTTAGGAGAGTGGGCGTGTCAATTATTTGAATTGGCTACTGTCTCTTTTGGTTTTAGTGACACGGGCGTGTCCATCAAAGGTGCTGGGCGTGTCAATTATTTGAATTGGCTACTGCCTCATTTATTGTTAAAGACACGGGCGTGTTCCTCAACTAAGTTGGGCGTGTCCTTCAAGTGGGTTGGGCGTGTCCCACAAATGAATTGAATGTTGCTTGATCTCTTTGTTCTTGTTTGCTTAGTTTAGATTCTTCAAAGGTAGTTGGGCCTCTAAATCTAAACATAAACATACTTAAACCAAGGGATTAATTAAAAACACTTGTGAATGATCCTAAAGCTATGAATTATATATATATTGTTCTTGCATTGTTGAGATTGAGCCTTGTTGTATTATGCATTGTGAGTGATAATGTGTTTCATGATTAATATGGAATGAAATGTTGATATTTATGAATGGTGCTATGTGAGATAAATATACACTTGAATAATGAAGTGTTATATTGTGAAATGAAATGTGAAGCCATTGTTATTGGCTAAGGTGATTCAATGGAGATAAATGAGGCATGTTTGCCTAAATGATAATGAGAATTGAGAATGAAAACTAAATGGATTGTGTGGCTAATGTGTTATTCCATTTTCAGAGTTTGTTGTTGGTGGCATGCCTAATGATAGTAACAATCTCTTGAAGTTAGGTTGGATTGAATCCTTGAAGCCTAATTGAGATGTTACAACCCTTGAAGCTAGGTTGGGTTAGTTCTTGAAGCCAAGTTGGGTTGATGCTTAGCATGCTTTGCTCCCCTTGAAGCTTGGTTGAACTTAATCCTTGAAGCCTAGTTGGGTATATGATATTGATATTGATAAATGTGATAACAAAACCAAAGCATTAACTCTGAAAATTGAATGACATATTAGTGTGTCTTGGGCCCATGCTTGTCTTTGCTTAGTGTTGTTCATGGATGATTAACTAATAAAGTATATGCAAAGATGTTGAATTGTGAGATACATATATGTATGTTAGGTTACGAATGTAAAAGTATGTTGTTAGCTTTGCATTTATGTTGTTACATGTATGATAAATTAAAATTGGCATTGTATAACATTTAAGCATGTCTATTGCATGTTTTATCTTACTAAGCCCTTGGCTTAGCGCGATAGTGTTTAATCGCGCAGGTGATAGAACTGATAGAATCGAACCCGAGAGCTCTTCGAGACCGAGTGAGAGTAGACATTGAAGAGTTGATTTTGGAAGCTTAAAGATCAGAGCTGACTTGCCAATCATGTATAAATCTTTTATATTGTGTAAAGTATTGTTGATAATGTAAATATATGTATAATGGTAAATATGTATTCAAATGTTTTTATATATGTACATATTTTATAACTTCCGCTGTGTTATTTAAAATTGTATATATATATATATAACTAATATGTTTTGTTTTATAAGTAAATGATCTATTCTGTTAATAAGATATAATGATATGGATATGGTATCAAGTTTTAAAATGTTTTGAATGTTAAGGAAACCGTAGCATCCCTATGTTTGGTGCACTTATGCTACATTGTTGTGGTTGTAGTGTGTGTGCATTGAATATGGGGGTGTTACAAAGGTAACTTCCATTTCAACATTATATCCATATTGTTGGATGAAGGCCTTGCATAGCAGATCCCAATCTTTTTGAGTACTTTCTTCTAAAGTATTGAACCAATTTTGGACAACAGGGTCCAATGAGAGCATAAAGTACCTTAGAGTTTGAGCCTTAGCAGCTCGGGTAGACTACATAGCAGTGATATACTACTTCACATGGAGATGAGGATTTCCAGTTCCATCAAACTTCGCAAAAGATGGCATCTTGAACTTGTACGAAACTTCTTCATCTAGCTCAAATAATTTGTCAACTTCAGACACTTCCTTGGTTTTTAGTTTCTTCTCAAATTTCTTTTCTAAATCAACAATCATTTTCTCAACATCAGATGTCTCAACAGTTGCCTTCTCAACAACCTTCGGCTCCTTTTTGTCTTGGGGATCTTGGTAGTATTAAGCCCAATCATCATCATCAATGATCACCTTATCATCATCAAAAGCTACTTCACTAACTTTAGTCTTCCCTTTATCTTTCTTGGTACTAGCAGATGCTTTGGCATTGTTTCCTAAGATTGTAGTCAATTGGTTCTTTATGGTCTCACCTAGGGTCTCTTTTATTTCTTCCATTTTGGCATTGAGGGCATCATCCACCATTCTTTGAATTTGTTCGGGATCCATTGTTTTTGGTGAGCAAGTGATTGAGTCGTTGATAGATTCTTCGCTTTCGGTGTAGATCGGATTGTTGTAAACTTTTGAACTGTCATAATCTAAGGATGTGAGCCAGAAAGGATCAAATGATATGAGATGCAAATGTATGCATGCATGCATGTATGCACAAACAATCAACAAACAAGGATAATTAGGATGCTCCTTCCAACCTTATAACATCCACACATGAATGGCTAGTCTCTTTTTCTAGGTATATGGTTAACAAAATACCAACATGGGGTACCTTAGTTTCGAATATTTCCCTCGGACATTTCAACCAATAGTTATATTTTCAAAAAATGGAAATCAGTTTATAGT
The DNA here is from genome assembly GCA_947685225.1 of Garcia nutans. Taxonomy (NCBI): domain Eukaryota; kingdom Viridiplantae; phylum Streptophyta; class Magnoliopsida; order Malpighiales; family Euphorbiaceae; genus Garcia; species Garcia nutans. Next base: position 22,672,584 of record CANTUV010000005.1, read on the forward strand.
AATTCCCATTAATTAAGTTTTAATCCATTTATCCAACCAAAGTAGCTTTTATGCCATATTGGATTAAAACTAAATTAAGAGGTTTATTATAAATAGATTTCTCACTTGAAAAAGGTAACTAATGATTCATGCCAAAAACAAGCCCATGGATAATTTATTCTTAGTATAAACTAGGCTCACAATTGATTCTTGGTATTTCTTAATTGACCTAAATATTTTTACAAGCTCTTTGAAAATAATTTTGTTTCTAAGCCCATTGTAAAAAGAGTTTAGAAAAAACATATTTTGGGCTTAGTATTTGGGCCATGAGCAAAAGAATTTTTTATTTATTTTTAGAAAAGTCTTATGTCCAAAGACCATCTTGAAGAGTTTTGAAAATAGCTTTGGTCTTTGGGACTTTAAAGAAAAATTTATTTGAGCTTACAATATACTTAGGTCATAGTAGAAAAAGAAAAAACAAAATAAGCGATGATTTAAGCCAAGATAAATTAACCATAGTCAAATAACATGCATTTGGGGTAAAAACCTAAGGAAAGTAACTAGGCCAATTACATGAGCTTTAGTCTTTGGGTTAAAAAGGCTTAGGTTCCCATAGTAAGTATATACCAAATGGTACGAGGCTATGAGTGGTTATGCCATGCTCGATCTCCATACCTTGAGTGAAGGTATGGTATCCCTTACATAACACAATATGGGTAACACAGGCATCCTAACTCACGCACACGATGCAATCTAATATGATGCAATGGATAATATCATTATAAGAAAGAATAGAATAATATAAAGACCAACGAAATCAACTTCTCTTATCCCCAGAGGAGTCGCCACTGTGAGCAGGGATTTTCGCTCCCACTCCCGGTGGAATGGTTCTTGCAACTTTGGCACTGTTTAGGCTCGGGGCCTTAGAGAACATGAACCTAACTCCGGAGAAAATGGAGTCGCCACCCGGACGGGTCGGGAAAAAGAAAGGGGTGGATGATTCAATTCCTAAGGAATCTGCAACCCCCTAATGAGTTCAAAAAGTTGGGTACGTGTGGGGAAGGTGAGAAATGGTCCAGCACCCCACAATGCCCGGTTCATTGGAATCGGCCTCCTTTACGGGTCTTAATATTATAAAATTCTTAAGTATAACAATCTTACCCATATTACACACAATAATTGAAATAAAGCATCGTTATATTAAAATCAAAGCAATGTCTAAGCAAAACAAATAAATGGACACCCATCCGAAGATGGAAACATGCCCTTACATAATCCATGCCTAAATAGGACACTCACCAAAAGGTAGAAACATGTCCTTTACATTGGTTCTAAAATAGAAAAGCAATTTAAATTACATGATATTTAACTAATGAGGTACCCACCAAGTGGAAACATACCTCTTACAACATTTGGAAATCTAAATAAATTGATAAAAGTAAATAACCATTCATCATAAATAAATCATCCATCAAAAGTATTAAATATCAATAGTAAGTAAACATCCATCCATGATAAATTAAATAAACCAAACATTGAACTTAAATAAATTAAAGCATATAAACTAAATCAAAGCATAATTAAATATAAAATTGAATAAGGCAAATAAAGATTCAAATTAGGGCTATTGATTCTTTTTAAGTTTCTTTATTCAATGTGTTTAGGGTTTTAGAAATTCATGGGTTCAAGCTATTGTACATTTTAAAAGAATTGAGATGGAACCAAATTTTAGAATTTAAAAGGTTGATAAAGTTCTTTGATTAACCAAATTAGTGTTTGAGAAGTGAAATCATGGAATTAGGGTTTGGACATTTTAAAACATTGGATTTATGATTCACGGTCACTGGATTATGTTTAAAAGCTTACTGTGTTTGAATATGTTTATAGGGTTTAAGGTTTAAAGGATTAGGGTTTAGAAAACTTTAGGGTTTAAGGTTTTATGGGAGTTAGGGTTTACTGTTTTTGGTTTTGGAATTGAATTAGGGTTTTCGAATTTTAGAATTAGGGTTTCGGAGAATGCATTAGGTTTTTAGGATTTGAAAATCAATTGATAATTCTATGGAACTTTATGAAAATAAACCAAACAAATTAAAGTTTATAGAAGTAGAAAAGATGTTTTTTAAGTTTTTGGAAAGAAACAGATATAATTTTGATTTTGACAATTTGGAAAGCAAATTAGGGTTTTGAGATTTAGAAGAAACAAAAATAACAATTTTAAGGTTTTTGGAAAACAAAGTAACGAATTAAGGTTTTTAAACTTTAGAAAAGAGGAATTAAGGTTCTAAGGTTTGTGAATTAAAAGACACAATTGGATGATTTAAGCTACTGTGAATAATTTAGACAATTGATGCATACCTCCGTTTGTTGGTTCCACTAAAAATTTCTTCTTGGATGAACAAAAACAAAGGCAAGATGGTTGCCTTTGATGGATTGAATTGTTGTTTGCTCTCTCCAAAAAAGTCAGATTGATTCACTGCCAGAAGGAATTCTTAAAGTTGCCAAGTTTTCCTCCTCACTCTCGGTCTCAAATTTTCGTCCAATTTCCTCCTTTTTTCCTCCCCCTTTTCCTGTGTTATTTAATCCTTATTTATAGAAGTTTTATATGATTAATTCTAGTTATTCACGACATCTAATATTGATTAAGAAAAGGTAATCAAAACCTAATTGTATTAGGTTTCGGAAAAATTTGCGTAGGAAAATTTCACTGGCGAAAAAAAACTGCTACGGAAAAACTGCGCTGGCAAAAAAGCTGCCGCTGCTGGCGAAACAAGCCTACGGGCCATTTCGCCGCAATTTGATTTTTTTTTTATTTTTTATTAATAAAAATTAGATACTAAAGCAAATATTATTTAATTAAGATTACAAAAATTATTTTGGACTAATTGGACCGGATTGGGTCAAAAATTAAGGGTCTACAATAAGAAAGAGGGTGAACCATAACTAAGATGAGATTGGCCACACTAGATTAAGCATATATATGTGTGTGTGTGTGTGCGCGTGCGGACATGTGTGTTATGTAGAAGTTTCTCCTTCCTTCTTTCTTCATCATTCACGTTCATCACCACCTTCACCTTCAAAACTCTTTCTTTCTTCCTTCTTTCCAAGATTGTAATCAATACTTAAGATAAGATCACATCTAGATATAAGTTTTTATAAGATTAAGTTGGAAAAGTTGAGATTATCAACAAGCGATTAGAGAAAAAAGAAGAGTTTGAAGAGGTATGTGCTTATGCATTTTTAATTTGCAAATATTTGAATTTCTATGAGTTTGAATGTTTGAATTGATTGATTAAGTCATTTATAATGAATTATTTCTTGAAAATATTGATTAAATGGATTGATGAGTGAAAAGAGGATCAAAAGAACTTATATGTGGTGAGTATGATTCTTAATTCAATCATTATAAGAATTGGGTAATTTGATATTGTTTTAACCATAAATGATGACTGAAGTCTTGACTAATTGAAGTTTGAGTAAGGTATTAGATGCACTCTTTTTATGTCCAAAAAATTAGATTTGATTCATTTTTATCATGGGTTTTGAATACATTGAGTTAAAATGGTTAAGTGTGCGAAATGCAGAATTTTTGCCTGACATGGGTAGTGACACGCCCATGTCACTGGGCATGTCGTAACTACTATATTGCAAAACAAATAACATGCCCAGTGACACGTCCATGTCATCGGGCGTGTCAAAGCTACTGCAAAATGAGCAAAAGACACGCCCAGTAACAAGCCCATGTCATTAGGCTTGTCACTTGAAGAAATTTGCCCAAAATGGCTCTTTTTCTTGTCTTTTTAAATGACTATAAGGTCTTAAGGTGTAAATAATATTTGAAATTAATTCTAACAAATAGTGTGATAAATTTATTTTGAATATATGATAAATATGTGTGATACTAAGTGTTGATCAAAGAATTATTTCATTATAGTGCTATACATAATTTAATGTTAGTTAAAAACTAATGAATTGCCTAAAACATACTGATTTTAGATCTATCTTGGGATTGAATGCCTAGCCAAAGGAAGGATATCCAAAGTGATAGTGGGCACTCTGTGACATCAATAGACACTCTGTGTCATCATACTCAATAGGCATTCGTGCCATAGTGGGCCATTGGCCAAAATTCTATACAGTGGGCATTAAATTGCTATCAGTAACCCGTTATCCAATTCTAGAATCTGAGTTCAGTGTGTATGGGCATAATTAAAGTAGTTATCTATATTGAAAATAATGTGTTATATAGTTATCGATAAATTACTCAATTATGAATTAATTGTGTTTAGTATTTCAATTTTTAATGAATTTATTAATTTCTTTATTTAACATTCTGAAAGTAATACTTTTCATTGTTTCTAAATTATTTAATGATTAGATCTCTTTTCATTAAATTTTCTTGTATATTATAAATACATAAGCAGCACTAAGCTTTGCTTAACGTGTTAGAATTATTTTCTGATGCGCAGATCAAACAAGGTGAGTTGAGACTGCAGAGTGAGAAATATAAGTTTCTGATCAATTCCATCACCAAGGTTCAATGAACAATATTGTAAATATTGTATTCTATATAGTTCACATGGCAATACTTTATAATTTTGTATGACAGTTATAAAAGTTTGAGAATAGTTTGAAAATTTTATAATAATGTAAGTTATCATCAAGAGTTCTTTATAAATTAATAGATATATATTTGTACTATAGAAAGCTTAACAACTGCATTAATGTTTAAAAGTATTTTGACTTTATTTATTTGATACATACATAGACACATATATAGAACAATTGTGAATGTTAGGTGACATCTCCTTTGTAGGTAAGTGTATGGGCTATGTAGGAGGTGTTACAAAACTTGTGTTTATCGGCTCCACCAATTTGATATGTTGAAATAAGCCTGTTGTTACCACTTCCTGGATCAAACGGAATTTGGTAGGAGGTTCAATGATCCATAGATCAACCTATGGCAACTGTGTCTCTTTTTGTTCTTTGCTTCTCCCATTGTTTGACGGATCACTAGACTCTTTAATTGCTAAGCTCTTCATTGTTTTTATTTTTTTAGAATTCCCTTCTCTTTAAAGCCAGTTCTTTTAATAAAAAAAGTTGCCATCCCTTGCTGTTTGATACCCCCCGTCCCCCCTTTAACTTATCAATCACCTATTTATAGGAAACCAACTAGGTTAAAATAGAATCCAGACCGAGACCGAGCTTAATCTAGATAAATCTCATAAATTGTATCCATGTCGAATCATATTAATTCGATATGGAGCAGAACTAAGAGTCCAGATTCAATACATAATGGTCCATATCGAATTGGTAGCTAGCCAAATCGATATGCACCCAAATACATATCGAATTGGTTGGCCACCAATTCGATATAAACTTCCTTCCATATTGATTTGGTGCTATAAAATGGTCCATATCAAATCTTGGCTCATGTCAAATTATTTCAAAACTAATTCGACATGAGCCTTAGCTCATGTATAACTCATATGCCCAATTAGCCTTGGCTCATGTCAAATTAATTCAAAACTAATTCGACATGAGCCTTAGCTCATGTCTAATTCATATGCCTAATTAGACATGAGCCTTAGCTCATGTAGAATTCGTATGCCTAATTAGACATGAGCCTTAGCTCATGTAGAATTCGCATGCCTAATTAGACATGAGTATGGCTCATGTAGAATTCACATGGCTAATTAGACTTGAGCCTTAGCTCATGTAGAATTCGCATGCCTAATGAGACATAAGCATGGCTCATGTAGAATTTGCATGGCTAATTAAACATAAGCCTTAGCTCATGTAGAATTCACATGCCTAATTAGACATGAGCATAGCCAATGTAGAATTCGCATGCCTAATTAGACATGAGCATATTGGTTTATCTTATTTAAATTGGGCCAAGTCAGTTTGGGCTCTTAAAATTTGACCAGACCTAATTAAAACTTTAAAAAAAATGGACAGGATCTAATTTAGGCCTTTTGAAACTAGACCGATATATTTTAAAGATATAAACTAGGTTTAAGCTTTTAAAATCAGACCAAATTTAGTTTTGCCCCCTCCTTAATTAGGATCGAATTAGCTTATGGCCAAAATTAGGGATCTATAGTAGGCAGTAAAGGATATGGTAATGGTCGAGGTTTTGATGGTTGTAGCAAATCCATCTTTATTAAAAAATTTACAAAAATCTTTGACAATGGTTCTCCATAGTCTGAAAATTTACTCTTCTTTGCTGGCTCAGTTGTTGCATTTATCAAATGTTGGCTTTACCAAATCAATGTCAATGTACCTCAGGGCTTGATTTTTCCAAATTAACATTTCTATAACGTGACAACCCTAGTTACCGTACTAAACTCGGGAATCATTTCTATTTAAGCAAGAATTGTTGCATTTCAAATAGGCACATACACATTACTTGGCCCAAGGTCTCATTTAGTTTAAATATTGTCTATCTCATATGCATGCTTATCCAAACTATCTCCACTAATAGACTCTACCTACCAAGAGAGATTAACAGGTCTTTGATAGGCTTGAAATGGAGTCTATAAGGGACATGGGTTAAATGAAGGCCATTTTGAGATAGGAGCTGATGTGACACAATGGACAAACCCTCACACTATAAATTTCTTATTTGAAATTTAGGAAGCATGAAAAGACAGAGCTTTGAACATTCTTCTTGCTCTTTGGCATTAACTTGAATCTTGATTGGGATAGTCTTTACCTTTGCAAAATGTTTGGTACCCAAATTTGTTTCTTTTCTTCTTCTCCCTTTTCTTTCTTTTTTTTTTCTTTTCCTTACTCTTCCCTTTCTTTGAGTATTTTATCACTTTGTCCTTCTTCCTTGTAGGACTGTTAGGTACAGAACTTTCAGGAGTTGGATGGTCTTTCTCTTCTTTCTTTGATTTTGATTTAATCTTTGATTGGGTTGGACCAATGCAAGTCAATCCATCCTTATAAACCAAATGGAAGCCTTTTGTTGTCTTAGGTAAAAGAGAACTCAGTTGGCTTTTTGAACCTCCTTTTTAGGATTTATCTATCTTTTTTTTTCTTTTTCCTCTTCTTTTTCTTTTCTTTTGTCTTTTTTGTTTTCTTTTCTTCTCTCTTTTTTTTGTTTGGTCCTAGCTTTAAAAGAGTTGTCTTGTTCGTACTAACTTGGGCTTCCAATAATGGATGAATGGAGTAACATAAATCTTCTTTAACAAGGATAAATCATTTTTTACTCTGATGTTGTCTTGATCTATTGGATATATTAAGTGAACTTCAACTACCCTTATAGTCTTGAAAACTTCAACTACCCTTATTGTCTTGAAAACTTCTACTACCCTTATGGTCTTGAGAACTTCCACTATCTTCATGGTCTTGAGAACTTCAACTATCTTTATGGTCTTGAGAACTTTAACTATCCTCGTGATCTTGACTAATCATTGCTTTCTTTGAACTTCTTGCCTCTTCATCTTAGTGATCATAAGACTTGTCAAAAGTATCACAACAACTCAAGGTAGGTTATTGGGGTTTGTAAGCCAATGAAAAGAAAGCTAAAACCTTATGAAGGCTCAAAAGGACAACTAGGGATTGATATCTAATTGGGTGGATACTAGTTGTTGACTCATCAAATAATGCATAGATAATTTCTCTCTTAAATAAGTAGAGTTCAATTTCACCTAGAATGTTTGTCAAAGCATGTTCTATGACTGACTAGGACCTAGACAAAGGTAATTATGCAGGAGCCCTCTCTAAGTAAGCATATACAACTCAATGCTATAGAGCAATTCCCTCACCTAGTAAAGTCATTCAAGTCATTGTAGACCCTTAATTTTTGACCCAATCCGATCCAACATGCTTTATTTAGTCCAAAATGATTTTTGTTGTTTAATTGGTCCAAAATAATTTTTATTTTAGTATCTAATTTTTAGTAGTAAAAAATGAAAATAAACAAATAAAAATAAAAATAAAAATAAAAATAAAAATCGGAGTCGGAAAAAAAAATTGGCAGCGAAAAGTGGTCGCGCGGGCCCGTCGGGCCAACAGTGTTTCGCCCGCAGGCTCCTGTGGGCTAACACGCCCACGGGCCCGTCGCCAGAATTTTTGCCAGCGCAAACTTTTCAGCTGCAATTTTTAGAATTCTAATCCAATTAGGTTTTAATTTTTTTTATTATTATTACTTACCTTAATTAATTAGGAATAAACAACCTAAAAACCACTATAAATAAGGACCAATTAAACCAAATCAAAGGAGGAAAAACTTTTCATGATAGCTTTAGGTTTTGAAACCAAATCAAGGAAGGAAAGGGAAAACTCAATTCAATTGATATTTATAGCAGCAGTAGCACGAAAAAGGGAGAAGAAAAGAGGCAATCAAAGCTTGTCTTTGGAGCTAGTTCATCCAAGAAGAGTTATTTTTTGGAGAATCAATAAAAGAAGGTATGTTTTAATTCTTTTGATTTATGTTTTACAATAGCCAAATCTATAAAATTTAAGTTTTTTTAAATAAAAAATCTTAGAGTTTTAATTTAATTTTTCCAAGTTTAGAACATTAAAAATGTGACTTTCTTTTCTAAAAGGACTCAAAATTGTTATTTTTTCTTCTTAAAAACCTTAAAACACTCATTTAACATATTTTTCTACAAAACCAAATAAAATTTTGTTTCTATTAAAATTTTAAATTAGGTTCTTTTTCATTCAAAAAACCTTAAAAAACATCTTTTCTAGTTATAAAAACTTCAATCCATGTGTTTAAATTCATAAAATCTCATAAAATATCAAATTGCTATTTAAAACTCTAATTTAAATACTTTGGCCGACAACCCCAAATTGAAAGCCTAAAATCCAAAAATCATATTTTAAACCTAAAGTAATAAACCCTAACCCTTTTAAAACCTTAAACCCTAATTTTTATGAACTTTAAACCCTTTAAAACATAAAAACATAAAAAAATTAAAAAAGCTACAGTAGCTCAATTTACTATTTTAAAAACATGAATTAAAAAATATTTCAAAAGTGACTAAAACTCAAGTTTTATTATTTCATCATTCAAATCTTAATTTGTTTAATCAAAGTGTCTTGCTAACCTTAAAAAAACATAAAACCTAATCTATTTTAATTACCTAAAAAGTCACATAGCTTAAACTTTAGAATTTCCAAAGCCTTAACACATGAGATAAAGAATCATAAATAGAAATAGCAGCTATACTTGAACTTTTATTTGTTTTATTTAATTCCATATTTATTTATGCTTTGATTTATTTCTTATACTTTAATTTATTTAATTTCAATACTTGATTTTTTTAATTTATCATGGATGGATGTTTGTTTTATATTTTGGTTAATACTTTTAATGAATGATTTATATATCATGGATGATTATTTACCTTTAATAAATAATTTAGACTTCCAAAAGTTGTAAGAGGTATGTTTCCACTTGGTGGGTACCTCATTAGTTAAACATCATGTAATTTAATTTGCTTTTCTATTTTAGAACTTATGTAAAGGGCATGTTTCTACCTTTTGGTGGGTGTCCTACTTAGGCATGTGATGTAAGGACATGTTTCCATCCTTGGATGGGTGTCCATTTATTTGTTTTGTTTTGTTTGGACATTGCTTTGATTTTAATATAATGATGCTTTCTTTTTATTGTGTGTAGTATGGATAATGTTATTATACTTAAGAATTTTATAATATTAAGACCTGTAAAGGAGGCCGGTTCTAATGAACCGGGCGTTGTGGGGGTGCTGGGCCATTTCTCACCTTCCCCACACGTACCCAACTTTCCGAACCCATTAGGGGGTTGGGGATTCCTTAGGAATCGAGTCATCCACCCCTTTCTTTTTCCCGGCCCGTCCGGGTGGCGACTCCATTTTCTTCGGACTTAGGTCCGTGTTCTTTAAGGCCCCGAGCCTAAACAGTGCCGAAGTCGCAAGAACCATTCCACCGGGAGTGGGGGCGAAAATCCCCGCTCACAGTGGCGACTCCACTGGGAACAAGAGAAGTTGATTCTGTTGGTCTTTATATTATTCTATTCTTTCTTATAATGATATTATCCATTGCATCATATTAGATTGCATTGTGTGCGTGAGTTAGGACGCCCGTGTTACCCGTGTTATGTTATGTAAGGGATACCATACTTTCACTCAAGGTATGGAGATCGAGCATGGCATAACCACTCATAGCCTCGTACCTCTTGGTATATACTTGCTATGGGAACCTAAGCCTTTCTAGCCAAAGACTAAAGCTCATGTAATTGGCCTTGTTACTTTCCTTAGGTTTTACCCCAAATGCATGTTGTTTGACTATGGTTAGTTTATCTTAGTCTAAATCATGGCTTATTTGGTTTTTCTTTTTCTAATATGACCTAAGTATATTGTAAGCTCAAAATAAATTTTTCTTTAAAATCCAAAAGACCAAAACTATTTTCAAAATTTTTCAAGATGGTCTTTGGACATAAAATTTTTCTAAAAACAAATCAAAAATTCTTTGGCTCATGGCCCAAAATCCATTTTTTCTAAAATCTTTTACAATGGGCTTAGAAACAAAACTATTTTCACCCAACATTTTCTTACAAAGAGCTTGCAAAAATATTTAGGTCAATTATGAAATACCAAAAAATCAATTGCGGGCCTAGTTTACACTAAGAATAAATTAACCATGGGCTTGTATTTGGTATGAACCACTAGTTACCTCTTTTCAAGTGAGAAATCTATTTATAATAAGCCTCTTAATTTCGTTTTAATCCAATAAAAGCTACTTTAGTTGGTTGAATGGATTAAAACCTAATTAATGGGAATTATCATGGATTGATTTCCATTCTTGAAAGTATAACTATTGGTTGAAACGTCCGAGGGAATTGTTCGAAAGCAAAGTACCCCATGTTGGTATTTTGTTAACCATATACCTAGGAAAAGAGACTCGCCATTCATGTGTGGATGTTATAAGGTTGGAAGGAACGTCCTAATTTGTTCTTGTTTGTTAATTGCTTGTGCATACATGCATACATGCATACATTTGCATCTCATATCATTGGTCCTCTCTGGCTCACAGCCCTGGATTACAAAAGTTCAAAAGCTTACAACAATCTGACTTACGCCGGAGACGAAGTATCTAGCAACGACACAATCACTTGCTCACCAAAAACAATGGAGCCCGAACAAATTCAATGAATGGTGGATGAAGCCCTCAATGCCAAGATGGAAGAAATCAAATAGGCCCTAGCTGAGACCATGAAGAACCAATTGACTGCAATCTTAGAGAATCATGCCGAGGCATCTGCTAACACTAAGAAACCAAAGGACAAAGGGAAGACTAAATTTAATGAAGTGGCTTTTGATGATGAAAAGGTGGTCATTGATGATGATGATGATTGGGCTCAATACTACAAAGAGGTTCAAGAAAAGAAGAAAGAACCGAAGGCTATCGAGAAAGCAACTATTGAAAAGACCGAGACATCTGATGTTGAAAAGATGATCGCTGATTTAGAAAAGAAATTTGAAAAGAAGCTGAAAATCGAAGAGATGTCCGAAGTTGACAAGTTATTTGAACAAGATGATGAGGTCCCTTATAAGTTCAAGATGCCTTCCTTTGCTATGTACAATGGCACCAAAAATCCTCATCTCCATATGAAGCAGTATATTACTTCCATGCAGTCTGCTCGAGCCACTAAGGCTCAAACTCTAAGGTACTTTATGCTCTCATTGGACCCTGTTGTCCAAAATTGGTTCAATACCTTAGATGATGGAACACAAAAGAGTTGGGATCTACTTTACAAAGCCTTCATCCAACAATATGGATATAATGTTGAATTGGAAGTTACCTTGATGGAAGTGGAATCCATTAGGCAAAGGCCGAATGAGAATTTTGTAGACTATGTCAAGAGATGGAGAAATAAAGCTGCTTTACTCAAGAAGAGGCCCGATTAATCCGATCAAATAAGGATGATTGTGAGAGGGGTGTTACCTAATCTTCATGAGAGGATGTCTCATACACTCATACGTGATTTCAAAGATCTTCTCCAAGCTGGTCTACAAATTGAAGAGTGGGAAAGGGAGAAGAATCGCTTTTCAATGGAAAAGAATGAGAAAGGGAGCTACCAGTCGGGCAATCAAAGCACACAAAAAGAAGTTGATGTTAATGTAACTGGTCAAGCAAATAGAAGGCAGTTTTCAGATCTAGGGAAGCCTTTGTCTTGGGTCTTCGATAAGCTACAAAAGAAAGGGTTGTTACAACCATTGGCTCCTCGACCTTTACCTAGTCCATTACCCCTAAAATTTGATACTAAGGCTTTTTGTCAATTTCATCAGACTCAAGGACATGAGACTGATAGGTGTACCCGATTAAGGCATGAGATCCAAGATTTGATTGATAGTGGTAAGCTACCCGAGCCGGATAAGCCCAATACCAAGAACAACCCTTTGTCTAAGTTTGGAAGAGTACCTCCACCGGCAACCTTCATGGTGGGAAAAGGATTGGAAGAAGATTTTGTTTTATCATCCTTTCAAGATGGGGATATGAAAGAAAAAGAAGCTTAAACTCAATGAACTTTCCTTAGCTTGAATGATGCTTTTCAATTTTACTTTCTTTAATATTTTGAACTATTGTGCTTTTCAAACTTAAAGTTGCTTTAAATAAATTACTTTCATCAAAATTTTGTGGGTCTTTGTTCATTTTGGTGCTCAACCAATGAGGAATCTAGCTTGATAATTCATGAATTAATATATTTATGCATCATGACTTGAATGACTTTACTAGGTGAGGGAATGGCTCTATAGCATTGAGTGGTGTATGCTTACTTAGAGAGGGCTCCTGCATAATTATCTTTGTCTAGGTCTTAGTCAATCTTAGAACATGCTTTGACAAAATTTCGAGGCGAAATTGAACTCTGCTTATTTAAGGGAGAAATGATCTAGGCATTGTTTGATAAGCCAACAACTAGTATCCACCCTATTAAATATCAATCCCTAGTTGTCCCTTTGAGCCTTCATAAAATTTTAGCTTTCTTTTCATTGGCATATAACCTCAACAACCTATCTTGAGCTGTTGTGATACTTTTGGCAAGTCTTATGATCACTAAGTTAAAGAGGCAATAAGATAAAAAAAAAGGCAATGATTAGTCAAGATCATGAAGATAATTGAAGTTCTCAAGACTATGAAGATAGTTGAAGTTCTCAAGACCATAAAGATAGTGGACATTTTCAAGACCCTAAGGGTAGTTGAAGTTCCCTTAATATCTCCAAGACAACATCAACATTGGAGTAATAAATGATTTATCCCTATTAAAGAAGATTTATGTTACTCCACTCATCCATTATTGGAAGTCCAAGTTGGTACAAACAAGACAACTATGTTTGAGCTAGAACCAAAAAAAAAAAGGGAAAAAAAAGAGAGAATAGAAAATTAAAAGAAAGAAAAAAAAAGAATAGAAAAGAAAAAAAGGAAGAAGAAAAAAAAAGAAAAAAAAGGATAAAACCTAAAAAGGCGGTTCATAAAGCCAACTGAGTTATCTTTTACCTAAAGCAGCAAAAGGCTTCTATTTGGTTCATAAAGACCTTTTTTTTTAGTTGGTCCAACCCAACCAAAGATTCAATTAAAATTGGAGAAAAAGAGGAAGACCACACAGTTCTTGAAAGTTCTGCAGTCCTACAAGGAAGAAGGACAAAATGATAAAATGATCAAAGAAAGGGAGGAGTAAGAAAAATGAAATGAAAGAAAAGGGAAAAGAAGAAAAGAAATGAATTTGGGTCTTAAACTTTTTGTAAGAGCAAAGACTGTCCTGATCAAGATCCAGATTAATTCCAAGAGGAATTTGGAGTGTAGCAAGATTGCCTCCAAACCGCCTAAAATTCAAACAAGAAATTTATAGTGTGAGGGTTTGTCCATTGTGTCACACCAGCTCCTATCTCAAAATGGCCTTCATTTAACCCATGTCCCTTATAGACCCCATTTCAAGCCTATCAAAGACCTGTTGATCTCTCTTGATAGGTAGAGTCTATTAGTGGAGATAGTTTGGATAAGCATGCATATGAGATAGACAGTATTTAAACTCAATGAGACCTTTGGCCAAGTAATGTATATGTGCCTATCTGAAGTGCAACAGTTCTTGCTTAAATAGAAATGATTCCTGAGTTTAAGTACGGTAACTAGGGTTGTCATGTTATAGATATGTTAGTTTGGAAAATCAAGTCCTGAGGTGCATTGACATTAATTTGGCAAAGCCAACATTTGATCTCAAAATCAAAATTCAAAAAAAAAAATGTTGTCATACAAAGCCTTCAAGTTGAGGGAAGTATGTTGAACTTCCAAAGGACACATTGGGCAAAGGAAATGATTATTGGCAAGGTCATGAAGGAGCTACCAGCAGACATAATGAAATATAAAATGGATACATTCCTGACTCTGCTGCTTAGGGTCTCCACCACTCATGTTTTCAACATCTTGAAGATAAAAGCCACAAATACAAAGCTTTCGATCATTCTAATGCAAGACTTGAACAAGCGTCAAAAGGGAACCAATGAGAACACTTCTGCTGATCACCTCGGTCTGTGAGTCGATGGAACCACTGTAAGTATTATTCATGCATATCATGCATACATGAGCATGTCACATCACACTTTCTTGTCTTGTGTGATCTATTCCTTGTCAAAATGAATAGCAAGCATTCAAAAGAAGATATCAAATCAGGGGGGGGCATAGAAAGCCCATTGCTTGAGAAACCTCTAGTAATCTTGCAAAGAGAAGAAATGCGTGCTTATGCGAAGAACAAGACGAGGCAAAAATATCAATCAAAGCTTGCATGGAAAAAATCTTTGGTTTGAGCCTACACAGGGGGCAAAGTTTCTCCTTTTCAATTTTTGAGTTTATATACCAAATATTTTCAAACTCACTTGCAAATATTTTGCCACGCAGGGGGGCAAGGAGAGGATATAAGGTTTAATTAAAAAAAGCTAAATCTTTGCAAAAAGGAAGAACAAAAGAATGGAACAATTTGAACTCTCAAAAGAATGAAGATGCAAAAGACGAAAGATCAATCGAGCTAAAAGAGCTGAAGCCAGGGTAAAGACCCGACCTCCAGTGGATAAAGATCCATTTTTAAGGGTAAAGACCCGATCTCAAAGGATGAAGATCCATTTTCAAGGGTGAAGACCCAATCTCAAAGGATGAAGATCCATTTTCAAGGGTAAAGACCCGATCTCAAATGATGAAGATCCATTTTCAAGGGTGAAGACCCGATCTCAAAGGATGAAGATCCATTTTTAAGGGTAAAGACCCGATCTCAAAGGATGAAAATCCATTTTTAAGGGTAAAGACTCGATCTCAAGGATGAAGATCCACTTTCAAGGGTAAAGACCCGATCTCAAAGGTTGAAGATCCATTTTTAAGGGTAAAGATCCGATCTCAAAGGATGAAGATCCATTTTCAAGGGTAAAGACCCGATCTCAATGGATAAAGATCCATGTTCCAAGGGTAAAGACCCGATTTTCAATGGATAAAGATCCATGTTTCAAAGGGTAAAAAGATCCATGTTTCAAAGGGTAAAGACCCAAAGTTTGAAGGATAAAGATCCTTGTTTCAAGGGTAAAGACCTGATTTCAAATGGATAAAGATCCATATTTCAAGGGTAAAGACCCGACCTCCAATGGATAAAGATCCATTTTTACGGGTAAAGACCCAATCTCCAATGGATAAAGATCCATGTTCCTAGGTAAAAGACATAGTTTCTAATAGATAAAGATCTATTTTTGGTGGGTAAAGACCTACAATTCGGAAAAATGGAACAACCAGTTATGCCAGAATTCTCAACTGATAAAAGGTCAGATGAGTTAAACCAATCTCTCGGGTCCAAAACCCAAAACTTCAAAAATTAAGTCAATTGGCTTTTCACTCTCTTTCACTAAGGTTTCAGATCATTCAAGCGGGGGCAAACTGTAGACCCTTAATTTTTGACCCAATCCGATCCAACATGCTTTATTTAGTCCAAAATGATTTTTGTTGTTTAATTGGTCCAAAATAATTTTAATTAAATAATTTTTACCTTAGTATCTAATTTTTAGTAGTAAAAAATGAAAATAAACAAATAAAAATAAAAATTAAAAATAAAAATAAAAATCGGAGTCGAAAAAAAAATCGGCAGCGAAAAGTGGTCACGCGGGCTAACAGTGGCTCGCCTGCAGGCCTGCGGGCTGGCACGCCGCATGCAGGAATTTCCTGCGGGCTGGCACGTCCACGTGCCCGTCGCCAGAATTTTTGCCAGCGCAAACTTTTCAGCTGCAATTTTTAGAATTCTAATCCAATTAGGTTTTAATTTCTTTTTTTATTATTATTACTTACCTTAATTAATTAGGAATAAACAACCTAAAAACCACTATAAATAAGGACCAATTAAACCAAATCAAAGGAGGAAAAACTTTTCATGATAGCTTTAGGTTTTGAAACCAAATCAAGGAAGGAAAGGGAAAACTCAATTCAATTGATATTTATAGCAGCAATAGCACGAAAAAGGGAGAAGAAAAGAGGCAATCAAAGCTTGTCTTTGGAGCTAGTTCATCCAAGAAGAGTTATTTTTTGGAGAATCAACAAAAGAAGGTATGTTTTAATTCTTTTGATTTATGTTTTACAATAGCCAAATCTATAAAATTTAAGTTTTTTTAAATAAAAAATCTTAGAGTTTTAATTTAATTTTTCCAAGTTTAGAACATTAAAAACGTGACTTTCTTTTCTAAAAGGACTCAAAATTGTTATTTTTTCTTCTTAAAAACCTTAAAACACTCATTTAACATATTTTTCTACAAAACCAAATAAAATTTTGTTTCTATTAAAATTTTAAATTAGGTTCTTTTTCATTCAAAAAACCTTAAAAAACATCTTTTCTAGTTATAAAAACTTCAATCCATGTGTTTAAATTCATAAAATCTCATAAAATATCAAATTGCTATTTAAAACTCTAATTTAAATACTTTGGCCGAGAACCCCAAATTGAAAGCCTAAAATCCAAAAATCATATTTTAAACCTAAAGTAATAAACCCTAACCCTTTTAAAACCTTAAACCCTAATTTTTATGAACTTTAAACCCTTTAAAACATAAAAACATAAAAAAATTAAAAAAGCTACAGTAGCTCAATTTACTATTTTAAAAACATGAATTAAAAAATATTTCAAAAGTGTCTAAAACTCAAGTTTTATTATTTCATCATTCAAATCTTAATTTGTTTAATCAAAGTGTCTTGCTAACCTTAAAAAAAATAAAACCTAATCTATTTTAATTACCTAAAAAGTCACATAGCTTAAACTTTAGAATTTCCAAAGCCTTAACACATGAGATAAAGAATCCTAAATAGAAATAGTAGCTATACTTGAACTTTTATTTGTTTTATTTAATTCCATATTTATTTATGCTTTGATTTATTTCTTATACTTTAATTTATTTAATTTCAATACTTGATTTATTTAATTTATCATGGATGGATGTTTGTTTTATATTTTGGTTAATACTTTTAATGAATGATTTATATATCATGGATGATTATTTACCTTTATTAATTAATTTAGACTTCCAAAAGTTGTAAGAGGTATGTTTCCACTTAGTGGGTACCTCATTAGTTAAACATCATGTAATTTAATTTGCTTTTCTATTTTAGAACTTATGTAAAGGGCATGTTTCTACCTTTTGGTGGGTGTCCTACTTAGGCATGTGATGTAAGGACATGTTTCCATCCTTGGATGGGTGTCCATTTATTTGTTTTACTTTGTTTGGACATTGCTTTGATTTTAATATAATGATGCTTTCTTTTTATTGTGTGTAGTATGGATAATGTTATTATACTTAATAATTTTATAATATTAAGACCTGTAAAGGAGGCCGATTCCAATGAACCGGGCGTTGTGGGGGTGCTGGGCCATTTCTCACCTTCCCCACATGCACCCAACTTTCCGAACCCATTAGGGGGTTGGGGATTCCTTAGGAATCGAGTCATCCACCCCTTTCTTTTTCCCAGCCCGTCCGGGTGGCGACTCAATTTTCTCCGGACTTAGGTCCATGTTCTCTAAGGCCCCGAGCCTAAACAGTGCCGAAGTCGCAAGAACCATTCCATCGAGAGTGGGGGCGAAAATCCCCGCTCACAGTCATGATGCCTAGACACATTAATTTATGAACATCAAGCTAGATTCCTCATCGGTTGAGCACTAAAATGAACAAAGACCAATAAAATTTTGATGAATGTAATTTATTCAAATAAATTTAAATTTGAAAAACACGATAGTTCCAATTAAATATTAAAGAAAGTAAAATTGAAAAGCAACATTCAAGCTAAAGGAAGTTTGTTGAGTTTAAGCTTCTTTTCCTTTCATATCTTCAATATCCCCATCTTGAAAGGATGATAAAACAAAATCCTCTTCTAATCCTTTTCCTACCATGAAGGTTGCTGGTGGTGGCACCCTGTTGAACCTTGGAAATGGATTACCTTTGGTATTGGGCTTGTCCGGCTTAGGCAACTTGTCATTATCAATTAAATTCTGGATCTCATGCCTCAACTTCATACAATTGTCCATTTCGTGTCCAGGCCTTTGATGGAATTGGCAAAATGCATTAGTATAAAAGTTAGGTGGAAGAGGATTAGGCAAAGGACGAGGAGTCAAGGGTTGTAATAATCCCCTCTTTTGTAGCTTATTAAGAACCCAAGACAGTGGCTTCCCTAATTCTGAAAACTGCTTCATTCCACCTTGACTAGTGGCATTAACATCAACTTCTTTTTGTGTGGTTTGATTTCCCGACTGGTAGTTCCCTTTCTCATTCCTTTTTATTGAAATGCGATTCTTCTCCCTTTCCCACTCTTCAATTTGTAGACCAGCTTGGAGAAGATCTTTGAAGTCCCTTATAAGGGTGTGAGACATCCTTTCAAGGAGATTGGGCAGGATGCCTCTCACAATCATCCTTATTTGATCAAATTCATCGGGCCTCTTCTTGAGCAAAGCAGCCTTATTCCTCCATCTTTTCACATAGTCCACAAAATTCTCATTTGGCCTTTGTCTAATGGACTCAACTTCCATTTCAACATTATATCCATATTGTTGGATGAAGGCCTTGTATAGCAGATCCCAATTCTTTTGTGTTCCATCATCTAAGGTATTGAACCAATTTTGGACAACAGGGTCTAATGAGAGAATAAAGTACCTTAGAGTTTGAGCCTTAGTAGCTCGGGCAGACTGCATAGCAGTGATATACTGTTTCACATGGAGATGAGGATTTCCGATTTCATCAAACTTCGTGAAAGATGGCATCTTGAACTTGTATGGGACTTCTTCATCTAGCTCAAATAATTTGTCAACTTCAGACATTTCCTCGGTTTTCAGTTTCTTCTCAAATTTCTTTTCTAAATCAGCAATCATATTTTCAACATCAGAAGTTTTATTCTTCTCCATAGTTGACCTTTCAACAATCTTCGGTTCTTTTTTCTTCTCTTGAGCATCTTGGTAGTATTGAGCCCAATCATCATCATCATCGATGATCATCTTTTCATCATCAAAAACTACTTCACCAACTTTGGTCTTCCCTTTGTCCTTTGGCTTCTTAGTGCTAGCAGAAGCCTCGGCATGATTTTTTAAGATTGCAGTCAATTGCTTCTTCATGGTCTCAGCTAGGGCCTCTTTTATTTCTTCCATCTTGGCATTGAGGGCATCTTCCACCATTCTTTGAATTTGTTTGAGATTCATTGTTTTTGGTGAGCAAGTGATTGAGTTGTTGCTAGATACTTCATCTCCGGTGTATATGCATGTATGCATGTATGAACAAACAATAGACAAATAAGGACGAATAGGACATTCCTTCCAACGTTATAGCATCCACACATGAATGGTGAGTCTCTTTTTCTAGGTATATGGTTAACAAAATACCAACATGGGGTATCTTGTTTTCGAATATTTCCCTTGAACGTTTCAACCAATAGTTATATTTTCAAAAATGAAAATCCATTCATAGTAATTCCAATTAATTAGGTTTTAATCAATTTAACCAACTAATATAGCTTTTATGCTATATTGGATTAAAACAAAATTAATAGGTTTATTATAAATAGATTTCTCACTTGAAAAAGGTAACTAATGGGTCATGCCAAAAACAAGCCACGATTAATTATTCTTAGTATAAACTAGGATCACAATTGGTTTTTAGTATTTCATTATTGACCTAAATATTTTTGCAAGCTCTTTGAAAATAATTTTATTTCTAATCCCATTGTAAAAAGATTTTAGAAAAACATATTTTGGGCTTAGTATTTGGGCCATGAGCAAAAGAATTTTTGATTTATTTTTAGAAAAGTCTTATGTCCAAAGACCATCTTGAAATGTTTTGAAGATAGCTTTGGTCTTTTGGACTTTAAAGAAAATTTTATTTTGAGCTTACAATGTACTTAGGTCATATTAGAAAAAGAACAAACCAAATAAGCTATGATTTAAGCCAAGATAAATTAACCATAGTCAAACAACATGCATTTGGGGTAAAACCTAAGGAAAGTAACTAGGCCAATTACATGAGCTTTAGTCTTTGGGTTAAAAGGCTTAGGTTCCCATAGCAAGTATATAACAAATGGTACGAGGCTATGAGTGGTTATGCCATGCTCGATCTCCATACCTTGAGTGAAAGTATGGTATGCCTTATATAACACAACACGGGTAACACGGGCATCCTAACTCACGCACACGATGCAATCTAATATGATGCAATGGATAATATCATTATAAGAAATAATAGAATAATATAAAGACCAACGGAATCAACTTCTCTTATCCCCAGTGGAGTCTCCATTGTGAGCGGAGATTTTTGCCCCCACTCACGGTGGAATGGTTCTTGTAACTTCGGCACTATTTAGGGTCGGGGCCTTAGAGAACACGGACCTAAGTCAGGAGAAAAATGGAGTCACCACCCGGACGGGCTGGGAAAAAGAAAGGGGTGGATGACTCGATTCCTAAGAAATCCCCAACCCACTGATGATTCAGAAAGTTGCGTAAGTGTGGGGAAGGTGAGAAATGGCCAGCACCCCCACAACGCCCGGTTCATTGGAACCGGCCTCCTTTACAGGTCTTAATATTATAGAATTTTTAAGTATAACAATATTATCCATATTACACACAATAATTAAAATAAAGCATCGATATATTGAAAATCAAAATAATGTCCAAACAAAACAAATCAATGGACATCCATCCGAAGATGGAAACATGCCCTTACATAATCCATGCCTAAATAGGACACCCACCGAAAGGTAGAAACATGTCCTTTACATTGTTTCTAAAATAGAAAAGCAAATTAAATTACATGGTATTTAACTAATGAGGTACCCACCAAGTTGAAACATACCTCTTACAACATTTGAAAATCTAAATAAATCGAATAAAAGTAAATAACCATTCATTATAAATAAATCATTCACCAAAGACATTAAACATCAATAGAATGTAAACATCCATCCATGATAAACTTAAATAAATCAAGCATTAGAATTAAATAAATTGAAGCAAATAAAATAAACCAAAGCATAATCAAATATAAAATTGAATAAAGCAAATAAAGATTCAAATTAGTGATACTGTTTCTATTTCAGATTCTTTAATTAATATTTACGATTTTGGAATTTATTAGTTTTGGCTACTGTGATTTTAAAGGAATTAAAATGGATTAAAGTTTTATGATTAAAAAGTTGGTAAAGTTCTTTGATTAGCCAAATTAGGGTTTGAGAAGTAAAATCATGAAATTAGGTTTTGGACACTTTAAAACATTGGATTTATAATTATTAGTTACTGAATATGGTTTTTAGGTTTACTGTGTTTGAATTTTAATATTTATGTTTATAAAGTTTTAAGGTTTAAAGATTAAAGGGTTAGGGTTTAGGAAAACTAGGGTTTAAGGTTAACTAATTTGGGGTTGTTGTCTTGGTTTTGAAAGTTGAATTAGGGTTTTTAGTGTTTCGGAGAATGTATTTTATTTTACTGTGAGCGGGGATTTTCATCCCCACTCCCGGTGGAATGGTTCTTGCGACTTCGGCACTGTTTAGGCTCGGGGCCTTAGAGAACACGGACCTAGGTCTGAAGAAAATGGAGTTGGCACCCGGATGGTCCGAGAAAAAGAAAGGGGTGGGTGACTCGATTCCTAAGGAATCTCCAACCCCTGATGGTTCAGAAAGTTGCGTAAGTGTGGGGAAGGTGAGAAATGGCCTAGCACCCCCACAACACCCGGTTCATTAGAACCGGTCTCCTTTACAGGTCTTAATATTATAGAATTTTTAAGTATAACAATATTATCCATATTACACGCAATAATTAAAATAAAGCATCGATATATTGAAAATTAAAATAATGTCCAAACAAAACAAATCAATGGACACCCATACGAAGATGGAAACATGCCCTTACATAATCCATGCCTAAATAGGACACCCAACGAAAGGTAGAAACATGTCCTTTACATTGGTTCTAAAATAGAAAAGCAAATCAAATTACATGGTATTTAACTAATGAGGTACCCACCAAGTGGAAACATACCTCTTACAACATTTGAAAATCTAAATAAATCGAATAAAAGTAAATAACCATTCATTATAAATAAATCATTCACCAAAGACATTAAACATCAATAGAATGTAAACATCCATCCATGATAAACTTAAATAAATCAAGCATTAGAATTAAATAAATTGAAGCAAATAAAATAAACCAAAGCCTAATCAAATATAAAATTGAATAAAGCAAATAAAGATTCAAATTAGTGATACTGTTTCTATTTAAGATTCTTTAATTAATATTTAGGGTTTTGGAATTTATTAGTTTTGGCTACTGTGATTTTAAAGGAATTAAAATGGATTAAAGTTTTATGATTTAAAAAGTTGGTAAAGTTCTTTGATTAGCCAAATTAGGGTTTGAGAAGTAAAATCATGAAATTAGGTTTTGGACACTTTAAAACATTGGATTTATAATTATTAGCTACTGAATATGGTTTTTAGGTTTACTATGTTTGAATTTTAATATTTATGTTTATAAAGTTTTAAGGTTTAAAGATTAAAGGGTTAGGGTTTAGGAAAACTAGGGTTTAAGGTTAACTAATTTAGGGTTGCTGTCTTGGTTTTGAAAGTTGAATTAGGGTTTTTAGTGTTTCGGAGAATGTATTTTATTGTAGAGTTTGAGAAAATAATTTATAGTTTTATAAAACTTTATGTGATTTTTAGAAGCTGTAAAGTGAAGTTTAGGGTTTTAAGGTTTTTGAAACATTTGAGAACAGATTAGGGTTTTGGGGAATTAATAAAATAATTTAAGGTTTATGGAAAGTTGGAAAGTAGATTAGGGTTTTGATATATTGAAGAAATAGAAAAAGTAATTTAGGGTTTTTTTTTTAAATAGAGAAAACTATTTAAATTTACAAAAACAAAAGAGACAATTTAGGGTTTTTGGGGACATAAGGAATAAATTAGGTTTTTGAGGTTTTAGGGAAACAGAAGGATGATTTTTTTGGGTTTTAGAATGATTTAAAGTTTTTTGGAAAAAGAAAGAAACATATTAATGTTTTTAAAGGTATCTAGAAATAGAGGAATTCACTTAAGGTTTCTGTAAATAAAGATCAAGTTATTACATCTTCAAAGATTGAAGTGTGTAATCTTATGAATTAAATAAAGAATGAAGTTACTGTAAGAAACAAAAAGAAATTAAGAATTCAAACCTTCGTTCATAGGTTACACCAAAAATTTGCTTCTTGGATGAACAAGGTCAAAGACAAGCTTTGCTGCTTTTGATGGATTGATTATTTGGTTGCTTCTTCTTCTCTCTAAAAGTCTGATTGATTTCACTGCCAAAGGTTTCTCCTAGTCAATTCCGGTCTCAATTTCTCCTCCAAATTTATGTCCCATTTTGTGTTGTTTTAGTCCTTATTTATAGAAGTTTTTTATGATTAATCTTAGTTATTCATGAAATCTAATACTAATTAGGAAAAGGAAACCGAAACCTAATAACCGAAACCTAATTATATTAGGTTTCGAAAAAATTTGCGCCGAAAAAATTTTGCTGGCGAAAAAAAACTGCTGCGGAAAAATTGCGCTGGCGAAAAAGTTGCGGCAGCGGCGGGCGAAATTGGCCTGCGGGCCATTTCGCCCGCAGGCTGATTTTTTTTGTTTTTTTCTTGTTTATTATTATTATTTTTATTATTAATAAAAATTAGATACTAAAGCAAATATTATTTAATTAAGATAACAAAAATTATTTTGGACTAATTAAAATATATTGGATCGAACTGGGTCAAAAATCAAGGGTCTACACCAAGACTCAACAAAAGATGCAAATGTTATTACAACTTTCAAAGCCCGAAGTCCTACAGTTGACGAGAGGTGAGAAAATTTTTCTTAGTCCCTTAATTGACTTTTGCATTTCTCATTTGGCTCCTACTAAGGCATGGGGGATGTTTGCTTTGTCTATGCTTGCTTGGCCAATTCTTGCTTGTTTCTTCTGATGGCAATATCGATCCATGAGTATTGGATATCATGGATCAAATGGAAGGAGGCTTGTCGCCGATACCCATGATCTTAGCTGAGACTTTAGTTGGACTAGACCAACTTAAATTGGGATTGTCAATGAGATTTGCCGGAAGTTCGTTGCTATTTCAGGTAATTACCCAAACTTCCCTTTCAGGTTTTCAATTTAGATCCTTTTTTATTATATATATTTTATATATTGCTCTAATTTTTTCCTAGTCTGCCCTTGCGGATTTTCAGAATTAGTAAGTCGTCCTAATTAATTTTTGCTTAGGTTGTCCTTGCAGATTTTTGACCTAATGGGCCATTTTTTTTTATAGATTTGGCCTTAGGAGTGTCTCTGCTTGCTCGACACTCCATCTATGGATTTTGCAAGATATCTGCTGCGACATTACTCTATTAGGAAACTACTCCACCTTACTTCTTCATATGCCGACTGGGTTAAATGGATCCACTCAAGCGCTGCAGTCAACATCCGTTGGTTAGTACCTTGGTGGAAGATTTTTCCTATCACCATTTAGACGTATTTGATGTATGTTCCTCGTGCTATTCTTCGTTGAGGTACTTTCTATGATCCTCATCGGATTGACCGTCAGTATGGAGCTGAGCCTCGAGGTTTTGAGTTTACTCCTGATTTAGACATGCCTCGTCTGACTAAAGCCTACTTGGATCGACTGAAGCAAAGCTGACCTGCACGCTATACTTATTGTGTTCCATAGATTTTACATTTGTCGCTTTCTTTAGAAAAAATATTGTTAGGATATAAAAATAATGAAAACAATAATAAGAGATGTTTCTTTTCCTTTTATAATTTGTCATCACCTTTCACTATTGTGTTTATTTGTTTTATCCATATATAATTAAATACTTAAAACAGTGCACATAGAAAAATTTTAATATTAATTCTATTTTATTAAATTGGGGAACAAACAAATATAAAGTTAGCATACACAAGATCACTCAAGTTACCAACTAGCCCTTTTGGGTTTTCTAATTGACAATTTTCTCTCACTTAGCCCTAATTGTTGCCTAGCCCACCCTTTTGAATTTTTGGAACTGGCGGCCAGCTTTAATTTTGGCTAGGCTACCCTTTTTGGTTTTCAACCTAGCGAGCTTTTTTTTTATACATAAAAATTCTTCAACCTGTCAATGTTCACTGGCTCACTAAACTCGTTCCCATCCATGCCTGATAACTTGACTGCACCCTTATTCATGACTTGTTTCACAACATATGGTCCTTCCCAACTAGGTTTGCATTTCCCTCTTGGATCAAATACATTAGGTTTACGTTGCTTTAATACTAAGTCATCAACTCTAAGCTTTCTGATCTTAACCCTTCTATTGTAGGCCTTAGCTATCTTCCTTTGATACAGTTGATGATGATACAGTGCTTTTAGCCTCCTCTCTTCTAGTAATGCTAACTGTGTGTACCTGCTCACTATCCACTTCATCTCAGGCAATTCAGTTTTTAAGACCACTCTTAATGACTTGATCTCAATTTCAATTGGCAACACTACCTCCATCCCATAAATCAAAGAGAACGGTGTCATTCCAGTCGATGTTCGTACACTCGTTTTGTATTCCCACAAAGTAAAAGGAAGCATCTCCGACCAATCCCTGTATGTCTTGGTCATCTTGGACAAGATCTGCTTAATTGTCTTATTTGTTGCTTCTACTGCACCATTAGCTTTTGGTCTATAAGGGGAGGATCGGTGATGATGGATTTGGTGTTTAGAGAATAAGTCCTTAACTGCACCTTGAAATTGTACCCCATTGTCTGATATCACATAGTGTGGGATCCCATATCTGTAGATGAGATTCTTTTCAATAAATCTAACCATTTACCTTGCCCCAGTTTGTTGAAATATTCGGCTTCGACCCATTTTGAAAAATAATCTACTGCTACTACAATAAAATGGTGACCATTTGAAGCCGTCGGATGTATCTCTCCTATAATGTCAATCCCCCAAGTTGTGAAGGGCTAGGGTGAAGACATAAAATGCAATTCTTCAGGAGGCATGTGATTCAAATTACCATACATCTGACATTGCTGGCACTTCTTCACAAACTCAATACAATCTCTCTCCATGGTCAACCAGTAGTAACCTTGTCAAATTATCTTTTTAACTAGGGCTAAACCACTCATGTGTGGACGGAAACTTCCTGCGTGTATTTCTAACATGATATGCTTCACTTTAGGCTTCCTCAAGCATCTCAAGTGCACCCCATCAGGCCATCTTTGATACAACTCTCCATGAAAGGTGATGTATTGTAAGGACCATCGCCTTATGGCTCTTCTTTCTTTCCTTGTTGCCCCCAATGGGTATTCCTTCTCCTTCAAAAACTGTCTTATAGTGTCATACCACGCATCATGGTCTGTATCAGTTTTCATGATTGTCTCATATTCATAATAAGGAGTTGATGAACTAGTCAAAATCAGAGACTTAAGGAATAAGTTAATAGGATTTTCCCATACCGAAGCTAATATAGCTAGGGCATCAGCCATCTGGTTTTCTTCTCTTGGTAGGTGTATAAACCTGCACTCCTTAAAATTCTTCTTCATCATGGTCAAGTAATGGTGGTATGGTTTTAGCTTCTCTTCTTTTAACTTTTACTCTCCATTTACTTGGGATACTACTAGCAATGAATCGCCAAAGACTTGCACCTTATCCACCTTCATAATCATCAGGGTTTTCAAAACAAAGATACTTGCTTCATATTCCACTATAATATTGGTCACCCAAAACTTCAACTTCATGGCTAAAGGGATAAGCTCCCTGTAATATCCCAATGTATGCCTTAGAAGTTTTGAATATTGTTGTTGTTTTAAATTGGATTGAATGTATATGTGTTATGGGAAAGGAAAGAGGGTATAGAGAGAAGTGTATATGTTGTTTATATGATAATATATATAACATATATGTAAGTCAATAGAGTGGTCAAGGGATGAAGATATTTATTTGGTTATTGGTGAAATTACTAATAAGGGCATATAAGTGAAGAGGGCTAAAGTAAGTAAGAAGAGGGTATTTGGGTAATTGACTTTTTAGAAATGCTTGGTGGAGGTTTAAAGAGATGACAAATTTGACTTTGCTTCTTTATTTTATTTTCTTCTTCCTTGGTGGCCGGACCTCCCAAAGACAAGAGAGAAAGAGGAGAGTTTTGAGTTCTTAGATCAAATTCAAAGGAGAATCAAGTGATCAAGTTGGTGATTCAAGAAGTTTCATTACTTTGGTAAGTCCTCTTTTGATTTCTTTGCTTATTTGAAGTTGTGTTGTGAGTTGATAGAGTATGTAGGAGTGTATTGTTTGATTGTGATATATTTAAGAGTATTTGATTAGATTGATTATGGATTTTATGGATGGATTGAAGAAAAGAGTAAGTTGGTTGGAAGAGATGGTGTTGTATTTGTGTTTAGGGTTTTGTGATGATATTTGTGATTTGTGTTTGTTATAGATGTGGAGTTGTTTTGGTGTTTTAGTAAGTTTAAGATGGTTTTTGGGTATGTTTTGTTAAGTTTGTTTGAAGTGGATGTTGGTGAAAAGAAGTGTTTTGATGGGTGTTTTGTGGTTTTGGCCGGAATCTGAGTTTTTGGCCTAACACGCCCAGGAGCACGTTCAGAGTTTTACGCATGTCAATTGTGTTGGAGGCAGTAGGTTTGACACGACCAGTAACACGCCCGTGTTATTGAGCGTGCATAGCTACTGTGAGATTGGAGAGTTTACACGGCCATGAGCACGCTCACGTTGTTGGACGTGTTGATATTTCTAAGAGAGGCAGAATGTATTACACGCCCAGTGACACGCCCGTGGTTCTGAGCGTGTAAAAGCTTTTGTGTTATGGAGTTAGGGCACGGTTAGGGACACGCCCGTGTGGTTGAGCGTGTCATGTTTAGGGTTTACCCTAGTTAACTCTTAATTTGATTATCTCATGTGTATCCCTAAGCAAGTGTATGTTATTATTTTTGGATTAGGTCTTGAAGAAAGTGAGATATCATTGATCTAAGAAGTAAAAGAATCTTGGAAAGGAAGTGTTTAGAGTTGTATGAATTGTTATTGAGGTAAGTACAAACCTTGCATTGTTGCATACATTCACTTGATATGACATTATTGTTATATATGAATAATATTATGTTTTGCACATTGTGAATCTTGTGAAATGTACTATATGTATAATGTGAAATGAGATAATTGAGACATGATGATTCAAATGTGATGAGAAGCTATTGTGAGTGGCTATGGTTATACAAATGAAAGTGTTGAGGCATGATTGCCTATTTGATATTGAGATACAAATTAAAAAAGAGAATAATGATATAATTGTATGTTTAATATGTTATTCAGTTTCAGAGTTCTGAATTTGGGTGGCATGCCTATGAAATTATGAATAGTAACAGTCTTGCCGGGTTGAGGATCTCTTCAATTTGAGTGAATTGAGGTCCAAGAGACTGGGTCTGTTACATTATGAGAATTGTGATTATGAGATATATGATTGGTAACAGTCTTGCCGGGTTGAGGATCTCCTCGATTTGTTGAGTTGATGGTCCAAGAGACTGGGTCTGTTACACTATCCATGGATAGAGATATATATATATATATATTACCTACGGACTTGATTATTGTGATTATGAACCAAAGCAGTAACTCTGAATTCTGAATATCATATTAAACACTTGTTGGGCCCATAGGTGTCTATGTCATGTTGATGTTATCAATGATGTTGTAATATGATGAAATAATATAATACTCATGAAATATTGTGTATTGAGTATGATCTTTATTGTTTGATGGTATATCATTGTTATTGGTTAACCATTATAGCATTATGGTTTGTACTACTGAGTTGTTGGCTCAGCGCGATTATGATTCATCGCGCAGGTGATAGAGGTGATAGAGTTGAGACGGAGAATTCCTCTAGACCTAGTTGAGGTTGTTTTGATTGTGAAGAGTTGGATTAAAGCTTAAAGATCAGAGATTCAAGCTGCCAATCATGTATATATTTCATATTTTGTAATTATTGAGGTTTAATGTATTTATATTTGTAAGTTTTGGATGAAACTTCCGTTGCGTAATAAACAAACATTTTTATCCTTTGTGTATTATGATTTTCATTTCTCTTTATTTGGTATTTCTTAAATTTTAGTTTTACTTTAAAAATGATTTGTGTTTTTGTAAAGTGTGTCATTTCTATATTCAGTATATGTATAATACGATCGTATAAGCATGCTTTGTACGTATACGGCATATAGGGGTGTTACATTTGTTTTGGTATCAGAGCCTAGGTTTGAGATTCTCAACCTAGGTAAAATGAAAGAAAAAGAATATTTTGACTTTAAAAGTTAGTTTTTGAATAACATACATATTTGGTATTGGCAGTCTCTGATCTTTAATGAGATGTATTCTGCTGTGTTTGCAAACATAGATTGTGATGGATTCTCACTTACGTCAGTCAGTAGAGGGGAGTGTGGAGAGTGTAGCTCCTGATGAGGTTAGAGAAGGAGCTAGAGTGGATAGTGCTGGAGAGGTACCTGCTTCTGTGTCAGGGAGACCAGCTGGTGAGGAGGTTCCACCAGTTTTGTAACACCCCTTCCCGACCTACGTGTGTAAGCTGAGTAGAGGCGCCACACTAACCTAATGTTGCTACCAATTTTACTTAGTCAAATTTTAGTTCCAATTTTTATAGAAATTTTGTCATAGTTTCACTTAAAAATTGAGTCCCAAGTGTCGACAAAACTGGTTTTTTTTTCTGATTTTTGAAAATATTTTTACACAAACCAATGCAACCAAAATCATTCTCAGTACACTTCCAATAAATCCCCCTTATAACCTCAACTACAACCTGCAAAAAGGATTTACACTTCTTGTAACACCCCCATATCCAATGCCCACACACTACAACCACAACAATGTAGCATAAGTGCATCAAACATAGGGATGCTACGGTTTTCTTAATATTCAAAACACTTTAAA
Organism: Garcia nutans; assembly: GCA_947685225.1. NCBI lineage: Eukaryota > Viridiplantae > Streptophyta > Magnoliopsida > Malpighiales > Euphorbiaceae > Garcia > Garcia nutans. The sequence goes on from CANTUV010000005.1 coordinate 22,703,015, forward strand.
CTTGATACAATACCCTTATCATTATACATTATAGAAAAGTAGATCATTTACTTATAAAACAAAACATATTAGTTATATATATATACATTTAAATATTACCCAGCGGAAGTTATAAAATATGTACATATTTACAAACACTTGATTACATATTTAAATATATCCATACTTTTACATTATAAACATTACTTTACAAAATATAAAGAAGTATACATGATTGGCAATTCTCTTATGATCTTTAAGTTCCCAAAATCAACTCTTCAAGGTCTACTCTCACTTGGTCTTGATGAACTCTCGGGTTCGACTCTATCAGCTCTATTACCTGCGCGATTAAACACTATCGCGCTAAGCCAAGGGCTTAGTAAGATAATTCATGCTAAAATGCAATGTCACAAATTAATTACATATATCAATCAAAAGCATATTATTTATTCAATATGTTGCTTTGTTCAATGTCACATCAATATTCATATAATAGCACCATTCATTATACTCATTTAAATTTACCATTAGAGCCAACAACTATGACTTTATATACGTACCCTTTCCCAACCAGGTCGGTTGCCCTCTAATCCCAAGGGTCCGCAGGAGGCAAATAGGCACGTATAACATTATCAGTAACATACCTTTCCCCATCTAGGTCGGTTGTCCAAGTTCGGTTGCCCATTCCAATGGGTCCGCATGGTTCCGCGGGAGGCAAATAGGTACGTATAATACTGACTATATCGAACCTTACTCCTACCAGATCGGTAGTCCAAGATCGGTTGCCCAACCCACTGGGTCCGCATGGTTCCGCAGGAGACGGATAGGTCCATTCATTAAACTTATCAATACCTTTTCAATTCATTTCTTTTTCACAAGAAAGTTAAGCAATCATTATATACAATATTCATTACATTATCTAAACACTCACATTATTATTCAATCCTATCATCAATGCATGCTTCAATCATATTTCATTTGAATCACTATAACATCTTTGGTATAACATTTCAATGTGCATTACTCATGAAACACATTACCATTCACAATGCATAACATAACATTATTCAATCTCAACAATGCAATTAGGGCAATTCAACCTCTTCACAACCTAATCCAAAAGGAATATTAGCAAAATGACCATATGAATAGTACATTCTGGTTTTAGACTCCATTTTATCCTTATTTTGAAAAATTGTATAAAATAATATACTTGACTAAAAATTCTAAAATTTTTACAGAATTTAGTTGTGTATCTTAAAATCATTCCTTTAAAATTTCAGATCAAAATGAACACAAAATCTTGGTCAAATAGTTCACCTAACCAGACTGCCCCAATTGCCCTGCATCCTGGCAGCAGTTCTGAACTTTGTGAATTCCATAAATCAAATTCAATCAACGTGGTTCCAAATTATTTTTCTCAAATACTAGACTCACTAAGCAACAACATATCCAAAATTCAGTTGGATATGATTTTTTTAAATTTTATTAAAAATCCCGAAATACAGCTGTCTCAGTTAAGGTACCTGCTGGAACAGGTCTAATAAAAATAATCTTTCTAAACTCATAACCATTCCAAAATCGAATCAACATATTTTTCAGTCATTCTAGACTCATAGAGACACAACATATCAAAAATTCACTTCAAAAACATTTTTCTATAATTAATTAAAAATCCTACAAATCACAGCCTTTACTAATTGTAAAACAGAAACAATTTCACTAAACACAACTCTTACTCTTCCATCACCAACACCAACCCAACTTCTCATCTATCAAGCAAAATCAATACTTAAAATCACACCATAAGCAACTTAATCATACCATCATCAAATCACAACTCAACTCAAGCATAACTTCAAAAATAACAAGGGTAAACAAGAGCAAACTTACCAAATAATGAAATTCCTTGAAACTCCAACTTGTAACTTTGAAAACTTCCTTCACTTTGAACTTGAAATCATCAAAACCATCACTTGTTCTCTTGCTCTCTTCTCTCTTTGATGAGCCGGCCACACAACAACAAGAAGAAGAAGAAAATGATGAAGAAACACAAAGTCAATAGGCATTAAATACCCATCCAAAAGAAAATTACTATAATACCCTCATCCATTTAACTAAACTTTTGTCATATCTATACCCATTTAAGTAATTCACAACCAACACAAAAATATCCTCTTTCCTTGACTTTCCATTTTGACCACTTTATATGTTATATATATCACCATATAAGCAACATATACAATTATCTCTAAACCCTCTTTTCTTTCCCAACCACCATACAAAAACATTCTCTTCCCATTTCTCAATTCAAACCAACAACAACAACAACAAAACTTCTAGGGCATGCATAGGGATATTACAAGTTTGGCTTAGGCATGTGGTAGAGATATTGAGGCAAGCACCAGTGCAACCACCGCCACCACCCCCACAGCCTTTGGTATCAGTGAGACATTACAATAAATTAAGGAAGTATGGAGCAGAAGATTTTCTAGATACTATTGCCCCAGCTGTAGCTGAGCAGTGGCTAGATAAAGTACAGAGAATATTTATTCAGTTGCAAGCCACTCCAGAAGAAAAATTTGATTATGCAAGATCATTGTTGCAGAAGGATGCATATGATTGGTGGAAGACAGTACCCCATGCTATGGATGATCCACCAACATTGTCCTATGATGATTTCCTACGGGAGTTTGAGCGGAAATATACTCCAAGGGAGTATAAAGATGTGAAGAAGATGGAGTTTCTGACCTTGAGGCAAGATCACCGGTCTGTGACGGAGTATGAGTTAGAATTTATCCGGTTGAGCCACTACGCCGGGGGAATTATTTCTGATGAGATTGACAGGTGTAGAAGGTTTGAGGAGGGATTGAGACCCTCAATTATGTGTCTTGTGGCTGGTTCTAGATACCAAGACTTTTCCCAACTGGTTGCAGCAGCTAGGAGTGTGGAAAGAGCTCAGAATATTGCAGCAGCTGCTTCTGAGGAAGAGATCAGGGTTAGTAGACCCCAGTTTGAGGCAGGGTCTTCTTCTGTGAAGAGAGGTAGGGGAAGTTTTGTTCCCAGAATCAGTCGGAGTCAGAGACAGGCTGGTAGGTCAGTTCAGTTTCAGAGACAGAGATCGAGACCTACAGCTTCAGTAGCGAGTGCTCCTACTCCGGTAGTTCAGAGATCCCCTCCACTTGTGTGTGCTCAGTGTGGTGGAACACATAGGGGTGCTTGTTGGAGGAATAGTGGATCAGCTGTGTGCTTTAGATGTGGATCTCCGGATCATTTTATTAGAGAATGTCCAGAGATGCGAGAACAGAGGTCAGCAGATTCTGTAGTTTCTTGACCTAGTGTCAGAGGTGGTCGAGGGGGCAGAAGTTTTAGCAGAAGGGGTAGACCTGGGTATAGTCAGAGATGATCTTCATCCAGGGATACTAGACCAGATGAGGCTGGGCCTTCTCAACGAGTTTATGTGATGCAGAGGCAACTAGATGCTTCAGCAGTCATAGCTGGTACTTTTTCTTTATTAGGTATTTTAGTACTTGCTTTGATTGATCCAGGATCTACACATTCATATATTAGTGCATCTGTTTTGCCTGTGTCTGAATTGAATGCTGAATCCCTAGGATTTGATGTATTGGTGACAAATCCTCTAGGGCATAGTGTGATTGTTAGTAAGGTGCATCAAGACAGTGCAGTAGTGGTGCAAGGTGAGGGGTTCTTTGGAGATTTAATTGAAATGCCTTTTAAAGAATATGACTTGATCCTAGGCATGGACTGGTTATCTAGACATGGAGCGGTGGTAGACTGTCAAAAGAAACTTGTTACTTTGAGAACTGGTGATGGTAGAGAGGTGACAGTATCTAGTGAGCAGGGACAGTTAGCATCCTTGTTTGTTTCAGCTGTTGCAGCTAGGAGATTGATTAGAAAAGGGTGTGATGCTTATCTTGCTTATGTGGTGGATACTAGAGTAAGGGTTTCTCAAATTGATAGTATACCTACAGTTGCAGAGTTTCCAGATGTGTTTCCAGAAGAGTTGCCAGGGTTACCTCCTGAGAGAGAGGTGGAGTTTGGTATTGAATTATTGCCTGGTACCACTCCTATCTCTATTACTCCTTATAGAATGGCACCTGTTGAACTGAGAGAGTTAAAGATGCAACTGCAGGAGTTGTTGGATAAAGGGTTTGTTCGCCCTAGTGTTTCACCGTGGGGAGTTCCTGTTTTGTTTGTGAGGAAGAAGGATGGTACTATGAGATTGTGTATTGATTATAGGCAATTAAACAAGGTGACTATTAAAAATAAATATCCTTTGCCTAGAATTGATGATCTCTTTGATCAATTAAAGGGTGCAGCAGTGTTTTCCAAAATTGATTTGAGATCAGGGTACCATCAGTTAAGAGTCAGAGCTAAAGATGTTCCTAAGACAGCCTTTCGTACAAGGTATGGGCATTATGAGTTTCTAGTTATGCCTTTTGGTTTGACAAATGCACCTGTAGTTTTTATGGACTTGATGAATAGGGTGTTTAGGCCCTATTTGGATCAGTTTGTAGTAGTTTTTATCGATGATATTTTGGTGTATTCGCGTAATGAGGAGGAACATGACAAGCATTTGCGGATTGTACTGCAGATTTTGAGAGAGAAGCAATTGTTTGCTAAACTGTCGAAATGTGAATTTTGGCTTGACCAAGTAACTTTTCTCAGTCATATAGTTTTAGTAGAGGGTATTAGAGTTGATCCGAGTAAAGTTGAAGTTATTTTGAATTGGAGTCCACCAAAGTCTGTGACTGAAGTTAGAAGTTTTCTGGGTTTGGCAGGCTATTACCGACGGTTTGTGAAAGATTTTTCTGTGATAGCTACTCCACTCACCAGATTGCTTCGGAAGGGAGTTAGATTTGTGTGGACAGATCAGTGTCAGGTAGCTTTGAACAGTTAAGAGAAATGTTGACTCAAGCGCCTGTTCTTACTTTACCTGTGGAAGATAAACCATATGTGATTTACAGTGATGCTTCACATAATGGTTTGGGGTGTGTTCTGATGCAAGAAGGTAAAGTTATAGCTTATGCTTCTCGACAGTTGAAACCGCCTGAGCTCAATTATCCGACCCATGATTTAGAGTTAGCAGCCATTGTGTTTGCATTGAAGATTTGGAGACACTATTTGTATGGGGAGAAGTGTTTTATCTATACAGACCATAAAAGTTTAAAATATTTGGGGGTTCAGAGAGAGCTGAATCTTCGACAAAGACGATGGTTGGAGTTAATTAAAGACTACGACTGCCTGATTGACTATCATCCTGGTAAGGCTAATGTTGTTGCTGATGCCTTAAGTTGGAAGTCTTTAGCAGTTTTGACTGTTTATTCGCTCTTGTTGCTTGTTGAGTTGAGAGCGTTGCATGCTAGTATTGTATCTTGTGATGATGGTGAATTGATGGCACAGTTGCAATTGAAACCGATATTGTTGGATCAGATTAAAGAAGCTCAATTGGCTAATGAGAAGATTCAAAAGATTGTTTCAGATTGCCAGAATGGAAAGAGTCGAGATTTTATTGTGAGAAGTGATGGGAGTCTTTGGTTTAAGAACAGACTGTGTGTACCTGATGATGCTAATTTGAGAAGGATTATTTTAGAAGAAGCACATCAGTCAGTATTTGCTATGCATCCGGGCAATACAAAAATGTATCATGATTTGAAGCAGAATTACTGGTGGTCTGGTTTAAAGGGAGACATTGCAGATTTTGTGTCCAAATGTCTCACATGTCAGAGAGTAAAAGCGGAGCATCAAGTTCCAACAGGGTTACTTCAACCGTTATAGGTGCCTGAATGGAAATGGGATAGAGTAACCATGGATTTTGTATCTGGTTTACCATTGACGCAAAGGAAGCATGATGCTATTTGGGTGATTGTTGACAGGTTGACTAAGACAGCTCATTTTCTTCCGGTTCGGATGGATTACTCTTTGGGAAGGTTAGTTGAGCTGTATATCGAGGAGATTGTAAAGTTGCATGTATCCCATTTTCTGTAGTGTCTGATCGAGATCCCCGATTTACTTCAAGGTTTTGGAAGAGTTTACATGATGCTTTGGGTTCTCGATTACACTTCAGCACTGCTTTTCATCCGCAGACAGATGGGCAGTCAGAGAGAGTGATACAGATTATTGAGGACATGTTGAGAAGCTGTGTCATTGATTTCTCTGGAAGTTGGGATAGATTCTTGCCACTTGTGGAATTTTCTTACAATAATAGTCATCAATCCAGCATTGGTATGGCACCATTCGAAGCAGTATATGGAAGATGGTGTAGGACACCTCTATGTTGGAATGAGCTTGGAGAAGGTAAGTTAATTGGTCCTGATTTGATTAAAGAAACTGAAGAGAAAGTGAAAGTGATTCGAGATAGGTTGAAAGCAGCTTCAGACCGACAGAAATCTTATTCAGATTTGAAAAGGAGAGATATAGAGTTTGATGTTGGAGATAAGGTATTTTTGAAAGTATCTCCTTGGAAAAAGATATTGAGGTTTGGTCGGAAAGGGAAATTGAGTCCTCGTTTCATTGGACCGTATGAAGTTTTGGAAAGAATTGGGCCAGTTGCTTATCGGCTTGCTTTGCCACCTGAGTTGGATAGGATCCATAATGTATTTCATGTTTCTATGTTGAGAAGGTACAGGTCAGATCCATCTCATGTTTTGCCAATTGAATCTATTGAAGAAGAACCAATTGCTATTTTTGGCACGTGAAGTGAAAGAATTGAGAAATAAGAAAGTGCCACTTGTGAAAATTTTGTGGAAGAATCATGCAAAGGAAGAGGCAACTTAGGAGAGTGAGCAAGCAATGCGAGATCAATATCCTCAGTTGTTTCGGACTCAATGACAGGTAATTTCGAGGATGAAATTTCTTTTTAGAGGGGGAGAATTGTAATATCCCAATGTATGACTTAGAAGTTTTGAATATTGTTGTTGTTTTAAATTGGATTGAATGTATATGTGTTATGGGAAAGGAAAGAGGGTATAGAGAGAAGTGTATATGTTGTTTATATGATAATATATATAACATATATGTAAGTCAATAGAGTGGTCAAGGGATGAAGATATTTATTTGGTTATTGGTGAAATTACTAATAAGGGCATATAAGTGAAGAGGGCTAAAGTAAGTAAGAAGAGGGTATTTGGGTAATTGACTTTTTAGAAATGCTTGGTGGAGGTTTAAAGAGATAACAAATTTGACTTTGCTTCTTTATTTTCTTTTCTTCTTCCTCGGTGGCCGGACCTCCCAAAGACAAGAGAGAAAGAGGAGAGTTTTGAGTTCTTAGATCAAATTCAAAGGAGAATCAAGTGATCAAGTTGGTGATTCAAGAAGTTTCATTACTTTGGTAAGTCCTCTTTTGATTTCTTTGCTTATTTGAAGTTGTGTTGTGAGTTGATAGAGTATGTAGGAGTGTGTTGTTTGATTGTGATATATTTAAGAGTATTTGATTAGATTGATTATGGATTTTATGGATGGATTGAAGAAAAGAGTAAGTTGGTTGGAAGAGATGGTGTTGTATTTGTGTTTAGGGTTTTGTGATGATATTAGTGATTTGTGTTTGTTATAGATGTGGAGTTGTTTTGGTGTTTTTGTAAGTTTAAGATGGTTTTTGGGTATGTTTTGTTAAGTTTGTTTGAAGTGGATGTTGGTGAAAAGAAGTGTTTTGATGGGTGTTTTGTGGTTTTGGCCGGAATCTGAGTTTTTGGCCTGACACGCCCGGGAGCACGTTCAAAGTTTTAGGCGTGTCAATTGTGTTGGAGGCAGTAGGTTTGACACGACCAGTAACACGCCCGTGTTATTGAGCGTGTCATAGCTACTGTGAGATTGGAGAGTTTACACGGCCATGAGCACGCTCACGTTGTTGGACGTGTTGATATTTTTAAGAGAGGTAGAATGTATTACACGCCCAGTGACACGCCCGTGGTTCTGAGTGTGTAAAAGCTTCTGTGTTGTGGAGTTAGGGCACGGTCAGGGACACGCCCGTGTGGTTGAGCGTGTCATGTTTAGGGTTTGCCCTAGTTAACTCTTAATTTGATTATCTCATGTGTATCCCTAAGCAAGTGTATGTTATTATTTTTGGATTAGGTCTTGAAGAAAGTGAGTTATCATTGATCTAAGAAGTAAAAGAATCTTGGAAAGGAAGTGTTTAGAGTTGTATGAATTGTTATTGAGGTAAGTACAAACCTTGCATTGTTGCATACATTCACTTGATATGACATTATTGTTATATATGAATAATATTATGTTTTGCACATTGTGAATCTTGTGAAATGTACTATATGTATAATGTGAAATGAGATAATTGAGACATGATGATTCAAATGTGATGAGAAGCTATTGTGAGTGGCTATGGTTATACAAATGAAAGTGTTGAGGCATGATTGCCTATTTGATATTGAGATACAAATTGAAAAAAAGAATAATGATATAATTGTATGTTTAATATGTTATTCAGTTTCAGAGTTCTGAATTTGGGTGGCATGCCTATGAAATTATGAATAGTAACAGTCTTGCCGGGTTGAGGATCTCTTCAATTTGAGTGAATTGAGGTCCAAGAGACTGGGTCCGTTACATTATGAGAATTGTGATTATGAGATATATGATTGGTAACAGTCTTTCCGGGTTGAGGATCTTCTCAATTTGTTGAGTTGATGGTCCAAGAGACTGGGTCTGTTACACTATCCATGGATAGAGATATATTTATATATGTTGCCTACGGACTTGATTATTGTGATTATGAACCAAAGCAGTAACTCTGAATTCTGAATATCATATTAAACACTTGTTGGGCCCATAGGTGTCTATGTCATGTTGATGTTATGAATGATGTTGTAATATGATGAAATAATATAATACTCATGAAATATTGTGTATTGAGTATGATCTTTATTGTTTGATTGTATATCATTGTTATTGGTTAACCATTATAGCATTATGGTTTGTACTACTGAGTTGTTGGCTCAGCGCGATTATGATTCATCGCGCAGGTGATAGAGTTGAGACGGAGAATTCCTCTAGACCTAGTTGAGGTTGTTTTGATTGTGAAGAGTTGGATTAAAGCTTAAAGATCATAGAGTCAAGCTTCCAATCATGTATATATTTCATATTTTGTAATTATTGAGGTTTAATGTATTTATATTTGTAAGTTTTGGATGAAACTTCCGTTGCGTAATAAACAAACGTTTTTATCCATTGTGCATTATGATTTTCATTTCTCTTTATTTGGTATTTCTTAAATTTTAGTTTTACTTTAAAAATGATTTGTGTTTTTGTAAAGTGTGTCATTTCTATATTCAGTATACGTATAATACGATCGTATAAGCATGCTTTGTACGTATACGGGATATAGGGGTGTTACACTCCCCTTCGGGCAATTTTAGTATGACTCCTAAAGCTACTCCTTTTCTATTCACTACTCGATTCCTAAGGAATTTCCAACTCCCTAATGGGTTCGAAAAGTTGGGTATGTGTGGGAAAGATGAGAAACGGCCTAGCACGCCCACAACGTCTGGTTCATTGGAACCGGCCTCCTTAATATTATCCATATTATATGTGACAATTAAAAGAAAGCAAAATTATATTAAAATCAAAGCAACATCCAAACAAAACAAATAAATGGACACCCATCTGAGGATGAAAACATGTCCTTACATAGTCCATGCCTAAAACTAAATAAGACGCCCAGCAAAAGGTAGAAATGTGTCCTTTACATTGGTCCAAAAAAACTTTAAAATAAAATAAATTACATGATGTTTAACTAGTGAGGTACCCATAAAGTGGAAACATACCTCTTACAATTTTAAAACTAAGACAAATAAAATAATATTCAATCATCTAATTATAAATAAAAGCAAACCATTCATAAAATAAAATAAACCATTCATCATTAACATATAACAAATCACATAATCAAATAAATAAATAAAATTAGAATTCAATCCATGAAATAAACAAGGTTAAGGTTTAAGATTTAGGATTTAAGAAATTAGGGTTTGGGTCTTAGAGTTTACTGGAGTTAGGGTTTTATCAAAACATGATTATTATAAAAATTTTAAGACCACTTTAACATGGATTTTTTTTTATAAATACTTATATTTAGTATGACTACTGGACGCTTAAACTATTATTTGAATAATCTAATGCTATAGTGATTTAATGGAATAAGCTACTATGAAGATTTGAAAATAGAATTAATTAAGATTTAGGTTTTGAATAACTAGGGTTTAAGAAAATAGATTTGTGTTTTGTGGTTTTAAAAAAGTGTATTTAGGGTTTTAGTTTTCAAAAATATGTCTTACGAGTATTAAGGTATTAGTGTTTTTAAAAATAATTTTTAGGGCTTCAAATAGAGTTTGGATGGTTAGTAGAATAATTGATCATCTATTGCTCGTTTAAACAATTAATCCAATTTGAATGGTGAAGCTACTGTAAAGATAAGCAAAGAAATAGAGATTCAAACCTCTATTGTTTGTTCCACCACAATCTTTGAATTCTAGTTGAATAATAATAAAGACAGTGTAGGCCGTCTTTAATGGATTGTTGTTGCTTGCTCACTGCCTCTTGCTCCTTCATGGTTCATTTTTTTTGCCAAAAAAATCCAAAAGTCAAAAGTCTGATAAAAAATTTTTAGCCCCTCATTATGTGTCTTTATTGCGGTATTTATAAGAAAAAATAAAAAACCTAATACTAATTCGCTAAGGAAATAAAAATGTTTTAGGAAACAAAATTAAAAACTAAGTAGAATAGGGTTTTTCCAAAATCGTGTGTGGGCCGAAAGTGCACTGCCGAAGAAGTTCTACGGGCGCTGGGCGCAGGCCAGCCAATTTCTGCAGGATTTTCCTGCGGCGAATTAGCCTGTGGCCAAATCGTCGCTGATTCTTCCAGCGCCGATTTTTATTTATTTATTATTTTTATCATTTTTATTATTACTTCTCTTTTTTATTTTTATTAAAAATAAATATTGTAAATAATTTTAAAATAAATATTATTTAATTAAAACACCACAAAAATTATTTTGGACTGTTTAAAAATATCGGATTGGACTGGGTCAAAAATTAAAGGTCTACAGTTTGCCCCCTGCTTGAGCGATCTAAGACTACAACAAAAGAGAGCAAAAATCAATGTGATTTTTTACTCAATTTAGAGCCACACTGGACTCCATACCCAAGGTTGGTTTGAGCTCTGGACTCAAAAATAATTTGGATTCTGGACCAATGGTGAATTTAGGATTTGAATTCTGGACCCAAGGTGAATTTAGGATTTGGGTTCTGGACCCGAGCTATGTTTAGCATTTGGGTTCTGGACCCGAGGTAAGTTCTGGACTTAAAAAATAATTTGAGTTCTAGGCTCGAGGTAAGTTTTGGACTTAATTTATCACACTGGACCCGAGGTAAGTTCTGGACTTAAAAGTAATTTGGGTTCTGGACCCGAAGTAAATTCTGGACTTAAAAGTAATTTGGGTTCTGGACTCGAGGTAAGTTCTGGTGTTAAAAGTAATTTGGGTTCTGGACATGAAGTAAGCTCTGGATTTAAAAGTAATTTGGGTTCTGGACCCAAGTAAGATCTGGACCTAAAAGTAATTTGGGTTCTGGACCCGAAGTAAGTTCTGGACTTAAAAATAATTTGGGTTTTTTTTACCTAAGGTAAGTTCTGGACTTAAAAGTAATTTGGGTTCTGGACCCGAAGTAAGTTCTGGACTAGAAAATAATTTAGATTTTGTACCCGAGTTAAGTTTTGGACTTAAAAATAATTTGAGTTCTATACCCAAGGTAAGTTCTGGACTTAAAAGTAATTTGGTTATCTGCAAAAAATGATTGTAGTCAGTAGGATACTAAATAAATTTGCAAAACATTTACCTATATTTTACAATGCCTATATCGTCTTACCCCCTGCGTGTAAAAAAATATTTTAAAAGTGCAAAAATATTTGTATACACGCAAATATCTGAATAAATAAATTGAATAATTGAGTTTACTATTATTCACTGTGGTGTCACTATTTATACACTATTCACAAACTATTCATTTACTATTTATCAACAGTAATATTTACTCTTTTTCTTTTCTTTTCTTTTTTCTTTTTCATGAGAATACTGTTTTTTCCTTTTTATTTTTGTCTTTTTTCTTTGCAATTTTCCTATATAAACCTCGGCTCATTTCTACCATATTCATCCATACTCACATATTTTGATAGTTAAATCAGAGAGTTTAGTATAGAGTTGAGGAGAAAATACATGTTTCGAGACCAGGACCACGATCCAATGCTGAGTTATTGGAATTTAAAATGAAACTGTAAGTCTACTAGCTGGGATGCAGCTTCATCGCAGTTCAAGTTAAAAAACTAAGATAACAATGCAATTTAATAATTTAACAGCACAAATATGTATTTATTATTTTATTATATACATATTTTGTTTTTTTAAGATTTAGGAAAAATAAATTAATTAGAGGACTATGTTTAAGAATTTAATAAACAAGTAAATAGATAGACTAAAAATATAACATAACGAATAAATTTAGTCTATAAATCAGTGGTATTAGTATGATGATATACTTACCTTGTGTTAACTTACCTAGCTCTGTGTTAGCGCGATCGTTGCATTATCCAGGGCGGGGGTGTGTCTATATAGCCCGACAATGGTATGATGTAGCACCCTCTCGGCTTGATGGCGGTTGTCGAGGTATTCTTTTCCATCACCAATGTTATTTCCACTCTTTTCTTGCATGAATTTGATCTTTACTGTTATTGTAGGTATGGGCATATGAACATAAAATCGTAAGGGTACCCGGTATTTCACGAGAGAGAATCGGATATCCGAGATTAAATTACTGGATGTTCGATCGTGTAGACGTTCCCGGCTCTCATCATGTGCATACTCACCGCTATGTGTTGAGCCGCTTAACCTGGGACCAGGTAAAATAATATTAGTATGCTTTAAATTTTATGTGAAAGTTTACTTACCTTATGTTATTTTGCAGGTGAATTTGGCCTGGTGGAGCCCAGAAGAGCGAGCAAACTGGTCTCCTTTGATGAGGGCTGCACTGTCTTTCCAACATTCTCACCGAATTATTGCTGGCCCAATGTCTAGTGGCTGGTTCCTCGGGGAGAGAGTTTATGAATGGTTTCTCGGTCCAGAGCAGCGGAGGTTTTTGATGCAAATCCTGAAATATACTTTAACATTATGTCGATTCCGGAGGATGCATAGTGGTCAGCCCGGTATGGTTATGATGCCGAGTCATTTCTCCATTTACCGGGTCCATTTTATGCCCATTTTATTCAAATGAGACTCTTGAACTTTGATGTATCTCCTGTCGGTGTGAGGGAGATTTTCGATGAAAATGAGGGTAGAGATGAGGAGGAACATCACGGAGATGCAAGAGAGTCTATTCCACATCTCGAGGCCAGTACTTCTCAGGTAAAACTTTTACCACTTTTCCATTGTAACTGCTTTTTCTTTCTTTGATTCTTTAATGATTTGTTGCAGGCTGTTGGCTCATTTGATCATGAGGCTGGACCTTCTTTTACTGCCCCTTCGTTTGCTCATTCTAGCCCGCTAGATATGCCATCTCATCCGCAAGGCATTGATATGAACTACCTAGTACGTTTCTTATTTCATAATAGTTTATGCTGTATGTATGCATGATTATGTATGCTCTTACCTTTTTCCTTCTTGGCTCACAGCGGAGGCTTGAAGAATAAAATAAGAAACTTCAAGAAGAGTTAGCTGCAAGTCGTCAGCAGGCTTCTCATTTTGAGAGTTTATATCATCAATCTGAACAACATTTCTGAGACTTCCAATTTCAGGGAATGAGGGATCCCGGTGCTTCTTCATCGAGAGGCCCCCGGATTGATGACCATGAGATCCTTTCGTCTGCTTCTGATGATGACCATGATGGATCAGAACCTTAAGGTAATAGGGATTTTGGTGTTCTCACTTCTGGTGATCCCGGGATGAGTAATTTGCCGAGTTTTAGTGCTCCCGCTTAGGGCGGACTCGGGACGAATGATTTGCCCCCTCCTCCAACAGGCGATGATTTTTTCCAGTCTTTATTTGGTGACCTACCACCACCCTCTTAGTGATATGTAAATATTGTAGCAATTGTAAAACATTGTACAATAATGAAAAATATACAATTTTTCTCTTTACTGTAATCCCTCTTTTTTTTTTTTTACGTTACTGCACCACTTTTTTTTTTTCTTTTTTTCGTTACATTGCACCATTAATTTGCATCCACTTCTTTTGTTAAACCAAATCCAACGTGGTAAAGGAAATTCATTACTACTTCCTTTCCATATGCCATATGGACTTATTCTTTCCCATCATCTTTTCCTTTTCACTTTTGGAAAAGGTTTGTTTCTTCCCTATAAATCACCCTTCATGCCATATTTTAATACATAAACCAAAATTCTTTCTCTTTCAACGTGAAGACTCCCTTTAACAATTTTAACTTTTCCTTCATTCATTCATCGTGACCGAGCATCATTTAAACAGAATAAAAATTTTATTTAAGAATATGGATGCCATTCATTGGAAACAAATTTCATGGTCAAAACTTGATGTTTTAAAATGTCAAATTGGACCACTCCTTACATGTCGTGGCTTCCTTTTGGGATACGGATTCTAGGGTATTTAGAATTAATGGCTTTGAAATATGTCCCTTGATTAAAGAATTTGAGATCGTCCTTGGATATCCAAATAATCAACAAATGGCGTTACCCACATTGATTTCCAAGACTCGACAGAAGATGCAGATGTTATTTCAAATTCCAAAACCCGAAGTTCTTCGATTGATGAGAGGTGAAAAAATGTACTTGCTCCTTTGATTGACTTTTGTCTCTCTCATTTGGCCCCTACTAAGGCATGGGGACGCATGCTCTGTCTTTGCTTGCTTGGCCAATTCTTGCTTGTTTCTTCTGACGGCGATGAGTATTGGATATTATGGACCAAATGGAAGGAGGCTTGTTGCCGATACCAGTGATTTTAGCCGAGACTTTAGTTGGATTAGACCGATTTAAATCAGGATTGTCAAAGAGACTAACTGGGAGACCATTGCTGCTTCAGGTAATTACCTAAACTGCCCTTTTGAGTTTTCAATTTAGGTTTTCTTTTTTCTTTTATTACTCTAACTTTTGCCTAGTCTGCCCATGTGGGTTTTTGGAACTAGCGAGCTGTCCTAATTTTTGCCTAAGCTGCCCTTGCGGGTTTTCAACTTAGCGGACCTTTTTTTTTAACTTAATTCTTTCTTCACAGATTTGGCTTTAAGAGCGTCTTTGTTTGCTTGATACTCCATCCATGGATTTTGCCAGATACCTGCCACGTCATCATTCTGCTAGGAAGCTACTCCATCCTGCTTCTTCATATGCTGACTGGGTTGACTAGATCCACTCACGCTCTGAAGTCAATATCCATTGGTTGGTACCTTGGTGGAAGATTTCTCTTATCACCATGCAGACATACTTGATGTATGTTCCCCTTGTTGCTCTTCGTCAAGGTACATGCTATGATCCTCGCCGACTTGGGCGTCAGTATGGAGCTGAGCCCTGTGATTCTAACTTTGCTCTTGACTTAGACATGCCTTGCTTGACTGATGCCTACTTGGATCAGCAGAAACAAAGCTGGCCTGTAAGTTACACTTATCGACTACCATAGATTTTACATTTGTCAATTCAGAAAGTGTTTTGTTAGGATGAAAAATAACTAAAGTAATAAAAAATGCTTCTTTTCCATTTATAATTTGTCATCACCTTTTGCAATTATGATTATTTATTTCATCCATATCTGGTCAAATACTTATAATAGTGCACATAGAATAATTTTAACATTAATTCTGTTTTATTAAATTGGCGAATAGCCAAACATAAAGCCAGCATACACAAGATCACTCCTATTGCCAACTAGCCCTTTCGAGTTTTCTAATTGACGATTTTCTCTCATTTAGCCCTAATTGTTGCCTAGCCTGCCCTTTTGGGTTTTTGGGACTAGCGTACTGCTCTAACTTTTGCCTAGGCCACCCTTTTTGGGTTTTCAACCTAGCAAGCTATTTTTTTTTCATACATAAAACTTCTTCAACCTGTCAATATTTACCGGCTCACTAAATTCGTTCCCATCCATGTCTGACAACTTCACCACACCTTTGTTCATGAATTGTTTCATGACATATGGCCCTTCCCAGTTAGGTTTGAACTTCCCTCTCAAATCAGATACATTAGGTTTACATTGCTTCAACACCAAATCCCCAACTCTGAATTTTCTGATTTTAACCCTTCTATTGTAGGCCCGAGCTATCTTCTTTTGATACAGTTGGTGATGATGTAGTGCTTTTAACCTTCTCTCTTCTAGCAGAGCTAACTGTGTGTATTTGCTTGCTACCCATTCTGTTTCAGGCAGTTCAACTTCCAAGACTACTCTTAACGACTTGATCTCAATTTAAATCGGCAATACTGCTTCCATCCCATAAACCAAAGAGAACGGTGTCATTCCAGTAGGTGTTCGCATGCTTGTCCTATATCCCCATAAAGCAAAGGGGAGCATCTCTGACCAATCCCTATAAGTTTTGGTCATCTTGGACAGAATTTGCTTAATTATCTTATTTGTTGCTTCTACTGCACCATTAGCCTTTGGTCTATAAGGAGAGGATCGATGATGATGGATGTGGTACTTGGAGAATAAATCCTTAATTGCTCCTTGAAACTGTACCCCATTGTCTGATATCACACTATGCAGGACCCCATATCTGCTGATGAGGTTCTTTTCAATAAACCTAGCCATTTGGCTTGCACCCAGCTTGTTGAAAGATTCGGCTTCGACCCATTTTGAAAAATAATCTACTGCTACTACAATGAATCGGTGACCATTTGAAGCTGTAGGATGTATCTCTCTTATAATGTCGATACCCCAGGTGGCAAATTGCCAGGGTGAAGACATTGAATGTAGTTCTTCAGGAGGCATGTGATTCAAGTTACCATACATCTGACATTGTTGGCACTTCTTAAGAAACTCAATACAGTCTCTCTCCATGGTCAACCAATAGTAACCTTGTCGAATAACCTTCTTAACTAGGGCCAAACCACTCATGTGCGGACCGCAAATTCCCGTATGTATTTCTGACATGATGCGCACCACTTCATGTTTTCTTAAACATCTTAAATGCACTCCATCAGGCCATCTTCGATATAACTCTCCATGGAAGGTGATGTATTGTAATGAGCACCGCCTTATGGCTCTTCTCTCTTTCTTTGTTGCCCCCAGCGGGTATCCTCTTTCTTCCAAAAATCACCTTATATTATCATACCACGCATCATGATCCGTATCAATTTCCATGATTGTTTCATATTCATAGTAAGGAGTTGATGAGCGGGTCAAAATTAGAGGCTTAAGGAATAGGCTAATAGGGTTTTCCCATACCGAAGCCAATGTGGCTAGGGCATCAGCCATCTGATTTTCTTCCCTTGATAGGTGTATAAACCTACACTCCTTAAAGTTCTTTTTCATCATGGTCAAGTAATGGTGGTATGGTTTCAATTTTTCTTCTTTCAACTCCCATTCTCCATTTACTTGGGATACAACTAGCAATGAATCGCCATAAACTTCCACCTTATCCACCTTCATAATCATTAGGGTTTCTAAACCGAAAATACAAGCTTCGTACTCCACCATATTATTAGTTGCCCTAAATTTCAATTTTTTGGCTAAAGGGATGAGTTCCCCTTCAGGCGATTCTAGTATAACTCCCAAACCTGCTCCTTTCCTATTTACCGCTCCATCAAAATACATTTTCCACCCTTGTACTTCAATTGCTTCTAAATGTTCATCTGGAAATTCCAAGATTACCTCTTCACTTTCTGGTAATGGTTGTTGAGCCAGGAATTCTGCCACCACTCTACCTTTGATTGTTTTCCTGGTTGCATACTCAATATCAAATTCCTCTAATATTATCAACCATCGACCATATTTCACAATTAAAGAGGGTGTCTCCCTTAAGTACTTCATTGGATCCAACCTGAAAATTACTTGCACACTATACGATTGAAAGTAATGTTGAAACTTCTTGGAAGACCAAACCATAGCTATACATGTCTTTTCAATGATACTATACTTAATTTCATAAGGTAGGAGCTTTCTACAGAAATAATAAACGGCATACTCAATCCCCGACTCATCTGCTTGGGCTCGCATGGCTCCTATCGACACTTCTTCTACTGCTAAGTATAGTAATAGAGGTTTGCCGGGTTTAGGTGGTTTCAAAACAGGTGGATTCAACAAATACTCCTTTATTTGATCAAAGGCCTTTTGACATTCTTCATTCCATACAACCGGCTGATTCTTTCTAAGTAATTTGAAGATAGGCTCACAAATTGTTGTGAGCTTTGCTATAAATCTGCTAATGTACTGCAGTTTACCAATGAATCCCCAAACTTCTCTCTCCGTCTTAGGGGTTGGCATATCCCTGATTGCTTTGACTTTTTCAGGATCTATCTCAATACCATTCGGACTAATTACATGCCCCAACAATTTGCCTGAAGTAACACAGAATACACACTTTTTCGGGTTTAGTCTTAGCTTATATTTCAAAGCTCTATCGAAGAATAATTCTAAGTTTTGGAAGTGTTGTTCCCTTGTATCCGATTTGACCATCATATCATCAACATATACTTCAACTTCTTTATGCATCATGTCATGAAATAGTGTGGTGGCCATCCTTTGGTAGGTTGCTCCAGCATTCTTTAAGCTGAACGGCATCACCCTATAACAAAATATACCCCATGTAGTAATGAAAGTAGTTTTGGCTTTATCCTCTTGGGCCATTAACACTTGATTGTATCCAGAAAATCCATCTACAAATGAGTGTAGCACACTAGAGGCTGCACTATCAATGAGAACATCCATATGAGGTAAAGGAAAATCATCCTTAGGGGAAGTCTTGTTCAAATCTCTATAGTCCACGCAGACCCTTATCCCCCCATCTTTCTTTGGCAAGGGTACTATGTTGGCTAACCAATATGGGTATTCTATCACTTCAAGGAACTTCACTTGTATTTGCTTAGTGACCTCTTCTTTAACCAATTCAGCCCACTTAGGTCTTAACCGCCTAAGTTTTTGTTTGACAGGTTTTATGTGAGTGTAAGTAGGAATATGATGCTCGGCTATTTCTCGATCTATTCCAGGCATATCCTCATAAGACCAAGCAAACACTTCTTCATATTTTTTAAATATTTTTTCAAATATCTCTCTCTCTCATCAGGAGTAAGGTCGGATGCTATGCTAATGTTTTTATGACTTTCAATTGTTCCCAAATTTAATGATTGTGTGTTAATAGAATTAATATTAAAGATGCTCATGTAACTGCTATTTGAATGTATGCAACCATCAGGAGAAACATCACACAAGTAAGCAAAATCATACTTTATTACATTCATTTTGGAAAAGAAAACATCATCATCCTCGTACAAAGCAGACAAATTAAATTCAAAATCAAAACCACTGTTCTCAGAATCATAAAACAGGATGTCTTCAAACTTCTCTTCAACCAGGGCAGCAATCTCTTTCGAAGTCTTTTCGGCTTTCAGGGTAGCTTCATTCTTCTCTTTTGGATTGGATTCTTTGTTGGTTGATAGAGTGAGCTCTTTCTTCACTTGCTCCACTAGCTTGGCAACATCTGCAAAAATTTCAAAACCTGGGATTAACTTACCCATGAACATGATTGGCTCAGGCTTTCCTTGGAGTGGTCCCATATCAAGAGCTTTGACAAATATCTCTTCAAGTGGTAGGAAGCTTATCTTCTCACTCTTCTTTGGCCGGACATCGTTGTCTTCATCATATACCAACCCTTTCTTGGAAGTTTGAGTTCTAAAATCTGGTAACTTTTTCAAACCGACCTTACCTTTTCCAAGACCAGCTCCGGGAAGGTAGTTCATGTTCTTCATCATATTCAAGACTTTGGAATCTATTACGTCATCATCAGAAATTGCAGCCACTTGAAAACCATTGAGAGGCCTCTCAACTATTAGAGCGTTAACAATCTCATTATCTTCAGCTCTAATGACCACTGTCTCATTTTCATTGGGGAATTTGATCTTTTGATGAAGGGTGGAAGGAACTCCACCAAGAGGGTGAAACCATGGTCTCCCCAAGAGCAAGGCGAAGGTAACTGGTATGTCTAAAACAACAAACTCAACAATAGATTCAATTGGACCAACCTTGACAGCCGTTTTGAAAGTCCCTTGGGCATGCCTCTTAGTGTTGTCATAAGCACGAATTGTTACCTCGGTCGGGATTAGATCTTTTGTTGACATGGCTAGCTTTGGTAATATCTTAAGAGGACAAACATTTATGGTGGGCCCATCATTAACCATTACACAAGGAGTCCTCTTCCCCTTAACTTCTATTTTGATAAAGAGAGGGCGGATGTGGTCTCTCCCCTCCTCCGGTAAGTCCACATCCAAAAAAGAAACTGCTTCCATATTAACTTCACTCTTTTCTTGGACCTCTTCACATTTCATTACTTCCCCAATTTTTATGTAGTTGATCAACTCCTCCGGTGTTGTGAAGGTAGAAATTGGCATGCTAGCTAAGGCTTTGGCCATAGTTTCTCGATGCTTTTTAGAAGTAGCTAATAAGTCCCAAATGCTAACACTTGCTTGGGTTCTTCTCAATTGCTTGAGCACAGCATCGTCTTCTTCTACTTCACCTTCCTTTCCCTTATTAGTTTCTACCTCCATAGGTGGTGGCCTTGCATAAGGCTTACCAGATCTAGTGTTCATCACCTCATCTTCTTCGGGCTCGGACCAAGTCCACTCCTTCTTCTTGGATATAATATCATCAACACTATCATTTGAATCCCAAAAACCATTGACAACACAAATTGCTACTTCTCCACCCATCATAGCTTATTCAATTTTGACAAATGCCTCTTCTTCTTTGGTTGCTTTTTCATCCACATCTTGAAAAGAAGACATGACAAAGTCCTCATGCAAACCTCCTCCAATCATGAAGGTTGCTGGTGGTGGTACCCTATTGAATTTTGGTAATGGGTTGTCTTTGGTGTTTGGTTTGTTGGGCTCGGGTAGTTTCCCATTATCAATTAGATTTTAGATTTCATGTCTCAACCTTACACATCTATCCGTGTCATGCCCTTGCATTTGGTGAAACTGACAAAATGCTTTGGTGTCAAAATTAGGTGGGAGAGGGTTAGGCAAAGGACGAGGATTTAGGGGTTGTAGCAGTCCCTTTCTTTGAAGCTTATTGAGAACCCAAGACATCGGTTTTCCCAATTCTGAACATTGTCTCCTCGTTCCTTGGTTAGTAGCATTAACACCGACGGCCTTTTGCATGCTTTGGCTACTAGATTGATAACTCCCTTTCTCGTTCCTTTTTGTTGTAAAATGGCTTTTCTCCCTTTCCCATTCTTCAATTTGCAAACCAGCTTGGAGAAGGTCTTTGAAATCATGAATGAGGGTATGAGACATCCTCTCATGAAGATTAGGCAACATCCCTCTCACAATCATCCTTATTTGATCGGATTCATCGGGCCTCTTCTTGAGTAAAGCGGCCTTGTTTCTCCATCGCTTCATATAGTCCACAAAATTCTCATTTGGTCTTTGCCTTATGGACTCCAGTTCCATTAAAGTAACTTCTAACTCAACATTATATCCATATTGTTGGATGAAGGCTTTGTAAAGTAGATCCCAACTCTTTTGTGTTCCATCATCCAAGGTATTGAACCAGTTTTGGACAACAGGGTCCAATGAGAGCATAAAGTACCTTAGGGTTTGAGCCTTAGTAGCTTGGGCAGACTGCATGGCAGTGATGTACTGCTTCACATGGAGATGAGGATTTTCGGTGCCATTGTACTTTGCAAAAGATGGCATCTTGAATTTATAAGGGACCTCTTCATCTAGCTCAAATAGTTTATCGATCTCGGACATCTCTTTGGTTTTCAGTTTCTTCTTAAATTTTTTTTCTAAATCCGCAATCATCTTTTCAACATTGGATGTCTTTATCTTTTCAATAGTTGCTTTCTCACCAACCTTTGGTTCTTTCTTCTTCTCTTGAACATCTTGGTAGTATTGAGCCCAATCATCATTATCATCAATGATCACCTTTTCATCATCAAAATCTACTTCACTAACTTTTGTCTTACCTTTGTCCTTGGGTTTCTTAGTGCAAGCAGATGCCTCGGCATGGTTCTCTAAGATTGCACTCAACTGGTTCTTCATGGTCTCAGCTAGGGCCTCTTTAATTTCTTCCATCTTGGGATTGAGGGCCTCATCCACCATCCTTTGAATTTGTTCGAGCTCTATTGTTTTAGGTGAGCAAGTGATTAAATCGTTGCTAGATACTTCATCTCCGGCATAGGTCGGATTGTTGTAAGCTTTAAAACTATCATAATCCAGGCCTGTGAGCCAGAGAGGATCAATGAGATGCAAATGTATGCATGTATCCATGTATACACAAACAATCAACAAATAAGGATAAATAGGACGTTCCTTCCAACCTTGTAACATCCACACACGAATGGAGAGTCCCTTTTCCTAGGTATATGGTTAATAAAATACCAACATGGGGTATCTTGCTTTCGAATAATTCCCTCGGACATTTCAACCAATAGTTATATTTTTGAAAATGGAAATCAATCCATGATAATTCCTATTAATTAGGTTTTAATCCATTCAACCAACTATAGTAGCTTTTATGCTATATTGGATTAAAACGAAATTAAGAGGTTTATTATAGATAGATTTCTCACTTGAAAAAAAAAGGTAACTAATGGTTCATGCCAAAAACAAGCTCATGGTTAATTTATTCTTAGTGTAAACTAGGCCCATAATTGATTTTTGGTATTTCATAATTGACCTAAATATTTTTGCAAGCTCTTTGTAAGAAAAGGTTGGGTGAAAATAGTTTTGTTTCTAAGCCCATTGTAAAATATTTTAGAAAAATGGATTTTGGGCTTAGTATTTGGGCCATGGGCCAAATAATTTTTTATTTGATTTTAGAAAAGTCTTATGTCCAAAGACCAACTTGAAAAAAAAAATTGAAAATAGCTTTGGTCTTTTGGACTTTAAAGAAAAGTTTATTTTAAGCTTACAATATACTTAGGTCATATTAGAAAAAGAACAAACCAAATAAGCCATAATTTAGACTAAGATAAACTAACTATAGTCAAACAACATGCATTTGGGGTAAAACCTAAGGAAAGTAACCAGGCCAATTACATGAGCTTTAGTCTTTGGGTTAAAAGGCTTAGGTTCCTATAGCAAGTATATACCAAATGGTACGAGGCTATGAGTGGTTATGCCATGCTCGATCTCCATACCTTGAGTGAAAGTATGGTATCCCTTACATAATACAACACGGGTAACACGGGCATCCTAACTCACGCACACAATGCAATCTAATATGATGTAATAGATAATATCATTATAAGAAAGAATAGAATAATATAAAGACCAACGGAATCAACTTCCATTTATTTGCAAAACCCTAAACATATGAAATAAAGAACCCAAAATGGAAACAGTAGCCATAATTTAGATTTTTATTTTCCTTATTCAATTCTATATTTGATTATGCTTTGATTTATTTTATATGCTTTAATTTATTTAAGTTCAATGCTTGGTTTATTTAATTTATCATGGATGGATGTTTACTTTCTATTGATATTTAATACCTTTGATGAATGATTTATTTACGATGAATGGTTATTTACTTTTATCGATTTATTTAGATTTCCAAATGTTGTAAGAGGTATGTTTCCACTTTGTGGGTACCTCATTAGTTAAATATCATGTAATTTAAATTGCTTTTCTATTTTAGAACCAATGTAAAGGACATGTTTCTACCTTTCGGTGGGTGTCCTATTTAGGCATGAGATGTAAGGACATGTTTCCATCCTTGGATGGGTGTCCATTTATTTGTTTTGTTTGTACATTGTATTGATTTTAATATAATGATGCTTTCTTTTAATTATTGTGTGTAATATGGATAATGTTGTTATACTTAAGAATTTTATAATATTAAGACCTGTAAAGGAGGCCGGTTCCAATGAACCGGGCGTTGTGGGGGGTGTTGGGCCATTTCTCACCTTCCCCACACGTACCCAACTTTCCGAACCCATTAGGGGATTGGGGATTCCTTAGGAATCGAGTCATCCACCCCTTTCTTTTTTTTCAGGCCCGTCCGGGTGGCGACTCCATTTTCTCCGGACCTAGTTCCGTGTTCTCTAAGGCCCCGAGCCTAAACAGTGCCGAAAGTTGCAAGAACCATTCCACTGGGAGTGGGGGCAAAAATCCCCGCTCACAAATACATTACTCAATTGCAGTGAGATATTACCATAATTCACAACATGCATATCATAATATATAACTCATTCATCATCAATATATCAATTAACTTAACACAATTTTCAACTATATGTGTTAAGTCCCTATGAGCGGGGATTTTTGCCCCCACTCCCGGTGGAATGGTTCTTACGACTTCGACACTGTTTAGGCTAAGGGCCTTAGAGAACACATACCTAAGTCCGGAGAAAATGGAGTCGCCACTTGGACGGGCCAAGAAAAAGAAAGGGATGGATGACTTGATTCCTAAGGAATCCCCAACCCCCTAATGAGTTCGGAAAGTTGGGTACGTGTGGGGAAGGTGAGAAATGGCCCAGCACACCCACAACGCCCAGTTCATTGGAACTGGCCTCCTTTCAGGTCTCAATATTATAAAATTCTTAAATATAATAGTATTGTCCATATTACACACAATAATTAAAATAAAGCATCGATATATTAAAAATCAAAACAATGTCCAAGCACAACAAATAAATGGACACCCATCCGAAGATGGAAACTTGCCCTTACATAATCCATGCCCAAATAGGACACCCACCGAAAGGTAGAAACATGTCCTTTACATTGGTTCTTAAATAGAAAAGCAATTTAAATTACATGATATTTAATTAATGAGGTACCCACCAAGTGGAAACATACCTCTTACAACATTTGGAAATCTAAATAAATCGATAAAAGTAAATAACCATTCATCATAAATAAATCATTCATCAAAGATATTAAACATCAATAGAACGTAAACATCCATCCATGATAAACTAAATAAACCAAGCATTGAACTTAAATAAATCAACAAAGCATTGAAAATAAATTAAAGCATATAATAGATTACATAATCAAATAAAAAATTAAATAAAGCAAGTAAAGATTCA
The DNA here is from genome assembly GCA_947685225.1 of Garcia nutans. Classification (NCBI taxonomy): domain Eukaryota; kingdom Viridiplantae; phylum Streptophyta; class Magnoliopsida; order Malpighiales; family Euphorbiaceae; genus Garcia; species Garcia nutans. Next base: position 22,728,211 of record CANTUV010000005.1, read on the forward strand.
AATTAAGGCTACTGTTTCTATTTAAGATTCTTTATTCAATATGTTTAGGGTTTTGGAATTTGTGGCTTAGGGTTTGTAATTCTAGCTATTGTAAACTTTAAGGGAATTAAAATGGATTAAGGTTTTAGGATTTAAGGGATTGATAAGGTTCTTTAATCAACCAAATTAGTGTTTGAGGAGTGAAATCATGAAATTAGGGTTTGGACACTTTAAAACATTTAGATTCATGATTTACAGTTACTGGATAATTATTTTGTATTTACCATATTGAATTTTAATATTTAAATTTGTAAGGTTGTAAGAATTTAAAGATTATGATATAGAAAAATTAGAGTTTAAGGTTTTAAGGGAATTAGGGTTTAAGAAAACTAGGGTTTAAGGTTAGCCTGTTTAGGGTTTACTGTTTAGGGTTTTAAAGTTGAATCAGGGTTTTTAGTGTTTCGAAGAATGGATTTAATTTTATAATTTGGAAAAACAATTTATAGTTTTATGATGCTTTATGAAAATAAACAAACGATTTAAGGTTTATAGAAACAAAAAAGATATTTTTTAGGGCTTTTGGAAAGAAACATATTCAATTTAGGGTTTTTGGACAGAAACAGATTCAATTTAGAGTTTTGAAAAATTGGAAAGCAAATTAGGGTTTTGGTAAATTTTGAAACGATTTAAGGTTTTTAAAAGATAGAAAGTAGATTAGGGTTTTAAGATTTTAAAGAAACAGAAACAACAATTTTTAATCTTGAGTGATGAAGCTACTGTAAAGAAAAATAAAGAAATTCATACCTTCGTTTGTTGGTTCCACCAAAAATTGTTTCTTGGATGAACAAGAACAAAGGCAAGATGGTTTCCTTTGATGGATTGAATTTGCTTGTTTTCTTTTCTCAAAAAGTCTGATTGATTCAAAGTTTTTCAATTCAATCGATTGTCCCTTTTTCTCTTGAATTTCGATCCCAGATTTCACCTCTCCTTTCTGTGTTGTTTTAGTCCTTATTTATAGAATTTTTTTATGATTAATTTTAGTTATTCATGGAATCTAACATTAATTAAGAAAGGAAACCAAAACCTAATTGTATTTGGTTTCGGAAAAATTTGCGTCGGAAAAATTTCGTTGGCGAAAAAAAACTGTCACGAAAAAATTGTACTGGCAAAAAAAATTGTTGCGGAAAAATTGTGCTGGCAAAAAAGCTGCCGCAGGGGTAGCGAGCTGGGGCGGGCGAAATTGCCTACGGGCCATTTCGCCACAACCCTATTCGGCGATGAAATTTTTTGTCGCCGATTTTTATTTTTATTTTTACTTATTTGTTTTTTTATTTTTTATTTTTTATTAATTATTTTTTATTTTTTATTAATTATAAAAATTAAATACTAAAGCAAATATTATTTACTTAAGATAGCAAAAATTGTTTTGGACTAATTAAAACATATTGCACAACACAATTATTTTGGACTAATTAAAATATATTAGACCGGACTTGGTCAAAAATTTAAGGGTCTACAGTTTGCCCCTTGCTTGAATGATCTGAGACTTTAGTGAAAAAGAGTGAAAAGCAATAAGACTTAATTTTTGATGAGATGGTTATTTGAATTTGTTTTGGGTACTTGGACCCGAGACTAGATTGAATTTGGGTACTTGGACCCGGGATTGGGTACTTAGACCCTAGATTGGGTATTTGGACCCGAGATTGGGTACTTGGACCCGAGATTAAATTTGATTTGGGTACTTGGACCCAAACTTGAATTGGATTTGGGTACTTGGACCCGAGATTGGGTGCTTGGACCCGAGATTGAATTTGATTTGGGTACTTGGACCCGAGATTGGGTACTTAGACCCTAGACTGAATTTGATTTGGGTACTTGGACCCGAGCTTGAATTGGATTTGGGTACTTAGACCCGAGATTGAATTGAATTTGGGTGTTTGGACCCGAGACTAGATTGAATTTGGGTACTTTGACCCAAGACTAGATTGAATTTGGGTACTTGGACCTGGGATTGAATTTTATTTGGGTACTTGGACTCGAGATTGGGTACTTGGACCCGAGACTGATTTGATTTGGGTGCTTAGACCTGAGACTGAGTTTGACTAACCTTTTATTAGTTGAGAAGTTTGACTGCTCCGACTGTTCTATGCATTGTGGTTTTTCACCCTCAAAACGGATCTTCACCTTTGAAAATGGATCTTCCTTCTTTGAGATCGGGTCTTCACTCTTGAAATTGGATCTTTATCCTTTAAATTAGGTCTTTTTCCTGGCTTCAGCTCTTTTAGCTGGACTGATCTTTTGTCTTTTGTATCTTTATTCTTTTGAGAATTCTAATTTTCTTCTTTTTTCGTTCTTTCTTTTCTCTTTTGCAAAACATTCAGCCCTTTTTAGCTAGTCTTCATATCCTATCCTTGCCTCCCTGCGTGGCAAAATATTTGGAAGTTACGTAAAAAAAATGTTTGGCATATAAACACAAAAATTAAAAAGGAGAAACTTTGCCCCCTGTGTAGGCTCAAACCCATGATTTTTCTATGCAAGCTTTGATTGATGTTTTTGTTGTCTAGTTCTTCGCACAAGCACGCATTTCTTCTCTTTGTAAAATTACTGGATCTTTCTCAAGCAATGGGCTTTCCATGTCCCCCTGATTTGATATCTTCTTTGGATTTTTTACTTCATAGGGTGTTTGTTGTTCACTTTGATAAAGAATAGACAATACAAGACAAGAAAGTGCAATGTGATATGCTCATGTATGCATGATATGCATGATAATACTCACAGCAGTTTCATTGACTCACAGACCGAGGAGATCAGCAGAAGTATTCTCATTGACTCCTTTTCGACGCTCGTTCAAGTCTTGCATTGGAATGATAGAAAGCTTTGCATTTATGGCTTTTATCTTTAAGATGTTGAAAATATGAATAATGAAGACCCCAAGCAGTAGAGTCAGGAATTCAACTATTTCAAACTATGTCTCAGTATGTCAATTCATAGCTTCTTCATGACCTTACCAATAATCATTTCCTTTGCCCAATGTGTTCTTCAAGGTTTGATAGTTCAACATACACCCCTTAACTTGAAGGCTTTGTATGACAAAACACTTTTTTGTTTTTGAATTTTCATTTTGAAATCAAATGCTGGCTTTGCCAAATTAATGTTAATGTACCTCAGGACTTGATTTTTCCAAATCAACATATCTATAACATGACAACCCTAGTTACCGTACTAAACTTGGGAATTATTTCTATTTAAGCAAGAATTGTTGCACTTCAGATAGGCACATACACATTACTTGGCCAAAGGTCTCATTGAGTTCAAATATTGTCTATCACATATGCATGCTTATTCAAACTATCTCCACTAATAGACTCTACCTACCAAGAGAGATCAACAGGTCTTTGATAGGCTTGAAATGGGGTCTATAAGGGACACAGGTTTAAGTGAAGGCCATTTTGAGATTGGAGCTGGTGTGACACAATGGACAAACCCTCACACTACAAATTTCTTGTTGGAACTTTAGGCAGTTGGGAGCAATCTTTCTAGACTCCAAATTCCTTCTATTTTCTTGGCATTAATCTGGATCTTGATTAGGACAGTTTTTGCCCTTGCAAAAAGTTTGGCACCCAAATTTGTTTCTTTTCTTCTTCTCCCTTTTCTTTCTTTTTATTTTTCTTACTCTTCCCTTCCTTTGGGCATTTTATCATTTCGTCCTTCTTCCTTGTAAGACTGTCAAATACAGAACTTTCAAGAACTGGATGGTCTTCCTCCTTTTTTCTCCAATTTTGATTGAATCTTTGGTTGGGTTGGACCAATTCAAGTCAAAATGTCTTTATTAACCAAATGGAAGCCTTTTGCTGCATTAGGTAAAAGAGAACTCAGTTGGCTTTCTGAACCGCCTTTTTAGGTTTTATCTTTTTATCTTTTTTTTTTCTTTTGTATCCTTTTTCTTTTGTATCCTTTTTCTTTTTTTCTTTTTCTTTTCTTCTTTTTTTCTCTTTTTTTTTTATTTTTTTGTTTGGTTCTAGCTCTAAAAGAGTTATCTTGTTTGTACTAACTTGGGCTTCCAACAATAGATGAGTGGAGTAACATAAATCTTCTTTAATAGGGATAAATTATTTATTACTCTGATGTTGTCTTGATATATTGGAAATACTAAGAAAACTTCAACTACCCTTATGATATTGAGAACTTCAACCACTCTTATGGTCTTGAGAACTTCAACTATCTCCATGGTATTCATTTCTTTCGTTGATCTTCTTCCCTCTTCATCTTAGTGATCATAAGACATGTAAAAAGTATCACAATAGCTCAGGGTAGGTCATTGGGGTTTTTTAGCCAATGAAAAGAAAGCTAAAATTTTATGAAGACTCAAAGGGACAACTAGGGATTGATATTTAATAGGGTGGATACTAGTTGTTGGCTAACCAAACAATGCCTAGATCATCTCTCCCTTAAATAAGCATAGTTCAATTAAGCCTCGAAATTTTGTCAAAAGCATGTTCTAAAACTGACTAGGACCTAGACAAAGGTAATTATGCAGGAGCCCTCTCTAAGTAAGCATACACAACTCAATGCTATAAGGCAATTCCCTCATCTAGTAAAGTCACTCAAGTCATGATGCATAAATATATTAATTCATGAATCATCAAGCTAGATTCCTCATCGGTTGAGCACTAAAATTAACAAAGACCAACAAAAATTCTGATGAAAGTAATTTATTGAAACAAATTTAAATTTGAAAAACACGATAGTTCCAATTAAATATTAATGAAAGTAAAATTGAAAAGCAACATTCAAGCTAAGGAAAGTTTGTTGAGTTTAAGCTTCTTTTCCTTTCATATATTCAATATCCCCATCTCGAAAGGATGATAAAATAAAATCCTCTTCTAATCCTTTTTCTACCATGAAGGTTGCCGGTGGTGGTACCCTGTTGAACCTTGGAAATGGATTACCTTTGGTATTGGGCTTATCCGGCTCAGGAAACTTGCCATTACCAATTAAATTCTGGATCGCATGCCTCAACTTCATACAATTGTCCGTTTTATGTCCAAGCCTTTGATGGAATTGGCAAAATGCATTAGTATCAAATTTAGGTGGAAGAGGATTAGGCAAAGACGAGGAGTCAAGGGTTGTAACAATCCCCTCTTTTGTAGCTTATTGAGAACCCAAGATAGTGGCTTCCCCAATTCTAAAAATTGTCTTTTATTTCCTTGACTAGTGGCATTAACATCAACTTCTTTTTGTGTACTTTGATAGCTCGACTGGTAGTTCCCTTTCTCATTCCTTCTTATTGAAAAGTGATTCTTCTCCCTTTCCCACTCTTCAATTTGTAGGCCAGCTTGGAGAAGATCTTTGAAATCCCTTATAAGGGTGTGAGAAATCCTTTCACGGAGATTGGGCAGGACGCCTCTCACGATCATCCTTATTTGATCAGATTTATCGGGCTTTTTCTTGAGTAAAGCAGCCTTATTCCTCCATCTTTTCACATAGTCCACAAAATTCTCATTTGGCCTTTGTTTAATGGACTCAACTTCCATTAAGGTAACTTCCAACTCGACATTATACCCTGAATGAAGGCCTTGTATAGCAAATCCCAACTCTTTTGTGTTTCATCATCTAAGGTATTGAACCAATTTTGGATAATAGGGTCCAATGAAAGCATAAAGTACCTTAGAGTTTGAGCCTTAGTAGCTCAGGCAAACTGCATAGCAGTGATATACTACTTCACATGGAGATGAGGATTTTCGGTTCCATCAAACTTCGTGAAAGATGGCATCTTGAACTTGTACGGGACTTCTTCATCTAGCTCAAATAATTTGTCAACTTCGGACATTTCTTCGGTTTTCAGTTTCTTCTCAAATTTCTTTTCTAAATCAGCAATCATCTTCTCAACATCAAATGTTTCGGTCTTTTCAATAGTTGTCTTCTCAACAACCTTCGGCTCCTTTTTGTCTTGAGGATCTTGGTAGTATTGAGCCCAATCATCATCATCAATGATCACCTTATTATCATCAAAAGCTACTTCACCAATTTTAGCCTTCCCATTGTCCTTTGGCTTCTTGGAGCTAGCAGATGCTTCGGCATTATTTCCTAAAATTGCAACTAGTTGGTTTTTCATGGTCTCAGCTAGGGCCTCTTTTATTTCTTCCATTTTGGCATTGAGGGCTTCATCCACCATTCTTTGAATTTTTTAGGGCTCCATTGCTTTTGGTGAGCAAGTGATTGAGTCATTGCTAGATACTTTGTCTCCGGCGTAGGTTGGATTGTCGTAAGCTTTTGAACTGTCGTAATCCAGGGCTGTGAGCCAGAGATGATTAATGATATGAGATGCAAATGTATGTATGTATGCATGTATTCAATTAACAAACAAGGACAAATAGGAGGTTCCTTATAACATCCACTCACGAATGGCGAGTCTCTTTTCCTAGGTATATATGGTTAACAAAATACCAACATGGGGTACCTTATTTTTGAATATTTCCCTCGGACGTTTCAACCAATAGTTATATTTTCAAAAATGGAAATCAATTCATGATAATTCTCATTAATTAGGTTTTAATCCATTTAACCAACTATAGTAGCTTTTATGCTATATTGGATTAAAACTAAATTAAGAGGTTTATTATAAATAGATTTCTCACTCGAAAAAAAGTAACTAATGATTCATGCCAAAAACAAGCCCATGATTAATTACTTTTAGTATAAACTAGGCTCACAATTGATTTTTGGTATTTCGTAATTGACCTAAATATTTTGCAAGCTCTTTGTAAGAAAAGGTTGGATAAAAAGAATTTTATTTCTAAGCCCATTGTAAAAAGATTTTAGAAAAAATGGATCTTGGGCTTAGTATTTGGGCCATGAACAAAAGAGTTTTTGTCACATCCCAAAGTTTAGATAGTCGAGTATTAGGCAAGAAGGACATAAATAAGTGGTCAAATAGAGGCTTGAGATAGTCAAAAACAAAATCGGTGTGCAAAGGAGGCCCGTGAAGTCGACGGGACCTAAAGGTAATTTTTCGAAAAGCCGAGGACCTAAGAGTAATTTTCCGAAAAGTTGTGTCGGTTCTTAATAGTGACCCTAACGGATGCCATAAATGTGTTCTCGGGATTAATCGGGTAGTAACGGTGGTGCACGATTTTTCCTGAAAACGCACGGTTTGTAAGTTACGGGCGATTTTCCGATAAGGACATTTTGGACATTTCCACTGGAGGGGCGATTTTGTAATTAAATATAACTTTGGGGGCAAAATTTAAAAGAACAAAAAGCCACTTTCAAGTGGCCAAATCCTAGCCATTAAATCCAAATGTGTTGGACAAATCATGGCCATTGAAAATAAACCAAATCCTAGCCATTAAATCCAAATGTGTTGGACAAATCATGGCCATTGAAAATAAACCAAATCCTAGCCATTAAATCTAAATGTGTTGGACAAATCATGGCCATTGAAAATAAAACAAATCATAGCCATTAAATTAAAATGGGTTGGACAAATCATGGACATTGAAAATAAATAAATTAATTAAATGGAAATTAAATTATAAACAACTAATTATGGTCTTCCAAACACAAGTAAGGATCAAAAAGACACCACCATCACCACTTTTCTTCTTCTTTAAGTCGTGCTCCCCTTCCCTTCCATTTTCAAGGAGACAAGTTTCAAGTCTAAGCCATTTCTCAAGTTAAATTCAATAGGAAATAAGGTAAGATACCATCCTAAGTCTTATTCTTTCATTAGAATTAGGTATTAGGCTATGTTTAGGAAGATTTGATATTATGTTCATGTTGGGAAAGAATTAGTAAGTTGATGATTATGGTGAAAAATGATAAACTACTTAAAGGAAATGATGAAAATGGTGATTATTAGTAAGAATAAGTAAAGGATTGTTAGAAAATCATAAGGTAGCATCATGCTCATATCTAGGGTTTGTTCTTACATATGTGACATATTAAATTCATAGGAAATCAAGGAGATTAGAGAGGAAAGGAAGTGAAATAGATAAGAAGAGCAAGGAAAAGCAAGGTTTGGTACTTTAACCATGGAACTCCTTTTGAAATTTTTCTGTTTTACAATTAGTAAAATGCTGTGACTTGTATGATTTTTAATTAAATATAAAAAAATTATCTTGAGTTGAATTTTGGATATGTTGTTTTTTAATAAGTATAGTATTTGAGAAAAATAATTTGGAACCACGTTGATTGAATTTAATTTACGGAATTCATAAACATTCAGAACTGCTGCCAGGATGCAGGACAACTGGAGCAGTCTGGTTGGGTGAACTATTTGACCAAGATTTTGTGTCCAGTTTGATCTGAAATTTTAAAGGAATGATTTTAACATGTAAAAATAAATTCTGTAAAAATTTTAGAGTTTTTAGCCAAGTGGATTATTTTATACAAATTTTCTAAAACAAGGATCAAGTTGGGTCAAGAACCAGAATTTACTATTCATATGGTCATTTTGCTAATATTCATTTGGTCATTTTTCAAAAGTAATCCAATTGATTCCTTATGCATATAAATGAGCATAATATGTTATTAAAATGACAAAATATGATATTTCACATTGAAATAATATAAGAAACATAAGTCGATAATTGTATAATGCATATTCGATTAAGAAATGGCATGAGAATTTTGGCTCCACTGGGTATCTGGGACAGTACTGAGTACGGTAAGGGTATGATATATCATACTATATGCAGTGCTGCTTTAATATAGGACTTTGGTCCGAGTTATATAGGGTGACGACCCGAGCTATATAGGACTTCGGTCCGAGTTATATAGGGTGACGACCCGAGCTATATAGGACTTCGGTCCGAGTTATATAGGGCGATCTCCCGAGTTATATAGGACTCCGGTCCGAGGGCTTCGGCCACAGATTATATATACAGTTGTTTCAGTTAGTTCCTTACCATACGTTAGTCTACCAAATTACCTTGTGGAGCGAATTGATAAAATGATAATAACTGAATATATGACATGTATGGATTGTTTTTACTGTGATATTATTTTTCAATACGGCTCATTGATTTTTAAAGTGCATTATACTTTTATAATTATTTTCCGTAATTAGTTAAAGTACCCACTAAGCAATGCTTAGCGAGTTTAGTTTCTTCTAAACTCGTAGGTTATTAGCAAGGAGCCAGTAGCGAGCAGAAGAGTTCTGCGATTTGCGGGTCATCAACAAATTTAGGTGGTGCTCTTCATTTTGTATTTTGGTATTAGAAACTGGCATGTACTTATTTGAACAATACAAAGAGATAACTTGATGTAGCATGTAAATCTAGTAATGTATAATAACTGTATGGTTTTGAATTGAGTTGGGTTGTGAATATAGAAGTGTGAATTCTTCTTGCAGGATTGTAGTTGAGGTTATAAGGGTGGATTATTGGGAGTGTACTTAAGTTGAATTGTGAAACAAAATATTTTTCAAAAATAAGAAAAAATCAGTTTTGGCGACACTTGGGACCTCCATTTTTAGGGGAGGTTATGGCAAAATTTTTTTAAATCTGCACTTAAAATTTGCTAAGTAAAATATTAAGACACAACTACCAGGAGATAATAGTCCATCTTGGTCTATAAACGTAGGCTAAGATGGGGTGTTACAGTTTTATATATAAAGACCATCTTAAAAAGTTTGAAAATAGCTTTGGTCTTTTGGATTTTAAAGAAAAATTTATTTTGAGCTTACAATGTACTTAGGTCATATTAGAAAAAGAACAAACAAAATAAGCCATGATTTAAGCCAAGACAAATTAATCATAGTCAAACAACATTCATTTGGGGTAAAACCTAAGGAAAGTAACTAGGCCAATTACATGAGCTTTAGTCTTTGGGTTAAAAGGCTTTAGTATGGTATCCCTTACATAACACAACACGGGTAACACGGGCTTCCTAACTCACGCACACGATGCAATCTAATATGATGCAATGGATAATATCATTATAAGAAAGAATAGAATAATAAAAAGACCAATAGAATCAACTTCTCTTATCCCCAGTGGAGTCGCCACTGTGAGCGGGGATTTTCTCCCCCACTCCCGGTGGAATGGTTCTTGCAACTTCGGCACTGTTTAGGCTCGGGGCCTTAGAGAACACAGACCTAAGTCCGGAGAAAATGGAGTCGCCACCCGGATGGGCCGGGAAAAAGAAAGGGGTGGATGACTCGATTCCTAAGGAATCCCTAGCCCCCTAATGGGTTTGGAAAGTTGGGTACGTGTGGGAAAGGTGAGAAATGGCCCAACACTCCCACAATGCCCAGTTCATTGGAACAGGCCTCCTTTACAGGTCTCAATATTATAAAATTCTTAAATATAGCAGTATTGTCCATATTACACACAATAATTAAAATAAAGCATCGATATATTAAAAATCAAAACAATGTCCAAGCAAAACAAATAAATGGACACCCATCCGAAGATGGAAACATGCCCTTACATAATCCATGCCCAAATAGGACACCCACTGAAAGGTAGAAACATGTCCTTTACATTGGTTCTAAAATAGAAAAGCAATTTAAATTACATGATATTTAATTAATGAGGTACCCACCAAGTGGAAACATACCTCTTACAACATTTGAAAATCTAAATAAATCAATAAAAGTAAATAATCATTCATCATAATAAATCATTCATCAAAGATATTAAACATCAATAGAACGTAAACATCCATCCATGATAAACTAAATAAACCAAGCATTGAACTTAAAAAAATCAACAAAGCATTGAAAATAAATTAAAGCATATAATAGACTACATAATCAAATATAAAATTAAATAAAGCAAGTAAAGATCCAAATTAAAGCTACTATTTCTATTTAAGATTCTTTATTCAATATGTTTAGGGATTTGGAATTTGTGGGTTAGGGTTTGTAATTCTTAGCTACTATAAACTTTAAGGGAATTAAAATGGATTAAGGTTTTAGGATTTAAGGGATTGATAAGGTTCTTTAATCAACCAAATTAGTGTTTGAGGAGTGAAATCATGAAATTAGGGTTTGGACACTTTAAAACATTTAGATTCATTATTAATAGTTACTGGATCATTATTTTGTATTTACCATATTGAATTTTCATATTTAAATTTGTAAGGTTTTAAGATTTTGAAGATTAGGAAATAGAAAAATTAGAGTTTAAGGTTTTAAAGGAATTAGGGTTTAAGGTTAGCTAGGTTAGGGTTTACTGTTTTGGGTTTTGAAGTTGAATTAGGGTTTTTAGTGTTTTGGAGAATGGATTTGATTTTAGAATTTGGAAAAACAATTTATAGTTTTATGATGCTTTATGAAAATAAACAAACGATTTAAGTTTTACAGAAACAAAAAAGATATTTTTTAGGGCTTTTGGAAAGAAACAGATTCAATTTAGAGTTTTGAAAAATTGGAAAGCAAATTAGGGTTTTGGTAAATTTTGAAACAATTTAAGGTTTTGAAAAGCTAGAAAGTAGATTAGGGTTTTAAGATTTTGATGAAATAGAAACAAAAATTTTTAATCTTGAGTATTGAAGCTACTGTAAAGAAAAATAAAGAAATTCATGCCTTTGTTTGTTGGTTCCACCAAAAATTGTTTCCTGGATGAACAAGAACAAAGGCAAGATGGTTGCCTTTGATGGATTGAATCTGCTTGTTTGCTTTTCTCAAAAAGTCCGATTGATTCAAAGTTTTTCAATTCACTTGATTGTCCCTTTTTCTCCTGAATTTTGATCCCAGATTTCACCTCCCCTTTCTGTGTTGTTTTAGTCCTTATTTATAGAAGATTTTTATGATTAATTTTAGTTATTCACGGAATCTAACATTAATTAAGAAAAGGAAACTGAAACCTAATTGTATTTGGTTTCAGAAAAATTTGCGTCGAAAAAATTTCGCTGATAAAAAACTGAAATGGAAAAATTGTGCTGGCGAAAAAAAACTGCTGTGGAAAAATTGCACTGCGAAATGGGCAAAATTAACTGCGGGCCATTTCGCCGCAACCTTTCATCGCCGATTTTCCATCGCCGATTTTTATTTTTATTTTTATTTATTTGTTTATTATTATTATTATTTATTTTTTATTAATTATAAAAATTAAATAATAAAGCAAATATTATTTACTTAAGATAACAAAAATTGTTTTGGACTAATTAAAACATATTTGACAACACAAAATTATTTTGGACTAATTAAAATATATTGGACCGGACTGGGTCAAAAATTAAGGGTCTACAGTCCCAATGTCATGTAAATGTATGCAATCATTCAAAGCTTGTACTTACTTCTAAAAGCAACAACACCACTCTATCAACCTCCTCTTCCAAAAATCCTTCAACACTTGAATTGGGGCAATTCAAATCTCTTCAAAACCTAATCCAAAGGTGATTGCACATACTCACTTAGTGATACACATAAGAAAATAAGAATAAGAACTATCTAGGGCAAACTCTGCACTTGACACGCTCAACAACACGGGCGTGTCTCTGACCGTGCCCTAAACCCACAACACGGAAGCTTTGACACGCTCAGTGACATGGGCATGTCACTGCACGTGTCAATCTTCCTCCAACATAGATGCTGTGACACGCTCAGTGACATGGGTGTATCACTGGACTTGTCAATCAACTACAACACAGAAGCTGTGACACGCTCAGTGACATGGGCGTGTCACTGGACGTGTCACTAACCTAGAAAATAGAATTAATGACACGCCCAAAGACATGGCAGTGCTCCTTGGCGTGTCAGGCCAAAAACCCTGAAATTGACACCAAAGTGCCACATCCAACAAACCTCTTTCTATACCCTTATCAGCACCACACAAACTCAACCAAATCCATCAACATACCATATAGTACTTGAGTAACCACTAAAACAACTCATTCACAAACATCAAAACACAATCACAACCCTTGTCTCTTTCACCAAACTTGATCCTTTTTCTTCAATCCAACCCCAAACAACAAAGTTAACAAAACAAAACACAAAAGTGAAGAAAATCCTTAAAACTCCAACTTCATCTCTTGAAATCCTTCAAATCCTTGAGTTTGGAAGCAACAAAATCTCTCCCTCTTGAAGATGGTGGTGATGGCCGACCAAAGAAGAAAGAAGAAGAAGCAAAGTCAAACCACACTCTTTTAACCAAACACTTTCCCCAAATCACTATCCACCAAGCAATTTAACAATATAATATTAAACCCACTTATGTCATCTTCAACTATCTTTAATTAAATCTATTTAATTAATCAAAATATCTCTTGGCCAAATAAGCTATAGACTTGTATATATATTGTATATATCTCCATATACAAAGCATATACACATCTTCCTATTATCTTTTCACTTAATTACATAAATGCTCTAATCATATAATTAATTCTCAACAAATAATATTTCCAAAAATTTTAGGGTATAGTTTGGGATATTACAATTCTCCCCCTCTACAAATAAATTTCGTCCTCAAAATTACCTGTTCTCAAGTCTGAAATAACTGGGAATATTGATCTCGCATCAATTGCTCACTCTCCCAAGTTGCCTCTTCCTTAGCATGATTCTTCCAAAGAACCTTCACAAGTGGCACTTTCTTATTTCTCAACTCTTTTACTTCATGTGCCAAAATAGCCACTGGTTCTTCTTCAAAAGTCAGATCCGAATTCACCTCAATAGATTCTATTGAAAAAATATGAGATGGGTCTGACATGTACCTCCGAAGCATTGAAACATGGAAGACATTGTGAATTCTATCTAATTCAGGCAGCAAAGCGAGTCGATAACTCACTGGTCCAACTCTCTCCAGTACCTCATAAGTTTTAATAAAATGAGAACTCAACTTTCCTTTGAGGCCAAATCTCAAAATTCTCTTCCAAGGAGACACTTTCAAAAATACTTTATCTCCAATACTGAACTCTATGCCTCTCCTCTTCAAATTTGAATAGGATTTTTGTCTATCTGAGGCTACTTTCAACCAATCTCGAATTATCTGCACTTTCTCCTCTATTTCTTTTATCAAGTAAGGACCAATTAATTTACCTTCTCCAACCTCATCCCAATATAGAGGCATCCTGCATCTTCTACCATACAATGCCTCATAGGGTGCCATTCTAATACTGGACTGATGACTGTTGTTATAAGCAAATTCGATCAATGGTAAGAATTTGTCCCAACTCCTAGAGAAATCAATGACACAGCTTTTCAACATGTCCTCCAAAATTTGAATCACTCTCTCTGACTACTCATCTATCTGAGGATGGAAAGCAGTGCTAAAATGCAACTGAGAACCCAAAGCCTCATGCAAACTCTTCCAAAACCTTGAGGTAAACCGAGGATCTCAATCAGACACCAAAGGAATTGGGACTCCATACAACTTCACTATCTCACTGATATACAGCTTAGCCAACTTCTCAAGAGAATAGTCCATCCGAACTGGAAGAAAATGAGCTGTCTTCATCATCCGATCAACAATCACCCAGATTGCATCATGCTTCTTCTGAGTCAACGGCAAACCAGTCACAAAATCCATCGTCACTCGCTCCCATTTCCACTCTGGCACTGATAAAGGTTGGAGCAACCCTGAAGGAACTTGGCGCTTGGCCTTCACTCTCTGGCAAGTGAGACATTTGGATACAAACTTCGCTATGTCCCTCTTCATACCTGACCATCAATAATATTGCTTCAAATCATGATACATCTTAGTACTCCCAGGGTGCATATCAAGAGCCAACTGATGTGCTTTCTTCAAAATAATCTTTTTCAATCTTGCATCATTAGGAACACACAATCTATCTTTTACCATAAACTGCCATCATTCCTCACATATAAATCTCGGCTCTCTCCCTTTTTGCAATCCGATACAACTTTCTGAATTTTCTCATCTGCCAACTGAGCCTCTCTAATCTGATCCAACAAGACTGGCCTCAATAGTAACTGAGCCATTAAAGCACCATCATCACATGATTCAAAACTAGCATGCAATGCTCTCAACTTCACAAGCAACAAGAGCGAATAAGCAGTCAAACCTGCTAAAGACTTCCTGCTCAAGGCATCAGCAACAACATTTGCCTTACCAGGATGATAGTCGATCAAACAATCATAGTCTTTAATAAACTCCAACCACCATCTCTGCCGAAGATTCAGCTCTCTCTGAACACCCAAGTATTTCAAACTTTTGTGATCCATATAGATGAAACACTTCTCCCCATAAAGGTAATGTCCCTAAATCTTCAAAGCAAAAACTATGGCTGCCAACTCCAAATCATGCGTCGGGTAATTCAGCTCATGCGGCTTCAACTGCCGAGAAGCATAAGCTATGACTCTACCCTCCTGCATCAAAACACAGCCTAAACCATTATGTGAAGCATCACTATAAATCACATATGGTTTATCTTCCACAGGCAAGGTAAGAACAGGAGCTTGAGTCAACATCTCCTTCAATTGCTCAAAGCTTACTTGACACTGATTTGTCCATACAAATCTCACTCCCTTTCGAAGAAATCTGGTGAGTGGACTAGCTATCAAAGAAAAACCTTTCACAAACAGTTGATAATAGCCTGCCAAACCCAGAAAACTTCTAACTTTAGTCACTGTCTTCGGTGGACTCCATTTCAAAATAGCTTCAACTTTACTCGGATCAACTCATATACCCTCTGCCGAAACCACATGACCGAGAAAAGTTACTTGATCAAGCCAAAACTCACACTTAGATAGCTTAGTATACAACTGCTTCTCTCTCAAGGTCTGTAATACAATCCGTAGATGCTTGTCATGATCCTCCTCACTATGCGAATACACCAAAATATCATAGATAAAAACCACTACAAATTGATCTAGATAGGGTCTAAACACCCTGTTCATCAAATCCATAAAATTTGCTAGTGCATTGGTCAACCCAAAATGCATCACCAAAAACTCATAATGCCCATACCTTGTGCGAAAAGCTGTCTTGGGAACATCTTCCTCTCTGATTTTCAACTGATGGTACCTTGATCTCAAATCAATCTTAGAGAAAACTGTTGCTCCCTTCAACTGATCAAAGAGATCATCTATCCTAGGCAAAGGATACTTGTTCTTGATGGTCACCTTATTCAACTGCCGATAATCAATACACAGTCTTAAAGTACCATCCTTTTTCTTCACAAACAAAATAGGTGCTCCCCACGGAGACGCACTAGGGTGAACAAACCCTTTATCCAACAACTTCTGCAACTGCACCTTCAACTCTCTCAACTTAGCAGGTGCCATTTGATAGGGAGTAATAGAGATAGGCGGGGTACCAGGCAACAAATCGATACCAAACTCAACCTCTCTCTCAGGGGGTATCCCTGGCAACTCCTCAGGAAAAATATCTAGGAATTCAGCAACTGGGGTATACTATCAAGTTGAAAACCCACTACTCTGGTATCTACAACATGAGCAAGATAAGCATCACACCCTTTCCGAATCAACCTCCTAGCTACAACAACTGAAATAAACAAGGATGCAAGTTGTCTCTGCTCACTAGATACCATCACCGGTTCTAAGGGTAACACACTTCTTTTGACAGTCTACTACAGCTCCATGCTTAGACAACCAATCCATGCCTAAGATCATATCATACTCCTTGAAAGGCATTTCAATCAAATCACCAAGAAACTCCTCATCCTGAACAACAACCGGGCTATCTCGGTGCACCTTACTCACACACAACACTATGCCCTAAAGGATTTGTCACCAAAACATCAAATCCTAGGGACTCAAAATGCAATTCAGACACAGGCAAGATGGATGCACTTATGTAAGAATGCGTAGATCCAGGATCTATTGTTGCGGCCTCAGCCTCACTATCTGCAAGTGCATAGATCGTTAACAAGTAATATAATGATGAGTAAAGTATCGTTCCCACGAGGAGGTTAATTCTAAGTACCAAATAATTAAACTAATTAATATTTGGACAATCAAATTCAATTTTATGATTTAACTAACTAAAATGACAATAAATCAAGAATAAATTTCTAATAATTTATGACTTAGGATTTAGTCACCTTTATTGATTTATCATGGATTTTCTAAGGTATCGATTTAATTCAGTTTTTCTTTCGATTAATGGTTAGATTTTCCTAAATCAAGCTCAAGTCTCTCTCAAGTACTTGAACTAATATCGACTTTAATTCTTACGTCTAATCTCGTGATCATAAGTAATTAAATCAATTCATTAAGTTTTATGAGAATCTTGAATCAACCTCTTAAGGGTTTAACCTTATCTCTAAGTGAATAACTTACTTAAGATTGTTATCTCCTTGGACTAATGTCATGCTTCCACTCTCGCTCCATCACACAACATCTCAAATCAATTAATCATTGGCCAAATAATCAAAGCATTAAGATTAAAGACAACAAAATAATCAAAGGATAACTAAATTAACCAAATAGACATTTATAGCTCCATGATAAATTCAATTAAAGGGACCAACCTTAAGAAGGATTAGTTCTTCATTATTGAAATAAAAACATTGCAAATATTCAAAATGGTAAATGAAAACATAATTTAAAAGGAACAAAAAAGATCAAACTCTATTTCTTTGAAGAAGATCTTGACTTGGATCTTGAACTCCTCCTTGAAACAGAATTTCACAATTCTAAATTTATTTGGATGAATCTAATCTAATCTATTACATATTCTCTTCATTCATGCTCTCTTTGAATCCTTGGAGGAAATGTGTTTATATAGAGTGCTTGGAAACTTCTTTAGTGGAGAAAAACTGAAAAAGGTTTAAACAAGTCTTGGTTGGTGAGTTCATCTTCAACATTTGCAGCTCACAAATCATAAAATAAGGGCCACGGTTGTGGCTTTTGGAGTGCCACGGTCGTGGCCTGTGTGAATCATGCCTATTTCATCAAACTTTTCAGCTACACAAGTCGGCCTGGTGGGCCATGGTCATGGCCCTTGGGACGCCACGATCATGGCTTTTGAAATGAAGCTGCCAAACTTATTTTCTTCTTGTTCTTAGATCAGACAGTGGCGAAATGGATCCCACGGTCGTGGCCTTTGGGAGGCCACGGTCGTGGCTTTCAAAAATGCTTCTAAATATGCAAAATCTCTTCAAATTTGAGCCAAAATCCATGCCAAAGTCGTGGCCTTTTAGCCCCATGGTCGTGGCTTTCCAAATGCTTCTGCCCTTGTAATTTCTGTCATTGAAAAACTTGGACAGCTTCAAATCAAATCCCATGGCCATGGATTGTTGACAGCTTTGGCCCTGAGATTCAAAACGACTCTGGACCTCTTGATTTCTCATCTTTAATTCCATTTTCAAGTTCAAAATCATGTATCATGGTTTATAAGACCATGTAAATTCATTTTCTTCCATTTTTGAGCTTGATTTGACCTCCTTTCCATTTTTCCATGATTTTTAGCCAAAATAAGCTTTTTCTTCATACTTGCAACTTTATACTTGAAATGATGAATATTCTAGCTTTTATAATAAAGATTGATCAAATTCAATTGATAACAATAAAAATATAACTAGAATAATCATTAAATTATGTGCAAAATATAGTCCTAACATCTATCAAAGCAAGAACTGAAATGCCAAATAAAGAGAATATACCCGCAATGACGGCTGAAGGATCCAGCTACCTCTGCATCACATACACTTGCTGAGATGGCCCAACCTCATCTGGCCTACTGCCTCTGGATGTAGAACCTCCTCTTTGACTAAACCCAGGTCGACCACCTCTACTAAAACCTCTACCACTATGACCTCCTCTGACACTAGGTTGAGAAACTGTAGAATCTGCCTGTCTATCCTCCTGTAGCTTAGGACAATCTCTGATGAAATGGTCAGGCCACCTATCTTCCAACAAACACCCCCATGTATCCTACCAAAATGGACACATGTAGGTGGAGTAGATCTCTGAACCAATGGAGTCAGAGCACTAGCTACAGAAACTGTAGGTCTCGATCTCTGCCTCTGATGTGATACTGACCTACCAGGCTATCTCTATCCCCCTACTAGACCTCTGAAAATGACCTCCTCGGCCTCTCTTTGCAGATGAAGACCCTGCCTCAAACTGGGGTCTCCTAGCTCTGGTCTCCTCCTTAGTAGCAGCTACTGCAATATCCTGTGCTCTCTCAACACTCTTGGCTGCTGCAACTAACTGGGAAAGATCATGATACCGGGAACCATCAATAATACACACAATAGAGGGTCTCAAACCCTTCTCAAATCTCCTACACCGGTCTATCTAATCTGAAATAATTCCACTAGCATAATGACTCAACTGGATAAACTCAAACTCATACTCTGTCACTGTCCGGATATCCTATCTCAAATTCAGAAACTCCATCTTCTTAGCATCTTTATACTCCCTCGGAGTATACTACTACTCAAACTCCTGCAGAAAATCACCATAAGTCAAGGTTGGTGGATCATCCATCGCATGTGGAACCATCTTCCACCAATCATATGCATCTCTCTGCAGAAGAGGTCTAGCATAAGCAAACTTTTCTTCAGGAGTAGCTTGCAGCTGGATGAATACCCTCTGAACTCTATCAAGCCACTGCTCAGCTACTACAGGATCTGCAGTACCAAAGAAGTCCTCAGCTCTGAACTTCTTCAATTTATCATATTGCCTCATCAGTACTTGTGGCTGCGGTTGCAATGGCAACTGCTGCACTAGAGCCTGCCTCAACAAATCTACCATATGCCGTAACCAAATCGGCAGAATCTCATCAACAACTGGTCTCTCTGGCACAAAAGCAGGTGCCTCTCCAGCTACCTCAACTCTAGCTCCTTCTTTACCCTCAATAGGAGCTTCACTCTCAGCACTACCCGCTAAAGACTGACATGACTGAGACACCATCACTACCTATATCTACAAACACAGCAAAATATACCTCATCAAAGATCAGAAACTGCCAGTGCCAATGCATGTATCTTATTTAAAAACCATGTTTAAAAATCAAAATTTTCTTTTTCTTACAATTCACCTAGGTTGAGAACCTCAAACCTAGGCTCTGATATCAAAACAATTGTAACACCCTTGTACCCCATATACACACGCCACATATACTAGCTATATGTAATATACGTATATCGGATACAAAAGTGTCACAATATAATTTTAAACAAACCAATCTTTAAACTTTAACATCAAATCATCATTTCCAAAATCTGAATAAATTAAAAAAATTTAACTTATTTTATAAAAAGTAATAGATAAAACATTCCTTGTTAAAACACACATGTATCTTACTTCATTACCCAAAGGTTTATCCAAAATATTTATTTAATAAACAGCGTAAAATGCAGTGGAATATACATATATTTACATCAAAATCAATAAATACAAAAATATGAAATTTATACATGCTGGCAGTCTGTCTCTGATCTTGATGTCCAAAATCAACACTGATCTCAAAGTCTCAAGCCTAGACTCAACATGTCTAGACGAGCTCTCCGACACATCCGGATCTACCATGTCACCTGCGCGATGAACCACAATCGCACTAAGCCCAAAGGCTTAGTGGTACAAACTTTGATTCAATATAGATTAATGAGATGCTAATGTACAACACATATGAATATAGAAACTCCTTACATTATATATATATATTACAGCTCATAACATTATATTAATCATTTGCATCACATTTCATAATTTACATTAAAGCAAAGACAAGCATGGGCCCAAAAAGGATCTAATATGCTATTCAAAGTTCAGAGTTACTACTTTGGTCCATATTGACACCTTGTGTCTAGCCCCGTAGGCAATATGTATATATATATATCCATGGATAATGTAACAACCCCCAGTCTCTTGGACCTCAACCCGGCTAGACCCTTAGGCCCTAGTATCTTGGTCCTCAACCCGGCTAGACTGCTACAGTTTTTGAAGCTTACGACCCAGTCTTTTTACCCTAAAAACATCATATTTATCAGCTGGGCCGGGCTTACGACCCAGTCTTTTCACCTGCCCAATAATTCATAGGCATGCTACCAAACCCAGAACTCTGAAAATTGAATAACATGCTAGGCACACAATTTATTCATTTATCTCATTATCAAATACTTTTATAATTCCATTCTCATTTTCTCATGATCAAATGAGGCACATTGCCTTAATATATCATCATTTTCTCACCTTTCTCATTCTTCTCTTTTGTATCAATATCAATTTGTTACATTATGATTTCACATGTCTTACCACATTATTCCATATTTCTTTTCATATACAATACATTACTCAATTGCAGTGATATATCAACATAATTCATATCATGCATATCATAATATATAACTCATTCATCATCAATATATCAATTAACTTAACACATTTCTCAACTAAACGTGTTAAGTCCCAAGTGTCTTGTAAATGTATGCAATCATTCAAAGCTTGTACTTACTTCTAAAAGCAACAACACCACTCTATCAACCTCCTCTTCCAAAAATCCTTCAACACTTGAATTGGGGCAATTCAAATATCTTCAAAACCTAATCCAATGGTGATTACACATACTCACTTAGTGATACACATAAGAAAATAAGAATAAAAACTATCTAGGGCAAACTCTGCACTTGACACGCTCAACAATACGGCTTGTCCCTAACTGTGCCCAAAACCCACAACACATAAGCTTTGACACGCTCAGTGACATGGGCGTGTCACTGCATGTGTCAATCTTCCTCCAACACAAAAGCTGTGACACACTCAGTGACATGGGCGTGTCACTGGACGTGTCAATCAACTACAACACAGAAGCTGTGACACGCTCAGTGATGAGCATATCACTGGACGTATCACCAACCTAGAAAATAGAATCAACAACATGCCCAAAGACATGGCCGTGCTCCTGGGAGTGTCAGGCCAAAAACCTTGAAATCAACACCAAAGTGCCACATCCAACAAACCTCTTTCTATACCCTTATCAACACCACACAAATTCAACCAAATCCATCAACATACCATATAATACTTGAGTAACCACTAAAACAACTCAATTACAAACATCAAAACACAATCACAACCCTTTTCTCTTTCAACAAACTTGACCCTTTTTCTTTAATCCAAAACCAAACAACAAAGTTAATAAAATAAAAAAACCAAAATCAACCATAAACACATCTACAACAACCATTCACAATACTCAAAAACAGAACTCAAAAGAAATCAAAGAAACAAGTTGAAAACTTACCAAAAGTAAAGAAAATGCTTAAAACTCCAACTTGATCTCTTGAAATCCTTCAAATCCTTGAGTTTGGAAGCAACAAAATCTCTCCCTCTTGAAGATGGTGGTGATGGTAGGCCAAAGAAGAAAGAAGAAGAAGAAGAAGAAGCAAAGTCAAACCACACTCTTTTAACCAAACACTTTCCCCAAATCACTCTCCACCAAGCAATTTAACAATATAATATTAAACCCACTTATGTCATCTTCCATTATCTTTAATTAAATCTATTTAATTAATCAAAATATCTCTTGACCAAATAAGCTATAGACTTGTATATATATTATATATATCTCCATATACAAAGAATATACACATCTTCCTATTATCTTTTCACTTAATTGCATAAATACTCTAATCATATAATTAATTCTCAACAAATAATATTTCCAAAAATTTTAGGGTATAGTTTGGGATATTACAGAACCTATGGGGGCTTTGTTTCATATCTGATGGTTAAGCTAATGTGGCTTATGTTTATGTGCTGAATGCATGTGGTTCAAGTTTATGTTCTATAGGTCAAGCCGATGTAGCTTGGGTTCATGTTCGATGGGCTAAGTGAATGGGACCTAGGCTTATGAGGTAAATTGATGTGGTTAAGGTTTATGTTTAGGGATAAGTTAATGTTGCTTAGGTTTTTGTTAATTTTGTGTAGGCTTAATATGGTATCTTAAAATTATTAGGATAATGTGGATAAAATGCATGAATGTATGCATGAATGAAAACAATTTTATAAGGATGGTTCAGGATTATGGTGCATACTTCTTAAGGGTAGGGTCTATGTGTGAGTGGAGATTTTTGCCCTCACTCCTGGTAGAATGGTTCTTGCAACTTCGGCACTGTTTAGGCTCAGGGCCTTAGAGAATACGAGCCTAAGCCCAGAGAAAATGGAGTCGCCACCCGGACGGACCGAGAAAAAGAAAGGGGTGGATGACTCGATTCCTAAGGAATTTCCAAACTCCTTAATAGGTTTGAAAAGTTAGGTATTTGTGGGGAAGGTGAGAAATAGCCTAGCACCCCCACAACGCCCGGTTCATTGGAACAGGCCTCCTTTTCAAGTCTTAATATCATAAAATTCTTAAATATAATGATATTATCCATAATACATGCAATAATTAAAATAAAATATCATTATATTAAAATCAAAGCAATGTTCAAACAAAATAAATAAATGGACACCCATCCGAGGATGGAAAGATGTCCTTACATCATCCATGTCTAAAACTAAATAGGACACCCACCAAAAAGGTGGAAACATGTCCTTTACATTAGTCCCAAAATTAGAACATAAATTAAATTACATGATGCTTAATACATGAAGTACCCAAAATATGGAAATATACCTCTTACAATTTTAGTAAACAAAAAATAATGAAAAAATATATTTATTCATAATAAATTAAATAAACCAAACATCAAAATTAAATTAATCAATCATTAAAACATATAATAAACTACATAATCAAATCTAAAACTAAATAAAGCAATAAATGTATAAGTTTAGGGTTTGCATCTTAAAATAGAATTTTAGAATTTTAATTACTAAATTAGGGCTTTGGAAAAAAGAAATTTAAATACACAGACTCATAATACTTATGCTTACATTAGTGTTTTGATGATTATGTTATTGATTTAAATTAAAACTTATGCTTACTGTATGAAAGAAATTAAGCAGAAGTTGAGTAATAAAAATGTTGTGATGATAGTTTTGAAAAGTGGAGGTGATTATTGATTTAATAAATTGAATTTAGAAGAACATACCTACGTGTGAAGGCTCCACCAAATTGAAGAAATTAAAATAAGATTTTGCCTGCATTAATACAAGATTTCTGGCAGAGCAAAATCAAGGCAATGCGTTCACTGCCTTTGTATAATTTTTTTCCTTTGTTGCTTTCTTTTCTTTTTCTTCCCTGTTTTTCTATGGTTTATGCCTCAAGTCTCAGGAAACATTAAAAATCCAAAGTTTTTTCAAATAATTGCTACCTCCCTAGTCTGTGTGTTTAATACTATTATTTATAGGGAAAAAAAGTCCTAATCCTATTTTAATAAGAAAATACCAACTGTTTAGGAAAAATCACAAAATCGGATAAAACTGCTGCGGGCTGGCACGCGGGCTGTGCTGGATGAGGCAGTGGGCAACTGTGGGCTGGGCGTACTAGGCAAGCCAAATATCGTTGTCCCTACCGCGCGTCGTTCGTCGATCCGTTCGATTTTTTATTTTTTATCTTCATTATTAAAAATAAATATTATAAGTAACAAATATTATTAAAACAATAGCAAAAGAATAATAGAAAAAATTAAAATAAAAAGGAAAACACCATTAGAAATTATTTAAGTTAGGGCTCGCCACTCGAGGTGATATTCTTAGTGTGCCTACTTATCCCATTTGAATGAAAATCAGAACCGTAAGTAGTTTGTGCCTTTGATTGCAAATGACTTAAAATTTTTAGTTAATTTAAATTATGGAATTTACAAGAGTAAAGTGAGAAAATTTGTACTTTGGATAGTCATTTCTTTTGAATTTACAGTTGAAATAGATGCCAAAATGACTTTAAGTCCCAAAAATTATAATAAAACCAAATTTCATTTAATTTAATTGATCCAAGATGAATTTTGTTGTGTTTTAGTGTCAGAATTAATTTTGACAGAGTTTCGGCATGAAAAACTCCAGATCCCCCCATTTTGGAGAAGAAAACCTCAATTTATAGTGAAAAGGCCGAAAAAAATCAGACCAAAATGACCCCGAGGGAAGAATAGAGGAGGCTAGGTCATCACAGAGAGTGCATGTGATGTAGCGATAGTCGAGTGCTTCAGATGTGATTACTAGTACATTTTCTCTACTTGGCATATCTGTTCATGCATTGATAGATCCTAGGTCAACACATTTATACACCAATGCATCTTTCCTATGAGTAATATATATTTAGAGTCCTTAGGGTTTGATGTGTTGGTTACTAAGCCTTTGGGGCACAGTGTAATAGTTAGCAGAACATACCGAGATAGTTCAGTTGTGGTTTATGATGAGGAGTTTCTCGGTGGCTTGATTGAGATACCCTTTAAGGATTATGATCTTATTCTGGGTATGGATTGGCTATCCCAACATCCGCCGGTGGTATATTGTCTGCAGAAATGTGTTACTATGAAAAAACATGATGGGAAGGATAAGGTGGTATCAATTGAGTAAAGACACCTCTCATCCATGTTTATTTCAGCTAGGAGGATGGTTCGGAAGGAGTGTGAAGCTTAGTTAGCACATGTAGTGGATACTAAAGCAGAAGGGTCTAAGCTTAACAGTATTCCTAAAATGGCGGGGTTTCCTGATGTTTTCCCAGATGAGTTACCAGGGATGCCTCCAGCGCGAGAGGTAAAGTTTCATCTAGATGTGATGTCAGGTACTACTCCAATCTCTATTACCCTTTATCAGATAGCACTTACAGAAATGCAAGGGTTAAAGATGCAGTTGTAGGAGTTGTTTGATAAAGGGTTCATTCTCCCTAGTGTCTCACCATGGGGAGCACTAGTGTTGTTTGTCAAGAAAAAGGATGGAACTTTGAGATTGTGCATCGATTATCAGCAGTTGAATAAAGTGACCATTAAGATCAAGTATCTATTGCCCGTATTGATGATCTCTTTAATCAACTGAAGGGGGCAGATGTATCTCCAAGATTAACTTGAGATCAAGGTATCATTAGTTGAGAGTTAAAGATGAAAATGTACCTAAGACTACTTTTCGCAAGAGGTACGCCCACTATGAGTTTTTAGTGATGCCTTTTGGTCTAAAGAATGCACCAGTAGCATTCATTGATTTAATGAACCAAGTCTTCAGGCCATATTTGGATCAATTTGTGGTGGTATTCATTGATGACATTTTGGTTTACTCACGTAACAAGGAAGATCATGATAGGCATCTACATATTGTATTGCAGACTTTGAAGGAGAAACAACGGTATACCAAATTATCCAAATGTGAGTTCTGGTTAGATCAAGTGACCTCCTCAGACATGTTATTTCTGCAAAGGGCAATGAAGTTGATCTGAGTAAGGTATACACAATTTTCAATTTAAGTCCACTAAAAAATGTGACAGAAGTTAGGAGTTTTCTAGGATTGGTAGGTTATTATCATCGGTTTATGAAGGGATTCTCTATGATAGCTATGCCACTCACCAGATTACTTTGGAAGGATGTGAGATTTGTGTGGATAGATCGATGTCAAGCTAGCTTTGAGCAGTTGAAAGACATGTTGACTCAAGCTCATGTTCTTACTCTACCTATGGAAGGTAAACCATATGTGATATACAGTGATGACTCACATAAGGATTTGGGATGTGTGTTGATATTAGAGGGTAGAGTTATTGCATATGCATCTAGACAGTTGAAACCTCATGAGTTAAACTATCTAACTCATGATTTAGAGTTGACAACCATAGTGTTTGCGTAAGATTTGGCAACATCATTTATATGGAGAGAATGTTTCATCTACACTGATCACAAGAGTTTGAAATATCTATGTGTTCAGAAGGAGTTGAATCTTTAGCAGAGACAATGGTTAAAATTGATAAAAGATTATGACTGTCTGATTGATTACCACCACAGCAAGGTGAATGTAATTGCAAATGTCTTGAGTTGGAAGTCCATGGCATGGTTAACTACTTATTTGCTTTTATCCTTGTTGAGTTGA
This sequence comes from Garcia nutans, assembly GCA_947685225.1. Taxonomy (NCBI): domain Eukaryota; kingdom Viridiplantae; phylum Streptophyta; class Magnoliopsida; order Malpighiales; family Euphorbiaceae; genus Garcia; species Garcia nutans. The sequence goes on from CANTUV010000005.1 coordinate 22,755,026, forward strand.
GAGTGTTGCATGCTAGATTTGATGTATGTGATGACGGTGCCCTTATGGCTCAATTGTAGGTGAGCCCATTATTGCTTGATCAAATTAAAGAGCCATAAAAGATAGATGTGAAACTCCAGAAGATAGTTGAGGATTGTTATAAGGGGAAAAGTAAGGATTTTCATTGTAACATCCTCTAACAAATCTTCCAACTTAATTATCCGAAAATGTTACTCAACATACATTGACTAATATACTCAATTAATATTCACATACAAAAAATTTGTTAATATTTTTTGTTTACAATTCTGTCTAAATTTTTTTTTTCACACTCTTCCCTATTCAATATTTCATTCATTAATGCCATTTATAGAGAATCACATCTAACTTTCAACAACTGTTCAAAATACAATATTTCCAATAAAATTATTACCAATCCACAATTCAGATTAGTTATTACAAACTTGTTAATCCATAACTATAAATGTTTATACATTTATGAATAATCTATGCACTCTTAGAAACTTTATATCATTTCTAAATAATCCAATTCAATTATACAATGCATGTATAATCTGCATTTACCATACATATGTAAAACTTCAATCACTTTGCATGTCATCTTTGAAATCTTTAATCATCAATCTCTAATTTTGATTCGATCCACTGAACCTGCGTGTCAGAAGATTTCTAACACGCTAAGCTTATGGCTTAGTGGTGCTTATATATATAAACTTGCTAATAATTACAATGAAAATATTTATAACAATAAAATAACAAATACATTTTCTAAAAATGAGTCAACATGACAAATATTTCCAATAGATTCACTCATTACAAGATAAATACACAATTCGTTTGTGATAAATATACTATAACTTCATTATATCTAATAACATTCCTTTAATATAATGAGTGCATTTTTAATAAAGATCACACATTATTTTATAATGAGTATTTTCATTCAGTCAATACTTTGAATATTTATGTTCTATTTGTCACTTGTATATCATGGTTTATAATAACTTTTCAGGACATTTTTAGTCAATATATATAAATTATACTTGAGATACTTTCATTGTTTCAATGCAATAATATTCAATTTGATATAACCTTACAAGATCTTGCTTGTTATAGTTGTTGTTAAATATATATAATCAATTTATATGTCAACATATTTATACTTTCAATAAACTCACTTGTCTTTACACTTTTGCCCGCATATACTAAGTTTCAAATCCTAGATTCGGGTAACGGGTCACAGATGGAAAATAAATGCCAATTGTATAGAATTTGGCCAATGGCCCACTATGGCACAAATACCCAGTGATACAGTTCATAAACCTAGTGTTCAAATTGAAAGGCTAGCCAGAGGGTGGATGTTCATAGTGCAATGGGCACTCTATGCTATCAATGGACACTCTATGTTACTTTATTCAGTAGGCATTTGTGCTATAGTAATTCATATTACTAAAGTTAGTAACATGATACACTTTCTTTATTATTTGTAAAATATTTCCTAATTATCATATTAATTTACATAAAACATTTATTTTACTCTCTCCTTGAGATTTATACTTTTACAATACCATGCACTTATCTTCACTTCGATTAGCTTATTCTTTCTAATACCATACACTTCATAACCTATCAATTTCTTTTCATGATATTATATATATATAAATATAATTCATACACTATATATACTTTGTATATGTATATATTATTATAATTGTATTTGACAATCAGTCAATTTTTTGTGATAAACGTTATCATTCTTCTTTAATACGCATTTTACTTTCTTAATTGTCACTGAGGTTTAAATACTATATCATTTTAAAATTATAATTCTTTTTAAGTTTTAGAACATGGTTGTATGGTACCTTGGTGTCATGCCCATGCATTTCAAACTGCTACTATCTATCTATATAATCTTCATGAAAATATTCTCCAGCATTCTCATATTCAATCATACCTCAATAATCATCAGTTCTATATTAACTTTACTCACTCAATCGAAGTATATAATATTAAATACTCCAAAACACAATCAAATTCAAGTCTAGATTATCACAAGTCAATCAATTAAGCCAAATTTGATATTCATACATTAAACAGTATATTTTCTCTCTCCAAAATAACCTTTGTTATTTCACTTCCCTGCATGGCACTTTCATTCTTTTTTTTTCCTTGCATTCATTGGCTTATGCACAACTCTATAAACACTATTATTTCACACATTACACATAGATTACTCAACTCCGATTTACTTAAATACATAACAATCACTAACTTTCTTTCATTTCTTATCCACCAACAAGAAATTCATCATTCTTCTATCTGTTATCGTGTTACTAACTTTATACTCATTTTGATCATCAATGAACATATAACAAAATCTCTTCATACAACCTTCACCTATTCAACTCATCTCATAAGATAAGCTCACTCTAATTTTCAACAATTTGATATTAATGCATAAAATCTCAAGCTTAAACTAGCAATTCACAACTAAGTTTACATATTATCTCAAATACCTGAATAATATCAAACTCTCCAAGAATAAAAACAATGCATGCTTCAATTTTCATAGAATGACACCTTTATTTCTTTTCTTCTCACTTCGACTTATTTATATATTATTTGCTCGCCTCAAGATATCCACAATCATTTAACCTTATTTATACTTATGATCCATGATAAATAAGTAAATATGACAATTCCAACTAATATACACTTCAATTAACCATCTTAATTTCATCTGTAAACTTCAATTTGTAACTTTGCAATCCTTCAACTTGTAAAATTGTAACATTATAGTCCTTTCATCAGGTTTCATCCATCCTCATAAGTTGAGGATATAGCGCTACATCAGCTCTCACCTCACTAATGCAAAGGTGATATGGCATCACATGGTGCCACATCAACATCCTATCTAATGTTAATTAAAATGAAAAAAAATGTGTTAGGATTTGAATCCTATACCTTTTGTATTTTTAAGTTATTTCTTACCACAGAGCCGTACTAACAATAATGCTATTAAATTTTCATTATATTTTATTTAACTATAGTTGTTAATATAATTTATAACATTAACTAATTTATAATTTACAACATTAACTAATAATATAATTTATAACATTAATTAATAAAACAATTAATGATATATTCTATTAATATATTAAAAATGATAATAATTATTATTATATTTATTAATAATTTTTATATAAATATATATAAATTTGTAGTATATTAATAATATATATTTAATAAAATAATTATTAAATTATACTAATAATATATATTATAAATTATTTTATCAATTAATTTTATAAATTATTTTGTTAATCAAAATTACAAATTATTTTATTAATTAATGTAAAAGGTATAGGGTTCAAATCCTACCACCTTCAATCTTTAGATAGGATACTGATGTGACATCATGTCACCTTTCCATTGGTGAGGTGGGAGCTAATGTGGCATTACGTGGCACCATATCAACTTTCCATTATCAAGGATGAATGGAAAACTGACGAAAGGGCCAAAATGTTTCAATTTCATAAGTTTAAGGATTTTAAAGTTACAAATTGAAGTTTAAGGATATTAACGTTACAATAGTATAAGTTTAGGGATTACGGATGAAAATAAGCTCAATTAACCATTGGGTATTAATTACATAATTTTCCTCATAAGGAGGTACTTAATTTTTTAATGACTTTAAATAATCATTTAAACCCTTTTGATTAAGAGTAAGATTTATAGCCCTAAATCATCATTTAAATTAATCAATAGTCAATTAAACATAATTTAAGTTAAAGAATAACATAATCACTCTTTATATATTATAAAAATAGTTTACTTTCAAAGAATCACGATTTTGCTATCACTCTCTTCACAAATAACTTTATAAACAATTTCATTCACAAATGATCTATTTAATAGAAACATAGGCTTCCTTGAGTAATTAAGATCAAAATAAATTCATTTAATAACAAAGTAAATAAAATACAAGCAATAACCTTTCACGTTGAAAGATTTTGCACATTTTTAGAAAAACTTGCATTATAAAGATTAATTGAAAGGAAAATTGCATTTGGAAAAGGAATGAAGTGTTTTATGTTTAAAAAAGAAGGAAATTAGGGTTACAAAGTGGACACGGGTGTGCCTAGAAAATTCACACGCACGTGTATATTAAAATGTTACTGAAACTAGAATTACAGTAGCTGAAAAATTCACACGCCTGTGTGGATGAAAAACACACGCCCCAGCATCTGCCAAACTCTAAAATTCACTTTCAAGTAAGCCAAAGTTGTTCCAACTTACATTTTAAGCTAAAACAACATAAACACATTTAATAACTATGGTAAAAATAAACCAAAAACCAAAATTTTAAAATAAAAAGAATTTAAATTCAATACTTTACTCAAAACCCCAATTAATCAATTTTTTAGCAATTAACTTAATTAATAATATTTCACAACCATCACTCTTAGCTAAAAACAATATCAATACAAATAATTCTTACAAAATTGAGATAAAGACCAAATTTCTTATATAAAAGATTCTTCAATCACTTATTGCACAACATTTCATTTATTAAATTATTTAGCAAATATCTCAATTAAAATAACCCAATTAACTTACTCAAGCATTAAATCTCAAAGAAAACCAATTATTTACAAATTACTCATACACAAGCATATACCTCTTTCAAGAACTCTTCTCTTTCTCTTTTATCTATTTCCCTTTGATCACTTATGGATAATCTTGTCTACCTTAATGGATTCTCTTAAAATCTTACAACTAGATGTGATTTTCCCTTGATTCTTGCTTGAATTGTTGAAAGAAGGAAGAAGAGAAATGAAGTTTGGTGGTGGTGATGATAAGTGATGTGAATGAAGATGATGGAAGAGGGAATAAGATTCTAAGTTCCCTTTATATAATATCTTGGGTCTTGATAGGGTAAGGGTGTGCTCACCATACTTATGGTGCACCTTCCCTTTTTTATTTTTTTCCCATCTTCTTCCATCCACACACTTATATAAAGATATATATAACGCAATTAAATAAAATAATAATTAATTAAAAATATCTAGATATTTCCACATTCTCATACTTATCCATATCTTTGTATGCTTATCCTTAATTTTCCTTTTTTTTATGTTTTTTTTTTACTTTTAATAATTTTGCTTTACTTTTAAAGAAGCATGCTTGTGTTAATCCAATTAACACGCCCGTGTCCTAACCAACACTGTCTCGCTTAACAATTTCCTTCAACAGTTCTATTTCTATACACACGCCCATGTCTTTTCCTTAACATGCCCGTGTGAATCACACAGTCATTGCCAAGTTGAAAAATATCTTCAAACAATCCTAACATCCATATCTCTGCCATGGCACTCCAAATCCATGCCCGTAAGACCCAAATAGCCACCACACATACATCCCAAGCAATTATAACACTCCAAACAATCCTACATATTACACATATACTTATTATAAGAAATACTATAAGAAAATCTATGCTTACAATTTCTAGGGCATTACATTCATGTTAGAGATGATGATAGTTTGTGGTATAGGGATCGATTGTGTGTTTCTGATGATGTTGAATTGAGAAAGAAAATTCTAGAGGAGGCACACCAATCTCCTTTTGCTATGCACCTTGGGAATACTAAGATGTATCAAATATTGAAGCAGCATTATTGGTGGTCAGGTATGAAGAGGGACATAGCAGAATTTGTATCCAAATGTCTCGCTGGTCAGAGAATGAAGGCTAAACATCAAGTTTCTTTAGGGTTTTTCCAGCCATTATCAATGCTAGAATGGAAGTGGGAGTGAATAACTATAGATTTTGTGTCAGGTTTGCCTTTGACTCAGAGGAAGCATAATGCAATCTAGTTGATAGTGGACAAGATGATGATGGTAGCTCATTTCCTTCCAGTTAGGATGGATTATTCTCTTGATAGGTTGGCTGAGATATATATGAATGGAATTGTTAGATTACATGGAGTTCCAGTTTCATTAGTATTAGACTGAGAATCCAAGGTTTACATCCAGATTTTGGAAGAGTTTGCAGGATGCGCTGGGTACTTAGTTACACTTCAACACTGCTTTCCATCCACAGACAGATAGGCACTTAGAGAGAGTGATACAGGTGCTAGAGGACATGTTGAGGAGTTGTATCATTGAGTTTTCATGAAGCTGGGATAGACATTTACCACTAATTGAGTTTGTCAACAACAACAGTTTTCAGTCTAGCTTTAGGATGGCACCTTATGAGGCTTTTATGGCAAGAAATGTAGGACACTATTATGTTGGGATGAGGTTGGAGAAGGAAAGATGGTAGGTCCTGATTTGATCAAATAAATAGAAGAGAAGGTTAAAGTAGTTTAGAATAGTTTGAAAGTAGCTTCAGATCGACAGAAGTCCTATTCGAATTTGAAAAGAAAGGATATAGAGTTCAGTGTTCCTAAAGGTGTCTCCCTGGAAGAGGATATTGAGATTTAGTAGAAAAAGAAAGTTGAGTCCTCGCTTCATCGGACCATAAGAGATACAGGAGAGAGTGGCTTATAGATTGGCTTTGTTGCCTGCGTTGGATAGGATACACAACGACTTCCATGACTCTATACTTCAGAGGTATAGATCATATCCATCTCATATCCTATTAGTTGAATCTATAGAGGTGAATATAGATTTAACATACGAAGAGGAACCATTGGCAAATTTGGCATGAGAGGTAAAGGAATTAAGGAGACTGAGAGTCAAGCCAATTGTAGCTTTAGTTTGAGGGGTTAAGCCTGTGGGCTTAGATTCAATGTGATTAGTCAAGCTAATATAACATTAGGTTTTGGTAGTTAAGCCAATACGACTCAATTTTATATTGAAAGCTCAAAATAATGCGGCTTAGTTTTAGTGGGTTAAGCTGATTAAGGCTTAAGTTTTTGGGTTAAATATATGGTGTCATATCCGTGATTTTAGAGAAATTAATTAAGTATTTGGAGATATAAAAGTTGTACATACTCAATATATATATATATATAAGTTGTACATACCCAATATATATACCTAGTATATGTATAACATATACATATGGTAAATTAATTATATATGTTGGATATATACATTACATACTTAATATATTTAATACACATATAAGGTACATTTGATGTGTATATAAGATACACATTACTTGTGCATATATGTAATATCCCAAATTTTTTAAAATTTTTTAATTTTTGGAAATTTGATAAAATAAATTATAATTTAAATGGAAAAATTAAATTAATGGTTTTAAATGAAAAATGAAGGGATTTTTAAATGAAAAAGTGGAATATATATGTGATATATATGTAAAATATATACAGCATATAAAAGTCAACACTTTTTAAAAAGAAAAGTCAAAAGTCAAAGTAAAAAGGGTATTTTGGTAATTAAATATTAAAATTTAAAATTATTAAATTAATTCAAAAATAAATAATTTTTGAATGGAAGAGAGATTTTTGGACTTTTAATTTATTAAATAAATAATTAATTAATTAATTATTAAAATATTAAATAATATATATATATGGTTATAAATAAAGGTGGAAAGAAAGAGAATTAAATTGGTCATCATCTTCCTCTTCTTCTTCATGGAGGCCGAAACATCATGGGAGAGTAAGAGAGGTTTTTTCTTCTTCCAAGCACTAAGAATTGAAGAGATTTCAAGGATTTAAGAGGAGTCTTGGTGATTTCTTCCATAATTAGTAAGTTTTTCATCTTAATCTTTGAAATTTCATAAATTTATGAATATGTTGAGTTTGGGGTTTTGATGTAGTATGTTATAATTATTGGAATGGGTGTGTATGATGTTATTTTGGGTAGTTAACAATGATTTTAAGTTTGGATTGAAGAAATGGTCGAGTTTGGGTAAGATTGGTGAGGAGAGAGAATTTAGAGTTATGTAATTTTTGGGGTTTTGAAATCATGGTTTTTAATTGTGCAAATTGATTCCAAATGAGTTGTTTTAATGCATAAACAAGTATTTTAATGATAAATATTGAATTTAGTTGTGTTTGGTTGTAGTTTGAGAATGGAAGTGGAGATTTAGGATTTTGGAAAAGTGATTTTCCAAAGTTGTTGAATTGTTTGATTTTATTTGTTTTAGCATGTTGTTTAGTGTTAAAAGTGATGAATATAAACTTGAAATGATTAATGGATTGTTTTGGAATGGAAAACCTTCAATGGGGGAAGGTTATGTCATTTTAGAGTTTTATGTATAAGAGTGTGTTTTTGTAATGTAAATGGTTCAAATGTATTAAAATATGTTTCTAATGATATAAATAAACTTAATATATTAAAATGAATGGACTAGTATGAGAATCCAAAGTTAAAGTGAGGTTAGCCTTAAATTTTGGATTTTTGCTTAGATAGGGTTTAATTATGGTTTAATATTGGAAATGCCATTAAATGTGATACTAAATGATTATTTGCTATCACATTTGGTTTAGGCATTGAGGGAGGTTGATTTGATTCATCCAAGTAGTGAAGGGCAAGTTGGAAGGATAGGATTGGAGGTTGTTTTGAGCTTGTTTTGGGTTGCTATTTGAGGTAAGTACAAACTTTGAATACATTGGTTATCTTTGCATGACATTTGGGCTTAACACAGTTTGGTTGGAAAATGTGTTAAGCTACTTGATACATTGGTTATGTATGAATAATGTGCTATGACATTTGTAATGTCATATATGTGTTAAATGCATTATGAAAAGCCATTGATAATGGCTAAATTATGTAAATGTGATTAATATGTGAATTATGTGAAAATACCCAAAGTAATTGGGTAATGTGTTGTGAATGCAAAAATGTGGTATAATGTAACGAGATATATGAAAATATAATGAAATGAATTGATATTGAGATAAATGAGAAAAGTGAGAAAAAAATAAGAAAATAAGGAAATGTGCTTATATTGAATATGTGACAATGAGAAAGAGATTAATAATGAGAAATATGAATAAATTGTATGTCTAGTATGTTATTCAATTTTTTGAGTTATGTATTTGGCGGCATGCCTATGACTGCCTACGGGCTAGACGTTGGGCGTCATTGTGAAAATGTTTTTGAGGTGAAATGACCGGGTTGTAAGCCTCAAAAATAAATATTTAAAGCTAGGCTGGGTGAAATGACTGGGTCGTAAGCTTAGACCTAGTTGGATTATTATATTGATATATTATCTACGGGGCTAGACACATGGTATCATTATAGACCAAAATAGTAACTCTGGAATTTGAATATCATATTATTTATCTTTGGGCCCATGTTTGTGTTTATTTTTATATGAACTGCGGATTGTGAAATATTTGAAAAGTATGAGAAAATGGAATGATGCGATGTTCATAAGCATTTTGCATTGGCATTACTTTACAGCTTTATTATTATTATTATCAAAGTTTGTACCACTAAGCTTTTGTAATCCGTTGCATAGGTAACATGGGTGATTTGGTAGAGCCGGAGAGTTTTACTAGACCTAGTCGTGTCTAGGCTTTCACTTATCGAGGTTAAAGAGTTTTTGGGTACATCAAGATCAGAGCCATTTCCTAGCATGTACATATTTGATATTATAGTATATTTTGATACTGTATATATTATGTTTATTTTTGAAGTATATATTGTAAATTGTAAAGAATGTTTTGGATAAGTTGTTTAAAATGGGATTTTATATGTGTTGTTGATTTATATATCTATGTATAAATATTTTCAGAAAATATGGTGAAATTGAGAAGCATTGGTGAAATGGAGATTTGATTCTTATTGGAAGTGTTTTCTGATGCAGGTTGTGTTTTGCTGAATTTTGGGAACATTCAAATTACAGACAAAACTCTGGCAAATTTTTTTTCCAGAGATTTTTCTTATAAAATGTTTATTTTTGGATTACTATAACAAGTAAAGAATATTTATATATTATTTAATTTTATATATTTAGTAGTTGAAATTTTAAATCAGAAATGTAAAAATTTTTATTAAACCGGTCTGTGACATTTTTGTACCGTATATACATATTTTACATATGCTGAAAATATGTATTGCACGTATATAGGGTATATGGGTGTTATATTTATTTTGGTATCAGAGCCTAGGTTTGAGGTTCTCGACCTAGGTGGGTTGTTAGAGAGAGAAAATTAGAATTTAAAAAAAATGATTTTCAATTGTGATGCATGCATTAACACTGGCAATTTATCTGATCTCTGATGTGGTAATGTTCGTTCGACATAACGGATATGAGTTGATATAGCGTATGGTTATATAGATAAGAGTGGCACAGTAGAAACGTCATTGTAGACCTTATGGATTAAGAATTTTTAGAACTTTTATTCAAAATTAAGATTCATAGTTGATTGAATTGATGAATAAGTAAAATTTAGAAAAATAATTTAGGAAATGATTTAAGATATGAAATAAAAAGTTTGAGAAATGGGTATGATAGTTACAGAAAATTCTATATGTGTACTACAACGTGATATTATTAGAATTTTTGTATAAATCTAGAAATTTTGGATAATTTTAAAAATTTAATGGAAAATTCTTCTATATGTTAGAATCCAATGAAAAAAAAATTATAATTTTTAAAGATGGATTCCTAATTAATAAAAAAATAGAAGTACACGGGTGGTTGGAACAGTTCCAGCAACTCAGAATATGTAAAAATTGACAAAAATATTTAAAAGCTATGGCAAATCAACCTAGAAAAATCTAAAAATTTACATACAATATTATATGTATTCCTAGAACATATGGTCAAAAGTTTATGAATTTTTATTAAGGTTTAATACATAAAAAATGGATAACTGGCTGCTTCTAGAGGAATTATTAAAGAGACAAATTCTGTGGGTTTGGAATATTTAATTTTTAAATATAGTAAATCAGCTTGGAAAAATCTAAACTTTTAAATATAAGTGTAATGAAATGAATTAGTGTTGTTTAAAAGTAAATGTTATCATCTTAAGATTGGGAATGTGACATGGATGAGATTTGGTGAGGTTCATGTTGTTTGTTGCATTATATGAAATTTGAATTTTTGAAATGGGTTTCCATAATTGTTAAAGTGATGTGTTTTGATGTTATATTAATATAAAAATAATGTTTATAAAGTTAGCTCTTGAAAATGAGATTAATAGAATGAAGTTTAAGTGAAGTAGTAAGTTGAAAATTTAGAGTTGTAAGGGAATTTAGATGAAGATTGTATAGATATTGATAGTTTAATATTTAATAAGCATGGGAGTAATTTTGAATGAGTAATATTATTTATGAAAATATCATGTAATGTGTAATGTGGTTGATAGTATAGATACTGGATATGAAATAAAGAGAAATGATTAAGAAAATGAAAATATATATGAAGAGTATGGTAAGTGTATGGAAAATGTGAGAGAGAAGTCACATTGGAAATGTGACTAATATTTATGTAAAAGATTCATGAATTAGGATAATTTATTTATTATATAAGAATGAGAAATGATAATATTCCATGAAATGTGATAAATATTCAATTTATATATATATAAAGTTGAGTATAAATGTGTGATTGTGTGTATACACGTATATGATATATGTGGTGAATTGTCCAATGCGAACACTAATGTGATATGTAAGAAAATATGGAAAGTAAGTCACATTATGAATGTGAATTATGGATATGTATGTGGATGATTTAAAAATATAAAAAATATTTCAAATGTGAAATAATATGAATTTGTGAGATGAAGGTGATCGTGATAAGGTTGATCACCTGGAAATTGTGACAATGTGATGTAATGTGAAAGTGATCAAGTATTGAGTTGATTACTTAAAGATGTGAAGAAGTATTATGGTATGTTTGTAACCCTATATAATTATTTATTTGATTTAAGAAGGAGAAATTGGTAAAAAAAAATTATTGAATAAGTTGAGATATAATTGGTAATTATTAGTAAATGGATTTTAAAATTGGAAAAGGAGTTTTTGTTAAAAAAATTTGTATAAAATTTGTATATAAATATATGAGTTGTTAATGATAATGTTAATGGATCATGTGTTTAGGCTAATAAAAATAACTGGATAAGGGTAACTTTTCTTAAAACATAATTGATACACGTTAACTCTTCATGTAGTAAGAGTTTAAAGAACTAATATGTGATTTTGAAATGCCACGGATGTGTGACCATTAAGACATGGGTGTAGTTTCGAGATAAGAGCTGTTTGAGAAAGAATTATAGTGAAGGCAATGTTTATTTGTAACCCACAGACGTGGGCTTAAGATGATACAACTGTAAAATATATTTAGTGAAATTGATAGTTTTGTTTCAAGAGATATAAGTAAGATTTATGGCTAGTAAAGTTGGACTCATAACCTTGTGTAGAAATTTATTTATGACCATAGATAGTGTTGAAACAGAAAAGAATTATGAAAATATAATGATCTATAAATGATGTGTAAGGAAAGTGATTTTTGTAAATATGGTAACTGTTGTCCCAAGATGGCAACCAAGAGTGGGGGTGAATTGGTTTCCTCAAGAAATAATGACAATTAAAAAACTCAACAAAATAGAAATACGGAATTAAGAGATGGTTGAGTAATGGAAGAAAGAAAGAACACACAAGATTTATAGTGGTTCGAATTTACTTCAATCCTACATCCACTTCCTTAACAACTTGTTAAGGTTCCACTAATCTTTGAAATTTTTACAAGCTCACTTCCAACTTTAGTGTTTTCACAAGTTGACACCTAACTTCACAAGTGTTTTCTAAGGCTTACACTCAAGAACCTTTAAAGGAGTTTTTAAGGCTCACTCTCACAACCCAAACAAGAGTTTTACAAGGATTACTCTCACAACCCAAGTGTTTTTCCAAGCTCACACTCAAACTTATACAATGGTGTTTTCAATGCTTGCACCTAACATTCATTACAATTCAAATGTAAGTTTAAGTAAAAGAAAAGTTGTTGCTTGGCTATCAAATTCTATTTTGCTTCACTTGTCTCCTTGCTTTTCTTGTAGAAGCACTGTATTTATAGCCAATGTGGTCTTACTAGCCGTTATTGATAGTGAGAATAAAGTCTTGGCAGTTTAGACCTTCTTTACTTAAACTGTCCGAAGCATTTAGCGGTCGTCCTTCATACAAGGATGGTCGCGCTCATGCCTCACGCGGTCGTGCTTGGACAAGGGACGGTCGCTGCATTTAAAAAGCTTCAACGGTCGAATTTTAGTGCTCTACAGCAGGAATCTTGCCCATGCTGTGATTGTCAGGACGGTCGCGCCTAGCAAAGGTGCGGTCGCCCTTTTTGAATATTGAAGTGGGTTTATAACGATCATGTCACGTGTCATTCTCTGACAGGGCAGAAGTGATGTCCGCCAAAATTTGAATGTCGCGATCGCCCTAAGTAGCATCTCGCAGTCAAATTGAGATTCTCGCGTCAAACTTCTGGACGCACCTGAGGATGCAAACACTACTGTCTCTTTAAGCAAATTCTTCTTGAATTGGTAGAGCGGTCGCGACTCTGAATGGGCGGTCGCTAAAGTGTAAGCGAGGCCGAGTTATTCGCCGTTCTTGTCACCGCGAATCTTATTGTGATTAGAATGATTTGAGTTCCTTAGGTAGCGGTTGTCCATAAATTGGGACGGTCGCTCTTCTTTATGAGCGGTCGTGACAGAGGTCAGGCTTCTGACCGCGAAACCTACTGTGATAAGGTTTCATCCTTTAATTGAATGGTGCGGTCGTATTCAGGTTTGGTGCGACCGTTAGAAGTGTTCTGTTCAGCTTTATTTGAAGTAACCTAAGCCTGCAACAAGATTCTCCAAACACATGTTAAATGGATCATTCATTTGAGTTGTCAAGGATCAAAATTGAGATCATTTGATATTATTTGAAATAAAGCTCCCCCTTAACATATGCATGAATCATGGTTAAGCAATCATTGGTGTATTGATAGTATTTGAGTATCTTGGTGCATTGAGTTATGTTTAAACAATCATTCCAAGTTTCAAGTTGTTTACAATTTCTCCCCCATTGTCATAGGCAAAATGATGGAGAAAAGTAACTAAACATCTTGTTTATTTAAAATATGGAGAAAAGTACAAAGTACAAAGACAAAACAAATAAAGCATCAAACATATCAAGACATAAAATGAAAATGCAAACTATTAAGACTAAACAGTTAAGCTATTCAGAGTCATCATCCTCATCTATCTCTTCTTCCACTAAAGGAGCTTTTCCTTTATCTTGAGGAGCAAAAGAGGTAGAGCTAGTACTAATGGACTCTTCTTCTTCAGGAAGGCTTTGGGTATGATCACTTATATCCCAATCTTCAAGATTGCATTGAGGAAAGTCCAGTTTGCCTTGCATATCATATAGATCATGATGCATGTGAGATATAAGGTCAATTCTCTTGTTCAAGTGCTGGAATCTCTTGGAGACACTTTTCTTGAACCTAGAGAGTTTCCTGGAGAGAGATTTGATAGCATGGAGGATGAGTTGTGTAGAGGATGGGGTAGTTTCTTGAGCAGCTTTTGATGAAGTAGCTTTTGGAGGTAATTCAACAGCAACTTCCACAGAGTCTCCCTCTTCCTCAATTGTATACCTTGGCCTTTTCTTTTGTCTATCCACAACTCCTTTCTTGCCAAAATAGTATACATATGTGCCTTCAATCTTCCTTACACATCCAGCATGTTCTAGATAATCTATTGTGATGGCACTAGAGGCAAGATTGAAAGGGTTTCTCAATGTAGCTAGGTTCAGATCATTTAGAAGGTTCAGGTGCCTAGCTATTTGAGTAATTTGTGAGGATAAGAAGAAAGTTCCAGTTCTTGTAACTGCATGATGATAGAGGGTGTCAATCAAGAACTTGGTTGTGTTCATTTGGATGTTGTGGGTGAAAGCATATAAAAAGATGAGGTCTCTTTTTGTTACCTTTTCATTCCCATCTGCTCTTTGATGGATGGTGTAGGTGATAATCCTATGGAGCATCCAATGGGTGAGGGATTTGATGTGTCTGGCTTTTGATTCTTTTTCAAAAGAAGTTTCCACAGAAATTTCTTGCCAGAATGCAGAGAGAGTTTGGTTTGAAAAGATTTGATCATTGTAAGAGGTTATACCATCAGCAGGAAAGTCCCAAATATTGCCAGAGTCTTCTAAGGTTAAGGCTTGGTATTGATCAAACAGTTTAAACCTAACCCCATACCATCCCAGTGCAGAGTTAGCACTCTTTTCTATTTGGAAAGACATAAGAAATTCCTTTCTTAGACTGGAATAACCTACCTCTTCAGGAAATACAAACTTTCTCCATCCAAGGACATCCAGTAATCTCTCAATCTCGTCCTTGATATTTAGGGCAGAAAGCATCCCACCAAAAGGAGATTTGGTTCCCTCAACCTTCTTTCTTTTCGGCATAGCATATCTAACATCTTCCTCAGAAGTTTGGTGGTGAGGTTTGTGAATTTTCTCACCTCTTTTAGATTGTGGAGGAGATGGAGGATCAACTATAGGTTCTCTTATTGTGATTCCTGGAGCTCTCTTTGTTTTTCCTTTTATTTTGGAGGTTGTCTTCTTTTTGGGAGCCATTAGAATAGAAAGAAAAAGAAGAAAACTGGAAAACAGAGGGTGTATGAGAAACAGATGATTTTGAGAAGATTTTTGAGATTCAGAGGGAAGTTTATATGCTTTAATAACCAAAATATCCAAGAAACTGATGTAACATACTCTTAAATAGAAGAAATTAAGAAAATAGTCATTTATGACTATTGAAAGTTAAGAGTTGCAACCTGTCATACAGCCAACGGCTATAAAATTTCGAGCAGAGTGTACAGAGTGCGGTCACAGATTTAGAAGGGTGCGATCGCGAAATGCGGTCTAGGGACCATTAGCACGATCAGTACGCTCGCGAGGGAAGAAACTATCTGTAACGGTCGAAACTGTTCAAATTATTGCGCCCGCACACAAATTTTCTCGACCACGCACAGAGATTTTTGTTTGAATGAATCTGGCAGATGAGATAGCGATCGCTATGGACACTAGAGCGAACACGACTGACTTAGAAATGAACGATTCAAGGAAAGATGAAAGATTTTTCTAATGTTTAGAGAAATAAAATAAATAAATGCACATAGAAACTTCATTGATAGGCAATTAATTCAAAGTGGTTCCATCAATCATTCCTAAATTAAGTTTAATGAAGTTAAGTCTATCTTCATTCAAGGGTTTTGTAAAGATATCAGCAAGTTAATTTTGTGTATCTATAAATTCTAGGATTATATTCTGATTTTGTACATTTTCTCTCAAGAAATGATGTCTAATATCTATATGTTTGGATCTAGAATGTTGGATAGGATTTTTAGACAAATTGATAGCACTAGTGTTGTCACATTTAATGGAGATATTGTTAAATACTTTACCATAGTCAAGCAATTGTTGTTTCATCCATAATACTTGTGTGCAACAAAAACATGCTGCAACATATTCGGCTTCCGTTGTGGATAAAGCAACCGATGCTTGTTTCTTACTATGCCAAGAAACTAGACAATTACTAAGAAAGTGACATGCTCCTGTAGTGCTTTTCCTATCTAAGATACTACCAGCATAATCTGCATCTGAAAAGCCTATGATATGAAATGGTGTTTTTAGGATACCAAAGTCCTAAATGCATTGTACCATTCAAATATTTCAAAATTCTCTTAGTGGCATTCAAGTGTGATTCTTTAGGACTAGTTTGAAATCTAGCACAAAGACATACACTATACATTATATCAGGCCTAGAAGCGGTTAAGTAAAGTAGTGATCCGATGATACCTCGATATTTCTTCTCATCTACTGCTTTACCATTTTCATCTTTACCTAATTTCAAGGATGTGCTCATAGGAGTTTTGCTAGTTTTGCAGTCATCCATTCCAAATTTCTTGATGAGTTCTTTTGTATATTTGGATTGGTTGATGAAGATCCCATCTTCACATTGCTTGACTTGCAGTCCAAGGAAGAAGTTGAGTTCAACCATCATGCTCATTTCAAATTCCCTAGTCATACAAGAAGCAAATTCTTTGCACAAGGCTTCATTAGTAGCTCCAAATATTATGTCATACACATAAACTTGTAGAATTAAAATGTTATGCTTGTCCTTTTTAACAAAGAGAGTTGTGTCTACTTTTCCTTTTGAAAAACCATTTTCAAGTAAATATGCACTAAGTTTATCATACCAAGCTCTTGGTACTTGTTTCAATCCATATAAAGCTTTGGTAAGTTTGAAAACATGATCAGGAAATTTGTAGTTTTCAAAACCAGGAGGTTGTTCTACATAAACTTCTTCGCTTATAAGTCCATTTAGAAACGCACTTTTAACATCCATTTGAAAAAGCTTAAAGTTCATGTGACATGCAAAAGCAAGTAATATTCTAATAGCTTCTAATCTGGCTACGGGGGCAAAGGTTTCATCATAGTCAATACCTTCTTCTTGATTATAGCCTTTGGCTACCAATCTTGCTTTATTTCTAACAATGTGACCATTCTCATCAAGCTTATTCCTATAGACCCATTTGCATCCTATTATAGAGTGATCTGTAGGTCTAGGAGTAAGTTGCCAAACATTATTTCTTTCAAATTGATTAAGTTCATCTTGCATTGCAGTTATCCAATTTTCATCATTTAAAGCCTCCTTAACAGTCTTTGGCTCAATTTGAGAAACAAAAGCAAAATTAACATCTACATGATTAATTTTAGATCTAGTAATTACTCCCTTAGATGTTTCTCCAATGATGAGTTCCTTAGGATGGTCTTTCTTGTATTGCCAATCCTTAGGCAGATCTTGAGTCTTTTCTTCAAGTTCATGCTGATTGATCTTTGGAGCATCAATAGATTCAAGAGGTTCAAGTGTACCTGCAGGGTCATTGAAACTAATACCTTTCTTCTGATCACGATTAGATGATTCATCAAATACAACATGCATTGATTCTTCTATAACTAGAGTTTTCATGTTAAATACCCTATATGCTTTGCTATATGATGAATATCCTAGGAATATGCCTTCATCTGATTTGGATGAAAATTTTCCAAGATTATCCTTGGTATTCAATATGAAGCATTTGCAGCCGAATACTCTAAAATATCCAATTCTGGGTATTCTTCCATTCCATAGCTCATAAGAGGTTTTATTAGTTAAATGCCTTTTGTAAACACGATTTGCAATGTAACAAGCTGTATTAACGGCTTCTGCCCAAAAATAGGATGGTAAATCATATTCATTGAGCATTGTCCTAGCCATTTCAATTAAAGTTCTATTTTTCCTTTCAACTACACCATTTTGCTGTGGAGTTCTAGGAGCAAAAAAATTATGTGAAATGCCAAGTTCATTGCAAAAGCCTTCAAAATTTTCATTCTCAAATTCTTTGCCATGATCACTTCTAATAGATGTGATCACATATCCTTTTTCATTTTAAACTCTTTTTGCAAACGTTTTGAAGTAATTAAAGGCTTCATTCTTTTGAGCTAAGAAATTAACCCATGTGAATCTAGAGTAATCATCAACAAGAACAAATGCATATGATTTGCCTCCTAAGCTTGTAACTCTATTTGGTCCAAACAAATCCAAATGAATGAGCTTTAAAGGTCTAGAGGTGCTTATAACACTCTTTGATTTAAATGAGCTTTTATGTTGCTTATCATGTTGACAAGGTTCACAAATCCTATCTTTATCATATTTTATCTTAGGTAAGCCATCAACTAAGTTTTCATTGCAGATATATTTCAATTGATCCATACCAGCATGTCCTAATCTTCTATACCATAACCATGCATCATTATTAGTGGACATTAAACATTTAAATGTATGATTTGAATGAATGTTGATATTATAAGTGTTGTTTGTTCTAGTACCCTTAAATATGATAATATCATTTGAATTCGTGATTTTGCATTCCTTGGAATCAAAATTGACAAAGTATGCTTTATCACAAAGTTGACTAACACTTAACAAGTTATGTTTCAAACCATCAACAAGCCATACATCTATTAAATCCTTACCAATTGAACCAATGGAGCCAACACCAAGAATTTTACCTTTAGCATTGTTTCCAAAAGTCACATTACCTCCATGTTTGTAGGTAATACTTGTAAAGAGCTTTGCATTTCCAGTCATATGCCTTGAGCATCCACTATCCACAAGCCATATGCTTTCGTTGATAGTAGATTTTAGGCATACCTGCAAGGCAATAGTGATCATCTTCTTTTAGGTACCCACATGAAGTTGGGTCCTTGATGGTTAGTAGTAAAAGTGCCTTCTAACTTGAGATGAGCCTTTCTTATATAACAAGAAAAATTTTTGTGTCCAAATTTCATGCAATATGTGCATTGCCATGCTATTCTATACTTCTGCATTTTTCTTCTTGTATTTAAGGTATCATGCATACAACTACAAGTATGTGATTTCTTTTGTGCAAGTTTAGTGTATAAAAATGCATAATTATTTTTGGCTTTATTTCCTAGCAAACCATAAGAAGTTCTTGTGGTACTTTTAAACTTGGTGCAAGCATCTTTGATATGAACATCAGTAATTTCAATTGTAGATGCTTTTACAAATGTTGGTTTGCTTGGTACAATGTTGGTTGAGCCATTGAATCCTAATCCATATTTTAAGGAAGGTGATCTTTGGTTATTAATTAATGTGTTTAATGCTTCCTTTCCTTTATGAAATCTGGAAATTGATTCTTTTAGTTCATGCTTCAATGTTTCATTTTCTTTAATAATCTTTTCTAAGTCATGTGAGTTTTTATTTAACTCTCCTATCGTATTCATCAAGTGTTCATTTGAGGTTTTCAATTCTAAGGTAGAGTTCTTTAAGCATATAAAATCTTTTTCTAACTTAGAGTTTTTCTCTTTATAAAGCATCATTTTAGAAAAATATTTTTCTATTTTAAAGTTCATGTGCTCAATCAAATCATTATCATCTATATCATTTGTATCATTATGTGCTACTAGATCAAAGGATTGAGTACTTACCTCATTGGAGTCATCTTCAATAGCCATGAGACACAGATTTGCAATTCCTTCTTCTTCTTCTTCTTCACTTGAAGAAGAGTCATCCCATGTGGCTTTGAGAGACTTTTTCTTTTCTTTATCCCATTTCTTTTTGTTCTTTAATTTGAAGCAATCCGATTTAATGTGACCAGTTTTTCCACATTCATAGCATTTTACCTCATTTTTCTTTTCTTTATCTTTGAAGGAGAATTTTGGAGGTGTACCTTTGTTTGCTTGTAATCTTTTCTTCCTTTTCCATTCATTGATTCTTTTTGAGAACATTGCCATTTCATCTTCATCATCAGTACCTTCATTGCTTGAGCTCTCAACTTCTTTGATTGCTTTGAGTGCAATTGGTTTTCTCTTTTCTTTTTCACCTTGATCTTCTTCTTTCTCACTGTGTAGCTCAAATGTGAGTAGTTACCAACTAGCTCGTCGGTTCTTAATGTGTTGAGATCATGAGCTTCTTCTATGGATGATACTTTTGATTCAAAGTTTTTTCTAGCTCTTAGGGCTCTCAAGATTTTACTGTTTACATCACCTTGATCATATACCTTGCCATACTTCTTTAGTTCATTGACAATAGCAAACAAGCGATTTGTCATGTCGGTGACATTTTCATTTGGTTTCATCTTGAATAGCTCATACTCATGGACATGCATTTGTTTCTTGGTAAATCTCACTTGAGTTGTACCTTCATGGTAGTTTTCGAGTGTTTTCCAAATGCAATGTGCACAAGTTAAATGCAATGTGAAGAGGTGTAAAATTATTGTGTTAAGACTTATTAGTTGGATTTGGGAGTTGTTATCATTTGTGGTTTTTTCAAATAACTATTTATAAATATAAGCAAGGTGATAATTAAACAGAGATATAATTTTGAAAATGACTATAGTGACAGAATAGTCAGTGATAAGATATAAGTTATTAATATTAAGGAGATGAACTAATTTTGTCTAATGACAATTCGATTGATGATATGGTAATCTATTGTGACTATTTGAATAAATAGACAGTATAATGATGAGTTATGGAATGGTAAAAAGGTAATTGAGAATGAACATAAGGGGGAGAGTAAAAATTATGTAATCTGATGAAATAATGATTTGATGAGATGATTAATTTAATATGAGATTTTAAGATTATGTTTTGAATTGGATGATTTATTACCGTACTGAATAATTTCGAGGATAAAATTAAGGGGGAGAAAATTGTCATATCCGTAATTTTGGAGAAATTAAATAAGTATTTGGAGATATAAAAGTTGTACATACCCAATATATATACCTAGTATATGTATAACATATACATATGGTATATTAATTGTATATGTTGGATATATACATTACATACTTAATATATTTAATACACATATAAGGTACATTTGATGTGTATATAAGATACACATTACTTGTGCATATGTGTAATATCTTAAAATTTTTAAAAATTTTTAATTTTTAAAAATTTGATAAAATAAATTATAATTTAAATGGATAAATTAAATTAATGATTTTAAATGAAAAATGAAGGGATTTTTAAATGAAAAGGTGGAATATATATATGTGATATATATGTAAAATATATACAACATATAAAAGTCAACACTTTTTAAAAAAAAATTAAAAATCAAAGTAAAAAGGATATTTTGGTAATTAAATCTTAAATCTTAAAATTATTAAATTAATTCAAAAATAAATAATTTTTGAATGGAAGAGGGATTTTTGGACTTTTAATTTATTAAATAAATAATTAAATAATTCATTAGTAAAATATTAAATAATATATATATGGTTATAAATAAAGGTGGAAAGAAAGAGAAAATTAAATTGGTCATCATCTTTCTCTTCTTCTTCATGTTTGATGGTTAAGCCAATAAAACTTAAGTTCATGCTTAGGTGGTAAACCCATGTGGTCCAGGATGTGAACCCACAAGAACAATGCCTTGAGACCCAACACCTTTATGCTTGGATCTACCTCTGGGAAAGATAAATCATGTCCTTGCCAAGAAACACCAACGCAATCTCAACATGTGAGAAAGAATCTTGGTATTAGAACTCACTCAAGTTATTAACTCTATGTGAATTTGTTTGATTCAATAAGAATCAAAGCAAGAGCATCCTCTCTTTTAAAACAATGTTATGGAAATTTAATTCAAAATTCAATCAAATCTATTACAGTCTGAAATAAGAGGTATTTATATCCTCTAATAAGTAACTCTAAACCTAGTTGCAAAAGGATAAAACAAATCTTATTAAATTAATTAAATCCTAACAGAATAAGGAAACAACATTAAACTAAATTTCATGCAGAATTTGACTCCAATTTTTGATCTGTTACAGTCTGATTATGGACTTGGTCTCTTCATAATAGTTGTATCTCTATAAGTGTATATAAATTTGGGCATTTGAATCACCCAATTTGGACTCCAGAATCATAAGTTATGGTCCTTTGAAGTAAACTGGTTCAGATTGAAATTCTGCTCCGATTTGGTTTTGAATTTATTTTCCAGGTCTAAATTCGAACAACTGTTTGGAGGTCCAAATGAAATTGAATCTTTACAAATAAGCCCATTATGAAAATCTTGAGAAGTCTTATAAAAATGTCATGAAGATTGCTTTCTCATTCTAGAACTCTAGGATCATCAAATTATATTCTAAAGCTTCAAAGGTCAAATATGCCCAAGCCTGGAAATTACATAATATGCTTCTTTTAAGTTCTTTCTCCTATGATGCTTCCTTAATCAACATTCTAGCCTTTGAATTCTACTTTAAGCTTAGTTTTAATTCTTCAAAGTTTCTTTTCATGGGTTTGTGTGCCCGTGCTAGCATCATTCTCCCTTTCTTTTAAAATGATTCATCCTCGAATCATGCATCAAGGTAGGATAAGAGAGTGGAGCTTCTCTTGGTATGGCCATCCTCCCCCTATTGGTGTAGACTTGTCCTCTGACCTTCAAGTGTTGAAGGAAGAAAATTAATTTTACACACGGTTGCCATCTTTCTTCCTTGATGATGTGAAGGACTTGAAGTGTATGAAGTGTAGGAGAACCTGCTAAAACAACATCAAAATAATAATTGAGCACAAAATCTAGTATATGGGTTGTTAAGAACACAAGAGCATCAATATTAGGAAGTTCATCAAGAGCAAATTCTTGAACATCTTCAATTTTGTGCATTTGTAGTTGAATAAAATTTTTAACTTCCTCTAATTCCACTTGTTGCACTCCTTTCTCTTCCTTAACCTCATGGTATGGAATCAAGCTCTCTTCTTTAACCTCTTCCTTAATTTCTTGAATCACACCTTCTTCTTCTTCTAAAGATATCATAAGTTCTTGATTAGAAAGTTCCAATGGAAGCACACATTTGCATTGGCTTAGGTTCTCAGTATACATTAATTCTTCTTCAACTTCAGCTTCAATTTTTGACTCTATCAAGTAGAGTCAAAAGTTTTTCACAGCACTCCTCAAAAGATTTCTCCTTTGGATGATCTTTCAAAATATTGTGGGGCTTGCTCCATCTTTATCAATGAGTAGGTGGATCATCATAATCATCATATACTTGATTTTTCTTTGCAAATCACCTTGCATGTTGAATAGGAACATCAATTGATTACTTCCTCATCAGTGAATGCTCAATCCCATCTATCCTTTTAACTAGTTTAACGAGCTTCTTTTTCTAGGGATTATGCCTCCTCCAATATAGGCTGAAAAGGATGTACATCACCTTGGAACTTTTTAGGTTTTCTTCTCATCTTTGCACAATTATCGAGCTTCATAAAACAAGTTAGTAAAATAAGAAAATGAATCCTCACTTCACTCCCTTACATGTTTCACTCAATGTAATTCTTGCTTAGGCCACTCATGTTTACACTCAATTTCTTTTTTTAAATTCATTCTGTCTCACAGTATGGTTCGTGGTCAGAGGTGTGATCACTAAGGCAATTGTGCGACCTCAAGAAAGTCTGGGCGACCACGATACACCTGAAGGATGAAACCCTAAATTTGGCAATAAGGTTCATGGTGGCTAGCACAGTGGGAAGGATGACTGCTAGGACAATTGTGCAACCACGAAGAAGAATGTGTGACCTCTAGCCACAATGAACTAGGTTACAAATTCTAGGGTTTCCTAATTTATCTTAACTATTTGCAGCTTCTCTTCAAGAACTTTTTGTTGAGTGGTTGTAAACTTAATGGGAACAACTTTAAATGAAGGAATTGACTCAACAATAATTTTTTTTAATTTAGAGTAATTAAATCAAACAACAAACAAAGAACAATTGAATTAAACAAAATTTTAGGTTTTTAAGAACTCAAATTATAACACAACAAAAAACAAGAACAAGAGATTGAAGAAAATAATGGAATTTTTTTTTAGAAAGAGATGAACAAAGAATAAACAAGAATGAATTAAATAAGATAGATGATAAATAGATAGATAATAAGGTGGAACCTGATTTAGAGCCTCACTCTGATACCAAACTGATGTGAACCCACAAGAATAATGCTTAAGACCCAATAACTTTGTGCTTAGATTAACCCCTTAGAAAGCTAAATCAAGTTCTTACTAAGAAACCTTAACCCAATCTTAACTTGTGAGAAAGAACCTTAGTATTAGAACTCATTCAAGTTGTTAACTCTATGTGAATTTGTTTGATTCAACAAAAATCAAAGCAAGAGAGTCCTCTCTTTTAGAACAAAGTTCTAGAAATTTTAATTCAAAATTCAACCAACTCCATTACAATCTAAAATAAGAGGTGTTTATATACTCTAATAAATAACCCTAAACCTAGTTACAAAGGATAAAACAAATCTTATTAAATTAATTAAATGCTAACAAAATAAGGAAACAACATTAAACTAAAATTCGTGCAGAAACTTTAACTCCAATTTTTAATCTGTTACAGCCTGATTTTGGCTTGATCTCTTATGGTATTTGTAGCTTTGTAAGTGTAGATGAATTGAGCTTTTGTCACCCAATTTGTGCTTCAAAATCATAAGTTATGGTCCTTTGAAGTAAACTGGTTCAAACTGAAAGTCTACTCCGATTTGGTTCTGAATTTATTTTCTAGGTCTGAATTCGAATAACTATTTGGAGGCCCAAATGAAATTGAATCTTTACAAATAAGCCCATTCTGGAAATCTTGAGAAGTCTTCTAAAAATGTCATGAAGATTTCTTTCTCATTTTGGAACTCTACGATCATCAAATTCTATTTAAAATCTTCAAAGGTCAAATCTGCCCAAGTCTGGAAATTACATAATATGCCTCTTTTAGGTTCTTTCTCCTCTGATGCTTCCATAATCAACATTCCAGCCCTTGAATTTAGCTTCAAGCTTAGTTTTGAATCTTTAAAGTTTCTTTTCATGGGCTTGCATGCCTGTGCTTGCATCAATTCAAGTTTGTGCTCTATGGGCTAAGCCAATGCAGCTTAGATCTAGTTGAGTTAAGCTAATGCAGCTTGGTTTTGGAGATTGAGTGTCAACCCAATTGTGGCTTTGATTTGAAGGGTCAAGCCTATGGGGCTTAGATTTGATGTGGTTATTCAAGCTAATGTAACTTAAATTTATGTTTGATGGTTAAGCCAATGTGCCTTGAGTATGATTTTTTTATTGTTAAACTAAGGTGGTTTAGGTTTTATAGGTGAAATGTCTATCAAATTTGATTGTCAAGCCGATATACTTTAGTTTATGCTCTGAAGGTCAAGCTTATCTGAAGGTTAATCCATTATGGCTCATGTTTATATTATAATGGCTTTGATTTGTGTTTACGAGTTACACCCATATGGCTTAGGCTCGTGTGTGATGGTCAACCTAGTACACCTTGGGCTTATATGTGTGTGTAGACCCTTAATTTTGACCCTCAGCAAGTCCGTTCCAAATTAATAGAGGCTAAGCAAAATTTTGTCTGACTTTAAATCTTAAATCTTTAAAGCCTTAAAGTAGGTTAGCCCAATTTAAAAAGAGCTCCAAAGTAAGCTGGTTCAACTCCTAAAGCCCTAAATGGGTCCGATCCAAAGGCAGAATCCATTCTATTTGGTTTAATTCAATATGGGTTGTGCCCATATCGAATTGGGCATTCCAATTCGACATGGACTATGCTCATATCGAATCGATATGAGCATGGTCATATCGATATGAGCACAAAGCTCATATTGAATTGACCTAGGTTCAGTTTGATATGAGCTTCGATTCATATTGAACTGATAAAAGGTTTAATTATATATGAGTCTTTGTTTTGGTCCCTAATCCAAGCCAAATTCAGTTTAAGTTAGGTTTAAATTCAAATTATATTCAGATAAGCAGAAAGGAGTTTGAATGGATAAAGATTATTGAACCTGATTAACCCTAAGATTGCCTATAAATACAAAAAGAAACTAAGAAATAAGGGAAGCCACACAAAGAGGTAGTAGCACTTGTCTTCATATTACTTTGCTCAACCGAGATTAAAGTGGATTCAGACAGTAGTTAAGGCAGAGAGCTTGGTTCAACACATTCAACTTGGTTGAGCCAACAAATGAAGGTTTGATTTTGATATCTAATTCATTTAAACTTGCACCCACTACTTTCATTCTTTAAACAATATTATCTCATCTAGTGGCTTGATTAAGCAATCATTTGTTTTAAATTTCTAGCAGCTTGGTGTTTATTTCATCCAGTAGGACATGATTACAATCTAAATTTGGTTCCAACTTTTATTATATAAGTTATCCCAAGTCATTTAAACCCTAACCTTGTTTCTAAAACCTTAATCTTGTTTTCAAAACCCTAATCTTGTTTTCAAAACCCCAAAACCCTAATTTATACCTTAAGATCTTAATTTTATATATAAAAACCCTAATTCTAATCAACACATCCTAATTTCATATGTAAAATCCTAATTTCACATGTTTAATACCTAATTTAAAATTAAACCCTAGATTTGATTATTTGATATATTACTGTATGCTTGTGATGGATTATGAGCTTTGATTTCATCCTGTTATTTATGATGAATGATGGAATGATTTAATTATATTTGATTATTTTGGATTCTTAAAGATTGTAAAAGACATGTTTTCACCTTATGGGTGCCTTAGTTATTTTAATTATGTAATTTGTTTTATGAACTTTGGCATTTTGTAAAGGACATGTTTCCACCTTTTGGTGGGTATCCTATTTTATTTATTCTTATGGATTAAGGATAATTGTAATTGCATATTTCCATCCTAAGATGGGTGCCAATTTTATTTGATTGCTTTTGATTTTAATACAATGAATATTTATTTATTATGATTGCATGTAATATGGATGTGTAGACCCTTAAATTTGGACCGATTTAAATTTAAAAGAGCTTATCCTAGTCCACTATAAATCTAAAATCCTTTAAGGATTAGAATTTAATTTGTGTGATTTTATAAAGTCTGGGCTGAAAAATTAATTATTTTAGATCGGTTTGAGTCAAAATTAATTATTTTGGGTCGAGTTAGTTCTCCCAAATCGATATGAGGCTAGCCTTATATCGATTTGGGAGGGTCAAATCGATATACGCATTACCTCATATTGATTTTGGCAAGCTAAATCAATATAAGGCAACTCATATCGATTTTGGCAAGCCAAATCGATATGAACTCTACCTCATATCGATTTGGCCAGCCCAAATCGATATGAGGAAGGGTTCATATTGATTTTTGGCCTCTAATTTGACTAATTCGAGTCCTAAACATATTTTGCCCAGCTAGCTATGTTTCCTAATTATGCACTAACTTGTTGATATGGAGATTAACAATTCCTTGAAGGATCAGGATTAAGGTTTTTTAAATGGAGTGTGCTCTATAAATATAGGAGGGACAACAAAAAAAAGGAAAGAACAATCTAAAACCCTAGCAAGCAAATCAGAAAACATGAAAAGATAATATCCAATTTATAAAAGCAAGGCAGTGTGACTACTGTCTTGGTGGTAGCTTGGCCAGAAATTAAGCTTGGTGCAGGCAGCAGCTTGGATCAACTCTCTCAATTTGGTTGACCCAACAAATGAAGGTACATTCCGTACGCTTAATCCATTTAACTTTAGCACAAGTTACTTTGGCCATGGTTTTAAAACAACATTGATTACATAAATGTTCATGTCCAATAACCATACAAAAATCAAACATTAAAATATCTTTAACATGTGTACAACAATCAAGTTTTACATAATCCTAATATGTTTCTTTTAAGAATAACAAAACCCTAAATTTATGTTCCTCAATTTATAAAACAATAATCTGCATCTCAATTTCCAAAACTTAAATCAATTTTTTAATAACCAAAACACCAAAACCCTAATCCTAATCCACTAAATCTAAAACCATAAACCTTATTTTCTTAAACCCTAAAACCCCCCCATTTTTTAACCATAAAAGTTCTAAAACCCTAATTTGAAGCATAAACCCCAAATTGATATATTTGTTGCTTTAATTAAGATTAAAACTTAGATGTGATTGTTTTATGCCTTCAGTGGATGATTCATTAATGTTTTAAATTTTGTGAATGATTTATTTTTATTAAATGATTAAATGATTTAATTTAGTTGATTAATTATTTTAATTATTTTAGTTCCAAGATATAACAGGTATGTTTCCACTTTGTGGGTACCTCATTACTTAGGATCAATGTAATTTAATTTATTTCGGATTTTGGATTAATGTAAAGGGCATGTTTCCACCAAATGGTGGGTGTCCTATTTTATTTAGTTTTGGATATTGGATATTGTAAGGGCATGTTTCCATATTGTATGGGTGCCCATTTATTGTTAAATAAAGGTGATGGATGTTTATTTATTTTAATTTGTGTGTAATATGGATGATGTTTTAATAAGTTAAGAATTCAATAATATTTAGACCTGAAAAGGAGGTCGGTTCCAATGAACCAGGTGCTGTGAGGGTGCTGGATCATTCTCACCTTCCCCACACGTACCCAACTTTCTGAACCCAATAGAGGGTTGGGGATTGCTTAGGAATTGAGTCATCCACCCCTTTCTTTTTCCCGGCCCATCCTGGTGGTGACTCCATTTTCTCCAGATTTAGGCTCGTGTTCTTTAAGACCCTGAGCCTAATAGTGTCGAAGTCGCAAAAATCATTTCACATGGGAGTGGGGACGAAAATCCCCGCTCATAGTGGTGACTCCACTGGGGATAAGAGAAGTTTATTCCATTGGTCTTTATATTATTTTATTCTCTCTTTTTATAATATTGTCCATTGTATCATTTAGATTGCATTGTGTGCGTGAGTTAGGAGGTCCGTCTAACACGTATTGTGTTATATGAGGGATACCATATTTTCATTCAAGGTATGGAGATTGAGCATGGCATAACCACTCATAGCCTTGTACCTTATGGTATATACTTGCTATGGGAGCTTAAAACCTTTCAACCCAAAGACCTAAACTTATGTAATTGACCTAGTTATTTTTCCTAGGTTTTTTACCCCAAATGCTTGTAGTTTGACTATGATTAATTTATCTTGGTTTAAATCATGACTTATTTGTTTTGTTCTTTTTCTAATATGACCTACCTATATTGTAAGCTCAAAAATAAATTTTTCCTTTAAAAAAGGCCAAAATCTCAAATTTTCAAAATTTTCAAGATGGTGGTAAAAAATCTTCTTCCACCTTATGGCTTGAAACTTTCAAAGCCCAAGCGACTTTGAAACAAAATTATTTTTTCACTTCATCTAAAGATTACAAAAAGAGCTTACAAATATATAGTCAATTATGAAAAACCAAAAATCAATTATGGGCCTAATTTATACTAAGAATCGTTAATCATGGGTTTATTTTTTAGCATGAATCATTAGTTATTTTTTCAAATGGGAAATCTATTTATGATAAACTTCTTAATTTTGTTTTAATCCAATATAGCATAAAAGTTATTTTTATTTGATTCAATGGATTAAGACTTAATTAATGGGAATTATCATTGATTGACTTCTGAGTTTGAAAATATAACTATTGGTTAAATCGTTCGAAGGAATTTTTTCGATAACAAAATATCCTATATTGGCATTTTGTTGACCATATACCTAGGAAAAGAGACTCACCATTCGTGTGTGGAAGTTATAAGGTTAGAAGGAATGTCCTAATTATCTTTGTTTGCTTGTTGTTTATGCATACATGCATACACGCACTGCATTACATGACATTGATCATTTCTGGCTTACAAACCTCGAGTACAGTTGTTCAAAAGCGTACGACAACCCAACTAGCTTCTCAGTAAAAGCAATGGAGCACGAAAAAATTCAAAGGATGGTGGACGGCGCCCTCAATGACAAGATGGAAGAACTAAAGGAGGCCCTGGCTGAGACTATAAAGAGCCAACTAGCTACACTTTTAGGGAACACTACTGAGGCATCTGCCAGCACTAAGAAGCCAAAGGACAAAGGAAAGGCTAAGGTCAGTGAAGTAGCATTTGATGATGACAAAGTAGTCATTGATAATGATGATGACTGGGCTCAATACTTTCAAGGTCCTCAAGATAAGAAGAAGGAGCCAAAGGTTGTTGAAAGATTAGCCATGGAAAAGACTGAACTTTAGATGTTGAGAAGCGAATTGCTGATTTGGAAAAGAAATTTGAAAAGAAGCTGAAAACTGAAGAAATGTCGAAAGTCGATAGGTTGTTTGAGCTAGATGAAGAGGTCCCGTACAAATTCAAGGTGCCCTCCTTTTCCAAGTTTGATGGAAACAGGAATCCTCATCTCCATGTGAAGCAATACATCACTGCTATATAGTTTGCCTGAGCTACTAAGGCTCAAAATCTAAGGTACTTCATGCTCTCATTGGACCCTGTTGTCCAGAATTGGTTCAACACCTAAGAGGATGGTACTCAAAAGAGCTGGGATTTACTATGCAAGGCCTTCATCCAATAATATGGGTATAATGCTAAATTAGAGATTACTTTGATGGAAGTTGAGTCCATTAGGCAAAGACCAAATGAGAACTTTGTTGGTTACCTGAAAAGGTGGAGAAATAAAGCTGCATTGCTCAAGAAAAGGCCCGATGAATCATATCACATTTGGATGATTGTGAGAGGGTGTCACCTAATCTTCGTGAAAGGGTGTCCCATACTGTTATTAGAGATTTTAAAGATCTCTTTCAAGCTAGCTTGTAAATAGAGGAATGGGAAAGAGAGAAGAACCATTTTTTTGTAAGAAGAAATGAGAAAGGGAACTACCAGTCTGGCAATCAGAGCACGCAAAAACCAGTCAATGTTAATGCAGTTGGTCAAGGAGGAAGGAGGCAGCTTTCAGAATTGGGGAAGTCATTATCTTGGGTTCTCAATAAGTACAAAAGAAAGGATTGTTACAACCCTTGACTCCTCACCCTTTGCCTAATCATCTTCCACCTAATTTTGATGCTAAGGCATTCTGCCAATTCTATTAAATGCAAGGGCATGAGATGGACAAATGTTTTAGGTTGAAGCATGAGATCTAGAATTTAATTAATTGTGGAAAATTACCTGAACTTGATAAGCCCAACACAAAAGATAATCATTTGCCTAGGTTTAATAGAGTGCTACCATAAGCAACCTTCATGGTAGGAGGAGGATTGGAGGAAGATTTTGTCTTATCCTCCTTTCAAGATGGCAGTATTGAAGATGTAAAGTAAGTGTGAGCGGGGATTTTCGCCCCCACTCCCGGTGGAATGGTTCTTGCGACTTCGGCACTGTTTAGGCTCGGGGCCTTAGAGAACACGGACCTAAGTCCGGAGAAAATTGAGTCGCCACCCGGACGGGCCGAGAAAAAGAAAGGGGTGGATGACTCAATTCCTAAGGAATCCCCAACCCCTTAATGGGTTCGGAAAGTTGGGTACGTGTGGGGAAGGTGAGAAATGGCCCAGCACTCCCACAACGCCCGGTTCATTGGAACCGGCCTCCTTTACAGGTCTTAATATTATAAAATTCTTAAATATAACAATATTATCCATATTACAAACAATAATTAAAAGAAAGCATCAATAAATTAAAATCAAAGCAATGTCCAAACAAAGCAAATAAATGGACACCCATCCAAGGATGGAAACATGTCCTTACATCACATGCCTAAATAGGACACCCACCAAAAGGTAGAAACATGCCCTTTACATAGGTTCTAAAATAGAAAAGTAAATTAATTACATGATGTTTAACTAATGAGGTACCCACCAAGAGGAAACATACCTCTTACAACTTTTGGAAATCTAAATTAATTGATAAAAATAAATAATCATTCATCATAAAAAAAATCATTCATTAAAGCTATCAATCAAAATAAAAAATAAACATCCATCCATGATAAATTAAATTAATCAAGTATTAAAATTAAATAAATTAAAGCATAAGAAATAAATCAAAGCATAATCAAGTATGGAAATGAATAAAGCAAAGAAAAGTCCAATTATGGCTACTGTGACTTTTTATGGAATTAAAATAAATTAGGGTTTTATGTTTTAAAGGGTTGTTAAGACTCTTTGATTAACAAAATTAAGGCTTGAATGATGATATCATGAAACTAGGGTTTTAAACACTTTAAAATACTTTAATTTGTGATTTTTGGTTATTGGGTTCCTAAGCTACTGTGTAAAATTTAGGTTTTTAGGTTTTTATGTTTTTTTAATGTTTTAAAAGGATTAGGGTTCATAAAAATTAGGGTTTAAGGTTTTAAAAGTGTTAGTGTTCATTATTTTGAATTTTGGAAGTTGAATTTGGATTTGATATTTTGGAAGTAGGGTCACGGGTGGTGAATAATTTTTAGGAATTTGGAAATCAATTTGATATTTTATGGAATTTTATGAATTTAAACAAGTGAATTAAAGTTTTTATAACTAGAAAAGATGTTTTAGAAGACTTTTTGAAGGAAAAAGTACCAAGTTTAAAGTTTTGAAAGAAACAAAATTTGATTTTGGTTTTGTTGAAGATTATGTTCAATTAGAGTTTTAAGATTTTTAAGAAGAAAAAAATAATAATTTTAAACCTTTTGGAAGATAAACCAATGAAATAAGGTTTTTTTTTTTGCTTTAGAAAAACTAAATTAAAGTTCAAAGGTTTTTAATTTTGATTTCATAAATTTGCTACTGTGTAAAAAAAATAATTAAAGAAAATTAATTAACACATACCTTCTTTTGATGATTTCTCCAAAAACAATTCTTCTTGGATGAACTAGCTCCAAAGACAAGCCTTTTTTGTCTTTGAATCCTCTAAATCGTGCTGCTACTATTCCAGAAAAGAGTTTAATTGAATTTCTTCTTTTCCTTCCTTGATTTGGTTTCAAATTTTCCAAACTACTCTTGGATTTTTTTCCTCCCTTAAATTAATTGCCTTTGGTCCTTATTTATAGTGGTTTGAGGTTGTTTATTCCTTATTAGCTAAGGTAAGTAATATTAATAAAAAAAAAAAGAAACCAAAACCTAATTGGATTAGGTTTCAAAAAATTTGCGTCGGAAAATTTGCGCTGCCGAAAAAAAACTGCTGCGGAAAAACTGTGTTGGCAAAAAAATCTGCCGCAGCTGGCTGCGGCAGCACTCACGGAGAGGGCCCGTAAGCTATTTCGCAGTCAGAAAATTTCTGCGTGAGAAATAGCACAGTGATTTCGCCCGCAGGAATTTCCTGCAGGCGAAATGCCCACGAGCTCGCACGATGATTTTTTCATCGCCGATTTTTCCGACTGATTTTTATTTTTATTTTTTGACTTTTATTTGTTTATTTCTATTTTTTATTAATAAAAATTAGATACTAAAGCAAAAATTATTTAACAAAAATTATTTTGGACCAATTAGACAACAAAAATCATTTTAGACTAAATAAAACATATTGGACCGGATTGGGTCAAAAATTAAGGGTCTATAGTTTGCCCCCTACTTGAATGATCTTAAACCTTAGTGAAAGAGAGTGAAAAGCAATAAGACTTAATTTTTTATGAAACAGTTAAGGTTTTGGGTTCTGGACCCGGTTCGAGTTCTGGACTCAAGGATAATTCTAGGTTCTGGACCTAAGAAAAATTTGGGTTCTAGACCCGGTTCGAGTTCTGGACTCAAGGATAATTCTAGGTTCTCGACCTAAGAAAAATTTGGGTTCTGGGCCCGGTTCAAGTTCTGGACTCAAGGATAATTCTAGGTTCTGGACCTAAGGAAATTTTGGGTTCTGGACTCGGTTTGAGTTCTTGACTCAAGGGAGATTCTAGGTTCTGGACCTAAGGAAAATTTGGGTTCTGGACTCAAGGATAATTCTAGGTTTTGGACCTAAGGAAAATTTGGGTTCTGGACCTGGTTCGAGTTCTTGACTCAAGGATAATTCTAGGTTCTAGACCTAAAGAAAATTTTGGGTTCTGGACCCGAGAGATTTGGATACTTGATCCTAAACTAGACTCGGATACTCAATCCTATCTGGATTCGGATACTCGATCCTAAACTGGTTTTGGATACTCGATCCAAAATGTATTGGGATATTCGGCCCTAAATTGATTTGATTTGGGTACTTGGACCCAAGATTGGGTACTTGGATCCGAGATTGGGCACTTGGACCCAAGATTGGGTACTTGGACCTAAGATTGAATATATTTGGGTGCTTGGACCTGGGATTGGGTTGAATTCAATTTGGGTACTTGGACCCAAAATTGGATACTTGGACCCGAGAATGAATTTGACTAACCTTTTATCAGTTGAGAAGTCTGACTGCTCCTGATATTATATGCATTGTGATTCTTCACCCTCAGAATGGATCTTCACCCTCGGAGAACGGGTCTTCACCCTTGAAAATGGATCTTCATCCTTAGAGATCGAGGTCTTCTTTGTTCTTTTCTTTCTTTGCTTGGTCCTTCTTGACTTTGCCCCTTAGGAGAGACACGGCTAGTGGCTTGGCCGTGTCGTCTGCCAGTGTCACCTATTGTTTCTTTTCTTTCTTTGCTTGGTCCTTCTTAACTTTGCCCCTTAGGAGAGACACGGCCAGTGGCTTGGCCGTGTCGCCTGCCAGTGTCACCTACTATTTCTTTTCTTTATTTGCTTGGTCCTTCTTGACTTTGCCCCTTAGGAGAGACACGGCCAGTAGCTTGGCCGTGCCGCCTGCCAGTGTCACCTAATGTTTCTTTTCTTTCTTTGCTTGGTCCTTCTTGACTTTGTCCTTTGGGTAAGACACAGCCAGTGGCTTGGCCGTGTCGCCTGCCCATGTCATATTCTGCCAAAATTTCTTTTAAGGTGATACGGCTAAGCTTGATTTGGCCTGGCCATGTCTTGCTTGATTCATGCTCTTCTTTCCTTGTTTTGATCTTCCAAGGGAGTTTTTTGCACTTTAACCACTTTTCCCTTGCAACTACTTTTTCTTTCTTTGATTCTTTAATGATTATTGCAGGCTGTTGGCTCATTTGATCATGAGGCTGGACCTTCTTTCACTGCCCCTTCGTTTGCTCATTCTAGCCTGCCAGATACGCCATCTCATCCGCAGGTATCGATGTGAACTAGCTGGTACGTTCCCCATTTCATAAAAGTTTATGCTATATGTATGCATGATTATGTATGCTCTTACCTTTTTCTCTCTTGGCTCACAGCGGATGCTTGAAGAACAAAATAAGAAACTTCAAGAAGAGTTGGCTGCAAGTCATCAGCAAGCTTCTCATTTTGAAGGTTTATATCATCAATCCGAACAAAATTTCTGTGACTTTCGATTTCAAGGAATGAGGGATCCCGGTGCTTCTTCATCGAGAGGCTCCCAGACTGATGACCATGAGATCTTTTCGTCTGCTTCTGATGAGGACCATGACAAATCGAAACTCCAAGGTAATAGGGATTTTAGTGCTTCTGCTTTGGATGATCCCAGGATGAGTAATTTGCCCCCTCCTCCAACAGGCGATGATTTTTTTCAAGTCTTTATTTGGTGACCTACCACCACCCTCTTAGTAATATGTAAATATTGTAGCAATTATAAAATATTAAACAATAATGAAAAATATACAATTTTCCTCTTTACTGTAACTCTTTTTTTTATCGCTCTAACTTTTGCCTAGTCCACCCATGCGGGTTTTCGGAACTAGCGAGCTGTCCTAATTTTTGCCTAAGCTACCCTTGCGGGTTTTCAACTTAGCGGACCTCTTTTTTTTTCTAATTCTTTCTTCACAGATTTGGCTTCAGGAGCATCTCTGTTTGCTTGATACTCCCTCCATGGATTTTGCCAGATACTTGCCACGTCATTATTCTGCTAGGAAGCTACTCCATCTTGCTTCTTCATATGCTGACTGGGTCGACTGGATCCACTCACTCTCTGAAGTCAATATCCATTGGTTGGTACCTTGGTGGAAGATTTCTCATATCACCATGCGGACATACTTGATGTATGTTCCTCTTGCTGCTCTTCGTCAAGGTACATGCTATGATCCTCGCCGACTTGGGCGTCAGTATGGAGCTGAGCCTCGTGATTCTGACTTTGCTCCTGACCTAGACATGCCTTGCATGATTGAAGCCTACTTGGATAGGTTAAGGCAAAGCTGGCCTGCACGTTACACTTTTAGACTGCCATAGATTTTACATTTGTCAATCAGAAAGTGTTTTGTTAGGATGAAAAATAACTAAAGTAATAAAAGATGCTTCTTTTCCATTTATAATTTGTCATCATCTTTTGCAATTATGATTATTTATTTCATCCGTATCTAGTCAAATACTTATAACAGTGCACATAGAACAAATTTAATTATTAATTATGTTTTATTAAATTGGGGAACAACCAAACATAATGCCAGCATACACAAGATCACTCCTGTTGCCAATTAGCCCTTTCGGGTTTCTAATTGACGATTTTCTCTCATTTGCCCTAATTGTTGCCTAGCCCGCCCTTTCGGGTTTTCGAAACTAGCAGACTGCTCTAATTTTTGCCTAGGCCGCCCTTTTTGGGTTTTCAACCTAGCGAGCTCTCTCTTTTTTATTTTTCATACATAAAACTTCTTTAACCTGTCAATATTTACTAGCTCACTAAATTCATTCTCATCCATGTCTGATAACTTCACCGCACCTTTGCTCTTGACCTGTTTCATGACATATGGCCCTTCCCAGCTAGGTCTGAACTTCCCTCTTGGATCAGATACATTAGGCTTACATTGCTTCAACACCAAATCCCTAACTCTGAATTTTTTGACCTTGACCCTTCTATTGTAGTCCCGAGCTATCTTCTTTTGATACAGTTGGTGATGATACAGTGCCTTTAACCTTCTCTCTTCCAGTAGAGCTAACTGTGTGTATCTGCTTGTTACCCATTCTATTTTAGGTAGCTTCCCTTCCAAGACTACTCTTAATGACTTGATCTCAATTTCAATTGGCAATACCGCTTCCATCCCATAAACCAAAGAGAACGGTGTCATCCCAGTAGGTGTTCGCACACTCGTCCTATATCCCCATAAAGCAAAGGGAAGCATTTCCAACCAGTCCCCGTAATTCTTGGTCATCTTGGACAAAATTTGCTTAATTGTCTTGTTTGTTGCTTCTACTGCACCATTAGCTTTTGGTCTATAAGGAGAGGATCGATGATGATGGATTTGGTATTTGGAGAATAAATCCTTAACTGCTCCTTGAAACTGTACCCCATTGTCTGATATCACACTATGCGGGACCCCATATCTGCAGATGAGATTCTTTTCAATAAACCTAGCCATTTGACTTGCACCCAGCTTGTTGAAGGATTTGGCTTCAACCCATTTTGAAAAATAATCAACTGCTACTACAATGAAACTGTGACCGTTTGAGGCTGTCGGATGTATTTCTCCTATAATGTCGATACCCCAGGTGGCAAATGGCCAGGGTGAAGACATTGAATGCAGTTCTTCAGGAGGCATATGATTCAAGTTACCATACATCTGACATTGCTGGCACTTCTTTACAAATTCAATACAGTCTTTCTCCATGGTCAACCAATAGTAACCTTGTCGGATAATCTTCTTAACTAGGGCCAAACCACTCATATGCGGACCGCAACTTCCCGCATGTATTTCAAACATGATGCGCTTCCCTTCAGGCTTTCTTAAACATCTTGAATGCACTCCATCAGGCCATCTTCGGTATAACTCTCCATGGAAGGTGATGTATTGCAATAACCACCTCCTTATGGCTCTTCTCTCTTTCTTTGTTGCCCTCGGCGGGTATTCTCTTTCCTCCAAAAATTGCCTTACAGTATCATACCATGCATCCTGGTCCGTATCAACTTCCATGATTGTCTCATATTCATAGCAAGGAGTTGATGAACGAGTCAAGATCAGAGGCTTAAGGAATAGGCTGGCAGGATTTTCCCATACCAAAGCCAATGTGGCTAGGGCATCAGCCATCTGATTTTCTTCTCTTGACCGATGTATAAACCTACACTCCTTAAAATTCTTCTTCATCATGGTCAGGTAACGGTGGTATGGTTTTAATTATTCCTCTTTCAACTCCCACTCTCCATTTACTTGGGATACTACTAGCAATGAATCGCCATAAACTTCCACCTTATCCACCTTCATAATCATTAGGGTTTCCAAACCGAAAATACACGCTTCGTACTCCACCATGTTATTGGTTGCCCTAAATTTTAACTTCTTGGCTAAAGGGATAAGTTCCCCTTTGGGTGATTCTAGAATAACTCCCAAACCTGCTCCTTTCCTGTTTACCGCTCCATCAAAATACATTTTCCACACTTGTACTTCAATTACTTCTAAATGTTCATCTGGAAATTCCAAGATTATCTCTTCACTTTCTGGTAATGGTTGTTGAGCCAGGAATTCTGCCACCGTTCTACCCTTGATTATTTTCCTGGTTACATATTCAATCTCAAATTCTTCCAATATTATCAACCATCAACCATATTTCCTAATTAAGGAGGGTGTCTCCCTTAAGTACTTCATTGGATCCAACCTGGAAAATGCTTGCACACTATACGATTGAAAGCAATGCCGCAACTTCTTAGAAGACCAAACCACGACTATACATGTCTTTTCGATGATATTATACTTAATTTCATAAGGTAGGAGCTTTCTACTCAAATAGTGAATGGCATGCTCAATCCCAAACTCATATGCTTTCTTCTACTGCTAAGTATAGTAATAGAGGTTTGCCGGGTTTAGGTAGTTTCAAAACAGGTGGATTCAACAAATACTCTTTTATTCGGTCAAAGGCCTTTTGACATTCTTCATTCCATACGACCGGCTGATTCTTTCTAAGCAATTTGAAGATAGGATCACAGATTGTTTTGAGCTTTGCTATAAATCTACTAATGTACTGCAGTTTACCAATGAATCCCCAAACTTCTCTCTCCGTCTTTGGGGCTGGCATATCCCTAATTGCTTTGACTTTGTCAGGATCAATCTCAATACCATTCGGACCAATTACATGTCCCAATAATTTGCCTGAAGTAACACCGAATACACAATTCTTCGGGTTTAATCTTAGCTTATACTTCAAAGCTCTATCGAAGAATAATTCTAAATTCTGGAAGTGCTGCTCCCTCGTATTCAACTTCACCATCATATCATCAACATATACTTCAACTTCTTTGTGCATCATGTCATGAAATAGTGTGGTGGCCATCCTTTGGTAGGTTGCTCCAGCATTCTTTAAGTCGAAAGGCATCACCCTATAACAAAATATACCCCATGTAGTAGTGAAGGAAGTTTTGGCTTTATCCTCTTGAGCCATTAACACTTGATTGTATCCGAAAAATCCATCTACAAATGAGTGTAGCACGCTAGAGGCTGCACTATCAATGAGAACATCTATATGAGGTAAAGGAAAATCATCCTTAGGGGAAGCCTTGTTTAGATCTCTATAGTCCACGCAGACCCTTATCCTCCCATCTTTCTTTGGCATTGGTACTATGTTGGCTAGCCAATCTGGGTATTCTATCACTTCAAGAAACTTCACTTGTATTTGTTTAGTGACCTCTTCTTTAACCAATTCAGCCCACTCAGGTCTTAGTTGCCTAAGATTTTGTTTGACAGGCTTAATGTGAGTGTGAGTAGGAATATGATGCTCGGCTACGTCTCAATCTATCCCAGGCATATCCACATAAGACCAAGCAAACACTTCTTCATATTTTTTGAATATTTTTTCAAATCTCTCTCTCTCATCAGGTGTAAAGTTGGATGCTATGCTAATATTTTTAGGATTTTCAATTGTTCCCAAATTTAATAATTGTGTGTTAACAGAATTAATATTAAAGATACTCATGCAACTATTATTTGAATGAATGCAACCATCAGGAGAAACATCACGCAAGTAAGCAAAATCAGACTTTATTGCATTCATTTTGGAAAAGAAAACATCATCATCCTCATACAAAGCAGTCAAATTAAAATTAAAATCAAAATCATTGTTCTCAGAATCATAAAGCAGGATGTCTTCAAACTTTTCTTCAACCAGGGTAGCAATCTCTTCCGGAGTCTTCTCGGCTTTCAAGGTAGCCTCATTCTTCTCTTTGTTGATTGACAGGGTGAGCTCTTTCTTCACTTGCTCCACTAGCTCAACAACATCTATAAAAATTTCAAAACCGGGGATTAACTTACCCATGAACATGATTGGCTCAGGCTTTCCTTGGAGTGGTCCCATATCTGGAGCTTTGATAAAAATCTATTCAAGTGGTGGGAAGCTTGCTGGAGCAAGGTGTTGTTGAGTTTATTGTTTTAGACATACCAATTATGTCTAAAACAATAAACTCAACAATAGATTCAATTGGACCAACCTTGACGGCCGCTTTGAAAGTCCCTTAGGCATGCCTCTTAGTGTTGTCATAAGCACAAATTGTCACCTCGGTTGGGTTTAGATCTCTTGTTGACATGGTTAGCTTTGGAAATATCTTAAGTGGACAAATATTTATGGCAGACCCATCATCGACCATTACACATGGAGTCCTCTTCCCCTTGACTTCTATTTTGATAAAGAGAGGGCGGATGTGGTCTCTTCCCTCCTCCGGTAAGTCTGCATCAGAAAAAGAAACTGTTTCCATATTAACTTCATTCTTTTCTTGGACCTCTTCACATTTCATTACTTCCCCAATTTTTATGAAGTTGATCAACTCCTCCGGTGTTGTGGAGGTAAAAATGGGCATGCTAGCTAAGGCTTTGGCCATAGTTTCTCGGTGCTTTTTAGAAGTAGCTAACAAGTCCCAAATGCTAACACTTGCTTGGGTTCTTTTCAATTGCTTTAGCGCAGCATCATCTTCTTCCACTTCAACTTCCTTTCCCTTATTCGTTTCTATCTCCTTAGGTGGTGGCCTTGCGTAAGGCTTACCGGATCTAGTATTCATCACCTCATCTTCTTCGGGCTCGGACCAAGTCCACTCCTCTTTCTTAGGTATGATATCATCATCACTATCACTTGAATCCCAAAACCCGTTGACAACACAAATTGCTACTTCTCCACCCATCATAGCTTGTTCAAATGGCTCTTCTTCTTTGATTGCTTTCTCATCCACATCTTGAAAAGAAGGCATGACAAAGTCATGTAAACCTCTTCCAATCATAAAGGTTGTCGGCGGTGGTACCCAATTGAATTTTGGCAATGGGTTGTCTTTGGTGTTTGGCTTATTGGGCTCGGGTAGCTTCCCATTATTAATTAGATTTTAAATCTCATGTCTCAACATCACACATCTATCCATGTCGTGCCCTTGCATTTGGTGAAATTGACAAAATGCTTTGGTGTCAAAATTAGGTGGGAGAGGGTTAGGCAAAGGACGAGGATTTAAGGGTTGTAGCAATCCCTTTCTTTGAAGCTTGTTGAGAACCCAAGACATCGGCTTTCCCAATTTCAAAAATTGTCTCCTTGTCCCTTGGTTAGTAGCATTAACACCGACGGCCTTTTGCATGCTTTGGCTACCAGGTTGATAGCTCCCTTTCTCATTCCTTTTTGTTGCAAAGCGGCTCTTCTCCCTTTCCCATTCTTCAATTTGCAAACCAGCTTGGAGAAGGTCTTTGAAATCACGGATGAGTGTATGAGACATCCTCTCACGAAGACTAGGTAGCATCCCTCTCACAATCATCCTTATTTGATCGGATTCATTGGGCCTCTTCTTGAGTAAAGCGGCCTTGTTTCTCCATCGCTTCACATAGTCCACAAAATTCTCATTCGGCCTTTGCCTTATGGACTCCACTTCCATTAAAGTAACTTCTAACTCAACATTATATCCATATTATTGGATGAAGGCTTTGTAAAGTAGATCCCAACTCTTTTGTGTTCCATCATCTAAGGTATTGAACCAATTTTGGACAACAGGGTCCAATGAGAGCATAAAGTACCTTAGGGTTTGAGCCTTAGTAGCTCGGGCAGATTGCATGGCAGTGATATACTGCTTCATATGAAGATGGGGATTTCCAGTGCTATTGTACTTAGCAAAGGAAGGCATCTTGAATTTATAAGGGACCTCTTCATCTTGTTCAAATAGTTTATCGATCTCAGACATCTCTTCAGTTTTCAACTTCTTCTCAAATTTCTTTTCTAAATCAGCAATCACCTTTTCATCATCAAAAACCACTTCACTAACTTTAGTCTTCCCTTTGTCCTTTGGTTTTTTAGTGCTAGCAGATGCCTCGGCATGATTCTCTAAGATTGCAGTCAATTGGTTCTTCATGGTCTCAGCTAGGGCCTCTTTGATTTCTTCCATTTTGGCATTAAGGGCTTCATTTACCATCCTTTGAATTTGTTCAAGCTACATTGTTTTAGGCAAGCAAGTGATTGAGTTGTTGCTAGATACTTCGTCTTCGGCGTAGGTCGGATTGTTGTAAGCTTTAGAACTATTGTAATCCAGGGCTTTGAGCAAGAGAGGATCAATGATATGAGATGAACATGTATGCATGTATGCATGTATGCACAATCAACCAATAAACAAGTGTAATTAGGATGATCCTTCCAACCTTATAACATCCACACACGAATGGCGAGTCTATTTTTCCTAGGTATATGGTTGACAAAATACCGACATGGGGTATCTTGCTTTCGAATAATTCCTTGGACGTTTCAACCAATAGTTATATTTGTTAAAATGGAAATCAATCATGATAATTCCCATTAATTAGGTTTTAATCCATTCAACCAACTAAAGTAGCTTTTATGCTATGTTGGATTAAAATGAAATTAAGAGGTTTATTATAGATAGATTTCTCATTTGAAAAAGGTAACTAATGGTTTATGCCAAAAACAAGCCCATGATTAATTTATTTTTAGTATAAACTAGGCCCACAATTGATTCTTAGTATTTCATAATTGACCTAAATATTTTTGCAAGCTCTTTGTAAAAAATGGTTGGGTGAAAATAGTTTTGTTTCTAAGCCCATTGTAAAAAAGGTTAGAAAAATGGATTTTGGGCTTAGTATTTGGGCCATGGGCCAAAGAATTTATTTATTTATTTTTTATAAAAGTATTATGTCCAAAGACCATCTTGAAAAATTTTAAAAATAGTTTTGGTCTTTTGGTTTTTAAAGAAAAATTTATTTTGAGCTTACAATATACTTAGGTCATATTAGAAAAAGAACAAACCAAATAAGCCATGATTTAGACTAAGATAAACTAACCATAGTCAAACAACATGCATTTGGGGTAAAACCTAAGGAAAGTAACTAGGCCAATTACATGAGCTTTAGTCTTTGGGTTAAAAAGGCTTAGGTTCCCATAGCAAGTATATACCAAACGGTACGAGGCTATGAGTGGTTATGCCATGCTCGATCTCCATACCTTGAGTGAAAATATGGTATCCCTTACATAACATAACACTGGTAACACGGGTGTCCTAACTCATGCACACAATGCAATCTAAGATGATGCAATGGATAATGTCATTATAAGAAAGAATAGAATAATAAAAAGACCAACGGAATCAACTTCTCTTATCCCCAGCGGAGTCACCAGTGTGAGCGGGGATTTTTGCCCCCACTCCCGGTGGAATAATTCTTACGACTTCGGCACTGTTTAGGCTCAGGGCCTTAGAGAACACAGACCTAAGTCCAGAGAAAATGGAGTCGCCACCCGGACGGGCCAAGAAAAAGAAAGGGGTGGATGACTCGATTCCTATGAAATCCCCAACCCCTTAATGGGTTCGGAAAGTTGGGTACGTGTGGGGAAGGTGAGAAATGGCCCAGCACCCCCACAATGCCCGGTTCATTGGAACCGACCTCCTTTACAGGTCTTAATATTATAAAATTCTTAAATATAACAATATTATCCATATTACACACAATAATTAAAAGAAAGAATCAATATATTAAAATCAAAGCAATGTCTAAACAAAGCAAATAAATGGACACCCATCCAAGGATGGAAACATGTCCTTACATCACATGCCTAAATAGGACACCCACCAAAAGGTAGAAACATGCCCTTTACATAGGTTCTAAAATAGAAAAGTAAATTAAATTACTTGATGTTTAACTAATGAGGTACCCACCAAGTGGAAACATACCTCTTACAACTTTTGGAAATCTAAATTAATTGATAAAAGTAAATAATCATTCATCATAAAAAAAAATCATTCATCAAAGCTATTAATCAAAATATAAAATAAATATCCATCCATGATAAATTAAATAAATCAAGTATTGAAATTAAATAAATTAAAGCATAAGAAATAAATATGGCTACTGTGACTTTTTATGGAATTAAAATAAATTAGGATTTTATGTTTTAAAGGGTTGGTAAGACTCTTTGATTAACAAAATTAAGGCTTGAATGATGATATCATGAAACTAGGGTTTTAAACACTTTAAAATACTTTAATTTGTGATTTTTGGTTATTGGGTTCCTAAGCTACTGTGTAAAATTTAGGTTTTTATGTTTTTACGTTTTTTAATGTTTTAAAAGAATTAGGGTTCATAAAAATTAGGGTTTAAGGTTTTAAAAGTGTTAGTGTTCATTACTTTGAATTTTGGAAGTTGAATTTGGATTTGATATTTTGGAAGTAGGGTCACGGGTGGTAAATAATTTTTAGGAATTTGGAAATCAATTTGAT
Organism: Garcia nutans; assembly: GCA_947685225.1. NCBI lineage: Eukaryota > Viridiplantae > Streptophyta > Magnoliopsida > Malpighiales > Euphorbiaceae > Garcia > Garcia nutans. Next base: position 22,799,933 of record CANTUV010000005.1, read on the forward strand.
ATTTTATGGAATTTTATGAATTTAAACAAGTGAATTAAAGTTTTTATAACTAGAAAAGATGTTTTAGAAGATTTTTGAAGGAAAAAGTACCAAGTTTAAAGTTTTGAAAGAAACAAAATTTGATTTTGGTTTTGTTGAAGAATATGTTCAATTAGAGTTTTAAGGTTTTTAAGAAGAAAAAATTAACAATTTTAAGCCTTTTGGAAGATAAACCAACGAAATAAGGTTTTTTTTTGCTTTAGAAAAACTAAATTAAAGTTCAAAGGTTTTTAATTTTGATTTCATAAATTTGCTACTGTGTAAAAAAAACAATTAAAGAAAATTAATTAACACATACCTTCTTTTGATGATTTCTCCAAAAACAATTCTTCTTGGATGAACTAGCTCCAAAGACAAGCCTTTTTTGCCTTTGAATCCTCTAAATCGTGCTGCTGCTGTTCCAGAAAAGAGTTGAATTGAATTTCTTCTTTTCCTTCCTTGATTTGGTTTTAAATTTTTCAAACTACTCTTGAATTTTTTGCCTCCCTTAAATTAATTGCCTTTGGTCCTTATTTATAGTGGTTTGAGGATTTTTATTCCTAATTAGCTAAGGTAAGTAATATTAATAAAAAAAAATAAACCAAAACCTAATTGGATTAGGTTTCGAAAAATTTGCGTCGGAAAATTTGCGTTGCCGAAAAAAAACTGCTGCGGAAAAACAACGCTGGCAAAAAAATCTGCCGCAGCTGGCTGCGGCAGCGCTCTCGGAGCGGGCCCGTAAGCTATTTTACAGGCAGAACATTTCTGCCTGCGATTCGCAGGTAGAAAATTTCTGCGTGCGAAATAGCACAGTGATTTCGCCCGCAGGAATTTTCTGCAGGCCCGTGCCCAAGGGCCCGCGGGTGAATTTTTCGTCTTCGATTTTTATTTTTATTTTTATTTTTTGACTTTTATTTGTTTAATTCTATTTTTTATTAATAAAAATTAGATACTAAAGCAAAAATTATTTAACAAAAATTATTTTGGACCAATTAGAAAATAAAAATCATTTTAGACTAAATACAACATATTGGACCGGATTGGGTCAAAAATTAAGGGTCTACAGTAAGGAGAAATTTCATTCAACAAACCCCCCTTTTTTGGCTTGAATTTTGCTCATTTTATTTTATTTTCTTTGGTATTTTATTGGAACAATTATATTTTTTCAAATTAAAATTATTTGAATAAGTTACTTTTATTGAATTTATAATTTTATTGGCTTTTGGCAGTATAGTGTTTAGCCGATGATGAGTCTACCTTGATATTCATAAATTAGGGTATCTATACATCATGATTCGAATAACTTTTCTATGTGAGAGAATTGTTCTATAGAATGAAATTATGTATGCTTACTTAGAGAGGGTAATTACCCGTATCTAGATTCTAGTCAGTCTTAGAACATGCTTTGACAAACTTTCGAGGAAAATTTGAACTCTATTTATTTAAAGGAGAAATGATCTAGGCATTGTTTGATAAGCCAACAATTGAAATCCACCTTGTTAACATCAATCCATAGTTTGTCCTGTTGAGCCTTCATAAGATTTTAGCTTACTTTTTATTGGTTTATAAGCCCGATAACCTACCCTATGTTGATGTAACACTTATGACAAGTATGATGATCACTGAGATGAAGGGGCAAGAAGATCAAGGAAAAGAATGCTTAGTCAAGACCATAAGGACAGTTAAAATTTTTTCCAAACCATACCTAATTTCTTAGATCTATTTCATCTTTAAGGTGGCATCAGGGCAACAAAATGATCCCTCCTCATTAAGGCAAATTCATGCTACCTCATAATCAGAGGCATAGGATAGCACAAATAAGATAACTTTCTTAGACCTATAATCCAAAAAAAAATGGGTCCTTTTATCCAAAAGCAAAAGGAAAAGATGAAGATCATCCTAATTAGATCTAGATTTCTCTCAAGAAGTTATAAGGAAATTAAAGTCTATCTTTTCATGAAGCAAGATGAGAATAGCCCATAGTTTAAAATGCCTCAATTCTAAGATTGCTCCTAGTCACATGTGGCTCAAACGAAAAGTTTATAGTGTGAAGATTTATTAACAGTATTACATCAACTCCAATTTGCAAATGGCCTTCATCTAACCCATGTCCCTTGTAGACCCCATTTCAAGCCTGTAAAAGAGCTATTGATCTCTTTTTGGTAGGTAAAGTCTATTAGTAGAGATTGTTTGAATAAGCATGCATAAGAGATAGACATTATATAAACTCAATTGTTGTCCCAAGATGGCAACCAAGAGGGGGGGGGGGTGAATTGGTTTCCTCAAGAAGTGATGACAATTTAAAAAACTCAACAAACAAGAAATGCGGAATAGAGAATTGGTTGAGTAATGGAAGAAGGAAAGAACACACAAGATTTATAGTGGTTCGGATTTACTTCAATCCTACATCCACTTCCTTAACAACTTGTTAAGGTTCCACTAGTCTTTGAAGTTTTTACAAGCTCACTTCCAACTTTACAAGTGTTTTTCTTAGGCTCACACTTACAACCCAAACAAGAGTTTTACAAGGCTTACTCTCACAACCTAACAAGAGTTTTACAAGGCTTACTCTCACAACCCAAGTGTTTCCCATGCTTACACTCAAACTTATACAATGGTGTTTTCAATGCTAACACCTAACACTCATAACAATTCAAATACAAGTTTAAGTAAAAGAAAATTTGTTGCTTGGCTATGAAAATCTTTTCTCAATGTTGTCTCTTTTGTTTTCTCATAGAAACTATGTATTTATAGCCAATGTGGTCTTACTAGCCGTTATTGATGTTGAGAATAAAGTCTTGGCAGATTAGACCTTCTTTACTTAAACTATCCGAAGCACTTCGCGGTCGCCCTTCATACAAGGATGGTCGCGCTCATGCTTCACGCGGTCGTCCTTTTAACAAGGGACGGTCGCTACTTTTGAAAAACTTCAACGGTCGAATTTTAGTGCTCTGTAGCTGGAATCTTGCCCATGATGTGTTTGTCGGACCGTTTCTTGCCCATGCTGTGTTTGTCGGGACGGTCGCGCCAAGCAGAGGTGCGGTCGCCCTTTTTGAATATTGAAGTGGGTTTACAACGGTCATGTCACGTGTCACTTTCTGACAGAGCAAAAGAGATGTCCGCCATAATTTGAATCTTCGCGGTCGCCCTTGGTAGCTTTTCGCGGTCGAACTCACATTTTCGCGTCGAACTTCTGGACGCACCTGAGGACGCGAACACTACTGTCTCTTTGAGCAATTTCTTCTTGAATTGTGGGGCGGTCGCGACTCTGAATGGGGCGGTCGCTAAAGTGGTAAGCGAGGTCAAATCATTCACCGTTCTTGTCACCGCGAACCTTACTGTGATTGTAATGATTTAATTTCCTTGAGTAGCGGTCGGGCAAGTATTTTGGACGGTCGCCATTCTGTAGGAGCGGTCGCGACTATGGTCGAACTTCTGACCGCGAAACCTACTGTGACAAGGTTTCATTCTATAATTGCATGGAGCGGTCGTATTTAGGTGAGGTGCGACCGCTATATTTGTTCTGTTCACCTTTAATTGAAGCAACCTAATCCTGCAACAAGATTTCTCAAACACAAGTTAAATAGATCATCCATTTGAGTTGTCAAGGATCAAAATTAAGATCATTTTTCTAACAATCTCCCCCATTTTGACTTTGACAATTCAAATGGAATGATGAGAAAAATAATAAATCTAAAATGCTCCCCCTTAACATATGCAACAATCATGGTTAAGAGCATTGTGATTATTAGTTTATCTTGGTGCAAATGTTATTGTTTGATGCAAACATTTCTCCCCCATAAACATTTATAAACATTTTCTCCCCTATTGCAAATGTTCAACATATTTCAACATGTATACTTTGTTTCTCCCATTATTGTTCTTATTCTTGTTTTCCATTTTGGTATTTTCTCCCCCATTGTCATAGGCAAAATGAAACAAATGTTAAGCAAAACCATTAACAAACATTATATTTATTAAAGTGGAGGAAAGTACAAGGCAGAAAGCAAAGCAGCAAACATATGAAAATGTAAACAAAAACAAACTAAAGCTAAGCTATTCTGAGTCATCATCTACATCTAACTCTTCTTCAACTAAAGGAGCTTTCCCTTTATCTTGAGGTGCAACAGAGGCAGAGCTAGTGCTAATGGACTCTTCTTCTTCAGCAATGCTTTGGGTGTGATCACTTATATCCCAATCTTCAAGGTTGCATTGAGGCAAGTCCAATTTGCCTTGCATGTCATAAAGATCATGGTGCATGTGGGATATAAGGTCTATTCTCTTGTTCAAGTGCTGGAATCTCTTGGAGACACTTTTCTTGAATTTAGAGAGTTTCCTGGAGAGAGTTTTGATAGCTTGGAGGATGAGTTGTGTGGAGGATGAAGCAGTTTCAGGAGCAGCTTTTGATGAAGCAGCTTTTGAAGGTAGTTCTACTGCAACTTCTACAGAATCTCCCTCTTCCTCAATTGTATACCTTGGCCTTTTCTTTTGTTTATCCATAACTCCTTTCTTGCTAAAGCAGTATACATATGATCCTTCTATCTTCCTTACACATCCAGCAATCTCTAAGTAATCGATTGTGATAGCATTGGAGGCTAGAGTGAAAGGGTTTCTCAAAGTAGCTAAGTTCAAATCATTCAGAAGGTTTAGGTGCCTAGCTATTTGAGTAACTTGAGAGGATAGGAAGAAGGTACCAATTCTTGTAACAATATGATGGTAAAGAGTGTCAATCAAGAACTTGGTTGTGTTCATTTTGATGTTGTGGGTGAAAGCATACAGAAATATAAGATCTCTCTTGGTTACTTTCTCATTCCCATCTGCTCTTTGATGAATGGTATAGGTGATAATCCTATGGAGCATCCAGTGGGTGAGAGATTTGATGTGACTGGCTTTAGATTCCTTTTCAAAAGAAGTTTCAATGGAAATTTCTCGCCAGAATTCAGAAAGGGTTTGGTTTGAGAAGATTTGGTCATTGTAAGAGGTTATACCTTCAGAAGGGAAGTTCCAAATGTTGCCAAATCCTTCTAGGGTTAAGGAGTGATAGTTATCAAATAGTTTAAACCTAACCCCATACCACCCTAATGCAGAGTTTGCACTCTTCTCTATTTGGAGGGACATCAGAAACTCTTTACTAAGACTAGAGTAGCCTACCTCTTCTGGAAAGACAAAATTTCTCTATCCAAGGACATCCAATAATTCTTCAATTTCATCCTTGATGTTCAAGGCAGACAGCATGCCACCAAAAGGTGATTTGGTGCCTTCAACCTTCTTTTTCTTTAGCATGGCATACCTAATGTCTTCCTCAGAGGTTTGGTGGTGAGGTTTGTGAATTTTCTCACCTCTTCTAGACTGTGGAGGGGATGGAGGATCAACTAAAGGTTCTCTAATGGTAATTCCTGGAACTCTCTTGGCTTGACCCTTTATTTTGGAGGTGGTTTTTCTTTTGGGAGCCATTGAAAATAGAAGGAGTACGAGTAATCTGAAAAATAGAGAGTGATTGAGAAACAGATGAGATTGAGAGGTTTTTAGGGTTTCAGAGGGAGGTTTGTGTGCTTTGATAGGCAAAATATCAGATAAACTGATGCAAAACACTCTTAAATAGATGTAGTAAAGAAAATAGCCGTTTATGATTGTTGGAAGTTAAGAGTTGCGACCTGTCACACAGCCAACGGTTATAAATTTTTGAGTAGAGTGTACAGGGTGCGGTCGCAGATTTAACAAGGTGCGATCGCGACATGGGGTACAGCGACCATTATTATGATCAGTACGCTCGCGAGTGAAGAAAACAACTGTAACGGTCGAAACTATTCAAATTGGTGCGGCCGCGCACAAATTTTCTCGACCGCGCACAGAGATTTTTATTGAATGAAACTAGCAGACGAAGTAGCGATCGCGAAGGGATACTGGAGCGACCGCGACAAACTTAAAAATGAAAGATTCAAGGAAAGATGAAAGATATTCCAAGTATGTTAAGAAAAATTAATTTCATGCACATAGAAACTTTATTGTAAGGCAAAAATTTTAATTAGCTCAAAGTGATTCCATCAATCATTCCTAAATTGAGTTTGATGAAGTTAAGTCTATCTTCATTCAAGGGTTTTGTAAAGACACCAGCAAGTTGATTTTCTGTATCTATAAATTCTAAGATTATATTCTGATTTTGTACATTTTCCCTCAAGAAATGATGTCTAATATCTATATGCTTGGATCTAGAATGTTGGATAGGATTTTTAGACAAATTGATAGCACTAGTGTTGTCACATTTAATGGAGATATTGTTAAACACTTTACCATAGTCAAGCAATTGTTGTTTCATCCATAATACTTGTGTGCAACAAAAACATGCTGCAACATATTCAGCTTCCGTTGTGGATAAAGCAACCAATGCTTGTTTCTTACTATGCCAAGAAACTAGACAATTACCAAGAAAGTGACATGCTCCTGTTGTGCTTTTCCTATCTAAGATGCTACCAGCATAATCTGCATCTGAAAATCCTATAATATGAAATGATGTGTTTTTAGGATACCAAAGTCCTAAATGTATTGTACCACTCAAATATTTCAAGATTCTCTTAGTGGCATTCAAGTGTGATTCTTTAGGACTAGTTTGAAATCTAGCACAAAGACATACACTATACATTATATCAGGCCTAGAAGCAGTTAAGTAAAGTAGTGATCCGATGATACCTCGATATTTCTTCTTATCTACTGCTTTACCATTATCATCTTTACCTAATTTCAATGATGTGCTTATAGGAGTTTTGCTAGTTTTGCAGCCATCCATTCCAAATTTCTTGATGAGTTCTTTTGTATATTTGGATTGGTTGATGAAGATCCCATCTTTACATTGCTTGACTTGCAGTCCAAGGAAAAACTTGAGTTCACCCATCATGCTCATTTCAAATTCCCTACTCATACAAGAAGCAAATTCTTTGCACAAGGCTTCATTAGTAGCTCCAAATATTATGTCATCCACATAAATTTGTACAATCAAAATGTTGTGCTTATCCTTTTTAACAAAAAGAGTTGTGTCTACTTTTCCTTTTGAAAAACCATTTTCAAGCAAATATGCACTAAGTTTATCATACCAAGCTCTAGGTGCCTGCTTTAATCCATATAAAGCTTTGGTAAGTTTGAAAACATGATCAAGAAATTTGTAGTTTTCAAAACCAGGAGGTTGTTCAACATAAACTTCTTCATTTATGAGTCCGTTTAGAAATGCACTTTTGACATCCATTTGATAAAGCTTAAAGTTCATATGACATACAAAAGCAAGTAATATTCTAATAGCTTCTAATCTGGCTACGGGGGCAAAGGTTTCATCATAGTCAATACCTTCTTCTTGATTATAACCTTTGGCTACCAATCTTGCTTTATTTCTAATGATGTGACCATTTTCATCAAGCTTATTCCTATAAACCCATTTGCATCCTATTATAGAATGATCTATAGGTCTAGGAGTAAGTTGCCAAACATTATTTCTTTCAAATTGATTAAGTTCATCTTGCATTGCAGTTATCCAATTTTCATCATTTAAAGCTTCCTCAATAGTTTTTGGTTCAATTTGAGAAACAAAAGCAACATTAACATCAACATGATTAATTTTAGATCTAGTAGTCACTCCCTTTGATGTTTCTCCAATGATGAGTTCCTTTGGATGATCTTTCTTGTATTGCCAATCCTTAGGTAGATCTTGAGTCTTTTCTTCAAGTTGATTGATCTTTGGAGCATCAATAGATTCAAGAGGTTCAAGAGTACCTGCAGGGTCATTGAAAGTAATACCTTTCTTTTGATCAAGTTTAGATGATTCATCAAATACAACATGCATTGATTCTTCTATAACTAGAGTTTTCATATTAAATACTCTATATGCTTTGCTATATGATGAATATCCTAAGAATATGCCTTCATCTGATTTGGATGAGAATTTTCCAAGATTATCCTTGGTATTCAATATGAAGCATTTGCATCCAAATACTCTAAAATATCCAATTCTGGGTATTCTTCCATTCCATAGCTCATAAGAAGTTTTATTAGTTAAATGCCTTTTATAAACACGATTTGCAATGTAACAAGCTGTATTAACAGCTTCCGCCCAAAAATAAGATGGTAAATCATATTCATTGAGCATTGTCCTAGCCATTTCAATTAAAGTTCTATTTTTCCTTTCAACTACACCATTTTGCTGTGGAGTTCTAGGAGCAGAAAAATTGTGTGAAATGCCAAGTTCATTGCAAAAGTTTTCAAAGTTTTCATTTTCAAATTCTTTGCCATGATCACTTCTAATAGATGTGATCACATATCCTTTTTCATTTTGAACTCTTTTTGCAAAAGTTTTGAAGTAATTAAAGGCTTCATTCTTTTGAGCTAAGAAATTAACCCATGTGAATCTAGAGTAGTCATCAACAAGAACAAATGCATATGATTTGCCTCCTAAGCTTGTAACTCTATTTGGTCCAAACAAATCTAAATGAATGAGCTCTAAAGGTCTAGAGGTGCTTATAACACTCTTTGATTTAAATGAGCTTTTATGTTGCTTACCATGTTGACAAGGTTCACAAATCCTATCTTTATCATATTTTATCTTAGGTAAGCCATTAACTAAGTTCTCATTACAAATATATTTCAATTGATCCATACCAGCATGTCCTAGTCTTCTATGCCTTAACCATGCATCATTGTTAGTGGACATTAAACATGTATGATTTGAATGTATGCTGACATTGTAAGTGTTGTTTGTTCTAGTGCCCTTAAATATGATAACATCATTTGAATTTGTGATTTTGCATTCCTTGGAATCAAACTTGACAAAGTATGCTTTATCACAAAGTTGACTAACACTTAGCAAGTTATGTTTCAAACCATCAACAAGCCATACATCTTCAATTAAATCCTTACCAATAGAACCAATGGAGACAACACCAAGAATTTTACCTTTAGCATTGTTTCCAAAAGTTACATTACCTCCATGTTTATAGGTAATACTTGTAAAGGGCTTTGCATTTCCAGTCATATGCCTTGAGCATCCACTATCCACAAGCCATGTGCTTTCATTGATAGTAGATTTTAGGCATACCTGCAAGACAATTGTGATCATCTTCTTTTAGGTACCCACATGAAGTTGGGTCCTTGATGGTTAGTAGAAAAAGAGTCTTCTAACTTGAGATGAGCCTTTCTTATATAACAATAGAAGTTTTTGTGTCCAAATTTCATGCAATATGTGCATTGCCATGGTATCCTATGCTTCTGCATTTTTCTTTTTGCATTATACATACAACTACAAGTATGTGATTTCTTTTGTGTAAGTTTAGTGAATAACAATGCATAATTATTTTTGGCTTTATCTCCTAGTGAACCATGAGAAATTCTTTTAGACTTGGTGCAAGCATCTTTGATAGGAACATCAAAAATTTCAGTTGTAGATGCTTTCACAAATGTTGGTTTGCTAGGTGCAATGTTGGTTGAGCCATTGAATCCTAATCCATATTTCAAGGAAGGTGATCTTTGATTATTAATTAATATGTTCAATGCTTCCTTTCCTTTATGAAATCTGGAAATTGATTCTTTTAGTTCTTTTAGTTCATGCTTCAATGTCTCATTCTCCTTAATCACTTTTTCTAAGTCATGTGAGCTTTTATTCAACTCTCCTATTGTATTCATTAAGTGTTCATTTGAGGTTTTCAATTCTAAGGTAGAGTTCTTTAAGCATATAAAATCCTTTTCTAACTTAGAGTTTTTCTCTTTATAAAGCATCATTTTAGAGAAATATTTTTCTATTTTAAAATTCATGTGCTCAATCAAATCATTATCATCTATATCATTTATATCATCATGTGCTACTTGATCAAAGGATTGAGTACTTACCTCATTGGAGTCATCTTCAATAGCCATGAGACAAAGATTTGCAATTCCTTCCTCTTCTTCTTCTTCACTTGAGGAAGAGTCATCCCATGTGGCTTTGAGAGACTTTTTCTTTTCTTTATCCCATTTCCTTTTGTTCTTTAATTTGTAGCAATCCGACTTGATGTGACCAGTTTTTCCACATTCGTAGCACTTTACCTCATTTTTCTTTTCTTTATCTTTGAAGGAGAATTTAGGAGGTGTACCTTTGTTTGCTTGTAATCTTTTCTTCCTTTTCCATTCAATCATTCTTTTTGAGAACATAGCCATTTCATCTTCATCATCAGTATCTTCATTGCTCGAGCTCTCAGCTTCTTTGATTGCTTTGAGTGCAATTGGTTTTCTCTTTTCTTTCTCACCTTGATCTTCTTCTTTTTCACTGTGCAGCTCAAAAGTGAGTAATTTACCAACTAACTCGTCGGTTCTTAATGTGCTGAGATCATGAGCTTCTTCTATAGATGATACTTTGGATTCAAAGTTCTTTCTAGCTCTTAGGGCTCTCAATATTTTACTATTTACATCACCTTGATCATATACCTTGCCATACTTCTTTAGTTCATTGACAATAGCAAGCAAGCGATTTGTCATGTCGGTGACATTTTCATTTGGTTTCATCTTGAATAGCTCATACTCATGAACATGCATTTGTTTCTTGGTAAATCTTACCTGAGTTGTACCTTCATGGTAGTTTTCAAGTGTTTTCCAAATGCAATGTGCACAAGTTAAATGTTGAACTCTTCCACCTTCTTCTCTTGAAATGGAGTTCATCAAGATGGAAGCAGCTCTATTGTTCTTGAATCGATCTCTAATATTGCTAGTTGACCATTGAGCTTTGGGAAGTGGAACTCGAATACCGTCAACTTCATGAGTAGGAGATTTCCACTCATTTTCCACGAAATCCCATAGTTCAATCCCTTCACTATCTAGAAACAAATACATTTTGTGTTTCCAGTATGAGTAATCCGTTCCATCAAAGTAGGGTCTAAGAATAGAGTTAAGATTTCCATGAGAGCTTGATGAAGAAGAAGTTGCCATTGTGGATCAGATTTCACAATTAAGTTCAAGAAATCTCAGGGCTCTGATACCAATTGTTGTCCCAAGATGGCAACCAAGAGGGGGGGTGAATTGGTTTCCTCAAGAAGTGATGACAATTTAAAAAACTCAACAAACAAGAAATGCGGAATAGAGAATTGGTTGAGTAATGGAAGAAGGAAAGAACACACAAGATTTATAGTGGTTCGGATTTACTTCAATCCTACATCCACTTCCTTAACAACTTGTTAAGGTTCCACTAGTCTTTGAAGTTTTTACAAGCTCACTTCCAACTTTACAAGTGTTTTTCTTAGGCTCACACTTACAACCCAAACAAGAGTTTTACAAGGCTTACTCTCACAACCTAACAAGAGTTTTACAAGGCTTACTCTCACAACCCAAGTGTTTCCCAAGCTTACACTCAAACTTATACAATGGTGTTTTCAATGCTAACACCTAACACTCATAACAATTCAAATACAAGTTTAAGTAAAAAAAAATTTGTTGCTTGGCTATGAAAATCTTTTCTCAATGTTGTCTCTTTTGTTTTCTCATAGAAACTTTGTATTTATAGCCAATGTGGTCTTACTAGCCGTTATTGATGTTGAGAATAAAGTCTTGGCAAATTAGACCTTCTTTACTTAAACTATCCGAAGCACTTCGCGGTCGCCCTTCATACAAGGATGGTCGCGCTCATGCTTCACGCTGTCGTCTTTTTAACAAGGGACGGTCGCTACTTTTGAAAAACTTCAACGGTCGAATTTTAGTGCTCTGCAGCTGGAATCTTGCCCATGATGTGTTTGTCGGACCGTTTCTTGCCCATGCTGTGTTTGTCGGGACGGTCGTGCCAAGCAGAGGTGCGGTCGCCCTTTTTGAATATTGAAGTGGGTTTACAACGGTCATGTCACGTGTCACTTTCTGACAGAGCAAAAGAGATGTCCGCCATAATTTGAATCTTCGCGGTCGCCCTTGGTAGCTTTTCGTGGTCGAACTCACATTTTCGCGTCGAACTTCTGTACGCACCTGAGGACGCGAACACTACTGTCTCTTTGAGCAATTTCTTCTTGAATTGTGGGGCGGTCGCGACTCTGAATGGGGCGGTCGCTAAAGTGGTAAGCGAGGTTGAATCATTCACCGTTCTTGTCACCGTGAACCTTACTGTGATTGTAATGATTTAATTTCCTTGAGTAGCGGTCGGGCAAGTATTTTGGACGGTCGCCATTCTGTAGGAGCGGTCGCGACTATGGTCGAACTTCTGACCGCGAAACCTACTGTGACAAGGTTTCATTCTGTAATTGCATGGAGCGGTCGTATTTAGGTGAGGTGCGACCGCTATATTTGTTCTGTTCACCTTTAATTGAAGCAACCTAATCCTGCAACAAGATTTCTCAAACACAAGTTAAATAGATCATCCATTTGAGTTGTCAAGGATCAAAATTAAGATCATTTGTCTAACATCAATGATACATTTTGGCCTAAGTAATATGTATATGCATATCTGAAGTACAATGGTTCCTGTTTAAACAGAATTAATTCTCGAGTTTAGTATGATAACTAGGGTTATAATGCTATAGATATGTTAATTTAAAAGATCAAGCCCTGAGGTATATCGACACTAATTTAATGAAGCCAACATTTAATTTCAAAATAAAGTTCACAAAAAAAAAGGGAAAAGTCCAAGTTGCAAAAGTAAATATTTTTTATTTATTTTACATGGCTGGTCAATACATTTTCTATCACTGAGATGGGGGTGGCCATAATCAAACAAAGCCCTAAAAAAAGTCATCGCTTGTTGAAGGAGGAGGCATATCATCTGTCCAAAGTTCACCCGAAGAGGAAGCACCTGAACCTCTATTACCTTGAGAGTCCATTTTATAATAGTCATCGCTTGAAAATGTAGGGGGTGCACCATGGTTGTCAATCCAAGGCCTTCTCGAAGAGAAAGCATGTAGATCCCTCATAGCTTGAAATAGAAAAGCCCATAAGTTTTGTGCCTCCTGATGGTGTAATCCTTCGAAATGGGCAGCGTGTTGATGACTGGCTGCTAACTCTTCCTGCAGTTTTTTGTTCTACTCTTCGAGCCTTCGTTGTGAGCCAGACAAAGGAAAAGGTAAGTACATATGTTTTCATGCATACATGCAAACATATATCATTATGGAACAGGATGATAGATCATATAACTCAAATCAAAGCCTTGCAATAAGATGGCACATCTGGCTAAAAAGAAGGAGCAAATGGAGAAAATTGCCATTGAATTAGTGAAAATGGTCGCTGAATTGGAACAATGGAGGAAGGTCTAGCCTCATGACCAAATGAGCCAGTAGCTGTGATAATCATGAAAATAGTCAGAACAAGTTAAGAAGAAACAGTTGCAATGGAAAAATGGTAAATGTTTACCTAAGAAGTGCCAGCCCCAGAATCACCGCGAGTATGGAAAGAAGGCTCATATTCCTCCTCTTCATCTTCATCCTCTCCTTCGTATTCTTCTTCCTCTGCTTCCTCCACTTCTATATCTCCTTCTTCATCTCTGGAAAGCCCCCAAACACTAGCAAGAGACACCTCAAAATTTAGCAGTTCATCTCGAATGAATTGGACATATGACACATCTGGTGAAAGCAGAAGGTCTCCAATATCAAAGCCATTGTGAGCATGACTCTAATAAGATTCCTGCATGGATCTGGCATTTAACACAAATGATGGAAAATCTTTTGGTACCCTCTTCTTGTCTGGTCCTAGAAATCAGTTATACACTCTTTCACCAAGATACCAGCCACAAGAGACTGGGCTAGCAATGATCCGACGAGACTCTTACAAGGGTAGTGCATTGATTATACATGCAGTCCATTTGTTTCTTTCTTCAATGCTCCACCAAGCTATGTTCACCCGCAGAAAAGAAAATAGGTAAGTTGTTTTACTCATAAGTTTTGATATTTATATTAACATTTTTCTTACTTGGTCCCAGGTTAAGCGACTCATGTGATAGAGATGAGTGTGCACGTGATGGCTTCTAGGCACTTCTCTATAGCCCGACAGCTAGAAGCTTAGTCATAGATATCCAACTCGCGACCTAGTAATGGTGGGAGCTCTCACTAGATTATGCTCATACGCCCATACCTATGCATGAAAAAAAAGATTAAAGTCCACACACATGCATTATTTGGACCTACATTTATAAGTGATACCTCGGTGACAGCCATAAAACCGATAAAAGATCTTCTATTTCTGGAAATTCCATCAAAATCGTGATAAAGGCATACGAAACCGGCTTCTCCCCATGCATAAGTTGGCAGACGATCTAAATCAAAAAGGGCACATAGCACCGATAGATGGATGGCAGACTCAATGCTGCCCAATATGGTCACCCCTAATAGATACAAGAGAAACCCCCAAGTATATTGTTCGACTCTTTCATTTTGCACAGGTCAAGTATACTTCATCCAATATTCTCGAATAGGCTCATATTTGATTTTATAAGATCCTCTATAATGGGGCTTAACACCGGTCAATTGAAAAATTTCCTAGCGGATTAAAATATTGCTAGTAAAAGGGACAGGAATCCCGTGGTATCGGACGCCTGTTAGAGAAGCAAAATCAACTTGACCTATGATCATTTCTCCGATGGGAAGGTGAAAAGTATAGGTAGTGTCCATCCATCGCTGAGCAAGTGCTTGAATGACACTCCTATCAATTTGATATCCTCAGGATGGTAACTGCAAAACAAAGTCCTCAAACCCGCTTTCTTAGACCATTCTTTTTACCGGAGGTGGGGCCCGATCATACCACTTGCGGGCTTTATGGATATTTACACCGCCATGAATGTCACAACCTTCATGCTATCCAAACATAGGGAAGTCAAGATAAGTTCACACATATTTCTTTTCTGCATTTTAATTACATTTATACCACCCTTTCTCTTAATAATTTCTAAAAATTTAGCTATATCAATTTTTATACATATTTTTACGCAATAATTTCTATAAATTTTGCTACATCAATTTTTATACATTTTTTCACAATAATTTCTATAAATTTTGCTATATCAAATTTTATACATGTTTTTATACAATAATTTTTACCAATTTTGCTACGTCAATTTTTATACATCTTTTTGCACAATAATATTTACTAATTTTGCTATATAAACTTTCATGCATATTTTTTCACAATAGCATTTATAATTAAATTATACTGACAAAATTTTGTGTGAATAAGTATTTAACTTACATCAAAATGATGTTTACCTGCGTTTTTTCTTTGGAACTATGGTGAAGATGCATCCCAGGTAATAGTTGAACTCGCTCAACCCTGTTATCATAAAAGGTAAGTAAGTAATTCGTTGTTTGATCATGTCCCGAACCTTGAGGAATGTTGAATGGCAGCCACGGTAAGTGATGAAGATTTAAGCAAGTGCTAAAGGTGAAGAGTTTTGGTAATGTTGAACAAAAAATACAAAGGAAATGGAAATTGTGATGCTGTGAATGAAAATGCAAAGGAACGAGGGTTTATATAGGAAAAGCTAAGGCAAGCAGATAAAAAAAAGCATAAAGTAAAAGAAAAGAAAAGCAAAGCACAAAGTGAAAGAAAAAGAAAAGAAAAGAATAGATCAAATAGTAACTCCAAATAATTCATTCAAACATCCATTCCAATAATTCTTAAATTAAATCACACAGCACACGTGCACACAGTAAATAGATATTTATTGTGGGTATATAATTTTTTGTGTGTCTAAAAAATATATTTTGTACTCATTAAATATTTTTTCATGCAAGGGGCAAGAGTATATAGGTACCCATATATATTAAAAAATAGCTAAATTTTTTGCAAAATGCTTTACTAATGACAATTATTTTTTTGCAGGTGTTCCGAATCTAGAACTCATTCCGGGTCAAGAACCCGACCAATTCGGGTCCAGAACTCATTCTAGGTCCAGAACCCAAATCTTTTCTGAGTCCAGAACTCATTCAGGGTCCAAAACCCAAACCAATCTGGGTCCAGAACTCAAATCTTTTTCGAGTCTAGAACGCATTCCGGGTCTAACACCCAAACCAATCTGGGTCTAGAACCCAAATCTTTTTCGAGTCCAAAACTTATTACGAGTCTAGAATCCAAACCAATCTGGGTTCATAACCCAAACTTTTTTAGCTTATAATTCAATCCAATCGCGGGTTCAGAATCCATTCTTGTTCTAAATCAGTTCAAAAGTCATGTTACTTTTCACTCTCTTCTACTAAAGTCTCAGATCGCTCAAGCAGGGGGCAAACTGTAGACTCTTAAATTAGGACCAATTTAAATTTAAAAGAGCTTATCTTAGTCCATTATAAATCTAAAATCCTTTAAAGATTAGAATTTAATTGGTGTGATTTTATAAATTCTGGGCTGAAAAATTAATTATTTTAGATCGGTTTGAGTCAAAATTAATTATTTTTGGTCGAGTTGGTTCTCCCAAATCGATATGAGGCTAGCCCATATCGATTTGGGAGGGCCAAATCGATATGGGCATTGCCTCATGTTGATTTTGGCAAGCCAAATTAATGTGAGGCAACTCATATCGATTTTGGCAAGCTAAATCGATATGAACTCTGCCTCATATCGATTTGGCCAGCCCAAATTGATATGAGGAAGGGTTCATATCGATTTTTGGCCTCTAATTTGACTAATCCGAGTCCTAAACATATTTTGACCAGTTAGCTATATTTCCTAATCACTCACTAACTTGTTAATACAGGGATTAACAATTCCTTGAAGGATCAGAATTAATGTTTTTTAAACGGAGTGTGCTCTATAAATATAGGAGGGACAACAAAAAAAAAAGGAAAGAACGATCTAAAACCCTAGCAAGCAAATCAAAAAACATGAAAAGATACTATCCAATTTACAAAAACAAGGTAGCAAGGCAGTGTGACTGCTGTCTTGGTGGTAGCTCGGCCAAAAATCAAGCTTGGTGCATGCAGCAGCTTGGATCAACTCTCTCAGTTTGGTCGAGCCAACAAACGAAGGTACATTCCCTACGCTTAATCCATTTAACTTCAGCACAAGTTGCTTTGGCCATGGTTTTAAAACAACATTGATTACATATATGTTCATGCCCATTAACCATACAAAAATCAAACATTAAAATAGATTTAACATATGTATAATAATCAAGTTTTGCAGAATCCTAATATGTTTCTTTTAAGAATAATAAAACCCTAAATTTATGTTCCTCAATTTATAAAACCATAATCCGCTTCTCAATTTCCAAAAATTAAATCATTTCTTTAATAACCAAAAAACCAAAACCCTAATCCTAATCCACTAAATCTAAAACCCTACACCTTATTTTCTTAAACCCTAACCTTATTTTCTTAAGCCCTAAAAACCCCCTATTTTTTATCCATAAAAGTTCTAAAACCCTAATTTGAAGCATAAACCCTAAATTGATATATTTGTTGCTTTGATTAAGATTAAAACTTAGATGTGATTATTTTATGTCTTGAATGGATGATTCATTAATGTTTTAAATTTTGTGAATGATTTATTTTTATTACTTATGATGAATGATTGAATGATTTAATTTACTTGATTAATTATTTTAATTATTTTTGTTCCAAGATGTAACAGGTATGTTTTCACTTTGTGGGTACCTCATTAGTTAGGCTCAATGTAATTTAATTTATTTTGGATTTTGGATTAATGTAAAGGGCATGTTTTCACCAAATGGTGGGTGTCCTATTTTATTTAGTTTTGGATATTGGACAATTTAAAGGCATGTTTTCATATTGTTTGGGTGCCCATTTATTATTAAATAAAGGTGATGGATGTTTATTTATTTTAATTTTCATGTAATATGATTGATGCTTTAATAAGTTAAGAATTCAATAATATTTAGACCTGAAAAGGAGGTTGGTTCCAATGAACCAGTCGCTGTGGGGGCACTGGGTCATTCTCACCTTCCCCGCTTGTACCCAACTTTCCAAACCGAATAAGGGGTTGGGGATTCCTTAGGAATCGAGTCATCCACCCCTTTCTTTTTCCCGGACCATTTGGGTGGCAACTCTATTTTCTTCGGGTTTAGACCCGTATTCTCTAAGGCCATGAGCCTAATAGTGCCGAAGTCGCAAGAACCATTCCACATGGGAGTGGGAACAAAAATCCTTGCTCACATGATAGTATTATGATAATTAAAATTTTAATAATATTTAGACCTGAAAAGGAGGCTGGTTCCAAAGAACTGGGCACCATGGGTCTGCTGGGTCATTCTCACCTTCCCCATACGTACCCAACTTTCTGAACCCAATAGAGGGTTGGAGATTTCCTTAGGAATCGAGTTATCCACCCCTTTTTTTTTCTTTCCAAGCCTTTCTGGGTGGCGACTCTAATTCTCTGAACTTAAGCTCATGTTCTCTAAGGCCCCGAGCCTAACAGTGCCATATTTGCAAGACCATTCCTCCAGGAGAAGTTGATTCCGTTGGTCTTTATATTACTTTATTCTTTATTATTATAGTATTATTCATTGCATCATTCAGATTGCATTGTGTGTATGAGTTAGGATGCCCTATGAAACCCGTGTTGACCATGTGTAAGTGATATTATACTTTCATTCAAGGTATGAAGATTGAGCACTACATAACCACTCATAGCCTTGTACCTTTTGGTATATACTTGTTATGGGAACCTAATCCCTCTTTACTCCAAAGATTAAAGCCCATGTACTTGGCCTAGTAATTTTTCTTAGGTTTACCCTAAATGCTTGTTGTTTGACTATGATTAACATGCTTAGCCCAAGTCATGGCCCATTTGGTTTGTCTTTTTCTATTATGGCCTAATTATGTTATGAGCATGGTCCTTTTAAGCCCAAAATTATTTTATGATCCAAAGCCCAAATCATTTTTAAAAACTTTTCAAAGTAAGCTTATAACCTTTATAAGGTGGGTCTCCTGGCCTAATCTCTAAGACTAAAATTAATTTTTGGAACAAACCATTTTCAAAGAAGGGCTCAAAACTATTCTTTTATAGCCCACTTTTCCAAATTAAGCTTTCATTGGGCTTTAAAATTAAAACTCCTTTTATGATGGACCAAAATTTCTTGAAATGAGCTTTCAATTAATTATGTCAGTTATGGAATACTAAAATCAATTATGGGCCTTATTTATATCAAGACATCTTAATTATGGGCTTGTTTGTGGCATAGACCATTAGTTGTTTTTCTAAGTGAGAAATCTATTTATGATGAACCCTTTAATTTATGTGAGCGGGGATTTTCACCCCCACTCCCCGTGGAATGGTTCTTGCGACTTCGAAACTGTTTAGGCTCAGGGCTTTAGAGAACATGGGCCTAAGCCCAGAGAAAATGAAGTAGCCACCCGAACATACTGGGAAAAAGAAAGGGGTGGATGACTCGATTCCTAATAAATCCCCAACCCCCTAATGGGTTTGAAAAGTTGGTTACGTGTGGAGAAGGTGAGAAATGGCCTAGCACCCCCACAATGCCCGGTTCATTGGAACCAGCCTCCTTTGTAGGTCTTAATTTTATAAAATTCTTAAATATAATAATATTATCCATATTACATGCAACAATTAAAATAAAGCATCATTATATTAAAATCAAAGCAAGGTCTAAACAAAGCAAATAAATGGATACCCATCCAATGATGGAAACATGTCCTTACATCGTTTATGTCTAAACTAAATAGGACACCCACCGAAAGGTGGAAACATATCCTTTACATTGGTCCAAAATATAAAAGCAATTTAAATTACATAATATTTAACTAATGAGGTACCCACAAGGTGGAAACATACCTCTTACAACTTTAATAATAAAACAAACAAATAATAATCATAACAATAAAGAAAATAATCATCCATGATAAATTAAATAAATCAATCATTGAAATTAAATAAATCAACCATCAAAAAATATAATAACTATATAATCAAATCTAAATTAAATAAAGCAATAAATATATAAATTTAGGGTTTTAAAGAATTATCAATTGAATTTAGGGTTTCGGAACTTAGGGTTTTAGAAACTAAAGTTTTGTAATTAAGGTTTTGAAATTAGGATTTTTAGGGTTTTTAAAACTAGGGTTTTGGAAACTAGGGTTTGGAATTAGGGTTTTTAAAACTAGGGTTTTGGAATTAGGGTTTTGGAATTAGGGTTTTGGATAGTTAGGGTTTTTGGATAGTTAGGGTTTTTGAAACTAGGATTTTGGATAGTTAGGGTTTTTGAAACTAGGGTTTTGGAAACTAGGGTTTTGGATAGTTAGGGTTTTTTTAGTGGCTTTAGGTAGAATAATTTGGGGAAAGGGTTACGGGGTTTAACTTACTGCCTTAAAAACATAATTTTTGATTTGGAGAGATAAATTAAGGTTTCGGAGAAATAATCAATATTTTGGAGTTTAATAATGAAATGGTTTAGGCTTTTGGATAAAAATAGTTTGAGGTTTTGAGTTTTAATAAAATAATTCATGGTTCTTGAAGTAAAGTACACAAAATATATTCTAACAATTAATTTAAATCCTCAAGGCTACTGGATAGTTATATGTTTTTTATGAAACGTGCATGTGGGGTTATGAACACCAACTGATCAATGTGTTAAATAAAGTAAATGATTAAAGTTATTGAAATAAAGATAAATTTACTGCATGTTCAAAGATCAAGTTACTGCATGTTTGAGGATCATGTTACTACATGCACGCTCTTATTAATCAAAGAAACGAAGCTACTGTGAGCATGAATAATTTATGATTAAAGATCAAACCTTCGTCATTGGTTCCACCAAAAAAACCTGATTTCTGGATGAAAAATGTGAAGACAGTATGGATTCTGATTTCTTCTTTGGTTGTTTTGATTTTTCTATTTGTGGTTTCCTTTGCTCTCCAAAAAGCTGTTGCTTTTCTTCTCTCTTTCTTGCCATCTCTTCTGTTTTATGGTTTTAATCTCTCTTAATATTCATTGCAGACCCTCTTTAATGTTCCCTCCTCTCTGAATTCTGAAACGTTATTATTTATAGACCCTAACTTCACTCAGAATCCTTAACCTAATATTAATCAGTCCTTAAAATGAATTCTAGTTGAATTAGGAAACTTATCCAACCTCATGTCAACTTGGTTGCCCTAGGTCGACATGAGACCAACCTCATGTCAACCTTGGGCTGCCCTGTTCGACATGAGGCATGCTCATGTCGACCTTGGGCTGCCAAGGTCGACATAAAGCATGCTCATGTCGACTTAGCCTGCCAAGGTTGACATGAAGCATGCTCATATAGACCTAGCTTGCCCAGGTCGACATGAGTCCAACCTCATGTCAATCTGGGCTCCTAGATCGACATGAGGCATGCTCATGTCTCCCCGGTAGGCCTCACTCAAATTATTCTAGTCTTTTTTAACTTATGGACCAAAAAGTTTTAATTTGGGCCAATTCAACTTTATTTTAGGGTTTTACAATTAAATTTATGCTTCTTTAATCCGAACTGAACCCTTTAAAAATTATAAACTAGGTTTAAATATTTAAAGTCGGGTCAAATTTATTTTGACATCCTTTAATTAGGACCATATCAAATTGGGGTCAAAATTAAGGGTCTACAATTTAGTTTTAATCCATAATATAGCAAAAATGGCTATTTCTCAGTTGACCTAATGGAGTAAGGCTTAATTAATAGAAATTATCATAAACTAACTTTTATTTATTGAAAATACAACTATTGGCTATTTCGTCTGAGTGATTCTTTCAAAAATAAAATATCCCCTGTTGGTATTTTATTGACCATAACATCTAAAAAAAGAGACTCGCCACTCATGTGTGGAAGATATAAGGTGGTAGAAGTGTTCTGCCTTTACTTATTTATTTGCTATATGTGTATACATGCGTACGTACATGGCATTACATTGCATTAATCTTTTCTGGCTCACTGACCTGGAGTTCAGCAGTTCGAGAACTTATGAAAACCAGACCTACGTCAATGACTCAAAATTCAGTGAATGTTTAGTTAACTTCACACCAAAGTTAATGGATCATGAGCAAGTTCAGAACCTGGTGAATGATGCCTTGGCCTAAAAAATGGAAGAACTAAGGGGGGACTCTGGTTGAGGCTATGAGAAGTCAGTTAGCTACATTATTGGAAAGTAACAATTCTGAAGTGTCTGCTAGCACTAAGAAGCAGAAAGACAAAGGGAAGGCTAAGGTAGGAGAGGTAGCCTTTGATGATGACAATGTGGTAATTGATGATTATGTTTGGGAACAATACTTTTAAGATCAACATGATAAGAAGAAAGAAAGGAAGATGGAGAAGATTGAATTCGCTAATATTGAAAAGATGATTGTTGATCTAGAAAAGAAGTTTGAGAAGAAGCTAAAGGCCGAAGAAGTGTTGAAAGTTAACAAGCTATTTGAGGATGATGAAGGAATTCCTTACAAATTCAAAATGCCTGACTTCGCTAAGTAGAATAACACAGGAAATCCTCACTTGCATGTTAAGTAATCACTACAATACAGTCTTCTAGAGCTATGAAAGCTTAAACTCTAAGGTATTTTATGCTTTCATTAGATCCAGTTGTCCAAAATTGGTTCAACATCTTGGAGGAAAATACTCAAAAGAATTGGGATTTGCTATACAAAGCCTTCATTCAACAATATGGGTATAATGTTGAACTAAAAGTAACCATGATGGAGGTGGAGACTTTCAGACATAATCAAAATGAAAATTTTATTAAATATGTAAAGAGGTGGAGAAATAAGGCGGCTCTTCTCAAAAAATGCTTGATGAATCTGACCAGTTCAAAATGATAATAAGAGGTGCCCTACCTAACTTTCTTGAGAGACTATCTCACACACTTATCAGAGATTTCAAGGATCTTTTTCAAGCTGGCTTGCAAATAGAATAATGGAAACTAGAGAAGAATCGCTTTTTTGGTAGAAAGAATGAAAGAGAAAATTACCAATCTGGCAGTTAGAGTACATAAAAAGAAATGGATGTCAATACAACTACTGGCTAAGGAAATAAAAGGCAACTTTCAGATCTGGGGAGACCTTTATCCTGGGTTTCCAATAAACTATAGAAGCAATGGTTATTGTAGTCACTGGCTTCTCGACCATTACCAAATCCTCTGCCAGTAAACTTTAATGCCAAGACCTTTTGTCAATTCCATCATACACAAGGGCATGAAATAGATAATTGCATATGGTTAAGACACGAGATCTAAAATCTGATTGATAATGGAAAATTGCCTGAGCCCAACAAACCTAGCACAAAAGACAATCCTTTGCCTAAGTTCGACAGAGTACCTCCACCAGCAACCTTCATGATAGGAGAAGGACTAAAGGAAGATTTTGTTTTATCCTCTTTTCTTCACCTCTAGTACGTCCAAGTAAATGAAGCATCTTTGACTCCAACTTAACAAACATCCCTTGGCTTGAGTGTTGCTCATTTTATTTTGTTTTCTTTGGTATTTCATTAGAACAATTGCATTTTTCAAATTAAAATTGCTTAAATAAATTACTTTTATTGCATTTATAATTTGTTGGTTTTTGACATTCTGGTGCTCAACCAATGATGAATCTAGCTTGATATTCATAAATTAGCATGTATGTGCATCATGATTCAAATGACTTTACTAGATGAGGAAATTATTCTATAGCATCGGGTTGCGTATAATTACTTAGAGAAGGCTCATGCATAATTACCCGTGTCTAGGTCCTAGTCAATCTTAGAACATACTTTAACAAATGTTTGAGGCAAAATTGAATTATGCTTATTTAAGAGAGAGATGATCTAGGCATTGTTTGGTGAGCCTATTGATATTAATCCCTAGTTTATTCCTTTGAGCCTTCATAAGACTTTAGCTTGCTTTTTAATGGCTTGTAAAGCCTGATAACTTACCCTGAGCTGTTGTGACACTTATGACAAGTCCGATGATCACTGAGTTACTAACTAGCAAGAAGATCGAAGAAAGGGATGTTCAGTCAAGACCATAAGGATAGTTAAAGTTTATATAAACTAGACCTAATATCTCAGATTTATTAGGACAACAAAAAAGATCCATCCTCATTGAAGCAGACTCATGTTATTCTGTAGTTAGAAGCATAAGATGGTACAAACAAGATAACACTCTTAAAGCTAGGACAAACAAAAAATAAAAAAGAAAAGAAAAAAAAGTAAGAAAAGAAAAGTAAGAAAAAAAAGAAAAAAAAAAGAAAAAAAAGAAGAAAAGAAGAAAGAAAAAAAAGAGAAAATAACAAAAGTTTGAATTGAAAACCAAAAAAGGCGGTTTAGAAAGCCAACAAAGTTCTTTTACCTAAAGCAGCATAAGACTTCCACTCATCTTATGAGAAGAGTTTGGCATAAATTAGTCCAACCCAACAAGAGACTCAGCTAAAATCAGAGAAATAAGAGAAAGACCATCTTTCACGATGTCTGATATAGCTCTGAGTCAGCCATCTTGAAAGTCTTAGACTTGATATTCCAAAAAGGAAAAGGGGCAGAATAATGAAATGCCAGGTCAAAAAAAGAAAAAGAAAAAAGGGGTCTGAGTTTTGGCAAAAGGAAAAGAAGAAGAATAAGATTGTCCTAATTAGATACAGATTTCTTCTAAGAAGGTAGAAGAATACTCAAGTTATATCTTTTCATGAAGCCTAAAGGGTGGAAATGAAATCTAGAGTTTAATATTTCTAACTGTCTATGATTCTAATAGAAAATTTGCAGTATAAAGATTTATCCATAGTGTCACATCAGCTCCAATCTATTAATGGTCTTCATTTAAACCATGTCCCTTATAGATCCCATTTTAAGCCTATTAAAGGCCTGTTGATCTCTCTAGGTAGGTAGAGTCTATTGGTGGAGATTATTTGAAAAGCATGCATATGAGATAGACAATATTTAAACTCATTGATACTTTTGGCCAAGGAATGTGTATGTGTCTATCTAAAGTATAACAACTCTTGCACAAATAGAAATGATTCCCAAATTTAGTATGGTAACTAGAGTTATGATGTTATAGATGTGTTAATTTGAAAGACAAGTCGTGAGGTATATTGATATTGATTTGACAAATCCAACAT
Source organism: Garcia nutans (assembly GCA_947685225.1). Lineage (NCBI taxonomy): Eukaryota > Viridiplantae > Streptophyta > Magnoliopsida > Malpighiales > Euphorbiaceae > Garcia > Garcia nutans. Next base: position 22,824,920 of record CANTUV010000005.1, read on the forward strand.
TTGATTTCAAAAAAAAAGTTTTCTTGTCACTTGAGCCTTCAAGCTTAGGGAAGTATGTTGCACTTTCAAACCTTAAAGGAAACATTGGGCAAGATGTCTCATGTATCTTTGACTATCCTACTTGGGTCCCCACTACTCATGTCCGCTATGTCTTGAAGATAAAGCTATAGATGCAACATCTCCTAATGATCTAATGCAAGACCTACACAAATATCCTGAAAGTACTAATGGGAGTGCTTCGGTCTACCACCTCGGTCTGTGAGTCAATTTAAAACACTGTAAGTATCATTCATGCACATCATGCATACATGCATATATGAGTATATGACACTGCAGTTTTGTTGTCTTGTGTTGCCTATATTTGTCAAAGTGAACAAGTAACACTCTATAAAGTAAATAATCAAAAGCAAACGTGGAATCAGGGGGCATGAAAGGCACATTACTTGAAAAAGATCCAATCATGGAGACACGTGCTTTTGTAAAGAACAAGGCAAAAGTATTGGTTGAAGCCTATAGGGCACAAAATTATCGATTTAAGCCTACACAGGGGGCAAAGTTTCTCCTTTAAATTTTTAATTTTATGTATGTACAAAACATTTTCAAAGTCTCTTTCAATATTTTACCATACAAAGGGCAAGAGAGGATATGAGGGTTAAAGAGCTAAAAAATAGCCAAATTTTTTACAAAATGAAATCCATTAACGAATGTAATAAGTGGCTAGAAGAAAGCCCACACTCTTAAATGATAGAAGGTTAGTCCAGCTAGAAGAGCTGAAGTCGATCCATTAAAGAATGGAGCAAGTGGCTAAAAGAAAGTCCGCACCCTCAAATGACAAAAGGTCAGTCAGCTGGAAGAGCTGAAGTTAATACAAGATAAAGGTTCATCCTCAAGCATAATCCATTGAAGAATGGAGCAATTGGCTATAAGAAAGCCATATCAGAAGGTCAGTCAAGCTAGAAGAGCTGAAATTAATTGGCTAGAAGAAAGCTAGAACTCTCAATTGATAAAAGGTCAGTCAACTAGAAGAGCTGAAATTGATTGGCTAGAAGAAAGCCATAACTCTTAACTGATAGAAGGTTAATCACCTAGAAGAGCTAAAATTGATGGCTAGAAGAAACCCAAAACTTTCAACGGACAAAAGGTCAGTCGAACCAAGTCATAGGTTCTAAACCCAAATCACTCATAGTCTAGAACCCAAATCACTCACGGGTCCGTAACCCAAATAATCTAGGGGTCCAGAACCCAAATCACTCACGGGTCCAGAATCCAAATCATCCATGAGTTTAGAATCCAAATCACTCATGGGTCTAAAACTCAAATCACCCATGGGTCTAGAATCCAAATTGTCCATGGGTCCAGAACCCAAATTGCTCACGGGTCTAGAACCCAAATCCAGTCTCGGGTCTAGAATCTAAATTCAGTCTTGGGTCTAGAATCCAAATTCAATCTCGGGTCTAGAACCAAAATCCAATCTCAATTCTAAAACCTAAATCTAGTCTCAAGTCTAGAACCCAAATCCAGTTTAGGGTCCAAAACCCAAAATCCAGTCTCAGGACCAAAACCCATCCTCGTCAAAGATTGGCTCAAAGTCGTATTGCTTTTCACTCTTTGAATGAATTCAAGATCATTCAAGCAGAGGGTAAAATTGTAGACCCCTAATTTTGACCCTAAGCAAGTATGATCCCAATTAATAGAGGCCAAGCCAAATTTGATCCAACTTTAAAAGCTTAAATCTTTAAAGCCGTAAAGTAGGCTGGCCCAATTTAAAAAGAGGTCCAAAGCAAGCCGGTTCAACTCCTAAAACCCTAAATGGGTTCGATCCAAAGGTAGAATCCATTTGATTTGGTTTAATTCGATTTAGGCTATGCTCATATTGAATTGATCTAGGTTCAGTTTGATATGAGCTTCGGCTCATATCAAATTGACAAAAGGTTTAATTCGGTATGAGTCTTTGTTTTGGTCCCTAATCCGAGCCAAATTTAGTTTAAGTTTGGTTTAAATTTGAATTGCATTCGTATAAGCGGAAAGGGGTTTGAATGGATGAGCATTATTGAACCTGATTAACCTTAGGATTGCCTATAAATATGAAAGGAAAATAAGAAACAGGGGGAGCCACACTGAGTTAGACAATGAAGCAATTAGAAAACAGTAGCCACAATTATAAAAAAAGAGAGAAAAGCAAAGTAAAAAATAATCAGCACACATAAATCAAAAGATACAATTAACACATAGAGAGGCATTAGCAATATCTTCATATTACTTCGCTCAACCAAGATCAAAGTGGATTCAAGTAGTAAGTAAGGCAGAGAGCTTGGTTCAACACATTCAACTTGGTAGAGCCAACAAATGAAGGTTTGATTTTGATATTTAATTTGTTTAAATTTACAGCATCTACTTTCATTCTTTAAATAACATTATCTCATCTAGTAGCTTGATTAAGCAATCATTTGTATTAAATTTTCAGTGGCTTAGTGTTTATTTCATCTAGTAGGACATGATTATATTCTAAATTTGGTTCCACCTTTTATTATATAATTTATCCCAAGTCATTTAAACCCTAACTGTGAGCGGGGATTTTTGCCCCCACTCCCGGTGGAATAGTTCTTGTGACTTCGGCACTGTTTAGGCTCGGGGGCTTAGAGAACATGGACCTAAGTCCGGAGAAAATGGAGTCACCACCCGGACGGGCCTGGAAAAAGAAAGGGGTGGATGACTCGATTCCTAAGGAATCCCCAACCCACTAATGGGTTCGAAAAGTTGGGTACGTGTGGGGAAGGTGAGAAATGGCCCAGCACCCCCACAACGCCCGGTTCATTGGAACCGGCCTCCTTTACAGGTCTTAATGTTATAAAATTCTTAAATATAACAACATTATCCATATTACACACAATAATTAAAAGAAAGCATTAATATATTAAAATCAAAGCAATGTCCAAACAAAGCAAATAAATGGACACCCATCCAAGGATGGAAACATGCCCTTACATCACATGCCTAAATAGGACACCCACCAAAAGGTAGAAACATGCCCTTTACATAGGTTCTAAAATAGAAAAGCAAATTAAATTACATGATGTTTAACTAATGAGGTGTAACACCCCCATATCCAATGCACACACACTACAACCACAACAATGTAGCATAAGTGCACCAAACATAGGGATGCTACGGTTTCCTTAACATTCAAAACATTTTAAACAAAACCATAACCTTTCAATTATATACATTATAGAAAAATAGGTCATTTACTTATAAAACAAAACATATTAGATATACATATACATTTAAATATTACACAGCGGAAGTTATAAAATATTTACAAATTTACATTATAAACATTACTTTACAAAATATAAAAGAAATATACATGATTGGCAAGTCAGCTCTGATCTTTAAGCTCCCAAAATCAACTCTTCAATGTCTACTCTCACTCGGTCTCGAAGAGCTCTCGGGTTTGATTCTATCAGTTCTATCACCTGCGCGATTAAACACTATCGCGCTAAGCCAAGGGCTTAGTAAGATAAAACATGCAATAGACATGCTTAAATGTTATACAATGCCAATTTTAATTTATATCATACATGTAACAACATAGATGCAAAGCTAACAACATACATTTACATTTCATAACCTAGCGTACATATATGTATATCACATTTCAACATTCTTGCATATACTTTATTAGTTAATCATTTAATCATCCATGAACAACACTAAGCAAAGACAAGCATGGGCCCAAGACATACTAATATGTCATTCAATTTTCAGAGTTAATGCTTTGGTTTTGTTATCACATTTATCAATATCAATATCATATACCCAACTAGGCTTCAAGGATTAAGTTCAACCAAGCTTCAAGGGGAGCAAAGCATGCTAAGCATCAACCCAACTTGGCTTCAAGAACTAACCCAACCTAGCTTCAAGGGTTGTAACATCTCAATTAGGCTTCAAGGATTCAATCCAACCTAACTTCAAGAGATTGTTACACTCATTAGGCATGCCACCAACAACAAACTCTGAAAATGGAATAACACATTAGCCACACAATTCATTTAGATTTCATTCTAAATTCTCATTATCATTTAGGCAAACATGCCTCATTTATCTCCATTAAATCACCTTAGCCAATAACAATGGCTCCACATTTCATTTCACAATATAACACTTTATTATTCAAGTGTATATTTATCTCACATAACATCATTCATAAATATTAACATTTCATTCCACATTACTCATAAAACACATTACCATTCAAAGTGCATAACATAACATTGTTAATTCTCAACAATGCAATTAGGGCAAAACACAATTGACATGATTCATAGCTTTAGGACCATCCACATTCATTTGATTAGATCATTCTTGTGTTTGAAACATGTTTATAATGTTCATGTTTAAGTTTAGGAACAATGGAACTTTTGAAGAATTTAAACCATACAAAGAGAACCAAGAAATCAAACAATGTTCAAATCATTTGAAGGGCACGCCCAACTCACTTGATTGACACGCCCAACCAGCTTGAGTGACACGCCCGTGTCCTTAAAAAGAAAAGAGGCAGTAGCTTCCTCAAATAAATGACACGCCCAACCAACTTGAGTGACACGCCCGTGTCCTTAAAAAGAAAAGAGGCAATAGCTAATTCAAACAATTGACACGCCCACTCCCCTAAGGGACACGCCCACTCCCCTAAATTGCTTTTGGCCGTGTCACCAAATCACAAAACCTTAACTAAAACCAACCCTTTCTCAATTGCACTCAAACACAATATTAACTCAAAACCCTAAAATCAACATCCTTCTTCATCCATCCAAATCAACAACCATCATTTCCAACAACAACCTTCAATTAAACTCATAACTTAAAATCAATTTAACACTTGAAAACACAACCAAACACATCAAAAAATCCACCAAATCACAAAATCATCAAACTCTACTTTACTTCCAACACAACTTCCAAATAAGTAAAGAAAACAAGAAAATACTTACTTGAAAAGAAGAAATTCCACAAATCCTTTGTCAAAACCTTGGATTGCTTCATCAACTTGCTTCTTGCCTCAAGAACACTTTTCTTTCCCTTTTGCTAATGGAGAGCCGGCCACTTCATGAAGAAAGAAGACAATGATCAAGATACAAAGTCAAATTTTGCTTTTAATCTCCACCAAGTGTTCTTATCCAAGCAATTACTAAAACACCCTCAATCATATAACTAACCTTTGTCTCATATAAGTCCTTATATGTAATTTCATTAACAACCAAAAATATCTTCTTCCACTTAACCATCACCTTGACTCTTCATTTGACCACTTTATATGTTATATATATCATCATATACACAACATATACATTTGTCTCTAAACCCTATTTCTTTCTCCAAAACACATATGCACAAGCATTCTCATCCCAATTTCCTTTCTTATCCCATCATATACATTCAATTCAATTTAACAATAACAACAACAACAACAACAACAATATAATCAAATCTTCTAAGCCACATATGAGGATATTACATGAGGTACCCACCAAGTGGAAACATACCTCTTACAACTTTTGGAAATCTAAATTAATTGATAAAAGTAAATAATCATTCATCATAAATAAATCATTCATCAAAGCTATTAATCAAAATATAAAATAAACATCCATCCGTGATAAATTAAATAAACCAAGTATTGAAATTAAATAAATTAAAGCATAAGAAATAAATCAAAGCATAATCAAGTATGGAATTGAATAAAGCAAATAAAAGTCCAATTATGGCTACTATGACTTTTTATGGAATTAAAATGAATTAGGGTTTTATGTTTTAAAGGGTTGGTAAGACTCTTTGATTAACAAAATTAAGGTTTGAATGATAATACCATGAAAATAGGATTTTAAACACTTTAAAATACTTTAATTTGTGATTTTTGGTTATTGGGTTCCTAAGCTATTGTGTAAAATTTAGATTTTTATGTTTTTATGATTTTTAATGTTTTAAAAGGATTAGGGTTCATAAAAATAAGGGTTTAAGGTTTTAAAAGTGTTAGTGTTCATTATTTTGAATTTTGGAAGTTGAATTTGGATTTGATATTTTGGAAGTAGGGTCACGGGTGGTAATTTTAATCTTAGGGTTTGGAAGACAATTTAATATTTTATGGAATTTTATGAATTTAAACAAGTGAATTAAAGTTTTTATAACTAGAAAAGATGTTTTAGAAGACTTTTTGAAGGAAAAAGTAACAAGTTTAAAGTTTTGAAAGAAACAGAATTTGATTTTGGTTTTGTTGAAGAATATGTTCAATTAGAGTTTTAAGATTTTTAAGAAGAAAAAATAACAATTTTAAGCCTTTTGGAAGATAAACCAACGAAATAAGGTTTTTTTTTTCTTTAGAAAAACTAAATTAAAGTTCAAAGGTTTTAAATTTTGATTTCATAAATTTTCTACTGTATAAAAAAAACAATTAAAGAAAATTAATTAACACATACCTTCTTTTGATGATTCTCCAAAAACAATTCTTCTTGGATGAACTAGCTCCAAAGACAAGCATTTTTTGCCTTTGAATCCTCTAAATCGTGCTGCTGCTGTTCCAGAAAAGAGTTGAATTGAATTTCTTCTTTTCCTTCCTTGATTTGGTTTCAAATTTTTCAAACTACTTATGGACTTTTGCCTCCCTTTTTTAATTGTCTTTGGTTCTTATTTATAGTGGTTTGAGGTTGTTTATTCCTAATTAGTTAAGGTAAGTAATATTAATAAAAAAAAGGAAACCAAAACCTAATTGGATTAGGTTTCGAAAAATTTGCGTCGGAAAATTTACGCTGCCGAAAAAACTACTGCGGAAAACTGCGCTGGCAAAAAAATCTGCTGCAGCTGGCTGCGGCAGCACATGCGTAGCGGGCCTGTAAGCGATTTCGCAGGCAGAAAATTTCTGCGTGAGAAATAGCACAGTGATTTCGCCCGCAGGAATTGCCTGTGGGCGAAACCGTGCCCACGGGCCCACGCGACAATTTTTTCGTCGCCGATTTTTTCGACTCTGATTTTTATTTTTATTTTTATTTTTTGAATTTTATTTGTTTATTTCTATTTTTTATTAATAAAAATTAAATACTAAAGCAAAAATTATTTAATAAAAATTATTTTGGACCAATTAGACAACAAAAATCATTTTAGACTAAATAAAACATATTGGACCGGATTGGGTAAAAAATTAAGGGTCTACAGTTTGCCCCTTGCTTGAATGATCTGAAACCTTAGTAAAAGAGAGTGAAAAGCAATAAGACTTAATTTTTGATGAAACGGTTCAGGTTTTGGGTTCTGGACCCTGTTCGAGTTCTGGACTCAAGGATAATTCTAGGTTTAGGACCTTAGAAAAATTTGGGTTTTGGACCCGGTTCGAGTTCTGGACTCAAGGATAATTCTAGATTTTGGACCTAAGGAAAATTTGGGTTCTGGACCCGGTTCGAGTTCTGGACTCAAGGATAATTCTAGGTTCTGGACCTAAGGAAAATTTAGGTTCTGGACTCGATTCGAGTTCTGGACTTAAGGATAATTCTAGGTTCTGGACCTAAGGAAAATTTGGGTTCTGGACCCGGTTCGAGTTCTGGACTCAAGGGAGATTCTAGGTCTGGACCCGAGAGATTTGGATACTCGATCCTAAACTAGACTCGGATACTTGATCCTATCTGGATTCGGATACTCGATCATAAACTGGATTGGGATACTCGATCCTGACTGTATTGGGATACTCGGCCCTAAATTGATTTGATTTGGGCACTTGGATCCGAGATTGGACACTTGGATCCGAGATTGGGCACTTGGACCCAAGCTTGAATTGATTTGGGTACTTGGACCCGGGATTGATTTGATTTGGGTACTTGGACCCAAGATTGGGCACTTGGATTCGGGATTGGGCACTTGGACCCAAGTTTGGGTACTTGGACCCGAGCTTGAATTGATTTGGGTACTTGGACCCGGGATTGGGTTAAATTCAATTTGGGTACTTGGACCCGAGATTGGGTACTTAGACCCGAGAATGAATTTGACTAACCTTTTGTCAATTGAGAAATCTGACTGCTCCGGATGTTCTATGCATTGTGATTCTCCACCCTCAGAATGGATCTTCACCCTCGGAGATCGGGTCTTCACCCTTGAAAATGGATCTTCATCCTTGGAGATCGGGGTCTTCTTTATTCTTTGAAGATGGGAGTGACACGGAAAGTGGCTTGGCCGTGTCTCCTGGGTGTGTCAGCTTCTGTGTCTTTTCTTTGGTTTTTCTTTGTTCTAGGCTTAGGATGGGACACAGCCAAGCTCCTGGTTGTGTCATATAGGTGTGTCACCTTCTGCCATTTCTTTCCTTCTTTTCTTTTCTTTCTTTGGTTTGGTCTTCAGGTGAGACACGACCAGTGGCTTGGCCGTGTCTCTTGCCCATGTCACCTACTGTTTCTTTTCTTTCTTTGCTTGGTCCTTCTTGACTTTGCCCCTTAGGAGAGGCACGGCCAGTGGCTTGGCCGTGTCGTCTGCCAGTGTCACCTACTATTTCTTTTCTTTCTTTGCTTGGTCCTTCTTAACTTTGCCCCTTAGGAGAGACACGGCTAGTGGCTTGGCCGTGTTTCCTGCCAGTGTCACCTACTGTTTCTTTTCTTTCTTTGATTCTTTAATGATTGTTGCAGGCTGTTGGCTCGTTTGATCACGAGGCTGGACCTTCTTTCACTGCCCCTTCGTTTGCTCATTCTAACCTGCTGGATACGCCATCTCATCCGCAGGGTATCGGTGTGAACTAGCTGGTACGTTCCTCATTTCATAAAAGTTTATGCTATATGTATGCATGATTATGCATGCTCTTACCTTTTTCTCTCTTGGCTCACAGCGGATGCTTGAAGAACAAAATAAGAAACTTCAAGAAGAGTTGGCTGCAAGTCGTCGACAAGCTTCTCTTTTTGAAAGTTTATATCATCAATCCGAATAAAATTTCCGTGACTTCCGATTTCAAGGAATGAGGGATCCCGGTGCTTCTTCATCGAGAGGCTCCCAGACTGATGACCGTCAGATCCTTTCATCTGCTTTTGATGAGGACCATGATAAATCAAAACTCCAAGGCAATAGGGATTTTAGTGCTTCTGCTTCAGATGATCCTGGGACGAGTAATTTGCCCCCTCCTCCAACAGGCGATGATTTTTTTCAAGTCTTTATTTGGTGACCTACCACCACCCTCTTAGTGATATGTAAATTTTGTAGCTGTAATATCCCAAAGTATGCCCTAGAAGTTTTGATATTATTGTTGTAATTGGATTGAATGTATATGTTAAATGTGGAAGAGAAAAGAAATTTAAAAGAGAGTATATATGTTGTGTATATGGAAATATATACAACATATATACAAGTCAAATGTGATGGTCAAAGGAAGAAGATATTTATTTTGTTATTTATGAAATTATTAAAAAGGAAAGTAAGTGAAAGGGAGTTAAAATAAATAGAAGAGGGTATTTAAGTAATTTTCTTTTTAGATTGCTTGGTGGAGGTTTAAAGAGAAGGGAAGTTTGACTTTGCTTCATCTTCATTTTTCTTTTTCTTCTTTTCTTTTCCTTTTTTGGCCGGCCATCCAAAGCAAGAGAGCAAGAGTGAGTTTTGCTTGTTCCAAACTCAAATTGAAGGAAGATTCAAGTGATTAAGTTGGAAATTTGTGAAGTTTCATCAACTTTGGTAAGTTCTCTCTTGATTTCCTTTGTTCTTTTTGAAGTTATGTTTGAGGTGGATGAATTGTTGTTAATAGTATGATTAGGGTTGTTGTGGTGTGTTTATAAGTGTTGAAATTGATTTTAAGATAAGAAGTTAAGTTGGTATTGGTATTGGTATTGGAAGTGTTTGAGTTGAGTTTGTATTAGGGTTCTGAGTTGGTGGTTGTTGTAGATGTTGAGTTTGGTTAATTATTTTTGTTGATCTTCAAGTTGTTTGTGTTTTATGAAGTTAGAAGTTTAGAACACATGATTTTGGTTGGAGGCAGTAGCATCTTGGATGCCACGCCCGTGGGCCATAGATGCCATGGCCGTGGGGGTGTTGAACAATTTGGGGCAGAATTGTTTTCTAACCCACGCCCGTGGGGGTTGGGGTGGCCACGGCCGTGGGCCCTAGTTAGTGGTGTTGAGTTGTAATTTGTGATTTAAGGGTCTAGTAAGAGGTTATTAAGTGAATATTTGTATTGGAATTGATGTATTTTATCATTTGTGGATTAGGTCTTGAAGAAGATAATTTGCCCTAATTCAAGTGGTGAAGAAGTGTTGGAAGAGGAAGAGTATAGAGTAGTGTGAGTGTTCTTGAGGTAAGTACAAACTACATTATTGCATATATTCATATGATGTTGAGACTTAACATCCATTTGATTATAAATGTGTTAGGAAATCTAATGCATTGTTGATGCTTATGAATAATATTATGTTTGGTATAATGTGAATGATTGATGAGCATCTAAAATGTGTGTTAATGTCATTGACTATGTACATCTAGATGATGAATTGAATTAATGTGAATTGAGATATAATGAGATGTGTAGCCAATGTGATTGGTAATGATGATTTAAATGAAATAAGTGGGGCATGTTTGCCTAAATGATGATGTTTAATGCAATTGATGATATATATATATACTCTCTTGATGAGATGTGGAGCCATGGTTGTTGGCTAAAATGATAATGATGCCAATGAGATGATTGAAGCATGGTTGCCTAAGTGATGATGAGAAATTGATAATGAAATAATAAATGAATTGTGTGTCTAATGTGTTATTCCATTTTCAGAGTTTTGTTGTTGGTGGCATGCCTATAGTAACACTCTCTTGAAGTTAGGTTGGGCTTGATCCTTGAAGCCAAGTTGGGTTGAAGTTTAACATGTTTTACTCCCCTTGATGCTTGGTTGGGTCTAGTCCTTGAAGCCTAATTGAGATGTTACAACCCTTGAAGCTAGGTTGGGTTTGGTTCTTGAAGCCAAGTTGGGTTGATACTTAGCATGCTTTGTTCCCCTTGAAGCTTGGTTGAACCTAAATCCTTGAAGCCTAGTTGGGATAATAATGTTGATAAATGTGATAATTAAACCAAAACATTAACTCTGAAAGTTGAATGGCATATTAGTGTCTTTGGGCCCATGCTTGTCTTTGTTTTCAATGTGATTCTTTAATGGTGAAACAATGAATGATGAGATACCTGTTTGTGAGATATAATGTTATGAATGATTATATTACATAATTATATTATAAAAAAATGAATGTGGTATGGAAAGTTATGTGGAATGATGTATGAAAATTGATTGGGTGACATTGACATTGCATTGAATCATAATAGTATTGTAGTTTGTACCACTAAGCCGTTGGCTTAGCGCGAGTGTAATTCATCGCGCAGGTGACAGGGAAGAACCAGAGAGTTCCTCTAGGCCGAGTAGAGTCTAGATTTTGAGGTGTTGATAGTGGAGCTTAAAGATCAAAGACATACTGCCAAACATGTATATATATTTTATGTTTTGTAAAACTTGAGTTTTGATGTATATGGATTTGTAAATATTTGTTATATTTTCCGCTGCGGTTTTAATAAACATTTTATCTATTGTGTTTTATAAATTCCCTTAAATGTTTTAAATGTATTCATATTATTGTAAAGAGATTATTTGTATGTTTTATAAACCGTGGCATACCTATATTCAGTATGCGTATATTACGATCGTACTAGCATGCTGTATACGTATACGGGGTATAGGGGTATTACAGTAGCAATTGTAAAATATTGTACAATAAAGAAAAACATACAATTTTCCTCTTTACTGTAATCCTTCTTCTTCTTCTCTTTTTTTTTATCGCTCTAACTTTTGCCTAGTCCGCCCATGCAGGTTTTCGGAACTAGCGAGCCGTCCTAATTTTTGCCTAAGCTGCCCTTGCGGGTTTTCAACTTAGCGGACTCTTTTTTAAAAAAAATTTAATTCTTTCTTCACAGATTTGGCTTCAAGAGCGTCTTTGTTTACTTGATACTCCCTCCATGGATTTTGCCAGATACCTGCCACGTCATCATTCTGCTAGGAAGCTACTCCATCCTACTTCTTCATATGCTGACTGGGTTGACTGGATCCACTCACGCTCTGAAGTCAATATCCGTTGGTTGGTACCTTGGTGGAAGATTTCTTGTATCACTATGCGGACATACTTGATGTACGTTCCTCTTGCTGCTCTTCGTCAAGGTACATGCTATGATCCTCGCCGACTTGGGCGTCAGTATGGAGCTGAGCCTCGTCATTCTGACTTTGCTCCTGACCTAGACATGTCTTGCTTGACTGAAGCCTACTTGGATCGGCTGAGGCAAAGCTGGCCTGCACTTTACACTTATCGACTGCCATAGATTTTACATTTGTCAATTCAGAAAGTGTTTTGTTAGGATGAAAAATAACTAAAGTAATAAAAGATGCTTCTTTTCCATTTATAATTTGTCATCACCTTTTGCAATTATGATTATTATTTCATCAATATCTGGTCGAATACTTATAACAGTGCACATAGAACAATTTTAACATTAATTCTGTTTTATTAAATTGGGAAACAACCAAACATACAACTAGCATACACAAGATCACTCCTGTTGCCAATTAGCCCTTTCGGGTTTTCTAATTGACGATTTTCTCTCATTTAGCCCTAATTGTTACCTAGCCCGCCCTTTCGGGTTTTTGGAACTAGCAGACTGCTCTAACTTTTGCCTAGGCTGCCCTTTTTGGGTTTTCAACCTAGCGACCTCTTTTTTCTTCTTTTTCTTCCTATCATACATAAAACCTCTTCAACCTGTCAACGTTTACTGGCTCACTAAATTCGTTCCCATCCATGTCTGACTATTTCACTGCACCTTTGCTCATGACTTGTTTCACGACATATGGCCCTTCCCAGCTAGGTCTGAACTTCCCTCTTGGATCAGATACATTAGGCTTATATTGCTTCAATACCAAATCCCCAACTCTGAATTTTCTGACCTTGACCCTTCTATTGTAGGCCCGAGCTATCTTCTTTTGATACAGTTGGTGATGATACAGTGCCTTTAACCTTCTCTCTTCCAGTAGAGCTAACTGTGTGTATCTGCTTGTTACCCATTCCATTTCAGGTAGCTCTGCTTCCAAGACTACTCTCAATGACTTGATCTCAATTTCAATTGGCAATACCGCTTCCATCCCATAAACCAAAGAGAACGGTGTCATCCCAGTAGGTGTTCGCACACTCGTCCTATATCCCCATAAAAGCAAAGGGAAGCATTTCCAACCAGTCCCTGTAAGTCTTGGTCATCTTGGATAGAATTTGCTTAATTGTCTTGTTTGTTGCTTCCATGGCACCATTAGCCTTTGGTCTATAAGGAGAGGATCGATGATAATGGATTTGGTACTTGGAGAATAAATCCTTAACTGCTCCTTGAAACTGTACCCTGTTGTCTGATATCACACTGTGCGGGACCCCATATCTGCAGATGAGATTCTTTTTGATAAACCTAGCCATTTGACTTGCACCCAGCTTGTTGAAGGATTCGGCTTTGACCCATTTTGAAAAATAATCAACTGCTACTACAATGAAACGGTGACTGTTTGAGGCTGTCGGATGTATTTCTCCTATAATGTCGATACCCCAGGTGGCAAATGGCCAGGGCGAAGACATTGAATGCAGTTCTTCAGGAGGCATATGATTCAAGTTACCATACATCTGACATTGCTAGCACTTCTTTACAAATTCAATACAGTCTTTCTCCATGGTCAACCAATAGTAACCTTGTTGGATAATCTTCTTAACTAGGGCCAAACCACTCATGTGCGGACCGCAACTTCCCACATGTATTTCAGACATGATGCGCTCCACTTCAGGCTCTCTTAAACATCTCAAATGCACTCCATCAGGCCTTCTTCGGTATAACTCTCCATGGAAGGTGATGTATTGCAATGACCACCTCCTTATGGCTCTTCTCTCTTTCTTTGTTGCCCCCAGCGGGTATTCTCTTTCCTCCAAAAATTGCCTTATAGTATCATACCATGCATCTGTTAGGAAATCGAGAAGAATCTGCAACCCTTGCCGCAGCGGAAAACAAAAAGTTTCTTTCGATTTACTCACAGGATCCATGTGATCCATTCAGTTCGATAAAAGAGATTCGAAACTAACCTTTTTGCGTAGCTTCAAAACGATTAACAGATGCTGCCTTCTGAAGACGAACACCCTCTAACGAAGTCCACACAAACGTACGCCGTTCTGAGTGCTAGCTCACCAATGGCAGTGGCTGAATTTTTTGCAAAAACGAAAGTTTTTCCTCTTCTTCCGTTTTCTTTCAAAACGAAAATAATAATAAATATCATCAAGGCCTCTAGTCCTTTTAAAACCGTTTTAAAAGACCTTTTTTTTTATAAAACCCTAACTGTCCATATCCTATATGGACCCACGTCTTTAATTATTATTATCTAATAATAATTATTATAATATTATTATTATTAATATCCAATAATAATAATAATACCAACAATAATAAAAATTTAATTATTATTATTTTAAGTACAGCCTACGTTCTATGTGTGCGACCCGATAGGCTCATATTAATTGGTAGTGTATTTCAATCTCTATTGAAATGCACAAATCATAATTGGCCTCTAGCAAGACATTATGACTACCCAATTAATCATGAGAATCATTATAAATGAAAACCTGAAATGGTACATGCATTAATCCCTTTGTCACACGATATCTAGTTTGAACATAAGTCATAGTAAATGTCATACTTATATTGTCCAAACTTATGATTACTCGATCTCCAAGTTAACTAATAAACAAATAAGATTGATCTTATATCAACTTATTTGAGCACGGCCATGCATTTCTCAGTTACACTTATCGAGGGGCCCAGAAGATATCTCTCTCATAGAGAGGGACAAATTCCATCTTGATTGTTCATTTTCCTCTACATAATTTATATCATGTTCAAGCATAACCTTTATAATTATCTAGTTACAGATAACGTTTGATCATGTCAAAACATAATATTCCTTATGTTGGAAACTATGACAATCTCAAGTCAAAGGATTAATGAAAACTATTATGAGATACACTTATGACATTTAAACCATGAAGTGATATCTATGTGGGTCTATCCAATACACTGTTCTCTAACATGTATCCATAATATTGATTTGTATCTTCATACCTATAATCATCTTATGATTATCAAATCAATATTATACTAGTTATATTTATTATTATCTCCATAACAATAATAAACCAGGGATATAATCATTATTATATATAACATGCAAACATAACAATGATAATAAAAACTTCTTTATTAATAACAAAATGAATAACATTAAGGTCCAAATCAATGGCCTAGGGCATATACACTAACAGTCTCCCACTTGCACTAGGCCTAGTCTAACAAATATCTCATACCCATAGACCTAGTGTGCTGATCATGCTTGACCCGCGAGAGAGGCTTTGTCAATGGATCTGCTATGTTGTCATTTGTGTCAACTTTGCATATCTTGATATCACCTCTATCAATGATGTCTCGAATGAGGTGAAATCGCCTGAGTATGTGCTTAGATTTTTGATGGGACCTTGGCTCTTTTGCTTGCGCTATGGCACCATTGTTGTCACAATAGATAGCCATAAGATTAGCAATGCTAGGCACCACTCCAAGCTCAGTGATGAATTTCTTCAGCCAAACTGCTTCCTTAGCTGCATCTGATGCTGCTATATACTCAGCTTCTGTTGTAGAATCTGCTATTGTGCTTTGCTTGGAACTTTTCCAAGTAATGGCTCCACCATTCAATGTGAATACAAAACCTGACTGCGATTTGTAATCATCTATATCAGTTTGGAAACTAGCATCTGTGTAACCATTTACAACTAGCTCATCTTCCAAACCTCCATAAACTAAGAAAACATCCTTAGTTCTTCTTAGATACTTAAGAATGTTCTTAACAGCTGTCCAGTGACCCTCACCAGGATCAGCTTGATATCTACTTGTTGTGCTCAAAGAATATGAGACATCAAGTCTAGTACATAGCATGGCATACATAATAGATCCAATAGCAGAAGCATAAGGGATCTTATTCATTCTATCTCGCTCATCAGATGTCTTAGGACATTGATTCTTGCTAAGATGAATACCATGTGACATAGGCAAAAATCCCTTCTTGGAATCTTGCATGCTGAATCTCTTCAACACTTTGTCAATATATGTACTTTGACTTAAGCCAATTATCCTTCTAGATCTATCTCTATAGATCCTTATACCAAGGATATATGCAGCCTCACCCAAGTCCTTCATTGAAAAAGAATTCCCTAACCAATCTTTAACCTTTTGTAAAGTGGGGACATCATTTCCAATGATCAATATGTCATCTACATATAGGACTAAGAACACGATAGCACTCCCACTAACCATCTTGTAAACACATGGTTCATCTTCATTTTGAATGAAACCAAAGTTCTTAATTGTTTCATCAAAACAAAGATTCCAGCTTCGAGATGCTTGCTTCAATCCATAAATGGACCTTTGAAGCTTGCAAACCTTCCCAGAATTCTCAAGATTTACAAAACCCTCAGGTTGTGTCATGTACACATCCTCGAGTAAATTTCCATTAAGGAAAGCAGTTTTGACATCCATTTGCCATATCACATAATCATAGTATGCATCAATGGCAAGGAGAATCCTAATAGATTTAATCATAGCAACTGGAGAAAAGGTTTCATCATAGTTTATACCATGAGTTTGTTTGAAACCTTTAGCAACCAACCTTGCTTTATAGGTTTGCACATTTCCATCCATGTCAATTTTCTTCTTGAAAACCCATTTGCAACCAATAGTCTTAATACCTTCGGGAGGATCAATTAAGGCCCAAACTTGGTTGTCAAACATGGACTGCATCTCAGAGTTCATGGCTCCAAGCCATTTCTCTGAATCTGGACCTGACACAGCTTCAAGATAGGTAGTTGGCTCATCTTGATCTATGAGCAAAACTTCACGACTTTCAGTCATGAGAAATCCATATCTCTCAGGCTGATGACATGGTCTATCAGATCTGCGCAGAACTTGTGTAACATTTTCAGTTTCCACAATGACTTGTGGTTCTGAAACTGTTTCTACAGGCGATGCAATATCTTCTTGTGGTTCTATAAATTCATCTAATTGAATTGTACTCCCACTAGTTCTTTTAGAAATGAATTCCTTTTCCAAGAAGGTTACATTTCGAGCAACAAACACTTTGTTCTCAGATGGAATATAGAAATAATATCCTTTAGTTTCCTTAGGATATCCCACAAAAATACATTTAGCAGATTTTGGAGCTAACTTATCTGAAACTGGTCTTTTCACATAAGCCTCACAACCCCAAATCTTAAGAAAAGACAAACTAGGCGTTTTGCCAGTCCATATCTCATATGGTGTCTTTTCAACCGCTTTAGATGGTACACGGTTTAAAACAAAAGCAGCTGTCTCCAAGGCATAACCCCAAAACGATAATGGAAGATCTGCTTGACTCATCATAGATCGAACCATATCTAATAAAGTTCGATTTCTTCTTTCAGAAACACCATTCCATTGTGGAGTTCCTGGAGGAGTTAATTGTGAAACAATTCCATAATTTCTTAGATGTTCGTCAAATTCTTGGATCAAAAATTCACCACCTCGATCAGATCGAAGTGCCTTAATAGTTTTACCAAGTTGATTTTGTACTTCATTTTGAAAAGTTTTGAACATTTCAAAAGCCTCATGCTTATGTTTCATTAGGTAGACATAGCCATACCTAGTGAAATCATCAGTAAAAGTAATGAAGTAATTATATCCTCCTCTGGCACTAATGCTTAACGGGCCACATACATCTGTATGTACTAGTCCTAGCAAGCCATTAGCCCTTTCACCTTGTCCGATGAAAGGATTCTTTGTCATTTTGCCAAGTAAACAAGATTCACATTTATCAAATGATTCAAAATCAAATGAATCTAATAATCCATCTTGATGGAGTTTAGAAATGTGTTTCTTATTTATATGGCTAAGATGACAATGCCATAAAAATGTAGGGTTTAGGTCATTTGGCTTAATTCTCTTAGAGTTTATGTTATAAATATGATTCTCCCTAGAATCATCTAAGTCAAGGACATAAAGGCCATTAAAAGATCTTGCAATACCATAAAGCAAATCATCTTTATCAAAAATAGAACAGGTCTTATTTTTAATTAAAAATGAAAAACCTTCATCATCCAAAACTGAAACTGAAATAAGATTCCTACTCAGAGTAGGAACATAATAGCAATTGTTCAAATTTAACAAAAATCCATTAGGCATATGAAGTTCATAAGATCCTACAGCTAGTGCAGCAACTCTTGCTTTATTCCCAACTCGTAGGTCAACTTCGCCCCTTTTCAGTGATCTACTCCTTTTGAGTCCCTGCACATTTGTACAAATGTGAGAACCACATGCAGTATCCAATACCCATGAAGTAGAAGCAGATAAGTTAATTTCTATAACATATATACCTGAAGACGTAGTCGCACTACCCTTCGATTTCTTCAATTCAGCCAAATAAAGTGGGCAATTTCTTTTCCAATGCCCAGGCTCCTTGCAATGGTGACAAGTTCCTTCCTTAGGAACAGGTGCCTTGCGTTCTTTTGGCTTGGGCTGTCCCTTAGGCTTTGTAGCAACTGTTGCTTTACCCTTTGCCTTGCCTTTTTTCTTCATAGGCTTACCCTTATTGACATTCAATACATGGGCAGCCTTAGTAGGCTTTTTGATATTCCCTTCAGCAGTTTTAAGCATACCATGTAGCTTAGGAATGGACTTTTCCATGTTGTTCATATTATAGTTCATAACAAAATGTGAAAAACTGCTGGGCAAAGAATGAAGGATCAAATCCGTGGAGAGTTCTAAACTCAAGGGATATCCAAGTCGGGCAAGGTGATCAATGTAGCCCTTCATTTTCAAAACATGAGCGCTAACCGATTCGCCCTCTGACATCTTGCAGTCAAATAATGCAACAGTAGTGTCGAATCTATCCTGCCTAGCTTGCTGTTGGAAAGCTTGTTTGAGATGGACACTCATCTCATAAGGTTCCAGATCCTTCTGAAGTTCTGGACACATAGTAGCAAGCATAAGACATCCAATGTCATTGGAATCATCCATATGCTTCTTATGTTTGTTCTTATCAGCATTAGAAGCATTAGCAGGAGGTGGCTCAGGGACAGCTTCATCAAGCACATAGGACTTCTTTTCTTGTTTGAGAACAATTCTCAGGTTCCTAAACCAATCAACAAAATTAGTCCCATTCTCTTTCAGTTTTTCCTTCTCAAGGATGGATCGCAGTGATAAAGTGGAGTTATTGTTGGTAGCCATTTCAATCTACAAAATATGCAAATTTTAATTAATAAAAGGTGATAAGTAATTAAAATCCCACTAAAATATAACCCTCAATCATCACAATGACATTTTAGTGGGCTAAGATCCAATTTTTACTTAATATTAAGTCAGCTTTGGCATGACACTTAAAATCAAGTTATTATGGTAGGTAACCCCTTACCAATTACATCACATGTAACTCTTAGATAATATGGGATCATGACATCATATGTCATAGCATGTTATACCCCATCTAATGCCTTAGGCCCAAAACCATTTTGATAGCCTAATTAAGTCTAACCAATTTTAAACGCATGAGCAGCACCATTACTCATCATATCTTACTAGGATAACCTAAAGTACTTTGCTTTGGCAAAATCTACATTTAGGTTATCTTAGCCTTGATAAGTGTTTAAGATATGGATGGCATTAAAACTTAAATTAATAGTGAGGGTTCATTCCATTTAATTTTGAAAACATGTTAAAATTAACATTTATATATCACATCCTATATGCATATATAAACTATCAAACATGACATCTCATACATATTCGATAAAAATAAACGTGACATAGTATGGCCAAACTAGATATGATCTTCATGAGACCAAATGAAGATCATATAGGCAACCCTAGGTGAAAAGAAAACCTATCTATTACAACATTTGCAATAGTACATTTCTTCATATCTTGAAAGGCAACTTCATCTCCATGGAATTTTTCATCTTCTTCTCCAGGCTTGAGTCTTCATTATTACATTAATACTAAAAACTAAATACTAAACTAGTAATAATAAAGTTACAAAAATAAACGACACGCAGGCCGTATTTATAATCCAAAGATATGAATAAACAAACACATAGGTCATAAAGCCATACTATGCACCATGCCAAGACATCAAATAATCATAGCATATTACATATAAACATGTTAAAAAAAACAAATAAGTTGACATTCATAATGTCATCGGAACGAACTATAAGGCGCTGCGCACACAGCGGTCCCGCTGGCCGGTCAGCGGGCGGGGCTCCCGCTGGCCGGTCAGCGGGCGGGGTTCCGAAGGGGCAGCGCCCCTCGAAGCTAAACAGAATCATTAATCCAATTAATTATTTTCTGTCAAAACCCTTATTCTGTTAATCATATTAAACATAATATAATAGCAATCTATTAATCATATTAACAGAGAACTATTACCAGAAACCTTAGAAAACGATTTACTCAATAATCATATTAATCAAAATTGAAATCTATGTATACATTCAATATGAATAAACGAATTGAATTAATCATATTAACCCTAATTCGAAACCATAACAGATTGTATACCAACCCTAATTTGACTTCACAGAATTGTATCTTATACAATTGGTCATCTTTGACATCATATATCAACAACGATTTCTGTTATATCTCATATAACAGATTCGAATCATCATCAAATGATAAAAAGAATCCAATCATGCCATTCGAAAAATAATAGATCACATCAACACATCAACATGGCATATTTCGAATTAAATGGAATCAACAAGAGGCTCTGATACCACTGTTAGGAAATCGAGAAGAATCTGTAACCCTTGCCGCAGCGGAAAACAAAAAATTTCTTTCGATTTACTCACAGGATCCATGTGATCCATTCAGTTCGATAAAAGAGATTTGAAACTAACCTTTTTGCGTAGCTTCAAAACGATTAACAGATGCTGCCTTCTGAAGACGAACACCCTCTAACGAAGTCCACACAAACGTACACCGTTCTGAGTGCTAGCTCACCAACGGCAGTGGATGAACTTTTTGCAAAAACGAAAGTTTTTCCTCTTCTTCCATTTTCTTTCAAAACGAAAATAATAATAAATATCATCAAGGCCTCTAGTCCTTTTAAAATCGTTTTAAAAGACCTTTTTTTTTTATAAAACCCTAACTATCCATATCCTATATGGACCCACGTCTTTAATTATTATTATCTAATAATAATTATTATAATAATAATATTATTAATATCTAATAATAATAATAATACCAACAACAATAATAAAAATTTAATTATTATTATTTTAAGTACAGCCTACGTTCTATGTGTGCGACCCGATAGGCTCATATTAATTGGTAGTGTATTTCAATCTCTATTGAAATGCACAAATCATAATTGGCCTCTAGCAAGACATTATGACTACCCAATTAATCATGAGAATCATTATAAATGAAAACCTGAAATGGTACATGCATTAATCCCTTTGTCACACGATATCTAGTTTGAACATAAGTCATAGTAAATGTCATACTTATATTGTCCAAACTTATGATTACTCGATCTCCAAGTTAACTAATAAACAAATAAGATTGATCTTATATCAACTTATTTGAGCACGGCCATGCATTTCTCAGTTACACTTATCGAGGGGCCCAGAAGATATCTCTCTCATAGAGAGGGACAAATTCCATCTTGATTGTTCATTTTCCTCTACATAATTTATACCATGTTCAAGCATAACCTTTATAATTATCTAGTTACAGATAACGTTTGATCATGTCAAAACATAATATTCCTTATGTTGGAAACTATGACAATCTCAAGTCAAAGGATTAATGAAAACTATTATGAGATACACTTATGACATTTAAACCATGAAGTGACACTACAAGAAAAATGCAGTTTAGCTACGGCCAATTCCGTAGCAAGTCCATAGCTATTACCGGCTTAGCTACGGAATTGTTACGGAAAATTTTCCGTAGCTAAAAACCCGTAGCAAAGCTTTTTTAGCTACGGAAACTGTTTCCGTAGCAACTATAGCTACGGATTAGCTACTGACATTCCGTAGCAATAACCCTTCAAACTTTTCTTCAAAAATTCCGTAGCTAAACAAGTCGTAGCTAAGTTTCCGTAGTAATTCCGTAGCTAAAATTGTTAGCTACGGAAACAAAAGCCATAGCAATTCTATAGTTGCACTTCCGTAGTAATTCCGTAGCTAAGTTTGTTAGCTACGGAAACATAATCCGTAGCAGTTCCGTAGGTGAACGTCCGTAGTAATTCCGTAGCTTAGGTTGTTAGCTATGGAAATATAATCCGTAGCAGTTCCATAGTTGCACTTCCGTAGCTAAGGTCGTTTGCTACGAAACAGTTCCGTAGTTACCATTCCGTAGCTAAATGCCTGTAGCAATTATGTAGCTAATTTCCAAAGCAATTCCGTAGCCAATAATACCACATTCTGTAGCAAATTCCATAGCATTTGCAAAATAATATTTTTATTAAACCTGCTAAAATTAAACTCCAAAGAACAATTATAATTAAAAAAAATCCAAAGTCA
Source organism: Garcia nutans (assembly GCA_947685225.1). Classification (NCBI taxonomy): domain Eukaryota; kingdom Viridiplantae; phylum Streptophyta; class Magnoliopsida; order Malpighiales; family Euphorbiaceae; genus Garcia; species Garcia nutans. The sequence continues at coordinate 22,847,579 of CANTUV010000005.1, forward strand.
TTTTATAACATAAAAGTTCATATAATCCACATTAATGCAAAGTACTACAGGGGATAAGTGTTTAATCTCAAATGTAAATCCTAAAAATTCATATAATATTATACCTAAAGATATAGAAATAACAACGTAACTTACTATTTAATCATCAAAATAATTGTCATTTGGTGAACCTATATCAGCAGAGTCATCTGTAAGAGGTGGTGCAAATGATGCCCGCCATCGCCTTGATTCCTCTCGGTCTTCTTTTATTTCTTTGATAAGATTAACCATCATTTCTTCAAGCTTTGACTGTTGTTCATTCAAGTTATTAAGCGTTTCTTGTTGAGCAGTTGTAGTTGGTGCATTTGATGAGGAACTTGAAGCATATGACCCTCCCTTTGCTGATCCAAGGCCATAAATGCGATTCTTTTTTTTTCCTCCAGCTGCCTCGATGAATAACAGGTCCTCATCAAGATGAATGCTATTATCTTCTTCAAAATCCATCTTCGAGTTTTGTACAACAGTATCTTTAAGTCGCTTAAAATTCTCCTACAACATATATAAATGTACAATTAAAGTAAATTGTTTCAAAATTTTAAAATTATAATGAATCAAAAGAAATCAAACTTACATAGACAGTTTCAGCACGCTTATCGATGAACTCAGCTGGATCCCCTCTTTTATCTTTCTTAGTATGCATATTAAGAAAGATAACACTTTTTGAAGGTTCTCTTTTTTTGACATCTTTTTCCTTCTGCCAAATTGAAATGACCATTGAAACATAAATTAATTACAACGTATTGCATGCACAAACGGGCAGCATATGAACATGGAATCACGCCACACGGCGATCCAAATATAAGGATAAAACAAAACAAAATAAAAGGGAAATATTCACACACTAGCCAACAATTACGATTAGTAGTGCACAACAGCAGAGGCAAGTTATATGGAAGAGGAATACAAACTAAAATGCATGAGCGGAAAGAAATAAGGAATCAAATATGTAATATATCAGATTCAGCATATGTATATATATATATACAATGGCAGCAACACAAACAACAACAACCATTTTAAATGGCAGCAACATAACAGGCTTACCATGCGTCTTGCATGCTCCGTGAACGAAATTGATCCACCAGTGTGCCTAGAAAGACCAGTCCCTTGCCCTGCTACCTCAGATTTTCGATTTATAGATGCTTGGGTGGCTAATTTCACATACTCTAGAGTCTTCCATACTTCATGCCAAGCATTCCAAACATCTTCCTCAATGAATTCTGCTCGAGGTTGCCTTTTCCACTTGCATATCATGTCTCTATAGAACGCCGCCGCTTTTTTAAGCCATGCACCTCTAACTAAACCTTCAATTTCAGCTTCCCATCGAAATTGTTTCTAAAAAAAAAGAAGTTAAATTGAAAGTATTAAAAATTTACAAAGATAACACAATTAGCTATTAGTTGAATAATAAAATTAACTCATAGACCTTGAACTCTTTCCAATTTGGTACACATTTCCATCGCCAACCCTCCTTCACCAACTTTTCTTTGAAGCTATTTGTAATTGCCTCACTTACTTTATGAGAAATCTCTGAAGGATAAAATTCTCCTTCTCCCTCTGTAGAAGCATATGTGATTAAGATTATTTTTTGTGCACTTGCCCTCCCATGAAAGCTAACACTATCAGACCTAGGTGTACCATTACTATCATCCATCTCTAGATTGTTATTTATTGGAGTAGAAGTAGTATTGTCAGCAGCAGGTTCAACAGTAGGGGCTGTTGCTGGTGGAGAAGCATGAGGAGTTATCTTAGGTGCAATAGTAGGGGCTGTTGCAGGTGGATATGTTTGGTTTGTCATGTTAGGTGCAATGGTAGGGGCTATTGTTGGTGGAGTAGAAGGGGGAACTTCATCGCAATTTAAGAGAATTCTTGTTCGACGGGATAAAAAACTTCCATCCCATGGTTGACTGCTTGATGCAAATCCTCGACCTTTAGTCATCCCACGTCCTCTACCAACAGATCCTTTCCCTTTTCCTCTAGTCATAGCTATCATAACAGCATTAGAACATATTACTAAGTAGATAAACAACTTTAGTGCTACAATCTGAAAAACAGAGATGCAATTTAGACACTACTACTTGCTGCTTGATTTTCAATCTTATAGGCTGAGTGTTGCTGCTACTTGCTTTTCAATCTTATAACTCTTTACCTAAGCTAATTAGCCAAAACAAGAATCTTCTAGAGTGCTGCAAATAGCCTGTTTCACATACAAATAGTTAGCACCTGGAAAAGAAATTTAAGATAGAGAGGAGGAGGTACAGTCAAAGATCAACTCACACAAGTAGACCTTGAAAATTCCAATTATGAGCAAAAATATGGAAACAAGTGGCAGAATTCTTACCTTGAGTACTTCTATCCATACACATTAACCATTTATCATGTTTAGCTATATTTTGCAAACTTTGAGTACTTCTATCTGGTTGTATTTTGCAAACTTTACAACCAGATTTCAAGCAGATTTTGCAAAAAGGAGAAATTGATTCTAATCATAGAAAACAAACTGGAGGAGCTAAAACTATTACAACCATTAAAATCAATCTATAAAAGAAACATGAATTGAACAAATATGAAGCAGTAATAAATATGAGGGTAATTGCTGGCATATTTAGTGAAATAGCAACTGAGTTGAGAATAAAAAATTAATAGTATTTGAGAATAATAATTCAAGTACATTACCAACAAGCTTCTGACAGGCATTGAGTGGCATCTAAAAATGTTTGATCAATAATTACATTACATAAGTATATTATTATTATTAGCAAATGCTCCACAAAAAATATTGAAAATTATTCAAAAAACAAATAAAGAAAAATATTAAAAAGACTGTCAAAAATGTATTAAATTCATTTGCAGCTTCATCTTGAATTTGGAATTTTGATTTAGCAAATCATCTAAATGCCTGCAGACTGCAGTAATGTAACAAGAAAGGACATTTTTCAATAAAAATGAAACATGTATTGTCTTTTCACGTTTGCTAGTGCAGGGCATGCCAAAAATGTTTCAAAATAATTAAGGATTAAAGGAGGTGCAATATATACTAGCAAACAATATAGCAATCTAGATAAAAAAAAATTGTTATCGCAAGGCAAGGCAAGAAAGAAAAATAATGGTATCAAATGAGCAAGTCATAATTCCAAAATTGTACCCAAAAATAAATTCAATACAACATGTGCTTAAATATATACTAGCTTATTCATCATTACTACTAATATCATTCGATTCGTCAATATCTTCATCAGAGAAGTCAGGCTCAACAAAACCATCAGGTTCTTCATCATTCTCATTTAATTCAATTTCATTTCCATCTGGATCATTTATTTGTTCAGATAAGTCCCTCTCTAGCGCAACAAAAGGTTGACCGACCACATCTTCTTGGAGAGGGGCATCAACATTCTCATTAAGATTTGATCGGATGATTAATTATTGATCGTGCTTTAACTTTGATTACAGCCAACCAATCCACCTTATCTCTTCTAAGAGACGGATATGGCACAAAACAAACTTGCTCGGCTTGTGTGGCTAGAATGAAAGGCTCATACTTCTGAAATTTTTTTGTGTGATTAACATCTACTAGGTTATAACTCGGATGAACTTTCATTCCAGAATTAAGAGTTGGATCATACCAATCACACTTGAACAAAACTGTACGTTTTATAGGTAAATCCGGATACTCCACCTCTACAACTTCTATCAACCTACCATAATAATCACTTGATATTTCCGAGTAGTTTGTACCTCTAATACACACACCACTATTAGATGTAACTCTATTTGAGCTTCGTCCTTCTGTGTGAAATTTGTAACCATTTATGAAATACCCTGTAAACACATGAACAGTGTATAAAGGACCCAAAGCTAGATCCTTAATGAATTGATTATCCACATGATTTTCTGGATTATGAACCTATAAAGGAAAATGCAGTAAGATATATATCTCGAATCAATTAACAACATTGGCAGATATTCTTTAATTGACTAACTTACATGATCTTTGAACCAGCTTGGAAACTCAATCTCTAATCGTCTTTCAACCTCATACTCACTAAGATTGGGGAAGGAGGATCGAAGTGAGTTGGTAAACACACTAAAAAAAATTAAAATGACAAAAATTAATTAAAAGGGCTATAATACATCAATTAAACTTAAAGAGTATTAGTACTTACTTAATGAAAGGAGAAAGTTCCTCGCAATTTAATAGAATATATAAGTGGGCTGCCTTTTTTTCAACCTCTGTTAATCTCCTTTTTTTCCCTCTTCCCAATGGAAGGCCAATAGTTTTGAATATTGACAATGTCTCTTCCATGTTATCACACTCATCAATACCGCCATCATCATTCCGAGGTACTCTACAGTGCCTTGTATATATATGGTCTTCGAAGTAATAGGCACAAAAAGATGATGCCTCTTCAACTAAATATGCATTAGCAATTGAGCCTTCAACTCTTGCTTTGTTACGAACATTTTTCTTTATTTTACCATTATGCCTAGTTTAAAAAACATGACCACCGTAAGACACAATAATATAAATAAAGTATGTTAACAAATCTATTAAAACTTACCTCTCAAACGGATACATCCAACGATATTGGACTGGTCCCGCAATCCGTGCTTCGTACGCAAGATGAATGGGAAGATGCTCCATTGAATCAAAGAAGCCAGGTGGGAAGTATCGCTCGAGCTTACAAAGTGTAATGGGAATTTCTTCTTCTAGCCTTAACATGTCATTTGTACTAATAATTGTTGTTGTCAATTGTTTAAAGAAACTCCCAATCTCAGTAATTGCTTCCCATATTTTTGTTGGTAGTAGTTCCCGAAAAGCAATAGGTAATAACCGTTGCATGAAAACATGACTATCATGGCTTTTCATTCCAAACATTCTGTATTTTTTTAAATCCACACATCGTCCTATGTTTGAGACGTAACCATCTGGAAACTTCAATGTCTTTAACCATTCACAAACAGTTTTTTTCCCATCTTTGTCTAATGCGTAACATGCTTTTGGGAACTTGCCAGTTGTTGGATTTCTTGCCAACTCCTTACGATGACAAAGGTTTTCCATATCCTCTCTTGCTTTGAAATTATCCTTTGTTTTACCATCAATGTTCATAATGGTATTGAATAGATTATCAAAGAAATTCTTCTCAATGTGCATAACATCTAAATTATGCCTAATGAGAAGGGAACTCCAATATGGAAAATCCCAAAAAATACTACACTTTTTCCATCCATAACTCTCGCTTATAAGAGCATTCTTCTTATCAGCCCCTAGTTCTGTTACCTTCATAAGACCCAATGACTCAATTTCATTAAGTATCTCTTCACCAGTCTTTATCCGAGGTGCATTGTCATTGACAACTCTATTCTTCTTGAACCAATTTTTATTTCTCCGCCATGGATGGTCTGGTGGTAAGAACTTGCGATGACAATCAAACCAAGATTGTTTTCGACCGTTTTGCAATGTAAAAGCATCTGTTTTCTCCATGCAATATGGGCAAGCAAGCCTACCAGCAGTGCTCCATCCGGATAGCATAGCATAAGCGGGAAAGTCACTGATAGTCCATAATAGAGCCGCACGCAAGAGAAAATTTTGTTTCTTTGAGACATCATACGTCTCCACCCCAACCTCCCACAATTGTTTCAACTCTGCAATTAAGGGCTGCAGAAAGACATCTATCTTATACTTTGGATTATTTGGACCTGGCACTATAGTAGATAGAAACATGTACTCCGTTTTCATACACATCCAAGGAGGTAAATTATAAGGTGTGACAACAATCGGCCAAGAAGAGTATTGTTTTCCAGATTGACCAAAAGGTTGGAAGCCATCGGTACTCAATCCTAGAAATACATTTCTTTTTTCATCGCTAAAAGAGCGGTGAATAGTGTTAAAGTGCTTCCATGCAGGAGAGTCCGATGGATGTTGCATAACACCTTCTTTCGATGAATGTTTATGATGCCATGTCATATGCTTTGCTGTGGCTTCTGATGCATACAACCTTTGTAATCTCGGTATTAAAGGGAAGTAAAACATCTTTTTATATGCCCTATAAACCACCTTATTTGTAATTTCATTCCTACACTGTTTATACCTAGGATGACGGCAAAACTTGCACTCTTGTAAGTCAATGTCTTCTCCCCAATATATCATACAATTATTATCACAACAATCTATTTGTTGCATCGGAAGACCTAAACCTTCAACTAACTTTTTTGTTCTGTAAAAGGATTCAGGCATTAAATTGCCTTCAGGGAGTACTTCTTTTATAAACTCTAACAATTGGTCAAAGCATTTTTCAGACAAATGGTGTTCTGCCTTAATGTTCAACATTCGAGCAACTGCTGACAACACTGAATGTCTTTTACAACCAGGCCATAGTTCTTGATTTCCTGCTTCAAGCATGTCATACAATTTTCTTGCAACACTATTTGGCTCTTCTTCCATGTCCTCAACTTCATTAGACACCCCTTGTTGATGTAAGGCATCGATTGCCATGTTGTAATATCGATCTCTATGCTCAAAAACATTTTCATCAACACGGACTCCTCCTCCTTCCGAGTGGTCCACACTCATTTCTATAACATCTTCCTCATCTTCACCATGTAAGTACCAATTGTAATAATTTGGTATAAAACCTCTTTCATACAAGTGCTGTGTAACAACTTCTACAGGTAAAAAAATCTTATTACGGCATTTAGGCCTAATGCAAGGACATTTCAGTTTATCTCCATCCATGCATTCGGGATGAGAAGTTGCAAATTTAATAAATTCCTCAGTTCCCCTAACAAATTCTAGAGTAATAAATCCTCCACTAAGCCTACGATACATCCAACTTCTATCTGGATTCATATTCCTGTGTTAATAGAATATTAAGACAGCCAATTACTATTAAATATAAAAAAATATCATTTATATATGACAGTAAAAACACTTAGCCAGCAATTTATTAAGCTACATTGCAATTTATTAAATTTATAAATTTCAAACACCTTTTTCCAAATATCAGCCACTTAAAACACATATTTAATCATGTTTTCAGTCATTCATGCATAACTCATCACTAATGCAAAAATTCAAAAGATATAGCTACTACAAATTATAAACCGGAAGATGTTGGACTGCAAGTAGCAATCTAATAAACTGAATTGCAGCATTTCCACCAACAAATGGGATCATTAATGTGACACTTTGCATATAAAATTGTAGAACATACTTGAGTAGGAATAAGCCGAGACCCAAATGAAGAAGCAAATTATCATGAAGATATGAATATCACAGTTATTACCAAATATCATGGAGTCAATCAGCAAGAAACAAATTCACACCAATATGTTATTTTTCAAGCAGCTCAAAAACTAAAATTAGAAAAAAAAAAAAGGTGTGAGCAGCAGCATTATTTTATGAAATGACCAGATAAGAAAACAAAAGATGTCCAAATGTTTTAAGACTTTACAAAAAATGGAAATACAACAGGCCATTTTGTCTTTTGCTTTCTAAACGCATGCATGCACACAAATATTACTACACAACAAATGGCATTCCTTAAGCCTTTTCAACAATTTTACAAATCATTGGCATTTCCTTCCCCATAAGAATCTTAAATCAAAATGCTTCAGTCAATACTTTTACGGTAATTGACCATGTATATTGCTACCACAGTAACAAGAGCCCCCACCAGCTGTAAGGATGAGAAGGTCTCACCAAGATATAGGAACCTAATGTTAGAATATGTCAAATCATGAAATGTTTGGAGATTTCAGTGATAATCTACTAAAGGGTTCTAGCCTCAGTTCAATGTTTGCAAAGGTCCACGCATTAAATGAAATTGTCATACATTTTTACTGCCTTTACTGAAGAATCTTACCCGAAAACTGAAGCAAACATTGGGGTTAAAAATGTGAGAGAACTAAGCTTTGTCAAGCTACCTGAAATTATAAACAAGACAATTCAGTTTCCCATGGCATGCCAAACTATAAAACCAGGTCTGATTATGCAAACTACAACACTTAATGTAAGAAAGCAATGCAAAAGCTCAATTTCCAGCAAGCATCATATGACTGACTGACTTTGAAGTAAATCATTCATTTATAAAATTACAACATTTGAATTAATTATGTTTACTTCCATCTTTAAATGAATTTCTTCTTATTCCAGCCAGGACATGTTATGATACAATACAGATAAATTTTGTTGATTTTTGAATGTAGACTGAACTTTAGAATATCAGTTTCACTTATTCTATAGAATTAGTCATTTTCTATCATCAACAGGAAAAAGAAAAATCAAACTTTATCAAACAAGCTAAGGAGAAATGATGATACTATTACTGCAGCAGGAAACAGAAATTCAGTTGCTTCTACCACATCTTTTATTTTCAAAAGAAGAAGTTGGAGTGGGAAGGATGTTGCAAGAATACCAAAGGATATTTCACACACTACATTTGTCAAGCCTAAGGCCAAAACAGATTGCAGCGGATCAAGTGTTCATGTGAGTTCTTTTTCTTTTCTTATGTTCATAAGAGCAAATGAATTCAACAATTCATTTCAATTTTTACATTAGTGCAGTGCTGCATGACATGAAAAGACAACAATCAACTACAGTGGTATAAATTTTATGACGAGAAGCGAATTGGGAAAACCTGAAGTCATATTCTATGTTACTTACATTACCTCATGGCTCAATAAATGGAACCATAATATACAGCGGAAACTTGTAGACAAATTTTCCAATCTTCAAAATGATTTATCTCAAACCAAAGTAATTTTTGAATCCCTAATAGATTCAAGTTGTCCTGATTCTATAACAGAAGATTTAAAACTTGTATTGGATAGAAAGAAAAATGCAGCTACATGGATCAAAGCAGCAGTAGAATGTGACTTAAACCCAAAAGCACCCAAAAGCATCAAATAGAACAAATTACACAAACTGACCGAAAAGTACATTATTTGCTGCTAGGAATTAAAGATCCGAAAATGAATTTTTCTCAGAAATAGTAAATAATCTGCAAAGCAACCAAAATTGGGTGAAGGGAAGTAGATTGAATGTATCATCAGAAATAGCAAATGCATTGAATTGTGAATGTAGGACATGGTTTTTGAATGACATTGAGGATTATTTAGATCGGGTTTGTACCAGAACTAGCAGCAGTTCTACAGTTTAACTTGAGAGTTCAAACATCAAAAACCCCAAATCCTAAGATACTGAAGCATAACAACAATAAAATGAAAGTTAGAGGGAGAAAGATATCAGAACCTTTGAGCTTTCTCTTGTCTCATCTATGTTGTCTTCTTCTGCCAAATTGAAAGTGGTTGAAGATTGAGACACCAGCGATGGAAGAGGCGAATGGAGGTTGTGGTTGGTTATGGCTTGGGTTCGCAAGTCATGAGAGAGAGAGATTGATTGAGGAGAGCAGGCTGCAACGTGAAGGGGAAGATGGAAAGCAAACTGAGAAGGAACAAAGCAAAGGCAGATCAAAGCACGATTCTAAATTTTTTTCCCCTTTTTTTAGAGGAAAGCGGGATTCTGAAATTTGCAAAGGAGGGAAGTAGAAAATTTTTAGCTACGAAATTTCCGTAGCAAAGGATAAATCCGTAGCAAAAATATTTTTCGTAGCACTATTTTCATAGCACTATTTCCGTAGCAAAAATTTTCCGTAGCAAATATTTTTCGCTACGGAAATTCCGTAGCAAAGGATAAATCCGTAGTTAAACCGCAGCTAAGGGAATGAGTAATATGTTTGCTACAGAATGGCTACGGAATCCTGCGTATCTAAAAGACGCGCCACTGTGGCGCGAAAATAATTGCTACAGAAATATGTTCCGTAGCTAACGTCACTACGGAATAGCTATGGACTTGCTACGGCAATATATAATTTAATAAAAAAGGCAATTCCGTAGCTATGCCATAGCAATTCCGTCGCTATGTTGCTACGGAATCTGTCCGTAGCAATTTTCCGTAGCTATTTCACAGTTTTCTTGTAGTGTGATATCTATGTGGGTCTATCCAATACACTGTTCTCTAACATGTATCCATAATATTGATTTGTATCTTCATACCTATAATCATCTTATGATTATCAAATCAATATTATACTAGTTATATTTATTATTATCTCCATAACAATAATAAACCAGGGATATAATCATTATTATATATAACATGCAAACATAACAATGATAATAAAAACTTCTTTATTAATAACAAAATGAATAACATTAAGGTCCAAATCAATGGCCTAAGGCATATACACTAACAGCATCATGGTCCGTATCAACTTCCATGATTGTCTCATATTCATAGCAAGGAGTTGATGAACCGGTCAAGATCAGAGGCTTAAGGAAAAGGCTGGCAGGATTTTCCCATACCGAAGCCAATGTGTCTAGGGCATCAGCCATCTGATTTTCTTCTCTTGACAGATGTATAAACCTACACTCCTTAAAATTCTTCTTCATCATGGTCAGGTAATGGTGGTATGGTTTTAATTTATCCACTTTCAACTCCCACTCTCCATTTACTTGGGATACTACTAGTAATGAATCGACATAAACTTTCACCTTATCCACCTTCATAATCATTAGGGTTTCTAAATAAAAAATACATGCTTCATACTCCACCATGTTATTGGTTGCCCTAAATTTCAACTTCCTGGCTAAAGGGATAATTTCTCCTTCGGGCGATTCTAGTATAACTCCCAAACCTGCTCCTTTCCTGTTCGTTGCTCCATCAAAATACATCTTCCACCCTTGTACTTCAATTGCTTCTAAATGTTCATCTGGAAATTCGAAGATTACCTCTTCACTTTCTAGTAATGGTTGTTGAGCCAGGAATTCTGCCACCGCTCTACCCCTGATTGTTTTCTTGGTTACATACTCGATCTCAAATTCTTCTAATATTATCAACCATCGACCATATTTCCCAATTAAAGAGGGTGTCTCCCTCAAGTATTTCATTGGATCCAACCTGGAAATTGCTTGCACACTATATGATTGAAAGTAATGCCGCAACTTCTTAGAAGTCCAAACCACAGCTATACATGTCTTTTCGATGATGCTATACTTAATTTCATAAGGTAGGAGCTTTCTACTCAAATAGTAAATGGCATGCTCAATCCCTGACTCATCTGCTTGGGCTAGCATGGCTACATCGATTCTTCTTCTATTGCTAAGTATAGTAATAGAGGTTTGCCGGGTTTAGGTGGTTTCAAAACAGGTGGATTCAACAAATACTCTTTTATTTGGTCAAAGGCCTTTTGACATTCTTCATTCCATACGACCGGCTAATTCTTTCTAAGCAATTTGAAGATAGGCTCACAGATTGTTGTGAGCTTTGCTATAAATCTGCTAATGTACTGCAGTTTACCAATGAATCCCCGAACTTCTCTCTCCGTCTTTGGGGCTGGCATATCCCTGATTGCTTTGACTTTATTAGGATCAATCTCAATACCATTCGGACCAATTACATGTCCCAACAATTTGCCTGAAGTAACACCAAATACACATTTCTTCGGGTTTATTCTTAGCTTATACTTCAAAGCTCTATTGAAGAATAATTCTAAGTTTTGGAAGTGTTGCTCCCTTGTATCCGACTTCACCATCATATCATCAACATATACTTCAACTTCTTTGTGCATCATGTCATTAAATAGTGTGGTGGCCATCCTTTGGTAGGTTGCTCCAGCATTCTTTAAGCCGAAAGGCATCACCCTATAACAAAATATACCCCATGTAGTAGTGAAGGAAGTTTTAGCTTTATCCTCTTGGGCCATTAACACTTGATTGTATCCGGAAAATCCATCTACAAATGAGTGTAGCACGCTAGAGGCCGCACTATCAATGAGAACATCTATGTGAAGTAAAGGAAAATCATCCTTAGGGGAAGCTTTGTTTAAATCTCTATAGTCCACGCAGACCCTTATCCTTCCATCTTTCTTTGGCACGGGTACTATGTTGGCTAACTAATCTGGATATTCTATCACGTCAAGGAACTTCACTTGTATTTGCTTAATGACCTCTTCTTTAACCAATTCAGCCCACTCAGGTCTTAGTCGCCTAAGCTTTTGTTTGACAGGTTTAATGTGAGTGTAAGTAGGAATATGATGCTCGGCTATGTCTCGATCTATCCCAGGCATATCCTCATAAGACCAAGCAAACACTTCTTCATATTTTTTGAATATTTTTTCAAATCTCTCTCTCTCATCAGGAGTAAGGTCGGATGCTATGCTAATGTTTTTAGGATTTTTAGTTGTTCCCAAATTTAATGATTATGTGTTAACAGAATTAATATTAAAGATGCTCATGTAACTGCTATTTGAATGTATGCAACCATCAAGAGAAACATCACACAAGTAAGCAAAATAAGACTTTATTGCATTCATTTTGGAAAAGAAAACATCATCATCCTCATACAAAGCAGACAAATTAAAATCAAAGTCAAAATCATTGTTCTCAGAATCATAAAACAGGATGTCTTCAAACTTTTCTTCAACCAGGGCAGCAATCTCTTCCGGAGTCTTCTCGGCTTTCAGGGCAGCTTCATTCTTCTCTTTGTTTATTGACAGGGTGAGCTCTTTCTTCACTTGCTCCACTAGCTCAGCAACATCTGTAAAAATTTCAAAACTGGGGATTAACTTACCCATGAACATGATTGGCTCAAGCTTTCCTTGGAGTGGTCCCATATCTGGAGCTTTGACAAGGATCTCTTTCAAGTGGTGGGAAGCTCATCTTCTCACTCTTCTTTTGCTGGACATTGTCGTCTTCATCATATCCTAACCCCTTCTTGGATGTTTGAGTTCTAAAATCTGGCAACCTTGTCAAACCAGCCTTACCCTTTCCAAGACCAGCTCCGGGAAGGTAGTTCATGTTCTTCATAATATTCAAGACTTTGGAGTCCACTACTTCATCATCAGAAATTGCAACCACTTGAAAACCATTGAGAGGCCTTTCAACCATTAGGGTGATAACAATCTCATTATCTTTAGCTTCAATGACCACTGTCTCATTTCCGTTGGGAAATTTGATCTTTTAATGAAGGTTGGAAGGAACTCTACCAAGAGGATGAAACCATGGACGCCCCAAGAGTAAGGCAAAGGTAACTGGTATGTCTAAAACAACAAACTCAATAATAGATTCAATTGGACCAACCTTGACAGCCGCTTTAAAAGTCCCTTTGGCATGCCTCTTAGTGTTGTCATAAGCACGAATTGTCACCTCGGTTGGGTTTAGATCTCTTGTTGACATGGCTAGCTTTGGCAGTATTTTAAGTGGACAAACATTTATGGCAGATCCATCATCGACCATTACACATGGAGTCCTCTTCCCCTTGACTTCTATTTTGATAAAGAGAGGGCGGATGTGGTCTCTTCCCTCCTCCGGTAAGTCCGCATCTGAGAAAGAAACTGCTCCCATATTAACTTCACTCTTTTCTTGGACCTCTTCACATTTCATTACTTCCCCAATTTTTATGAAGTTGATTAACTCCTCCGGTGTTGTGGAGGTAGAAATGGGCATGCTAGCTAAGGCTTTGGCCATAGTTTCTCGGTGCTTTTTAGAAGTAGCTAATAAGTCCCAAATGCTAACACTTGCTTGGGTTCTTTTCAATTGCTTGAGCACAGCATCATCTTCTTCTATTTCAACTTCCTTCCCCTTATTAGTTTCTATCTCCTTTGGTGGTGGCCTTGCGTAAGGCTTACCGGATCTAGTATTCATCACCTCATCTTCTTCAGGCTCGGACTAAGTCCACTCCTCCTTCTTGGATACAATATCATCATCACTGTCACTTGAATCCCAAAACCCATTGACAACACAAATTGCTACTACTCCACCCATCATAGCTTCTTCAATTTTGACAAATGCCTATTCTTCTTTTGTTGCTTCTCTACCCACATCTTGAAAAGAAGACATGACAAAGTCCTCATGCAAACCTCCTCCAATCATAAAGGTTGCTGGCGGTGGTACCCTATTGAATTTTGGCAATGGGTTGTCTTTGGTGTTTGGCTTATTGGGCTCGGCTAGCTTCCCATTATCAATTAGATTTTGAATCTCATGTCTCAACCTCACACATCTATCCGTGTCATGTCCTTGCATTTGGTGAAATTGACAAAATGCTTTGGTGTTAAAATTAGGTGAGAGAGGATTAGGAAAAGGATGAGGATTTAAGGGTTGTAGCAATCCCTTTCTTTGAAGCTTGTTGAGAACCCAAGACATCAGTTTTTCCAATTCAGAAAATTGTCTCCTTGTTCCTTGGTTAGTAGCATTAACACCGACGACCTTTTGCATGCTTTGGCTATCAGGTTGATAGCTCCCTTTCTCGTTCCTTTTTGTTGCAAATCAGCTCTTCTCCCTTTCCCATTCTTCAATTTGCAAACCAGCTTGAAGAAGGTCTTTGAAATCACGGATGAGTGTATGAGACATTCTCTCACGAAGGCTAGGCAACACCCCTCTCACAATCATCCTTATTTGATCAAATTCATCGGGCCTCTTCTTGAGTAAAGCGGCCTTGTTTCTCCATCTCTTCACATAGTCTACAAAATTCTCATTTGGCCTTTGTCTAATGGACTCCACTTCCATTAAGGTAACTTCCATCTCGATATTATATCCATATTGTTGGATGAAGGCCTTGTAAAGCAAATCCCAATTCTTTTGTGTTCCATCATCTAAGGTATTGAACCAATTTTGGACAGCAGGATCCAATGAGAGCATGAATTACCTTAGAGTTTGAGCCTTAGTAGCTCTGGCAGACTGCATGGCAGTGATATACTGCTTCACATGGAGATGAGGATTTTCGGTACCATTGTAGTTTGCAAAGGATGGCATCTTGAATTTGTATGGAACTTCTTCATCTAGCTCAAATAATTTGTCAATCTCGGATATCTCTTTGGTCTTCATTTTCTTCTCAAATTTCTTTTCTAAATCAGCAATCATCTTTTCAACATCAGAAGTCTCAGTCTTTTCAATAGTTGCCTTCTCAACGACCTTTGGTTCTTTCTTGTTTTCTTGAACCTCTTGGTAGTATTGAGCCCAATCATCATCATCATCAATGATCACCTTTTCATCATCAAAAACCACTTCACTAACTTTGGTCTACCCTTTGTCCTTTGGTTTCTTAGTGCTAGCAGATGCCTCGGCATGGTTTTCTAAGATTGCAGTCAATTGGTTCTTTATGGTCTCAGCTAGGGCCTCTTTGATTTCTTCCATCTTGGCATTGAGGGCTTCATCCACCATCCTTTAAATTTGTTCGGGCTACATTATTTTAGGTGAGCAAGTGATTGAGTCAATGCTAGATACTTCATCTTCGGCGTAGGTCAGATTGTCATAAGCTTTTGAACTTTCGTAATCTAGGGCTATGAGCCAGAGAGGATCAATGATATGAGATGCAAATGTATGCATGTATGCATGTATGCACAATCAACCAATAAACAAGTGTAATTAGGACAATCCTTCCAACCTTATAACATCCACACACGAATGGCGAGTCTCTTTTTCCTAGGTATATGGTTAACAAAATACCAACATGGGGTATCTTGCTTTCGAATAATTCCCTCAGACGTTTCAACCAATAGTTATATTTTCGAAAATGGAAATCAATCCATGATAATTCCCATTCATTAGGTTTTAATCCATTCAACCAACTAAAGTAGCTTTTTGGATTAAAACGAAATTAAGAGGTTTATTATAAATGGATTTCTCACTTGAAAAGAGTAACTGATGGTTCATGCCAAAAACAAGCCCATGGTTAATTTATTTTTAGTATAAACTAGGCCCACAATTGATTTTTGGTATTTCATAATTGACCTAAATATTTTTGCAAGCTCTTTGTAAAAAATGGTTGGGTGAAAATAGTTTTGTTTCTATGCCCATTGTAAAAGATTTTAGAAAAATGGATTTTGGGCTTAGTATTTGGGCCATGGGCCAAAGAATTTTTTTTTTGATTTGTTTTTAGAAAAAGTCTTATGTCCAAAGACCATCTTGGAAAAATTTTGAAAATAGTTTTGGTCTTTTGGATTTTAAAGAAAAATTTATTTTGAGCTTACAATATACTTAGGTCATATTAGAAAAAGAACAAACCAAATAAGCCATAATTTAGACTCAGATAAACGAACCATAGTCAAACAACATGCATTTGGGGTAAAACCTAAGGAAAGTAACTTGGCCAATTACATGAGCTTTAGTCTTTGGGTTAAAAGGCTTAGTTTCCCATAGCAAGTATATACCAAATGGTACGAGGCTATGAGTGGTTATGCCATGCTCGATCTCCATACCTTGAGTGAAAGTATGGTATCCCTTACATAACATAACACGGGTAACACGGGCGTCCTAACTCACGCACACAATGCAATCTAATATGATGCAATGGATAATATCATTATAAGAAAGAATAGAATAATATAAAGACCAACGGAATCAACTTCTCTTGTCCCCAGTGGAGTCGCCACTATGAGCGGGGATTTTCACCCCCACTCCCAGTGGAATGGTTCTTGCGACTTCGGTACTGTTTAGGCTCGGAGCCTTAGAGAACACGGACCTAAGTCTGGAGAAAAAGGAGTTACCACCCGGACGGGCCGGGAAAAAGAAAGGGTGGATGACTCGATTCCTAAGGAATCCCCAACCCCCTAATGGGTTCGAAAAGTTGGGTACGTGTGGGGAAGGTGAGAAATGGCCCAGCACCCCCACAACACCCGGTTCATTGGAACCGGCCTCCTTTATAGGTCTTAATATTATAAAATTCTTAAATATAACAACATTATCCATATTACACACAATAATTAAAAGAAAGCATCAATATATTAAAATCAAAGCAATGCCCAAACAAAGCAAATAAATGGACACCCATCCAAGGATGGAAACATGTCCTTACATCACATGCCTAAATAGGACACCCACCAAAAGGTAGAAACATGCCCTTTACATAGGTTCTAAAATAGAAAAGCAAATTAAATTACATGATGTTTAACTAATGAGGTACCCACCAAGTGGAAACATACCTCTTACAACTTTTGGAAATCTAAATTAATTGATAAAAGTAAATAATCATTCATCAAAGCTATTAATCAAAATATAAAATAAACATCCATCCATGATAAATTAAATAAACCAAGTACTGAAATTAAATAAATTAAAGCATAAGAAATAAATCAAAGCATAATCAAGTATGGAATTGAATAAAGCAAATAAAAGTCCAATTATGGCTACTGTGACTTTTTATGGAATTAAAATGAATTAGGGTTTTATGTTTTAAAGGGTTGGTAAGACTCTTTGATTAACAAAATTAAGGTTTGAATAATAATACCATGAAACTAGGATTTTAAACACTTTAAAATACTTTAATTTGTGATTTTTGGTTATTGGGTTCCTAAGCTATTGTGTAAAATTTAGGTTTTTATGTTTTTTATTGTTTTAAAAGAATTAGGGCTCATAAAAATAAGGGTTTAAGGTTTTAAAAGTATTAGTGTTCATTATTTTGAATTTTGGAAGTTGAATTTGGATTTGATATTTTGGAACTAGGGTCACGGGTGGTAATTTTAATCTTAGGGTTTGGAAGACAATTTAATATTTTATGGAATTTTATGAATTTAAACAAGTGAATTAAAGTTTTTATAACTAGAAATGATGTTTTAGAAGACTTTTTGAAGGAAAAAGTACCAAGTTTAAAATTTTGAAAGAAACAGAATTTGATTTTGGTTTTGTTGAAGAATATGTTCAATTAGAGTTTTAAGGTTTTTAAGAAGAAAAAATAACAATTTTAAGCCTTTTGGAAGATAAACCAACGAAATAAGGTTTTTTTTTTTTTTTTGCTTTAGAAAAACTAAATTAAAGTTCAAAGGTTTTTAATTTTGATTTCATAAATTTGCTACTGTGTAAAAAAAAACAATTAAAGAAAATTAATTAACACATACCTTCTTTTGATGATTTCTCCAAAAACAATTCTTCTTGAATGAACTAGCTTCAAAGACAAGCCTTTTTTTGCCTTTGAATCCTCTAAATCGTGCTGCTACTGTTCCAGAAAAGAGTTGAATTGAATTTCTTCTTTTCCTTCCTTGATTTGGTTTCAAATTTTCCAAACTACTTTTTGATTTTTGCCTCCTTTTTTAATTGTATTTGGTCCTTATTTATAGTGATTTGAGGTTGTTTATTCCTAATTAGTTAAGGTAAGTAATATTAATAAAAAACAAAACCAAAACCTAATTGGATTAGGTTTCGAAAAATTTACGTCGAAAAATTTGCGCTGCCAAAAAAAAACTGCTGCGGAAAAACTGTGCTGGCGAAAAAATCTGCTGCGGCTGGCTGCGGCAACTCGCGTGGAGCAGGCCCGTAAGCTATTTTGCAGGCAAAAAATTTCTGTGTGCGAAATAGCATAGTGATTTTGCCCGCAGGAATTTCCTGCGGGCGAAATGCCCACTGGCCCGGGCGACAATTTTTTCGTCGCCGATTTTTTCGACTCCGATTTTTATTTTTATTTTTATTTTTTGACTTTTATTTGTTTATTTCTATTTTTTATTAATAAAAATTAGATACTAAAGCAAAAATTATTTAATAAAAATTATTTTGGACCAACTAGGCAACAAAAATCATTTTAGACTAAATAAAACATATTGGACCGGATTGGGTCAAAAATTAAGGGTCTACACTAACCTTGTTTCTAAAACCTTAATCTTGTTTTCAAAACCCTAAACTTGTTTTCAAAACCTCAAAACCCTAATTTATACCCTAAAACCTTAATTTTGTGTATAAAAACCCTAATTTTACATGTTTAATACCTAATTTAAAATTAAACCCTAGATTTGATTATTTGATTTATTATTGTATGCTTGTGATTCATAATGAGCTTTGATTTCATCTTGTCCAAAGTACAAGTAATTGGTGAAAATATGTCCCTTACAATTATCCCAAAGTCTTTAAATAAATTAGACTATAAAAAATGAATTAATTAAACAAATAAGGCACCCACGAGTGGAAACATGCCTTTTACAAGTCTATTAAAAATGCAATAAAAAAATACTTATTAATCATCCATGGTAAAGCAAGTAATCAAACAAATAACCAATTTGTAGACCCTTGATTTTGTTCCCAGCTAGTCCGATGCTAATTAATGAGGCCTAAGTCATAACCAGTCCATTCTTAATAAGCTTAAACATATTCTAAACTTTTGATTATATTGATATATTTTTCATGAGGCCTAAAATAAGCTAGTTAAACCTTTAAAACCCTAAATAGGTCTGATTTGAAGGTTTGGAAGGTTTTATTTGATATGGGTGCACTACAATTTGAGTATGGATGTCTCCATGTCGAATTGGGATACCCAATTCGACATGGGACAGCCCCATATCAAATTGCGGCTCCCCTATTTCAATATAGGGCCAACCTAGAGGACTCCCTATCGAATTAGGATTGCCAATTCGATATGGACTTTAGTTCCAAGTCGGATTAGAATTATTTTAGTTCAAGATGGTCTTTGTTTGACTTGAATTAAAATGGTTTTAATCCGACATGCTCACGGTTTGTGTCGATCTAAAAATAGTCTAATTCGATAAGCCTCAGTAAACAATTCCAAAACAGGAAATTTCACAAGGTTTTAACCTAATGGATCCTTCTATAATACAGGAGGAAAGTAACCGAAGAGGGGAGAGCAACTATTAGCAACCAACAACAATCAAGAGACCAATTAGCATGGATTGGCAACATAGAGAATAGCAAGCAAAAAATTAAAAACCCTAGCAAGCAAACATTAAACACCAAAAAGACTATACAATTTACAAAACAAGGCAGTGACTACTATCTTGGTTATTGCTCGGCCAGAAATTCAACTTGGTGCAGGCATCATCTTGGACCAAACTGTTTAATTTGGTGGAGTCTACAAACAAAGGTACATCTTCTAAACTAATTAAACTCAGCATAAATTCTGATGATGTTTATTCACGTTGATCATATTTATTCCAATAAACTTATAATTCCAGCAACTTAGATATAGTCAATTCAAATTTCATCAATATACATCCATTAGTTTCAACACATCTAGTAAACCATATTTGATATAAATATTTACCAAAAATCAATTGTTAAAATAATTTTAATAGTTTTTTTATAGTAGCTAAAATATTTCCAAAAACCTAATATATTCTCCCAACTTTCTAAAACCCTAAATAGTTTTCTAATTTCTAAAACCAATCTATTATTTTCCAAACCCTAAACAAAACCAAAAACCCTTATTTTGTAAAAAAACCTAACTGTGTTTTTCCAAAACCCTAATCCTCACAAACCTTAAACCCTAATTTATCCAAAATATAAAATGCTAATCTATAAAGCAAATTCCCAAAACCCTAAATCTGTAAAAGCATATTTCTTAATTTAAAACCCCAAATCCTTTTTCAAAAAATATCTGGAATATTAGTTTTCTAAATCAAAACCCTAGTTTTTTAAATCTAATCCCTAAATCCTAGTTTCTATCCTAAAAATCCTAATTTAGTCATAAAAATTCTAAAACTCCAATTTAAGATATCAACCCTAAATTTATATATTTATTGCTTTATTTAAGATTAAAACTTAGATGTGATTGTTTTATGTCTTGAATAGATGATTCATTAATGTTTTATTTTTATGAATGATTTGTTTTTATATTTGCTCATGGTGAATGATTGAATGATTGAATTTATTTGATTTATTATTTTAATGCTGATTATTTTAGTTTTCAAGATGTAAGGGGTATGTTTTCACTTTGTGGGTACCTCATTAGTTAGGTTCAATGTAATTTAATTTATTTTGGATTTTGGAATTAATGTAAAGGGCATGTTTCCACTAAATGGTGGGTGTCCTATTTTTAGTTTTTGACATTAAACAATTGTTGTAAAGGCATGTCTCCATCCTTTGATGGGTGCCTATTTTGATTGTTTATTTTAAATAAAGGTGATGGATGTTTATTTCTTTTAATTTACATGTAATATCGATCATGCTATAATAAGTTAAGAATTTAATAATATTTAGACCTAAAAAGGAGGCCAGTTCCAATGAACCGGGAGCTGTCGGGATGCTGGGTCATTCTCACCTTTCCCGCTTGTACCCAACTTTTCGAACCCAATCAGGGGTTGAGGATTCCTTAGGAGTCGAGTCATCCACCCCTTTCTTTTTTCCTGCCCATCCTAGTGGCGACTCCATTTTCTCCAGGATTAAGTTTGTGTTCTCTAAGGCCCTGAGCCTAATAGTGCCGAAGTTGCAAGAACCATTCCACATGGGAGTGGAGGTAAAAATCCCCGCTCACAGTGGCGACTCCACTGGGGATAAGAAAAGTTGATTTTGTTAGTCTTTATATTATTTTATTCTTTCTTATTATAATTTTGTCTATTGCATTATATAGATTGCATTGTGTGTGTGAGTTAGAATGTTCGTGTAACCCGTGCTGTGTTATACGAGGGGTACCATACTTTCACTCAAGGTATGGAGATCAAGCATAGCATGATCACTCATAGCCTTAGACCTTTTGGTATATACTTGCTATGGGAGCCTAAAGCCTTTTAACCTAAAGACATAAACTCATGTAATTGACCTAGTTATTTCCTTAGGTTTTTACCCCAAATGCTTGTTATTTGACTATGATTAATATATCTTTGTTTGAACCATGGCTTATTTGGTTTGTTCTTTTTTCTAATATGACCTAATCATATTGTAAGCATAAAATAATTTTTTCCTTTAAATCCAAAAGCCCAAATTTCAAATTTTCAAGATGATCTTTCAAGATGGGTCAAAAATCTTCTTCCACTTTATGGACCAAAACTTCCAAAGCCCAAGGGCTTTGAAACAGAATTATTTTTTGCTTCATCTAAAGATTACAAAAAAAGAGCTAATAAACTATTTAGGTCAATTATGGAAAACCAAAAATCAATTATGAGCCTAATTTATTCCAAGAATTATTAATCATGGGCTTATTTTTAGCATGAATCATTAGTTACTTTTTCAAATGGAAAATCTATTTATGATAAATCTCTTAATTTAGTTTTAATCCAATATAGCATAAAAGCTATTTTAGTTGAGATTCAATGGGTTAAAGCCTAATTAATAGGAATTATCATTGACTGACTTCCATGTTTGAAAATATAACTATTGGTTAAAATCATCCGAGGGAATTTTTCGAAAATAGAATATCCCATGTTGATATTTTGTTGACCATATACCTAGGAAAAGAGACTCACCATTCGTGTGTGGAAGTTATAAGGTTGGAAGGAACGTTTTAAATATCTTTGATTGTTTGATTACTTATGCATGCATGCATGCATGCATACACGCATTCCATTACATATCATTGATCCTTTCTAGCTTACAGACTTGGAGTACAGCAGTTCAAGAGTGTAAGACAACCCAACCTATGCCAGTGACATAGAATCTAGTAGCAACTCAGTTAGCTTCGTACTGAAAGCAATAAAGCCCGAACAAATTCAAAGGATGGTGGACGATGCCCTCAATGCCAAGATGGAAGAATTGAAGGAGGCTCTGGTTGAGACTATGAAGAGCCAACTGGCTGCACTGTTGGGGAACATTGCTGAGGCATCTGCTAGTGCTAAGAAGAAGGACAAAGAGAAGGCTAAAGTTGGTGAGGTAGCCTTCGATGATGGCAAGGCAGTCATTGACGATGATGATGACTGGGACCAATATTTCCAAAATCCTCAAGCTAAGAAGAAAGAGTTGAAGGTTGTTGAAAGATTAGCCATGGAAAAGACTGAAACTTTAGATGTTGAGAAGCTGATTGCTGATTTGGAAAAGAAGCTTGAAAAGAAGCTGGAAACTGAAGAAATGTCAGAGGTGGAAAAGTTGTTTGAATAAGATGAAGAGGTCCTGTACAAGTTCAAGATGTCCTCCTTTACCAAGTTCAATGGAACTAGAAATCCTCATCTCCATATGCATCACTGCTATGCAGTCTGCCCGAGCTATTAAGGCACAAACTCTAAGGTACTTTATGCTTTTATTGGACCTTGTTGTCCAGAATTGGTTCAACACCTTAGAGGATGGTACTCAAAAGAGCTGGGATTTACTATACAGAGCCTTCATCCAACAATATGGGTATAGTGCTGATTTGGAGTTTACTTTGATGGAAGTTGAGTCCATTAGGCAAAGACCAAATGAGAACTTTTTTGATTATGTGAAAAGGTGGAGAAACAAAGCTGCATTGCTCAAGAAAAGTCTCGATGAATTGGATCTAATTAGGATGATTGTGAGAGGGGTACTACCTAATCTTCGTGAAAAGATGTCCCATACTCTTATTAGAGATTTTAAAGATCTCCTTCAAATTGGCTTGCAAATAGAAGAATGGGAAAGAGAGAAGAACCTTTTTTTGTAAGAAGAAATGAGAAAGGGAACTACTAGTCTAGAAATCAAAGCACACAAAAGGCAGTTGATGTTAATGCAATTGGTCAAGAAGGAAGGAGGCAGTTTTCAAAATTGGGAAAGCCACTGTCTTGGGTTCTTAATAAGCTAAAAAAGAAGGGATTGTTACAACCCTTGACTCCTCACCCTTTGCCAAATCCTCTTCCACCTAACTTTGATGCTAAAGCATTCTGCCAATTCCATCAAATGCAAGGGCACGAGATGGACAAATGTTTGAGATTGAGGCATGAAATCTAGAATCTAATCGATAGTGGGAAGTTGCCTGAACCTAACAAGCCTAGCATAAAAGAAAATCCATTGCCAAGGTTCAACAGAGTACCACTGCTAGCAACTTGCATGATTGAAGGAGGTTTGCATGAAAGTTTTGTCATGTCTTCTTTCCAAGATGTAGATGGAGAGGCAAGTAAAGAAGAAATGATGCTAAGAAAGATGGAGCAGATCAAAGATAAAAAGGAAGTGGCCATTTGTGTTGTGAGCGAGTTTTAGGACTCAGCCGATAGTGATGATGATTCTGAGTCAAAGAAGGAGGAGTGGACTTGGTCCGAGCCCGAAGAGGATGAGATAATGAACACACGCTCTGGTAAGCCTTATGCAAGGCCACCACCGAAGGAAGTAGAATCTAATAAGGGAAAGGATGCTAAAAAAGAAGCAAAAGAAGATGAAGATGACACAGTCCTTAAGCAATTGAAAAGGACCCAAGCAAGTGTTAGCATCTGGGATCTATTGGCTACATCCAAGAAGCACCGTGAAACTATGGCCGAGGCTTTAGCTAGCATGCCAATTTCCACTTCCATAACACTAGATGAGCTGGTTAATTTCATGAAGGTTGAAGGACTAATGAAGTATGAAGATATTCAAAAGAAGAATAAGGTTGATGTGGGGATGTTATCATTTTCGGATGCGGATTTATCGAAAGAGGGGAGAGATCACATTCGCCCTCTCTTTATCAAGGTAGAAGTCAAAGGGAAAAGGACTCCATGTGTGATGGTTGATGAAGGGCCCACCATAAATGTCTGCCCACTTAAGATCTTGCCAAACCTTGCTATGTCAACAAGAGATTTCAGCCCAACCGAAGTGACCATTAGGGCTTATGATAATACTAAGAGGCATGCTGAGGGAACTTTTAAAGCTATTGTGGAGGCTAGTCCAATTGAATCCATAGTGGAGTTTTTAGTTCTGGATATACCCATCACTTTTGCATTGCAATTAGGACGACCTTGGTTTCTTCCTCTTAGTGGAGTTCCTTCTACACTTCATTAGAAGATCAAGTTCCCAAATAGAGATGAAATAGTGGCTATCGAGGCTGAGAATAATGAAGTAGCAAATGCTTTGATGGTTGAGAGGCCTCTCAATGGTTTATTTTCAAGTGGATGTCATTTCTGATAATGAGATCATGGGTTCTAGAATTTTAACTATGATGAAAAAAATGAAATATCTACCCAGTACTAGCCTTGGAAAGGGGAAGGCAAGTGTAACAGAGCTTCCAGATTTCAAGACTCAAACTTCCAAGAAAAGGTTGGGATATGATGAAGCAAATGGAAGTGTTCAGCTGAAAAAGAATGAGAAGATAAATGTTCCTCCACTTGAAGAAATATTTGTCAAAGCACTAAAATTGGGACCTTTATAGTGAAATATCCTCGGGTTTGAGATCTTTGTTGATGTTGCTGAATTGGTGGAACATGAAGAGAAAAGGCTTGACCTGCCAACTAACAAAGAGCCTAGACTGGAAGAGAAGAAAGAAGCTACTTAAAGATCCAAAAGACTCCAGAAGAAATTGATACTCTCTTCTAAGAACAGTTTGAAGACCTTTTAATTAATGATGATGAAAATATTGATGTTGATTCTGATTTTGATTTTAATTTGTTTGCTCTGTATGAGGATGATGATGTTTTCTTTTCCAAAATGAATGCAATAAAGTCTGATTTTGCTTACTTGTATGATGTTTTTTCTGATAGTTGCATACATTCAAATAGTGGTTACATGAGCATCTCTAATATTAACTCTGTTGATATGCAATCATTAAATTTGGGAACAATCGATAATCCTAAAAATATTAGCATAGCATCCAACCTTACTCCCAATGAGAAAGAGAGATTAGAAAAAATATTTAAAAAATATAAAGAGGTTTTTGCTTGGTCTTATGAGGATATGCCTGGAATTGATGGAGATATAGCCGACCACCTGATTCCCATTTATACTCCCATGAAATATGTCAAACAAAATCTTAGACAATTAAGATCGGAATGGGCAGAATTGATTAAAGAAGAAGTCACTAAAAAAATACAAGTAAAGTTCCTTGAAGTGATAGATTATTCACATTGGCTAGCCAACATAGTCCTCGTACTGAAGAAAGATGGAAGAATTAGGGTCTGTGTGGACTATAGAGACTTGAACAAGGATTCCCCTAAGGATGACTTTCCTTTACCTCATATAGATGTCCTTATTGATAGTGTAGCCTCTAGCGTGCTACACTTATTTGTAGATGGATTTTTTGGATGCAACCAAGTGTTAATGGCCCAAGAGGATAAAGCTAAAACTGCCTTCATTACTACATGGGGTATATTTTGCTATAGGGTGATGTCGTTCAGATTAAAGAATGCTGGAGTAACCCACCAAAGGATGGCCACCACCTTATTTCATGACATGATGCATAAGGAATGTAACACCCCATCTTAGCCTATGTTTATAGACCAAGATGGACTATTAACTCATGGTGGTTGTGTCTTAATATTTTACTTAGCCAATTTTAAGTGCAGATTTTAAAAAAAATTTGCCATAACCTCCCCTAAAAATGGAGGTCCCAAGTGTCGCCAAAACTGATTCTTTAATTTTTGAAAAACATTTTGTTTCACAATTCAACTCAAGCACACTCCCAATAATCCACCCTTATAACCTCAACTACAATCCTGCAAGAAGAATTCACACTTCTATACTTGCATACATAAGTGCTAAACCCAAATAAGATTTATTAGATTACTAGCAGTGTACGTGTTCTAGCTTTTCATTATTATACATTTATTTGCTAGATCATACAAGCTTATGTACATGCCATATTACTACAATCAATCATATCCAAACTCCTACCCAAAGTAGTAGTCAAGGCCAGCTGCGCAGGACATGCTGCAATCTTGTCTCCTCGTTTAACCTACGAGTTTAGAGGGAAACTAAACTCGCTAAGCAATTGCTTAGTGGGTACTTAAATCATTGCAATAAATAAATAAAATGAAAGAATGATTTGAACATTCATTTATATACTTTAAATACTTGAAAGGAATAAATACAAAACACAGATGATAAAAAGGCTTGACTGAATAATTTGAATTTAAATCATTTTTCTTACTTTTATCATTTTGGTTGCTCTACTGGTTTAACAGAACGTCAGCAGATAAGGAAGGGTCATGATAAACATATCTCGTCATGATCATATCTCAATATCTTTCATCATAATTCTTGCACATGTGCCAATGGCCATTATCATTGCATCATTGATCATGTCATTGTAATCATCGGCCTTCAGCCGGAATATCATATCATTTCATAAGCAGTACTGCAGTAATAGTACGATGCATCATACCCTTATCTCAAGGGTTCTGTCATAACCAAGTAGAGCATAAACAATTTATTAATTAATTTGATCATGATATTCAATAAGCCATGATTTTTCCATAATGCATGTATTGTCGGAATAGCTTGTCATGATGCCTTTCTGATCATTTCCAATTCTCCTTCATGTCATTTGATATGATTTAACATCAATCCATAACATAATATTCAAGTTTTAACACATTTAGAAAAATGACCAAATGAATAGTAGCGCGGTGCGTAAAATTGGCAACGCAATAGCGCGCGACAACTAAATAGTAAAATCTGTTTTTACTGCTGAAAATCAGTCAACTTTGGCAACAGTTTTGACTAACTAAACAACCTTATTTTTGGATGAATTTTTGCAGGAAAACACTTTCATAAGTTAACTAAATGCATGTAAAATTTCGTCAAAAAATTCTTTCGTTTGCCCCTTCAACGGACTGTCCAAAATGAAAGCTGCAGAATAGTGCCCAAAAGGGACTATTCGGCCCAATTTTCAAAATTTGAGGGAAATTCATTTTTTTCTTGCAAAATTGATTTTTAGACTCCTTTTGTGATACCATTGAAAGACTAAAGGTCCCTCTTTCAAAAATCAAACTAAAGGAGTGATTAAAAGTTCATCAAAGTTTATGGATAATTGAGTAAAGTTTAGCTAGTTTGTTTTGTTTTCATTCTTTTCACAATCAATTGATTACAAATGGTTCAAGAGCACTTTCCCACATATTTACCACACATAATAACATTATTTCAAAACCATTTCAAAAGTCCCATAATGCAAAATATGTGAATTAATTGAAAAGGCAATGATTTAAGTACCAAACCTTGTTTATTTGCTTTGTTCCTTGCTTGTCCTATTCTTTCTTCCCTTCTTCTTCTTTATCCCTTTGATTTCCTATAATTTTCATAACTTCCATAATAAGAACATGATAAAAACCATATGTTCAAGCCTTGATTTTTGCTATCTAAAGCTACTAATTACCATTTATTCATCACTTCTACATGTATGAATCATTTACTCTAATTTCTCTTCACTTTCTTATCTTTCCCATAATCTTCCCAACTTTTCTTTCATTGATAACTTGAAAACTATCAATCAAATGAATAAACTAAAGCTAGAATTGGAATCCTTACCTTAAAATTAAGCTTTTCCTTCCAAAAATCCATTTGAACACTTGAAAAATTCCTTCCCTTTTTTGGTGGAGAGAATTCGGCCATACCTCTCAAAATGGAGAGAAAAATATGTGTTCTTAGTTCTTTAATCATCCTTCTCTCCCTTTTTATATTTTTCCATTTTCCATTTATTTAATTAATTTCATTTTGGAGGGTTAAGATGTAACCACCACAAAAGTATCTTTAACTAGGATGGAGCCATATGGAGGGTTAAGATTAATCCAACCCAAAAGTGTCTTTAAACAAGATTTTGCCATGTGTCCTTTTCTAGAAAATTACTATGCCATGTGTCCCTTTTCTAGAAAATGGGTGGAAGTGAAAAGACCAAAATACCCTTCAATGGAAGGTTTTGCCTTTTCTTCGTAACCGGGTGGTTTTACGATGCGTAAAATGTACCATTCTCCTCCTTTCAACCTCTAGTTTCCATTTCTGACATTCATTCTTGATTTTGAGCTAATTTATAAAAATTACGCTCATGCCTTTGACTTTTGTAAAAATTCCCTTTAGGTCCTTACGTGATTCAGGTCTCCACTTAGGTTCGTTCTTCAACATCGATCACTGCAGAGTCCTTCCGTTTACTTCGGATACCTTTACGTGTCTTGTTTTCCAGTGTATAAATTATTATCACAAGAATGACAAAAATACCCTTGGTCAAGAATCCATTGTATCTTTCAAACTATGCGTTTTCGGGAAAAACCGTGGTGTTCCGTTTCGACCCAATTTTTCTCTACTTTCCATTTCTGGAGTCTGTTATATGCACTATTAAGAACCTCCAGTACAACTTTTGGAAATTATAGTTACCTCCCCAAAACTTTTTGAAATTATAGTCACCTCCCCAAAACTTTTATAATCTTTTCAGTTAGGTCCTTTTTGTCCTATAAAGCTTCCTTTCACTTCGTGTTCTTTGGTGATTACTCGGGACGGCTCCTCTTACTGTACATGGACGTACTGTACATATGTACAAATTGGGTCGTGACAAGGAAGTTGAGGTTTATGTTGATGATATGATGGTGAAGTCAGATACAAGAGAATAGGATTTCCAAAACCTCAAGATATTCTTTGAGAGAGTAGTGAAGTATAACCTAAGGTTGAATCCAAAGAAGTGTGTGTTTGGAGTTACTTCAGGTAAAATGCTGGGATATGTAATTGGTCCAAATGGCATTGAGATTGACCCAGACAAGGTTAAGGCAATCAGGGATACGCCAGCCCCTAAGACAGAGAAGGAAGTTCGGGGTACGATTGCAGTACATTAGCAGGTTCATAGCAAAGCTTACCACAATCTGTGAACCTATCTTTAAATTGCTTAAAAAAAACCAACCAGTCAAGTGGAATGAAGAGTGTTAAAAGCCCTTTGAGCATATAAAAGAGTATCTGTTGAATCCACCTATCTTAAAACCACCTAAAACGGGTAAACTTTTTTTACTAGCCCAAGCAGATGAATCAAGGTTTGAGCACATAGTCTACTATTTAAGTAGAAAGCTCCTACCTTATGAGATTAAGTATAGTATCATTGAAAAGACCTGTATAGTTGTGGTTTGGTCTTCTAAGAAGTTGCAGCATTACTTTCAGTCTTATAGTGTGCAAGCAATTTTCAAGTTAGATCCGATGAAGTATTTAAGGGAGACACCCTCTTTGATTGGGAAGTGTGGTCGATGGTTGATAATTTTAGAGGAATTTGAGATTGAATATATAACTAGGAAAACAATCAAAGGTAGAGAAATAGTAGAATTCCTAGCCCAACAACTATTGCCGGACAGTGAGGAAGTAGTCTTAGAATTTTCTAATGAACATTTAGAGGCCATAGAAGTACAAGGATGAAAGATGTACTTTGATGGAGTAGTAAATAGAAAGGGAACAAGTTTGAGAGTAATACTAGAATCACCTGAAGGGGAGCTCATCCCTCTAGCTAAGAAGTTAAAGTTCAGGACAACCAATAATATGGTGGAGAATGAAGCGTGTATCTTTGGTTTAGAAACCCTGATGATTATGAAGGTGGAAAAGGTGCAAGTCTTTGGTGATTCATTGTAAGTGGTATCCCAAGTGAATGGGGAGTAGGAGTTAAAAGAAGAGAAGTTAAAACCATACCACAATTATTTGACCATGATAAAGAAGAATTTTAAAGAGTGCAGATTTATACACTTACCAAGAGAAGAAAACTAGATGGTCGATGCCCTAGCCACATTGGCTTCGGTGTGGGAAAATCCTGTCAACTTGTTCCTTAAGCCTCTGGTTTTGACTAGTTCATAAAATCCTTGCTATGAGTATGAAACAATCATGGAAACTTATACAGACCATGATACGTGGTATGACACCATAAGACGATTCTTAGAGAATAAGGAATACCCGTTGGGGGCAACAAGGGAAGAGAGAAGAGCCATAAGGTGGTGGTCCTTACAATACATCACCTTTTATGGAGAGTTGTATCAAAGATGGCCTGATGGGGTGCACTTAAGATGCTTGAGGAACTCTAAAGTTGAGCAGACCATATCAAAAATAAATATAGGAAGTTATGGACCACACATAAATGGATTAGCCTTGGTTAAGAAAATAATTCGACAAGGCTACTACTGGTTGACCATGGAGAGAGATTGTATTGAGTTTGTAAAGAGGTGCCAGCAGTGCCAAATGTACGAAAACCTAAATCACTTACCTCCCGAAGAGTTGCATTCTATGTCTTCACCTTGGCCTTTTGCAACTTGGGGATTGACATTATAGGAGAGGTACATCCAACAACTTCAAACGGTCACCGTTTTATTATAGTAGTAGTGGATTATTTTTCAAAATGGGTTGAGGCCAAATCTTTCAACAAGCTGGGGGCAAGGCAAATGGCTAGGTTTATCGAAAAGAATCTCATCTGTAGATATAGGGTCCCATACGGTGTGATATGGACAATGGGGTACAATTTTAAGGAGCAGTTAAAGACTTATTCTCAAAGTATCAAATCCATCGTCACTGATCCTCCCCTTATAAGACCGAAGGCTAATGGTGCAGTGGACGCAACTAACAAGACAATTAAGCAGATTATGTCCAAAATGACCAAGACATACAGGGATTGATAAAAAAATGCTTCCTTTTGCTTTATGGGGATATAGAACAAGTGAGCGAACTCGACTGGAATGATGCAATTTTCCTTGGTTTATGGGATAAAGCAGTGTTGCCAATTGAGATTGAGATCAAATTGCTAAGGGTGGTCCTGGAAGCTGAATTGCCTGAGATGGAATGGATAGTGAGAAGATACACACAGTTAGCTTTGTTAGAAGAGAGAAGGTTAAAAGCATTATATCATCATCAGTTGTATTAGAGAAAGATAGCTCGGGCCTACAATAGAAGTTAAGGTAAAAAAATTTAAAGTTTGTGACTCAGTGTTGAAGCAGTGTAAGCCTAATGTCCCTGATCCAAGAGGAAAGTTTAGACCTAGTTGGGAAGGACCGTATGTTGTAAAGCAAATCATGAACAAGGGTGCGGTCAAGCTATCAAACACAGATGGGAACAAGTTTAATGAGCCAGTGAACATTGACAGGTTGAAGATGTTTCATATATATATAAAAAAAAGAGCTCGCCAAGTAGAAAACCCAAAAATGGTCGGCCTAGGCAAAAGTTAGAGCAGTCCGCTAGTTCCAAAAACCCGAAAGGGCGGGCTAGGCAACAATTAGGGCTAAATGAGCTTGCCAGGTTGAAATGGTTATATATATATATAAGAGCTCTCTAGGTAGAAAACCCAAAAAAGGGTAGCTTAGGCAAAAGTTAGAGCATTCCACTATTTTCAAAAACCCCAAAGGGTAGGCTAGGCAACAATTATGGCCAAATGAGAGAAAATTTTCAATTAGAAAACCTAAAAGGGCTGGATGGCGACAGGAGTGATCTTATGTATGCTGACTTTATATTTGGTTGTTTCCCAATTTAATAAAATAGAGTTAATATTAAAATTGTTCTATATGCACTATTTCAAAATAATCTGACCATTAGGATAAAATAAATAACAAAATAGCGAAATGTGATGACAAATTATAAAGGGAAAGAAAACATCTTATTATTATTATTATTATTATTATTATTATTATTATTATTCATCCTAATATCATTTTTCTAAGAAATTAACAAGTGTAAAATCTATGGCAGACGATAAATGTAGCGTAAAGGCCAACTTTGCTTTAGTCAATTCAGAAAAACTTCAGTCAGATGAGGCATGTCCAATTCAAGAGTAAACTCAAAACCTCGAGGCTCGACTCCATACTGGCAGTCAAGATGATGGAGATCATAGCAAGTACCTCAATGAAGAGTAGCAAGAGAAACATACATCAGATACGTCCGAATGGTGACATGGGTGATCTTCCACCAAGGTACTAATCAAATGATGTTAATCACAGCTCGTGAGCGGATCCAGCCAATCTAGTCGACATATGAAGAAGCAGGATGGAATAGTTTCCTGGCAAAATGATGTCATGGCAGATATCTGGTAAAGTCCATAGATGGAGTGTTGAGTAAGCAGAGGTGCTCCTGAAGCCAGATTTATAAACACAAACAATAATTAAAAAGAAAAAAAAGCTCATTAAGTTAAAAACCCACAAGGGCGACCTAAGCAAAAATTAGGGTAGTTTGCTGGTCCCAAAAACCTGCAAGGGCGGTCTAGATAAAAATTAGAACTAATAAAAAAAAAAAGGGATCCTCTAAGTTAAAAACCCTTAAGGAAGGCTTAGGCAAAAATTAGGACAGCTCGCTGGTTCCAAAAACCCACAAGGGCAGACTAGGCAAAAATTAGAGCAATAAAAATAAAAGGCCTAAATTGAAAACCTAAAAAGGCAGTTTAGGTAATTGCCTATAGCAGCAGAGGACTTTTGGGCAATCTCCTTGAAGATTCATCTTGAATTGAACCAATTTGATTAGGGTTTCGGCCAAGACCACAGGCACTGGTGACAATCCTCCTTCCATTTGGTCCACAATATCCAGTACTCGTGGATTGATGTCGCCGTCAGGGGATACAGGCAAGAATTGACCAAGCAAGCAAAGACAGAATATGTGCCCCCAAGTTTTGGTGGGAGCCAAATGGGAAGTACAAAAGTCAATTAAGAGACCAAGCAAAATTTTCTCACCACTCATCAACTGTAGAACTTCGGGCTTTAAAAGTTGAAATAGCATCTGCATCTTTTGATGAGTTTTGGAAGTTAGTATGGGCAATGGCAATGATTGATTACTTGAATATCCTAGAATAACTTGAAATTCCTCGATCATAGGACAAATTTCAAAGTTATTTATCTTGAACGTTCTACTTTTCACATCCCAAAAGGAAGCCATGGCATGCAAAAAGGAATGATCCAATTTGATATTTTGAAAGCACTTTAAAATATTAAGTTGAGACCATGCTATTTATTCCCAAGATATAGGCTTGATGGTCTTGAATAAATTCTTTATAGTTTTCAATTTTCCTCGATCATTATGTGCATCACAACTGCAATTGATTTAAATTATTAAAGACCGAAGCTGAATTTAGAATGCAATTACCTTGGATTTATTAGAGCGTTACTGCTTCAAAGCATTTTTTGCTTCGAATGTCAAAGAAAAAGAAAGTGGTTTACTGATTTTTATAGCCACTATCCGAAGTCCAAGTTTTCTAAGGCAACGAAAATCCATGTCAAATTCCGTTAAAATTTTAATCCATGTCGAAGTAAGTTTAGTTCGTTGTAAAGTGGAAAATTATTAAACATAATCCGTGTGGATATTGGTTTTGTTGGTTTAATTAATCCTTGTCGAAATCATTTTAAATGAATTTTGACATGGTATAAATTTGTACATATATATGTAATGCAAAAGGTCAAACTGATAAAAAAAAGAAGTCATTTGAAAAGTCAAAATATTTTATTTATAACAGTATATTATTTTTACAATAAATTTCTCAGTATATTACAAGAAACATCACTATAAAGGAGGAGGTGGTCTATAATTGAACAAAGCACTTAGAAAGTCATCACCTGTTGGAGGTGGAGGCACATCATTTGTCCAGTTTCCTCCAGAGAAAGAAGTTCCTAGATCACAGTTATCCTGAGAATCGATCCTATCATAATCAAAGCCTGAAAAGGGAGGTGGCACATCATGGTCATCCATCCAGGCCCTCCTTGATGAAGATGCACCAAGATCTCTATAGCCAAGATGGATCGACATAAGGCATTACGGGAGGCATATCATTTTGCGGTGCATCTACATGAGATGGACCAGCTACATCATAACTGGGACCACCAAATTGTTCCATCGCCTGTAAAAATTCAAGTTAAATGAGTACAATGACAAGGCAGGTCCAACTATGACATGTTATATTATATCAACCTGAGAGGAGACAACCATGGTATCATCATGGGAAGCATTCCCTATACTATCTTCCTCCTTATCATCTTCTTTCTCTTCATCCCCACTACCTTCCTCACCATCATCATCCTCCTCCTCATTTTCTTCATCACCTTCTTCCTCTATGTTATCACCCTCTTCTTCTTCTTCTTCTCCATCTCCTTCTTCCTCAAAATCTTCAAACCCACCAAGAGCAACCTCAAAGTGCAACAATTGGTCCCGTATGAACTCATTATATGACAAGTCTTGTTGGAGCAAGAGTGCATCAACATCATATCCATTTCGGGCACATCTCCAAATATTCTTCGGCATAGATAAGCAAGTCAGTACAGATGTCAGAATATTGGCTGGTACCTGCCTCTGGTCAGGGCTAAGGAACCAATTATGTACCCTCTAGCCAAGAAACCAACCACTGGATCCAACAATGATCGACGAGAGTTCTAAAGGGGTAATGCGTTATTCATACTGGCAGTCCAACTCGCCCTTTCCTTGGCTCTCCACCAAGCAGTATTCTCTTGAAAGACAATGACATAGGTAAGTTATTTTCCTTATAAAATTCAATAATAATATGAATTTTTTCTTTTACCTAATCCCAGGCTAGGCGGCTCAACATGTAACGCTGAGAATGCACATGATGACTCCCAGGCACCTCTCTAGGACCCGACAACCAAAGGCTTAATCTCAGGTATCCCATCTATCTTCCAGGAATACCAGACGCCCTCATCAGATTATGTTCATACGCCCATACCTGTCATGGTAAAAAAATCAAGTTTGCTTATATGCATTATTTAAATAAACAACGAGAAGGATTCATATCTCGGTGACGACCATAAAGCCTGTAAATAATTTTTTATTCCAACTAATTTTATCAAAGTCATGATAGAGATAAGCAAAGGGCTACCTCTCCCTAAGCATAAAATGGCAAGAGATCAAAATCGGACAAAGCTCGCAGAACCGACAAATGGATCGATGCCTCAGTGCTACACAAAATTGTCATGGCTAATAGATACAACAAAAATCCACAGGTGTACCTTTCTGCTCATACACCTTGTACGAGTCGTGTCTGCCTCATCCAATACTCTTGGATATATTCATATTTTATATTGCACACTCCCTTATACCTGGGCCTTAAATCGATTAATTGATGAATCTCATCTAAAGTCAATATATCGTTGGTCAAAGGGATGGGGATTTCATCACATTTTAAACCCATTATTGCAGTAAAGTCCACTGGACCGATGGTCATCTCTCCAATAGGCAAATGAAAGGTGTGGGTGGTGTCCATCCACCGCTCGGCAAGCGCCTCAATCACGCTTCTATCAATTTGGAATCCTTTGGTCGGCAGTTGCAATATAAATTCTTCAAATTCACACTCTCGGATCATTCTCTAAACTGCTGGTGGTACTCGCTCATACTATTGGTGTGCCTTATGGACATTTCCATCACCATGGATCACACAGCTGTCATATTGCAACAATAAAGGCAAGTTAAGCCAAGTAAGTATATCTGCTCTACTAATAATTTTAAAATACTTGGTATAATAATAAAAAATATAAAACATAATATATAATTATTTTAACACCATGCTAATTTTTGGTGATTTCCTTCTTTTATTATACACTTTAAAATTTTCTTTTTTGCACCATTACTAATATTTTATCTACCCTATTTTATTTTATATTTATAAATTAACTTTTTTTATTTCTTTTTTTCTAATTTGGTCTGTTAGACAAATGATCTTAATTTTGATCCTTGACAACTCAAATGGATGATCTATTTAACTTGTGTTTGAGAAATCTTGTTGCAGGATTAGGTTGCTTTAATTAAAAGTAAACAGAACAATTATAGCGGTCGCACCTCACCTGAATACGACCGCTCCAAGCAATTACAGAATGAAACCTTGTCACAGTAGGTTTCGCGGTCAGAAGTTCGACCTCAGTCGCGACCGCTCATACATAATAGCGACCGTCCTAATATTTGCCCGACCGCTACTCAAGGAACTTAAATCATTACAATCACAGTAAGGTTCGCGGTGACAAGAACGGTGAATGATTCGACCTCGCTTACCACTTTAGCGACCGCCCCATTCAGAGTCGCGACCGCCCAACAATTCAAGAAGAAATTGCTCAAAGAGACAGTAGTGTTCGCGTCCTCAGGTGCGTCCAGAAGTTCGACGCGAGAATGTGAGTTCGACCGCGAAAACCTACCAAGGGCGACCGCGAAGATTCAAATTATGGCGGACATCTCTTTTGCTCTGTCAGAAAGTGACACGTGACATGACCGTTGTAAACCCACTTCAATATTCAAAAAGGGCGACCGCACCTATGCTTGGCGCGACCGTCCCGACAAACAAAGCATGGGCAAGAAACGGTCCGACAAACACAGCATGGACAAGATTCCAGCTGCAGAGCACTAAAATTCGACCGTTGTAGCTTTTTCAAAAGTAGCGACCGTCCCAGGTTAAAAGGACGACCGCGAGAAGCATGAGCGCGACCATCCTTGCATGAAGGACGACCGCGAAGTGCTTCGGACAGTTTAAGTAAAGAAAGGTCTAATCTGCCAAGACATTATTAAAACATCAATAACGGCTAGTAAGACCACATTGGCTATAAATACAATGTTTCCATGAGAAAACAAAGTGATAACATTATTAAGAAAAGATTTTCATAGCCAAGCAACAAATTTCCTTTTGCTTAAACTTGTATTTGAATTGTTATGAATGTTAGGTGTTAGCATTGAAAACACCATTGTATAAGTTTGAGTGTAAGCTTGGGAAACACTTAGGTTGAGAGAGTGAGCCTTGTAAAACTCTTGTTTGGGTTGTAAGTGTGAGCCTTAGAAAAACACTTGTAAAGTTAGGTGTGAACTTGTAAAAACACCAAAGTTGGAAGTGAGCTTGTAAAAACTTCAAAGTCTAGTGGAACCTTAACAAGTTGTTAAGGAGGTGGATGTAGGATTGAAGTAAATCCGAACCACTATAAATCTTGTGTGTTCTTTCTTCCTTCATCACTCAACAATCTTCATATTCCGCACTTCTTGTTTGTTGAGTTTTTTAAATTGTCATTACTTCTTGTGGAAACCAATTCACCCCCCCTCTTGGTTGCCATCTTGGGACAACAATTGGTATCAGAGCCCTGAGATTTCTTAAACTTAATTGTGAAATCTGATCCACAATGGCAACTTCTTCTTCATCAAGCTCTCATGGAAATCTTAACTCTATTCTTAGACCCTACTTTGATGGAACGGATTACTCATACTGGAAACACAAAATGTATTTGTTTCTAGACAGTGAAGGGATTGAACTATGGGATTTCGTGGAAAATGAGTGGAAATCTCCTACTCATGAGGTTGACGGTATTCAAGTTCCACTTCCCAAAGCTCAATGGTCAACTAGCAATATCAGAGATCGATTCAAGAACAATAGAGCTGCTTCCATCTTGATGAACTCCATTTCAAGAGAAGAAGGTGGAAGAGTTCAACATTTAACTTGTGCACATTGTATTTGGAAAACACTTGAAAACTACCATGAAGGTACAACTCAAGTAAGATTTACCAAGAAACAAATGCATGTTCATGAGTATGAGCTATTCAAGATGAAACCAAATGAAAATGTCACCGACATGAAAAATCGCTTGCTTGCTATTGTCAATGAACTGAAGAAGTATGGCAAGGCATATGATCAAGGTGATGTAAACAGTAAAATCTTGAGAGCCCTAAAAGCTAGAAAGAACTTTGAATCCAAAGTATCATCCATAGAAGAAGCTCATGATCTTAGCACATTAAGAACCGACGAGCTAGTTGGTAAATTACTCACTTTTGAGCTGCACAGTGAAAAAGAAGAAGATCAAGGTGAGAAAGAAAAGAGAAAACCAATTGCACTCAAAGCAATCAAAGAAGCTGAGAGCTCAAGCAATGAAGGTACTGATGATGAAGATGAAATGGCAATGTTCTCTAAAAGAATCAATGAATGGAAAAGGAAGAAAAGATTACAAGCAAACAAAGGTACACCTCCTAAATTCTCCTTCAAAGATAAAGAAAAGAAAAATGAGGTAAAATGCTATGAATGTGGAAAAACCGGTCACATCAAGTCGGATTGCTACAAATTAAAGAACAAAAGGAAATGGGATAAAGAAAAGAAAAAGTCTCTCAAAGCCACATG
Organism: Garcia nutans; assembly: GCA_947685225.1. Taxonomy (NCBI): domain Eukaryota; kingdom Viridiplantae; phylum Streptophyta; class Magnoliopsida; order Malpighiales; family Euphorbiaceae; genus Garcia; species Garcia nutans. The sequence continues at coordinate 22,886,229 of CANTUV010000005.1, forward strand.
GGATGACTCTTCCTCAAGTGAAGAAGAAGAAGAGGAAGGAATTGCAAATCTTTGTCTCATGGCTATTGAAGATGACTCCAATGAGGTAAGTACTCAATCCTTTGATCTTGTAGCACATGATGATATAAGTGATATAGATGATAGTGATTTGATTGAGCACATGAATTCTAAAATAGAAAAATATTTCTCCAAAATGATGCTCTATAAAGAGAAAAACTCTAAGTTAGAAAAGGATTTTATATGCTTAAAGAACTCTACCTTAGAATTGAAAACCTCAAATGAACATTTGATGAATACAATAGGAGAATTAAATAAAAGCTCACATGACTTAGAAAAAGTGATTAAAGAGAATGAGGCATTGAAGCATGAACTAAAAGAACTAAAAGAATCAATTTCTAGATTTCATAAAGGAAAGGAAGCATTGAACACATTAATTAATAATCAAAGATCACCTTCCTTGAAATATGGATTAGGATTCAATGGCTCAACCAACATTGCACCTAGTAAACCAACTTTTGTGAAAGCATCTACAACTAAAATTTCTGATGTTCATATCAAAGATGCTTGCACCAAGACTAAAAGAACTTCTTACGGTTCACTAGGAGATAAAGCCAAAAACAATTATGCATTGTTGTTTACTAAACTTGTACAAAAGAAATCACATACTTGTAGTTGTATGTATAATGCAAAAAGAAAAATGCAGAAGCATAGGATACCATGGCAATGCACATATTGCATGAAATTTGGTCACAAAAATCTCTATTGCTATATAAGAAAAGCTCATCTAAATTTAGAAGGCACTCTTTCTACTAACCATCAAGGACCCAACTATATGTGGGTACCTAAAAAAGGATGATCACAATTGGCTAGCAGGTGTGCCTAAAATCTACTACCAATGAAAGCACATGGCTTGTGGATAGTGGATGCTCAAGGCATATGACTGGAAATGCAAAGCTCTTTACAAGTATTACCTATAAACATGGAGGTAACGTAACTTTTGGAAACAATGCTAAAGGTAAAATTCTTGGTGTTGGCTCCATTGGTTCTATTGGTAAGGATTTAATTGAAGATGTATGGCTTGTTGATGGTTTGAAACATAACTTGCTAAGTGTTAGTCAACTTTTTGATAAAGCATACTGTGTTAAGTTTGATTCCAAGGAATGCAAAATCACAAATTCAAATGATGTTATCATATTTAAGGGTACTAGAACAAACAACACTTACAATGTAAGCACACATTCTGATCATACATGTTTAATGTCCACTAATAATGATGCATGGTTATGGCATAGAAGACTAGGACATGCTGGTATGGATCAATTGAAATATATTTGTAATGAGAATTTAGTTGATGGCTTACCTAAGATAAAATATGATAAAGATAGGATTTGTGAACCTTGTCAACATGGTAAGCAACATAAAAGCTCATTTAAAACAAAGAATGTTATAAGCACCTCTAGACCTTTAGAGCTCATTCATTTAGACTTGTTTGGACCAAATAGAGTTACAAGCTTAGGAGGCAAATCATATGCATTTGTTCTTGTTGATGACTACTCTAGATTCACATGGGTTAATTTCTTAGCTCAAAAGAATGAAGCCTTTAATTACTTCAAAACCTTTGCAAAAAGAGTTCAAAATGAAAAAGGATATGTGATCACATCTATTAGAAGTGATCATGGCAAAGAATTTGAAAATGAAAACTTTGAAAACTTTTGCAATGAAATTGGCATTTCACACAATTTTTCTGCTCCTAGAACTCCACAGCAAAATGGTGTAGTTGAAAGGAAAAATAGAACTTTAATTGAAATGGCTAGAACAATGCTCAATGAATATGATTTACCATCTTATTTTTGGGCGGAAGCCGTTAATACAGCTTGTTACATTGCAAATCGTGTTTATAAAAGGCATTTAACTAATAAAACTTCTTATGAGCTATGGAATGGAAGAATACCCAGAATTGGATATTTTAGAGTATTTGGATGCAAATGCTTCATATTGAATACCAAGGATAATCTTGGAAAATTCTCATCCAAATCAGATGAAGGCATATTCTTAGGATATTCATCATATAGCAAAGCATATAGAGTATTTAATATGAAAACTCTAGTTATAGAAGAATCAATGCATGTTGTATTTGATGAATCATCTAAACTTGATCAAAAGAAAGGTATTACCTTCAATGACCCTGCAGGCACTCTTGAACCTCTTGAATCTATTGATGCTCCAAAGATCAATCAACTTGAAGAAAAGGCTCAAGATCTACCTAAGGATTGGCAATACAAGAAAGATCATCCAAAGGAACTCATCATTGGAGAAACATCAAAGGGAGTAACTACTAGATCTAAAATTAATCATGTTGATGTTAATGTTGCTTTTGTTTCTCAAATTGAACCAAAAACCACTGAGGAAGACATTAGGTATGCCATGCTAAAGAAGAAGAAGGTTGAAGGCACCAAATCACCTTTTGGTGGGATGCTGTCTGCCTTGGGCATCAAGGACGAAATTGAAGGATTGTTGGATGTCCTTGGATGGAGAAATTTTGTCTTTCCAGAAGAAGTAGGTTACTCTAGTCTAAGTAAGGAGTTTCTAATGTCATTCCAGATAGAGAAGAGTGCAAACTCTGCACTAGGGTGGTATGGGGTTAGGTTCAAACTCTTTGATCAGTATCAATTCTTAACCCTTGAAGATTTTGGCAGAATTTGGAACTTCCCTTCTGAAGGTATAACCTCCTACAATGACCAAATCTTCTCAAACCCAACCCTTTCTGATTTCTGGCGAGAAATTTCCATTGAAACTTCCTTTGAAAAGGAATCTAAAGCCAGGCACATCAAATCTCTCACCCACTGGATGCTCCATAGGATTATCACCTATACCATTCACCAAAGAGCAGATGGGAATGAGAAAGTAACCAAGAGAGACCTTATCTTTCTCTATGCTTTCACCCACAACATCAAAATGAACACAACCAAGTTCTTGATTGATACCTTTTATCATCATGCTATTACAAGAACTGGTACCTTCTTCCTATCCTCTCAAGTTACTCAAATAGCTAGGCACCTAAACCTTCTGAATGATTTGAACTTAGCCACTTTGAGGAACCCTTTCACTCTAGCCTCCAATGCTATCACAATGGATTACTTAGAGCATGCTGGTTGTGTAAGGAAGATAGAAGGGTCATATGTATACTGCTATGGCAAGAAAGGAGTTATGGATAAACAAAAGAAAAGGCCAAGGTATACAATTGAGGAAGAGGGAGATTCTGTAGAAGTTGCAGTAGAACTACCTTCAAAAGCTGCTTCATCAAAAGCTGCTCAAGAAACTGCTTCATCCTCCACACAACTCATCCTCCAAGCAATCAAGACTCTCTCAAGGAAACTCTCTAAGTTCAAGAAAAGTGTTTCCAAGAGATTCCAGCACTTAAACAAGAGGATAGACCTTATATCCCACATGCACCATGATCTTTATGACATGCAAGGCAAATTGGACTTGCCTCAATGCAATCTTGAAGATTGGGATATAAGTGATCACACCCAAAGCGTTGCTGAAGAAGAAGAGTCCATTAGTACTAGCTCTGCCTCTGTTGCACCTCAAGATAAAGGGAAAGCACCTTTAGTTGAAGAAGAGCTAGAGTTAGATGATGACTCAGAATAGCTTAGATTTTTCTTATTGTTTGCATTTTAAAATGCTTGTTTTAATCCTTCTTTGTACTTTCCTCCACTTTCATATATATATAATGTTTATATTCCCTTTCATTGTTTGCACTTTTATATGCTTGTTTTGCTTAACATTTGTTTCATTTTGCCTATGCCAATGGGGGAGAACAATACCAAAATGGAATGAACCAAGTGGAATGAACCAAGTAACAGTATACAAAAATGGGAAAACAAGAATAAGAACAATAATGTTGAATATTTGCAATAGGGGAGAAATGTTTATGGGGGAGAAATGTTTGCATCAAACAATAACCTTTGCACCAAGATAAACTATTAATCACAATGCTCTTAACGATGATTGTTGCATATGTTAAGGGGGAGTATTTTAGACTTATTATTTTTCTCATCATTCCATTTGAATTGTCAAAGTCAAAATGGGGGAGATTGTTAGACAAATGATCTTAATTTTGATCCTTGACAACTCAAATGGATGATCTATTTAACTTGTGTTTGAGAAATCTTGTTGCAGGATTAGGTTGCTTTAATTAAAAGTAAACAGAACAATTATAGCGGTCGCACCTCACCTGAATACGACCGCTCCAAGCAATTACAGAATGAAACCTTGTCACAGTAGGTTTCGCGGTCAGAAGTTCGACCTCAGTCGCGACCGCTCATACATAATAGCGACCGTCCTAATATTTGCCCGACCGCTACTCAAGGAACTTAAATCATTACAATCACAGTAAGGTTCGCGGTGACAAGAACGGTGAATGATTCGACCTCGCTTACCACTTTAGCGACCGCCCCATTCAGAGTCGCGACCGCCCAACAATTCAAGAAGAAATTGCTCAAAGAGACAGTAGTGTTCGCGTCCTCAGGTGCGTCCAGAAGTTCGACGCGAGAATGTGAGTTCGACCGCGAAAACCTACCAAGGGCGACCGCGAAGATTCAAATTATGGCGGACATCTCTTTTGCTCTGTCAGAAAGTGACACGTGACATGACCGTTGTAAACCCACTTCAATATTCAAAAAGGGCGACCGCACCTATGCTTGGCGCGACCGTCCCGACAAACAAAGCATGGGCAAGAAACGGTCCGACAAACACAGCATGGACAAGATTCCAGCTGCAGAGCACTAAAATTCGACCGTTGTAGCTTTTTCAAAAGTAGCGACCGTCCCAGGTTAAAAGGACGACCGCGAGAAGCATGAGCGCGACCATCCTTGCATGAAGGACGACCGCGAAGTGCTTCGGACAGTTTAAGTAAAGAAAGGTCTAATCTGCCAAGACATTATTAAAACATCAATAACGGCTAGTAAGACCACATTGGCTATAAATACAATGTTTCCATGAGAAAACAAAGTGATAACATTATTAAGAAAAGATTTTCATAGCCAAGCAACAAATTTCCTTTTGCTTAAACTTGTATTTGAATTGTTATGAATGTTAGGTGTTAGCATTGAAAACACCATTGTATAAGTTTGAGTGTAAGCTTGGGAAACACTTAGGTTGAGAGAGTGAGCCTTGTAAAACTCTTGTTTGGGTTGTAAGTGTGAGCCTTAGAAAAACACTTGTAAAGTTAGGTGTGAACTTGTAAAAACACCAAAGTTGGAAGTGAGCTTGTAAAAACTTCAAAGTCTAGTGGAACCTTAACAAGTTGTTAAGGAAGTGGATGTAGGATTGAAGTAAATCCGAACCACTATAAATCTTGTGTGTTCTTTCTTCCTTCATCACTCAACAATCTTCATATTCCGCACTTCTTGTTTGTTGAGTTTTTTAAATTGTCATTACTTCTTGTGGAAACCAATTCACCCCCCCTCTTGGTTGCCATCTTGGGACAACATGGTCAAATATGTATATATTAGATTTTTAGTTCCAATAAACATTTTCTTTATTTTTTTTTCTAAAGCAATAACAATATATATATAAGCTTTCCTGAATATAGGTATTTTACTACATTAACTTATCCATTTTAACACTAGTGTTATTTGTTTTTCATGCATTTTTACTAAATAAAGCCCCGAAATTAATTTTTATCATGGTTTTCATACTTTTATATTACTTTTTTATAATAAGTTTATTTTTATAATAATTTACCTATTTTTACTACTATAATAAAACTACATAATAATATATATAATGAAATTTCTGTAGAAAAATAGCAATAAAATATAAAATAAAAATAAAAATACCTGTGTTTTCTCTCGAGAACTTCGGTGGTGGTTATTCCTGCTGAGATAGGGACTCGATCCAATCCGCTATTTCTGAGGTAAGCTCGCAGTTCCGAATTCATATGAAGTTTGGTCCTCGACGCATGTTGATTTACTGCCGTTTATATATGTTAAAAGTTAAAAATCTTCAAATAAAAAAGAACTCGAACTTGTTTGCTTGAAAGATAGCAATTCTGTTTTAAAGCTTGAAGTTTGAGTGAATGATTTTTTTTATTATAGTTTTAAGTGCATCTCATAATGAATTATTAAATATTTATAAACGAGTAAAAGTTTATAGGATATAATTCATGTTTACAAGATATGTTTAAATAATTCATCATTCACATGGCTAAGTCAGAAAAGGTACATGTAAATTTGAAAATTGCATAAAATAACAAAATGAAAAAGTTCCATCATTAAATCAGTATTCATATTTCATTTCCCTTGTCAATAATTCATTTCAGTTACACAGCACATAAGCACACAGTAAATAAATATTTATTGTGGGTATTAATTTTTACGTGTCTAAAAAATATTTTTATACTCATTAAATATTTTTTCCATGCAGGGGGCAAGAGTATATAGGTGCCTACATATAGTAAAAGAGTATATAGATGCCCACATATAGTAAAAAATAGCTAAATTTTTTGCAAATTGCTTTACTAACTACAATTAATTTTTTATAGGTGTTTCAAGTACAGAACCCAAACAATCTCGGGTCTAGAACCCAACTAACCTCGGTTCCAAAATCTAATCGATCCAGTTTTGGGTCCAGAACCCAACCAATCCAGTCTCGGGTCTAGAACCCAGCTAATCCAATTTTGGGTCCAAAATCCAACCAATCCAGTCTCGGGTCCAGAACCTAACCAATTCAGTCTCGGGTCCAGAACCCAACCAATTCAGTTTTGGGTCTAGAACCCAACCAACCTAGGGTCTAGAACCCAACCAATCTAGTCTCAGGTCCAGAACCCAACCAATCTAGTTTCGGATCCAGAACCCAATTAATCCAATTTTGGATCCAGAACCCAACCAACCTCGGGTCCAAAACCCAATTAATTCAGTCTTGGGTCCAGAACCCAAAACCATTCTCGGGTCCAGAACCCAAATAAATTTCTGGTTATAGAACCTGGTCCTTATACAAAATCAGCTCAAAGTCATGTTACTTTTCACTCTCTAAATAAATTCAAGATCGTTCAAGCAGAGGGCAAACTGTAGGCCCTTGATTTTGTCCCCGGCTAGTCCGATGCTAATCAATGAGGCCTAAGTCATAACCAGTTCATTCTTAATAAGCTTAAACCGATTCTAAACTTTTGATTAGATTAATATATTTTTATGAGGCCTAAAATAAGCTAGTTAAACATTTAAAACCCTAAATAGGTCTGATTTGAAGGTTTGATTGTTTTTTCTTTAATATGGGTGCACTTCAATTTGAGTATGGATATCTGTAACATCCCGAATCCCAGATTGGTAAGAAACAGACATAGACTATATGATTTAGGCTTAAAACAAAGAAGTTTAGAACATGACCTATAACTTGAGCTCGAATTTCATCCAAGTTAGTGGCAAAATTAGAGAGTCTCAAAGAAGACTTAATTGTTTATTTGTGTCTTAGCTAGATTTATAACTTATAATTACTCAATTTGGAGATGTACAGAATAAGATATGATGGATTTAGTAGACAATGTACAAGCTGCCTCAAGACAGCATAGTAGGCTTGATGTTGAAGGACCGTCAAAAATCAGATATAGCTCGGATCGATTTGAAATTTTGACAAAATGTAGCCCCAGATGTCTAGTTTCAGTGGGATTAAGAATTACTTAATTTGGAGTTGTGAGTAAAAAGATATTAATAAAAAAAGACAGCAAGGTCAGGAAGGGATATCAAAAGGACCTAAGTGAAAATTTCTCAAAAGTTAGGGGCAACTATGTAAACTTAAAAATTAAGAGTCTGAAGTTCTTAAAAGTGCCCATATCCGACCCCAAAAGAATATTCTCAAGATTAATCGGGTCATAACCGTGGGTTTCAATTTTTTCCGAAAATGCACGGTTTAAAAGTTACAATCGATTAATCGCTGGAGGGTATTTTGATATTTTCGCACCCTAGACTATAAAATTACAGCACAAGAAAGTTGAAGGGGTCAAAATATGAATAAAAGGAAGCCTAATGGCTTGCCAAATAAATAGATAAAAGAAGAAGGCAAGTGGACCAATTAAAAGTGGCCATTTTTGCTATAAGGTGTACCAATTGGAAGTCAACATCTATACCAACATATTTTCACCACTTATGGCTGCCATTTGGATTAAAATAAGCTAAGGAAAGAAAATAAAAGCCCTCTCTTACATGGTGAACTCGTCCAAACCATAAGAGAAGGAAGAAGGAGGTGATTTTTCCAATGTTTAAGGCTTTTGGTTGAAGATTTTGGTGACAAACAAGATTATAAGGTAAGAGAAACCTATCTCTAGTTTTAATTTCATGGATTAATGGTTAATTTAAGAGATTGAAATTAGGGTTCATGTAGCTAGATTTGGAGAAAATTCAAGAAATAATTATTTGAAGGATTTGATGAAAGAAATAATGGTTTTAAGGTTAGAGGAGATTAGATTGAGGAAAATTGGCAAGAAATGAATTGGTAGCTTATGTTTTCAAACCATAGGATGTATGTTTAAAGTGTGTATACTGGAATTCTTGTAGGAAATCAAGAAAATCTAAAGGAAAAAGAAGAAAAAGATCAAAGATGAGCTAAGGAAAGCAAAGGGGAAAAAGGTTTGGTACTTTAACCTTCTTGAATTAGTGATCTCTATTGCCTTTGCATTTGGATGCGTAATTGCTATAATTGTTCATGTACTTGAGTTGTGGTGGTTATGTGGTTGAGATTGATGATGATATAGAAGTGTTTGTTGTGTATTGATTGATTTTGGGGTTGAGGTTATAAGGGAGGTAAATATGGGAGTGCTATGTTGTGTTGTTTTGTTGCAGCCAGCCATGCGTCCTGCATTTTTCTGGAACTTCAACCGAAATTTAGACTAGCAAAATGATATAACTAGAACTTGACAAAGAAGACTTAATTGTTATAAATTAAGTCAGTAAACCATAGGATTTGGAACCAACTCATTTTCATGTGTGGAATGAAAGTTATGATCAAAATGATACCAGGCGTACAAACTGAAAAACTGAGATTTCTCAGTCAGTAACCTGTGACTTGGGACTAGGTTTAGGTGACCTTAATGACACATTTAGAAGCTGTGAAAGAAAAATTAAATGTACCCTTATGTGTTATAAAACCATAGAATTTGGAATTTCCTAAATCCCACTTGTAGATAAAAAAGATATGATCAAAAGAGTATAACTCATGCACACTGGAATTATGAAACTGGACAGACTGAGATTTGTGCCTTGAGTCCAGGTGACCTTAATGACACATTTAGAAGCTGAAAAAGAAGACTTAAATGTACCCTTATGTGTTAGGAAACCATATAATTTGGAATTTCCTAAATCCCACTTGTAGATAAAAAGATATGATCAAATGAGTATAACTCATGCACACTGGAATTGTGAAACCAGACAGACTGAGATTTGTGCATTGAGTCCAGGTTTTGGTCCATTTACCTCAGGAATTAGATGTTATTATAGAAGATATAAATTACCCCTTGTATTTTGGTGAATCATAGGAGTTGGATTCATCTCGATTGGACTTAAAATGTAGAAGTTACACACGAATGAGCGAACCATGCGCAGGCAGACCCTAGCAGACTGCAGGGCTGAATTAGAAATTGTGCCAAATATCATGTGTTGCCTGTTTTAAGCTGAAATTTTTACTGAATATATCCTTATGTGTCTAGTTTAATTTAAGATAATAATCGTCTCAATCCGAGTTTCGTAGGTAAAGTTATAAATGAAATAGTACGCATTGCGCAGACTTGAGTAACCAATTGACCAGGGAAGAGTTCAAGGAGTCATCAAGAATTATGTGTAACAAATTTAAATCTAGAAATTTAACCATAAGGACTCATATGAGTCTAGTTTGAGTGAAAACAAGAATTTTTACATTCAGATTAGTAGAACAAAAGTTATTAGGGAAATAAGATAACAAGGTACATAATAAACTAAATGCTGGAATTCACTGTTCATTTGGTAAGAAATAAATGAGGTATAATTGAGATAAAATATTCGTTTGGAATGAAATAAATTATCAAAAATATGCTCTTGAAAGCTTGACCAATTAAGAACAAGATAGCATTTTTTGTTTTTTGAAAATCACATCCCAATTGTGTTTTATTTAGATTTTAAAGCCCAACGAGGGATTTTTGCAGTATTGTAAAACCCAGTGTGGCCTAAAAAGTGCAGTCTGACCCAAAGGCCCGGAATGAAAACTTTGAACTACAAATTAGTTCTATTGAGCTTATTTAGGATAAAAATAGTCAGATTCTTAATCACTGGTGTCATATCTGTAACATTGTGTGGTTTGCATGTAATTTCTACTTAACGGTTAAAGTACCCACTAAGCTATATGCTTAGCGAGTTTAGTTTTCTAAACTCGTAGGTTATGGAGTCCAAGCTGACAAATGGAAAGCTACAAAGGAGCACTATAGTGCACAACAGGAGGAGAAGGGAGAAACAAAGCAAAGTTTAGCTTGGCATGTACTGTTAAGGACTTTCAAAATGTAATTATAACAATTAAAGAAATATGTAAACTATTATTATTTGTAATAAAAAGGAAAAAAATTTATTTAGTGCATGTTCTGTATACCATGTTGCATATACTGTAGCACACTTGGCTCGGCTGGAAATAGTCGGGTTAAGGGGTGTTACAATATCTCCATGTCAAATTGGGACACCCAATTTCCCAATTCGATATGGGACTGCCCCATGTCGATTTGGGCACCCCAATTCGGCATGGGGCACCCAATTCGGCATGGGGCAGCCCCATATCAAATTGGAGCTTTCCCCATATCGAATCCCCCATTTCGATATAGGGCAAATCTATAGGACTCCATATCGAATTAGGATTGCCAATTGAATATGGACTTTGATTCCATATCAGATTAGAATTATTTTAGTTTGAGATGGTCTTAGTTTGTCTCGAATTAACGTGGTTATAATTCGACATGCTCACGGTTTGTGTCGAATTAAAAATAGTTTAATTCGATATTCCTCAATAAACAGTTTCAAAATAGGAAATTTTATAAGGTTTTAACCTAATGGATCCTTCTATAAATACAGGAGAAAAGCAACTGAAGAGGGGAGAGAAACTATTAGCAACCAACAACAATCAAGAGAGAAATTAGCACGGATTGGCAACACAGAGAATACTAAGCAAAAAAATTGAAAACCCTAGCAAGAAAACATCAAACACAAAAAAGACTATCCAATTTACAAAGCAAGGCAGTGAATATTGTCTTGGTTATTGCTTGGCCAGAAATTCAACTTGGTTCAGGTATCAGCTTGGATCAAACTATTCAATTTGGTGGAGTCTACAAACGAAGGTACATCTTTTAAACTAATTAAACTCAGCATAAATTCTGATCATGTTTATTCACGTTGATCATATTTATTCCAGTAACCTTATAATTCTAGCAACTTAGATATAGTCAATTCAAAATTTATCAATATACATCTATTAGTTTCAACACATCTAGTAAACCATATTTCATATAAATATTTACCAAAAATCAATTATTAAAATAATTTTGAAAGTTTTTTTACAGTGGCTAAAATATTTCCAAAACCCTAATCCGTTCTCCCAACTTTCTAAAACCCTAAATAATTTTCTAATTTCCAAAACTCTAATCTATTATTTTCCAAACCCTAAACAAAACCAAAAACCCTTATTTTGTAAAAAAAAAACCCTAACTATATTTTCTAAAACCCTAATCCTCATAAACCCTAAACCCTAATTTATCCAAAATATAAAACCCTAATCTATAAAGCAAATTCCCAAAACCATAAATCTGTAAAATCAAGTTTCTTAATTTAAAACCCCAAATCCCTTTTCAAAAAATATCCAGAATATTAGTTTTATAAATCAAACCCTAGCTTTTCAAATCTAAACCCTAAAATCCTAGTTTCTATCCTAAAAATCCTAATTTAGTAATAAATATTCTAAAACTCTAATTTAAGATATCAACCCTAAATTTATATATTATTGCTTTATTTAAGATTAAAACTTAGATGTGATTGTTTTATGTCTTGAATGGATGATTCATTAATGTTTTATTTTTATGAATGATTTATTTTTATATTTGCTCATGGTGAATGATTGAATGATTTAATTTATTTGATTTATTATTTTAATGCTGATTATTTTAGTTTCCAAGATGTAAGGGGTATGTTTCCACTTTGCGGGTTTCTCATTAGTTAGGTTCAATGTAATTTAATTTATTTTGGATTTTGGAATTAATGTAAAGGGCATGTTTCCACTAAATGGTGGGTGTCCTATTTTTAGTTTTGGAGATTAAACAATTGTTGTAAAAGCATGTCTCCATCCTTGGATGGGTGCCTATTTTGATTGTTTATTTTAAATAAAGGTGATGGATGTTTATTTCTTTCAATTTGCATGTAATATGGATCATGCTATAATAAGTTAAGAATTTAATAATATTTAGACTTAAAAAGGAGGTCGATTCCAATGAACCGCGTGTTATAGGGGTGCTGAGTCATTCTCACCTTCTCCACGCGTACCCAACTTTCTAAACCAATAGGGGGTTAGGGATTCCTTAAGAATCGAGTCATCCACCCCTTTCTTTTTCCAGCCCCGTCTGGGTGGCGGCCCCATTTTCCCTAGGTTTAGGCCCATTTTCTTTAAGGCCCTAAGCCTAACAGTACTAAAGTCGCAAGAACCATTCCACATGGGAGTGGAGTCAAAAATTTTCACTCACAGTGGTGACTCCACTGAGGATAAGGGAAGTTGATTCCATTGGTCTTTATATTATTTTATTCTTTCTTATTATAATATTATCCATTGCATCATATAGATTGCATTGTGTGCATAATTTAGGATGCCCGTGTAACCCGTGTTTGTTAGGAAATCAAGGAGATCACTGCAAACAAAACACGCAGCGGAAAAAAAAATTTTGATCTCTGATTTCCCACCAGGATCCATGCTGTTCGTTTAATTCGATGAAAGTGTACAAAGAACTAACCTGTTGATGATTCGAAATCACAGTTTGGAATAGATGCCTCGATCGCAAAACACCCTCTATCGCATATCCACACGAATGCTACCGTCTGGAGTGCTAGCTCTCTGCAACGGCGAAGGCTGAAAAACGTTTTCTCTAAAACGTATTAGGGTTTCTTTTTCGTTCTCTTTTAATTTTCTAATATTACCTATAAGAAGACTTAACTTCTAGAGAGAATATAATCACTCCAGAATCCAATTCGAAATTGGATAAGGTAAGTCAAATTCAGAATCCAAATCTAATTAGGATTCTGAATATATTATCTAATAATATATATATAAACGAAAATATTAATAATAATAAATATTAATATCTAATATTAATATTATTAATATTATATCCAGCCCAAAGCGCATTCTTGTGTGTGACCCGATAGGCCCATATTAATTGGCAGTCAATTTAATCTCTATTAAACCAACAAGTCATAATTAGCCTCTAGCAAGGCGTTACAACTACCCAATTAATATAAGGAATGTCCAATTTGCCTAATAATAGTACATGCATTAATCCCTTTGTCACATGATATCTAGCTTGAACATAAGTCATGGTCAACGTCATACTTATATTGTCCAAACTTATGATTACTCGATCTCCAAGTGGACTGATAAAAACAAATGAAATTGATCACACTATCAATTCATTTGAGCACGGCCATGCATTTCACAGTCTCACTTATCGAGGGGCCCAAAAGATATCTCTCTCAAAGAGAGGGACAAATTCTATCTTGATTGTTCATTATCCTCTACATAATTTCTATCATATATGATCATAACCTTTATTACTATCCAGTTACGGATAATGTTTGATCATGTCAAAATATAATAGTCCTTATATTGGAAACTATGACAATCTCAAGTCAAAGAATTAATACATAACTATCATGAGATTTACTTATGACACTAACCCATGTAGTAATCTCATGATGGGTCTATCTAATACATTGTTCTCTAACAAGTATCTATGAAATTGATTTGTATCACTATACACATAACCATCTGATGATTATCAAATCAATGTTCATACTGGTTAAGAATTATTTTTTTATCTCTATAACAATAATAAACCAGGGACAAATATCAAAATTGTGTAACATGAAAACAAACAATAATGATAATAAAACCACATTTATTAATAATGAATATATAACATAAAGATCCAAATAAATGGCCTAGGGCACATACACTAACAATCTCCCACTTGCACTAGGCCTACAAATTTCTAAGACCCATAGATCTAGTGTGCTGATCATGCTTGACCCGTGGGAGAGGCTTTGTTAATGGATCTGCTATGTTATCATTTGTGTCAACTTTGCATATCTTGATATCTCCTCTATCGATAATGTCTCGAATGAGGTGAAAACGCCTGAGTATATGCTTAGACCTTTGATGAGATCTAGGCTCTTTTGCCTGTGCTATGGCACCATTGTTGTCACAATAAATGTCCACAGGATTTGCAATGCTAGGCACCACTCCTAGCTCAGTGATGAATTTCTTCAACCAGACTGCTTCCTTAGCTGCATCTGATGCTGCTATATACTCAGCCTCTGTTGTAGAATCAGCCACAGTGCTTTGTTTTGAACTCTTCCAACTAACAGCTCCACCATTCAATGTGAATACACAACCTGACTGCGATCTAAAATCATTTATGTCAGTTTGGAAACTAGCATCTGTGTAACCATTTACAACTAGCACATCTTTCAAACCTCCATAAACCAAGAATACGTCTTTAGTCCTTCGAAGGTACTTAAGAATATTCTTGACAGCTGTCCAGTGACCTTCACCAGGATCAGCTTGAAATCTACTAGTTGCGCTTAATGGATATGAGACATCCAGTCTAGTACATAACATGGCATACATAATAGATCCTATAGCAGAAGCATAAGGAATCTTATTTATTCGATCTCGCTCATCAGATGTCATAGGACATTGACTCTTGCTGAAATGAATGCCATGAGACATAGGCAAGAAGCCCTTTTTGGAATCTTGCATGTTGAACCTCTTCAACACTTTATCTATGTATGTACTTTGACTCAAGCCAATTATCCTTCTAGATCTATCTCTATAGATCTTTATACCAAGGATATAGGCAGCCTCACCTAAGTCTTTCATTGAGAAAGAATTCCCTAACCAAGTCTTAACCTTTTGCAAGGTAGGGATATCATTCCCAATGAGTAATATGTCATCCACATATAAGACTAAAAACACTACTGCACTCCCACTAACCATCTTGTAAACACAAGGTTCATCTTCATTCTTGATGAAACCAAAGTTCCTAACTGTTTCATCAAAATGAAGATTCCAGCTTTGAGATGCTTGCTTCAATCCATAAATGGATCTTTGAAGCTTGCAAACCTTTGTAGAATTCTCAGGATTTACAAAACCCTCAGGTTGTGTCATATACACATCCTCAAGCAAGTTTCCATTAAGGAAAGCGGTTTTGACATCCATTTGCCATATCTCATAATCATAGTATGCTGCAATGGCAATGAGAATTCTAAAAGACTTAAGCATAACAACTGGTGAAAAGGTTTCATCATAGTTTATACCATGAGTTTGCTTGAAACCTTTTGCAACAAGCCTTGCTTTATAGGTCTACACATTCCCATCCATGTCAGTTTTCTTCTTGAAAACCCATTTGCAACCAATAGTCTTAATACCCTCTGGAGGATCAATTAAAGACCAAACTTGGTTGTCAAACATAGATTGCATCTCAGATTTCATGGCTCCAAGCCATTTGTCTGAATCTGGACCTGACACAGCTTCTTGATAGGTAGTAGGCTCATCTTGATCTATGAGCATTACTTCACTATCATCAGTCATAAGAAATCCATATCTCTCTGGCTGACAACGTGTCCTATCAGACCTGTGAGGGATTTTGTTACATCTTCAGACTCCACAACTATTTGTGGTTCTGAAATAGGCTCTATAGACGGCTCAATGATTTCTTGTGGTACTTGAGTTTCCTCAAGTTCTACTATACTCCCACTAGTTCTCTTAGAAAGAAATTCCTTTTCCAAAAAGATCCCATTTCGAGCAACAAACACTTTGTTCTCTGAAGGAGTATAGAAATAGTATCCTTTAGTTTCCTTAGGATACCCCACAAAATTACATTTGATAGACTTTGGAGCTAACTTATCTGAAACTGGTCTTTTTCACATAAGCTTCACAACCCCAAATCTTAAGAAAAGACAAACTAGGTGTCTTACCTGTCCATATCTCATATGGTGTCTTTTCAACCGCCTTAGATGGTACACGATTCAGAATGAATGCAGCTGTCTCCAAGGCATGACCCTAAAAAGATAAAGGAAGATCCGCTTGACTCATCATTGATTGAACCATATCTAATAGAGTTCGATTTCTCCTTTCAGAAACTCCATTCCACTGTGGAGTTCCTGGAGAAGTCAGTTGTGAAACAATTCCACAATCCCTTAGATGATCATCAAACTCTTGGCTCAAATATTCACCACCTAGATCTGATCGAAGTTGTTTAATTGTTTTACCAAGTTGATTTTGTACTTCATTTTGAAAAGTTCTAAACATTTCAAAAGACTCATGCTTATGTTTCATTAGGTAAACATAGCCATACCTACTGTAATCATCAGTAAAAGTAATGAAGTATCGAAATCCTCCTCTGGCACTAATGCTAAAAGGACCACATACATCTGTATGTATCAAGCCCAATAAATCATTAGCCCTTTCACTATGCCCAGTAAAAGGATCCTTTGTCATCTTACCAAGCAAACAAGACTCACATGTTTCAAATGATTCAAAATCAAATGAATCTAATAATCCATCTTGATGGAGCTTAGAAATGCGTTTCTCATTGATATGGTTAAGGCGACAATGCCATAAATAAGTAGGGTTTAACTCATTTGGCTTAGTTCTCTTAGAAGTTATGTTATAGATATCATTACCATTAGAATCATCAAGATTAAGGATATAAAGGCCATTATAAGAATTTGCAATACCATAAAGCAAATCATTTTTATCAAAAATAGAACATTTCTTATTCTTAATAAAAAATGAATAACCTTCATCATCCAAAACAGATACTGAAATAAGATTCCTACTCATAGTAGGAACATAAAAGCAATTGTTCAAAATTAACAAAAACCCATTGGGCATAACAAGTTCATAAGTTCCTACAGCTATAGCAGCAACTCTTGCTCTATTGCCAACACGTAGGTCCACTTCGCCCTTCTTCAGCATCCTACTCCTTTTGAGTCCCTACATATTTGTACAAATATGAGATCCACATCCGGTATCTAATACCCAGGAAGAAGGAATAGATAAATTAATTTCTATAACATAAATACCTGAAGATGTAGTCGCACTACCCTTCAACTTCTTTAACTCATCCAAATAGAGTTGACAATTTCTCTTCCAATGCCCAGGCTTGTTGCAATGGAAACAAGTCCCTTCCTTAAGAACTTTAGCTTTAGGTTCAGGTTTTGGTTTAGCTTGTCCCTTGGACCCTTTAGCACCTTTTGCCTTACCCTTGCCTTTAGTATATTTGGTTTTCTTTTTCATTTGTTTAATATTGACATTCAATATTTGGGTAGGCTTTTTGATATTCCCCTCAGCAGTTTTGAGCATACCATGTAGCTCAAGAATGGATTTCTCCATGTCATTCATGTTATAGTTCATGACAAACTGTGAGAAACTGCTAGGCAATGAATGTAGGATCAAATCCGTGGAGAGTTCTAAACTCAGGGGATATCCAAGTCTAGCAAGGTGATCTAGATAGCCTTTCATCTTCAAAACATGAGCACTAATAGATTCACCTTCAGACATTTTGCAGTCAAATAATGCAACAGCGGTGTTAAACCTATCTTGCCTAGCCTATTGTTGGAAAGCTTGTTTGAGATGCACACTCATCTCATAAGCCTCTAAGTGTTCCAGATCCTTCTGAAGTCCTGGACACATAGTAGCCAACATAAGACATCCTATGTCATTTGAATCATCCACATGCTTCTTATGCTTACTCTTAGCAGCATTAGAAGCATCAGCAGGAGGTGGGTCAGGGATAGCTTCATCAAGCACATAGGACTTTTTCTCTTGTTTGAGAACAATTCTCAGGTTCCTAAACCAGTCAACAAAATTAGTCCCACATTCTTTCAGTTTTTCCTTCTCAAGGATAGATCGCAGTGATAAGGTGGAATTATTATTAGCTGCCATCTGTTGATAAATATGCAAAGTCAAATTTTAATTAATAACGAGGTTAAAATTATTTAAACTCCTAATAGAAATATAACCCTCTAAAGAAAAATTTTAGTAGGCTAAGATCCGTATTTCACTTAATTCTAAACTCAGCTTTGGCGTGACGCTTAAAATCAAGTTATTTAGGTAGGTAACATCTTTACCAATTACATCTCATGTAACTCTTAGAAATTATGGAATATTGACATCATATGTCATAGCATGTTGAATTCCATCTAATGCCTTAGGCCCAAAACCATTTTGATAGCCTAATTAAGTCTAACCAATTTTAAAACATATGAGTAACACTATTACTCATCCTACTTAGCTAGGAATGTTTAAAGCATATTGCTTTGGCAATACCTACTTTAATACAATCTTAGTTTTGATAGGTGTTTAAAACGTGGATGGCATTTAGACTTAAATTATTAATGAGGGTTCAACTAAATTATTATCATGTCTTGCATTACATATCATTATATTTTAGCATCCTATATGCATATATATAATTTATCACATAAGCATCATATACCAAATGACAAAATATGTAAACGTGACATAGCATGGCCAAACTAAATATGATCTTCAAGAGACCAAATGAAGATCATAAAGGCAACCCTAGGTGAAAAACCTATCTATTACAACACTTGCAATATTACATATCTTCAAAACTTGAGCTTGTGCTTCCATCACCATGGAACCATCTTCTCCTTGGTATGAATCTCCATCACAAACATTGTAGCTTGAATCTTCACTTATTACAATAAAAGAAAAGCCAAACAGAAATGTTAATCTCATTAACATTTTTCTTTGGTGAAACCCTAAAACAGAATCGTTAATCTCATTAACCTTCTTACTGTTTTATTTCGAATATGTACAACCCATTATAGAATCATTACCAAATGTTTATATCACATATAAACTTAATCGTTTTCATCATATGAAAATCGTTTTAATCAACCAATCATATATACGTGATCATCTCATGAAAACGAAATTAAAAACACCAATCCTTTCTCATCATATGAAAAACGAATTAGGGTTTTACATAAACGAAACCAAAAACAATCCTTTCTCATCATATGAAAACCAATTATATATACGTGATCATCTCATGAAAACGAAATTAAAAACACCAATCCTTTCTCATCATATGAAAAATGAATTAGGGTTTTATAGAAACGAAACCAAAAACAATCCTTTCTCATCATATGAAAAACGAATTAAGGTTTTATAATTAACATGCCATACGAATTCAATATATCTCATGTAATCATATCAACATGGCATTTTCGACTTAAACGAAAACAATAAGTGGCTCTGATACCACTGTTAGGAAATCAAGGAGATCACTGCAAACAAAACACGCAGCGGAAAAAAAAAATTTTATCTCTGATTTCCCACCAGGATCCATGCTGTTCGTTTAATTCGACGAAAGTGTACAAAGAACTAACCTGTTGATGATTCGAAATCACAGTTTGGAATAGATGCCTCGATCGCAAAACACCCTCTATCGCGTATCCACACGAATGCTACCGTCTGGAGTGCTAGCTCTCTGCAACGGCGAAGGCTGAAAAATGTTTTCTCTAAAACGTATTAGGGTTTCTTTTTCGTTCTCTTTTAATTTTCTAATATTACCTATAAGAAGACTTAACTTCTAGAGAGAATATAATCACTCCAGAATCCAATTCAAAATTGGATAAGGTAAGTCAAATTCAGAATCCAAATCTAATTAGGATTCTGAATATATTATCTAATAATATATATATAAACGAAAATATTAATAATAATAAATATTAATATCTAATATTAATATTATTAATATTATATCCAGCCCAAAGCGCATTCTTGTGTGTGACCCGATAGGCCCATATTAATTGGTAGTCAATTTAATCTCTATTAAACCAACAAGTCATAATTGGCCTCTAGCAAGGCGTTACAACTACCCAATTAATATAAGGAATGTCCAATTTGCCTAATAATAGTACATGCATTAATCCCTTTGTCACATGATATCTAGCTTGAACATAAGTCATGGTCAACGTCATACTTATATTGTCCAAACTTATGATTACTCGATCTCCAAGTGGACTGATAAAAACAAATGAAATTGATCACACTATCAATTCATTTGAGCACGGCCATGCATTTCACAGTCTCACTTATCGAGGGGCCCAAAAGATATCTCTCTCAAAGAGAGGGACAAATTCTATCTTGATTGTTCATTATCCTCTACATAATTTCTATCATATATGATCATAACCTTTATTACTATCCAGCTACAGATAATGTTTGATCATGTTAAAATATAATAGTCCTTATATTGGAAACTATGACAATCTCAAGTCAAAGAATTAATACATAACTATCATGAGATTTACTTATGACACTAACCCATGTAGTAATCTCATGATGGGTCTATCTAATACATTGTTCTCTAACAAGTATCTATGAAATTGATTTGTATCACTATACACATAACCATCTGATGATTATCAAATCAATGTTCATACTGGTTAAGAATTATTTTTTTATCTCTATAACAATAATAAACCAGGGACAAATATCAAAATTGTGTAACATGAAAACAAACAATAATGATAATAAAACCACATTTATTAATAATGAATATATAACATAAAGATCCAAATAAATGGCCTAGGGCACATACACTAACAGTGTTGTGTTATGTGAGGTATACCATACTTTCACTCAAGGTATGGAGATCATGCATGGCATGACTACTTATAGCCTTGTACCTTTTGGTATATACTTACTATGGAAGCCTAAATCCTTTCAACCCAAAGACTTAAGCTCATGTAATTGACCTAGTTATTTTTCTTAGGTTTTTACCTCAAATGATTGTTATTTAACTATGATTAATATATCTTGGTTTGATCCATAGATTATTTGGTTTGTTCTTTTTTCTAATATGGCCTAATCATATTGTAAGCTCAAAATAATTTTTTCCTTTAAATCTAAAAGATCAAATTTCAAATTTTCAAGATGACCTTTCAAGATGGGTTAAAAATCTTCTTCCACCTTATGGCCCAAAACTTCCAAAGCCCAAGGGCTTTAAAACATAATTATTTTTTGCTTCATCTAAAGATTACAAAAAAAAGAGCTTACAAACTATTTAGGTCAATTATGGAATACCAAAAATCAATGTGAGCCTAATTTATACCAACAATTATTAATCATAGGCTTATTTTTGGCATGAATCATTAATTACTTTTTCAAATGGGAAATCTATTTATGATAAATCTCTTAATTTAGTTTTAATCAAATATAGCATAAAAGCTATTTTAGTTGAGATTCAATGGGTTAAAGCCTAATTACTGGAAATTATCATGGACTACCTTTCATGTTTGAAAATATAACTATTGGTTACAAATTAAGGTTTTTTAAATAGAGACTAGGGTTTTAGTATAAGCTACGGACACTTCAATTCTAAGGACATAGATTAAATATTTTATTGGACATTCAAATAAGCTACTGTGAAATCCGATTCTTGTAGATATAAACTAAGCAAATTACTGAATATTTAATAGGCTACTAGGCATCTTAATGAGATTATTATGCAAGGATGATTCAAAGGATTTGCATAATTATTATAAACTAAATTAACTTACTTCCCGTTTATATTTAAAAATTTAATGCTACTGCTACCATGATATATAAACATAACGTTAATAAAAAAAATAAAATAACTAGCCACTGTAAATTCAAAGCAAATTAAATGAGGATTTTAAAAGTCTGTTTGTAGGCTCCAGCAATATTTTACATTGATTCAAATTTTATGCTTACATCAGTATCAAATCTTGGTTGAGAAAAGTGAAGGCAATGTCCACTACCTTCTGTTTTGTTGATGGTTAATATTTTGTGTCTCTTTCTTGCCTTGGTTGTTGGTTGTTGTGTCTGTGTAGCTTTCTTGATAATTGTTGATGCCTGTTTCAATATTAAAACCTCATTATTTATAGGCAAATCAAAACCCTAATATACTTCATCTGACAGTTAAGACAAAGTCCACTCTTAATTAAAAAATTAATAAGGATTAGTGGACCGTAGTGTAACACCCCGATACTCCATATAAATACTATACATATACCTTGTATACATACAGTAAGCATATAAAGTATAAGGATGTCACTTTTCGTTACACTTTAAAAACCTTTAACTGAGTTCAAATCATATCTTTCATAAAGTATTTCTTTTAATGATCTTATACTTAAATATAATAATAATCTTGTCTTTAACAAAACTTCATTTATACATATGAATACATTCTTGTAGTAAAATACAGCATAATTAAATTATACATGTATGCAACACACTCTAGTTGGTCTCAGAACACACTTACCTTACTCGTTGCATACCGATTGACTTTTAGATCAACCACCTATTCACCTGCGCGATTTACATAACCACGCTAAGCTAAAAAGCTTAGTAGTATAAAGAAATAATTTCAAATATATATTTCAAATAAATCATATTTCATATATTAACATCATGTATTACCATTTTCTTATCATATTTACCCTTTTTAATGCACTCTCTATATATTTCCACCATTCTCATAATATATATATATATATATACTCCTATACATCATTCCAACAAATCATAATTCAATGACTTAACAAAACCTTCATGAAATAATGCTCACAATTTCCACATCCATAAACATTTTACACATCATATTATGTTTTCATAAACTCATCATTCAACATAGCTTCTCAAGCCATATTCACTTTCAATCATTTACTTATGTATTGTATACATCTCATTCCATGATTATCATCATATATCACATAATGTTATACTTCATTCCATAATTCACATTAAAACAACGACTTGCATGGGCCCACAAGACACTAATATGCCATTCAACTTTCAGAGTTGATGTTTTGGTTTAATTTTCTCATTTATCATTATCCCAACTAGGCTTCAAGGATTAGGTTCAACCAAGCTTCAAGGGGAACAAAGCATGCTAAGTATCAACCCAACTTGGCTTCAAGAACCAATCCAACCTAGCTTCAAGGGTTGTAACATCTCAATTAGGCTTCAAGGACTAGACCCAACCAATCTTCAAGGGGAGTAAAACATGTTAAACTTCTACCCAACTTGTCTTCAAGGATCAAGCCCAACCTAACTTCAAGAGATTGTTACTATAGGCATGCCACCAACAACAAACTCTGAAAATGGAATAACACATTAGCCACACAATTCATTTATTATTTCATTATCAATTCCATTCTCAATTCTCATCATTATCTAGGCAAACATGCCCCACTTGTTTCAATTGAATCATCATAGCCAATCAGAATGGCTTCACATGTCATTTGAATTATCATAGCCAATCACAATGGCTTCACATGTCATTTGAATTATATCTCAATTCACATTACAACACTTCATCATTCAAGTATACATAATCAATTTCATTGAACATATAGACAATATGTCCATTTATTTCATTGCAATCACTATTACCAACCATAATGACATCACATTTCATCACTTCTCAAGGCACATTAATATAATTCATCATTAAAATATTTATCATAACCAATTGCATTGCACATACCTTTTTGAATGATCACCATAGCTTTCACACTATACAATTAATAACATTAGTCACATTGTATTAACCATATAATAAATTACTTAACATTGTTGTAGGTCACAAAATCATATAAAAGAATGCATCTATGTAAGTTGTACTTACCTCAAGAACTACTCCCATTAATCTAAACACTTCCTCTTCCAAGAGTTTTCACATTAGGTTAGTGCAACATAATCTCTTCCAAACCTAATCCAAATATAATTACACCCATAAGAAATAAGAATGATGACTGACTAGGGCAAACACAACACATGACACGCTCACCAACACGGGCGTGTTCCTGATCGTGCCCTAAACCAATAATACAGAAGCTTTGACATGCTCAGTAACACGGGCGTGTTAATGGACGTGTCATTCATTCTGCCTCACAGAAACATTGACACGCCCAACAACACGGGCGTGTTCATGGCCGTGTCAATCTCAGTAACATGGCCGTGTTAATGGTCTTGTCGCAAACATCCAACTCAGTACCATTGACACGCCCAACATTGTGGCCGTGTCACTGGCCGTGTCAGCCAAAAATCATGAATTCGACCCTTAATCAACATCTTGGTTATATTCATTAATTACCTATCAATTTAACACTTATATCACTTCATTATATCATAATAATAATCATTATATACACCACCATATATCAACTACTCAATTTCCCCAATTCATTCATATGAAACCCTTACTCAATAATTTCAACAATTCATCATCATCCTCACAATTAACCATATTATCTCACAATTAACCATATTATCATCATCTAAAAACCAATTCCACACATATATATATTTCAATCTTTCATTATCATCATCATCACACATCAATCATATCAAATCCAAACTCAAACAATAGAAATCAATACAAGGAAATGAATACTTACTTGACTATTATGTCAAATCTTCAATAACCATCTTCAATTCTCTCAAAACCCATAAGAATTTGGTGTATATGTAGATAAAATCACCTCTCTTTCTCTCTATCCCTCTTTCTCTTTCTCTCTCTCTCGTCCAAGAAGAAGAAGAAGATGAAGAAGATGAAAAGAAGATCTTTTCTTCTTTTTCTCATGCTTATCATATATACCTTCAAATCTTCACCATACACTTGTCACTCTTTGACTTTCTTTCTTCTTTTTCTTTTAATTATTATTATTATCAATTAATTAAGCTTACTTTCCCACACCACTTTATACCTCATGTATATGTGATGTATATGTTGGTATATGTATATTTCTTATATATCACTTTTATATTCCCATATATTTTCCCAAATACCATATATACATATTATCCTTACATATATTACCAACATATCTTCTCACAGCTACTACTCCAATGTACACCAAAATCGGGGTATTAAATTAATTCGTTACTCTTCTTTTGATTTTCAATAGACATTCACATTAAATCCATATACAACAATAATTACTCCAAACTTTTAGGGTATATTTTGGGATATTACACGTGGCGAATTGCCAATTCGCCACATGCCATGCCGATTCAATAAAATTTGGGCCTAGACCGACTTGTCTTGGGATTTTAATATTGTACCAAACCATTTTAGGCTTGTAAAATTGTTCCAGACTGGTTTAAATCTTTAAACTTGATCTAACTTCCTTTTAATTAGAGTCAGACTAAATTAGGTTTACAATTAAGGGTCTACAATGACTTAGGTTTATGAGGTAAATGAATGTGGTTAAGATTTATGTTTAGAGATAAGCCACTGTGGCTTGGGTTTATGCTAATTTTATTTAGGTTTAATGTGGTTTCAAGTCTATAACTTAACTTGGATTGAGTTTTAAGGAAATGGTACCTTGAGATTATAGGGATAGTGTTAATGAAATGCATGCATGTATGCATGAATGCATGAATGAAAATAATTTTATGGCATAGGATTATGGTACATGCCACTTAAGGGTAGGGCTTATGGCCTTTAAATATAAAGGATAGTTTAGTCCAAAGGGTCCCATCTCACTAGGACATCTATATGCCTAACTGTTGCGATCTAATTAACACTACTAGAACTATACTCGCAAGTATACGAGGTTGTTGTAGTATTTTGGTGAACACCTCAAGGTCGTCTCACAAGGAAGCTAGATAAGCTAATTGATTATCAAATTGCAAATAACAAATTATCAATAAATTTAAATTGCTAACAACTAATGAAGACAGATCGAGTGGAATTTAAAACAATGAAAGTAAACTGAGCTGATATATTGATTCACTTAATAGAAAGGTCTAGGGTTTGCACTTCTCTACTAACTTATATGTATGAACGGCTATTCCTCTCAACCAATTTAATTTCAAAGATCATATTTCAAGCAACTTAATTAATTGAATCAAGGAAATAAGCTCTCGCATTCAAACCTCTTCAAATAATCTTGTTACAATTAAAATGATCTTTTTCTTAGGTTTATATTTCTAATTCACCTAAGTCCCTAATTGAATTGTTCCAGCATTAGACTTCATTTCTCAATCCTTCATCTAATACCTCAAACACATAATTGGTGGCCAATCAATTATACATTAATATTAATCCATTCAATTAAGGTTAAAAGAAATAATTCAGTTAAGAGCAATAACCATTTCATACAATCATAGTAGATCCATACAAACCCTAGACTAGATCAAATTAGTTCATAATAATGCTATCAAACATATTCATCTCATTAAAATTCAAAGAAATTAATTTAGACATAATAGAATTCATGAATACAATTCCAATGAAACTTAAGAGATAGAGTTTGAGAACAAAACCAAATTACAAACTTTCTTTAGTTTCAGAAGAATCTCTTGTTCAGATCTTGCTAAAAGAATATTGCAGTGGTTAAAACTAATTTAATCTAGACTATTTGCATCAAAGTGTAATCAAAATTCCAAAAGAAAATGAATAATAGCTCAAAAGTTTATGTTTGACGGCTGATAAAATGTGTAACCCTTTCAAAAACACTAATCTTCTTATTTATACAAAACCCTCGCTCAAAATCCGCATCTCCTTTCTTTCCTTAGCCCAATGGAGTGACACAGCCAAGCTTGTGGCCGTGTCATGTGACACGGCCAGTTGAACATCTTTTGGCCGTGTCAGGAACCCTCATTAAAAACAAAAACAAAAAATAACAACAAAAATATGCTATAACTAAAGACAAGAAATTAAGGAACTCTCTCAAAAGATTAGAGCCAATTTGATCTACGGTGAAGGAGGATGTGATGATGATGCAGCCGAAGGATGGAGACTCAGAATCTTAGCAAGGTTGCTATTGATTTGGTCCAACTGTTGCAAGACCGCAGCATGGTTACGATCAACCTTGCTTTCCAGTGCCTCTATCCTATTAAGTATCTCCTGATTATCCGGGACCGGAGCATCTTCATCCAAATCAAGAGAATCTAAGTCGGACTCCTCATGGACTCGTGTTCTCTTTTGCCTGCCCCCCGGTGCTTCTGGCTCAGCTGAAGCCATCACATAGGCCCCTCCCCTATTCACAACCATATGCATCTTCTCAAGTGTGGCCAAATCCAATGAAACATTATCCGAAATTTTTGTCATACGACAGTTACTCGGGTCAAAATCATCAAGAAGGGTTATCGCCAATGTGGTAACCAAACCTCCAATACAAATAGCCCCCTTCTTTTTGTTTGCCACATTATCAAAAACATCGGCTAACCAATAGCCGGTACTAATGGGTATTGCATTACAAGCACAATCTAAGAAAAAGAGCTCACTAAGTTCCACTACACCTGGGCTTTCCTTTCGTGCAAAGAACCCACAGGACATAAAGCGATGCAAATACCATAGAGCGGGATTACTCAATTTAGTTGCCTTGGCTGATTTGGCCACATAAGTTCCCGAGCCCAATGCTTCCCATGCAAATTGCTGTTTAAAATCCTTAGGTATAGATTTTTCACCGTGTTGATGGAAACCAAATATAGCATTCAGCTGCTCAATACTAACTACAAATGATTTCCCAAGCAATTTAAAATTCAACCTAGAGCAAATCTTCTGTTCATCTCTTTCAACCTTAAGAGATGTTAAAAATTCCAAAGTAAGCTCTTGAAATTGCAAAGGTCGAAAGGAGACTAGTTTCTCCCACCCAAGGTTTTGAACATAACTATAAAAATTATCCCTAATATGAAGAGCATTAAGGGATTCATCGCTTACATACCTCGTCGGAAAGAAATCCCTAGCCAAAAGAGTCGCTCTCTTTAAAGATGAAGAAGATGAGATGCAACTGCAGTTGGAGGTTGCTTCCTCTTGTGGTGGGACACCATCTTTGTTCTTGGCATATTGAAAGATCTTGAAAAATTTGAAACTTAAACAGATTAAATTGATTTTTTATGAGAGAAGAAGAAGATTGAACGGATTAATTTCAGTTTTGGTGAAGAAAATTGAGATTTAATGGGATTTTGGAAGCTTTGAAAGAACAACAATGGAGGTTGTTGAGAGAAAAAGTCGAGAGAGAGAAAGGAAACAAAAAGAAAACTAGGGATTTAAATGAATAAAAAGTGCTAAAACCATGTTTTTAAACTTTAAAATTGAAGTGACACGGCCAAGCTTAGGTTAGCTTGGCCGTGTTTGATGAGTTTGGAGGGACACGGCCAGTGACTTGGCCGTGTCCCATGGGTGTGTTTGACACTGTAAACAAAGGGTTGCAAAACAAAGAAAAGGGACATGGGGAGAAGCTTGGCCGTGTCTATGTGACACAGCCAAGGACACGGCCAAGCTTGTTGGCCGTGTCAGGGACTATGTGAATTTAGGTGAATTTGGGTTGGCTTGACATGGCCAATGGCTTGGTTGTGTCAAGTGGCAGTGTCCTTCACTGCCATTTTGGCTCTTTTTTTATTTTTATTATTTTATTTTTGTGTCACCAAATCTTAAAGAAATGCAATCCTCTTCCTTGAGTAACCCTAAAACACATTAAAAAAAAATAAAAACCGATCAAAGCACCCATTCCATTTATTTAAACCAAACATGAAATCAAATTTGCTAAATATAGAATTGTAACTATGAAAAGAAATGCAAACCGATGGGTTGCCTCCCATTTAGCGCTTCTTTAATGTCGTGTAGCTGGACATTACTGCAAGACTTAAGGATCGTAGATCAAAGTGCTATCGATGATCCTTACTTCTTGGAACCCTTCATTATATGGTTTAACTCTCTGTCCATTTACTTTAAAAGTTTCATTTGTTCGAGAGTTAAGCAATTCTATGGCACCAAAAGGATATACCTGAGTTATCTCCAAAGGACCACTCTATCGAGACTTGAATTTTCCTGGAAACAGACAGAGACGAGAATTAAAAAGCAAAACTTTCATACCTGGGCTCAATGTCTTTCGCACTATAATTCTGTCATTAAGTGCTTTAGTGCGATCCTTATAAATCCTCGAACTCTCATATGCCTCATTCCTTAGTTCATCTAATTCTAAAATTTGCAGAAAACGTTCTCTCTTTGCCTTGTCCAAGTCTAAGTTCAGAGTCTTAATTGCCCAATACGCCTTGTGCTCCAACTCAACTGGTAAATGACAAGCCTTACCGAAAACCAATCGGTATGGACTTATTCCCAAAGGAGTCTTGCAAGCAGTTCGATATGCCCACAATGCATCATGCAATCTACTCGCCCAATCCTTCCTTGATAAGTTGACTATTTTCTCCAGAATTTATTTGATTTGCTTATTGGATGTCTGAACTTGTCCTGAAGTCTGTGGATGGTATGGGGTCGCCACCTTGTGTTTCACACCCGATTTGTGCATCAATTTCTCAAAAAGTTTGTTGCAGAAATGACTTCCCCCATCACTGACTATCACTTTTGGCGTGCCAAATCTGCTAAGAATATATTCCTTCACAAATTTAATAGCCACATTAGCATCATTAGTATGGGTGGGGATTGCCTCCACCCATTTTGAAACATAATCAACAGTAACTAAAATATATTCATAACCAAAAGACTTGGGAAAAGGACCCATGAAGTCTATTCCCCACACATCAAACAGTTCAACAACAATATAAGATTGAAGGGGCATTTCATTCCTCCTCCCAATGTTACCCACTCTTTGACAGCGGTCACAATGCTTACAATATTCTTGAGCATCTTTGAATAGAGTAGGCCAGTAAAAACCACTTTGAAGCACCTTTTCTGCAGTCTTTCTCCCTCTAAAATGACCACCACAGTGAAGGTCAGGACAAAATTGAAGAACACTCAGTTGTTCTTCCTCAGATACGCACCTGCAAACTATCTCATCTTTGCATATCCGAAATAGGTAAGGTTCATCCCAAAAATAAAATTTACTCACATGCAAAAACCTTTTCTTTTCCAGAAATGACATGTCAGAATGCAAAATACCACAAGCAAGATAGTTAGCAATATCTGCAAACCAAGGTGCATTCAGTACCACAAACAACTGCTCATCAGGAAAAGCTTCCAGATTTTTATGAATGCTATCAGATGCAAGATTTTCACCAAAGAAAGGTAATCTAGATAAATGATCAGCTACAACATTTTCACTTCCCTTAGTATCTTTGATTTGAAAATCAAATTCCTGCAATAATAACACCCATCTAATTAAACGAGGTTTAGCATGTTGTTTTTTCAAAAGATATTTTAGAGCTGCATGATCTGAATGCACAATATTTTTCGACCTAATTAAATATGCTCTAAACTTATCTAAGGCAAAAACAACAGCTAACATTTCCTTTTCAGTTGTTGTGTAATTCATTTGCGCACTATTTAGGATCAAGCTAGCATAATAGATGACTCTAAAAAATTTCTCAACCCTTTGCCCAAGGATAGCTCCTACTGCATGATTAGAGGCATCACACATAATTTCAAAAGGTAAAGACCAAACATGAGCTACAATTACTGGTGCACTAGTCAATTTTTCCTTAAGGGAATTAAAGGCTTGCATGCATTGTGCAGCAAACTCAAATGGAACATCTTTCCCAAGAAAATGACACAATGGTTGGCTTATTTTAGAAAAATCTTTAATAAACCTCCGGTAAAAATATGCATGCCCTAGAAAACTTCTTACCTTAACAGAGGTAGGTGGGGGTAACTTAGCAATCAACTCTACTTTAACCTTATCCACCTCAATCCCTTTACTCGACACAATATGGCCTAATACAATGCCCTGAGTAACCATGAAATGACTCTTTTCCCAACTCAAAGTGAGGTTACATTCAATGCATCTCTCGAGCACAAGAACAAGTTTATTGAGGCAATTATCAAAAGAATCACCGAAAATAGAAAAGTCATCCATAAATACCTCAATAAAATCATCTATCATGTCTGTGAAGACAGACATCATGCATCTGTGAAAAGTTGCAGGTGCATTGCATAAGCCAAAAAGCATACACCAAAATGCATAAGTCCCAAAATGGCAAGTAAAAGTAGTCTTGGATTGATCCTCTGGTGATATCGGCACCTGATAATAACCTGAAAGTCCATCCAAAAAGTAATAATGTGAGTGTCTAGAAAGTTTATCCAACATCTGATCAATGAAAGGAAGAGGGAAATGGTCTTTCTTTGTGGCATTGTTCAACTTCCTATAATCGATACACATTCTCCACCTAGTAGTAGTCCTAGTAGGAACCAATTCATTCTTTTCATTTTTCACCACAGTGATTCCTGATTTCTTAGGCACTACATGTACTGGGCTCACTCACCACTATTAGCTATTAGATATATCACTTCTTCATCAAGCAATTTAAGCACTTCCTTCTTAACCACTTCACTCATATTTGGGTTAAGGCGCTTTTGGGTCTCCCTCATCTTCTAAGGTGATTCTATGCATGCACATTAAAGGGCTAATACCTTTGATGTCACTCAATCCCCATCCTATTGCTCTTTTCAATCTTTTTAGCTCACTCACCAACCTCATCTCCTCCCTTTCACTAAGTTCGCTAGATATTATCACAAGTAAGGTATTGTGATCTCCTAAAAACACATATTTCAGATTTTTAGGCAACTCTTTCAGCTCTAACTCAATTGAAGGATTCTTCTCTTCCTTTTGGATGGAGGGAAGTTCAAATACTGGGTCCTCCTTAAGTTCCTCTATTTCAGCACTCTCTAATGTCTCAAGGCAACTGACTATTTCTGAGTAAAAAATATCCAAACTACAATCTAAGGTCAGTGCCAGCTCCAATTTATCCAAGGAACCTGTCTGCAAGAAAACATCTGAAATAACTGCGTCAATACAATCAATTAAAGAGCAATCCTCATATAATGCAGTTGTAGGAATGGGATAAGTGTTAAAAATAGAAAATTCAACCGTTTGTTCCAAGATAGTCATTAACAATTTACCATTTTTAACATCTATCAAGGTGTTGGTAGTAGCCATAAAAGGCCTACCCGGTAGAATAGTGTGTGCGGATGGTGTAGGGTTACTTCCTTCCATGTCAAGAACTATAAAATCCACAGGCACTATCAACTCACCAACCTTAACTAACACATATTCTATAACTCCTTTCAGAAATCTAAGAGATATGTCAGCTAATTGCAAAACCATTTTGGTAGGTTTAAGTTCCCCAAGTTCTAATTCGAGATACAATGAATAAGGCATCAAATTAACACTGGCTCCTAAATCACACATGTCATCAGTCCCCTTTCCATTACCCATAGTAATTTGAATTATGAAACTACCAGGATCCTTTAGCTTCGGAGGTAGTTTATGCTGCAAAACAACACTAGCTACCTCTGACACTATCACCTTTTCATTTGGCTCATACCTCTTTTTCTTAGTGTTCAGTTCCTTGAAGAATTTGGCATAGACCGGCATGTTCTTTATTGCTTCAAGTAAAGGTAAGTTAATACTTACCTTAAACAGCATGTTGAAGATGTCCGAAAATTGCTTATCTTGTTTATCATTCTTCAACCTGCTGGGGAATGGTATAGGTGGCCGGTAAGGATTACTTGCCTTGTGTAAATCTGCTGAAGGGGATTTCTCCATTGACTTTTCTCCAGCACCTTTATCCTCTGGTTCTCCTTCCTTTTTGTTCTTTTGATCACCTGCATTCACAGAATTATTTTCTACATTATTATTTATTACCTTGCCACTTCTAAGAACAGTCACTGCTTGTGCCTGCTCAGGTTGACTCGGAAATTTCCCTTTTTGTTGAATCTGCATCTGTTGTGCAAGTTTTCCCACTTGGGTCTCCACTTTCTTAAAAGATGCTTCAAATGAATCAAGTCTTTTGTTATTCATCTCTTGATTCTTAGCACTGACTTGGATAAAGGCCTGTAAACTATCCTCCAAACTCTCTCTTTTAGGCTACCCTTGATTTGAAGATTGACCCTGAAGTTGGTTTTGTCTCTGGAGCAAATAGAAAGGTTGTTGAGAATTATTTGTTGCCCAGGAAAAATTTGGATGATTCCGCCAACCAGGATTGTAAGTATTTGAGTAAGGATCATTCCGGGCCCTTGGTTGATATCCCCCCATAGCATTGACCTGCTCAGCCTCATTTCCATAAGACTCATATGCAGAGGGGCATATATTTGCTCCATGTCCGAAAGTTCCACAAATTCCACACACTTCTTGAGTGGATGAAGAAGTATTGTTCTTCATGTTCAGCATCTGCACTTGCCTTGTCAATTCAGCTATCTGATTGACCATCTCACTGTTGGCTTCCAATTGGTTCACCCCTTTACTTCTTCCTCTTACACTTTTCTGTTGAGAATTTGCTCCTAACATTTCAAAGATTTCATAAGTTTCATCTGCTGTCTTTTCTCTCATAGCTCATCTAGCTGCGTTATCAACAGTATTCTGAAATTGCTGGGTTAGACCTTCGTAGAAATGGGTTAGACCTTCGTAGAAAAATTGATTCAGAAGTTGAAGTGGGTAGTGATGGTGTGGACACTGGATCAATAACATCTTAAACCTGTCCCAAGCCTCATGAAATGGCTCTCCTTCAAATTGAGAGAATGTAGCTATTTTCCCTCTCAATTCAGCTGTCTTCTGATGTGAGTAAAATTTGCCCATAAACTTGTTATAGACTTGCTCCCAAGTTGTCAAAGAATTTTCAGGCAACATCATAAGCCAGTTTTTTGCCCTATCCTTCAATGTGTACGGAAAACACCTCATCCTCAACTGGTCTTCTGTTAGTCCTCCCAATGGAAATGTGTTGAGGGTGGAGTAGAAATCTCGGATAAAATTCAAAGGATCTTCATTTAGGACTCCATAGAATGATGGTAGCATGTTGTAATGGATATTCTTCAACTCATAATTTTTTGCTGCATCTGTCAATCTTATACAAGATGTGGAAGTTCCAATGACAGGTCTGGCAAAATCCCTCATAGTTCTTTGCCTTTCGTCTCCCATATTGGTAGATTGTGCAGTATCTGACTCGAAATCAGAAGTGTCCTCCTCTGTATCAAATCCGGTATATAGTTCAAACTCTTCTTTGCTCCTTTTCACTCTCTAAATTTCTAGAATAACTAGGTATAGCTCTCCTCCGAGTGATCTCCTGCCTTGCATAAACAAAATTTCTGGAAAAAAGGAATTATTAAAAGCAAAAGACAAATAAAATCAAATGTAAACAATGAAAAATAATTTAAAATATTTATGCCTAATAAACAATTACGCCAATTAGCTTTCCTGGCAACGACGCCAAAAACTTGTTGCGATCTAATTAACACTACTAGAACTACACTCGCAAGTATACGAGGTTGTTGTAGTATTTTGGTGAACACCTCAAGGTCATCTCACAAGGAAGCTAGATAAGCTAATTGATTATCAAATTGCAAATAACAAATTATCAATAAATTTAAATTGCTAACAACTAATGAAGACAGATCGAGTGGAATTTAAAACAATGAAAGTAAACTGAGCCGATATATTGATTCACTTAATAGAAAGGTCTAGGGTTTGCACTTCTCTACTAACTTATATGTATGAACGGCTATTCCTCTCAACCAATTTAATTTCAAAGATCATATTTCAAGCAACTTAATTAATTGAATCAAGGAAATAAGCTCTCGCATTCAAACCTCTTCAAATAATCTTGTTACAATTAAAATGATCTTTTTCTTAGGTTTATATTTCTAATTCACCTAAGTCCCTAGTTGAATTGTTCCAGCATTAGACTTCATTTCTCAATCCTTCATCTAATACCTCAAACACATAATTGGTGGCCAATCAATTATATATTAACATTAATCCATTCAATTAAGGTTAAAAGAAATAATTCAGTTAAGAGCAATAACCATTTCATACAATCATAGTAGATCCATACAAACCCTATACTAGATCAAATTAGTTCATAATAATGCTATCAAACAGATTCATCTCATTAAAATTCAAAGAAATTAATTTAGACATAATAGAATTCATGAATACAATTCTAATGAAACTTAAGAGATAGAGTTTGAGAACAAAACCAAATTACAAACTTTCTTTAGTTTCTGAAGAATCTATTGTTCAGATCTTGCTAGAAGAATATTGCAGTGGTTAAAACTAATTTAATATAGACTATTTGCATCAAAGTGTAATCAAAATTCCAAAAGAAAATGAATAATAGCTCAAAAGTTTATGTTTGACGGCTGATAAAATGTGTAACCCTTTCAAAAACCCTAATCTTCTTATTTATACAAAACCCTCGCTCAAAATCCGTGTCTCCTTTCTTTCCTTAGCCCAATGGAGTGACACGGCCAAGCTTATAGCCGTGTCATGTGACACGGCCAGTGGCTTTGTCGTGTCACCTGGATGTGTCAGCTTCTGTGTAATCTTTCTTCTTTGCTTCTATGGAATTGAGTGTGACAAGGCCAAGCTCTTGGCCGTGTCATGTGACACGGTCAGTGGCTTGGCCGTGTCACCTGGGTGTGTCACCTACTGGTTCTCTTCGTTCTTTGCTCTTCTTTCTTTGGTCTTCTTCCTTGGCTAAATATGGGACACGGCCAAGCTTGTGGCCATGTCATGTGACATGGCCACTGGCTTGGCCGTGTCACCTGCTAGTGTCAACTTCTGCCAGATTTTCTTTCCTTTCTTGGTTCCCTTGGTTTTGCCCTTGAGGTGAGACACGGTCAGTGGCTTGGCCGTGTCTTGCTGCTTCATGCTATTCTTTCTTTCAAGGAAATATTTTGTATATTAACCTAAAACAAACACTTGAAACAAACTTTAAACAAGAATCAAATGAAACATTAACCAAAAACACATAAACACCACACTAAAAACTAGGACAAAAATGACATAAACACTAGAATAAATTAAAACTGCCAAAATTGATGAAATCACTAAATAAACATATTAAAACTACCAAAATACCTGAAGAAAACAATAATTATCATAATAAATAAGATACAATTATATGACAAAAACTAATAAAACACTAACCACATGACAAATAATGAATCTGGCATGAGTCCAATAATACGTGCATATCCATTATACCTCAAAAAGATTGAGGATTCATTGTGGGTTGGATATTTTTGTTACCCCCAACATACGAAATGAAGGTTGTCAAGTGGATGCTACTTGTTGCCTAGGGTTTCCTAAAACTAAAGTGTAAGGAACCCTTATCTATGAATTAAAGGAAAAATCAACCAAAGAGAAATAGTTTTGAAAAGAGCCCATTAAACTTTTGTTTTAAAAATTTTAAAAGCCCTAGTGGAATCTCTAGCTTTGAGACCTCACCCGAGCACTAATCCTGCCGACTCAAAAATTGGGAGCCGAAATGCTCATTTGGGCTTAGTCTCATACAATACCGCCGCATACGATCTCCAATTAGTCGATAAACGCATGATTAAAGGCAATGGTATTTTCTATTTTGAGAAACTTGTTTACTCTCTTCTTGTTATGAAAAATAGGAAGTGACTTTTATTATGAAAAACAGAAATTAGAGAGTTATTATCTTAATTTATTTTGTTTGGAAAAAGTTAAGGAAAACACTTTTAATTGACTCCGTTAAATTTGAATAATTTTACCCAAAAAAACACTAGTTTGAAGCCAGTCACGATAGATCATGGCCTAAGTTTTCAAACCAATTTCAATTAAAATAATTTTCTCTTTGATTGATTTTAACTTTCATGGTTAAAAAATATGATTTTTATGGTTCATGCCGAAATTAATCATGGTTCATGCCGAAATTAATCGTGGATGACATAATAATATATGAACATATAATAACATGACATCTACAAAATGTATTACAAAAGATAATAATTACATCTCCACCAAAATAATAATTTAAGGGGAGTTTCAACTATATCCCTTATGGGTTTTAGGCCGAGCACAAATCCCCATTTAACTAATTGATTTAAAAGATAAATAATTACAATAATGGCAACAATTGCAAAACTCATCAAAAAATCTCAAGAAAAGGAGGAATATTGAAATAATAATAAAAAATTTAAATGAAAGAACTGATTAGGAATGTTTAGGAGAGAGTTTGTCACTCGAAGTAATATTCTAAATGTGTACTTATCCCATTTGAATAGAAATTAGAGCCATAAGCAGTTCATACCTTTGGTTGCAAGGTCTTTAATTAACCAATTTTAGTTAATTTAGATTAGAAAATTGACAAGAGAAATGTGAGAAAATTTATACCTTAGATAGTTGTTTCCTCTGGATGCATAGTTGAAGTGATTTACCACTACATAGCTCCACTTGGAGAGTCCCAAAAAACAAATATAGAATGACTTTGAGTAAAAATAATTATGAAAGAATTGGTATTTAATTTGATTAATTGAGTAATGGTGAATTCTGTTGTATTTTGGTGTAAAAATTAATTTTGGCAAAGTTTCGGTATGCAAAATCCCCCTCCCCTTGTGAAAAAAGCCTTGACTAATCTTTTTGACACTCTTAGGCTTGGTGTGTGCACTAGTGTTCTTCTTGATCTCAATACTAGAAGTTTGAGGTGTAGAATCCTTAATGAATGTGGGAGCATTGGATGTAGAAGTAGTAGAACCATTGAACCTTAAACCAAATTTGGAGGAAAGTGGCCTTTGAGTACTAATTAAAGTATCTAAGGCCTCCTTTCTTTTATGAAATTTTAAAATAGAATTTTTCAATTCACTTATTTCTTCTTTCAAAACTTGATTTTCCTTTGAAATTTTTTCTAAACTAGAGGAATTTTTTTAGAATTCATCCCATGAGTTTTTTAATTGTTCATTGGAGGTTTTTAGTTCTAAAGTAGAATTTTTATAGTGTAACAAAGTTTTTTTCTAGCTTAGAATATTTTTCTTTGTAAAATTTCATTTTGGAAAAATATTTTTGAACTCTTTAGCTCATTTGTTCAACTAAGTCATAATCATCCAAGCCATCATCAACAACATCATCACAAGTTATATTAAATTTCAAGGATGAATTACCTACCTCATTTGAGTCATTATCATCTTCTATGTCCATTAGACAAAGATTTACAATTATTTATTCTTCATCTTCTTCTTCACTTGAGGAATCATTTTCTTAAGTAGCCTTCAAAACTTTCTTCTGTCCTTTGTCCCATCTCTTCTTATTTTTGAGTTTGGGACATTTGGTTTTAATGTGCCCCAATTTGCCATATTCATAGCACTTAACTATATTATTCTTATCCTTGTCTTTGAAGAAGGATTTGGAGAATGTTCCTTTATTTGTTTGCATCCTCCTCTTTCTTTTTCATTCACTTACTTTTTTTGACATCATGGCCATTTCCTCATCTTCATCACTATTATCTTCACTTTAGCTCTCAACTTTTTTATTACTTTGAGAGCTATTACTTTCCTTTTGTCTTTCTCGCTTTTGGCATCTTCTTTATACATATGCATCTCAATATTGAGAAGCTTCCCAACTAGCTCATCAATTCTTAGCTTGCTAAGATCATGAGCTTCTTCAATGGATGAAACCTTTGACTCAAAGTTATTCTTTGGATGTGCTCTTAGTGCTTTCAAGATTTTGCTATTTACATCCTATTGAGTGTACACCTTGTCATATTTCTTCAAGTCATTGACAATTGCTAGCAACCGATTTGTTATTTCAATTACATTTTCATTTGGCTTCATCTTGAAGAGTTCATACTCATGTACAAGCATTTGAATTTTGGTGAACCTTACTTGGGAAGTGCCCTCATGATAGTTTTCAAAAGTTTTCCAAATGTCATATGGAATTGTAATGTGTTGAACTCTTCCAACTTCCTCTCTTGACTTGGAATCCTTCAATTTTTTGTATTGGAGGTTTCCATTCATTAAGCACACACTTCCATTGCTCAATCCCTTTACTATCTAGAAACATATACAAATAGTATTTCCAACAAGAGTAATCAATTCCATCAAATAGGGTCTAAGATAAGAATTTAGGTTTCCATGAGAAAAAGCATTGGTGGTGGAGGTGGAAATAGAAGTGGTTTGGGGAGGAATGACTGCCATTGAGGATCTAAATTTCATAATTAAACATTACAAAATTTTGAGAATCTGATGCCAATTGTTGTCCCTTGATAGCAACCAAGAGGAGGGGTGAATTGTTTTTTATTTACAATGAGGAAAAATAAAAAAAATAAACAAATAATGAAGAATGAGTAGAGAATAAAAGAAAAGATTGAACACAGGTGATTTATAGTGGTTCAGATTCCTTAATCATAAATTCACTTTCTCAACAACTTGTTAAGGTTCCACCAGCTTTGAGTTTTTGCAAGCTTAACTCTAACTTGGTATTTTCATAGTATCACACCGAACTTCTACAATGTTTTGAGTATTCCTCACAATCCAACAAGAGTTTTACCAAGGCTCACTCTAAAACCTAGGATTTTAAAGCTCACACTAAACTTCTACGATGGTGTTTAATGCTCACACCAAATACTTAAGAATAATAAATAGAAATTTTGATACAAAGAAATGAAAATTATTTATCTTGGCTATAGAATACTTAAACTTATCAAATAATATCAAACAATGAAGTTTGATGAGGCATTTATAGCCTTTAAGCCTTCAAAGAGTTGTTCGAAAATTAAATTAGTGGGTGCCAATATGTTTGGTTAATGTCTTCCACTTTAATAATTATTCATAGCAATTTCATAGTCGAGCTGCCCTTAGTTCGGGACTAGGGCTTGTATGGTTGGATTTATCTTGGTTTGATCGGAAACTCTAATTTTTGCGGGACAATTCTTTAACTGCTAGTACACGTTGCATCCAATAATTGATCTGACAAATAACGACTTAATATTTGAATCTTGTTACACAGGTCAAGTCAGAATATCATCTGGTCCAGTTGGACTGTGAGTGGCATGCTAAAAATTTGCCCGAGACACTAAGCATGATCTTTACTGGAAGTTTTGGACATTTTCTTCAAGGCTTGGTCCGGTAGTACCATTTGGTGGTTCGGTCAGACTTTTGCATTCCATTGAAAATTTGGTAGTACTTTTGGTCATGATCTTTACTGGATGAAATTTGAGAAAACCACAATAAAAGTACGGTCTGATTTATTGATGGTCCGAGTGAAGACTCCTAGTCCACCGAGATTTTGAGAGTACTTTTGGCCGTGATCTTTTCTGTATAAATTGTTTTGAGAGTTTAGCCTTTGGTCCAATCAAGATATGTCCAATTTCTCCAAAAATTAAGTTTCTGCAGCATACAACTTAGTAAACATTAGTGCTATCAGTTTGATTGTCTAAGATCAAAATAAAGTTTATTAAGCCAAGAATTTGGCTAACAAACCATTTAGAGGTAAAACAGTGGTTCTTGGAGGTGATTTTCAGACAAATTTTGCATGTCATTGCAAAAGGTACTAAACAGGATCTTGTCCATGCTACTCTAAATTCTTTGTATTCATGGCCCCACTTTCAAGTTTTAAAATCGACAAAGAATATGAGGTTGCAAAGAAATCAGTTGGCCGTACATTTATATTAGTTGAGAAATTTTTATGATTGGGTTTTGGCAATTGGTAATGGAAGGATTAGAAATTCAATTGATGGCATTGAAAAAGTTCAAATCCCTAATGATCTTCTCATAAATCATTGTGATGATCCCACATTTGTAATTGTCGAAAATACATATCCTAATTTCTTTATTCATTCTAGTGATGTATATTATCTTCAGCATAGAGTAATTTTTGCTCTTACTCCTGGCATGATGGAATCAATCAATATAAGATTTTACCTAATCATAGTACTGAGAAATTATATTTGAGTTTTGACAATTGATATGTCTGATAATGCCTTTAGGTCTTTAGAATATGTACATACACCAAAAATCTTAAACAGTATTAAATGTTCTAGAGTTCCAAATCTGTAACACCCCCATATCCAATGCACACATACTACAACCACCACAATGTAGCATAAGTGCACCAAACATAAGGATGCTACGGTTTTCTTAACATTCAAAACACTTTAAAACTTGATACAATAGCCTTATCATTATACATTATAGAAAAGTAGATCATTTACTTATAAAACAAAACATATTAGTTATATATATATATACATTTAAATATTACACAGCGGAAGTTATAAAATATGTACATATTTACATATTAAACATTTCTTTACAAAATATAAAGAAGTATACATGATTGGCAAGTCTGCTCTGATCTTTAAGCTCCCAAAATGGATTCTTCAAGGTCTACTCTCACTTGGTCTTGATGAACTCTCGGGTTCAACTCTATCAACTCTATTATCTGCGCGATTAAACACTATCGCGCTAAGCCAATGGCTTAGTAAGATAATCATGCTAATGATATGACCCGGCGGCCCGGCCGCCGTAGCGCCGGCGGCTCGGCCGCTGTGGCTGGCGGTCCAGCCGCCGTCTCTGGCGGCCCGGCCGCCGTCCAGCCCGATTTTGCCTATAAATAGGCTTCGGATTTTCAGAAAAAAAGAACTTTTGGACTTCCTACGCCCAGATGCTGATGAAATTTTTATGCTTAAGAACTTCTAATATTGTATTGTAGAAAGCAAGAATCATACTCAAAAGTGCAAGGAAACAAGATCTGGAACTTAGAAGTGGAAAAATTCTAATCAAGGTAATATCATAATTCATCTTTGGTCAATTCGAGCATATCATAAGCATTCTAATCTTCTTCTTAATTTCTTCTCGGTCAAAGACCTAATCTTTTTAGGTCTGAGGGCCTAATGGACTAATCAATCACCCTTTCGGCATTAAGCCGTAAATAAAATCAACTCTTTTTTTTTTTTGCACGGAGCCTAAATTGCATCTCTTTGGTACTAAGTACCTAAACGGCACCATTAAAATGAACTTTTGGCATGAAGCCTAAATTGAACTCTTTTGGTACTAAGTACTCGAAATTATACAATTTTTGCACTAAGTGCTAAATCTCACAAATTTGGCAAAAAGCCCGACAAATGCACGAAGCATACACACACACATGCATGAAGCATAAATTTCATCGCCTTTAAATAGGCTTTTCCGAACTACATGGGCTTTGATCTTCCATTCAAACGGGAGTATGTAGGCATATTTGGGATTCACCCCAAGTAGCAAGTCCGCTATTTATTAACAATCTGTTTGTTTTTCTTTTCTTCGTCCCTTTTGTGTTTATTTCTTTTTTTTATTATTAGAAAGTTAGTCGAATACATGACATAGTCCCCGAATCCTCCTTGGGTTCGCAGACTAGAAACCTTTACATTGGACAAGTTATTGGAGTCAAACAAGGGTTTTCTTAGTTTTTCCCTTCGAACAAAATAAACTGAGTGACGACTCCCGACAACATGTGAACTTTCGCCCGGATCCTTTTCGGATGGAAAACCGAGGTTCACAATCTGGCGACTCCACTGGGGAACATAAAAATGATTTATGTGATCCTAGTGGACTACTATTGTTTATTTGACTAACTGGCCCTTCTTTAGGGTATTTTTATTTATTTTGGCAGGGTACCTTAGCAATGGCTATTTTTTTCTTTAAAGACATTGGTACTGAAAATTGAAAAAAAAATATCTTCCTGGAGACCAAAAAAAATAATAATAATAAATAAAATAATGGCTATATATTACACAAAAAAATAATATAATAAAAAATGATAATAATAATAATGATTTATGGAATTATAGTAGACGGTTATTATTATTCGTTTAACTAATTTGCCCTTCTTTAGGGTATTTTTATTCATTTTGCAGGGTACCCTAGCATTATATATCCTTTCTTTAAGGATGTTGGATTGAAAGTTGACAAAAGGAATCTTTTTCCTTCAATGGTCCCTTATTTGATAAATTGTGCATTTGTTTTGTCATTCAGAGAATCTTTTTCTCTTGCATATATGGGGGAATCCTTTTCCTCCATTGCATAAAAAATTATTTTCAAATGAATTTCTTCTCTTTCTGTTCAAAGTTCTGAGTCTGGAT
The DNA here is from genome assembly GCA_947685225.1 of Garcia nutans. Lineage (NCBI taxonomy): Eukaryota > Viridiplantae > Streptophyta > Magnoliopsida > Malpighiales > Euphorbiaceae > Garcia > Garcia nutans. The sequence continues at coordinate 22,929,324 of CANTUV010000005.1, forward strand.
AGCAAGTAGCGCTGACCGGCAAGTCTCCTTGATTATGCCGGCGGACAGCCAAAGCGTCCTCCCTGTTGTCGCAAACCATTCCAATCCTTTTGGAGTGGCCCATGAGTAATCATACTGTTGGACCCACGCGAAACTCCTTGTTTCACATGTGGTTAGGTATATCTTACTCAAGACTCAAGGGTCCCTATGATAAGCCGATTCTCTATTTTTACATAACAATAGAACCTTCCCTTAGGTTGTATGTACCCAATGATAGTGCCGCATTCCATTAAAATGAATTGTGATGTGATAAGGTGCATTCATGCAACATAACAACATTGTTTTGGGGAAAAATTTTGATGTACATAAGTGGACCAAGAGTTTTCCTACCCTACACACCACCCTGATTTTTTTACCCTTGACCTTTTCAGGTACCCTCTGTCCGTGTGCCTTCACCTACACCAGACACATCAACACCAACTGTGCTATCCCCTACAAGTTCTACTACCCCAACTTCACCAACTACTCCAATTACTGAAATGGCCACAATTGAACAGATTAAGGCTTTGCTGGATGGTCAGGTTAAGGAAATTGAAGCTAGAATGCAAGAAAAAATTGATGAAGCTTTAGCCGCCCAAAGGGTAGCCATTCTGGCTGAATTAGAAGGAGCACCAAAGACAGTCCCTATTCCCGGAAATTTGGGGAAGGAACCCATTGTGGGGCAAACTAGTACCCCCGTGACTGCTCAGATTAATACCCCTATCATCAATTTGGAGGATCCACCCTCCAAGAATGAAACAGATCAACTGAAAAGAAAACTTGAATTGCTTGAGAGGTCAATCACTGCCATGAAAACTCACAAAGAGGTGGTAGACATGGATTCCTTATCCTTGTTTCCCCAAGCCAGATTACCTCCAAAGTTCAAGATGCCTGGGATGGATAGATTTGATGGGACTACTTGCCCTAAAACTCACCTAAAAATGTATGTGGGAGCCTTAAGTCCTTGGGGTTTAAATGATGAGCTCTTTGCTCAACTCTTCCAACAATCCCTGACTGGGGCTGCTCTTAAATGGTTTGTGAGTCTAGACCGTTCCAAGATTAAAACATGGGAAGACATCTGCAATGCATTTAACTCTCAATACCACTACAATATTGAGGTGGATGTCACTAGAAGAGAACTTGAGACTACCAAACAAAACAACAATGAACCCTTCTCCTCGTTCCTTACGAGGTGGAGGGCAAAGGCCGCCCAAATGATCAATCGCCCTTTAGAACAAGAGCAGATTGATATCATAATCAGAAATTTAAGACCTACATATCAGGCTCAACTGCAAACCCAATATCTACCTACTTTCAAATCGCTCATTGCGACTGCAACCAAGGTAAAAGATTTGATACAGTTGGGTAAAATAGTGGATGAGGGGGTTGCCTTGAAATATAAGAAACAAAGCCAAACTCCTTCCTCAAGCAAGGTCAATCAAGTGGCCAATATTGCCCCTGCGAATCCTTTACGTGTGGGCAATCTTGGGCCGAGAAATCAGCCAAGAAGGCAATATACTGACCTTGGGGTACCCCTTCATTTGGTGTTTAAGAAGGCTGTGGAAGGGAAATATTTGAAGCCTTTGGACCCAAGACCTCCTCCAAACCCATTACCTTCCAGTTATAAAGTCAATGAATACTGTGAATACCATCAAGGGAATGGGCATAAAACAGATGCTTGCTGGACACTCAAAAACCGCATCCAGAATCTGGCGGATAGTGGTGACATCATTCCTCTCAGGAGGCAACCAAACATCAACACTAACCCTTTGCCCAATCATTCCATCCACGCCATTACTGTGGAAGAAGAGCTGTTTGATCCTTTCAAACTTCTCTTGGAAATGAATGAAGTGTGTGTGTTAGATTTGAACGACCTTGCTGAAGAGGTCAGTGCTCTGACAAGAAGTGGAAGACAATATCAGCCACTTGACTTGGGAAAAACCCCTACAACCTCAAATCCCCCCATAAGAAAACACCAGAGCCAAAAGAAGACCCTGTCCTCACTCACCTTAAACAAACTCAAGCTAAGGTGTCAATTTGGGAGCTCCTTGCTTCCTCATTCCCACACCGCCAGGCTCTCAGCGAAGCTTTGAGTCAACTTGATACACCAGTGGACACAAGCCCAGAAGCTTTGGTGGCCACTTTGACCCAAGCAACCAAGGCATTGAGTATCAGGTTTTCTGATGTGAATTTACCAAAAGACGGTAGGAAACACAATGATGCTCTATACATCACCATACAGACTGGGGGAAAGACTGTGCCCATGGTTCTCATTGATAATGGGTCAGCCTTAAATGTATGTCCCTTGAAAGTAGCAAGCTGTCTGGGGTTGGAGGCTACAGATCTTACACCTTCTGATCAGATTGTGAGAGCATATGATAACACTCGAAGAGAAATTTTGGGTGTTGCCACTCTAGAAATTACTGTTGGGCCGGTGAAAATGGGAGTACCATTCCAGGTCATTGATGTACCCGCGAGCTTTAATCTCCTCCTTGGAAGGCCGTGGATTCATCAGATTAATGCTGTACCTTCTTCATTACACCAAAAACTTAAATTCCCTTTTGAAGGAAAAATCATCACTATCAAAGGGGACACCTGCGAAATCAACAGGAAAACCATGGATCAGTCTCTCCTTGAGGTTGTTCCTGGTGAAACCGCCATGACCTTGACTGGGTTTCATTACGACACAGTTCAGTGCATTGAAGGTGAAAAACCCAAAGGGCCATTTGTCTCATATGACTTTGGGGAGGTCCAAATCAACTGCCTAGTGGGAATGATGCTGAGGGTAGGTCTATTGCCCGGAATGGAAATGATGAAGTCTGGGAGAAAGACACCTGTAGTACGGCCATGGGAAGAACCAGAGAATCGGGGAACTTTTGGCTTGGGGTACAAACCCACAGATAAAGAGATTGAAGAGCTTGAGCGTGGAAGGAAGAAAAAGGGAAATTGGGGGGCAAGAAGCCTCAAAATGCGCCCTTACTTTAGAACTCTGAATGGTCACTTTTGCAAACCTGGAAAGGCAGTTCATCACCGTGGTTTTCAGGAACCATTCTATTCTCCTATGACCGGAAAGAAGCTACCGGGTTTTGAAATGTTTGCTGATGTTGTGGCCATAAAAGAAGATGAGCCAGAACCTGAAACTGACCCCCAAATGGAAGATTTCATGCGGCCTAGTCTCTTTGATGAGGTTGCTATGATAACCAATTTTGAAGACAATAGGGACTTCACAAAGCTGATCAAGACAACGGATGGACCGCTGAGAAACTGGTACGCCGAGGAGGGACAAGCTGCTGAGGTTAAACCTAGTCCTGTGTCATACCCTGAACTTGAGTCTTGTACCGAGTCTTGTACTAATTCTGAGCCAAAAACCAAGTCAGAGTCTAATTTTGAGTCTTCTGTAGTTTCAGATTTAGGGAACCCTAATGTCAAATCTAATGTAATCTTGGAGAATGACTCCACCATTATCAATGAAACTGTTCCGATTCTTGGTTACCCTGTGTCTTTTGCTTTCCAAGTATTGTCTAGCAAAAATGAAATAAATGAAATAAATGAAAAGATAATAATTGGCAAAGAAAATGAACATACATACATTGCATATGATTGTGTGAATAAAGAACAGGTTGTCGATTGCATCAGGAAGTATGTCGACTGCTTCATGTGGAAGGCAAGTGATGTCACGGGAATAGACCCAGCCATAGCAGTTCACAAGATTCCACTATACCCCGATGCGAAGCCGGTTAAGCAGAAATTGAGAAGGATGAAGCCAGAATGGTCTTTGAAAATTAAAGAGGAAGTTGCCAAGCAACTGGACAATAAGTTCATAGAACCAATTGCCTACCCTTCCTGGTTAGCAAACATTGTACCGGTCCCGAAGAAAGACGGAAAGGTCAGGATGTGTGTTGACTACAGAGATTTGAATAAGGCTTGTCCCAAGGACGATTTCCCGCTACCTCACATCGATTTGCTGATAGACAGGATGGCTGGGCATGTGATGGTTTCCATGACTGACCTCGCGGTTGGGTATAATCAGATCCTGGTGCACCCACCAGACAAAGAAAAGACAGCTTTCATCACAGAATGGGGCACTTTCTGCTACAGGGTTTTGCCTTTTGGGTTGATAAATGCAGGGGCTACCTATCAAAGGATGGCGACAACAGTCTTTCATGACATGATACACAAAGAAGTAGAGGTGTATGTCGATGATATGATTGTCAAGTCAAAATCTCCAGAAGAACACGTTGAAGCACTTGAGAAGTTCTTCCTTAGACTTCGCAAGTACAATTTGAAGCTTAATCCTGCAAAGTGCCTCTTTGGTGCAACATCAGGCTTATTTTTGGGATATCTGGTCAGCAAAAAAGGAATAGAAGTTGATCCAGCAAAGTCAAAGGCTATTCTGAAAATGCCTCCACCAAGAACAGAGAAAGAGGTTCGAGGCTTGCTAGGTAGATTACAGTATATCAGCCGATTCATATCACAGTTGGCTGAGACTTGTGGTCCAATCTTTAAGCTACTGAGAAAAGGTGCTTCACAAGAATGGAATGAAGACTGTCAGAAGGCTTTCGACAAGATCAAAGAATACTTGTTAAGTCCGCCAATTCTACAACCTCCCAGAATGGAAAAACCTCTGCTCTTGTATTTGTCTGTAACAGATGAAGCCATGGGTGCAATGCTAGCTCAAGAGGCTGAAAATACAAAGGTGGAAAATGCAATTTACTACCTCAGCAAAAGGATGCTGGATTATGAGTTAAAGTATAATAAGATTGAGAAGTTGTGTTTAGCCTTGTATTGGGCTTGTACGAAGTTACAACACTACTTGTCTTCTTACACTACTTATGTCATCGCATAACAGAGTCCCTTGAAATTCCTTATGGAGAGGCCTGTTTTGGACAGCAAAATGGCTAAGTGGGTGTCAACATTGGCAGCCTTTGACTTGAAATTTGTTCAAAGGAAAGCTGTGAAAGGCGGGGCGATAGCTAACCAATTAGCAGAATTACCTATAAAAGACGAGATGCGAGAAATGGGTTTCCCTGACGAAGACCTCTTGAACGTGGAAAGCAGTGTTTGGGAGATGTATTTTGATGGAGCGTCCAATTATCATGGAAACGGAATTGGAATTGTGTTCAAAACTCCTTATGGAGAATACATTCCATTCGCAGTTAAACTTGACTTTAGCTGCACAAACAACGAAGCAGAATATGAAGCTTGCATTAATGGGCTTGAAGCCACCCTAGAATTGGGGATTAAGGACCTAAAGGTCTATGGTGATTCTATTTTAATAGTATCACAAGCTTTAATGAAATGGAAGATAAGAGAAGAGCGTTTGGTTCCTTACCTACAACGCCTTGATCATTTGGCACAACAGTTCAATGATATGTCCTTCGAATATCTCCCAAGAGCGAAGAATCAGTTTGCTGATGCCTTGGCTACTTTAGCCTCCATGATCAATATCAGGGAGGGGAAAGTCATTCGTCCATTGAAAGTTCAGCTTCAAAAGCAACCCGCCCATGTAATGCACTTGGCCGATGGTAAACCATGGTTTTGGGATATCAAGACCTATCTCAAGGATGGAAGTTATCCAGAGGGATCATCAAAGGTTGATCAGAGGGCAATAAGGCAGCTTGCCACAGGTTACATTCTTAAAGGAGATATCCTCTACAAAAGAAGTTGGAATGGAATGCACCTAAGGTATGTAAATGAAGCAGAGGCTAAGCAGATAATGGAAATGGTACATGGTGGCGAATCAGGACCACACATGTATGGGATCGCCTTGGCTCGAAAAATTGCCAATCTAGGATATTATTGGTCCACCATGAATGCAGACTGCGTGGCATTTGTGCAAGGATGTCATCAATGCCAAATATTTGCTAAGCTACAGAAGCAACCTCCTGTTGCCCTGAATCCAATCACTTCTCCATGGCCCTTCGCTACTTGGGGAATTGATATAATTGGCAAAATACATCCAAAAGCATCAAATGGACATCAGTTTATTTTGGTAGCAGTGGATTACTTCACAAAGTGGGTTGAAGCAGCTTCCTATGCAGAATTAGACGCCAAAAAAGGAGCACAGTTTGTCCGAACCAACATCCTTTGTCGGTACGGAACGCCGTTTGAAATTATCACTGATAATGGAACTCATTTCCAAGCAGAGTTTGCCAAACTCTTGGAGGATAAGGAAATCCAGCATCATAAGTCCTCTCCTTATAGACCTCAAACAAATGGAGCTGTAGAAGCAGCGAACAAGTCTATAAAGGTGATCATACAAAAAATGATCAAGGAGCATAGGCGTTGGCATGAGAAGTTGCCATTGGCCTTGTGGGGATACAGAACATCGATTAGAACTCCTACTGGGGCAACCCCGTATTCACTGGTATACGGAATGGAAGCAGTACTCCCCATTGAACTGGAAGTTCAATCGGCGAGGATAATCCAAGAAAGTCAGATAAATGAAGCTGAATGGATCAGCAATTATCATCATCAGTTGTTGAGTTTGGATGAAAAAAGACTTCAAGCTCTACATCGGATTCAAGGGTATCAGAGGCAAATGGCCAGACATTTCAACAAAAAGGTCAAAGATCGAAAGTTGGAAGAAGGTTGTTTGGTCCTGAAAGAGATCAGAATGCCTGTTACAGATCCTCGTGGGAAGTTTCGTCCTCATTGGGCAGGACCCTACATTTTGAAGAAAATACTTTCCGGCGGAGCCGTCATCTTGTCTGATTTGGATGGTCTGGAGTTCACAAACCCATGCAATCTGGATCAACTAAAGAAATATTATGTATGATCATGCATCCCATAAGGAACTACATTAGACCTGATTCTCGCAAACTAATTCGAGATATGTAGGCAGCTCTCCTTGAGCACGGTCTAAATTTTAATAGAAATCATTCATTCATCTTTCTTTTGCCAAAAGAAAAAAAAACAAAACAAAAACAAAAGATCCCGCTAAGCCGAAAACCCACAAAGGGCGGCTTAGGCAATAGTGGGGCCCGCTAAGTCGAAAACCCGCAAAGGGCTGCTTAGACAAGAATGGGTAAGAGCTCGCTAAGTTGAAAATCCGAAAGGACGACTTAGGCAAAAATTAGAGCAAATAAATAAAGTAGATAATGCTTGGAAAGCAAACAAAAAGGTCATTCATTAAGAATCGTTCATTACAAAAAGAGAATCGCCTGTTACAAAAAGAGTCATTCAGCCTACAAAATACAAAAAGGTCAAGTCACATTCCCCAAAAAACCAAAAAGGTAAAAAACAACCCAAAAACAGAAAAGGCAACGGAGTCACCCTGGGATCCAAATCCTACACCCCCTCTCCCTCCAACTCCTGCAGCAATGCGCACCTCCTCGGTTTCTCAACGGGCCAAACCTCAGCTATAAACCAGGTCCTGTACTCTGGAGTGGGCTGAATGAGGGAAGGCTCTGCACCAGGCCTGATCATCCGATGGTCTCTGACCCAAGTCTGTAGAACAGCCCGAGTAACCCCGGGGGTAATAGGAGAAGCAATGGTAAGCCCGACAGGAAGGGGAACTCTCTGATCAATACCCATCTGCCTAAGGACGCGGGAAGCACTGTACCAAGTACTGTGAGTGAACCCAAGCAGGTAGACATGGTTGTGCATGGCATTTGCCTCCATGAATTGAGGAATCCTATACCAAGGGACGAACCATAATAATTCTTCCGATCCAAGCTCAAACAGCCAAACAGTCCATTCGGCCATAGAGGGAAAAGAAATCTGAATTTTCCTGGTGCGGTACTGCGAAGGGTTGTAGGTCAAACTCTGAGGGGCTGCAACCACTCGAAGATGATCTCTCAGCCAAACCTGAAAAAAATAGATCCTTTCTATTTTACAAAGGAAAAGAGAGATGATGGAATAAGCAAAAAAGAAACAAAAGGCATAAATTACCTGAAGGATGACCGGGGTGACGGTCCAACGTTCAAATCCAAGTGCACATCTGTCGAGACTCTGAATAGTCTCAGCCAGGATCATGCCCCCGATACAGTTGAGCTCCTCCATTTGCCTAACCATTGGGCAAAGTCTCAAATCTCCAAAGCCGGGGTCACGGTTGAAGAGGAACCCAGCTAGCAGACAAAAGACGAAGGCTCGCATTCTATGCCTCAATTGAACATCGTCTTCAAAATCGGCGATCAAGAACTCATCAATTAGGGGAAGCAGCATCGCCTTATCCCCATCTACAATCATAGCTTGGGCTTGGGGTTTTGAGAAGCTAAAAAGCCTCTGAAAAGATCCCACATACCCGATTTGGACCTCATGCCTCACAAGAGGGGCATTTGGATCGCACCCAATGATCGAGCAGAACTCCTCAAAAAGAGGACACATTTCCTCCATCCGAGCCCCAAATCTGAAAACGTGGGCTTGGGGATCCCAGAACCTGATGCAAGAATGCAAGAAATCCCAGTCTACTGCTACACCTCTGAGGGTGGCGACAGCTTTCAACCCGTACCTCCCCATGTTGATCCTTTCAACATTGTGGAGACTTTTGGTCCAATTATGCATCACGTGATTAAAAAGGGGATTCATTGTTATTTGAAAAAGATATATATAAGATCTTTCAGTAAGAGGATTGCTTTCTGGCCCACAGATGTAAGACAACCTTGTTTTTTATACTGGTCTGGCCCGGGCAGCGGCTCGGCCGCCGCTTCCGGCGGCTCGGCCGCCGCTGCCGACCGTCCTGATTTCTTTTTTTTTTTTTGATGTTTTGTAAAAATTCTCATGTTTAGGCCCTGTTATGTGCTATTTTTTTGGGATTGTGTCAGGGATTTATTTTTAAAATATATTTCTAAAAAGAAAAAGCATCATGCATACATATGTGCTGTTAATACTAACAAATAAGTGCAGGTTTACAGATAAGTTCAGATAACAGCTGAAAAACATGAAAGGTACAAAGTACAGAAGGGGAATAGTTCAAATACAGCAAGCATAAGTTCAAGACAAATATGAAAAAAAAATCAGTGCCGGCCTCTCCGTCTTTGCGGCCTACTCTGCCTCTCGTAAGCAGCCTCAGTCAAAGCACCAGACAGTTCATCCGAGAAAGCAGTAATCAGTGCCGCCATTTCCGTGATCAGGCCCTCTGGTACCTGTAAAAGAGACGAAATCACAATCAATCTCAAGAGAATTTTATGAATCCTTTTCATGAAAAGTTCTGTGAGAATATACCTGAGTGACATGAGCAAAGCTTCGATATAATGCACCCTCTGCACTAATTGGTCGGGTCACCCAACTACCAGGTGCATGATAACGAGCAGCATAGGGCAGCCTCAAGTCGGCCAAAATAGGGTCAAATTGGCTGGTAGCTGTAAGGACGGATGCGGGAGGCCTCAAATGAGATGAGCTGCTGCTTCCTCCAGTGTGTGATGGTCCAGCCCCGAAAGCGGAAGTCTCAGCCCTAGAGGAAGAGGGTCTGTCAGCTTGCCAGTCGGGAGAGGGATGGTCTCTCGGAGTGCCAGAAGTGGGAGCCGAAGAGTGGGAAGACCGATAAGGTGGTACATAATCAAATCGTGTCCCAATGCATGGCATCAGTCGATGAAGGCAGTAGAAGTCATAATCCTCATCCGGGGCATAAGCCGACTCGAAAGGGTTGCCCTCATACTGGGACACAGTAACAGGCAGAAGTGTCGAAGATAGCATATCATCAGGAGGATCCATGGGAACTGCACGGAAACCGGCGATCTGGAAAATTACCCTCTCAGCGAGATAATACCGTCGAAACTCTGGATGGGGAAGAATGAATCGACGGCGAGTCAGAAACTCTGATCGCCGAAAGCTGTAATCTTGAGCAATCCACTCTGCCAGTCGGTGAGACATCACTTCAGATGCAACCTGTAAAAATTTGTTATATTAGTGAATCATTTTCTCTAATATAATAAAAAAGATGACGATAAAGCATTTACTGAGTCCATTGGGCAGCTGTCGAAGAATGATCTCAGCCCTCTAATGGGAAGTTTCCTCTTTGGTACTTCTACCCTCTCCCTATACCACCTCCAAGCAATGGGGGAAAGAGGATCGGCGGGGGCAGGTATCTCGCGCAGAAAAGGGGCAATGCCAGGAAAGTACTCATAAGCCCAAGTCTAAAAATATATATATATATATATATATCAGAATTAGTGTATGTCAACATGTATAAAGAGAGGGGAAATGTTCTTTACATTACCTCCCAGAAGTAATACAAGCCACAGGGAGCAATACGGGTATAGCAGAGGTCAGACATATCGTCATACAACCTACACAACATCATGCTAGCCCAATCGTACATATGAAGCCGTGTCAGGTCAAGTAGGCTCTTCAGCACATTGAGACTCACTGCATCTTTCCTGTTTGATAAGAAGGAGCTAGCAAATAGGAGAAGCAAGGTAAACCTGGCCGCCTGGTCAGCAGTAAGGTCGCCTGCCTCTTAACCAGTGTAGATACCTGGTGCTTGCTCCACAAGCCACCTCCACTGAATGCAGCGAGGCGCCTGATATCGAGGATAGTCAACCCCGATCAAAGTAATCATGTCGGCTGAAGAAAGGTCCTGCCGCCAGTCATCATAGGACTCCACCATCTCAACGCCAAAGGGAATCCCAGAAATGATAGAAAAGTCAGTAGGTGTCATTGTCATCTCCCCCCAAGAAAAATGGAAAGTGTCAGTGGTAGGCCACCAGCGCTCGGCTAAAGCACAGATCAAATCCCGGTGGATATCTCTGCCCACATCTATAGCCCTCAAATGGTGGAGGAAAGCAGGTCTGATAAGATCCCCCACTGGGTGCCCGGCATCAAAGATGTAAGCCGGAATAGTGACCATCGGACGCTCAGCTATAGATATCTTGATCGTAGAGTCCTAAAAAAAATCAGAAAAGTTGGACAAATTCAGAAAAGATTTAAGTTCTTTCCCCAGCCGGGTGTGGATTCCTAAAGGATTATTTCTAAGTTCTTTACTAGAAATAATTACTGATGGCAGAACATAATGAAGCCTGGTACAGATCCTAATTCATTTACTAGTACATGTAAAGGAAAGGTTCCTAAAATTTATTTCTAAGTTCCTTACTGGAAATAAATAAAATTCCTAAGCATGCATACTAGATAGACAAACGGGAATGTACTCACCTCATAGCAGCCGGTCCGAGAACTGTGCTTCTCCTCCTCAAGTAAAAGATTGCAGGGCGGGAGTGGGATCTCGAGGTCTTCAAAGCCGGTAAAATCCATCGTCGAAAGAAAATTTGAAAGAAGTGAAAGAAGAAGAATGAATGAAAGCAAATGAAAACTGAATGAAATGAGCCTATTTATAGAAAAAAAAATGAAAATGCGGGTCTTTTTGCACCTCGCTCAAAATTCGCTCTTCAGAAGACCACTGAGTTCCATAAATCATTTTTATGGACCCCAGTGGGGGGCAATTGTGAACACTCGAATTTTGTGGCTCGGAAAGCCAATTTCCTCAGACCAGGCCGGACCGGGGGTCCACGGTAAAAGTCCACCGAAAGTATGTCTTCATGGTACTTGAAATGTCCGGGACGACGTGAGGATCACGGATATGGTCCCAGAATAATTTTTGGAGGCCCGTGGCTCCCAGAAAGTCAGTTTTAACGGAAAATAGCGCGTGTCGCGGTGGGCCGGGACGGCGGCCAGGCTGCCGTTCACCGCGGCTCGGCCGCCGTGGCTGGCGGTCCAGCCGCCGTCCAGCCCGATTTTGCCTATAAATAGGCTTCGGATTTTCAGAAAAAAAGAACTTTTGGACTTCCTACGCCCAGATGCTGACGAAATTTTTATGCTTAAGAACTTCTAATATTGTATTGTAGAAAGCAAGAATCATACTCAAAAGTGCAAGGAAACAAGATCTGGAACTTAGAAGTGGAAAAATTCTAATCAAGGTAATATCATAATTCATCTTTGGTCAATTCGAGCATATCATAAGCATTCTAATCTTCTTCTTAATTTCTTCTCGGTCAAAGACCTAATCTTTTTAGGTCTGAGGGCCTAATGGACTAATCAATCACCCTTTCGGCATTAAGACGTAAATAAAATCAACTCTTTTTTTTTTGCACGGAGCCTAAATTGCATCTCTTTGGTACTAAGTACCTAAACGGCACCATTAAAATGAACTTTTGGCATGAAGCCTAAATCGAACTCTTTTGGTACTAAGTACTCGAAATTATACAATTTTTGCACTAAGTGCTAAATCTCACAAATTTGGCAAAAAGCCCGACAAATGCACGAAGCATACACACACATGCATGAAGCATAAATTTCATCGCCTTTAAATAGGCTTTTCCGAACTACATGGGCTTTGATCTTCCATTCAAACGGGAGTATGTAGGCATATTTGGGATTCACCCCAAGTAGCAAGTTCGCTATTTATTAACAATCTGTTTGTTTTTCTTTTCTTCATCCCTTTTGTGTTTATTTCTTTTTTTTTAATTATTACAAAGTTAGTCGAATACATGACATAGTCCCCGAATCCTCCTTGGGTTCGCAGACTAGAAACCTTTACATTGGACAAGTTATTGGAGTCAAACAAGGGTTTTCTTAGTTTTTCCCTTCGAACAAAATAAACTGAGTGGCGACTCCCGACAACATGTGAACTTTCGCCCGGATCCTTTTCGGGTGGAAAACCGAGGTTCACAATCTCTCAACTGTTCAAAACTAGCCTGACACTGATCTGTCCACAAAAACCTCACTCCACAAAAACCGAGGTTCACATATACATTTGAGATTGGCAGTCCCTGATCTTTAATAAGATGTAATCTGCTGTGTTTGCAGTATTAGGTGTTGATGGATCCTCACTCAAGACAGTCAGTTGAGGGTAGTGCCGAGAGCATTGCTCCTGCCGAGGGAGCTAGGGTTAATAGTGTTGAGGAGGCACCTGCTTCGGTGTCGGGTAGACCAGCTGGAGAGGAGGTTCTGCCAGCTTGGTTTAGACATATGATGGAAGTAATGAGACAAGCACCAGTACAGCCACCTCCACCACCACCCCAGCCTCAGGTTCAGATGAGACAGTATGATAAATTGAGGAAGTTTGGGGCGGAAGATTTTATGGGAACCACTGATCCAGCAGTGGCTGAGCAATGGTTAGGCAAAGTGCAGAGAATCTTTATTCAGTTACAAGCCACCCCTGAGGAAAAGTTTGATTATGCCAGGTCATTACTGCAGAAGGACGCATATGACTGGTGGAAGACAGTGCCACACTCTATGGATGATCCTCCAACACTGTCTTACACTGATTTTCTGAGGGAATTTGAGTTGAAGTATACTCCTAGGGAGTATAAGGATATGAAGAAGATGGAGTTCTTAAGCTTGAAGCAAGACAGCAAGACTGTTACTGAGTATGAAGTTGAGTTTATTCGACTGAGTCAGTATGCTGGGGGTATCATTGCTGATGAGATTGATCGATGTCGGCGATTTGAGGAGGGATTGAAGCCCTCAATTATTTGTCATGTGGCTGGCTCCAGGTATCAAGATTTCTCCCAGCTAGTTGCAGCAGCTAGGAGTGTAGAGAGAGCTCAGGCCATAGTTACAGCTGCTTCTGAAGAGGAGGTTAGAGTGAGAAGGCCCCAGTTCGAGGCAGGGTCTTCTTCTGCGAAGAGGGGTAGAGGAAGTTTTGTTCCTCGGAGTAGTAGGAGCCAGAGACCAGCAGGTAGGTCAGTGCAGTTCCAGAGGCAGAGATTTAGACCTGCAGCTTCAGTGGCAAGTGCTCCGACCCCGATGATTCGGAGATCCACTCTTCCCATCTGCATCCATTGTGGGAGGCCACATGGTGGTCCTTGTTGGAAGGCTGGTGTTGCAGGGGTATGCTTCAGGTGTGGATCACCAGACCACTTTGTGAGAGATTGCCCTGAGAGGCAGGAGCAGATGCCAGTTGATTCTGCTGCTTCTCGAGCTAGTGTGAGAGGAGGTAGAGGAGGAAGAGGTGTCAGCCGAGGAGGTAGGCCAGGGTTCAGTTCTAGAGGAGGTGCTGCATCCAGAGAGGGTAGACCAGAGGAGGTTGGTTCTTCCCAGAGGATGTATGTTATGCAGAGGCAGCCAGATGCATCGGCAGTCATAGCTGGTACTTTTTCTTTATTTAATACTCCAGTACTTGCTTTGATTGATCCGGGTTCCACGCATTCTTATGTTAGTGTATCTGTTTTGCCTGTATCTGATGTGCATGCTGAGTCCCTAGGATTTGATGTGTTGGTGACAAATCCATTAGGGCATAGTGTGGTTGTGAGTAAGGTGCACCGGGATAGTGTAGTGAGGGTGCAGGGTGAGGAGTTCTTTGGAGATTTGATTGAGATGCCATTTAAGGAATATGATGTGATCTTAGGTATGGATTGGCTATCTCGACATGGAGCTGTGGTGGATTGTAAAAAGAAAATTGTTTCTTTGAGAACCGTTGATGGTAGAGAAGTGATAGTATCTAATGAGCAGGAACAGCTAGCCTCCTTATTTGTTTCAGCTGTTGCAGCCAGGAGGTTGATTAGAAAGGGGTGTGAAGCCTATCTCGCTCATGTGATAGATACTAGAGTGAAGGGTTCTCCCATTGATAGCATTGCCACAGTTGCTGAGTTCCCTGATGTGTTTCCAGAGGAGTTGCCTGGATTGCCTCCAGAGAGAGAGGTGGAGTTTGGTATTGAATTGTTACCTGGTACCACTCCTATCTCTATTACTCCTTACAGAATGGCACCAGCAGAATTGAGGGAGTTAAAAGTGCAATTACAGGAGTTGTTGGACAAAGGATTTATTCGCCCCAGTGTTTCTCCTTGGGGAGCTCCTGTGTTATTTGTGAAGAAGAAGGATGGTACTATGAGGTTATGTATCGATTATAGGCAATTGAATAAAGTGACTATTAAAAATAAATATCCTTTGCCTAGAATCGATGATCTCTTTGATCAGTTGAAGGGTGCAGCTGTATTTTCTAAAATTGATCTGAGATCTGGGTACCATCAGCTGAGAGTCAGAGCTGAAGATGTTCCGAAGACAGCTTTCAGGACCAGGTATGGGCACTATGAATTTTTAGTTATGCCTTTTGGTCTGACGAATGCACCTGCAGCTTTTATGGATTTGATGAATAGGGTGTTTAGGCCCTATCTGGATCAGTTTGTTGTGGTCTTCATCGATGATATTCTGGTGTATTCACGGAATGAAGAGGAACATGATGTGCATCTGCGGATTGTGTTGCAGATTTTGAGAGAGAAGCAGTTGTTTGCCAAATTGTCGAAATGTGAGTTCTGGTTGGATCAAGTAGCTTTTCTCGGACATATTGTTTCAGCAGAAGGCATTAGAGTTGATCCAAGTAAAGTTGAAGCTATTCTGAATTGGAATCCACCCAAGTCTGTGACAGAGATTAGAAGTTTTCTGGGTTTGGCAGGCTATTACCGGCGGTTTGTAAAAGGGTTTTCTTTAATAGCTACTCCACTCACCAGATTACTTCGTAAGGGAGTGAGATTTGTGTGGACGGATCAGTGTCAAGCTAGCTTTGAGCAGTTGAGAGAAATGTTAACCCAAGCGCCTGTTTTAACTTTACCTGTTGAAGGCAAACCATATGTGATCTACAGTGATGCTTCACATAGAGGTTTGGGATGTGTATTGATGCAGGAAGGGAAAGTTATAGCTTATGCATCTCGACAGTTGAAACCGCATGAGCTTAACTATCCGACCCATGATTTGGAATTGGCTGCCATTGTGTTTGCATTAAAGATTTGGCGCCATTATTTATTTGGGGAAAAATGTTTCATCTACACTGATCACAAGAGTTTGAAGTATTTGGGTGTCCAGAAAGAACTCAATCTTCGTCAGAGGAGATGGTTAGAATTGATTAAAGACTACGACTGCTTAATTGACTATCATCCAGGTAAAGCAAATGTTGTTGCTGATGCTTTGAGTCGGAAGTCTTTAGCTGGTTTAACAGTTTACTCGCTCTCGTTGCTTGTTGAGTTGAGAGCATTGCATGCCAGTTTTGTACCTTGTGATGATGGTGCATTGTTGGCACAGTTGCAATTGAAGCCAGTTTTGTTAGATCAGATCAAAGAGGCTCAGTTGGTTGATATGAAGATTCAGAAGATTATTTCAGATTGCAAGATTGGGAAGACTAGAGATTTTGTTGTGAGAGATGATGGGAGTCTCTGGTTTAAGAACCGATTGTGTGTGCCCAATGATGCTGATTTGAAAAGAGTCATTTTAGAAGAAGCTCATCAGTCAGTGTTTGCTATGCATCCGGGTAGTACGAAGATGTATAATGATTTGAGACAACATTATTGGTGGATGGGGTTGAAGAGAGACATTGCTGAGTTTGTATCGAAATGTCTCACTTGTCAGAAAGTTAAAGCAGAGCATCAAGTTCCAACCGGGTTGCTTCAGCCGTTGTCAGTGCCTGAATGGAAGTGGGAAAGAGTGACAATGGACTTTGTGTCTGGTTTGCCATTGACACAAAGAAGACATGATGCCATTTGGGTGATTGTGGATAGATTGACTAAGACAGCTCATTTCCTTCCGGTGCGGATGGATTACTCTTTGGAGAGATTGGCTGAGCTGTATATCCAGGAGATTGTGAAACTGCATGGTGTTCCAACTTCTTTAGTGTCTGATCGAGATCCCAGGTTTACTTCAAGATTTTGGAAGAGTTTGCATTATGCTATGGGTTCTCGACTGCACTTCAGTACTGCTTTTCATCCACAGACGGATGGACAGTCAGAGAGGGTGATACAGATTCTTGAAGATATGTTGAGAAGCTGTGTCATCGATTTCTCTGGAAGTTGGGATAGATTTTTACCTCTTGTGGAATTTGCTTACAACAACAGTCACCAATCCAGCATTGGTATGGCACCATTCGAAGCATTGTATGGCAGACGGTGTAGGACACCTCTTTGTTGGAATGAGCTTGGAGATAATAAGTTGGTTGGTCCTGATTTGATTCAAGAAACTGAAGAGAAA
Organism: Garcia nutans; assembly: GCA_947685225.1. Taxonomy (NCBI): domain Eukaryota; kingdom Viridiplantae; phylum Streptophyta; class Magnoliopsida; order Malpighiales; family Euphorbiaceae; genus Garcia; species Garcia nutans. The sequence continues at coordinate 22,946,232 of CANTUV010000005.1, forward strand.
GTAAAATTGATTCGAGGCAGGTTAAAAGCAGCTTCAGACCGACAGAAGTCTTATGCAGATCTAAAAAGGAGAGACATTCAGTTTGATGTTGGAGATAAGGTATTTTTGAAAGTGTCTCCTTGGAAAAAGATTTTGAGGTTCGGTCGGAAAGGAAAATTGAGTCCTCGTTTCATTGGGCCGTATGAAGTGTTAGAAAGAGTTGGGCCAGTTGCTTATCGACTTGCTTTACCACCTGAGTTGGATCGTATTCATAATGTATTCCATGTTTCCATGTTGAGGAGGTACAGGTCAGATCCATCTCATGTGTTGCCATTTGAATCAATTGAAGTGAGCCAAGACTTGACTTTTGAAGAGGAACCAATTGCTATCTTGACACGTGATGTGAAAGATTTGAGAAACAAGAGAGTGCCATTGGTGAAGATTCTTTGGAAGAACCATGGGAAAGAAGAAGCAACTTGGGAAAATGAGCAAACGATGCGAGAGCAATATCCTCAGTTGTTTCAGAGTTAATTTCAGGTAATTTCGAGGACGAAATTTTCTTTTTAGAGGGGGAGAATTGTAATATCCTCATATGTGGCTTAGAAGTTTTGATTATATTGTTGTTGTTGTTGTTATTGTTAAATTGAATTGAATGTATATGATGGGATAAGAAAAGAAATTGGGATGAGAATGCTTGTGCATATGTGTTTTGGAGAAAGAAATAGGGTTTAGAGACAAATGTATATGTTGTGTATATGATGATATATATAACATATAAAGTGGTCAAATGAAGAGTCAAGGTGATGGTTAAGTGGAAGAAGATATTTTTGGTTGTTAATGAAATTACATATAAGGACTTATATGAGACAAAGGTTAGTTATATGATTGAGGGTGTTTTAGTAATTGCTTGGATAAGAACACTTGGTGGAGATTAAAAGCAAAATTTGACTTTGTATCTTGATCATTGTCTTCTTTCTTCATGAAGTGGCCGGCTCTCCATTAGCAAAAGGGAAAGAAAAGTGTTCTTGAGGCAAGAAGCAAGTTGATGAAGCAATCCAAGGTTTTGACAAAGGATTTGTGGAATTTCTTCTTTTCAAGTAAGTATTTTCTTGTTTTCTTTACTTATTTGGAAGTTGTGTTGGAAGTAAAGTAGAGTTTGATGATTTTGTGATTTGGTGGATTTGAGATGTGTTTGGTTGTGTTTTCAAGTGTTAAATTGATTTTAAGTTATGAGTTTAATTGAAGGTTGTTGTTGGAAATGATGGTTGTTGATTTGGATGGATGGAGAAGGATGTTGATTTTAGGGTTTTGAGTTAATATTGTGTTTGAGTGCAATTGAGAAAGGGTTGGTTTTAGTTAAGGTTTTGTGATTTGGTGACACGGCCAAAAGCAATTTAGGGGAGTGGGCGTGTCCCTTAGGGGAGTGGGCGTGTCAATTGTTTGAATTAGCTACTGCCTCTTTTCTTTTTAAGGACACGGGCGTGTCACTCAAGTTGGTTGGGCGTGTCATTTATTTGAGGAAGCTACTGCCTCTTTTCTTTTTAAGGATACGGGCGTGTCACTCAAGCTGGTTGGGCGTGTCAATCAAGTGAGTTGGGCGTGCCCTTCAAATGATTTGAACATTGTTTGATTTCTTGGTTCTCTTTGCATGGTTTAAATTCTTCAAAAGTTCCATTGTTCCTAAACTTAAACATGAACATTATAAACATGTTTCAAACACAAGAATGATCTAATCAAATGAATGTGGATGGTCCTAAAGCTATGAATCATGTCAATTGTGTTTTGCCCTAATTGCATTGTTGAGAATTAACAATGTTATGTTATGCACTTTGAATGGTAATGTGTTTTATGAGTAATGTGGAATGAAATGTTAATATTTATGAATGATGTTATGTGAGATAAATATACACTTGAATAATAAAGTGTTATATTGTGAAATGAAATGTGGAGCCATTGTTATTGGCTAAGGTGATTTAATGGAGATAAATGAGGCATGTTTGCCTAAATGATAATGAGAATTGAGAATGAAATCTAAATGAATTGTGTGGCTAATGTGTTATTCCATTTTCAGAGTTTGTTGTTGGTGGCATGCCTAATGAGTGTAACAATCTCTTGAAGTTAGGTTGGATTGAATCCTTGAAGCCTAATTGAGATGTTACAACCCTTGAAGCTAGGTTGGGTTAGTTCTTGAAGCCAAGTTGGGTTGATGCTTAGCATGCTTTGCTCCCCTTGAAGCTTGGTTGAACTTAATCCTTGAAGCCTAGTTGGGTATATGATATTAATATTGATAAATGTGATAACAAAACCAAAGCATTAACTCTGAAAATTGAATGACATATTAGTATGTCTTGGGCCCATGCTTGTCTTTGCTTAGTGTTGTTCATGGATGATTAAATGATTAACTAATAAAGTATATGCAAGAATGTTGAAATGTGATATACATATATGTACGCTAGGTTATGAAATGTAAATGTATGTTGTTAGCTTTGCATCTATGTTGTTACATGTATGATATAAATTAAAATTGGCATTGTATAACATTTAAGCATGTCTATTGCATGTTTTATCTTACTAAGCCCTTGGCTTAGCGCGATAGTGTTTAATCGCGCAGGTGATAGAACTGATAGAATCGAATCCGAGAGCTCTTCGAGACCGAGTGAGAGTAGACATTGAAGAGTTGATTTTGGGAGCTTAAAGATCAGAGCTGACTTGCCAATCATGTATATTTCTTTTATATTTTGTAAAGTAATGTTTATAATGTAAATTTGTAAATATTTTATAACTTCCGATGTGTAATATTTAAATGTATATGTATATCTAATATGTTTTGTTTTATAAGTAAATGACCTATTTTTCTATAATGTATATAATTGAAAGGTTATGGTTTTGTTTAAAATGTTTTGAATGTTAAGGAAACCGTAGCATCCCTATGTTTGGTGCACTTATGCTACATTGTTGTGGTTGTAGTGTGTGTGCATTGGATATGGGGGTGTTACAACTGGGGCGAATAAATCCTTTGTCCAACAACTCCTGTAATTGCACTTTCAATTCCCTCAATTCTGTTGGTACCATTCTATAAGGAGTAATAGAGATAGGAGTGGTACCAGGCAACAATTCAATACCGAACTCCACCTCTCTCTCAGGAGGCAACCCTGGCAACTCCTCTGGAAACACATCCGGGAACTCAGCAACTGTGGCAATGCTATCAATAGGGGAACCCTTCACTCTAGTATCCACCACATGAGCAAGATAGGCTTCACACCCCTTTCTAATCAATCTCCTAGCTGCAACAGCTGAAACAAATAAGGAGGCTAGCTATTCCTGCTCATTAAATACTATCACCTCTCTACCATCAACAGTTCTCAAAGAAACAATTTTCTTTTTACAATCCACCGCAGCTCCATGTCGAGATAGCCAATCCATACCTAAGATCACATCATATTCCTTAAATGGCATCTCAATCAAATCTCCAAGGAACTCCTCACCCTGCACCCTCACTGCACTATCCCGGTGCACTTTACTAACAATCACACTATGCCCTAACGGATTTGTCACCAACACATCAAATCCTAGGGACTCAGCATGCACATCAAATACAGGCAAAACAGATGCACTAATATATGAATGCGTGGAACCCGGATCAATCAAAGCAAGTACTGGAGTATTAAATAAAGAAAAAGTACCAGCTATGACTGCCGATGCATCAGGCTGCCTCTGCATAACATACATCCTCTGGGAAGAACCAACCTCCTCTGGTCTACTCTCCCTGGAGGTAGCACCTCCTCTAGAACTGTACCCCGGTCTACCTCCTCGGCTGACACCTTTGCCTCCTCGGCCTCCCCTCGCACTAGGTCGAGAAGCTGCTGTATCAACTGACATCTGCTCTTGCCTCTCAGGGCAATCTCTCACAAAGTGATCAGGTGACCCACACCTGAAACATACCCCTGCAACACCAGCCTTCCAACAAGGACCACCATGCGGCCTACCACAATGGATGCAGATGGGTAAGGTGGATCTCTGAACCATAGGGGTCGGAGCACTCGCCACTGAAGCTGCAAGTCTAAATCTCTGCCTCTGTAACTGCACTGACCTACCAGCTGACCTCTGACTTCTATTGACCAGAGGAATAAAACTTCCTTTACCCCTCTTCGCAGAAGAAGACCCTGCCTCGAACTGGGGCCTTCTAACCCTAACCTCTTCCTCTGAAGCAACCGCAATACCCTGAGCTCGCTCTACACTTCGAGCTGCTGCCACAAGCTGTAAGAAATCCTGATATCTGGATCCAGCCACTAAGCACATGATCGAGGGCCTCAATCCCTCCTCAAAACGCCGACATCTATCAATCTCATCAGCAATGATACCCCCAGCATACTGACTTAATCGAATAAACTCAACCTCATATTCAGTTACGGTCCGGTGATCTTGCTTCAAATCTAGAAACTCTCTTTTCTTCCCATCTTTATACTCCCTTGGAGTATACTTCAATTCAAACTCCCTCAGAAAATCTGTATAGGATAAGGTAGGTGGATCATCCATAGAATGGGGCACTGTCTTCCACCAACTATATGCATCCTTCTGCAACAAGGATCTTGCATAATCAAACTTTTCCTCTGGAGTGGCTTGCAACTGAACAAATATTCTCTGTACTTTGTCTAACCACTGCTCAACCACTGCTGGATCAGTAGTACCAAGGAAATCCTCCGCTCCATACTTCCTTAGTTTGTCATAATGCCTCACAGATACCAAAGGCTGAGGGGGTGGTGGCACTGGTTGCACTGGTGCTTGCCTCATAACTTCCATCATATGTCTAAACCAGGCTGGCGGAACCTCCTCTCCAGCTGGTCTACCCGACACCGAAGCAGGTGCCTCCTCAACACTATCAACCCTAGCTCCATCATCAGGAGCAACGCTCTCCTCACTACCCTCAACTGACTGTCTCAAATGAGGATCCATCAACACCTAACACTGCAAACACAAAAAAGGACACACCTTATTAAAGATCAGAGGTTGCCAATCCCAAACATGTATTTTTATTCAAAACCAACTTTTTAAGTAAAATATTCTTTTTGTTACATTTTACCTAGGTTGAGAATCTCAAACCTAGGCCCTGATACCAAAACAACTGTAACACCCCCATATCCAATGCACACATACTACAACCACCACAATGTAGCATAAGTGCACCAAACATAAGGATGCTACGGTTTTCTTAACATTCAAAACACTTTAAAACTTGATACAATAGCCTTATCATTATACATTATAGAAAAGTAGATCATTTACTTATAAAACAAAACATATTAGTTATATATATATATATACATTTAAATATTACACAGCGGAAGTTATAAAATATGTACATATTTACATATTAAACATTTCTTTACAAAATATAAAGAAGTATACATGATTGGCAAGTCTGCTCTGATCTTTAAGCTCCCAAAATGGATTCTTCAAGGTCTACTCTCACTTGGTCTTGATGAACTCTCGGGTTCAACTCTATCAACTCTATTACCTGCGCGATTAAACACTATCGCGCTAAGCCAACGGCTTAGTAAGATAATCATGCTAATGATATGACTTAGTGTAATGCAATGTCATTTCTCAATCCATATTATACATATAACATCATATATGCAAACTAACAACATACTTTCACATTACATATCACATTTCAATATCTTTTCATATACCTCATTAGTATTCATTTAACCATTCATAATCAACACTAAACAAAGACAAGCATGGGCCCAAGACACACTAATATGCCATTCAATTTTCAGAGTTAATGCTTTGGTTTTGTTATCACATTTATCAATATCATATACCCAACTAGGCTTCAAGGATTAAGTTCAACCAAGCTTCAAGGGGAGCAAAGCATGCTAAGCTTCTACCCAACTTGGCTTCAAGAACTAACCCAACCTAGCTTCAAGGGTGGTAACATCTCAATTAGGCTTCAAGGATTCAATCCAACCTAACTTCAAGAGATTGTTACACTTATTAGGCATGCCACCAACAACCAACTCTGAAAATGGAATAACACATTAGCCACACAATTCATTTATTATTCAATTATCATTTTCATTTTCAAATCTCATTATCAACTAGGCAAACATGCCTCATTTCTTACAATTGAACCATCATAGCCAATCACAATGGCTTTATAGCATTTCATATCTCAATTCATATTGTGCATAAAGCATTATTGGTATCACATTTCAAAGTACATTATTCATAATACACATCACCATTCACAAGCCTCACAATACACAATACATAACCTTTTTCATGTAATATCATATGCATTATCAATTCCATATCATCTCACATTTCATGATTCAACAATGATGTTAGACAAATGATCTCTATTTTGATCCTTGACAACTCAAATGGATGATCTATTTAACATGTATTTGAGAATCTTGTTGTAGGATTAGATTGCTTCCAATAAGGTGAACAGAACCTTTCTAGCGGTCGCACCTCACCTGAATACGACCGCGCCATACAATTACAAGATGAAACCTTATTACAGTAGGTTTCGCGGCCAGAAGCCCGACCTAAGTCGCGACCGCACTTGAATAATAGCGACCGTCCCAAATTACGTGTCTCTCATGCATAAACCCTAAATGTAGCCAAATCTCTTTTGGTTAACTTAAAACACATTGTACACAACCTAACCTCATTCAAATGGACATAATCAACATCATTAGCAATTATTATACATGCTCATCACAATATTTTCATCACCAACATTCATTAACAATACATTTGATACCTTATCACATTTACAGACAAAAGTGTTTTAAGATTAAACAATATATGCATGTTTGTAACCATATAGTTTGTACTTACCTTTAGCACCAATTATACATCTCTAAACACTTTCTTTTCTCCAAGAATTCTTCACTTCTCAAATTAGAGCAAATCACTTTCTTCCAAAACCTAATCCAAAATAACACAATATAATTTATCACTTACCATTTCCAAAACCCTAAACCAACATCACTCTTAACTTATCATCTTCAAATCCAAAACCAACACCACAACCAATTAAATCCAACATATAACAATCAACACAACCCCACTTTAAAATCCACAATCAACTCACAAACAACTTAAATAACTTAAAAGAATCAAGAGAAACTTACCAAATATAGTGAATCTTCTTGGATTTCCACTTAACCACTTAGAACTTCTTCAATTTGAGCTCAAAATATCATCAAACCTTTACTTTCTCTCTTGTTCTTTAGGTTGGCCGACCACACGTGAAAAGAAGAAAGGAAATTAATCAAAATAAAAGTCAAACTCTCTATTAATCTCCACCACACAATTTCAAAAGAAGAATTACCAAAATGCCCTCTTTAACATAGTTAAACTTCTTTTCATTATGCATGCCCTTTATAGCAATTTCAATAACAACCAAAAATATCTTCTTCCACTTAACCATCACCTTGACTCTTCATTTGACCAATTTATATGTTATATATATCATCATATACACAACATATAAACTTGTCTCTAAACCCTATTTCTTCCCAAAACACATATACATATACTTTTCTTTTCTCAATTTAAACCAACAACAACAACAACAAACAACAACAACATACAAAACTTCTAGGGCATGCATAGGGATATTACAAAATCACTATATCAAATTGAAGGTGGATGTTTCTATAATGTTACTGAGAACTATAGATCAATCATCAAGATTATATAATAACACAAGGTTGATCATTAGAAGACATGAAAATCGAGTAATTAAAGCAAATACTTTATCTAAAATTATAACTGGAGAAAAATTATTTATCCCAAGAATGACATTAACTCCATCTGATTCAAGAATACCTTTTAAATTTCAGCAAAGGTAATTTCCAATCACATTTTTTTTGCCATGACAATTAATAAAAGTCAAGGCCAATTATTATCTCTTGTGAAGTTATTTTTAAAGATATATATTGACACATAGATAACTTTATGTTGCTCTTTCAAGAGTGATAAGTAAAAAGGGATTGGAGATTTTCATTTATGACGATGATGAACAAATTACAAGTGAAGCTACAAATGTAGTATATAAAAAAGTTTTTCGTAATTTAATTTGACATATTATTAAATATATTTTTCATTAATTTATTATGTATTATTCTTCATTTTGAATCATTTTATATTTTAATTAATTTCAAATTCATTTAAATGGAAATTTATAGAAAAAATATCAATACAATATTATTTTATTATACATTAGTTTTCTTTATTATTGTTCAACGCATCGTGCGGGTTTTCATACTAGTTTATTAATTTTTTAATTTTTAATTTTTTATTTGAAAAATTATTAAAAAAAAACCTGTAAAACTAAAAAATCTATTCTACTATTTAAAAGTGAAGTAAAATCACTGTAGATGAACAATTATTTTGCTTTTTCTTTTACACATTTTGCCTTTGTATCAACTAACAAAATGATTGTACATTGAAAAGGAAAAACAACAATTTTTTTTTGTGCAATTGTGCCATCTTTTGATTTTATGTCATTCTATATTTGCAGCCAATCTTCTTCTACTTGGTGTCTAAGCATATGTTTAGGATGTTGATATGTATTCATATCTCCTACCATTTACTTTGCTTAGCTGTGAAATTACATTAAATGCAGCTGCAAATTATGTAAGTTGTATGGTTACTTCCTCAGCTATTAGCACAATAATAATAAAGCCTAGCTGATTAAAAAATTGAAAAATAGAATATTATTTTCCCCAAAATACCTTCTCTATTAAGGTCTTTATATTTGTATAAATATAGCTACTTGCATATCCATTTCCCAAAAAGCTCAAATTTAATAGTGTCCAAATTATTGTTGTTGTATGTGATGTGTATTTGAGTGTGCATATTTATTATGATTGCATTTAATGGTATTGTATTATATTTGTTCTACTTTTTAAATACTACGCATGAGAGTTGAGGTTAGTGACTAGACATGGCAACAGTCCGATTTTGAACTGAAACCGGACCGAAACCGGTGAAATGGGAACTGTGATAAACTAGAATATAAACTTTAGTATATGGTTTGGTTCATATTTTAATTTTTAATGAACCGTCAAACCGGCTGTTTAAAGCAGTTCAAACCGGCAGTTGAACCAGAGATTCAAACCACTAGTTTGATTCTATATGCAGCAGCCCATGCTAAAATGCATGGGCTGCTGCTGTAGGCCAGCTGGCCTAAGATGAACACCATCACTATGGCCGTTGCACAATTAAAATTGATTTTTTTACCGATGGCCGTTGCACATTAAATTTTTTTTATTTTAAAAATTTTATTAAACTAATTCTATAAATACTACTCATTTTAATTTTTTTTACACTTTCAAATTTTCTCTCCATTCTCCTAGATCTCAAACTCCAAATTTCTCTTATTTCTTCAATCTGTAATCTAAGATTCTCTATATTATATTACAATATTTAATATTCAATCGACATTTACAATTTTTAATTTTCAATACATTAAATTATAATCTTCAATATTCATTTTAATACTTTATTTTTATTTTATAATTTTCAATATTTTTTTTATTTTATAAATAAATTTTATTTCTATTTTTATTATTTTCATTTCATTTCCATTATTTTTGATTTTTTATATCATATATTATATTTTATTTCAAATTTTATTACATTATATTTCTATTTATATTATATTTTATTCCAAATTTTATTACATTATATTTCTAAAAAAAGTCAAGTGGCCAAGGTTCAAATTTTGAATCAAACAAGGAGAAAAATATAGTTGATTATCCTAAGCCAATTGACCTAAAAAATATAATGGATAAAATTGACAATAATGATAATATTTAACAATTACATCAATTTTTCACTCAAGAAAGTCAACAAGTTGTTCAAGAAGAAAAGAACAAATTAGTAACTTCTGATATATTCATGATTTATTTTACAAAAAATAAAAATCTAAAAATTTATTTGACGTAATTTGCAATTATTGTGGATAGGTATACAAATTTAAAATTGGAGATGAATATGACACATTCAAAAGGTATTTGGAGCAAAAACATCCTACTAAAATCGGACTTGACAAGATACAAATGTAAATTTTTGGATTTGCATCTTATAAACCTTCATCTCAATCATTATTTAATTATTCTGATGATAAAAATAAAGAAGAAATGGCAAAAATGATTTCAGTTAAGCATTTATCATTTAATTTTGGTCAAAATTTTGATTTTGTTAGATATTGTCAAAATGCTTTAAATCCTAGTGCAAAATGTATTCCTAAAAATACTTTAAAACGTTCACTTTTTTCTTTATATAAAAAAGAAAAAAGATCTATAAAATTTATTTTTAAATATAAATGGATGTGTTTCTATATGTAGTGATATTTGGAGTCATCATTGGTAAATGCATTTTTACATGAGCATAATATGTCATTGGATTGATGATGAATGAAAAATTCAAAAGAGATTAATTGCATTTCGTATTTTTGATGATAGGCATACTACTGATAATATTTATAAAATGAGTAAAAATATTTTAGAAAAATATAGATTAATTAATAAATTTTTTTCAATTTCATTTGATAACGCATCTGCAAAAATTGTATCAATTAGTGAACTTCAAAAAAAATTATCAACCCAATCTTGGAGGTAAATTTTTTTTATATTAGACGTGCATGTCATGTTTTAAATTTATGTGTACAAGATGGTTTGAGAACTCTTAATATTTTTATTTCTCCTATAAAAAAGACAATTGAATTTTTATGGACACATCCTCAAATAATAAAAGAATGTGCTAAATTTTATAAAATTAATAATAAAATGATAAAAAGATTTTTAAGAGATGTTCCAACTCGTTGGAATTCAATGTATAAATTACTAAAAGAGTCTTATGAATATAAAAATTTATTGTGCGCATTTATTAGCAATAATGTAACGCAAGTAACATTATATCCTAGGATATTTATACAAAAGTTTTAAATATTTTAAAAGTTTATTAATGATGCTACATATACTTTAAGTGGTATTTATTATCCTACAACTTATTTATTTTTAATTGAATTTTTAAATATTGTTGGTGAAATAAAGGAATATGAAAGTGATATTGTTTTAAAAGATTGCATTTATAGTACGAAGAAAAAAAATGGTTAAATTACTTTAAAAATATTCCACCAATTTATCTTGTTTCTATTTTTTTTTATCTTAGATGTAAATTAAATAGTTTAAATGATTATTTAATTTTTCATTATTCATTTCTAAATCTTGATGATAGGAAAAAAGTTGATGTTTCTAAGATAATTGTTAAAATTCAAAAAATAATAGTAGATTTATATGCTGAATTTTGTGTTCTTCATAGTCTTCAAGTACTAGTTAGTCAATCTTTTCAATCTAGTAATCAAATACAAAGAATAAAATGGGGTGATCATTTAATTACACAAAAGCAAAAAGACCTAGAGGATCTATTGGTGATATGTTTAAATTTGATATATATATATATATATATCTAACATCTGTTTTTGAGTTTGGTGATAGTAATAAAGGTAAAGATTTTCTGTTTTTGAGTAGTGACATCGGCATACAAATACTTTTCCAACACTCTCACTAATTGCTAAAAAAATTTTAGCAACATCAGTTTCAATTGTTGCTGTTGAACAAGCTTTTAGGGAGAGAGATAATATATTGGATGAGAGACGATCTAGAGTGACTCATGAATCTGTAGAAGTTTAAGCAAGTGTAGCAGATTGGACTAAGGCAAACTTAAGATAATAAGATATTAATGAACCAAGTGATAAAGATTTATATAATGTAGGAACCGAAGGGATAACTGAAACATTCGATGATGGAAATGACTGAGATACGGGGGTTGTACTTCTACAATATAAGGTAAAAAATTTAAGTTGAAGTCCTTTTTTTTAGTAAATTAATTCAATATTTTTATTTTTTATTGATATTAATTTTAAATATTTTATCTAATTTTTAATTAGAAAACATGTAAACTTTTTTCTAAACCATCTCAAATCGCCTTTAAACTATCTTAAATCGCCTTTTTGAACCGTTTATTTAAACTGTCTCTAAACTGAAATTGATAATTTCTAAACTATCTTTAAATCATCCCAATTTGATTCAGGTTCAAAAAATTATTAAACTTAAACATTTAATAATTTAAAAGTGAAGCTGAAATCACTAAAGATAGAATAGTAATTTTAGCTTCTTTTATTGATTTTGTAATTCATTTTTATTAACATTATTCATTTTTAGTTTTTATTATTGCAATTAATTATTATTTTATTTTAATTTATAATTTTATTTTATTTATATATATATATTTTATTATATTTTTTAAAATTTATATACTAAATCACCTTTTATATATAATGCGGAAATTATATTTAATTTTAATACTCACCTCTTACATTCCGACGCCACTTTTAACTATTTTAATATATTTTAAATATTTTTTTTATATAAATAATAGAAATTATTTTATAAGAAAAAATATGTATATGCCGAAACAAGTTTCCGGAGACATTCTAGTAAAAAAAATGAAAAATAAAAATAGTAAATATTTTCTGCGACATTGAGTTTTGGTTTCATGTTAGGCAAGTCAACTGCTGCCGCGAAAGGAAGCTTCGGCTCCGCCGTCGAGCTTTTCTCCGACCTACCCTCCCGATTTTGGTAATTTGGCTCCTGTTTCGACTTTTCAGTTGCCTTTTCAATTTTCGGTCTTGCTTTTGCTTCTTTTTCTTATTAAACAATATATATTATTTTCTGTTTGAACTCATGCGCCTGCTGCTACTTCGAATTGTGGCAATGGAGTTCGAAATTATTTATTATGTTGTTTGAAGATGGTTGGTTGGTGAAAATTGAAGAAAAATGATTTTTGTACACTTATACTTGCAATCTCTTTGATAACTGTCTCTCCTATGATAACGTGCAGAGCTGTCATACTTGCAATCTCTTTCTTCAACTTCAACAGTGATAAATGGTGGAGTGGTAGGTAACTTCTCTTTTGTTCTTTCTTTTCTTAGGGTCAATTTGGTATTTCATCCTTTTTTTGTGGTCGTAATTCGCTAAAGATTGAGTTTTGATTTATATTTCTTTGCATTTTTTGTTTATGAACTTTCTAGGCAACCAAACACGCTTTTGAAGATCTCATTTTGAAGTAATGGATTCTTTCTCTGTGTCTTTCAATCCCAACAAGCGCCTCAAAGAAGAGTAAACTCTTTCTCTTTCTCGCTTTGTTGCTTCTCCGTTTGTATTGTATTTATGTTTGCCAATGTTTCTCATTATTGTTATCAGATTTGTTAGCAATTTGAGTGGATCTTCCATGCTTGAAATCGCTGCACTTTCCACTGCTGTCCCTGTAAGTGACTTTACCCTTTAATTAATTAATAATTAAATGATTATATTTACTTTGTCCTTCTGGTTTTGCTTTTCTATGCCTTTCCAGCTTCTTTTTGTTCTGCGACATTCCGTCTCCTGCTTCCATCACAGAACTGGTATTTTTATTGTTATCTGTTTGTTTCTTTTTTACACAGATATTTTTTTATTGATGTTCTATATATGTATATATACATTCTGTAGTTTCTGATTTCTCTAGGACACTGACCAAGAAAGATGATGATGCACTTGTTGTTTCTAAGAGTTTGGGAAATTATGTGGCTACTTTAACTGTGGATTTTCTGTTCATTGTCCTTCCCATGCTTTTGCTTCTTACTGTAAGTGCTTCTAATCAAGGACTTTGCTTTTTTATTTTTTATTTTTTTTATCTTACTTTATGTTGTGAGAAAATGCAATCTATATCCAGAGAGGATAGTGTCTAGTTGATTTTTTTTTTTGAATCCAAGGAAATTTATTACTTGTCTAATAATAAAGCATTGATAATACATTGGGGCGAGAGATCAGTGCATTCACCGTATTCTGATTTCGAATCAGAAGCCTTGGCTAACATATGAGCCATCCCATTCACAAATGGCGACCAAAATTACATCTAATTTCAGGTACAGACATTGAAAGCATGGAACAGTCCTCAAGCACTAATCCTAGGGTGGAGCTAATCTAGACTCTGATGTTAATATATCTAATTATTGTTTGGCTGTTTGATTCTAGCACCACTTTGTTCCAGCCCTTTCTTATGGTCCAGCTTAAAGCCTCCCTTACCTCTATTGCCTCTGCCATGGTTGGAGAGAAATGCCCCTTTATGTTGATTGGTCGACATGCTATCATGTTGCTTGCATGGTCCCTTGCTACTATCCCCACTCCTATGCTGCCCATGGCTGCATGTAGTGCCGAGTCGACACTGACCTTAACCTTCCCTTCTTTAGACTTCTGCCATTGTGCTTGAGAACTCCTTGAAGAGGTCGCCCCTGCTATCTCCATTGCTTGAGCCCGCAAATAGCTAGTGTGGTATTCCATGGCCTGTTTATAAACATATCTCGGGTTAAACTTTTTCCCTTGCCATATAGCTAAGTTATACCCCTTCCATATGAACCAACACATACATGCTATCAGGCCTCCATCCTCAATAGATTTTTTTGGTCCGCATGGCCTTTAGCCATTATGAGAATGATGTCGCATCACCAAGATAGTAGCCCACACTTAACATCCTCTAAACATCTTGAGCCTTGGGGCACTGAACCAGGGAGTGGAACATGGTCTCAACTTCCCCATGACAAATTAGGCAAAAGGGATCCACTAGGATGCGTTTATTGCTGAGATATCCATTGTTGGTAACACTCCATTGCATGTCGTCCATAGCAAATTTTTAGCTTTCAGGGCAACCTCTGTTTTCCATAGTATAGCCCAAAAGCTAACACCATCATTTAAAGGATCATCCTCTCCTTCGATCAGTAGTCTATATGCGCTCTTTATAGTGTAAGAGCTTTACTCTGCAGCCTAAATCACTTTGTCCTCTATTTGCTGCATTGAAATAGGAATAGAAAAGATCAATGCTTTGACCTTTTCATTGAACAAGCTTTCCACTCTTGGATTAGTTGGGAGACCCTCCAAATCCCGTTGCTTAAGCTCTCTTCTAAGGTGACCTGAGGATTCACTAAGCTGGGCAACCGCCAATACTTCCATATATCTATGTTTTGTCTTGTTCCAACTCTCCACAAGCATCCTTGTTTAAGCACGTGTTGGGCAGTCCAAATGCTTATCCAAACGTAACTTTCTAATTATGGATTCAAGAAGGTTGTTGAGGGGTAATATCTTGTTGCTTTAAGTATCTTGGGCACTTGGGAGTTTGGGTTTTGCATTATATTCCATCCTTGTTTTCCTAGCAGTGACAAATTGAATTTGTGAATTAGTTTGAAGCTGAGCCCACCCTTATTTTTCCTCTTTACCATGCGGTCATATGCTTTGCTCATGTCAATTTTCAGAGCTGTATGCGCTGTCTTACTCTGTGCCTTCCTTTTGAGAGAGTGAATAACTTCAAAGTCTACTGTAATGTTATCAGTTATCGCTCTTCCTGGAATGAAAGCACTCTAGTTACTCGAGATTATCCTAGTCAAAATGTTTTGGAGTATGTTAGTGAGAACCTTGGCCATAATTTTATAAATGACATTACATAATGATATTAGCCTAAGGTCTCCCATGTTCATAGGGTTTTTCCTCTTCTATATGAGTACTATATTTGTTTATGTGTCCTTGACTCAAATGGTGTAAACATGATTTGGTAACTTGAGGGCCTATTATGTTCTAGAAATTTTGATAGAAGCTGGAATTGAAACCGTCAGGTCCCAGGCTTTGTTAGGATGCATGCTAAATGCTGCTCTCTTTATTTCCTCTTCACTGAAGGGTTGATTGAGTGCTTCATTGTCTTTAGGCATGACTTTGGCTTCTTGCATTCTAGCACCCCATCAAATTTGGTATTACCCAATGTAAAAAGTTCAAAGAAGTATGAGACCATATGGTTACCAATGTCTGTAGGATCCTCAAGCCACAACCCCTCATTATTTTGTAGTCTCGTCACCTTATTCCTTTTCCTCCTCGAGCTGGCCATTAGGTGAAAATATTTTGAATTTGAGTCTTCTTTTTTTAACCAGAACTCCTTAGTACGTTGCTTCCAGTGTATTTCCTGGGCCATTAAGATATCCTCATAATTTCCAAGTTCCATTGAAAACATTATCCTCCTCCATTGGGTACCTTCCTTTAGTATTTGGACCGATATTTCTCAGCCACTTTTCCCCATCAATCATTGGTCTCCGGACTCACACTATTGACCATGCTCCATAGGCTCTTTCTTTCCTTTGGTCTTATTGTTTGTATAATTTATCACAGAAGCAGGCCGAGTGCCCTAGCTTACCACACAAAAAGCTGAACAAAGGGAGACGTTCATATTTAAAATTTATCTATGTCCAATTTTAGTCTGATTTTCATCTTCTTTTTAGGGGGTTCCTTAGATCAAACCTCACTTTGATTCTCATATGCATGCACCATATTCCTATGAAGTTATTTTGGTCCACCTCTTCAAAAGTCCCTATGAGGTTTCCTATTTTGATTGCTTCATCTTCTATCATCAGAACTATGGGAGATCGAAGACCTGGACCCAAAGAAGCGTGTGAAAGAGAGGGAACCTAATTGGTTGATCATGTTTTCCTAGCTGGTGCAAAATCAACAGTGCCGGTCGAAGGACCAAGTGCTCATGTCCAACACTCATATCAGTCTCATGGAAGAATTGAAATAAAAAAAAGGAGTTTCCTAGGTTCGTCACGTACATGCCTGTGCATGACATTAAAATTAATGGACTTGTTTGTGAGAAATCTTCCCACCAAGCAAAAGTTGAGTTTTGAGGGCTGACTGCATTTCCTACTTCTCCCAGGACTACTCCTTCGTTTTATTCCTCTTATAGAGATAATTCATGCATAACCCTACCTGTTTCCTCAACTTTCTTGGTTTTGTCACCCATATTGGATTCTTGCCAATCACTCACCGAGGTTTAGAACAGATAGTGCTTTGCTGTCAAGAGTTTACCTACGTCTAAGATGGATATCAGAGGTAGTTTGATTCACCGCCGTTCGTATAAAAAGCTATCCTAGTATAAAACCCTAAACCTTGTTACTTAGGAACTAGACATACCCAAGAGCAAGAATTTTTATTCAACTTGTGTCTAGCTGATTTTTAGTTAGTTAAGGAATTAGCAAATAATTAGGCAGTAAAATCCTAACTCATATAAGTGACAGATAACTTTGTTAGCAAGTTAAGATTCACCGTAGGTGTAGTACCAATATTAGTTTATTAGCTAAAAAGAAGGAAGCAATACCAATACTAGTTCCTATTATCTGTCATCTATTCTTTGGATAGGGTGTGCGATTTCTCATTACAATCAGTCTATTTGTTTAGTTGTCTGGTCCTCTTATAGTTTTGGTTATTCATGTCTCTCTTATGCAGTATATTACTATGTACTTTGGACAGTAACTTGAGCATTATATTCTGCTTTTCATTGTACATTAATTATTGATTGCAGGTTCTTGCAGAATGGATATATATACTAGCACTCTCTTTGATGGTATTCGTTTTCTCTATTGCAGCTAAAAGGTAGAACTTGTAAGTCATATGATTTCCTCATTGTTATTGTTTTAGTTATTGTTTTCTGTGAGTGTTATTTCACTGCCCAAATCCTGATCTAGAATGTTGCACTGCAGCTGATTCTTGCATGATACATTTTGTTATTTGCACTTCAATGCAGGGCTGTGACATCAGCCGCTTATTCTGAGAGGTCCCTTTCTATCAGGACAATCATTTCCTCATATAGGGTTTCTGTGGTATTTAGCCTTATCTAATCTGCATACTTCATGCATTATTACCTTATTTTGAATGAACAAACATTTTTCTGTGCTTCTCCTTCTGTTCTTATGAGGTTTATTACTGCAGGTGGTTGTGACTTGCCTTTGTATCTTAGCTGTTGATTTTAGAATATATCCCAGAAGATATGCAAAGACAGAGAACTATGGTACTAGTTTGGTAAGTTTTTTCATATTGAGAATTCAGTGAATTACAATGATAATGTCCCCCCTTTCTAGTGATGATTTCTATTTTTTACTGATTTGATTTAAGGATATTTTATTTTTGTTGCTTTATTTAGCATCCGACTTTTATACAAATGTTATGAAGTATATCCTTATTAGTCAAGACTTATTTGACTGCTTTTATGGAGCTTATCATGTCCTTTTTTACTTCGGGCAATGATCAGTTAGTCACTTACCTTGTTAGTTGTGATTGTAATTAACCAACTGGAATTTCTTGCCAAACTTAAAGCCTTTTTCTTAATTGAACTTTATTTATCAACTGCTAATGCACAAGCTGAAACTTTATCTAAGAGAGGCAGAGGTAGGCCTAAACTGACTTGGTCAAAGATGGTCCAAAATGATCTTATGATGTTACATCTATCAGAAGAGATAACCTTAAATCGTATTGAGTGGAAAAGAAGAATCCATATAGCCGACCCCAATTGACTTGGGATTAAGGTTTTGTTGTTGTTGTTGTTATTGTTGTAATGCACAAGCTGAAACTTTATCTAAAATGGTCAGGAGGCATTTTCGGAAACATTGTTAAGAAGCATAACTAATTATTACAGCTGTTGTGGCTATTAATTTTAATATGAAACTACTAAATATTTTGTGATGCTATGCTCTTTTATTTTTGGGAAAATTTATTTAGTCTCTGAAGGATTGATTATTGATTGTAAATTATGCGGGAATTATCACTCTCTATTTTATAAAATTTGCATGTGCAACTTCATGAAATTCTTGATAATTTTTTCTGATTGAGAAATAAATTTTATTACTAGGAAAAAGGAAAACTATAACTTGGAAGGAAAAGGCATTTTGCAAATCAAAACAGCAAAAAAATGATAAGCAGCAAAAGAAGACATAAATCATATTGTCATAAAGTTAATGAGAAGGAAAATACAAATTGTGAAAAACCACAATGGAGCCCCTGAAATTTGCCTTAAGCAAAAGTTGTGCAAGCAATATGGCTTGAGCAGGCCTGATCATGTGATCAAAAGCTTAGTAGTGGGCTATCTAAGTACTTATATTTTTGTCCTACCCTTCCTTGTATCCCGTGTATTGCGCAACATTGGTACACCAGGTTGCCTTTTCGTATAAACAATCTCTTGCAACTATAAGGGATGATTGTGTACAATAGACCTCATGGATCCGACCCTTCTCTGGACTCTACACATTGTGGAAATATTTGTACACCAGGCTATCTTTTTTTTATTATTATTATTATATCTAAGTAGATATAATTAGGCGAGGCAGAGATAGACCTAAATTAATTTGGAGTAAAGTGGCTCAAAATGATCTTATGGTTTTCATTTATTCGGAGATGTAGCTCTAAATCG
Source organism: Garcia nutans (assembly GCA_947685225.1). NCBI lineage: Eukaryota > Viridiplantae > Streptophyta > Magnoliopsida > Malpighiales > Euphorbiaceae > Garcia > Garcia nutans. Next base: position 22,965,552 of record CANTUV010000005.1, read on the forward strand.
TGCCAAGTGAAAAAAGAGAATTTATGTAGTCGACGCCAATTAACTTGGAATTACGGCTTTGTTGAGTTTTATATTTTTTAATATTTGATTGGGCCATCAAATTCCCTCACGTTTGAATGTGTAATATTCTTGATAGGTTCTGAATTAATTTGACTCTATTTCTTATTTGAATAGCCAATGCATGTTGGATATCATGATTTGTGAATAAAAAATTCTAATAATAAAACCACTATTCAACAATGTGGATGAAGTAGGCCATATCATGTGGCCGAAAACTTAAATCCTATGTTATTTCTCCAAGTGCTTATAGTCTTTTTCATTGTTGTATAATCTTTTGATGTTGGACCATGTCAAATGGTATTCTGGTGTAAATTTTCCTAATCATGTAATTTGATGTAACATCAATTTTTTAATTAGGTTGTTTGAGCCTTTTATTTATAATTATAGAGTTAAGAGTCAAGTTACTGTATGAGATTTGGGTATTTTGGTCCTCTTTAGCTTCTTTTTTATTAGATCTTTACACAAACAGCACATTGTAAATTTTTTTACATATCATTGAGCATTAGAAGCCGCAATAAGTGCATTAGAGAAAAGGTTATGGTAGCTTCTATTGAGGATAAAATAAGTGAATATAGACTGAAATGGTTTGGACATATGAAACGAAGGCCTAGTGATGCGTTTGTTAGAAAAAACTGAACAAATTAAGGTAGACATAGCTAGGAGAGGTTGGAGTAGGCCTAAACTAACTTGGAAAAAAGTAGTTCAGCTCCTATATGTCTCCGATTATATAGCGTATAATCGTTCCGAGTAGAAAAAGTGAATTAATATTAGTTGAGTTGAGTCAAGTATCATTGAGTATTTCAGCTTGGTTGAAGTCTTACCCCCAATTTAATTAGGATTCGTTGTGCAGATTTCTTTTCTTTACTTTACTTGTTTAGGGCTCTATTATAAAGGTTTTAATATTTCTAGTCCTCCACCATTTCATCCCAAGTCATCGTAGGTCTACATTTATAGACAATGGAATATTATTGAGAATTTACAACTTGGAAACTTAGTTTTCTTCATGTTATTCGTTTGTTCTCAATCTTCTTTCCTCCTTATTATGAACCTGATATGATACCAGCAATTAAAGTTGATGTTTCTCCTTAATTACTAATTTCAATCCTCAATGACCTCTAATTTCATCTGTGATGAACCATAAACTATTTCTTGTTTGTACCAACAAAACATGCACTCTTAGGTCTTCCGTACATCAAAATGCTACCCTCCCAAACCTTTTCTAGGTGTTCTGAATTTAGAATCTTTTTTAAATTATTTATGTTGATTTACCTTACACTTTATTTGGCGCAAGCAAATAGTAATCTCTATTCCTTTCTCTTTACAATCCGTTCCTCCTCTTGAAACTTAATGCATTCTTAATGAAATTTATTGTATGCTGATTACTTTTGCCTGTTTTCTGCTTATGAGTTTGAGCATTGTATGATGTCAGATGGATCTTGGGGTTGGCTCCTTTTTATTGGCAAACTCACTAGTCTCACGACAAGCACGGGGTATCTCTTTGGTGTAAGTCTTTCTATGCTTTTTATAGCTCTTTATACTGGTGTTAACTTCATTATTTCATTAGGATATAGTTGAAAATGTCAATCTACAGCAAATATTGTTGTAAGGAAAGGTGGCTCTTCTTTTCTAAGTGCCATTTGTCCGCAACTCAAATCAAGAAAGACTACTAATTGATTAAATGTGTGAGATAGAATACCACTAAACTACCAAGTTCAGTAATGGAGCTGAAGGATGGTTTCATTGAAAATGATTAATCATTTGACCATGTAGTGACTGATTTTTTTTTCTTTTTTGATGTTGCCTAAAAGTAGAGCATGTCTATTGACTTGTTGCTATCATGTTTTAACTAGTAACTTCTTGATGTTTTGGTAGACCTGAGAGAAGTATGCCGTCCTAGTAATGCCATGGTCTTCTCTATTTTCCATTTTCCAGTTCTTTTCAGCTTTAAATTCTCAATTTTCAAGATTTCAATGTGACTAATTGGGGCCAAGGTTTGGTTTAACACGTGCTTTTGTCCTCCATTTTTCAAAAATCAAATGTTTTGGTCCTTGAATGAAGAAAAAAAAAAAAGAAAAATCAATATTTTGGTCCTTCTTAGGCTAAAAATGTATCTTTTATTTAATTAAAAAAAAACCTTTATATTGGTTATAAAAGAAAGAAAGTTTTGAATTTATAAGCCTTAAGTACCAAACCATGCATTAGTGGGTCTGCCTGTTGGCTTTCTCAAATACAATGGCTGTTGACCAGCCCAGATCTTAAGTCTAGCTTTTACTACAACAGTCCAATTGTTTCCAAGGTTGTGTTATATGCTTTCAAGGGATGAAGAATGAAAACATTAATTTCTATTGGTGTATTCATTTTCCATAATGTACAGCTGACTTGCATTTTGGATGCATTGTCTTCTAATTTCAATGCCTGGGAAGTTGTACCTCCTGCTAGATTCTTTAGATCATAGGTCTCTAGTTTGCAAAATCAGAGTGCAGCTCCACTGTATTTCAAGTTGCTAATTTGCTAGTGTTCTTTGGTGTAATTGTCAAATATCAGTATCCTATTTTTCATTTTCTTGTCTAAAAGGAGAATAATGAACAGGTATATTTCGATTTATTCTATTCCTTTCAATTTTTTGAATGTTAATTTCTGTTTTTCAAAGAATGCCCTTTTTTAATGTTGATATATGCTTGGACTAGCTCCAAAATCACATTATTGTTGCTTCTTTAATTAATCTTCTATTATAGTGCATTAATTATAACGCTTTATTGTTGCTGATGCTATCTTAGGAACTTGAAGTATGCTATCCTATCCACTAGTCCACTTCTACTACTGGGGTTTGGTCGACTTTTGTCTACTAAAACTGTGGACTATCAGGTAGATTATATTCTATTAATTGCCATGAATACTGAGTACTGATAGATATAGGAAATTCAATTTGTTTATCAGGTATTATGCATTATGCTGTAGAAGGCATTCTGATAACTTGATCTTCCTCCGTTTATTAAGGCATTCTGATATATGGCTGTAATTTTTTTCTGGTTTTGAAATTGTTGGACTTGTTTATCAACATGTCTGCTGCCAATAACGGAAAATTTCATGCCTATGATGAATGTTAGCTTAAAGCTTTGTTTCACTAATGAACTTAAATAGAACATTAATAAGGCTACAAACTAACAACACAGAAGGTTCTTTCCAAGCGGAACAATTAACATTTTTAACCTATAAAGGGGTCCAATTGATAAACTTATTGGAAACAGGCTTATCCTATTGCAATGTTTGTCTATCACCACATTTAGAAAGTCCATCAGTATCATACAAATGGCTTAATTCCTATCATAGTGATGTTAGATAACTGGTAGATTTGAATTTGTGGTGGTACAGTAGTTTTATGTCTGTCGTATCTTTTGAAATTACATCATTCTAGTAAAAGAGAAATAGATCAGAGTTGGAATTCTTGTGTTGAGGGTTCAAACTCCATTTATATTCAGTCAATTCTTATGAGAATCAGCACATATGAATGTCAGTAAGCCTGGACTGATATATGTGTAGAAATTACACAGACTCTGCGAGTGTTGGGCCAAATATACAGTGACCATATAAATGGGTTTGGAACCTCATCTCAACACAAAATCAATTGGCTCGTGTTATGGCCCAATCTACACCACCTTATATGTCATTGTATTTTATTATACTTTTCAGATGTGAGATTCATTTATATTCTCCTACACTCTCCCTCAAGTGCAACTGGGCCTAGCCCAATTGTCACTTGCCAAACATGGATGACAATCTACTTTTTTTTTTAGATCCATCACAAATTGCCTAGGCCTATTTTCACTGAGGCCCTAGGTTAACAACGGAGTCCAGGATCATCTGGCGGTTAGTCCATTACCTGGTTAGCTCTGATACCATGTAGAAATTACACAGGCTCTGCGAGTGTTGGGCCAAATATACAGTGACCATATAAATGGGTTTGGAACCTCATCTCAACACAAAACCAATTGGCTTGTGTTAAGGTCCAATTTACACCACCTTATATGTCATTGTATTTTATTATACTTTTCAGATGTGAGATTCATTTATATTATCCAACAATATGGAGTCTCATTATAAGCTCCTGTCATATAAACTTTTAATTTTCTGTACAAGTAGCAGTATTGAGCTTTTATACTTCTTTTTTCCCAATGATGTGCTTTTGTTTATCTATTCTGCTACATCTTTTTTCTTTTTCATGTTATTTCTTAATTTCTCATTCTACTTCTGTTCTCGTGCATGCGTCTGTTCCTTTTCCCTTTATCTCGTAGCTTCATGCAGCGGAATATGGAGTACACTGGAATTTCTTTTTTACACTAGCTGCTGTGTCTACCCTTACATCTGTGATTAATGTTCCTCCACAGTATTCAGGAATTTTGGGCCTAGCGATTCTCATTGGTATAATTTCAACTGAACATTTTCCTGATCTTTTTTATTAGCTTGTCTAATTAGTTGAATTTGATTTGTCAGGTTATCAGTCTTGGCTGATTAATGGATTAAACATGTATCTGCTTTCTGACAAAAGAGGAACAGATATCATAAGCAAAAATAAGGAGGGAATATTTAGCATACTCGGTAAGTATAATTTCAAAATCAATTCATTCTCTCTCTTTTTTTATTATGCTCTATACAATACTTTTCTCAGAAGTATTAATGATTTTATTCTTCTTTTCTTGTGTATCCCTCACTAAATAATTTTATGATGCAGTGCAATAACTCATTGTTTTAAGAAAAGATGATTTGAAGTTCAGTTTTGGTCATTTCTTTGATCTCTCACGAGCTTTCAATTTTCTTGGTCCTCCAGCAAATTCATATATGACTTTAGTTCTAAAGAGATCCAAAATTTGGGTCCAAATTAGTGAAATCTTTTTACTCTACTCTAGACTTTTTATGATCCTCGGGTTCAGGGTTTTAAATCGTGGAATTGATTGCAGAATCGGTCATTGTGAAGCAGAAAAGTACTGAATCATCATGAAACAGTCTGGATCAGATATCGCTATCATGAATACATTTTAAATCGCGGAATCGGACGAATTGAGTAATGAAATCAGAGAAACGGAATGAATCGGGCCGATATAAAATAAGAAATAAATATTTTTTACAATAAATAAATTAATAGTATATATTAAAATTCATCCATAATAGTAATAAAGATTTAATTATTATCAAAAGTTATTTAAAAATAACTATATAAAAACAATTAAATAGTTTTTAATAATAATTAAACACATCATTACATTATTTTTAATAAATTTAAATATTTTATATGACATAATTATATTATTTTATATTATTTAAACAATATCTACATTATTTTTAATAAATTTAAGTATTTTCATAAATTTAAATATTTTATATAACAAAATTATTTTATTTTATATTATTTAAACAATATCCAGTTGGCACAATTTCCTCCTCTTTTCAAGTTCAGAAACCAGTAATGTTTAGGTGCAAAGAAAAAGAAAAGAAAAGGAAACATTCCTCCTCTTCTTCTTCAGCCACAAAACCAAACCCTTATTTTTCTTTTTCTTCTTCTTTAAAATTCACAACTGCAATTTGGTTCTTTGTTGCCGGTTCAACAAAGTCGGAACGGTGAAATATTGGCTGATTCACCGATTTTGCAAGCCGATTCAACGTTATTTTGGGCTTTTGGTAAATCTTATCCAAATATCGGAGAAACACGTATTGGTCAGTGGAAATTCCGTTAAACACCGACCATTCTAATTCGAAGTGGCCGATATTTAAAACCCTACTCGGGTTCAGTAATCAGTAGACCTTAAATTGTTCAATTTGCTATGGCTAATAAGCTACTTGAGTATTGAGCTTTGAAAACAGTACCATGTTTTTAAGTAATTTTATAACAGTATCATTAGCTTATGTGCCTAGATTTCTTGCAATTGGGGAAGGGGAGATTTCCAATTTCACCTCTAAATAAGTTTGCTCCGTGTTTTAGCTTATAGAATTTTCAGTCATCATTTATGTTACTAGCAGAAGTTTAGTTTCTGATTGCATTGTTACTGATTTAAGTTCAACAGACACCAACAGCATCTGTCTATCAAAATATTAAAAAAAAAATGATATCTTGAATATCCTAAAGAGAAATTTGTTTACATGCGCTTGCCAGTGCTACCTGTATTTAAGAAATTGGCCTTGCGTTGAGTTTATCACCAGAGTGTTTGAGCTCAATCATTTATCTTCCATGTCTGAGGAGTAGAAGGTAGACTTAATATTTGGAGTCACTCGTGCATTTAGCATAATTTTCTTGTTTCAGTTTGTGATTCAAAATAATTCTAGTTACCATTTGTCATCATTTACAGGATACTGGGCTATGTACCTTGTTGGTGTGCAGTTGGGCAATTATCTATTTTTTGGAAACAATTCCTCTACTACAAGGAAAAGCAACAAATGGGCAAGGATCAGAGTTTCTTTTTTCTCCGTTACATTTTGGTAAACTTTTCCTTTTCAGGAGATTATATTTAAGCAGCATCCTTTCCAATAAATTGATTACTTGGAAGAATAAAACCAATGCCTTCAATTTTTCTTGCAGGTTGATAACTGTGATTCTGGACATGCATGTAGAAAGAGTTTCACGTAGGATGGTAGGATATGCTACTCTGTTGATTGGCTAATTTATAAAAATGTCTTAACATTGCTGACAAAAAACTAACAAAAACTCTTTTTGCAGTGCAATATGGCTTATGTTACCATGGTGTTGGCTCAAAATTTTCAGGTAATTGTTCTCTAGTTTTGCAGTCTCATTCATTTTGCAGGTTAATATTAGGAAGATGGACTTTGGTGGAAGTAAGTGGAATGGTTGTTGCGCTCTACTTAACACTGCTAAAAAGCGACTCTCACAAGTATATGAGGTTGCTGTAGTGTTGGGTGAACGTTCCAAGGTCGTCTCTCAGAAAGTTGTTATTTACAATAATTTGATTGACAGAAAAGAATTAAAGAATAAATTTGTAGTGTTGAAATGGTAGTAGAAGAATTTTAAATTAAAAAAAAAAATGAAGAATGGGCTTGCATAGAATTAATGTAAAACTTTCAAAAGGAAACCAATGATTTACAGTTCAATTTGGTCTAAGTAAAAAATTTCAAATTTTCTATTAATATAACCTGGCAACTTAATTTTTTCCTTAATTTTAATTAACAATTATCAATTCTTTAGTTCTCTTATTTACTTATCCTTGCCCCTTGATCACTCAATCCTAAGGATTCTTCTAACAATGGCATGCTACCAAGAGACTAATTTAATCAAGGGGGTATTTGGTATTGTTGTTGTTTTTGGTATTTAGTTGTTTAAAATGAAAAACACTAATTTCAAAACAACAAATCTTTGTTTTGTTGTTTTTGTTTTTTGTTTTTTTACTTTTTCTCTTCTTCCTTTATCAATTTATCTTCTACCCATTTTTCAAAAAAATTTCTTTATCATTTTAACTTGTTATTTGATTTGAGTGAAATTATTCTCTTTCTTCCCTACCCTGTTCTGCACCTCTTTATTATCTTCTTTCTTTTACTCTCCAAAACTGCAATTGGAATCTACAAGGCTACAATTCTGAAATTTCACAAGTTTATTTTTGGATTTTCACAAATGGATTTCCTTTAGAAGAAATTGATGTGAGATATGCGTAACATTTAAAGATGAGCAATGAACATTTTAACAATTTCTAATCCAAGAATAAGGTTAATGGATTCTTGCTTGTAATCCTATGACAATTTTGAGTTAACATTAATTAAGTTGTATATGGAAAATTAGGTAAACTATATGTCAATCTATTCCTTTTTTATTGATAATTTGGCTGGAATATTGATCTTGTTGTGTTGGATGTTTTAAAGTTGATAATTATTATTTTTATTTTGTTTAAAGCGGCAGCAGTTTTGTATCTCTGGAAAGACAATGATTTTGAGAAATTAACTAATAGAAAAAGAAAACTAGTTTTTTTTTTCTTCTAGAAACAGAAAACTAAAAATAAAAAATGTGATTGAATGGGGCATTGGCTAATCGTTTTTTCTTCTCCCAATAATTTATCAACTGGTATGAAGCATAGCCAACTAAAATTTTCTTTGTTTCAGGTTCTGGCCATACTGATGCTCTCCGATTTTGTTGCTGGAAGCAAAATTTCATTGCTTGAAGAAGCATATAACCGGAATCTACTAGGCTCATTTCTTCTGGTATACATTGCTCTCTTAACATACTTTGATTTTCCCAATTCCTTACCATTTTTCTTCCCAAACAGCCTAGTGTGAGCTTTACATCATTAATCTATTCTCTTTTGTTGCAGGCAAATGTGCTTACAGGGCTGGTAAACATGTATGTGGATACCCTGTTTGCCACATCACTATCAGCCCTATTCATCATGATTCTTTATGCCTATGTTCTATCTATAGTAGCTGGAATTGCAGACTACTATGGTGTCAGGCTAAAGTTTTGGTAGTGGCCTTGTTTTCTGTGTAAGAAGTTTTGTCAGTAATAATTTGTTGAGATGATCAGAATTTCCTGTTGCGGGCTGTGGGTTGAAGTTAGATGTTTTTATCATTCAGCATTTCAAAACTAGGCACGACTCTTATAAAAAATGTCTGGAGGCAATTCATACATGAAACTCTTTGTTTTTTAAGCCTTCATTCTGCCATAACTAATTTATATTATGTACAATATGACTGCTACACATCATCGCTATGATACTGTTTGAGTCTCAGGATCGTTACACTTGATGATGGAACTTATGGTCCCTATAGCAAATAAGGTGTAACTCACATCCATTGACATGCACATGTGTATGCATGTGTAAATGCATTTTATCATAGGCCTAATATCCATATGCATATTGATAAGACAGCTGCATATATACAAACTACAACTCGTACTTCAATTTTTGCACACGTTCTTTCTGCATGATTTTCTTGCATTTGAAATGTAGTTCTATCACCCTTCTACCGTGAAATGAACAGTGCAGGATGAAAGAAAGCAGCTGAAAACAGCCTATTAGTATTAGGGGAAAGAGAAATATAGAGTAATGAGTCGAAAATTGAATTAAGATGAATACTGGAAGGTACTTTCTAAGGGGAAGCTGATGGTCACATGGATTCTCTGCAGAGTCTGACAGCATGGTCCAAGATCTACCATCCGAAATCAGTCCTCATCACCAGATAAGGTAACAGTTCCCAGTGTTTGTAATCTTTCTCATTTGGATATACTTCATCTCTTCATCAACACATATACGTGTATATTCATATGTACATTTATCGATAAATAGTCACAGAAATACAAAACTGTATACTATATGTATATTTATGCTGGAGAATTATCAGATTCAAATGGGTGTTTTATTTGTCAAGTTACACGTAGTTTGCAAACTCGTATGTGCCACATGATTCTCCAGGTTTTACCTCTTTTATATTATATATTTTTCATATCAATATCTTTGTTGAGGGGAATCTTGGTGCAACGGTAAGCGTTGTTGCCTGTGACTAGTGGTCACAGATTCGAGTCATGAAAATAGTTGAATACAATAGATTCATGGGTTCTACCCATCCCCGGACCTGCTATACATTCGTGTTTTTTACTCTGTTAGTAGAGAAATGTATAGAATGCAGTGTTGATAGCGGTGAAAAAATCAGGAACATCTCTATTTGTTTTGCTTGTTGGAATGGAAATTTTTTTTGGCCTTGTTTGCGTTGGAGTTGTGTGTTTGTTTTACTGCAAGGTCTATAATGATATGAAAAGTCTGTCATCTGAGTAAATGGCTGATGAGAGCGCACTGGATTTGAATGTGAAGAGTGTATTATCACAACCACGTAGCAAGAACGGTTTTCCTTGTACTTCCAATTATGAACCCTAATTAATGCAATTAATGGCTATGTCGATTAAATTTCTGAAATACGGGAACACAAAAATCATAGTATCGCCAATAAAAAGATATAGGGAAACACAAAATCCACAATTTAACAAAAACAAAATGAAAGAAAATTTGTTTGAAGATTAAACATATTTTAACATTGGGAATTGAGAATATTTCATTTGATCCACCTTAAATTTGAACGTCTCGTGTCGTTGCCAATAATTAACATCAGGTGATCACCATACTGTCCTGTTTAATTTGGAACAGCTGAAGTAAAATTATCATGAGCTATGCAATCGGCATTTTAACCTTGCAAATTCATGGTCATTGTTACATGCTATAGCCATTCTCAGTATCTGTATGGGGTACCAACCAGTGGATTGGCAAGTAAGATAATGAAAGGCTAAGAGAACAAGTGTAATAAGCATGTATAAAAAGAGACAAAGCATGACATGCATAGTGTGACACGTGTTGTCAATCACATGTAAATAAAAAAAAAAACTTCCCTTTTGTATCTAAATAATGAAGATGAGAATCTAGGGTACGTGAGCCAGTCATTTGCTGCAAAACCCAACACAGATTTGAATGTGAAGAGTAGCTTTTACACAGCTGCTTGTGTTGTTTGTTTGCATATTTCTATAAGGATTTTGGGTCCACTCTCACCTCTCTCTCTGCCTCTCCTTTGTGGAAACTGTGCCAGCGTTGACACCTTCTATGAAATTGGGAAGCAACAACCCAAACAAGCGTCCTTTCTCTCTCACTTTTTCTGTGCAGAAAAGCACAACACCTTTTCTGCCCCCTCTCACGTGCACCCTATCCTTCTCTTTCACCATATTTTACCCTTTTAACATTTTTAACCCCCTCTTTCTCCCTCTCACTCTCTCTCTCTCTGGAAGGTTTATAGAATTGGGTTTTGCTATATAGTGGTGGTTGTCATTGAAATGCAACTTGTTTACAATTTTGGGTTGTTCTTCAAGTTACATTTAGAGGGTGAAACTTGTTTACTTTATTTCTATTTGTTAAGAAAGAAATGGAACTAGAAGCTCTATCTTCTAATGAGCTGTTGAATTTTATTTTCTATGACACTATCTCTGCAACCCCATATAGTAATAATAACCATAACTTTTTAGAAACAAATAGTCTCTTGTTAGATACTAATTTGAGACCTCAAATAAACCATGGTATTTCTACTTCTGATATCATGGGTAGTTGTTCACTAATGAGCCAAAAAAAGAGATTAATTAGGCAACCAGAAGCTGTGGAGTGGAAGCATCAGAGTTTGGCTGTTCAAGGAAAAAAGAAAAGAAAAAGAAAGCCAAGAGTATGCAAGAACAAAGAAGAAGCTGAGACTCAAAGGATGACTCACATTACTGTTGAGAGGAAACGAAGAAAACAGATGAATGAACATCTCGCTGTTTTGAGATCTCTCATGCCTGAATCTTATGTCCAAAGGGTTTGTTTCTTATTTTTATTTAATAGTCTTTTCTAAATAATTAGTGACTTTTCATAATTATTTTTTTTATAAAAAAAACTTCATGCAAGTTTGTGAACTTTTATTTTACTAGAAAAATCTTTCATAGTATTGGGGAAAGGATTGTCCTTATTGATGGATGAGATTCGTATGGTGGCGTCCACTTTTGAAAAAAAAAAATTCTTGGGGTATTCTATTAAGATTTTTTTTAATAATTCTTAATAGTGAAAAACAGGCATTTCAATTTTAGATAATATATTACTGTTAATTTCAAGATTCTAGGAAATTTTTTGTTTTGCAAACTAAAATAGAAACCTATTAGTAGCAGAATTTGTTCGAAATAATGTAATGCAATTAATCCTATTCACCATAATTAAAATTGAAGTGAATTATTTTCAAAAAAGAAAAAAAGTTATATAACAAGGTTAAAATTTATTTATCTTTAACATTTCATATATGACGTAATTTCTTTTTCTAAAAACAATTAAAGGTAATCAATAATGTATCACTATAATTTGGAAAAATTGAGACAGGACCACCAGGTTCAGATTTTAACCACATAAATTGACAGTGTGACATTATTTGATAATTTAAAAATAATTAAAGGTGAATAGTTTAAACATGCATATATTTTGATTAATGTAGGGTGACCAAGCCTCTATAGTAGGTGGGGCTATAGAGTTTGTGAAGGAGCTAGAACATCTCTTGCAATCCTTTGAAGTTCAAAAGCTGCAACTGCTAAATAATGAAGAAGATAGTAAGAGTACAACTTCTAAATTTTCAGGACCTCCTTTTGCACAATTTTTTTTGCATCCCCAGTACACTACTTGGTCTCAAATCCCCAACAACAAGTATAAATCAAAGACTAAAGCAACAATAGCTGATATTGAGGTCACTTTAATAGAAACTCATGCAAATCTTCGAATTCTATCAAGAAAATGCCCTAAACAGATTTCCAAGTTGGTTAATGCTTTTCAAGCACTTCACCTTTCCATTCTTCACATCAATATCACCTCTATGGACCCTGTTGTTCTCTACTCAATTAGTGCCAAGGTATGTATAAATGCTTTGTCCCCTTTATGTGGTGTATATTGAAAAAATATCATAAACCTTATAATTAAATTCTTTATGTCACTGCAGTGGTCTCAAAAGAAATTATTTTCATCTTCTATCTTGATTTTTATTTTCTGAATAATCACTTCATGATATATTTTGAAGTTTAGCTTTTGTGAGAGTTCTAGTTGATAATAACATAGTAATAAATTTAGATTTTACAACTCTAAGTCATGTTAAATAATGATTTATAGCAACTTTTTGGTGGGACAAATATTAAACAATATAGAAGTTAAAAAGTATAAAATTATAAAAATTATGATGGTCCTATGGCCATCCCCAATTAATGATTATAATAGGATTGTTAAATAATTTTACAAACGAAATGTTTTATATATAAACCAGTTAATAATACAGTTAATTTTCTTTAAAATAAAGTTTTTATGTTCTGGCAATCTTATTAAAATAGTTTTTTTAAATCCCTAATATATATATATATATATAATATCAATAGGGATGACTCAATGGTTTCAGTGGTCTAATGTTAAATTTAAATATGGAATTTTTTTAATTATTTTAAATAAAATTAGTAAAAATTTTATTGAAATTTATTTGTTGAGCTTTTTGAGATTTAAAATTTTTTCAAATCTAAAATTAGGATTATACTAGTTTTATGGTTAAATCATCCCTGTCAATCATTTAATTATATTATTATTGTTTATACGCATAATTCGTAATTTTGTTATAATTCAACAATATTTGGTATGGAAATGGAAAATTTAACTATTGTGGTCTTCAATTATTATGAGGTTTCTTTTTTGGTGTTTCCTATGTTTAGCAATGAATGAAGTTTGCACATAATTTTTAGAAAATGATAAATTGAATTTTGAACTAAAATTTTGAAGATACTATATGTATGCAGCTTGAAGAAGAATGCCAACTCACTTGTGTGGATGACATAGCAGAAGCAGTACACCAAATGCTTAGAATAATTGAGGAAGAAACTACTTTATGTTGAAAAAAAAAAAACTCATTTTAGCTGACCAAAATACCCTTTACTTTGGGTGAAAATCACAAGAGTAACACAAACTTGTCTTTTGTAATGGAGTTTAGTGATATTGTTCTTTTATGCTGTTTCTTCCTGGAACTAAGCAGTGAATTATTTATATAAAAGGGTGTTCAAAGCAAGAGTTTTTTTTTTTTAAAAAAATTCTTCAGAAAATGAGAATTGGTAAAAAAGGATACTAATAGGTTTTGCAAGCCTATGTACATTGCAAGCAATAGAAATGATCTTGCTTTCTTTTTCTGACCTCTTTGGAAAAGTGAAAATCAGAATATATGAAATGTAAAAATATCTATAACAATAAAAAAAAAAATTACCTTCAATTGGAGAAGTTTAAGAAGCAAGATAGTGATACTTATCAGGAGGGTAAATTATTCAATGGCCTCTAAAATTTTCATTGTTTTTTAAGTATGCTTTTTGTTAATATTTGATAGGTCAACTTTGATTTTGCTAGTTGTATTATACAGCCATGACAACAAGTGAAGTATTTTTAAATATCCAACTTATTCTACTTTGATTATATAAGGTATAAATAGTTTATTAACATATAAATAAATATGAATAATATTTTTATTATTTGTGATGGATTCAAATATAATACATGTTCATAACCCTAATCATAGCTCGCCATTTCATTATTTATCTCTTGTATTGTGTTTTAATAATATAATTGTTTGCTGTGGAATTGTTTTAGTAGAATTATGAATTTTTGTTTATAATTATTTGATAAGAATATCCTAATTATATAATTTCAATTTTATTGTATTTTTAAATTTATTATATTTAAATGGTAATTAAATGGATATAAATAGCACACGAATAGTTAAACGGATTTAAAACATTTAAGTATAATGATAAGATACCAATAACGATGAAGTGATTATAAATGAATTTAGTATGGATAATTTAAAGTTAAATAGATAAATTTTATAAGTATCATATCCATTACCATTACCATTTGATACCAACAAATTCTTAAAATGAGGTGTGAGCTTAAACTCAAATTGCGTAAACCTTGGGAGGTTGTGGAAAGTATATGAAGTTTCAAGTTCTAATCTTATAAATCAGAAGAGTTATTATTAATTCCAAGAGAGTTATAATTATTTTTAAGGGCATTTATAAAACAATCGAAAAAAATAAATTTTATTTTAAAAATACTACAAAAAATAAAATATTTATATTTTTAGAAAAAGATAGAGCAAATTTTCAAAAATATAACATCCCTTACTAAACAAAGTTTTTTTTTTTTTAAATACCTCTTCTCTCACTATAATCAATATTTTATTTTAATTTTTATTTATTTTTAAACTTCACTATTAAATAATTTTTTTAATAAAATAATAAAAATTAATATTTTAAATTATATTTTCAACATATAAAATTTATTAATTTTTGTATCGAAAAAAATTTTAATTTTAATTATAAAAAATAAATAGCACTCACAAAAGATTAAAAAAGTATATAAATATATATTCATAAAAATTATTAAATTTATTTTAAAATAAATTTCATATATTATATACATAAAAAAAGTTTTAAAAAATATTAATTTCATTATACAGATGTGTAGATGTTTGGTAATGGTAGGTGTTTTGTATATTTGGTAGATATAACGTGTATATTATATATTTATTTGTGTATATTATATGTGTTTTATATAGATATTACGTGGATATTATGTGAATATAAAATTTTAAAAAAATAAATTTAAAAAGTAATAAAAATATTATGTAGATGCTTCATAAATATGGTAGATATTCAGTGGATGCTTGATATATGTTGTGTATATGTTATTATTTATTGTGCATGTATTTTAAATATGTTATATATATATATGTTGTGTATATATTTATTTTTTATATGTACATTAATAATATGATATCAAAAAAATATTTTTAAATAAAAAATAAAAAAAATAAAAAAAAGAAAAAATAAAAATTAGCATCTGAAAAAAAAATAAATTTAAAAAAATATGCAGTGTTTATGGAATTGAAACAAAAAATGTTAGGCCGCATTTTTTAAAAGGAAAAGCCGAAAAGGGTAACTATTGTAATTTCTTCTCATTTTTAGTTGAATAGTTCAAAATGTTATTCAGCTTATTATGCTCCAATATAGAGAAAAAAAGGAGAAATTTACACCATATACTCGTCCTTTAATTTTTATTTTCAAATATACTACTTTTTTTTTTAGTTTTATATTTTGTTCAATTTTTTTTTCATTTTTACATCTTTGGTTGTTAACACTGTTAATAAACACCTTTTCTTCTCCTTTTTTTTGAATTGATTTTTTTATTTCTTTATTTCAATTTCTTTTACGTTTAGAATTTTTTGATATTAATTTATCCAGAAATATTTTTTTTATTTCATATTCTTATAAATATACAATATATATAACACATCTAAAATATATTAAAATATTTACCATACATCAATACTGCATCAACACTATATCTATATATATTTTATTTTGTGTTCTAATATATAAAACATATAATACATCAATATTTTGCTACACATAACATCTATAATATATCTAAAATACATCAATAAATTTATTCTTCTTACATATATAATACATCTATAATACATCAATAACACATCTATATTTTTATTCAGTATTTTTCTTACGTACGTAGCACATTTATAATACATCAACAATACCTTTACATTTTTATTTAGTATTTTCTTACATACACAATACATCTACAATACATCAACAACATATTTACATTTTTATTTTATTTTCTTCTTATATTCATAAAATATCTACAATACATGAACAATACATCTATATTTTTATTCTATATTTTTTTAATTTTGATTATTCGGATCTATTTTTTTTAAGAATATGAAGAATTATTAAAGAAAAAAAATGAAGATGAAGATTATCTTTAAAATTAAGATTAAACTCAATATGAAGATGAAGATTTTACCTTTTTTATCTTCTTCTTTTCTATTTTTGCTCTTTTGATTTTTTTTTCTCTTTGAGGCAAAGCTTTCATATCAGGTTATATACGAACTTATTAAGCTTCTATGATGATGGTGAATCCGTTGCAGGTAAAATTTTTAATTAATTTGCTATTGAATCTTATATATATATACACACACACACACTAGTGTTAATAAAGAAGTTGATGATGGATATTTATTTATTGATTTTTTCGATATGATGATAATAATGAACGAAGAAGAAGCTGCAGATCTTTTTAATTTCTTCAATTTTGATGATGATGATGAATGAAGAAGAAGCTGTAGATTTTTTTTTTATTTTTTCATTTTTGATGATGATGAAGAATGAAGAAGAAGAAGAAGGAGGAGGAGGAGGAAAAGAAGAATAAGAAAGATGATGAAGAAGAAACTATTGATGATGCCTATTAAAAAGATAATGATACACAGAAAACAAAGAAGAGGAAGAAGAAAAGGGATTAAGAAGGACGAGAAGATAACGACGTTAAAAGAAACACACGCGTTTTTGTAATTTTAAGGTTAGATTTTGTAGTTTTGTAAATATTTTTAAAGAGCAATGTATTTTTGTAAATTCTTTTGGTTTGTTAGGTATTTTTGTAGAAAGTCCAACAAAAAACTGTGTTAATTTTTTTTTTATATGAAAAATATTTTAGAGAAAATTACATCATATATTATTTTTAATGTGTTTTTTTAAAATTTTTATTACTATTAATTTTTTAGTCATAACCTTTTTTCAATTTTACTTTTTTAATTTAATTTTTACAGTTCTTTTTCAATTATATTTTCTATCTTTTTTCAGTGTTCTACAAATATTTTATCTTTTTTTGTGTTTTATATATACAACATATATATAATATATACATAATATGTAAAAGAATTATGCATTTTGACATTTAGAATGCAGTAAATATATGAGATATATATAATATATAGACGATATATATAAGGCATATAAAACGAACTATATATATGTTTTATCAGTAAATATATGAAATATATATAACATGTACATGATATATAAAAAAACTATATATTTTAACATTTAGAATGTAGCAAATATATGAAATATAAACTCATAAGATATATACACGATATATAAAATAATTATTTGTTTTGACATTTGGAATGTAGTAAATATATGAAATATATACAACATATATATTATATACAAGGCATATAAAAAAACTATATATTTTGACATTTGTAATGTAACAAATATATAAAATATATACAACAAACACAATATATATACAACATATATACATCAAAAAAAAAAGAGGAGAAAAGATGTAGTGCTATTTTATGTGCCCTCTATATGTTGTAAAGCATAAAAAAAAAGAAGGAAGAGGTAGCAATATTTTGTAAATGAAGTGTGTATTTCTGTAATTTTTTAATTTTTTAAACTACCATATTTTTTAAATTTTCTTTTATTTTTAGGTTAGTTATATAATTTTCTCAATATTTTGAGGATCAAATTCTCAAAATATAAAAATTATTACGATTTTTTTTCACTTCTAAAGCTTGAAATCCAAATGGGGAAATTTGTTGGGTAGGTGTGGGTTCACCAAATTTGGGACTTTTTTTCATGTGGTGGCAACATGTAATGTTCAATCATCCCCTTCTTACTGTTAAGGTATACACTAGCAAAATTTGGTTCGGCAGCTTCATCATATGATATCTTAAATAGCACAATTTTGACCTCTTATGCACATCAAATTACAAATAATAATAAGAAGGAGAAATAAAATGAATTAAACATAAGCATATAAAAATAATGAATAATCCAATTAATATATAAAATTTAACTGTACCATGATTGAAAATTTTATTTCGAGAGTAGGGTATGCAAACTTTGCGCTGATTTTCTAATTTAAAATCCTTGGGATCCTATTATTTATTCTCTAGCACCAACTCTCTCTAATATCGACATGGTCTCTATTGCAAAAATAGATAACACATCAAAGAACCCACTTAATGAATATTCCCCATCCTTCTTGTTCTTTAGCTTCAATATATATCTTTTAAGTTACGAACTTAAAAGATATATATTGAAGCATAACAATATAAAAATAATGAATAATCCAATTACTATATAAAATTTAACTGTATCATGATTGAAAATTTTATTTCGAGAGTAGGGTATGCAAACTTTGAGCTGATTTTCTAATTTAAAATCCTTGGGATCCTATTGTTTATTCTCTTGCACCAACTCTCTCTAATATTGGCGTGGTCTCTATTGCAAAAATAGATAACACATCAAAGAACCCACTTAATGAATATTCCCCATCCTTCTTGTTCTTTAGCTTCAATATATATCTTTTAAGTTTGTTCACTAGAACTTCCATCTCAATTTACCCTATGCCACATTGTTGAAAGCATTGACGTCGTCAACAAGGGCTAATATTCTTGCATCTACCTTCAAAGTCATTGCCTTTTCTAAAACTAATAACTCAACAAGGATGCAATGCTAAACTTAACTTCAACATTTATATCCATTCAATCCTTAAAGGCTTTTAGTAATTTCTTGTGTGTTACTTTTCCATATTTATCTACAAGAGGTGTCCTACCCCTAATCAACTCATCAAAGCCATTGTACTTCAACTTAGAAATTAAATAATATTTACTAACTCCTTGTAGACCCTTATTTTTTGATCAAATCCAGTCCAAAAATTCAAAACAGTCTAAAATAATATTTGAAGTATTTATTATTTATTTTAATAGTATAATATTTATTTTAATAATATTTAATATTTAATATTTATTTTTAATATAATATTTATTTAAATAATATTTATTATTTATTTTAATAATATAATTAATTATAAATATTTATTTTAAATATAATATTTATTTTTTAAAAAATAAAAATAAAAAAATAAAAATCAGACGAATCGGCAAGTAATGCGTGGCAGCACTAGCGTGGCAACGCAATTCGGCCTGCTGTGAATTATGCTACCCAGGGACAATCCTCGCAGCAATGGCCCACAGCTTGCCCACCAATCCTTGCAGGAACAGCTCGCAGCTCGTCCGTCCAACGCTCGCAATTCTCGCAGGCACAGCAGGTCTGATCCTAGCAGCCCGTGCTCGCGGATAATTTTTGCCTAAACATTATTTAGCTCGGTTTAATTTATTTCCTTAACAGTTTTTTATTTCCTTAACCATCCAGTATTAGGTTTTCAATTCCCTATAAATAACATGTTAAAAGATGGAAACAAGGACTTTTGGATTTTTCTAAGATTGGAGACTTTAAACAGCAACCTTAGCAACAATTAAACGGGAGCAAAAATTATCAAACAAGGGAAACAATTGGCAATGTCAAAGCAATTGCCAAATTGCCAAAGTTCAACAGAAGAAGTAATTGATTCAGGTAGTAGCAAAAATCAAATAAAAGCTTGGTTTTCGGTGGAGCCAATAAACAAAGGTTTTCTTGTTATGTCTAATTCATTTAAATTATAATAGCCACATTATCGTTATCTCATGCATTAATTTACAAGATATTCAAACAAATCAGTAGCAATATTTATTTTTATTTTATTCATCACAGTAGCACAAATTAAACCTTAATCCAAGCCTTCATTCTAAAACCTTAATTCAACCTAAACTAAAATTCTTAATCCCTAATATCTAGTAAACCCTAACCTTAATTCAAAAAACCAAATTTCCAAAACTAAATTTCTGTAAACCTAAACCCTAATTTGAATTACACAGTAGCCATGATTTTTTTTTATAATAATAATAATAATACTAGCTTTTATTTAAAACCCTAAAATTATTTTTCAAAACCCTAAAACCTTCTTTTCTAGATCTAAACCCTAAAAATATTAATTTTTAAATCTAAACCTATAAAACCCAAATTTTATTTAAGAAATCCTAATTCAAGATGTAAACCTAAATTTGTATACTTATTGCTTTATTTAAGTTAGATGCATGTTTATTATATGTTTTGAAGGATGGTTTATTTAATCTATGATGAATGATTTATTTTATGATGAATGGTTGATTATTTTTATTGGCTTATTTTGGTTTCAAAAATTATAAGAGGTATGTTTCCATGTTATGGATACCTCATGTGTTGAGCTTCATGTAATTCAATTTATTTTAAGTTTCAGATCAATGTAAATGATACGTTTTCACCAATTGGTGGGTATCCTATTTTATTTATTTTCTTTTGGATATTGGAAATTGTAAAGGTATGTTTCCATCCATGGATATGAGTGCCTATTTGTTTATTTTATTTGGATTTATTGTGATTTTAATAAAGTGGATATTTATTATTATGATTGCATGTAGTATGGATAATATCATTATATTTAAGAATTTTATAATATTAAGACTTGAAAAGAAATTTTATAATATTTAAGAATTTTATTGGCCGATTCTAATAAACCGGGCACTGTGGGGGTGCTGAGTCATTCTCACTTTCCCCACGCGTACCTAACTTTTCAAACCCAATAGGGGGTTGGAAATTTCTTAGGAATCGAGTCATCCACTCCTTTCTTTTTCCCAACCCGTCTGGGTGCCAACTCCATTTTCTCTTGGTTTAGGCCTGTATTCTCTAAGGCCCTTAAGAACCATTCCACACGGGAGTGGGGGCGAAAATCCTCCCTCATAGTGGCGACTCCACCGGGGATAAGAGAAGTTGATTCCGTTGGTCTTTATATTTATTTTATTCTTTCTTATTATGATATTGTCCATTATATCATTTAGATTGCACTGTGTGCGTGAGTTAGGATGCCCGTGTTACCCGTATTGTGTTATGTAAGGGATACCATACTTTTACTCAAGATATGGAGATCGAGCATAGCATAACTATTCATAGCCTTGTACCTTTTGGTATATCCTTGCTATGGGAGCCTAAAATCTTTCAACCCAAAGACTTAAGCTCGTGTATTTGGCCTAGTTATTTTTCTTAGTTTTTTTTACCCCAAATGCTTGTTGTTTGATTATGGTTAATTTATCTTGGTTTAAATCAAGGATTATTTGATTTATTCTTTTTTCTAATATGACCTACCTATATTGTAAGCTCAAAATATTTTTTTCTTTAAAGTCCAAAACCAAAACTATTTTCAAAACTTTTCAAGACGGTCTTTGAACATAAAATCTCTTAAAAATGGATCAAAAAATTCTTTTTCACCTCATAGCCCAAGCTCAAAGCCCAAAATTCATTTTTCTAAAATCTTTTTATGGGCTTTGAAACAAAAGTATTTTTTCACTTCATTACAAATTTTCCTAAAATGAGCTTACAAATATTTGGTCAATTATGAAAATATCAAAAATCAATTGTGAGCCTAGTTTATACCAAAGAATTATTGATCATGGGCTTGTTTTTGGCATGAATCACTAGTTACTTTTTTAAATAAGAAATCTATTCGTGATAAACCACATAATTTAGTTTTAAATCAATATAGCATAAAAGCTATTTTAATTAAGATTCAATGGATTAAAGCTAATTAATGAGAATTATCATGGACCGACTTCTATATTAGAAAATGCAACTATTGGTTAAACCGTCCGAGGAAACTTTTTAAAAATAAAATATCCCATGTTGGTAATTTGTTAACCATATACCTAGGAAAAGAGACTCGCCATTCGTGTGTGGAAGTTATAAGATTGGAAGGAACATCCTAATTATCTTTGTTTGTTTGTTACTTGTGAATACATGCATGCATACATACATACATGCATTCCATAGCATGTCATTTATTCTTTCTGGCTCACAGACTTGGAGTATAGCAGTTAAAAAGCATATGATAACCCAACCTATGCTAGTGACATAGAATCCAGCAGCGACTCGAGTAGCTTCTCACCAAGAGCAATGGATCCTAAACAAATTCAAAGGATGGTGGATGATGCCTTCAATGCCAAGATGGAAGAACTAAAGGAGGCCCTGGCTGAGACCATGAAAAGCCAATTGGCTGCACTTTTAGATAACACTATTGAGGCATCTGCCAACACTAAGAAGCTGAAGGATAAGGGAAAGGCTAAGGTTGGCGAAGTGGCCTTCGATGATGACAAGGTAGTTATTGATGACGATGATGACTGGGCTTGTAACACCCATATACTCTATATAAGTACTATATATATATCCTATATACATATAATATGTATATAAAATAAAAGGATGTTACGTTTCAGTATTGTTTAAATCCCTTACCTTAGTTCCATAATAATGATACATTTTTAATTAAAGAACATTTACAAAACCATTATACTTTTGATTATAATACATATATATAAATTACATTGTCTTTTTCGAAATTCACTTATGTACATATACATTTTTATCAAAATACAACATAATAAAATTGTACATATATGCACCACCTTTTAGTTGGTCTCGAAATACTCTTACTCTTCTCGTGGCACAACTGTTTAACTCCTAGATCAACCATCTACTCACCTGTGCGATTTATACAACCGCGCTAAGCTCGAAAGCTTAGTAGTATAAATAAATATTATATACATACATTATAGAAATTCATACTCACATGCTAACATCATTTATCATCATATTCTTATCATGTTTTCCATTTTCAATGCACTTTCCATATTTTTTTTCACTAATTTCATAATTTATATATATCTTTAACTTTAGTCACAATTCGATGGCTTATCATAATATTCATGAAACAATACACACAATTTCCACATCCATATACATATTACACATCACATTATATTTCCATAATCTCATTTTCAATATCAAGACTTAGCTCTGCTCAAGTCTTTCAACAATTCATTTCTCATCATTTAGCATATTTTCTTAAGCCACATTCCTTTTCAGTAATTTGTTTATGTATTGTGATCATATCATTCCATGATCACCATCATTTATCTCATAATATTATATCTTAATATATTACTCAATTATTCCACAATTTATAATTCACATAAAAACAATCACAAGCATGGGCCCAAAAGAATCTAATATGCTATTCAAATCCCAGAGTTACTGCATTGGTCCAAGATGACACCATGTGTCTAGCCCGAAGGCAAATCATAATCATAATGAGGATTACCTCATATGTAACATCCCAACTAGGCTTCAAGGACTAGGCCTAACCCAGCTTCAAGGGTCTGCTACATCATGTAACACCAACTAGGCTTCAAGGACCAAGCCCAACCTAGTTTCAAGGGACTGTTACATTTTAGGCATGCCGCCAAACACAAAACTCTACAAATTGAATAACATACTAGGCACACAATTCTTTCATAATTCCATTATCAATATCTTTCTCATTTTCTCAAGATCAAGCTAGGCATAATGTCTCAATTATCTCATTTATATCAATATAGTCATCACCAATGTCTTTACATACCATTTTTAATGTATACATAACAAATTACATTACCCATACATTTTGGGTCATTATCATATTTTGCATATAGTTCACATTACATATAATGCATTTGTGACATCAGACAAATCATAGCATAATACTCATGCACCAACAATATAGTAAGTAACTTAACACATTTTTCAACCAAATGTGTTAAGTCCAAATTTCATACAAATACAAGTAATTATTCCAAATTTGTACTTACCTTATGAAACACTCCAAAATAAGCTTTAAAACTTCCTCCAACCTTCTCTTCCAAGTTGTCCTTCAACACTAAGATTAAGCAATGATGCATAAATATATTAATTCATGAATTATCAAGCTATATTCCTCATTGGTTGAGCATCAAAATGAACAAAGACCAATAAAAATTTTGATGAAAGTAATTTATTCAAGCAGCTTTAAATTTGGAAAACAAGATTGTTCCGATTAAATATTAAAGAAATCAAAATTTAAAAGCAACATTCAAGCTAAGGAAAGTTTGTTAAGTTTAAGCTTCTTTTCCCTTCACATCTTCCATATTTCCATCTTGAAAGGATGATAAAACAAAATCTTCTTCCAATCCTTTTCCCACCATGAAGGTTGCCGGTGGAGGTACTCTTCCAAACTTAGGCAAAGGGTTGTTCTTGGTATTGGGCTTATCCGACTCAGGTAGCTTGCCATTATCAATTAAATTCTAGATCTCACGCCTCAACTTCATACAATTGTCCGTTTCGTGTCCAGGCCTTTGATGGAATTGGCAAAATGCATTAGTATCAAAGTTAGGTGGAAGAGGATTAGGCAAAGGACGAGGAATCAAGGGTTGTAACAATCCCTTCTTTTGCAGCTTGCTAAAAACCCAAGATAGAGGCTTCCCCAGATCTGAAAATTGTCTTTTATTTCCTTGACCGGTTACATTAATATCAACTTCTTTTTGCGTGCTTTGATTACTAGGTTGGTAATTCCCTTTCTCATTCCTCTTTATTGAAAAGTGATTCTTCTCTCTTTGCCACTCTTCAATTTGCATACCAGCTTGGAGAAGATCTTTGAAATCCCTTATAAGAGTGTGAGACATCCTTTCACGGAGATTGGGCAAGACACCTCTCATGATCATCCTTATTTGATCAAATTCATCGGGCCTTTTCTTGAGCAAAGCGGCCTTGTTTCTCCACCTTTTCACATAGACCACAAAATTCTCATTTGGCCTTTACCTTATGGACTCCACTTCCATTAAGGTAACCTCCAACTCGACATTATACCTATATTGCTGGATGAAGGCCTTGTATAGCAAATCCAAATTCTTTTGTGTTCCATCATCTAAGGTATTGAACCAATTTTGGACAACAGGGTCCAATGAGAGCATGAAGTACCTTAGAGTTTGAGCCTTAGTAGCTCGGGCAGACTGCATAGCAATGATATACTGCTTCACATGGAGATGAGGATTTTCGGTTCCATCAAACTTCGCAAAAGATGGCATCTTGAACTTGTACGAAACTTCTTCATCTAGCTCAAATAATTTGTCAACTTAGGACATTTCTTCGATTTTCAGTTTCTTCTCAAATTTCTTTTCTAAATCAGTGATCATCTTTTCAACATCGGATGTCTCGGTCTTTTCAATAGTTGTTTTCTCACCAACCTTTGGTTCTTTCCTCTTTTCTTGAACATCTTGGTAGTATTGAGCCCAATCATCATCATCATCAATGATCACCTTTTCATCATCAAAAACCACTTCACTAACTTTGGTCTTCCCTTTGTCCTTTGGTTTTTTAGTGCTAGCAGACGCCTCGGCATGGTTCTCTAAGATTGCAGCTAGTTGATTCTTTATGGTCTCGGCCATGGCCTCTTTTATTTCTTCCATCTTGGCATTGAGGGCTTCATCCACCATCCTTTGAATTTGTTCGGGCTCCATTATTTTTGGTGAGCAAGTGATTGAGTCGCTGCTGCATTCTTCATCTCCGGCGTAGGTCGGATTGTTGTAAGCTTTTGAACTCTCATAATCCAAGGCTGTGAGCCAGAGAGGATCAATGATATGAGATGCAAATGTATGCATGTATGCACAAACAATCAACAAACAAGGATAATTAGGACGCTCCTTCCAACCTTATAACATCCACACACGGATGGCGAGTCTCTTTTCCTAGGTATATGGTTAACAAAATACCAACATGGGGTACCTTGCTTTCGAATAATTCCCTCGGATGTTTCAACCAATAGTTATATTTTTGAAAATGGAAATCAATTCATGATAATTCCTATTAATTAGGTTTTAATCCATTCAACAAACTATAGTAGCTTTTATGCTATATTGGATTAAAACAAAATTAAGAGGTTTACTACAAATTGATTTCTCACTTGAAAAGAGTAACTAATGGTTCATGCCAAAAACAAGCCCATGGTTAATTTGTTCTTGGAGTAAACTAGGCCCACAATTGATTTTTGGTTTTTCATAATTGACCTAAATATTTTTGCAAGCTCTTTGTAAGAAAAGGTTGGGTGAAAATAGTTTTGTTTCTAAGCCCATTGTAAAAATATATTAAAAAAATGGATTTTGGGCTTAGTATTTGGGTCATGGGCCAAAGAATTTTTTATTAGAAAAGTTTTATGTCCAAAGACCATCTTGAAAAATTTTGAAAATAGTTTTGATCTTTTGGACTTTAAAGAAAAGTTTATTTTGAGCTCACAATATACTTAGGTCATATTAGAAAAAGAACAAACCAAATAAGTCATGATTTAGACTAAGTTAAACTAACCATAGTCAAATAACATGCATTTGGGGTAAAACCTAAGGAAAGTAACTAGGCCAATTACATGAGCTTTAGTCTTTGGGTTAAGAGGCTTAGGTTCCCATAGCAAGTATATACCAAATGGTACGAGGCTATGAGTGGTTATGCCCTGCTCGATCTCCATACCTTGAGTGAAAGTATGGTATCCCTTACATAACATAACACGGGTAACACGGGCGTCCTAACTCACGCACACGATGCAATCTAATATGATGCAATGGATAATATCATTATAAGGAAGAATAGAATAATATAAAGACCAACGAAATCAACTTCTCTTATCCCCAGTGGAGTCGCCACTGTGAGCGGGGATTTTTGCCCCCACTCCCGGTGGAATGGTTCTTGAAACTTCGGCACTGTTTAGGCTCGGGGCCTTAGAGAACACGGACCTAAGTCCGGAGAAAAATGGAGTCACCACCCGGACGGGCCGGAAAAAAAAAAGGGGTGGATGACTCGATTTCTAAGGAATCCCCAACCCCCTAATGGGTTCGAAAAGTTGGGTATGTGTGGGGAAGATGAAAAATGGCCCAACACCCCCACAACACCCAGTTCATTGGAACCGGCCTCCTTTAGAGGTCTTAATATTATAAAATTCTTAAATATAACAATATTACCATATTACACACAATAATTAAAAGAAAGTATCATTATATTAAAATCAAAGCAATGTCCAAACAAAGCAAATAAATGGACACCCATCCAAGGATGGAAACATGTCCTTACATCACATGCCTAAATAGGACACCCACCAAAAGGTAGAAACATGCCCTTTACATAGGTTCTAAAATAGAAAAGCAAATTAAATCACATGATGTTTAACTAATGAGGTACCCACCAAGTGGAAACATACCTCTTACAACTTTTGGAAATCTAAATTAATTGATAAAAGTAAATAATCATTCATCATAAATAAATCATTCATCAAAGATATTAATCAAAATATAAAATAAACATCCATCCATGATAAATTAAATAAATCAAGTATTGAAATTAAATAAATTAAAGCATAAAAGATAAATCAAAGTATAATCAAGTATGGAATTGAATAAAGCAAATAAAAGTTCAATTATAGCTACTGTGACTTTTTATGGAATTAAAATAGATTAGGGTTTTATGTTTTAAAAGGTTGGTAAGACACTTTGATTAACCAAATTAAGGTTTGAATGATGAAATCATGAAACTAGGGTTTTAGACACATTAAAATACTTTTGATTTGTGATTTTTGAATGATGATTTCAAGCTACTGTGTAAATTTATAATATTTGTAAATTTATGGTTTATTAATGTTTTAAAGGATTAAAGCTTAGAAAAAGTTAGGGTTTAAGGTTTTAAAGGGTTAGGGTTTACTATTTTAGGTTTAAAAGTTGAATTAGGGTTTAGTGTTTTTAGAATTTATGGTTACGGGTGATTTGTTAATTTTATGGTTTGGAAAAAATAATTTGATAATTTTATGAAGTTTTATGAATTTAAACAAACGTATTGAAGTTTTTATAAGTAGAAAAGATGTTTTTTAAGGCTTTTTGAATGAAATAGAACCTAGTTTAAAGTTTTGAAAGAAACAGAATCAAATTTTGGTTTTGTTGAAGAATATGTTCAATTAGGGTTTTGAGACTTTGAAGAGGAAAAAAATAACAATTTTAAGTCTTTTTGGAAAATAAAGTAACGTATTAGTGTTTTTGACTTGGGAAAACTAAATTAAAGTTCTAAGATTTTAACTTTTGAAAAACACAAAAATCCTAGTTTTAGCTACTGTGTAAAAAAAAAACAATTAAAGAAAATCAATTAACACATACCTTCTTTTGATTATTCCTCCAAAAATAATTATTCTTGGATGAACTAGCTCCAAAGACAATCCTTTTTTGCCTTTGAATTCTTTAAATCGTGTTGTTGCTCCTTTAAAAATCAATTGAATTGAATTATTGGTTTTCCTTCCTTGATTTGGTTTCCAATTTTCCAAGCTACTGCCAATTTTTTGCCACACCTAATTTGGTTGCCTTAGATCCTTATTTATAGAGGTCTTTCTATGTATAACCCTAATTAATCACGGAAAATAATCTAAATAAGAAAAGGAAACCAAAACCTAATTAAATTAGGTTTCGGAAATTTTGCGTCGGAAAAAATTGCGCCTCCCAAAAAATTGCCGCAGGAAAAAATGCGCTGGAAAAAAAACTGCAAACGAAATAGCCCGCGGGCCCGTGCGACTGTTTTTTCATCGCCGATTTTTCCTACTCAGATTTTTATTTTTATTTTTTGATTTTGATTTGTTTATTTTTATTTTTTATTAATAAAAATTAGATAATAAAGCAAAAATTATTTAATTAAAATTATTTTGGACCAATTGGACAACAAAAATCATTTTAGACTAAATAAAACATATTGGATCGGATTGGGTCAAAAATTAAGGGTCTACAGTATGCTTATTCAAACAATCTCCACTAATAGACTCTACCTACCAAGAGAGATCAACAGGTCTTTAATAGGCTTGAAATGGAGTCTATAAGAGGCACAAGTTTAAATGAAGGCCATTTTGAGATTAGAGCTGATGTGACACAATGGACAAACCTTCATACTACAAACTGCTTGTTGGAACTTTTAAGCTTGGGAACATGAAAAGATAAAGCTTATTGGGATAGTCTTTACCCTTGCAAAACGTTTGGTACCCAAATTCATTTCTTTTCTTCTTTTCCCTTTTCTTTCTCTTTATTTTTCTTACTCTTCCCTTTTCTTTCTCTTTATTTTATCATTTTGTCCTTCTTCTCTGTAGGATTGTTAAGTACAGGACTTTCAAAAAACTGGGTGGTCTTTCTCCTTTTTCTCTGATTTTGATCGAATCTTTAGTTGGGTTGGACCAGTTCAAGTTAAACTGTCCTTATAAACCAAATGGAAGCCTTTTGATGCTTTAGGTAAAAGAGAACTCAGTTAGCTTTTTGAACCGCCTTTGGGCTCTCTTTTCTTTTCTTTTCTTTTCTTTTTCTTTCTTTTTTCCCTTTTTTTTCTTTTGTCTTTTTTTTTCTTTTCTTTTTTTCTTTTCTTTTTTTCTTTTCTTTTTCTTTTTTTTTGGTTCTACCTCTAAAAGAGTTGTCTTGTTTGTAACAACTCAGGTTTCCAATAATGGATGAGTGGAGTGACATAAATTTTCTTTAACAGGGATAAATCATTTGTTACTCTGATGTTGTATTGATAGATTAGAGATACTAAGTGAACTTCAACTACCCTTATGGTCTTGATAACATCAACTATCCTTACAGTCTTGGCTATGCATTCCTTTCTTTGATCTTCTTGCCTCTTCACCTTAGTGATTATAAGACTTGTCAAAAGTGTAACAACAGCTCAGGGCAGGTCATTGGGCTTATAAGTCAATGAAAAGAAAGCTAAAATTTTATGAAGGCTCAAAGGGACAACTAGGGATTGATATTTAATTGGGTGGATACTAGTTGTTGGCTAACCAAACAATGCCTAGATCATTTCTCCCTTAAATAAGCAGAGTTCAATTTTGCCTCGAAAGTTTGTCAAAGTATGTTCTCAGACTAACTAGGACTTAGACAAAGGTCATTATGTAGGAGCCCTCTCTAAGTAAGAATACACAACCCAATGCTATAGAGCAATTCCCTCACCTAGTAAAGTCATTCGAGTCATGTTGTATAAATTTATTAATTTATAAATATCAAGCTAGATTCATCATTGGTTGAGCACCGAAATGAGCAAAGACAAAAAAAATTTTAATGAAAGTAATTTATTCAAACAACTTTAAATTTGAAAAACACGATTGTTCCATAAAACACCAAAAAAAGAAAAAAAGAAAAAAAACAAGCCAAGGGAAGTTTGTTGAGTTAAGCTTCTTATCCTTTCACATCTTCATTATTCCCATCTTGAAAGGAGGATAAGGCAAGATCTTCCTCCATTCCTCCTCCTACTATGAAAGTTGCTAGTGGTGGCACTCGGTTGAACCTAGGCAGAGGATTACTTTTGGTATTAGGATTATCTAGCTCAGGTAGGTTACCACTATTAATCAAATCTTGGATCTCATGCCTTAGACGAGCACATTTATCCATCTCATGCCCTTGTATTTGATTAAATTGATAGAAGGCCTCGGCATTGAAGTTTTGTGGTAGGGGATTATGTAGTGGTCAAGGAGCCAACGATTGTAATAATCCTTTCTTTTGCAGTTTGCTGAAAACCCAAGATAGAGATTTCCCCAATTCTGAGAATTGTCTTTTATTTCCTTGACCAGTCGCATTAACATCAACTTCTTTTTGTGTGATTTGATTACTAGGCTGATAATTCCCTTTCTCATTCCTTCTTGCCGAAAAGCGGTTCTTCTCCCTTTCCTATTCTTCAATTTGCAGACTAGCTTGGAGAAGATCTTTGAAATCATGGATGAGTGTATGAGACATCCTTTCACGAAGACTAGGCAACACCCCTCTCACAATCATCCTTATTTGATCAGATTCATCGGGCCTCTTCTTGAGCAAAGCAGCCTTATTTCTCCATCTTTTCACATAGTACACAAAATTCTCATTTGGCCTTTGTCTAATGGACTCAACTTCCATTAAGGTGACTTCCAGCTCGATATTGTACCCATATTGCTGAATGAAAGCCTTGTACAACATGTCCCAATCTTTTTGAGTACTTTCCTCTAAGGTGTTGAACCAATTTTGGACAATAGGGTCCAATGAGAGCATAAAATATCTCAGAGTTTGAGCTTTAGTCTCTCGGGCAAACTGCATAGCAGTGATGTACTGCTTCACATGGAGGTGAGGATTTTTGGTCCCATCAAACTTTTCAAAGGATGGCATCTTGAACTTGTACTAAACTTCTTTGTCTAGCTCAAATAGTTTGTCAACTTTGGACATTTCTTTAGTTTTCAACTTCTTCTCAAATTTCTTTTCTAAATCAACAATCATCTTCTCAACATCAGAATTTCCAGTCTTTTCAAAAGTTGTCTTGTCAATAACCTTTGGCTCCTCCTTTTTATCTTGAGGATCTTAAAAGTATTGAGCCCAGTCGTCATCGTCATCAACGACTACCTTGTCATCATCAAAAGCCTCTTCACCAACCTTAGACTTCCCTTTGTCCTTTGGCTTCTTGGTGCTAGCAGATACGTTGGCATTGTTCCCTAAAATTATAGCCAATTGATTCTTCATGATATCAGCCAGGGCCTCCTTTATTTCTTCCATCTTGGCATTGAGGGCTTCATCCACCATTCTTTAAATTTATTGCTCTTGGTGAGAAAATGATTGAGTCGCTGCTAGATTCTTCATTTTGGTATAGGTCAAATTGTCGTAATCCAGGGATGTGAGCCAGAAGGGATTAATGATATGAGATGCAAATGTATGCATGCATGAATGTATGCACAAACAAGGATAAATAGGACATTCCTTCCAACCTTATAACTTCCACACACAAATGGCAAGTTACTTTTCCTAGGTAACATGGTTAACAAAATACCAATATGGGGTATCTTCTTTTCGAATATTTTCCTCGGACGTTTCAACCAATAGTTATATTTTCAAAAATGGAAATCAGTTCATGATAATTCCTATTAATTAGGATTTAATCCATCCACCCAACTAAAGTATCTTTTATGCTATATTGGATTAAAACTAAATTAAGAGGTTTATTATAAATAGATTTCTCACTTGAAAAAGTAACTAATGATTCATGTCAAAAACAAGCCCATGGTTA
The DNA here is from genome assembly GCA_947685225.1 of Garcia nutans. Classification (NCBI taxonomy): domain Eukaryota; kingdom Viridiplantae; phylum Streptophyta; class Magnoliopsida; order Malpighiales; family Euphorbiaceae; genus Garcia; species Garcia nutans. The sequence goes on from CANTUV010000005.1 coordinate 22,997,812, forward strand.
ATTATTCTTAGTATAAACTAGGCTCACAATTGATTTTTGACATTTCATAATTGACCTAAATATTTGTAAGCTCTTTTAAAGATTGGATGAAAATAATTTTGTTTCTAAGCCCATTGTAAAAAAGATTTTAGAAAAAATAGATTTTAGGCTTAGTATTTGGGTCATGAGCAAAAGAATTTTTAATTTTGTTTTAGAAAAATTTTATGTCCAAAGACCATCTTGAAAAGTTTTGAAAATAGCTTTGGTCTTTTGGACTTTAAAGAAAAATTTATTTGAGCTCACAATGTAATTAGGTCATATTAGAAAAAGAACAAACCAAATAATCCATGATTTAAGCCAAGACAAATTAACCACAGTCAAACAACAAGCATTTAGGGTAAAAAAGTAACTAGGCCAATTACATGAGCTTTAGTCTTTGGGTTAAAAGGCATAGGTTCCCATAGCAAGTATATACCAAAAGGTACAAGGCTATGAGTGGTTATGCTATGCTCGATCTCCATACCTTGAGTGAAAGTATAATATCACAACACGGGTAACACGGGCGTCCTAACTCACGCACACGATGCAATCTAAATGATGCAATGGATAATATCTTGATAAGAAAGAATAGAATAATATAAAGACCAACGGAATCAACTTCTCTTGTCCCCAGTGGAGTCACCACTGTGAGCGAGGATTTTCGCCCCGAGCCTAAGCCCAGAGAAAATGGAGTCGTCAGCCGAACGGGCCTGGAAAAAGAAAGGGGTGATGACTCGATTCCTAAGGAATCCCCAACCCCTTAATGGGTTCAAAAAGTTGAGTACGTGTGGGGAATGTGAGAAATGGCCCAGCACCCTAACAATGCCCGGTTCATTGGAACCGGCCTCCTTTGCAGGTCTTAATATTATAAAATTCTTAAACATAACAATATTATCCATACTACATGCAACAATTAAAATATAGCATCATTATATTAAAATCAAAGTAATTTTCAAACAAAGCAAATAAATGGACACCCATCTGAGAATAGAAAAATGTCCTTACATTGTCCATGTCTAAAACTAAATAGGACACCCACCGAAAGGTGGAAACGTGTCCTTTACATTGGTCCAAAATATAAAAGCAATTTAAATTACATAAAATTTAACTAATGAGGTACCCACAAAGTGGAAACATACCTCTTACAATTTTAATACGAAAATAAACAAATAATAATCATAATAATAAGGAAAATATCCATCCATGATAAATTGAATAAATCAAGCATTGAAATTAAATAAATCAATCATCAAAACATAAAATAAAGTACATAATCAAATCTAAAATTAAATAAAGTAATAAATATATAAATTTAGGGTTCGCATCTTAAAATAGGGTTTTAGAATTTTAATTACTAAATTAGGGCTTTGGAACCTTAAGACATTAGGGTTTAGGACTCACGGTTACTGCATTGGGTTTTAAGAAGATTAGGGTTTAGGAAAATTAAGGAATTAAGACACTGGGGTTAGGGTTTTGAGAATTAATAAGATAGTTTAGGGTTTTTGATATTTTGAAAAACATATTCGATCTTAAGATTTAAGAAAGCAGTTTAGAGTTTTATAGAAACGATTAAGATTAAAGTTTTTAGAAACTGTAAAGAAGATTAGGGTTTGGAGAATTAAGAAGACATTTTGAAGTTTCAAAAAAATAAGTTAGGGTTTAGATGATTAAGAAATTTAGGGTTTAAGAGAGAGATTTATGGTTTTAAAATTTTGGAAAAAAAAAGAATGATTTAGGGTTTTGGTAATTTAATCAATGACTTAGGCTACTGGATGGTTTTTAGTTTTTAGTTTTTATAAAACATGCAAGTGGAGTTTTGAAAACCAACTGCTTAATGTATTAACTAAAGTAAATAATTAAAGTTATTAAAACAAAGATCAAGTTACTGCATATTCTTATTAATCAAAGAAAACAAAGCTACTGTGAACATATAATTTATGATTAAAGATCAAACATGCGTAGTCGGTTCAACCAAAAAATTAATTTCTGGATGAATAATAACAAAGGCAATGTTGCTGCCTTTGATGGATTGATGATTGATGAATGCTTACTTGCTGCTAATTCCTTTTTTCCATCTCTTGCTTTTCTGTTTAATCCTCTTAATGTTAATTGCCGCTCTCTGCTTTGCTTTTTTCTATTTCCCCCTCTAGGGTTTTCTCTTTCCCTTTTTCTAATTCCTTGTTCTTGTGTTTTAATGTGGTATTTTTATAAAATAAAGTACTAATCCTATTTTAATAAGGAAATACTATCTATTTAGGAAAAACTACAAACCCGGGTAAAACAAGGTTTGGTTAAAAAATCGGCAGCATGCGAGCTGCGCTAGCAAAAATTGTTATGGGCTACTGGCGCGGCAGGCTAGCTGGGCAAGCCAGTTCATCACAGAACTGGGCAAGCCCAGCTGCGGCGAATTGGGCAGTGCCCAATTTATCGCAGACATTTTCTGCGGTGAAATGTGCTGCCGCGCGTCGCTCGTTGATCCGTCAGATTTTTTATTTTTTTATTTTTTATTATTTTTATTTTTATTAAAATAACTATTAAATATTATTAGTAATTAAAATAAATAAAATACCACAAAAATTATTTTAGACTATCGAATTTGAATGGGTCAAAAATTAAGGGTCTACAGGATCGAGTATCCAAATCCAGTTTAGGATCGAGTATCCAAATCTAGTTTAGGATCGAGTATCCAAATCCAGTTTAGGATCAAGTATCCAAAACTAGTTTAGGATTGAGCATCCAAATCTAGTTTAGGATCGAGTATCCAAATCCAGTTTAAGATAAAGCATCCAAATCTAGTTTCATGTCGAGCACCCAAAATCTAGCTCAGGTCTAGAACCTAAATTACTTTTAAGTCTAGAACATAGCACGGGTCCAAAACCCAAATTACTCTTAAGTCCAGAACTTAGCACGGGTTCAGAACCCAAATTACTCTTATGTCCAGAACTTAGCTTAGGTCCAGAATCTAAATTCCCTCCTAAGTCTAGAACTTAGCTCGAATCCAGAACCCAAATTACCCTTAAGTCCAGAACTTAGCTCGAGTCCAGAACCCAAGTCTTTTCTGAGTCCAGAACTCAAACCGGGCCCAAAACCCAAACCATCTCTGGTCTAAAACCCAAATTACCCTTAAGTCCAGAACTTAGCTCGGGTCCAAAACTCGAACTGGGTCCAAAACCCAAAACCCAAACCATCTCAAGAAAAATTAAGTTTTTTTTTTGCCAAAATTAAAAGTCTTATTGCTTTTTGCTCTCTTTTGCCGTAGTCTCAGATCGCTTAAGCAAGGGGCAAACTGTAGACCCTTAATTTCCCATTCAAATCCGATAGTCTAAAATAGTTTTTGTGGTATTTTATTTATTTTAATAATATTTTAAATACTAATAATATTTAATAGTTATTTTTAATAAAAATAAAAAATAAAAAAATTGGACGGATCGGCGAGCAATGCGCGGTAGCACATTTTGCCGCAGAAAATGTCTATGGCGAATTGGGTTTGCCCAGTTCTGCGATGAACTGGCTTGTCCAGCTCACCTAGCCCGCCCCCGTAGCCCGCAATAGTTTTTTTGCTAGCGCAGCCAGCTAGCAAGGCAACCCACGCGCGCTACCGATTTTTTGACCAAACCTTGTTTTACACGGTTTTGTAATTTTTCCTAAATAGTTAGTATTTCCTTATTAAAATAGGATTATATTTTTATTTTTTTTTCCTATAAATACCACATTAAGCACACTAAAAAGGGGGACGAGAAAAGAGGGATAGAAATTCCTAGAGGAAAAAATGGAGAAAACCCTAGAGGTCGGCAATTAACATTAAGAGGATTAATCAGAAAAAGCAAGAGACGGCAAAAAGGAATTAGCAGCAAGTAAGCATTCATCAATCATCAATCCATCAAAGGCAGCAACATTGCCTTTGTTATTTTTCATCTAGAAATCAATTTTTTGGTGGAACCGACTACCCCAGGTTTGATCTTTAATCATAAATTATATGCTCACAATAGCTTCGTTTTCTTTGATTAATAAGAATATGTAGTAACTTGATCTTTATTTTAATAACTTTAATTGTTTACTTTAGTTAATACATTAATCAGTTCATTTTCAAAACTCCACTTGCATGTTTTATAAAAACTAAAAACTAAAAACCATCCAGCAGCCTAAATCGTTGATTAAATTATCAAAACCCTAAATTGTTCTTCTGTTTCCAAAACTTTTAAACCCTAAATTATTCCATTAAAGTCTCACAACCCTAATTGTTTTTCAAAATCTCAATTTATCTATAGAATCAATGTTTCTTCTAAAAACATAATTCAAAACCTTAATTTATTTTAAAGCTTGTCACCCCGTAACCCTTTCCCCAAACTATTCTACCTAAAGCCACCAAAACCCTAATTCCAAAACTATAGTTTCCAAAACTCTAATCCAAGAAAACCTTAATTTATTTCGGAAATTCCAAAACCTCATTTTTTCAAACCTGCATCCAGTAAACCTAAAAAACCTCAAATCCTAATTCCAGTGGCCAAACCTAAAAAATTTTAAACCCTAATTCCAATCTTTTAAAATTATAAACTCTAGTTTCCAAAACCCTATTTTCTAAATACTAAACCCTAAAATCTGAATTTTCAACACCAAAATCTACAACCCTAAAAGCCAGTTTCTAAAATTTTCTAGGGCGCTGCCCCCTTGACCCCCGCCTGGTAACCGGCTAGCGGGACCACTGTATGGGCTCGTTGAAGGGGTCAATATTCATTTATGTATTTTGAGTCCGTGTATTTAACTTTCCTTTTTCCAAAGCCATAATTTAGTAATTAAAATTCTAAAACCCTCTTTTAAGATACGAACCCTAAATATATATATTTACTGCTTTATTTAATTTTAGATTTGATTATGTAGTTTATTATATGTTTTGATGGTAGATTTATTTAATTTCAATGTTTGATTTATTTAATTTATCATGGATGGATATTTTCTTTATTATTATGATTATTATTTGTTTATTTTGGTATTAATGTAAGAGGTATGTTTCCACTTTGTGGGTACCTCATTATTTAAACCTTATGTAATTTAATTTATTTATACTTTTGGGATTAATGTAAAGGGCATGTTTCCACCTTTTGGTGGGTGTCCTATTTAGTTTTTAGACATGGACAACGTAAGGACATGTTTCTATCCTTGGATGGGTGTCCATTTATTTGCTTTGTTTGGACATTGTTTTGATTTTAATATAATGATTCTTTATTTTAATTGTTGCATGTAGTATGGATAATATCATTATATATAAGAATTTTATAATATTAAAACCTGAAAAGGAGGCCGGTTCCAATGAACCGGGCATTGTGGGGGTGCTAGGCCATTTCTCACCTTCCCCACACGTACCCATCTTTCCAAGAACCATTCCATCGGGAGTGGGAGCAAAAATCCCCACTCACAGGGATTCCTTAGGAATCGAGTCATCCGCTTCTTTTTTTTTCCCAGCCCGTCCAGGTGACCATTCCATTTTCTCCGAGTTTAGGCTTGTATTCTCTAAGGCCCTAAGCCTAACAGTGCCGAAGTCATAGGAACCATTCCACATGGGAGTGGGGGCTAAAATTCCCGCTCACGGTATGATATCCCTTACATAACACAACACAGGTTACACTGCCAAAATTAATGGTCTACAAAATATACAATTGGGATTTAGAGTAAAAGTTTAGTTCTTAGATTGCACTTTAAATTAAATCAAAATAATAAATCAAAACACAGTATATTTACAAAGTTAAACAATGGTAATACTCAATTAAATTAAATAGACTCAGTTAATGAAGAACATACCTATGTTGTTAGCTCCACCAAATGATGTTATTGAAATAAGCCTTGCAACTAGATTATCACAATCCTTCTATGATAATTGATATTAGGCCTTGAAAATTATCTGATGGTTTGGGTTAATGGAATTCTGCCTTTCCTACTCTCTATGTGTTTTAGGATTTTTGTTGGTTGTTTTCTGTTTCTCTGTTCATCATTTGTTGCCTCCCTTTTTATTTGATAATTGTAGCTTGCTTAATTATTCTCAGTAGTTGTCCCCTCATTGCTCCTAATTGCTTTGTATTTATAGGCAATATTAGGGCAACAAACATTTTCCATCTTGGTTAAACAATTTAGATTCTATTAGAAAAGCTCCTGCTTATCTGAATTCATTCAAGTTTTTGTAGAATTAGGACATTTAAAATTAAATTAGGCCCTGGCTTAAGGCTTATGGAAAATTGGCCATGAGATATGGCCAATCCAAAATGATTTCATGGGCCAATTCAGTAATTTTGGCTTTTTAAATCGAACCAGACTCGATTTAGGCTTTTTAATTGGGACCGAGCTTGATTTGGGCCTTTTAATTAGAATTGAATTCATTTAGGGCCAAAAGTAGGGGTTTATAATGATCTTGCTAAAATACCAAGTTGGAGTTGAACTTATAAAAACTCAAAGCTAGTAGAACCTCAACAAGTTATTGAGGAAGTGAACATAGGATTTGGGAATCCGAACCACTATAACTTACTTATGCTCAATCTCTTCTTCTCTATTCTTTCTTATTGTCAAAACTTTTTTTGTTTGTCCTCATTTCAGTAAACTACCAATTCACCCCCTTCCCCTCCTCTTTCTTACTTCATAAGGCAAGTGTAACGACAAATGTTCCATTAAGTCAAAAAAAAGGTTGGAAGAAAAATACGCTCCAATTTACAAAGTGTGATTCACATTGTAATAACCTAATTTTTGAAATATTTAAAATATCATGTAAAGAAATATAAAAATAATAAAATATGATATCATAATAAAATATTCATATTATTACTAATATTATTTATTCAATAATATTTAAAAATGAAATAACAAAACATAAATAATTGAAATAATAATGATAATAAAAAAGAAGAAGAAGAAAATAAAGGAAAAGAAAAAAAATGTTGAGTTGTTGATGGTGCAGATCGAATTCGTGACTTTAGGATTGAATGACTAGTTTTCCTTACCATTAGGCTAAATGCCCAATCCTATTCTAACTCGCTCAAGAATAATATTTATGGTGTCACTGTAATAAATGCCTATATATAGCTAACTCACCAATCAGAAAAGGGGGGCATTAATGGAGAGAGAGAAAAGGTAAGAGCAGGAGAGAGAGAGAGAGGGCAGATCTGAGATTACTTGATCTACCATTGTTCGATGAATTATTGTTGACACGTGTTGACTAGGAAGGAGCTCTAGCCACCAACGATTCTAGAGAAAGGAAGATCTCCGACAACGGCCATCAAATGGAGCCACATGAAGGGATCGCCGGCCGAGAGTTTTCACAATGATTCTTGCCGATTCTGACCTCCTTTCTTGGCGATTCAGGTACTATCGTGTGATTATGTGATTATTTGATTGTTTGATGATTCTATAACCATCAATCACACATGAACATCACTTTATATTAATTTCTATATAACTCATTGAGTCGAACGCTCATTCTTGTTTACTATTTTTCCCCGGGCTGCAGGTTGAGCATGGGAGAGATATTTTATCGAGTTACCATGCCTTTCATTTCTTATCATGAGTGTCATTTATATATTTTATTATATAGTTATGTTATCTTTGTATTTTAGAACTCCACATGGTATATTTTTCCCTATTTATCTTCTATTTAGTTTCACTGATTGGTTAAATGTATTTTGTTAACCTATGTCCAAGTTTGAAGATAAGATTTATAATGGTTGTTAGTTTTAGCAGTGATGTAAAAATTTTATTTAATAAGTGGGCCCATAGCGCTAGTTCTATGACAGTGATGACTATCATAGTGCAGTTTTCTCGAGTTTTGAGTTGTTAGACTGACTATGAATTCTGGAAGCTAAGTGCTTTCCCATTTCTTAGTGTCGATCACGTGCCTTTAGATTTAGGTCATGATAAGTATATTGTGATGATGACGTTCTATATATGATTCTTTAAGGATTATGGATGCCATGTCTTTAAATAAACTTAACACAATGATTTCTTCCTATACATTAACAGGTAGCAATTCCCTAGAAGCAATTGGAACAAGTCTTTGCATGAAACTTTCCAAACAACTTAAATTTTCTCATATCAACACATCTGCCCATATTACACACGTATCAATCTGAAACTTTAACTGTTTTACCCATTAGCATAAGACTTGCTTTTTATTTTGGTCTACTATGTATCTTACTTTGGGACACTTCCTAGTTCTTTCATCTTGTTGCAACTCTTAGCATCTACAAAATATCCCCAAATCTTCTCTAGTCTTAGCATTATCTTTTATTTTTTTTTTTCAGAACATTCATGATTTTATTAAAAATGTTATCAAAAATATTTTTCCCAATGTGCATCACATCTAGATTATGCCTAATTAGATTTGAACTTCAATAAGGCAAATCCTCAAAAATACTTCTCTTTTTCCAACTATTATTCCTGCGTCTTGTATCATTATTAATTTGTTGTGCAGCATGATCAGTTACCTTTCTTATCCCAATTCATTTAATTGATCCAAGATTTGCCCTTATTTAGATTGGTGGATCTTTAGTAGACTCAATGATTTTTTTGAAAACATTTTTTGTCTCATCTAAAATGGTGATCTAGGCTAAGAAAATTTCATGTGATTATCAAACCAGCAAGTTTTCCCTCTATAAGAAAGTGTAAATGCCTATATGTGCTCCATACAATTTGGGCAAGCTCTCCCAATCGTATTCCATCCAGACATCATGGCATAAGCTGGGAAATCACTGATTATCCACATAAGTGTAGCTCTTATATTGAAATTTTACTTTAATGAATTGTCATATGTCTACACACTCACTTCCCACAATGTTATCAACTTTAAGATTCAAGGTTGAAGATACACATCAATGTTAGGCTTTGGATTTTTTTTAATCTTAAAACTATTATATTTAAGAATGAAAATTGCTCTTTCATCCACTTCCATCGAGGCAAATTATAAGGAGCTATTATAATTGGCCAACACGAATATTATTGTCCTATTTGACTGAATGGTTGGAACCCATCTGTAAACAAACCAAGTTAAACATTTATAACTGATGTTGCAAATTTTGAGTTTTTTTATTGAAATGTTTCCAAGCAATGGAATCAGATGGATGACAAACAATTCCCTCTTCTTGTTTATGCTCACTATGCCATCGCATATGTTTTATCGTCGCATCTGAAGCATATAGACATTGCAGCCTTGGTGTCAATGAAAAATAATGCATTTGTTTAAATAGAATGTTTATATGGAATATTCTTTCTATATCTACCCCTTATACTCTTGTATCTAGATTCTAAAAGAAATTTATGTATAGTTATGTGTTGATCATCACCCTAACATAGCATGCAACCATTTTTACAGCATTTTATCTATTCCATTAGCAACCCAAGTCGTTGAACTAACCTTTTTGTATTATCTAAATTGTTAGCCAAATCATTGGCCTAATATACTCTATTTTGACCTTAGGTAATCTAATTGAATAGAACTAATGTTTGTACTAAGATACATTGTACAAGAACTTAAGATTTTGGTGAAATTGCTCAAGTCCCCATCCGGGCATCAAAAAGTCTATCGAACTCAATTTTTTACTTCAAAACTAAAATCACATAGTAAAGATCACAGTCAGGGTTGCTCCTAAATTCTCAGTAGACCATTGTGTTCCACTCGAACTATGAGTTAGTCCAACCAGAAAAGGCTTGGAGAGTTTCTAAAATTTGTCCAGTAAGGCTTCCACCTAGCTAGTACTCACAAATTCTCAACGGGACAAGATAATCCGATTGGACTAGGATACAGTATAATAGGACCATGCCATGAGCAATTTGCCTAAAAGTTACAGAGAGTTTCATGCTCAGTGGCATGGCCAAATCTTCAGCATACCATATACAATCTGACCAGACTAGGAGAGATTTAAAATGGACCATTCATTCTGGCAAGGGACCTTTAAGGTGCCAAGTGGTTAGCCAATTGGAGCACTACATGTAGCAAGAACCAAAATAAAGAAAGTTTATATTTTAAAAGGGCCCCCAAACCAACACTTGGTTTAACCGGACCATTCATAATTGCCAGGTCAATATGATCATTATCCTTTTGCCCAACGAAAGACCACCATATGTACTAGCTATTGGAGAGACGTTAGACATAAAGTTATGAAGCCCGATCGGACCTAAAGCAATATGACAAGACAAGCCATCTCCTAATCGAACCCGAGGCTTTCTCACAAGGAAAGTCATCTAACAAGCATTAAATGCATGGAAGTTTAGTTGGTAAAGCTTGAATCATCCAACCCCCTTCTACAAGGACTCTATAGAGCTAATGAGGTTATAAATAGCCCACCAACATGCATTTACGTTGATCTTTTATGAATTATTATAGCCAACCTCTTACAATTTTGCTTCACAACTTTCTTTACATTATTTTTTCATTAATTCTCTTGAGTGTTGGGTGTGTGACCTTAAACACTTGTAATAGTAAGTTGGTTAGAGAGTTAACCAAAGGAAAAATCTTGTTACATGTGAGGTAGCTTAAACCATGGTAAAAGTTTGGTGTGATCTTGCTAAAATGCCAAGTTAAAGTTGAACTTGTAAAAACTCAAAGCCAATGGAACCTCAATAAGTTGTTAAGTAAGTTGACGTCGAATTGAGTATTCGAGCCACTATAAATTACTTGTGTTCAATCTTTTCTTCTCTACTCCTTATTTGTTAATTTTTTAAAATTTCCCTCATTTCTCAAAACAACCAATTCATCTCCCCCCTCCCCTCTTGGTTGCCATCAAGGGACAACATAAATTATCCACCATTTTGTTATCCATCAACAAAATTTTTTGGATAAATTGTAGTCAATTATTATATCTCCTTTATGACATATACTAATCAGATTTCAGATTCAAAGAATGAGCAACTGCCAATAGTTGAGAAAGAGTTTTGTATCCATGTCATAATTCAGTATCCAAAGATCTCAACTTGTTATAAAACTATTGTGCATCCAGATTAAGAGGCTCCTCCATGGAAGCTTGCCCAATATCTAGACCAAATTCCTCAAAATTATAAATACTTGGACCAATAGCATCATAAACCATCTACTGATACAGATTTACAACTTGTATAACTGGCTCCAGAATAACTTCTTCAATTGGAATTACATATTTTTCTTCATGTAGATCTCTCAAATAGTAGTCCAGGAAAAACCCATATATAACATCATCAATAGTTTAACATGCCTGATAATGACACTTTATACATGAACATCTAATCTTATCACCATGCCTATCAGTAGTTTAACTGGATGCAAATCCAATAAATTCATGTATACTATGCATAAAACTCATATTATGAGTGTGATCATTGTTAAGACATTCGTACATCCAAGAATGATTTGAACTCATTGTTGCCTAAAAATTATATTGACAAAATTAGTTTATAAACATAAATCAAGTCCCTTAATTTATTTTAACATCCTAATTAACCATATTAAGTCCCTTAATTTATTTTAACATCCTGATTAACCATTTCCCTATAGAACCTTCACTAAAAATGGATAGGAATCTAACCCATTCAGAAATAACATTGTTTACATTATCTTATACATAAATTAGTAGAAAATTCAGCATCATTTCTCCTCAGTTCTCTAAGTGCACAATGCCAAATATCATAAATTTGTTAAATTTGACCTATCCATGATATTTGATATGCACGTAGAGAACATTTTGGGGTATATGCTACAGTTTTTAATAATACATATACAAAAATTAATTTGTAGACAATATTATTTTCAAACTATCCAACATGGAAAATTTAGTGCACTCTCAATAATATTGAGAAGTGCACCAACTGGGAACTAAGATTAAAATCTTGAATTATTATTTCTCTAAATTATTATTTCCCTACAACATTAATCACATTCAACATTTATATATAAAATACAAAATTATTTGTACAAATTATTATTTCAATACATAAATTTTATTAAACATATAATTATATAATTTTCCAAATAATAAATTTTATTCAATATATAATTCAAACAAGAATAATTTTTCCAACAAAAAATATAATTTCAACAATAATTATTTTTTTAACAAACATACTAATTCCTACAATAATAATTTTGCTAACAAAATATACTAATTCCAACAAAAATATAATTCTAACAACAATAATTTTCTCAACAATACTCATACTTCCAACAACAATAATTTTCTCAACAACTATTATAATTCCAATAATAATTATTTTCTCAACAACTACTATAATTCCAGCAATAATTATTTTTTCAACAAAAATTATAATTTCAACAACAATAATTTTCACAACAAATAATATAATTCCAACAACAATTCATAAAGATACATAAACTATATATTATAAACCAAATTGAAACAAAATTAAATTAAAAACTAACATTTTTAGCAAAAGAATATACAATACAAGCACTTGAAACTTCAACCAACCAACCAACTCTTGAAATTTAAAGATTTTAGATATAATTGCAAGTGATTAAAGGAAAATGAGCAAAGAAGATCAAAAAATCAAGAGAAACGAAAGAATAGAAGAAGAGAAGAAAAAAAGAGGAAGAAAAAGAAAGGGTCGGGCTACTTAAGTTTAACAATTTACCAACATACACTTAAATTTTTCGTTAATTACCGATAGAAAAGCTAATTTATTGGTACATGTGGTGCCTAAAAATTTCACTAAATAAATTTTACCAACGAAATATACAATTTATCAGTGCATTTTTCACTAAGTGCAAAATTTGCCGACTGAATGAGCAATTTCTCAAAAAAGTGGCACTAAAAATACCACCAATTAGAAAACTTACCGATGAAGTAGACAATCTATTGATATTATTTCCAATTTGTGCAATATTTGTTGACGAATTACACAAACTCTTGGAAAAATTGGCGCCTAAAAATGCCACCAAAATGAAAATTCATCAATTCCTTCTTTTTTATTGGTAATGTTTTCAAAACAAGACAATGGTATGACTTTGACCTAAGAAATTACCTATAGAATAAAGCATTTGTCGATAGTATTTACCGATAGTTATAATAATCTCTCAATAGATTTTTAGTCAAAGAATGGCCGTAAATTTCCCATGCCAAATTTACCAACTAATGAATATATCTATCGGTAAATGTTGTTGGTAAGTTATGGCACCAAATTTTAATGCCATATTTGCCGACGGCTATAACTTTTTTGTCGGTAATGTGTTTCTGAATGTTTCAAAAATTTATCTCTCGACAAATCTGTTGAAAAGTAGTTAATAATTAGAAATAGATTTTTTTTGTCGATAAAGTTTGTCGGTGATCCACTATTTCTTGTAGTGAATAAAGCTGAAGATACATTGTGATTAGGTGATTCATGTTTAGGAAAAAATGTGTAGCTAGGAAAGAAAAGAGAGAGAATGAGAGAAAAAGTGTTTGAAATGAAATGAAGTAGAAAATAGAGTTTTTTATTTTTTTATTTTTGTTATTTTTTATTTTTTTATGGTATAAAATATTGTGTGAAGAGTTTTTAATTAAAAAATAAGTTTGTTAGTTTTGAAGGGTAAAAGAATGGTTTAAATAATTTATTTACATAAAAATTGTGCATAATTGAATAATATGAATGACAATTATATTTATGCATGAGCAATAATAAATATAACATTCATAGTACGAGGAAAGTAAAATTGATTACAACTCTAAAAATTTCATACACAAGGGAGCTTTAACTCTAGCCCTTGTGGGTATTAGGTCAAGCACAAATTCTCAACTAATTTAATTAAACAAATAATAAATAATTGAAATTTGCATTCATTCACCATATAAATTGCAATAATGGAAATAATATAAAATTAATTTAAAAGACCAAATTTGTGGTTTTTAAAATGGGCTTGCTACACGAAGTAATATTCTAAGTATGTCTACTTATGTAGTTTGAATGAGAATCAGAGCCGTAAATATTTCTTGTATTTGGATGCAAAGGGGTTAATTAAATTAATTAACTTGGTTTTGTTACCAAATTTGAAAAGAGAGAAGTGTGAGCGGGGGTTTTTACCCCCACTACTGGTGGAATAGTTCTTGCGACTTCGGCACTGTTTAGGCTTGGGGCCTTAGAGAATACGGCCTAAGCCCGAAGAAAATGGAGTTGCCACTTGGATGGGCCGGGAAAAAGAAAGGGGTGGATGACTCAATTCCTAAGGAATTCCCAACTCCTAATGGGTTCAGAAAGTTGGGTACATGTGGGGAAGGTGAGAACTCCCGGTTCATTGGAACCAGCCTCCTTTGCATGTCTTAATATTATAAAATTCTTAAATATAACAATATTATCCATATTACATGCAACAATTAAAATAGAGCATCATTATATTAAAATCAAAGCAATATCCAAACAAATCAAATAAATGGACACCCATCCGAGGATGGAAACATGTCCTTACATCGTTCATGTCTAAACTAAACAGGACACCCACCAAAAAGTAGAAACATGCCCTTTACATTAGTCCAAAAACTTTAAAATAAAATAAATTACATTATCTCACGACATGAGGTACCCAAAAATATGGAAACATACCTCTTACAATATTTGAAAATCAAAATAAATCAATAAAAGTAAATAACCATTCATAATAAATAAATCATTCATCAAAGATATCAAACATCAATCAAAATATATAATAAACATTCATCCAATTTAAATAAAATAGTAAATATATTAACTTTAGGGGTTCATGCATTAATTAGGGTTTCTAGGGTTTTATGTTCAATTACTAGGGTTTTGCATATACTAGTTTAATTTTTTGAGAAATATTTTAAAGTAATAACATAGCTACTGGATGTCAAACAGATTCAAGGTTTTGGATTTTTTATGAAAATAATGTTACTGTGATTTTTTTTTAAAAAAAGTAGGTTTAGTTGGGGTTTTAAGCAAACATCATGAAATTAAGGTTTTTTAAAACATTAGGGTTTATAATTTTAAAAGATTGGGTTTTAGGTTCACTGGATTATGGTTTTAGGTATTGATGAACTTATCATAAAGTTTTGATGTTTTAAGAATTAGGGTTTAGAAAAACTAGGGTTTATTGTATTGAGAAAATTAGGATTTTTTGATATTTTGGAAAACATATTTGTTCTTAGGATTTAAGAAAACAGTTTAGAGTTTTATATAAACAATTATGATTAAAGTTTTTAGATACTATAAAGAAGATTAGGGTTTGGAGATTTAAGAAGACATTTGGACAAAAAAAGTTAGAGTTTAGATGATTAAGAAAATAGTTTAGGGAAAAACAATTTAGGGTTTTAAAGTTTTTGGAAACAGAAGGACAGTTTAGGGTTTTAAAGTTTTGAAAACAGAAGAGTGATTTAAGGTTGCTGGATGAATGGACAATTTAATCTGTAAAACAAACTACTAAGTTTAATAATTTAGGTTACTGATTCAATATCAAAACAAATGATAGAATCATTTAAAAGAAAATATGGCAATAACATCATACACTTAAACAATTCATGAATCTAAACGTGAGAATATTGTAAATATAATCAAGTCAAATATTTGTAATCAAACCTCCGTTCATTGGTTCCTTCACAATTAGCTTCTGGATGAACAATGACAAAGGCAATGTTGCTGCCTTTGAGGGATTCATGAATGCTTCTTGTTGCTAACTTTTTGCCATTGCTCCTAGGGTTTCTGTCTTCTTTTTCCTCCTAAGTCAGAAGTCCCAAGTCTCCCCAGTAAAATAATTTTTTTCGATCCTTGATTTTATGTTTTAATGTGGTATTTATAGGAAAAATAAAAAAACTATTTCTAATTGTCTAAGAAAATTAAAATTATTTACGAAAATAAATCAAAACCAAATAGAATTGGACAGAAAACTGTGTTGGAAAAAATTGCGCTAGCGAAAAAATTGCTGCAGGCGAAAACTACAAAATTAAGGGTCTATAATAATTTTAAGGTGAAAACTATAAATAATAAATACTAAAATAAATATTATTTCATTAAAATACTATAAAATTATTTTGGACTATATAAAAAATATTGGACCAGATTGGGTCAAAAATTAAGGGTCTACAATAAGTTAAGAGAAATATCTTTGATGATTTTCCTCATTTGCTTGATGTAGGGTTGGAGTGCATTTCCACTATGTAACTCTACTTGAATTGCTCAAAATTAAAAAAAAAATTGAATTTAAAAAGAATAAAGAATAAGATAGAAAAATTAAAAAATAAAATTAATTGACTAAATAATAAACTTTGGACTCTTTGAATCTATTTTAACAAAGTTTTGACTACCAAAAAATTGAACCCTTTTACTAAAAAGGGGGACCCTATTTATAGGATAAAAAATTGGACAGAATAAGGGAGTAGCTGCATGCGGCTATCCCCACCAATGTGGATAGCCACACTATCGTGATCTGTTCGTGCCAACAACAACAACAACAACAACAAAGCCTTAATCCCAAGCTAATTGGGGTCGGCTATATGGATTCTTCTTCTTCCTTCGATTTGATTTAGGGCTACCTCTTCTGATAAATTTAAAATAGCAAGATCCTTTTGTACTACTTTTATTCAAGTTAATTTAGGTCTACCCCTACCTCTCTTAGGTATGTCTACTTTAATTAGTTCAGTTTTCTTGACCAATGCATTCCTAGGTCTACGTTTCACATGGCCAAACCATCTCAATCTATGCTCTCTTATCTTATCCTTGATAGGCACTACCCCTACTTTTTCTCTAATGCTCTCATTCATGATTCTATCCATTCCGGTGTGTCCACACATCCTTCTTATCATTCTCATCTCTGCAACATGCATCTTACTCACGTGTTGTCCTTTCACGGCCCAACACTCACTACCATATATCATCGCAGGCTGTATGGTAGTACAGTAGAATTTTTCTTTCATTCTGACTGGCATCTTTCAGTCACGTAACACTCCTATGGCACTCCTCCACTTAATCCAACCAGCTTTAATCATGTGGCTTACATCTTCTTCACAATCACCGCCCGCTTAAATAATAGAACCAAAGTATTTAAAATGAGTACTATAAGGTACTGGTACTCCATCTAAACTAACTTCGCCTCCTTCTTTATTCACGTTATTAAATCTATAGGATAAAAAATTGGATAGAATAAGGGAGTAGCTGCATGCGGCTGTCCCCACCAATGTGGATAGCCACACTATCATGATCCGTTCGTGCCAACAACAACAACAACAACAACAACAAAGCCTTAATCCCAAGCTAATTGGGGTCGGCTATATGGATTCTTCTTCTTCATTCAATTTGATTTAGGGCTACCTCTTCTTTTAAATTTAAAATAGCAAGATCCTTTTGTACCACTTTTATTCAAGTTAATTTAGGTCTACCCCTACCTCTCTTAGGTATTTCTACTTTAACTAGCTCAGTTTTCTTGACTAATACATTCCTAGGTCTACGTTTCACATGGCCAAACCATCTTAATCTATGCTCACTTATCTTATCCTTAATAGGCGCTACCCCTACTTTTTCTCTAATGCTCTCATTCATGATTCTATCCACTTTGGTGTTTCCACACATCCATCTTATTATTCTCATCTCTGCAACATGCATCTTACTCACGTGTTGTCCTTTCACGGCTCAACACTCACTACCATACATCATCGGAGGCTGTATAGTAGTATAGTAGAATTTTTCTTTCAATCTGACTGGCATCTTTCAGTCACGTAACACTCCTATGGCACTCCTCCACTTAATCCATCCAACTTTAATCATGTGACTTACATCTTCTTCACAATCACCATCCGCTTAAATAATAGAATTAAGGTATTTAAAATGAGTACTATAAGGTACTTCTACTCCATCTAAACTAACTTCGCCTCCTTCTCTATCCATGTTATTAAATCTATAACGCATATACTCAATCTTAGTTCTACTAAGCTTAAAACCCTTTGATTCCGAAGTACTTATTCATAACTCCAACTTTTGACTTATACCTCTCGTCTACTCTGTTCGTGCCAATTCCAATTTTTTTTTAATTAGAACAAAATAAATTAATTTTTTTCTAAAAATTAATGTTTCAATTTTTTGTAAGTTGAAAATACCTAATTTAAATTAAGTGTCAATTTCAGGTCCACAAACTGTTAAAAAAAGATACTCTTTCCATCTCAAATTAAAAGACTCACCTCTCATTTCATAAATATTAAGAAAAATTAATTATTTTTATTAAAAATATAAATTTATATATATTTCTTATCATATCTTAGTATTAGATATATTTAATAAATAATATTAAATAAAAGTATTACAAATATTTAATATGCTAATTAACTCATTAAAGTAGTAAATTGACTACAATTTGGGGCGGATTAAAAATGAAAGTAAGCGCATCAACTTGGGAATGGAAAGAGTATATTTTGGAGAAATTACATAATTTAGGGGTTTTAAAGTTCATTTTTACAATAAGTTGGTTTTTGTTTTCATTTATATCAAAATTGATGAAAGTTTTGCAGTTTAACGGCTTAGGTCCATCATGTTATTTTTCTTTTTTCTTTTTTTTTTTGCTTTTTTCTATTTATACTTTTTATTTATAAATAAATTTTATACTTTTTTTATTTTTTATTTATACTATTTTTCATTAAATTTATTTATAATAAGTAAATTAATATTTTTTAACTTTATTTTTTTATATGTATAGTAGGTAAAATTTATTTAAAAATAAATGTTATACTGTTTAAGTGCGTAGGTCCAAGTTGTTCTTTTTCTTTTTTCTGTTTTTTTCTATTTATATCTTTTTATTTATAAATAAATTTTATACTATTTTTATTTTTTATTTATACTATTTTTTATTAAATTTATTTATAATAAGTAAAATTAAGATTTTTTTTAACTTTATTTTTTGTATGTATAGTATGTAAATTTTGTTTAAAAATAAATTTAATGATTTGTATTAATATATTTTTATATATTTTACCTTTTTTGTATTTTTTGTGAGTATTATTTCTTATTTATAATCAAATTTTAAAATATTTCTTTATATAAAATTACTACATTTTATATGTCAAAAATATAATTTAAAAAATTAATTTTTATTAATTTTTTGAAATATATTTATTTGATAGTAAAGTTTGAAAAAAAATAAAAATAAAAATAAAATATTATTTATAGTAAGAGATGAGGTATTTTTGTAAAAAAAAAATTATTTTAGTGAGGAGTGAAGTATTTTTTGTAACATCACTAATATTTTTGAAATTAAATTAAATTAATTAAATTTAAATTTAAATAAGTTAAATAATGGAAAATAAAAAGATTTTAAGTGAAAAGGTAGAATGTATATGTGAAATATACCTAACATATACTCAACATATACATTAGTCAACTCTTTTAAAGGAAAAGTTAAAAGTCAAAGGGTAAATTGATAATTATACCTTATAAAATGGTAAAATAAATAATTAATTATTTAATTAATTTTAAATTTATAAGGTATAATTACTATTTTACCCTTAAACTTTTGACTTTTCTTTTAAAAGAGTTGACCAATGTATATGTTGAGTATATGTTAGGTATATTTCACATATACATTCTACTTTTTCACTTAAAATCCTTTCATTTCCCATTTAAATTATTTATTTAACTTATTTAAATTTAAATTTATTTTATTTAATTTAATTTCAAAAATATTGGGGATGTTACAATTCTCTTCTCCTAAAGAAAAATTTCGTCCTCAAAATTACCTGATATCAACTCTGGAACAACTGAGGATACTGACTTCGCATCATCTGCTCACTCTCTCGTGTCACCTCTCCAGTGGCATGATTCCTCCAAAGGACATTAACAAGTGTCACCTTCTTGTTCCTCAACTCTTTCACCTCCCGTGCCAAGATCGCCACTGGTTCTTCTTCATAATTCAGATATGGGTTCACCTCAATAGATTCCACTGATAGGATATGAGATGGGTCTGACCTGTACCTTCGAAGCATAGAGACATAGAAGATGTTATGTATCCGGTCTAACTCAGGTGGTAGAGCCAATCTGTAAGCCACTGGACCAACTCTCTCTAGAATCTCATATGGTCCTATGAAATGAGAACTCAACTTCCCTTTACAACCAAATCTCAAAATCATTTTCCACGAAGACACCTTTAGGAATACTTTTATCTCCTACACTGAACTCTATATCCTTCCTCTTCAAATTTGTATAGGATTTCTATCGGTCTGAAGCTGCTTTCAGTCGACCCCAAATCAAATTCACTTTCTCTTCTGTTTCTTTAATCAAATCAAGACCGGCCAATTTACCTTCTCCAGCCTCATCCCAACACAAAGGTCTCCTGCATCTCCTACCATACAAGGCCTCATAAGGTGTGTAATATCCCAAAAATTTGGAAATATTAATTGTTGAAAATTAATTAAAGGATTTAAAAGTATATATATAATTAAGTGAAAAGAAGAAAAAAAGGGAAGTGTGTATATGTTGTACATATGAAGATATGCATGTTATATACAAGTCAATATCTTGATAATGTCAAAAGATATTTTAATTATTAAAATAGCAATTAATTAATGATAGTGAAAGATGACATATTTGAGATTAATTATAATAATAATATATTGCTTGGTGGAGATTAAAAGAGGGAAAAGTGGAAATTTGTGTGGTTAAAAGTGAAGTAGTTGTTTTGATTCAAAGCTTGTAACACCCCATACTTTATATAAGTACTATACATATACCTTGTATACATGCAGTACATATATAAAGTATAAGAATGTCACTTTTCATTTCAGATTAAAAACCTTTCCTTTAGTTCCAAACAGTAACACATTTTTATTTAAAGAACATTTACAAACTCATTATACTTTCAATGATATTACATATATATATAATGATCTTGTCTTTACCAAAAATTCATTTATACATATGAATATATTTTTATCAAAATACAACCTAATTAAAATTATACATGTATGCATCACCTTCTAGTTGGTCTTGAAATACTCTTACCCTTCTCGTGGCATAACAATTTGACTTCAGATCAACCATCTGCTCACCTGCGCGATTTACACAACCGCGCTAAGCTCGAAAGCTTAGTAGTACAAATAAATATTATAAACATACATTACAGAAAATCATACTCATTTATTAATTTCATGTATCATTATATTCTTATCATGTTTTCCCATTTCAATGACACTTTTTATATGATTCTACTAATCTCATAATTTATATACACATACACATATATCATTTCAACAAACCACAGTTCAATGACTGATCAGAACATTCATGAAATAATACTCACAATTTTCACATCCATATTCATATTACACATCATATTATATTTTCATAATTTCATCATTCAACATAGTTTCTCAAGCCACATTCATTTTCAATGTTTTGCATATATATTGTATTCATCTCATTCCATAATTATCATCATGTATCTCATAACATTATATCTTATTCCATAATTCACATTAAAGCAAAGACAAGCATGGGCCCAAAAAGAATCTAATATGCAATTCAAAGTTCAGAGTTACTGCTTTGGTCCATAATCCCAATCATCAAGCCCGTAGGCGATATCTATATATCTATCCATGGATAGTGTAACAGACCCAGTCTCTTGGACCTCAACCCGGATAAACCCGAGGTGATCCTCAACCCGGCTAGACTGTTACTGTTTTTGAGGCTTACGATCCGATCTTTTCACCCCAAAAACATCATATTTGACATTTTACATTTCAGCTGGAATCGGCTTACGACCCGGTCTTTTCACCTATCCAGCGATTCATAGGCATGCAGCCAAACTCAGAACTCTGAAAATTGAATAACATATTAATCACACAATTATTTCAATTATCTGTTTAACAATCTTTTTCTCAATTCATTTCTCATTTCATTATCAAATAGGCAATCATGCCCCCAATCATTTCATTTGCATCATTATAGCCAACAACAATGGCTTCACATCTCATCAATAGAGTATACATAATCAATTTCATTGGACATATATATTTTGAATTCATCATCATCTAGGCAAACATGCCCCATTTATTTCATTTGAATCATTATAGCCAATCACAATGGCATCACATCTCATCATATCTCAATCCACATTAAAGCAATTCATCATTAAAGTATTTATCATAACCAATTGCATTGCACATACCTTTTTGAATGGTCATCATATCCTTCACACTATACAAATCATAACATTAATCACATTGTATTAATAATATAGTAAATTACTTAACACATTTATAACTAAATGTGTTAAGTCTCAAAATCATGTAAAAGAATGCATCCATGTAAGTTTGTACTTACCTCAAGAGCAACTCACATCAATCTATACACTTCCTCTTCCAAGAATTCTTCACTATATGGATTAGGGCAACTCAACCTCTTCACAACCTAATCCAAAAGGAATAATACATACTTATTTACAAATACACATGAATTCCAATATAATTATTCACCTATTAGTCTCATACTAGACTCATAGATCACAAATTACAAACCAAAACCATTATCTAAGTCCCCACAGCCGTGGGTTAGCAACCAAATCTGCCCACTTTTCTCTAAACTCCCACGGTCGTGTCCCTCACTTACCACGACCGTGGCACTCATTTGCCATGACCGTGGCATCCATTTTGCCTCTGTTTCAGACCAAACTCATGTATTTTGTAATTTTAACTTCAATAAACACAAACATATAGAAAATGCAAGATAATAATTGATCAAACTCATCACATACATCAATTACCAATTAACCTAACACTTATATAACTTCAACATATCATAATAATAATCATTATATACATCATCCATATATCAATTATTCAATTTCTCAACTCATTTATATTAAACCCCTAATAAACAATTTCTACAATCCATCATCATCCTCACAAATAACCATATTATCATCATCTAAATACCAATTCAACATATCTATATACTTCAATCTTTCATTATCATCATCTTCACACACTAACCATATGAAATATATGCTCAATCAATAGAAATCAATACAAGGAAATGAATACTTACTTGAATATTTTGCCAAATCTTCAATATCTACCTTCAATTCTCTCAAAACCCTTATGAATTTGATGTGTATGTAAATAAAATCACATCTCTCTCTCTCTCTCTCTCTCTCTCTCTCTTACCACATTCAAGAACAAGAAGAAGAAGAAGAAGAAAGAAAGAAATTCTTCTTTCTTTATTCACTTATCATATATATATATATATATATATATATATATAATAAAATATCCTAAAAATCCTCCACCACATTTTTCTTCCCTTTGACTTACTTTTCTTCTTTTTCTTTTGTCATTATTATCATTATTATTATTATTATTATTATTATTATTATTATTATTATTATTTAATTATATACACTTACTTATCCTACACCAATATATACATCATGTATATGTGATGTATATGTTAATATATGTATATGTCTTATATATTGCTTTTATATTTCTCATATTTTTCAAATACTATATATACATACCATCCTTCATATACATCTATCTCTTATAATAATTCCTTTTAACTAATTTATCTTCTTTTGACCTCCATTTCTTGGACTTGTATATGTTATATATATATATCTATATATATATATATACAACATATACACTCTCTTTATTTCTTTTCTCTTTCTATAAAACATATACATTAAATCCAAATACAATACAAATTCCAAAACTTTTAGGGTATACTTTGGGATATTACAATTCTCTCCCTCTTAAATAATTTCGTCCTCGAAATTATCCAGTACAGTTCTTAGCAAAATATCATCTTAACTTTCATATGAAGTTAATTATATTATTAAGTTATTATGTCATCAGATCACATAACTTCTACTCTCCCCCTTAGAGTCAATCATCTTCTCTAAATTTCATAACTCATCATTATATATATATATATATATCTTATTACTTCTTAACCAAACATTCAAAATAATTCATTACATTCCCATTTAATTTATCTTTATACAAAAATCAAATCATCTTATAATATCCATATACTTCGTCCATCTATTACATTCAAGATATTTTATCACTTCATCGCTTTATAAATACTCTTTTAACTTTAACCTTAAAAATCATTGATTTATATCTTAATATTGATTATCCCGTCATTACAATCACTTTCAGAATAGATATTTATCAAACCTTAATTGATAACCTTATCCTTATTCTTCATACACTTAATTTCTTCTTTAGCATGTTTCTCACTTAACATAAATATTAATACAATGCCCTTAAACTTACTTTACAGGTAATCAACCTTTTCCCTTCTTATCATCATTTACAACTGATATAGCTCAATTCATTCATGTCCATTCATGTATCAGAATATTACATCATATACATTATCACTTATATCTTATACTCTTAATACAACTATACATATTAAATCTCAACAATAATTCACAATCTTAGCAAACTCTAGATCAATTAATCTATCTGTTATAATATACCCACATTTCAATCTTATTCGATTCAAACTAACAATTAACTTATTTAAACTTATCATTAGATTTCACAATATATATGACTTAATTCTATTAAGTCAAACTTATATTCAAATTCTAATATCTTCGGATCCATTTTTCAGCTTTTTGAAATTATGATTATTAATAACAAATCACTTCAAATTATTTTTCAATATACATATAGTTTATTTCCTATTATCTTGGTACAATTTCCACAAAATTCTCATGATTATCTCATACCATATTTATTACTCATAATTCACTCACTTAAACCTTAAGTCCATTCACTTATTCACTTTACACCATAAACATATTCACTATAATTTTCAATCACATGTTGTAATTTCTCCCATTTACTTTCTCCTCACATTTCATACCTTTACTAGTTTTACAATAATTACCTTTTTATCACATTATCCATAACTCAAAACATTTTCACAGTTCTCTTTTCTTCCATACTTTCTATAATTATAAACAAATTTCCAACATAAAATGATAAAGTACAACTTTACCCATCATAACTCTTAACTATACTTCTAGAAACATAATTATCAATCTCATCAAAACTATACCACAGTCATGTTATCTCAGGCTCAACTCTATGGATAACAAAACTAACCGGCCGAATATACTAAACAAATCATATGGCCACAGGAGACTAATGGTCACACCTGTGGCTTATAAATCAATATTGTCCCTCTATTATCCTGCTTCCAACCTTTCCAGTTACAATGCTAAGTTTGTATCACAAGGATTACATATTCATTCTCTAAACTTTTACTACACCAAGAGTTAACACATTTCAACTCCGTTCCAAACCAACTTGCACTCGATTATATGATCATCATTAGTCTAATTCATGTTTTAACAATATTATTATTAACATTTCTTACGTCTACATATTCAATCATATGCAAATCTTACAAAATTTCCATTTGTTACTCCATTTCTGATCTTTCTCTTCTAAAAATTTTGATACCCTACAGTCTCTTATTATACACATATACATAAAACCTTTTCACATGCAAATACTTTGGGACTTAAAATAGTATATGATCATCAAGTTCAGTGATTACCATAACAATTTCACAGTCCAGTATTACTCGAGTCCATTCCCACTCTCAATTTCATCACATAGTCTAGCTCTGCGCAGGTCAGGACCTAATCTCTCTTAGGTTCACTAACACCTGCAATATTATTCTCAATACCACTAGACCAGTAGGTATACCACATACACATTCATAGGTCACATTCATAATGTGACTTACTTTCCACATTTCTTACATAATACAATTGCGTTCATATCGAAAAACTCATCTCACATATCCTATACATGTATACACATACTCATGCAATTATATTTAATTCCTCTTTTGCATATAATCTATACAAATTTAATGTTTATTACTTTTCTTTGAACATTATCATTCTCATTCTTTTAACATGACTTAAATTATTTATCAACACAACAAATATATACATTCTAACCATAATAATACTTCACATAAGTCTTAGTCACATTCCTAATGTGACATCTCTCTCACATTTGTTTTTAAATACATTTAGTATATCCTTTATATCCATTTTCACCATTTCCAGTCAAATTACTTAAAGTAACTCATTTTCACTTGCTTATTCATTTTCCCTTTATTACAAAATAATTTTTCATATTATCAATCACATTACCCCAATTCATAGTACTTTCTTATGCAATAATATTCATTCAAATTAGTTCATATGTTTAACATACATTAAACTATCGATATCTAAATAATACTTATTAGAATTCCATTAAAACTCTAACTCTCAACTTACTACTTTACCTAAATTTCAATTTACAAATCTCATTTTCTAAGTCCCCACGGTCGTGGTCTCACAACCCCACGACCGTGGGTTAGCAACCGAATCTGCCCACTTTTCTCTAAACCCCCACGGTCGTGTCCCTCACTTGCCATGACCGTGGCACTCATTTGCCACGACCGTGGCATCCATTTTTCCTCTGTTTCAGACCAAACTCATGTATTTTGTATTTTTAACTTCAATAAACACAAACATATAGAAAATCCAAGATAATAATTGATCAAACTCATCACATACATCAATTACCAATTAACCTAACACTTATACAACTTCAACATATCATAATAATAATCATTATATACATCATCCATATATCAATTATTCAATTTCTCAACTCATTTATATTAAACCCCTACTAAACAATTTCTACAATCCATCATCATCCTCATAAATAACCATATTATCATCATGTAAATACCAATTCAACATATCTATATACTTCAATCTTTCATTATCATCATCTTCACTCAATCAATAGAAATCAATACAAGGAAATGAATACTTACTTGAATATTTTGCCAAATCTTCAATATCCACCGTCAATTCTCTCAAAACCCTTATGAATTTGATGTGTATGTAAATAAAATCACATCTCTCTCTCTCTCTTACCACGTTCAAGAACAAGAACAAGAAGAAGAAGAAAGAAAGAAATCTTCTTTCTTTATTCACTTATCATATATATATATATATATAATAATAATAATAATAATAATAATATAAAATATCCTAAAAATCCTCCACCACAATTTTCTTCCCTTTGACTTACTTTTCTTCTTTTTCTTTTGTCATTATTATTATTATTATTATTATTATTATTTAATTATATACACTTACTTATCCTACACCAATATATACATCATGTATATGTGATGTATATGTTAATATATGTATATGTCTTATATATTGCTTTTATATTTCTCATATTTTTCAAATACTATATATACATACCATCCTTCATATACATCTATCTCTTATAATAATTCCTTTTAACTAATTTATCTTCTTTTGACCTCCATTTCTTGGACTTGTATATGTTATATATATATATCTATATATATATATACAACATATACACTCTCTCTTTATTTCTTTTCTCTTTCTATAAAACATAGACATTAAATCCAAATACAATACAAATTCCAAAACTTTTAGGGTATACTTTGGGATATTACAAAGCTTCTGTGTTGTGGGTTTAGGGCATGGTCATGGACACGCCCATGTTGTTGAGCATGTCATGTGTAGAGTTTGTCCTAGATGGTTCTTTTCCTTATTTTTTCCTTTGTGGATCACTTAGTGATTATTTATAATCACATTTGGTTTAGGCCTTGAAGAGACTTGAGCTACCTTAATCCAAGTGTTGAGGGATATCTTGGAAGAGGAAGTTGGAAGTGGTGTTTGTTGCTCTTAAAGGTATGTACAAACTTTGAATAATTTTTTACATTTACATGACATTGGGACTTAACATATTTTGTTGAAAAATGTATTAAGTTCCCTACTACATAATTGGTACATGAATAATATGCTATGATTTGTATAATGTCACAAATGCATTATGTATAATGTGTACTTGGTGCAAAATATGATAATGATCCAAATATATGGATAATGCAAATTGTTTTGTGTACTTTAAAGATGGTATGTAAAGTCATTGATAATGACTATATTGATATAAGTGAAATATTTGAGGCTTTGTGCCTAATGTGATCATGAGAAAATGAGAAAGGATTTGATAATGAAATGAGATGTATGGAAACATGATACAATGAATTGATATTGGTATAAATGAGAATTAAGAATAAATTTTGTGCCTAGTATGTTATTCAATTTTCAGAGTTCTGGGTTTGGCGGCATGCCTATGAATTGCCTACGAGCGAGACGCTAGGCATCAATGTGAAAATATTTTTGAGGTGAAATGACCTGGTCGTAAACCTCATAAACAAATCCTTGAAGCTAGGTTGGGTGAAATGATCAGGTCGTAAACTCAATCATAGTTGGATTAATCCATGGATATATAGAATAAATTGTATGGAGAGAAGTGTTTCATTTATACGGATCACAAGAGTTTGAAATTTTTGGGTGTTAAGAGAGTGCTGAATCTTCGGCAAAGATGATGGTTAGAATTGATTAAAGACTATGATTGTTTAATTGATTATCATCCTGGTAAGGCAAATGTTATTGCTGATGCCTTGAGTTGAAAGTCTTGGGCATGTTTGACTACTTATTCGCTCTTATTGCTTGTTGAGTTGAGAGCATTGCTTGTTAGATTTGAGTCTTGTGATGATGGTGCATTGATAGTTCAGTTGCAATTATGGTCGGTGTTATTGGATCAGATTAGAGAGACTTAGTTGGCAGATGAGAAAATTCAGAAAGTTTTATTGGATTGCCAAAAAGGAGAAAGTCGAGACTTTCATATGAGAAGTGATGGCAGTTTGTGGTACAGAAATATGTTGTGTGTTCCTAATGATGCAAGACTAAAAAAGGTAATTTTGGAGGAAGCACATCAGTCAGTTTATGCTATGCACCCTAGAAGTACCAAGATGTATCAGGATTTGAAATAATATTATTGGTAGTCAGGTATGAAGAGGGATATAGCAGAGTTTGTATCCAGATGTCTCACTTGTCAGAGAGTGAAGGCTGAACACCAAGTTCCTTTGGGATTACTTTAGCCATTTTCAGTGCCAGAGTGGAAATGGGAGCAAGTGACGATGAATTTTGTGACTGGATTGCCTTTGACTAAGAAGAAGCATGATGCAATCTAGGTGATTATTGATCGGATGACGAAGATAGCTCATTTTCTTCCAGTTCGGATGGATTATTCTCTTAAAAAATTAGCTGAGTTGTATATTAGTGAGATAGTGAGATTGCTTCGAGTCCTAATTTTGTTGGTGTCAGATTGAGATGCCCAGTTTACTTTGAGGTTTTGAAAGAGTTTGCATAATGCTTTAGGTTCTCAGTTGAATTTTAGCACTGCATTTCATCCTCAGATAGATGGGTAGTCAGAGAGAGTGATACAAATTTTAGAGGACATGTTGAGGAGTTGTATCATTGAATTCTCTAGGAGTTGGGACAGACTCTTACCACTGATTGAGTTTGCTTATAACAATAGTCATCAATCCAGTATTAGAATGGCACCTTATGAGGCACTGTATGGTAGAAGATGCAGGACACCTCTTTATTGGGATGAGGTTGGAGAAGGTAAGTTGATTGGTCTTGATTTGATTAAGGAAATAGAAGAGAAAGTGAAGATAATTTGGGATCATTTGAAAGCAGCTTCAGACTGACAGAAATTATATTTAGATTTAAAGAGAAGAGACATAGAGTTCAATGTAAGAGATAAAGTATTTTTTAAAGTGTCTCCTTGGAAGAGAATTTTGAGATTTGGCCACAAAGGGAAGTTGAGTCCTCGTTTCATTGGACCTTATGAGGTACTGGAGAGAGTTGGACCAGTGGCCTATAGATTAGCTTTACTACCTGAATTGGATTGAATTCACAATGTCTTCCATGTTTCTATGCTTTGGAGGTACAGGTCAGACCCATCTCATATTTTATCAGTAGAATCAATTGAGGTGAGTCCAGATCTAACTTATGAGGAAGAATCAGTGGCTATTTTGGCACGTGAAGTGAAGGAGTTGAGAAATAAGAAGGTGCCACTTGTGAAGGTTCTTTGGAAGAATCATGCTACGAAAGAGGCAACATGGGAGAGTGAGCAGTTGATGCGGAATCAGTATCCCCAGTTGTTTCAGACTTGAGAGAAGGTAGTTTCGAGGACGAAATTTATTTGTAGAGGGGGAGAATTGTAATATCCCAAAATTTTGGAAATATTAATTATTAAAAATTAATTAAAGGATTTAAAAGTATATATATAATTACGTGAAAAGAAGAAAGAAAGGGAAATGTGTATATGTTGTATATATGAAGATATGCATGTTATATACAAGTCAATATCTTGATAAGATCAAAAGATATTTTAATTATTAAAATAGTAATTAATTAATGATAGTGAAATATGACATATTTGAGATTAATTATAATGATAATATATTGCTTGGTGGAGATTAAAAAAGGGAAAATTGGGGATTTGTGTGGTTAAAAGTGAAGTAGTTGTTTTGATGTTTATCTTCGTCTTCCTCCTTCTCCATTAAGGTCGACCACCACCATCATCAAAAGGGAAAGAGTTTTTGCTTATTGCTAACTCAAGAAATTGAAGGATTTCAAGTGTTCAAGTTGGAGTTTTAAGGATTTTCTTCATATTTGGTAAGTTTCCAACTTGTTTCTTTGATTTCCTTTGAAAGTATATATGTGTGAATTAGATGTTTGATGTAGTTTGTGTCTATGGTTGATCTTTGGTATGTTTGAAGTTCTTTTGTTTAGTTTGCTATGAAATTGGGGTTGGATTGAAGAAAAGGTTAAGTTTGGTGAAAAGAATAAGAGTTTTGGGTTGTGTAACTTTTGGGTTGAGAAATCATGATTGTTATTGAGTATTTTTGCTTGTGATTGAGTTGTGTTGATGTTTATACAAGTATCATATGGTTTAATGGTGGATTTGGTTGAGTTTGTATGGAGTTGAAAAGCTTTATGAAAGATGATAGTTGGTTGTGGCATTATTATGTCGATATTAGGTTTTGGACTGACACGCCCGGTGGCACGTCCATGTCTTTGGGCTTGTAGATGGTTCTGTTGTCGGTGTTGGTGACACGATCAGTGACACGCCCATGTCACTGAGCGTGTCACAGCTTCTGTGATGTTGTAGAATTGACACGACCAGTGAGACGCCCATGTCACTGAGCGTGTCATAGCTACTGTGTTGGAGGAGAATTGACACGTGAAGTGACACGCCCATGTCACTGAGTGTGTCATAGCTACTGTGTTGGAGGAGAATTAACACATGAAGTGACACGCCCATGTCACTGAGCGTGTCATAGCTACTGTGTTGGAGGAGAATTGACACGTGAAGTGACACACCCATATCACTGAGCGTGTCATAGCTACTGTGTTGTTAAAGTATTTACACGTGCAGTGACATGCCCATGTTATTGAGCATGTCAAAGCTTCTATGTTGTGGATTTAGGACACGGTTATGGACACGCCAGTGTTGTTGAGCGTGTCATGTGTAGAATTTTCCCTAGATGGTTATTTTCCTTATTTTTTCTTTATGGATCACTTAGTGATTATTTATAATCACATTTGGTTTAGGCTTTGAAGAGACTTGAGCTGCCCTAATCCAAGTGTTGAGGGATACCTTGGAAGAGGAAGTTGGAAGTGGTGTTTGTTGCTCTTAGAGGTGAGTACAAACTTTGAATAATTATTTACATTTACATGACATTGGAGCTTAACATATTTGGTTGGAAAATGTGCTAAGTTCCCTACTACATGATTGGTACATGAATAATATACTATGATTTGTATAATGTCACAAATGCATTATGCATAATGTGGACTTGGTGCAAAATATGATAATGATCCAAATATATGGATAATGCAAATTGTTTTGTGTACATTAAAGATGGTATGTAAAGTCATTGATAATGACTTTATTGATATAAGTGAAATATTTGCGGCTTTGTGCCTAATGTGATCATAAGAAAATGAGAAAGGATTTGATAATGAAATGAGATATATGGAAACATGATACAATGAAGTGATATTGGTATAAATGAGAATTAAGAATAAATTGTGTGCCTATTATGTTATTCAATTTTCAGAGTTTTGGATTTGGCGGCATGCCTATGAATTACCTACAGGCTAGACACTGGGCGTCAATATGAAAATATTTTTGAGGTGAAATGACCGGGTTGTAAACCTCATAAACAAATCCTTGAAGTTAGGCTGGGTGAAATGACCGGGTCGTAAACTCTGTCCTAGTTGGATTAATCTATGGATATATTGCCTATGGGGCTAGACACGAGGTGTCATTATAGACCAAAGCAGTAACTCTGAAATTTGAATAGCATATTAGATTTTTTTTGGGCCCATGCTTGTCTTTGCTTTAATGTGAATTATGAAATGTGGAATAATTGAACAATTTATTAAGATAAAATGATATAATGCTATGAAATATAATATCCTTATGAATTGTGGAACAGTTGAATAATATAATGAGATATAAAGTTATGAGATATGATATCCTTTGTATTGTGCATTGGCATTGCATTTGAACTATATTGCTATCAAAGTTTGTACCACTAAACTTCTGGCTTAGCGCGATTGTGGTTTATCGCGCAGGTGACAGGGTAGATCCAGTTGAGCCGGAGAGTTTAGCTAGACCGAGTCAAGTCTAGGCTTGACATTTTGAGAGCAGTGTTGATTAGGACATCGAGATCAGAGACAAACTGCCAGCATGTATATATTTCATATTTTTGTACATATTGATTTTGATGTATTTAAATATGTATATTCCGCAAACTCTACCATATGCCATACCCAGCCAGCCTGAATCTCATCAGCTGCTAGTCTCACAGGCACAAAAACAGATGCCTCACCAGCAGACACAACTCTAGCTCCATCTCTACCCTCATCTGGAGTCACACTCTCTGCACTACCCTCAGCAGCCTGATGCGTCCAAGACGCCATAACTATCTATATCTGCAAACACAGCAAAAAATACTATATCAGAGATCAGAAACTGCCAGTGCCAATGCATGTATTTCAATTAAAAACTATTTTCAAATCTCCCATTTTCTCTCTCTATCAATCCATCTAGGTCGAAAACCTCAAACCTAGGCTCTGATACCAAAATAAATGTAACACCCTTATACCCTATATACGTATAATACATATTTTTAGCATACATAAAATACACATATACGGTATAAAAATATCATAGACCTATTTAATAAAAAAATTTCACATTTCCAATTTAAAATTTCAAATTCTAAATATATAAAATTAAATAGCATATAAATATTTTGTACTTGTTATATGAACCCAAAATAAATATTATATATATAAATCTTTGAAAAAAAATTCACCAGAGTTTCGTCTGTAATTTGGACATCCCAAAATTTAGCAAAACACAACCTGCAAAAAGAAAACACTCCCAAATAATTTCAAATCACCATCTCAACCATATTCCTCAATTTCACCAAGTTTCTCAAACATTTATATATAGATATATATAATTTAAAACACATTTACTCTCCTATTTCAAATACATTGGCCCAAATATTCTTTATAATATATAATACATAAAATCCAAAACATAATATATTATGCATAATACTCAAAATGTACAATAACATAAAAATATATACATGCTGCTAACAATGTTTCTGATCTCGGTAACAACTCAACAAGCTCCACTACAAGTCTAGACCCGACCTGGTTTAGAAGAACTCTCTGGCTCAGCTGAGTCTACCCTATCACCTGCGCGATGGAAATAATTGCGCTAAGTCGAAGCCTAGTGGTACAAACTTTGATAACAATATAGTCCAAATGTAATGTCAATGCACAACACACACACACACACACACACACATATATATATATATTACAACTCATAACATTATATCTCATTATATTGCTCAATTGTATCACAATTCATAATTTACATTAAAGCAAAGACAAGCATGGGCCTAAAAAGGATCTAATATGCTATTTAAATTTCAGAGTTACTGCTTTGGTCCATAATGACACCATGTGTCTAGCCTCGTAGGCAATATATCTATGGATAATCCAACTAGATGTGAGCTTACAACCCGGTCTTTTCACTTAGTCTAGCTTCAAGGATTTATTTTGAGGCTTACGACCCGGTCTTTTCACCCTAAAAACATCATATTTATCAGCTGGGCCAGGCTTACGACCTGGTCTTTTCACCAGGCCAGCGTTTAGCCCGTAGGCAATCATAGGCATGCCACCAAACACAGAACTCTGAAAATTGAATAACATACTAGACACACAATTTATTCTTATTTCTCAGTATTAATCTTTTTCTCATTTTCACATATTCAATCTAGGCACATTGCCTTATTTTCACTTTTTTTCTCACTTTTCTCATTTTTCACATCTTTCTCATTTTTCTCATTTTTCTCATTTTTCTCATTTTTATCAATATCGATTCATTTCATTATACCACATATCTCATTTTTACATTCACAACACATTAACCAATTACTTTGGGTATTTCCACATAATATACATATTTCATATTTTACACAAATTAGCCATTATCAATGGCTTTTCACAATGTATTTAAACACATATATGACATTACAAATGTCATAGCACATTATTCATACACAATCAATGTATCAAGTAGCTTAACACATTTTTCAACCAAAATGTATTAAGCCCAAATGTCATGCAAATATAAACAATATATTCAAAATTTATACATACCTCCACTAGAACCTAAAGCAAGCTTAAAATAACCTCCAATCCTATCTTTCCAAATTGCCCTTCACCACTTGGATGAAGCAAATCAACCTCCCTCAATGCCTAAACTAAATGTGATAGCAAATAATCATTTAGTATTATATTTAATGGCATTTCCAAGATTTAACCATAATTAAACATCACTCCTACAAATTTCTAAAAATTTAGTCTTTCCTTACTTTAACATTAGAATTCCATTTTACTATAATTAAATTAGTATTTTAAGTTTATTTATATTATTAAAAACATATTTTAATACATTTAAATAATTTATATTATAAAAATACACTCTTATACACAAAATCTCAAAAATGGCATAACCTTCCCCCATTGAAGGTTTTCCATTCCAACACAATCCATTACTCATTTCAATCTTATATTCATCACTTTTAACACTAAACAACATGCTTAAACAAATAAAATCACACAATTCAACCACTTTGGAAAATCACTTTTCTAAAACCCTAAATCTCCACTTCCATTCTCAAACTCCAACCAAACACAACCAAATCCAATATTTGACTTTAAAATACTTGTTTATGAATCAAAACAACACATTTAGAACTAATTTGCACAATTAAAGCTCATGTTTTCAAAACTCCAAAAATCCATAACCCTAAATTCTCTCTCTTCACCATTCTTTATCCAAACTCCATCATCTCTTCAATCTAACCTTAAAATCATTGTTAACTACCCAAAATAACATCATGCACACCAATTCCAACAATTATAACATACTACTTAAAAATCCAAATTCTCACATAATTCACACTTCCATGGAATTCAAAGAAAAGAGTTGGAAACTTACTAAATTTGGTGGAAATCACCAAAAAACCACTTTGAATACTTGAAATCCTTCAATTTGTGGAGTATGAAAGAAGTAAAATCCTTGGCTTCTCTTCAATAGAGGTTCGGCCCATGTGAGAAGAAGAGGAAGATGAAGACAACTTTTAAATTTTCTTTTTCTTTTCATCTTTATTTATAGCCATATATATATTAAAATAATTTAATAATTAATTATTTAATTAATTATTTAATAAATTAAAAGTTCTAATTTTCCTCTCCATTCAAAAATAATTTGTTTTTGAATTATTTTATTAATTTTAAATTTTTAAAAATTTATTTACAAAAATGCCATTGGACTTTGACTTTTCTTTTAAAAAGTATTGACTTTTATATGTTATGTATATTTTGCATTTATATCATATATATATTCCACTTTTTTATTTAAAATCCCTTCATTTTTCATTTAAAATCATTAATTTAATTTATCCTTTTGAATTATAATTTATTTTATCAAATTTTCCAAAAATTAGAAATTTTCAAAAATTTTAGGATGTTACAATCACTCTCTCTGACTGCCCATCTGTCTGAGGATGGAAAGCAGTATTAAAATGCAACTGAGAACCTAATGCATCTTGCAAACTCCTTTAAAATCTTGATGTAAATCGAGGATCTCGGTCTGACACCAAAGAAACTGAAACTCCATGTAACTTCACTATCTCACTAATATACAGCTAAGCCAATCTCTCAAGTGAATAATTCGTCCGAACTGGAAGAAAATGAGTTGTTTTCATCATTCGATCAACTATCACCTAGATTGTAGCATGCTTTCTCTGGGTCAAAGACAGTCCAGTCACAAAATCCATCGTCACTTGCTCCCATTTCTACTCTGGTACTGATAATGGCTGAAGCAACCTTGAAGGAACTTGGTACTCAGCCTTCACTTTCTGGCAAGTGAGACATCTGGATACAAACTCTGCTATGCCCCTCTTCATACCTGACCACCAATAATGTTATTTCAAATCCTGATACATCTTAATATAACATCCCAACCAAGCTTCAAGGGCTAAGCCCAACCCAGCTTCAAGGGACTGCTACATTTTTAGTGAGAAGTAAGCTATATGTCAGTATATATTAGTTATAGAATAATAGTATATGTAGGTATATGTTACATATAACTAAATATATGTAGGCATATGTTACAAAAGAATAATATTAAATATTACATATTTATGGGTATATATTCAAAAAATATATCAATATATATGACATATATATGTATATTTCATAATATATCAGCGTATATTACGTATGATTAAATATATGTGTTGATTTTTTAAAAAAATAATAGTATATAATTGTTCTATATGTTTAATTATATAGGAGTATAGATATATATGTAGCTATATGTAACATTTAATAACCAATAAGTAATTTTATTTTAAATTACTATTTATTCAACTACAACATTTATTTAATTAATTGATATGAAAATTTATTAATTATGATAATTAATTTATATATGTTATAAAATTAATGATAAAATTGTTAATAAATAAAAGAAAATGAAAAACAAAAATTAATTATCTGAAGAAGTAATTTAGAGAAGATTAACACTTATATTTTTTACTCTTTTTATTGAATATATAAAAATTTACAACCTTTTCTATTTATAGAGTTGGAATTTAAATAAAATATTACATGTTCATTAATAAGATAATAATAAAAATAAAATGTCTAAAGAGATAAGGAAACAAGCTGATTAAATAGATAAAGAAATAATGAGATAAAAAGATATGGAGATAAAGAAATTAGGAGAAACATCCACTCATAAATATTTTTTTTATTCATAACACTCCCCCTTTAATGTTTTTATATTAAGAATATATCTTATTATTAATACACATATATGCTACCTTATTAAAAACCTTGACATGAAAAACCTAGTGGAAAAAAGTCATGGCTAAGGAAAAAAAAAGTACAGGGTGTATTTTGCTCTCCTTCATGAAGACGTCACTTCACATCTTTAAGTCTATGTATTTTAATACTATATATTAGCTTCTCAAATGCTGCAGTAGGTAGTGTCTTTGTAAATAAATCTGCTAAATTATCACTTGAACAAATTTGTTGAACATCTATTTCTCCTTTCTTTTGAAAATTATGAGTGAAGAAAATTTTTGGTGAAATATGTTTCGTTCTATCACCTTTGATATACCATTCCTTTAGTTGAGCTATACATACTACATTATCTTTATATAATATTATTGAAATATTTTCTTGAAATGGCAAGCTACTCATCTTTTAAATATGATGGATCAATGACCTTAGCCAAACACATTCTCGACTTGCTTCATGCATTGCTATTATTTCTGCATGGTTTGAAGAACTAGTAACTAAGGTCTACTTTATGGATCGCCATGATATAGCTGTAACTCCACATGTGAATAAATACCCTGTTTAGGATAAAAGCTTTACGTGGATCAAATAAACATCCTGCATCTGCAAAGTAAATTAATTATGATTTAAATTTATTAGAATAAAATAAATGCACATCAATTGCTCCTCAGAGATATCTAAAAATATGTTTAATTTCATTCCAATATCTTTACGTTGGATAAAAATTATACCTTACTAATAGACTTACATCAAATACTATATTTGGTCTTGTATTATTAGCAAGATATATTAATGCACATATAACACTTAAATATGGTACTTCAGAATTAAGAAGTTCTTCTTCATTCTCTCTAGGATGAAAAGGATCTTTATTCACTTAT
The DNA here is from genome assembly GCA_947685225.1 of Garcia nutans. Taxonomy (NCBI): domain Eukaryota; kingdom Viridiplantae; phylum Streptophyta; class Magnoliopsida; order Malpighiales; family Euphorbiaceae; genus Garcia; species Garcia nutans. The sequence continues at coordinate 23,036,050 of CANTUV010000005.1, forward strand.
AGTAATCTTACAACCATCGAGGCACTCAATGGATGTAACACCCTTATACCCAATATATGTAATATACGTATAGAGGATACAAAAATGTCACAACCATTTTAAGCAATCCAATCATCATTTATAAAATCTGTATAAATTTAAAACATACAATTGATATCATAAAAATAATAGATAAAACATTTCTGGTTAAAACACATATGTATCTTCATTACCCAAAAGTTTATCCAAAACATTTTTTATTGCGGAAGCGAAATATACATATTTATTTACATCAAAATCAATATATATATAAATTCTGGCAGTTCATCTCTGGTCTCGATGTCCAACAGTCAACTATTCAAAAGAGATCACAAACCTAGACTCGACTAGGTCTAGCTGAACTCTCCTGCTCAACTGGATTTACCATGTCACCTACACGATGAATCACAGTCGCGCTAAGCCAAAAGCTTAATGGTACAAACTTTGATAAAATATGGTTCAAATGAAATGCCAATGTCACACTTTCAAGAACTAGAAAAAATACACAAGGATATCATATTTCATAATATTAAATCTCATTATATTACTCAATTGGTCCACCATTCATAATTCACATTAAAGCAAAGACAAGCATGGGCCCAAAAGGGTCTAATATGCTATTCAAATTCCAGAGTTACTGCTTTGGTCCAATATAACAACATCTGTCTAGCCTGTAGGTGAATCATAATCACAATGAGGATTACCTCATATGTGACATCCCAACTAGGCTTCAAGGATGAGGCCCAACCCAGCTTCAAGAGTCTGCTACATCATGTAACACCCAACTAGGCTTCAAGGACCAAGCCCAACCCAGCTTTAAGGGATTGTTACTTTTTAGGCATGCCACCAATAACAAAACTCTAAAAATTGAATAACATACTAGGCGCACAATTCTTTCATAATTTCATTATTAAATCCTTTCTCATTTTCTCATTATCATCTACGCACAATGCCTCAAATATCTCATTTATATCAGTTTAGCCATCACCAATGGCTTTACATACCATCATTAGTGTATACATAATAAATTGCATTATCCATATATTTTGAATCATCATCATATATTTGACATAGTTCACAATGTACAAGTCATAGCATTTTATTCATGCATAAACAACGTAATAAGTAACTTAACACATTTTCCAACCAAATGTGTTAAGTCCCAATGTCATATAAATATGAACAATTATTCAAAGTTTGTATTTACCTCAAAAGCAACAATTACCACTTCAACCTCCTTCCAAGATATCCCTCTGTAATTGGTTTAATGTACTCAAGTCTCTTCCAATCCTATACCAAATGTGATTTTAAGTAATCACCAAGTGATCCACAAAGGAAAATAAGGAAAAGAACTATCTAGGACAAACTATACCCATGACACGCTCAACAACACGGGTGTGTCCACGATCGTGCCCTAAAACTACAACGCATAAGCTTTGACACACTCAGTAACATGGGCGTGTCACTGCACGTGTCAATTCTCCAACAATACAGAAGCTGTAACACGCTCAGTGACATGGGTGTATCACTTCACGTGTCAAAACTCCTCCAAGACAGCAGCTATGACACACTCAGTGACATGGGCGTGTCACTGATCATGTCTGTCATACCCCATTTTTAGAAGTGTGACGGTCCTAAGGTCTAGGTAGGCTTAAGGCCACCAGGCACCACGTAGAACCCAACTAATTTATGAATTTATACAAATTAATTAGTACACTAGTAAATTATAACTTTATTTTAAAACTTTATTATTTACTCATAATAATACATGTATTTTTATATTATATATTATTTACAAATATTTTCTTTATTTATTACATTATGGTTTATTTTCATAATTTACCAAGCTATTCACAATATTACTATGGAGAAACTAGAGTATAGCACAAACATTATTATTTACTTACATATGATAATATTAACTAATTACATTATTCTCAAGCTTCTTGCTGGAAGAAGAAATCAAGAAGCTAATGGTCCTGGGTCACCTCTACCTGAAACCACAGACGATGGGATGAGTCATCAACTCAGTGAAATTACAGTGTCACAAGGGTAGAATATGCAATAACGATATTTCAAGGGTCAAGGATAATAAATAAATAAATAAGGCGGCTGCACAATAAAGGTATAACAATGAAATTTAATTCACAAGAAAGGCCCACAATAATTGGACCAAAATCACAAAAGCAAATTATATAATATGACAAATAACACATAGCAATAACACTGAAGACAATATATCATTATTCCAGTGCTATCACACATCACATTCACATAACGGTAGCTTCTACCCTACAAATCACAAACTTCTATGTGCACATAGCCTGATGGTATAGCCTCCATCAAGTTGGGATTCTGTCATATTGGCTAATCAAATGGCTTGGTATGATCACATAGGCCAAGAGGCCACACTGGTTTTCACAATTCACAAATGCAAAATTACAAACGATAAATGATATTAAATGGCTCAAATATCAACAATGGTTAAATTTTCATCAAAGAATTTCAAATTTGACAAAGCAAGGATTAGACACTATAACTCACCTTGAATATGAAAATTTGATTCCTCTAAGTTATTGATAATAATTGATTGATTTGATGGCAATACCCGACCTATATTCACATCCACATATAAATCACACATTTAGGTTTATTTTGTTTAATTTATCATTTTTTGTCTTAATTATTTATTAGGAACCTATGCCCTGTTTTAATATCTTAATATGTCCTAAAATTTATTTTATAATTATGAATTCAAATTTTACAAATTATATTATAATAGGGTTATACAATAGAGTAAGTTCAAATATGTGTCATATGCCTATAACAATGTACATTGGTTTCTTTATGTTATTTAATTTACTTATTTATTAAATTAATATTCATACTTTTGAGAACATTAAATACACATACTAGAGATTATATTCATCTATAATATGCTTATATTTATGACCAAATCAAATATATTTTATTATGCTCAATTCAGTCCTACATCAACAAAATACCTAAATTCCAGCATTTGAGTAGTCTGTATTCATTTAATTATATATTAATTTATTTAAATTAATTTGCCCTGAAATTTTACGATAATATTCCCAAAATTATATATGATCTCTCTGTAAATTTTCACAATTTATAGAGTTCATTTATATAGGTAAATAATTTAAACACAGCAGCAAAATTTCAATGGTATTCATTCAGACTATTAAAATGAGCAGCTTGTGTTTATTTATTTACTCACTCATCTTCCTTCATCATTTTGACTTGGCCTTTTACCACCACTTCCCAAAATCCAAATAAATCTTTCTATAATTTTTGATTAATTTTAAAGCTCGTTTTCATGTTAAAATAAATAAAACACAGTAGCTAATTTATTGAGAATTCAAGCTGTAATATTTAGACAGATTTGAGTGTTAGGGTTTTTAGCTTCATTCCTTTCAATTTCTTTCAATACAAATTGATTTCTAACATCATAAATACTTAATTAATATGTAAAAATGATAATTTTTAGCTCAGATTTAATAAATAATAGATTTAAAATTAGAAAAACAAAATAAAAGATTAAGATTCAGAATTTTCAGATTCTTACCTTTAGGAGTTCTTTTGCCTTCTTTGCCTTTATATCACTTTGTTGATTTAATTTTTCACTTTGGATCACTTCTAAACATAAGAAACTAGCCTAGAAATGGTTTTTAGCTGCTGAAAAATGAGAGAGGGTCGTGATAAGAAGAGGTATTCTTGATAGAAATAAGAAAAGAGAAAGAAGAAAAGATAAGACCAAAATAATTTCTATCATCTTTTAGTCAACATTTTCCAGCACCTATTACTATTCAAAATAGATGAGTCACCCACTTATTTTGGCAGAAAATTGGTTGAATTAATTGAGTGAAATGTCCATTTTGCCCCCTCGATCTTATACATTTCTTTTATTAACTCAATGTCCTTTTAGTCATTTTACAGCATAACTTGTTATCTACACTTGTAATTAATTTCTTTAAAATTGTTTTCACTTCTAATTTTAAATTTTAATTTATCTTATATGGTTTTAATGTATATTATTATATTAAGATATTATTAATTAAGTTATAGTATATTTCAAGTATAATACCCTAAGATTTTTATACATATGGGTTCACATAGCTAAAGTATTTTAAAATTTACATTTCCATGACTTTAGTAACACATAAATTTTACTTCTTTGTATATGAATGATTTCTTTATCACTCTAATAGGTCATTTTGTTTCTCTAATAGTTTATATACAAATATAATTAATTATTTAATAACTTACAGTTAATTGATTTGATTCAGAGTTGTAGAGTTTTCAATGCAGATACTTTAAAGTTTTTGTTTATTACTTTGGCACATTATAATTTTATTTCAATCACAGATTTTTTTCTCACTTTATTCATTCATTTGTACAACATTTAAGCTACTAGATTTTAGGGTATTACATTCTCTCCCCCTAATTAAAATTCGTCCTCAAATTTTTTAAACTAATCACCCACTAAAAAGTTGAGGATATCTATCTAACATCTCAGACTTAGTTTCCCAAGTATATTCTTCTACTGATTGACTTTGCCACAAAACTTTTACCATAGGAATATTCTTATTTCTAAGTCTTTTAACTTGCTTATCAAATATAGCTACTGGTACTTCCTGATAGGTCAAATCTTGTTGCAAGTCTACTAGTGAAGCTTGTAAAACGTGGGATGGATCAGAAACATATTTTCAAAGCATCGAAATATGGAACACTGGATGCATTTGTTCCATATTGGGTGGTAGTGCCAAACGGTATGATATTGATCCCACTCTTTCTAAGATCTCAAATGGACCAATGTACCTTGGTGAGAGCTTTCCTTTCTTACCAAATCTTATGACTCCCTTCATTGGTGACACTTTCAGAAATACATGCTCACCAATACTAAATTGAACATCTTTTCTTTTAGGATCTGCATAGCTCTTCTGGCGGCTAAAAACTGTCTTCAAACGTTCTTGAATTAATGGTACTTTCTCTATGGTTTCTTGAATAAGTTCTGGGCCTTCTATATGTCTTTCACCAATTTCATTCCAACATATAGGGGATCTGCACTTCCTTCCATATAATGCTTCATAGGGTGCCATCTGTATGGTTGAATGGTAGCTATTATTATAGGCAAATTCAATCAATGGCAAATGCTTGTCCCAAGTACCTCCAAAATCCAAAATGCACAATCTCAACATATCTTCTAAGGTTTGAATAGTTCTTTCTATTTGCCCATCTGTTTGAGGATGAAATGCAGTGCTGAAATCTAACTTTGTTCCCAATGCCTCTTGTAACTTCTGCCAGAATCTGGAGGTGAATTGTGTTCCCCTGTCAGAAATTATGGAAATAGGCACTCCATGTAAACTTATTATCTTATCTAAGTATAATTGTGCATATTGGGACACAGAATAGGTGGTTTTTGTCGTAGGAAGAAAATGAGCAGATTTCGTCAACCTATCAACAATCACCCATATAGAATCATATCCTGTAGATGTTCTAGGTAATCCAACCACAAAATCCATAGTAATCCTCTCCCATTTCCATTCTGGCAGTGGTAACTGTTGTAATAGCCCAGATGATTTCTGATGTTCAAATTTCACCTGTTGGTATGTTAAACACCTTGCTATAAATTCTGTAATATCTTTCTTCATACCAGTCCACCAATAAACATCTTTCAAAGCATGGTACATTTTGGTAGTTCCAGGATGTGCATTGTAGTTTGCATAATGAGCCTCCTTCATTATCTGTTTCTTTAAATCATCTACTGCTGGTACACAAAGTCGATTGCCACATTTTAATACACCTTCATCAATTACAAAGTTAGAGGTCTTACCTGTAGCAATGTCTTCTTTTATTCTCACCAACTGTGGATCTTCATCTTGTAGTGTCTTAATTTGATCAATCAGTAATGGTTTGACAGTGAATTGGGCTATCAATGCTCCATTATCTGATAAATCAAATCGTATCCCCAAGCCATATAAGTTCTGAACCTCTTTTACTAATGGTCGTTGACTTACATGAATGTGTGCTAAACTCCCCAAAGATTTCCTGCTTAAAGCATCTGCTACCACATTAGCTTTGCCGGGATGATATAAGATCTCACAATCATAATCCTTAAGTAGCTCCATCCATCTACGTTGCCTGAGATTTAGATCTTTATGTTGAAAGATGTATTTGAGGCTTTTATGATCTGTGAAAATCTCACATTTCTCACCATATAAGTAGTGTCTCCAAATCTTCAGAGCAAATATAACAACAGCCATTTCCAAATCATAAGTAGGATAATTAACCTCATGCTTTCTCAGTTGTCTAGAGGCATAGGCAATCACCCTATCATTCTGCATTAAAACACAGCCAAGTCCTACTCTGGATGCATCACAATACACTGTAAATTTACCTCCTTCAGTTGGTAGTGCAAGAATAGGTGCGAACATTAAATATTCATTCAATCTGCAGAAGCTTTCCTCACATTTGCCGTCCCAATCAAACTTTACCCCTTTATGAAGTAATCTAGTAATTGGTGTAGCGATTTTAGAAAAGTCTTTTACAAATTTCCTATAATAACCAGCCAATCCAGAAAAGTCCTTATTTCTGCAATATTTGTTGGTCAAGGCCAATCAGCTACTGCTTCAATTTTCTTAGGATCCACTTGTAACCCTCCACTGGTGATCACATGTCCTAAGAAAGATATTTTCTCTTGCCAAAATTCACATTTAGACAATTTAGCAAATAAATGATTTTCCCTCAGTGTCTGCAATGCTATCCTTAAGTGCTTTTCATGTTCAGTCTGACTCTTAAAAATAAATCAGTATATAATCTATAAAAACAACCATAAATTTATCCAAGTATGACTTGAAAACTTGATTCATCAGATCCATAAATGCTACAAGTGCATTAGTGAGACCGAAAGGTAGTACCAAAAACTCATAATGGCCATATCTAGTTTGAAATGCAGTTTTAGGTACATCTTCCTTCTTGATTCTCAATTGATGGTACCCAGAGCGAAGATCTATCTTAGAAAAATAACTTGCCCCTTGTAATTAATCAAACAAATCATCAATTCTAGGCAGAGGATATTTTTTCTTTATAGTCACCCTATTCAACTGTCTGTAGTCTATACACATTCGAAGTGAACCATCTTTTTTCTTGACAAATAATACTAGTGCACCCCAGGGTGAACTGCTAGGCCTAATGAAGCCTTTATCCAGAAGATCTTGTAATTGTGCTTTCAACTCCTTCAACTCAGTTGGAGCCATTCTATATGGAGGGATAGAAATAGGTGTTGTACCAGGTAGCAAATCTATACTAAACTCTATTTCCCTTTCTGGAGGTAAAGTGGTCAGATCATCAGGGAATACATCAGGAAACTCTCGTACTGCAGGTATTTGATCCAAACTAGGGAATGAAACACTAGTATCTCTGACATGGGCCAAATACCCTATACATCCCTTTCTTAATAATCTTTTAGCACTAATTGCTGAGATCAAACTATTTAACACTTCACTCCTATCCCCCTGTAATTCAAAATTTTCCCCTGATGAACTATGAAATATTACTCTTTTACCATTACAATCTAAGGTGGCCAAATACTTAGACAGCTAATCCATTCCCAAAATAACATCAAACTCTAACACTGGTAATTCTATCAAATCAGCTCTCAAGATTTTATCATCAATCACTACCTCACAAGAAGGGTATACATTTTTAACAACAATTTCTTCCTCTAAAGGAATAAACACAGTGAGAGGTATATCAAGTAGTTTGGAAGGTACATGTAATTTAGAAGCAAAATAGATAGACACAAAAGAATGAGTTGCCCCTGAATCAAATAACACCCTTCCTTTAACGGATTGAATGGAAATGATACCTGTAATAGCTGCATTTGATGCTTGTGCCTCCTGAGGTGATAAGGTATACACTCTCCCTCTACCCCTACCAAATGGTGACTGTACTGCAGGTCTCTCAGTAACACTGTCTCTTCCAGAACCTCTTCCAAATCCACTAGATCTATGACCCCTTTCCATCTGCACGATGGTCTGAGATGTTTGTGGTCTTGTTTCTGCTGCAATCAAAGGACAATCTTTAATCATATGATCTTTTTTCCCACATTTAAAGCATGCCCTAGTCTCCCTATAACATTGGCCTCTATGCATCTTCCCACAAGTCTGACATGGAGTACATATAGGAGGCCTCTGAACATTAGTACTGAAAAATCCATGGGTAATAGTCCCAGATGACCTTCCAGTAGGTGGTCTAGGTGGAAATCCCATTGAAGTTCTAGGTAGGTTAATTTGTGGCATAGATTGTGATTGTTGCCTGGTGCTAGATGTTCGTACGTCTTCCTTGCCTCTCTGTCTTATAAAGCTTTCAGTTCTAGCCTTCTTCTTCTGTTCTCGGGCTTCCATCTCTCTATTTTCTATTATTCTTGCTTTGTCCACCAATTTAGAGTAAGAATCATAATCATGAGCAGCCAAAATTATGTACAGTGAATTAACTAATCCTCTTCTGAATCGATGTATTCTTGCTGCTTCATTTGGTACTAGAGCAGGTACATACTTACTCAACTGATTAAACTGTCTTGCATATTCAGATACTGTCATACCAGGTGTTTGTACTAACCTCTCAAACTCTAAAGCCTTGGCTTGCCTAACACTTTCAGGTAAAAACTTTTGCAATACCATTTTTGCAAATTGCTCCCAAGTCAAAAGAACATTTTCTTTCAATATTCCAGCCACAACTCTCTTGTACCATTCCTTCGCATCACCTCTCATTTGGTACCCTGCAAATTCAATTGTTTTCTTGTCTGGACAACGAAGTATTTGAGTTTTTGCTTCCATTTCCTCTAAAAACTCTGTAGGATCTTCTTCCCCTTTATAGATTGGAGAACTAAGTTTCAAAAATCCAACTAATAATTTTCTTTCTTCATTTGATTCCATCTGTGGTGGTGGAGGTGGAGGAACATGGAATTCGGGGATAGGAGCATGTTGTTGTTATTGTTGTTGTCTTTGTTGTATCATCATTTCCATCATCAACTCATAATTTTTCAGTAATTGTTCAAGTATTTCCATCATTCCAGTTATTCTATCTTCAGCTGCCTGTGGTTCTGGGGGAGGAGCCCTTACATTCTCAACTCTTTGTACTGATTCCTCAGAAGGAACAGCTCCCTCAGATCTAATTGCCCTAAGTCTTCTTCGGGTTTCCATATCTAACTATAAGAGAGAAAAGAATTATTTAATTAGCGAATGAATTAACGCAGATCTAGATAACAACGAAAACAAGACATGACAGAATAATCCTAAGCTCCATAGTATTCTTACACATTTATGCTTACGAACCTTTAACCTATATATTATTATAAACCTAAGCTCTGATACCACCTCTGTCACACCCCATTTTTAGAAGTGTGACGGTCCTAGGGTCCAGGTAGGCTTAAGGCCACCAGGCACCACGTAGAACCCAACTAATTTATGAATTTATACAAATTAATTAGTACACTAGTAAATTATAACTTTATTTTAAAACTTTATTATTCACTCATAATAACACATGTATTTTTATATTATATATTATTTATAAATATTTTCTTTATTTATTACATTATGGTTTATTTCCATAATTTACCAAGCTATTCACAATATTACTATGGAGCAACTAGAGTATAGCACAAACATTATTATGTAATTACATATGATAATATTAACTAATTACATTATTCTCAAGCTTCTTGCTAGAAGAAGAAATCAAGAAGCTGATGGTCCTGGGTCACCTCTACCTGAAACCACAGATGATGGGGTGAGTCGTCAACTCAGTGAAATTACAGTGTCACAAGGGTAGAATATGCAATAACGATATTTCAAGGGTCAAGGATAATAAATAAATAAGGCGGCTGCACAATAAAGGTATAGCAATGAAATTTAATTCACAAGAAAGGCCCACAATAATTGGACCAAAATCACAAAAGCAAATTATATAATATGATAGATAACACATAGCAATAACACTGAAGACAATATATCATTATTCCAGTGCTATCACACATCATAGTCACATAAGGGTAGCTTCTACCCTACAAATCACAAACTTCTATGTGCACATAGCCTGATGGTATAGCCTCCATCAAGTTGGGATTCTGTCATATTGGCTAATCAAATGGCTTGGTATGATCACATAGGCCAAGAGGCCACACAGGTTTTTACAATTCACAAATGCAAAATTACAAACGATAAATGATATTAAATGGCTCAAATATCAACAATGGTTAAATTTTCATCAAAGAAATGTGACAAAGCAAGGATTGGACACTATAACTCACCTTGAATATGCAAATTTGATTCCTCTAAGTTATTGATAATAATTGATTTATTTGATGGCAATACCCGACCTATATTCATATCCACATATAAATCACACATTTAGGTTTATTTTGTTTAATTTATCATTTTTTATCTTAATTATTTATTAGGAACCTATGCCCTGTTTTAATATCTTAATATGTCCTAAAATTTATTTTATAATTATGAATTCAAATTTTACAAATTATATTATAATAGGGTTATACAATAGAGTAAGTTCAAATATGTGTCATATGCCTATAACAATGTACATTGGTTTCTTTATGTTATTTAATTTACTTATTTATTAAATTAATATTCATACTTTTGAGAACATTAAATACACATACTAGAGATTATATTCATCTATAATATGCTTATATTTATGACCAAATCAAATATATTTTATTATGCTCAATTCAGTCCTACATCAACAAAATACCTAAATTCCAGCATTTGAGTAGTCTGTATTCATTTAATTATATATTAATTTATTTAAATTAATTTGCCCTAAAATTTTACCATAATATTCCCAACATTATATATGACCTCTCTGTAAATTTCCACAATTTATAGAGTTCATTTATATAGGTAAATAATTTAAACACAGCAGCAAAATCTCAATGGTATTCATTCAGACTATTAAAATGAGCAGCTTGTGTTTATTTATTTACTTACTCATCTTCCTTCATCATTTTGACTTGGCCTTTTACCACCACCTTCCCAAATCCAAATAAACCTTTCTGTAATTTTTGATTAATTTTAAAGCTCGTTTTCATGTTAAAATAAATAAAACACAGTAGCTAATTTATTGAGAATTCAAGCTGTAATATTTAGACAGATTTGAGTGTTAGGGTTTTTAGCTTCATTCCTTTCAATTTCTTTCAATACAAATTGATTTCTAACATCCTAAATACTTATTTAATATGTACAAATGATAATGTTTAGCTCATATTTAATAAATAATAGATATAAAATTAGAAAAACAAAATAAAAGATTAAGATTCAGAATTTTCAGATTCTTACCTTTAGGAGTTCTTTTGCCTTCTTTGCCTTTATATCACTTTGTTGATTTAATTTTTCACTTTGGATCACTTCTAAACACAAGAAAATAGTCTAGGAATGGTTTTTAGCTGCTGGAAAATGAGAGAGGGTCGTGATAAGAAGAGGTATTCTTGATAGAAATAAGAAAAGAGAAAGAAGAAAAGATAAGACCAAAATAATTTCTATCATCTTTTAGTCAACATTTTCCAGCACCTATTACTATTTAAAATAGATGAGTCACCCACTTATTTTGGCAGAAAATTGGCTATGAATTAAGTGAGTTGCCTCTCGATCTTATACATTTCTTTTATAAACTCAAATGCCCTTTTAGTCATTTTACATCATAACTTGTTATCTACACTTGTAATTAATTTCTTTAAAATTATTTTCACTTCTAATTTTAAATTTTAATTTATCTTATATGGTTTTAATGTATATTATTATATTAAGATATTATTAATTAAGTTATAGTATATTTCAAGTAAAATACCCTAAGATTTTTATACATACGGGTTCACATAGCTAAAGTATTTTAAAATTTACATTTCCATGACTTTAGTAACACATAAATTTTACTTCTTTGTATATGAATGATTTCTTTATCACTCTAATAGGTCATTTTATTTCTCTAATAGTTTATATACAAATATAATTAATTATTTAATAACTTACAGATAATTGATTTGATTCACAGTTGTAGAGTTTTCAATTCAGATACTTTAAAGTTTTTGTTTATTACTTTGGCACATTATAATTTTATTTCAATCAAAGATTTTTTTCTCACTTTATTCATTCATTTGTACAACATTTAAGCTACTAGATTTTAGGGTATTACAGTGTCACCCACACTAAAATTCGAACCATCGACACGTCCAAAGACATGGCCGTGTCACCGGGCGTGTCAGGCCAAAAACCTGATATCGCCACAATAATGCCTCATCCAAAAATCATCTTTCATTAACCTTTTCAACTCCATACAAACTCAACCAATTCCATCATAATACCACATGACACTTATGTAAACATTAAAATAACTCAAACACAATCAACAATACACATTCATAACCATATTTCACAACTCAAAACTTACACAACCTACAACTCTTTCACTTCACGTGCCAAAATAGCCACTGGTTCTTCCTCATAAGTTAAATCTGGACTCACCTCAATAGATTCTACTGACAGAACGTGAGATGGGTCTGACCTGTACCTCTGAAGCATAGAGACATGGAAGACATTGTGAGTTCAATTTAATTCAGGCGGTGCAGCTAGACGATAGGCAACTGGTCCAACTCTTTCCAGTACCTCATAAAGTCCTATGAAATTAGGACTCAACTTTCCATTACGGCCAAATCTCAAAATTCTTTTCCAAGGAGACACTTTCAAAAATACTTTATCTCCTACACTAAACTCTATGTCTCTTCTCTTTAAATCTGAATAAGATTTTTGTCGATCTGAGGCTATTTTCAAACGATCCCGAATTATCTTCACTTTCCCTTCTGTTTCCTTAATCAAATCAGGACCAATCAACTTACCTTCTCCAACCTCATCCCAACATAGAGGCGTTCTGCCTCTTCTACCATACAGTGCCTCATAAGGAGTCATCCCAATACTGGACTGATGACTGTTGTTATAGGCAAACTCAATCAATGGAAAAAATCTATCCCAGCTCCCAGAGAAATCGATGATACAGTTCCTCAATATATCCTCTAAAATCTGTATCACTCCTTCTGACTACTCATCTATCTGAGGATGGAAAGCAGTGCTAAAATATAACCGAGAACCCAAAGCATCATGCAAACTCTTCCAAAACCTTGAAGTAAACTGGGGATCTCGATCAGATACCAAAGAAACTGGGACTCCATGTAACTTCACTATCTCACTGATATACAGCTCAGCCAACCTCTCAAGAGAATAATACATCCGAACTGGAAGAAAATGAGCTATCTTCATCATCCGATCAACAATCACCCAGATGGCATTATACTTCTTCTGAGTCAAAGGTAATCCAGTCACAAAATCCATCGTCACTCGCTCCCATTTCCATTCTGGCACCGATAATGGCTGAAGTAATCCCGAAAGAACTTAGTGTTTAGCCTTCACTCTCTAACTAGTGAGACATCTGAATACAAACTCTACTATGTCCCTCTTCATACCTGACCACCAATAATACTGTTTCAAATCTCGATACATCTTAGTACTCCTAGGGTTCATAGCATAAGTTGACTGATGTTCTCCCTCCAAAATCTCCTTTTTCTGTCTTGCATCATTAGGAACATACAATCTATCTCTGTAGCATAAACTGCCATCACTTCTCACACGAAAATCTCTACTCTCACTACAAAAAAACACGCTATCTGCGACGGACAGAATTCGTCGCAGATCCGTCGCAAATCAAGTCTTGCGACCGATCTGCGACGGATACGATCCGTTAATAAAAAAGGCGTCGCAATTTTCAATTTGCGACAGGCCGTCGCAGATTTCGTCACAGATTTCCGTCGCAGATTTCCGTCGCAGATTCCGTCACAGATTTCCGTCGCAAATTCGTCACAGATTCCATCGCAGATTGCCGTCACAGATTCCGTCGCAGATTGCCGTCACAGATTCCGTCGCAGATTCCGTCATAGATTTCAAATATCCGTCGCAGATTCGTAGCAAATCCGTAGTAATTTAATATTGATTTTTATTGGAACTATTTGTATTATCAATTAATTTTATGAGAACTTTATAAATACATTTGAAACATTTAAACACAATCTAAAAAAATACTAATTACATTGATAAAAATAATTCTTTTATTAATCTTCAATAGAATAAAATATTTTACAATTTAACTATACAAGTGTTAAGAACACTACTATAAATAATCTATCTTGAAAATAACAATATAGATCTTCAATTATCATTTTCCATTGAATCATGACTTGCATCATCATTATTAACCTGCAAATAATATTAAAAAGAGTAAATGAAAACAATAATATGATACACGTTTTCTCAACCATTGAAGTGTGTTTAGAGCTTGGATGTATTAGAGAGACAAATTATAGTTTCTGTGATTGATCTTTGTGTACATTTGGATGTTCCTTCAAGCTGTCAATGCCCGTAATTTCTCCCGATAGATGGAGATTCTGATGCATTCAGGTTATTGCACATTCACAAAAAACAAGAGTTTAATGCCACTAGAAGATTCTTTGTTGTGCTATTATCCCTTTCTAAACAACTAACAATTGTAATATAACACCCACTGAACCTACCTTCTTTGTCAATGATATGCAACTAGAGAAATAAAACTTCATTTAAAATGTAACAATAACCTGAGATATTGTACTTAAAAAATGAATCATGGAGAACCTAAAAAGAAAAATAGACCCATTGTGCTAATAGGATAACAGAAATGGAAGAAAAAATTGCCACATCATCTTAAAACAATTCAAGGAAACTGACAAACGTGATAGTCGATATCCATTTTTCCCATCTTTGGCTGCATACGTTCACGTTGCTTCTGTTTTAACTTTTTACTGTCCTCTTTTTCAATGTAAGCCTGCATAAGAAGATAATGCAGTAAATTATCAAGCCATAAGTAATAACAAGATCTTTTAGTTTGATCTCCAGTAGATCCAACTGAACAAATGCCACATAAAGAGTATGGCAAGTACACTGGCTATCAAAAAAACTTTTTTAATGGATGATTGTTCCAAAATCCTAAACTAGAAAGGCATGACAAAAAGTTACCAAGGGATTCACAAGATAATAGAATATATAGTAGCTGTATGATTTAGCAATCAGCCCAAATACTTGGGATTCAAAACTATAATTAATATTAAATTTAGACGAATCTAGCCCGAGCATTTAGCACAATGTAAAGGCATCTGAAAATTCAAAGCGGATGAATTAGCACTTCAACAATGAAAAATCCCCAATATGTAACATGCAAATATAAGTCATAATTCAAATGGAGAAATAAAGTAAAATAAATCATTCAATATCTAGATCCCCAACCACTAGCAAATTATATTATGTACATTGGAGAAACGGAAATATATATATATAATGTACTCATATCCACCAAAATTACATTGTTTGCTACAATAAAATGTACACAATCTCTTTTCTTTTTCTAGTTGACACATCATGTACAATTTCAGCACAGTACGTCCTGAACAGCAGGAGGTAGAACACTAGTATTGGTAACAGTAACCATATGGGAAACGCAAAATTACTCTCTCAATACCAAATCTAGAGTCAATCACTCACCTGTTATGCATCATCAACAGCTCCAGTTCTTTGACATTGTGTACCTCAAACTTTTTGAACCCATTTGGCATGAAATGGCGAGTCTTTTTATCAGAGCCATAACCTATATTAGGCATAAGGGTACAGCTTTCCTTCATACCCTAGAATCGATGCCTTTAGGGCGGCGCCAGTTTTCCTGCAATTGGAGTTACAAAATGCACTTACTAACAACTGTTTCACAACATTATGATATAAAAGAAAATTGTGGGTAAATTCCAAGAATATGTTCTCTAAATGAAGATTACAATAATCTTGCATAAAATAAGAACCTAACAAGGACATAGAAAAGCTCAATCAATACGAAATGTAAGCATGGTTAACGTAACAGAAAGCTCATTGAAGACAGTCAACCGTGTCGCAAGTTCTGTTAACATTTGTTTTCTGCCCTTCACAACGAAATGCCCAGCTACAAAAAATAAGACTGGACATCAGATACCATGGGCAATTTAGTTCAAACAAATGTGGGGAAATAAAGAAAAAATGACTAATGATCAAACTGACTGAGCAAGAAACAGATGTTAATCATAATTTGCAATCTCAGCCGAAAGATGGTGATTTTGTAATGATCAACATTGTAATTCAGAACCAATAAATAATTTGCATCATAGATTGCAGTATAGAGATTGAAAATCAACTAAAAAATCTAAGAAATAAAATCGATATTTGAAAAACAAGCTCTTTTGAGTAATCAAACAAGCTTTTATTAAGTATATATGCAACTGAAATCAGTTGGTAGCGCATGTATAAAATTCATCATCTAATAACAGAACTGGTGGATCAGTAACGTAACACCTCATTGCATACATCCATTTTTCATTTAACAAAAAAGGTTTAAAAATAAACAAATCATTTAACAGAACAAATGCAACGACACAGTAATAAGCACATTTAATTGAAATTCTTCAACTACCATTTTAGAAAAGAAATGTATAGAATATATAATAAAACATAAAATAGGAATATGTAAACTACACCTCTACTTCCTGCACTAGTCTTCTAATTTCCAGAATGCTATAAACTCAGCTAAGATCAAGTGACACGAAAAAGAAAGAAAAAATTATACGGCATTAAACTCAGCCAAATTCAATTTTATCAATATTAAATTTTTATTTGGTGACAACCTATGTCATGATATATGATAATATATTGTCATTATTATATTATAATATTTTTCATGAATATTGCATGTAGTCATTAAAATTGAGACTAAATCTGAATGTCAAAAATCTAATAACAATGTATAACCTGTAATAACCTTTATTACAAACTGATAAGTAATTACAAACTTTGTTAAAATGCACAACAGAAAATAGGTTCTTTTTTATCTCAATAAATAAAGAATTTTATTGCCAATGCGGAAGAATTACAAAAAGGAACCCGGTACATTGAGAGCAAGAAGTATAATCTAAAAGACTTGAGTACAACCCAAAATGGAGACCGAAGAGTGGCTCAACATAAGCCAACTACTCCAAGAAACAAAAAAACAAGAGACTTTGTGCATATAAAATAGAATACTGGAGCAAAATGAGGATAAAAAGATAAACAGTGCATTGGAAGATATTGCAAACCAGTTGCCTTTCTTATACAAAATGAATTTCCACATTTCTCCCAATGCAGCAGTCCCTGCAATTCCAGAACACCAATTATCATTGTAACCTTGTGTTAAAATCTAAAAAACCTTTCTCAAAGTAAAATAGTAAAGAATTAGCAATATTTATACAGTTGAATTTAAAATAGCAACAAAAAAAATATATAAAAAGTTTAAAACTTACCTGAAATACATTTATACACTAATTAAAAAAATATAAAATCACATGAAAAACACAACCAAAAGTTGAACAAAAAAACTACTTTTGAAAAAAAAAAAGTATAGAGTAAATATGATTATATCAATTATTTTTTAAAAAAAAAAAAGATACGTAGATTACATAGAAATGTTTGGTGGATTATCTAAAACTAACCATAAGGAAACATCTAGAAGAGCTTTGAATGTTAATATGGGACACATATTATTGGAACTATACGGTAAAATTCACTATAGATACAAGTAATAGAAGTATTCTTTTGTAGAAGATTGAATGATTAATGATTAATTAAACATAAAATAATATAAATTTCCCAAGCCAATAATAATTATGCTTCCAGTTAGTGGAAGTGAAATTATAATTTTAAAAACCCACTGCATAAAAATATAAAAAGTCATTGAATCAATGCCAAAAATAGACAAAACAAACATATTAATAAATTGTAATTATAATGGCCTTCTAATCTTCCAAAAATGATATTCTCATAAGCACTAAGTTCAATTACTAATCATTAATCCTTCCTACAAACACTAGCTTTAATCCATGGATTTGGAACACTAAACAACACGAACTAACCAAGCACAGATTATTCAAAATATGAGGAGTTATATGCATGTGGTTGCCTTTTGCTCTGTTTTTCCTTTGATATCAAGAAATTGAAAAACAAAATTCACAAATTATATATAAAATAATGGATCAATATAATTATACATACAACAAATTACAACTAACTATTTATTTGAAACATAAAACCAATCTATCGATTTATGAAGGAAAAAATATAAATAAAACTTAGATCTCTCAGGGAGGGGAATTACTAGTCGTTGGAGCCTTTCCATTTAGTCACCACAACTACCACCATGACGATAGATTGGAGGAAGACAAGGTATCGCCACTAGTAGCACCACCGCCCAATGAAAAAAATAGACAAACAATTAGTAGTTGATTTTCCTGATCACCACTACAAAAATATTCGGCATTTGCGACGGAAATCTGCGACGGACATGTTTCCGTCGCAAATTTGCTACGGATCTGCGACGAATTTGCGACGTAACATTTTTCGCAAAAATTCTCGGCGGGAGTAATCCCGCCAACTTTTGCGACGATTATTTGCGACGCACTGATTTTCGTCGCAGATCTGCGACGGATTTGCAACGGATTTGCGACCAATTTCTCAAAATTCCTCTGACTCGTCCTTCCGTCGCAAATCCGTCGCAGATCCGTAGCAAATTTGCGACGAAAAACATGTCTGTCGCAGATCCGTAGCAAATTTGCGACGGAAAACATGTCCGTCGCAGATTTCCATCGCAAAATTCCGAATATTTTTATAGTGAAATTTGCGACGGCAATAGATGGTAGCAGATCTCCGTTGCAAATTGGTTTTTTTTAGTGTTTTCTCTCTCGCGCCAAGTTTCCGCCCCAACTTTTGCGACGATTATTTGCGACGGAATGATTTTCGTCGCAGATCTGCGACGGATTTGCAACGGATTTGCGATCAATTTCTCAAAATTCCTCTGACTTGTCCTTCCGTTGCAAATCTGTCGCAGATCCGTAGCAAATTTGCGACGGAAACATGTCCGTCGCAGATTTTCGTCGCAAATTTCGAATATTTTTGTAGTGTCTCTCCTTTTTGGCAATCCAATACAGCTTTCTGGATTTTCTCATCTGCCAACTGAGACTCCCCAATCTGATCCAACAACACCGACCTCAATTGCAACTGAGCCAACAAAGCACTATCATCACATGACTCAAATCTAGCATGCAACGCTCTCAACTCAACAAGCAACAAGAGCGAATAAGCAGTCAAACCTGCCAAAGACTTCTGACTCAAGGCATCAGCAACAACATTTGCCTTACCAGGATGATAATCAATTAACAATCATGATCTTTAATCAACTCTAACCATCATCTTTGCCGAAGATTCAACTCTTTCTAAACACCCAAGTATTTCAAACTCTTGTGATCTGTATAAATGAAACATTTCTTCCCATACAAGTAATGTCGCCAAATCTTCAAAGCAAAAACTATAGCTGCTAACTCCAAATCATGCGTCGGATAATTCAGCTCATGCAGCTTCAACTGTCGAGAGGCATAAGCAATGACTCTATCCTCCTGCATCAAAACACAACCTAAACCATTATGTGAAGCATCATTGTAAATCACATATGGTTTACCTTCCACAGGCAGGGTAAGGACAGGAGTCTAAGTCAATATCTCCTTTAACTACTCAAAACTCACTTGACACCGATCTATCCACACAAATCTAACTCCCTTCTGAAGTAATCTGGTGAGTGGAGTATCATAGAAAAACCTTTCACAAACCATTGATAATATCCTGCCAAACCCAGAAAACTTCTAACTTATGTCACAGTCTTTGGTGGACTCCAATTCAAAATGGCCTCAACTTTACTCGAATCAACTCTAATACCATCTATTGAAGCCACATGACCGAGAAAAGTCACTTGATCAAGCAAAAACTCACATTTAGATAGCTTAGCATACAACTGCTTCTCTCTCAAGGTCTGCAATACAATCCATAAATGTTTATCATGATCCTCCTCATTATATGAATAAACCAAAATATCATCGATAAAAACCGCCACAAATTAATCTAGATAGGGTCTGAATACCCTATTCATCAAATCCATAAAAGCTGCTGGTGCATTCGTTAACCCAAAAGACATCACCAAAAACTCATAATGCCAATACCTTGTATGAAAAGCTGTCTTAGGTACATCTTCATCTCTGACTCTCAACTGATGATACTCTGATCTCAAATCAATCTTAGAGAAAACTGTTGCTCCCTTGAATTGATCAAAGAGATCATCTATCCTAGGCAAAGGATACTTGTTCTTGATGGTCACCTTATTCAATTGCCTATAATCAATGCACAATCTTAAGACACCTTCCTTCTTCTTCACAAACAATACAGGTGCTCTCCAAGGTGACACACTAGGGTGAACAAACCCTTTATCCAACAACTCCTGCAACTGCACCTTTAGCTCTCTCAACTCAGCAAGTGCCATATGATAAGGAGTAACTAAGATGGGAGTGGTACTAGGCAACAAATCGATACCAAACTCAACCTCTCTCTCAGGGGGTATCCCTGGCAACTCCTCAGGAAAAATATTTGGAAACTCCGCAACTGTGGGTATACTATCTAATTGAAAACCCACTACCCTGGTATCTACAACATGAGGAAGATAAGCATCACACCCCTTCCGAAACATCCTCCTAGCTGCAACAGCTGAAACAAACATGGATGCAAGATGTCTCTGCTCACTAGATACTATCACACTTCTACCATCACAGGTTCTCAGGGTAACACACTTTTACTAACAATCTACCACAGCCCCATGCTTAGATAACCAATCCATGCCCAAAATTAAATCATACTCCTTGAAAGGCATCTTTATACTCCCTCGGAGTATACTTTTGCTCAAACCCTCATAGAAAATCATCATAAGTCAAGGTTGGTGGATCATCCAAGGTATGTGGGACCATCTTCCACCAGTCATATGCATCCCTCTGCAGAAGAGATCTAGCATAATCAAATTTTTCTTTAGGAGTAGCTTGCAGCTGGATGAATACTCTCTGGACTCTATCTAGCCACTACTTAGCTACAATAGGGTCTGTAGTACCCACAAAGTCCTCCGCTCCGAACTTTCTCAACTTATAATATTGTCTCATTGATACTTGCGGCTGCGGCTGTGGTTACGATAGTGGCTGCTGAACTGGAGTCTGCCTTAATAACTCTATCATATGTCGTACCCAAACCGGCGGAATCTCATCAATTGTTGGTCTATCTGGCATAGGAGCAGGTGCCTCTCCAGCTATCTCGACTCTAGCTCCATCTCTACCCTCAACAGGAGCTACACCATCAGCACTACCCTCTACAGACTGACGTGTCTGAGACGCCATCACTACCTATATTTGCAAACACAACAGAAATTACTACATCAGAGATCAGAAACTGCCAGTGCCAATGCATGTATCTTATTTAAAAACCATATTTTAAAATCAAAATTTTCTTACAATCCATCTAGGTTGAGAACCTCAAACCTAGGCTCTGATACCAAAATAAATTGTAACACCCTTATACCCAATATACATACACTCATATATGTAATATACGTATAGAGAATACAAGAATGTCACAACCATTTTAAGCAATCAAATCAACATTTATAAAATCTATATAAACTTAAAACAAACAATTGATATCATAAAAATAATAGATAAAACATTTCTGGTTAAAACATACATGTATCTTCATTACCCAAAAGTTTATCCAAAACATTTTTTATTGTGGAAGCGAAATATACATATTTATTTACATCAAAATCAATATATATACAAAAATTCTGAAATATATATACATGCTGGCAGTTCGTCTCTGATCTTGATGTCCAACAGTCAACTCTTTAAAAGAGATCACAAGCCTAGACTCAACTCGGTCTGGCTGAACTCTCCGGCTCAATCGGATCTACCCTATCATCTGCGCGATGAATCACAATCGCGCTAAGCCAAAAGCTTAGTGGTACATACTTTGATAACAATATGGTTCAAATGAAATGCCAATGTCACACTTTCAAGAACTAGAAACAATACACAAGGATATCATATTTCATAACGTTAAATCTCATTATATTACTCAATTGTTCCACCATTCATAATTCACATTAAAGCAAAGACAAGCATGGGCCCAAAAGGATCTAATATGCTATTCAAATTTCAGAGTTACTGCTTTGGTCCAATGTAACAATATTTGTCTAGCCCATAGGCAAATCATAATCACAATGAGGATTACCTCATATGTAATATCCCAACTAGGCTTCAAGTCCAGCTTCAAGGGTCTGCCACATCATATAACACTCAACTAGGCTTTAAGGACCAAGCCCAACCCAGCTTCAAGGGATTGTTACTTTTTAGGCATGCCACCAATAACGAAACTTTGAAAATTGAATAACATACTAGGCACATAATTCTTTCATAATTTCATTATCAAATCCTTTCTCATTTTCTCATGATCATCTAGGCACAATGCCTCAAATATCTCATTTATATTAGTTTGGCCATCACCAATGGCTTTGCATACCATCATTAGTGTATGCATAACAAATTGCATTATCCATATATTTTGAATCATCATCATATATTTCACATAGTTCACAATGTACAAGTCATAGCATTTTATTCATGTATCAACAATGTAATAAGTAACTTAACACATTTTTCAACCAAATGTGTTAAGTCCCAATGCCATATAAATATGAACAATTATTCAAAGTTTGTACTTACCTCAAAAGCAACAATTACCACTTCAACCTCCTTCCAAGATATCCCTCTACCCTTGGTTTAGGGTACTCAAGTCTCTTCCAATCCTATACCAAATGTGATTTTAAGTAATTACCAAGTGATCCACAAAGGAAAATAAGGAAAAGAACTATCTAGAGCAAACTCTACCCATGACACGCTCAACAACACGGGCGTGTCCATGACCGTGCCTTAAAACTACAACACAGAAACTTTGATACGCTCAGTAACAAGGGTGTGTCACTGCACGTGTCAATTCTCCAACAACATAGAAGCTGTGACACGCTCAGTGACATGGACGAGTCACTTCACGTGTCAAAACTCCTCTAAGACAGCAGCTATGACACGAAAAGTGACATGGGAGTGTCACTGATCGTGTTACCCACACTTAAAATAGAACCATCGACACGTCCAAAGACATGGCCGTGTCACCGGATGTGTCAGGCCAAAAACCTGATATCGCCACAATAATGCCTCATCCAAAAATCATCTTTCATTAACTTTTTCAACTCCATACAAACTCAACCAATTCCATCATAATACCACATGACACTTATGTAAACATCAAAATAACTCAAACACAATCAACAATACACATTCATAACCATATTTCACAACTCAAAACTTACACAACCTACAACTCTTATCTTCTTCACCAAACTTAACCTTTTTCTTCAATCCGACCCCAAATCATAGCATACTAGACACAAGAACTTCAAACATACCCAAAATCAACTATAAACACAACTACATCAACATCCAACAAACTCATAAACACACTCTCAAAGGAAATCAAAGAAACAAGTTGAAAACTTACCAAATATGAAGAAAAATCTTTAAAACTACAACTTGATCACTTGAAATCCTTCAATTGCTTGAGTTAGCAAGAAGCAAAATCTCTTTTCCTTTGGATGAAGATGGTGGCCGGCTCTCTTAAAGAAGAAATAAGAAGATGAAGATGGAAATAGCAATAGTCAACAACTCATTCAACACTTTCCTTCAAACCACATAAATCCCTTCTTTTAATCTCCACCGAGCAAATATATTAATATAATATTCTTAAAACCAAATATCCTCTTCCACTAACAATAATTAATATATAAATAAATAAAATACCTCTTAACCTTATCAAGATATTAACTTGTATATATTGTATATATCTTCATATACATAACATATACACATCGTCCTTTTCTCTTTTCTTTTTCACTTAATCAAATATATACACTAATCATTTAATTAATTTTCAAGAATTAGTATTTCCAAATTTTTAGGGTGTTATATGGGATATTACAATGGATGTGCTTCATCCATATAAAAATGATCTAAGATCTTTCTTATATAAGTTGATTGATGAACAAGAATTTCATCTTTTAGATACTCGATTTGCAGGCCGAGATAAAATTTTATTTTTTCAAGATCTTTCATTTTAAATTCTTTCTTAAAACAATCAAATGCCTTTTGAAGCTCTTCTAGAGTTCCAGTGATGTTTAAATCATCAACATATATAGAAATTATGACAAATTTTGATCCAAATTAATTTATAAAAACACATGGACAAATAGAATAATTTTTACATCCTTCTTTTAATAAATATTCACTAAGATAATTATATCACATTTACCCTAATTGTTTTAATCCATACAATTATTTTTATAATTTTATTAAACATACTTCCCGAAAATGTTTACATGCCTCAAGCATTTTAAATCATTCATGGATTTTTATATAATTCTCACTATCAATATAAATAGGCTGTAACAAAATCCATTAGATGCATGTCAAGATTTTCACATACTTCCATATTGATCAAATATCTAAAAGTGGATGCATCTATCATAAGAGAATATGTCTCCTCATAGTCAATGCTAGACCTATATGAAAAATCTTATGTAACTAATCATACTTTATATCTCACAATTTCACCTTTTTCATTGTGTTTTCGTACAAATACCCATTTATACCATATTGGTATTACACCTTTAGGTATTCGGACTACAGATCCAAAAACTTTACAGCTTTGAAAGTGAATTTAGTTCTGCTTGAATTGCGTCTTTTAATTTTGACCAATCATTTCTATGCCTATATTATTCAATAGATGTCAGTTCAAGATCCTCATTTTTTTTTAAAATATCAACAACAATATTATAGGCAAAATTGTTGTCGACAACTATATCTTTTCAATTCCATATTTTTTCTGTAGTGACATAACTTATTGAGATCTCATTATTTTCATAATTCTCAGGTACCTAAACCTCTTCTACAGTTGTATGATTAGTTATATCTTAGGTTTCTTTGAGAGCACCGGCCTCCAAAATAGGACTATCTTAGTTATTTATTACTCTTTTTTTAAGGATTTTTATCTTTGGAATCGACTGGTCTATCATGCTTCAAGCATAGATTACTAGTATTTGTATTATCAAATTGTCCTACAGGAATATCAATTCGAACAAGAGAATTTACAGATGGTATATGAGATTTAGTAATTCTTTTTAAATCAGCAAATGCATCTGGCAGTTGATTTATAATATTTTGCAAATGTATTATCTTTTAAACTTTTAGTTCACATTGCTTTATTCGAGGATCTAAATGAGACAATCATAATGCATTCCATGTAATTTTCTTTTTCAATTGTTTATTCTCTCCCCCTAATGTTGGGAAAAAGTTTCATCAAAATGACAATCAATAAATCTCACTGTAAATAAATCTTCAGTTAATGGTTCAAGATATTTAATTATAAAAGGAGATTCATATCGAACAAATAATACCAACCTCCTTTGAGGAACCATCTTTGTGCATTGTGGTGGAGCAATTAGAACATATACTACACAACAAAAAATTATAAGATGGAAAATATTTGGTTCTTGACCAAAAGTTAATTCTAATAGAGAGAATTTATGATAACTTGTTGACCTAGTGCATATAAGTGTTGCTGTATATAAAATAGCATGTCCCCATGCAAAAATAGGGAGTTTTATTCTCATAGGTAATGGTTTATCTATTAATTGGAGGCATTTAATAAATGATTCTACTAGATTATTTTGTGTATGCACATGTGCAACATGCCTTTTAATTGTTCTTCTAATTGACATACAATAATCATTAAAAGCCTAAGACGTAAATTTAATAGCATTATCAAGCCGAATTGATTTGATTATATAATTAGGAAACTGTGTTCTTAATATAATTATTTTAGCAAATAATCTTGCAAATGCCTGGTTGCAAGATGATAATAAATATATATGTGATCATCTTGTTGAAGCATCAATTAAAATCATATAATATTTGAATGGTTCACGTGTTGGATGAATAGTTTCACAAATATCACCCTGAATACGTTATAAAAATGCAAGAGATTCAATTCCAATTGTATCTGGTGATAGTCTAATAATTAATTTTCCTTGAGAGCATGCAACACAAAAAAAATTCATTTCCTTAAAGAATCTTTTGGTTCTCCAATGGATGTCCATATGAATTTTTGATACTTTTTTTTATTATTATCAAACCATGATGACCTAACCGATCATGCCAAATTATAAAAATATTTTGATGTGTTAACTTCTGATTTTCTATAAAATTTGCTTCAATTGTACAAATTCGTGTGTAGTACGAACCAGAGGAAAGAACATAGAATTTTTCTAATATATATTTTTCTCATGAAATCATATTTGTAATATGGAGATATTCTTGATTTTTTTTCATTTATAGTCTCAATATGATATCCATTATTGTGAACATTTTTAAAACTTAATAAATTTCTATGAGACTTTGGAGAAAATAATACATTATTTATAACAATTTTTATTCCTCTTAGTAATAATATATTTGCTCTTCTGGAGCCTTCACTTATTTTGTGTTACCAGATATTGTAGTAATAATTACTTTCCCATTTTTAAAGAAAAAAAATATTTTATATTTTTAAGGAGTGTATGTGTGGTTGTACTATCCACAATACATATATTTTCTTCATTTGTCTTGGATTCAATCAAGAGTGGAAAAGTACTCATTTTTCTTCATTTTGAAATAAAACATAATGTTATTAAAAATAATATTAAGGAAAACGTTACATTAAAAAATTAAAAGAAATAACAAAGAAAATATTACAATAAAATAAAGTAATAACACACACAAAAAATACATAAAACTTGCTCAAAAAAATAAACATTATAATATCTTGATTTATTTTTTATTTTTATTATTTAATCAATTTAGCTTCTCAATTGGTTCAAAAAGTCAGCCATATCTAAATGTATTATATCAATAAGATTATTATTTTGAAAAATATAATTGGCCTCGATAACCTTTCCCTTCTTCTATAATGATGCTTGGTAAAATTCATTAAGATACTTAGATGTACGATAAGTACGTGACTAATGTCATATCATATCACATCGATAACATTTGCTTTCAAAATTATTTGCATATTTATTTTGTTCACTTTTACCTTTATCTTGTTTTGCATCATTGTTATCCTATTTCTTGTGATAATTTATATTTTTAGAATTTGAACCACCATGGTAATTATTTGGGTTATGACTATAAATATGCCCATGACCATAACTATGGCCATGACCACGATCACGACCATGACTATTGCCACAACCACGACCACGTCCTCTTACATTTCACTATTATTTTGTTGTACCACATTTATTTCAAGAAATGGGGTAGAGCAAGTAGAACGCGCCTCATGATTTTTCATCAATAATTCATTATTTTTGTCAGCTATAAGAATACATGAAATTAATTTAGAATATTTTTTAAAGCCTTTTATCGACATTGCTGCTCAAAAAGCACGTTTGAGGCATGAAAAGTAGAGAAAATTTTCTCTAGTATATCATCATCAATTACTTTTTCTCTAAATAATTTTAACTGAGAGCTAAGTCTAGATAATGCTGAATTATATTCGCTCAGTTTTAAAATCTTATAATCTTAAATGCATCTAATCATAATGAGTTTTTGGGAGAATTACCATCTTTTAATGGCCATATCTTTCTTTTAAATTTTTCATCCTTCATCAAGATGATGGCAAAGAAAAATCATCGCCTTTGCACGATTTTGCATTGAAGCATCATTTCTTCTTTGATAGTATCTCCAAGACCCATAGCGTTCAAATGAATTTCAACATCTAATATCCATGGTAAATAATTTTTTCTAATAATGTCAAGTGCTACAAATTTAAGTTTTGTTAGGTTTGTCTGTAACACCCTTATACCCTATATACGTACAAAATATATTTCTAGTATATGTAAAATACGCATATATGGTACAAAAATGTCACAGACGGATTTACTAATTTTTTTTTACATTTCCAATTTAAAATTTCAAATTCTAAATATATAAAAATTAAATAGAATATAAATATTATTTACTTGTTATAAGAACCCAAAATAAATAATATATATATAAATCTCTGAGAAAAATTCACCAGAGTTTTGTCTGTATTTTGGATATCCCAAAATTTAGCAATTACTCAACCTGCAAAAAGAAAACACTCCCAATAATTTCCAATCACCCTCTCAACCATACTTCTCAATTTCACCAATTTTCTCAAACATTTATACATATAGATATATATAATTTAAAACTCACTTACTCTTCCATTTCAAATACATTGACCCAAATATTCTTTATAATATACAATACGTAAAATTTAAAACATAATATATTATGCATAAAACTCAAAATGTACAATAACATAAAAATATATACATGTTGCTGGCTATAAATGAAACACTTTTCCCCATACAAATAATGCCGCCAAATCTTCAAGGCAAAGACTATTGCTGCTAATTTCAAATCATGCGTTGGATAATTCAGCTCATGTGGTTTCAACTGTCGAGAGGCATAAGCAATGACTCTACCCTCCTGCATCAAAACACAACCTAAACCATTGTGTGAAGCATCACTATATATCACATATGGTTTACCTTCCACAGGCAGGGTAAGGACAGGAGCTTGAGTCAACGTCTCCCTCAGCTGCTCAAAACTCGCCTGACACTGATCTATCCACACAAATTTAACTCCTTTCCTTCACAAACTGACGATAATAGCCTGCCAATCCTAGAAAACTTCTAACCTCTGTCACAGTCTTTGGTGGACTCCAATTCAAGATAGCCTCAATTTTACTCGGATCAACTCTAATACCCTCTGCTGAAACAACATGACCAAGAAAAGCTACCTGATAGAGCCAGAACTCACACTTAGACAGTTTAGCATACAATTGCTTCTCTCTCAGATTCTACAATACGATCAGCAAATGTCTATCATGATCCTCCTCATTACGCGAATACACCAAAATGTCATCAATGAAGACCACCATAAATTGATCTAAATATGGTCTGAATACCCTGTTCATCAAATCCATAAAAGCTGCTGGTGCATTTATCAATCCAAAGGGCATCACCAGAAACTCATAATGCCCATACCTCGTACAAAAAGCTGTCTTGGGTACATCCACATCTCTGACTCTCAACTGATGGTACCCTGATCTCAGATCAATCTTAGAGAATATTACTGCTCCCTTTAACTGATCAAAGAGATCATCTATCCAAGGCAAAGGATACTTGTTCTTGATGGTCACCTTATTCAACTGCCTATAATCAATACACAATCTCATGGTGACATTCTTCTTCTTCACAAACAACACAGGCGCTCCCCACGGGGACACACTAGGGCGGATAAACCCTTTATCCAATAACTCCTGCAACTGCACCTTCAACTCTCTCAACTCAACAGGTGCCATCCGATAAGGGGTAATAGAGATAGGAGTGACAAATTGATACCAAACTCCACTTCTCTCTCAGGAGGTACCCCTAGCAACTCATCAGGGAAAACATCTGGAAACTCGGCCACTGTGGGTATACTTTCAAGCAGGGATCCCACTACTCTAGTATCTACAACATGAGCAAAATAAGCCTCACATCCCTTCCGAATCATTCTCCCAGCTGAAACAGCTGAAACAAACATAGATGAAAGATACCTCTGCTCACTAGATACTATAACATCCCTACCATCCCGTGTTCTCATAGTAACACATTTTTCTGACAGTCTACCACAGCTGTAGACCCTTAATTTTTGACCCAATCCGGTCCAATATATTTTATTTAGTCTAAAATGATTTTTGTGGTCTAATTGGTCCAAAATAATTTTTTTAAAATAATTTTTGCTTCAGTATCTAATTTTTATTAATAAAAAATAAAAATAAACAAATAAAAGTAAAAAATAAAAATAAAAATCAGAGTCGAAAAAATCGGCGACGAAAAAATCGTAGCGCGGGCCTGTGGGCATTTCGCCCGCAGGAATTTCCTGCGGGTGAAATAGCTTTTCCATTTCGCTCGTAGGATTTTCCTGCGAACGAAATGGTCGCCCACAGGAATTTCCTGTCGGCGACGCCAGCAGCCAGCCCACTGCCTCAATTTTCTGTGGCAGATTTTTTTCGCCAGCACATTTTTTCCTGCGGCAATTTTTTCGGCAGCGCAATTTTTTCGACTCAAATTTTTTGAAACCTAATTCAATTAGGTTTTGATTTCTTTTTTTTTTATTACTTGCTGTGGCTAATTAGGAATAAACTATATCAAACCACAATAAATAAAGACCAAAGGCAATGAAAAAAAGGGAGGTTGAAAAGCAACAGAAGCTTGAAAATTTGAAATCAAATCAGTGAAGGAAAAGGAGCAATTCAATTTCTTTTTTTTTTGAATAGCAGGGACACGATTTAAGCAATTCAAAGGCAGCAATTGTCTTTGTTCTTGTTCATCCAAGAAGAATTATTTTTGGAGAATCAACAAAAGGAGGTATGTTTAATTCTTTTTGTTTTATTTTTTTTACAGTAGTATAATCTATGAAATTTTATTTTTTAAATCAAAATCCTTAGAACTTTAATTTAGTTTTTCCAAAGTTAAAAGCACTAATACGTTACTTTATTTTCCAAAAAGACTTAAAATTTTTATTTTTACCTCTTCAAAATCTTAAAACCTTAATTAAACATATTTTTCAACAAAACCAATATTTGATTCTATTTCTTTCAAAACTTTAAATTAGGTTCCGTTTCTTTCAAAAGGATTTAAAAACATCTTTTCTACTTATCAAAACTTTAGTCCGTTTGTTTAAATTTATAAAACTTCATAAAATTATCAAATTGATTTCCAAATTCCAAAAGCCAATTCATCACCCGAAATTCCAATTCAAAGCTCCTAAAACCCTAATTCAACTTCCAAACTTAAAATAATAAGCTCTAATTCCTTTAAAACCTTAAACCGTAACTTTTTCTAAAACTTTAATCCTTTAAAACATTAAAAACCATAAAAACACAAATACTTTAAATTTACACAGTAGCTTGAAATCATCATTTAAAACCATGAATCAAAAGTATTTTAAAGTGTCTAAAACCCTAGTTTCATGATTTCACCATTCAAATATTAATTTAGTTAATAAAAGAGTCTTACCAACCTTTTAAATCCTAAAACCCTAATCTATTTTAATTCCATAAAAAGTCACAGTAGCTATAATTAGACTTTTATTTGCTTTATTCAATTCCATATTTGATTATGTTTTGATTTATTTTATATGCTTTAATTATTTTAAATTCAATGCTTGGATTATTTTATTTATCATGGATGGATGTTTACCTTTTGTTGATATTTGGTACCTTTGATGAATGATTTATTTATTATGAATGATTATTTATTCTTATCAATTAATTTAGATTTCCAAATGTTGTAAGAGGTATGTTTTCACTTGGTGGGTACCTTATTAGTTAAATATCATGTAATTTAATTCGCTTTTCTATTTTATAACCTATGTAAAGGACATATTTCTACCTTTCGGTGGGTGTCCTATTTAGGCTTGTGATGTAAGGACATGTTTCCATCCTTGGATGGGTGTCCATTTATTTGTTTTGATTTTTTTGGAAATTACTTTGATTTTAATATAATGATGCTTTCTTTTATTGTGTGTAGTATGGATAATGTTGTTATATTTAAGAATTTTATAATATTAAGACCTGTAAAGGAGGCCGGTTCCAATGAACCGGGCGTTGTGGGGGGTGATGGGCCATTTGTCATCTTCCCCACACGTACCCAACTTTTCAAACACATT
The DNA here is from genome assembly GCA_947685225.1 of Garcia nutans. Lineage (NCBI taxonomy): Eukaryota > Viridiplantae > Streptophyta > Magnoliopsida > Malpighiales > Euphorbiaceae > Garcia > Garcia nutans. Next base: position 23,067,983 of record CANTUV010000005.1, read on the forward strand.
AGGGGGTTGGGGATTCCTTAGGAATCGAGTCATCCACCCCTTTCTTTTTTTCCAGCCCGTCCGAGTGGCGACTCCATTTTCTCCGGACTTAGGTCTGTGTTCTCTAAGGCCCCGAGCCTAAACAGTGCCGAAGTCGCAAGAACCATTCCACCGGGAGTGGGGGCAAAAATCCCCGCCCACAGTGGCGACTCCACTGGAGATAAGAGAAGTTGATTCCGTTGGTCTTTATATTATTCTATTCTTTCTTATAATGATATTATCCATTGCATCATCTTAGATTGCATCGTGTGCGTGAGTTAGGACGCTCGTGTTACCCGTGTTATATTATGTAAGGGATACCATACTTTCACTCAAGGTATGGAGATCGAGCATGGCATAACCACTCATAGTCTCGTACCGTTTGGTATATACTTGCTATGGGAACCTAAGCATTTTTTAACCCAAAGACTAAAGCTCGTGTAATTGGCCTAGTTACTTTCCTTAGGTTTTACCCCAAATGCATGTTGTTTGACTATGGTTAGTTTATCTTAGTCTAAATCATGGCTTATTTGGTTTGTCCTTTTTCTAATATGACCTAAATACATTGTGAGCTCAAAATAAACTTTCCTTTAAAGTCCAAAAGACCAAAGCTATTTTTAAAATTTTTCAAGATGGTCTTTGGACATAAGACTTTTCTAAAAAATAAAATAAATAAATTCTTTGGCCCATGGCCCAATACTAAGCCCAAAATCCATTTTTCTAATCTCTTTTACAATGGGCTTAGAAACAAAACTATTTTCACCCAACCATTTTTTACAAAGAGCTTGCAAAAATATTTAGGTCAATTATGAAATACCAAAAATCAATTGTGGGCCTAGTTTATACTAAGAACAAATTAACCATGGGCTTGTTTTTGGCATGAACCATTAGTTACTCTTTTCAAGTGAGAAATCTATTTATAATAAACCTCTTAATTTCGTTTTAATCCAATATAGCATCAAAGCTACTATAGTTGGTTGAATGGATTAAAACCTAATTAATAGGAATTATCATGGATTGATTTTCATTTTCGAAAATATAACTATTGGTTGAAACGTCTGAGGGAATTATTCGAAAGCAAAATATGTAATATCCCAATGTATGCCCTAGAAGTTTTAATACAATTGTTGTTTGATTTGAATTTAATGTACATATGTTTTTGCAAAGGAAAGTTATGTGAAGAAAGGAAATGTATATGTTGTATATATGTTAATATAAATAACATATACATAAGTCAAATGGAGAGTCAATGGAAGAAGATATTTTTATGTGTGATATGTGAAATTACTTTATTGGGCATATAAGTGACAAAGGTTAATTAAATGGATGAGGGCATTTAGGTAATTGCTTTGTTAGAATTGCTTGGTGGAGATTTAAAGAAGAAGAGAAGTTTGACTTGTGTTTATTTTTCTTTTCTTCTCACTTGTGTGCCGGCTATCCAAGAGAAGAGAGAGCAAGAGAGGTGTTCTTGATGCTAGAATCAAATTGAAGGAGGAATCAAAGAATTTGGTTGGAGATTTGTGAAATTTCTTCATTTAAGGTAAGTACTCTCTTGTTTTCCTTTGTTCTTTTTGAAGTGGTGTTTGAAGTGAGTTTTGATTTGTTAGTGATATGGTTAGTTGTGTTTGTGGTGTGTTTTTAAGTGTTGAAAGTGATTGTAAGTAAAGAAGTTATATTATTGTTGATATTGGAAGTGTTGGTTTTGGTTTGAAGATGGTAAGTTAAGAGTGATGTTGGTTTTTAGGGTTTTGAAGTGGTAAGTGATTAAATGTATTGTTGATGTGTTGTTAATGTGCAAATTGTGATGAATATGTAAAATATGTGTTTAGAACATTGATTACATTCATTTAAATTAAGTTATATTGTGTATAATGTAATGGAGTGCAACCAAAGGAGACTTGAACATGTTTAGGGTTTCAATTCATGAGTGACACGGCCAAAAGCAAGGAGAGACACGGCCAATTCATGAGAGACACGGCCAAGCCAAGGAAAATTGGGCCGTGTTGGATTAATTTTGGAGAGACACGACCGTGTCCCATGCCCGTGTTTGTTACTGCCAAATTTGTGTTGAGAGACACGGCCACAAGCTTGGCCGTGTCCCTCAAATGTGTTAGTTAATGTTTCTATTCTTTGTTCTTCTTGCATTGTTTTGATTCTCCAAAGGTATTTTTGTACCTAAACCTAAACATAAACACTTTAAACACATTTAAAACAATAATGATCCAAACAAATGTATGTGGAAGATTCTAAATCCATGAATAAAGTAAATTGTTATGTATATATTAATGATGAAATAGGAAATGTGGAATATATGATGATCATTGAAAAAGTATGTGCAATGCCATTGATTATGTATACTTGAGTGATGAATTGTTCAATGTGATTTGATATATAATGAGATGTAAAACCAATGTGTTTGGTGATAATGATGCAAATGTGATGTAAAGCCATTGTGATTGGCTATGATGATTCAATTGAAAGACATAAGGCATGTTTGCTTAATTGATGATGAGAATTGAGAATGATATAATGAATGAATTGTGTGTCTAATGTGTTATTCATTTTCAGAGTTTTGTTGTTGGTGGCATGCCTAATGGTAACAATATCTTGAAGTTAGGTTGGATTTGATCCTTGAAGCCTAATTGAGATGTTACAACCCTTGAAGCTAGGTTGGGTTGGTTCTTGAAGCCAAGTTGGGTTGATACTTAGCATGCTTTGTTCCCCTTGAAGCTTGGTTGAACCTAATCCTTGAAGCCTAGTTGGGTTTATGATAATGATAAATGTGATAATAAAACCAAAGCACTAACTCTGAAAATTGAATGGCATATTAGAGTGTTTTGGGCCCATGCTTGTCTTTGTATATAATGTGATTATTGAATAGTAAAAACTATGAAACTATGAAGATGTAATATGAATATTGTTATGACATTAAATGTAGTATGATGTGGTAATGTGATGTGCTTCTATGTGTGTGGTTTATGAAATATATAGGTGTGATGTTAGCTTTTCACTTATGATGTTCACTTTATGATTTAGATGTGTGACATTACTTTGCCTTAAAGTATTATGTTGCTATATTTTGTACTACTAAGCCGATGGCTTAGTGCGATAGTGTTTGATCGCGCAGGTGACAGAGTTGAACCTGAGAGCTCCTCGAGACCCAGTGAGATTAGACAGTGAGGATTTCTTTTTTTGGGACTTAAAGATCAGAGAAGAGCTGCCAATCATGTATATATTCTATGTTTTGTAAACTTTGATTTATATAATATTTGTAATAACTTCCGCTGTGAATTAATAAATGTTTTTATATATATATGGTGTCTTTTGGATTTCTTTTAAATGGTTGAGATTGGTTTCACTTATTTATAAAGATATTGTTGTGTCTTTTTAAACTGTGGCATTTTCTATATTCAGTATACGTATTTTACGATCGTTTAAGCATGCTTGGTACGTATACAGGATATAGGGTTGTTACAATTGTTTTTGGTATCAGAGCCTAGGTTTGAGATTCTCAACCTAGGTCAAGTGTAAGAAAAAGAGTGTTTTGATTTTAAAACGTGGATTTTTGAATAACATACATGTTTGGCATTGGCAGTCTCTGATCTTTAATGAGAGGTATTCTGCTGTGTTTGCAGATATAGGGTGTGATGGATTCTCACTTACATCAGTCAGTCGAGGGTAGTGCTGAGAGTATAGCTCCTGATGATGGAGCTAGAGTTGATAGTGCTGGTGAGGCACCTGCTTCTGTGTTGGGGAGACCAGCTGGTGAGGAGGTTCCGCCAGGTTGGTTTAGGCAGGTGATTGATTTGTTGAGGCAAGCACCAGTGCAACCACCGCCACCACCCCCACAGCCTTTGGTATCAGTGAGACATTGTGATAAATTAAGGAAATATGGAGCAGAAGACTTCTTGGGTACTATTGATCCAGCTGTAGCTGAGCAGTGGCTAGATAAAGTACAGAGAATATTTGTTCAGTTGCAAGCCACTCCAAAGGAAAAGTTTGATTATGCAAGATCATTGTTGCAGAAGGATACGTATGACTGGTGGAAGATAGTGCCCCATGCTATGGACGATCCGCCTACCTTGTCCCATGCTGATTTTCTAAGAGAGTTTGAATTGAAGTATACCCCAAGAGAGTATAAAGACATGAAGAAGATGGAGTTTTTGAGTTTAAAGCAAGATAACCGGACCGTAACTGAGTATGAGGTTGAGTTTATTCGATTGAGCCATTATGCTGGGGGTATTGTATCAAATGAGATAGATAGATGTAGGAGATTTGAGGAGGGATTGAGGCCCTCTATCATGTGTCTTGTGGCTGGATCTAGATATCATGATTTTTCCCAGCTGGTTGCAGCAGCTAGGAGTGTAGAGAGAGCTCAGATTATTGCAGCTACTTCAGAGGAAGAGATTAGGGTTAGAAGACCCCAGTTTGAGGCAGGGTCTTCGTCTGTGAAAAGAGGTAAAGGAAGTTTTGTTCCTCGGGTTAGTAGGAGTCAGAGGCCAGCGGGTAGGTCAGTACAGTTTTAGAGGCAGAGATCTAGACCTACAATTTCAGTGGCAAGTGCTCCGACCCCAGTGATGCAGAGATCCACCTTACCCATATGCATTCATTGTGGTAGGCCACATGGTGATTCTTGTTGGAAGACTGGTGTAGCAGGGGTATGTTTCAGATGTGGATCTCTCGATCATTTTGTGAGAGATTGTCCTGAGAGACAGGAGCAGATGTCAGTGGATACTGCAGCTTCCCGACCTAGTGTGAGGGGAGGTCGAGGAGGCAGAGGTTTCAGCAGAGGAGGCAGATCTGGGTTCAGTTCTAGAAGAGGTTCTACATCCAGGGAGAGTAGACCAGAGGAGGCTGGATCTTCTCAGAGGATTTATGTGATGCAGAGGCAACCAGATGCTTCGGCAGTCATAGCTGGTACTTTTTCTTTATTTGGTATTTCAGTACTTGCTTTGATTGATCCCGGATCCACGCATTCATATATTAGTGCATCTGTTTTGCCTGTGTCTGATGTGCATGCTGAATCCCTAGGATTTGATGTATTGGTGACAAATCCGTTAGGGCATAGTCTGATTGTTAGCAAAGTGCACCGAGATAGTGCAATAGTGGTTCAAAGTGAGGAGTTTCTTGGAGATTTGATTGAGATGCCTTTTAAAGAATATGATGTGATCCTAGGCATGGACTAGTTATCTAAGCATGGAGCTGTGGTAGATTGTAAAAAGAAAATTGTTACTTTGAGAACTAGTGATGGAAGAGAGGTGATAGTATCTAATGAGCAGGAACAGCTAGCATCCTTGTTTGTTTCAGCTTTTGCAGCTAGGAGATTGATTAGAAAAGGGTGTGATGCTTATCTTGCTCATGTGGTGGATACTAGAGTAAGGGGTTCTCAAATTGATAATATACCCGCAGTTGCAGAGTTTCCAAATGTGTTTCCAGAGGAGTTGCCAGGATTGCCTCCTGAGAGAGAGGTGGAGTTTGGTATTGAATTATTGCCTGGTACCACTCCTATCTCTATTACTCCTTATAGAATGGCACCTGCTGAGCTGAGAGAATTGAAGGTGTAGTTGCAGGAGTTGTTGGATAGAGGGTTTGTTCGCCCTAGTGTTTCACCTTGGGGAGCTCCTGTTTTGTTTGTAAAGAAGAAGGATGGTACTATGAGATTGTGTATCGATTATAGGCAATTGAACAAGGTGACTATTAAAAATAAATATCCTTTGCCTAGAATTGATGATCTCTTTGATCAGTTGAAGGGTGCAACAGTGTTTTCCAAAATTGATTTGAGATCAGGGTATCATCAGTTGAGGGTCAAAGCTGAAGATGTTCCTAAGACTGCTTTTCGGACCAGGTATGGGCATTATGAGTTTCTAGTTATGCCTTTTGGTTTGACGAATGCACCTGCAGTTTTTATGGACTTGATGAATAGGGTTTTTAGGCCCTATTTGGACCAGTTTGTAGTGGTCTTTATTGATGACATTCTGGTGTATTCGCGTAATAAGGAGGAGCATGATAAGCATTTGCGGATTGTGTTGCAGTTTTTGAGAGAGAAGCAATTGTTTGCTAAACTGTCGAAGTGTGAGTTTTGGCTGGACCAAGTTACTTTTCTCGGTCATATAGTTTTAGCAGAGGGTATTAGAGTTAATCCGAGTAAAGTTGAAGCTATTTTGAATTGGAATCCACCAAAGTCTGTGACTGAAGTTAGAAGTTTTCTGGGTTTGGCAGGCTATTACCGACGGTTTGTGAAAGGATTTTCTTTGATAGCTACTCCACTTACCAGATTACTTCGAAAGGGAGTTAGATTTGTGTGGACAGATCAGTGTCAGGCTAGTTTCGAACAGTTGAGAGAAATGTTGACTCAAGCGCCTGTTCTTACTTTACCTGTGGAAGATAAACCATATGTGATTTACAGTGATGCTTCACATAGTGGTTTGGGTTGTGTTCTGATGCAAGAAGGTAAAGTGATAGCTTATGCTTCTCGACAGTTGAAACTGCATGAGCTCAATTATCCGACCCATGATTTAGAGTTGGCAGCCATTGTGTTTGCATTGAAGATTTGGCGACATTATCTGTATGGGGAAAAGTGTTTTATCTATACTGATCATAAAAGTTTAAAATATTTGGGTGTCCAAAAAGAGCTTAATCTTTGACAGAGGAGATGGTTGGAGTTGATTAAGGACTACGATTGTTTGATTGATTATCATCCTGGTAAGGCAAATGTTGTTGCTGATGCCTTGAGTCGGAAGTCTTTAGCTGGTTTAACTGTTTATTCGCTCTCGTTGCTTGTTGAGTTGAGAGCATTGCATGCTAGTTTTGTAGCTTATGATGATGGTGCATTGTTGGCACAGTTGCAGTTGAAACTGGTGTTGTTGGATCAGATCAAAGAAGCTCAATTGGCTGATGATAAGATTCAGAAGATTGTTTCATATTGTCGAAATGGAAAGAGTCGAGATTTCATTGTGAGAAGTGATGGAAGTCTTTGGTTTAAGAACAGATTGTGTGTACCTGATGATACTAATTTGAGAAGGATCATTTTAGAAGAAGCACATCAATCAGTATTTGCTATGCATCCGGGCAGTACAAAGATGTATCATGATTTGAAGCAACTTTATTGGTGGTCCGGTATGAAGAGAGACATTACAGATTTTGTGTCTAAATGTCTCACATGTCAGAGGGTAAAAGCTGAGCATCAAGTTCCAACAGGGTTACTTTAACCTTTAGCAGTGCCTGAATGGAAATGGAATAGAGTAACCATGGATTTTGTATCTGGTTTACCATTGACACAAAGAAAGCATGATGCTATTTGGGTGATTGTTGACAGGTTGACTAAGACAGCTCATTTTCTTCCGGTTCGGATGGATTACTCTTTGGAGAGATTAGCTGAGCTGTATATTCATGAGATTGTGAAGCTGCATGGTGTTCCAACTTCTATAGTGTCTGATCGAGATCCCCGATTTACTTCAAGGTTTTGGAAGAGTTTACAGGGTGCTTTGGGTTCTCTATTGCACTTCAGTACTGCTTTTCATCCGCAGACAGAGGGGCAGTCTGAGAGGGTGATACAGATTATTGAGGATATGTTAAGAAGTTGTGTCATCGATTTCTCTGGAAGTTGGGATGGATTTTTACCTCTTGTTGAATTTGCTTACAACAACAGTCACCAATCCAACATTGGTATGGCACCATTCGAGGCATTGTATGGTAGACGGTGTAGGACACCTCTATGTTGGAATGAACTTGGTGAAAGTAAGTTAATTGGTCCTGATTTGGTTAAAGAAACTGAAGAGAAAGTGAAAATGATTCGAGATAGGTTGAAAACAGCTTCGGACCGACAGAAATATTATTCAGATTTGAAGAGGAGAGACATTGAATATAATGTGGGAGATAAAGTATTTTTGAAGGTGTCTCCTTGGAAAAAGATCTTGAGGTTTGTTCGGAAAGGGAAATTGAGTCCTCGTTTCATTGGACCGTATGAAGTTTTGGAAAGAGTTGGACCAGTTGCTTATCGGCTTGCCTTGCCACCTGAGTTGGATAAGATCCATAATGTATTTCATGTTTCTATGTTGAGGAGATACAGGTCGGATCCATCTCATGTATTGCCAATTGAATCTATCGAAGTAAATCCAGATCTGACTTTTGAAGAGAAACCAGTTGCTATCTTGGCACGTGATGTAAAAGAGTTGAGAAATAAGAAAGTGCCTTTGGTAAAGGTTCTGTGGAAGAATCATGCAAACGAAGAGGCAACTTGGGAAAGTGAGAAATCAGTGCGAGATCAATATCCTCAACTATTTCAGACTTGATATCAGGTAATTTCGAGGGCGAAATTTCTTTTTAGAGGGGGAGAATTGTAATATCCCAATGTATGCCCTAGAAGTTTTAATACAATTGTTGTTTGATTTGAATTTAATGTACATATGTTTTTGCAAAGGAAAGTTATGTGAAGAAAGGAAATGTATATGTTGTATATATGTTAATATAAATAACATATACATAAGTCAAATGGAGAGTCAATGGAAGAAGATATTTTTATGTGTGATATGTGAAATTACTTTATCGGGCATATAAGTGACAAAGGTTAATTAAATGGATGAGGGCATTTAGGTAATTGCTTTGTTAGAATTGCTTGGTGGAGATTTAAAGAAGAAGAGAAGTTTGACTTGTGTTTATTTTTCTTTTCTTCTCACTTGTGTGCCGGCTATCCAAGAGAAGAGAGAGCAAGAGAGGTGTTCTTGATGCTAGAATCAAATTGAAGGAGGAATCAAAGAATTTGGTTGGAGATTTGTGAAATTTCTTCATTTAAGGTAAGTACTCTCTTGTTTTCCTTTGTTCTTTTTGAAGTGGTGTTTGAAGTGAGTTTTGATTTGTTAGTGATATGGTTAGTTGTGTTTGTGGTGTGTTTTTAAGTGTTGAAAGTGATTATAAGTAAAGAAGTTATATTATTGTTGATATTGGAAGTGTTGGTTTTGGTTTGAAGATGGTAAGTTAAGAGTGATGTTGGTTTTTAGGGTTTTGAAGTGGTAAGTGATTAAATGTATTGTTGATGTGTTGTTAATGTGCAAATTGTGATGAATATGTAAAATATGTTTTTAGAACATTGATTACATTCATTTAAATTAAGTTATATTGTGTATAATGTAATGGAGTGCAACCAAAGGAGACTTGAACATGTTTAGGGTTTCAATTCATGAGTGACACGCCCAAAAGCAAGGAGAGACACGGCCAATTCATGAGAGACACGGCCAAGCCAAGGAAAATTGGGCCGTGTTGGATTGATTTTGGAGAGACACGGCCGTGTCCCATGCCCGTGTTTGTTACTGCCAAATTTGTGTTGAGAGACACGACCACATGCTTGGTCGTGTCCCTCAAATGTGTTAGTTAATGTTTCTATTCTTTGTTCTTCTTGCATTGTTTTGATTCTCCAAAGGTATTTTTGTACCTAAACCTAAACATAAACACTTTAAACACATTTAAAACAATAATGATCAAAACAAATGTATGTGGAAGATTCTAAATCCATGAATAAAGTAAATTGTTATGTATATATTAATGATGAAATAGGAAATGTGGAATATATGATGATCATTGAAAAAGTATGTGCAATGCCATTGATTATGTATACTTGAGTGATGAATTATTCAATGTGATTTGATATATAATGAGATGTAAAACCAATGTGTTTGGTGATAATGATGCAAATGTGATGTAAAGCCATTGTGATTGGCTATGATGATTCAATTGAAAGACATAAGGCATGTTTGCTTAATTGATGATGAGAATTGAGAATGATATAATGACTGAATTGTGTGTCTAATGTGTTATTCATTTTCAGAGTTTTGTTGTTGGTGGCATGCCTAATGGTAACAATCTCTTGAAGTTAGGTTGGATTTGATCCTTGAAGCCTAATTGAGATGTTACAACCCTTGAAGCTAGGTTGGGTTGGTTCTTGAAGCCAAGTTGGGTTGATACTTAGCATGCTTTGTTCCCCTTGAAGCTTGGTTGAACCTAATCCTTGAAGCCTAGTTGGGTTTATGATAATGATAAATGTGATAATAAAACCAAAGCACTAACTCTGAAAATTGAATGGCATATTAGAGTGTTTTGGGCCCATGCTTATCTTTGTATATAATGTAATTCTTGAATAGTAAAAACTATGAAACTATGAAGATGTAATATGAATATTGTTATGACATTAAATGTAGTATGATGTGGTAATGTGATGTGCTTCTATGCGTGTGGTTTATGAAATATATAGGTGTGATGTTAGCTTTTCACTTATGATTTTCACTTTATGATTTAGATGTGTGACATTACTTTGCCTTAAAGTATTATGTTGCTATATTTTGTACTACTAAGCCGATGGCTTAGAGCGATAGTGTTTGATCGCACAGGTGACAGAGTTGAACCTGAGAGTTCCTCGAGACCCAGTGAGATTAGACAGTGAGGATTTTCTTTTTTGGGACTTAAAGATCAGAGAAGAGCTGCCAATCATGTATATATTCTATGTTTTGTAAACTTTGATTTATATCATATTTGTAATAACTTCCGCTGTGAATTAATAAATGTTGTTATATATATATGGTGTCTTTTGGATTTCTTTTAAATGGTTGAGATTGGTTTCACTTATTTATAAAGATATTGTTGTGTCTTTTTAAACTGTGGCATTTTCTATATTCAGTATACGTATTTTACAATCGTTTAAGCATGCTTGGTACGTATACGGGATATAGGGGTGTTACAAAATACCCCATGTTGGTATTTTGTTAACCATATACCTAGGAAAAAGAGACTCGCCGTTCGTGTGTAGATGTTATAAGGTTGGAAGGAACGTCCTATTTATCCTTATTTATTGATTGTTTATGCATACATGCATACATTTGCATTTCATATCATTGATCCTCTCTGGCTCACAGCCTTGGATTACAATAGTTCAAAAGCTTACAACAATCAGACCTACACCGAAGATGAAGAATCTAGTAACAATTCAATCACTTGCTCACCAAAAATAATGGATCCCGAACAAATTCAAAGAATGGTGGATGATGCCCTCAATGCCAAGATGGAAGAAATAAAAGAGGCCATGGCCGAGACCATAAAGAATCAACTAGCTGTAATTTTAGGAAACAAGGTCAAAGCATCTGCTAGTACCAAGAAAGATAAAGGGAAGACTAAAGTTAGTGAAGTGGTTTTTGATGATGAAAAGGTGATCATTGATGATGATGATGATTGGGCTCAATACTACTAAGATGTTCAAGAGAAGAAGAAAGAACCGAAGGTTGCTGAGAAAGCAACTATTGAAAAGACCGAGACATCCGATGTTGAAAAGATGATTGCTGATTTAGAAAAGAAATTTGAGAAGAAGCTGAAAATTGAAGAGATGTCTGAGATCGACAAACTATTTGAACAAGATGAAGAAGTCCCTTATAAATTCAAGATGCCTTCCTTTGCTAAGTACAATGGCACCGAAAATCCTCATCTTCACGTGAAGCAATACATCACTGCTATGCAGTCTGCCCGAGCTACTAAGGCTCAAACTCTAAGGTACTTCATGCTCTCATTGGATCCTGTTGTCCAAAATTGGTTCAATACCTTAGATGATGGAACACAAAAGAATTGGGATTTGCTGTACAAGGCCTTTATCCAACAATATGGGTATAATATCGAGTTAGAGGTTATCTTAATGGAAGTGGAGTCCATAAGGCAAAGGCCAAATGAGAATTTTGTGGACTATGTGAAAAGATGGAGAAATAAGGCTGCTTTGCTTAAGAAAAGGCCCGATAAATCTGATCAAATAAGGATGATCGTGAGAGGCGTCCTGCCTAATCTCCGTGAAAGGATGTCTCACACTCTTATAAGGGATTTCAAAGATCTTCTCCAAGCTGGTCTGCAAATTGAAGAGTGGGAAAGAGAGAAGAATCGCTTTTCAATAAAAAGGAATGAGAAAGGCAATTACCAGTCCGGAAATCAAAACACGCAAAAAGAAGTTGATATTAATGTAACCGGTCAAGGAAATAAAAGACAATTTTCAGATCTGGGGAAGTCTCTATCTTGGGTTTTTAGCAAGCTGTAAAAGAAAGGGTTGTTACAACCGTTAGCTCCTCGACCACTACATAATCCACTGCCACCAAACTTCAATGCCGAGGCCTTCTGTCAATTTCATCAAATGCGAGGGCATGAAACAGATAAATGTGCTCGTCTAAGGCATGAGATCCAAGATTTGATTGATAGTGACAAGCTACCCGAGCCGGATAAGCCCAATACCAAGAACAACCCTTTGCCTAAATTTGGAAGAGTGCCACCACCAGTAACCTTTATGGTGGGAAAAGGATTGGAAGAAGATTTTGTCTTATCCTCCTTTCAAGATGGAAATACTGAAGATGTGAAAGGAAAAGAAGCATAAACTCAACAAACTTTCCTTAGCTTGAATGTTGCTTTTCAATTTTACTTTCTTTAATATTTAATTGGAACTTTTTTGTTTTTCAAATTTAAAGTTGCTTGAAATAAATTACTTTCATCAAAATTTTTGTTGGCCTTTGTTCATTTTGTTTTCAACCAATGAGGAATCTAGCTTGATAATTCATAAATTAATGTGTCTAGGCATCATGACTTGAATGACTTTACTAGGTGAGGGAATTGCTCTATAGCATTGAGTTGTGTATGCTTACTTAGAGAGGGCTCCTGCATAATTACCTTTGTCTAGGTCCTAGTCAGTCTTAGAACATGCTTTGACAAACTTTCGAGGTGAAATTGAACTCTGCTTATTTAAAAGAGAGATGATCTAGGCATTGTTTGGTTAGCCAATAACTAGTATCCGCCCTATTAAATATCAATCCCTAGTTGTCCCTTTGAGCCTTCATAAAATTTTAGCTTTCTTTTCATTGGCTTACAAACCTCAATAACCTACCCTGAGCTGTTGTGATACTTTTGACAAGTCTTATGATCACTAAGATAAAGAGGCAAGAAGATCAAAGAAAGCAATTCTCAAGACCATAAGGGCAGTTGATGTTTTCAAGACCATAAGGATAGCTGATGTTCTCAAAACCATAAGGGTAGTTGAGGTTCCCTTAATATCTCCAATATATCAAGACAACATCAACATCAGAGTAATAAATGATTTATCCCTTATAAAGAAGATTTATGTTACTCCACTCGTTCATTATTGGAAGCCCAAGTTGGTACAAACAAGACAACTCTGTTTGAGCTAGAACCAAAAAAGGAAAGAAAGAAAGAAAAGGAAAGAAAATTAAGAAAATTAAGAAAAAAGAAAGAAAAGAAAAGAAAATAAAGAAGAAAAAAAAAAGATAAAACCTAAAAAGGCGGTTCAAAAAGTCAATTGAGTTCTCTTTTACCTAAAGCAGCAAAAGGCTTCCATTTGGTTCATAAGGACCTTGTGACTTGAATTGGTCCAACCCAACCAAAGATTCAATCAAAATCAAAGGAAAAGGGAGAAAGACTATTCAGTTCTTGAAAATTTTGTACTTAACAGTCCTACAAGGAAGAAGGACAAAATGATAAAGTGCTCTAAGAAAGGGAAGAGTAAGAAAAATAAAAGGAAAGAAAAGGGAGAAGAAGAAAAGAAACAAATTTGGGAACCAAACTTTTTGCAAGGGTAAAAAAAAAAGAATGTCCTAATCAAGATCCAGATTAATGCCAAGAATATAGAAGGAATTTGGAGTCTAGCGAGATTGCTCCCAGCTACCTAAAGTTCAAACAAGAAATTTGTAGTGTGAGGGTTTGTCCATTGTGTCACACCAACTCCAATCTCAAAATGGCCTTCGCTTAAACTTGTGTCCCTCATAGACCCCATTTCAAACCTATTAAAGACCTGTTGATCTCTCTTGGTAGGTAGGGTCTATTAGTGGAGATAGTTTGGATAAGTATGCATATGAGATAGACAATATTTAAACTTAATAAGACCTTTGGCCAAGTAATGTGTATGTGCTGAAGTGCAACAGTTCTTGCTTAAATAGAACTAATTCCCGAGTTTAGTACGGTAACTAGGGTTGTCATGTTATAGATATGTTAATTTAGAAAAATCAAGTCCTGAGGTGCATTGACATTAATTTGGAAAAGCCAACATTTGATTTCAAAATTAAAATTCAAAAATTCAAAAAATAAAATATATATATATATTTCTATCATACGAAGCCTTCAAGCTAAGGGAAGTATGTTGAACCTCCAAAGGACATATTGGGCAAAGGAAATGATTATTAGCAAGCTGCCAATTGACATGCTGAAATATAATTTGAAATGGATGCATCCCTGACTCTACTATTAGGGGGTCTCTACCACTCATATTCTCAACATCTAGAAGATAAAAGCCACAAATGCAAAGCGTTTGATCATTCCAATGCAAGACTTGAACAAGCATCAAAACGGAACCAATGAGAACACTTCTGCTGATTACCTCGGTCTGTGAGTCAATGGAACAACTGTAAGTATTATTCATGCATATCATGCATACATGAGCATATCACATCGCACTTTCTTGTCTTGTATTGTCTATTCTTTATCAAAGTGAACAGCAAACACTCTGTGAAGTGAAGAATCAAAAGAAGATGTCAAAACAGGGGGGGCATGGAAAGCCCATTGCTTGAGAAAGCTCCAGTAAATTTGCAAAGAGAAGAAATACGTGCTTGTGCGAAGAACTAGATGGCAAAAACATCAATCAAAGCTTGCATGGATAAAATATTTGGTTTGAGCCTACACAGGGGGCCAAGTTTCTCCTTTTCAATTTTTTGAGTTTATATACCAAATATTTTTAAACTCACTTACAAATTTTTTGCCACACAGGGGGCAAGGAGAGGATATAAGGTTCAATTAAAAATAGCTAAATCTTTGCAAAAAGGAAGAACAAAAGGATGGAACATTAGAACTCTCAAAAGAATGAAGATGCAAAAGACAAAAGACCAATCCAGCTAAAAGAGCTGAAGCCAGGGTAAAGACCCGACCTCCAATGGATAAAGACCCATGTTTCAGGGGTAAAGACCCATCTTAAGGGATGAAGATACATTTTTAAGGGTAAAGACCCGATGTCAAAAGATGAAGATTCATTTTCAAGGATGAAGACCCGATCTCAAAGGATGAAGATCCATTTTGAGGGTGAAAAACCGCAACGCATAGAATAACCGGAGCAGTCAGATTTCTCAAATGATAAAAGGTCAGTCAAATTCAATCTCAGGTCCAAGCACCCAAATTCAAATCAATCTCGGGTCCAAGCACCCAATCTCGGGTCCAAGTACCCAAATCAATTCAAGCTCGGGTCCAAGCACCCATTCTCGGGTCCAAGTATCCAAATCAATTCAAGCTCGGGTCCAAGTACCCAATCTCGGATCCAAGTACCCAAATCAAATTCAATCCAATCTCGAGTCCAAGTATCCAAATCAAATCCAATCTAAGGTCCAAGTGCCCAATCTCGGGTCCAAGTACCCTAAATCAAATCAATTTCGGGTCCAAGTACCCAATCCTAAGTCCAAGTACCTAAATTCAATCACTCTCGGGTCCAAGTACCCAAATCAAATAAATTTCAGGTTCAAGTACCCAAATCAAATCTAATCTCGGGTCCAAGTACCAAAATCAAATCCAATCTGGGGTCCAAGTACCCAAATCAAATCCAATTTAGGATTGAGTATCCAAATCCAATTAGGATCGAGTATCCAAATCAAGTTTAGGATAGAGTATCCGAACCCAATTTAGGATCAAGTGTCCCAATCCAACTTAGGATCGAGTATCCAAGTTCAGTTAGGATCGAGTATCCCAATCCAATTTAGGATCGAGTATCCCAATCCAATTTAGGATCGAGTATCCAAATCCAGTTTAGATAGAGTATCCCAATCTAATTTAGGATCGAGTATCCAAATCCAATTAGGATCGAGTATCCAAATCCAGTTAGGATCGAGTATCCCAATCCAGTTTAGGATCGAGTATCCAAACCTTTTGGGTCCAGAACCCAAATCTTCCTTAGGTCCAGAACCTAGAATCTTCCTTGAGTCCAGAACTCGAGCCGGGTCCAGAACCCAAATTTTTCTTAGGTCTAGAACTTAGAATCATCCTTGAGTCCAGAACTCGAACTGGGTCAAGAACCCAAATTTTTCTTAGGTCCAGAACCTAGAATTATTTATTAAGTCCAGAACTTGAACCAGGTCCAGAACCCAAATTTTTCTTAGGTCTAGAACCTAGAATTTATCCTTGAGCCCAGAACTCAAACCGGGTCCAGAACCCAAAACCTCAACCATCTAAAAAATTAAGTCTTATTGCTTTTCACTCTCTTTCACTAAAGTTTCAGATTTTTCAAGCAGGGGGCAAACTGTAGACCCTTAATTTTTGACCCAATTCGGTCCAATATGTTTTATTTAGTCCAAAATGATTTTTGTTGTCTAATTGGTCCAAAATAATTTTTGTTAAATAATTTTTTGCTTTAGTATCTAATTTATATTAATAAAAAATAAAAATAAACAAATAAAAGTTGAAAAATAAAAATCGGAGTCGGAGTCGGAGTCGGAGTCGGAAAAATCGGCGACGAAAAAATCATCGTGCGGGCCCTTGGGCATTTCGCCTGCAGGAATTTCCTGCAGGTGAAATGGGCCAAGCTATTTCGCCCGCAGAAAAATCTGCGGGAGAAATAGCTTTTCCATTTCGCTCGCAGGATTTTCTTGCTAGCAAAATGGTCGCCCGTAGGAATTTCCTGTGGGCAAAGCCCGCAGCCCTCCCACTGCTGTAATTTCCTGCTGCAGATTTTTTTCGCCAGCGCATTTTTTCCTGCGCCAATTTTTTCGACAGCGTAATTTTTCCGACGCAAATTTTTTGAAACCTAATTCAATTAGGTTTCGATTTCTTTTTTTTATTACTTGCCGTGACTAATTAGGAATAAACTATATCAAACCACAATAAATAAGGACCAAAGGTAATGAAAAAAAGGGAGGCCGAAAAGCAACAGAAGCTTGAAAATTTGAAACCAAATCAGTGAAGGAAAAGGAGCAATTCAATTTCTTTTTTTCTAGAATAGCAGGGACACGATTTAAGCAATTCAAAGGCAGCAATTATCTTTGTTCTTATTCATCCAAGAAGAATTATTTTTGGAGAATCAACAAAAGGAGATATGTTAAATTCTTTTTGTTTTATTTTTTCACAGTAGCATAATCTATAAAATTTTATTTTTTAAATCAAAAACCTTAGAACTTTAATTTAGTTTTTCCAAAGTTAAAAGCACTAATACGTACTTTATTTTTCAAAAAGACTTAAAATTGTTATTTTTACCTCTTCAAAATCTCAAAACCTTAATTAAACATATTTTTCAACAAAACCAATATATGATTCTATTTCTTTCAAAAGTTTAAATTAGGTTCTGTTTCTTTCAAAAGGCTTTAAAAAACATATTTTCTACTTATCAAAACTTTAGTCCGTTTGTTTAAATTTATATAACTTCATAAAATTATCAAATTGATTTCCAAATTTCAAAAGCAAATTCATCACCCGAAATTCCAATTCAAAGCTCCTAAAACCCTAATTCAACTTCCAAACTTAAAATAATAGGCTCTAATTCCTTTAAAACCTTAAACCCTAACTTTTTCTAAAACTTTAATCCTTTAAAACATTAAAAACCATAAAAACACAAATATTTTAAATTTACATAGTAGCTTGAAATCATCATTTAAAACCATGAATCAAAAGTATTTTAAAGTGTCTAAAACCCTAGTTTCATGATTTCACCATTCAAATATTAATTTAGTTAATCAAAGAGTCTTACCAACCTTTTAAATTCTGAAACCCTAATCTATTTTAATTCCATAAAAAGTCACAGTAGCTATAATTGGACTTTTATTTGCTTTATTCAATTCCATATTTGATTATATTTTGATTTATTTTATATGCTTTAATTATTTTAAATTCAATGCTTGGATTATTTTATTTATTATGGATGGATGTTTACCTTTTGTTGATATTTGGTACCTTTGATGAATGATTTATTTATTATGAATGATTATTTATTCTTATCAATTAATTTAGATTTTCAAATGTTGTAAGAGGTATGTTTCCACTTGGTGGGTACCTCATTAGTTAAATATCATGTAATTTAATTCGCTTTTCTATTTTAGAACCTATATAAAGGACATGTTTCTACCTTTAGATGGATGTCCTATTTAGGCTTGTGATGTAAGGACATGTTTCCATCATTGGATGGGTGTCCATTTATTTGTTTTGATTTGTTTGGATATTGCTTTGATTTTAATATAATGATGCTTTATTTTATTGTGTGTAGTATGGATAATGTTGTTATATTTAAGAAGTTTATAATATTAAGACCTGTAAAGGAGGCCGGTTCCAATGAACCGGGCGTTGTGGGGGGGTGTTGAGCCATTTCTCACCTTCCCCACACGTACCCAACTTTCCAAACCCACTAGGGGGTTGGAAATTTCTTAGGAATCGAGTCATCCACCCCTTTCTTTTTTCCCGGCCCGTCCGGGTGGCGACTCCATTTTCTTTGGACTTAGGTCCGTATTCTCTAAGGCCCCAAGCCTAAACAGTGCCGAAGTCGCAAGAACCATTCCATAGGGAGTGGGGGCAAAAATCCCCGCTCACAACATCCCCATGCTTGGATAACCAATCCATGCCCAAAATCATATCATATTCCATAAAAGGCATCTCAATCAGGTCACCGAGAAAACTCCTCATCTTGAACAACAACTGGGCTATCTCGGTGCACCCTGCTCACCACAACACTATGCCCTAAAGGATTTGTCACCAAGACATCAAATCCTAGGAACTCAGAATGCAATTCAGACACAGGTAAGATGGATGCACTTATGTATGAATGCGTAGATCTAGGATCTAATAGAGCAAGGACTGAAATATCGAATAAAGAAAATATACCCGCAATGACGGCTGAAGCATCCGGCTGCCTCTGCATCACATAAACCCACTGAGATAGCCCAGCCTCATCTGGCCTACTGCCTCCGGATGTAGAGCCTCCTCTCTGACTAAACCCAGGGTGACCACCTCTACTAAAACTTCTGCCACCACGACCCCCTCTGACACTGGGTCGAGAAGATACAGTATCTGCCTGCCTAACCTCTGGTGGCTCGGGATAATATCTGATAAAATTGTCCGACGACCCACATCTAAAACACACTCCGGAAGCACCTCTCCACCAGCAGACACCTCCGTGTACTCTACCACAATGAATGCAAGTAGGTGGATTAGGTCTTTGAGCCACTAGAGTCGGAGCACTAGCCACTGAAATTGCAGGTCTCTGTCTCTGTCTCTGCTGCTGTACTGACCTGCCAAACTGCCCCTGACTCCTACTAAACCTTTGAAAATGTCCCCCTCAGCCTCTCTTCACTGCTGAAGACCCTGCCTCACTCTGGGGTCTCCTAACTCTGGTCTCCTCAACCCTGGCAGCTGCTGCAAGATTCTGCGCCCTCTCAACACTCCTGGCAGCTGCAACTAACTGGGAGAAATTTTGATACTGAGAGCTTGCAATGATGCACATGATAGAGGGTCTCAGTCCCTCCTCAAACCTCCTGCACTTGTCAAACTCGTCAGAAATAATCCCACTAGCATAGTGACTCAACCGGATAAACTCGATCTCATACTCGGTCACTGTCCTAGTATCCTGTCTCAGACTCAGGAGCTCCATCTTCTTTGCATCTTTATACTCTCTTGGAGTATACTTCTGCTCAAATTCCTGCAAGAAATCATCATAGGTCAGGACTGGTGGATCATCCAGAGCATGTGGAACCGTCTTCCACCAATCATATGCATTTCTCTGCAGAAGAGATCTGGCATAATCAAACTTTTCTTCTGGACTAGCCTGTAATTGAATAAATATCCTCTGAACCCGGTCTAGCCACTGCTCTGCTACAGCAGGGTCTATAGTACCAACAAAGTCCTCAGCCCCATACTTTCTCAGTTTATCATACTGCCTCACCGGCAACTGCGGTTGCGGTTGTGGCTGTGGTGGCTGCGGAACTGGAGCTTGCCTCAACAACTCTACCATATGCCATACCCAGCCAGGCGGAACCTCATCAGCTGCTGGTCTCACAGGCACAGAAACAGACACCTCACCAGCAGATACAACTCTAGCTCCATCTCTACCCTCATCTGGAGACACACTCTCTGCACTACCCTCAGCAGCCTGATGCGGCCGAGACGCCATAACTACCTATATTTGCAAACAAAGCAGAAAAATACTATATCAGATATCAGAAACTGCCAGTGCCAATGCATGTATTACAATTAAAAATTATTTTTCAAATTTTCCATTTTCCCTCTCTATCATCCCACCTAGGTCGAGAACCTCAAACCTAGGCTCTGATACCAAAACAAATAAAATCACACAATTCAACCACTTTGGAAAATCACTTTTCAAAAACCCTAAATCACTCCAACCCAACATCACCAAATTCAATATTTGACTTTAAAATACTTGTTTATGAATCAAAACAACTCATTTGGAATCAATTTGCACAATTAAAATTTATGTTTTCAAAACTCCAAAAATCCATAACCTTAAATTCTCTCTCTTCACCATTTTTTAACCAAACTACTTCATCTCTTCAATCTAACCTTAGAATTATTGTTAACTATCCAAAATAACATCATACACACCAATTCCAACAATTATAACATACTACATAAAAATCCAAACTCTCACATAATCTAAATTTCCAAGGAATTCAAAGAAAGGAGATGGAAACTTACTAATTTTGGTGGAAATCACCAAAAATCCACTTGAAACTTGTTAATTCTTTCAATTTATGGAGTATGGAAGAAGCAAAATCCTTGGTCTTCAATCATCCATGGAAGCCACGTTCTTGAAAAGAAGAAGAAGAAGAAGAAGAATATTTTTAATATTCTTTCCTTTTCATCTTTTTTTTAACCACACATATATATATATATATATATATTAAAATAATTTAATATTTAATTATTGAATTATTTTTTTAATAAATTAAAAGTCCTAATTTCCCTCTTCCATTTAAAATTAATTTTTTTGAATTTTTTTATTAATTTTAAATTTATAAGATTTAATTATCAAAATACCATTTTCTTTTAAAAAGTGTTGACTTTTATATATGTTATGTTTATTTTGCATATATATCATATATATATTCTACTTTTTCATTTAAAATCCCTTCATTTTTCATTTAAAACTATTAATTTAATTTATCTTTTTAAATTATAATTTATTTTATCAAATTTTTCAAAAATTAGAAATTTTTAAAATTTTTGGATGTTACATTGTCATTGTGAATACTACCATAAAAAAATAATAATTAGATAAAAATAAATATAATTCATATTAATAATAAAAAAGAATAATTATAAATATTTACAAAAAATATAATCAAATTAAAATATGTATATAGTCATGATTGAATATGTATATATAGTGAATATTCATAAAGCAAATAATTATAAAACTAAAAGTAAAACTAAATATTCTTCACATTAGTTGATAATTTTATTACTCACCCTCTATTCAAGATCCTATCAAACTTGGGGTTGAATTTGAATGCTTGGAATGAATAATTTGATAGAGTCGTGCTGATAACATGTTATAAAATTAATGATAAAATTATTAATAAATAAAAAAAATAAAAAGCAAATATTAATTATCTTAAGAAGTAATTTATAGAGGAAGAACACTTATATTTTTCACTATTTTGATTATATATATAAAAATCTTATAATATTTTTTATTTATAGAGTTGAAATTTAAATAAAATATTATATGTTCATTAATAATTTATTTAATAAGATAATAATAGAGGTAAAATGAATAAAAAGATAAAGTGATAAGATGTTTAAAGAGATAAAAAAATGAGATAAAAAAAAGTGAATTAAGAAATTAGAAGAAATATTTATTCATTAATATTTTTTTTATTATTCATAACAATATAAAAATTAATTTATAATAATTAATTTATATGTATAGGTATATATATATCACGAAAATCATTTGAAATAACATTATTTTCAAATCTTTAATTTAGATGAATATTTATTCTTAATATAAAAATTTAATATATTTTATTAATTAAAAAAATATTTTTATTATTTTATTAAAATATATTTATTTAATAATAAAATATAAAAATATAAAAATTATAATAAAATATTGTATGAAATATGAAAGTAGACATTTTTGGAAAAATTATTTTTAGTAAAATGAGATATTTTTTTAAAAAAATCTTAGTTATGATATTTTAAAATTGTTTTTACAAATATGTAGAAAAAAAATACAGAAAAAAAGGAAAGAAAACAAGAAGCAATTTAGTAATGCCACGCAAGTAGATTTAATTACGAATTACAATCAGTTGCTAAGGAAAGGACAAATAAATAAATAAATGCCAAGGAAAAAACAGACAAAATATTGTACGAATTTAGATTTGCCTTTACTCCTTCAACGGCAGCAAAGCAAAGGATACAAAGCTACTCTTTTTCTAATCATAAAACGGTGCCAAATATCTCCCTTATAATCTCTATTTCCATCTTAACTGGTTTCTAGATTATTATGCTTTATATTTTAAGGCAGAAGATCTAAACCCTATCCATTTTCTGTTTATTTATCCATTTTTCAGGGTTAATATTCTTCTTGTTGTTTTTGTAATAAGTTTCTCTAAAAGGAAAGTAAAAGTTTTGAGTTTTTCTGTTTCCATTTCTATGCAAATTTTATCCCGACGTGTTAATTAAAAACCCATTTCCAGAGATTTTTTGTTCACCTCAATCCTCAAGAAATTCAGGTAATTGGATATTACATTTCTTTAATTGATCATTAATTAGGGTTTTGTTATGCTCTGCAACTTTCAAATTTTAGACTTTCTAATTTAATTCTCTGTAAAGGCTCTGGATGATTCAGTCCTTGATGTTTAATTGAAATACCCATTTTCATAATTAAATAATGTTTCTTTTCCTGTCAATTCAATCAATTTTGAGTTGATGGGTGTCGTGTATTTTGTACTGCTACTATTATTTGATTGATAGTTTTTAGGGTTTTATATTCAAATAACACAGTTTTTGCGTTTAAGTTATAAAATGGATTATGATAGAGATTTTGCGAGTGGAAATGTTGTCCATGTTATTCCTGGAGCTGGACCTGAGAATTGGCTTCCAAATTCATTGGATTCCAGTTCTGTTTGGGCCACTGAAGATGATTATCTAGCTTGGAACAACTCCGATGGCACTACTGACAACACGCCCTCTAATTCCAACTATCAATCCTCCCAAACTCGCTCTGGCAGTGAACCACCAAATAAGAAATCCAAAAACAATTCCCAAGAATTGACTTCCAAGAAATCCATAGGGAAAATGTTCTTCAAGACCAAACTGTGCTGCAAGTTCCGGGCTGGTACTTGCCCTTACATCACAAACTGCAACTTTGCTCACAGCATAGAGGAGCTTCGACGCCCGCCTCCAAACTGGCAGGAAATTATGGCTGTCCACGAGGAAGAGAAAGGGAACACGGTGGAGATAAGAGAGGAATTTCAAATTCCATCTATAGGGGGATTTTCTGGGGAGACACAAAGGTCTTATAAGGGAAGACATTGCAAGAAGTTTTATACAGAAGAGGGATGCCCCTATGGGGATAATTGTACCTTTTTGCATGATGAACAATCTAAGAATAGGGAAAGTGTGGCCATAAGTTTGGGGCCAGGAGGTTATGGAGGTGCTGCAGGAGGTGGTGGTGGTGGTGGTGGTGGTGGTGGTGGTAGTAGTGGTGGTGGCAATGGAGGTGGCAATGGAGGTGGCAATGCTGGGAATGTGAAGCCATCCAATTGGAAAACAAGGATTTGTAACAAGTGGGAACTCACTGGGTATTGCCCATTTGGAAATAAGTGCCATTTTGCCCACGGAGCTGCAGGTATGTCCCATTTTGTACTTTCCATTTTTTGCAGGGGCTAGGAATTGTCTCCTGATACCATTTTCTTTTTATGATTTTTGTACTAAGTGAATTTTTAAAGTTTTGGATTTTATGATGGAGAAAGAGATTTTTATTTGCTTGTGCAGCAGTTCAAGCAAGTGTTCCGATATGACAGAAGAACCTTTTTATTTAAAAATCAATAAATAAATATACAATGAAACCCTTTGTGGCAGGGAAAACAACTTGTCAATGAAAAAATTTTCTGAGAAAAATGATTAGTTTTTATTGTGTGGTTGCAGTAGAAAGGCAATTGAAAATCTTTGTTGCAAGTAAGAGTACAATGTTAATTTCTTTTTTGTTCTAATATGTAAGATTATTAGAGCAGTTGGTGCTATAAGAAGTTTTTATTTTCTATTTATGGTTTAGTGAGAAAATTATAATAAAAAAGTAGAAAACTGCAGTTTTGCATAACTAAATAAAATTTTGAGTGCCTCAAAAACCAGAAAATGAGAATTTCTTTTGGGGAAAGTATTTTTCATAAAACAAACAGAGTCTAAGTAGTAGAGTTTGCTTTTTATGATGAAATCCTGATTATATTTGTGTATAACAATGTTACTCATCATGAATGTAATGTCTTTCTAGATATCACTTAGCTTGAACTTCCCATATAAAGACTTTATTTTGCTTAATTTGGAAAATAGAATAAGAAACGAAAGGAAAGGAAAATGAGGGAAGACAGGAATTATTCTTCGTTTGGGAGTTCAATGGGATTATAAGAAAGGATAATGAGAAATTCCTTATCACACCAAACACCTTCCCTTTAAAATCGAGGGACATATCCTTTGCTTATTATTAAAAATATCATTATAATAGACTATTTTACTCTTAATAACTCGCATCTTTTCCTAATCTTTAAACATCCAACTATAAAATAGCTGTTAATCATTTCATTTCATTTCTTTTCCTATCTCTTTGATTAAAGATAATTATTTCTTTTTTCATTCGAATAAAACTCTCAAATTATGCTTGGCTTTCTTGACTTAAAAAAAGTTCTTCAATTGTGGGGGGCACTTCTACTTCTGAGTAATTTAGCTTGCAATTGGCTAAGTATACGAAGATTAAAACAGAAGTGCCAAAAAACTTGGAGTCTTTTTTGAGTTGTGCTGGGACTTTGATTCAGTGTAATGTTGTAATGAACTATTGAAAGGGGAAGCTTGGATCTTAGGTCCCACAATATATATGAAACATATATGTGGATAATTAACTTTGGTGATTTACGATGCGAAAAAAAGATCCATTTCTGGAAGGGGTCCCACTGATGCAAAACATGATGTCAGGAAAAATCCAATTTAAAACTCTTGTTGAATGTTACCAGGATGCTTTTGAAAGCTTTTGTTTCACTTCTTTAAACTGGTGCTTTAGGGGAAGAAAGGAAGAACACATTTCATTGTAATGCACAAGAATATGGATTATAATCCTTCTTCTAATTTTTTACTACCTGTCATGGAATGAATTTGCATATAGAGGATAACTTTAGATAATGAGTTATTTTATTGAGGCTCTTGTAAGAGAGTACATGAATGTTGAATCAAAATTTTTTTTACAAGGTCAACTCCTTGGTATGGTAACTATGAAAGAGTATTGGCAAGGCTGTGCAACACCAATTATTTCACTGTTATTGCACTTTGTAATTGTGGGATTCACTTGCATAATATTCAGCTAAGCTACTCCCTTGAGTTGAGTGAGTTTAGTTAAAGCCAAGTTACAAGGTTGAAGGGGCATTTTTTCAAGTAGGAGATAGAAAAAAAGATTACTTCTATCATCTCCTTAATCATCTTTTGGGTGTATGGATAGACTGGAATGGTAGAGATTTCATTATAAAATGAGCCTTTTTTTTTAAATCTTTTCTACCCCTAAGAAGTAGAGAAAGATTTGCAAAATATTCGTCATATTTGGTGCAGTCACCAATACTTTCTTTGGATTCTGGACATTGGAGAACTTGTAGATTTTTTTTTAACTCTATGTCTTGTATATTATACCTGCTTTGCTTTCTGAGGCCATTTTTGCACATGTTTGGATGTCCCTTTCACTGTTCAGTTTTATTTTAGTATGATTTTATTTCTGCAGATCTTATATATATTTCTCTGGGTAGCTAAAAGTAACACAAACAGTATTTGTTTGTAGAGATATGTGGACATTTTTTCGCTGCATAGAGTTATTTGTTTCCAGTGGTGCATAACTTTACTGCATCGTTGTGAGATTTATGGGCTATATATATGCACCACTTTGTAGTTCTGCACTGTATATGGACTTTTAGACACCTGTGTTGTTGTGGTCATGAACTTAGGATACAACTGAACATTTGCTGCTCTATTTTGAGCTATCTCGATTAATTTTATGATGGTTGTTTTTGAGCTTATACAGATGAACTTGCCATGTAGCTAAAATGACATGTTCTGTGTGCTCTTCAATTAGTTATGGCTGTGACTCATGCAGTCCATGCATAGGAGCAAGAGTCTGTGTATCTGTATGTTTTTGTGTGTTTTCTACTAAGAAAAATCACCAATAGAAAGGGGAAAATACAAGAACATAGTACTTCCTCTTCATATTATGGTGAGGAGAAAAAGGAAAAGCAACCCAACAAGTTGAAATGTGAGCAAATTGTAGCTATCTTGGCTCCTCAGTTTACTGTAGAATCCCCTGCCCAGGAAGGATATTAAGTGTTCATTACTTGTATCTTGAGGGTTACTTAGGTTTTGGCTCGTGACAAGTTGGATTTTACATTAAATGGGTTGGACTTTTCAGTTTTCAACACAAAAATAACTTAAAATAACTTATTTTGATTGGATTGCCTTTTTTATAATAAGCCCATTATAGTTCTTGTAATTAATCAATGTGAGATCTATTCCCATTTCCAGTTCTATTCTCTTTTATATGGTTTAACACTTTCCGTCAATTGTCAACTTGGTCTAGTTGACACTTGATAAACATATGGTAGCCATTGCCTGAGTCCACGCTCTGATACTATATTACGGTCTTTAGGCTCTAAGAGTTCTGGAAGATAAAGTCTCAAGCCTAATATCGGTAAAGGTATTGGATTCATAATAAGTTGGGTTTTATAGCATGAAACAAAGTAAGTTATTTTAGTTGGGATGCCTATGCCTTTCTTTTTATAGTTGTAATTAATTAATGTGGAATCTATTCTCACATCCATTTTTATTCTCTTTTACATGGTTTAACACCACCCAACTTGGATGTGACAAAATTCCTCGTCCCTGTAGCATTTTGTTTTCTTTTCTTTTTTTCCTATACTCTTTCCACTTATTAAAGAAGTTGAATTTAAAATTATATTCTGAAATATAACTTCCAACTAGGCAATTTCCTTATAGCTCCTTCAGTGTTTCCATGCACTTCCCATGACAAGTTTGAGCGCCCTTTAGATAGGAAGTTATCTGTAGCAACTTATTTTTTCTGTTTCTCATGGGTGGACTTGTGAGTTCAGGTCTGTGAAAGGAATGCCTTTAGATAGAACACAAGCAGAGCACTGCTCCAAGACGAGAATTAGAAGTTTTGGGAGGAAAATAACACATGCAAAGCACTCAATTCAAGACAGACTAGGAGTTTACTGCTCAAGATCCAAATTCTTGTTTCGAATCTGATTTCTGACACTCGTCTTGGGCATCCATCCTTATATACTCATGGTTAAATTTAAAAAATTGTTTGTATGATCATTGGTTAGCTTATATTGTTTAGTATCAAAAGAATCACATGCCTACCTAATCATTCAACCACTATTTGGTGTTTCTTGTGAGGCAAAATTTTGCATGGCTACTGGGGAAGAAGGAGAAAAGAAAATGTTAAATTTTCATGTATCTGATGTGATACTGGAACTGCCTTCCTATTTATCTACTTAAAGAAATAGGAATATGTTGCATTTTAAAGTTGGAATTTTTTTTAAACTTTATTGGCTGCAGAATTGCACCGATATGGTGGAGGCCTTGTGGAGTCAGATGCTAAAGATTCTTCTTCTATCCCTGCAGAGCCAAAGCAGGGAGTAGTTCCTTCAAAAACTCCAGCAGATACAGTGGTTGCGACAGTTACTTCAATTTCTCATTCAGATGTGTATCACCATGGAGTTCCTTTGCAAAGGTCATCCATTTTGATTCAGAGGCCTGGACAAAGGACTCATCAAAAATGGAAAGGACCAGACAAAATCAGTAGGATATATGGTGATTGGATTGATGACATTGAATAGGAAAAGAAATTGGTTTCCTTTGATCAAGGAATCTAATGTTACAGTGGTGGCTTATGCAACATTTATATGGAGATGGAAATAGTGTTCATTTAGGACATAAAGAGATCGCGGAGGTTCAGTTCTTGGGCTGCAGAGCTGGCTTCGAGGTTTAGTAGACATATCGCATGTTGGATCTCAGCCATTCATGAATCTTTTACATGTGTAGTTGTAAACTTATGGTTCTCGTGTGGAAATTTGAAACTTGTATTTCATTTTGTAATCTTGATCTTTGAAATCATAGTCACTGGATGACTCGTTCGAAGGTAAACTCTTTCCTTGTACCACTTAGGTAAATTTACCAATTAAGCATTTAGCTTTCTCTCTCTGCTTTTGTTTTTGTTTTTGTTTTTTTTTTTTTTTTTGTTATTTTCCTCTGCATGTGGCTTCAATTCCCTCTAATTTTTCACAAAGGCTTTGTTTGAATGACAGGTTAGTAATGTATGATATTATATGGTATGGTATAGAATTGGATATAATATTTATCATGTTTGAAAAAATGGTATGATATAGTATGATTGAGTAAAATTTTTTATTTAATTTGATATTGTAATATGTTATAAAGATGAAAAAATATTTATTAATATATATATTTGATATTTTAAAATTTTATTTTGAATATTTTTGAAAGAAAAAAAATTATAGAACTACAGAAAAATATTAAATTATTGTTTTGAAAATTAATAGTTATTAAATAATAAGATTACTAGAATAAATTATATTATAGAAGATAAAAATTAAAATAAATAAAAATTAAATCATATTATATCGTATAAAGATTGTTGTCAGCTAAAAAGAACTCGGTCGTCGTTGCATGTTCACTTTTGTTTTTTGCGCTTTTGTAATATTTTCTTTGTATTTTTTATTCTCTAATTGGATTTGTTAATTTTCATGAAAGTAGTGATTTTTCAATTTTAGAATTATTGTAATTTCTATATAGGATAGATTTCAAAAAATATTAATAAAAATAATGAATCAGTTATTTATAGTTCGAATTTGTTTGAAGACAGAAGTCAAATTATGTTATGATATATCGAGTCCAGTTAATTGCTCTTCCAACATTAAAACAATTTGTTCCCTCTCAAAATATGTATATATATATATATATATATATTTGTCCAGCCCTTGAGTGCAAAGGCAAAAGGGAGCTTGACTGCAAAATCCACTCGTTGAGCAAGGACGAAAGTTGACCTTAGTGATCCAACAGTGCCAAATGTAAGGGTCGTCGCTCAATGGATAAAAATTACTCTAGGGATAACATGTTGATCTTTCTTAAGAGCTCACATCGACGGGAAGGCTTGATATATCGAGGTCAACTCTTCGCCACCTGGGGTTGTAATATGTTTCAAGGGTTGGCTTGTTCACCTATTAAAGCGATATGTGAGCTGGGTTCATAATGAATTTTTAATGTATGTGAATTATTTTTTTTTGTCAAAAGGATCAATATTATTAAAAATAAAATCATGAGGAAATAATACAAGCTGGAAACTAAGTAAAAATAGAATAAAATGGAGGCTTTTGCAAGAATGTGAGATCATTGTTGCTATTTCGACGAACCTATCTTACTTATATTGGGTCTAGTTGCTAAGAGATCTTTGCAATCTTGGATGATAGAACCAAAGGGAGAACTATTAACGAATTTTAGAATATAATACCTACAAGAGGAAAATCTAAAATTGCTCTGGAACTACTAAAGCTTCCGCCACCCTTGGCTCGCAAACCCCAGGTAAATGATTGGAAAAATCTTGTATGAAATCAACTTCATCACTTTGGAAGATGACCCCATAACCATGAGATTGTTGAAACACATCCACTCATTCTACATATCTTCATGTAAAACAACATCACACGTCTTTTTATCAATATCTAGTCTCTGAAGAGGATCAAACTAATTAACGACACACTACTCCAATAAAAACTAATGCGCTAAAACCTTGATAATCCCTATTGATATGTCTTTATTTTGCCATACTAAAGAATTACGACTGTCAGGCCACAACACAAAATTCCTCCACTCTTTGTTTTGGAAACGCATCTACAACTTGCAAAACAAGATTCTTAAAATCAAAGTTATCTTGATGCACATCCACGCCCCAATCCTCCTAAACATCGTAAACATAGGGACACTTCATAAGAGCATGGACTTATGAACCCTCAATTTTTCACATAGATTAAAGTGCATATGATCACAGTTTCAACAAAATTAGAATTACACAAATCAAAGTCCGAATAGGCCCAAAAGCCCAAAAGAGGTCACCGTGAATCCTCAATTTTGGACATGAGGAAAAACCCTCAAGTTCGCCTCTAAATGAAAGCTCAAGAGATAGCGAATCCAACGTAACTGGAATAGCATGAATCAAAGGTCAAATGGGCCTAAAACAGGAAAAAAAAAGCCGAAATAGCATGCGCACGACCCAAGTTCCTTTGCAATTCGATTTTTCCTTTTTTTTCCCACTATAAATAATGGTCTCATTGTCAAATAAGGAGGCCGAAAAATGATTAATAAATTGCGCTAAGCCTAGAGCTTAGTGGTATATACTTGATAATGCAACATTACTATGACAAATGTATATGAACATGCATAAAGTTTTAATGTTACATACATTCTCATCTTTATTATATAAATAAACATAAACAATCATCATGTGTTGGGCCCAATAATTTTATACAATAACCTAGCTCCAGAACCATTGCTTTGGCCTATCTCATCAATAATGACACCTCTATGTCTTGCTAGTGGACATAAGTACATCTGTAATACCCAGTATCTCATCCACAATGTATTCATCAATATGACACCTTTGTGTCTCACTAGTGGATGCAAATGTATCTATGATATCCAGTGTCTCATCCATAGTGTAATCATCAAAATGACACCTCATGTGTCTCACTCAGAGGTGTGGTAACATCTCTGTGACACCTAGTGTCTCACCCCATCACGTATGGCATGCCAATAACCAAATGCAATCTTCTGGCAACTAGATAAAGTATAAGACAACAAACAACATTCCACACTATGCATATATGAGTTGTTCATCGTGTAACTCATCAATTCATCAACAATTATCATAATCAACATATTTTATTGTAATTCTCCACTTTATAATCACAAATACATTTTTAATACAATATATATAAAGACTTAGCAATGCAAGCCATTTACTACACCCATATAATGTGAAATACAACAATAAACATCAATAGACCAACCCCACAGTCGTGGCATTCAATAGCCATGCCCGTGGGATGTGAAATGAAGTTGTAAATCACCTTTGAGTGCCCCCATGGTCGTGGCATTCAACCCCCATGGCCATGGCATTCATTTTGCTTTTGTTTCCTCACCATTTTCACACGAAACAACTCCACCTCAAAGCCCACGATCGTGGCACTGCATGGCCATGCCCATGGCAACCCAGAATCACTCTTCCACCCTATTTTCATCAACATAACACCCACATACCAACTTAGGATGATACAAACCAAAGACAAGAACATTATCTAAGTATATACTTACCTTTTTAGAGCTCTAATTGAAGGAACAACTTCCTTCCATCACAACTTCACTTCTTTCTACTATCTTCTCTTAGTTTCACCAATTAACTCAATCAATACCTAATCAATTTATAGTTTCAAAAATGGTATTAGCAACTCATATGAAGAACCATAAACCCCTTTTAAGCTCCTTTAAATGAGAATTATCTAACCCCCCTTATAAAACCCAATATTTAATTACTAACTTTAATTATAGCCAATATCATTCCAAATCACTAAAGGTTGAAGAAACTTATTTGTTACTTATATTAAAACCTAAACTTCCTTCATTTCTTATGAAAAACTAACTAAACTCTTGATAATTTAAAGAATTAAAATCACCTCTTTGCTATCCATGGAGGTTGGCCACAAGAAGAGCACAAGGAAGAAGAAGAAATGAAATTTCTTGAAAATGTTTTGCTGTCTCATGTTTTTCCACTAACTATATGTATTATTATTTAATTAAGATTTTATTTAAAATAATATTATTTTATATTTTAACTTTCCTACTTTTGTACTCTTTTACCACTTTACTCTTACCCTCTTTATATATTATTTATATGTTGTATATATCTCTATCACTCCTATCTAAACCATCATCAATCTCTTACTAATTAATGTATAAATAAATTCAATAAAAATCAGGGCATTACAATTATACCTGCGCATGTATATTATAAAATTGTCATTCATGTTTTTACTTACCATTACATGAAATAAAGCTTTTCAACAAAGTTAAGATTTCTTTAAAGAGGAATGTTTCATCACTTAAAATCAACTTGAAAACCTAGCTTGGGATCCATCTTGATTGGTTTTGGACTAGTGCTTTTTGGGTAAAAAATTACAATTTTTATGGAATCAAATAAAAATGAATTCTTCCTTAAATTTTACCAAAACCAAATAATTTAAGATGACGACTCACCAATCAAGCTTTCAAAACAAACCCATCTCCTATTTTCAAAATAAAGGAGAGTAAATCTGTTTCAAAATAAAAAGATCATTTAAACTCGATCTTACCAAAATGAGAGGAGACCGTACGCGGTGGTATAATGTGAGTTCAAACCAAAATGAGCATTTCAACTTCCATCTTAGCGTGCTGGATCGGTGCTTGAGCGAGGCCTCTAGGTTCTCCCTTTCCCCACATCTCAAATAGGCCTCATTCACATCAACATCTCGTGCCCATAATTTTCCATTTGTAGGAAGCACATTCATGATGGCTCTTCATATAAATTCTTTGACTTTCAATGGAATCTGCATACCCCAAAGCTTAGACCAACAGAGGGTAATATTCCTATTCCACCCCAAGTACTAAAGATACATATAGTAACCAGATTTAATAGAGTACATACCTCTGTTATTATGATGCCATATGATGATATCCTTCCTACATCTTAAACTCAGAGGGATGGATAAGATAGCCCGAATATCCCTTACATTAGCCAGATTCAATAATTTCTCAACATCTCATGTCAACCCATCATCCATCATAAGATCCTTCACTTTCATTTCCTCATCAATCATATCAAACCCATTTTCCATATAGAAACTATCATCTATAGTAAGCCATGGATCCTTCTTCACATTGATACCACTTTCATATACCACTCTCCATCTCACTCCAAGTTTTAAACACTCAACTAATTGCAAGATGCTCCTCCAAATATAGCTCGGCTTGGGACCCAAGGAGTGTTAAGAAAATCATTATCTTGGAAATTTTAAAATCCTATATGGAAGTGATTTGGTGTAACACCCCTATACCCCGTATACGCACACTACATACTACTACTTTTATAATATACGTATACCGAATACAGGAGTGTCACGGTTTATATTAGATAACCCAATTTTTCTATTCAGCAATAATATAAGAAAACTTAAAGCACTTCATATTATATTATAAACTATACTAGATAAACATTTATTTATTACGCAGCGGAAAATGTAGTGGTATTTACATATATATATACATCAAAACCAATATTTACAAAACATAAAGTTTATACATGTTTGGCAGTTCATCTCTGATCTTTAAGCCCACAATCAACACTTCACAAGCCTGGACTCAACTCGGTCTAGCTGAACTCTCCGGTTCTACCCTGTCACCTGCGCGATGAACCATAATCGCGCTAAGCCAACGGCTTAGTGGTACAACCAATAATAACTGTAACACCCCTTCCCGGCCTACATGTGTAAGTCGAGTAGAGGCGCCACACTAACCTAATGTTGCTACCAATTTTACTTAGTCAAATTTTAGTTCCGATTTTTACAGAAATTTTGCCAGAGGTTCGCCTAGAAATTGGATCCCAAGTGTCGACAAAACTGGTTTTTTCTGAGTTTTGAAAACATTTTTACACAAACCAATGCGAACACAATTGGTCTCAATACACTCCCAATGAATCCTCCTTATAACCTCAACTACAAACCTGCAAGAAGAATTCACACTTCTAGTACAAAATAAAGTAGAGGTTTATTATTATTACATACTACTAATGTACATCATAACATAGAAATTCTCAATCTTATATATACATATACATGCCACAACTAGCTAACTCATAATGGACACTAAGAGATCTACCTGAGATGCTGTGGGTCTGGTCGTCGCTTCCCAAGAGTTAGCTACTGCTTCGAACCTACGAGTCAAGGAAAACTTAACTCGCTGAGCAATGTCGCTCAGTGGGTACTTTACCGATGAAAATATAAGTAAAACATGAAAGCATTTGAAATAAAAGGAATTAATTGAATAAAAAATCAACCAACATTAAACCAATGGAAATTATTATACATTCAGTGTAAATATGCTTTCAACAAATATAAAAACCATAATTCAAACTCATTTTGCATTACGTAGTTTAGAAAAAACAGGACTTTGGCTCTACTGGTATATAGGGAACCATAGCGATAAGGCAGTGGTCCTCACTACCATTATCATATCACAGGAATGGCCCTCACCATCCTGGTTATAACCAATGGCCCTTACCATTGGCCCCCAATGGCCCTCACCATTGAGTTCAGATCATAACAATTCAATCACAATATCAAGCAGTACTGCATAAGTTAGTATAGTGCACCATACCCTTATCTACCACTCCTAACTACCCAGTAGAGCATAAATGTTAAAATGATTCAATTTAAGTCTCAAACTTCATTTTAGAATGACTCGAGAAATCATTTTAATTCCCGTCGCGCTTTGCCGTTTACGCCGCGCACCACATTCTTTAGTCAAACCATTACCCTTTTTCACATATTTAACATCCACAATAAACATATCAAACGTTTCAAAGCATTTCTTAAAAGGTCACAAATTGACCAAATGAATAGTATCGCGGCGCGTAAAATCGGCAATGCAAAAGGCAAGCGCCAAATGAATAGTAAAATCTGGGTTTTCGTCCAAATTTCAGTCCACTTCAGTCATGCATCTGACCAGGTAAATGATCTTATTTTTGGCTGAAATTTTACAGGAAACTTATTTCATATGTTGACTAATTGCATGTAAAATTTCATTGAAAAATTCCATCGTTTGCTGCCTCAACTGGCTGCCCAAAATTAGGTCCAGAATTGGATCCCAAAGGACACCAATTCGACCCACACTTGCATTTGATGCAAAATTGTTTATTTTTCTGTTTTAACCCCATTTCAAAGCTTCCCTAATAATGTAATAAAGACTTAGACATCTTCCTTTTAAAATAACTTGATTGTTTAAATCAATTTGGACTAAATGGAGTTAATAAACTCTTTTACCAAAATCATTGGAAACATTAGATTTCATTTGAATTTAAACAACCCAATCACCACATGAATTTAAAAATACCACTCAACAATTGAATTCAAACTCAAACAACACATTTATGCATTCATAGCAAAAGTTCCATAGATAAAGTTTTGGTAAGAAAATGAAAGGAAAATTTATTCTTCCAAAAGTAAAGTACCAAACCTTATTCTTTTAATTCCCCTTTGCTTTTCCTCCTTCTCCTTCCTTAATCTTTGTTTTTCCTTCAAGAATTTCAAGAACACAACCTTAACATAAACCTTAGAAATTTAGAACATGCACTACCCTTCCATTTCTTTTCAAACTAAATCCTAATCTAACCTTATTAAACCTTAGAAACCTTGATTCTTCCATTTAATTAATCAATATCATCACTACTTAAATTTTTTTCCAAATCCACCATAAGAACCCTAATTTCTAATCTTCCAATAGATATATAAATACTTAAAATTGATACTAGAATTGAAATCTACATGCTTTAAAACCTTAAAACTCACATTGAACTTGAATCAAACTTGACAAAATTTAGAATTTCTTTGGTGTTCTTCCTATGGAGGCCGACAGTTTGGGAGGGTTTTTGGGAAGGATTTTGTGTTCTTCTTGCTATGATTTATAGTGGAATTGATGTCCACTTTTGGGTTGGATGAATGCCTTAGGGCCATTTGTCCATACTCTTTTTCTTTTCTTCTTTTTATAAATTCTAAATGGCTAATTTTGATTGGCCATCAAAAGATTTTTATATTTTACTTCCCAATTAAGTCCTCCAACTTGTCCCTCTTCCCATTTGATACCCCAAATTGTTCCATGTCACCCATATGGTCCCTACATGGAACCGAGTCCACTTTACGCTCCGAATATTAATCGGTCGTAACTTTTAAACCGTAAAGTTCCACGAGGCAAACCACATATGGTTTTGATCCTCTCAACCTCTACTTTCTATTTTTAAGGTCTATTTTAGGTTTCCAAGTCATTTTAAAAAATTACCAATAAGCCCTCGACTTTTTACAAAATTCCCTTTAAGTCCTTTTCTTTGCTCGGGTTTTGCCCGGGCTCCGTTTCTTCTGACGATCACTTCATATTCAACCCCTCGACATCCTCTACTTACTCGTGCATTTATTTTCTACTTTGGATTCATGTATAAATTTTAATTAAAATGGCCAAAATGCCCCTAGTCTACATGTCTTCGTTTCTCTCTAACGGGGTGTTTTCTAGGAAAACCGTTACACGTCGTTGCGACCCGATTTTTCCATACTCTCCATTTTTGAAATCTGTTATGTGCACTATTAAGAACCTCCAGTACAACTTTTGGAAATTACAGTTACCTCCCCAAAACTTTGCATTTCTGCAATTAAGTCCCTTTGGTCCTGCGATCTTCTCTAGGAACCGCCATCAGAGATGACCTCTCCAGATCCTTTCTCTTGCTGTGCACAAGACTGTTAGACATAAATACAGTGGGCGGATGTGATAGTTCCTCCCTCGTTAATTTAGACTTCGCCCTGAAGCCTATCAGGCGAAAATAAATATGGGTACTGCTTCCTCATAGTTTCTTCGCGTTCCCATGTGGCTTCTTCTACTTTGTGATTCCTCCAAAGCACTTTGATTAATAGAATCTTCTTATTCCGCAACTCTTTGATTTTCCGTGCTAAGATTTCTACCGGCTCTTCCTCGTACGTCAGGTTGGGCTGAATCTCGATGTCTTTAGCTTGTATGACGTCGGTTGGATCTGAACGATACCTCCTTAGCATTGAAACGTGGAAAACATCATGTATTATACTTAATTCTGGTGGTAACGCCAACTGGTAAGCTACCAGACCTACCCGTTTGATGATCTCATATGGTCCGATGAATCTAGGGCTTAGCTTGCCTTTCTGTTTAAATCGTAACACCTTCTTCCAAGGAGAGACTTTGAGGAATACTCTGTCGCGCGACCTCTAACTGTATGTCTTTCCTCTTTAGGTTCGCGTATGATTTTTGCTTGTCCACCGCTACTTTTAATCGGTCTCGAATGACCTCTACCTTTTCCTCAGTTTCCTTAACTATGTCTGGCCCCAACATCTTTTCCTCGCTCAATTCTGTCCAGCAAACTGGAGTTCTGCATTTTTGACCGTACAGTGCTTCGTAAGGAGCCATTTGTATGCTGGATTGATAGCTGTTGTTGTGCGCGAATTCTATTAAGCTCAGGTGTTTGTCCCAGCTGCCTTTAAATTCTAAAACGCACGCCCTCAACATATCTTCCAAAACTTGAATCACTCTTTTCGACTGTTCGTCTGTCTGGGGATGGAATGCTGTACTGTGGTACGTTCGAGTCCCAAGGGCTGTTTGGAACTTCTGCCAAAAATTTGACGTAAAGCATGGATCTCGATCTGATATGATTGAAGTTGGAATTCCGTGGAGACGTACGATCTCTTTGATGTACAAGTCTGCCAACTTGTCTAGCGAGTAATCCACACATACTGGTAAGAAATGAGTGGACTTAGTAAGCTGATCCACGATTACCCAGATTGCGTCATGTTTGTCCCTAGTCATAGGCAATCCTGTGACAAAATCCATAGTAATACGGTCCCATTTCCAGGTTGGAATCGTAATAGGTTGTAGTAGTCCTGAGGGTAGTTGATGTTCTGCTTTCACTTGCTGACAGGTTAGACACTTCGTCACGTGATCCACGATGTCTCTTTTCATTCCTGGCCACCAGTAATACTCCTTCAAGTCCCGGTACATTTTTGTTGCTCCCGGATGCATTGTGTAAGGACTGTTATGAGCTTCTTGCAAAATCCGTTTCTTCAGTTCCTCGGACTTAGGTACCACCATTCTCTTCTTGTAGTATAGGATACCATCTGGACGAATTTGATAATCTCCTGATGAATTCTCCTGCGCCTGTTGACTCCACTTTTTCACTTGTTCATCTTCCTTCTGAGCCTCATGTATTTGTTGATGTAAGGTAGGTCGCACGTGCATTTCTGCAAAGATAGTTCCATCTTTTGTGGGCTCTAATTCTACCCTCATAGCACGTAGCACTTGCATTGACTTCCTACTAAGTGCATCTGCTACGACATTCGCTTTGCTCGGGTGATAATTAATCATATAGTCGTAGTTGGCTAACAATTGCATCCATTTTTGCTGTCGCAGGTTTAAATCTTTCTGCGTGGGCAGGTACTTTAGGCTTTGATGGTCCGTATAAATGTAACACTTTTCCCGTATAAGTAGTGCCTCCACGTCTTGAAAGCCAAAACAATCGCTGCTAGTTATAAGTCATGCGTGGGATAATTCTTTTCGTGTGGCTTGAGCTGTCGAGAGACATACGCAATGACTTTGCCCTCCTGCATCAAAACGCAACCTAACCCGATGTGGGATGCATCGCTATAGATCACAAAATCTTTTCCTGATTCGGGTTGTATAAGAATGGGCGCTTCAGTAAGTTTTTGCTTCAGCCTTTCAAAGCTCCGTTGACAAGCGTCGGTCCACTGGAATTTGGCATTCTTCTGAAGTAGCTTGGTCATAGGTGCGGCGATCATGGAAAACCCTTTGACGAATCTCCGATAATATCCTGCTAACCCCAAGAAACTACGGACTTCCGTTACTGTCTTAGGTGGCTTCCATTCCAATACTGCTTCAATTTTCTTGGGATTGACCCTTATTCCTTCTGCCGATACAATATGTCCCAAGAGGGCTACTTCTTCCAACCAAAATTCACATTTGCTGAATTTTGCTGAATTTAGCGTATAACTGCTTATCTCGCAGGGTTTGCAAAACAATCCTAAGGTGACGATCATGGTCCTCTCGATTCTTTGAATACACCAATATGTCGTCAATGAATACAACCACGAACTGATCCAAATACGGGTGGAAGATTCTATTCATCATATCCATGAATATTGCAGGTGCGTTCGTTAATCCGAAAGGCATAACAATAAATTCATAATGACCATAGCGAGTTCTGAATGCTGTTTTTGGTATGTCTTCGTCTTTGATCCCCAATTGATGATAACTCGATCATAGATCGATTTTTGAAAAGACTCCAGCTCCTTTGAGTTGATCAAACAAATCGTCTATGCGAGGTAGCGGATACTTGTTCTTGATGGTCAGCTTATTGAGTTGACGGTAATCCACACACAACCTTAGTGATCCATCTTTCTTTTTCACAAACAATACTGGCGCTCCCCATGGTGACACGCTTGACCTAATGAACCCCTTGTCTAAAAGTTCCTGTAGCTGTACCTTTAGTTCTTTTAGCTCCGCTGGCGCCATTCGGTAAGGTGCGATGGATATTGGTGCAGCTTCCGAGTACACATCTATGGTGAATTCCACCTCTCGTTTAGGTGGTAATCCGGGTAAATCATCAGGAAATACGTCTGGGAAATCGCAAACAGTAGGTATACCTTGTAGCTTCGGTGCCTCTTCTTTCGCTTCTAACGCGCATAACAGATATGCCTTGTAGCATTTTTGCACTAACCTCTTAGCTGTCATAGTGGAAATGATGTTAGTTAGATAGTCCTTCCTCTTTCCCACTAAGGTCACTTCATCGCCGTCTGACGTATGTAGAGTAACTCTCTTCCGTTTACAGTCAACCAGTGCATCGTGTTTGGCCAACCAATCCATTCCAAGGATAGCGTCAAATTCTTAAAATGGTAGTTCAAATAAGTCTCCCCAAAAGATACGTTCGTGTATCTCCACGGGGCAATCTTTCACTACCTTCCTTGTAATCACCTCACTCCCTAATGGGCTAGTAACTAATATTCCCTCTTCCTCTAGCTCTACCTCTAGGTTTCCAAGTTTTTCATTTTTCGTGCATATATATGAGTGTGAAGAACCCGGATCTATTAAAACGTAAAGCGAAACTCCAAACATAGACAACTGACCTGCAATCACGTCTAACGCTTCTTCGTCTTCTCGCCCCCTCATGGCATACATTCTAGCAGGAGCCCTCGCTTCTGATCAATTCACCGTTTCAGACTGCACACGTGATGGATTTCCACCCCTACCTCTGCCTCGGCCTTGTCCTGCTGCCGCTTGCGATCCCTCAGTCTCCCTAGGTAAATTCTGCTTTCGCTAGGGACACTCTCGCATAAGGTGATCTAGAGATCCACATATGTAACATGCAAATGTCTGACCCCAACATTCTCCCATGTGGCGGCATCCGCATTGATCACATCGTGGATTAGTATTTTCGCCTTCATTACCTCTCGAACCGGTAGAAAAATTACCTTGGGAAGGTGCCTAGGGTCATAGGTCCATTCAATCAAAGCACAATTATCAATTGTCCATTAACATAACCTTTTAAATTAATTTGTTCCTTAAGGTTAGTTAGTCAATTACCAATCCATTAGTTCTCACATTCATGAAATAGCAATAACCAATTCTTTTACATTACCAAATTAATAAAACCCTAGAACTTATATTTCTAATTCATTCATAGGGTGGTCGATTGCATAGTTCTGATATCGGATTTCACCTCTCGGTCTGTCATCCAATATTCAAAGATTAATAGGTAGCTAATCTATCAACCTAGCATTTAATACAATACAATCAACCAACAACAAGGTACATCAATGGAAATATCAAATCAAAGCATTCAATCAAATATACTACAAACCCTAAGCATGGGTTTTTAGCTCAACATCATCAATTTAAAACAACCATTCAACTCAATATAAAATAAATACAAATTGTTCATTGCAATATCAATTCTCTTAATACAACAACAACAATAGAAATGAATTAAAAGAGAGAATAGAAAAACCCCTTGTGAAGATGCCAAGAGTAGGATTGCTAGTCTTCCTCCTAGCTCCACTTTGATATTTGATGAAGAACTCAAGCCCTCTTCAATGGTTGATTCCCCTTTGCAATATGGAATGGAGCTTTCTCAAGTCACCAAACCTTTGGATGGAGCTTTCTCAAGTCACCAACCCTTCAATTGATTGTGCCTTTGGAAGATGGAATGGAGCTTTCTCACATCACCAATCCCTTCAATGAAGCTTCTTCAACCTTCAAGAGCTTGTTTAACCCAATTTATCCCAAAGGATCTCAAAGAACTTGTCAATGGAAGATGGAGAAGGTGGAGAGGATGGAAATGGAGTTGAAGATGAAGGGACAAGGGAGAGTGTCACTCTCTCCCTCTCCCAAACGTGTAGCAGAAATTGGCTCCAAGAAAAACTAAGACCCCCTCCCTTTCCCTCTTCTTCTCAATTTTAATTCATTCAAAATACACACCCATGCCTTCCAACTCACACCATTTCACTTTGTTCCCCACTATTTCTTTGTTTAGTATTTCTTTTGGCAAGCACAAGGCATTATCTCCCACTTTGTCTCCCACTTCGTGCAAAAGAAATCAATTGTTTTAGGTGTGACACGGCCAAGCCAAGAGTAGCTTGGCCGTGTCTCTTGTTCTTTTCTTTCTTTCCATGAGGTGACACGGCCAAGCTAGTGGCCGTGTCCCTCAATTTTCATAGGACACGGCCAAGCTAGCTGGGCGTGTCCTTCACTGCTTGCTTCTTTCTTTTCTTCTTTCCTTTTGGTCTCAAGGGGTGACACGACCAATCTAGTGGCCGTGTCATGTGACACGGCCACTGGCTTGGCCGTGTCACTTGGGTGTGTTCACTTCTGCTTCTTTTCTTTCCTTCTTTGCTTGCTCCACTTGTCTTTGGCATGAAATGGGACATGGCCAAGCTTGCTCTTGGCTTGGCCGTGTCATGTGACACGGCTACAAGCTTGGCCGTGTTACTGAGTGTGTCTCTTCCTGTTTCTTCATTTTTTTTGCTCTTTCTTTGTAGTTTCTTTGTTTTTGCTCCTTGGATGAGACACGGCCAGTGGCTTGGCCGTGTCTCTTGGCTGTGTCAAGCTCTGCCAACTTCATTCTTTAAGGGACACGACCAAGCTAGTTTTGGCTTGGCCATGTCTTGCTTGGTTCATGCTTTTCTTACACTGCTTTGATCTTCCAAGGGTGTTTTTGCACCTAACCTAAAAACAACACTTCAAACACACTTAAAACAAAAATCAATCAAAACATTAACTAAAAACACAAAAAAATCATACTAAAAACAAGTACAAAAATGATCTAAATAATAAGTTCCACCAGGCATCGTAACTCACACACACACAATGCAATCTAAGTGATGTAATGAATAATACCATAATAATAAAGAGTAAAATAATATATAGACAAACAGAATCAACTTCTCTGATCCCCAGTGGAGTTGCCACTGTGATCGAGGATTTTTGCCCTCATCTCCCAGTGGAATGGTTCTGGCGACTATGATACTGTTAGACTCGGAGCCTTAGAGAACACAGGCCTAAATCCTGAGAAATGGAGTCACCATCTGGAAAGAAAAGAAAGGGGTGGATGACTTGTTTCCTAAGGAATCCCCAACCCTACTTGGGTTCGAAAAGTTAGGTACGCACGAAGAAAGTGAGAATGACCTAACACCCCCACAGCGCCCAGTTCATTGAAACTGGCCTCCTTTTCAGGTCTAAATATTATAAAATTCTTAAAATATTATAGTATTATTCATATTACATATAATTTAAAGGAATAAATCATTCATCATAGTATTGAAATAAAATAAACAAAATAGGCACCCATCCAAGGATGGAAACATGCCCTTACAATGTCCATGTCTAAAATATAAGTAAATAAAAATGAGACACCCACCAATTGGTGGAAATGTATCCCTTACATTAATCCCAAAATAAAAATAAGATAAAAGAAACAAATTAAATAACCAAGGCACCCATAAAGTGGAAACATGCCTTTTATATGTCTCTTAAAAATACAACCGACAAATACTTAATAATCATTCATGGTATAATAAGCAATCAAACAAATAACCAACCATTGAACAAATAATTGTAAATTATAGCTAAACTAATGAAATTAAAGTTTAATCATAAAAATTGTAATTTATAAATAGATATTAATATTAACCCATTAATGAAATATGGGACGCGATGACTCGAGTTGAGCCTACGGCGGTCCA
Source organism: Garcia nutans (assembly GCA_947685225.1). Taxonomy (NCBI): domain Eukaryota; kingdom Viridiplantae; phylum Streptophyta; class Magnoliopsida; order Malpighiales; family Euphorbiaceae; genus Garcia; species Garcia nutans. Next base: position 23,111,413 of record CANTUV010000005.1, read on the forward strand.
GCTAGTCGGTTGGCAGGTGGGGCTCAAGGGGGGCAGAGCCCCGAAAGGTAAATGATTTACAAATAAGTTTTATTATGGAATTAAGGTTTTATCTTAAAACTAGGGTCCAAACTTAGAAATTAGGGTTTTAAGGTTTAAATTAGGGTTTTTAGGTTTTGAAAACAAGATTAGGGTTTTAAGGTTTTGAAAATCAAATGTTAGGTGAATTAGGGTTTTAGAAAATCAAATTTACAATCAAGGTTTTATAAATTTATCTCAACATAGGAATAATTAGATACTGTAAGTTTAAAACAAGCTACTGTATTGGAATAATAGTGTGAGCAGGGATTTTCACCCCCACTCCCGGTAGAATGGTTCTTGCGACTTCGATACTGTTTAGGCTCAGGGCCTTAGAGAACATGGGCCTAAGCCCAGAGAAAATGGAATCGCCACCCGAACGGTCCGAAAAAATAGAAAGGGGTGGATGACTCGATTCTTAAGGAATCCCCAACCCCCTAATGGGTTTGGAAAGTTGGGTAAGTGTGGGGAAGGTGAGAAATGGCCCAGCACCCCCACAACGCCCGGTTCATTGGAACCGGCCTCCTTTACTGGTCTTAATGTTATAAAATTCTTAAGTATAACAATATATATCCATACTACATGCAACAAATTAAAATGAAGCATCATTATTTTAAAATCAAAGTAATGTCCAAAAAAAGCAAATAAATGGACACCCATCCGAAGATGGAAACATGTCCTTACATCATTCATGTCTAAACTAAATAGGACACCCATCGAAAGGCAGAAACATGTCCTTTACATTGGTCCAAAATATAAAAAAATTTAAATTACATGAAAATTAATTAATGAGGTACCCACAAAGTGGAAACATACCTCTTACAATTTTAATACCAAAACAAACAAACAATAATCATAATAATAAAGAAAATATCCATCCATGATAAATTAAATAAATCAAGCATTGAAATTAAATAAATAAACCATCAAAACATATAATAAACTACATAATCAAATCTAAAATTAAATAAAGCAATAAATATATAATTTAGGGTTCGCATCTTAAAATAGGATTTTAGAATTTTAATTACTAAATTAGGGCTTTGGAAAAAGAAAAGTTAAATACGCGGACTCATAATACACAAATGAATATTGACTCCTTTGACGAGCCCATACGGCGGTCCCACTAGCTTGTTAGCGGGTGGGGGTCAAGGGGGCAGCGCCCAAAAAATTTTAGAAATCGACTTCTAAGGTTGTAGGTTTTGGTGTTGAAAATTAAGATTTTAGGGTTTAGAATTTAGAAAATAGGGTTTTGAAATTTTGAGTAACTAATATTATTTTTTAAAAGAACAATGCTACTAGACATTTTTAAGATTTAGGGTTTTGGATGTTTTATGAAAATAATGCTACTGTGATTTAAAAAAATAGATTTGGTAACAGATTGTTATTTTGGTTTTTAGGTTTTTGGAATTTAGCTTTTGGAATTTAGGGTTTGGAATTAGGGTTTTAGGGTTTAAGAGAGAAAGATTTATGGGATTAGGGTTTTTTAACTACTACCTTTGAAAAACAATTTTGGACTTGGAGAATAAATTAAGGTTTTGGAAAAATAATTAATAAAATAATATACGGTTCTTGAATTTTTAGTAAATAAAATAGATTCTAACAATTAATTTAAATCCTCAATAGCTATTGTATAGTTTTATATTTTTTTTATGAAACATGCAAGTGGGGTTACAAATACCAACTAATCAATGTGTTAATTAAAGCAAACGATTAAAGTTATTGAAACAAGGATCAATATACTGCATGTTCAAAGATCAAGGTACTGTGTGTTCAAAGATAAAGTTATTGCATGCATGTTTTTATTAATCAAAGAAACAAAGCTACTGTGATCATGAGTAATTTATGATTAAAGATCAAACCTCCATTCGTTGGTTCTTCCAAATTGATTTCTGGATGAACAATATGAAGACAATATGTACTCTGCCTTCTTCTTTGGTTGTCTTGATATTTCTGTTTGTGGTTTCCTTTGTTCTCCAAAAAACTACTGTCGTTCTTCTCTCTTTGTTGCTGTTTCTTCTGCTTTGTGGTTTAATCCTCTATTAATCTTAATTGCCGACCCTTGTTTCTATTAATTCTCCCTTGTTAATGTTCCCCTCCCATTCTGAATTCTGAAATGTTAATATTTATAGCCAAACCTCACTCAGAATCCTTAACCTAATATTAATCAGTCCCTAAAATGAATTCTAGTTGAATTAGGAAACTTATCCAACCTCATGTCAACCTGGTTGCCCTAGGTCGACATGAGTCCAACCTTATGTCGACCTTGGGCTGCCCAAGTCGACATGAGGAATGCTCATGTCGACCTAGCCTGCCAAGGTCGACATGAAGCATGCCCACATCAACCTAACCTACCCAGGTCAACATGAGTCCAACCTCATGTCAATCTGGGCTGCCAGATTGGCATGAGGCATGCTCATGTCTCCCTCGCCGGCCTGACTTGAATTATTCTTGCCCTTTTTTAACTTATGGACCAAAAAGTTTAATTTGGGCCGTGATTTTAGGGTTTTGTAATTGAATTTATTCCTCTTTAATCCGAATCGACTTCTTTAAAAGTTATAAACTAGTTTTAAATATTTTAAAGTCGGATCAAATTTATTTTGGCATCCTTTAATTAGTACCATATCAAATTGGGTCAAAATTAAGGGTCTACAAATAGTTATTTAAACAAGCTACTGTATTGGATGATTTGGATTTAAAGAATGGTAATGATTTAAACTAGCTACTGAATGTTTAAAACAAAATATTGCTTAGTGTTTGTGTGAATGTGCTATTACATGAAATAATATTTATGAAAGTAGGTATTGTAAGTTTAAACAAATTGGATATCAAAAAGCAAACCTTCATTTGTTGGCTCCACTAATTTTAATATGTTGAACCAAACTCTTTGTCTTGCTTACTGCTTGGATCAACTTTGGTTTTGGTTGAGCAAAGCAATATGGAGACGATAGCTTGTTGCATCCTTTGGTTGCTATGTGTTATGAATGAAAATTCTAATTACTTTTTCTCTTCATCTGTCCCCCCTTATTTGTTCCTTTAATCTCTATATTTATAAGCCAGTATTAGGGTTAACTTTTATCATTCATTCTAATCCCATCTAGAAACCTTCTCCTTTTGAAAAACTTAAAGCTAATCTAGATGCCTTAAGCTTGGAAACAAATTAAAGTTCATATTTAAGACCTAAGGTGAATTGGGCCAGCCAATTCGCTGTTGGCCTTTCTCCATGGCGAATTTGCTTGGCCAATTTGTCATGGATACCATGTGGAGAATTGGCTATGCCAATTCATCATGATTTTATGCTTTGGGCTTGAACCGGCTTGGTTTGGGATTTTAAGATTGGGTCAGACCAATTTTGGACTTTTAAAATTGGTCCAGGCTTATTTTAAGCTTTTAAAGCCAGACCAAAGTAGGTTTAAACTTCTTAGGCTTGATCCGACCCTTTTTAATTAGGACCAGACTGACTTAAGGCCAAGATTAAAGGTCTATAGACCACCTCATCTCCATTTAATAAAATCAAATATTGCACACAACTCACTCACAATTTCATCCATTTTACCCACTTCTCATCAAATCCCATTGCAAATAACATAGATTCTAAAAAATCGCACCGAGCCCTATCATATCCTTACTAATGTCTATTTTCAAAGCCATATTACCCCTTCTCCTAGACATTTGTTCCTTCACAGCATGGATTAACTTAAAGGCTACCAATATATTATCTAGGATTAATATGCTAGGCACAAAGGCAAATTGACTATCCAAAATAATTTGGGGCAATACTTTCTTTAATTTCTCAACATCCATCTCAACCCAGATTCAATAATTTCTCAACATCCTATCTTAACCCATCATGCATCATAAGATCCTTCACTTTCATTTGCTCATCAATTGTATTGAACCCATTTTCATTATAGAAACTATCATCTCTAGGAAGCCATGGGTCCTTCTTCACACTGCTACCACTTTCATCTCCCACTCTCCATCTCACTCCAATTTAAACACTCAACTAATTGCAAAATGCTCCTCCAAATATAGCTCGGCTTGGGACCCAAGGAGTGTTAAGAAAATCTATAACATCCCAACGGCCCTAGGCTTATGGCCAGGCCATTTCACCCAGTTCGCTTCAAGGGACTGCTACAGTGCCATTTTCCCTCATGGTTCCACAGCAAGATTTCCCCTCATTTAGTGAAAAAGACTCTCTTAAGGAGGTCTTAGGATCGAAATGAGGGAGGCGACCCTTAATTGGGCCAAATACCTGGGGTGAAAAGACTCGGTCGTAAGCCTCAGGGACAAATCCTACTATGGAACCGTGAGGGGAAATGGCACTGTAGCAGTCCCTTGAAGCGGGCTAGGTGAAATGGCTGGGCCATAAGCTCAGGGCCGTTGGGATGTTACAGTTAAAAAGTCACCCCAGGCGGGTTGATGGAGAGAGAAAATGGGGGATTTGAAAATAGTTTTCAATTGTAATACATGCATTGCATTGGCAGTTTTTGATCTCTGATATAGTAATTTTTATTGTGTTTGCAGATATAGGTAGTTATGGAGTCTCGAAACCATCAATCTGCAGAGGGTAGTGCAGAGATTGTGGCTCCTAATGAGGGTAGAGATGGAGCTAGAGTTGTGTCTGCTAGTAAGGCATCTATTTCTGTGCCTGTGAGACCAGCAGCAGATGAGATTCCGCCTAGATGGGTAAGACATATGGTAGAGTTGTGAGGCAGGTTCCAGTTCAGCAGCTGTCTCCGCCACAGCCGCAACCGCAGTTGCCAGCGAGGAAGCATGATAAGCTAAGAAAGTTTGGAGCTGAGGACTTTATTGGTACTACAAACCCTACTGTAGTAGAGCAGTGGGTAGACATGGTTCAGAGAGTGTTCATTCAGTTACAGGCCACTCCAAAAGAGAAGTTTGATTATGCCATATCTCTTTTGCAGAGGGATGCATATGATTGGTGAAAGATGGTACCACATGCTTTAGTTGAACCACCAGTCCTGAGTTATGATGATTTCCTATGGGAATTTAAGCAGAAATATACTCTGAGGGAGTATAAGGATGCAAAAAAGATAGAGTTCCTGAGTTTGAGACAAGATACCAGGATAGTGACAGAGTACAAGATCGAGTTTATCTGGTTGAGTTATTATGCTGGTGAGATCATTTCTAATGAGATTGACAGGTGCATGAGATTTGAGGAGGGACTGAGACCCTCTATCATGTGTATCATAGTAGGATCTTGGTATCAAGATTTTTCTTAGTTGGTTATAGCTGCCAGGAGTGTAGAGAGAGCACAGAGTCTTACAACAGCTACCAGGGTTGAGGAGACTATAGCTATGAGACCCCAGAGTGAGGTAGGGTCTTCATCAGTGAAGAGAGTATGAGGGGGATAGTTTTAGAGGTTCAATAAGAGCCAAGGGCAATTTGGCAGGTTAGTACAGCAGCAGAGATAGAGATAGAGACAGAGACCTACAGTTTTAGTGGCTAGAGCTCCGACCCCAGTGGCTCAGAGGCCTGCTCCACCTACTTATGTTCATTATGGTAAAGCACACGGAGGTGTTTGCTGGTGGAGAGGTTCCTTGGGAGTGTGTTTTAGATGTGGGTCATCAAACCATTTTATCAGAGATTGTCTAGAGCCACCAGAGGATAGACAGACAGATACTGCAGCTTATTGACCCAGTGTCAGAGGGGGTCATGGTGGCAGAGGTTTTGGTAGAGGTTGTCGATCTGGGACTAGTCAGAGAGGAGGTTCTACAATCGGAGGTAGTAGACTAGAAGAGGTAGGGTCATCACAACAGATTTATGTGATGTAGAGACAGGCGGATGCTTCAACTGTTATTACTAGTACTTTTACTTTATTTGGTACTTCAGTTCTTGTATTGTTAGACCCTGGGTCAACTCATTCTTATATCAGTGCTTCCATCTTACTTGTGAGTGATTTATATTCTTAGTCCTTAGGATTTGATGTTTTGGTCACAAATCCTTTAGGGCATAGTATTATGGAGAGCAGGGTGCACTGAGATAGCCCAATTGTTGTTTAGGATGAGGAATTTCTCGATGATCTGATTGAGATGCCTTTCAGGGATTATGATCTGATTCTAGGCATGGATTGGTTATTTAGGCATGGGGCTATGGTAGATATTCAGAAGAAATGTGTTACTTTGAGAACACGTGATGGTAGGGATGTGATGGTATCTAGTGAGCAGAGGTATCTTTCATCCACATTTGTTTTAGCTGTTTCGGCTAGGAGGATGATTCAAAAGGGATGTGAGGCTTATCTTGCTCATGTTGTAGATACCAGAGTAGTGGGGTCCCAGCTTGACAGTATACCCACAGTTGCCGAGTTTACAAATGTTTTCCCTGATGAGTTGCCAGGGATACCTCCTGAGAGAGAAGTGGAGTTTGGTATTGATTTGATGCTTGGTACCACTCATATCTCTATTACTCCTTATCGGATGGCATATGTTGAGTTGAGAGAGTTGAAGGTGCAGTTGCAGGAGTTGTTGGAAAAAGGGTTTGTCCTCCTTAGTGTGTCCCCATAGGGAGCACCTGCGTTGTTTGTGAAGAAGAATGATGGCACCTTGAGATTGTGTATTGATTATAGGTAGTTGAATAAGGTGACCATCAAGAACAAGTATCCTTTGCCTTGGATAGATGATCGCTTTGATCAGTTGAAGGGAGTAGCAGTATTCTCTAAAATTGATCTGAGATCAGGGTACCATCTGTTGAGAGTCAGAGATGTGGATATACCCAAGATAGCTTTTCGCACGAGGTATGGGCATTATGAGTTTCTGGTGATGCCCTTTGAATTGATGAATGTACCAACAACTTTTATGAATTTGATGAACAGGGTGTTCAGATCATATTTAGATCAGTTTGTGGTGGTCCTCATTAATGACATTTTGGTGTATTCGCATCATGAGGAGGATCATAATAGGCATTTGTGTATTATATTACAGACTCTAAGAGAGAAGTAGTTGTATGCTAAGCTATCTAAGTGTGAGTTCTGGCTCGATCAGGTAGCTTTTCTAGGTCATGTGGTTTCAGCAGAGGGTATTAGAGTTTATCCGAGTAAGGTTGAGGCTATCTTGAATTAGAGTGCACCGAAGACTGTGACAGAGGTTAGAAGTTTTCTGGGTTTGGCAGGCTATTATCATCAGTTTTTGAAAGATTTTTCTATGATAGATACTCCACTCACCAGATTACTTAGGAAAGGAGTTAGATTTGTGTGTACAGATCAGTGTCAGACGAGTTTTGAGCAGCTGAGGGAGATGTTGACTCAGGCTCCTATCCTTACCCTTCCTATGGAAGGTAAACCTTATGTGATTTACAGTGATGCCTCACATAGTGAATTAGGTTGTGTTCTGATGCAGAAGGGTAAAGTCATTGCTTATGCCTCTCGACAGTTGAAGCCACATGAGCTGAATTACTCGACGCATGATTTGGAATTAGCAGCTATAGTTTTTGCCTTGAAAATTTGGCAGCATATTGTATGGGGAAAAGTGTTTCATTTATACATATCACAAGAGTTTGAAATACCTGGGTGTTCAGAGAGAGCTGAATCTTTGACAGAGATGGTGGTTAGAGTTGATTAAAGACTATGATTGTTTGATCGATTATCATCCTGGTACGGCAAATGTTGCTGCTGATGCCTTGAGTTGAAAGTCTTTGGTAGGTATGACTGCTTATTTGCTCTCATTGCTTGTTGAGTTGAGAGTGTTGCATGCTAGATTTGAGTCTTGTGATGATGGTGCTTTGATGGCTCAGTTGCAGTTGAGGCCAATCTTGTTAGATCATATTAGGGAGGCTCAGTTGGCAGATGAGAGAATTCAAAAAATTGTGTTGGTTTGTCAGAAGGGGGAGAGTTGAGACTTTTTTGTGAGGGATGATGGCCGTCTATGGTATAGAGATAGGTTGTGTATTCCTGATGATGCAAAATTGAAAAGGATGATATTAGAGGAAGCATATCAGTCACTTTATGCTATGCACCCTGGGAGTATCAAGATCTATTAAGACTTGAAGCTACATTATTGGTGGTCAGGTATGAAGAGGGACATAGTAGAGTTTGTATCCAGATGTCTCACTTGCCAAAAAGTGAAGGCTGAGAACCAAGTTCCTTCAGGGTTGCTCCAACCTTTATCAGTGCCCGAGTGGAAATGGGAGCGAGTGACAATGGATTTTTGTGACTGGACTGCCTTTGACCTAGAAGAAGAATGATGCAATCTAGGTGATAGTTGATCAGATGATGAAGACAGCTCATTTTCTTCCAGTTCAGATGGATTATTCTCTTGAGAGGTTGGCTGAGCTGTATATCAGTGAGATAGTGAGGTTGTATGGAGTCCAAGTTTCTTTGGTGTCGGATCGAGATCCCCAGTTTACTTTGAGGTTTTGGAAGAGTTTGCATAATGCTTTGGGTTCTCGGTTGTATTTTAGTACTGCTTTCCATCCTCAGACAGATGGGCAGTCAAAGAGAGTTATACAGATTCTAGAGGATATGTTGAGGAGATGTATCATTGATTTTACCGAGAATTAGGAAAGATTTTTTCCACTAATTGAGTTTGCTTATAACAACAGTCATCAGTCTAGTATTGGGATGGCTCCTTATGAGGCCTTGTGTGGAAGGAGATGCAGGACACCTTTGTGTTGGTATGTTACAAAATCATTATCCTATAAATTTTTATTTTGAAAATCCTATATGAAAGAGATTTGGTGTTGCTACTTAACCTCCACCCATGCTTACTCAGTAGAGCCATATTAAATCATGGAGATCTCTAGACCTATACCACCATCTTTTTTTGCTCCTACACATTCTACTCCTCAACACCTAATTCATACCCTACCATTCCCATCTCTCATACCCTACCAAAATGCATTCATAATTCTTTCAAGTTCCTCACACAACAATTTAGGAAGCATATAAACACTCATGTAATAAGTAGGAATCACCTGTGCTATTGATTTCAATAGAAGCTCCTTCCATGGCCTAGATAAAAGTCTATTATCATGAGACGGAATTTTTGCCCCCACTTCCGGTGGAATGGTTCTTGTAACTTTAACACTATTAGGCTCTGGACCTTAGACAACATGGGCTTAAACTCGAAGAATTACTCAATTCCTAAGGAATCTCCAACTCCTACTGGGTTCAAAAAGTCAGGTACATATGGGGAATGTGAGAATGACCTAGCACCCTTATAGCGCCCGATTCATTAGAACCAGCCTTTTTTCAAGGTCTATATATTATTGATTTCTTACATTATTACAATATTGTTCATACTACATGTAATTATGGCAATAAATAATCATCAATATTATAAATCAAACAAAACCAATAAAATGGGCACCCACCTGGAAACATATCCTTTACAACAGTCCCAAAGTCCATAATAAAAATTAAATTACATAAACTTGATAAATAAGGCACCCATGGGGTGGAAACACGCCATTTACATCTTCCTTAAAATTCAAACGGTGATAAATAAACATTATCCAATCGTTCATCATAAACAAATCATATCATCCATCATAAGCAAATAACAATCAATGATTAAAATTAGGGTTCCACCATTAAATAAGGGTTAGATTGTAAAATTAGGGTTTTAGAGTTTCTACTAATCAAATTAGGATTTCCACATTCAAATTAAGATTAAAACACGCAAATTAAGGTTTTAGAAAATAAATTAAGGCCAAAACATGCAAATTAGGATTTTGGAAAATAAACTAAGGCTAAAACATACAAATTAGGGTTTTGGAAAATAAACTAGGGTTTTAGAATTGGATTAGGGTTTTTGATTTAAAATAACTTGGACTAAATCATGTAATTTAAGATTTGAACCAAATTAAGGTTAAGGTCATACTTTACTGGATGGGATCAAGTTCATGATCTTAAGTCACCGTGGCTTTAATGTTATAATAGAATGGAAACGATCAATGGAAATTTAAACAGATTGAGTTAGCAAAATTAAACATGCATCATTGGCTCCACCAAGTCGAATTTGTTGCAGCAAACTTGATTATTTGAGTAGATGGAAAGTTTGGTTCAATTGATTTCTTGGCTAGTTGCTCTCAGTTTCTCTTTCTTTTTTTGGATTTTGGATTGTTGTGTCAATTGTTACTACTTAACTCTTTGCTAATTGCTCTATGTCTCTCCTTCTTATAGTTACCATTTCTGCTCAATTATCGCTCCCCCAATTACTGATTGTTAATTGCTTTTTATAGGCAGCAATTAGGGATCCTCTTTGGCTCATTAATCCCAATGCTTTTGAGTTTAACTTGATTAAGATACTTGATTTTGCATGGAAACTGAATTAAGCCAGAAATATGGACTCATATCGAATTTGGCCTAACCAATTTGATATGAGCTTAGATCATATCAAATTGGCCAAGGCCAATTCGACATGAGCTTGCTCATATTGAATTTGGCCTAGCTAATTCGATATGAGCTTTGCTCATATCGAATTAGGCTAACCGAACCGATTGGTCTGTTTATTAAAAATTGACTCAAATTTAATTTGGACTTAATTTAAGCTTTAAAAACTTGGAATGGATTTAATTCAAACATTAAAAATTAGACTAGATTTAACTTGGACCTTTTTTTGAAACCAAACTCTATCCAACCTTTTAATTAGAACTAAAATTGAACTGGGATAAAATTAAGAGTTTACAATCTTGCCCCCATGCTTGAACGATCTTGAATTTATTTAGAGAGTAAAAATAAATTTATCCTAATAGGTTTCAAGTTGATCTTGGGTATTTCAAGTTTGTTTTAAAAAGCATATCAAAGTTGCTTTGATATATTGGGTTCTGGACCCATGAATTGGTTTGGGTTCTTGACCCGTAAGTTAATTTGGGTTATGGACCCATGAACTGGTTTGGGTTTTGAACCCACGAGTTGGTTTGGGTTATGGACCTATGAATTGGTTTGGGTTATAGACTCGTGGATTGGTTTGGGTTCTGGACCCACGAGATGGTTTGAGTTCTTGACCTGTGAATTGGTTTGGGTTCTAGACCAGCAAGTTATTTTGGGTTCTGGACCCATAGATTAGTTTGGGTTTTGGACCCATGAACTGGTTTGGTTTTAGACCCGTGAACTAGTTTGGGTTTTGAACCCACAATATATGTAAAAAATTAATTTTTAAAAGTCAGCAAAAATTTTAGCTATTTTCTAATTGCCTTTTATATCGGGTATCTTTTTATATACCCTTGCCCCCTGCATGAAAAAATATTTTTACTATGAAAAATATTTTTAGACACATAAATTTAGACCAATAACAAATATCAATTTACTATGTACATGTGACTTGCGTTGTGCATTTCAAATCAATTATTTGTGCATGTGTTGTGTAGTCAATGGAGTAATACCTCTCTCATATCCATTACTTTACTTTGTTCTTTTTTGTTCTTTTCTTCTCTTTCACCTCACTTTTTTTTAATAACTTTTGAAGTGCTTTCTTTTCTTTCAATTCACCTTTGAATTTGGTCTTATCGTTGAGGCCTTCAACATGCCAATTCCCTATATAAACGAACACGATGCCAATTCTCTTAAAAATTTCTTTTGTCTTCATAAACCTTCATTTTCTAAACCTCCCCAATCGTTAACACCTTTCTCGCAAATGGCAAGTAATCAACATTCTTCTATGGCTAGACCCCGTTCAAATACCAAGCTTCTTAAACACATATGGGCTCATAAACATGGAAGAGTTTCTTTATTAGCTGGGTTGCAGTTACACCATAGTTTAGGCAATAAGACTGAGGTAAGCATTATTTTTCTGCAATTTAATTATCTAATAGCATAAAATTTTTAGCGCAACTATATGGACAAATAGGAAAATAATTAGGCATGACAATTAATGGGTCAAAAAACAAATTTACAAATGAACAACCCTAAATAATTTTTTTTATTTTATATTTTTATATATTATTTTTTAGTAGGAAAATATAAAATATTCAAGACAAAATATTGGACTTTATGCTTAAAAATTATTAAAGTGCTAAAATAAAATTTTGTAGCTTTTTACTTACCTCATACTGATTTACCTGTTTTGTGATAGCATGATGATTGTGTCGTTCATTGTGGGGGTTGCGTCTATAGGGTCAGCTAATGGTATAATAAAGCTCGTTCTTGAGTGAAACGAATGACCCAGAATTGTGGCTTTAAAAATTTCATTTTGCAACTCCCGTCGCAAGGCTTCTAGATTGACAGAAGTGTGATCCAGGCGCTTATAGAATGGTAGATGGACACCACCCATTCTTTTCATTTGCTAGTGGAGGAAATGACGATCGGCCCGATTGATTTTTCTACCATAATCGGCGTCCAATGTCACAGGATCTATGAGCGGAGATTTTTGCCCCCACTCCCATTGGAATGGTTCTTGCGACTTCGGCATTGTTTAGGCTTTGGGCTTAGAGAACACAGGCCTAAGCACAGAGAAAATTGAATTACCCACCCGGACGGGCTGAGAAAAAAGAAAGGGGTGGATGAATCGATTCCTATGGAATCCCCAACCCTCTAATGGGTTCAAAAGGTTGGGTATATGTGGGGAAGGTGAGAAATGCCCCAGCACCCCTACAATGCTCGGTTCATTGGAACCGGCCTCCTTTGCAGGTCATAATATTATAAAATTCTTAAATATAATGATATTATCCATACTACATGCAACAATTAAAAAAAAGCATTACTATATTAAAATCAAAGCAATGTCCAAACAAAGCAAATAAATGGACACCCATCCGAGGATGAAAACATGTCCTTACATCGTCCATATCTAAACTAAATAGAACACCCACTGATAGGTGGAAACATGTCCTATACATTGGTCCAAAAAGAAATTTACATTACATAAAATTTAACTAATGAGGTACCCACAAAGTGGAAACATACCTCTTACAATTTTAATACCAAAACAAACAAGTAATAATCATAATAATAAAGAGAATATCCATCCATGATAAATTAAATAAATCAAGCATTGAAATTAAATAAATCAAAACATATAATAAACTACGTAATCAAATCTAAAATTAAATAAAGCAAATAAAGATACAAATTTAGCTTTATATCACAATTTAGGACTCTTTAATTAACATTTAGGGTTTTATAAATTTAAGAAAGTAGTAAGATTTTTGGTTAGTCAAATTAGGGTTTAGGGCTATCATCATGAAATTAGGGTTTTGGATCCTTAAGATATTAGGGTTTAGGATTTAAGGTTTGAGGAAATAAGGTTTTAGGGTTTTTTTTTTGAAAAATAAAGCACTTTAGGGTTTGTTTGAAGAATAATTTATGATTCTGGAAGAAGAACTTAAGAATTTGGGATCTAAGGTTTGAAAGTTAATTTTTAGGGTTACTGGATATTTGAAAAACAAATTAGGATTCAATAAAGCAACTTTGAATTTTAGAATTTAAGAAAATAATTTAGGGTTTTGATAATTGAGAAGCTATTTTGGGGTTTTAGGAAATATAAGGCAAAATAGGGTTTGTTCTTAGAGTTTACTAGAGTTAGAGTTTAGAAATTCGGCTTATTGGGTCAATTTTAATAATTAAACTATTTGCAAACTCAGGTTTATAATTTCTGGAATTGAGGTTTGGAAATTAGGGTTTTAGGAAGCTAGGGTTTTGCAATTAGGGTTTTGGTGGCTTTAGGTAGAATAGTTTGGGGAAAGGGTTACGAGGTGATAATCTTTAAAATAAATTAAGGTTTTGATTTATCTTTTTAGAAGAAACATTGATTCTGGAGATAAATTGAGATTTTGGAAAACAATTAGGTTTGTGAGACTTTAACGGAATAATTTAGGGTTTAAAAGTTTTGGAAATAAAATAACAGTTTAGGGTTTTGATAATTTAATCAACGATTTAGGCTACTGGATGAATGGAAAAATTTAATCTATAAAACATAGTATTAAGTTTAATAATTTAGGTTACTGACTCAATATCAAAACAAATGATAGAAACATTAAAAAGAAAATATGGCAATAACATCGTATGCTTAAACAATTCATGAATAAAAACATAAAAATGTTGTAAATATAATCAAATAAAAGATTTATAATCAAACCTCCATTCGTTGGTTCCTCCACAATTATCTCTAGTTGAATAAGAACAAAGGCAGTGTCACTGCCTTTGATGGATTGGTGGTTGATGAATGCTTATTTGCTGTTAATTTTTTTTTCGTCAGCTCCTTATGTCCCTTTTTTCTTCTCTAGGGTTTTTCTTTTTCCTCCTCTCCCCTTTGTCTCTGTTTAATGCTAGTATTTATAGAAAAATAAAGATTCCTAATCCTATTTTAATAAGGAAATACCAATTGTTTAGGAAAAATTAGAAAACCAGGTAAAACAAGGTTTGGTTAAAAAATCGGTAGTGCGCGCGGGCTGCTGGGCCTGCGGGCTGCGCTGGTAAAAATTGCTGCGAGGATCGGGTGGGCATACTGGGGCTGCTTGCTGGTGTAACACCCCCATATCCAATGCACACACACTACAACCACAACAATGTAGCATAAGTGCACCAAACATAGGGATGCTACGGTTTCCTTAACATTCAAAACATTTTAAACAAAACCATAACCTTTCAATTATATACATTATAGAAAAATAGGTCATTTACTTATAAAACAAAACATATTAGATATACATATACATTTAAATATTACACAGCGGAAGTTATAAAATATTTACAAATTTACATTATAAACATTACTTTACAAAATATAAAAGAAATATACATGATTGGCAAGTCAGCTCTGATCTTTAAGCTCCCAAAATCAACTCTTCAATGTCTACTCTCACTCGGTCTCGAAGAGCTCTCGGGTTCGATTCTATCAGTTCTATCACCTGCGCGATTAAACACTATCGCGCTAAGCCAAGGGCTTAGTAAGATAAAACATGCAATAGACATGCTTAAATGTTATACAATGCCAATTTTAATTTATATCATACATGTAACAACATAGATGCAAAGCTAACAACATACATTTACATTTCATAACCTAGCGTACATATATGTATATCACATTTCAACATTCTTGCATATACTTTATTAGTTAATCATTTAATCATCCATGAACAACACTAAGCAAAGACAAGCATGGGCCCAAGACATACTAATATGTCATTCAATTTTCAGAGTTAATGCTTTGGTTTTGTTATCACATTTATCAATATCAATATCATATACCCAACTAGGCTTCAAGGATTAAGTTCAACCAAGCTTCAAGGGGAGCAAAGCATGCTAAGCATCAACCCAACTTGGCTTCAAGAACTAACCCAACCTAGCTTCAAGGGTTGTAACATCTCAATTAGGCTTCAAGGATTCAATCCAACCTAACTTCAAGAGATTGTTACACTCATTAGGCATGCCACCAACAACAAACTCTGAAAATGGAATAACACATTAGCCACACAATTCATTTAGATTTCATTCTAAATTCTCATTATCATTTAGGCAAACATGCCTCATTTATCTCCATTAAATCACCTTAGCCAATAACAATGGCTCCACATTTCATTTCACAATATAACACTTTATTATTCAAGTGTATATTTATCTCACATAACATCATTCATAAATATTAACATTTCATTCCACATTACTCATAAAACACATTACCATTCAAAGTGCATAACATAACATTGTTAATTCTCAACAATGCAATTAGGGCAAAACACAATTGACATGATTCATAGCTTTAGGACCATCCACATTCATTTGATTAGATCATTCTTGTGTTTGAAACATGTTTATAATGTTCATGTTTAAGTTTAGGAACAATGGAACTTTTGAAGAATTTAAACCATACAAAGAGAACCAAGAAATCAAACAATGTTCAAATCATTTGAAGGGCACGCCCAACTCACTTGATTGACACGCCCAACCAGCTTGAGTGACACGCCCGTGTCCTTAAAAAGAAAAGAGGCAGTAGCTTCCTCAAATAAATGACACGCCCAACCAACTTGAGTGACACGCCCGTGTCCTTAAAAAGAAAAGAGGCAGTAGCTAATTCAAACAATTGACACGCCCACTCCCCTAAGGGACACGCCCACTCCCCTAAATTGCTTTTGGCCGTGTCACCAAATCACAAAACCTTAACTAAAACCAACCCTTTCTCAATTGCACTCAAACACAATATTAACTCAAAACCCTAAAATCAACATCCTTCTTCATCCATCCAAATCAACAACCATCATTTCCAACAACAACCTTCAATTAAACTCATAACTTAAAATCAATTTAACACTTGAAAACACAACCAAACACATCTCAAATCCACCAAATCACAAAATCATCAAACTCTACTTTACTTCCAACACAACTTCCAAATAAGTAAAGAAAACAAGAAAATACTTACTTGAAAAGAAGAAATTCCACAAATCCTTTGTCAAAACCTTGGATTGCTTCATCAACTTGCTTCTTGCCTCAAGAACACTTTTTTTCCCTTTTGCTAATGGAGAGCCGGCCACTTCATGAAGAAAGAAGACAATGATCAAGATACAAAGTCAAATTTTGCTTTTAATCTCCACCAAGTGTTCTTATCCAAGCAATTACTAAAACACCCTCAATCATATAACTAACCTTTGTCTCATATAAGTCCTTATATGTAATTTCATTAACAACCAAAAATATCTTCTTCCACTTAACCATCACCTTGACTCTTCATTTGACCACTTTATATGTTATATATATCATCATATACACAACATATACATTTGTCTCTAAACCCTATTTCTTTCTCCAAAACACATATGCACAAGCATTCTCATCCCAATTTCCTTTCTTATCCCATCATATACATTCAATTCAATTTAACAATAACAACAACAACAACAACAACAATATAATCAAAACTTCTAAGCCACATATGAGGATATTACAATTCTCCCCCTCTAAAAAGAAAATTTCGTCCTCGAAATTACCTGAAATTAACTCTGAAACAACTGAGGATATTGCTCTCGCATCGTTTGCTCATTTTCCCAAGTTGCTTCTTCTTTCCCATGGTTCTTCCAAAGAATCTTCACCAGTGGCACTCTCTTGTTTCTCAAATCTTTCACATCACGTGTCAAGATAGCAACTGGTTCCTCTTCAAAAGTCAAGTCTTGGCTCACTTCAATTGATTCGAATGGCAACACATGAGATGGATCTGACCTGTACCTCCTCAACATGGAAACATGGAATACATTATGAATACGATCCAACTCAGGTGGTAAAGCAAGTCGATAAGCAACTGGCCCAACTCTTTCTAACACTTCATACGGCCCAATGAAACGAGGACTCAATTTTCCTTTCCGACCGAACCTCAAAATCTTTTTCCAAGGAGACACTTTCAAAAATACCTTATCTCCAACATCAAACTGAATGTCTCTCCTTTTTAGATCTGCATAAGACTTCTGTCGGTCTGAAGCTGCTTTTAACCTGCCTCGAATCAATTTTACTTTCTCTTCAGTTTCTTGAATCAAATCAGGACCAACCAACTTATTATCTCCAAGCTCATTCCAACAAAGAGGTGTCCTACACCGTCTGCCATACAATGCTTCGAATGGTGCCATACCAATGCTGGATTGGTGACTGTTGTTGTAAGCAAATTCCACAAGAGGTAAAAATCTATCCCAACTTCCAGAGAAATCGATGACACAGCTTCTCAACATATCTTCAAGAATCTGTATCACCCTCTCTGACTGTCCATCCGTCTGTGGATGAAAAGCAGTACTGAAGTGCAGTCGAGAACCCATAGCATAATGCAAACTCTTCCAAAATCTTGAAGTAAACCTGGGATCTCGATCAGACACTAAAGAAGTTGGAACACCATGCAGTTTCACAATCTCCTGGATATACAGCTCAGCCAATCTCTCCAAAGAGTAATCCATCCGCACCGGAAGGAAATGCGTTGTCTTAGTCAATCTATCCACAATCACCCAAATGGCATCATGTCTTCTTTGTGTCAATGGCAAACCAGACACAAAGTCCATTGTCACTCTTTCCCACTTCCATTCAGGCACTGACAACGGCTGAAGCAACCCGGTTGGAACTTGATGCTCTGCTTTAAATTTCTGACAAGTGAGACATTTCGATACAAACTCAGCAATGTCTCTCTTCAACCCCATCCACCAATAATGTTGTCTCAAATCATTATACATCTTCGTACTACCCGGATGCATAGCAAACACTGACTGATGAGCTTCTTCTAAAATGACTCTTTTCAAATCAGCATCATCGGGCACACACAATCGGTTCTTAAACCAGAGACTCCCATCATCTCTCACAACAAAATCTCTAGTCTTCCCAATCTTGCAATCTGAAATAATCTTCTGAATCTTCATATCAACCAACTGAGCCTCTTTGATCTGATCTAACAAAACTGGCTTCAATTGCAACTGTGCCAACAATGCACCATCATCACAAGGTACAAAACTGGCATGCAATGCTCTCAACTCAACAAGCAACGAGAGCGAGTAAACTGTTAAACCAGCTAAAGACTTCCGACTCAAAGCATCAGCAACAACATTTGCTTTACCTGGATGATAGTCAATTAAGCAGTCGTAGTCTTTAATCAATTCTAACCATCTCCTCTGACGAAGATTGAGTTCTTTCTGGACACCCAAATACTTCAAACTCTTGTGATCAGTGTAGATGAAACATTTTTCCCCAAATAAATAATGGCGCCAAATCTTTAATGCAAACACAATGGCAGCCAATTCCAAATCATGGGTCGGATAGTTAAGCTCATGCGATTTCAACTGTCGAGATGCATAAGCTATAACTTTCCCTTCCTGCATCAATACACATCCCAAACCTCTATGTGAAGCATCATTGTAGATCACATATGGTTTGCCTTCAACAGGTAAAGTTAAAACAGGCGCTTGGGTTAACATTTCTCTCAACTGCTCAAAGCTAGCTTGACACTGATCCGTCCACACAAATCTCACTCCCTTTCGAAGTAATCTGGTGAGTGGAGTAGCTATTAAAGAAAACCCTTTTACAAACCGCCGGTAATAGCCTGCCAAACCCAGAAAACTTCTAATCTCTGTCACAGACTTGGGTGGACTCCAATTCAGAATAGCTTCAACTTTACTTGGATCAACTCTAATGCCTTCTACTGAAACAATATGTCCGAGAAAAGCTACTTGATCCAACCAGAACTCACATTTCGACAATTTGGCAAACAACTGCTTCTCTCTCAAAATCTGCAACACAATCCGCAGATGCATATCATGTTCCTCTTCATTCCGTGAATACACCAGAATATCATCGATGAAGACCACAACAAACTGATCCAGATAGGGCCTAAACACCCTATTCATCAAATCCATAAAAGCTGCAGGTGCATTCGTCAGACCAAAAGGCATAACTAAAAATTCATAGTGCCCATACCTGGTCCTGAAAGCTGTCTTCGGAACATCTTCAGCTCTGACTCTCAGCTGATGGTACCCAGATCTCAGATCAATTTTAGAAAATATAGCTGCACCCTTCAACTGATCAAAGAGATCATCGATTCTAGGCAAAGGATATTTATTTTTAATAGTCACTTTATTCAATTGCCTATAATCGATACATAACCTCATAGTACCATCCTTCTTCTTCACAAATAACACAGGAGCTCCCCAAGGAGAAACACTGGGGCGAATAAATCCTTTGTCCAACAACTCCTGTAATTGCACTTTTAACTCCCTCAATTCTGCTGGTGCCATTCTGTAAGGAGTAATAGAGATAGGAGTGGTACCAGGTAACAATTCAATACCAAACTCCACCTCTCTCTCTGGAGGCAATCCAGGCAACTCCTCTGGAAACACATCAGGGAACTCAGCAACTGTGGCAATGCTATCAATGGGAGAACCCTTCACTCTAGTATCTATCACATGAGCGAGATAGGCTTCACACCCCTTTCTAATCAACCTCCTTGCTGCAACAGCTAAAACAAATAAGGAGGCTAGCTGTTCCTGCTCATTAGATACTATCACTTCTCTACCATCAACGGTTCTCAAAGAAACAATTTTCTTTTTACAATCCACCACAGCTCCATGTCGAGATAGCCAATCCATACCTAAGATCACATCATATTCCTTAAATGGCATCTCAATCAAATCTCCAAAGAACTCCTCACCCTGCACCCTTACTACACTATCCCGGTGCACCTTACTCACAACCACACTATGCCCTAACGGATTTGTCACCAACACATCAAATCCTAGGGACTCAGCATGCACATCAGATACAGGCAAAACATATACACTAACATAAGAATGCGTGGAACCCGGATCAATCAAAGCAAGTACTGGAGTATTAAATAAAGAAAAAGTACCAGCTATGACTGCCAATGCATCTGGCTGCCTCTGCATAACATACATCCTCTGGGAAGAACCAACCTCCTCTAGTCTACCCTCTCTGGATGCAGCACCTCCTCTAGAACTGAACCCTGGCCTACCTCCTCGGCTGACACCTCTTCCTCCTCTACCTCCTCTCACACTAGCTCGAGAAGCAGCAGAATCAACTGGCATCTGCTCCTACCTCTCTGGGCAATCTCTCACAAAGTGGTCTGGTGATCCACATCTGAAGCATACCCCTCCAACACCAGCCTTCCAACAAGGACCACCATGTGGCCTCCCACAATGGATGCAGATGGGAAGAGTGGATCTCCGAATCATCGGGGTCGGAGCACTTGCCACTGAAGCTGCAGGTCTAAATCTCTGCCTCTGGAACTGCACTGACCTACCTGCTGGTCTCTGGCTCCTACTACTCCGAGGAACAAAACTTCCTCTACCCCTCTTCGCAGAAGAAGACCCTGCCTCGAACTGGGGCCTTCTCACTCTAACCTCCTCTTCAGAAGCAGCTGTAACTATGGCCTGAGCTCTCTCTACACTCCTAGCTGCTGCAACTAGCTGGGAGAAATCCTGATACCTGGAGCCAGCCACATGACAAATAATTGAGGGCTTCAATCCCTCCTCAAATCGCCGACATCGATCAATCTCATCAGCAATGATACCCCCAGCATACTGACTCAGTCGAATAAACTCAACTTCATACTCAGTAACAGTCTTGCTGTCTTGCTTCAAGCTTAAGAACTCCATCTTCTTCATATCCTTATACTCCCTAGGAGTATACTTCAACTCAAATTCCCTCAGAAAATCAGTGTAAGATAGTGTTGGAGGATCATCCATAGAGTGTGGCACTGTCTTCCACCAGTCATATGCGTCCTTCTGCAGTAATGACCTGGCATAATCAAACTTTTCCTCAGGGGTGGCTTGTAACTGAATAAAGATTCTCTGCACTTTGCCTAACCATTGCTCAGCCACTGCTGGATAAGTGGTTCCCATAAAATCTTCCGCCCCAAACTTCCTCAATTTATCATACTGTCTCATCTGAACCTGAGGCTGGGGTGGTGGTGGAGGTGGCTGTACTGGTGCTTGTCTCATTACTTCCATCATATGTCTAAACCAAGCTGGCGGAACCTCCTCTCCAGCTGGTCTACCCGACACCGAAGCAGGTGCCTCCTCAACACTATCAACCCTAGCTCCCTCGGCAGGAGCAATGCTCTCGGCACTACCCTCAACTGACTGTCTTGAGTGAGGATCCATCAACACCTAATACTGCAAACACAGCAGATTACATCTTATTAAAGATCAGGGACTGCCAATCTCAAATGTATATGTTATTCAAAACCACTTTTTAAGTAAAAATATTCTTTTTCTTACAATTTTACCTAGGTTGAGAATCTCAAACCTAGGCTCTGATACCAAAACAATTGTAACACCCCCATATCCAATGCACACACACTACAACCACAACAATGTAGCATAAGTGCACCAAACATAGGGATGCTACGGTTTCCTTAACATTCAAAACATTTTAAACAAAACCATAACCTTTCAATTATATACATTATAGAAAAATAGGTCATTTACTTATAAAACAAAACATATTAGATATACATATACATTTAAATATTACACAGCGGAAGTTATAAAATATTTACAAATTTACATTATAAACATTACTTTACAAAATATAAAAGAAATATACATGATTGGCAAGTCAGCTCTGATCTTTAAGCTCCCAAAATCAACTCTTCAATGTCTACTCTCACTCGGTCTCGAAGAGCTCTCGGGTTCGATTCTATCAGTTCTATCACCTGCGCGATTAAACACTATCGCGCTAAGCCAAGGGCTTAGTAAGATAAAACATGCAATAGACATGCTTAAATGTTATACAATGCCAATTTTAATTTATATCATACATGTAACAACATAGATGCAAAGCTAACAACATACATTTACATTTCATAACCTAGCGTACATATATGTATATCACATTTCAACATTCTTGCATATACTTTATTAGTTAATCATTTAATCATCCATGAACAACACTAAGCAAAGACAAGCATGGGCCCAAGACATACTAATATGTCATTCAATTTTCAGAGTTAATGCTTTGGTTTTGTTATCACATTTATCAATATCAATATCATATACCCAACTAGGCTTCAAGGATTAAGTTCAACCAAGCTTCAAGGGGAGCAAAGCATGCTAAGCATCAACCCAACTTGGCTTCAAGAACTAACCCAACCTAGCTTCAAGGGTTGTAACATCTCAATTAGGCTTCAAGGATTCAATCCAACCTAACTTCAAGAGATTGTTACACTCATTAGGCATGCCACCAACAACAAACTCTGAAAATGGAATAACACATTAGCCACACAATTCATTTAGATTTCATTCTAAATTCTCATTATCATTTAGGCAAACATGCCTCATTTATCTCCATTAAATCACCTTAGCCAATAACAATGGCTCCACATTTCATTTCACAATATAACACTTTATTATTCAAGTGTATATTTATCTCACATAACATCATTCATAAATATTAACATTTCATTCCACATTACTCATAAAACACATTACCATTCAAAGTGCATAACATAACATTGTTAATTCTCAACAATGCAATTAGGGCAAAACACAATTGACATGATTCATAGCTTTAGGACCATCCACATTCATTTGATTAGATCATTCTTGTGTTTGAAACATGTTTATAATGTTCATGTTTAAGTTTAGGAACAATGGAACTTTTGAAGAATTTAAACCATACAAAGAGAACCAAGAAATCAAACAATGTTCAAATCATTTGAAGGGCACGCCCAACTCACTTGATTGACACGCCCAACCAGCTTGAGTGACATGCCCGTGTCCTTAAAAAGAAAAGAGGCAGTAGCTTCCTCAAATAAATGACACGCCCAACCAACTTGAGTGACACGCCCGTGTCCTTAAAAAGAAAAGAGGCAGTAGCTAATTCAAACAATTGACACGCCCACTCCCCTAAGGGACACGCCCACTCCCCTAAATTGCTTTTGGCCGTGTCACCAAATCACAAAACCTTAACTAAAACCAACCCTTTCTCAATTGCACTCAAACACAATATTAACTCAAAACCCTAAAATCAACATCCTTCTTCATCCATCCAAATCAACAACCATCATTTCCAACAACAACCTTCAATTAAACTCATAACTTAAAATCAATTTAACACTTGAAAACACAACCAAACACATCTCAAATCCACCAAATCACAAAATCATCAAACTCTACTTTACTTCCAACACAACTTCCAAATAAGTAAAGAAAACAAGAAAATACTTACTTGAAAAGAAGAAATTCCACAAATCCTTTGTCAAAACCTTGGATTGCTTCATCAACTTGCTTCTTGCCTCAAGAACACTTTTTTTTCCCTTTTGCTAATGGAGAGCCGGCCACTTCATGAAGAAAGAAGACAATGATCAAGATACAAAGTCAAATTTTGCTTTTAATCTCCACCAAGTGTTCTTATCCAAGCAATTACTAAAACACCCTCAATCATATAACTAACCTTTGTCTCATATAAGTCCTTATATGTAATTTCATTAACAACCAAAAATATCTTCTTCCACTTAACCATCACCTTGACTCTTCATTTGACCACTTTATATGTTATATATATCATCATATACACAACATATACATTTGTCTCTAAACCCTATTTCTTTCTCCAAAACACATATGCACAAGCATTCTCATCCCAATTTCCTTTCTTATCCCATCATATACATTCAATTCAATTTAACAATAACAACAACAACAACAACAACAATATAATCAAAACTTCTAAGCCACATATGAGGATATTACAATTCTCCCCCTCTAAAAAGAAAATTTCGTCCTCGAAATTACCTGAAATTAACTCTGAAACAACTGAGGATATTGCTCTCGCATCGTTTGCTCATTTTCCCAAGTTGCTTCTTCTTTCCCATGGTTCTTCCAAAGAATCTTCACCAGTGGCACTCTCTTGTTTCTCAAATCTTTCACATCACGTGTCAAGATAGCAACTGGTTCCTCTTCAAAAGTCAAGTCTTGGCTCACTTCAATTGATTCGAATGGCAACACATGAGATGGATCTGACCTGTACCTCCTCAACATGGAAACATGGAATACATTATGAATACGATCCAACTCAGGTGGTAAAGCAAGTCGATAAGCAACTGGCCCAACTCTTTCTAACACTTCATACGGCCCAATGAAACGAGGACTCAATTTTCCTTTCCGACCGAACCTCAAAATCTTTTTCCAAGGAGACACTTTCAAAAATACCTTATCTCCAACATCAAACTGAATGTCTCTCCTTTTTAGATCTGCATAAGACTTCTGTCGGTCTGAAGCTGCTTTTAACCTGCCTCGAATCAATTTTACTTTCTCTTCAGTTTCTTGAATCAAATCAGGACCAACCAACTTATTATCTCCAAGCTCATTCCAACAAAGAGGTGTCCTACACCGTCTGCCATACAATGCTTCGAATGGTGCCATACCAATGCTGGATTGGTGACTGTTGTTGTAAGCAAATTCCACAAGAGGTAAAAATCTATCCCAACTTCCAGAGAAATCGATGACACAGCTTCTCAACATATCTTCAAGAATCTGTATCACCCTCTCTGACTGTCCATCCGTCTGTGGATGAAAAGCAGTACTGAAGTGCAGTCGAGAACCCATAGCATAATGCAAACTCTTCCAAAATCTTGAAGTAAACCTGGGATCTCGATCAGACACTAAAGAAGTTGGAACACCATGCAGTTTCACAATCTCCTGGATATACAGCTCAGCCAATCTCTCCAAAGAGTAATCCATCCGCACCGGAAGGAAATGCGTTGTCTTAGTCAATCTATCCACAATCACCCAAATGGCATCATGTCTTCTTTGTGTCAATGGCAAACCAGACACAAAGTCCATTGTCACTCTTTCCCACTTCCATTCAGGCACTGACAACGGCTGAAGCAACCCGGTTGGAACTTGATGCTCTGCTTTAAATTTCTGACAAGTGAGACATTTCGATACAAACTCAGCAATGTCTCTCTTCAACCCCATCCACCAATAATGTTGTCTCAAATCATTATACATCTTCGTACTACCCGGATGCATAGCAAACACTGACTGATGAGCTTCTTCTAAAATGACTCTTTTCAAATCAGCATCATCGGGCACACACAATCGGTTCTTAAACCAGAGACTCCCATCATCTCTCACAACAAAATCTCTAGTCTTCCCAATCTTGCAATCTGAAATAATCTTCTGAATCTTCATATCAACCAACTGAGCCTCTTTGATCTGATCTAACAAAACTGGCTTCAATTGCAACTGTGCCAACAATGCACCATCATCACAAGGTACAAAACTGGCATGCAATGCTCTCAACTCAACAAGCAACGAGAGCGAGTAAACTGTTAAACCAGCTAAAGACTTCCGACTCAAAGCATCAGCAACAACATTTGCTTTACCTGGATGATAGTCAATTAAGCAGTCGTAGTCTTTAATCAATTCTAACCATCTCCTCTGACGAAGATTGAGTTCTTTCTGGACACCCAAATACTTCAAACTCTTGTGATCAGTGTAGATGAAACATTTTTCCCCAAATAAATAATGGCGCCAAATCTTTAATGCAAACACAATGGCAGCCAATTCCAAATCATGGGTCGGATAGTTAAGCTCATGCGATTTCAACTGTCGAGATGCATAAGCTATAACTTTCCCTTCCTGCATCAATACACATCCCAAACCTCTATGTGAAGCATCATTGTAGATCACATATGGTTTGCCTTCAACAGGTAAAGTTAAAACAGGCGCTTGGGTTAACATTTCTCTCAACTGCTCAAAGCTAGCTTGACACTGATCCGTCCACACAAATCTCACTCCCTTTCGAAGTAATCTGGTGAGTGGAGTAGCTATTAAAGAAAACCCTTTTACAAACCGCCGGTAATAGCCTGCCAAACCCAGAAAACTTCTAATCTCTGTCACAGACTTGGGTGGACTCCAATTCAGAATAGCTTCAACTTTACTTGGATCAACTCTAATGCCTTCTACTGAAACAATATGTCCGAGAAAAGCTACTTGATCCAACCAGAACTCACATTTCGACAATTTGGCAAACAACTGCTTCTCTCTCAAAATCTGCAACACAATCCGCAGATGCATATCATGTTCCTCTTCATTCCGTGAATACACCAGAATATCATCGATGAAGACCACAACAAACTGATCCAGATAGGGCCTAAACACCCTATTCATCAAATCCATAAAAGCTGCAGGTGCATTCGTCAGACCAAAAGGCATAACTAAAAATTCATAGTGCCCATACCTGGTCCTGAAAGCTGTCTTCGGAACATCTTCAGCTCTGACTCTCAGCTGATGGTACCCAGATCTCAGATCAATTTTAGAAAATATAGCTGCACCCTTCAACTGATCAAAGAGATCATCGATTCTAGGCAAAGGATATTTATTTTTAATAGTCACTTTATTCAATTGCCTATAATCGATACATAACCTCATAGTACCATCCTTCTTCTTCACAAATAACACAGGAGCTCCCCAAGGAGAAACACTGGGGCGAATAAATCCTTTGTCCAACAACTCCTGTAATTGCACTTTTAACTCCCTCAATTCTGCTGGTGCCATTCTGTAAGGAGTAATAGAGATAGGAGTGGTACCAGGTAACAATTCAATACCAAACTCCACCTCTCTCTCTGGAGGCAATCCAGGCAACTCCTCTGGAAACACATCAGGGAACTCAGCAACTGTGGCAATGCTATCAATGGGAGAACCCTTCACTCTAGTATCTATCACATGAGCGAGATAGGCTTCACACCCCTTTCTAATCAACCTCCTTGCTGCAACAGCTAAAACAAATAAGGAGGCTAGCTGTTCCTGCTCATTAGATACTATCACTTCTCTACCATCAACGGTTCTCAAAGAAACAATTTTCTTTTTACAATCCACCACAGCTCCATGTCGAGATAGCCAATCCATACCTAAGATCACATCATATTCCTTAAATGGCATCTCAATCAAATCTCCAAAGAACTCCTCACCCTGCACCCTTACTACACTATCCCGGTGCACCTTACTCACAACCACACTATGCCCTAACGGATTTGTCACCAACACATCAAATCCTAGGGACTCAGCATGCACATCAGATACAGGCAAAACAGATACACTAACATAAGAATGCGTGGAACTCGGATCAATCAAAGCAAGTACTGGAGTATTAAATAAAGAAAAAGTACCAGCTATGACTGCCAATGCATCTGGCTGCCTCTGCATAACATACATCCTCTGGGAAGAACCAACCTCCTCTGGTCTACCCTCTCTGGATGCAGCACCTCCTCTAGAACTGAACCCTGGCCTACCTCCTCGGCTGACACCTCTTCCTCCTCTACCTCCTCTCACACTAGCTCGAGAAGCAGCAGAATCAACTGGCATCTGCTCCTACCTCTCTGGGCAATCTCTCACAAAGTGGTCTGGTGATCCACATCTGAAGCATACCCCTCCAACACCAGCCTTCCAACAAGGACCACCATGTGGCCTCCCACAATGGATGCAGATGGGAAGAGTGGATCTCCGAATCATCGGGGTCGGAGCACTTGCCACTGAAGCTGCAGGTCTAAATCTCTGCCTCTGGAACTGCACTGACCTACCTGCTGGTCTCTGGCTCCTACTACTCCGAGGAACAAAACTTCCTCTACCCCTCTTCGCAGAAGAAGACCCTGCCTCGAACTGGGGCCTTCTCACTCTAACCTCCTCTTCAGAAGCAGCTGTAACTATGGCCTGAGCTCTCTCTACACTCCTAGCTGCTGCAACTAGCTGGGAGAAATCCTGATACCTGGAGCCAGCCACATGACAAATAATTGAGGGCTTCAATCCCTCCTCAAATCGCCGACATCGATCAATCTCATCAGCAATGATACCCCCAGCATACTGACTCAGTCGAATAAACTCAACTTCATACTCAGTAACAGTCTTGCTGTCTTGCTTCAAGCTTAAGAACTCCATCTTCTTCATATCCTTATACTCCCTAGGAGTATACTTCAACTCAAATTCCCTCAGAAAATCAGTGTAAGATAGTGTTGGAGGATCATCCATAGAGTGTGGCACTGTCTTCCACCAGTCATATGCGTCCTTCTGCAGTAATGACCTGGCATAATCAAACTTTTCCTCAGGGGTGGCTTGTAACTGAATAAAGATTCTCTGCACTTTGCCTAACCATTGCTCAGCCACTGCTGGATAAGTGGTTCCCATAAAATCTTCCGCCCCAAACTTCCTCAATTTATCATACTGTCTCATCTGAACCTGAGGCTGGGGTGGTGGTGGAGGTGGCTGTACTGGTGCTTGTCTCATTACTTCCATCATATGTCTAAACCAAGCTGGCGGAACCTCCTCTCCAGCTGGTCTACCCGACACCGAAGCAGGTGCCTCCTCAACACTATCAACCCTAGCTCCCTCGGCAGGAGCAATGCTCTCGGCACTACCCTCAACTGACTGTCTTGAGTGAGGATCCATCAACACCTAATACTGCAAACACAGCAGATTACATCTTATTAAAGATCAGGGACTGCCAATCTCAAATGTATATGTTATTCAAAACCACTTTTTAAGTAAAAATATTCTTTTTCTTACAATTTTACCTAGGTTGAGAATCTCAAACCTAGGCTCTGATACCAAAACAATTGTAACACCCCCATATCCAATGCACACACACTACAACCACAACAATGTAGCATAAGTGCACCAAACATAGGGATGCTACGGTTTCCTTAACATTCAAAACATTTTAAACAAAACCATAACCTTTCAATTATATACATTATAGAAAAATAGGTCATTTACTTATAAAACAAAACATATTAGATATACATATACATTTAAATATTACACAGCGGAAGTTATAAAATATTTACAAATTTACATTATAAACATTACTTTACAAAATATAAAAGAAATATACATGATTGGCAAGTCAGCTCTGATCTTTAAGCTCCCAAAATCAACTCTTCAATGTCTACTCTCACTCGGTCTCGAAGAGCTCTCGGGTTCGATTCTATCAGTTCTATCACCTGCGCGATTAAACACTATCGCGCTAAGCCAAGGGCTTAGTAAGATAAAACATGCAATAGACATGCTTAAATGTTATACAATGCCAATTTTAATTTATATCATACATGTAACAACATAGATGCAAAGCTAACAACATACATTTACATTTCATAACCTAGCGTACATATATGTATATCACATTTCAACATTCTTGCATATACTTTATTAGTTAATCATTTAATCATCCATGAACAACACTAAGCAAAGACAAGCATGGGCCCAAGACATACTAATATGTCATTCAATTTTCAGAGTTAATGCTTTGGTTTTGTTATCACATTTATCAATATCAATATCATATACCCAACTAGGCTTCAAGGATTAAGTTCAACCAAGCTTCAAGGGGAGCAAAGCATGCTAAGCATCAACCCAACTTGGCTTCAAGAACTAACCCAACCTAGCTTCAAGGGTTGTAACATCTCAATTAGGCTTCAAGGATTCAATCCAACCTAACTTCAAGAGATTGTTACACTCATTAGGCATGCCACCAACAACAAACTCTGAAAATGGAATAACACATTAGCCACACAATTCATTTAGATTTCATTCTAAATTCTCATTATCATTTAGGCAAACATGCCTCATTTATCTCCATTAAATCACCTTAGCCAATAACAATGGCTCCACATTTCATTTCACAATATAACACTTTATTATTCAAGTGTATATTTATCTCACATAACATCATTCATAAATATTAACATTTCATTCCACATTACTCATAAAACACATTACCATTCAAAGTGCATAACATAACATTGTTAATTCTCAACAATGCAATTAGGGCAAAACACAATTGACATGATTCATAGCTTTAGGACCATCCACATTCATTTGATTAGATCATTCTTGTGTTTGAAACATGTTTATAATGTTCATGTTTAAGTTTAGGAACAATGGAACTTTTGAAGAATTTAAACCATACAAAGAGAACCAAGAAATCAAACAATGTTCAAATCATTTGAAGGGCACGCCCAACTCACTTGATTGACACGCCCAACCAGCTTGAGTGACACGCCCGTGTCCTTAAAAAGAAAAGAGGCAGTAGCTTCCTCAAATAAATGACACGCCCAACCAACTTGAGTGACACGCCCGTGTCCTTAAAAAGAAAAGAGGCAGTAGCTAATTCAAACAATTGACACGCCCACTCCCCTAAGGGACACGCCCACTCCCCTAAATTGCTTTTGGCCGTGTCACCAAATCACAAAACCTTAACTAAAACCAACCCTTTCTCAATTGCACTCAAACACAATATTAACTCAAAACCCTAAAATCAACATCCTTCTTCATCCATCCAAATCAACAACCATCATTTCCAACAACAACCTTCAATTAAACTCATAACTTAAAATCAATTTAACACTTGAAAACACAACCAAACACATCTCAAATCCACCAAATCACAAAATCATCAAACTCTACTTTACTTCCAACACAACTTCCAAATAAGTAAAGAAAACAAGAAAATACTTACTTGAAAAGAAGAAATTCCACAAATCCTTTGTCAAAACCTTGGATTGCTTCATCAACTTGCTTCTTGCCTCAAGAACACTTTTCTTTCCCTTTTGCTAATGGAGAGCCGGCCACTTCATGAAGAAAGAAGACAATGATCAAGATACAAAGTCAAATTTTGCTTTTAATCTCCACCAAGTGTTCTTATCCAAGCAATTACTAAAACACCCTCAATCATATAACTAACCTTTGTCTCATATAAGTCCTTATATGTAATTTCATTAACAACCAAAAATATCTTCTTCCACTTAACCATCACCTTAACTCTTCATTTGACCACTTTATATGTTATATATATCATCATATACACAACATATACATTTGTCTCTAAACCCTATTTCTTTCTCCAAAACACATATGCACAAGCATTCTCATCCCAATTTCCTTTCTTATCCCATCATATACATTCAATTCAATTTAACAATAACAACAACAACAACAACAACAATATAATCAAAACTTCTAAGCCACATATGAGGATATTACAGCTGGACCTGCGGCGAAATGATTTCTGCACCTGTGTCAAATTGGCTGCTTGCCAACCAATTCGCCGCAGGTCTAGGCCTGCGATGAAATTCCTTGCCGCATCGCTTGCCTATTCATCCGATTTTTGATTTTTTTATATTTTTATTATTAAAAATAACTATTAAATATCATAAATATACCATAAAAATTATTTTGGACTATCGGATTGGACTGAGTTAAAAATTAAGGGTCTATAGGATCCCAGTTCCTTTTACCTATAACATCTTGACATGAGATGAAATTTGTCAACTAATAGGCATGGAACCCTTATTAAAAGAGCCATTCAAGATAAAATACTAAACTTGTAACACCCCTTCCCGACCTACGAATAAGCCGGGGAGGAATGTCACATCGGGATGCAAGCTCTGGTTACAATGTCTTAATTAAGAATTCTTATGAAAAATTTTTCAAAAAATTGGGCGGAGTTTCGCCTAATAAGCGGGGTTCCCAAGTGTTGCCAAAACTGATTTAAAAAAAAAACACTTTTGTTCACAATTGAACTCAAAAACACTCCCAATACTAATCTCCCTTATATCCTCAACTACACCCTGCAAGAAAATTTCACACTTCTATATCGTTTCTCAAGATCACATATCATTTGCTAAGTTTCATTACCATACTATTGTTTATTCTCTTGTTACATACACCATAATACTTAATATGTTTAACAAACCTTTACAATAGATATAACGTACATGCCATACTACTATTTTATGTCAAAAGTTCTACCTTATTGGCCGTCGAGCTGGTGCGGGCCGCTGCAGAAATGCTGATATTTATCCACTACCTGTGAGTTAGACATATAACTCGCTAAGCAACTTATTGCCCAGTGGGTACTTTAACCATTGCCAAATATAAATGGTGCAAGGAAGGTTGTTGAAACACATATAAAAGTAGAATACTGCATAATTAAACTATTTTCATACAATCATCATATTTATATTTTCTAATTAAGTTAAGATTCACATTTTGTATGTAAACAACATGTAATATAAATTCATTATAATTACGAGTTAATCTGCTCCACTAGGTAATTATGAATACACCGATCTCGAAATGAGGCCTCGTATAGAGTTACGCATGGTCTTGACCTCACACAACTAATTGCCATGGTCTTGGTCTCACATGATATGGAATATATAACATAACTGCGTGGTCTTGGTCTCACACGACTAGTTGCCATGATCTTGACCTCACACGATATAACTGCGCACGAGTAAGTAATATCCAGACCTAAGCCGTTAAGACAGTACTGCCAGTAGGATGGCATGCCAAACCCCCATTCCAGACCGGTTTTACCCATTTACCGAGTAGAGCATATATAACATTTCATATATACCCATTCATTCCGTATATATACCACATATTCTCCATGTATATACAATATATACTTACACAAATACCACATATACTCACATATGTATCATATGTATTCACATATATACCATATACATGCATATATATACCATATATACACGTATTCCCCATGTATATACCTTATCTATATATTCACATGATAACGAACATGTATTCCATCACGTGACTTTTATCACGGTTATGAAATTCAGATTGATTTTCTCCTCATTTCCATCTAATTTATTCTTCATATTCATACTTAAACTCAATACCAAAAATAAAATGATAAAACACCCACACCAAGTTTTTGACCAAGTTAATAATGAAAAATTACCATATGAACAATAAACTCTGGTTCTTGACCCAACTTGATCCTTGTTTTAGATAATTTGTATAAAATAATCCACTTGGTTAAAAACTCTAAAATTTTTACAGAATTTAGTTTTGCATCTTAAAATAATTCCTTTAAAATTTTATATCAAAATGGACACAAAATCTTGGTCAACTAGTTCACCCAACCAGACTGCTCCAGTTGCCCTGCATCCTGGCAGCAGTTCTGAATTTTGTGAATTCCGTAAAATAATTCAATCAATGTGGTTCCAAATTATTTTTATAAAATACTAGACTCACTAAAAAACAACATATCCAAAATTCAATTTTAATATTATTTTTCTACATTTTATTAAAAATCCAAAAATATGGCTGTCTCTATCAAGGTACCTGCTGGAGCAGGTCTAATAAAAATAATTTTTCCAAAATCATAGCCATTCCAAATTCAACCAACATATTTTTCAGTCATTCTAGACTCATTGAGATACAACATATCAAAAATTTCAACTCAAGATAATTTTTCTATATTTAATTAAAAATCATACAAGTCACAGCATTTTACTAACTGTAAAACAGAAAAATTTAAAAAGGAGTTCAATGGTTAAAGTACCAAACCTTACTATTTCTTAGTCCTTTATCTATATTACTTCCTTTCCTTCCTTGTATCCTTGATTTCCTATGAAATTTAACATCACATATACAAAGGTAAGAACCCTAGGTATAGACATAGTCTTATCTTATGATTTTTCTAATGGTTGCTAGCTTATTGTCACCATTAAACACCATTATTTCTTTCATCAAATCCTTCAAATAATTATTTCTTGAATTTTCTCCAAATCTAGCTACATGAAACCTAATTTCAATCTCTTAAATTAACCATTAATCCATGAAATTAAAACTAGAGATAGGTTTCTCTTACCTTATAATCTTGTTTGTCACCAAAATCTTCAACCAAAAGCCTTAAACTTTGGAAAAATCACCTCCTTCTTCCTTCTCTTATGGTTTGGACGAGTTTACCATGTAAGAGAGGGCTTTTATTTTCTTTCCTTAGCTTATTTTGATCCAAATGGCAGCCATAAGTGGTGAAAATATGTTGGTATAGATGTTGACTTCCAATTGGTACACCTTATAGCAAAAATGGCCACTTTTAATTGGTCCACTTGCCTTCTTCTTTTATCTATTTATTTGGCAAGCCATTAGGCTTCCTTTTATTCATATTTTGACCCCCTCAACTTTCTTGTGCTGTAATTTTATAGTCTAGGGTGTGAAAATATCAAAATACCCTCCAACGATTAATCGATTGTAACTTTTAAACCGTGCGTTTTCGGAAAAAATTAAAACCCACGGTTATGACCCAATTAATCTCGAGAATATTCTTTCGGGGTCGGATATGGGCACTATTAAGAACTTCTGACACTTAATTTTTAAGTTTACATAGTTGCCCCTAACTTTTGAGAAATTTCCACTTAGGTCCCGTCAGCTCCACTGTGTACACCAATTTCATATTTGACTATCCCGAGCCTTTATTTGACCACTCGTTCATGTCCTCCTTGCCTATTACTCGACTATCTAGCCTTTGGGATATGACAAAACTGATTTGGAAATATTGATGAACTATGCCCAATCGATTCATGGGAAAATGGTCAAACAATATGCTCGAGCGTTCTTGCTATATTTGCTTGGATCAAACATTTTGTGCAACACTGAGTCTGTCATCCACTTGTTAGTATTATGGGGTCTTGCTAATTTGGACCTTATACCAATATATGCCTAAGGAGAGGCTGGCCTTTCTTTCCTGTACCACAGTTTCAACAAGCTTTGCCAGAAGAAGAGATCATTTACCAGCTTCATGGTTGTTACTGAGGTATTAATTCCCACCAATTGTTGATCCAAATAAAGGACTGGCATAAATCAGACCTTCATTATCTTTGTAGGTATGGGCATTTGAGCACAATATTGTGAAGGTACCTACTATTTCTCTATACAAGGTTGGGTATTTGAGGCTAAACTTTTGGTTATCATGTCGTATAGTGGTGCCCGGCTCTCACCATGTGTGTAATACCCCCTACATAGTCTATACACTTAACCACATAGGTGATGCCACTTAAGTACTGATACTTGACTATAAATATAATGTATAATTATAACCAAAATGCTATAATACATTAATGCAATTATTAAACTTTCAAAAGTAATATCGTGATCATGCCTGTATTACATACATATATCTATTTAATTTACAAAGAACTCCTATTATTAACTTACATTGTAAACATCATTATAATTCTCTTACTACCCTCAAACTTATGCAACTGTCAACCAAAATTATAAAATATTGCTATTTCAACCATAAAAAAATACAATATTTATAATATTGCTCCTTGCACCATTGTGATATAGTTGATTTTAACCGTATGTCTCACACCCTACAGTCTCAATTCTTTTGGTTTGATCTTCACGTCTGAAAATAATTCTAACACGTTAAGCAAAGCTTAGTGCTTATGTATTCATAACATGCAAGAAAATTTAAAGGAAAAAGAACTATACATAAAATAATTTAGAAACAATGGAAAGTATCACTTCTAGAAAATTAAATAAAGAAATTAATAAATTCATGGAAACTTAAAAAACTAAACATGATTAAATTCAGAATCAGTTAATTTAACAACAACCATATAACACATTGTTTTTAATATAGATAACTTCATTAAATATGCCTATACACACTAAACTCAGATCATAGGTTTGGATAAAGGGTCACTGTAGGAATTTTAATGCCAAATCTCAAGAATGTATAATGGCAAGTATGCCCACTATCACTGATGACACAATGTGTCCATTAATGGCACTATATGCCCACTATCACTATGGATATCCTCCCTCTAGCTAGCCATTCAATCCCAATCTAGATCTAAAATCAGTATGCTTTGGGCAACTCATTAGTTTTTAATTAACATTGAATTATGTATATCACTTCAATGGAAATATTCTTTGATTGACACTTGGTATTACACATTTATTATATATTCAAAATTTATTACACTACTTATTAGGGTTGATTTCAAAAATCCTTTACACTTTAAGGCTTTATAGTCATTTAGGCTGAAATCACGGATGAAAGACAAGAAAAAGAGTTATTTTGGGAAAATTTTTTCAAGTGACACGCCTAACGACATGGGCGTGTCAATGACCGTGTCATTTACCCATTTTACAGAAACTTTGACATGCCCAACGACATGGGCGTGTCACTGGGTGTGTCATTTATCTTATATTACAGTAACTACGACATGCCTAATGACATGGTAGTGTCATTAACATTGAAAAACAACATCGTTGACATGCCCATGTTGTAACACCCCTATATCTCGTATACGTACAAAGCATGCTTATACGATCGTATTATACGTATACTGAATATAGAAATGACACACATTAAAAATACACAAATCATATTTAAAGTAAAACTACAAATTTAAGAAATACCAAATAAAGAGAAATGAAAATCATAAGACACAATAGATAAAATTGTTTTTTTATTACGCAACGGAAGTTTCATCCAAAACTTACAAGTGTAAATACATTAAACCTCAAAAAAATTACAAGATATGAAATATATGCATGATTGGCAGGTTGACTCTCTGATCTTTAAGCTTTAATCCAACTCTTCACAATCAAAACAACCTCAACTAGGTCTAGAGGAATTCTCCGTCTCAACTCTATCACCTCTATCACCTGCGCGATGAATCATAATCGCGCTGAGCCAACAACTCAGTAGTACAAACCATAATGCTATGATGCTTAATCAATAACAATGATATACAATCAAACAATAAAGATCATACTCAATATACAATATTTTATGAATATTACATTATTTCATCACATTATAACTTCATTCACAACATCAACACGACATAGACACCTATGGGCCCAACAAGTGTTTAATACGATATTCAGAATTCAGAGTTACTGCTTTGGTTCATAATCACAATAATCAAGCCCATAGGCAACATATATATATGTCTCTATCCATGGATAGTGTAACAGACCCGGTCTCTTGGACCATCAACTCAACAAATCGAGGAGATCCTCAACCCGGCAAGACTGTTACCAATCATATATCTCATAATCACAATTCTCATAATGTAACAGATCAGTCTCTTGGACCTCAATTCAACTCAAATTGAAGAGATCCTCAACCCGGCAAGACTGTTACTATTTATAATTTCATAGGCATGCCACCCAAATCCAGAACTCTGAAACTGAATAACATATTAAACATACAATTATATCATTATTCTCTTTCTCAATTTGTATCTCAATATCAAATAGGCAATCATGCCTCAACACTTTCATTTGTATAACCATAGCCACTCACAATGGCTTCTCATCACATTTGAATCATCATGTCTCAATTCACAATATAATACATCATCTTTCACATATTCATAATCAATTACATTGAACTTAATCATATATGCATACATGTCTCAATTATCTCATTTCACATTATACATATAGTACATTTCACAAGATTCACAATGTGCAAAACGTAACATTATTCATATATAACAATAATGTCATATCAAGTGAATGTATGCCACAATGCAAGGTTTGTACTTACCTCAATAACAATTCACACAACTCTAAACACTTTTCTTTTCCAAGATTCTTTTACTTCTTAGATCAATGACAAATCACTTTCTTCAAGACCTAATCCAAAAATAATAACATACACTTGCTTAGGGTACACATGAGATAATCAAATTAAGAGTTAACTAGGGCAAACCCTAAACAGGACACGTTCAACCACAAGGGCGTGTCCCTGACCGTGCCCTAACTCCACCACACAGAGGCTTTTACAAGCTCAGAACCACGGGCGTGTCACTGGGCGTGTAATACATTCTGCCTCTCAGCAAAATACCAACACGTCCAACAATGTGAGCGTGCTCATGGCCGTGTAAACTCTCCAATCTCACAGTAGCTATGACACGCTCAATAACACGGGCGTGTTACTGGTCTTGTCAAACCTACTGCCTCCAACATAATTGACATGCCTAAGACTCTGGACGTGCTCCCGGGCGTGTCAGACCAAAAACTCCGATTCCGGCCAAACAACAAAATACCCAACAAAACACTTCTTTTCACTAACATCCTCTTCAAACAAACTTAACAAAACATACCCAAAAACTATCTTAAACTTACAAAAACACCAAAATAACTCCATATCTATAACAAACACAAATCACAACATCATCTCAAACCCTAAACACAAATACAACACCATCACTTCCAACCAACTCACTCTTTTCTTCAATCCATCCTTAAAATCCATAATCAATTCAGTCAAACACTCTTAAACATATTACAATCAAACAACACACTCTTACATACTCTATCAACTCACAACACAACTCCAAATAAGCAAAGAAATCAAAAGAGGACTTACCAAAGTAATGAAACTTCTTGAATCACCAATTTGATCACTTGATTCTCCTTTGAATTTGATCTAAGAACTCAAAACTCTCCTCTTTCTCTCTTGTCTTTGGGAGGTCCGGCCACCAAGGAAGAAGAAAAGAAAATAAAGAAGCAAAGTCAAATTTGTCATCTCTTTAAACCTCCACCAAGCATTTCTAAAAAGTCAATTACCCAAATACCCTCTTCTCACTTACTTTAGCTCTCCTCACTTACATGCCCTTATTAGTAATTTCACCAATAACCAAATAAATATCTTCATCCCTTGACTCTCCATTTTGACTTAGGTATATGTTATTTATACTTCCATATATACAACATATACACTTTCTTTTAATTTCTTTTCTCTTGCCAATTGACATATACATTCAATCCAATTTAAAACAACAACAATATTCAAAACTTCTAAGGCATACATTGGGATATTACACATGTCATAGGCCATGTCAGGCAAAAATTATGTATTTCACACACTTAACCATTTTAACTCAATATATTAAAGACCTACAACAAAAATGAATCAAATCTAATTTTTTTTTAAATAAAAAGAGTCTACATCTAATACTTTACTCAAACTTCAATTAATCAAACCTTCAATCATTAGTTATGGCTAAAACAACATTAAACTGCCCAATTCTTGTAAAGATTAAATTAAGAATCATACTCACCACATATAAGTTCTTTTAATTCATTTTTCATTCATCAATCCATTTAATCAATACTTTCAAGAAATAATTCATTATAAATGACACAATCAATCAATTCAAACATTAAAACTTATAAAAATTCAAATATTTGCAAATTAAAATACATAAGCACATATCTCTTCAAAATCCTTCTTTTTTCTCTTTAATCACTAGTTGATAATCTCACCTACTCTAGCTAATTCTCTTAAAAATTTGTAATAAAAGATGAATTTTATTTGATTCTTAATTAATTTGATGAAAGGAATAAGAAAGTAGAGAAGATGGTAATGGTGGTGGTAGATGGCGTGGATTATGGAGAAAGAAGAGAAGAAGATTCTACACACACATGACCATATATATATAGTTTAATCAGGTGAGGCAATCTCATTTTAACTACGGTGCACCCTCACTCTTAACATTTGAATCTAATTCGATTTTTAGTCCCATAAAACTGCAAAAATAATTTAAAAAAAATTTAAGATCCACTATTTACATCATTTATCCATGTCGGTTTATCACTATTCACTATCAATTATCAATATTAATTAAAAATTTTACTATTTAAAATTTTAAACTTTACAATTCTCCTTACTAAAGAAATTTCATCCTCGAAATTTACTTGTTATGGACGCTTGAAATAATTGAGGGTATTGTTGTCTCATTGTCCCTTCGCTTTCCCAAGTGGCTTCCTCTATCGAATGATTTTTCCATAACACTTTCACTAAAGGAATGTGCTAATTACACAACTCCTTTACTTCGTGATCTAAGATAGCCATTGGTTCTTCTTTATAATTTAAATCTGGCTGAATTCCAATGGACTCTGCTTGAATCACATGTGAAGGATCTGATCTATATCCCCTAAGCATCGACGCAAGGAATACATTATGAATCTTAGCTAGTTTTGGACTCAAAGCTAGTCGATAAGCTACTGAACCTACACGTTCAAGTATTCCATATGGTCCAATAAACCTAGGACTTAGTTTACCTTTCTTCCCAAAGCGAAGAGCCTTCTTCCATGATGATACTTTCAAGAATACCTTATCCCCCATACTATATTCAATGTCACATCGTTTCAAATCTGCAAATGATTTTTGTCTATCCATTGTAATTTGTAATCGATCCTTTATAAGCTTTACTTTATCTTTAGTTTGCCTCATGAGATCAGGTCCCACAAGTTTGCTCTCATTCAATTGCACCCAACATAGTGGAGTTCTACACTTCCTTCCATAGATTTCTTCATATGGCACCATTCCAATACTCGTTTGATAACTGTTGTTATAGGCAAATTATACTAAAGGCAGATATATATCCCAGCTACCTTCAAAATTGATTACACAACTTCTAAGCATATCTTTAAGTACTTGTATCACCCTTTCCGATTGACCATTAGTCTATGGATGAAATGCAGTTCTAAAATGAAGTTGAGTACCCAATGCTTTCTGAAAACTTTCCCAAAATCTTGAAGTAAAGCAAGGGTCTTTATCTGAAATAATAGACATGGGCACTCTATGAAGCCTGACTATCTCATTAATATATAATTCAGCAAGTCTATCCATTAAATAATCAACTCAAATGGGAAAGAAATGAGTTAATTTGGTCAATCGATCAATAATTACCCAAATTGTATCATGCTTTTTTTGGGTGTTCGGAAGACCAGTCACAAAATTCATGGTGATTCTATCTCATTTCCATTATGGTATTGATATATGTTGCAAAAGACCCGATGGAACTTGATGTTCTACTTTGACTTGTTGACACACTAAATACCGAGTCACATATTCACTAATATCTCTTTTCATACTAGGCCATCAATAATGAGACTTCAAATTCTGGTACATCTTATTGCCTCCGGGATGTACAGTATACATAGTATTATGAGCTTCACTAAATATACACTCCTTTAGTTCCTTCACATCAGGTACACATAATCATCCTCTATAATACAATCCACCATCTTCAAACACAACATAATCTGGGTTTCACCTTCTTACACGTGTTTCAACATTTCTAATAACTTTTGATCTTGTTTTTGACCTCTTATTACTTTTTGCTTTATAGTTGGTTCAACCCTCAATTCTGCTATCATAACATATTATATCATTTTGTTTATTTAATTTATATATACATTTAGAATTATAATATTCTATATACAACATACCTGCTAAAGTCTTTCGACTTAAAGCATCGACTGCCATGTTAGCTTTTCTTGGATGATAGTCGATGATACAATCATAATCTTTAATCAATTCCATCCACCTTCTCTGCCTTAAGTTAAGTTCTTTTTACGTTGGCAAGTATTTCAAACTTTTATGGTCAGTAAAAATATAGCACTTTTCACCATACAAGTAATTTTACCATATCTTAAGAGCAAATACAATAGCAGCCAACTCCAAATCATGTGTAGGGTAATTCAATTCATAGGATTTTAATTGCTTAGAAGCATAAGTAATTACCTTACCCTCTTGCATCAATACATAGCCAGGTCCCTGATGAGAAGCATCATTATAAATCACATAGTCCTTATCTGGAGTCGGTTGTGTCAATATTGGCACTTCAGTCAACATAGCCTTTAATTATTCAAAACTAGCTTGACACTGAGCATTCCACTCAAATTTAGTTTCTTTTCTAAGGAGCTTAGTTAAAGTAAATGCTATCTTCGAAAACCCATGTACAAATCTTCTATAGTAACCAACTAACCAAAGGAAACTATAGACTTCTATTATATTCTTTGGAGGATGCCAATTAAAAATAGTCTCAATTTTACTAGGATCCACATGTATACCATTAGCTGATACTATATGACCTAGAAATGCCACTTCTGTCAACCAAAAATCACATTTCAATATTTTATCATACAATTGATTCTCCCTTAGTGTCTGTAGTACAATTCTCAAATGCTTATCATGCTCCTCTTTATTTTTGAAATAAACCAATATGTCATCAATGAAAACAACTACAAACTGGTCTAAATAGGGTTTGAAGACTTAATTCATCAAGTCCATAAAAGCTGCTGGAGCATTAGTTAAACCAAAAGGCATAAACGAAAATTCATAATGTCTATATCGAGTTCTGAAAGCTGTCTTTAGAATACCTACTTCTTTAACTTTAATATGATAATAGCCTGATTTAAGATCAATCTTAGAGAAAACACCCACTCCCTTTAATTGATCAAACAAGTCATCAATCCTAGGTAATGGATACTTATTCTTAATTGTCACTTTATTCAATTGCCGATAATCTATACACAATCTTAAGATACCATCCTTCTTCTTCACAAATAAAACAAGTGCACCCCAGAGCGATAGCTACACTAGGTCTAATAAAGCCCTAATCAAGTAATTCCTGAAGTTGCACTTTTAACTCTTTTAACTCCAGAGGTGCCATTCTATAAGGTGGAATAGAAATTGGCATTGTATCCGAAACTACATCAATAACAA
Source organism: Garcia nutans (assembly GCA_947685225.1). Classification (NCBI taxonomy): domain Eukaryota; kingdom Viridiplantae; phylum Streptophyta; class Magnoliopsida; order Malpighiales; family Euphorbiaceae; genus Garcia; species Garcia nutans. The sequence goes on from CANTUV010000005.1 coordinate 23,154,209, forward strand.
ATTCTACCTCCTTCTCCGGTGGTACTACAGGTAATTCCCTTGAAAAAACATCCAAAAACTCACTGACTGTAGATATGTCTCCCAAAGCCTTACTTGAATATCATATGTCATTAACACAAGAAAGGTGATGTAATATCCCTAATGACACCCTAAAAGTTTTAGAAGTGTTAATTATTGAAATTGATTAAAGGACCTTAAAGTGTATATTTAATTAAGTGAAAAGATAATTGGAAGATGTGTATATGTTATGTATATGAGGATATATATATATACAATATATACAAAAATGAATGTCTTATTATGGTCTAAAGGTATTTTAATTATATGAGATAGTGGTAGTGGATATTTGGTTTAATTATATTATTATATTATGTTAGTGGAAGACGACATAAGTGGGTTTATTATTATATGAATTAATACTTGGTGGAGACTGATTTGGGGAAAGTGTTTGGTTAAAATAGGTTGATTTTCTTCTTCTTTCATCTTCTTCTTCTTCTTTCTTCTTTGGTCGGCCATCACTACCATCTTCAAGAGGGAGAGATTTTGTTGTTTCCAAACTCAAGAGATTAAAGGACTTCAAGAGATTAAGTTGGAGTTTTAAGGATTTTTCTTCATATTTGGTAAGTTTCCAACTTGTTTCTTTGATTTCTTTTGAGTTTGTGTTGATGGGTTTGTTGAATGGTTGTTGTAGATGTGTTTATGGTTGATTTGGTATGTTTGAGGTTGTTTTGTTTTGTTAACTTTGATTTTTGGGGTTGGATTGAAGAGAAAGGGTCAAGTTTAGTGAAAGAAACAAGAGTTGTGGATTATGTGACTTTGAGTTGTGAAATATGGTTGTGATTGTGTTTTGATGTTTGTAATTGAGTTGTTTTAATGTTTACTCAAGTATTATATCGTATGTTGATGGATTTGGTTGAGTTTGTGTGGTGTTGATAAGGTTATTGAAAGATGATAGTTGGATGTGGCGTTTTGGTGTCGATTTCAAGGTTTTTGGACTGATACACCCAGGAACACGACCATGTCTTTGGGCATATTGTTGGTTCTATTTTCTGGGTTGGTGACACGTCCAGTGACACGCCCATGTCACTAGCGTGTCACAGCTACTGTTTTGTTACAGAATTGACACATCCAGTGACACGCCCATGTCAATGAGCGTGTCATAGCTTCTGTGTTGGAGGAGAATTGACACATGCAGTGACACACCCATGTCACTGAGCATGTCAAAGCTTCTGTGTTGTGGGTTTAGTGCACGGTCAGGGACACGCCCATGTTGTTGAGTGTGTCAAGTGTAGAGTTTTCCCTAGATAGTTCTCTTCCTTAATTTCTTATGTGTATCACTAAGTGAGCATGTATAATCACCTTTGGATTAGGTTTTGAAGAGAATTGAGTTACCTAAGCCAAGGATTGAGGGACATCTTAAAAGAGGAAGTTGATAGAGTGGTGTTGTTATGCTTAGAGGTAAGTACAAACTTTGAATGATTGCATACATTTACATGACGTTGGGACCTAACACATTTGGTTGAGAAATGTGTTAAGTCACTATATATATATATATTGTTGATGAATGAGTTATATGCTATGATATGCATAATGTGAATTATGTTGATGTATCAATGCAATTAAGTAATATGCTGTAAATGATAAGTTATGTGAAATCATAGTGAAACAAATTGATATTGATACAAAAGAGAAGAATGAGAAAGGTGAGAAAATTGATGATATAATAAGGCAATGAGCCTAGTTTGATCATGAGAAATGAAATGAGAAATGAATTATGAAAGTATTTGATGATGAGATAAATGAATTAATTGTGTGCCTAGTATGTTATTCAATTTTCAGAGTTTTGGGTTTGGCGACATGCCTATGAATTGCTGGGTAGGTGAAAAGACCGGGTCGTAAACCAGGCCCAGCTGATAAATATGATATTTTTGGGGTGAAAAGACTGGGTCATAAGCCTCAAAAACTGTAGTTGTCTAGCCTAGTTGAGGACCAAGATACTGGGGCCTAAGGGTCTAGCCGGGTTGAGGTCCAAAAGACTGGGGCTGTTACATTATCCATGGATATTTATATATATTGCCTACGGGGCTAGACACAAGGTGTCATTATGGACCAAAGCAGTAACTCTGAACTTTGAATAGCATATTAGATCCTTTTTAGGCCCATGCTTGTCTTTGCTGAAATGTGAATTATGAATTTAGATGCAAATGATTAATATAATGGAATATAATGTTATGAGATGTGATATATATATATATGTTGTGCATTGATATTTCATTTGGACTATTTTGTATCAAAGTTTGTACCACTAAGCTTTTGGCTTAGCGCGATTGTGGTTCATCGCGCAGGTAACAGGGTAGATCCGGTTGTGTTGGAGAGCTCGTCTAGACTGAGTAGAGTCTAGGCTTGAGATTGTTAGAGCAGAGTTAAGTTTTGGTCATCAAGATCAGGGACGAACTGCCAGCATGTATAAATTTCATATTGTTGTACTAATTGATTTTGATGTAAACATATGTATAATCCACTGCATTTTCTGTTGCTTATTAAACAAATGTTTTGGATAACCTTTTGGGTACTAATGTTATATATATATGTATTTTTAACAAGAAATGTTTTCTCTATTGATTTCTATAATATAAGTTAAATGTTTTTGGTTTATTCAGATTTTAGTAATGATGATTTGATGTTAAAGCTTTAAAGGTTGGTTTGTTTAGAATGGACCGTGACATCCTTGTATTCAATATACGTATATTGCATATGTGAGTGTATGTAGTGTTCGTATATTGGGTGCAGGGGTGTTACAGGTAAGCTTCACACCTCTTCCTAATCAACCTTTTAGCTTTAGCTGCAAAAATCAAACTAGAAGGGTAAAATTGTTTTTCTCCTTGTATCACAATTTCACCATAATCTGAAATCTTCAAAGTCACAACTTTACTACAGTAGTCCATAACTGCTTGATGTTAGGACAACCAATCCATTCCTAAGATTACATCAAAATCATGGAGTGGACGTTCAATCAAATTAGCAGGAAGTTCTACATCATGAACTTTAATTGGTCAATTCTGATATACTTTGTTTACCTTCACACTATGGCCTAAGGGGTTAGTAACTTCTATCTCATAATTAAGTTTATCAACACATATTTTCTTCCCTGAAGCTATAGTTGTACATATATAAGAATGTGTAGAACTAGGATCTAATAATGCTTACACATCAAGACTAAGTAAAGAAAATTTACCAACTACAACATTAGGAGCATCTTGGTCCTCCACTGCTTTCACGGCATAAGCCCTAGCTGGAGCACTGCCTCAAGTCTGTGGTCTATCTACTATTTTAGATCGTCTCTACTAACTAACTCTGGGACTACCACCTCTACCTATCCTACGGCCTGACTGAGACCTCTGCACAGAACTCTATCCTTCAAAAACTTCAAGTTCTTTTATCATTGGACAATCTCTAATTTTATGTTTTGAAGAACCACATTTCAAACAAGCCCCTTTTCAATACCAACAATATTCAATTGTATGACCCTTACCATAATATTGACAAGGTGTAGTAATAGCCCTTGATGATGACCCTGTGGCAACTCGAAACCTACCATCTCTAGATCTCTGAAAACTAGCTCCACTTCCTCTACCAGACCCTGAGTTTGGGCTTGAATATTTCTGTCTTTTTTGGCCACCTTGTTGTTGTTCACTAGAAAATCCCTTCTTTGATTGTTGTCTTCTTCCTTGCTCTTGTTTAATCTCATTTTCTATAGAAACTGCAGCATTAACAAGAGTGGAAAACTCTTTAATCCTCATAGCTACTAAATACACCCGGATTTGACTGCTCAAACCCTGTTCAAACCGCTTACACCTCTGTTCTTGAGATGAAACTAACTTTGGAAAGTATTTGCTAAGGTGAACAAACTACCTCTCATATTCAAACACATATGACTACCTTTGCTTAAGATACAAAATCTCCCGACGCTTCTCCTCTAAATAAATCTCACTAATATATATTTTTTAAAATTCTTCTTAGAAAAATGCCCAAGTGAGTCTACCAGTAGCTATGCCTTTTTGCTTTGTATCCTACTAGGCATAAGCTTGTTCCTGCAATAAGGAAATTGCACTCCAATCTTTCCTCATTAGTACAATGCAGAAAATAAAAAACTCTCACAATCCTCTCCATCCAATATTCTACTATTGAAGACTCATCAGTATCACGAGCTTTAAAAATCTTCTGCTCCCAATTTCCTAATTCTCTCCAATGGAGATCTTTGGGGCACTAGCAGAGGAAGTTGTGTAGGAGGAGCAACTTTTATGATTTGTTTGAGAACTTTCCCCATATTTTTCACAAATTGGGGATCTAAGGGAATTTGTTCCTCAGAGGGTTTTGATGGCTGCTGATTTCCCACATTTGCTTGACTGTGTGAGGATGTAGCTTGTTCCTCCTCACCTTGATGGGATTTGAAGTCCATCTTATACCTTTAAACATTGAAAACCAACTACATCAAACATTTATTCAATTATATAGTTCACATAGTAATGACAGTTGTACTTCTCTTTTCTTTTAACCCACAAACTTAGGACTGCCTAAACCTGCTCTAATGCCACTAAATGTAACACCCCCTACATAGTCTATACACTTAACCACAAAGGTGATGTCACTTAAGTACTCATACTTGACTATAAATATAATATATAATAATAACTAAAATGCTATAATACATTAATGCAATTATTAAACTTTCAAAAGTAATACCATGATCATGCATGTATTACATACATATATCTATTTAATTTACAAAGAACTCCAATTATTAACTTACATTGTAAACATCATTATAATTCTCTTACTACCCTCAAACTTATACAACTATCATACAAAATTATAAAATATTGCTATGTCAACCATACAAAATACTTTATTTATAATATTGCTACTTGAACCTTTGTGATGCAGTTGATTTTAAACGTATGTCTCTCACTCTGCAATCTCAATTCTTTTGGTTTCGTCTATGAGTGGTGCTTATGTATTCAAAGCTTAGTGGTGCTTATGCAATCTCAAAGCTTAGTGGTGCTTATGTATTCACAATATGCAAGAAAATATAAAGGAAAGAGAACTAAACATAAAATAATTTAAAAACAATGGAAAGTATCACTTTTAGAACATTAAATAAAGAAATTAATAAATTCATTGAAACTTAAAATACTAAACATTATTAAATTTAGAATCGGTTAGTTTAATAACAACCATATAACACATTGTTTTCAATATAGAAAACTTCATTAATAATGTCCATACACACTAAACTCAAATCATAGGTTTGGATAATGGGTCACTATAGCAATTTTAATGCTAAATCTCAAGAATGTATAATGGCAAGTATTCCCACTGTCACTGATGACACAATGTGTCTATGAATGACATTATATGCCCACTATTACTATGGATATCCTCCCTGTAGCTATCCATTTAATCTCAATCTAGATCTAAAATCAGCATGCTTTGGGCAATTCATTAGTTTTTAATTAACATTGAATTATGTGTATCACTTCAATGGAACAATTCTTTGATCAACACTTGGTATTACACATATTTATCATATATTCAAAATTTATTACACTACTTGTTAGGGTTGATTTTAAACATCCTTTACACTTTAAGGCCTTATAGTCATTTAGGCTAAAATCACAGATGAAAGACAAGAAAAAGAGATATTTTGGGAAAATTTCTTCAAGTGACATGCCCAACGACATGGGAGTGTCAATGACCATGTCATTTACCCATTTTACAAAAGCTTTGACATGCCCAATGACATGGGCGTGTCACTAGACATGTCATTTATCTTGCATTATAGTATCTATGATATGCCCGGTGACATGGCCATGTCACTGGCCGTGTTATCAACATTGAAAAATAGCACCGTTGACACGCCCAGTGACATGGTCGTGTCACTGGCCGTGTCAGGCAAAAATTATGCATTTCACAAACTTAACCATTTTAACTGAATATATTCAAGACTTATGATAAAAATGAATCAAATCTAATTTTTTTTTTTACATAAAAAGAGTATACATCTAATACTTTACTCAAACTTCAATTAATCAAGCCTTCAATCATCAATTATGGCTAAAACAACATTAAACTACCCAATTCTTATAAAGATTAAATTAAGAATCATACTCACCACATATAAGTTCTTTTAATTCATTTTTCACTCATCAATCCATTTAATCAATACTTTCAAGAAATAATTAATTATAAATGTTGCAATCAATCAATTCAAACATTAAAACTTATAGAAATTCAAATATTTGCAAATTAAAATACATAAGCACATACCTCTTCAAAATCCATCTTTTTTTCTTTTTAATAACTTGTTGATAATCTCACCTACTCTAGCTAATTCTCTTAAAAAATTTATAACAAAAGATGAATTTCCTTTGATTCTTGATTAATTTGATGAAAGGAAGAAGAAAGTAGAGAAAATGGTGATGGTGCTGGTAGATGGCGTGGATGATGGAGAAAGAAGAGAAGAAGATTCTACACTCACACACATGGCCATATATATATAGTTTAATCAGGCGAGGCAATCTCATTTTAACTATGGTGGACCCTCACTCTTAACCTTTGATTTTAATTCGATTTTTAGTCCCATAAAACTGTAAAAAAAATTTCTTCAATAAATTTTTAAGATCTACTATTTACATTATTTATCCATGTCACTTTTATCAATATTCATAATCAATTATTAATATTAATTAAAAAGTTCACTATTTAAAATTTTAAACATTACAATGTGCATTCTCAATGCTATTACTTGAGTCAGTTGACTTGGGATTAGGTAACAAGAACATTAGTATCTATTAAAATCTGTGGAGAAATTAACTTACCTTTCTTTTTAATTTTCCAGGTGGATATTGCTTGGTGGAAGCCTAGCAAGCATGCCAACTGGACTCCATCAATGAATGTTGCACTGCCCTTGCAAACTTCTCATAGAGTCATTGCCGATCCAATTTTCAGTGGCTGGTTTCTTGGTGAAAGGGTGTACAACTGGTTCCTTGGCTTTGAACAATGGAGGGTTGCTAGGGATATTCTGGCATACACATTGGACATCACATCCATGCCGAAGAACTTTTTGGTTCATGCTCAGAATGGATATGGTGTTGAATCTTACCTTCTATCACTCACCGAGTCATATGTCCAATTTATTCATGATTGACTTTTGAATTTTAAAGTTTTTCTTACTAGTGTCTGAGGACATCCTAAAGAAGAAGAAGAAGAAGAAGAAGAAGAAGAAGAAGAAGAAGAAGAAGGGGGAAATGATGATGATGAAGAAGAAGAAGACATGGAGGAGAGAGAAGAAGAAGAAGGGGAAGATGAAGAGGAGAAGGAAGAGGAAGAAGAAGGAGATGAAGAAGAAGGAGAAGAAGAGGATGAGAGGGGAGAGTCCTCCTCCCATTCTTATAGTGATTCTAGAGCCAACACTTTTTAGGTAAATGCAAATATATTATCCATAATTGCTTCCTCTTAATTTGTTCCAACTCTTTATGAACATTATAGGTTGTCGGTTCTTTTAATCATGAGGCTGGACCTTCTTATGCTGCTCCAGTTCAACTGCAAATATGTTGTCCTATTCTTAGGGCTTCTACTTAAATTACCTGGTCTACAATTCTATTTCAAAGTTGATTTAAATTGTTGAATTGATAGTAATAAAGCAAATATGATGGATATATGATGATTTGGTGATTAAATTATTGAGATGAGTATGATTGGTGAAGTTAGGGTTTTAGGGTTGGTTATGTGAAATTAGGGTTTTTGATGAAGGTTCTCTTAATTGTTAAAATAGATTGTTTTGATGTTGTTTTGATTTATAAGTAATGATTTTATGATTGAATAATGAAAATGACTTTGGTTGAGTGGAGTTTGAGAGAGACAGTGAGGAGAAAATTAGGTTTTTATTGGAAATTGGTTAAAATTTTTTTAATTAGTGATTAGTTTGTGTTTAATGAGTATAAATATGGTTCTTATGAAATAATTTGACTTATTATTTGGTTTAGGAGTGTGTAGATCCAATTTATCCAATTTGGTTAGTACATACTTTATTAACATTTTAATTGAATGTACATGTTTGGCATAATTCATTTTGGCATACTTTAAAGGATGTTGATGTTCCTTTAAAGTAACATTATGTATATGTCTGTGTCTAGTTATGATTGTATGTTGATTGAATGTGATAAGATAAATGATTATGTTTTATGCAATGTGATGTGTAAAATGTGAAAATGAATTATAATATGAATGTGAACAAGGGTTATGTGTAATGTGATTGAAAAATGTGAGAAATGGTTATCGAACATGTGGAAAGCATGAAAAAAATAATTGATAAATGAAATGAGAATGTGAAAATGTAATGTGATATTGTGTGTTAGCTCTGCACAATTACTTGTTCCAGAAAGTTAATGTTAGTGATGCATATATTGATATACCTAAGTAGAGCTAGGTCTTATGAATGGCTCTGAAGGTATTCTGATAAACATGAGTAGAGCTAGGTTTTGAGATTGAGATTGAAGGTAGACCAAATCAATTATTCTGGAACTTAGATATTGTGTAGAGACTTATTGGGTCCAATGTGTGTGTTATGAGATGTGATGTATATAAGTGAAGAGTTAGTGGATGAATAATGAATATAATATGGCAATGATATTAAATGTTATCATGTGATAATCAATGTGCAAATGAGTCTTATATTGTGGTGATAGCATGATTTGCCATGTGACATGGAAAATGCACATTGGTGTAGACCCTTAATTTTGGCCCTAAGTTGGTACGGTCTTAATTAAAAAATGCCAAAATAAATTTGATCTAATTTACAATTTCTAATAAGTCGGTATGATTTTAAAAGTCACAAACTCAACAACAAAATCCTAAACCAAGTTTTTTAGACGGTCTGGTAAAAAAAAATTAAAAATATGAAACTAGTTCAAGTTGGGAGGGCCCGGGTGATGTGAGCCTTGGCTCATGTCGACCTGGATGCCCCAGGTCGACATGAGCCAAAGGCCATGTAATATCCCAATGTGTGCCCTAGAAGTTTGGATATAATTGTTGTTTGTTTGAATTATGTGTATATGTTATGTTGATAAGAAAAGAAATTGAAAAGAGAATGTTTAGGTATTGTTTTAAAAGGAAAGTAATGTGTAGAGAGAAAGTGTATATGTTGGGTATATGGTAGTATAAATAACATATATATAAGTCAAAAGGGATGGTCAATGGAAGAGGATATTTATTTGTTGTGTGTGAAATTACCTAAATGGGCAAGTAAGTGAAAAGAGAGTTAAAACAAATGGAAAGGGGTATTTAAGTAATTTCTTGTTTTGGAATACATGGTGGAGATTTAAAGAGAAGTTGACTTTGTTTTCTTCATTTCCTCTTCTTCTCTTTCCCATATGTTGGCCGGCCATTCCAAAGCAAGAGAGCAAAGTGATTTTTGTTTGTTTCAAATTCAAAATTGAAGGAAGAATCAAAAGATTAATTTGGAGATTTGTGAAATTCATCAACTTTGGTAAGTTCCTTTCCTTGATTTTCCTTTGTTCTTTTGAATTTGTGTTTGGGGTTGATGAATTGATATGGATGGTTGATTAGATATGTTTGTGGTATGTTTTTTAAGTGTTGAATTTGATGTTAAGTTGAGAAGTTAATTGTTGTTGATTTTGGAAGTGTTGAAGTTGAGTTTGTTTTAGGGTTTTGAGTTGGTATGTGTTGTTAATGTTAAGTTTTGTTGATTATTTTCATAGATCTTCATGTTGGGTGTGTTTGTTGGAGTTGTAAGCATTAAACATGTGATTTTGGTCGAAGGCAGTAACATTTTGGATGCCACGCCCGTGGCCCTTTGGTGCTATGGCCGTGGAGGTGTTGGATATTTTGGACAGATTTGGTTTCTATCCCACGCCCGTGGGGGTTGGGGTAGCCACGGCCGTGGGCTATAATGTGTGTTGATGGATTGTTAATTATGATCTAAAGGTCTAAAAGGAGATTAACAAGTGCTAAATTGTATTGGAATTGATGTGGTTCATCATTGTTTTGGGTTAGGTTGTGAAGAAGGTGATTTGCCCTAATTTGGAAAGTGAAGAATCTTGGAAAAGGAAAGTGTTTAAAGTTGTGTGAATTGTTATTGAGATAAGTACAAATCTTGCATTATTGCATTGCTAATGCATATGAATAATGTTATGTTGTGTACAATGTGGAACATACATTCATATGATGTTGAGATTGAATATACATTTGATGATATTGATGATGCTTATGACCAATGTACTTTGTTATATTTATGTCAATGATGCCATAAGTATAATGTGAAGGATATGATGTAAATGATTGTGTATTTGAAAGATGAGTTGCTATAATGTTATGTTTTGCATAATGTGAATTGAGATAAGTAAGGCATGTATGCCGATGTGATGATGTTTAATGTATTTGGTTATATATACTTGAATAATGAAATGTGATAATGTACATTGAGACATGATAAGATATGAGGCCATTGTGATTGGCTATGATGATTCAAAAGAGACATGAGGCCATTGTGATTGGCTATGATGATGAGAATTGAGAATGAAATGAATAATGAAATAATAAATGAATTGTGTGGCTAATGTGTTATTCCATTTTCAGAGTTTGTTGTTGGTGGCATGCCTATTATTAGTAACAATCTCTTGAAGTTAGGTTGGACTTGGTCCTTGAAGCCTAATTAAGATGTTACCACCCTTGAAGCTAGGTTGGGTTGGTTCTTGAAGCCAATTTGGGTTGATACTTAGCATGCTTTGTTCCCCTTGAAGCTTGGTTGAACCTAATCCTTGAAGCCTAGTTGGGTTTATGATAATGATAAATGTGATAACAAAACCAAAGCATTAACTCTGAAAATTTAATGGCATATTAGTGTATGTTGGGCCTAATGCTTGTCTTTGTTTAAATGTGATTCATTAATGATAAAATGATTGAATAATGAGATCTATGGAAGGACTTTGCAATGGGATATGTATATATGTGTATGGTTTGTGAACTATGAAGGTGTAATATTAGTTTTCCACTTGTGATGTTATTTTATTGCTAAAATGGGTGACATTGCATTGCATTAAAGCATAATGCTAGCATAATTTGTATTACTAAGCCATTGGCTTAGCGCGATAGTGTTGATCGCGCAGGTGACAGAGTTGAACCCGAGAGTTCCTCGAGACCAAGTGAGAGTAGACATTGAAGAATTTACTTTTGGACTTAAAGATCAGAGAAGAGCTGCCAATCATGTATATATTCTATGTTTTATAAACTTTGGTTTGTAACATATTTGTAATAACTTCCGCTGTGAAATAATAAATATTTTATATATATCTATATATGGTGTCTTTTGAATTTCTTTTAAAATGTTTGAGATTGGTTTCACTTATTTACAAAGATATATGTTGTGTATTTTTAAACTGTGACATTTCCTATATTCAGTATACGTATATTTTGATCGTTTAAGCATGCTTAGTACGTATACGGGGTATAGGAATGTTACAATTGTTTTGGTATCAGAGCCAGGTTTGAGATTCTCAACCTAGGTGAAGTGTAAGAAAAAGAGTATTTTGACTTAAAAAGTTAGTTTTTGAATAACATACATGTTTGGGATTGGCAGTCTCTGATCTTTAATAAGATATATTCTGCTGTATTTGCAGACATAGGTTGTGATGGATTCTCACTTGCGACAGTCAGTAGAGGGTAGTGCGGAGAGCGTAGCTCCTGATGAGGTTAGAGAGGGAGCTAGAATGGATAGTGCTGGAGATGTACCTGCTTCTGTGTCGGGGAGACCAGCTGGTGAGGAGGTTCCACCAGTCTGGCTTAGGCATGTGGTAGAGGCTTTGAGGCCAGTACCAGTGCAACCACCGCCACCACCCCCACAACCTTTGGTATCAGTGAGGCATTATGACAAATTAAGGAAATATGGAGCAGAAGATTTCTTAGGTACTATTGATCTAGCTGTAGCTGAGCAGTGGCTAGATAAAGTACAGAGAATATTTGTTCAGTTGCAAGCCACTCCAGAAGAAAAATTTGATTATGCAAGATCCTTGTTGCAGAAGGATGCATATAACTGGTGGAAGACAGTGCCTCATGCTATGGATGATCCACCTACATTGTCCTATGCTGATTTCTTAAGAGAGTTTGAATTGAAGTATACTCCGAGGGAGTATAAGGATGTGAAGAAAATGGAGTTTCTAAGCTTAAAGCAAGATCACCGGACTGTGATGGAATATGAGTTAGAGTTTATCCGGTTGAGCCAGTATGTTGGGGGTATTATATCTGATGAGATAGATAGATGCAGGAGATTTGAGGAGGGATTAAGGCCCTCTATCTTGTGTCTTGTGGCTGGATCTAGATATCATGATTTTTCCCAGCTTGTGGCAGCAGCTCGGAGTGTGGAAAGAGCTTAGGTTATTGCAGCTGCTTCAGAGGAAGAGATCAGGGTTAGAAGGCCCCAGTTTGAGGCAGGGTCTTCATCTGCGAAAAGAGGTAAAGGAAGTTTTGTTTCTCGGGTTAGTAGGAGTCAGAGGCCAGCTGGTAGGTCAGTACAGTTTCAGAGGCAGAGATCTAGACCTACAGTTTCAGTGGCGAGTGCTCCAACCCCAGTGACTCAGAGATCCACTCTACCCATCTGCATTCATTGTGGTAGGCCACATGGTGGTACTTGTTGGAGGACTGGTGTGACAGGGGTATGTTTCAGATGTGGGTCGCCTGATCACTTTTTTAGAGATTGTCCTGAGAGGCAGGAGCAGATGTCAGTAGATTCTGCAGCTTCTCGATCTATTGTGAGGGGAGGTCGAGGAGGCAGAGGTTTCAGCAGAGGAGGCAGATCTGGGTTCAGTTCTAGAGGAGGTTCTACATCCAGGGAGAGTAGACCAGAGGAGGCTGGATCTTCTCAGAGGATTTATGTGATGCAGAGGCAACCAGATGCTTCGGTAGTCATAGCTAGTACTTTCTCTTTATTTGGTATTTCAGTACTTGCTTTGATTGATCCCGGATCTACACATTCATATATTAGTGCATCTGTTTTGCCTGTGTTTGATTTGCATGCTGAATCCCTAGGATTTGATGTATTGGTGACAAATCCTTTAGGGCATAGTGTGATTGTTAGTAAGGTGCACCGAGATAGTGCAGTAGTGGTGCAAGGTGAGGAGTTCCTTGGAGATTTAATTGAAATGCCTTTTAAGGAATATGATGTGATCCTAGGCATGGACTGGTTATCTAGACATGGAGCTGTGGTAGATTGTAAAAAGAAAATTGTTACTTTGAGAACTGGTGAGGGAAGAGAGATAATAGTATCTAATGAGCAGGGACAGCTAGCATCCTTGTTTATTTCAGCTGTTGCAGCTAGGAGATTGATTAGAAAAGGATGTGACGCTTATCTTGCTTATGTGGTGGATACTAGAGTTAAGGGTTCTCAAATTGGTAATATACCTACACTTGCAGAATTTCCAGATGTGTTTCCAGAAGAGTTGCCAGGGTTGCCTCCTGAGAGAGAGGTGGAGTTTGGTATTGAATTATTACCTGGTACCACTCCTATCTCTATTACTCCTTATAGAATGGCACCTGCTGAACTGAGAGAACTGAAGGTGCAGTTGCAGGAGTTGCTGGATAAAGGGTTTGTTCGCCCTAGTGTTTCACCGTGGGGAGCTCCTGTTTTGTTTGTGAAGAAGAAAGATGGTACTATGAGATTGTGTATAGATTATAGGCAATTGAACAAGGTGACTATTAAAAATAAATATCTTTTGCCTAGAATTGATGATCTCTTTGATCAATTGAAGGGTGCAACAGTGTTTTCTAAGATTGATTTAAGATCAGGGTACCATCAGTTGAGAGTCAGAGCTGAAGATGTTCCTAAAACAGCCTTTCGTACAAGGTATGGGCATTATGAGTTTCTAGTAATGCCTTTTGGTTTGACGAATGCACCTGCAGCTTTTATGGATTTGATGAATAGGGTGTTTAGGCCCTATTTGGATCAGTTTGTGGTGGTTTTCATTGATGATATTTTGGTGTATTCGCGTAATAAAGAGGAGCATGACAAGCATTTACGGATTGTGTTGCAAATTTTGAGAGAGAAGCAATTTCCTTTTTCTTACAGTTGACCTAGGTTGAGAATCTCAAACCTAGGCTCTGATACTAAAATAATTGTAACACCCCTATACCCCGTATACGTACACAGCATGCTAATACGATCGTAATATACGTATACTGAATAGAGTTGCCACTGTTTACTAAACAAATGACTCATCCCTTTTCAAAAACATGAACAAATTTAAAACATTTAAAAGAAACTATAAACACAAAAGATAAAGTGTTTATTTAAAAGCAGCGGAAAATATAAAATTATTTACAAATACTTATACATCAAAACTCAAGTTTTAAAAAACATAAAATATATACATGTTTGGCAGTATGTCTTTGATCTTTAAGCTCCACTATCAACGCCTCAAAATCTAGACTCTACTCGGTCTAGAGGAACTCTCTGGTTCTTCTCTGTCACCTACGCGATGAACCACAATCGCGCTAAGCCAATGGCTTAGTGGTACAAACTATAATAATATTATACTTTAATGAAATGCAAATGTCATAATCTCAAACATATAAACAATTCTCAAAAATCTCATTATTCATTTATTTCATCATTGATAGATCACATTGAAAACAAAGACAGACTTGGGCCCAAAAGACCCTAATATGTTATTCAATGTTCAGAGTTACTGCTTTGGTCTATAATCACAATCATCAAGCCCGTAGGCAATATATATATATATCTCTGGTAACAGACCTAGTCTCTTGGACCTCACCCCGCTAAACTCGAGGAGATCCTCAACCCAGCTAGACTGTTACCTGTAACAGACCCAGTCTCTTGGACCTCAACCCGGATAAACCCGAGGAGATCCTCAACCCGGCTAGACTATTACCTTAATTCACATTTCACATTATTCAACTGGAATCAGCTTACGACCTGGTCTTTTCACCTATCCAATACTTTATAGGCATGCCGCCAAACCCAGAACTCTGAAAATTGAATTAACATATTAGACACAAAATCTTTTCATTTATATCTTTATACATTTCTTTCTCAATTCCTTTCTTATTTCATTCTCATCATTATAGCCAACAACCATGGCTTCATATCTCATAATCAAAATAGGCAACCATGCCTCAATCATCGCATCAAGATAATATACAATGTCAATTAATCATTCAAGTATACACAACCCATTGCATTAACATACCTTTTATATTTTATCAAATGTCTTAACCCTGTAATCAATTTCTTAGCATATGTATAATCAAATATGTTAAGTATCAAATCATGTGAATATATGCAACAATGTAGTTTGTACTTACCTTAGGAACAACTTACACCAATCTACAACCGTTCTCTTTCAAAAATTCTTCAACACCTAGGTTAGGACAATTCAACCTCTTCAATACCTAAACCAAAGGTGATCATACACACTCACTTAGAGATACACATGAGATAATAAAGCTAAGAACCAACTAGGGCAAACCCTATACATGACACGCTCACCACCACGGGCGTGTCCCTGACCGTGCCCTAAACTCACAACACAGAAGCTTTGACACGCTCAGAACCACGGGCGTGTCACTGAACGTGTAGTATATACTGTCTCACAGAAACATTGACACGTCCAACAACATGGGTGTGTTCATGGCCGTGTCAAATACCTCACCAACACAGTAGCTATGACATGCTCAGTGACATGGGCGTGTCACTGGACGTGTCAATACTACAACTACATAGAAGTTATGACACGCTCAGTGACATGGGCGTGTCACTGCTCATGTCAACCATCCAAGAACATAGAACCATCGACATGCCCAAAGACTTGGCCGTGCTCTTGGGCATGTCAGGCCAAAAACCCAGATTCCGGCAACAACAACAACACACCCAACAAATCACTTCCTTTCACCCAAAATTCACTCCAAACAAACTTAGCTCAACATACCCAAGAACCATAACAAACTTGCAAAAACACCAAAATAACTAAAAACATACATCCAACACAAATCAAAATCATCACCACAAACCCAAAACACAACCACAATACATTCACTTCCAACAACTTACTCTTTCCTTCAATCCAACCCCAAAATCCAAAATCACTTGAACCACACTCTTAAACACATCTTAATCAAACATATTCACATACCATCAATAATCAGCCCACAAACTCAATCACATCTTAAAAGAAAATTCAAGGAATCAAGAGGAAACTTACCAAGGATGGAGAAACTCTTAAATTTCCAACTTGCTCACTTGAAAACTTCCTTAGATCTTGAGTTTAGAAGATCAAATCTCTCTCTCTCTTGCTCTCTCTATGGAATTGCCGGCCAACACAGAAAAAGGAGAAGAAGAGGAAGAAGATACACGAAGAGGGAAGAAGGAAAGAAAAGAAAAGAAAGAAAATAAAGTCAAACTCTCTCTCCAACCACTCATCCTCAAAATCCTCTCCACCAAGCAAAAATACAATTAAACTATTCAAATATCTCATTCCACTCACTTAATTTTCCATTTCCATTAATTAACTTAATTAATTAAAATCATTAACTAATCATCTTTGACCTCCACTAACTTGACTTGTATATGTTGTATATATTGCTATATATACAACATATACACTCTCTCTTCTTTTCCCTTTTTCTTTTCAACTACACATATACATAAAATCCAATTAAAACAACAATTATATCAAAACCTCTAGGGCACACTTTGGGATATTACAAATCTCCTCCTCTAAAAAGAAATTTGGTCCCCGAAATTACCTGATCTCAAGTCTGAAACAGTTGAGAATACTGATCTCACATTGCTTGCTCACTCTCCCAAGTTGCCTCTTCTCTACCATGATTCTTCCAAAGAATTTTCACCAATGGCACCCTCTTATTTCTCAACTCTTTCACTTCATGTGCCAAAATAGCAACTGGTTCTTCTTCAAATGTCAGATCCGCACTCACCTCAATAGATTCATCTGGCAAGATATGAGATGGATCTGATCTATACCTCCTTAACATAGAAACATGGATTACATTATGGATTCTATCCAACTCAGGTGGCAAAGCAAGTCGATACACAACTGGTCCAACTCTTTCCAATATCTCGTAAGGTCCAATAAAACGAGGACTCAGTTTTCCTTTACGACCAAATCTTAAGATCTTTTTCCAAGGAGACACTTTAAAAAATACTTTATCTCCAATATTAAACTCTATGTCTCTCCTCTTCAAATCTGAATAAGATTTTTGTCGGTCTGAAGCTGCTTTTAACCGATCTCGAATTATCTTTACTTTCTCTTCAGTCTCTTTAATCAAATCAGGACCAATTAATTTTCCTTCTCCAAGTTCATTCCAACATAAAGGCGTTCTACATCTTCTACCATACAATGCCTCAAATGGTGCCATACCAATACTGGATTGATGACTGTTGTTGTAAGCAAATTCCACAAGTGGCAAAAATCTGTCCCAACTTCCAGAGAAATCAATGACACAACTTCTCAACATATCCTCAATAATCTGTATCACTCTCTCTGACTGCCCATCTGTCTGTGGATGAAAAGCAGTACTAAAGTGTAATCGAGAATCCAATGCACCATGCAAACTCTTCCAAAACCTCGAAGTAAACCGGGGATCTCGATCTGACACTAAAGAAATCGGGACTCCATGCAATTTCACTATTTCATTGATATACAGCTCAGCCAGTCTCTCAAGAGAATAGTCCATTCTAATTGAAAGAAAATGAGCTGTCTTTGTCAACCGATCAACAATCACCCAGATAGCATCATGCTTCTTCTGAGTCAATGGCAAACTAGATACAAAATCCATTGTCACTCTCTCCCATTTCCATTCAGGCACTTTTAAAGGTTGAAGCAACCCTGTTGGAACTTGATGCTCAGCTTTCACCCTCTGACATGTGAGACACTTGGATACAAATTCCGTTATGTCTCTCTTCATACCAGACCACCAATAATGCTGTTTCAAATCATGGTACATCTTTGTACTTCCCGGATGCATAGCAAAAACTGATTGGTGTGCTTCTTCCAAAATAAACTTTCTCAAACTAGCAGCATCAGGAACACACAACCTATCTTTAAACTAAAGACTACCATCATTTCTCACATGGAAATCTCTACTTTCTCCATGTTGGCAATCTGAGACAATCTTCTGAATTTTCTCATCAGCCAATTGAGCCTCTTTAATCCAATCCAACAACACTGGTCTCAACTACAATTGAGCCAACAATGCACCATCATCGCATGATTCAAAACTAGCATGCAATGCTCTCAATTCATTAAGCAAGGAGAGTGAATAAATCGACAAACTTGCCAAAGACTTCCGACTCAAAGCATCAACAACACATTCGCCTTACCCGGATGATAATCAATCAAACAGTCGTAGTCTTTAATCCACTCCAACCAACGTCTCTGCCGAAGATTAAGCTCTCTTTGAACTCCCAAATATTTTAAACTCTTGTGATCTGTATAGATAAAACATTTTTCCCCATACAAATAATGTCGCCAAATCTTCAAAGCAAACACTATAGCCGCGAACTCTAAATCATGAGTCGGATAATTAAGCTCATGCGGCTTCAACTGCCGAGAAGCATAAGCTACAACTTTAACCTCTTGCATCAAAACACATCCTAAACCATTATGTGAGGCATCACTATAAATCACATATGGTTTATCTTCCACAGGCAAAGTAAGAACAGGCGCTTGAGTCAACATCTCTTTCAACTGCTCAAAACTAGCTTAACACTGATCTGTCCACACAAATCTAACTCCTTTTCGAAGTAATCTGGTGAGTGGAGTAGCTATTAAAGAAAAACCTTTCACAAAGCATCGATAATAGCCTCCCAAACCCAGAAAACTTCTAACTTCAGTCACAGACTTTGGTGGACTCCAATTCAAAATAGCTTCAGCTTTACTTGGATCAATTGTAATACCATCTGCTGAAAGTATATGACCCAGAAAAGTCACTTGTTCAAGCCAAAACTCACACTTCGACAGCTTGGCATATAATTGCTTCTCTCTCAAGATCTGCAACACAATCTGCAAATGCTTGTCATGTTCCTCTTCATTTCACGAATACACCAAAATATCGTCGATAAAAACCACCACAAACTAATCCAGATAGGGCCTAAACACCCTATTCATCAAATCCATGAAAGTTGCAGGTGCATTAGTTAACCCAAAAGGCATCACCAAGAACTCATAATGCCCATACCTTGTACGAAAAGCTGTTCTTAGGAACATCTTCAGCTCTAACCCTCAACTGATGGTACCCTGATCTCAAATCAATCTTGGAAAACACTACTGCTCTCTTCAATTGATCAAAGAGATCATCAATCCTAGGCAAAGGATACTTATTCTTGATTGTTACTTTGTTCAATTGCCTATAATCGATGCACAATCTCATAGTACCATCCTTCTTTTTCACAAACAAAATAGGGGCTCCCCACGAAGAAACACTAGGGCGAATAAACCCTTTATCCAACAACTCCTGCAACTGCACCTTCAACTCTCTCAATTCAGCAGGTGCCATTCTATAAGGAGTAATAGAGATGGGAGTGGTACCAGACAACAACTCGATACCAAACTCAACCTCTCTCTCAGGGGGTAACCCTGGCAACTCCTCAGGAAACACATCTGGAAAATCTGCAACCGTGGGTATACTATCAAGTTGAAAACCCACTACTCGGGTATCCACAACATGAGCAAGATAAGCATCACACCATTTTCTAATCAATTTTCTAGCTGTTACAGCTGAAACAAACAAGGATGCAAGTTGTCTTTGCTTACTAGACACCATCACAATTCTACCATTACCGGTTCTCAAGGTAACACACTTCTTTTAACAATCTACAACAACTCCATGCTTAGACAACCAATCCGTGCCTAAGATTAAATCATACTCCTTAAAAGGCAATTCAATTAAATCCCCAAGAAACTCCTCTCCTTGCACTACCACTGCACTATCACGATGAACCTTACTCACAACAACACTATGTCCTAAAGGATTTGTCACCAAGACATCAAATCCTAAGAACTCTGAATGTAATTCAGACATAGGCAATATGGATGCATTTATGTATGAATGAGTAGATCCTGGATCAATTAAAGCAAGTACTGAAATGCCAAATAAAGAGAATGTACCCGCTATAGCTGCTGAAGCATCTGGCTGCCTCTGCATCACATACACTCTCTGAGAAGATCCGGCTTCATCTGGCCTACTACCTCCAGATGTTGATCCTCCTCTCTGACTATACCCGGGTCGACCCCCTCTACTGAAACCTCTACCCCCTCGACCACCTCTACTGACACTGGGTCGAGAGGCTGCAGACTCAGCCTGTCTATGCTCCTGCATCTCAGGACACTCCCTAATAAAATGGTCAGGCGATCCACACCTGAAACACACAGCTGATCTACCACTCATCCAGCAAACACCCACATGGTTTCTACCACAAATCTCACATGTAGGTGGAGTAGACCTCTGAATCACTGAAGTCAGAGCACTAGCTACAGAAGCTGTAGGTCTCGGTCTGTGTCTCTGATACTGCACTGACCTACCCGGCTGTCTCTGACTCCTACTGATCCTCGGAACAAAACTTCCTCTACCCCTCTTCTCAGATGAAGACCCTGTCTCAAACTGGGGTCTTCTTACCCTAGTCTCGTCCTCAGAAGCAGTTGTTGCAATGCTTTGCGCTCTCTCAACACTTCTAGCTGCTGCAACAAACTGAGAGAAATCCTGGTACCGAGAACCAGCCATGATGCACATAATAGAGGGCCTCAATCCCTCCTCAAATCTTCTGCACCGGTCTATTTCATTAGAGATAATCCCCCCGGCATAGCGACTCAACCGGATGTACTCAACTTCATATTCTGTTACCGTCCGGTTGTCTTGCCTCAGACTCAAGAATTCCATCTTCTTAATATCTTTATACTCCCTCGGAGTATATTTCTGCTCGAACTCCCTCAGAAAATCCCCATATGATAATGTAGGTGGATCATCCATTGCATGAGGAACTGTCTTCCACCAGTCATAAGCATCTTTCTGCAGGAGGGATCTGGTATAGTCAAATTTCTCATCCGAAGTGGCTTGCAACTGAATGAATATCCTCTGCACCTTATCCAACCACTGCTCAGCCACTGCAGGATCGGTAGTGCCTAAGAAATCTTCAGCCCCATATTTTCTACACTTGTCATAATGTCTTACCGGTACCTGAGGCTGTGGTGGTGGTGGTGGCTGCATTGGAGCTTGTTTAAATAATTCCACCATATGCCTTAACCAACCCGGCGGAACCTCATCTGCAGTTGATCTCTCTAGCACAGAGACATGTGCCTCACTAACTCTCTCAACCCTAGCTCCCTCTCTACTCTCTCCTGGAGCTACACTCTCAGCACTTCCTTCTACAGTCTGACGTGAATGGGACTCCATTACTACCTATATCTGCAAACACAGCAGAATATACCTTATCAAGATCAAAGACTGCCATACCAAAACATGTATCTTATTTAAAAAAACCATATTTCAAAACTCAAAATTTCCTTTTTCTTACAGTTGACCTAGGTTGAGAATCTCAAACCTAGGCTCTAATACCAAAATAATTGTAACACCCCTATACACCGTATACGTACACAGCATGCTAATACGATCGTAATATACGTATACTGAATATAGAGTTGCCACTGTTTACTAAACAAATGACTCATCCCTTTTCAAAAACATGAACAAATTTAAAACATTTAAAAGAAACTATAAACACAAAAGATAAAGTGTTTATTTAAAAGCAGCGAAAAATATAATAATTATTTACAAATACTTATACATCAAAACTCAAGTTTTACAAAACATAAAATATATACATGTTTGGCAGTATGTCTTTGATCTTTAAGCTCCACTATCAACGCCTCAAAATCTAGACTCTACTCGGTCTAGAGGAACTCTCTGGTTCTTCTCTGTCACCTGCGCGATGAACCATAATCGCGCTAAGCCAATGGCTCAGTGGTACAAACTATAATAATGTTATACTTTAATGAAATGCAAATGTCATAATCTCAAACATATAAACAATTCTCAAAAATCTCATTATTCATTTATTTCATCATTCATAGATCACATTGAAAACAAAGACAGACTTGGGCCAAAAGACACTAATATGTTATTCAATGTTCAGAGTTACTGCTTTGGTCTATAATCACAATCATCAAGCCCGTAGGCAATATATATATATCTCTATCCATGGATAGGGTAACAGACCCAGTCTCTTGGACCTCACCCCACTAAACTCGAGGAGATCCTCAACCCGGCTAGACTGTTACCTATAACAGACCCAGTCTCTTGGACCTCAACCCGGATAAACCTGAGGAGATCCTCAACCCGGCTAGACTGTTACCTTAATTCACATTTCACATTATTCAACTGGAATCGGCTTACGACCCGGTCTTTTCACCTATCCAGTACTTTATAGGCATGCCGCCAAAACTAGAACTCTGAAAATTGAATTAATATATTAGACACAAATTCTTTTCATTTATATCTTTATACATTTCTTTCTCAATTTCTTTCTTATTTCATTCTCATCATTATAGCCAACAACCATGGCTTCATATCTCATAATCAAAATAGGCAACCATGCCTCAATCATCGCATCAAGATAATATACAATGTCAATTAATCATTCAAGTATACACAACCCATTGCATTAACATACCTTTTATATTTTATCAAATAACTTAACCCTGTAATCAATTTCTTAGCATATGTATAATCAAATATGTTAAGTATCAAATCATGTGAGTGTATGCAACAATGTAGTTTGTACTTACCTTAGGAACAACTTACACCAATCTACAACCGTTCTCTTTCAAAAATTCTTCAACACCTAGGTTAGGACAATTCAAACTCTTCAATACCTAAACCAAAGGTGATCCTACACACTCACTTAGAGATACACATGAGATAATAAAGCTAAGAACCAACTAGGGCAAACCCTATACATGACACGCTCACCACCACGGGCGTGTCCCTGACCGTGCCCTAAACTCACAATACAGAAGCTTTGACACGCTTAGAACCACGGGCGTGTCACTGAACGTGTAGTATATACTGTCTCACAGAAACATTGACACGTCCAACAACATGGGTGTGTTCATGGCTGTGTCAATACCTCACAAACACAGTAGCTATAACACGCTCAGTGACATGGGCGTGTCACTGGACGTGTCAATACTACAACTAAACAGAAGCTGTGACATGCTCAGTGACATGGGCGTGTCACTGCTTGTGTCACCTATCCAAAGAACACAGAACCATCGACACGCCCAAAGACTTGGCCGTGCTCATGGGCGTGTCAGGCCAAAAACCCAGATTCCGGCAACAACAACAACACACCCAACAAATCACTTCCTTTCACCCAAAATTCACTCCAAACAAACTTAGCTCAACATACCCAAGAACCATAACAAACTTGCAAAAACACCAAAATAACTAAAAACATACATCCAACACAAATCAAAATCATCACCACAAACCCAAAATACAACCACAATACATTCACTTCCAACAACTTACTCTTTCCTTCAATCCAACCCCAAAATCCAAAATCACTTGAACCAACACTCTTAAACACATCTTAATCAAACATATTCACATACCATCAACAATCAACCCACAAACTCAAACACATCTTAAAAGAAAATTCAAGGAATCAAGAGGAAACTTACCAAGGATGGAGAAACTCTTAAATTTCCAACTTGCTCACTTGAAAACTTCCTTAGATCTTGAGTTTAGAAGATCAAATCTCTCTCTCTCTTGCACTCTCTATGGAATTGCCGGCCAACACAGAAAAAGGAGAAGAAGAGGAAGAAGATACACGAAGAGGGAAGAAGGAAAGAAAAGAAAAGAAAGAAAATAAAGTCAAACTCTCTCTCCAACCACTCATCCTCAAATCCTCTCCACCAAGCAAAAATACAATTAAAATATTCAAATATCTCATTCCACTCACTTAATTTTCCATTTCCATTAATTAACTTAATTAATTAAAATTATTAACTAATTATCTTTGACCTCCACTAACTTGACTTTTATATGTTGTATATATTGCTATATATACAACATATACACTCTCTCTTCTTTTCCCTTTTTCTTTTCAACTACACATATACATTAAATCCAATTAAAACAACAATTATATCAAAACTTCTAGGGCACACTTTGGGATATTACATAGGCCCGTGTTCTCTAAGGCCCTAAGCCTAAACAGTGTTGAAGTCACAAGAACCATTCCACTGGGAGTGGGGGCGAAAATCCCTGCTCACAATTGGTTTTTAATTATTTATGTTATAAAAGTATGTACCACTAAACTTGTGGACTTAGCACAATTGAATGTATCACGCAGGTGATAGATCTATAGAGTAAGGATATCTTGATAGACCTAGGTAGGTCTAGGTTATGAGTTTGATTGTGAAGTTAGAGTTTTCCACAAGACCTGATGTGAGAGGAGGTTTTTGCCCCCACTCTCGGTGAAATGATTCTTGCGACTTCGATACTATTTAGGCTTAGGGCCTTAGAGAACACAGGCCTAAGCCTGGAGAAAATAGAGTCGCCACCTGAATAGGCTGGGAAAAAGAAAGGGGTGGATGACTCGATTTCTAAGGAATCCCCAACCCCCTATTGGGTTTAAAAAGTTGGGTATGTGTGGGGAAGGTGAGAAATGACCTAGCACCCCCACAACGCCCAGTTCATTGGAACCGTCCTCCTTTGCAGGTCCTAATATTATAAAATTCTTAAATATAATGATATTATCCATATTACATGCATTTATAAGAATAAATAAATACTTTATTAAAATCACAACAATGTCCAAACAAAGCAAATAAATGGACACCCATCCGAGGATAAAAATATGTCCTTACATCATCCATGTCTAAAACTAAATGGGACACCCACCGAAAGGTGGAACATGTCCTTTACATTGGTTCAAAAACTTTAAAATAAAATAAATTACATGATGTTCGCGACATGAGGTACCCAAAACATGGAAGCATACCTCTTACAATGTTTTGAAATCAAAACAAATCAATAAAAATAGCCAGCCATTCATTATAAATAAATCATTCACTAAAGACATCAAACATCAATCAAAATATATAATAAACATTCATCTAATTTAAATAAAATGATAAGTATATAAATTAAGGATTCATGCATCAATTTAGGTTTCTTTGGTTTCATGTTCAATAATTAAAGTCTTGTAATTTAGTTTACTAGATTAATCAATTTGACATATATTTAATGTAAAAGAAGTAATATAGCTACTGGATGTTTTAAAGATTAGGGTTTCAAATGTTTTATGAAAATAATATTAAAGTTTAGAGTTTAAATAAATAAGATTGAAGATCATGAAAATTGGATTTTAAGTTAGGTATTTGGAAAGAATAGGCTACTATGAATCTTCCAAAAAAATAGATTTGGATAGGGTTTAAGAAAACAGTATATTGTTTTGTGGTTTTAGAAAAGTGTAATTAGGATTTTAGATTTTAAAAAATGTTTTACGGGTATTAAGGCATTAGGGTTTTGAAAAATAATTTTTAGGGTTTTAAATAGAATTTGGATGGTAAGTAGAATAATTGATCATCTATTGTATGTTTAATTTGGGTTCTAGACTCAGAATAAGTTTTGAACTCAAAAGTGATTTGGGTTCTAGACCTGGTGGTGAGTTCTGGACTAAAAAATAATTTGGGTTCTGGACCTAAGGCAAGTTATGGACTTAAGAAATAATTTGGGTTCTGGACCCAGGATAAGTTATGGACTTAAAAAGTAATTTGGGTTCTGGACCCGAGATAAGTTCTAGATTAAAAAGTAATTTGATAAGTTCTAAACTTAAAAAATGATTTGGGTTTTGGACCCGGGATATGTTCTGGACTTAAAAATAATTTGGATTTCGGACCCGAGATAAGTTCTAGACTTAAAAGATAATTTGGGTTCTGGACCCGGGATAAGTTCTGAACTTAAAAAAAAATTTGGGTTCTGGACCCGGGATAAGTTCTGGACTTAAAAATAATTTTGGTTGTAGACCCGAGATATGTTCTGGACTTAAAAAATAATTTGGGCTCTGGACCAAGAATAAGTTTTGGACTTAAAAATAATTTGGGTTCTAGACCCAAGATAAGTTCTAGACTTAAAAGTGATTTGGGTTTTGGACCCAGTGGTGAGTTCTGGACTCAAAAGTGATTTGGGTTCTGGACCCAGTGGTGAGTTCTGGACTCAAAAGTGATTTGGGTTCTGGACCGGTGGTGAGTTCTGGATTCAAAAATGATTTGGGTTCTAGACCCAGTGGCTGCAAAAGATAATTATAGTTAGTATGATATTAATAAAAAAAATCTGTAAAAAATTTATCTATTTTTTAGCTGGCCTTCATATCTTTTCATTGCCCTCTGCATGGCAAAATATTTGAAAGTGAGTTTGAAATATTGTGTATATGCATAAACTTAAAAATTAAAATTGCAACACCCTCATCCCCTATATAAATACTATACATATACCGGGTATACATACAGTACATATGTAAAGTATAAGAATGTCACTTTTCGATACAATTTAAAAACCTTTAACTGAGTTCAAACAATATTACATTAATTTAAAGAATATTTACAAAATTATTATACTTTTAATGATCTTACATATATATAATAATCTTATCTTTATCAAAACTTCATTTATACATATGAATACATTCTTGTCAGAAATACAGCATAATTAAAATTATACATGTATGCATCAACCTCTAGTTGGTCTCGACAAACTCTTACTCTTCTCGTGGCATAACGAAAGACTTCAGATCTACCACCTACTCACCTGTGTGATTACACATCTGTGCTAAGCCCGAGAGCTTAGTAGTACAAATAAATAATATAAACATACATTACAGAAGTTCTAACATATAATGATATATCAAATTCCATGTACCATTAGTTTCTTATCATGGTTTCCCTTTTTAATTACACCTTTCATATATCTCTACTAATCTCATATATTATATACATATATTTATATCATTAATACCAACCACAATTCCATCACTAATATTCACAATGAATATATCAATACACATATTACATGTCATACTTCATAACATTACATATCCTTATTTCATTCAATTAATTCATTATTCACAATTCACCAGTCATAAATCACATTTCCAATAAAGGCAAACATAGGTCTCATTATTCATCTATTTCACATTCATAAATCACATTGAAAACAAAGACAAACATGGGCCCACAAGACACTAATATGTTATTCAAAGTTCAGAGTTACTGCTTTGGTCTATAATCACAATTATCAAGCCCATAGGCAATATATGTATATCTCTATCCATGGATAGGGTAACAGACCCAGTCTCTTGGACATCAACCCACTAAACTCGAGGAGATCCTCAACCCGGCTAGACTGTTACCTGTAACAAACCCAGTCTCTTGGACCTCAACCCGGATAAACCCGAGGAAATCCTCAACCCGGCTAGACTGTTACTTTAAATTCACATTTCACATTTATCAAGTAACAGACCCAGTCTCTTGGACCTCAACCCGGATAAACCCGAGGAAATCCTCAACCCGGCTAGACTGTTACTATAATTCACATTTATCAACTGGAATCGGCTTACGACCCGGTCTTTTCACCTATCCAGTACTTTATAGGCATGCCGCCAAATCCAGAACTCTGAAAATTGAATTAACATATTAGGCACACAATCATTTCATTTATCTCTTTATCAATTTCTTTCTCAATTCATTTCTCATTTCTTATTCCACAATCAACTAGGCAACCATGCCTCAATTATCTCATTTGCATCATCATAGCCAACAACCATGGCTCCACATCTCATCAAGAGAGTATATATCATCAATTGCATTAAACATCATAATTTAGGCAAACATGCCCCACTTATTTCATTTGAATCATCATAACCAATCACAATGGTTTTGCATCTTATCATACCTCAATTCACATTAAAACAACTCATCAATAAAATATACATAATATATTTTGAATTCATCAATAAAGTATTTATCATAACAAATTGCATTGTACATACCTTTTTGAACGATCATCGTATCTTTCACACTATACAAATCATAACATTAGTCACATTGTATTGACAATATAGTAAATTACTTAACACATTTATAACTAAATGTGTTAAGTCTCACAATCATGTAAAAGAATGCATTCATGTAAGTTTGTACTTACCTCAAGAACAACTCCCAACAATCTTTACACTTCCTCTTCCAAGAATTCTCAACATATAGGTTAAGACAACACAATCTCTTCAAAACCTAATCCAAAGATAATTATACATATAAGAAAATAAGAAGGATATCTAACTAGGGCAAACTCTACACATGACACGCTCACCAACAAGGGCGTGTCCCTGATCGTGCCCTAAACCAACAATACAATAACTTTGACACGCTCAATAACAAGGGCGTGTTAATGGACGTGTCACTCATTCTGCCTCACAGAAACATTGACACGCCC
Organism: Garcia nutans; assembly: GCA_947685225.1. NCBI lineage: Eukaryota > Viridiplantae > Streptophyta > Magnoliopsida > Malpighiales > Euphorbiaceae > Garcia > Garcia nutans. The sequence goes on from CANTUV010000005.1 coordinate 23,182,808, forward strand.
AACAACACGGGCGTGTTCATGGCCATGTCAATTACTTTTTCTCATAGTAGCTATGACATGCTCAGTAACATGGCCGTGTTAATGGTCGTGTCACAAACATCAAACTCAGTACCGTCGACACGCCCAACAACATGGCCGTGTCACTGGCAAAAATCATGTATTCGAACTCTCATCCATGAAAACCCAAACACTTCAAAACTCATACTTCATCACCTTTAATCAACATCTTGGTTATATTCATCAATTACCCATCAATTTAAGACTTATATAACTTCAATATATTATAATAATAATAATAATCATTATATACATCACCATAAATCATCTACTCAAATTCTCAATTCATTTATACTAAACCCTTACTCAAAAATTTCAACAATTCATCATCATCCTCACAAATAACCCAAATTATCATCATCTAGATACTAATTTAACATATCTATAACTTTAATCTTTCACTATCATCATTTTCATACTCTAGCCAAATCAAATATAAACACAATCAATAAAATCAACTCAAAGAAATGAACACTTACTTGGATATTATGCCAAATCTTCAATCTCCAACTTCAACTCTCTTAAAACCCATAAGAATTTGGTGTATAAACCAACCAAAATCACATCTCTCTCTCTTTCTCTCTCTCTCTCTCTCTCGTGCAAGAAGAAGAAGAAGAAGAAGAAGAAGGAAAGAAGATTTTCTCTTCTTTTTCCCATACTTATCATATATATATATAATAATAATATAATAAATATTACAAAAATCCTCCACCACATATCCTTCCCTTTGACTTTCCTTTTCTTATTTTTCTTTTATTATTATTATTATTATTATTATTATTATTATTATTATTATTATTATTATTATATAAACTTACTTTTCCTACACCACTTTATACAATATATATATGTGATGTATATGTTGGTATATGTATATCTCTTTTATATTACATTTATATTTTCCATATTTTCCAAATACCATATGTATACATATCATCCTACATATACATCTATCTCTTATAATATTTCCTTTATTATTAATTTATCTTCCTTTCTCTTTCCATTAAACTTATACTTTAAATCCAAATACAATAATAACTCCAAAACTTTTAGGGTATGCTTTGGGATATTACAATTCTCTCCCCCTTAAATAATTTCGTTCTCGAAATTATCCAGTACAGCAACAACTCTTTCTTAAGAAAATATCATCTTAACTTTCATATGAATCATATTATTATGTTATTATGTCATCAAATCACATAACTTCTACTCTCCCCCTTAGAGTCCATCATCTTCTCTAAACTTCATAACTCATCCTTATATATATATATCTTATTACTTCTTAACCAAACATTCAAAATAACTCATTACTTTCCCAACTAATTTATCTTTATACAAGAATCAGATCATCTTATAATATACTTATACTTCGTCTAAAGAATACAGTCAAGATATTTTATCACTTCATCTCTTTATAATTACTCTCTTAACTTTAACCCTAAAGATCATCGATAATCCCATCATTACAATCACTTTCAAAATAGACATTTATCAAACCTTAATTGATAACAATATCCTTATTTTCATACACTTAAATCTTATACTCCTAGCACAACTGTACATATTAAATTTTAACAATAATTTGCAATCTTAGCGAAATCTAGATCAATTGATCTATCTGTCGTAATATACCCACGTTTCAATCTTGTTCAAATCAAACCAACAATTAACTTAATTAAATTTATCATCAGATTTCACATGAATATATATATATGACCTAATTCCATTAGGTCAAACTTATATTCAAATTCTAATCTTTTCGGATCCATATTCAGCTTTTTGAAACTATGATCATTAATAATAAATCACTTCAAATTATCTTAGTACAATTTCCATAAAATTCTCATGCTTATCTCATACCATATTTATTACCCATAGTTCATTCATTTAAACCTTAAGTCCATTCAGTTATTCAGTTTATGCCATAAACATATTCAGTATAACTTTCAGTCACCTTTTATAATTTCTCCTATTTAATATCTCCTTACATTTCATACCATTACTATTTTTACAATAATTACCTTTATATCACATTATCTATAACTCAAAACATTTTACATTTCTCTTCTCTTTCCTTACTTTTCATAAATATAACCAAATTTCTAACATAAAATGATAAAGTATAACTTTACCAGTCATAACTCTTGACCATGTTTTTAGAAACATAGTTATCAATCTTACAAAAATTGTACTACAGTCATGTTATCTCAGTTCCAAATCTGTGGATAACAAAATTAATCGACCAAAATATACTAAACAAATCATAGGATCATAGAAGATTAATGGTCAGGCCTAAAGCTTATAAATCCATACTGTCCTTCTATTATTCTGCTTCGAACTTTTCCAATTACCATGCTAAATTGTATCGCAAGAATTACATATTCATTTCTAAACTTTGGCTACACCAAAAGTTAATACATTCCAATTCCTTTTCAACCCAATTTGTACTCAATTATATGATCATCATAAGCTTAATTCATGTTTCAACAATATTATTATTATTATTATCTCTTTCGTATACATATTCAATCATATACAAATCTTACACAAATTTCCATTTGTTACTCCATTTCTAATTTATCTCTTCTATTTTTTTTTATACATTACTTTTTCCTTTGTCCTTACAATCTCTTATTATACACATATACATAGAACCTTTCCACATGTGAATACTTTGGGGCTCAAAATATTATATGATCATCAAGTTCCGTGAGTACTATAAAAATTTCACAGTTCAATATTACTCTAGTCCATTCCCATTCTTAATTCTGTCACATAATTTATCTAACTTTATGTAGGTCAAGACCTAATCTCTTTTAGGTCCACTAATACATGCAATATTATTCTTAATATCATTAAACCAATAATTATACGACATACACATTCATAACGTGACTACTTCCCACATTCCTTACATATAATAATTACATTTATATCGAAAAACTCCTCTCACATATTCTATACATGTATACACATAATCATGCAATTTTATTTAATTTCTCTTTTGCATACATTCTATACAAATTTAATGTTTATTACTTTCCTTTGAACATTATCATTCTCATTCTTTTAATATGATGTAAAGTATTTATCAACACAACAAATATATATATATATATTCTAACCATAATAACACTTCACATACATCTTAGTCACCTTCCTAATGTGACATCTCTTTCACCTTTGTCTTTAAAAACATTTAATATACCTCCATATCCATTTTTACCCTTTTCAGTCAAATAACTTAAAGTAACTCATTTTCCCTCGCTCAATCACTTTCTTTTAACTTCAACACAAATTCTCATATTAACAATCTCATTACCCAATTCGTAGTATTCTCATATGTAATAATATTTATTGCAAAAAGCTCATATGTTTAACATACATTAAACTATCGATATATAAATAATCTTTATCATTATTCCATTAAAATTCTAAATCCTCAAATCACTATCTCACCTAAACTTCAATTTACAAATCTCATCTTTTCTTAATATCAATTTTAAAAACATCTTATACAAATATACCACAAAGCAACATCACAACATATAATTTTCACAATTATTAAGCTCATTTCAAAAATCCAAATGTCACATATTACCACCATTACCATGAGCTTTCACAATATTCAAGCATCTCACACTTCTAACATTGAAATCACAATGTTTGCATTAAAATAACAATACAAACAATACCAATTTATCTTCTTACTTAACCAATATCATCTCTTTTTCTTTTAAACAAAACCTTAACTTTATATACCCCAAACTTTAAATAGTCACACTTTGTCTATACTAATCAACTCATTCAATATTCCACCATACTCTCTTCATTTTAATAACATATCTTTCCATATTAACAATCCAATAATATTTCCTCTTTCTAACAAACCAAACATAAGCTTTATTATAAAGAGATTCAAAGTGTAGAGGAAAGAGTACATACTTTAATCTTGATTTTGTTTTCAACTCATTTTCAACTTTATTCTCCTTTTCATTTCTTTATACTTCAACACATTTAACAATTTACTTTACTTTACTTGCATAAATTCCCATTCTTTAATTTATCAATTAAACTTATATAAGTCCATATCATTTCTTTCTCTAGCTTTACTTTCATGTAAAACCTCATTCACACACTATCATCCATCTCATATAATTCAGATATACTACAAATCACATAATGCTACATCCGAGACCAACCTAGGTGTTAATGCATATGCATGTATTACAAATTTCATTTCAAAACTTTTCTTTTTAATTCTACTTAGGCCTAGAATCTCGAACCTAAGCTCTGATACCAAAATAATTGTAACATCCTCATACCCTATATAAATACTATATAAATACTATACATATACTGGGTATACATACAGTACGTATGTAAAGTATAAGAATGTCACTTTTCGATACAATTTAAAAACCTTTAACTGAGTTCAAACAATATTACATTAATTTAAAGAATATTTACAAAATCATTATACTTTTAATGATCTTACATATATATAATAATCTTATCTTTATCAAAACTTCATTTATACATATGAATACATTCTTGTCAGAAATACAGCATAATTAAAATTATACATGTATGCATCACCCTCTAGTTGGTCTCGAAAAACTCTTACTCTTCTCGTGGCATAACGAAAGACTTCAGATCTACCACCTACTCACCTGCGCGATTACACATCCGCGCTAAGCCCGAGAGCTTAGTAGTACAAATAAATAATATAAACATACATTACAGAAGTTCTAACATATAATGATATATCAAATTCCATGTACCATTAGTTTCTTATCATGGTTTCCCTTTTTAATTACACCTTTCATATATCTCTACTAATCTCATATATTATATACATATATTTATATCATTAATACCAACCACAATTCCATCACTAATATTCACAATGAATATATCAATACACATATTACATGTCATACTTCATAACATTACATATCCTTATTTCATTCAATTAATTCATTATTCACAATTCACCAGTCATAAATCACATTTCCAATAAAGGCAAACATAGGTCTCATTATTCATCTATTTCACATTCATAAATCACATTGAAAACAAAGACAAACATGGGCCCACAAGACACTAATATGTTATTCAAAGTTCAGAGTTACTGCTTTGGTCTATAATCACAATTATCAAGCCCGTAGGCAATATATGTATATCTCTATCCATGGATAGGGTAACAGACCCAGTCTCTTGGACATCAACCCACTAAACTCGAGGAGATCCTCAACCCGGCTAGACTATTACCTATAACAGACCCAGTCTCTTGGACCTCAACCCGGATAAACCCGAGGAAATCCTCAACCCGGCTAGACTGTTACTATAATTTACATTTATTAACTGGAATCGGCTTATGACCCGGTCTTTTCACCTATCCAGTACTTTATAGGCATGCCACCAAATCCAGAACTCTGAAAATTGAATTAACATATTAGGCACACAATCATTTCATTTATCTCTTTATCAATTTCTTTCTCAATTCATTTCTCATTTCTTATTCCACAATCAACTAGGCAACCATACCTCAATTATCTCATTTGCATCATCATAGCCAACAACCATGGCTCCACATCTCATCAAGAGAGTATATATCATCAATTGCATTAAACATCATAATTTAGGCAAACATGCCCCACTTATTTCATTTGAATCATCATAACCAATCACAATGGTTTTGCATCTTATCATACCTCAATTCACATTAAAACAACTCATCAATAAAATATACATAATATATTTTGAATTCATCAATAAAGTATTTATCATAACAAATTGCATTGTACATACCTTTTTGAACGATCATCGTATCTTTCACACTATACAAATCATAACATTAGTCACATTGTATTGACAATATAGTAAATTACTTAACACATTTATAACTAAATGTGTTAAGTCTCACAATCATGTAAAAGAATGCATTCATGTAAGTTTGTACTTACCTCAAGAACAACTCCCAACAATCTTTACACTTCCTCTTCCAAGAATTCTCAACATATAGGTTAAGACAACACAATCTCTTCAAAACCTAATCCAAAGATAATTATACATATAAGAAAATAAGAAGGATATCTAACTAGGGCAAACTCTACACATGACACGCTCACCAACACAGGCGTGTCCCTGATCGTGCCCTAAACCAACAATACAGAAACTTTGACATGCTCAATAACACGGGCGTGTTAATGGACGTGTCACTCATTCTGCCTCACAGAAACATTGACACGCCCAACAACACGGGCGTGTTCATGGCCGTGTCAATTACTTTTTCTCACAGTAGCTATGACACGCTCAGTAACATAGCCGTGTTAATGGTCGTGTCACAAACGTCAAACTCAGTACCGTCGACACGCCCAACAACATGGCCGTGTCACTGGCAAAAATCATGTATTCGAACTCTCATCCATGAAAACCCAAACACTTCAAAACTCATACTTCATCACCTTTAATCAACATCTTGGTTATATTCATCAATTACCCATCAATTTAACACTTATATAACTTCAATATATTATAATAATAATAATCATTATATACATCACCATAAATCATCTACTCAAATTCTCAATTCATTTATACTAAACCCTTACTCAAAAATTTCAACAATTCATCATCATCCTCACAAATAACCCAAATTATCATCATCTAGATACTAATTTAACATATCTATAACTTTAATCTTTCACTATCATCATCTTCATACACTAGCCAAATCAAATATAAACACAATCAATAGAATCAACTCAAAGAAATGAACACTTACTTGGATATTATGCCAAATCTTCAATCTCCAACTTCAACTCTCTTAAAACCCATAAGAATTTGGTGTATAAACCAACCAAAATCACATCTCTCTCTCTCTCTCTCTCTCTCTCTCTCTCTCATGAAAGAAGAAGAAGAAGAAGAAGAAGAAGGAAAAAAAGATTTTCTCTTCTTTTTCCCATACTTATCATATATATATATATATATAATAATATAATAAATATTACAAAAATCCTCCACCACATATCCTTCCCTTTGACTTTCCTTTTCTTCTTTTTCTTTTATTATTATTATTATTATTATTATTATTATTATTATTATTATTATTATTATTATTATTATTATTATTATTATATAAACTTACTTTTCCTACACCACTTTATACAATATATATATGTGATGTATATGTTGGTATATGTATATCTCTTTTATATTACATTTATATTTTCCATATTTTCCAAATACCATATGTATACATATCATCCTACATATACTTCTATCTCTTATAATATTCCTTTATTATTAATTTATCTTCCTTTCTCTTTCCATTAAACTTATACTTTAAATCCAAATACAACAATAACTCCAAAACTTTTAGGGTATACTTTGGGATATTACAAAAATGTTGAAACTTTTCCCCCTGTATAGGCTCATACCAGTGATTTTTCTCATGCAGGTTCTGATTGATGTTTGTATTTTGTCTGGTTCTTTGCATAAGCATGCATCTCTTCTTTCTTTTGCGAAATGACTAGAGCTTCCTCAAGCAATGGACCCACCATGTCCCCTGATTCTATATCTTCTTCATATTTTCTTCATAGAGTATTGTTGTTTACTTTTGACAAAGAAAAATGCAGTGCGATATGATCATGTATGCATGATATGGATGAGTAATACTTACAGTGGTTCCATCAACTCACAAACTGAGGTGATCAACTGAAGTGTTCTCATTGACTCCTTCCAGATGCCGATTCAGGTCTTGCTTTGGAATGACAGAATGCTTCACATTTATGGCTTTTATCTTCAAGATGTTGAGAACATGAGTGGTGAGGCCCAAGCAGCATACATACATCCACAACCTTGTCAATAATCATTTACTTTGCCCTGTGTGTCTTCTGGGCACTTCAGATAGGCACACACACATTACTTGGTCAAAGATCTCATTTAAGTTTGAATATTATCTATCTCATATGCAAGCTTATCCAAACTATCTCCACTAATAGACTCTACCTACCAAGAGAGATCAACAGGTCTTTGATAGGCTTGAAATGGGGCCTATAATGGACAAGGGTTAAATGAAGGCCTTATGTAAGTTGGAGTTGTTGGGATACTATAGCCAAACTTTCACACTATGTTTTTCTTTTGGAGCCATAGGAAGTTGGAAACATGAAAAGATAGAGCTTTGAACATTCTTCTTTCTTTTTGACGTTAATCTGGATCTTGATTGGGATAGTCTTTTCCCTTATAAAAGGTTGATACCCACATTCATCATCATTTTTTTTCTTTTCCCTTTTCTTTCTCTTTCTTTTCCTTACTCTTCCCTTTCTTTGAGCATTTTATCATTTTATCCTTCTTCCCTACAAGACTGTTAAGAACTGGACGACCTTTCTTTTATTTCTCTAATTTTGATTGAATCTTTGGTTGGGTTGGACCAATTCAAGTTAAACTGTCCTTATGGAAGTCTTTTGTTGTTTTAGATAAAAGAGAACTTGGTTGGCTTTCTGAATAGTTTTGAGTTTTATTTTATTTTATTTTTCTTTTTTTGTCTCTTTTTTTCTTTTCTTTTTTTTTTCTTCTTCTTTTCTTTTCTTCTTTTTCTTTTTTTTTGGTTCTAGCTCTAAAAGAGTTGTCTTGTTTGTACCAACTTAGGTTTCTAATAATGGATGAGTGGAGTGACATAAATCTTCTTTAACAGGGATAAATCATTTGTTACTCTAATGTTATCTTGATAGATTGGAGATATTAGGTGAACTTCAACTATCCTAATGGTATTGAGAACATTAACTATCCTTACAGTTTTGGTTATGCATTCATTCTTTAATCTTCTTGCCTCTTCACCTTAGTGATCTTAAGACTTGTCAAAAGTGTAACAACAGCTCAAGGTGGGTCATCAGGCTTATAAGTCAATAAAGAAAAAGTTGAAATCTTATGAAGGCTCAAAGGGACAACTAGGAATTGATATTTAATTGGGTAGATGCTAGTTGTTGGCTAACTAAACAATGCCTAGATCATCTCTCCTTTATATAAGCAGAGTTCAATTTTGCCTCGAAAGTTTGTCAAATCATGTTCTAAGACTGACTAGGACCTAGACAAAGGTCATTATGCAGGAGCCCTCTCTAAGTAAGCATACACAACTCAATGCTATAGAAAAATTTCCTCACCTAGTAAAGTCATTCAAGTCACGATGCATAAATATATTAATTCAATCAAGCTAGATTCCTCATTAGTTGAGCACCAAAATGAACAAAAACAATAAAAAATTTGATGAAAATAATTTATTCAAACAATCTTAATTTAAAAAACATAATTGTTCTAATTAAATATTAAAGAAAGCAAAATAAATAGAGCAACACTCCAAGATAAGGGAAGTTCGTTGAGTTAGAGTCGAAGATACCCCATTTATTTAGACATATTAAGGGCAAGTATTTTTTTTTCATCATCAAGGATCATTACTTCATCATCCATAGTTAGTTCAAGCACATCATCTTTAGCAACTTCTCTATCCATATCATCATAAGATGACAAGATAAAACTCCTCATGAAGGTTGTAACCGGTGGCGGCCTTCCAAATTTAGTTAGAGGATTATTCTTAGTGTTGCGCTTATCAGGCTTAGGCAGCTTACCACTGTCGATTAGATCTTGGATCTCATGCTTCAATCGGGTACATCTATCGATCCCATGCCATTGAGTCTGATAAAATTGACAAAATGACTTTGTATTAAATTTTGGGGGTAAAGGATTTGGCAAAGGTCAAGGAGTCAAGAGTTGTAACAATCTCTTCTTTTGTGGCTTATTGAGAACCCAAGATAGTGGCTTCCCCAATTCTAAAAAATGCCTCATTCCTCGTTGACCAGTGGCATTAAAATCAGCTTCCTTTTATGTATTTTGATTGTTGGGCTGATAATTCCATTTTACAGAAAAATGGTTCTTCTTTCTTTCCCTTTGACTTTGCCCACTGGGGTGATAGCCGCCCTTATTGCTCCATTTAGACAGCACATGGTTCAACCCTCATTTTTCATTTGATCTCTATTAGTAAACATGTTCCCTATTGATGTTGCCTTTCCCTTCTTTCTTATGTCGATGGGAGATGCCTCATTAGCATTGTTGATGAGCTCTGGAATTTCAATCAACTGGGTCTTCATAATTTCAACCAATTGATCTCGTAGCTCGGCCATCCTAGCTTTGACAATTTCATCGACTATGTCCCTTAACTGGTTTGCATCCATCCTTCCAATGAAGCACTTGAATCAAAAATCAATGTTGTAGGTGGTGCCGTTGTATGCTCTTGAATTTCCATACTCCAAGTCTGTGAGCCAGAAAGGATTAATGATATGTCATGTGATGCATGTATGCATATATGTATGTATGCACAAATAATAAACAAACAAGGATAAATAGGATGTTCCTTCCAATCTTATAACTTCCACACACGAATGGCGAGTCTCTTTTCCTAGGTATATGGTTAACAAAAATACCAACATGGAATATTTTATTTTTAAAAAGTTTCCTCGGATGGTTCAACCAATAGTTATATTTTTAAAAATGGAAATCAGTTCACGATAAATCCCATTAATTAAGTTTTATTCCATTCAACCAACTATAGTAGCTTTTATGCTATATTGGATTAAAACTAAATTAAGAGGTTTATATAAATATATTTCTCACTAAAAAAAGTAACTAATGATTCATGCCAAAAATAAGCCCATGGTTAATAATTCTTAGTATAAACTAGACTCACAATTGATTATTGGTATTTCGTAATTGACCTAAATAATTTGCAAGCACTTTGTAAGAAAAGGTTGGATGAAATACAAAAATAGTTTTGTTTGAAAAATCCATTGTAAAAAAAGATTTTTAGAAAAAAATGGATTTTTAACTTTGTATTTGAGTCATGAGAAAAGAATTTTTTGATTTATTTTTAGAAAAGTTTTATGTCCAAAGACCATCTTGAAAAGTTTTGAAAATAGCTTTGGTCTTTTGGATTTAGAGGAAAAAAATATTTGAGCTCACAATGCAATTAGGTCATATTAGAAAAAGAGCAAACCAAATAAGCCATGATTTAAGCCAAGATAAATTAACCATAGTCAAACAACAAGCATTTGGAGTAAAATCCTAAGGAAAGTAACTAGGCCAATTACATGAGCTTTAGTCTTTGGGTTAAAAGGCTTAGGTTCCCATAGCAAATATATACCAAAAGGTACAAATCTATGAGTGGTTATTCCACGCTTGATCTCCACACCTTGAGTGAAAGTATGGTATTCCTTATATAACACAACACGGGCATCCTAACTCACGCACACGATGCAACCTAATATGATGCAATGGATAATATCATGATAAGAAAGAATAGAATAATATAAAGAACAACGGAATCAACTTTTCTTATCCCTAGTGGATTCCCACTGTGAGCAGGGGTTTTTGCCCCCACTCCCAATGGAATGGTTCTTGCGACTTCAACACTATTTAGGCTCAGGGCCTTAGAGAACACGGACCTAAGCCCAGAGAAAATAGAGTTGCCACCCGGACAGGCCGGGAAAAAAGAAAGGGGTGGATGACTCAATTTCTAAGGAATCCCTAACTCCCTATTGGGTTCAAAAAGTTGGGTACAGTGGGGAAGGTGAGAAATGGCCTAGCACCCCCACAATGCCCGGTTCATTGAAATCGGCCTCCTTTGAAGGTCTTAATATTATAAAATTCTTAAATATAATGATATTATCCATATTACATGCATTTATAAGAATAAATAAATACTTTATTAAAATCACAACAATGTCCAAACAAAGCAAATAAATAGACACCCATCCGAGGATGAAAACATGTCCTTACATCGTCCATGTCTAAAACTAAATACGACACCCATCAAAAGGTGGAAATGTGTCCCTTACATTGGTCCAAAAACTTTAAAATAAAATAAATTACATGATGCTCATGACATGAGGTACCCAAAACATGGAAACATACCTCTTACAATGTTTTGAAATCAAAACAAATCAATAAAAATAGCCAGCCATTCATTATAAATAAATTCTTCACCAAAGACATCAAATATCAATCAAAATATCTAATAAACATTCATCTAATTTAAATAAAATGGTAAGTATATAAATTTAGGATTCATGCATCAATTTAGGTTTCTTGGGTTTCATGTTTAATAATTATAGTCTTGTAATTTAGTTTACTGGATTAATCAATTTGAGATATATTTAATATAAAAGAAGTAATATAGCTACTGGATGTTTTAAAGATTTAGGGTTTCGGAAGTTTTATGAAAATAATATTAAAGTTTAGGGTTTAAATAAATAAGATTGAAGATCATGAAAATTGGATTTTAAGTTAGGTATTTGGAAAGAATATGCTACTGTAAATCTTTTAGAAAAATAGATTTGGTTAGGGTTTTAAGAAAACAGTCTATTGTTTTGTGGTTTTAAAAAAGTATAATTAGGGTTTTAGATTTCAAAAAATATGTTTTACCAGTATTAAAGCATTAGGGTTTTGAAAAATAATTGTTAGGGTTTTAAATAGAATTTGGATGGTAAGTAGAACAATTGATCATCTATTGTACGTTTAAACAATTAATCCAATTGAGTGATGAGGCTACTGTAAACATAAACAAATAAATAGAGATTCAAACCTCCATTGTTGGTTCCACCACAATTTTGAATTATGATTGAACAATAACAAAGAAAGTGCGGGCTGTCTTTGATGGGTTGTATGTTGTTTGCTGCCTCTTGATCCTTCAAGCTTGAGATTGTCAATCAACTACCAAAAGGAATTCGGATAGTTCTTGAATAAAATTCCAAAAGTCTCAATCCCAAAAGTTCGATCCTCTCTATGGCCGAAAAATCCCAAATCCCCTTTTTCTGTGTCTTTAATGTGGTATTTATAAGAAAAAAATAAAAATCTAATACAAATTGGTTAAGGAAATAAAAACCATTTAGGAAATAAAATTAAAAATCAAGTAGAATAGGGTTTCGAAAAAATTACGCTGGCAAAAATTACGCTGGCAAAAAAAACTGAGGGTTTTGAGGGCTGGGCGCACGCCACAAGCCAAATCACCACAGGTTTTTCCTACGATGAATTGACCTATGTCCATTTTGCTACAGGTTTTGGCTTGTGGCCAATTCATCATAGGTTTTTCCTGTGGCAAATTGGCCCAAGCCAATTCGTCGCCAGCGATTTTCGTTGCTGATTCTTCCGTCGTCGATTTTTATTTATTTATTTTTTATCTCTTTTTTTATTTTTCTATTTTTATTAAAAAAATATTATAAGTAATAAATTAAATAATAAATATTAAAATACCATAAAATTATTTTAGACTGTTTAAAAATATCGTTCTAGACTGAGTTAAAAGTTAAGGGTCTACACCTGACTTTTATTGTTGGATTACATATCGTGTAGAGATATATATACAATTTTTTGTTAAATACATTATGTGTGTTTGTACATAATAAGATCTTATGAACATGTTTATGTAACTATAGTATTGTAAATGTAAACAATATACATTTTTCATATGTTTGTGAACTACTTAGTGATGATGGAAGAAATTTTGGAGTTTGAGAAAATTGTACTTTAGGAGTGTATTTTATTGTTGTAGGTTGTGTTTTTTATAATTTGGGATTTATTAAAATTATAAGCAAAACTCTAGCAAATATTTTTCGGGGATTTTACTTTTAAATAAAATTAAATTTTTAACAGTATTATTTTTACTATTAAATAGACAATTATATAGACATTTAATGTATTACCTTCATATCTTAGATATATGTTTTACATATATAGGGTATATAGGGCATAAGTATATTACATTTATTTTGATATTAGAGCCTAGGTTTGAGATTCTTGACCTAGGTAGGTTTTAAAAAAAATGAAGGGGAATTTTAAAGTGTGAATTGAGTTGTGGTACATGCATAGAAACAAACAAGGGAAAATTTTCACCTTGTCCTACTTGTAAAAAAACTAACGATGCCAAGAAAGATTGCTGGTAGAAAAATTGAATTAAACCACCTCAATGTGATTACTACAAGAGGTATGGGCATGTTGAAAATGATTACAGAATCAAGAAGAGTCACCAAGCTAAGGCTCAACAACCAACTCCACAACAAGCAAACTTCACAAATGAGCAGGAACATGATTATGTTTTTGTTGCAACTCCATAAAAAATGCTTGGTGGAATATGGATAGTGGCTACGCAAGTCACATGGAAAAAGATGAACACTTATTCTCTAAAATGACTGTAGACCCTTAATTTTTTATCAAGTCTAGTCCAAAGATTTTAAAACAGTCCGAAATAATTTTGTGGTATTTATTATTTAATTTAATATTTATTTCAATATAATATTTATTTTAATAATATTTATTATTTATCTTAATAATATAATATTTATTTTATTATTTATAATATTTTATAATATTTTATTTTATTTATTAATTAATTATTAATTAAATAATATTTAATTTAAAAAAATAAAAAAACAGAAAATAAAAATCAAAGATCGGATGGATCAGCGAGCGCCACGCGGCAGACAGCAATTGGCTGGCAGCCAATTCGCTGCAAGCCCAAGCCTGCGGTGAATTGTTGCTTACCCATAGCAATTCTTGCCCAGTGCAGCCCGCAACAATTCTAGCCCAGCATAGTCTCGTTCGCCCAACCCGATACTCGTCCAGCAGCGCCCAGTGCCAGTCTCGCTCTGGCTCGCACGCAGTTTTCGCCCAAACCTTATTTTACCCGATTTTTTTAAATTTTATTTCCAAAATAGTTTTATTTCCTTAACTAATTAGTGTTAGGTTTTTTTTTCTCATAAATAGTACTATTCAACACAGAAGCAGGGGACTTTAGATTTTATTCGAACTAGAGGCAGAAACACAAAAAAAGGCAGAGGACTTGGAGCAATTTACTTAGAAACTTGGGACTTGGACTTTTTCTATTTTGAGGCAGAAACACAAAACAAAAAAAAAGGCAGAGATTATTGGGACTTTGAGCAATTATTTGGACTTTTGGATCTTTTCTGGGATTTGGAACAACAACAAAATTGGAAGATCAAACAACAAGGCAGTAGCCAAAATATTTAACAAGGCAGTAAGCATATTGTCTTTTCTTCAATTCAACCAACAAATACAAGGCTGATACAAACGTTTCATTTGGATCAAAGTTTGATTATTGGTGGAGTCAATAAATGAAGGTACATCTCTAAATTTAAATTTATTCAAATAAATCATATTAAATTTAAATTTGATTTTACTAGGTCCTAGTCAGTCTTAGAACATGTTTTGGCAGACTTTCTAGGCAAAATTGAACTCTGCTTATTTAGGAGAGAGATGTTCTAGGTATTGTTTGATGAGCCAATAACTAGTATCAACCCCATTGACATCAATCCTTAGTTGTCCCTTTGAGCCTTTCATAAAATTTTAGCTTTCTTTTCATTGGCTTGCAAACCCCAACAACCTACCCTGAGCCATTGTGATACTTATGACAAATCTGATGATGACTAAGAGGAAGAGGCAAGAAGATCAAAAAGAAAGGAATGCCTATTCAAGACCATAAAAAAAGAAAGAAAGAGAAGAAAGGAAAAAGAAAAAAAAGGAAGAAAAGAAAAGAAGGAAAGAAGAAGAAGAAGAAGAAAATAAAATAAAACCTTAAATGGTTCAAAAAGCCAACCGAGTTCTCATTTACCTAAAGCAATAAAAGAATTCCATTTGATTTATAAGGACGGTTTAACTTGAATTGGTCCAACCCAACTAAAGATTCAATAAAAATCAAAGAAAAAGGAGAAAGGTCATCTATTTCTTGAAAGTCCTATACTTGACAATCCTATAGAGGAAAAGAACGAAATGATGAAATGCCAAAAAAAGAGAGAGAGAGAAAAAGAAGAAAAGAATATGGGTATCAAACTTTTTGCAAAAGTAAAGACTGTTCCAATCAAGATCCAGATTAACACCAAGAAGATGGGAGAACACTCAAAGCTCTATGTTTTCATGCTTCCAACTGCCTAAAGTTCCAACAAGAAGTTTGTAGTGTGAAGGCTTGTCCATAGTATCACATCAGCTCTAATCTCAAAGTGACCTTCATTCAAACCATGTCCCTTATAGATCCCATTTCAAGCCTATCAAAGACCTGTTGATCTCTCTTGGTAGATAGAGTTTATTAGTGAAGATAGTTTGAATAAGCATGCATATGAGATAGACAATATTTAAACTCAATGAGACCTTTGGTCAAGTCATGTGTATGTACCTATCTGAAGTGCAACAGTTCTTGCTCAAATAGAAATAATTTCCGAGTTTAGTAAGGTAACTAGGGTTGTCATGTTATAATATATAATTTGGAAAATGGAGTCCTGATGTACAATGACATGGATTTGACAAAGTCAACATATGATTTTTAAAAAAAACTATTTTCTTATTGTAAAAAACCTTTAAGTTAAGGGAAATATGTTGAACCATCGACCTCGAGGGACACATTGGGCAAAGTAAATGATTATTGGCAAGGTTATGAAGAAGCTACCAATTGGCATGTTGAATCATAATTTGAAATGGATGTATCCCTTACTATGTTGTTTGGGCCTCACCACTCATGTTTTCAACATCATGAAGATAAAAGCTATAAATGTGAAGCCTTCTGTCATTCCAATGCAAGACTTGAATAGGCATCTGGAAGGAGTCAACGAGAAACTTTAGTTGATCATCTCGATCTGTGAGTCGATAGAACCACAGTAAGTGTTATTCATGCATATCATATGTACATAAGCATATAATATTGTATTTTGCTATCTTGTGTTACCTATTATTTGTCAAAGTGAACAGCAAACACCCTATGAAATAAAGAATAAAAAGAAGATATTGAATCATGGGGCATGGAAAGCCCATTGCTTGAGGAAGCTCCTAGTCATTTTGCAAAAGAAGAAATGCATGCCTATTCAAAGAAACTAGACAATATACAAACATCAATATGAACCTTCATGAGAAAAATCATTGGTTTGAGCCTACACAAATGGCAAAATTTCTTCTTTCCAAATTTTGATTTTATACATGTACAAATCATTTTTAAACTCACTTCCAAATATTTTACCGCACAGGAGGCATGGAGAAGATATAAGGGCCAGCTAAAAAATAGCTATATTTTTTACAAAAGTAAGAACAAAACGAATGGAATAGCCAGTTCAGCCAGAATTCTCAACTGATAAAAGGTCAGTCAAATCCAATTCAGTCTCGGGTCCAAGTACCCAGTCTCGGGTCTAAGTACCCAAATCTAATTCAATCTCAGGTCCAAATATCCAATTTAGTCTCGGACCCAAGTATCTAGTCTCGAGTCCAAGTACCCAAATCAAATTCAATCTCGGGTCTAAGTACTCAAAATAAATTCAGCCTAGGGTCGAGAACCCAATCCAGTCTTGGGTCGAGAACCCAATTCCAGTTTTAGGTCGAGCTTAGGATCGAGAATTCAGTTTTGGGTCGAGAACCCAAATCCAATTTTGGGTCGAGCACCCAAAATCCAGTTTAGGATTGAGATTCCAATTTCAGGTCAAGAATCCAAGTCGAGTTTAGAACAAAAAAATCTAGTTTCGGGTCAAGCACCCAAAATCTAGTTTTAGGTCGAGCGCTCAGAATCTAATTTTGGGTCGAGCGCCCAAAAATCGAGTCTTGGGTTTAGAACCCAAATCTAGTCTCGGATCGAGAACCTAATCAAACCTACTAGGTCCAAACCCAAATCATTTTCAAGTCCAGAACTCATTTCAAACCCAAACCAACCCCAACCTCGAATTGAGAACCCATCCTCATCCAAAATCTGCTCAAAGTCATGTTGCTTTTTACTCTCTTCGACTAAAAGTCTTAGATCATTCAAGTAAGGCCCAAACTGTAGACCCTTAATTTTTTACCAAGTCCAGTCCAAAGATTTTAAAATAGTCTGAAATAATTTTTATTGTATTTATTATTTATTTTAATATATTATTTATCTTAATAATATAATATTTATTTATTTATTATTTATTATTTATTAATTATATAATATTTATATAAAAAATAAAAAATAAAAATCAAAGATCGGACGGATCGATGAGCGCCGCGTGGCAAGCAGCAATTGGTTGGCAGCCAATTCGCCGCAGGCCCAAGTCTGCGATGAATTATTGCTTGATCTCAGCAATTCTCATCCATCATAGCCCGCAGTAATTCTCACCCAGCGTAGTCTATACGCCTAGCCCGATCCTTGTGCAGTAGCGCCCAGTACCAGTCTCGCCTCGGCCCATGCGCAGTTCCCACCTAAACCTTATTTTACCCAGTTTTTTTAATTTTATTTCCAAAATAGTTTTATTTCCTTAAATAATTAGTATTAGGCTTTTTGTTCTTATAAATAACACAGTTTAACAAAGAAGCAAGGGACTTTAGATTTTATTTGGACTGGAGGCAGAAACACAAAAGAGGCAGAGGACTTGGAGCAATTTACTAAAAACTTGGGACTTGGACTTTTTCTATTTTGAGGCAAAAACACAAAAGAAAAAAAAAGGCAGAGATTATTGGGACTTTGAGTAATTATTTAGGCTTTGGATCTTTTATGGGATTTGGAACAACAACAAAATTGGAAGATCAAACAACAAGGTAGTAGCTAAAATATTAAACAAGGCAGTAGGCATATTGTCTTGTCTTTAATTCAACCAACAAATACAAGGCTGATACAAATATTTTATTTGGATCAAAATTCGATTATTGGTGGAGTCAACAAATGAAGGTACGTCTCTAAATTTAAATTTATTCAAATAAATCATATTAAGTTTTGGCAATTGTTTATATCATTCATGCAAAGCAAATATCATAAACAATTATGGTTTTTAATATAAATAAATTTAGCCCTACATTCATAAATCTTAATCTTTTCTTAAACTCTAAATCCTAGTTTTTAAATCTAAGCCATAAAACCCTACTTAATTCTTCTTTCC
The DNA here is from genome assembly GCA_947685225.1 of Garcia nutans. Taxonomy (NCBI): domain Eukaryota; kingdom Viridiplantae; phylum Streptophyta; class Magnoliopsida; order Malpighiales; family Euphorbiaceae; genus Garcia; species Garcia nutans. Next base: position 23,201,800 of record CANTUV010000005.1, read on the forward strand.
AAATCTTCACAGTAGCCTCACTTAAGTTTTCTTTATTATCCGGGCAGTAGCTTAGTTACTCCAACTTAAAAACTTTGATCATGTTTTCATAAAATCCAAACCCTAATTTAAACTATATCTTTTAGCTATTTATTTGATTGTTATTTGTATGTTAATGATGAATGATTTATTTTATTTTGAGAATGGTTTGTCTCCATTTATATTGGATGATTGAATGACCTTTTATTTATTTATTTTAGTTTCATGATTGTAAGAGGTATGTTTCCACTTTGTGGATACCTCAATTGCTAAATATCATGTAATTCAATTTATTTTTAAGTATTGGATCTATGTAAAGGATACATTTTCACCAATTTGTGGGTATCCTATTTTATTCATTTTCTTTTAGACATTAGACGATGTAAGGACACGTTTCCATCCTCGGATGGGTGTCCATTTATTTATTTTGTTTGAACATTGCTTTGATTTTAATATTATGATGCTTTATTTTAATTATTGCATGTAGTATGGATAATATCATTATATTTAAGAATTTTATAATATTAGGATCTAAAAAGGAGGCTGGTTCCAATGAACCGGGCATTATAGGGACGCTTGGCCATTTCTCACCTTTCCCATTCGTACCCAACTTTTCAAATCCAATAGGGAGTTGGGATTCCTTAGGAATCAATTCATCCACCCCCTTCTGATTTCCCAGCCCGTCCGGGTGGCGACTCCATTTTCTCCGAGTTTAGACCAGTGTTCTCTAAGGCCCTAAGCCTAACAGTGCCAAATTTGCAAGAATCATTCCACACAGGAGTGGGGGCAAAATTCCCAGTTCACAATGTCAAATCAGCCAAAACCAAGGTAAAGCTAGCAAATGGTGAGCTGGTGGAGTCACAAGGATGAGGAATTGTTTGTTTAAAGACAAAAGAATGCATGAAACTGCTAACATATGTGCTCTTTGTTCCTAATATAGATCAAAATCTTTTAATGTTGCACAACTAATGAAAAAAGGCTATGCACTTAATTTCAAAGAAAAAACTTTCATTATTAATGAAACTCATGGCAATGAAAAATGCTAAGAGTTAATAATTTCATTATGAACTCCTGTAGTTTTAGTAAACATAATTATATAAATAATTTGGAAGGGTTAATAAATATGTTAGAAGAATAAAATGATTAATGTGTACTTGGTGTATATATGAAATATACATAAAGTATAAATTTCATAAAAAATAAAAAGTCAAAAAGTAAAATGTCAAAGTCAAAGTTAAAAGGTAAAAAGTTTAAAAGTTTTAAAAAAATGGAAATTAAAATTATTTTGGAATGGTAGATGATAAATATTAAAATTATTAATTAATTAGCTAATTATATATATGTGTGGTTAAGAAAGAAAGGGATAAAAAATCAAAATTTGTAACACCCCTTCCCAACCTACATGTGTAAGTTGAGTAGAGGTGCCACACTATCCTAATTGTTGCTACCAATTTACTTAGTCAAATTTTAGTTCTGATTTTTACAGAAATTTTGCCATAGTTCCGTCTAGAAATTTGGATCCCAAGTGTCGACAAAACTTGTTTTTCTGATTTTTGAAAACATTTACACATACCAATGTGAATAAGAATACCATCAAATTTAATACACTACCAATAAATCCACCTTATACCCTCAACTACAAACCTGCACGAAGAGTTCACACTTCTAATATAACATAAAGTAAAGATTTATAATTATTACATACTAATAACATACAGTTATAACATAGAAATTCTCTTTTATATTTATTCATATACATGCCACAACTATCAACTCATAATGGAACTAAAAGATCTACCCCTGAGATTTGCTGTGGTCTGGTCGTTGCTTCCCCAAGATTTATCTACTGCTCCGAACCTACGAGTCAAGGAAAACTTAACTCGCTGAGCGTTGTCGCTCAGTGGGTACTTTACCAATAAAAATAAAGGTAGTATATGAAAGTATTCAAAATCAAAGGAAATAATTAAATCATAATTTAACCAACCTTAAATCAATAGAAATTATTGTACATTCAGGCTGATATGCTTTCAATAATGTAAAATCATAATTCAAACTCATTGGCATTATATAGTTTAACGAAAAATAATATGTCTTTGATTCAGGCTCTACTGGTATATAGGGAACCATAGTGATAAGGCAGTGGGCCTCCCCACTGTAACATAGGTGGGCCTCCCCACCGATATCAAATCACAGGAATGGGCCTCCCCATCCTGGCTAACCAATGGGCCTCCCCATTGGCTTCAGTGGCCTCACCACTGAATAAAATATCATATCACAATAATGAGCAGTACTGCATGTGTTAGTATAGTGCACCATACCCTTATCTACCACTCCCACTATCCAGTAGAGCAAAAAGATTAAAATGATTCAATTTAAGTCCCAACTTCATTTTAGAATGATTCCAGAAATCAATTTAAATTCTCATTGCGCTTTGCCATTTATGCCGCGCACCACTTTCTTTGGTCAAACTGTTACTCTTTTTCACATATTTAACATCCACCATAAACACATCAAACGTTTCAAAGCATTCCCCAAAAGATCACAAATTGACCAAATGAATAGTGTCGCGGTACGAAAAATCGGCAATGCAAAATGGCATGACCAAATGAATAGTAAAATCTGGATTTTCGTCAAAATTTCAGTCCACTTCAGTCATGCATTTGACCAAGTAAATGATCTTATTTTTGGCTGAAATTTTACAGTAAACTTATTTCATATGTTGACTAATTGCATGTAAAATTTCGTTGAAAACTTCATTCGTTTGCTGCCCCAAACAATTTCTACAAAAATAGTCCAGAAGCTGTCACTTTGGGACCATTTCGGCCCAAACATTTGAAATGCATAGGATAGTTTATTTTTCTTTTGCAAATCAATATTAAGGCTTCTTTAATAGTAAAGTGAAGATTCAAACACTTCCCTTTTACAACTTTTGCATATTTAACTCAAATCAAACTAATTCTATTTTTCTTACAAACTTTGGTTTATGGAATTCGCCACACTACTCAGCTTACACATGTAGGTTGGGAAGGGGTGTTACAAAATTAATTTTCATCTTCTTCTTCTTCTTCCTCTTCTAAGGAGGCCGAACCTCCATTGTTACCCAAGGAGGAATTTTTCTTCTTTAATTCATTAAATTCTACAAGATTCTTCAAGGATTTAAGGTGTTTTTGAGGAATTCACAAGAAGTAGATAATCTTTCTTTGAATTTAAGAAGTCTTTCTTGAAATTAATAGATATGTGATTTTTTCCATTTTTGAAGAAGGGGTTCAATAATCACAAATATGGTTTGTTATGAAGTTATTTTGGTGTAGAAGTAATGATTTTAAGGTTGGATAGCTGAAATGATTTGGTTTGGCTGTAGTTTGGATGAAGTAGTGAGTAAATCAGGGTTTTGTTGGAATTTTAGGGTAGAATGGATGTAATTGAAGTTTAATTGATTAAAATGTGTTAGAATGAGTTTCTAATGCTATTTTTACACTTGTAATTTGGTTTAGGACTGAGTAGGGTGGACTTGCCCAATTTAAAGTGGAGAAGGGCATTTGGTGAAGTTGAAGTTAGAATAGTGAATTGGATTTGGAATTAGCATTTTCAATGTTAGTACATACTTTGATTTGATGTATTTCAATTGCATTTGATTTCTCTTAGCACATTGTGATTTATGAATGTGGTAAGCTACTTTTGAAATTGGTTTTAATATGTAATATGCATAGTTTGGTGTAATGTTATGTGAAATGCATAAAATACAATATGTTATTCCATTGTAGAATAGTTAATTTCATTAATATATGTTATTTGAGAAAAGTATGAAAAATGCCCAAGGAATATGGGAAAAGATGTCACATTGTAAATGTGACAAACTTATGATAAATGTGATTAATTATATTGAAATAAGGAAATTATACATGATTATGGAAAATGAAATGAAAATGGATAAAATGTGATGCTTGTTAGCCTTATATAATATCATGTTCCAGAAAATTGTATTCGGCACTATTAGATTGGCATACCATGGATATATGATAATATGTGTGAGCGGAAATTTTCATCCCCACTCCCAGTGGAATGGCTCTTGCACTTCGGCACCATTAGGCTCTGGGCCTTAGAGAACAAGGGCCTAAACCCAGAGAATTTGGAGTTGCCAGTTGGACGAGCCGGGAAGATAAAAAGGGGTAGATAACTCAATTCCTAAAGAATCCCCAATCTTTACTTAGGTTCAGAAAGTTGAATAAGTATGGAGAAGGTGAGAATGACCCAGCACCCCCATAATGCCCGGTTCATTGGAACCGGCCTCCTTTTTCAGGTCTGAATATTATTAAGTTCTTAATTATTATAATACTACCCACATTACATGCAATCATAATAAATAAATATTCATTGTATTAAAGTTAAAGCAACCAAATAAAATGGGCACCCATACTAGATGGAAACATGCCCTTACAACATCTAATATCCAAAATACAAAGTAAAATGGGACACCCACTAAAAGGTGAAAATATGCACCTTATATTAATCCAAAATCTTTAAAATAAATTAAGTTACATAATCAAAACAAGGCACACACGAAGTGGAAACATGCCTTTTACATCTTCTCAAAATCCAATTAATAAGAAATTGTAATCCATAAACATATAAAAGAATTATAAAATTAGGGCTAAACTAATGAAATTAAGATCAATCACAAAACTTTAAATCCACAACTAAATTTTAATTTTAATCCCCTAATGAATTATAGTGCACCACGCACACGGCCAACCCGCTAGCTGGTTAGCGGGCTGGGATCAAGGGGGTAGCCCCCGAAAGATAAATGATTTACAAAATAGGTTTTCAAAATCAACTAAATAATTGAAGAGGGAAAAAAATCAAATGATTAAGATGATAAAATAGAATTAAATGAATTTAGTTACTAGATATCATACCTTCATTGTAGGTTCCACAAATTTTCGAACCAAGTCTTGCTACAATTTTGGTATAGTTGGTTCATTCTAATTGGTTTGGGTCAATCAAAGTTTTACATGAACAATGGATGTTCACAGTCTGCTTTTGTGTGTTTGAGGATTATGTTCCTCTAGTTCCTAGTTATTCTGCTAATTGCTAAGTGTGGCTCTTTTAATTATTGAATTTGGCTATTGATTAATTGCTAAAGATGGCTCTCTATTTAATTGTTAAAGGTGGCTTATGTGTTTACTTTTTGGTCTTAGCTCTCTGTTTCTTATTGATTTTAGAAGGCTCTTGACCTCTTTAAGGTGACTACTCATTTCTTTAAAAGTCATTCCCCTTTTCCCTATGCAAAGACTTGTATTTGTAGGCTTTTATTGGGGCAACTTGGCTTGTCAACTCTCATGTAGTTCAAACTCCTCTTGGTTTATTCGAAGGTTAGAAGAATTTAAGCCAAAGTAGGAATCCGAGGCTCAGTAGAGTTCAAGCGCAACCAGGAATCAATATGTCGAATTGGCCAACGCAAATTTGATATGAAGCCCCTCATATCTAACTAGTCAATCCCATTGAATCAATTGGTCTGATTTTTCATAAAAGAATCTCAATTTTTAACATAATGTTTGGATCGACCTAATTAAATTAATTTTATTTTCAAACCAAATTTGGTCCGACCCTTGGTTTTAACTAAATTTTAAGTTAGACCAAAATTAAGGGTCTATAATATGATGTGCCTTCTGGCTAGACACACCGGTGTCATTATTATTATCGTACCTTCGGGCTAGACACGCTGGTGTCAATAGGGGATGCTCCTTTAGATGGTATGTAACACTTAAATCTCCTATGTCACTATTGACTGAATAAATATTTCTAGAACATGAATATTATATATGAACTTTGGGCCCAATATATGTAATTGTGACATTTTTGGTGAACAAATTGTGCATTTAAGCATCTTAAATTACTTAGCATATGGAAAATCATAATGCATTATTTTAAAACTACTTTTTTTTTATCAAAGTATATACTGCTAAGCTAGTAGCTTAGCATGATTTGGTTTCATCATCCAAGTGACAAGGTAGAGACAGATAGCCCTACTAGATTGGACCAGGTCTAGGTTTTTGAACTGGCACTTGAAGATTGATATTTTGCCACAAGACCAGAGCATTCCTGCATATCATGTAAATATTTATTTTGTTAAATTGACTATGTTTATATACATCATGCTATTTTGTAAAAATGTTGTAAAATTTTATGTTTGATTAAGTGTTGTAAAATATCTCAAATATATTATATATGATTATGGGATGTTGTATAATTTTTGGAGAAAACGTTGGAGACTTGGGATTGATATTATTATTGAGAGTGTATTTTTTAGAAGGTTGTGATTGTTTGATTTTGGGGAATGTCCAGTTTACAAATAAAACTCTGGCAAATTTTTTCTAGATATTTTCTTACAAAATATATTGATGTATTAAACAAGTATATATATTTCTTTATAAATTACCTTTATATAAACTATATTTGTTTTTTATATCAAGAGAGAGAAATTTTTGCAGTTATTTATAGTGACATTCTTATATTCTACATACGTATTATATATATACACGGTGTATGTATTATACATATATAGGGTATAAGAGAATTACATCGAGAGAATTGTTATTCAATTGTGAAATATATTAAATTTAAATTAACAATCATGCCTCTTTATTTCATTTACTAAGAGATCTATATAGTCTCTCGGTAAATGACCTGAATGTTCAGTTTAGGGTTTATAAATTGTCAACAAAACTGTAGTTATATCTAGAAATATATTTAATTTAAATTAATAATCTTTGTTTCATTTATCAAGAGATCTTTGCAGTCTCTGGATAACATATTTAATTTACTGAGAGGGTAATAGTTTTATCTGTACCTTAATGCCTTCAGTAGTCTCAGCATATAAATTTACCAAGGCATACTAGAAGTGCTTGGTAAAACTTATCTCACTGATAAACTATTCATTCCCCTATAAATTACTCCATAAATGTTTATTGCCATAAATATATTAACAAATGTTGCATGTCTCAGTATATTTGCTTGGTAATTGAAGGCATGATAATTTGGCATTAGATTTATCGAAAAACTTTGTGTAGTCGATAATAATAGTTGGTAAAATGTGGCGCCACTTGCTGCCGCCATATTTACTAACACAATATGTTATCTGTAAATGTATCTATCAGTGATTGACTAGTAGATTCTCATCAAGTTTACCAACCATTTTTTATAATATCTCTCGATATTCTATCATTAAGTAATAGAAATATTTTAGTATATAAATTTTTGGCGGTACATTGGTATATTCTTATAGTGGATCATCAAACCTAGATCTTTGAGAATTGGGTTGGTCCTCTTTACTAAATATTATCTATTAAACTGATCCACCTTTTTATATTCTAGGTTTGCATTTAGTGGCAACTTCGTTCGATCTGCTCATATGGCATATACATATTCCAAAATCAATGTTAATTAAGCAACCATTTCTCTTGAATGTTAGTTTCCAATTGCCAATGAGTATTGATTTCCTTCTCAATTGGTCACTACAAGTATATGGTTTTACGTGACATAGTCCCAATGTTAGTTAATCACATCCTCTTAGGAAGTGACAATTTTGACAACCAAGATATTAGTGATGGTTCATAAATAAATATTATTTTGTTATAAGTTCACTATCTCCAAAGGATGCTCTTGAATATCAATTGTATCTAAAAAGAGAAAGAGAAAAAAAAGAAAATTGTAAAAATAGAGAAGAATTGAATTAGAGTGATGAAGAAAAAGAAGAAGAAGTCAAAAACGAAAAAGAAAAGGAAATTGAGGAAAGAAAAGAAAAGGAGAGTGGAGAGTTCAAAAAGAAAGATAAAAAAAGATGGAAGAAAAGAAAGGAATTTATTTAACTAAATCTTAGTCTTGTTTATCTTGTACTCTTATTTATTTCTTTATTTTAGGATTTGAAGACTTTGACAAATGCTTGTCCTCTGGGGAACATGTTCAATTTTCACCATCTATAATACCTCTAAACAGCCAAAGATTGAAAATTCTACAACTTCTTCAAGTACTAAAGGAAGAAATAATGTCATGCCAAATTTTGGAGATATTGTTCCTTAAACACTTAAAATTAAGAGGATGAATTCAATCCAATAAAGGACAAAATTTGTTACAACATACTATAGCATATGGGAGAAAGAAATCGTCATATAAGATTGACAAGTTTAGTAACTTAGTTTTGAGTGTTATTTTTAAAATTGCTAATTTAGTTCTTTTATTTCTTATTGTTAATCCATTAAAAATAAAGGCTAGGATTCAAAGTTGAATCTTTTTAGGGAAAGAGGTAGAATGAGAAATCAAAGGTCCAAATCAAAGGACACAAAGTCTTTGTTAGCCAAACCATTGACCTCTATTTTGATTTTAGGCAATCAAATTGACTAGGACTAATATTTGTACCAAGTAATATTTTTGGAAAACTTTAATTTTCTGAAGAAAACTCAAGAGACCGACCGGACCAGAATCAAGGCTGACCGAACTCAGGAGAAGTTAGCCATACCAAGCTTATCGAGTTAAAGTCTGACTGCACCAATACCCAATTGACGAGCGTTCAAAGAACTAGGAGAAGAGCACGATCGTTCCAAAAGCAACCTAACTGGACTAGAGTATGGTACAACTGGATCAAACCTCAGCTGCCATAATCGAACATGAGCTGAGAGGATCGAGATCGAGCCTAAGACATCCAGTAGCATTCATGATCAATGTCACTCCCACATTAAGAACGGACTATATGTAATGACCGAACTTTTGAGCAGTCCGATCATACTGATCCTGAGTAAATCATCAGAACATCCAGTAGAGCTCATGGTCACTGATTACTCCAAAAACTTCAGCATACCATGCCTGGTATGACCAGACTTGATGTAGTCCAACTGAGCTTAGCCATATCTAAAAATCTAACAAGTTCTGGTAGAGTTCATAATCACCAATACTCCCAAAATCTCAGCATACCAAAATGAGACTGACCGAATTGAACTTGTCCTAACCATACCAGTGGAATGGGGTTTGAGAATTATAGCCATTACTTATCAGCTCAATTATTGGATGCCATGTGTACCATCCTTCGAAGAACTTTTGTCAGTAAAATGGAGAGCACTACCAGACCAAAGTTAGTCCAACCATGAACTTGCTTTGAAAAGTGACTAAAGTGGGGAGACAAGAATCAAACATGTTGGCTCCCACCCCAAATGGCTAGTTAAAGACCTGAAGGCTATAAATACCACAAAAAACCTCATTTTTCAAAAAGATTGTGATTATAATTGCTAAGATTAACAACTTTTATTTGTTTGCATCAAAATTTCTACTTGTATTCTTTAAGTGTTGGGTATGAGCATTAAAACACCATTGTAAGTTTGAGTGTGAGATTTGAAACACTTATGTTATAGAGTGAGCTTGGGAAAACTCTTGTTTGGGTTGTGAGAAAGATTCTCAAACCTTGTAAACGTTTGGTGTGAGCTTGTAAAACACCAAGTTAGAGTTGAGCTTGTAAAAACTCAAGATTAGGGAACATTAACAAGTTGTTAAAGAAGTGGACATAGGATTGAGGTAATCCAAACCACTATAAATGCTTTGTGTTCATTCTTCTTTACTCTACTCCTTTCTTGCTTTGTTTGATTTTAAATGTTTAATCTACCATCACTTCTTCAAATTAACCAATTCACCCCCCTCTTGGTTGCCATCTTAGGTCAATAATTGGTATCAGAGCCTCAAAATTTTAAGAAGATTAATTGTGAAATTTGATCTACAATGGCGGCCACTTCTTCATCCACCTCCATTGCTCAATCTCATGGAAATGTCAATTCTTATCTAAGATCCTACTTCGATGGAACAAACTATTCTTGTTGGAAATACAAGATGTATTTGTTTCTTGATAGTGACTGAATTGAACTTCGGAAATGTGTGCAAAATGCATGGAAACCTCCTACTCATGAGGTGGTATTCCTATTCCTAGAGACAAATGGATGCACAAGAAAAAACTCACTATAAGAACATTAGACCAACCTCCATCTTGGTGAATTCCTTATCTAGAGAAGAAGTTGCAAGAATTCAATATCTTACTTGTGAACACAACCTTTGGAAAACTCTTGAGAATTATCATGAAGGTAGTACCTGTGAGTGGGGATTTTCACCCCCACTCCCGGTGGAATAGTTCTTGTGACTTCGCACTATTTACACTAGAGGCCTTAGAGAACACGGACCTAAGTTCGGAGAAAATGGAGTAACCACCCGGACGAGCTGGGAAAAAAGAAAGGGGTGGATGACTCGATTCCTAAGGAATCCCCAACCCCCTAATGGGTTCAAAAAGTTGGGTACGTGTGGGGAAGGTGAGAAATGGCCCAGTACCCCCCACAACACCCGGTTCATTGGAACCGGCCTCCTTTACAGGTCTTAATATTATAAAATTCTTAAATATAACAACATTATCCATATTATACACAATAATTGAAATAAAGCATCGTTACATTGAAATCAAAGCAATGTCCAAGCAAAACAAATAAATGGACACCCATTCGAGGACGGAAACATGCCCTTACATAATCCATGCATAAATAGGACACCCACCGAAAGGTAGAAACATGTCCTTACATAATCCATGCCTAAATAGGACACCCACAAAATGGTAGAAACATGTCCTTTACATTGGCCTAAAATATAAAAGCAATTTAAATTACATGATATTTAACTAATGAGGTACCCACCAAGTGGAAACATACCTCTTGCAACATTTGGAAATAAAAATAAATCGATAAAGGTAAATAACCATTCATCATAAATAAATCATTCACCAAAGATATTAAACATTAATCAAAATATAAATATTCATCCATGATAATTTAAATAAACCAACCATTGAACTTAAATAAATCAAAGCATATAAAATAAATCAAAGCATATAATGAACTACATAATCAAATCTAAAAGTAAATAAAGCAAGTAAAGATACAAATTAAGGCTACTGTTTTTATTTAAGATTCTTTATTTAATGTTTAGGGTTTTGGAATTTATTGGTTTAAGCTACTGTAAGTTTTAAGGGAATTAAAATGGATTAAGGTTTTATGATTTAAGGGATTGATAAGGTTCTTTGATTAACCAAATGTGAGGGGTAAAATCATGAAATTAGGGTTTGGATATTAAAACATTAGGTTTATGATTTACGGTTACTGGATTATTATTTTGGATTTACTATATTGGGTTTGAATGTTTAGGTTTATAAGGTTTTAAGGTTTTAAGGATTAAAGGGTTAGGGTTTAGGAAAACTAGGGTTTAAGGTTTAAGGGAATTAGGGTTTAAGAAAACCAGGGTTTAAGTTTAGCTAGTTTGGGGTTACTGTCTTGGTTTTGAAGTTGATTAGGGTTTTTAGTGTTTCAGAGAATGTATTTGATTTTAGAATTTGGAAAAGCAATTTATAGTTTAATGAAGCTTTATGTGATTTTTAGAAACTGTAAAGTGAGTTTGAGTTTGGATATTTAACAAAACATTTGGAATTTTGGAAAAGAATTAGAAGAAAACTAGTTTAGAGTTTTATGGGTTTTTTTTGGAAATAAACAAAATGATTTAAGGTTTATAGAAGTAGAAAAGATTTTTTTATGGTTTTTGGAAAGAAAAGGATTCAATTTAGGGTTTTGGAAAATTGGAAAGCATATTAGGGTTTTGGTAAATTAATGAAACGATTTAAGGTTTTGAAAAGTTGGAAAGTAGATTAGGGTTTTAAGATTTTGAAGAAACAGAAACAACAATTTTAAGATTTTTGGAAAACAAATAAACGAATTAAGGTTTTTAGAATCAAAAGAAATAATTGGATGATTGAAGCTACTGTAAGGAAAAGAAATTAGATATTCATACCTTCATTTGTTGGTTCCACCAAAAATTGCTTCTTGGATGAACAAGAACAAAGGCAAGATGGCCTTTGATGAATTGTTAATGGCTTTGCTTGTTGCTCTCAAATTCAAAGTCCTAAATTCAAAGTTCTCTTGTTAATCCTTTTTTTTCAAAGTCCAATTTGATCATTCTCAAGTTTTTCCTCTTCATTCTTTTTCCCCTTTTCTGTGTTTTTTGGTCTTATTTATATGAAATTTAGATGATTAATCCTAGTTGTTTACGAAAACTATCATTAATTAGGAAAAGGAAATCGAAACCAAATTGAATTTGGTTTCGGAAAAAATTACGTTGGAAAAAAATTCGCTGGCAAAAACTGCGTCGAGCTGCGAGAGCTGCGAGGCGAGGTGCGAGCGTCAGGCGTGCCAGCGAAATTGGCTGCGGGCCATTTCATCTACTGGCGATGAATTTTTTTGTCACCGATTTTATTTTTATTTTTATTTATTTATTTATTTATTATTATTATTATTTTATTTTATTTTTATTCACTTCACCATTTTTAACTAAAATAAAGATTAAAATACCACCAAAATTATTTTGGACTATAAAAAAATAACGGACCGGACTGGGTCAAAAATTAAGGGTCTACAGTTTGCCCCCTGCTTGAACGATCTGAGACTTTAGTAAAAGAGAGTGAAAAGTAATAAGACTTAATTTTTGAGATGGTTGAGGTTTTGGGTTCTTGGATTTGATTTGGGTACTTAGACCCGAGATTGAATTTGATTTGACTGACCTTTTATCAGTTGAGAATTCTGGCGTGACTGATTGTTCCATTTTTATGAATTATGGGTCTTTACCCACAAAAAATAGATCTTTATCTATTGAAAATTGGGTCTTTATCCTGGGAACATGGATCTTTATCCATTGGAGATTGGGTCTTTACCCTTGAAACATGGAACTTTATCCATTGGAAATCGAGTGTTTACCCTTGAAACATGAATCTTTATCCATTAGAAATGGGGTTTTTTCCCTTGAAATATGGATCTTTATCCATTGAAAATCGGGTCTTTACCCTTGAAACATGGATCTTTATCCATTGAAAAGGGGAATTAAGGTTCTAGGGATTTTGAATTAAAAGAACCAATTAGATGATTTAAGCTACTGTGGAGAAATTAGACAATTGGTGCATACCTCCATTTGTTGGTTCCACCAAAAATTTCTTCTTGGATGAACAAAAACAAAGACAAGCTTTGCTGCCTTTGAATTGCTTGAATTGTTTGTGTGCTCTCTCAAAAAATCAGATTGGTTCAAGGTTTTCCTCCTCAATTTCGGTCTCAATTTCTACTCCCAAATCCGATCCAATTTTCCTTTCCCCCCCTTTTTTGTGTTGTTTTAGTCCTTATTTATAGAAGATTTCTATGGTTAAATCTAGTTATTCACGAAATATAACATTCATTAAGAAAAGGAAACCGAAACCTAATTGTATTAGGTTTCGAAAAATTTGCATCGGAAAAATTTTGCTTGCGTAAAAAACTACTGCGGAAAAATTGAGCTGGCAAAAAAAACTGCTGCGGAAAAATTGTGGTGGCAAAAAAGCTGCCGCAGGCAAATTTGGCTTGCGGGCCATTTCATCCTCAGGAAACTCCTACGGGCGAAATGCCCACGGGCCCGCGCTGACTTTCTGCTATGATTTTTTCGTCGCCGATTTTTCCTTCGCCGATTTTTTCTTTTGATTTTTTATTCACTTCACCATTTTTTACTAAAATAAATATTAAAATTAATCAAGATACCACAAAAATTATTTTGGACTAACTAAAATATATTGGACCGGACTGGGTCAAAAATTAAGAGTCTACACCAGCTTTGCCTCAGTCGATCCACATAGGCTTCAGTCAGATGGGGCATGTCCAAATCAGGAGTAAACTCAGAACCTCGAGGCTTAGCTCCATACTAGCGATCAAGTCGATGAGGATTATAACAAGTGCCTCGACGGAGAGCAGTAAGAGGAACATACATCAGATACGTCCGAATGGTGACATGGGTGATTTTTCAATAAGGTACCAACCAACGGATGTTAACCACAGCTCATGAGCGGATCCAATCAAACCATTCGGCATATGAGGCAACAGGATGAAGTAATTTCCTTGCAGAATGATGTTTGGGCAAATATCTGGTAAAGTCCATAGATGGGATGTCGAGCAAGCAAAAGCGTTCCTATAGCCAGATCTGTAAAGACGAACAATAATTTATTAAAAAAAGCTCATTAGGTTGAAAAACCGCAAGGTCAGCCTAAGCAAAAATTAGGGTAGTTCGCTAGCTCTGAAAACCAGCAAGGGTAGCCTAGGCAAAAATTAGGACCAACATTAAAAAAAAAAGTCCTCTAGGTTGAAAACCCACAAGGGAGACTTAGGCAAAAATTAAGACAGCTCGCCAATTCCAAAAATCTATAACGACGGACTAGGCAACAATTAGAGCAGTAAAAATAAGGGCTTAAGTCAAAAACCTGAAAGGGAGATTTACGCAATTGCCTAAAGTAGCAAAGGACTTCCAGCTAATCTCCTCGAAGAATTTATCTTGAATTGATCCAATCCAACCAGGATTTAAGCCAAGATCATGGGTACTGGTGAGAATCCTCCATCCATTTAGTCCATGATATCTAGTACTCAAGGATTGATGTAGCTACAAGCAGGGATTTTTGCCCCCACTCCTATATGGAATGGTTCTTGCAACTTCAGCACTATTAGGCTCGGGGCTTTAGAGAACATGAGACTAAACTAAAAAAAATGGAGTCACCACTTGGACAGATCGGGAAAAAGAAAGGGGTGGATGACTCAATTCTCCCCAACCCCCCTAATGGGTTCGAAAAGTTGGGTACGTGTGGGAAAGATGAGAATGACCTAGCACCCCCACAATGCCCGGTTCATTGAAACCGGCCTCCTTTTCAAGTCCTAATATTATAAAATTCTTAAATATAATGATATTATCTATAATGCATGCAATAATAAGAATAAATGACTACTTTATTAAAAATTATAGCAATGTCCAAACAAAACAAATAAATGGACACCCATCCTAGAATAAAAACATGTCCTTATATCGTCCAATATCTAAACTAATATGATACCCACCAAAAAGATGGAAACATATCCTTTACATTAATTTCAAAATATGAAAATAATTTAAATTACGTGAAGCTTAACTAATGAGGTATCCACAAAGTGGAAACATACCTCATTATTAATACCGAGATAACCAAATAACAATAATGAGAAAGAAAACATCCATCCATGATAAATTAAATAAATCAAGCAATCAAAATCAAATATCAATCATTAAAACATATAATAAACTACGTAATCAAATCTAAAATTAAATAAAGCAATAAATGTATAAATTTAGGGTTTTAGAACTTTAATAACCAAATTAGTGTTTTTTAGGGTTTTAGAAAACTCATATTATTATTGTTATTATTATTATTTACAAAAAAAATTATGGATACTGTATAATATAAATTAGGGTTTGAGAAATAATTTTTATGAAAATAATTACTAGGGTTTAAGGTTTACTGAATTAGGGTTTGGAATTTTAACATTGGCATAATAAAGCTGCTGTGATAATTCCTTTTTTTTTAAAAAAATTAAATGAAGCTGCTTATGGTAATATGTAAAAACTCAAACTGAGCTACTAGAATATTAAATAATAATCATGCACCGAAAACAAATAACAAATAGCAAATATCATGAGACAACAAGTTACTGGATCTATTTTGTATGATTGAGCAAAATAATATCAGTAATCTGCACTCCATGTAAACTGGTGTGAATTGATTTTGAAGGAAATAGCCTACTGGAACTTAATTAGACTAAGAACGAACATATTCCATTTTTAAAACAATCAAATCATGTTGTATTTACTTAATTTAGAGTGTACCATCATTTGTTGGCTCCGCCAAAATTGTACCGTCAAAATTTTGGCCGAGCAATACCAAGACAGTGTGTTCACTGCCTTTGTAATTTGTTGTCTTTGATCGTTCTTTATTTATTGTTTTTCTCCTCTCTTTGTTGATGAAACTTGGTAGGATTTCTTTTTTGATGAAACTTGGTTCTTGAGTTTTTCTAGAGTCCCAGCAGCCAGCCAAAGGTCCTCTTCAGGTTTTAAAAACCTGTATTTATTAGAACAATCATCAGGTTAAGCGGTAAAAGTTTTCCGTTTAAAGAATGGGTCTTCTAATGCATGTTGAATTCACAGGTTTTTTTTTCAACACAAACTGAAACTATATCAAATTAGAATTACTTGAATTTGAGGTAAATCGAGTCCATCTTGTGTTCAAGTGATTTTATTTCAATAGAATTTGAGTCCATATCAAAATATACATCTGGATTCGACATAGAAAGCAAAAACCTGCCCTATATCGGAATGGGAGAGCACCATTTCGATATGGGAATAGCCCCATATTGAATTGGGGCTCCCAATTTGATATGGGGCATCCCCATGTCAAATCGGGTGTCCTAATTCAACGTGGGACACCCCTGTTAACCGAAGGCCATCCAAATTAAGTTAAAAATCAACCAAAGCTACAAATTAGACCCGTTTTAGGGTTTAGTGCACCGGTATCATATAAAAACCAAGCAAATCTTCTAAATCATACCCAATTAGGATTTTAAATGTTTAATTAGCTTATTTTAGGCCCTATTATAATATATTAATTCAATTAAAGGTTTGGAATTAGCACCAGACTAGCCAGGGCCAAAATCAACGGTCTACAGTTTGCCCCCTGTTTGAATGATCTTGAATTTAT
This sequence comes from Garcia nutans, assembly GCA_947685225.1. Taxonomy (NCBI): domain Eukaryota; kingdom Viridiplantae; phylum Streptophyta; class Magnoliopsida; order Malpighiales; family Euphorbiaceae; genus Garcia; species Garcia nutans. The sequence goes on from CANTUV010000005.1 coordinate 23,218,448, forward strand.
TCAAAGAGTGAAAAGCAACATGATTTTTAATTGATTTTGGATAAGGATGATTCCAAACTCGGAATTGGAAATAGTTTGGGTTATGGATCCAGATTGGTTTGGATTCTGGACCCAAGATGAGTTCTGGACTCGAAAATGTTTTGGCTTCTGGACCCAGAGTGAGTTCTGGACTCAAAAAATAATTTGGGTACTAGAGCCGAGTGAGTTATGGACTCAAAAATGATTTGGGTTCTGGATCCGGGATGAGTTCTGGACTTGAAAAAGATTTGGGTTATGGGTTCTTAACCCAAAATTGGTTTTTGGGTTCTCGACCAGAAATTGAATTTTGGATTTTTGACCCTAAACTAGATTTTGGATTCTCGACCCTAAACTGGATTTGGGCACTCGGACCAAAGATTGAGTACTTGGACCCAAGACTGAATTTTGAATTATTGACCCTAAACTAGATTTTGGGTTCCTGACCCAAGACTAGATTGAGTTCTCGACCCTAAACTGGATTTTGGGTTCTTGACCCTAAGTTGGATTTTGGATTCTCGATCCGAAACTAGATTTTTAGTACTCGACTCGAAACTGGATTTTGGGTGCTCAACCTGAAACTGGATTTTGGGTACTCGACCCGAAACTAGATTTGGATACTCAATCCTAAACTAGATTTGGATGCTTGATCCTAAACTAGATTTTGATTTTCGATCCTAAATTGGATTTGAATTTTTGATCCTAAATTGGATTTGGGTGCTCGACCCAACACTGGATTTGGTTCTTGACCTAAAACTGGATTCTCAATCTTAAATTGGGTTTTAGTTGACCTTCTATCAGTTTGAGAGTTCTAGCTTTCTTCAAGCAAATAAATTTTAGCTTTTTCTAGCTGATTGATCTTCTATCATGACTTTCTTCTAGCCACTGGCTCCATTCTTTAATGGATCGACTCCAGCTCTTCTAACAGGACTGATCTTTTATCTTTTACATCTTCATTCTTTTGAGAGTTTTTATTTTCTTCTTTTTTCCATTCTCTTTGTTCTTCCTTTGTACTTGTAAAAAATTCAGCTATTTTTTAGCTGGCCCTTATATCTTCTCCTTGCTCCCTACGTGGAAAAATATTGAAAGTGAGTCTGAAGATATTTTGTACATGCATAAACTCAAAAAATTGAAAGGAGAAACTTTGCCCCCTATGTAGACTCAAACCAATGATCTTTCCCATGCAGGTTCATATTGATGTTTGTATATTGTCTAGTTCTTCGGACAAGCATACATTTCTTCTTTTGCAAAATGACTGGAGCTTCCTCAAGCAATGGGCCTTCCATGCCCCCTGATTCAATATCTTCTTTTGATTCTTTACTTCATAGGGTGTTTATTGTTCACTTTGACAAATAATAGGTAACACAAGATAATAAAATGCAATGTGATATGCTCATATATGCATGATATGCATGAGTAATACTTACAGTGGTTCCATCGACTCACAAACCGAGATGATCAACTGAAGTGTTCTCATTGGTTCCTTCTGGATGCTCGTTCAGGTCTTTCATTGGAATAGCAAAAAAATCATTTTTATGGCTTCTATCTTCAAGATGTTGAAAACATGAGTAGTGGAGGCCTAAGCAGTAGAGATACATCCATTTCAAATTAGGATTCAGCATGCCAGTTGGTAACTTTTTTACAACCTTTCCAATAATCATTTACTTTGCCCAATGTATTCTTTGAGGTTCGATGGTTTAACAAACTTCACTTAACTTGAAGGCTTTGTATAACAAAAACACATTTTTTATAAAAAAAAAAATCTTATTTTGGCTTTGTCAGGTCAGTGTCATTATACCTTAGGACTTGATTTTCCAAATTAACATATCTATAACATAACAATCCTAGTTACCATACTAAACTCGGGAATCATTTCTATTTGAGCAAGAACTATTGCACTTCAGATAGGCACATACATATTACTTGGCCAAAAGTCTCAATGAGTTTGAATATATGCTTATTCAAACTACTCCACTAATAGACTCTACCTTCCAAGAGAGATCAACAGGTCTTTGATAGGCTCAAAATGGGGTCTATAAGCGACATGGTTTAAGTGAAGGCCATTTTTAGATTGGAGCTGATGTGATATTGTTGGCAAACTCTCAAACTATAAACTTCCTTATTGGAATTGTACGTTGTTGGAAGCATTAAACTCTAGACTTCATTTCCATCCTTTAGGCATCTTATTTTTTAGCTTCATGAATATAGGTTGAACATCCTTCCATCTTCTTGGCATTAATCTGGATCTTGATTGGGGTAGTCTTTGCCTTTGCAAAACATTTGTTACCCACATTTCTTTTCTTTTCTTCTTTTTTATTTTTTCTTTATATTTTCATTTTTTAGCATTCCATCATTTTATCCTTCTCTCATGTAGGACTATCAAGTATAGGACTTTGAAAAACTAGATTTTCTCCTTTTCTCTGATTTTAATTGAATCTTTGGTTGGGTTGGACCAATTCAAGTCAAACTGTCCTTGTAAACCAAATGGAAGTCTTTTACTGCTTTAGGTAACAGAGGACTCGATTGGCTTTTTTAACCATTTTGGGTTTTCTTTTCTTTTCTTTTTCTTCTTTTTTCTCTTTTTATTTTTTCTTTTTGTTTTCTTCTCTTCTTCTTCTTTTTTGTTTGGTCTTAATTCTAGAAGAATTGTCTTGATTATAGATGAGTGGAATAGAGTGAGTCTACTTCAGTGAGGATAAATACTTCATTGTCCTGACTTTATCTCAATAAGTCTATGATATTAGGTCTAATTCAGGTGTCCTTCAACTATCATTATAGTCTAGAGAACTTTAACTATCCTTATGGTCTTGACCATGCATTCCTATCTTTGATCTTCTTGCCTCTTCGCCTTAGTGATCATAAGACTTGTCAAAAGTATAATCAATAGCTCAGGGTTGGTTATCGGGCTTACAAGCCAATAAAGAGAATGTTGAAATCTTATGAAGGCTCAAAGGGACAACTAGGGATTGATATTTAATTTGGTAGATACTAGTTGTTGGCTTATCAAACAATGCCTAGATCATCTCTCCCTTAAATAAGCAGATTTCAATTTCACCTCAAAAATTTGTCAAAGCATGTTCTAAGACTGACTAGGACCTAGACAAAGGTTATTATGCAGGAGCCCTCTCTAAGTAAGCATACACAGTTTAATGCTATAGAATAATTCCCTCATCTAGTAAAGTCATTCAAATCATGATGCATAGATATATTAATTTATGATTATCAAGGTAGGCTCATCATTGGTTGAGCACCAAAATGAACAAAGACCATCAAAAATTGAATGAAAGTAATATATTCAAATAATCTTAATTTTAAAAACATAATTGTTCCAAATAAGTACTAAAGAAAGCAAAATAAAAAGAGCAACACTTCAAGCTAAGGGAGGTTTGTTGAGTTGAGCTTCTTCTCTCTCCACATCTTGAATACTCTCATCTTGAAAAGATAATAAGACAAAATCTTCCTCCAATCCTCTTCCTACCATCAAGGTTGCTGGCGAAGGTACTCTTCCAAATTTAGACAAAGGATTGCTCTTGGTATTGGGCTTATCAGGCTCAGGCAACTTTTCACTATCAATCAAATCTTGGATCTCATGCCGTAGAAGAGCACATTTATCCGTCTCATGCCCTTGCATTTGATGAAATTGACAGAAGGCCTTGGCATCAAAGTTTGGTGGCAAAGGATTATATAGTGATCGAGGAGCCAACAGTTGTAACAACCCCTTCTTTTGTAGCTTGTTGAAAACCTAAGATAGAGGTTTCCCCAACTCTGAGAACTGGCTTCTATTTGCTTGACCAGTGGCATTAACATCAACTTCCTTTTGCGTTATTTGAGTACCCGACTGGTAGTTCCCTTTCTCATTCCTTCTTGTCGAAAAGTGGTTCTTCTCCCTTTCCCACTGTTCGATTTGCAAGCCAGCTTGCAAAAGGTCTTTGAAGTCCCTTATAAGGGTGTGAAACAGCCTTTCATGGAGATCGGGCATGATGCCTCTGACTATCATTCTGATTTGGTCTGACTCATCAGGCCTTCTTTTGAGAAGTGCAGCCTTATTTCTCCATCTCTTTACATAATAAAAAAAATTCATTTTGTTTTTTCCTGATAGTCTCTACCTCCATCAAGGTAACTTTTAGCTCGACATTGTACCCATACTGTTGAATGAAGGCTTTGTACAACATGTTCCAATCTTTTTGGGTACTTTCTTCTAAGGTGTTGAACTAGTTTTGTACAACAGGATCCAATGAGAGTATAAAATACCTTAGAGTTTGAGCCTTTGTAGCATGGGCAGACTGCATGGCAGTGTTGTACTGCTTAACATGCAAGTGAAGATTTCCTGTACCATTGTATCTAGTGAAGGAAGGCATCTTAAACTTATAAGGGACCTCCTCATCTTGTTCGAACAGTTTGTCTATTTCTGACATCTCATTATCTTTCAGCTTCTTTTCAAATTTCTTCTCTAAATTAGTAATCAATTTCTCAACATCAGAAGTTTCAGTCTTTTCCACAGTTGCTCTTTCCATAACCTTTGGCTTCTTTTTCTTATCTTAAGGATCTTGGGAGTATTGAGCCCAGTTGACATCATCAATCATTACCTTGTCATCATCAGAGGCTGATTCACCAACCTTAGCCTTCCCTTTGTCCTTGGGCTTCTTAGTGCTAGCTGTTGCCTCAATAGTATTTCCCAAAAGCACAGCCAATTGGCTCTTCATGGTTTCAGCCAGAGCCTCCTTTAGTCCTTCCATCTTGGCATTGAGGGCATCATCCACCATTCTTTGAATTTGTTCGAGATCCATTACTCTTGGTGAGAAGCTAATTGAGTCGCTGCTGGATTCTACGTCACTGGCGTAGGTGGGGTTGTTGTACGCTCTTGAACTGTTGTACTCCAGGTCTGTGAGCTAAAAAGGATTAATGTTATGCAATGCGTGTATGCATGTATGCGTGTATGCACAAACAACAAATAAACAAAGATAATTAGGATGTCCTTTCCAACCTTATAACTTCCACACATGAATGGCGAGTCTCTTTTCTTAGGTATATGGTTAACAAAATACCAACATGGGATATTTTGCTATCGAAAAATTCCCTCGGATGATTTAATCAATAGTTATATTTTCAAACACGAAATCAGTTCATGATAATTCCCATTAATTAGGCTTTAATCTATCCAATCAACTAAAGCAGCTTTTACGCTATATTGGATTAAAATTAAATTAAGAGGTTTATTATAAATAGATTTCTCACTTGAAAAAATAATTAATGATTCATGCCAAAAACAAGCCCATGATTAATAGTTCTTAGCATAAGCTAGGCTCACAATTGATTTTTCATATTTCATAATTGACCTAAATATTTGTAAGCTCTTTTGAAGAACAAGGTTGTAATTTTAGTTGATATGAAAGATAACTTTGTTTCAAACCCCTTGGGCTCTTTAAGTTTGGGTCATAATGTGGAAAAAGATTTTTGACCCATCTTAAAAGGTTTGATGTCAAAAGATCATCTTTGAAAATTTGGTTTTTTGTATTTAAAGGAAAAAATTATTTTTGAGCTTGCAATATAAGTAGGTCATATTAGAAAAAGAACAAACCAAATAAGCCATGATTTAAACCAAGATAAATTAATCATAGTCAAACAACAAGCACTTGGCGTAAAACCTAAGGAAAATAACTAGGCCAGTTACATGAGCTTAAGTCTTTGGGTTGAAAGGTTTTAGGCTCCCATAGTAAGTATACACCAAAAAGGTACAAGGCTATTAGTGGTTAAGCCATGCTTGATCTCCATACCTTAAGTGAAAGTATAGTATCCCTTACATAACACAACACGGGTAACACATGCATCCTAACTCACGCACACAATGCAATCTAAATGATGTAATGGATAATATTATAATAAGAAAGAATAAAATAATATAAAGACCAACAGAATCAACTTCTCTTATCCCCAGTGGAGTCGCCACTGTGAGCGGGGATTTTCGCCCCCACTCCCATGTGGAATGGTGCTTACAACTTCGGCACTGTTAGGCTCGGGGCCTTAGAAAACACGGGCCTAAACTCAAAGAAAATAAAGTTGCCACCCAGACAGGCAGAAAAAAAAAAGAAAGGGGTGGATGACTCGGTTCCTAAGGAATTCCCAACCCCCTAATAGGTTCAAAAAGTTAGGTATGTGTGGGGAAGGTGAGAATGACCCAGCACCCCCACAACGGCCGGTTGATTGGAATCGGCCTCCTTTTCAGGTCTTAATATTATAAAATTCTTAAATATAACAATATTATTCATAATACATGCAATCATAAAAATAAATGACTAATTTATTAAAAATCATAGCAATGTCCAAACAAGACAAATAAATGGACACCCATCCGAGAATGGAAATATGTCCTTACATCGTCTAATATCTAAACTAATAGGACACCCACCAAAAAGATGGAAACGTATCCTTTACATTAATCCCAAAATATGAAAATAATTTAAATTACATGAAGCTTAACTAATGAGGAATCCACAAAGTGGAAACATACGTCTTACATTATTAATACAAAGATAAACAAATAACAATAATGATAAAGAAAACATCCATCCATGATAAATTAAACAAATCAAACAATCAAAATTAAATAAATCAATTACTAAAATATATAATAAACTACGTAATCAAATCTAAAACTAAATAAAGTAATAAATGTATAAATTTAGGGTTTTAGAACTTTAATAACCAAATTAGGATTTTTTTAGGATTTTAGAAAACTCATAATATTATTGTTATTATTATTATTTACAAAAAAGATTATGGATACTGTATAATTTAAATTAGGTTAGGAAATAATTTTTATGAAAATAATTACTAGTGTTTAAGGTTTACTGAATTAGGGCTTAGAATTTTAACATTGGCATAATAAAGCTACTGTGATAATTCCATTTCTAAAAAAATTTAAACGAAGCTGCTTGTGGTAATATGTAAAAACTAAAACTGAGCTACTAGAATAATAACTAATAATCATGCACTGAAAATAAATAACAAATAGCAAATATCCTAAGCCAACAAGTTACTGGATCTATTTTGTATGATTTAGTAAAACAATATCAGTAATATACACTCCATGTAAACTGGTATGAATTGATTGTGAAGGAAATAGCCTACTGGAACTTAATTAGACTAAGAACGAACATATTCCATATTTAAAACAATCAAAGCATGTTGTATTTATTTAATTTAGAGTGTACCGTCATTTGTTAGCTCCACCAAAATCGTACCGTCGAAATTCTGGCCAAGCAATACCAAGAGAGTGTGTTCACTGCCTTTGTAATTTGTTGTGTCTTTGATCATTCTTTGTTTATTGTTTTTCTCCTCTCTCTGTTAATGAAACTTGGTAGGATTTCTTTGTTGATGAAACTTGGTTCCTGAGTTTTTCCAGAGTCCCAACAGCCAGCCAAAGGTCCTCTTCAGGTTTTAAAAACATGTATTTATAAGAAGATCCATCAGGTTAAGCAGTGATAGTTTTCTATTTTAAGAACGAGTCTTCTGATGCATGTCAAATTCATGGGTTTTTTGTTCAACACAAACCGAGACCATATAGAATTAGAATTACTTGAATTTGAGGTAAACCGAGTCCATTTTAAATTCAAGTGATTTTATTTCGATAGAATCCAAGTCCATATCGAAATATACATCCAAATTTGACATAGAAAGCAAAAACCTACCCCATATCGGAATGGGAGAGCCCCATTTCTATATGGGGCTACCCCATATTGAAATGGGGAGCCCCATATCAAATTGGGAGGCTCCCAATTTGATATTGGGCTTCCCCTTGTTGAATTAGGTGTCCTAATTCGACATGGGAAACCCCTGCTAACCGAAGGCCATCCAAATTAAGTGAAAAATCAACCAAACCTTTAAATCAGGCCCGTTTTAGGGTTTAGTGCATCGGTATAAGATAAAAACCAACCAAATCTTCTAAATTAGACCCAATTAGGGTTTTAAAAGTTTAATTAGCTTATTTTAGGCCCTATTACAATATATTAATCCAATCAAAGATTTAAAATTAGCACTGGACTAGCCAGGGCCAAAATCAAGGGTCAATAGTTGCCGTCAGAAGAAACAAGCAGAAACTGACCAAGCAAGCACATGTAAAACATGCATCCCCATGCTTTGGTGGGAACCAAATGGGAAGTGCAAAAATTGATCAATGGACCAAGTAAGATTTTCTCGCCACTGGTTCTTTGCAGAACTTTGATTTTGGAAAGGTGAAACAACATCTGCATCTTTTGATGAGTTTTTGAAGTCAATATAGTAAACACCATTGGGTGGTTACCCGGATATCCAAGGGTGGCTTTGAACTCTTTGATCATGGCACATATTTCAATATTATTTATGTTGAAAGTTCTAGTTTCCACATCCCAAACGGAAGCCATAGCATGTAAAAATGGTTGGTCCAACTTGATATTTTGAAAGCATTTTAAAACATTAAGTTGAGACCATGATATTTGCTCCCAATGTATAGCTTTGATGGCCTTGAATAAATTCTTTATTTTCTTTAAATTGGCATCAATCATGTTTGGGAGAGTAAGAATTGAAGTTGCTTGGAATTTGTAAGAAGAAAATACTGGAACCCAGTTTCCTACCTCGATTTGAGAATGTCCCTAGGAAAGTTGGTGTTTTAAATGAGGAAAAAAAGGGAAATTTGTTGATTTATATAGTTGGAGGGTGAAGTTTGATCTATTTAGGGAAAATTTATCCATGTTGAATTGGGTTTGGTTAAATTTATCCATGTCGAATTGGGTTTGGATAAATTTATCCATGTCGAATTTTGTTTGGATAAATTTATCCATGTCGAATTGGGTTTGGATTTGGAAATACTGAATTCATTTTGAAATTGGAAACTATTAAACCAAATCCATATTGGTCTTACAATTTGTATTGGATTTTAATCCATGTCGAATCCATGTTGAAAGAATTCAATATGGTACCAAATCTATGTATATATATGTATATGTATAAATGGTCAAAGTGATATTAAAAAAATCCCTTAAGTAAAAAAATGTCCAAAAGAAAAAAAAAGTTCAAAAGTTAAAATATTATATTTTATTATGTACATTAAATTTAATACAAGCTTTTATTATGTGTATAATAAATCTAATACAAGCTTTTTAATATTGTACAAGCCAAATCACCATGAAGGGGGAAGAAGTCTATATTCAAATAAAGCCCTAAGAAATTCATCACCTAATGGAGGAGGAGGGACATCATCCGCCCAGAATCCACTCTAAGAAGAAACACCTAGGTCCCTATTATCCTGAAAGTCAATTTTATGGTAGTCATTTCCTGAGAAAGGAGGAGGCGTGTCATGGTCATCGGTCTGGGGCCCACTCGACAAAGATGCACCAGAATCCCCGTAACCCTAAAATTAGAAGTCTCAAAAGTCTTGTTCAAGGTAGGCCGCATGCCGGCGGCTGTCAGCTAGTTCTTCTTATAGTTTTCTGTTATGTTTCTCAAGCATTCGCTGTGAGCCAAAAAAGGAAAATGTAAGTCCATGCATATGTGCAACATAAATCAATATGAAATAAGGTTGCAAACCAGGTAATTCATATCAATGCCTTGAGAGCCAAAAGATGGATCAACATAAGGTGACATATACGGAATGTGCGGCTGCATTGGAATTGCATAAGAAGGACCTACTTCATCATGACTGGAACTGCTTGACTGTCCAACCACCTGCAAAGATTCATAAAGTTAGATAAGTGTGAGCGGGGATTTTCGCCCCCACTCTCGATGGAATGGTTCTTGCGACTTCGGCACTGTTTAGGCTCGGGGCCTTAGAGAACACGGACCTAAGTCCGGAGAAAATGTAGTCACCACCCGAACGGACCGGGAAAAAGAAAGGGGTGGATGACTCGATTCCTAAGGAATCCCTAACCCCTTAATGGGTTCGGAAAGTTGGGTACGTGTGGGGAAGGTGAGAAATAGCCCAGCACCCCCACAACGCCCGGTTCATTGGAACCGGCCTCCTTTACAGGTCTTAATATTATAAAATTCTTAAATATAACAATATTATCCATACTACGGACAATAAAAAGAAAGCATCATTATATTAAAATCAAAGCAATGTCCAAACAAAACAAAACAAATAAATGGACACCCATCCAAGGATGGAAACATGTCCTTACATCACATGCCTAGATAGGACACCCACCAAAAGGTAAAAACATGCCCTTTACAAAGGTTCTAAAATAGAAAAGAAAATTAAATTACATGATGTTTAAATAATGAGGTACCCACCAAGTGGAAACATAGCTCTTACAACTTTTCGAAATCTAAATTGATTGATAAAAGTAAATAATCATTCATCATAAATAAATCATTCATTAAAAGTATTTAAATATCAATAAAATAAACATCCATCCATGATAAATTAAATAAATCAAGTATTGAAATTAAATAAATTATATCATAAGAGATAAATCAAAGCAAAATCAAATATGGAATTGAATAAAGCAAATAAAAGTTCAATTATAGCTACTGTGAATTTTTATGGAGTTAAAATAGATTAGGGTTTTATATTTTAAAAGGTTGGTAAGACTCTTTGATTAACAAAATTAAGGTTTGGATGGTGAAATCATGAAACTAGGGTTTTGGACACTTTGAAATACTTTTTAATTCATGGTTTTAAATAGTGATTTTAAGCTACTGTGTAATTTTAGCATATTTGTGTCTTTATTTTTTTTTTGTTTTAAAGGATTAAAGTTTAGAAACAAGTTAGGGTTTAATGTTTTAAAAGGTTTAGGGTTTACTATTTTAGGTTTAAAAGTTGAATTAGAGTTTTATGCTTTAAAATTAGGGTTCTCGGGTGATTTGTTGAATTAGGGTTTAAAAAGAAAATTTGATGATTTCATAAGGTTTTATGAATTTAAACACACAAATTGAAGTTTTTATAAGTAGAAAAGATGTTTTTGAAGACTTTTTGAATGTAATAGAACTTATTTGAAAATTTTGAAAGAAACAGAATCAAGTCTTGGTTTTGTTAAAGAATTTGTTCAATTAGGGTTTTGAGACTTTTGAAGAAGTAAAAAATAATAATTTTAAGTCTTTTTGGAAAATAAAGAAATGTATTAGTGTTTTAATCTTGGAAAAATTAAATTACAGCTCTAAGATTTTTTATTTAAAATACCCTAATTTCATAGGTTTGCTACTTTGAAAACATAAATCAAAAAGAATTTAACATACCTTCTTTTGTTGATTCCTCCAAAAATAATTCTTCTTGGATGAACTAGCTCCAAAGACAAGCCTTTGTTGCCTTTGAATTGCTTAATTCGTGTTGCTGCTGCTTTTGAAAATCACTTGAATTGAGTTTCCCTTTTCCTTCACTGGTTTGGTTTCAAAAAATCAAGCTACTCCCTCTTTTGCTTTTTCTCGGCCTCCCCTTAATTTGGTTCTATTGGTCCTTATTTATAATGGTTTTAGGTTGTTTTTCCCTAATTATACACGGCAAGTAATATTAATAAAAAAAAGAAATTAAAACCTAATTGGATTAGGTTTCAAAAAATTTGAGTTGAAAAATTTTGCGCTGGCGAAACGGGCCCGTGGCTGGGGCTAGTGGGCGTGCCAGCCCGCATGAAATTCCTACGAGCGGCTATTTCGCCCGCAGGAAATTCCTATGGGTGAACGGTTGGGCCTGCGGACAAAGGTTTTGGCCGCAGGATTTTCCTGCGGGGCAAAACTTCCTCGGGCCCTCGCGACTGTTTTTCGCTGTCGATTTTTTTCCGACTCCGATTTTTTATTTTTTGATTTTTATTTGTTTATTTGTATTTTTTATTAATAAAAATTAGATAATAAAGCAAAAACTATTTAATTAAAATTATTTTGGACCAATTAGACAATAAAAATCATTTTGGACTAAATAAAGCATATTGGATCGGATTGGGTCAAAAATTAAGGGTCTACAATAAGTTTAAGAGCAAAGTAGTCCTAACAAATAAATACACATACCTGGCCAACCTGTGAAGAGATAGCTTCGGTATCACCATGCATGTGGGAAACAACACCTCTTGTACAACCCTCTTCTTCATCATCCTCTTCATCCATTTCATTACCTCCCTGGTCGTCATCTTCCCCCTCCTCATCATATTCATCTTTATCATCATCTTCTTCCCCTATGCTGTCATCACCTTCTTCCTCTTCTCTTTTTTCTTTTTCTTCTTCATCCCCCTGTGTCTCAATACCTTCAACACCATTAGAAGAGACTTCAAAGTACATAAGTTGGTCCCATATGAACTCAGCATATGTCAACTATGGCCGGAGTAAGAAAACATTGACATCAAATCTTTTTTGGGCACGTCTCCAGGAGTCCTCCGACATAGACATGCAGGTCAGCACAAATGCTGCAATATCAGATGGCACCTACCTCTGATCAGAGCCAATGAACCAGTTATGTACCCTCTCACCAAGGAACCAGCCGCTGGAAATCGACCTGGTGATGATTCGATGGGAATTCTGTAAGGGAAATGGATTATTCATAGTAGTGGTCCAATTCGCCCTCTCATTCGCTCTCCACCAAGCAATGTCCACCTGCAAATGCCAAGACAGGTAAGTTATTTCTCTCATAAATTTTAACAGTCATACTAATTCCATCTCTTTACCTAATCTCAGGTCAGGTGGCTAAGTTGATAGCACCGGGTGTGCACAAGATGGCTGTTGGGCACCTCCGTATAGCTCGAAAGCCGATGACTAAGCCTCGGGTATCCAACCTATCTCCCGATAATGCCAGGGGCCTTCACAAGGTTATGTTTGTATGCCCACACCTATTGAGGCAAAACAGTAAAGGTCAAGCTTATATATACACATCATTTTTATTTAATAAAGGGAAGAACTCATACCTCGGCAATGACCATAAAGCAAGTGAATGATATCTTATCGCTACAAATTTTATCAAAGCCATGATAAAGGTAGGCAAGGCCAGCTTCGCCCTAGCACACAAAATGATAGGTGGATGGATGCCTCAGTACTACATAGGATCATTATGGCTAGCAGATATAATAAGAATCCATAGGTGTATCATTTTGCCTATTCGCCATGTATTGGTCGATTCTGCCTCATCCAATACTGTCAAATATATTCATATTTTACTTTTCATGCTCCTTTATATTGAGGCCTTAGACCAATCAATTGTCAAATCTCGTCATCAGTTAATATGTCATTGGTTAAAGGAACGGGGATCACGTCACATCTCAAGCCTGTGATTGTAGTAAAATCCATTGGATCAATGGTCATCTCCCCGATAGGCAAGTGAAAGGTGTGGGTGGTGTCCATCCACTGCTCAGTAAGTGCCTGAATCATGCTTCTATCAATCTGGTACCCTTTTGTTGGCAGCTGTAGCATAAATTCCTCAAAGCCACTTTGCCAAATCATCCTCCACACTGGAGGTGGCACTTGCTCATACCACTGGCGGACCCTATAGACGTTCCCGCCACCATGGATAACACAGCAATCATACTGTCTTAACAAAGGTAAGTCAAGCCAGGTAAATATATCAGCCCAGCTAATAATTTTAAAAATAACAATAATAAATATAAAATGTAGCATAAAAATTATTATCGGCACCCCAATAATTTTGTTATTTTTACTGCATTTATTTCCTTTTTTCAATAGACTAAAAAAATATTTTTGACATTTTTTGTGTCGTGACTAACATTTTGTTTAAATTATTTTGTATACATGTATAAAGCCATTTTTTATATTAATTTGTCTACCGCTAGTATTAATTTTTCTATTTTCATGTTATTTCATCTATTTTCCACAAATGTTTGCTAAATAAGTCCTCAAAATTAATTTTCATGCATAAGTTTATTTTACCACTAATTCTAGCTGCTACAATAATAAAAGTGTAGTAAAAAAATAAAATACAAAAAAAGAAAAAATTAAAAAGGGAGACTTACTTGTGTTTTTTCTTCTAAACTACGATGGAGATGCATTCCCGCTAGAAGGAGAACTCGATCCCATCCATTGTTTCTAACGTAAGTAATCAATTTGACATTCACACATGGTCCAGTCCTTGATGCATGTTGATTGGCTGCCATTTTTAAATTTATGTTAAGGGTTGAAAATTATATGTGAACAAGAGAAAGCTTGAAAATAATGAAAGTTTGAATAACATGAATAGTACGTCTAATTTATAGAGAATGAAATCTGAGGGATTGTAGACACTTAATTTTTGACCTAGTCCAGTCCGATGTTTTTAAACAGTCGATAATAATTTTTATGGTATTTTAATTAAATAATAATATTTATTACTTATAATATTTATTTTTAATTAAAATAAAATATAAATATAAATAAATATAAATAAATAAATATTGACGACGGAAGAATCGGCGACGAAAATTACTGGCGACGAATTGGCCACAGGCCAATTCGCTGCAAAAAAAAAACCTACGGTGAATTGGCTTGTGGCCAATTCGCCTGAAGTTTTACTTGGTGCGAATTGACTTGTGGCCTCACCCAGTCCGCGGCCCCCGCATCTAGTCCGCAGGAAATTTTTGCCAGTGCAATTTTTTCAAAATCCTGTTCTACTTGGTTTTTAATTTTATTTCCTAAACGATTTTTATTTCCTTAACCAGTTAGTATTAGGTTTTATTTTTTTTTCTTATAAATACTACATTAAAGACATAGAAAAGGGGATTGGGGGTTTTTCGGCCAGGGAGAGGATTGGACTTTTGGGATTGAGACTTTTGGAGTTTTTTTCAAGAACTATCCAAATTCCTTTTGGCAGTTGATTGGCAATCTCAAGCTTGAAGGATCAAGAGGCAGCAAACAACATACAACCCATCAAAGGTAGCCCACACCGTCTTTATTATTGTTCAACCAGAATTCAAAATTGTGGTGGAACCAACAACGGAGGTCTGAATCTCTTTTACTTGTTTATGTTTACAATAGTCCCATCACTTAATTGGATTAATTGTTTAAATGTACAATAGATTATCAATTGTTCTACTTACTATCCAAACTCTATTTAAAACCCTAAAAATTATTTTTCAAAACCCTAATGCCTTCATACCCGTAAAACATATTTTTAAAATCTAAAACCCTAATTACACTTTTCTAAAACCACAAAATAATAGACTATTTTCTTAAAACCCTAACCAAATCTATTTTTTAAAAGATTCATAGTAGCCTATTCTTTCCAAATACCCAACTTAAAATCCAATTTTCATGATCTTCAATATTATTTATTTAAACCCTAAACTTTAATATTATTTTCATAAAACTTTCGAAACCCTAAATCTTTAAAACATCCAATAACTATATTACTTCTTTTATATTAAATATTTCTCAAATTGATTAATCCAGTAAACTAAATTACAAGACCCTAATTGTTAAACATGAAACCAAAGAAACCTAATTGATGTATGAACCCTAAATTTATATACTTATTGTTTTATTTAAATTAGATGAATGTTTATTATATATTTTGATTGATGTTTGATGTCTTTGATAAATGATTTATTTATAATGAATGGTTGGCTATTTTTATTGATTTGTTTTGATTTCAAAACATTGTAAGAGGTATATTTCCATGTTTTGGGTACCTTATGTTTTGAGCATCATGTAATTTATTTTATTTTAAAGTTTTTTGGAACAATGTAAAGGGCACATTTCCACCTTTCGGTGGGTGTCCTATTTAGTTTTAGATATGGATGATGTAAGGATATGTTTCCATCCTCGGATGGGTGTCCATTTATTTGCTTTGTTTGGACATTGTTGTGATTTTAATAAAGTATTTTTTTATTCTTATGATCTCATGTAGTATGGATAATATTGTTATATTTAAGAATTTTATAATATTAAGACCTGAAAAGGAGGCTGGTTCCAATGAACCAGGCATTGTGGGGGTGCTGGGCCATTTCTCATCTTCCCCACACTACCCAACTTTTGAACCCATTAGGGGGTTGGGGATTTCTTAGGAATCGAGTCATCCACCCCTTTAATTTTCCCGGCCTGTCTGGGTGGCAACTCCATTTTCTCAGAGTTGAGGCCTGTGTTCTCTAAGGCCCCGAGCCTAAACAGTGCTGAAGTCGCAAGAACCATTCCACCGAGAGTGGGGGCGAAAATCCTCGCTCACAGTGGCGACTCCACTGGGGATAAGAGAAGTTGATTCCGTTGTTCTTTATATTATTCTATTCTTTCTTATCATAATATTATCCATTGCATCATATTAGATTGCATCGTGTGCGTGAGTTAGGACGCCCATGTTACTCGTGTTGTGTTATGTAAGGGAAACCATAATTTCACTCAAGGTATGGAGATAGAGCATGGCATAACCACTCATAGCCTTGTACCTTTTGGTATATACTTGCTATGGAAACCTAAGACTTTCAACCCAAAGACTAAAGCTCATGTAATCGGCCTAGTTACTTTCCTTAGGTTTTTACCCCCAAATGCTTGTTGTTTGACTATGATTAGTTTATCTTTGTTTAAATCACGGCTTATTTGGTTTGTTCTTTTTCTAATATGACCTAAGTGCATTGTAAGCTCAAAATAAATTTTTCTTTAAAGTCCAAAAGACCAAAGCTATTTTCAAAACTTTTCAAGATGGTCTTTGGACATAAAACTTCTGTAAAAATAAATCAAAAAATTCTTTTCTCATGACTCAAATACAAAGTCAAAAATCCATTTTCTCTAAAATTCTTTTTTACAATGGGTTTTTCAAATAAAACTATTTTTGCATTTCATCCAACCTTTTCTTACAAGGAGCTTGCAAATTATTTAGGTCAATTACAAAATACCAAAAATCAATTGTGAGCCTAGTTTATACTAAGAATTATTAGCCATGGACTTATTCTTGGCATGAATCATTAGTTACTTTTTTGAGTGACAAATCTATTTATAATAAATCTCTTAATTTAGTTTTAATCCAATATAGCATAAAAGCTAATATAGTTGGTTGAATGGATTAAAGCCTAATTGATAAGAATTATCATGAACTGATTTTCATTTTTGAAAATATAACTATTGGTTGAACTATCCGAGGGAACTTTTCAAAAACAAAATATCCCATGTTGGTATTTTTGTTAACCATATACCTAGGAAAAGAGACTCACCATTTGTGTGTGGAAGTTATAAGATTGGAAGGAACATCCTATTTATCCTTGTTTGTTTATTGTTTGTGCATACATGCATACATGCATCACATGATATATCATTAACCCTTTTTGGCTCACAGACTTAGAGTACGAAAATCCAAGGGCATACAACGATAGCACCTACACCATTGATTTTTGATTCAAGTGCTTCATTGGAAGGATGGATGCAAACCAGCTAAGGGATATAATCGATGAAGTTGTCAAAGCTAGGATGACCTAGCTATAAGATCAATTGGTTAAAAATATGAAGACCCAGTTGATTTAAATTTTGGAGCTCATCAACAATGCTAATGAGGCATCTCACATTAACATAAGAAAGAAGGGAAAGGCAGCAACCATGGAGAACACGTTCACTAATAGAGATCGAATGAAAAATGAGGGATCAATCCCTATTCTACGAGACCAGCCGAGCCATGTGCTATCTAAATGGAGCAATAAGGGTGGCTACCACCCTAGTGGGCAAAGTCAAAGGGAAAGAGAGAAGAACCATTTTTCTACAAAATGGAATTATCAGCCTAGATCAAAATACACAAAAGGAAGTTGATGTTAATGCCACTGGTCAAGGAGGAATGAGGCAGTTTTTGAAATTAGGGAAGCCGCTATCTTGGTTTCTCAATAAGCTACAAAAGAAGGGATTGTTACGACCCTTGACTCCTCAACCTTTGCCAAATCCTTTACCCCCAAAATTTGATACTAAGGCTTTTTGTCAATTTCATCATACTCAAGGACATGACACTGATAGATGTATCCTGTTAAAGCATGAGATCCAAGATCTAATTGACAGTGGTAAGCTGCCTGAGCCAGATAAGCACAACACTAAGAATAATCCTCTGCCTAAATTTGGAAGGGCGCCACCGCTTACAACCTTCATGAACAGTTTTATCTTGTCATCCTGTGATGATATGGATAGGAAGCTACTAAAGATAATGTGCTACTAAGTAAGCTTGGACTTACTATGGATGATGAAGCAATGATCCTTGATGATGGAAAAAATGCTTGACCTTGATATGTCTAAATAAATGAAATTTTTTTTACTCCAACTCAACGAACCTCCCTTAGCTTGAAGTGTTGCTCTTTTTTATTTTATTTTGCTTTCTTTAGTACTTATTTGGAACAATTATGTTTTCTAAATTATGTTGTTTGAATAAATTATTTTCATCAAATTTTTCATGGTCTTTGTTCATTTTGGTCCTCAACCAATGATGAATCTAGCTTGATATTTATAAATTAATATATCTATGCATTATAATTTGAATGACTTTACTAGGTGAGGAAATTGCTCTATAGCATTGAGTTGTGTATGCTTACTTAGAGAGGGCTCCTGCATAATTACCTTAGTATAGGTCCTAGTCAGTTTTAGAACATGCTTTGACAAATTTTTGAGGTGAAATTAAACTCTGCTTATTTAAGGGAGAGATGATCTAGGCACTGTTTGGTTAGCTAACAACTAGTATCCACCCAATTAATTATCACCTAGCTGTCCCTTTGAGCCTTCATAAGATTTCAACTTTCTCTTTATTGACTTATAAGCCTGATGACCCACCCTGAGCTGTTGTTACACTTTTGACAGGTTTTATGATCACTAAGGTGAAGAGACAAGAAGATCAAAGAATGGAATGCATAGCTAAAACCATAAGGATAGTTGATGTTCTCAAGACCATAAGGGTAGTTGAAGTTCACCTAATATCTCTAATCTATCAAGATAACATCAGAGTAACAAATGATTTATCCCTGTTAAAGAAGATTTATGTCACTCCACTCATCCATTATTAGAAACCCAAGTTGGTACAAATAAAACAACTCTTTTAGAGCTAGAACCAAAAAAAGAAAAGAAAAAAAAGAAAAAAAAAGAAAGAAAAGAAAAAGAAAAAGAAAAAAGAAAATAAAATAAAATAAAACATAAAATGGTTCAGAAAGCCAACTGAGTTCTCTTTTACCTAAAGCAGCAAAAGGTTTCCATTTGGTTTATAAGGACAGTTTGACTTGAAATGGTCCAACCCAACCAAAGATTTGATCAAAATCAGAGAAAAAGGAGAAAGACCATCTAGTTTTTGAAAGTCTTGTACTTAACGATCCTATAGAGAAGGAAAAAATGATAAAATGCTCAAAGAAAGGGAAGAGTAAGAAAAAGAAAGAGAAAGAAAAGGGAAAAGAAGAAAGAAAAGGAATGTAGGTATCAACCTTTTTATAAGAAAAAAGACAGTCCCAATCAAGATTCAGATTAACGTCAAGAAGAAAGAAGAATGTTCAAAGCTCTATCTTATTCCTGTTTCCAACTGTCTAAACAAGAAATTTGTAGTGTGAGGGTTTTCCCATTGTGTCACAATGGCTCCAATTTACAATTGGCCTCCACTTAACCCATTGTAGACCCTTAATTTTTTACCCAGTCTAGTCCGATATTTTTTATATAGTCCAAAATAATTTTTGTGGTATTTTAATTAAATAATATCTATTTTAGTATTTATTATTTATTATTTATAATTTTTAATAAAAATAAAAAAAGTAATGTTAGTAAAGTTATAAATAAATAAATAAATAAAAATCACCGACGAAAAAATCTGCGATGAAAAATTTCATTGCCGAAAGTGAATCAACTAGGCCAAATCGCCCACAGGAATTTCCTGTGGCAAATTGGCGCCCGCCCGCAGCAATCCCCAGCCAACGCTCGCAATTTTGCCTGTAGCAGTTTTTTCGCCAGCGCAATTTTCCAATGCAGTTTTTTTCGAAACCAAATTCTATTTGGTTTTGGTTTCTTTTCCAAATTAGTTTTAGTTTCCTTAGACAATTAGAAGTAGGTTTATGATTTTTCCTATAAATACTACATTAAAACACAGAATTAGGGATCAAAAATTGGTTTTACTGAAAGGACGAAACTTTGGACTTCTGACTTGGGGAGGAAAAAAGAGACAGAAAACCCTAGGAGCAAGAGACATTAGCAACAAGAAGAAATCATCAACCCATCAAAGGCATCAACATTGCCTTTGTTACTGTTCATTCAGAAATCAATTTTGGTGGAACCAACTATGCAGGTTTGATCTTTAATCATAAATTATATATTCACAGTAGCTTCGTTTCTTTGATTAATAAGAACATGCACGCAGTACCTTGATCTTTAAATATGCAGTAATTTGATCTTTGTTTCAATAACTTTAATCGTTTACTTTGGTTAATACATTAATCAGTTGATTTTCAAAACTCCACTTCCATGTTTTATAAAAACTAAAAACCCTAAATCATCCTTCTGTTTCTAAAACTTTAAAAACCCTGAATTTCTCTTCTGCTTCCAAAAACTTTAAAAAAACCTAAATTGTTTCTTCTGTTTCCAAAAACTTTAAAATCCTAAATTGCTTTTCCCGAACTATTTTCTTAATCATCTAAACTCTAACTTTTTGTTCAAAATTTCCAAATGTCTTCTTAAATCTCTAAACCCTAATCTGCTTTACAGTTTGTAAAAACTTTGATCATAATTGTTTCTATAAAACTTTAAATTGTTTTCTTAAATCCTAAGATTAAATATATTTTCCAAAATACCAAAAACCCTAATTTTCTCAAAAACCCTAATCCAGTAATGTAATATCCCAAAATATGCCTAGAAGTTTTAGTATAATTGTTGTTTTATTTGAATTAAAATGTATATGTTATTGGAAAGAGAAAATAATTTAAAAAAGAGTGTATATGTTGTATATATGGATATATATATAACATATACACAAGTCAAATGGATGGTCAAAGGAAGAAGATATTTATTTTGGTTATTTATGAAATTACTAAAAAGGGCATGTAAGTGAAAGGAAGTTAAAACAAATAGATGGGGGTATTTAAGTAATTTTCTTTTTGGAATGCTTGGTGGAGGTTTAAAGAGATGAAAAGTTTGACTTTGTTTCTTCATTTTCTTTTCTTCTCCTTTGGTGGCCAGCCATTATCAAGACAAGAGAGCAAGAAGAAGGTTTTGAGTTCTAAGATCAAATTGAAGGAGATTTCAAATAAACAAGTTGGAATTTCAAGAAATTTCATTATTTTGGTAAGTTCTCTCTTGATTGCTCTTGTTGTTTTTGAAGTTATTTTTGAGTTTGATGAAGTGTTGTTGATAATAAGGTTAGGATTGCTTGTGGTGTGTTTGTATGTGTTGGAAATGGAATTAAAGATAAGAAGTTAGGTTGGTGTTGGTGATGGAAAAGTAAGAGTTGTGTTTAGTGAAATTTCTTTCTGTTTTACAATTAGTTAAGGCTGTGACTTGTACGATTTTTAATTAAATATAGAAAAATGTTCTTGGAGTGAATTTTTTATATGTTGTGCCTCTATGAGTCTAGAATGACTGAAAAATATGTTGATTCGATTTTGGAATGGTTATGACTTTGGAAAGATTATTTTTATTAGACCTGTTCCAGCAGGTACCTTAACTGAGACAGCTATCTTTAGGGATTTTTAATAAAATATAGAAAAATAATATCCAATTGAATTTTGGATATGTTGTGTATTAGTGAGTCTAGTATTTGAGAAAAATAATTTGGAACCACGTTGATTGAATTTGATTTATGGAATTCACAAAGTTCAGAACTGCTGCCAGGATGCAGGGCAATTGGGGCAGTCTGGTTGGGTGAACTATTTGACCAGGATTTTGTGTTCAGTTTGATCTGAAATTTTAAAGGAATGATTTTAAGATGTAAAACTAAATTCTGTAAAATTTTAGAGTTTTTAGTCAAGTAGATTATTTTATACAATTTTTCAAAATAAGGATAAAGTGGAGTCTAAAACCAGAATTTACTATTCATATGGTCATTTTGCTAATATTCCTTTTGGATTAGGTTGTGAAGAGGTTGAATTGCCCTAACCTAAGTGTTGAGGATTCTTGGAAGAGTAGGTGTATAGATTGGTGTGAGTTGGTTTTAAGGTAAGTACAAACTACATTATTGCATACATTCATATGATATTGAGACTTGAGACATATTTGGTTATAATGTGAATGTTGTGATGAGTATGTAAAATATGTGTTAATGCCATTGATTATATCCATTTGAATAATGAATTGATTAATGTGATTTGAAATATAACGAAATGTGAAATGTGCAAGATGTGATGATGAAATGAAATGTGAATGATATGATGTTATGAAGAGTTGCTTTATTGTGATTTGAGATCATATGAGATATGAGGCCATGATTGTTGGCTATGATGATGCAAATGAGATGATTGAGACATGGTTGCCTAATTTGCTTATGAAATATAAAATGAATTGAGAAAGAGATTATGAAGAGATGAATGAAATGTTTGTGTGCTTAATATGTTATTCAGATTTCAGAGTTCTGGGTTTGGAGGCATGCCTATGAAATATATGAATAATAGTAACAGTCTTGCCGGGTTGAGGATCTCCTCGAGATTAGTCGGGTTGAGGTCCAAGAGACTGGGTCTGTTACACTTGTTTTGGTAACAGTCTTGTCGGGTTGAGGATCTCATTGAGTCTAGCCAAGTAGAGGTCCAAGAGACTGGGTCTGTTACCCTATCCATGGATAGACATATATATATGTGTATATCGCCTACGGGCTTGATGATTATGATTATGGACCAAAGCAGTAACTCTGAACTTTGAATAACATATTAGTGTATTTTGGGCCCATGCTTGTCTTTGTTTTCAATGTGAATCATGAATGTTTTGATTAATTATTAAATAATGTAAAATTGTGAAATATAATATTCTCTTGAATTGATCTTGAATCTTGATTGTGTGACATTAGCATGGCATTAAAGCATCATAGCACTGTAGTTTGTACCACTAAGCCGTTGGCTTAGCGCGAATGTGATTCTTCGCACAGGTGACAGGGAAGAACCAGTGAGTTCATCTAGGCCGAGTCGAGCCTAGATTTTGAAGAGTGAATAGTGGGCTTTAAGATCGAAGACTGACTGCCAAACATGTATAAATTTTATGTGTTGTAAAACTTGAGTTTTGATGTATATGAATTTGTAAATATTGTTACTTTCCGTTGCATAGTGAACAAATATTTTATCTACTGTATTTCATAATAAACCTTTACTTGATTTTGTATTAGAAGTGTATATCCTTTTTGCAGGTTGTAGTTGAGGTTATAAGGGGGATTTATTGGAAGTGTACTAAGAATGATTTTGTTTGCATTGGGTTGTGTAAAAATATTTTCAAAATCAGAAAAAAACCAGTTTTTTTGACACTTGGGATTAAATTTTTAGGCGAAACTATGGCAAAATTTCTGTAAAAATCGGAACTAAAATTTGACTAAGTAAAAGTGGTAGCAACATTAGGTTAGTGTGGCGCCTCTACTCAGCTTACACACGTAGGTCGGGAAGGGGTGTTACAAGTAAACCCTAGTTTTTCTAAACCCTAATTCTTAAAACATCAAAACTTTATGACAAGTTCATCAACACCTAAAACCATAATCTAGTGAACCTAAAACCCGATCTTTTAAAATTATAAACCCTAATATCTTAAAAAACCATAATTTCATAATGTTTGCTTAAAATCCTAACTAAACCTACTTTTTTAAATTACAGTAACATTATTTTCATAAAAACATCTAAAACCTAAAATCTTTTAAACATCTAGTAGCTATGTTATTACTTTAAAATATTTCTCAATAAAATAAACTAGTGTATGCAAAACCCTAGTTATTGAACATAAAATCCTAGAAACCCTACTTAATGCATGAACCCCTAAAGTTAATATATTTACTGTTTTATTTAAATTGGATGAATGTTTATTATATATTTTGATTAATGTTTGATATCTTTGATGAATGATTTATTTATTATGAATGGTTATTTACTTTTATTGATTTATCTTGATTTTCAAATATTGTAAGAGGTATGTTTATACTTTGTGGGTACCTCATTAATTAATTTCTATGTAATTTAAATTATTTTTATATTTTGGACCAATGTAAAGGACATGTTTCCACCTTTTGATGGGTGTCCTATTTAGTTTAGACATGAATGATGTAAGGATATGTTTCCAACCTCGGATGGATGTCCATTTATTTGCTTTGTTTGGACATTGCTTTGATTTTAATATAATGATGCTTTATTTTAATTGTTGCATGTAATATGGATAATAAGAATTTTATAATATTAAGACCTGCAAAAGAGGCCGATTCCAATGAACTGGGCGTTGTGGGGGTGCTGGGCCATTTCTCACCTTCCCCACACGTACCCAACTTTCCGAACCCATTAGGGGGTTGAGGATTCCTTAGGAATCAAGTCATCCACCCCTTTCTTTTTCCTGACCCGTCCGGGTGGCGACTCCATTTTCTCCGGGCTTAGGCCCGTGTTCTCTAAGGCCCCGAGCCTAAAGAGAACCTAAGCCGTGTTCTCAAGAGATACCATACTTTCATTCAAGGTATGGAGATCGAGCATGGCATAACCACTCATAGCCTTGTACCATTTGGTATCTACTTGCTATAGGAACCTAAGCCTTTTAACCCAAAGACTAAAGCCCATGTAATTGGCCTAGTTACTTTCCTTAGGTTTTACCCCAAATGCTTGTTGTTTGACTATGGTTAATTTGTCTTGGCTTAAATCATGGCTTATTTGGTTTGTTCTTTTTCTATAATGAGTTAAGTACATTGTAAGCTCAAAATAAATTTTTTCTTTAAAGTCCAAAAGACCAAAGCTATTTTCAAAACTTTTTAAGATGGTCTTTGGACATAAAAACTTTTAAAAATAGATCAAAAAAATTATTTTTTACCTCATAGCCCAAGCTCAAAGCCTAAAATTCATTTTTTCTAAAATATTTTTATGGGCTTTGAAACAAAACTATTATTTTACTTCATTACAACTTTTCCTAAGATGAGCTTACAAATTATTTAGGTCAATTATGAAACTACCAAAAATAAATTATGTGCCTAGTTTATACCAATAATTATTAATCATGGGCTTGTTTTTGGCATGAATCATTAGTTACATTTTCCAAATAAGAAATCTATTTATGATAAACCCATTAATTTTACTTTAAATTCAATATAGCATAAAAGCTATTTTAGTTAAAATTCAATAGATTAAAGCCTAATTAATGGGAAATATCATGGACTAACTTCTATGTTTGAAAATATAACTATTGGTTAAAATTGTCTGAGGGAATTTTTCGAGAACAAAATATCCCATGTTGATATTTTGTTGACCATATACCTAGGAAAAGAGATTCACCATTCCTGTGTTGAAATTATAAGGTTGGAAGGAACATTCTAATTACTTTGGTTGTTTGTTGTTTGTGCATACATGCATACACGCATTATATTACATATCATTGATCATTTCTGGCTCACAGACCTAGAGTACATCAGTTCAAGAGCGTACGACAACCTGGCCTATATCAGTGACTCGGAGTTCAGTGAAGATACAGTTAGCTTCTCACCAAGAGCAATGGAACCCGAACAAATTCAAAGGATGGTGGACGACGCCCTCAATGCCAAAATGGAAGAATTGAAAGAAGCCCTGGCTGAGACTATAAAGAGTCAATTCGATGTACTTTTGGGGAATACTATTGAGATATCTGCTATTACTAAGAAGCCGAAGGACAAGGGAAAGGCTAAGGTTGACAAAGTAGCCTTTGATGATGGTAAGGTAGTTGTTGATGGTGATGATGATTGGGCTCAATACTTCCAAGATCCGCAAGATAAGAAGAAAGAGCCGAAGTGTGAGTGGGGATTTTTGCCCCCACTCCCGGTGGAATGGTTCTTGAGACTTCGGCACTGTTTAGGCTCGGGGCCTTAGAGAACACGGACCTAAGTTCGAAGAAAATGGAGTCGCCGCCCGGACGGGCTGGGAAAAAGAAAGGGTTGGATGACTCAATTCATAAGGAATCCCCAACCCCCTAATGGATTTAGAAAGTTGGGTACGTGTGGGGAAGGTGAGAAATGGCCCAGCACCCCCACAACGCCCGGTTCATTGGAACCGGCCTCCTTTACAGGTCTTAATATTATAAAATTCTTAAATATAACAATATTATCCATACTACACACAATAAAAAGAAAGCATCATTATATTAAAATCAAAGCAAGGTCCAAACAAAACAAAACAAATAAATGGACACCCATCCAAGGATGGAAACATGTTCTTACATCACATGCCTAGATAGGACACCCACCAAAAGGTAAAAACATGCCCTTTACATAGGTTCTAAAATAGAAAAGAAAATGATGTTTAACTAATGAGGTACCCACTAAGTGGAAACATACCCCTTACAACTTTTGGAAGTCTAAATTGATTGATAAAAGTAAATAATCATCCATAATAAATAAATCATTCATCAAAAGTATTTAAATATCAATAAAATAGACATCCATCCATGCTAAATTAAATAAATCAAGTATTGAAATTAAATAGATTAAAGCATAAGAGATAAACCAAGGTATAAATAAATTTGGAATTGAATAAAACAAATAAAAGTTCAATTATAGCTATTGTGACTTTTTATGAAATTAAAATAGATTAGGGTTTTATGTTTTAAAAGGTTGGTAAGACTCTTTGATTAACCAAATTAAGGTTTGAATGGTGAAATCATGAAACTAGGGTTTTGAATACCTTAAAGTACTTAAATTTGTGATTTTTGATTATTGAATTTCAAGCTACTGTGCAATTTTTTGTGTTTTCATGTTTTTATGTTTTAAAGGGATTAAGGTTTATAAAAATTAAGGTTTAAGATTTTAAAAGGATTAGGGTTTATTATTTTAGGTTTAAAAGTTGAATTTTGGATTTAGGCTTTGAAATTAGGGTTCTCGGGTAAAAGGTAATTTTTAGGGTTTTAGAAACCAATTTGATATTTTATGAAGTTTTATGAATTTAAACAAATGGATTGAAGTTTTTATAAGTAGAAAAGATGTTTTTTAAGGCTTTTTGAATGAAATAGAACCTACTTTAAAATCTTAAAAGAAACAGAATTTGATTTTGGTTTTGTTGAAAAATATGTTCAATTAGGGTTTTGAGATTTTTAAGAAGAAAAAATAACAATTTTAAATATTTTTAGAAAAGAAAGTCACGTTTTATTGTTTTTGATTATGGAAAAAATTAAATTACAACTCTAAGATTTTTTTTTTAAAAAAACTTAAATTTTATGGATTTGCTACTGTGAAACATAAATTAAAAGAATTTATCATACCTTCTTTTGTTGATTCTCCAAAAAATAACTCTTCTTGGACGAACTAGCTCCAAAGACAAGCCTTGGTTGCCTTTGAATTACTTAATACGTGCTACTGCTGCTTTAAGGATCAATTGAGTTGTGTTTCCCTTTTCCTTCCTTGATTTGGTTTCAAAAAAATCAAGCTACTATGAAAGTTTTTCCTCCCTTAATTTGGTTTAATTAGTCCTTATTTATAGTGGTTTTTAGGTTGTTTATTCCTAATTCCCCACGGTAATTAATATTAATAAAAAAAATTAAAACCTAATTGAATTAGGTTTCAAACAAAATTGCGTTGAAAAGTTTTGCGCTGGCGAAAATTGTGGCAGCGGGCCCGTGGCGTGCCAGCCCGCAGGAATTTCCTGCGGGACGTTATTTCGCCAGCAGGAATTTTCTGCGGGCGAAATAACTTCGCCCGCAGCCACCCGCAGGAAATTCCTGTGGGAAGTTATTTCGCCCGCAGCCGCCTGCAGGAATTTCCTGCGGGAAATTATTTCGCCCGCAGGCCTGCGGGTGAACTACAGCTGGTCCGACGGGCCCGCGCAACCACTTTTCGCTGCCGATTTCCGATTTTTATTTTTTGATTTTTATTTGTTCATTTTAATTTTTTATTAATAAAAATTAGATACTAAGGTAAAAATTATTTAATTAAAATTATTTTGGACCAATTAAACAACAAAAATCATTTTGAACTAAATAAATCATATTTGATCGGATTGGGTCAAAAATTAAGGGTCTACAGTTTGCCCCCTGCTTGAATGATTTGAAACCTTAGTTAAAGAGAGTGAAAAGCAAAAAGATTTAATTTTTTGAGATGGCGACTTGTTTTGGGTTCTGGACCCGAGGATAACTCTAGGTTCTGGACCTAAGGGAAATTTGGGTTCTGGACCCAGATTCGAGTTCTGGACTAGAGGATAACTCTAATTTCTTGACCTAAGTAAAATTTGGGTTCTGGACCCGAGCTAAGTTCTGGACTTAGAAAATTCTAGGTTCTGGACCTAAGGAAAATTTGGGTTCTTGACCCGAACTAAGTTCTGGACTTAGAAGATTCTAGGTTCTGGACCTAAGTAAAATTTAGGTTCTGGACCCGAACTAAGTTCTGGACTTAGAAAATTCTAGGTTTTGGACCTAAGTAAAATTTGGGTTCTGGACCCGAGCTAAGTTCTGGACTTAGAAAATTCTAGGTCCTGGACTTAAGTAAAATTTGGGTTCTGGACCCGAACTAAGTTCTGGACTTAGAAAATTCTAGGTTGTGGACCTAAGGAAAATTTGGGTTCTGGACCCGAGCTAAGTTCTGGACTTAGAAAATTCTAGGTTCTGGACCTAAGTAAAATTTGGGTTTTGGACCCGAGCTAAGTTCTGGACTTAGAAAATTCTAGGTTCTGGACCTAAGAAAAATTTGGGTTATGAACCCGAGCTAAGTTCTGGACTTAGAAAATTCTAGGTTCTGGACCTAAGTAAAATTTGGGTCCTGGACCCGAGCTAAGTTCTGGACTTCGAAAATTCTAGATTCTGGACCTTAGTGTAATTTGGGTTCTGGACAAAAGGTTTAGCTAATTTTTAGGCATATGTCTTCCTATTGCCCCCTGGATATAAAAACAATTGTATACTCGCAATTATTTAAATGATTAAAGTGAATAATCGAATTTTCTGCTTATTTACTGTGTAGTTACTGTTCACGCACTATTCACTATTTATAAATAATAAATTTACTATTTGCAAATAGTATCAAATAGTATTTACTATTAAAAAAAAGTAATTTTACTAATCACCAATAGTAATACAATTCATAAATAGTAACATTTAGTATTCATAAATAGTAATAATATTTATAAATAGTAATATTTACTATTCATCCATAGTAACAGTATTTATAAATAGTGATATTTTACTATTTATTAATAGTAATACTATTTATAAATAGTGATATTTACTATTCATCAATACTAATACTATTTATAAATAGTGATATTTACTATTTATCAATAGTAATACTATTTATAAATAGTAAAATTTACTATTTATGCATAGTTTTGAGTTTGTTTTCATCTGCTTGTCGTTCCTCTATAAAAGGCCATCAATTCTCCATAAAATTTCAAAATTCCAATTTCAATTTTGTAATCCTTCCAAATTTCTTTCAATTTCAACACATATTTTTCAAGAATAATGCATGCTTCGAGGTCGCAGATTCATTCTAATGCCGAATTATTGGAGTTTATTCGGCATTATGAAGACAAAAATCTAGATATACTGGCCGGGATGCCACTTCATCGCAGTTCCAATCAAAAGAGCGAGGTAATAATTTTTTTATTTTTTTTATTTTTTTATTATTTTATTTTATTTTATTTTTGTTTTTTTTATTAGTATTACTTTTTATTATTATTATGAAAAATAAATAAATAGATTGAATAACGTGTACTTACCTGGTATTAACTTACCTAGATCTGTGTTAGCACGATTGTTGTGTCGTTCGGGCCGGAGGGTGTATTTATAAAGCTCGACAATGGTATGATGTAGTGCCTTCTCGGGTAAGGCGGATTATCCGAGATTGCGGCTTTGAGCAGTTTATCTTACAATTGCCGTCCGAAGAATATCAAATAGACCGAAGCGTGGTCCAGGCGCTGGCAGAGCGATGGCCGGATACAACTCACACTTTTCACTTGCCCATTGGGGAGATGACAATTGGTTCTATCGATTTCACTGCCATAACCGGCCTTCGATATGATGGTGCTCCGGTTCCTCTAACCAATGAAATTTTAACATTTGAAGAAATTCAGGAATTAATTGGTATGGAACCATCATATAAAGGTCCTCGTAAGATAAAAATCGAGCCGATTCGTAGTTATTGGATGAACTACGAAGGTCGGATTGGCAGAAATAGGGCCGAACAGTATGCCCGAGGATTTTTGTTATATCTACTTGGATCGACCATCTTTGGTAGCACTGAATCATCCATTCACTTATCAGTGTTGAATGCCCTTTCTTATCTCAGAATGGTACCATCTTCTGGCTGAAGCTGGTTTCGCATGTCTTTATCATGGCCTTGATAAAGCTTTGTCGAAATAAGAATTCTTTTGTCGGCTTGATGGCGATTGTCGAGGTATTCTTTCTTCCACCAATGTTTTTTCCCTTTTCCTCTTGTGATCTTTGTTGTTATTGTAGATATGGGCATATGAACACAACCTTGTGAGAGTACCCGGCATTCCCCGAGAGAGAATCGGGTATCTAAGATTAAATTTTTGGTTGTCCGATCGTGTGAACGTTCCCAGCTCTCATCATGTGCATACTCATAGCTTTGTGTTGAGCCGCTTAACCTAGGATCAGGTAAAATAACATTAGTATGCTTTAAATATTTTGCAAAAGTTTTACTTACCTTATGTTATCCTACAGGTGAATTTGGCCTGGTGGAATCCAGAAGAGCGAGCAAATTAGTCTCCTTTGATGAGGGCTGCACTATTTTTCCAACATTCTCGGCGAATTATTACTGGCCCCATGTCTAGTGGCTAGTTTCTCAGGGAAAGGTTTATGAATGGTTTCTCGGCCCAGAAGAGCGGAGGTTTCCGATGCAAATCCCAAAGTACACTTTAAATATTATGTCGATGCCGGAGGAAGCTTGGTGGTCGGCCCGATATGGTTTTAAAGCCGAGTTATTTCTCAATTTACCGGGTCCATTTTATGCTCGTTTTATTCAAATAAGACTCTTGCACTTTGATGTGTCTCCTGTCGGTGTGCGGGGGATTTCTGATGGAAATGAGGGTAGAGATGAGGAGGAACATGTAGGAGAGTCTATTCCACATCTCGGAACCAATACTTCTCAGGTAAAACTCTTACCACTTTTCCATTGCAACTACTCTTTCTTTCTTTGATTCTTTAATGATCATTGCAGGTTGTCGGCTCGTTTGATCATAAGGCTGGACCATCTTATCTGCAAGGCATTGACATGAATTACCTAGTATGTTTCTTATTTCACAATAGTTTATGCTATATGTATGCATGATTATGTATGTTCTTACCTTTTCCCTTCTTGGCTCACAGCGGATGCTCAAAGAACAAAATGAGAAGCTTCAAGAAGAGTTGGCTGCAAGTCGTCAGCAGGCTTCTCATTTTGAAAGTTTATATCATCAATCCGAACAAAATTTTTGAGACTTTCAATTTCAAGGAATAAGGGATCCCGGTGCTTCTTCATCGAGAGGCCCCCAGGCTGATGACCATGAGATCCTTTCGTCTGCTTCTGATGAGGACCAGGACAAATCAGAACTCCAAGGCAATAGGGATTTTAGTGCTTCTGCTTCGGATGATCCCGGGATGAGTAATTTGCCCCCTCCTCCAACAGGTGACGACTTTTTCAAGTCTTTATTTGATGACCTACCACCACCCTCTTAGTGATATGTAAATATTGAAATAATTGTAAAACATTGTACAATAATGAAAAATATACAATATTCCTCTTTATTGTAATTTTTTTAAATTTTTTTCTCGTTACTTTTTTGTTACTGCCATTTTTTTTCATTACTACTATATATTTTTTTTATTTTTTTATATATAATACATCATAACACTTCTTTTGTTAAACCAAATCCAAAATGGAAAAAGAAATTGTGACCACTTCCTTTCCTTGTGCCATATGGTCTTATCCTTTTCCATCATCTTTTCCATTTCACTTTTGGAAAAGGTTACTCTTCTTCTATATAAATCACCTTGCATGCCATAATTCAATTCATAAGCCAAGAATCTCTCTTTCAAAGTGAATACTCTCTCTTTAGCAATTTTGGTTCCCCTTTATTCATCAACCACGACCGAGCACCATTTAAAGAAAATATAAATTCTATTTAAGAATATGGATGCCAATCATTGGAAGCAAATTTCATGGTCAAAGCTTGATGTTTTAAATTGCTTTCAAAATGTCAAATTGGACCACTCCTTTTTACATGCCGCGGCTTCCCTGTGGGATACAGATTCTAGGGTATTTAGAATTAATGGCTTTGAAATGTGTCCCTTGATTGAAGAATTTGAGGCCATCCTTGGACATCCCAATAATCAACGAATGGCATTACCCACATTGATCTCCAAAACTCAGCAGAAGATGCAGATGTTATTTCAAATTCCGAAACCCAAGATTCTTCGGTTGATGAGAGATGAAAAAATCCTACTTGCTCCTTTGATTAACTTTTGTCTTTCTCATTTGGCTCCTACTAAGGCCTGGGGACGCATGCTTTGTCTTTGCTTGCTCGGCCAATTCTTACTTGTTTCTTTTGACGGCAATATTGACCCACGAGTATTGGATATCATGGATCAAATGGAAGGAGGCTTGTTGCCGGTACCTGTGATCTTAGCCGAGACCTTAGTTGGATTAGACCGATTTAAATCAGGATAGTCAAAGAGACTGACTAGGAGCCCGTTGCTGCTTCAGGTAATTACCTAAACTACCCTTTCGGGTTTTCAATTTAGGTTTTTTTTTTAATTCTTTCTTCATAGATTTGGCTTCAGGAGCGTCTTTGTTTGCTAGATGCTCCCTCCATAGATTTTTCTAGATACCTGCCACATCATCATTCTGCTAGGAAGCTGCTCCATCCTGCTTCTTCATATGCTGATTGGGTTGATTGGATCCACTCACACTCCGAAGTCAATATCCGTTGGTTAGTACCTTGGTGGAAGATTTCTCATATTACCATGCGGACATACTTGATGTACGTTCCTCTTGCTGCGCTTCGTCAAGGTACATGCTATGATCCTCACCGACTTGGGCATTAGTATGCAGTTGAGCCTCGTGATTCTGACTTTGTTCCTGACCTAGACATGCCTTGCTTGACTGAAGCCTACTTGGACCGGCTGAGGCAAAGCTGGCCTGCACGTTACACTTATCGACTGCCATAGATTTTACATTTGTCAATTCATAAAGTGTTTTGTTAGGATGAAAAATAATTAAAGTAATAAAAGATGCTTCTTTTCCATTGATAACTTGTCATCACCTTTTGCAATTATGATTATTTATTTCATCCATATCTGGTCAAATACTTATAACAGTGCACATAAAACAAATTTAATCATTAATTCTGTTTTATTAAATTGGGGAACAACCAAACATAAAGCCTGCATACACAAGATTACTCCTGTTGCCAATCAGCCCTTTCGAGTTTTCTAATTGACGATTTTCTCTCATTAGTCCTAATTGTTGCCTAGCCCGCCCTTTCGGGTTTTCAGAACTAGCGGACTGCTCTAACTTTTGCCTAGGCTGCCCTTTTTGGGTTTTCAACCTAGAGAGCTCTCTTTTTTTTATATACATAAAACCTCTTCAACCTGTCAATGTTTACTGGCTCACTAAATTCGTTCCCATCCATGTCTGATAACTTTACTGCACCTTTGCTCATGACTTGTTTCACGACATATGGTCCTTCCCAGCTAGGTCTGAACTTCAATCTTGGGTCAGATACATTAGGCTTACATTGCTTCAATACTAAATCCCCAACCTTGAATCTTCGAATTTTGACCCTTCTATTTTAGGCCCGAGCTATCTTCTTTTGATACAGTTGGTGATGATACAGTGCCTTTGGCCTTCTCTCTTCTAATAAAGCTAACTGAGTGTATCTGCTTGCTACCCATTCTGTTTTAGGCAGCTCCGCTTCCAAGACTACTCTCAATGACTTGATCTCAATCTCAATTGGCAATACTGCTTCCATCCCATAAACCAAAGAGAACAGTGTCATTCCAGTAGGTGTTCACACACTCATCCTATATCCCCATAAAGTAAAGGGGAGCATCTCTGACCAATCCTTGTAAGTCTTGGTCATTTTGGACAGAATTTTCTTGATTGTCTTATTTGTTGCTTCCACTGTCCCATTAGCCTTTGGTCTATAAGGAGAGGATCTATGATGATGGATGTGGTACTTGGAGAATAAATCCTTAACTGCGCCTTGAAACTGTACCCCGTTGTCTGATATTACACTATGCGGGACCCCATATCTGCAGATGAGATTCTTTTTAATAAACCTAGCCATTTGACTTGCACCCAGCTTGTTGAAGGATTCGGCTTCAACCCATTTCGAAAAATAATCAACTGCTACCACAATAAAACGGTGCCCGTTCGAAGCTGTTGGATGTATCTCTCCTATAATGTCAATACCCCAGGTGGCAAAGGGCCAGGGTGAAGACATTGAATGCATTTCTTCAGGAGGCATATGATTCAAGTTACCGTACATCTGACATTGTTGGCACTTCTTGACAAACTCAATATAGTCTCTCTCCATGGTTAGCCAATAGTAACCTTGTCGAATAATCTTCTTAACTAGGGCCAAACCACTCATGTGCGGACCGCAACTTCCTGCATGTATTTCTGACATGATGCACTCCACTTCGGGCTTTCTTAAACATCTCAAATGCACCCCATTGGGCCATCTTCGATATAACTCCACATGGAATGTGGTGTATTGCAATGACCACCTCCTTATGGCTCTTCTCTCTTTCTTTAATGCCCCCGGCGGGTATTCTCTTTCCTCCAAAAATCTCCTTACGGTATCATACCATGCATCATGGTCTGTATCAATTTCCATGATTGTTTCATATTCATAACAAGGATTTGATGAACTGGTCAAGATCAGAGGCTTAAGGAACAGGTTAACAGGATCTTCCCAAACCGAAGCCAATGTGGCTAGGGCATCAGCCATCTGATTTTCTTCTCTTGACAGGTGTATAAACCTACACTCCTTAAAATTCTTCTTTATCATGGTCAGGTAATGATGGTATGGTTTCAATTTTTCTTCTTTCAACTCCCACTCTCCATTTACTTGGGATACTACTAGCAACAAATCACCATAAACTTCCACCTTTTCTACCTTCATAATCATTAGGGTTTCCAAACCGAAAATACAAGCTTCATAATCCACCATATTATTGGTTGCCCTAAATTTCAACTTTTTGGCTAAAGGGATGAGTTCCCCTTCGGGCGATTCTAGTATAACTCCCAAACCTACTCCTTTCCTATTTACTGCTCCATCAAAATACATTTTCCACCCTTGTACTTCAATCGCTTCTAAATGTTCATCTGGAAATTCCAAGATTACCTCTTCACTTTCTGGTAATGGTTGTTGAGCCAGAAATTCTGCCACTACTCTACCTTTGATTGTTTTTCTGGTCACATACTCGATCTCAAATTCTTCTAATATTATCTGTTGTCCCAAGATGGCAACCAAGAGGGGGGTGAATTGGTTTCCTCAAGAAATAATGACAATTAAAAACTCAACAAATTAGAAATGCGGAATAGAGAGTTGGTTGAGTAATGAAAGAAAGAAAGAACACACAAGATTTATAGTGGTTCAGATTTTACTTCAATCCTACATCCACTTCCTTAACAACTTATTAAGGTTCCACTAATCTTTGAAGTTTTTACAAGCTCACTTCCAACTTTGGTGTTTTCACAAGTTCACATCTAACTTCACAAGTGTTTTTCTAAGGCTTACACTCAAGAACCTTCAAAAGAATTTTTAAGGCTCACTCTCACAACCCAAACAAGAGTTTTACAAGGACTACTCTCACAACCCAAGTGTTTTTCCAAGCTCACACTCAAACTTATACAATGGTGTTTTCAATGCTTACACCTAACATTCATTACAATTCAAATGTAAGTTTAAGTAAAAGAAAGTTTGTTGCTTGGCTATGAAATTCTTTTTTCTTGCTTCTTATACTATCTTTTCTTATAGAAGCACTGTATTTATAGCCAATGTGGTCTTACTAGCCGTTATTGATAGTAAGAATAAAGCCTTGGCAGTTTAGACCTTCTTTATTAAACTGTCCGAAGCATTTTACGGTCGTCCTTCATATAAGGATGGTCGCGCTATTGTCACACGCGGTCGTCCTTGAACAAGGCACGGTCGCTGAATTTAAAAAAGCTTCAACCGTCGAATTTGAGTGCTCTACAGCAGGAATCTTGCCCATGCTGTGGTTGT
The DNA here is from genome assembly GCA_947685225.1 of Garcia nutans. Classification (NCBI taxonomy): domain Eukaryota; kingdom Viridiplantae; phylum Streptophyta; class Magnoliopsida; order Malpighiales; family Euphorbiaceae; genus Garcia; species Garcia nutans. Next base: position 23,254,657 of record CANTUV010000005.1, read on the forward strand.
CGGGACGGTCGCGTATCACAAAGGTGCGGTCGCCCTTTTTGAATGTTGAAGTGGGTTTTTAACGGTCATGTCACGTGTCATTCTCTGACAGGGCAGAAGAGATGTCCGCCAAAATTTGAATGTCGCAGTCGCCCTAGGTGACATCTCGAAGTCAAAGTGAGATACTCGCGTCGAACTTCTGGACGCACCTGAGGACGCGAACACTACTGTCTCTTTAAGCAAATTCTTCTTGAATTGGTAGAGCGGTGGCAAATATTAATGGGCGGTCGCTAAAGTGATAAGCGAGGCCGTATCATTCGTCGTTCTTGTCACCGCGAACCTTACTGTGATTGGAATGATTTGAGTTGCTTGGGTAGCTGTCGTCCGTAACTTGGGACGGTCGCTCTTCATTAAGTGTGGTCGTTACTGAGGTCGCGTTTCTGACCGCGAAACGTACTGTGATAAGGTTTCATCCTTTAATTGAATGGTGTGGTCGTATTCATGTTTGGTGCGACCGCTATAAGTGTTCTGTTCAGCTTTATTTGAAGCAACCTAAGCCTGCAACAAGATTCTCCAAACACATGTTAAATGGATCATTCAATTTGAGTTGTCAAGGATCAAAATTAAGATCATTTGTCTAACAATCTCCCCCATTTTGACTTTGACAATTCAAATGGAATGATAAAAATAAATAAATAAGTTTAAAATGCTCCCCCTTAACATATGCATGAATCATGGTTAAGTATATCTTGGTGCATTGATATTATATGATTATCATTTGATTATCTTGGTGCATTGAATCCCAATCATTCAAACAATCATTCCAAGTTTCAAGTTGTTTACTATTTTCTCCCCCCATTGTCATAGGCAAAATGCTTAACTTAAAGCAAGAAGTAAACACATCAAGCTACAAATAGAGGAAAGTAAACATCTTGTTTATTAAAAGATAAAGGAAAGTTAACATATTAAGCAACAAATACATAGAAAACATATTAAGCAACAAACATAAGAACAAAGTAAACTATTCAGAATCATCATCCTCATCTATCTCTTCTTCTACTAAAGGAGCTTTTCCTTTATCAAGAGGAGCAACAGAGGTAGAGCTAGTGCTAATGGACTCTCCTTCTTCAGGAAGGCTTTGTGTATGATCACTTATATCCCAATCTTCAAGATTGCATTGAGGCAAGTTCAGTTTACCTTGCATATCATAGAGATCATGGTGCATGTGAGATATAAGGTCAATTCTCTTGTTCAAGTGATGAAATCTCTTGGAGACACTTTTCTTGAATCTAGAGAGTTTCCTGGAGAGAGATTTGATAGCATTGAGGATGAGTTGTGTAGAGGATGAGGTAGTTTCTTGAGTAGCTTTGGATGAAGCAGCTTTTGGAGGTAATTCCACAGCAACTTCCAGAGAGTCTCCCTCTTCCTCAATTGTGTACCTTGGCCTTTTCTTTTGTCTATCCACAACTCCTTTTTTGCCAAAATAATACACATATATACCTTCAATCTTCCTTACACATCCAGCATGTTCTAAATATTCAATAGTGATAGCACTAGAGGCAAGATTGAAAGGGTTTCTCAATGTAGCTAAGTTCAGATCATTTAGTAGGTTCAGGTGCCTAGCTATTTGAGTTATTTGTGAGGATAGGAAGAAGGTTCCAGTTCTTGTAACTGCATGATGATAGAGGGTGTCAATCAAGAACTTGGTTGTGTTCATTTGGATGTTGTGGGTGAAAGCATATAAAAATATGAGGTCTCTTTTTGTTACCTTCTCATTCCCATCAGCTCTTTGATGGATGGTGTAGGTGATAATCCTATGAAGCATCCAATGGGTGAGGGATTTGATGTGTCTGGATTTTGATTCTTTTTCAAAAGAAGTTTCCACAGAAATTTCTTGCCAGAATGCAGAGAGAGTTTGGTTTGAAAAGGTTTGATCGTTGTAGGAGGTTATACCATCAGCAGGAAAGTTCCAAATATTGCCAAAGTCTTCTAGGGTTAAGGCTTGGTATTGATAAAATAGTTTAAACCTAACCCCATACCATCCCAGTGCAGAGTTAGCACTCTTATCTATTTGGAAAGACATAAGGAATTCCTTGCTTAAACTGAAATAACCTACCTCTTATGGAAATACAAACTTTCTCCATCCAAGGACATCTAGTAATCTCTCAATCTCGTCCTTGATATTCAGGGCTGAGAGCATCCCACCAAAAGGAGATTTGGTTCCCTCAACCTTCTTTCTCTTTAGCATGGCATACCTCACATCTTCCTCAGAGGTTTGGTGGTGAGGTTTGTGAATTTTCTCACCTCTTCTTGACTGTGGAGGAGATGGAGGATCATTTGTTGGTTCTCTTATTGTGATTCCTGAAGATCTCTTTGCTTTTCCTTTTATTTTGGAGGTTGTCTTCTTTTTGGGAGCCATTAGGATAGAAAGAAAGAGAAGAAAACTGGAAAACAGAGGGTGATTTGAGAAGCAGATGATTTTGAGAGGATTTTCAAGATTCAGAGGGAAGTTTATATGTTGTAAGGAGCAAAATATCTAAGAAACTGATGTATCACACTCATAAATAGAGGAAATTAAGAAAATAGCCGTTTATGACTGTTGAAAGTTAAGAGTTGCGACCTGTCACACAGCCAACGGTTACAAAATTTCGAGCAGAGTGTACAGAGTGCGGTCGCAGATTCAAAGGGGTGCGATCACAAAATTCGGTCTAGCGACCATTAGCATGATCAGTACGCTCGCGGGTGAAGAAACTATCTGTAACGGTCGAAACTGTTCAAATTATTGCGTCCGCGCACAAATTTTCTCGACCGCGCACAGAGATTTTTGTTTGAATGAATATGGTAGACGAGATAGCGATCGCTAAGGACACTGGAGCGAACGCGACTGACTTAGAAATGAAAGAGTCAAGGAAAGATGGAAGATTTTTCTAATGTATAGGCAAAAAAAAATGTATATATATATATGCACATAGAAACTTCATTGTTAGGCAATAGTTTTAATTAATTCAAAGTGATTCCATCAATCATTCCTAAATTGAGTTTAATGAAGTTAAGTCTATCTTCATTCAAGGGTTTTGTAAAGATATCAGCAAGTTGATTTTGTGTATCTATAAATTCTAGGATTATATTCTGATTTTGTACATTTTCTCTCAAGAAATGATGTCTAATATCTATATGTTTGGATCTAGAGTGTTGGATAGGATTTTTAGACAAATTGATAGCACTAGTGTTGTCACATTTAATGGAGATATTGTTAAATACTTTACCATAGTCAAGCAATTGTTGTTTCATCCATAATACTTGTGTGCAACAAAAACATGCTGCAACATATTCGGCTTCCGTTGTGGATAAAGCAACCGATGCTTGTTTCTTACTATGCCAAGAAACTAGACAATTACCAAGAAAGTGACATGCTCCTGTAGTGCTTTTCCTATCTAAGATACTACCAGCATAATCTGCATCTGAAAAGCCTATGATATGAAATGATGTGTTTTTAGGATACCAAAGTCCTAAATGCATTGTACCACTCAAATATTTCAAAATTCTCTTAGTGGCATTCAAGTGTGATTCTTTATGACAAGTTTGAAATCTAGCACAAAGACATACACTATACATTATATCAAGTCTAGAAGCGATTAAGTAAAGTAGTGATCCGATGATACCTCGATATTTCTTCTCATCTACTGCTTTACCATTTTCATCTTTACCTAATTTTAAGGATGTGATCATAGGAGTTTTGCTAGTTTTGCAGCCATCCATTCCAAATTTCTTGATGAGTTCTTTTATATATTTGGATTGGTTGATGAAGATCTCATCTTCACATTGCTTGACTTGCAGTCCAAGGAAGAACTTGAGTTCACCCATCATGCTCATTTCAAATTCCCTAGTCATACAAGTAGCAAATTCTTTGCACAAGGCTTCATTAGTAGCTCCAAATATTATGTCATCCACATAAACTTGTACAATCAAAATGTTATGCTTGTCCTTTTTAACAAAGAGAGTTGTGTCTACTTTTCCTTTTGTAAAACCATTTTCAAGTAAATATGCACTAAGTTTATCATACCAAGCTCTTGGTGCTTGTTTTAATCCATATAAAGCTTTGGTAAGTTTGAAAACATGATTAGGAAATTTGTAGTTTTCAAAACCAGGAGGTTGTTCAACATAAACTTCTTCGCTTATAAGTCCATTTAGAAATGCACTTTTAACATCCATTTGAAAGAGTTTAAAGTTCATGTGACATGCAAAAGCAAGTAATATTCTAATAGCTTCTAATCTGGCTACAGGGGCAAAAGTTTCATCATAGTCAATACCTTCTTCTTGATTATAGCCTTTGGCTACTAATCTTGCTTTATTTCTAACAATGTGACCATTTTCATCAAGCTTATTCCTATAGACCCATTTGCATCCTATTATTGAATGATCTATAGGTCTAGGAGTAAGTTGCCAGACATTATTTCTTTCAAATTGATTAAGTTCATCTTGCATTGCATTTATCCAATTTTCATCATTTAAAGCCTCCTCAACAGTCTTTGGCTCAATTTGAGAAACAAAAGCAAAATTAACATCTATATGATTAATTTTAGATCTAGTAATTACTCCCTTAGATGTTTCTCCAATTATGAGTTCCTTAGGATGGTCTTTCTTGTATTGCCAATCCTTAGGTAGATCTTGAGTCTTTTCTTCAAGTCCATACTGATTGATCTTTGGAGCATCAATAGATTCAAGAGGTTCAAGAGTACCTGCAGGGTCATTGAAAGTAATACCTTTCTTTTGATCACGATTAGATGATTCATCAAATACAACATGCATTGTTTCTTCTATAACTAGAGTTTTCATGTTAAATACCCTGTATGCTTTGCTATGTGATGAATATCCTAGGAATATGCCTTCATCTGATTTGGATGAAAATTTTCCAAGATTATCCTTGGTATTCAATATGAAGCATTTGCATCCGAATACTCTAAAATATCCAATTCTGGGTATTCTTCCATTCCATAGCTCATAAGAAGTTTTATTAGTTAAATGCCTTTTGTAAACACGATTTGCAATGTAGCAAGCTGTATTAACGGCTTCTGCCTAAAAATAAGATGGTAAATCATATTCATTGAGCATTGTCCTAGCCATTTCAATTAAAGTTCTATTTTTCCTTTCAACTACACCATTTTGTTGTGGAGTTCTAGGAGCAGAAAAATTATGTGAAATGCCAAGTTCATTACAAAAACCTTCAAAATTTTCATTCTCAAATTCTTTGCCATGATCACTTCTAATAGATGTGATCACATATCCTTTTTCATTTTGAACTCTTTTTGCAAACGTTTTGAAGTAATTAAAGGCTTCATTCTTTTGAGCTAAGAAATTAACCCATGTAAATCTAGAGTAATCATCAACAAGAACAAATGCATATGATTTGCCTCCTAAGCTTGTAACCCTATTTGGTCCAAACAAATCCAAATGAATGAGCTCTAAAGGTCTAGAGGTGCTTATAACACTCTTTGATTTAAATGAGCTTTTATGTTGCTTACCATGTTGACAAGATTCACAAATCCTGTCTTTATCATATTTTATCTTAGGTAAGCCATCAACTAAGTTTTCATTACAGATATATTTTAATTGATCCATACCAGCATGTCCTAGTCTTCTATGCCATAACCATGCATCATTATTAGTGGACATTAAACATTTAAATGTATGATTTGAATGTATGTTGATATTATAAGTGTTGTTTGTTCTAGTACCCTTAAATATGATAATATCATTTGAATTCGTGATCTTGCATTCCTTGGAATCAAAATTGACAAAGTATGCTTTATCACAAAGTTGACTAACACTTAGCAAGTTATGTTTCAAACCATCAACAAGCCATACATCTTCTATTAAATCCTTAACAATAGAACCAATGGAGCCAACACCAAGAATTTTACCTTTAGCATTGTTTCCAAAAGTTACATTACCTCCATGTTTGTAGGTAATACTTGTAAAGAGCTTTGCATTCCCAGTCATATGCCTTGAGCATCCACTATCTACAAGCCATGTGCTTTCGTTGATAGTAGATTTTAGGCATACCTGCAAGGCAATAGTGATCATCTTCTTTTAGGTACCCACATGAAGTTGGGTCCTTGATTGTTAGTAGTAAAAGTGCCTTCTAACTTGAGATGAGCCTTTCTTATATAACAAGAAAAATTTTTGTGTCCGAATTTCATGCAATATGTGCATTGCCATGGCATTCTATACTTCTGCATTTTTCTTTTTGTATTTAACGTATTATGCATGCAGCTACAAGTATGTGATTTCTGTTGTGCAAGTTTAGTGTACAAAAATGCATAATTATTTTTGGCTTTATTTCCTAGTGAACCATAAGAAGTTCTTTTGGTACTTTTAGACATGGTGCAATCATCTTTGATATGAACATCAGAGATTTCAATTGTAGATGCTTTTACAAATGTTGGTTTGCTTGGTGCAATGTTGGTTGAGCCATTGAATCCTAATCCATATTTTAAGGAAGGTGATCTTTGGTTATTAATTAATGTGTTTAATGCTTCCTTTCCTTTATGAAATCTGGAAATTGATTGTTTTAGTTCTTTTAGTTCATGCTTCAATGTTTCATTTTCTTTAATCACTTTTTCTAAGTCATGTGAGTTTTTATTTAACTCTCCTATCGTATTCATCAAGTGTTCATTTGAGGTTTTCAATTCTAAGGTAGAGTTCTTTAAGCATATAAAATCCTTTTCTAACTTAGAGTTTTTCTCTTTATAGAGCATCATTTTAGAAAAATATTTTTCTATTTTAAATTTCATGTGCTCAATCAAATCACTATCATCTATATCATTTATATCATTATGTGCTACTAGATCAAAGGATTGAGTACTTACCTCATTGGAGTCATCTTCAATAGCCATGAGACACAGATTTGCAATTCCTTCTTCTTCTTCTTCTCCACTTGAAGAAGAGTCATCCCATGTGGCTTTGAGAGACTTTTTCTTTTCTTTATCCCATTTCTTTTTGTTCTTTAATTTGAAGCAATCCGATTTAATGTGACTAGTTTTTCCACATTCATAGCACTTTACCTCATTTTTCTTTTCTTTATCTTTGAATGAGAATTTTTAAAGTGTACCTTTGTTTGCTTGCAATCTTTTCTTCCTTTTCCATTCATTGATTCTTTTTGAGAACATTGCCATTTCATCTTCATCATCAGTACCTTCATTGCTTGAGCTCTCAACTTCTTTGATTGCTTTGAGTGCAATTGGTTTTCTCTTTTCTTTTTCACCTTGATCTTCTTCTTTCTCTCTGTGTAGCTCAAATGTGAGTAGTTTACCAACTAGCTCATCTGTTCTTAATGTGCTGAGATCATGAGCTTCTTTTATGGATGATACTTTTGATTCAAAGTTTTTTCTAGCTTTTAGGGCTCTCAAGATTTTACTGTTTACATCACCTTGATCATATACCTTGCCATACTTCTTTAGTTCATTGACAATAGCAAGCAAGCGATTGGTCATGTCGGTGACATTTTCATTTGATTTCATCTTGAATAACTCATACTCATGGACATGCATTTGCTTCTTGGTAAATCTCACTTGAGTCGTACCTTCATGGTAATTTTCGAGTGTTTTCCAAATGCAATGTGCACAAGTTAAGTGTTGAACTCTTCCACCTTCTTCTCTTGAAATGGAATTCATCAAGATGGAAGCGGCTCTATTGTTCTTGAATCGATCTTTGACATTGCTAGTTGACCATTGTGCTTTGGGAAGTGGAACTTGAATACCGTCAGCTTCATAAGTGGGAGGTTTCCACTCACTTTCCACGAAATCCCATAGTTCAATCCCTTTACTGTCTAGAAACAAATACATTTTGTGTTTCCAGTATGAATAATCAGCTCCATCAAAGTAGGGTCTAAGAATAGTGTTAAGATTTCCATGAGAGTTTGATGAAGAAGAAGTTGCCATAGTGGATCAAATTTCACAATTAAGTTTAAGAAATCTCAGGCTCTGATACCAATTGTTGTCCCAAGATGGCAACCAAGAGGGGGGGTGAATTGGTTTCCTCAAGAAATAATGACAATTAAAAACTCAACAAATTAGAAATGCGGAATAGAGAGTTGGTTGAGTAATGAAAGAAAGAAAGAACACACAAGATTTATAGTGGTTCGGATTTTACTTCAATCCTACATCCACTTCCTTAACAACTTGTTAAGGTTGCACTAATCTTTGAAGTTTTTACAAGCTCACTTCCAACTTTGGTGTTTTCACAAGTTCACACCTAACTTCACAAGTGTTTTTCTAAGGCTTACACTCAAGACCCTTTAAAGGAGTTTTTAAGGCTCACTCTCACAACCCAAACAAGAGTTTTACAAGGATTACTCTCACAGCCCAAGGGTTTTTCCAAGCTCACACTCAAACTTATACAATGGTGTTTTCAATGCTTACACCTAGCATTCATTACAATTCAAATGTAAGTTTAAGTAAAAGAAAGTTTGTTGCTTGGCTATGAAATTCTTTTTTCTTGCTTCTTATACTATCTTTTCTTATAGAAGCACTATATTTATAGCCAATGTGATCTTACTAGCCGTTATTGATAGTAAGAATAAAGTCTTGGCAGTTTAGACCTTCTTTATTAAACTGTCCGAAGCATTTCGCGGTCGTCCTTCATATAAGGATGGTCGTGCTATTGTCACACACGATCATCCTTGAACCAGACACGGTCGCTGAATTTAAAAAAGCTTCAACGGTCAAATTTGAGTGCTCTGCAGCAGGAATCTTGCCCATGCTGTGGTTGTCGAGACGGTCGCGCATCACAAAGGTGCGGTTGCCCTTTTTGATTGTTGAAGTGGGTTTTTAACGGTCATGTCACATGTCATTCTCTGATAGGGCAGAAGAGATGTCCGCCAAAATTTGAATGTCGCGGTCGCCCTAGGTGACATCTCGCGGTCAAAGTGAGATACTCGTGTCGAACTTCTGGACGCACCTGAGGACGCGAACACTACTGTCTCTTTAAGCAAATTCTTCTTGAATTGGTAGAGCGGTCGTGAATATTAATGGGTGGTCGCTAAAGTGATAAGCGAGGCCGTATCATTCGCCGTTCTTGTCACCGCGAACCTTACTGTGATTGGAATGATTTGAGTTGCTTGGGTAGCGATCGTCCATAACTTGGGACGGTCGCTCTTCATTAAGTGCGGTCGTTACTGAGGTCGGGTTTCTGACCACGAAACCTACTGTGATAAGGTTTCATCATTTAATTGAATGGTGCGGTCATATTCATGTTTGGTGCGACCGCTATAAGTGTTCTGTTCAGCTTTATTTGAAGCAACCTAAGCCTGCAACAAGATTCTCCAAACACATGTTAAATGGATCATTCAATTTGAGTTGTCAAGGATCAAAATTGAGGTCATTTGTCTAACATTATCAACCATCGACCATATTTCCCAATTAAGGAGGGTGTCTCCCTTAAGTATTTCATTGGATCCAACCTGGAAATTGCTTGCACGCTATATGATTGAAAGTAATGCTGCAACTTCTTAGAAGACCAAACCACGGATATACATGTTTTTTCAATAATATTATACTTAATTTCATAAGGTAGGAGCTTTCTACTTAAGTAGAGGTTTGCCGGGTTTAGGTGGTTTCAAAACAGGTGGATTCAACAAATACTCTTTTATCCGATCAAAACCCTTTTGACATTCTTCATTCCATACGACCGGCTGATTCTTCCTAAGCAACTTGAAGATAGGCTCACAGATTGTTGTGAGCTTTGCTATAAATCTACTAATGTACTGCAGTTTACCAATGAATCCCCGAACTTCTCTCTCTGTCTTAGGGGCCGACATATCTCTGATTGCTTTGACTTTTTCAGAATCTATCTCGATGCCATTCGGGCCAATTACATGTCCCAATAATTTATCTGATGTAACACCAAATACACACTTCTTCGGGTTTAATCTTAGCTTATACTTCAAAGCTCTATCAAAGAATAATTCCAAATTCTGGAAGTGTTGCTCCCTTGTATCCGACTTAACCATCATATCATCAACATATACTTCAACTTCTTTGTGCATCATGTCATGAAACAATGTGGTGGCCATCCTTTGGTAAGTTTCTCCAGCATTCTTTAAGCCGAAAGGCATCACCCTATAACAAAATATACCCCATGTAGTAGTGAAGGCAGTTTTGGCTTTATCCTCTTGGGCCATTAACACTTGATTGTATCCGGAAAATCCATCCACAAACGAGTGTAGCACACTAGAGGCTGCACTATCAATGAGTACATCTATATGAGGTAAAGGAAAATCATTCTTAGGGGAAGCCTTGTTTAAATCTCTATAATCCACGCAGACTCTTATCCTCCCATCTTTCTTTGGCACAGGTATTATGTTGGCTAGCCAATCTGGGTATTCTATCACTTCAAGGAATTTCACTTGTATTTGCTTAGTGACCTCTTCTTTAACCAATTCAGCCCATTCAGGTCTTAATCGTCTAAGCTTTTGTTTGACAGGTTTAATGTGAGTGTAAGTAGGAATGTGATGCTCGGCTATGTCTCGATCTATTCCCAGCATATCTTCATAAGACCAAGCGAACACCTCTTCATATTTTTTAAATATTTTTTCAAATCTCTCTCTCTCATCAGGAGTAAGGTCGGATGCTATGCTAATGTTTTTAGGGTTTTCAGTTGTTCCTAAATTTAATGATTGTGTGTTAACTGAATTAATATTAAAGATGCTCATGTAACTGCTATTTGAATGTATGCAACCATCAGGAGAAACATCACACAAGTAAGCAAAATTAGACTTTATTGCATTCATTTTGAAAAAGAAAACATCATCATCCTCATACAAAGCAAACAAATTAAAATCATAATCATAATCATTGTTCTCAGAATCATAAAGCAGAATGTCTTCAAACTATTCTTCAACTAGGGCAACAATCTCTTCTGGAGTCTTCTCGGCTCTCAGGGTAGCTTCATTCTTCTCTTTGTTGATTGACAGGGTGAGCTTTTTCTTTACTTGCTCCACTAACTCAGCAACATCTGCAAAAATTTCAAAACCAAGAATTAACTTACCCATGAACATGATCGGCTCGGGCTTTCCTTGGAGTGGTCCGATAGTTGGAGCTTTGACAAAGATCTCTTCAAGTGGTGGGAAGCTCATCTTCTCATTCTTCTTTGGTTGAACATTATTGGCTTCATCATATCCCAACCCCTTCTTGGAAGTCTGAGTTCTAAAATCTGGCAACTTTATTAAACCGGCTTTACCCTTTCCAAGACCAGCTCCGGGAAGGTAATTCATGTTCTTCATCATATTCAAGACTTTGGAGTCCACTGCTTCATCATCAGAAATTACAGCTACTTGAAAACCATTGAGAGGCCTCTCAACCATTAGAGTTTTAACAATCTCATTATCTTCAGCTTCAATGACCACTGTTTCACTTCCATTGGGGAATTTGATCTTTTGATGAAGGGTGGAAGGAACTCCACCAAGGTAACTGGTATGTCTAAAACAACAAACTCCACAATAGATTCAATTGGACCAACCTTGAAGGCTGCTTTGAAAGTCCCTTCGGCATGCCTCTTAGTGTTGTCATAAGCACGAATTGTCACCTTGGTTGGGTTTAAATCTCTTGTTGACATGGCTAGCTTTGGTAGTATCTTAAGTGGACAAACATTTATGGCGGACCCATCATCGACCATTACACAAGGAGTCCTCTTCCCCTTGACTTCTATTTTGATAAAGAGAGGGCGGATGTGGTCTCTCCCTTCCTCTGGTAAGTCCGCATCAGAAAAAGAAACTGCTCCCATACTAACTTCGCTCTTCTCTTGAACTTCTTCACATTTCATCACTTCCCCAATTTTTATGAAGTTAATCAACTCCTCCGGTGTTGTGGAGGTAGAAATTGGCATGCTAGCCAAGGCTTTGGCCATAGTCTCTCGGTGCTTTTTAGAAGTATCTAACAGGTCCCAAATGCTAACACTTGCTTGGGTTCTTTTTAATTGCTTGAGTACAACATCATCTTCTTCCACTTCAACTTCCTTCCCCTTATTAGTTTCTACCTCCTTAGGTGGTGGCCTTGCATAAGGCTTACCGGATCTAGTATTCATCACCTCATCTTCTTCGGGCTCAGACCAAGTCCACTCCTTCTTCTTTGGTATGATATCATCATCACTATCACTTGAATCCCAAAACCTGTTGCCCACACAAATTGCTACTTCCCCACCAATCATAGCTTGTTTAGCTTCATTAAATTCCTCTTCTTCTTTGATTGATTCTCCTCCCATATCTTGAAAAGAAGACATGACAAAACCCTCATGCAAACCTCCTCCAATCATGAAGGTTGCTGGTGGTGGTACTCTATTGAACTTTGGCAATGGGTTATCTTTGGTGTTTGGCTTATTGGGCTCGGGTAGCTTCCCATTATCAATTAAGTTTTGGATCTCATGTCTCAAACTCACACATCTATCCGTGTCATGTCCTTGCATTTGATGAAATTGACAAAATGCTTTGGTGTCAAAATTAGGTGGGAGAGGATTAGGCAAAGGATGAGGATTTAAGGGTTGTAGCAGTCCCTTTCTTTGAAGCTTGTTGAGAACCCAGGACATCGGTTTTCCCAATTCCAAAAATTGTCTCCTTGTTCCTTGGTTAGTAGCATTAACACCGACGGCCTTTTGCATGCTTTGGCTACCAGGTTGATAGCTCCTTTTCTCATTCCTTTTCGTTGCAAATCGGCTCTTCTCCCTGTCCCATTCTTCAATTTGTAAACTAGCTTGAAGAAGGTCTTTGAAATCACGGATGAGTGTATGAGACATTCTCTCACGAAGACTAGGTAACACCCCTCTCACAATCATCCTTATTTGATCGGATTCATTGGGCCTCTTCTTGAGTAAAGCAGCCTTGTTTCTCCATCTCTCGACATAGTCTACAAAATTCTCATTCGGCCTTTGCCTAATGGATTCCACTTCCATCAAGGTAACTTCCAATTCAACATTATATCCATATTGCTGGATAAAGGCTTTGTAAAGTAGATCCCAGCTCTTTTGTGTTTCATCATCTAAAGTATTGAACCAATTTTGGACAACAGAGTCCAATGAGAGCATAAAGTACCTTAGGGTTTGAGCCTTAGTAGCTCGGGCAGACTGTATGGCAGTGATATACTGCTTCACATGAAGATAAGGATTTCCGGTGCCATTGTACTTAGCAAAGGAAGGCATCTTGAACTTATAAGGGACCTCATCATCTTGTTCAAATAACTTGTCAACTTCGGACATCTCTTCGATTTTCAGCTTCTTTTCAAATTTCTTTTCTAAATCAGCAATCATCTTTTCAACATTAGATGTCTCGGTCTTTTCAATAGTTGCTTTCTTGACAGCCTTCGGTTCTTTCTTCTTTTCTTGAACCTCTTGGTAGTATTGAGCCCAATCATCATCATCATCAATGACCACCTTTTCATCATCAAAAGCCACTTCATTAACTTTAGTCTTCCCTTTGTCCTTTGGTTTCTTAGTGCTAGCAGATGCCTCAGCATGATTCTCTAAGATTGCAGTCAATTGGTTCTTCTTGGTCTCAGCTAAGGCCTCTTTGATTTCTTCCATCTTGGCATTGAGGGCTTCATCCACCATTCTTTGAATTTGTTCGGGTTCCATTGTCTTTGGTGAGCAAGTGATTGAGTCGTTGCTAGATACTTCATCTCCGGCGTAGGTCGGATTGTCATAAGCTTTTGAACTTTCGTAATCCAGGGCTGTGAGCCAGAGAGGACCAATGATATGAGATGCAAATGTATGCATGTATGCATGTATGCACAAACAATTAACAAATAAGAACAAATTAGGACGTTCCTTCCAACCTTATAACATCCACACACGAATGGCGAGTCTCTTTTCCTAGGTATATGGTTAACAAAATACCAACATGGGGTACCTTGCTTTCGAACAATTTCCTCGGACGTTTCAACCAATAGTTATATTTTCAAAAATGGAAATCAATCCATGATAATTCCCATTAATTAGGTTTTAATCCATTCAACCAACCAAAGTAGCTTTTATGCTATATTGGATTAAAACGAAATTAAGAGGTTTATCATAGATAAATTTCTCACTTGAAAAAAGGTAACTAATGATTCATGCCAAAAACAAGCCCATGGTTAATTTGTTCTTAGTGTAAACTAGGCCCACAATTGATTTTTGGTATTTCATAATTGACCTAAATATTTTTGCAAGCTCTTTGTAAGAAAATGTTGGGTGAAAATAGTTTTGTTTCTAAGCCCATTGTAAAAGATTTTAGAAAAATGGATTTTGGGCTTAGTATTTGGGCCATGGGCCAAAGAATTTTTTTGATTTGTTTTTAGAAAAAGTCTTATGTCCAAAGACCATCTTGAAAAATTTTAAAAATAGTTTTAGTCTTTTGGGCTTTAAAGAAAAATTTATTTTGAGCTTACAATAAACTTAGGTCATATTAGAAAAAGAAAAAACCAAATAAGCCATGATTTAGACCAAGATAAATTATCCATAGTCAAACAACATGCATTTGGGGTAAAACCCTAAGGAAAGTAACTAGGCCAATTACATGAGCTTTAGTCTTTGGGATAAAAGGCTTAGGTTCCCATAGCAAGTATATACCAAATGGTACGAGGCTATGAGTGGTTATGCCATGCTCGATCTCCATACCTTGAGTGAAATTATGGTATCCCTTACATAACATAACACGGATAACACGGGCATCCTAACTCACGCACACAATGCAATCTAATATGATGCAATGGATAATATCATTATAAGAAAGAATAGAATAATATAAAGACCAATGGAATCAACTTCTCTTATCCCCAGTGGAGTCGCCACTGTGAACAGGGATTTTCGCCCCCACTCCCGGTGGAATGGTTCTTGCGACTTCTGTACTGTTTAGGCTCGGGGCCTTAGAGAACACGGACCTAAGTCCGGAGAAAATAGAGTCGCCACCCGGATGGGCCGGGAAAAAGAAAGGGGTGGATAACTCGATTCCTAAGGAATCTCCAACCCCCTAATGGGTTCGGAAAGTTGGGTACGTGTGGGGAAGGTGAGAAATGGCCCAGTGCCCCCACAATGCCCGGTTCATTGGAACCGGCCTCCTTTACAGGTCTTAATATTATAAAATTCTTAAATATAACAATATTATCCATACTACACACAATAAAAAGAAAGCATCATTATATTAACATCAAAGCAAGGTCCAAACAAAACAAAACAAATAAATGGTGTAATATCCTCATATATGCCCTAGAAGTTGTGATTATGTTGTTGTTGTTGTTATATAATTGGATTGAATATATGTGTTAAATTACAAGAGAAAAGAAATAGAGAAAAGAATGTTTATGTATATGTGATTTGGGAAAGAAATTAGGGTTTAGAGAGAATGGTATATGTTGTGTATATGATGATATATATAACATATAAGTTGGTCAAAATGAAGAGTCAAGGAAAGAAGATATTTATTTTTGTTAAGTGTGAAGTTACTATAAAGGGCATGTAATGAATGGTAATCAAGACAAATGGTATAAGGGTGTTTAGGTAATTACTCTTGTTGAATCACTTGGTGGAGATTTAAAGAGGTGATATTTTGTCTTTTCTTCATTTCCTTCTTCTTCTTCTTCTCTTCTCCACGTTGGTTGGCTCCTCCTTAGACAAGAGAGAGCAAAGTGAGATTTGTTTAATTCTAACATCAAATTGAAGGGAGAATCAAAGGATTTAATTGAAGATTTGTGGAATTCAACAACTTAGGTAAGTTCTTTCTCTTGATTTTCCTTTGTTCTTTTGAAATTGTGTTTGGGATTGGTGAGTTGATATGGATGGTTGATGGAGTGTGTTTGTGTATGGTGTGTGTAAAAGTGTTGAAATGGAATTAAAGATAAGAAGCTAGGTTGGTGTTGGTGATGGAAGAGTAAGAGTTGTGTTTAGTGAATTTTTTTCTGTTTTACAATTAGTAAAGGCTGTGACTTGTATGATTTTTAATTAATTATAGAAAAATGTTCCTGAAGTGAATTTTTGATATGTTGTGCCTCTATGAGTCTAGAATGACTGAAAAATATGTTGATTCGATTTTGGAATGGTTATGAGTTTAGAAAGATTATTTTTATTAGACCTGTTCCAGCAGGTACCTTAACTGAGACAGCTATATTTCGGGATTTTTAATAAAATGTAGAAAAATCATATCCAATTTAATTTTTGATATGTTGTTGCTTAGTGAGTCTAGTATTTGAGAAAAATAATTTGGAACCACGTTGATTGAATTTGATTTATGGAATTCACAAAGTTCAGAACTGCTGCCAGGATGTAGGGCAATTGGGGCAGTCTGGTTAGGTGAACTATTTGACCAAGATTTTGTGTTCAGTTTGATCTGAAATTTTAAAGGAATGATTTTAAGATACAAAACTAAATTCTGTAAAAATTTTAGAATTTTTAGTCAAGTAGATTATTTTATACAATTTTTCAAAATAAGGATAAAATGGAGTCTTAAACCAGAATGTACTATTCATATGGTCATTTTGCTAATATTCCTTTGGATTAGGTTTTGAAGAGATTGGGTTGCATTAACCTAAATGTGGAGAATTCTTGGAAAGAAAAGAAATGTATAGATTGATGGGACTAGTTCTTGAGGTAAGTACCAATACATATGATTGTATTTAATTACATAATTTGAGGCTTAACACATTTGTTTGCAAATGTGTTAAGTGATCTATTATATTGTTAACATAATTAGACTAAGGTGATGATTGAATGATGTGAAGGATGTGAAGATCATTAACCAGGTAAGCATAAACCCTATTTGATTGTATATCCTTATATGTCTTTGAACATTAACACATTGGGATGAAAGTGTTAAATAAGCTATTACATTGTGAATCTTGTGTATGGCAATGTATTATATGAATAATATACTTTGAAATGTGATATCAATGATGCTATATGTATCATATGGATTGAGATATGATATGATATGAAGCCATTGTGATTGGCTATGATAATTCAATTGAAAGAGATAAGGCATGTTGGCCTAATTGATGATGAGATTGATAATGAAATAATAAATGAATTGTTTGTTTAATATGTTATTCAGTTTCAGAGTTCTGGATTTGGGTGGCATGCCTAAGAAATGATGAAAGGTAACAGTCTTGCCGGGTTGAGGATCTCCTCATATGTGTTGAGTTGATGGTCCAAGAGACTGGGTCTGTTACACTATGAGAATTGTGAATATGAGATATATGATTTGTAACAGTCTTGCCGGGTTGAGGATCTCCTCATATGTGTTGAGTTGATGGTCCAAGAGACTGGGTCTATTACACTATCCATGGATAGAGATACATGTATATACATTGCCTACGGGCGTGATGATTGTGACTATGAACCAAAGCAGTAACTCTGAACTTTGAATAACATATTAGTGTTTTGGGCCCGAGTCTGTCTTTATTGTCAATGTGAATTGCAAGTATTGAAATATTGATTGTGAGTATTAATAATGAATTATGCTTGGTGAATTGTGAATAATATAATGTTATTAAGTGTAATATGTAAATGAATTGTGGTTGATGATAAAGGTTGTCTTTATTGTAAATGTGATTTATGATTTGTATGATATGTAATTTGTGTATTGCAATAATGATTGGTATGGTATATATAATGTAGGGGTATTAATATATTGGTTTTGAGTATTGGTGATGCATTGGGGTTGGTGATAATATTATGTATATATGTACATCATATTTGAAATTAGCTAGGATATATTAAAGATGAAATTAAAAAGAAAAGAAGATATGATAAGAACTAATTATATATTGAATTGATGTATCATTATATGTCAATACTTCTATACTATATGTTTATATTTTATAGTTGGACTACTAAGCTCTCGGGCTTAGCGCGGGTGTTTATTCGCGCAGGTATATAGATGGAAGATATGAAGTCTTTTGTTATGCCACAAGAAGAGTAAAGTTTGTCGAGACCAACTAGAGGGTAATGCATACATGTATAAACTTTAATTATGATGTATTTCTGACGAGAGAGTATTTATATGTATAAATGAAGTTTTTGATAAAGATAATGATTTTGTAAATGTTATTTAAATTAATGTATTATGGTTTGAACTCTGTTACAGGTTTTTAAAAGGTAACGAAAAGTGACATCCTTATACTTTATATATTTACTGTATGTATACTAGGTATACGCATAGTACTTATATAGGGTATCGGGGTGTTACAATTATTTTGGTATCAGAGCTTAGGTTCTAGATTCTCGGCCTAAGTGAGAAAAAAAATTTTTTTTTGAAAAGTTTAAATAAAAGTAAAAAGGAAAAGTTTTGAAATGAAATTTGTAATACATGCATATGCATTGACACCTAGGTTGGTCTCAGATGTGGCATTATATGAATTATAGAATATTTGTGTTATATGAGATGTTCAATATAGTTGATGATATATGTGTATACTATTTTGATGTGATGAGAAATTATGATTGTTGACAATGATGTTGGAAATGAATTATAATTGAGGCATAGTGCCTAATTGATTATGAGAAACTAATTGTGAAATGTAATATGATATATGTATATTGATGATGCATATGAAAATGTCATGTTGTGTGCAACATGGAATGTAATGTTGATGTTTATGAGCAATATTATGTAGGACATAATATGAATTGAAACATAAAGAAATGAAAAGGAGAATAAATTTGAAAATGAGTTGAAAATCAAATCAAGATAAGAGTATGTACTTTTTCTTCTATACTTTGAACCTCTTTATAATAAAGTTTATGTTGGTTTTGCTAATGTTGAATTTACTAGACAGCGGAAATGATATCGAATTGTTAAAATTGAAAGTTATGTTATTTAAATGAGGAGAGTATGGTGGAATGTTGAATGAGTTGTTTAGTAGAGACAAAGTGTGATTATGTAAAGTTGGGATGTGTATACAGTTAAGGTTGTGTTTAAAGGAAAAAGAGATGATAGTGGTTAAGTAAGAATATAACTTAGTATTGTTACTATAATGCGAGCATAGTAAATTCAATGTTAGAAATGTGAGATGCTTGGATATTGTGAAAGCTCATGGTAATGGTGATAATATGTGATATTTGAGATTTTTGAAGTGAGCTTTATGATTGTGGAAATTATATGTTTTAATATTGCTTTGTGATATATATTTGTAAGATGTTTTTAAAGTGATGATAGAAAAGATGAGTTTGGCAAATTGAAGCTTAAACGAAGTAGTAAATTGAGAAGTTAAAGTTTTAGTGGAATTTGATAAAGATTATTGGGATATTGATAGTTAACTGTATATGCAATGCATGAGCTAAGTGAAATGACTAGTATTGCATATGGAAGTATTATGAATTGAGTAATGTGATTGATAGTATGAGAATTTGTTTTGAAATAATCAAGGAAGTGGATAAGTAAATAGAAATGAGTTATTTTAAGTCATTTTACTGAACAGGGTAAGAATGAATATGGGAGTGTACTAAATATTTTTAAAGACGAAAGTGAAAGAGATGTCACATTGGGAATGTGACTGAGATGAAAATGAAGTGTTACTATAGTCGGAATATATATGTTTGTAGTGTGAATAAATACTTTATATCATATTGGAAGAATGAGAAGGATAGTGTTTAAAAGAAAATGATAAACACTAAATTTGTATTGAATGTATGAAAAAGGAAAATACTATAAGAGCATATAATTAAGTGTATACATGTATATGATATGTGAATTGAGTTTTCCAATATGAATGAAATTATGATATATAAACACATTTGTGAATCACATTATGAGGATGGCTTATGAAGATATATGTGGTATAATTATAGAATTAGTGATATGGAAAAACAATGTTATATGTATTAGTGGACCTAAGAGAGATTAGGTCTTGAACTGTGTAAAGCTAGATGGATTATGTGATGGAAGTGAGAATGGAAAGAACTTGAGTAATATTGGACAGTGGAAATTGTTATAATGAGTATTGAACTTGATGATTATATTATATTTAGAGTTTCAAAGTATTCACATATGAAAAGTTCTATGTAATTATATTATAAGAGATTGTAGATGGATTAGAAATGAAGTGATGAATAGAAATTGTATAAGAACTGTATATGATTGAATATGTATATAGTAATATTGTTAAAGCATGAGTTAAGTTGATAAGGATCATATAAGCGAATACAAATTGGTTGAAACGAAGTTGGAATGTGTTAACTTCTGTTATACTAAAAATGTTAAGATTGAGAATAGAATTATAAAAGAACAGTATTGAATTGAAAGTTCTAGGTTTGAATATTAATCTCTTAAAGTCATGTGTTTTGTTCAGTATTTTGGATCGGTTAATTTGTTATCCATGGATTTGGATCTTAGATATAATGATTGTAATACGGATTTGGTGAGGTTGACAATTTTGTTTGAGAAGTATAGTTAAAAATTATGATGGTTAAAGTTGTACCTTATTATTATTATTATTTTTTTATGTTAAGAATTTGGTTATAACTGTGAAAAAAAAAATTTTTAAAAATTTTGAAATGTGTTGAGTTATGGATAATATGACAAAAAGGTAATCAAAATAAATATACCAATGATAGGAAATGTGAAGAGTTAGTAAAAGGGAGAAATTATATTATATGAATGAAAGTTATACTGAATATGTTTATAGTATGTAACTTGAGGTTTAAGGGAATGAACTCAAAGTTTGAGTGAATGAATTATAGATATTAAGTATGATATAACATTTTTATGAGAATTGGTGGAAATTATACTAAGATAATAAAGAATAAACTATGTGTATATTAAAAGATATTAGAAGTGATTTGTTATCATGATGATTTGACTGAAAATAGATTGAAAGAGAGCAGAAATTGAATATAAGTTTGCTCTTATGGAATTAAGTTATATTTATACTTATATGAAAATTGTGAAATTTCATGATAAGTTAGATTACTTAATCGTTGGTTGGAATTGAACAAGATTGGAACGTGGGTATATTGTGACAGATAGATTAATTGATCTGGATTTGGCTAAGATTATGGATCATTAATAAAATTTAATGTGTATAGTTGTATTAAGAAAATAGGTATTTACATGATAATGTATATGATGTAAATTTTAAAGTATGATTGGACATGAATGAGTGGAGTATAGTAATTGTTAATCATGATAAGAAGAGAAAAAGATTGGTTATCTATAAAATAAGTTGAAAGATAATGTATTAATATGTAAGTTAAGTGAAAAGCATGCTAAAGAAATAACTCCATTTATGAAAAATCAGGATTTTGTTATCTATTGAGAGTGATAAATGTCTATTTAGACAGTGATTGTAATGAAAGGATAATTAATGTTCAGATATAAGTCAATGGTTTTTAATGTTAAAGTTAAGAGAGTAATTATACAGAGGTGAAATAACAAAATATATTAAATATAAAGATTTGACAAAGTATTATTGTGCTATATGATGATCTGATTCTGGTATAAAGATATTAATAGGAAATGTAATGTGATCTTTTGAATGTTTGATTAAGAAAGTAACCAGATGTATAAACATATAGAATGATGAGTTATAGAATTTAAAGAAGGTGGTTGATTCTAAAGAGGAGAGTTGGAGTTATATGATTTGATGATATAATGACTTAAGCGTATAATTAACTTCATATGGGAGTTAAGATAGTATTTTGTTAAGAATAAATTGTTATGGTACTGATAATTTCGAGGATGAAATTATTTAAGGGGGAGAGAATTGTAATATCCTCATATATGCCCTAGAAGTTGTGATTATGTTGTTGTTGTTGTTATATAATTGGATTGAATATATGTGTTAAATTACAAGAGAAAAGAAATAGAGAAAAGAATGTTTATGTATATGTGATTTGGGAAAGAATTTAGGGTTTAGAGAGAATGGTATATGTTGTGTATATGATGATATATATAACATATAAGTTGGTCAAAATGAAGAGTCAAGGAAAGAAGATATTTATTTTTGTTAAGTGTGAAGTTACTATAAAGGGCATGTAATGAAAGGTAATCAAGACAAATGGTATAAGGGTGTTTAGGTAATTACTCTTGTTGAATCACTTGGTGGAGATTTAAAGAGGTGATATTTTGTCTTTTCTTCATTTCCTTCTTCTTCTTCTTCTCTTCTCCACGTTGGTTGGCTCCTCCTTAGACAAGAGAGAGCAAAGTGAGATTTGTTTAATTCTAACATCAAATTAAAGGGAGAATCAAAGGATTTAATTGAAGATTTGTGGAATTCAACAACTTAGGTAAGTTCTTTCTCTTGATTTTCCTTTGTTCTTTTGAAATTGTGTTTGGGATTGGTGAGTTGATATGGATGGTTGATGGAGTGTGTTTGTGTATGGTGTGTGTAAAAGTGTTGAAATGGAATTAAAGATAAGAAGCTAGGTTGGTGTTGGTGATGGAAGAGTAAGAGTTGTGTTTAGTGAATTTTTTTCTGTTTTACAATTAGTAAAGGCTGTGACTTGTATGATTTTTAATTAATTATAGAAAAATGTTCTTGAAGTGAATTTTTGATATGTTGTGCCTCTATGAGTCTAGAATGACTGAAAAATATGTTGATTCGATTTTGGAATGGTTATGAGTTTAGAAAGATTATTTTTATTAGACCTGTTCCAGCAGGTACCTTAACTGAGACAGCTCTATTTCGGGATTTTTAATAAAATGTAGAAAAATCATATCCAATTTAATTTTGGATATGTTGTTTCTTAGTGAGTCTAGTATTTGAGAAAAATAATTTGGAACCACGTTGATTGAATTTGATTTATGGAATTCACAAAGTTCAGAACTGCTGCCAGGATGCAGGGCAATTGGGGCAGTCTGGTTAGGTGAACTATTTGACCAAGATTTTGTGTTCAGTTTGATCTGAAATTTTAAAGGAATGATTTTAAGATACAAAACTAAATTCTGTAAAAAGTTTAGAATTTTTAGTCAAGTAGATTATTTTATACAATTTTTCAAAATAAGGATAAAATGGAGTCTTAAACCAGAATGTACTATTCATATGGTCATTTTGCTAATATTCCTTTGGATTAGGTTTTGAAGAGATTGGGTTGCATTAACCTAAATGTGGAGAATTCTTGGAAAGAAAAGAAATGTATAGATTGATGGGACTAGTTCTTGAGGTAAGTACCAATACATATGATTGTATTTAATTACATAATTTGAGGCTTAACACATTTGTTTGCAAATGTGTTAAGTGATCTATTATATTGTTAACATAATTGGACTAAGGTGATGATTGAATGATGTGAAGGATGTGAAGATCATTAACCAGGTAAGCATAAACCCTATTTGATTGTATATCCTTATATGTCTTTGAACATTAACACATTGGGATGAAAGTGTTAAATAAGCTATTACATTGTGAATCTTGTGTATGGCAATGTATTATATGAATAATATACTTTGAAATGTGATATCAATGATGCTATATGTATCATATGGATTGAGATATGATATGATATGAAGCCATTGTGATTGGCTATGATAATTCAATTGAAAGAGATAAGGCATGTTGGCCTAATTGATGATGAGATTGATAATGAAATAATAAATGAATTGTTTGTTTAATATGTTATTCAGTTTCAGAGTTCTGGATTTGGGTGGCATGCCTAAGAAATGATGAAAGGTAACAGTCTTGCCGGGTTGAGGATCTCCTCATATGTGTTGAGTTGATGGTCCAAGAGACTGGGTCTGTTACACTATGAGAATTGTGAATATGAGATATATGATTTGTAACAGTCTTGCCGGGTTGAGGATCTCCTCATATGTGTTGAGTTGATGGTCCAAGAGACTGGGTCTATTACACTATCCATGGATAGAGATACATGTATATACATTGCCTACGGGCGTGATGATTGTGACTATGAACCAAAGCAGTAACTCTGAACTTTGAATAACATATTAGTGTTTTGGGCCCGAGTCTGTCTTTATTGTCAATGTGAATTGCAAGTATTGAAATATTGATTGTGAGTATTAATAATGAATTATGCTTGGTGAATTGTGAATAATATAATGTTATTAAGTGTAATATGTAAATGAATTGTGGTTGATGATAAAGGTTGTCTTTATTGTAAATGTGATTTATGATTTGTATGATATGTAATTTGTGTATTGCAATAATGATTGGTATGGTATATATAATGTAGGGGTATTAATATATTTGTTTTGAGTATTGGTGATGCAATGGGGTTGGTGATAATATTATGTATATATGTACATCATATTTGAAATTAGCTAGGATATATTAAAGATGAAATTAAAAAGAAAAGAAGATATGATAAGAACTAATTATATATTGAATTGATGTATCATTATATGTCAATACTTCTATACTATATGTTTATATTTTATAGTTGGACTACTAAGCTCTCGGGCTTAGCGCGGGTGTTTATTCGCGCAGGTATATAGATGGAAGATATGAAGTCTTTTGTTATGCCACAAGAAGAGTAAAGTTTGTCGAGACCAACTAGAGGGTAATGCATACATGTATAAACTTTAATTATGATGTATTTCTGACGAGAGAGTATTTATATGTATAAATGAAGTTTTTGATAAAGATAATGATTTTGTAAATGTTATTTAAATTAATGTATTATGGTTTGAACTCTGTTACAAAAGGTAACGAAAAGTGACATCCTTATACTTTATATATTTACTGTATGTATACTAGGTATACGCATAGTACTTATATAGGGTATCGGGGTTTTACAAATGGACACCCATCCAAGGATGGAAACATGTCCTTACATCACATGCCTAGATAGGACACCCACCAAAAGGTAGAAACATGCCCTTTACATAGGTTCTAAAATAGAAAAGAAAATGATGTTTAACTAATGAGGTACCCACCAAGTGGAAACATACCCCTTACAACTTTTGGAAGTCTAAATTGATTGATAAAAGTAAATAATCATCCATAATAAATAAATCATTCATCAAAAGTATTTAAATATCAATAAAATAAACATCCATCCATGATAAATTAAATAAATCAAGTATTGAAATTAAATAGATTAAAGCATAAGAGATAAACCAAGGTATAAATAAATTTGGAATTGAATAAAACAAATAAAAGTTCAATTATAGCTACTGTGACTTTTTATGAAATTAAAATAGATTAGGGTTTTATGTTTTAAAAGGTTGGTAAGACTCTTTGATTAACCAAATTAAGGTTTGAATGGTGAAATCATGAAACTAGGGTTTTGAATACCTTAAAGTACTTAAATTTGTGATTTTTGATTATTGAATTTCAAGCTACTGTGCAATTTTTTGGGTTTTCATGTTTTTATGTTTTTTTATGTTTTAAAGGGATTAGGGTTTATAAAAATTAAGGTTTAAGATTTTAAAAGGATTAGGGTTTATTATTTTAGGTTTAAAAGTTGAATTTTGGATTTAGGCTTTGAAATTAGGGTTCTCGGGTAAAAGGTAATTTTTAGGGTTGTAGAAACCAATTTGATATTTTATGAAGTTTTATGAATTTAAACAAATGGATTGAAGTTTTTATAAGTAGAAAAGATTTTTTTTAAGGCTTTTTGAATGAAATAGAACCTACTTTAAAATATTAAAAAGAAACAGAATTTGATTTTGGTTTTGTTGAAAAATATGTTCAATTAGGGTTTTGAGATTTTTAAGAAGAAAAAATAACAATTTTAAATATTTTTAGAAAAGAAAGTCACGTTTTATTGTTTTTTATTATGGAAAAATTAAATTACAACTCTAAGATTTTTTATTTAAAAAAACTTAAATTTTATGGATTTGCTACTGTGAAACATAAATTAAAAGAATTTAGCATACCTTCTTTTGTTGATTCTCCAAAAAATAACTCTTCTTAGATGATCTAGCTCCAAAAGACAAGCCTTGGTTGCCTTTGAATTGCTTAATACGTGCTACTGCTGCTTTAAGGATCAAATGAGTTGTGTTTCCCTTTTCCTTCCTTGATTTGGTTTCAAAATAATCAAGCTACTGTGAAAGTTTTTCCTCCCTTGATTTGGTTTAATTAGTCCTTATTTATAGTGGTTTTTAGGTTGTTTATTCCTAATTCCCCACGATAATTAATATTAATAAAAAAAGAAATTAAAACCTAATTGAATTAGGATTCAAAAAAATTTGCGTTAAAAAATTTTGCGCTGGTGAAAATTGTGGCAGCGGGCCCGTGGCGTGCCAGCCCGTGGGTGTGCCAGCGTGCCAGCCCGCAGGAATTTCCTGCGGGAAGTTATTTTGCCCGTCCTGCGGGCAAAATAACTTCAACCGCAGCCGCCCGCAGGAATTTCCTGCGGGAAGTTATTTCGCCCGCAGGAATTTCCTACGGGTGAACTGCAGCTGGCCCGACGGGCCCGCGCGACCACTTTTGGCTGCCGATTTTTTTTCCGACTTCGATTTTTATTTTTTGTTTTTATTTGTTCATTTTCATTTTTTATTAATAAAAATTAGATACTAAGGTAAAAATTATTTAATTAAAATTATTTTGGACCAATTAAACAACAAAAATCATTTTGAACTAAATAAAGCATATTGGATCGGATTGGGTCAAAAATTAAGGGTCTACACGAAGGTTGTGGAAAAATCACCTGTGGAAATGACTGAAACTTCATATGTTGAGAAACCAATTGCTGATTTAGAGAAGAAATTTGAAAAGAAGCTGGAAGCTGATGAGATGTCAAAAATAGACAAGCTGTTTGAACAAGATGAGGAGATCCCTTATAAGTTCAAGATGCCTTCCTTCGCTAGGTGTAATGGTACAGGAAATCCTCACCTCCATGTGAAGTAATATATAACTGCCATGCAGTCTGCCAGAGCTACCAAGGCTCAAACTCTAAGGTATTTTATGCTCTCATTGGATCCTGTTGTGCAGAATTGGTTCAATACCTTGGAAAAAAGTACCCAAAAAGATTAGGATATGTTGTATAAGGCCTTCATCCAGTAGTATGGGTACAATGCTGAATTGGAAGTGACTTTGATGGAGGTGGAGTCTATCAGGCAAAAACAAAATGAAAGTTTTGTCGATTATGTAAAGAGATGGAGAAATAAGGCTGCACTTCTCAAAAAGAGGCCAGATGAGTCCGACCAGATTAGGATGATTGTGAGAGGGGTGCTAACTAATCTCCGTGAAAGGGTATCTCACACCCTTAAATGGGATTTCAAAGATCTTCTCCAAGCTGGCTCGCAAATAGAAGAGTGGGAAAAAGAGAAGAACTATTTTTCTGCAAAACGGAATTATCAGTCTGGCAATCAAAGCACACATAAGGAAGTCGATGTTAATGCAACTGGTCAAGGAAGTAGGAGACAATTTTTAGAGTTGGGGAAACCTCAATTTTGGATTTTCAACAAGATATAAAAGAAGGAGTTATTACAATCGTTAGCTCTCCGGCCGCTACACGATCCTCTGCCATCAAACGTTGATGCCAAGGCCTTTTGACAATTTCATCAAATGCAAGGGTATGAGACGGATAAATGTGCTCGTTTAATGTAACACCCCACCTTGGCACTGGCTTAAGGGTTTTTAAGTGTAATATCCTCATATATGCTCTAGAAGTTTTGATTATGTTGTTGTTATTGTTGTTGTTGTTATATTGGATTGAATATATGTGTTAATTGCAAGAGAAAAGAAATTGGGAAAGAAAATAGGGTTTAGAGAGAATGGTATATGTTGTGTATATGATGATATATATAACATATAAATTGGTCAAATGAAGAGTCAAGGTGATGGTTTAGTGGAAGAAGATATTTTTGGTTGTTATTGAAATTACTATAAAGGGCATGCATAATGAAAAGAAGTTTAACTATGTTAAAGAGGGCATTTTGGTAATTCTTCTTTTGAAATTATGTGGTGGAGATTAATAGAGGGTTTGACTTTTATTTTGATCAATTTCCTTTCTTCTTTTCACGTGTGGCCGGCCAACCTAAAGAACAAGAGAGAAAGCAAAGGTTTGATGATATTTTGAGCTCAAATTGAAGAAGTTCTAAGTGGTTAAGTGGAAATCCAAGAAGATTCACTATATTTGGTTTTGGAAGAAAGTGATTTGCTCTAATTTGAGAAGTGAAGAATTCTTGGAGAAAAGAAAGTGTTTAGAGTTGTATAATTGGTGCTAAAGGTAAGTACAAACTATATGGTTACAAACATGCATATATTGTTTAATCTTAAAACACTTTTGTTTGTAAATGTGATAAGGTATCAAATGTATTGTTAATGAATGTTGGTGATGAAAATATTGTGATGAGCATGTAAAATAATTGCTAATGATGTTGATTATGTCCATTTGAATGAGGTTATGTTGTGTACAATGTGTTTTAAGTTAACCAAAAGAAATTTGGCTACATTTAGGGTTTATTGCATGAGAGACACGTAATTTGGGACGGTCGCTATTATTAATGTGCGGTCGCGACTTAGGTCGGGCTTCTGGCCGCGAAACCTACTGTAATAAGGTTTCATCTTTTGTTTGTGAAGTGCGGTCGCGACTTAGGTCGGGCTTCTGGCCGCGAAACCTACTGTAATAAGGTTTCATCTTGTAATTGTATGGCGCGGTCGTATTCAGGTGAGGTGCGACCGCTAGAAAGGTTCTGTTCACCTTATTGGAAGCAATCTAATCCTACAACAAGATTCTCAAATACATGTTAAATAGATCATCCATTTGAGTTGTCAAGGATCAAAATAGAGATCATTTGTTTAACATCATTGTTGAATCATGAAATGTGAGATGATATGGAATTGATAATGCATATGATATTACATGAACAAGGTTATGTATTGTGTATTGTGAGGTTTGTGAATGGTGATGTGTATTATGAATAATGTACTTTGAAATGTGATACCAATAATGCTATATGCACAATATGAATTGAGATATGAAATGCTATAAAGCCATTGTGATTGGCTATGATGGTTCAATTGTAAGAAATGAGGCATGTTTGCCTAGTTGATGATGAGATTTGAAAATGAAATGATAAATGAATTGTGTGGCTAATGTGTTATTCCATTTTCAGAGTTTGTTGTTGGTGGCATGCCTAATATGAGTAACAATCTCTTGAAGTTAGGTTGGATTGAATCCTTGAAGCCTAATTGAGACGTTACAACCCTTGAAGCTAGGTTGGGTTGGTTCTTGAAGCCAAGTTGGGTTGAAGCTTAGCATGCTTTGCTCCCCTTGAAGCTTGGTTGAACCTAATCCTTGAAGCCTAGTTGGGTATATGATATTGATAAATGTGATAACAAAACCAAAACATTAACTCTGAAAATTGAATGGCATATTAGTGTGTCTTGGGCCCAATGCTTGTCTTTGTTTAATGTGAGTCATGATTTGTTTAATGTTGTTCATGAATGGTTAAATGAATAACTAATGAGGCATATGAAATGTAAAGGTATGTTGTTAGCCTTGCATATATGATGTTACATGTATAATATGGATTGAGAATTGGCATTGCATTGCACTGAAGCATAACACTAGCACATTTTGTCTTACTAAGCCGTTGGCTTAGCGCGATAGTGTTTGATCGCGCAGGTAACCGAGTTGAACCCGAGAGTTCTTCGAGACCGAGTGAGAGTAGACAGTGAAGAGTTGATTTTGGGAACTTAAAGATCAGAGGAGACTTGCCAATCATGTATAACTCTTTTATATTTTGTAAAGTAATGATTTTAACGTATATATGTGTATATTTGTAAATATGAAATTAAATGTTTTCATATATGTAAATATTTGATAAATTCCGCTGCGTAACAACTAAATGTATCTATATATATCTATTTAGTTTTGTATTACAAGTTAACTACTTATCTTTCTATAATGTATACAATTGAAAGATTAAGGTATGGCTTAAAATGTTTTAAATGTTAAGAAAATCCGTAGCATCTCTATGTTTAGTGCATGTATACTACATTGTGGTGTTTGTAGTGTGCATGTATTGAATGTAGGGGTGTTACATTAAGCCTTTTCACCAGCCTAGTCTGAGCATGCTACAATCTGCTTCCCCTCATGGATCCACGGTAGGAATTTGTTTATTTGGCCCAATTAAGGGTCGCCTCCCCCATTCGAACCCATAACCTCCCTTAAGAGTGTCTTAGAAAGCAAATGAGTACCATTTCTTCTAGTAAGAATCTTTATAATTTACATTATGACCATATTTATCCATATTTCACAAAATGTCAAAAAAAAGTTTAAAATATTTACATGAGATGCAATGGCTCTGGTCTGTAGCAACACAGCAATCCCCAAAATGACCACTACACCTAGATCCAGGGTGGTCCAACAGCACTATCCGAAATCTCGGGATCAACTCTATCACCTGCGTGATGAATTTCAACCGCGTTAAGCAAAATGCTCGGTAGTACATAATTTAACATATACTAACAAAAATAATGTTATATGTGAGAGATTATAACATAAATTATGGTTCAATTTCAAACAATGTATACATACAACTTATTAACATACCACTCATTTATACACATGCAATGGGCCTATACAACCCTATATACTATTCTAATTCTAGAACTACTATTTTGGGCTATCTCAATCATTCATGACACCAGTGTGTCTCACCCGAAGGCATAATACTATCAGTGACACTAGTGTGTCTTGCTCGAAGGCGTCATGCTATCCAATAATAATATTATGGAATTAAACTGTATATATGGCAACATACAAACACATTTCATTATCTACTACTCATAATCAATGTTATTTCCTCACACTTTACAAATGTAGCTTATTTAATACCCTAGTAAAAAATTGCACTTTTCTCATTTTTCACATACCATCACTTTTATTCATTTTTAAGGATCATATCATACAACACAAATTCCAAATGAGCATTGTTACTCCAAACAACAAATTCCAAATGAGCATTGTTACTCCAAACAATGTGTAATATATCAAACTATACCCTAAAATTTTGGAGTGTTTATTGTTGAAATTGGATTAAATGTTATAAGTGTATATATGTTTAAGTGGGAAGATAAGAAAGGAAAGAGAAGTGTGTATATGTTGTATATATAGAGATATATACAACATATGCAAGTCAACTAATGAGATGACCAAATGAGAAGTTATTGATTATTTAAAATGGAAATTTATTTAAGTGGAAGATGATATTTGTAATATTATAATATTTAAATTGCTTGGTGGAGATTAATTATAGAATTGTGTGGTTTAAGAGGTTATGAATGGGTTGACTTTCATTTTCATCTTCTTCTTTCTTCTCTTTGGCGGCCATCAGCATAGCTTGAAGGAGAGGGATTTTTGTTGCTCTCTAACTCAAGATTTAAAGTTGTTTCAAGTGATCAAGTTGGAATTCTAAAGATTTTCTTCACTTTTACTAAGTTTCCAACTTGTTTCCTTGGTTTTCTTTTGAGTTTGTGTGTTGAGCTTGGTGTGTGGTTGTTGTTGAGATGTGTATGCATAATTGTGGTGTGTTTGAGAGTGTTTGGTCTTTTTGACTTTGATTTTGGGGTTGGTTTGAAGGAAAGGTTAAGTTTGGTGATGGAAAGTAAGTGTTATGGATTGTGTATATGTTGAGTTGTAAGATATGGTTGTGATTTGTGTTTGATGTATGTATTGAGCTGTTTTGGTGTTTATGCAAGTTTATTATGGTTTATTGATGGTTTTGGGTAAGATTGTTTGGAGTGGAAAAGGGTAAAGTATGATGTTTGTTGGATGTAGTATTATTGGAGTCGGAATCAGGGTATTTGGCCTGACACGCCATAAGCTCGGCCAAGTCTTTGGACATGTCGATGGTTCTATTTTCTGGATGGGTGACACGACCAGTGACACGCCCATGTCACTAAACGTGTCACAGCTTCTGTGTTGTAGTGGTATTGACATGTCCAGTGACACGCCCATGTCACTGAGCATGTCATAGCTACTGTGTTGAGGGAGGATTGACACGGCCAGTGACACGCCCATGTCACTGAGAGTGTCAAAGCTTTTGTGTTGTGAATTTAAGGCATGATCAGGGGCATGCTCGTGTTGTTGAGCGTGTTATGTATAGAGTTTGCCCTAGTTGGTTTTTGTTTATATTTTCTTATGTGCATTATTAAGTGAGTGTGTATAATTACCTTTGGATTAGGTTTTGAAGAGATTGAGTTTCCCTAATCCAAGTGTTGAAGGATTCTTGGAAGAGGAGGTTGTTAGATTGGTGTGAGTTGCTCTTTAGGTAAGTACAAACCTTACATGATTGCATACATTTACATGACTTTGAAACTTAATACATTTGGATGGAAATGTGTTAAGTAACCCACTACATTGTTGATGCATATGAATAATGCTATGTTTTGCATAATGTGAACTATGTGAATTATATGTTGAGGATTCAAAATATATGAACAATGTATGTTGTGATATGCACTCAAATGATGAAATGTGAAGCCATTGATGTTGGCTATAATGATGTAAATGAAATAATTTTGGCATGGTTGCCGAGATGATTATGAGAAAATGAGAATGGAATTGATAATGAAATAATAAAAGAATTGTGTGCCTATTGTGTTATTCAATTTTCATAGTTTTGTTGTTGGTGGCATGCCTAAAAGTAACACTCCCTTGAAGCTGGGTTGGGCTTGGTCCTTGAAGCCAAGTTGGGTTGATGCTTAGCTCCCCTTGAAGCTTGGTTGGGCCTAGTCCTTGAAGCCTAGTTGGGATGTTACATATGAGATGTTTCTCATTGTGATAATGATTCACCTACGGGCTTGATAAATGTGATAATTGGACCAAAACATTAACTCTGGAATTTGAATGACATATTAGTTTCTTTGGGCCCATGCTTGTCTTTGCTTTACTTGTGAATCATGAATGATGAAATAATTGATCATATAATGAAAGGTAATATTATGAAGTATGATATTCTTGAATATTGTTTCTAATACTTGAAAGTGTGACATTGGCATTACATTTAAAGCATATTATCATCATGGTTAGTACCACTAAGCCGTTGGCTTAGCACGATTGTGGTTCATCGCGCAGGTGATAGGGTAGAACCGGAGAGTTCTAATAGACCGAGTTGAGTCTAGGTCTGTGATCCTCTGTGAAGTGTTGATTTTTGGACTTCAAGATAAGAGACGAACTGCCAAGCATGTATAATTCTATATTTTTGTATTTATGGATTTTGATGTATATATATGTAAATGCCGCTACATTTTCCGCTGCTTAATAAACAAATATTTTAGATAAATTTTTGGGTACTATTGTGGTATATATGTATATGTGTTTTAATAACAAATGTTTTATCTATTACTACCTATTATGATAATTTGATTAAAGGTTAGTTTGTTTCAAAAAGACTGTGACATCCCTGTATCTGGTATACGTATATTACATATTGTGTATAAGTGGTGTACGTATATGGGGTATAAGGGTATTACACAATGCCACACATACAAACACATTATCTTTCAAGTAGCATAACACATTTTCCACATCCAATGTGTTATGGCTAAAAGCAATACAAACAATATTATTAAATGCCAAATTATGTACATACCTCTTTACACAAACACTTGCAAACCAAAATGTTCACTTTCCCACCAATCTTCAATATGACCCTCGCTACTAAGTTGTTGAAAATCTTATCTACTCAACATCTATACCCAATGTGAATGTATAACATACATTAAAATCACATTTTAAGGTATTAAAGCTATAAAACATCAATTAAGACACAACCCTTCAATTTCCCTTTTTCTTAGCCCTAATGCACTTTATCATTGAAGCTACAATTTAACCAATTTCAATTTGAGTTTTAAGTTTAAATATATTTCTAACATCATATTTTAACACACTTTAAGCAATAAAACTAAATTTAGAAACACTCCTTCCAAAACCCTAAAATATGCCCTAATTCACTTCAACTTTGGAACTTCCTTCTAACCAACTCTAAAATCATACTAGAACATAATTTAAATGATGAAATCCAATGAACAAAAAAACTTTCACAAAACCCTTTCAATAACCCTAAATTCTATGCTTTCTCTTCCAAACCCTAACCAAACTTATGCTTTTCTTTAATCTAACTTTAAAATCATTGTTTACTCATCAAAATAACATCTTCCATATCAAATTAAACAATTATAAGGCACTCTAACAAAAACTCATATCTCACATAATCAAATTCAAAGAAACTTCATAATTCTAAAAGAATACTTACTAGTTTGTTGAAATATCACCAAAACTCTTTTTAATTCTTGAAAATTCTTCTTAAAATTAGTGTTTGGATGAAGAAAATTTATACTTTGGCTATGGTGAAATTCGTGAAAAGGGAGAATGTAACATCCCAATGGCCCTGGGCTTACGACTCGGTCTTTTCACCCAGCCCTCTTCAAGGGACTGCTACAGTACCACTTCCCCTCGCAGGTCCATGGCAAGATTTGTTTATTTGGCTCAATTAAGAGTCACCTCCCTCATTTCAATCCCAAGACCTCCTTAAGAGAGTCTTTATCCTGAAACAAGTACCATTTTTTCTAGGAGTTAGGTATTGATTTGTTACCTGGTACCACTCCCATCTCCATTACCCTTTATCGGATGGCACCTGCAGAATTAAAAGAGTTGAAGGTACAGTTGTAGAAGTTGCTTGATAAAGGGTTCATTCTCCCTAGTGTGTCTCCGTGGGGAGCATCTATTTTATTTGTAAAGAAGAAGGATGGCACCTTGAGATTATGTATTGATTATAGGCAGTTGAATAAGATGACCATCAAGAACAAGTATCCATTACCTCGGATAGATGATCTCTTTAATCAATTGAAGGGAGTAGCAGTATCAACTAAGATTGATCAGAGTACCATCAGTTGAGAGTTAGAGATGTGGATGTACTTAAGACAGCCTTCCGTATGAGGTATAGCATTATGAATTTCTGGTGATGCCCTTTGGATTGACAAATGCACTAGCAACATTTATGGATTTGATGAACAAGGTGTTTAGACCATACTTAGATCAGTTTGTGGTGGTCTTCATTGATTATATTCTGGTGTATTCGCATTATGAGGAAGATCATGGCAGGCATTTATGGATTATACTACAGACTTTGAGAGAGAAGCAATTGCATGCCAAGCTATCTAAGTGTGAGTTCTAGCTCGATCAAGTGGCTTTTCTCGATCATGTGGTATCAGTAGAGGGTATTAGAGTTGATCCAAGTAATGTTGAGGCTATTTTGAATTGAAGTCCAACAAAGAATGTGACAGAGGTTATGAGTTTTTTGGGTTTGGCAAGCTATTATTGTCAGTTTGTAAAGGTTTTTCTATGATAGCTACACCACTCACCAGATTACTTTGGAAAGGAGTTAGATTTGTGAGGATAGATCAGTGTCAGGCGAGTTTTGAGCAACTAAAGGAGATGGTGACTCAGGCTCCTATTCTTACCCTGCCTAAGGAAGGTAAACCATATGTGATATACAGTGATGCTTCACATAGTGGTTTAGGTTGTGTTCTAATGCAGGAGGGTGGAATCATTGCTTATGCAACTCGACAGTTGAAGCCACATGAACTGAATTACTCGACTCATGATTTGGAGTTAGCAACTATAGTTTTTGCGTTGAAGATTTGGTGGCATTACTTATATGGGGAGAAATGCTTCATTTATACTGATCATAAAAGTTTGAAGTATCTGGGTGTTCAGAGAGAGTTGAATCTTCTGCAGAGACCCTGCCTCACCTTGGGGTCTCCTAACTCTGCTCTCCTCCGCTCTGGCAGCTACAGCAAGACCCTGTGTCCTCTCTACACTCCTGGCAGCCGCATCCACAGCAGCAGTTGTCCACTCAAAAGTATGACAAGCTGAGGAAGTTTAGAGCTACAGATTTTGTAGGCACTACAAACCCAGCTGTAGCAGAGCAATGGCTTGACAAGGTTTAGAGAGTGTTCATTCAGTTTTGGAAGAGAAGTTCGATTATGCTAGATCTCTTCTTCAGAGGGATGCATATGAGTGGTGGAAGACGGTTCCCCATGGTACAGTTAATCCACCAGTTCTGACATATGCCAATTTCCTGCGGGAATTCGAGAAGAAATATACTCCGAGAGAGTATAAGGATGCAAAGAAGATGGAGTTCCTAAGTTTGAGGCAGGAGACGAGGACAGTGACTGAGTATGAGATAGAGTTTATTCGGCTGAGCCAATATGTAGAGGGATAATATCAGATGAGTTTGATCGATGCCGGAGGTTTGAGGAGGGGTTGAGACCCTCTATTATGTGCTTAGTGGTAGGCTCTCGGTATCATAATTTTTTTCAGTTGGTTGCAGCTGCCAGAGCGGAGGAGAGCAGAGTTAGGAGACCCCAAGGTGAGGCAGGGTCTCTGTCGAAGATTCAGCTCTCTCTGAACACACAGACACTTTAAACTCTTATGATCAGTATAAATGAAGTATTTCTCCCCATATAAGTAATGTCACGAAATCTTTAATGCAAAAACTATAGCTGCTAACTCTAAATCATGAGTCGGGTAATTCAGTTTGTGTGGCTTCAACTGTTAAGATGCATAAGCAATGACTCCACCCTCCTGCATCAGAACACAACCTAAACCACTATGTGAACCATCACTATATATCACATATGGTTTACCTTCCACAGGCAGGGTAAGAACAGGAGCTTGAATCAACATCTCCTTCAGCTGGTCAAAACTCGCCTGACACCGATCTATCCACACAAATCTAACTCCTTTCCGAAGTAATCTGGTGAGTGGTGTAGATATCATAGAAAAATCCTTTACAAACTGAAGATAATATCCTTCCAAACCCAGAAAACTCCTAACCTCTATCACAGTCTTCGGTGGACTCCAATTCAAAATAGCCTTAACTTTACTCGAATCAACTCTAATACCCTCTGTTGATACCACATGAATAAGAAAAGCCACCTGATCGAGCCAAAACTCACACTTAGATAGCTTGGCATGCAACTGCTTCTCTCTCAAAGTCTGTAGTACAATCTGCAAATGCCTGCCATGATCTTCCTCATTATACGAATACACCAGATTATCATCAATGAAGACCATAACAAACTAATCTAAATATGGCCTAAACACCCTGTTCATCAAATCCATAAATGTTGCTGGTGCATTCATCAGTCCAAAAGGCATCACTAAAAATTCATAATGCCCATACCTCATGCGGAAGTTTGTCTTGGGTACATCCACATCTCTAACTCTCAACTGATGGTACCCTGATCTCAGATCAATCTTAAAGGATACTACTGCTCCCTTCAACTGATCAAAGAGACCATCTATCTGAGGTAATGGATACTTGTTCTTGATGGTCACCTTATTCAACTGTATATAATCAATACATAATCTCAAGGTGCCATCCTTCTTCTTCAAAAATAAAATAGGTGCTCCCCACGGAGACACACTAGGGCGAATGAACCCTTTATCAAGCAACTCTTATAGCTGCACCTTCAACTCTTTTAATTCTACAGGTGCCATCCGATAAGGGGTAATGGAGATGGGAGTGGTACCAGGCAACAAATCAATACCAAACTCCACCTCTCTCTTGGGAGGTACCCCTGGCAACTCATCAGGAAAAACACCTAGAAATTTGACAACTGTAGGTATACTATCAAGCTGGGACCCCACTGCTTTGGTATCTACTACATGAGCAAGATATGCCTCACATCCCTTTCGAATCATCCTCCTAGCTGAAACAGCTGAAATAAACATGGATGAAAGATGTCTATGCTTACTAGATACCACCACATCTCTACCATCACGTGTTCTCAGGGTAACACATTTTTGCTAATAGTCTACGACAGCCCTATGCCTGGATAACCAATCCATGCCCATAATTAGATCATACTCCCTGAAAGGCATCTTAATCAGGTCACCGAGAAACTCCTCATCCTGACAATAACTGGACTGTCTCAGTACACCCTGCTAACTACAATACTATGCCCTAAAGGATTTGTAACCAAAACATCAAATCCTAGGGACTCATAATGCAAATCACTCACAGATAATATGGATGCACTGATGTAAGAATGAGTCAACCTAGGGTCTATCAATGCAAGAACTGAAGTATCAAATAAAGTAAAAGTACCGGCAATAACAACTGATGTATCTAGTTGCCCCTGCTTCACATAAACCCACTGTGATGGCCCTGCATCCTCTGGTCTACTACCTGCTGTAGAACCTCCTCTCTGACTAGACCATGTCCGACCCCCTCTGCCAAAGCCTCTGCCACCATGACCCCCTCTAACACTGGGTCTAGAAGCTATTATATCAGTCTGCCTATCCTCTAGTGGCTCTGGACAATCTCTTAGAAAATGGTCTGGTGATCCACATCTGTAGCACATTGTTGGTGCACCTGTCCTCCAGCAAGCACCTCCATGTATCCTACCACAATGAACACAGGTAGGTGGTGCAGGCCTCTGAGTCACTGGAGTCGGGGCACTAGCCATTGAGGTTGCAGGTCTCTGTCTTTGCCTCTGCTGTTGTGATGACCTGTCAAGCTGCCCCTGGCTCCTACTAAACCTCTGAGGATATCCCCCTCGACCTCTCTTCACTGATGAAGACCCTACCTCACCTTGGGATCTCCTAACTCTGCTCTCCTCCGCTCTGGCAGTTGCTGCAAGATCCTGTACCCTCTCTACACTCCTGGTAACTACATCCAATTGGGAAAAATCATAATACTGGGAGCCTGCCACTAAGCACATAATAGAGGGTCTCAACCCCTCCTTAAACCTCCAGCATCGATCAAACTCATTGGATATGATCCCCCCCTGCATACTGGCTTAGCCGGATAAACTCTATCTCATACTCAGTCACTGTCCTCATCTCCTGCCTCAAACTCAGGAACTCCATCTACTTTGCATCCTTATACTCCTTTAGAGTATACTTATTCTCAAATTCCCATAGGAAATCGGCATATGTCAGAACTAGTGGATCAATTGTACCATGGGGAACCGTCTTCCATCATTCATAAGCATCCCCCTAAAGAAGAGATCTAGTATAATCAAACTTCTCTTCCGGACTAGCCTGTAACTGAATGAAAACTCTCAGGACCCTGTCAAGTCACCGCTCTGCTATAGCCGGGTCTATAGTGCCTACAAAATCTGTCACGCCAAACTTTCTCAACTTATCATACTTTAGAGCTAGCAACTGCTACTGCGGATGCGGCTGTGGCTGCTGAAC
This sequence comes from Garcia nutans, assembly GCA_947685225.1. Classification (NCBI taxonomy): domain Eukaryota; kingdom Viridiplantae; phylum Streptophyta; class Magnoliopsida; order Malpighiales; family Euphorbiaceae; genus Garcia; species Garcia nutans. The sequence goes on from CANTUV010000005.1 coordinate 23,293,714, forward strand.
TAGAGCATGCCTCAACAACTCCACCATCTGGCGTACCCAGCCCAGCAAAACCTCCTCAGCTGCTGGTCTAACTGACACAAAAGCATATGCCTCTCCAGCAGTCTCAACACTAGCTCCCACTCTACCCTCATTAGGAGCTACACTCTCTGCACTACCCTCTGCAAACTGGTGCGTCCAAGATGCCACAACTATCTATATCTGCAAATACATGAGAAATTATCACATCAGAGATCAAAAAATGCATGTGCCAATGCATGTATCACAATTTAAAATCATATTTAAAATTTCTATTTTCTCTCTCTAAAAATCCACCTAGGTCAAGAACCTCAAACCTAGGCTCTGATACTAAAATAAATGTAACACCCTTATACCCTATACATATATAATACATACACCCAGTATATGTAAAATATGTATATACGGTACAAGAATGTCATGACCCGATTTAATAAAATTTTCACTTTTTTTATTTAAAACCTTAAATACTTTAATATATAATTAAATAGTAACTAAAATATTCTTTATTTGTTATAGGAACCCAAAATATAGATTTTATATGAAAATCTCTGGAAAAAATTTTCCAGAATTTTATCTATAATTTGGACATCCCAAAATTTATCAATTACATAACCTGCATAAAAGAACACTTCCAATAGACAATAAATCACATCTTTCACCTCAACTCCTCAATCTTTCCACATTTTCTCAAAATATTTATACATATTCATATATTTATCCAAAACACACATATATAAAATCTCACCTTACACAATTTATCCAAAAGTCTTTATAACTTACAATACATATACTTTAAAATCATAAACATAATATACATGATTTCATATACATGATGGCAAAAGGCTTGATCTTGATGTGTCCAAAATTTTCTCAACGAGCAACCTCAAATCTAGACCTGACCCAGTATAGAAAAACTCTCCGGCTCTACCGGATCTCCCCTATCACCTACGCGATAAATTACAATCGCGCTAAGCTAAAAGCCTAGTAGTACAAACTTTGATAAAAGTAAAACTTTAACACAATGCCAATGCATAATGCATTTGCATGCTATGCCACAATGTAGTATTCCATTCAATTAGTAACATAATTTTTTCTTTTATTTATGATTCACACAAACACACATACAACCATGGGCCCCATAAACTAATACATTATTCAAATTTCAGAGTTACTATTTTGGTCCAAATTGATACCAAGTGTCTAGCTCCGAAGGCAAATCATATAATAGTGACACCAAACGTCTAGCCCCAAAGGCAAATAGTGAGGATAACCTCATTTGTAACATCCCAACTAGGCTTCAAGGGCTATGTCCAACCCAGCTTCAAGGGACTGTTACATCCTAGGCATGCCACCAAACACAGAACTCTGAAAATTGAATAACATACTAGACACACAATTATTTCATATTTCCCATTCTCAATTCCTTTCTCATATTCCATTTTTCTCATTCATATCAATGTTATTTCATTTCATCACATCACAGGGTATTGCATAAAAAAAATCATATTCCATACAATTTAGCCATTTACAATGGCTTTTCACAATGCTTATAATGCATACACATCAACTCACATGCCATAACACAATGTATATGGATTTTCAAATGATCAAGTAGCTTAACACATTTTTCACTTAAAACATGTTAAGCCAAAATTCAATGCAAGTACTTTAAAACTATCAAAGCATGTACTTACCTTACTAAGCGCTCAAATGCAAGTTTAAAATCTCCCACTAACCTTCACTTCCAAATTGCTCTTTAAAACTAGGGTTGAGCAATTTACTTCTCCTTAATACCTATACACAATGTGATTAAATACAATCATTTACTATCACATTTTAAGGCATTCCCAACATTAAACCCTAATTAAACATTACTCCTACAAATTCTAAAAATTTAGCCTTTCCTTACTTTAACGTTAAAATTTCATTCTATTCCATTTAAATTAGTATTTTAAGTTTATTTATATTATTAAAAATATATTTTAACATGTTTCATTCATACACATTCCTTAAATACTCACTCTTATTCAAAACTCTAAAATGGCATAACCTTCACCAATGAAGGTTCTTCATTCTAACATATTCCAATTATTAATCCAAGCATATTTCTTTCATTAATACCATGAATTAACATGATTTAAACATTAAAATTCAACAATTCACCATTCTTTAAAATTTCTCTTTCCAAAACCCTAAACTCAACACTACCTCATCCAATCTCTAACCAAACTTAACCAAATCTATCATATGACTTTAAAATCCTTGTTTATACATTAAAACAACACATTTGGAATCAATTTGCACAATTAAAACACATGATTCCAAAAGTCCAAATTTTCTATAACCCTAAATTCTCTCTCTTCACCCAACTCACAACAAGCTTAATCTTTTCTTCCATTTAACTTGAAAATCATTAATAATTAATCAAAATAGCTTCATTCATACCCAATTAAATAATTAAATCATGCTAATAGAAAATTCTAAAATCCACATATTCATACTTTCATAGAAAATCAAAAATTAAGAAACGAAGCTTACTAACCTATTGGAAATCCACCAAAACTTCAATTAATTCTTGAAAATTCTTGTCAAAATGAGTAATTGGATGAAGAAAAATCACTCCCATAGAGCCATGGAAATTTTTTTTTTTAAGAAGAAGATGAAGAAGACTAATTTTAATTTTCTCTTTCTTTCCACTTAAAAAAAATATGACAATATATATATATTATTTTATTTTAATAAATAATGAATTATTTAATTATTTAAAAATCTTAAATTACCTCTTCCTACCCAAAATAATTTATTTTTAATTTATGTAAACAATTTTAAGTTTATAAGGTATAATTACCATTTTGCCCTTAGACTTTTGACTTTTCTTTTAAAAGAGTTGACTAATGTATATGTTAAGTATGTGTTAGGTATATTTCACATATACATTCTACTTTTCACTTAAAATCCTTTTATTTTCCATTTAAATCATTTATTTAACTTATTTAAATTTAAATTTAATTTATTTTATTTAATTTTAAAAATATTAGGGATGTTATAGAGAAGAGGAAGAAGAAGAAGAAAAAAAGAGAGAAAGATAAAGTTTTGACTTTTTCTTTTTTTTTTCATTTACTAACCATATATATATATATATATATATTATTTTAATTAATTAATTATTTATTTATTTTTAAATCAAAATTTTACTCTTCCATCCATAATTATTTTCTTTTAAAATTATTTTATTAATTTTAAATTTTATAAAATTTATTTACCATTTTGCCACCACTTTACTATTTATCTTTTGTCTTTTTCTATCCTTTATTTGAAATTTATATGTAGTGTATATTTCGCATACATATAACATATACACTTTATTTTTCTCACTTCAACATCAACATTTTTACCTTAAATTATTTATTTTAATTTAATTTAAACTAATTTTTATTAATTAAGCGGATGCTACATTTAAGGCATGAGATTCAATATTTGATTGACAGTGAAAAGTTGCCTGAGCATGATAAGTCCAATACCAAAAGCAATCATTTGCCTAAATTTGAAAGAGTATCTCCACCAGCATCCTTCATGGTAGGAAGAGGATTGGAGAAAGATTTTATCTTATCCTCTTTTAAAAGTTGAGAGTATTCAAGATGTGACGAGAGAAGAAACTCAACAAACTTTCCTTAGCTTGAATGTTGCTCTTCTATTTTGCTTTCTTTAATTTTTAATTGGAATAATTATATTTTTCAAATTATGTTTGTTCGAATAAATTGTTTTCATTAAATTTTTTATGGTCTCTATTCATTTTGGTGCTCAACCGATGATGAATCTAGCTTGATACTCATGAATTAGTGTATCTATGCATCTTAATTCGAATGACCTTACTAGGTGATGATATTGTTCTATAGCATTGAGCTATGTATGCTTACTTAGAGAGGGCTCCTACATAATTACCTGTGTCTAGATTCTAGTTGATCTTAGAATATGCTTTGACAAACTTTCGAGGCAAAATTGAACTTAGCTTATTTAAGGGAGAGATGATCTAGGCATTGCTTGGTAAGCCAAGAACCAGTATTCGCCCTATTAACATCAATCTCTAGTCTGTCCCTTTGAGCCTTCATAAAATTTTATCTTGCTTTTCATTGGCTTATAAACCCTAATGACCTACCCTGATGATCACTAAGGAACAAAAGAGAAAAAAGATTAAAGAGAAGGATATATAGTCAAGACTATAGAGATAATTGTAGGACACCTGAATTAGACCTAATATCACAGGCTTATTGAGATAAAGTCTGGACTGAAGTAGACTTATGCCACTCCACTCATCCATTATCAAAAACACAAATTGGTACAAATAATACAACTATTTTAGAGCTAGAACCAAAAAAAACAAAAAAAAAGAAAAAAAAAGAGAGAAAAGGAAAAAAGAAAAAGAAAAAGGAAAAGAAGAAGAAGAAGGAAAATAAAATAAAATAAAATAAAAATGATTCAGAAAGCCAACCGAGTTCCATTTTACCTAAAGCAGCAAAAGACTTCCATTTGGTTTACAAGGACAGTTTGACTTGAATTGGTCCAATCCAACCAGAGATTCAATCAAAATCAGAGAAAAAAGAGAAAGACCATCTAGTTTTTGAAAGTCCTATACTTGACAATCTTATAGAGGAAAAGGATGAAATGATGAAATGCCAAAAGAAAAAAAAAGGTGAGAGAGAAAAAAAAAAAAGAAAGGAATGAGGGTATCAAACTTTTTGCAAGGATAAAGACTGTCCTAATCAAGATCCAAATTAATGCCAAGAAGATGGAAGAATATTCAAAGCTCTATCTTTTCATGCTTCCAACTGTCTAAAGTTCCAACAAGAAGTTTGTAGTGTGAAGGTTTACCCATAGTGTAACATCGACTCCAATTTACAATTGGCCTCCGCTTAAACCATGTCCCTTATAGACTCCATTTCAAGCCTATCAAAGACCTATTGATCTCTTTTGGTATGTAGAGTCTATTAGTGGAGATAGGTTAGATAAGCATGCATATGAGATAGACAATATTCAAAATCAATGAGACCTTGGCCGAGTAATGTGTATGTGCCTATCTGAAGTATAACAATTCTTATTTAAATAGAAATAATTTTCGAGTTTAGTACGATAATTAGGGTTGTCATGTTATAGATATGTTAATTTGAAAAATTGAGTCCCGAGGTATAATGACACTAATTTGACAAATCCAAAATATGATTTTTTTTAAATGTGCATTTTTGTCATACAAAGCCTTCAAGTTAAGGAAAGTATGTTGCATTGTCAAGCCTTGAAGGAAACAATGGGAAAAAGAGGGCTAATGAAAGAATCCCTTGCAAGGTCATGTCATGAAACAGTTATCAACCAAACGGATATCTCAATTGTCTTTGGCTACCATGCTTGGGGCCTCCACTACTTATGTTTTCAACATCTTGAAGATAAAAGCCATAAATGGGAAGCCTTCTGTCACCAAAGTGAGCATATGGAAAGAACCAATGAGAACACTTCAGTTGATCACCTCAGTCTGTGAGTCGATGGAACCATTGTAAGTATCATCCATGCATATCATGCATACATAAGCATATCACACTACATTTTTGTCTTGTGTTCCTTGTCAAAGTGAACAGCAAATACCCTATGAAGTAAAGAATCAAAAGAAGATATCGAATCAGGGGGCATGGAAGGCCCATTGCTTGAGAAATATCCACTCACTTTATGAAAATTGAGATGCATGCTTATGCAAGGAACCAGACAATATATAAACATCAATCAGAACCTATATGGGAAAAAATCATTTGTTTGAGCCTACACAGGGGGCAAAGTTTTTCCTTTTAATTTTTGAGTCTATGCGTGCACAAAATATTTTCAAACTCACTTTCAATATTTTGCCATGCAGGGGGCAAAGAGAGGATATGAGGACTAGCTAGCTAAAAAATAGCTGATTTTGTTACAAAAGGAAGAACAAAAAGAATGGAACAAGAAGAAAATTATTTTTTTTGCAAAAGGAAGAACAAAAAGAATGGAATAAGAAGAAAATTAAAACTCTCAAAAGAATAAAGATGCAAATGACAAAAGATCAGTCCAGCTATAATAGCTGAAGCCAGTATAGGACAAATCTCCAAAGGATGAAGATCCATTTTGAAAGGTGAAGACCCAATGTCCAAGAATGAAGATCCAAGGTCTAAGAATGAAGATTCATTTTGGAGGATGAAGACCCACAATCCATTAAAAAATGGAACAACCGGCTAAAAGAAAGCAAAAATTCTCAAACGACAGAAGGTCAGCATAATTCATTGAAGAATTGAATAACTGGCTAGAAATGTAATATCCCGAGATATACCTTAAAAGTTTTGGAGGAGTTGTTGTATTTGGATTTAATATATATGTGATGTATATGTATATGTCTAATTGTAATATCCCTAAGTGTGCCTAGAAGTTATGATAATATTGTTATTATTGAATTGAAGGTGTAAGTGATAAGTGGTAATTGTGTATGGTTTATTTGAATGATAAAAGAAGTTAAGAGATAATGTATATGTGTAATTGGAAAGAAAAGCAATGTGTAGAGAGAAGTGTATATGTAGTGTATATGGTGATATATATGACATATAAGTTGGTCAAAGGGCTTGGTCAAGGGAAGAAGATATTTATATTGTTAAGTGTGAAATTACCAAAATGAGCAAGAGTTTGTAAAGGGAATTAAAATGTGCATGAGGGTAAGATAGTAAATTACTTTTGGAGGAGTATTTAATGAGTGTTGACTTTAGGGTTTCTTCATCATTTCTTCTTCTTCTTCCTTGTGTGGCCGGCTCACCTAAAGCAAAGGAAGACAAGAGAGCTAAGTGAGGGTTTGATGTTCTAAGCTTCAAAGTTGAGAGAGATTTCAAGTAAACAAGTTGGAATTTCAAGAATTTCATGATTTTGGGTAAGTTTGCTCTTGTTTACTCTTGTTATTTTTGAAGTTATGCTTGAGTTGAGTTGTGATTTGATGATGGTATGATTAAGTTGCTTATGGTGTGATTTTAAGTATTGATTTTGCTTGATAGATGAGAAGTTGGGTTGGTGTTGGTGATGGAAGAGTAAGAGTTGTGTTTAGTGAAATTGTTTCTGTTTTACAATTAGTAAAGGCTGTGATTTGTATGATTTTTAATTAATTATAGAAAAATGTTCTTGAAGTGAATTTTTGATATGTTGTGCCTCTATGAGTCTAGAATGACTGAAAAATATGTTGATTCGATTTTGGATAGGTTATGAATTTAGAAAGATTATTTTTATTAGACCTGTTCCAGCAGGTACCTTAACTGAGACAGCTCTATTTCGGGATTTTTAATAAAATGTAGAAAAATCATATCCAATTGAATTTTGGATATGTTGTTGCTTAGTGAGTCTAGTATTTGAGAAAAATAATTTGGAACCACGTTGATTGATTTTGATTTATGGAATTCACAAAGTTCAGAACTGCTGCCAGGATGCAGGGCAATTGGGGCAGTCTGGTTAGGTGAACTATTTGACCAAGATTTTGTGTTCAGTTTGATCTGAAATTTTAAAGGAATGATTTTAATTTTTAGTCAAGTAGATTATTTTATACAATTTTTCAAAATAAGGATAAAATGGAGTCTAAAACCATAATGTACTATTCATATGGTCATTTTGCTAATATTCCTTTTGGATTAGGTTTTGGAAGGAAGTGAATTGCCCTAAGTTGAGAAGTAAAGAACTCTTGAGAGAAGAAGAGTTTAGAGTTGTGTGAAGTGCTATTGAGGTAAGTACAAAACCCTATTTGATTTCATATATTTATATGACTTTGAACCTTAAACCATTTGATTATAAATGTGTTAAGAAATCTATTATATCATTGATACCTATGAGTATATCAATAAGAGTATATGAAATGTGAGAGCATTCAATAATGTATATACTATGAAAGATGAAAGATGTGATGATATGATTGTATGATATGATGATATAATAATGTAATTGATTGTGTATACTTAAATGATGAATGATTATATATGTAATAATAATGAGACATGAAATAGAGATTGAGATATAATGATGTATGAAGCTATCGTGATTGGCTATGATGATGTAAATGATGATTGAGGCATGTTTGCCTAATTGATGCCATTGTGATTGGCTATGATGAGGTAAATGATGAATTGTTCCAATGTGATTTGAGATATGGTGCAAATCTATTGTGTAATGTGAAATGAATTGAGAAAGTAGAGATAAATGGACGAACTTATCTGCCTCCTGCGGAACCATGCGGACCCCTGTGGATTGGGCAACCGAACTTGGACTACCGACCTGGTTGGGGGAAAGTTCGATTCATTCAGTGTTATACGTACCTATCTGCCTCCTGCGGAACCATGCGGACCCAGTGAATTGGGCAACCGAACTTGGACTACCGACCTGGTTGGGAGAAGGTTCGTTAATGATAGTTTTATACATGCCTATCTGCCTCCTGCGGACCCCTGGGATTGGCAGTGGCCTGAGGCCCAGTGGACAACCGACCTGGTTGGGGAAAGGTTTGTATTTGCAGTTATGGTTGTTGGAAATAATGATGAACTTTGAATAACATATTAGTATGTTTTGGGCCCGAGTATGTCTTTGTTGTTAATATGATATACAAATGTTGAAATAAATAAATATTGAGATCAATGATTGGTGAATTGTGAATATAACAATGTTATGTAGTCTGATATGTAATGTGTATATTGTTTGTGAGTATTAGTGATGGATTGTGGTTGATGATAATGGTTGCCTTTATTGGGAATATGATTTATGATTGGTAAACTATGATTTGTCGTAATGTTATAAGCATATATATATAGTTTATGAGGTTGGTAGAAATTTATGTGGAATGCATTGGAAAAAGGGAAAACAGGTTAAGAGAATGATAAAACATGATGCTAAAAATATGAGGTATGTTTATTTTGCAATGTATATTTTGTTTTTAATATTTATTTGTATTACTAAGCTTTTGGGCTTAGCGTGGTTATATTAATCGCGCAGGTAAAAGGTGATGGATTTGGAGTTAAACCATTATGTCTTGAAAAGGGCAAGTGTAGCTCGAGACCAACTAGAAGATGGTGCATGCATGTATAAGTTAATATATATATTGCATTTTTTTTTATAAGAATGTATTCATATGTATCAATAAATCTTTGGAAGAGACAATGTAACTATTATATATATATGTGTTATTATCAAAAGGATAGTGATCTTGTAAATCATTTTATATAATAAAATGTACTATTGTTTTAGAAGTTAAGTAAAGATTTTTAATTGTAATAACTAGTGGCATCCTTATACTCTATATACTTACTTTACGTATACAAAGTATATGTATGGTACTTATATAGAGTATCGGGGTGTTACAAATATTTTGGTATCAGAGCTTAGGTTCGAGATTCTCGGCCTAAGTAAATTTAAAAGAAAAGTTTTAAAAAGAAAAATGATGATAAACGAAAATGAAAAGAATGAAAATTTTGATACATGCATATGCATTAACATCTAGGTTGGTCTCGAAGGTGGTATTATATGAATTAAAATGTATTTAGATTATATGATATGGAAAAATGTATGTAAGTTTAATTGATAAATTAAAGAATGGAAGTTTACTTGAGGAAAGAAAATTGTGAAATGTTGACAATTGAAATGTGATTATAATATAAAGAAATGATTGGAAGAATAAAGTTGAGAATGAGTTAAAAACAAAATCAAGATTAATATATGTAATCTTTCCTCTACAATTTGAATCTCTTTCTAATAAACCTTATGTTTGGATTACTAGAAAGAGGAAACATTGTTGGATGGGTAATATGAATAGATATGTTGTTAAGTGAAGAAAGTATGGTGAGATATTAAGTGAGTTGGTGGGTATAGACAAAGTCTGACCATTTAAGGTTTGAATATGTAAAGTTAAAGTTGTTAAAAGAAAAAGAGATGAGATTGGTTAAATAAGAAGATATAATGGTGTTGGTTACATTGTTGTTTAGAATGCAAACATTGTAATTTTAATGTTAGAAATGTGATATGCTTGAGTGTTGTTAAAGCTCATATTAATGGTGGTAAGATGTGATAATGGGATTTTTGAAATGAGCTTTAATATTTGTGGAAAGGATATACTTTGATGTTGTTTTGTGGTATGTATATATAAGATGATTTTTTTTTAAGTTGATATTAAGAAAACAAGATGAGTTCATGGAAGTTTAAATATAGTAATAAGATGAGAGTTTTTAATGTTAATGGAGTTTGGATAAAGACTATGTAAACATCGATAGTTTAATGTAAATAAAACTTATGAGTTATGTGGAATGAATGTTATTGGATATAAAATTATTATGAATTGGGTAATGTGATTGATAATATGAGAATGATTACGCTTGCATTAACAGACTTGTGCAAAGCTAAGTCATGTAATAAGATTGATAGTGAGAATTGGATTAAGCAATGTTGGTTCAAGAAATTGAGGTTTGTAAGAACTAAACTTGGAAAGTGTATAGAGGTTATTGGGCTCAATGTGTATATGATTGGATGTAATATACATATGTATAAATATGTGAGTGATATATATATATATATGTTGAAGGGTAAGCAAATGGATGTAAAGATGGTATACTAAATGTATTTAAAAATAAATGTGAAAGAGGTGTCACCTTAGTAATGTGACTAAGATTTTATGAAATATGATTATAGTTAGAATGTATATATGTGTGGAATAGATAAATAACTTAAGCCATGTCAAAAAGGGATAAGAATGATGTTGTGCAATGAGAAGAAATAAATGTAAAATACTTGAGTCGTTTTGGAAAGCAGTCCCGGATTGGATGCCACGACCGTGGCTCTTGAAGGCCACGACCGTGGGGACTTAAATGTTGATATAACTTGTAATTTGTGATCTAAAGGCTTAAAAATGAGACTAATATATGAATGTATTATATGTTGTGATGTGCATAAGGTGAGTTTGTTGAAGCATCAATGTCATTGAGTAATGAATTGCATAGGAAATGAGAAATGTAATGAAATGATTATAACACTTGAGCAATTACATAAAATGAATATGGTTTGAGAAGCTATGAAGAGTAAGTACAAACTACATTATTGCATATATTCATATAATGTTGAGATTGAATATACATTAAATGATATCGATGATGCATAAGAATAAGGTTATGTTGTGTGTAATGTGAATATTGATGATATACATGAATACTTTTATGATAAATTGATTGATGTGATTTGAGACATGATAATAATATAAATAACATGAATGAAGCATATTTGCTTATACGATGATGAAATGAGAATTTATTTGGGAAATATTGGACAGTAATATGGTTATAGGTTCAAAGTATGTGTATGAGGAAATGTTTTATGTATACATGTATAGTAAGAGATTGTAATGGAAAAAGAAAATATAATGTATGAAATTTCGAGAAGAGATAAATTGGAAATAGAGTAATGAACGAACTTGTGTAAAAATTGTATATGATCAAATGTTGTGCATAGGAGATGTTAAAGATAATATATTTGAATATGAATTAGGCTATTAATGATCAAGTAATCAAGAACAAATTGTTTTGAAGTGAAGTTGGAATGTGCTAAATCTTGATGTAGTCAAAGTTTGGAGAATGGATATATATAATCCTTATGATCCAACTTAGTAGTGTAATTGAAAAGATTTGATTATAGCACAATTATGGTAAAACAGATAATTATGTTTCTAGTAACATGGTTGAAAGTTATGATTGGTAAATGTGTATCTTATAACTTTTGTGTTAACAATTTGGTTATAATTTTGAAAAGTAAAGAAAGAAAAGAGAATTGTGATAATATTTTGAGTTATGATTAATGTAATAAAAAGACAATTATTGTAATTATAGTAATGTTATAAAAAGGTGAAGAGATGGTAAATGGGAGAAAGTGTAACTTGTGATTGAAAGTTATATTGAATATGTTTGTGGTATGAAGTGAATAAGTGGATGATTTTAAAGTTTAAATGAGTGAATTATGAGTAATACATATGGTACGAGATAATCATGTGAATTTGGTGGAAATTGTACTAAGATAATAGAAGATAAATTATGTGTATATTGAAAGATAATTGGAAATGATTTGTTATTAATGATCATAGTTTCAAAAAGTTGAATATGGAGTTAAAGGAATTAGAAGGTGGAAATAAGTTGGATCTAATGGAATTAAGTTATATATATTGTGAAATCCAATGATAAATTTAAATAAGTTAATTGTTGGTTTGAATCAAACCAGATTGAATGTGGTATATTGTGACAAATTGATCGAATGATCTAGATTTCACTAAGATGGTGAATCAATACTGAGATTTAAAACGTCCAGTTGCATTGGGAGTATATAATTTAATGATAATGTATATGATGTAATATCTTGATAGATAAATGGACATGAATGAATTGAATTATATCAATTGTAAATAGTGATTAAAGGGGAAAAGTTGATTATTTGTAAGTTAAGTTCAAAAGTATTGTGTTAACATTTATGTTAAGTGAGAAGTAAGATAAAGAGGAATTAAGTGTATGATAAATAAGAATATTATTATCGATTAAGGTTTGACCAAATGTCTATATTGAGAATAATTGTAATGACGGGATGATCAATATTAAGATATAAATCAATGATTTTTTTTTAGTGTAAGTTAAGAGAATAGTTATAAAGAGATGAAGTGGTAAAGTATTTGAATGTAATAATGGGACGAAGATGATTGGATTCTTGTATATAGATAAGGTATTTGGGATTGTAATGAGTTATTTTGAATATTGGATAAAAATGTAATAAGATATATATATTATGACAAGTTATGGAATTGAAAAAGATGATTGATTCTAGTAGGAAGAATACACATTATGTGAGTTGATGAAACCAGCATATAAGAATACTATTCATCTTATATGAAGATTTAAGATGGCGTATTGTTAAGAATGGAGTGTTATTGAACTGGATAATTTCGAGGACGAAATTATTTAAGGGGGAGAGAATTGTAATATCCCGAGATATACCTTAAAAGTTTTGGAGGAGTTGTTGTATTTGGATTTAATATATATGTGATGTATATGTATATGTCTAATTGTAATATCCCTAAGTGTGCCTAGAAGTTATGATAATATTGTTATTATTGAATTGAAGGTGTAAGTGATAAGTGGTAATTGTGTATGGTTTATTTGAATGATAAAAGAAGTTAAGAGATAATGTATATGTGTAATTGGAAAGAAAAGCAATGTGTAGAGAGAAGTGTATATGTAGTGTATATGGTGATATATATGACATATAAGTTGGTCAAAGGGCTTGGTCAAGGGAAGAAGATATTTATATTGTTAAGTGTGAAATTACCAAAATGGGCAAGAGTTTGTAAAGGGAATTAAAATGTGCATGAGGGTAAGATAGTAAATTACTTTTGGAGGAGTATTTAATGAGTGTTGACTTTAGGGTTTCTTCATCATTTCTTCTTCTTCTTCCTTGTGTGGCCGGCTCACCTAAAGCAAAGGAAGACAAGAGAGCTAAGTGAGGGTTTGATGTTCTAAGCTTCAAAGTTGAGAGAGATTTCAAGTAAACAAGTTGGAATTTCAAGAATTTCATGCTTTTTGGGTAAGTTTGCTCTTGTTTACTCTTGTTATTTTTGAAGTTATGCTTGAGTTGAGTTGTGATTTGATGATGGTATGATTAAGTTGCTTATGGTGTGATTTTAAGTATTGATTTTTCTTGATAGATGAGAAGTTGGGTTGGTGTTGGTGATGGAAGAGTAAGAGTTGTGTTTAGTGAAATTGTTTCTGTTTTACAATTAGTAAAGGCTGTGATTTGTATGATTTTTAATTAATTATAGAAAAATATTCTTGAAGTGAATTTTTGATATGTTGTGCCTCTATGAGTCTAGAATGACTGAAAAATATGTTGATTCGATTTTGGATAGGTTATGAGTTTAGAAAGATTATTTTTATTAGACCTGTTCCAGCAGGTACCTTAACTGAGACAGCTCTATTTCGGGATTTTTAATAAAATGTAGAAAAATCATTTCCAATTGAATTTTGGATATGTTGTTGCTTAGTGAGTCTAGTATTTGAGAAAAATAATTTGGAACCACGTTGATTGATTTTGATTTATGGAATTCACAAAGTTCAGAACTGCTGCCAGGATGCAGGGCAATTGAGGCAGTCTGGTTAGGTGAACTATTTGACCAGGATTTTGTGTTCAGTTTGATCTGAAATTTTAAAGGAATGATTTTAAGATACAAAACTAAATTCTGTAAAAATTTTAGAATTTTTAGTCAAGTAGATTATTTTATACAATTTTTCAAAATAAGGATAAAATGGAGTCTAAAACCATAATGTACTATTCATATGGTCATTTTGCTAATATTCCTTTTGGATTAGGTTTTGGAAGGAAGTGAATTGCCCTAAGTTGAGAAGTAAAGAACTCTTGAGAGAAGAAGAGTTTAGAGTTGTGTGAAGTGCTATTGAGGTAAGTACAAAACCCTATTTGATTTCATATATTTATATGACTTTGAACCTTAAACCATTTGATTATAAATGTGTTAAGAAATCTATTATATCATTGATACCTATGAGTATATCAATAAGAGTATATGAAATGTGAGAGCATTCAATAATGTATATACTATGAAAGATGAAAGATGTGATGATATGATTGTATGATATGATGATATAATAATGTAATTGATTGTGTATACTTAAATGATGAATGATTATATATGTAATAATAATGAGACATGAAATAGAGATTGAGATATAATGATGTATGAAGCTATCGTGATTGGCTATGATGATGTAAATGATGATTGAGGCATGTTTGCCTAATTGATGCCATTGTGATTGGCTATGATGAGGTAAATGATGAATTGTTCCAATGTGATTTGAGATATGGTGCAAATCTATTGTGTAATGTGAAATGAATTGAGAAAGTAGAGATAAATGGACGAACTTATCTGCCTCCTGCGGAACCATGCGGACCCCTGTGGATTGGGCAACCGAACTTGGACTACCGACCTGGTTGGGGGAAAGTTCGATTCATTCAGTGTTATACGTACCTATCTGCCTCCTGCGGAACCATGCGGACCCAGTGAATTGGGCAACCGAACTTGGACTACCGACCTGGTTGGGAGAAGGTTCGTTAATGATAGTTTTATACATGCCTATCTGCCTCCTGCGGACCCCTGGGATTGGCAGTGGCCTGAGGCCCAGTGGACAACCGACCTGGTTGGGGAAAGGTTTGTATTTGCAGTTATGGTTGTTGGAAATAATGATGAACTTTGAATAACATATTAGTATGTTTTGGGCCCGAGTATGTCTTTGTTGTTAATATGATATACAAATGTTGAAATAAATAAATATTGAGATCAATGATTGGTGAATTGTGAATATAACAATGTTATGTAGTCTGATATGTAATGTGTATATTGTTTGTGAGTATTAGTGATGGATTGTGGTTGATGATAATGGTTGCCTTTATTGGGAATATGATTTATGATTGGTAAACTATGATTTGTCGTAATGTTATAAGCATATATATATAGTTTATGAGGTTGGTAGAAATTTATGTGGAATGCATTGGAAAAAGGGAAAACAGGTTAAGAGAATGATAAAACATGATGCTAAAAATATGAGGTATGTTTATTTTGCAATGTATATTTTGTTTTTAATATTTATTTGTATTACTAAGCTTTTGGGCTTAGCGTGGTTATATTAATCGCGCAGGTAAAAGGTGATGGATTTGGAGTTAAACCATTATGTCTTGAAAAGGGCAAGTGTAGCTCGAGACCAACTAGAAGATGGTGCATGCATGTATAAGTTAATATATATATTGCATTTTTTTTATAAGAATGTATTCATATGTATCAATAAATCTTTGGAAGAGACAATGTAACTATTATATATATATATATGTGTTATTATCAAAAGGATAGTGATCTTGTAAATCATTTTATATAATAAAATGTACTATTGTTTTAGAAGTTAAGTAAAGATTTTTAATTGTAATAACTAGTGGCATCCTTATACTCTATATACTTACTTTACGTATACAAAGTATATGTATGGTACTTATATAGAGTATCGGGGTGTTACAAGAAAAAAGCCAGAATTTCCAAATGACAGAAGGTCAATCCAGCTAGAAGAGTTGGAGTCGATCCATTGAAGAATGGAGCAAGTGGCTAGAATAAGGCCATGATAGAAGATCAATCAGCTAGAAAAGCTAAAATTAATTGGCTAGAAGATAGCCAGAACTCTCAACTGATGGAAAGTCACCCAAATAAAATCCAATATTGGGTCCAAGTACCCAAATCAAATTTAGTCTCGGATCAAATTACTTAAACTCAGGTCCAAGTACCCAAATCAAATTCAGTCTTGGGTCGAGAACCCAAATCTAGTATAGGGTTGAGAATCCAAATTCAGTTTCGGGTCAAGTATCCAAAATCCAATCTCTAGTCGAGAACCCAACAAATCCAGCCTCGGATTGAGAATCCAAATCCAGTCTTGGGTCGAGAATCCAAATTCAATTTCGGGTCAAGGACCTAAATTCCAGTTTCTGGTCAAGAACCCAAAGTTTATTTTTGGGTCCAGAACCTAATCCAGTTTCAGGTCAAGTATCCAAAATCTAATCTTCGGTCGAGAACCCAACAAATCCAGTCTCGGGTCGAGAACCCAAATTCCGTCTTAGGTCAAAATCCAAATCCAGTCTCGGGTCAAGGACCCAAAATTCAGTTTTAGGTAGAGAACCTAAAGTTTATTTTCTGGTCCAGAACCCAATCTAGTCTCGGGTCCAAGTACGCAAACCAAATCCAATCTCGGGTCGAGAATCCAAATCCAATCTTGGTTCGAGAATCCAAATCCATTTTCAGGTCGAGGACCCAAAATCCAAATTTGGGTCGAGAACCCAAAGTTAATTTTTGAGTTCAGAACCCAATCCAGTCTCGGGTCCAAGTACCCAAACCCAAATTCAGTTTCGGGTCGAGGACCCAAAATTCATATTTGGGTCAAGAACCCAAAGTTCATTTTTGAGTTCAGAACCCAAATAATGTTTTAGTCCAGAACTCACCTCGGGTCCATAACCCAAATTATTTTTTACTCCAAAACTCAATCCGACTTCAGGTATGGAGTTCAATCTGGCTCTAAACCCAGTCAAAAAATCATGTTGCTTTTCACTCTTTTTTGCTATAATCCCAAATCACTTAAGCAGGGAGCAAACTGTAGACCTTTATTTTTTGACCAAGTCTAGTCCGACACTAATTAAAAGGCGATTAAGTCAAGTCTAAAGATTTAAAATAATCTAAAATATTTTTTACAATATTTATTATTTATTTATTATTTACTTTAATAATATAATATATTAAAAGAAAAAAAATAAATTATAAAGATTTATTTTAAATATAATATTTATTTTTAATAATAATAATAATAATAATATAAAAAAATAAAAATATTGGATGAATTGACGAGCGACACGTTGGCGGGCCAGCCTGCGCGAATTGGCTAGCCAATTCACCGCAGGCCACGCCTGCGGTGATTTTTCCCGTGCTAGCGACCCAGCTCGCAGTCCCACGCCTGCAGCCTGCGCTTGCAGCCCGTGCCAGCGTCCTCGCAGCCCACGCCCGCATGCAATTGGCCTTGCCAATTTTGACAAAATCTTATTTAATTCAGACTATTTTTAAATAATTCCTTAACTGATAATAACTAGGTTTTTTTATTGATGAATTGCCTATAAATAATAGAATGAAAGATTAAAAGGACTTTTTTTTGCGAGACTTTTTTGAGACTTGGACTTTTGGACTTTTGAATGGGAGAGGAAGGAGTAACAGAAACCCTAGTAAAGCAAAACAAAAAAAAAGAAAACAAGGAAGACAAGAAGTAGCAAAGACACACAAAAGAATAACCGAACAAAGGCAGTGAACACACTGCCTTGATCTTGCTCGGCCAAAATTACAATGAGAATTGTGGTTGAGCCAACAAATGACGATATATTCTAAACTAATTCAATATAACATGTTTCGATGGTTTTAAAATATTGAATACTTTTGTTTTTAGTCTAGATTAATTCCAGTAAGCTATATCCATTAATTTTAATTCATGTCATTTTATGTGGAGATTGATTTGATAATATTTTTTTGTTAATCATACAAAATAAATTCAGTAACCCGTTAACTTAAGTTCCAGTAACTCAGAAGTGTTAAATTGATATTTTTTTAGTGCATATTATTTAGTTACAAATATCACAGTAGCTTATGTCTTCCAATATCAAAACTTTAATCTTATTTTCATAAACTTCAATCCTATTTACTTAAACCCTAAACCCTAATAATGTTTTCATAAAAATTTCAAACCCTAATTTACTCAAACCCTAAATTCTAATTAATTCTATCTTTAATTTACACAGTAGACTAATCTTTTAAAAATAATAATAATAATAATAGTTTTCTAAATCAAAATCCTATTTTCTAAATCTAAAGCCCTAAAATCTTAGTTTTTAAATCTAAACCCACTAAACCCTAATTTTATTCAAGAAACCCTAATTGAAGTGTAAAATCTAAATTTTTATATCTATTGCTTTACTTAAGTTTGAATGCATGAATTATTATATGTCTTAATGGATGATTCATTTTTATTTGATTTTATGATGAATGTTTGAATGCTTTGATTTTCCTTTAGTATCAAGAAATTGTAAGAGGTATGTTTCCATGATTGGGTACCTCAATTGTTAAGTTTCTTGTAATTCAATTTATTTTAAGTTTTGGATCAATGTAAAGGATATGTTTCCACTAATTGGTGGGTTTCCTATTTTATTTGTTTTTTTTTGGACATCGAACAATTGTAAGGGCATATTTTCATTCATGGATGAGTGCCTATTTGTTTATTTTGTTTGAACTTATTGTGATTTTAATAAAGCAATTATTTATTCTTATGATTGCATTAGTATGGATAATATCATATTAACTAAGAATTTTATAATATTAAGGCCTGAAAAGGAGGCCGGTTCCAATGAACCGGACGTTGTAGGGGTGCTGGGTCATTCCCACCTTCCCCACGCGTACCTAACTTTTTGAACCCAATAGGGGGTTGGGAATTCTTTAGAAATTGAGTCATCCACCCCTTTCTTTTTCTCGGCCTGTCCGGATGGTGACTCTATTTTTTCAAAATTAGGCCCGTGTTCTCTAAGGCCCTGAGCCTGACAGTGCCGAAGTAATAAGAACTATTCCACATGGAAGTGGGGGAAAAAAATCCCCGCTTACGATAACCTTATAACTTAATTTCTTTCTTATGATTAATTAGCAATTATCAATTCATTAGTTCTCACATTCATGAATTAATAACAACTAATTATTTTGAATTTGCAAATTAAGAGAACCCTAGAACTTATATTTCTAATTCATTCTTAGGGTGGTTGAATACATAGTTCCAATATAAAATTTCACCTCTCGGTTCTTCATTCAATATCTAAAGATTAATAGGTGGCTAATCTATCAACCTAAAGTTCAATCCAATGCAATCAACTCATATAACAAGGTTTATTAATAGAAAGACTTGAATTAAATCATTTAATCAAATCTATTGCAAATCCTAGGCATGGGTAATTTAGCTCATTATCATCAAATCAAAACACAAACTCATCTCAATAGAATTAGATCACAAATATCCATTGAAATATTAATGTTCATAACAAATCAATAAGAATCTGGAAATGAATTAATTGAACTAATTCAAGAAATAGAAAAACCCGATTTGAAGAAGACTAGAGTTGATCTTCTCTTGTTCTTCCTCTACCCTTGCTTGAGTTTGATGAACAATCCTTAAACCTCCTCTAAAAGCTTTGTAAAACAAGTTTGTGCAGAAAAATGGATGAATGAATCTCCCAAAAGCTCTCCAAGAGTTTAAGAGTCCATCCTAGAACTAATTTTAGGACTAATTTTTTAAGAGTTGTAAAACTCCCCTTCCAAAAAATTGTCTCCTCCTAGCAAAAAACTCTCCCTTTTTATCAGCCAACCTCCTCTCCAGCTCCATTACAAAAAACTATATATTTTTTATTTAAATCCATGCTTTTCCAACCTTGCACCATAATTTCCACTTTCATTTGTTTCCTCCTTTCAATTTTTAAAACTTTCTTTTCTAAAAAGTAGATCACATTTTGCTCAAAAACATCACTTTTTGTCTCTTGTCCCACTAAACGTGTAAATATAAAAAGGAAATCTTTCACAAACATGGCCAAGTCAGTTTGGCCCTGGCTGTGTCTTTTAAATTTTTCTAGGACACAACTTGTGACATGGCCAAGCCTTATGGTAGTGTCTGCTTTTGCCTTCTTTTGGTTCTTCTTTTCTTAAGCTTGTGTGGAGTGACATGGTCAGAGACATGGCTGTGTCTTTTAACTGTGTTTGCGTCTGCTTCTTCTTCTCTTGTTTCTTGGGAAAGGGCAAGACCAAGGGGTTTCTTGTCTTGGCCATGTGACGTGACACGGCCAAGGGCACAGTCGTATCCTTTCCATGTATCCAGTGCTCTGTAGCTTCAAGTCATTATTGTTAAAGACACAACCAAGATTTAAATTTTTCCTAGCAATGTCATGTGACACGGTCAGCGACACGGCCAAGACAATGAGTGTGTCGAGCTTTGCCAAAAATTTCAATTCCCTTAATGAAGGACACAGCCAAGCTTGGACCAACTTGGCAGTGTTCAATGTTTTCCTTCCTATTTGGCTTCAACAAATGAATTTAACCTCTATTTTTCACATGTTTGTGTTCCATCCTAAATCACCAAAAATCTTCAAAAACCTTAACAAATATATTAGAAAAAATAACTAAAAAGTAAATAAAATTACCCTAAAAACACATATAAAAATGATCATAACAATATTGTATAATTTAATGTACAACATATGTATACTAGTCATGTTATAGGGATTGTTATGTATATGTATATGTATGTATACACACACACACACTTGTGATGAATGTTTATTTAAATTATAAAACTTTTGGATGTAAATTGAAGAGAGGAAGATGGTTTGAAATGGAAAAGGATTTTTATGTTGGGAGTGCATTTTTCTACTGTAGGTTCGGTGTTTAATGATTTGGGATTTTATGAAATTACATGCAAAATTCAAGAAAAAAATTTTCAGAGATTTTCTATTAAATACACTATTTTGAGTATATAATATATGTGTATTTATCAGTTAAACTTATCTTTTAATAATATAATTATTTTGACTTTAATTATGATAGTTTGTACAGTTATTTGTTGTGACACTTTTAAATTCTTTATGCATACT
This sequence comes from Garcia nutans, assembly GCA_947685225.1. Classification (NCBI taxonomy): domain Eukaryota; kingdom Viridiplantae; phylum Streptophyta; class Magnoliopsida; order Malpighiales; family Euphorbiaceae; genus Garcia; species Garcia nutans. Next base: position 23,315,029 of record CANTUV010000005.1, read on the forward strand.
CTACATATACGAGGTGTATGCATTGTACATATATAATGTATAAAGGTGTTACACAAAGTGCCAAAATTATAATTCCTACCCTACTTAGGAACTACCTATTCTATTTAGAAACAACTTCTAGTTTAGAGTATCTATTGTAAAAGGGGTTGTCACTGTAATACCCTTATACTCTATATACGTACAATACATATTTTCAATATATGTAAAATACGCATATACGGTATAAAAATGTCACAGACCGATTTAATAAAAAAATTTACATTTCTGTTTTAAGATTTCAAATACTAATATATATAAAATAAATAGTATATAATTATTCTTTGCTTGTTATAGGAATCCAAAATAAATATTTTATATGAAAATCTCTAGGAAAAATTCACTAGAGTTTTGTTTGTAATTTGGACGTTTCCAAAATTCAGCAAAACACAACCTACATAAAGCAAACACTGCAAATAAAAATCAATTCACCATTTCACCAATACTTCTTAATTTCTCCATAATTTCTCAAAATACTTATATATAGATATATAAATTAACAACACATATAAAATCTCATTTGAACAAATTATTCAAAACATTCTTTACATTTTACATTATATACTTCCAAAAAAAACATATCATAACATATATAATATCAAAATACATTGCAATATTAAATATCTACATGCTAGCAACTGGCTCTGATCTTGATGTACCCAAAAACAACTCTTCAAGCTCAATAAATACAAACCTAGACCCGACCAGGTCTAGTAGTACTCTCCGGCTCTACCAAATCATCCATGACACCTACGCGACAAATTATAATCGCACTAAGCCGAAGCCTAGTAGTACAAACTTTGATAATAACAATAAAACTCAATGAATGCCAATGCACAATGCATATAGATGTCACATCATTCTACTTTCTTATATTTTTCAAATATTTCATAATCACAACTCATAACATTATATTGCTCAATTGTATCACAATTCATAATTCACATTAAAACAAAGACAATCATGGGCCCAAAAAGGATCTAATATACTATTCAAATTTCAGAGTTACTGCTTTGGTTCATAATGATACCATGTGTCTAGCCCCGTAGGCAATATATCCATGGATAATGTAATAGCCCCAATCTCTTGGACCTCAACCCGGCTTGACCCTTAGGCCTCGGTATCTTGGTCCTCAACCCGGCTAGACTGCCACAGTTTTTGAGGCTTACGACCCAGTCTTTTCACCCCAAAAACATCATATTTATCAGCTGGCCTGGCTTACGACCCAGTCTTTTCACCATTCCAGCATTTAGCCCGTAGGCAATCATAGGCATGCCGCCAAATCCAGAACTCTGAAAATTGAATAACATACTAGGCACACAAATTATTCATATTTCTCATTATCAAATTCTTTCATGATTCCTTTATCAAAACTTTTCTCATTTTCTCATGATCAAACTAGGCACATTGCCTTATTATATCATCTTTTTCTCATTTTTTTTCATTTATTCATTTTTCTCATTATTAATCTCTTTCTCATTGTCACATATTCAATCTAGGCACATTACCTTATTTTCATATTTTTTTTCTCATTTTTCTCATTTTTCACATCTTTCTCATTTTTCTCACTTTTATCAATATCAATTCATTTCATTATTCCACATATCTCATTTTTGCATTAACAACACATTACCCAATTACTTTGGGTATTTTCACATAATATACATATTTCACATTCTACACAATTGAGCCATTATCAATGGCTTTTCACAATATATTTAACACATATATAAAATTACAAATGTCATAGCACATTATTCATACTCAATCAATGAACAAAGTAACTTAACACATTTTCCAACCAAAATGTGTTAAGCCCAAATGTCATGCAAATATAAACAATATATTCAAAGTTTGTACATACCTCCACTAGCAACCCAAAGCAAGCTTAACACAACCTCCAATCCTATCCTTCCAACTTGCCTTCACCACTTGGATGAAGCAAATAAACCTCCCTCAATGCCTATACCAAATGTAATCATACATAATAATTTAATATCACATTCTAAGGTATTCTCAACATCAAACCATAATTAAACATCACTCTAAATCAAATCTCAAAATTAAACGTCACCTCACTTTAACTTTGAAAAACCATATCAAGCTATTTAAATTAGTGTTTTAAGTTTATTAATATCATTAGAAACATATTTTAGCATGTTTAAACCAATTACATTAATTAACCACATGCTTATGTCCAAAACCCTAAAATGACATAACATTCACCATTGAAGGATCTCCATTCCAACTCAATCCAATTATCATTTCAATCTTATTTCCACCACTTATATCCTTAAATAACATGATTTAAGCATTAAAATCAATCAATTAATCATTCTTTGAAAATTCACGTTTCCAAAACCCTAAATCAATACTACCCTCTTCAAACTCTAACCAAACACAACCGAATCCAATATTTGACTTTAAAATACTTGTTTATGCATCAAAACAACTCATTTGGAATCAATTTTCACAATTAAAAATCATGATTTCAAAAACTCAAATGTTTCATAACCCTAAATTCTTTCTCTTCACCAATCTTACCCAAACTCAACCATTTCTTTAATCCAACCTTAAAATCATTATTTACTAATCAAAAGAACATCTTCCATACCCATTCCAATAATTATAACATGCTCTTTTAAAAACTCAATTCATACATATTCATAAGCTTTAAAGAACTTCATAATTTTGGAAATAAAGCTTACTTGTTGAAAAATCACCAAAACTACTCTTATTCCCTTGAAAGCTTGAAGAATTTGAAGATGGAAGAATCTAAAAATCTCCCTCATTGGCCATGGAGAATTTGGCTTGGAGAAGAAGAAGAAAGAAGATGAAGACTTTTAATTTTCTTTTTCTTTTCACCTTTTATTTTAAACCATATATATATATATTAAAATAATTTAATATTTATTTATTTAATTATTTATTTAATAAATTAAAAGTCATAAATTCCCTCTTCCATTCAAAAATAATTTATTTTTGAATTATTTTATTAATTTTGAATTTCTAAGATTTAATTACCAAAATACCCTTTTACTTTGACTTTTCTTTTAAAAAGTGTTGACTTTTATATGTTATGTATATTTTACATATATATCACATATATGTTCCACTTTTTCATTTAAAACCCCTTCATTTTCATATAAAACCATTAATTTAATTTATCCATTTAAATTATAATTTATTTTATCAAATTTTTAAAAATTAGAACTTTTCAAAAATTTGGGATATTACACATATGCACAAGTAATGTGTATCTTATATACACATCAAATGTACCTTATATGTGTATTAAATATTAAGTATGTAATGTATTAATCCAACATATACAATTAATATACCATATATATATTATATATACTCTAGATATATATATTGAGTATATACAATTTTATATCTCTAAAATCACAGATGTTACAATTTTCTCCCTCTTAAATAATTTCGTCCTCAAAATTATCCAGTATGGTAATAAATCATCCAAATCATTATTTTACCAAATTACATATTTTCTATTCTCCCCCTTAGGTTCATTCTTAATTTCCTTTTTATCATTCTCTAACACATCATTATATTGTCTATTTACTCAAACAGTCACAACAAATTATCATATCATCAATCGAATTGTTATTAGACAGAAAAATTAGTTCAACTCTTTAATATTTATACGCACACACCTATTACATTCAAGATATTTTATCACTTCATTATATTAAAAAAATATACTCTCATCACCTTAAATGCAAGTGTTGATAACTTTTATCTTAACACAATAATTTTACACATCTTCACTTTGATCCTACTCTTTATACAATTACCACATATTAATTTGACATCACCATTATACAACAGCAAAATCTTATTTCCTTAATAAGATTCATTCCCATTATACTATAACTAGTATTTTTCTCTTATAATTATTTGAAACTAATATAACTTAGCTCCTTTCATATGCGTATACATATCAGAATGATGTATTAAGCACATTATCATATAGCTTGCATATTCTTAATACAACTACACACATTGAATTTTAATAAATACTTATAAACTTATTACATTTCGGATCAATTGATCTAACTATCACAATATGACCATCACAACCTTATTCTATTCTGACCAACCTTTAGTCTATTTTAAATTCATCAATCTGTTTTCAATTCATGACCTAATTCTATTAGGTCAAATTTATTCTCAAATTTTAATTCTCTTCAAATTCATCATTACAGATAATATTTATTTCCCCTAGTCTCATTTACTTTACATATCATTTTCATCAACTTATTCATTTTATACCACTTTCAAACACATTCATTATAACTCTTACTCACATTTCATAATTCCTTTCATTTACCATTTTCTCACATTTCTTATAATTACCCTATTTACACAAATCACGTTTCTTACACATCACTTAAAGCTCATCATATTTTCACAATTCTCTTCTGTTTTCACACTTTCTATTATTATAAACAAATTTTTAACAAAAAATTATAAGAACCAACTACGCAAACCATAAGTCTTAACCATATTTCTTGAAGCATAACTATCAATCTCACCAAAACTATCCAACGGTCATGCCATAATAATGGTCACGCCTGTGGCTTATAAATAAATACTGCTCCTCTATCATTCTTCTTCAAACATTTCCAATCACAATGTTAAGTTCGTATCGCAAAAATCACATATTCATTTTTTAATTTTTTGCTACACAAAAAGTTAACACGTTTCAGCTCTGTTTCAAAGCAATTTACTCTTGATCACTTGATCATCATTAACCTAACTCATGTTTCAATAATATTATCATTAACATCTCTTACATATACACTTTCGTTCATATGATATTTTACACAATTTCCATTTATTACTCCATTTCTAATCTATCTCTTATAAAAATTTTCATTCATATATATATATATATATATTTCTTTTCCATACTTTCTTCATTATACTTTCCTTTTCCTTAAAATCTCTTATTTATACGCATATACTTTAGGCCCAAAACACTGTACAATCATCAAGTTCAGTTATTAAAATAATAATTTCACCGTCCAGCTCTGTTCGGGTCCATTCTCAATCTCAATTCATCACATGACCTAACTCTACGCAGATCAAGACCTAATCTCTCTTAGGTCTATTAATACATGCAATATCATTCTCAATATCACCAGACACGTATTTGTATAAGGTAGTAAACACTCGATAACATTTTTTTTAATCATCCACATACACATTCGTAAGTCATAATCACATTGTGACTTACTTTCCACATTTTCTTATATATCATATTTGTGTTCATATTAAAAAAAAATCTCATCACACAAATCATACAATTATACTCAATTCCTCTTTTACATACAACCTATACAAAGTTAACATTTATCACCTTTCAGAGAACATTATCATTTCTCATTCTTTTGACATTACCTAGATTATTCATCAATTCAACATATATATACACTCTAACCACAACATAATTAACATCTTCCTTATTTAATCGTTGTTGCGCTCTAATAAACACTACTAGAACTACACTAGCAAGTATACGAGGCTACTGTAGTTGTAACGACCCTCCCCGACCAGGTCGGCTGCCCGGCCCACTAGTGGCTTACGGCCCGGCCATTTCACCACCTGGGCACGGAGTCCGCAGGAGGCAAGCGATCGCTACAGTACTGGACAGCCCTCGCGGCCCACCCAGCAGGAATTTGTTTATTTGGCTCCCTAAGGAGTCGCCTCCCTGGATCGAACCCCTGACCTCCCACTTAAGAGAGCCAGCGAGAACCATCCAGTACCATTTCTGCAGAAATGGTACTGGATGGTTCTCGCTGGCTCTCTTAAGTGGGAGGTCAGGGGTTCGATCCAGGGAGGCGACTCCTTAGGGAGCCAAATAAACAAATTCCTGCTGGGTGGGCCGCGAGGGCTGTCCAGTACTGTAGCGATCGCTTGCCTCCTGCGGACTCCGTGCCCAGGTGGTGAAATGGCCGGGCCGTAAGCCACTAGTGGGCCGGGCAGCCGACCTGGTCGGGGAGGGTCGTTACAGTAGTATTTTGGTGAACACCTCAAGGTCATCTCACAAAGAAGCTAGAATAGCTAATTATTTATCAAATCGTAAATAACAAATTATCAATAAAATTAAAATGCTAAACAACTAATGAAAACAGAACGAGTTGAATTTAGAACAATGAAAGTAAACTGAATAGATATGTTTATTCACTTAATAGAAAGGTCTAGGATTTGCACTTCTCTACTAACTTATATGTATGAACGGCTATTCCTCTCAACCAATTTAATTTCAAAGATCAGATTTCAAGCAACTTAATTAATCGAATCAAGGAAATAAGCTCTCGCATTCAAACCTCTTTCAAATAATCTTATTACAATTGAAGTGATCTTTTTCTTAGGTTTATATTTCTAATTCACCTAAGTCCCTAATTGAATTGTTCCAGCATTAGACTTCATTTCTCAATCCTTCATCTAATACCTCAAACACATAATTGGTGTCAATCAATTATTTATTAACATTAATCCATTCAATTAAGGATAAAAGAAATAATTTAGTTAAGAGCAATAACCATTTCATACAATCATAGTAGATCAATACAAACCCTAGACTATATCAAAATTAGTTCATATTGATGCTATCAAACAAATTCATCTCATTAAAATTCAAAGAAATTAATTTAGACATTAGAGAATTCGTGAATACAATTCCAATGAAACTTAAGAGATAGAGTTTGAGAACAAAACCAAATTACAAACTTCCTTTGGCTTCTGAAGAATCTCTTACTCAGATCTTTGCTAAAAGAATAATGCAATGGCTAAAACTAATTTAATCTAGAGTGTTTGCAAGAAAGTGTAATCAAAATTCCAAAAGAAAATGAAGAATAGCTCAAAAGTTTTTGTTGGACGGCTGGGAAAATGTGTAACCCTTTCAAATACCCTAATCTTCTTATTTATACAAAACCCTCGCTCAAAATCTGCGTTTCCTTTCTTTCCTTAGCCCCATGGAGTGACACGGCCAAGCTTGTGGCCGTGTCATGTGACACGGCCAGTGGCTTGGCCATGTCACCTGGGTGTGTCAGCTTCTGTGTAATCTTTCTTTTTTGCTTCTGTGGAAATGAGTGTGACACGGCCAAGCTCCTGGCCGTGTCATGTGACACGACCAGTGACCTGGGTGTGTCAGCTTCTGTGTAATCTTTCTTCTTTGCTCTTCTTTCTTGGCTAAATATGGGACACGACCAAGCTTGTGGCCGTGTTGGCCGTGTCACCTGCCAGTGTCAGCTTCTGCCAAATTTTCCTTCCTTTCTTGGTTCCCTTGGTTTTGCCCTTTAGGTGAGACACGGCCAGTGGCTTGGCAGTGTCTCCTGCCCGTGTCATGATCTGCCAAAAATTTGCTTGAGGTGACACGGCTAAGCTTGATTTGGCTTGGCCATGTCTTGCTGCTTCATGCTATTCTTTCTTTGTTTTGGTCTTCCAAGGGAGTTTTTTGGATATTAACCTAAAACAAACACTTGAAACAAACTTTAAACAAGAATCAAATAAAACATTAACCAAAAACACATAAACACCACACTAAAAACTAGTACAAAAATGACATAAATACTGGAATAAATTAAAACTACCAAAATTGATGAAATCACTAAATAAACAGATTAAAACTACAAAAATGCATGAAGAAAATAATAATCATCATAATAAATAAGATACAATTCTATAACAAAAACTAATAAAAAAACTACCCCACACTTAAAACTTTGCTTGTCCTTAAGCAAATTCACATGGCATAAATTAAAAACTCAAATAACCTTAACTATAATTCAAGTATATAAGATGAAATCCTTTAAGACTCAGACATAAATAAATGCAATTTACTTCAATCAAGATTTTCTTAACTCATTCTTTAATCCAGACATAACAAATCTCATCTCTCATCTAAGTGTTTCACTCAATTTCAAAGGTTAATTCACTCAAACCACTCATGACTGCATACTGCCATAAACTTACTTAATTATCCAATCTCTCTCACTGATTTTCTCAAGAAATAATCCTAAGGTCTTTTTATTTGGATGTAATGGGGCTAAGGTGAAGGTGTGAGAAAAGACATTTAAGTTGGAACATCAAGAAATGGAGTATCTAAATTAGACAATACTCTTGCTTAGAAACTCGTAACTCCCTCAAATAGCATATTCACCAACCCTTGATAATCTCACATACTTGCATACTTAAAGAAAAGTACATGAGTCGAAATTCCTCTTTGATGACTAATGCTAGAAAATATATGAATTTTGTATATATATATATATATCTTCTCTTTTATTTTATTATATATATATATATACAAAATATAAAATTGCATGGAACATCTAGCTCAAAATGTAGAGGAAAAGAATAATCGACTGTTAGTCAAATACAATGTGCAAAGTATGCATTTCAGCCCCAAATCTTACTAAAGTAATACTATTTTTTTTTTAATTAAAATTGCTTATCCCACACTTATAAATTAAACCACCCTATTGTCATATCATAAGAAACTCCATTCCTTAATGAAGGTATGATGATAATAGGAAAATGTTGAGTTGTGAATTGTGTTGATCAATCAAGAAAAAGTCAAAGGCTCAACTTGGCTCACTAAGGAATTCATAATTAAGGGAGGTCTTTTTAAGCTAAAGGGGTAATCCTAATTTGCCTTCATCATTTTAAAACTTGAGATGAAATCATAATGCTAGTTCAATTAGTATGCAAAAGCAAGCTCTAGAGATGCAAAATCATGAAGGTACACACTTAAGAAAAGAAAATCGATTGACAATAATATTCAATCTATGAGGCTCAAAACTCACAAAGGGTGGGTTCTCAAAGATTTATATGTCATGAATTGCAGAATGTGAAAATTGATCCTGAATGAATTCAAATGCTAATCTCTATGTTGATACTAAAGGCTCAAATATAATGCTAGAATTACAGAAAAGTCAATAAGATTCCAACAATTATGCCATGAACAACGCACAATATAACACACAAAGACAAACAAAATAAAAATTAAAGGAAAGCTTAAAGATTACCCCACACTTATAAATTACATTGGCCTTAATGGAAACAAGTATAATAAAGAAAAAGAGTTAAGGTACAACCTGTTTTCCATCGTTCCCTTGTGAGGCAAATGCTACCTTTTCACCCACAAACATCAATTGTTCAGAAACAAAATACAATATATATAAAATAACAAAAATATAAAGTGTTAACATTAAAAACAAAAATGAAAAAAATAACAATGAAAATATGCTATAACTAAACACAAGAAAGTAAGGAATTTTCTCAAAAGATTAGAGCCGATTTGATCTATGGTGAAGGAGGATGTGCTGATGATGTAGCTGAAGGATGGAGGCTCAGAATCTTAGCAAGGTTGCTATTGATTTGGTCCAACTATTGCAAGACCGCAGCATGGTTACGATCGACCTTGCTTTCCAATGCCTCTATTCTATTAAGTATCTCCTGATTGTCCGGGACCGAAGCATCTTCATCCAAATCAAGAGAATCTGAGTCAGACTCCTCATGGACTCATGTTCTCTTTTGTCGGCCCCCCGGTGCATCTGGCTCAGCTGAAGCCATCACATAAGCCCCTCCCATGTTCACAACCATATGCATCTTCTCAAGTGTGGCCAAATCTAACGAATCATTATCCGAAATTTTAGTCATATGGCAGTTACTCAAGTCAAAATCATCAAGAAAGGCTGTCGCTAAAGTGGTAACCAATCCTCCAATACAAATAGCACCCTTCTTTTTGTTCTCCACATTGTCAAAAATATCGGCCAACCAATAGCCGGCACTAACGGGTATGGCATTACAAGCACAGTCTAAGAAAAAGAGCTCACTAATTTCCACTACACCTGGGCTTTCCTTCTGTCCAAAGAACCCACAAGACATAAAGCGATGTAAATATCTTAAAGCGTGATTACTCAATTTTGTTGCTTTGGCCGATTTGGCCACATATGTTCCCGAGCCCAGTGCTCCCCATGCAAATTGTTGTTTAAAACCCTTAGGTACAGATTTTTCACCTTGTTGATGGAAACCAAAGATAGCATTCAATTGCTCAATACTAACTACACATGGTTTCCCAAGAAATTTAAAATTCAACCTAGTGCAAATTTTCTATTCATCTCTTTCAACCTTAAGAGAGGTTAAAATTTCCAAAGTAAGCTCTTGAAATTGCAAAGGTCGAAGGGAGACTAATTTTTCCCACCCAAGGTTTTGAACATAGCTATAAAAATTATCACTAATATGAAGAGCATTAAGGGATTCATCGCTTACATACCTCGTTGGAAAGAAACCCCTAGCTAAAAGAGTCGCTCTCTTTGAAGATGAAGAAGATGAAGATGGAGTTGCAGTTGGAGGTTGCCTCCTCTTGTGGTGGGACACCATCTTTGTTCTAGGCATATTGATAGATTTGGAAAATTTTGAAGCTTTAACAGATTGAATTGGTTTTTTATGAGAAAAGAAGAAGATTGAACGGGTTGATTTTGGTTTTGGTGAAGAAAAATGGAGAATTAATGGGATTTTGGAAGCTTTGAGAAAACAAAAATGAAGGTTTTGGAGAGAAAGAGTCGAGAGAGAAAGAAAGAAAAAGAAAAACTAGGGATTTAAAATGAAAGAAAAGGGCTGAAACCGTGTTTTTAAACTTGGAAATCAAGGTGACACGGCCAAGCTTGGTTTAGCTTGGCCGTGTTTGATGGGTTTGGAGGGACACGGCCAATGACTTGGCCGTGTCCCCTGAACGTGTTTGATACTGTAAAACAAAAGATTGCAAGACAAAGAAAGGGACACTGGCATAAGCTTGGCCTTGTCTATGTGACACGGCCAAGGACACGGCCAAGCCTTTTGGCCGTGTCTGAGACTGTGTATTTTTGGGTTTGCTTGACACAGCCAGTGGCTTGGCCGTGTGAAGTGGCAGTGTCCTTCACTGCCATTTTGGCTACTCTTTTTTTTTGTGTCACCAAATCTAAAAGAAATACAATCCTCTTCCTTTCCTGAGACACATTAAAAAAATAAAAACCGATCAAAGCACCTATTCCATTTATTTAAACCAAACATGAAATTAAAATTGCTAAATATAAAATTGTAACTATGAAAAAGAAATGCAAACCGATGGGTTGCCTCCCATTTAGCTCTTCTTTAATGTCGTGTAGCTGGACATTACTGCAAGACATAAGGATCGTAGATCAAAGTACTATCGATGATCCTTATTTCTTGGAACCCTTCATTATATGGTTTAACTCTCTGTCCATTTACTTTAAAAGTTTCATTCGTTCGAGAGTTAAGCAATTCTATAGCACCGGAAGGATATACCTGAGTTATCTCGAAAGGACCACTTCATCGAGACTTGAGTTTTCCTGGAAATAGACGGAGACAAGAATTAAAAAGCAAAACTTTCATACCTGGGCTCAATGTCTTTCGCACTAAAATTTTGTCATGAAGTGCTTTAGTGTGGTCCTTATAAATCCTCGAACTCTCATATGCCTCGTTCCTTAGTTCATCTAACTCTAAAATTTGCAGAAAACGTTCTCTCTTTGCCTTGTCCAAATCTAAATTTAGAGTCTTAATTTCCCAATACGCCTTGTGCTCCAACTCCACTGGTAAATGACAAGTCTTGCTGAAAACCAATCAGTATGGACTCATACCCAAAGGAGTCTTGAAAGCAGTTTGATATGCCCACAATGCATCATTCAATCTACTTGCCCAATCCTTCCTTGATAAGTTGACTGTTTTTTCCATAATTCCTTTGATTTGCTTGTTGGATGTCTCAACTTGTCCTGAAGTCTGTGGATGGTATGGGGTCGCCACCTTGTGTTTCACACCCGATTTGTGCATTAATTTCTCAAAACGTTTGTTGCAGAAATGACTTCCCCCATCACTGACTATCACTCTTGGCGTGCCAAATCTGCTAAGAATGTATTCCTTCACAAATTTAACAACCACATTAGCATCATTAGTTCGGGTGGGGATTGCCTCCACCCTTTTTGAAACATAATCAACAGTAACTAAAATGTACTCATAACCAAAAGACTTGGGAAAAGGACCCATAAAGTCTATTCCCCAAACATCAAACAGTTCAACAACAATATAAGATTGAAGGGGCATTTCATTCCTTCTTCCAATGTTACCTACTCTTTGACAGCGGTCACAATGCTTACAATATTCTTGAGCATCTTTGAATAGAGTAGACCAGTAAAATCCACTTTAAAGCACCTTTTCTGCAGTCTTTCTCCCTCCAAAATGACCACCACAGTGAAGGTCATGACAAAATTGAAGAACACTCAGTTGTTCTTCCTTAGATACACACCTACGAACTATCTCATCTTTGCATATCCAGAATAGGTAAGGTTCATCCCAAAAATAGAATTTACGCATGTGCAAAAACCTTTTCTTTTCCTGAAATGACATGTCAGAATGCAAAACACCACAAGCAAGATAGTTAGCAATATCTGCAAACCAAGGTGAATTCATCACCGCAAACAATTGCTCATTAGGAAATGCTTCTAGATTTTTATGAATGCTATCAGATGCAAGATTTTCACCAAAAAAAGGTAACCTAGATAAATGATCAGCTACAACATTTTCACTTCCCTTAGTATCCTTGATTTGAAAATCAAATTCTTGCAATAATAACACCCATCTAATTAAACGAGGTTTAGCATGTTGTTTTGTCAAAAGATATTTTAGAGCTATATGATCTGAATGCACAATAATTTTAGATCCAATTAAATATGCTCTAAACTTATCTAAGGCAAAAACAACAGCTAGCATTTCTTTTTCAGTTGTTGTGTAATTAACTTGTGCACTATTTAGGGTCAAGCTAGCATAATAGATCACTCTCAAAAATTTCTCAACCCTTTGCCCAAGGATAGCTCCTACTGCATGATTAGAGGCATCACACATAATTTCAAAAGGTAAAGACCAAAAAGGAGCTACAATTACCGGTGCACTAGTCAATTTTTCCTTAAGGGAATTAAAGCCTTGCATGCATTGTGCAGTAAACTCAAATGAAACATCTTTCCTAAGCAAATGACACAATGGTTGGCTTATTTTAGAAAAATCTATAATAAACTTCCGGTAAAAACCTGCATGCCCTAGAAAGCTTCTTATTCCCTTAACAAAGGTAGATGGGGGTAACTTAGCAATCAACTCTACCTTAGCTTTATCCACCTCAATCCCTTTACTAGACACAACATGGCCTAATACAATGCCCTGAGTAACCATGAAATGACTCTTTTCCCAACTCAAAGTGAGGTTACATTCAATGCATCTCTCAAGCACAAGAACAAGTTTACTGAGGCAATTATCAAAAGAGTCACCAAAAATAGAAAAATCATCCATAAATACCTCAATAAAATCATCTATCATGTCCGTGAAAACAGACATCATGCATCTCTGAAAAGTTGCAGGCACATTGCACAAGCCAAAGGGCATACACTGAAATGCATAAGTCCCAAAAGGGCAAGTAAAAGTGGTCTTGGATTGATCCTCTAGTGATATCGGCACCTGATAATAACCTGAAAGTCCATCCAAAAAATAATACTGTGAGTGTCCAGAAAGTTTATCCAGCATCTGATCAATAAAAGGAAGAGGGAAATGATCTTTCTTTGTGGCATTGTTCAACTTTCTAAAATCGATACACATTCTCCACCCAGTAGTAGTCCTAATAGGAACCAATTCATTCTTTTCATTTTTTACCACAGTGATTCCTGATTTCTTAGGCACTACATGTACTGGACTAACCCACTCACTATTGGCTATTGGATATATCACTCCTTCATTAAGCAATTTAAGCACTTCCTTCTTAACCACTTCACTCATGTTTGGGTTAAGGCGCCTTTGGGTCTCCCTCATAGGTTTAGCTTCCTCTTCTAAGATGATTCTATGCATGCACATTGAAGGGCTAATACCTTTGATATCACTCAATCCCCATCCTATTGCTCTTTTCAATCTTTTTAGCTCACTCACCAACCTCATCTCTTCCTTTTCACTAAGTTCGCTAGAAATTATCACAGGTAAGGTGTTGTGATCTCCTAAAAACACATATTTAAGATTTTTAGGTAACTCTTTCAGCTCTAACTCAAGTGAAGGATTATTCTCTTCTTTTTGGATGGAGGGGAGCTCAAATGCTGGGTCCTCCTTAAGTTCCTCTATTTTAGCACTCTCTAATATCTCAAGGCAACTGGCTATTTCTGAGTCAAAAATATCCAAGCAACGACCTAAGGTTAGTGCCAGCTACAATTTATCTGAAGAACCTGTTTGCAAGAAAACATCTGAAACAACTGCGTCAATACAATCAATCAAAGAGTGATCCTCATATAATGCAGTTGTAGGAATGGGAGAAGTGTTAAAAATAGAAAATTCAACCATTTGTCTCAAGACAGTCATTGATAATTTACCATTTTTAACATCAATCAAGGTGTTGGTCATAGCCATAAAAGGCCTACCCAATAGAATAGTGTGTGCGGATGGTGCAGGGTTATTTCCTTCCATGTCAAGAACTATAAAATCCACAGGCACTATCAACCCACCAACCTTAACTAACACATCTTCTATAACTCCTTTCGGGAATCTAAGAGATCTGTCAGCTAATTGCAAGACCATTTTAGTAGGTTTAAGTTCCTCCAGTTCTAATTCGAGATACACAGAATAAGGCATCAAATTAACACTGGCTCCTAAATCACACATGCCATCAGTCCCCTTCCCATTACCCATAGTAATTTGAATTATGAAACTACCAGGATCCTTTAGCTTCGGAGGTAGTTTATGCTGCAAAACAGCACTAGCTACCTCTGATACTATCACCTTTTCATTTGGCTCATACCTCTTTTTCTTAGTATTCAATTCCTTGAAGAATTTGGCATAAGTCGGCATGTTTTTTATTGCTTCAAGTAAAGGTAAGTTAATACTTAACTTAGACAGCATGTTAAAGATGTCTGAAAATTGCTTATCTTGTTTATCATTCTTCAACCTACTGGGGAATGGTATAGGTGGCCGGTAAGGATTACTTGTCCTGTGTAAATCTGCTGAAGGAGATTTCTCCATTGATTTTTCTACAGCACCCTTGTCCTTTGGTTCTCCTTCCTTTTTGTTCTCTTTATCACCTGCATTCACAGAATTATTTTCAACATCATTATTTATTACCTTGCCACTTCTAAGAATAGTCATTGCTTGTGCCTGCTCAGGTTGACTCAGAAAATTTCCTTTTTGTTGAATCTGCATCTGTTGTGCAAGTTGTCCCACTTGGGTCTCCACTTTCTTGAAAGATGCTTCTAATGAATCTAGCCTTTTGTTATTCATCTCTTGATTCTTTGTACTAACTTGGATAAAAGCATGTAAACTATCCTCCAAACTCTCTCTCTTAGGCTGCCCTTGATTTGAAGATTGCCCCGGCAGTTGATTTTGTCTCTGGAGCAAATGGAAAGGTTGTTGAGAATTATTTGTTGCCCAGAAATAGTTTGGATGATTCCGCCAACCAGGATTGTAAGTGTTTGAGTAAGGATCATTCCGGGCCCTTGGTTGATATCCCCCCCATAGCATTAACTTGCTCAGCCTCATTTCTATAAGACTCGTATGCAGAGGGGCATATATTTGCTCCATGCCCAAAGGTTCCACAAATTCCACACACTTCTTGAGTGGATGAAGAAGTATTGTTCTTCATGTTCAGCATCTGCACTTGCCTTGTCAATTCAGCTATCTGATTGACCATCTCACTATTGGCTTTCAATTGATTTACCTCTTTACTTCTTCCTCTTTACACTTTTCTGTTGAGAATTAGCTCCCAACATTTCAAAGATTTCATAAGTTTCATATGCTGTCTTTTCTCCCATAGCTCCCCCAGCTGCGTTATCAACAGTATTCTGAAATTGCTGGGTTAGACCATCGTAGAAAAACTGATTCAGAAGTTGAAGTGGGTAATGATGGTGTGGACATTGGATTAATAACATCTTAAACCTGTCCCAAGCCTCATGAAATGGATCTCCTTCAAATTGAGAAAATGTAGCTATTTTTCCTCTTAATTCAGCTGTCTTTTGATGTGAGTAAAATTTGCCCATAAACTTGTTATAGACTTGCTCCCAAGTTGTCAAAGAATTTTCAGGCAACATCATAAGCCAGCTCTTTGCCCTATCCTTTAACGTGTACGAAAAACACCTCATCCTCAATTGGTCTTCTGTTAATCCTCCCAATGGAAATGTGTTGAGGGTGGAGTAGAAATCCTGGATAAAATTCAAAGGATCTTCATTCAGAACTCCATAAAAAGATGGCATCATGTTGTAATGGATATTCTTCAACTCATAATTTCTTGCTGCATCTGTCAATCTTATACAAGAGGTGGAAGTTCCAATGACAGGTCTGGCAAAATCCCTCATAATTCTTTGCCTTTCGTCTCCCATATTGGTAGATTGTGCAATATCCGACTCAAAATCAGAAGTTTCCTCCTCTGTATCAAACCCGGTATATAGTTCAAACTCTTCTCTGCTCCTTTTCACTCTCTGAATTTCTGGAATAACTGGGCAAAGCTCTCCTCCGAGTGATCTCCTGCCTTGCATAAACAAAATTTATGGAAAAAAAATTATTAAAAGCAAAAGACAAATAAAATAAAATATAAACAATGAAAAATAATTTAAAATATTTATGCCTAATAAACAATTACGCCAATTAGCTTCCCCGGCAGCGGCGCCAAAAACTTGTTGCGCTCTAATAAACACTACTAGAACTACACTCGCAAGTATACGAGGCTGCTGTAGTATTTTGGTGAACACCTCAAGGTCGTCTCACAAGGAAGCTAGAATAGCTAATTATTTATCAAATCGTAAATAACAAATTATCAATAAAATTAAATTGCTAAACAACTAATGAAAACAGAACGAGTTGAATTTAGAACAATGAAAGTAAACTGAACAGATATGTTGATTCACTTAATAGAAATGTCTAGGGTTTGCACTTCTCTACTAACTTATATGTATGAACGGCTATTCCTCTCAACCAATTTAATTTCAAAGATCAAATTTCAAGCAACTTAATTAATTGAATCAAGGAAATAAGCTCTCGCATTCAAACGTCTTTCAAATAATCTTGTTACAATTGAAGTGATCTTTTTCTTAGGTTTATATTTCTAATTCACCTAAGTCCCTAATTGAATTGTTCCAGCATTAGACTTCATTTCTCAATTCTTCTTTGCTTCTGTGGAAATGAGTGTGACACGGCCAAGCTCCTGGCCGTGTCATGTGACACGGCCAGTGACCTGGGTGTGTCAGCTTCTGTGTAATCTTTCTTCTTTGCTCTTCTTTCTTGGCTAAATATGGGACACAGCCAAGCTTGCATGACACGGCCAGTGGCTTAGCCGTGTCACCTGCCAGTGTTAGCTTCTGCCAAATTTTCCTTCCTTTCTTGGTTCCCTTGGTTTTTCCCTTTAGGTGAGACACGGCCAGTGGCTTGGCCGTGTCTCCTGCCCGTGTCATGATCTGCCAAAAATTTGCTTGAGGTGACACGGCTAAGCTTGATTTGGCTTGGCCATGTCTTGCTGCTTCATGCTATTCTTTCTTTGTTTTGGTCTTCCAAGGGAGTTTTTTGCATATTAACCTAAAACAAACACTTGAAACAAACTTTAAACAAGAATCAAATGAAACATTAACTAAAAACACATAAACACCACACTAAAAACTAGTACAAAAATGACATAAACACTGGAATAAATTAAAACTACCAAAATTGATGAAATCACTAAATAAACAGATTAAAACTACCAAAATGCATGAAGAAAACAATAATCATCATAATAAATAAGATACAATTCTATGACAAAAACTAATAAAATAATCGCCCATCTCTTAAATAAGTTTCTTATTATATATATATATATATATATATATATTTTAACACCTCACATAAATCTTAGTCACATTTCCAATGTGAAATTTCTCTCACATTTTTTTTATGCATTTATCATACCCTTCATATCCCTTTTCATCATTTCCAATTCAATTATCTAAAGTAACTCATTTTTACTTACTTAATCATTTCCCTTTTATTTCATAACAAATTTCTATATTATCAACCACATTACACTTTACATAATATTTTCATAAATAATATTACTCATTCAAAATTACTCCCATACTTATTAAACATTAAACTATCATCATCTAAACAATCTTCATCAAAATTCTCTTACAACTCTAAATTTCCAACTTACTACTTTACTTAAACTTCATTCTATTAATCTCATTTTCAAGAGCTAACTTTATAAACTTTATTTTTATATTAATATAATATCAAAACACATCACTTTCACAATTATGGAAACCCATTTCAAAAATTAAAATTTCATATATTGCAACCAACAACATGAACCTCACCAAATCTCATCCATGTCACATTTTCAATCTTAAAATCATAACATTTACATTTAAACAACACTAATTCATTTCATTACACTAATTAACATCATCCATTTAGATACTTTAATTTTACACACTCAACCCTAAATCATGCATCATTATTCCATAATAAATAATTCGCTATCATATATGATTTCACTATTTGATTTTAATTATGAACTCTTTATTGCAAATTATTAAAAACTCCATATTCCTTCTATACTTATACCCATATGCATATAAATTTTTTATAATTTTCTTCATTCATTTGTCTTATAAAATTAATTTATTACTTACTTACACAAAACTGCATGACTTCCTCAGTTTAATGTCAATCTCACTTTCAATTTTTATGTTCCTTACCTATTTTTATAAAAGCTTGTAAAATTTTATCCATATGCACTTAACACATATATGGACTTATATTTAAAGTTTTAGATTTTTCTAAGCTTATTTAATATATTTAAAAATTAAATCTTCCAAAATCAAAGAATCTGTCTCTTTAATAATTTTTCTGGCAGTACCCCGTTGTCCATTTTTTTCAGGTATCAAAACTTAATAAAAATTCATGAAATTTTAACCATATGTTATAGGAATACATATGATATTGTGTTTAAATTTTCATATTTTTCTGGATTGGTTTACCATAGTTTCTAAATTTATTTTTTCTCAATTTCTACAGATTCTGAGTTGCTGGAATTACTTCAACAATCTGTGTTCTTCTATTTTTCTTAATTAGAGCTCCATCTTTAAAATTTATAAAAATTTATACATTGGATTCTAACATATAGAAAAAATTTCTATTAAATGTTCAAACTCATCCAACATTTCTAGATTTATCCAAAAATTCAGACAGTATCACTTTGCAGTACACCTATAAAATTTTCTGTAACTATCATGCACATTTCTCAAACTTTTTATTTTTTTATATCTGAAATCATTTCCTAGATTATTTTTTTCTAATTTCACTTATTCATCAATTGAGTCAGCTATGAATTTTAAATTTCAAATAAAAATTTCAAAAATTCTTAATCCATAATCTCCAGAATGACACTTCCACTGCGCCACTCTGATCTATGTAACCCCAGACACCATCTTAACTCATATCCATTATATCAAATGGATATTGCCACATCAGAGATCAGATAAATTGCCAGTGCCAATGCATGCATCACAATTGAAAATTATTTTTTTAAAATTCTAATTTTTTCTCTCTAACAACTCACCTAGGTCGAGAATCTCAAACCTAGGCTCTGATACCAAAATAAATGTAACATCCTTATACTCTATATACGTACAATACATATTTTCAGCATATGTAAAACACGCATATATGGTATAAAAATGTCACAGACCGATTTAATAAAAATTTTCACATTTCTATTTTAAGATTTCAAATACTAATATATATATAAAATAAATAGTATATAATTATTCTTTGTTTGTTATAGGAATCCAAAATAAATATTTTATATGAAAATATCTGGGAAAAATTCGCCAGAGTTTTGTTTGTAATTTGGACGTTCCCAAAATTCAGCAAAACACAACCTGCATAAAGCAAACACTCCCAATAAAAATCAATTCACCATTTCACCAATACTTCTCAATTTCTCCATATTTTCTCAAAATACTTATGTATAAATATATAAATTAACAACACATATAAAATCCCATTTGAACAAATTATTCAAAACATTATTTACAATTTACATTATATACTTCCAAAAAAAAACATATCATAACATATATAATATCAAAATACATTGTAATATCAAATATCTACATGCTGGCAACTGGCTCTGATCTTGATGTATCTAAAAATAACTCTTCAAGCTCAATAAATACAAACTTAGACCCTACCAGGTCTAGTAGAACTCTCCAGCTCTACCAAATCATCCATGACACCTGGCAAAGAATTATAATCGCGCTATGCCGAAGCCTAGTAGTACAAACTTTGATAATAACAATAAAACTCAATCAATGCACAATACATATAGATGTCACATCATTCTACTTTCTTATATTTTTTAAATATTTCATAATCACAACTCATAATATTATATTACTCAATTGTATCACAATTCATAATTCACATTAAAACAAAGACAAGCATGGGCCCAAAAAGGATCTAATATGCTATTCAAATTTCAAAGTTACTACTTTGGTTCATAATGACACCATGTGTCTAGCCTCATAGGCAATATATCCATGGATAATGTAATAGCCCCAGTCTCTTTGACCTCAACCCAGCTAGACCCTTAGGCCCCAGTATCTTGGTCCTCAACTCGGCTAGACTGCTACTGTAATATCCCAAGGTACACCCTAAAAGTTTGAAATAATTATGGTTGTATATGGATTTAATGTGTATGTTTAATAGAAAGAGAAAAGAAGTAAAGAGAGTGTATATGTTGTATCTATGGATATATATATATATATATAAGTTAAACTAATGAAAGTCAAAAGAAGATAAATTAATTAAAAGAAAATATTATAAGAGATAGAGGTGTATGAAGAATGATAAGTATATATATATTGTAATTGTAAAATATGGGAAATATAAAAGCAATATATAAGAGATATACATATATCCACATATACATCACATATACATAATGTATAAAGAGGTGTAGGAAAAATAAGTTTCTATAATAATAATAATAATAATAATAATAATAAGAATAATAATAATAATAATAATAATAATAATAATAATAATAATAATAGTAAGAAGAAAAGAAAGTCAAAAGGGAAGACTAAAGTGGTGGTGGAGGATTTTTAGAAATATTAATTATACTATTATTATATATATATATATGATAAGTATGTGAAAAAGAAGAAAAGATCTTCTTTCCTTCTTCTTCTTCTTCTTCTTCTTAAATGAGAGAGAGAGAGAGAGAGAGAGAGAGAGAGAGAGATGTGATTTTATTTTTTTATACACATCAAAGTCTTAAGGGTTTTAAGAGAATTGAAGGTGGAGATTGAAGATTTGGTAAAGAGTTCAAGTAAGTGTTCATTTCTTTGAGTTGATTCTTATTGATTGTGTTTATATTTGATTTGGGTAGTGTGTGAAGATGATGATAGTGAAAGATTAAAGTTTCTAGATATGTTAAATTGGTATCTAGATGATGATAATATGGTTAATTATGAGGATGATGATGGATTATTGAAATTGTTTAATAAGGGTTTAATATAAATGAGTTGGATAATTGAATGATTGATGTATATTTGTGTTTAAAGAAGTTGAAAACATAGAATACATGAGTTTGGTCCGGAAACAGAGGCATTTTGGATGCCACGCCCGTGGCCTTTGGTTGCCACGACCGTGGCCATTGGAAGCCATGGCCGTGGGGGATGTTGAACAAGGGAGACAGATTTGTTTGCTATGCCACGGCCGTGGGGTTGTGAGGCCACGACCATGGGGACTTAGATAAGGGTTTTGGTTTGTAATTTGTGATCTATGGGTCTAGTATGAGACTAATAGGTGAATAAGTGGATTGGAATTCATGTGTATTTATAAGTAAGTGTGTATTCTTCCTTTTGGATTAGGTTGTGAAGAGGTTGAGTTACCTTAACCTAGATGTGAAGAATTCTTAGAAAAGGAAGTGTATAGATTGATGTGAGTTGCTCTTGAGGTAAGTACAAACTTACATAGATGCATTCTTTTACATGATTTTGAGACTTAACACATTTAGTTATAAATGTGTTAAGTAATTTACTATATTATTAATACAATGTGACTAATGTTATGATTGTATAGTGTGAAAGCTATGATGATCATTCAGAAAGGTATGTGCAATGCAATTGGTTATGATAAATATTTTAATGATGAATTGCTTTAATGTCTATTGAGATATGATAAGATGTGAAGCCATTGTGATTGGCTATGATGATTCAAATGAGATGTGAAGCCATTGAGATTGGCTATGATGATTCAAATGAGATGTGAAGCCATTGTGATTGGCTATGATGATTCAATTGAAATAAGTGGGGCATGTTTGCCTAGATGATGATGAGAATTGAGAATGGAATTGATAATGAAATAATAAATGAATTGTGTGGCTAATGTGTTATTCCATTTTCAGAGTTTGTTGTTGGTGGCATGCCTATAGTAACAATCTCTTGAAGTTAGGTTGGGCTTGATCCTTGAAGCCAAGTTGGGTTGAAATTTAACATGTTTTACTCCCCTTGAAGCTTGGTTGGGTCTAGTCCTTGAAGCCTAATTGAGATGTTACAACCCTTGAAGCTAGGTTGGGTTTGGTTCTTGAAGCCAAGTTGGGTTGATACTTAGCATGCTTTGTTCCCCTTGAAGCTTGGTTGAACCTAATCCTTGAAGCCTAGTTGGGAATGATAATGATAAATGAGATAATTAAACCAAAATATTAACTCTGAAAGTTGAATGGCATATTAGTGTCTTTTGGGCCCATGTGTGTATTTGCTTAAATGTGAATTATGGAATGAAAAATAATGTTATGTGATATATGATGATAACTATGAAATGAATTATAATATTATAAGATATATGATGATAATCATGGAATGAGATGTATACAATACATAAGTAAATTATTGAAAATGAATATGGCTTGAGAAGCTATGTTGAGTGATGAGTTTATAAAAATATAATATGATGTGTAAAATGTATATGGATGTGGAAATTGTGAATATTATTTCATGAAGGTTTTGATAAGTCATTGAATTGTGATTTGTTGAAATGATGTATATGTGTATGTATATATATAAATTATGAGATTGGTGGAAATATATGGAGAGTGCATTGAAAAGGGAAAATATAATAAGAAAATGGTGATACATGATGTTAATATATAAAGTATGATTTATTTGTAATGTATATTTTAAATTATTTCTTTGTACTACTCAGCTTTTTAGCTTAGCGCGGTTGTGTAAATCGCGCAGGTGAATAGGTGGTTGATCTGGAGTCAAGTCGTTATGCCACGAGCAAGGTAAGAGTATTTTGAGACCAACTAGAAGGTGATGCATACATGTACTATTTAAATATGTTGTATTTTGATAAACATATATTCATATGTATAAATGAATTTTGACAAGATCATTATATATATGTATTATCATTTAAAAGTATAAATGAGTTTCTAAATGTTCTTTAAATAAAATGTATTATTGTTTGGAACTAAAGGAAAGGTTTTTAATCTAAAATGAAAAGTGACATTCTTATACTTTAGATATGTACTGCATGTATACAAGGTATATGTGTGGTACTTATATAGAGTACGGGAGTGTTACAGCTACAGTTTTTGAGGCTTATGACCCAGTTTTTTCACCCCAAAAACATCATATTTATCAACTGGCCTCGCTTACGACCCAGTCTTTTCACCATTCCAGCATTTAGCCCGTAGGCAATTATAGGAATGCCGCCAAACCCAGAACTCTGGAAATTAAATAACATACTAGGCACACAATTTATTCATATTTCTCATTATCAAATTCTTTCATAATTCCTTTATCAAAACTTTTCTCATTTTCTCATGATCAAACTAGGCACATTGCCTTATTATATCATCTTTTTCTCATTTTTTTTTCATTTATTCATTTTTCTCATTATTAATCTCTTTCTCATTGTCACATATTCAATCTAAGTACATTGCCTTATTTTTACTTTTTTTCTTATTTTTCTCATTTTTCACATCTTTCTCATTTTTCTCACTTTTATCAATATCAATTCATTTCATTATTCTACATATCTCATTTTTGCATTAACAACACATTACCCAATTACTTTGGGTATTTTCACATAATATACATATTTCACATTCTGCACAATTTAGCCATTATCAATGGCTTTTCACAATATATTTAACACATATATAACATTACAAATATCATAGCACATTATTCATACTCAATCAATGAACCAAGTAATTTAACACATTTTCCAAACAAAATGTATTAAGCCCAAATGTCATGCAAATATAAACAATATATTCAAAGTTTGTACATACCTCCACTAGCAACCCAAAGCAAGCTTAACACAACCTTCAATCCTATCCTTCCAACTTGCCCTTCACCACTTGGATGAAGCAAATCAACCTCCCTCAATGCCTATACCAAATGTAATCATACATAATAATTTAATATCACATTCTAAGGTATTCTCAACATCAAACCATAATTAAACATCACTCTAAATCAAATCTCAAAATTAAACGTCACCTCACTTTAACTTTGAAAAACCATATCAAGCTATTTAAATTAGTGTTTTAAGTTTATTAATATCATTAGAAACATATTTTAGCATGTTTAAACCAATTACATTAATTAACCACATGCTTATGTCCAAAACCCTAAAATGACATAACATTCACCATTGAAGGATCTCCATTCCAACTCAATCCAATTATCATTTCAATCTTATTTCCACCACTTATATCCTTAAATAACATGATTTAAGCATTAAAATCAATCAATTAATCATTCTTTGAAAATTCACTTTTCCAAAACCCTAAATCAATACTACCCTCTTCAAACTCTAACCAAACACAACCAAATCCAATATTTGACTTTAAAATACTTGTTTATGCATCCAAAACAACTCATTTGGAATCAATTTGCACAATTAAAAATCATGATTTCAAAAACTCAAATGTTCCATTACCCTAAATTCTCTCTCTTCACCAATCTTACTCAAACTCAACCATTTCTTTAATCCAACCTTAAAATCATTATTTACTCATCAAAAGAACATCTTACATACCCATTCCAACAATTATAATATGCTCTTTCAAAAACTCAATTCATACATATTCATAAGCTTTAAAGAACTTCATAATTTTGGAAATAAAGCTTACTTGTTGGAAAATCACCAAAACTACTCTTATTCCCTTGAAAGCTTGAAGAATTTGATGATGGAAAAAGCTAAAAATCTCTCTTTGACCATGGAGAATTCGACTTGGAGAAGAAGAAGAAGAAAGAAGATGAAGACTTTTAATTTTCTTTTTCTTTTCACCTTTTATTTTAAAACCATATATATATATTAAAATAATTTAATAATTATTTATTTATTTATTTATTTAATAAATTAAAAGTCATAAATTTTCTCTTCCATTCAAAAATAATTTATTTTTGAATTATTTTATTAATTTTAAATTTCTAAGATTTAATTACTAAAATACCCTTTTACTTTGACTTTTCTTTTAAAAAGTGTTGACTTTTATATGTTTTTGTATATTTTACATATATATCATATATATGTTCCACTTTTTCATTTAAAACCCTTTCATTTTTTATTTAAAACCATTAATTTAATTTATCCATTTAAATTATAATTTATTTTATCAAATTTTCAAAAATTAGAACTTTTCAAAAATTTGGGATATTACACATATGCACAAGTAATGTGTATCTTATATACATATCAAATGTACCTTATATGTGTATTAAATATTAAGTATATAATGTATTAATCCAACATATACAATTAATATACCATATGTATATGTTATATATACTTTAGATATATATATTGAGTATATACAATTTTATATCTCCAAAATCACGGATGTTACAGTCACCCCTGTATAAACTCATCTAAAATTTTCAAATAATGTTTGACAGTAATAGGATTGATTTTTAATTTATGAGAGAACAAATTCTTAGAAATTGTTCTTTAAAGGCCTTTCTTAACTATCAATCTTTTCATATATATATAAAAAAATCCATATTCTATTATGGCAACTTCACTTAGTAAGATGGGTTTCAATCTCGCCATTGAATTTGGGATCTAAATTCATCCATCTAATAAACCTTATTAGAAACACTATGGACAAAACTTGTGATTAAACTTGGATCTGCATTCCTATGCTTGTAGGAATTCGCGTCATGTTCTAGAATAGAAGTAGTTGGAAAATAGAAGAAGAATTCCTAATTAGTATTGGAGCTATGCTTCTATTACATTGAAAAGTCAGACTCCTAATAAAGAAAGGATTGAATAAATGAAAAGAAACCCTACTACTATTAGGATCGGCCAAAAATTATTAAATGGATGTTCGGCTTATTAGAATTGCATTAAGGGACATTTACAAAACTACCTTAAAAATAAGTTTTATTTTAAAAAATACTACACATTCAAAAAAAAGTTTTCAAAAATACTTCAACCATTTTATTTTTAAAAATCTCATTTCTTACTAAAACAAAGTTCTTTTTTTTTCTCAAAAATATATTATCTCTCATTTCAAGTAATAATTTACTATAATTTTCATCTTTCTTTTTCAAACTTTACTATTAAACAAATATATTTCAAGAAAATAATAAAAATTAATATTTTAAATTATATTTTCAACATATAAAATATATTTTTTATAAAGTAAAATTTTAATTTTAATTACAAATAAGAAACAATATTCAAGAATATATAAAAAGGTAAAAAAATATATAAAAATATATTAATAAAATTATTAAATTTATTTTAAATGAATTTTACATATTATACACATAAAAAATAAAGTTTAAAAAATTTTATTTTTGTTATGTATATTTTTGTGTATTTTGTGTATATATTATATAGATGTTATGTAGATATTATTTATATGTTATGTATTTATTGTGTATATTGTGTGCATGGTGCGTATATGTTATGCGTATATAAAAATTAAAAATTAAAATTAAAAATATTAAATAAATTGTATAAATATTATATAGATATTACATGTATGTTGTGTGTATGTGTATATTTATTGTGTATATTTTATATATGTTGCGTATATATTTATGTATTTTGTATGTATCTTGTGAATTTGAGAAAAATAAAAATATATGTGAATAAAAAGATATAAATCAAAATAAATAGAAAAAAAATAAAATAAAAAATAAAAGAATAATGCCATTTTGAGGTAAAAAAAGAAGAAAAAAAAGCAACAATCGTATAATTGAAAACAAAAATAGAAGTAGTGTACAAATGAAAACAAAAATGTTTTTTGTGTATGGGGTGAATTCCTCTTACTTTAAACAAGGGCATTTGCGCGTATACAATGGCTAAAGATTCAATTCCCTTGGATTAGAAAATTTAGGGTCTCCATGAGACTTTAAAAAAAATTATTTTTTCATCTTTTCATTCCAATAACAAATGATGGATTATTTGAACTTCTTGAATTTTTTATTTCATTTAAACTCGGGCTTAAAGTTCCTTGGATCCATGATTGACTTTGCCTTAAATTGATCGTCCTTAGCATTAGGGTTTGCCCATGCTTGGTTTGGTACAAGTCCACCATCACTATTTTAAAAACTTTTATTTTTGATCCTAATTATGCTTGAAATCAATTTCAAAATGCTTGGAATGAATAGACTTGATTTCAAGTTGCACGTTTGGAGTATTTGGAAAGTTTGGACTTCAATTCGAATTGCTCAAAAAAATTATACTTTAATTCAAACTTGTTGGAAGGATTGAATTCAAATTTCAAGTGTGGGGAGGTATTTTTTCATCACAAGTGTTAGTGTAACACCCTTATACCCTATATACGTACAATACATATTTTCAGCATATGTAAAATACGCATATAGGGTATAAAAATGTCACAGACCGATTTAATAAAAAAATTTTACATTTCTGTTTTAAGATTTCAAATACTAATATATAAAATAAATAGTATATAAATATTCTTTGCTTGTTGTAGGAATCCAAAATAAATATTTTATATGAAAATCTCTGGGAAAAATTCGCTAGAGTTTTGTTTTTGTAATTTGAACGTTTCCAAAATTCAACAAAACACAACCTGCATAAAACAAACACTCCAAATAAAATCAATTCACCAATACTTCTCAATTTCTCCATATTTTCTCAAAATACTTATATATAGGTATATATATATCAACATTATATATAAAATCTCATCTTAAATAAAATTATTCAAATCATTCTTTACAATTTACAATATATGCTTCAAAAATATAACATAACATACATAATATCAAAAATGTACATGCTGGCAACTGGCTCTGATCTTGCTGTACCCAAAACAACTCTTCAAGCTCAATAAAAACAAACCTAGACCCGACCAGGTCTAGTAAAACTCTCCAACTCTACCAAAACGTCCATGACACCTGCGCGACGAATTACAATCGCGCTAAGCCGAAGTCTAGTGGTACAAACTTTGATAATAATAAAAATGTAAAGTAATGCCAATGCACAATGCGTATAGAGGTCACATCATTTCACTTTCTTATATTTTTCAAATATTTCATACTCACAACTCATAATATTATATTGCTCAATTGTATCACAATTCATAATTCACATTAAAGCAAAGACAAGCATGGGCCCAAAAAGGATCTAATATGCTATTTAAATTTCAGAGTTATTGCTTTGGTCCATAATGACACCATGTGTCTAGCCCGTTGGCAATATATATATATCCATGGATAATGTTATAGCCTCAGTCTCTTGAACCTCAACCCGGCTAGACCCTTAGGCCCCAGTATCTTGGTCCTCAACTCGGCTAGACTGTTACAGTTTTTGAGGCTTACGACCCAGTCTTTTCACCCCAAAAACATCATATTTATCAGCTTGCCTGGCTTACGACCCAGTCTTTTCACCATTCCAGCGTATAGCCCGTAGGCAATCATAGGCATGCCGCCAAACCCAGAACTCTGAAAATTTAATAGCATACTAAGCACACAATTTATTCATATTTCTTATTATTAATCTCTTTCTCATTTTTACATATTCAATCTAGGCACATTGCCTTATTTTCATATTTTTTATCACTTTTCTCATTTTTCACATCTTTCTTATTTTTCTCACTTTTCTCATTTTTTATCAATATCAATTCATTTCATTATTACACATATCTCATTTTTGCATTCACAACACATTACCCAATTACTTTGGGTATTTTCACATAATATGCATATTTCACATGTTACACAAATTAGCCATTATCAATGGCTTTTCACAATGCATTTAACACATATATGACATTACAAATGTCATAGCATATTATTCATACTCAATCAATGAACCAAGTAGTTTAACCCATTTTTCAACCAAAATGTGTTAAGTCCAAATGTCATGCAAATATAAACATTATACTCAAAGTTTGTACATACCTCTACTAGAAACCCAAAGCAAGCTTAAAACAACCTCCAATCCTATCCTTCCAACTTGCCCTTCACCACTTGGATGAAGCAAATCAACCTCCCTCAATGCCTATACCAAATGTGATCATACATAATCATTTAATATCATATTCTAAGGTATTCTCAACATCAAACCATAATTAAACATCATTCTAAACCAAACCCCAAAATTAAGCTTCACCTCACTTTAACTTTGAAAAACCATATCAAGACATTTAAATTAGTGTTTTAAGTTTATTAATATCATTAGAAGCATATTTTAATACATTTGAACTATTTACATTATAAAAATACACTCTTATATACAAAACCATAAAATGGCATAACCTTCCCCCATTGAAGGTTTTCCATTCCAACATAATCCATTACTCATTTCAAGCTTACATTCATCACTTTTAATACTAAACAACATGCTTAAACAAATAAAATCACACAATTCAACCACTTTAGAAAATCACTTTTTCAAAACCCTAAATCTCCACTTCCATTCTCAAACTCCAACCAAACACAACCAAATCCAATATTTGACTTTAAAATACTTGTTTATGTAACAAAACAACTCATTTGGAATCAATTTACACAATTGAAAACCATAATTTCAAAACTCCAAAAATTACATAACCCTAAATTCTCTCTCTTCACCAATCTTACCCAAACTCAACCATTTCTTTAATCCAACCTTAAAATCATTGTTAATCACTTAAAATAACTTTATATATACCCAAATAGACAATTAAATCTTAGAACTTTAAAAACCCAAAACAATCATAATCACAATTCCTATGAAATCCAAAGAAAGAAGTTGGGAACTTACTAATTTTGGTGGAAATCACCAAAAATTCACTTTAAACTTGTTGAATCCTTCAATTTGTGAAGTATGGAAGATCAAAATTCTTGAGGTTAATAGCCATGGTGGCCGGCCCTTGATGGAGAAGAAGAAGATGATGAAAAACTTTTAATTTTTCTTTTTCTTTTCATCTTTTATTTTTAACCATATATATATATATTAAAATAATTTAATAATTAATTATTTAATTATTTATTTAATAAATTAAAAGTCATAAATTTCCTCTTCCATTCAAAAATAATTTATTTTTGAATTTCTAAGATTTAATTACTAAAATACCCTTTTACTTTGACTTTTCTTTTAAAAAGTGTTGACTTTTATATGTTATATATATTTTACATATATATCACATATATTATTCACTTTTTCATTTAAAACCCTTTCATTTTTTATTTAAAACCATTAATTTAATTTATCCATTTAAATTATAATTTATTTTATCAAATTTCCAAAAATTAGAATTTTTCAAAAATTTAGGATATTACACATATGCACAAGTAATGTGTATCTTATATACACATCAAATGTACCTTATGTGTGTATTAAATATTAAGTATGTAATGTATTAATCCAACATATACAGTTAATATACCATATGTATATGTTATGTATACTCTAGATATATATATTGAGTATATACAATTTATCTCTTCAAATACTTATTTAATTTCTCCAAAATCACGGATATTACAGTTAGCCTTAAAAACTTGAGTTAATTTATTGCGAGTTTTAAGCACTAGGTTGAAGAGTGAACCTTAAAAAACTCCTATGAGGTTTGAGCCTTAACTTTTGGGAAAAATACTTTGTGAGGGTTAGAAAGTAAGCCATTAAAAAACTATTATATAAATTTAATGTGAGTTTGAAAACAACATGTTGGCAGTCAATCCATAAAATTTCATTGATTTGTGAAATACCAATTAGTGAATTGGGGAGTAGATATAGTTTTTTTTTTTTTACCCGGATCACTATAAATCATATCGTATTCTTTCTCTTACCCCTTATTATTATTTTTTTTAAAAGTTTCCTTTGTTCCAAATTTTTATTTTGCCACCAATTCAATCCCATTTCTCAGTGCCAAGGACTAATAGAGGTGAAGAGATTTATCAACATTCTTTCAAAAAAAAAAAAGATTTATCAACATAATTTTTTTGGTAGGTAGAGCCCTAAAGAGCTCTAATTAGAACTTTTCAAATAGATTAATGTACCCTTAGTCTAATGAACGAATGGAAGAAATAATATTACGAGTTAGCTTGGATAATACCAATGAAGGTCTGAAAATAGGACAATGTATGGCCCTAGGAAAAAAGCACCAGTGTATAAAATTAATTGTCTTATTATGATATTAATTGATATGTAGGCTTGGTCAAGAGGATTAAAATCCTAGCTACTTGTATATTCTTGTTATTTGGTTTATTTATCTTAGTTTAGATTTAAATATAGCGCCATAGGCTGGGCAAATATTATAGATTTTATAAGTTATTTTATATAGAAATTACACTGTATACATGTAATCTAATTTCCTTTTTTAAAAAATGGAGTAATTTTCAAGTTATTGAAGAATTAACTAATTCACTTTATCATTCTTCAAGCTTAAATTTTATATTGGTCGTCTTTGAAGTTAAGAGTTTTATACCAATCATCCTTCACTTAAATTGTCGTCCTCTCTGTTAATGGTGAGCTGTCATGACACCAACATTAATCATACGTTGCGCCATTAGGAGTTGACGTGATATCACATCATATGCTATGTTAGCTCACAAAATGAATCATTTAAAAATCTAAGCAAATTTCACCTACTATCTCTAAAAAATTCTCTTAATTTCATTTGTTATCCTTAAATAATTAACTTAAAATCACATACAATTCATATTAGTGCAGGAATTCAATATTTGGATCTCTCACCTTAAAAGTAAATGTCTAGATATCTAAGCTACAACTCATTTTGTGTAAATAAAATTACCTCAATTATATTTTAACTATAAATTTCTAAAAAATTATAAATTACAAAGTAATTCTATTGAATAATTAATTAAAACTTATTAATCAATTTAACAAATCTACTAGTAAAATTTTTCTAAAAAAATAAAAATTTAAAACTATCTAATTTTAAATATTCAACTTTTTTACATTTGAATAATGATAATTCTTATTAAAAATATTTTTTAAAAAATAAAAATTATATTGTTTTTAAAATTAGAAAATTTTGAAAATTCATTTTTTACATTTTAATTATAATAATTATTATTAAAAATAATTTTACAAAAGTAAAAAAATATTACAATAATAATTATATTCTTTTTAAAATTAGAAAATTTTGAAAAATTCATTTTTTGCACTTGAATTATAATAATTATTATCAAAAATAATTTTACAAAAATAAAAAATATTACAATAATAATTATATTGTTTTTAAATTTAGAAAATTTAGAAAATTTTGTTTCTTTAACATTTTTAATTATAATAATTATTATCAAAAATAATTTACAAAAATAAAAATATTACAATAGTAATTATATTAATTTTCAAAATTATATAATTTTGAAATTTTAAATTTTTTGCATTTGAATAATAATTATTATTATTAAAAAGAATTTTATAAAAATAAAAATATTACAATAATAATTACATTATTTTTAAAATTAGATAATTATGAAAAATTCAAATGTAAAAAGTTATTAGATAATTATTATTCAAGTGTAAAAAAATTATTAAAAATTATCATTCAAATGTAAAAAAATTACAATAATAAATTTTTTAAATTAGATAATTTTAAAAAATTAATTTTTTAAAAAATTTAATAGTAGATTTGTTAAATTGATAATAAGTTTTATCTAATTATTAAATAAAATTATTTTGCAATTTATAATTTTTTAAAAAATTAGAGTTAAAATATAAGTAAAGCAATTTTGTTTACACAAAGTGAGATGTAGCTTGGATAATCATATATTTACTCGTAAGGTGGGATGTTCAAAGATCAAATCTCTGCACCAACATAGACTATATATTATTTTAAGTTAATTCTTTAATAACGACGGATGAATTAAGAGAATTCTTCGAGTACAGCGAGTGAAATTTACTTTAATTTTTACGAGATTTATTTCATTAGTTGACGTGACATATGATATAATGCCACATCAACTCCTAGTGGTACCACGTAGGATTGATGTTGGCGCCACGTCAAAGTTGACTGTGTTATAAAAATTTTAACTTCAGAGATAATTAGTATAAAATTTAAACTTCAAGGATGTCAAGTGAATTAGTCAATTTTTCAGAAACAACGAGTGTAAATTACTCCAAAAAAACGAGATCCATACTTTTTTTTTCAATTCTATAAATATGCACTGCTCTTTTTCATTTTTACTTTTTTTAGATGTAATTTTTAATTTTTATTTTTATTTTTTTAATTTTTTATTTGTTGTGTTTATTTTTTTATTTATAAATAATTTTTTTGATGTTATATTCTCAATATATACAATATATATACACACAATATATAAATAATATATACAAAATACGCACAAAATAAACAAAAACATTTGCACAACATACATCAAACATCTGCCATATTTGCCAAACATCATCAAACATCTATAAAATGTTTTTAGTATTTTTTTAATTTTATCTTTTTTAATTTTATATTCTCACAACATGTATACAATGTTATAGAAAATACACACAACATATATAACAAATATACAATATACATATAATATCAACCAAACATCTATAATATCCATCAAATATCTACCAAATATTTACACAACATCTACATAAAGAAATTAATATTTTTAACTTTTATTTTTTATGTTTATAATATGCAAAATTCATTTTAAAATGAATTTAATAATTTTTATTAATATATTTTATATAATTTTTAATTTTTTTAGTGTTATTTGTTATCAAAATTAAAGTTTTTCATAATAAAAATAATGTATTTTATATGTTGAAATATAATTTAAAATATTAATTTTATTATTTTATTATAATATATTTATTTAATAGTAAATTAAAAAAAAGATAAAATTTGAAGGTTATTTTTTATTATAGTGAGAAATGATGTGTATTTTTTAAAATATTTTAGTAAATAATGAGGTATTTTTGAAAATTTGCTTTTAAGTTTTTTTAACATGTAATTTTTTTGGCAATATTTTAAAAAATTATTTTTTTGTTAGTTTTATAAATCTGTCAATTCTATAAGATATTTATTTTGTTGTGCTTGTTCGATTGGACTCCAGTTTAATTATATGCTGGTTATAATTACAATAATTACACTATAAAAATTGAAAATTTTAGCGATGGTTACAAAGTTTATTTAACGACGGTTATAACTATCGCTAAACACCTATTCCAGCGGTTTCTAAACCATCGCTAGGTTATTTAGCGGTGATTTTAGCCGACCACTGGTATAACTGCCGCTAAATGATAATTTACTATGATTCAGCAATCGTCGCAAAATTTCAATAGACACAATCATCGCAAAAAATAATTTAAAATTTATTTTGAAAAATATAGCGACAGTTTTATAATCGTCGCTATATTTTTTATTAGTATTTTAAACTGTTGTATTTTTTATAATATATATTTATAGTTATCTTTTGCGACGGTTTTTAACCGCCACAAAATTATTTTATATTTTGCATTATTATTTTTGCGACGGTTATGAACCATCGCAAAATTTATTTTATAAATTAAGTTATTATTTTTTACGACGGATAATAACCATCGCAAAATTTATTTTACAGTTAAGATTATTACTTTTTGCGACGATAAATCATTGCAAAATATAATTATTTTTAATATTTTATAATTGCCATGATTTTGAGCATGTGCCCATTTTTATAGTCCTGTATCCATATTTATAAATCTGTATCTAATAATAATCAACTTGTATCCACTAATAATCAACCTGTATTCAATAATATTTTTCAATAAATTCTATAATAAAAACAACCTTCAACGGTATTGTACTTTGAAACAACAAAACATTTAATTAAGTTTTCAATATAAAAACCAACATGAAAAGATTATCTCAAAGCACTTAACTCCCCAAATAACAACCAATGCACAATCCAATTCTCAACATAAGTAGAAAATTATCAAGATACAAAAATCTCATATCTAACCAAGTAATACAAACTAAGGAGTATCAAGTCGATTAACATATTTATGATTATTTTGGGTAACAGATGATGGTTTTGCAATTGCCGGTGAGTCTTGTATACTCCTTTCATCGCATGCCTAAATACAAAGAATTGAACTTATACTTAAATTTCAAATATTTAATAAGTAATAATCTTATATATAATTATTAAATTGAATAATTCAAATAATATATATGCAAAGAACATACTATTCTAGCAAACATATCTGTAAAATCTACAGACACTTCCCCATCAACCTTTTGTAAAGATAAGTTAATACTCCTTAAAGCTCTCATCGCATAGACAGAGCCAGCAATCCTTCATTAACAAAAAACCAAAACAACATTAGTGATAAGCAAATTAAACTTAAAGTCTGCAGCAAATACCAACAAGCACTAGAAGCAAAGAAAAACTCATCTGTAATAACCATATCTCTACACCAGTTAGCCACTCCTCCCTACCATCATTCAACTTTTATTTTATTTTTTTAATTTTTTTTTATCTCCACCTACTCCATAAAATATAAACATATAAAATAAAATTTTTCTCAACTAAATTTTGATGAAAATTTGAATTTGAAACTTGTATTGCACTGAATTATATTGCTAATCTATATACTACCCTTTCTTATTGCTAATTTTTTAGAAAAAAAATCATTTTGATTCAACAACGGAATAGTTTTTGAAAGTAGATCTTGTAAAATACGAGCAAGTATAAACAATAATATATATGTTGAGGACATATATTTAATAATAATAAATATTTAGATACAGATGCCTACTTTTTCAATACTTAGAAGCCATAAAACACTACAAGAAAAATAAGAATTAACAACAGTAATTCTCAAAAATTTATCTCTAACATATTAGCGACGGATTTAATATTGTCGCTAAAAAAATAGCGACGGAATTTTTATTCCGTTGGTATTTAGCGATGAATTTTGCCATCGCTAATTTGTCGCTATTTAATTTTGTC
The DNA here is from genome assembly GCA_947685225.1 of Garcia nutans. Taxonomy (NCBI): domain Eukaryota; kingdom Viridiplantae; phylum Streptophyta; class Magnoliopsida; order Malpighiales; family Euphorbiaceae; genus Garcia; species Garcia nutans. Next base: position 23,351,541 of record CANTUV010000005.1, read on the forward strand.
GCCCTTTTGATGAAGAAAAATTTAGAGACAAAAAATTAGTCCCTAAATTATTAATTTATTTTAAAAAATAAAATAAATTATTTTTATCGCTAAATCCGTTGCTAAATTATTAATTTATTTAAAAAAATTATTTTTTAAAAAATTAAATAAATTATTTTTGAAATAAATTATTTTATTTTTGTAAAAAATAATTTATTTTATTTTTAATTTCTAAAGTAATTTATTCTCAAAAATATTTATTCTATTAAAAAATTTATTCTAAAAAATATTTATTCTAATAAATAATTTAGTTATATAAAAATTAAATTATTTACCAAATAATATCTAAAAATTAATTTTTTAACTAATTTCTTTGAGAAATAATTTATTCTAACATTTATTTAAAACATAAAAATAAATTATTCCACTAAATAAATTCGTAATTATTCTAACATTTATCTAAAACATAAAAGTAAATTATTCCACTAAATAAATTCCTAAAAAATTTATTCTAACATTTATCTAAAATATAAATCAACATATTAATTAATTTCAAAAAAAATTATTCTAAAAATTATTTATTTAATCAAATAATTAATTTAATTTAAAATAAATTGTTTAATCTAATAATTTCTAAATTTTTTTCTACCAAATAATTTCTAAATTTTTTCTATATATTATTTATTCAACAAAATATAATATTTATTCTAAAAATTATTACTAATTATAAAAATATAAATAAATAAACAATTTAAAAAATACATACCTTCAATCAATTTGCAAAACCATAATACATTCAATCAAAATTCAAGAGAAGAAAGGAGAAAGAGGGGGAAGAGAAAGAATAAAAAAAAGAAGAGAGAGGAGAAAGAAGAAAGAAAAAAACAAGAAGAAAGAAAGAAAAGAAGAAAGAAAAGAGAAGAAAGAAGAAGGAGAACAGAAAGAAAGAAAGAAAGAAAGAAAAAAAGAAAGAAAAAAGACACGGAATAATTATAAAAATTCATTATTAGAGACAAAATTAGCGTCGAAACTTAATTTCATCGTTAATAAGACACGACATATTTTTAAAAATTCATTATTAGTGATAAAATTAGCGACAAACTTAATTTCGTCGCTAAAATTCAGGTATAAAAATCCCGCTCTCTTTAAAATATTTAAAATTAGTAACGAAAATAAATTTCGTCACTAATTACCCGAAAAAAAATTTTACATGTATAGTTCCGTCGCTAATTTAGATGAAATTAGTGACAAATAGTGTTCAGTTGCTAATTAGCGACGAAAAATAATTCCGTCGCTATTTTTATTTATTAGCGACGAAATTTAATACCGTCGTGAAATATAAGACGCCAATCGTTGGAGTTAGATTTAGCGACAGATTTAACGACGAATTTATTCTGTCGCTAAATCCATCGCTAATAATTTTTCGTTGCTAATCTATTGCTATTTAGCTATTGATTTTTATCCTTCGCTAATTTTTATCGCTAATTTTACCGGAAGAAATAAATAGTTTAGAGACCGACTGTAGAAACGGACATAAATTCATTTCTATATAGAAATGGAGCTGAAACGAAAAATAAACAAAATAAAATTGACATGCTTTGCAACACAATAGAAACAGTTTAGAAACGGAATAAAAAAATGGACATTATCCGTTTCTAATTTGTTTGTGAATATCGCGCGAAAAAATAGCGCGAACTATAGGAATGGATCTAAAACGAATCTAAAAAGCAACTTTAAAACGGATTTATATCTGTTTCTGAAATTGAGGGGGTAAAATATGAACCTGATATTTGTCCTTGATCTGTAGAAACAGATTTCATGTCCATCTCAAAATTTCAATCTTTAGACACGAAATGTGGAAACGGATAATGGCGAGGGAGAATTGGGCGGGGAAATTATTTTTTATATTTCGCCTGTGCAGTAGGTGGGAAAATTAGATAAGGATTTGCGACTGTTTAAAAACGAAACTCTTAAAATGGAAATTAGAAACGGTTTGAACCGTTTCTATTGGTGGGGATGATATTTAATAGTTTAGAAATAGATATCATCCGTTTTTGAATCCATTCGTAAGGTTTAAACGCATAGCTTTAACCTAATTTATTTGTTTATTTTTTTGTTCTTTTACTCTCTCTTTTTTAGTTCTCTCTATTCTAAAGCTTTCCCTTTCTCATTTTCTCTGTCGTTAAACCTAATTCAATGCTCTTTTTCTTACTTTTCACATTTCCTCTCCTTTCCATACTGCCGTCAAGCCGTGAAGCCCTAACTGTTGGCCTCTTTCTGTTTTGAATCATAACAGGTTTCTCTCTCTCTCTCTCTCTGCATTTTAGATGTTTTCATTTTTGTGTTTTATGGCCTTTAATTGGGTTTTCAAATTTCTTATTTCTGCTCTTGAAGGATACTGCCAAAAAGTCACACCAGCTTCGCAATCCTCTTTTCCATCCTTCTTTCCTAAGCTACGATATTATTCTCTTCCATTTTTATTGGTTTATTTCATTTAATTGAAAATTTGCAATTGGTTTTGTAGATGTTTTCATTTCTGTATTTTGAAACAGATTTGCGCTCATGGAATTAGCAATTAGTTACCTAATTTCGTCCATATTGATCTTATGATCTTATTATGTGAATTGAGTTTTGTAATTCTTGGTTTTGGTTTTAATTTTTTAATGGGTTTCTCGCAATCTTGATATGGTAACTTATCAATGTCTAGGTTTAATTGATGAAAAGAGGAGGGTTGGTTATTTAAGATTGTTAAATGACATGAATTTTATCATTCTGGTTTTTGTTTCTTGAAAGAGCAAAAAAAATGAAATTTATTCCCCTTATCTTTTGGAAATCAAAAGATTTTGCGCATGAACCTGCATCCTGACATTCTGATTTCTTTTCTGGAGAAAAGGGAAATCGTAGCTCTACATTCATTTAGCTATAGTGGTTAGAGTTTTATTTGTTAGTGAATTGATTTGGTAATCCGTTATTTGAAGGGAGGACTTATAATATTCTTGCAAAATTGATTTGGAAATCTGCATGTGAGCTGAAAGAGTTACATCTCTTTTGGTTAATGTAATAATCTGAGATTAATTTGAAAGGAACATTTCTTCATTCTTAGAATTACAATCTGTAAACATGTATTGTAGTTAGTAGGATTTGTATTGAATTCATCAGTAATCAATTAATATCCTTGCTTCTGCATAGTGTTGGTTTAATTGCATTTATATATTTTTTAATTCTCAAAATCAAATATTAATTACAGATTTTTTTTTTCCGAAGTTGTAATTTTTATAGATAAACTATTTGTAACGGATATATGGAGAACTCATATTATCCGAGTTTACAATGCACTTAAGAAAATTTGGCAAAGAATTGAAAGACAAATAAACAGCAGGCTTCATACTCATTCTACAGTCTATGGCAAGAAAATTTGCGGCTTGATTACCCTCCCTGAGTGTATGTAGTATAGCCGAGTTTGAACTGTCAATGAAGCTTTTAATGTGGCCGGCCATTGTTGTTGATGTAGAAATCCGGTGGATGTGATTTGATAATGAACCCATGCTGAGTCAGTCTCTATTTCCAACGGCAAGTAATGTTTCTGAATACACCATTGGATTCCTTCAAAAGCAGCTTGCAATTCAGCTTAGTTGGGATTAGAAGTCTGCAAGAAAAAATTGAGACCTGCTATAAAGCATCCATTGCAATCCCTGACAATAGTTCCACAGGTCGCTATATTCACAGTCACCGAAGCGTCGACATTAAGCTTGAATCTTGGTGCAACTAGTTTATGCCAATATACGAGAGTTGGTTTTAATTTGCATCTTTTGCCAAATTGTTATGGCAAGAATTCTTGAAATAAAGCCATGGACTTTGCAAATTTGGCAGAAGAATGAGCTACTTCCCAATTAAAAATTGAGGTGAGGATAGACCTGATAATGCTTGGACTATATACCTCATCGCCACCCCATGTAATTTTACAAAAGGCTAGCCATATGTGATAGAGAATTGCCTGAGGAATGAAGACCGTGATTTTGCCTGCCAGCGAGTTAGGAGAGAATTGGGACCACCACAATATGAATTCTTGTTTAATTGTGCGTTGGACCGAAGCATTGTATTGCAAAGATTGTTTGAAAAACTACCAGATTTTCATGGTTTCAGCACAGAGGTAAAACATGTGAGATGTAGTAGTTGCAGCAGATAAGCAAAATGGACAGCAGGTGGCCATTTGAATCCCCATCATTTGAAGTCTTTCTAACAACGGCAGGGCATTGTGCCATAATTTCCACGCAAGTATTGAATACTTGATGGGAATTAATAAATTCCAAGTCATCCTGTACGATAGTAGCTCGCTTTTCCTTTCTCTCACAGCGTCATAAATTTCTGCCAAGACAAAGGACTTGGAGCTTGTCTTGTTACTAACCCAATCTCCATTCTCTTTCTGCGTAAAAAGAGAAGAAGCAGTGGTTGAGATCTTGCAAATTCTCTTTTATGTAAGGAAGTCAGTTTGCAAAAATTTCATATGATAAGCTCTACCATATTTTTTTCTCATAATCCTTGCCCAAGGAGTATTTCTCTTTTGATAGTTCAACCAAAGCTTTATTAAGTAGGCTTTATTGAGTATATATATATATATATATGTATGTATGTATGTATGTATGTGGCAACAACTGTATGCATATAATCTCTTTCAAATAATGTACTTGAATGTTTTTTTTTAGTAGTGGAGTTGGGATTTTACATTTTGGGTTATATAATAAAAAAAAAAGTGAATAATTTATTAAAGATTTAGCTGCTATAAAGCTTTATCCTTGAATTTAACTATAAAGCAAAGTTCTTACTCTTTAATTGGATTATAGATTGAAGAGGGAGTTATAAGCTAGATTTTAATTGAATTGGAGTTGTGCTTGCTTTAAAATTAAAATAAAAGTTAGTAACTTGAGCTGGACAATTGTGTCTTTGATAACTGATATGAACTAAGGGGCTGTGTTAGCCGTGTCTTCAATAACCTTTGCATTTGTTTTTTTTTTTTATTTCATTCAAATGACGTTGTTTGGATAGGTGAAACTATGCAGGTTCGCAACTTGGAGTTTCAAATATTATATTTAAATTAATATTGATTATTATAGGCTAATATGACCATATGGTGTTTTTTTTTTTCATTTATCCGCGTACTGGCCTATTTGTACACTAAATAAAAAGCTTTTTTTGTGTTGACAAATCCTTAGAAATCTCTCATGTGGTGATTTTATATGTTTTCTATTTTATTTTCCTAATTAATGGGACAATGGGACATTGCACTTCTGCAATATATATTATACGTGGCTTATAGCAAGATTACTCATATATATATATATATTTATATATATTCTATATCATATATTAAAACTATAATTAAGAATATATATAATTAAGACCGACATTATGCGGAGCATAATAGAATGGATGGATGATGTACCATTTTAATTTCAGTTAATGCTTTTATTAGCTTTATATTTAATTGGTTTCTTTTTATCTATTTTAAGGCAAAAGTTGTGAAAAATCTACTTGTTTATAATAACATAACGAGAGTGATCTTGATGTGAAGATCCACCAAATTGGCGGCCAGATCTGGTATGTATTCTAAACTTTAGAACTATTTTAAGTTGTGGATTGAAGAAGACGGGTGTGTGCAGGGAAGCCTTCGGTCATTCAATTTTATATTGGTGTTCAATGCTGTACAAATTATCGGGGTATCAAACTTATGAGCCATACTATAAAATTATGGGAAAGGATTATTGAACACAGATTGAGGAAGCTTACAAGAGTTTCGGAGAATCAGTTTGGGTTTATGCCAGGGAGATCTACCATGGAGGCTATTTCTCTTCTAAGAAGACTAATGGAATTGTATCAAGAGAAGAAGAAAGATCTCCACATGGTATTTATTGACTTGGAGAAAGCCTATGATAGAGTACCAAGAGAAGTGTTATGGTGGGTTTTGAAGAGGAAAGGAGTCAGCGGCAAATATATCAACATCATCAAGGACATGTATGAGAATGCATCCACTAGTGTGAAAACACTTGGTGGAGACACTGAGGCTTTCCCCATTACTATTGGATTGCATCAAGGTTCGGCCATGAGTCCATATTTATTTACCCTGGTTATGGACGAGCTAACCAGAAGCATACAAGACGATGTTCCTTGGTGTATGTTGTTTGCTGATGACATTATTTTAATTGATGAGACTAGTGCTGGTGTAAACCGTAAGTTGAAAGTGTGGAGAAAAACCCTCGAGGACAAGGGTTTTAAGTTAAGTAGGAGTAAAACGGAATATTTGCACTGTGAGTTCAGTCTAAGGAAGAAGCAGTAACATGAGATTAAGTTGGATGGAGTTTTGGTTCTTAAAACCAAGCAGTTTAAATATTTGGGTTCGGTGTTCCAGAATGATGGCCGTATAGATGAAGATGTGGCTCATAGAATACAGGTAGGGTGGTTGAAGTGGAAGGGTGCGACTGTGGTTCTATGTGATAAGAAAATACCTCTGAAAGTGAAAGGTAAATTCTATAGGACGGTTGTTAGACCTGCGATGCTCTATGGTAGTGAGTGTTAGGCACCAACGGGACAACATTTGCATAAGATGAGTGTGGCAGAAATGAGGATGTTAAGATGGATGTGTGGACACACCAGACTGGACAAAATTAAGAATGTTCATATTCGACAAAAAGTCCAAGTAGCGGATGTCGGAGATAAGGTGAGGGAAGGAAGACTTAGATGGTATGGGCATGTTTTAAGACCTCCTAATGCTGCGGTTCGTAAGTGTGAGAATTTGTTGATTGAGAGGGCTAGAGGTCGTGGAAGACCTAGAACTGTGTGGAATGCGATGATAGCAAGAGACTTACGTGCCTTAGATCTTGATGCGGATTTGATTAATGACAGACTTGAATGGAGACGTAAAATCCGTGTTTTGGAAGGGGTCTAAGGCTGGAGTATCTTTTATGGTGTCTTTTGAGTTTATTTTGTTGAGGATCCATACAGCCGACCCCAACTTGTTTGGGACTAAGGCTTAGTTGTTGTTGTTGTTGTTGTTGTTTATTAAAGATTTGAAAGGTTAAAAAATTTATAGGACTAATTATTAGTTTAATTTATAATATAAGCAATTGTTGGCTCTGAAATAGAAAAATAAGTAGATTAAAATATGATTGTAGAAACTGAACTGAAAATATGCAATTTGAATTATAAATTAAAAATATGAACAGAAAATATGAGCGAGGAACAAATTACATTGACTCTACCGGCAATTTTTGTTGCGTGAAGAGATTAGATCGAGTTATTTTTGTATTTTAGGTATGATCTAAAATTTGAAATCATTTGGCACAAAACGTGAAATCTTTAGTGGCTATTGTAATCTTAACTATCATAAACTTGTAGCATGTAAAGCATACTGAGTTAAATGGTGAAAGTAAGCACTAAATTGGCATTTTTCTAGTTCATTAGCGATATCGAGATTGGCAGTGCTAATGGTATGATTAGGATTTATTCATAATAACCACGAATTAATGGATTTGCTGCTGTGTAAGTGACTTTAAGATTTTTAAAATCTTATTTTTATCTTTTCTTTTTTTAAAAAAAAATAATATAATTTCTGCTATTCAAAAAGCAAAAGAAGTTGCTCAATGGCCCATTCTCTCTCATTCTTAAGCCAAAACATTTGGTATTTGCCATGAGGCAAATATCCTACCCCAATCTAAATTGACATTTGTAATTTGTAATGATTCTAAATAAATATATAATTTGAATAATAAATTGAAAAAAATGCTAAATTTCGAAGGAATAAAAAAAAATTCATGATATTTTTCTACTTAATTTCCAGCAATTGATTATAGAAAATGTTAATTTGATTGTAGAAACTGAACAGGCAATTAGATATTGCTAAATTAGAAAATCTGAATTTTTTAAGGTAGAAGTAGTCATTAAGTTTTTTAGTAAACAACGTTGTGGCTAGCTCATTTATTTGTGTTAGGTTGTTGAAAAGGTATTACTTATGCATATGCCGAAATAAAACTTTTTAAATGCCATCTTTCTTCTAAAGAGTGGTAATATGTTTTCCCTATATGATATTATTTGAAGTAAATGGCTTGTGTAATGTACTTTGTTTTTTTTTAACTAGTTGTTCTCTATTGTCCTTTTTTGAATGACAAAACAAAAGAAGAAAGGTTTTTTTTTATCCTCTTGCAGTAGAAAGATTAGGAAATGAATCTTTGACTGAGGTCATGAATATGTTTTTCCTCTCCTTTTGACATATTATTTTAGGCATCTATCTTAAGTTACATGCATCTTAATTAGGGTTTTTTTTTTTGGACAAAAGAAGTAGATGTCATTGTAGGCTGGATATTATCAACATTGAGAAGAGAACCATTTGTTTTGAAATGGTTGATGATTGTTGTTATGTTTGAACTTCATTTCTATTTAAATTTTATAATTGTTTTGTAAGTAAATATATGTGTGTGTGTTGATCGGTTGATTTATATTCAAAAGATTGTTGCTTGATTTTATTATGAATATCCTTTCATTATACTTCAAATTTTTGGATATTAAAAGTTCTTTTGATTTTAAACAATCAGGTTAGGGAGCTCAGATGAGATTCACATCCTTACAAGCTCTTTGAGAGGACCCATAGAAAGGAACTTTTGATTTTTTAGATGCCAGAGCTCAACACTACAAAAATTTAGCGGATCAATGATGAATTTTTTCATCGGTAATTTTTATTTTGTTGTCGGTAATAGTATTTATCGACAAAAAAATCTGTCGCCAAATCTTTTGCCGGTAATCGAAAAGCAGACAAAAACAGAAATCTATCGATAAATTTTTTGACAGAAATAATCTATCTGTAATTTTTCGACAGAAAAATAATCGGTAATATTTACCGATAAAAATTATTTTCGTCGGTACAAAAGAAAAATTACCGACGATAAATTATCTATCAGTAATATCGACGGACCGATAAAAAATTATCTGTCGGTAATACTGACAGATAATTTTTTTTAATATCGAAGAAATTGTCGACAGAAATAAATCTGAAGATAAAAAATAAATTATTTTTAAAATTTTATAATATATAAATGTATATAATTTTTTTATTAATAAGAATAAAAATATAAAAATATAAAAATAAAATTAATATTTTAAAAATATTATATGTAATAAATATTCAAATATAAAAAAGATGAACATAAAAGCAATAAAATGTATATAATCATATAAATTTAAAATATCATTGTACATATATAAAAAAAATTTGTGTCGTGATGGAGCATCATCAAGCAAAAAGTGCCGTGATGGATCGAAAATTTCTCTTATGAAGTTGGATATAAATTCATTAAGCTGCTACTGGATCAACTTCTGCATCCCGGTTTGCATCTGTACCTGAATTCGAGATTAAACCTGCGCTTCTACCTCCATCTACACCTGCTCCTAGATTTGTTACTGAACAGTCCGATCACGCTTCGCTAACTGTTTCTTCAAATGCTTAATCTCCTCCCGTAAAACAAAAAAACTACTAAAAGAAGAAGAAGTTGTGATGACATTCTGTGAGCTAAGTTCATACAGTTTCTTCTCTCCGCCCACAGCAGATCTAAATAAGCTATCATCGTCAACAGATATATCGGACTGAGAAGCCTTATCCCGAGAAGCAATGAAACGATCTTATATAATATAAAAAAAATATTAATTCTATATTTTAAATTTAATTTAGGTAATATTTAAAAAAATTATGAAACTTACATTTATATTCTGTGATCGACGATCCGCAAATAAACGTCCGTCGTGACTTCGGGTATGCACATGCACAAACAGCTCAGTTTGGCGGTTCACCCATGATATACTCCTATTTTAAAAAAATGTTAGTTTAATAACACAAAAAAATTATAAATTAAAATGTATTAAAAATATAAATATATTTATGAGTGTACGTGTATGATCATGATGTGATCGGCTGCCTCCCGTATGTGTAGATGAACCTGTACCATTCACAACACTGGACATTCTGTTACGAGAGGCAACGACAGAATGTGTCTGCCCCTTGGAAGAGCTCCATTGGGCCTGCGAGTCTGCTCATAACTGATTATCAATAAATAAAGGATGCTTCTTCTTAGCCTTCACCTCACTCAGCATATTACTGTAGCGAATAGCTGCCTTCTTCATGAAGACAATCCAGACAAGGCTATCAATAGCCTGGTCTCAGTAAAAATATTTCTGAAAAAAAATCAAGATAATATCATCTAAATGTAAAATATTCACTTATACATTTATATTAAATATTAAAATTTAATTCTTTTTAATCTAAAATACACATTTATTTAAAATAAATCGATTAAATCTAATTTAATATAAGTAATGTAAAAAATTAAAAATACTTACTCTGACTCTCGAATAGTCAAATGCTGCATCCTACTATCATGACCTGCAGCTGATGCTGTAGTACTGGCATAATCAATGTGGGTATCTGAAGTGGCCGGGAGAGAAGAAGCAGCAGGATCTTCTGTCTGAGCCAGGTGAGAAGAAAAAACAGGATCCTGTCTGGGTCCGGTGAGAAGTAAAAATAAGATCTTCTCTAAGCATATCGTCTGTAGCCGCGTAAACTTGAGAATTCTCAATAAATGTATCATCTGGGATATCATGCAACTGTAGATGTGGATGATCTGTACTACTAGAACTTTGACCTCCACTGAATCGACCGCTATCCAATCCTCCGATACATATCTGAAAAAACCATCAATATAATTAATATGAATAAAATAGTAACCATATAAATAAATTTTCAATAAAAGTTATAGCTTAATTATTATTACTTATTGTTAGGATTCATCACTGTCATCTGATTGGGATAATTTAGATTTAGAGTTTAGTAATGATTCATCCAATTCAGATTCTACCTCCATAGCCTTAATATCCATGAGTTCTCCAGTTGAATCATTTAAAGGACCTAAATCACCTTCATTTGTCCTATCAACCAACTGTACATTTTCAGGACTATCTTCTTGAAATGCAGTATCAATCTCCTGTTTATTGACATATTATTCTGGTAGATCAATCCGTGATCTTACTTTTATTTTGCAAATCGTCAATTAATCAGATGCGTCTCGTCTTGTGCTAGGAAAAAGAATGTAATATACTTGGATAGCTTGACTAGCGAATATGAACGGTTCATATTTAGCATATGTCTTTCTTCTATTCACTTTCACCAAATTATATACTGGATGAATTTTTGTACCATTTATGAGATTATACTAGTCATATTTAAATAATACTATCCTTTTAATTGATAATGCCGGATATTTAATCTTTACAATATCTATTAATCGACCGTAGAAATCAAATGGATTTTCACTATAGTTTGACCCCTTTATACAAACACCACTATTTGTTGTTGCTCTCAAAGTACAGTGAGATTTATTGTGAAATTTATAACCGTTAATAAAATATATCTTATAACATTTAACAGTTGGTAATGGACCCTGGGCTAAATTCTTCAAACATTTTTCATAAATCATATTCTCATTTTCATTTGTCTAAATCAATAAAAAAAAATGCATATAAGTTCAAAATATGGCAAATTGAAGACAATTTTTTTAAATGTTAATACTAACAAATTATACTTACAAATTTTCGAAATCATAAGGGAAAAGTATTCTCGACCTCAATATCAACTTGTGAATTCGTTATATTTTCATCCAAATCTCGTAAGTGTTCATGCTGAAATAGTTTACCAAAAACATTATTATCATTCAAATTTGCTTGATTTTAATTTCGACGAAAAAAATTCTGTTTCGAATTATCATAAACTTACTAACTTACTTGATATAAGGTGTAATTTCATCACAATTCAACAATATGTAAGTATGAGCTACACAATATTCTCTTTGTTCCAATTTTCGGTTGGTTGGTTTGTTGTATGGTTGACCCGGATATTTGAAAATAGATAGAAGATATTTAGATTGGTCTTGTATACCTTTATTATCATTTTGAGGAACTTCACACAATTTTGTTATTACGTTATGCTCGAAATAATAAAAACAGAAAATTGATGCCTCTTTCACTATAAAGACATTACAAATTGATGCTTCAACTTTTGTCTTATTTTTAACTTTCTTCTTCAGGTATTGCATGTATTTTTCAAAAGGGTACATCCAACGATACTGTACCAATTTTGCAATTTTGGTTACATATGACAAATGAACTGGTAAATGTTCCATTGAATAAAAAAAACTCGGAGGAAATATTTGCTTTAATTTACAAAGAATTATTGAAATTTCTTCTTGTAAATGCTCAATTTGGAAAACTTTTAGAGATGTTGCAGTAAGTTCTCTAAAAAATAAGTTCAACTCTGTCAGAGCTTTCTAAACTTTTTTGGCAATAACTCTCTAAATGCAATGGGTAATAATCGTTGCATAAATATGTGACAATCATGACTTTTCATTCCGAACAATTTATATTTTTTCATATCAACACACCTTGACAAATTCGAGACATCTGTCTGAAAACTTTAAATTTTTTACCTAGTGGCATATTAATTGCTTTAATTACGATCCAATGTGTAATTAACTTTAGGATACCTCTCGGACATTTTATCTTGTTCCAATTTCGATCTTTTACAAAATATTCTCAAGTCTTTTCTTGATTTGACATTGTCTTTTATTTTACTCGGCACATCCATTATCATATTAAATATATTCTTAAATATATTTTTTTCAATGTGTATTACATCTAGGTTGTCTTATAAGATTTGAACTCTAATAAGGCAAATTTTAAAAGATGCTTTTTTTTTCCATCCACAATTTCGACATACACAGTTATTGAAATTTTCATTATATTCGGTTACCTTATGAAGTCTCAGTTGCTCAATTTGAAACAATAAATCTTTCCCATTCAATATAGGAGCATCTTTTCTTACTATAATGTTCACATCCATTTTTTGAAACCTTTTCTATTCCTTCTGAATGGATGATATGCCTTCAAAAACTTCCTGTGATTGTCAAATTAACATGTTTTATCCCCATTTGAGAGAGTAAAAACTTCAGAATCAATCATGCAATAAGGGCATGCTAATTTACTTGCAGTGCTCCATCCAGATAACGTTGCATATGCGAAAAATTATTTATAGTCCACATAAGTGCTACTCTTAAACAAAAATTCTGTTTCTCAAAATAATCATAAGTCACAACACCCTCATTCCATATTTGTTTCAACTCTATTATCAATGGCTGCAGAAATACATCAATTTGATATTTTGGATTATTTAGATCTGGTACAAGTATAAACAGAAATAAATATTGCTCTTTCATATACATTCATGGTGGCAAATTATAAGGAGTGAGTATTACCGGCCAGCAAGAGTATTGTTATCTCGATGATTCAAAAGTCTGAAAATTATCAGTACACAGATCCAATCTAACATTACGATATTCAGCTGCAAAATCAAGATGTAATCGGTTGAAATACTTCCATGCCTTAGAATCCGAGGGATGACACATGACTCCATCTTTTTGCTCATGCTTATAATGCCATCTCATGTGTTTTGCTGTAGCATTTGAAGTATATAATCTTCGAAGTCTTGGCGTGAGGTAAATAATACATTCTTTTAAAAGGTACAAACTTTTGCCGGCCTGTAACTCGACTTTGTTTGAATCTTGATTCACAAAATCTACATATTCTGGCTTTTGCATAATCATCCCAATATAACATACACCCATTTTTGCAGCAATCAATAGTTTCTATAGTTTCTATTGACAAGCCAAGCACTTGAACAATTTTTCTTATTTGATAGAAACTATCAAACATTTCATTATCTTTGGGTATTATCTCTTTAATAAATTGAATCCATTGATCGAAAGCCTTTTCTGATATATGTTGTTCAAACTTCATATTCAAACAACGGGCCATGACAGATAGTTTAGTATGTTTTTGACACTGGGGTCATACATCTGTATCTAGTGAATTCAACAAATTGTACAATTGTTGAGCCTTAATGTTAGGAGCCTTATCATATTGTTCTTGATGAACTTTACTAGTTTCATGTACATCAATAATTGGCTCGCCCCAATCAAACATATTAGACCCAATTGCATCATATACAATTTGTGGATATGGATTATCAAAGACAAATTCAATTGTATTATATTGTTGTGGAATAGATTAGTCGACTATATTTTCTTCATCATACATATTCCAAATGAAATAATTCGGAACAAAATTTCATTTCACTAAGTGGTATTTTACTTCATTTACTTCTTGAAATCTACGATGTTGACATTTTATGTAAGGACAACGAATTTTATTGTCTTGCATATAATCCTTTGATTAGATGCAAAACCAACAAACTCTTCTAATCCATTAACAAATGCCATAGAAAGAGTGCGCTCTATATTGAGTCGTTCATTTTGCCTATGTATACAAACAATACAATAAAATTATATTATAGGAATTAAATTTTCTTATTTCTCCTTCATAAAAGGGTAAGGTTCTAATCCATTCAGAATCACAATATATATCTTATTTAACATATTGCAAGACTTTATACAAATTAAAAAAAAAAATTTCGGCAGCATTTTTCCTAAGTTCTCAAAATACATTACGTCCTTGAATATTTATATTATTTGTTATGCACTTAAAGAACAAAATAAGAGAAATACTATGAATTTTTTACATAACTTGTATACTTCGATGTCTCACATTAATGTTAATGATATAATAGATACATATTATTATTTTTAAATTGTCCAGATGAGATAATTCAGTGAGTTATCATTTTTTAGAAACAAATGAATAACTTACCTAACGGGTACTATGATTTATTATAAAATTATTTTTATTCAAACAAAAGACATTAATAATCGAGATAACGTATTTTTTTTATATTCTAACCTTATATTTACCTGTGCAATTTTAGAAACTATGACTAATCATGCTCATAAGATCTATAAAATGTTGAGACCTGTTCTACATCAAATGAATTCTTTTTATTGGATTAAGTGTTGTGTTTGTGATGTTTATTATTTATGTATATTATTATTTTCATTGCATTTATTAGATACTTTATAAATAATAAACTTATTTTATTATTATTGTACTATTAAAATATTTTTATTATTTTATTTTTGAGTCTTGGTTGATTGCATTGCAATTGTTTTGAATTATGTTTTAAGATTGTTGTTTAATAAATAATATATCGATTAAAGAGTTATAAAAAATTGATTATGGATATAAAATTATTAAATTATTTTTATTATATTATATGTATTTAATACTAATTTTGTTATTTATTATTTTCTAATCTGATCACGTGTCACGTTTTTTTAAAATATATTTCTTTAAATATTAAATATAATTAATTTCTCTAAAAATAAAATTTTTAAGAAATTACATATAAAAAGAATTATATTAATCATCTATTATATTTATTTAGACTTCTATTTATTCTCTAGAATTTTTTTAAAAAATTTAAATGAAATATCATTTTATTAAGATTTGTTTCCGTAACATTAAAATTAAATCTGTATGATTTTTGCCCTTTTGTTTTTTTTTTGTTGTGTTAGTTTCTTTTTAATTTTTCTTTGCTTTTAATTTGTTATCAGTATTCTACTATCTAATTATTTTATTTTCGTCATAAATATATACTCTGAATATATTTTACGTACTATTTATTTATTATTTATTATTTACATTCAACTAAATATTTGCTCATTGAATTTGTTATTAACTATATATTAGATTTAACCATTAATAATCGAAGTACTAAATTATTTTTACTATATTTTTTTAATCTAAGTAATAGTTTTTGTAATTACGAGATATTCTTTTTTTATATATAATTTATATTCACGTTGTTGTATATGTTAAAAATGTATTAGAAATGAAAGGAATAATGTTATGTATGTTGAAAAAAAATATAAATTTTGAGGTATATAATTATTTGATCTCATATTTTTTACTATTAATATTTTTAACTTATTCAATTTATAGTATAAATTTATAATCAAATTATTTTTTTAATTATACTTAAGTAAAAAAAAATGAATTTCATTATATCGCCTTTTATTATTAATGTTCAAATTATCGAATTATTAGTAAATTATCTTATTATTTTTTGACGAAAGTATAAAATTAACAATACTTATTCAAATCTATATAAATATATATATATATAAACATATACATATTTATATGTAAAAATAAATACATTAAAAAATATTAATAAAAATACTATTAAAACATTTTATAATTTTCTATTATTAAGTATATATAAAATTAATATTTAATTATTTAATCATAATTTAACAATTATTAAAATAAAAATATATTATTAATTAATAATATAATTAAACTTTTTAATTCATACAACTAATTATTTATAAATCAGCAGGAACGCAAAATATATTCTAAATTGTTTACCTTTAAATTAAATTTAAAATATAAAAAAAAATACATTAATTATAATTTTTAACGAAAAATTACAAAATTACTAAAAAAAATAATAAAATTACCTAAAATAAATTCAAATCCTAAATTATTTCTATTTATAAAAAAAATTTAAAATTATAACAAATATATTAAATTTCTCTAAAATATTTTATATTTTAAATACAAAATTAATTTTTTATATGTAATGAAATTCAATAATTAATAAAAAAGTATCAAATATTTTGTAAGATAAAAAAATACCTCAATAAAAATTCAACTTAAAATATTTCTAATTAAAAATAAATTATTAATTATATCAAAAGTTTTAAATTTCTCTAAAATAAAATTTATAACCATTAAAAATATCTCTAAATTTTTATATTTTTTATTTTTTTATTATGAAATTTGTTAAATTAAATCTAATTAACTAAAATTTTTAAAAAAGTGCAATTTACTTAAATTAAATGTAATTTACTAAAATTTTAAAAAAACTTAACAACAATCAAATAAGCCTAAAATATTATTAATCATTATAAAAAATTTTAAAAAATATAAATATTTTAAATTTGTCTAAAAAATTATTTTGTGAAGTAAAACAATCACTAAAAATTTATTCATTCTACATTTAAAAAAAAATATACAAAAATTTAAAACTCTAAAATAATATTATAAAAACCAAAATAAATTCTAAAATTAAACAATAAATATAATTTCTCAAAAAAATATTTTATAACCATTAAAAATACTTAAATTTTTATATTATTTAATTCTATAATTTATTAAATTAAATCTAATTACATAAAATTTTTAAAAAATCCTAACAATAAAATAAATCTAAAATATTTATATTTACAAAAAATTTCAAAAAATATAATTAATTTAAATTTGTTTAAAAATTTATTTTTTGCCCTAAAAACCTTATAAATTAATTCATTTTACCTAATTATTTTATTTTAAACAATTATAAAAAAATCTACAACAATACACATTAATTTTTTTTAAACAATATAAATATCTTAAACACTAAAATAATACTATAAATACCAAAAAAAAATTCAAAAAATATCTTTAAAATTTTAGAAAATATAATCTAAAATTTTTAATTAATTTAAAAAATCAAATAAATAATTTACTTAAAATTTTTAAAATTTAATAATAATAATAATAATAATATACATACACTCTCTAAAATAACAATTAAACTTCTCTAAATTTTTTATAAAAAAATTTACTTTCCTAAAATAATATTATGAGTAAATAAAAATGTGTAAAAAAAATTAATTTTTGGATATATTTTTACAAAAATATAAAACTACCTTAAAAATTCAAATGACCAACATATAAATATATATATCAACCTAAACTACACAAATATAAACAATGACAACATAAAGCACAAAATTTATTATAAATTAAAATTTCAATAAAAATAAAAATAATAAAAAATATTTAACAAATTTTTTTAAAAAAATAAAATAAATATCTGAATTCGATCTTCTTCTTCTTCTTCTTCTTTTTCGTGCAACAGGAGAAGCAACAGCAGCACAAGACGAAAAAAAATGAAAATGGAAGAAGCGACACGAGAAAAATAGGGATATTTAACATTTACAAAGAGATTAAAGTTTCTCTCGATAAATTTACTGAGAGACTTTAATCTCTCGATAAATATTACATTTACCGAGAGATTAAAGTATCTCTCAATAAATTTACCGAGAGACACTCTTATCTCTCGGTAAATTCACCGAGAGATATTGTAATCTCTCGATAAATTTATCGACAGATGGGCTTTTCTATCGATAAATGATCTTGATTGACTGACTGGCATTAACAATTTATTGAGAGATTTGCACTTCTGTCGGTATTACCGAGAGAAATATTTATTTATCGACAAATTTTTTCAAAAACAGAGCTATATTAATTATCTGACACTATAAAATTATCGACAGAAATAGCTTCCGTTGGTATTACAGACAAAAATAATTTTCTCTCGGTAAATGTTTGATAATTGATGGCAAAAATCCCGCCACCATACTTTTTATTTATCGAGAGACCGTTTATTTTATCAGTAATTGTCTCTAATAAATATTTAACTACATATTTACCGACAGATGTGTATTTTCGTCGGTAATTTATTGATAGAAAAAATATTCTCTTTGTAAATTTATAAATTACCGAGAGATAAGATTTCTCTTCGTAATACTGAATTAATAAATCATTTACCGAGAGAAAATATCTCCGTCGGTACTACTGACAGAAATATGATTTTGTCGGTAAAATTAGTAATAAATATAATTAATAATTATATTAAATTTTTTATTTATCGACAGTTAAATATTTTTATTGGTAATTTACCGAGAAATCTTATTCTCTCGGTAATACTGAATAAATAAATATTAATTATTGTACTATTTATTTATCGACAAATAATCTTTTCATCGGTACTACCGACAAAAATCTAATTCTCTCGGTAAAATTAGCAGTGAATATAATTAATAATTATTATGTTGAATTTTTCATTTACCGATAGAAAGATTTTCTCTCGGTAAATGTCTATTATTTACTAAGAGAATATTTTTTCATCGGTATTATCGAGAAAAATAGATTTCGATCGGTAAGTTTTGTTGGTAAATCCATCTGCCATAATATCGCACCATATTTATCAACACAATTTCTGTTGGCAAATGAATCTGTCGTTATTCTGTCGATAATTTGTCTGTAATTTTTTAATTTTATTTTTTTAATATTTTTTTTCGGTATTCTTTCGGTATTACTAACAAATAAATTTTATCGGTAATCCGCTGTATTCTTGTAGTGCGAAGCATTCATGTTAGTTATAATGCTTTTGTTGGCTATTACTTTGAATATAGTAATTTATAATTAATAAATATATTAAGTGTTTTTGTTGGCCATGATTTTAGAAGCGATACATACAGTTGAAGGAGCAACAAACTCAGTTGCAAGAGGGGTCTAACGAGCTAACTGATGTTGATGAGGTACAAATTTTTTTGGGTACTGTTAGCGGAGAAAAGAAACGTAGAGTCTATGATATGGGCTCTATCACAGCTGCATACTATCACTATCATTCAATATCGTCTGCCTCTTCTTCTCAATTAGTAGGCACATATATAGGTGAACAAATTATTAAATATTTTGGATATTATTATTATATATATTTTATATGTCAACGGCTATGTCGATATATTTAATAAACATAATATTTTTGAATATTCGTATTTTTTGTTTAAATTATCTAAATATATTTATATCTTCTCATTGTTTTCAAGTTTGCATTTGTATTCTTAGGATAAAAATAAAATAAATGTAATATTGAAAGTATATAAAATATTGAATAAAATAAATTAAAATAAATATAATAATATTATAAGATAATTAATAACAAAAATAAATACTATAAATGGATAAATTTCGTTTCTATTATAAATGGAAAATTTCGTTCTAAATGCAACAAATTCGTTTTTTCCTAGATCAAAATAAAATGCTATTAGAAACGAAATTTCTGTTCCTATTAGAAACGAATCAATATTCGTTTATAATAGAAACATATTTTTTCGTTTCTAAACAAAAATAGTTCTTCAATTCCTCAAGATACACTCCCACTAGAAACTGAATTTTCGTTTCAATTAGAAACGGACAAATCCGTTTCAATTAAAAACGGACAAGTCCGTTTTTATTTGAAATGAATTTTGGTTCTCGAGCCAACTCGATTTAGAAACGGATGTGTGTTTTGTTTTAAATCTACAACGGTATATCCGTTTTAAGTCCGTTTCTAGGGTAGAAACAAACTATGAATTTCGTTTCTGTTCTATTAGAAACGAGTATTTTACGAACAGAATTTTTCGGTTTCAAGTCCGTTTCTAAACCTATTTAAAAACGGAAATTTAAGGTTTAGAAACGGAAAATTCCGTTTCTAAACTGCTTAATTCTTGTAGTGATTGTATTTTTCTTGTAGCGAAACAATAACCTTCATCATCTCTCAAACATCTTTCTAATAGCCAACGTATAGAACACAACAAATTAAAAGTAGGTATCCAATGAAAGCTAAAAAATGGAGCCAAATGTAGCAGTAATAAGAAGTGCATATACAGGGGAAGTGCATAATTCAGAATACAATTTGCTCCCAAGAAAAGGGAAAACAATGCAGAAGCAATCCCTACATTAATCTTAGCTTATATGACTTTAGAAGCAATAATAATCAGTATATTGTATTTCCTAAATTTATAAGACTGGTTTAGCATCTGAGGAGAGCCAGATCAAATTAGCAAATATTAATTTAGCAAATCTACATGTTGATGACAATGCTTACTCCATGTGACTGATGGCAAACAAAATGAATCACACTCTTCATACATCTAATCACAAAATAAAAAAAAATATATTTATCCAAGTAAAATAGGCAACTTACTCGAAATGCCCACAACAAGAATTAAGTCCTAAAAGCCCTGAATAAATTATACATCTCAAAATCAGATTGGTAAATTTACAAATAATAATCTTTAACGGGAAAATTCATAAAATGAGGAGTAATAAACTCAGTGGCAAAATAATTTTTCAAGATGACAACTTTCAACATGTCTATATAAATATCCATAGCTCCAAGAAAAAGTTACAAAGCAAAAAGAAAAAAGAAAAAGTAAAGCAAGCACATGGCAGATTCCATTGAAAGCTTAGAACTTTTGAAAATATAATAAATAAATTAGTTTAAGTTTGATGAACAATACATCTGTTCATACTCTTAAAAAACCAACAGATTTAAGTCGCATCCCAACAAAAATAATAGAGGCTAAAACTTTAACCTCCTCTTCTAAGTTTCAGTTGGTCTACACAAAGAAATTGGGGATAAGCAATGAGATTGGGAATTAAATGTCGCTACTTCAGTTAATGTCACTACTTTTACAAGAGAAAAGGATAAAGAAATAATTAAGGAAATTAAAATGAAAACAATACAAATTCATTCCCCAAATCTAAACACACAAAATCTGAAGGAAAGCATAGAAATATAAACCCTAAAGACAAAAAATTGGAAGAAAACAACATCATATTGAATATACAGAAGAATTAACAAACACAATTATGAATAAAAAGAAGAAAAATTACCGGAATCGCAACCTAGAGAGAATCACAGTTCAGTGAGAGAGATGAAACATAAATCAAGACCACAACCCTAACTTAGTAAGTGATGAGTATTTTCTAGCTCAGGAGATTTCTTCAATGAATGGCTAGCAAGAGAAAACAACATGGAGAAATAGAGAACTCAAGCTAAGTGAAAGAGAGAGAGACAGTGGAGAAGAAGAAGGTACCGATTGTTTATGGAGCGTTTAACAGGGGCCAATAAGATACAGTATAAGATGAGTCCTATTAAAAAAAAAGTGGCCAAATTTAGTTAAAACTACGTCGTTTTTAACTGAGTGAATTGGCGAGGACTGAAAAAATAAATAAATTATATTTAACCGTCGCAGAATAAATCAAACGGCCGTTAAATTCATCCATTTTGCTGCGGTTCAATAACCGCTGCAAAAATAAAATTATAGCGACTGTATACACTAACCGCCGCGAAAAAATTACTGCTAAATCTCCAATTTTTTGTAGTGTTACAACCACTGAGTTTGGATAGTGACACCTAGCGACAATTGATTTGAAAAATTCAATTTTGAATTTCTTTCTTCTATTGGGTAGTTGCTGAATTAACTTTGTTTTCCATTTAGACGCAATTATCTTTAATAAAATTTATATTATAATATATTTGATAATTAAATTTAATCCTCATTGACGAAAACTTATATTATACCGTGATTTCAAGCATCCTATGAAAGACAATTTAACATTTTCAATAATATATATTCATTAATAAAAATTCACCAAATAACTAAAATTTATCAACTTACAATTATTAGCCACTACCTGTTAGCTATTAGTTAACAATTATTATTGAAAAGCAAATCAAACAATACTGTTGCGGTCTCAGCCTCACTATCTGCAAGTGCACAGATCGTTAACAAGTAATATAATGATGAGTAGAGTATCGTTCCCACGAGGAGGTTAATTCTAAGTATCAAACAATTAAACCGATTAATATTTGGATAATCAAATTTAATTTATGATTTAACTAGCTAAAATGACAATAAATTAAGAACAAACTTCTTATGATTTAAAACTTAGGATTTAATCACCTTTATTGATTTATCATGGATTTTCTAAGATATTGATTTAATTCAGTTTTCCTTTCAATTAATGGTTAGATTCTCCTAAATCAAGCTCAAGTCTCTCTCAAGTACTAGAACTAATATTGGCTTAATCCTTATGTCTACTCTCGTGATCATAAATAATTAAATCAATTCATTAAGTTTTATGAAAATCTTGAATCAACCTCTTAAGGGTTTAACCTTATCTCTAAGTGAGAAACTTACTCAAGATTGTTATCTCCTTGGACTAATGTCATGCTTCCACTCTCGCTCCATCACACGACATCTCAAATCAATTAATCATTGGCCAAATAATCAAAGCATTAAGATTAAAGATAACAAATTAATCAAAGGAAGACTAAATTAACCAAATAAACATTTATAGCTTCATGATAAATTCAATTAAAGGGACCAACCCTAAAAAGGATTAATTCTTCATTATTGAAATAAAAACATTACAAATTTTCAAAATGGTAAATGAAAACATAATTTAAAAGGAACAAGAAAGATCAAACTCTATTTCTTTGAAGAAGATCTTGACTTGGATCTTGAGCTCCTCCTTGAAACAGAATTACACAATTCTATACTAAATTTATTTGAATCTAATCTAATCTATTTCATATTCTCTTCATTCATGCTCTCTTGAATCCTTGAAGGAAATGTGTTTATATAGAGTGCTTGGAAACTTCTTTAGTGGAGAAAAACTGAAAAAGGTTCAAACAAGTCTTGGCTGGTGAGTTCATCTTCAACATTTGCAGCTCACAAATCATAAAATAAGGGCCACGGTCGTGGCCTTTGGAGTGCCACGGTCGTGGCCTGTATGAAGGCTGCCTGTTTCGTCAAACTTTTCAGCTACCCAAGTCGGCCTGGTGGGCCACGGTCGTGGCTCTTGGGATGCCACGGTCGTGGCATCTGAAATGAAACTGCCAACTTATTTTCTTCTTGTTTTTAGCTTAGACAGTGTTGAAATGGATCCCACGGTCGTGGCCTTTGGGGTGCCACGGCCGTGGCCTATGTTTTGCCTTCATTTTTGCTTGTTTTGCTTGAATTTTGCCTTACTAATCATCAAAAACCTTTAGTCTTGTCTTCCATGCTCACAAAGTGTAATTCTAACTCAAATAATCAAAAATCATCAAATTCAATTGGAGAATATTAAAATTCAAAGTTAAAATTGCATAAAACAATGATTATATTTTCACTCTATCAAATTCCCCCAAACTTGAATTATTGCTTGTCCTCAAGCAATTTAGAGTTTATATATATATTTTCTATATGTTAGTTTATATGCAAAATTTTAAACAATTCAAGTTTTAAAACTTTAAGTTGCAATTAGCTTCATAATTTTACCTTACTTCATTCTTTTCCTCCTTTGCTCAAGAACTTAATTAATTGCAATCAATAATCAAATCTTAGATAAGCAAATTTTTTTTTTATATAATATATATATATCCTAGTCTCATATGCATGCTTAATCGAGCCTTCTCCACTAATAGACCACACTAGATTAAGGGAAATCAAAAGGTCTTTAATAGGCTTGTAATGAGGTCCAAAAGGTATAGGCTAAAATAAGGTTTAGATAAAAATAGGTTAAGTATCTTCTATTTTTTTGTAACTTTTGTAGAGGATTTTTGAATGCTTTGCTCCTTTCTTTCTTTTTAGGTAGTTATATATATATATATATATATATATATGAAACTCCCCCAAACTTTAAACTTTAGGAGCTTCTTATTTGTAACTTGTATCCTCATAGTAAATTTTTTTTATTTTTTATTTTAAAAGATAGTTAACCTTGAAAAAGGATGGTTTTTATTGCTTGTCAAGTGTCAAGAAATTCTCAAGCTAAAATATTGATTTAGGCTCAAAAGGGACAACTAGAGACAATGTTCAAATGTGGTGGATATAAGGATTTGGCTTTTCAAACAATGCCTAAATCATTTTTCCCTTTTATCTAGCTTGATTCTTTTTCGCCTCAAAAGCTCTTTTTAACATGTTCTAGGCCTAGGTAAAAATTTAAACTCAATCTAAAATTTAATAACGAACCACTTTTAATTGCGTTGAAGAGCTTATTTGGAATATTAAAATTCATAAGGTATCATTATTCCACCAAATTTTAACTTTTAGAAATAAAACTTAACTGAATCAAATTTTAACATATAAAAGAACATATAAAGAAATAAAAATACTAAACAAAAATTAAACCATAACTAAAAACAGAGTTTAAAACAGAAAAGTACCATAAAAACAAAAACAATATTTAAACAAAAATATAAAAGTAACCAAATTAAACAAAATATAAAAATAACCAGATTGTGCATAAGATTAAACATTCAGAAAACTCCCCCAAACTTTAATCACACTGTCTCAGTGGGTGCCTGCATCAGGGTCATCACCAGGCGGAGGAGGTTGCGGTGGAGGCGGGTAGTGTAGTCCAAATTGAGCAAAGAAAGTGTTGAACTGTTCATTAAGGCCCGTCATCTGAGTAGAAATGGTACGTACCTCGTGCTCAACTCCTCCGAACCGTTGCTCCATGCTATCAAAACGTTGCTCCCAGACTTCATTCCTGCGATTCATTTCATTTTCAAAAGAGTCAAGTCTGTTAGCAATATATGCAAATGCGTTTGGTGGTGAAGCAGATGGTCCGGCT
Source organism: Garcia nutans (assembly GCA_947685225.1). Taxonomy (NCBI): domain Eukaryota; kingdom Viridiplantae; phylum Streptophyta; class Magnoliopsida; order Malpighiales; family Euphorbiaceae; genus Garcia; species Garcia nutans. The sequence continues at coordinate 23,376,780 of CANTUV010000005.1, forward strand.
TCGGATGGTGGTGGTGCGGATGGACCAGCCTCAAAAGGTGGAGGTGGTGGTTGATCTTCAGGTTCATCAAACACTCCCCCTTCTCCAAACAACTCATCTATGTCGATGTTTATATCTGCGTCCGGTGGCCCTAAAATCTCATAATGGTTTCCTCTTTTTCTTGCTATCCGCATGGCTAAAACAGTGATCATATCAATTGTAATTTTACCAGGTATGGGGACAAGGTGATCAAATCTAATGTTTAGATAATTTGCAATTTTGGTAATCATCCCCCCAATTACAATTTTTCCACTTCGTTGTCTAATCACTTCCTCACATCTTCTAGCAAACCAATAACCAACATTAAACACCTTTTCCTCCATGGCACAATAAAAGAATTGCAATTCTTTTAAATTTACATTTCCTTGACTTTCTCCTCTTCCAAAAATGGTGTTTGCTAGGACAATATGAATATACCTATAGAATGGGTTTGTAAAATTAGAGGCTTTAGAAATTTTGCTATTGAATCGTCTCGTGCCTCCTAATCTAGTCCATGTGGAATTTTCATCAAACTCCTCCATTCTACCAGGTGTCCCATGCAAATTGGATAATCCAAGTGCATCCCCGAATTTAATCGTAAGCCAACTATAATTTTGATTTCCCAATCTAAATTCCACTCTCCCATTGAATCCAAAATTGGGTGGAAAAAATTTGAAACTACTCAAGAATTCAAGGGTTAATTCAGCATAAGTGGGGAAACACATACTAGCAAACATGAGCCATTGCATATCGGTAAACATTTTCAGTAAGTCATTATTCCATCCTAAATTTCTCACAACATTTCCATCAATAAACCGGGAAGGAATAATTTTTCGAGAACTTAAAGTTTGGTACCTTTGCCGTTGTTCTTCATCCTGAAAATGAATTTCATGATACCTGCTTGGTCCTGGAGATGGTGGTGGAGATGGTGTAGATGATGATGAGGAAGATGTTTATTGGCGTCTTCTTTTAGACCCATCTCCCTTTGATCCTCCACTTTTCGATTTTCCCTTTGATTTGGTGGCTATGGTCTTGCTTCTCACCATTTTAGTTGTTAATCTGAAGAAAATAAAGAAGAATCTAAGAAAAGTGAATGAAAATTGAAGTTTAGGGCATGGGTTGAGAGGTTTTGGTCGTGGCTTTCAAACTTGGGCGGCTAGGGTAAGGAAGGAGAGAAAATGAGATGTTTATATAGTCCTTGGCAGGCCACGGTCGTGGCCCTTGTTTGACTGGTCAAAAGGCGGTTGCATGGGAGGCCACGGGCGTGGCCCTTCAGGTGCCACGGTCGTGGCCTTGGTTTCGCTGCTGCCTCCATGGTTTCTTTGAGAATGGAATCGTGGCAGCCGTGTTCTGGATCCCACGGTCGTGGCCTTTGGAGTGCCACGGCCGTGGCTTCTGATTCCTTGCTGTTTTATCAAAATTTTTCCTCCGTTTCAATGTTTACAGTTTCAAATTGAATCCCACGGCTCTGGGGATGGATGGCCACGGGCGTGGCCTTTGAATTCCTTCCATTTCTTGTATATATGCACTTGTGATCACCTTCAAAACAAAATTTAAACACAATCTATTAAAAAGTTTGAAATGAAAAATTAATCTAAAAGAACACAAGGGAAAAGAATTGGGTTGCCTCCCAAAAAGCGCTAAATTTATCATCGATAGCTTGACAATGACTTGTGTAGATTCTTATGAGTTGAAATGATAGATGGCTCCAGCATCTATGGGATCTCCAATGAGATAAGGTTTTAGTCGTTGTCCATTAACCTTGAAGATCTCTCCCTTTTGATTTTGAATATCACATGCACCGTAAGGATAAACCTTGACAATTGTAAAGGGTCCAGACCAACGAGATTTAAGCTTTCCAGGAAATAGTCTTAATCTTGAGTTGAATAACAAAACCTGTTGCCCTTCATGAAATTGCTTAAAATTGATAAATCTATCATGCCATGATTTTGTTTTTTCTTTATAAATTTTAGCATTCTCATAAGCTTGAAACCGAATCTCATCTAATTCACTCAATTGCAAAAGTCGCTTTTGTCCTGCCTTATTCCAATCCATGTTCAATTGCTTAATAGCCCAATATGCCCTATGTTCTAGCTCAACTGGTAAATGGCATGCTTTTCCAAAGACAAGTCTATATGGTGACATGCCGATCGGAGTCTTAAATGCTGTCCTATAAGCCCAAAGAGCATCATCTAACTTGATTGACCAATCTTTCCTTGAGTTACTAACAGTTTTCTCTAAGATCCACTTAAGCTCCCTGTTAGAAATCTCCACTTGTCCACTGGTTTGAGGATGATAAGGTGTTGTCACCTTATGTTGTACTCCATATTTCCTAAGAATAGATTCAAAAGTCTTATTACAAAAATGAGTACCTCCATCACTAATTATTGCCCTAGGGACTCCAAATCTAGTGAAAATATTTTTCTTTACAAATCTGGTCACAACCTTAGAATCATTTGTTGGACTAGCTATTGCTTCTACCCACTTTGAAACATAATCTACAGCCACTAAAATGTATTGATTCTTAAATGATGGTGGAAATGGTCCCATAAAATCAATTCCCCAAACATCAAACAATTCAACTTCTAAAATGGAGTTAAGTGGCATATCTTGTCTTTTTGAAATATTTCCTACCCTTTGGCATCTATCACATGATTGAACAAAATTTTTGGCATCCTTATACATACTTGGCCAGAAGAATCCAGATTGCCAAATCTTAGCAATTGTCTTAGACGTACCAGAATGTCCCCCACATTCTTTCGAATGGCAGAATTGTAAAATACTCTTCATTTCCTCTTCTGGAACACACCTACGAATCATTCCATCCCCACAATGTTTAAACAATAATGGTTCCTCCCATATGTAATGTTTAACATCAGAAAGAAATTTCTTTCGTTGTGCATAAGTCAATTCTGATGGAAGGACACCACCTGCCAAATAATTCACAAAATCAGCATACCAAGGGATGTAATGTTTAATGGAAAACAAATGTTCATCAGGGAATGATTCATTAATAGGCAAAATATTCTGAGTTGCTTGCTTCTCGATTCTGGATAAGTGATCTGCTACAAGATTCTCTGCTCCTTTTTTATCTCTAATTTCAAGATCAAATTCTTGGAAGAGCAAAATCCATCTAATCAGTCTTGGTTTAGCTTCCTTTTTGTTCATGGGATACCTGATAGCTGCATGGTCAGTATGAACAATAACTTTGTAACCTAAAAGATAAGATCGAAATTTATCCAATGCAAACACTATGGCAAGCATTTCCTTTTCTGTAGTGGCATAATTGATTTGAGTATCATCAAGGGTTCGACTTGCGTAGTAGATGACATGATTTTTCTTATCCTTTCTTTGACTCAAAACTGCCCCAATTGCATAATCACTGGCATCACACATAAGTTCAAATGGCAAAGACCAATCTGGTGGTGATATAATAGGAGTTGTTGTGAGTGCTGCTTTTAACCTGTTAAAGGCAATTGAACATTCATTAGAAAAATTAAAAAATAGCATCCTTATTTAATAATTCACACAAAGGTTTAGTAATTTTTGAAAAATCTTTTATAAAGCGTCTGTAAAACCCTGCATGTCCTAAGAAACTTCGAACTCCTTTCACGTTGGTTGGCGGTGGTAATTTTTCAATGACTTCCACTTTTGCTCTATCTACTTCAATTCCTTCTTTTGAAACCTTATGTCCAAGTATAATTCCTTCTTCTACCATAAAGTGGCATTTTTCCTAGTTTAGGACAAGGTTAGTTTCTTCACACCTTTTCAGTACCTGTTCCAAATGTTGTAAATAATCATCAAAAGTTGAACCATAAACTGTAAAATCATCCATAAAAATTTCAACTATTGATTCTACAACATCAGAAAATATGGCCATCATGCATTGTTGGAAGGTTGCTGGTGCATTGCACAATCCAAAAGGCATTCTTCGATAGGCAAAAGTGCCATAAGGACATGTGAATGTAGTTTTCTCCTGATCTTCTGGTGCTATAGGAATTTGAAAATATCCTGAATAACCATCCAATAAACAAAAATAAGCATTTCCTGCAAGTCTTTCCAACATTTGATCAATGAATGGTAATGGAAAATGATCCTTTCTGGTAGCTTTATTCAACTTCCTATAATCTATGCAAACTCGCCATCCAGTGACTGTTCTTGAAGGGATTAATTCGTTATTTTCATTTGTTATAACTGTCATCCCTCCTTTCTTAGGAACCACATGTATAGGACTTACCCACGAGCTATCAAAAATGGGATAAATAATTCCTGCATCTAAAAGTTTAGTTATTTCTGCTTTTACTACCTCCTTCATGTTTGGATTTAATCTTCTTTGGTGGTCTATCACAGGGTTAGAATTTTCTTCCAGCAATATTCTATGCATACAAATTGAAGGGCTAATTCCCTTAATATCATATATAGTCCAACCTATAGCTTTTTTATATTGTCTAATTAAATTCAAGGTTTGACTTAATTGATCTTTAGACAACTTAGCACTGACAATAATAGGCAAAGAATTATTTGTTTCAAGATATGCATACCTGAGATGATTTGGAAGAGGTTTCAATTCTAATTCTGGTGCCCTATCAATGGATGGTAGTGGTAAAGTTTTACCTTTTTCAAGAGGTTCGAATCTTTGAAAGTACATGAGTGGATTTTGTTGAAATGATAAAACATCAGTGGCTATCTCTTTGTTTCCCTCAAATGTAGATCGTTGTGCAAGACATATTTCCAAGGGATCAGCATGCATTTGGTCACCTATTTCCTGCACACATTCATCTATAACATCAATTAGAAAACAATCATCAAGACTTGCTGGATGTTTTGCTGCTTTTGTCAAGTTAAATTCCACTTTCTCTTCTCCTACTTGGAGAGTAAGTTTTCCCCCTCGAACATCTATCATGGCTCCAGCTGTAGCTAAAAATGGCCTTCCTAAAATGAGAGGAATTTCAATGTCTTCATCCATTTCCAGAATCACAAAATCTACTGGAATGTAGAGTTTATCTACTTTCACAAGTACATCTTCAACTATGCCAACAGGATATTTTATGGATCGATCAGCTAATTGAAGAGACATTTTTGTTGGTTGTAATTGTGTGAAGCCAAGTTTCCTGCAAATAGAACTAGGCATTAGACTCACACTAGCTCTCAAATCACATAATGCTTTACGAAAATCAACTTCACCAATGGTGCAAGGTATAGAAAAACTCCCTGGATCTTTTAACTTTGATGGAAGCTTATTTTGGATCACTGCACTACATTCCTCTGTTAATGCAATTTTTGCATTATCCTCCAGTTTCCTTTTATTGGATAGCAGTTCTTTAAGAAACTTCACATAAGTTGGCATTTGTGCAAGAGCTTCTGCAAAAGGAATATTAATGTGAAGTTGTTTAAAAACTTCTAAAAATTTTTCATACTGCTTATCTAATTTTTGCTTCTTAAGTCTTTGAGGAAAAGGAATTTGAGGAACATATGTTTTGAACGTTTCTTTTGATATTTCCTTCTTTTTGACTTCTTCTTCTTTTTCCTCTACCAATTTTGGAATTTGGGTTGGTGAAGGATCATCTAGTTGCAAACCACTCCTTAAGGTCACAGCCTTGCAATGCTCTCTTGGATTGATTTCTGTCTGACTCGGAAGAGCTCCTTGATTCCGGTTATGAAGAGAACTTGCAATTTGACCTATCTGTGTTTCAAGACTTCTGTTTTGAGTTGATAGAAGCTCAATCTTTTGCTCTAATCTTTCATGTTGCTTTTCCATTCTATCAAATCTTTCCGATGTTGCTCCAATGAATTTTTCCAATGCTACTTCATATGATGGCTTTTCAGGAGGATGGAAGCCTTGATTTTGATTTTTCATGTATTGTGGTTGATATGGTGCTTTTTGACTGCCTTGATTTCCCCATGCCAGATTAGGGTGATTTCTCCATGTGGGGTTATAAGTGTTTCCTTGTGGGAAATTTGGACCTCTATTTTGATTCCCCACAAACTGGACGTGCTCCAATATTTGCAATCAGCTACATCATGGCTACCTCCACATCCTTCACAACTTTGAGATGATGTGGATGATAAATTGACATGCTCCAATTTCTTGGCAATTGTATCCACTTTAGCTGCAAGTAAAGAAAAATTGTCAATCTCATGTAATCCTGCAACTCTTTTTTGCATACCTCTTTCTGAAGTCCAATGATAATTATTTGCAGCCATTTCTTTAATTAAATCAGTTGCTTCAGAAGGAGCTTTGTTCATTAGAGCACCTCCTGCTGCTGCATCAATCATTCCCTTAATATTTGGATGAAGTCCATTATAAAAGGTTTGAATTAAAAGCCATTCTGGAACTCCATGGTGAGGACATTTTCTTTGCAAATTCTTGAACCGCTCCCAAGCTTCATATAAGCTTTCCCCATCTTGTTGAATGAAACTTGTGATGTCATTTCTTAATTTAGCCGTCTTGGTAGGTGGAAAGTATTTTGCCAAAAATGCCGCGGCTAATTGATCCCAAGTGGAGAATGTACCGGGTGCCTTAGAAATGAGCCAATCTTTTGCTTGATCTGTAATATCCCTATGCATGCCCTAGAAGTTTTGTTGTTGTTGTTGTTGGTTTGAATTGAGAAATGGGAAGAGAATGTTTTTGTATGGTGGTTGGGAAAGAAAAGAGGGTTTAGAGATAATTGTATATGTTGCTTATATGGTGATATATATAACATATAAAGTGGTCAAAATGGAAAGTCAAGGAAAGAGGATATTTTTGTGTTGGTTGTGAAATTACTTAAATGGGTATAGATATGACAAAAGCTTAGTTAAATGGATGAGGGTATTATAGTAATTTTCTTTTGGATGGGTATTTAATGCCTATTGACTTTGTGTTTCTTCATCATTTCTTCTTCTTCTTGTTGTTGTGTGGCCGGCTCATCAAAGAGAGAAGAGAGCAAGAGAACAAGTGATGGTTTTGATGATTTCAAGTTCAAAGTGAAGGAAGTTTTCAAAGTTACAAGTTGGAGTTTCAAGGAATTTCATTATTTGGTAAGTTTGCTCTTGTTTACTCTTGTTATTTTTGAAGTTATGCTTGAGTTGAGTTGTGATTGGATGATGGTATGATTAAGTTGCTTATGGTGTGATCTTAAGTATTGATTTTGCTTGATAGATGAGAAGTTGGGTTGGTGTTGGTGATGGAAGAGTAAGAGTTGTGTTTAGTGATATTGTTTCTGTTTTACAATTAGTAAAGGCTGTGATTTGTATGATTTTTAATTAATTATAGAAAAATGTTCTTGAAGTGAATTTTTGATATGTTGTGCCTCTATGAGTCTAGAATGACTGAAAAATATGTTGATTCGATTTTGGATAGGTTATGAGTTTAGAAAGATTATTTTTATTAGACCTGTTCCAGCAGGTACCTTAACTGAGACAGCTCTATTTCGGGATTTTTAATAAAATGTAGAAAAATCATATCCAATTGAATTTTGGATATGTTGTTGCTTAGTGAGTCTAGTATTTGATAAAAATAATTTGGAACCACGTTGATTGAATTTGATTTATGGAATTCACAAAGTTCAGAACTGCTGCCAGGATGCAGGGCAATTGGGGCAGTCTGGTTAGGTGAACTATTTGACCAAGATTTTGTGTTCAGTTTGATCTGAAATTTTAAAGGAATGATTTTAAGATACAAAACTAAATTCTGTAAAAATTTTAGAATTTTTAGTCAAGTAGATTATTTTATACAATTTTTCAAAATAAGGATAAAATGGAGTCTAAAACCAGAATGTACTATTCATATGGTCATTTTGCTAATATTCCTTTTGGATTAGGTTGTGAAGAGGTTGAATTGCCCTAATTGCATTGTTGAGATTGAATAATGTTATGTTATGCATTGTGAATGGTAATGTGTTTCATGAGTAATGCACACTGAAATGTTATACCAAAGATGTTATAATGATTCAAATGAAATATGATTGAAGCATGCATTGATGATAGGATTGAATAATAATGTGAGTGTTTAGATAATGTAATGAATATTGTATATAATGATGAAATGAAGTGAGAATGATATGATGTTATGAGAAAATGGTTTTGTTGTAATGTGAGATGTTGAGGCATGATTGCTTAACTTGCTTGTGAAAAAGAAATGAATTGAAAAAGTATTGATAAGTTTAATGAACGGACCTATCCGTCTCCTGCGGAACCATGCGGACCCAGTGGGTTGGGCAACCGATCTTGGACTACCGATCTGGTAGGAGGAAGGTTCGATATAGTCAGTATTATACGTACCTATTTGCCTCCTGCAGAACCATGCGGACCCATTGGAATGGGCAACCGAACTTGGACAACCGACCTGGATGGGGAAAGGTATGTTACTGATAATGTTATACGTGCCTATTTGCCTCCTGCGGACCCTTGGGATTGGAGGGCAACCGACCTGGTTGGGAAATGGTACGTATATAAAGTCATAGTTGTTGGCTATAATGATAAATTTAAATGAGTATAATGAATGGTGCTATTATATGAATATTGATGTGACATTGAACAAAGCAACATATTGAATAGATAATATGCTTTTGATTGATATATGTAATTAATTTGTGACATTGCATTTTAGCATGAATTATCTTACTAAGCCCTTGGCTTAGCGCGATAGTGTTTAATCGCGCAGGTAATAGAGCTGATAGAGTCGAACCCGAGAGTTCATCAAGACCAAGTGAGGGTAGACCTTGAAGAGTTGATTTTGGGAACTTAAAGATCAGAAGAGAATTGCCAATCATGTATACTTCTTTATATTTTGTAAAGTAATGTTTATAATGTAAAAATATGGATATTTTTAAATATGTACTCAAGTGTTTGTAAAAATGTACATATTTTATAACTTCCGTTGTGTAATATTTAAATGTATATATATATATAACTAATATGTTTTGTTTTATAAGTAAATGATCTACTTTTCTATAATGTATAATGATAAGGGTATTGTATCAAGTTTAAAGTGTTTTGAACTAGAAGTGTAAATCTTTTTTTTCAGGTTGTAGTTGAGGTTATAAGGGGGATTTATTGGAAGTGTACTGAGAATGATTTTGTTTGCATTGGTTTGTGTAAAAAAAAAATGTTTTCAAAAATCCAGTTTTGTCGACACTTGGGATTGAATTTTTAGGCGAAGCTATGGCAAAATTTCTGTAAAAATCGGAACTAAAATTTGACTAAGTAAAAATGGTAGCAACATTAGGATAGTGTGGCGCCTCTACTCAACTTACACACGTTGGTCGGGAAGGGGTGTTACATGATCCCTTAACGAGACTGGGAAAAGTCGCAACCTAATAGCATCATCAGATGCACCGTTAATTTTAAATGTATCACACATTTCTAAAAAATTTGAAATATGAGCATAAGCATCCTCATGTGGTAAGCCATGAAAAACAGATTGCTGAATTAAATTAATAAGAGCTGGTTTTAGATCAAATGTGTTGGCTTGCACCGGAGGTTTGACTATGCTAGATCTTGGGTGAGCAGATGGCATAGCATAATCTTTCAGGGTCATATTCTGTGGATCTCCCATGATTTCTTCTTCTTCTTTTGCAGAAAATGCTCCTTCTTCTAAATGAATTTCAGTTGAAGTTCCTTCTCCGCTTTGTCTTTCTTTTCTTTCCTTGTTTTGCTTTCTACAAAATTTCTCAATTTCAGGATTATAGGGTACAAGTTGTGTGTTTGGATTGCTACGCATGTAACCCTTAAAATTTTAAGAAATAAAAGTAAAAATCCAAAGTAATAACAGTTTTAATATTATCAATATTAGAATGATTGCCTCCCCGGCAGCGGCGCCAAAAACTTGTTGCGGTCTCAGCCTCACTATCTGCAAGTGCACAGATCGTTAACAAGTAATATAATGATGAGTAGAGTATCGTTCCCACGAGGAGGTTAATTCTAAGTATCAAACAATTAAACCGATTAATATTTGGATAATCAAATTTAATTTATGATTTAACTAGCTAAAATGACAATAAATTAAGAACAAACTTCTTATGATTTAAAACTTAGGGTTTAGTCACCTTTATTGATTTATCATGGATTTTCTAAGATATTGATTTAATTCAGTTTTCCTTTCAATTAATGGTTAGATTCTCCTAAATCAAGCTCAAGTCTCTCTCAAGTACTAGAACTAATATTGGCTTAATCCTTATGTCTACTCTCGTGATCATAAATAATTAAATCAATTCATTAAGTTTTATGAAAATCTTGAATCAACCTCTTAAGGGTTTAACCTTATCTCTAAGTGAGAAACTTACTCAAGATTGTTATCTCCTTGGACTAATGTCATGCTTCCACTCTCGCTCCATCACACGACATCTCAAATCAATTAATCATTAGCCAAATAATCAAAGCATTAAGATTAAAGATAACAAATTAATCAAAGGAAGACTAAATTAACCAAATAAACATTTATAGCTTCATGATAAATTCAATTAAAGGGACCAACCCTAAAAAGGATTAGTTCTTCATTATTGAAATAAAAACATTACAAATTTTCAAAATGGTAAATGAAAACATAATTTAAAAGGAACAAGAAAGATCAAACTCTATTTCTTTGAAGAAGATCTTGACTTGGATCTTGAGCTCCTCCTTGAAACAGAATTACACAATTCTATACTAAATTTATTTGAATCTAATCTAATCTATTTCATATTCTCTTCATTCATGCTCTCTTGAATCCTTGAAGGAAATGTGTTTATATATAGTGCTTGGAAACTTCTTTAATGGAGAAAAACTGAAAAAGGTTCAAACAAGTCTTGGTTGGTGAGTTCATCTTCAACATTTGCAGCTCACAAATCATAAAATAAGGGCCACGGTCGTGGCCTTTGGAGTGCCACGGTCGTGGCCTGTATGAAGGCTGCTTGTTTCGTCAAACTTTTCAGCTACCCAAGTCGGCCTGGTGGGCCACGGTCGTGGCCCTTGGGATGCCACGGTCGTGGCATCTGAAATGAAACTACCAACTTATTTTCTTCTTGTTTTTAGCTCAGACAGTGGTGAAATGGATCCCACGGTCGTGGCCTTTGGGGTGCCACGGCCGTGGCCTATGTTTTGCCTTCATTTTTGCTTGTTTTGCTTGAATTTTGCCTTACTAATCATCAAAAACCTTTAGTCTTGTCTTCCATACTCACAAAGTGTAATTCTAACTCAAATAATCAAAAATCATCAAATTCAATTGGAGAATATTAAAATTCAAAGTTAAAATTGCATAAAACAATGATTATATTTTCACTCTATCAAATACCCTAAAGTAAGTTAACAATTTTAAACAATTATAAAGAACTAAATACTTCTTTTCATGTTTATTCTTATTGATAATGTTATATACTTAAGAAGCATCTATGTCTCTCTTCTGCAATTGTTAGTTGAATGAGAAAACTAATTACAGCACTCATCCATACTAAAGTAAATTGTGATTCTACAAATTTTAACATATAATTTTGTACATGTTAAAAAAGCCCTGGAATTAAAAAAGAAAAATATATTACAAGCACTCATCTATTGAATGAAATCTTCCGCTAAAATTTTTCTCAAATATAGAAATTAATCTTTATATTTTTAACAAAAAATATCACCAAAAAAATATATAAGAAAAAAGAAAATAGAAAAACTCATACTTTGCTAATCTTTCCACTAGAACACCCCAATTCCTCTCTAGAGCCACTAGTACCTGGGCTTGAGAATTCACCAAATGTGATACAACTTTCTGTTGTATTGTGTCCCTTTGTAATTTTCAGTTTCACATGATCAGGCAATCTCAAAGTATATTTGTCTTCCTCTTCTCTAGTCACAACAATTGAGTGCCCAGTTGAATGTGACCTTGAAAATCTTTCAATTTTTTCATGAATTTGGCTTTCTTCATCTGCATGATCATGAGCCATTAGTCCTTCACCATTTACCTCTCTACTTTCCTCACCATCATTGGTTGCATTTTCTCTAATATCAATACTTATAGCATGCTCTACCAACCCATAATTAGTTTGATTTGTGTTCCCATTATTCATGCCATTGTTATGATCTTTTTCCAAAATTTCTCTTGGCAAATCAAGATCGCTACGACAAACAGGACATGTTTTATGAGATTGAAGCCAAAGATCAATACATTCTTGATGAAAAACATGATAACAAACTGTTAAAAGGCGAAGAAAATCATCATCTTCAAACTCTGCCAAGCAAATAGCACATTCAAGACCATATTTTTCACGTCGAAAATCTTTGACACGTGAATAACTAAATGATGGAAAAAGTAGAACAAGTGAAGGATCAAGACCATTATTTGCAGGTGAACTGCTTGAATTTACTATATTCCCTGAAGGGCCACGGCGAAGATGCCAATTATTAATGACACTCTCCATAAAACATCTACAAAAGTATATAGAAAAAAAGCCTATGAAAAAGAAAATAAGAAGAATAATTGTTAGAACTATAGTAATTGGAGGGGAAGCAAGATCTGTTGTCCCTTCTGGAGGTAATGGAGGATTTGACGACATTGAATCAAAAAGCAAAACCAAAAAGAGTGGCCGGAAATTAGATTTCTTCCGGCCTTAGAGTTTTGCATGGATGAGTGAGGAGTTCAATGAAGCAAAAGAAAAGCAAAAACTTCAAGAAAAAATGGTATTAGGAAGAGAAAGAAACTATGAGTTCGGACCTTTGAAAATGTCATATAAAAGGTTTGGTTTAATTTTGAGAAAGATAATTTGTTTTGTTCGCATGTGGTGAGACTATAGTTATTGAGCGAGTCCTTGTGAGAAGGTTGAGGTGTTAATGTCTAAATATATATTAGTAGCTTTGCCTCCGTAAATTACTCTATTTTGTGATTTTGTTTTTTTTTTTTGAGCATTTCTTTTATAATTCTATTATGCACTATTTTGGTTATAGATATACATACACATTAAGTCACAACTAATCAACTCAATGTTTATTTCAAGCCTCTATCCTCTTTCATTCTCTAATTCAAGGATATATATACTTTTACATTTTATTCCTTTTATTTACAATAAATGAATTTTTAAAAAATCTTTTTGAGTTGAATTGAAATTTTAGAATTAATATTTGTTATGTTAAGAATATTATGAATTCAGTTAAGAATTAAATAAATTGTATTAAAATTGTGAATTGAAAATCTAAAAAATTATAAAATTAAAAATTTTAGGAGAAAATAATTTATATATAAATTAACAATAAATTCTATTATAAAAATAGAAAATAAAATATTTCGTTCGATTTAAATGACAATTTCATTTAATTAACAATATGATTGAGTAAATATAGTCTTTTTATTTCTTAACTTAACACTTTCACTAATCAATAATAAAACTTACACACATTTTTACTATAAATAAGAGAAAAAATAAAAATAGAAATTTAAACAAAAATTTCTAAATATGTAAAAAAATGTGAGTATGATGATTTATAATCATAGATTTATATTAAAAATATTATTATTATTATTAATTTAACAGAAATGTTAAGAGTCATATCTTTCATTCTTTAAATTTATAAAATTCTAAGAAGGATATAAATAAATTAATTATTAATTAAATGAATTATTTAAATAAATTAGTGATGTATAATTATTTATTAGGAATGTCAAAAGTCATATATATTATTGTTTGATTTTAAATTTTTAAAAGTATATAAATAAATTATTTAATTTAAAATTAATTTATTTTGAAGGTTGAGAGTTATATTTTTTAACCTTTTAAATTTCTAAAAAAATACAAATTAATCAATAGTATTAAATTATGTTAATATGTAATCAACTTATAGATAGGAATAATAGGCTGATCTTCCCCAAGAGCTCACATCAATGGGAAGGTTTGGCATTTCGATGTTGGCTCTTCGCAGGTCACATACATCCATGGATAAGAAGAGAAGAATTCTTATTTCTGTGAGAATTGAATACAAATGTGTGAATCCTAACCCTGATACAATGTATTTATATCATAGTCAAATTGGGTTGCTCCAAATTACTACATATGGGTCATAATTAAAAAGTAATACCCCAAATCAAAGGAAATATAAGGAGATATTAAAAGCATTGGTGAGAATAAAATTTTAATTAGTGAAGGAAATTTGGTGAAATATATTTATATATTGGGATGGGAATTATTCAAAATATACCATAATTTAAAAGAGTTAACAAATGGATTAGATATGTAAATATATATATATATATATCCGAAACTTCTATATTTATAATTAGGAGTTATACAACATTATAAAGGATACAAATTGAAATAAATATTACTTCTTAATGAATATACATACACACACACATATATATAAACATAGATATAAATAAATCAAGGTTTTTTTTTATTATATAAGTCATGGGTGTGCGATATATAAATATAAATATATATCTTTAATTTTTAGAAATTATCTAAATATGTGTATTTCTATATTTAAGGTAAATTTTGGTTCTTTTTTTTTTTTTAAATGAAGGGGAAATAAATAAATAAGATTAAAGTACCATAAATTGGGTTGTGTGAAACAAGATCAACTAACACACAAGTATATTGATGGGCTATGCTTAGAAGTGGCGAAATAAAGAAGGTAAATGAGCCTAAAGTGAGCCATTAAGTAAATGTAAGACATGAATTAGCTAAAGAAATGGTTAAGAATCACAGAAGTATAATTAGAACTTAAGTAAATGGTTAGAATATGTTATCATTACCCTATTAAAAATCAGAATTTGTATCCTATGAAGTGAATAGTGGCTTCATGCATGTTAAGCTAAGTGGAAGAAGTACATAAATTTGACATTTGGCAAGTTATACCGTGGGCCTTGTGTAGGGAAAGAGGAAATTTTATGTACCCATGTCACATGAATCGCATGCAAGAGACCAATAGGAAGAATGAAACAAAAAGCAAATCAAATCTTTGTTAGGTTTTAGAACTTCTAAATATTAGATAAGAAATTTTTCATGCAGACAAAAAGACCCATACTCTCAACACTTGAAAAACCCAGAGAGAGGTGAGTTTGAGAGGGGAATGTGCACAAGATTAGCAAGTCTTGGAGCTGCATTTTGGAAGAATAGTAAAACGCTACAAAGGAGACCACAAGAGGTCAGTGCTTTAAATTTAAAATAAAACCCTTATGTTGTTGTGTGTTAATTACTTGTTTGGAAAGGAAATTGTTTGGAAAAAATGAATTAAAAGAAGAAAAGTGATATAAAAAAAATGCTAAGAAATGATGAATCAAGAACGGAACTTAATGAAATGGAGATGTGATCTTGCATTTGCATAAATGAATTTCGAGTTAAAAAAAAAAGATTTGCACCGAATATGAAGGAAGAGAGAGGAATTGCAATTGATTTAAGATGATAATTTTAGGTAACAAAGAATCAAACTTTAAGAAATGAAGATAAGAAAATGCTAAGAAAGTTGAAAGTTGTGTTTTAAGATGTAGATATAAATAACAAATAAACAGAATCTGCATGAGATATAAATAGGTAGAAGTGGCCAAAGATCATAAAACTTGTATAGATAAGATGAATTAGTTGGAAGGAAATTAAATTTTTAGTTAATCTGAAATTTTTAAATTTTTTTGTTGAAACTATAGGTATCTTAGCCGTTTAATGGTCTAAAACTAATCATATTCAGAGTGTAACCCCTCCCAAAAAATGTATTTAATGGAAATCAAATCCGAGAACTCTTCCCACAAACTCAGCATGCATTGCCAGCTGAGCCATAACCTTTGGGTTAGTTAGTCTAAAATTTTAACATAAAAGATGAAGAAAATGGGTCCCAGCATCAATTTTTCTTTTTAGCAACTCCAAAACAAATTTTAGTGATGATATTTATCGTCACTAAAATAGTTACCAACGTCATCGCTTTCATTGCCAATAGTATCTGTAGGTGCAAAGTTGACAGACTATAGGCGACAAAAAGCGGATCTAACGGTAACTAATCATCAGCAACGTTTATGAATAGCGAAAAAGCACACTAGTGCCAGTAATAGATCACTGGCGATGATTTTAAAACATCATTATATTTGTTACTATTAATATTATGCAACAAAATATCTTGTCGCTAAATGAAATTTTAAATCCATTTTACTGATAAAATTAGAAAAGGCATCAATCTGTAATCTCAATCATTCACAATTTCATATAAAAAAAATCATTCACATTTTCAATAAAAAAATCATTCACAATTTCAGATAAAAAAATCATTCACAATTTCAAATTAAAAAAAAAAATCTTTCACAATTTACAACGTTCATTTATTTGCATACAGCTAATAATTTGCTATTGTTATCCAGAACTTCTTCACTGTACACCAAATGCAAATTCCTCTGGCAAAATCATGACCTGTTATTGATTGGATCGCCATCTACTCTAATTTTTCGGGGATCTGAAACAAGAGGATTTTCTGATTAGAGAGTTGCTTTCAATAAAGCAAATCAACAAACTCTGTTAATAAAAATTACTCATTAACTGATAATCTAAAAAACTGTGACCAATATATCAGAAAATGGAAATGGGTAAAGATAAGAGACTCATTTGACATGAATGAAAAATGGGGTTCTCTGTACATCTCAATCATATCCTCTCCTGACTTTGAATTTTGCCCTGACCTATTAGGAGAATTGAAGTCCAAATCACACTTGGTATCTATATTTAGGGTGGGGACACTTGGTATCTATATTTAGGGTGGGGGGATTACAAGAAAGGTTCAATATAAGTTAGCAAAAATTATTTGTGCACAAAGGTAAATCCCATATTGTGGAGCCCCAATTGGATATTGTGCAAAAATAATAAACAAACACGTGAAGGAAAAAACAGTAGTTGCAGTGTCTGCCACAAATTTTTCTGTATCAAATTCACATCTACATAATATATAATTCAATGGTAAGGCTCAATCCAAATATGTTAATCAATGTGTTTAAATCAGAGACAATTTAGAGTCATCACTAAGAAAAGAATGAAGCTATATGGAAGCAAATGGAGGTGTATATATACCAACGACTCATATTTCAAGCCCAAGTCAAATTAATTTAGCAAGATCCCTTCTGAAATTTAAATCTAAGAAAAAAAAAAAAACATTGACAAAAGAAGAAACCCTTTATTATTACTTACTAACATTGGTAAGCTATAGAGAAAAGAACTATCGCTGTTGTAAATCATCCCGTTGCGTTTATTTCAAATTTGAGTTAAATGAAGCAATAAAAACTAACAAAACTAACAATATATTTTAATAAGCAAAACAGGCATACCTGTAGACATCCCGAGTTCTCTCAATATCTCCTGCATCAAGTTCTTCATAAAGAGCATAATTGATCCTAAATTGCATAAAATAAAAGAAACCATCAACATTCAACATTTATTAATTAACTAAACACTCATGTTTAAATCTACATTCCACCTTAAAACTTACTCACTCTGAAAACTAGCAATTTCTTTAAGTTGTTCACTTCAAGTCCTCGATCAACCTTTAAATTAACAATTATAAATAAACAAGCAGTATTAACTAATATCCAAGGGTCACAGCTATGGTAACCTGATTTAAAAAATTACTTAGACCAACAATTATGTACCTTACAGAATAATTTCAAGATTAACTTTCTGCCATTTCAAGATTTTAACAACCTCAGCAATAAAAGCTCAAAAAAAAAAAACCTCCATTACCAGTTCAATGGAACTCTCACAGTGGTTAGTAAAACAAGGATTCATAGTCACATTTGTTAACATCAACCACAAAATTTAAACTATAAAGTTTAAATTATAAATATAGAACTCAACACAACCACTCTTTTGAGAAGATTAATATGAATCTTGGTTTTCTTTTTCAAAACTATAAATTTTAATCAGCACTACATATCTTCAAAATGAGATTCATATAAGCTACATGTCACTAGTAAGTCAGAAAGTTGCTGCATGCGACAACAATAATAGGACGTCAAAAACAATCATATTCAGAACAAGAAATGCAAAAAATGAAATTTTGGTTTAACATTGGATTAAATATAATGGTTACAATATGATATTTGCCTCAAGAAGACTAGACCACAGCTCATATATACAAACAGCATAACAAACAAACAAACACTTGAAAACTATTGGAAAATTGATTCAAAATTGACACCTGGATCAAAAACTTTGTTTAGGTGACAGCTGAGTATTTTACTAATTCTTGTTCTATTTAGATATTTATTCCTAGAATTACTGATTAGTAGTGGGATCTTGAGTGCAAATTTATTTTGATATTTTGTTGCTTTCAATTATCTTGTAAAGCTTATTTAAAGGCACTCATGATTTGTGAATCAGTGTGTGCAACCATATGCAAAATTCGAACTCTAGTGTTTTTTGTCCATTATATGTTTGATTAAATTTCTCATAAAATAACTTCTTATTTCTTTGCTACCTTTAATTTTTTATTTGCTATCATACTCTATTTTTTACAGCAACTGAGAGTTTTTTTTATAACAAACTTAGTCCCCTCTCCAGCAAAATTGGTATCAGAGCCTAGTTCGTTTGTGACTAGGCATATAAAGCATGGCAACCAACGGCAAAGCAATGAGCATTTCTCAACCATTAATTCCAATTTTCAACGGCAAAACAACAATAATAGGACGTCAAAAACAATCATATTCAGAACAAGAAATGCAAAAAATGAAATTTTGGTTTAACATTGGAGTGAATATAATGGTTACAATATGATATTTGCCTCAAGAAGACTAGACCACAGCTCATATATACAAACAGCATAACAAACAAACAAACACTTGAAAACTATTGGAAAATTGATTCAAAATTGACACCTGGATCAAAAACTTTGTTTAGGTGACAGCTGAGTATTTTACTATAATTCTTGTTCTATTTAGAAATTTTTCCTAGAATTACTGATTAGTAGTGGGATCTTGAGTGCAAATTTATTTTGATATTTTGTTGCTTTCAATTATCTTGTAAAGCTTATTTAAAGGCACTCATGATTTGTGAATCAGTGTGTGCAACCATATGCAAAATTCGAACTCTAGTTTTTTTGTCCATTATATGTTTGATTAAATTTCTCATAAAATAACTTCTTATTTCTTTGCTACCTTTAATTTTTTATTTGCTATCATACTCTATTTTTTACAACAACTGAGAGTTTTTTTTTTATAACAAACTTAGTCCCCTCTCCAGCAAAATTGGTATCAAAGCCTGGTTCGTTTGTGCCTGGGCATATAAAGCATGGCAACCAACGACAAAGCAATGAGCATTTCTCAACCATTAATTCCAATTTTCAAAGGTGAGTGGTATGAATTCTGGAGCATCAAAATGAAGACCTTATTCAAGTCTCAAGATTTATGGGACTTGGTTGAGCATGGGTACCCTGATCCAGATGAAGAAGAAAGGTTAAAAGAAAACAAGAATCCTAATTCGAAAAGAATTTAGCCAATTTAAGAATCCTAATTGTTTTTAACTTTGGTACTGGTAACCCTAATTGTGACATTATAAATAAATGGGCTTAAACAATAGGAGGGACTTTTCAGCAGCCATGATTATCAAGAGGCAGAGAGTTAAGCAACAATCATTAACATACTTGTGAGCTAGGATTTTTGCCCCCACTCCCATGTGAAATGGTTCTTACGACTTCGGCACTGTTAGGTTCAGGGCCTTAGAGAACACGGGTCTAAATCCAGAGAAAAATAGAGTCGCCACCCGGATAGGCTGGTAAAAAGAATAAGGTGGATGACTCGATTCCTAAGGAATTCCCAACCCCCTAATGGGTTCAGAAAGTTGAATACGTATGGAGAAGAAGAGAATGACCCAGCACCCCCATAATGCCCGGTTCATTGAAACCGACCTCCTTTTCAGGTCAAAATAATATTAAATTCATAAATACATAATATTATCCATACTACATGCAATTTAAATTAATCATTCATTTAAATCAAGAAAGTCCAAACTAACAAAATGAGCACCATTACAAAATGAAAACATGCCCTTACAATAATGTCTAATGTCTACAAAGAAAGTAAAATAAATAAGATAGGACACCCACCATAGGTGGAAATGTGTCTCCTACGATAATCCCAAAAATCTTAAAATAAATTGAATTGCATAAACTAAATAAACAAGACATCCACACTAGATGGAAATATGCCTTTTAAAATTTCCTTTAAAAATACATATAAATCTAAGAAAAAGAATAAAGTAAGAAAAAAATAATACAACACATCTAAAAATAATTGAATAATAATAATTAAAAAGAAAATAAACAAACACATCTTAATATTATCCTATTAAGAAAATATAGTGCGCAACGACGCGATCCCAAATCGACCGGAGCCTAGCTCATGTCCATTTGGACACTCTAAATCGAAATGAGCTGGCTCCATGTCGATTTGGACACTCCAAATCAACATGAATCCTGGCTTATGTTGACTTGGCCCATCCCGACTCAAACCAATCCAAAATTTTTAATTTTTCAAGCCGAAGCTCTTTCACTAGTTTAACTCAAGTCTTCAAAGTAGGTTTAGGCTCTTAAAAAAATATAACAAACTAAGATAAGCTTCTTAAATTTAAACCGGTCCAAATTTAAGGATCTACAGTTTACCCCCTACTTGAGTGATCCGAGACTTCAGTAGAAGAGAGCAAAAAAGCAACATTACTTTTGAATTTATTTTAGGCAAGAAAGGGTTCTGGACTAGGATTGAGTTTTAGACTAAAAAATGATTTGAGTTATGGACCCAAGTTGGTTTGGGTTCTGGACCCGAGACTAGATTGGTTGGGGTTTGGACTCGAGACTGGGATTTAGATTCTTGACCTGAGATTGGATTTAGGTTCTGGACCTAAGACTGGATTTGAACGACCTTCTATCAGTTGAGAGTTTTGGGTTTCTTCTAGCCATCAATTTAAGCTCTTCTAGCTGACTGACCTTCTTTAGGTTGAGGGTTTTGGCTTTTTTCCATCCACATATTCCATTCTTTAATGGATCGACTTTAGCTCTTCTAGCTGGACTGACCTTCATTCATATAAGAGTGCGGGCTTTCTTTTAGCCACCTGTTCCATTCTTCAATGGATCAACTTCAGCTCTTTTAGCCGACTGACCTTTTATCAGTTGAGAGTTTTGGCTTTCTTCTAGCCACTTGCTCCATTCTTTAATGGGTCATGCTGACCTTCTGTCATCTAGGAATTTTGGCTTTCTTCTAGACATTTGCTCCATTCTTCAATGGATTATGCTGACCTTCAGTCATCTGGAAATTTTGGCTATCTTCTATCCATCAACTTCACGTCTTCTTCTTTCACAATGAATCTTCAAATATCGAGTCTTCACACTTCATAATAGATCTCTATTCTCTGGACATTTGTCCTATATTGACTTCAGCTCTTCTAGTTGGACTGATCTTTTATTTTTTGCATCTTCATTCATTTGGGGTTCTTACTTTCTTCTTGTTCTGTTCTTCTTTTTGCAAAAAAAAAATCAGCTATTTTTTTAGCTAGTTCTTATATCCTCCCTTTGCCTCCTGCATGGAAAAATATTGAAAGTGAATCTAAAAATATTTTGTACAAGCATAACGCACAAAAAATTGAAAAGGAGAGGTTTTCCTCCTTGTGTAGGCACAAATCAATGATTTTGTTCCCATGCAGGCTCATATTGATGTTTGTATTTTGTCTGAATGCTTTTGCAAGCCTGTATCTCTTCTTTCTTTTGTAATGGCCCTTTCATGCCCCCTGATTCCATATCTGCTTCATATTGGCTTTATAGAGTATTGCTGTTTACTTTGACAAAGAATAGGTAACACAAGACAAAAATGTAGTATGATATGTATAGATGATACTTACAGTGACTCCATTAACTCACAGATTGAGGTGATAAGTTGAAATGCTCCCATGGATTCCTTCCAAATGCTCATTCAGGTCTTGCATTAGAATCGCAGAAGACTTCATATTTATGACTTTTATCTTCAAGATATTGAAAACATAAGTGGTAGGGCTCAAGCAGCATAATAAGAGATACATCCATTTCAAACTATGATTCGGCACATCAGTTGGTAGCTTCTTCATTACCTTGCCAATAATCATTTATTTTGTCTGATGTGTCTTTCGAGGTTCGACGATACACCATACTTCCCTTAACTTGAAGGTTTATGCAACAAGAAAATAATTTTTTTAAAATTAAATGTTGACTCTATCAAATCAGTGTCATTGTACCTCATGACTTGATTTTTTCAAATTAACATATCTATAACATAACAACCCTAGTTACCATACTAAAATTGGAATCATTTCCATTTAAGAAAGAAATATTGCACTTCAGATAGGCACATACACATTACTTGACCAAAGGTCTCATTTAGTTTAAATATTGTCTATCTCATATGCATGTTTATCCAAACTATCTCCACTAATAGACTCTACCTACCAAGAGAGATCAATAAGTCTTTAATAGGCTTGAAATGGAGTCTATAAGGGACATAGGTTAAGTGAAAGCCATCTTTGAGATGGAGCCGATGTGACACTACTGACAAACCTTCACACTATAAACTTCTTGTTGGAACCATATGCTGTTGGAGGTATTCTTAAACTCTGGGTATCACTTTTATTTTCTAGGCATTTTTTTTATCTTGCTTCATGAAAAATAGAACTTGAATCTTCATGAAAAGATAGAGCTTATCTTTTTGGTAGAAATTTGGATTTGATGATGACCTTTGCTTTTGCAAAAAGTTTAAAACCCTATTATTCTTCCCTCTTCTTCTTCTATTATTTTTCTTCTTCTCTTTTCTTCTCTTTTTTTTTTCTTTCCTTTTCCTTTTCTTCTCTTTTTTTCTGCTTTTTCCTTTTTTTTTTGTTTTTTTATTTTATCTTCTTTTTCTTTTCTTTTTTGGTCCTAGCTCTAAAAGAGTTGTCTTTTTTGTACCAACTTGTGTTTCTAATAATGGAAGAGTGGAGTGGTATAAGTCTACTTCAGTGAGAATGATTCCTTTGTTGCCCTGACTTTATCTCAATAAGTCTATGATATTAGGTTTAATTCATGCGTTCTTCAACTATCTCTGTAGTCTTGACTATATATCTTTCTCTTTGACCTTCTTTCCCTTTTTGTTCTTTAGTGATCATCAGACTTGCCATAAGTATCACAATAGCTCAGGGTAGGTTATTAGGTTTACAAACCAATAAAAAGCATGTTAAAATCTCATGAAAGCTCAAAGGGACAAACTAGGGATTGATGTTAATAGGGCACGTACTAGTTGTTGGCTTAGCAACCAATGCCTAGATCATCTCTCCTTAAATAAACAAAGTTCAATTTTGCCTTGAAAGTTCATCAAAGCATATTCTAAGATGGACTAGGACCTAGACAAAGGCCATTATGCAGGAACCCTCTCTAAGTAAGCATACACAGCTCAATACTATATAACAATTCCCTCACCTAGTAAAGTCATTCGAACCATGATGCATAGATACACTAATTTATAAATATCAAACTAGACTTGTCATTGGTTGAGCACCAAAATGAAAAAAGACTAATGAAAATGAAAGTAATTTATTCAAAAAATCTTAATTTGAAAAGCATAATTGTTCTAGAAAACACCAAAGAAAGAAAATAAAACAAAAACAAAATAAACCAAGGGAACTTTATTTGACTCGGAGTCAAAGATGCTTCATCTACTTGGACATATCAAGGGTAATGGTCATCACCTGCTCATCCATAGTTGGTCCAAGGTTGCTTAGTAACACCTCCTCTTTAGCAGTTCCTCCATCTACATCTTGAAAAGTCGATAAGACAAAAATTTCCTTCAATTCTCCCCTATCATGAAGCTTGCTGGTAGAGGCATTCTTCTAAATTTAGGCAATGGATTACTCTTGGTGTTAAGTTTATCAGGCTCAAGCAACTTTCTACTGTCAATCAAATTTTGGATCTCATGTTATAGTCGCAATCATTTATCTGTCTCATGTCCTTGTGTATGATGAAATTGAAAAAAGGCTTCAGTATCAAAATTTGGCAGTAAAGGATTAGGTAAAGGTCGAAGAGCCAATGGCTGTAATAGCCCTTTCTTCTGTAGCTTATTGAAAACCCAAGATAAAAGTTTTCCTAACTCTAAAAATTATCTTTTATTTGCTTGACCAGTTGCCGCATTGACATCCACTGCATTCTGTGTACTTTAGCCGCCAGACTGATAACTCTCCCTCTCATTCTTTCTTCTAGAAAAATGGCTCTTTTCCCGTTCCCATTCTTCTATCTGTAAGCCAACTTGGAGAAGATATTTGAAATACCTTACGAGAGCATGAGACATTCGTTCAAGCAGGTTTGGTAGGACCCCTTACTATCATTCGAATCTTGTCAGACTCATCTGGTCTCTTCTAAAGCAGTGCAACTTTATTTCTATACCTCTTCACATAGTCAACAAAATTCTCATTTTGCTTTTGTTTGATAGTTTCCACCTTCATCAGGGTCACTTCCAACTCAACATTGTAACCATATTATTGAATGAAGGTTTTGTACCGTATATCCCAATATTTTTAAGCACCATCCTCTAAGGTGTTGAATCAATTTTGCACAACGAGGTTCAACGAGAGCATAAAATACCTTAAAGTTTGAGCTTTAGTAGCTCAAGCAGACTACATGGCATTGATGTATTGCTTTACATGTAGGTGGAGATTGCCAGTTCCATCAAACTTAGTAAAAGAAGGCATCTTAAACTTATAAGGGACTTCCTCATCTTGTTCAAATAGCTTGTCAACCTCTGACATGTCATCAACCTTCAGCTTCTTCTCAGTCTTCTTCTCCAAGTTAGCAATTCACTTTTCTACATTATTAGTCTCAGTCATTTTAATAGTTGATTTTTCCACAACCTTTGGCTCTTTCTTCTTATCTTGAGGATCTTCGAAATATTGAGCCCAGTTGTGAGAGGGGAATTTTGCCCCCATTCCCACGTGGAATGGTTCTTGTGACTTTGGCACTGTTAGGCTCAGGGCCTTAGAGAACACGGGCCTAAACCTTGAGAAAATAGAGTCGCCATTCAGACGGGCCAAGAAAAGAAAGGGGTGGATGACTCAACTCCTAAGGAATCCCCAACCCCCTAATGGGTTTGAAAAGTTGAGTATGTATGAGAAAGGTAAGAAATGGCCTAGCACCCCCCCGGTTCATTGGAACTGACCTCCTTTTCAGGTCTTAATATTATAAAATTCTTAAATATAATGATATTATCCATACTACATGTAATCATAAAAATAAACAAATCCTTTATTAAAAATCATTGCAATGTCTAAACAAAACAAACAAATAGGCACCCATCCATGGATGGAAACATGCGTTTACAATTGTCCAATGTCCGAAAGAAAATAAATAAAAGAGGATACCCACCAATTGGTGAAAACGTATCCTTTACCTTGATCTGAAGCTAGAGCATAAATTAAATTACATGATGCTCAATACATGAGGTACCTAAAACATGGAAACATACCTCTTACAATTTCTTGAAACCAAAACAAATCAATAAAAATAACCAACCATTCATCATAAATAAATTATTCATCGAAGATATAAATCAAAGATATAAATAAACTATTAATCAAAATTTATAATAAACATGTTTCTAATTTAAATAATGCAAATAGAGATACAAGTTTAGGTTAATGTCTCAATTTAGGGTTTCTTAATTAACATTTAGGGTTTTGGGATAATAACACAATTATTATTATTACTTAAAATACTTAGGCTACTGTGGATTTTAGAAAAATAAAATTGATTAGGGTTTTATAGTTCTAAGAAAATAATAGGGTTTAGGTTAATTAAATTAGGGTTTAGGGCTAATATTATGCAATTAGGGTTTAGTGTTTGTGAAAAACTAATCAAGATTTAAAAGTTTATATGAATTAAGTCACTGTGAATATTTTTTCCTAGTTTTAAAAGCTACTGTGAGGTTTTATATAGCAAAGTTTTAATGTGATTCTGAGTAACATGTTGATTAAATAACTATAAGATGAAAACAAATAAATAGTCCGTGCCAAACAAGTTTACTAGTTGTATTTATTATGACTTATCAAAACAATAATCTGCACTTCTCATAAACTAATACATAGACTGTTTTTAGAAGGAATTACCTACTGTGATTTTAATTAAGTGAAGAATGAACTCTTTCAATGTTTAAAACAATCAAAACATATAGTATTTATTTAATTTAAACCATATCATTGTTTGTTGGCTCCACCAAAATTATTTGAATGAGAATTCTGGATGAGCTTGCCACACCAAGGCAGAAGACTTACTTGCTGCCTTGATTATTTATTGTTGCTTTCTTGTTGCTTTATTATTGCTTGGCTCCTTTTGAATTTCCAAAGTCCAATCCTGAATCAATTGTCCATAAGAAGTCCGAATAATTCTTCAATAATTGTGCCATCCAAAGTTGCCCAGAAGAGTTTGAATCATTCTTCAGTAAATTCCCCCTTATTCTGTGTGTTCTAATGTGATATTTATAGGCAATTACAAGAAAAAAAACTAGTATGTTAAGGGAATTAAAAACTCAAATTATTTTGTTAAGGAAATAAAATTAAAATCAAGTAAAATAAGGTTTGGGCAGAAATCAGGAGCATGCGTGTGCAGCTGGCCCTACGAGGATTGCTGCAGGTTGGCACGCGAGACTAACGTGCTGGCATGCAGGTTGCGCTGGGTGAGGCAGCGGGCAACTGCAGGCAGAGGTGCGTCTATGTGAGCTAAGGCGCTACGTTGCCGCAGGCTTAGCTTGCGGAAAATTGGCCTGCTGGCAATTAAACGTAGGCCTCTCAACCTGCGGCGAACTGCCTGCCTCACAACAGAGCGGCAGCCCTGCCGCACATCGCTCGACGATCCTTCCAATTTTTATTTTTTATCTTTTTCTTGATATTTTTTTACTTTTATTATTAAAAATAAATATTATAAGTAATAAATATTATTAAAATAAATATTATTTTATTAAAATACTAAATATTAAAATACCATAAAAAAATATTTTGGACTGTTTAAAAATATCGAACTGGACTTGGTCAAAAATTAAGGGTCTATAGTTTGCCTCCTGCTTGAACGATCTGAGACTTTCAATAGAAGAGAGTGAAAAGCAACATATTTTGAGCAGATTTTGGATGAGGGTGGGTTCTCAACCCAAGGTTGGAGTTAGTTTGGGTTATTAATTCGATGTTGGGTTCTGACTTAAAAATGATTTAGGTTCTCAATCCGAGACTAGATTTGATTGGATTCTCGACCCGAGACTAAATTTTGGGTTTGGGTTCTCGAGCCAATACTAGATTTGGATTTGGGTTCTCGACCCAAAACTGGATATTTGGTGCTCGACCCAAAATTTGGATTTAGGTTCTCGACTCGAAACTAGATTTTGGGTGCTCAACCTAAAATTTAATTTTGAATTCTTGACCCAAAACTAGATTGGGTACTTGGACCTGAGATAGGAGTTGGGTGCTCAACCCAAAACTAAATTTTGGGTGCTCGACCCTTAAACTAGATTGGGTACTTGGACCTGAGACAGGAGTTGGGTGCTTGATCCAAAACTGGATTTTGACTGACCTATTATTAGTTGAGAATTATGATTGAACCGGCTATTCCATTCTTTTTTGTTCTTCCTTTTACAAAAAAATTAGCTAATTTTCAGCTGGCCCTCATATCTTCTCCTTGCCCTGTAATATCCTCATTTATGCCCTAGAAGTTTTGCATATTGTTGTTGTTGTTATTGTTATAAATTTGATTGAATGTATATGATGGGATAAGAAAAGAAATTGGGAGGAGAATGCTTGTGTATATGTGTATTGGGAAAGAATTAGGGTTTAGAGAGAATGGTATATGTTGTGTATATGATGATATATATAACATATAAATGGGTCAAAGGAAGAGTCAAAGGAAGAGAGATATTTTTGTGTTAAGTGTGTAATTACATATGTGGGCTTATATGAGACAAAAAGTTAGTTATATGGTTAAGGGCAATTTGGTAATTGCTTGGATAAGATCACTTGGTGGAGAATAAAAGCAAAATTTGACTTTGTTTCTTCATCATTTTCTTCTTTCTTTCATGAAGTGGCCGGCTCCTCCTTAGACAAAGGGAAGCAAGAGGTGAAGAGAGGTTCTTGATGAGTTGAGTTCAAAATTGAAGGAAGATTAAGTGTTCAAGTGTTGATTCAAGAAGTTTTTAGCTAAGGTAAGATCTTCCCTTTGATTTCTTTCATTCTTTTGAAGTGGTATGGGAAGTTAATTAGAGTTTGATGATTTGATGATGAGATGTGTTGTGTTTTCAAGTGTTAAATTGGTTTTAAGTTAATAGTTTAAATATGTGTAGTTGTTGGAAGTGGTAAATGTTGATTTTGAAAGGTGGAGAGGGATGGTGATTTTAGTGTTTTGAGATGATGTGTGTTTAATTGTTATATTAATGTGTTGTGAAGTAATTCTTGTGGTGAATATGTGTTTAGAACATTGGTTATGTTCATTTGAAACATGTTATATGATGAATATTGTGTTTGAGTGCAATTGAGAAAGTGTTGGTTTTAGTTAAGGTTATGTGCATGGGTGACACGGCCAGAAGCCATGAAGAGACACGCCCGTGTCATTTATTTGTGTTGGCTACTGCCTCTTTTATTTTTTTTGAGACACGGCCGTGTCCCTCAAGTGGGCTGGGCGTGTCCCTAAAATGAGTTGGATATTGTTTGATTTCTTTGTTCTTTTTGCATGGTTTGGGTTCTTCAAAGGTAGTTTGGTCTCTAAACCTAAACATAAACATTTTAAACATACTTAAACCAAGGAATGACTTAATCAAACACTTGTGGATGATCCTAAAGCTATGAATAATATAAATTGTTCTTGCATTGTTGAGATTGAGCAATGTTATGTTATGCATTGTGAATGGTAATGTGTTTCATGAGTAATGTGGAATGAAATGTTGATATTCATGAATGATGCTATGTGAGATATAATGTGATCATGGATGAGATAAATATACACTTGAATAATGAAGTGTTATATTGTGAAATGAAATGTGAGGCCATTGTTATTGGCTAAGGTGATTCAATGGAGATAAATGAGGCATGTTTGCCTAAATGATAATGAGAATTGAGAATGAAAACTAAATGAATTGTGTGGCTAATGTGTTATTCCATTTTCAGAGTTTGTTGTTGGTGGCATGCCTAATAAGTGTAACAATCTCTTGAAGTTAGGTTGGATTGAATCCTTGAAGCCTAATTGGGATGTTACCACCCTTGAAGCTAGGTTGGGTTAGTTCTTGAAGCCAAGTTGGGTTGAAGCTTAGCATGCTTTGCTCCCCTTGAAGTTTGGTTGAACTTAATCCTTGAAGCCTAGTTGGGTATATGATATTGATAAATGTGATAACAAACCAAAGCATTAACTCTGAAAATTGAATTGCATATTAGTGTGTTTTGGGCCCATGCTTGTCTTTGTTTAGTGTTGTTTATGGATTGTTTAATGATTAGCTAATGAAGTATAAGAAAAGATGTTGAAATGTGATATGCATATATATATATATGTTGAATTATGAAATGTAAAGGTATGGTGTTAGCTTTGCATCTAAGTGGTTACATGTATAATATGGATTGAGAATTGACATTGTATTGTATTAAAGCATATCAATAGCATGTTTTATCTTACTAAGCCCTTGGCTTAGCGCGATAGTGTTTAATCGCGCAGGTAATAGAGTTGATAGAGTTGAACCCGAGAGTTCATCAAGACCAAGTGAGAGTAGACCTTGAAGAATCCATTTTGGGAGCTTAAAGATCAGAGCAAACTTGCCAATCATGTATACTTCTTTATATTTTGTAAAGAAATGTTTAATATGTAAATATGTACATATTTTATAACTTCTGCTGTGTAATATATAAATGTATATATATATATAACTAATATGTTTTGTTTTATAAGTAAATGATCTAATTTTCTATAATGTAAAATGATAAGGGTATTGTATCAAGTTTAAAGTGTTTTAAATGTTAAGAAAACTGTAGCATCCCTATGTTTGGTGCACTTATACTACATTGTTGTGGTTGTAGTGTGTGTGCATTGGATATGGGGGTGTTACATGCCCCCTGCGTGGAAAAATATTTGAAAGTGAGTTTGAAAATATTTTGTACACGCATAAACTCAAAAATTAAAAAGGAAAAACTTTGATTGATGTTTGTATTTTGTCTGGTTCCTTGCATAGGCATGCATCTCTTCTTTCTTTTGCAAAATGACTAGAGCTTCCTTAAGGAATGGGCCCTCTATGCCCCCTGATTCTATATAAAAAATGCAATGTGATATGCTCATGTATGCATGATATGCATGAATAACACTTACAATGGTTCTATCGACTCACAGACCGAGATGATCAACTGAAGTTTTCTCATTAACTCCTTCCAGATGCCCATTTAGTCTTGCCTTGGAATGACAAAATGGTTCACTTTTATAGCTTTTATCTTCAAAATGTTGAGAACATGAGTGGTGAGGGCCAAGCAGCATAGTCAGAGATATATCCATTTCAAACTATGTTTCAGCATGTCAGTTGGTAGCTTCTTCATGACCTTGCCAATAATCATTTACTTTGCTCAATATGTCCTTTAAGGTTCGATGGTTCAACAAACTTCTCTTAACTTGAAGGCTCTGTATGACAAAAATATTTTTTTAAAAACCTTAAAATCATATTTTGGCTTTGTCAAATCAGTGTCATTATACCTCAGGACTAGATTTTCCAAATTAACATATCTGTAACATGACAACCCTAGTTATCATACTAAACTCGGGAATCATTTCTATTTGAGCAAGAACTGTTGCACTTCAGAAAGATACATGCACATTACTTGGTCAGAGATCTCATTTAAGTGTGAATATTATCTATCTCATATGCATGCTTATCCAAACTATCTCCACTAATAGACTCTACCTACCAAGAGAGATCAACAAGTCTTTGATAGCCTAGAAATGGGGTCTATAAGGGACATGGTTTAAATGAAGGTCATTTTAAGATTAGAGCTAATGTGATACTATGGACAAGCCTTCACTATAAACTTCCTATTGAAACTTTTGGAAATTGGAAATATGAAAAGATAGAGCTTTGAATGTTCTCCCATCTTCTTGGCATTAATCTGAATCTTGATTGGGATAGTCTTTTTCCTTATAAAAAGTTGATACCCACATTCCTTTCTTTCCTTTTTCCTTTTCTTTCTCTTTCTTTTTCTTACTCCTTTTCTTTGAGCATTTTATCATTTTTTCCTTCTTTTCTGTAGGATTGTCAAGTATAGCACTTTCAATAACTGGATGGTCTTCCTCCTTTTTCTCTAATTTTGATTGAATCTTTATTTGGGTTAGACCAATTCAAGTCAAACTACCCTTATAAACCAAATGGAAGTCTTTTGCTGCTTTAGGTAAAGGAAAACTTGGTTGGCTTTCTAAACTGCCTTTCGTATTTTATTTTCTTTTTTCCTTTTCTTTTTTTTTCTCCTTTTTATCCTCTTTCTCCTTATGGTCTTGATTAGACATTCCTTTCTTTTTGATCTTCTTTCCTCTTCCCCTTAGTGATCATCAAATTTGTCATAAATATCACAACAACTCAGGCTAGGTTGTTGGGGGTTTATATGCCAATGAAAAGAAAGCTAAAATTTTATGAAGTCTCAAAGGGACAACTAGGGATTGATATTTAATTGGATGGATACTAATTATTGGCTGACCAAATAATGCCTAGACCATCTCTCCCTTAAATAACCAGAGTTCAAATTTCTCCTCGAAAGTTGGTCAAAGTATGTTCTAAGACTGACTAGGACCTAGACAAAGGTAATTATGCAGGAGCCCTCTCTAAGTAAGCATACACAACTCAATGCTATAGAGCAATTTCCTCACCTTGTAAAGTTATTTGAATCATGATGCATATATATGCTAATTTAAAAATATCAAGTTAAATTCATCATCGGTTGAGCACCAAAATGAACAAAGACCAACAAAAATTTTGACGAAAATAATTTATTTCAAGCAACTTTAAATTTGAAAAACACCATTGTTCCATAAAACACCAAATAAAGAAAATAAAACAAAAAAACAAACAAGCCAAGGGAAGTTTATTGATTTAAGCTTTTTCTCCCTCATCTTGAAAAGAGGACAAGACAAGATCTTCCTCCAATCCTCCTCCTACCATGAAAGTTGCTGGTGGTGGCACTTTGTTGAACCTAGGCAGAGGATTGCTTTTGGTATTAGGCTTATTCGACTCGGGTAGCTTACCACTGTCAATCAAATCTTGGATCTCGTACCTTAGACAAGCACATTTATTCGTCTTATGCCCTTGCAATTGGTGAAATTGACAGAAGGCCTCAGCATTAAAGTTTGGTGGCAGAGGATTATGTAGCAGTCGAGGAGCCAATAGTTGTAACAACCCCTTCTTTTGCAGCTTGTTGAAAACCCAAGACAGCAGCTTCTCTAATTCTGAGAACTGTCTTCTATTTCCTTGACCAGTCGTATTAACATCAACTTTCTTTTGCGTGCTTTGATTACCTGACTGGTAGTTCCCTTTCTCATTTCTTCTTATCAAAAAGCGATTCTTCTCCCTTTTCTACTCTTCAATTTTGCAAGCCAGCTTGCAAAAGGTCTTTAAAGTCCATTATAAGGGTGTGAGACAACCTGTAATGGAGATTGGGCAGGATGCCTCTCACAATCATTCTTATTTGATCAAATTCATCAAGCCTCTTCTTGAGCAAAGAAGCCTTATTCCTCCATCTCTTCACATAGTCCATAAAATTCTTGTTTGGCCTTTGTCTAATGGATTCAACTTCCATTAAGGTAACTTCTAGTTCAACATTGTACCCATACTGTTGAATGAAAGCCTTCTATAACAAATTCCAATCTTTTTGGGTACTTTCTTCCAAGGTATTGAACCAATTTTTGACAACAGGTTCCAATGAGAGCATGAAGTACCTTAGAGTTTGAGCTTTAGTAGCTCTGGTAGATTGCATGGCAGTGATGTATTGTTTGACATGCAAGTGAGGATTTCCTGTACCATTGTACCTAGTTAAGGAAGGCATCTTGAACTTGTAAGGGACCTCCTTATCTTGTTCGAACAACTTGTCGACCTCCGACATTTCTTCAATTTTCAGCTTCTTCCTTCTCTAAATCAGCAATCAGTTTCTCAATTTTAGAATTTTCAGTCTTTTCCACAGTTGCTCTTTCCACAACCCTCGGCTCTTCCTTCTTATCTTTATGATCTTGGAAGTATTGAGCCCAGTCATCATCATCATCAATGACTACTTTGTCATCCTCAAAAGCCACTTTACCAACCTTAGCCTTCCCTTTGTCCTTTGACTTCTTGGTGCTGGCAGATGCCTCGAATTATTTACTAAAATTGCAGCCAATTGGTTCTTTATGGTCTTAGCCAGGACCTCCTTTAGTTCTTCCATTTTGGCATTGAGGGCGTCGTCCACCATTCTTTGAATTGTTTGGGATCCATTGCTTTTGGTGAGAAGCTAACTGAGTTGCTGCTAGATTCTATGTCACTAGTGTAGGTGGGGTTGTCGTACGCTCTTGAACTACTGTACTCCAGGTCTGTGAGCTAGAAAGAATTAATGATATGTTATGCAATGTGTGTATACATGTATGCACAAATAATAAATAAAAAAAGATAATTAGGATGTTCCTTCCAACCTTATAACTTCCACACATGAATGACGAGTCTCTTTTCCTAGGTTTATTGTCAACAAAATACCAACATGGGATATTTTATTTTTGAAAAGTTTCCTCTGACGGTTCAACCAATAGTTATATTTTCAAAAATGGAAATCAGTTCATGATAATTCCTATTAATTAGGTTTTAATTCATTTAACCAACTAAAGCATCTTTTATGCTATATTGGATTAAAACTAAATTAAGAGGTTTATTATAAATAGATTTCTCACTTGAAAAAGTAACTAATGATTCATGCCATAAACAAGCCCATAATTAATAATTCTTAGTATAAACTAGGCTCACAATTGAGTTTTGGTATTTTCATAATTGACCTAAATATTTGTAAGCCCTTTCAAAAGGTTGTGAAAATAATTTTTTCCTAAGCCCATTGTAAAAAGATTTTAGAAAAAATGAATTTTGGGCTTTGTATTTGGGTCATGAGAAAATTTTTTTTTACTTGTTTTGGAAAAGTTTTATGTCTAAAGACCAATTTGAAAATTTTAAAAATAGCTTTGGTCTTTTGGATTTAGAGAAAAAAATTATTTCAGTTCACAATGTAATTAGGTCATATTAGAAAAAGAACAAACAAAATAAGCCATGATTTAAACCAAGATAAATTAACCATAGTCAAACAACAAGCTTTTGGGGTAAAACCTAAGGAAAGTAACTAAGCCAATTACATGAGCTTTAGTCTTTGGGTTGAAAGGCTTAGGTTCCCATAGCAAGTATATACTAAAAGGTACAAGGCTATGAGAGGTTATACCATGCTCGATCTTCATACCTTGAGTGAAAGTATGGTATCCCTTACATAGCACAACACAGATAACACGGGCATCCTAACTCACGCACATGATGCAATCTAATATGATACAATGGATAATATCATAATAAGAAAGAATAAAATAATATAAAGACCAACATAATCAACTTCTCTTATTCCTAGTGGAGTTGCCACTATGAGCGGGGATTTTTGCGCCCACTCCTACGTGGAATGATTCTTGCGACTTTGACACTATTAGTCTCAGGGCCTTAGAGAACACGGGCCTAAACCCAGAGAAAATGGAGTCGCCACTCGGACGGGCTGGGAAAAGAAAAGGGTGGATGACTCGATTCCTAAGAAATTCCTAACTCCCTAATGGGTTCAAAAAGTTGGGTATATATAGGGAAGGTGAGAAATGGCCCAGCGCCCCCACAACCCCCAATTCATTGGAACCGACCTCCTTTTCAGGTCTTAATATTATAAAATCCTTAAATATAATGATATTATCCATACTACATGCAATCATAAAAATAAACAAATACTTTATTAAAAATCATAGCAATGTCCAAACAAAACAAACAAATAGGCACCTATCCATGGATGGAAACATGCCTTTATAATTGTCCAATGTCCGAAAGAAAATAAATAAAATAGAATATCCACCAATTGGTGAAAACTGATAGGACTATATTTTTCACATAATTTAATGATTATTCTAGTTATACTTTTATTGTTATCAATTGAATTTGATCAAATTTTATTGTGAAAGCTAGAATATTCATCATTTCAAGTATAGAGTTGCAAGTATGAAGACAAAGCTTATTTTTGCTAAAAATCATGGAAAAATGGAAAGGATGTCAAAACAAGCTCAAAAATGGAAGAAAATGAATTTACATGGTCTTATAAATCCTGATACATGATTTTAAACCTGAAAATGGAATTAAAAAAATGAGAAATTAAGAGGTCCATATTCATTTTGAATCCCAGGGCCATAGCTGTCAAAAAGCCATGGCCATGGGATTTGATTTGAAGCTATCCAAATTTTTCAATGACAAAAAATTGCAAGGGCAGAAGCATATTGAAAGCCACGACCGTGGGGCTCAAAAACCACAACTGTAGCATGGATTTTGGCTCTATTTTGAAGAGATTTTGCATATTTCAGAAGCATAATGAAAGCCACGACCGTGGCACTCAAAACCCATGACCGTGGGATTGATTTCTCTACTACTCGAGCCAAGGAAGAGAAGAAAATTTAAGTTGGCAGTTTCAACTTCAATGCCACGACCGTGGCATTGAAAAGCCATGATCGTGGCCCACCTTACTGACCATTTTACAACTCTAAAGTGCTCAAACCGACCAGTCCAACTCAGGACACAACCGTGGCACTCAAAAGCCACGACCGTGGGGCTGAAATTCATGACTTTGAGAAGACAATTGGGTAGGTGGTGAACCAAACAAGACGTGGCCTAACCTTTTCAGTTTTTCCCCACTAATGAAGTTCCCAAACACTCTATTTAAACACACTTCCTCTAAGTGGAAGGGATATGCAAGAATTAGATTAGATTCATCCAATTAAATTTAGTTTAGAGTTTTATTAGAAAAGAGGTGTGAAATTCTGCTTCAAGGAGGAGTTCAAGATCCAAGTCAAGTTCTTCTTCAAAGAAATAGAGTTTGATATTTCTTGTTCCTTTTAATTATGTCTTCATTTACCATTTTAAATATTTGTAATGTTTTTATTTCAATAATGAAGAACTAATCTTCTTTAGAGTTGGTCCCTCTAATTGAATTTATCATGGAGTTATAAATGTCTATTTGGTTAATTTAATTATCCTTTGATTATTTTGTTGTCTTTAATCTTAATGCTTTGATTATCTGGCCAATGATTAATTGATTTGAGATGTTGTGTTATGGAGCGAGAGTGGAAGCATGACATTAGTTCAAGGAAATTACAATCTTAAGTAAGTTTCTCACTTAGAGATAAGGTTAAACCCTTAAGAGGTTGATTCAAGATTTTCAAAAAACCCAATGAATTGATTTAATTACTTATGATCACGAGATTAGACGTAAGGATTAAAGTAGATATTAGTTCTAGTACTTGAGAAAGACTTGAACTTAATTTAGGAAAATCTAACCATTAATCAAAGGAAAACTAAGTTAAAATCAATACCTTAGAAAAACCATGATAAATCAATGAAGGTGACCAAACCCTAAGTCTTAAATTATTAGAAAATTATTCTTGATTCATTATCATTTTAGCTAGTTAAATCATAAAATTAAATTTGATTGTCCAAATATTAATCAGTTTAATTGTTTGGTACTTAGAATTAACCTCCTCGTGGGAATGATACTCTACTCATCATTATATTACTTGTTAATGATCTGTGCACTTGCAGATAGCTAAGCTGAGTCCGCAACAAAAATATATCCTTTACATTGATCTGAAACTAGAGCATATATTAAATTACTTGATGCTCAATACATGAGATACCCAAAACATGGAAACATACCTCTTACAATTTCTTGAAACCAAAATAAATCAATAAAAATAACTAACCATTCATCATAAATAAATTATTCATCAAAGATATAAATAAACTATTAATCAAAAATTATGATAAACATGCTTCTAATTTAAATAAAACAAATAGAGACATAAGTTTAGGTTAATGTGTCAATTTAAGGTTTCTTAATTAACATTTAGGGCTTTGGGATAATAACACAATTATTATTATTACTTAAAATACTTAGGCTACTGTGGATTTTAGAAAAATAAAATTGATTAGGCTTTTATAGTTCTAAGAAAATAATAGGGTTTAGGTAGGGCTAAAATTACGCAATTGGGGTTTAGTGTTTGTAAAAAACTAATCAAGGTTTAAAAGTTTATACAAATTAAGTCACTGTGAATATTTTTTCCTAGTCTTAAAAGCTACTTTGAGATTTTATATAGAAAAACTTTAATGTGATTCTGAGTAACATATTGATTAAATAACCATAAGATAAAAAAAATAAATAGTTCGTGCCAAACAAGTTTACTAGTTGTATTTATTATGACTTATCAAAACAATAATATGTACTTCTCTTAAATAACACATACACTATTTTTAGAAAGAATTACCTACCGTGATTTTAATTAAGTGAAAAATGAACTCTTTCAATGTTTTAAATAATCAAAACATATAGTATTTATTTAATTTAAACCATATCATCATTTGTTGGCTCCACCAAATTGTTTGAACGAGAATTCTGGATGAGCTTGCCACACCAAGGCAGAAGACTTGCTTGTTGCCTTGATTATTTATTATTACTTTCTTATTGCTTTATTATTGCTTGGCTCCTTTTGAATTTCCAAAGTTCATTCCTGAATCAATTGTCTAGAAGAAGTCTGAATAATTCTTCAATAATTGTGCGGTCCAAAGTTGCCCAGAAGAGTCTGAATCATTCTTCAGTAAATTCCCCCTTATTCTGTGTATTTTAATGTGATATGTAACACCCCAATACTCCATATAAATACTATACATATACCTAGTATACATACAGTAAGTATTTAAAGTATAAGGATGCCACTTTTCTTTTTACCTTTCAATACCTGTAACAAAATTCAAACCATAATAGGTCAATTTAAAGAACACTTACAAATTATTGTCTTTATCAAAACTTCATTTATACATATAATATAACATACTTAAAGTGGATACATGTATGCATTACCCTCTAGTTGGTCTCGACAAAATCTTACTCTTCTCGTGGCATACCAAAAGACTTCATGTCTTCCACCAAGCTACCTGCGCGATAATACATCCGCGCTAAGCTCGAAAGCTTAGTAGTACAAATCTAAAATACAAACATATATCATGGAAACACTAACATATAAAGATATCTCAATTCCATATATTTTTAGTTCTTATTAAGTTTATCCCTATTCATTTGCACCTTTCATATCTTTCAACTAATCTCACATCTTATACACATATAAACATAGCATTTCTACCAAGTCCAACCCATCACTAATATTCACAATCAACATCTCAATACACACATTATACATCATACCAATCACAAGTCACATTTCCAATTAAGACAATCATTGTCATCAACCACAATTCATCAATTGAATTCACAATCAATGCTAATACACACATTATACATCATACCAATCATAACATTTCTTTATTCACAATTCAACATTAATGATTCATCACTAGTGCTCATAATCAATATTTCAACGCACATATTACATATCATCAATCACATGTCCAATGAAATATACCAAAGATTTCATTATCCATTTCTTTCAACATTTGTATATCACATTGACAACAAAGACAGACTCGGGCCCAACAGACACCACTATGTTATTCAGAGTTCAGAGTTACTGCTTTGGTCTATAATCATAATCATCAAGCCCGTAGGCATCATATATCAATATTTGTAATATCCCAAAATATACCCTAAAAGTTTTAGAGTTATTGTTGTATTTGGATTAAATGTATATGTTTGATGAAAAGAGAAAAGAAATGAAGAGGTAGATGTATTTGAGGGATGAGATGTATATTTGGTATTTGGAAAATATATGGGAAATATAAAAGGAATATACATATACCCACATATACACCACATATACATAATGTATAAAGTGGTGTAGGAAAAGTGAATATATATATATATATAATATTAATTAATTAATAATAATGATAATAATATTTATAAAAGAGAAAGAAGAAAAGAAAGTCAAAGGGTTGAATGAAGGTTGTGGTGGAGAATTTTTAGAAATAATTAATATTATTATTATTATATATATATATAGGATAAGTATGAAGAAAAGAAGAAAAATCTTCTTGTCTCCTTCTTCTTCTTCTTCTTACGAGAGAGAGAGAGAGAGAAAGAGAGAAAGGAGATTTTAATTATGCACATCAAAATTTTTTAAGGGCTTAAAGAGAATTGAAGTGAAGATTGAAGATTTGGCAAAGACTACTCAAGTAAGTATTCATTTCTTTGAATTGATTTCCATTGATTGTGTTGATATGGGATGTAGTTAGTATGTTAAGATGATAATAGTGAAAGATTGAAAAATATGTGTAGATTTAAATGGTTATTTGTGAGGATGATGATGGATTATTAAATTGGTTAGTAAGGGTTTGATATATATATGAGTTGGAAAATGGAATAATTGATGTATGTTTGTGTTTAGTGAAATTGTTTCTGTTTTACAATTAGTAAAGGCTGTGATTTGTATGATTTTTAATTAATTATAGAAAAATGTTCTTGAAGTGAATTTTTGATATGTTGTGCCTCTATGAGTCTAGAATGACTGAAAAATATGTTGATTCGATTTTGGATAGGTTATGAGTTTAGAAAAATTATTTTTATTAGATCTGTTCCAGCAGGTACCTTAACTGAGACAGCTATATTTCGGGATTTTTAATAAAATGTAGAAAAATTATATTCAATTGAATTTTGGATATGTTGTTGCTTAATGAGTCTAGTATTTGAGAAAAATAATTTGGAACCAAGTTGATTGAATTTAATTTATGGAATTCACAAAGTTTAGAACTGCTGCCAGGATGCAGGGCAATTGGGGCAGTCTGTTTGGGTGAATTATTTGACCAAGATTTTGTGTTCAGTTTGATCTGAAATTTTAAAGGAATGATTTTAAGATGTAAAATTAAGTTCTGTAAAAATTTTAGAGTTTTTAGTCAAGTATATTATTTTATACAAATTTTCAAAATAAGGATAAAATTTAGTCTAAAACCA
Source organism: Garcia nutans (assembly GCA_947685225.1). NCBI lineage: Eukaryota > Viridiplantae > Streptophyta > Magnoliopsida > Malpighiales > Euphorbiaceae > Garcia > Garcia nutans. The sequence goes on from CANTUV010000005.1 coordinate 23,416,913, forward strand.
GAATTTACTATTCATATGGTCATTTTGCTAATATTCCTTTTGGATTAGGTTGTGAAGAGGTTGAATTGCCCTAATCTAAGTGTTGAGGATTCTTGGAAGAGTAGGTGTATAGAGTGGTGTAAGTTGGTTTTAAGGTAAGTACAAAGTTTATATGATTGCACTTATTTACATGAATTAAGACTTAACACATTTGTTTGTAAATGTGTTAAGTGAATTACTATATTGTCAATATAATTTGATTAAGGTTATGATTGGATGATGTGAAAGATATGAAGATCATTCAAATAGGTAAGTACAATGCAATTTGTTATGATAAATATTGTAATGATGAATTGTGCTAATGTGTTTTGAGAAATGATGAAATGTATTGTAATTGTGGTTGGTAATAATGATTGAAATGAAATAAATAGACATGTTGATTATATGATGATGAATTTAAGATATATGCTCAATATAATTGTTTATGTATACTTGAATGATGAAGTGCTATAACGTGAATTGAAATATGATAAGAGGTGAAGCCATTGAGATTGGCTATGATGAATCAAATGAGATGTGAAGCCATTGTGTTGGCTACGAGAATGTAAATGAATTATAATTGAGGCATGGTTGCCTGTTTTGAAAATGAAATGAATTGAGAAAGAAATGTACAAAGATATAAATGAAAAGAGTTGTGTCTAATATGTTAATTCAACTTTCAGAGTTCTGGATTTGACGGCATGCCTATAACATATGAAATGTAACAGTCTAGCCGGGTTGAGGATCTCCTCAAGTTGTTGAGTTGATGGTCCAAGAGACTGGGTCTGTTACACTATATGAATTATAAATGTGAAATATATGAAAAGTAACAGTCTTGCCGGGTTGAGGATCTTCTCGATTAGTCGGGTGGATGGTCCAAGAGACTGGGTCTGTTACACTCTCCATGGATAGAGATATGATATATGTTGCCTACGGGCTTGATTATTGTGATTATGGATCAAAGCAGTAACTCTGAACTTTGAATAACATATTAGTGTTTTGGGCCCGAGTCTGTCTTTATTGTCAATGTGAAATGCAAGTATTGAAATATTGATTGTGAGTATTAATAATGAATTATGCTTGGTGGATTGTGAATAATATAATGTTATTAAGTGTAATAGGAAAATGAATTGTGGTTGATGATAAAGGTTGTCTTTATTGGAAATATGATTTATGATTTATATGATATGTAGATTGTGTATTGCAATAATGAGTGATATGATGTGTAATGTGTGTATTGCAATAATGGTTGGTATGGTATATATATAATGTAGGGGTATTAATATATTGGTTTTGAGTATTGGTGATGCATTGGGGGTTGGTGATAATATTATATATATATATACATCTTATATGAAATTAGCTAGGATATATTAAAGATAAAGTTAAAAAGAAAAGAAGATATGATAAGAACTAATTATATATTGAATCGATGTATCATTACATATCAATACTTCTATACTATATGTTTATATTTTATATTTGGACTACTAAGCTCTCGGGCTTAGCGCGGGTGTTTATTCGCGCAGGTTTTTAGATGGAAGATATGAAGTCTTTTGTTATGCCACAAGAAGAGTAAAGTTTGTCGAGACCAACTAGAGGGTTATGCATACATGTATAAATTTTAATTATGATGTATTTCTGACGAGAGAGTATTTATATGTATAAATCTAGTAATGTATAATAACTGTATGGTTTTAAATTGAGTTGGATTGTGAATATAGAAGTGTGAATTCTTCTTGCAGGATTATAGTTGAGGTTATAAGGGTGGATTATTGGGAGTGTACTTGAGTTGAATTGTGAAACAAAATGTTTTTCAAATATAAGAAAAATCAATTTTGTCGACACTTGGGACCTAGAATTTTAAGGGAGACTCCGTCAAAATTTTTTTGAAAAAATTTTTATAAGGAACATTAAGTAAGCTGACATAACCAGAGCTCGTATCTTGATGTAGCATTCCTCCTCGGCTTATTATAGGTCGGGAAGGGGTGTTACAATTGTTTTGGTATCAGAGCTTAGGTTCGAGATTCTCGGCCTAAGTAAATTTAAAAAGGAAATGTTTTAAAAAGAAAAATGATGATGAATGAAAATGAAAAGAATGAAATTTTTGATACATGCATATGCATTAACATCTAGGTTGGTCTCGAATGTGGTATTATATGAATTGAAATGTATTGAATTGTATGAAATGGATAATAATGTGTGGATGAAGTTCTATATGAATGGAAATTTAAAGAAAGCAATGAGATGGAAAAATTTATGTAAGTTTAAGTGATAAATTAAAGAATGGTAGTTTCCTTGAGGAAAGAAAATGTGAAATATGATTATAATATAAAGAAATGATCAGGAAAATAAAGTTAAAAAAAAATGAATTAAAAACAAAATTAAAATCAAAGTATGTAATCTTTCCTCTATTATTTGAATCTCTTTCTAATAAAGCTTATGTTTGGATTGCAAGGGAGAGGAAATATTGTTGATGGATAATATGGATGGATATGTAATTATAATGAAGAGAATATGGGGGAATATTGAATGAGTTGATTGATATAGACAAAGTGTGATAACTTAAGGTTTGAATATGTAAAGTTAAGATTAAAAAAAAAAATGATAGGGGTTAAGCAAGGAGATAAAATGGTGTTGTTAGTATTGTTAATTTAATGTAAACATTGTGGTTTGAATGGTAGGAATATAATATGCTTGAGTATTGTTAAAGCTCATGTTAATGGTGATAATGTGTAATATTTGGATTTTTGAAATGAGCTTTAATGATTGTAAAAAGGATATATTTTGATGTTGCTTTGTAGTATGTATATATAAGATGTTTACTTAAGTTTATATTAATAAAACGAGATGAGTAAATTGAAGTTTAAGCAAAGTAGTAAGAGGAGAATTTATAATGTTAACGGAATTTGGATAAAGATTATTTAAATATCGAAAATTTAATGTATAGTACGTATATGAGTTAAGTGGAATGAAAATTTTTGCATATTAAGAATGACTTACAGATATGTAATTTGATGAACTAAAAGTTGGCAAGTGATGAAGTAATCATGATAAGGTTGACTACTTGGAAGGTGATAATGGGATGTAAGATGCTAGTGATCAAGGATTGAGTTGATCACTTGAAAGTGTAATGTACGCATAGTATTGCGTGTTTGTAACCTATACAACTACATATCTATTAGTGTTGAGAATGAGTACTCTTGCATTGATAAACTTGTGCAAAGTTAGGTCATGTGATAATATTAATAGTGAGAATTGGATTGAGCAATGTTAGTTCAAGAAATTGAGATTTGTGATAACGAAATTTGGAAATTTTATAGGGATTAATGGGCGATGTGTATATGATTGGATGTAAGGGACATATGTATAAATATGTGAGATATATATAAATAATTTAAGTCATGTAAAAAAAAAAAAAAAAAAAAAAAGAAGAAGAAGAAGAAGAAGAAGATGAAAATGGTGTTGTTCAATGAAAAATAATAAATGTTAAATGTGTATTGATGGTATGAAAAAGAGGAATTAAATATAATTGTAAAGTGTAAGAAATATGAAAGCAAGTCACATTGTGAACGTGACCTATGTATGTGAATGTGGTATAATTATTTGTATAGTGGTATGAAGAATGATATGGCATGTATTAGTGGATCTATGAGAAATTAAGTTTTGATTTATGAAGAGTTAGACTATGGATTGTAATGGAAAGTGAAAAAGGACTCGAGTAACAATGGACGATGAAATTGTTATGATAATAACTGAGCTAGACTATCATATAATGCTTTCTGGTTGAAGGATTATGCTTGTGGAAATATATTATATGTATATGTGTTTAATAAAGATGGAAAGTATAATGTATGAAAAGTTTTATAAGAGATAGGTTAGAAATGGAAGTTGTATAAAGTTTGTATATGATTGAATGTTGTACACATAAGTGTTATAAGTAATATTGTTGATGTGAGTTAGGCTAATGATAATCATATGATCAAGAACAAATTGTTTTGGAGACAAAGTTGAATTATGTCAACTTTTGAGATAGTTGGAAATGTTTGAAGAAGAATAATAGAGGAACAATATTGATTTATAAACTACATATGTGACTATTAATATACTCTGGCTATATAATTTGTTTAGTGTAATTGGCTGGTTAAGTTTGTTATCAGCAGATTTGGGCCTAAGGTGATATGATTGTAGTATTATGTGGGTGAGATTGATAATTTTGTTTCAAGAAATATGGTTAGGAGTTGTGATTGGTAAAGTGGTATCTTATCAATTCTATGTTAGAAATTTGTTTATAATTATGAAAAATATGAATAGAGAAGAGAACCGTGTAAATGTCTTGAATTGTAAAGAATGAATAAAAAGTGATTATGTAATCATAGTAATGGTATGATAATGTGAGAATATGATAAATGGGAGAAATTTATGAAATGTGATTGAAAATGATACTGAATATATTTTTGTTATAAGATGAATTAATTGATGGAAACAATGTTAAGTGAATGAACTATGGGTAATAATTATAGTATGAGAAAAATTATGAGAATTATGGGAGATTGCACTGCTATTATTGAAAGCAGAAGATATATATGAATATTGAAAGATAATTTGAAGTAATTTGTTAGTAAGGAGTCGAACAGATGGATCCTAAGGGATTAGAAGTTGAGAATGAGTTTGACCTAATAGAATTGTGTTATGTATATTGATATGTGATGATAAACTTAAATAAGTTAATGGTTGGTTTGAATGGAATAAGATTGAAATGTTGTTATTTTATGACAGCTAGATCAATTGATCTAGAATTCATTAAGATTGTGAATTATTATCGAGATTTAATATGTATAGTTATGCTAAGAGTATAAGATATATATGATAATGTATATATGAAGTGATATGCTGATACATGAATGAGTTATGATATATCAGTTATTAAAGATAATGAAAGGAAAAAGGTTGATTATCTGTAAAGTAAATTTATAAAGATTGTATCGATATTAATATTAAGTGAAAAACATGGTAAAGAGGGATTTAAGTATAAGAAATGAAAATATTGTTATCAATCAAGGTTTGATAAGTGGTTATTTTCAAAAGTGATTGTAATAACAGGATAATCTATAGTAAGATTTAATTCAATAATTTCCAAGATTAAAGTTAAAAGATTGCCTACAAAAAAATGAAGTGATAAATATCTTGAATGTAATAGATGAATGGTATATTTATAGATTATAAGATGATTTGATTATTGTATAAAAGAAAATTTCTTTGAAATGTAATGAGTTATTTTGGGTGTTTTGTTGAAAAAGTAATAAGATAAATATAGCTATATAATGATAAGTTGTGAATTGGAAAAGATGATTGACTAAAGGTGGAAGAGTAAAAGTTATGTAATTTGATGAAATCATAATATAAGAATACGATTACCTTCATATGAATTAAGATGGTGTTTTATTATAAATGAATTGTTATTGTGCTGGATAATTTCGAGGACGAAATTATTTAAGGGGGAGAGAATTGTAATATCCCAAAATATACCCTAAAAGTTTTAGAGTTATTGTTGTATTTGGATTAAATGTATATGTTTGATGAAAAGAGAAAAGAAATGAAGAGGTAGATGTATTTGAGGGATGAGATGTATATTTGGTATTTGGAAAATATATGGGAAATATAAAAGGAATATACATATACCCACATATACACCACATATACATAATGTATAAAGTGGTGTAGGAAAAGTGAATATATATATATATATAATATTAATTAATTAATAATAATGATAATAATATTTATAAAAGAGAAAGAAGAAAAGAAAGTCAAAGGGTTGAATGAAGGTTGTGGTGGAGAATTTTTAGAAATAATTAATATTATTATTATTATATATATATATAGGATAAGTATGAAGAAAAGAAGAAAAATCTTCTTGTCTCCTTCTTCTTCTTCTTCTTACGAGAGAGAGAGAGAGAGAAAGAGAGAAAGGAGATTTTAATTATGCACATCAAAATTTTTTAAGGGCTTAAAGAGAATTGAAGTGAAGATTGAAGATTTGGCAAAGACTACTCAAGTAAGTATTCATTTCTTTGAATTGATTTCCATTGATTGTGTTGATATGGGATGTAGTTAGTATGTTAAGATGATAATAGTGAAAGATTGAAAAATATGTGTAGATTTAAATGGTTATTTGTGAGGATGATGATGGATTATTAAATTGGTTAGTAAGGGTTTGATATATATATGAGTTGGAAAATGGAATAATTGATGTATGTTTGTGTTTAGTGAAATTGTTTCTGTTTTACAATTAGTAAAGGCTGTGATTTGTATGATTTTTAATTAATTATAGAAAAATGTTCTTGAAGTGAATTTTTGATATGTTGTGCCTCTATGAGTCTAGAATGACTGAAAAATATGTTGATTCGATTTTGGATAGGTTATGAGTTTAGAAAAATTATTTTTATTAGATCTGTTCCAGCAGGTACCTTAACTGAGACAGCTATATTTCGGGATTTTTAATAAAATGTAGAAAAATTATATTCAATTGAATTTTGGATATGTTGTTGCTTAATGAGTCTAGTATTTGAGAAAAATAATTTGGAACCAAGTTGATTGAATTTAATTTATGGAATTCACAAAGTTTAGAACTGCTGCCAGGATGCAGGGCAATTGGGGCAGTCTGTTTGGGTGAATTATTTGACCAAGATTTTGTGTTCAGTTTGATCTGAAATTTTAAAGGAATGATTTTAAGATGTAAAATTAAGTTCTGTAAAAATTTTAGAGTTTTTAGTCAAGTATATTATTTTATACAAATTTTCAAAATAAGGATAAAATTTAGTCTAAAACCAGAATTTACTATTCATATGGTCATTTTGCTAATATTCCTTTTGGATTAGGTTGTGAAGAGGTTGAATTGCCCTAATCTAAGTGTTGAGGATTCTTGGAAGAGTAGGTGTATAGAGTGGTGTAAGTTGGTTTTAAGGTAAGTACAAAGTTTATATGATTGCACTTATTTACATGAATTAAGACTTAACACATTTGTTTGTAAATGTGTTAAGTGAATTACTATATTGTCAATATAATTTGATTAAGGTTATGATTGGATGATGTGAAAGATATGAAGATCATTCAAATAGGTAAGTACAATGCAATTTGTTATGATAAATATTGTAATGATGAATTGTGCTAATGTGTTTTGAGAAATGATGAAATGTATTGTAATTGTGGTTGGTAATAATGATTGAAATGAAATAAATAGACATGTTGATTATATGATGATGAATTTAAGATATATGCTCAATATAATTGTTTATGTATACTTGAATGATGAAGTGCTATAACGTGAATTGAAATATGATAAGAGGTGAAGCCATTGAGATTGGCTATGATGAATCAAATGAGATGTGAAGCCATTGTGTTGGCTACGAGAATGTAAATGAATTATAATTGAGGCATGGTTGCCTGTTTTGAAAATGAAATGAATTGAGAAAGAAATGTACAAAGATATAAATGAAAAGAGTTGTGTCTAATATGTTAATTCAACTTTCAGAGTTCTGGATTTGACGGCATGCCTATAACATATGAAATGTAACAGTCTAGCCGGGTTGAGGATCTCCTCAAGTTGTTGAGTTGATGGTCCAAGAGACTGGGTCTGTTACACTATATGAATTATAAATGTGAAATATATGAAAAGTAACAGTCTTGCCGGGTTGAGGATCTTCTCGATTAGTCGGGTGGATGGTCCAAGAGACTGGGTCTGTTACACTCTCCATGGATAGAGATATGATATATGTTGCCTACGGGCTTGATTATTGTGATTATGGATCAAAGCAGTAACTCTGAACTTTGAATAACATATTAGTGTTTTGGGCCCGAGTCTGTCTTTATTGTCAATGTGAAATGCAAGTATTGAAATATTGATTGTGAGTATTAATAATGAATTATGCTTGGTGGATTGTGAATAATATAATGTTATTAAGTGTAATAGGAAAATGAATTGTGGTTGATGATAAAGGTTGTCTTTATTGGAAATATGATTTATGATTTATATGATATGTAGATTGTGTATTGCAATAATGAGTGATATGATGTGTAATGTGTGTATTGCAATAATGGTTGGTATGGTATATATATAATGTAGGGGTATTAATATATTGGTTTTGAGTATTGGTGATGCATTGGGGGTTGGTGATAATATTATATATATATATACATCTTATATGAAATTAGCTAGGATATATTAAAGATAAAGTTAAAAAGAAAAGAAGATATGATAAGAACTAATTATATATTGAATCGATGTATCATTACATATCAATACTTCTATACTATATGTTTATATTTTATATTTGGACTACTAAGCTCTCGGGCTTAGCGCGGGTGTTTATTCGCGCAGGTTTTTAGATGGAAGATATGAAGTCTTTTGTTATGCCACAAGAAGAGTAAAGTTTGTCGAGACCAACTAGAGGGTTATGCATACATGTATAAATTTTAATTATGATGTATTTCTGACGAGAGAGTATTTATATGTATAAATCTAGTAATGTATAATAACTGTATGGTTTTAAATTGAGTTGGATTGTGAATATAGAAGTGTGAATTCTTCTTGCAGGATTATAGTTGAGGTTATAAGGGTGGATTATTGGGAGTGTACTTGAGTTGAATTGTGAAACAAAATGTTTTTCAAATATAAGAAAAATCAATTTTGTCGACACTTGGGACCTAGAATTTTAAGGGAGACTCCGTCAAAATTTTTTTGAAAAAATTTTTATAAGGAACATTAAGTAAGCTGACATAACCAGAGCTCGTATCTTGATGTAGCATTCCTCCTCGGCTTATTATAGGTCGGGAAGGGGTGTTACAATATTTCTATCCATGGATAGTGTAACAGACCCAGTCTCTTGGACCATCAACTCATCATGAGAAGATCCTCAACCCGGCAAGACTGTTACCAATCATATATTTCATATTCACAATTCTCATAGTGTAACAGACCCAGTCTCTTGGACCTCAATTCAACTCAATTTGAAGAGATCCTCAACCCGGCAAGACTGTTACCTTTTTCATTTTATAGGCATGCCTCCAAACCCAGAACTCTGAAAACTGAATAACACATTAAACACATATTTCACTTATTGTTTCATTATCAATTTCAATCTCAATGTTCATTATCATCTAGGCAAACATGCCTTATTTCTTTCAATTAGATCATCATAGCCAATCACAATGGCTTCACAACATATCATATCTCAATCCATATGATACATATAACATTAGTGCTATAACATTACAAAGTACCTTATTCATATAGCACAATACAATTCACAAGATTCATAATACACAAATCATAGTATTGTTCATATAGTATCATGTGCATCATCATTATAATACTCAACATCAATTACATTAACCAAATGAACATATCATTATTCAATCACATGATTCACATTATACATATAGCATCATTGCTATAACATTACAAAGTACATTAAAGTAATTCTTCATAAAAATGTTTATCATAATAAATTTGCATAGCTCATACCTTGTTGAATGATCCTCTTCTCTTTCACACTATACAAGTCACATTAGATTAACAATGTAATAATTTACCTAATATTATTTAATTATACTCAATCAATTGTATTCTCATACATTAATATTCATCAAATCATTCACATCTTTCATTTTCCCATAACACAATTATATATATACATATCATTAATGATATAAACACATCAAAATACATTAGTGATATGCATTAACAATGCAATCATGCAACATTGGTACTTACCTTAATAACATTTCACACCACTCTAAACTCTTCTCCACTCAATAGTTCTTCACTTCACAAATTAGGGCAATTCAACCTCTTCACAACCTAATCCAAAAGGAATATTAGCAAAATGACCATATGAATAGTACATTCTGGTTTTAGACTCCATTTTATCCTTATTTTGAAAAATTGTATAAAATAATCTACTTGACTAAAAATTCTAAAATTTTTACAGAATTTAGTTTTGTATCTTAAAATCATTCCTTTAAAATTTCAGATCAAACTGAACACAAAATCTTGGTCAAATAGTTCACCTAACCAGACTGCCCCAATTGCCCTGCATCCTGGCAGCAGTTCTGAACTTTGTGAATTCCATAAATCAAATTCAATCAACGTGGTTCCAAATTATTTTTCTCAAATACTAGACTCACTAAGAAACAACATATCCAAAATTCAATTGGATATGATTTTTCTACATTTTATTAAAAATCCCGAAATATAACTGTCTCAATTAAGGTACCTGCTGGAACAGGTCTAATAAAAATAATCTTTCTAAACTCATAACCATTCCAAAATCGAATCAACATATTTTTCAGTCATTCTAGACTCATAGAGGCACAACATATCAAAAATTCACTTCAAGAACATATTTCTATAATTAATTAAAAATCATACAAGTCACAGCCTTTACTAATTGTAAAACAGAAAAATATTCACTAAACACAACTCTTACTCTTCCATCACCAACACCAATTTACTTCTCCTTTTCAAATCTATTTCAACTCTTCTCAACAAATTACAAACATACTTAATCATACTATTACTAAACATAACTCAATCCAAACACAACTTCAAAAAGAATCAAGGTAAACAAGAGAAAACTTACTAAGATGATAAAATTCCTTGAAATCCAACTTAGCTACTTGAAATCTCTCTCAACTTTGGAGCTTAAAATCATCAAAACCTTTCTTTGTTCTTTTGTTTTTCTTTGCCAATGAAGGAGCCGGCCAACACAAGGAGAAGAAGAAGAAATGATGAAGAAAACACAAAGTCCACATGCATTAAATACTCATCCAAAAGAAAATTACTATAATGCCCTCATCCATTTAACTAAACTTTTGTCACATATATACCCATATAGGTAATTTCACAAATCACAAATAAAATATCTTCTTCCCTTGACCAAGCCCTTTGACCAACTTATATGTTATATATATCACCATATACACTACATATACACTTCTCTCTACACAATGCATTCCTTCCAACTACACACATATACATTATTTTCTCAACTTCTATTATCCTCCAAATAAATCATACACAATTACCACTTATCAATCACACATACAATTCACTAATAACAATATTATCACAACTTCTAGGCACACTTAGGGATATTACATGATATTTATAGGCAATTACAAGAAAAATCCTAGTATATTAAGAAAATTTAAAATTGTTAAGGAAATAAAATTAAAACTGAGTAAAATAAGGTTTGAACAGAAATTGGGAGTGCACGCGGACTGCTGGGCTGCGAGGATTGCTGCGGGCTGGCACGCGAGACTGATGTGTTGGCATATGGGCTGCGCTGGGTGAGGCAGTGGGCAACTGCGGGCTGGAGTGCGTCTATGCGGCTAAGGCACTACTTCACCGCAGGCTTAGCTTGCGGCGAATTGGCCTGCGGGCAATTCGTCGATGGCATCTATCCTTGCGGCAAACTGCCAGCTGCGTGTCGCGCGTCGCTCGCCAATCCATCCAAATTTTATTTTTTTTATCTTTTTTTGATATTTTTTATTTTTACTTTCATTATTGAAAATAAATATTATAAGTAATAAATATTATTAAAATAAATATTATTTTATTAAAATAAATAATAAATATTAAAATATTGCAAAAAATATTTTAAACTGTTTAAAAATATCATACTGGACTTGGTAAAAAATTAAGGGTCTATACCAGCATCATCATCATCAATTATCACCTTGTCATCATCCATAGCCACTTCACCAACCTTGGCCTTCTTCTTGTCTTTCTGCTTCTTAGTACTAGCAGATGCTTTAATTGTATTTCCTAATAGTGCAGCCAGCCGGCTTTTCATGGTCTCAGCCAAGACTTCCTTCAGTTCTTCCTTCTTAGAGCTGATTGCATTGTCCACCATCTTCTGAATCTGTTCAGGTTCCATCATTTTTGGTAAGAAGCTAACTGAGTCATTACTGGATTCTATGTCACTGGCATAGGTTGGATGATCGTATGCTCTTAAACTACCGTACTCAAGATCTGTGAGCTAGAAAGGATCAATGCTTATGCAATGCAATGCATGCATGTATGTATGCATGGATGCACAAGTAATAGATAAACAAAGATAATTAGGATGTTCCTTCCAATCTTATAACTTCCATACACGAATGGCAAGTCTCTTTTTCTAGGTATATGGTCAACAAAAGATCAATATGGGATATCTTATTTTCAAAAAATTCACTCAGACGGTCTAACCAATAGTTGTATTCTTAAATTAAGAAATCAATCCATGATAATTCTCATTAATTAAGCCTCAATCCATTGGATCAACTAAAATGGCTTTTATGCTATATTATGGACTAAAGCTAAATTAATGGGTTTATCATAAATAGATTTCCTTTTTTGGAAAAACAACTAATGATTCATGCAACAAACAAGCCCATGATCATTAATTCTTAGTATAAATTAGGCCCACAATTGATTTTTGGTATTCCATAATTGACCTAAATAGTTGTAAGCTCATTTAAGAAGAAGGTTAAGAAAAGTTATAATTTAGAAGAAGTGAAACATAATTTTATTTCAAAGCCCAATGTAAAAAAAAGTTTGTTAAAAAATGAATTTTGGGCTTTGCATTTGGGCCATTAGGTAGAAAAGAATCTTTGATCCATTTTAAAAAAGTTTTATGTCCAAAGACCATCTTAAAAATTTTGAAAATAGTTTTGGTCTTTTGGGCTTAAAGGAATAAAAATTATTTTGAGCTTACAATATAATTAAGTCATATTAGAAAAAGAACAAACCAAATAAGCCATGGTTCAAACCAAGATATATCAATCATAGTCAAACAACAAGTATTTAGGTAAAAACCTAAGGAAAGTTACTAGGCCAATTACATGAGCTTTAGTCTTTGGGTTGAAACATTTAGGTTCACATAGCAAGAATATATCAAAAAGTATGAGGCTATGAGTAGTTATGCCATACTCGATCTCCATACCTTAAGTGAAAGTATGGTATCTCTTACATAACCCAACACAGGTTACACGGGCACGCGGGCATCCTAACTCATACAGACAATGAAATTTAAATGATGCAATGGACAATATCATAATAAGAAAGAATAAAATAATATAAAGACTAATAGAATCAACTTCTCTTATCCCTAGTGGAGTCGCCACTGTGAGCGGGGATTTTCGCTCCCACTCCCATGTGGAATGGTTCTTGCAACTTTCACATTGTTAGGCTCAGGACCTTAAAGAACACAGGCCTAAAGCTGAAAAAAATGGCGTCGCCACCCGGATAGGCTGAAAAAAAGAAAGGGGTGGATGACTCGATTCCTAAGGAATCCCTAACCCCCTAATAGGTTCGGAAAGTTGGGTACGTATGGGGAAGGTAAGAATGACCCAGTACCCCTATAACGCCCGATTCATTAGAACCGACCTCCTTTTTAGGTATAAATATTATTAAATTCTGAAATATATAATATTATCCATACTACTTGCAATTTAAAATAATCATTCATTGAAATCAAGAAAGTTCAAACCAACAAAATAGGCTCCCGTACAAAATGAAAATATGCCCTTACAATAATGTCCAATGTCCATAAAGAAAGTAAAATAAATAAAATAGGACACCCACCATAGATGAAAACGTGTCCCTTATAATAGTCCCAAAAATCTTAAAACAAATTGAATTACGTAAACTAAATAAACAAGACACCCACACTAGATGGAAATATATCTTTTACAATTCCCTGTAAAAATACATATAAATCTAAGGAAAATAATAAAGCAAGGAAAAGATAATATAACACATATGAAAATAATTAAATAATAATAATTAAAAATAAAATAAATAAACACATGTTAATATTATCCCATTAAGAAAATATAGTGCGCAATGACGCAACGCGCTCCTACGGCGGTCCCGCACAAAGTATTTTAGGGTTTTTCCTAAACTATAGTTTACATGTAAATTAGGGTTTAACCATGTGGTATTAGGGGTTTAGTTACAAAATATGCAATTAGTGTTTTTGAATCAAAATAAGTTAAATTAAATCATATTATTAGGGTTTATGTAAAATCATCATCAAAATTAGGGTTTAACGCTCAAGGTTCAGTGTCTGTGATTATGTTTATAAACTTAGGGCTATTGAATGTTGATTTAGATGAGCTACTACACGAAGTATTTTGTAAATTGCTATTGTAAATTTAAATTGCTACTGGATAAAATAATAATCAAAAGTAATCAAATCATTGAATGTGTCGTCCCAAGATGGCAACCAAGAGGGGGGGGGGTGAATTGGTTTCCTCAAGAAGTAATGACAATTTAAAAAACTCAACAAACAAGAAATGCAGAATAGAGAGTTGGTTGAGTAATGGAAGAAAGAAAGAACACACAAGATTTATAGTGGTTCGGATTTACTTCAATCCTACATCCACTTCCTTAACAACTTGTTAAGGTTCCACTAATCTTTGAAGTTTTTACAAGCTCACTTCCAACTATGGTGTTTTCACAAGTTCACACCTAACTTCACAAGTGTTTTTCTTAGGCTCACACTTACAACCCAAACAAGAGTTTTACAAGGCTTACTCTCACAACCTAACAAGAGTTTTACAAGGCTTACTCTCACAACCCAAGTGTTTCCCAAGCTCACACTCAAACTTATACAATGGTGTTTTTAATGCTAACACCTAACATTCATTACAATTCAAATGTAAGTTTAAGTAAAAGAAAATTTGTTGCTTGGCTATCAAAATCTGATTTCTTGTCTATTCTCTTTTGTTTTCTCATAGAAACATTGTATTTATAGCCAATGTGGTCTTATTAGCCGTTTTGATATTGAGAATAAAGTCTTGGCAGTTTAGACCTTCTTTACTTAAACTGTCCGAAGCACTTAGCGGTCGCCCTTCATACAAGGATGGTCGCTCTCTGGCTTCACGCGGTCGTCCTTTAACAAGGGACGGTCGCTGCTTTTGAAAAAGCTTCAACGGTCGAATTTTAGTGCTCTGCAGTTGGAATCTTGCCCATGCTGTGTTTGTCGGGACGGTTCTTGCCCATGCTGTGTTTGTCGGGACGGTCGCGCCAAGCAAAGGTGCGGTCGCCCTTTTTGAATATTGAAGTGGGTTTACAACGGTCATGTCACGTGTCATTCTCTGATAGAGCAAAAAAGATGTCCGCCATAATTTGAATCTCGCGGTCGCCCTTGGTAGCATTTCGCGGTCGAACTCATATTCTCGCGTCGAACTTCTGGACGCACCTGAGGACGCGAACACTACTGTCTCTTTAAGCAATTTCTTCTTGAATGGTAGGGCGGTCGCGACTCTGAATGGGCGGTCGCTAAAGTGGTAAGTGAGGTCGAGTCATTCACCGTTCTTGTCACCGTGAACCTTACTGTGATTGTAATGATTTAAGTTCCTTGAGTAGCGGTCATTCACATATTGGGACAGTCGCTATTCTTTAGGAGCGGTCGCGACTTAGGTCGAACTTCTGACCGCGAAACCTACTGTGATAAGGTTTCATCATGTAATTGCATGGAGCGGTCGTATTCAGGTGAGGTACGACCGCTAGAAGTGTTCTGTTCACCTTATTTGAAGCAACCTAATCCTGCAACAAGTTTCTTCAAACACAAGTTAAATAGATCATCCATTTGAGTTGTCAAGGATCAAAATTAAGATCATTTGTCTAACAATCTCCCCCATTTTGACTTTGACAATTCAAATGGAATGATGAATAAAAAGATAAGTTTAAAATGCTCCCCCTTAACATATGCATAAATCATGTTTAAGAGCATTGTGATTATTAGATTATCTTGGTGCAAACATTTCATTATGTTATGCCATTTTCTCTTTCTCCCCCATTGTACTATTCTCTCTTTCTCTCCCATTGTGTATCTCTTTCTCCCCCATTGTACTATTCTCTCTTTCTCTCCCATTGTGTATACTATGTTTCATTTTGTTATTTTCTCCCCAATTGTCATAGGCAAAATGTTAAATGCAATAGTCAAAACAAATAAGGATAGAGGTAAACAAATAACATTTGCAACAAACATGTTTATTAAGGATAGAGGAAAGTACAAAGGCAGAAAGTAAAGCAACAAACATATGAAAATGCAAACAATAGAGACAAAAAAAAATTTAAGCTATTCTGAGTCATCATCTACATCTAACTCTTCTTCAACTAAAGGGGCTTTTCCTTTATCTTGAGGAGCAATAAAGGCAGAGCTAGTGCTAATGGACTCTTCTTCTTCAGGAATGCTTTGGGTATGATCACTTATATCCCAATCTTCAAGGTTGTATTGAGGCAAGTCCAATTTGCCTTGCATGTCATATAGATCATGGTGCATGTGAGATATAAGGTCTATTCTCTTGTTCAAGTGCTGGAATCTCTTGGAGACACTTTTCTTGAACTTAGAGATTTTCGTGGAGAGAGTTTTGATAGCTTGGAGGATGAGTTGTGTGGAGGATGAAGTAGTTTCTTGAGCAGCTTTGGATGAAGCAGCTTTTGAAGGTAATTCTACTGCAACTTCTACAGAATCTCCCTCTTCCTCAATTGTATACCTTGGCCTTTTCTTTTGTTTATCCATAACTCCTTTCTTACCAAAGCAGTATACATATGATCCTTCAATCGTCCTTACACATCCAGCATGCTCTAAGTAATCAATTGTGATAGCACTAGAGGCAAGATTGAAAGGGTTTCTCAAAGTAGCTAGATTCAGATCATTTAGAAGGTTTAGGTGCTTAGCTATTTGAGTGATTTGTGAGGATAGGAAGAAAGTACCAGTTCTTGTAACAGCATGATGATAGAGGGTGTCAATCAAGAACTTGGTTGTGTTTATTTTGATGTTGTGGGTGAAAGCATATAAAAAGATGAGGTCTCTCTTGGTTACTTTCTCATTCCCATCTGCTCTTTGATGGATGGTGTAGGTGATAATCCTATGGAGCATCCAATGGGTGAGAGTTTTGATGTGTCTGGCTTTAGATTCTTTTTCAAAGGAAGTTTCAATAGAAATTTCTTGCCAGAAATCAGAAAGGGTTTGGTTTGAGAAGATTTGGTCATTGTAGGAGGTTATACCATCAGTTGGAAGTTCCAAATGCTGCCAAAATCTTCTAGGGTTAAGGATTGTTAGTGATCAAAGAGTTTAAACCTAACCCCATACCACCCTAGTGCAGAGTTTGCACTTTTCTCTATTTGAAGAGGCATCAGAAACTCCTTACTCAGACTAGAATAGCCTACCTCTTCTGGAAAGACAAATTTTCTCCATCCAAGGACATCCAACAATCTCTCAATTTCGTCCTTGATGTCCAAGGCAGAAAGCATCCCACCAAAAGGAGATTTGGTGCCTTCAACCTTCTTTCTCTTCAGCATAGCATACCTAACATCTTCCTCAGAAGTTTGGTGGTGAGGTTTGTGAATTTTCTCACCTCTTCTAGATTGTGGAGGAGATGGAGGATCAACTATGGGTTCTCTAATGGTGATTCCTGGAACTCTTTTGGCTTGACCTTTTATTTTGGAGGTGGTTTTTCTTTTGGGAGCCATCAGAACAGAAAGAGCAGGAGTGAACAGGAAAACAGAGGGTGATATTTTGAGAAGTTTTTAGGGTTTTAGAAGGAAGTTTGTGTGTTTTAATAAGCAAAATATCAGATAAACTGTTGTAACATACTCTTAAATAGATGGAATTAAGAAAATAACCGTTTATGACTGTTGAAAGTTAAGAGTTGCGACCTGTCACACAGCCAACGGTTATAAATTTTCGAGCAGAGTGTACAGGGTGCGGTCGCAGATTTAAGAAGGTGCGATCGCGACATGTAGTCTAGCGACCATTTTTAAGATAGGTACGCTCGCGAGGGAAGAAACTGTCTGTAATGGTCGAAACTATTCAAATTGGTGCGTCCGCGCACAAAATTTCTCGACCGTGCACAGAGATTTTTTATTGAACGAAACTGGCAGACGAGATAGCGATCGCTAAAGGACACTAGAGCGACCGCGACAGTCTTAAAAAAAAAATGAAAGATTCAAGGAAAGATGGAAGATATTTCTAGTGTGTTAAGAAAAATTAAATTCATGCACATAGAAACTTCATTGATAGGTAATTAATTCAAAGTGATTCCATCAATCATTCCTAAGTTAAGTTTAATGAAGTTAAGTCTATCTTCATTCAAGGGTTTTGTAAAGACATCAGCAAGTTGATTTTCTGTATCTATAAATTCTAGGATTATATTCTGATTTTGTACATTTTCTCTTAAGAAATGATGTCTAATATCTATGTGTTTGGATCTAGAATGTTGGATAGGATTCTTAGACAAATTGATAGCACTAGTGTTGTCACATTTAATGGAGATATTGTTAAACACTTTACCATAGTCAAGCAATTGTTTCTTACTATGCCAAGAAACATGCTGCAACATATTCAGCTTCCGTTGTGGATAAAGCAACCGATGCTTGTTTCTTACTATGCCAAGAAACTAGACAATTACCAAGAAAGTGACATGCTCCTGTTGTGCTTTTCCTATCTAAGAGGCTACCAGCATAATCTGCATCTGAAAAGCCTATGATATGAAATGATGTGTTTTTAGGATACCAAAGTCCTAAATGCATTGTACCACTCAAATATTTCAAGATTCTCTTAGTGGCATTCAAGTGTGATTCTTTAGGACAAGTTTGAAATCTAGCACAAAGACATACACTATACATTATATCAGGCCTAGAAGTAGTTAAGTAAAGTAGTGATCTGATGATACCTCGATATTTCTTCTCATCTACTGCTTTACCATTTTCATCTTTACCTAATTTCAATGATGTGCTCATAGGAGTTTTGCTAGTTTTGCAGCCATCCATTCCAAATTTCTTGAAGAGTTCTTTTGTATATTTGGATTGGTTGATGAAGATCCCATCTTCACATTGCTTGACTTGTAGTCCAAGGAAAAACTTGAGTTCACCCATCATGCTCATTTCAAATTCCCTAGTCATGCAAGAAGCAAATTCTTTGCACAAGGCTTCATTAGTAGCTCCAAATATTATGTCATCCACATAAATTTGTACAATCAAAATGTTATGCTTATCCTTTTTAACAAAAAGAGTTGTGTCTGCTTTTCCTTTTGAAAAACCATTTTCAAGCAGATATGCACTAAGTTTATCATACCAAGCTCTAGGTGCTTGTTTCAATCCATATAAAGCTTTGGTAAGTTTGAAAACATGATCAGGAAATTTGTAGTTTTCAAAACCATGAGGTTGTTCTACATAAACTTCTTCGTTTATAAGTCCATTTAGAAATGCACTTTTGACATCCATTTGATAAAGTTTAAAGTTCATATGACAAGCAAAAGCAAGTAATATTCTAATAGCTTCTAATCTGGCTACAGGGGCAAAGGTTTCATCATAGTCAATACCTTCTTCTTGATTATAACCTTTGGCTACCAATCTTGCTTTATTTCTAATGATGTGACCATTTTCATCAAGCTTATTCCTATAAACCTATTTGCATCCTATTATAGAATGATCTATAGGTCTAGGAGTAAGTTGCCAAACATTATTTCTTTCAAATTGATTAAGTTCATCTTGCATTGCAGTTATCCAATTTTCATCATTTAAGGCTTCCTCAACAGTTTTTGGTTCAATTTGAGAAACAAAAGCAAAATTAACATCAACATGATTAATTTTAGATCTAGTAGTTACTCCCTTAGATGTTTCTCCAATGATGAGTTCCTTTGGATGATCTTTCTTGTATTGCCAATCCTTAGGTAGATCTTGAGTCTTTTCTTCAAGTTGATTGATCTTTGGAGCATCAATAGATTCAAGAGGTTCAAGAGTACCTGCATGGTCATTGAAAGTAATACCTTTCTTTTGATCAAGTTTAGATGACTCATCAAATACAACATGCATTGATTCTTCTATAACTAGAGTTTTCATGTTAAATACCCTATATGCTTTGCTATATGATGAATATCCTAAGAATATGCCTTCATCTGATTTGGATGAGAATTTTCCAAGATTATCCTTGGTATTCAATATGAAGCATTTGCATCCAAATACTCTAAAATATCCAATTCTAGGTATTCTTCCATTCCATAGCTCATAAGAAGTTTTATTAGTTAAATGCCTTTTGTAAACACGATTTGCAATGTAACAAGCTGTATTAACGGCTTCCGCCCAAAAATAAGATGGTAAATCATATTCATTGAGCATTGTCCTAGCCATTTCGATTAAAGTTCTATTTTTCCTTTCAACTACACCATTTTGCTGTGGAGTTCTAGGAGCAGAAAAATTATGTGAAATGCCAAGTTCATTGCAAAAGCCTTCAAAGCCTTCAAAGTTTTCATTTTCAAATTCTTTGCCATGATCACTTCTAATAGATGTGATCACATATCCTTTTTCATTTTGAACTCTTTTTGCAAAAGTTTTGAAGTAATTAAAGGCTTCATTCTTTTGAGCTAAGAAATTAACCCATGTGAATCTAGAGTAGTCATCAACAAGAACAAATGCATATGATTTGCCTCCTAAGCTTGTAACTCTATTTGGTCCAAACAAATCCAAATGAATGAGCTCTAAAGGTCTAGAGGTGCTTATAACACTCTTTGATTTAAATGAGCTTTATGTTGCTTACCATGTTGACAAGGTTCACAAATCCTATCTTTATCATATTTTATCTTAGGTAAGCCATCGACTAAGTTTTCATTGCAGATATATTTCAATTGATCCATACCAGCATGTCCTAGTCTTCTATGCCATAACCATGCATCACTATTAGTGGACATTAAACATGTATGATTTGAATGTATGCTGACATTATAAGTGTTGTTTGTTCTAGTACCCTTAAATATGATAATATCATTTGAATTCGTGATCTTGCATTCTTTGGAATCAAACTTGACAAAGTATGCTTTATCACAAAGTTGACTAACGCTTAGCAAGTTATGTTTCAAACCATCAACAAGCCATACATCTTCAATTAAATCCTTACCAATAGAACCAATGGAGCCAACACCAAGAATTTTACCTTTAGCATTGTTTCCAAAAGTTACATTACCTCCATGTTTGTAGGTAATACTTGTAAAGAGCTTTGCATTCCCAGTCATATGCCTTGAGCATCCACTATCCACAAGCCATAATCTTTCATTGATAGTAGATTTTAGGCATACCTGCAAGACAATTGTGATCATCTTCTTTTAGGTACCCACATGAAGTTGGGTCCTTGATGGTTAGTAGAAAAAGTGCCTTCTAACTTGAGATGTGCCTTTCTTATATAACAAGAAAAATTTTTGTGTCCAAAGTTCATGCAATATGTGCATTGCCATGGTATTCTATGCTTCTGCATTTTTCTTTTTGCATTATACATACAACTACAAGTATGTGATTTCTTTTGTGCAAGTTTAGTGTACAACCATGCATAGTTATTTTTGGCTTTATTTCCTAGTGAACCATAAGAAGTTCTTTTAGACTTGGTGCAAGCATCTTTGATATGAACATCAGAAATTTCAATTGTAGATGCTTTCACAAATGTTGGTTTGCTAGGTGCAATGTTGGTTGAGCCATTGAATCCTAATCCATATTTCAAGGAAGGTGATCTTTGATTATTAATTAATGTGTTCAATGCTTCCTTTCCTTTATGAAATCTGGAAATTGATTCTTTTAGTTCTTTTAGTTCATGCTTCAATGTCTCATTCTCTTTAATCACTTTTTCTAAGTCATGTGAGCTTTTATTTAACTCTCCTATTGTATTCATTAAGTGTTCATTTGAGGTTTTCAATTCTAAGGTAGAGTTCTTTAAGCATATAAAATCCTTTTCTAACTTAGAGTTTTTCTCTTTATAGAGCATCATTTTAGAGAAATATTTTTCTATTTTAAAATTCATGTTCTCAATCAAATCACTATCATCTATATCATTTGTATCATTATGTGCTACTAAATCAAAGGATTGAGTACTTACCTCATTGGAGTCATCTTCAATAGCCATGAGACAAAGATTTGCAATTCCTTCTTCTTCTTCTTCTTCACTTGAGGAAGAGTCATCCCATGTGGCTTTGAGAGACTTTTTCTTTTCTTTATCCCATTTCTTTTTGTTCTTTAATTTGAAGCAATCTGATTTAATGTGACCAGTTTTTCCACATTCATAGCATTTTACCTCATTTTTCTTTTCTTTATCTTTGAAGGAGAATTTTGGAGGTGTGCCTTTGTTTGCTTGTAATCTTTTCTTCCTTTTCCATTCATTGATTCTTTTTGAGAACATTGCCATTTCATCTTCATCATCAGTACCTTCATTGCTTGAGCTCTCAGCTTCTTTGATTGCTTTGAGTGCAATTGGTTTTCTCTTTTCTTTCTCACCTTGATCTTCTTTCTCACTGTGTAGCTCAAATGTGAGTAATTTTCCAACTAGCTCGTCGGTTCTTAATGTGCTGAGATCATGAGCTTCTTCTATGGATGATACTTTGGATTCAAAGTTCTTTCTAACTCTTAGGGCTCTCAAGATTTTACTGTTTACATCACCTTGATCATATACCTTGCCATACTTCTTTAGTTCATTGACAATAGCAAGCAAGTGATTTGTCATGTCGGTGACATTTTCATTTGGTTTCATCTTGAATAGCTCATACTCATGGACATGCATTTGTTTCTTGGTAAATCTCACTCGAGTCGTACCTTCATGGTAGTTTTCAAGTGTTTTTCAAATGCAATGTGCACAAGTTAAATGTTGAACTCTTCCACCTTCTTCTCTTGAAATTGAATTCATCAAGATGGAAGCAGCTCTATTGTTCTTGAATCGATCTCTGATATTGCTAGTTGACCATTGAGCTTTGGGAAGTGGAACTTGAATACCATCAGCTTCATAAGTGGGAGATTTCCACTCACTTTCCACGAAATCCCATAGTTCAATCCCTTCACTATCTAGAAACAAGTACATTTTGTGTTTCCAGTATGAATAATCAGTTCCATCAAAGTAGGGTCTAAGAATAGAATTAAGATTTCCATGAGAGCTTAATGAAGAAGAAGTTGCCATAATGGATTAGATTTCACAATTAAGTTTAAGAAATCTCAGGGCTCTGATACCAATTGTTGTCCCAAGATGGCAACCAAGAGGGGGGGGGGGTGAATTGGTTTCCTCAAGAAGTAATGACAATTTAAAAAACTCAACAAACAAGAAATGTGGAATAGAGAGTTGGTTGAGTAATGGAAGAAAGAAAGAACACACAAGATTTATAGTGGTTCTGATTTACTTCAATCCTACATCCACTTCCTTAACAACTTGTTAAGGTTCCACTAATCTTTGAAGTTTTTACAAGCTCACTTCCAACTATGGTGTTTTCACAAGTTCACACCTAACTTCACAAGTGTTTTTCTTAGGCTCACACTTACAACCCAAACAAGAGTTTTACAAGGCTTACTCTCACAACCTAACAAGAGTTATACAAGGCTTACTCTCACAACCCAAGTGTTTCCCAAGCTCACACTCAAACTTATACAATGATGTTTTTAATGCTAACACCTAACATTCATTACAATTCAAATGTAAGTTTAAGTAAAAGAAAATTTGTTGCTTGGCTATCAAAATCTGATTTCTTGTCTATTCTCTTTTGTTTTCTCATAGGAACATTGTATTTATAGCCAATGTGGTCTTATTAGCCGTTTTGATATTGAGAATAAAGTCTTGGCAGTTTAGACCTTCTTTACTTAAACTGTTCGAAGCACTTAGCGGTCGCCCTTCATACAAGGATGGTCGCTCTCTGGCTTCACGCGGTCGTCCTTTAACAAGGGACGGTCGCTGCTTTTGAAAAAGCTTCAACGGTCGAATTTTAGTACTCTGCAGCTGAAATCTTGCCCATGCTGTGTTTGTCGAGATGGTTCTTGCCCATGCTGTGTTTGTCGGGACGGTCGCGCCAAGCAAAGGTGTGGTCGCCCTTTTTGAATATTGAAGTGGGTTTACAACGGTCATGTCACGTGTCATTCTCTGATAGAGCAAAAAAGATGTCCGCCATAATTTGAATCTCGCGGTCGCCCTTGGTAGCATTTCACGGTCGAACTCATATTCTCGTGTCGAACTTCTGGACGCACCTGAGGACGCGAACACTACTGTCTCTTTAAGCAATTTCTTCTTGAATGGTAGGGCGGTCACGACTCTGAATGGGTTGTCGCTAAAGTGGTAAGCGAGGTCGAGTCATTCACCGTTCTTGTCACCGCAAACCTTACTGTGATTGTAATGATTTAAGTTCCTTGAGTAGCGGTCATTCACATATTGGGACGGTCGCTATTCTTTAGGAGCGGTCGCGACTTAGGTCGAACTTCTGACCGCGAAACCTACTGTGATAAGGTTTCATCTTGTAATTGCATGGAGCGGTCGTATTCAGGTGAGGTGCGACCGCTAGAAGTGTTCTGTTCACCTTATTTGAAGCAACCTAATCCTGCAACAAGTTTCTTCAAACACAAGTTAAATAGATCATCCATTTGAGTTGTCAAGGATCAAAATTAAGATCATTTGTCTAACAGAATGTGATCATAAGACAGTTACTGGATTAAAATAACTCATGATATTTAATATTTAAAGGAAAAGTATAGCTACTGGATGTTTAAATAAATTGCATTTAGAAAATAAAACCTGCATTGAAGGCTCCACCAAACTAAATATGTTGATCCAAGCTACTTCCTACACCAATCCAAGGTTTTGGTTAAGCAAGGTGTGTTAATTGCTCGGTGTTGATTGTAAATTGCCTTTTAGTATTGCTACTACTTCTGGCTGAACTTTTTTTTTTTTTTTACCATTCTGTTTGTGATAACTTAGCTACCAAAGTCCCTTCAATTGTTTAAGCCCCATTTATTTATAATGTCGAATTAGGGTTAATAGTTCCAAGTTAAACACAATTAGAATTCCTAAACAGTCTAAATTTTCCCGAATTAGGATTCATGTCAATTTGGAGAGTCAAAATTGACATGAGCATTGGCTCATGTCGACTTGGCCTGTCCCGACTTAAACCAATCCAAAATTTTTAATTTTTTGGGTAGAACCTCTTTCACTAGTTTAACTCAAATCTTCAAAGTAGGTTTAGGCTCTTTGTAACACCCCCACACCCAATACATACACACTGCATACACCACAATGTAGTATATATGTATCGAATATAGGGATGCTACGGATTTTTCTTAACATCCAAGAACACCTTTTAAATGATATCATAATCTTTTTCAGTATACCATATAGATAATAAGTAATTAACTTGTACAATAAAACAAAGTAGATATAGATATATATATTTAAATAATACGCAGCGGAAATTTTAAAATAATTACATATATGAAAGCATTTAAATCCATATTTACAAATATACATATATTCACATTATAGACAATATGTACAAAATATAAAGAAATTATACATGATTGGCAGCTTTCTCTGATCTTTAAATCCCAAAATCCACTCTTCAATGTCTACTCTCACTCGGTCTCGAAGAGCTCTCAGGTTCAACTCTATCAACTCTATCACCTGCGCGATCAACACTATCGCGCTAAGCCAAGGGCTAAGTAAGACAAATCATGCTATTATTATGCTCTAGTGCAATGCAATGTCAATTTTCAATCCATATTATTCATGTAACATCATAGACGCAAAGCTAACAACATACCTTTACACTTCATAACCCAACATATATAGACATATCACATTTCAACATCTTTTCATATACCTCATTAGTTATTCATTTAACCATTCATGAACAACAATAAACAAGGACAAGCATGGGCCCAAAATACACTAATATGCCATTCAATTTTCAGAGTTAATGCTTTGGTTTTATCACATTTATCATTATCACATATACCCAACTAGGCTTCAAGGATTAGGTTCAACCAAGCTTCAAGGGGAACAAAGCATGCTAAGTCTCAACCCAACTTGGCTTCAAGAACCAAACCCAACCTAGCTTCAAGGGTTGTAACATCTCAATTAGGCTTCAAGGATTAGACCCAACCAAGCTTCAAGGGGAGTAAAACATGTTAAACTTCAACCCAACTTGGCTTCAAGGATCAAATCCAACCCAACTTCAAGAGATTGTTACTCATATTAGGCATGCCACCAACAACAAACTCTGAAAATGGAATAACACATTAGCCACACAAGTCATTTATTATTCAATTATCATTTCCATTCTCAATTCTCATCATAGCCAATAACAATGGCCTCATATCACATATAAGTTACCATAGCCAATCACAATGGTATTATATTCCATCACATTTCAAACCACATTATACACATAGCCTTATTGATATCAATTTAACAAAGTACATTACCCATCACAAAAGTTACAATGCATAAAGTATAACATTGTTCACATATTATTTTCATTATCATTATCATTACATCATATGAATTATATGCAACAATGCATTAGTGCAAAATTTGTACTTACCTCAATAGCAATCACACTACTTTAAACACTTTCCTTTAACCAAGATTCTTCACTTCCCAAACTTAGGGCAAATTACCTTCTTTCAAACCCTAATCCAAACATAATACAATCCATCAATTCCAATACCATTTAATCACCTAATAACTTCATCTTAAACCTTAAATCACAAAATTACACTTCAACATCATACATTATAGGCCACGGGCGTGGCCACCATAACCTCCACGGGCGTGGGGTACAAAACAGTTCTGCCACCCAAGCTTCCATCCTCCACGGCCATGGCACCAAAAACCTACCAATGACCACGGCCATGGCCAATCAAGGCCACGGGCGTGGCATCAAAAAGGCTACTGCCTTCAGCCAACTTCCCATTTCCAAGCCTAAAATTCCAACAAACACCAACAACAAGAAGATCTTTGAAAATAATGAAGCAAACACAAGGAAAACATAATGTAACACTTCAAAATCCTAAAACAATTTCAACTCCAACACTTCCAACAACAACACCTCTTAAACCTCTTCACTTATACTCAAAAATAACATTTGAAAACACATCACAAACACATTTAATCATTATCTCAACAAACCAAAATTCATTTCAAACTCCACTTCAAAAGGATAAAGGAATTTAAGAAAAGAGCTTACCACAATTGTTGAATTTCACAAATCTTTCACTTAATTCCTTGAATCTCCTTTCAATTTGAGTTTAGAAATCAAACTTTCCTCTTGCTCCTTTGTCTTGACAAGGTTCGGCCACCAAAGAAGAAGAAAAGAAATTGAAGAAGCAAAGTCAATCTTTTCCTCTCTTTAAACCTACACCAAGCAATTTCCAAAAGAAAATTACTTAAAACACCCTTAACCATTAAACTAGCCTCTTGTCTCTTATGTGCCCATTTATATAATTTCACACTCAACAAAATAAATATCCTCTTCCATTGACTCTCTCTTTGACTTATGTATATGTTAATTATACAACCATATAAACAACATATACACTTCTCTCTAAACCCTCTTTCTTTCCCCAAAACACATTTACATAAGTATTCTCTTTCCAATTTCTTTTCTTATCACATTATATATACATTCAATCCAATTTATAACAACAACAACAACAACCATATGCAAAACTTCTAGGGCATAAATGGGGATATTACACTCTTAAAATATAATAATGGACCAAGATAAGCTTTTTAAATTTAAACTGGCCCTAATTTAAGGGTCTACAATACTATCAATCCATAAAATAACGCACCATACAAAGGCAGTGACTACTGTCTTTATTTTTGCTCGGCCAGAATTCCAAATGATTGCAATCAACATTTAATTTTGGTGGAGCCAACAAATGAAGGTACGTTCTTTAAGTTTAGTTCATTTAAGTTCAACATAAGATGCTTTGGTAATGGTTTTAAATACTAAGTATATTTATTCTTTGTCTAAATAAGCTCTAGTGGTTTATATTCTAGTTTTTCAATTCATATTTGTTTCATTAAAACATGATCTGTAGCTATTGGTTTTAAAATTCACAATAGTTTATTTGTTCAAATTTGTTTTGACCAGTAGCAATTCAAAAAAGTATATCCCGTGCAATTATTTATCAAAATAATATTACAGTGGCCCTAAGTTTTGACAGTAACCAAAAATCTAATTCCAAAACCCCTAACTCCTACACCCTAATATCCAGAACCCTAATTCCCAAATTTCCTAAAATCCAAAATACCAATTTGATTTCCAAAACTCTAATTCCACATATTTAAAACCCTAGTTTTCAAGCTCAAATCCCCGATTTTATTTAAGAAACCTTAATCATATTTTCAAAAACTTTTAAACTCTAAATTTTTTCTAAAGCATAAAAAACCCTAGTTTTCAAGCTCAAAACCCTAATTTTTTTTTCTAAGCCCTAAAACCCTAATTTCCAAATCAAAACTCTAATTTCTAAACCAAAAACCCTAATTTCTAAATTAAAACCCTAAAAACATGTTTTTAACCAATGTAAACGCAGATTTAATATGCGAACCCTTATCTTGTATATTTAATATGTCAAACTCTAGTTCTAATTTTTAATTTATTATATGCTTATGATGGATGATTTATTTTATTTAGTTTATAAATGGATGATTTGTTTTTAATTATTGTGAATGTTTTAATGGTTTAATTTATTTAGTTAATTGATTTAATATTGATTATTTTGATTTCAAAGATGTAAGAGGTATGTTTTTACTTTGTGGATACCTCATTATTTGAATGTAATTTAATTTATTTTGAGTTTTGAATTAATGTAAAGGACATGTTTCCACAAATGGTGGGTGTCCTATTTTATTTAGTTTTGGACATTGGACAACTGTTGTAAGGGCATGTTTCCATCTTGTATGGGTGCCCATCTTATTATTTTATTTGAACTTGTTTTGATTTTAATACAATGAATACGTATTTACTTTAATGTGTATATAGTATGGATGTTTTTATAATACTTAAGAATTTAATAATATTTAGACTTGAAAAGGAGGCCGGTTCCAATGAACCGAGCATTATGGGGGTGCTGGGTCATTCTGACCTTCCCCATACGTACCCAACTATTCAAACCCATTAGGGGGTTGGGGATTCCTTAGGAATCAAGTCATCCACCCCTTTATTTTTCCCAATCCATTCGGGTGGCGACTCCATTTTCTCTAGGCTTAGGCCCTTGTTCTCTAAGGCCTTGAGCCTAACAGTGCCGAAGTCGTAAGAACCATTCCACATGGGAGTGGGGGCGAAAATCCCCACTCACAGATAGTAAAAGCATGATCAGCGCATACCATTTTCTTGGTGATTACCTAGTTTCTTGGTTTAGCTAGAAATAAGTGTCAGTTTCTCTATCTACCGTAGAAGCCAAATATGTTGCGGCTTGCTTTTGTTACATATAAGTCATATGGATGAAGCAACAATTACTAGATTATGGCAAAGTATTTAATTGCATTCTCATTAAGTGTAATAACACAAGTGCCATTAATCTATCCATAAATCCAATTTAACATTATAGGTTTAAACATGTAGACATTAGACACCATTTCTTAAGAGGCAATATTCTAAACCAAAATATTGTCTTAGAATTTATAGACACAGAAAATCAACTTCCAAATATTTTCACAAAACCTCTGAATAAAGAATGTAATATCCCGAAGTACACCCTAAAAGTTTGGAATAATTATTGTTGTATATGGATTTAATGTGTATGTTTAATGAAAATCAAAAGAAGAGCAATGAATTAATTTAATATCTTGATTTTGGTATACATTGGAATAGTAGTAGTAAGATGATATGTTGGTAAAGTATGCAAGGAAAAATATTTAAGAGATAAATGTATATGAAGAATAAAATGTATATTTGGTATTTGGAAAATATATGGGAAATATAAAGGTGATATATAAGAAATATACATATACCAACATATACATCACATATACATAAGGTATATTGTGGTGTAGGAAAAGTAAGAGTATATATATATAATTAATGAATTAAATAATAAAAGAAAAAGAATAAAAGAAAGTCAAAGGGAAGAAGAGAGTGACAAGTGTATGGTGGAGGTTTAAAGGGTTTTAATTATATATATATATATATGATTAGCTAAGGAAGAGAAGAAAATATCTTCTTCTTCTTCTTCTTCTTCTTCTTGCACGAGAGAGAAAGAGAGTGAAGGAGATATGATTTTAATCCTTTTACATATCAAATTCATTGAGATTTTGAGAGTATTGAAGATGGAGATGAAGATTTGGCAACATATTCAAGTAAGTACTCATCTCTTGAGTTGAATTTATTGATTATACTTATATATATAAGTTTTTATCTTCTTAGTTGGATTTCGTTTGGATTTAGGTTATGTTTGGTTTGATTGGTGTGTAAGTGGATGATAACAAGAGATTGAAGTATATAAATGTGTGAAATTAACATCTAAGTGATGATGAGTTGAGATAATTGTAAGGAAAATGATGAAATGTTGATTTGGGGTTTGGTTTGGATGAATTTCGAGTGTTTGGTCTTTAAATTATTGTAGGACACGGCCAAGTTATGAGAGACACGGCCAAGTTAGGGCAAATTTGGCCGTGTTGGATGAGTTTTGGAGAGACACGGCCACTGGCTTGGCCGTGTCCCTTGCCTGTGTTTGCTACTGTCTAATTTATGTTGAGAGACACGGCCGTGTCCCTTGCCCGTGTTTGGTATTGGATTGTTGTGTTGAGAGACACGGCCACTGGCTTGGCCGTGTCCATTGCCCGTGTTTGCTACTGCTTGAATTGGTGTTGAGTGACACGGCCACAAGCTTGGCCGTGTCCCTTGGGCTTGTTGGCTACTGGATGTTTATATTGGGAGACACGGCCACAAGCTTGGCCGTGTCCCTTGAGGGTGTTTGCAAATGTGTTTGTTATTTGGTCTTCAAACATTGTTGGATCTTCAAATGTCTTTTGTACCTAAACACACTTAAAACGATAATGATCCAACCAAATGTATATGGAGGATTCTAAGTTCTTGAATAAGGTAAATTGTTATGTATGAATATATCAATGATAATATAGGAAATGTGGAAGATATAATGATCAATGAAAAAGTATGTGCAATGTCATTGATTATGTATACTTGAGTGATGAATTGAATTGATCAATATGATTTGATGATAACGTTGATATTATATGAACCATGTTAGGTTTTATGCATTGTCAATCTCATGAATTGTATTGTACTATATGTAGATTGATGATGCATATGAATAATGGCATGTTGTGTATAATGTGGAATATCATAAGATCATTGATGATGAATTACTCTAATTTTATGATTGAAGCATGCCTGTATGGTATGATTGATTCATGATATGTTTGTTTAGTAATGTAATTGATGTTGCATATATCAATGATGAAACTTGAAATGTGATTTGAGATATAATGTGATATGAAGCCATTGTGATTGGCTGTGATGATTCAATTGAATTAAGTGGGGCATGTTTGCCTAGATGATGATGAGAATTGATAGTGAAATAATAGATGAATTGTGTGTCTGATATGTTATTCATTTTCAGAGTTCTGAGTTTGGAGGCATGCCTATAAAATGAAAGGTAACAGTCTTGCCGGGTTGAGGATCTCTTCAATTTGAGACGAATTGAGATCCAAGAGACTGGGTCTGTTACACTATGCTAATTGTGATTATGAGATATAAGATTTGTAACAGTCTTGCCGGGTTGAGGATCTCCTCGATTTAGTCGGGTTGATGGTCCAAGAGACTGGGTCTGTTACTTGATAAATGTGACATGTGAAATGTGAATTATAGTAACAGTCTTGCCGGGTTGAGGATCTCCTCGAGATTTGCCGAGTTGATGGTCCAAGAGACTGGGTCTGTTACACTATCCATGGATAGAGATATATATAGATGATGCCTATGGGCTTGATGATTATGATTATGGACCAAAGCAGTAACTCTGAACTTGGAATAACATATTAGTGTGTTGTTTGGGCCCGAGTCTATCTTTGTTGTCAATGTGATATTAAATGTTGAAATAAATGAGTAATGAGATCTACAACTGCCTTTATTGGAAGTATGATTCATGTTTGATGAATTATGGATAAAATAATGTTATGAAGTATGCTTTTGTAATATGTGCATTGATGTATTGAAGGTGAATATGTTTTGAGGGACTTTCTTGATATATGATTTTATAAAAATAAAGTATGATGTGTAAAATATATATATATGAATATGGAATTTGTGAGAATTGCTTTCGTAAAGGTGTTGAATAGGTCTTTGAATGGTAATTGGTTGAATTAATGTATATGTTTATGTATATGAGATTAGTGGGAACTTATGAAGAATGCATTGAGAAAGGAAGACGTGGTAAGAGAACAATAAAACATAATGCTAAACATATGAGGTATGATAATTTTGGTAAAGTGTATTTTATTATTTAGTTGTACTACTAAGCTTTCGGGCTTAGCGCGGATGTTTAATCGCGCAGGTATTTATGCGGTTGATCTAGAAGTTTAGCTGTGATGCCACGAGAAGGGTAAGAGTGTCTCGAGACCAACTAGAAGGTGATGCATACATATGTGATTTTAATTATGTTGTATTTTTATAAGAATAATGATTTTCGTAAATATTCTTTAATTTAATGTAATATCGCTTGAACTTGAATAAAGGGTTTCAAAGTAAAACGAAAAGTGACATTCTTATACTTTATATACGTATTGTATGTATACCCGGTATATGTATAGTACTTATATAGAGTATGGGGGTGTTACAAAGAATGATTAAATTTCATAAAACAACATATTGGGATGATATAGAGGAACACTCTAGGTTGAATATATTTTGATTGGCTTGTATGTGCATATCAATGATGAAATTAGAATCACTTATAAATGTATGCATTTTGCATGATCCAATTAATTAATTACATATATTTTGATCATACATTGAATACACAAAATGAGATCCTCATTCTTTGTTTTTTTTAAATCCTTAATTATTAGTAAAATTTTAAATATTTTGATCGACCTTCAAGATGGCCCAACTGTACTGCTATTGAAAATCTTTGCCTCATAATTTTTCAGAAAAGTATAACCATACCTTTTGTGACCCAACTGGTATAATTCAAAAATTTCTAACCGTTGTGTTTAAAATCAAAATTTCATTCGGTCTTTCCATATTCTGACCAAACTTTCAATGCTTTTTTAAAATTTAACACCGGACCAAGGTAGGTCCTATAATACTCTTATACCATTTATACGTATAATACATATACCTTATATACACAAAAATACACATATAGAATATAAGAATGTCACCTTGATGATCTGTAATATTCTCTATATTAAAATAAATTTAAATTCTATAAAAGAAATCTCTAGGAAAAATTTTATCAGAGTTTTGTCTGTAATTTTGTAAAATCCAAAAATCATTAAAACACATCCTGCCTTTAAAAATTTGCATTCTAAAAAATAACATTCTATATAAAAATCGACTAGTAATGCAACATTTTAAAAATTAATAGTACTCAAAAACCTCATATTAAAGAATTACAGAACTTATTACAAATGTATACAACATATCCCAAAACTCATTTATTATACATATTTTAAGTTGAAAATATACACCACCCAATTTGCATTACAATAACCACTACACAAGTATGAATTCAGAGCACAGTTGGTCTCGTGGCAAACACAACTTCTAAGTGTCAATCTCAATCACAATTCTCAATTCCGAACACCTTGGTCTGCAATCTTGACACCTGCGTGATACACACTACCGCACTAAGCATAAATCTTAGTAGTACACACTATAACAAACACATAACTTAAATAACACTTAAGCATACTCTTTCATCATTCTTCACAAATTAATCCTTATAAACATACCTCATCTGTAATCCTACTATTGACATATTATACCACTCATTTACCTCTTCCATGTTGCATATTTCATCATATATATTATTAGTTATACATTTTCATACCATTTATCAGTTCATCATACATATACTATTTATTATCACAATCTTTATCTTACAAACTTTTACATAC
The DNA here is from genome assembly GCA_947685225.1 of Garcia nutans. NCBI lineage: Eukaryota > Viridiplantae > Streptophyta > Magnoliopsida > Malpighiales > Euphorbiaceae > Garcia > Garcia nutans. The sequence continues at coordinate 23,450,857 of CANTUV010000005.1, forward strand.
TATCATTATGTATAATTCATTTTTCATCCAAAATTCTTAATATTTACACACATATTGCAAACACATACATTGGGCCCAAAAGTTCTTATACAGAAACCTAGTCCCATAATGTTGTTTTGACCTATCTCAACAGCAGTGACACCAATGTGTCTCGCTAATGGGTGTAAATATATATGTGACACCCAGTGTCTCAACCACAACATAATCATATCTCTAATACTAATGTGTCTCGCTCAGGGGCATAATTATATCTGTGACACCCAATGTCTTACCCCACAATGTATGGCATGCCAAACTACCAAACACAATCTTCTAGAACTAGCTAAGGTATAAGGCACACACAATACTCATTTAACATTTTATATATTTTCCTTATTTCACAATCTTGTTAGGATTTTCATATATCATCATTTTTATCTTGTTTTTCAACATTTCATAGTCTTACTTCCACATTTTAGTGCATAACTTATACTTTTCACATTTTGCACATAACATCACAATTGCCATATTTTAATGGCTCAATATACCATAATCAAGTCAAATCATGCATTGTTACTTCAACAATACTTTACACACACATAAATCAATGTTCCAAGTAACATAACATATTTACTTACATGTAATGTGTTATGTTTCAAGAAATGCAACTAATTAAAACAAGCATCAAAGTATGTATTAACCTTTTAGAGTTCCAAAATCAACTCTAAGTCACCTTCTAACCCTTACTTTCAAAAAACCCTAAATGCCTCCACTTGCCTCAATTTAGCCTACACTCACATAAGTCATACAATAAGCATAATTATTCATTTAATATCACTTCCATGCTTAATTTTTATCAATCAACTATTATTTACACAAATTCCATCAATATCTCAATAAAACTCTATTTTCACCATTCCCTACTGTAGACCCTTAATTTTTGACCCAGTCCGGTTCCATATATTTTATTTAGTCAAAAACAATTTTTGTGTTGTCTTAATTAAATAATATTTGTTTTAATATTTATTTTTTATAATTTTTAAAAAATTAATAATAAAAAATAATAAAAAAAATAAAAATCGGGGACGAAAAAATGGGCGACGAATTTTTTCGACGCCGAAAAACAATGTTGGAGGAAATGGCCCGCAGCCCTGCCCCTCGCAATTTTTTGCCAGCGCTCGTAGCCCCTGGCAGCCCGACGCAGTTTTCGCCAGCAAAATTTTTCTGACGCAATTTTTTTCGAAACTAAATTCTATTTGGTTTCGGTTTCCTTTTCCTAATTAATGATAGTTTTTGTAAACAATTTGAATTAATCATATGAAATTTCCTATAAATAAGACTAAAAAAGACACAGAAAGGGGAGGAAAAACTTAGGAGAGGAATCGGACTTTGGACTGGGACTTGGATTTTGAACTGAAATTTTACAAATTGATCGGACTTTTAAGAAGAGAAGAAGCAAGCAAGCAATCAAGCTATTAAAGGCAGCAACCTTGCTTTTGTCCTTATTCATCCAAGAAGCAATTTTTGGCGGAACCAACAAACGAAGGTTTGAATAACTAATCTCTTTTTTCCTTACAGTAGCTTCAATAATCAAATTGTTTCTTTTGATTTTAAAAACCTTAATTTTTTTTCTCTATTTTCAAAAACCCTAAAATTATTTTTCTTTTTCTTCTAAAACCTAAGAACCCTAATCTATTTCTTCAAAATCTTAAAACCATAATCTACTATCCAACTTTCCAAAACCTTAAATCATTTTATTAATTCCTAAAGCCCTAATCTACTTTCCAATTTTTCAAAACCTTAAAACACCAAATTGATCCTTTTATTTTCAAAAACCCTAAAAAAATATTTTCTGTTTCCAAAAACCTTTAATTATCTTACCTATTTCCAAAAACTTTATAAAACTCTAAACTGTTTTCTTAAATCCTAAAACCAAATATATTTTTCGAAACACTAAAAACCCTAATTCAACTTCAAAACAAAAAATAGTAAACCTCAAACTAGTAAAAACTAAAAACCCTAATTCCCTCAAAACCAAAACCATAAACCCTAGTTTTCCTAAACCCTAACCCTAATCCTTAGAACCTTATAAACCTAAACATTCAAACCTAATGTAGTAAATCCAAAATAATAATCCCGTAACCGTGAGTCATAAAGCTAAATGTTTTAAAGTATCTAAACCCTAATTTCATAGTTTTACCCTTAAACCCTAATTTGATCAATCAAAGATCCTTGCTAATTTTTTAAATTATAAAACCCTAATCCATTTCAATTCTCTTAAAAACTTACAGTAGCTAAGAATTAAAATTCCAAAACTCTAAAATATTAATTAAAGAATTTTAAATAGAAATAGTAACCTAATTTATGACTTTACTTGCTTTATTTAATTATGTAGTTTATTATATGCTTTGATTTATTTAAGTTCAATGCTTGATTTATTTAATTTGTCATGGATGGATGTTTACTTTCTATTTTGATTGATGTTTAATATCTTTGATGAATGATTTATTTATGATGAATGGTTATTTACTTCTATCGATTTATTTTAGATTTTCAAATGTTGTAAGAGGCATGTTTCCACTTTGTGGGTACCTCATTAATTAAGTTCTATGTAATTTAAATTGCTTTTATATTTTAGACCAATGTAAAGGGCATGTTTCTACCTTTTGGTGGGTGTCCTATTAGTTTGGATGTGGATGATGTAAAGGACATGTTTCCATCCTCGGATGGGTGTCTATATATTTTCTTTATTTGGAATTGCTTTGATTTTTAATATAACGATGCTTTATTTCAATTGTGTGTAATATGGATAATATTGTTATATTTAAGAATTTTATAATATTAAGACCTATAAAGGAGGCCGATTCCAATGAACCGGGCATTGTGGGGGTACTGGGCCATTTCTCACCTTCCCCACACGTACCCAACTTTTCGAACCCATTAGGGGGTTAGGGATTCCTTAGAAATTTAGTAATTCACCCCTTTCTTTTTCTCGGCCCGTCCAGGTGGTGATTTTCTCTGGACCTAGATCTATGTTCTCTAAGGCCCCAAGCCTAAACAGTGCCGAAGTCGCAAGAACCATTCTATCGGGAGTGGGGGCAAAAATCCCCGCTCACAATGGCGACTCCACTAGGGATAAGAGAAGTTGATTCCGTTGGTCTTTATATTATTCTATTCTTTCTTATAATGATATTATCCATTGCATCATATTAGATTGCATCGTGTGCGTGAGTTAGGACGCCTGTGTTACCAGTGTTGTGTTATGTAAAGGATACCATACTTTCACTCAAGATATGGAGATCGAGCATGGCATAACCACTCATAGCCTCGTACCATTTGGTATATACTTGCTATGGGAACCTAAGCCTTTTAACCCAAAGACTAAAGCTCATGTAATTGACCTAGTTACTTTCCTTAGGTTTTACCCCAAATGCATGTTGTTTGACTATGGTTAATTTATCTTGGCTTAAATCATGGCTTATTTGGTTTGTTCTTTTTCTAATATGACATAAGTACATTTGTAAGCTCAACATAAATTTTTCTCTAAATCCAAAAGACCAAAGCTATTTTCAAAACATTTTCAAAATGGTCTTTGGACATAAAATTTTTCCAAAACAAGTTAAAAATTTTGCTCATAACCCAAATACAAAGCCCAAAATATGTTTTTTCTAAAATCTTTTTATAATAGGCTTAGAAACAAAATTATTTTCATCCAACCATTTCTTACAACGAGCTTGCAAATTATTTAGGTCAATTACAAAATACCAAAAATCAATTGTGATCCTAGTTTATACTAAGAATAATTAATCATGGGATTGTTGTTGGCATGAATCATTAGTTACTTTTTCAAGTGAGAAATCTATTTATAATAAACCTCTTAATTTAGTTTTAATCCAATATAGCATAAAAGCTACTTTAGTTGGTTAAATGGATTAAAACCTAATTAATGGGAATTATTATGAACCGATTTCCATTTTTGAAAATATAACTATTGGTTGAAACGTCCGAGGGAATTATTCGAAAGCAAGATACCCCATCTTGGTATTTTGTTAACCATATACCTAGGAAAAGAGACTCGCCATTCGTGTGTGAATGTTATAAGGTTGGAAGGAACGTCCTATTTGTCCTTGTTTGTTAATTGTTCGTGCATACACGCATACATTTGCATCTCATATCATTGATCCTTTCTGGCTCTCAGCCCTGGATTACGACAGTTCAAAAGCCATCTTTCCCAAATTTGATGGAACTAGAAATCCTCATCTCCATGTGAAGCAGTATATCACTGCTATGCAGTCTGCCTGAGCTACTAAGGCTCAAACTCTAAGGTACTTTATGCTCTCATTGGACCCTGTTGTCCGAAATTGGTTCAATACCTTAGATGATGGAACACAAAAGAGTTGGGATCTGCTTTACAAAACCTTCATCCAACAATATGGGTATAATGTCGAGATGGAAGTTAACTTAATGGAAGTGGAGTCCATTAGGCAAAGGTCGAATGAGAATTTAGTGGATTATGTGAAGAGATGGAAAAACAAGGCTGCTTTGCTCAAGAAGAGGCCCTATAAATTTGATTAAATAAGGATGATTGTGAGAGGGGTGTTGCCTAGTCTTCGTGAGAGGATGTCTCATACACTCATCCGTGATTTCAAAGATCTTCTCCAAGCTGGTCTGCAAATTGAAGAATGGGAGAGAGAGAAGAACCATTTTTCAATAAGAAGGAACGAGAAAGAAAACTATCAATATGGTAGCCAAAGCATGCAAAAGGGGTCGGTGTAAACGCTACTAGCCGAGGAACAAGTAGACAATTTTTGAAATTGGGGAAACCAATGTCTTGGGTCCTCAATAAACTTCAAAGGAAGGGATTGTTACAACCCTTAAATCCTCGTCCGTTGCCTAACCCTCTCCCACCTAATTTCTACACTAAAGCATTTTGTCAGTTTCATCAAATACAAAGGGCATGACATGGATAGATATGTGAGGTTGAGACATGAGATCCAAAATCTAATTGATAATAGGAAGCTCCCTGAGCCCAACAAGCCAAATACCAAAGACAACCCATTACCGAAGTTCAATAGAGTACCACCACCGGCAACCTTCATGGTGGGAAAAGGATTGGAAGAAGATTTTGTTTTATCATCCTTTCAAGATGGAAACGATGTGAAAGGAAAAGAAGCTTAATTCAACAAACTTTCCTTAGCTTGAATGTTGCTTTTCAATTTTACTTTCTTTAATATTTTAGAACTATTGTGTTTTTCAAATTTAAAGTTGCTTGAAATAAATTACTTTCATCAAAATTTTTGTTGGTCTTTGTTCATTTTGGTGCTCAATCAATGAGGAATCTAGCTTGATATTTATAAATTAATGTATCTAGGCATCATGACTTGAATGACTTTACTAGGTGAGGAAATTGCTTTATAGCATTGAGTTGTGTATGCTTACTTAGAGAGGGCTCATGCATAATTACCTTTGTCTAGGTCCTAGTCAGTCTTAGAACATGCTTTGATAAATTTTTGAGGTGAAATTGAACTCTACTTATTTAAGAGAGAAATGATCTAGGCATTGTTTGGTTAGCCAACAACTTGTATCCACCCTATTAAATATCAATCCCTAGTTGTCCCTTTGAGCCTTCATAAAATTTTAGCTTTCTTTTCATTGGCTTACAAACCCCGATAACCTACCTTGAGCTATTATAATACTTTTGACAAGTCTTATTGTCACTAAGATGAAGAGGCAAGAAGATCAAAGAAAGAAATGAATAGTCAATACCATGAAGATAGACCATAAGGGTAGTTGAAGTTTTCAAGACCACAAGGGTAATTGAAGTTCACCTAATATCCCCAATCTATCAAGATAACATCAGAGTAACAAATGATTTATCCTTGTTAAAGGAGATTTATACCACTCCACCTCATCCATTATTGGAAACCTAAGTTGGTACAAACAAGACAACTCTGTTTGAGCTAGAACAAAAAAGAAAAGAGAGAAGAAAGAAAAGAAAAAGAAAGAAAGAAAATAAAAGAAAAAAAGAAGAAAAGAAAAAAAAAAGAAGAAAAGAGAAAAAAAGAAGAAATAATAATAATAAAACCCAAAAAGGAGGTTCTGAAAGCCAACTGAGTTCTCTTTTACCTAAAGGAGCAAAAGGCTTCCATTTGGCTTGTAAGGACATTTTAACTTGAATTGGTCCAACTCATCCAAAGATTCAAACAAAATTGGTGAAAAAGGAGGAAGACTGTCTAGTTCTTGAAAGTTTTGTACTTGACAGTCCTACAAGGAAGAAGGACAAAATGATAAAATGCTCAAAGAAAGGGAAGAGTAAGAAAAATAAAAGGAAAGAAAAGGGAGAAGAAGAAAAGAAGCGAATTTGGGTACCAAACTTTTGCAAGGGCAAAGACTATCCTAATCAAGATTTAGATTAATGCCAAGAAGATATAGAAGGAATTTTGAGTCTAGTAAGATTGCTCCCAGCTGCCTAAAGTTCATACAAGAAATTTGTAGTGTGAGGGTTTGCATTATAGTGTCACAATGGCTCCGACTTACTAATAGCCTTCATTTAACCCATGTCCCTTATAGACCCCATTTCAAGCCTATTAAAGACCTGTTGATCTCTCTTGGTAGGTAGAGTTTATTAGTGGAGATAGTTCGGATAAGCATGCATATGAGATAGACAATATTCAAACTCAAATGAGATCTTTGACCAAGTAATGTGTATGTGCCTATATGAAGTGCAATAATTCTTGCTTAAATAGAAATGATTCCCGAGTTTAGTATGGTAAATAGGGTTGTCATGTTATTGATATGTTAATTTGGAAAAATTAAGTCCTGAGGTACATTGACATTGATTTGGCAAAGCCAACATTTGATTTCAAAATCAAAATTCAAAAAAAAAATAATAACAAAAAAATGTTTTGTCATACAAAGTTTTCAAGTTAAGGGAAGTATGTTGAAACTTGAAAGACACATTGGGCAAGGAAATGATAAAAAAAAAGAAAAAAGAAGAAGAAGAAAAAGATGAAAAAGGGAGTTACAGTAAAGATAGAAATTATATATTGTCATTATTTTTATGCTTATTGTACAATGTTTATACAATTGATACAATATTTATACATCACTAAGAAGGTGGTGGTAGGTCATCAAACAAAGCCCTAAAAAAATCATTGCCTGTTGAAGGAGGGGGCAAATCACTCATCCCGAGTCCGCCCGAAGCAGGAGCACAAAAATCTCAGAAGTAGACGAAAGAATCTCATGGTCATCAGTTTGGGGGCCTCTTGATGAAGAAACGCCAGGATCCCTCATCCCCTGAAAATGAAAGTCTCGGAAATTTTGTTTTGATTGATGATATAAATTTTCAAAATGAGAAGCCTGCTGATGACTTGCAGCCAACTCTTCTTGAAGTTTCTTATTTTGATCTTCAAGCATCCGCTATGAGCCAGAAAGGAAAAAGGTAAGAGCATACATAATCATGCATACATGTAGCATAAATTACCATGAAACAAGAAAACTTGCCAGGTAATTTATATCAATGCCCTGTGGATGAGATGGCATATCGGGCAGACTAGAATGAGAAAATGAAGGAGCAGTAGAAGAAGGTCCAGCCTCATGATCAAATGAGACAACAGCCTGCAACAATCATTAAAGAATCAAAATAAGGTAAGAAAGAAGCGATTGCAAAGGAAAAATAGTAAAAGTTTTACCTGAGAAGTGCTAGCCCCAAGATGCGAAACGAATTCTCCTGCCTCTCCATGATGTTCCTCTTCATCTCTACCATCACTTTCTTCAGGAATTTTTCATACACCAACAGGAGATACATCAAAGTTCAAGAGCCTTCATTGAATAAAATGGGCATAAAATGTACCCGGTGGATGGAGAAATGTTTCAACATCATGACAGTGCCGGGCCAACCACCATGCATCCTCCGGCATTGATATAGTATTTAAAGTATATTCCGGGCAATGCATCGGTACCCTCCACTGCTCTGGACCAAGAAACCACTCATAAACTCTCTCTCCGAGAAACCAGCCACTAGACACTGGGCCAGCGATGACTCGGCGAGTATGTTGGAATGATAGTGCAGCATTCATGAAGGAAGTCCACTTTGTCCATTCTTCTGGATCCCACCAGGCCAAATTCACCTGCAAAATGACATAAAGTAAGTAAAATTTCATATAAATTTTAAAGCATACTAATGCTATTTTACCTGGTCCTAGGTTAAGCGGCTCAACATGAAGCGTTGGGTATGCACATGGTAAGAGCCGGGAACGTCCATATGATCAGACAACTATAAATTTAATCTCGGATACCCGACTCTCTCTCGGGAAATACCAGGCACCCTCACGAGGTTGTGGTCATATGCCCATGCCTACAATAATAGTAAAGATGAAATTCATACAAGAAAAGAATAAAATTGACATTGGTGGAAGAAGAGTACCTCAACAATCGCCATAAAGCCGACGAAAGACTTCTTGTTTCGGCAAATTTTGTTAAGACCATGGTAAAGATAGGCGAGACCAGCTTCACCGCAGCCATAAAGTGGTATCGTCCTAAAATAAGAAAGGGCCCTCAACACTGACAAATGAATGGCAGATTCAATGCTGCCTAAGATGGTTTATCCAAGAAAATATAATAAAAATTTGCGAGCATACTATTGAGCCGTGTCTTTGTGAACCCGTCCTTCGTAGTTCATCCAATAACTATGAATTGGCTCGATTTTTATCTTAAAAGGCCCTTTATATGATGGTTCCATACCAATTAATTGCTGAATTTCTTCAAATGTCAAAATATCATTGGTCATAGGAACCGGAACACCATCATACCGAAGGCCAGTTATAGCAGCAAAGTTGACCGGACCAATTGTCATCTCTCCAATGGGCAAGTGAAAAGTATGAGTTGTGTCCAACCATTGTTCTGCAAGTGCCTAGACTATGCTCTGGTCTATTATATACTCCTTGGATGGTAGTTGTAAGATGAAGCTCTCAAAGCTGCAATTTCGGATAATCCGCCTTACTCGTGAAGGCGCTACATCATACCATTGTCGGGCTTTCTAGATACACCCTCCGGCCCAAATAATGCAACGATCACGCTAACATAGAGCCAGGTAAGTTAATACCATGTAAGTACATATTATTCTATCTGCTTAAATTTACTTTTCATAAATTTTCTAAAATATATATAAAATAAAACAAAAAATAAAACAAAAAAATCAAAAAAAACAAAAACAAAAAAATCAAAAAAATCAAAAAGAAGAAAAAATTACCGTGCTCTTTTGGTTTGAACTACGATGAAGCGGCATCCCGGCTAGTAGATCAATATTTCCATCTTCATGATGCTGAATAAACTCCAATAACTCAGCATTAGAATGAGTTCTTGACCTTGAAACATGCATTTTTTTAAAACTATATGCTAAATTTGAAAGAATTACAGTAATGGATGAAATTAAGGATTATGCTGTGAATGAAATGAAGAAATTCGTTCGTTTATATAGAGGAACGGTAAGGGAAAAAACAAATTTCAAAAAGTAAATTTTACTATTACTATTGACAATAGTAAACTACTATTTACAAATAGTAGGTTACTATTTATGAATAGTAAATAGTGCATAAACAGTAACTGCACAGTAAATAAACAGTAAATTCAATTATTCAATTTAATCATTCAAATATACTTGCGTGTATATAAAATATTTTTTCAAGCAGGGGGCAAGGAGAAGACGTGTATAAAAATTAGCCAAACTTTTTGAAACCAAAAAATTATTTTTTGCAAATAATTAAATCTTTATCAGCTCGGGTCCAGAACCCAAATTTTTCTTAGGTCCAGAACCTGGAATCTATTATAAGTCCAGAACTTAGCTTGGGTCCAGAACCCAAATTATCCTTAGGTCCAGAACCTAGAATCTCTTCTAAGTCCAAAACTTAGCTTGGGTCTAGAACCTAAATTATCCGTAGGTCCAGAACCTAAAATCTCTTCTAAGTCTAGAACTTAGCTTGGGTCCAGAACCCAAATTATTCTTAGGTCCAGAACCTAAAATCTCTTCTAAGTCCAAAACTTAGCTTGGGTCCAGAACCCAAATTACCCTTAGGTCCATAACCTAAAATCTCTTTTAAGTCCAGAACTTAACCCGGGTCCAGAACCCAAATTATCCCTAGGTCCAGAACCTAAAATCTCTTCTAAGTCCAGAACTTAGCTTGGGTCCAGAACCCAAATTTTTCTTAGGTCCAGAACCTAAAATCTTTTCTAAGTCTATAACTTAGCTCGGGTCCAGAACCCAAATTATCCTTAGGTCCAGAACCTAAAATCTCTTCTAAGTCCAAAACTTAGCTCGGGTCCAGAACCTAAAATTCATCATTGAAAAATAGTGTTGGACGAAATGGCTCGTAGCCCCGCCCCTCGCAGTTTTTTGCCAGCGCTCGTAGCCCCTCGCAACCCGATGCAGTTTTCGCCAGCAAAATTTTTCCAAAGTAATTTTTATGAAATAAAATTCTATTTGGTTTCGGTTTCCTTTTCCTAATTAATGATAGTTTCTGTAAACAATTTGAATTAATCATATGAAATTTCCTATAAATAAGACTAAGAAAGACACAGAAAGGGGAGGAAAAACTTAGGAGAGGAATCAAACTTTGGACTGGGACTTGGATTTTGAAATGAAATTTTACAAACTGATCAGACTTTTTAGAATAGAAGAAGCAAGCAAGCAATCAAGCTATCAAAGGCAGCAACCTTGCCTTTGTCCTTGTTCATCCAAGAAACAATTTTTGGTGGAACCAACAAACGAAGAATTGAATATCTAATCTCTTTTTTCCTTATAGTAGCTTCAATCATCAAATTGTTTCTTTTGATTTTAAAAACCTTAATTTGTTTCTCTATTTTCAAAAGCCCTAAAATTACTTTTCTGTTTCTTCTAAAACCTAAGAGCCCTAATCTCTTTCTTCAAAATCTTAAAACCATAATCTACTTTCCAACTTTCCAAAACCTTAAATCATTTTATTAATTCCTAAAATCCTAATTTACTTTCCAATTTTTCAAAACCTTAAAACACCAAATTGATCCTTCTATTTCCAAAAACCTTATAAATTTATTTTCTGTTTCCAAAAACCTTAAATTGTCTTACCTATTTCCAAAAACTTTATATAACTCTATACTATTTTCTCAAATCCTAAAACCAAATATATTTTCCGAAACACTAAAAACCCTAATTCAACTTCAAAACCAAAAACATTAAACCTCAAACCAGTAAACACTAAAAACCGTAATTCCCTCAAAACCAAAACCATAAACCCTAGTTTTCATAAACCCTAACCCTAATCCTTAGAACCTTTTAAACCTAAACATTCAAACCCAATATAGTAAATGCAAAATAATAATCCAGTAACCGTGAGTCATAAAGCTAAATTTTTTATAGTATCCAAACCTTAATTTCATAGTTTTACTCTTCAAACCCTAATTTGATCAATCAAAGAACCTTGCTAATTTCTTAAATTATAAAACCCTAATCCATTTCAATTCTCTTAAAAACTTAAAGTAGCTAAGAATTAAAATTCCAAAACTCTAAAATATTAATTAAAGAATTTTAAATAGAAACAGTAACCCTAATTTATGTCTTTACTTGCTTTATTTAATTATGTAGTTTATTATATGCTTTGATTTATTTAAGTTCAATGCTTGATTTATTTAATTTATCATGGATGGATGTTTACTTTCTATTTTGATTGATGTTTAATATCTTTGATGAATGATTTATTTATGATGAATGGTTATTTACTTCTATCGATTTATTTTAGATTTCCAAATGTTGTAAGAGGTATGTTTCCACTTTGTGGGTACCTCATTAATTAAGTTCTATGTAATTTAAATTGCTTTTATATTTTAGACCAATGTAAAGGGCATGATGTAAATTGGTGGGTGTCCTATTAGTTTGGATGTGGATGATGTAAAGGACATGTTTCCATCCTCGGATGGGTGTCCATTTATTTGCTTTATTTGAACATTGCTTTGATTTTTAATGTAACAATGCTTTATTTCAATTGTGTGTAATATGGATAATATTGTTATATTTAAGAATTTTATAATATTAAGACCTGTAAAGGAGGCCGGTTCCAATGAACCAGGCATTGTGGGGGTGCTGGGCCATTTCTCACATTCCCTACATGTACCCAACTTTCCGAACCCATTAGGGGGTTGGGGATTCCTTAGAAATCGAGTCATCCACCAATTTCTTTTTCCTGGCCCATCCGAGTGGCGACTCTATTTTCTCCGAACCTAGGTCCGTGTTCTCTAAGGCCCCGAGCCTAAACAGTGCCAAAGTCGCAAGAACCATTCCACCAGGAGTGGGGGCGAAAATCCCCGCTCACACCTACTTTACTTAAACTTCATCCTACCTAACACATTTTCAATATTTAACCATAAATTCATTATACATACATCAATATAACATCAACACACTACATTACAATAATTATAATCTCCTCTATCCAAAATCCTAAATTATCCATAACCCTATACCAACTCTTTAATAATTCAAAAGTTCATTTAAGCATAGTTTTAAGTTTAAACCCTCACCAACACACTTACTAACAACTACAAATTAATCCATACTTAATTCTTTCTTCATTTAACTCCATATTCAATTACTTTCATAAGATAATCCATAAATAATTATTTTTACTAATTAAACAATAATAAATTATTTCCACTAATCAATCTATAATCAATTATTTTCACAAATTAATCTATAATCAAATATTATCATAATTTAATCTATAATCAATTATTATTATAAACATAATTACTTATTTTTAGAAATTAGTCCTTAATCACTTATTTTCACAAATTAGTCCTTAATCACTTGCCACCAATAAATTCATTATCAATTATTTTCATCAATTAATCCATTAAATCAATTCCTAATCTTCCATAAGCAATTTAAATTAAGGAAAGACTCATTAAATAGTAAATTATGTAATATACAAATACATACCTCTTCAATTAGCTTTTCCATTCTCTTTCTCAATTTTCCTTGGTTTATGAATGATTTTATTTAAGAATCTCAAATAAAATCATCAAATTCTACCAAATTTATGAATTATTTACTTAAGATTCTTTGATTTTAAAGTAAAGAAATGGAAGAAGAAGAAACAAGAAAAGAGATGGTGACGGTGAAGACGAGGTTACAAGTTTGATGATGAAAAAGAAGAAAAATATCCCTTTAATTCTCATCATTATCCCTTATATATAATAATTAATTAATTTTTCACCAATCATCATTTTTCCTTCTTTGACATTATTATTATTATTATTATTATTATTATTATTATTATTATTATTATTATATTTAATTAATTAATATTGAATAAATATTCAAAGTTCTATCATCTTTCACTATCAAAATTATTTTTAATTTTGATTTATTTTATTCATTACTATTTATTAGTTTATTCTTATTTTATTTTCCTTCCTTTTCCCAATTATATATATTAATATATTAATTAATTAATTAAATATTTAATTATTTTTTCATAAATTTCCAACCACATATTTTATTTCTTCTGAAGAGACAGAATTATGAGAGAAAGCAACACTAAAGAGCAATTAACAATTAAGACTGAAGAATCAACACACAACAAGAAGTCAGTAGGCACTGCCTCACCTTAACCTCCAACCAAAAACCAAGGTGATTCAGAGAGTAGCTTGGATCTATATTTCTTTAATTTGGTGGAGATAACAAACGAAGGTACGTTCTCTATTTAATTCATTTAAATTTAATAGTAACTGCTTTTGATCATAGTTTTAAACATTGATTAATATTTTCTTCATCCAGTAGCTATTTATTTTCAAATATCATTATGCAATAAGTTAGGTTTTGTTTATAATGATTATGCCAATCCTTTAAATCAACCATTATCTTTGTACAATAACTTGTTAGGACGCTCTGTAGTCAAGCTATTAATAGTATTAAAATTGTTAGTTCATTAAAGCCCTAACCTTGGTGGCAACTTGTACAAAACCCTGATATTATTTTCAAAAACCCTAAAAAAAATCCTAATTAGGTTTTCCACAATCCCCAAACCCTAATTTATAATTTTAAAACCTCTAATTCCATATTAAATTCTAGTTTTGTTTAAAACCCTAATTTATAAGATTAAACCCTAATTTCTATAAATATAAAACCCTAGCTTAGATAAAATCCAGATTTCTCTACAAAACCATTTCATATAAACCGTTTATCTTTTGGAGGCGCTGCCCCCAATCCCCTGCAAGGAATGTTGTCCCATTGACCCCCGCCTGCTAACTGGCTAGCAGGACCGCCATAGACGCGACCCGCATCATTACGCACTATATTTTCTTAATGGAATAATATTAAGATGTGTTTGCTTATTTTCTTTTTTAATTATTATTATTCAATGATTTTCATATATGTTGTATTATTTGTTTCTTTGCTTTATTTTTTTTTCCTTAGATTTATATATATTTTTAAAAGGAATTATAAAAAGCATGTTTCCATCTAGTGTGGGTGCCTTGTTTATTTAGTTTATATAATTTAATTTATTTTAAGGTTTTTTGGACTATTGTAAGGGACACATTTCTACCTATGGTAGGAGTCCTATTTTATTTATTTTACTTTCTTTGTGGACATTGGACATTATTGTAAGGGCATGTTTCCATTTTGTACATGTGCTCATTTTATTGGTTTGAACTTTCTTGATTTTAATGAATATTTCTTGGTTTCCATTGCATGTAGTATATGTACAATATTATAATACTTAAGAATTCAATAATATTTAGACCTTAAAAGGAGGTTGGTTCTAATGAACTGGGCATTATGGGGTATTGGGCCATTTCTCACCTTCCCCATGTGTATCCAACTTTTTGAACCTAATAGGGGGTTGAGAATTATTTAGGAATTGAGTCATTCACCCTTTCTCTTTTCTGGCTCATCCGGGTGGCGATTCCATTTTCTCTAGATTTAGGCCCGTATTCTCTAAGGCCCTGATCCTAACAATGTCGAAGTCGCAAGAACCATTCCACATAGGAGTGGGGGCAAAAGTTTTCGCTCACAGTGGCGACTCCAGTGGGGATAAGAGAAGTTGATTCCGTTGGTCTTTATATTATTTTATTCTTTTTTATTATGATATTTTCCATTGCATCATTTATATTGCATTGTGTGCGTGAGTTAGGATGTCCATGTAACCTGTATTGTGTTATGTAAGGGATACCATACTTTCACTCAAGGTATGGAGATCGAGCATGGTATAGCCACTTATAGCCTTGTACCTTTTGGTATATATTTGCTATGAAAGCCTAAATATTTCAACCCAAATACTAAAGCTCATGCAATTGGCCTAGTTACTTTCCTTAGGTTTTTACCAAAATGCTTGTTGGTTGACTATGATTGACATATCTTGGTTTGAACCATGTCCTATTTGGTTTTTCTTTTTCTAATATGATCTAATTATATTGTAAACTCAAAATAGTTTTATTCTTTTAAGCCCGAAGACCAAAAAAAAAATATTTACACTCTTTTTCAAGATGGTCTTTGGATATGAATACCTTTTAAGATGGATCAAAAATCTTTTTCCACCTTATGGCCCAAATTTAAAGCCCAAAATTCATTTCTAAATAAATTTTTTACAATGGGCTTTGAAACAAAATTATTTTTCACTTTATTCAAATTATAATTCTTCTTAAATGATTTTACAACTATTTAGGTCAATTATGGAATACCAAAGATCAATTGTGGGCCTAATTTATACCAAGAATTTTTTTTATCATGGGCTTATTTATGGCATGAATCATTCATTGCTTTTTTCCAAATGCGAAATCTATTTATGATAATTCCTTTAATTTAGTTTTAATCCATAATACAACATAAAAGCTATTTCCAGTTGATCCAATGGATTATAACTTAATTAATGCAAATTATCATGGACTAACTTTTAAATGTAAAATACAACTATTGGTTAAACCGTCCAAGTGAATTTCATGAAAACAAGATGTCCCATGCTGATATTTTGTTGACCATATACCTAAGAAAAGGGACTAACTATTCTTATGTGAAAGATATAAGATTGGAAGGAATGTCCTAATTATCTTTGTTTGTTTATTACTTGTGCATCCATGCATAAATACATGGCATTACATGGCATTGATCATTTCTGGCTCACAAACCTGAGTGCAACAATTCAAGAGCATACGAAAACACCACCTACAATAGTGATTTTGATTCAAATGCTTCATTGGGAGGATGGATACAAACCAGCTAAGGGATATAGTCGATGAAGTTGTCAAAGCTAGGATGGCCAAGCTATGGGATCAATTGGCTGAGATTATGAAGGCTCAGTTGATGAGGTTTTGGAGATTATCAATAATGAAGCATTTGCCACTAACATAAAGAGGAAGAGAAAGGCAACTTTAAGGAACAGATCCACTGATCAAATAAGAAATGGAGGTTAATTCCTATTCTACAAGATAAATTGGGCCATATACCGACCAAACATTTTAAAGACTTGTATGAGGTTGACCTTCAACTAAAAGATTAGGGGAGAGAAAAGAATGTATACAATGAAAAAGGGAGCAATAAGGGTGGCTACCATCCCAATAGGCAAAGTCAAAGGGGACAAAAATATGTTGGGATAAATGCAACGACTGAGCCAATAAAGAAGCACAAATTTTTAGATTTGAGGGAACCTTTGTCAAAGGTGTTTGAAAATCTAATGAAGATGGATTTGTTACAGCCTTTGGCACCTCGACCATTACCATATCCTCTACTGCCTAAGCTCAGCACTCAACATTATTGCCACTTCCATCAGCTCTAGGTCATGACACAGATCAATGTGTACGTTTGAGGCATGAAATACAAAATCTCATCTATGATGGAAAGATCCTTGCCCCTGACATGTCCAAGTAGATGAAGCATCTTCAACTTCAACTCAACAAACTTCCCTTGGCTTGTTTGGTTTTTGTTTCATTTTTTATCTTTGATATTTTGTGGAACAATTATGTTTTTCAAATTATGATTGTTTGAATAAATTACTTTTATCAAATTTTTTTTATGTTGATCTTTGTTCATTTTAGTATTCAACCAATGATGAATCTAGCTTTATGTTCATAAATTAGTATATCTTTGCATCATGATTTGAATGACTTTACTTGTTAAGGGAGTTGTTCTGTTGCATTGATACTTAGAAAGGGCTCTTGCATAATTATAAGTGTCTAGGTCCTAGTCTATCTTAGAACATGCTTTGACAAACTTTCGAGGTGAAATTGAACTCTGCTTATTTAAGGGAGAGATGATCTAAGCATTATTTTGTAAGCCAAGAACTAGTATCCGCCCTATTAACATTAATTCCTAGTTTGTCCCTTTGAGCCTTCATAAAATTTTAGCTTGCTTTTTATTGGCTTATAAACCCCAATGACCTACCCTGAGCTGTTGTTGCACTTTTGACAAGTCTAATGATAACTGAATTACTAAAGCAAAAAAAGATCAAAGAGAAGGATGTATAGTCAAGACTACAGAGATAGTTAATGGAAACCTAAATTAGACCTAATATCACAGACTTATTGAGATAAAGTTGGAACTAAAGCAGACTTATGCCACTCCACTCATCCATTATCAGAAACACAGGTTGGTACAAATATGACAACTCTTTTAGAGCTAAGACCTAAAAAAGAAAAAAAAGAAAAAGAAGAAGATAAAAGAAGAAAAAAAAAGAAAAAAAAAGAAAAAGAAGAAGAAAAATTAAGAAAAGAAAAGAAAAAGAAAAAGAAAAAGGATAGAAAAAGAAAAAGAAAAAGAAAACCCAAAAAGGCAGTTCATAAAGCCAATCGAGTTCTTTTTTACCTAAAGCAGCAGGAGAGTTCCACTTAGTTTATAAGGATAGATTGACTTGAATTGGTCTAATCTATCCAATGATTCAAATAAAATAAAAAAAATTAGGGGAAAGACCATCTTTCATTTTATCCAACGTAGCTCCAAGTCAGCAATATTGAAAGTCTTAGACTTAATACTCCAAAAGGGAAAAAGAATAGAAAGAAAGAGGAAGAAAAGAGTGGTCTAAAGATCAAGATAGTTCTGATTGGATTCAGATTTCTGTCAAGAAGATGGAAGGACATTCAAGCTTTGTATTTTTATGAAGTTAAAGGGAAATGATGCCCATAAAGTGAAAATGGAACCTTTAATAGTATACAGTTCCAACAAGAAGTTTATAGTGTGGAGGTTTGTCAGTAGTGTCACATAAGCTCTAATCTAAAATTAGCCTTCATTTAACCCATGTCCCTTATAGACCTCATTTTAAGCCTATTAAAGACTTGTTGATCTCTCTTGGTATGTAGAGTCTATTAGCGGAGATAGTTTGAATAAGCATACATATGAGATAGATAATATTTAAGCTCAATGAGATCTTTGGCCAAGTAATGTGTATGTGCCTATTTGAAGTGCAACAATTCTTGCTCAAATGGAAATGATTCCCAAGTTTAGCATGGTAACTAGGGTTGTCATGTTATAGATATGTTAATTTGAAAAATTGAGTTATGAGGTACAATGACACTGATTTGATAAAGCCAAAATATTATTTTAAGATTAAAAAATGTTTTTATCATACAAAGCCTTCAAGTTTAGGGAATTATGTTATATTGTTGAACCTCAATGGACATATTGGGCAAAATAAATGGTTATTGGCAAGGTTATGAAGAAGCTACCAACTGATGTGCTGAATCACAGTTTGCAATGGATGTATCCTTAAAAATAAAGCCATAGTTGTGAAGTCTTCTCCCATTCCATTGCAAGACCTGAACGAGTGTCTGGAAGGAATCCATAGGCTGATCACCTTTGTTTGTGAGTCAATGGAACCACTATAAGTATCATCCATGCATATCATGCATACATAAGTATATCACACTGCATTTTTATCTTGTGTTACCTATTCTTTGTCAAAGTAAACAATAATACTCTATGAAGAAAATATGAAGCATATATGGAATCAGGGGGGCATGGAAGGGCCATTACAAAAGAAAGAAGAGATACAGGCTTGTGAAAGCATCCAGACAAAATACAAACTTCAATATGAGCCTGCATGGGAACAAAATCATTGGATTGAGCCTACACAGGGGGCAAAATTTTCTCTTTTCAATTTTTGAGTTTATGCGCTCATAAAACATTTTCAGAATCACTTTCAATATTTTGTCATGCAGGGGGAAAAGAGAGGATATGAGGACTAGCTAAAAAATAGTTGAATTTTTTACAAAAAGAAGAATAAAAAGAATAGAATAAGAAGAAAGTAAGAACCCTTAAAGAATGAAGATGCAAAAGATAAAAGATCTGTCCAGTTAGAAGAGCTAAAGTCAATACAAGATAAATGTCCAAGGATGAAGATCCATTTTGAAGGGTGAAGACCCAATGACCGGAGGATAAAGATTCATTATGAAGGGTGAAGACCAGATATTTGAAGATTCATTGTGAAGAAAGAAGACGTGCAGTTGATGGCTAGAAGAAAGCCAAAATTCCCAAATGACTGAAGGTTAGTCTAGCTAGAAGAACTGAAGTTGATCCATTGAAGAATGGAGCAAGTGACTAGAAGAAAGCCATGATAGAAGATCAATTAGCTAGAAGAGCTGAAATTGTTTGGCTAGAAGAAAGCCAAAACTCCCAACTGACAAAAGGTCAGTCAGTTAGAAGAGCTGAATTGTTTGCCTAGAAGAAAGCCAGAACCCTTAACTGATAAAAGGACCTAGAAGAGCTAAAATTGTTTGGCTAGAAGAAAGCCAAAACTCCCAACTGACAGAAGGTCAGTCACCTAGAAGAGCTAATATTGTTTGGCTAGAAGAAAGCCAGAACCCTCAACTGATAGAAGGTCAGTCCAGCTAGAAAAGCTAAAATTGATTTGCTAGAAGATAGCCAAAACCCTCAACTGAAAGAAGGTCAGTCGAACTAATTCTCGGGTCCAAAACCCAAAATCCAGTATCAGGTCGAGAACCTAAATCTAGTATCCAGTCAAGAACCCCAAATTCAATTTTGGGTTGAGAACCCAAATTTAGTCTCAGGTCGAGAACCCAAATTCAATTCACGGGTCATGAACCCACCTTCATCCAAGATAAGCTCAAAGTCATGTTGCTTTTCACTCTCTTCTACTTATGTCTCAGATCGTTCAAGTAGGGGGCAAATTGTAGACCCTTGATTTTGGTCCTAAGCTAGTCCGGTCCTAATTAAAGAAGGCCTAAGTCATGATCGGTCAATTCTTAATAGCTTAAATATATTTTAAAGCTTTTAATTAGATTAGTCCAGTTTTATGATGGGACATGTCCATATTTCAAAGTTAAGTGGGTTCAATTTTGGTTTAAATCAATATGGGACATGTCCATATCGAATTAGGGGTGTCCAATTAGATATGGATATGGTCCATATCAAATTGGTTGGCTTCTAATTTGATATGGACCACTTCTATATCGAATTGGAAGGCCAATTCGATATGAAATTGGGTCCATATAGAATTAAACCAATTTTAATTCAATATGGACTACTTCCATATCGAATTAGGAATCCTAATTCTGATCCATATTTAATTAATTTAATTTTAATTCGATATGGACACGGTTTCATGTCGAGTTTATTTGGTTTTAATCCGACATGGTTACTATTTAGGAATTATTAATTTATAAATCCGAATTAAGCTCAGTTTAACTTAGCTGGACCTAGCTTATTTCTTATAAATAAGGGCTTAACAATTTAAACAAGGGGAAGACAGTTATTATTAAATCCTTGCCATAATTATCAAATGGAGAATTATCAAAGAAGAGACAAAATTATGAGAGAAAGCAACACTAAAGAGCAATTAACAATTAAGACTGAAGAATCAACACACAACAAGAAGGCAGTAGGCATTGCCTTCACCATAACCTCTACACAAAAACCAAGTTGATTCAGACATTAGATTGGATCTATATTTCTTCAATTTGGTAGAGCCAACAAACAAAGGTACGTTCTCTATTTAATTCATTTAAATTTAATAGTAGCTGCTTTTGATCATAGTTTTAAATATTGATTAATATTTCCTTCATCCAGTAGCTATTTATTTTCAATTATCATCATGCAATAAGTTAGCTTTAGTTTATAATGATTATTCCAATCCTTGAAATCAACCATTATCTTTGCACAATAACTTGTTAGGATGCTCTATAGTCAAGCTATTAATAGTATTAAAATTGTTAGTTCATTAAAGCCCCAACCTTGGTGGTAACTTGTACAAAACCCTAATATTATTTTCAAAAACCCTAAAAAACCCTAATCATGTTTTCCAAAATCCCAAAACCTAATTTATATTTTTAAAACCCCTAATTCCATACTAAACTCTAGTTTTGTTTAAAACCCTAATTTATAAGATTAAACCCTAATTTCTATAAATATAAAATCCTAGCTTAGATAGAAACCCCAATTTCCCAACAAAATCATATTATGTAAACCGTCTACCTTTCGAAGATGTTACCCCTAATCCCCCGCAAGGGGCACTAGTCCCCTTGACCTCTGCTTGCTAACCAGCTAGCGGGACTATCATAGACACGACTCACGTCATTGCGCACTATATTTTCTTAATGGAATAATATTAAATCTGTTTGTTTATTTTCTTTTCTAATTATTATTATTCAATTATTTTCATATGTGTTGTATTATTTTTTCTTTGCTTTATTCTTTTCCTTAGATTTATATGTATTTTTAAAGGGAATTATAAAAGACATGTTTCCATCTAGTGTGGGTGCCTTGTTTGTTAAGTTTATGTAATTTAATTTATTTTAACTTTTTTTGGACCATTATACGGGACACATTTCCACCTATGGTGGGTGTCCTATTTTATTTATTTTACTTTCTTTGTAGACATTGGACATTATTGTAAGGGCATGTTCCCATTTTGTATCGTGCCCATTTTGTTGGTTTGGACTTTCTTGATTTTAATGAATATTTCTTGGTTTCCATTGCATGTAGTATGAGCTATATTATAATACATAATAATTCAATAATATTTAGACCTAAAAAGGAGACCAGTTCTAATGAACCAAGCGTTATGGGGTGTTGGGCTATTTCTCACCTTCCCCATGCGTACCCAACTTTCTAAGCCCAATAGGTGTTTAGGGATTCCTTAGGAATTGAGTCATCCATCCCTTTCTCTTTCCCGACTCGTCTAGGTGGCAACTCCATTTTATCCAGATTTAGGCCTGTATTCTCTAAGACTCTGAGCCTAATAGTGCCAAAGTCACAAGAATCATTCTACATGAAAGTGGGGGCAAAAATCTCCGCTCACACTTATACTTCCCTCTTCTAACATACCTAATTAATCCCTCTTTTTATTTACTTAATTGTATTTAAAATTTTTGGTGTTATAGGTCCAAACTTTACTTCTGTATTTCAAAATATATAGTCATTGGAAACTCTTAAAAATGTGCAACAAACCTCTCCAATAACTATAAATGGCTAGTTTTGGCCTAAAACTCTATAAATACACTCAAATATCATATTTTGTAAATTTTATCAACGTCTAAACACTTAAACACTTAAATAATCATCTCTTCTACTCTTTCTCTCTTCCTTCATCATAATCTCAAGACTCAACTAATGGCTCCAAAAGATCATTCTAAGAAGAAATCATCTAGGAAGAAGAAAGGCAAGGGCATTGCCACCTCTTCTCAAATAGAAGAAATTCCAACAAGGGCTCACAAGATTAGATTAAAAAATGATGATGAGAGAAAAAGGTATGCTATCATCAAATACAAAATTATAGAAAGCCTAAACATTGAAAATGAAATTAGGGCCTATCTTAGCAACTTGGGATGGAAAAAATTTGTCTCTCTTAAATATGATGACCTCAGGTGGGAATCCTTGACAAAGGAATTTCTCACTGCTCTAGTTGTTAGCAAGAAGAGTTGTGATCCTCTAGGCTATTATGGAATTTCTTTTATACTTTTTAACCAAGAATATGGCCTCTCTTTAGAATAATTCTCCTCCATTTGGGGATTTCAAGTTAATGGCATTTCCCATCTCTCCAATGAGATTTTCACTTCCTATGTCCAATTAGAAGTTTGGAGTGAAATTTCTATTGAAACAACTCTTCATAAGAAATCCAATGCCAAACACCTTAGAAGCTTAACCTTATGGATGTTGCATAGGATAATGACCTACACTATTAGTACTAGAAGTGAAAGCAATGAGACAGTCACTCAAAAAAACATTTTCTTTCTCTTTTGCAAATACGAGGCCAAGCTATTCAAACCAGAAAATTCATAATTAACACTTTCCTTCACATTAGGAAAACCAAAGGCAGACTCATTCTACTTTCCTCTCAAATTACTCAAATTGCAAAATATGTTGGTGCTCTTACCAATAAAGCTATACTCTCTTACCCTCTTGATATAGCCACAAAGTCCATTAATATTGGCTATCTCAGACATGCTAAATGAATTAGAGATGATGTGGAACTTATGCGTATCTCTTAGGAGCACAAGGGGCTAGGGAAAAAAAGACCTAGAATTATAGAAGAATTCGAGGAAACATTTCAAATGGAAATTCCTAGATCTCAAACCTCTAGGGCACAAGGAACTATTTTCTCTATCCTCTAAGACATCTAAAGCCAAATGACCTCTCAAGGAACAAAAATTGATAGTTTTACCTCTCAAGTCTCTTATCTTCACATTGACATTCAACAAATGAAAGGTGCTTTGGGACTCTCTCAATGCATTATCACCAATGAGCAAGAACCAAGTCTTTCCCCTTCAATCTATGGTTCATTTCCTCATGAGGGCAAGGGTGAAGAAGTTGGAACTCATCTTGAAGAAAGTTAAAATAATGAAGAAGAAGAAGGAGATGAAGAGGAAGGATATGAAAAGGATGATGGAGATAATGATAAGGATTAAGGAAAATTTTTTTATTTACTACTTTGTAATTTCTTTCATATGATCTCATAACATTTTGTGGCATTCTATGTAAAAAGACCATGCATTGTTTCTTTTCTTCAAATATTATGTTTGCATGTTTTTTTTTTTTTTGCCTTTGTTAGAGAGGGAGAGATAGAAAGTAACTTAATTTATTGAACTTAACCTATTAGCTAAGTTCACATAGGGGGAGATAAGAAATACATTAAAGGGGAGAGAGAATACATTAAGGGGGAGCTTTTCAATTGAACTTAAAATTCAAATTCTATAAATATCATTTAATTCAATTTAATTGCCAAAGTTAAAAAAGGAGAGATTGTTAACTCTATTTTGATCTTAGGTAATCAAGTTGAATAGAACTAATACTTCTGCCAAGTTATATTTTACAGGAAGTCAATCCTTGAGGAAACTATGAAAAGTCTAATCGGACCATCAAGAAGCCCGATCAGATCATTGATATAAACTCAAGTGGAAATCACACAGAAAGGTTCATAGGGAAGGGTACTTTCAAAATCTCGCCAGACCACCTAAAGTTCGTTTAGACCAACTTATAGTCTGATTGTCATATCCGTAATTTTGGAGAAATTAAATAAGTATTTGGAGATATAAAAGTTGTACATAACCAATATATATACCTAGTGTATATATAACATATACATATGGTATATTAGTTGTATATGTTGGATATATATATTACATACTTAATATATTTAATATACATATAAGGTAAATTTGATGTGTATATAGGAATATTATTTGCTCATATGGGTATTTATATTCATTAAATATATATTACATAGACATAGTATATACATTACATAAATATGTATATAATAATATATGTGAAATATAAGTAACATATATAAGATATATACATATACATAAAATATACAATATATATATATGTGGGATATAATTTGGTGTTGGAGAAGTGAATGATGGAAAAAATAATAATAAAATAATATTAGATAGTGGAAGATGATGGAAAGTGTGATATTTTGTAATTATTAATTAATTAATAATAAGTAAATAAAAATAATTCAATATTAATTTATTTTTGGGTGGTAGAAGATTAAATATATTTATTAATAATTAATTAAATAAATAAATATTTATATATATAAGGCTCGAAATTAAAGAAGAAAGAAATTAAAAAGACAAAAATATAAATAGTGAAGGAGGGGTAAATTAGTAAATATAGTTTATAAAATTTAAAACTTAATAAAATAATTTAAAAAGAAAATATTTTTGAATGGAAGATGAAAATTGGTATTTTTAAAATAAATAAATAGATAAAATAATATAAAAATATATATATATGTGGTCTTAAATGAAGGAAAGAGAAAAAAAATAAAAAATTTAAAAAGAATTTTTTCTTCTTCTTCTTCTTCCTCTCTTTGACGTTTTCTCCATGGATGAGGAAGATTGGTTTTGCTTCATTTAAACAACCAATTTCCAAGGATTTTACAAGAACCAAGTGGGTTTTGGTGATTTCTTCATAAATTAGTAAGTTTTCCTTTACAATTTTGAAGTTCCATCTAAATATATAATTATGTATAATTTGAGATTTTAATGGAGTGTGTTTTAATTGGTTAAATGCATATGAAAGATGCTATTTTGTTTAATTATTAATGATTCTTAAGTTGGATTGAAGAAATGGTTAAGCTTGAGTTAAGTTGGTTGAAGAGAGAGAATTTAGGGTTATGGAACATTTGGGTTTTTGAAATCATGAGTTTTAATTGTGTAAATTGGTTCCAAATGTGTTGTTTTGATGCATAAACAAGGATTTTAAAATCAAATGATAGATTTAGTTAAGTTTGGATAGAGTTTGAAGATGGTAGTATTGATTTAGGGTTTTGGAAAAGTGAATTTTCAAAGAATGATTAATTGTTTGATTTTAATGCTTAAATCATGTTATTTAATGATATAAGTGGTGGAAATATGATTGAAATGATAATTAAATTGAGTTGGAATGGAGATCCTTCAATTGTGAAGGTTATGCCATTTTAGGATTTTGAACATAAGCATGTGCTTAATTAATGTAATTGGTTTAAACATGTTAAAATATGCTTGTAATGATATAAATAAACTCAAAACAATAATTTAATGGGTTAATATGGATTTGCTAAGTTAAGGTAAGGAAAGACTTAATTTTTGAAATTTTGTAGGAGTGTTGTTAAATTAAAGTTTGATGTTGAGAATGCCTTAGAATGTGATATTAAATGATTATTTATGATCACATTTGATATAGGCATTGAGAGGAAGTAGTTTGGCCAATCTAAGTGTTGAAAGGAAACTTGGAAGAGAAAGTTGGTGAGAGTTTTAAGATTATTTTGGTTGCTATTTGAGGTATGTACAAACTTTGAATATATTGTTTATATTTGCATGAAATTTGGGCTTAACACAATTTGGTTGGAAAATGTGTTAATTTACTTGGTTCATTGATTGAGTATGAATAATGTGCTATGACATTTGTAATGTCATTTATGTGTTAAATGCATTGTGAAAAGCCATTGATAATGGCTAAATTGTGTAGAATGTGAAATATGTATATTATGTGAAAATACCCAAAGTAATTGGGTAATGTGTTGTGAATGCAAAAATGAGATATGTGGAATAATGAAATGAATTGATATTGATAAAAATGAGAAAAAGTGAGAAAAGTGATGATGTAAAAAATGAGAAAAATGAGAGAAAAAAAAGTGAAAATAAGGCAATATGCCTAGATTGAATATGTGGCAATGAGAAAGAGATTAATAATGAGAAAAATGAATAAATGAAAAAAAAAGTGAGAAAAGATGATATAATAAGGCAATGTGCCTAGTTTGATCATGAGAAAATGAGTAAAGTTTTGATAAAGGAATTATGAAAGAATTTGATAATGAGAAATATGAATAAATTGTGTACCTAGTATGTTATTCAATTTTCAGAGTTCTGAATTTGGCTGTTACATTATCCATGGATATATTGCCTACGGGGCTAGACACATGGTGTCATTATGGACCAAAGCCGTAATTCTGAAATTTGAATAGCATATTAGATCCTTTTGGGCCCATGCTTGTCTTTGCTTTAATGTGAATTATGAATTGTGATACAATTTAGCAATATAATGAGATATAATATTATGATTTGTGATATATATATATATGTGTTATTCATTGACATTTCATTTGGACTATATTGTTATCAAAGTTTGTACCACTAGGCTTCGGCTTAGCGTGATTGTAATTTGTCGCGCAAGTGTCATGGACATTTTGGTAGAGCCAGAGAGTTCTATTAGACCTGGTCGGGTCTAGGTTTGTATTTATTGAGCTTGAAGAGTTATTTTTAGGTACATCAAGATCAGAGCCAGTTGCTAGCATGTACATTTTTTATATTATCGTATATTTTGATATTATGTATGTTATGATATGTTTTTAAAGTATATATTGTAAATTGTAAAGAGTGATTTGAATAATTTTGTTTAAGATGGGATTTTATATGTATTGTTGATATATATACCTATATATAAGTATTTTGAGAAAATATGGAGAAATTGAGAAGTATTGGTGAATTGGTGAATTGATTTTATTTGGAGTGTTTGTTTTATGTAGGTTGTGTTTTGTTGAATTTTGGAAATGTCCAAATTACAGACAAAACTCTGGTGAATTTTTTCCAGAGATTTTCTTATAAAATGTTATTTCAGGTTACTATAGCAAGTAAAGAATATTTATATACTATCTAATTTTATATATTTAGTATTTGAAAATTTAAAATAGAAATGTGTAAATTTTTTATTAAATCGATTTGTGACATTTTTATATTGTATATGCGTATTTTACATATACTGGAAATATGTATTGTATATATATAGGGTATGATGGTATTACACTGATAGTACCATTGATTGAAAAATTGGCAAATTAATCCAGAAAAGTTCATGGTCAAAAGCACTCCCAATTTCTTAGAGTACCAAACGAATTTCAATCGGACCAACTAAAATTCTAATCGAACCTTAGATATAGAAAATGTTAA
Organism: Garcia nutans; assembly: GCA_947685225.1. Taxonomy (NCBI): domain Eukaryota; kingdom Viridiplantae; phylum Streptophyta; class Magnoliopsida; order Malpighiales; family Euphorbiaceae; genus Garcia; species Garcia nutans. The sequence goes on from CANTUV010000005.1 coordinate 23,478,748, forward strand.
AAAATATCCATTAAGGTTCACGAACTAAGGCACTCCCAGATTTTGAGCATACCACCATTAGTCTGACCGGACCATCCATTTTTCTAATCAAACCTATGCAAATATTTTCAAAATCATAACTGTTATTCCACCACTCAATTGGTGGATGCCACGTGGACCAAAAGTTAGAGGAGCATTTGCCATAAATTTAAAAAATATGACCAGACTATAAAAATTTCGACCGGGCCTTGTAAAGTACAACCAAACCAATCACAGTCCGACCATGAAATTGCTCTGAACAATGATTGAAGTGGGAGACAAGAATCAAACATGTTGGCATCCACTTCAAATGGAAAGTTAAAGACTTGAAATCTATAATAATACAAAAAACCTCATTTTTCAATGGGATTATGACTGAAATAGCCAAGATAAACAACTTTCATTTCTTTGCATTAAAATTTCTTTTTGTACTCTTTAAGTGTTGGGTGTGAGCATTAAACACCAATGTGTAAGTTTGAGTATGAGCTTTGAAACACTTAGGTTTTAGAGTGAGCCTAGAAAACTCTTGTTGGGTTGTGAAAAAAATACTCAAAACTTGCAAAATTTTTGTGTGAGCTTGTAAAAACACTAAATTAGAGTTGTTCTTATAAAAATTCACTATAAAAGTTAGAGTTGGGAGCCCCATATCGAAATGGGGCTCTCCCATTCTGATATGGGGCTGTTACCATATCGATATGGGGCTCCCCCATTTCGATATGGGGCAGGTCTTTGGGCTTTCTATGTCAAATTTGATGCATATTTTGATATGGACTCGAATTCTGTCAAAATAAAATCATTTGAATTAGAGATGGACTCAGTTTACCTCAAATAAAAGTGATTCTAATTTGATATGGTCTCGGTTGGAGCTGAACAAATAACCTATGAATTCGATATGCATCAGAGGATCCGTTCTTAAAATGAAAAACTTTCACCGCTTAACTGGTTTGAAGCTCTTATAAATATAGGTTTTTAAAAACCTGAGGGAGGACTTTGGCTTTTTTGTGGAAGGAGGAGGAAAGATTAGCAACTTTCAGGAGAGGGGAAACTTCAGCAGAGAATGACCTTCAGAAGCATTAGCAACCTTCAGCAGTGATTAGCAATCTTTGATAAATACAGAAGCTTCAAATAGCAAAAGAACAACCTTATAAAGGCAGTAGCATACTGCCTTTGTTTCTGTCCAGCTAGAGTTTAAGTTATTAAATTGTGGTGGAGTCTTCAAAGGCAAGTATTGTAATATCCCAAATTTTTTTAAAAAATTTTTAATTTTTGAAAATTTGATAAAATATATTATAATTAAATTGGATAAATTAAATTAATAATTTTAAATAAAAAATGAAGGGATTTTAAATGAAAAAGTGGAATATATATGTGATATATATGTAAAATATACATAATATATAAAAGTCAACACTTTTTAAAAGAAAAGTCAAAGTCTAATGGCATTTTTATAAATAAAATTTTAAAATTAAAAATTAATAAAATAATTCAAAAATAAATTATTTTTGAATGGATAATGGATTTTTAGTCTTTTAATTTCTTTAATAAATAATTAAATAATTAATTATAAAATTATTATAAAATATATATATGGTTATAATTAAAAGATGAAAGGAAAGAGAAAATTTATTTTTAAACTTCTTCTTCTTCTTCTTCTCTCATGGCCGGCCACCATGGATGTTCAAGACCAAGGATTTTGATCTTCCAAGCTTCCAAGAATTGAAGGATTTCAAAGGTTCAAAATGGATTTTTAGAGATTTCCACTAGAAAAAGTAAGTTCTTTAGCTTTTTCTTTGGATTTTCATAGAAATTTTGAATATATGAGTTTTGGATTTTTGAAGTAGTATGTTATAATAGTTGGAATTGGTGTGTATGAAGTTATTTTGGGTAGTTATTAATGATTTTAAGGTTGGATTGAAGAAGTGGTTGAATTTGAATAAAGAATGGTGAAGAGAGAGAATTTAGGGTTATGGACTTTTAGGGTTTGAGAAATCATGGTTTCTAATTGTGTAAATTGAATCTAAATGAGTTGTTTTGGTGCTTAAACAAGTATTTTAAAGTAAAATATTGGATTTGGTTGTGTTTGGTTGGAGTTTGAGAATGGAAGTGTGATTTATGGTTTTGGAAAATGATTTTTCCAAAGTTGTCGAATTGTATAATTTATTGGTTTAACCTTGTTGTTTGGTGATGTAAGTGATGAATATAAGCTTAAAATGATTAATGAATTGTGTTGGAATAGAAAACCTTCAATGGGGGAAGGTTATGCCATTTTAGGATTTTGTGTATAAGAGTGTATTTTTGTAATGTAAATGGTTTAAATGTATTAAAATATGTTTTTAATAATATAAATAAACTTAATATATTAAAATGAATGGCCTAGTATGAGAATCCAAAGTTAAAGTGAGGTTAGCCTTAAATTTTGGATTTTTGCTTGGATGGGGTTTAATTATGGTTTAATATTGAAAATGCCATTAAATATATTACTAAATGATTATTTGCTATCACATTTGGTTTAGGCATTGAGGGAGGTTGATTTGCTTCATCCAAGTGGTGAAGGGCAAGTTGGAAGGATAGGATTGGAGGTTGTTTTAAGCTTGTTTTGGTTGCTATTTGAGGTAAGTACAAACTTTGAATACATTGGTTATGTTTGCATGACATTTGGGCTTAACACATGTGTTAAGCTACTTAATACATTGGTTATGTATGAATAATGTGCTATGATATTTGCAATGCCATATATGTGTTAAATGCTTTGTGAAAAAGTATTGATAATGGCTAAATTGTGTAAAATGTGAAATATGTGAAAATGACCCAAAGTGTTTGGGTAATGCCATTTGTCGTGTATGCATTAAGTGCATTGTTAAAAAGCCGGTATTGGCTAGATTACATTAAATGTGATTAATATGTGAATTATGTTGAAATACCCAAAGTAATTGGGTAATGTGTTGTAAATGAAAAAATTTGGTATAATATAATGAGATATCTGGAAACATAATGAAATGAATTGATATCGATATAAATGAGAAATATGAATAAATTGTGTGCCTAGTATGTTATTTAATTTTTAGAGTTCTGTGTTTGGCGGCATGCCTATGATTTTCCTACGGGCTAGACGCTGGGCGTCACTATGAAAATATTTTTAAGGTGAAATGACTAAGTCGTAAGCCTCAAAAACAAGTCCTTAAAGCTGGGCTAGGTGAATGACCGAGTCGTAAGCTCAGACCTAGTTGGACTATTACATTGATATTTTACCTATGGGCTAGACACATGGTGTCATTATAGACCAAAATAGTAACTCTAGAATTTTAAAAACATATTAGTTATCTTTGGGCCCATGTTTGTGTTTGTTTTTATGTGAATTGTGGTTTGTGAAATATTTGAAAAGTATAAGAAAATGGAATGATATGATATCCATATGCATTGTGCATTGGCATTGCATTTGAGTTTTATTGTTATCAAGTTTGTATTGCTAGGCTTTTGGCTTAGCACGATTATTTATATCGCGTAGGTAACAGGGTAGATTCGGCTAAGCCGGAGAGTTCTTCTAGACCAGGTTGGGTCTAGACTTGTGGTTGTGCTTGTAGAGTTGATATCAAAATCAGAAACACTGTCAGCAGCATGTATATATTTTATGTTATTGTATATTTTGAGTATTATGGGAATTATATCATATTTTTGTATTTTATGTATTGTAAAGTATAAAAAATATTTGGGTTAAGTTATTTGAAATGGGGGTTTAAATGTGTTATAAATTATATATATATATATAAATGTTTTGAGAAAATTATGGAAAAATTTAAAAGTTAAGGTGATGATATGGTTTATTGTTTATTGGAAGTGTTCTTTTTGCAGGTTGTGTAATTGATAAATTTTGGCATGTCCAAATTACAGACAAAACTCTGGCGAATTTTTTCCAAAGATTTTCATATAAAATATTTATTTTGGGTTCCAATAACAAGTAAAGAATATTTATAAACTATTTAATTTTATATATTTACTATTTGAAATTTTAAATCAGAAATGTGAAAATTTTTATTAAACTGGTCTGTGATATTTTTGTACCGTACATGCATATTTTACATGTAATATCTCAAAATTTTTGAAAATTTCTAATTTTTAGAAAATTTGATAAAATAAATTATAATTTAAAAGGATAAATTAAATTAATAGTTTTAAATGAAAAATGAAGGAATTTTAAATGAAAAAGTGAAATTTATATATGATATATGTAAAAAATACATAACATATAAAAGTCAACACTTTTTAAGAGAAAAGTCAAAGTCCAATGACATTTTTGTAAATAAATTTTAAAAATTTAAAATTAATAAAATAATTCAAAAATAAATTATTTTTGAATGAAAGAGGGAATTTAGGAATTTTAATTTATTAAATAAATAAATAAATAAATAATTATTAAATTATTTTAATATATATATATATATATATATGTTTTAAAATAAAGATGAAAGGAAAAAAGAAAATTAAAAAAAGTCTTCATCTTCTTAATCTTCTTCTTCGTCATCTAGGCCGAAACTCCATAGCCGATAAGGGGAGATTTTTTCTTCTTCCATACACCAAGGATTGAAAGAATTTTAAGGATTCAAGTGGAGTTTTAGAAGCTTCTTCATCAATTGGTAAGTTGACAACTCTTTTCTTTAAATTCCATAGAAAATTGAATTATGTGAGTTTTGAATTTTTGAAGTAGTATGTTATAATTGTTGGAATTGGTGTGTATGATGTTATTTTGGGTAGTTAACAACGATTTTAAGGTCAGATTGAAGAGATGATGGAGTTTGGATAAAGAATGGTGCAGAGAGAGAATTTGTAACATCCCGAATCCCAGATTGGTAAGAAACAGACATAGAGGATATGATTTAGGCTTAGAACAAAAGAGTTTAGAACATGACCTATAACTTGAGCTCAAATTCCATTCAAGTTAATGACAGAATTAGAGAGTCTCAAAGAAGACTTAATTGTTTATTTTTTCTTAGCTATATGTATAACTTGAAATAACTCAATTTAGAGTTGTACAGAATAAGATATAATGGATTTAGTAGACAATGTGCAAGCTGCCTCAGGACAGCATAGTAGGCTTGAATTCGAAGGACCGTCAAAAATTAGATATAGCTTGGATCGACCTGAAATTTTGACACAATGTAGCCCCGGGTCTAGTTTCGGTGGGCATAAAAATTACTTAATTTGGAGTTGTGAGTAAAAAGATATTAATAAAGAAAGACAGCAAGGTCAGGAAGGGATATCAAAAGGACCTAAGTGAAAATTTCTCAAAAGTTAGGGGCAACTATGTAAAATTAAAAATTAAGTGTCGGAAGTTCTTAATAGTGCCCATATCCGACCCCGGAAGAATATTCTCGAGATTAATCGGGTCATAACCGTGGGTTTCAATTTTTTTCGAAAACGCACGGTTTAAAAGTTACAATCGATTAATCGCTGGAGGGTATTTTGATATTTTCACACCCTATACTATAAAATTACAGCACAAGAAAGTTGAGGGGGGGGGGGGGGGTCAAAATATGAATAAAAGGAAGCCTAATGGCTTGCCAAATAAATAGATAAAAGAAGAAGACAAGTGGACCAATTAAAAGTGGTCATTTTTGCTATAAGGTGTACCAATTGGAAGTCAACATCTATACCAACATATTTTCAACACTTATGGCTGCTATTTGGATCAAAATAATCTAAGGAAAGAAAATAAAAGCCCTCTCTTACATGGTGAACTCGTCCAAGCCATAAGAGAAGGAAGAAGGAGGTGATTTTTCCAAAGTTTAAGGCTTTTGGTTGAAGATTTTGGTGACAAACAAGATTATAAGGTAAGAGAAACCTATCTCTAGTTTTAATTTCATGGATTAATGGTTAATTTATGAGATTGAAATTAGGGTTCATGTAGCTAGATTTGGAGAAAATTCAAGAAATAATTATTTGAAGGATTTGATGAAAGAAATAATGGTTTTAAGGTTAGAGGAGATTAGATTGAGGAAAAATTGGCAAGAGATGAATTGGTAGCTTATGTTTTCAAACCATAGGATGTATGTTTAAAGTGTGTATGCTGGAATTCTTGTAGGAAATCAAGAAAGACATAAGGAAAAAGAAGAAAAAGATCAAAGATGAGCTAAGGAAAGCAAAGGGGAAAAAGGTTTGGTACTTTAACCTTCTTGAATTAGTGATCTCTATTGCCTTTGCACTTGGATGTGAAATTGCTATAATTGTTCATGTGCTTGAGTTGTGGTGGTTATGTGGTTGATATTGATGATGATATAGAAGTTTTTGTTGTGTATTGATTGATTTTGGGGTTGAGGTTATAAGGGAGGTAAATATGGGAGTGCTATGTTGTGTTGTTTTGTTGCAGCCAGCCATGTGTCCTGCATTTTTCTGGAAATTCAACCGAAATTTAGACTATCAAAAAGATAGAACTAGAACTTGACAAAGAAGACTTAATTGTTCTACATTAAGTCAGTAAACCATAGGCTTTGGAACCAACTCATTTTCATGTGTGGAATGAAAGTTATGATCAAAATGATACCAGGCGTACAAACTGAAAAACTGAGATTCCTCAGTCAGTAACCTGTGACTTGGGACTACGTTTAGGTGACCTTAATGACACATTTAGAAGCTGTGAAAGAAGACTTAAATGTACCCTCATGTGTTAGAAAACCATAGAATTTTGGAATTTCCTAAATCCCACTTGTAGATAAAAAGATATGATCAAAAGAGTATAACTCATGCACACTGGAATTGTGAAACCGGACAGACTGAGATTTGTGCCTTGAGTCCAGGTGACCTTAATGACACATTTAGAAGCTGTGAAAGAAGACTTAAATGTACCTTTATGTTTTAGAAAACCATATAATTTTGAATTTCCTAAATCCCACTTGTAGATAAAAAGATATGATCAAAAGAGTATAACTCATGCACACTGGAATTGTGAAACCGGACAGACTGAGATTTGTGCCTTGAGTCCAGGTTTTGGTCCATTTACCTCAGGAATTAGATGTTGTGATAAAATATATAAATTAACCCTTGTATGTTGGTGAATCATAGGAGTTGGATTCATCTCTATTGGACTTAAAATGTAGAAGTTACACACGAATGAGCGAACCATGCGCAGGCAGACCCTAGCAGACTGCAGGGCTGAATTAGAAATTGTGCCAAAAATCACGTGTTGCTTGTTTTAAGCTGAAATTTTTACTGAATATAGAATTATGTGTCTAGTTTAATTTAAGATAAGAATAGTCTCAATCTGAGTTGAGTAGGTCAAATTATAAATGAAAAAGTACGCATTGCACAGACTTGAGTAACCAATTGGCCAGGGAAGAGTTCAAGGAGTCATCAAGAATTCTGTGTAACAAATTTAAATTTAGAAATTTAACCATAAGGACTCATATGAGTCTAGTTCGAGTGAAAATAAGAATTTTTACATTCAGATTAGTAGAACAAAAGTTATTGGGGAAATATGATAAAAGGTACATAAGAAACTAAATGCTAGAATTCACTGTTCATTTGGTAAGAAATAAATGAGGTATAATTGAGATAAAATATTTGTTTGGAATGAAATAAATTATCAAAAATATGCTCTTGAAAGCTTGACTAATTAAGAACAAGATAGCATTTTTCATTTTTTGAAAATTACATCCCAATTGTGTTTTATTTAGATTTTAAAGCCCACCGAGGGATTTTTGCAGTGTTGTAAAACCCGGTGTGGCCTAAAAAGTGCAGCCCGGCCCAAAGGCCCGAAATGAAAACTTTGAACTACAAATTAGTTCTATTGAGCTGATTTATGATAAAAATAGACAGATTCCTAATCACTGGTGCCCTATGAATTTTTAATAAAATAAATTTCGAACCGTCAAAATATTAAACTCGGCAAAGGGTAATAAACATTATTCAGTAGGTTAATTTCTTATATGACTTATCCAAACCTTAACAAATATATGTGAACTTAATGAAAGGAGCATATGAACACACGAATAACCATTCATGCCAAACTACCGAAGGAAAGCATAGGACAAAGATAGTGAATACACACCTTTAATTCATGCATAAGTTATTTAACAAACGGAACTCAAAACAAGAGAGTATTGGGCCTACAATGATAAAGAAATTATAATGCCATAAAATACAAATACATAACCATCAGATCGGTAATCAACAGCAATGTTAGGCAACTAACAGACAAAGGATGAGGTACCATCCAGTGGTAGTAAATCAATAGAAATGAATAGCATACTGTCATAAAAGCTTAACAAATAATAGGAGAAATATAATAAGAACCTGAGAATGTTTATATTGATGATTGGGTTGGCTGTGCCATATCTGTAATATTGTGTGATTTGCATCTAATTTCTATTTAACGGTTAAAGTACCCACTAAGTTATATGCTTAGCGAGTTTAGTTTTCTAAACTCGTAGGTTATGGAGTCCAAGCTGACAAATGAGAAGCTACAAAGGAGCACCAGAGTGCGCAACAGGAGGCGAAGTGAGGAGCAAAGCAAAGTTTAGCTTGGCATGTACTGTTAAGGACTTTCAAAATATAATTATAACAATTAAAGAAATGTGTAAATTATTATTATTTGTAATAAAAAGAAAAAAAATTTTATTTAGTGCATGTTCTGTATACCATGTTGCATATACTGTAGCACACTTGGCTCGGCTAGAAATAGTCGGGTTAAGGGGTGTTACAATTTTTGGTATCAGAGCATTGGTTTAACCATTCCTAGGCGGTTAACCATAGGAAAGTACGTGCCAATTAGGATACGGAGGAAAGGTAAACGGAGTGAGATAGAAAGATATCAGGTAGAAAGAGGTTAATGCAATGAGTGAATATGATTAACACGAAACAGTAAGCCCTATACTAGTTAGAAATTGAGAAATATATGATAATTGGAATAGACGGTCAGTAAGAAATGATAGAAAGTAGACCAAAAGGTACATATATATATAGATACATAGTATGATAGAAAGAAATTAGATAGTGGCAGACATTCAGAAGGTTAAAAAAATGAACAGTAAGTTAAGAATAGAAACCAAAAATTTATATGAGCAAGATAAATACACATAAGGGCAAAGACAAGTATGTTAAAGACCGAAATATATGCAATAAAGGTTAAGGCAATTATGAGAGGCAAGTAGTAAAAGCACCGAAAGAATAATAATGAATAGAATACCGACCATAATACAAGAGTCTAAAATTGAAAGAGTGAAGAATAATAGTACGGCAAGAAAAAAAATCATAGAAAATAAAATTGAGAACTAAGAAAAGGAAGCAAAACTAGTTAGATTCTCCAGGATTAATGCTTTACCTGGTTGAAATCATGTGTTCCTTATATAATGAACTATTTAAACTTGTGTTGGAAATGTTTGGTAATGTGTTCTGACTACTTGAGAATTTTTTTTTGTGTCTATGTGTGCATTGATATGAATGTGATTCAATCATGTTAAATGAGTTTGATTACTATGCCAATATTATGTGATTGACTTATTATGGGAATGTTATGGTTGCTGAATTGAAAATAAAGCTATGAATGATTGGACCCGCAAATCAATGTACATGTGATATATCATAAATTGTATAAAGCATATCCATGTGAGACATACCGAACACAGTGATATAATATCTATACTTATGTGAGACATACTGAGTACTATACATACAATATTTAAATGTCTTCACATAAAATGTAACATATACTGTACAAACAGAAAGACATACCATACATACATAAAGACGTGCTAAATAATACATATGCAGAAAGAGAATAAAGAGATGAAACAGTGGAAAGCCTGATACTTGAAAAATATAAGGCTCATAAAGTATAGCACTGGGGAAATAAATAATATGTCAGTATGAGTGAATAAAAATGTCAATGAGCCAGTATATGCCACTGAGCATTGTGAATGAGCCAAGAAATGGCTCGAGATATGATATGGTGACATCCATTCAGATGTGAATACATATGAAACATATGGCAATCTGTGCATATAGAAAGCAGGAAAGAATGAAGGAAAGAGAATAAAATATTAGAAAGATATGCTTACCTTGGTAATTCAGATTGAATCAGAGTTGGGATGAGTGTATTTATATGGCATTAACATTTATACTCAATGGTGAGGGCTATTGGGGACAGTGGTGAGGGCCACTGGTTTGATATTTATCTGGCACCGATATATATACTCAGTGGTTAGGGCCACTGGGGCCAATGGTGAGGGCCATTGGTTTGATGAAAAAAAGTGGTGAGGGCCACTCCTGTGATATGATGGCATTGATATGAACTCAGTGGTGAGGGCCACTGGGGCCAATGGTGAGGGCCATTGGTTGATTATAGAGTGGTGAGGGCCACTCCTATGATATGAAAATGGTGGTGAGGGCCACCTGTGCCATGGAAATGAAACGGTGGTGAGGGCCACCCGTGCCATGCTGGTTCTATATGGTATTGCCTCATCCCACTTTGATTCTACTTTTATTACCTTGAGGAGCTAAGTAAGAAAAATATGTGATAATATACAGATGAAAAAAAAAGTATATATGAAAATAAACAGAAAGTGAATTGAAACATATTCGAAAAAGAAAGGAAAGAAAGAGTTTGAAATGTAATAAAAAAGGAAAGATGTTCTCACCTTATGTTGGGATCGGCCGTAACCAACATAGAGCAAGACACGTAATGAAATAAATAGTACTTCGAGAATAATGGTATCATGGACTGATCACCCATGAGCTATTATTTGAGATGTATATATGAAAACACAAGGAAAGTCAGATGAGCCGATACTTAAGGAATGCCACCACACTGCACGAATATACATAGGACATACAAATTCAGTAAGAAGTAAATAAAGAATAACCACAATGCAAAGAGAAGGAAGCTTAGAAATGAATATATCAGAGAATGAAAATTGTACAAGAAAGAATGGAAAAGAATAAATTTAAATCAAAGTTAAAGAAAACATAAGTGAATAATAATAACGCTTCGAATGAGAAATCGTGACAAAAGTCAAAGCATGTTGAACCACATAATAGTCTATTGGACAATCTTGTAGAATAATAAATAGCAAGTGAGCAGAGATGGGAAGAAAACAGAATACAAAAGGTAAAACATGTTGAATCTTAAAATAGTCAATCCCAGTAAATGAATAAGTGTCAAAATAAGGCAATGCGTAAACAATATAGAGAGATGACAGAGAGCAATCTAGTGAATAAGGTCAAGTATATAGAATGAGTAAGCTTCGGGGCGAAGCTTAAATTAAGGAGGATAGAATTGTAACATCCCGAATCCCAGATTGGTAAGAAACAGACATAGAGGATATGATTTAGGCTTAGAACAAAGGAGTTTAGAACATGACCTATAACTTGAGCTCGAATTTCATCCAAGTTAATGATAGAATTAGAGAGTCTCAAAGAAGACTTAATTGTTTATTTATGTCTTAGATAGATGTATAACTTGAAATTACTCAATTTCTAGTTGTACAGAATAATATATGATGGATTTAGTAGACAATGTGCAAGCTGCCTCAGGACAGCATAGTAGGCTTGACTTCGAAGGACCATCAAAAATCAGATATAGCTCGGATCAACATGAAATTTTGACACAATGTAGCCCCGGGTCTAGTTTCGGTGGGCATAAAAATTACTTAATTTGGAGTTGTGAGTAAAAAGATATTAATAAAGAAAGACAGCAAGGTCAGGAAGGGATATCAAAAGGACCTAAGTGAAAATTTCTCAAAAGTTAGGGGCAACTATGTAAACTTAAAAATTAAGTGTCAAAAGTTCTTAATGTACCATTATGTGTTAGAAACCATAGAATTTGGAATTTCCTAAATCCCACTTGCAGATAAAAAGATATGATCAAAAGAGTATAACTCATGCACACTGGAATTGTGAAACCGGACAGACTGAGATTTGTGCCTTGAGTCCAGGTGACCTTAATGACACATTTAGAAGCTGTGAAAGAAGACTTAAATCTACCCTTATGTGTTAGAAAACCATTTAATTTTTAATTTCTTAAATCCCACTTGTAGATAAAAAAATATGATCAAAAGAGTATAACTCATGCACACTGGAATTGTGAAACCGGACAGACTGAGATTTGTGCCTTGAGTCCAGGTTATTAGATGTTGTTATAGATGATATAAATGAACCCTTGTATGTTGGTGAATCATAGGAGTTGTATTCATCTCGATTGGACTTAAAATGTAGAAGTTACACACGAATGAGCGAACCATGCACAAACAGACCCTAGCAGACTGCAGGGCAGAATTAGAAATTGTGACAAACATCACGTGTTCCTGTTTAAAACTGTAATTTTTACTGAATATAGCCTTATGTGTCTATTTTAATTTAAGATAAGAATCGTCTGAATCCGAGTTGCGTAGGTAAAATTATAAATGAAATAGTACGCATTGCACAGACTTGAGTAACCAATTGGCCAGGGAAGAGTTCAAGGAGTCATCAAGAATTCTGTGTAACAAATTTAAATTTAGAAATTTAAACATAAGGACTCATATGAGTCTATTTCAATTGAAAACAATAATTTTTACATTCGGATTAGTAGAACAAAAGTTATTGGGGAAAAAAGATAACAAGGTACACAAGAAACTAAATGCTAGAATTCACTGTTCATTTGGTAAGAAATAAATGAGGTATAATTGAGATAAAATATTCGTTTGGAATGAAATAAATTATAAAAAATATGCTCTTGAAAGCTTGACCAATTAAGAACAAGATAGCATTTTTCGTTTTTTGAAAATTACATCCCAATTGTGTTTTATTTAGATTTTAAAGCCCACCGAGGGATTTTTGCAGTGTTGTAAAACCCGGTGTGGCCTAAAAAGTGCAGTCTGGCCCAAAGGCCCGGAATGAAAACTTTGAACTACAAATTAGTTCTATTGAGCTGATTTAGGATAAAAATAGACAGATTCCTAATCACTGGTGCCCTATGAATTTTTAATAAAATAAATTTCAAACCGTCAAAATATTAAACTCGGCAAAGGGTAATAAACATTCTTCAGTGGGTTAATTTCTTATATGACTTATCCAAACCTTAACAAATATATGTGAACTTAATGAAAGGAGCATATGAACACACGAATAACCATTCATGCTAAACTACCGAAGGAAAGTATAGGACAAAGATAGTGAATACACACCTTTAATTCATGCATAAGTTATTTAACAAACGGAACTCAAAACAAGGGAGTATTTGGCCTACAATGATAAAGAAATTATAATGCCATAAAATACAAATACATAACCATCAGATCGGTAATCAACCGCAATGTTAGGCAACTAACAGACATAGGATGAGGTACCATCCAGTGGCAGTAAATCAATAGAAATGAATAGCATACTGTCATAAAAGCTTAACAAATAATAGGAGAAATATAATAAGAACCTGAGAATGTTTATATTGATGATTGGGTTGGCTGTGCCATATCTGTAACATTGTGTGGTTTGCATCTAATTTCTATTTAACGGTTAAAGTACCCACTAAGTTATATGCTTAGCGAGTTTAGTTTTCTAAACTCGTAGGTTATGGAGTCCAAGCTGAAAAATGGGAAGCTACAAAGGAGCACCAGAGTGCGCAATAAGAGGCGAAGCGAGGAGCAAAGCAAAGTTTAGCTTGGCATGTACTGTTAAGGACTTTCAAAATGTAATTATAACAATTAAAGAAATGTGTAAATTATTATTATTAGTAATAAAAAGAAAAAAAATTATTTAGTGCATGTTCTGTATACCATGTTGCATATACTGTAGCACACTTGGCTCGGCTGGAAATAGTCGAGTTAAGGGGTGTTACAGAATTTAGGGTTATGGAACTTTTGGGTTTGTGAAAACATGGGCTTCAATTGTGCAAATTGATTCTAAATGAGTTGTTTTGATTCATAAACAAGTATTTTAAAGTCAAATATTGGATTTGGTTGTGTTTGGTTGGAGTTTGAGAATGAAAGTGGAGATTTAGGGTTTTGGAAAAAGTAAATTTCCAAAGTTGTTGAATTGTGTGATTTTATTTGTTTAAGCATATTGTTTTAGTGTTAAAAGTGATGAAAATAAGCTTGAAATGATTAATGGATTGTGTTGGAATGGAAAACCTTCAATGGGGAAGGTTATGCCATTTTAGGATTTTGTGTATAAGAATATGTTTTTATAATGTAAATGGTTTAAATGTATTAAAATATGTTTTTAATAATATAAATAAACTTAAAACACTAATTTAAATGGAATAGAATGGAATTCTAATGTTAAAGTAAGGAAAGGCTAAAATTTTGAAAATTTGTAGGAGTGATGTTTAATTATGGTTTAATATTGGAAATGCCATTAAATATGATACTAAATGATTATTTGTTATCACATTTGGTTTAGGCATTGAGGGAGGTTGATTTGCTTTATCCAAGTGGTGAACGGCAAGTTGGAAAGATAGGGTTGGAGGTTGTTTAAGCTTGCTTTGGGTTGCTATTTGAGTTATGTACAAACTTTGAATACATTGGTTATGTTTACATGACATTTGGGCTTAACTTATTTTGGTTAAAAAATGTGTTAAGCTACTTGGTACATTGGTTGTGCATGAATAATGTGCTATGACATTTATAATGTCATATATGTGTTAAATGCATTGTGAAAAGCCATTAATAATGGCTAAAATGTGTAAATGTGATTAAAATGTGTATTATGTGGAAATAACCAAAGTGATTGGGTAATGTGTTGTGAATGAAAAAAAAATGTGATATAATGTAATGAGATATGTGGAAATATAATGAAATGAATTGATTTTGAGATAAATGAGAAAAATGAGAAAAGTGAGAAAAGTGAGAAAAAAAAATAAGGCAATGTGCCAATATTGAATATGTGACAATGAGAAAGAGATTAATAATGAGAAATATGAATAAATTGTGTGTCTAGTATGCTATTCAATTTTCAGAGTTCAGTGTTTGGCGGCATGCCTATGATTGCCTACGGGCTAGACACTGGGCATCATTGTAAAAATATTTTTAAGGTGAAATGACCGGGTGGCTCATAAGCCTCAAAAATAAATATTTAAAGCTAGGCTGGATAAAATGATTTGGTCGTAAGCTCAGGCCTAGTTGGATTATTACATTAATATATTACCTACAGGGCGAGACACATGGTGCCATTATATACCAAAACAGTAACTCTAAAATTTAAATAGCATATTAGTTATCTTTGGCCCCATGTTTGTGTTTGTTTTTATGTGAAATATTTGAAAACTATAAGAAAATGGAATGATGTGATATTCATAAGCATTGTGCATTGGCATTGCATTTGATTTTTGTTATTATCAAAGTTTGTACCACTAGGCTTCGGCTTAGCTCGATTGTTTACATCGCGCAGATGTCAAGGTAGATTTAGCTGAGCCAGAGAGTTCTTCTAGACCAGGTCGAGTCTAGACTTGTGGATGAGCGTGTAGAGTTGATATCGAGATCAAAAACACTGTCAGCAATATGTATATATTTTATGTTATTTTATATTTTGAGTATTTTGCATAATATATTTTGTTATGGATTTTATGTATTCTAAACTATAAAGAAAATTTGGGTTAAGTTATTTGAAATGGGAGTGTAAATGTGTTCTAAATTATATATATATATATATATAAATGTTTGAGAAACATGGTGAAATTGAGGAGTATGGTTGAGATGGTGAATTGAAATTATTTGGGAGTGTGTTCTTTTTGCAGTTTGTGGTTTGCTAAATTTTGGGAACGTCCAAATTACAGATAAAACTTTGGTGAATTTTTTCTAGAGATTTTCATATAAAATGTTTATTTTGGATTCCTATAACGAGCAAAGAATATTTATATACTATTTAATTTTATATATTTAGTATTTGAAATTTTAAATTTAAATTGTGAAATTTTTTTATTAAATCGGTCGGTGACATTTTTGTACCATATATGCATATTTTACATATGCTAGAAATATGTATTATATGTATATAGGGTATAATGGTGTTACATTTATTTTGATATCAGAGCCTAGGTTTGAGGTTCTCGACCTAGGTGGGTTGATAGAGAAAGAAAATGGGAGATTTAAAAATAGTTTTCAATTATAATATATGCATTGGCATTGTCAGTTTTTGATCTCTGATATAGTAATTTTTGCTGTGTTTGCAGATATAGGTAGTTATGGCGTCTCGAACGCTTCAGTCTGCAAAGAGTAGTGTAGAGAGTGTGGCTCCTGATGAGGGTAGAGATGGAGCTAGAGTTGTGTCTGCTAGTGAGGCGCCAGTTTCTGTGCCTGTGAGGCCAGTAGCTGATGAGATTTCACCTAGCTGGGTACAAAATATGGTAGAGTTGTTGAGGTAGGCTCCAGTTCAGCAGCCGCTACCGCCACAGCCGCAGCCGTAGTTGCCGGTGAGGAAGTATGATAAGTTGAGAAAGTTTGGAGCTGAGGACTTTGTTGATATTATAGACCTTATTGTAGTAGAGCAGTGGCTAGACAGGGTTCAGAGAGTGTTCATTCAATTGCAAGCTAATCTAGAAGAGAAGTTTGATTATGCCATATCTCTTCTGCAGAGGGATGCATATGATTGGAGGAAGACAGTTCCACATGCTTTGGATGATCACTAGTCTTGACTTATGATGATTTTCTACGAGAATTTGAGCGGAAGTATGCTCCAAGGGAGTATAACGATGCAAGGAAGATGGAGTTCCTGAGTCGAGATAAGATTCCAGGACAGTGACAGAGTATGAGATCGAGTTTATCCGGTTGAGTCATTATGCTGGTGGAATCATTTCTGACAAGATTGACAGGTGGGTTGATAGAGAGAGAAAATGGGGAATTTGAAAATGGTTTTTAATTGTAATACATACATTGGCACTGGCAATTTTTGATCTCTGATATAGTAATTTCTATTGTGTTTGCAGATATAGGTAGTTATGGCATCTCGGACGCATTAGGCTACTGAGGGTAGTGTAGAGAGTCTGGCTCCAGATGAGGGTAGAGATGGAGCTAAAGTTGTTTCTGCTGGTGAGGCATCTATTTTTGTGCCTGTGAGACCAGAAACTGATGAGATTCCGCCTGGCTGGGTATGGCATATGGTAGAGTTATTGAGGCAGGCTCCAGTTCAACAGCCACCGCAGCCACAGCCGCAGTTGCCGGTGAGGTAGTATGATAAACTGAGAAAGTTTGGAGCTGAGGACTTCGTTGGTACTACAGACCCTACTGTAGCATAGCAGTGGCTAGAAAGGGTTCAGAGAGTATTCATTCAGTTGTAGGCTAGTCCAGAAGAGAAGTTTGATTATTCTAGATCTCTTCTGTAGAGGGATGCATATGATTAGTGGAAGACGGTTCCACATGTTCTGGATGATCCACCAGTCCTAACCTATGATGATTTCCTGCAAAACTTTGAGCAGAAGTATACTTCGAGGGAGTATAAGGATGCAAAAAAGATGGAGTTCCTGAGTCTAAGATAGGATACTAGGACAGTGACAAAGTATGAGATTGAGTTTATCCTGTTGAGTCACTATACTGGTGGGATCATTTCTGACGAGTTTGATAGGTGCAGGAAGTTTGAGGAGGGACTGCGACCCTTTATCATGTGTATCATAGCAGGCTCTCAGTATTAAGATTTTTCTCAGTTGGTTGCAGCTGCCAGGAGTGTTGAGAGAGCACAGGGTTTTGCAGCAGCTGCCAGGGTTGAGAAGACCAGAGCACCCCAAAGTGAGGCAAGGTCTTCATCAGTGAAGAGAGGCAGAGAGGGATATGTTCAAAGGTTTAGTAGGAGCTAGGTACAGTTTGGCAGGTCAGTACAGTAGCATAGACAGAGTCAGAGACCTGCAGTTTCAGTGGCTAGTGCTCAGATCCCAGTGGCTCAGAAGCCTGCTCCACCTACTTGTGTTCATTATGGTAAAGCACACGGAGGTGTCTGCTGGTGGAGAGATACTTTGGGAGTGTGTTTTAGATGTAGGTCATCAGACCATTTTATCAGAGATTGTCCCAAGCCACCAGATGATAGACAGGCAGATACTACAGCTTCTCGACTCAGTGTCAGAGGGAGTCGTGATGACAGAGGTTTTGGTAGAGGTGGTCGATCTAGGTCTAGTCTGAGAGGAGGTTCTACAGCTGGAAGTAGTAGACCAAATGAGGCAGGACCATCACAGTAGGTTTATGTGATGCAGAGGTAGCCAGATGCTTCAGCTGTTATTGTTGGTACTTTTACATTATTTGGTACTTCAGTTCTTGCATTATTAGACCCTAGGTCTGCTCATTCTTACATCAGTGCATCCATTTTTCCTGTGAGTGATTTGCATTCTGAGTCCTTAGGATTTGATGTTTTGGTCACAAATCCTTTAGGACATAGTGTTGTGGTGAGCAGGGTGCACCGAGATAGTCCAGTTGTTGTTCAGGATGAGGAGTTTCTCGGTGACCTGATTGAGATGCCTTTCAAGGAGTATGATCTGATTTTAGGCATGGATTAGTTATCCAGGCATGGGGCTGTAGTAGATTGTCAGAAGAAATGTGTTACTCTGGGAACACGTGATGGTAGGGATGTGATGGTATCTAGTGAGCATATTTATCTTTCATCCATGTTTGTTTCAGCTAGGAGGATGATTCAGAAGGGATGTGAGGCTTATCTTGCTCATGTTGTAGATACCAGAGTAGTGGGGTCCCAGCTTGATAGTATACCCACAATTGCTAAGTTTTCAGATATTTTCCCTGATGAGTTGCCAGGGGTACCTCCTGAGAGAGAAATGGAGTTTGGTATTGAATTATTGCCTGGTACCACTCCTATCTCTATTACCCCTTATCGGATGGCACCTACTGAGTTGAGAGAGTTGAAGGTTTAGTTGCAGGAGTTGTTGGAAAAAGGGTTTATGAAGAAGAAGGATGGCACCAAGGGATTGTATATTGTTTATAGGCAGTTGAATAAGGTGACCATCAAGAACAAGTATCCTTTGCTTCGGATAGATAATCTCTTTGATCAATTGAAGGGAGCAGCAACATTCTCTAAGATTGATCTAAGATCAGGGTACCATTAGTTGAGAGTCAGAGATGTGGATGTACCCAAGATAGCTTTTCGTACGAGGTATGGGCATTATGAGTTTCTGGTGATGCCCTTTGGATTGATGAATTCACCAGCAGCTTTTATGAAATTGATGAACAGGGTGTTCAGACCATATTTAGATCAGTTTGTGGTGGTCTTCATTGATGACATTTTGGTGTATTCGCATAATAAGGAGGATCATGATAGGCATTTGCGGATTATATTGCAAACTCTAAGAGAGAAGCAGTTGTATCCTAAGCTGTCTAAGTGTGAGTTCTGGCTCGATCGGGTAGCTTTTCTTGGTCATGTGGTTTCAGCAGAGGGTATTAGAGTTGATCCGAGTAAAGTTGAGGCTATCTTGAATTGGAGTCCACCAAAGACTGTGACAGATGTTAGAAGTTTTCTGGGATTGGCAGGCTATTATCATTGATTTGTGAAGGGTTTTTCTATGATAACTACACCACTCACCAGATTGCTTCGGAAAGGAGTTAGATTTGTGTGGATAGATTAGTGTTAGGTGAGTTTTAAGCAGCTGAGGGAGATGTTACTCAAACTCTTGTCCTTACCCTGCCTGTGGAAGGTAAGCCATATGTGATATACAGTTATACTTTATATAGTGGTTTAGGTTGTGTTTTAATACAGAAGGGTAGAGTCATTGCTTATGCCTCTCGACAGTTGAAGCCACATGAGTTGAATTACCAGACACATGATTTGGAATTAGCAGCCATAGTTTTTGCCTTGAAGATTTGGCGGCATTACTTGTATGGGGAAAAGCGTTTCATTTATATGGATCACAAGAGTTTGAAATACCTGCATGTTCAAAAAGAGTTGAATCTTCGGCAGAGACGATGATTAGAGTTGATTAAAGACTATGACTATTTGATTAATTATCATCCTGGAAAGGCAAATCTTGTTGCTGATGCCTTTAGTCAAAAGTCTTTGGCAGGTTTGACTACTTATTCACTCTCGTTGCTTGAGGTTTTGAAAACATGAACTTTAATTGTGCAAATTGATTCCAAATGAGTTGTTTTGATTCATAAACAAGTATTTTAAAGTCAAATATTGGATTTGGTGGTGTTGGGTTGGAGTTTGAGAATGGAAATGGAGATTTAGGGTTTTGGAAAAGTGATTTTCCAAAGTGGTTGAATTGTGTGATTTTATTTGTTTAAGCATGTTGTTTAGTGTTAAAAGTGATGAATATAAGCTTGGAATTAGTAATGGATTGTGTTGGAATGGAAAACCTTCAATGGAGAAAGGTTATGCCATTTTTGAGATTTTGTATATAAGAGTGTATTTTTATAATGTAAATGATTTAAATGTATTAAAATATGTTTTTAATAATATAAATAAACTTAAAACACTAATTTAATTGTAGTAGAATGGAATTTCAAAGTTGAAGTAAGGAAAGGCTAAATTTTTGGAAATTTATAGGAGTGATGTGTAATTATGGTTTAATGTTGGAAATGCCATTAAATGTGATACTAAATGATTATTTGCTATCACATTTGGTTTAGGCATTGAGGGAGATTGATTTGCTTCATCCAAGTGGTGAAGGGCAAGTTAGAAAGATTGGATTGAAGGTTGTTTTTAGCTTGCATTGGGTTGCTAGTGGAGGTATGTACAAACTTTGAATATAATGTTTATATTTGCATAACATTTGGACTTAACACATTTTGGTTGAAAAATGTGTTAAGCTACTTGGTTCTTTGATTGTGTATGAATAATATGCTATGACATTTGTAATGTCATATATGTGTTAAATGCATTGTGAAAAGCCATTGATAATGGCTAATTTGTGTAACATGTGAAATATGCATATTATGTGAAAATACCCAAAGTAATTGGGTAATGTGTTGTGAATGCAAAAATGAGATATGTGCAATAATAAAATGAATTGATATTGATAAAAATGAGAAAAGTGAGAAAAATGAGAAAGATGTGAAAAATGAGAAAAGTGAGAAAAAAAAAGTGAAAATAAGGCAATGTGCCTAGATTGAATATGTAAAAATGAGAAAGAGATTAATAATGAGAAATATGAATAAATTGTGTGCCTAGTATGTTATTCAATTTTCAGAGTTCTGGGTTTGGCGGCATGCCTATGATTGCCTACGGGCTATATGCTGGAATGGTGAAAAGACTGGGTCATAAGCCAGGCCAGCTGATAAATATGATGTTTTTGGGGTGAAAAGACTGGGTTGTAAGCCTCAAAAACTGTAGCAGTCTAGCCGGGTTGAGGACCAAGATACTGGGGCCTAAGGGTCTAGCCGGGTTGAGGTCCAAGAGACTGGGGCTGTTACATTATCCATGGATATATATATTGCCTACAGGGCTAGACACATGGTGTCATTATGGACAAAAGCAGTAACTCTGAAATTTAAATAGTATATTAGATCCTTTTTGGGCCAATGCTTGTCTTTTTTTTTACTGTGAATTATGAATTGTGATACAATTGAGTAATATAATGTTATGAGTTGTGCTTATGAATTATTTAAAAAAATATAAGAAAGTGGATTGATGTGACATCTACATGCATTGTGCATTTGGTATTGCATTGAGTTATATTGTTATTATCAAAGTTTGTACCACTAGGCTTTGGCTTAGCGCGATTGTTTCTATCGCGCAGGTGACAGGGTAGACCCAGTTGAGCCAGAGAGTTTTTCTAGACCAAGTCAGGTCTAGACTTGTAGTTGAGCTTGTAGAGTTGCTATCAAGATTAGAAACACTGCCAGCAACATGTATATATTTTTATGTTATTGTACATTTTGAGTTTTATGCATAATATATTATATTTTGAATTTTACGTATTGTATATTATAAAGAATGTTTGGGTCAATGTATTTCAAATGGGAGAGTAAGTGTGTTTTAAATTATATATATCTATATGTATAAATGTTTGAGAAAATTGGTGAAATTGAGAAGTGGTTGAGAGGGTGATTGGAAATTATTGGGAGTGTTTTCTTTTTGCAGGTTGAGTAATTGCTAAATTTTGGGATATCCAAAATACAGACAAAACTCTGGCGAATTTTTTCCAGAGATTTATATATATATTATTTATTTTGGGTTCTTATAACAAGTAAATAATATTTATATTCTATTTAATTTTTATATATTTAGAATTTAAAATTTTAAATTGAAAAAAAAATTAGTAAATCCGTCTGTGAAATTTTTGTACCGTATATGCGTATTTTACATATGCTAGAAATATGTTTTGTACGTATATAGGGTATAAGGGTGTTACACATTTTTCCCAGTTGAGGACAAGGTTAGTTTCTTCACATCTTTTCAGTACCTATTCCAAATGTTGTAAACAATCATCAAAAGTTGAATTATAAACTGTAAAATCATCCATAAAAATTTCAACAATTGATTCTACAATATCAGAAAATATGGCCATCATGCATCGTTGAAAGGTTGCTGGTGCATTGCATAATCCAAAGGGCATTCTTCGATAGGCAAAAGTGCCATAAGGACATATGAATGTGGTTTTCTCTTGATCTTCTGGTGCTATAGGAATTTGAAAATATCCTGAATAACCATCCAATAAACAAAAATAAGCATTTCCTTCAAGTCTTTCAAACATTTGATCAATGAATGGTAACGGAAAATGATCCTTTCGGGTGGCTTTATTCAATTTCCTATAATCTATGCAAACTTGCCATCCAGTGGCTGTCCTTGAAGGAATCAATTCATTATTTTTATTTGTTATAACTATCATCCCTCCTTTTTTTGAAACTACATGTATAGGACTTACCCACTAACTATCAAAAATGGGGTAAATAATTCCTGCATCCAAAAGCTTAGTCACTTCTGCCTTTACTACCTCTTTCATATTTGGATTTAATCTTCTTTGTTGATCTATCACAGACTTAGAATTTTCTTCCAACAATATTCTATGCATACAAATTGAAGGGCTAATTCCCTTAATATCAGATATAGTCCAACCTATTGCTTTTTTATATTGTCTAATTAAATTCAAGGTTTGACTTAATTGATCTTCAAACAACTTAGCACTGACAATAATAGGCAAAGAATTATTTGTTTCAAGATATGCATACCTGAGATGATTTGGAAGAGGTTTCAACTCTAATTCTGGTGCCCTATTAATTAATGGTAGTAGTAAAGTTTTACCTTTTTCAAGAGGTTCGAGTCTTTGAATTTACATGAGTGGATTTTGTTGAAATGCTAAAGCATAAGTGGCTATCTCTTTGTTTCCATCTTCAGATGTAGAACTTTGTGCAAGACATGTTTTCAAAGGATCATCATGCATTTGGTCACATATTTCCTGCACACATTCATCTATAACATCAATTAGAAAACAATCATCAAGAGATGCTGGGTGTTTTGCTGCTTTTGTCAAGTTAAATTCCACTTTCTCCTCTCCTACTTAGAGAGTAAGTTTTCCCCTTCGATAATCTATCATGGCTCCAGCTGTAGCTAAAAATGGCCTTCCTAAAATGAGTGGAAATTCAATGTCTTCGTACATTTTCAGAATTATAAAATCTACTGGAATGTAAAGTTTATCTACTTTCACAAGAACATCTTCAACTATGCAAATAGGATATTTTATGGATTGATCGGCTAATTGAAGAGACATTTTTGTTGGTTGTAATTGTGTGAAGCTAAGTTTTCTGCAAATAGAACTAGGCATTAGACTAACACTAGCTCCTAAATCACATAATGCTTTACGAAAATCAACTTCACCAATGGTGCAAGGTATAGAAAAACTCCCTAGATCTTTTAACTTTGATGGAAGCTTATTTTGAATCATCGCACTGCACTCTTCTGTTAATGCAATTTTTGCATTATCCTCTAATTTCCCTTTATTAGATGGCAGTTCTTTAAGAAACTTCACATAAGTTGGCATCTGTGCAAGAGCTTCTGTAAAAGGAATATTAATGTGAAGTTGTTTAAATACTTCTAAAAATTTTTCATACTACTTATCTAATTTTTGCTTCTTAAGTCTTTGAGGAAAAGGAATTTGAGGAACATATGGTTTGACAATTTCTTTTGGTATTTCTTTCTCCTTGGCTTCTTCTTCTTCTTGACAATTTTTGGTATTTCCTTCTTTTGGTATTTCCTTCTCCTTGACAATTTTTCTTTCTCTTTGAAGAAGATCTTGACTTGAATCTTGAACTGCTCCTTGAAGCAGAATTTCACACTTCTTTTCTAAGAAACTTTAAACTAAATTTATTTGGATGCATTCAATCTAATTCTTTCTTTTCTTTCATTCCATGCTCTCTTGAATCCTTAGAGGAAATGTGTTTATATAGAGTGCTTCGAAACTTCTTTAGTGGAGGAAAACTGAAAAAGGTTTAAACCAGACATGGTTGGTGAGTTCATCTTCAACATTTGCAGCTCACAAATCATAAAATAAAAGCCACGGTCGTGGCTTTTGGAGTGCCACGGTTGTGGCATGTGTGAACTCTGACTGTTTCGTCAAAATTTTTAGCTTCCAAGGTCGGTCTGATGGGCCATGGTCGTGGCTTTTGTATTGCCACAGTCGTGGCTTTGAAAGTGAATCTGCCAAAATTATTTTCTTCTTTTCCTTGGCCCAGGTAGCGAGGAAATGAAACCCACGGTCGTGGCATGTGTTTTGCCTCCATTTTTGCTTGCTTTTCTTGAATTTTGCATCACTAATCATGAAAAACCTTTAATCTTGTCTTCCATGCTCAAAAAGTGTAATTCTAACTCAAATAATCAAACTCATGAAATTCAATTGGAGAATAGTTAAAAATCAGAGTTAAAATTGCATAAAATAATGATTATAATTTCACTCTATCTGTAACAACTAGCCAAATAAAATAAAAATATTACTTATGACGGCTAGTTAGACAAAATTAACTATGAATACTCCTAGAAGCTTCACTTTTAAATGATGAATGTTTTGTTGGTGATAGCCAAAAATCAACAACCTTTCCTTCTTTGCATTTAAACTCTTTATGTACTTTTTGAGTGTCGGGTGTGAACATTAAAAACTATTGTAAGTTTGAGTGTGAGCTTTGAAACACTTAAGTTTTAGAGTTAGCCTAGAAAAACTCTTGTTGGGGTTGTGAGAAAATTCTCAAATCGTGTAAAAATTCGGTATGAGCTTATGAAAATAGTAAATTAGAGTCGAGATTAGTGGAACCTTAACAAGTTGTTAAGGAAGTGGATATAGAATTGACGTAATCCAAACTACTATAAACTCTATATGTTTGCTCTTCTCTACTCTAGTAATTTTTAACATGGCATCACTTCTTCAAAACAACCAATTCACCCCCTCCCTCCTTTTGGTTGCCATCTTGCGACAATAGATACCAGTGAAAACATAGTCCTGCTTCGACAATGACTGTTGATTACGATGGAAAATCCAAAATATAATAAACAAAAACTTGAATTTCTTAAAATTTTATTTAAAATTAATATTTAAGAGCCCTATATAAACACTTCTGTTTCTCTCTGCTTTGGCCTCCAATTTTGCCTCTAATTTAGAAAACCTCAAAACACATCAACTCATAAAATCCTTTCTCATCCACACATTTATGCAACGATAAATCTAGAACCACTTACACGAAAAAGAAATTAGCTTCAGTGAGACTTAATACAACAAAATTAACCATTTACACAATAAATCCTTCCTTAAACAGTAAAGATTGATGAAACCTATGAAAGAGAAAGAGAAAACAAATGATTTTAGATTTATTATGGATCCAAATTAAATATCAAAATCAAATGGCAATAGAACACATGACTCTGAGATCATCTAATGGATGCATAATTAAACATATCTTCAACTACCAAACCATTTACGTGCAAAGAGAAGAAACCCACACACATTTTCGATTTAGTTAATGTGAAACTTTCAGATAATACAGAAAAGTAAATCACCAAAGATAAAAAATAAATTCCAGCCTCCACAGATATTTAAATTACTTTTTGCGTTTATTAAACTTTGGGATTTCCAAAGAGACTAATTAAACTTGCAGTATAAGAGAAAATCGCAAAACTTGCCTCTTAGTATGGACTAAATTAAGCTGAGTTTTTAATTTTATCCCCCAAAAATTAAAATTATTATATTGAATTCAATTTCTTTCTTACCAAATACAAGAAGCTTCAAAGAGAAACCCCTTTCCTTTCCCTTAAATTTTTTCCCAAGAACCAGCTAGATAACCTAATTGTAGAAACCCATACTGAAAAATCCCTAAATTAAGCAAACCCAAATAGTAAGGTACGGAAAATTGAAGCTTAAGTAGAAGAATTTAAAAGCAAAACTAAGAAGATAAAACATTAGAACTAACCAGTTTAAATGAATTCATGAAGTCTACAAAGTGGAATATAAATTATTGAAATGTAAAATGAAAAAATAGAAAGGATAGAGAGTAATCAAAGAAGAAATGAAGAGAAAGTGAAAATAGTAGTTTGACAAAAAAAAAGGGTGGAGGATAAAAAAAATCAATAAATATAAATACAATCAGATATTAAATAAGAATATTCAAACTCAATTTATTTATTACAAAATAATTTCTTTGAATTTTTTAAAATAACTAATTTTTATTGTTTAATTATAATATTAAAAATTGGTTAAATACTTTTAAGATTATAAATGTATTTAAATTATAAGGATTTTTCATATTTTTAAAATTTTATTATTAAATATGAAAAAAAAATATATAAAATAATTTTTTAGTGTCATCGATTATTATTAATGATTATCGAGAGTTGGACGCACCTCATGATAAACTAAAACCGTAGTAGACATTAATAAATTTATATGTTTATATTTTTTTCGTTATAATTATTAAGAAATTTGCAAAAATTCGAAATTTGACTTTTATTTGAAAAAACTTAAATTCTTATTTTCTTATTAATGAATTACAACTAATTTTTCAAAAAATTTTAAAGGTAAATAATACTTTCTGTAAAAACAAACAAAGCCCTCAGTGAACAATTTCACAGAATAATAAAATCAGTCGTAGAGTAAGATTAGGACTCAATTAATTTCTTTCTTATAATTTCATAAGATAAGATATTGAGCTATTATTATTAGTTTTTTAGTTTTAAATGTACAGATTATCCATTGATTATATGAAATCTAACTTATAATTTAATTTACAATATATATATATATATACATATCAATATAATTTAACAATATGTTACTTAAACAATACATTAACCATTGATATAATTAAGCCTATTAACGGCTAAAGTATAAAGAAGAAATAATAAGAATGAATTGCATCACATGTTTTTTCCTTTTCATAATTTGCTTTTATGACTATATATATACTTACTTACTTGACTTAAATGATGATTCACCATAGCAAAACAAAACAACAATTATATTATTATTAATATATAGAAATGACAATAATACTGTAAATTTATTACTTACTAAAGTTTCCCTCTGAATACTCTTATCATTTAATATAACAAACTTATTGTTATTATGGAACAAAATGCAATAACAACTATGTTTCATGTTTTAATAATGCAGAACAAGCAAGAAAAAGTAAGAGATCATATTTATCTGACTTAAATGGTAATCCACCATATCAAGGTAAAATAGCAATTGTATTATTATTATTATTATTATTATTATTATTATTATTATTATTATTATTATTATTAGCAAGAAAAAGTAAGAGATCATATTTATCTGACTTAAATGGTAATCCACCATATCAAGGTAAAATAGCAATTGTATTATTATTATTATTATTATTATTATTATTATTATTATTATTATTATTATTATTGAATAGTATATTAGGTAACACACAAATAATGCACACTTCCATAATCTATGTTCTTATCACATTGTTTCTTTTACTCATTTTTCTCATTCATAACTATGCAAAATCACTTTAATACAATATATCTTATCACTTTTCAACAATGCATGTCATTTTGCATCACAATAATATTATCCAAACATTTTGAGATATTCTCCCATATTTTGATTGGTGTTTCAATTTCATTTCTATCATTAAAAGTAAATTATAACATGATATAAACAATGTAATTCCGTTAACAACAAATCTTTAACAATGTTTCCCGAAACCCCTAACTTTCCTTAATTTTGTATTTTCATTTTACTCAATTCCAAAATGGTCATTTAGTTCCTTTTTAACATTAGGATCATTTAATAACATAATTTAAACTATAAAATCCAATGGATACCCATTCTTTAACAATACCCTTCCTTAACCCTAAATCACCACTACTTCTCCAAAACTCCACCTTAACCTGATCAAATCCATCATTTAACTATAGAATTCTTATTTTATCACCAAAATAACAACTTCCATATACATTTAGCAAATTAAAACTCACTCCACCAAAATCTCATTTCCAACATAACCTTAAATCTTCATATAATTCAAGAATAAGGCAAGAAAACTTACATTTAAATGGAGTAACCTCAAATTCACCCCAAAACCCTTAGAAAACTTGAAGAATTTGAAGTAGGAAGAAGCAAAAATCTCCCCTTTTATCCATGGTGAATTTTGGATTTTAGAGAAGGAAGAAGAAGAAGATGGAACTTTTTAATTTTTCTTTTTACTTCACTTCATTTCTAACCATATATATGTATAATATTTTATTATTTTAATTAATTATTTATTTATTTTAAAATTATAACTTTCATCTTCCATCCATAATTAATTAATTAATTAATTTTTTAACTTTTAACCTTTTACCAAATTACCCTTTGACTTTACTTTTCAATTTGACTTTTGTATATGTTATATATATTCAATATATACCTCACATATATATTTGTATTTCTTACTCCAAACCCTTTAATTATCCCTCAAATTATTTATTTAATTCATTTAATTTATTTTTTGTAAATTAACGGATGTTACAATTCTCTCCTCCTAAAGAAAATTTCATCGTCGAAATTACCTGATATCAGCTCTGTAATAGCTGAGGATACTGGCTCCGCATCGTCTGCTTACTCTCCTATGTCACCACCTTAGTGGAATGGTTCCTCCATAGAACTTTACAGGTGGCACTTTCTTGTTTCTCAACTCCTTCACCTCTCGTGCCAAAATTGCCACTGGTTCTTCTTCGTAAGTCAGATATGAACTCACCTCGATAGACTCCACTGATAAGATATGAGATGGGTTTAATCTATATCTCCGAAGCATAGAGACATGAAAGACATTGTGTATCCAGTCTAACTCAGGCAACAATGCCAACCTGTAAGCCACTGGTCCTATTCTCTCCAATAGCTCATATGGTCTTATGAAGCGAGGACTCAACTTCTCTCTTCGACCAAATCTCAGAATCTTGTTTCATAGAGAAACCTTCATGAATACCTTATCCCCCACACTGAACACTACATCTTTTCTCTTCAAATCTTTGATATGAAGTTGCTTTCAAATGCCCCCGAATTACCTTCACTTTCTCTTTTGTTTTCTTAATCAAATCGGGACCTACCATTTTACCTTCTCCAACCTCATCCCAACATAATGGTGTCCTGCACTTTCTGCCATACATGGCCTCATATGGTGCCATCCTAATACTAGACTGATGACTGTTATTGTAGGTAAACTCCATCAGTGGCAAATATCTATCCTAGCTCCCAATTAAATCAATGATACAGCTCCTTAACATATCTTTCTGAACCTGTATCACTCTCTCTGACTGCTCATCTGTCTGTGGATGGAATGTAGTACTACAGTGCAACTGAGAACCCTATGCATCTTATAAACTCCTTCAAAATATTGATGTAAAATGGGGATCTCGGTCTGACGCCAATGAAACTAGAAATCTATGCAATCTCACTATCTCACTGATATATACCTCAGCCAACCTATTAAGTGAGTAGTCCATCCTAACTGGAAGAAAATGAGCTGTCTTCATCAACCGATCAACTATCAGCTAAATTGCATCATGCTTCTTCTGGGTCAAAGGCAGTCCAGTCACAAAATCCATAGTCACTCTCTCCCATTTCCATTCAGACACTGATAATGACTGTAGCAATCCTGAAGGAACTTGGTGCTCAACTTTCACTCTCTGGCAAGTAAGACATCTGGATACAAAGTCACCTATGTTGCTCTTCATACCAGACCACCAGTAATGTTGCTTTACGTCTTGATACATCTTGGTACTTCTAGGGTGCATAGCATATGATGATTGATGTGCTTCCTCTAAAATCTTCATCTTCAATTCCACATCATCAGGAATACACAATCTATCTCTTAACCATAAATTTCCATCATCTCTCACATGAAAGTCTCTACTCTCCCCCTTTTGGCAATCCTCCATAATCTTTTGGATTTTCCCATCTGCCTGTTGTGCTTCCTTAATCTTATCTAGCAACATTGGCCTCAACTGCAACTATTCCATAAGTGTACCATCACCACATAACTCAAATCTAGCATGAAATGCTCTCAACTCAACAAGCAACGAGAGCGAATAGGAAGTCAAACCTGCCATGGACTTTCAACTCAAGGCATCCGCAACTATATTTGCCTTACAAAGATGATAATCGATCAAGCAATCATAGTCTTTTATTAATTCCAATCACCGTCTTTGCCGAAGATTCAACTCTTTCTAAACACCCAAGTACTTTAAACTCTTGTGATCTATATCAATAAAGCATTTTTCCCCATATAAATAATGCCGCTAAATCTTTAGTGAAAAAACTATGGTTGCCAGCTTCAAATCATGAGTCGGGTAATTTAACTCATGAGGCTTCAACTTTCGGGTTGTATAAGCAATGACTCTATCCTCCTGCATTAGAACACAGCCTAAACCACTATGTAAAGCATCACTATATATCACATAGGGTTTAGCTTCCATAAGCAGGGTAAGGATAGGAGCCTGAGTCAACATGTCTCTCAACTACTCAAAACTCACCTGACACCAATCTATCCATACAAATTTAACTCCCTTATGAAGTAATCTTGTAAGTGATGTAGCTATTATGGAAAAGCCCTTCAAAAATTGACGAAAATAGCCTGCCAATCCCAAAAAACTCCTAACCTCTGTCACATTCTTTGGTGGACTCCAATTTAAGATGGCCTCAATTTTACTCGGATCAACTCTAATACCCTCTGCTGACACCATAAGTCCGAGGAAAAGTCACCTGATTTAACCAAAACTCACACTTGGAAAGCTTCACATATAATTGCTTCTCTCTCAATGTCTGGAGTGCAATATGCAAATGCCTATCATGATCTTCCTTATTGCGTGAATACACCAAGATATTATCAATGAAAACTACCACAAATTGATCCAGATATGGTTGAAAGATTAAGTTCATCAAATCCATGAATGTTGTCGGGGCATTGGTCAGTCGTACATCTACATCTCTAACTCTCAACTGATAGTACCCTAATCTCATATCAATCTTAGAGAATACTGCTACTCCCTTCAACTGATCAAAGAAATCATCTATACGAGGTAGTGGATACTTGTTCTTTATTGTCACCTTATTCAGCTACCGGTAGTCAATGCATAATCTCAAGGTGCCATCATTCTTCTTTGCAAATAGTACTAGTACTCCCCACAGTGAGACACTAGGCTCTTTATCAATTAACTCCTGCAACTGTACCTTTAACTTCTTTAATTCTGTAGGTGCCATTTGATAAGGGATAATAGAGATGGGAGAGGTACCAAGCATCAAATGGATACCAAACTCCACCTCTCTCTCAGGAGGTAACCTTAGTAACTCATCAGGAAAAACATCGAGAAACTCGACAACCATAGGTATATTGTCGAGCTGAGACCCCACTGCTTCAGTATCTACAACATGAGTCAGATATGCCTCACACCCCTTTCGGATCATCCTCCTAGCTGATATTACTAAAATAAACATGGATGAGAGGTGTCTGTGCTCACTAGATACCACTACATCTCTTCCATCACGTATTTTTAGAGTAACACATTTTTGCTGACAGTCTACGATAGCCCCATGTCTGGATAACCAATCCTTACCCAGAATCAAATTATACTCCCAAAAGGGCATCTCAAACAGGTCACCAAGGAACTCCTCATCATAAAGAAAACTGGACCATTTCGGTGCTCCTTGCTAACTACACTCTAAAGGATTAGTAACCAATACATCAAATCCTAGGGACCCCAAATACATATCACTCGTAGGTAGGATGGATGCATGGATATATGAATGCATCGACCCAGGGTCTATCAATGTATGAATTAAAGTGCCAAATAAAGTAAAAATACTAGCTATAAAAGCCGAAGCATCTGGCTACCTCTGCATCACATATACCCACTGTGATGGCCCAGCTTCATCTAGTCTACTCCCTACTATAGAGCCTCCTCTTTGACTGGACCCTAGTCTATCACCCCTACTACTACCTCTACCATCATGACCCCCTCTGACACTAGGTCTAGATGCTACTGTATCAGTCTGTCTATCATCTGGTAGCTCTGGACAATCTTTGATAAAATGATCTCTTGATCCATATCTAAAAAAAGCTACTAATGCACTAGTCTTCCAACAAACACCTTTATGTGCCCTACCACACAAAGCAAAAGAAGGTGGAACAGGACTCTGTGACTGCAGGCCTCTGTCTCTACTACTGTGAAGATCTGCCAGGCTGGCCCTAGCTCCTACTAAGTCTCAAAGGATATCCCCCTCATCCTCTCTTCAATGATGAAGACCCTGCCTCACCATGGGGTCTCCTAACTCTACTCTTCTCTCTAGCTGTAGGTGTAAGCCTTTGGATTTTCTCATCATTTTGGCCAGCCAATGCCGACCTCCAGAAATCATCATACTGTACCACCGCCACCTGACACATGATGGATGGTCTTAGCCCCTCCTCAAACATCCGACATCTATCAATCTCATCAGATAGCAAACCGAAGGAAATCCTTTTCATACTCAGTCATCGTCTTCATCTCTTACTTCAAGCTCAGGAATTCCTTCTTATTAGTATCTTTGTACTCACTAGGGGTATGCTTCTTCTGGAATTCCAGCAGAAAATCGGCATATGTCAACACTAGTTTAGACCCTTAATTTTTAACCCAGTCCGGTCCAATATATTTTAATTAGTCCAAAATAATTTTTATGTTATCTTAATCGAATAATATTTGTTTTAGTATTTAGATTTTATAATTAATAAAAAATAAATAATAATAATAATAAACAAATAAATAAAAATAAAAATAAAAATATTGGATTGGACAAAATGGCCTTGGGCCATTTCACCTGTAGGAAACTCTTGTGGGAGAAATGGCCTGGCCGCACAGCTCGCCAGTTTTCTCCCCTAGCTCCCGCAGCATCTTTTTGCCAGCGAAATTTTTTCACAACAATTTTTTTTCGCCAGCAAAATTTTTTCCGACGCAATTTTTTCCGAAACCAAATTCTATTTGGTTTCGGATTTCTTTTCTTAATTAATGTTAGTTTCCGTAAACAAGTTGAATTAATCGTCAAAATTTTCTATAAATAAGATAAAAAACAATACAGAAAGAGGAGGAAAATCGAAGGAAAAATTTTGAAGGGAGATCGGACTATAAAAAATTCTTTTTGGCAGTGAAAACAATCGGACCTTTTGAGAGAAATAAGCAAGCAACCAATCCATCAAAGGCAGCAATCTTGCCTTTGTCTTTGTGCATCCAAGAAGTAATTTTTGGTGGATCCAACAAACGAAAGTATGAATATATAATCTCTTTTTTCTTTACAATAGCATAAATCATTAAATTGTTTCTTTTGATTCTAAAAACCTTAGAGCCCTAATTTACTTCTTCTAAAGCTTAGAACCTTAAATCGTCTCCTCTATTTTCAAAAACCCCAAAATTATTTTTCTGTTTCTTTAAAATATTAAAACCCTAATCTGCTTTCCAATTTTCCAAAACCCTAAATTGAATCCTTTTCTTTCCAAAAACTCTAAAAAATATCTTTTCTACTTCTATAAACCTTAAATCATTTTGTTTATTTTCATAAAGCTTCATAAAACTATAAATTGTTTTTCCAAATTCTAAAATCAAATACATTCTCCGAAACACTAAAAACCCTAATTTAACTTTAAAACTAAGACAGTAACCTCAAACTAGCTAACATTAAACCCTAGTTTTCTTAAACCCTAACTCCCTTAAAACCGTAAAGCCTAATTTTTCTAAACCCTAATCCTTTAAACCTTAAAACCTTATAAACCTAAATATTAAAATTCAATCACAGTAAGCCTAAAAACAATAATTCAGTAGCTAATAATCATAAACCTAATGTTTTAAAGCGTTCAAACCATAATTTCATGATTTTACTCCTCAAACCCTAATTTGGTTAATCAAAGAACCTTATCAATCCCTTAAATCATAAAACCTTAATCCATTTTAATTCCCTTGAAACTTACAGTTGCTTAAACCAATAAATTTGAAAACCCTAAATATTGATTAAAGAACTTTAAATGAGAAACAGTAACCCTAATTTGTATCTTGACTTACTTTATTTTTAGATTCAATTATCTAGTTTATTATATGCTTTGATTTATTTAATTTCAATGCTTGATTTATTTAATTTATCATGGATGAATGTTTATTATATATTTTGATTGATGTTTAATATCTTTGGTAAATGATTTATTTATGATGAATGGTTATTTACCTTTATTGATTTATTTTTATTTCCAAATGTTATAAGAGGTATGTTTCCCCTTGGTGGGTACCTCATTAGTTAAATATCATGTAATTTAAATTGCTTTTATATTTTAGACCAATGTAAAGGACATGTTTCTACCTTTCAGTGGGTCTCCTATTTAGGCATGGATGATGTAAGGACATGTTTCCATCTTCGGATGGGTGTCCATTTTTATTTGCTTTGTTTGGACACTGTTTTGATTTTAATATAATGATGCTTTATTTCAATTATTGTGTGTAATATGGATAATATTATTATACTTAAGAATTTTATGATATTAAGACCTGTAAAGGAGGCCGGTTCCAATGAACCGGGCGTTGTGGGGGGTGCTGGGCGATTTCTCACCTTCCCCACAAGTACCCAACTTTCCAAACCCATTAGGGGGTTGGGGATTCCTTAGGAATCAAGTCATCCACCCCTTCCTTTTTCCCGGCCCATTTGGGTGGCGACTACATTTTCTCCGGACTTAGGTCCGTGTTCTCTAAGGCCCCGAGCCTAAACAGTGCTGAAGTCGCAAGAACCATACCACCAGGAGGGGGCGAAAATCCCCGCTCACAGTGGCGACTCCACTGAGGATAAGAGAAGTTGATTCCATTGGTCTTTATATTATTCTATTCTTTCTTATAATGATATTATCCATTGCATCATATTAGATTGCATTGTGTGCGTGAGTTAGGACGCCCGTGTTACCCGTGTTGTGTTATGTGAGGGATACCATACTTTCACTCAAGGTATGGAGATCGAGCATGGCATGACCACTCATAGCCTCGTACCATTTGGTATATACTTGTTATGGGAACCTAAGCCTTTTTAACCCAAAGACTAAAGCTCATGTAATCGGCCTAATAACTTTCCTTAGGTTTTACCCTAAATGCATGTTGTTTGACTATGGTTAATTTATCTTGGCTTAAATCATGGCTTATTTGGTTTGTTCTTTTTCTAATATGACCTAAGTACATTGTAAGCTCAAAATAAATTTTTCTTTGAAATCCAAAAAACCAAAACTATTTTCAAAACTTTTCAAGATGGTCTTTGGACATATAAGTTTTCTAAAACCAAATCAAAAATTCTTTTGCTCATAACCCAAATACAAAGCCCAAAATATATTTTTTTCTAAAATCTTTTTACAATGGGCTTAGAAACAAAATTATTTTCATCCAACCTTTTCTTACAAAGAGCTTGCAAATTATTTAGGTCAATTACGAAATACAGAAAATCAATTGTGAACCTAGTTTATACTAAGAATAAATTAAGCATGGGCTTGTTTTTGGCATGAATCATTAGTTACTTTTTCAAGTGAGAAATCTATTTATAATAAACCTCTTAATTTAGGTTTAATCCAATATAGCATAAAAGCTACTTTAGTTGGTTAAATGTATTAAAACCTAATTAATGGGAATTATCATAAATTGATTTCCATTTTTGAAAATATAACTATTGGTTGAAACATCCGAGGGAAATATTCGAAAATAAGATACCCCATGTTGGTATTTTGTTAACCATATACCTAGGAAAATAGACTCACCATTCGCGTGTGGATGTTATAAGGATGGAAGGAATGTTCTAATTGTCCTTGTTTGATTGTTTGTGCATACATGCATACATTCGCATCTCATATCATTGATCCTCTCTTGCTCACAGCCCTGGATTACGACAGTTCAAAAGCTTACAACAATCCAACCTATGCCGGAGATGAAGAATCTAGCAACGACTCAATCACTTGATCACCAAAAAAAAAGGATCCTGAACAAATTCAAAGAATGATGGATGATGCCCTCAACGCCAAGATGGAAGAAATAAAAGAGGCCCTAGCTGAGACCATGAAAAACCAATTGACTGCAATTTTAGAAAATCATGTCGAAGTATCTGCTAACACTAAGAAGCCAAAGGACAAAGGGAAGACTAAAGTTGGTAAAGTGGTTTTTAATGATGAAAAGGTGATCATTGATGATGATTGGGCTCAATACTACCAAGATGCTCAAGACAAGAAGAAAGAACCAAAGATTGTTGAAAGATCAACTATGGAGAAGACTGAAACTTCTGATGTTGAAAAGATGATTGCTGATTTAGAAAAGAAATTTGAGAAGAAACTTAAAACCAAAGTAATGTCCGAAGTTGACAAATTATTTGAGCTAGATGAAGAAGTTTTGTACAAGTTCAAGATGCCCATCTTTTGCAAAGTTTGATGGAACCAAAAATCCTCACCTCCATGTGAAGCAATATATCACTGCTATGCAGTCTGCCTGAGCTACTAAGGCTCAAACTCTAAGGTACTTTATGCTCTCATTGGATTCTGTCATTCAAAATTGGTTCAATACCTTAGATGATGGAACACAAAAGAGTTGGGATCTGCTGTACAAGGCCTTCATCCAACAATATGGATATGATGTTGAAATGGAAGTTACCTTAATGGAAGTGGAGTCCATTAGACAAAGGCCAAATGAAAATTTTTTGGACTATGTGAAGCGATGAAGAAACAAGGCTGCTTTGCTCAAGAAAAGGCCCGATGAATCTGATCAAATATGGATGATTGTGAGAGGCGTCCTGCCTAGTCTTCATGAAAGGATGTCTCATACACTCATCTGTGATTTCAAAGATCTTCTCCAAGCTGGGCTACAAATTGAAGAGTGGGAAAGTGAGAAAATTCGCTTTTCAATAAGAAGGAATGAGAAAGGGAATTACCAGCCTAGCAATCAAAGCACATAAAAAGAAGTTGATGTTAATGTAACCAGTCAAGGAAATAAAAGACAATTCTCAGAATTGGAGAAACCTCTATCTTGGGTTTTTAGCAAGCTACAAAAGAAAGGGTTGTTACAACCATTGACTCATCGACCTTTACATAATCCACTGCCACCAAACTTCAATGTCGAGGCCTTCTGTCAATTTCATCAAATGCTAGAGCATGAAACAGATAAATGTGCTCATCTAAGGCATGAGATCCAAGATTTGATTGATAGTGGTAAGCTACCCAAGCCGGATAAGGCCAATACCAAGAACAACCCTTTGCCTAAGTTTGGAAGAGTGCCACCACCAACAACCTTCATGGCGGGAAAAGGATTGGAAGAAGATTTTGTCTTATCCTCTTTTCAAGATGGAAATATTGAAGATGTGAAAGGAAAAGAAGCTTAACTCAACAAACTTCCCTTAGCTTGAATGTTGCTTTTCAATTTTACTTTCTTTAATATTTAATTTGAATAATTATGTTTTTCAAGTTTAAATTTGTTTGAATAAATTACATTCATCAAAATTTTTATTGGTCTTCGTTCATTTTGGTGCTCAACCAATGAGGAATCTAGCTTGATAATTTATTAATATATTTATGCATCATGACTCGAATGACTTTACTAGGTGAGGGAATTACTCTATAGCATTGAGTTGTGTATGCTTACTTAGAGAGGGCTTCTGCATAATTACCTTTGTCTAGGTCTTAGTCAGTCTTAAAACATGCTTGGACAAACTTTTGAGGCGAAATTACAACTCTGATTTTTTAAGGGAGAGATGATCTAGTCATTGTTTGGTTATCCAACAACTAGTATCCACCTAATTAAATATCAATCCCTAGTTGTCCCTTTGAGCCTTTATAAAATTTTAGCTTTCTTTTCATTGGCTTACAAACCCCAATAACCTACCATGAGTTGTTGTGACACTTTTGACAAGCCTTATGATCACTAGGATGAAGAGGCAAGAATATCAAAGAAAGCAATGATCCGTCAAGATCACGAGGATAGTTGAAGTTCTCATGACCATAAAGGTAGTTTAAGTTCTCAAGACCATAAGGGTAGTTGATGTTTTTAAGACCATAAGGATAGTTGAAGTTTTTCTAATATCTCCAATATATCAAGACAGCATCAGAGTAACAAATGATTTATCCCTATTAAAGAAGATTTATACCACTCCATGTTAGTGTATGTGCCCTAGGGCATTTATTTAGATCTTTATGTTATACATTCATTATTAATAAATGAGGTTTTATTATCATTATTGTTTGTTTGCATGTTACACAATTTTGATATTTGTCCCTGGTTTATTATTGTTATAGAGATAAAAAAAATAATTCTTAACCAGTATGAACATTGATTCGATAATCATCAGATGGTTATGTGTATAGTGATACAAATCAATTTCATAGATACTTGTTAGAGAACAATGTATTGGATAGACCCATCATGAGATTACTACATGGGTTAGTGTCATAAGTAAATCTCATGATAGTTATGTATTAATTCTTTGACTTGAGATTGTTATAGTTTCCAATATAAGGACTATTATATTTTGACATGATCAAACATTATCCGTAACTGGATAGTAATAAAGGTTATGATCATATATGATAGAAATTATGTAGAGGATAATGAACAATCAAGATAGAATTTGTCCCTCTCTTTGAGAGAGATATCTTTTGGGCCCCTCGATAAGTGAGACTGTGAAATGCATGGCCGTGCTCAAATGAATTGATAGTGTGATCAATTTCATTTGTTTTTTTATATATATTATTAGATAATATATTCAGAATCATTATTATATTTGGATTCTGAATTTGACTTACCTTATCCAATTTTGAATTGGATTCTGGAGTGAATATATTCACTCCAGACGTTAAGTCTTCTCAGAGGTAACATTAGAAAATGAAAGAGAACAAAAACAAAGGAACCCTAATACATTTTAGAGAAAACATTTTTCCAGCCTTCGCCGTTGCAGAGAGCTAGCACTCTAGACGGTAGCATTCATGTGGATACGCAATAGAGGGTGTTTCGCGATCGAGGCATCTCTTCCAAACTGTGATTTTGAATCATCAACAGGTTAGTTCTTTGAACACTTTCATCGAATTAAACGAACAGCATGGATCCTGGTGGGAAATCAGAGATCAAAAAATTTTTCCGCTGCGTGTTTTTGGTTTGCAGTGATCTCCTTGATTTCCTAACACTCCACTCATCCATTATTGGAAACCCAAGTTGGTACAAACAAGATAACTCTATTTGAGCTAGAACCAAAAAAAAAAGAAAAGAAAGAAAAAGAAAAAGAAAACAAAAAAAGAAGAGAACAAAAGAAGAAAATAAAAAGAAATAAAAGAAATAAAATTTAAAAAGTAGGTTCAAAAAGCCAACTGAGTTCTATCTAAGACAACAAAAGGTTTCCATTTGGTTTATAATGATGGATTGACTTGAATTAGTCCAACCCAACCAAAGATTCAACCAAAATCAAAGAAAAGGGAGAAAGACTATCCAGTTCTTGAAATTTCTGTATTTGACAGTCCTACAAGGAAGAAGGACAAAGTGATAAAATGCTGAAAGAAAGAGAAGAGTAAGAAGAAAGAAAAGGGAAAAGAAGAAAACAAATGAATTTGGGTACCAAACTTTATGCAAAGGCAAAGACTGTTCCAATCAAGATCCAGATTAATGCCAAGAAGATAGAAGGAATTTGGAGTCTATCAAGATTGCTCCCAATTGTCTAAAATTCCAACAAGAAATTTGTAGTGTGAAGATTTGTCCTTTGTGTCACACCAGCTCCTATCTCAAAATGGCCTTTACTTAAACCCTTGTCCCTTATAGACCCCATTTCAAGCCTATTAAAGACCTATTGATCTCTCTTGGTAGGTGGAGTCTATTAGTGGAGATAGTTTGAATAAGCATGCATATGAGATAGACAATATTTAAGCTCAATGAGACCTTTGGCCAAGTAATGTGTATGTGCCTATCTGAAGTGCGACAATTCTTGCTTAAATAGAAATGATTCTTGAGTTTAGTACGGTAACTAGGGTTGTGATGTTATATATATGTAAATTTGGAAAATCAAGTCCTGAGGTACATTGACATTAATTTGGCAAAGCCAACATTTGATTTCAAAATCAAAATTCAAAACAAAATGAAAAATAAAAAATAAAATTTCATACAAAGCCTTCAAGTTAAGGGAAGTATGTTGAACCTCTAAAGGACACATTGGACAAAAGAAATGATTATTGGCAAGGTCATGAAGAAGCTATCAACTGACATGCTGAAACATAGTTCGAAATAGATGAATCACTGACTCTGCTGCTTGGGGCCTCCATTATTCATGTTTTCAATATCTCAAAGATAACATCATAAATGGGAAGCATTCTTTTATTCCAGTGCAAGAAATAAATGGGCATCTCAAAGGAGTTAATGAGAACACTTATGCTGAACACCTGTGAACACCTCAGTCTGTGGGTCAATGGAACGATTGTAAGTATCATTCATGCATATCATTCATACATGAGCATATCACATTGCATTTTCTTGTATTGTATTGTCTATTCTTTCTCAAAGTGAACAGCAAACACCCTGTGAAGTAAACAATCAAAAGAAGATATCAAATCAGGGGTGCATGGAAAGCCCGTTACTTGAGAGAAAGTTCCAGTAATCTTGTATAGAGAAGAAATACGTGCTTGTGCTAAGAAATAGACAACAAAAACATTAATCAAAGCTTGCATGGAAAAAATCTTTGGTTTGAGCCTACACAGTGGGCAAAGTTTCTCCTTTTCAATTTTTAAAATATTTTGACTCACTTCTAATGTTTTACCATGCAGGGGGACAATGAGAAGATATGAGGGCCAACTAAAAATAGATGAATTTTTACTAAAGGAAGAACAAAAGAATGGACCAACAAGTTAAGCCAGAATCCTCAACTGATAAAAGGTCAATCAAATCGAATTCAATCTCGAGTCAAAGTATCCCAATCCAGTTTAGGATTGAGTATCCAAATCCAGTTAGGATTGAGTATCCAAATCCAGTTTAGGATCGAGTATCCAAATCCAGTTTATTATCGAGTATCCTAATCCATTTAGGATTGAGTATCCCAATCCAATTTAGGATCGAGTATCCAAATCTAGTTTAGGATCGAGTATCCAAATCCAGTTAGGATCGAGTATCCAAATCCAGTTAGGGTCGAGTATCCCAATCCAATTTAGGATCGAGTATCCAAATCCATTTAAGATCGATTATCTAAATCCATTTAGGATCGAGTATCCAAATCCAGTTTAGGATCGAGTATCCCAACCCAATTTAGGATTGAGTATCCAAACCAAATTTAGGATCGAGTATCCAAATCCAGTTTAGGATCAAGTATCCAAATCCAGTTAGGATCAAGTATCCAAATTCAGTTTAGGATCAAGTATCCAAATTCAGTTTAGGATAGAGTATCCCAATCCAGTTCAGGATCAAGTATCCAAATCCAGTTAGGATCAAGTATCCAAATCCAGTTTAGGATCGAGTATCCAAATCCAGTTAGGATCGAGTATCCCAATCCATTTAGGATCGAGTATCCAAATCCAGTTTAGGATCGAGTATCCAAATCCAAATCCAGTTAGGATCGAGTATCCAAATCCAGTTTAGGATCGAGTATCTAGATCCAGTTAGGATCGAGTATCCAAATCAAGGTAGGATCAAGTATCCAAATCCAATTTAGGATCGAGTATCCGGATCCAGTTA
Organism: Garcia nutans; assembly: GCA_947685225.1. Taxonomy (NCBI): domain Eukaryota; kingdom Viridiplantae; phylum Streptophyta; class Magnoliopsida; order Malpighiales; family Euphorbiaceae; genus Garcia; species Garcia nutans. The sequence continues at coordinate 23,520,808 of CANTUV010000005.1, forward strand.
GGATCGAGTATCCAAATCCAATTTAGGATCGAGTATCCAAATCCAGTTAGGATTGAGTATCCAAATCCAGTTTAGAATTGAGTATCCAAATTCAGTTTAGGATTGAGTATCCAAGTCTAGTTTAGGATCGAGTATCCAAATCTCTCAGGCCCAGAATCCAAATTATCCTTAGGTCCAGAACCTAAAATCTCTTTTAAGTTTAGAACTTAGCACGGGTCCAGAACCCAAATTTTCCTTACGTCCAAAACCTAGAATCTCTTCTAAGTCCAGAACTTATCTCGGGTCCAGAACCCAAATTATCCTTAGGTCCAGAACTTATCTCGGTTGATTGTGGAAGATCAAGTGGGAAGTTGGTTTTAGGGTTTGGTATTGATGAATGTTTTAATGTAATGTTTATGTGTTGTTTAAGTGGTTAATGTGATGAATATGTATGGTATGTGTTAATAACATTGATTAGAACCAATCGAATGAAGTTATTGTTGTGCAAAAGGGTGTGAAAATGCATTTGGAAGAGTGTTGGTTTTGATTTGTGTTGTGTTTTTGAGTGACACGGCTGGAATCAATGAGAGACACGGCCAAGACTTGAGAAATTTGGGTGACACGGCCAAGTTGGAAGGATCTTGGCCGTGTTGGGCAAGTTTTGGGGTGACATGGCCACTGGCTTGGCCGTGTCCCTTGAATGTGTTTGCTACTGTCTAAGTTGGATTGAGAGACACGGCCGTGTCATCTGCCCGTGTTAGCTACTGTGATTATTGGTTTGAGTGACACGGCCACAAGCTTGGCCGTGTCCCTCAAATGTGCTGCCCGTGTCCCTCAAATGTATTGGTTAATGTTTTTATTTTTGGTTCTTTTTGCATTGTTTTGATTCTTCAAAGGTTGTATTGCTCCTAAACCTAAACATAAACACTTTAAACATACTTCAAACACAAGAATGACCTAATCAAACATATGTGGAAGATCCCAAAGCTATGAATGATGTAGATTGTTCTTTACCCTAATTGCATTGTTGAGATTGAACAATGGTATGTTATATGTAATGTGAATCTTGTAAATGATAATGTGTGTTATGAATAATGTATGTTGAGATGCTATATGCAAAATATGAATTGAGATGTGAAATGTGATGTAAAGCCATTGTGAGTGGCTATGATGATATAATTGAATGATATATGACATGTTTGCCTAATTGATGAGGAGAATTGAGAAAGAGTTTGATTAAGAGAATAATGAAATACGTGTATGTTTAATATGATATTCAGTTTCAGAGTTCTGGTTTTTGGAGGCATGCCTATTTAATGAAAGGTAACAGTCTTGCCGGGTTGAGGATCTCTTCAAATTGAGTTAAATTGAGGTCCAAGAGACTGGGTCTGTTACACAATGATAATTGATATTATGAGATATTTGATTTGTAACAGTCTTGCCGGGTTGAGGATCTCCTCGAGTTAGATGAGTTGATGATCCAAGAGACTGGGTCTGTTACGCTATCCATGGATAGAGATATATATATATGTTGCCTACGGGCTTGATAATGATGTTTATGAACCAAAGCAGTAACTCTGAATTCTGAATATCGTATTAAGTACTTGATGGGCCCATAGGTGTCTAGGTTTTATGTATATCATAAAGGATATTCTAATATAATGAAATGTTAATATTACTTAAATGATGAAACAGACTATTCACGGAATATTGTCTGTTGAGTATGATCTTTATTGATTGAGTGTGTATCATTGATGTTGATTTGTTAATATATATATGAAACATTGCATTGCACTAAAGCATAACATAAGCATGAATTGTCTTACTAAGCCCTTGGCTTAGCGCGATAGTGTTTAATCGCGCAGGTAATAGAGTTGAACCCGAGAGTTCTTCGAGACCCAGTGAGAGTAGACATTGAAGAGTGGATATTGGGACTTAAAGATCAGAGGAGATTTGCCAATCATGTACTACTTCTTTATATTTTGAAAAGTTTTTGTTTATAATGTAAATATATGTATAATTGTAAATATGTATTCAAATGTTTTCATATATGTACCTATTTTATATCTTCCGCTGTGTAATATTTAAATGTATTTATATATATATCTAATATGTTTTGTTTATAAGTAAATGATTTACTTTTCTATAATATATAATGATAAGGGTATTGTATCAAGTTTTAAATGTTTTGAATGTTAAGAAAACCGTAGCATCCCTATGTTTGGTGCACTTATGCTACATTGTTGTGGTTGTAGTGTGTGTGCATTGGATGTGGGGGTGTTACAATTGTTTTGGTATCAGAGCCTAGGTTTGAGATTCTCAACCTAGGTAAAATGTAAGAAAAAGACTATCTTGATTTTAAAAAGTGGTTTTTGAATAACATATATGTTTGGGATTTGCAATCTCTGATCTTTAATAGGTGTGTCCTTTTGTGTTTGCAGTGTTAGGTGTTGATGGATCCTCATTTGAGACAGTCAGTTGAGGGTAGTGAGGAGAGCGTTGCTCCTGATGATGGAGTTAGGGTTGTTAGTGCTGAGGAGGCACCTGCTTCGGTGTCGGGTAGACCAGTTGGTGAGGAGGTTCCACCAGCTTGGGTTAGGCTTGTGGTAGAAGCTTTGAGGCAAGCACCAGTGCAACCAGTGCCACCACCCCCTCAGCCTTTGGTATCTGTGAGGCACTATGATAAACTAAGGAAGTATGTGGCAGAGGATTTCTTAGGTACAGTTGATCCAGCTGTAGCGGAGCAATGGCTTGATAAAGTACAGAGGATCTTTATTCAGTTGCAAGCCACGTCGGAGGAAAAGTTTGATTATGCAAGATCTTTGCTACAGAAGGATGCATACGACTGGTGGAGGACAGTGCCCCATTCTATGGATGATCCACCTACCTTATCCTATACAGATTTTCTGAGAGAGTTTGAATTGAAGTATACTCCAAGGTAGTATAAAGATGGGAAGAAAAGAGAGTTTCTAGATTTGAAGCAAGATCATCGGACCGTAACTGAATATGAGGTTGAGTTTATTCGATTGAGCCAGTATGCTGGAGGCATTATAGCTGATGAGATAGATAGATGCAGGAGATTTGAGGAGGGATTGAGGCCCTCTATCATGTGCTTAGTGGCTGGATCTAGATATCACGATTTCTCCCAGCTAGTGGCAGCAGCTCGAAGTGTGGAGCGAGCTCAGAGTATTGCAGCTGCTTCAGAGGAAGAGGGTAGGGTGAGAAGGCCCCAGTTTGAGGTAGGGTCTTCTTCTGTTTAGAGAGGTAAAGGAAGCTTTGTTCCTAGAGTTAGTAGGAGTCAGAGGTCAGCTGGTAGGTCAGTGCAGTTGCAGAGGCAGAGATTTAGACCTACAGCTTCAGTGGCGAGTGCTCCGACCCCAGTGACTCAGAGATCTGCTTTACCTGTGTGTGCTCAGTGTGGTGGATCACATAGGGGTGCTTGTTGGAGGTATAGTGGGTCAGCTGTATTCTTCAGGTGTGGATCGCCTGATCATTTTATTAGAGATTGTCCAGAGATGCGGGAACAGAGGTCAGTTGATTCCACAGCTTCTCGACCTAATGTGAGGGGAGGTCGAGCAGGCAGAGGTAACAGCCAGGGAGGCAGATCTGGGTTCAGTGCTAGAGGAGGTGCTACATCCAGGGAGAGTAGGCCAGAGGAGGTTGGATCTTCCCAGAGGATGTATGTTATGCAGAGGCAGCCAGATGCATCGGCAGTCATAGCTGGTACTTTTTCTTTATTTGATACTTTAGTACTTGCTTTGATTGATCCGGGTTCCACCCATTCTTATATTAGTGCATCTGTTTTTCCTGTGTCTGATATGCATGCTGAGTCCCTAGTATTTGATGTATTGGTGACAAATCCGTTAGGGCATAGTGTGGTTGTGAGTAAGATGCACCAAGATAGTGCAGTGAGGGTGCAGGGTGAGGAGTTCCTTGGAGACTTGATTGAGATGCCATTTAAGGAATATGATGTGATTCTAGGTATGGACTGGCTATCTAGACATGGAGCTGTGGTAGACTGTAAAAGGAAAATTGTTTCTTTGAGAACTGCTGATGATAGAGAGGTGATAGTATCTAATGAGCAGGAACAACTAGCCTCCTTATTTGTTTCAGCTGTTGCAGCTAGGAGGTTGATTAGAAAGGGATGTGAAGCCTATCTTGCTCATGTGGTAGATACTAGAGTGAAGGGTTCTCCCATTGATAGTATTGCCACAGTTGCAGAGTTCCCAGATGTGTTTCCAGAGGAGTTGCCAGGGTTACCTCCTGAGAGAGAGGTGGAGTTCGGTATTGAATTGTTGCCTGGTACCACTCCTATCTCTATTACTCCTTATAGAATGGCACCAGCAGAATTGAGGGAATTGAAAGTGCAATTACAGAAGTTGTTGGTCAAAGGATTTATTCGCCCCAATGTTTCTCCTTGGGGAGCTCCTGTGCTATTTGTGAAAAAGAAAGATGGTACTATGAGGTTGTGTATCGATTATAGGCAATTGAACAAGGTGACTATTAAAAATAAATATCCTTTGCCTAGAATTGATGATCTCTTTGATCAATTGAAGGGAGTGTCAGTGTTTTCTAAAATTGATCTGAGATCTGGGTACCATCAGCTGAGAGTCAAAGCTGAAGATGTTCCGAAGACAGCTTTCCGGACCAGGTATGGGCATTATGAATTTCTAGTTATGCCTTTTGGTCTGACGAATGCACCGGCAGCTTTCATGGATTTGATGAATAGGGTGTTTAGGCCCTATTTGGATCAGTTTGTGGTAGTGTTTATTGATGATATTCTGGTGTATTCGCGGAATAAAGAGGAACATGATATGCATTTGCGGATTGTGTTGCAGATTTTGTGAGAGAAGCAGTTGTTTGCCAAACTGTCGAAGTGTGAGTTTTGGTTGGACTAGGTAGCTTTTCTTGGTCATATAGTTTCAGCAGAAGGCATTAGAGTTGATCCGAGTAAAGTTGAAGCTATTTTGAATTGGAGTCCACCCAAGTCAGTGACTGAAGTTAGAAGTTTTCTGGGTTTGGCAGGCTATTACCGACGGTTTGTGAAAGGGTTTTCTTTGATAGCTACTCCACTCACCAGATTGCTTCGAAAGGGAATTAGATTTGTGTGGACAGATCAGTGTCAGGCTAGTTTTGAACAGTTGAGAGATATGCTGACTCAAGCGCCTGTTCTTACTTTACCTGTAGAAGGCAAACCATATGTGATCTATAGTGATGCGTCACATAGTGGTTTGGGATGTGTACTGATGCAGGAAGGTAAAGTTATAGCTTATGCATCTCGACAGTTGAAACCGCATGAACTTAACTATCCGACCCATGATTTGGAGCTAGCAGCCATTGTGTTTGCATTGAAGATTTGGCGACACTATCTGTTTGGGGAGAAATGTTTCATTTACACTGATCACAAGAGTTTGAAGTATTTGGGTGTCCAGAAAGAACTCAATCTTCGTCAAAGGAGATGGTTAGAATTGATTAAAGACTACGACTGCTTGATTGACTATCATCCAGGTAAAGCAAATGTAGTTGCTGATGCCTTGAGTCGGAAGTCTTTAGCTGGTTTAACAGTTTACTCGCTCTCGTTGCTTGTTGAATTGAGAGCATTGCATGCTAGCTTTGTACCTTGTGATGATGGTGCATTGTTGGCACAATTGCAAGTGAGACCAGTTTTGTTAGATCAGATCAAAGAAGCTCAGTTGGCCGATAAGAAGATACAAAAGATTGTTTCGGATTGTCAGAGTGGAAAGGGTAGAGATTTTATTGTGAAGAGTGATGGAAGTCTTTGGTTCAAGAGCAGATTGTGTGTACCCGATGATGCTGATTTGAAAAGGGTCATTTTGGAAGAAGCTCATCAGTCGATGTTTGCTATGCATCCGGGTAATACGAAGATGTATCATGATTTGAGACAGCATTATTGGTGGATGGGGTTGAAGAGAGACATTGCTGAGTTTGTATCGAAATGTCTCACTTGTCAGAAGGTTAAAGCAGAGAATCAAGTTCCAACTGGGTTGCTTCAACCGTTGTCAGTGCCAGAATGGAAGTGGGAAAGAGTGACAATGGACTTTGTGTCTGGATTGCCATTGACACAAAGGAAACATGATGCCATATGGGTGATTATAGATAGATTGACTAAGACAGCTCATTTCCTTCCAGTTCAGATGGATTACTCTTTGGAGAGGTTGGCTGAGCTGTATATCCATGAGATTGTGAAATTGCATGGTGTTCCAACTTCTTTAGTGTCTGATCGAGATCCCCGGTTTACTTCAAGATTTTGGAAGAGTTTGCATAATGCTTTGGGTTCTCGATTACACTTCAGTACTGCTTTTCATCCACAGACGGATGGACAGTCAGAGAGGGTGATACAGATTATTGAGGACATGTTGAGAAGCTGTGTCATTGATTTCTCTGGAAGTTGGGACAGATTTTTACCGCTTGTAGAATTTGCTTACAATAACAGTCATCAATCCAGCATAGGTATGGCACCATTCGAAGCACTGTATGGTAGACGGTGTAGAACACCTCTTTGCTGGAGTGAACTTGGGGAAGGTAAGTTAATTGGGCCCGATTTGATTAAAGAAACTGAAGAGAAAGTGAAATTGATTCGAGGCAGATTGAAAGCAGCTTCAGACCGACAGAAGTCTTATGCAGATCTGAAGAGGAGAGACATAGAGTTTGATGTAGGAGATAAGGTATTTTTGAAAGTATCTCCTTGGAAGAAGATCTTGAGGTTTGGTCGGAAGGGAAAATTGAGTCCTCGTTTCATTGGACCGTATGAAGTATTGGAAAGAGTTGGGCCAGTTGCGTATCGACTTGCTTTGCCACCTGAGTTGGATCGTATTCATAATGTGTTTCATGTTTCGATGTTGAGGAGGTACAGATCAGATCAATCTCATGTGTTGCCATTTGAATCCATCGAAGTGAGCCCAGATTTGACATTTGAAGAGGAACCAGTTGCTATCTTGGCACGGGAAGTGAAAGTGTTGAGGAACAAGAGAGTGCCATTGGTGAAGATTCTTTGGAAGAATCATGCAAAGGAAGAAGCAACTTGGGAAAGTGAGCAAACCATGTGAGAGCAATATCCTCAGTTGTTTCAGCCTTGATATCAGGTAATTTCGAGGATGAAATTTTCTTTTTAGAGGGGGAGAATTGTAATATCCTCATGTATGCCCTAGAAGTCTTGGTTATGTTGTTGTTATTGTTGTTGTTTTATATTGCAAGAGAAAGAAATGAGGAAAGATGTTTGTGTATATGTGTTTTGAGAAAGAATTTAGGGTTTAGAGAGAGTGGTATATGTTGTGTATATGATGATATATATAACATATACATTGGTCAAAAGGGTTGGTCAATGCAAGAGGATATTTTATGTGGAATGTGCAATTACTTAATTGGGCTTATAAGAGACAAAAGCTAAGTTAAATGATGAGGGGTATTTGAGTAATTGCTTGAAGTGGAATGCATGGTGGAGATTTAAAGAAGAAAAGGTGTTTGACTTGTGCATTTTCTTCTTTCTTTCTTGAAGAGGCCGGCCATTGAAGAGAAGAGAGAGCAAGAGAGGTATTCATGGTGCTAGAAGCAAATTGAAGAAGCAATCAAAGGATTTGACAAGAGAATTGTGGAATTTCTTCATCTTAGGTAAGAAATCTCTTGAATTCCTTTGTTAATTTTGAGGTTGTGTCTAAATGAAATTGTGATTTGTTGATGTGATGATTTGGTGTGTTTGATATGTGTTTATAAGTGTTTAAAGTGATTGTAAGTTAAAAGATGGAATTGGTGCTGGTTTGGTTGTGAATATGGTTAGATATGTGGAGGTTGATTGTGGAAGATCAAGTGGGAAGTTGCTTTTAGGGTTTGGTATTGATGAATGTTTTAATGTAATGTTTATGTGTTGTTTAAGTGGTTAATGTGATGAATATGTATGGTATGTGTTAATAACATTGATTAGAACCAATTGAATGAAGTTATTGTTGTGCAAAAGGGTGTGAAAATGCATTTGGAAGAGTGTTGGTTTTGATTTGGGTTGTGTTTTTGAGTGACACGGCTGGAATAAATGAGAGACACGGCCAAGACTTGAGAAATTTGGGTGACACGGCCAAGTTGGAAGGATCTTGGCCGTGTTGGGCAAGTTTTGGGGTAACACGGCCACTGGCTTGGCCGTGTCCCTTGAATGTGTTTGCTACTGTCTAAGTTGGATTGAGAGACACGGCCGTGTCATCTGCCCGTGTTAGCTACTGTGATTATTGGTTTGAGTGACACGGCCAACCGTGTCCCTCAAATGTGCTGCCCGTGTCCCTCAAATGTATTGGTTAATGTTTTTATTTTTGGTTCTTTTTGCATTGTTTTGATTCTTCAAAGGTTGTATTGCTCCTAAACCTAAACATAAACACTTTAAACATACTTCAAACACAAGAATGACCTAATCAAACATATGTGGAAGATCCCAAAGCTATGAATGATGTAGATTGTTCTTTACCCTAATTGCATTGTTGAGATTGAACAATGGTATGTTATATGTAATGTGAATCTTGTAAATGATAATGTGTGTTATGAATAATGTATGTTGAGATGCTATATGCAAAATATGAATTGAGATGTGAAATGTGATGTAAAGCCATTGTGAGTGGCTATGATGATATAATTGAATGATATATGACATGTTTGCCTAATTGATGAGGAGAATTGAGAAAGAGTTTGATTAAGAGAATAATGAAATAAGTGTATGTTTAATATGATATTCAGTTTCAGAGTTCTGGTTTTTGGAGGCATGCCTATTTAATGAAAGGTAACAGTCTTGCCGGGTTGAGGATCTCTTCAAATTGAGTTAAATTGAGGTCCAAGAGACTGGGTCTGTTACACAATGATAATTGATATTATGAGATATTTGATTTGTAACAGTCTTGCCGGGTTGAGGATCTCCTCGAGTTAGATGAGTTGATGATCCAAGAGACTGGGTATGTTACGCTATCCATGGATAGAGATATATATATATGTTGCCTACGGGCTTGATAATGATGTTTATGAACCAAAGCAGTAACTCTGAATTCTGAATATCGTATTAAGTACTTGATGGGCCCATAGGTGTCTAGGTTTTATGTATATCATAAAGGATATTCTAATATAATGAAATGTTAATATTACTTAAATGATGAAACGAACTATTCATGGAATATTGTCTGTTGAGTATGATCTTTATTGATTGAGTGTGTATCATTGATGTTGATTTGTTAATATATATATGAAACATTGCATTGCACTAAAGCATAACATAAGCATGAATTGTCTTACTAAGCCCTTGGCTTAGCGCGATAGTGTTTAATCGCGCAGGTAATAGAGTTGAACCCGAGAGTTCTTCGAGACCCAGTGAGAGTAGACATTGAAAAGTGGATATTGGGACTTAAAGATCGTAGGAGATTTGCCAATCATGTACTACTTCTTTATATTTTGAAAAGTTTTTGTTTATAATGTAAATATATGTATAATTGTAAATATGTATTCAAATGTTTTCATATATGTACCTATTTTATATCTTCCGCTGTGTAATATTTAAATGTATGTATATATATATCTAATATGTTTTGTTTATAAGTAAATGATTTACTTTTCTATAATATATAACGATAAGGGTATTGTATCAAGTTTTAAATGTTTTGAATGTTAAGAAAACCGTAGCATCCCTATGTTTGGTGCACTTATGCTACATTGTTGTGGTTGTAGTGTGTGTGCATTGGATGTGGGGGTGTTACACTTAGGTCCGTGTTCTCTAAGGCCCCGAGCCTAAATAATGCCGAAGTCACAAGAACCATTCCACCGAAAGTGGGGGCGAAAATCCCCGCTCACAACTGGTGGATCATCTAACCCATGCATAATCGTCTTCCCCCAATTATAAGTGTTCCCCTACATAAGAGATAAGGCATAGTCAAACGTCTCTTCTGGAGTGGCCTGTAACTAGATAAACACCCTTTGACCTCTATCCAGCCACTACTCTGCCAAGGCCTGATCATTTGTACCCACAAAATCTGTGGCTCCATACTTCCTCAACTTATCATACTTCCTAGTTTGTGGTGTTGGCTATAACGGTGGCTGCTACTACTACTGTATTTATATTAGGGCCTGACAGAGTAGCTCCAGCATCTGCTAAACACAGACCAATGGCTCTCCATGTCCTGTTGGTTTGACTGGCACTGATACAGATGCTGTTGCGCTCAAATTAAGTATTACTACAAAGCGTCACTCGCAAGTATACGAGGTAGTTGTAGCAAAGGTGATCGCCCCAAGGTCGTTTCCCCAAGAAGGTGTGGTTCGTAATAGATTGATTAACAATTTATTTAAATGCGAGAGTTTGTTGTGTCGGGATTGTGCGAGAATAATTTAAACCTAAATTTAACGTGCGTAGAGAGTAATGTGTGTGGGTGTACAAGATCCAATCGATTCTTGGGAAGGTGCCTAGGGTCATAGGTCCATTCAATCAAAGCTCAATTCTCAATTGTCCATTAACATAACCTTGTAAATTAATTTGTTCCTTTAGATTAATTAGTCAATTACCAATCCATTAGTTCTCACATTCATGAATTAACAATGACCAATTCTTTAACATTACCAAATTAATAAACCCTAGAACTTATATTTCTAATTCATTCTTAGGGTGGTCGATAATATAGTTCCGACATCGGATTTCACCTCTCGGTCCATCATCCAATATTCAAAGATCAATAGGTAGCTAATCTATCAACCTAGCATTTAATACAATACAATCAACCAATCAACAAGGAACATCAATTTAAATATCAAATCAAGACATTCAACCAAATATACTATAAACCCTAAACATGGGTATTTAGCTCAACATCATCAATTTACAGCATTCATTCAACTCAATATAACACAAATACAAATTGTCCATTGCAATATCAATTCTATTAATACAACAACAACAATAAGAAATGAATTAAAAGAGAGAATAGAAAAACCCCTTGTGAAGATGCCAAGAGTAGGATTGCTAGTCTTCCTCCTAGCTCCACTTGATGTATTTGATGAAGAACTCAAGCCCTCTTCAATGGTTGATTTCCCTTTGCAATGTGGAATGGAGCTTTCTCAAGTCACCACTCCCTTCAATGAAGCTTCTTCAACCTTTGAGAACTTGTAACCCAATTTATCCCAAAGAACCTCAAAGATCCTATCAATGGAAGATGGAGAAGGTGGAGAGGATGGAAATGGAGGTTTGGAGGTGAAGGGACAAGGGAGAGTGTCACTCTCTCCCTCTCCCACGTTTTGCAGAAATTTGTTGAAGAACAACCAAGAACTCCCTCTATTTTCCTCTTCCTCTCCTTTTAATTCATTCAAAATACACACCCATGCCTTCCAACTCATCCATTTTCTTTTGTCCCCCACTTTTTCTTTGTTTAGTATTTCTTTTTGCAAGCAAAAGTCATTGTCTCCCACTTTGTCTCCCACTTTGTGCAAAAGGAATTAGCTTTTCAGGTGGGACACGGCCAAGCCATGACAAGCTTGGCCGTGTCTCTTGCAATTTTTCGTTCTTCAGTTGAGGTGACACTGCCAAGCCTTGGTTGGCTTGGCCGTGTCTCTTGAATTTCATGGGACACGGCCAAGGACACGGCCGTGTCCCTTAAACGTGTTAGCCACTGCCTCTTTTCTTTCCTTTCTTTCTTTCTTTGGTGGTGGGAGGTGACACGGCCAAGCCATTTGGAGCTTGGTCGTGTCCCTTGATTTTCTTTCTTGGGACACGGCCAAGCTCCTGGCCGTGTCCCTTACTGGCTTGTTCTTTCTTTCTTTGCTTGCTTTGTTTTCTTTTGGTCTCCAGAGGGTGACACGGCCAAGCCTTGATTGGCTTGGCCGTGTTTGATGTGGATTGGAGGACACGGACAAGGACACGGCCGTGTCCTCTGGGTGTGTCCTCTACTGCTTGATTTTCCTTTCTTCTTCTTTGGAGTATGACACGGCCAAGTCAGGGTGAACTTGGCCATGTCTGACATTTTTGGAGGGACACGGCCAGTGACACGGCCGTGTCCCCTGAGTGTGTCACCTTCTGCTTGATTTTTGCTCTTTTTGGTTTGTTCTTTGGTTTTGCTCATCAGGTGAGACACGGCCAGAGGCTTGGCCGTGTCTCTTGGGCGTGTCAGCTACTGTTTCTTCATTTTTGCTCTGTTTCCCACTGTTTTGATCTTCCAAGGGTGTTTTTCCACCTAAACCTAAAAACAACACTTTAAACACACTTAAAACAACAATTAATCAAAACATTAACTAAAACACACATAAAATCACAATAAAAACTAGTACAAAAATGGACTAAACAAATACCCCACACTTAACTCCTTGCTTGTCCCCAAGCAAGGCTAAAACCAAAACACAATAAACAAGATAAAATTTTGTTAGGTTCAAGAGTTATAAAGATACATCAAGACTTCCCTATCTCTAAATCCGCAATCAATATCGAATCAAACAAAATCGACACTCATGCAATTAAGTGGCTTTCCATGCATAACCAATGTTATCGCTCCCTCACCAACTCTTACAAGTGTTTGATTATGGTGGTGTTTACACTCATAGCAATCGATGAAAGATTATTACCATAAGCTTGCTTATCAATCAAATCTCCACCACAAATAACAATCAAGCATCAATCAAAAGGTCTTTATTGGGTTGTAATGGGGCTAAGGTAAAGGCATGGCATTTAGGAAATGTGAGCTAAATCATTAAGTTCAAGAGCACTTTAAGAATGAAGTACCCGATCATGTACATAACCCAACAATCCCAAAACACCTTCTTCTCATCTACCCCTTGACATTCAAGAGCTTTTCAAGGGAACTCACTTATTAATTCTTGCAATGATACATTCCAACCCTTTCAACAAGAACAACATTTATTCTTATTATTATATATATATATTTCTTTTTATTTTTTTTTTATTTTTTTTTGCAATCTTAAACCTACTAAATTTAACCCCACACTTAATTCAACACAACACTCGGTTATAAACGCTCTTAAAATGCTCTTGACCTAATGAAAGGATAAGAGTTAAACGACAAGGTTCAAGCTAATGGTGTTGTGAAAAAGAACGAAAAGGGAAATGAAATAGGCTCAAAATTGGCTAACTAAGGTTAAAAATAGGGTTGGTCTTTTTAAGCCAAAGTGGGTTCACCTAATTGCCTTAATCATCTTGATGCCAAATTGAAATTTTTATGTAATCTTAAAATGTATGTCAAAGCAAGTTCTAGCAACTCATCAATCAAAGATGTTCACCCATAACAATAATGATAAGTTGATGGCTCAATTCCTCACTAGGTTAATGGCAATGCAAGAGAAAAACCAACAAAATTGACAATAAGCATCAATTCTACTCAATTCTCCAATTCATGCTTCAAAAATTCAAAGGTCATCTATCAACAATTTTATAACAATTGAACTTTCCAAATTTCATTTATTCAAAGAAAAAAAATAAAAAAAATAAACTAAAACTTAAACAAAAACAAGTTAAAAGTAAAAACACAAAAAAAAACCCAAAATACAATTAAAAGTAAAAACATAAAACACAAAATGCACCCCACACTTAAAGATTCACATTGTCCTCAATGTGAGCATGCATACTACAGGGAGTTTAGATAAAACCTGATTTCCATCTTTCCCATATACGATGTGTGGGGCTCCTTCCACCCATAATGCAATTGGAGCCCATGAATGAGAGGATGAACACCATGCAACTTTGAAATACACCCGACGTACGGCAACCCCTTAATAATAATCCGTGTAGAGAACATGTCTCAAAGGGACATGTAAAGGTCGCCTCGGTGTGATCCTCTAGTACTATAGGAACGCGGTAATAATCTTTTTCACTGTGCAACATGGGCATATCAGATTTCTGCTCTTCCTTACCACTAAGAGTAGAAGAGATGATTTTTGGGGACTCTTCAAGTTCAACCAATTTTGGTTGAATCACTTCATCATCCACTTTAACAATGTCAAGTCCCCTCTCAACAACCTCAACATCTAAAACTAGCTTACACTCCTCAAGTTCTAAATTGGGCAATTCATGTTCTTCTTCTAACGACATACCCATCTTAAGCTTATTTTCACTTTTTCGTTGGGAGTGCATAATATAGATGTTAAAAAGTTGCTTACCTTGCTCCTCTTCTTTTAGCCTACCTGGGAATGGAATTGATTGCAAAGGATTTGGAGGTTCATACAAATGTGATGAAGTTAATGAGTCCAAATTCTCCTCCTCCTTTGATTGACTTTGTTTCTCCATGTTGGGCAGCATTTCCTCACCATTGTCTTCTTGATTAGTCCCTACATAAAAGGAATCACAACAATTGTTATATATCACCTGTTCACTCATCAAATTTGTGATTACCTTGACTTGCTCCAATTGGCTAGGAAATTCCTCCTTTTGTTGTGCTTGGAGTTGATGTGCCAGTTGCCCAACTTGCATTTCCACCCTCTTCAAGGATTCCTCCAAAGAATCAAATCTCTCATTGCTCCCTTCCTGATTTTCTGTGCTAATTTGAAGGTAAGCATTCAAATCATCTTCCACTGTGGATTTCTCGAATTGATCATGGTTTTGTGAGCTAATTTGAATGAAGGCATTCAAACTATCTTCCAAAGTGGGTTCCTTAAGTTTATTTTGATTTCGTGTGCTAGTTTGAATGAAGGCATTCAAACTATCTTCTAATGTGGGTGGCTTAAGGTACTCTTGATTTGAATATTGTTCTTGAGAGTAAGGATTTCTTTGGTAATGTTGAAAAAAATTTTGAGGTGGAATTTGCTGTTGTTTTTCCCAAGAAAAATTTGGTTGGCTTCCCCAGCTGGGATTATAAGGATTGAAATATTGGTCATTTCTACCCATTTGCTGGAAACGGCCCAAGTCATCTTCTTCCTCTTGCCATTCTTGGTATCGTGAGAAACCGAATGAGCACATATTAGCACTGTGGCCTACATTGCCACATGCTGCACATATCTCTTGGCGTGGCATTGGTGCTCTTCCTCTTGCATTTAGCACCTTAAGTTGATTCGTCAATTCTGCTAATTGCCATGCCATATCAGAATCATCGTTCCTATCATAAACTCCTCTGTGCCTTGAAAACTACATCTTTACACAAGGCACTTAGAAACTCAAAGAAAACAAACAACAAAAATTTAAACAAAACAAACAAACAATTTAAAAGAAAACAAACAAAATATTAAATTGAAAAGAAAAGTCAAACTATCACTACTACAACAACCCTCCCCGGCAGCGGCGCCAGAAACTTGTTGCGCTCGAATTAAGTACTACTACAAAGCGTCACTCGCAAGTATACGAGGTAGTTGTAGCAAAGGTGATCGCCCCAAGGTCGTTTCCCCAAGAAGGTGTGGTTCGTAATAGCTTGATTAACAATTTATTTAAATGCGAGAGTTTGTTGTGTCGGGATTGTGCGAGAATAATTTAAACCTAAATTTAACGTGCGTAGAGAGTAATGTGTGTGGGTGTACAAGATCCAATCGATTCTTGGGAAGGTGCCTAGGGTCATAGGTCCAATCAATCAAAGCTCAATTCTCAATTGCCCATTAACATAACCTTGTAAATTAATTTGTTCCTTTAGATTAATTAGTCAATTACCAATCCATTAGTTCTCACATTCATGAATTAACAATGACCAATTCTTTAACATTACCAAATTAATAAACCCTAGAACTTATATTTCTAATTCATTCTTAGGGTGGTCGATAATATAGTTCCGACATCGGATTTCACCTCTCGGTCCATCATCCAATATTCAAAGATCAATAGGTAGCTAATCTATCAACCTAGCATTTAATACAATACAATCAACCAATCAACAAGGAACATCAATTTAAATATCAAATCAAGACATTCAACCAAATATACTATAAACCCTAAACATGGGTATTTAGCTCAACATCATCAATTTACAGCATTCATTCAACTCAATATAACACAAATACAAATTGTCCATTGCAATATCAATTCTATTAATACAACAACAACAATAAGAAATGAATTAAAAGAGAGAATAGAAAAACCCCTTGTGAAGATGCCAAGAGTAGGATTGCTAGTCTTCCTCCTAGCTCCACTTGATGTATTTGATGAAGAACTCAAGCCCTCTTCAATTGTTGATTTCCCTTTGCAATGTGGAATGGAGCTTTCTCAAGTCACCACTCCCTTCAATGAAGCTTCTTCAACCTTTGAGAACTTGTAACCCAATTTATCCCAAAGAACCTCAAAGATCCTATCAATGGAAGATGGAGAAGGTGGAGAGGATGGAAATGGAGGCTTGGAGGTGAAGGGACAAGGGAGAGTGTCACTCTCTCCCTCTCCCACGTTTTGCAGAAATTTGTTGAAGAACAACCAAGAACTCCCTCTATTTTCCTCTTCCTCTCCTTTTAATTCATTCAAAATACACACCCATGCCTTCCAACTCATCCATTTTCTTTTGTCCCCCACTTTTTCTTTGTTTAGTATTTCTTTTTGCAAGCAAAAGTCATTGTCTCCCACTTTGTCTCCCACTTTGTGCAAAAGGAATCAGCTTTTCAGGTGGGACACGGCCAAGCCATGACAAGCTTGGCCGTGTCTCTTGCAATTTTTCGTTCTTCAGTTGAGGTGACACGGCCAAGCCTTGGTTGGATTGGCCGTGTCTCTTGAATTTCATGGGACACGGCCAAGGACACGGCCGTGTCCCTTAAACGTGTCAGCCATTGCCTCTTTTCTTTCCTTTCTTTCTTTCTTTGGTGGTGGGAGGTGACACGGCCAAGCCATTTGGAGCTTGGCCGTGTCCCTTGATTTTCTTTCTTGGGACACGGCCAAGCTCCTGGCCGTGTCCCTTACTGGCTTGTTCTTTCTTTCTTTGCTTGCTTTGTTTTCTTTTGGTCTCCAGAGGGTGACACGGCCAAGCCTTGATTGGCTTGGCCGTGTTTAATGTGGATTGGAGGACACGGACAAGGACACGGCCGTGTCCTCTGGGTGTGTCCTCTACTGCTTGATTTTCCTTTCTTCTTCTTTGGAGTATGACACGGCCAAGTCAGGGTGAACTTGGCCATGTCTGACATTTTTGGAGGGACACGGCCAGTGACACGGCCGTGTCCCCTGAGTGTGTCACCTTCTGCTTGATTTTTGCTCTTTTTGGTTTGTTCTTTGGTTTTGCTCATCAGGTGAGACACGGCCAGAGGCTTGGCCGTGTCTCTTGGGCGTGTCAGCTACTGTTTCTTCATTTTTGCTCTGTTTCCCACTGTTTTGATCTTCCAGGGGTGTTTTTCCACCTAAACCTAAAAACAACACTTTAAATACACTTAAAACAACAATTAATCAAAACATTAACTAAAACACACATAAAATCACGCTAAAAACTAGTACAAAAATGGACTAAACAGATGCCTCCTCAGCAATCTCAGCACTAGCTTCAGCTCTATCCTCTTCTAGAGCTATACTCTCAGCACTCCCCTCAGCAGACTGGTGCGTCCTAGACGTCATATCTACCTATATATATAAATTTAGCAAAAATTACCACATCAGGGATCAAATAATATACCAATGCAAATGCATGTATCACACTTTAAAACCACATTTAACATCCCCATTTTCTCTCTAAAAAAACCCACCTAGGTCGAGAACCTCAAACCTAGGCGCTGATACTAGAATAAATATAACACCCTTCTACCCTATATGCGTATAATACATACATCGAGCATATGTAAAATATGCATATACAGTACAAGAAATGCCACTGTTACTATATTTTTAAAAATTTCCCATCGATCTAATAAAAATATTTTAAAATTTATAATGTAGTTTAAATAATAAATAATATTATCCTCTAATAATTTAAGGACCAAAATATATAATTAGTTAATAAAATCTATAGGAAAAATTAGCTAGAGTTTTGTCTGTAATTTGAGCATTCCTAAAATAATCAATTAACTCAACCTGTCAAAGAAATATACTCCCAATAATAATAAATCAAATAATTCACCATAACTTCTCAACCTCCTCCAATCTTTCCCAAAATGCTCAAATATGTACATATATATATATAAACATATACACAATCCTATATCATAAAATTTATCAAAAACTCTTCATAGTTTACAACATTCCCAAATATGTAAACATATTATAGTTATGTCATATTTCATAAAATAAAATGTATGCATGTTAATAGCTGGTTCCAATCCTGTGGCGGGCGATCTCTCTTCAGGAATAAACAACCCAAGTCTAGACCTTACTAGGTCTAGATGAACTCTCTGGATCCACCGGATCAACTCTGTCACCTGTGTAATTAATTTTAATCTTGCTAAGCTAAAAGCCTAGTGGTAAAAACTTTGATAATAATAAAACTTTAAAGAAGATAATGCATAATGTCATTTCATTAAACTCTACAATGTGACGTGCAATTCCATTTTAGATCATATTCATTGCTCTTTTTAAATCATCACATTAATACATTCACATGCATTAGGCCCAAATGACCTTATATAATATTCAAATTCCAAAATTATTATTTTGGTCTATTTTGACACCCAGTGTCTAGCCCGTAAGTAGAAAATAATGATGTCCAACGTCTGGACTGAAGGCACTCAATAGAATGATGATGCCCAACATCTAGCTTGAAGGAAAATTACCCAACGTCTATCCTGAAGGCAAATCATAGGCATGCTACTAAACACAAACTCTAAAATTGAATAGTATATTAGGCAACACACAAATAATGCACACTTCCATAATATATGTTCTTATCACATTGATTCTTTTACTCATTTTTCTCATTCATAACTATGAAAAATCACTTTATACCATATATCTTATCACTTTTCAACAATGCATGTCATTTTGCATCACAATAATATTATCCAAAAATTTTGAGCTATTATCCAATAATTCACATCTAGCACATTTTATTCATTTTAGCCGTTAATAATGGTTTTTCATAATGTAATCATGCATACACATCATTTCACATTTAGTATCACAATGCATATGAATTTTCAAATGATCAAGTAGCTTAATATATTTTCCATCTAAAATGAATTAAGCTAAAATTAAATGCAAATACTTTTAAAATAACAAAGCATGTACATACCTTACTCCAACACCCAAACCCAAGCTGGAATGCTCACACCTCCCAACTTTTTAATAAGTCCTTCACTACTAAGGTTGGACAAATTGCTTCTACTCAATGCCTATTCAAAATGTGAATAATTATGATTATTTAGAATCACATTCTAAGGCATTTCAACCTTTAAACACTAATTAAACAACATTCCTACCAATTTTCCAAATTTTGCCTTAACTCACTTTGATTCTAGAATTTCATTCTAATCAATTCCAATTGATGTTTCAAATTCATTTCTATGATTAAAAGTATATTATACTATGATATAAATAATGTAATTTCATTAGCAACAAATCTTTAACAATGTTTCCCAAAAACCCTAACTTTTCTTAATTTTGTATTTTCAATTTACTCAATTCCAAATGGTCATTTAAGTTCATTTTTAATATTATGATCATTTAATAACATAATTTAAGCTATAAAATCCAATGGATGCCCATTCTTTAACAATACCCTTCCATAACCCTAAATTACCACTACTTCTCCCAAACTCCACCTTAATTTCATCAAATCCATCATTTAACTATAGATTTCTTGTTTTATCATGAAAATAACATCTATCATGTACATTTAGCAAATTAAAACTCACTCCACCAAAATCTCATTTCTCACATAACCTTAAATCTTCATATAATTCAAGAATAAGGCAAGAAAGCTTACCTTTAGATGGAGCAACCTCAAATTCACCCCAAAACCCTTAGAAAATTTGAAGAATTTGAAGTAGGAAGAAGCAAAATTCTCTCCTTTCATCCATGGTGAATTTTGGATTTTAGAGAAGGAAGAAGAAGAAGATGGAACTTTTTAAGTTTTCTTTTTTACTTCACTTCATTTCTAACCACATATATTCAATACATATTATATATATATATTGAATTTGCTTTTCAAATTGACTTTTGCATATGTTATGTATATTCAATATATACCCCACATATATATTTGTATTTCTCAATCCAAACCCTTCAATTATCCCTCAAAATATTTATTTAATTCATTTAATTTAATTTTTGTAAATTAACAGATGTTACATTCACACTATAAACTTTCTGCTAGAACCATAGACAGTTGGAAGCAATCTTAAACTCTGGGCATCTAGTTCTCTTAATGAAAAGATAGAATTTAAATGTTCTTCCATCTTCCTGGTAGAAATCTAGATTTGATTAGGACAATCTTAATATTTTCCTTTTGCTTTTGTCGAAACTCAGGAATTTTTTTCCTTTCTTTCTGTGTTCCTTTTTTGCTTTGCTATTTATACTCTCTCACTCTTTTTTAGGACATGGTATTTCATTATTCCTCTCTTTTCCTCTTTTGGAATATGAAATCTAGGGCCTTCAAGATTCGAGCTATGTTGGATAAAAGATGGTCTTTCTTCTATTTCTCTGATTTAGCTGAGTCCCTGGTTGGACTGGACCAATTCAAGTTAGATTCTTCTCGTAGGCCGAGTGGAAATCTTTTGAACTGTTCTTTTGAGTTTTCAAAACTGGAGAGCTGCTCTAATTTTTTCCTAGGTTTCCCTTTTGGGTTTTCAATCTAGAAAACCTTTTCTTTTCTTTTTTATTTTTTTTATTTTGTCCTAGTTCTAAGAAAGTCATCTTGTTCAGAGTAGCATGAGTTTGCTTCAATGAGGATGAATTCTTTCATTGCCCAGATGCCATCTCAATGATGAAATAGATCTGAGATGTTAGGTCTATTCTTATTTTTTGGTAGCTGAGTGATCATCAGACTTGTAATAAATGTCATATAAGCTCATGGTAGGTTATCGGGTTTACAAGACAATAAAAAGCAACTAAAATCTCTTAGAGGCTCAAAAAGGACAAACTAGGGTTTCATATTAATAGGGTGGATACTAGTTGTTGGCTCTTCAAACAACGTCTAGATACTTCTCTCTTAAATAAGCAAAGTTCAATTTCGCCTTGAAAGTTCATCAAAGCATGTTGTAAGATTGACTAGAATCTAAACACAGGTAATTATGCAGGAGCCGTCTCTAAGTAAGCATACACAAATAAATTCTATAGAACAATTCCCTCACCTAGTAAAGTCATTCAAATCATGATGCATAGATATACTAATTTATGAACATCAAGCTAAATTCATCATTGGTTGAACACTATAATGTCAAAAGCCAACAAAATTATAAATTCAATAAAAGTAATTTATTCAAACAATTTTAATTTGAAAAACATAATTGATCCAATAAAATACCAAAGAAAGCAAAATAAAATAAGCAACACTCCAGCTAAGGGAAGTTTGTTAAGTCAAGCCTCTTCTCTCTTCACTTCTTCTACACTTTCATCTTGAAAGGAGGAGAAGACAAAATCTTTCTCCAATCCTCATCCGACAATGAAGGTTTCTGGTGGAGGTACTATGCCAAACTTAGGTAACAGATTGCTCTTGGTATTGGGCTTATTAGGCTTAGGCAACTTTCCACTGTCAATCAAGTCTTGGATCTCATGCCTTAAATGAGCCCATTTATCTGTCTTATGCCTTTGCATTTGATGAAATTGACAGAAGGCTTTGGCATCAAAGTTTGATGGCAAAGGATCATGTAGCGGTCGAGAAGCTAATGGCTATAATAACCCCTTTTTCTATAACTTGTTGAAAACCTAAGATAGAGGTTTTTCCAACTAAAAAAATTGTCTTCTATTTGCTTGACTAGTTGCATTAACATCCACTGTTGTCTGTGTATCTTGATTGCCAAACTAATAACTCCCCTTCTCATTTCTTCTCCCAGCAAAATGGTTCTTCTCCATTTCCCATTCCTCTAAATGTAAGCTAGCTTGAAGAAGATCTTTGAAATCTTTGATAAGGGTGTGAGACAGTCTCTCACGAAGGTTGAGCATGACACTTCTCACTTTCATCTTAATCTGGTCAGGCTCATCAGGCCTCTTTTTGAGAAGAGGAACCTTACTTCTCCACCTCTTCATATAGTCAATAAAATTCTCTTTCTTCTTCTGTCTGATGGTCTCCACCTCCATCAGGGTCACTTCTAACTCAACATTATACCTATACAGCAGAATAAAGGCTTTGTATAGCAGATCCCAATCTTTTTAGGTGCTCTCCTCTAAGGTGTTGAACCATTTTTGCATAAAAGGATCCAATGAGAGTATGAAATACCTTAGAGTTTGAGCCTTGGTAGCTCTAGCATACTGCATAGCAATGATGTACTGCTTAACCTGCAAGTGAGGATTTCTTGCACCATTGTACTTATCAAAATAAGGCATTTTTAACTTGTAAGGGACTTCTTCATCTTTCTCAAATATCTTTTCTACTTCTGATACCTCCTCATCCTTCAGCATCTTTTTGAACTTCTTCTCTAAATGAACAATCATTTTCTCTACATCTGCAGTTTCAGTTTTCTCCATAGCCTTCTTTTCTTCCATCTTATCTTGAGGAGCATGGAAATATTGAGCCCAATCATCATCATCATCAATTATCACCTTGTCATCATCAAAGGCTACCTCACCTACCTTAGCTTTTCCCATGTCTTTCTGCTTCTTTGTAATATCCCAAATTTTTTTTTAAAAATTTCTAATTTTTAAAAATTTGATAAAATATATTATAATTAAATTGGATAAATTAAATTAATGGATTTAAATAAAAAATGAAGGGATTTTAAATAAAAAAATGGAATATATATGTGATATATATACAAAATATATATAACATATAAAAGTCAACACCTTTTAAAAGAAAAGTCAAAAGTTGAAGTAAAAAGGGTATTTTGGTTATTAAATCTTAAAAAATTCAAAATTATTATATTAATTCAAAAATAAATAATTTTTGAATGGAAGATGGATTTTTGAACTTTTAATTTATTAAAAAAATAATTAATTATTAAAATAATAAATAATATATATATGGTTTAAAATAAAAGATGAAAGGAAAGAGAAAATTAAAAAGTTTTTCATCATCTTCTTCTTCTTCTCACAAGGGCTGAACCACCATGCCAGGTTAGACCAAGGTTTTGATTCTTCCATACTCTACAAATTGAAGGATTTAACAAGTTTAAAGTGGATTTTTGGTGATTTCCACCAAATTTGGTAAGTTTCCAACTCCTTTCTTTGAATTCCATTGAAATTTTGATTATGTGTGATTTTAGATTTTTAAGTAGTATGTCATAATTATTGGAATTGGTGTTTATGATGTTATTTTGGGTAGTTAACAATGATTTTAAGGTTGGATTGAAGAAATGGTTGAGTTTGGGTAAGAATGGTGAAGAGACAAAATTTAGGGTTATGGACTTTTAGGGTTTGAGAAATCATGGTTTTTAATTGTGCAAATTGGTTCTAAATGAGTTGTTTGGTGCATAAACAAGTAATTTAAAGTCAAATATTGGATTTGGTTGTGTTTGGTTGGAGTTTGAGAATGGAAGTGGAGATTTAGGGTTTTGGAAAACTGATTTTTCAAAGTTGTTGAATTGTTTGATTTTATTTGTTTAAGCATGTTGTTTAGTGTTACAAGTGATGAATATAAGCTTGAAATGATTAATGGATTGTGTTGGAATGGAAAACCTTCAATGGGGAAAGTTTATGCCATTTTAGTTTTTTGTGTATAAGAGTGTATTTTTATAATGTAAATGGTTTAAATGTATTAAAATATGTTTCTAATAATATAAATAAACTTAATATATTAAAATAAATGGCCTAATATGAGAATTCAAAGTTAATGTGAGGTTAGCTTAAAATTTTGGATTTTTGCATGGATGGGGTTTAATTATGGTTTAATATTGAAAATGCCATTAAATGTGATACGAAATGATTATTTGCTATCACATTTGGTTTGGGCATTGAGGAAGGTTGATTTGCTTCATCCAAGTGGTAAAGGGCAAGTTAGAAGTATAGGATTGAAGGTTGTTTTTAGCTTGTTTTGGTTGTTATTTGAGGTATGTTCAAACTTTGAATACATTGGTTGTGTTTGCATAATATTTGGGCTTAACACATTTTGGTTGGAAAATGTGCTAAGCTACTTGTTACATTGGTTATGTATGAATAATGTGCTATGACATTTGTAACGTCATATATGTGTTAAATGCATTGTTAAAAGCCATTGATAATGGTTAAATTGTGTAAAATGTGAAATATGTGTATTTTGTGAAAATTATCCAAAGCGTTTGGGTAATGCCATTTGTTGTGTATGCATTAAGTGCATTGTTAAAAAGCCATTGATATTGGCTAGATTACATTAAATGTGATTAATATGTAAATTATGTGGAAATACCCAAAGTAATTGGGTAATGTGTTGTAAATGCAAAAATGTGGTATAATGTAATGAGATATGTGGAAACATAATGAAATGAATTGATATTGATGTAAATGAGAAATATGAATAAATTGTGTGCCTAGTATGTTATTCAATTTCTAGAGTACTGTGTTTGGCGGCATACTTATGATTTGCCTACGTGCTAGACGCTGAGCGTCACTGTGAAAATATTTCTGAGGTGAAATGACTAGGTCGTAAGCCTCAGAAACAAGTCCTTGAAGCTAGGCTGGATGAAATCACGGGTCGTAAGCTCAGACCTAGTTAGATTATTACATTGATATTTTGCCTATGGGGCTAGACACATGGTGTCATTATAGACCAAAACAGTAACTCTGGAATTTGAATAGCATATTAGTTATCTTTGGGCTTATGTTTGTGTTCATTTTTATGTGAATTGTGGATTGTGAAATATTTGAAAAGTTTGAGAAAATGGAATAATGTGATATCCATATGCATTGTGCATTGGCATTGTATTTGAGTTTTATTGTTATCACGTTTGTATTACTAGGCTTTTGGCTTAGCGCGATTATTTACATCGTGCATGTGACAGGATAGATTCGGCTGAGCTGGAAGTTCTTCTAGACCAGGTCAGGACTAGACTTGGGGTTGTGCTTATAGAGTTGATATCAAGATTAGAAACACTATCAGCAGCATGTATATATTTTATGTTATTGTATATTTTCGGTATTATGCATATTATATCATATTTTTTGATTTTATGTATTGTAAACGATAAAGAATGTTTGGGTTAAGTTATTTGAAATGGGGGTTTAAATGTGTTCTAAATTATATATATATATATAAATGTTTGAGAAACTTGGTGAAATTGAGGAGTATGGGTGAAATGGTGATTTGAAATTATTTGAGAGTGTTTTCTAATACAGGTTGTGTAATTGATAAATTTTGGGATGTCCAAATTACAGACAAAACTCTAGCGAATTTTTCCCAGAGATTTTCATATAAAATGTTTATTATGGGTTCCTATAACAAGTAAAGAATATTTATATACTATTTAATTTTATATATTTAGTATTTGAAATTTTAAATCATAAATGTGAAATTTTTTATTAAACCTGTATGTGACATTTTTGTACCATATATATGTATTTTATATATACTGAAAATATGTATTGTATGTATATAGGGTATAAGGGTGTTACATTTATTTTGGTATCACAGCCTAGGTTTGAGGTTCTCGACCTAGGTGGGTTGAAAAAGAGAGAAAATTAGGGATTTGAAAATAGTTTTCAATTGTAATATATGCATTGGCACTGGCAGTTTTTGATCTCTGATATAGTAATTTCTGTTGTGTTTGCAGATATAGGTATTTATGGCGTCTTGGACGCATTAGTCTGCAGAGGGTGGTGTAGAGAGTGTGGCTCCTGATGAGGGTAGAGATGGAGCTAGAGTTGTGTCTACTGGTGAGGCATCTGTTTCTGTGCCTGTGAGACTAGCAGCTGATGAGATTTCGCCTGGCTGGGTAGGGCATATGGTAGAGTTGTTGAGGCAGGCTCCAGTTCAGCAGCCGCCGCCGCCACAGCAGCAGCTGCAGTTGCCAATGAGGAAGTATGATAAGCTGAGAAAATTTAGAGCTGATGACTTTGTTGGTATTACAGACCCTGCTGTAGCAGAGCAGTGGCTAGATAGGGTTCATAAAGTGTTCATTCAATTGCAGGCTACTCCAAAAGAGAAGTTTGATTATGCCAGATCTCTTCTGCAGAGGGATGCATATGATTGTTGGAAAATGGTTCCACATGCTCTGGATGATCCACCAGTCCTAACTTATGATGATTTTCTGTGGGAATTTGAGAAGAAGTATACTCCGAGGGAGTATAAGGATGCAAAGAAGATTGAGTTCCTGAGTCTGAGACAAGATACCAGGACAGTGACAGAGTATGAGATCGAGTTTATCCAGTTGAGTCATTATCCTGGTGGGATCATTTATAACTAGATTGACAGGTGCAAGAGATTTGAAGAGGGACTGAGACCCTCTACCATGTGTATCATAGAAGGCTCTTGGTATCAAGATTTTTCTCAGTTGGTTGCAGCTGCTAGGAGTGTAGAGAGAGCATAGAGTCTTGCAGCAGCCGCCTGGGTTGAGGAGACCAGAGCTAGGAAACCCTAGACTGAGGCAGTCTTCATCAATGAAGAGTGGCCGAGGGGGATATTTTCATAGGTTTAGTAAGAGTCAGGGGTAGTTTGGCAGGTCAGTACAGCAGCAGAGACAGAGACAGAGACCTGCAGTTTCAGTGGCTAGTGCACCGACCCTAGTGGCTCAGAGGCCTGCTCTGCCTACTTATGTTCATTGTGGTAAAGCACACGGAGGTGTCTACTGGTGGAGAGGTTCTTCGGGAGTGTGTTTTAGATGTGGATCATCAGACCATTTTATCATAGATTGTCCAGAGCCACCAGAGGATAGACAAGTAGATACTGCAGCTTCTCAACCCAGTGTCAGAGGGGGTCATGGTGGCAGAGGTTTTGGTAGAGCTGGTCGATCTGGGACTAGTCAGAGACGAGGTTCTATAGCCAGAGGTAGTAGACCAGATGAGGTAGGACCACCACAGCAGGTTTATGTGATGCAGAGGCAGTCGGATGCTTCAGCTGTTATTGCTGGTACTTTTACTTTATTTGGTACTTTAGTTCTTGCATTACTAGACCCTGGGTCGACTCATTCTTACATCAGTGCATCCATCTTTCCTGTGAGTGACTTGTATTTTGAGTCCTTAGGATTTGATGTTTTGGTCACATATCCCTTAGGGCATAGTGTTGTGGTGAGCAGGGTACACCGAGATAGCCCAGTTGTTGTTCAGGATGAGAAATTTCTTGGCGACCTAATTGAGATGCCTTTCATGGAGTATGATCTGATTTTAGGCATGGATTGGTTATCCAGGCTTGGGATGGTGGTAGATTGTCAGAAGAAATGTGTTACTCTGAGAACATGTGATGGTAGGGATGTGATGGTATCTAGTGAGCAGAGGTATCTTTCATCCATGTTTATTTCAGCTGTTTCAGCAAGGAGGATGAATCGGAAGGAATGTGAGGCTTATCTTGCTCATGTTGTAGATAACAGAGTAGTGGGGTCCAAGCTTGATAGTATATCCACAGTTTTCGAGTTTCCATATGTTTTTCCTGATGAGTTGCTAGGGGTACCTCCTAAGAAAGAAGTGGAGTTTGGTATAAATTTGTTGCCTGGTACCACTCCCATCTTTATTACTCCTTATCGGATGGCACCTGCTGAATTGAGAGAGTTAAAGGTGCAGTTGCAGGAGTTGTTGGAAAAAGGGTTCGTCTGTCCTAGTGTGTCCTCGTGGGGAGCACCTATGTTATTTGCGAAGAAGAAGGATGCACCTTGAGATTGTGTATTGATTATAGGCAGTTGAATAAGGTGACCATTAAGAACAAGTATCCTTTGCCTCGGATAGATGATCTCTTAGATCAGTTGAAGGGAGTAGATGTAATATCCCAAAGTGTGCCCTAGAAGTTTTGATATTTTTGTTGTAATTGGATTGAATGTATATGTGTAATTGGAAAGAAAAAGAAGTGAAGAGAGAATGTATATGTTGTATATATGGACATATATACAACATATACACAAGTCAAATGGGATGGTCAAATAAAGAAGATATTTATTGTTTTTAAATTAAATAAATTAAAAAGGAAAGAAATAAATGGATGGAAGAGATTAATTAGAATATTTTAATATTATATTGCTTGGTGGAGATTTAAGTGAAGAAGAATATTTGACTTTTGCTTCATTTGTCTTCTTCATTTTCTTCTTTTCTTTTGGGTTGGCCGGCTCACCAAAGACACAAGAGAGCAAGAGAGGTTTTGATTTTTAAGAGCAAATTGAAGGAAGAATCAAGGGATTAAGTTGGAAAATTGTGAAGTTTCATCAACTTTGGTAAGTTTTCTCTTGATTTCCCTTGTTTTATTTGAAGTTATGTTTGAGTTTGATTGTTGATTTGTGATAGTATGATGAGGTTTGATTGTGGTGTGTTTGTATGTGTTGGAATTGAGTTAAAGATAAGAAGTTAAGTTGGTGTTTGTGTTGGAAGAGTTAAGTTGTGTTGGTTTTAGGGTTTTGAAGTGGTAAGTGATGTTTAACTTGAGTTTGATCAATTATTTTCATAGATTTTCATGTTGTTGGTGTTTGTTGGAGTTGTAAGCATAGAATATATGAATTTGGTTAGAAACAGAAGCATCTTGGATGCCACGCCCGTGGCCCTTGGTTGCCATGACCGTGGCCATTTGAAGCCATGGCCGTGAAGGTTTGGAGCAAGGGAGGCAGAACCATTTTCTAACCCACACCCGTGGGGGTTGGGAGGCCACGGCCGTGGGCACTATTTAGTGGTGTTGATTTGTAATTTGTGATTTATGAGTCTAGTTTGAGGTTTATAAGTGAATAATTACATTGGAATTCATGTAAATGGGTATTAAGTGTGTATATGTTCCTTTTTGGATTAGGTTGTGAAAAGTTGAATTGCCCTAACCTAAGTGGTGAAGAATTCTTGGAAGAGGAAGGTTGTAGATTGGTGTGAGTTATCTTAAGGTAAGTAGAAACTACATTATTGCATACATTCATATGATTTTGAGACTTAACACATATTTGATTGTAAATGTGTTAAGAAATTTATTACATTGTTGATGCATATTAATAATGTTATGTTTGGTATAATGTGAATGTTGTGATGAGCATGTAAAATGTATGTTAATGCAATTGGTTGTGTACACTTGAATAATGCATTGAGATATAATGAGATGTAAAACCAATGTGATTGGTTATAATGATGTAAATAAGAGGGTTGAAGCATGCTTGTCTATATGATGATGAAAGGAAATATAAAATAGTTGGGGCATGTTGCCTAAATGATAATATTCAATTCAATTATCTATGTATACTATCTTGATGAGATATGAAGACATGATTGTTGGCTATGATATTGCAAATGAATTATAATTGAGGCATGGTTGCTTATTTGGTTATGAAAATGAAATGAGAAATGGATTGAGAAAGGAATGTATAAAGATATAAATGAAAAAATTGTGTGCCTAATGTGTTATTCAACTTTCAGAGTTCTGAGTTTGGTGGCATGCCTATGAATCACTGGATAGGTGAAACGACCGGGTCGTAAGCCGATTCCAGTTGAAAAATGTGAAATGATAAATGTGATGTTTTTGGGGTGAAATGACTAGGTCGTAAGCCTCAAAAACAGTAACAGTCTAGCCGGGTTGAGGATCTCCTCGAGTTTAGCCGGGTTGAGGTCCAAGAGACTGGGTCTGTTACACTAACCATGGATAGAGATATATATATCGCCTACGGGCTTGATGATTATGATTATGGACCAAAGCAGTAACTCTGAACTTTGAATAACATATTAGTTTCTTTTTGGGCCCATGCTTGTCTTTGTTTTCAATGTGACTTATGAATGATAAATAAATAAATAATGAGATTTTTGAGAATTGTTTATATGTTGGAAAGTATGAAATTTACATTTCATTATAGCATAAAATTATTGTAGTTTGTACCACTAAGCCGTTGGCTTAGCACGATTGTGGTTCATCGCGCAAGTGACAGAGAAGAACCGAAGAGTTCCGCCAGGCCGAGTAGAGTCTAGATTTTGAAGTTTTGATAGTGGAGCTTAAAGATCAAAGACATACTGCCAAACATGTTTATATTTTATGTTTTGTAAAACTTGAGTTTTGATGTATATATATTTGTAAATATTTGTTACATTTTCCGCTGCGTTTTGAATAAACGTTTTAATTATTGTGTTTTATAAATTTCTTTAAATGTTTTAAATTTGCTCATATTATAAATAATGAAGTGAGTCATTTATTTAGTAATTTGTGGCCTTTTTATATTCAGTATACGTATATTACGATCATAATAGCATGCTGTGTACGTATACGGGGTGTTACAATTATTTTGGTATCAGAGCCTAGGTTTGAGATTCTCAACCTAGGTGAATTGTAAGAAAAAGAATATTGTGATTTTAAAAGTTGATTTTTGATTAAAATACATGTTTTGGTATGTCAGTCTTTGATCTTTAATGAGGAATATTCTGCTGTGTTTGCAGATATAGGTAGAGATGGCATCTCATTCACGACAGTCTGTTGAGGGTAGTGCAGAAAGTGTAGCTCCTGATGAGAGTAGAGATGGAGCTAGGATTGAGAGGGTTAGTGAGGCACCTGCTTCTGTGCCAGAGAGATCAGTTGCAGAAGAGGGTCCGTCGGGTTGGTTAAGGCATATGGTAGAATTATTTAGACAAGCTCCAGTGCAGTCACCACCACCACCACAGCCTCAAGTGCCAGTAAGACATTATGATAAATTGAGGAAGTATAGGGCTGAGGATTTCTTGGCCACTACAGATCCAGCAGTGGCTGAGCAATTGTTGGATAAAGTGCAGAGGATATTTATCCAGTTGCAAGCTACTCCAGATGAGAAATTTGACTATGCCAGATCCCTCCTGTAGAAAGATGCCTATGACTGGTGGAAGACGGTTCCTCATGCCATGGATGATCCACCTACATTATCATATGGTGATTTCCTGAGGGAGTTCAAGCAGAAGTATACTCCGAGGGAGTATAAAGATATTAAAAAGATGGAATTTTTGAATTTGAGGCAAGACAACCGGACAGTGATAGAATATGAGATTGAGTATATCCGGTTGAGTCGCTATGCCGGGGGAATTATCTCTGATGAAATAGACCGGTGCAGAAGATTTGAGGAGGGATTGAGGCCCTCTATTATGTGCATTGTGGCTGGTTCTTGGTACCAGGATTTCTCTCAGCTTGTTGCAGCAGCTAGAAGTGTTGAGAGAGCACAGAGCATTGCAGCAGCTGCTACTGAGGAGGAGACTAGAGTAAGGAGATTCCAGTTTGAGGCAGGATCTTCATCTATGAAGAGGGCCAGAGGAAGTTTTGTTCTGAGGATCAGTAGAAGCCAGAGACAGTCGGGTAGGTCAGTGCAGTATCAGAGGCAGAGACCAAGACCTACAGCTTCTGTAGCCAGTGCTCCAACTCCAGTGATTCAGAGATCTACTCCACCTACATGTGAGCTTTGTGGTAGAAACCATGTGGGTGTTTGCTGGAAGATTGGTAGATCAGCTGTGTGTTTTAGGTGTGGATCGCCTGACCATTTCATTAGGGAGTGTCCTGAGATGCAGGAGCATAGGCAGGCTGAGTCTGCAGCCTCTCAACCCAGTGTCAGCAGAGGTGGTCGAGGGGGCAGAAGTTTCAGTAGAGGTGGTCGACCCGGGTTAAGTCAGAGAGGAGGATCATCATCCGGAGGCAGTAGGCTAGATGAGGCCGGATCTTCTCAGAGAGTGTATGTGATGCAGAGGCAGCCAGATGCTTCAGCAGTTATAGAGGGTACATTTTCTTTATTTGGCATTTCAGTTCTTGCTTTGATTGATCCAGGATCTACTCATTCATACATAAGTGCATCCATATTGCCTGTGTCTAATTGCATTCAGAGTCCTTAGGATTTGATGTCTTGGTGACAAATCCTTTAGGACATAGTGTGGTTGTTAGCAAGGTGCACCGAGACAGTGCAGTAGTAGTGCAAGGTGAAGAGTTTCGTGGTGATTTAATTGAAATGCCTTTTAAAGAATATGATTTTATCTTAGGCATGGATTGGTTGTCTAAGTATGGGGCTGTGGTAGATTGCCAAAAGAAATGTGTTACTTTGAGAACCAGTGATGGTAGGAGTGTAATGGTATGTAGTGAGCAGAGACAACTTGCATCCTTGTTTGTATCAGCTGTTACAGCTAGGAAGTTGATTAGAAAAGGGTGTGATGCTTATCTTGCTCATGTGGTGGATACTAGAGTAGTGGGTTCTCAACTTAATAATATAACCACAGTTGCAGATTTTCCGGATGTGTTTCCTGAGGAGTTGCCAGGGTTACCCCCTGAGAGAGAGGTCGAGTTTGGTATCGATTTGTTGCCTGGTACCACTCCCATCTCTATCACTCCTTATCGAATGGCACCTGCTGAGTTGAGAGAGTTGAAGGTGCAGTTGCAGGAGTTGATGGATAAAGGGTTTATTCGCCCTAGTGTTTCACCGTGGGGAGCTCCTGTGTTGTTTGTGAAGAAGAAGGATGGTACTTTGAGGTTATGCATTGATTATAGGCAATTGAACAAAGTGACTATCAAGAATAAGTATCCTTTGCCTAGGATTGATGATCTCTTTGATCAATTAAAGGGAGCAGCAGTGTTTTCTAAAATTGATTTGAGATCAGGGTACCATCAGTTGAGGGTTAGAACTGAAGATGATTCTAAGACAGCTTTTCGTACAAGATATGGGCATTATGAGTTCTTAGTGATGCCTTTTGGGTTGATGAATGCGCCTACAACTTTCATGGATTTGATGAATAGGGTGTTTAGGCCCTATCTAGATCAATTTGTGGTGGTCTTCATTGACGATATTTTGGTGTATTCGCGTAATGAAGAGGAACATGACAAGCATTTGCAGATTATGTTGCAAATTTTGAGAGAGAAGCAATTGTATGCTAAGCTGTCAAAATGTGAGTTTTGGCTTGACCAAGTGACTTTTCTGGGTCATATAGTTTCAGTAGATGGTATAAGAGTTGATCCAAGTAAAGTTGAAGCTATTTTGAATTGGAGTCCACCGAAGTCAGTGACTGAAGTTAGAAGTTTTCTAGGTTTGGC
Source organism: Garcia nutans (assembly GCA_947685225.1). Taxonomy (NCBI): domain Eukaryota; kingdom Viridiplantae; phylum Streptophyta; class Magnoliopsida; order Malpighiales; family Euphorbiaceae; genus Garcia; species Garcia nutans. Next base: position 23,553,822 of record CANTUV010000005.1, read on the forward strand.
AGGTTATTATCGACGCTTTGTGAAAGGTTTTTCTTTGATAGCTACTCCACTCACCAGATTGCTTCGGAAGGGAGTTAGATTTGTGTGGACAGATCAATGTCAAGCTAGTTTTGAGTAGTTGAAAGAAATGTTGACACAAGCGCCTGTTCTTACTTTACCTGTGGAAGATAAACCATATGTGATTTATAGTGATGCTTCACATAATGGGTTAGGATGTGTTTTGATGCAAGAAGGTAAAGTTGTAGCTTATGCTTCTCGGCAGTTGAAGCCGCATGAACTTAATTATCCGACACATGATTTGGAATTGGCAGCGATAGTGTTTGCTTTAAAGATTTGGCGACACTACTTGTATGGAGAGAAATGTTTTATCTATACGGATCATAAAAGTTTAAAATATTTGGGTGTTCAGAGGGAGCTGAATCTTCGACAAAGGCGATGGTTAGAGTTGATCAAAGACTACGACTGTTTGATTGATTATCATCCTAGTAAGGCGAATGTAGTTGCTGATGCCTTGAGTCGGAAGTCTTTGGCAAGTTTGACTGTGTATTCACTCTTGTTGCTTGTTGAGTTGAGAGCGCTGCATGCTAATTTTAAATCATGTGATGACGGTACATTGTTGGCCCAGTTGCAGTTGAGACCAGTATTGTTAGATCAGATTAAAGAGGCTCAATTGGCTGATGAGAAAATTCAGAAGATTGTGTCAGATTGCCAAAATGGGGAGAGCCGAGATTTCTATGTGAAAAGTGATGGTAGCCTTTGGTTCAAGGATAGGTTGTGTGTTCCTGGTGATGATAGTTTGAGAAAGATTATTTTAGAGGAAGCACACCAATCTATTTTTGCTATGCATCCGGGTAGTACAAAGATGTATCATGATTTGAAACAGCACTGCTGGTGGTCTGGTATGAAGAGAGACATAGCAGAATTTGTGTCCAAATGTCTCACTTGTCAAAGGGTGAAAGCTGAGCATCAAGTTCCAACAGGGTTGCTTCAACCTTTAACAGCGCCTGAATGGAAATGGGAGAGAGTGACAATGGATTTTGTGTTTGGTTTGCCATTGACTCAAAAGAAACATGATGCTATTTGGGTGATTGTTGATCGGTTGACAAAGACAACTCATTTTCTTCCTATTAGAATGGATTATTCTCTGGAAAAGTTGGCTGAGCTTTATATCAATGAGATAGTGAAGTTGCATGGAGTCCCGATTTCGTTAGTGTCTGATCGAGATCCCCGGTTCACCTCAAGGTTTTGGAAGAGTTTGCATGGTGCATTGGGTTCTCGATTACACTTTTGCACTAATTTTCATCCGCAGACAAATGGGCAGTCAGAGAGAGTGATACAGATTATTGAGGATATGTTGAGAAGCTGTGTCATTGATTTCTCTGGAAGTTGGGACAGATTTTTGCCACTTGTAGAATTTGCTTACAACAATAGTCATCAATCCAGTATCGGTATAGCACCATTTGAGGCATTGTATGGTAGAAGATGTAGGACGCCTTTATGTTGGAATGAAATTGGAGAGGGCAAGTTAATTGGTCCTGATTTGGTTAAAGAGACTGAAGAAAAAGTGAAGATAATTCGGGATCAGTTAAAAGCAGCTTCAGATCGACAGAAATCTTATTCAGACTTGAAAAGAAGAGACATAGAGTTTGATATTGGAGATAAAGTATTTTTGAAAGTGTCTCCTTGGAAGAAGATTTTAAGATTTGGTAGAAGAGGAAAGCTGAGTCCTCGTTTTATTGGTCCGTATGAAGTGTTAGAAAGAATTGGGCCAGTTGCTTATCGTCTTGCTTTGCCGCCTGAGTTGGATAGAATCCATGATGTCTTCCATGTTTCTATGTTGCGGAGGTACAGATCAGATCCATCTCATATCTTGCCAGTTGAATCCATTGAGGTGAGTTCGGATCTGACATTTGAAGAAGAACCAATTGCTATTTTGGCACATGAAGTGAAAGAGTTGAGAAATAAGAAAGTGCCACTATTAAAGGTTCTTTGGAAGAATCATGGCAGAGAAGAGGCAACTTGGGAGAGTGAACAAGCAATGCGAGAACAATATCCTCAACTGTTTTAGACTTGATATCAGGTAATTTCGAGGATGAAATTTCTTTTTAGAGGGGGAGAATTGTAATATCCCAAAGTGTGCCCTAGAAGTTTTGATATTTTTGTTGTAATTGGATTGAATGTATATGTGTAATTGGAAAGAAAAAGAAGTGAAGAGAGAATGTATATGTTGTATATATGGACATATATACAACATATACACAAGTCAAATGGGATGGTCAAATAAAGAAGATATTTATTGTTTTTAAATTAAATAAATCAAAAAGGAAAGAAATAAATGGACGGAAGAGATTAATTAGAATATTTTAATATTATATTGCTTGGTAGAGATTTAAGTGAAGAAGAATATTTGACTTTTGCTTCATTTGTCTTCTTCATTTTCTTCTTTTCTTTTGGGTTGGCCGGCTCACCAAAGACACAAGAGAGCAAGAGAGGTTTTGATTTTTAAGAGCAAATTGAAGGAAGAATCAAGGGATTAAGTTGGAAAATTGTGAAGTTTCATCAACTTTGGTAAGTTTTCTCTTGATTTCCCTTGTTTTATTTGAAGTTATGTTTGAGTTTGATTGTTGATTTGTGATAGTATGATGAGGTTTGATTGTGGTGTGTTTGTATGTGTTGGAATTGAGTTAAAGATAAGAAATTAAGTTGGTGTTTGTGTTGGAAGAGTTAAGTTGTGTTGGTTTTAGGGTTTTGAAGTGGTAAGTGATGTTTAACTTGAGTTTGATCAATTATTTTCATAGATTTTCATGTTGTTGGTGTTTGTTGGAGTTGTAAGCATAGAATATGTGAATTTGGTTAGAAACAGAAGCATCTTGGATGCCACGCCCATGGCCCTTGGTTGCCATGACCGTGGCCATTTGAAGCCATGGCCGTGGAGGTTTGGAGCAAGGGAGGCAGAACCATTTTCTAACCCACGCCCGTGGGGGTTGGGAGGCCACGGCCGTGGGCACTATTTAGTGGTGTTGATTTGTAATTTGTGATTTATGAGTCTAGTTTGAGGTTTATAAGTGAATAATTACATTGGAATTCATGTAAATGGGTATTAAGTGTGTATATGTTCCTTTTTGGATTAGGTTGTGAAAAGTTGAATTGCCCTAACCTAAGTGGTGAAGAATTCTTGGAAGAGGAAGGTTGTAGATTGGTGTGAGTTATCTTAAGGTAAGTACAAACTACATTATTGCATACATTCATATGATTTTGAGACTTAACACATATTTGATTGTAAATGTGTTAAGAAATTTATTGCATTGTTGATGCATATTAATAATGTTTTGTTTGGTATAATGTGAATGTTGTGATGAGCATGTAAAATGTATGTTAATGCAATTGGTTGTGTACACTTGAATAATGCATTGAGATATAATGAGATGTAAAACCAATGTGATTGGTTATAATGATGTAAATAAGAGGGTTGAAGCATGCTTGTCTATATGATGATGAAAGGAAATATAAAATAGTTGGGGCATGTTGCCTAAATGATAATATTCAATGCAATTATCTATGTATACTATCTTGATGAGATATGAAGCCATGATTGTTGGCTATGATATTGCAAATGAATTATAATTGAGGCATGGTTGCTTATTTGGTTATGAAAATGAAATGAGAAATGAATTGAGAAAGGAATGTATAAAGATATAAATGAAAAAATTGTGTGCCTAATGTGTTATTCAACTTTCAGAGTTCTGAGTTTGGCGGCATGCCTATGAATCATTGGATAGGTGAAAAGACCGAGTCGTAAGCCGATTCCAGTTGAAAAATGTGAAATGATAAATGTGATGTTTTTGGGGTGAAATGACTAGGTCGTAAGCCTAAAAAATAGTAACAGTCTAGCCGGGTTGAGGATCTCCTCGAGTTTAGCCGGGTTGAGGTCCAGGAGACTGGGTCTGTTACACTAGCCATGGATAGAGATATATATATCGCCTACGGGCTTGATGATTATGATTATGGACCAAAGCAGTAACTCTGAACTTTGAATAACATATTAGTTTCTTTTTGGGCCCATGCTTGTCTTTGTTTTCAATGTGACTTATGAATGATAAATAAATAAATAATGAGATTTTTGAGAATTGTTTATATGTTGGAAAGTATGAAATTTGCATTTCATTATAGCATAAAATTATTGTAGTTTGTACCACTAAGCCATTGGCTTAGCGCGATTGTGGCTCATCGCGCAGGTGACAGAGAAGAACCGGAGAGTTCCACTAGGCCGAGTAGAGTCTAGATTTTGAAGTGTTGATAGTGGAGCTTAAAGGTCAAAGACATACTGCCAAACATGTATATATTTTATGTTTTGTAAAACTTGAGTTTTGATGTATATATATTTGTAAATATTTGTTACATTTTTCGCTGCGTTTTGAATAAACCTTTTAATTATTATGTTTTATAAATTTCTTTAAATGTTTTAAATTTGCTCATAATATAAATAAAGAAGTGAGTCATTTATTTAGTAATCCGTGGCCTTTCTATATTCAGTATATGTATATTACGATCGTAATAGCATGCTGTGTACGTATACGGGGTATAGGGGTGTTACAGTAGCAGTATTCTCTGAGATTGATCTGAGATCAGGGAACTATAAGTTGAGAGTCAGAGATGTGTATGTACCCAAGATAGCATTTCGCATGAGGTATGGGCATTATGAGTTTCTGGTGATGCCCTTTGGATTGATGAATGCACCAACAACTTTTATGGATTTGATGAACAGGGTGTTCAGATCATATTTAGATTAATTTGTGGTGGTCTTCATTGATGACATTTTAGTGTATTTGTGTAATGAGGAGGATCATGATAGCCATTTACGGATTGTATTACAGACTCTGAGAGAGAAGCAATTGTATGCTAAGCTGTCTAAGTGTGAGTTCTGGCTTGATCAGGTAGTATTTCTTGGTCATGTGGTTTCAGCAGAGGGTATTAGAGTTGATTCGAGTATCTTGAATTAGAGTCCACCGAAGACTGTGATAGAGGTTAGAAGTTTTCTGGGATTGACAGGCTATTATCATTGATTTGTGAAGGGTTTTTCTATGATAGCTACACCACTCACCAGATTACTTCGAAAAGGAGTTAGATTTGTGTGGACAGATCGGTGTCAGGTGAGTTTTGAGCAGCAGAGGGAGATGTTGACTCAGGCTCTTGTCCTTACCCTGCATGTGGAAGGTAAACTATATGTGATATACAGTGATACTTCACATAGTCATTTAAGTTGTGTTTTGATGCAAGAGGGTAGAGTCATTGCTTATGCCTCTTGACATTTGAAGCCACATGAGCTGAATTACCCAATGCATGATTTGGAATTAGCAGCTATAGTTTTTTCCTTGAAGATTTGACGGCATTACTTGTATGGGGAAAAGTGCTTCATTTATACGGATCACAAGAGTTTGAAATACTTGGGTTTCAGAGAGAGCTGAATCTTCGATAGAGACGGTGGTTATAGTTGATTAAAGACTATGACTATTTGATTGATTATTATCTTGGTAAGGCAAATGTTGTTGCTGATGCCTTGAGTCAGAAGTCTTTGGCAGGTTTGCCTGCTTATTCGTTCTTGTGGCTTGTTGAGTTGAAAGTGTTGCATGCTAGATTTGAGTCTTGTGATGATGGTGCTTTGATGGCTCAGTTGCAGTTGAGGCTAGTTTTGTTGGATCATATTAGGGAGGCTCAGTTGGTAGATGAGAGAATTCAGAAAATTGTTTTAGTTTGTTAAAAGGGGGAGAGTTGAGATTTTCTTATGAGGGATGATGGCATTCTATGGTATAGAGATTGGTTGTGTATTCCTGATGATGAAGAATTGAAAAGGATGATATTAGAGGAAGCACATCAGTCACTTTATGCTATGCACCCTGGAAGTACCAAGATATATCAGGACTTGAAGTGACATTATTTATGGTCAGGTATGAAGAGGGACATAGCAGAGTTTGTATCCCGATGTCTCACTTGCCAGAGAGTGAAGGCTGAACACCAAGTTCCTTCAAGGTTGCTCTAACCTTTATCAGTGCCAGAGTGGAAATGGGAGAGAGTGACAAAGAATTTTGTTACTGGACTGCCTTTGACCCAGAAGAAGCATGATGCAATCTGGGTGATAGTTGATCGGATGATGAAGACAACTTATTTTCTTCCAATTCAGATGGATTATTCTCTTTAGAGGTTGGATGAGCTGTATATTAGTGAGATAGTGAGGTTGCATGGAGTCCCAGTTTCTTTCGTGCCGGATCATGATCCCCGGTTTACTTCTAGGTTTTTGAAAAATTTGTGTGATGCTTGGGTTCTTGATTGTATTTTAGTACTGCTTTTCATCATCAGACAGATGGGCAGCTAGAGAGAGTGATACATATTTTAGAGGATATGTTGAGAAGTTGTATCATTGATTTTACCGGGAATTGGGACAGATTTTTGCCACTAATTGAGTTTGCTTATAACAACAATCATCAGTCCAGTATTGGGATGGCTCCTTATGAGGCCTTGTATGGGAGAAGATGTAGGACACCTTTGCGTTGGGATGAGATTAGAGAAGGTAAAATGGTCGGTCCCGATTTGATTAAGGAAACAAAAGAGAAAGTGAAGGTGATTCGGGGTTGTTTGAAAGAAGCTTCAGACCAACAGAAAATCCTATTTAGATTTGAAGAGAAGAGACATAAAGTTCAGCGTGGGAGATAAAGTATTTCTGAAAGTGTCTCTATGGAAGAAGATTCTGAGGTTCAATCGCAAAGGGAAGTTGAGTCCTCGTTTCATAGGACCATATGAGGTGTTGGAGAGAGTTGGTCCAGTGGCTTATAGACTAGCTTTGCCGCCTGAGTTGGATCAAATTCATAATGTCTTCCATGTTTTGATGCTTAAGAGATACAAGTCTAACCCATCTCATATCCTATTAGTGGAGTTTATTAAGGTGAGTCCAGATCTGACTTATGAAGAAGAACCAGTGGCGATTTTGGCATGAGAGGTTAAAGAATTAAGGAATAAAAGGGTGCCACTTATGAAAATCCTTTGGAGGATCATGCCACTGAGGAGGCGATATGGGAGAGTGAGCAGATGATGCAGAGTCAGTTTCCCCAATTGTTCCAGACTTGAGAGCTGGTAATTTCGAGGACGAAATTTATTTTAGGGGGAAAGAGTTGTAATATTCCAAATTTTTTTGAAAATTTCTAATTTTTGGAAATTTGATAAAATATATTATAATTAAATTGGATAAATTAAATTAATGGTTTTAAATAAAAAATGAAGGGATTTTAAATGGAAAAGGCGGATTATATATGTGATATATACACAAAATATATTTAACATATAAAAGTCAATACTTTTTAAAAGAAAAGTCAAAAGTCAAAGTAAAAAGGGTATTTTGGTAATTAAATCTTAAAAAACAAAATTATTAAATTAATTCAAAAATAAATAATTTTTGAATGGAAGATGGATTTTTGGACTTTTTATTTATTAAATAAATAATTAAATAATTAATTATTAAAATATTAAATAATATATATGGTTTAAAATAAAAGAGGAAAGGAAAGAGAAAATTAAAAAGTTTTCCATCTTCTTCTTCTTCTCACAAGGGCCGAACCACCATGAGAGCTTAGACCAAGGTTTTGATTCTTCTATACTCCACAAATTGAAGGATTTAACAAGTTTAAAGTGGATTTTTGGCGATTTCGACCAAATTTGGTAAGTTTCCAACTCCTTTCTTTGAATTCCATGGAAATTTTGATTATGTGTGATTTTGGATTTTTAAATAGTATATTATAGTTATTGGAATTGGTGTGTATGATGTTATTTTGGGTAGTTAACAATGATTTTAAGGTTGGATTGAAGAAATGGTTGAGTTTGGGCAAGAATGGTGAAGAGAGAGAATTTAGGGTTATGGACTTTTAAGGTTTGAGAAATCATGGTTTTTAATTGTGCAAATTGGTTCTAAATAAGTTGTTTTAGTGCATAAACAAGTATTTTAAAGTCAAATATTGGATTTGGCTATGTGTGGTTGGAGTTTGAGACTGGAAGTAGAGATTTAGGGTTTTGGAAAAGTGATTTTTCGAAGTTGATGAATTGTTTGATTTTATTTGTTTAAGCATGTTGGTTAGTGTTAAAAGTGATGAATATAAGCTTGAAATGATTTATGGATTATGTTGGAATGGAAAATCTTCAATGGGGAAAGGTTATGCCATTTTAGGATTTTGTGTATAAGAGTGTATTTTTGTAATGTAAATGGTTTAAATATTTTAAAATATGTTTCTAATAATATAAATAAACTTAATATATTAAAATGAATGGCGTAATATGAGAATCCAAAGTTAAAGTGAGGTTAGCCTTAAATTTTGGATTCTTGCTTGGATGGGGTTTAATTATGGTTTAATATTGGAAATGCAATTAAACGTGATACTAAATAATTATTTGCTATCACATTTGTTTTAGGCATTGAGGAAGGTTGATTTGCTTCATCCAAGTGGTGAAGGGCAAGTTGGAAGGATAAGATTGAAGGTTGTTTTAAGCTTGTTTTGGTTGCTATTTGAGGTAAGTACAAACTTTGAATACATTGATTGTGTTTGCATAACATTTGGGCTTAACACATTTTGGTTGAAAAATGTGTTAAGCAACTTGATACATTGGTTATGTATGAATAATGTGCTATGATATTTGTAATGTCATATATGTGTTAAATGCATTGTGAAAAGTCATTGATAATGGCTAAATTGTGTAAAATGTGAAATATTTGTATTATGTGAAAATTACCCGAAGTGTTTGGGTAATGCCATTTGTTGTATATGCATTAAGTGCATTGTTAAAAAGCCATTGGTATTGGCTAGATTACATTAAATGTGATTAATATGTGAATTATGTGAAAATACCCAAAGTAATTGGGTAATGTGTTGTAAATGCAAAAATATGGTGTAATGTAATGAGATATGTGGAAACATAATGAAATGAATTGATATCAATGTAATTGAGAAATATGAATAAATTGTGTGCCTAGTATGCTATTCAATTTTCAGAGTTCTGTGTTTGGCGGCATGCCTATGACTTGCCTATGGGTTAGACGCTGGGCATCACTGTGAAAATGTTTTTGAGGTGAAATGACTGGGTCATAAACCTAAAAAATAAGTCCTTGAAGCTAGGCTGGGTGAAATGATCAGGTCGTAAGCTCAGACCTAGTTGGATTATTACATTGATATTTTGCCTACGGGGCTAGACACATGGTGTCATTATAGACCAAAACAGTAACTCTGAAATTTGAATAGCATATTAGTTATCTTTGGGGCTATGTTTGTGTTTATTTTCATGTGAATTGTGGATTGTGATATATTTGAAAAGTATGAAAAAATGGAATGATGTGATATCGATATGCATTGTGCATTGGTATTGCATTTGAGTTTTATTGTTATTAAGTTTGTATTACTAGGCTTTTGGCTTAGCGCGATTGTTTATAACGCGCAGGTGACAGGGTAGATTCGGCTGAGCCAGAGAGTTCTTCTAGACCAGGTCGGGTCTAGACTTGTGGTTGTGCTTGTAGAGTTGATATTAAGGTTAGAAACACTATCAACAACATGTATATATTTTATGTTATTGTATATTTTGGGTATTATGCATATTATATCATGTTTTTGGATTTTATGTATTGTAAACTATAAAGAATGTTTGGGTTATGTTATTTGAAATGGGGGTTTAAATGTGTTCTAAATTATATATATAAATGTTTGAGAAACTTGGTGAAATTGAGGAATATGGGTGAAATAGTGATTTGAAATTTTTTGGGAGTATTTTCTTATACAGGTGGTGTAATTGATAAATTTTGGGATGTCCAAATTACAGACAAAACTCTAGCAAAATTTTCCCAGAGATTTTCATATAAAATCTTTATTTTGGGTTCCTATAGCAAGTAAAGAATATTTATATACTATTTAATTTTATATATTTAGTTTTTGAAATTTTAAATCAGAAATGTGAAAATTTTTATTAAATCGGTCTGTGATATTTTTGTACTGTATATGCAAATTTTATATATGCTGGAAATATGTGTTATATGTATATAGGGTATAAGGGTGTTACATTCTTAGTACTAGCAGATGCTTCAACAGTGTTTCCTTCCAATAGTGCAACTAGTTGATTTCTCATTGTCTTAGCTAGGGCCCCCTTTAACTCTTCCATCTCGGATGCAAGAGCTTCATTTACCAGGTTTTGAACTTGGTCGAGATTTATAGTTCTGGGAGTGAAATTAATTATATCTTTACTGAACTCTGGTTCACTGACATAGGTTGGGTTGTCGTATATCCTTGAACCGCTATACTCCAGGTCTGTGAGCTAGAAAGGATTAATGCTACGTAATGCAATGTATGTATACATGGATGCATGGATGCATAGACAATAGATATTTAGGATGTTCCTTTCAACCTTATATCTTCTACACACTGTTAGTGTATGTGCCCTAGGCCATTTATTTGGATCTTTATGTTATACATTCATTATTAATAAATGAGGTTTTATTATCATTATTGTTTGTTTGCATGTTACACAATTTTGATATTTGTCCCTGGTTTATTATTGTTATAGAGATAAAAAAAAATAATAATTCTTAACCAGTATGAACATTGATTTGATAATCATTAGATGGTTATGTGTATAGTGATACAAATCAATTTCATAGATACTTGTTAGAGAACAATGTATTGGATAGACCCATCATGAGATTACTACATGGGTTAGTGTCATAAGTAAATCTCATGATAGTTATGTATTAATTCTTTGACTTGAGATTGTCATAGTTTCCAATATAAGGACTATTATATTTTGACATGATCAAACATTATCCGTAACTGGATAGTAATAAAGGTTATGTTCATATATGATAGAAATTATGTAGAGGATAATGAACAATCAAGATAGAATTTGTCCCTCTCTTTGAGAGAGATATCTTTTGGGCCCCTCGATAAGTGAGACTGTGAAATGCATGGCCGTGCTCAAATGAATTGATAGTGTGATCAATTTCATTTGTTTTTATCAGTCTACTTGGAGATCGAGTAATCATAAGTTTGGACAATATAAGTATGACGTTGACCATGACTTATGTTCAAGCTAGATATCGTGTGACAAAGGGATTAATGCATATACTATTATTAGGCAAATTGGACATTCCTTATATTAATTGGGTAGTTGTAACGCCTTGCTAGAGGCCAATTATGACTTGTTGATTTAATAGAGATTAAATTGACTGCCAATTAATATGGGCCTATCGGGTCACACACAAGAATGCGTTTTGGGCTGGATATAATATTAATAATATTAATATTAGATATTAATATTTATTATTATTATTATTTTCGTTTATATATATATATTATTAGATAATATATTCAGAATCCTAATTAGATTTGGATTCTGAATTTGACTTACCTTATCCAATTATATATATTATTAGATAATGTATTCAGAATCCTAATTAGACTTGGATTCTGAATTTGACTTTCCGTATCCAATTTTGAATTGGATTCTGGAGTGATTATATTCACTCCAGAAGTTAAGTCTTCTCAAAGGTAACAATAAAAACAAAGAGGAACAAAAAAAAGGTAACCCTAATACGTTTTTAGAGAAAACGTTTTTCCAGCCTTCGCCGTTGCAAAGAGCTAGCACTCCAAACGGTAGCATTCGTGTGGATACGCGATAGAGGGTGTTTCGCGATCAAGGCATCTCTTCCAAACTGTGATTTTGAATCATCAACAGGTTAGTTCTTTGAACACTTTTGTCGAATTAAACGAACAGCATGGATCCTGGTGGGAAATCAGAGATCAAATATTTTTCCGCTGCGTGTTTTTGTTTGCAGTGATCTCCTATGATTTCCTAACACACACAAATGGCGAGTCTCATTTTTTAGGTATATGGTCAACAAAATATCAACATGAGATATTTTATTTTTGAAAATTCACTTAGATGGTTTAACCAATAGTTGTATTTTCAAACTTAGAAGTCATTCCATGATAATCTCTATTAATTAAGTCTTAATCCATTGGGACAACAAAGGGATAGCTTTTACACTATATTTGGATTAAAACCAAATTAAAGGGTTTATCATAAATAAATTTCCTATTTGAAAAAATAACTAATGATTCATGCCACAAACAAGCCCATGATTAACAATACTTGGTATAAATTAGGCCCGCAATTGATTTTTTAGTATTCCATAATTGACCTAAATAGTTTTAAGCTCATTTAAGAAGAAAATAAAGAAAAGTTATAATTTGAATGAAGTGAAAAATAATTTTGTTTCAAAGCCCATTGTAAAAAGGTTTTTTTAAAATTGATTTTTGGGCTTTGTAATTGGGTCATGAGGTAGAAAAGAATCTTTGACCCATTTTATGTCCAAAGACCATCTTGGAAATTTTGAAAATAGTTTTGGTCTTTTGGCTTAAGGGAATAAAAATTATTTTGAGCTTACAATATAATTAGGTCATATTAGAAAAAGAACAAACCAAATAAGGTATGGTTTAAATCTAGATATATCAATCACAGTTAGACAACAAGCATTTGGGTAAAAACCTAACGAAAGTTACTAGGAAAACTATATGAGCTGTAGTCTTTGGGTTGATATATTTAGGTTCCCATAGCAAGTATATACCAAAAGGTACGAGGCTATGAGTGGTTATGCCATACTCGATCTCTATATCTTAAGTAAAAGTATGGTATCACTTATATAGCACAACATAGGTTACACGGGCATCCTAACTCATGAACACAATGCAAACTAAATGATGCAATGGACAATATCATAATAAGAAAGAATAAAATAACATAAAGACCAATTGAATCAACTTCTCTTATCCTCAGAGGAATCGCCACTGTGAGTGGGGATTTTTGCCCCTACTCCTAGTGGAATGGTTGTTACGACTTTGACACTATTAGGCTTAGGACGTTAGAGAACATGGGCTTAAACCAAGAGAAAATAGAGTCGCCACTCGGACGGGCTGGAAAAAAAAGAAAGTGGTGGATGACTTGATTCCTATGGAATCCTCAACCCCTTTATTAGGTTTGAAAAGTGGGGTATGCTTTGGGAATGTCAGAAATGGCACAACACCCCCATAATTCCCGATTCATTGGAATCGGCCTCCTTTTCAAGTCTAAATATTATTAAATCCTTAACTTATTAAAATACCATCCATATTACATGCAATTTAAAATAAATAAACATTCATTGTATTAAAATAAAGAAGGTCCAAACAAACAAATAAAAATGGGCACCCATACAAGATGGAAACATGCCCTTACAATATCCAAATGTCCACAAAGAAAATAAATAAAATAGGGCACCCACCAAAAGGTGGAAACGTGTCCCTTATAATTGTCCCAAAGTCTTTAAATAAATTAAATTACATAAAATAAATAAATTAAACAAATAAGGCACCCATGAGTGGAAACATGGATTTTACATCCTTAAAATCCAAATAATAAAACTAACACCATTCAACCATCCATAGAAAAATAATTAATCCAAACATGCAGTTTAATAATAATAATAATAATAATAATAATAATAATAATAATAATAATAATAATAATAATAAATTTAGTTTAATAAAAGGAAATTAAGGTTAAACATTCAAAATTTGGGTTTTATAATATAATTAGGGTTTTAAATTAAAACTAGGGTTTCATATGTGAAATTAGAGTTTTGGAAAATAAATGAAGCTTAAACCATATAAATTAGGGTTTTGAAAAATGAATTAGAGCTAAAAGGCATAAATTAGGGTTTAACCATGCAACTATAATTAAGACATGCAAATTAGAGCTAGGGTTTAATTTAAACCAAAAATCATGACTTGTTGTGTAATAATTTTGAAACCAATCAATTAATCCAAAGCAATATGGAATTTTAATAGTATTGAAGAATGTATATGTCCGGAGGAAATTATATGGGATTAGTTAATAACACGTACTTCAATCGTTAGTTCCTCCAGGATAAATTTGACGAGTCAAACTAGATTGCAAAATGGCTTTTGGATAGCCTGGATCGACTGAATGCTTGGCCCATCTTCAACAGCTTTGATGTTGCTTGGCTTTTGCCTTAATTATGATTTTGCTGTCTTTGATAATTGTCCTTTAATAATTGTGGCTGCCCAATTTGACATGGACATTGTGCATATCGAATTGGATTTGATAACATCCATATCAAATTGGGCAGGCCCAATTTGACATGGCATGATCCATACCAAACCAAACTCATTCTTACTTTGAATCATATCAAATTCTGACTTTAAATATTGAACCGGCTTATTTTTGGGCCTTTTAAAATTGGGCCATCCTAATTAAAAGCTTCAAATTAGGTTTAAGCCTTTAAAGTTGGACTGAACTGAACCTGACCTCTATAAATTGTGATCGGACTAGCTAGGGCCAAAATTAAGAGTATAAATTGTCATTCAGGTGATTTATTCTTTGGTAATAATTTACCTTCCATTTCTTTCATTTCATATGAGTTTTTTCTGCTTTTATTGACAATTGACAGAGGATTCGGCAAAGGTCGGGGAGCTAATGTCTGTAATAGCCCATTCTTCTGCAACTTATTAAAAACTCAAGATATAGGTTTCCCCAACTCTGAAACTATTTTCTTGACAAGTTATTGCATTGACATCCACTGACTTTTGCGTATCCTGACCACAAGACTGATAACTTCCCCTATCACTTCTTCTTCCAGAAAAATGATTCATCTCTCTTTCTCATTCTTCTATTTGCAAGCCAGCTTGAAGGAGATTTTTGAAATCCCTAATAAGAGTATGAGACATTCATTCAGGCATATTAGGTAGGACACCTCACACTATCATCCTAATCTAGTCAAACTCGCCTGGCCTTTTCTTAAGTAGTGCAGTTTATTCCTTCACCTCTTAACATAGTCAACAAAATTCTCATTCTGCTTTTGCCTAATTGACTCTACCTCCATTAAGGTAACTTTCAATTCCACATTATACCCATACAGCTGGATGAAGGCTTTGTACAACAAATCCCAGTTCTTTTGAGTACTTTCATCTAAAGTATTGAACTGATTTTGCACAATAGGATCCAATGAGAGCATGAAATACCTTAGAGTTTGAGCTTTAGGAGCTCTGGCAGACTGCATGGCAGTGATGTACCACTTAGCATGTAAGTGAGAATTTCTGTACCATTGTACTTAGCAAAGGAAAACATCTTAAACTTGTCAGGGACTTCTTCTTGTTCAAACAGTTTATCCACTTCTGACAACTCTTCAACCTTCAACTTTTTTTCAAACTTCTTCTCTAAATCATCAATAATCTTCTCCACATCTGAAGTTTCAGTCTTTTCAACAGTTGATTTTTTCACAGCCTTTGGCTCTTTCTTCTTTACATTAGAATCTTGGAAATACTGGGCCCAATCACCATCATCAATCATTAATTTGTCTTCACCGATCTTAGACTTTCCCTTGTCATTCTACTTCTTGGTACTAGTAGATGCTTCAACAGTGTTTCCAAAAAATGCAGCCAACTGGCTTTTCATGGTCTCAGCTAGGGCCTCCTTCAGTTCTTCCATCTTGTAGTTGAGTACATCATCTACCATCTTCTGAATCTGTTTAGCTTCCATTGTGTGAGAGGGGATTTTTACCCCCACTCCCGTGTGGAATGGTTCTTGCGACTTCAGCACTATTAGGCTCAGGGCCTTAGAGAACATGGACCTAAACCTGAAGAAAATGGAGTCACCATCCGGACGGTCCGAGAAAATAGAAAGGGGTGATGACTCGATTCCTAAGGAATCTCCAACCCCCTAATGAGTTTAAAAAGTTGGATACATGTGGGGAATGTGAGAAATCGCCCATTACCCCCATAATGCCCGGTTCATTAGAACCGACCTCCTTTTCAGGTCTTAATATTATAAAATTCTTAAATATAATGATATTGTCCATACTACATTCAATATTTAAAATAAAGCATCATTATATTAAATCAAAGTAATGTTCAAACAAAATAAATAAATGGACACCCATCTGAGGATGAAAACATGTCCTTATATGGTCCAATGTCTAAAACTAAATAGGACACCTACCAAAATGTGGAAATGTGTCCTTTACATTAATCCCAAAATATAAAAACAATTTAAATTACATGAAAATTAATCAATGAGGTACCCAATCATGGAAACATGCCTCTTACAATTTTAATAAATAAATAATAATTGAAAAAATATTCATCAATGATGAATTAAATAAACCAAATATCAAAATAAATTGATCATCAAAACATATAATAAACTACATAATTAAATCTAGAACTAAATAAAGCAATAAATATATAAGTATAGACTTTGCATATTAAATTAGGGTTTTGGAATTAATATAAATATTATTTAGAATATTTAGGAGACTATAAAGATTTTGAAAAACTGGAGTTGCTTGGGGTTTTATGGTTTGGATTTACAAAACTAATATTATTATCATAACTTTAAAATATGAGTATTGTGAAGGTTTTAGAAAATATAATTAATTAGAATTTTAGGTTTTAAGAAGAAAAAAGGATTTAGGGTTTGAAAAAAGGATTTAGGGTTTGAAGTCTTAAGAGGTGATGAGGGTTTGGAAAAACAAATTATTGTTTTGAGGTTTTAGAAAAAGACAATTAGGGTTTTAGGTATTCTATGTAAGATTAATCTAATCTAATACACAATTTGACAAAGTTTAGGGTTTATGAAAATAATGGCAGGGTATAGATTAACACTATTATCTTTTTTAATTCAAATCTATGGCCTATTATGGATGATTGATTTGGATATTCAGATTGTAAATAAATTAATTCAATGGAATAATTATTAAGAGCAATTAATTGAATTAATGCAAAGAGGGAATCAAACCTGCGTTGAGGGAAACTATTGCCTCTGTTTAAGGTAATGGTTATATGTTTGCTGCCTGAAAAGAAAGAAAAAGTCCCAGTCCAAAAAATCTCCAAAAGTCCAGTCCGAATAGTTCCTAATTTTTCCTAGCCGAATCCAATTTTTTCCCCCTCTTTAAATTAATTGCTAAAAAGTTTGAAGAAAAATATAAGTTCTGAATAAATTTTTTCCCTCCCCTTTCCTGTGTTTAATGTTGTTATTTGTAGGAAAATCATAAACCTAATACTAATTTTTTAAGGAAATAAAGCTGTCTAGGAAAATAAAATTAAAAACTGAGATTAAAAAGGTTTGGTCGAAAAGTTGCACGGGCCCAAGCGAGACTGGAGTTGGGCGTTGCTGCGTGCGAGACTGTGTTGGGTTGCTGGCATGCGGGCTGGGCAATTGCTGTTTTGGGGCACGAGGATCTGCTGGCAATTGCACTGGGTATCACTTCGCCTGCTACTAGCCAATTCGCTGCAGGCCCAGGTTGTGGCGAATTGGCTGCCAACTAATGGTTCCTTGCCGCGCGTCGCTCGCGGATCCGTTCAATTTTTTATTTTGATTTTTTAATTTTTATTTATTTTTGATTTTATTATTAATTTTTATTATTAAAAATAAATATTTACAATTTTCTTTTTTTTTCCTTTTTTCTATACTAAATAATAAATATTATATTATTAAAATAAATATTAAATACTGCAAAAAAAATTATTTCGGACCATTTTAATATTATGGACTAGTCCTGGTAAAAAATTAAGGGTTTACAGTTTGCCCCCTGCTTAAATGATCAGAGACTTTCAGTAGAAGAGAGTAAAAAGCAACATGACTTTGAGTTGATTTTGGATGAGGATGGGTTCTCGACTCGAGGTTGAAAATGGTTTGGGTTATTGATCCGAAAAAGATTTGGGTATTCAGACCTGAGACTGGATACTTGGACCGAAGATTAGTTACTTAGACTCGAGACTGGGTACTTGGACCCAAAATTGAATTTTGGGTGCTTGGACCTGAGACTGGGTACTTAGACTCGAGATTGAATTTGATTTGAGTACTTGGATTTGAGGCTGAATTTGATTTACCTTTTATCAGTTGAGAATTTTGGTTGCTCCGGCTGTTCCATTCTTTAATGGATTGTGGGTCTTCACCCTTAAAATGGACCTTCATCCTTGGACCTTGGATCTTCATCCTTGGCATCGGGTCTTGACCCTTGAAAATGGATCTTCATCCTTGGAGATCGGGTCTTCATCCTTGAAAGTAGATCTTCATCCTTTAAGTTGAACCTTTATCCTTGGCAGGGTCTTCACCCTTCAAAATGGATCTTCATCCTTTGGACATCGGGTCTTCATCATTTGAAATTGGATCTTCATCCTTGGCATTGGGTCTTCACCATTCAAAGTGGATCTTCATCCTTGGAGATTGGGTCTTTACCCTTGAAAGTGGATCTTGATCCTTGGCATCGGGTCTTCACCCTTCAAAGTGGATCTTCATCCTTGGTAGGGTCCTTGAAAATGAATCTTCATCCTTTGGACTTCGGGTCTTGACCCTTTGAAAATGGATCTTCATCCTTTGGAAATAGGGTCTTCACCCTTGAAAATGGATCTTCATCCTTTTGAACTTTTGTCCTATTTTAGATTCAACTCTTCTAGCTGTACTGATCTTTTGAGTTTAGCATCTTCATTCTTTTGATATTTTTAATGTTCCATTCTTTTTCACTTTTACAAAAAAAATTGGCCATTTGTTAGTTGGCCCCTTATATCTTCTCCTTGCCCCCTGTGTGGCAAAAATATTGAAAGTGAGTCTGCAAATATTTGGTACACACATAAATTCAAAAATTGAAGAGAGAGACTTTGCCCCCTGTGTAGGCTCAAACCAAAGATTTTTTCATGTAGGCTTTGATTGATGGTTTTGTTGTCTAGTTCTTCGCACAAGCATGCATTTCTTCTTTTTGAAAAATCACTGGAGCTTCCTCAAGCAATGGGCCTTCCATGCCACCTGATTCCATGTCCGATTCATGTTTGCTTCATAGAGTATTATTGTTTACTTTTGACAAGGAAAAATGCAGTGTGATATGCTCATGTATGCATGATATGCATAAGTAATGCTTATAGTAGTTTCGTCGACTCACAGACTGAGGTGATTAGCTAAAGTGTTCTCATTGACTCCTTCTAGATGCATGTTCAGGTCTTGCATTGGAATGATAAAAAGCTTTGCAGTATGGCTTTTACCTTTAAGATGTTAAAAACAAGAGTGGTGAGGCCTAAACAACGGAGTCAGGGATACATCCATTTCAAACTATGATTCAGCATATTAGTTGGTAGCTTCTTCATAACCTTGCCAACAATCATGTACTTTTTCCAATGTGTCCTTCGAGGTTCGACTGTTAAACATATTTCCCTTAACTTAAAGGCTTTTTTACAGCAAGAAAATAGTTTTTTTAAAATCAAATATTGACTTTGTCAAATCAGTGTCATTGTACCTCAAGACTCAATTTCCCAA
Source organism: Garcia nutans (assembly GCA_947685225.1). Classification (NCBI taxonomy): domain Eukaryota; kingdom Viridiplantae; phylum Streptophyta; class Magnoliopsida; order Malpighiales; family Euphorbiaceae; genus Garcia; species Garcia nutans. The sequence goes on from CANTUV010000005.1 coordinate 23,573,202, forward strand.
AGTAACATATCTATAACATGACAACCCTAGTTACCATACTAAACTCGGGAATCATTTCTATTTAAGCAAGAACTGTTGCACTTCAGATAGACACATACACATTACTTGGTCAAAGGTCTCATTGAGTTTGAATATTGTCTATCTCATATGCATGCTTATTCAAATTATCTCTACTAATAGACTCTACCTACCAAGAGAGATCAACAGGTCTTTGATTGGCTTGAAATGGGATCTATAAGGGACATGGTTTAAATGAAAGCCATTTTGAGAACGGAGCTGATGTGACACTGTTGATAAACCTTCACACTATGATTTTCTGTTGGAGCCATAGGTAGTTGGAAGCATGAAAAGATAGAGCTTTGAACATCCTCCTTTCTTCTTGACTGTAATCTGGATCTTGATTGGGACAGTCTTTGCCTTTGCAAAGAGTTTGGTACCCATATTTATTTATTTTCTTCTTTTCCCTTTTCTTTCTCTTTCTTTTTCTTACTCATTCTTTTCTTTGAGCATTTTATCATTTTGTCATTCTTCCATGTAGGACTGTCAAGCATAGGAATTTCAAGAGTTGGATGACCTTTCTTCTATCTCTCTAATTTTGATTGAATCTCTGGTTGGGTTGGACCAATTCAAGTCAAATTGTCCTTATAAACCAAATGGAAGTCTTTTGCTGCCTTAGGTAAAAGAGAACTCCATTGGCTTTTTGAACTATTTTGGGTTTTATTTTATTTTCTTTTTCTTCTTTTTTCTTTCTTTTTCTTCCTTTTTTTTCTTTCTTTTTTTTTATCCTTATGGTCTTGACTAGGTATTCCCTTTTTTTTTATTATTATCTTCTTGCCTCTACCTCTTAGTGATCATTAGATTTGTCATAAGTATCACAACAACTTAGGGTAGGTTGTTGGGGTTTGTAAGCCAATGAAAGAAAGCTAAAATTCCATGAAGCCTTAAAGGGACAGCTAGGGATTGGTATTTAATTGTGTGGATACTAGTTGTTGGCTAACCAAACAATGCCTAGATCATCTCTCCCTTAAAGAAGAAGAGTTCAATTTCTCCTTGAAAGTTTGTCAAAGCATGTTCTAAGATTGACTAGGACCTAGACAAAGGTCATTATGCATGAGCCCTCTCTAAGTAAGCATACACAACTCAATGCTATAGAATAATTCTCTCATCTAGTAAAGTCATTCAAATCATGATTCCTAGATATATTAATTTATAAATATCAAGCTATATTTGTCATTGGTTAAGCACCAAAATGAACAAAGACCATAAAAAATTTTGATGAAAGTAATTTATTCAAATAATCTTAATTTTAAAGACAATTATTCCAAAAAATAGCAAATAAAGAAAATAAAACAAAAAAACCAAACAAGCCAAGGGAAGTTTGTTGAGTTAAGCTTCTCTTCTTTATTTCACATCTTCAATACTCTCATCTTGAAAGGAGGATAAGATAAAATCTTCCTCCAATTCTCCTCCTACAATGAAGGTTGCCGGTGGTGGCACTCTGTTAAACCTAGATAGAGAATTGCTATTGGTATTGGGCTTATCAGGCTCAGGCAACTTTTCACTATCAATCAAATCTTAGTTCTCATGCCTTAGACGAGTCATGCCCTTGCATTTGATGAAATTGACAAAAGGCCTCGACATCAAAGTTTGGTGGCAGAGGATTATGTAGTAGTCGAGGAGCCAATGGCTGTAGCAACCCCTTCTTTTGCAGCTTGTTGAAAAACCAAGATAGAGGTTTCCCCAACTCTGTGAATTATCTTTTATTTCGTTTACCGGTCGCATTAACATCAACTTCCTTTTGCATGCTTTGATTGCCCTGCTGGTAGCTCCCTTTCTCATTCCTTCTTGCCAAAAGCGGTTCTTCTGCCTTTCCCACTCTTCAATTTGCAAGCCAGCTTTTAAAAGGTCTTTGAAATCCCGGATGAGTGTATGAGACATCCTTTCACGAAGACTAGGTAATACCCATCTCATAATTAGTCTTATTTAATCAGATTCATTGGGCCTCTTCTTGAGCAAAGTAGCCTTATTCCTCCATCTCTTCAAATAGTCCACAAAGTTCTCATTCAGCCTTTGTCTAATGGACTCCACATCTATTAGAGTAACTTCCAATTCAACATTGTATCCCTATTGTTGGATGAAGGTCTTGTATAGCAGATCCCAACTTTTTTGAGTGCCATCATCTAAGGTATTGAACCTATTTTGGATAACAGGATCCAATGAGAGTATGAAGTACCTTAGGGTTTGAGCCTTAGTAGCTCGGGCAGAATGTATAGCAGTAATATACTGCTTCACATGGAGGTGAGGATTTCTAGTTCTATCAAACTTTACAAAGGATGGCATCTTGAACTTGCACGGAACCTCTTCGTCTAGCTCAAATAACTTGTTGACTTCCGACATCTCCTCGGTTTTCAAATTCTTTTCAAACTTTTTTCCAGGTCAGCAATCAACTTCTCAACATCTGAAGTTTCAATTTTCTCCACAGCTGATCTTTCAATAACCTTCGACTCCTTCTTGTCTTGAGATTCTTGAAAGTATTGAGCTCAGTCATCATCATTAATCATTACCTTGTCATCATCAAAAGCTACTTCACCAACCTTAGCCTTCACTTTGTCCTTCAGCTTCTTGGTACTAGCGGATGCCTAGACATTGTTCTCTAAAATTGCAGCCAAATTGTTCTTCATAGTCTCAGCCAGGGCCTCCTTTAGTTCTTCCATTTTGGCTTTGATGGCATCGTCCACCATTCTTTGAATTTGTTTGAGATCCATTGCTCTTGGTGAGAAGGTAATTGAGTCGCTGCTAGATTCTACGTCACTGGCGTAGGTAGGGTTATCGTATGCTCTTGAACTACTGTACTCCAGGTCTGTGAGCCAGAAAGTATTAATGATATGTTATGCAATGCGTGTATGCATGTATGCACAAACAATAAACAAATAAGGATAAATAGGTTGTTCCTTCCAACCTTATAACATCCACACACGAATGGCGAGTCTCTTCTTCTAGGTTTATGGTCAACAAAATACCAGCATGAGATTTTATTTTCGAAAAGTTCCCTCGGACGGTTTAATCAATATTTGCATTTTCTAATGTAGAAGTTGGTCCATGATAATTCCCATTAATTAGGCTTTAATCCATTGAATCTCAATTAAAATAGTTTTTATGCTCTATTGAATTAAAGCAAATTTAATAGGTTTATCATAAATAAATTTCTTTTTGAAAAAGTAATCATTAATTCATGCCAAAAGTAAGCCCATGGTTAATAATTCTTGGAATAAGCTAGGCTCACAATTGATTTTTGGTATTTCCATAATTGACCTAAATATTTGTGAGCTCTTTGTAATCTCTGATAAAAAATAATTTTGTTGCAAAAACCCTTGGACCATAAGGTAGAAAAAAAACTTTTTACCTATCTTAAAAGGTTTTAATGTCCAAAGACCTTCTTAAGAATTTTGAAAATAGTTTTGGTCTTTTGGATCTTAAAGGAAAAGAATTATTTTTGATCATACACTATAGATAGGTCATATTAGAAAAAGAATAAACCAAATAAGCCATGGTTCAAACAAAGATATATCAATCGTAGTCAAACAATAAGCATTTGGGTTAAAACCTAAGGAAAATAACTAGGCCAATTATAAGAGCTTTAGTCATTGGGTTGTGTGAATACTCGAATTTTGAGGCTCGGAAAGCCGATTTTCTCAGACTGCTAACGACCGAGCCGGACCAGAGGTCCACGGTAAAGTTCACCGAAAGTATGTCTTCATGGTACTTGAAATGTCCGGAATAACGCGAGGATCACGGATATGGTCCCGGAATATTTTTTGGAGGTCTGTAGCTCCCGAAAAATCAGTTTGAGCGAAAATCGTGCGACCCGATGTGCTGTTTTGGGGGCAGAACCGCCGAGGGCGGCGGTCCGACCGCTGTTGTTTTTGTCTTTTCCATTTTTCCGACTGGTCACATCCACGGCAGTCCGACCGCCGTGCGGGTGCCAACTGCCGTCCCGGCGGTCCAACCGCCGTCCAGGTCTGAATTTAGTCCATTTTCACTATAAATAGCCCTAGAATTTTCAGAAGAGAGGTTGGCTTTTCGGGTGGTCTTCGGGCGGACGGACTCTCTATTTTCCATACGCTTAAGAACTTCTCTTGGACTTTTCTTTGCATAAATCTAACCTTGTGCTGCAGGAATTAATCTAAATCAAAATAATAATAAAAAAACCGTAATCAAGAATCATAATCGAAGGCCCGAGAAAACGAGATCTGGAACTACGAAGTGGGAGAACCCTAAACAAGGTAATATCCTAATTTATCCTTTGTTAATTCAGGCATATCATAAGCACTACATCTCCTTCTTAATTTCTTTTTGGGTCAAAGACCTAATCTCTTTTGGCATGAAGTCTATCCAAATTAAAATCAATCTTTGGCATGAAGCCGATCTCAACTAAAATCAACCTTTTGGCATGAAGCCTAAATTGCATTTTCTTTTGGTACCAAGTACCCGAATTTCATCAAATTTAGCACTAAGTGCTCAAAATCTCACAATTTTGGCAAAAAGCCCGACAATGCACGAAGCATGCACACACACACATGCATAAATGCATAATTGCCTTTAAATAGGCTTTTCCGAACTACATGGGCTTTGATCTCTCATAAAAAATGAGAATATGTAGGCATATTTGGGATTCACCCCAAATAGCAAGTCCACAATCTACTAACAATCTATTTGTCTTCCTTTCTGTGTTCCTTTTAGGTTCATTTCTTCTTTGGCAAGTTAATCAAATGCATGACATAGTCCCCGAATCCTCCTTGGGTTCGTAGATTAGAAACCTTTACATTGGATGCATTATTGGAATCAAACAAGGGTTTTCTTAGTTTTTCCCTTTGAACAGAAAAAACTGAGTGGCGACTCCTAACAACAAGTGAATGTTCATCCAAATCCTTTTTGGGTGGAAACCGAGGTTCACAGGTTGAAAGGGTTGAGTTCCCATAACAGGTATATAACAAAAGTTACAAGGCTACGAGTGGTTACACCATACTTGATCTCCATACTTTGAGTGAAAGTATGGTATCCCTGACATAACACAACACGGGTAACACGAGCGTCCTAACTCATGCACACAATGCAAACTAAATGATGCAATGGACAATATCATAATAAGAAATAATAAAATAATATAAAGACCAATGAAATCAACTTCTCTTATGCCCAGTGGAGTCACCACTGTGAGAGGAGATTTTTGCCCCCACTCCCGTATGGAATGGTTCTTGCCACTTCGGCACTATTAGGCTCAGGGCCTTAGAGAACACGGGCCTAAGCCCGAAGAAAATGGAGTCGCCACCTGGACAGGCCGAAAAAATAGAAAGGGGTGGATGACTCGATTTCTAAGGAATCACCAACCCTCTAATTCAGAAAGTTGGGTATGTGTGGGGAAGGTAAAAAATGGCTCAGCACCCCCGTAACACTCGATTCATTGGAACCGGCCTCCTTTTCAAGTTTTAATATTATAAAATTCTTCAATATAATGATATTATCCATACTACATGGAATAATTAAAATAAAGCATCATTATATTAAAATCAAAGTAATGTTCAAACAAAATAAATAAATGGACACCCATCTGAGGATGGAAATGTGTCCTTACATGGTCCAATGTCTAAAACTAAATAGGACACCCACCAAAAGGTGGAAACATGTCCTTTACATTAATCCCAAAATATAAAAATAATTTAAATTATATGAAAATTAATTAATGGGGTACCCAATCATGGAAACATGCCTCTTGCAATTTTAATAAACAAATAATAATTGAAAAAATATTCATCAATGATAAATTAAATAATCCAAACATCAAAATAAATTGATCATCAAAACATATAATAAACTACATAATTAAATCTAGAACTAAATAAAGCAATAAATATATAAGTCTAGAGTTTGCATATTAAATTAGGGTTTTGGAATTAATATAAATATTATTTCGAATATTTAGGATATTGTAAAGATTTTAAAAAAGTGGAGTTGCTTGGGGTTTTATGGTTTGGATTTACAAAACTAATATTATTATCATAACTTTAAAAATATGAGGCTACTGTGAAGGATTTAGAAAATATAATTAATTAGAATTTTAGGTTTTAAGAAGAAAAAATGATTTAAGGTTTGAAGTCTTAAGAGGTGATGAGGGTTTGGGAAAACAAATTATTTTTTTGAGGTTTTAGAAAAAGACAAATAGAGTTTTAGGTATTCTATGTAAGATTAATCTAATCTAATACACAATTTGACAAAGTTTAGGGTTTATGAAAATAATGGCAGGGTATAGATTAACACTATTATCTTTTTTAATTCAAATCTATGGCCTATTATGGATGATTGATTTGCATATTTAGTTTGTAAATAAATTATTTCAATGGAATAATTATTAAGAGAAATTAATTGAATTAATGTAAAGAGGGAATCAAACCTGCATTGTAATATCCAAAAGTATACCCTAAAATTTTGGAGTGTTAATTGTTGTATTGGATTAGATAATTTAAAGTGTATATGTTATGTATATGGAGATAAAAACAACATATATACAAGTCAATGGGTCTTAGAAGTCAAAAGAGATTTTTTTTTATTAATTAAATGGATTTATTATGTTAGTGGATGATGATGTTAGTGGGTGTATATTTTATTGTTTTAATGTATGGTGGAGAGTGTTTTGAGGAGAGAGTAGTTGAAGAGTGTTGACTTTTTTTTCTTTCCTTCTTTCTTTCTTTCTTTCTTTCTTCTTCCTATTTCACCTTCATCTTCTTCTTTCCTTCTCTTTGGCCGGCCACCCTTATCAACCAAAGGAGAAGAGATTTTGTTGCTTCCAAGCTCAAGAGATTGAAGGTCTTCAAGAGATCAAGTTGGAGTTTTAAGGATTTTCTTCACTTTTGGTAAGTTTCCAATTTGTTTCTTGGTTTTCTCTTGAGTTTGTGTTCTTGGGTTTGTTGGATGGTCGTTTTGGTATATTTGAGGGTTGTGTTGTTTTGTTAACTTTGATTTTTGGGGTTGGATTGATAAGAGAAAAGGGATGAGTTTGGTGAAAGAGGCAAGTGTGTGGATTGAGAGGCAAGTGTGTGGATTGTGTGATTTTTGAGTTGTGTTATATGGTGGTGTTTGTGTTTGATGTTTGTAATTTAGTTGTTTTAAGATTTACTCGAATATTTTTTGAGTTGTTGTTGGTTTTGGTTGAGTTATGTGTGGTTGTTTTGGCTATTGGAAGATGAGTGTTGGTTGTGGCTTTGTTGGTGTCGATTTCAAGGTTTTTGGCCTGACACGCCCAGGAGCACGGCCATGTCTTTGGGCGTGTCGTTGGTTCTATTTTCTAGGTTGGTGACATGAATAGTGACATGCCCATGTCACTGAGCGTGTCACAACTTCTGTGTTGTAGTAGGATTGACACGGCCAGTGACACGCCCATGTCATTGAGCGTGTCATAGCTTCTGTGTTGTTGGAGGATTGACACGGCCAGTGACACGCCCATGTCACTGAGCGTGTCAAAGCTTCTGTGTTGTGAGTTTAGGGCACGGTTAAGGACACGCCTGTGTCGTTGAGCATGTCAAGTGTAGAGTTTGCCCTAGATAGTTCTCTTTCTTATTTTCTTCTTGTGTATCTCTAAGTGAGTGTGTATGATCACCTTTGGAATAGGTTTTGAAGAGAGTTGAGCTACCTTTATTCAAGTGTTGAGAGTTATCTTGGAAGAGGAGTAGATAGAGTGGTGTTGTTGCTCTTAGAGGTAAGTACAAACTTTGAATGATTGCATACATGTACATGACATTGGGACTTAACACATTTAGTTGAAAAATGTGTTAAGTTACTTGATACATTGTTGATGAATGAGTTATATGTTATGATATGCATAATGTGAATTTTATTGATGTATCAATGCAATTGAGTAAAGTATTGTATATGAAAAGAAATGTGGAAATAGGTGATATGATATGTGAAAACATAATGTAACCTATCGATATTGAGATGAAATAGAAGAATGAGAAAAGATGATATTATTATAAGGCAATGAGCCTATTTTGATTATGAGAAATGAAATGAGAAATGAATTGTGAAAGAGATTGATAATGAGATAAATGAATTAATTGTATGCCTAGTATGTTATTCAATTTTCAGAGTTTTGGGTTTGGTGGCATGCCTATGAATCGCTGGACAGGTGAAAAGACCGGGTCGTAAGCCGAGTCCAGCTGAAAAATGTGAAATATGATGTTTTTGAGGTGAAAAGACCGGGTCGTAAGCCTCAAAAACTATTACAGTCTAGCCGGGTTGAGGACCAAGAAACTAGGGCCCTAGGGTCTAGCCGGGTTGAGGTCCAAGAGACTGGGTCTGTTACAATTCATGGATATATATTGCCTACGGGGCTAGACACATGGTGTCATTATGGACCAAAGCAGTAACTCTAAACTTTGAATAGCATATTAGTTTCGTTTTGGGCCCATGTTTGTCTTTGTTTTAATGTAAATTATGAAATGTGATGCAAATGATTAATATGTTGAAATATATAATGTAAGGAGTTGACACATTCATATGTATTGTGTATGAGCATCGCATTGATCTATATTGAATAAAAGTTTGTACCACTAAGCTTTCTGCTTAGCGCGATTGTAGTTCATCGCGCAGGTGACAGGGTAGATCCGGTTGTGCCGGAGAGCTCGTCTAGACCGAGTCGAGTCTAGGCTTGAGTTGTGAGAGCAGTGTTGAGTTGTGGACATCACGATTAGAGATGAACTACTAGCTTGTATAAATTCATATTATTGTACTTATTGATTTTGAAGTAAACATATGTATTTTCCGCTGCTTAATTAACAAATATTTAGAACAGACTGTTTTAGGTAAGCTTTTGGGTACTAATGTTATATATATATGTATTTTAACGAAGAAATATTTTCTCTATTACTATTTATAATATAGGTTAAATGTTTTAAGTTTATTTAGACTAACTTATGATGCTTATATGTTAAAGATTAAAGTTTGGTTTGTTTAAAATGAACTGTGGCACCCCCTTTATCTGGTATGCGTATATCGCTTGTTGTGCGGGCGTATGCGGTGTGTGTATATTGGGTGTGGGGGTGTTACATGCATTGAGGGAAACTATTACCTCTGTTTAAGGCAATGGTTATCTATTTTCTACCTAAAAAGAAAGAAAAATTCCCAGTCCAAAAAATCTCCAAAAGTCTAGTCCAAATAATTCCTAATTTTCCCAGCCGAATCTAATTTTTCCCCCTCTCTAAATTAATTGCTAAAAAGTCCGAAGAAAAATTTGAGTTCAGAATAATTTTTTTCCCTCCCTTTTCCTGTGTTTAATGTTGTTATTTATAGAAAAATCATAAACCTAATACTAATTGGTTAATAAAATAAAACTGTCTAGGAAAATAAAATTAAAAACCGAGCTTAAAGGTTGAATCGAGCTTATTCGGGACTTTTAAAGTCAGACCAAATTTAATTCAAGCTTTTAAAATTGAGTTGGAGTTGATTTGGTCCTTTAAAATTTAAATTAGACTAGGTTAGGGTTTTAAAAATTAAACAAACCTAATTTAGGCCTTTTAAAACTGGACCGACCTATTTCAAAGCTATAAAGTAGGTTTAAGCTTTTAAAATCGGACCAAACTTAGCTTGGCCTTCCTTAATCGGGATTGGACTAGCTAGGGCCAAAATTAAGGATCTACAGTCCTGCCTAACCTCTGTGAAAGGCTATCTCATACTCTTATCAAAGATTTCAAAGAAGTTCTCCAAGCTAGCTAGCAAATATTAGAGTGGGAAACGGAGAAGAATCATTTTTCTAAAGGAAGGAATGAGAAGGGAAATTACCAATATGGTGGTCAGAGTGCACAAAAAGCAATGGATTTCAATGCAACCACTATTCAAGGGAATAGGAGGCAATTTTTTTGAGTTGGGGAGACCTCTATCCTGGGTTTTCAATAAGTTACAGCAGAAAAGACTATTAAGACCATTGGCCTCTCGACCTCTGCCAATTCCACTTCCACCAAACTATGACACTGAGGAATTCTATCAATTCCAACAAACACAGGGGCATGAAATAGACAAGTGTGTTAAGTTAGGACATGAGATTCAAGATCTTATTGACTGTGGTAAGGTAAATGAGCCTAACAAACCTAGCACAAAGGACAATCCTTTTCCCTAGTTTTGCAGAGTACCTCTACTGACTTTTAAGGTGAAATTGAACTCAACTTATTTAAGGGAAAGATGATCTAGGAATTGTTTGCAGAGCCAAAAAATATGAACCATTATATTATCAATCCCTATTTTGTCCCTTTGAGCCTTCATGAGATTTTATCTTGCTTTTTGTTGGCTTGTAAACCCTGATAACCTGCCCTGATCTGGTGTGGCACTTATAACAAGTCTAATGATCATTGAGCTACCAAGAATTAAGAAGATTATAGAAAGGGATACTTAGTCAAGACTATAAGGATAGTTGAAGTTTACCTAAACTAGACCTAATATCTCATATCTATTTCATCGTTGAGATGGCATCAAGGCAACAAAGATCCATCCTCATTGAAGTAGACTCATGCTACTCCATAGTAAGAAGAATAGGATAGTATGAATAAGATGACATTCGTAGAGTTAGGACAAAAAAAATGTCAAAAAAGAAAAAGAAAATCTTGCTAGGTTGAAAACCCTAGATAAAAATTAGAGCAGCTCGCTAGTTTGGAAAACCCAAAAGGGCAGGCTAGGTAAAAATTAGATCTAAAAAAGGGAGAAAATTATAAAAGATTGAATTGAAAACCGAAAAGGGCTATTCAAAAAGCTAATAGAGTTCTTGTTACCTAAAGCAGTAGAAAGTTTCCACTCGGCCTATAAGAAGATTTTTGACTTGAATTGGTCCATCTCTGCTAGAGACTCAGCTAAAATAAGAGAAATAGGAGAAACACCATCTTTCATTGGGTTCACGATGTCTAATACAACTCCGAGTCAGCCATATTGAAAGTCTTAGACTTGATATTTGTAATATCCCAAACTATACTCTAAAATTTTTGGAATGATTATTGTTGAAATTGGATTAAATGATATAAAGTATATATTTATGATTAAGTGGTAAGAGAGGAAAAGAGAAGTGTGTATATGCTGTATATATAGAGATATATACAACATATACAAGTCAACTAATTAGTTAGTCAAAAGAGATATTAAATTATATTTGGATTAATTGAAATCGAATAATTAAGTGGATGATGATATTTATGATTATTTTATTATTATAATTGCTTGGTGGACATTAAAAGATGTCATTAGTGGTTAAGAGACAAGTTTTTGGGTTGACTTTCATCATCTTCTTCTTCTTTCTTTGTTTTGGCCGGCCATCTCCATAGCAAGAAGGAAAGAGAGATTTTGCTCTTCCTAACTCAAGATTGAAGGGTGTTTCAAGTGATCAAGTTGGAAATCTAAGGGTTTTCATCACTTTTGGTAAGTTTTCATCTTGAATCTTTGGTTTTTCTTTTGAGTTTGTGAATTGAGGTTGTTGATTGGTTGTTGTTGATGTGTGTATGTTTGATTGTGGTGTGTTTAAGAGTGGTTGGTATTATTGGCTTTGATTTTGGGGTTGGATTGAAGAGAAAGAGTTAGGTTTGGTGAAAGAGCAAGAGTTGTGGATTGTGTATGTGTTGAGTTGTGATTTGTGTTTTGATGCATGAAATTGAGTTGTTTTGGTGCTTATGCAAGTTTATTATAGTTTATTGATGGTTTTGGGTAAGATTGTTTGGAGTGGAAAAGGGTAAAATATGATGTTTGTTGGATGTGGTATTGTTGGTGTCGAAATCAAGATTTTTGGCCTGACACGCCCAGTAGCACGGCCAAGTCTTTGAGCGTGTCAATGGTTCTGTGACATGCCCATGTCACTGAGTGTGTCAAAGCTTCTGTGTTGTGGGTTTAGGGCATGGTCAAGGACACGCCCGTGTTGTTGAGCGTGCCATGTGTAGAAGTTTCCCTAGTTAGCTCTTATTCTTATTATCTTATATGTATCTCTAAGTGAGTGTGTATAATCACTTTTAGATTAGGTTTTGAAGAGTTTGAGTTGCCCTAATACAAATGTTGAAGGATTTTTGGAAGAGGAAGTGGTTAGATTGGTGTGAGTTGCTCTTGAGGTAAGTACAAACCCTACATGATTGCATACATTTACATGACTTTAGGACTTACATTTGGTTGTAAATGTGTTAAGTAATCTATTACATTGTTGATACAATTGATTAATGCTATGATTTGCATAATGTGAAAGATATAATGAACATTCAAAATGTATGTACAATGCAATTGGTTATGTATACTCTAATGTTGAGATGTGAAGCCATTGTTGTTGGCTATAATGATGCAAATGAAATAAATGGGGCATGGTTGCATAGATGATTATGAGAAAATGAGAATGGAATTGATAATGAAATAATAAAAGAATTGTGTGCCTAATGTGTTATTCAATTTTTAGAGTTTTGTTATTGGTGGCATGCCTAAAAGTAACAATCCCTTGAAGCTGGGTTGGGCTTGGTCCTTGAAGCCAAGTTGGGTTGATGCTGAGCTCCCCTTGAAGCTTGGTTGGGCCTAGTCCTTGAAGCCTAGTTGGAATGTTACATATGAGATGTTTCTCATTGTGATAATGATTCACCTACAGGCTTGATAAATGTGATTATTGGACCAAAACAATAACTCTGGAATTTGAATGGCATATTAGTTTCTTTTGGGCCCATGCTTGTCTTTGCTTAAATGTGAATCATGAATGATGAAACAATTGAATAATATAATGAAATGTAATGTTATGAAACATGATATTCTTGTGTATTGTTTCTAATTCTTGAAAGTATGACATTTACATTACATTGAAGCATATTGTTATTGTGGTTTGTACCACTAAGCCTATGGCTTAGCGCGATTGTGGTTCATCGCACAACTGATAGGGTAGATCCGGTTGAACCAGAGAGTTCAGCTAGACCAAGTCGAGTCTAGGCTTGTGATCCCTTGTGAAGAGTTGATTTTTGGACTTCAAGATCAGAGACGAACTGCCAAGCATGTATAATTCTATATTTTTGTATTTATGGATTTTGATGTATATATATGTATATGCCGCTACATTTTTCGCTGCATAATAAATAAATGTTTTATATATATTATGTTTTATAATCTACCTTAAATGTTTTAACTCTTTCTTATATTGATAATATAAAGATTGGTTTGATTTAAATTAGACTGTGACATTCCTGTATCCAGTATACGTATATTACAGATGTGGTTGAATGTAGTGTGCATATATGGGGTATAGGGGTGTTACAACTGTTTTGGTATTAGAGTCTAGGTTTGAGGTTCTCAACCTAGGTGAATTGTAAGAAAAAGAAAATTTTGATTTTTAAATATAATTTTTGAATAAGACACATGCTTTGGCACTGGTAGTTTCTGATCTTTGATGAGGTATTCTGTTGTGTTTGCAGATATAGGTAGTGATGGCATCTCAGTCATGTCAGTCCATAGAGGGTAGTGCTGAGAGTGTAGCTCTAAAAGAGGGTAGAGCTGGAGCTAGGGTTGAGAGAGCTGGAGAGGCACCTGTTCCTGTGCCAGGGAGAACAGCTGCTGATGAGATTCTGCCAGTTTGGTTACGGCATGTGGTGGAATTGTTGAGACAATCTCCAGTGCAGCAGCCGCGACCTCAACCACAGTCGCAAGTACTGATGATGCATTATGATAAATTGAGGAAGTTCAAAGCTGAAGATTTCTTTAGTACCACAGATCCTGCAGTAGCTAAACAATGGTTGGATAGAGTGCAAAGGATATTTATTCAGTTGTAAGTTACTCCTGAAGAGAAATTTCATTATGCTAGATCTCTTCTATAGAGAGATGCATATGATTGGTGGAAGACGGTTCCACATGCCATGGATGATCCACCAACCTTGTCTTATGGTAATTTTCTGCAAGAGATTGAGCAGAAGTATACTTCGAAGGAGTATAAGGATGCCAAGAAGATGGGGCTTTTGAATCTGAGACAAGATAACCAGACAGTGACAGAGTATGAGATTGAGTATATCCGGTTGAGTCATTATGCTGGTGAAATTATTTCAAATGAGATTGACCGGTGTAGGAGATTTGAGGTGGGATTGAGGCTCTCTATTATGTGTATTGTTGCTGGTTCTCGGTACCAAGACTTTTCTCAGTTGGTTGCAGTAGCTAGGAGTGTTGAGAGAGCAGAGGGTATTGCAGCAGCTGCTACTGAGGAGGAGACTAGAGTTAGGAGACCCCAGTTTGAGGCAGGGTCTTCATCTATAAAGAGAGGCAGAGGAAGTTTTGTTTTGAGGTTCAGTAGGAGTCAGAGTCAGCTTGGTAGGTCAGTTCAGTATTAGAGGCAGAGACCGAGACCTACAGTTTCTATAGCTAGTGCTCCGACTTCAGTGGTTCAGAGATCTATTCTACCTACATGTGTTCATTATGGTAGGGCACATGGGGGTGCTTACTGGAAGACGAGTGGATCAGGAGTATGTTTTAGATGTGGGTCACCGAATCATTTCATTAAAGATTGCCCTGAGTTATTGGGAGATAGACAGGCTGACACTGCAGCTTCTTGACCTAGTGTCAGCAGAGGAGGTCAAGGGGGGTAGAGGTGTTAGTAGAGGTGGTAGACCTGGGTTTAGTCAGAGAGGAGGCTCTACATCCGGAGGCAGTACGCTAGATGAGGCTGGATCATCTCAACATGTGTTTGTGATGCAGAGGCAGCCAGCCATTAATGCGGGTACATTTTCTTTATTTGGCATCTCTGTTCTTGCTCTAATTGATCCAGGATCTACACATTCATACATAAGTGCATCTATCTTGCCTGTGACTGAATTGCATTCAGAATCCCAAGGATTTGATGTAACGGTGATAAATCCTTTAGGGCATAGTGTGGCAGTTAGCAAGGTGCACCGAGATAGTTTAGTTGTGGTGCAAGGTGAGGAGTTCTTGGGTGATTTGATCGAAATGCCTTTTAAGGAATATGATATGATCTTAGTCATGGATTGGTTGTCTAAACATGGGGCTGTGGTAGACTGTCAAAAGAAGTGTGTTACCCTGAGAACTAGTGATGGTAAAAGTGTGATGGTATCTAGCGAGCAGAGACATATTGCATCCTTGTTCATTTCAGCTATTGCAGCTAGGAAGTTGATTCGAAAAGGGTGTGATGCTTATCTTGCTCATGTTGTAGATACCAGAGTAGTGGGTTCTCAACTTGATAGTATACCCACAATTGTTGAATTCCCAGATGTTTTTCCTGAGGAGTTACCAGGGATACCCCCTGAGAGAGAGGTTGAGTTTGGTATCAATTTGTTGCCTGGTACCACTCCCATCTCTATTACTCTCTATCGAATGGCACCTGCAGAGTTGTGAGAGTTGAAGGTGTAGTTGCAGGAGTTGTTGGATAAAGGGTTTGTTTGCCCTAGTGTGTCCCCGTGGGGAGCTCCTATTTTGTTTGTGAAGAAGAAGGATGGTACTTTGAGATTGTGCATCGATTATAGGCAGTTGAACAAGGTGACTATCAAGAATAAGTATCATTTGCCTATGATTAATGATCTCTTTGATTAGTTGAAGAGAGCAGCAGTTTTCTCTAAGATTGATCTGAGATCAGGGTACCATCAATTGAGGGTCAGAGCTGAAGATGTACCTAAGACAGCTTTCCGCACAACATATGGGCATTATGAGTTTTTGGTGATGCCTTTTGGATTAATGAATACACCAGTAGTTTTTATGGATTTGATGAATAGGGTGTTTAGACCCTATCTAGATCAGTTTGTGGTGGTCTTTATTGATGATATTTTGGTGTATTCGCATAATAAGGAGGATCATGATAAGCACTTGCAGATTGTATTGTAGACCTTGAGAGAGAAGCAGTTGTATGCTAAGATGTCTAAGTATGAGTTTTGGATTGATCAAGTGACTTTTCTTGGTCATGTAGTTTCAGCAGATGGTATTGGAGTTGATCCGAGTAAAGTTGAAGCTATTTTGAATTGGAGTCCACCAAAGTCAATGACCGAAGTTAGAAGTTTTCTGGGTTTAGCAGGCTATTATCAACGGTTTGTGAAGGGTTTCTCCTTGATAGCTACTCCACTCACCAGATTACTTCGGAAGGGAGTTAGATTTGTGTGGACAGATTAGTGTCAAGCTAGTTTTGAGCAGTTGAAAGAGATGTTGACTCAAGCTCCTGTTCTTACCTTACCTGTAGAAGATAAACCATATGTGATTTATAGTGATACTTCACATAGTGGTTTAGAATGAGTTTGGATGCAAGAGGGTAGAGTCATAGTTTATGCTTCTCGGCAGTTGAAGCCGCATGAGCTTAATTATCCGATGCATGATTTGGAGTTGGCAGCTATAGTGTTTGCTTTGAAGATTTGGCGACATTGTATGGTACAGATGTGGTTGAATGTAGTGTGCATATATGGGGTATAGGGGTGTTACAATATTTCAAAAGGGGAAAGGGACAAAATGATGAAATGCCATGCCAAAAAAATATAAAAAGAAGACAAAAGGAAAAAAAGAATAGAGAAAGAAAAAGAAAAAGAAGAAAAATGGTTATGAGTTTTGCAATAGATAAAGAAAAAGAACATGTTACTATTAGTCAAATCAAATCCCAATTTTTGCCAAGAAGATGAAAGAACATTCAAGTTTTATCTTTTCATGAAGCAAGATAACAAGACGCTTAAAAGGAGGAAATAATGCCACGAGTTTAAGAATGTTTCCAATTGCATACAGTTCCAATAGAAATTTCGTAGTGTGAATATCTATTTGCAGTGCGCAACAGCTTCAAAAAAATGGCCTTCATTTAAGCAAGCATGCTAAAGACCTGTTGATCTCTCTTGGTAGGTGGAGTTTATTAGTGAAGATTATTTGAAAAAGCATGTATATGAGATAGACAATATGCAAACTTAATGAGACCTTTAGCTAAGTAATATGTTTGTACATATTTGAAGTGGGATAGCTCTTTCTCAAATGGAAATGATTCCCAAATTTAGTATGTAACTAGGGCTATGATGCTATAAATGTGTTAATTTGAAAAGACAAGTCTTGAGGTATATTGATAGTGATTTGACAAAGCCAACATTTGATTTCAAAAAAAGAAAGGAAAAAAGGTGTTTTCTTGTCATGTGAGCCTTCGAGCATTAGGAAGTATGTTGCACTGTCGAACCTTAAAGGTCATATTGGGCAAAGGTAGGCTGATGAAAGAATTATTCATGAGGTTATGAAGAAACTATCAACTAATGAGTTGAATCATGGTTTGAAATGGATGTTTTAATTTTGATCCTGAATAAGTTCAGTCTAAATTAAATGGGCCAGGTATGGTCTAATCCATCTTAAGAACCTTAAATCTAGTCTGATCCATATTTAAAGTCTTGAATTTAGTTTGGTCCAATTTTAAAAGCCTGAATTAAATCTGATACAATTTGAAAAGGCCCAAAATAAGTCTGGTTGGGCTTCAAATAACAAACTGTGCCGGTCAAGGGTTAAAAAGTCAACTCCATGATGAATTGGCCTAACCAATTCACCATGAGTCCTCGATTCAGGCTAGGTTCAGTTTTATTTGTGTTTCAATTCCAACACATGTCGGATAAGCATAAAGGTGTTTGAATTGGATGAGAATTAATGAGCCGAAATTACCCTAATTGTTGCTTATAAATACAGAACCAGAATCAACAAAGAGAGAGCTACACCTAGTCAGAATTAGCAATTAAATAGCCATGATTAACATTGAGAAATAGTAGCAAAGAGAAAAAAAATCAAAGAGATAGAAAGCGAAAAGAGGAAATAGTAGCCAAAATATCAAGTCATCCTCAGATCATTGAAGCACCAGCTAAAACTTAATTTGGCCATGTAGTAGCTTCATCAAGCTCCAAGTTAGGTAGGGTTGTGGTGATAAAATAGTCAAGCTTGGTTCAAAGGATTAAATTTGGTGGAGGCAACAATGCAGGTATGACTTTTAGTTTTATTATTTATCTCCATTAACTACCCCACTACATTATCAAATTAAGAATCAACATTGCAAAATCTTTAAAGTAAACCTATAGATTTGGGATTAAAACTAACCGATTATTAATTGAATGTTCTAACCATATTATTATAAATTTAAAACCCTAATTTGCATTAACAAACCCTAGTTTCACATGTAAAATCCTAGTTCTAAGATTGGAACCCTAAATTGCATGATTAAACCCTAGTTTGTGTGTTAAAACCCTAAATTGTGTGATAAATTCTAATTCTACTATAAGACCATAATTCAATAACTAAACCCTAATTCCACAACAAAACTCTATCTTGTAAATTGTTTACCTTTCAGGAGCGCTGCCCTCGACCCCCTGTAACACCCTTATACCCTATATACGTACAAAACATATTTCTAGCATATGTAAAATACTCATATACGGTACAAAAATGTCATAGACGGATTTATTATTTTTTTTTACATTTCCAATTTCAAATTTCAAATTTCAAATTCTAAATATATAAGAATTAAATAGAATATAAATATTATTTACTTGTTACAAGAACCCAAAATAAATAATATATATAAAAATCTCTGGGAAAAATTCGCCAAAGTTTTGTCTGTATTTTGGATATCCCAAAATTTAGCAATTACTCAACCTACAAAAAGAAAACACTCCCAATAATTTCCAATCACCCTCTCAACCATACTTCTCAATTTCACCAATTTTCTCAAACATTTTTATATATAGATATATATAATTTAAAACACACTTACTCTCCCATTTCAAATACATTGACCCAAACATTCTTTATAATATACAATACGTAAAATTCAAAACATAATATATTATGCATAAAACTCAAAATGTACAATAACATAAAAATATATACATATTGCTGGTAGTGTTTCTGATCTCGATAGCAACTCTACAAGCTCAACTACAAGTTTAGACCCGACCTGGTCTAGAAGAACTCTCTGGCTCAACTGGGTCTACCCTGTCACCTGCGCGATGGAAACAATCACGCTAAGTCGAAGCCTAGTGGTACAAACTTTGATAATAACAATATAACTCAATACAATACCAAATGCACAATGCATATAGATGTCACATCAATCCACTTTCTTATATTTTTCAAATAATTCATAAGCACAACTCATAACATTATATTACTCAATTGTATCATCATTCATAATTCATGGTAAAACAAAGACAAGCATGAGCCCAAAAAGGATCTAATATGCTATTCAAATTTTAGAGTTACTGCTTTGTTTCATAATGACACCATGTGTCTAGCCCCGTAGGCAATATATATCCATGGATAATGTAATAGCCCCAATCTCTTGGACCTCAACCCGGCTAGACCCTTAGGCCCCAGTATCTTGGTCCTCAACCCGGCTAGATTGCTACAGTTTTTGAGGCTTATGACCCAGTCTTTTCACCCCAAAAACATCATATTTATCAGCTGGCCTGGCTTATGACCCAGTCTTTTCACCATTCCAGCATATAGCCCATAGGCAATCATAGGCATGCCGCCAAACCCAGAACTCTGAAAATTGAATAACATACTAGGCACACAATTTATTCATATTTCTCATTATTAATCTCTTTCTCATTTTTACATATTCAATCTAGGCACATTGCCTTATTTTCACATTTTTTTTCTCACTTTTCTCATTTTTCACATCTTTCTCATTTTTCTCATTTTTATCAATATCAATTTTTTTTTCATTATTACACATATCTCATTTTTGCATTCACAACACATTACCCAATTACTTTGGGTATTTTCACATAATATGCATATTTCACATGTTACACAAATTAGCCATTATCAATGGCTTTTCACAATGCATTTAACACATATATGATATTACAAATGTCATAGCATATTATTCATACACAATCAATGAACCAAGTAGCTTAACACATTTTTCAACCAAAATGTGTTAAGTTCAAATGTTATGCAAATATAAACATTATATTCAAAGTTTGTACATACCTCCACTAGCAACCCAAAGCAAGCTAAAAACAACCTTCAATCCAATCTTTCTAACTTGCCCTTCACCACTTGGATGAAGCAAATCAATCTCCCTCAATGCCTAAACCAAATGTGATAGCAAATAATCATTTAGTATCACATTTAATGGCATTTTCAACATTAAATCATAATTACACATCACTCCTACAAATTTCCAAAAATTTAGCCTTTCCTTACTTCAATATTAGAATTCCATTCTACTACAATTAAATTAGTGTTTTAAGTTTATTTATATTATTACAAACATATTTTAATACATTTAAATCATTTACATTATAAAAATACACTCTTATATACAAAATCTAAAAAATGGCCTAACCTTCCCCCATTGAAGGTTTTCCATTCCAACACAATCCATTACTCATTCCAAGCTTATATTCATCACTTTTAACACTAAACAACATGCTTAAACAAATAAAATCACACAATTCAACCACTTTGGAAAATCACTTTTCCAAAACCCTAAATCTCCACTTCCATTCTCAAACTCCAACCCAACACCACCAAATCCAATATTTGACTTTAAAATACTTGTTTATGAATCAAAACAACTCATTTGGAATCAATTTGCACAATTAAAATTCATGTTTTCAAAACCCCAAAAATCCATAACCCTAAATTCTCTCTCTTCACCATTCTTTAACCAAACTCCATCATCTCTTCAATCTAACCATAGAATCATTGTTAACTACCCAAAATAACATCATACACACCAATTCCAACAATTATAACATACTACATAAAAATCCAAACTCTCACATAATCTAAATTTCCAAGGAATTCAAAGAAAAGAGATGGAAACTTACTAATTTTGGTGGAAATCACCAAAAATCCACTTGAAACTTGTTAATTCCTTCAATTTATGGAGTATGGAAGAAGCAAAATCCTTGGTCTTCAATCATCCATGGAAGCCAAGTTCTTGAGAAGAAGAAGAAGAAGAAGAAGAATATTTTTAATATTCTTTCATTTTCATCTTTTTTTTAACCACATATATATATTAAAATAATTTAATATTTAATTATTTAATTATTTTTTTAATAAATTAAAAGTCCTAATTTTCCTCTTCCATTTAAAATTAATTTGTTTTTGAATTATTTTATTAATTTAAATTTATAAGATTTAATTACCAAAATACCCTTTTCTTTTAAAAAGTGTTGACTTCTATATATGTTATGTATATTTTGCATATATATCATATATATATTCCACTTTTTCATTTAAAATCCCTTCATTTTTCATTTAAAACTATTAATTTAATTTATCCTTTTAAATTATAATTTATTTTATCAAATTTTTCAAAAATTAGAAATTTTCAAAAATTTTGGATGTTACACCCCCTACAAGGGGCATTGCGGCCTTGACCCCTGCTTGCTAACTAGGTAGTGTGACCGCCATGTTCATTACACAATATATTTCGTTAGGGGTTAATATTAAGATTTTCATTATGGATTGCAATTTTTGTGATTAATCTTAATTTCCTTTTAATTTAGCCCTAATTTTATAATTCCTTGTATGATGATTTATATGTTTGATTGCAATTTTTAAGGATGTAGATGGCATGTTTCCACTTTGTGAGTGCTTTGTTTATTTTAATTATTTATTTTAATTTTAAGGATTTTAGACCATTGTAAAGGACATGTTTCCACCAATTGGTGGGTATCCAATTTTATTTATTTCTATGGATTTTGGATGTTTGTAAGGGCATGTTTCCATCTTGTCTAGGTGCCCATTTTTTGGTTGTTTGATTAATAATATGTTTGTTTATTTTAATAATTGCATGTAATATTGATAATGTCAAAATAATTTAAGAATTCAATAATATTTAGACTTGAAAAGGAGGCCGGTTCCAATGAACTGGGTATTATGGGGGTGTTGGGTTATTTTGCACCTTCCCTATATGTACCTAGCTTTTCGAACCCAGTAGGAATTGGGAATTCCTTAGGAATCGAGTCATAAAACCCTTTGTTTCCCGGGCCATCCGGGTGGCGACTCCTATTCTTTGGGCTTAGGCCCATGTTCTCGAAGGCCCAAAGCCTAACAGTGCTTAAATCGGAAGAACCATTCCACCGAGAGTAGAGGCTAAAATCTCCACTCACATGTCTTATGTATCTCGACTATCTTGCTTAGGCCCCCCACTACTCATGTTTTCTATATCTTGGAGATAAAGCTATGGATGTGATATCTCCTAATGATCTAATGCAAGGCCTAAATGAACATCTTGAAGGTGCAACAGGAGTCCTATAGCCTATTATCTTAGTTTGTAAGTCAATAGAACGCTGCGAGTATCACTCATGCATACATAAGCATGTCACACTGCACTTTTGTTGTCTCTTCTTTAAGTAGCCAATACTCTTAAAGTAAATGATGAGAAGCAGACATGGAATCAGGGGGTATGAAAGGCCCATTGCAAAAGATAGAAGAGATGCATGCTTTGAAGCCTACACATTGGGCAAAATCATTAGTTTGAGCCTATATAAGGGCAAAACTTCTCTTATTCAATTTTTTGAGTTTATACATGTATAAAATATTTTTAGGCTCTCTTTCATTATTTTGTTATACATGGGGCAAGGGAGCATATAAGGGCTAAAAAATAGCCAATTTGTTTACACCAAAATTCAATAAAGAATCAAAAGTGAAATCCATTAAAGATTTGAACAAGTGGCTAGAATTCAGAACTCTCAAATGAATGAAGATACAAATGAAAGAAGGTCATCAGGCTAGAAGATCTAAAGTCAATGCATGACAAAGGTCCATTTCAAAGAATAAAGAATCAAGATGAAGATCTATTTCTGCAAAGGTAAAAAATCCTTTGGATTTGTTGAAATATTCAGAATAAAGTTTCTATCCATGTGAAACCTCAATGGATTTGATGAAGTATTCAAGCCTTTACCCTATATTAGATTTGTTAAAGTATCCTGATGTCGCAATTTTGTGGATTTTGGGTAAAACATCCAAACCTCCAACATATATTGGATTTGTTAAAGTATCCTAAAGGTGTAGTTTTGCAGATTTCTTAAAACAACCAGATTTTCCAGATCATCTTAAGTTTATTTAAAGCACCTGAACCAACAAAGAAACTAGTATTTATTAAAGCATTTAGTTTTTCCAGATCAGCTCAAATTTTTTTAAAGCACCGGAACCAACTCAGATTTGTTAAAACATCCAAACCAGCTTAGGTTTATCTAAAGCAGCCAAACCAACTCAGATTTGTTAAAACATCCAAACCAGCTCGGGTTTATTTGAAGTACCCAAATGAGCTTGTTTACTTAAAGTACCCAAACCAATTCAAATTTGTTAAAGCATCCAAACTAGCTCAGGTTTATTTGAAGCACCCGATCCAATTCAGATTTGTTAAAGCATTCGAGATAAGCTTAAGTTCATCAAGAGCAAATTGCTTTCCAATCTATGAATAAATTCAAGATCGTTCAAGCAGGGGGGCAAGACTATAGACTCTTAATTTTGGCTTAGAATGAAATTTAATTTTAATTAAAAGGCCTAAATCAAATTTAGTTTCAATTAAAAGGCCCCAATTAAAATTTGGATCCAATTGAAAGCCCAAACCCACTCTAGTTTGACTTAAAAATTGCCAATTCGATGTGATTCATGTTCATATTGAATTGGCCCTGGTCAATTTGACATGAGCCTTTAAACCATGGCTAATCTAGTCTTTAGATGTCCCAATTTTACTTAACCTCGGATCAATTTAGATAGGCAGTAGTTGTTCTAATTAAATTATGATTGTTAAACCTAGAGGAAGCCGGTTTCACACCATAATATTGCCTATAAATACAAGATTAACAATCAACAAAAGGGCGGCTAGAATTGGCAATTTAAAGCAAGCGATGAAGATTAATTAAAACCAAGAAATAGAAAGCAAAAAAACAAAGAGAGATAGTAGCAAAAACAACAATTGATCTTTAGATTAATTAGCTCAGCCAAAACCCTAGTTGATTCAGGCTTTACAACAAATCAAGTAACAAGTGTGGTTCAACAAAATTAACTTGGTGGAGCCAACAACGTCGGGATGGCTTTTATTTACCAATTCAATTTTATTAAATATCTTCACTGTTTAACTCACTGTGTTGTCGAATTATGAATCTGATTTTGCAAATTTTATACAGTAATCCATAGACTTAGGATTAAAACCAACAAAAACCTCAATTGCTTGTTTTCACCTTAGCTTTGTAAATCTAAAACCCTAATTGTACAATAAGATTCTAACTTGATAATCCAAAACCCTAGTTTCAAGTCTAAAACCTTAAGTTCATTCAAAAACCCTAGTTTTAAGTTAAAAATCCTAACTTTACTTGTAAAGCCCTAGTTCTAAGGTTAAAACTTAAATTGGATTATTAAATCCCAATTTGTAAATAAACCCTTAATTGCATGATTAAACCTTAGTTTTTAGGATCAAACCCTAACTTTGCATGTTTAAACTTGATTAGATACAAAACCTTAATTTTATTAAATTTTAAATTTTATGATTATTTGTATTTTTAAATCAATTGTTTTTATGAATAGTTAAATTGTATTTACTTATTATTTGAATTTTAAGGATGGTGTAAAAGGCATCTTTCCATTTATGGATGTCTTGTTTATTATGTTTATAAAATTTAACCTGTATTATGGACTTTAAGACTATTGTAAGGGACACATTTTTACCTTTTGGAGGGTGTCCTATTTTATTTATTTTTATGGATTTTAGCATATTTTCATCTTGTATGGGTGCCCATTTTGTTTAATTGATTTATGATATATTGTAAATGTGTGTATTGTGAATAATATTGTAAGAATGTAAGAATTCAATAATATTTATACCTAAAAAGGAGTCCGGTTCCAATGAACCAGGGTCTACAGGATGCTAGGTCACTTCTCATCTTTTTCATACGTATCTAATTTTTTGAATCTAGTAGGGTTTGGGTATTCTGTAGGGATTGAGTTATCTACCCCTTTTTATCTTCCCAGCCCATCTGAATGGGAACTCCAATTCTCTAAGCTTAGGCCTATGTTCTCTAAGGCCTAGAGTATAATAGTGCCAAAATCGCAAGAACCATTTCACTGGGAGTGGAGGCAAAAATCCCCACTCACAGTGCCATACAAGCTTTGAAGCTAAGGTTGATAAATATTTGTTGTTGGGTATCCAAAATAAACTATTGGATACGACTTCTACAACCCATTTAAACTAAACGTATTTCTTTCAAAGCATGCAGTTTTCTTCTAGAAATAGTTTCATCTAAAAGAGGATAGTGGGAGTAGAATTGAACTTGATGAAGTTCAAGAGATAAAAGCAAACATGGATCAACCAATTGATCCTGAGCTTGTTACTAATGTTGATAAAGTAACTGCAAAACTTATTGATACATAGGTTCCTTATTAATCTAGTCGGTGTATCTCCACAGAGATATGGATTTCTCTTAACTAAGCATAATCGCGTATTCCTTATTGAGAATGAAAATCCTACTACCTATGAGGATGTTCTGAAGAGTTTAGAATTTGACAAATGGATAGGAGCCATGCAGTCAAAGACAGATTCCATGTGCAACAACCAACTATGGACTTTTGGTTGACCTGCCAGAAGGGATAAAACCCATAGGCTGCAAGTGGGTCTTCAAGAAGAAGATAAACATGAACTGTAATGTATCTACCGATAACGCTCACCTATTTACGAAAGGGTATCATCAAAGATAATGTATTAACTTGAATGAAACTTTGTCACCTCTAGCTATGCTGAAATCTATTAGGATACTCCCAACCATTGCTGCACATTATGATTGTAATATCCCTCAATTTACAAAAATTAAATTAAATGAATTAAATAAATAATTTGAGGGAAAATTGAAGGGTTAGAAGTAAGAAATATAAAATGTATGTGTGAGGTCTGTATTGAATATACATACCATATACAAAAGTCAAATAAATAGTTAAGTCAAAAGATAATTTGATAAAAAGGATAAAAGTTAAAAAAATTCAAATTCAAAAATAATTATGAATGGAAGATAAGAAATATAATTTTAAAATAATTAATTAACTAATTAATTAAAATAATATAAATATATATATATACGGTCTTAAAAAAGAGATGAATTAAAAAAAGTCAAATTATCATCATCTTCTTCCTCCTTTTCTTCTTATTAGGCCGAAACTTCCATAGCCATGGGAGGATGAATTTTTCTTCATCCAACTACTCATTTTGGCAAGGATTTTCAATAACCAAGTGGAATTTTGGTGGTTTTTCTAACAATAGTAAGCTTACTATCCTAATTTTTGAGTTTCCATGAAAAATATGATTATGAGAAGATTGGGAATTTGATGTAGTATGCTATAATTGTTGGAATTGATATGTATGATGTTATTTTGGTGATAAAACAAGAATTCTATAGTTAAATGATGGAATTGATCAAGTTTTGATGGAGTTTGGGAGAAGTAGTGATGATTTAGGGTTTTGGAAGGGTATCGTAAAGAATGGGTATCCATTTGATTTTATAGTTTAAATTATGTTATTAAATGATCCTAATGTTAAAAAATGAACTTAAATGACCATTTGGAATTGAGTAAAATGAAAATACAAAATTAAAGAAGGTTAGGATTTTTGGGAGAACATTGTTAAATATTTGTTGTTAATGGAATTACATTGTTTAAATATTTGAGTAAAATGAAAATACAAAATTAAAGAAGGTTAGGATTTTTGGGAGAACATTGTTAAATATTTGTTGTTAATGGAATTACATTGTTTATATCATGTTATAATATAATTTTAATGATAGATATGAACTTGAAACACCAACTAGAATTTATTATAATGAAATTCTAGAATTTAAGTGAGCTAGGGCAAAATTTGGAAAATTGGTAGGAATGTTGTTTAATTAGTGTTTAATAGTTGAAAATGCCTTAGAATGTGATTCCAAATGATTGTAATTATTGACATTTTTAATAGGCAAAGTAGAAGCAATTTTTCCAACCTTAGTAGTGAAGGAATTAATGAAAAGTTAGGAAGTGTAAGCATTTTAGCTTGGATTTACGTATTGGAGTAAGGTATGTTCATACTTTTGAAAGATTGAATGTATTTACATTTAATTTGGCTTAACACATTTTCAATGAAAAATGTATTAAGCTACTTGGTCAAGTGAATGTTCAAATGCATTGTGATATTAAATATGAAATGATATGTATGCATGATGTACATTAAGAAAAGCCATTATTAATGGCTAAAGTGAGTAGAATGTGCTAGATGTGAATTATGAAAGAATAGCCCAAAATGTTTGGGTAATATAATTGTAATGTAAAGATATGCATTGTTGATAAAGTGATAAGATATATTGAATTAAAGTGATTTTGCATAGTTATAAATGAGAAAAATGAGTAAATGAGACAATATGATAAGAGAATAGATTATGGGAATATGCATTATTTGTGTGTTGCCTAATATATTATTTAATTCTAGAGTTTTGTGTTTAGTGGCATGCCTATGAGTTGCCTTCGGGCTAAATGCTTGGGGTCAATGTTATATGATTTGCATTCAGTCTAGACGCTAGGCATCACCATTCTATTGAGTGCCTTTGGGCTAGATGCTGGGCATCATTATATTATGCCTCGGGCTAGACACTGGGTGTCAAAATAAACCAAAACAACAACTCTAAAATTTGAATATTATATAAGTTCATTTGGGCTCCATGCATGTGGATGTGTTAATATGATGATTTAAAAAAGAGTAATGAATATGGTCTAAAATGGAGTTGCATATCACATTGTAGCGTTTAATGAAATGGCATTATACACTATCTTCTTTAAAGTTTTATTATTATCAATGTATGTACCACTAGGCTTTTGGCTTAGCACGACTAAAATTTATCGCGCAGGTGACAGGGTTGATTCGATGGATCCAGAGTGTTCATCTAGACCTGGTTAGGTCTAGACTTGGGTTGATTGTTCCTGAAGTGTGTTTGGCTGCTATAGGATCAGAGCCAACTGTTGACATGTAAATATTTTATTTTATAAAACATGACGTAGTTATGTATATTATGTTTACACATTTCGGAATGTTGTAAACTATAAAGAATATTTGGATAAAATTTTATGATATGGGATTATGTAGCATTTTGGGAAAAATTAGAGGAGGTTGAGAAGTTATGGTGAATTGTTTGATTTATTATTATTGGGAGTGTATTTCTTTTGACACGTTGAGTTAATTGATTTTTTGGAACGTCCAAATTACAGATAAAACTCTGATGAATTTTTCACAGAGATTTTACTAACTAATTATGCATTTTGGTCTCTAAATTATTAGAGAATAATATTATTCATTTACTTAAACTACATTATAACTTTGAAATATTTTTATTGAATCTTTGGAATATTTTGAAAAGACAATAATAGTAAAATTTTTTATACTATCTACGCATATTTTACATATACCAGATGTATGTACTATATGTATATAAGATATAAGGGTGTTACCTTTATTTTGGTCTCAGAGCCTGGGTTTGAGATTCTCAACCTAGGTGGGTTTATGGAGAGAGAAAATGGGGATTTTAAATGTGGTTTTAAAGTGTGATTCATGTATTTGCACTGGTATTTTATCTGATCATTGATGTGGCAATCTTTACTAAATTTATAGATATAGGTAGATATGGCATCTAGGACGCACTAGTCTACTGAGGGGAGTGCTAATAGTGTAGCTCCAAAAGAAGGTAGAGCTAGAGCTAGTGCTGAGATTGTTGGGGAGGCATTTGTATCAGTGCTAGTTAGACCAGCATGATGGGGAGAGCCACCAGTCTGGGTTTAGCAGATGGTGGAGCTGCTCCATCCAGCAGCAGCATTCGCTACAGCCACCACCACAGGCCAGGAAGTATGTTAAGCTAAGGAAGTATGGAGCCACAAATTTTGTCAATACAGTTGATCAAGTAGAGGTAGAGCAGTAGCTGGATAGAGTTCAGAGGGTGTTTATCCATTTACAGGCCACTATAGAAGAGAAGTTTGACTATGCATTGTTTCTTATGTAGGGGGACACCTACAACTTGTGGAAGATGATTTTGTATGGGTTAAATGATCTATCGATGCTAACATATGCTTATTTCCTATGGGAATTTGAGAAGAAGTATACCCCCAGAGAGTACAAAGATGCTAAGAAGAAGGAAATGAAGACGGTGACTGAGTATGAGAAGGATTTCCTCCGATTGAGGAAGTATGTAGGGGATTTACTATCTGATGAGATTGATAGATGTCAAAGATTTGAGGAGGATTTGAGACCGTCCATCATGTGCAAGGTGGCTACAGTACAGTATGATGATTTCTCGAGGTTGGTGTCCGCTGCCTGAAATATTGAGAAAGCTCAGAGGCTCGCAGGTGTAACTAGAGAGGAGAGTAGAGCTAGGAGACCCTAGGGTGAGGCTGGGTCTTCATCATCGAAGAGAGGCCAAGGGGGATATCCTCAGAGTTTAGTAGGAGCCAGAGGCAACCTGAAAAGTCATCATAATAGCAGAGACAGAGACTTGCAGCCTTAGTGGCTACTGCCCCAACCCAGTGTCCAGAGGCCTATTTTGCCTACCCGTGCTCAATGTGGTAGGGCACATGGAGGTGTTTGTTTGAGGGTTAGTGCATCAACAATTTGTTTTAGATGTGGGACACTAGATCATTTAATCAGAGACTATCCAGAGCTACCAGATGATAGACAGACTGATACAGCAGCATCTATACCAAGTGTCAGAGGGGGTCGTGGTGGTAGAGGTCGGGGAAGGGATGGTAGACCACGGTCTAGTCAGAGAGGAGGTTCTATAGCAGGGAGTAGACCAAATGATGCAAGGCCATCACAGTAGGTATATGTGATGCAGAGGCAGTCAGATGCTTCAGCTGTTATAGCTGATAGTTTTACTTTATTTGGCACTTCAGTTCATGCATTGATAAACCATGTGTCGATACATTCATACATCAGTGTATCCATCTTGCCTATGAGTGATATGCATTCAGAGTCATTAGGATTTGATGTATTGGTTACCAATCCTTTAGGGCACAGTGTCATAGTTAGTAGGGTGCGCCGAGATAGTCTAGTTGTTGTTCATGATGAAGAGTTTCTCGGTGACCTGACTGAGATGCACTTTAGGGAGTATGATTTGATTTTGGGTATGGATTGGTTATCCAGACATGGGGCTATAGTAGACTATCAATAGAAATGTGTTACACCGAAAACACATGATGGAAGAGATGTAGTGGTATCTAGTGAGCTAAGGCACTTCTACTCTATATCTATTTCAGCGATATCAGCTATGAGGATGATCCGAAAGAGGTGTGAGGCATATTTGCCTCATGCTGTAGATACCAGAGAAGTGGGATCTCAGCTTGACAGTATATCTACGATTGCTGAGTTTCTAGATATTTTCCCTAATGAGTTGCCAAGGTTGCCTCTTGAGAGAGAGGTGGAGTGTGGTATCAATTTGATGGCTGGTGCCACTCCCATCTCTATTACCCCTTATCGAATGGCACCTACAGAATTAAAGGAGTTTTAGGTGCAATTGCAGGAGTTGCATAATAAAGGGTTTATCCACCATAGTGTCTCACTATGGGGAGCACCAGTATTATTTGTGAAAAAGAATGATGGCACCTTGAGATTATGCATTGACTACCGGCAGCTAAATAAGGTGACCATCAAGAACAAGTATCCACTACCTCAGATAGATGATCTCTTCGATCAGTTGAAGAAAGCAACAGTATTCTCCAAGATTGATCTAAGATCAGGGTACCATCAGTTAAGGGTTAGAGATGTGGATGTATCCAAGATTGGTTTTCGCATGAGGTATGGGCATTATGAGTTCTTGGTGATTCCATTTGGACCAACGAATGCGCTAGCAACATTAATGGACTTGATGAACCGAATCTTTTGACCGTATCGGGATCAATTTGTGGTGGTTTTCATTGATGATATTCTAGTGTATTCACATAATAAGGAAGATCATGATAGGCATCTGTGGATTATACTGCAGACATTGAGAGAGAAGAAGTTATATGCTAAGCTATCTAAGTATGAGTTCTGGCTGGATCAAGTGACTTTCCTCGAACATGTGATATCAGCAAAGGGTATTAGAGTTGATCTGAGTAAAGTTGAGGCAATCTTGAATTGGAGTCCACCAAAGAATGTAATAGAGGTTAGAAGTTTTTTAGCATTGGTAGGCTATTATCGTCGGTTTATGAAGGGCTTTTCCATGAGATACACCACTTACTAGGTTAATTTGGAAAGGAATTAAATTTGTGAGGACAGATTAGTGTCAGGCGAGTTTTGAGCAATTGAGACACATGTTGACTTAGGCTCCTATCCTTACCCTACATGTGGAAGGTAAACCTTATGTGATATACAGTGATGCTTCACATAGTGGTTTAGGCTATGTTCTAATGCAGGAGGGTAGAGTTATTACTTATGCATCCCAACAGTTGAAACCTCATAGGATAAATTATCCAACTCATGATTTGGAGCTGACGGCCATAGTTTTTGCACTGTAGATTTGGCAACATTATTTGTATGGGGAAAAATACTTTATTTTTATAGATCACAAGAGTTTAAAGTATATTGGTGTTTAGAAAGAGTTGGATCTTTGACAAAGATGGTGGTTGGAGTTGATAAAAGACTATGACTGCTTGATTGATTATCATCCTAGCAAGGCAAATATAGTTGCGGATGCCTTGAGTCAGACGTCCATTGTAGGTTTGACTGCCTATTCACTCTCATTGCTTATTGAGTTGAGTGCATTTTTAGATTTGAGTTATGTGATGATGGTACACTTATAACATAGTTGCATTTGAGGCCAGTGTTGCTATATCAGACTAAGGCAGCACAACAGGCAGATGAGAAAATCCAAAAGATTGTGGAGGATTACCAAAAGGGGAGAGCAGAGACTTTTATGTGACAGATGATGGAAGTTTATGGTACAGGGATAGATTGTGTATTCCTGATGATGTGGAATTGAAGAAGAAGATTTTAGAGGAAGCACATCAATCACCCTATGCTATGCACCATGGAATTACCAAGATGTATCAAGACTTGAAGCATCACTATTTGTGGTCAGGTATAAAGAGGGACATAGCAGAATTTGTATCCAGATGTCTCACTTGCCAGAGAGTGAAGGCTGAGCACCAAGTTCCTTTAGGGTTGCTACAACCATTGTAAGTGCCTGAGTGGAAGTGGGAGTGAGATACTATAGATTTGTGACTGGACTGCCTTCGACCCACTTGATAGGTTAGCTAAGTTGTATATCAGTGAGATAGTGAGATTGCATGGAGTCCCAGTTTCACTGGTGTCAGAACAAGATCCCAATTGTACATTGAGATTTTGGAGGAGTTTACAAGATGCATTGGGTTCTCGGTTGCATTTTAGTACTGCTTTCATCCACAAACATATGGACAGTCAGAAAGAGTGATATAGATTCTGAAGGATATGTTGAGGAGTTGTATCATTGATTTTACTGGGAGCTAGGATAGATATTTGCCACTGATAAATTTTACTTACAACAACAGTCATCAGTCCAGTAATGGGATGGCACCATATGAGGC
Organism: Garcia nutans; assembly: GCA_947685225.1. NCBI lineage: Eukaryota > Viridiplantae > Streptophyta > Magnoliopsida > Malpighiales > Euphorbiaceae > Garcia > Garcia nutans. The sequence goes on from CANTUV010000005.1 coordinate 23,605,737, forward strand.
CCTGTATGGCAGAAAGTGCAGGACAGCATTATATATGGATGAGGTTGGAGAAGGTAAACTTGCAGGCCCCTATTTGATCAAGGAAATAGAAGAGAAAGTGAAGGTAATTCAGGGTCATTTGAAAGCAGCTTCAAACCAATAGAAATCCTATTTAGATTTGAAGAAAAAAGATATAGAGTTCAGTGTCAGGGATAAGGTGTTCCTGACGGTGTCTCCATGGAAGAAGATTCTAGGATTTGGTACAAGAGGAAAGTTGAGTCCTCGCTTCATAGGACCAAATGAGGTACTAGAGAGAGTAGGACCAGTGGCTTATAGATTGGCTTTGCCGCCTGAGTTAGATCGGATACACAATGTCCTTCATATCTCTATGCTTCGGAGATATAGCTCAGACCCATCTCATTTCTTGACAGTAGACTCTATTGAGGTGAGTCTGAATCTGACTTATGAAAAAGATCCAATGGCAATTTTGGCATGAGAGGTTAAGGACTTAAGAAATAAAAAGATGCCACTTGTTAAAGTTCTATGGAGGAACTATTCCACTAAGGAGGCGATATGAGAGAGTGAGCAGATGATGCGGAGTCAGTAACCTAAGCTATTCCAGAGCTGATAACAGGTAATTTCGAGGATGAAATTTTCTCTAGGGGAGAGAATTATAATATCCGTAAATATACAAAAAAAATTAAATTAAATGAATTAAATAAATAATTTGAGGGAAAATTGAAGGGTTGGAAGTGAGAAATATAAAATGTATATGTGAGGTATATATTGAATATATATAACATATACAAAAGTCAAATTAAATAGTAAAGTCAAATGATAATTTGGTAAAAAGGTTAAAAGTTAAAAATAAATTAAAATTAAAAATAATTATTAATGAAAGATAAAAATTATAATTTTAAAATAATTAATTAACTAATTAATTAAAATAATATAAATATATATACGGTATTAAGAAAGAGATGAATTAAAAAGTCAAATTATGATCATCTTCTTCCTCTTTTTCTTCTTGTTAGGCCAAAACTCCATGGCCATGGGAGGATGAATTTTTCTTCATCCAACTACTTATTTTGGCAAGGATTTTCAAGAACCAAGTGAAATTTTGGCGGTTTTTCCAACAATTAGTAAGCTGACTATCCTAATTTTTGAGTTCCCATGAAAAATATGAATAAGTGAAGATTGGGAATTTGATGTAGTATGCTATAATTGTTGGAATTGATATGTATGATGTTATTTTGGTGATAAAATAAGAATTCTATAGTTAAATGACGGATTTGTTGAAGTTTAGATGGAGTTTACGAGAAGTAGTGATGATTTAGGGTTTTGGAAGGGTATTGTTAAAGAATTAAAGAATGAGTATCCATTTGATTTTATAGTTTAAAATATGTTATTAAACGATCCTAATGTTAAAAATGAACGTAAATGACCATTTGGAAATGAGTAAAATGAAAATACAAAATTAAAGAATGTTAGGGTTTTTAGGAGAACATTGTTATAGATTTGTTGTTAATTGAATTACATTGTTTATACCATGTTGTAATATACTTTTGGTGATAGATATGAACTTGAAACATTAATTAGAATTGATTAAAATGAAATTCTAGAATTACAGTGAGTTAAGGCAAAATTTGAAAATTTGATAGGAATATTGTTTAATTAGTGTTTAATGGTTGAAATGCCTTAGAATGTGATTCTAAATGATAGTAACTATTCAAATTTTGAATAGGAATTAAGTAGAAGCAATTTGTCCAACCTTAGTAGTGAAGGACTTATTGAAACATTGGGAAGTGTGAGCATTTTACCTTGGAATTGGGTATTGAAGTAAGGTATGCACATACTTTTGATAGTTTGAATGTATTTGCATTTAATTTGTCTTAACACATTTTAAATGAAAAATGTGTTAAGCTACTTGGTCATGTGAATGTTCATATGCATTATGATATTAAATATGAAATGATGTGTATGCATGATGTACATTAAGAAAAGCCATTATTAATGACTAAAATGAGTAGAATGTGCTAGATGTGAATTATCGAAGAATAGCCAAAAATGTTTAGATAATATAATTATAATGCAAAGTGATATGCATTGTTGATAATGTGATTTTGCATAGTTATGAATGAGAAAAATGAGTAAAAGAGACAATGTGATAAGAAAATAGATTATGGGAATATGCATTATTTGTGTGATGCCTAATATACTATTCGATTCCAGAGTTTTGTGTTTGGTGGCTATTTTGGTCATTTGTGTATTTATTTTTTGTGTAATTTTATTTGCTTTTGATTGATTTTTCTTTTAATTTGTGTTTAAAGTTTGTTTGAAGAAATTGATCCAGGTTGAAGAATAAAACAATGGAGCTTTAATTCAATTTGATGGATTCTTAAGGTGGAAAAACATGAGACACGGCCAAGACACTTCATGGCTTGGTCGTGTCCCTCATCCAGGGAAAGAGGCAGGAAATTTTGGCAGTGACAAACACACTCAAGAGACATGGCCAAGCCACTGGCCGTGTCGCATGACACGACCAAGGCCTTGGTCATGTCTCACCAAAAGAACAAAATAAAGACAAACCAAAGAAGCAAAGGCAGAAGTGAGCACACCGAAGAGACATGGCCAAGCATTGGCCGTGTCATGTGGCCTTGGGCGTGTTCCATCTGAAGAGCAAAACAAGGATAGAGGTAGTGGAGAACACACTCAAGAGACACGGCCAAGCCACTGGCTGTGTCATGTGACATGGCCAAGGCCTTGGCCTTGTCCCATTTGGAAAAGAAAGAAGATATTGGGGTAGCCATGGACACGGCCACATGAATTGGCCATGTCCATAAGAAAATGAGTGACACGGCCAAGTCACTCATGACTTGGCCATGTCTTGTGAAGATTCTTTCAATCATTTTACATGAAATGGGGGAAAAAATGGGGGACCTCAAGTGATATCTTTTAAAAATAAATAATAAAAGAATAAAAATGTTGTCTAATTTATGGGAAAAATATAAATAATGAAATAAGTGGGAGACAAAGTGAAGTGTGTGAGTTGGTAAGGCATGCTTTGTGTCTTAAGCAATTAAAAAGAAAGGAAAGAGTGAGAGATATATATGGGGGAGCATCTTCAAAGAGGGGGGCTGGTTACTTTGGTTCATCTTCTTATTCTTGGTCTTGAGAGAGACCATGAACATCACCTTCATCTTAATCTTCCATTTCTTCCATAAATAAGATTCTTAACATTTTTGGGGATAAAAATTGGGTGAGCAAGCTCTTGTGAAGGTTAGGGTTTAAAGAAAGCTTGATTGAGTAGTTGGGGGCTTAAGAGAGTGACCATTCCATCTTTCAAGAGGAGAGCCATTGATTGAAGAAGGCTTGTTAGTTCTTCATCATATTCAAGGTGGGGCTAGGAGGAAGACTAGAAGTTCAACTCTTAACATCTTCAAAGGGGTTTTTATATTCTCTCTTTTAATTCTTCTCTAGATTGTTATTATTTGTTAAGAACTTTAATATTTCAATGTACAATTGTGATTTAATTTATATTGAGATGAATATTTGTTTTAAATTGATGATGATGAGCAAAATTACTCATGCCTAGGGTTTGTAGTAGATTTGATTAAATGACTTGATTTGATATTTCCATTAATATACCTTGTTATTAGTTGATTGTATTGGATTGAATGTTAGATTGATAGATTAGCTACCTATTGATCTCTAGATATTAAATGAAGGACCGAGAGGTGAAATTTGATATTGGAATTATGCAATCAACTACCCTAAGAATGAATTAGAAATATAAGTTCTAGGGTTTTATTAATTTGCAATTTCAAAACAATTGGTTGTTCTTAATTCATGAATGTGAAAACTAATAAATTGGTAATTACTAATTAAACACAAGGAGCAAATTAAAATACAAGGTCTATCAATGGATAATTTGAGAATTATACTTTGATTAAATTTATCTATAACCCTAGGCACCATTCCTAGAATTGTATTAATCTTGTACAACCATTACACATATTACTTTTAGATTTAAATCATTTTTCACCATTCCAACACATCAAACTCTTATTGTTTTTAAATTTCTTGCTAATCAAACTATTGCAAAATAATTCCTTCCTAGTGAGACGACCTTGGGGCGATCACCGTTGCTACAATTATCTCATATACTTGCGACTGTCGCTTGTAGCAATAATTAGTCGAGCGCAATAGTGGCATGCCTATAATTTGCCTTCGGGCTAGATGCTTAGCTTCAAGATTATATGATTTGCCTTCGGGCTAGACGCTAAGCATCACCATTCTATTAAGTGCCTTCGGGCTAGACGCTAAGCATCACCATTCTATTAAGTGCCTTCGGGCTAGACGCTGGGCATCATTATTTTATGCCTTCGGGCTAGACATTAAGTGTCAAAATAGATCAAAACAATAACTCTGGAATTTGAATATCATATAAGGTCATTTGGGCCTAATGCATGTGAATGTGTAAATATGATGATTTAAACAGAGTAATGAATATGGTCTAAAATGGAGTTGCATGTCACGTTGTAGAGTTTAATGAAATGGCATTATGCACTATCTTCTTTAAAGTTTTGTTATTATCAATGTATGTACCACTAGGCTTTTAGTATAATGAGACTAAAATTCATCACGTAGGTAATAGGGTTGATTTGGTAGATCTGGAGAGTTCATATAGACTTGCTCAGGTCTAGACTTGGGTTGATTATTCCTAAGTGTGTTTGGCTGCCATAGGATCAGAGCCAGGTACTGACATGTATACATTTTTTTTTTATAAAACATGACGTAGTTACGTATATTATTTTTACATGTTTGGGAATGTTGTAAACTATAAAGAATTTGTGGATATAATTTTATGATATGGGATTGTGTATATGTTTAGATATATACATATTTGAGCATTTTAGGAAAATTCGGAGGAGGTTGAGAAGTTATGGTGAATTGTTTGATTTATTATTACTAGGAGTGTATTTTTTTTTTTGACAGGTTGAGTTAATTGATTTTTGGGAACATCCAAATTACAGACAAAACTCTGGCTAATTTTTTCCAAATATTTTACTAACTAATTATGTATTTTGGTTTCTAAATTATTAGAGAATATTATTATTTATTTATTTAAACTACATTATAACTTTTGAAATATTTTTATTGAATCTTTGGAAAATTTTGAAAGACAATAACAGTGACATTTCTTATACTGTATGTGTATTTTACATATACCAAATGTATATACTATACGTATATAGGGTATAAGGGTATTACAATGATTATGAGATATGGAAGATGGATGTGAAAATAGCTTTCCTTAATGGAAATCTAATTAAGGATGTGTACATGACACAACCCGAGGGTTTCATGTCCAGTGATAACAAAAAGGTATGTGAGCTACAAAATCTATTTATGGATTAAATAGGTTTCTAAGAGTTAGAACATTTATTTTGATGAGACAATCAAAGAGTTTGGTTTCTTAAAAAACATGGATGGACCCTTTGTATACAAGAAGGTTAGTGGGAGTGCCATTGTTTTTTTGGTGCTATATGTAGATGACATATTGCTCATAGGAAATTACATCTCTATTCTTCAATTAGTTAAAATATGGTTGTACAAAAGGTTCTTCATGAAAGACCTTGCCGAAGTAACCTATATATTAGGTATTAAGATCTATAAGGATAGATCAAGAATGTTGCTAGGTCGTTCATAGTCTACGTACATAGATAAAATCTAAATGGGTTTATCATAGATCAATCCAAGAACACATGGCCCATGGGATAAGCCTTTCTATCTTTATATGACCTAATACACACGGTGAAAGGGATTGCTTAAGTAAGATACCATATGCCTCATCTATTGGACAATCATGCATGTTATGTTATGTACTAGACCCGATGTATTTTATGCTTTAAGTGTCACGAGAAGATTTCAATCTTATCCTGGTGAAGGGAATTGAGTGGCCATTAAGAACATCCTTATGCACTTAGGAATGGCTAAGGATGCTGTAGACCCTTAATTTTTTACCTAGTCCAGTCCGATATTTTTAAACAGTCCAAAATTATTTTTGTGCTATTTTAATATTGCTATTTTAATATTATTATTTTATTTTAATAAAATAATATTTATTTTTAATAATGAAAATATAAAAATATAAAAATATAAAAAAAATAAAAAATCGACAACCGCAAAATCAGCGACGGCAGAAATTTTGCCTGCTCCTAGCCCGCAGCTCGCCCTGAGCTCGCCCGTGCGCATTTTTTGCCGAAACTTTATTTTACTTGGTTTTTTTATTTTATTTCCTAAATAGTTTTTAATTTCCTTAATATAATAGGTTTTTTTTTATTTTAGTTGCCTATAAATACCATATTAAAACACACAAAAAAGGGATTGGATCTTTTGGGGGATTGGATTCGGCGAGAAGGGAGCTTTGGACTTTTTTAGAGATGAAACTTGAAGAGGCAGTGGCTATTAGGGGAAATAGTTTACCATCTAAAAAAAATCAATCAATAACAAAAGAGGATTCATAATCAAGGCAACAAATCAGTGTTATCTTGGTGTTTGTTTTGCCAGAATTTTACTCAATAAATTGTGGAGGAACCAACCACGAAGGTATGTTCCGAACTAAATAAATATATTGTGTTTTGATTATTTTAAGTATTAAATATGTTCTTTCTTCACCTAAATTAATTAAAAAAAGGTTATGTATTTAAAGTTTTAATACATCACAGTAGCTTAAGTGGCTTTGTTTAAATTTTTTAAAAATTATCAAAGTAGCCTAAGCACTTAATAATAATAATAATGTTAATATTCTTAATCCAAACCCTAAACTATTTTCAAACCATTAATCCCAAATTATTTAACATTCTAAAACCCTAACTTATAAAACCTAAATCCCAAAACCATGACCTAAACCCTAATTTCTAAACCAAAAAACCCTAGCCTTATTTTTCAAAATCCTAATGATATTTTTCTCAAACCCTAAAACTAGTTTTCAAAATTTTCAACACCAAAACCTACATCCCTAAAAACCAGTATGGGCTCGTCAAAAGGGTCAATATTTATTTGTGTATTATAAGTCTTTGTGTTTAACTTCCTTTATTTTAAATCCTAATTTAGTTACCAAAATTCTAAAAACCTTAATTTAAGATGTAAACCTTAAATTTATAGATTTATTGCTTTATTTAGTTTTAGATTTGACTATGCAGTTTATTATATGTTTTGATGATTGATTTATTTAATTTCAATGCTTAATTTATTTAATTTATCATGGATGAATATTTTTTAATTATTATTTATTTATTAAAATTGTAAGAGGTATGTTTCTATGATTGGGTATCTCATTAATTAATTTTTATGTAATTTAAATTATTTTTATATTTTAGGATTAATGTAAAGGACACGTTTCCACCATTTGGTGGGTGTCCTATTTAGTTTAAGACATTAGACAATGTAAGGACATGTTTTCATCCTCGGATGGGTGTCCATTTATTTATTTTGTTTGAACATTGCTTTGATTTTAATATAATGATGCTTTATTTTAATTGTTGCATGTAGTATGGATAATATTATTATATTTAAGAATTTTATAATATTAAGACCTAAAAAGGAGGCCGGTTCTAATGAACTGGGCGTTGTGGGGGGTGCTGGTCTATTTCTCACCTTCCCCACACGTACCCAACTTTTCGAACCCATTAGGGGGTTGGAAATTCCTTAGGAATTGAGTCATCCATCCCTTTCTTTTTTTCGGCCCGTCCGGGTGCCGACTCCATTGTCTCCGGGCTTAGGCCCGTGTTCTTTAAGGCCCTGAGCCTAACAGTGCCAAAGTCGCAAGAACCATTCAGCTGAGAGTGGGGGCAAAAATCCCCGCTCATAGTGGCAACTCCACTGGGGATAAGAGAAGTTGATTCCGTTTGTCTTTATATTATTCTATTCTTTCTTATCATGATATTATCCATTGCAACATATTAGATTGCATTGTGTGCGTGAGTTAGGATACCCGTGTTGTGTCATATAAGAGATACCATACTTTCACTCAAGGTATGGAGATCAAGTATGGCATAACCACTCATAGCCTTATACCTTTGGTATATACTTGCTATGGGAACCTAAGCCTTTTAACCTAAAGACTAAAGCTCATGTAATTGGCCTAGTTACTTTCCTTAGGTTTTTACCCTAAATGCTTGTTGTTTGACTATGATTGATATATCTTGGTTTGAACCATGACTTATTTGGTTTATTCTTTTTTCTAATATGACCTACCTATATTGTAAGCTCAAAAATAATTATTTTCCTTTAAGATCCAAAAGACCAAAACTATTTTCAAATTTTTCAAGAAGATCTTTGGACATTAAAACCTTTCAAGATGGGTCAAAAATCTTCTTACACCTTATGGCCCAAACAAATAAAATTATCTTTCACTTCATTTAAAAATAAAACCTTTTCTTACAAAGAGCTTACAAATTATTTAGGTCAATTACGAAATACCAAAAATTAATTGTGAGCCTAGCTTATACCAAGAATTATTAACTATGGGCTTGTTTTTGGCCTGAATAAATGATTGTTTTTTAAAAAATGAAATCTATTTATGATAAAGCTGTAATATCCCAATATATGCCTTAGAAGTTTTGAATATTGTTGTTGTTTTAAATTGGATTGAATATAGATGTTAATTTGCATGAGAAAAGAAAATAAAAGAAAGTGTATATGTTGTATATATGGAAGTATAAATAACATATACATAAGTCAAAATAGAGAGTCAAGGGATGAAGATATTTATTTGTTATGTGTGAAATTACTATAAGAGGGCAAGTGCTTTAAAGGAAATCAAAACAATTTGTAAGAGGGTGTTTAGGTAATTTCTTATTTTGGGATACTTGGTGGAGATTAAAAGGGAAGTTTGACTTTGTTTCTTCATGGTTCTTTTCTTCTTTTCCTTTTGTGTTGGCCGGCTCCTCCAAAGACAAGAGAAAGCAAGAGAGCAAGAGAGGATTTTAAGGTTCTAAGCTCAAATTGAAGGAAGATCTAAGTGATCAAGTTGGTGATTCAAGAAGTTTCATTACTTTGGTAAGTCCTCTTTTGATTTCTTTGCTTATTTGAAGTTGTGTTTGAGTTTGATAGATTTTTAAGAGTGTGTTGTTTGATTGTGATATGTTTAAGAGTGTTTGATTGAATTGATTATGGATTTTAAGGATGGATTGAAGAAAAGAGTGAGTTGGTTGGAAGAGATGATGTTGTATTTGTGTTTAGGGTTGAGATGATGTTTGTGAATTGTGTTTGTTATAGATGTGGAGTTGTTTTGGTGTTTTTATAAGTTTAAGATGGTTTTTTGGGTATGTTTTGTTAAGTTTGTTTGGAGAGGATGTTGGTGAAAAGAAGTGTTTTGTTGGGTGTTTTGGCCGGAATCTGAGTTTTTGGCCTGACACGCCCAGGAGCACGTCCAGAATCTTAGGCGTGTCAATCGTGTTGGAGGCAGTAGGTTTGACACAACCAGTAACACGCCCGTGTTATTGAGCGTGTCATAGCTACTGTGAGATTGGAGAGTTTGCATGGCCATGAGCATGCTCACGTTGTTAGACGTGTTGATATTTTTCAGAGAGGCAGAATGTATTACACGCCCAGTGACACGCCCGTGGTTCTGAGCGTGTAAAAGCTTATGTGTTGTGGAGTTAGGGCACGGTCAGGGACACGCCCGTGTGGTTGAGCGTGTCATGTTTAGGGTTTGCCCTAGTTAATTCTTAATTTGTTTATCTCATGTTTATCCCTAAGCAAGTGTATGTTATTATTTTTGGATTAGGTCTTGAAGAAAGTGATTTATCATTGATCTAAGAAGTAAAAGAATCTTGCAAAGGAAGTGTTTAGAGTTGTGTGAATTGTTATTGAGGTAAGTACAAACCTTGCATTGTTGCATACATTCACTAGATATGACATCATTGTTATATATGAATAATGTTATGTTTTGCACATTGTGAATCTTGTGGAATGTACTATATGTATAACGTGAAATGAGATAATTGAGACATGTATTCATATATGATTATGTTCAATGTAATTGATTATGAATATGTGAAAGATGATGTATTATATTGTGAATTGAGACATGATGATTCAAATGTGATGAGAAGCCATTGTGAGTGGCTATGGTTATACAAATGAAAGTGTTGAGGCATGATTGCCTATTTGATATTGAGATACAAATTGAGAAAGAGAATAATGATATAATTGTATGTTTAATATGTTATTCAATTTCAGAGTTCTGGATTTGGGTGGCATGCCTATGAAATTATAAATAGTAACAGTCTTGCCGGGTTGAGGATCTCTTCAATTTGAGTTGAATTGAGGTCCAAGAGACCGGGTCTGTTACATTATGAGAATTGTGATTATGAGATATATGATGGGTAACAGTCTTGCCGGGTTGAGGATCTCCTCGATTTGTTGAGTTGATGGTCCAAGAGACTGGGTCTGTTACACTATCCATGGATAGAGACATATATATATCTGTTGCCTACGGGCTTGATTAATGTGATTATGAACCAAAGCAGTAACTCTGAATTCTGAATATCGTATTAAATGTTTGTTGGGCCCATAGGTGTCTATGTTATGTTGATGTTATGAATGATGTGGTAATATGATGAAATATTGTATATGGAGTATGATCTTTATTGTGTGATTGTATATCATTGTTATTGATTAAGCATAATAGCATTATGGTTTGTACTACTGAGTTGTTGGCTCAGCGCGATTATGATTTATCGTGCAGGTGATAGAGGTGATAGAGTTGAGACGGAAAATTCCTCTAGACCTAGTTGAGATTATTTTGATTGTGAAGAGTTGGAGTAAAGCTTAAAGATCAGAGTGTCAAGCTACCAATCATGTATATATTTCATATTTTGTAATTTTTGAGGTTTAATGTATTTATATTTGTAAGTTTTGGATGTAATTTCCGTTGCGTAATAAACAAACGCTTTATCTATTGTGTCTTATGATTTTCATTTCTCTTTATTTGATATTTCTTAACTTTTTAGTTTTACTTTAAATATTATTTGTGTATTTGTAAAGTGTGTCGTTTCTATATTCAGTATACGTATAATACGATTGTATAAGCATGCTTTGTACGTATACGGGATATAGGGATGTTACAATTATTTTGGTATCAGAGCCTAGGTTTGAGATTCTCAACCTAGGTAAAATAAAAGAAAAATAATATTTTGACTTTAAAAGTTAGTTTTTGAATAACATACATGCTTGGTATTGGCAGTCTCTGATCTTTAATGAGATGTATTCTGCTGTGTTTGCAGACATAGGTTGTGATGGATTCTCACTTGCGTCAGTCAGTAGAGGGTAGTGCGGAAAGTGTAGCTCCTGATGAGGTTAGAGAGGGAGCTAGAGTGGATAGTGCTGGAGAGGTACCTGCTTCTGTGTTGGGGAGACCAGCTGGTGAGGAGGTTCTGCCAGTTTGGCTTAGGCATGTGGTTGATTTATTGAGGCAAGCACCAGTGCAACCACCGCCACCACCCCCACAGCCTTTGATATCAGTGAGACAGTATGATAAATTAAGGAAGTATGGAGCAGAAGATTTCTTGGGATCCAGCTGTAGCTGAGCAGTGGCTAGATAAAGTACAGAGAATATTCATTCAGTTGCAAGCCACTTCAGAAGAAAAATTTGATTATGCAAGATCATTGTTGCAGAAAGACGCATATGATTGGTGGAAGACAGTGCCCCATGCTATGGATGATCGACCAACATTGTCCTATGATGATTTCCTACGGGAGTTTGAGCGGAAATATACTCCAAGGGAGTATAAAGATGTGAAGAAGATGGAGTTTCTGACCTTGAGGCAAGATCATCGGTCTGTGACGGAGTATGAGTTAGAATTTATCCGATTGAGCCACTACGCCGGGGGAATTATTTCTGATGATATTGACAGGTGTAGAAGGTTTGAGGAGGGATTGAGACCCTCAATTATGTGTCTTGTGGCTGGTTCTAGATACCAAGACTTTTCCCAACTGGTTACAGCAGCTAGGAATGTGGAAAGAGCTCAGAATATTGCAGCAGCTGCTTCTGAGGAAGAGATCAGGGTTAGTAGACCCCAGTTTGAGGCAGGGTCTTCTTCTGTGAAGAGAGGTAGGGGAAGTTTTGTTCCCAGAATCAGTTGGAGTCAGAGATAGGCTGATAGGTCGATTCAGTTTCAGAGACAGAGATCGAGACCTACAGCTTCAGTAGCGAGTGCTCCTACTCTGGTAGTTCAGAGATCCACTCCACTTGTGTGTGCTCAGTGTGGTGGAACACATAGGGGTGCTTGTTGGAGGAATAGTGGACCAGCTGTGTGCTTTAGATGTGGATCTCCGGATCATTTTATTAGATAGTGTCCAGAGATGCGAGAAAAGAGGTCAGCAGATTCTGTAGTTTCTCGACCTAGTGTTAGAGGTGGTCGAGGGGGCAAAAGTTTTAGCAGAGGGGGTAGACCTGGGTATAGTCAGAGAGGATCTTCATCCAGGGATACTAGACCAGATGCTGGGCCTTCTCAACGAGTTTATGTGATGCAGAGGCAGCCAGATGCTTCGGCAGTCATAGCTGGTACTTTCTCTTTATTTGGTATTTCAGTACTTGCTTTGATTGATCCTGGATCCACACATTCATATATTAGTGCATCTGTTTTGCCTGTGTCTGAATTGCATGCTGAATCCCTAGGATTTGATGTATTGGTGACAAATCCTTTAGGGCATAGTGTGATTGTTAGCAAGGTGCACCGAGATAGTGCGGTAATGGTGCAAGGTGAGGAGTTTTGTGGAGATTTGATTGAAATGCCTTTTAAGGAATATGATTTGATCCTAGGCATGGACTGGTTATCTAGACATGGAGCTGTAGTAGATTGTCAAAAGAAAGTTGTTACTTTGAGAACCGGTGATGGTAGAGAGGTGACAGTATCTAGTGAGCAGGGACAGCTAGCATCCTTGTTTGTTTTAGCTGTTGCAGCTAGGAGATTGATTAGAAAAGGGTGTGATGCTTATCTTGCTCATATTTTGGATACTAGAGTAGTGAGTTCTCAAATTGATAGTATACCTACAGTTGCCGAGTTTCCAGATGTGTTTCCAAAAGAGTTGCCAGGGTTGCCTCCTGAGAGAGAGGTGGAGTTTGGTATTGAATTATTGCCTGGTACCACTCCTATCTCTATTACTCCTTATAGAATGGCACCTGCTGAATTGAGAGAATTGAAGGTGCAGTTACAGGAATTGTTGGATAAAGGGTTTGTTCGCCCTAGTGTTTCACCGTGGGGAGCTCCTGTTTTATTTGTGAAAAAGAAAGATGGTACTATGAGATTGTGTATCGATTATAGGCAATTGAATAAAGTGACTATTAAAAATAAATATCCTTTGCCTAGAATTGATGATCTTTTTGATCAATTGAAGGGTGCAGTAGTGTTTTCCAAAATTGATTTGAGATTAGGGTGCCATCAGTTAAGAGTCAGAGCTGAAGATGTTCCTAAGACAGCCTTTCGTACAAGGTATGGGCATTATGAGTTTCTAGTTATGCCTTTTGGTTTGACGAATGCACCTGCAGTTTTTATGGACTTGATGAATAGGGTATTTAGGCCCTATTTGGATCAGTTTGTGGTAGTTTTTATTGATGATATTTTGGTGTATTCACGTAATGAAGAGGAACATGACAAGCATCTACGGATTGTGTTGCAAATCTTGAGGGAGAAGCAATTGTTTGCTAAACTGTCGAAATGTGAATTTTGGCTTGACCAACTTTTCTGGGTCATATAGTTTCAGCAGATGGTATTAGAGTTGATCCGAGTAAAGTTGAAGCTATTTTGAATTGGAGTCCACCAAAGTCTGTGACTGAAGTTAGAAGTTTTCTAGGTTTGGCAGGCTATTACCGACGATTTGTGAAAGGATTTTCTTTGATAGCTACTCCACTTACCAGATTACTTCAAAAGGGAGTTAGATTTGTGTGGACAGATCAGTGTCAAGCTAGTTTTGATCAGTTGAAAGAAATGTTGACTCAAGCGCCTGTTCTTACTTTACCTGTGGAAGATAAACCATATGTGATTTATAGTGATGCTTCGCATAGCGGTTTGGGTTGTGTGTTGATGCAAGAAGGTAAAGTTATAGCTTATGCTTCTCGATAGTTGAAACCGCATGAGCTCAATTATCCGACCCATGATTTAGAGTTAGCAGCCATTGTGTTTGCATTAAAGATTTGGCAACATTATTTGTATGGGGAGAAGTGTTTTATCTATACAGACCATAAAAGTTTAAAATATTTGGGTGTCCAAAGAGAGCTCAATCTTCGACAGAGGAGATGGTTGGAGTTGATTAAAGACTACGACTGTTTGATTGATTATCATCCTGGTAAGGCAAATGTTGTTGCTGATGCATTGAGTCGGAAGTCTTTAGCAGGTTTGACTGTTTATTCGCTCTCGTTGCTTGTTGAGTTGAGAGCGTTGCATGTTAGTTTTGTATCTTGTGATGATGGTGCATTGTTGGCACAATTGCAATTGAAACCAGTATTGTTGGATCAGATTAAAGAAGCTCAATTGGCTGATGAGAAGATTCAAAAGATTGTTTCAGATTGCCAGAATGGAAAGAGTCGAGATTTTATTGTGAGAAGTGATGGGAGTCTTTGGTTTAAAGACAGATTGTGTGTACCTGATGATGCTAATTTGAGAAGGATCATTTTAGAAGAAGCACATTAGTCAGTATTTGCTATGCATCCGGGCAATACAAAGATGTATCATGATTTGAAGCAGTATTACTGGTGGTCTAGGTTGAAGAGAGACATTGCAGATTTTGTGTCCAAATGTCTCACATGTCAGAGGGTAAAAGCTGAGCATCAAGTTCCAACAGGATTACTTCAACCGTTATCAGTGCCTGAATGGAAATGAGATAGAGTAACCATGGATTTTGTATCTGGTTTACCATTGACACAAAGGAAGCATGATGCTATTTGGGTGATTGTTGACAAGTTGACTAAGACAGCTCATTTTCTTCCAGTTCGGATGGATTATCCTCTGGAAAGGTTAGCTGAGCTGTATATCCATGAGATTGTAAAGTTGCATGGTATCCCAATTTCTGTAGTGTCTGATCGAGATCCCCGATTTACTTCAAGGTTTTGGAAGAGTTTACATGGTGCTTTGGGTTCTCGATTACACTTCAGCACTGCTTTTCATCCGCAGACAAATGGGCAGTCAGAGAGAGTGATACAGATTATTGAGGACATGTTGAGAAGCTGTGTCATTGATTTCTCTGGAAGTTGGGATAGATTTTTGCCACTTGTGGAATTTGCTTACAATAATAGTCATCAATCCAGCAGTGATATAGCACCATTCGAAGCATTGTATGGTAGACGGTGTAGGACACCTCTATGTTGGAATGAACTTGGAGAAGGTAAGTTAATTGGTCCTGATTTGGTTAAAGAAACTGAAGAGAAAGTGAAGATGATTCGAGATAGGTTGAAAACAACTTCAGACTGACAGAAATCTTATTCAGACTTGAAAAGGAGAGACATAGAGTTTGATGTTGGAGATAAGGTATTTTTAAAAGTGTCTCCTTGGAAGAAGATATTGAGGTTTGGCCGGAAAGGGAAATTGAGTCCTCGTTTTATTGGACTGTATGAAGTTTTGGAAAGAATTGGACCAGTTGCTTATCGTCTTGCTTTGCCACCTGAGTTGGATAGGATCCATAATGTATTCCATGTTTCTATGTTGAGGAGGTACAGGTCAGATCCATCTCATGTTTTGCTAATTGAATCTATTGAAGTGAGTCCAGATCTGACATTTGAAGAAGAACCAGTTGCTATTTTGGCACATGAAGTGAAAGAATTGAGGAATAAGAAAGTGCTTTTGGTGAAGGTTCTATGGAAGAATCATGGGAGAGAAGAGGCAACTTGGGAGAGTGAGCAAGCAATGCGAGATCAATATCCTCAGTTGTTTCAGACTTGATTACAGGTAATTTCGAGGACGAAATTTCTTTTTAGAGGGGGAGAATTGTAATATCCCAATATATGCCTTAGAAGTTTTGAATATTGTTGTTGTTTTAAATTGGATTGAATGTAGATGTTAATTTGCATGAGAAAAGAAATTAAAAGAAAGTGTATATGTTGTATATATGGAAGTATAAATAACATATACATAAGTCAAAATAGAGAGTCAAGGGATGAAGATATTTATTTGTTATGTGTGAAATTACTATAAGAGGGCAAGTGCTTTAAAGGAAATCAAAACAATTTGTAAGAGGGTGTTTAGGTAATTTCTTGTTTTGGGATACTTGGTGGAGATTAAAAGGGAAGTTTGACTTTGTTTCTTCATGGTTCTTTTCTTCTTTTCCTTTTGTGTTGGCCGGCTCCTCCAAAGACAAGAGAAAGCAAGAGAGCAAGAGAGGATTTTAAGGTTCTAAGCTCAAATTGAAGGAAGATCTAAGTGATCAAGTTGGTGATTCAAGAAGTTTCATTACTTTGGTAAGTCCTCTTTTGATTTCTTTGCTTATTTGAAGTTGTGTTTGAGTTTGATAGATTTTTAAGAGTGTGTTGTTTGATTGTGATATGTTTAAGAGTGTTTGATTGAATTGATTATGGATTTTAAGGATGGATTGAAGAAAAGAGTGAGTTGGTTGGAAGAGATGATGTTGTATTTGTGTTTAGGGTTGAGATGATGTTTGTGAATTGTGTTTGTTATAGATGTGGAGTTGTTTTGGTGTTTTTATAAGTTTAAGATGGGTTTTGGGTATGTTTTGTTAAGTTTGTTTGAAGAGGATGTTGGTGAAAAGAAGTGTTTTGTTGTTTTGGCCGAAATCTGAGTTTTTGGCCTGACACGCCCAGGAGCACGTCCAGAATCTTAGGCGTGTCAATTGTGTTGGAGGTAGTAGGTTTGACACGACCAGTAACACGCCCGTGTTATTGAGCGTGTCATAGCTACTGTGAGATTGGAGAGTTTGCACGGCCATGAGCACGCTCACGTTGTTAGACGTGTTGATATTTTTCAGAGAGGCAGAATGTATTACACGCCCAGTGACACGCCCGTGGTTCTGAGCGTGTAAAAGCTTCTGTGTTGTGGAGTTAGGGCACGGTCAGGGACACGCCCGTGTGGTTGAGCGTGTCATGTTTAGGGTTTGCCCTAGTTAATTCTTAATTTGTTTATCTCATGTGTATCCCGAAGCAAGTGTATGTTATTATTTTTGGATTAGGTCTTGAAGAAAGTGATTTATCATTGATCTAAGAAGTAAAAGAATCTTGCAAAGGAAGTGTTTAGAGTTGTGTGAATTGTTATTAAGGTAAGTACAAACCTTGCATTGTTGCATACATTCACTTGATATGACATCATTGTTATATATGAATAATGTTATGTTTTGCACATTGTGAATCTTGTGAAATGTACTATATGTATAACGTGAAATGAGATAATTGAGACATGTATGCATATAAGATTATGTTCAATGTAATTGATTATGAATATGTGAAAGATGATGTATTATATTGTGAATTGAGACATGATGATTCAAATGTGATGAGAAGCCATTGTGAGTGGCTATGGTTATACAAATGAAAGTGTTGAGGCATGATTGCCTATTTGATATTGAGATACAAATTGAGAAAGAGAATAATGATATAATTGTATGTTTAATATGTTATTCAATTTCAGAGTTCTGGATTTAGGTGGCATGCCTATGAAATTATAAATAGTAACAGTCTTGCCGGGTTGAGGATCTCTTCAATTTGAGTTGAATTGAGGTCCAAGAGACTGGGTCTGTTACATTATGAGAATTGTGATTATGAGATATATGATTGGTAACAGTCTTGCCGGGTTGAGGATCTCCTCGATTTGTTGAGTTGATGGTCCAAGAGACTGGGTCTGTTACACTATCCATGGATAGAGACATATATATATCTGTTGCCTACGGGCTTGATTAATGCGATTATGAACCAAAGCAGTAACTCTGAATTCTGAATATCGTATTAAATGTTTGTTGGGCCCATAGGTGTCTATGTTATGTTGATGTTATGAATGATGTGGTAATATGATGAAATATTGTATATGGAGTATGATCTTTATTGTGTGATTGTATATCATTGTTATTGATTAAGCATAATAGCATTATGGTTTGTACTACTGAGTTGTTGGCTCAGCGCGATTATGATTTATCGCGCAGGTGATAGAGGTGATAGAGTTGAGACGAAAAATTCCTCTAGACCTAGTTGAGATTGTTTTGATTGTGAAGAGTTGGAGTAAAGCTTAAAGATCAGAGTGTCAAGCTGCCAATCATGTATATATTTCATATTTTGTAATTTTTGAGGTTTAATGTATTTATATTTGTAAGTTTTGGATGTAACTTCCGTTGCGTAATAAACAAACGCTTTATCTATTGTGTCTTATGATTTTCATTTCTCTTTATTTGATATTTCTTAACTTTTTAGTTTTACTTTAAATATTATTTGTGTATTTGTAAAGTGTGTCGTTTCTATATTTAGTATACGTATAATACGATCATATAAGCATGCTTTGTACGTATACGGGATATAGGGATGTTACAAAACCTATTAATTTTGCTTTAATTCAATAGAGCATAAAAGCTATTTTATTTAAGATTCAATGGATAAAAGCTTAATTAATGGGAATTATCATGGACCAACTTCTATATTAGAAAATGCAACTATTGATTAAACCATCAGAGGGAACTTTTAGAAAATAAAATATTTCATGTTGGTATTTTGTTAACCATATACCTAGAAAAAGAGACACGCCATTCGTGTGTGGAAGTTATAAGGTTGGAAAGAATGTCCTAATTTTCTTTGTTTGTTAGTTTTCTTTGCATACATGCATACATGCATTTGCATCTCATATCATTAATCCTCTCTGGCTCACAGACCTGGAGTATAGTAGCTCAAGAGCATACGACAACCCCACCTACGCCAGTGATGTAGAATCCAATAGCGACTCAATTACCTTCTCACCAAGAGCAATGGAGCCCGAACAAATTCAAAGAATGGTGGACGACACCCTCAATTCCAAAATGAAAGAGCTAAAGGAGGCCCTGGCTGAGACCATGAAGAACCAATTGGCTTCAATTTTCGGGAACAATATTGAAGCATCTGCTAACACCAAGAAGCCGAAGAACAAAGGGAAGGCTAAGGTTGGTGAAGTGGCTTTTGATGATGACAAGGTAGTCATTGATGGTGATGACGACTGGGCTCAATACTTCTAAGATCCTCAAGACAAGAAGAAAGAGCCAAAGGTTGTTGAGAAGACAACTATTGAAAAAACCGAGAAGTCTGATGTTGAGAAGATGATTGTTGATTTAGAAAAGAAAAAATTTGAAAAGAAGCTGAAAATCGAAGAGATGTCCGAGATTGACAAACTGTTTGAACAAGATGAGAAGGTCCCTTATAAGTTCAAGTTGCCTTCCTATGCTAGGTATAATGGTACTGGAAACACTAATCTCCATGTGAAGTAGTACATCACTGCTATGAAGTCTATCCGAGCCACTAAGGCTCAAACTCTAAGATATTTCATGCTCTCATTGGACCCTGTTGTCCAAAATTGGTTCAACACCTTAGAGGAAAGTATTAAAAAAGATTGGGACATGTTGTACAAGGCTTTAATTCAGCAAAATGGGTACAATGTCGAGCCGGAAGTTACCTTATTGGAGGTGGAAGCCATTAGACAATGACCAAATGAGAATTTTGCGGACTATAAGAAGAGATGGAGGAATAAGGCATCTTTGCTCAAGAAGAGGCCCGATTAATCAGATCAGATCAGAATGATAGTTAGAGGCGTCCTGCCTAACCTTCGTGAGAGGCTGTCTCATACCCTTATAAGGGATTTCAAGGACCTCTTACAAGCTGCTTTGCAAATAGAAGAGTGGGAAAGAGAAAAGAACCATTTTTCTGCAAAATAGAATTATTAGTCTAGTAATCAAAGTACACATAAAGAAGTCAATGCCAATACAACTGGTTAAGCAAATAGAAGGCAGTTTTCAGATATGGGGAAGCCTTTGTCTTGGGTCTTCAACAAGCTACAAAAAAAGGGACTATTATAGCCATTGGCCCCTCGATCTTTGTCGAATCCTTACCCCCAAAAATTTGATACTAAAGCCTTTTGTGAATTTCATCAGACACAAGGACATGAGACAGACAAATGCTTGCAACTAAAACATGAGATCCAAAATTTAATTGACAGTGGTAAGCTGCCTGAGCCTGAGAAGCCCAGCACAAAAGACAATCCTTTGCTAAGGTTCAAAAGAGTGCCACCACCAGTAACCTTCATGGTAGGAAAAGAATTGGAAGAAGATTTTGTTTTATCACCTTTTTAAGATGAGAGCATTGAAGATGTGGAATGAGGAGAAATTTTGTTCAACAAACTTCCCTTAGCTTGGAGTGTTACTCTATTCTTTCTTTAATATTTAATTGGAATAATTATGTTTTTCAAATTTAAAGCCGTTTGAATAAATTACTTTCATCAAATTTTTGTTGGTTTTTGTTCATTTTGGTGCTCAACCAATGACGAATCTAGCTTGATATTTATAAATTAAAATATCTAGGCATCATAATTTGAATGAATTTACTAGATGAGGGAATTATTCTATAGCATTTAGTTGTGTATGCTTACATAGAGAGGGCTCCTACATAATGACCTTTGTCGAGGTCCTAGTTAATCTTAGAACATGCTTTGACAAACTTTCAAGGGAGAGATGATTTAGGTATTGTTTGTTTAGCCAACAACTAGTATCCACCCAATTGAATATCAATCCCTAGTTGTCCCTTTGAGCCTTCATAAGATTTCAACTTTCTCTTTATTGACTTATAAGCCCGATGACCCACCCTGAGCTGTTGTTACACTTTTGACAAGTCTTATGATCACTAAGGTGAAGAGGTAAGAAGATCAAAGAATGGAATGCATAGCCATGACCATAAGGATAGTTGATGTTCTCAAGACCATAAGGGTAGTTGAAGTTCACCTAATATCTCTAATCTATGAAGACAACATCAGAGTAACAAATTATTTATCCTTGTTAAATAAGATTTATGCCACTCTACTCATCCATTATCAGAAACACAAATTGGTACAAACAAGACAACTCATTTAGAGCTAGAACCAAAAAAAAAAGAAAAAGAAAAAGAAAGAAAAGGAAAAAAAAAGAGAAAGACAAAAAAAATAAAAGAAAATAAAACCAAAAAATGGTTTAGAAATCCAACCAAGTTCTCGTTTACCTAAAGCAGCAAAAGACTTCTATAAGGATAGTTTGACTTGAATTGGTCCAACCCAACCAGATATTTAATCAAAATCAGAGAAAAATGAAAAAGGTCATCCAGTTCTTGAAAGTCCTATACTTGATAGTCCTACAGGGGAGGAGGACAAAATAATAAAATGCTCAAAGAAAAGAAGGAGTAAGAAAAAGAAAGAGAAAGAAAAGGGAAAAGAAGAAAGAAAAGGAATATGGGTACAAACTTTTTGTAAAGGCAAAGACTAACCTAATCAAGATCTAAATTAACATTGACAAGAACAAAGAATTTTCAAAGCTCTATCTTTTCATGTTTCCAACTGCCTATGGCTTCAACAGAAAATCATAGTTTAAAGGTTTGTCAACAGTGTCACATCAACCCCGATCTCAAAATAGCTTTCATTTAACCATGTCCCTTATAGAACCCATTTCAAGCCTATCAAAGACCTGTTTATCTCTCTTGGTAGGTAGAGTCTATTAGTGATAAGCATGCATATGAGATAGACAATATTCAAACTCAATGAGACCTTTGACCAAGTAATGTGTATGTGCCTATCTGAAGTGCAACAATTCTTGCTTAAATAAAAATGAATCCCGAGTTTAGTATGGTAACTAGGGTTGTCATGTTATAGATATGTTAAATTCAAAAAATTGAGTCCTGAGGCAAATTGACATTGATTTGGCAAAGCCAACTATGAGCGGGGATTTTCGCCCCCACTCCCGGTGGAATGGTTCTTGCGACTTCGGCACTGTTTAGGCTAGGGGCCTTAGAGAACACGGACCTAAGTCCGGAGAAAAATGGAGTCGCCACCCGGACAGGCCGGGAAAAAGAAAGGGGTGGATGACTCGATTCCTAAGAAATCCCCAACCCCCTAATGGGTTCGAAAAGTTGGGTACGTGTGGGGAAGGTGAGAAATGGCCCAGCACCCCCACAACGCCCGGTTCATTGGAACCGACCTCCTTTACAGGTCTTAATATTATAAAATTCTTAAATATAACAATATTATCCATATTACACACAATAATTAAAAGAAAGCATCAATATATTAAAATCAAAGCAATGTCCAAACAAAGCAAATAAATGGACACTCATCCAAGGATGGAAACATCTCCTTACATCACATGCCTAAATAGGACACCCACCAAAAGGTAGAAACATGCCCTTTACATAGGTTCTAAAATAAAAAAGCAAATTAAATTACATGATGTTTAACTAATGAGGTACCCACCAAGTGGAAACATACCTCTTACAACTTTTGGAAATCTAAATTAATTGATAAAAGTAAATAATCATTCATCATAAAAAAAAAATCTTTCATCAAAGCTATTAATCAAAATATAAAATAAACATCCATCCATGATAAATTAAATAAATCAAGTATTGAAATTAAATAAATTAAAGCATAAGAAATGAATCAAAGCATAATCAAGTATGGAATTGAATAAAGCAAAAAAAAAGTCCAATTATGGCTACTGTGACTTTTTATGGAATTAAAATAAATTAGGGTTTTATGTTTTAAAGGGTTGGTAAGACTCTTTGATTAACAAAATTAAGGTTTGAATGATGATATCATGAAACTAGGGTTTTAAACACTTTAAAATACTTTAATTTGTGATTTTTGGTTATTGGGTTCCTAAGCTACTGTGTAAAATTTAAGTTTTTATGTTTTTATGTTTTTTAATGTTTTAAAAGGATTAGGGTTCATAAAAATTAGGGTTTAAGGTTTTAAAAGGGTTAGTGTTCATTATTTTGAATTTTGGAAGTTGAATTTGGATTTGATATTTTGGAAGTAGGGTCTCGAGCGGTGAATAATTTTTAAGAATTTAAAAATCAATTTAATAATTTCATGAAGTTTTATGAATTTAAACAAGTGAATTAAAGTTTTTATAACTATAAAAGATTTTTAGAAGAATTTTTGAAGGAAAAAGTACCAAGTTTAAAGTTTTGAAAGAAACATAATTTGATTTTGGTTTTGTTGAAGAATATGTTCAATTAGAGTTTTAAGGTTTTTAAGAAGAAAAAATAACAATTTTAAGCCTTTTGGAAGATAAACCAACGAAATAAGGTTTTTTTTTTGCTTTAGAAAAACTAAATTAAAGTTCAAAGGTTTTTAATTTTGATTTCATAAATTTGCTACTGTGTAAAAAAAAACAATTAAAGAAAATTAATTAACACATACCTTCTTTTGATGATTTCTCCAAAAATAATTCTTCTTGGATGAACTAGCTTCAAAGACAAGCCTTTTTTGCCTTTGAATCCTCTAAATCGTGCTGCTGTTGTTCCAGAA
The DNA here is from genome assembly GCA_947685225.1 of Garcia nutans. Taxonomy (NCBI): domain Eukaryota; kingdom Viridiplantae; phylum Streptophyta; class Magnoliopsida; order Malpighiales; family Euphorbiaceae; genus Garcia; species Garcia nutans. The sequence goes on from CANTUV010000005.1 coordinate 23,629,223, forward strand.
AAGAGTTGAATTGAATTTCTTATTTTCCTTCCTTGATTTGGTTTCAAATTTTCCAAACTTCTCTTGGATTTTTGCCTCCCCTTTTTAATTGTCTTTGGTCCTTATTTATAGTGGTTTGAGGTTGTTTATTCCAAATTAGTTAAGGTAAGTAATATTAATAAAAAAAAACCAAAACCTGATTGGATTAGGTTTCGAAAAATTTGCGTCGAAAAATTTGCACTGCCGAAAAAAAACTGCTGCGGAAAATTTGCACTGCCGAAAAAAAACGACAGCACCCGCGGAGCTGGCCCGTAAGCTATTTTGCAGGCAAAAATTTTTTGCGTGCGAAATAGCCCAGGTAGAAAATTTCTGCGTGCAAAATAGCACAGTGATTTCGCCCGCAGGAATTTCCTGCGGGCCCGTGCCCACAGGCCCGCGTGACGATTTTTTTGTCGCCGATTTTTTCAACTCCGATTTTTATTTTTATTTTCATTTTTTGACTTTTATTTGTTTATTTTTATTTTTATTAATAAAAATTAGATACTCGATCCTAACTGGATTTGGACACTCGATCCTAAACTGGATTGGAATACTCGATCCTAAACTGGATTAGGATACTCGATCCTAACTGTATTGGGATATTCAGCCCTAAATTGATTTGATTTGGGTACTTGGACCCAAGATTGGGCACTTGGGCCCAAGATTGGGTACTTTGACCAGAGCTTGAATTGACTTGGGTACTTGGACCTGGGATTGATTTTTATTTGGGTACTTGGACCCGAGATTGGGTACTTAGACCCGAGAATGAATTTGACTAACCTTTTATCAGTTGAGAAGTCTGACTGCTCCAGATGTTCTATGCATTGTGATCCTTCACCCTCATAATGGATCTTCACCCTCGGAGATCGGGGGTCTTCTTTGTTCTTTGAAGATGGGAGTGACATGGCCAGTGGCTTGGCCGTGTCTTCTGGGTGTGTCAGATTCTATGTCTTTTCTTTGGTTCTTCTTTGTTCTTGGGTTAGGATGGGACATGGGCAGTGGCTTGGCCATGTTGCCTGCCAGTGTCACCTACTGTTTCTTTTCTTTCTTTGCTCAATCCTTCTTGACTTTGTCCTTTAGGTGAGACACGGTCAGTGGCTTGGCCGTGTCCCCTACCCGTGTCATGTTCTGCCAAGATTTCTTTTGAGGTGACACGGCCAAGATCGATTTGGCTTAGCCATGTCTTGCTTGATTCATGCTCTTCTTTCGTTGTTTTGATCTTCCAAGGGGGTTTTTGCACTCTAACCACTTTTCCCTTGCAATTGCTTTGCCTTTCTTTGATTCATTAATGATTGTTGCAGGCTGTTGGCTCATTTGATCATGAGGCTGGACCTTTTTTCACCGCCCCTTCGTTTGCTCATTCTAGTCCGCCGGATACGCCATCTCATCCACAGGGTATTGATATGAACTACCTGGTACGTTCCTTATTTCACAATAGTTTATGCTATATGTATGCATGATTATGTATGCTCTTACCTTTTTCCTTCTTGGCTCACAGCGGATGCTTGAAGAACAAAATAAGAAACTTAAAGAAGAGTTAGCTATAAGTCATCAGCAGGCTTCTCATTTTGAAAGTTTATATCACCAATCCGAACAAAATTTTTGTGACTTCCGATTTCAAGGAATGAGGGATCCCGGTGCTTCTTCATCGAGAGGCCCCAGACTGATGACCATGAGATCCTTTCGTCTACTTCTGATGAGGACCATGACAAATCGAAACTCCAAGGCAATAGGGGTTTCAGTGCTTTTGCTTTGGATGATCCCGGGACGAGTAATTTGACCCCTCCTCCAACAGGAAATAACTTTTTCAAGTCTTTATTTGGTGACCTTCCACCACCCTCTTAGTGATATGCAAATATTGTAGCAATTGTAAAACATTGTAAAATAATGAAAAATATATAATTTTCCTCTTTACTGTAATTTTTTTCCATATTTATCTTTTTTTCCGTTACTGCCAAAATTATTTATTTTTTATTATTATTTATTTTATATATATATATAGTACATCATAATTAATATCCACTTCTTTTGTTAAACCAAATCCAATATGGTAAAGGAAATTCATTGCCACTTCCTTTCCTTATGCCATATGGTCTTATCCTTTCCCATCATCTTTTCCATTTCACTTTTGGAAAAGCTTTATTTTCTTCTATATAAATCACCTTGCATGCCATATTTCAATTCATAAACCAAAAATCTCTCTCTTTCAACGTGAAGACTCCCTTTAGCAATTTTGGTTCCCCTTTATTCATCAACCATGACCGAGCACCATTTAAAGAAAATAAAAATTCTATTTAAGAATATGGATGCCAACCATTGGAAGCAAATTTCATGGTCAAAGCTTGATGTTTTAAAATGCTTTCAAAATGTCAAATTGGACCACTCCTTTTTACATGCCGTGGCTTCCCTGTGGGATACGGATTCTAGGGTATTTAGAATTAATGGCTTTGAAATGTGTCCCTTGATTGAAGAATTTGAGGCCATCCTTGGACATCCCAATAATCAACAAATGGCGTTACCCACATTGATTTCCAAAACTCAACAGAAAATGCAGATGTTATTTCAAATTCCAAAACCCGAAGTTCTTCAGTTGATGAGAGGTGAAAAAATTCTACTTGCTCCTTTGATTGACTTTTGTTTCTCTCATTTGGCTCCTACTAAGGCATGGGGACGCATGCCTTGTCTTTGCTTGCTCGGCCAATTCTTGCTTGTTTCTTCTGACGGCGATATTGACCCACGAGTATTGGATATCATGGATCAAATGGAAGGAGGCTTATCACCAATACCTGTGATTTTAGCCGAGACCTTAGTTGAATTAGACCGATTTAAATCATGATTGTCAAAGAGACTGACTAGGAGTCCGTTGTTGCTTTAGGTAATTACCTAAACTGCCCTTTAGGGTTTTTAGTGTAGGCTCCCTTTTTTTTTATATAGCTCTAACTTTTGCTTAGTCCGCCCATGCGGGTTTTCGGAACTAGCGAGCTGTCCTAATTTTTGCCTAAGCTGCCCTTGCGGGTTTTCAACTTAGCGGACTCTTTTTTTTTTAATTTAATTCTTTCTTCACTGATTTGGCTTCAGGAGCGTCTTTGTTTGCTTGATACTCCCTCCATGGATTTTTCCAGATACCTGCCACATCATCATTCTGCTAGGAAGCTGCTTCATCCTGGTTCTTCATATTCTGACTGGGTTGACTGGATTCACTCACGCTCTGAAGCCAATATCCGTTGGTTGGTACCTTGGTGGAAGATTTCTCATATCACCATGCGGACATACTTGATGTACGTTCCCCTTGCTGCACTTCATCAAGGTACATGCTATGATCCTCGCCGACTTGGGCGTCAGTATGGAGCTGAGCCTCGTGATTCTGACTTTGCTCCTGATCTAGACATGTCTTGCTTGACTGAAGCCTACTTGGATCGGTTAAGGCAAAGCTAGCCTGCACGTTACACTTATAGACTGCCATAGATTTTACATTTGTCAATTCAGAAAATGTTTTGTTAGGATGAAAAATAACTAAAGTAATAAAAGATGCTTATTTTCCATTTATAATTTGTCATCACCTTTTGCAATTATGATTATTTATTTCATCCATATCTGGTCAAATACTTATAACAGTACACATAGAACAAATTAAATTATTAATTCTATTTTATTAAATTGGGGAACAACCAAACATAAAGCCAGCATACACAAGATCACTCCTGTTGCCAATTAGCCCTTTCGGGTTTTCTAATTGACGATTTTCTCTCATTAGCCCTAATTGTTGCCTAGCTCACCCTTTCGGGTTTTTGGAACTAGCGGACTGTTCTAACTTTTGCCTAGGCTGCCCTTTTTGGGTTTTCAACCTAGCGAGCTTCTTTTTTTTTCTCTTTTTTTTATCATACATAAAACCTCTTCAACCTGTCAATGTTTACTGGCTCACTAAATTCGTTCCCATCCATGTCTGATAACTTCACTGCACCTTTGCTCATGACTTGTTTCACGACATATGGCCCTTCCCAGCTAGGTCTGAACTTCCCTCTTGGATCAGATACATTAAGCTTACATTGCTTCAATACCAAATCCCCAACTCTGAATTTTCTTATTTTAACCCTTCTATTGTAGGCTCGAACTATCTTCTTTTGATACAGTTGGTGATGATACAATGCCTTTAACCTTCTTTCTTCTAATAGAGTTAATTGTGTGTATCTGCTTGCTACCCATTCCATTTCAGGCAGTTCAGCTTCCAAGACTACTCTTAACGACTTGATCTCAATCTCAATTGGCAATACTGCTTCCATCCCATAAACCAAAGAGAATGGTGCCATTCCAGTAGGTGTTTGCACACTCATCTTATATCCCCATAAAGCAAAGGGACGCATTTTCGACCAGTCCCTATAAGTCTTAGTCATCTTGGATAGAATTTGCTTAATTGTCTTGTTCGTTGCTTCTACTGCACCATTAGCTTTTGGTATATAAGGAGAGGATCGATGATGTTGGATTTGGTACTTGGAAAATAAATCCTTAACTGCTCCTTGAAACTGTACTCCGTTGTCTGATATCACACTGTGCGGGACCCCATATCTGCAGATGAGATTCTTTTCAATAAACCTAGCCATTTGACTTGCACCCAGCTTGTTGAAGGATTCAGCTTCGACCCATTTTGAAAAATAATCTACTGCTACTACAATGAAACGGTGCCCGTTTGAAGCCGTCGGATGTATCTCTCCTATAATGTCGATACCCCAGGTGGCAAATGGCCAGGGTGAAGACATTGAATTCAGTTCTTCAGGAGGCATATGATTCAAGTTACCATACATCTGACATTGCTGGAACTTCTTTACAAACTCAATACAGTCTTTCTCCATGGTCAACCAATAGTAACCTTGTCGAATAATCTTCTTAACTAGGGCCAAACCACTCATGTGCGGACCGCAACTTCCCACATGTATTTCTGACATGATGCACTCCACTTCAGGCTTTCTTAAACATCTCAAATGCACCCCCATGAGGCCATTTTCGGTATAACTCTCCATGGAAGGTGATGTATTACAATGACCACCTCCTTATGGCTCTTCTCTCTTTCTTTGTTGCCCCCGGCGGGTATTCTCTTTCCTCCAAAAATCGCCTTATAGTATCATACCATGCATCATAGTCTGTATCAACTTCCATGATTGTCTCATATTCATAGCAAAGAGTTGATGAACTAGTCAAGATCAGAAGCTTAAGGAATAAGCTGGCAGGATTTTCCCATACCGAAGCCAATGTGACTAGGGCATCAGCCATCTGATTTTCTTCTCTTGACAGGTGTATAAACCTACATTCCTTAAAATTCTTCTTCATCATGGTCAGGTAATGGTGGTATGGTTTCAATTTTTCTTCTTTCAACTCCCACTCTCCATTTACTTGGAATACTACTAGCAATGAAACGCCATAAACTTCCACCTTATCCACCTTCATAATCATTAGGGTTTCCAAACCGAAAATACATGCTTCATACTCCACCATGTTATTGGTTGCCCTAAATTTCAACTTCTTGGCTAAAGGGATAAGTTCCCCTTCGGGAGATTCTAGTATAACTCCCAAACCTGCTCCTTTCCTGTTTATCGCTCCATCAAAATACATTTTCTTCTAAATGTTCATCTGGAAATTCCAAGATTACCTCTTCACTTTCTGGTAATGGTTGTTGAGCCAGGAATTCTGCCACCGCTCTACCCTTGATTGTTTTCCTGGTTACATACTCAATCTCAAATTCTTCTAATATTATCAACCATCGACCATATTTCCCAATTAAAGAGGGTGTCTCCCTTAAGTACTTCATTGGATCCAACCTGGAAATTGCTTGCACACTATAGGATTGAAAATAATGCCGCAATTTCTTAGAAGACCAAACCACGGCTATACATGTCTTTTCAATAATACTATACTTAATTTCATAAGGTAGGAGCTTTCTACTCAAATAGTAAACGGCATGCTCAATCCCCGACTCATCTGCTTGGGCTAGCATGGCTCCTATCGACTCTTCTTCTACTGCTAAGTATAGTAATAAAGGTTTGCCGGGTTTAGGTGGTTTCAAAACAGGTGGATTCAATAAATACTCTTTTATTCGGTCAAAGGCCTTTTGACATTCTTCATTCCATACGACTGGCTGATTCTTTCTAAGCAACTTGAAGATAGGCTCACAGATTGTTGTGAGCTTTGCTAAAAATATGCTAATGTACTGCAGTTTACCAATGAATCCCCGAACTTCTCTCTCTATCTTTGGGGCTGGCATATCCCTGATTGCTTTGACTTTGTCAGGATCTATCTCAATACCATTCGGACCAATCACATATCCCAACAATTTACCTGAGGTAACACCAAATACACACTTCTTTGGGTTTAATCTCAGCTTATACTTCAAAGCTCTATCGAAGAATAATTCAAAGTTTTGGAAGTCTTGCTCCCTTGTATCCGACTTCACCATCATATCATCAACATATACTTCAACTTCTTTGTGCATCATGTCATGAAACAGTGTGGTGGCCATCCTTTGGTAGGTTGCTCCAGCATTCTTTAAGCCGAAAGGCATCACCCTATAACAAAATATACCCCATGTAGTAGTGAAGGCAGTTTTAGCTTTATCCTCTTGGGCCATTAACAATTGATTGTATCCGAAAAATCCATCTACAAATGAGTGTAGCACGCTAGAGGCTGCACTATCAATGAGAACATCTATATGAGGTAAAGGAAAATCATCCTTAGGGGAAGCCTTGTTCAAATCTCTATAGTCCACGCAGACCCTTATCCTTCCATCTTTCTTTGGCACGGGTACTATGTTGGCTAACCAATCTGGGTATTCTATCACTTCAAGGAACTTCACTTGTATTTGCTTAGTGACCTCTTCTTTAACCAATTCAGCCCACTCAAGTCTTTAGTCTCCTAAGCTTTTGTTTGACAGGTTTAATGTGAGTGTAAGTAGGAATATGATGCTCGGCTATGTCTCGATCTATCCCAAGCATATCCTCATAAGACCAAGCAAACACTTCGAGGGAATGGTATAAAAAGTTACCGAATGCGGTTAATAGCGAGGCCTTTGAGGAATATAAGAGGGCTAAGAAAGAGGCAAAGAAGGCTGTTAGTGTAGCTCGTGGCAGAGCCTTAGAAGGGATTTATCAAAAGTTAGGTACTAAAGAGGGAGAAATGGGCATTTATAAGATTGCAAGGATGAGAGAAAGGAAAAGCAGAGATTTAAGCCAAGTCAAATGTATAAAGGACGAAGATCAACGGGTGTTGATAGGAGATTTTGAGATTAAGGAGAGGTGGAAGGCTTATTTTGAGCAGTTATTCAACCCTGAACATGAACAAGATTTTCAAGGTCTTCATGCAACAAATGGTTATATCAGCTGGTCTAGGAGGATCTTGCATAGTGAAGTAAGAGAAGCCTTGAAGTATATGAAAGTTGGTAAGGCTTGTGGACCGGATGGTATTCCTATAGAGGTTTGGAAGAACCTTGGAGAGGTAGGAGTTGCATGGTTAACTAAACTCTTTAATGCTATTGTGAAAGGACGTAAGATGCCGAATGCTTGGAGGAAGAGTATCCTGGTACCCATATATAAAAATAAGGTAGACATTCAATGTTGTACAAATTATCGGGGTATCAAACTTATGAGCCATACTATGAAATTATGGGAAAGGATTATTGAACACAGATTGAGGAAGCTTACAAGAGTTTCGGAGAATCAGTTTGGGTTTATGCCAGGGAGATCTACCATGGAGGCTATTTCTCTTCTAAGAAGACTAATGGAATTGTATCAAGAGAAGAAGAAAGATCTCCACATGGTATTTATTGACTTGGAGAAAGCATATGATAGAGTACCAAGAGAAGTGTTATGGTGGGTTTTGAAGAGGAAAGGAGTCAGTGACAAATATATCAACATCATCAAGGACATGTATGAGAATGCATCCGCTAGTGTGAAAACACCTGGTGGAGACACTGAGGCTTTCCCCATTACTACCGGATTGCATCAAGGTTCAGCCATGAGTCCATATTTATTTACCCTGGTTATGGATGAGCTAACCAGAAGCATACAAGACGATGTTCCTTGGTGTATGTTGTTTGCTGATGACATTATTTTAATTGATGAGACTAGTGCTGGTGTAAACCGTAAGTTGGAAGTGTGGAGAAAAACCCTCGAGGACAAGGGTTTTAAGTTAAGTAGGAGTAAAACGGAATATATGCACTGTGAGTTCAGTCTAAGGAAGAAGCAGGAACATGAGGTTAAGTTGGATGGAGTTTTGGTTCCTAAAACCAAGCAGTTCAAATATTTGGGTTCGGTGCTCCAGAATGATGGCCGTATAGATGAAGATGTGGCTCATCCAATCTCCAATCTCCGTGAAAGGATGTCTCACACCCTTATAAGGGATTTTAAAGATCTTCTCTAAGCTGGTCTACAAATTGAAGAGTGGGAAAGGGAGAAGAATCACTTTTCAATAAAAAGGAATGAGAAAGGGAACTACCAGTCGGGCAATCAAAGCACACAAAAAGAAGTTTATGTTAATGCCACTAGTCAAGGAGGAATGAGGCAGTTTTTAGAATTAGGGAAGCCACTGTCTTGGGTTCTCAATAAGCTACAAAAGAAGGGATTGTTACAACCCTTGACTCCTCATCCTTTGCCTAATCCTCTTCCACCTAACTTTGATACTAGTGCATTTTGCCAATTCCATCAAAGGCCTAGGCATGAAACGAACAATTGCATGAAGTTGAGGCATGAGATCCAGAATTTAATTGATAATGGCAAGTTGCCTGAGTCAGACAAGCCCAATACCAAAGGTAATCAAATGCCAAGGTCCAACAAGGTGCCACCACCAGCAACCTTCATGGTAGGAAAAGGATTAGAAGAGGATTTTGTTTTATCATCCTTTCAAGATGGGGATATTGAAGATGTGAAAGGAAAAGAAGCTTAAACTCAATGAACTTTCCTTAGCTTGAATGTTGCTTTTCAATTTTACAATCTTTAATATTTAAATTGGAACAATATTGTGTTTTTAAAATTTAAAGTTACTTGAAATAAATTAATTTTATCAAAATTTTTATTGGTCTTTGTTCATTTTGGTGTTGAACCAATGAGAAATTTAGCTTGATAATTCATGAATGAATATATTTATGCATCATGACTTGAATGACTTTACTAGGTGAGGGAATTGCTCTATAGCATTGAGTTGTGTATGCTTACTTAGAGAGGGCTCCTGCATAATTACCTTTGTCTAGGTCCTAGTCAGTCTTAGAACATGCTTTGACAAACTTTCGAGGCAAAATTGAACTCTGCTTATTTAAGGGAGAGATGATCTAGGCATTGTTTGGTTAGCCAACAACTGGTATCCACCCTATTAAATATCAATCCCTAGTTGTCCCTTTGAGCCTTCATAAAATTTTAGCTTTCTTTTCATTGGCATATAATCCCAACAACCTACCCTGAGCTATTGTGATACTTTTGACAAGTCTTATGATCACTAAGATGAAGAGGTAAGAAGATCAAGGAAAGCAATGATTAGTCAAGATCATGAGGATAATTGAAGTTCTCAAGACCATAAAGATAGTTGAAGTTCTTAAGACTATGAAGATAGTTGAAGTTCTCAAGACCATAAGGGTAGTTGATGTTCTCAAAACCATAAGGGTAGTTGAAGTTCCCTTAATATCTCCAATATATCAAGACAACATCAACATCAGAGTAACAAATAATTTATCCCTGTTAAAGAAGATTTATGTTACTCCACTCATCCATTATTGGAAGCCCAAGTTAGTACAAACAAGACAACTCTTTTAGAGCTAGAACCAAACAAAAAAAATAAAACAAAAAAAAAGAAAAAGAAAGAAAAAGAAAAACAAAAAAAAAACAAAAAAAAACAAAAAAAAGAAGAGAAAAAAAAGAGAGAAGAAAGATAATACCTAAAAAGGCGATTCAAAAAGCCAACTGAGTTCTCTTTTACCTAAGATAGCAAAAGGCTTTCATTTGGTTTATAAGGATAATTTGGCTTAAATTAGTCCAACCTAACCAAAGATTCAATCAAAATCGAAGAAAAAAGGAGGAAGACCATCCAGTTCTTGAAAGTTCTGTACCTGACAGTCCTATAAGGAAAAAGGACAAATGATAAAACGCTCAAAGAAAAGGGAAGAGTAAGAAAAATAAAGAGGAAAGAAAAGGGAAAAGAAGAAAAGAAATGAATTTGGGTCTTAAACTTTTTGCAAGGGCAAAGACTATCCTAATAAAGATCTAGATTAATAACAAGAAGATAGAAGGAATTTGAAGTATAGTAAGATTGCCTCCAAGCTACCTAAAGTTCCAACGAGAAATTTGTAGTGTGAAGGTTTGTCCATTGTGTCACACCAGCTCCAATCTCAAAATGGCCTTCACTTAAACCCATGTCCCTCATAGACCCCATTTCAAGCCTATCAAAGACCTGTTGATCTCTTTTGGCATGTAGAGTCTATTAGTGGAGATAGTTTTGATAAGCATGCATTTGAGATAGACAATATTTAAACTCAAATGAGACCTTTGGCCAAGTAATGTGTATGTGCCTATCTGAAGTGCAACAGTTCTTGCTTAAATAGAAATGATTCCCGAGTTTAGTATGGTAACTAGGGTTGTTATGTTATAGATATGTTAATTTGGAAAAATCAAGTCCTGAGGTACATTGACAGTAATTCGGCAAAGCCAACATTTGATTTCAAAATTAAAATTCAAAAATTCAAAAATAAAAAAAATGTTTTGTCATACAAAGCCTTCAAGTTAAGGGAAATATGTTGAACCTCCAAAGGACACATTGGCAAAGGAAATGATTATTGGCAAGGTCATGAAGAAGCTATCAATTGACAAGCTAAAATATAGTTTGAAATGGATGCATCCCTGACTCTACTGCTTAGGGTCTCCACCACTCATGTCTTCAACATCATGAAGATAAAAGTCACAAATGCAAAGCTTTCGATCATTCCAATGCAAGACTTGAAGGAGCGTCAAAAAGGAGTCAATGAGAATACTTCTGCTGATCACCTCAGTCTGTGAGTTGATGGAATGACTGTAAGTATTATTCATGCATATCATGCAAACATGAGCATATTACATTGCACTTTCTTGTCTTGTATTGTCTATTCCTTGTCAAAATGAACAGCAAACACCCTGCGAAGTAAAGAATCAAAAGAAGATATTGAATCAAGGGGGCATGGAAAGCCTATTTGCTTGTGGAAGCTCCAGTCGTTTTGCAAAAAGAAGAAATACGTGCTTGTGAGAAGAACTAGACGGTAAAAACATCAATCAAAGCTTGCATAGAAAAATCATGGGTTTGGGCCTACACAGGGGGCAAAGTTTCTCCTTTTCAACTTTTGAGTTTATATACCAACTATTTTCAAACTCACTTACAAATATTTTGCCACGCAGGGGGCCAAGGAGAGGATATAAGGTCTAATTAAAAATAGCTGAATTTTTGCAAAAAGGAAGAACAAAAGAATTGAACATTAGAACTCTCAAAAAGAATGAAGATGCAAAAGACAAAAAGATCTGTCTAGCTAAAAAAGTTGAAGCAAGGGTAAAGACCCAAAGTCCAAAGGGTGAAGATTCATTTTTAAGGGTGAAGACCCGATCTCAAAGGATGAAGATCCATTTTTCAAGGTTGAAGACCCAATCTCAAAGGATGAAGATCCATATTTGCAAGGGTGAAGACCCGATCTCAAAGGATGAAGATCCATTTTCAAGGATGAAGACCCAATCTCAAAGGATGAAGATCCATTTTCAAGGATGAAGACCCGATCTCTAATGGATAAAGATCCATGTTCCAAGGGTAAAGACCCGATTTCCAATGGATAAAGATCCATGTTTCAAGGGTAAAGACCCGATTTCCAATGGATAAAGATCCATATTTCAAGGGTAAAGACCCAATTTCCAATAGATAAAGATCCATGTTTCAAGGGTAAAGACCCGATTTTCAATGGATAAAGATCCATATTTCAAGGGTAAAGACCTTATTTCCAATGGATAAAGATCCATGTTCCTAGGGTAAAGACCCAATTTCCAATGGATAAAGATCCATAATTCAAGGGTAAAGGCCCGATTTCCAATACATAAAGATCCATGTTTAGGGTAAAGACCTGATTTTCAATGGATAAAGATCCATACTTCAAGGGTAAAGAACCAAAGTCTGAAGGATAGAGATCCTTGTTTCAAGGGTAAAGACCCGATTTCCAATGGATAAAGATACATGTTTCAAGGGTAAAGACCCGATTTCCAATGGATAAAGATCCATGTTTCACGGGTAAAGACCCAATGTCCAATGGATAAAGATCCATGTTCCTAGGGTAAAGACCCGATATCCAATGGATAAAGATCCATACTTAAAGGGTAAAGGCCCAATTTCCAATGGATAAAGATCCATGTTTCAAGGGTAAAGACCCAATTTTCAATGGATAAAGATCCATACTTCAAGGGTAAATACCTAAAGTCTGAAGGATAAATATCCTTGTTTCAAGGGTAAAGACCTGATTTCAAATGGATAAAGATCCATATTTCAAGGGTAAAGACCCAATTTCCAATGGATAAAAGATCCATGTTTCACGGGTAATGACCCAATCTCCAATGGATAAAGATCCATGTTCCTAGGTTAAAGACCTAATTTCCAATAGATAAAGATCTATTTTTGGTTGGTAAAGACCTACAATTCATAAAAATGGAACAACCAGTTATGCCAGAATTCTCAACTGATAAAAGGTTAGTCAAATCAAATTCATTCTCGGGTCCAAGTACCCAAATTCAATCCAATCTCCGGTCCAAGTATCCAAATTAAATTCAATCTTGGGTCCAAGTACCCAATCTCGGGTCCAAGTACCCAAATCAAGTTCAGTCTCGGGTCCAAGTACCAAAAACAAATTCAAATAACCATCTCATCAAAAATTAAGTCTTGTTGCTTTTCACTCTCTAAAGTCTTAGATCAATCAAGCAGGGGGCAAACTGTAGACCCTTAATTTTTTACCCAGTCCGATCCAATATATTTTATTTAGTCCAAAATAATTTTTGTGTTGTCTAATATATCTTAATTGGTCCAAAATAATTTTTGTTATATTAATTAAATAATTTTTGCTTTAGTATCTAATTTTTATTAATAAAAAATAAAAATAAAGAAATAAAAATAAAAATCGATGATGAAAAAATCATCGCAGAAAACCAGCGCGCGGGACGATGGCCCGCAGGCCGGTCCTCGCCCCCTGCAGCAGCCAACTGCGGCAATTTTTTTTCGCCAGCGCAATTTTTCCCCAGCAGTTATTTTCGCTAGCGAAATTTTTCTGAAGCAAATTTTTCGAAACCTAATGCAATTAGGTTTTGGTTTTCTTTTCTTAATGAATAATGGATGCCGTGAATAACTAGAATTAGTCATATAAAACTTCAATAAATAAGACCAAAAAACAACACAAAAAAGAATCAGAAATAATCAAGGAAATCAGACAGAAGCTTGGAGGAAAAATGGGATTTGAAACTAAGTAGGAAAGAGGTGAACCAATCTGGTTTTTTGAGAGAGCAGAAAAACAATACAAAGGCAGCAAAGCTTGTCTTTGACCTTGTTCATCCAAGAAGCAATTTTTGGTGTAACTTACAAAAGAAGGTTTGAATTCTTAATTTCTTTTATTTTTTCACAGTAGCTAGATCATATAATTGTTTCTTTTAAATTAAAAACCTCATAACCTCAATTCACCTTTTCTGAAGTATGAAAATCTTAAATCGTGACTTTATTTTCCAAAAGTTTAAAGCTATTAGTTTTATTTCTTCAAAACCCCAAAACTAAGATTTGCTTTCCAAATTATCAAAACTTAAATAATGTTCTGTTTCCTTCCAAAAGCCTTAAAAATATCTTTTTGCTCTTATAAACTTTAAATCGTTTTGTTTAAATTCATAAAACTTCATGAAATAGTCAATTGTCTTTCCAAATCCTAAAATAAAATTCATTACCCAAAACCCTAAATTCAAAAATCCTAAAACCCTAATTTAATTCCAAAACTCAAAATAGTAAACCCTAACCCCTTAAAACCTTAAACCTTAATTTTTTTTCAAACCCTAAATCCTTTAAAACTTTAAAAACCATAAAAACACAAATGTTTAATTTTACACAGTAAGCTTGAAACCATATGAGTAACCGTAAACCATAAATCAAAAGTATTTTAAAGTGTTCAAACCCTAGTTTCATGATTTCACCATTCAAACACTAATTTGGTTAATCAAAGAACTTCATCAACCTTTTAAAACATAAAACCTGAATCTATTTTAATTCCTTAAAAAACTCACAGTAGCCAAATTTCATAAATTCCAAAACCCTAACACTACAAAAATATTCGGCATTTGCGACGGATATCTGCGACGGACTTGTTTCCGTCGCAAATTTGCTACGGATTTGCGACGGAAGGACAAGTTAGAGGAATTTTGAGAAATTGGTCGCAAATCCGTTGCAAATCCGTAGTAAATCTGCGACGAAAATCATTCTGTCGCAAATAATCGTCGCAAAAGTTGGCTCGGATACTTGGCGGGAGAGAGACCCGCGTATATTTTTTCGCGAAAATTTTTTCCGTCGCAGATTGGTTGTAGAAAACACTAAAAAAAGCAATTTGCAACGGAGATCTGCTACCGTCTATTGCCGTCGCAAATTTCACTACAAAAATATTCGGTATTTGCGACGAAAATCTGCGACGAAAAATTTTCGTCACAAATTTGTGACGGATCTGCAACGTTTTTGCGACAGATAAACACAGTGAAGGAATTTTGAGGAAGCCGTCGCAAATTGGTTTCAAATTCGTAGTAAATCTGCGACGATTGTCTGGTCGACGCAAATTTTCGTCGCAAAATATTTATATCTTGATTAAAAAATATATATTAAAAAATATTTATATTTAGACGAGTTGTCAATATTATTAAATTAAGAACATAATAAATTTAATGTGAATGATCATCTAATTTCAAAGTTTTGAGTCATTAGAAGATAATTAATTATTATAATTATAGAAATCATTCAAATTAAGTTTAAAAAGCTTCAGTTATTTCTACTTCTTATAAAAAAATCATTAATTTATAAACAACCATTGTCCTATGATAAAAGTTTAAAATTGAATGTGGTTCCAAATAAAATATTTTAGTTTAAAAAGTGGAAATATTATTAAAAATATTTCTTGTCTAAATATTTATTTATAGTTTTTTTTTTAATTTTAAAAAATATATATTTTCAATTTAATATAGTTAATATATCAAAAAATTTGCATCTAGTCTTCCAGAACATATAGAGTATATTTTCAATTAAATGTTAAAAAAATATCTGTAATATTTTCTAAAAAATACAAAATATTTTTTTAAAAAATGACATGTTGTAGCCCGATCCATGTCAAGAAACATAGACCCAATATCAAGCCATAAGGTCCGACCTTCGTTAACAGTAAAAATAAAAAGAATAAACAAAACCCTAGATCCGACGGTCCAAATTATTCCACTATAAAACTAGTGTATAAAATGCAAAACCCTAATTGCTTCTCATTGATCTTCCTCCTTCACTGCTCTCCGCCTCTTTCACAGCTCACACGCTTCACAACTTGAAGATGGCGAGTTCTCTTTGCTTTTTCTGCAACTATTTGAGATCTTCAGGTGGATGTGTGAAGGGGACCTCAAGAATCCACAGCACCAGAGAAGATAAAGCTAAAGTAACGGTGGCTGAACAGATTTCTCAGGCCGTGCAATCCACCTCTAATCTCCTTAACCTCATGCAACGAACCTCTGCTTCCCAGGTACGCCTCTCTTTCTCTCTCTCTACATTTACATACATTCATTCCATGAAATTATTAGATTCTTTCAATGTTGATTGTAATTCTGTATCAATTCCTTTTCAATTTTTCGTAGTTTCACTTTGATCTCTGTTTGATTTGTTTCTTTTCTTCTGGTTGTGAAGGCTCCAAAATCGATCACGAGTCCGGTGCCGGTTACGTGGTATCCATCCTTAGCTTTCTCTCTGCTCGCCATTGGTCTCGTCATCACAGCTTCCTTCTTCATGTAAGCTATTTTAACTTTTTTCTTTGTAGTGTTTGTACAGATCTGGATTTGTGGTAAGAGTGATTTCGTGAGCTGGAGTAATGATAATTTTATGTGATTATTTGTATTTTATTTTTTTGAGCATTTTAATTTAATTTTTAGAAATAAATCTTTAATTTAGGCGATTTTCATGAAATTCGTAGATTTCACTCTATTCTAGCATCGTGTTTGGATTAAATGAACATCAAATTCGTTTGACTCATTGAAAAACTAATTTGCAAATGAATTTTCGTGTTTTTTGGATTAATTGTAATTTTCGTTTGCATACCTTCTATCAATTTCGCTGGGACTGTGTAGCCAATTCAAATGTATCTTCATTCCCCACCAAACACTAGGATTTGCAAATGAATTTCTTAAAAATTTCAATAATTCATTTGTGCTAGGAATATTTGGATTTGTGTTCTTTATAATGCATGTTGTAGTTTAAAGGTTTATTATCTCCACAACCTCATCACATTACCAAAATGCTTGCAAAATTATTTGCTTTGTGCTTTATACATGACTATATGCATTTCAAAATTTCAAAAATCACTTTTTCGTGCTGTGTTTAGTCATTTGTCCTCCCTTTGTCCTATTTTATTGAAAATTTTGATTCTATGGTTTAAAGTGCTACTTCTAAATATAATATCTGGATGTTGAGGAAATGTAGTCTGAATATTTTCATGAGATGCTAACAGAAAACCATGAATGCATGCATATTTAAAATGCATGGTGGAATTTATGTTATATAAATTAAACACATTACTGTAGTTTGGTCTTATTCATGACATTCTGTGGCAATGGTTACTTAAATTCATGACATGCATATGGCATTAGTAGGTATTTTCAACAGATTTTAGTAAACTATAGAAGGTTCTTTTGGTTGTCTTTTGTACCTTCCAATTGCATTTTGTAGTTCCAAACATTTGATTAATGTGTTGTTGGAAGTTCTTTTAAATTTGTCTTATAGATGCTAGCGTGTAAATAGCATTTTTTGACATTGTTGTAAGATTGAAGTGGAAAAACCATCTTTTTTTTAATCTATGTTTCTCAGAATGCTTTGTTAAGTCCTTTTTGTTTTTTGGTTATGAATCAAAAATGCATTCAAGTTTGTGTTTTGGAGGGATCTTAATTTTTGTAAGTAATGCCCTTTTGTGTTATCATGACATTGATGCATTATCCAGGATGGTTGATCCTTCTATTAATGGACAGTATCCCACTAAATCACTATCTCACTTTGTTGATATTATTTCTCGGTGTGTTCAGGTGAGAATTTCACTCTCTTTTCTTTTTGTGTTTTGTCATCCTTTTTATCAGTCCATTTAGATATTTTCTAATGAATTGGTTACTGAGTTCCATGTCAATGTGGTGCATTAGTTTGGAAATTGAGGGCCATGATAGCTACTAGTGTGCAGACAAACAAATGATTGTTACTAATGAATCATACAACAAATTATAATGTAATAAATTGCTAGGGCAGAGTGTGTCCAACAGGCAGATCATAGAGATGCTTTAGCAAATGCGCATGAGGGTTGAGCAAACTGATGAACATTGAAATGCAATTCATTATAATGCAAGTGGTTGCTAGGTACAGTCTGTATTTCATGCCATTTTTATTTGCTATTTGTTGGTAGAGTATTGAAAACGAGAAATTTCATGTAGGATAGGAACTCCATTACATATCTATTTAGAATCACATTTTTTAACCTCAAGTATGTCTTGCAGACTTAACCAGAATTCAAGCCTCCAATGTCTGAAGTTGTTCAGGATCTGAAAGACGTGATAAGGAGAGAACGCCCCAGCACTATAATTTAATATTGAAGATCTATATTGTTATTTTCAAGATAGATTATTTATAGTAGTGTTCTTAACACTTGTATAGTTAAATTGTAAAATATTTTATTCTATTGAAGATTAATAAAAGAATTATTTTTATCAATGTAATTAGTGTTTTTTTAGATTGTGTTTAAATGTTCCAAATGTATTTATAAAGTTCTCATAAAATTAATTGATAATACAAATAATTCCAATAAAAATCAATATTAAATTACTACGGATTTGCTACGAATCTGCGACGGATATTTGAAATCTATGACAAAATCTGCGACAGATACTGCGACGAAATCTGTGACGATAATCTGCAATGAATTTGCGACGGAAATCTGTGACGAAATCTACGACAGAATCTGCGATGGCTGCCCTTTACCTGTGAAAATTTAAGCGCGAGATTTGCAACTGCCGAGTGGTTGCAAATCCGTCGCAATCTGCGACGGCCTGTCACAAAATTGAAAATTGCGACGCCTTTTTTATTAATGGATCGTATCCGTCGCAGATCGGTCAAAAATCTTGATCTGCGACAGATCTGCGACGGATTCTGTCCGTTGCAGATAGCTTTTTTTTGTAGTGTAAACACATGAAATAAAGAACCCTAAATGGAAATAGTAGTTATAATTTAGATGTTTATTTGCCTTATTCAATTCTATATTTGATTATGCTTTGATTTATTTTATATGCTTTAATTTATTTAAGTTCAATGCTTGGTTCATATAATTTATCATGGATGGATGTTTACTTTCTATTGATATTTAATACCTTTGATGAATGATTTATTTATGATGAATAGTTATTTACTTTTATCGATTTATTTAGATTTTCAAATGTTGTAAGAGGTATGTTTCCACTTGGTGGATACCTCATTAGTTAAACATCATGTAATTTAAATTGCTTTTCTATTTTAGAACCAATGTAAAGGACATGTTTCTACCTTTCGGTGGGTGTCCTATTTAGGCATGGATGTAAGGGCATGTTTCCATCTTCAGATAGGTGTCCATTTTTATATTTTGCTTGGACTTTGCTTTGATTTTAATATATTAATGCTTTCTTTTAATTATTTTGTGTAATATGGATAATATTGTTATATTTAAGAATGTTATAATATTAAGACCTGTAAAGGAGGCCGGTTCTAATGAACCGGGCGTTGTGGTGGTGCTGGGCCATTTCTCACCTTTCCCACACATACCCAACTTTTCGAACACATTAAGGGGTTGGGGATTCCTTAGGAATCGAGTCATTCACCCCTTTCCTTTTTCCCGGCTCGTCCGGGTGGCGAAACCATTTTCTCCTTACTTAGGTCTGTGTTCTCTAAGGCCCCGAGCCTAAACAGTGCTGAAGTCGCAAGAACCATTCCACCGGGAGTGGGGGCAAAAATCCCCACTCACAGATAGTCAGTGTTAAGATATAATTCAATAACCTTTAAATTTAAGGTTAAGAGAGTGTATTTATAAAATGATGAAGTGAAAAAAATATCTTGAGCATAATAGATGGGTGAGGCATATAAATACTAATAAGATGAAGTGATACTTGTCTAATGATAATTTGATTGGTAATGTAATGAGTTATCATGATTGTTTTGTTTAGAAAATAATATATATATATATATATAGTGATGAGTTATAAAATTGGGAGAAGATGATTGACCCTAAGGGGGAGAGTAGAGGTTATGTGATTTGATGAAATAATAATTTGATAATATGGTATTTTGTTAAGGATGGATTATTACCATACTGAATAATTTCGAGGATGAAATTATTTAAGGGGGAGAGAATTGTAATATCCTGACTTTTGATGTACTTTGGAATAGTAGTTATGAGAGAGTATGTTGGTGAAATAGGTAAAGAAATTATAATAAGAGATAGATGTGTTTGAAGGATGTTATATATATATATATATTGTATTTGAAATATATGGGACATATAAATATAATATATAAGACTTATACATATATCAACATATACACCATATATATATGATGTATACATTGGTGTAGGAAAAATAAATTTTAAGTAATTAATAATAATAATAATAATAATGATAATAATGACAAGAGAAAAAGAAGAAATGACAGTAAAAAGGATAACTATTTGTGGTGGGAAATTTTTTGGTGGAAATAATTATATTATTATATATATATATATAAGATAAGGATGAATTGAAAAGGGAGCTTTCTCTCTTTCTTTCTTTCTTTCTTCTTCTTCCCCTTGGAACGTGGGACTAGAGAGAGAGAGAGAGAAGAGTTTGATTTTGTTCATATACACACCAAATTGTAAGAGTCTTAAGAGAATTGAAGATTTGGCAAAGAATTCAAGTAAGTGCTCTACTCCTTTAGTTGATTTTTATAGATTTTGAGTTTATATGTGATATGGATAGTGAGTGAAAGTGATGATTAATTGAATAATATGATGATGATGAAGTATTGAAGTATTTATATATATGTTGAATTGGTGCTTAGATGATGAAAATATGATTATTTATGAGGATGATGATGAGTTGTTGAAAGTGAGGAGTAAGGGTTTAGTATAAATGAGTTGGGAATTGAATAAATTGATACATGGATGATTGTATAAATGAATTATATAATGATTATTATTATGATATGTTGGAGTTATGTAAGTGTTGAATTGATGGGTGAATTATGAATATAAACTAAGATTATGATTAAGGGTGTTGTAGTATTGATTTTCGAATGATGGTGTTCATATGGTTGAGGGTTCAAAATGCAGAACTTTTTTCTAACATGGCCATGTCGTTGGGCGTATCAATGGGGTTGAGTTTAATGTTGAAGACACGATCATTAACACGGCTATATCTCTAGACGTGTCGTGGCTACTGTGAGATAAGATCATTGACACGGCCATGAACATGCCTGTGTTGTTAGGCAAGTCAATATTTCTGTAAGGCAGAATGAATGACACGGGTAGTGACATGCCCATGTCGTTGGACGTGTCAATGCTTTTGTATGAATAAGTTAATGACACAGTCATCAACAAGCCCGTGTTGTTGGGCGTGTCACTTTAGAATAACTCTTTTTGTTATTTTTCATTTAAAATCCCTATTTAAATGATTTGAACATTAAGAATGCCTTAGAATGTGATACTAAATGGTTGTTTATGATCACACTTGGTATAGGCATTGAAAGAGAGTAGTTTGCCCAACCTTAGTGTTGAAGGGCAACTTGGAATAGAAGGTTAGAGGAAGTTTTAAAGGTTATTTTGGAGTGTTTCATAATTACAAACTTTGAATAATTGTTTATATTTATATGACATTGGGACTTAACACATTTGGTTGGAAAAATTTGTTAAGTTACTACATGATTGGTACATGAATAATATGTTATGATTTGTATAATGTCACAAATGCATTATGTATAATGTGGGCTTGGTGCAAAATATGATAATGATCCAAAATATATGGATAATGCAAATTGCTTTGTGTACATTAAAGATGGTATATAAAGTCATTAATAATGACTATATTGATATAAGTGAGATATTTGAGTCGTTGTGCCTAATGTGATCATGAGAAAATGAGAAAGGATTTGATAATGAAATGAGATAAATGGAAACAAAATATAATGAATTGATATCGGTATAAATGATAAATAAGAATGATTTACATGCCTAGTATGATATTCAATTTTCAGAGTTCTGGGTTTGGCTGCATGCATATGATTTGCCTACGGGCTAGACGCTGGGCATCAGTATGAAAATGTTTTTAAGGTGAAATGACCGGGTCGTAAGCCTAAAAAATAAATCCTTGAAGCTAGGCTAGGTGAAATGATCAGGTCGTAAACTCAGACCTTGTTAGATTAATCCATGGATATATTGCCTACGGGGCTAGACACAAGGTGTCATTATAGACAAAAGCATTAACTCTGAAATTTGAATAGCATATTAGATCCTTTTTGGGCCAATGCTTGTTTTTGCTTCTATGTGAATTATGAATTGTGGAATAATTAAGCAATATAATAAGATATAATGTTATGAGATATATGATGGTGATCATGGAATGATATGATAAATACATAAGCAAATTACTAAAAAGGAATGTGGCTTAAGAAAATATGCTAAATGATGAGAAATGAATTATTGAAAGACTTGAGCAGAGCTAAGTCTTGATACTGAAAATGAGATTAATTAAATATAATGTGATGTGTAATATGTATATGGATGTGGAAATTGTGTGTATTGTTTCATGAATATTATGATAAGCCATTGAATTGTGGCTTATGTTAATGATATGTATAAATTGTGAAATTAGTGAAAAGATATGAATAGTGCATTGGAAATGGAAAACATGATAAGAATATGTTGATAAATGATGTTTATGTATATGAGTATGATTTTCTGTAATGTATATATATTATATTTATTTGTACTACTACGCTTTCGAGCTTAGCGCGGTTGTGTAAATTGCGTAGGTGAGTAGATGGTTGATCTGGGAGTCAAACTGTTTTGCCACGAGAAGAGTATCAGTATTTTGAGACCAACTAGAAGGTGGTGCATACATGTACAATTTATTATGCTGTATTTTTATTAAAAATGTATATGTACATAAATGAATTTTGGAGGAGACAATGCAATTTATATACATGTATTATAATCAAAAGTATAATGGTTTTGTAAATGTTCTTTTATTAAAAATGTATCATTGTTATGGAACTAAGGTAAGGTATTTAAATAATACTGAAACATGACATCCTTATATTTTATATATGTATTGTATGTATACAAAGTATATGTATAGTACTTATATAGAGTATATGGGTGTTACAATTATGCTTTTGCACATGTTATTTTTACATTTTTAATTATAAAATAAACTAATGTAATTAAATGTTGATTCATAATGAATTTGATTTTTTATGACATTTGCCATGGTTGTTGCCATGATATATTTTCTTTGAACATACATATATTTTGATTGTTTTTATTTGTTATATATACAAATTGCCATTAGATTTGCATATTTAAAGAGCTTCTTAGAAAATACAAAGAGTGGTACATATAGATTACTTGACCTAGTGACTAGTAGTTTGGTTATCATCGAACCTATTACAGAGAATTGGGTTTATGTCAACCCTCCTTTTGAGATATGAATTTTAGGAATTCTCTGCTGCCCTTCCCTTTACTGCCTTCTTAGTCATATACTCAATGTTGTGTTTCTACAGAACGACCATCTATTTAACCAACCTTCCTAATAATGAAGGAGCCAAGTATAAATAGTGTTTTAACTTAAACACTATAACCTTATATGATTAGAAATAGTGTTTTAACTTTTTGACTGTCCACACTATGGCTATATAGGTCTTTTCCTCCTCAATATACTTCACCTCATACTTAATGAATCTCTTACTTAGGTAATAGACAACATACTCAACTCCTTCATTATTTTCTTATGCTAATAATGCCCCCCACATATTCTCTTTTAATTACAATGCATAAGATCAATTACTTCCAAGGCTTTAGAGGTTTCAAAATTGAAGGAACCAACAGATGGGCTTTGATCTTGTCAAATGCTTCTTGGCATTTAAGCGTCCACTCCTTGGGCTAATTCTTTCTCAATAACATGAAAACAGACTCACAAATTGAAGTGAGTTTGGCTATGAATAGGTCTATAGCATACCAAAGAATCCTCTAACTTCTTTCTTTGTCTTAGGCATGGCCATTCTTGGATGGCTTTGACTTTGTCTAGATCTACTTCAATCCCTCTATGGCTGACCATGTCGCTTAATAGATTTCTCTTAGTTGCACCAAATACACACATCTTTGGGTTGAGGTGAAGTTTATACTCATTTTAATGAACCTTTCTAGTGTAACTACATGCCTCTCTCTTGCCTCAGACTTGACCATCATATCATCTATATATACTTCTACTTCCTTATGGCTCAAATCATGGAATAGAGTCATTGCTATTCATTAATAAGTGGCTCTTGCATTCTTCAGCTGAAATGTTATCACTCTAAAGCAATAGGTCCCCCACTCAGCTATGAAGGTTGTTTTATCTGTGTCCTCTTCAGTCATCAAAATCTAGCTGTATCCAGAGAACTCGTCCATTAAAGAGTGCATTGCACATGATGCTGCACTATCCATTAACACATCTAAATAGGGTAAGGGGAAATCATCCTTTGAGGAAGGTGTGAACCTTGAATTCTACATTATCTAAGATATTTATTTGCATATGAACTTACATGTGAAGGTTTAGGAGTCAAGTACAGATTTTTTGTTGACCCTCAAAAAATCCCTAACACGCAGCCCATTGTAATGTGAATCCAACACAAGAAGAATCACTTAAATATAACATTATATGGGCCTAAAATGGGTAAAACTATCGAGCTGCTTAAAGGCTAGCCTATGGCATCCTTATTATATAATTAATCCCACATTTGAAAATTACAACTTTTGCACTCATAAGTTTGACTATAAATAGCTTAGCTTAATCCCACGTACAAAAATCATCATCCTCAAATCTGCATCCAATTCAAAAGGAGACATGTCAGAAACATTAAAAGAAGTAGAAATATTATACTCACCAGGAAGGTCTATCTTATAGGCATTGTCATTTATTTTCTCTAAGACATGGAATGGTTCATTGCCTCTTAGATCAAGCTTTGATTTCCTATGATTAGGAAATCTCTCCTTCCTCAAATGCACCCATACCCAATCACCTAATTCAATGGTAATAGCTTTTCTCCCATAAATGTCTTTGCATGCATAGTATTGGTTCTTCTTTTCAATGTATAGCCATGCTTTCTCATGTATGGTTCTAATCAAATCATCCATCTATACTCACAATCTCATCTAAAGGTAGAGGCAACAAATCCATTAGAGTAAGGGGGTTAAAACCATAAATAATTTCAAAAGGTGAGAAACCTATAAAATAATCGATGCTCTTATTGTATGCAAATTCAACTAATGGTAAACAATCTTCTCCAATTTTTAAGTTCTTTCCTACAATAGCTCTCAAAAAGCTACTAAAGTCCCATTTACCCATTTTTTATGGGTGACAAGTAGTAGAAAATAATAATTTAGCTCAAAAATTTCCCCATAAAACTAGCCAAAGGCTCAAAAACTTCATATCCCTATCAGATACTATTGTCTTAGGCATGCCATGCAAGCACACAACATCTCTAAAGAACATCTCAACAATGTGAATGGCATCACTAGTTTTATGACATGTAATAAAGTGTGCCATTTTAGTAAATTTGTTAACAACTATGAAGATGCTATCTTTCATTTTATTAGTTCTAGGTGAACATAATAGAAAGTCCATTGACAAATCAACCCATGGTTTGGTAAGTATAGGCAAAGGGGTATACAAACCATGCAATAGGACTTTAGGCTTAGCTTGTTTGCAAGCAAAACATTTAGCACATATTCTTTCAACATACCTTCTCATATTTCCCCAATAAAAGTGTTCTTGTAAGATTTCTAAAGTTTTGACCACACTAGAGTGTCCCATTAAGCCACCACTATGGGATTCTTTCATAAGTAACTATCTCACAGAACAATAAGGTAAGCAAAATGTCTTTTCTTTCATTAAAAATCCATCATGCCTATAGTATTTTTAAAATGCAACTTGTTCACATAAGTTATAGACATTAGCAAAATATAATTACTTGTATACAATTCCTTGATGCATTAAAATCCTAAGAATTTTGAGTTCAAGGTAAAGAGTAGAGTGTACATTCTAGGTAATGCATCGACTACTATATTCTCTTTATCTTCTCATACTGAATATTGCATGGGAAGGTCTCAATGAACTTAACCCAATATGCATGCCTCTTGTTCAACTTGCCTTGCCCCTTCAAATGATTAAGCAACTCATGATCGGTATGGATCACAAATCCCTTGGGTAGTAAATAGTATTGCCACGCATCCAAAGCTCTCACCAAGGTGTGTAGCTCTTTATCATAGGTGGAGTAGTTGAGTTGTGCTCTCACTAAAGTAAGCTACTAGACTATTTTATTATATCATAATAGCACCTATACCTACTCTAAAGGCATCACATTCAATTTCAAAGGTTTTACTAAAAGCAGGTAAACTCAAAACATAAGCTGAACATTATTTCTCTTCAAGCAAATTAAAAGATTTTTCTTGATTTTTAGTCCACTTAAAACCCACATCTTTCTTAACTATGCTAGTTAAAGGAGCAGCAATATCACTAAAATCTCTAAAAACTCTCTTATAAAAACTAGCTAATCCATGAAAACTCCTAACTTCACTAATGGATGTAGGTCTCGACTATTTTTTTTATAGTCTTTATTTTCTCCTCATCAAGAGCAAGGCCCTCTTTGCTAAAAATGAAACCTAAGAAAAAAAGTTTATCACTACAAAATGTATATTTTTTAGTATTGGCATATAATTGTTCCTTCTTAAGTATCTCTAGGACAACCCTAATATGATTAAGATGATCATCCATTGTTTTGCTATAAATTAGTTTTTCATCAAAATAGACAACAAAATTTTTTCCTAAAAACTCATGCAAAACATGGCTCATAAGTCTCATGAATGTTATTGTTGCATTGGTTAAGCTAAAGGTAGTTTTCCATTGATCACCAAGTTGCATTCTTATTTGGTGGTTTCCACTTTTAAGATTAATTTTAGAAAAAATACATGCACCATTCAACTAGTCAAGCATATATTTAAGTTTAGGGATAAGGTGTCTATACTTTATAGTGATTTTATTGATAGCTCTGCAATTGACACACATTCTCTAAGGCCTATCCATCTTAGGAATAAGCAGCATAGGTGCAGTGCATGGGCTCAAACTCTCTCGAATGTGTCCCTTCTTCAACAGCTCCTCCATTTGCCTTTGTAGCTTTGTCTCCTCTAGATTGCTTCTACAGGCTGATCGATTAGGAATTAGAGCTCTAGGTATGAGGTCAATCTTATACTTAGTACCTTTTAAAGGTAGTAATCCCTTTAGCATCTCCTTGAGAAACATGTCCTCAAACTCCTACAACAAAGAAATAACAACACTAGGCAAAGTATCAATGTCAACTATATTCAAAAAATTATCTTTGCATATGAGTACAATGAGAGATTTTTAGGCATAGAAAACATTTTTTAGCTCTCCTTCTCTCTCTCTCTTGTATAAAAGATCACTTTCAATGAACACTTTTCTATCATGCTCTTAGTTTTCTTTTGAGCTTTCTTCTTTTTCACTCACTTTCTTTTTATTTGCACTCTTCTTTTCAGTCTTTTCATTTTTATTTTCTCTTATTTCTTCACCCTTAACTTTAATTTCTTTTTCTCTCATTTTTTTTATCTCTCTCTCATAGACTTATTTGGGTGATAGAGGAACCAAAATGATCTTTTTCCCATCTTTCTCAAAGGTGTAATGGTTAGTGTAACCATTATGCATCACCTTTCAATCATATTGCCATGGCCTACCTAATAGGAGATGACCTGCTTGCATAGGCACTGCATCAAATAATAACTCATTCCTATACTTACCAATCTTGAAGGCCATAAGAACTTGTTTAGTCACCCTCATTCTCCACAATCATTGAGCCACTTCAACTTATACGATTGTTGATGCTTAATAGTAGGTAATCCAAGTTTATCTACTAAAATGGCACATGCAACATTTTTCATGCTCCCTCCATCTATAATGACATACAAACTCAGTCTTCCACAAGACATCTAGTATGGAAGAGATTTTTTCATTCATCATTCTCCTAGAGTTGCACTTGCAAATTTAACGCTCTCCTAGAACCTTACCATTTTCATCAATTGTAAGATCTTCTTCCTTATACTGACTAACTTCCTCCTCATATTTCTCCTTTTCCTCCCCTTTCTCCTCATCACTAGTTGAAAAGTACTTCCCATCAACCATAAAAATAGTCCTTTGTTTGGGGCACTCCTACTTGTAATGGCCAATACCTCCACATTCAAAACATTTAACCTTTGAAGTAAAGGTAGACTGGACTTTTCCTTTATCTTTGCTAGTGCTAGGAGTCCTAAAAACTTCCTTGAGCTCGATCTTAGGCTTAGACGATGTAGCCTTATCTTTTTTCTTCTAAAAAGGCTTAAAAGAAGTCATCAATGAAGAATGACTCAATATGCTTTTCCTCTTTAGCTACTTCCTAACCTTCAAAGCTAAATGTAGAAACTCATCAATATCAATATATGGTTGTAGTTCCACCACATTTGCTATATATCTTTTCAGCCCATTGAGAAACCTAACCATTATAGCTTCTCCATCCTCTTATACATTAGCTCTAATCATTGAAACCTCCATCTCTTTATAATATTTTTCCACACTATTGGATCCTTGAGTGAGGTTTTGAAGATGGTTGTACAATTCTTTATATTAGTTTCTACATATAAACCTTCATCTCATGATAGATCAAGGCCTCTCCACTTTTCAATAGGTCTTTGTAGACCCTTAATTTTGGTACCAGTTCAAATATGGTTTTCATTTGAAGGTTGGATCAAGTTTAGGTCTGATAATAAGGCCCAAATTAAATTAAGTCTAATTATTTAATATTTGAATTGGGCCATTTCAATTTAAATCGAGCCAATGTGGTTAAAATATAATTCGGTCCAAGCCAATTCGACATGGATGTGGTCCATGTCGAATTGGCCTGTGGTCCATGTCGAATTGGCTAAGCCAATTCAATATGGCCAATTTGATTTGGACAATCTCAAATTAGCCTTGGCCAATTTGATATGGGTAGGCACCGTGCCTCAGTTTAACCTAAAATCAGTTCATTGCTAATTATAGTAAAATTCAAATATGCTTTGCATAAGCAGGGAAAATTTTAGTGGGATGAGGATTCGCAAGTCATGTTTTCCCTAATATTTCCTATAAAAGGAAATTAATAAATAGAAAGAGGGAGGAGCAATTAACGAAGAAAGATTGGACATTAACCTAGCAATTATCAAGAGAAAAGCATCCAAATACATAAAGAGCAAAAGACACAGCCAACTTCATCTTTTGACATCGGGTCTTTACCCTTAAAAAATATATCTTCATCCTTTGAGATTGGGTCTTCACTCTTGCGAATGGATCTTCATCCTTTGAGATTAGGTCTTCACCCTTGCAAATGGATCTTCATCCTTTGAGATTGGGTCTCTACCCTTGAAACATGGGTCTTTATCCATTGGAGGTCAGGTCCTTACCCTGGCTTCAGCTCTTTTAGCTGGATTGGTCTTTTGTCTTTTGCATCTTCATTCTTTCGAGAGTTCTAATGTTCCATTCTTTTGTTCTTCCTTTTTGCAAAGATTTAGCTATTTTTAATTGGACCTTATATCCTCTCCTTGACCCCCCTGTGTGGGAAAATATTTGTAAGTGAGTTTAAAAATATTTGGTATATAAACTCAAAAAATTGAAAAGGAGAAACTTTGCCCCCTGTGTAGGCTCAAACCAAAGATTTTATCCATGCAAGCTTTGATTGATGTTTTTGCCGTCTAGTTCTTCGCACAAGCATGTATTTCTTCTCTTTGCAAAATTACTGGAGCTTTCTCAAGTAATGGGCTTTCCATGCCCCCCCCTGATTCGATATCTTCTTTTGATTCTTTACTTCGCAAGGTGTTTGCTGTTCATTTTGCCAAGGAATAGACAACACAAGACAAGAAAGTGTGATGTGATATGCTCATGTATACATGATATGCATGAATAATACTTACAGTTGTTCCATCGACTCACAGACCAAGGTGATCAGCAGAAGTGTTCTCATTGGTTTCGTTTTGACGCTTGTTCAAGTCTTGCATTGGAATGATCGAAAGCTTTTGCATTTGTGGCTTTTATCTTCAAGATGTTGAAAACATGAGTGGTGAAGACCCTAAGCAGCAGAGTCAAGGATGCATCCATTTCAAACTATGTTTCAGCTTGTCAGTTGGTAGTTTCTTCCCTTGCCCAATATGTCCTTTGGAGGTTCAACATACTTCCCTTAACTCGAAGGCTTTGTATGACAAAACACTATTTTTTTTTTGAATTTTTGAATTTTAATTTTGAAATCAAATGTTGGCTTTGCCAAATTAATGTCAATGTACCTCAAAACTTGAGTTTTCCAAATTAACATATCTATAACATGATAACCCTAGCTACAGTACTAAACTTGGGAATTATTTCTATTTAAGCAAGAACTCTTGCACTTCATATAGGCACATACACATTACTTGGCCAAAGGTCTCATTTGAGTTTAAATATTGTCTATCTCAAATGCATGCTTATCCAAACTATCTCCACTAATAGACTCTACCTACCAAGAGAGATCAACAAGTCTTTGATAGGCTTGAAATGGGGTTTATAAGGGATGTGGGTTTAAACGAAGGCCATTTTGAGATAGGAGCTGGTGTGACACAATGGACAAACCCTCATACTACAAATTTCTTATTTGAACTTTAGGCAACTTGGAGGTAATCTTGCTAGACTCCAAATTCCTTCTATCTTTTTGGTATTAATTTGGATCTTGATTAGGACAGTTTTTGCCCTTGCAAAAGTTTAAGACCCAAATCTATTTCTTTTCTTCTTCTCCTTTTCTTTCCTCTTTATTTTTCTTACTCTTCCCTTTCTTTGAGCATTTTATCATTTTGTCCCTCTTTCTAGTAGAACTATCAAGTATAGAACTTTCAAGAACTAGATGGTCTTTCTTCTTTTCCTTTGATTTTGATCGAATCTTTGGTTGAATTGGACCAATTCAAGTCAAAATGTCCTTATAAACCAAATGGAAGCCTTTTGTTGTCTTAGTTAAAAGAGAACTCAGTTGGCTTTTTGAACCATTTTGGGTTTTCTTTTTTTTTTGTTCTATTTTTTTGTCTTTGTTTTCTTTTCTTCTCTTTTTTCTTCTTCTTCTTCTTTTTTTTTTTTGGTTCTAGCTCTAAAAGAGTTGTCTTGTTTGTACCAACTTGGGCTTCCAATAATGGATGAGTGGAGTAACATAAATCTCCTTTAACAAGGATAAATCATTTGTTACTCTGATGTTGTCTTGATATATTGGAGATATTAGAAAAACTTCAACTACCCTTATGGTCTTAAAAACATCAACTACCCTTACGGTCTTGAGAACTTCACCTATCCTCATGATCTAGACTAATCATTGTTTTCTTTGATCTCATTACTGTTGCGCTCGAATTAACTCTACCACAAAGCGTCACTCGCAAGTATACGAGGTAGCTGTAGCAAAGGTGATCGCCCCAAGGTCGTCTCACAAGGAAGCCAAAGTGGGTAATTGATTATCAAATTAAAAGTAACAAGTAATTAAAGAAATTTAAATTGCAAAGTAATGAAGAAGATTGATTTAATTTGAAAACAATAAAAATAAACAAAAGCTGATGTTTTGATTCACTTGATAAAAGAGTCTAGGGTTTGCACTTCTCTACTATTTATATGTATGAACGGTTATTCCACTTAACTAATTTAATTTCTAAGATTAAATCTAAACAACTTAATTAATTGAGTCAAGGAAATAAGCTCTCGCATTCAAACCTCTTACAACTAATCTTGTTATAATTGAAACAATCTTTTTAATAGGTTATATTTCTAATTCACCTAAGTCCTTAATTGAATTATTCCAGCATTAGACTTCATCTCTCAATTCATCATCTAATACCTAAAACACACAATTGGTGGCCAATCAATTATATGTTAACAATATTTCATTCAATAAAGGCTAAAGAAATTATTAGCTAAGAGAATAACCAATCCATACAATCATAGAAGATCCATACAAACCCTAGACTAGATCAAATTAGTTCATAATGCAATCAAACATATTCATCTTATTAATGTTCAAAGAAATCAAAATAGACATGATAATATCCATTCAATGAAAATAAAGAGAATAAGTTCAAGAACAAAACCAAGTTACAAACTCCTTGAAGCTTTTGAAAAATCTCTTGTTCAATCTTGCAAGAAGGATGTCTTGATGGCTAGAACAATTTAATCTAAACTAGTTTTGATCCAAAGTGAAATCAAAATCAAAGGAAACAAAGTTAAAACCCTCGCTCTACTCTCTGACGGCTCAAACTTTGCTCCAAATCGTCAACCACCCTCAAACCCTAACTTTCTTTTTGCTTTTATACGAAACGTCGGCTTTAAAATTTGGTGCGCGTTTAGTTCATGAGGGACACGGCCAGGTGATGAGGGACACGGCCATGTGAGGGCTTGTTGGAGGGACACGGCCAGGTGACACGGCCGTGTCCCTTGCATGTGTCACCTACTGCTTCAGAATATCTTCTTTTCTTCTTTGGTTGAGTGACACGGCCAGATAAGGCTTGACTTGGCCGTGTTAGATCACTTTGGAGGGACACGGCCAGTGACTTGGCCATGTCCCTTGCCTGTGTTTGCTTCTGTTTAATTTTTGATCTTCCTTTCCTTTGGTAACAAGTGAGACACGTCCAAGTCAAGGTGACTTGGCCGTGTTGCTCTTCTTTGGAGGGACACGGCCACATGACTTGGCCGTGTCCCTTGATTGTGTCTGCTACTGGGACTTGCTCTTCAATTTAATCTTGGTATGGGACACGGCCAGTGACTTGGCCGTGTCCTCTGCCTGTGTCAGCTACTGCCCATTTCATCTTCAATTTGTTTCCTTGCTGTTTTAACCCTAAACAAAACTGGCAAACAAAACTTAAACAAGAATTAAATAAACAATATCCAACGAAACATAAACACATACTAAAAATTAAATAAAAAATGACAGAAACATAGAAATAAACTAAAACTACACAATTAAAGAAAACACTAAACAAACCAATTAAAACTAACAAAATACCTAAATAAAACAATAATTAACATAACAAACAAGACACAAAACTATAACAAAAACTAATAAAATAACTACCCCACACTTAAAACTTTGCTTGTCCTCAAGCAAATTCACATGGCATAAATTAAAAACTCAAACAACCTTAACTAAAATTTCTAGCATATAGATGAAATACTTAAAGAGTCAGACATAAATAATTGCAATTTCCTTCAATCAAGGATTTTCTTAACTCATTCATTAATCCAAACATACAAATCTTATCTCTCAACTAAGTGTTTCACTCAATTTCAAAGGTTAATCACTCATACCACTCATGAGTGCATACTGCCATAAACTTGCTTAATTATCCAATCTCCCTCACTGATTTTCTCAAGAAATAATTCGAAGGTCTTTTATTTGGATGTAATGGGGCTAAGGTAAGGTGTGAGAAAAGACATTTAACTGGAGCATCAAGAAATGGAGTATCTAAATTAGACACTACTCTTGCTAAGAATTTCATAACTCCTTACATAGCATACTCACCAACCCTTAACAATCTTACATACTTGCACACTAAAAGAAAAGTACATGAGTCAAAATTTCTCTAAGGCTAGAAAATATATGAACTTTGTATATATATATATCTTTTTTTTAATTTTTAATTTTCACTTTTTCTTCTTTTTTTATTTAGTTTATTTATTTATTTATATATATATATACAAAGTATAAACTTACATGGAACATCTAGCTTAAAATGTAGAGGAAAAGAAAAATGACTCTCAATCAAATACAATATGCAAAGTATGCATTTCAACCCTCAATTAGGAATTCCATATATTTTTATTTATTATTATTATTATTATTATTATTATTTTACTTACCCCACACTTGAAATAAACTACCCTATTGTCAAATTATAAAACTCCATTCCTTAATGCATAGGTATGATGATAATAAGAACATGTTAAGTTGAGAATTGTGTTAATCAAACAAGAAACGGTCAATGGCTCAACTTGGCTCACTAAGGAAATCAATATAAAGGGAAGTCTCTTTAAGCTAAAGGGGCTAACCTAATTTGCCTTCATCACTTTAAAACTTGAGATTAAATCATAATGTGAGTTCAATAAGTATGCAAAAGCAAACTCTAGAGATGCAACATCATGAAGGTGCACACTTAAGAAAAGAAAATCAATTGACAAAAATATCAAATTTTATGAGGCTCAAAACTCACACAGGTTGGTTCCCAAAGATTTATATGTCATGAATTGCAGAATGTGAAAATTAATCCCGAATGAATTCAAATGCTCATTTCTATGCTGATACCAAAGTCACAACTATAATGCTAGAATTAAAGAAAAGATCGATAAATTTTCAACAATTATGCCATGCACAACAAACACAATAAACAAAACAACCATAATAAGCAAAACCAGAATTAAAGGAAAGCTTAAAGAGTACCCCACACTTAAAACTGACATTGTCCTCAATGGAAAACAAAAATAATAATAAAAAGAGTCAAAGGACAACCTGTCTTCCGTCGTACCTGGTGAGGCAAAATCCTAGCTTTCCATTACAAACACAAAAGTTCAAAAATAAGAGTACAATATAAAAATAAAATATCCAAATACAAACCGTTAACATTAAAACAAAAACGAAAAATAAAACAAAAGTACACTAAATAAAATAAAGCAAGGACTCAAAATCTAAGGAAAAGGTGGGCGGGAAGATGATGCAGCTGAGGGATGGAAACTCAAGATCGTCGCAAGATTATTGTTAATCTGCTCCAACTGCTGCAATAACTCAGCATGGTTTCGGTCCACCTTGCCATCCAGACGATCCACTTTGCCCTCCAGGGCCTCAATCCTCAGAAGTACCTGTTGATGTTCCGACATCGGAGCATCCTCATCTAGACCTAAAGAATCTGAGTCTGACTCCTCTTCAACCCGGGCTCTCTTCTGCCTGTCCCCCGGTGCTTCAGGCTCAGCTGAAGGCATCACAAAAGTCCCTCTCCTATGTGTGCATCTTCTCAAGGGTAGCTAAATCCAAGGAATCATTACCCAAAATACGGGTCATCCGAGTAGTACTCGGGTCAAAATCCTCAACCAGGGCTACTGCTAATGTAGTGATCAATCCTCCAACACAAATAACCCCCCTCCTTTTATTAGCTACAGTGTCAAAAATATCGGCTAACCAATAGCCGGCACTAATATTCATTTCATTCAAAACATAATCCAAGAAAAATAACTCACTCGACTCAACCACACCCGGGCTCTTCTTCCGAGCAAAGAACCCACATGACATAAACCTGTGCAAATATCTCAAAGTAGGGTTCCTTAATTTAGATGCTTTGGCCGATTTGGCCACATAAGTACCCGAGCCTAAGGCACCCCAAGCAAATTGTTGTCTAAAATCTTTGGGTATCGATCTTTCCCCATGTTGATGAAACCCATAGATATCATTCAACTGATCAATAGTAAGCACAAATGATCTACCCATTAATTTAAACATCAGTCTCCTGCAAATTTTCTTATCATCTCTTTCCACCTTAAGAGTTGTCAAAAATTCTAGGGTGAGCTCCTCAAACTGCAAGGGTCTCAATGAGACAAAAGTCTCCCACCCAAGATATTGCACATATCTATGAAAAGTAGTTCTCATTTGCAAACCATCTAGAGATTCGTCATTTACATACCTTATCGGGAAAAAACCCCGAGCCAAAAGATTTGCTCTCTTTAAAGATAAAGTTGAGGAAGAGGAAGAAGCTCCTTCGGTATTAGATTTCTTCTTCTTGCGGTGTGAGACAGTTTTAGTTCTTGGCATCTTGAGATCTGAAAAATTAACACCGAAAACTGAATTGAATCAAGATTATATGAGTAAAGAGGAAGTTTCAAGTGATTATCTCAAGTTTTGTTGAAGAAATTTGAAGTTTGAATGGAAGATCTGAAGTTTTGAAATAAAAATCAAGGATTTTGGCGTCACAGAGAGCGAGAGAACGAGAGAGACGAAGATAGAAAAGTTTAGGGATTTATGAAAAGAACTGGGCAAAATCGGGTTTTTAAAAGTTAAAAATTGAGGTGCCACGGCCGTGTGTGTGTGGACTTGGCCGTGTTGGTGTGTGAAAGTGGAGGGACACGGCCAAGTGGAGAGCACACGGCCGTGTCTCATGGTTTTTGGGGGACACGGCCAGGTGACACAGCCGTGTCCCCTGGGTGTGTCCAAGTCTGTATAAAATTTGCAAATTGATCAGTTTTTTTTTTATGATAAAGCTTGACCCTGTCCAGTGTGTGACACGGCCAAGGGACACGGCCAAGTCCTTTGGCCGTGTCACCTACTGCCTTTTTATTAATTTGACTCTTTTTTTTAACGATTTTGCAAACCTTCTTCTTTAAACACCCGATGGGTTGCCTCCCATATAGCGCTTCTTTAATGTCATATAGCTGGACATCATGCAAGGCCTAGGGATCATGAATTAAAGTACTGTCAATGACCCTCACTTCCTGAAATCCTTCATTGTATAGCTTAACTCTCTGTCCATTCACTTTGAAAGTCTCACCTGTTCTAGAGTTAAGTAATTCAATTGCACCAGAAGGATATACCTGAGTTATCTCGAAAGGAGCACTCCATCGAGATTTGAGTTTACCTGGAAAAAGACGGAGTCGTGAGTTAAAAAGTAAAACCTTCATACCTGGACTCAATGTCTTTCGCACTATAATTCTTTCATGAAGTGCTTTAGTGTGATCCTTGTAAATTCTCGAGCTCTCATAAGCCTCATTTTGCAGCTCATCTAACTCTGAAATTTGCAGAAATCTTTCTCTCTTCGCTTTGTCCAAGTCCAAATTCAGAGTCTTGATTGCCCAATATGCTCTGTGCTCCAACTCCACTGGTAAGTGACAAGCTTTTCCAAACACCAATCGATATGGACTCATACCTAGAGGAGTTTTGAAAGCAGTCCGATATGCCCATAGTGCATCATGCAATCTGCTTGCCCAATCCTTCCTGGATGTGTTGACTGTTTTTTCTAGAATTCCTTTTAGCTGCTTGTTGGATGTTTCCACTTGCCCAGAAGTCTATGGATGGTATGGGGTTGCCACCTTATGCTTCACACCAGATTTGTGCATTAACTTCTCAAAAAGCCTGTTGCAAAAATGACTCCCCCCATCACTGACTATCACCCTTGGTGTGCCAAACCTGCTAAGAATGTTTTCCTTCACAAATTTAACAACAATATTAGCATCATTAGTATGGGTGGGGATTGCCTCCACCCATTTGGAAACATAATCAACAGCAACTAAAATGTATTCATAACCAAAGGACTTGGGGAAAGGACCCATGAAGTCTATTCCCCACACATCAAACAGTTCAACAACAATATATGACTGAAGGGGCATTTCATTCCTCCTCCCAATGTTACCTACTTTTTGGCAATGATCACAGTGCTTACAATAGTCTTGAGCATCTTTAAATAAAGTAGGCCAGTAAAAACCACTTTGAAGCACCTTTTCTGCAGTCTTTCTTCCTCCAAAATGACCCCCACAGTGAAGGTCATGACAAAATTGAAGAACACTCAATTGTTCTTCCTCAGCTACACACCTGCGAACTATCTCATCTTTGCATATCCGGAACAGATAAGGTTCATCCCAAAAATAAAACTTACTCAAGTGTAGAAACCTTTTCTTTTCCTGAAAGGACATGTTAGATCTCAAAATACCACAAGCAAGATAGTTAGCAATATCTACAAACCAAGGGGCATTAATCACCACAAACAGATGCTCATCAGGAAATTATTCTAAATTTTTATAAATGTTATCAAATGCAAGATTTTCACTAAAGAAGGGTAATCTGGATAAGTGATCAGCAACAACATTCTCACTACCCTTAGTATCCTTGATTTGAAAATCAAACTCTTGCAACAACAACACCCATCTAATTAAGCGCGGTTTAGCATGTTGTTTTGTTAATAGATATTTAAGAGCTGCATGATCAGAATGCACAATAATTTTAGACCCAATTAAATATGCTCTAAATTTGTCTAAAGCAAAAACAACAGCTAACATTTCCTTCTCAGTTGTGGTGTAGTTCATTTGTGCACTATTCAAGGTTAAACTGGCATAATAAATTACTCTCACGTATTTGTCAACCCTTTGCCCAAGAACAGCTCCTACTGCATGATTAGATGCATCACACATGATTTCAAAAGGTAAAGACCAGACAGGAGCTACAATCACAGGTGCACTAGTCAATTTTTCCTTAAGGGAATTAAAAGCTTGCATGCATTGTGCTGTAAATTCAAATGGAACATCTTTTCCCAACAAATGGCACAATGGTTGGCTTATTTTGGAAAAATCCTTAATAAACCTCCTGTAAAATCCTGCATGCCCTAGAAAACTTCTTATTCCCTTAACTGAGGTAGGTGGGGGTAACTTAGCAATCAATTCAATTTTAGCCTTATCCACCTCTATCCCTTTACTTGACACCACATGACCTAAAACAATGCCCTGGGTAACCATAAAATGACTCTTTTCCCAACTTAAAGTGAGGTTACATTCAATGCATCTCTCAAGCACACGAACAAGTTTATTGAGGCAATTATCAAAAGAATTACCAAAAACAGAAAAATCATCCATAAATACCTCAATAAAATCATCTATCATGTCAGAGAAGACAGACATCATGCATCTCTGAAAAGTTGCTGGTGCATTGCACAAGCCAAAGGGCATACGTCGAAATGCATAAGTCCCAAAAGGGCAAGTAAAGGTTGTCTTGGACTGATCCTCTGGAGCTATTGGTACCTGATAGTAACCTGAAAGGCCATCCAGAAAACAATAATGTGAGTGTCCAGAAAGTTTATCTAACATCTGATCAATAAAAGGAAGAGGAAAATGATCTTTCTTTGTAGCATTGTTCAACTTCCTATAATCAATGCACATTCTCCACCCAGTAGTAGTCCTAGTAGGAACCAACTCATTATTCTCATTTTTCACCACAGTGATTCTAGATTTCTTAGGAACTACATGTACTGGGCTCACCCACTCACTATTAGTAATTGGATATATTACTCCTTCATCCAGTAATTTGAGCACCTCTTTCTTAACCACTTCACTCATATTTGGGTTAAGTCGCCTTTGGGTCTCCCTCACAGGTTTAGCTCCCTCTTCTAAAGTGATTCTATGCATGCACATGGAAGGGCTAATACCCTTGATGTCACTCAATCCCCATCCTATTGCTCTCTTTAATCTTTTAAGCTCACTCACCAACCTCATCTCCTCCCCTTCACTAAGTTCACTAGATATTATCACAGGTAAAGTGTTGTGATCTCCTAAAAACACATATTTCAGGTTCTTAGGTAACTCTTTCAGCTCTAACTCTAGTGAGGGGTTCTTCTCTTCTTTTTCAATGGGGAAAAGCTCACATATTGGGTCCTCCTTAAGCTCCTTTACTTCAGCACTTCCTAAGGTTTCAAGACAACTGGCTATTTCTGCATCAAAAATTTCCAAGTCACTATCCAAAGTCAATGCCAGCTCCAATTTATCAGAGGAACCTATCTGCAAGAAAACATCTGAAACAACTGCATCAACACAATCAATGAAAGAACAATCCTCATATAAAGCAGTTGTAGGAATAGGAGAAGTGTTAAAAATAGAAAATTCCACAGTTTGTCCCAAAACAGTCATTGATAATTTTCCATTCTTAACATCTATCAAAGTATTGGTAGTCTCCATAAAAGGCCTACCCAGCAAAATGGTGTGTGCAGATGTTGAAGAATTACTTACCTCCATGTCAAGAACAATGAAATCCACAGGTACTATCAAACCACCAACTTTAACTAACACATCTTCTATAACCCCTTTCGGGAATCTAAGAGATCTATCAGCTAATTGCAACACCATTTTTGTTGGCTTAAGTTCCCCTAATTCTAAGTCAAGGTACACAGAGTAAGGCATTAAATTCACACTAGCTCCCAAATCACACATGCCATCAGTACATTTTCCATTCCCCATAGCAATTTGAATAATAAAGCTTCCAGGATCCTTTAGCTTAGGAGGTAGTTTATGCTGCAAAACAGCACTAGCTACCTCAGAAACTATCACCTTTTCATTCGGCTCATACCTTTTTTTCTTGGTATTCAGTTCTTTGAAGAATTTAGCATAAGCCGGCATGTTCTTAATTGCTTCAAGTAAGGGTAAATTAATACTTACCTTAGATAGCATGTTGAAGATATCTGAAAACTGCTTATCTTTTTTATCATCCTTCAACCTGCTAGGGAATGGTATAGGTGGCCGGTATGGATTGCTTGCCTTGTGCAAATCTGGTGTAGGGGACTTCTCCATTGATCCTTCTTCAGCACCTTTGTTCTCTAATTCTCCTTCTTTTTTCTTTTCTTGCTCACCTGCATTCACAGAGTTATTTTCAACATTATTATTAATTACCTTGCCACTCCTAAGAACAGTCACTGCTTGTGCCTGCTCAGGTTGACTTGGAAACTTCCCCTTTTGTTGAATCTGCATCTGTTGTGCAAGTTGCCCCACTTGGGTCTCCACCTTCTTAAAAGATGCTTCCAAGGAATCCAGCCTCTTGTTGTTCATCTCTTGATTTTTAGCACTGACTTGGATAAAAGCCTGTAAGCTTTCCTCCAAACTCTCTCTCTTAGGCTGACCTTGATTTGAGGATTGGCCCTGTTGTTGGTTCTGTCTCTGGAGCAAATGGAAGGGTTGTTGAGCATTATTTGTTGTCCAGGAAAAATTGGGGTGACTCCTCCAACCAGGATTGTAAGTGTTGGAGTAAGGATCATTCTTGGCTCTTGGTTGAAACCCCCCCATAGCATTAACTTGCTCAGCTTCATTCCCAAAAGACTCATATGCAGAGGGACATATATTTGCTCCATGCCCAAATGTCCCACAGATTCCACACACCTCTTGAGTGGTTGAAGAAATATTGTTCTTCATGTTTAGCATCTGAACCTGCCTTGTCAACTCAGCTATTTGACTAACCATTTCAGTATTAGCTTCCAGTTGATTCACCCCCTTGCTTCTTCCCCTTACACTCTTTTGTTGAGAATTAGCTCCCAACATCTCAAAGATCTCGTAAGTCTCATCAGCTGTCTTTTCTCCCATGGCTCCCCCAGCTGCATTATCAACTGTGTTCTGAAATTGCTGGGTGAGACCATCATAGAAAAACTGATTAAGGAGTTGAAGTGGGTAGTGATGATGTGGACACTGGATCAATAACATCTGGAATCTGTCCCAAGCCTCATGAAATGGCTCTCCTTCGAATTGAGAGAATGTAGCAATCTTCCCTCTCAACTCAGCTGTCTTTTGGTGTGAATAGAACTTGCCCATGAATTTATTGTAAACTTGTTCCCAAGTTGTCAGTGAGTTCTCGGGCAACATCATAAGCCAGCTCTTTGCCCTATCCTTCAAAGTATAAGGGAAACATCTCATCCTCAACTGATCTTCTGTAAGTCCTCCCAAAGGAAAAGTGTTGAGGGTGGAGTAGAAATCCCGAATAAAATTCAAAGGATCTTCATTTGGAACTCCATAGAATGATGGCAGCATGTTGTAGTGAATATTCTTCAACTCATAGTTCCTTGCTGCATCTGTTAGTCTTATGCAAGAAGTGGAAGTTCCAATAACAGGTCTAGCAAAGTCTCTCATGGTTCTTTGTCTTTCTTCAGCCATCTTTACAGATTTTTCAGATTCTGACTCAAAATCCAAAATGTCCTCCTCTGAAGTATCAAATCCGGTGTAGAGCTCAAACTCTTCTCTGCTCCTTTTCACTCTCTGAATTTCTGGAATAAAAGGGTGTAACTCTCCTTCGAGTGATCTCCTGCCTTGCATAAACAAAAATTTCTAGAAAAAGAAATATCAAAAGCAAAAGACAAATAAAATAAAATGAAAACAATGAAAAATAATCCTAAGTATTTAAATTTTTTTTTAAAATAAACAATTACGCCAATTAGCCTCCCCGGCAGCGGCGCCAAAAACTTGTTGCGCTCGAATTAACTCTACCACAAAGTGTCACTCGCAAGTATACGAGGTAGCTGTAGCAAAGGTGATCGCCCCAAGGTCATCTCACAAGGAAGCCAAAGTGGGTAATTGATTATCAAATTAAAAGTAACAAGTAATTAAAGAAATTTAAATTGCAAAGTAATGAAGAAGATTGGTTTAATTTGAAAACAATAAAAATAAACAAAAGCTGATGTTTTGATTCACTTGATAAAAGAGTCTAGGGTTTGCACTTCTCTACTATTTATATGTATGAACGGTTATTCCACTTAACTAATTTAATTTCTAAGATTAAATCTAAACAACTTAATTAATTGAGTCAAGGAAATAAGCTCTCGCATTCAAACCTCTTACAACTAATCTTGTTATAATTGAAACAATCTTTTTAATAGGTTATATTTCTAATTCACCTAAGTCCTTAATTGAATTATTCCAACATTAGACTTCATCTCTCAATTCATCATCTAATACTTAAAACACACAATTGATGGCCAATCAATTATATGTTAACAATATTTCATTCAATAAAGGCTAAAGAAATTATTAGCTAAGAGAATAACCAATCCATACAATCATAGCAGATCCATACAAACCCTAGACTAGATCAAATTAGTTCATAATGCAATCAAACATATTCATCTTATTAATGTTCAAAGAAATCAAAATAGACATGATAATATCCATTCAATGAAAATAAAGAGAATAAGTTCAAGAACAAAACCAAGTTACAAACTCCTTGAAGCTTTTGAAAAATCTCTTGTTCAATCTTGCAAGAAGGATGTCTTGATGGCTAGAACAATTTAATCTAAACTAGTTTTGATCCAAAGTGAAATCAAAATCAAAGGAAACAAAGTTAAAACCCTCGCTCTACTCTCTGACGGGTCAAACTTTGCTCCAAATTGTCAACCACCCTCAAACCCTAACTTTCTTTTTGCTTTTATACGAAACATCGGCTTTAAATTCGGTGCGCGTTTAGTTCATGAGGGACACGGCCAGGTGATGAGGGACACGGCCGTGTGAGGGTTTGTTGGAGGGACACGGCCAGGTGACACGGCTGTGTCCCTTGCATGTGTCACCTACTGCTTCAGAATATCTTCTTTTCTTCTTTGGTTGAGTGACACGGCCAGATAAGGCTTGACTTGGCCGTGTTAGATCACTTTGGAGGGACACAGCCAGTGACTTGGCCGTGTCCCTTGCCTGTGTTCGCTTCTGTTTAATTTTTGATCTTCCTTTCCTTTGGTAACAAGTGAGACACGGCCAAGTCAAGGTGACTTGGCCGTGTTGCTCTTCTTTGGAGGGACACGGCCACATGACTTGGCTGTGTCCCTTGATTGTGTCTGCTACTGGGACTTCCTCTTCAATTTAATCTTGGTATGGGACATGGCCAGTGACTTGGCCGTGTCCTCTGCCTGTGTCAGCTACTGCCCATTTCATCTTCAATTTGTTTCCTTGTTGTTTTAACCCTAAACAAAACTGGCAAACAAAACTTAAACAAGAATTAAATAAACAATATCCAACGAAACATAAACACATACTAAAAATTAAATAAAAAATGACAGAAACATAGAAATAAACTAAAACTACACAATTAAAGAAAACACTAAACAAACCAATTAAAACTAACAAAATACCTAAATAAAACAATAATTAACATAACAAACAAGACACAAAACTATAACAAAAACTAATAAAACAATTGCCTCTTTATCTTAGTGATCATAAGACTTGTCAAAAGTATCAAAACAGCTCAGGGTAGGTTATTGGGGCTTGTAAACCAATGAAAAGAAAGCTAAAATTTTATGAAGGCTCAAAGGGAAAACTAGGGATTGATATTTAATTGGGTGGATACTAGTTGTTGGCTAACCAAACAATGCCTAGATCATTTCTCTCTTAAATAAGTAGAGTCCAATTTTGCCTCGAAAGTTTGTCAAAGCATGTTCTAAGACTGACTAGGACCTTAAAAAAGGTAATTATATAGGAGCCCTCTCTAAGTAAGCATACACAACTCAATGCTATAGAGCAATTCCCTCACCTAATAATGTCATTCAAGTCATGATGCATAAATATATTAATTCATGAATTATCAAGCTAGATTCCTCATTGGTTGAACACCAAAATGAACAAAGACCAACAAAATTTTGATGAAAGTAATTTATTCAAGCAACTTTAAATTTGAAAAACACGATAGTTCCAATTAAAGAAAGTAAAATTGAAAAAGCAACATTCAAGCTAAGGAAAGTTCATTGAGTTAGGCTTCTTTTCCTTTCATATCTTCAATATCCCCATCTTGAAAAGAGGATAAAACAAAATCTTCTTCCAATCCTTTTCCCACCATAAAGGTTGCCGGTGGTGGCACTCTTCCAAATTTAGGCAAAGGGTTGTTCTTGGTATTGGGCTTATCCGGCTCGGGTAGCTTAACACTGTCAATTAAATCTTGGATCTCATGCCTTAGACGAGCACATTTATCTGTTTCATGCCCTCGCATTTGATGAAATTGACAGAAGGCCTCGGCATTGAAGTTTGGTGGCAATGGATTATGTAACGGTTGAGAAGCTAACGGTTGTAACAACCCTTTCT
Source organism: Garcia nutans (assembly GCA_947685225.1). Lineage (NCBI taxonomy): Eukaryota > Viridiplantae > Streptophyta > Magnoliopsida > Malpighiales > Euphorbiaceae > Garcia > Garcia nutans. The sequence continues at coordinate 23,673,391 of CANTUV010000005.1, forward strand.
TTTGCAGCTTGCTAAAAACCCAAGATAAAGGTTTCTCCAATTCTGAGAATTGTCTTTTATTTCCTTGACCAGTCGCATTAACATCAACTTCTTTTTGTGTGCTTTGATTGCTAGGCTGGTAATTCCCTTTCTCATTCCTTCTTATTGAAAAGCGATTCTTCTCCCTTTCCCACTCTTCAATTTGTAGACCAGCTTGGAGAAGATCTTTGAAACCACGGATGAGTGTATGAGACATCCTCTCATGAAGATGAGGTAACACCCCTCTCACAATCATCCTTATTTGATCGGATTCATCGGGCCTCTTCTTGAGTAAAGCGGCCTTGTTTCTCCATCGCTTCACATAGTCCACAAAATTTTCATTTGGCCTTTTCCTTATGGACTCCACTTCCATTAAAGTAACTTCTAACTCAACATTATATCCAGACGCCTCGGCATGGTTCTCTAAGATTGGAGTCAACTGGTTCTTCAAGGTCTCAGCTAGGGCCTCTTTGATTTCTTCCATCTTGGCATTGAGGGCCTCATCCACCATCCTTTGAATTTGTTCGGGTTCCATTGTTTTAAGTGAGCAAGTGATTGAGTGGTTGCTAGATACTTCATCTCCGGCTTAGGTCGGATTGTTGTAAGCTTTAGAACTATCGTAATCCAGGGCTATGAGCCAGAAAGGATCAATGATATGAGATGCAAATGTATGCATGTATGCACAAACAATCAACAAATAAAAATAGGACGTTCCTTTAACCTTATAACATCCACACACGAATGGCGAGTCTCTTTTCCTAGGTAATATGGTTAACAAAATACCAACATGGGGTATCTTGCTTTCGAATAATTCCCTTGGATATTTCAACCAATAGTTATATTTTCGAAAATGGAAATCAATCCATGATAATTCCCATTAATTAGGTTTTAATCCATTCAACCAACTAAAGGAGATTTTGTGCTATATTGGATTAAAATGAAATTAAGAGGTTTATTATAAATAGATTTCTCACTTGAAAAAGGTAACTAATAATTCATGCCAAAAACAAGCCCATGGTTAATTTATTCTTAGTGTAAACTAGGCCCACAATTGATTTTTGGTATCTCATAATTGACCTAAATATTTTTGTAAGCTCTTTGTAAGAAGAGGTTGGGTGAAAATAGTTTTGTTTCTAAGCCCATTGTAAAATATTTTTAGAAAAATGGATTTTGGGCTTAGTATTTGGGCCATGGGCCAAAGAATTTTTGATTTATTTTTAGAAAAGTCTTATGTCCAAAGACCATCTTGAAAAACTTTGAAAATAGCTTTGGTGTTTTGGACTTTAAAGAAAAGTTGAGCTTACAATATACTTAGGTCATATTAGAAAAAGAACAAACCAAATAAGCCATGATTTAAGCCAAGATAAATCAACCATAGTCAAACAACATGCATTTGGGGTAAAACCTAAGGAAAGTAACTAGGCCAATTACATGAGCTTTAGTCTTTGGGTAAAAAGGCTTAGGTTCCCATAGCAAGTATATACCAAATGGTACAAGGCTATGAGTGGTTATGCCATGCTCGATCTCCATACCTTGAGTGAAAGTATGGTATCCTTACATAACATAACACGGGTAACACGGGCGTCCTAACTCACGCACACGATGCAATCTAAGATGATGCAATGGATAATACCATTATAAGAATGAATAGAATAATATAAAGACCAACGGAATCAACTTCTCTTATCCCTAGTGGAGTAGCCACTGTGAGCGGGGATTTTCGCCCCCACTTCCGGTGGAATGGTTCTTGCGACTTCGGCACTGTTTAGGCTCGGGGCCTTAGAGAACACGAACCTAAGTCTTGAGAAATTGGAGTCGCCACCCCGGACAAACCGGGAAAAAGAAAGGGGTGGATACTCGATTCCTAAGGAATCCCCAACCCACTAATGGGTTCGGAAAGTTGGGTATGTGTGGGGAAGATGAGAAATGGCCCAGCACCCCCACAACGCCCGGTTCATTGGATCCGGCCTCCTTTACAGGTCTTAATATTATAAAATTGTTAAATATAACAACATTATCCATATTACACACAATAATTAAAAGAAAGCATCATTATATTAAAACCAAAGTAATGTCCAAACAAAGCAAATAAATGGACACCCATTCAATGATGGAAACATGTCCTTACATCACATGCCTAAATAGGACACCCACCGAAAGGTAGAAACATGCCCTTTACATAGGTTCTAAAATAGAAAAGCAAATTAAATTACATGATGTTTAATTAATGAGGTACCCACCAAGTGGAAACATACCTCTTACAACTTTTGGAAATCTAAATTAATTGATAAGAATAAATAATCATTCATCATAAATAAATCATTCATCAAAGGTATTAAATATCAATAGAAAGTAAACATCCATCAATGATAAATAAAATAAACCAAGCATTGAACTTACATAAATTAAAGCATATGAAATAAATCAAAACATAATCAAATATGGAATTGAATAAAGCAAATAAAAGTCCAACTATAGCTACTGTGACTTTTTATAGAACTAAAATAGATTAGGGTTTTATGTTTTAAAAGGTTGGTAAGGCTCTTTGATTAAACAAATTAAGGTTTGAATGGTAAAATCATGAAACTAGGGTTTTAGACACTTTAAAATACTTTTGATTCATGGTTTTAAATGGTGATTTCAAGCTACTGTGTAAAATTTGAAGTATTTATGTTTTTATGGTTTTTAATGTTTTAAAGGATTAGGGTTTAAAAAAATTAGGGTTTAAAGTTTTAAAGGAGTTAGAGTTTAATATTTTAGGTTTGGAAGTTGAATTAGGGTTTTAGGATTTAAAATTAGGGTCATGGGTGGTGAATTAGCTTGTAGAATTTGGAAATCAATTTGATAATTTTATGAAGTTTTATGAATTTAAACAAACGGATTAAAGTTTTTATAAATAGAAAAGATTTTTTTTAAGGTTTTTTGAATGAAATAGAGCCTAGTTTAAAATTTTGAAAGAAACAAAATCAAATTTTGTTTTTGTTGAAAATATGTTTATTTAAGGTTTTAAGATTTTAAAGAGGTAAAAATAACAATTTTAATTCTTTTTGGAAAATAAAGTAACGTATTAGTGCTTTTAACTTTGGAAAAACTAAATTAAAGTTCTAAGGTTTTTGATTTAAAAAATAAAATTTCATAGATTATGCTACTGTGAAAAAATAAAAGAAAAAGAATTTAACATACCTCCTTTTGTTGATTCTCCAAAAATAATTCTTCTTGGTTGAACAAGAATAAAGACAATTGCTGCCTTTGAATTGCTTAAATCGTGTCCCTTCTATTCCAGAAAAAAAGAAATTGAATTACTCCTTTTCCTTCACTGATTTGGTTTCAAATTTTCAAGCTTCTGTTGTTTTCGGCCTCTCTAATTTCATTGCCTTTGGTCCTTATTTATAGTGGTTTGATTTGGTTTATTCCTAATTAGTCACGGCAAGTAATATTATTAAGAAAAGGAAACCGAAACCTAATTGAATTAGGTTTCAAAAAATTTGCGTCGAAAAAATTGCTCTGCCGAAAAATATTACCGCAGGAAAAAATGCGTTGTCGAAAAAAATCTGCCGCAGGAAATTGCGGCAGTGGGTGGGCTACGGGCGACCATTTTGCCCGCAGGATTTTTTCTGCGAGCGAAATGCCCACGGGCAGCGCGATGATTTTTTTCATCGCCGATTTTTATTTTTATTTTTTTTACTTTTATTTGTTTATTTTATTTTTTATTAATAAAAATTAGATACTAAAGCAAAAATTATTTAACAAAAATTATTTTGGACAAATTAGACAACAAAAATCATTTTGGACTAAATAAAACATATTGGACCGGACTGGGTCAAAAATTAAGGGTCTATAGGTTCTTAGGTTTTAGAAGAAACATAAAAGTAATTTTAGGGTTTTTGAAAATAGAGAAACGTATTAAGATTTTTAAAATCAAAAGAAACAATTTAATGATTGAAGTTACTGTAAAGAAAAAAGAGATTAGATATTCAAACCTTCGTTTGTTGGTTCCACCAAAAATTACTTCTTGGATGAACGGAGACAAAGGCGAGGTTGTTGCCTTTGATGAATTATAAACGGTTTGCTTATTGCTCCTCTCAAATCTGAAGTCTCAAGTTCCAGTCCAAATCCAATGTTTTTCTGCTCAAAATCCAGTCCGATCTCTCAAAGTTTTTCCTCAAAAGTTTTTTTTTTCAAATTCTAGTCCCCTTTCTGTGTTGTTTTTAGTCCTATTTATAGAAAATTTTGATGATTAATCTTAATTGTTTAAGGAAATTATCATTAATTAGGAAAAATGAAACCGAAACCAAATAGAATTTGGTTTCGGAAAAAATTGCATTGGAAACCAAATTCGCTGGCGAAAACTGCGATAGGCTGCGAGAGCTGTGAGGGCAATATTATGTAGGGACTTGTTGGGCCCGTAGCCAATTTCGCTTTCGCCCTCACATGATTTGGCCTATCATGATCCATAGGTCTTAAACCAGGGATTTAAGTGTCATATAATATCACCCGAAGGCCATTTCCTTTTGACATCGGAGATTAAATGTCATATAATACCATTCGAAGGCTACCTCCTTGACACTGTAGTGTTTGGCACTGATGTATCTTGCCCGAAAGCATAATAAAACATCATGATGTATCATTGGCATGCCAACTCAACTGTACCAAACTCAACATTCTAGCATAAATAATTGTGCAGGGCAAACAGACACATCAACTTTATAACACATTTTCATATTGTCGTCTCTTTTGTCAATTTCCCATATTTTTCACATTTCCCAATCACATTGAGCACAATCTTTAATTACACTCACAAAGTAACTCATTTTAACTTTTTACCACTTTCCATAGATATTTCCATATTGTATAACATTACATATCACTAATGTACTTCAAATAAGACATGTCTAAACATAATTTCACAATGGTCAAATGCAACATTCATATTACAATTTGAGCAAAGCATAGGTTATATAAATAACCTCACCTTTAAGCAAAACTACATTTTTTTCAATGTTAATATGCTTATGCCAAACATGAAAATTTAATATATATGAAATCTAAGTATGTACTAACCGTGCACAACTTTAAAATTTAATTTAAAAACCATCCAAGCTTTAATTCACAATAGCCCTAAACTCCTCCACTTCAGTGATTTTGGCCTAAAAACACATAATTCATACAACAAATAAAATTATTCAATTATAATCATATTCATTCTTGCTCTATACCAAACTACCATTTATTAAACAAATTCTAACCAAACTTCCAAGAAAAACATTAATTCCTTACTACCTTTCTCAAGCTTTACCAAAACAAACTCATTTTCCATTATCCAACCATAAAATCATCACATACACATCTAAATAACTTCAAAACAATCTATTTGTACAATTATAACCTCATCCATCAAAATCTCAAATTTCCCATATTATAAAACTTAACAAAACAAGCTTAAATTGATGAAAACTTACCTAATTCTTTGTATAATCCTCAAATCCAGCTTGAATCCTTTGGGATTCTTGTAAAATTTGGATTATAAGATGAAGCAAAGCTTTCCCCCTTCTAGTGGAGAAATTTGGCTGCTATAAGGAAGAAGAAGAAGAAGAATGCTTTTATATTTCCAACATTTCCAATTTTACCTCTCACATATGTATAATTACTAATTAATTAATTAATTAAATATTCAAGTATTTTAATCTTCCTTCCTATCCAGAATTAATTTTAACCCTCTTTATTATTTATTAATTTTATTATTTATATACATATTTTTTTAACTTTTGACTTTTTATCATACTTTGTCTTTTAGTGAAAAATGTATATGTAAGGTATATACTATGTATACACTAGGTATCCAAAGTATAATTTATGTATATCTTATGTATACATTAGTTATATACCATGTATATCTCACTTATAACATATTAACTAACCCTCCATATTAATTATTTAACTGTATCTAAAATTATGGATGTTACACACAGCTATGACATGCTTGACCTTCTTGGATACAGTGGATTTGTGGCAATCGAATAATAGTCTATCTTCTTCTCCCAATCCAAGTGTCCTTCTGGATCCATCCTTCTATGGTATGAGTGTTTCTTCAGCTTCACTCCTCCCTCCATCATAGTTGTTTTGCCTACCTTTTGGTCTTACTTCCTCATTTTCTTCATTATCTCTGAATATTTTTCACCTTTTGATTCTTCATCTACTTGTTCCTTTCTATTACCTCTCCTTCATTTGGCATTATTATGTCCTTCCCTAGCCGCTGAAGCTCCTTGCCTCTCCATTCTATCTGTCATGTCATTGAATCTCCAACCGATTGCTTACATTGTGTTTGAGATTGCTTGCAATCAGTAAATCTATCCTTAAGTCTGTCTACCTTTGCCACTCATCTTATAGATTTAATTATGATCTACAAATAAAAGGATAGTAAAACAATAATATATATTTCTCACTTCATACCCTTATGTTTTTCACTTAAGTAAGATGCTCATTCAAGTTCACTTGTGTTTTCACTCAAGATATTGCTTTTCTCTAAATGAGCTGATACTCTTTCCTTTAACTCTCAAATTATCTTATCGAGGTTAGTTGCAAGGATCAAAATACCTACACTCAACCATAATCACAATAAATAGACTAATTTCTAGTATGAAAGGTCTTTCTATATTCCTTCTTTTTTAAGAATCAAACTAACTTACAAAATAATTCATGGTTAGAGGTTAGGTGTGATCGAGATGTAGAGAGCATGACTGCCAAATGTCTTTGCCTAAATTAGTGATTTTTGGTAGAAGGGTTCATGGTGGGTTTTGCGACCATGTGGTTCTTTAAGGAGAAATCCCAAAATAGTAGTATTGTTTGCAGTGGAAGGCACAATGATGGGCGCAACTGAAATGAAGTCAAAAAACTTTTCGCAAAACCTCAAAATAATAGTAAGGTTTATGGCGATAGAGGCAATCGTAAACTTTGAGCACTAAACAAATATGGAAACTGCAACTTAGGAATAGCAACCATTGTATACAAAATGAATTAAGTTATGAAAATTTCTAGGTTTTATGAATTCCCCAACTAATTTGCAGCCTCTAAGGTTTGGAAAATTAGTTAGACAACTAAAACTCAGGTGATGGCAATTTTATGGAAGAATTTGATATGAACAACGATCTTAACACTTTTCTTAATTAAATTTAACAAGAAAACAATTGAAGGAATCAAAATTAGGAATTTATGAACACAATTTGAGCACAATGAGGTGAAGAACGAGAAATTGAAGATAACAATGAATCTAAATTTTTTTATAATTCGAATAATAATAACAAGAATAAAATAAAATTAAATAAGATAGATAGATTATAAAAGGAACCCAATCCTGAGCCTAAGCTCTAATACCAAACTGATGCTAACCCTTTCTGAACACAGCTTTGAAATGTAATATCCCACTCAGAATTTGACTAAAACTAATATGAGAAGCCCAAATTAAAGAAAATGACTTGAATCTTTGAACCATCCATGTGGATATCCTTGTCTAGGCGCATAGAAATACCTTTGTAGCCATAGCCAAGCCCAATCTTAGAGGAAATCCACACGAACATGTTGAATAGCCGCATGGATGTAGCTATTCATATCAGACCAAACTTCTTATTTTTGAGTCCTTTAAGGATTCAACATCTTCAAACCCAACCTATCTGATATCCCTCATCCTAAATTGATTCCTATCCTATCTAAAGTTTTTGAAATGAGTCACCACTCAAATTTATTTTTGGAAAAAGGGAAAATTTAAGAAAAACACTAAATTGACACCAACATTACCCCAAGGTTAAAAATCACTAGCCTCAAACCAAATGATAGATTCAGGGACTAGCTTTAGGCTTATTTTAAGTAAAAAGAGTTTGGCCTTGGATTAAATAAGAACTTATAAAATGAACTTCATGATATGATAGTTATAATATGGAATGACAAATTAAGCAAGACTTATACATTCATACATAGCAAGAGAATAAAGTAAATAGCAGAAATTAAAATAAATTTTACATTTTAAAACTAAGAATAAAGGGATCTCAACTCTAGCTGCATGGGTTCTAGGTTAAGCACACATTCTCCAACTATTGTTACAAACTTGAGAATAACTTGCTTTAATTGGCTTTTTAGGCATGTTTCAGTTATGTAAAACTTTAAGTGGCTTGTGTTTTCCCAAAAGGACAATTCTTAGATATCAATAAAGAAAAGTTCACAATAAAAGGCTATAGATAAAGGTTTATTTTACAAAGTGGACTTGATACTTAGGAATGAAATTCTAAGTAGGCCTACATATCCCATTTGAATGCAAATCAAAGCTCGAGCAGTTCTAACCATTTTGTAATTGTTAGTTTTGAACTCAAAATGGGGGTTTTAACCTAAGCTATGTGAACCTAGGTCCAAGTTGATTTTAGGTTTTAACTTTATAAAACCTAAGTCTATGCCCTATTTTTAGGTTTAACTTGATAAACCTAAGTTTTTTTTTTTTTTGATTTTAGGTTTTAACATGATAAAACCTAAGTCTAAATATGAAAATTAGGTTTAACTTGATAAACTTAGGTCTAAAATTGATTTAGGCTTTAACTGGTAAAACCTAATTCTAAATGTGAAAATTAGGTTTAACTTGATAAACCTAAGTCTAAGATTGATTTTAAGTTTGAACTTGATAAAATCATACTTATGAAAATCTCAAGTAATTTAAATATGTACTAACCTTGATAAAGCTTTGAAATCACTCCAATGCCCCTTCCACCTTTTAATTTCACCAAACACCAATGATCTTCTTAGGGGATTTCTTATCCTAAACATACATAATTCATACAACAAGCAACATTATCCACTTAAAATCATTCCCATGCTCAATGTATATCAAATTATCATTATTCATGCAATTTCCACCAAAATCTCAACAAAACCCTATTTTCACCCTTTTTTACTTTGTTTATACTTCATCCAACCCAACTCATATCCAACATTTAACCATAAAATCATTACTTATATATCAAAATAACATCAAAACACTTCAATTCAATAATTATAAACATCTTCTTCACAAACCCTAATTTCACATATTCTTGCTAAGAACCCCAACTTTATCCAAACTCAGCCATATTCAATTTTCAACCATAAAATCACCATATATATACTATAACAACATTAAATAATCTCAATTCAATAATTACACTACAAGAAATTTGATAACTAATGACACTTAAATTCTTCATGAAAACTTAAAATTTCATCACAATTTATTTTTTTAATGAAAATTCAGCGTCATGAAGATTGCCACTGTAACCTCATAGTATTTTGTATATATGACAGAATTTATTTTCATCACTATAACTTCAATTTTTGTTTAGTGACAACCACATATGTGTCATGATATATGATAATATATATAAAGACAAAACTATCATCATGATTATAATGTAAAATTTGTTATTTAATATTATAAATTTTCATTATATATGATGCTCTAAATGACGAAATAATTATTTTGACACAAAAGCTTATTCTTTTGGTTACAAAATTATAGTGTCATTAGATTTTTAATAATATTAGTGACATATATATTGTCATAGTGGTTTTATCATAGGATGATGTATTTTCTCACAAAAAGTATAACATAATAAAATTATAAATCATCACTAATTCCTTAACGTAATGTGACAAAAATATTATTGTAATTAAATCCATAATATATCATTTGAGAGCAGTTTTAAAAAAACTAATATGTTATATATTAACTAAAACAAATTTTTGTTTACCACTAAATACTGATTCACTAAACCAAAATCCTGAGTTTAACAAATAAAAAGGCCTCAAAAGAGAGCAATGTGCTAAGAATCCTCCAGCAAATATATGTTTTTATTAGAACTTGGATTTTGTATAATTGTCAACGATCTATAGAACCTCCATTTAAACATTAGTAGCAACTAAAAAGAAAATGATTGAATAATGAATCACCATAGCAAATATCTTATCTAAAACATAGGAGATACATTCAATTCTTCAGGTGAACCAAGAGTTGAGTATTCATGAAAATGTTAATATTTCTACTACTACTTATTTGTGTTCTTTTGTATGAAAATATTTGCAATAGAAGATCAATATTTATAGCCCCATTAACCAAAATGCCAACCATCCATATCCATACTAGCAATATGCATCAATAGAAGAATAGGCAATATAGCAACACAACTAGCACATAACCATAAGCAATCATAAAAAAAAAAAAGAAGAAACATGGAACATGAGATATTTAAAGCTTTTTTTAATAGAAAGTATATTTATTATTTATTTTTAATACTATAGAAAGAGGAAAAACATGAGTTGTTGAGGTAAACTACCCAAGCTAATAGGCTATCCCTATACATCCACAACTAAATCACAATAACTCATGAAAAAAACCCTAGTACCAAGCTCAATACAAAGAAAACATCCATACTATACATAGAACTGATGGACATAAACACAATAGAGATTACACCAAAGAAAATTTTAAAAATCCCAGCATAAAAAACATTAGCATACGACATGGTAAATTCCCAAAGGGAAGCTCTTCTTAATATAACAGATATGTACTTCACTTATTTCTTATAATTGCACTGCTAATACCAAGACCCATTATGCACTTCTTAAAACTAAATTGGCATTGCAATTCTTTATACTAAGACAAGAGTTAGAATATAACATGAAAAACTGCATTTTCATTAGGAATCGCACAAAAGCCTTTCAAACCTACAAATTAACCTCAACAAAAGCTACAATAGAAGAGACCAATAAGATGGATTCTATTTTAATTTTAACAACTACTATAGTCGTAGAAAGCAGCAACCATGAAGAGCTTGAGGGGCTGGAAACTCCAATAATATTATCTAACATCTAAAAAACATGATCAAGCATACCAACACTTGATATTCCACATTCAATTTGGTATATATCTACCCTAGAATGCAGACAATTAAAGAACCATTTAGCCATTTGTATATGGCTAAACCTCCAACTGAAATATGCTAGAGATAAGAGATAGAATCGTAGATAGAATCACAAAAGAGAGAAACAACAAGATATGCTCCACCTATTGTCCACTTGCAACCCATAATAGCACAGAAAAATCTTGGGAAAAAAAGAGCATGACAACTTTTCTCAAAACTATATGTTTGGTGACTAGTGATGATATGGATATATATGACCACAACACAATCAATCATTGCAGCATCTGCACACAACAAATTAGTGGACTTGGAAATTCAAAACTAGACAGAATGAGTACTTCAATTAACTTAATATAAGACCAAGATATGGACCCAGGCCATGCGAAGTGCAATGACTAAGGGACAAGGGTGTCAATACATGATGGTGAAGAGAATCCTATCCACAAAAAAAATTTGAAAAAAGAACTTCCAAACAAACACTATAAAATGTATTGATTTACAGATAGATATTACCGACATAAATAATTTTATTTGTATTTACTAACCGAATACTGAGAGAATAAAAGAGAAAATAATTTAAAAAATATATTGACAAATTATCGATTGATTACCGAGAGATTACCTTAATGATAAAAAATCTATTGGCGAATGATGGCACCAATTATTGGCACCATCATTTGCCGACTAAAATTACCGACAACAAAAAAATTAGTTGGTAATTAATGGCGCAGAAATGTGGTGCGATAATTTATCGATGAAATATGTCGACCAATTATTGATTCTTGGCAACTTACCAAGAGAAACGGTATATCAATTGGCATTTCCAATAGATGAAAATTTTCTAACGGTATTACCAAGAAAAAACTAATCTCTCGGTAAATTTAACATATAGTATAAATTTATATTTGTAGTTAACTTGGAATTATATAATTATCTAATTTTTTTATTATTCTAGAAAGAAAATATGGAATTTAAATATTATTAATTCAAATATTTTATTTTTTATTTTTTCTTTTAAAAAAATTACCGAGGGAAAACAATATTCTCTCAATAGTACTGAGAGAAGACATATTTTCTCTCGGCATCACCGAGAGAAGAGCATTTTCTATCGGTATATTGATAATTATAAAGTAATTGTTTCAGTAAAAATTTACCGAGAGAAACTTTTTTTCTCTCTGTAATACCAAGAGATAGCAATTTTCTTTCAGAAATACCAAGAGAAATTATCCTTCCAGTCGGTAATACCGAGAGAAATTATTGTTCTCTTGGTAAATTTTTAACCCTATTTTCAATAGAAATTATTCATATAAATTTTTCAACCAAGTTAACTATTATTTATAAAGAAAAAAAGTGATAAATATATTCATATATCCTACATAGAAGCAAGAGTTAGGTAATGAACTTCTCGAGATCTAGAGGTTTGATTAAGTAGATACGTACACCACTTAAATTTTACAATTATCACTTTCTTAATTTTTTCTTTTCCTTTTAGAATATTTTGGAATTTTTTTAATTAACTTGGAGTCATATTGTTATTCAAATGTTTTTTTCCAATTTGGAAAGCCGATATGAAATTTGAATTTTATTAATTCAAATATTTTTATTTTTTATTTTTTCTTATTAAAAAATTACCAAGAGAAGACATATTTTCTCTTGGTATCACCGAGAAAAGAGCATCTTTTGTCTTTATAATTATGATTATAAAGTAATTATTTCAGTATAAATTTATCGAGAGAAACATTTTTTCTCTCGATAATACCCAGAGAAAGCAATTTTCTCTAGGAAATACAAAGAAACATTATCCTTTTTGTCGGTAATACCGAGAGAAAATATTATTCTCTCGGTAAATTTTTAACCATATTTTCAATAAATATTATTCATATAAATTTTTTGACCAAGTTAATTATTATTTATAAGAAAAAAAAGTGATAAATATATTCATATATCCTATATAGAAGCAAGCATTAGGTGATGAACTTCTCGAGATTTAGAGGTTTAATTAAGTAAACACGTACATGACTTAAGTCTTACAATTATCACTTTCTTAAAATTTTCTTTTCCTTTTAGAATATTTTGGATTTTTTAAATTAACTTGGAGTAATATAGTTATTAAAAAAAATTTAATGATTTTGGAAAGCCAATATCAAATTTGAATTTTATTAATTAAAATATTTTGATTTTGAATTTTTTCTTTTAAAAAAATTATCAAGAGAAAATAATATTCTCTTGGTATATTTTCTCTCTGTATCACTAAGGGTAGAGCATTTTCTATCGATATATTTATGATTATAAAGTAATTATTTCAGTATAAATTTACTGAGAGAAACTTTTTTTTCTCTCAGTAATACCGAGAGAAAGCAATTTTTTTCAGGAATACCAAGAGAAATTATCCTTTCTGTCGGTAATATCGAGAGAAATTATTATTCTCTCAGTAAATTTTTAACCTTATGTTCAGCAAATATTATTCATATAAAATTTTCAACGAAATTAACTATTATTTATAAGGAAAAAAAATGGTAAACATATTCATATATCCCACATAGAAGCAAGAGTTAGGTAATAAACTTCTCGAGATCTAGAGGGTTGATTAAGTAGACAAATACACTACATAAGTCTTACGATTATCACTTTCTTAATTTTTTCTTTTCCTTTTAGAATATTTTGGATTTTTTTAATTAACATGGAGTCATATAGTTATTCAAATTTTTTTTATGGTTTTGAAAAGCTAATATGAAATTTGAATTTTATTAATTCAAATATTTTTATTTTTTCTTTTAAAAAAATTATCAAGAAAAAATATTTTCTCTCAGTATCACCGAGAGAAGAGCATTTTCTATCGGTATGTTTATGATTATAAAGTAATTATTTTGGTATAAATTTACCGATAAATTTTATTATGCCGGTAATTTACCGAGAGACATAAGTGTCTATCGGTAAATTAACCCTATATATAAAATGAAAAATTTCCTCTCCCTTCTTCATTTCCTACCACCTTCTTCATCTCTCTCTCTATGTGTGTGTGTGTTCCTATCCATCTTTCACCGGTGTCGAGCTTCACCAGCAACAAGCATTGGTGTCAAGCTTCTCCGGCAACAAACACCAACTTCGAACAGTACGTATTTTTAGCAATTTTCTTTTTTTTTTCTTTTTTTATTTAATTTTTCTTTTTTTTTTCCTAAAATTCTTTTTGCAAGTCTGTTTTTTTTTTTGTATTGGGTCTTTGAGTTGCTTGAAGAGTTAAATCGAGCTCTCCAAAATCAGTTTGTTTTTCTAATTTTTTCTCTTTTTTTTTATTTCTGGTGCAAAATGAAGAAAATATGTTGACTCCATGAATTTTTTGGAGAAAATTTTTTAAAAAAGATTTGTTATGGCATATTTTTGTTTTTTTTTTTGATTTGTTTAGATTTTATGCAATTTGTTAGATTTTATTTTTTTTATGATTTTTTTGATGTACCGATTATGTATATGCTTTTTGGTTGAATATGTTTTTTTTTAATTATTTGGTTGTATAGATTATTTAGGATTGTACCATTTATGTGTTTAATTTTTGAATTTGAATTTTATGGTTTACCAATTTTGTATTTTTTTTATATTTTTTTTGGAATTTTTTAGTTTTATCAAGTTGTAATTATTTGGAAACTTTTTTCTGTAAATTTGAAATTAACAAGTTGAAATTTTTATGGAAAAAAAAATGAAAGTTGAATATTTTTTAAAATAAATTTAGTTTTAGGGTTTTTTCTTAAAAAATATTTTTTAAAGTTGCATTTGATGTTTAAAATTGATGTTAGGCAAAATAAAAAAAAAATAGAGAAAGAACTAAAAAAATATTGATTTCTGTAACCGTATACAAGTTTGGGTTGGGATGAAAAATCTATTGCTTTATGTTATTAATAGTTCTATTTAATTTTCTATATAAAGAATTTTTCCTCTGTTTAATTTGTTGGATAAATTTTATTAATAGTTTTATAGATATTGATTTCTATATATTTTTGTCTATTTAATTTAATTGAGTCTTTTTTTTCTTTCATATTATTTTAATAAAGAAATTTCAAAATATGATTATGTTACAAATTTATGTCAAAAATTAATATTTAATATTTTTTTTGATATTCAAATATTTATAACATTATTAAATAAAAAAATGTGCAAGTTTCAAAATATTTGTTGTTAAATGTATATACATGTTCATTCTTTTGATTTTAATAATACATAATTTCTATATATTAAAAATGGGCCCCCAACATTTAATACTATATTTTTAATATTCTTTGACTGTACAATTAGCAGAGCGTAATCAGACTGTTCAATAACAGATACAGGCACAAGTACAGACCCGAGTACAGGAGCAGATGCAGACCGAGGTGCAGAGATTGGTCCAGCAGCAGCTGTAAGGCTTTATAACTAACTTTATGCAAGGGACCTGTATACTAACTATATGCAGCAGCTCTAAGGCTTTATACTATTTTTGCATATTTATTTTATACTTTTAAATTTATTAGATTAATTTTTAATTAAATATATATTTTTAATTTTATTTTTTAATTTCTTTTTAATATTCAATTCCTTAATAAATTATATATATAATATAAAAATAGTAAATTTTAAAAAAATAACTAAAAATAATTTAAAATAATATTTTAATTCATCAACAGATAAATATTCTCTATCAGCAATACCGACGGATTTGTATTCTCTTTGTAAGTTAGTGTGAGCGGAGATTTTCGCCCCCACTCACACGTGGAATGATTCTTGTGACTTTAGCACTGTTAGACTCAGGGTCTTATAGAACACGGGCCTAAATCTAGAGAAAATGGAATTGCCACCCGGACGGGCCGGAAAAAGAAAGAGATGGATGACTCCATTCCTAAGGAATCTCCAACTGCTTAATGGGTTTGGAAAGTTGGGTACGTGTGGGGAAGGTGAGAATGATCCAGCACCCCCACAATGCCCGATTCATTGGAACCGGCCTTCTTTTCAGGTCTTAATATTATAAAATTCTTAATTAATACAATATTATCCATACTGCATGTGATCAAAAGAATAAATAAATACTTTATTAAAAATCATAACAATGTCCAAACAAAACAAACAAGTAGGCATCCATCCATGGATGGAAACATGTCTTTACAATTGTCCAATATCCAAAAGAAAATAAATAAAATAGGATACCCACCAATTGGTAGAAACATATCCTTTACATTAATCCGAAACTTAAAATAAATTAAATTACAAGATGCTCACAACATGAGGTACCCAAAATATGGAAACATACCTCTTACAATTTCTTGAAACCAAAACAAATCAATAAAAATAACCGTTCATTCATCATAAATAATTTATTCATCGAAGATATTAATAAATCATTAATCAAAAGATATTATAAACATTCATTTAATTCATAATAAAGCAAATAAAGATGCAAGTTTAGGTTTATGTATCAATTTAGGATTTTTTTTTAAAATATCACTTAGGGTTTTAGGGCTTAGATTCAAAAAAATTAGGGTTTGATGTAATTTAGGGTTTCTAGGAAAAAATAAATTAGAGTTCAGTGTTTATAAAAATAATGTTTTGTGGCTTAAGGTTTCACATGAATTAGGGTTTAGTTTTTATGAAAAACTAATCAAAGATCTTAAGGATTAAACAAACATAAGATAAATAACCATAGAAAAGCTACTGTGAATATTTTTTCTTAGTCTTAAAAGCTACTGTGAAGTTTTACATGGAAAAGCTTTAATGTAATTGCGAGTAACATGTTGATTAAATAACTATAAGATATAAACAAATAAATGATCTGTGCAAAATAAGTCTACTGGTTTTAAAAGTTATGATCAAAATAATAATATACACTCCATGTAAACTAACATATATTGTTTAAGCAAAAGTTGCATATTATGATTTTAGTTAAATTAAGAATGAACTTTTTCAATGTTTAAAACAATCAAAACACATAGTATTTATTTAATTTAAAGAATATCATCATTTGTTGGCTCCACCAAAATTGTTTAAAAGAGAATTCTGGTTGAGCTTTGGCAAAGACAATGTGTGCATTGCCTTTGTAGAGTTGGTGTGTTGTTTGTCTTCCTCTACCAAACTTGTTATTTCTCTTTGCTTAGGGTTTTTGTTGATGGATACTCAATTTGCCAAAGTTCTAGCAGCCAATCCCAAAAGCCAAAAGTCCAAAGATCCAATCCTTCTTCGGGTTTTAAAACCTGCATTTATAATCACTCTATGAAAGTTTTCTTGTTTAAGAACAGTTTGTTCTGATGCATGTCGAATTCACAGGTTTGACATAAACCAAGACCATATCGAATTACAATTACTTGAATTCGATATAGACTGAGTCCGTCTCGAATTCAAATGACTTAATTTCGACAAAATCTGAGCCCATATCAAATTATATCTCCAGATTCAACTTGGAATGTAAAAAACCTACCCGATATCAATCTTGGAGAGCCCGATTTTGATATGGGGCTGCTCCATATTAAAATGGGGCTTTCCCATTTTGATATGGGGCTGCCCCATATCGAATTGGGAGGCCCCCAATTTGATATGGGCCTTCCCCGTGTCAAAATGGATGCCCTAATTCGACATGGGACACCCCTATTGACTAAAAACCAACCGGATTAAGTGAAAAATCAACCAAACCTTCGAATTGGGCCCGTTTTAGGGTTTAGTGCATCTGTATCGTATAAAAACCAACCAAATCTTCTAAAACAGACCCAATTAGGATTTTAAAAGTTTAATTAGCTTATTTTAGGTCCTATTACAATATATTAATCCAATCAAAGGTTTGAAATTAGCATCGGACTAGCCAGGGACAAAATCAAAGTTCTACAGTTTGCCCCCTGCTTGAATGATCTTGAATTTATTAAAAGAGTGAAAAGCAATATGGTTTTGAATTGATTTTGGATATGGATGATTCTAGCCTCAGAATTGGAATTAGTTTGTATTCTAGAACCAAGGTTGGTTTGGATTCTGGATCCAATGTGAGTTCTGGACTTCAAAATGATTTGGGTTCTGGACCTGCGGTGAGTTTTGGACTCAAAAATATTTTGGGTTTGGGTACTTAGACCCAAAACTGGCTACTTAGACCCGAGATTGAATTGATTTTGGGTACTTAGACCCGAGACTTGATTTTATTGACCTTCTATCAGTTTGAGAGTTCTGGCTTTCTTTTAGCTAATAAATTTTAGCTCTTTTAGCTAATTGATTTTCTATCATAGATTTCTTCTAGCCACTTGCTCCATTCTTCAATGGATTAACTCCAACTCTTCTAGCTGGACTGACCTTCTGTCATCTGGGAATTTTGGCTTTCTTCTAGTCTATTGTTCCATTCTTCAATGGATTATGGGTCTTCACCCTCAAAATGGATCTTCATCCTTAGACCTTGGATCTTCATCCTTAGCATCGGGTCTTCACCCTTGAAAATAGATCTTCATCCTTGGAGATCGGGTCTTCACCCTTGAAAGTGGATCATCATCCTTGGCGCCGGGTCTTCATCCTTGAAAGTGGATCTTCATCCTTGGCGACGAGTCTTCACCCTTGAAAATGGATCTTCATACTTGGAAATCGGGTCTTCACCTTTGAAAATGGATCTTCATCCTTGGAAATTGGGTATTCATCCGTGAAAGTGGATTTTCATCATTATCATCGGATCTTCACCCTTAAAAATGGATCTTCATCCTTGGAGATCGGGTCTTCACCCTTCAAAGTGGATCTTTATCCTTAGAGATCGGGTCTTCACCCTTTAAATTGGATCTTCATCCTTGGTATTGGGTCTTCACCCTTGAAAATGAATCTTCATCCTTGGCATTGGGTCTTCACCCTTAAAAATGGATCTTCACCCTTGGAGATCGGGTCTTCACCCTCAAAGTGGATCTTCATCCTTAGAGGTCGGGTTTTCACCCTTTAAATTGGATCTTCATCCTTGGTATCGGGTCTTCACCCTTGAAAACGGATCTTCATCCTTGGCATCAGGTCTTTACCCTTGAAAATGGATCTTCATCCTTGGAGATCGGGTCTTCACCCTTCAAAGTGGATATTCATCCTTAGAGATCGGGTCTTCACCCTTTAAATTGGATCTTCATCCTCGGTATCGGGTCTTCACCCTTGAAAATGAATCTTCATCCTTGGGGATCAGGTCTTCACCCTTGAAATTGGATCTTCATCCTTTGGACTTCGGGTCTTCACCCTTTAAAATGGATCTTCATCCATTGGACTTTGGGTCTTCACCTTTTAAATTGGATCTTCATCCTTTAGACTTCGGGTCTTCACTCTTTAAATTAGATCTTCATCCTTTTGGACATTTGACCTATATTGGCTTCAACTCTTCTAGCTGATTGATCTTCTGTCTTCTGCATCTTCATTCTTTTGATAGTTCTAATATTCCATTCTTTTTATTCTTCCTGTTGCACTTTTGTAAAAAAAAAAAAAGAAGCTATTTTGAGTTGGCCCTCATATCTTCTCCTTGCCCCCTGCATGGCAAAATATTTGAAAGTGAGTTTGAAAATGTTTTGTACACGCATAAACTCAAAAAAATTGAAAGGAGAAAGTTTTGCCCCCTGTGTAGGCTCAAACTAATGATTTTTCCCATGCAGGCTCTAATTAGTGTTTGTGTTATCTAGTTCTTCACACATGCATGCAACTCTTATCTTTATAGAGTGACTAGTGCTTCCTCAAGCAATGGGCCTTCCATGCCTCCTGATTTCATATCTTCTTTTGATTCTTTACTTAACAGGGTGTTTGTTGTTCACTTTGACAAAGAATAGCAATATAATACAAGAAAATACAATGTGATATGCTCATGTATGCATGATATGCATGAATAATACTTATAGTGGTTCCATCAATTCACAGACCGAGGTGATCAGCAGAAGTGTTCTTATTGGCTCCTTCTAGATGCTCGCTCAGGTCTTGCATTGGAATGATAGAAGGCTTCGCATTTATGGCTTTTATCTTTGAGATATTGAAAACATGAATGGTGAGGACCAAGCAGCATAGTCAGGGATACATCTATTTCAAACTATGATTGAGCATGTCAATTGGTAGCTTCTTCACAACCTTGTAAATATTTCTTTACTTTGCCCAATGTGTCCTTCGAGGTTCGACTATTCAACATATTTCCCTTAACTAAAAATTTTTTTAACAAGAAAATAGTTTTTTTTAAAATCAAATGTTGACTTTGTTAAATCATTGTCATTGTACCTCAAGACTCAATTTTTAGAATTAACATATCTATAACATGACAACCCTAGTTACCATACTAAACTCAAGAATTATTTCTATTTGAATAAGAACTATTGCACTTCAGATAGGCACATACACATTACTTGGCCAAAGGTCTCAGTAAGTTTGAATATTGTCTATCTTATATGCATGCTTATTCAAACTATCTCCACTAATAGACTCTACCTACCAAGAGAGATCAACATGTCTTTAATAGGCTTGAAAAGGGGTCTATAAGGGACACGGGTTAAATGAAGGCTATTTGTAAGTTGGAGCCATTGTGACGCTATGGGTGAACCCTCACATTATAATTTTCTTGTTTAGATAGTTGGAAACATGAAAGATAGAGCTTTGAACATTCTTCTTTCTTTTTGGCAAGAATCTGAATCTTGATTAGGATAGTCTTTGCCTTTGCAAAACATTTGGTACCCATATTTCATCATTTCATCTTTTTCCTCTGTAGGATTGTCAAGTATAGGACTTTTAAAAACTAGATGGTCTTTCTCTTTTTTCACTGATTTTGATTGAATCTTTGGTTGGGTTGGACTAATTCAAGTCAAACTATCCTTATAAACCAAATGGAAGCCTTTTGCTACTTTAGGTAAAAGAGAACTCGGTTGGCTTTCTGAACCGTTTTGGGTTTTATTTTCTTTTTCTTTTTTTCTTTTTCTTTCTTCTTTCTTCTTTTTTTCTTCTTTTTTTTTGTTTTTTTTTATTTTCTTTTTTTTGGTCTAGCTCCAAAAGAGTTTGTATTTCTAGTAATGGATGAGTGGAGTGGTATTAATATGCTTCAGTCCTGACTTTATCTGTGATATTTGATCTAATTTAGGTGAACTTCAACTACCCTTATGGTTTTGAGAACTTCAATTATCCTCATGGTCTTGACTATTCATTCCTTTCTTTGATCTTCTTGCCTCTTCACCTTAGTGATCATAAGATTTGTCAAAAGTATCACAATAGCTCAGGGTAGGTTATCGGGATTTACAAGCCAATAAAAAGCAAGCTAAACTCTTTTGAAGGATTAAAGGGACAAACTAGGGACTGATGTTAATAGGATTGATACTAGTTGTTGGTTCATCAAACAATGCCTAGATCATCTCTCTCCTAACTAAGTAGAGTTTAATTTTGCCTCGAAAGTTCATCAAAGCATGTTCTAAGACTGACTAGGACCTAGACAAAGGTAATTATGTAGGAGCCCTCTCTAAGAAAGCATACATAACTCAATGCTATAGAACAATTCCCTCATCTAGGAAAGTCATTCAAATCATGATGCATAGATATATTAATTTATGATTATCAAGCTAGACTCATCATTGGTTGAGTACCAAAATGGATAAAGTCCAATAAAAATTTTGATGAAAGTGATTTATTCAAATAATCTTATTTGAAAAACATAATTGTTCCAATTAAATATTAAAGAAAGCAAAATTCAAGCTAAGGGAAGTTCTTTGAGTTAAGCTGCTCCTCTTTTCACATCTTGAATACTCTCATCTTGAAAAGAGGATAAGCCAAAATCTTCCTCCAATCCTCTTCCTACCATGAAGGTTGGTAGTGGTGGCACTCTGTTGAACCTAGGTAAAGGATTATCCTTTATATTGGGCTTATCAGGCTCAGGCAGCTTATCACTATCGATTAGATCTTGGATTTCATGCTTCAATCGGGTGCATCTATCTGTCTCATGTCCTTGAGTCTGATGAAATTGACAAAAAGCCTTGGTATTGGAATTTGGTGGTAAAGGATTCGATAAGGGTCGAGGATCCAAGGGTTGCAATAACCCCTTCTTTTGTAGTTTGTTGAAAACCCAAGATAGAGGTTCCCTAACTTTGAGAACTACCTTCTCCCTCCTTGACCAGGCGCATTAACATCAACTTCCTTTTGCATTCTTTAATTACCCGACTGGTAGTTCCCTTTCTCATTTCTTCTTGCCGAAAAGTGGTTCTTCTGCCTTTTCAACTCTTCAAATTGTAGACCAGCTTGCAAATGGTCCTTGAAATCCCGGATGAGTGTATGAGACATCCTTTCACGAAGGCTAGGCAACACCCCTCTCACAATCATTCTAATTTGATTATATTCATCAGGCCTTCTCTTGATCAATGCTTCCTTATTCCTCCATCTCTTCACATAGTCCATGAAGTTCTCATTTGGCCTTTGTCTAATGGACTCCATCTCCATTAAGGTAACTTCTAATTTAGCATTATACCCATATTGTTGGATGAAGGCCTTGTATAGTAGATCCCAGCTCTTTTGAGTTCCATCATCTAAGGTATTGAACCAATTTTGGATTATGGGATCTAATGAGAGCATGAAGTACCTTAGAGTTTGAGCCTTAGTAGCTCAAGCAGACTGTATAGTAGTGATATATTCCTTCACATAGAGGTGAGGGTTTTTAGTTCCATTAAACTTTGTAAAGGATGGCATCTTGAACTTGTACAGAACCTCTTTATCCAACTCAAACAACTTATCAACTTCAGACATCTCCTTGATTTTTAGCTTCTTTTCAAACTTCTTTTCTAGGTCAGCAATCAACTTCTCAACACCTAAAGTTTCAATTTTCTCCGCAACTGATCTTTCAACAACCTTTGGCTCCTTCTTCTTATCTTAATGATCTTGGAAGTATTGAGCCCAGTCATCATCATCATCAATGACTACCTTGTCATCATCAAAAGCCACTTCACCAACCTTAGCCTTCCCTTTGTCCTTTGGCTTCTTGGTGCTAGCAGATGCTTCAGTATTGTTCCCCAAAATTGAACCCAATTGGTTCTTCATGGTCTCAGCCAGGGCCTCCTTTCGCTCTTCCATTTTGGAATTGAGGGCATAGTCCACCATTCTTTGAATTTGTTCAGACTCCATTGCTCTTGGTAAGAAAGTAATTGAGTCGCTGCTGGATTCAATGTCACTGGCATAGGTGGTATTGTCATACGCTCTTGAGCTACTGTATTCCAGGTCTGTGAGCCATAAAGGATTAGTGATATGTCATGCAATGTGTGTATGCATGTGTACATGTATGCACAAACAACAAAACAAACAATGATAATTAGGACGTCTCTTCCAACCTTATAACTTCCACACACGAATGGTGATTCTCTTTTCATAGGTTCATGGTCAACAAAATACCAACATGAGATACCTTATTTTTTAAAAATTTCCTCGGATGATTAAACCAATAGTTGCATTTTCTAATATAGAAGTCGGTTCATGATAATTTCCATTAATTAAGCTTTAATCCATTGAATCTCAACTAAAATAACTTTTATGCTCTATTGAATTAAAGCAAAATTAATAGGTTTATCATAAATAGATTTCTTATTTTAGAAAAAGTAACTAATGATTCATGTCAAAAATAAGCCCATGATTAACAATTTTTGGTATAAGCTAGGCTCACAATTGATTTTTGATATTTTGTAATTGACCTAAATATTTGTAAGCTCTTTTTAAGAAAAGGTTGTATTTTAGATGAAGTGGAAGATGATTTTGTTTGTTTGGGCCATAAGGTGTAAAAAGATTTTTGACCCATCTTAAAAGGTTTTCATGTCCAAAGACCTTCTTGAAGATTTTGAAAATAGTTTTAGTCTTTTGGATCTTAAAGGAAGAGAATTATTTTTGAGCTTACAATATAGCTAGGTCATATTAGAAAAAGAACAAACCAAATAAGCCATGGTTTAAACCAAGATATATCAATCAAAGTCAAACAACAAGCATTTGAGGTAAAACCTAAGAAAAATAACTAGGCCAATTACATGAGCTTTAGTATATACCAAATAACTAGGCCAATTACATGAGCTTTGGTATTTGGGCTGAAAGGCTTAGGTTTCCATAGCAAGTATATACCAAATGGTACAAGGCTATGAGTGGCTATGCCATGTTCGATCTCCATACCTTTAGTGAAAGTATGGTATCCCTTACATGACACAACACGGGTAACACAGGCGTCCTAACTCACGCCCACAATGTAGACTAAATGATGCAATTGACAATATCATAATAAGAAAGAATAGAATAATATAAAGACCAATGGAATCAACTTCTCTTATTTCCAGTTAAGTCGCCACTGTGAGCGAGAATTTTTGCCCCCACTCCCAAGTGGAATGGTTCTTGCAACTTCTGCACTATTAGACACAGGGCCTTAGAGAACACGGGACTAAATCTGAAGAAAATGGAGTCACCATCCAGACGAACTGAGAAAAAGAAAGGGGTGGATGACTCGATTCCTAAGGAATCCCCAACCCCTTAATGGGTTCAGAAAGTTGGGTACGTGTGGGAAAGGTGAGAATGATCCAACACCCCCACAATGCCCGGTTCATTGGAACCGGCCTCCTTTTCAAGTCTTAATATTATAAAATTCTTAATCAATACAATACTATCCATACTACATGTGATCATAAGAATAAATAAATACTTTATTAAAGTTACAAAAATGTCCAAACAAAACAAACAAGTAGGCACCCATCCATGGATGGAAACATGCCTTTAAAATTGTCCAATGTCAAAAAGAAAATAAATAAAATAGGATACCCACCAATTGGTGAAAATGTATCCTTTACATTGATCTAAAACTTAAAATAAATTAAATTACATGATTCTCATAACATGAGGTACCCAAAATATGGAAACATACCTCTTATAATTTATTGAAACCAAAACAAATCAATAAAAATAACCAACCATTCATCATAGATAATTTATTCATCGAAGATATAAATAAATTATTAATCAAAATATATAATAAACATTCATTTAATTTATAATAAAGCAAATAAAGATGCAAGTTTAGGTTTATATATCAATTTAGGGTTTTTTAAATATCACTTAGTGTTTTAGGACTTAGATTCAAAAAATTAGGGTTTGATGTAATTTAGGGTTTCTAGGAAAAAATAACTTAGGGTTTGGTGTTTATAAAAAATAATGTTTTGTCGCTTAAGGTTTCACATGAATTAGGTTTAGTTTTTATAAATAACTAATCAAAGATTTTAAGGATTAAACAATCATAAGATAAATAACCATAGAAAAGCTACTGTGAATATTTTTTCTTAGCCTTAAAAGCTACTGTGAAGTTTTACATAGAAAAGCTTTAATGTAATTGTGAGTAACATGTTAATTAAATAGCCATAAGATAAAAAAAAATAAATGATCCGTGGAAAATAAGTTTACTGGTTTTAAAGGCCATGATCAAAACCATAATATACACTCCATGCAAACTAACATATATTGTTTAAGCAGAAGTTGCATACTATGATTTTATCTAAATTAAGAATGAACTTTTTCGTTGTTTAAAATAATCAAAACACATATTTTTTATATAATTTAAAGCATACCACCATTTGTTGGCTCCACAAAAATTGTTTAAATGAGAATTCTAGATGAGCTTTGGCCAAGACAGTGTGTGTACTGCCTTTGTAGAGTTGGTGTGTTGTTTGTCTTCCTTGTCCAAACTTGTTGTTTCTCTTTGCTTAGGGTTTTTGTTGATGGATACTCAATTTTCCAAAGTTCCAGCAGCCAATCCCAAAAGCCAAAAGTCTAAAGATCTGATCCTTCTTCGGGTTTTTAAAACTTGTATTTATAATCACTTTATGAAAGTTTTCCTATTTAAGAATGGCTTGTTCTGATGCATGTCGAATTCACGGGTTTGACATAAATCGAGACCATATCGAATTATAATTACTTGAATTTGATATAGACTGAGTCCTTCTCAAATTCAAATGACTTAATTTGGACAAATTCTAAGCCTATATCGAAGTATGTCTCCAGATTCGACATGGATTGCAAAACACCTGCCCCATATCTGACTAGGAGAGCCCCATTTCGATATGGGACTGCTCCATATCAAAATAGGTCTTCCCCATTTCTATATGGGGAGCCCCATATCAAATTGGGGCTTCCAATTCGATATGGGGAGCCCCATATCAAATTGGGAGGCCACCAATTTGATAT
The DNA here is from genome assembly GCA_947685225.1 of Garcia nutans. Lineage (NCBI taxonomy): Eukaryota > Viridiplantae > Streptophyta > Magnoliopsida > Malpighiales > Euphorbiaceae > Garcia > Garcia nutans. The sequence goes on from CANTUV010000005.1 coordinate 23,699,496, forward strand.
GGGGCTTCCCCATGTCGAAATGGATACCCTAATTCGACATGGGACACCCCTATTGACTAAAAACCAACCAGATTAGGTAAAAATCAACCAAACCTTCAAAGCAGACCCATTTTAGGGTTTAGTGCATCATTATCATATAAAAACCAACCAAATCTTCTAAAACAAACCCAGTTAGTGTTTTAAAAGTTTAATTAGCTTGTTTTAGGTCCTATTATAATATATTAATCCAGTCAAAGGTTTATAATTAGCATCGGACTGGCCAGGGCCAAAATCAAGGATCTACAGTTAGTGAGAGATTATTCTGTTGGCATTACCGATGAGAAAATTTCTGTCGGCATTATCAATAGAATATTTTTATATGTATTACTGACAGATAAATATTATGTTGGTATTACCGTAAGAAATATTTTTTTAGTATTACCGACAGATAAATATTCTTTCAGATAAATAATTTTTTGTTAACAATAATATAGGTCCATGTTTGGTATTAGCCAATAGATTTTCCGTCAGTATTACTGACTGAAATTTTTGTTTTTCAATAATACAGACAGAAAAGCTATTTATCTTGGTAATTTTTTCGACAACTATTTTATTGGGAATGCTGAGAGAAATGATTCTGTCAAAAATTTATCGATAAAATTTTTGACAAGGGATATGGCTATAGAAATTTTCTGTTAGTAATCTGTCGATAAATCAGATTACCAACAAAAAAATAAGGATTACCTATTGATTTTTCTGACGGTAATCCTTGACATTCTTATACTGAAAAGAAGTTGCTTTCAATTTAAAAGCCACTTGAAGATTGGCTTGACATGGAAAAATATATCCTACCAATGATTTCAGTTGTTATTTTTTTTATCTCCCATATCATAGCCACCTTCTTTGTTGGAAGTTCACATCAATCCAACATAAAATTTATTACTTTTAACATTCACAAAAGTTCACACTCCCAAAAGCATAAACATTCACCACTCCTGTATTCACACTTTAGGTTTGCAATTAGCAACTTTATGCATTTTAGATGCAACTTTTTATGCCAAATTTGGAAGTTAGAATGAAAGATGCAATGAGGCCCAAATCAGTCTTGAAAGGAGTACTTTGATTGCATTCCTATTTTCCCCACAAACATGTTTAAGAACATAACGCTCTTGAGGATTCAATATATGCATGCAAGTTTGTTTATCTTCTTTATTACTATTAATATGAAATGAATTATTCTTGATGCAAAATTGGAAATGTTGTTAGCAATTCCTATAACTACGTTCATAGAACAATAACAAGACCAACCTAACTTTACCAATGTTATGAAATGAGTAAATAAAAAAAATCACACAATATAATTTTCCTATCAATGAGGACCCTCCACTATCAGTTTAAATCTCCAATTTTTGAGCCATTTCTCAATTCAAATCCATAAAAAAAAATTCAAAGCCACATTAATAGAAATATTAAAACACAATTCAAAATTTTAAGAAAAAAATCTAACCTGTAGAAAATGTTTAAGTTTGCAAAAGCTAACCACTACTTTTCAAATGAAAAATTATTGAACCTACAAATAACAGATAATCAATATTAGGTGTTTAATGATTTCTTCTCAATATTAAGCTTAAAACCTTATTACTACTAAAAATAGTTTAATTGTTTCAATGAAAAAGAGAAATAAATATTTACCTAATCATAAAGCTTGCCTCACACTGAGAAGGACAATTCAATAATACAAATATTTAATCAAAGTCATATTTGTTATGATTAATGCAGAAAGCAAAATATAACATGTCAAAAGGTTATTACTTACAAGAAAAATATATTGTTCATCACATTCTTTGACCTATCATAAAATCTATTAGTTGTTTGATTTTCCTAGCTTGCTTTGAAAATTTTGAATCTTGTTTTGAAAATTTTCCCTTTAAAACTGTAACCTCTGTTTCAAACTTAGTTACTTGAGTTTTAACCCCAGTCACTTGTGACTCTGAGAAGCTTATCTTTTATCTCTAAAAGTTCCTTTTGTAATCTTTGTATAGCCCCATCTATTATTGATATTCTTTTACTAGGTGGTTTGGGACCATACCCTAGGCCTTTTATGTAACCAGAACTAGAGCCATGAACTTCTTGAACTATTTGATTTATTGTTACAATTAGTTCTTATTCATCGCAATGCTCACACTTTTCAATTAATAAATTTTACAATTCCAATTATCAATAAAAGTTAATATGTGTAAAATTGAATCAATTTTATTTGAATAGAAATAAATAAAGCAAGTCTACCAAATTTTCTTCAGCTTCTTAAGATGACTAGCCCTTTTACTCTGAATAATGTGTCCAATGATATAGTTTAATTCTATCACAAGGTTTACCATTTAACTCCTTTTGAGACTATAAAAATGTAAAAAAAAAAGATTAATAAATACACTATGATTGTTTATCTTAATAAATAAAAATGATAATTTGGATAAAAACAACACTTACAATTTCATGTCGACGAACAATAAAAAGGCTTTCTACTAGAAATATGTGGAGCCTTGACCTTTTTCCTATTTTGAGCATTTGTCTCACTTTTGCGCTATTATATGACAACAAAATTGAAAAAATAATAAAAATGTCATTGCAAAGGTTAAATCCAAACATATCAACAGGATATAGAATTATGATTAAATAAGCTCTAAAATTGAAGGTCATTAAGTGAACTAGCACATTTATCAATTATTCATAACTTAAAGCCCAACTAATTTAAATAAGGAAAATTGGAACTATTTCTTATCCTATCAATAATACAATTCTTTACCCATGGATCATCCTGGACCATCTATATTAAGGTCCATGTATTGCTACAGGTAATAAAACAATATAGACAAAAAAATATAGTAAAACACCTTAATTAAACAATAAAAAAATAAACATTAAAATACAATTTAAATTTTATATGGTAATAAAATTAAAAGAAATATGAAGTTCATTTGTATTTATAAACCTTCATATGATCGAAGCCTAGTTCTAGATCATCGTTCTTTACATCAATCCACTTTTAAGGCCCTGGAATCACTTCTTTTGTTATAATTCCAATCTCACTTGAAAGTTTGACAGGTTCCTCTCCGTTAATGGGCCTACCTATTTCAACATCTATAATAATTTTCATTTTGTTTCCAGTATCAACAGACTTCGTAAGACTTTTTCCCATTTCTTCTCCTTAACCCCTCTTTTTATATGCAATTGCTACATAATCATAAAATAGTTATGATGTAAAATAGTAGTGCAACTTATGACATTCAATTTAATTTGAAAAGTTATTTGAACTTGAATAAAGAGTATGAATAAGTTAAATTAATACTTGATATGCCATTAACTTCATGATAGCGAGGAAATATTGTTTATATTTTGGGTTAATTTGGGCTCGCTATTAGGATTTTCTACTGACTTCTAGATGTTTTTATAGAGGAAAATGATTTAATGAAGAGCCAGAGTCAAAGGAGGAAAGTTGAGGAAATGTTAGAAATTTGCAATAAATGTGCAGACAGGAGCCCTGGGTAAGGCTAATGGCGTATCTGACCTAACAAATTGTTTATAACTTTGATAACTTGCACTTACCATGTTTCGATATTTGGAAATATGATTTTGACAGGATTTAGGAAGATAAATTTGACATTGTAATTCCCTATTAGTTAGGAATTTGATTTGGGAGATAATTATTATCTTTTTATTTTTATTTTTATTATTAATTGTAATATTCCAAATTAGATTTGAATTAGGAGGTTTTGTTTTAGACAAGGGTATACAAGCTGGCTTTGCTGGCAACCCTAGGAGGGAACTTGTGAACTTGTTTTTACTGCTGAAAATTACAGAATATTAAAGTTTTCTTTCCTTTAAATTATAAATACTTAATTCCATCTTGGTTGAAGGGTAATTGAAGTTTATATTTGGAAATTGTGAGATCTAAAAAATTAAAAATTATATTTTGTCTTCTTTAATATTCAGTATTTATATACTATTTGTGGTTTAATTTAATTGTTGTTTTACTAATTAATGGATAGGGCCCATTGCTTGATTATTTAAATAACTTAACGCCATTCAAAATTCTTGAATCCATAATTATTCTTGATGCTTTAATTTTAGGCAGCAATTAGGAGTATCTAAGAGATTTTATAATCTAATTAAATAAATCTCAAAGTTTGATTTATTGGTTAGAATCAGGTTCTTCTATTTCATGAGGCTGTCAATAATTAGATTCTAAAGATGTTCCTATAGGATTGGTTATTGGCAAGTGTTAATTAGAGAACTTTTCCTAATTAATTGAAAACCTAAGGAATGATTGGTATTGAGAACTTGTCCAATACTATAACTGATTTACTGATGAATTAAAAAGAGTGATCTTTGAATCTATGATCAATTCAAGAATTGCACTAAAATTACTCCTTCAATTAATTCTTTTCCACTAAATTTCTCAATTTAGTTTTATTGTTCTTTAATTTATCAATTTACTTTTCAGTTTTAATTTAATTTAATTTTAGCTCTTAATTTATAAACCCTCCTTTTTTAATTTTTATTATTTTTATTTTGGTTTTCAAATAGATTTAAATAAGTAGTTAATTCTTTGTGAATTCGACCCTATTCCCAACCTACATGTGTAAGCTGAGTAGAGGTGCCACACTATCCTAATTGTTGCTACCAATTTACTTAGTCAAATTTTATTTCTGATTTTTACAGAAATTTTCCCATAGTTCCGCCTAGAAATTTGGATCCCAAGTGTCGACAAAACTTATTTTTCTGATTTTTGAAAACATTTTACACAGACCAATGTGAATAAGAATACCATCAAATTTAATGCACTCCCAATAAATTCACCTTATACCCTCAACTACAAATCTGCAAGAAGAGTTCACACTTCTAATACAACATAAAGTAAAGGTTTATTATTATTACATACCAACAACGTACAGTATCACATACTGACTCTCAATCTTATATATACATATACATGCCACAACTAGCTAACTCATATTGGAACTAAAAGATCTACCCCTGAGATTTGCTGTGGTCTGGTCGTTGCTTCCCCAAGATTTATCTACTGCTCCGAACCTACGAGTCAAGAAAAACTTAACTCGCTGAGCGTTGTCGCTCAGTGGGTACTTTACCGATGAAAATATAAGTAAAACATGAAAGCCTTTGAAACAAAATGAAATAATTAAATCATAAATCAACCAACCTTAAACCAATGGAAGTTTATGTACATTCAATGTAAATATGCTTCCAACAAATGTAAAAACCATAATTCAAACTCATTTTGCATTACGTGGTTTAAAAGAAACAAGACTTTGGATCAAGCTCTACTGGTATATAGGGAACCATAGTGATAAGGCAGTGGGCCTCCCCACTGTAACATAGGTGACCCTCACCACCGATATCAGATCACAGGAATGGGCCTCCCCATTGGCTTCAGTGGCCTCACCACTGAATAAAATATCATATCACAATAATGAGCAGTACTGCATGTGTTAGTATAGTGCACCATACCCTTATCTACCACTCCCACTATCCAGTAGAGCGAAAAGATTAAAATGATTCAATTTAAGTCTCAACTTCATTTTAGAATGATTCAAGAAATCAATTTAAATTCTCACTGCGCTTCGCCATTTATGCCGCGCACCACTTTCTTTGGTCAAACCGTTACTCTTTTTCACATATTTAACATCCACAATAAACACATCCAACATTTCAAAGTATTCCTCAAAAGATCACAAATTGACCAAATGAATAGTGTTGCGGCGAGAAAAATCGGCAACGCAAAATGGCATGACCAAATGAATAGTAAAATCTGGGTTTTCGTCAAAATTTCAATCCACTTCAGTCATGCATTTGACCAAGTAAATGATCTTATTTTAGGCTGAAATTTTACAGAAAACTTATTTCATATGTTTACTAATGTCATGTAAAATTTCGTTGAAAAATTCATTCGTTTGCTGCCCCAAACAATTACCATAAAAATAGTCCAGAAGCTGTCACTTTGGGACCATTTCGGCCCAAACATTTGAAATGCATAGGATAGTTTATTTTTCTTTTGCAAATCAATATTAAAGCTTCTTTAATAGTAAAGTGAAGATTCAAACACTTCCCTTTAACAACTTTTGCATGCTTAACTCAAATCAAACTAATTTAAGTCCAAAACAACTTACCAAATCAACTTGCCAAATTTTCTCAAAACATTTGGTTTCAATTAAATTTAACAACCCAATTGCCATAAGAAAACAAGAACATAACTCAAATATTTAATTTAAACTCAATCAATATATTTAAACATCAACTTCAAAACTTCCATAAACCAAAGTTTGTAAGAAAATATAATTTCTTTTATGGTAAAGCACCAAATCAAAAGTAATTATTCAAAGGTAAAGTACCAAACCTTATTTCTTTAACTCCTCTTAGCTTTTCCTTCTTCTCCTTCTTTAATTCTTTATTTCTCCTTCAATCAATTCAAGATACAACATAAACCTTAGAAATTTAAAATAATAAGCTATCCTCCATTTCTTTTCAAACTAAATCCTAATCTAACCTCATTAAACCTTAGAAACCTTGATTCTTCCATTTAATCAATTTATCTCATCACTTACTTAAATTTTTCCCAAATCCAACATAAGAACCTTAATTTCCAATCTTCCAATAGATATATAAGTACTTAAAATTAATACTAGAATTGAATTCTACATACTTGAAAACCTTAAAACTCACCTTGAACTTGATGTGTTGAAATTTCTATGGTCTAAGGTGTGAAAAGACCAAAATACCCTCCGGCGATTAATCGATCATATCTTTTAAACCGTATAATTCCACGAGTCAAACTACATATAGTTTTGATCCTCTCGACCTCTACTTTCTATTTATAAGGTCTATTTTAAGTTTCCAAGTCATTTGGAAAAATTACCAATAAACCCTCGACTTTTTATTAAATTCCCTTTAGGTCCTATTTTTGCTCGGGTTTTCTCCGGCTCCATTTCTACTGACGATCGTTTCATATTTAACCCCTCGCCATTCTCTACGTACTCACATTTTTATTTCCTACCTTAAATTCATGTATAATTTTAATTGATAATGACCAAAATGCCCCTAGTCAAAATGTCTTCGTTTTTCTTTAACGGGACATTTCCTGGAAAAACCGTTACACGTCATTGCGACCCGATTAATCTCTAGAATATTCTTCCGTGGTCGGATATGGGCACTATTAAGAACTTCCGACACTTAATTTTTAAGTTTACTTAGTTGCCCCTAACTTTTGAGAAATTTCCACTTAGGTCCTTTTGATATCCCTTCCTGACCTTGCTGTCTTTCTTTATTAATATCTTTTTACTCACAACTCCAAATTAAGTAATTCTTATTCCTACTGAAACTAGACATCTGGGGATATATTGTATCAAAATTTCAGGTCGATCCGAGTTATATCTGATTTTTGACAGTCCTTCGAATTCAAGCCTACTATGCTGTCCTGAGGCAGCTTGCACATTGTCTAAATAATCCATCATATCTTATTCTGTACAACTCCAAATTGAATAATTTCAAGTTATAAATCTAGCTAAGACACAAATAAACAATTAAGTCTTCTTTAAGACTCTCTAATTTTGTCATTAACTTGGATGAAATTCGAGCTTACGTTATAGGTCATGTTCTAAACTCTTTTGTTCTAAGCCTAAATCATATCCTCTATGTCTGTTTCTTACCAATCTGGGATTTGGGATGTTACAATTCTATCCCCCTTAATTTAAGCTTTGCCCCGAAGCTTACTCATTCTACATACTTGACCTTATTCACTTGATTGCTCTCTGTCATTTCTCTATATTGTTTACACATTGCCTTATTTTGACACTTATTCATTTACTGGGATTAACTATTTTAAGATTCAACATATTTTACTTTTTTTTTCTTCCCATCTCTGCTCACTAGCTGTTTATTATTCTTCTACAAGATTATCCAATAGACTATTATGTGGTTCAACATGTTTTGACCTTTGTCACAATTCCTCATTTGAAACATCACTATTACTCTCTTGTATTTCCTTCAACTTTGATTCATGTTTGTTCTTTCTCATTCCTTCTTGTACGTTTTTCACTTTCTAATGTATTCATTTCTAAGCTTCCTTCTCTTTGCATTGTGGTTATTCTTTATTTACTTCTTACTGAATTTGTATGTCCTATGTATATTCGTGCAGTGTGGTAGCATTCCTTAAGTATCAACTCATCTGACTTTCCTTGTGTTGTCATATATACATCTCGAATAATAGCTCATGGGTGATCAGTCCATGATACCATTATTCTCGAAGTACTATTTATTTCATTACGTGTCTCGCTCTATGTTGGTTACGGCTGATCCCAACATAAGGTGAGAACATCTTTCTTTTTTTTATTACATTTAAAACTCTTTCTTTCCTTTCTTTTTCCAATATGTTTCAATTCACTTTCTGTTTATTTTCATATATACTTTTTTTTTCATCTGTATATTATCACATATTTTTCTTACTTAGCTCCTCAAGGTAATGACAGTAGAATCAAAGTGGGATGAGACAATACCATATGGAACCAGCATGGCATGGGTGGCCCTCACCACCGTTTCATTTCCATGGCACAGGTGGCCCTCACCACCTTTTCCATCAAATCAATGGCCCTCACCATTGGCCCCCAGTGGCCCTCACCACTGAGTATATATATCGGTGCCAGATAAATATCAAACCAGTGGCCCTCACCACTGGCCCCAATGGCCCTCACCATTGAGTATAAATGTTAATGCCATATAAATACACTCATCCCAACTCTGATTCAATCTGAATTACCAAGGTAAGCATATCTTTCTAATATTTTATTCTCTTTCCTTCATTCATATCAATGCACACATAGGCACAAAAATTCTCAAGTTGTCAGAACACATTACCAAACATTTCCAACATAAGTTTAAATAGTTCATTATATAAGGAACACATGATTTTAACCAGGTAAAGCATTAATCCTGGAGAATCTAACTAGTTTCGCTTCCTTTTCTTAGTTCTCAATTTTATTTTCTATGATTTTTTTACCGTACTATTATTCTTCACTCTTTCAATTTTAGACTCTTGTATTATGGTCTGTATTCTATTCGTTATTATTCTTTCGGTGCTTTTACTACTTACCTCTCATAATTGCCTTAACCTTTATTGCATATATTTCTCAATTTTTTTTTTGCATATATATGAGTGTGAAGAACCCAAATCTATTAAAACGTAAAGCAGAACTCCAAACATAGACAACTGACCTGCAATCACGTCTAGCGCTTCTTGCGACATCTAAGAACAGAGCAAAATGTATACAATCCCATCATACGTAACGACCCAGACCAACAGCATTATCTTATCCTAGGTGGCACGTATATAAAGATCCCATCATCAACTAACTACCCAGAACCGGCTAAACCTTTGCTCTGATACCACTAATTGTAACACCCCTTCCCAACCTACATGTGTAAGCTGAGTAGAGGTGCCACACTATCCTAATTGTTGCTACCAATTTACTTAGTCAAATTTTAGTTCTGATTTTTACAGAAATTTTCCCATAGTTCCGCCTAGAAATTTGGATCCCAAGTGTCGACAAAACTTATTTTTCTGATTTTTGAAAATATTTTACACAGACCAATGTGAATAATAATACCATCAAATTTAATGCACTCCCAATAAATTCACCTTATACCCTCAACTACAAATCTGCAAGAAGAGTTCACACTTCTAATACAACATAAAGTAAAGGTTTATTATTATTACATACCAACAACGTACAGTATCACATACTGACTCTCAATCTTATATATACATATACATGCCACAACTAGCTAACTCATATTGGAACTAAAAGATCTACCCTTGAGATTTGCTGTGGTCTGGTCGTTGCTTCCCCAATATTTATCTACTGCTCTGAACCTACGAGTCAAGAAAAACTTAACTCGCTGAGCGTTGTCGCTCAGTGGGTACTTTACCGATGAAAATATAAGTAAAACATGAAAGCCTTTGAAACAAAACGAAATAATTAAATCATAAATCAACCAACCTTAAACCAATGGAAGTTTCTGTACATTCAATATAAATATGCTTCCAACAAATGTAAAAACCATAATTCAAACTCATTTTGCATTACGTGGTTTAAAAGAAACAAGACTTTGGATCAAGCTCTACTGGTATATAGGGAACCATAGTGATAAGGCAGTGGGCCTCCCCACTGTAACATAGGTGGCCCTCACCACCGATATCAGATCACAGGAATGGGCCTCCCCATCCTGGTTAACCAATGGGCCTCCCCATTGGCTTCAGTGGCCTCACCACTGAATAAAATATCATATCACAATAATGAGCAGTACTGCATGCGTTAGTATAGTGCACCATACCCTTATCTACCACTCCCACTATCCAGTAGAGCGAAAAGATTAAAATGATTCAATTTAAGTCTCAACTTCATTTTAGAATGATTCAAGAAATCAATTTAAATTCTCACTGCGCTTCGCCATTTATGCCGCGCACCACTTTCTTTGGTCAAACCGTTACTCTTTTTCACATATTTAACATCCACAATAAACACATCCAACATTTCAAAGTATTCCTCAAAAGATCACAAATTGACCAAATGAATAGTGTTGCGGCGAGAAAAATCGGCAACGCAAAATGGCATGACCAAATGAATAGTAAAATCTGGGTTTTCGTCAAAATTTCAGTCCACTTCAGTCATGCATTTGACCAAGTAAATGATCTTATTTTTGGATGAAATTTTACAGAAAACTTATTTCATATGTTGACTAATTGCATGTAAAATTTCGTTAAAAAATTCATTCGTTTGCTGCCCCAAACAATTACCATAAAAATAGTCCAGAAGCTGTCACTTTGGGACCATTTCGGCCCAAACATTTGAAATGCATAGGATAGTTTATTTTTCTTTTGCAAATCAATATTAAGGCTTCTTTAATAGTAAAGTGAAGATTCAAACACTTCCCTTTAACAACTTTTGCATGTTTAACTCAAATCAAACTAATTTAAGTCCAAAACAACTTACCAAATCAACTTGCCAAATTTTCTCAAAACATTTGGTTTCAATTAAATTTAACAACCCAATTGCCATAAGAAAACAAGAACATAACTCAAATATTTAATTTAAACTCAATCAATATATTTAAACATCAACTTCAAAACTTCCATAAACCAAAGTTTGTAAGAAAATAGAATTTCTTTTATGGTAAAGCACCAAATCAAAAGTAATTATTCAAAGGTAAAGTACCAAACCTTATTTCTTTAACTCCTCTTAGCTTTTCCTTCTTCTCCTTCTTTAATTCTTTATTTCTCCTTCAATCAATTCAAGATACAACATAAACCTTAGAAATTTAAAACAATAAGCTATCCTCCATTTCTTTTCAAACTAAATCCTAATCTAACCTCATTAAACCTTAGAAACCTTGATTCTTCCATTTAATCAATTTATCTCATCACTTACTTAAATTTTTCCCAAATCCACCATAAGAACCTTAATTTCCAATCTTCCAATAGATATATAAGTACTTAAAATTAATACTAGAATTGAATTCTACATACTTGAAAACCTTAAAACTCACCTTGAACTTGAATCAAATTTGACAAAAATTGGAAATTCTTTGGTGCTTTTCTGTGGAAGCTGTAGGTTTGAAGTGGGAGAGAGAGAGATTTTGCTCTTCTTGCCATGATATATATATAGGAGAAATGATGGTCACTTTTGGATGAATGAATGTTTTAAAGCCAAATGTCCACACTTTTCTCTCTCTTCTTTATTATAACTTTTAAATGGCAAATTTTCATTAGCCCAAATGTCTCCTCCTTTTATTTATTTAAAAACCCAAGCCCTTAACTTTCTTTTAATTATATTTTGGCCCCTCCACCATCTTGTGTTGAAATTTCTATGGTCTAAGGTGTGAAAAGACCAAAATACCCTCCGGCGATTAATCGATCATATCTTTTAAACCGTATAATTCCACGAGTCAAACTACATATAGTTTTGATCCTCTCGACCTCTACTTTCTATTTATAAGGTCTATTTTAAGTTTCCAAGTCATTTGGAAAAATTACCAATAAACCCTCGACTTTTTATTAAATTCCCTTTAGGTCCTATTTTTGCTCGGGTTTTCTCCGGCTCCATTTCTACTGACGATCGTTTAATATTTAACCCCTTGCCATTCTCTACGTACTCACATTTTTATTTCCTACCTTAAATTCATGTATAACTTTAATTGATAATGACCAAAATGCCCCTAGTCAAAATGTCTTCGTTTTTCTTTAACGGGACATTTCCTGGAAAAACCGTTACATGTCGTTGCAACCCGATTAATCTCTAGAATATTCTTTCGTGGTCGGATATGGGCACTATTAAGAACTTCCTACACTTAATTTTTAAGTTTACTTAGTTGCCCCTAACTTTTGAGAAATTTCCACTTAGGTCCTTTTGATATCCCTTCCTGACCTTTCTGTCTTTCTTTATTAATATCTTTTTACTCACAACTCCAAATTAAGTAATTCTTATTCCCACTGAAACTAGACATCTTGGGATATATTGTATCAAAATTTCAGGTCGATCCGAGTTATATCTGATTTTTGACAGTCCTTCGAAGTCAAGCCTACTATGCTGTCCTGAGGCAGCTTGCTCATTGTCTACTAAATCCATCATATCTTATTCTGTACAACTCCAAATTGAATAATTTCAAGTTATAAATCTAGCTAAGACACAAATAAACAATTAAGTCTTCTTTAAGACTCTCTAATTATGTCATTAACTTGGATGAAATTCGAGCTTAATTTATAGGTCATGTTCTAAACTCTTTTGTTCTAAGCCTAAATCATATCCTCTATGTCTGTTTCTTACCAATCTAGGATTTGGGATGTTACACACTCACTATGGAATCTGATGAAAATTTTGTTAAATTTAATGTTTATAAGGATAAGAAAGGTCATAGTGATGTGTCTTATGGTGTAGATATTGTGAATAAAGAAATTTCGAATTTATCAATAATGATCAGCTGAATGATAATTTGGACAATCTAGAGGTGGATTTTGTTACTAATGAAGAAATACAGGATTCAATTTGTGAAAGGGAGGCTTTGAAACCTCTAGAAATAAATTCTGAATTCTTGAGTTACCTACTTCTCAAATAAAATGTTTACCTTCTATTGTACAGGTATCAAAATTAAAATAGCATATTCTAGTGTAGCAATCAAGAAGTATCTTTTATGCCCAATACCGCAGAGGTTGATTTGGGATGTTCACTAGAGCACAAGGGTAATGTCTAGCCAAAGACTTTAAACAAAGGCGCTTATTGTGAGGCAACCCACCTAAAATTTTTATATTTTTTGTATTCTATTTAATATTTTATTTTAATTTTAATTTATTTTCTTTCTTATTTTATCTTTAAGTTTGTTTATTTCCTTTTCTTGCTCTACTTTAGCTCGTTTTCATTTATTTTAAAATTTTTATTTTTCATTTCTATTACTATACATCTTCTTCTAAAGGGAATCATTATGAAATTCTTTTTCAGGTCTGATAAAATACAATGAGATGTAACATAGTGAATCAACTCAGTAAATTTTATTCAGTTTAAGGGGCTAAGAAAAAGAAGAAGAAAATGAAAAAAAATAATTATTGATATTTTACTGTTCATCTTTCTTCTCTTTTTATTGCTGACTTTTTCATTTTAAGGTGAATTTAGATTCAACAATGGAGTAGTAACTCCTTTCTAAGAGCAATAAAATTTTTTAGCCCATTATAGGAGTTACTAAAGGTTAAAAAGGGAACACTTTGCCAATTTTACCCATTTGCCCTTACTTACATAAAACCCTATAAGTTATTCTCTCTCTCCATCTCTTTTCTTTCAAGCCGCCAGCTACCCATCTTCTCTTCTCTCTCCATTTGATCCCTCTCCCATAAACCACTAATAACCATGCACAACAAAAAGCCACTAGCCCCTAAACTGAACCAACTTCTACCGAGCAAATAAGGGGCCATTCGGCCAAAATAAAGAGAGAGAGAAAGGTTGTGGCTGCAACTGTAGATGCAATTTCAAATCAAAATTTGGAACTTGAAATTCCAAGTGAGTAGCATTAGTTTGAGCAAGTCAGTTTGCTAATGTCATCTCGTGTAAGCAACTAGAATTGGGTCAAATTAAATGTCTGGAGTTTGATTCACCAAAAGAGCGGCATCGGTATGAGAAAATTTATGCTTTGTCTATCATTCCAAGTATTCTAATTTCTTAATACTTGAATCGTTGAATATCATGAATGGGATTGTTGAATTGATTAAAGGAATTGGATGGAAGTCACTTTTTGTTAAGGATTGCCCCATTTATTTGGAACTAGTTAGGAAATTTTATGTTACAATTGAGTTTGCCAAAACTGAAATTTTTGTTTTAAATACCCCTAACTTGATCATCTTTAGTTTAAATGGGTAAATAGTTCGCTGATTTAATTTCAAGAAGTGATGGGTTTTTAGTGGCTAATATTGATTATGAAGATTTTTGTGAGGAATGTATGGTTATTGATGTGCATAATGTGCTATATGGGAGAGTACAACTAATCAATATAACCATAGTAAATCTAAGGACTCATACTTTAAAAAAGCAATTTTTACATATTCATGGGTTCTTAGCCTGCTCTATTTTGGGTAGAAAAAAATGTAGCAGGTGTTGTGTCTAAAAGTTGAATTATTTTTCTTTTGTTGGATGAGTTAAAAAAAGAAAGTTAACTTGGAATTTTGGTTAGCAACACAATTTGCAAATATTATTTCTTATAAAAGACCATTAATCCTAGGTTCCATTATGTGAACCTCGGATTCCGCCCGAAAAGGATTCGGGCGAACGTTCACTCATTGTCGGGAGTCGCCACTCAGTTTATTTTGTTCGAAGGGAAAAACTAAGAAAACCCTTGTTTGACTCCAATAACTTGTCCAATGTAAAGGTTTCTAGTCTGCGAACCCAAGGAGGATTCGGGGACTATGTCATGTATTCGACTAACTTTGTAATAATAATAAAAAAAAAGAAATAAACAAAAAAGGGATGAAGAAAAGAAAAACAAACAGATTGTTAATAAATAGCGGACTTGCTACTTGGGGTGAATCCCAAATATGCCTACATACTCCCGTTTGAATGGAAGATCAAAGCCCATGTAGTTCGGAAAAGCCTATTTAAAGGCGATGAAATTTATGCTTCATGCATGTGTGTGTGTATGCTTCGTGCATTTGTCGGGCTTTTTGCCAAAGTTGTTAATTTTAGCACTTAGTGCAAATTTGTGAAATTTAGGTACTTTGTACCAAAATAGTGCGATTTAGGCGTTTGGCCAAAAGATTGATTTTAATTGTGATTTTTAGGTACTTTGAACCAAAAGATCCAATTCAGGCTCTATGCCAAAAAGTCGATTGATTTGCGGCTCCATGCCGAGGTGTTGATTGATTAGTTAATTAGGCCTTAGACCTAAAAGGATTAGGTCTTTGACCGAAAAGAAATTAAGAAGAAGATAGAATGCTTTATGATATGCTTAAATTGACAAATGATGAATTATCATACTACCTTGTTTAGAGTCCTTCCACTTCGCAGTTCCAGGTCTCGTTTTCTTAGATCTTGAAATATGATTCTTAATCCCTGCCACACAAAGTTAGATTCTTGCAAATAAAAGTCCAATAAGAGTTTTTTAAGCGTGAAAGGAATCCGACAGCATGAGGCCCACCCGAAAAAAGTCCCCCTATTTCTTTGAAGGTTTAGAGGCATTTTATAGGCAAAATTCGGGTTGTCCGGCGGTCGGACCGGGGGCTCGCCGAAAAAACGGGAAAAAGAAAGGCGGTCGGACAGCCGAGCCCACGGCGGTCGGACTGCCGAGACGCCAGCGGTCGGACCGCCGAGACCACGGCGGTCGGACAACCGGTTCGGGCGGTCGGGTGGCGGTTCTCACCCCAAAAAACCGCACCGAAATCCGTGTTTTCCCATTCAAACTGATTTTCTGGGAGCTGCGGACCACCAAAAATTATTCCGAGACCATACCTGTGATCCTTGCATCGCTCCGGACATTTCAAGTACCATGAGGGCATACTTTCGGTGAACTTTGTCGCGGTCGACCGGTCTGGCTCGATTTTTTGCAGTCGGCTTTCCGAGCCTTAAAATTCGAGTGTTCACAATTGCCCCCCACTGGGGTCCATAAAAATGATTTATGGGACTCAGTGGTCGTCTGAAACGAGAATTTTGAGCGAGGTGCAAAAAGACCCGCATTTTCATATTTTTCTATAAATAGGCTCATTTCAATTCCATTTTCATTTGCTTTTATTCTTTCTTTTTCTTCAATTTCCTTCAAACTTTCTTTCAACAATGGATTTCACTGGCTTTGAAGACTTCGAGATCCCACTCCCTCCCTGCAATCTTTTACTTGAGGAGGAGAAGCACAGCTCCAGGACCGGCTGTTACGAGGTAAGTTCCTTATCTTTTGCTTACCTAGTATGCATGTTTAGGAAATTTATTTATTTCTAGTAAGGAACTTAGAAACAAATTTTTAAGAATCCTTCCTTTACATGTACTAGTAATGAATCAAGGGTAATACCAGGTTTTACCATTTTCTGCAATTAGTAATTATTTCTAGTAAAGAACTTAGAAATAATCCTATAGGAGGTCACACCCGGCCGGGGATGGAATTTAAATTTTACTGAAGTTGCCCCCGAAATTATCCACAATGATAATGATTGATTGATTGATTTTTTTTTTAGGACACTTCGATTAGGATATCTCTCGCGGAAAGACCCATGAGCACTATTCCGGCTTAATCTTTGACGCCGGACATCCGATGGGGGATCTTATCAGACCTGCTTTCCTCCACTGTTTGAGGACCATAGATGCGGGTAGAGACATCCACAGGGATGTGATTTGCGCACTGGCTGAGCGATGGTGGCCCACTACTGATACCTTCCATTTTGCTTGGGGGGAGATGACGATGACGCCTACCGACTTTTCTGTCATCTCTGGGATTCCATTTGGCATTGAGATGGTGGAGTATTACAATGACTGGCGGCATGACATCTCTTCAGCCGATATGGTCACTTTAATCGGGGTTGACTACCCTCGTCATCAGGCGCCTCGCTGTATTCAGAGGAGGTGGTTTGTAGAGCAAGCACCAGCCATTTATACTGGCTATGAGGTAGGCAATCTTACTGCTGATCAGGCGGCCAGGTTTACCCTGATCCTCCTATTTGCTAGCTCCTTCTTAGCAAACAGAAAGGATGCAGTGAATCTCAATGTGTTGAAGAGTCTAACCGACCTGACCCGACTTCAGACATATGATTGGGCTAGCATGATGTTGTGTAAATTGTATGATGACATGTCAGACCTTTGCTATACCCGCATTGCTCCATGTGGCCTGTATTACTTCTGGGAGGTAATGTAAAGAACATTTCCTTCACCTTGCATAAACCGACTCTGATCTCTTTTTTCATTTATTTCAGACTTGGGCTTATGAGTATTTTCCTGATGTCGCCCCTTTTCTTCGTGAGCCACTTGCCCCTGTGGATCCTCTTTCTCCCATTGCTTGGAGGTGGTATAGAGAGAGGATAGCAGCACCAAAGAGGAAGCTACCTATCAGAGAGCTGAGATCGTTCTTCGACAGTTGCTCCATGGACTCGGTAAATACCTTATCTTCATCGTTATTTATTATATTAGAGAAAATGATTCACTAACATAATAAATTTTTATAGGTAGCATTTACAACAATGTCTAACCGCCTGACAGAGTGGATTGCTCAAGATCACAGCTTTCAGTGATCACAGACCCTGACCCACCGTCGATTCATACTTCCCCATCCAGAGTATCGACGATACTATCTCGCCGAGAGAGTGACCTTCCAGATTGCTGGCTTCCGTGCAGTTCCCTTGGACCCCCCTGATGACATGCTGACTCTGGCGCTTCTGCCCGTTACAGCGTCCCAGTATGAGGGTGATCCCTTCGAATCGGCCTTTGCCTCGGATGAAGAGGATTATGATATCTACTGTCTTGAGCGACTGATGCCACACATTGGGGCCCGGTTCGATTCTGCACCACCTTATCGGTCTTCCCACTCTTCAGCCCCTACTTCCAGCACCCTGGGAGACCATCCCTCTTCCAGCTGGCGAGCTAACAGACCTTCTTCTTCTAGGACTAGGGCTTCCGCCTCCAGGGCTGGACCATCACATACTGGAGCAATCAGCAGTTCATCACACTTGAGGCCTCCCCCATCCATTCTTGCGGCTACCGGTCGATTGGACCCTGCTTTAGCCGACTTGCGGTTGCCATATGCTGTTCGTTATCATGCACCTGATGGTTGGGTGTCCCGACCAATTGGTGTGGAGAGTGCACCTCACCGGAGGCTTGTTCACATCACTCAGGTATATTCTTTTAGAACTTTTCATGAAAAGGATTCATAAAATTCTCTTGAAATTGATTGTGATTGTGTCTTTTTTTCACAGGTACCTGAGGGTCTAGTTGCTGATATGACAGCACTGATCACTGCTCTGTCAGATGAGCTGGCTGGTGCTTGGACTGATGCTGCTTATGAGAGGCAGAACAGGCCGCAAAGACGGAGAGCCCGGCGCTGAATTCTGATATTTGTCTTGGACTATATTTGTAGTATTTGGATTATTCTTGCTCTGTACTTTGTACTTTTCGTATTTTCCACCTGTCATTTGAACTTAAGTACAAACCTGCACTAATTTGTTAGTATTAACAGCGGATATGAATGTATGATGTTTATTTTTTGAATCTATTTTCAAAGTAAATTCCTGAGATAACCCCAAAAATAGCACCTAAAACGATCTAAACAGGGCCAAAATACAAGAATTCCACAACATAAAAATAAAAATAAAATAAAATAAATACATAAAACGAGAATTGAGGTTGTGCGGGGGCGGTCGGGCCTCCGGTCCGGCTGGTCAACCTCCGGGGCGGCGGTCGGACCGCCGGGGACCCCGGGGCAGTATATGTATTTGAGAAAAAAATAGGATTTTGAGTGCATTTTTGGGCCAAAAATAGATCTCTCACTGCAGGATTTTTATTTCCCTCCAAAATGAATCCTCTTTTTAACCACGTGATGCATAACTGGACCAAGAGTCTCCACAATGTCGAAAGGATCAACATGGGGAGGTACGGGTTGAAAGCTGTCGCCACACTCAGAGGTGTAGCAGTAGACTGGGATTTCCTGCATTCTTGCATCAGGTTCTGGGATCCCCAAGCCCATGTTTTCAGATTTGGGGCTCGGATGGAGGAAATGTGTCCTCTTTTTGAGGAGTTCTGCTCGATCATTAGGTGCGATCCAAATGCCCCTCTTGTGAGGCACGAGGTCCAAATCGGGTATGTGGGATCTTTTGAGAGGCTTTTTAGCTTCACAAAACCCCAAGCCCAAGCTATGATTGTAGATGGGGATAAGGCGATGCTGCTTCCCCTAATTGATGAGTTCTTGACCGCCGATTTTGAAGACGATGTTCAATTGAGGCATAGAATGCGAGCCTTCTTCTTTTGTCTGCTAGCTGGGTTCCTCTTCAACCGTGACCCCGACTTTGGAGATTTGAAACTTTGCCCAATGGTTAGGCAAATGGAAGAGCTCAACTGTATCGGGGGCATGATCCTGGCTGAGACTATTCAGAGTCAAAACAGATGTGCACTTGGATTTGAACGTTGGACCGTCACCCCGATCATCCTTCAGGTAATTTTGTCATACCTTTTGTTTTTTTTGCTTATTCCATCATCTCTCTTTTCCTTTGTAAAATAGAAAGGATCTATTTTTTCCAGGTTTGGCTGAGAGATCATCTTCGAGTGGTTGCAGCCCCCCAGACTTTGACCTACAACCCTTCTCAGTACCGTACCAGGAAAATTCAGATTTCTTTTCCCTCTATGGCCGCATGGACTGTTTGGCTGTTTGAGCTTGGACCAGAAGAATTATTATGGTTCGTCCCTTGGTATAGGATTCCTCAATTCATGGAGGCAAATGCCATGCACCACCATGTCTACCTGCTTGGGTTCACTCACAGTACTTGGTACAGTGCTTCCCGCGTCCTCAGGCAGATGGGTATTGATCAGAGAGTTCCCCTTCCTGTCGGGCTTACCATTGCTTCTCCTATTACCCCCGGGGTTACTCGGGCTGTTCTACAGACTTGGGTCAGAGACCATCGGATGATCAGGCCTGGTGCAAAGCCTTCCCTCGTTCAGCCCACTCCAGAGTACAGAACCTGGTTTATAGCTGAGGTTTGGCCCGTTGAGAAACCGAGGAGGTGCGCATTGCTGCAGGAGTTGGAGGGAGAGGGGGTGTAGGATTTGGATCCCAGGGTGACTCCGTTGTCTTTTCTGTTTTTTGGGTTGTTTTTTACCTTTTTGGTTTTTTGAATGTATAGGACTTGTAGTCTGACTCTTTTGATGAACCGACTGACTCTTTTTTGTAATGACCGACTCTTTTTGTAATAGATGATTCTCTTTTGTAATGAATGATTCTTAATGAATGACCCTTTTGTTTGCTTTCCAAGCATCATCTACTTTATTTATTTGCTCTTATTTTTGCCTAAGCCGTCCTTTCGGATTTTCAACTTAGCGAGCTTTTACCCATTCTTGCCTAAGCCGCCCTTTGCGGGTTTTCAGCTTAGCGGGCCCCACTATTGCCTAAGCCGTCCTTTGTGGGTTTTCGGCTTAGCAGGATTTTTTTTGTTGTTTTGTTTTTTTCTTGGCAAAAGAAAGATGAATGAATGATTTTTATTAAAATTTAGACCGTGCTCAAGGAGAGCTGCCTACATATCTCGAATTAGTTTGCGAGAATCAGGTCTAATGTAGTTCATCTCAATGCATGATCATGCATAATATTTCTTCAGTTGATCCAGATTGCATGGGTTTGTGAACTCCAAACCATCCAAATCAGACAAGATGACGGCTCCGCCGGACAGTATTTTCTTTAAAATGTAGGGTCCCGCCCAATGAGGACGAAACTTCCCACGAGGATCTGTAACAGGTGTTCTGATCTCCTTCAAAACCAAACAACCTTCTTCCAACTTTCGATCTTTGACCTTTTTGTTGAAATGTCTGGCCATTCGCCTTTGATACCCTTGAATCTGATGTAGAGCTTGAAGTCTTTTTTCATCCAAACTCAACAACTGATGATGATAATTGCTGATCCATTCAGCTTCATTTATCTGACTTTCTTGAATTATCCTCGCCGATTGAACTTCCAGTTAAATGGGGAGTACTGCTTCCATTCCGTATACCAATGAATACGGGGTTGCCCCAGTAGGAGTTCTAATCGATGTTCTGTATCCCCACAAGGCCAATGGCAACTTCTCATGCCAATGCCTATGTTCCTTGATCATTTTTTGTATGATCACCTTTATAGACTTGTTCGCTGCTTCTACAGCTCCATTTGTTTGGGGTCTATAAGGAGAGGACTTATGATGTTGGATTTTCTTATCCTGCAAGAGTTTAGCAAATTCCGCTTGGAAATGAGTTCCATTATCAGTGATAATTTCAAACGGCGTTCCGTACCGACAAAGGATGTTGGTTCGGACAAACTGTGCTACCTTTTTGGCGTCTAATTCTGCATAGGAAGCTGCTTCAACCCACTTTGTGAAGTAATCCACTGCTACCAAGATAAACTGATGTCCATTTGATGCTTTTGGATGTATTTTACCAATTATATCAATTCCCCAAGTAGCGAAGGGCCATGGAGAAGTGATCGGATTTAGGGCGATGGGAGGTTGCTTCTGCAGCTTAGCAAATATCTGACATTGATGACATTCTTGCACAAATGCCACATAGTCTGCATTCATGGTGGACCAATAATATCCTAGATTGGAAATTTTTCGAGCCAGGGCGATCCCATACATGTGTTGTCCTGATTCACCACCATGTACAATTTCCATGATCTGCTTAGCTTCTGCCTCATTCACACACCTTAGGTGTATTCCATTCCAACTTCTTTTGTAGAGGGTATCTCCATTAAGAATGTAACCTGTGGCAAGCTGCCTTATTGCCCTCTGATCAACCTTTGATGATCCCTCCGGATAATTTCCATCCTTGAGATAGGTCTTGATATCCCAAAACCATGGTTTACCATCGGCCAAGTGTATTACATGGGCGGGTTGCTTCTGAAGCTGAACTTTCAATGGACGAATGACTTTCCCCTCCTTGATATTGATCATGGAAGCTAAAGTAGCCAAGGCATCAGCAAACTGATTCTTTGCTCTTGGGAGATATTCGAAGGACAGATCATTGAACTGTTGTGCCAAATGATCAAGGCGTTGTAGGTAAGGAACCAAACGCTCTTCTCTTATCTTCCATTTCCTTAAAGCTTGTGATACTATTAAAATAGAATCACCATAGACCTTTAGGTCCTTAATCCCCAATTCCAGGGCGGCTTCAAGCCCATTAATGCAAGCTTCATATTTCTGCTTCGTTGTTTGTGCAGCTAAAGTCAAGTTTAACTGCGAATGGAATGTATTCTCCACAAGGAGTTTTGAACACAATCCCAATTCCGTTTCCATGATAATTGGATGCTCCATCAAAATACATCTCCCAAACACTGCTTTCCACGTTCAAGAGGTCTTCATCAGGGAAACCCATTTCTCGCATCTCGTCATTCACGGGTAATTCTGCTAATTGGTCAGCTATTGCGCCACCTTTCACAGCTTTCCTTTGAACAAATTTCAAGTCAAAGGCTGCCAATGTTGACACCCACTTAGCCATTTTGCTGTCCAAAACAGGCCTCTCCATAAGGAATTTCAAGGGACTTTGTTCTGCGATGACATAAGTAGTGTAAGAAGACAAGTAGTGTTGTAACTTCGTACAAGCCCAATACAAGGCTAAACACAACTTCTCAATCTTGTTATACTTTAACTCATAATCCAGCATCCTTTTGCTGAGGTAGTAAATTGCATTTTCCACCTTTGTATCTTCAGCCTCTTGAGCTAGCATTGCACCCATGGCTTCATCTGTTACAGACAAATACAAGAGCAGAGGTTTTCCCACTCTGGGAGGTTGTAGAATTGGCGGACTTAACAAGTATTCTTTGATCTTGTCGAAAGCCTTCTGACAGTCTTCATTCCATTCTTGTGAAGCACCTTTTCTCAGTAGCTTAAAGATTGGACCACAAGTCTCAGCCAACTGTGATATGAATCGACTGATATACTGTAATCTACCTAGTAAGCCTCTAATCTCCTTTTATGTTCTTGGTGGAGGCATTTTCAGAATAGCCTTTGACTTTGCTGGATCAACTTCTATTCCTTTTTTGCTGACCAGATATCCCAAAAATAAGCCTGATGTCGCACCAAAGAGGCATTTTGCAGGATTAAGCTTCAAATTGTACTTGCGAAGTCTAAGGAAGAACTTCTCAAGTGCTTCAACGTGTTCTTCTGGAGATTTTGACTTAACAATCATATCATCAACATACACTTCTACTTCTTTGTGAATCATGTCATGAAAGACTGTTGTCGCCATCCTTTGGTAGGTAGCCCCTGCATTTATCAACCCAAAAGGCATAACCCTGTAGCAGAAAGTGCCCCATTCTGTAATGAAAGCTGTCTTCTCTTTGTCTGGTGGGTGAACTAGGATCTGATTATACCCAACCGCGAGGTCAGTCATGGAAACCATCACATTCCCAGCCATCCTGTCTATCAGCAAATCGATGTGTAGTAGTGGAAAATCGTCCTTGGGACAAGCCTTATTCAAATCTCTGTAGTCAACACACATCCTGACCTTTCCGTCTTTCTTCGGGACCGGTACGATGTTTGCTAACCATGAAGGGTAGGCAATTGGTTCTATGAACTTATTGTCCAGTTGCTTGGCAACCTCCTCTTTAATTTTCAATGACCATTCTGGCTTCATTCTTCTCAATTTCTGCTTAACCGGCTTTGCCTCTGGGTATAGCGGAATCTTGTGAACTGCTATGGCTGGGTCTATTCCCGTGACATCACTTGCCTTCCACATGAAGCAGTCGACATACTTCCTGATGCAATCAACAACCTGTTCTTTATTCACACAATCATATGCGATGTATGTATGTTCATTTTCTTTGCCAATTATTATCTTTTCATTTATTTCATTTATTTCATTTTTGCTAGATAATACTTGGAAAGCAAGAGACACAGGGTAACCAAGAATCGGAACAGTTTCATTGATAATGGTGGAGTCATTCTCCAAGATTACATTAGACTTGACATTAGGGCTTTCTAAATCTGAAATTACAGAAGACTCAGAATTAGACTCTGACCTTGTTTTTGACTCAGAATTAGTACAAGACTCGGTACAAGACTCAAGTTCAGGGTGTGACACAGGACTAGGTTTAACCTCAGCAGCTTGTCCCTCCTCGGCGTACCAGTTTCTCAGCGGTCCATCCGTGGTCTTGATCAGCTTTGTGAAATCCCTATTGTCTTCAAAGTTGGTTATCATAGCAACCTCATCAAAGAGACAAGGCCGCATGAAATCTTCCATTTGGGGGTTAATTTCAGGTTCTGGCTCTTCTTCTTTTATGGCCACAACATCAGCGAACATTTCAAAACCCGGTAGCTTCTTTCTAGTCAAAGGAGAATAGAATGGCTCCTGGAAACCACAGTAAGGAACTGTTTTCCCAGGTTTGTAGAAGTGACCATTCAGAGTTTTAAAGTAAGGGCGCATTTTGAGGCTTTTTGCTCCTCAAGTCTTCTTCCCTTTTTTCCCATGCTCAAGCTCTTCAATCTCCTTATCTGTGGGTTTGTACCCCAAACCAAAAGTTCCCTGATTCTCGGGTTCTTCCCATGGCCGTACTACAGGTGTCTTTCTCCCAGACTTCATCATTTCCATACCGGGCAATAGACCTACCCTCAGCATCATTCCCACTAGGCAGTTGATTTGGACCTCCCCAAAGTCATATGAGACAAATGGCCCCTTGGGTTTTTCACCTTCTATGCATTGAACTGTGTCGTAATGAAACCCAGTCAAGGTCATGGCGGTTTCACCAGGAACAACCTCAAGGAGAGACTGATCCATGGTTTTTCTGTTGATTTCGCAGGTATCCCCTTTGATAGTGATTACTTTTCCTTCAAAAGGGAATTTAAGTTTTTGGTGCAATGAAGAAGGTACAGCATTAATTTGATGAATCCACGGCCTTCCAAGGAGGAGATTAAAGCTCGCGGGTACATCAATGACCTGAAAGGGCACTTTCATTTTCACCGGCCCAACAACAATTTCTAGAGTGGCAACACCCAAAATTTCTCTTCGAGTGTTATCATATGCTCTCACAATCTGATCAGAAGGTGTAAGATCTGTAGTCTCCAACCCCAAATAGCTTGCTACTTTCAAAGGACACACATTTAAGGCTGACCCATTATCAATGAGAACCATGGGCACAGTCTTTCCCCCAGTCTGTACGGTGATGTATAGAGCGTCATTGTGTTTACTGCCATCTTCTGGTAGGTCTGTATCAGAAAATCGGATACTCAATGCCTTGGTTGATTGAGTCAAAGTGGCCACCAAAGCTTCTGGGCTTGTGTCCACAGGTGTATCAAGTTGACTTAAAGCTTCGCTGAGAGCCTGACGGTGTGGGAATGAGGAAGCAAGGAGCTCCCCAAATTGACACCTTAGCTTGGTTTGCTTAAGTTGAGTAAGGACAGGGTCTTCTTTTGGCTCTGGAGTCTTCTTATGGGGGTGATTTGAGGTTGTAGGGGTTTTTCCCAAGTCAAGTGGTTGATATTGTCTTCCACTTCTTGTCAGAGCACTGACCTCTTCAGCAAGGTCGTTCAAATCTAACACACACACTTCATTCATTTCCAAGAGAAGTTTGAAAGGATCAAACAGCTCTTCTTCCACAGTAATGGCGTGGATGGAATGATTGGGCAAAGGGTTTGTAATATCCCTATGCATGCCCCAGAAGTTTTGTATGTTGTTGTTGTTGTTGTTATTGTTGTTGGTTTAAATTGAGAAAAGAAAATATATGTATATGTGTTTTGGGGAAATTTAGGGTTTAGAGACAAGTTTATATATTGTGTATATGGTGATATATATAACATATAAAATGGTCAAAGAGAAAGAGTCAATGCAAGAGGAGATATTTTTATATGGCATGTGGAATTACTTAATTGGGTTCATAAGAGACAAAAGTTAAGTTAAGTGATAAGGGGTATATGAGTAATTGCTTGAAATGAAATGCTTGGTGGAGGATTTTTGGTAATTAGTAATTATATTATTATTATTATTATTATTATTATTATTATTATATACATATATGTGGCTATCGTGGAAGAGGAAAAAGAAATAAAGATATTCTCTTCTTCTTCTTCTTCTTCTTCTCCTTTTGGTTCTTGCATGAGAGAGAGAGAGAGAGGTAGAGAGATGAGTTGATCTTCACCTAAACCTTAGGGTTTTAAGAGAATTGAAGGAAGAATCAAAGGATTAGGTGGAGATTTGGTGGAATTCATCAATTGAGGTAAGTACTTACTTGTTTTCCTTTGTTAATGTTTGAGATAGGTTGTGATGGATTGATTTCATGATTTAGTGTGTTATATATGTGTTTACAAGTATTGAAATTGATTATAAGCTAAAGGATTGGATTGGTGTTGGTTTTGTTGGAAAGATGGTAAGTATTCTCTTGTTTTCTTTACTTAATTGGAAGTTGTGTTGGAAGTGAAGTAAGGTTTGATGATTTTGTGACTTGGTGGATTTGAGATGTGTTGTGTTGTGTGTTCAAGTGTTAAATTGATTTTAAGTTATGAGTTTAATTAGAGGTTGTTGTTGGAAATGGTGGAGATGTTGATTTTAGGGTTTTGAGTTGAGATGTGTTTAATTGTTATATTAATGTGTTGTGAAGTAATTCTTGTGATGAATATGTGTTTAAAACATTGATTATATTCATTTGAAGCATGTTATATGATGAATATTGTGTTTGAGTGCAATTAGAAGAGAATTGGTTTTGGTGATGGGTGACACGGCCATAGGCATTGAAGAGACACGGGCGTGTTCATCAATTGAGTTGGGCGTGTCAATTGTTTGAATTGGCTACTGCCTCTTTTGTTGTTAGTGACACGGGCGTGTTCATCAATTGAGTTGGGCGTGTCAATTGTTTGAATTGGCTACTGCCTCTTTTGTTGTTAGTGACACGGGCGTGTTCATCAATTGAGTTGGGCGTGTCAATTGTTTGAATTGGCTACTGCCTCTTTTGTTGTTAGTGACACGGGCGTGTTCATCAATTGAGTTGGGCGTGTCAATTGTTTGAATTGGCTACTGCCTCTTTTGTTGTTAGTGACACGGGCGTGTTCATCAATTGAGTTGGGCGTGTCAATTGTTTGAATTGGCTACTGCCTCTTTTGTTGTTAGTGACACGGGCGTGTTCATCAATTGAGTTGGGCGTGTCAATTGTTTGAATTGGCTACTGCCTCTTTTGTTGTTAGTGACACGGGCGTGTCCATCAAAGGTGCTGGGCGTGTCAATTGTTGAATTGGCTACTGCCTCTTTTGTTGTTAGTGACACGGGCGTGTTCCATCAAGTGGCTGGGCGTGTCCATCAAATGGGTTGGGCGTGTCCTACAAATGAATTACATATTGCTTTATACTTTGTTTCTTTTTACATTGTTTTGATTCTTCAAAGGTTCCATTGTTTCTAAACTTAAACATGAACATTATAAATATGTTTTAAACACAAGAATGATCTAATCAAAGGAATGTGGAAGATCATAAAGCTATGAATCATATCAATTGTGTTTTGCCCTAATTGCATTGTTGAGATTTAGCAATGTTATGTTATGCACTTTGAATGATATGTTTGCCTAGTTAATGTAATTGATGTTGTATATATATATATATATCAATGAGGCTATATGTAAAATGTGAAAAAGAGGATGAAGTTATTGATTATGGATAGCTTGGTGGGAGTAACTCTTGAGGGTGAAAGAGATGAGGATCATCCAAAAAGGTATGTACAATGCAATTTATAA
Source organism: Garcia nutans (assembly GCA_947685225.1). Taxonomy (NCBI): domain Eukaryota; kingdom Viridiplantae; phylum Streptophyta; class Magnoliopsida; order Malpighiales; family Euphorbiaceae; genus Garcia; species Garcia nutans. The sequence continues at coordinate 23,727,429 of CANTUV010000005.1, forward strand.
TGATGTGACTGATATGTTTACCTAGTTAATGTAATTGATGTTGTATATATATATATATCAATGGTGGAATATGACATGTAAAGGATATGATGAGGTAACTGATTATGTATGTAAAAGATGAAATGATAATTCAAATAAGACATGATATGAGACAATGCCATTGTGTTTGGCTATGATGAATGATGCTATATGAGATATAATGTGATCATGGATGAGATAACTATACACTTGAATAATGAAGTGTTATATTGTGAAATAAAATGTGAAGCCATTGTTATTGGCTAATGTGATTCAATGGAGATAAATGAGGCATGTTTGCCTAAATGATAATGAGAATTGAGAATGAAATCTAAATGAATTGTGTGGCTAATGTGTTATTCCATTTTCAGAGTTTGTTGTTGGTGGCATGCCGAATAAGTGTAACAATCTCTTGAAGTTAGGTTGGATTGGATCCTTGAAGCCTAATTGAGATGTTACCACCCTTGAAGCTAGGTTGGATTAGTTCTTGAAGCCAAGTTGGGTAGAAGCTTAGCATGCTTTGCTCCCCTTGAAGCTTGGTTGAACTTGATCCTTGAAGCCTAGTTGGGTATATGATATTGATAAATATGATAACAAACCAAAGCATTAACTCTGAAAATTGAATTGCATATTAGTGTCTGTTGGGCCCGAGTCTGTCTGTGATGTCTATGTGATATACAAATGTTGAATTAGATGAATAATGAGATCTATGATTGATTTTGTTGACAATGTGACTTATGATTGGTGAATTCTGAATTAAACAATGTTATGAGGTATGATATGTAATGTGTATGTATTGATATGTTGATTGTGAGTATTGGTGATGGATTGTGGTTGGTGTTAATGATTGCCTTGTTGGAAATGTTATTCATGATTGGTAAATGGTGAATAAAATAATGTTATGAAGTATGTTGTGGAATGTGGGTATTGAAATATGATTTAGTTGAGATATATGAAAGGTACAATCTAAAAGAAAAGATATGATAAGCTAAAGTTACATGGAATTGATATATCATTATATGCTAATATTTTTATAATGTATGTGTATATTATACATTTGTATTACTAAGCTCTCGGGCTTAGCGCGGTTGTTTGATCGCGCAGGTGACCAGATGAAAGATATAAAGTCTTGCGTTATGCCACGAGAAGAGTAAGAGTTTGTCGAGACCAACTAGAGGGTGATGCATACATGTATAATTTAATTATGATGTACTTTTATCAAGAATGTAATCATGTGTATAAATGATGTTTCGAGAAAGATAAGATTATTGTATATTTATAAGATCATTAAAAGTATATCGATTTTGTAAATGTTCTTTAAATTAATGTATTGTGGTTTGAGATATGTTAAAGGTTTATAAATTGTAACGAAATGTGAAATCTTTATACTTTATATATTTACTGTACGTATACCAGGTATATGTGTAGTACTTATATGGAGTATCGGGGTGTTACAATTATTTTGGTATCAGAGCTTAGGTTCGAGATTCTCGGCTTAAGTGAAATTAAAAGAAAAAGTTTTGAAACGCATAAAATGAACCAAAAAGAAGAGTTTTGAAATGCAATTGGTAATACATGCATATGCATTGACACCTAGGTTGGTCTCGGATGTGGCATTATATGAATTGTAGAATATTTGTGTTATATGAGATGTTTAACATAATTAATGATATATGTGTATACCATTTTGATGTGATGAGAAACCATGATTGTTGGCAATAATGTTGGAAATGAATTATAATTGAGGCATAGTGCCTAATTGATTATGATAAACTAATTGTGAAATGTAATGTGATATATGTATATTGATGATGCATATGGAAATGTCATGTTGTGTGCAATATGGAGTGTAATGTTGATGTTTATGAGTAATATGATGTGGGACATAATATGAATTCAAACATAAAGAGAATAAAGTTGAAAATGAGTTGAAAACAAATTAAGATAAGAGTATGTACTCTTTCTTCTACACTTTGAACCTCTTTATAATAAGGTTTATGTTGGGGTTAATAGACAAAGGAAATATTGCTGGATTGTTATTATTGAAAGATATGTTACAAAATGAGGAAAGAATGGTGGGATATTGAATGAGTTGGTTATTATAGACAAAGTGTGACTATCTAAAGTTTGAAGTATGTACATATATAAAGTTAAGGTTTTGTTTAAAGGAAAAGAGATGAGATTGGTTAAGTAAGAATAAGTTGATATTGTTATTTTAATGTAAACATTGTGAATGCAACGTTAGAAATGTGAGATGCTTGGATATTGTGAAAGCTCATAGTAATGATGGTAATATGTGATATTTGAGATTTCTGAAATGAGCTTAATAATTGGAGAAATTATATGTTTTGACTTTGCTTTGTGATATATATACATAAGATGTTTCTAAAGTGATATTAAGAAAAGATGAGTTTGGCAAATTGAAGTTTAAGCAAAGTAGTAAATTGGAAAGTTAAAGTCTTAGTGGAAAGTGATAAACATTAAATTTGTATTGAATGTGTGAAAAAGAAACATAAAATAAGAATATCTAAGTAAGGGTATACATGTATATGATATGTGAATTGATTTTCAATATGAATGAAATTATGATATATAAACAAATGTGTGAATCACATTATGAAGGTGACCTATGTATATGTATGCGGTATAATTATGGAATAAGTGATATGGAAATGATGCAATATGTATTAGTGGACCTAAGAGATATTAGGTTTTGAACTGTGTAAAGCGGAATGGATTATGAGATGGAAGTGAGTATAGAATGGACTTGAATAATATTGGACAGTGAAAATTGTTATAGTGAGCATTGAATTTGATTATCATATGATATTTAGAGTTCTAAAGTGCTCACATATGGAAATTCCATGTAATTATATATTATAAGAGATTGTAAATGGATTCGAAATGAAGTGACGAAAAGAAATTTTATAGAAATTACATATGGTTAAATATGTATATAGTAATATTGTTGAAACGTGAATTAAGTTGAGATAGACATTATAATCGAGTGCAAAGTGGTTTGAAATGGAGTTGGAATGTATTAACTTTTGTTATAGCAATAATGTAAAGAAGAAATATGTAATTCTTGAGATACACCTTAGTCTTGTATTTGTAAAAATTGAGAATAAAATTATGAAAGAACAGAATTGATTTGAGAGTTTCAGGCTTGAATATTAACCTCTTAAGCCATGTGTTTTGTTCGGTATATTTGATTGATTAATTTGTTATCCATGGATTTGGGTCTTAGATATAATGATTGTAATACAGATTTGATGAGATTGAAATTATGATGAAAAGTATAGTTAAACGTTATGATGGATAAAGTTGTATCTTATCAATTCGATGTTAAGCATTTGGTTATATTTATGATAGTTAAGAGAGAAAAGGAAATTATGGAAATGTCTCGAGTTATGAATATTATGGCAATGAGGTAATCAAAATAAGTATAACAAGGAAATGAAATGTGAAGAGATGTTAAAAAGGGAGAAAATACAAATGTGATTGAAAATTATACTAAACATGTTTATGATATGTGATGAATAAATGAATAAATTTGAGGTTTAAGTGAATGAGATATATATAGTAAATATGGTATAAAATTTTTATGAGAATTGGTTGGAAATTATATTAAGATAATTTGAAGTGATTGGTTATCATGATTATTTGATTGAATATAGATCGGAAGAGATCGGGAATTGAATGTAAGTTTACCCTAATGGAATTAAGTTATATAAATACATATATGAATATTGTGAAATTTTATGATAAGTTTGAATAAATAAATTGTTGGTTGGAATTGAGCAAGATTGGAACGTGGATATATTGTGATAAATAGATCAATGGATCTGAATTGGCTAAGATTATGAATCATTATTGAGATTTGACATGTATAGTTGTGTTAAGAGTATAATTGTTTGCATGATAATGTATATGATGTAAATTTCAAAGTGTGAGTGAACGTGAATAAATGGAGTTATAATAGTTATAAATCATGATAAAAAGGGAAAAGATTGATTATTTATGAAATAAGTTGAAAGGTAATGTATTAAGATGTAATTTAAATAAAAAGCGTGCTAAAGAAATAACTCCATTTGTAAAAAAAAAAATAATAATAATAAAGATTTTGTTATCCATTGAGGTTTGATAAATGTCTATTTAGACGGTGATTGTAATGACGGGATAATTAATGCTAAGATATAAACCAATGATTTTTAAGGTTAAAGTTAAAAGAGTAATTACAAAGAAGTGAAGGAATAGAATATATTGAATATATAAAGATTGGATGAAGTATAAGTGTATTATATAATGATCTAATTCTTTTGTAAAGACATTGATAAAAGATGTAATGAGTTCTTTTGAATGTTTGATCAAGAAAGTAATAAGATATCTAATCATATAGAATGATGAGTTATGAAATTTAAAGAAGGCGGTTGATTTGAAAGGGAAGAGTTAAAATTATATGATTTGATGACACTATGACTTGAGCATATAATTAACTTCATATGAAATTTGAGATAGTATTTTGTTAAGAATGAATCGTTACGGTACTGATAATTTCGAGGACGAAATTATTTAAGGGGGAGAGAATTGTAATATCCCTATGCATGCCCCAGAAGTTTTGTATGTTGTTGTTGTTGTTGTTATTGTTGTTGGTTTAAATTGAGAAAAGAAAATATATGTATATGTGTTTTGGGGAAATTTAGGGTTTAGAGACAAGTTTATATGTTGTGTATATGGTGATATATATAACATATAAAATGGTCAAAGAGAAAGAGTCAATGCAAGAGGAGATATTTTTATATGGCATGTGGAATTACTTAATTGGGTTCATAAGAGACAAAAGTTAAGTTAAGTGATAAGGGGTATATGAGTAATTGCTTGAAATGAAATGCTTGGTGGAGGATTTTTGGTAATTAGTAATTATATTATTATTATTATTATTATTATTATTATTATATACATATATGTGGCTATCGTGGAAGAGGAAAAAGAAATAAAGATATTCTCTTCTTCTTCTTCTTCTTCTTCTCCTTTTGGTTCTTGCACGAGAGAGAGAGAGAGAGGTAGAGAGATGAGTTGATCTTCACCTAAACCTTAGGGTTTTAAGAGAATTGAAGGAAGAATCAAAGGATTAGGTGGAGATTTGGTGGAATTCATCAATTGAGGTAAGTACTTACTTGTTTTCCTTTGTTAATGTTTGAGATAGGTTGTGATGGATTGATTTCATGATTTAGTGTGTTATATATGTGTTTACAAGTATTGAAATTGATTACAAGCTAAAGGATTGGATTGGTGTTGGTTTTGTTGGAAAGATGGTAAGTATTCTCTTGTTTTCTTTACTTAATTGGAAGTTGTGTTGGAAGTGAAGTAAGGTTTGATGATTTTGTGACTTGGTGGATTTGAGATGTGTTGTGTTGTGTGTTCAAGTGTTAAATTGATTTTAAGTTATGAGTTTAATTAGAGGTTGTTGTTGGAAATGGTGGAGATGTTGATTTTAGGGTTTTGAGTTGAGATGTGTTTAATTGTTATATTAATGTGTTGTGAAGTAATTCTTGTGATGAATATGTGTTTAAAACATTGATTATATTCATTTGAAGCATGTTATATGATGAATATTGTGTTTGAGTGCAATTAGAAGAGAATTGGTTTTGGTGATGGGTGACACGGCCATAGGCATTGAAGAGACACGGGCGTGTTCATCAATTGAGTTGGGCGTGTCAATTGTTTGAATTGGCTACTGCCTCTTTTGTTGTTAGTGACACGGGCGTGTTCATCAATTGAGTTGGGCGTGTCAATTGTTTGAATTGGCTACTGCCTCTTTTGTTGTTAGTGACACGGGCGTGTTCATCAATTGAGTTGGGCGTGTCAATTGTTTGAATTGGCTACTGCCTCTTTTGTTGTTAGTGACACGGGCGTGTTCATCAATTGAGTTGGGCGTGTCAATTGTTTGAATTGGCTACTGCCTCTTTTGTTGTTAGTGACACGGGCGTGTTCATCAATTGAGTTGGGCGTGTCAATTGTTTGAATTGGCTACTGCCTCTTTTGTTGTTAGTGACACGGGCGTGTTCATCAATTGAGTTGGGCGTGTCAATTGTTTGAATTGGCTACTGCCTCTTTTGTTGTTAGTGACACGGGCGTGTCCATCAAAGGTGCTGGGCGTGTCAATTGTTGAATTGGCTACTGCCTCTTTTGTTGTTAGTGACACGGGCGTGTTCCATCAAGTGGCTGGGCGTGTCCATCAAATGGGTTGGGCGTGTCCTACAAATGAATTACATATTGCTTTATACTTTGTTTCTTTTTACATTGTTTTGATTCTTCAAAGGTTCCATTGTTTCTAAACTTAAACATGAATATTATAAATATGTTTTAAACACAAGAATGATCTAATCAAAGGAATGTGGAAGATCATAAAGCTATGAATCATATCAATTGTGTTTTGCCCTAATTGCATTGTTGAGATTTAGCAATGTTATGTTATGCACTTTGAATGATATGTTTGCCTAGTTAATGTAATTGATGTTGTATATATATATATATCAATGAGGCTATATGTAAAATGTGAAAAAGAGGATGAAGTTATTGATTATGGATAGCTTGGTGGGAGTAACTCTTGAGGGTGAAAGAGATGAGGATCATCCAAAAAGGTATGTACAATGCAATTTATAATGATGTGACTGATATGTTTACCTAGTTAATGTAATTGATGTTGTATATATATATATATCAATGGTGGAATATGACATGTAAAGGATATGATGAGGTAACTGATTATGTATGTAAAAGATGAAATGATAATTCAAATAAGACATGATATGAGACAATGCCATTGTGTTTGGCTATGATGAATGATGCTATATGAGATATAATGTGATCATGGATGAGATAACTATACACTTGAATAATGAAGTGTTATATTGTGAAATAAAATGTGAAGCCATTGTTATTGGCTAATGTGATTCAATGGAGATAAATGAGGCATGTTTGCCTAAATGATAATGAGAATTGAGAATGAAATCTAAATGAATTGTGTGGCTAATGTGTTATTCCATTTTCAGAGTTTGTTGTTGGTGGCATGCCGAATAAGTGTAACAATCTCTTGAAGTTAGGTTGGATTGGATCCTTGAAGCCTAATTGAGATGTTACCACCCTTGAAGCTAGGTTGGATTAGTTCTTGAAGCCAAGTTGGGTAGAAGCTTAGCATGCTTTGCTCCCCTTGAAGCTTGGTTGAACTTGATCCTTGAAGCCTAGTTGGGTATATGATATTGATAAATATGATAACAAACCAAAGCATTAACTCTGAAAATTGAATTGCATATTAGTGTCTGTTGGGCCCGAGTCTGTCTGTGATGTCTATGTGATATACAAATGTTGAATTAGATGAATAATGAGATCTATGATTGATTTTGTTGACAATGTGACTTATGATTGGTGAATTCTGAATTAAACAATGTTATGAGGTATGATATGTAATGTGTATGTATTGATATGTTGATTGTGAGTATTGGTGATGGATTGTGGTTGGTGTTAATGATTGCCTTGTTGGAAATGTTATTCATGATTGGTAAATGGTGAATAAAATAATGTTATGAAGTATGTTGTGGAATGTGGGTATTGAAATATGATTTAGTTGAGATATATGAAAGGTACAATCTAAAAGAAAAGATATGATAAGCTAAAGTTACATGGAATTGATATATCATTATATGCTAATATTTTTATAATGTATGTGTATATTATACATTTGTATTACTAAGCTCTCGGGCTTAGCGCGGTTGTTTGATCGCGCAGGTGACCAGATGAAAGATATAAAGTCTTGCGTTATGCCACGAGAAGAGTAAGAGTTTGTCGAGACCAACTAGAGGGTGATGCATACATGTATAATTTAATTATGATGTACTTTTATCAAGAATGTAATCATGTGTATAAATGATGTTTCGAGAAAGATAAGATTATTGTATATTTATAAGATCATTAAAAGTATATCGATTTTGTAAATGTTCTTTAAATTAATGTATTGTGGTTTGAGATATGTTAAAGGTTTATAAATTGTAACGAAATGTGAAATCTTTATACTTTATATATTTACTGTACGTATACCAGGTATATGTGTAGTACTTATATGGAGTATCGGGGTGTTACTGGGTTAGTGTTGATGTTTGGTTGCCTCCTGAGAGGAATGATGTCACCACTATCCACCAGATCCTGGATGCGGTTTTTGAGTGTCCAGCAAGCATCTGTCTTATGCCCATTCCCTTGATGGTATTCACAATATTCATTGACTTTATAACTGGAAGGTAATGGGTTTGGAGGAGGTCTTGGGACCAAAGGCTTCAAATATTTCCCTTCCACAGCCTTTTTAAACACCAAATGAAGAGGTACCCCAAGGTCAGTATATTGCCTTCTTGGCTGATTTCTCGGCCCAAGATTGCCCACACGTAAAGGATTCGCAGGGGCAATATTGGCCACTTGATTGACCTTGCTTGAGGAAGGAGTTTGGCTTTGTTTCTTATATTTCGATGCAGACCCCTCATCCACTATTTTACCCAACTGTATCAAATCTTCTACCTTGGTTGCAGTCGCAATGAGCGATTTGAAAGTAGGTAGATATTGAGTTTGCAGTTGAGCCTGATATGTAGGTCTTAAATTCCTGATTATGATATCAATCTGCTCTTGTTCTGAAGGGCGATTGATCATCTGGGCGGCCTTTGCCCTCCACCTCGTAAGGAACGAGGAGAAGGGTTCATTGTTGTTCTGCTTGGTAGTCTCAAGTTCCCTTCTGGTGACATCCACCTCAATATTGTAGGGGTATTGAGAGTTAAATGCATTGCAGATGTCTTCCCATGTCTTAATCTTGGAACGGTCTAGACTCACAAACCATTTAAGGGCAGCCCCAGTCAGGGATTGTTGGAAGAGTTGAGCAAAGAGCTCATCATTTAAACCCCAAGGACTTAAGGCTCCCACATACATTTTCAAATGGGTTTTAGGGCAAGTGGTCCCATCAAATCTGTCCATCCCCGGCATCTTGAATTTTGGAGGTAATCTGGCTTGGGGAAACAAGGATAAGGAATCCATGTCTACCACCTCTTTGTGAGTTTTCATGGCAGTGATTGACCTCTCAAGCAATTCAAGTTTCATTTTCAGTTCCTCTGTTTCATTCTTGGAGGGTGGATCCTCCAAATTGATGACAGGGGTATTAATCTGGGCAGTCATGGGGGTACTAGTTTGCCCCACTATGGGTTCCTTCCCCAAATTTCCAGGAATAGGGACTGTCTTTGGTGCTCCTTCTAACTCAGCCAGGATGGCTACCCTTTGGGCGGCTAAAGCTTCATCAATTTTTTCTTGCATTCTAGCTTCAATTTCCTTAACCTGACCATCCAGCAAAGCTTTAATATGTTCAATCGTGGCCATTTCAGTAATTGGAGTAGTTGGTGAAGTTGGGGTAGTAGGACTTGTGGGGGATAGCACAGTTGGTGTTGATGTGTCTGGTGTAGGTGAAGGCACACGGACAGAGGGTACCTGAAAAGGTCAAGGGTAAAAAAAATCAGGGTGGTGTGTAGGGTAGGAAAACTCTTGGTCCACTTATGTACATCAAAATTTTTCCCCAAAACAATGTTGTTATGTTGCATGAATGCACCTCATCACATCACAATTTATTTTAATGGAATGCGGCACTATCATTGGGTACATACAACCTAAGGGAAGGTTCTATTGTTATGTAAAAATAGAGAATCGGCTTATCATAGGGACCCTTGAGTCTTGAGTAAGATATACCTAACCACATGTGAAACAAGGAGTTTCGCGTGGGTCCAACAGTACGATTACTCATGGGCCACTCCAAAAGGATTGGAATGGTTTGCGACAACAGGGAGGACGCTTTGGCTGTCCGCCGGCATAATCAAGGAGACCTGCCGGTCAGCGCTACTTGCTATCCAGACTCAGAACTTTGAACAGAAAGAGAAGAAATTCATTTGAAAACAATTTTTTATGCAATGGAGGAAAAGGATTCCCCCATATATGCAAGAGAAAAAGATTCTCTGAATGACAAAATAAATACACAATTTATCAAATAAGGGACCATTAAAGGAAAAAAAATTCCTTTTGTCAACTTTCAATCCAACATCCTTAAAGAAAGGATATATAATGCTAGGGTACCCTGCAAAATGAATAAAAATACCCTAAAGAAGGGCAAATCAGTTAAACGAATAATAATAATAGTCTACTATAATTCCATAAATCATTATTATTATCATTTTTTATTTTTATTTTTTTGTAATATATAGCCATTATTTTATTTATTATTTTTTTTATGGTCCCCAGGAAGATATTTTTTTCAATTTTCAGTACTAATGTCTTTTAAAGAAAAGATAACCATTGTTAAGGTACCCTGCCAACATAAATAAAAATACCCTAATGAAGGGCCAGTTAATCAAATAAACAATAGTAGTCCACTAGGATCACATAAATCATTTTTATGTTCCCCAGTGGAGTCGCCAAATTGTGAACCTCGGATTCCGCCCGAAAAGGATTCGGGCAAACGTTCACTCGTTGTCGGGAGTCGCCACTCAGTTTATTTTGTTCGAAGGGAAAAACTAAGAAAACCCTTGTTTGACTCCAATAACTTGTCCAATGTAAAGGTTTCTAGTCTGCGAACCTAAGGAGGATTCGGGGACTATGTCATGTATTCGACTAACTTTGTAATAATAATAAAAAAAAGAAATAAACAAAAAAGGGATGAAGAAAAGAAAAACAAACAGATTGTTAATAAATAGCGGACTTGCTACTTGGGGTGAATCCCAAATATGCCTACATACTCCCGTTTGAATGGAAGATCAAAGCCCATGTAGTTCGGAAAAGCCTATTTAAAGGCGATGAAATTTATGCTTCATGCATGTGTGTGTATGCTTCGTGCATTTGTCGGGCTTTTTGCCAAAGTTGTTAATTTTAGCACTTAGTGCAAATTTGTGAAATTTAGGTACTTTGTACCAAAATAGTGCGATTTAGGCGTTTGGCCAAAAGATTGATTTTAATTGTGATTTTTAGGTACTTTGTACCAAAAGATCCAATTCAGGCTCTATGCCAAAAAGTCGATTGATTTGCGGCTCCATGCCGAGGTGTTGATTGATTAGTTAATTAGGCCTTAGACCTAAAAGGATTAGGTCTTTGACCGAAAAGAAATTAAGAAGAAGATAGAATGCTTTATGATATGCTTAAATTGACAAATGATGAATTATCATACTACCTTGTTTAGAGTCCTTCCACTTCGCAGTTCCAGGTCTCGTTGTAATATCCTCATATGTGGCTTAGAAGTTTTGATTATATTGTTGTTGTTGTTATTGTTAAATTGAATTGAATGCATATGATGGGGTAAGAAAAGAATTGGGATGAGAATGCTTGTGCATATGTGTTTTGGAGAAAGAATTAGGGTTTAGAGACAAATGTATATGTTGTGTATATGATGATATATATAACATATAAAGTGGTCAAATGAAGAGTCAAGGTGATGGTTAAGTGGAAGAAGATATTTTTGGTTGTTAATGAAATTACATATAAGGACTTATATGAGACAAAGGTTAGTTATATGATTGAGGGTGTTTTAGTAATTGCTTGGATAAGAACACTTGGTGGAGATTAAAAGCAAAATTTGACTTTGTATCTTGATCATTGTCTTCTTTCTTCATGAAGTGGCCGGCTCTCCAAATTGAAAAGAGAAAAAGAAGTGTTCTTGATGATAGAAGCAAGTTGATGAAGCAATCCAAGGTTTTGACAAAGGATTTGTGGAATTTCTTCTTTTCAAGTAAGTATATTCTTGTTTTCTTTACTTATTTGGAAGTTGTGTTGGAAGTAAAGTAGGGTTTGATGATTTTGTGATTTGGTGGATTTGAGATGTGTTTGGTTGTGCTTTCAAATGTTAAATTGATTTTAAGTTATGAGTTTAATTGAAGGTTGTTGTTGGAAATGATGGTTGTTGATTTGGATGGAGGGAGAAGGATGTTGGATTTTAGGGTTTTGTGGTGAATATGTGTTTAATTGTGATATTAATGTGTGGTGAAATAGTTTTTATGATGAATATGTGTTTAGAACATTGATTATGTTCATGTGAAATATGTTATATGATGAATATTGTGTTTGAGTGCAATTGAGAAAGGGTTGGTTTTAGTTAAGGTTTTATGATTTGGTGACACGACCAAAATCAATTTAGGGGAGTGGGCGTGTCAATTGTTTGAATTAGCTACTGTCTCTTTTCTTTTTAAGGACACGGGCGTGTCACTCAAGTTGGTTGGGCGTGTCATTTATTTGAGGAAGCTACTGCCTCTTTTCTTTTTAAGGACACGGGCGTGTCACTCAAGATGGTTGGGCGTGTCAATCAAGTGAGTTGGGCGTGCCCTTCAAATGATTTGAACATTGTTTATTTCTTGGTTCTCTTTGCATGGTTTAAATTCTTCAAAAGTTCCATTGTTCCTAAACTTAAACATGAACATTATAAACATGTTTCAAACACAAGAATGATCTAATCAAATGAATGTGGATGGTCCTAAAGCTATGAATCATGTCAATTGTGTTTTGCCCTAGTTGCATTGTTGAGAATTAACAATGTTATGTTATGCATTTTGAATGGTAATGTGTTTTATGAGAAATGTGGAAGGAAATGTTAATATTTATGAATGATGCTATGTGAGATAAAAATACACTTGAATAATGAAGTGTTATATTGTGAAATGAAAGGTGGAGCCATTGTTATTGGCTAAGGTGATTTAATGGAGATAAATGAGGCATGTTTGCCTAAATGATAATGAGAATTGAGAATGAAATCTAAATGAATTGTGTGGCTAATGTGTTATTCCATTTTCAGAGTTTGTTGTTGGTGGCATGCCTAATGAGTGTAACAATCTCTTGAAGTTAGGTTGGATTGAATCCTTGAAGCCTAATTGAGATGTTACAACCCTTGAAGCTAGGTTGGGTTAGTTCTTGAAGCCAAGTTGGGTTGATGCTTAGCATGCTTTGCTCCCCTTGAAGCTTGGTTGAACTTAATCCTTGAAGCCTAGTTGGGTATATGATATTGATATTGATAAATGTGATAACAAAACCAAAGCATTAACTCTGAAAATTGAATGGCATATTAGTGTGTCTTGGGCCCATGCTTGTCTTTGCTTAGTGTTGTTCATAAATGATTAAATGATTAACTAATAAAATATATGCAAAGATGTTGAATTCTGATATACATATATGTATGTTAGGTTATGAAATGTAAAAGTATGTTGTTAGCTTTGCATTTATGTTGTTACATGTATGATAAATTAGAATTGGCATTGTATAGCATTTAAGCATGTTTATTGCATGTTTTATCTTACTAAGCCCTTGGCTTAGCGCGATAGTGTTTAATCGCGCAGGTGATAGAACTGATAGAATCGAACCTGAGAGCTCTTCGAGACCAAGTGAGAGTAGACATTGAAGAATTGATTTTGGGAGCTTAAAGATCAGAGCTGACTTGCCAATCATGTATAAATTTTTTTATATTGTGTAAAGTTTTGTTGATAATGTAAATATATGTATAATAGTAAATATGTCTTCAAATGTTTTCATATATATACATATTTTATAACTTCCGCTGTGTAATATATAAATGTATATATATATATATAGATAACTAATATGTTTTGTTTTATAAGTAAATGATCTATTTTGTTAATAAGATATAATGATATGGATACGGTATCAAGTTTTAAAATGTTTTGAATGTTAAGGAAACCGTAGCATCCCTATGTTTGGTGCACTTATGCTACATTGTTGTGGTTGTAGTGTGTGTGCATTGAATATGGGGGTGTTACAATTGTTTTTGGTATCAGAGCCTAGGTTTGAGATTCTCAGCCTAGGAAAAATGTAATAAAAAGAATATTTTTACTTAAAAAGTGAGTTTTGAATGACATATACGTTTGAGATTGGCAGTCCCTGATCTTTAATAAGATGTAATCTGTTGTGTTTGCAGTATTAGGTGTTGATGGATCCTCACTCAAGACAGTCAGTTGAGGGTAGTGCCGAGAGCATTGCTCCTGCCGAGGGAGCTAGGGTTGATAGTGTTGAGGAGGCACCTGCTTCGGTGTCGGGTAGACCAGCTGGAGAGGAGGTTCCGCCAGCCTGGTTTAGGCATATGATGGAAGTAATGAGGCAAGCACCAGTACAGCCACCTCCACCACCACCCCAGCCTCAGGTTCAGATGAGACAGTATGATAAATTGAGGAAGTTTGGGGCGGAAGATTTTATGGGAACCACTGATCCAGCAGTGGCTGAGCAATGGTTAGGCAAAGTGCAGAGAATCTTTATTCAGTTACAAGCCACCCCTGAGGAAAAGTTTGATTATGCCAGGTCATTACTGCAGAAGGACGCATATGACTGGTGGAAGACAGTGCCACACTCTATGGATGATCCTCCAACACTGTCTTACACTGATTTTCTGAGGGAATTTGAGTTGAAGTATACTCCTAGGGAGTATAAGGATATGAAGAAGATGGAGTTCTTAAGCTTGAAACAAGACAGCAAGACCGTTACTGAGTATGAAGTTGAGTTTATTCGACTGAGTCAGTATGCTGGGGGTATCATTGCTGATGAGATTGATCGATGTCGGCGATTTGAGGAGGGATTGAGGCCCTCAATTATATGTCATGTGGCAGGCTCCAGGTATCAGGATTTCTCCCAGTTAGTTGCAGCAGCTAGGAGTGTAGAGAGAGCCCAGGCCATAGTTGCAGTTGCTTCTGAAGAGGAGGTTAGAGTTAGAAGGCCCCAGTTCGAGGCAGGGTCTTCTTCTGCTAAGAGGGGTAGAGGAAGTTTTGTTCCTCGGAGTAGTAGAAGTCATAGATCAGCTGGTAGGCCAGTGCAGTTCCAGAGGCAGAGATTTAGACCTGCAGCTTCAGTGGCGAGTGCTCCGACCCCGATGATTCGGAGATCCACTCTTCCCATCTGCATCCATTGTGGGAGGCCACATGGTGGTCCTTGTTGGAAGGCTGGTGTTGCAGGGGTATGCTTCAGGTGTGGATCACCAGACCATTTTGTGAGAGATTGCCCTGAGAGGCAGGAGCAGATGCCAGTTGATTCTGCTGCTTCTCGAGCTAGTGTGAGAGGAGGTAGAGGAGGAAGAGGTGTCAGCCGAGGAGGTAGGCCAGGGTTCAGTTCTAGAGGAGGTGCTGCATCCAGAGAGGGTAGACCAGAGGAGGTTGGTTCTTCCCAGAGGATGTATGTTATGCAGAGGCAGCTTGATGCATCGGCAGTCATAGCTGGTACTTTTTCTTTATTTAATACTCCAGTACTTGCTTTGATTGATCCGGGTTCCACGCATTCTTATGTTAGTGTATCTGTCTTGCCTGTATCTGATGTGCATGCTGAGTCCCTAGGATTTGATGTGTTGGTGACAAATCCGTTAGGGCATAGTGTGGTTGTGAGTAAGGTGCACCGGGATAGTGTAGTGAGGGTGCAGGGTGAGGAGTTCTTTGGAGATTTGATTGAGATGCCATTTAAGGAATATGATGTGATCTTAGGTATGGATTGGCTATCTCGACATGGAGCTGTGGTGGATTGTAAAAAGAAAATTGTTTCTTTGAGAACCGTTGATGGTAGAGAAGTGATAGTATCTAATGAGCAGGAACAGCTAGCCTCCTTATTTGTTTCAGCTGTTGCAGCCAGGAGGTTGATTAGAAAGGGGTGTGAAGCCTATCTCGCTCATGTGATAGATACTAGAATGAAGGGTTTTCCCATTGATAGCATTGCCACAGTTGCTGAGTTCCCTGATGTGTTTCCAGAGGAGTTGCCTGGATTGCCTCCAGAGAGAGAGGTAGAGTTTGGTATTGAATTGTTACCTGGTACCACTCCTATCTCTATTACTCCTTATAGAATGGCACCAGCAGAATTGAGGGAGTTAAAAGTGCAATTACAGGAGTTGTTGGACAAAGGATTTATTCGCCCCAGTGTTTCTCCTTGGGGAGCTCCTGTGCTATTTGTGAAGAAGAAAGATGGTACTATGAGGTTATGTATCGATTATAGGCAATTGAACAAAGTGACCATTAAGAATAAATATCCTTTGCCTAGAATCGATGATCTCTTTGATCAATTAAAAGGTGCAGCTGTATTTTCTAAAATTGATCTGAGATCTGGGTACCATCAGCTGAGAGTCAGAGCTGAAGATGTTCCGAAGACAGCTTTCAGGACCAGGTATGGGCACTATGAATTTTTAGTTATGCCTTTTGGTCTGACGAATGCACCTGCAGCTTTCATGGATTTGATGAATAGGGTGTTTAGGCCCTATCTGGATCAGTTTGTTGTGGTCTTCATCGATGACATTCTAGTGTATTCGCGGAATGAAGAGGAACATGATATGCATCTGCGGATTGTGTTGCAGATTTTGAGAGAGAAGCAGTTGTTTGCCAAATTGTCGAAATGTGAGTTCTGGTTGGATCAAGTAGCTTTTCTCGGACATATTGTTTCAGCAGAAGGCATTAGAGTTGATCCAAGTAAAGTTGAAGCTATTCTGAATTGGAGTCCACCCAAGTCTGTGACAGAGATTAGAAGTTTTCTGGGTTTGGCAGGCTATTACCGGCGGTTTGTAAAAGGGTTTTCTTTGATAGCTACTCCACTCACCAGATTGCTTCGTAAGGGAGTGAGATTTGTGTGGACGGATCAGTGTCAGGCTAGCTTTGAGCAGTTGAGAGATATGTTAACTCAAGCGTCTGTTTTAACTTTACCTGTTGAAGGCAAACCATATGTGATCTACAGTGATGCTTCACATAGAGGTTTGGGATGTGTATTGATGCAGGAAGGGAAAGTTATAGCTTATGCATCTCGACAGTTGAAACCGCATGAGCTTAACTATTCGACCCATGATTTGGAATTAGCTGCCATTGTGTTTGCATTAAAGATTTGGCGCCATTATTTATTTGGGGAAAAATGTTTCATCTACACTGATCACAAGAGTTTGAAGTATTTGGGTGTCCAGAAAGAACTCAATCTTCGTCAGAGGAGATGGTTAGAATTGATTAAAGACTACGACTGCTTAATTGACTATCATCCAGGTAAAGCAAATGTTGTTGCTGATGCTCTGAGTCGGAAGTCTTTAGCTGGTTTAACAGTTTACTCGCTCTCGTTGCTTGTTGAGTTGAGAGCATTGCATGCCAGTTTTGTACCT
This sequence comes from Garcia nutans, assembly GCA_947685225.1. Taxonomy (NCBI): domain Eukaryota; kingdom Viridiplantae; phylum Streptophyta; class Magnoliopsida; order Malpighiales; family Euphorbiaceae; genus Garcia; species Garcia nutans. The sequence goes on from CANTUV010000005.1 coordinate 23,744,614, forward strand.
TGTGATGATGGTGCATTGTTGGCACAGTTGCAATTGAAGCCAGTTTTGTTAGATCAGATCAAAGAGGCTCAGTTGGTTGATATGAAGATTCAGAAGATTATTTCAGATTGCAAGATTGGGAAGACTAGAGATTTTGTTGTGAGAAATGATGGGAGTCTCTGGTTTAAGAACCGATTGTGTGTGCCCGAGGATGCTAATTTGAAAAGAATCATTTTAGAAGAAGCTCATCAGTCGATGTTTGCTATGCATCTGGGTAATACGAAGATGTATAATGATTTGAGACAACATTATTGGTGGATTGGTTTGAAGAGAGACATTGCAGATTTTGTGTCGAAATGTCTCACTTGTCAGAAAGTTAAAGCAGAGCATCAAGTTCCAACCGGGTTGCTTCAACCGTTGTCAGTGCCTGAATGGAAGTGGGAAAGAGTGACAATGGATTTTGTGTCTGGATTGCCATTGACACAAAGGAAACATGATGCCATTTGGGTGGTTGTGGATAGATTGACTAAGACAGCTCATTTCCTTCCGGTGCGGATGGATTACTCTTTGGAGAGGTTGGCTGAGCTGTATATCCAGGAGATTGTGAAACTTCATGGTGTTCCAACTTCTTTAGTGTCTGATCGAGATCCCAGGTTTACTTCAAGATTTTGGAAGAGTTTGCATAATGCTTTGGGTTCTCGACTGCACTTCAGTACTGCTTTTCATCCACAGACGGATGGACAGTCAGAGAGGGTGATACAGATTCTTGAAGACATGTTAAGGAGCTGTGTCATCGATTTCTCTGGAAGTTGGGATAGGTTTTTACCTCTTGTGGAGTTTGCTTACAACAATAGTCACCAATCCAGCATTGGTATGGCACCATTCGAAGCATTGTATGGCAGACGGTGTAGGACACCTCTTTGTTGGAATGAGCTTGGAGATAATAAGTTGGTTGGTCCTGATTTGATTCAAGAAACTGAAGAGAAAGTAAAATTGATTCGAAGCAGGTTAAAAGCAGCTTCTGACCGACAGAAGTCTTATGCAGATCTGAAAAGGAGAGACATTCAGTTTGATGTTGGAGATAAGGTATTTTTGAAAGTGTCTCCTTGGAAAAAGATTTTGAGGTTCGGTCGGAAAGGAAAATTGAGTCCTCGTTTCATTGGGCCGTATGAAGTGTTAGAAAGAGTTGGGCCAGTTGCTTATCGACTTGCTTTGCCACCTGAGTTGGATCGTATTCATAATGTATTCCATGTTTCCATGTTGAGGAGGTACAGGTCGGATCCATCTCATGTGTTGCCATTTGAATCAATTGAAGTGAACTCAGACTTGACTTTTGAAGAGGAACCAGTTGCTATCTTGGCACGTGATGTGAAAGATTTGAGAAACAAGAGAGTGCCATTGGTGAAGATTCTTTGGAAGAACCATGGGAAAGAAGAAGCAACTTGGGAAAATGATCAAACGATGCGAGAGCAATATCCTCAGTTGTTTCAGAGTTAATTTCAGGTAATTTCGAGGACGAAATTTTTTTTTTAGAGGGGGAGAATTGTAATATCCTCATATGTGGCTTAGAAGTTTTGATTATATTGTTGTTGTTGTTGTTGTTGTTGTTATTGTTAAATTGAATTGAATGCATATGATGGGGTAAGAAAAGAATTGGGATGAGAATGCTTGTGCATATGTGTTTTGGAGAAAGAATTAGGGTTTAGAGACAAATGTATATGTTGTGTATATGATGATATATATAACATATAAAGTGGTCAAATGAAGAGTCAAGGTGATGGTTAAGTGGAAGAAGATATTTTTGGTTGTTAATGAAATTACATAAAAGGACTTATATGAGACAAAGGTTAGTTATATGATTGAGGGTGTTTTAGTAATTGCTTGGATAAGAACACTTGGTGGAGATTAAAAGCAAAATTTGACTTTGTATCTTGATCATTGTCTTCTTTCTTCATGAAGTGGCCGGCTCTCCAAATTGAAAAGAGAAAAAGAAGTGTTCTTGATGATAGAAGCAAGTTGATGAAGCAATCCAAGGTTTTGACAAAGGATTTGTGGAATTTCTTCTTTTCAAGTAAGTATATTCTTGTTTTCTTTACTTATTTGGAAGTTGTGTTGGAAGTAAAGTAGGGTTTGATGATTTTGTGATTTGGTGGATTTGAGATGTGTTTGGTTGTGCTTTCAAATGTTAAATTGATTTTAAGTTATGAGTTTAATTGAAGGTTGTTGTTGGAAATGATGGTTGTTGATTTGGATGGAGGGAGAAGGATGTTGGATTTTAGGGTTTTGTGGTGAATATGTGTTTAATTGTGATATTAATGTGTGGTGAAGTAGTTTTTATGATGAATATGTGTTTAGAACATTGATTATGTTCATGTGAAATATGTTATATGATGAATATTGTGTTTGAGTGCAATTGAGAAAGGGTTGGTTTTAGTTAAGGTTTTATGATTTGGTGACACGGCCAAAATCAATTTAGGGGAGTGGGCGTGTCAATTGTTTGAATTAGCTACTGTCTCTTTTCTTTTTAAGGACACGGGCGTGTCACTCAAGTTGGTTGGGCGTGTCATTTATTTGAGGAAGCTACTGCCTCTTTTCTTTTTAAGGACACGGGCGTGTCACTCAAGATGGTTGGGCGTGTCAATCAAGTGAGTTGGGCATGCCCTTCAAATGATTTGAACATTGTTTATTTCTTGGTTCTCTTTGCATGGTTTAAATTCTTCAAAAGTTCCATTGTTCCTAAACTTAAACATGAACATTATAAACATGTTTCAAACACAAGAATGATCTAATCAAATGAATGTGGATGGTCCTAAAGCTATGAATCATGTCAATTGTGTTTTGCCCTAGTTGCATTGTTGAGAATTAACAATGTTATGTTATGCATTTTGAATGGTAATGTGTTTTATGAGAAATGTGGAAGGAAATGTTAATATTTATGAATGATGCTATGTGAGATAAAAATACACTTGAATAATGAAGTGTTATATTGTGAAATGAAAGGTGGAGCCATTGTTATTGGCTAAGGTGATTTAATGGAGATAAATGAGGCATGTTTGCCTAAATGATAATGAGAATTGAGAATGAAATCTAAATGAATTGTGTGGCTAATGTGTTATTCCATTTTCAGAGTTTGTTGTTGGTGGCATGCCTAATGAGTGTAACAATCTCTTGAAGTTAGGTTGGATTGAATCCTTGAAGCCTAATTGAGATGTTACAACCCTTGAAGCTAGGTTGGGTTAGTTCTTGAAGCCAAGTTGGGTTGATGCTTAGCATGCTTTGCTCCCCTTGAAGCTTGGTTGAACTTAATCCTTGAAGCCTAGTTGGGTATATGATATTGATATTGATAAATGTGATAACAAAACCAAAGCATTAACTCTGAAAATTGAATGGCATATTAGTGTGTCTTGGGCCCATGCTTGTCTTTGCTTAGTGTTGTTCATAAATGATTAAATGATTAACTAATAAAATATATGCAAAGATGTTGAATTCTGATATACATATATGTATGTTAGGTTATGAAATGTAAAAGTATGTTGTTAGCTTTGCATTTATGTTGTTACATGTATGATAAATTAGAATTGGCATTGTATAGCATTTAAGCATGTTTATTGCATGTTTTATCTTACTAAGCCATTGGCTTAGCGCGATAGTGTTTAATCGCGCAGGTGATAGAACTGATAGAATCGAACCTGAGAGCTCTTCGAGACCGAGTGAGAGTAGACATTGAAGAATTGATTTTGGGAGCTTAAAGATCAGAGCTGACTTGCCAATCATGTATAATTTTTTTTATATTGTGTAAAGTTTTGTTGATAATGTAAATATATGTATAATAGTAAATATGTCTTCAAATGTTTTCATATATATACATATTTTATAACTTCCGCTGTGTAATATATAAATGTATATATATATATATAGATAACTAATATGTTTTGTTTTATAAGTAAATGATCTATTTTGTTAATAAGATATAATGATATGGATATGGTATCAAGTTTTAAAATGTTTTGAATGTTAAGGAAACCGTAGCATCCCTATGTTTGGTGCACTTATGCTACATTGTTGTGGTTGTAGTGTGTGTGCATTGAATATGGGGGTGTTACACTCGTTTTCTTAGATCTTGAAATATGATTCTTAATCCCTGCCACACAAAGTTAGATTCTTGCAAATAAAAGTCCAATAAGAGTTTTTTAAGCGTGAAAGGAATCCGACAGCATGAGGCCCCCGAAAAAAGTCCCCCTATTTCTTTGAAGGTTTAGAGGCATTTTATAGGCAAAATTCGGGTTGGACGGCGGTCGGACCGCTGGTCCTGCGGTCGGACCGGCGGCTCGCCGAAAAAACGGGAAAAAGAAAGGCGGTCGGACCGCCGAGCCCACGGCGGTCGGACCTCCGGTCCGGGCGGTCGGGCGGCGGTTCTCACCCCAAAAAACCGCACCGAAATCCGTGTTTTCCCGTTCAAACTGATTTTCTGGGAGCTGCGGACCACCAAAAATTATTCCGAGACCATACCTGTGATCCTTGCGTCGCTCCGGACATTTCAAGTACCATGAGGGCATACTTTCGGTGAACTTTGTCGCGGTCGACCGGTCTGGCTCGATTTTTTGCAGTCGGCTTTCCGAGCCTTAAAATTCGAGTGTTCACACATTATAACTAATTTAGTTGTGCATGAGTAGTTAATTCATTTTAATTACCATAATTTGCATTTATGAACCTCTAAATTTGAAAACTTTGGATGAGATAAGTTTGTTGTGCAAAGTGAATGGTGTTTTTTGCTTAACTTTAGCAGGCCCAGATGTACCAAGAGATTGAAGACTGTTTCAGAGAGCTAAACATAGTGCCACCCCAGCTGTCATGCACCTCATGAATATCAACTCTTCACCTTCTACACTTCAGTCACAATTATAGAGAATAGACCAGCTGGAAGCGATGATGCTCAAATAACAACTTAGCTCACAAGGATGGAACAATTAATGATGATTAAAGCATAAGAAGTAGGAGCTTTTCTTTCCCACTAATGACATTGACATGCTTTCGGCTATACCCTTCCTCACAAAATACTAGGAGAGTCTTCTATTCTTGCCTAATTTATGCTTTGTTTGATTAGATTGAGGACAATGAAATATTTAAGTATGGGGAAGGGGTGTTTATTGTTGGAGTTTCTGAAATATTGGAAAGTTTTGGGTATGTGATTCCTCTGATGACAAAAATTTTATTGGATTTTAGTTGATAGTTTGGAAACTAGTTGCTGATTTATGATATTTATTGAAAATTTTAATGCAAATTTGGTAATATTACTGCTATTATATTACTAGAAAATTTTGAAATTCTTAAATCTTGCTACCACCTTGATTGTATTTTGTAATTTTTTACCCAAAGCCCCATTCGGTCTACTCAAGTGGTTTAAATGCAATATTTTGAGACATAAATTGATATGGTAGTCCATAGCCAACTAATCTAGGTTGATTTTTTTATTTTTTCACTCATTTTAGCTATCACAATGACATGTTTATTATTTTTATAAAATGTTTAAAGGTTTTTACCCAATGATGTTTTAACTTAATCTAATTAATTAATTAGAAGCACATGGATAGACTTGCTTAGGCTATCTTGGTTTAATTTTTGGAATTAATTGTGAAACAAATTATGAACCAAACAAATAAATGAAAAGAGACCAAACAAAGTTCAAAAATAAACATCTTAATATACTGGTCAAAAGGCCATGAGTAGAGCTAGTAGTCACTTAAAAGTTGTGAACAATTGAGTAACCGGATGTCAGTATCACAAATGTTTGCCCTCACTTCAAAAGGTCAGTGATATTTCAAGCAAGCAATTAAAAGGTGCTCGAAAGAAAATAAAAGTTGGTTCCTAATTTTAAATCTTTTTGCAATTAAACCTTGATAAGTTAAGCAGAGTCTTCTATGTGTAACTAGTTTTCACTTGGTAATCAAATTGTCATCAAAGTTGGGTAAAGATCATAGCATTTTATATTTATAGTATATGTCAATTTGATAAGTAGTTTTGTGAACTATTAAAAAGCTTGTCCTATGAGTTTTTGGTTATTGATTGCCATTATCTTTAAGTTAATTAAATATTGCAGGTTGATATGTTGATTGATGAATCTGGGGAATGGATGTTTTAAGATGTAAAAAGGTTGAGGGCAAACATGGTTTAAGTGTGGGGGATGTGATAGCGAGCAAAATTTTTTTATATTTTGGGTTAATTTGGTCTCACCTGTTAAGATTTCTACTGACTTCTAGATGTTTTTACAAAGGAAAATGATTTAGTGAAGAGCTAGTGTAATATCCCAAATTTTTTTGAAAATTTCTAATTTTTAAAAATTTGATAAAATATATTATAATTAAATTGGATAAATTAAATTAATGGTTTCAAATGAAAAATAAAGAGATTTTAAATGAAAAAGTGGAATATATGTGTGATATATATGTAAAATATACATAACATATAAAAGTCAACACTTTTTAAAAGAAAAGTCAAAAGTCAAAGTAAAAAGGGTATTTTAGTAATTAAATCTTAAATCTTAAAAATTATTAAATTAATTCAAAAATAAATAACTTTTGAATGGAAGAGGGATTTTTAGACTTTTAATTTATCAAATAAATAATTAAATAATTAATTATTTAAATATTAAATAATATATACGGTTATAATTAAATGATGAAAGGAAAGAGAAATTAAAAAAAAATATTCTTCTTCTTCTTCTTCTTGGACGAACCACCATGGGAGATAGATCAAGGATTTTTGTTCTTCTTAGCTCCAAGGATTGAAGGATTTCAAAGGTTCAAAGAGAATTTTTAGAGATTTCCACTTGAAAAAGTATGTTCTTTAGCTTTTTTTTTTGGATTTCCATGAAATTTTTGAAAATGTGAGTTTTGGATTTTTGTAGTAGTATGTTATAATTGTTGGAATTGGTGTGTATGAAGTATTTTGGGTAGTTATTAATGATTTTAAGGTTGGATTGAAGAAATAGCTGAATTTGGATAAAGAATAGTGAAGAGAGAGAATTTAGGGTTATGGACTTTTAGGGTTTGAGAAATCATGATTTTTAATTGTGCAAATTGATTCCAGATGAGTTGTTTTGATGCATAAACAAGGATTTTAAAGTCAAATGATAGTTTTGGTTAAGTATAGTTGGAGTTTGAGAATGGAAGTTGTAATATCCCAAAATGTGCCCTAGAATTTTTTATATAATTGTTGTTTTAATTGAATTTAATGTATTTGTGTAATTGGAAAGAGAAAGGAAGGGAAGAGAGAGTTTATATGTTGTATATATGGAAATATATATACAACATATATACAAGTCAAAATGGATGGTCAACTAAAGAAGATATTTATGTATTTTTTATTTAATAATTAATAAGAAGGAAATTTAAAATGAATGGAAGAGATTAAATGGAATATTTTAATAGTTAATTGCTTGGAGGAGAGGGTTTTGAGGAAATGATTTGACTTTTGCTTTCTATCTTTTCTTCTTTCTTTCTTTCTTTCTGCGTGGTTCTCTTTCTTTTCTTTCCATTTCTTTTCTTTTGGCCGGCTATCAAAGAATCAAGAAAGCAAGGAAGAGATTTGATCTTCTAAACTCAAGATTGAAGGAAGTTTTCAAGTGTTCAAGTTGGAAAGTTAAGAGTTTCTTCATCCTTGGTAAGTTTTCCACTTGATTCTTTGATTTCTTTGAGTTTGTGAGTTGAGTATGTGGTTGATATGTGTTTTGTTTGATTGTGGGATGTTTAAGAGTGTTTGGTTAAAGTGATTTTGGATTTTGGGGTTGGTTTAAAGGAAAGAGTAAGTTTGTTGGAAGAGAAAGTGTTATGGGTGTGTTTTGGGTTTGTGGTGATGATTTTGATTTGTGTTGGATGTATGTTTTTAGTTGTTTTGGTGTTTTTGCAAGTTTGTTATGGTTCTTGAGTATGTTGAGCTAAGTTTGTTTGAAGTGGATTTTGGTGAAAGGAAGTGATTTGTTGGATTAAGTGTTGTTGTTGCCGGAATCTGAATTTTTGGCCTGATACGCCCATGAGCACGGCCAAGTCTTTGGGCGTGTCGATGGTTCTGTGTTCTTGGATGAGTGACACGAGCAGTGACATGCCCATGTCACTGAGCGTGTCATAGCTACTGTGTTGGTGAGGAATTGACACGGCCATGAACACGCCCATGTTGTTGGACGTGTCAATGTTTCTGTGAGACAAAATGTATTACACGTTCAGTGACACGCCCGTGGTTCTGAGCGTGTCAAAGCTTCTGTGTTGTGAGTTTAGGGCACGGTCAGGGACACGCCCGTGTTGTTGAGCATGTCATGGGTAGAGTTTTCCCCAGTTGATTCTTAGTCTTATGATCTCATGTGCATGATTACCTTTGGTTTAGGTTGTGAAGAAGTTGTATTGCCCTAACCTAAGTGTTGAGGATTATTGAAAGAGAAAGGTTATAGATTGGTGTGAGTTGTTCCTAAGGTAAGTACAAACTACATTATTGCATACACTCACATGATTTGATACTTAACATATTTGATTATACATATGCTAAGCAATTGATTACAGGGTTAAAACATTTGAGGAAATATGAAAGGTATGTTAATGCAATTAGTTGTGTATACTTGAATGATTAATTGATTCAATGTGATTTGAGATATAATGAGATATAAAACCAATATGATTGGCTATGATGATGGTGTTAATGCAATTGATATTGTATATTATCTTGATGAGATATAAAGCCATGGTTGTTGGCTATAATGATGCAAATGAGATGATTGAGGCATGGTTGCCTATTTTGATTATGAGATATGAAGCCATGTTTGTTGGCTATAATGATGAAAATGAAATGAGAAATGAATTGAGAAAGAAATGTGTAATGATATAAATGAAAATATTATGTGTCTAATGTGTTATTCAACCTTCAGAGTTCTGGGTTTGGCGACATGCCTATAAAGTACTGGATAGGTGAAAAGACCGGGTCGTAAGCCGATTCCAGTTGATAAATGTGAAATGTGAATTATAGTAACAGTCTTGCCGGGTTGAGGATCTCCTTGGTTTATCTGGGTTGAGGTCCAAGATACTGGGTCTGTTATAAGTAACAGTCTTGCCGGGTTAGGATCTCCTCGAGTGTAGCCGAGTTGAGGTCCAAGAGACTGGGTCTGTTACCCTATCCATGGATAGAGATATATATATATATTGCCTACGGGCTTGATGATTATGATTATTGACCAAATCAGTAACTCTGAACTTTGAATAACATATTAGTGTCTTGTGGGCCCATACTTGTCTTTGTGTCAATGTAAATCATAAGTGATGAAATAATTGAATAAAATGATGAAATGTAGTCTTATGAACAAAACAAAGATATCAATTGTGAATATTGTCTTAATTGTTGAAATGTATGACATTGGCATTGCATAGAAGCATATTGTTATTATAGTTTGTACCACTAAGTCGTTGGCTTAGCGCGATTGTGGTTCATCGCGCAGGTGACAGAGAAGAACCAGAGAGTTCCTCTAGACCGAGTAGAGTCTAGATTTTGAGGCATTGATAGTGGAGCTTAAAGATCTAAGACATACTGCCAAACATGTATATATATATTATGTTTTATAAAACTTGAGTTTTGATGTATAAGTATTTGTAACCAATTGTTATATTTTCCGCTGCTATTAAATAAACATTTTATCTTTTGTCTTTTATAATTTCTTTTAAATGATTTAAATTTGTTCATGTCTTTGTAAAGGAATGAGTCGTTTGTTTTGTTAATCGTGGCATTTTTATATTCAGTATACGTATATTACGATCGTATTAGCATGCTGTGTACGTATACGGGGTATATGGGTGTTACAGAAGTGGAGATTTAGGGTTTTGGAAAAGTGATTTTCCAAAGTTATTGAATTGTTTGATTTTATTTGTTTAAGCATGTTGCTTAGTGTTAAAAGTGATGAATATAAGCTTGAAATGATTAATGGATTGTGTTGGAATGTACAACCTTCAATGGGAAAGGCTATGCCATTTTAGGGTTTTATGTATAAGAGTCTGTTTTGTAATGTAAATGATTTAAATGTATTAAAATATGTTTCTAATAATATAAATAAACTTAATATATTAAAATGAATGGCCTAATATGAGAATCCAAAGTTAAAGTGTGGTTAGCCTTAAATTTTGGATTTTTGCTTGGATGGGGTTTAATTATGGTTTAATATTGAAAATACCATTAAATGTGATACTAAATGATTATTTGCTATCACATTTGATTTAGACATTGAGGAAGGTCGATTTTCTTTATCCAAGTGGTGAAGGGCAAGTTGGAAGGGTAGGATTGAAGGTTGTTTTAAGCTTATTTTGGTTGCTATTTGAGGTAAGTACAAACTTTGAATGCATTGGTTGTGCTTGCATAACATTTAGGCTTAACACATTTTAGTTGAAAAATATGTTAAGCTACTTCATACATTGGTTATGTATGAATAATGTGCTATGACATTTGTAATGTCATATATGTGTTAAATGTATTGTGAAAAGCCATTGATAATGGCTAAATTGTGTAAAATGTGAAATATGTGTATTATGTGGATGCATTTGTTGCATTTGTTGTCATATAATATGTGTATTATGTGTAAAATGTGAAATGACCCAAAGGGTTTAGGCAATGTCATTTGTTGTGTATGCATTAAGTGCATTGTTAAAAAGCCATCGGTATTGGCTACATTACATTAAATGTGATTAATATGTGAATTATGTGGAAATACCCAAAGTAATTGGGTAATGTGTTGTAAATGTAAAAATGTGGTATAATGTAATGATATATCTTGAAACATAATGAAATGAATTGATATCAATATAAATGAGAAATATGAATAAATTGTGTGCCTAGTATGTTATTCAATTTTTAGAGTTCTGTGTTTGACGGCATATCTATGATTTGCCTACGGGCTAGACGCTGGGGGTCACAATGAAAAATTTTTTGAGGTTGAAATATTTTTATGTGTCGTAAGCCTCAAAACTAAGTCCTTGAAGCTGGGCTGGGTGAAATGACCAGGTCATAATCTCAGACCTAGTTGGACTTGTACATTGATATTTTACCTACGAGGCTAAACACATGGTATCATTATAGACCAAAACAGTAACTCTGGAATTTGAATAGCATATTGGTTATCTTTGGACCCATGCTTGTGTTTGTTTTTATGTGAATTATGGATTGTGAAATATTTTAAAAGTATGAGAAAATGAAATGATGTGTTATCCATATGCATTGTGAATTCACATTGCATTTGAGTTTTATTGTTATCAAGTTTGTATTACTAGGCTTGTGGCATAGTGCGATTATTTACATCGCGCAGGTGACAGGGTAGATTCGGTTGAGCCGCAGTGTTCTTCTAGACCAGGTCGAGTCTGGACTTAAGATTGTGCTTGTAGAGTTGATACCAAGATTAGAAACACTGTCAACAACATGTATATATTTTATGTTATTATATATTTTGGGTATTATGCATATTATATCATGTTTTTGGATTTTATGTATTGTAAACTATAAAGAATGTTTGGGCTAAGTTATTTGAAATGGGGGTTTAAATGTGTTCTAAATTATATATATATATATAAATATTTGAGAAACTTGGTGAAATTGAGGAGTCAGGGTGAAATGGAAATTTGAAATTATTTGGGAGTGTTTTCTGATGCAGGTTGTGTTTTGATAAATTTTGGACTGTCCAAATTACAGATAAAACTCTAACAAATTTTTTCCAGAGATTTTCATATAAAATGTTTATTTTGAGTTCCTATAACAAGTAAAGAATATTTATATACTATTTAATTTTATATATTTAGTATTTGAAATTTTAAATTAGAAATGTGAAAATTTTTATTAAACCGGGTCGTGACATTTTTATACTGTATATGCGTATTCTACATATACTGGGTGTGTGTATTATATATGTATAGGATATAAGGGTGTATAGGATATGTTACATATTCAAATATAAGGTTGTATTTTGAATTCTCTCAGTTGAGGCCAGTCTTGTTGGATCATATTAGGGAGGCTCAGTTGGCAGATGAGAGAATTAAAAAAATTGGGTTGGTTTTTTAGAAGGGGGAGAGTCGAGACTTTTTTATGAGGGATGATGATAGTCTATGGTACAAAGATAGGTTGTGTATTTCCCGATGATGCATAATTGAAAAGGATGATATTAGAGGAAGCACATCATTCACTTTATGCTATGCACCCTGGAAGTACCAAGATGTATCAGGACTTGAAGCAACATTATTGGTGGTCAGGTATGAAGAGGGACATAACAGAGTTTGTATCAAGATGTTTCACTTGCCAGAGAGTAAAGGCTAAGCACTAGGTTCATTCAGGGTTGCTCCAACCTTTATCAATGCCCGAGTGGAAATGGGAGCGAGTGACAATGGATTTTGTGACTGTACTGCCTTTGACCCAGAAGAAGCATGATGCAATTTGGGTGATAGTTAATCAAAAAATGAAGACAACTCATTTTCTTCCAGTTCGGATGGATTATTCTCTTGAGAGGTTGGTGGAGCTGTATATCACTGAGATAGTGAGGTTGCATGGAGTCCCAGTTTCTTTGGTATCGGATCAGGATCCCCGGTTTACTTCGAGGTTTTGGAAGAGTTTGCATGATGCTTTGGGTTCTTGGTTGTATTTTAGTACTGCTTCTCATCCTCATATAGATGGGCAGTATCTAGAGGATATGTTGAGGAGCTGTATCATTGATTTTACCAAAAATTGGGACAAATATTTGTCACTAATTGAGTTTGCTTATAACAATAGTCATTAGTCCAGTATTGGGATGGCTCCTTATGAGGCCTTGTATGGCAGGAGATGCAGGACACCTTTGTGTTGGGATGAGGTTGGAGAAGGTGAAATGGGTCGATCCCGATTTGATTAAGGAAACAAAAGAGAAAGTGAAGGTGATTTGGGGTCGTTTGAAAGCAATTTCAGATCGACAGAAATCATATTCAGATTTGAAGAGAAGAGATATAGAGTTTAGTGTGGGAGATAAAGTATTTTTGAAGGTGTCTTCATGGAGGAAGATTCTGAGGTTCGGTCGAAAAGGGAATTTGAGTCCTTGTTTCATAGGACTGTTGCGCTCGAATTAACTCTACCACAAAGCGTCACTCGCAAGTATACGAGGTAGCTGTAGCAAAGGTGATCGCCCCAAGGTCGTCTCACAAGGAAGCTAAAGTGGCTAATTGATTATCAGATTATGAATAACAAGTAATGAAGAAAATTTAAATTGTTAACTAATGAAGAAGATTGATTGAAGTTTAAAACGAATAAAAGTAAATTAAGCTGATGTTTTGATTCACTTGATAGAAAAGTCTAGGGTTTGCACTTCTCTACTACTTATATGTATGAACGGTTATTCTTCTTAACTAATTTAATTTCAAAGATTAAATCTCAAACAACTCAATTAATCGAGTCAAGGAAATAAGCTCTCGCATTCAAACCTCTTTCAACTAATCTTGTTATGATTGAAATAGTCTTTTTAATAGGTTATATCTCTAATTCACCTAAGTCCCTAATTGAATTGTTCCAGCATTAGACTTTATCTCTCAATCCATCATCTAATACCTAAAACACATAATTGGTGGCCAATCAATTATATATTAGCAATATTCCATTCAATCAAGGCTAAAGAAATTATTAGCTAAGAGAATAACCAATTCATACAATCATAGCAGATCCATACAAACCCTAGACTAGATCAAATTAGTTCATAATGCTATCAAACATACTCATCTCATTAATATTCAAAGAAATCAATTCAGACATGATAATATCCATAAATACAATTCCAATGAAAATAAAGAGATAAAGTTCAAGAACAAAACCAAATTAGAAACTCCTTGAAGCTTCTGAAGAATCTCTTGTTCAAATCTTGCAAGAAGGATGTATCAATGGCTAGAACAATCGAATCTAAGCTAGTTTAATCCAACGTGTAATAAAAAATCAAAGAAAACAAAGTTATGAAAACCTCAATTCTCTTTGACGGCTCAATCTGCACTCAAACTTTCAACAACCACAAACCCTAGCTTCTCTTTTCCTTTTATACGAATTCTCTGCTTTTAAAAATCCACGTGCCTTTGGTCCATGAGAGACACGGCCAAGTCAGAGGAGACTTGGCCGTGTTGGAGTGCATTGGACCCTTGCAAGTGTTCACTTCTGCTTGCTTTCCTTCTTTTCTTCTTTGGTTGAGTGACACGGCCATGTTGGAAGTGACTTGGCCATGTTGGATCATTTTGGAGGGACACGACCACTGACTTGGCTGTGTCCCTTGCCTATATTTGCTTCTGTTTAATTTTAATCTTCTTTTCCTTTGGAACTAAGTGGGACACGGCCAAGTTGGAGTGACTTGGCCATGTTGGAGCCTTTTTGGAGGGACACGGCCACTGACTTGGCCGTGTCCCTTGCTTGTGTCCTTCTCTGTGACTTGTTCTTCTTCTTTAACTTGGTATGGGACACGGCCAGTGTCTTGGCCGTGTCCTCTGCATGTGTCAGCTACTGTCCATTTTTCCTTCAGTCTTGGTTCCTTGGCTTTTTAACCTAAAACAAAACTTCAAACAAACTTTAAACAAAAAGTAAATAAACAATAACCAACAAAACATAAACACCATACTAAAAACTAGATCAAAAACAACATAAACATTGAAATAAACTAAAACTACCAAAATTAATGAAAACACTAAACAAACTGATAAAAACTAACAAAATACCTAAATAAAACAATAATTATCATCATAAACAAAGACACAAATCTATAACAAAAACTAATAAAACAACTACCCCACACTTAAAACTTTGCTTGTCCTCAAGCAAATTTACATGGCATAAATTAAAAACTCAAACAACCTTAACCATAATTCCAGCATATAAGATGAAATCCTTTAAGACTCAGCTATAAATACTTGCAATTTCCTTCAATCAAGATTTTCTTAACTCATTCCTTAATCCAGACATACAAACCTTATCTCTCTTCTAAGTGTTTCATTCGATTTCAAAGGTTAATCGCTCAAACCACTCATGACTGCATACTACCATAAACTTGCTTAATTATCCAATCTCCCTCACTGATTCTCTTAAGAAATAATCCGAAGGTCTTTCATTTGGATGTAATGGGGTTAAGGTAAAGGTGTGAGAAAAGACATTTAAGCTGGAGCATCAAGAAATGGAGTATTTACGTTAGACAATACTCTTGCTTAAGAAATTCATAACTCCCTCAAATGGCATACTCACAATCCATTAATACTTCACATACTTGCATACTTCAAGAAAAATACATGAGTCGACATTCCTCTTTTGATAACCAATGCTAGAACATATATGAATTTTGTATATATATATAACTTTTCTTTATTCTCTCTTTTTTTTTAATACATATATATACAAAATATAGAATTGCATGGAAAATCTAGCTTAAAATGTAGAGGAAAAGAATAATCAACTCTTAATCCAATACAATGTGCAAAGTATGCATTTCAACCCCAAATAGCAATACCATTTTTTTTATTTGCTTACCCTACACTTTGAAATAAACCACCCTATTGTCATATAATAAGAACTCCATTCCTTAATGCAGGTATGATGATAATAAGAACATGTTAAGTTGAGAATTGTGTTGATCAAACAATAAAAAGGTCAAAGGCTCAACTTGGCTCACTAAGGAATTCATAATTAAGGGAGGTCTTTTTAAGCTAAAGGGCTAACCTAATTTGCCTTCATCATTTTAAAACTTGAAATTAAATCATAATGTGAGTTCAATTAGTATGCAAAAGCAAACTCTAGAGATGCAAAATCATGAAGGTGTACACTTAAGAAAATAAAATCAACTGATAATAAAATTCAATCTATGAGGCTCAAAACTCACACAGGTGGGTTCTCAAAGATTTATATGTCATAATTTGCAGAATGTGAAAATTGATCCTTAATGAATTCAAATGCTCATTTCTATGCTGATACTAAAGTCTCAACTACAATGCTAGAATCACAGAAAAGATCAATAAATTTTCAATAATTATGCCATGCACAACACACAATAAAACACACCAAGACAAACAAAACAAAAGAAAAGCTAAAAGATTACCCCACACTTTAGAATTTACATTGTCCTCAATGGAAAACAAGAATAATAAAGAAAAAGAGTTAAAGGACAACCTGTCTTCCATCGTACCCTGGTGAGGCAAAACCTAACTTTCCATCACAAACACAGATATTCAAAAACAAAATACAAGATAGCTTAAGGATTTCCATTTATTTAAACTAAACATAAAATCAAAATTGCTAAATATAAAATTATAACTATGAAAAAGAAATGCAAACTGATGGGTTGCCTCCCATTTAGCACTTCTTTAATGTCATAAAGCTGGACATCACTGCAAGGTCTAGAGATCATGGATCAAAGTGCTGTCAATGATCCTCACTTCATGAAATCCTTCTTTATATGGTTTAACTCTCTGTTCATTTACTTTAAAAATCTTATTGGTTCGAGAGTTAAGCAATTCAATAGTACCAGAAGGACATACCTTAATTATCTCAAAAGGACCACTCCATCGAGACTTTAGTTTACCAGGAAACAGACAGAGTCGAGAATTAAAAAGTAAAACTTTCATACCTGGACTCAATGTCTTTCACACAATAAATCTGTCATGAAGTGCTTTAGTGCGATCCTTATCGTTCCTCGAGCTCTCATATGCCTTTGGGTTAAGGCACTTTTGGGTCTCCCCCACTGGTTTAGCCCCCTCTTCTAGTGTCAGCTTCAATTTATCTGAGGATCCTGTCTGCAAGAAAACATCTGAAACAATTGCTTCAACACAATTAATTAAAGAACATTCCTCATAAAAAGCAGTTGTAGGAATGGAAGAAGTGTTAAAAATAGAAAAATCAACAGTTTGTCCTAAGACATTCATTGACAACTTACCATTTTTAACATCTATTAAGGTGTTGGTTGTAGCCATAAAAGGCCTCCCTAGCAAAATAGTGTGTGCTGATGGTGTAGGGTTACTTCCTTCCATGTCAAGAACTATAAAATCCACAGGTACAATCAACCCCCCAACCTTAACTAACACATCTTCTATAACCCCTTTCGGGAATCTAAGAGATCTATAAGCTAATTGCAACACCTTTTTTGTAGGTTTAAGCTCCCCTAGTTCTAATTCTTTAAACACAGAATAAGGCATTAAATTTACACTAGCTCCTAGATCACACATGCCCTCAATCCCCTTTCCATTCCCCATAGTAATTTGAATTAGAAAGCTACCAGGATCCTTTAGCTTGGGAGGTAGTTTATGCTGCAGAACAGCACTAGCTACCTCTGAAACTATAACCTTTTCATTCAGCTCATATCTCTTTTTCGTGGTGATCAGCTCTTTGAAGAACTTGGCATAAGCCGGCATGTTCTTTATTGCCTCAAGTAAGGGTAAGTTAATACTTACCTTAGACAGCATGTTGAAGATGTTAGAAAATTGCTTATCTTTTATTTCATCCTTCAACCTACTGGGGAATGGTATAGGTGGCCGGTATGGATTGCTTGCCTTATGTAAATTTGTTGAAGAGGACTTCTTCATTGATCTATCTCCAGCACCTTTGTTCTCTGGTTCTCCTTCTTCCTTGTTCTCTTTGTCACCTGCATTCACAGAATCATTTTCAACATTATTGCTAATTTCCTTACCACTTCTAAGAACAGTCACTGAATGTGCCTGCTCAGGTTCACTTGGGAATTTCCCCTTTTGTTGAATCTGCATCTGTTGTGCAAGTTGTCCAACTTGTGTCTCCACTTTCTTAAAAGATGCTTCTAAGGAATCTAGCCTCTTGTTTGTCATCTCTTGATTTTTTGCACTGACTTGGATGAAAGCTTGTAAACTCTCCTCCAAACTCTCTATCTTGGACTGCCCTTGAGTTGAGGATTGGCCCTGCTCTTGGTTCAGTCTTTGAAGCAAATGGAATGGCTGCCGAGAATTATTTGTTGCCCAAGAAAAATTTGGGTGATTCCTCCAACCAGGGTTGTATGTATTTGAATAAGGATCATTTCGGGTCCTTGGTTGAAATCCCCCCATAGCATTGACTTGCTCAGCAATACCAAAAGACTCATATGCAGAGGGACATATATTTGCTCCATGCCCGAAAGTCCCACAGATTCTACACACCTCTTGAGTAGATGAAGAAATATTGTTCTTCATATTCAGCATCTGCACAAGCTTTGTCAACTCAGCTATCTGATTGACCATCTCACTATTGGCTTCTAGTTGATTCACCCCTTTACTTCTTCCCCTTACACTTTTCTATTGAGAATTAGCTCCCAACATCTCAAAGATATCATAAGTTTCAGCGGCTGTCTTTTCTCCCATGGCTCCCCCAGCTGCATTATCAACTGTATTCTGAAATTGCTGGGTTAAACCATCGTAGAAAAATAGGTTTAGAAGTTGAAGTGGGTAGTGATGATGTGGACACTGGATCAATAACATTTTAAATCTGTCCCAAGCCTCATGAAATGGCTCTCCTTCAAATTGAGAGAATGTAGTAATCTTCCCTCTCAATTCAGCTGTCTTCTGATGTGAATAAAACTTGCCCATAAATTTATTATAAACTTGCTCCCAAGTTGTCAAGGAATTTTCGGGCAACATCATTAACCAGCTCTTTGCCCTATCCTTCAAAGTATATGGGAAACACCTCATCCTCAACTGATCCTCTGTTAATCCTCCCAATGGAAAAGTGTTGAGGGTGGAGTAGAAATCCCGAATAAAGTTTAAAGGATCTTCATTTGGATCTCCATAGAATGATGGCAGCATGTTGTAATGAATGTTCTTCAACTCATAGTTCCTTGCTGCATCTGTTAGTCTTATGCAAGAGGTGGAAGTTCCAATGACAGATCTAGCAAACTCTCTCATTGTTCTTTGCCTTTCTTCAGCCATTTTAATAGATTGTGCACATTCCGACTCAAAATCAGAAGTGTCCTCCTCTGTAGTATCAAATCCTGTGTACAGTTCAAACTCTTCCCTGCTCCTTTTCACTCTCTGAATTTCTGGAATGAATGGATATAGCTCTCCTTCGAGTGATCTCCTACCTTGCATAAATAGAGTTTCTAGAAAAAGAAATTATTAAAAGCAAAAGACAAATAAAATAAAAGTAAACAATGAAAAATAATCTAGAGTATTTTTTTTTGCCTAATAAACAATTACGCCAATTAGCCTCCCCGACAGTGGCGCCAAAAACTTGTTGCGCTCGAATTAACTCTACCACAAAGCGTCACTCGTAAGTATACGAGGTAGCTGTCGCAAAGGTGATCGCCCCAAGGTCGTCTCACAAGAAAGCTAAAGTGGCTAATTGATTATCAGATTATGAATAACAAGTAATGAAGAAAATTTAAATTGTTAACTAATGAAGAAGATTGATTAAAGTTTAAAACGAATAAAAGTAAATTAAGCTGATGTTTTGATTCACTTGATAGAAAGGTCTAGGGTTTGCACTTCTCTACTACTTATATGTATGAACGGTTATTCTTCTTAACTAATTTAATTTCAAAGATTAAATCTCAAACAACTCAATTAATCGAGTCAAGGAAATAAGCTCTCGCATTCAAACCTCTTTCAACAAATCTTGTTATGATTGAAATAGTCTTTTTAATAGGTTATATCTCTAATTCACCTAAGTCCCTAATTGAATTATTCCAGCATTAGACTTTATCTCTCAATCCATCATCTAATACCTAAAACACATAATTGGTGGCCAATCAATTATATATTAACAATATTCCATTCAATCAAGGCTAAAGAAATTATTAGCTAAGAGAATAACCAATTCATACAATCATAGCAGATCCATACAAACCCTAGACTAGATCAAATTAGTTCATAATGCTATCAAACATACTCATCTCATTAATATTCAAAGAAATCAATTCAGACATGATAATATCCATAAATACAATTCCAATGAAAATAAAGAGATAAAGTTCAAGAACAAAACCAAATTAGAAACTCCTTGAAGCTTCTGAAGAATCTCTTGTTCAAATCTTGCAAGAAGGATGTATCAATGGCTAGAACAATCGAATCTAAGCTAGTTTAATCGAAAGTGTAATCAAAAATCAAAGAAAACAAAGTTATGAAAACCTCAATTCTCTTTGACGGCTCAATCTGCACTCAAACTTTCAACAACCACAAACCCTAGCTTCTCTTTTCCTTTTATACGAATTCTCTGCTTTTAAAAATCCGCGTGCCTTTGGTCCATGAGAGACACGGCCAAGTCAGAGGAGACTTGGCCGTGTTGGAGTGCATTGGAGGGACACGGCCAGTGACTTCGCCGTGTCCCTTGCAAGTGTTCACTTCTGCTTGCTTTCCTTCTTTTCTTCTTTGGTTGAGTGACACGGCCATGTTGGAAGTGACTTGGCTATGTTGGATCATTTTGGAGGGACACGGCCACTGACTTGGCCGTGTCCCTTGCCTATGTTTGCTTCTGTTTAATTTTAATCTTCTTTTCCTTTGGAACTAAGTGGGACACGGCCAAGTTGGAGTGACTTGGCAGTGTTGGAGCCTTTTTGGAGGGACACGGCCACTGACTTGGCCGTGTCCCTTGCTTGTGTCCTTCTCTGTGACTTGTTCTTCTTCTTTAACTTGGTATGGGACACGGCCAGTGACTTGGCCGTGTCCTCTGCATGTGTCAGCTACTGTCCATTTTTCCTTCAGTCTTGGTTCCTTGGGTTTTTAACCTAAAACAAAACTTCAAACAAACTTTAAACAAAAAGTAAATAAACAATAACCAACAAAACATAAACACCATACTAAAAACTAGATCAAAAACAACATAAACACTGAAATAAACTAAAACTACCAAAATTAATGAAAACACTAAACAAACCGATAAAAACTAACAAAGTACCTAAATAAAACAATAATTATCATCATAAACAAGACATAAATCTATAACAAAAACTAATAAAACAAGGACCATATGAGGTGTTGGAGAGAGTTGGTCTACTATAAGACTAGCTTTGCCACCTAAGTTGGATCGAATTCATAATGTCTTCCATGTCTTGATGCTTCGGAGATATAGGTCTGACCCATCTCATATCCTATCAGTGGAGTCTATTGAGGTGAGTCCATATCTGACTTACGAGGAAGAACCAGTGGCGATTTTGGCACGAGAGGTTAAAAATTGAGGAATAAGAGGGTGCCACTTGTGAAAGTCCTTTGGAGAAATCATGCCACTGAGGAGGCGATATGGGAGAGTGAGCAGACAATGCATAGTCAGTTTTTTCAATTATTCCAGACTTGAGAGCAGGTAATTTCGAGGACGAAATTTATTTTAGGGGGAGAGAATTGCAATATCCCAAATTTTTTTAAAAATTTCTAATTTTTAAAAATTTGATAAAATATATTATAATTAAATTGGATAAATTAAATTAATGGTTTTAAATAAAAAATAAAGGGATTTTAAATGAAAAAGTGGAATATATATATGTGATATATTTGTAAAATATACATAACATATAAAAGTCAACACTTTTTAAAAGAAAAGTCAAAAGTCAAAGTAAAAAAGGGTATTTTGGTAATTAAATCTTAAAAATTAAAAAATATTAAATTAATTCAAAAATAAATAACTTTTGAATGGAAGAGGGATTTTTCAACTTTTAATTTATTAAATAAATAATTAAATAATTAATTATTAAAATATTAAATAATATATATGGTTATAATTAAAAGATGAAAGGAAAGAGAAATTAAAAAAATAGTCTTCTTCTTCTTCTTCTTCTTCTTCTTCTTGGACGAACCACCATGGGAGATAGATCAAGGATTTTTGTTCTTCTTAGCTCCAAGGATTGAAGGATTTCAAAAGTTCAAAGAGGAGTTTTAGAGATTTCCACTTGAAAAAGTAAGATCTTTAGCTTTTTCTTTGGATTTCCATGAAAATTTTGAATATGTCACTTTTGAATTTTTGAAGTAGTATGTTATAATTGTTGGAATTGGTGTGTATGAAGTTATTTTGGGTAGTTATTAATGATTTTAAGGTTGGATTGAAGAAATAGTTGAATTTGGATAAAGAATGGTGAAGAGAAAGAATTTAGGGTTATGGACTTTTAGGGTTTAAGAAATCATGATTTTTAATTGTGCAAATTGATTCCAAATGAGTTGTTTTGATGCATAAACAAGGATTTTAAAGTCAAATGGTAGATTTGGTTAAGTTTGGTTGGAGTTTGAGAATGGAAGTGGAGATTTAGGGTTTTGGAAAAGTAATTTTCCAAAGTTGTTAAATTGTTTGATTTTATTTGTTTAAGCATGTTGTTTAGTGTTAAAAGTGATGAATATAAGCTTGAAATGATTAATGAATTGTGTTGGAATGGAAAACCTTCAATGGGAAAGGTTATGCCATTTTAGGGTTTTGTGTATAAGAGTGTATTTTTGCAATGTAAATCATTTAAATGTATTAAAATATGTTTCTAATAATATAAATAAACTTAATATATTAAAATGAATGGCCTAATATGAGAATCCAAAGTTAAAGTGAGGTTAGCCTTAAATTTTGATTTTTGCTTGGATGGGGTTTAATTATGGTTTAATATTAAAAAAACCATTAAATGTGATACTAAATGATTATTTGCTATCACATTTGGTTTAGGCATTGAGGAAGGTTGATTTGCTTCATCCAAGTGGTGAAGGGCAAGTTGGAAGGATAGGATTGAAGGTTATTTTAAGCTTGTTTTGGTTGCTATTTAAGGTAAGTACAAACTTTGAATACATTGGTTATGTATGAATAATGTGCTATGACATTTGTAATGTCATATATGTGTTAAATACATTGTGAAAAGCCATTGATAATGGCTAAATTGTGTAAAATGTGAAATATGTGTATTATGTGAAAATGACCCAAAGTGTTTGGGTAATGCCATTTGTTGTGTATGCAATAAGTACATTGTTAAAAAGCCATTGGTATAGGCTAGATTACATTAAATGTGATTAGTATGTGAATTATGTGGAAATACGCAAAGTAATTGGGTAATGTGTTGTAAATGCAAAAATGTGGTATAATGTAATGAGATATGTGGAAACATAATGAAATAAATTGATATCGATATAAATGGGAAATATGAATAAATTGTGTGCCTAGTATGTTATTCAATTTTCAGAGTTCTATGTTTGGCATCATGCCTATGATTTGCCTACGGGCTAGACGCTAGGTGTCACTGTGAAAATATTTTTGAGGTGAAATAACTGGGTCGTAAGCCTCAAAAATAAGTCCTTGAAGCTGGGCTGGGTGAAATGACTGGGTCCTAAGCTCAGACCTAGTTGGACTATTACATTGATATTTTACCTGCAGGGCTAGACACATAGTATCATTATAGACCAAAAAAGTAACTCTGAAATTTGAATAGCATATTGGTTATCTTTTGGCCCATGCTTGTGTTTGTTTTTATGTGAATTGTGGATTGTGAAATATTTGAAAAGTATGGGAAAATCGAATGATGTGATATCCATATGCATTGTGCATTGGCATTGCATTTGAGTTTTATTATTATCAAGTTTGTATTCCTAAGCTTTTGGCTTAGCGCGATTGTTTACATCATGCAGGTGACAGGGTAGATTCGGCTGAGCAGAAGTGTTCTTCTAGACCAGGTTGGGTCTAGACTTATGGTTGATCTCGTAGAGTTGATATCAAGATCAGAAACACTGTTAGTAGCATGTATATATTTTATGTTATTTTATATTTTGGGTATTATGCATATTATATCATGTTTTTGGATTTTATGTATTGTAAACTATAATGAATGTTTGGGTTAAGTTATTTGAAATGGGGGTTTAAATGTGTTCTAAATTATGTATATAAATGTTTAAGAAACTTGGTGAAATTGAGGCGTATGGGTGAAATGGTGATTTGAAATTATTTGGGAGTGTTTTCTAATGCATGTTGTGTTTTGATAAATTTTGGGATATCCAAATTATAGACAAAACTTTGGCAAATTTTTTTCTAGAGATTTTCATATAAAATGTTTATTTTGAGTTCCTATAACAAGTAAAGAATATTTATATACTATTTAATTTTATATATTTAGTATTTGAAATTTTAAACCAAAAATGTGAAAATTTTTATTAAACCGGATCGTGATATTTTTATATTGTATATACGTATTCTACATATACTGGGTGTGTGTATTATACGTATATAGGATATAAGGGTATTACAGTTAAAGTCAAAGGAGGAAAGTTGAGGAAAAGCTGGAAATTTGAAATAAATGTGCACACAGGAGCATTGGGCAAGGCTAATGACGTATATGACCTGACAGATTATTAATAACTTTGACAACTTGCACTTACCATGTTTTGATATTTGGAAATCCGATTTTGACAGGATTTAGGGAGATAAATCTGACCTTATAATTCTCTAATAGTTAGGAATTTGATTTGGGAGAGTATTATTATCTTTTTATTTTAATTTTTTATTAATTGTAATATACCTAATTAGATTTGAATTAGGAAGTTTTGTTTTAGATAAGGGTATATAAGCTGGCTTTGCCAGCAACCTTAGGGGGGGGGGGGGGGAACTTTTGAACATGTTTTTACTGCTGAAAATTACAGAATATCAAAGTTTTCTTTCCTTCGAATTATAAGCGCTTAATTTCATCTTAGTTGAAGGATAATTAAATTTCATATTTGCGAATTGTAACATCTAAACAACTTTATCTTTTCTCTTCTTCAATATTCAGTATTTATATACTCTTTGTGGTTTAATTTAATTGTTGTTTTGCTAATTAATTAATAGGACCCATTACTTGATTAATTAAATAACATAACGCTATTCAAAATGCTTGAATCCGTAATTGTTCTTGACGCTTTGATTTAGGTAGAAATTAGGAGTATCATAAGAGATTTTATAACTTAATTAAATAAATCTGGAAGTTGGGTTTATTGGTTAGAATCAGGTCCTTCTACTTCATAAGGCTGTCAATAATTAGATTCTAAGAAAATTCCTATAGGATAGGTTATTGGTAAGTGTTAATTAGAAAACATTTTCTAATTAATTTAAAACCTAAAAAAGGATTGGTATTGAGGGCTTGTCCAATATTATAACTGATTTACTGATGAATTAAAAGAGTGATCTTTGAATTTATGATCAATTCAATAATTAAACTAAAATTATTCCTTCGACTAAGTCGTTTTCCATTGAATTTCTCAATTTAGTTTTATTGTTCTTTAATTTATCAATTTAATTTTCATTTTTAATTTAATTTAATTTTATCTCTTAATTTATAAACTCCCCTTTTAAATTTTTATTATTTTTACTTTGGTTTTCAAAAGAGATTTAAAAAAGTAGTCAATTCTTTGTGGATTCGATCCTATTCACCACTGCTAAAATTTAATTTGTTTAGGAATAGGAATTCGATTTTGGTTGTTTCGACACCCATCATTTCATCTAGTGGAATTTTTATATTTTCAATTAGTTGTCCAGAAGAAGCGTGAATTGGAGATTACTTCGGGGTCATTGGTTGAGAAGCATTCAATGACTCAAGACTGAAGTAGTTGGGGAACTTTCCAAAGATTGATTATTCCTTGCATTAGGTGCCCTGGAGTAGTTGTATAATTAAATTGACTCAAAATCCCTCTAATATTTGTGGGATTTGAAGATTCAGAGGATACAAGAGCTTTACTTTTTGAATTATTATTTTTTTAGATCGTTTTGACAGACAGAGACCCATTTTCAATCTGCATGAAAAGTTATTACTCGTACTACTATAAGAAAATGGAGATAAGAATGCATGAGCAATACAAATAATTATATACACTTATCTTAAGAAAAATTAAAGCAAGCAAGTCATAGTCATGAAATATGATAGAAGACATGAAGGTCTACCATCATTCTTTTTTGAAAAAGCCTAAAGAAATATTGTAACAATTAATATAAAAACATTTCAATGTATTTTACTCATAAACAAGGACCAGAGTCAAATGTTATTAAACACAATGCGTGTCACATCCCAAAGTTTAGGTAGTCGAGTATTAGGCCAGAAGGACATAAATAAGTGGTCAAATAGAGGCTCGAGATATTCAAAAATAAAAATCGGTGTGCAAAGGAGGCCCGTGAAGTCGACGGGACCTAAAGGTAATTTTTTAAAAGGCTAAGGACCTAAGAGTAATTTCCAAAAGCCGTACTGGATGTTCTTAATAGTGCACATAACATATTCTAAAAATGGAAAGTAGAGAAAAATCGGGTCACAACTACGCGTAACGGTTTTTCCAGAAAACGCCCCGTTAAAGAGAAATGAAGACATGTAGACTAGGGGCATTTTGGTCATTTTTATTAAGATTTATACATGAATCCAAAGTAGAAAATAAACATAAGAGTAAGTAGAGGACGTCGAGGGGTTGAATATGAAACGATCGTCAGTAGAAACGGAACCCGGGCAAAACCCGAGCAAAGAAAGGACCTAAAGGGAATTTTGTAAAAAGTTGAGGGCTTATCGGTAATTTTTCAAAATGACTTGGAAACCTAAAATAGACCTTATAAATAGAAAGTAGAGGTCGAGAGGATCAAAACTATATATAGTTTGACTCGTGAAACTATACGGTTTAAAAAATATGATCGATTAATCGCTGGAACGTAAAGTGGGCCCGGTTTCGTGTCGGGACCGGATGAGTAACTCGGGATAACTTTATGAGATCCAATGGGAAGAGGGACAAGTGGAAAGAAGTAAAGGAAAAGAAAACTAATAAAAATCTAATGTTGGCCAATCAAAAGAAAACATTTAGCATGTGTAATAAATGAAGAAAGAGAAAAAGTGGACAAGTGGTCTTAAGAGGTTAACCAACACCTAAGGTGATCATCATTTTCTTTGTATAAAAATATATGTGAAATGAAGAGCAAATTCTCTCTTTTTCCACTCACAAAATTCGGCCAACAAAGGGAAACACCAAAGGACTTCCAAGTTTTTTTTCCAAGTTTGATTTTTCAAGGTAAGTTGTAAGGTTTTCAAGTATGTAGACTTTAATTTTAGTATCAATTTTAGGTATTTATATATTTATTGGGAGATTGGAGATTAGTGTCTTTATGTGGAATTGGAAAAAAATTTAAGTAAGTGATGAGATTAATTGATTAAATGGAAGAATCAAGATGTATAAAGTTTAATAAGGTTGGATTAGGGTTTCGGTTGAAAAGAAATGGAGGATAACTTATTATTTTAAATTTCTAAGGTTTATATTTAAGGTTGTGTTATTGAATATCTTGAAGGAAAAACAAAGATTAAGGAAGGAGAAGAAGGAAAAGCAAAAGGGAATTAAAAGAGCAAGGTTTGGTACTTTAACTATTGAACTCCTTTTGAAAATTTTTCTGTTTTACAATTAGTAAAATGTTGTGACTTGTATGCTTTTTAATTAAATATAGAAAATTTATCTTGAGTTGAAATTTGGATATGTTTTTGTTTAGTAAGTCTAGTATTTGATAAAAATAATTTGGAACCACATTGATTGAATTTAATTTACGGAATTCATAAAATTCAGAACTGCTGCCAGGATGCAGGGCAACTGGAGCAGTCTGGTTGGGTGAACTACTTGACCAAGATTTTGTGTCCAGTTTGATATGAAATTTTAAAGGAATGATTTTAAGATGTAAAACTAAATTCTGTAAAAATTTTAGAGTTTTTATCCAAGTGGATTATTTTATACAAATTTTCTAATACAAGGATCAAGTTGGGTCAAGAACCAGAGTTTATTGTCCATATGGAATATATATGCGTGTATATGGTATATATGTGAATATATATGATACATATGTGAGTATATGTGGTATTTGTGTAAGTATATATTGTATATACATGGAGAATATGTGGTATATATATGAAGTGAATGAGTATATATGAAATGTTATATATGCTCTACTTGGTAAATGGGTAAAACCGGTCTGGAATGGGGGTTTGGCATGCCATCCTACCGGCAGTACTGTCTTAACGGCTTTGGTCGGGATATTACTTACGCGCGCGTGGTTATATCGTGTGAGGTCAAGATCATGGCAACTAGTCGTGTGAGACCAAGACCACGCAGTTATATCGTGTGAGGTCAAGATCATGGCAACTAGTCGTGTGAGACCAAGACCACGCAGTTATTCAATATCGTGTGAGACCAAGACCATGACAATTATTCATGTGAGGTCAAGACCACGCGTAACTCTGTATGAGGCCTCATTTCGAGATCGGTGTATTCATAATTACCTAGTTGAGCATATTAACTCGTAATTATAATGAAGTTATATTACATGTTGTTTACATACAGAATGTGAATCTTAACTTAATTAGAAAATATAAATATGATGATTGTATGAAAATAGTTTAATTATACAGTATTCTACTTTTATATGTGTTTCAACAACCTTCCTTACACTATTTATATTCGGCAATGGTTAAAGTACCCACTAAGCAATGCTTAGCGAGTTTAGTTTCTTCTAAACTCGTAGGTTGTTAGCAAGGAGCTAGTAGCGAGCAGAAGAGTCCTGCGATCCACCGGTCATCAACAAACTTAGGTGGTGCTCTTTATTTTGTATTTTGGTGTTAGAAACTGGCATGTACTTATTTGAGCAATACAAAGAGTTAACTTGATGTAGCATGTAAATCTAGTAATGTATAATAAATGTATGGTTTTGAATTGAATTGGATTGTGGATATAGAAGTGTGAACTTTTCTTGCAGGATTGTAGTTGAGGTTATAAGGGTGGATTATTGGGAGTGTGCTTGAGTTGAATTGTGAAATAAAATATTTTTCAAAAATAAGAAAAATCAGTTTTGTCGACACTTGGGACCTCCATTTTTAGGGGAGGTTATGGCAAAATTTTTTTAAAATTTGTACTTAAAATTGGCTTAGTAAAATATAAAGACACAACCATCATGAGATAACAGTCCATCTTGGTCTATAAACGTAGGCTAAGATGGGGTGTTACATTTAGTGGTATCAGAGCCTAAGTTTAGTCAATTCTGGGAGATAGGTAGTAACTAAGTAACTATGTGTGCCATATAAGATAAAGTAAGGAGAAAGTTATATGATGAATAGGTAGATGTACATGCCAGATAAGAATTGATAATTGAGTTATATGTTGATGAACTAAGCAGATAATTATTTATGTCAATATAGGATGTCTCTAGATTCGTGGAACGAAACGTAGAATCACAAGCTATATGTAATTATACCTAAGAATTATGTATGAATAAGTAAGTTTCGGGGCGAAACTTAAATTAAGGGAGGTAGAACTGTCACATCCCAAAGTTTAGGTAGTCGAGTATTAGGCCAGAAGGACATAAATAAGTGGTCAAATAGAGGCTCGAGATAGTCAAAAACAAAAATCGGTGTGCAAAGGAGGCCCGTGAAGTCGACGGGACCTAAAGGTAATTTTTCAAAAGGCTAAGGACCTAAGAGTAATTTCCAAAAGCCGTACTGGATGTTCTTAATAGTGCACATAACATATTCTAAAAATGGAAAGTAGAGAAAAATCGGGTCACAACTACGCGTAACGGTTTTTCCAGAAAATGCCCCGTTAAAGAGAAATGAAGACATGTAGACTAGGGGCATTTTGGTCATTTTTATTAAGATTTATACATGAATCCAAAGTAGAAAATAAACATAAGAGTAAGTAGAGGACGTCGAGGGGTTGAATATGAAACGATCGTCAGTAGAAACGGAACCCGAGCAAAACCCGAGCAAAGAAAGGATCTAAAGAGAATTTTGTAAAAAGTTGAGGGCTTATCGGTAATTTTTCAAAATGACTTGGAAACCTAAAATAGACCTTATAAATAGAAAGTAGAGGTTGAGAGGATCAAAACTATATATAGTTTGACTCGTGGAACTATACGGTTTAAAAGATATGATCGATTAATCGCCGGAACATAAAGTGGGCCCGGTTTCGTGTCGGGACCGGATGAGTAACCCGGGACAACTTTATGAGATCCAATGGGAAGAGGGACAAGTGGAAAGAAGTAAAGGAAAAGAAAACTAATAAAAATCTAATGTTGGCCAATCAAAAGAAAACATTTAGCATGTGTAATAAATGTGTAATAAATGAAGAAAGAGAAAAAGTGGACAAGTGGTCTTAAGAGGTTAACCAACACCTAAGGTGATCATCATTTCCTTTGTATATAAATATATGTGAAATGAAGAGCAAATTCTCTCTTTTTCCACTCACAAAATTCGGCCAACAAAGGGAAACACCAAAGGACTTCCAAGTTTTTTTTCCAAGTTTGATTTTTCAAGGTAAGTTGTAAGGTTTTCAAGTACGTAGACTTTAATTTTAGTATCAATTTTATGTATTTATATATTTATTGGGAGATTGGAGATTAGAGTCTTTATGTGGAATTGGAAAAAAATTTAAGTAAGTGATGAGATTAATTGATTAAATGGAAGAATCAAGATGTATAAAGTTTAATAAGGTTGGAATAGGGTTTCGGTTGAAAATAAATGGAGGATAACTTATTATTTTAAATTTCTAAGGTTTATATTTAAGGTTGTGTTATTGAATATCTTGAAGGAAAAACAAAGATTAAGGAAGGAGAAGAAGGAAAAGAAAAAGGGAATTAAAAGAGCAAGGTTTGGTACTTTAACTATTGAACTCCTTTTGAAAATTTTTCTGTTTTACAATTAGTAAAATGCTGTGACTTGTATGCTTTTTAATTAAATATAGAAAATTTATCTTGAGTATAAATTTGGATATGTTATTTTTTAGTAAGTCTAGTATTTGATAAAAATAATTTGGAACCACATTGATTGAATTTAATTTATGGAATTCATAAAATTCAGAACTGCTGCTAGGATGCAGGGCAACTGGAGCAGTCTGGTTGGGTGAACTACTTGACCAAGATTTTGTGTCTAGTTTGATATGAAATTTTAAAGAAATGATTTTAAGATGTAAAACTAAATTCTGTAAAAATTTTAGAGTTTTTAGCCAAGTGGATTATGTTATACAAATTTTCTAAAACAAGGATCAAGTTGGGTCAAGAACCAGAGTTTATTGTCCATATGGAATATATATGCGTGTATATGGTATATATGTGAATATATATGATACATATGTGAGTATATGTGGTATTTGTGTAAGTATATATTGTATATACGTGGAGAATATGTGGTATATATATGAAGTGAATGGGTATATATGAAATGTTATATATGCTCTACTTGGTAAATGGGTAAAACCGGTCTGGAATGGGGGTTTGGCATGCCATCCTACCGGCAGTACTGTCTTAACGGCTTTGGTCGGGATATTACTTACGCGCGCGTGGTTATATCGTGTGAGGTCAAGATCATGGCAACTAGTCGTGTGAGACCAAGACCACGCAGTTATATCGTGTGAGGTCAAGATCATGGCAACTAGTCATGTGAGACCAAGACCACGCAGTTATTCTATATCGTGTGAGACCAAGACCATGACAATTATTCGTGTGAGGTCAAGACCACGCGTAACTCTATATGAGGCCTCATTTCGAGATCGGTGTATTCATAATTACCTAGTGGAGCAGATTAACTCGTAATTATAATGAAGTTATATTACATGTTGTTTACATACAGAATGTGAATCTTAACTTAATTAGAAAATATAAATATGATGATTGTATGAAAATAGTTTAATTATATAGTATTCTACTTTTATATGTGTTTCAACAACCTTCCTTGCACTATTTATATTCGGCAATGGTTAAAGTACCCACTAAGCAATGCTTAGCGAGTTTAGTTTCTTCTAAACTCGTAGGTTGTTAGCAAGGAGCTAGTAGCGAGCAGAAGAGTCCTGCGATCCACCGATCATCAACAAACTTAGGTGGTGCTCTTTATTTTGTATTTTGGTGTTAGAAACTGGCATGTACTTATTTGAGCAATACAAAGAGTTAACTTGATGTAGCATGTAAATCTAGTAATGTATAATAACTATATGGTTTTGAATTGAATTGGATTGTGGATATAGAAGTGTGAACTTTTCTTGCAGGATTGTAGTTGAGGTTATAAGGGTGGATTATTGGGAGTGTGCTTGAGTTGAATTGTGAAATAAAATATTTTTCAAAAATAAGAAAAATCAGTTTTGTCGACACTTGGGACCTCCATTTTTAGAGGAGGTTATGGCAAAATTTTTTTAAAATCTGTACTTAAAATTGGCTAAGTAAAATATAAAGACACAACCATCATGAGATAACAGTCTATCTTGGTCTATAAACGTAGGCTAAGATGGGGTGTTACAATGCGGACAAAAAGAAAGAAGACAATGGATATTTGTTAATCATAAATCTATATGAGTGTCGTCATCTACAACATCAAGATGGGCCTTTTTGTTAGTCTGAATGTCTTCATCACTAGAACAATAGTGTACTGATGTTTCATCTAATTTATCAATTTCATTATTTGTACTATTTTCATTTTCAACAACTTTTGGAGTTCTTGGAATGAATGATGAATCAATTTCTTCAAGATCGATATCCTCTCGGTTTAATGAAGCTATC
Organism: Garcia nutans; assembly: GCA_947685225.1. NCBI lineage: Eukaryota > Viridiplantae > Streptophyta > Magnoliopsida > Malpighiales > Euphorbiaceae > Garcia > Garcia nutans. The sequence goes on from CANTUV010000005.1 coordinate 23,777,038, forward strand.
TCATTAATAATGACTTGGTCCACCTTATTTGTTTTATTCTCCTGAAATACTTCATCTTCTACTAACGGAGATTCTCTACAATCAATGGCTTCATCTTGCATTTAATCTATACATATGAAAGCTAATTTTTTATAATTTTATATGTTCAATTTTTTTACTTAGAAAAAATAATAATAGCGGTAGATAAATTAATATACAGAAAAGTGTTTTAGGCATAAATAAAATAAAATAAAATAAAATACTAATCACGAAGTAAAAAATGCTAAAAATAAAATAAAAAATAATTGCAGTAAAATAATAAAATTATTAGGATGCTAAAAATAATTTTTATGGTACATTTTATATCTTTTCTTATTTTTTGTATTTTTAGAATATTTAGTAGGACTGATATACTTACCTGACTGAACTTGCCTTTATTGTGACAGTATGATAGTTGTGTGATCCATGGTGGCGGGAATGTCCATAAAGCCTGCTAGTGGTATTAGCAAGTACCACCGGCAATCCGGAGAATGATCCGAGAGTGTGGCTTTGAAGATTTTATGTTGCAATCTCTAACCAAGGGATACCAAATTGACAGAATTGTAATTCAGGCGCTTGTCGAATGGTGGATGGAGACCACCCACACATTTTGCTTGCCTGTTACGGAGATGACGATCAGTCCAGTGGATTTTCCTATAATAACGAGCTTAAAATGCGATGGGATCCTCATTCCTTTGACCAACGACATATTGACCGAGGAGGAGATCGCCATTTAATCGGTTTAAGGTCCAAGTATAAGGGAGCATGCAAAATAAAATATGAATATATTTGACAGTACTGGATGAGGCAAACTCGGCCCTTATATAGTGAATGGGCGGAAAGATATACCCGTGGAGTCCTGTTGTATCTGTTAGCCATGACGATTTTATGCAGCATTGAGACGGCAATTCACCTATTGATTTTGCGTGCTTTGTCTAATTTTGATCTCTTGCCATTTTATGCTTGGGGAGAGGAGGGCCTTGCCTTTCTCTATCATGACTTTAATAAAATTAGCAGGAATAAGAGATTGTTTTCAGGCTTTATGGTTGTTATCGAGGTATGAGTTCTTCCCTTTGTTCATTCTAATGATGCATATGAGCAAGCTTGACCCTTTTTTGACCATGATAGGTATGGGTATATGAACATAACTTGGTGAGGTTGCTTGGTATTCCTAGAAGACGGGTGGGATACCTGAGATTGAGCCTTTGGTTGTCAGATCGCAGAGAGGTGCCTGGCAGTCATCCTATGTACTCCCAGTGTTACCAGTTGAGCCGCCTGACCTGGGATTAGGTAAAAGACAAAATTAGTATTATCATTGAATTTATAATAAAAATGACTTACCTATATTGTTGTCTTTTAGGTGAACATTGCTTAGTGGAGAGCAAGTGAGAGGGAAAGTTGGACCACCGACATGAACAATGCATTACCCTGTATAACTCTCGTAGAATCATTGTCGAGCCTATTTCAAGTGGTTGGTTCCTTTGTAAGAGAGTACATAACTGGTTTCTTGGCCCTAAGCAGAGGCGGGTGCCAGCTAATATTCCAGCATCTATACTGATCTGCATATCCATGCCAAAGAATTCTTGGAGATGTGCCCAAAATGGATTTGATGTTGATGCATTATTGCTTAGACTAGACTTGTCATATAATGAGCTCATACGGGACCAGCTGTTGCACTTCACGGTCCCTCCTGATGGTTTTGAAGATATGAGGGAAGAAGGGGATGAAGAAGAAGAAGATGATGATGATGATAATATGGGGGAAGGAGATGGTGGGGAAAATGAGGAGGAGAATAAAGAGGGGTATAGCGATGGTGAGGAAAGTAATGAGGATGAAGAGGAAGAAGAGGATAAGGAGGAAGATGGTACAAGGAATGCTGCTACCCATGATGATGCTATTGTTATTTATTTTCAGGTTGATCAAACATGCTCTTTTATTAATTATGGACTTGAATTTTCATTATACTCATTTAACTTGGATTTTTTTTATGCAATGGAATGATCAGATGGTCTTGCTAATGATGGAGATGGTCCATCTCATGTAGCTGCACTGCAGCCAGATGTACTACCCGTAGCGCCCTATGTTGATCCATCTTCTGGGTTTCAGGGCTTTGACTTGAGCTATCTAGTATGTAATCCCTATTTCATATTTATATATGTTGGATGTATGCATGAAAATGCATGAACCTAACTTTTCCTTTTCTCGCTCACAGTGAGTGATTGAATAACAGAACTAGAAGTTGCAAGAAGAATTTGCCGCTAGTTGTTGGCATGCAGATTATCTTGAACGAAACTTATAGGTCTTCAAATTTCAAGGCTATAGGGATCCTAGCACATCTTCATCAAGGAGGCCCCGGACTGATGACCATACTGTGCCACCTTTCCTCTCGAGCAATGATTACAATAGGATAGATTTTCAGGACCATCAGGATCCAAATGCTTCTTTCTCGGTAGGAAACTGGTAGATGATTCTCCTTTGCCTCCGACAAGTGATGAATTCCTCAGAGATCTATTTAATTATACATTGCCACCTCCTTCATAGTGATCAACTTGTATTATATTAAATAAAAAGCATCTACTAAAATATGATAACAATAATTAATAATAAGAATATTATTATTGACTTTTCAAAAATTTTTTAATAGTATACATATATATGTACACAGAATGTCCTTGACGAATTCAAATTTGGATTCGTCATGGATAAAGGTTTGTAAAAGCATCATAGATGCAGTATTCCAACTACCACTCAATGTAAATGCCTTTCCTTATGCGTCTTGGTTTCAAGTCACTGCCTATTCCTTGTGCACTTCGATCTACAAGCCATTGACTATTTAAATCAATCACGATCCTTCATTCAAGACTAGTTAATCCATTTGCTCATTCCAAAAGTCAATTTTCCTTATAATTTTAGCTACGATAACAGAAATAAATCTTGCACAATCAATTCTAACAGCTTCAATTTTTTTCAAACCCTAACAATGTCTGAGCTCAATTTAAGGAAAATAAAAGGTTTATTTAAGACCATTAAAGCTACACATTGGTAAAAAATATGTTAGTCTCAAATTAATGCTTTAAAGTGCTATTAAAATGTCAAGTTGGACTAACCATTTTTACATGCCATGGCTTTCTTTTGGGATGTGAATACTAGGACCTTCAAGATAAACAACTTTGAAATTTGTCCTATGATCAAAGAATTTGAAGCTATTCTCGGATATCCAAGCAATCATCGAATGACATTATCCATACTGACTTCCAAGACTTTTTGAAAGATACAAATGCTTCTTCAACTCTCAAAACCCGAAGTTCTGCAATTAAACAAAGGTGAGAAAATCTTGCTTAGTCCATTGATCGATTTTTTCACTTCTCATTTGGCTCACGAATGGGGGCGCATATTTTTCTATGCTTGCTTGGTCAATTCTTGCTTGTTTCTCCTAACAACAACATTGATCAGTGAGTAATAGATATCATGGACCAAATGGATGGAGGATTCTCACCAGTACCCGTGATTTTGGCTGAAACTCTAGTTGGATTAGATCAACTCAAGAAAGATTCTTTGAGAAGGTTAGCTGGAAGTCCTTTCTACTTTAGGTAATTACCTAAATCTCCCTTTCAAATTTTCAATTTAGGCCTTTTATTTTTATTGCTCTAATTTTTGCCGAGTCTACCCTTGCAGGTCTTCGTAACTAGCAAGTTGTCTTGATTTTTTCCTAAGCCACCTTTGTAGGTTTTCAACTTAACGGACTCTTTTTTTTCTTCATTTTATTGGTTTTAACTTTTTCCTAGACTAACCTTGTGAATTTTCAAAACTAGTAAACCACCCTAATTTTTTCTTAGGGCACCCTATGGGTTTTCAACCTAACAGTCTTTTTTTATGTTGGTCCTAATTTTTACCTAGACTGCCCATGCTGGTTTTCGAAGCTTGCAAACTGCCCTAATTTTTGCTTAGGCCATCCTTATGGGTTTTCAACCTAACAGGCTCTTTTTTTTTATATGCATATATTGATTTATTGCTTGCCTTTATAGATTTGGCTACAAGAGTGCCTTTGCTTGCTTGACACCCCATCTGTGGACTTTACCAGATATTTACCACGACATCATTCTGTAAGGAAATTACTTCATCTTGCTACCTCATATGCCGAATGAGTTGATTGGATCCACTCACGAGCTTTTGTTAACATCCGTTGGTTGGCACCTTGGTAGAAGAATACCCATGTCACCATTCAGACGTATTTGATGTATGTTCCTCTTGCTGCTCTTTGTCGAAGCACTTATTATGATCCTCATCAACTTGATTGCCAGTATGGAGTCGAGCCTCGAGGTTCTGAGTTTACTCCTAATTTGGACATGCCCCATTTGACTGAAGCCTACTTGGATCGACTGAGGCAAAGTTAGCCTGCACGTTACACTTATCGTCTATAATAGATTTTGCATTTGTTAATTCTTTAGATAAAATGATGTTAGGATGAACAATAATAATGATAAAAGATGTTTTCTTTCCTTTTATAATTTGTCATCACTTTTCAATATTGTGTTATTTATTTTACCTTATTTGGTCAGATGCTTGAAATAGTGCACATAGAATAATTTTAATATTAACTCTATTTTATTAAATTGGGGAACCACCAAAAATATAAAGCCAGCGTACACAATATCACTCCTATCACCAATCAGCCCTTTCAGGTTTTTTAATTGATAATTTTCTCTCATTTTAGCCTTAATTTTTGCCGAGCCCGCCCTTTACTCTTAACTTTTCCTAGGCCACCCTATTTTTTGATTTTCAACTTAGTGAGATTTTTTTTAATTTAAACATAAAACCTCTTTAACTTGTCAATGTTCACTGGCTCACTAAACTCGTTCCCATCCATGTCTGATAGCTTAACCACACCCTTGCTCTTGACTTGCTTCACGATATATGGTCCTTCCTAACTAGGTCTAAACTTCCCTCTCGGATCAAGAACATTGGGCTTGCATTGTTTTAACACCAAGTCACCGACTTTAAGCTTTTTGACCTTAAACCTCCTTTTGCAAGCCCGAGCTATCTTTCTTTGATACAGTTGATGATGATACGTGCCTTTAACCTTCTCTCTTCTAACAAGGCCAACTATTTGTATCAACTTACTACCGATTCTGTCTCAGGCAACTCGGCCTCTAGGATCACCCCTCAGTGACTTGATTTCATTCTCAATCGGCAAAACTGCTTCCATTCTATAAACCAAAGAAAATGACATCATCCCAGTCGAAGTTCGCACACTTGTCATGTACCCCCATAAAGCAAAAGGAAGCATCTCCAACCAATCCTTGTATGTCTTGGTCATCTTAGATAGAATCTACTTAATTATCATATTTGTTACTTCCACTACACCATTAGCCTTTGGTCTATAAGGGGAGGACCGGTGATGGCGGATTTGGTACTTTAAGAATAAGTCCTTAACTACTTCTTAAAACTACACCCCATTGTCTAATATTGCGCTGTATGGAACCTCATATCTATAGATGAGATTTTTTTCAATAAATCTAGCCATTTGCCTTGCCCCAATTTGATAAAAGACATAGAATGCAATTCTTTGGGAGCCATGTGATTCAAATTACCATACATCTAGCACTGTATGAGCATGGTTTTTTGCCCCCACTTCCATGTGGATTGATTCTTACGACTTTGGCACTATTAGACTCAGGACCTTAGAGAACACGAGCCTAAATTCAAAGAAAATGGAGTCACCATTCAGACGGGCCAGGAAAAGAAAGGGGTGGATGACTCGATTCCTAAGGAATCTCCAATCCCCTAATAGGGTCAAAAAGATTGGTATGCGTGGGGAAGGTGAGAATGACCCAGCACCCCCACAGCGCCCGTTTCATTAAAACTGGCCACCTTTTTAGGTCTAAATATTATTAAATTCTTAATTTATTATAACATCATCCATATTACACACACATTAAAGTAAATAAATATTCATTGTATTAAAATCAAAGAATGTTCAACCAAAACAATAAATGGGCACCCGTACAATATGAAAATATGCCCTTACAACGTTCAATATCCATAACTAAATAAAATAGAACAAGCACCATTTGGTGAAAATGTGTCCTTTACATTAATCCCAAAATGCAAAAGAAATTAAATTGCATTGAATCTAACTAATGAGGCACCTATAAAATGGAAACATACCCCTTACATCTTTGAAACTAAAATAATTAACATTAAAATAATAAATTAAATAAATTAGGTCATTCAATCATTTATCATGAGAAATAAAAATAAACCATTCATAAAATCTAAAAACATTAATGAATCATCCATTCAAGACATAAAGCAATCACACCTATGTTTTAATCTTAAATAAAGCAATAAAAATATCAATTTAGGGTTTATGCTTCAAATTAGGGTTTTATAAGTTTTATGACCAAATTAGGGTTTTTAGGGTTTAAGAAAATAAGGTTTAGGGTTTTTTGTATTATTGGATTAGGATTAGGGTTTTGAAAATTTAAGAAAATAGTTTAGGATTTTTTATAATTTGGAAAACTAATTAGGGGCTGGAAAATTTAGGTTAGTGTCTTGATGATTATATCATTAAATTGAAACCTAAGCTACTGTATGAAATAAATCAAAACAATGAATTGGATAATTAAGATAGTGTGATGATAGTTTGAAAGGTAAGGATGATTATTGATTCAATAAATTGAATTAGATGAACATACCTATGTTTGAAGGCTCCACGAAATTAAGAGAATTAATCCAAGCTGCTGCCTGCACCAACTTTTGATTTTCTGGCCGAGCTGCAATCAAAACAATGGTCACTGCCTTGTTGCCTTGTTTTGGTTTCTAATTGCTTGCTAAAAACATCACCGTCTGAGCCAGAAAAAATCGTTCTTTTCCCAGCAAAAAGTCACATTCCTAGCCAAAAAGTCCTCTTCTTTAATCTTAAAGTCTCTTATTTATAGGAAATCGTTTAACCCTAATGCTCATGGAAACCGAGTCCCTCTTAATTAATGAAATAATTAAATCGATTTCAATTTGGTTAGGCGGGTGTCAAATTAAGCGAATTGGAACAAGCCAAGCCAATTCGCCTTAGGCACGGTGCCTGTGGCGAATTGGTAGGGTCGTTTCACCGCGGGCACGCCAATTCATAGTCCAATTATTATTTTTTTTATTTTTTTTATTATTACTATTATAATAAATATTATATTTTTATAAAATGAATATTTATATTTTCTTTTCTTCCCTCTTTTGTTATTATAAAAATAAATACTATAATTTTTTTCCTTTTTTTAATATTTATTATTTATAATATTAATAAAATAAATATTATATTATTATGTGTTGTGATTTTAATATTGTGCTAAAACCAAATTTAAGTGTAAAATTATTCTGAACTATTTTAAACCTTTAGACTTAACCATCTTTTAATTAGTTTAAATTGGACTTGGTTAAAAATTAAGGGTCTACAGTTTGCCCACTGCTTGAGCAATCTGGGACTATAAAAAAAGAAAGTGAAAAGCAACATGATTTTTTACTGGGTTTAGAACCAAAATGGACTCCATACCCAAGGTTAGATTGAGTATTGGACTAAAAAAAAGATTTGGGTTATGGACCCAGGGTGAGTTTTGGACTAAAAAATAATTTGGGTTCTGGACGTGGTGAGTTATGGACTCAAAAATATTTTGAGTTCTGGACCTAAGTTGAGTTCTGGATTCAAAAATAATTTAGGTTCTAGACTCGGGGTGAGTTTTGGACTAAAAAATAATTTGGATTCTAGACTCGAATTGAGTTGTGGGCTCGAAAAGATTTAGGTTCTGGACTCGAGTTTGGATTGTGGTTTCTCGACCCAAGATTGGATTTGAGTTCTCTAACCAAGACTGGATTTGGGTTCTCAACCCGATACTAAATTTGAATTGGGTACTTGGACCCGAGACTGGATTTGATTTGGGTATTTGGACTCGTGACTAGATTTGATTTGGGTACTTAGACCCGAGATTGGGTACTTAGACCCAGGACTGAATTTAATTTGGGTACTTGGATCGAGACTGAATTTGATTTGGGTACTTGGACCTTAGATTGAATACTTGGACTCGAGACTAAATTTGATTTGGGCACTTGGACCTGAGATTGGATACTTAGGCTCGAGACTAGATTTGACTTGGGTACTTGGACCTGAGATTGGGTGCTTAGACCCGAGACTGAATTTGATTTGAGTACATGGACCCGAGATTGGGTGCTTTGACCCGAGACTGAATTTGATTTGGGTACATGGACCCAAGACTGGTTTATTGGACCAGAGACTAGGTTTTATTTGGGTATTTGGATTTAAGACTGGGTATTTGTACCCGAGACTAAATTTGATTTGAGTACTTGGACCCGAGTCTTTATTTGATTTGGGTGGACCCAAGATTGGTTACTTAGACCCGAAACTGAATTTGATTTGGGTGACATTCTATCAGTTGAGGGTTCTAGCTATCTTCTAGCCAATTAATTTTAGCTCTTCTAGCTGATTGATCTTCTATCATTGCCTTCTTCTAACCACTTGCTCCATTCTTCTAGCTGCAATGACCATCTATCATCTAGGAATTTTGGCTTTCTTCCAGCCGGTTATTCCATTCTTCAATGAATTATTCTGACCTTCTATAATTTGAGAGTTTTAGCTTTCTTCTAGCTGGTTATTCCATTCTTTAATGGATTGTGTGTAACACCCCTTCCCGACCTACGTGTGTAAGCTGAGTAGAGGCGCCACCCTATCCTAATGTTGCTACCACTTTTACTTAGTCAAATTTTTGTTCCGATTTTTATAGAAATTTTGCCATAGTTTTGCCTAAAAATTCAATCCCAAGTGTCGACAAAACTGGTTTTTTTTCTAATTTTTTTAAAACATTTTTACACAAACCAATGCAAACAAAATCATTCTCAGTACACTTCCAATAAATCCCCCTTATAACCTCAACTACAACCTGCAAAAAGGATTTACACTTCTAGTACAAAATAAAGTAAAGGTTTATTATGAAATACAGCAGATAAAATCTTTGTTCACTATGCAACGGAAAGTAACAATATTTACAAATTCATATACATCAAAACTCAAGTTTTACAACACATAAAATTTATACATGTTTGGCAGTCAGTCTTCGATCTTAAAGCCCACTATTCAATCTTCAAAATCTAGGCTCGACTCGGCCTAGAGGAACTCTCTGGTTCTTCCTTGTCACCTGCGCGAAGAATCACATTCGCGCTAAGCCAACGGCTTAGTAAGATAAAACATGCTAATGGTATGCTTTAATGTAATGCAATGCCACATATGTTATTGATAAGATCAATATCATAAATATAAAGTTAACCACATAATTATGCATTTCACAAATCATAGTCATATGAGCATACCACATTTCAACATCTTTCCACATTCAACATTAATCAATCATACTCAATAACCAACATCTCATTTCATTAACTCATAACATTATTTAGGACATTCATATAACCCTGACACCTATGGGCCCAACAAGTATTTAATACGATATTCAGAGTTCAGAGTTACTGCTTTGGTTCATAGTCACAATAATCACGCCCGTAGGCAAGTGTAACAGACCCAGTCTCTTGGATCATCAACTCAACACATATGAGGAGATCCTCAACCCGGCAAGACTGTTACAAATCATATATCTCATAGTGTAACAGACCCAGTCTCTTGGACCATCAACTCAACACCTATGAGGAGGTCCTCAACCCGGCAAGACTGTTACCTGTCATCATTTCTTAGGCATGCCACCCAAATCCAGAACTCTGAAACTGAATAACATATTAAACAAACAATTCATTTCCATTCTCAATTCTCATCACATTTAGGCAAACATGCCTTCTTTCTTTCAATTACGTCATCTTAGCCAATAACAATGGCTTCACATTTCATTTCACAATATAACATCTCATTATTCAAGTATATATATATATATATATATCTCATCCATGATCACATTATATCTCACATAGCATCATTCATAAATATCAACATTTCATACCACATTACTCATGAAACACATTACCATTCACAATGCACAACATAACATTGTTCAATCTCAACAATGCAATTAGGGCAAAGAACAATTGATTATAACATTCATTGATTCAAGTGTGTTTAAAGTGTTTAGGGTTAGGTTTAAGGACCAACCTACCTTTGGAAAACCAAAGCAATGCAAAAAGAACAAAGAATTAAAACCCTAACCATAAATAGTACATTCTGGTTTTAAACTCCATTTTATCCTTATTTTGAAAAATTGTATAAAATAATCTACTTGACTAAAAATTCTAAAATTTTTACAGAATTTAGTTTTGTATCTTAAAATCATCCCTTTAAAATTTCAGATCAAAATGAACACAAAATCTTGGTCAAATAGTTCACCTAACCAGACTGCCCCAATTGCCCTGCATCCTGGCAGCAGTTCTGAACTTTGTGAATTCCATAAATCAAATTCAATCAACGTGGTTCCAAATTATTTTTCTCAAATACTAGACTCACTAAGCAACAACATATCCAAAATTCGATTGGATATGATTTTTCTACATTTTATTAAAAATCACGAAATATAGCTGTCCCAGTTAAGGTACCTGCTGGAACAGGTCTAATGAAAATAATCTTTCTAAACTCATAACCATTCCAAAATCGAATCAACATATTTTTAAGTCATTCTACACTCATAGAGGCACAACATATCAAAAATTCACTTCAAGAACATTTTTCTATAATTAATTAAAAATCATACAAATCACAGCCTTTACTAATTGTAAAACAGAAACAATTTCACTAAACACAACTCTTACTCAACACAATCACTTCCAACACCTTCACCAACTCAACTTCTCATCATCAAACCAACAAACCCTAATTCCTTTCTCACACCACTTCAAAAGAATTGAAGAAATTAAAGAAAAGATCTTACCTCAAATGAAGAAATCTACAAATCTTTAACCAAAACCCTTGTTTCTTTCTTCAAAATGCTTCAAACCTCAAGATCACCTCTCTTTCTCTCTTTGTCTATGGAGAATCCGGCCACTTCAAGAAAGAAAGAAGAAAATGCACAAGTCAAACACCTTTTCTTCTTTTAATCTCCACCATGCATCTTACAAGGAAAATTACCAAAACACCCTTAACCATATAACTAACTCTTTGTCTCATATAAGCCCTTTATAGTAATTTCATTAACAACCAAAAATATCTTCTTCCACTTAACCATCACCTTGACTCTTCATTTGACCAATGTATATGTTAATTATATCATCATATAAACAACATATACATTTGTCTCTAAACCCTAAATTTCTTCTCCAAAACACATATACATATACATTCTCTTCCCATTTCTTTTCTCTTACAATTTAACACATATATGCACAAACATTCACTTCCCAATATATATATCAACAACCACAATAACAACAACATACTCAAAACTTCTAGGGCATAAATGAGGATATTACAATTCTCCCCCTCTAAAAAGAAAATTTCGTCCTCGAAATTACCTGATATCAAAGCTGAAACAATTGCGGATACTGCTCTCGCATGGTATGCTCGCTTTCCCAAGTCGCTTCTTCTTTTGCATGATTCTTCCAAAGAATCTTCACCAATGGCACTCTCTTGTTCCTTAACTCTTTCACTTCTCGTGCCAAGATAGCAACTGGTTCCTCTTCAAATGTCAAATCTGGGCTCACTTCAATAGACTCAAATGGCAACACATGAGATGGATCCGACCTATATCTCCTCAACATAGAAACATGGAATACATTATGAATACGATCCAACTCAGGTGGCAAAGCAAGTCGATACGCCACTGGCCCAACTCTTTCTAACACTTCATACGGCCCAATGAAACGAGGACTCAATTTTCCTTTCCGACCGAACCTCAAAATTTTCTTCCAAGGAGACACTTTCAGAAATACCTTATCTCCAACATCAAACTCTATATCTCTCCTTTTTAGATCTGCATAAGACTTCTGTCGGTCTGAAGCTGCTTTTAACCTGCCTCGAATCAACTTTACTTTATCTTCAGTTTCTTGAATCAAATCAGGACCAACCAACTTATTATCTCCAAGCTCATTCCAACAAAGAGGTGTCCTACACCGTCTGCCATACAATGCTTCAAACGGTGCCATACCAATGCTGGATTGGTGACTGTTGTTGTAAGCAAACTCCACAAGAGGTAAAAACCTATCCCAACTTCCAGAGAAATCGATGACACAGCTTCTCAACATGTCCTCAATAATCTGTATCACCCTCTCTGACTGTCCATCCGTCTGTGGATGAAAAGCAGTGCTGAAGTGCAGTCGAGAACCTAAAGCACTATGCAAACTCTTCCAAAATCTGGAAGTAAACCTGGGATCTCGATCAGACACTAAAGAAGTTGGAACACCATGCAGTTTCACAATCTCATGGATATACAGCTCAGCCAATCTCTCCAAAGAGTAATCCATTCGAACCGGAAGGAAATGAGCTGTCTTAGTCAATCTATCCACAATCACCCATATAGCATCATGCTTCTTTTGTGTCAATGGCAAACCAGACACAAAATCCATTGTCACTCTTTCCCACTTCCATTCTGGCACTGACAATGGTTGAAGCAACCCGGTTGGAACTTGATGCTCTGCTTTAACCTTCTGACAAGTGAGACATTTCGATACAAACTCAGCAATGTCTCTCTTCAAACCAATCCACCAATAATGCTGTCTCAAATCATGATACATCTTCGTATTACCCGGATGCATAGCAAACATTGACTGATGAGCTTCTTCTAAAATGACTCTTTTCAAATCAGCATCATCGGGTACACACAATCGGTTCTTAAACCAGAGACTCCCATCATCTTTCACAATAAAATCTCTAGTCTTCCCATTCTTGCAATCTGAAAAAATCTTCTGAATCTTCTTATCGGCCAACTGAGCTTCTTTGATCTGATCTAACAAAATCGGCTTTAATTGCAACTGTGCCAATAATGCACCATCAACACAAGGTACAAAACTGGCATGCAATGCTCTCAACTCAACAAGCAACGAGAGCGAGTAAACAGTTAAACCAGCTAAAGACTTCCGACTCAAGGCATCAGCAACAACATTTGCTTTACCTGGATGATAGTCAATCAAGCAGTCGTAGTCTTTAATCAATTCTAACCATCTCCTCTGACGAAGATTGAGTTCTTTCTGGACACCCAAATACTTCAAACTCTTGTGATCAGTGTAGATGAAACATTTCTCCCCAAACAGATAGTGGCGCCAAATCTTTAATGCAAACACAATGGCAGCCAATTCTAAATCATGGGTCGGATAGTTAAGCTCATGCGGTTTCAACTGTCGAGATGCATAAGCTATAACTTTCCCTTCCTGCATCAATACACACCCCAAACCTCTATGTGAAGCATCACTGTAGATCACATATGGTTTGCCTTCAACAGGTAAAGTAAGAACAGGCGCTTGAGTCAACAACTCTCTCAACTGCTCAAAACTAGCCTGACACTGATCTGTCCACACAAATCTCACTCCCTTTCGAAGTAATCTGGTGAGTGGAGTAGCTATCAAAGAAAACCCTTTCACAAACCGTCGGTAATAGCCTGCCAAACCCAGAAAACTTCTAATCTCTGTCACAGACTTGGGTGGACTCCAATTTAAAATGGCTTCAACTTTGCTCGGATCAACTCTGATGCCTTCTGCAGAAACAATATGTCCGAGAAAAGCAACTTGATCCAACCAGAACTCACACTTCGACAATTTGGCAAATAACTGATTCTCTCTCAAAATCTGCAACACAATCCGCAGATGCATATCATGCTCCTCTTCATTCCGCGAATACACCAGTATATCATCAATGAAGACCACTACAAACTGATCCAAATAGGGCCTAAACACCCTATTCATCAAATCCATAAAAGCTGCAGGTGCATTCGTTAGACCAAAAGGCATAACTAAAAACTCATAATGCCCATACCTGGTCCGAAAAGCAGTCTTAGGAACATCTTCACTTCTTACCCTCAGCTGATGGTACCCAGATCTCAAATCAATTTTGGAGAACACTGACGCTCCCTTCAACTGATCAAAGAGATCATCGATTCTAGGCAAAGGATATTTATTTTTAATAGTCACCTTGTTCAATTGCCTATAATCGATACACAACCTCATAGTACCATCTTTCTTCTTCACAAATAGCACAGGAGCTCCCCAAGGAGAAACACTGGGGCGAATGAATCCTTTGTCCAACAACTCCTGTAATTGCACTTTCAACTCCCTCAATTCTGCTGGTGCCATTCTATAAGGAGTAATAGAGATAGGAGTGGTACCAGGCAACAATTCAATACCGAACTCCACCTCTCTCTCAGGAGGCAACCCTGGCAACTCCTCTGGAAACACATCCGGGAACTCAGCAACTGTGGCAATGCTATCAATAGGGGAACCCTTCACTCTAGTATCCACCACATGAGCAAGATAGGCTTCACACCCCTTTCTAATCAACCTCCTGGCTGCAACAGCTGAAACAAATAAGGAGGCTAGCTGTTCCTGCTCATTAGATACTATCACCTCTCTACCATCACCCGTTCTCAAAGAAACAATTTTCTTTTTACAATCCACCACAGCTTCATGTCGAGATAGCCAATCCATACCTAAGATCACGTCATATTCCTTAAATGGCATCTCAATCAAATCCCCAAGGAACTCCTCACCCTGCACCACTACTGCACTATCTCTATGCACCTTACTCACAACCACACTATGCCCTAACGGATTTGTTACCAACACATCAAATCCTAGGGACTCAGCATGCAAATCAGATACAGGCAAAACAGATGCACTAATATATGAATGTGTGGAACCCGGATCAATCAAAGCAAGTACTGGAGTATTAAATAAAGAAAAAGTACCAGCTATGACTGCCGATGTATCTGGCTGTCTCTGCATAACATACATCCTCTGGGAAGATCCAACCTCCTCTGGTCTACCCTCCCTGGATGTAGTACCTCTTCTAGAACTGAATCCTGGTCTACCTCCCCGGCTGGCACCTCTGCCTCCTCTGCCTCCCCTCACACTAGCTCGAGAAGCAGCAGAATCAACTGGCATCTGATCCTGCCTCTCAGGACAGTCTCTCACAAAGTGGTCAGGTGATCCACACCTGAAGCATACCCCTGATCTACTATGCCTCCAACAAACGCCCCCATGTCTTCCACCACACTGGTTACACACAGGTAAGGTGGATCTCTGAACTCCAGGAGTAGGAGCACTCGCTACTGAAGCTGCAGGTCTAAATCTCTGCCTCTGGAACTGCACTGACCTACCCACTGGTCTCTGGCTCCTACTACTCCGAGGAACAAAACTTCCTCTACCCCTCTTCGCAGAAGAAGACCCTGCCTCGAACTGGGGCCTTCTAACCCTAACCTCTTCCTCTGAAGCAGCTGCAATAACTTGAGCTCGCTCTACACTTCGAGCTGCTGCCACAAGCTGTGAGAAATCCTGATATCTGGATCCAGCCACTAAGCACATGATCGAGGGCCTCAATCCCTCCTCAAATCGCCGACATCTATCAATCTCATCAGTAATGATACCCCCAGCATACTGACTCAGTCGAATAAACTCAACTTCATACTCAGTTACGGTCCGATGATCTTGCTTCAAATCTAGAAACTCTCTTTTCTTCCCATCTTTATACTCCCTAGGAGTATACTTCAACTCAAATTCTCTCAGAAAATCCGCATAAGACAAGGTTGGTGGATCATCCATAGAATGGGGCACTGTCTTCCACCAGTCGTAGGCATCCTTCTGTAGCAAAGATCTTGCATAGTCAAACTTCTCCTCTGAAGTGGCTTGCAACTGCACAAATACCCTCTGAACTCTATCAAGCCACTGTTCTGCTACAGCCGGATCAACTGTACCAAAGAAATCCTCTGCTCCATATTTCCTTAGCTTATCATAGTGCCTTACTGGTACTGAAGGCTGAGGGGGTGGTGGCGGTGGCTGTGGTTGCACAGGTGCTTGTCTCATAGCTTCCAACATAGGCCTAAACCAGGCTGGCGGAACCTCCTCCCCAGCTGGTCTACCCGACACCGAAGCAGGTGCCTCCTCAACACTATCAACCCTAGCTCCCTCAGCAGGAGCAATACTCTCGGCACTACCCTCAACAGATTGTCGTGAATGAGATGCCATCTCTACCTATATCTGCAAACACAGCAGAATATTCCTCATTAAAGATCAAAGACTGCCATACCAAAACATGTATTTTACTCAAAAACCCACTTTAAAAATCAAAATATTCTTTTTCTTACAATTGATCTAGGTTGAGAATCTCAAACCTAGGCTCTGATACCAAAAATTGTAACACCCCTTCCCGACCTACGTGTGTAAGCTGAGTAGAGGCGCCACCCTATCCTAATGTTGCTACCACTTTTACTTAGTCAAATTTTTGTTCCGATTTTTATAGAAATTTTGCCATAGTTTTGCCTAAAAATTCAATCCCAAGTGTCGACAAAACTGGTTTTTTTTCTAATTTTTTTAAAACATTTTTACACAAACCAATGCAAACAAAATCATTCTCAGTACACTTCCAATAAATCCCCCTTATAACCTCAACTACAACCTGCAAAAAGGATTTACACTTCTAGTACAAAATAAAGTAAAGGTTTATTATGAAATACAGCAGATAAAATCTTTGTTCACTATGCAACGGAAAGTAACAATATTTACAAATTCATATACATCAAAACTCAAGTTTTACAACACATAAAATTTATACATGTTTGGCAGTCAGTCTTCGATCTTAAAGCCCACTATTCAATCTTCAAAATCTAGGCTCGACTCGGCCTAGAGGAACTCTCTGGTTCTTCCTTGTCACCTGCGCGAAGAATCACATTCGCGCTAAGCCAACGGCTTAGTAAGATAAAACATGCTAATGGTATGCTTTAATGTAATGCAATGCCACATATGTTATTGATAAGATCAATATCATAAATATAAAGTTAACCACATAATTATGCATTTCACAAATCATAGTCATATGAGCATACCACATTTCAACATCTTTCCACATTCAACATTAATCAATCATACTCAATAACCAACATCTCATTTCATTAACTCATAACATTATTTAGGACATTCATATAACCCTGACACCTATGGGCCCAACAAGTATTTAATACGATATTCAGAGTTCAGAGTTACTGCTTTGGTTCATAGTCACAATAATCACGCCCGTAGGCAAGTGTAACAGACCCAGTCTCTTGGATCATCAACTCAACACATATGAGGAGATCCTCAACCCGGCAAGACTGTTACAAATCATATATCTCATAGTGTAACAGACCCAGTCTCTTGGACCATCAACTCAACACCTATGAGGAGGTCCTCAACCCGGCAAGACTGTTACCTGTCATCATTTCTTAGGCATGCCACCCAAATCCAGAACTCTGAAACTGAATAACATATTAAACAAACAATTCATTTCCATTCTCAATTCTCATCACATTTAGGCAAACATGCCTTCTTTCTTTCAATTACGTCATCTTAGCCAATAACAATGGCTTCACATTTCATTTCACAATATAACATCTCATTATTCAAGTATATATATATATATATATCTCATCCATGATCACATTATATCTCACATAGCATCATTCATAAATATCAACATTTCATACCACATTACTCATGAAACACATTACCATTCACAATGCACAACATAACATTGTTCAATCTCAACAATGCAATTAGGGCAAAGAACAATTGATTATAACATTCATTGATTCAAGTGTGTTTAAAGTGTTTAGGGTTAGGTTTAAGGACCAACCTACCTTTGGAAAACCAAAGCAATGCAAAAAGAACAAAGAATTAAAACCCTAACCATAAATAGTACATTCTGGTTTTAAACTCCATTTTATCCTTATTTTGAAAAATTGTATAAAATAATCTACTTGACTAAAAATTCTAAAATTTTTACAGAATTTAGTTTTGTATCTTAAAATCATCCCTTTAAAATTTCAGATCAAAATGAACACAAAATCTTGGTCAAATAGTTCACCTAACCAGACTGCCCCAATTGCCCTGCATCCTGGCAGCAGTTCTGAACTTTGTGAATTCCATAAATCAAATTCAATCAACGTGGTTCCAAATTATTTTTCTCAAATACTAGACTCACTAAGCAACAACATATCCAAAATTCGATTGGATATGATTTTTCTACATTTTATTAAAAATCACGAAATATAGCTGTCCCAGTTAAGGTACCTGCTGGAACAGGTCTAATGAAAATAATCTTTCTAAACTCATAACCATTCCAAAATCGAATCAACATATTTTTCAGTCATTCTACACTCATAGAGGCACAACATATCAAAAATTCACTTCAATAACATTTTTCTATAATTAATTAAAAATCATACAAATCACAGCCTTTACTAATTGTAAAACAGAAACAATTTCACTAAACACAACTCTTACTCAACACAATCACTTCCAACACCTTCACCAACTCAACTTCTCATCATCAAACCAACAAACCCTAATTCCTTTCTCACACCACTTCAAAAGAATTGAAGAAATTAAAGAAAAGATCTTACCTCAAATGAAGAAATCTACAAATCTTTAACCAAAACCCTTGTTTCTTTCTTCAAAATGCTTCAAACCTCAAGATCACCTCTCTTTCTCTCTTTGTCTATGGAGAATCCGGCCACTTCAAGAAAGAAAGAAGAAAATGCACAAGTCAAACACCTTTTCTTCTTTTAATCTCCACCATGCATCTTACAAGGAAAATTACCAAAACACCCTTAACCATATAACTAACTCTTTGTCTCATATAAGCCCTTTATAGTAATTTCATTAACAACCAAAAATATCTTCTTCCACTTAACCATCACCTTGACTCTTCATTTGACCAATGTATATGTTAATTATATCATCATATAAACAACATATACATTTGTCTCTAAACCCTAAATTTCTTCTCCAAAACACATATACATATACATTCTCTTCCCATTTCTTTTCTCTTACAATTTAACACATATATGCACAAACATTCACTTCCCAATATATATATCAACAACCACAATAACAACAACATACTCAAAACTTCTAGGGCATAAATGAGGATATTACATTGTGGGTCTTCACCCTCAAAATGGATCTTCATCCTTAGACCTCGGGTCTTCACCCTTCAAGATGGATTTTCATCCTTGGATATCAGGTCCTCACCCTTCAAAAGGGATCTTCATCCTTAGACTTCGGGTCTTCACCCTTCAAAATGGATCTTCATCCTTTGGATATTGGGTCTTCACCTTTCACAATGGATCTTTATCCTCGAATGTCTGTCCTGCATTTACTTCAGTTCTTCTAACTGGACTGATCTTTTGTCTTTTGCAACTTTACTCTTTTTGGGTTCTTACTTTCTTCTTGTCTTGTTTTTTTTTTTTTGTTCCATTCTTAAATGTATTCTTCACTTTTGCAAAAAATTCAATTTTTTAGCTAGCCCTTATATCCTCTCTTTGCCCCTTGTGTGACAAAATATTGAAAGTGAATCTTAAAATGTTTTGTACACACATAAACTCAAGAAATAGAAAGGAGAAACTTTGCCCTCTGTGTAGGCTCAAACCAATGATTTTTTTCCATGCAGGCTTTGATTGATGTTTGTGTATTCTCTGGTTCCTTGTATGAGCATGTATCTCCATTTTTGTGAAATGACAGGATCTTCCTCAAGCAATGGGCCTTTAATGCCCCCTGATGCTATATTTGCTTCATGTTTGCTTCATAAAGTATTGTTGTTTACTTTTGACAAAGAATAGATAACATAAGTCAAAAATGCAGTGTGTTATGCTTATGTATGCATTATATGCATGGATGATACTTATAGTGGTTCTATTGACTCACAGACTGAGGTGATCAGCAAGTGCTCTCATTGGTTCCTTCCATATGCTCGTTCAGATCTCGCATTGGAATGGCAGAAAACTTCACATTTATAGCTTTTATCTTCATGATGTTGAAAACATGAATGTTGGGGGCCCAAGCAGTAGAGATACATCCATTTCAAATTATGATTCAGCATGCCAGTTGGTAACTTCTTCATAACCTTGCAAATAATCCTTTATTTTGCCCAATGTGTCCTTCGAGTTTCGGTGCTGTAACATACTTCCCTTGAAAGTTTATGCAACAAGAAAATATTTTTTTTAAAAAAATCAAATGTTGGCTTTGCCAAATTAGTGTCATTGTACCTCAGGACTCAATTTTTTCAAATTAACATATCTATAACATGACAATCCTAGTTACGGTACTAAACTCGGGAATCATTTCCATTTAAGCAAGAATTATTACACTTCAGATGCGCACATACATATTACTTGGTCAAAGGTCTCATCAAGTTTAAATATTGTCTATCTCATATACATGCCTATCCAAACTATCTCCACTAATAAACTCTACCTACCAAGAGAGATCAACAGGTCTTTAATAGACTTAAAATGGGGTCTATGAGGAACACGGGTTAAATGAAAGCTATATTTGAGCTGGGGTTGGTGTGACACTGTTGTCAAATCTTCACACTATAATCTTCTATTGGGGCCATAGGCAGCTGGGAGCAATCTTGCTAGACATCAATTTCCTTCTATCTCCTTAGAAGAAATATAGAATAGATTAATACGATCTTCATCTTTTCCTTTTTCTTTTGCACAAACTCAGGACCCATTTTTTTTTTATATTTTTATATTTATTTATTATTTTTTCTCTCTCTTTTTCCTCTTTTTTTATCTAATTTTTTATTGTTATTAGGTCCTAGCTCCAAAAGAATTATCTTATTTGTATCATTTTATATTAATATCTATGGGTGAGTGGAGTAGAGTAAGTCTACTTTAGTGAGGATAAATACTTCATTTTCCTAACTTTATCTTAATGATAAAAGAGACTGGAGATATTAAATCTACTTAAGATAATCTTTAACTATCCCTGTGGTCTTGACTATGCATCTTTTCCTTGATCTTCTTTCCCTTTTATTCCTTAGTGATCATAAGACTTGTCAAAAGTGTAACAATAGCTCATAGTAGATCATTGGGTTTACTAGCCAATGTAGAGTAAGCTAAAATTTTATGAAGGCTCAAATGGATAACTAGGGATTGATATTTAACTGGGTGGATACTAGTTGTTGGCTTATCAAATAATGCCTAGATCATCTCTCTCTTAAATAAATAGAATTAAATTTCGCCTCAAAAGTTTGTCAAAGCATTTATTAAGATCAACTAAGACCTAGACAAAGGTAATTATGCAGGAACTTTCTCTAAGTAAGCATACACAACTTAATGTTATAAAATAATTCCCTCACTTAGCAAAGTCACTCGGATAATGATGCATAGATACACTAATTTATGAACATCAAGCTAGACTCATCATTGGTTTAGCATCAAGATGAACAAAGACCAATAAAAATTTAATGAAAGTAATTTATTCAAACAATCTTAATTTAAAAAATATAATTGTTCCAGAAAATATCAAAGAAAATAAATAACAAATAAGCTAAGAGAAGTGTGTTGAGTTGGAGTCGAAATATGCTTCATTTATTTAGACATATCAAGGGCAAGGATTTTCCATCATCAAGGATCATTGCTTCATCATCCATAGTTAGTCCAAGCTTGTTTAGTAGCTTCTCCTCATTAGCAGCTTCTCTGTCCATATCATGACAAGATGACAAGATAAAACTCTCCTCCAATCCTTCCTCCATCATGAAGGTTGCAAGTGGTGGCACCCTCTCAAATTTAAGTAGAGGATTATTCTTGGTGTTTGGCTTATCAGGCTCAGGCAGCTTTCCACTGTCCATCAAATCTTAGATCTCATGCCTTAATCAAACACATTTATCTGTCTCATGCCCTTGCACTTTATGGAATTGATAGAAGACCTCAGCATTAAAATTTGATGGCAGACGCTTGTGTAGAGGTCGAGGTGCTAATGGTTGTAGCAAATCCATCTTCATTAGACTTTCTAACATCTTTGACAAAGGTTCCCCCAAGTTTGAAAATTTACGTTTCTTTACTAGTTCAGTTGTTGCATTTTTCTCAACATCTCTTCTTTCCCTTTGATTTTTTAGAGTGGTAGCCACCCTTATTGCTCCACTTAGATAACACATGGTTCGACTGATCTTATATAATAAGGATTGACTCCTCATTTTTTATTTGAACTCTATCAGTGGACCTGTTCCTAGTTAATGTTGCCTTTCCCTTATTCTTTATGTCAATGGGAGATGCCTCACTAGCATTGTTGATGATCTCTAGAATTTCAATCAACTGGGTCTTCATAATTTTAGCCAATTGATCTCATAGCTCGGCCATCCTAGCTTTGATAACTTCATCGACCATATCCTTTAGCTGGATTGCATCCATACTCCAAATGAAGCACTTGAATCAAAAGTCATTGTTGTAGATGGTGTCGTTATATACTCGTGAACTGCTGTACTCCAGGTCTATGAGCCAGAAAGGATCAATGCCATGTAATGCAATGCGTGTATGCATGTAGGCACAAGTAACAAACAAACAAAGATAATTAGGACTTTCCTTCCAACCTTATAACTTCCACACACGAATGGTGAGTCTCTTTTCCTAGGTATATGGTCAACAAAATATCAATATGGAATATTCTATTTTCAAAAAATTCCCTTGGATGATTTTAGCCAAAAGTTATATTTTCAAACATGAAAGTCAGTCTATGATAATTCCCATTAATTAGGCTTTAATCCATTAAATCTCAACTAAAATAGCTTTTATACTATATTGGATTAAAAAAAATTAATAGGTTTATCATAAATAGATTTTCCATTTGGAAAAATAACTAATGGTCCATGCCAAAAATAAGTCCATGATTAATGATTCTTAGTATAAACTAAGCCCACAATTGATTTTGGTATTCCATAATTGACCTAAATAATTTGTAAGCTCATTTAAGAAAAGGTTTTAACAGATTTTTTAAGAGCTTGCTTAAAAGGTTTGTTAAAAATGATTTTTAGGCTTTAAACTTGGGTCATAAGAAAAAAGATTTTTGACCCATTTTAAAAGGTTTTCATATCCAAAGACCTTCTTGAAAATTTTGAA
Organism: Garcia nutans; assembly: GCA_947685225.1. Taxonomy (NCBI): domain Eukaryota; kingdom Viridiplantae; phylum Streptophyta; class Magnoliopsida; order Malpighiales; family Euphorbiaceae; genus Garcia; species Garcia nutans. The sequence goes on from CANTUV010000005.1 coordinate 23,800,131, forward strand.
AATTGAAAATTGGTGTTTTGGATTTTAAAGGGAAATATTATTTGGAGCTCACAATATAAATTGGTCATATTAGAAAAGGATCAAACAAAATAATCCATGGTTCAAAGCAAGATGAATTAATCATAGTCAAACAACAAGTATTTGGGGTAAAAGCCTAAGAAAAGTAACCAATTACATGAGCTTTAGTCTTTGGGTTGAAAAGTTTAGGCTCCCATAGCAAGTATATACCAAAAGGTACAAGGCTATTAGTGGTTATGCCATGCTCGATCTCCATACCTTGAATGACAATATAATATCTCTTACATAACACAACACGGGCAACACTGGTGTCCTAACTTGCGCACACATTGCAATCTATATGATGCAATGGACAATATTATAATAAGAAAGAATAGAATAATATAAAGACTAACGGAATCAACTTCTCTTATCCCTAGTGGAGTCACCACTGCGAGTGGGAATTTTCGCTCCCACTCCCATGTGGAATAGTTCTTACGACTTCGGCACTGTTAGGCTTGGGTCCTCAGAGAACGCCAGCTTAAACCCAGGAAAAAAAGGGTGGATAACTCGATTCCTAAGGAATTCCCAACCCCATAATGGGTTCAAAAAGTTGGGTACGCATGGGGAAGGTGAAATGACCCAGCACCCCCACAGCGCCCGGTTCATTTGAACCAGACTCATTTTCAGGTTTAAATATTATTAAATTCTTAATTTAATATAACATCATCCATATTACACACACATTAAAGTAAAAATAAATCTTCATTGCATTAAAATCAAAGAATGTTCAACCAAAACAATAAATGGGCACCCATAAAATATGAAAATATGCCCTTAGAACATTCAATATCCATAGCTAAATAAAATAGGACACCCACCATTTGGTGGAAACGTGTCCTTTATATTAATCCCAAAACTAAAAAAAAATTAAATTATATTGAATCTAACTAATGATGCACCCACAAAGTGGAAACATACCTCTTATATCTTTGGAACTAAAATAATTAACATTAAAATAATAAATCAAATAAATTAAATCATTCAATCATTTATCATGAGCAATAAAAATAAATCATTCACAAAATCTAAAAAACATTAATGAATCATCCATTCAAGACATAAAGCAATCACACCTATGTTTTAATCTTAAATAAAGCAATAAAAATATGAATTTAGGATTTATGCTTTAAATTAGGGTTTTAAAAGTTTTATGACTAAATTAGGGTTTTTAGGGTTTAAGAGAAAAAGGTTTAGGGTTTTTGGTGCTACTGGATTAGGATTAGGGTTTTGAAAATTTAAGAAAACAATTTAGGATTTTTTATAATTTGGAAAAATAATTAAGGGATGGAAAATTTAGGTTAGTGTCTTGATGATTGTATCATTAAATTGAAACCTAAGCTACTATATGAAATAAATCAAAGAAAATGAATTGGATAATCAAGATAGTGTGATGATAGTTTGAAAGGTAAGGTTGATTATTGATTCAATAAATTGAATTAGATGAACATACCTATGTTTGAAGGCTCCACCAAATTAAGTGAATTAATCCAAGCTGTTGCCTATACTAACTTTTGATTTTTGGCCGAGCTGCAAGCAAGACAATGGTCACATCCTTCTTGCCTTGTTTTGGTTTCTGATTGCTTGCTCAAAAAGTCACTGTCTAAGCCAGAAAAAATCCTTCTTTTCCCAGCAAAAGGCTATAGTCCTAACCAAAATGTCATCTTCTTTAATCTAACATCTCTTATTTATAGGAAATTATCTAACCCTAATGCTCATTGAAACCGAGTCACTCTTAGTTAAGGAAATAATTAAAACGATTTCAATTTGGTTAAGCAGGTGTCAAATTGGGCAAATTGGACCAAACCAAGCCAATTCGCCATAGGCATGGGCCTATAGCAAATTGACGAGGCCAATTCACCTCGGACATGGGGCCTAAGATGAATTGGCGAGGCCAATTCACCCCGAGCACGGGGCCTGCAGCGAATTGGCCAAGCCATTTTGCCACGGCCAATCCAATTCGTCGTCCAATTATTATTTTTATTATTTTTTATTTTTATTATTACTATTAAAATAAACATTATAATTTATAAAATAAATATTCATACTTTCTTTTTTTCCTCTTTTTTATTTATTATAAAAATAAATACTATATTTTTCTTTTTTCCTTTTTTATTATTTATTATTTATAATATTAATAAAATAAATATTATATTATTATGTGTTGTGATTTTAATATTGTGCTAGACCAAATTTAAGTTTTATTCCAAATTATTTTAAACCTTTAGACTTGATTTAACTCTCTTTTAATTAGTGTTGGACAAGACTTGGTCAAAAATTAAGGGTCTACACACTGTTGGAACTTCTTCACAAAATCTATATAGTCTCTTTCCATGGTTAGCCAATAGTAACCTTATGAAATTATTTTCTTAACTAGGGCCAAACCATTCATATGGGGTCCACAGCTTCCCACATGTATTTCCATCATGATCTGCTCAACTTCAGACTTGCTCAAGCATCTCAACTGCACCCCATTAGGCCATCTTCGATTCAACTCTCCATGAAAGGTGATGTATTATAAGGACCATCACCTTATGGCTCTTCTCCCTTCCCTTGTTGCCAGTGGGTATTCACTACTTTTCAAGAACCGTCTTATGGTGTCATACCACACATCATGGTCTGTATCAGTTTCTATGACATTTTCATACTCATAGCAAGGAGTTGATGAACTGGTCAAAACTAGAGGCTTAAGAAATAAGTTGACAGGATTCTCCCACACCAAAGCCAATGTGTCTAGGGCATTGGCCATGTGGTTTTCTTCTCTCGGTAAGTGTATAAATATGCACTCCTTGAAATTCTTCTTCATCATGATCAAATAATCATGGTACGGTTTCAGCTTTTCTTCTTTCAACTCCCATTCCCCATTTAATTGGGATACTGCTAATAAAGAATCATTGAAAACTTGCACTTTATCTACCTTCATAATCATCAAGGTTTCTAAACCACAGATACACTCCTTATACTCCACCATGTTATTACTTTCCCTGAACTTCAACTTCTTAGCTAGAGGGATGAGCTCTCCTTCAAGTGATTCAAATATCACTCCCAAACCTGCTCTCTTTCTATTTACTGCTCCATTAAAATACATCTTCCATCCTTTTACTTCTATAGCCTCTAAATGTTCATCTGGAAATTCCAAAACCACTTCCTCACCATTCATCAATGGTTGCTGAGCCAGGAATTCTGCTATTGCTTTATATTTGATGGTTTTCTTGGTTACATATTCAATCTAAAATTTTTCTAAAATTATCAATCATCAGCCATACTTCCCAATCAACGAGGGTGTTTCCCTTAAATATTTCCCTGGATCTAACCTGGAAATTGCTTGCACACTATAAGACTGAAAGTAATGTCATAACTTCTTAGATAACCAAACCACAACTATACAGGTCTTTTCAATGATACTATAATTAATCTCATAAGGTAGGAGCTTTCTACTCAAATAGTAAATTGCATTCTCGACCCCTGATTCATCTGCTTAGGCTAGCATTGTGCCTACTGACTCTTCCTCTACTGCTAAGTATATCAACAATGATTTAGCGGGTTTAGGTGGTTTCAAGATAGGTGGATTCAGTAAATACTCTTTTATATGCTCAAAGGCCTTTAAACATTCTTCATTCCTCTTGACAGGCTAGTTCTTTTTAACCAATTTAAAGACAGATTCACAGATTATGGTAAGCTTTGATATGAACCTACTAATGTATTGCAACCTCCCAATGAACTTCCTGAAGGGGCTGCCATATTCCTGATTGCCTTAACCTTTCTAGGGTCAATCTCAATGTCATTTGGACTGATCATGTGCCCCAACATTTTTCCTGAAGTGACCCCAAACATACACTTCTTTGGATTCAACCTTAGATTATGCTTCACTATTCTCTCAAAGAATATCTCTAGGTTTTAGAAATGTTGCTTTCTTGTATCCGACTTCACCATCATATCATCAGCATAGACCTCAACTTCCTTATGCATCATGTCATGAAATAAGATGGTGGCCATCCTTTGTTAGGTTGCTCCAGCATTCTTTAACCCAAATGGCATCACCCTATAACAAAATATACCACACGTAGTAATGAATGTAGTTTTAGCTTTATCCTCTTAGGGCATTAACACTTGATTGTACCCGAAAAATCCATCTACAAATGAGTGTAGCACACTAGAGGTTGCACTATCAATAAAGACGTCTATATGATGTAAAGGAAAGTCATCCTTAGGGGAAGCCTTGTTCAAGTCTCTATAGTCCACACAAACCCTAATTCTTCCATCTTTCTTTGTCTCGGGAACTATTTTGGCTAACCAATCTGGATAATCTATCACTTTAAGAAACTTTGCTTGTATCTGCATAGTGACTTCTTATTTGATCAATTCTACCCATTTTGGCCTTAACCATCTAAGCTTTTGTTCAATAGGTTTTATGTGAGTGTAATTGGGAATCATATGCTCGGCTATATCTCTATCAATTCTAAGCATATCCTTATAAGACCAAGTAAAGACTTCTTTATATTTTTTAAATATTTTTTCTAATCTCTCTCTCTCATCAGGCATAACGTTGGATGCTATACTAAATTTAATGATTGTGTATCAATAGAGTTAATATTAAAAATGCTCATGTAACCAATATTTGAATGTATGCAACCATCAGGAAAAATATCACACAAGTTAGCAAAATTAGACTTTATTGCATTTGTCTTGGAAAAGAAAACATCATCATCCTCATATAAAGCAGACAAATTAAAATCAGAATCAGAATCAACATCAATGTTCTCATCATCATAAACTATAAAGTTCTCAAACTGTTCTTCGATGAGAGCAACAATTTCCTCCGGAGTCTTCTAGATCTTTAGGGCAACTTTTTTCTTTTCTTTTGGGTTGGATTTCTTGTTAGCTGGCAAGACAAGCTCTGTCTCCTTCTGTTCTACCAACTCAGCAACATCAGCAAAGATCTTGAACCCAGGGATCATCTTTCCCATGAACATAATCGGCTTCGGCTTTCCTTGCAGTGGTCCTAACTCTGGTGCTTTGACAAATATTTCTTCAAGTGGAGGAAAATTCATCTTTTCATTCTTCTTCAGTAAAACACCTCCATTTGCTTCAACATATCCTAACCCTTTCTTAGAAGTTTGAGTCCTAAAATCTAGAACCTATGTTACACCTACCTTTCCTTTCCAAGGCCAGTACCTTGTAGATAATTCATTTTCTTCATCATAGCCAAAATTCTAGAGCTCATTATCTCATTATCAGTAATAACAGCTACTTGAAAACCATTGAGAGGCCTCTCAATCATCAAAGCATTTATCACTTCATTATCTTCAGCCTTGATAACCACTGTCTCATCCCCATTTGGGAACTTGATTTTCTGATGGAGTGTAGAAGGAACTCCACCAAGAGGATGAAACCCCAATTGTAGTGCGAAGGTGATAGGCATATCCAAGACAACAAATTCTACCATGGATTCAATAGGGTTAGCCTTCACGACAGCTTTGAAAGTTCCTTCGGCATGCCTTTTAGTATTATCATAAGCCCTAATTGTCACCTTGGTCGGGCTCAAATCTCTTGTTGACATAGTTAATTTTGTAGGACATTAAGTGGACACACATTTATGGCAAATCCATCATCAACCACGATACATGGAGTCCTCTTTCCTTTGACTTCCACTTTGATGAAAAGGGGGCAGATGTGATCTCTTTCCTCTTCCGGTAAATCTACATCTGAAAATGACACCATTCCTACATCAACCTTATTTTTCTTCTGGTTATCTTTTTGCACTTCATCACTCCTTCAATCTTTATGAAATTAACCAACTCATACGGTGTTACAAAAGTAGAAATTGACTTGCTAGCCAAAGCCTTGGCCATAGTTTCACAATGTTTCTTGGATGTGGTCAATAGATCCCAAATGCTGACACTTGCTTGAGTCCTTTCCAATTGCTTAAGGGTTATGTCATCTTCATCTTCCTTCACTTCTTTTTTGGCATCCTTCCCCTTATCAGATTCTACTTCCATTGGTGGTGGCCTTGTATAAGGCTTACTAGAATAGGAGTTCATTGCCTCATCCTCTTTGGGCTCGGACTAGGTCCTTTCCTCCTTCTTTGGTTCAGAATCATCATCACTATCAATTGAGTCCTAGAATTCGCCCACAACACAGACGGCTACTTCCTTTTCAACCACAACTTACTCCATCTTGCTAAGTACCTCTTCTTATTTAATCATTTTGTCACCTACATCTTAGAAAGAAGACAGAACAAACTTCTCATTCAAGCCTCCTCTGATCATGAAAGTTGCTGGTTGTGGTACTCCATTGAACCTTGGCAGTGGATTGTCCTTCGTACTAGGCTTGTTATGTTTGGGCAACTTCCCACTATTAATTAAATTCTAGATCTCATGCCTCAATCTTAAACATTTGTTCATCTCGTGCCCTTGCATTTGGTGGAATTAGAAAAATGCCTTAGCATCAAAGTTTGGTGGTAAAGGATTTGGCAATGGTCGAGGAGTCAAAAGTTGTAACAGTCTCTTCTTTTGTAGCATATTGAGAACCCAAGACAGTAACCTTTCCAACTCTAATAATTGCCTCCTACCTCCTTCACCAGTTGCATTAACATCAACTTCCTTTTGCACGCTTTGATTGCCAGACTGATAATTCCCTTTTTCATTCCTTCTTGTAGAAAAATGGTTCTTCTCTCTTTCCCATTATTCTATTTGAAAGCTAGCTTGAAGGAGATCCTTAAAATATCTAATAAGGATGGGGGATATCCTTTTACGAAGATTAGGTAGCACCCCCTCTTATAATCATCCTAATTTAGTCTGACTCATCTAGCCTTTTCTTGAGCAATGCAGCTTAGTTTCTCCACCTTTTCACGTACTCAACAAAGTTCTCATTTTATTTTTGCATGATCAACTCTACTTCCATCAATGTAACTTCTAATTTAGCATTATACCCATATTGCTGGATGAAAGCCTTGTACAATAAATCCCAATCCTTTTGAGTCCTATCCTCTAAGCTATTGAACCAATTCTGCACAGTAGGATCTAATGAGAGCATAAAGTACCTTAGAGTTTGAGCCTTAGTAGCTCGAGCATACTTCATAGCAGTAATGTATTGCTCAACATGAAGATGAGGGTTTCTAGTTCCATCAAACTTAGCAAAAGTAGGCATCTTGAATTTGTACGGGACTTCCTATCTTGTTCAAACAACTTGTCCACCTCCGACATCTCTTTAGTTTTCTGCTTCTTTTCAAACTTCTTCTCTAAATCAACAATCATCTTCTCCACATCTGAAGTTTCAGTCTTTTCCACAGTTGATCTTTCTACAATCTTTGATTCTTTCTTCTTATCTTATGAATCTTGGAAGTATTAGCCCAGTCATCATCATCATCAACAACTACTTTGTCATCATCAAAGGCTACCTCGCTAACCTTTCCTTTGTCCTTCTGCTTCTTAGTACTAGCAGATGTCTCAATAGTGTTCCCCAAAAGTGTAGCTCATTGGCTTTTCATGGTCTCAGCCAAGACCCCCTTTAGTTCTTCCATCTTGGCATTAAGGGCGTCATCCACCATCTTTTTAATCTGTTCAGGTTCTATTGCTATTGGTGAGAAGCTAACTGAGTTATTATTGGATTCTACATCAATAGCATAGGTCGAATTGTTGTACACTTTTGAACTACTGTACTCCAGGTTTGTGAGCCAGAAAGGATCAATGCCATGTAATGCAATACATGTATATATGTATGCATGGATGCACAAGTAATAAATAAACCAAAATAATTAGGACGTTCCTTCCAACCTTATAACTTCCATACAAGAATGGCGAGTCTCTTTTTCTAGGTATATGGTCAACAAAATATCAACATGGGACATTTTTTTTTTGAAAAATTCACTAGGACAGTTTTAACCAATAGTTGTATTTTCAAACATAGAAGTCAGTCCATGATAATTACCATTAATTAAGCCTTAATCCATTAGATCAACTAAAAATAGCTTTTATACAATATTATGGATTAAAATCAAATTAAAGGATTTATCATAAATAGATTTTTCTTTTGGAAAAGTAACTAATGATTCATGCCACAAACAAGCCCATGATTAACAATTATTGGTATAAATTAGGCCCACAATTAATTTTTGGTATCCCATAATTGACCTAAATAGTTGTGAGCTTGTTTAAAAAAAGTTAAGAAAAGTTTTAATTTGAAAAAAAAAAAATTTGTTTCAAAGCCAATTATAATAAGGTTTTTTTAAAAGTGGATTTTGGGGCTTTGTATTTGGGTCATAAGGGAGATAAGAATTTTTTACCCTTTTCAGAAAAACATTTTGTCCAAAGACCATCTTGAAAATTTAAAAAATAGTTTTGATTTTTTGGATTTAAATGGATAAAAATTATTTTGAGCTTACAATACAATTAAGTCATATTAGAAAAAGAACAAACCAAATAATTAATATTAAAGTTTACACCCGCAAAGTGGAAATATACCTTTTACATCCTTGAAGTTTAAATAATTAATATTAAAATAATTAACTAAATAAATTAAATCATTCAATCATTTGCCATGAGCAAAATAAAAATAAATCATTCATAAAAAAATAAAACATTATTAAATCATTCATCAAGATATAAAACAATCATACCTAAATTTTAATCTCAAATAAAGCAAAAAATATTCAAATTTAGGGTTTACATCTTAAATTATGGTTTATATATGGTTTTAGGATTTTAGGGTTTATGGATAAAAATTGAGATTTTAGGATTTTGAAAATAAGATTAAGGTTTTTAAGCTTTTAATTTAGAAATTAGGGTTTTGATTTGAAAACTAGTTTTTTAAGGTTTTAATTTGGAAATTAGGGTTTTGATTTAAAAACTAGGGTTTTAAGGGTTTCAATTTGGGAATTAGGGTTTTGAATTAAAAACTAGGGCTTTAAGGTTTTTAATTTGGGAACTAGCATTTTATTTGAAAGTAGGGTTATTTAATTTGGGAATTAGGGTTTTGATTTAAAATTAGGGTTTTTAGATGAAATTAGGGTTTTTTAGGGTTTCGGGGAAAAAAATAAGGTTTTAGGGGTTTATAAAAAGATGATTAAGGTTTTGGTTTTAGAAAATAGATTTAGGGTTTTAGAAAAATAATATTAGGGTTTTATTGAACAATATTAGAGTTTATATTTTAATTAGGGTTTTGGTATTTTTGAGAATAAAATTAGGGTTTTAAAGTTTTTAGGGTTTAAGATTTTATTACCATCTATTAAACTCTTTGCATGATTTAATATTTGATACTGATTATTGTGATTATAGACTTAATGCAACTGGAATTCCTTAGATGAACCAAACATAGGAAACATATCAATGGATGAAATAATAAAAATAAATCATTGGATGAAATATTAAAGGTATCTACTCGATATTTAAAACATTGTTTGAATTACCTAATGCTACAGTGATTTAATGAAACAAATTACTGGACATGCAAATAATGAAAAGAAGCTACTGTACTATTGTATGTTTGTATATAAATTAAAAGGTAAAAGAATGAACTACTGTGAATTTAAAATAGATTAAATAAGGGATTTCAAACCTCTGTTTGCTGGTTCCACTGATATTTTATGTTGAGCCAAAGTTTGTATTTGTACCAGTGTAAAATTTCGGTTGAGCAAAGTGACGACAATTGTACACTTCCTTCTTGTTTTTTGTAACTTGGGTTCTCTTCTTTTTCTTGCTTTGGTTGTTTTCTTTCTTTGTTAATTCTTGTTTCCTCTGTCTCTCCAAGGTGCTGCTAGGGTTTTTTAATTTTTGTTGCTGCCTCTATGTTGCTAATCATCCTCTAGGGTTTTTCATCCTGTATTTATAAAAAACACATTAGGTTAAACCCTGTAACCGACTCTTAATTTCCTATTTAAGTAAGGTAACTCTGAAGCATATCGAATTAAATTCTTTTAAATTTGAGAGAAACTGAGACCATATCGGATTAAAACAAGTTTAATCCGACATGGAACAAAGTCCATACCGCATTAGTAAGTATAATTAGATATGGATATGCTCCATATCAAATTAAAATTTATCTAAATCGATATGGAGCAAGGTCCATATCGAATTAGAGTGATTCTAATTCAATATGGACATGGTCCATATCGAATTAGGCATGGTGTAATTCGATATGAACTATCCATATCGAATTGGACAAGCCTAATTTGATATGGCATGATCCATTTCGAACCAAGCTTGTTTCAATCTCAAATCGGACCATTTCACGGCTTTAAAAATTGAACCATACTTATTTTAGGCCTTATAAAACCAGACCAACCTAATTAAAAGCTTAGAGTAGGCTTAAGCTTATTAAAAATGTACCGATCATGATTTAGGCCTTCTTTAATTAGTATCAGACTAGCTAGGGCCAAAATCAAGGGTTTACATAAATAATAATATTCATTAAAATAAGTAATTAATAAATTATATATCCATTTTGTTAAAAAAATTATATATCCATTGAAAATACTTATATGTATAAAAGCTTGGGAAATAAAAGGTATTTAGAGACTCCACATCATCATTTTTTAAAAATATTATTTTATTTTTAATTAATTTTAAAATTTTATATAAAATTTAAAATTTGATAATTAATAAACTAAACTAGTTTTAATACAAATAAAATAGAGGTGGTGGATCTTTGATCATTGGACCCCAATTAAAAACATTTGACTCCAAGTTGGACATTACCAAATAAAAACTTAGACTCAATTATTCTAGATTAATTAAAAACACAATTCATACAACCTAAAATTACACCTAAACGACTAAAATAAATGTTTTATTAAATAACTAAAACTCATTTATCTTCTAACAAAAATAATATTGTTATTTCTCATCTTCCATTGTTGTATTTTACAAGACAAGAGTAAACGACTATTAATATGTTTAATTTTAAGTTTTTACTATATTTATGTATAAATATGTTGTTTTTTTACTTTTGATGTTTAAGTTCAATATATAGACCACAACTATTATTTTTTTATTCGCCACTGACTGATATAAAAATCAAGATAGATATTTTATTTTATATTTATTGCAGTAAAATTTATTGTTAATTATGTATAAATTATATATTTATTATTATTATTATTCTTATTATTATTATTATTATTATTATTATTATTATTTGTGTTTTGTAAAAGACACGAAATGAAATTTACCATAAAATAAATTTCTTCGTAAATTAGGTAAAATAACAAGTATTTAAATAACTTTGAATATTGCTCTCTAAATTAGAGATTGATTTGACTGTTATTCTTTTATTTTCTACACCCTTTCAACTTTTTTTTTTTTGCATGAGCTTGAGAAGAAACAATATTCAACACAAAGTGGGCTAAGCATGAATACACAAAGTGGGTTGAGATGAATTGGCCTATAAATTTTTCTTCTTTTCTTTAATTTTTTTAAATTTATATTATGTCTTTTAAATTTTTTAAAAATACTTCATTGTTTTAATATATTTTTAATATATCAAATATAAAATGATCAATGAATTAATGATAATAATTGATCTTATCACTATAAATTGCGATTTCTAAGATAAAAAAAATATAACCAATGTATATTGTATACTCATTTAAATATAAGAAAATAATATATTTTAAGAAGAATTTTTTTAAGTCTAAATACAATTATGACAAATTTACTTATAGCCACAATATATGATTATTAGTAATAAAATGATATTATTACTTTTCTAATCAATTCATCAATAACAATATATAATAATGTCATTGTAAATTATAATTCCATGACATAAAAAAATCATAACTAAAGAATATTATATTGTCATTTAAATATTTCTCGCCAATATATTTTAGAAAGAAATTTTTTTACATCCAAATGTAAATGTAGCAAATTTATGTTACGCCATGTTATATAATTATTGAAGATAAAATGACATTGTCGCTTTTTAATCAATGATTTCGTAACAATAAAAGATGTTGTCACTATAAATTGCAATTTGTGACATAAAATATCATAGCAATTGAATATCAAATCGTCATTTAAATATTTTCTACTAGTATATCTTTTAAAGGGATTTTTTTACCTCCAAATGCAATTGTGACAAATTTATGTATGTATCGTACTAATATATAATTATTAATGATAAAACAAAATTGTCACTTTTCTAATCAATGAATTAGTGATGATAAAAAATATTGTCATTTTGAATTGAAATTCCATGACATCAAGAATCATAACTAATAAATATTATATCATGATTTAAGCATTTGACACCATTTTTTATGTAAGAAATGATTTAACTTTAAATACAATGATGACAAATTAATATATTGTCTTAGTATATAATTATTAGTGACAAAATAATATTGTAACTTTTCGATTCATAAAATTAGTAAAGGTAAATGACATTGTCACTGTAAATTGAAAATTTGTGATACTAAAAATTGTAACCAATTAATATTATATCGTCATTTAAATATTTTTCACAAGTATATTTTTGGAACAAATTCTTTAGCTCCACATGCAATTGTGATGAATTTTGTGTATCGTAATGATATATGAATATTAGTGACAAAATTTATATTGTTGCTTTTCTAATCAACGAATTAGTAATGATAAATGATATTGTCACCTTGAATTGCAATTCTGTGACTTCAAAGATCGTAGCTAATGAAAATGATATTGACAGTAGCATTTAAGTTCTTTTTAAAAATATTCACAGTTAGTATGAACTTTAAAAATTTGATTAGTTTTTCACAAACATTAAACCCTAATTCATTTAAAACCTTAAGCTCCAAACATTATTTTTTATAAATACCAAACCCTAATTTTTTTCTTCCTAAAACCTTAGTTGCATGGAATTAGCCCTAAACCCTAATTTAATTAACCAAAAACCCTACCATTTTCTTAAAACTATAAAACCCTAATTAATTTTATTTTTCCAAAATCCTTATAGTAGCCTAAATATTATAAATAATAATAATAATAATAATAATAATAATAATAATAATAATAATAATGTTAATTCCAAAACCCTAAAACCTTAATTTTTTGAATCTAAATCCCAAAACCCTAAATGTTATTTAAGAAATCCTAAATTGAGACATAAACCTAAACTTGTATCTTTATTTGCTTTAATCAAGTTAGAAGCATGTTTATTATATGTTTTGATTAATGATTTATTTATATCTTTGATTTATATCTTTGATGATTATGATGAATGGTTGGTTATTTTTATTGATTTGCTTTGGTTTCAAGAAATTGTAAGAGGTATGTTTTCATGTTTTGGGTACCTCATGTTGTGAGCATCATGTAATTTAATTTATTTCAAGTTTTGGTCAATGTAAAGGATACATTTGCACCAATTGGTGGGTATCCTATTTTTTTATTTTCTTTTGGACATTAGACAATTGCAAAGGCATGTTTCCATCCATGGATGGGTGCCTATTTATTTGTTTTATTTGAACTTGTTGTGATTTTAATAAAGTAATTGTTTATCCTTATGATCGCATGTAGTTTGGATAATATTGTATTAATTAAGAATTTTATAATATTAAGACCTGAAAAGGAGGCCGGTTCTAATGAACCGGGTGTTGTGGGCGTGCTAGGTCATTCTCACCTTCCCCACACGTACCCAACATTCCAAACCCATTAAGGGGTTGGGGATTCCTTAGGAATTGAGTCATCCACACCTTTCTTTTTTTCGGCAATTGAGAATCATTCCACATGAGAGTGGGGGCAAAAATCTTCACTCACAGTGGCGACTCCACTGGAGATGAGAGAAGGTGATTATGTTGGTCTTTATATTATTTTATTCTTTCTTATTATGATATTGTCCATTGCATCATTTAGTTTGCATTGTGTGCGTGACTTAGGATGCCCATGTTACCCGTGTTGAGTCATGTAAGGGATATCATACTTTCACTCAAGGTAATGGAGATCGAGCAAGGCATAACCACTCATAGCCTTGTACCCATTGGTATATACTTGCTATGGGAGCCTAAAACCTTTTAACCTAAAGACTAAAGCTCATGTAATTGACCTAGCTATTTTTCTTAGGTTTTTACCTCAAATGCTTATTGATTGACTGTGATTGATATATCTTGGTTTGAACCATAACTTATTTGGTTTGTTCTTTTTCTAATATGACCTACCTATATTGTAAGCATAAAAATAATTCTTTTCCTTTAAGATCCATGTGAACCTCGAATTCCACCCAAAAAGGATTTGAATGAACATTCACTTATTGTTGGGAGTCGCCACTCAGTTTTTTTTAAAGGGTAAAACTAAGAAAACCCTTGTTTGACTCCAATAATGCATCCAATGTAAAGGTTTCTAATCTACGAACCCAAGGAGGATTCGGGGACTATGTCATGCATTTGATTAACTTACAACAAAAGAAACAAACCTAAAAAAACAAGGAAAAAGACAAACAGATTGTTAGTGGATTGTGGACTTGCTATTTGAGGTGAACCTCAAAATATGCCTAGATACCCCCGTTTGAATGGGAGATCAAAGCCCATGTAGTTCGATAGTGCCTATTCAAAGGCGATAAGAATTATACTTCATGCATGTGTGTGTGCATGCTTTGTGCATTGTGAGATTTAATTAGCACTTAGTGCAAAATTGTGAAATTTAGGTACCTTGTACCAAAAGGATGCAAATTTTAGGCCTTTAGCCAAAAGGGTTGATTGATTCATGACTTAATGGCGAAAGATCGATTGATTAGTTAATTAGGCCTTTAGACTTAAAAGGATTAGGTCTTTGACTAAAAAGAAATTAAGAAAATGCTGTAATGCTTATGGCATGCTTGAATTGACAAAGGATGAATTAGGATATTACCTTGCTTAGGATTTTCCCACTTCAAAGCTCCAGATCTTGTTTTCTTGGACCTTAGATTATGATTCTTGTTTCCTACTTTCTTGATATGATTTGAGTTGATTCCTGCAGCACAAGGTTAGATTTATGCAAAGAAGAGTAGAAGAGAAGCGCCTAAGTGTATAGGAAAATAGGGAGTTCGTCAACACCAAGTCCGGGGGCCTTTTCTGACTGTTCTAGGGGCTATTTATAGTGAAAATCGGACCTGGATGGCAGTTGAACCGCTGGTCCTGGCGGCTGAACCGCCGTGGACGACTGTTGACTTGCCAGAAGAGAAAAAAAGGCAGCGGTTGAACCGCCGGTCACGACGGCTGGACTGCTGCATGTGGCGGTTCGGCCTCCAAAAAAACACATCAGCTCGCACGATTTTCGCTCAAACTGATTTTTCGGGAGCTATGGACCTCCAAAAAATATTCGAGACCATTTCTATGATCCACGTGTCTTTCCGGACATTTCAAGTACCATATCGATATATTTTCGGTGAACTTTTCCAAAGTCACCCGGTCTTAGTCGGCATTTTGCGGTCTGGAGAAATCAGCTTTCTAAGCCTCAAAATTTGAGTATTCACAATTGCCCCCCACTGGGGTCCATAAAAATGATTTATGGGGCTCAGTGGTCATCAGAAACGAGAATTTTAGGCAAGGTGCAAAAGACTCGCGTTCTCACCTTTTCCTCAACAATGAACTGTCTTTTTAACCATGTGATGCATGAATGGACCAAGAGCCTCCATAATGTTGAAAGGATCAATATGGGAAGATATGGATTGAAAACTGTTGCTACTCTTAGAGGCGTAGTTGTAGATTGGGATTTCTTGCATGCTTGTATCATATTTTGGGATCCCCAAGCTCACGTCTTCAGATTTGGTGCCCGGATGGACGAGATGTGTCCTCCTTTTGAGGAATTCTGCTCAATTATTGGATGTGATCCAAATGCCCCTCTTGTAAGGCATGAGGTTCGAGTTGGTTATGTGGGGTCTTTTCAGAGGCTTTTCAACTTTACAAGGCCTCAAGCTCAAGCTATGATTGTGGATGGGAATAAGGCGATGCTGCTTCCTTTGATTAATGCATTCCTGACTGCTAATTTTGAAGATGAGATTCAACTGAAGCATAGGATGCAAGCTTTTATTTTCTGCCTGTTAGCTGGGTTTCTTTTCAACCGTGACCCTGGCTTTGGAGATTTACGGCTTTGCCCCATGATTAGGCAGATGGAAGAACTTAACTGCATTGGTGGTATGATTCTGGCTGAGACTATTCAGAGTCTTGACAGAACTGCACTTGGATTTGAAGATTGGACTGTTACTTCGATTATTCTTCAGGTAATTTTGTTATACCTTTTGTTTCTTCTCATCATCATTTTTTTGTAAATAGAAAGGATTTATATTTATTTATTTATTTATTTTTTATTTTAGGTTTGGCTGAGAGACCATCTCCGAGTGGTTGCCGCTCCCCATGCCTTGACTTATAACCCTTCTCAGTATCATACTAGAAGAATCCAGGTTTCTTTTCCTTCTATGACCAGGTGGATTATCTGGTTGTATGAGCTTGGACCAGAAGAATTGTTGTGGTACATCTCTTGGTATAGAATTTCTCGCTTCATGGAGGCAAATACAATGCATAACCATGTCTACCTTCTTGGTTTCACTCATAGTACATGGTATAGTGCTTCTCGTGTCCTTAGGCAGATGGGGATTGATCGGAGGGTTCCTCTTCCTGTTGGGTTTACTATTGCTGCCCCTATTACTCCCGGAGTTACTCAAGTTGTTCTTCAAACTTGGGTTAGGAACCATCAGATGATCAGGCCTTTTGCAGAGCCTTCCCTTGTCCAGCCTACTCCAGAGTATAGGACTTGGTTTATAGCCGAAGTTTGGCCAATTGAAAAGCCAAGGAGGCATGCATTACTGTAGGAGCTGGAGGGAGAGGAGGTGGTTTCTCTTAACGAGGAGAAGATAGATGCTGCAGAGAGTTCCGGAGCTAAGGAAGATACCGAAGACTTTGCCCCACGTAGGAGGCGTAGGATTTAGACCCTAGGGTTGACTCTATTGTCTTTTTTTTTGTATTGCTTTTACCTTTTGGTTCATTTGATGCTTTGGGACTTATGGTTTGACTCTTTTGATTGGCTTGATATTTCATGGAATGAATGACTCTTTTTGGAATAAATGACTCTTTCCGGAATGAATGACTCTTTTATTTGCTTTCCAAGCATTATCTACTTTATTTACTTGCTCTAATTTTTGCTTAAGCCGTCCTTTTGGATTTTCAACTTAGCGAGCTCTTACACATTCTTGCCTAAGCCGCCCTTTGCGGTTTTTCGACTTAGCGGGCCCCACTATTGCCTAAGCCTCCCTTTGTGGGTTTTTGACTTAGCGGGATTTTTCTTTCTTTTCTTTTCTCTCTCTCTTTTTTTTTATGTTGGCAAAAGAAAAATGGATCAATGATTTTTATTAAAATTTAGACCGTGCTCAAGGAGAGTTGCCTACATATCTCGAATTAGTTTGCGAGAATCAGGTCTAATGTAGTTCCTTTTTGAGTGCTTCTTTATACATAATATCTCTTTAACTGATCCATGTTACATGGATTTGTGAATTCTAACCCATCCAAATCAGTTAAGATGACGGCTCCGCCGGAAAGTATTTTCTTCAAAATGTAGGGTCCTGCCCAACGAGGATGAAACTTCCCATGAGGATCTGAAACAAGTGCTCTGATTTCTTTTAGGACCAAACAACCTTCTTCCAACTTCCAGTTTTTGACCTTTTTGTTGAAATGCCTAGCCATTCGCCTTTGGTACCCTTTAATTTGATGTAGAGCTTGAAGTCTTTTTTCATCCAAACCCAACAACTGATGATGATAATTGCTGATCCATTCAGCTTCATTTATCTGATTTTCTTGAATTATTCTCGCCGATTGAACTTCCAGTTCAATGGGGAGTACTGCTTCCATTCCGTACACCAGTGAATATGGGGTTGCCCCAGTAGGAGTTCTAATTGATGTTCTATATTCCCACAAGGCCAATGGTAACTTCTCATGCCAACCCCTATGTTCCTTGATCATTTTTTGTATGATCACCTTTATAGACTTATTTGCTGCTTCTACAGCTCCATTTGTTTGAGGTCTATAAGGAGAGGACTTATGATGCTGGACCTTCTTATCCTTCAAGAGTTTAGCAAATTCTGCTTGGAAATGAGTTCCATTATTAGTGATAATCTCAAATGGCATTCCGTACCGACAAAGGATGTTGGTTCGGACAAACTGTGCTGCCTTTTTAGCATCTAATTCTACATAGGAAGCTGCTTCAACCCACTTTGTGAAGTAATCCACTGCTAGCAAGATAAACTGATGTTCATTCAAGGCTTTTGGATGTATTTTGCCAATTATATCTATTCCCCAAGTAGCGAAGGGCCATGGAGAAGTGATTGGATTCAGGGCAATGGGAGGTTGCTTCTGCAGCTTAGCAAATACCTGACACTGATGGCATTCTTGCACAAATGCCACATAGTCTGTATTCATGGTGGACCAATAATAACCTAGATTGGCTATTTTTTGTGCCAAGGCGATCCCATACATATGCGATCCTGATTCGCCACCATGTACCATTTCCATTATCCGCTTAGCCTCTGCTTCATTCACACACCTTAGGTGCATTCCATTCCAACTTCTTTTGTAGAGGATATCTCCATTAAGAATGTAACCTATGGCTAGCCACCTTATTTCCCTCTGATCAACCTTTGATGATCCCTCCGGATAACTTCCATCCTTGAGATAACTCTTGATATCCCAAAACCATGGCTTACCATCGGCCAAGTACATTATATGGGCAGGTTGTTTCTGAAGCTGAACTTTCAATGGACGAATGGCTTTCCCCCCCCCCCCCCCCCCCCCCTTGATATTGACCATGGAAGCTAAAGTAGCCAGGGCATCAGCAAACTGATTCTTTGCTCTTGGGAGATATTCGAAGGATAGATCATCGAATTGTTGTGCCAAATGATCAAGGCGTTGTAGGTAAGGAACCAAACGCTATTCTCTTATCTTCCATTTCCTTAATGCTTGTGATACTATTAAAATAGAATCACCATAGACCTTTAGGTTCTTAATCCCTAACTCCAGGGCGGCTTCAAGCCCATTGATGCAAGCTTCATATTATGCTTCATTGTTTGTGCAACTAAAGTCAAGTTTAACTGCAAATGGAATGTATTCTCCATAAGGAGTTTTGAACACAACCCCAATTCCATTTCCATGATAATTGGATGCCCCATCAAAGTACATCTCCCAAACACTCCTTTCCACATTCAAGAGGTCTTCGTTAGGGAAATTCATTTCTCGCATCTCTTCTTTTACGGGTAATTCTGCTAACTGGTAAGCTATTGCCCCACCTTTCACAGCTTTCCTTTGAATGAATTTTAAGTCAAAGGCTGCCAATGTTGACACCCACTTTGCCATTTTGCTGTCCAAAATAGGCCTCTCCATAAGGAATTTCAAGGGACTCTGTTCTGCGATGACATAAGTAGTGTAAGAAGATAAGTACTGCTGTAACTTCGTGCAAGCCCAATACAACGCTAAACACAACTTCTCAATCTTGTTATACTTTAACTCATAGTCCAGCATCCTTTTACTGAGGTAGTAAATTGCATTTTCCACCTTTGTACCTTCGGCCTCTTGAGCCAGCATTGCACCCATGGCTTCATCTGTTATAGACAAATACAAGAGCAGAGGTTTTCCCATTCTGGGAGGTTGCAGAATCGGCAGAATTAACAAGTATTCTTTGATCTTGTCAAAGGCCTTCTGGCAGTCTTCATTCCATTCTTGTGAAGCACCTTTCCTTAGTAGCTTAAAGATGGGACTGCAAGTCTCTGCCAACTGCGATATGAATCGACTGATATACTGTAATCTACCTAGCAAACCTCGAATCTCCTTTTCTGTTCTTGGTGGAGGCATTTCCAGAATAGCTTTTGACTTTGCTTGATCAATTTCTATTCCTTTCTTGCTGACCAAATACCCCAAAAATATGCCTGATGTTACACCAAAGAGGCACTTTGCAGGATTAAGCTTCAAATTATACTTGCGAAGTCTAAGGAAAAACTTCTCAAGTGCTTCAACGTGCTCTTCTGGAGATTTTGACTTAACAATCATATCGTCAACATACACTTCTACTTCTTTGTGAATCATGTCATGAAAGATTATTGTCGCCATCCTCTGGTAGGTAGCCCCTGCATTTATCAATCCAAAAGGCATAACCCTGTAGTAGAAAGTGCCCCATTCTATAATGAAAGTTGTCTTCTCTTTGTCTGGTGGGTGCACCATGATCTGATTGTACCCAACCGCAAGGTCAGTCATGGAAACCATCATATGCCCAGCCATCTTGTCTATTAGCAAATCGATGTGTGGTAGCGGGAAATCATCCTTGGGATAAGCCTTATTCAAATCTCTGTAGTCAACACACATCCTGACCTTTCCATCTTTCTTCGGGACCGGCACAATGTTTGCCAACCAGGAAGGGTAGGTAATTGGTTCTATGAACCTATTATCCAGTTGCTTGGCAACCTCTTCTTTAATTTTCAAAGACCATTCTGGCTTCATTCTTCTGAACTTCTGCTTAACCGGCTTTGCATCTGGGTATAGCGGAATCTTATGAACTGCTATGGCTGGGTCTATTCCTGTGACATCACTTGTCTTCCACATGAAGCAGTTGACATACCTTCTGATGCACTCAACAACCTATTCTTTATTCACACAATCATATGCAATGTATGTATATTCATTTTCTTTGCCAATTATTATCTTTTCATTTATTTCATTTATTTCATTTTTGCTAGATAATACTTGGAAGGCAAAAGACACAGGGTAACCAAGAATTTGAACAGTTTTATTGATAATGGCAGAGTCATTCTCCAAGGTTACATTAAATTTGACATTAGGGTTCTCTAAATATGAAGCTATAGAAAACTCAAAACTAGACTCTGACTCGGTCTTTGACTCAGGATTTGACTCAGTACAAGACTCAGGTTTAGGGTGTGACACAGGACTAGGTTTGACTATAGCAGCTTGTCCCTCCTTGGCGTACCAGTTTGTCAGCGGTCCATCTGTTGTCTTGATCAGCTTGGTGAAGTCCCTTTTGTCTTTGAAATTGATTATCATAGCAACCTCGTCAAAGAGACTAGGCCGCATAAAATCTTCCACTTGTGGGTCAGTTATAGGTTCGGGCTCTTCTTCCTTTATGGCCAAAACATCAGTGAACATCTCAAAACCCGGTAGCTTCTTTCCAGTCTTGGGAGAATAGAATGGCTCCTGGAAACCACAGTAAGGAACTGATTTTCCAGGCTTGCAGAAGTGACCGTTCAGAGTTCTAAAGTAAGGGTGCATTTTGAGGCTTTTTGCCCACCAAGTCTTCTTTTTCTTCTTCCCATGCTCAAACTCTTCTATCTCTTCGTCTGTGGGTTTGTACCCTAAGCCAAAAGCTCCCTTATTCTCAGGTTCTCCCATGGCCACACTATGGATGATTTCCTCCTAGACCTTATCATTTCCATTCCGGGTAGCAGACCTACCCTTAGCATCATTCCTACCAGGCAATTGACTTGGACCTCCCCAAAGTCATATAGAATGAATGGCCCCTTAGGCCTTTCTCCTTCAATGCATTGAACAGTGTCATAATGGAACCCAGTCAATGCCATAGCAGTTTCACTAGGAATAACCTCAAAGAGGGACTGATCCGTGGTTTTCTTATTGATTTCACATGTGTCTCCTTTGATAGTGATGATTTTTCCTTCAAAAGGGAACTTAAGTTTTTGATGTAATGAAGAAGGGACATCATTATTCTGATGGATCCACGACCTTCCAAGGAGGAGATTAAAGCTCATGGGTACATCAATGACTTGGAACAGCACTCCCATTTTTACCGGTCCAATAGCAACTTCCAGAGTAGCAACACCCAAAATTTCTCTTCGAGTGTTATCATATGCTTTAACAATTTGGTCAGAAGGTGTAAGATCTGTAGCCTCCAATCCCAGATAGCTTGCTACTTTCAAAGGACATACATTTAAGGCTGACCTTTTATCAACGAGAACCATGGGCACAGTCTTTCCCCTAGTTTGTAAGGTGATGTATAGAGCTTCAATGTGTTTCTTGCCATCTTTTGGTAAGTCTACATCGGAAAACCGGATACTCAATGCCTTGGTTGATTGGGTCAAAGTGGCCACCAAAGCTTCTGGGCTTGTGTCTACTGATGTATCTAGTTGACTCAAAGCTTTGCTGAGAGCCTGACGGTGTGGGAATGAGGAAGCAAGGAGCTCCCAAATTGACACCTAAGCTTGAGTTTGTTTAAGCTGAGTGAGGACAGGGTCTTCCTTTGGTTCTGGCGTCTTCTTATAGGGGTGACTTGGAGTTTTAGAGGCTTCCCCCAAGTCAAGTGGCTGATATTGTCTTCCGCTTCTTGTCAAAGCATCGACCTCTTCAGCGAGGTCATTCAGATCTAGAACACATACTTCATTCATCTCCAAGAGAAGTTTGAAAGGATCAAACAGCTCTTCTTCCACAGTGATGACATGGATGGAATGATTGGACAAAGGGTTAGTATTAATGTTTGGTTGACTCTTGAGAGGAATGATGTCACCACTATCCACCAGATCCTGGACGCGGTTTTTTAGGGTCCAGCAAGCATCTGTTCTATGCCCATTTCCTTGGTGGTATTCACAGTATTCATTGACCCTATAATTGGAGGGTAATGGGTTTGGAGGAGGCCTTGGGTCCAAAGGCTTCAAGTACTTTCCTTCCACGGCCTTTTTAAACACCAGATGAAGGGGCATCCCAAGGTCGGTATATTGCCTTCTTGGCTGATTTCTCTGCCTAAGATTGCCCACACGTAAAGGATTCGCAGGGGCAATATTGGCCACTTCATTGTCTTTACTCAAGGAAGCAGCTTGGCCTTGTTTCTTGTACTTTGAAGTAGCTCCCTCATCTACTATCTTACCCAATTGTATCAAATCTTTTACCTGGGTTGCAGTCGCAATGAGCGATTTGAAAGTAGGCAGGTATTGGGTTTGCAATTGAGCTTAATATGTAGGCCTTAAATTCTTGATTATGATATCAATTTGCTCCTGTTCTGAAGGGCGATTGATCATTTAGGCGGCCTTTGCCCTCCACCTCGTAAGGAACGAGGAGAAGGGTTCATTGTTGTTCTGCTTGGTAGTCTCAAGCTCCCTTGTAGTGACATCCACCTCAATATTGTAGTGGTATTGAGTGTTAAATGCATTGCAGATGTCTTCCCAGGTCTTGATCTTGGCACGATCCAGGCTTACAAACCATTTAAGGGCAGCACCAGTCAAGGATTGTTGGAATAGTTGAGCAAAGAGCTCATCATTTAAACCCCAAGGGCTTAAGGCCCCCACATACATCTTCAGGTGGGTTTTAGGGCAAGTAGTCCCATCAAATCTGTCCATCCCCGGCATCTTGAATTTTGGAGGCAATCTAGCTTGGGGAAACAAGGATAAGGAATCCATGTCTACCACCTCTTTATGAGTTTTCATGGCAGTGATTGACCTTTCAAGCAATTCAAGTTTCTTTTTCAGTTCATCAGTTTCAGTAGCATTCTTAGAGGGTGGATCCTCCAAATTAATGACAGGGGTATTATTCTAAGCAGTCGTGGGGGTACTAGTTTGCCCCACAGTAGGTTCTTTCCCTAGATTTCCAGGAGTAGTGTCCGTCCTTGGAGCCCCTCCCAATTCGGCCAAGATGGCTACCCTTTGGGCAGTCAAAGCTTCATCAATTCTTTCTTGCATCCTAGCTTCAATCTCCCTAACCTGTCCATCTAGCAATGTAACACCCCCACACCCAATACATACACACTACATACACCACAATGTAGTATACATGTATCGAATATAGGAATGCTACGGATTTTTATTAACATTCAAAACATTTTAAATGATACTATAAGCTTTCTCATTATACATTAGAGAAAAAAAATAAGTAATTACTTGTAATATAAAACAAAATAGATATAAATACATTTACTTAATACGCAGCGGAATTTATAAAATATTTACACATATGAAAACATTTAAGTCCATATCTATAAATATACACATATTTACATTATACACAATACTTTACAAAACATAAAGAATTTATACATGATTGGCAGCTCTTCTCTGATCTTTAAATCCAAGAATAAACCCTTCAATGTCTACACTCACTAGGTCTCGAAGAACTCTCGGGTTCAACTCTGTTACCTGCGCGATTAAACACTATCGCGCTAAGCCAACGGCTTAGTAAGACAAATCATGCTTTAATGCAATGCAATGTCATACATATTATTCACAAAAACAACACCATAGGTGAAAAGCTAATAACATACCTTTACATTTAATATTCACATATATATATATATATACATACAACATTTCAACAATCTTCCATATATCTCATTAGTCAATCATTTTACCATTCATGAATCACATTAAACAAAGACAAGCATTGGGCCCAAGATACACTAATATGCCATTCAATTTTCAGAGTTAATGTTTTGGTTTTGTTATCACATTTATCAATATCATATACCTAACTAGGCTTCAAGGATTAGGTTCAACCAAGCTTCAAGGGGAGCAAAGCATGCTAAGCTTCAACCCAACTTGGCTTCAAGAACCAACCCAACCTAGCTTCAAGGGTTGTAACATCTCAATTAGGCTTCAAGGATTCAATCCAACCTAACTTCAAGAGATTGTTACTATCATTAGGCATGCCACCAATAACAAACTCTGAAAATGGAATAACACATTAGCCACACAATTCATTTACATTTCATTCTCAATTCTCATCAATTAGGCAAACATGCCATATATCTTTCCATTGAACCATCATAGCCAATCACAATGGCTTTATAGCATTTCATATCTCAATTCATATTGTGCATATAGCATTATTAGTATCACATTTCAAAGTACATTATTCATAATACACATCACCATTCACAAGCCTCACAATACACAATACATAACCTTGTTCATGTAATATCATATGCATTATCAATTCCATTATCACTTCTCATTATCATATTGGCAACCATGCCTTGTTTCATTCAATTAAATCATCATAGCCAATCACAATGGCTATAAATCACATTCCATATCATCTCACATTTCATGATTCAACAATGATGTTAGACAAATGATCTCTATTTTGATCCTTGACAACTCAAATGGATGATCTATTTAACATGTATTTGAGAATCTTGTTGCAGGATTAGATTGCTTCCAATAAGGTGAACAGAACCTTTCTAGCGGTCGTACCTCACCTGAATACGACCGCTCCATACAATTACAAGATGAAACCTTATTACAGTAGGTTTCGCGGTCAGAAGCCCGACCTAAGTCGTGACCGCACTTCACAATCAAAAGATGAAACCTTATTACAGTAGGTTTCACGGTCAGAAGCCCGACCTAAGTCGCGACCGCACATGAATAATAGCGACCGCCCCAAATTACGTGTCTCTCATGCATAAACCCTAAATGTAGCCAAATTTCTTTTGGTTAACTTAAAACACATTGTACACAACATAACCTCATTCAAATGGACATAATCAACATCATTAGCAATTATTTTACATGCTCATCACAATATTTTTGTAATATCCTCATATATGGTCTAGAAGTTTTGATTATGTTATTGTTATTGTTGTTATTGTTGTTGTTGTTATATTGGATTGTATATATATGTTAATTGCAAGAGAAAAGAAATTGGGAAAGAAAATAGGGTTTAGAGAGAATGGTATATGTTGTGTATATGATGATATATATAACATATAAATGGGTCAAAGGAAGAGTCAAAGGAAAAGAGATATTTTTGTGTTGAGTGTGTAATTACTTAAATGGGCTTATATGAGAAAAAAGGTGAGTTATATGGTTAAGGGCATTGAGGTAATTTACCTTTAGAAATCTCTTGGTGGAGATTAAAAGATGGAAAAGTGTTTGACTTGTGGCTATTTTTGTTTTCTTTTCATTTTGGGTGCCGGTGATTGAAGGAGAGAAAGAGGAAGAGAAGTGTTCTTGATGCTAGAGTTCAATTGAAGAGGCAATCAAAGAGCTTGGTTAGAGATTTGTGAAATTTCTTCATTTAAGGTAAGAAATCTCTTGTTTTCCTTTGTAAATTTTGAAGTTATGTTTAAAGTGAAGTGTGATTTGTTGATGTAATGATTTGGTGTATTTGATATGTGTTTGCAAGTGTTAGAATTGATTTAAAGTTAAAAATTGGAATTGGTGTTGGTTTGGTTGTGATTATGGAAAAATAAGTGAAGATTGATAGTGGAAAATCAAGAGTAAAGTTTGAGTTAAGGTTTTGAGATGGTTTGTGTTCTAATGTGTTGTTTAAGTGGTTATTGTGATGAATATGTGTTATGACATGAGTTACATCCATTTGAGTGAGTTTGTGTTGGGAATTATATGTTAAAATTCATTTGGAAGAGGGTTGATTACATTTAGGGTTTATGCATGAGAGACACGTAATTTGGGGCGGTCGCTATTATTCAAGTGCGGTCGCGACTTAGGTCGGGCTTCTGGCCGCGAAACCTACTGTAATAAGGTTTCATCTTGTAATTGTATGGGGCGGTCGTATTCAGGTGAGGCGCGACCGCTAGAAAGGTTCTGTTCACCTTATTGGAAGCAATCTAATCCTACAACAAGATTCTCAAATACATGTTAAATAGATCATCCATTTGAGTTGTCAAGGATCAAAATAGATATCATTTGTCTAACATCATTGTTGAATCATGAAATGTGAGATGATATGGAATTGATAATGCATATGATATTATATGAATAAGGTTATGTATTGTGTATTGTGAGGCTTGTGAATGGTGATGTGTATTATGAATAATGTACTTTGAAATGTGATACTAATAATGCTATATATACAATATGAATTGAGATATGAAATGCTATAAAGCCATTGTGATTGGCTATGATGATATAATTGAATGATGTATGGCATGTTTGCCTAATTGATGAGAAAGATTGAGAAAGAGTTTGATAAAGAGAATAATGAAATAAGTGTATGTTTAATATGATATTCAGTTTCAGAGTTCTGGTTTTGGAGGCATGCCTATTTAATGAAAGTTAACAGTCTTGCCGGGTTGAGGATCTCTTCAAATTGAGTTGAATTGAGGTCCAAGAGACTGGGTCTGTTACACTATGATAATTGATATTATGAAATATTAGATTTGTAACAGTCTTGCCGGGTTGAGGATCTCCTCGAGTTAGATGAGTTGATGATCCAAGAGACTGGGTCTGTTACACTATCCATGGATAGAGATATATATGTATATGTTGCCTACGGGCGTGATAATGGTGTTTATGAACTAAAGCAGTAACTCTGAATTCTGAATATCGTATTAAATACTTGATGGGCCCATAGGTGTCTAGGTTTTATGTATAACATAAATGTTGTTCTAATGTAATGAAATGTTAATATTACTTATATGATGAAACGGACTATTCACGGAATATTGTTTGTTGAGTATGATCTTTACTAATTGTGTGTGTATCATTGATGTTGATTTATTAATACAAATGTGAAACATTGCATTGCACTAAAGCATAACATTAGCATGAATTGTCTTACTAAGCCCTTGGCTTAGCGCAATAGTGTTTAATCGCGCAGGTAATAGAGTTGAACCCGAGAGCCCTTCTAGACCGAGTGAGAGTAGACATTGAAGAGTTGATTTTGGGAACTTAAAGATCAGAGGAGATTTGCCAATCATGTATAACTCCTTTTATATTTTGTAAAGATTTTGTTTATATTGTAAATATATATGTAATGATAAATATGTACTCAAATGTTTTCATATGTGTAAATATTTTATATCTTCCGCTGTGTACTACTTAAATGTATTTATGTATCTATAATGTATATTGAGAAAGGTGATGGTATTATATAAAAATGTTTTGAATGTTGATGAAAAGCTGTAGCACTCCTATATTCCGTGCACATATGCTACATTGTGGTGTTGTAGTGTGTGTGTACTGAATGTGGGGGTGTTACAATTGTTTTGGTATCAGAGCCTAGGTTTGAGATTCTCAACCTAGGTAAAATGTAAGAAAAAGACTATTTTGACTTTAAAAGTGGTTTTGAATAACATATACATGTTTGGGATTGGCAACCTCTGATCTTTAATAAGGTGTGTCCTTTTGTGTTTGCAGTGTTAGGTTGTGATGGATTCTCACTAACGTCAGTCGATTGAGGGTAGTAACGAGAGTATTGCTCCTGTTGAGGGAGCTAGAGTTGATAGTGTTGAGAAGGCACCTGCTTCGGTGTCGGGTAGACCAGCTGGAGAGGAGGTTCCGCCAGCCTGGTTTAGACATATGATGGAAGTTATGAGGCAAGCACCAGTGCAACCAGTGTCACCACCCCCTCAGCCTGTGGTACCAGTGAGGCACTATGATAAACTAACGAAGTATGGAGCGAAGGATTTCCTTGGTACTACTGATCCAGCTGTAGCAGAACAGTGGCTTGACAAAGTACAGAGGATCTTTATTCAGTTGCAAGCCAAATCGGAGGAAAAGTTTGATTATGTAAGATCTTTGCTACAGAAGGATGCATACGACTGGTGGAGGACAGTGCCCCATTCTATGGATGATCCACCGACCTTGTCATATGCGGATTTTCTGAGAGAGTTTGAATTGAAGTATACTCCTAGGGAGTACAAAGACATGAAGAAGATGGAGTTCTTAAGCTTGAAGCAAGATAGCAAGACTGTAACTGAGTATGAGGTTGAGTTTATCCGATTGAGCCAGTATGCTGGGGGCATTATAGCTGATGAGATAGATAGATGCAGGAGATTTGAGGAGGGATTGAGGCCCTCTATCATGTGTCTAGTGGCTGGATCTAGATATCACGATTTCTCCCAGCTAGTGGCAGCAGCTCGGAGTGTGGAGCGAGCTCAAGTTATTGCAGCTGCTTCAGAGGAAGAGGTTAGGGTTAGGAGGCCCCAGTTTGAGGCAGGGTCTTCTTCTGTTAAGAGAGGTAAAGGAAGCTTTGTTCCTAGAGTTAGTAGGAGTCAGAGGTCAGCTGGTAGGTCAGTGCAGTTCCAGAGGCAGAGATTTAGACCTGCAGCTTCAGCGGCGAGTGCTCCGACCCCAGTGACTCAGAGATCCGCTCTACCTGTGTGTACTCAGTGTGGTGGATCACATAGGGGTGCTTGTTGGAGGTATAGTGGGTCAGCTGTGTGCTTCAGATGTGGATCTCCTGAGCATTTTATTAGAGATTGTCCAGAGAGACAGGAGCGGATGTCAGTTAATACTGCAGCTTCTCGACCTAGTGTGAGGGGAGGTCGAGCAGGCAGAGGTAGCAGCCGGGGAGGCAGATCTGGGTTCAGTGTTAGAGGAGGTTCTACATCTAGAGAGAGTAGACCAGAGGAGGTTGGATCTTCCCAGAGGGTATATGTTATGCAGAGGCAGCCAGATGCTTCGGCAGTCATAGCTGGTACTTTTTCTTTATTTGATACTTCAGTACTTGCTTTGATTGATCCGGGTTCCACACATTCTTATATTAGTGCATCTGTTTTGCCTGTGTCTGATATGCATGCTGAGTCCCTAGGATTTGATGTGTTGGTGACAAATCCGTTAGGGCATAGTGTGGTTGTGAGTAAGGTGCACCGAGATAGTGCTGTGAGGGTGCAAGGTGAGGAGTTCCTTGGAGATTTGATTGAGATGCCATTTAAGGAATATGATGTGATCCTAGGTATGGATTGGCTATCTAGACATGGATCGGTGGTAGACTGTAAAAGGAAAATTGTTTCTTTGAGAACTGCTGATGGTAGAGATGTGATAGTATCTAATGAGCAGGAACAGTTAGCATCTTTGTTTGTTTCAGCTGTTACAGCCAGGAGGTTGATTAGAAAGGGATGTGAAGCCTATCTTGCTCATGTGATAGATACTAGAGTGAAGGATTCTCCCATTGATAGTATTGCCACAGTTGCAGAGTTCCCAGATGTATTTCCAGAGGAGTTGCCAGGGTTACCTCCTGAGAGAGAGGTGGAGTTCGGTATTGAATTGTTGCCTGGTACCACTCCTATCTCTATTACTCCTTATAGAATGGCACCAGCAGAATTGAGGGAATTGAAAGTGCAATTACAGGAGTTGTTGGGTAAAGGATTTATTCGCCCCAGTGTTTCTCCTTGGGGAGCTCCTGTGCTATTTGTGAAGAAGAAAGATGGTACTATGAGGTTGTGTATCGATTATAGGCAATTGAACAAGGTGACCATTAAAAATAAATATCCTTTGCCTAGAATCGATGATCTCTTTGATCAATTGAAGGGTGCAGCTGTGTTTTCTAAAATTGATTTGAGATCTGGGTACCATCAATTGAGAGTTAAAGCTGAAGACATTTCCAAGACCGCCTTTCGGACCAGGTATGAATATTATGAGTTTCTAGTTATGCCTTTTGGCTTGACGAATGCACCTGCAGCTTTTATGGATTTGATGAATAGGGTGTTTAGGCCCTATCTGGATCAGTTTGTAGTGGTCTTCATCGATGACATTCTGGTGTATTCGCGGAATGAAGAGGAACATGACAAGCATTTGCGGATTGTGTTGCAGATTTTGAGAGAGAAGCAGTTATTTGCTAAATTGTCGAAGTGTGAGTTCTGGTTGGATCAAGTCGCTTTTCTCGGACATATTGTTTCAGCAGAAGGCATTAGAGTTGATCCGAGTAAAGTTGAAGCCATTTTAAATTGGAGTCCACCCAAGTCGGTGACAGAGGTTAGAAGTTTTCTGGGTTTGGCAGGCTATTACCGACGGTTTGTGAAAGGATTTTCTTTGATAGCTACTCCACTCACCAGATTGCTTCGTAAGGGAGCGAGATTTGTGTGGACAGATCAGTGTCAGGATAACTTTGAGCAGTTGAGAGAAATGTTGACTCAAGCGCCTGTTCTTACTTTACCTGTGGAAGGCAAACCATATGTAATCTACAGTGATGCTTCACATAGTGGTTTGGGGTGTGTTCTGATGCAAGAAGGTAAAGTTATAGCTTATGCATCTCGACAGTTGAAACCGCATGAGCTTAACTATCCGACCCATGATTTGGAGCTAGCAGCCATTGTGTTTGCATTGAAGATTTGGCGACACTATCTGTTTGGGGAGAAATGTTTTATCTACACTGATCACAAAAGTTTGAAATATTTGGGTGTTCAAAAAGAGCTCAATCTTCGGCAGAGGAGATGGTTGGAATTGATTAAAGACTACGACTGTTTGATTGATTATCATCCAGGTAAAGCAAATGTTGTTGCTGATGCTTTGAGTCGAAAGTCTTTAGCTGGTTTAACTGTTTACTCGCTCTCGTTGCTTGTTGAGTTTAGAGCTTTGCATGCCAGTTTTGTACCTTGTGATGATGGTGCATTGTTGGCACAGTTGCTTTTGAAACCAGTTTTGTTAGATCAGATCAAAGAGGCTCAGTCGATTGATATGAATATTCAGAAGATTATTTTAGATTGCAAGAATGGGAAGACTAGAGATTTTATTGTGAAAGGTGATGGGAGTCTCTGGTTTAAGAACCGATTTTGTGTACCCGATGATGCTGATTTGAAAAGAGTCATTTTAGAAGAAGCACATCAGTCAGTGTTTGCTATGCATCCGGGTAATACAAAGATGTATCATGATTTGAGACAGCATTACTGGTGGATTGGTTTGAAGAGAGATATTGCAGATTTTGTGTCGAAATGTCTCACCTGTCAGAAGGTTAAAGCAGAGCATCAAGTTCCAACTGGATTGCTTCAACCATTATCAGTACCAGAATGGAAGTGGGATAGAGTGATGATGGATTTTGTGTCTGGGTTGCCATTGACACAAAGGAAACATGATGCCATATGGGTGATTGTGGATAGATTGACTAAGACAGCTCATTTCCTTCCGGTTCGGATGGATTATTCTTTGGAAAGGTTAGCTGAGCTGTATATCCATGAGATTGTGAAGTTGCATGGGGTTCCAACTTCTTTAGTGTCTGATCGAGATCCCAGGTTTACTTCAAGATTTTGGAAGAGTTTACATAGTACTTTGGGTTCTCGATTACACTTCAGTACTGCTTTTCATCCACAGTCGGATGGACAGTCAGAGAGGGTGATACAGATTATTGAAGATATGTTGAGAAGCTGTGTCATTGATTTCTCTGGAAGTTGGGATAGATTCTTACCTCTTGTGGAGTTTGCTTATAACAACAGTCACCAATCCAGCATTGGTATGGCACCGTTCGAAGCATTGTATGGCAGACGGTGTAGGACACCTCTTTTTTGGAATGAACTTGGAGATAGTAAGTTAATTGGACCTGATTTGATTCAAGAAACTGAAGAGAAAGTGAAAGTGATACGAGGCAGGTTGAAAACAGCTTTAGACCGACAGAAGTCTTATGCAGATCTGAAAAGGAGAGACATAGAGTTTGATGTTGGGGATAAGGTATTTCTGAAAGTGTCTCCTTGGAAGAAGATTTTGAGGTTCGGTCGGAAAGGGAAATTGAGTCCTCGTTTCATTGGACCGTATGAAATTTTGGAAAGAGTTGGGCCGGTTGCGTATCGACTTGCTTTGCCACCTGAGTTGGATCGTATTCATAATGTATTTCATGTTTCTATGTTGAGGAGGTACAGATCGGATCCATCTCATGTGTTACAAATTGAATCAATCGAAGTGAGCCCAGATTTGACTTTTGAAGAGGAACCAGTTGCTATCTTGGCACATGATGTGAAAGAGCTGAGAAACAAGAGAGTGCCATTGGTGAAGGTTCTATGGAAGAATCATGCAAAAGAAGAAGCAACTTGGGAAAGTGAACAATCCATGCGAGAGCAATATCCTCAGTTGTTTCAGAGTTGATATCAGGTAATTTCGAGGACGAAATTTTCTTTTTAGAGGGGGAGAATTGTAATATCCTCATATATGGTCTAGAAGTTTTGATTATGTTATTGTTATTGTTGTTATTGTTGTTGTTGTTATATTGGATTGTATATATGTGTTAATTGCAAGAGAAAAGAAATTGGGAAAGAAAATAGGGTTTAGAGAGAATGGTATATGTTGTGTATATGATGATATATATAACATATAAATGGGTCAAAGGAAGAGTCAAAGGAAAAGAGATATTTTTGTGTTGAGTGTGTAATTACTTAAATGGGCTTATATGAGAAAAAAGGTGAGTTATATGGTTAAGGGCATTGAGGTAATTTACCTTTAGAAATCTCTTGGTGGAGATTAAAAGATGGAAAAGTGTTTGACTTGTGGCTATTTTTGTTTTCTTTTCATTTTGGGTGCCGGTGATTGAAGGAGAGAAAGAGGAAGAGAAGTGTTCTTGATGCTAGAGTTCAATTGAAGAGGCAATCAAAGAGTTTGGATAGAGATTTGTGAAATTTCTTCATTTAAGGTAAGAAATCTCTTGTTTTCCTTTGTAAATTTTGAAGTTATGTTTAAAGTGAAGTGTGATTTGTTGATGTAATGATTTGGTGTATTTGATATGTGTTTGCAAGTGTTAGAATTGATTTAAAGTTAAAAATTGGAATTGGTGTTGGTTTGGTTGTGATTATGGAAAAATAAGTGAAGATTGATAGTGGAAAATCAAGAGTAAAGTTTGAGTTAAGGTTTTGAGATGGTTTGTGTTCTAATGTGTTGTTTAAGTGGTTATTGTGATGAATATGTGTTATGACATGAGTTACATCCATTTGAGTGAGTTTGTGTTGGGAATTATATGTTAAAATGCATTTGGAAGAGGGTTGGTTACATTTAGGGTCGCTATTATTCAAGTGCGGTCGCGACTTAGGTCGGGCTTCTGGCCGCGAAACCTACTGTAATAAGGTTTCATCTTGTAATTGTATGGGGCGGTCGTATTCAGGTGAGGCGCGACCGCTAGAAAGGTTCTGTTCACCTTATTGGAAGCAATCTAATCCTACAACAAGATTCTCAAATACATGTTAAATAGATCATCCATTTGAGTTGTCAAGGATCAAAATAGATATCATTTGTCTAACATCATTGTTGAATCATGAAATGTGAGATGATATGGAATTGATAATGCATATGATATTACATGAATAAGGTTATGTATTGTGTATTGTGAGGCTTGTGAATGGTGATGTGTATTATGAATAATGTACTTTGAAATGTGATACTAATAATGCTATATATACAATATGAATTGAGATATGAAATGCTATAAAGCCATTGTGATTGGCTATGATGATATAATTGAATGATGTATGGCATGTTTGCCTAATTGATGAGAAAGATTGAGAAAGAGTTTGATAAAGAGAATAATGAAATAAGTGTATGTTTAATATGATATTCAGTTTCAGAGTTCTGGTTTTGGAGGCATGCCTATTTAATGAAAGTTAACAGTCTTGCCGGGTTGAGGATCTCTTCAAATTGAGTTGAATTGAGGTCCAAGAGACTGGGTCTGTTACACTATGATAATTGATATTATGAAATATTAGATTTGTAACAGTCTTGCCGGGTTGAGGATCTCCTCGAGTTAGATGAGTTGATGATCCAAGAGACTGGGTCTGTTACACTATCCATGGATAGAGATATATATGTATATGTTGCCTACGGGCGTGATAATGGTGTTTATGAACTAAAGCAGTAACTCTGAATTCTGAATATCGTATTAAATACTTGATGGGCCCATAGGTGTCTAGGTTTTATGTATAACATAAATGTTGTTCTAATGTAATGAAATGTTAATATTACTTATATGATGAAACGGACTATTCACGGAATATTGTTTGTTGAGTATGATCTTTACTAATTGTGTGTGTATCATTGATGTTGATTTATTAATACAAATGTGAAACATTGCATTGCACTAAAGCATAACATTAGCATGAATTGTCTTACTAAGCCCTTGGCTTAGCGCGATAGTGTTTAATCGCGCAGGTAATAGAGTTGAACCCGAGAGCCCTTCTAGACCGAGTGAGAGTAGACATTGAAGAGTTGATTTTGGGAACTTAAAGATCAGAGGAGATTTGCCAATCATGTATAACTCCTTTTATATTTTGTAAAGATTTTGTTTATATTGTAAATATATATGTAATGATAAATATGTACTCAAATGTTTTCATATGTGTAAATATTTTATATCTTCCGCTGTGTACTACTTAAATGTATTTATGTATCTATAATGTATATTGAGAAAGGTGATGGTATTATATAAAAATGTTTTGAATGTTGATGAAAAGCCGTAGCACTCCTATATTCGGTGCACATATCCTACATTGTGGTGTTGTAGTGTGTGTGTACTGAATGTGGGGGTGTTACAATTTTCATCACCAACATTCATTAACAATACATTTGATACCTTATCACATTTACAAACAAAAGTGTTTTAAGATTAAACAATATATGCATGTTTGTAACCATATAGTTTGTACTTACCTTTAGCACCAATTATACAACTCTAAACACTTTCTTTTCTCCAAGAATTCTTCACTTCTCAAATTAGAGCAAATCACCTTCTTCCAAAACCTAATCCAAAATAACACAATATAATTTATCACTTACCATTTCCAAAACCCTAAAACCAACATCACTCTTAACTTATCATCTTCAAATCCAAAACCAACACCACAACCAATTAAATCCAACATATAATAATCAACACAACCCTACCATCAAAAATCCACAACCAAACTCACAACCAACTTAAATAAACTAAGAGAATCAAGAGAGACTTACCAAAAATAATGAATCTTCTTGGATTTCCACTTAACCACTTGAAAACTTCTTCAATTTGAGCTTCAAATATCATCAACTCTTGTTTTCTCTCTTGCTCTCTAAGTTGGCCGGCCACACGTGAAAAGAAGAAAAGAAATTGATCAAACAAAAGTCAAATCCTCTTTTAACTTCCACCACACAATTTCCAAAAGAAGAATTACTAAAATGCCCTCTTAAACATAATTACACTTCCTTTTATTTAGCATGCCCTTTATAGTAATTTCAATAACAACAACTAAATATCTTCTTCCACTATATCCAACACCTTGACTCTCCCTTTGACCAACATATATGCTATATATATTGCCATATACACTACATATACATCTTCTCTACACATCACTTTTCTTTCAAATAACACATGAACATTC
Source organism: Garcia nutans (assembly GCA_947685225.1). Classification (NCBI taxonomy): domain Eukaryota; kingdom Viridiplantae; phylum Streptophyta; class Magnoliopsida; order Malpighiales; family Euphorbiaceae; genus Garcia; species Garcia nutans. The sequence goes on from CANTUV010000005.1 coordinate 23,836,127, forward strand.
TCTTTTCAATTTCTTTTCTTATCACATAACATATACATTCAATCCAATTTAAAACAACAACAACAATAACATAATCAAAACTTCTAGGGCATACATGAGGATATTACAATTCTCCCCCTCTAAAAAGAAATTTCGTCCTCGAAATTACCTGATATCAAGTCCGAAATAACTGAGGATATTGCTCTCGCATGATTTGTTCACTCTCCCAAGTTGCCTCTTCCTTTCCATGATTCTTCCATAGAACTTTCACCAATGGCACACTCTTGTTCCTCAACTCTTTCACTTCACGTGCCAAAATAGCAACTAGTTCCTCTTCAAATGTCAAATCTTGATTCACCTCGATAGATTCAATCGGCAACACATGAGATGGATCCGATCTGTATCTCCTCAACATAGAAACATGGAATACGTTATGGATATGATCCAACTCAGGTGGCAAAGCGAGTCGATAAGCAACTGGCCCAACTCTTTCCAAAACTTCATACAGTCCAATGAAACGAGGACTCAATTTCCCTTTCCGACCGAACCTCAATATCTTCTTCCAAGGAGACACTTTCAAAAATACTTTATCTCCAACATCAAACTCTATGTCTCTCCTTTTCAGATCTGCATAAGACTTCTGTCGGTCTGAAGCTGCTTTCAGCCTGCCTCGAATCAACTTCACTTTCTCTTCAGTTTCTTGAATCAAATCAGGCCCAATTAACTTACCTTCCCCAATCTCATTCCAACACAAAGGTGTCCGACACCGTCTACCATACAGTGCTTCGAATGGTGCCATACCAATGCTAGATTGGTAACTGTTGTTGTAAGCAAACTCCACAAGAGGTAAAAATCTATCCCAACTTCCAGAGAAATCAATGACACAGCTTCTCAACATATCCTCAATAATCTGTATCACCATTTCTGACTGCCCATCCGTCTGTGGATGAAAAGCAGTGCTGAAGTGCAGTCGAGAACCCAAAGCACCTTGCAAACTCTTCTAAAATCTTGAAATAAACCGGGGATCTCGATCAGACACTAAAGAAATTGGGACACCATGCAACTTTACAATCTCATGGATATACAGCTCAGCTAACCTTTCCAAAGAGTAATCCATCTGAACCGGAAGAAAATGAGCTGTTTTAGTCAACCTGTCAACAATCACCCAAATATCATCATGCTTCCTTTGTGTCAATGGCAAACCAGACACAAAATCCATTGTCACTCTTTCCCACTTCCATTCAGGCAAGGACAATGGTTGAAGTAACCCGGTTGGAACTTGATGCTCTGCTTTTACCTTCTGACATGTGAGACATCTGGATACAAACTCCGCAATGTCTCTCTTCATACCAGACCACCAATAAAATTGCCTCAAATCATGATACATCTTTGTATTGCCCGGATGCATAGCAAATACTGACTGATGTGCTTCTTCCAAAATGATTCTTTTCAAATTAGCATCATCGGGTACACATAATCTGTTCTTAAACCAGAGACTCCCATCATCTCTCACAACAAAATCTCCACTCTTACCACTCTGACAACTTGCAACAATCTTTTGAATCTTCTCATCAGCCAACTGAGCCTCTTTAATCTGATCCAACAAAACTGGTTTCAATTGCAACTGTGCCAACAATGCACCATCATCACAAGATACAAAACTGGCATGCAATGCTCTCAACTCAACAAGCAACGAGAGCGAATAAATAATTAAACCAGCTAAAGACTTCCGACTCAAGGCATCAGCAACAACATTTGCTTTACCTGGATGATAATCAATCAAACAGTCGTAGTCTTTAATCAATTCCAACCATCTCCTCTGTCGCAGATTAAGCTCTTTTTGAACCCCCAAATATTTCAAACTTTTGTGATCAGTGTAGATGAAACATTTCTCCCCAAACAAATAGTGTCGCCAAATCTTCAATGCAAACACAATTGCTGCTAGCTCCAAATCATGGGTCAGATAATTAAGCTCATGCGGCTTCAACTGTCGAGAAGCATAAGCTATCACTCTACTTTCTTGCATCAGTACACAACCCAAACCATTATGTGAAGCATCACTGTAGATTACATATGGTTTGCCTTCCACAGGTAAAGTAAGAATAGGCGCTTGAGTCAACATTTCTCTCAACTGATTAAAGCTAGCCTGGCACAGATCTGTCCACACAAATCTAACTCCCTTCCGAAGCAATCTGGTGAGTGGAGTAGCTATCAAAGAAAAATCTTTCACAAACCGTCGGTAATAGCCTGCCAAACCCAGAAAACTTCTAACTTCAGTCACAGACTTAGGTGGACTCCAATTCAGAATAGCTTCAACTTTACTCGGATCAACTCTAATACCCTCTGCTAAAACTATATGACCGAGAAAGGTTACTTGGTCAAACCAGAACTCACACTTCGACAGTTTAGCAAACAATTGCTTCTCTCTCAAGATTTGCAGCACAATCCATAGATGCTTGTCATGTTCCTCTTTATTCCGCGAATACACCAGAATATCATCAATAAACACTACCACAAACTGATCCAAATAGGGCCTAAACACCCTATTCATCAAGTCCATAAAAGCTGCAGGTGCATTCGTCAGACCAAAAGGCATAACTAGAAACTCATAATGCCCATACCTGGTCGGAAAGGCAGTCTTAGGAACATCTTCAGCTCTGACTCTCAACTGATGGTACCCTGATCTCAAATCAATCTTAGAAAACACAGCTGCACCCTTCAATTGATCAAAGAGATCATCGATTCTAGGCAAAGGATATTTATTTTTAATAGTCACCTTGTTCAATTGCCTATAATCGATACACAACCTCATAATACCATCTTTCTTCTTCACAAATAACACAGGAGCTCCCCAAGGAGAAACACTGGGGCGAATAAATCCTTTGTCCAACAACTCCTGCAATTGCACTTTCAACTCCCTCAATTCTGCTGGTGCCATTCTATAAGGAGTACTAGAGATAGGAGTGGTACCAGGCAACAATTCAATACCGAACTCCACCTCTCTCTCAGGAGGTAACCCTGGCAACTCCTCTGGAAACACATCTGGGAACTCTACAACTGTGGCAATACTATCAATAGGGGAACCCTTCACTCTAGTATCTACCACATGAGCAAGATAAGCTTCACACCCCTTTCTAACCAATCTCCTAGCTGCAACAGCTGAAACAAATAAGGAGGCTAGCTGTTCCTGCTCATTAGATACTATCACTTCTCTACCATCAACAGTTCTCAAAGAAACAATTTTCCTTTTACAGTCTACCACAGCTCCATGTCTAGATAGCCAATCCATGCCTAGAATCACATCATATTCCTTAAATGGCATCTCAATCAAATCTCCAAGGAACTCCTCACCTTGCACCCTCACTGCACTATCTCGGTGCACCCTGCTCACAATCACACTATGCCCTAAAGGATTTGTCACCAACACATCAAATCCTAGGGACTCAGCATACATATCAGACACAGGCAAAACAAATGCACTAATATAAGAATGGGTGGATCCGGGATCAATCAAAGCAAGTACTGAAGTATCAAATAAAGAAAAAGTACCAGCTATGACTGCCGAAGCATCTGGCTGCCTCTGCATAACATACATCCTCTGGGAAGACCCAACCTCCTCTGGTCTACTCTCTCTGGATGTAGAACCTCCTCTAGCACTGAACCCAGATCTGCCTCCCCGGCTGCTACCTCTGCCTGCTCGACCTCCCCTCACACTAGGTCGAGAAGCTGCAGTATCAACTGACATCTGCTCTTGCCTCTCAGGACAATCTCTCACAAAGTGATTAGGTGATCCACATCTGAAGCATACCCCTGCTACACCAGTCTTCCAGCAAGGACCACCATGTGGCCTACCACAATGAATGCAGATGGGTGGAGTGGATCTCTGAGTCATTGGGGTCGGAGCACTTGCCACTGAAGCTGCAGGTCTAAATCTCTGCCTCTGAAACTGCATTGACCTACCAGCTGACCTCTGACTCCTACTAACTCTAAAAACAAAGCTTCCTTTACCTCTCTTTGCAGAAGAAGACCCTGCCTCAAACTGGGGCCTCCTAACCCTAACCTCTTCCTCTGAAGCAGCTGCAATAACTTGAGCTCGCTCCACACTTCGAGCTGCTGCCACAAGCTGGGAGAAATCGTGATATCGAGATCCAGCCACTAAGCACATGATAGAGGGCCTCAATCCCTCCTCAAATCTCCTACATCTATCTATCTCATCAGCAATAATGCCCCCAGCATAATGGCTTAATCTAATAAACTCAACCTCATATTCAGTTACAGTCCTGCTGTCTTGCTTCAAGCTCAAAAACTCCATCTTCTTCATGTCTTTATACTCCCTCGGAGTATACTTCAATTCAAACTCTCTTAGAAAGTCAGCATAGGACAAGGTTGGTGGATCATCCATAGAATGGGGCACTGTCCTCCACCAGTCATATGCATCCTTCTATAGCAAAGATCTTGCATAGTCAAACTTTTCCTCCGATGTGGCTTGTAACTGAATAAAGATCCTTTGTACTTTATCAAGCCATTGCTCCGCTACAGCTGGATCAACTATACCAAGGAAATCCTCTGCTCCATACTTCCTTAGTTTATCATAGTGCCTCACTAATACCACAGGCTGAGGGGGTGGTGGTGGTTGCACTGGTGCTTGCCTCAAAGCCTCTACCACATGCCTAAGCCAAGCTGGTGGAACCTCCTCACCAACTGGTCTCCCCGACACCGAAGTAGGTGCCTCCTCAGCACTATCAACTCTAGCTCTATCCTCCGGAGCTACACTCTCCTCACTACCCTCAACTGACTGACGCAAATGAGGATCCATCACAACCTATGTCTGCAAACACAGCAGAATACTTCTTATTAAAGATCAGAGATTGCCAATCCCAAACATATATGTTATTCAAAACCACTTTTTAAGTAAAAATATTCTTTTTATTACATTTTACCTAGATTGAGAATCTCAAACCTAGGCTCTGATACCAAAACAATTGTAACACCCCCACACCCAATACATACACACTACATACACCACAATGTAGTATACATGTATCGAATATAGGAATGCTACAGATTTTTATTAACATTCAAAACATTTTAAATGATACTATAAGCTTTCTCATTATACATTAGAGAAAAAAAATAAGTAATTACTTGTAATATAAAACAAAATAGATATAAATACATTTACTTAATACGCAGCGGAATTTATAAAATATTTACACATATGAAAACATTTAAGTCCATATCTATAAATATACACATATTTACATTATACACAATACTTTACAAAACATAAAGAATTTATACATGATTGGCAGCTCTTCTCTGATCTTTAAATCCAAGAAGAAAGCCTTCAATGTCTACTCTCACTAGGTCTCGAAGAACTCTCGGGTTCAACTCTGTTACCTGCGCAATTAAACACTATCGCGCTAAGCCAACGGCTTAGTAAGACAAATCATGCTTTAATGCAATGCAATGTCATACATATTATTCACAAAAACAACACCATAGGTGAAAAGCTAATAACATACCTTTACATTTAATATTTACATATATATATACATACAACATTTCAACAATCTTCCATATATCTTATTAGTCAATCATTTTACCATTCATGAATCACATTAAACAAAGACAAGCATTGGGCCCAAGACACACTAATATGCCATTCAATTTTCAGAGTTAATGTTTTGGTTTTGTTATCACATTTATCAATATCATATACCCAACTAGGCTTCAAGGATTAGGTTCAACCAAGCTTCAAGGGGAGCAAAGCATGCTAAGCTTCAACCCAACTTGACTTCAAGAACCAACCCAACCTAGCTTCAAGGGTTGTAACATCTCAATTAGGCTTCAAGGATTCAATCCAACCTAACTTCAAGAGATTGTTACTATCATTAGGCATGCCACCAATAACAAACTCTGAAAATGGAATAACACATTAGCCACACAATTCATTTACATTTCATTCTCAATTCTCATCAATTAGGCAAACATGCCATATATCTTTCCATTGAACCATCATAGCCAATCACAATGGCTTTATAGCATTTCATATCTCAATTCATATTGTGCATATAGCATTATTAGTATCACATTTCAAAGTACATTATTCATAATACACATCACCATTCACAAGCCTCACAATACACAATACATAACCTTGTTCATGTAATATCATATGCATTATCAATTCCATTATCACTTCTCATTATCATATTGGCAACCATGCCTTGTTTCATTCAATTAAATCATCATAGCCAATCACAATGGCTATAAATCACATTCCATATCATCTCACATTTCATGATTCAACAATGATGTTAGACAAATGATCTCTATTTTGATCCTTGACAACTCAAATGGATGATCTATTTAACATGTATTTGAGAATCTTGTTGCAGGATTAGATTGCTTCCAATAAGGTGAACAGAACCTTTCTAGCGGTCGCACCTCACCTGAATACGACCGCTCCATACAATTACAAGATGAAACCTTATTACAGTAGGTTTCGCGGTCAGAAGCCCGACCTAAGTCGCGACCGCACTTCACAATCAAAAGATGAAACCTTATTACAGTAGGTTTCACGGTCAGAAGCCCGACCTAAGTCGCGACCGCACATGAATAATAGCGACCGCCCCAAATTACGTGTTTCTCATGCATAAACCCTAAATGTAGCCAAATTTCTTTTGGTTAACTTAAAACACATTGTACACAACATAACCTCATTCAAATGGACATAATCAACATCATTAGCAATTATTTTACATGCTCATCACAATATTTTCATCACCAACATTCATTAACAATACATTTGATACCTTATCACATTTACAAACAAAAGTGTTTTAAGATTAAACAATATATGCATGTTTGTAACCATATAGTTTGTACTTACCTTTAGCACCAATTATACAACTCTAAACACTTTCTTTTCTCCAAGAATTCTTCACTTCTCAAATTAGAGCAAATCACCTTCTTCCAAAACCTAATCCAAAATAACACAATATAATTTATCACTTACCATTTCCAAAACCCTAAAACCAACATCACTCTTAACTTATCATCTTCAAATCCAAAACCAACACCACAACCAATTAAATCCAACATATAATAATCAACACAACCCTACCATCAAAAATCCACAACCAAACTCACAACCAACTTAAATAAACTAAGAGAATCAAGAGAGACTTACCAAAAATAATGAATCTTCTTGGATTTCCACTTAACCACTTGAAAACTTCTTCAATTTGAGCTTCAAATATCATCAACTCTTGTTTTCTCTCTTGCTCTCTAAGTTGGCCGGCCACACGTGAAAAGAAGAAAAGAAATTGATCAAACAAAAGTCAAATCCTCTTTTAACTTCCACCACACAATTTCCAAAAGAAGAATTACTAAAATGCCCTCTTAAACATAATTACACTTCCTTTTATTTAGCATGCCCTTTATAGTAATTTCAATAACAACAACTAAATATCTTCTTCCACTATATCCAACACCTTGACTCTCCCTTTGACCAACATATATGCTATATATATTGCCATATACACTACATATACATCTTCTCTACACATCACTTTTCTTTCAAATAACACATGAACATTCTCTTTTCAATTTCTTTTCTTATCACATAACATATACATTCAATCCAATTTAAAACAACAACAACAATAACATAATCAAAACTTCTAGGGCATACATGAGGATATTACAAGCAAGGCCTTAATCTGTTCAATAGTAGCCATTTCAGCAATTGGGTTAGTTGGTGAAGTTGGGGTAGTAGAACTTGTGGGTGACTGCACAGTTGGAGTTGGTGTAGCTTGTGTAGGTGAAGGCACACGGGTGGTGGATACCTGCAAGGGTTAAGGGTAAAGGATTAGGGTAGTGTGTAGGGTAGGAAGACTCTTGGTCCACTTGTATATATCAAAAGGTTTTCCCCAAAACCATGTTATTATGTTGCATGAATGCTCCTCATCACATCATAATTCATTTTAATGGAATGTGGCACTATCATTGGGTACATACAACCTAAGGGAGGGTTCTATTGTTGAATGAAAATAGAGAATGGGCTTATAATAGGGACCCTTGAACCCCGAGTAAGATATACCTGCCACATGTGAAATAAGGAGTTTCGCGTGGGTCAAAGTGTACGATATACTCGTGGGCCATTCCAAAAGGATTGAAATGGTTTACGGTAATAGGGAGGACGCTTTGGCTATCCGCCGGCATAATCAAGGAGACCTGCCGGTCAGCGCTACTTGCTATCCAGACTCAGAACTTTGAATAGAAAGAGAAGAAATTCATTTGAAAACAATTTTTATGCAATGGAGGAAAAGGATTCCCCCATATAATGCAAGAGAAAAAGATTCTCTGAATGACAAAACAAATGCACAATTAATCAAACAAGGGATCCATCAAAGGAAAAAGATTCCTTTTATTAATCTTCAATTCCAATATCCTTAAAGAAAGGATAAACATTGCTAAGGTACCCTACAAAACAAATAAAAGTAACCTAAAGAGGGGCAAGTTAGTCAAATAAGCAATTGTAGTCTACTAGGAAATCCCCAGTGGAATCGCCAAATTGTGAACCTCGGATTCCACCCAAAAAGGATTTGGATGAACATTCACTTGTTGTTGGGAGTCGTCACTCAGTTTTTTTTAAAGGGTAAAACTAAGAAAACCCTTGTTTGACTCCAATAATGCACCCAATGTAAAGGTTTCTAATCTACGAACCCAAGGAGGATTCGGGGACTATGTCATGCATTTGATTAACTTGCAACAAAAGAAACAAACCTAAAAAAACAAGGAAAAAGACAAACAAATTGTTAGTGGATTGTGGACTTGCTATTTGAGGTGAACCTCAAAATATGCCTACATACCCCCGTTTGAATGCGAGATCAAAGCCCATGTAGTTCGATAGTGCCCATTCAAAGGCGATAAGAATTATGCTTCATGCATGTGTGTGTGTATGCTTTGTACATTGTGAGATTTAATTAGCACTTAGTGCAAAATTGTGAAATTTAGTTACCTTATACCAAAAGGATGCAAATTTTAGGCCTTTAGCCAAAAGGGTTGATTGATTCATGACTTAATGCCAAAAGATCGATTGATTAGTTAATTAGGCCTTTAGACCTAAAAGGATTAGGTCTTTGACCAAAAAGAAATTAAGAAAATGGTGTAATGCTTATGACATGCTTGAATTGACAGAGGATGAATTAGGATATTACCTTGCTTAGGATTTTCCCACTTCGAAGCTCCAGATCTTGTTTTCTTGGACCTTGGATTATGATTCTTGATTCCTACTTTCTTGATATGATTTGAGTTGATTCCTACAGCACAAGGTTAGATTTATGCAAAGAAGAGTAGAAGATAAGCGCCTAAGCGTATAGGAAAATAGGGAGTTCGTCAACACCAAGTCCGGGGGCCTTTTCTGACTGTTCTGGGGGCTATTTATAGTGAAAATCGGACCTGGATGGCGGTTGAACCGCTGGTCCCGGCGGCTGAACCGCCGTGGACGACGGTTGACTAGCCAGAAGAGAAAAAAAAGGCGGCGGTTGAAACCCTACACGGCGGTTGCCCACGGCATGTGGCGGTTTGGCCTCCAAAAAAACACATCAGCTCGCACGATTTTCGCTCAAACTGATTTTTTGGGAGCTACGGACCTCCAAAAAATATTCCGAGACCATTTCTATGATCCACGTGTCGTTCCGGACATTTCAAGTACCATATCGATATATTTCCGTTGAACTTTTCCAAAGTCACCCAGTCTTAGTCGGCATTTTGCGGTCTGGAGAAATCAGCTTTCTAAGCCTCAAAATTCGAGTATTCACAATCCAAAAGACCAAAACTATTTTCAAATTTTTCAAGAAGGTCTTTGGACATTAAAAATTTTCAAGATGGGTCAAAAATCTTTTTATACCTTATGGCCCAAACAAACAAAATTATCTTTCACTTCATCTAAAAATACAACCTTTTACTTAAAAAGAGCTTACAAATATTTAGGCCAATTATTACAAAATACCAAAAATCAATTGTGAGCCTAGTTTATACCAATAATTATTAATCATGGACTTATTTTTGGCATGAATCATTAGTTACTTTTTCTAAATAAGAAATCTATTTATGATAAACCTATTAATTTTGCTTTAATTAAAATTTTGCATAAAAGCTATTTTAGTTGAGATTAATGGATTAAAACTTAATTAATGGGAATTACCATGGACCAACTTCTATGTTAGAAAATGTAACTATTGGTTAAACTGTCTGAGGAAACTTTTTGAAAATAAAATATCCCATGTTGGTATTTTGTTGACCATATACCTAGGAAAAGAGACTCGCCATTTGTGTGTGGAAGTTATAAGGTTCGAAGGAACATCCTAATTATCTTTGTTTATTTATTGTTTGTGCATACATGCATACACGCATTACATGACTTATCATTAATCCTTTCTGGCTCACAGACCTAGAGTACAGTAGCTTAAGAGCGTACGACAACCCACCTATGCCAGTGATATAGAATCCAACTGTGACTCAATTACCTTCTCGCCAAGAATAATGGAGCCAGAATAAATTCAATGATTGGTGGATGACGCCCTCAATGCCAAAATGGAAAAGCTAAAGGAGGCCTTGGCTAAGACCATGAAGATCCAATTGGCTGCAATTTTAGGGAACAATGCCAAGGCATCCGCTAGCACCAAGAAGCCAAAGGACAAATGGAAGGCTAAGGTTGGTGAAGTGGCTTTTGATGATGGCAAGGTAGTCATTGATTATGATGACGACTGGTCTCAATACTTCCAAGATCCTCAAGACAATAAGAAGGAGCCGAAGCTTGTTGAAAGATCAACTATGGAAAAGACTGAAACTTCAGATGTTGAGAAGTTGATTGCTGACCTAGAAAAGAAATTTGAAAAGAAGCTGAAAACCAAAGAAATGTCTGAGGTCAACAAGTTGTTTGAGCTAGATGAAGAGGTTTTGTACAAGTTTAAGATGCCATCCTTTGTAAAGTTTGATGGAACTAGAAATCCTTACCTCCATGTGAAGCAGTATATCACTACCATGTAGTCTGTCCAAGCTACTAAGGCTCAAACTCTAAGGTACTTCATGCTCTCATTGGATCCTATTATCCAAAATTGGTTCAATACTTTAGATGATGGCACTCAAAAGAGTTGGGACCTGCTATACAAGGCCTTCATCCAACAATATGGATACAATGCTAAATTGGAAGTTACTTTAACGGAGGTGGAGTCCATTAGACAAAGGCCAAACGAGAACTTCATGGACTATGTGAAGTGGTCGAGGAATAAGGCTACATTGCTCAAGAGGAGGCCTGATGAATTAGATCAAATTAAAATGATTGTGAGAGGGGTGTTGCCTAGCCTTCACGAATGGATGTCTCATACACTCATCCGGGATTTCAAAGACCTTTTGTATGCTGGTTTGCAAATTGAAGAGTGGAAAAGGGAGAAGAATCACTTTTTAACAAGAAGGAATGAGAAAGGAAACTACTGGTCCAGTAACCAAAGCACACAAAAGGCATTTGATGTTAAGCCATTGGCCAAGGAGGAAGAAGGTAGTTTTTAGAATTGGGGAAGCCGCTGTCCTGGGTTCTTAATAAGTTACAAAAGAAGGGATTGCTACAACTCTTGGATCCTCGTTCTTTGCCTAACCCTCTTCCACCTAACTTTGACACTAAGGCATTTTGCCAATTTCATCAAATGCAAGGACACGACATGGACAAATGTTTGAGGTTGAGGCATGAGATCCAAAATTTGATTGATAATGGGAAGTTGCCCAAGCGCAGTAAGCCAAACACCAAAGATAGTCCATTGCCAAGGTTTAATAGAGTACCACCATTGGCAACCTTCATGATTGGAGGAGGTTTGCATGAAAGTTTTGTCATGTCTTCTTTCCAAGATATAGATGGAGAAGCACCAAAGAAGAAGTGGTGTTTAGCAAAATTAAATAAGTTGTGGTTGGTAAAGAAGTAGCAATCTGTGTTGTGAATGAATTTTGGGATTCAAGGGATAGTGATGATGATCTTGAACCCAAGAAGGAAGAATGGACCTGGTCCGAGCCTGAAGAAGATGAGGTGATGAACACTAGATTTGGTAAGCCTTATGCAAGGCCACCACCCAAGGAAGTAAAAGCTAATAAAGGAAAGGAAGTTGAAGTTGGGAGTAAAGAAGAAGATGATGACACTGTTCTTAAGTAGTTGAAGTGAACCCAAGCAAGTGTTAGTATTGGGAACCAATTAGCCACTTCCAAGAAGAACCGTGAAACTATGGCCAAGGCTTTGGCTAGCAAGCCAATTTCCACCTCTATAACACTAGATGAGCTGGTTAACTTTGTTAAAGTTGAAGGAGTGATAAAGTGCAAAGATATTCAAAAGAAGAGCAAAGTTGATGTGGGAATGGTATCGTTCTCAGATGCGGATTTATCAGAAGAGGGGAGAGATCACATCCGCCCTCTCTTTATTAAAGTTGAAGTTAAAGAAAAAAGGACTCCATGTGTGATGGTTGATGATGGTCCACCATAAATGTTTGCCCACTTAAAATCATACCAAAGCTTGCTATGTCAATAAGGGATCTAAGCCCAATCGAGGTAACCATTAGGGCTTATGACAATACTAAGAGGTGCGCCTAAGGGACATTCGAAGCTATTGTGAAGGTTGGTCCAATTGAGTCTATGGTAGAATTTATGGTTTTAAACATACCTGTTACTTTTGCTTTACTTTTGGGATGACCATGGTTTCATCCCCTTGGTGGAGTTCCTTCCACCCTTCATCAAAAGACCAAGTTTCCAAACGGAGATGAGATGGTGGTCATCGAGGCTGAAGATAATGAGGTGGCAAATGCCCTAATGATTGAGAGGCATCTCAATGGCTTCCAAGTGGCCATGATTTCTAATGATGAAGTGGTAGACTCCTAGGTCTTGAGTATGATGAAGAACATGAACTACCTTCCTGGTGCTGGTCTTGGAAAGGGTAAGGCCGGTGTGACAAAGCTTCCAAATTTCAAGACTCAGACTTCCAAGAAATGGTTAGGGTATGAAGAAGCTAGCTAAGATGTTCAGCCAAGGAAGAATGAGAAGATGACCTTCCCACCACTTGAAGAGATTTTTGTCAAAGCTCCAAACATGGGACCACTCCAAGGGAAGCTCGAGCCAATCATGTTCATGGGAAAGTTGATCCCAGGTTTTGAGATTTTTGCTGATGTTTCTGAGCTAGTTGAACAAGTGAAGAAAGAGCTCACCCTGCCAGCCAACAAGGAGCCCAATCTAAAAGGGAAGAAGGAAGCTATCCTGAAAGCCAAGAAGACTCCAGAGGAGATTGTTGCTCTCTAGTTAAAGAGAATTTTGAAGATGTTCTACTTTATGATTTTGAGAACAATGATTTTGATTTTATTTTTAATTTGTCTGCTTTGTGTGAGGATGATGATTTTTCTTTTCCAAAGTGAATGCAAGAAAATCTGGTTTTTCTTACTTGTGTATGGTTGCATACATTCAAATAGTGGTTACATGAGCATCTTTAATATTAACTCTGTTGACACAACCATTAAACTTGGGAACAACCGAAAATTCTTAAAATATTAGCATAGTATTCGACCTTACTTCTAATGAGAGAGAGAGATTTGAAAAAACATTTAAAAAATATAAAGAGGTTTTAGCTTGGTCTTATGAGGACATGCTTTGAATAGATCGAGACATAGTCAAGCATCTAATTCCTACTTACACTCACATGAAGCCTGTCAAACAAAAGCATAGACGGTTAAGACTGGAATGGGATAAATTGGTTAAAGAAGAGGTCATTAAACAAATACAAGTAAAGTTCATTGAAGTGATAGATTATCCAAATTGGCTAGCCAACATAGTACCCGTGCCAAAGAAAGATGAAAGAATTAGGGTCTATGTGAACTATAGAGACTTGAACAAGGCTTCCCCTAAAGATGATTTTCCTTTACCCCATATAGATGTCCTTATTGATAGTGCATCCTCTAGTGTGCTACACTCATTTGTAGAAGAATTTTTTGGATACAACCAAGTATTAATGGCCCAAGAGGATAAAGCTAAAACTGCCTTCATTACTACATGGGGTATATTCTATTATAGGGTGATGCCGTTTGGGTTAAAGAATGCTGGAGCAACCTACTAAAAGATGGCTACCACTTTGTTTCATGATATGATACACAAAGAAGTCGAGGTCTACATTGATGATTTGATGGTAAAGTTGGATACAAGAGAACAAAACTTCCAAAACATAGAATTATTCTTTGAGAGAGCAGTGAGGTATAATCTAAGGTTAAACTTGAAGAAGTGTGTGTTTGGGGTTACTTCGAGTAAGTTGTTAGGTCACGTGATTGGTCCAAATGGCATTCAGATTGACCTTGACAAGGTTAAGGCAATCAGGGATATTCCATCCCCTAAGATGGAGAGAGAAGTTTGGGGGTTTATTGACAGGTTGCAGTACATTAGCAAGTTTATAGCAAAACTCACCACGATTTAGGAACCTATCTTCAAATTGCTTGAAAAGAATCAGCCAGTCAAGTGGAATGTCAAAAGGCCTTTGAGCGTATAAAGGAGTATCTACTAAATCCACCTGTTTTAAAACCACCTAAACCCAGTAAACCCTTATTACTACACTTAGCAGTAGAAGAAGAGTCAATAGGAGCCATGCTAGCCCAAGCAGATGAGTCAGGGTTTGAGCATGCAGTCTACTATTTAAGAAGATAGCATAGTATCATTGAAAAGACCTTTATAGCTATGGTTTGGTCTTCTAAGAAGTTACGGCATTACTTTCAATCTTATAGTGTGCAAGCAATTTCCAGGTTGGATCTGGTCAAGTACTTAAGGGAGACACCCTCTTTGATCTGAAAATATGGTCGATGGTTAATAATTTTAGAAGAATTTGAGATCGATTATGAAACTAGAAAAAAAATCAAAGGTAGAGCAATGGTAGACTTCCTAGCACTGTAACCATTGCCGGATAGTGAAGAGGTAGCCTTGGAATTTCCTGATGAACATTTAGAGGCCATAAAAGTACAAGGGTGGAAGATGTATTTTGATGGAGCAGTGAATAGAAAAGGAGCAGGCTTGGGAGTCATACTAGAATCACCAGAAGGGGAGCTTATCCTTTTAGCTAAGAAGTTGAAGTTCAAGGCAACCAATAATATGGTGGAGCATGAAGCATGTATTTTTTATTTGGAAACCCTGATGATTATGAATGTGGATAACGTGCAAGCCTTTAGTGATTCATTGCTAGTAGTATCCCAAGTAAATGGAGAGTGGGAGTTAAAAGAAGAGAAGCTAAAACTATACCACCATTATTTGACCATGATGAAGAAGAATTTTAAGGAGTGTAGGTTTATACACTTACCAAGAGGAGAAAACCAGATGGCCGATGCCCAAGTCACATTGGCTTCAGTATGGGAAAATCTTGTCAACTTATTTCTTAAGCCTCTGGTTTTAACTAGTTCATCAACTCCTTGCTATGAATATGAGACAATCATGGAAATTGATACATACTATGATGTATGGTATGACACCATAAGACAGTTTTTGAAGAATAAGGAATACCCGTTAGGGGCAACAAGGGAAGAGAGAAGAGCCATAAGGCGATGGTCCTTACAACATATCACCTTTCATGGAGAGTTGTATCAAAGATGGACTAATTGGGTGCACTTGAGATGCTTGAGGAAGCCTGAAGTTGAGCACATCATGTCAGAAATACACACGGAAAGTTGTGGTCCACACATGAGTGGTTTAGCCATAGTTAATAAGATAATTCAACAAGGTTACTACTGGTTGACCATGAAGGGAGATTGTATTGAGTTTGTGAAGAAGTGCTAGCAATGTCAGATGTATGGTAATTTGAATCACATGCCTACTGAAGAATTGCATTCTATGTCTTCACCTTGGCCCGTTATAACTTAAGGGATTGACATTATAGGAGAGATACATCCGACGGCTTCAAACGGTCACCATTTTATTATAGTAATAGTGGATTATTTTTCAAAGTAGGTCGAAGTTGAATCTTTCAACAAGCTGGGGGCAAGGCAAATGGCTAGATTTATTGAAGAGAATCTCATCTGCATGTATGGGGTCCCACATAGTGTGATATCAGACAATAAGGTACAGTTTCAAGGAGCAGTTAGGGACTTATTCTCGAAATAACAAATCCATCATCACTGATCCTCCCCTTATAGACTGAAGGCTAAAGGGGCAGTAGAAGCAATGAATAAGACAATTAAGTAGATTCTATCCAAGATGACCAAGACATACAGGGATTGGTTAGAAATGCTTTCTTTTGCTTTGTGGGGATACAGAACAAGGGTTAGAACGTCGACTGGAATGACACCATTCTCTTTGGTTTATGGGATGGAAGTAGTGTTGCCAATTGAGATAGGGATAAAGTTGTTAAGAGTGGTCCTGGAAGCTGAACTGCCTGAGATGGAGTAGGTAGTAAGTAGATACACACAGTTAGCTTTATTAGAAGAGAGAAGGTTGAAAGCATTGTATCATCATCAGTTGTATCAAAGGAAGATAGCTAGAGCCTATAATAGAAAAATTTAGGCCTAGTTAGGAAGAACCATATATTGTAAAGCAAGTCATGAATAAGGGTGCAGTCAAGTTATTAGACATGGACGGGAACGAGTTTAGTGAGCCAGTAAACATCAATAGGTTGAAGAGGTTTTATATGTAAAAAAAAGGGAGCTTGCTAGTTTGAAAACCCAAAAGGGCAACCTAGGCAAAAGTTAGAGCAGTCCGCTACTTCCAAAAATCCAAAAGGGTGGGCTAGGCAACAATTAGGGCTAAAAAGAGAGAAAATTGTCAATTAGAAAACCCAAAAGGGCTAGTTGGCGACAAGAGAGATCTTGTGTATGCTGGCTTTATGTTTGGTTGTTCCCCAATTTAATAAAATAAAGTTAATATTAAAATTATTCTATGTGCACTATTTCATGTATTTAACCAAATATGGTAAAATAAATAACACAATAGCAAAAGGTGATGATAAATTATAAAAGGAAAAGAAACATCTCTTATTATTATTTTCATATTTTTCATCCTAAAATTATTCTTTTTAAAGAATTGACAAATTTAAAATATATGGCAGACGATAAGTGTGATGTATAGGCCAGCTTTGCTTCAACTGATCCAAGATGGCTTCAGTCAGACAAGGCATTTCCAAGTCAGGAGTAAACTCAGAACCTCGAGGCTTAGCTCCATACTGACGGTTAAGCCGGTGAGGATCATAGTAAGTGTCTCGATGAAGAGCAGCAAGAGGAACATATATCAAATACGTCCGAATGGTGATATGAGAAATCTTCCACCAAGGTACTAACCAACGGATGTTGACTACAGTGCGTGAGAGGATCCAGTCAACCCAGTCAGTATATGAAAAAGCAGTATGGAGTAGTTTCCTAGCAGAGTGATGTCACAACAGATATCTGGTGAAATCCATGGATGGAGTGTCAAGCAAGTAGAGATGCTCCTGAAGCCAAATCTGTAAGCACAAGAAAAGAATTAAAAAAAACCCGTTAGGTCAAAAATCCGTAAGGGCGGCCTAAGCAAAAATTAGGGTGGTTCGCTAGTTTCGAAAATCCGCAAGGGTGATCTAGGCAAAAATTAGAACCAACATAAAAAATAAAAAAAAATAAAAAAAAATAAGCCTAAATTGAAAATACAAAAGGGCAGGTTAGGTAGTTACCTAAAGTAGCAACGGACTCCCGGCCAATCTCCTTGACGATTCTAATTTAAATTGGTCCAATCCAACTAAAGTCTCAGCTAAGATCACGGGTATCGGCGACAAGCCTCCTTCCATTTGGTCCATGATATCCAATACTCGTGGATCGATATCTCCATCAGAAGAAACAAGCAAGAATTGGCCAAGCAAGCAGAGACAGAATATGAATCCCCAAGTTTTGGTAGGAGCCAAGTGAGAAGTGCAAAAGTCAATCAAGGGACCAAGCAAAATTCTCTCACCTCTCATCAATTGTAGAATTTTGAGTTTTAATAGTTAAAGAAGCATCTGCATCTTATGTTGAGTTTTGGAACTCAGTATGGGCAACGCCATTTGTTGGTTGCTCGGATATCGAAGAATAGCCTCAAATTTTTCAATCATAGGACATATCTTAAAGTTGTTTATCTTAAAAGTCCTAGTTTTTATGTCCCAAAAAGAAGCAATGGCATGTAGAAATGATTGGTCTATTTTGACATTTGAAAACACTTCAAAATGTTGAGTGGTGACCATGATATTTGTTTCCATTGTGTTGCCCAGACAATTTTGAATAAAATTTTCATCTTCTTTAAGTTACTCACGGTCATGATGATGGAATGACAATCGCTATAAATTTTATAAAGGAGAATTGGGAATGGCAGAAGCTGAATTTTGAAATTTAAGTTAGAGTAAGAGGAAATTGTATTAAAGGGTGTTACTGCTTAGGATGTTGAGGAAAGGAAAGTGATTTGTGATTTATATAATTACTGGCCAAAGCTCACGTTGCTTAAAGGAATCCGTGTGGAATTAGGGCTTCATATCTTTATCCATGTCAAAGAAGGAGTTTCGGGCGAAGTGGGACATTGTTAAACCTAATATGTGTGGGTTTTAGTTTTATCAATTTAAATCCATGTTGAACTTGTGTAATGTTAATCCGACATGGTCACCAAAATGCTGCTGTGTATACATGTATATATGTAAAAAGAAAAAAGAAAAGTAAAAAAAACATCCAGATAAAAAAATAATAATAAAATTGATTGAAAAAGTCAAAGTATTATATATATTAATTATAGTTTACTGTTTAAAGATTATTACAAGCACTTTGTTTATTTATGTATAATAAAATTCGTACAACATTTTAATACAAACCGATCACTATGATGGAGGTGGCAGTCTATAATCAAATAAAGCACTCAAAAAGTCATCACTAGTTGGAAGCAAAGGCACGTCATCTGTCCCAATTCCTTCCGAAAAAGAAGCACCCGGATCATGATTATCTTGAAAATCACTCCTATCATGATCAAAGTTTGCGAAGGGAGGTGGCATGTCATGGTCATCTGTCAGGGGCCTCCTTGATGAAGATGCGCCAAGATCTCTATAACCTTGAAATTTGAAGTCCTGAAAGTACCTTTCAAGATAATTCACATGCCAGCAACTAGCGGCCAAATCCTCTTACAAATTTCAATTTTGCTCCTCAAGCATCCTCTATGAGCCAGAAAGGCAAATTAGGTTCATACATTTTTATGCATACATTCAGCATATGTAAATGGACCAAATAACTCAGATCAAAGCCCTACTGATGAGATGGCACATCTGGCTAAAAGGAAGGAGCAAATGGAGAAAATTGTCATTGCACTGGTGAGAATGGTAGCTGAGCTGGAACAATGGTGGAAGGTCCAGCCTCAGTACCAAATGAGTCAACAGTCTGCGACAATCATGAAAATAGTCAGAAAAAGTTAAAAGGAAACAGTTGCAATGATAAATCTTTAATTGAGAAGTGCCATCTCCAGAATCACTGTTGGAATGAGAAGGAGGCTCATCCTCATCCTCTTCTTCCTCTTCATCCCCGCTACCTTCCTCACCATCATCTCCCTCTTCCTCTTTTTCCTCATCACCTTCTGCCTCTATGATATCACCCCCTTCTTCTTCTTCTTCCTCAAAATCTTCAAACCCATTTGGAGCAACTTCAAAGTGCAACAGCTAGTCCCATATGAACTCATTATATGATAAGTTTGGTCGAAGCAAGAGCACCTTAATATCGTATCCATTTCGAGCATGTCTCCATGCATTCTCTGGCATGGATATGTAAGTAAGTACAAATATGGGGATGTTGCCTGGTACTCACCTCTAATTAGGGCCAAGAAACAAATTATGAACCCTCTCACCAAGGAACCAGCCACTAGACACATGCTTGACAATGATTCGGTGAAAGTTCTATGGGGGTAATGCATTGTTCATACCAGCGGTCCAGATCGCCCTCTCCTCAGCTCTCCACCAAGCTATGTTTACCTACAAGATGATGCCAAAGGTAAGTAATTTTTCCTTATAAAATTCAGTAATAATACTAATTTTATCTTTTACTTGATCCCAGGTTAGGTGGCTTAGCTGATAACGCTGAGAGTGCGCGTGATGACTGCCGGGCACTTCTTTGCGACCGGACAACCAACGACCTAATCTTGGGTACCTCATCCATCTCCCCTGAACCCCAGGCACCCTCACCAAATTGTGTTCGCATGCCTACACTTGTCATGTAAAAAAAAAAATCAAGCTTGCTAATATGCATCATTCGAATATATCAAAATCAAGATTCATACCTCAGTGACAACCATAAAACCTATAAACGATCTTTTATTCCTACTAATTTGTTGAAGCTGTGATAGAGATAGGCAAGGCCCACCTCTCCATAAGCATAATATAGCAAGAGCTTAAAATCAAAAAAAGCACATAGGACTGACAGGTGGATCGACGCCTCGGTCCTATATAAAATGGTCGTGGCTAACAGATACAACAAGAATCCACGGGTGTACCTTTTTGCCCACTCACTTTGCATGGGCCTGGTCTGCCTCAACCAGCACTGTCGGATATATTCATATTTGATCTTGCATGCTACCTTATACCTAGGCTTTAAACTGATCAACTGTCAAATTTCATCCGCAGTTAATATATCATTAGTCAATGGGATAGGAATTCCATCACACTTCAAACCCGTTATTGTAGTAAAGTCCACCGGATCGATGGTCATCTCTCTAATGGGCAAATGAAAGGTATAAGCGGTGTTCATCCACCGCTTAACAAGCATCTAGATCACACTTCTATTGATTTAGAACCCTTTAGTCAGCAGTTGCAATATAAATTCTTCAAAACCACATTCACGGATCATTCTTTGAATAGTCGGTGGCACTCGCTCGTATCACGAGCATGCTTTATGGACATTTCCACCACCATGGATCACACAACTATCATACTACAACAATAAAAGAAAGTCTAGCCAGGTAAGTATATTCGCACCATTAATTATTGTTTCATGCCATACTAATTTTTATATACACTTTACGAATTTCATTCTTTTGCACCATAAATAATATTTAATTTCAAACTTATTTTATTTTATTTTATGTTCATCAATTAACTACTTTTATTACTTGTGTAGATAAATAATTGTTTTCATTATGGATTGCATACTTTCATTTTTACAAATAATTTATTTATTTTTACTATAAAATAATACATGAGTTTGCTACAAAAAATGTACATAAATAAAAATATGAAAATAAATAATAAAAAATAAAAATGGCTGTGTTTTTTCTCGAGAACTTCAGTGGATGTTCATTCCTGCTAAAATAGGCACTCGATCCAACCTGTTATTTCTGAAGTAAGCTCGCAATTCTGAATCCATATGAGGTCCAATCCTTGATGCATGTTGATTTGCGCCATAATTTTTATATGATAGTTAAAATTTCTCTGATTGCTTCAAAGTTAAAGTTGCTGGAGGTTGCAATGTGCTTGAAACTTCAAAGTTGGAGTAAAAGTATTTGATGCATAATTCTGAGGATGAATGGTTCAGTATTTATAACGAGAAAAAGTAAAATTTCAATAATTCATTCATTTACTGTTAAAGCCAAAGATCACATGCATGTAAAAAAAGGATATAAAAACAAATAGGAAAAGATGCATCATTCAAACCATTTAATCAATATTCAGAGTTACTATCTCATATCAATAATTCATTTACACAAAGCACATGAGCACATAGTGCATTGATATTTATTAAGAGAATATAATTTTTGTGTGTCTAAAAAATATTTTTATACTCATTAAATATTTTTTCCACGCAGGGGACAAGAGTATATAGATACCCATATATACTAAAAAATAGCTAAATTTTTTGCAAAATACCTTACTAACTACAATTAATTTTTGCTAGTGTCTCGGGTTCAGAACCCAAATTATTTTTGAGTCCAGAACTCATTCGAGTTCAGAACCCAAATTATTTTTGCATCCAAAACTCACCCTGGGTCCAGAACCCAAATTATTTTTGAGTCCAGAACTCACTCGGGTCTAGAATCCAAATTATTTTTTGAGTCCAGAACTCATCCCGGGTCCAGAATCAAATTATTTTTGAGTCTAAAACTCACTCGGGTCCAGAACCCAAATTATTTTTCAAGTCTAGAACTCATCCTAGGTCCAGAACCTAAATTATTTTTTCATTCCAGAACTCACTCCGGGTCCAAAACCCAAATTATTTCTAAGTTCAAAACTCACTCCGGGTCCATTACCCAAATTACTTTTGAGTCCAGAACTCACTCCGTTTTAGAACCCAAATTATTTTTCGATTCCAGAACTCACTCTGGGTCCAAAACCCAAATTATTTTTTGATTCCAGAATTCACTCCGGGTCCAGAAACTAAATTATTTTTTTAGTCCAGAACTCACTCTGGGTCCAGAAACCTAATCATTTTTTTAGTCCAAAACTCACCTTGGATCCAAAATCCAAACAATTCTGATTCCAGAATCATCCTTATCCAAAATCAATTCAAAACTATGTTGCTTTTCACTCTTTGAATAAATTCAAAATCATTCAAGCATGAGGTAAACTGTAGACCCTTGATTTTTTCTCTAGCTAGTCCGGTTCTAATTCCAAACGTTTGATTGGATTAATATATTGTAATAGGACCTAAAATAAGCTAATTAAACTTTTAAAAACCTAATTGGGTTAGTTTCAGAAGATTTGGTGGGTTTTTATATGATACCGGTGCATTAAACCCTAAAACGAGTTCAATTCAAAGTTTGGTTGATTTTTCAATTAATTCGAATGGTTTTTGGTAAATAGGGGTGTCCCATGTCGAATTAGGGCATCCAATTTGACATGGGAAAGCCCCATATCGAGTCAGAGGGCTGTGAACGGGGATTTTTGCCCCCACTCCTTGTAGAATGATTCTTGCGACTTCAATACTATTTAGGCTCGGAGCCTTAGAGAACACGAGCCTAAGCTCGGAGAAAATGGAGTCGCCACCCGGATGGGCTGAGAAAAAGAAAGGGGTGCATGACTCGATTCCTAAGGAATCCCAACCCCCTAAAGGGTCGGAAAGTTGGGTACGTGTGGGGAAGGTGAGAAACGACCCATCACCCCCACAACGCCCAGTTCATTAGAACCGGCCTCCTTTGCAGGTCTTAATATTATAAAATTCTTAAATATAATGATATTATCCATACTACATGTTATTATAAGAATAAGTAAATACTTTATTAAACCCACAACAATGTCCAAACAAAATAAATAAATGGACACCCATCCGAGGATGGAAACATGTCCTTACATCGTCCATGTATAAAACTAAATAGGACACCCACCGAAAAGGTAGAAATGTATCATTTACATTGGTCTAAAAAACTTTAAAATAAAATAAATTACATGATGCTCATGACATGAGGTACCCAAAACATGGAAAAATACCTCTTACAATGTTTCAAAATCAAAACAAATTAATAAAAATAGCCAACCATTCATTATAAATAAATCATTCATCAAAGACATCAAACATCAATTAAAATATATAATAAACATTCATCTAATTTAAATAAAACAGTAAGTATATAAATTTATGGTTCATACATCAATTTAGGTTTCGTTGGTTTCATGTTTAACAATTAGGGTCTTGAAATTTAGTTTACTGGATTAAACAATTTGAGAAATATTTAATATAGAAGAAGTAATATAGCTACTGGTTGTTTAAAATTTAAGGTTTAAAATAAATTAGGGTTTGAATATAAGGAATGGATGTTTTGGATTTAGGGTTTCAGAAGTTGTGTGAAAATAATAGTAAAATTTAAGGTTTAAATAAATAAGATTGAAGATCATGAAAGTTGGATTTTAAATTTAGGTATTTGGAAAGAATAAGCTACTGTGATTTTAGAAAAATAGGTTTGGTTAGGGTTTTAAGAAAATAAATTATTGTTTTGTGGTTTTAGAAAAGTGTAATTAGGGTTTTAGATTTTTAAAATATGTTTTACGAGTATTAATTTATTAGGGTTTTGAAAAAATAGTTTTTAGGGTTTTAAATAGAGTTTGGATGGTAAACAAAATAATTGATCAAATAACAAAAACATCATCTATTGTATGTTTAAACAATTGATCAATTGAATGATGAAGCTACTGTAAACAAAAATAAGTAAACAGAAACTCAAACCTTCGTTGTTAGTTCCACCACAACTTGAATTTTTGTTGAACAATAATCAAAGACAGAGTATGCTGCCTTTGATGAATTCCTTCTTGCTGACTGCCTCTTGCTTTTCAAGTCTCAAGTTCTCAATCTATTCTCCAAAAGTCCGATCCTTTTCAAAGTCCAAAGTCTCAAGATCAAAAGTCTGAATAATTGCTAAAAAGTCCCTTTTCTATGTGTTTTTATGTGGTATTTATAAGAAAAATCAAAACTTAATACTAATTGGTTAAGGAAATAAAAATCGTTTAGGAAATAAAATTAAAAACCAAAACCATGTAGAATAAGGTTTCGAAAAAAATTGTGCTGGCAAAAATTGCTGCGGGGCGCACAGGCTGGGCGTAGGCTAGACGCGAGTTGGGGGAGGGCCACAGGCTAGTTCATCACAGGTTTTTCTTGCAGTGAATTGGCCTAAGCCAATTATCACCATAGACGAAAAATTTCATCTCCGATTTTTTCCATCGTCGATTTCTATTTTCAATTTTATTTTTATCTTTTCTTCTTCTTTTTTATTTTTTAATTGAAAATAAATGTTAAAAATATTACAAAAATTATTTTGAACTGTTTAAAAATATCAGGCTGGACTGAGTCAAAAATTAAGGGTCTACAGTTTGCCCCCGCTTGAGCGATCTGAGATTACAGCAAAAGAAAGAGAAAAGCAATGTGATTTTTGATTGGGTTTAGAGCCATACTGGACTCCGTAATCAAGGTTAGTTTGAGTTCTGGACTCAAAAATAATTTGGGTTCTGGACCTGGGATAAGTTATGGACTTAAAAGAATAATTTGGATTATGGACCTAAGATAAGTTATGGACTTAAAAGATAATTTGGTTTTGGACCCAAAATAAGTTCTGGACTTAAATGATAATTTGGGTTCTGGATCAGGGATAAGTACTGAACTTAAAAGATAATTTGAGTTCTGGACCTGACATAAGTTCTGGACTTAAAAGATAATTTGGGTTTTGGACCCAGGGTAAGATCTAGACTTAAAAGATAATTTGGGTTCTGGACCTGAGATAAGTTCTGGCCTTAAAAGATAATTTGGGTTCGGGACCTGAGATAAATTCTGGAAATAAAGATAATTTGGGTTCTGGACCCGAGGTAAGTTCTGGACTTAAAAGATAATTTGGGTTTTGGACCTGAGATAAGTTCTGGACTTAAAAGATATTTTGGGTTCTGGACTTGAGATAAGTTCTGGACTTAAAAGATAATTTGGGTTTTGGACCTGAGGTAAGTTCTGGACTTAAAAGATAATTTGGGTTCTGAACCCGAGGTAAGTTTTGGACTTAAAAGATAATTTGGGAATTTTAGGAATGATTTGGTTATCTGCAAAAAATGATTGTAGTCAGTAGGATAATAAAGAAATTTTGAAAAAAATTTAGCTATTTATTACCATGTATATATCTTATTGCCCCTGCATGTAAAAATATTTTAAAAGTGCCAAAATATTTTTAGACACGCAAATATCTGAATTGAATAATTGAATTTACTATTTAAATATTGTTCATCACTATTCACTTACTATTTATCAACATTGATTTTTCTCTCTTTTTTTTTCATGAGAATACTGTTTTTTCACTTTTATTTTGTCTTTTTCCTTTGCAATTTGCCTATATAAACGGCTCATTTCTTCAATACTCATTCATACTCACATATTTTCATATTTAAAGCAGAGAGAGAGTTAAGGAGAAAATGCATGCTTCGAGATCAGTACCTCGATCCAATGCTGAGTTATTGGAATTTATTCCACTGCATAAAAATGGAACTGTAAATCTACTAGCTGGGATGCAGCTTTATCGCAGTTCAAGTCAAAAGACTAAGGTAACAATGCAACTTAATATTTTAATAGCACAAATATTTATTTATTATGTTTTTTATTTATTATTATTATTTTATTATTATTTTTTATTATTTTTAATTAAGATTAGAAAAAAAATTAGTTAGTGGGCTATTTAATAAATAAATAAATAGATAAATTAAAATAGGATATAATGAATAAATGTAGTCTATGAATCAGTAGTATTGGTATGATGATATACCTACCTCGTGTTAACTCACCTGACTCCGTGTTAGTGCGATCGCTATGTTATCCGGGGAGGAGGGTGTGTCTATAGAGCCCGACAATGGTATGATGTAGCACCCTCTAAAGTGAAACTGATTATCCGAGATTGCAGATTTAAAAGCTTTATCTTGCAATTACCACCTGAGGAGTGTCTGATAGACAAGAGTGTAGTTCAAGCATTGTCGGAGTGGTGGATGGACATGACCCATACTTTTCATCTACCTGTAGGAGAGATGACCATTGGCCCAGTCAATTATATAGCGATAATTGGTATCCGGTACTATGGCCTTCCGTTCCTTCTTACCAATGATATTCTAACATACGACGAAGTCCAACAGTTAATCGGTATGGAACCTGTGAGCGGGGATTTTTGCCCCAACTCCCGGTGGAATGGTTCTTACGACTTCGGTACTGTTTAGGCTCAGGGCCGTAGAGAACACGGACCTAAGTCCAAAAAAAATGGAGTCGCCACCCAGACGGGCCGGAAAAAAGAAATGGGTGGATGACTCGATTCCTAAGGAATCCCCAACCCCCTAATGGGTTCGAAAAGTTGGGTATGTGTGGGGAAGGTGAGAAATGGCCCAGCACTCCCCAACGCCCGGTTCATTGGAACCAGCCTCCTTTATAGGTGTTGATATTATAACAATATTATCCATATTACATGCAACAATTAAAATAAAGCATCGTTATATTAAAATTAAAACAATGTCTAAACAAAACAAATAAATGGACACCCATCCGAGGATGGAAACATGTCCTTACATCATCCGTGTCTAAACTAAATAGGACACCCACCGAAACGTAAAAACATGTCCTTTACATTGGTCTAAAATATAAAAGCAATTTAAATTACATGATATTTAACTAATGAGGTACCCACAAAGTGGAAACATACCTCTTACAACATTTGGAAATCAAAAATAAATCAATAAAAGTAAATAACCATTCATAATAAATAAATCATTATCAAAGATATTAAACATCAATCAAAATATATAATAAGCATTCATCCATGATAAATTAAATAAATCAAGCATTTAAATTAAATAAATCAAAGCATATAATAAACTGCATAATCTAATCTAAAATTAAATAAAGCAATAAATATATAATTTAGGATTCGCATCTTAAAATAGGATTTTAGAAATTTAATTACTAAATTAGGGCTTTGGAAAAAGGAAAGTTAAATACGTGGACTTATAATACACAAATGAATATTGACCCCTTCGACGAGCCCATACGGCGGTCCCGCTTTGATTTATTAGAAAATGACTTCTAGGATTGTAGGTTTTAGTGTTAAAAATTAAGATTTTAGGGTTTAGAATTTAGAAAATAGGCTTTTGGAATTTTGAGTAACTAATATTATTTTTTAAATGAATAATGCTACTGGACGTTTTAAGAGAATTGAAATGGATTAGGGTTTTATAATTTAGGAAATTAGTAAGGTTCTTTGATTGATCAAATTAGGGTTTGAAGAGTAAAATTATAAAATTAGGGTTTGGACATTTTAAAACATTTAGCTTTATAATTCTTAGCTACTGGATTATTGTTTTGGATTTACTGTATTGGGTTTGAATGTTTAGGTTTATAAGGTCTTAAGGTTTTAAGGATTAGGGTTTAGGAAAACTGGGGTTTACGATTTTGGTTTTGGGGTTTACTGCTTTGGTTTTGAAGTTGAAGAAAATAGTTTAAAGTTTTATAAAGCAATTATGACTTTTTAGAAACTGTAAAGTGATTTTAGAGTTTGGATATGTAACAAAACATTTGGAAATTTTGGAAAAGAATTAGAAGAAAAAAGTTTAGGGTTTTTAAAAGCTTTTGGAAATAGGAAAAATGATTTAAGGTTTTTGAGGGAAAAAAGAAATGAATTAGGGTTTTTAAGGTATTTGGAAACAGAAGAAATCATTTAAAGTTTTTGGAACGAAGATCAAGTCATTACATCTTCAAAGATCAAAGTTTTGTATGTATATTATTATGAATCAAAGGAATAAAGCTATGAGTAGTTTATGATTAAGGATCAAACCTGCGTAGTTGGTTCCACCAAAATTAACTTCTGGATGAACAAAGACAAAGGCAAGATTGCTGCCTTTGATGGCTTGATTGATTGCTTGCTTATTCCTCTCCTCTAAAAAGTCTGATTGTTTCACTGCCAAAATTTTTAAAGTCCAATTCTCCCAAGTCCAAGTCCCCCCTTTTGTGTTTTTTTTAGTGTTATTTATAGCAAATTTTGGAAGTTTAATTCCAATTGTTTAAGAAAATTATCATTAATTAGGAAAAGGAAACCAAAACCAAATAGAATTTGGTTTCGGAAAAAATTGCATTGGAAAAATTTCGCTGGCAAAAACTGCGACGGGCTGCGAGCTTGCAAGCGCTGGCATGGAAAATTCCTAGGGGCGCGGCCAGAAGCCATTTTGTCCAATGACTTTCGACGACGAAATTTTTCGTCTCTGATTTTTCCATCACCGATTTTTATTTTTATTTATTTATTTATTTTTATTTTTATTATTATAATAATTTTTAAAAATTATAAAAAATAAATACTAAAACAAATATTATTTAATTAAGATAACACAAAAATTATTTTGGACTAAATAAAATATATTGGACCGGACTGGGTCAAAAATTAAGGGTCTACAGAACCGGCATTAAAAGATCCCTTTAAGATAAAAATTGAGTCGATTTGGAGTTATTAGATGAACTATGATGGATGGTTTCGTAGGGAAACAACCAAACAATATGTTCAAGGATTTTCACTGTATTTGCTTGGGTCGACTATTTTATGCAGCACCGAATCTGCCATCCATTTATCGGTGTTAAGGGCCCTTACTGACATGAGTATGGTACCGTTTTACTGGTGGGGTGAAGCTAGCCTTGCCTGT
Source organism: Garcia nutans (assembly GCA_947685225.1). NCBI lineage: Eukaryota > Viridiplantae > Streptophyta > Magnoliopsida > Malpighiales > Euphorbiaceae > Garcia > Garcia nutans. The sequence goes on from CANTUV010000005.1 coordinate 23,865,252, forward strand.
CTCTATCATGGACTACATAACATTTACAGGAATAAGAAGTCTTTTGTTGGTTTCATGGTAGTTATCGAGGTACTCTTCTTCTACCAATGTCAATTCCATTCTTATACTTGCATGAATTTGATTTTCATTGTTGTTGTAGGTATGGGCATATGAGCATAATTTTGTGAGTGTGTCTGGCATTTTCTGAGAGAGTCGGGTATCCAAGATTGAATTTTTGATTGTCGGATCATGTAGCAGTCCCCGGCTCTCACCATGTGCACACCCAGCGCTATCTCTTGAGTTACTTAACTTGGGGCCAGGTAAAATAATATTAGTATACTTTAAAATTTATATAAAAGTTCACTTACCTTATGTCATTTTGTAGGTCAATTTGGCTTGGTGGGACACAGAAGAGAGGATGAACTGGACTTCTTCCATGAATGTCGCATTGCCTTTTCAGCATACCCGCCGAGTCATTGCTGGTCCTGAGTCTAGTGGCTAGTTTATCGGGGAGAGGGTGTATGAGTGGTTCCTTGGTCTCGAGCGATGGAGGATCCTGATGAATTGCCCGGAGTATAATTTAAATATCACATCAATGCCGGATAATGCATGGTGGTTGGCTTGGCACGGTTATGATGTTGAAACCTTTCTCTATCCACCGAGTGCATCATTCACCCAGTTTATTCGAGTAGGACTCTTGAACTTTGATGTATCTCCTATTGGTGTCCGGGAGATTCCCGAGGAAAAGGAGGATAGCGATGAAGAGGAATATCACGGAGTGGGAGGAGGTTTCATCTCGCATCCCGAGGCAAACACTTCTCAGGTAAACTTTTACCACTTTGCCATTGCAATTACTTCTTTCTTTAATTGTTTTGACTGTTTCAATGATTATCACAGGCTATTGGCTCATTTGGTCATGAGGTTGGACCTTCCTTTACCGCTCCTCCATTTGTTCATTCTAATAAACTGAAGATGCCATCTCATCCACAGGGTGTTGATATGAATTACCTGGTAGGTTATCTTGTTCCATGATGATTTATGCTACATGTATGCATGATTATGTATGCTCTTACCTTTTTCTTTTTGGCTCAAAGTGGATGCTTGAAGAACAAAATAAGAAACTTCAAGAAGAGTTAGCTACTAGTCATCAACAGGTTGCCTATTTTGAAAAATTGTATCATCAGTCAGAGCAAAACTTTTGAGACTTTCAGTTTCAGTGGCTGAGAGATCCTGGTGCTTCGTCATCTAAGGGACCCCAAACTGATGACCATGAGATTCTTTCATCTACTTCGGATGAGGACCGTTACAGATCTAAATTCCAAGGTAATAGTGATTCGAGTGCTCTTGCTTCGGGTGGACTTGGAATAGATGATAGGCCTCCTTCTTCAATAGGCGATGACTTCTTCAGGGCTTTGTTTGATCATGATCCACCACCTCCTTCTCAGTGATCTATCATTATTGTATTAATTGAGAAAATAAAAATAATGATAAAAATAATAATGATGATATATAATTTGCACTTTTGCATCAGCTTTTAACTTTTAATATATTTTTTTTTCTTTTTTTCTTTTTATTTTTACCATAATTATTATTTCTACACTAAAATTATTGGTCTTTCCTCTTCACATTCAAAATTTCCACAGTAGCACTGATTCACAAAACTGAAGGCAACACGGTCCCTCAAAATCATTTCATCGCTAATTTCCTATCCTTGCGCGTCTCGGCCTCAAACCATTCCTTGTAAACTTTAGTATGGCCAATCATCCTATATAAATCTTCTTTCCCTGCTATGACCTTATACAAAAGCCATGAATTTTCAACTTCAACATCAAAATTCCTTTTAACAATTCTAATTTCCCTTCAATTGTCAACAATGGCTGAACTCAATTTGAAGAAAATAAAAGGTCTATTTAAAAATATGAATGCCATTCACTGGAAACAAATATCTTGGTCTAAAATTAATACTTTGAAGTGTTTTCAAAATATTAAATTGGACCATTCTTTTTTACATGCCATGGCTTCTTTTTGGAATGTGATTTCTAGGACATTTAAGATTAATGGTTTTGAGATATGTCCCATGATTGAATAGTTCAAGGCCATCCTTTGATATCCAAGCAATCAACCAATGGCATTACCTATATTGATTTCCAAGACTCAACAAATGATGCAAATGTTATTTCAACTTTCAAAGCCCGAAGTTCTATAGTTGATGAGAAGTAAGAAGATTCTGCTTGGTGCCGTAATTGACTTTTGCATTTCTCACTTGGGTTCTTCCAAGGCATAAGGACATATGCTTTGCCTATGCCTGCTTGGCCAATTTTTTCTTGTTTCTTCTGATGGCGATATTGACCCACGAGTATTGGATATCATGGACCAAATGGAAGGAGGCTTGTTGTTATACTCATAATCTTAGTTGAGACTTTAGTTGGACTAGGCCAACTTAAATCGGGATTGTCAAAGAGATTGACCGAAAGTCCATTGCTGCTTCAGGTAATTACCTAAACTGCTCTTTCAGGTTTTCAATTTAGGTCTTTTTTTCTTTTTTTTATATTGCTCTAATTTTTGCCTAGTCCGTCCTTGTGGGTTTTTAGGATTAGCGAGCAGTCCTAGTTTTTTTTTTTGCTTAGGCTGTCCTTGCGGATTTTAGAACTAATGGACCCTTCTTTTCTTTCTTTTTTTTGTTGTTGTGTTTACAGAGTTGGCTTCAAGAGCATCTCTGCTTGCTCAACACTCCATCTATGGACTTCGCCATATATCTACCACGACATCATTTTGCTAGGAAGCTACTCCATCCTGCTTCTTCATATGCTAACTAGATTGACTGGATCCACTCATGCACTAAAGTCAACATCCGTTGGTTAGTACCTTGGTGGAAGATTTCTTGTATTACCATTCAGACGTACTTGATGTATGTTCCTCTTACTGCTCTTGGTCGAGATACTTGCTATGATCCTCATTGGCTTGACCATCAGAATGAAGCTGAGCCTCGAGATTTTGATTTTACTCATGATTTGGACATGCCTTGTCTGACTGAAGCCTACTTGGATAGGCTGAAGCAAAGCTGGCCTGCACGCTACACTTATCATCTGCCATAGATTTTACATTTGTCAATTTCTCTAGAAAAATATTATTAGGATGTAAAAAATAATGAAAGTAATAATAAGAGATGTTTCTTTTCCTTTCAGAATTTGTCATCACCTTTTGCTATTGTGTTAATTCGTTTTATCCATATTTGGTCAAATACTTAAAATAGTGCATATGGAACAATTTTAATATTAATTATGTTTTATTAAATTAGGGAACAACCAAATATAAAGCCAGCATACACAAGATCACTCCTGTTGCCAGCTAGCTCTTTCGGGTTTTCTAATTGATGATTTTCTCTCGCTTAGCCCTAATTGTTGCCTAGTCTGCCCTTTTGGGTTTTTGAAACTAGCGGACTGCTCTAACTTTGGCCTAGGCTGCCCTTTTTGGGTTTTCAACCTAGTGAGTTCTTTTTCTCTTTTTTATACATAAAACCTCTTTAACCTGTCAATGTTCACTGGCTCACTAAACTCGTTCCCGTCCATGTCTGATAACTTAACTGCACCCTTGTTCATTACTTGTTTCACAACATATGGCCCTTCCCAACTAGGCCTAAATTTTCCTCTTGGATCAGATACATTAGGCTTACATTGTTTCAATACTAAATCACCGACTTTGAGTTTTCTGATCATAACCCTTCTATTATAGCCTCGAGCTATCCTCCTTTGATATAGTTGATGATGATATAATGAATTTAACCTTCTCTCCTCTAGTAAAGCTAACTATGTGTATCTGCTCACTGCCCATTCCATCTCAGGCAGTTTAGTTTCCAAGACCACTCCTAATGACTTGATCTCAATTTCAATTAGCAACACTTCTTCCATCCCATAAACCAAAGAGAACGGTGTCATTCCAGTTGACGTTCACACTCTTGTTCTATTTCCCCACAAAGCAAAAGGAAGCATTTCTGACCAATCCCTATATGTCTTGGTCATCTTGGATAGAATTTGCTTAATTGTCTTGTTTGTTGCTTCTACAGCACCATTATCCTTTGGTCTATAAGGAGAGGATAGGTGGTGATGGATTTGGTACTTCGAGAATAAGTCCTTAACTGCACCTTGAAATTATACCCCATTGTCTGATATCAGACTGTACGGGACCCCATATCTGCAGATGAGATTCTTTTCAATAAATCTAGCCATTTGACTTGCCCCCAATTTGTTGAAAGATTCAACTTTGACCCATTTTGAAAAATAATCTACCACTACTACAATAAAACGGTGACTGTTTGAGGCTGTCAGATGTATCTCTCCTATGATGTCAATCCCCCAAGTTGAGAATGGCCAGGGTGAAGACATAGAATGCAATTCTTCAGGTGGCATGTGAGTCAAATTATCATACATCTAACATTGCTGGCACTTCTTCACAAACTCAATACAATCTCTCTCCATGGTCAGTCAGTAGTAACCTTGTCAAATTATCTTTTTAACTAGGGCTAAACCACTCATGTGTGGACCGTAACTTCCCGCATGTATTTCCGACATGATATGCTCCTCTTCAGGCTTCTTGAAGTATCTCAAATGCACCCCATTAGGCCATCTTCGATACAACTCTACATGAAAGGTGATGTATTGTAAGGACCATTGTCTTATGGCTCTTCTTTCTTTTGTTGTTGCTCCCAACGAGTATTCTTTCTCTTCCAAAAACCGTCTTATAGTGTCATACCACGCATCATGCTCTGTATCAGTTTCCACTATTATCTCATATTCATAGTAAGGAGTTGATGAACTAGTCAAAATCAGAGGATTGAGGAATAAATTAATAGGATTTTCCCATACCGAACCCAATGTGGCTAGGGCATCAGCCATCTGGTTTTTCTTCTCTTGGTAGGTGTATAAACTTGCACTCCTTAAAGTTCTTCTTCATCATGGTCAAGTAATGGTGGTATGGTTTTAGCTTTTCTTCTTTCAACTCCCACTCTTCATTTACTTGGGATACTACTAGCAATGAATCGCCAAAGACTTCCATCTTATCAACCTTCATAATCATTAGGGTTTCCAAACCAAAAATACATGCTTCATACTCTACCATATTATTTGTCGCCCTGAATTTTAACTTCTTGGCTAGAGGGATAAGCACCTCCTCAAGTGATTCCTATTAACTACTTCATCAAAATACATTTTCAATCCTTGTACTTCTACGGCCTCTAAATGTTCATCTTGAAATTCCAAGACTACCTCTTCACTATCTGGTAATGGTTGTTGGGCCAGGAATTCTGCCACTGCTCTACCTTTGATTGTTTTCCTGGTCACATAGTCAATTTCAAATTCTTCCAATATTATCAACCATCGCCCATACTTCCCAATAAAAGAGAGTGTCTCCCTTAAGCACTTCATCGGATCCAACCTAGAAATTGCTTGCACACTATAAGATTGAAAGTAATGCTGCAACTTTTTAGAAGGCCAAACCATAGTTATACAGGTCTTTTCAATAATACTATACTTAATTTCATAAGGTAGGAACTTTCTACTCAAATAGTAAATTGCGTGCTCAATCCCTAACTCGTCTGCTTAGGCTAGCATGGCTCCTATTGACTCTTCTTCTACTGCTAAGTATTGTAACAAGGGTTTACCGAGATTAGGTGGTTTTAAAATATATGAATTTAGCAAATACTCCTTTATTCACTCAAAAGCCATTTGGCACTCTTCATTCCAAAGGACAGGCTGACTCTTTTTAAGCAATTTGAAGATAGGTTCACAGATTGTGGTAAGTGTTGCTATAAACCTGCTAATGTACTATAATCTACCAATGAATCCCCAAACTTCTCTCTCCATCTTAGGGGTTGGTATATCTCTGATTACTTTAACTTTGCCAGGATCAATCTTAATACCATTTGGACTAATCACATATCCCAACAATTTGCCTGAGGTAACCCCAAACACACACTTCTTCGGGTTTAATCATAGCTTATACTTCATTACACTTTCGAAGAATAATTCTAAGTTTTGGAAGTGTTGTTCCCTTGTATCTGATTTCACCATCATATCATCAACATATACTTAGACTTCTTTGTGCATCATGTCATGAAATAATGTGGTGGCCATCCTTTGGTAGGTTGCTCCAACGTTCTTTAATCCTAACGGTATTACCCTATAATAAAATATACCCCACGTAGTAATGAAAGTAGTTTTGGCTTTATCCTCTTGGGCCATTAACACTTGGTTGTATCCAAAAAATCCATCTACAAATGAGTGTAGCATGCTAGAGGCTGCACTATCAATGAGAACATCTATATGGGATAAAGGAAAATCATCTTTAGGGGAAGCCTTGTTTAAATCTCTATAGTCCACACAGACCCTAATTCTTCCATCTTTCTTTGGCATGGGTACTATGTTGGCTAGCCAGTCTGGATAATCTATCACTTCAAGGAACTTTACTTGTATTTGTTTAGTGACCTCTTCTTTAACCAATTCAGCCCATTCAGGTCTTAACCACCTAAGCTTTTGTTTGTCAGGTTTCATGTGAGTGTAGGTAGGAATCAGATGTTCGGCTATGTCTCGATCTATCCCAGGCATATCCTCATAAGACAAAGAGAATAATTCTAATATTTTTTAAATATTTTTTTGAATCTCTCTCTCTCTCATCAAGAGTAAGGTCGGATGCTATGCTAATATTTTTAGGATTTTTGGTTGTTCCCAAATTTAATGATTGTGTAGCAACAGAGTTAATATTAAAGATGCTCATATAACTACTATTTGAATATATGCAACCATCAGGAGAAACATCACACAAGTAAGCAAAATCAAACTTTATTGCATTCATTTTGGAAAAGAAAACATCATCATCCTCATACAAAGTAGATAAATTAAAATCAAAATCAAAATCATTGTCATTGTTCTCAAAATCATAAAGTAGGACATCTTCAAACTTTTCTTCAACTAGTGCAGCAATCTCCTCTGGAGTTTTCTCGGCTTTCAGGACAACTTCCTTCTTCTCTTCCGGATTGGGCTCCTTGTCAGCTAATAGGGTGAGCTCTTTCTTCACTTGCTCCACTATCTTGGCAACATCAGCAAAAATTTCAAAACCCGGCATCAACATTCCCATGAACATGATTGGCTCGAGCATATACTTCATCATAAAAAATTATAGCTACTTCATCATAAAAAATTATAGCTACTTGGAAACTATTGAGAGGCCTCTCAATTATTAGAGCATTAACAACCTTATTATCTTCAGCCTCAATGACAACCGTCTCATCTCCGTTAGGGAACTTGATCTTTTGATGAAGGGTGGAAGGAACTCCACCAAGAGTATGAAACAATGGCCGTCCCAAAAGTTAAAAGTAACTGGTATGTCCAAAACCACAAATTCAATAATAGATTCAATTGGACCAACCTTCACAACGGCTTTGAAAGTTCCCTCGTCATGCCTCTTAGTGGTCACCTAATTGTCATAAGCCCTAATGGTCACCTCGGTTAGGCGTAAATCCCTTGTTGACATAGCTAAGTTTGGTAATATTTTAAGCAGACAAACATTTATGGTGGACCCATCATCAACCATCACACATGGAGTCCTTTTTCCTTTGATTTCTACTTTGATAAAGAGAGGACAAATGTGATCTCTCCCCTCTTCCGGTAAATCCTCATCTGACAAAGATACCATTTCCATGTTAACTTTGCTCTTCTTTTGAATACCTTCACATTTAATTACTCCTTCAACTTTTATGAAGTTAATCAGCTCCTCCAGTGTTATGGAGATGGAAATTGGCATGCTAGCCAAGACCTTGGCCATAGTTTCATGGTGCTTTTTAGAAGTGACGAATAAATCCCAAATGCTAACACTTGCTTAGGTTCTCTTCAACTACTTAAGCACAGTATCATCTTCCACTTCTTTGTTCCCCACTTCAACTTCCTTTCCTTTATTAGCCTCTACGTCTTTAGGTGGTGGCCTTGCATAAGGCTTACCAGATCTAGTGTTCATTACTTCATCTTCCTCGGGCTCGAACCAGGTCCATTCCTCCTTCTTCGGTACAAGATCGTCATCACTATCTCTTGAATCCCAAAACTCATTCATGACATAGATTGCTACTTCTTTACCTACCATAGCTTGTTCAACTTTGCTAAATACCACTTCTTCCTTGGTTGTTTCTCTACCCACATCTTGGAAAGAAGACATGACAAAACTTTCATGCAACACTCCTCCAATTATGAAGGTCACCAGTGGTGGTACTCTATTGAATCTTGGCAATGGATTGTCTTTGGTGTTGGGCTTGTTGGGCCTGGGCAGCTTTCCATTATCAATCAAATTTTATATCTCATGCCTCAATCTCACACATCTATCCGTGTCGTGCCTTTACATTTGATGAAATTGATAAAATGCCTTATTGTCAAAATTAGGTGGGAGAGGATTAGGCAAAGGACGAGGAGTCAAATGTTGTAACAATCCCTTCTTTTGTAGCTTATTGAGAACCCAAGATAGCGGCTCCCTAATTCTAAAACCTGTCTCATTCCTCCTTGACTAGTGGCATTAATATCAGCTTCATTTTGTGTACTTTGATTGCTAGGCTGATAATTCTCTTTCTCATTCCTTCTTGCCAAAAAGCGGTTCTTCTCCCTTTCCCACTCTTCGATTTGCAAGCCAGCTTGCAAAGAATCTTTGAAGTCTCTTGTAAGGGTGTGAGACAGCCATTCACGGAGGTTGGGCAGGACACCTCTGACTATCATCCTGATTTGGTCCGACTCATCAGGCCTCCTTTTGAGAACTGCAACCTTATTTCTCCATCTTTTCACATAGTCCACAAAATTCTCTTTTGGCCTTTGTCTAATGGACTCAACTTCCATTAAGGTAACTTCTAGCTCGACATTGTACCCATATTGCTGAATGAAAGCCTTGTACAATTTGTCCCAATCTTTTTTAGTACTTTCCTCTAAGGTGTTGAACCAATTTTGGACAACAGGGTCTAATGAGAGCATGAAATATCTTAGAGTTTTAGCCTTAGTAGCTCTGGCAGATTGTATGGTAGTGATGTGTTGTTTAACATGCAAGTGAGGATTTCTTATACCATTGTATGTAGCGAAGGAAGAAATTTTAAACTTATAAGGGACCTCCTCATCTAGTTCAAACAACTTGTCAATCACAGACATCTCTTTGGTTTTCAGCTTCTCAAATTTCTTTTCTAAATCAGCAATCAGTTTCTCAACATTAGAAGTTTCAGTCTTTTCCATAGTTTCTCTTTCCACAACCCTTGTTTCCTTCTTCTTATCTTGAGGATCTTGGAAGTACCGTTCCCAATCATCATCATCAATCATAATCATCTTGTCATCATCGAAGACTACTTCACCAACTTTAGCCTTCCCCTTATCTTTCTTGGTGCTTGCGGATGCTTTGGCATTGTTCCCAAACATTGTAGTCATTTGATTCTTCATGATCTCAGCTAGGGCCCCCTTTAGTTCTTCCATTTTAGCATTGAGGGCATTATCCACCATTCTTTGAATTTTTTCGGGCTCCATTGCTTTTGGTGAGACAGTGATTGAGTAACTGCTAGATTCTTTGTCTCCGGCGTAGGTCGGATTGTCATAAGCTTTTGAACTGTCCTAATCTAGGGCTGTGAGCCAGAAAGGATTAATGATATGTGATGTGATGTACGCATGTATACATGTATGCATAAAACAATAGACAAAGATAAGTAGAACATCCCTTTCAACCTTATAAATTCCACACACGGATGATGAGTCTCTTTTCCTAGGTATATATTTAACAAAATACCAATATGGGGTATCTTGTTTTTGAATAATTCCCTCGAACGTTTCAACCAGTAGTTATATTTTTAAAAATGGAAATCAGTTTATGATAATTCTCATTAATTTGGCTTTAATCAATGCAATCAACTAAAGCAGCTTTTATACTATATTGGATTAAAACTAAATTAAGAGGTTTATTATAAATAGATTTCTCATTTAAAAAGTAACTAATGATTCATGCCAAAAACAAGCCCATGATTAATAATTCTTAGTATAAACTAGGCTCACAATTGATTTTTGCTATTTCCATAATTGACCTAAATATTCGTAAGCTCTTTCAAAAGGTTATGAAAATAATTTTGTTTCTAAGCCTGTTGTAAAAAGATTTTATAAAAAATGGATTTTGGGCTTTGTATTTGTGTCATGAGAAAAGAATTTTTGACTTGTTTTGGAAAAGTTTTATGTCCAAAGACCATCTTAGAAAGCTTTAAAAATAGCTTTAGTCTTTTGGATTTTAAAGAAAAAAAATATTTTCTGCTTACAATATGCTTAGGTCATATTAGAAAAAGAACAAACCAAATAAGCCATGATTTAAGCCAAGATAAATTAACCATAGTCAAACAATAAGCATTTAGGGTAAAAACCTGAGGAAAGTAACTAGGCCAATTACCTGAGCTTTAGTCTTTGGGTTAAAAGGCTTAGGTTTCCATAGCAAGTATATACCAAATGGTACAAGGCTATGAGTGGTTATGCCATGCTCGATCTCCATACCTTGAGTGAAAGTATAATATCCCTTACATAACACAACACGGGTAACACGGGCATCCTAACTCACACACACAATGCAAACTAAATGATGTAATGGGTGATATCATGATAAGAAAGAATAGAATAATATAAAGACCAACGGAATCAACTTCTCTTATCCCCAGTTGAGTTGCCACTGTGAGTGGGCATTTTTGCCCCCACTCTTGGTGGAATGGTTCTAATGACTTCGACACTATTTAGGCTCGGGGCCTTAGAGAACACGGGCCAAAGCCGAAAGAAAATGGAGTCGCTACCCGGACAGATCGGGAAAAAGAAAGGGATGGATGACTCAATTCCTAAGGAATCCCCAACCCCTAATGGGTTCGGAAAGTTAGGTATGTATGGGGAAGGTGAGAAACGGCCCAGCACTCCCACAATGCACGGTTCATTGGATCCGGCCTCCTTTGTAGGTCTTAATATTATAAATTTCTTAAATATAATGACATTATCCATATTACATGCGATCATAAGAATAAGTAAATACTTTATTAAAACCACAACAATGTCCAAACAAAATAAAAAAATGGACACTCATCTGAGGATGGAAACATGTCCTTACATTGTCCATGTATAAAACTAAATAGGACACCCACCGAAAATGTGGAAACGTGTCCTTTACATTAGTTCGAAAAACTTTAAAATAAAATAAATTACATAATCTCACGACATGAGGTACCCTAAACATGGAAACATACCTCTTACAATGTTTCGAAATCAAAAAAATCAATAAAAATAGCCAACCATTCATTATAAATAAATTATTTATCAAAGACATCAAACATCAATCAAAATATATAATAAACATTCATCTAATTTAAATAAAATAGTAAGAATAAAAATTTAGGGTTCATGCATCAATTTAGGTTTCTTTGGTTTCATGTTTAACAATTAGAGTCTTGAAATTTAGTTTACTGGATTAAATAATTTGAGAAATATTTAACATAGAAGAAGTAATATAGCTCCTGGATGCTTAAAATTTAAGGTTTGAAATAAATTAGGGTTTGGATCTAAGGAATGGATATTTTAGATTTAGGGTTTCAGAAGTTGTGTGAAAATAATAGTAAATTTTAAGGTTTAAATAAATAAGATTGAAGATCATGAAAATTGAATTTTAAATTTAGGTATTTAGAAAGAATAGGTTACTGTAATTTCAGAAAAATAGGTTTGGTTAGGGTTTTAAGAAAACAAATTATTGTTTTGTGATTTTAGAAAAGTGTAATTAGGATTTTTGATTTTAAAAATATGTTTTATGGGTATTAAGATATTAGGGTTTTAAAAAAATAGTTTTTAGTGTTTTAAATAGAGTTTGGATGGTAAACAGAATAATTGATCAAATAACAAAAACATCATCTATTGTATGTTTAAAAAATTTATTAATTGAATGATGAAGCTACTGTAAACAAAAATAAGTAAATAGAAACTCAAACCTTCGTTGTTGGTTCCACCACAACTTGAATTCTGGTTGAACAATAACCAAAGACAGAGTATGTTGCCTTTGATGGATTCCTTCTTGCTGACTGTCTCATGCTTTTCAAGTCCCAAGTTCTCAATCTATTCTCCAAAAGTCCGATCCTTTTTAAAAGATCAAAGTTTAAAGTCTCAAGATCAAAAGTCTGAATAATTGCTAAAAAGTCTCTTTTCTATGTGTTTTTATGTGTTATTTATCAGAAAAATCAAAACCTAATACTAATTGGTTAATGAAATAAAAATCATTTAGGAAATAAAATTAAAAACTAAAACCAAGTAGAATAGGGTTTCGGCAAAAATTGCACTGGCAAAAATTGCTATGGGGCGCGCGGGCTAGGCCTTGGCTAGGCTCGGACTTGGCAAGGGCCACAGGCCAGTTCATCGTAGAAAAAACCTGCGATGAATTGGCTTGTGGTCAATTCACCACAGGTTTTTCCTGCAGCAAATTGACCTAAGCCAATTGTCCCCAGTGACGAAAAATTTCATAGTCGATTTCTATTTTTAATTTTATTTTTATCTTTTCTTCTTCTTTTTTATTTTTTTAATTGAAAATAAATACTAAAAATACCACAAAAATTATTTTGGACTATTTAAAAAAATCAGACTGGACAAGTTTTAAAACCTAAAGGGGGACTTTTGGACTTGTGCTAGCTGCTGGAACTCTAGAAAATTCAGTAACCATCAACGAATAAACCCTAGCAAGCTTCATAAACAAAGGAAACAACAAGGATAGACGAGGAAGATCAACAACACACAAACTCTACAAAGGCAGTGTACTTACTGTCTTGGACAAGCTCACCCAGAATTCTCATTCAAACAATTTTGTGGAGCCAACAAATGATGGTATACTCTAAATTAAATAATTACAATATGTTTTGATTATTTTAAATATTGAATGAGTTCATTCTTCATTTAATTAAAGTTACAGTATGCAATTTCTTCTAAAATCAGTTCATATGTTAATTTACATGGAGTGCAAATTATTATTTTGATAAATCATAACAACTACAACCAGTAAACTTGTTTGGCTCAGATTGTTTATTTGTTTTTTATTTCATGGCTATTTAATCAATATGTTACACAGATTGGCATTAAGGTTTTTCCATATAAAACCTCACAGTAGCATTTAAGCTTCTTAAAAATATTCACAGTTCGTATGAACTTTGAAACTTTGATTAGTAATTCACAAACACCAAACCCTAATTCATTTAAAACCTTAAGCTCCAAACATTATTTTTTATAAATACCAAATCCTAATTTATTTCTTCCTTAATTGTGTTAGACAAATGATCTTAATTTTGATCCTTGACAACTCAAATGGATGATCTATTTAACTTGTGTTTGAAGAATCTTGTTGCAGGATTAGGTTGCTTCAAATAAGGTAAACAGAACATTTCTAGCGGTCAACCCTCACCTAAAGACGACCGCTCCATGCAATTACAGGATGAAACCTTGTCACAGTAGGTTTTACGGCCAGAAGTTCGACCTGAATCGCGACCGCTCCTGTAGAATAGCGACCGTCCAACTATTTGAACGACCGCTACTCAAGGAACTTAAATCATTGCAATCACAGTAAGGTTCGCGGTGACAAGAACGGTGAATGACTCGACCTCGCTTACCACTTTAGCGACCGCCCATTCAGAGTCGCGACCGCCCTACCATTCAAGAATAAATTGCTTAAAGAGACAGTAGTGTTCGCGTCCTCAGGTGCGTCCAGAAGTTCGACGCGAGAATATGAGTTCGACCGCGAAATGCTACCAAGGGCGATCGCGAGATTCAAATTATGGCGGACATCTCTTTTGCCTGTCAGAGAATGACACGTGACATGACCGTTGTAAACCCACTTCAATATTCAAAAAGGGCGACCGCACCTTTGCTTGGCGCGACCGTACCGACAAACACAGCATGGGCAAGAACTGGTCTGACAAACACAGCATGGGCAAGATTCCAGCTGCAGAGCACTAAAATTCGACCGTTGAAGATATTTCAAAAGCAGCGACCGTCCCTGATTAAAAGGACGACCGCGTGAAGCATTAGCGCGACCATCCTTGTGTGAAGGGCGACCGCGAAGTGCTTCGGACAGTTTAAGTAAAGAAGGTCTAATCTGCCAAGACTTTATTCTCAACATCAATAACGGCTAGTAAGACCACATTGGCTATAAATACAATGTTTCTATGAGAAAATAAAAAAAGGAAACAAATTGAGAAAGGATTTTCATAGCCAGGCAACAAATTTTCTTTTACTTAAACTTGCATTTGAATTGTAATGAATGTTAGGTGTTAGCATTGAAAACACCATTGTATAAGTTTGAGTGTGAGCTTGGGAAACACTTGGGTTGTGAGAGTAAGCCTTGTAAAACTCTTGTTTGGGTTGTAAGTGTGAGCCTAAGAAAAACACTTGTGAAGTTAGGTGTAAACTTGTGAAAACACCAAAGTTGGAAGTGAGCTTGCTAAAACTTCAAAGATTAGTGGAACCTTAACAAGTTGTTAAGGAAGTGGATGTAGGATTGAAGTAAATCCGAACCACTATAAATCTTGTGTGTTCCTTCTTTCTTCCATTACTCAACCAACTCTCTATTCCGCATTTCTTGTTTGTTGAGTTTTTTAAATTGTCATTACTTCTTGAGGAAACCAATTCACCCCCCCTCTTGGTTGCCATCTTGGGACAACAATTGGTATCAGAGCCCTGAGATTTCTTAAACTTAATTGTGAAATCTGATCCACAATGGCAACTTCTTCTTCATCAAGCTCTCATGGAAATCTTAACTCTATTCTTAGACCCTACTTTGATGGAACGGATTACTCATACTGGAAACACAAAATGTATTTGTTTCTAGATAGTGAAGGGATTGAACTATGGGATTTCGTGGAAAATGAGTGGAAATCTCCCACTCATGAAGTTGACGGTATTCAAGTTCCACTTCCCAAAGCTCAATGGTCAACTAGCAATATCAGAGATCGATTCAAGAACAATAGAGCTGCTTCCATCTTGATGAACTCCATTTCAAGAGAAGAAGGTGGAAGAGTTCAACATTTAACTTGTGCACATTGCATTTGGAAAACACTTGAAAACTATCATGAAGGTACAACTCAAGTGAGATTCACCAAAAAACAAATGCATGTCCATGAGTATGAGCTATTCAAGATGAAACCAAATGAAAATGTCACCGACATGACAAATCGCTTGCTTGCTATTGTCAATGAACTAAAGAAGTATGGCAAGGTATATGATCAAGGCGATGTAAACAGTAAAATCTTGAGAGCCCTAAGAGCTAGAAAGAACTTTGAATCCAAAGTATCATCCATAGAAGAAGCTCATGATCTCAGCACATTAAGAACCGACGAGCTAGTTGGAAAGTTACTCACATTTGAGCTACATAGTGAGAAAGAAGAAGATCAAGGTGAGAAAGAAAAGAGAAAACCAATTGCACTCAAAGCAATCAAAGAAGCTGAGAGCTCAAGCAATGAAGGTACTGATGATGAAGATGAAATGGCAATGTTCTCAAAAAGAATCAATGAATTGAAAAGGAAGAAAAGATTACAAGCAAACAAAGGCACACCTCCAAAATTCTCCTTCAAAGATAAAGAAAAGAAAAATGAGGTAAAGTGCTATGAATGTGGAAAGACTAGTCATATCAAATCGGATTGCTTCAAATTAAAAAACAAAAAGAAATGGGATAAAGAAAAGAAAAAGTCTCTCAAAGCCACATGGGATGACTCTTCCTCAAGTGAAGAAGAAGAAGGAGGAATTGCAAATCTTTGTCTCATGACTATTGAAGATGACTCCAATGAGGTAAGTACTCAATCCTTTGATCTAGTAGCACATGATGATATAAATGATATAGATGATAGTGATTTGATTGAGCACATGAATTTTAAAATAGAAAAATATTTCTCTAAAATGATGCTTTATAAAGAGAAAAACTCTAAGTTAGAAAAGGATTTTATATGCTTAAAGAATTCTACCTTCGAATTGAAAACCTCAAATGAACACTTAATGAATACAATAGGAGAGTTAAATAAAAGCTCACATGACTTAGAAAAGGTGATTAAAGAGAATGAGACATTGAAGCATGAACTAAAAGAACTAAAAGAATCAATTTCCAGATTTCATAAAGGAAAGGAAGCATTGAACATATTAATTAATAATCAAAGATCACCTTCCTTAAAATATGGATTAGGATTCAATGGCTCAACCAACATTGCACCTAGCAAACCAACATTTGTGAAAGCATCTACAACTGAAATTTCTGATGTTCATATCAAAGATGCTTGCACCAAGTCTAAAAGAACTTCTTATGGTTCACTAGGAGATAAAGCCAAAAATAATTATGCATTGTTGTTCACCAAACTTGCACAAAAGAAATCACATACTTGTAGTTGTATGTATAATGCAAAAAGAAAAATGCAGAAGCATAGGATACCATGGCAATGCACATATTGCATGAAATTTGGACACAAAAACTTCTATTGTTATATACGAAAGGCTCATCTCAAGTTAGAAGACTCTTTTTCTGCTAACCATCAAGGACCCAACTTCATGTGGGTACCTAAAAGAAGATGATCACAATTGTCTTGCAGGTATGCCTAAAATCTACTATCAATGAAAGCACATGGCTTGTGGATAGTGGATGCTCAAGGCATATGACTGGAAATGCAAAGCTCTTTACAAGTATTACCTATAAACATGGAGGTAATGTAACTTTTGGAAACAATGCTAAAGGTAAAATTCTTGGTGTTGGCTCCATTGGTTCTATTGGTAAGGATTTAATTGAAGATGTATGGCTTGTTGATGGTTTGAAACATAACTTGCTAAGTGTTAGTCAACTTTGTGATAAAGCATACTTTGTCAAGTTTGATTCCAAAGAATGCAAGATCACAAATTCAAATGATGTTATCATATTTAAGGGCACTAGAACAAACAACACTTATAATGTCAGCATACATTCAAATCATACATGTTTAATGTCCACTAATAATGATGCATGGTTATGGCATAGAAGACTAGGACATGCTGGTATGGATCAATTGAAATATATATGCAATGAAAACTTAGTTGATGGCTTACCTAAGATAAAATATGATAAAGACAGAATTTGTGAACCTTGTCAACATGGTAAGCAACATAAAAGCTCATTTAAAACAAAGAATGTTATAAGCACCTCTAGACCTTTAGAGCTCATTCATTTAGATTTGTTTGGACCAAATAGAGTTACAAGCTTAGGAGGCAAATCATATGCATTTGTTCTTGTTGATGACTACTCTAGATTCACATGGGTTAATTTCTTAGCTCAAAAGAATGAAGCTTTTAATTACTTCAAAACTTTTGCAAAAAGAGTTCAAAATGAAAAAGGATATGTGATCACATCTATTCGAAGTGATCATGGCAAAGAATTTGAAAATGAAAACTTTGAAGACTTTTACAATGAACTTGGCATTTCACATAATTTTTCTGCTCCTAGAACTCCACAGCAAAATGGTGTAGTCGAAAGGAAAAATAGAACTTTAATTGAAATGGCTAGGACAATGCTCAATGAATATGATTTACCATCTTATTTTTGGGCGGAAGCCGTTAATACAGCTTGTTACATTGCAAATCGTGTTTACAAAAGGCATTTAACTAATAAAACCTCTTATGAGCTATGGAATGGAAGAATACCCAGAATTGGATATTTTAGAGTATTCGGATGCAAATGCTTCATATTGAATACCAAGGATAATCTTGGAAAATTCTCATCCAAATCAGATGAAGGCATATTCTTAGGATATTCATCATATAGCAAAGCATATAGGGTATTTAACATGAAAACTCTAGTTATAGAAGAATCAATGCATGTTGTATTTGATGAATCATCTAAACTTGATCAAAAGAAAGGTATTACTTTCAATGACCCTGCAGGTACTCTTAAACCTCTTGAATCTATTGATGCTCCAAAGATCAATCAACTTGAAGAAAAGACTCAAGATCTACCTAAGGATTGGCAATACAAGAAAGATCATCCAAAGGATCTCATCATTGGAGAAACATCTAAGGGAGTAACTACTAGATCTAAAATTAATCATGTTGATGTTAATTTTGCTTTTGTTTCTCAAATTGAACCAAAAACTGTTGAGGAAGCTTTAAATGATGAAAATTGGATAACTGCAATGCAAGATGAACTTAATCAATTTGAAAGAAATAATGTTTGGCAACTTACTCCTAGACCTATAGATCATTCTATAATAGGATGCAAATGGGTTTATAGGAATAAGCTTGATGAAAATGGTCACATCATTAGAAATAAAGCAAGATTGGTAGCCAAAGGTTATAATCAAGAAGAAGGTATTGACTATGATGAAACCTTTGCCCCCGTAGCCAGATTAGAAGCTATTAGAATATTACTTGCTTTTGCATGTCATATGAACTTTAAGCTTTATCAAATGGATGTCAAAAGTGCATTTCTAAACGGACTTATAAATGAAGAAGTTTATGTAGAACAACCTCCTGGTTTTGAAAACTACAAATTTCCTGATCATGTTTTCAAACTTACCAAAGCCTTATATGGATTGAAACAAGCACCTAGAGCTTGGTATGATAAACTTAGTGCATGTTTGCTTGAAAATGGTTTTTCAAAAGGAAAAGTAGACACAACTCTTTTTGTTAAAAAGGATAAGCACAACATTTTGATTGTACAAATTTATGTGGATGACATAATATTTGGAGCTACTAATGAAGTCTTGTGCAAAGAATTTGCTTCTTGTATGACTAGGGAATTTGAAATGAGCATGATGGGTGAACTCAAGTTTTTCCTTGGACTGCAAGTCAAGCAATGTGAAGATGGGATCTTCATCAACCAATCCAAATATACAAAAGAACTCATCAAGAAATTTAGAATGGATGGCTGCAAAACTAGCAAAACTCCCATGAGCACATCATTGAAATTAGGTAAAGATGAAAATGGTAAAGTAGTAGATGAGAAGAAATATCGAGGTATCATCGGATCACTACTTTACTTAACCGCTTCTAGGCCTGATATAATGTATAGTGTATGTCTTTCTGCTAGATTTCAAACTTGTCCTAAAGAATCACACTTGAATGCCACTAAGAGAATCTTGAAATATTTGAATGGTACAATGCATTTAGGACTTTGGTATCCTAAAAACACATCATTTCATATTATAGGATTTTTAGATGCAGATTATGCTGGTAGCATCTTAGATAGGAAAAGCACAACAGGAGCATGTCACTTTCTTGGTAATTGTCTAGTTTCTTGGCATAGTAAGAAACAAGCATCGGTTGCTTTATCCACAACGGAAGCTGAATATGTTGCAGCATGTTTTTATTGCACACAAGTATTATGGATGAAACAACAGTTGCTTGACTATGGTAAAATGTTTAACAATATTTCCATTAAATGTGACAACACTAGTGCTATCAATTTGTCTAAAAATCCAATCCAACATTCTAGATCCAAGCATATAGATATTAGACATCATTTCTTGAGGGAAAATGTACAAAATCAGAATATAATCTTAGAATTCATAGATACAGAAAATCAACTGGCTGATGTCTTTACAAAACCCTTGAATGAAGATAGACTTAACTTCATCAAACTCAATTTAGGAATGATTGATGGAATCACTTTGAGTTAATTAAAATTTTTGCCTTACAATAAAGTTTCTATGTGCATGAAATTAATTTTTCTTAACACACTTGGAATATCTTCCATCTTTCCTTGAATTTTTCATTTTTAAGTCTGTCGCGGTCGCTCCAGTGTCCTTTAGCGATCGCTATCTCGTCTGCCAGTTTCATTCAACAAAAATCTCTGTGCGCGGTCGAGAAAATTTGTGCGCGGCCGCACCAATTTGAATAGTTTCGACCGTTACAGACAGTTTCTTCCCTCGCGAGCGTACCTATCTTACTAATGGTCGCTAGACCACATGTCGCAATCGCACCTTGTTTAATATGCGACCGCACCTTGTACACTTTGCTCAAAAATTTATAACCGTTGGCTGTGTGACAGGTCGCAACTCTTAACTTTCAACAGTCATAAACGGCTATTTCCTTAATTCCATCTATTTAAGGGTATGCTACAACAGTTTATCTGATATTTTGCTTATTAAAACACACAAACTTCATTCTGAAACCCTAAAAACTTCTGTTTCTCAATCACTCTCTGTTTTTCTATTTACTCCTACTCCTTCTGTTTTTAATGGCTCCTAAAAGAAAAACCACCTCTAATATAAAAGGTCAAGCCAAAAGAGTTCCAGGAATCACCATTAGAGAACCCATTGTTGATCCTCCATCTCCTCCACAGTCTAGAAGAGGTGAGAAAATTCACAAACCTCACCACCAAACCTCTGAGGAAGACATTAGGTATGCCATGCTAAAGAAAAAGAAAGTTGAAGGCACCAAATCTCCTTTTGGTGGGATGCTTTCTGCATTGGGCATCAAGGACGAAATTGAGAGATTGTTGGATGTCCTTGGATGGAGAAAATTCGTCTTTCCAGAAGAGGTAGGCTACTCTAGTCTAAGTAAAGAATTTCTGATGTCTCTTCAAATAGAGAAGAGTGCAAACTCTACAATAAGGTGGTATGGGGTTAGGTTTAAGCTATTTGACAACTACCACTCCCTAACCCTAGAAGATTTTGGCAGCATTTGGAACTTCCCTTCTGAAGGTATAACCTCTTACAATGACCAAATCTTCTCAAACCAAACCCTTTCTGATTTCTGGCAAGAAATTTCCATTGAAACTTCTTTTGAAAAAGAATCAAAAGCCAGACATATTAAAACTCTCACCCATTGGATGCTCCACAGGATCATCACCTACACCATCCATCAAAGAGCAGATGGAAATGAGAAAGTAACCAAGAGAGACCTTATATTTCTGTATGCTTTCACCCACAACATCAAAATAAACACAACCAAGTTCTTGATTGATACCCTCTATCATCATGCTGTTACAAAAACTGGTACCTTCTTCCTATCCTCACAAATCACTCAAATAGCTAGGCACCTAAACCTTCTAAATGATCTGAATCTAGCCACCTTGAGAAACCTTTTCCATCTTCCCTCTAGTGCTATCACAATAGATTACTTAGAGCATGCTGGATGTGTAAGGAAAATTGAAGGATCATATGTATACTGCTTTGGCAAGAAAGGAGTTATGGATAAACAAAAGAAAAGGCCAAGGTATACAATTGAGGAAGAGGGAGATTCTGTAGAAGTTGCAGTAGAATTACCTTCAAAAGCAACTTCATCAAAATCTGCTCCAAAAACCACTTCATCCTCCACACAACTCATCCTCCAAGCTATCAAAACACTCTCAAGGAAACTCTCTAAGTTCAAGAAAAGTGTCTCCAAGAGATTCCAGCACTTGAACAGGAGAATAGACCTTATATCTCATATGCACCATGATCTATATGATATGCAAGGCAAATTGGACTTGCCTCAATGCAACCTTGAAGATTGGGATATAAGTGATCACACCCAAAGCATTGCTGAAGAAGGAGAGTCCATTAGCACAAGCTCTGCCTCTATTGCTCCTCAAGATAAAGGAAAAGCTCCATTAGTTGAAGAAGAGTTAGATGTAGATGATGACTCAGAATAGCTTAGATTTTTTATTGTTTGCATTTTCATATGTTTTATTTTCTGCTTTTGTACTTTTTCTATCCTTAATAAAGCTTAAATGTTTGTTGCAAATATTTTCTTTCATTCCTCATTTGTTTTGACTGTTGTTTTTAACATTTTGCTTATGACAATGGGGGAGAAAATAACAAAATGGAACATAGTATGCACAATGGGAGAAAAAGAGAAAATAGTACAATGGGGAGAAAGAGAAAATGGTATGGAGAAAATGGCATAACTTAATCAAGATAATGTAATAAATCACAATGCTCTTAAACATGTTGTATGCATATGTTAAGGGGGAGCATATGAGTTCTCATCATTCCATTTGAATTGTCAAAGTCAAAATGGGGGAGATTGTTAGACAAATGATCTTAATTTTGATCCTTGACAACTCAAATGGATGATCTATTTAACTTGTGTTTGAAGAATCTTGTTGCAGGATTAGGTTGCTTCAAATAAGGTGAACAGAACATTTCTAGCGGTCGACCCTCACCTAAAGACGACCGCTCCATGCAATTATAGGATGAAACCTTGTCACAGTAGGTTTCGCGGCCAGAAGTTCGACCTGAATCGCGACCGCTCCTGTAGAATAGCGACCGTCCAACTATGTGAACGACCGCTACTCAAGGAACTTAAATCATTGCAATCAGAGTAAGGTTCGCGGTGACAAGAACGGTGAATGACTCGACCTCGCTTACCACTTTAGCGACCGCCCATTCAGAGTCGCGACCGCCCTACCATTCAAGAATAAATTGCTTAAAGAGACAGTAGTGTTCGCGTCCTCAGGTGCGTCCAGAAGTTCGACGCGAGAATATGAGTTCAACCGCGAAATGCTACCAAGGGCGACCGCGAGATTCAAATTATGGCGGACATCTCTTTTGCCCTGTCAGAGAATGACACGTGACATGACCGTTGTAAACCCACTTCAATATTCAAAAAGGGCGACCGCACCTTTGCTTTGCGCGACTGTCCCGACAAACACAGCATGGGCAAGAACCGTCCCGACAAACACAGCATGGGCAAGATTCCAGCTGCAGAGCACTAAAATTCGACCGTTGAAGATTTTTCAAAAGCAGCGACCGTCCCTGATTAAAAGGACGACCGCATGAAGCATTAGCGCGACCATCCTTGTGTGAAGGGCGACCGCGAAGTGCTTCGGACAGTTTAAGTAAAGAAGGTCTAATCTACCAAGACTTTATTCTCAACATCAATAACGGCTAGTAAGACCACATTGGCTATAAATACAATGTTTCTATGAGAAAATAAAAAAAGGAAACAAATTGAGAAAGGATTTTCATAGCCAAGCAACAAATTTTCTTTTACTTAAACTTGCATTTGAATTGTAATGAATGTTAGGTGTTAGCATTGAAAACACCATTGTATAAGTTTGAGTGTGAGCTTGGGAAACACTTGGGTTGTGAGAGTAAGCCTTGTAAAACTCTTGTTTGGGTTGTAAGTGTGAGCCTAAGAAAAACACTTGTGAAGTTAGGTGTAAACTTGTGAAAACACCAAAGTTGGAAGTGAGCTTGCTAAAACTTCAAAGATTAGTGGAACCTTAACAAGTTGTTAAGGAAGTGGATGTAGGATTGAAGTAAATCCGAACCACTATAAATCTTGTGTGTTCCTTCTTTCTTCCATTACTCAACCAACTCTCTATTCCGCATTTCTTGTTTGTTGAGTTTTTTAAATTGTCATTACTTCTTGAGGAAACCAATTCACCCCCCCCCCCCCTCTTGGTTGCCATCTTGGGACAACAAATTGCATGGTATTAGCCCTAATCCCTAATTTAAATAACCAAAAAGCCTACTATTTTCTTAAAACTATAAAACCCTAATTAATTGTATTTTTCCAAAATCCTTAGAGTAACCTAAATATTTTAAATAATAATAATTATTATGTTAATTCCAAAACCCTAAAATCTTAATTTTTTGAATCTAAATCCCAAAACCCTAAATTTTTTTAAGAAACCCTAAATTGAGACATAAACCTAAACTTGTATCTTTATTTGCTTTATTCAAGTCAGAAGCATGTTTATTATATGTTTTGATTAATGGTTTATTTATATCTTTGATGAATAATTAATTTATGATGAATGGTTGGTTATTTTTATTTTTTGCTTTGGTTTCAAGAAATTGTAAGAGGTATGTTTCCATGTTTTGGGTACCTCGTGTTGTGAGCATCATGTAATTTAATTTATTTCAAATTTTGGATCAATGTAAAGGATATGTTTTGACCAATTAGCGGGTATCCTATTTTATTTATTTTCTTTTGGGCATTGGATAATTGTAAAGGCATGTTTCCACCCATGGATGGGTTCGTATTTGTTTGTTTTGTTTGAACTTGTTGTGATTTTAATGAAGTAATTATTTATCCTTATAATCGCATGTGGTATGGAAAATATTGTATTAATTAAGAATTTTATAATATTAAGACCTAAAAAGGAGGCTGGTTCCAATGAACCGGGCATTGTGGGGCTGCTGGGCTATTCTCACCTTCCCCATATGTACCCAACTTTTTGAACCCATTAGGGGTTTAGGGATTCCTTCAGAATCAAGTCATCCACCCCTTTCTTTTTCTCTGCCCGTCCGGGTGGTGACTCCATTTTCTTCGGGTTTAGGCCCGTGTTCTCTAAGACCCCGAGCCTATCAGTGCCGAAGTTGAAAGAACCATTCCACATGGGAGTGGGGGTCAAAATCCCTGCTCACACTCTAATTTTTGCCTTGGTTGCCCTTTTAGGTTTTAAACCTAGCAAGCTTTTCCCTTTTTTTGTTTCTTTTTTTTTTGGTTTTCTTTGTCTTTTTTTTATCCTAGTTCTAAGAAAGTCATCTTGTTCGGAGGAGCACGAGTCTGCTTTAATAAGGATGAATTCTTTCATTGCCTAGATGCCATCTCAATGGTGAAATAGATTTGAGATATTAGACCTGGTTTAGGTAAACTTCAACTGTCCTTATGGTCTTGACTAAGCATCCCTTTCCTCAATCTTCTTGCTTTTTGGTAGCTCAGTGATCATTGGACTTGTCATAAATATCACACTAGCTCAGGGTAGGTTATCATGGTTTACAAGCCAATAAAAAGTAAGCTAAAATCTCATTAAGGTTCAAAAGGGTCAAACTAGAGATTAATTTTAACAAGGTGAGTATTAGTTGTTAGCTCACCAAACAATGCCTAAATCATCTCTCCCTTAAATAAGTAGAGTTCAATTTTACCTTGAAAGTTTGTCAAAGCATTTTCTAACACCAAATAAAACTTAAACACCGGTAATTATGCAAAAGCTCTCTCTAAGTAAGCATACACAGCTCAATGCTATAGAACAATTCCTCCACCTAGTAAAGTCATTGAGATAATGATGCAGAGACACGCTAATTTATGAATATCATGCTATATTTGTCATTGATTAAGAACCAGGATGTTAGAAACCAACAAATTATAAATGCAGCAAAAGTAATTTATTCAAACAATCTTAATTTGAAAAATATAATCATTCTAATTAAATACCAAAGAAAGAAAAATAAAAAGAGTGACACTCAAGCCAAGGGAGTTTTGTTGAGTTGAGCCTCTTCTCTCTTCACATCTTCTACACTTTCATCTTGAAAGGAGGATAACATATAATCGTCCTTCAATCCTCTCCCTATCATGATGGTTGCTGGTTGAGGTACTCTACCAAACTTAGGTAAAGGTTTGTCCATCGTGCTATGTTTGTTAGACTCAGGCAACTTTCCACTGTCAATTAGATTTTGGGTCTTGTATTTTAATCACATGCAATTATTTATTTCATGTCCTTACACCTGGTGGAATTTGTAGAAGGCCTTAGCATTAAAATTTGGTGGTAGTGGATTCAGCAGAGGTCACGGGGTCAGCGGCTGTATTCATCTTATTAAAAACTCAGGACAGAGGTATCCCTAGATCTGAAAAATGCTTCCTATTTCCTTGGCCAATAGTTGCATTGACATTCATTTCTTTTTATACACTCTGACTACCAGATTGGTAGTTTCCTCTTTCATTCCTCCTTCCAGAAAAGTGATTCTTCTCCCATTCCCACTCTTCTATTTGCAAGGCAGCTTGGAGAATATCTTTGAAATCTCTGATAAGGGTGTGAGACAATCTCTCATGAATATTACTCATACCTCATTATCATTCTAATCTAGTCAGACTCATCAGGCCTCTTTTTGAGAAGGCCATCTTTACTTCTCCACCTTTTCACATAATCAACAAAATTTGCATTTTGCTTCTGTCTGATAGTCTCCACCTCCATCGGGGTCACTTCCAACTCAACATTGTACCCATATTGCTGAATAAAGGCCTTGTACATCAGATCCCAATCTTTTTGGGTGTTCTTCTCTAAGGTATTGATCCAAATTTTCATAATGGGATCCAAAGAAAGCATGAACTACCTCAGGGTTTGAGCCTTGGTAGCTCTAGCAGAGTGCATGGTAATGATGTACTACTTAACATGCAAGTGGTGATTTCCTGTGGCATTGTATTTAGTGAAACTAGGTATCTTGAATTTGTAAGGAACTGCTTCATCATC
Organism: Garcia nutans; assembly: GCA_947685225.1. Lineage (NCBI taxonomy): Eukaryota > Viridiplantae > Streptophyta > Magnoliopsida > Malpighiales > Euphorbiaceae > Garcia > Garcia nutans. Next base: position 23,891,406 of record CANTUV010000005.1, read on the forward strand.
TTCAAATAGTTTATCCACCTCCGACACCTCTTCAGTTTTCAACTTCTTTTCAAACTTCTTCTCCAAATCAGCAATCATCTTCTCAACATCGGCGAATTCAGCTTTCTTTTATATTGTCTTCTTTTCTTTCTTATCTTCTTGATGATCTTGGAATTATTGGTTCCAGCCATAATCATCATTTTCCTCCTTCTCATCATCAAAGGCTACCTCTCCTAACTTAGCCTTTCCTTTGTCTTTCAGCTTCCTAGTGCTAGCAGATACTTCCGCAATCATTTCCAACAGTACAGTTAATTGACTTCTCACTGCCTCAGCCAGGGTCCCCTTCAGTTCTTCCATCTTGGATGTAATATCCTCATTCACCAGGTTCTGAACTTGATCACAATCCAATGGTTTCAGTGCAAAGTTTATTGATCCTACTGTAGACCCTTAATTTTTTACCAAGTTCAGTCCAAAGATTTTAAAACAGTCCCAAATAATTTTTGTAGTATTTATTATTTAAATTTTATTATTTATTATTTATTTTAATTCTATAATATTTATTTTAATAATATTTATTACTTATTTTTAAAAAAATATATAATATTTATTATTTATCATTTACTATTTATTTTAATAATATAATATTTATTTCAATAATATTTATTATTTGTTTTGTTAAATATAGTATTTATTGTAATAAAATAATATTTATTATTTATTATTTATTTTAGTAATAATGTAATTAATTATAAATATTTTAAATCTAATGTATTTTAATAGTAAAAATAAAAAATAAAAATATATATGTAAATGATAAAGAATAGAAAATAAAAAAAATCGAACAGTCGAATCAGTGTGCGCCACACGATGGCAACCAATTGGCTTGCCACGAATTACCGTGCCAAAGCCAATTCGAGGCAGGCCATGAATTGGGGAGCTCGCCCAGGCGTCCCGTAGTCTAGCAAGCCGATTCTCGCGTAGCAGCAGGCTTTATCGCATGGCAGCAGGCCGATCCTCACGCAGCAGCCTCTCGCGTAGAAGGCCAATTCTCGTAGCCCGTAGGCCCATTCGCCAACAATGCTACCGATTTTGCCAAAACCTTCTTTCCCTCAGTTTTGTAATTTTTTCCTCAATAACCTATATTTCCTTAATCAAAGAGAATTAGTGTTAGGTTTTTGTTATAAATAACAGCCTAAAAAAATAAAAAGGGATTTTGGAGAATTTCTTGGATGGGAGAACTTTTTTTAAAAGAGGCAGAGAGTCTTTTCTTTCTTGGCAGAGGAAGACTCTAAAACTTGGACAATTTTCAACAAAAAGATTTTTAGCCAAAGATAATAATTAAGGCAGGAAACAAGTGGTGATTGTCTTGGTGATTAGCTACTCCAAAATTTTCATCTAATGATTTTGGTGGAGCCTTCAAACATAGGTATGTTTATCTAATTTTGTTCATCAAAAATTATCTTCATCCATTACTTATTGATCCATTAAAATTAATAAATTGTAACTTTAAAAACTTATGCAATAATTATGAAAACAAACGGACAATGTTTTTAATTTCTTTTAAAGACACAGTAGCCTCATCTTTTTTAACATAATCACAGTAGCTTTTTTTATTTCCAAAACTTTAAATTCTATTTTCATAAAAATCTAAGCCATAATTCACTTAAAATCATAAAACCCTAATTAAATCTATTTTCCAAAATATATCACGGTAGCTATTATCCCTTCAAAAATAAGTATAATAGTGTTAGTTTTAAAGATCTAAACCCTAGTATAATTCAAACCCTAACCTATTTTGTTAAAAACCTAATTAATTATTATTTTTACTTAATTAGACAGTAACATAATTCTTTTAAAAGAAATAACAATAATATTAGTTCCTTAAAATTTCAAAACCCTAGCTTTTAAATATAAACTCCAAAACCTAAATGTTATTTAAAAAGCCCTAAATTGATATATAAACCTAAACTTGCATCTTTATTTGCTTCATTATTAAATAAATATTTATTATATATTTTGATTAGTGATTTATGTATATCTTTGATTTATATCTTCGATGAATGTTTATTTATGATGAATGGTTGGTTAGTTTTTTTAATTCGATTTGCTTTGGTTCCAAAACATTGTAAGAGGTATGTCTTCATGTTTTGGGTACCACATGTATTGAGCATCATGTAATTTAATTTATTTCAAGTTTTGGATCAATATAAAAGATATATTTCCACCAATTGGTGGGCATCCTATTATGAGCGGGAATTTTCTCCCCCACTCCTGGTGGAATGGTTCTTGCGACTTTGGCATTGTTTAGGCTCGGGGCCTTAGAGAACACGGGCCTAAGCGCTAAGAAAATGGAGTCACCACCTGGACGGGCCAGAAAAAAGAAAGGGGTGAATGACTCGATTCTTAAGGAATCCCCAACCCCCTAATGGGTTTGAAAAGTTGTGTACGTATGGGGAAGGTGAGAAATGGCCCAACACCCCCACAATGCTCGGTTCATTGGAACCGGCCTCCTTTGAAGGTCTTAATATTATTAAATTCTTAAATATAACAATATTATCCATACTATATGCAATAATTAAAATAAAGCATCATTATATTGAAATCAAAGCAATGTCGAAACAAAACAAATAAATAGACACCCATCCGAGGATGGAAACATGTCCTTACATTGCCCATGTCTAAAACTAAATGGGACACCCATCGAAAGGTGAAAACTTGTCCTTTACATTGGTCTAAAAACTTTAAAATAATTATATAATATTTGACTAATGAGGTACCTACAAAGTGGAAACATACCTCTTACAATTTTAGAACTAAGGCAAAATAAAAGAATATTCGATTGTCTAATTAAAAATAAAAGCAAACCATACATAAAATAAAATAAACCATTCATCATTAACATATAACAAATCACATAATTAAATAAATAAATAAAATTAGAATTCAATCCATTAAATAAACAAAGTTAAGGTTTAAGATTTAGGATTTAAGAAATTAGAGTTCTAGGATTTAAAGTTTTAGAGTTTTTGGTTTTATTTATGACTTTAGCCCACTGGGGGTACTAGATGTTGTTTTTATGATTTCTAAATTTTAGTTTTAAAGAATTATGGTTTTGGCATTTAGAATTAGTGTTTTAAAGAATTAGGGTTCGGGAAAAAAGATTTAGGGTTTTTGTCAAAACATAATTATTATAAAACTCTAAGACTATTTTAACATGGATTTTTGATAAATACTTATATGTAATATAACTACTGGATGCTTAAAACATTATTTGAATAATCTAATACTATAATGATTTAATGGATTAGGCTACTATGATGATAATAAATAATAATTGATTAAGGTTTTAACTAAATAAGTTAGGGTTTAATTTAAATTAGAATTAGGGTTTCTAAGCAAACTATCACTATCATATTCAATTTTGAAAGAGGAGGCTACTGTGAAGATTTTGGAAAATTGATTTGATTAGAGTTTTTAAGAAAACAGATTATTATAGCTTTTAGAAAAGTGTAATTAGGGTTTGTGATTTCAAAAATATGTGTTACATACATTAAGGCATTAGGGTTTTGGAAAAACTCTTTCTAGGGTTTTTAAATAAAGTTTGGATAATAAGCATAACCATTTATCAAATAACAAAAATATGCATGCTTGAACAATTTATCAAATTGCATAATGAAGTTACTATGAATATAAGTAAAGAAATAAAGATTCAAACCTCCATTTTTGGTTCCACCACAATCTTTAAATTCTGGTTGAACAATAATAAAGACAGTGTAGGTTGCCTTTGATGGATTGGTGTTGCTTTCTCACTACCTCTTGCTTCTTCAAGGTTTTCTTTTGGCGGAAAGAATTCAAGAGTCCCAAGTCCGATTCAAAAATTTCAACTTCAGAATTTTCTCTCTTTTTAAAAGATCCAAAGTCCCTTTCTATGTGTTTTAACGTGGTATTTATAGGAAAAAATCAAAACCTAATTCTAATTGTCTAAGGAAATAAAAACCATTTAGGAAAAGAAATAAAAACCAAATAGAATTAGGTTTTGGAAGAAACTGCACTGGAAAAAATTGTGCTGGCAAAAATTGTTGCGGGCTACGGGTGGGCCAGCTATGAGAATCTACGAGAATTGCGTGCGAGCTAGTTTTTCCTGCCGCGAATTGGCCCATGCTAATTCATCTTCCGCATTAAAAATTTTTCGTCGTCGATTTTTATTTATTTATTTTTATCTTTTTTTACTGTTACCCTTTTTATTTTTATTAAAAATAAATATTATAAGTAATGAATATTAAAATAAATATTATTTAATTAAAATATCATAAAAATTATTTTTGATTATTTTAAAAATATCAGACTGGACTGGGTCAAAAATTAAGGGTCTATAGTTTGCCCCCTGCTTGAGCGATCTAAGACTACTGCAAAAGAGAGCGAAAAGTAATGTGATTTTTGACTGGGTTTAGAGCCATACTGGACTCCATACCTAAGGTTGGTTTGAGTTCTGGACTAAAAAATGATTTGGGTTCTAAACCCAAGGTGAATTTAGGACTTAAGAGTAATTTTAGGTTCTGGACCGGAGCTAAGTTCTGGACTTAAGAGGGAATTTAGGTTCTGGACCTAAGCTAAGTTCTAAACATAAGGGTAATTTAGATTTTGGACCTGAGCCAAGTTCTGGACTTAACGAGCTAAGTTCTAGACTTGAGGGTAATTTGGGTTCTGGACCCGAGCTAAGTTTTAGACTTAAGGGTAATTTGGATTTTGGACCCGAGCTAAGTTTTGGACTTAAGTGGGAATTTAGGTTCTGGACCTAAGCTAAGTTTTGGACTTAAGAGTAACTTGGGTTCTGGACCCGAGCTAAGTTCTGGACTTAAGAGGGAATTTAGGTTCCAGACCTAAGCTAAGTTCTGGACTTAAGGATAATTTAGGTTTTGGACCCGAGCTAAGTTCTGGACTTAAGAGGGAATTTAGGTTCTGGACCTAAGCTAAGTTCTAGACTTAAAGGTAATTTGGGTTCTGGATCCGAGCTAAGTTCTGGACTTAAGAAGGAATTTAGGTTTTGGAGCTAAGCTAAGTTCTAGACTTAAGGGTAATTTGGGTTCTGGACCCGTGCTAAGTTCTGGACTTAAGAGGGAATTTAGTTTTTGGACCTAAGCTAAGTTTTGGACTTAAGGGTAATTTGGGTTCTGGACCCGAGCTAAGTTTTGGACTTAAAAAGAATATGATTATCTGCAAAAAATAATTGTAGTCAGTAGGATACTAAAGAAATTTGCAAAAAATTTAGCTATTTTTTACCATGCATATATCTTCTTGCCACCTGCGTATAAAAATATTGTAAAAGTGTCAAAATATTTATATATGTGCAAATATCTAAATAATTAAATTAAATAATTGAGTTTACTATTTATGCACTGTGTAGTCACTATTTACGCACTATTCACTAACTATTCATTTACTATTCCTCAATAGTAATATTTACTTTCTTTTTCCTTACGAGAATACTATTTTTTCTTTCTTATTTTTGTCTTTTTCCTTTGAAATTTTTCTATATAAACCTCATCTCGTCTCTTCTTTTCATCCACACTCACACATACTTTGATAGTGAAATCAGAGAGTTTAGCATAGAGTTGAGGAGAAAATGCATGCTTCGAGATTAGGACCTCGATCCAATGCTGAGTTATTAGAGTTTATCCGACGGTATGAAAATGGAACTATAAGTCTGCTAGCTGGGATGCAGCTTCATCGTAGTTCAAGTCCAAAAACTAAGGTAACAATGCAATTTAATATTTATTATTTTAACAGCATAAATATGTATATACTTTTTGTTTTTGTTTTTATTTTTGTGTTTTTTTTTGAGATTTAGGAAAAATAAATTAATTAGATGACTATAAGAATTTAGTAGAGAAATAAATAAATAGATTAAAATAGAACATAATGAATAAATTTAGTCTATAAATCAGTGGTATTGATATGATGATATACTTACCTTGTATTAACTTACCTGGCTCCGTGTTAGCGAGATCGTTGCGTTATCCGGGACGGAGGGTGTGTCTATAAAGCCCGACAATGGTATGATGTAGTACCTTCTCGGGTAAAATAGATTATCTGAGATTGCAGTTTTGAAAGCTTTATATTGCAATTACCATCCGAGGAGTGTCCGATAGATAGGAGTATAGTTCAAGCATTATCAGAGCGGTGGATGGACACGACTTATACTTTTCACCTACCTATAGGAGAGATGACCATTGGCCCAGTCGATTATATAGCCAAAATTGATATCCGGTACTATGGCCTTCCGGTCTCTCTTACCAATGATATTCTGACATTCGAAGAAGTCCAACGGTTAATCGGTATAGAACCATCATTAAAATGGCCTTTCAAGATAAAAATTGAGTCGATTTAGAGTTATTGGATGAACTACGACGGACGGGTTCGTAGGGAAACAACCAAACGATATGCTAAAGGATTTTTACTGTATTTGCTTGGGTCGACCATTTTATTCAACACCTAATCTGCCATCTATTTGTCGGTGTTGAGGGCCCTTATTGATATGAGTATGGTACCACTTTACGGCTGGGGTGAAGCTGGCCTTGCCTGTCTTTATCATGGACTAGATAAGATATATAGAAATAAGAAGTCTTTTGTTGGCTTTATGGTGGTTATCGAGGTACTCTTCTTCCACCAATGTCAATTTCATTCTTATTCTTGCATGAATTTGATTTTTATTATTGTTGTAGGTATGGGCATATAAGCATAATCTGCCTAGCATTTCCTGAGAGAGAGTCAGGTATCTGAGATTAAATTTTTGGTTGTCAGATCATGTAGCAGTTCCCGGCTCTCACCATATTCACTCCTAGTGCTATCTCTTGAGTTATTTAACCTGGGGCCAGGTAAAATAGCATCAGTATACTTTAAAAATTATATAAAAGTTCACTTACAGTATATCATTTTTTAGGTTATTTTGGCTTGGTAGAACACAGAAGAGCGAACGAAGTGAACTTCTTCCATGAATGCCGCATTGCCTTTTCAGCATACCTGTTGAGTCATTATCGGCCCTGTGTCTAGTGGCTGATTTCTTTGGGAGAGAGTGTATGAGTGGTTCCTTGGTCTCGAGTGGTGGAGGATCCCGATGCGTTGCCCGGAGTATACTTTAAATATCACATCAATACTGGAGAATGCATGGCGGTTGGCTCGGCATGGTTATGATGTTGAAACCTTTCTCCATCCACCGGGTGCATCTTATACCCAGTTTATTCGGGTAGAACTCTTGAACTTTGATGTATCTCCTATTGGTGTATGAGAGATTCCTGAGGAAAATGAGGATAGAGATGAAGAGGAGTATCACGGAGAGGGAAGAGAGTTTGTCTCGCATCTCGGGTCTAGCACTTCTCAGGTAAACTTTTACCGTCTTACCATTATAATTACTTCTTTCTTAACTTGTTTTGACCGTTTTAATGATTATTTTTAGGCTACTGGCTCATTTGGTCATGAGGCTAGACCTTTCTTTACCGCTCCTCCATTTGCTCATTCTAATCAACCGGAGATTTCATCTCATCCACAGGGTATTGATATGAATTACCTGGTAGGTTTTCTTGTTCCATGATAATTAATGCTATATGTATGCATGATTATCTATGCTCTTACTCTTTCCTTTCTGACTCACAGCGGATGCTTGAGGAACAAAACAAGAAAGTTCAAGAAGAGTTAGCTGTTAGTCGTCAACAGGTTGCCCATTTTGAAAAATTATATCACCAGTCAGAGCAAGATTTTTGAGACTTCCAGTTTCAGGGAATGAGAGATCCTGGTGCTTGGTCATCTAGAGGACCCCAAGCTGATGACCATGAGATCCTATCGTCTACTTTGGATGAGAACCATTACAGATATGAATTACAAGGTGATAGAGGTTTAGGTGCTCCTGGTTCGAGCGGACTCAGGATAGGTGACATGCCTCCTCCTCCAACAGGCGATGACTTTTTCAGGGCTTTATTTGATCATGATCCACCACCTCCTCCTCAGTGATCTATTATTGTATTAATTGAGGAAATATTATAAAATAATGATAAAAATAATAATGATGACATATAATTTGCATTTTTACTGCAACTTTTCACCCTTTTTTTCTCCTTTTTTTTGGTTTCATTTTTTTTTGGTTTCTATCATCATTATTATTGCTAAGCTACAATTATTGGTCTTTCCTCTTCACATTCAATATTTTCACAGTAGCACCAATTTACAAACCAAAGGCAACGCGGCAACTCAAAACCTTTTCATTGCCAATTTCTTATCCTTGCGTGTCTCGGTCTCACACTTTTCCTTGTTAATTTTGGAATAGCCAATCATCCCATATAAATCTCTTTTCATGTCATGATCTCATACAGAAGCTAGGAAATTTTCCACTTCAACATCAAATTTTCTTTTAACAATTCCAATTTTCCTTCAGTTGTCAACAATGACCGAACTCAATTTGAAGAAAACAAAAGTTCTATTTAAAAATATGAATGCCATTCATTGAAAACAAATATCTTGGTCAAAAATCGATACTTTGAAGTGTTTTCAAAATATTAAATTGGACCATTCTTTTTTACATGCTACGACTTCTTTTTGAAATGTGAATTCTATGACATTTAAGATTAATGGCTTTGAAATATGTTCCCTGATTGAAGAATTTGAGGCCATCCTTGGATATCCAAGCAATCAACAAATGGCGTTGCCTATATTGATTTCCAAGACTCAACAAAAGATGCAAATATTATTTCAACTTTCAAAGCCCAAAGTTCTACAGTTGACGAGAGGTGAGAAAATTCTGATTGATCCCTTAATTGACTTTTGCCTTTCTCACTTAGCTCCTACTAAGGCATGGGGACGTATGCTTTGCCTATGCTTACTTGGCCAATTCTTGCTTATTTCTTCTGATGGCAATATTGATCCACGAGTATTGGATATCATGGACCAAATGGAAGGAGGCTTGTCGCGATACCCGTGATCTTAACTGAGACTTTAGTTGGACTAGACCAACTTAAATCAAGAGATTAGCCGGGAGTCCCTTGTTACTTTAGGAAATTACCTATACTGCCCCTTTGGGTTTTCAATTTAAGTTTTTTTTATTATTTTTTATTTATTTTTTTATTGCTCTAATTTTTGCCTAGTCTGCCCTTATGAATTTTCGGAACTAGCGAGCTGTCCTAATTTTTGCCTAAGCTGCTCTTTTAGGTTTTCAACTTAGTGAACCTTTTTTTTACTTATAGATTTGGCTTCAGGAGCGTCTCTGCTTGCTCAACACTCCGTCTATGAATTTTGCCAGATATCTACCACGACATTATTCTGCTAGGAAACTACTCCATCCTGCTTCTTCGTATGCTGACTTGGTTGACTGGATCCGTTCTCATTCTGAAGTCAACATCCGTTGGTTAGTACCTTGGTGGAAGATTTCTCGTATCACTATTCAGACATACTTAATGCATGTTCCTCTTACTACTCTTCGTCGAGGTACTTGTTATGATCCTCGCCAGCTTGACAGTCAACATAGAGCTAAGCCACGAGGTTTTGATTTTAATCCTGATTTGAACATGCCTTGTCCGACTGAAGCCTACTTGGATCAGCTTAAGCAAATCTGGCCTACACATTACACTTATCATCTACCATAGATTTTACATTTGTCAATTTCTTTAGAATGAGTTTTGTTAGGATGAAAAAATAATAAAAGTAATAATAAGAGATGTTTCTTTTTCTTTTATAATTTGTCATCACCTTTTGTTATTGTGTTCATTTATTTCATCCATATCTGGTCAAATACTTACAACAGTGTACATAGAAAAATTTTAATATTAATTATGTTTTATTAAATTGGGGAACAACCAAACATAAAGCCAGCATACACAAGATCACTCCTATTACCAACTAGCTCTTTCGGATTTTCTAATTGACGATTTTCTCTCACTTAGCCCTAATTGTTGCCTAGCCTGCCCTTTTGGGTTTTCAGAACTAGCGGACTGCTCTAACTTTAGCCTAGGCCACCCTTTTTGGGTTTTCAACCTAGAGAGCTCTTTTTCTTTTTCTCTTTTTTTATACATAAAAACTCTTCAACCTATCAATGTTCACTAACTCAATAAACTCATTCCCGTCCATGTCTGATAACTTCACTGCACCCTTTGTTCATGACTTGTTTCACAACATATGGCCCTTCCCAGCTAGGCCTAAATTTCCCTCTTGGATCAGATACGTTAGGCTTACATTGTTTCAATACTAAATCCCCGACTCTGAGTTTTTTTATCTTAACCCTTCTATTATAGGCCCGAGCTATCCTCCTTTAATACAATTGATCATGATATAGTGCTTTTAACCTTCTCTCCTCTAGTAAAGCTAACTGTGTGTATCTGCTCACTACCCATTCTGTCTCAGGCAGTTCAGCTTCCAAGACCACTTTAATGACTTGACCTCAATTTCAATTGGCAACACTTCTTCCATCCCGTAAACCAAAGAGAACGGTGTCATTCCAGTCGGTGTTTGAACACTTATTCTGTATCCCCACAAAGCAAAAGGAAGCATCTCTGACCAATCCCTATATGTCTTGTTCATCTTGGATAGGATCTACTTAATTGTCTTATTGGTTGCTTCTACTATACCATTAGCCTTTGGTCTATAAGGAAAGGATCATTGATGATGGATTTGGTACTTCAAGAATAAATCCTTAACTGCTCCCTGAAACTGTATCCCATTGTCTGATACCATATTGTGAGGGACCCCATACCTGCAGATGAGGTTCTTTTCAATAAATTTAGCCATTTGACTTGCCCCCAGTTTGTTGAATGATTCGGCTTCGACCCATTTTAAAAAATAATCTACTACTACTACAATGAAACGGTGACCGTTTGAGGCTGTCGGATGTATCTCTCCTACAATGTCAATCCCCCAAGTGGCAAAGGGCTAGGGTGAAGACATAGAATGCAATTATTCAGGAGGCATGTGATTCAAAGTACCATACATTTGACATTGCTGGCACTTCTTTACAAACTCAATACAATCTCCCTCCACGATCAACCAGTAGTAACCTTGTCGAATTATCTTCTTAACTAGGGCTATACCACTCATGTGTAGACCGCAACTTCCCGCGTGTATTTCTGACATGATATGCTCCACTTCAGGCTTCCTCAAGCATCTCAAGTGCACCCCATCAGGCCATCTTCGATATAACTCTACATGGAAGGTGATGTATTATAAGGACCATCACCTTATGGCTCTTCTTTCTTTCTTTGTTGCCCCCAACAAGTATTCCCTTTCCTCCAAAAATAGCCTTATAGTATCATACCATGCATCATGGTCTATATCAGTTTCCATGATTGCCTCATATTCATAGCAAGGAGTTGATGAACTGGTCAAAATCAGAGGCTTGAGGAATAAGTTGATAGGATTTTACCATACCGAAGCCAATGTTGCTAGGGCATCAGCCATCTGATTTTCTTCTCTTGGTAAGTGTATAAACCTGCACTCCTTAAAGTTCTTCTTCATCATGGTCAAGTAATGGTGGTATGGTTTTAATTTTTCATCTTTCAACTCCCACTCTCCATTTACTTGGGATACTACTAACAATGAATCGACAAAGACTTCCACCTTATCCACCTTCATAATCATTAAGGTTTCCAAACCAAAAATACATGCTTTGTACACGACCATATTATTGGTTGCCATGAATTTCAACTTTTTGGCTAAAGGGATAAGTTCCCCTTCGGGTGATTCTAGTATGACTCCCAAACCTGCTCCTTTCCTATTCACTGCACCGTCAAAAAACATTTTCCATCCTTGTACTTTAATGGCCTCTAAATGTTCATCCGAAAATTCCAAGACTACCTCTTTGCTATCTGATAATGGTTGTTGGGCTAGGAATTCTGCCACTGCTCTACCTTTGATTATTTTCTTGGTTACATACTCAATCTCAAATTCTTCCAATATTATCAACCATCGCCCATACTTCCCAATTAAAGAGGGTGTCTCCCTTAAGTACTACATTGGATCCAACTTGGAAATTGCTTGTACACTATAAGATTGAAAGTAATGTCGCAACTTCTTAGAAGGCCAAACCATAGCTATACAGGTCTTTTCAATAATACTATACTTAATTTCTCAAGGTAAGAGCTTTCTACTCAAATAGTAAACTGCGTGCTCAATCCTCGACTCATCTGCTTTGGTTAGCATGGCTCCTACTGACTCTTCTTCTACTGCTAAGTATAGTAATAGGGGTTTACCGGGTTTAGGTGGTTTCAAAATATGTGGATTCAGCAAATACTCTTTTATTCATTAAAAGGCCCTTTGACACTCTTCAATCCACAGGACTGGCTGATTCTTTTTAAGCAACTTGAAGATACGCTCACAGATTGTGTCAAGCTTTGCTATAAACCTACTAATGTGTTGTAATTTACCATTGAATCCCTGAACTTCTCTCTCCACCTTAGGGGCTGGCATATCCCCAATTGCTTTAACTTTGTCAAGGTCAATCTCAATGCCATTTGGACCAATCACATGTCCCAACAATTTGCCTGAGGTAACCCCGAACACACACTTCTTTGGGTTTAATCTTAGGTTATTTCAATGCTCTATCAAAGAATAATTCTATGTTTTGGAAGTGTTGTTCCCTTGTATATGATTTCACCATCATATCATCAACATATACTTTGACTTCTTTATGCATCATGTCATAAAATAATGTGGTGGCCATCCTTTGGTAGGTTGCTCCAACATTCTTTAATCCGAACGGCATCACCATATAACAAAATATTCCCTATTTAGTAATGAAAGAAGTTTCAGCTTTATCCTCTTGGGCTATTAACACTTGGTTGTATTCGAAAAATCCATCTACAAAAGCACGCTAGAGGCTGCACTATCAATGAGGGCATCTATATGGGGTAAAAAAAATCATCTTTAAGGGAAGCCTTCTTTAAATCTCTATAGTCCACACAGACCCTAATTCTTCCATCTTTCTTTGGCATGGGTACTATATTGGCTAGCCAGTCTGGATAATGTATCATTTCAAGGAACTTTACTTGTATTTGTTTAGTGACCTCTTCTTTAACCAATTCAACCCATTCAGGTCTTAATCGCCTAATCTTTTGTTTGACAAGTTTTATGTGGGAGTAAGTAGGAATAAGATGTTTGGCTATGTCTCGATCTATTCCAGTCATATCCTTATAAGACCAAGCAAATACTTCTTCATATTTTTTAAATATTTTTTCAAATCTCTCTCTCTCATCAGGAGTAAGGTCGGATGTTATGCTAATATTTTTAGGATTTTTGGTTGTTCCCAAATTTAATGACTGTGTATCAACAGAGTTAATATTAAAGATGCTCATGTAACCACTATTTGAATATATGCAACCATCAAGAGAAACATCACACAAGTAAGCAAAATCAGACTTTATTGCATCCAATTTGGAAAAGAAAACATCATCATCCTCATAAAAAGCAGACAAATCAAAATCAAAATCAAAATCGTTGTTCTCAAAATCATAAAGCAGAACATCTTCAAACTTCTCTTCAACTAGGGCAGCAATCTCCTCTGGAGTTTTCTCGGCTTTCGGGACAACTTCCTTCTTCCTTTCTAGATTGGGCTCCTTGTCAGCTAGGAGGGTGAGCTCTTTCTTCACTTGTTCCACTAACTTGGCAACATCAGCAAAAATTTTAAAACTCGGGATCAACTTTTCCATGAATATGATTGGCTCGGGCTTTCCTTGGAGTGGTCCCATGTCTAAAGCATTGACAAAGATTTTTTCGAGTGGCTGGAAGCTCATCTTTTCATTCTTCTTTTGCTGGACATCTTTGTTGGCTTCATCATATCCCAACCCTTTCTTGGAAGTTTGAGTTTTGAAATCTGGAACTTTTGTCACACCGGCCTTGCCCTTTCCAAGACAAGCTCTGAGAAAGTAGCTCATGTTCTTCATCATGTTTAAGACCTTAGAGTCCACTACTTCATCATTAGAAATTATAACTACTTGGAAACCATTTGAGAGGCCTCTCCACCATTAGAGCATTAACAACCTCATTATCCTCGGCCTCCATGACCACCGTCTCATCTCCGTTAGGGAACTTGATCTTTTGATGAAGGGTGGAAGGAACTCCACCAAGAGGATGAAACCATGGTTGTCCCAAAAGTAGAGCAAAGGTAATAGGTATATCCAAAACAACAAATTCAACAATAGTTTTAATTGGACCAACCTTCACAGTAGCTTTGAAAGTTCCTTCGGCGTGCCTCTTGGTATTGTCATAAGCCCGAATGGTTACCTCGGTTGGGCTTAGATCCCTTGTTGACATAGCTAGCTTTGGCAATATTTTAAGTGGACAAACATTTATGGCGGACCCATCATCAACCATTACACATGGAGTCCTTTTTCCTTTGATTTCCACTTTGATAAAGAGAAGAAGGATGTGATCTCTCCCCTCTTCTGGTAAATTCGCATATGAGAAAGATACCATTCCCATGTCAACTTTGCTCTTCTTTTGAATGTCTTCACACTTCATTACTCCTTCAACTTTTATGAAGTTAATTAGTTCGTCCGATGTTATAGAGGTGGAAATTGGCATGCTAGCCAAGACCTTGGCCATAGTTTCACGGTGCTTCTTAGAAGTGGCCAATAAGTCCCAAATGATAACACTTGCTTGGGTTCTCTTCAACTGCTTAAGCATAGTATCATCTTCCTCTTCTTTGTTTCCCACTTTGACTTCCTTTCCTTTATTAGCCTCTACCTCTTTAGGTGGTGGCCTTGCATAAGGCTTACCAGATCTTTTGTTCATTATTTTATCTTCTTCAGGCTCAGACCAGGTCCATTCCCCCTTCTTGAGTACAAGATCGTCATCACTATCGCTTGAATCCCAAAACTCATTCATGACATAGATAGCTACTTCTTTACCCACCATAGTTTGTTCAACTATGCTAAATACCACTTCTTTTTTGGTTGCTTCTTCATCCAAATCTTGGAAAGAAGACATGATAAAACTTTCATGGAAACCTCCTCCAATCATGAAGGTCGCCGGTGGTGGTTACTCTATTGAACCTCGGTAATGGATTGCCTTTGGTGTTTGGCTTGTTGGGCTCAGGCAGCTTCCCACTATTAATCAAATTTTGGATCTCATGCCTTAACCTCACACATCTATCCTTGTCGTGTCCTTGCATTTGATGAAATTAACAAAATTCTTTAGTGTCAAAATTAGGTGGGACAGGGTTAGGCAAAGGACGAGGATTTAAGGGTTGAAACAATCCCTTCTTTTGTAGCTTATTGAGGACCCAAGACAGTGGCTTCCCTAATGCCTTTTGCATTAACACCAATTGCCTTTTGCATGCTTTGGTTACCAGACTGGTAGTTTCCTTTCTCATTCCTTCTTGTTGAAAAGTGGTTCTTCTCTCTTTCCCACTCTTCAATTTGTAGACCAGCTTGCAAAAGGTCCTTGAAGTCCCGAATGAGTGTATGAGACTTCCATATGCAAAGGCTAGGTAACACTCCTCTCACAATCATTCTAATTTGATCGGATTCATCAGGCCTTCTTTTGAGCAAAGCAACCTTATTCCTCCATCGTTTTGCATAGTCCACAAAATTATCATTTGGCCTTTGTCTAATGGACTCAACTTCCATCAAGGTAACTTCCATCTCGACATTGTATCCATATTGTTGGATGAAGGCCTTGTATAGCAGATTTCAACTCTTTTGTGTGCCATCATCTAAGGTATTGAACCAATATTGGATAACATGGTCCAATGAGAGCATGAAATACCTTACAGTTTGAGCCTTAGCATCTCCGGCAGACTGCATAGCAGTGATATACTGCTTCACATGGAGGTGAGGATTTTCGATTTCATCAAACTTTGTAAAGGATGGCATCTTGAATTTGTACGAAACTTCTTCGTCTAGCTCAAATAATTTGTCAACTTCGAACATTTCTTCAATTTTTAGCTTCTTCTCAAATTTCTTTTCCAAATCCGCAATCATCTTTTCAACATTAGAAGTTTCAGTTTTCTCCATAGCTGATCTTTCAACAATCTTTGGTTCTTTCTTTTTGTCTTGAGGATCTTGGTAGTATTGAGCTCAATCGTCATAATCATCAATGATCACCTTATCATCATCAAAATCCACTTCGCCAACTTTAGCCTTCCCCTTGTCCTTTGGCTTCTTAGTGCTAGCAGATGCTTCGGCATTGTTTCCTAAAATTGTAGCCAATTGTTTCTTCATGGTCTTAGCCAGGGCCTCTTTTATTTCTTCCATCTTGGCATTGAGGGCGTCATCCACCATTCTTTGAATTTGTTCGAGCTCCATTGCTTTTGGTGAGCAAGTGATTGAGTCATTGCTGGATTCTTCATCTCCGACATAGGTCGGATTATCGTAAGCTTTTGAACTGTCGTAATCTAGGGCTGTGAGCCAGAAAGGATTAATGATATGTCATGAGATGCATGTATGCACAAATAATAGACAAAGATAAGTAGAATGTCCCTTCCAACCTTATAACTTCCACACATGAATGGTGAGTCTCTTTTCCTAGGTATATGGTTAACAAAATACCAACATGGGGTATCTTGTTTTTGAATATTTTCCTCAGATGTTTCAACCAATAGTTATATTTTAAAAAATGAAAATCAGTTCATGATAATTCCCATTAATTGGGTTTTAATCCATTCAACCAACTAAAGTAGCTTTTATGCTATATTGGATTAAATCTAAATTAAGAGGTTTATTATAAATAGATTTCTCACTTGAAAAAGTAACTAATGATTCATGCCAAAAACAAGCCCATGATTAATTATTCTTAGTATAAACTAAGCTCACAATTGATTTTTGGTATTCCATAATTGACCTAAATATTCATAAGATCTTTCAAAAGGTTATGAAAATAGTTTTGTTTCGAAGCCCATTGTAAAATGATTTTAGAAAAAATGGATTTCGAGCTTTGTATTTGGGTCATAAGAAAAGAATTTTTGAAAAGTTTTATAACCAAAGACCATCTTGGAAAAATTTTTAAAATTTCTTTGGTCTTTTAGACTTTACAGAAAATTTTATTTGGGCTCACAATGTAATTAGGTCGTATTGGAAAAAGAACAAATCAAATAAGCCATGATTTAAACCAAGATAAATTAACCATCGTCAAACAACATGCATTTGGGGTAAAAACCTAAGGAAATTAACTACGCCAATTACATGAGCTTTAGTCTTTGGGTTAAAAGGCTTAGGTTCCCATAGCAAGCATACACGAAATGGTACAAGGCTATGAGTGGTTATGCCATGCTCAATGTCCATACCTTGAGTGAAAGTATGGTATCCTTTACATAACACAACATGGGTAACACGGGCGTCCTAACTCATGCACACGACGCAATCTAAATGATGCAATGGATAATATCATGATAAGAAAGAATAGAATAATATAAAGACCAATGAAATCAACTTCTCTTATCCCCAGTGGAGTCGCCACTGTGAGCGGGGATTTTCGTCCCCACTCTTGGTGAAATGGTTCTTGCGACTTCGGCACTGTTTAGGCTCGGGGCCTTAGAGAACATGGGCCTAAGCCCGGAGAAAATGAAGTAGCCACTCAAATTGGTTGGGAAAAATAAAGGGGTGGATGACTTGATTTCAAAGGAATTCCTAACCCCCTAATGGGTTCGAAAAGTTGGGTACATGTGGGGAAGGTGAGAAACAGCCCAGCACCCCCACAATGCCTGGTTCATTGGAACTGGCCTCCTTTGCAGGTGTTAATATTATAAAATTCTTAAATATAACAATATTATCCATACTACATGCAACAATTAAAATAAAGCATCATTATATTAAAATCAAAGCAATGACCAAACAAAATAAATAAATGGACACCCATCCGAGGATGGAAACATGTCCTTACATTGCCCATGTCTAAAACTAAATGGGACACCTACCGAAAGGTGGAAACGCGTCCTTTACATTAGTCCAAAAACTTTAAAATAATTTAAATTACATAATATTTAACTAATGAGGTACCCACAAAGTGGAAACATACCTCTTACAATTTTAGAACTAAGGCAAATAAAAGAATATTCGATTATCTAATTATAAATAAAAGCAAACCATTCATAAAATAAAATAAACTATTCATCATTAACATATAATAAATCACATAATCAAATAAATAAATAAAATTAGAATTCAATCTATTAAATAAACAAAGTTAAAGTTTAAGATTTAGGATTTAAGAAATTAGGGTTCTAGGATTTAAAGTTTTATAGTTTTTGGTTTTATTTATGGCTTTAGGCCACTGGGGATACTAGATATTATTTTTATGATTTTTAAATTTTAGTTTTGAAGAATTAAGGTTTTGGCATTTAGAATTAGTGTTTTAAAGAATTAGGGTTCGGGAAAAAGTATTTAGGGTTTTTGTCAAAACATGATTATTATAAAACTTTAAGACTATTTTAACATGGATTTTTGATAAATACTTATATGTAATATAACTACTAGACGTTTAAATATTATTTGAATAATCTAATACTATAGTGATTTAATGGATTAGGCTACTGTGATGATAATAAATAATAATTGATTAAGGTTTTAACTAAATAAGTTAGGGTTTAAATTAAATTAGAATTAGGGTTTCTAAGAAAACTATCACTATCATATTCAATTTTGAAAGAGGAGGCTACTATGAAGATTTTGGAAAATTGATTTGATTAGGGATTTTAAGGAAACAGATTATTATAGCTTTTAGAAAAGTGTAATTAGGGTTTGTGATTTCAAAATTATGTGTTACGGGCATTAAGGCATTAGGGTTTTGGGAAAACTCTTTCTAGGGTTTTTAAATAAAGTTTGGATAATAAGCATAACCATTGATCAAATAATAAAAATATGCATGCTTGAACAATTTATCAAATTGCATAATGAAGTTGCTATGAATATAAGTAAAGAAATAAAGATTCAAACCTCCGTTTTTGGTTCCACCACAATCTTTGAATTCTGGTTGAATAATAATAAAGACAGTGTAGGCTACCTTTGATGGATTTGTGTTGCTTCCTCACTACCTCTTGCTTCTTCAAGGTTTTCTTTTGGCCGAAAGAATTTAAGAGTCCCAAGTCCGGTTCAAAAATTTCAACTTTAGAATTTTCTCTCTTTTTAAAAGATCCAAATGTGGTATTTATAGGAAAAAATCAAAACCTAATTCTAATTGTCTAAGGAAATTAAAATCATTTAGGAAAAGAAATAAAAACCAAACAGAATTGGGTTTTGAAAGAAACTGCGCTGGAAAAAATCACACTGGCAAAAATTGCGTTGGCAAAAATTGTTGTGGGCTACCGGCAGGCAGCTACGAGAATTTGCTAGAATTGTGTGTGAGCTGGGGCGCAGGCCAGCCAATTCACCGTAGGAATTTCCTGCGGCGAATTGGCTTGTGGAAAATTCAAGCAGGAAATTCCTGTGGCAAATTGGCTTGTGGCAACATCTTCGGCGATGAAAATTTTTCGTCGCTGATTCTTCCATCTCCAATTTTTATTATTTATTTTTATCTTTTTTTACTGTCACCCTTTTTTATTTTTATTAAAAATAAATATTATAAGTAATGAATACTAAAATAAATATTATTTAATTAAAATGCCACAAAAATTATTTTGAACTGTTTTAAAAATATCGGACTAGACTAGGTCAAAAATTAAGGGTCTACACCTATTTTATTTTTTTTTCTTTTAGACAGGATGATGTAAGGACACATTTCCATCCTCGGATGGGTGTCCATTTTTGAAAATTGCTTTTATTTTAATATAATGATGCTTTATTTTAATTGTTGCATGTAGTATGGATAATATTCTTATATTTAAGAATTTTATAATATTGAGACTTGAAAAGAAGACTAGTTCCAATGAACTGGCCATTGTGGGGGTGCTGGGTCATTTCTCACCTTCCTTACACGTACCCAACTTTCTAAACCCATTAGGAGGTTGGGGATTCCTTAGGAATCGATTCATCCACCCCCTTTTTTTTCTTGGCCCGTTCGGGTGGCAACTCCATTTTCTCCGGGCTTAGGCCCGTGTTCTCTAAGGCCTTGAGCCTAATAGTACTGAAGTTGCAAGAACTATTCCACATGAGTGTGGGATGAAAATTCCCGCTCATGGTGGCGACTCCACTGGGTATAAGAGAAGTTGATTCCGTTGGTCTTTATACTATTTTATTCTTTCTTATTATGATATTATCTATTGCATCATTTAGATTACATTGTGTTCATGAGTTAGGACGACTGTGTTATCCGTGTTATGCCATGTAAGGGATACCATACTTTCACTCAAGGTATAGAGATCAAGCATGGCATAACCACTCATAGCCTTGTACCTTTTGGTATATACTTGCTATGGGAGCCTAAAACTTTCAAACCCAAAGACTTAAGCTCATGTAATTCACCTAGTTACTTTCCTTAGGTTTTTACCCCAAATGTTTAATGTTTGACTATGATTAATTTATCTTGGTTTAAATGTTTTTTCCTTATTTGGTTTGTTCTTTTTCTAATATCACCTACCTATATTGTAAGCTCAAAAATAATTCTTTTCCTTTAAAATCCAAAGACCAAAACTATTTTAAAAATTTTCAAGAAGGTCTTTAAACATTGAAACCTTTTAAGATTGGTCAAAAATCTTTTTACACCTTATGGCCTAAACAAACATAATTATCTTTCATCTAAAATACAACCTTTTCTTAAAAAGAGCTTACAAATATTTAGGTCAATTACAAAAAACCAAAAATCAATTGTGAGCCTAGCTTATACCAAGAATCATTAATCATGAGTTTGTTTTGGCATGAATCATTAGTTACTTTTTCTAAATAAGAAATCTATTTATGATAAACCTATTAATTTTGCTTTAATTCAATAGAAGTTATTTTAGTTGAGATTCAATGGATTAAAGACTAATTAATGGGAATTATCATGGACTGGCTTTTATATTAGAAAATGCAACTATTGGTTAAATCATTCAAGGGAATTTTTTGAGAACAAAATATCCCATGTTGGTATTTTTGTTGACCATATCCCTAGGAAAAGAGACTCGCCATTCGTGTATGAAAGTTATAAGGTTGGAAGGAATGTCCTAATTATCTTAGTTTGTTTATTGTTTTTGCATACATGCATACACGCATTGCATAATATATCATGAATCCTTTCTGGCTCACAGACCTGGAGTACATCAGTTCAAGAGCATACGACAACCCCACCTATGCCAGTTACATAGAATCCAGCAGCGACTCAATTACCTTGGCACCAAGAGCAATGGATCCTGAACAAATTCAAAGAATGGTGGATGATGCCCTCAATGCCAAAATGTAAGAACTAAAGGAGGTCCTGGCTGAGACTATGAGAAGTCAACTTGCTGTGCTTTTGGGAAACAATGTTGAGGCATCTGACAGCATTAAGAAATCAAAGGAAAAGGAAAAGACTAAGATAGTCGAAGTGGCCTTTGATAAAGACAAGGAAGCTATAGATGATGATGACTGGGAATGATAATATCAAGGTCAATAAGAGGACAAGAAAGAAAAGAAGACTACTAAAATTAAGTTGAATCTGCTGATGTCGAGAAACTGATTACTGATTTGGAAAAGAAATTTGAAAAGAAGATGAAATCTAAAGAAATGTCAGAGGTCGACAAGTTGTTTGAACTAGATGAAGAGGTCCCTTATAAGTTCAAGATGCCTTCCTTCACTAGGTACAATGGTACAAGAAATCCTCACTTGCATGTGAAGCAATATATCACTGCTATGCAGTCTGCCCGAGCTAATAAGGCTCAAACTTTAAGGTACTTCATACTTTCATTAGATCATGTTGTCCAGAATTGGTTCAACACCTTGGAGAATGATAATCAAAAGAGCTGAAATTTGCTATACAAGGCTTTCATTCAACAGTATGGGTACAATGTTAAGCTAGAAGTTACCTTAGTGGAAGTTGAGTCCATTAGACAAAGGCCAAATGAGAATTTTATGGACTATGTGAAGAGGTGGAGGAATTAGGCTGTCTTACTCAAGAAGAGGCCTGATGAGTCGGATCATATAAGAAAGATAGTCAGAGCCATCCTGCCTAATCTCCATGAGAGGCTGTCTCACACCCTTATAAGGGACTTCAAAGACCTTTTGCAAGCTAGCTTGCAAATCGAAGAGTGGGAAAGGGAGGAGAACCACTTTTCGACAAGAAGGAATGAGAAAGGGAACTACCAGTCGGGTAATCAAAGCACTCAAAAGAAAGTTGATGTTAATGTGATTGGTCAAGGAAATAGAAGGCAGTTCTCAAAGTTGGGGAAACCTCTATCTTAGGTTTTCAACAAGCTATAAAAGAAGGGGTTGTTACAACCATTGGCTCCTTGACTGCTACATAATCCTTTGCCACCAAACTTCGATGCTGAGGCCTTCTGTCAATTTCACCAAATGCAAGGGCATAAGATAGATAAATGTGCTCATCTAAGGTATGAGATCCAAAATTTGATTGATAGTGGTAAGCTACCCAAACCGGATAAGCCCAATACCAAAAGTAATCCTCTGCCTAGGTTCAATAGAGTACCTCCGCCAGCAACCTTCATGATAGGAGGAGGATTGGAGGAAGATTCTATCTTATCCTCTTTTTAAGATGAGGGTATTGAAGATATGAAATAAAGAAGAGAAACTTAACTCAACAAACTTCCTTTGGCTTGTTTGGTTTTATTTTCTTCAATTAGTGTTTTATGGAACAATTTTGTTTTTTCAAATTTAAAGTTATTTGAATTTTCGTTAAATTTTTGTTGGTCTTTGCTCATTTTGGTGATCAACCAATGAAGAATCTAGCTTCATATTTATAAATTAATGTATCCAGGCATCATGATTTGAATGGCTTTACTAGATAAGGGAATTGTTCTATAGCATTGAGTTGTGTATGCTTACTTAGAGAGGGCTTCTACAAAATGACCTTTGTCTAGGTCCTAGTCAATCTTAGAACATGCTTTGACAGATTTTTGAGGTAAAATTGAACTCTGCTTATTTAAGGGAGAGATGATCTAGGCATTGTTTGGCTAGCCAACAACTAGTATCCACCGAATTAAATATCAATCTCTAGTTGTCCCTTTGAACCTTCGTTAGATTTCAACTTTCTCTTTATTAACTTATAAGCTTGATAACCTACCATGAGCTATTGTCACTCTTTTGATAAATCTGATGATCACTAAGGGAAAGAGGCAAGAAGATCAAAAAGAAAGAAATGCCTAGTTAAGACCATAAGGGTAGAAAAGAAAAAGAAAAAAAAAAGAATGAAAAGAAAGAAAAAGATGAAAATAAAAGAAAAAAGAAAATAAAACCCAAAATGGTTCAGAAAGCCAACTGAGTTCTCTTTTACCTAAAGCAGCAAAGGACTTCCATGTGGTTTACAAGGACAGTTTGACTTGAATTGGTACAACCCAACAAAAGATTCAATCAAAATCAGAGAAAAGGAGAAAATCTAGATTTTGAAATTTCTATACTTGACAGTCCTACAAGGAAGAAGGACAAAATGGTAAAATGCTCAAAGAAAAGAAAGAGTAAAAAAATAAAGAGAAAGAAAAGGGAAAATAAGAAAAGAAATGAATATGGGTACCAAACTTTTTGCAAAGGCAAAGACTGTCCCAATCAATATCCAGATTACTGTCAAGAAGAAAGGAGAATGTTCAAAGCTCTATCTTTTCATGCTTACAACTGTCTAAACAAGAAATTTGTAGTGTGAAGTTTTGTCAGTAGTGTCACATCAGCTTCAATCTCAAAATGACGTTTATTTAAACCATGTCCCTTATAGACCCCATTTCAAACCTATTAAAGACTTGTTGATCTCACTTGGTAGGTAGAGTCTATTAGTGGAGATAGTTCGGATAAGCATGCATATGAGATAGACAATATTCAAACTCAATAAGACCTTTGGCTAAGTAATGTGTATGTGCCTATCTGAAGTACAACAATTCTTGCTTAAATAGAAATAATTTTCGAGTTTAGTACAGTAACTATGGTTGTCATGTTATAGATATGTTAATTTGGAAAATCAAGTCCTAAGGTAAATTGACGTTGATTTGGCAAAACTAACATTTGATTTCAAAATCAAAATTCAAAAAAAAAAGAGAGAAAAAATTTTCGTACAAAGCCTTTGAGTTAAGGGAAGTATGTTGAACCATCGAACCTCAAAGGACACATTGGGCAAAGTAAATGATTATTGGCAAGGTTGTGAAGAAGTTGCCAATTGACATGTTGAATCCTAATTTGAAACGGATGTATCTCTGCTACTTAGGCCTCACCACTCATGTTTTCAATATCTTGAAGATAAAAGCCATAAATGTAAAGCCTTCTGTCATTCCAATGCAAGACCTAAATGAGAACACTTCAGCTAAGTACCTCGGTCTGTGAGTCGATGGAACCATTGTAAGTATTATTCATGCATATCATTCATACATGAGCATATCACATTGCATTTTGTTATCTTGTGTTACCTATTATTTGTCAAAGCGAATAGCAAACACCTTATGAAGTAAAGAATCAAAAGAAGATATTGAATCAGGGGGCATAGAAAGCTCATTGATGGAGGAAGCTCTAGTCATTTTGCAAAAGAAGAAATGCATGCTTATTCAAGAGACAAAAAAATACACAAACATCAATCTGAGCCTACATGAAAAAATTATTGGTTTGAGCCTACATAGGGGGCAAGTTTCTTCTTTTCAATTTTTGAGTTTATGCATGTACAAAACTGTAACACCACTTCCCGACCTACATGTGTAAGCCGAGTAGAGGCGCCACACTATCCTAATGTTGCTACTAATTTTACTTAGTCAAATTTTAGTTTCAATTTTACAGAAATTTTGCCAGAGTTTTGCCTAGAAATTTGGGTCCCAAGTGTCGACAAAACTGGTTTTTCTGATTTTTGAAAACATTTTTACACAAACCAGTGTGAGTACAATCAGTTTCAATACACTCCCAATGAATCCACCTTATACCCTCAACTACAAACCTGCAAGAAGAGTTCACACTTCTAATACAAAATAAAGTAAAGGTTTATTATTATTACATACTACTAACATACTGTATAACATAGTAATTCTCAAACTTATATATATACATATACATGCCACAACTAGCTAACTCATAATGGAAACTAAAAGATCTACCCTGAGATATGCTGTGGGTCTGGTCGTCGCTTTCCAAGAATTTGCTACTGCTCCGAACCTACGAGTCAAGGAAAACTTAACTCGCTGAGCAATGATGCTCAGTGGGTACTTTACCAATGGGAATAAAAGTAAAACATGATAGCATTTGAAATAAAAGGAAATAAGTAAATCAAAAATCAACCAACATTAAACCAATGGAAGTTATTGTACATTCAGTATAAATATGCTTTCAACAAATGTAAACACCATAATCCAAACTCATTTTGCATTACGTAGTTTAAAAGAAACAAGACTTTGGCTCTACTGGTATATAGGGAACCATAGTGATAAGGCAGTGGCCCTCACCACTGTAACATAGGTGGCCCTCACCACCGATATCAGATCACAGGAATGGCCCTCACCACCCTGGTTATAACCAATGGGCCTCCCCATTGGCTTCAGTGGCCTCACCACTGAATAAAATATCATATCACAATAATGAGCAGTACTGCATGCATTAGTATAGTGCACCATACCCTTATCTACCACTCCCACTATCCAGTAGAGCATAACGATTAAAATGATTCACTTTAAGTCTCAAACTTCGTTTTAGAATAATTCGAGAAATCATTTTAATTCCCATCGCACTTTGCCATTTATGCCGCGCACCACATTCATTAGTCAAACCACTATCCTTTTTCACATTTTTAACATCCACAATAAACATATCAAACATTTCAAAGCATTCCTCAAAAGATCACAAATTGACCAAATGAATAGTGTCGCGACACGAAAAATCGGCAACGCAAAAAGGCAAGCGCCAAATGAATAGTAAAATCTGGGTTTTCGTCAAAATTTCAGTCCACTTCAGTCATGATTTTGACCAGGTAAATGATCTTATTTTTGGCTGAAATTTTACATAAAACTTATTTCATATGTTGACTAATTACACATAAAATTGCGTTGAAAAATTCATTCATTTTCTGCCTCAAACAATTTCCACAAAAAGATCCAGAAAGCTGTCATTTTGGGACCATTTCGGCCCAAACATATGAAATACATGGAATAGTTTATTTTTCTTTTTCAAATCAATATGAAGTCTTCTTTAATGATAAAGTGAAGATTCAAACACTTCCCTTTGACAACTTTTGCATGTTTAACTTAAATCAACTAATTAAAGTTCATCAACATCAAAAATTCCATAAACCAAAGTTTGTAAGAAAAATAAAATTTCTTTTATGGTAAAGTATTTTTCCAAGGTAAAGTACCAAACCTTATTCTTTTACTTCCCCTTTTGTTTTTCCTCCTTCTCCTTCCTTAATCTTTGTTTTTCCTTGAAGAAATTCAAGAACACACCCTTAAACATAAACCTTAACAATTTAGAATAATAAGCTATCATCCATTTCTTTTCAAACGAAACCCTAATCTAACCTTATTAAACCTTAGAAACCTTGATTCTTTCATTTAATTGATTAATATCATAACTACTTAAAATTTTCCCAAATCCACCATAAGAACCCTAATCTCAAATCTCCCAATAGTTATATAAATACCTAGAATTGATACTAGAATTGAATTCTACATACTTGAAAACCTTAAAACTTACCTTGAAAATCAAACTTGACAAAAATTGGAACTCTTTGGTGTTCTTCCTATGGTGGCCGAAATTTTGAAGTGGGAGAGAGAGAGTTTTGTTCTTCTTGCTATGATGATATATATATAGTGGAAATGATGTCCACTTTTGGGTGAATGAATGTTTTAAGGCCAAATGTCCACACTTTTTCTTTTCTTCTTTTTATAAACCCTAAATGGCTAATTTTCATTAGCCCAAATGTCTCTTCCTTTTATTAGTTTAAAACCCAAGCCCTTAAACTTTCTTTTAATTATATTTTGGCCCCTCCACCTCCTTGTGTTGAAATTTCTATGGTCTAAGGTGTGAAAAGACCAAAATACCCTCTGGCGATTATTTGTTCGTAACTTTTAACCTGTACAATTCCACAAGGCAAACTACATATAGTTTTGATCCTCTTGACCTCTACTTTCTATTTTAAAGGTCTATTTTAGGTTTCCAAGTCATTTTGAAAAATTACCAATAAGCCCTCGACTTTTTACAAAATTCCCTTTAGGTCCTTTCTTTGCTCAGGTGTTGCCCGGGCCCCGTTTCTACTGACGATCATTTCATATTTACCCCCTTAACGTCCTCTACTCACTCTTGTGTTTATTTCCTACTTCGGATTCATGTATAATGACCAAAATGTCCCTAGTCAAAATCCCCTATATCTTCCAAATCGTGCGTTTTCTGGAAAAATCGTTACGCGTCGTTGTGACTCGATTTTTCTCTATTTTCCATTTTTGGAATCTGTTATGTGCACTATTAAGAACATCCAGTACAAATTTTAGAAATTACATTTACCTCCCCAAAACTTTTTGAAATTACAATCACCTCCCTAACACTTTGCATTTTTCTTCAATTAGGTCCCAGTGGTCCTATAGCCTTATCTGGGGCCGTTGTCAGGAATTATCTTCTCCTTTCCCCTTCTCTCGCTGTGCACGTGACTGCTATGCATAACTGCGGTAGGCGGATGTGACAGTTCCTCCCTCGTTAATTTAGGCTTCGTCCCGAAGCCCATCAGGTTGAAATAAATATGGGTATTGCTTCCTCATAGTTTCTTTGCGTTCCCATGTAGCTTCTTCTACTTTGTGATTCCTCCAAAGCACTTTGACCAATGGAATCTTCTTATTTCGCAACTCTTTGATTTCTCGTGCTAGGATCTCTACCGGCTCTTCCTCGTATGTCAGGTCAGGTTGAATCTCGATGTCTTAAGCTTGTATGATGTGGGTTGGATTTGAACGATACCTCCTTAGCATTGAAACATGGAAAACATCATGTATTTTACTTAATTCGGGTGGTAACGCCGACTGGTAAGCTACCGGACCTGCCCGTTTAATAATCTCATATGGTCCGATGAATCTAGGGCTTAGCTTGCCTTTTTGTTTAAATCGTAACACTTTCTTCTAAGGAGAGACTTTGAGGAATACCCTGTCGCCGACCTCGAATTGTATGTCTTTCCTCTTTAGATCCGCGTATGATTTTTGCCTATCCGCCGCTGCTTTTAATCGGTCTCGAATGATCTCTACCTTTTCCTCAGTTTCCTTAACTATATCTGGCCCCAACATCTTTTCTTCACTCAATTCTGTCCAGCAAACTGGAGTTCTGCATTTTCGACAATACAGTGCTTCGTAAGGAGCCATTTGTATGCTGGATTGATAGCTGTTGTTGTACGTAAATTCCATTAAGCTGAGGTGTTTGTCCCAGCTACCTTTAAATTCTAAAACGCACGCCCTCAGCATATCTTCCAAAACTTGAATCACTCTTTCCGACTGTCTGTCTGTCTGGGGATGGAATGCTGTACTGTGGTATGTTCGAGTCCCAAGGCTGTTTGGAATTTTTGCCAAAATTTTGACGTAAAGCGTGGATCTCGATCTGATATGATTGAAGTTGGAACTCCATGGAGACGTATGATCTCTTTGATGTACAAGTCTGCCAACTTGTCTAGAGAGTAATCCACACGTACTGGTATGAAATGAGCAGACTTAGTAAGCCGATCCACGATTACCCAGATTGCATCATGTTTGTCCCTAGTCATAGGCAATCCTGTGACAAAATCCATAGTAATACGATCCCATTTCCAGGTTGGAATCGTGATAGGTTGTAGTAATCCTGAAGGTAGTTGATGTTCTGCTTTCACTTGCTGATAGGTTAGACACTTCGTCACATGATCTACGATGTCTCTTTTCATTCCTGGCCACCAGTAATACTCCTTCAAGTCCCGGTACATTTTTGTTACTCCCGGATGCATTGTGTAAGGACTGTTATGCGCTTCTTGCAAAATCTGTTTCTTCAGTTCCTCAGACTTAGGTACCACCATTCTCTTCTTGTAGTATAAGATACCATCTGGACGGATTTGATAATCTCCTGCGCCTGTTGACTCCACTTCTTCACTTGTTCATCTTCCTTCTGAGCCTCACGTATTTGTTGATGTAAAGTAGGTCGCACGTGCATTTCTGCAAAGACAGCTCCATCTTCTGTGGGCTTTAATTCTACCCCCATAGCACGTAGCGCTTGCATTGACTTTCCTACTAAGTGCATCTGCTACGACATTCGCTTTGCCCGGGTGATAGTTAATCGTATAGTCATAGTTGGCTAACAATTGCATCCATTTTCGCTGTCGCAGGTTTAAATCTTTCTGCGTGGACAGGTACTTCAGGCTTTGATGATCCGTATAAATGTAACACTTTTGCCCGTATAAGTAGTGCCTCCACGTCTTGAAAGCCAAAACAATCGCTGCTAGTTCTAAGTCATGCATGGGATAATTCTTTTCGTGTGGCTTGAGCTGTCGAGAGACATACGCAATGACTTTGCCCTCCTGCATCAATACGCAACCTAACCCGATGTGGGATGCATCGCTATAAATCACAAAATCTTTTCCTGATTCGGGTTGTGTAAGAATGGGCGCTTCAGTAAGTTTTTGCTTCAGCCTTTCAAAACTCCGTTGGCAAGCGTCGATCCACTGGAATTTGGCATTCTTCTGAAGTAACTTGGTCATAGGTGCGGCGATCATGGAAAACCCTTTGACGAATCTCCGATAATATCCTGCTAACCCCAAGAAACTACGGACTTCCGTTACTGTCTTAGGTGGCTTCCATTCCAATACTGCTTCTATTTTCTTGGGATCAACCCTTATTCCTTCTGCTGATACAATATGTCCCAAGAAGACTACTTCTTCCAACCAAAATTCGCATTTGCTGAATTTAGCGTATAACTGCTTTTCTCGCAGGGTTTGCAAAACAATCCTAAGGTGACGATCATGGTCCTCTCGATTCTTTGAATACACCAATATGTCGTCAATGAATACAACCACGAACTGATCCAAATACGGGTGGAAGATTCTGTTCATCAGATCCATGAATACTGCAGGTGCGTTCGTTAATCCAAAAGGCATAACAATGAATTCATAATGTCCATAGCGAGTTCTGAATGCGGTTTTTGGTATGTCTTCATCTTTGATCCCCAATTGATGATAACCCAATCGTAGATCGATTTTTGAAAAGACTCCAGCACCTTTGAGTTGATCAAACAAATCGTCTATGTGAGGTAGCGGATATTTGTTCTTGATGGTAGGCTTATTGAGTTGACGGTAATCTACATACAACCTTAAGGATCCGTCTTTCTTTTTCACGAACAATACTGGCGCTCCCCATGGTGACACGCTTGGCCTAATGAATTCCTTATCTAAAAGTTCCTGTAGCTGTACCTTTAGTTCTTTTAACTCTGCTGGCGCCATTCGATAAGGTGCGATAGATACTGGGGTAGCTCCCGGGTATAAGTCTATGGTGAATTCCACCTCTCATTTAGGTGGTAATATGGGTAAATCATCAGGAAATACATCGGGGAAATCACACACAGTAGGTATATCTTGTAGCTTTGGTGCCTCTTCTTTTGCTCCTAACGCGCATAGCAGGTATGCCTCGCAGCCTTTTTGCACTAACCTCTTAGCCGTCATGGCGAAAATGATGTTAGTTAGATAGTCCTTCCTCTTTCCCACTAAGGTCACTTCGTTGCCGTCTGCAGTATGCAGAGTAACTCTCTTCCGTTTACAGTTAACCAGTGCATCATGTTTGGCCAACCAATCCATCCCAAGAATAGCGTCAAATTCTTTAAATGGTAGTTCAAATAAGTCTCCCAGAAAGATATGTCCGTGTATCTCCACGGGGCAATCTTTCACTACCTTCCTCGTAATCACCTCACTCCCTAATGGGCTAGTAACTAATATTCCCTCTTCCTCTAGTTCTACCTTTAGGTTCCCAAGTTTTTCATTTTTTGTGCATATATATGAGTGTGAAGAACCCGGATCTATTAAAACGTAAAGCAGAACTCCAAACATAGATAACTGACCTGTAATCACGTCTAGCGCTTCTTCATCTTCTCGCCCCCTCATGGCATACATTCTAGCAGGAGCCCTCGCTTCTGGTCGATTCACCGTCTCAGACTGCATACGTGATGGATTTTCATTCCTACCTCTGCCTCGGCCTCGACTTGCTGCCACTTGCGATCCCTCAGTATCCCTAGGCCGATTCTGCATTCGCTGGGGACACTCTCGCATAAGGTGATCTAAATATCCACATATGTAACATGCAAATGTCTGACCCCAGCATTCTCCCGGGTGACGGCATCCGCATTGATCACATCGCGGATTAGTATTTTCGCCTTCATTACCTCTCGGACCGGTCAAAAAGTTACCTCCGCTTCGGTTGAATCCTCTTCCTTGCCCTCTTCCAGATCGTCCGGTACTAGCGACTGAGGTGGCTTGACTTGGGCCACCGCGAATCGATCCCTGACTGTAACCCCGGCGTTGACCGCCTCCCGTGGAACTACTGCCTCGGAATCGCTTCCTTGATGATTGGTAGTTTCCCGAATAGTTTTGGGTACCTCTCTTCTGTTTCATCTTCTGTCTTCTATTCTGCTCATCAGACTGACATTGCTCTACTTCCAGAGCCCTAGTGACCAACTCGGAAAATTCCTTGATATTAGCAGCAATTAGCTGCATCCTAATCTCATTATTCAAAGCATCCTGGAATTGCTTACATCTATCATGTTTGTCTTCAATTGTCTTCTTGGCATACCTACTCAGCCTAGTAAATTCCCTCTCGTATTCGGCAACGGTCAGTCGACCTTGCTTTAAGTGTAGAAACTCCTTTTTCCTGGCATCTAGATATGCCTCCAATATAAACTTCCTCTTGAACTCATTCACAAAGAAATCCCATGTCCTTTGTTCTGGTGGAACTCGTTGTTGAACTGTGTCCCACCATATATATGCTTCTTCCACTAATAAGGAAGTAGCACATACCACTCGCTCTTCTGGCGTACATCGTAACTTATCTAAGGCTCGTACCGTCCTTTCTAGCCAATACTCGGCTGTAGAAGAATCATCGTCCCTTCGGGCCCTAACCTCCTTCGCCCCATACTTTCTTATCTTTTCCATCGGGGGTTTCCTTTCCCCTCCTGCAGCAGGTACTGGTATGGGTGCTAGCACTGGTGGTGGTGCTGGGCGGCACCGGCTATCTGCCGTAATACGGTAGCCATTTGTTGCAACATTTCGTTAGGAATAGGAGCATCAGCTGGTGGTTGCTCCGACGCAGGTATCTCTGATGCATGCGTTTCTACTGTTCGAGAGGCCTGAGACTCAACCTCCTCCTCTATATCACGCTGCGCTACTCGCGACATCTAAAGAAAAGAGCAAAACGTATACAATCCCATCATCAATAACGACCTAGACCAACAGCATTATATTACCCTAGGTGGCATGTATATAAAGATAAACTCTACCCAGAATCGACTAAACCGGAGCTCTGATACCACAAATTGTAACACCCCTTCCCGACCTACATGTGTAAGCCGAGTAGAGGCGCCACACTATCCTAATGTTGCTACCAATTTTACTTAGTCAAATTTTAGTTCCGATTTTACAGAAATTTTGCCAGAGTTTCGCCTAGAAATTTGGGTCCCAAGTGTCGACAAAACTGGTTTTTCTGATTTTTGAAAACATTTTTACACAAACCAGTGTGAGTACAATCAGTTTCAATACACTCCCAATGAATCCACCTTATACCCTCAACTACAAACCTGCAAGAAGAGTTCACACTTCTAATACAAAATAAAGTAAAGGTTTATTATTATTACATACTACCAACGTACTGTATAACATAGTAATTCTCGAACTTATATATATACATATACATGCCACAACTAGCTAACTCATAATGGAAACTAAAAGATCTACCCTGAGATATGTTGTGGGTCTGGTCGTCGCTTTCCAAGAATTCGCTACTGCTCTGAACCTACGAGTCAAGGAAAACATAACTCGCTGAGCAATGTCGCTCAGTGGGTACTTTACCAATGGGAATAAAAGTAAAACATGATAGCATTTGAAATAAAAGGAAATAAGTAAATCAAAATCAACCAACATTAAACCAATGGAAGTTATTGTACATTCAGTATAAATATGCTTTCAACAAATGTAAACACCATAATCCAAACTCATTTTGCATTACGTAGTTTAAAAGAAATAACACTTTGGCTCTACTGGTATATAGGGAACCATAGTGATAAGGCAGTGGCCCTCACCACTGTAACATAGGTGGCCCTTACCACCGATATCAGATCACAGGAATGACCCTCACCATCCTGGTTATAACCAATGGGCCTCCCCATTGGCTTCAGTGGCCTCACCACTGAATAAAATATCATATCACAATAATGAGCAGTACTACATGCGTTAGTATAGTGCACCATACCCTTATCTACCACTCCCACTATCCAATAGAGCATAATGATTAAAATGATTCACTTTAAGTCTCAAACTTCATTTTAGAATAATTCGAGAAATCATTTTAATTCCCATCGCACTTTGCCATTTATGCCGCGCACCACATTCTTTAGTCAAACCACTACCCTTTTTCACATTTTTAACATCCACAATAAACATATCAAACATTTCAAAGCATTCCTCAAAAGATCACAAATTGACCAAATGAATAGTATAGCGGCACGAAAAATCGGCAACGCAAAAAGGCAAGCGACAAATGAATAGTAAAATCTGGGTTTTCGTCAAAATTTCAGTCCACTTCAGTCATGCTTTTGACCAGGTAAATGATCTTATTTTTGGCTGAAATTTTACATAAACCTTATTTCATATGTTGACTAATTACACGTAAAATTTCGTTGAAAAATTCATTCATTTTCTGCCTCAAACAATTTCCACAAAAAGATCCAGAAAGCTGTCATTTTGGGACCATTTCGGCCCAAACATATGAAATACATGGAATAGTTTATTTTTCTTTTTCAAATCAATATGAAGTCTTCTTTAATGATAAAGTGAAGATTCAAACACTTCCCTTTGACAACTTTTGCATGTTTAACTTAAATCAACTAATTAAAGTTCATCAACATCAAAAATTCCATAAACCAAAGTTTGTAAGAAAAATAAAATTTCTTTTATGGTAAAGTATTTTTCCAAGGTAAAGTACCAAACCTTATTCTTTTACTTCCCCTTTTGTTTTTCCTCCTTCTCCTTCCTTAATCTTTGTTTTTCCTTGAAGAAATTCAAGAACACACCCTTAAACATAAACCTTAACAATTTAGAATAATAAGCTATCCTCCATTTCTTTTCAAACGAAACCCTAGTCTAACCTTATTAAACCTTAGAAACCTTGATTCTTTCATTTAATTGATTAATATCATAACTACTTAAATTGGTGGCCGAAATTTTGAAGTGGGAGAGAGAGAGTTTTGTTCTTCTTGCTATGATGATATATATATAGTGGAAATGATGTCCACTTTTGGGTGAATGAATGTTTTAAGGCCAAATGTCCACACTTTTTCTTTTCTTCTTTTTATAAACCCTAAATGGCTAATTTTCATTAGCCCAAGTGTCTCTTCCTTTTATTAGTTTAAAACCCAAGCCCTTAAACTTTCTTTTAATTATATTTTGGCCCCTCCACCTCCTTGTGTTGAAATTTCTATGGTCTAAGGTGTGAAAAGACCAAAATACCCTCTGGCGATTATTTGTTCGTAACTTTTAACCCGTATAATTCCACGAGGCAAACTACATATAGTTTTGATCCTCTCGACCTCTAATTTGTATTTTTAAGGTCTATTTTAGGTTTCCAAGTCATTTTGAAAAATTACCAATAAGCCCTCGACTTTTTACAAAATTCCCTTTAGGTCCTTTCTTTGCTCAGGTGTTGCCCGGGCCCCGTTTCTATTGACGATCATTTCATATTTACCCCCTTAACGTCCTCTACTCACTCTTATGTTTATTTCCTACTTCGGATTCATGTATAATGACCAAAATGTCCCTAGTCAAAATCCCCTATATCTTTCAAATCGTGCGTTTTCTGGAAAAACCGTTACGCGTCGTTGTGACCCGATTTTTCTCTATTTTCCATTTTTGGAATCTGTTATGTGCACTATTAAGAACATCCAGCACGACTTTTGGAAATTACATTTACCTCCCCAAAACTTTTAAAAATTACAGTCACCTCCCTAAAACTTTTTGAAATTACAATCACCTCCCTAACACTTTTCATTTTTCTTCAATTAGGTCCCAGTGGTCCTATAGCCTTATCTGGGGCCGTTGTCAGGAATTATCTTCTCCTTTCCCCTTCTCTCACTGTGCATGTGACTATTATGCATAACTGCGGTAGGCGGATGTGACAAAAACATTTTCAAACTCACTTTTAAATATTTTGCCATGTAGGGGGCAAGGAGAAGATATAAGGGCCAGCTAAAGAATAGCTGAATTTTTTGAAAAAGAAGAACAAAAAGATTGGAACATTAGAACTTTCAAAAGAATGAAGATGCAAAAGATAAAAGATCAGTCCAGCTAGAAGAGCTAAAGCCAATATAAGACTCCATGCCAAGGATGAAGATCCAATTTCAAGGGTGAAGACCTAAAGACCAGAGATGAAGATCCAAGGTCCAAGGATGAAGATCCATGGAACAGCCAGTTAAAAGGAAGCCAGAATTCTCAACTGATAAAAGATTAGCCAAGTACCCAGTCTTGGGTCCAAGTACCAAGTCTCGGGTCCAAGTATCCAAATCAAAATCAGTTTTGGGTCGAGCACCCAAAATCAGTTTCAGGTCGAGCACCCAAAATCCATTTTTGGGTCAAGCATCTCGGGTCCAAGTTCCCAATCCAATTTCTGGTCGAGCACCCATAATCCAATCTTGGATTGAGCATCCAAGTCCAGTTTTGGGTCGAGCACCCACAATCCAGTCATGGATCGAGGATCCAAATCCAGTTTCGGGTCGAGCACCCACAATCCAATCTTGGATGGAGTATCCAAATCCAATTTCGGGTAGAGCACCTAAAATCCAGTTTCGGATGGAGCACCCAAAATCTAATTTAGGATCGAGCATCCAAATCTAGTTTTGGGTCAAGAACCCAAAACTCAGTCTCGGGTCGAGAACCCAAAACTCAGTCTTGGGTTGAGAACCCAAATCCGGTCTAAGGTTGAGAACCCAAGTCCAGTCTCGGGTCGAGGATCCAAAATCCAATCTCGGGTTGAGAACACAAAATCTAGTTTAGGGTCGAGAATCCAAAAATTCAGTCTCAGGTCCAAGTATCCAGTCTTGGGTCCAAATACCCAAACCAAATCTTTTTTTAGTCTAGAATCTAACATCCAAAATCTGCTCAAAATCATATTATTTTTCATTCTCTTTTGCTGCAGTCTCAGATTGTTCAAGCGGGGGGCAAACTATAGACCCTTAATTTTTGGCCAAGTCCAGTTCAAAGATTTTAAAATAGTCCCAAATAATTTTTATAGTATTTATTATTTAAATTTTATTATTTATTTTATTATTTATTTAATTCTATAATATTTATTTTAATAATATTTATTACTTATTTTTTTAAAAAATATATATAATAGTTATTATTTATCATTTACTATTTATTTTAATAATATAATATTTATTTTATAATATTTATTATTTATTTTGTTAAATATAGTATTTATTGTAATAAAATAATATTTATTACTTATTATTTATTTTATTATTTTAATAATAATGTAATTAATTATAAATATTTAAAATAAAATATTTTTTAATAGTAAAAATAAAAATATATATAAAAATATATATAAAAATGATCAAGAATAAAAAATAAAAAATCGGACGGTCGAATCATTGTGCGCCACGCGACGACAACCAATTGGCTTGCCGCAGGCCAATTCGCCATAAACGTGGCCCGCGGCAAATTAGCATGCCAAAGGTCTGGCCTACGATGAATTAGGGAGTTTGCCCAGGTGTCCCACAGTCTCACATACCGATTCTCGCGTAGTAGCAGGCTTTCTCGCGTGGCAGCAGGCCGATCCTCGCGCAGCAGCCTCTTGC
This sequence comes from Garcia nutans, assembly GCA_947685225.1. Classification (NCBI taxonomy): domain Eukaryota; kingdom Viridiplantae; phylum Streptophyta; class Magnoliopsida; order Malpighiales; family Euphorbiaceae; genus Garcia; species Garcia nutans. The sequence goes on from CANTUV010000005.1 coordinate 23,928,416, forward strand.
GTAACAGGCCAATTCTAGCAACCCGCAGGCCCATTCGCCAACGACGCTGCCAATTTTGCCAAAACCTTCTTTTGCTAAGTTTTGTAATTTTTTTCCTAAATAACCTGTATTTCCTTAATCAAATAGAATTAGTGTTAGGTTTTAGTTATAAATAACAACCTAAAAAATAAAAAGGGACTTTGGAGAATTTCTTGGATGGGAGAATTTTTTAAAAGAGGCAAAGAGTCTTTTCTTTCTTGACAGAGAAAGACTCTAAAACTTGGACAATTTTCTAAAAAAAGATTTTTAACAAAAGATAATAATCAAAGCAGCAAACAAGTGGTGATTGTCTCAGTGATTAGCTACTCCAAAATTATCATCTAACAATTTTGGTAGAGCCATCAAACATAGGTATGTTTATCTAACTTTTTTCATCAAAAATCATCTTCATCCATTAGTTATTGATCCATTAAAATTAATATATTGTAACTTTAAAAACTTATGCAATAACTATGAAAACCAACGGACAACATTTTTAATTTCTTTTGAAGACACAGTAGCCTCATCCTTTTTTAACATATTCATAGTAGCTTTTCTTTATTTCCAAAACTTTAAATTCTATTTTCATAAAAATCTAAGCCATAATTCACTTAAAATCATAAAAACCTAATTAAATTTATTTTCCAAAATGTATCACAATAGCTATTATCCCTTCAAAAATAAGTATAACAGTAATAGTTTTAGAAATCTAAACCCTAGTCTAATTCAAACCCTAACCTATTTTGTTAAAACCCTAATTCATTTTTTTTCTTTACTTAATCACACAGTAGCATAATTCTTTTAAAAAATAACAATAATATTAGTTCCTTAAAATTTCAAAACCCTAGCTTTTAAATATAAACTCCAAAACCCTAATTGTTATTTAAGAAACCCTAAATTGATACATAAACCTAAACTTGCATCTTTATTTGTTTCATTATTAAATGAATTTTTATTATATATTTTGATTAGTGATTTATTTATATCTTAGATTTATATCGTTGATGAATAATTTATTTATGATGAATGGTTGGTTGGTTTTTTTTTATTTGATTTGCTTTGGTTTCAAAACATTGTAAGAGGCATGTCTCCACGTTTTGGGTACCTCATGTATTGAGCATCATGTAATTTAATTTATTTCAAGTTTTAGATCAATGTAAAGGATACGTTTCCACCAATTGGTGGGTATCCTATTTTATTTATTTTCTTTTAGACATTGGACGATGTAGGGACACATTTTCATCCTCGGATGGGTGTCCATTTTTTAACATTGCTTTGATTTTAATATAATGATGCTTTATTTTAATTATTGCATGTAGTATGGATAATATCATTATATTTAAGAATTTTATAATATTGAGATCTGAAAAGGAGGTCGGTTTCAATGAATTGGGCATTGTGGGGGTCCTGGGCCATTTCTCACCTTCCCCACACGTACCAACTTTCCAAACCCATTAGGGGGTTGGGGATTCCTTAGGAATCGAGTAATCCACCCCTTTCTTTTTTCTGGCCTGTCTGAGTGGCGACTCTATTTTCTCTAGGCTTAGGCTCGTATTCTCTAAGGCCCTAAGCCTAACAGTGTCGAAGTCACAAGAACTTCCACATGGGAGTGGGGCCAAAAATCCCTGCTCACACCTACTATATCCTGAGTTACTGTCATAGGTAGGATTGTCGTAAGCTCTTGAACTGCTGAACTCTAGGTCTAAGAGCTAGAAAAGGTTATTGTGATGTAATTCAATGCATGTATGCATGTATGCATGTGTAGCAAACAAAAAAACAAAGCTAGGGCACCCCTTCCAACCTTATATCATCAACACACGAGTGATGAGTCTCTTTTCTTAGGTTTCATGTTCAACAAAGATATCAACAGAGTTTTCGAGTCACTCAGCCCATGATAACTCCCATTAATTGGGCCTTAATCCATTGAGTCAACTGGGAAATAGCTTTTATGATATATTGTGGATTAAAACTAAGTTAAATGGTTTATCATAAGTAGATTTCATAGTTGGAAAAGCAACTAATGATTCATGCCACAAACAATCTCATGGTTAACAAACCTTGGTATAAATAAGGCCCACAATTGATTTAAAAATTTCATAATTGACCTAATCACTTACAAGCCCCTTTCAAGAAATTTGGTCCATTATAAAAGGATCTTTAATGAAAACTTAATTTGGAAAAATGGGCCATAAGGTAAAAGAATGATTTTGAGCCCTTTCTTGAAAAAAGTTTGTTCCAAAAAATTAATTTTAGGCTTTGAGATTAGGCCCATCTTAAAAAGGTCTTAAGCTTATGTTGAATGGTTTTTTTTTAAAAATGATTTGGGTTTAAAAGAGTTTTTAGACCATTAAATAATATTTGGCTTGTACCATAATTAGGTCATATTAGGAAAAGACAAACCAAATGGGCCATAATTCAAACTAAAATTTGTTAATCATAGTCAAACAAAAAGCAATTAAGGCATACCTAAGGAAAATAACTAGGCCAACTATATGAGCTTTAGTCTTTAGGGTGAAAAGCTTAGACTCCCATAGCAAGTATATACCAAAAGGTTAGAGGCTATGAGTTGTTATGCAATGCTCAATCTCCATACCTTGAATGAAACTATGGTATCACTTACATATGCATAACTCGAGTACCAAGGGCATCCTAACTCACCCACACAATACAATCTATATGATGCAATGAATAATACCATAATAATAAATAATATAATAATATAAAGACCAACAAAATTAATTTCTCTTATTCCTATTGGAGTCGCCACTATGAGCTGGAATTTTTGCCCCCACTCCCGGTGGAATGGTTCTTGCAACTACGATATTGTTAGGCTCAGGCCCTTAGAGAACGCGGACCTAAACCTAGAGAAAATGGATTCACCATCCGGACAGACCTAGAAAGAAAAGAAAGGGGTGGATGACTCGATTCCTAAGGAATCTCCAACCCCCTATTGGGTTCGGAGAGTTGGGTACGCATAGGGAAGGTGAGAATAACCCAGCACCCCCATAATGCCCAGTTCATTAGAACCGACCTTCTTTCAGGTCTAAATATTATCAAATTCTTAATTATTATAATATCATCCATGCTACACACAATTACAATAAATAAATATTCATTATATTAAAGTCAAAGTAACCAAATAAAATGGACATCCATACTAGATGGAAACATGCCCTTACAATGTCCAATGTCCACAAAGAAAGTAAAGTAAATAAATAAAATAGACACCCACCATTGGTGGAAATGTGTCCCTTACAATAGTCCCAAAATCCTTAAAAAGATTAAATTACTCAAACCAAATAAAGAAGACACCCACAAAGTAGAAATATGCCTTTTGACAATTCCCTTTAAAAATACATGACAATTCCCAAGGAAAAGAATAAACTAAGGAAAAATAATAGGACACTTATGAAAATAATTGAATAGTTAAAAAAATTAAACAAACACATCTTAGTATTAATCCATTAAAGAAATATAGAGCATGATGACACGAGTCGCGCCTACGTTTGTCTTGCTAGCTGGTTAGCTGGTAGTGTAATATCCCTAATTATGCCCTAGTAGTCTTGGTGTTAGTGTTGTTGCACTTGAATTATGTATATATGATAAGTTGATAAGAAATTGGAAGAGAATGTTTTTGTATGTGTTTTGGAGAAGAAATTTAGGGTTTAGAGACAAATGTATATGTTGTGTATATGATGATATATATAACATATAAATTGGTCAAATATAGAGTCAATGGAAGAGAGATATTTTTGTGTTGAGTGTGCAATTACATATAAGGGCTTATATGAGACAAAAAGTTAGTTATATGATTGAGGGCATTTTGGTAATTGCTTGGATAAGATCACTTGGTGGAGATTAAAAGCAAAAATTGACTTTGTGTCTTCATCATTTCCTTCTTTCTTTCAAGAGGTGCCGGCTCTCCAAAAACCAAGAGAGAAAGAGAGGTGATCTTGAGGTTTGAAGCAATTTGAAGAAGGAAGCAAGGGTGTTGGTTAAAGATTTGTGGATTTCTTCATCTAAGGTAAGATCTTTTCTTTAAATTCTTCAATTCTTTTGAAGTGGTGTGAGAAAGGAATTAGGGTTTGTTGGTTTGATGATGAGATGAGTTGTGTTTAGTGAAATTCTTTTTCTGTTTTACAATTAGTAAAGGCTGTGACTTGTATGATTTTTAATTAATTATAGAAAAATGTTCTTGAAGTGAATTTTTGATATGTTGTGCCTCTATGAGTCTAGAATGACTGAAAAATATGTTGATTCGATTTTGGAATGGTTATGAGTTTAGAAAGATTATTTTTAGTAGAACTGTTCCAGCAGGTACCTTAACTGAGACAGCTATATTTCGGGATTTTTAATAAAATGTAGAAAAATCATATCCAATTGAATTTTGGATATGTTGTTGCTTAGTGAGTCTAGTATTTGAGAAAAATAATTTGGAACCACGTTGATTGAATTTGATTTATGGAATTCACAAAGTTCAGAACTGCTGCCAGGATGCAGGGCAATTGGGGCAGTCTGGTTAGGTGAACTATTTGACCAAGATTTTGTGTTCAGTTTGATCTGAAATTTTAAAGGAATTATTTTAAGATACAAAACTAAATTCTGTAAAAATTTTAGAATTTTTAATCAAGTAGATTATTTTATACAATTTTTCAAAATAAGGATAAAATGGAGTCTAAAACCAGAATGTATTATTCATATGAATCATATCAATTGTTCTTTGCCCTAATTGCATTGTTGAGATTGAACAATGTTATGTTATGCATTGTGAATGGTTATGTGTTTCATGAATAATATACATTGAAATTGAAATGATAATTCAAATAAGACATGATATGAGACAATGCCATTGTGATTGGCTATGATGATGATATTGAAAGAAAGAAGGCATGTTTGCCTAAATGTGATGAGAATTTGAGAATGGAAATGGTAACTATATAATAAATGAATTGTTTGTTTAATATGTTATTCAGTTTCAGAGTTCTGGATTTGGGTGGCATGCCTAAGAAATGATGAAAGGTAACAGTCTTGCAGGGTTGAGGATCTCCTCATATGTGTTGAGTTGATGGTCCAAGAGACTGGGTCTGTTACACTATGAGAATTGTGAATATAAGATATATGATTTGTAACAGTCTTGCCGGGTTGAGGATCTCCTCATATGTGTTGAGTGATGGTCCAAGAGACTGGGTCTGTTACACTATCCATGGATAGAGATACATGTATATACATTGCCTACGGGCGTGATTATTGTGACTATGAACCAAATCAGTAACTCTGAACTCTGAATATCATATTAAATACTTGTTGGGCCCATAGGTGTCAAGGTTATATGAATGTCCTAAATAATGTTATGAGTTAATGAAATGAGATGTTGGTTATTGAGTATGATTGAGTAATGTTGAATGTGGAAAGATGTTGAAATGTGGTATACTCATATGACTATGATTTGTGAAATGCATAATTATGTGTTAACTTTATATTTATGATGTTGATCTTATCAATAACATATGTGGAATTGCATTACATTTAAGCATACCATTAACATGTTTTATCTTACTAAGTCGTTGGCTTAGCGCGATAGTGTTTAATCGCGCAGGTAATAGAGTGGATAGAGTTGAACCTGAGAGTTCATCAAGACCAAGTGAGAGTAGACCTTGTTGAATCCATTTTTGGAGCTTAAAGATCAGAGCAGACTTGCCAATCATGTATATTTCTTTATATTTTGTAAAGAAATGTTTAGTATGTAAATATGTAAATATTTTATAACTTCCGCTGTGTAATATTTAAATATAGGGGTTGTCACAAAACCTTTATTTTATGTTGCACTAGAAGTGTAAATTCTTTTTGCAGGTTGTAGTTGAGGTTATAAGGGGGATTTATTGGGAGTGTACTGAGAATGATTTTGTTTGCATTGGTTTGTGTAAAATGTTTTTAAAAATAAGAAAAAAACCGGTTTTGTCGACACTTGGGACTCAATTTTTAGGCGAAACTATGGCAAAATTTTTGTAAAAAAAAATCGGAATTAAAATTTGACTAAGTAAAATTGGTAGCAACATTAGGTTAGTGTGGCGCCTCTACTCAGCTTACACATGTAGGTCGGGAAGGGGTGTTACAGGTAGGGGTCAAGGGGGCAGCGCCCCCAAAAGGTAAACAGTTTATAAAATAGGGTTTTGTTGTGGTATTAGGGTTTGGTGGTGGAAATTAGGGTTTTAGAAATTATTTTGATCAACCTAGGGTTTTTATATGAAAAACTAGGGTTGGGATATGCAATTTAGAAACTTATAACATGAATTAGGTTTTAAAAACACAAGCTAGGGTTTTAATTATAAAGCTAACATTTAAAACATACAATTAGGGTTTACTAGATGAAATTAATTGAAACAAGAAAAATAATAAACTTATAAGACTAAATAGTGAATATGATCAATTAAAGTGAATAGAATTAGTTAAGGAAAATCATATCTGCATTGGTTGGCTACACCAATTTTAATCGCTGAACCAAACTTATGTATACTACTGCTTGGATCAATGTTGATTTTGGCCGAGCAAATGCAGCTTGGCAATGGCTTGGCTACTGCCTCCTTCTTTTGTTACTGCTTCTATTTATATTTTTGTGTTTTATTGGTTTTTGTATCTTTTTGCTTTTGGTTGTTGTTTATTTGCTTTCCTCTCTCTAATTGCTTAAGGTCCTCCCCTATTCTCTAAAAAGTGGCTTCTAATTGCGAAAAGAAAAGCTCCTACCCCTCTTCTCTTTGTTTAATTGGCTATATATAAGCCAAAATCAGGGAAACCGTCTAAACCCGAGCCAATCTCCTAGTCCTTTTAGGATTAAAACACTTTTAAAGAGTCAGCCAACTCAATCTAATTCGACATGAACAAGGATTCATGTCAAATTGGCAGCTAATTTGTCATAAAGGTTTGTCCATGTCAAATTGACACCCAATTCGATAAGAGTTTTGAGTTTTGGGTCTGGTTCAAGTCGGCTTGGGTCTTTTGAAGTTTAACCAGCTTTGGTTTGGACTTTTCAAATTAAACCATTCTTTGTTTGGGCTTTAAAAATTGGACTGGACTTAATTCAAGATTTTAAAAGCTTAACAAGATTAGGTTTAAGCTTCTAAAATCTAATTTGGCCCCTTTTCATTGGGTCTATATTTAATTTGAGCAAAAATTAAGGGTCTATAGTTGCATAACAGTTTAGAGGAAAATTTCAAATTATTTAAAGCACGACTGTACCAAGTTTCGGAGTGACTATGAGTGTCATAAAGTCTAGATGTCGTGTTTTGCACCTACCTATTAGAGCCACACGTACTAGTCATTAAAACTAGCTAGTACACTCAAATTCAAGATTCATGATCGTCCAAAGTTAGGGATGGTCGCTAAACCATTAAGCGCAACCACACTAACAAGGTAGGTGATCGTGCATCTCATATGACAACATTTAATGCAAGAGATTTGGTTGGTGAAAAGCTTGATCTTGTTCTACTCAACTCAAACTAAAATATTTGATAACGATGGCTATAAATACACTACCAACAACCATCTTAAGAGATTTTTGAGCATTTATTATCCAACATCTTGTAATTTTATTTCTCACTGTGCCTTTTATTAAATTTTCTTATTTATTGTTTAGTCAGTGTTGGGTGTGAGCATTAAACACCAAGTGTTAGAATTGGTTTAAGAGTAAGCCAAAGGGAAAACTCTTATTTGGGTTTTGAGGATATACATACCTAGTACAAGTTTCCTATGATCTTGTGAAAAAAACAAGTTATGGTTTAACTTGTAAAAACCCAAGTCTAGTGGAATACTCAACTTATTGTTAAGGAGTGAATGTAGGATTGGTTTAATCTAAACCATTATAAACATTGTGTGTTCAGTCTTCTAACTCTATTGCTTAAATTTTTAATTTTCCTTAATTCACCTAATCAACCAATTCATCCCCCCGCCCCCCCCCCCCCCCCCCCCCCTTCTTAGTTGTCAAGTGGACCAATAATTGATATCAGAGCCTTCAAATTTCATAAAGCTTAATTATGAAATTTTGATCCGAGATAATAACCACTCCTCCTTTTACCACTTCAACTTCTACCTCTACTTCCATGGCTCCTTCTTATGGAAATCTCAATTCCTATCTTAGACCTTACATTGACGGAATCAATTATTCTTGTTGGAAATATAAGATGTACTTGTTCCTAGATACTGAGGGAATTGAGCTATGGAAATGTGTGCAAAATGAGTGGAAACCTCCTACTTATGAGGTTCATGGTGTTCAAGAGCCTCTTCTTAGGGAGTGATAGAAGGAAACTCAAGAAAGAGCTCTTTACAAAAATAATCGAGCTTGGTCCATCTTGGTAAACACAATGTCAAGAGAAAAATTTGGAAGGGTCCAACACAACACAAGTGCAAATGGCATTTTGTGAGCGGCAATTTTCGCCCCCACTCCCGGTGGAATGGTTCTTGAGACTTCGGCACTGTTTAGGCTCGGGGCCTTAGAGAACACGGACCTAAGTCCGGAGAAAATAAAGTCGCCACCCAGACGGGCCGGGAAAAAGAAAGGGGTGGATGCTCGATTGCTATGGAATCTCCAACCCCTTAATGGGTTCGGAAAGTTGGGTACGTGTGGGGAATGTGAGAAATGGCCCAGCACCCCCACAACGCCCAGTTCACTGGAACCGGCCTCCTTTACAGGTCTTAATATTATAAAATTCTTAAGTATAACAATATTATCCATACTACACACAATAAAAAGAAAGCATCATTATATTAAAATCAAAGCAATGTCCAAAACAAAACAAAACAAATAAATGGACACCCATCCAAGGATGGAAACATGTCCTTACATCACATGCCTAGATAGGACACCCACCAAAAGGTAGAAACATGCCCTTTACATAAGTTCTAAAATAGAAAAGCAAATTAAATTACATGATGTTTAAATAATGAGGTACCCACCAAGTGGAAACATACCTCTTACAACTTTTGGAAATCTAAATTGATTGATAAAAATAAATAATCATTCATCATAAATTAATCATTCATCAAAAGTATTTAAATATCAATAAAACAAACATCCATCCATGATAAATTAAATAAATCAAGTATTGAAATTAAATAGATTAAAGCATAAGAGATAAATCAAGGTATAAGTAAATATGGAATTGAATAAAGCAAATAAAAGTTCAATTATAGCTACTGTGACTTTTTATGGAATTAAAATAGATTAGGGTTTTATGTTTTAAAGGGTTGGTAAGACTCTTCGATTAACCAAATTAAGGTTTGGATGGTGAAATCATGAAACTAGGGTTTTGGACACTTTGAAATACTTTTTAATTCATGGTTTTAAATAGTGATTTTAAGCTACTGTGTAATTTTAGCATATTTGTGTCTTTATGTTTTTTTTATGTTTTAAAGGATTAAAGTTTAGAAAAAGTTATGATTTAATGTTTTAAAAGGTTTAGGGTTTACTATTTTAGCTTTAAAAGTTGAATTAGGGTTTTATGCTTTAAAATTAGGGTTCTCGGGTGATTTGTTGAATTAGGGTATAAAAAGACAATTTCATGATTTCATGAGGTTTTATGAATTTAAACACACGGATTGAAGTTTTTATAAGTAGAAAAGATGTTTTTGATGACTTTTTGAATGAAATAGAACTTATTTGAAAAATTTGAAAGAAACAGAATCAAGTCTTGGTTTTGTTAAAGAATTTGTTCAATAATAATTTTAAGTCTTTTTGGAAAATAAAGTAATGCATTAGTGTTTTAATATTGGAAAAATTAAATTACAGCTCTAAGATTTTTTTATTTAAAAAAACCCTAATTTCATAGGTTTGCTACTGTAAAAACATAAATCAAAAAGAATTTAACATACCTTCTTTTGTTGATTCCTCCAAAAACAATTCTTCTTGGATGAACTAGCTGCAAAGACAAGCCTTTGTTGCCTTTGAATTGCTTAATTCGTGCTGCTGCTGCTTTTAAAAATCACTTGAATTGAGTTTCCCTTTTCCTTCACTGATTTGGTTTCAAAAAATCAAACTACTGCCTTTTTTCTTTTTTTTTTTCAATTTGGTTCAATTGGTCCTTATTTATAATGGTTTTAGGTTGTTTTTTCCTAATTATACATGTAAAGTAATATTAATAAAAAAAATTAAAACCTAATTGGATTAGGTTTCAAAAAATTTTGCATCAAAAAATTTTGCGCTGGCGAACGGGCCCGTGGCTGGGGCCGGTGGGTGTGCCAGCCCGCAGGAAATTCCTGCTGGAAGTTATTTCGCCCGTAGGAATTTCCTACAGGCGAAACGCCCGCAGGCCTGCGGGTGAAGCATTGGGCCTACGGGTGTGTCGCCCGCAGGAAATTCCTGCGGGCAAAATGCCCATGGGCCCGCACGACTGCTTTTCGCTACCGATTTTTTTTCCGACTCCGATTTTATTTTTATTTTTATTTTTAAATATTTATTTGTTTATTTTTATTTTTTATTAATAAAAATTAGATACTAAGGTAAAAATTACTTAATTAAAATTATTTTGGACCAATTAGACAGCAAAAATCATTTTGGGCTAAATAAAACATATTGGACCAGATTAGGTCAAAAATTAAGGGTCTACAGTTTGCCCCCTGCTTGAATGATCTGAAACTTAAGTGAAAGAGAGTGAAAAGCAATAAGACTTAATTTTTGAGATGGTGATTTAAATTTGTTTTAGGTACTTGGACCCGAGATTGGGTACTTGGACCCGAGATTGATTGAATTTGGGTACTTGGACCCGGGATTGGGTACTTGGACCAAAGATTAGGTACTTGGACCAGAGCTTGAATTGATTTTGGGTACTTGGACCCGAGATTAGGTACTTGGACCCGAGATTGATTGAATTTGGGTACTTGAACCCGGGATTGGGTACTTGGACCCGAGATTGATTTAATTTGGGTACTTGGACCAGAGATTAGATTTGATTTGGGTACTTGGACCTAAAATTGGGTACTTGGACCCGAGATTGAATTGATTTTGGGTACTTGGACCCGGGATTGGGTTGAATTCATTTTGGATACTTGGACCCAAAATTGGGTACTTGGACCCGAGATTGATTTGATTTGGGTACTTGGACCAGAGATTGGGTACTTGGACCCAAATTTGGGTACTTGGACCTGAAATTGGATACTTGGACCCGAGATTGATTTAATTTGGGTACTTGGACCAGAGATTAGATTTGATTTGGGTACTTGGATCTGAAATTGGGTACTTGGACCCGAGATTGAATTGATTTTGGGTACTTGGACCCGGGATTGGGTTGAATTCATTTTGGGTACTTGGACCCAAGATTGGATGGAATTTGGATACTTGGACCCAGAATTGGGTACTTGGACCCGAGATTAATTTGATTTGGGTACTTGGACCAGAGATTGGGTACTTGGACCCGAAATTGGGTACTTGGACCCGAGATTGATTTGATTTGGGTACTTAGACCCAAGATTGAGTACTTGGACTCGAGATTGGATACTTAGACCTGAGATTGGATACTTGGACCCGAGATTGGGTACTTGGACCCGAGGCTGATTTGAATTTGGGTGCTTGGACCTGAGATTGATTTGATTTGGGTACTTGGACCCGAGAATAGGTGCTTGGACTCAAGATTGATTTGATTTGGGTACTTGGACACGAGAATGGGTGCTTAGACCCGAGATTGGGTTCTTGGACCCGAGCTTGAATAGATTTGGGTACTTGGACCCGAGATTGGGTGCTTGGACCCGAGATTGATTTGAATTTGGGTGCTTGGATCTGAGATTGAGTTTGACTGACCTTTTATAATTTGAGAAATCTGACTGCTCCGGTTATTCCATGCATTGTGGTTTTTCACCCTCAAAATGGATCTTCATCCTTTGAGATCGGGTTTTCATCCTTGAAAATGAATCTTCATCTTTTGGCATCGGGTCTTCACCATTGCAAATGGATCTTCATCCTTTGAGATTGGGTCTTTACTCTTAAAACATGAGTCTCTATCCATTGGAGGTCGGGTCTTTACCCTGGCTTCAGCTCTTTTAGCTGGATTGGTCTTTTGTCTTTTGCATCTTCATTCTTTTGAGAGTTCTAATGTTCCATTCTTTTGTTCTTCCTTTTTGCAAAGATTTAGCTATTTTTAATTGGACCTTATATCCTCTCCTTGCCCCCCTGTGTGGCAAAATATTTGTTAAGTGAGTTTAAAAATATTTGGTATATAAACCCAAAAAATTGAAAAGGAGAAACTTTACCCCCTGTGTAGGCTCAAGCCAAAGATTTTTCCATGCAAGCTTTGATTGATATTTTTGCCGTCTTGTTCTTCACATAAGCATGCATTTCTTCTCTTTGCAAGATTACTGGAGCTTTCTCAAGCAATGGGCTTTCTATGCCCCTTGATTTGATATCTTCTTTTGATTGCTTGCTGTCCATTTTGACAAGGAATAGACAACACAAGACAAAAAAGTGCAATGTGACATGCTCGTGTATGCATGATATGCATGAATGATACTTACAGCAGTTTTATTGACTCACAGACTGAGGTGATCAGCAGAAGTGTTCTCATTGGTTCCGTTGTGATGCTCATTCAAGTCTTGCATTGGAATGATCGAAAGCTTTGTATTTGTGGCTTTTATCTTTAAGTTGTTGAAAACATGAATAATGAAGACCCCAAGGAGCATAGTTAGGGATTCATTTATTTCAAACAACAATTCAGCATGTCAGTTGGTAGCTTCTTCATGACTTTGCCAATAATCATTTTCTTTGCCCAATATGTCCTTTGGAGGTTCAACATACTTCCCTTAACTTAAAGGCTTTGTATGACAAAACATTTTTTTTTTTGAATTTTGATTTTGAAATCAAATGTTGGCTTTGCCAAATTAATGTCAATGTACCTCAGGACTTGATTTTTCCAAATTAATATATCTATAACATGACAACCCTAGTTACCATACTAAACTCGGGAATCATTTCTATTTAAACAAGAACTGTTGCACTTCAGATAGGCACATACACATTGCTTGGCCAAAGGTCTCATTTGAGTTTAAATATTGTCTATCTCATATGCATGCTTATCCAAACTATCTCTACTAATAGACTCTACCTACCAAGAGAGATCAACAGGTCTTTGATAAGCTTGAAATGGGGTCTATAAGAGACATGGGTTAAAGTGAAGGCCATTTGTATGTTGGGACTGATGTGATACAATGGACAAGCCTTCACACTATAAATTTCTTGTTTGAATTTTAAGCGGCTTAGAGGCAATCTTGCTAGACTCCAAATTCCTTCTATATCTTCTTGGCATTAATCTGGATATTGACTATGACAGTTTTTGCCCTTGCAAAAACAAAGTTTAGTATCCAAATTTGTTTCCTTTTCTTCTTCTCCCTTTTCTTTATTTCTCTTACTCTTCCCTTTCCTTTCTCTTTATTTTCCTTACTCTTCCCTTTCTTTGAGCATTTTATCATTTTGTCCTTCTTTCTTGTTGGACTATCAAGTACAAAACTTTCAAGAACTGGATGGTCTCCCTCCTTTTCTCCAATTTTGATTGAATCTTTGGTTAGGTTGGACCAATTCAAGTCAAACTGTCCTTATGGAAGCCTTTTGCTGCTTTAGGTAAAAGAGAACTCAGTTGGCTTTCTAAATTTCTTTTGTTCTTCTTTTTTCTTTTTTCTTTTTCTGTTCTAGCTCAAACAGAGTTGTCTTGTTTGTACCAACTCGGGCTTCCAATAATGGATGAGTGGAGTAACATAAATCTTCTTTAATAGGGATAAATCATTTGTTACTCTAATGTTGATGTTGTCTTGATATATTGGAGACATTAAGGGAACTTCAACTACCCTTAAGGTTTTGAGAACATCAACTATCCTTATGGTCTTGAGAACTTCAACTATCTTCATAGTCTTGACTATTCATTTCTTTCTTTGATCTTCTTGCCTTTTCACCTTTGTGATCATAAGACTTGTCAAAAGTATCACAACAGCTCAGGGTAGGTTATTGAGGTTTGTATGCCAATGAAAAGAAAGCTAAAATTTTATGAAGGCTCAAAGGGACAACTAGGGATTAATATTTAATTGGGTGGATACTAGTCGTTGGCTAATCAAACAATGCCTAGATCATCTCTCCCTTAAATAAACAGAGTTCAATTTCGCCTCGAAATTTTCTCAAAGCATGTTCTAAGATAGACTAGGACCTAGACAAAGGTAATTATGCAGGAGCCCTCTCTAAGTAAGTATACACAACTCAATGCTATAGAGTAATTCCCTCATCTAGTAAAGTCATTCGAGTCATGATGCCCAGACACATTAATTTATAAACATCAAGCTAAATTCCTCATTGGTTGAGCACCAAAATGGACAAAGACCAACAAAAATTATGATGAAAGTAATTTATTCAAACAACTTTAAATTTGAAAAACACAATAGTTCCAAAATATAAAGTAAGATTGAAAAGCAACATTCAAGCTAAGGAAAGTTCATTGAATTAGGCTTCTTTTCCTTTCACATCTTCAACATTCTCATCTTGAAAAGAGGATAAAACAAAATCTTCTTCCAATCCTTTTCCCACCATAAAGGTTGCTGGTGGTGGCACTCTTCCAAATTTAGGCAAAAGGCTGTCTTTGGTATTGGGCTTATCCGGCTCGGGTAGCTTGCCACTATCAATCAAATCTTGGATCTCATGCCTTAATCGGGTACACCTATCAGTCTCATGTCCTTGAGTCTGATGAAATTGACAAAAAGCCTTAGTATCAAATTTTGGGGGTAATGGACTAGGTAAAGGTCGAGGAGCCAATGGTTGTAACAACCCTTTCTTTTGTAGCTTATCGAAGACCCAAGACAAAGGCTTCCCCAGATCTGAAAACTGCCTTCTATTTGCTTGACTGGTTACATTAACATCAACTTCTTTTTGTGTGCTTTGATTGTTAGGCTGGTTGTTCCCTTTCTCATTCCTTCTTATTGAAAAGCGATTCTTCTCCCTTTCCCACTCTTCAATTTGTAGACTAGCTTGGAGAAGATCTTTGAAATCACGTATGAGTGTATAAGACATCCTCTCACAAAGATTAGGCAACACCCCTCTCACAATCATCCTTATTTGATCGGATTCATCGGGCCTCTTCTTGAGTAAAGCAACCTTGTTTCTCCATCTCTTGACATAATCTACAAAATTTTCATTTGGTCATTGCCTAATGGACTCAACTTCCATTATGGTAACTTTCATTTCAACATTGTATCCATATTGTTGGATGAAGGCTTTGTAAAGTAGATCCCAACTCTTTTGTGTTACATCATCTAAGGTATTGAACCAATTTTGGACAACAGGGTCCAATGAGAGCATGAAGTACCTTAGGGTTTGAGCCTTAGTAGCTCGGGCAGATTGCATAGCAGTGATATACTGCTTCACATGGAGATGAGGATTTCCAGTGCCATTATACTTTGCAAAAGATGGCATCTTGGACTTGTATGGGACCTCTTCATCTAGCTCAAATAATTTGTCAACTTCGGACATTTCTTCAGTTTTCAGCTTTTTCTCAAATTTCTTTTCTAAATCAGCTATCATCTTTTCAACATCAGATGTCTTGGTCTTTTCAATAGTTGCCTTCTCAACAACCTTTGGCTCCTTTTTATCTTGAAGATCTTGGTAGTATTGAGCCAGTCATCATCATCAATGATCACCTTCTCATCATCACAAGCCACTTCATTAACTTTCATCTTCCCTTTGTCCTTTGGCTTCTTAGTGCTAACAGAAGCCTCGGCATGATTCTCTAAGATTGCAGCCAATTGGTTCCTCATGGTCTCAGCTAGGGCCTCTTTTATTTCTTCCATCTTGGCATTGAGGGCTTCATCCACCATTCTTTGAATTTGTTCGGGCTCCATTGTTCTTGGTGAGCAAGTGATTGAGTCGTTGCTAGATATCTCATCTTCGGCGTAGGTCAGATTGTAAGCTTTTGAACTATCGTAATCCAGGGCTATGAGCCAGAGAGGATTAATGATATGAGATGCAAATGTATGCATGTATGCATGTATGCACAAACAATAAACAAACAAGGACAAATTAGGACGTTCCTTCCAACCTTATAACATCCACACACGAATGGCGAGTCTCTTTTCCTAGGTATATGGTTAACCAAAATACCAACATGGGGTACCTTGCTTTCGAATAATTCCCTCGGATGTTTCAACCAATAGTTATATTTTCAAAAATAGAAATCAGTTCATAATAATTCCCAATAATTATTTTTTTAATCCATTCAACCATCTTAAAGTAGCTTTTATGCTATATTGGATTAAAATGAAATTAAGAGGTTTATTATAAATAGATTTCTCATTTGAAAAAGGTAACTAATGGTTCATGCCAAAAACAAGCCCATGGTTAATTTATTCTTAGTGTAAACTAGGCCCACAATTGATTTTTAGTATTTCATAACTGACCTAAAATATTTTGCAAGCTCTTTGTAAGAAAATAGTTTTTAAGCCCATTACAAAAAGATTTTTAGAGAAGTGGATTTTGGGCTTAGTATTTGGGCCATGGGCCAAAGAATTTATTTATTTTTTAGAAATGTCTTATGTCCAAAGACCATCTTGGAAAAATTTTGAAAATAGTTTTAGTCTTTTGGATTTTAAGGAAAAAATTATTTTGAGCTTACAATATACTTAGATCATATTAGAAAAAGAACAAACCAAATAAGCCATGATTTAGACTAAGATAAACTAACCATAGTCAAACAACATGCATTTGGGGTAAAACCTAAGGAAAGTAACTAGGCCAATTACATGAGCTTTAGACTTTGGGTAGAAAGGCTTAGGTTCCTATAGCAAGTATATGCCAAATGGTACGAGGCTATGAGTGGTTATGCCATGCTCAATCTCCATACCTTGAGTGAAAGTATGGTATCCCTTACATAACACAACACGGGTAACACGGGCGTCCTAACTCACGTACATGATGGAAACAATATGATGCAATGGATAAAATCATTATAAGAAAGAATAGAATAATATAAAGACCAATGGAATCAACTTCTCTTATCCCCAGTGGAGTCGCCACTGTGAGCGGGGATTTTCGCCCCCACTCCCGGTGGAATGGTTCTTGCGACTTCGGTACTGTTTAGGCTCTGGGCCTTAGAGAACATGGACCTAAGTCCGGAGAAAATGGAGTCGCCACCCGGACGGGCCGGGAAAAAGAAAGGAGTGGATGACTCAATTCCTAAGGAATCTCCAACCCCTTAATGGGTTCGGAAAGTTGGGTACGTGTGGGGAAGGTGAGAAATGGCCCAGCACCCCCATAACGCCCGGTTCATTGGAACCAGCCTCCTTTACAGGTCTTAATATTATAAAATTCTTAAGTATAACAATATTATCCATACTACACACAATAAAAAGAAAGCATCATTATATTAAAATCAAAGCAATATACAAACAAACCAAAACAAATAAATGGACACCCATCCAAGGATGGAAACATGTCCTTACATCACATGCCTAGATAGGACACCCACCAAAAGGTAGAAATATGCCCTTTACATAAGTTCTAAAATAGAAAAGTAAATTAAATTACATGATGTTTAAATAATGAGGTACCCACCAAGTGGAAACATACCTCTTACAACTTTTGGAAATCTAAATTGATTGATAAAAGTAAATAATCATTCATCAAAAGTATTTAAATATCAATAAAATAAACATCCATCCATGATAAATTAAATAAATCAAGTATTGAAATTAAATAGATTAAATCATAAGAGATAAATCAAGGTATAAGTAAATATGGAATTGAATAAAGCAAATAAAAGTTCAATTATAGCTACTGTGACTTTTTATGGAATTAAAATAGATTAGGGTTTTATGTTTTAAAGGGTTGGTAAGACTCTTTGATTAACCAAATTAAGGTTTGGATGGTGAAATCATGAAACTAGGGTTTTGGACACTTTAAAATACTTTTTAATTCATGGTTTTAAATAGTGATTTTAAGCTACTGTGTAATTTTAGCATATTTGTGTCTTTATGTTTTTTTATGTTTTAAAGGATTAAAGTTTAGAAAAAGTTATGATTTAATGTTTTAAAAGGTTTAGGGTTTACTATTTTAGGTTTAAAAGTTGAATTAGAGTTTTATGCTTTAAAATTAGGGTTCTCGGGTGATTTGTTGAATTAGGGTTTAAAAAGACAATTTGATGATTTCATGAGGTTTTTTGAATTTAAACACACGGATTGAAGTTTTTATAAGTAGAAAAGATGTTTTTGAAAACTTTTTGAATGAAATAGAACTTATTTGAAAATGTTGAAAGAAACAGAATAAAGTCTTGGTTTTGTTAAAGAATTTGTTCAATAATAATTTTAAGTCTTTTTGGAAAATAAAGTAATGCATTAGTGTTTTAATCATGGAAAAATTAAATTACAGCTCTAACATTTTTTATTTAAAAAAACCCTAATTTCATAGGTTTGCTACTGTGAAAACATAAATCAAAAAGAATTTAACATACCTTCTTTTGTTGATTCCTCCAAAAACAATTCTTCTTGGATGAACTAGCTCCAAAGAAAAGCCTTTGTTGCCTTTGAATTGCTTAATTTGTGCAGCTGCTGCTTTTAAAAATCACTTGAATTGAGTTTCTCTTTTCCTTCACTGATTTGGTTGCAAAAAATCAAGCTACTGCCTTTTTTCTTTTTTTCAATTTGGTTCTATTGGTCCTTATTTATAATGGTTTTAGGTTGTTTTTTCCTAATTATACACGGCAAGTAATATTAATAAAAAAATAAAAGCTAATTGGATTAGGTTTCAAAAAATTTTGCATCAAAAAATTTTGCGCTGGCGAATGGGCCCGTGGCTGGGGCCAGTGGGCGTGCCAGCCCGCAGGAAATTCCTGTAGGAAGTTATTTCGCCCGTAGGAATTTCCTGCGGGCGAAATAACTCGCCCGCAGGCCTACGGGTGAAGCGCTGGGCCTACGGGAGTGCCGCCCGCAGGAAATTCCTGCGGGCAAAATGCACATTGGCCCGCACTACTGCTTTTCGCTGCCGATTTTTTTTTTCCGACTCCGATTTTATTTTTATTTTTATTTTTAAATTTTTATTTGTTTATTTTTATTTTTTATTAATAAAAATTAGATACTAAGGTAAAAATTACTTAATTAAAATTATTTTGGACCAATTAGACAGCAAAAATCATTTTGGGCTAAATAAAACATATTGGACCTCGATTGGGTCAAAAATTAAGGGTCTACACATTTGGAAAAACTCTAGAGAACTATCATCAAAGTACTGCTTATGCGAGGTTCACTAAAATCCAAATGATTGTGCATGAGTATGAACTTTTCAAGATGAGCCAAATGAAAGCATCACTGATATGATTAATCGAATGCTGGCAATTGTCAACAATCGCAAGAAATATGGAAAGGATTATGCTCAAGAAGATGTCAATAACAAGATTCTAAAAGCATTAAGATCACATCCTATGAAGATATTTGAGTCCAAAGTATCTTCAATTGAAGAAGCTCATGATCTAAGTAAGCTTAGAATGGATGAACTTGTAGGAAAGCTTCTCACTCAATAGATGACTATTGAGAAGAAAGATGAGAAGGGTGAGAAAGACAAGAAGAACAGAATTGCACTTAAAGCCTCCAAGGAGATTGAAAGCTCTAGTGAGAATGAAAGTGAAGATGAAGAAGTTGCTCTTCCTTCAAAAGGAGTTATGAAAGCTGTCAATAGAAGGAAGAAGAATGAAAAGGCCTATGTTAAGAAGGGCTCAAGTCCTAACTTTCCTTCCAAATATAAGGAGAAAATAAGTGACGTGAAGTGCTTTAAATGTAGCAAAAAAGGTCACATCAAGAGTGAATTTCCCAAGATAAAGAACAAGAAAAAATGGGATAAGGGTAACAAGAAATCTCTCAAGGCCACATGGGATGATAATTCTTCAAGTGAAGAAGATGAATATCACGGAAGTACAAATCTTTGCCTCATGGCCACGGAGAGGAACAAGAAGCTTCAAATGAGGTAACTACTCTATCCTTACCTTTTAATGATTATCTTAAGAATGATGTTGATGAGGCATATGGTGATGATGATGAACTCCTAGTACATATGAACCATAAAGTGCAAAAATACTTTTCCAAAATAAAATTTTATAAAGACAAATGTCTTAAATTGGAAAAAGACTTTATTGAACTAAAAAATGTTACCATTGAATTGAAAACTACTAAGAGAGATCAAAAGCCTCTTTGCATGAACAAGCTCCTTCTAACTTAAAGAAAATTTCAAAGGAAAATGCATTTTTAAGAAAAGGGATTGAAGAATTAAAAAATTCTATTTCTAAATTTCACAAAGGTAAGGAGGCCTTGGATACTGTAATTAGTATGCAAAAGTCACCTAGCACCAAATGTGGTTTAGGCTATGATAGTTCATCTCTAGCCTTCTTTAGTGGTACAAAATTTGTCAAAGCTTCAATGCCTCAAACTTTTAGTATTGAGGTAGCAAAGAACACTAAAGCACCCATAAAGCCTAAAGGTCCCCAAAAGACCACACAAGGCTCACAAAGCTCTAGAGCTAACCCTCCAAGAGCTAATCATGCAAGTATGGACTAACTCCAATGCCTTAGCAAGGAAGAATTAGTTGATAGGCTCCCCAAGATGAAATTTCATAAAGACAATATTTATGGACCATGCCAACTTGAGAAGCAACAAAAAAGTTCTTTCAGGACCCAAAAGGTTGTAAGTACCTCTAGACCTCTTGAATTGATTCATTTAGATTTATCTAGACCCAATAGAGTTGCTAGTCTAGGAGGAAAACTCTATGCATTTATCCTTGTAGATTACTACTCTAGGTTTACTTGGATTAATTTCTTAGCTCATAAGAATGAGGCTTTTAACGCCTTTAAAATTTTTTCTAAAAAGGTTCAAAATGAAAAAAAAAAGGCTACATGATTACCTATATTAGAAATGATCATAGTAGAGAATTTGAAAATGAAGATTTTGGAAAATTTTGTATTGATCATGGAATTTCTCATAACTTTTCGGCTTCATGAATGCCATAAAAAATGGTGTTTTAGAATGAAAAAATAGGACATTGGTTGACATGGCAAGAACCATGCTTAATGAGTAGGAGAAACCCTAATTTGTATAAATATAAAACCCTAGTTCAGATAAAAATCCTAATTTGCCAACAAAACCATATCATGTAAACCATTTACCTTTCGGGGGTGCTGCCGCTGATCCCCCACAAAGGGCACTGCCCCTTTGACCCCCGTCAATTGGGTCAATATTTACTTGTTGATTGTAATTCTTTGTGATTAACTTTAATTTTCATTTATTAAACTCTAATTTATTATTATTATGATGATGATTAAACTACATGTTTGGATTATTTGTTTTGCTATGAATGGTTGAATGGTGTTAATTTGATTATTTTGATTTTAAGGATGTAAAAGGCATGTTTTCCACTTGTGGGTGCCTTGTTATATTTATTCTATGTAATTTACTTATTATATAGACTTTAAGACAATTGTAAAGGACACATTTCCACCTTTTGGTAGGTGTCCTATTTTTTTTATTTTTTTTATTTTCTTTATGGATATTTGGACATTTGTAAGGGCATGTTGCCATCTTTGGATGGGTGTCCATTTTATTTATTTTTTAAAATTTATAATATAATGATTATTTTCAATAATTGCATATATTATGGAAAATATTATAATACTTAAGAATCTAATAATATTTAGGCCTGAAAAGGAGGCTGGATCCAATGAACCAGGCGTTATGGGGATGCTGGGCCACTTATCACCTTCCCTATGCATACCCAACTTTTTGAATCCAATAAGGGGTTGGGGATTTCTTAGGAATCAATTCATCCACCTCTTTCTTTTTCCCGACTCATCTAGGTGGCGACTCTATTTTTTTCGGGAGAACCATTCCACTGAGAGTAGGGGCAAAAATCCCCACTCACAGTGGCGAATCTACAAGAGAAGTTGATTCCATTGGTCTTTATATTATTTTATTCTTTCTTATTATGATATTATCCATTGCATCATTTAGATTTCATTGTGTACGTGAGTTAGGATGCCCCGTGTGGCGCATACTGTCTTATATAAGGGATATCATACTTTCGCTCAAGATATGGAGATCGAGCATGGCATAACCACTCATAGCCTCGTATCTTTTGATATATACTTGCTATGGAAGCTTAAACTTTTTAATCCAAAGACTGAAGCTCATGTAACTGGCCTAGTTACTTTCCTTCGGTTTTTTATCCAAATGCTTATTGTTTAATTATGATTGATATATCTTAGTTTGAATCATGGTCTATTTGGTTTGTTCTTTTTCTAATATGACCTAATTATATTATAAGCTCAAAATGGTTTTATTCCTTTAAAGCCAAAAGACCAAAAATATTTTTAGACTCTTTTTTAAGATCATCTTTGGGCATTAAAACCTTTTATGATGGGTCAAAAATCTTTTTCCACCTTATGGCCCAAACTTAAAGCCTAAAATGCATTTCTAAGCAAACCTTTTTACAATGGGATTTAAAAACTATTTTTCATTCAAATTACAACTTTTCTTAATCTTTTTCTTAAATGGGCTTACAGCTATTTAGGTAAATTATGGAATACTAAAATCAATTGTGGGCCTAATTTATACCAAGAATTGTTAATCACGGCCTTATTTGTGGCATGAACCATTAGTTGCTTTTCTAACAAAGAAATATATTTATGATAAACCCTTTAATTTAGTTTTAATCCACAATATAGCATAAAAGTTTTTCCAGTTGACCCAATGGATTAAGGCTCAATTAGTGGGAGTTATCAAGGATTGAGTCCTTATTTGAAAATACAACTATTGTTTAATCTGTCTGAGTTGATATTTCAAAAACAAAACATCCCATGTTGATGTTATGTTGACCATATGCCTAGGAAAAGAAACTCACCACTCATGTGTAAATGATATAAGGTTGGAAGGGACGTCGTGACTTTACTTGTTTGTTTGCTTGCTACATATGCAGCCGCACATGCATATATGTATTGCATTACATCACATTAAACTTTTTTGGTTCACATACCTAGAGTGCGATAGTTCAAGGGCTTACGATAATCCCACCTACGACTCAAATTATTTATAATGATTATTTTCAATAATTGCATGTAACATGGATAATATTATAATACTTAAGAATCCAATAATATTTAGACATGAAAAGGAGGTCGATTCCAATGAATCGAGCAATATGAGGGTGCTGGGCCATTTCTCATATTTTCTATGCATACCCAACTTTTCTAACCCAATAAGGGGTTGGGGATTCCTTAAGAATCAAGTCATCCACCCCTTTCTTTTTCTCGGCACATCCGGTTGGTGACTCCATTTTCTCTGGGTTTAGGCCCATATTCTCTAATGCCCAGAGCCTAGCAGTGTTGAAGTCACAAGAACCATTCCACTGAGAGTGGGGGCAAAAATATCCGCTCATAGTGGCGACTCCTGGTGATGAATGTTAAGTGATTACTATGCAAGATGAACTCAACCAATTTGATAGAAACAAAGCATGGGAGTTAGTTCCTAGACCCAAAGATTATCCAATCATTGGATGTAAATGGGTTTATAGAAACATGCTTGATGAGGATGCTCTCATTACTAGAAACACTGCTTGATTAGTTGCCAAAGGCTATTACCAATAGGAAGTCATTGATTATGATGAAACATTTGCTCTTGTAGCTACATTAGAAGCTATTAGGATTCTACTTGCATTTGCTTTTCACATGAACTTATAAATTTTTTCAAATGGATCTACTTGTTTAAAACATGCACCGGTTTAAAACAAGCACCGAGAGCTTAGTAAGATAAAATTAGCTCTTATCTTATAAAAAATGGATTTTCTAAAGGAAAGATAGACGTAACACTTTTTGTTAAAAAGAAACTGCATGACATCTTAATTGTGTAAATTTATGTTGATGACATTATATTCGATGCTATTAATAAGGCCTTGTGCTAAGAGTTTGCTAATTGTATGACTAGGGAATTTGAGATGAGCATGATGGGAGAACTTAAGTTTTTTCTTGGTTTACAAATTAAGCAATGCAAGGATGGAATATTCATCAATCAATCTAAGTACACCAAGGAGCTTCTTAAGAGGCTTGGGATAGATGGTTGCAAGGCTAGCAAGACTCCAACAAGTACATCCTTGACATTGGATAAGGATGACTGTGGTAAGAAAGTTAATGAGAAGAAGTATAGAGGTATCATTGGCTCACTTTTTTTATCTTAAAGCATTTATGCCTGATATAATGTTTAGTGTATATTTATGTGCTAGATTTCAATCGTGTCCAAAAGAATCACATTTAAATACAACTAAAAGAATTTTAAAATATTTAAGTGTACATTGCATTTAAAACTTTGGTATCCTAAGAATACATCATTTAGCATTCTAGGATATTCGGATGCCGATTTTGCTAGTAGCCTAATAGATAGGAAGAGTACAACCGAGAAATGTCATTTCTTAGTGATTGCCTAGTCTCTTGATCTAGCAAGAAATAAGTTTCAGTTCCTCTATCTACTGTGGAGGTCGAAAGTCCTTTGGATGAAGCAACAATCGCTAGATTATGCAAAGTGTTTGATCACATTCCCATCAAGTTGTGATAATACTAGTTCTATAAATCTATCAAAAAATCCCATCGAACATTCTAGGTCTAAACATATAGACACTAAATATTATTTTTTAAGAGATAATGCTCAAATTATTTTGGAGTTTATTGAAACTCAAAATCAACTTGCGGAGATTTTCACAAAACCATAAAAGTTAATAGATAAATTTTATCAAACAAAATCTTGAGATGTAACATCCATAATTTTAATAGATGTGTTGGAAGGGAGATAATATAAACATTGGATATACATAATACATACACTAAATATACATGATATATACATAAGATGTACCTAATATATACACATATTCAAGTTAAAAGTAAATATATATATATACATATATGTTTATATACACTTATAAAAAAACATGGGAAAGAAAATAAAGGAAAAAATGAAAAAGAAAAGAAAAGTCATAGAATGAAAATGAATTTATGGTGGGGACTTAAAGAAATAATAAAATATATAATATTAAATTAATTAGTTACTTAATAATATATATATATTTATGAATGGGAAAGGAAGACAAAAATTAAAATTCAAAACTCTTCTTCTTCTTCTTCATCCACCATAGCCAATTTTAGAGAGAGTTCTTCAATCAATACTTCAAAGTTCACTAAAAATTCAAGAATTTCAAGTAGATTTTAAAGAAAACCAAGGCTTTCAAGTAAGTTTCTTTTCTTTTAAGTTTGTTTTTTTTTATTTCTAGATTATGCAATTGTATGGGTAGTGAGAGAAAATCGATTTAAATTGTTAAAATAGATGGTTATTAAGCTAATATGATTATTTAGTGATTAATTGGTTAAGATAGGCTTAATTGGTGAAATTAGGATTATGGATGGAATATGTGAAATTTAGGTTAGTGAAGAAGGTTACTATAACTGTGGGAATGGTTGGTTTTGACATTATTTGGAAGAGAATGTAATGATTTTATGGTTGGATAGTAGAAATGATTAAGTTTTGGTGAAGTTAGGGTTTATGGGATTAATATGTGAAATTAGGATTTTTGATGGAGGTGTTCTTAATTGTTAAAGTGGATTATTTTGATGTTATTTTAATGTTTATGCTATGATTTTATGGTTGGATGATGGAAATGAGTTGGATATGTTGAAGTTTGAGTAAGGTGGTAAGAGAAGAAATTAAGGTTTTGTTGGGAAATTGATAGAATTTGAGTAATTAATGATAGTTTGATATAAATTAAGTATGCAAATGATTTTAATTGAATAATCTTGTTTGTTGTATGAAACATGTGAGTGTAGACCAATTTGATACAAGTGGTGAAGTGTAGGATTTATTGGAAGTAAAGCTTGGGAAGTGATTTTAGAGCAAAGGGAGCTTAGTACATACTTTGATAATTTATGTTTAAATATATTGGATTTCACATAACACATTGTGATTTTGTGAATGTGTTATGCTACTTTGATATTGGTTTCCATATGTCAAGTATATTGTGTAGACTCTTAATTTTTGCTCTATATAAATATAGTCCCAATTAAAAAGCCCAAAGCAAGTCTGGCCCTAATTTAAAAGTCAAAATTACCAAATTGGCCCTAAATGTCATGACGAATTGGGCTCATGGAAAATTGTCCATGAGCCATGACCAATTCACTATGAGCCGGCTCTTTAAATTTCCTAATCCTGCATAAACTCGACCTTATTGAGATAAACACAAGGTTTTCTATACAATCTGGACTTTTCAACCAAGATTAAACCTAATGTAATCCTCATTAGCATTATAAAAGAATGCAATTAACAAAGAGAGGGTATGGGAAGAATTATCAGAGAGTAAACCAAAAAAAAAATTAGAGAGATAGAGAGCAAAAAAACAAAAAGCTAGAGATACAGTAGCCAAAATCTCTAATGATCCAAATCCATGGAAACCATCCAATGTTGAGGAATTGTGTGGTTTATTCAATAAGGCATGGTTCAATGATATCTATTTGGCAAAATATAAAATGTAGGTATGATCTCCATTAACTGAATCCATTTAATTTAATTGAGTGTCATCCTTGTTTAACCTTGAAATTTACTAAGTTTTGATTTATTTTGATTTTGTTGCAATTGTGATCCAAAACCTTAAATTTCATTTTAAAGCCTAATTTTGCATTCCCAAACCCTAATTTATCATCAAAACCATAATTTATTATTCAAAACCCTAATTTATGATTCAAAGCCTTAATTTTGTGATTAATCTATAATTTTCTTTTAATTAATCCCTAATTTTATAACTCTTTATATGATTATTTGTGTATGATGATTATTGATTTTAAAGTTGTAAAAGACAAGTTTCCACTTGTGGGTACCTTCTTTATTTAAAGTGTTTCTTTTATTTAATTATTTTTAGGGATTATTGTAAGGGACATGTTTCCACTCTTTTGTGGATGTCACATCTTTCTTTATTTATATTTTAGACTCAGACGTTGTAAAGGCATGTTTCCATCTCGTATGGGTGCCCATTTTATTTTCTTATTTTATGAATTGATGCATGTTTATTTTTAATTAATTATAATATGAATAATAACATAAAATTTAATAATATTTAGACTAGAAAAAGAGGCTGGTTCTAATGAACAAGACGTTATGGGAGTGCTGGGCCACTTCTCACATTCACCATTCATACCCAACTTTTCGAACCAAGTAGGGGTTGGGATTTCTTAGGAATTGAGTCATCCACTCCTACTTTCTTCTTGGCCCATGTGGGTGGCGACTAATATTTCTTTTAGGTTAGGCTCATGTTCTCTAAGGCCTAGAGCCTAACAGTTTCAAAGTCATAAGAACTATTCCACCGGGAGTAGGGGCGAAAATCCTCGTTCATAGTGGCGACTCCAATGGGGATAGCAGAAGTTGATTTCGATGGTCTTCATATTTTTTTCTTATTATAGAATTATTCATTCTATCACTTAGAATTGCATTGTGTGTGTGAGTTAGGATACCCTGTGGAACTCATGTTATGTGTATGTGTGAGTGATACCATACTTTCATTCAAGGCATGGAGATCGAGCATTGCATACCCACTGACAGCCTTGTACCTTTTGATATATACTTGTTGTGGGAACCTAAGCCTTGTACCTTAAAAACTAAATCCCGTGTAGTTGGCCTAGCAATTTTTCTTAGGTTTACCCTAAATGCTATTTGACTATGATTAACATATCTTAGCTTGAATTATGACCTATTTTATTTGCAATTTCCTAATATGACCTAATTATGTTGTAAGCCCAAAATTTATGGTCCTAGTCATTTTCAAAAACTTTTCAAAATAAGTTTAAAACCTTTTTTATGGATCTCTTGACCCAAGCGCAAAGCCTAAAATTAAGTTTTTTTAAGGAAGGACTCAAAACCATTTTTTCATTTTATGGCTTTGAAATTAAAACCTTTTCTTAAAATGGGCTTTCAATTAGTTGGGTCAATTATGGAATATTGAAATCAATTGTAGGCCTTATTTATGCCAAAAATTGTTA
Source organism: Garcia nutans (assembly GCA_947685225.1). NCBI lineage: Eukaryota > Viridiplantae > Streptophyta > Magnoliopsida > Malpighiales > Euphorbiaceae > Garcia > Garcia nutans. The sequence continues at coordinate 23,956,477 of CANTUV010000005.1, forward strand.
GTTATTAGCTTTTTTGTGGCATGGATCATTAGTTTCTTTTCTAAATAAGAAGCCTATTTATAATAAATCTATTAATTCAGTTTTAATTCTCAATATGGCAAAAATGTTGTTTAGTAGTCCCAAAGGATTAAGGCTTAATTAGTTGTAATTATCATGGACTAACTTTTGCATTTGAAAATATAACTTAGTTTTGTCTGAGTGATTCTTTCAAAAATAAAATATCTCCTGTTGATATTTTTTTTTACCATAACACCTATGAAAAAGGACTCGCCACTCGTGTGTGGATAATATAAAGTTGAAAGGAGCATCCTGACTTTATTTGTTTGTTTACTACACATGCATACATACATTTCATCATAATGATCCATTCTGGCTCACAGACATGGAGTACAGAAGTTCAAGAGCATACAACAACCCAATTATGAACGAGAATTTTTGCCTCCACTCCCAGTTGAATGGTTCTTGCGACTTCAGCACTGTTAGGCTCTGGGCCTTAGAGAACACGAGCCTAAATCTGGAGAATTTAGAGTCTCCACTCGGATGGGCTAGGAAGATAGAAAGGGATGGATGACTCGATTCCTAAGAAATCCCCAACCCCTACTTGGGTTCAGAAAGTTTGGTACATATGGGGAAGGTGAGAAGTGACCCAGCTTCCCTCATAATGTCCAGTTCATTAGAACCAACCTCCTTTTCAAGTCTAAATATTATTGAATTGTTACATTATTACAATATTATTTATATTACATGAAATTTAAAATAAATAAAATGAAAATAACCATATCATAAAATAAATGAGCAAATAACAAAGTGGGCACCCATTCTAGATGGAAACATGCCTTTACAAACATCCAAAATTCATAAAACTAAATAAAATAGGACACCCACCAAAAGACAAAAATATATCCCTTACAATAGTCTAAAGTCTATAAAATAAATTAAATTGTACAAGTAAAATAAATAAGGCACCTATAAAGTGGAAACATACCTTTTACAAGTCTCTTAAAAATACAACCAATAAATAAATGTAATTATGACTCCACCATTCATAACCAAATAAATAATCCAAACTTATAGTTTATCATCACAAAAAATAATAATAAATTAGGGTTTAATTAAAGAAAATTAAAGTTAATCATAAAAATTACAATTCACAAGCAGATCTTAATATTAACCCTTGATGAAATATAGTACACAACACACACGACGGTTCTGATTAGGGTTTTAGCATACAATCCTAAATCTAAGATTCAATATGCAAGATTAGGAATTTAATTTTTCAAATTAAGGTTTTATTGCAAAATTAGGGCTTAAGTAGGTCTTAATCCTAAATCTATGGCTTACTGGATGGAATTCTGAAATCAAATTAATATTCTAAAAGAACTATGAATTTCAATAACATAAAAGGATGAAGATGATCAAAACAAATTAAATAGAATTAGTTAATAAGCCATACATGCATTGTTGGCTCCACCAAAACTATTTTTGTTGAACCAAACCTTGCACTCAAGCACTACAACTAATTCACAAAATTCTTGTATGTTGGTGCTACGGCTTGCTGGATCAAATTGGTCTTGGTTGAGTTAAACAATCTGAAGATTATTGCTAATGCCTTTCTGTCTCTCTTTGGTCAATTTGTTTCTGTTTTTCCTTTGGTTTGATAATTGTAAATATTTTTGTTTCTGTGCTTTTTTGCTCTCTTTTTTTTAATCTCTACTGGTTTGATAATTATGGCTGCCTCTTTCTCTGAATGTAGTCTTGTATTTATAGGCCTAAATTAGGACAACCTTTGCTCGCCAATCCCCATTCAACTCAAACTCTCCCTTGCTCATTCGAAGCATATTGGAATTTAAACACCATTAGGAATGAATTTGGACTAAACTAAGGGCACATATCGAATTTAGCTAAGCCAATTTGACATGAGCTAGGATCATATCAAATTGGTTATAGGTAATTTGATATGAGGCAACTCATATCAAATTTGGCATGTCCCAATCTGTATTTATAACTTGGCTCAACTTCAACTAGACTGGACCTAATTCAAGCATATTAAATCATACTAAATTTAATTTGGTCCTTTCATTGAAACTAAGCTTGATCCGACCCCTTTTTTATTTAAAATTGAATTTGAACTGGGCAAAAATTAAGGGTGTACACCAACCTATGTTAGTGATTCAGAATTCAATGAGGGTTCAGTCAACTTTGCAATAAAAGTAATGGATCAAGAACAAGTTCAGAACCTGGTGAATGAAGCCCTTGCATCCCAGATGGAAGAATTGAAGGGGACCTTGGCTGAAGCTATGAGAAGTTAGATAGTTACACTGCTAGAAAATATTGTTGAGGCATCCGCTAGTTCTAAGAAGAAGAAGGACAAAGAAAAGGCTAAGGCGGTTGAGGTAGACTTTGGTGAAGAATAGGTGGTGATTGATGAAGATGATTGGACATCTATTTCCAAGATCAACAAGAAAAGAAGAAAAAGAAGAAGGTCGAACTAAAAACAAAGCATGCTAATGTGAAAAAGCCCATTATTGACCTGGAAAAGAAGTTTGAAAAGAGACTGAAAGTTGAAGTGGCCTCGGAAGTTGATAAACATTTTAAAGAAGATGATAATCTCCCATGCAAGTTCAAAATGCCTACTTTTGCCAAGTATAATGGTATAAGAAATCCTCACTTGCATATCAAGCATTATATTAATACTAAGTAGTCTGATAAAGCTACTAAGGCTCAAACACTGAGGTACTTTATGCTCTCTTTAGATCCTATGGGGCAAAACTGATTTAATACTTTAGAGAAGACCACTCAAAAAGATTGGGATTTATTATACAAAGATTTCATCCAATAGCATGGGTACAACATTGAGTTAGAGGTAACCTTGATAGAGGTTGAGTCTATTAGGCAAAGACAAAATGAGGGCTATGCTGACTATATAAAGAAATGGAGAAATTAGGCATCCCTTCTCAAGAAAAGGCCGAATGATTCAGACCAAATATGAATGATAATCAAGAATGTTTTGCCCCACCTCCAAGAAAGAATGGCTTAGAACCTTATAAAGGATTTTAAGGATCTTTTACAGGCAGGTCTTCAATTGGAAGAATAGGAGAGAGAAAAGAATAGATACCATAGGAAAAGGATCGATAAGGGTGGCAATCAGTCTAATAGATGAAAGTTAATGGAGCAGTAGTGAATTTTAATGTATAATTCATGTTAATTCTTTGAACCATTATTCTAAACCCTAGTTTCCAAAACCCCAATCTTTAAAAACCAAAACCCTAATACCTAATTCCAATATTTAAAATTCTAATCCCAAATACCTAACAATAATTATAATCCATAAAAATAAGACTCCAAAACCCTAAACCTAATTTAAAATTATTAAAACCCTAAACTTTAATACATGACCCCAATTTGTAAGCCCTTTAACCTAATCCAAAAACTTTAATACATATTTTGTTTTATTTGTATTTTACACATTGGACATTGTAAGGGCATGTTTCCATCTTCGGATGGGTGCCTCTTTTTGATTGATTTGCTTTGATTAATGATATCATGAATGTTTTCTTCTTTTAAATGTATGTAATATAGATAATATCATAATAACCAAGAATTTAATAATATTTAGACCTGAAAAGGAGGCCGGTTCTAATGAACCAGGCGTTATGGGAGTGATAGGTCATTCTCACCTTCCCCATATGTGCCCAATTTTTCTAACCCATTAGGGGATTGGGGATTCCTTAGGAATCGAGTCATCCAGCCCTTTCTTTTTTCCCGCCCGTCCAGGTGGTGACTCCATTTTCTCCGAATTTAGGCACATGTTCTCTAAGGCCCTGAGCCTAACAATGTCAAAGTCATAAGAACCATTCCACATGGGAGTAGGGGCAAAAATCACTACTCACAGTGGTGACTCCACTAGGGATAAGAGAAGTTGATTCCGTTAGTCTTTATATTATTTTATTCTTTCTTATTATGATATTGTCCATTGCATCATTTAGATTGAATTGTATGAGTGAGTTAGGATGCCCATGTTATGTTATGTAAGGGGTACCATACTTTTACTCAAGGTATGGAGATCGAGCATGGCATATCCACTCATAGCCTTGTACCTTTTGGTATATACTTGCTATGAGAGACTAAACTTTTCAACCCAAAGACAAAAGCTTATGTTATTGGCCTAGTTACTTTCCAAATGTCTTTACCCAATTGCTTGGTGTTTGACTATGTGATGAGAGTAATTTTATACTAGTTTTTAGTATGATTTATATGTGTTTTTAGTTAATGTTTCATTTAATTCTTGTTTAAAGTGTGTTTTAAGTGTTTGTTTTAGGTTAAAGTGGAAAAATTCCCTTGGAGGATAAAAACAATGAAGAAAAAGCATGAAGCAAGCAAGACATGGCCAAGCCAAAGCAAGCTTGGCCGTGTCCCTCAAAATTATCATCAAGCAGTAGCTGACACGGCCAGGTGACACGCCCAAGTCACTGGCCGTGTCTCTCCCAAAGAGAAAAAACCAAAGAACCAAGCAAAGAAGGAAGAAATGAAGACAGTAGCTGACACACCCAGGTGACACGGCCAAGCCACTAGCCGTGTCACATGACAAGACCAGAAGCTTGGCCGTGTCACCTCATGAAATCAAAGGGAAAAGAAAGAAAAGAAAAAGGCAGAAGGTGACACGGCCAACTAGCTTGGCCGTGTCCCAAGGAGAAACATGAGACACGGCCAAGCCACTCATGGCTTGGCAGTGTCACCTCATGAACCAAAGAAAAAAAAAGGAAAGAAAAGAAAGAAGCAGAAGGAGACACGGCCAACTAGCTTGGCCGTGTCCCAAAATAAAACATGAGACACGGCCAAGCCACTCATAGCTTGGCCGTGTCACCCATAAAAAAATGGATTCTTCTGCACGAATTTGAGGAACAAGTGGGAGACAACCAAATTGCTTTTGTCAAAAGAAAGGAAAAGGCTGCCTAATTTGAGGAAAAGAAAGATTAACCAAAGGGAATATGGGAGACAAGGTGAGTTGGAAATGAGTTGGAAGCTTGACTTGGAGCTTTGAATGAAAATAAAAAGAGAAGAGGAGGAAGAAGAAAAGGGGAGCTTCTGCAGAGGGCTGGAGTTTTGTGCAGAAAATAGAGAACAGAGGCAGAGAAGAGAGGTTTGAGAGGAGGAGGCTGTGCATACATGGTTTGAGCAAGGAGGGAGTGACAAATTCCTTGTCTCTTCATCTTCATCTTCCATTTCCATCCTCTCCAACATCTACATCTTCCATTGGCAGCTCCTGCAGATTGAAGAAGCTACATTGAAAGGGGTTTTTCTATTTTCTCCTTTTAATTCATTTTAATGTTATTGTTGTTGTTGATTGTATTAAGTGTATTGAATATGAACTAAATCATTCTCTATCTAGATGTTGAAGAACCCTAGCTTATTTGTATAATTGGATACTTTTAATTGATTGAGTTGTTTTATTCTTGTGATGCTTAATGATTATTGCCAATTGATGATAACATGCTTATTGATTGGTTGCCATTTTCATATTATTGACTTGAGAAAGCTTGATATGAATTGATTACTCATAAGGGTTGAGGATTGATTGGGGTGCTAGAGATAGACCTACAAGATCCTTTGGTTTATAGTTCCTTGTTCTTAATACATGACCTACTTAATTGTGTTTTGAGAAGAGATTCCGGCACTCTACTTAGTGATTAGGGATTAATTCGCTCGAGAGAGATTTTAGTCTAAGTTAGAGAAATGCCAACTCAACTCTATCATGTAATGTAATTGAGGCTAGGGGGATTCAATATCTAGATAGTATCATTATCATCAATCCTTTTTACACAACACACAATTTATCTTTACTTGCATTTATTTATGTTAATTGTCTTTAATTACAAAACTTTACAAAAAATATTAATTCGCTAAACAACAGTTAAGATTTGAGCTAGTACTTGACCTTGTCCTCAGTGGAACGATACTTCACTCACTACTTTATTACTTGGGCGACCCGTGCACTTGCGGTATAGCTATAGCGCAGCTCGCGTGCACCACTATGATTGATATATATTGGTTTGAACCATGGCTTATTTGGTTTGTTCTTTTCTAATATGACCTAATTATATTGTAAGCTCCAAATAATTTTTATTCCTTTGAGCCCAAAAGACCAAAACAAATTTTTCAAAATTTTCAAAATGGTCTTTGGACACAAAAAACAGGTCAAAGATTCTTTTCTACCTGTAGACCCTTAATTTTAGACATAATCTAGTCCAACCCTAATTAAAAGGGACTTAGATCAAGTCTAAAGGTTTAAAATATTATGGAAAAATTTTATGTGCCTAAAATGGTTTGGTACAATATTAAAATCCTAAAACATAATAATGTAATAATAAATAATAAAAAAAGAAAAATTTATGCTATTTATTTTATAATAGTAATTATAATAATATAATATAATAAAAATAAAATATTAAAATAAAATATAATAATAATAAATATATCATAATAAAATAAAATATTAATATAATCGGACCCAAATTTTGTCGAATCGGCATGCTCGATTCACCATAGGCCCATGACTAGGGCAAATTGGCATGGCCAATTTGCCACCGACCACTAATCTGACCCTCAATTTATTAATTTCCTAATTGAAATTTAATTTTCTCTTAATTGTCAGAGGGAGTGTATTAGTGTTTGGATTTGCCTATAAATAACAAGGTTTTAATGTTGAAAAGAAGAAGAATTATCAAAAAGCTAGCAGTAAGAAAAAATCAACAATAGCAAACAATAACGATCAACCAAGAAAAAGAGATACACAACAATCTAAGAGACAGAAATCAAAATTGTCTCAATTGCATTGAACCTCTAGCCAGAAGCTAAGTAGATTTAGGCAGTAAGTTGGGTCATCTCTTTTAATTTGGTAGAGCCAACAAACAAAGGTTTGGTGTAGACCCTTAATTTTTGACCCAATCCGGTCCAATATGTTTTATTTAGTCTAAAAATGATTTTTATTGTCTAATTGGTCCAAAATAATTTTTATTAAATAATTTTTACTTTAGTATCTAATTTTTATTAATAAAAAATAGAAATAAACAAATAAAAATAAAAATCGGCGATGAAAAAATCATCGCGCGGGCCCGTGGGCATTTCGCCCGCAGGAAATTCTTGCGGGCGAAATCACTGTGCTATTTCGCACGCAGAAATTTTCTGCCTGCGAAATAACTTACAGGCCCGCTCCGCACGCGCTGCCGCAGCCAGCTGCAGCAGATTTTTTTGCCAACGCAGTTTTTCTGCAGCAGTTTTTTTTCGGCAGCGCAAATTTTTCGACGCAAATTTTTTGAAACCTAATCCAATTAGGTTTTGGTTTCTTTTTTTTTATTAATATTACTTACCTTAACTAATTAGGAATAAACAACCTCAAACCACTATAAATAAGGATCAAAGACAATTAAGAAAGGGGAGGCAAAAATCCAAGAGTAGTTTGGAAAATTTGAAACCAAATCAAGGAAGGAAAAGAAGAAATTCAATTCAAATCTTTTCTGGAACAGCAGCAGCACGATTTAGAGGATTCAAAGGCAAAAAAGGGTTGTCTTTGGAGCTAGTTCATCCAAGAAGAATTGTTTTTGGAGAAATCATCAAAAGAAGGTATGTGTTAATTAATTTTCTTTAACTGTTTTTTTTTACACAGTAGCAAATTTGTGAAATCAAAATTAAAAACCGTTGAACTTTAATTTAGTTTTTCTAAAGCCAAAAAAACCCTTATTTCATTAGTTTATCTTCCAAAAGGCTTAAAATTGTTATTTTTTCTTCTTAAAAATCTTAAAACTCTAATTGAACATAATTTTCAACAAAACTATGATTTAATTCTGCTTCTTTTAAAATTTTAAAGTAGGTTCTATTTCATTCAAAAAGCCTTAAAAAAAACATCTTTTCTACTTATAAAAACTTTAATTTATTTGTTTAAATTCATAAAACTTCATGAAATTATCAAATTGATTTCCAAATTCTTAAAAATTATTCACCACTCGAGACCCTAAATTCTAAAATATCAAATCCAAATTCAACTTCCAAAATTCAAAATAATGAACACTAACCCTTTTAAAACCTTAAACCCTAATTTTTATGAACCCTAATCCTTTTAAAACATTAAAAAAACATAAAAACCTAAATTTTACACAGTAGCTTAGGAACCCAATAACCAAAAATCACAAATTAAAGTATTTTAAAGTGTTTAAAACCCTAGTTTCATGATATCATCATTCAAACCTTAATTTTGTTAATCAAAGAGTCTTACCAACCCTTTAAAATATAAAACCCTTATTTATTTTAATTCCATAAAAATTCACAGTAGCCATAATTGGACTTTTATTTGCTTTATTCAATTCCGTACTTGATTATGCTTTGATTTATTTCTTATGCTTTAATTTATTTAATTTCAATACTTGATTTATTTAATTTATCATGGATGGATGTTTATTTTATATTTTGATTAATAGCTTTGATGAATGATTTTTTTATGATGAATGATTATTTACTTTTATCAATTAATTTAGATTTCCAAAAGTTGTAAGAGGTATGTTTCCACTTGGTGGGTAGCTCATTAGTTAAACATCATGTAATTTAATTTGCTTTTCTATTTTAGAACCTATGTAAAGGCCATGTTTCTACCTTTTGGTGGGTGTCCTATTTAGGCATGTGATGTAAGGACATGTTTCCATCCTTGGATGGGTATCCATTTATTTGCTTTGTTTGGACATTGCTTTGATTTTAATATATTGATGCTTTCTTTTAATTATTATGTGTAATATGGATAATATTGTTATATTTAAGAATTTTATAATATTAAGACCTATAAAGGAGGCTGGTTCTAAAGAACCGGGCGTTGTGGGGGTGCTGGGCCATTTCTCACCTTCCCCACACGTGCCCAACTTTCCGAACCCATTAGGGGGTTGGAGATTCCTTAGGAATCGAGTCATCCACCCCTTTCTTTTTCCCGGCCCGTCCGAGTGGCGACTCCATTTTTCTCCGGACTTAGGTCCGTGTTCTCTAAGGCCCCGAGCCTAAACAGTGCCGAAGTCGCAAGAACCATTCCAGCGGGAGTGGGGCCGAAAATCCCCGCTCACAGTGGCGACTCCACTGGGGATAAGAGAAGTTGATTCTGTTGGTCTTTATATTATTCTATTCTTTCTTATAATGATATTATCCATTGCATCATATTAGTTTGCATCATGTACGTGAGTTAGGACGCCCGTGTTACCCGTGTTGTGTTATGTAAGGTATACCATACTTTCACTCAAGGTATGGAGATTGAGCATGGCATAACCACTCATAGCCTCGTACCATTTGGTATATACTTGCTATGGGAACCTAAGCCTTTTTTTTTACCCAAAGACTAAAGCTCATGTAATTGGCCTAGTTACTTTGCTTAGGTTTTACCCCAAATGCATGTTGTTTGACTATGGTTAGTTTATCTTAGTCTAAATCATGGCTTATTTGGTTTGTTCTTTTTCTAATATGACCTAAGTACATTTGCAAGCTCAAAATAAATTTTTTCTTTAAAGTCCAAAAGACCAAAGTTATTTTCAAAATTTTTCAAGATGGTCTTTGGACATAAGACTTTTCTAAAAACAAATAAAAAATTATTTGGCCCATGGCCCAAATACTAAGCCCAAAATCCATTTTTTCTAAGGTCTTTTTACAATGGGCTTAGAAACAAAATTGTTTTTATCTAATCTTTCTTACAAAGAGCTTGCAAATTATTTAGGTCAATTAAGAAATACCAAAAATCAATTGTGGGCCTAGTTTACACTAAGAATAAATTAACCATGGGCTTGTTTTTGGCATGAATCACTAGTTACTCTTTTCAAGTGAGAAATCTATCTATAATAAACCTCTTAATTTAGTTTTAATCCAATATAGCATAAAAGCTACTTTAATTGGTTGGATGGATTAAAACCTAATTAATGGGAATTATCATGGATGGATTTCCACTTTCGAAAATATAACTATTGGTTGAAACGTCCGAGGGAATTATTCGAAAGTAAGATACCCCGTGTTGATATTTTGTTAACCATGTACCTAGGAAAAAGAGACTCACCATTCATGTGTGGATATTATAAGGTTGGAAGGATCGTCCTAATTACACTTGTTTATTGGTAGATTGTGCATACATGCATACATGCATACATTTGCATCTCATATCATTGATCCTATCTTGCTCATAGCCCTGGATTATGAAAGTTCAAAAGCTTACGACAATCCGACCTACGCCGGAGATGAAGTATCTAGCAATGACTCAATCACTTGCTCACCTAAAACAATGAAGCCCGAACAAATTCAAAGGATGGTGGATGAAGCCCTTAATGCCAAAATGGAAGAAATCAAAGAGGCCTTAGCTGAGACCATGAAGAACCAATTGACTGCAATCTTAGAGAATCATGTCGAGGCATCTGCTAGCACTAAAAAACCAAAGGACAAAGGGAAGACTAAAGTTAGTGAAGTGGTTTTTGATGATGAAAAGGTGATCATTGATGATGATGATGATTGGGCTCAATACTACCAAGAGGTTCAAGAAAAGAAGAAAGAACTGAAGGCTGTTGAGAAGGCAACTATTGAAAAGACCGAGACATCCAATGTTGAAAAGATGATTGCTGATTTAGAAAAGAAATTTGAGAAGAAGCTGAAAACCGAAGAGAAGTCTGAGATCGACAAACTATTTGAACAAGATGATGAGGTCCCTTATAAGTTCAAGATGCCTTCCTTTGCTAAGTACAATGGCACTAGAAATCCCCATCTTCATGTGAAGCAGTATATCACTGCCATGCAATCTGCCCGAGCTACTAAGGCTCAAACCCTAAGGTACTTTATGCTCTCATTGGACCCTGTTGTCCAAAATTGGTTTAATACCTTAGATGATGGAACACAAAAGAGTTGGGATCTACTTTACAAAGCCTTCATCCAACAATATGGGTATAATGTTGAGTTAGAAGTTACCTTGATGGAAGTGGAGTCCATTAGGCAAAGGCTGAATGAGAATTTTGTGGACTATGTGAAAAGGTGGAGAAACAAGGCCGCTTTACGCAAGAAGAGGCCCGATGAATCCGATCAAATAAGGATGATTGTGAGAGGGGTGTTGCCTAGCCTTCGTGAGAGAATGTCTCATACACTCATCCGTGATTTCAAAGGCCTTCTTCAAGCTAGTTTGCAAATTGAAGAATGGAAAAGGGAGAAGAGCCGATTTGCAACAAAAAGTAATGAGAAAGGGAGCTATCAACCTGGTAGCCAAAGCATGCAAAAGGCCATCGGTGTTAATGCTACTAACCAAGGAACAAGGAGACAATTTTTGGAATTGGGAAAACCGATGTCTTGGGTTCTCAACAAGCTTTAAAGAAAAGGATTGTTACAACCCTTAAATCCTCGTCCTTTGCCTAACCCTCTCCCACCTAACTTTGACACCAAAGCATTTTGTCAATTTCACCAAATGCAAGGGCATGACACGGATAGATGTGTGAGGTTAAGACATGAGATCCAAAACCTAATTGATAATGGGAAACTACCCGAGCCCAATAAGCCAAACACTAAAGACAACCCATTGCCAAAATTCAATAGGGTACCACCACTGGCAACCTTTATGATTGGAGGAGGTTTGCATGAGGACTTCATCATGTCTTCTTTTCAAGATGTGGGTGGAGAAGCAACCAAAAAAGAAGAAGAGGCATTTGTTAAAATTGAAAAACCTGTGATGGGTGGAGAAGTAGCAATTTGTGTTGTCAACGGGTTTTGGGATTCAAGTGATAATGATGATGATATTATACCCAAGAAGGAGAAGTGGGCTTGGTCCGAGCCCGAAGAAGATGAGGTGATGAATACTAGATCCGGTAAGCCTTACGTAAGGCCACCACCTAAGGAGATAGAAACGAATAAGGGAAAGGAAGTTGAAGTGGAAGAAGATGATGCTGTGCTCAAGCAATTTAAAAGAACCCAAGCAAGTGTTAGAATTTGGGACTTGTTAGCTACTTCCAAAAAGCACCGAGAAACTATGGCCCAAGCCTTAGCTAGCATGCCCATTTCTACCTCCACAACACCGGAGGAGTTGATCAACTTCATAAAAATTAGGGAAGTAATGAAATGTGAAGAGGTCCAAGAAAAGAGTGAAGTTAATATGGGAGCAGTTTCTTTTTCTGATGCAGACTTACCGGAGGAGGAAAGAGACCACATCCGCCCTCTCTTTATCAAAATAGAAGTCAAGGGGAAGAGGAATCCATGTGTAATGGTCGATGATGGGTCCACCATAAATGTTTATCCACTTAAGATATTGCCAAAGCTAGCCATGTCAACAAGAGATCTAAACCCAACCGAGGTGACAATTCGTGCTTATGACAACACTAAGAGGCATGCCGAAGGGACTTTCAAAGCGGCCATCAAGGTTGGTCCAATTGAATCTATTATTGAGTTTGTTGTTTTAGATGTACCAGTTACCTTCGCCTTGCTCTTGGGGCCACCATGGTTTTACCCTCTTGGTGGAGTTCCTTCCACCCTTCATCAAAAGATCAAATTTCCCAACGAAAATGAGACAGTGGTCATTGAAGCTGAAGATAATGAGATTGTTAATGCCCTAATGGTTGAGAGGCCTCTCAATGGTTTTCAAGTGGTTGCAATTTCTGATGATGAAGTAGTGGACTCCAAAGTCTTGAATATGATGAAGAACATGAACTACCTTCCCGGAGCTGGTCTTGGAAAAGGTAAGACCGGTTTGACAAAGTTGCCAGATTTTAGAACTCAAACATCCAAGAAGGGGTTAGGATATGATGAAGACAATGATGTCCAGCCAAAGAAGAGTGAGAAGATGAGTTTCCCATCACTTGAAGAGATCTTTGTCAAGGCTCCAGATATGGGACCACTCCAAGGAAAGCCTGAGCCAATCATATTCATGGGTAAGTTAATCCCCGGTTTTGAAATTTTTACAGATGTTGCTGAGCTAGTGGAGCAAGTGAAGAAAGAGCTCACCCTGTCAACCAACAAAGAATCCAATCCAAAAGAGAAGAATGAAGCTGCCCTGAAAGCCGAGAAGACTTCGGAAGAGATTGCTACCCTGGTCGAGGAAAAGTTTGAAGACATCCTGCTTTATGACTCTGAGAACAATGATTTTGATTTTGATTTTAATTTGTCTGCTTTGTATGAGGATGATGATGTTTTCTTTTCCAAAATGAATGCAATAAAGTCTGATTTTGCTTACTTGTGTGATGTTTCTCTTGATGGTTGCATACATTCAAATAGCAGTTACATGAGCATCTTTAATATTAATTTTGTTAACACATAATCATTAAATTTGGGAACAATTGAAAATCCTAAAAACATTAGCATAGCATCCGACCTTACTCCTGATGAGAGAGAGAGATTTGAAAAAATATTCAAAAAATATGAAGAAGTGTTTGCTTGGTCTTATGAGGATATGCCTGGGATAGATCGAGACATAGCCAAGCATCATATTCCTACTTACACTCACATTAAACCTGTCAAACAAAAGCTTAGGCGACTAAGACCTGAGTGGGCTGAATTGGTTAAAGAAGAGGTCACTAAGCAAATACAAGTGAAGTTCCGTGAAGTGATATAATACCCAGATTGGCTAGCCAACATAGTACCCGTGCCTAAGAAAGATGGAAGGATAAGGGTCTGCGTGGACTATAGAGATTTGAACAAGGCTTCCCCTAAGGATGATTTTCCTTTACCTCATATAGATGTTCTCACTGATAGTGCAGCCTCTAGCGTGCTACACTCATTTGTAGATGGATTTTCTGGATACAATCAAGTGTTAATGGCCCAAGAGGATAAAGCCAAAAGTGCCTTCACTACTACATGGGTATATTTTGTTATAGGGTGATGCCTTTCAGCTTAAAGAATGCTGGAGCAACCTACCAAAGGATGGCCACCACACTATTTCATGACATGATGCACAAAGAAGTTGAAGTATATGTTGATGATATGATGGTGAAGTCGGATACAAAGGAGCAACACTTCCAGAACTTGGAATTATTCTTCGATAGAGCTTTGAAATATAAGCTAAGATTAAACCCGAAGAAGTGTGTATTCGGTCTTACTTCAGGCAAATTGTTGGGACATGTAATTGGTCCGAATGGTATTGAGATAGATCTTGACAAAGTCAAAGCAATCAGGGATATGCCAGCCCCAAAGACGGAGAGAGAAGTTCGGGGATTCATTGGTAAACTGCAGTACATTAGCAGATTTATAGCAAAGCTCACAACAATCTGTGAGCCTATCTTCAAGTTGCTTAGAAAGAATCAGCCGGTCGTATGGAATGAAGAATGTCAAAAGGCCTTTGACCGAATAAAAGAGTATTTATTGAATCCACCTGTTTTGAAACCACCTAAACCCGTCAAACCTTTATTACTATACTTAGCAGTAGAAGAAGAGTCGATAGGAGCCATGCTAGCCCAAGCAGATGAGTCGTGGATTGAGCATGTCGTTTACTATTTGAGTAGAAAGCTCCTACCTTATGAAATTAAGTATAGTATTATTGAAAAGACATGTATAGCAGTGGTTTGGTCTTCTAAGAAGTTGCGGCATTATTTTCAATCATATACTGTGCAAGCAATTTCCAGGTTGGATCCAATGAAGTACTTAAGGGAGACACCCTCTTTAATTGGGAAATATGGTCGATGGTTGATAATATTAGAAGAATTTGAGATTGAGTATGTAACCAGGAAAACAATCAAGGGTAGAGCGATGGCAAAATTCCTGGCTCAACAACCATTACCATAAAGTGAAGAGGTAATCTTGGAATTTCCAGATGAATATTTAGAAGTAATTGAAGTACAAGGGTGGAAAATATATTTTGATGGAGCGGTAAACAGGAAAGGAGCAAGTTCGAGAGTTATACTAGAATCGGCCGAAGGGGAACTTATCCCTTTAGCCAAGAAGTTGAAATTTAGGGCAACTAATAACATGGTGGAGTATGAAGCGTGTATTTTCAGTTTGGAAACCCTAATGATTATGAAGGTGGATAAGGTGGAAGTTTATGGCGATTCATTGCTAGTAGTATCCCAAGTAAATGGAGAGTGGGAGTTGAAAGAAGAAAAATTGAAACCATACCACCATTACTTGACCATGATGAAGAAGAATTTTAAGGAATGTAGGTTTATACACCTGTCAAGAGAAGAAAATCAAATGGCTGATGCCCTAGCCACATTGGCTTTGGTATGGGAAAATCCTGCCAGCTTATTCCTTAAGCCTCTGATCTTGACCAGTTCATCAACTCCTTGCTATGAATATGAGACAATCATGGAAGTTGATACGGACCATGATGCATGGTATGATACTATAGGGCGATTTTTGGAGGAAAGAGAATACCCGCCTGGGGCAACAAAGAAAGAGAGAAGAGCCATAAGGAGGTGGTCATTGCAATACATCACCTTCCATAGAGAGTTATATCGAAAATGGCCTGATGGTGTGCATTTGAGATGTTTAAGAAAGCCTGAAGTGGAGCACACATGTCAGAAATACATGTGGGAAGTTGCGGTCCGCACATGAGTGGTTTGGCCCTAGTTAAGAAGATTATTCGACAAGGTTACTTTTGGTTGACCATGGAGAGAGACTGTATTGAGTTTGTAAAGAAGTGCCAGCAATGTCAGATGTATGGTAACTTGAATCATATGCCTCCTGAAGAACTGCATTCAATGTCTTCACCTTGGCCATTTGCCACCTGGGGTATCGACATTATAGGAGAGATACATCCGACAGCTTCAAACAGGCACCGTTTCATTGTAGTAGCAGTAGATTATTTTTCAAAATGGGTCAAAGTCGAATCCTTCAACAAGCTAGGTGCAAGTCAAATGGCTAGGTTTATTGAAAAGAATCTCATCTGCAGATATGGGATCCCACCCAGTGTGATATCAGACAATGGAGTATAGTTTCAAGGAGCAGTTAAGGATTTATTCTCCAAGTACCAAATCCATCATCATCGATCCTCTCCTTATAGACCAAAGGCTAATGGTGCAATAGAAGCAACAAACAAGACAATTAAGCAAATTCTATCCAAGATGACTAAGACTTACAGGGACTGGTCGGAAATGCTTCCCTTTGCTTTATGGGGATAGGACAAGTGTGCGAACACCTACTGGGATGACACCGTTCTCTTTGGTTTATGGGATGGAAGCAGTATTACCTATTGAAATTGAGATCAAGTCACTAAGAGTAGTCTTGGAAGCTGAACTGCCTGAAACGGAATGGGTAGCAAGCAGATACACATGATTAGCTCTATTAGAAGAGAGAAGATTAAAGGCGTTGTATCATCAGCAACTGTACCAAAAGAAGATAGCTCGGGCCTACAATAGAAGGGTCAAGGTCAGAAAATTCAGAGTTGGGGATTTGGTGTTGAAGCAATGTAAGCCTGATGTATCTGATCCAAGAGGGAAGTTCAGACCTAGCTAGGAAGGGCCATATGTCATGAAACAAGTCATGAGCAAAGGTGCAGTGAAGTTATCAGACATGGATGGGAACGAATTTAGTGAGCCAGTAAACATTGACAGGTTGAAGAGGTTTTATGTATGATAAAAAAAAGAGAAGAAAAAAGAGCTTGCTAGGTTGAAAACCCAAAAAGGGCAGCCTAGGCAAAAGTTAGTGTAGTCCGCTAGTTCCGAAGACCCGAAAGGGCGGGCTAGGCAACAATTAGGGCTAATGAGAGAAAATCATCAATTAGAAAACCCGAAAGGACTAATTGGCAACAGGAGTGATCTTGTGTATGCTGGCTTTATGTTTGGTTATTCACAAATTTAATAAAACAGAATTAATAATTAATTTTGTTCTATGTGCACTGTTATAAGTATTTGACCAGATAAGGATGAAATAAATAATCATAATTGCAAAAGGTGATGACAAATTATAAATGGAAAAGAAGCATCTTTTATTACTTTAGTTATTTTTCATCCTAACAAAACATTTTCTGAATTGACAAATGTAAAATCTATGGCAGTCTATAAGTGTAACGTGCAGGCCAGCTTTGCCTTAACCGATCCAAGCAGGCTTCAGTCAAGCAAGGCATGTCTAGGTCAGGAGCAAAGTCAGAATCATGAGGCTCAGCTCCATACTGACACCCAAGTCGGCGAGGATCATAGCATGTACCTTGACGAAGTGCAGCAAGGGGAACGTACATCAAGTATGTCCGCATGGTGATACGAGAAATCTTCCACCAAGGTATCAACCAACGGATGTTGACTTCAGAGCGTGAGTGGATCCAGTCAACCCAGTCAGCATATGAAGAAGCAAGATGGAGTAGCTTCCTAGCAGAATGATGATGTGGCAGGTATCTGGCAAAATCCATGGAGGGAGTATCAAGCAAACAAAGACGCTCCTAAAGCCAAATCTACGAAGAAATAATTAAATTTAAAAAAAAGAGTCCGCTAAGTTGAAAACCCGCAAGGGCAGCTTAGGCAAAAATTAAGACAGCTCGCTAGTTCTGAAAACCCGCATGGGCGGACTAGGCAAAAGTTAGAGCAATAAAAAAAACCTAAATTGAAAACCCGAAAGGGCAGTTTAGGTAATTACCTGGAGTAGCAACGGACTCCCAGTCAGTCTCTTTGACAATCCTGATTTAAATCAGTCTAATCCAACTAAGGTCTCGGCTAAAATCACAGGTACCGGCGACAAGCCTCCTTCCATTTGGTCCATAATATCCAATACTCGTGGGTCAATGTCGCCGTTAGAAGAAACAAGCAAGAATTGGCTGAGCAAGCAAAGGCAAAGCATGCGTCCCCATGCCTTAGTAGGAGCCAAATAAGAGAAACAAAAGTCAATCAAAGGAGCAAGTAGAATTTTTTCTCCTCTCATCAACTGAAGAACTTCGGGTTTTGGAATTTGAAATAACATCTGCATCTTCTGTTGAGTCATGGAAATCAATATGGGTAACACCATTTGTTGATTATTGGGATGTCCAAGGATGGCCTCAAATTCTTCAATCAAGGGACACATTTCAAAGCCATTAATTCTAAATACCCTAGAATTCGTATCCCACAGTGAAGCCATGGCATGTAAGAAGGAGTGGTCCAATTTGACATTTTAAAAGCATTTTAAAACATCAAGCTTTGACCATGAAATTTGCTTCCAATGGTTGGCATCAATATTCTTAAATAGAATTTTTATTTTCTTTAAATGGTGCTCGGTCATGGTTGATGAATAAAGGGGAACCAAAATTGCTAAAGGGAGTCTTCACATTGAAAGAGAGAGATTTTTTGTTTATGAATTGAAATATGGCATGCAAGGTGATTTATATAGAAGAAAATAAACCTTTTCCAAAAGTGAAATGGAAAAGATGATGGGAAAGGATAAGACCATATGGCATAAGGAAAGGAAGTGGCAATGAATTTCCTTTACCATATTGGAATTGGTTTAACAAAAGAAGTGGATATTAATTATGATGTACTATATATAAAAAATAATAATAATAATAAATAAATAATTTTGGCAGTAACGGAAAAATAAAATAAATAAATAAGAAAAAAAAGAAAAAAATTACAGTAAAGAGGAAAATTGTATATTTTTCATTATTGTACAATGTTTTACAATTGCTACAATATTTGCATATCACTAAGAGGGTGGTGGAAGGTCACCAAATAAAGACTTGAAAAAGTCGTCGCCTATTGGAGGAGGGGGCAAATTACTCATCCCAGGATCATCCGAAGCAGAACCACTGAAACCCCTATTGCCTTGGAGTTTCGATTTGTCATGGTCCTCATCAGAAGCAGACGAAAGGATCTCATGGTCATCAGTCTGGGGGCCTCTCGATGAAGAAGCACCAGGATCCCTCATTCCTTGAAATTGGAAGTCATGAAAATTTCGTTCGGATTGGTGATATAAACTTTCAAAATGAGAAGCCTGCTGACGACTTATAGCTAACTCTTCTTGAAGTTTCTTATTTTGTTCTTCAAGCATCCGCTGTGAGCCAAGAAGGAAAAAGGTAAGAGCATACATAATCATGCATACATATAGCATAAACTATTGTAAAATAAGGAACGTACCAGGTAGTTCATATCAATACCCTGCGGATGAGATGGCATATCCGGCGGGCTACAATGAGCAAACGAAGGGGCAGTGAAAAAAGATCCAGCCTCATGATCAAATGAGCCAATAGCCTGCAACAATCATTAAAGAATCAAAGAAAGGCAAAGCAATTGCAAGGGAAAAGTGGTTAAAGTGCAAAAACCCCCCCTTGGAAGATCAAAACAATGAAAGAAGAGCATGAATCAAGCAAGACATGGCCAAGCCAAATCGACCTTGGCTGTGTCACCTCAAAAAAAATATTGGCAGAACATGACACGGGCAGGTGACACGACCAAGCCACTGACCGTGTCTCACCTAAAGGACAAAGTCAAGAAGGACCGAGCAAAGAAAGAAAAGAAACAGTAGGTGACACTGGCAGGCAACACGGCCAAGCTGCTGGCCGTGTCCCATCCTAACCCGAGAACAAAGAAGAACCAAAGAAAAGACACAGAAGCTGACACACTCAGGAGACACGGCCAAGCCACTGGCCGTGTCACTCCCATCTTCAAAGAACAAAGAAGACCCCTGATCTCCGAGGGTGAAGATCCATTCTGAGGGTGAAGGATCACAATGCATAGAACATCTGGAGCAGTCAGACTTCTCAAATGATAAAAGGTTAGTCAAATTCATTCTCGAGTCCAAGTACCTAAATCAAATCCAAGTCAATCCAATCTCGGGTCCAAGTACCCAAATCAAATCAATTCCGGGTCCAAGTACCCAAGTCAATTCAAGCTCGGGTCCAAGTACCCAATCTTGGGTCCAAGTGCCCAATCTTGGGTCCAAGTACCTAAATCAAATCAATTTAGGGCCGAATATCCCAATACAGTTAGGATCGAGTATCCTAATCCAGTTTAGGATCGAGTATTCCAATCCAGTTTAGGATCGAGTGTCCAAATCCAGTTAGGATTGAGTATCCAAATCCAGTTTAGGATCGAGTATCCAAATCTAGATAGGATCGAGTATCCGAATCCAGTTTAGGATCGAGTATCTGAATCCATATAGGATCGAGTATCCGAGTCTAGTTTAGGATCAAGTATTCAAATCTCTCGGGTCCAGAACCCAAAGTTTTCCTTAAGTCCAGAACCTAGAATTATCCTTGAGTCCAGAACTCAAACGGGGTCCAGAACCCAAGTTTACCATTAGGTCCAGAACCTAGAATTATTTTTAAGTCCAGAACTTAGCCCGGGTCCAGAATCCAAATTTTTCTTAGGTCCAGAACCTAGAATTATCCTTGAGTCCAGAACTCAAACCGGGTTCAGAACCCAAGTTTACCATTAGGTCCAGAACCTAGAATTATTTTTAAGTCCAGAAATTAGCTCGAGTCCATAACCCAAATTTTCCTTAGGTCTAAAACCTAGAATTATCCTTGAGTCCAGAACTCAAACCAGGTCCAGAACCCAAGTTTACCATTAGGTCCAGAACCTAGAATTATTTTTAAGTCCAAAACTTAGCTTGGGTCCAGAGCCCAAATTTTCCTTAGGTCTAGAACCTAGAATTATCCTTGAGTCTAGAACTCAAACCGGGTCCAGAACCCAAATTTTCCTTAGGTCGAGAACCTAGAATTATCCTTGAGTCCAGAACTCAAACCGGGTCTAGAACCCAAAACCTCAACCATCTCAAAAATTAAGTCTTATTGCTTTTCACTCTCTTTCACTAAGGTTTCAGATCATTCAAGCAGGGGGCAAACTGTAGACCCTTAAGTTTTTACCAAATCCGGTCCAATATGTTTTATTTAGTCTAAAATGATTTTTGTTGTCTAATTGGTCCAAAATAATTTTTATTAAATAATTTTTGCTTTAGTATCTAATTTTTATTAATAAAAAATAGAAATAAACAAATAAAAGTCAAAAAATAAAAATCGGCGACGAAAAAATCGTCACGCGAGCCCGTGGGAATTTCGCCCGCAGGAAATTCCTATCGGCGAAATCACTGTGTTATTTCGCACGTAGAAATTTTCTGCCTGCGAGGGCTATTTCGCATGCTGAAATTTTTTGCCTGCGAAATAGCTTACGGGCCCGCTCCGCGCGCGTTGTTTTTCCGCAGCAATTTTTTTTTGGCAGCGCAAATTTTTTGAAACCTAATCCAATTAGGTTTTGGTTTCTTTTTTTTTATTAATATCACTTACCTTAACTAATTAGGAATAAACAACCTCAAACCACTATAAATAAGGATCAAAGACAATTAAAAAAGGGGAGGCAAAAATCCAAGAGTAGTTTGGAAAATTTGAAACCAAATCAAGGAAGGAAAAGAAGAAATTCAATTCAACTCTTTTCTGGAACAGCAGTAGCACAATTTAGAGGATTCAAAGGCAAAAAAGCGTTGTCTTTGGAGCTAGTTCATCCAAGAAGAATTGTTTTTGGAGAAATCATCAAAAGAAGGTATGCGTTAATTAATTTTCTTTAATTGTTTTTTTTTTACACAGTAACAAATTTATGAAATCAAAATTAAAAACCTTTGAACTTTAATTTAGTTTTTCTAAAGCCAAAAAAACCTTATTTCATTAGTTTATCTTCCAAAAGGCTTAAAATTGTTATTTTTTCTTCTTAAAAATCTTAAAACTTTAATTGAACATATTTTTCAACAAAACTATGATGTAAATTCTGCTTCTTTTAAAATTTTAAAGTAGGTTCTATTTCATTCAAAAAGCCTTAAAAAACATCTTTTCTACTTATAAAAACTTTAATTTATTTGTTTAAATTCATAAAACTTCATGAAATTATCAAATTGATTTCCAAATTCTTAAAAATTATTCACCACCCGAGACCCTAAATTCCAAAATATCAAATCCAAATTCAACTTCCAAAATTCAAAATAATGAACACTAACCCTTTTAAAACCTTAAACCCTAATTTTTATGAATCCTAATCCTTTTAAAATGTTAAAAAACATAAAAACATAAAAACCTAAATTTTACACAGTAGCTTAGGAACCCAATAACCAAAAATCACAAATTAAAGTATTTTAAAGTATTTAAAACCCTAGTTTCATGATATCATCATCAAACCTTAATTTTGTTAATAAAAGAGTCTTACCAACCCTTTAAAACATAAAACCCTAATTTATTTTAATTCCATAAAAAGTCACAGTAGCCATAATTGGACTTTTATTTGCTTTATTCAATTCCATACTTGATTATGCTTCGATTTATTTCTTATGCTTTAATTTATTTAATTTCAATACTTGATTTATTTAATTTATCATGGATGGGTGTTTATTTTATATTTTGATTAATAGCTTTGATGAATGATTTTTTTATGATGAATGATTATTTACTTTTATCAATTAATTTAGATTTTCAAAAGTTGTAAGAGGTATGTTTCCACTTGTTGGGTACCTCATTAGTTAAACATCGTGTAATTTAATTTGCTTTTCTATTTTAGAACCTATGTAAAGGGCATGTTTCTACCTTTTGGTGGGTGTCCTATTTAGGCATGTGATGTAAGGACATGTTTCCATCCTTGGATGGGTGTCCATTTATTTGCTTTGTTTGGACATTGCTTTGATTTTAATATATTGTTGCTTTCTTTTAATTATTGTGTGTAATATGGATAATATTATTATATTTAAGAATTTTATAATATTAAGACCTGTAAAGGAGGCCGGTTCCAATGAACCGGGCGTTGTGGGTGTGCTGGGCCATTTCTCACCTTCCCCACACGTACCCAACTTTCTAAACCCATTAGGGGGTTGGGGATTCCTTAGGAATTGAGTCATCTACCCCTTTCTTTTTTCTGGCCCGTCTGGGTGGCGACTCCATTTTTCTCCGGACTTAGGTCCGTGTTCTCTAAGGCCCTGAGCCTAAATAGTGCCGAAGTCGCAAGAACCATTCCACCGGGAGTGGGGGCAAAAATCCCCGCTCACATTTGGTTTTCATGTTTAATTTATTTAAGCTTAATAGAGTTTTTCTTGATCATTTGTCTTTAACATTCACTGTCTTCGAGCAATATCTAATAGCTAATTATTTTCAAGTATCATCACGTAGAATCATTGTTAGTTTAGCTTATAATAATCATGAGAACCCTTTAAATCATCATCATCTTTGCATAATAACTTGTTAGATCACTCAGTAGCCAAGCCATTAGAAGTATTAAAATTGTTAGTTTCAGCATAAGGAGAATCTCGATGACAGTTTATACAAAAACCCTAATTTAAACCCTAAAATCCTAATTTAGCATTCTAAACTTTAAAAAACCCTAATTCATATATTAAAACCCTAATTTTTTATATTTATTGTTCAATGTAAGATTAAAACCTAGGTTTGATTATTTAATTTATTGTTATATACTTATGATGGATGATTTATTCTATTTGGTTTATAATGGATGATTTGCTTTTAATTGTTATGAATGATTGAATGGTTTAATAATATTTGGTTAATTATTTTAAATTTGATTATTCTTATTCCAAGGATGAAAAAGACATGTTTCCACATATTCAGAAGATTGTGGATGATGCAATCAGCTCGAAGATAGAAGAACTAAAGGAGGCTCTGGCTGAGGCCATGCAATTCCAGCTAGGTGCATTATTAGGGAACACTGTTGAAGCATCTGCTAGTACTAAGAAGCAGAAAGACAAAGGAAAGGCTAAGGTTGTTGAAGCAGCCTTTGATGATGACAACATGATAACAGATGATGATGATTGGGCTCAGTATTTCCAAGATTCTCAAGATAAGAAGAAAGAAGCAAAGACTGTGGACAAGGTAACCATGAAAGGACTAAAACTTCAGATGTAGAAAAGTTAATTGTTGACTTGGAGAAGAAGTTTTAGAAGAAGCTTAAAATTGAAGAGATGTTGGAAGTGGACAAGCTATTTGAGCAAGATGAAGAAGTTCCTTACAAGTTCAGGATGCCTTCTTTCGCTAGGTACAATAGTATAGGAAATCTTCTTGTGCATGTTAAGCAATACATCACTACTATGCAGTCTACTAGAGCTACCAAGGCTCAAACTCTAAGGTATTTCATACTCTCATTGGATCTTGTTATGCAAAACTGGTTTAACACCTTAGAGGAAAGTACCCAAAAGATTGGGATATGTTATACAAAGCCTTCATTCAGTAATATGGGTATAATATCGAATTGGAAGTGACACTGATGGAGTTGGAAACTGTAATATCCCAAAGTGTGCCCTAGAAGTTTTGATATCAATGTTGTAATTGGATTGAATGTATATGTTAAATTTGAAAGAGAAAAGAATTTAAGAGAGAGTGTATATGTTGTATATATGGAAATATACACAACATATACACAAGTCAAATGTGGTAGTCAAAAGAAGAAGATATTTTATAATTTTAAAATTAATGGAATTTAGTTAAATGGAATTAAATTAATTGAAGATGGTATTTAAGTAATTTTCTATTTAGATTGCTTGGTGGAGGTTTAAAGAGAAGAGAAGTTTGACTTTGTCTCTAATTTCCTTTTCATTTCTCTTCTTTTCTTTTCTTGGCCGGGTATTCCAAAGACAAGAGAGCAAGAGAGGGTTTTGATTTTCTAAGATCAAATTGAAGGAGTTTTCAAGTGATTAAGTTGGAAATCCAAGAAGTTTCATTATTTTGGTAAGTTTCCCTTGATTCTCTTGTTTCATTTTAAGTTGTTTATGATTTGAGTGTTGATATTCGAAAGTAGGGTTGTGTTGTTGGTAGTATGTTGGAGTGTGTTTGATTTAATTGATTGTGGTGTTGGTTTTGAATTGGAAATAAGAAGTTAAGTTGATGTTGGTATTGGAAGAGTAAGAGTGATGTTGGTTTTAGGGTTTTGAAGTGGTAAGTGATGTTTAACTTGAGTTTGATCAATTATTTTCATAGATTTTCATGTTGTTTGTGTTTGTTGGAGTTGTAAGCATAGAATATGTGAATTTGGTCCGAAACAGAAGCATCTTGGATGCCATGCCCATGGCCCTTGGTACCACGACTGTGGCCAAAGGAAGCCATAGCCGTGGAGGTTTTGAGCAAGGGAGGCAGAACCGTTTTCTAACCCACGCCCGTGGGGGTTGGGAGGCCACGGCCGTGGGCCCTAGTTAGTGGTGTTGAGTTGTAATTTGTGATTTAAGGGTCTAGTAAGAGGTTATTAAGTGAATATTTGTATTGGAATTGATGTATTTTATCATTTGTGGATTAGGTCTTGAAGAAGATAATTTTCCCTAATTCAAGTGGTGAAGAAGTGTTGGAAGAGGAAGTGTATAGGTTTGTGTAAGTGGTGCTTAAGGTAAGTACAAACTACATTATTGCATACATTCATATGATGTTGAAACTTAACATACATTTGATTGTAAATGTGTTAAGAAATCTAACGCATTGTTGATGCTTGTTAATAATGTTATGTTTGGTATAATATGAATGATTGATGAGCATCTAAAATCTGTGTTAATGCCATTGATTATGTACACCTAAATGATGAATTGAATTAATGTGAATTGAGATATAATGAGATGTGTAGTTAATGTGATTGGTAATGATGATTTAAATGAAATAAGTGGGGCATGTTTGCCTAAATGATGATGATTAATGCAATTGATGATATATATATATACTCTCTTGATGAGATGTGGAGCCATGGTTGTTGGCTAAAATGATAATGATGCCAATGAGATGATTGAGGCATGGTTGTCTAAGTGATAATGAGAAAATAAGAATGAAATTGATAATGAAATAATAAATGAATTGTGTGTCTAATGTGTTATTCCATTTTCAGAGTTTTGTTGTTGGTGGCATGCCTATAGTAACACTCTCTTGAAGTTAGGTTGGGCTTGATCCTTGAAGCCAAGTTGGGTTGAAGTTTAACATGTTTTACTCCCCTTGAAGCTTAGTTGGGTCTAGTCCTTGAAGCCTAATTGAGATGTTACAACCCTTAAAGCTAGGTTGGGTTTGGTTCTTGAAGCCAAGTTGGGTTGATACTTAGCATGCTTTGTTCCCCTTGAAGCTTGGTTGAACCTAAATCCTTGAAGCCTAGTTGGGATAATAATGTTGATAAATGTGATAATTAAACCAAAACATTAACTCTGAAAGTTGAATGGCATATTAGTGTCTTTGGGCCCATGCTTGTCTTTGTTTTCAATGTGATTCTTAAATGGTGAAACAATGAATGATGAGATACGTGTTTGTGAGATATAATGTTATGAATGATTATATTACATAATTATATTATAGAAAATGAATGTGGTATGGAAAGTTATGTGGAATGATGTATGAAAATTGATTGTGTGACATTGACATTGCATTGAAGCATAATAGTATTGTAGTTTGTACCACTAAGCCGTTGGCTTAGCGCGAGTGTAATTCATCACGCAGGTGACAGGGAAGAACTGGAGAGTTCCTCTAGGCCGAGTAGAGTCTAGATTTTGAGGTGTTGATATTGGAGCTTAAATATCAAAGAGATACTGCCAAACATGTTTATATTTTATGTTTTGTAAAATTTGAATTTTGATGTATATGTATTAGTAAATATATTTGTTATATTTTCGGTTGCGTTATGAATAAATGTTTTATCTTTTGTGTTTTATACTTCTAAAAGGGATGATTTCTGTGTTTTATAAACCGTGGCATTTCTATATTCAGTATACGTATATTACGATCGTATTAGCATATAGGAGTGTTACAAATGTTTTGGTATTAGAGCCTAGGTTTGAGATTCTCAACCTAGGTGAATTGTAATAAAAAGAATATTTTTATTTTAAAAGTTGGTTTTTGAGTAAAATACATGTTTTGGTATGGCAGTCTTTGATCTTTAATGAGGAATATTCTGCTGTGTTTGCAGATATAGGTAGAAATGGCATCTCATTCACAACAGTCTGTTGAGGGTAGTGCGGAAAGTGTAACTCCTGAAGAGAGTAGAGATGGAGCTAGGATTGAGAGGGTTACTGAGGCACCTGCTTCTATGCCAAAGAGATCAGCTGCAGATGAAGGTCCGCCGGGTTGGTTAAGACATATGGTAGAACTATTTAGACAAGCTCCAGTGCAGCCACCACCACCACAGCCTCAGGTGCTGGTGAGACATTATGATAAGTTGAGAAAGTATGGGGCTGAGGATTTCTTGGGCACTACCGATCCTGCAGTGGCTGAGCAGTGGTTGGATAAAGTGCAGAGGATATTCATCTAGTTGCAAGCTACTTCGGATGAGAAATTTGACTATGCCAGATCCCTCCTGCAGAAAGATGCCTATGACTGGTGGAAGATGGTTCCTCATGCCATGGATGATCCACCTACATTATCATATGGTGATTTCCTGAGGGAGTTCGAGCAGAAGTATACTCCGAGGGAGTATAAAGATATTAAGAAGATGGAATTCTTGAATTTGAGGTAAGACAACCAGACGGTAACAGAGTATGAGATTGAGTACATCCGGTTGAGTCGGTATGCTGAGGGAATTATCTCTGATGAAATAGACCGGTGCAGAAGGTTTGAGGAGGGATTGAGGCCCTCTATTATGTGCATTGTGGCTGGTTCTCGATACCAGGATTTCTCTCAGCTAGTTGCAGCAGCTAGAAGTGTTGAGAGAGCGCAGAGCATTGCAGCAGCTGCTACTGAGGAGGAGACTAAAGTAAGGAGACCCCAGTTTGAGGTAGGGTCTTCATCTATGAAGAGGGGTAGAGGAAGTTTTGTTCCAAGGATCAGTAGGAGTCAAAGGCAGTTGGGTAGATCAGTGCAGTATCAGAGGCAGAGGCCGAGACCGATAGTCTCTGTAGCGAGTGCCCCGACTCCCGTGATGCAAAGGTCTACTCCACCTGTATGTGTTCACTGTGGCAGGCCCCATGGGGGTGTTTGTTGGAAGACTGGTGTACCCGGAGTATGCTTTAGATGTGGGTCACCAGATCATTTTATTAAAGATTGCCCCGAGATGCAGGATGATAGACAGACTGATACTGCAGTTTCTCGACCCAGTGTCAGCAGAGGTGGTCGAGGGGGCAGAGGTTTCAGTAGAGGTGGTAGGCCCGGATTTAGCCAGAGAGGAGGATCTTCATCTAGAGGCAGTAGGCCAGATGAGGCTGGATCTTCTCAGAGAGTATATGTGATGCAAAGGCAGCCGGATGCTGCAGCAGTTATAGCCGGTATATTTTCTTTATTTGATATTCCAGTTCTTGCTTTGATTGATCCAGGATCTACTCATTCATACATAAGTGCATCCATATTGCATGTGTCTGAATTGCATTCAGAGTCCTTAGGATTTGATGTCTTGGTGATAAATCCTTTAGGACATAGTGTTGTGGTGAGTAAGGTGCATCGTGATAGTGCAGTGGTAGTGCAAGGTGAAGAGTTTTGTGGTGATTTAATTGAAATGCCTTTTAAGGAGTATGATTTAATCTTAGGCATGGATTGGTTGTCTAAGCATGGAGCTATGGTAGATTGCAAAAGAAATGTGTTACTTTGAGAACCAGTGATGGTAGAAGGGTAATGGTATCTAGTGAGCAGAGACAACTTGCATCCTTGTTTGTATCAGCTGTTACAGCTAGGAAGTTGATTAGAAAAGGGTGTGATGCTTATCTTGCTCATGTGGTGGATACTAGAGTAGTGGGTTCTCAACTTAATAATATAACCACAGTTGTAGATTTTCCGGATGTGTTTCCTGAGGAGTTGCCAGGGTTACCCCTTGAGAGAGAGGTCGAGTTTGGTATTGATTTGTTGCCTGGTACCACTCCCATCTCTATCACTCCTTATCGAATGGCACCTGCTGAGTTGAGAGAGTTGAAGGTGCAGTTGTAGGAGTTGTTGGATAAAGGGTTTATTCGCCCTAGTGTTTCACCGTGGGGAGCTCCTGTGTTGTTTGTGAAGAAAAAGGATGGTACTTTGAGGTTATGCATTGATTATAGGCAATTGAACAAAGTGACTATCAAGAATAAGTATCCTTTGCCTATGATTGATGATCTCTTTGATCAATTAAAGGGAGCAGCAGTGTTTTCCAAAATTGATTTGAGATCAGGGTACCATCAGTTGAGGGTTAGAACTGAAGATGTTTCTAAGACAGCTTTTCGTACAAGATATGGGCATTATGAGTTCTTAGTGATGCCTTTTGGGTTGACGAATGCACCTGCAGCTTTCATGGATTTGATGAATAGGGTGTTTAGGCCCTATCTAGATCAATTTGTGGTGGTCTTCATTGATGATATTTTGGTGTATTCGCGTAATGAAGAGGAGCATGACAAGCATTTACGGATTGTGTTGCA
Organism: Garcia nutans; assembly: GCA_947685225.1. Classification (NCBI taxonomy): domain Eukaryota; kingdom Viridiplantae; phylum Streptophyta; class Magnoliopsida; order Malpighiales; family Euphorbiaceae; genus Garcia; species Garcia nutans. The sequence continues at coordinate 23,985,655 of CANTUV010000005.1, forward strand.
AATCTTGAGAGAGAAGCAATTGTATGCTAAGCTGTCAAAATGTGAGTTTTGGCTTGACCAAGTGACTTTTCTGGGTCATATAGTTTCAGCAGATGGTATAAGAGTTGATCCAAGTAAAGTTGAAGCTATTTTGAATTGGAGTCCACCGAAGTCAGTGACTGAAGTTAGAAGTTTTCTGGGTTTGGCAGGTTATTATCGATGCTTTGTGAAAGGTTTTTCTTTGATAGCTACTCCACTCACCAGATTGCTTCGGAAGGGAGTTAGATTTGTGTGGACAGATTAATGTCAAGCTAGTTTTGAGCAATTGAAAGAAATATTGACACAAGCGCCTATTCTTACTTTGCCTGTGGAAGATAAACCATATGTGATTTATAGTGATGCTTCACATAATGGGTTAGGATGTGTTTTGATGCAAGAAGGTAAAGTTGTAGCTTATGCTTCTCGGCAGTTGAAGCCGCATGAACTTAATTATCTGACACATGATTTGGAATTGGCAGCGATAGTATTTGCTTTGAAGATTTGGTGACATTACTTGTATGGAGAGAAATGTTTTATCTATACGGATCATAAAAGTTTAAAATATTTGGGTGTTCAGAGGGAGCTGAATCTTCGGCAAAGGCGATGGTTAGAGTTGATCAAAGACTACGACTGTTTGATTGATTATCATCCTGGTAAGGCGAATGTAGTTGCTGATGCCTTGAGTAGGAAGTCTTTGGCAGGTTTGACTGTGTATTCACTCTTGTTGCTTGTTGAGTTAAGAGCGTTGCATGTTAATTTTAAATCATGTGATGACGGTGCATTGTTGGCCCAGTTGCAGTTGAGACCAGTATTGTTAGATCAGATTAAAGAGGCTCAATTGGCTGATGAGAAAATTCAGAAGATTGTGTCAGATTGCCAAAATGAGGAGAGCCGAGATTTCTATGTGAAAAGTGATGGTAGCCTTTGGTTCAAGGATAGGTTGTGTGTTCCTAATGATGATAGTTTGAGAAAGATTATTTTAGAGGAAGCACACCAATCGGTTTTTGCTATGCATCCGGGAAGTACAAAGATGTATCATGATTTGAAACAGCACTACTGGTGGTCTGGTATGAAGAGAGACATAGCAGAATTTGTGTCCAAATGTCTTACTTGTCAATGGGTGAAAGCTGAGCATCAAGTTCCAACAGGGTTGCTTCAACATTTAACAGTGCCTGAATGGAAATGGGAGAGAGTGACAATGGATTTTGTGTCTGGTTTGCCATTGACTCAAAAGAAACATGATGCTATTTGGGTGATTGTTGATCGGTTGATAAAGACAGCTCATTTTCTTCGTGTTAGAATGGATTATTCTCTGGAAAAGTTGGCTGAGCTTTATATCAATGAGATAGTGAAGTTGCATGGAGTCCCGATTTCTTTAGTGTCTGATCAATATCCCCGGTTCACCTCAAGGTTTTGGAAGAGTTTGCATGGTTCATTGGGTTCTCGATTACACTTTAGCACTGCTTTTCATCCGCAGACAGATGGGCAGTCAGAGAGAGTGATACAGATTATTGAGGATATGTTGAGAAGCTGTGTCATTGATTTCTCTGGAAATTGGGACAGATTTTTGTCACTTGTGGAATTTGCTTACAATAACAGCCATCAATCCAGTATCGGTATGGCACCATTTGAGGCATTGTATGGTAGAAGATGCAGGACGCCTTTATGTTGGAATGAAATTGGAGAGGGCAAGTTAATTGGTCCTGATTTGGTTAAAGAGACTGAAGAAAAAGTGAAGATAATTCGGGATCGGTTAAAAGCAGCTTTAGACCGACAGAAATCTTATTCAGACTTGAAAAGGAGAGACATAAAGTTTGATATTGGAGATAAAGTATTTTTGAAAGTGTCTCCTTGGAAGAAGATTTTAAGATTTGGTCGAAGAGGAAAGCTGAGTCCTCATTTTATTGGTCCGTATGAAGTGTTAGAAAGAATTGGGCCAGTTACTTATTGTCTTGCTTTGCCGCCTGAGTTGGATAGAATTCATGATGTCTTCCATGTTTCTATGTTGCAGAGGTACAGATCAGATCCATCTCATATTTTGCCAGTTGAATCCATTGAGGTGAGTTCAGATCTGACATTTGAAGAAGAACCAATTGCTATTTTGGCACAGGAAATGAAAGAGTTGAGAAATAAGAAAGTGCCACTAGTAGAGGTTCTTTGGAAGAATCATGGCAGAGAAGAGGCAACTTGGGAGAGTGAACAAGCAATGTGAGAACAATATCCTCAACTGTTTCAGACTTGATATCAGGTAATTTCGAGGATGAAATTTCTTTTTAGAGGGGGAGAATTGTAATATCCCAAAGTGTGCCCTAGAAGTTTTGATATCATTGTTGTAATTGGATTGAATGTATATGTTAAATTTGAAAGAGAAAAGAATTTAAGAGAGAGTGTATATGTTGTATATATGGAAATATACACAACATATACAAAAGTCAAATGTGGTAGTCAAAAGAAGAAGATATTTTGTAATTTTAAAATTAATGGAATTTAGTTAATTGGAATTAAATTAATTGAAGAGGGTATTTAAGTAATTTTCTATTTAGATTGATTGGTGGAGGTTTAAAGAGAAGAGAAGTTTGACTTTGTCTCTAATTTCCTTTTCTTTTCTCTTCTTTTCTTTTCTTGGCCGGGTATTCCAAAGAAAAGAGAGTAAGAGAGGGTTTTGATTTTCTAAGATCAAATTGAAGGAGTTTTCAAGTGATTAAGTTGGAAATCCAAGAAGTGTCATTATTTTGGTAAGTTTCCCTTGATTCTCTTATTTCATTTTAAGTTGTTTATGATTTGAGTGTTGATATTTGAAAGTAGGGTTGTGTTGTTGGTAGTATGTTGGAGTGTGTTTGATTTAATTGATTGTGGTGTTGGTTTTGAATTGGAAATAAGAAGTTAAGTTGATGTTGGTATTGGAAAAGTAAGAGTGATGTTGGTTTTAGGGTTTTGAAGTGGTAAGTGATGTTTAACTTGAGTTTGATCAATTATTTTCATAGATTTTCATGTTGTTTGTGTTTGTTGGAGTTGTAAGCATAGAATATGTGAATTTGGTCCGAAACAGAAGTATTTTGGATGCCACGCTCGTGGCCTTTGGTTGCCATGACCGTGGCCAAAGGAAGCCATAGCCGTGGAGGTTTTGAGCAAGGGAGGCAGAACCGTTTTCTAACCCACGCCCGTGGGGGTTGGGAGGCCACGGCCGTGGGCCCTAGTTAGTGGTGTTGAGTTGTAATTTGTGATTTAAGGGTCTAGTAAGAGGTTATTAAGTGAATATTTGTATTGGAATTGATTTATTTTATCATTTGTGGATTAGGTCTTGAAGAAGATAATTTGCCCTAATTCAAGTGGTGAAGAAGTGTTGGAAGAGGAAGTGTATAGGTTTGTGTAAGTGGTGCTTAAGGTAAGTACAAACTACATTATTGCATACATTCATATGATGTTGAAACTTAACATACATTTGATTGTAAATGTGTTAAGAAATCTAATGCATTGTTGATGCTTGTTAATAATGTTATGTTTGGTATAATATGAATGATTGATGAGCATCTAAAATGTGTGTTAATGCCATTGATTATGTACACCTAAATGATGAATTAAATTAATGTGAATTGAGATATAATGAGATGTGTAGTAAATGTGATTGGTAATGATGATTTAAATGAAATAAGTGGGGCATGTTTGCCTAAATGATGATGGTTAATGCAATTGATGATATATATATATATATACTCTCTTGATGAGATGTGGAGCCATGGTTGTTGGCTAAAATGATAATGATGCCAATGAGATGATTGAAACATGGTTGCCTAAGTGATAATGAGAAAATAAGAATGAAATTGATAATGAAATAATAAATGAATTGTGTGTCTAATGTGTTATTCCATTTTCAGAGTTTTGTTGTTGGTGGCATGCCTATAGTAACACTCTCTTGAAGTTAGGTTGGGCTTGATCCTTGAAGCCAAGTTGGGTTGAAGTTTAACATGTTTTACTCCCCTTGAAGCTTGGTTGGGTCTAGTCCTTGAAGCCTAATTGAGATGTTACAACCCTTGAAGCTAGGTTGGGTTTGGTTCTTGAAGCCAAGTTGGGTTGATACTTAGCATGCTTTGTTCCCCTTGAAGCTTGGTTTAACCTAAATCCTTGAAGCCTAGTTGGGATAATAATGTTGATAAATGTGATAATTAAACCAAAACATTAACTCTGAAAGTTGAATGGCATATTAGTGTCTTTGGGCCCATGCTTGTCTTTGTTTTCAATGTGATTCTTAAATGGTGAAACAATAAATGATGAGATACCTGTTTGTGAGATATAATGTTATGAATGATTATATTACATAATTATATTATAGAAAATGATTGTGGTATGGAAAGTTATGTGGAATGATGTATGAAAATTGATTGTGTGACATTGACATTGCATTGAAGCATAATAGTATTGTAGTTTGTACCACTAAGCCGTTGGCTTAGCGCGAGTGTAATTCATCGCGCAGGTGACAGGGAAGAACCGGAGAGTTCCTTTAGGCCGAGTAGAGTCTAGATTTTGAGGTGTTGATATTGAAGCTTAAAGATCAAAGAGATAGTGCCAAACATGTATATATTTTATGTTTTGTAAAATTTGAATTTTGATGTATATGTATTAGTAAATATATTTGTTATATTTTCGGTTGCGTTATGAATAAATGTTTTATCTTTTGTGTTTTATACTTCTAAAAGGGATGATTTCTGTGTTTTATAAACCGTGGCATTTCTATATTCAGTATACGTATATTACGATCGTATTAGCATGCTATGTACGTATACAGGGTATAGGAATGTTACAGAAACAATCAAACAAAAGCAAAATCAAAATTTTGTTGACTATGTGAAGAGGTGGAGAAACAAAGCTACTCTTCTTAAAAAAAGGCCCAATAAGTCTGACCATATTCAAATGATAGTAAGGGGTGTCATACCCAGTCTGCGTGAAATAATGTCTCACACTTTCATAAGGGATTTTAAAGATCTTCTCCATGTAGGCTTATAGATACAAGAATAGGAACGGGAGAAGAGACATTTTTCTAGAAGAAAGAAAGAAAGGGAGAATTATCAGTCTGGCGGTCAGAGTACACCGAATGCAGTAGATGTTAATACAACTGGTCAAGTAAATAGAAGATAATTTTCAGATCTAGAAAAACCTTTGTCTTGGATTTTCAATAAGCTGCAGAAAAAAGGATTGATACAGCCATTGGCTCCTCAACCTTTGCTGAAACCCCAATTTCATCAGACACAAGGACATGAGACAGAAAAATTCTTGTGACTAAAACACGAGATCTAAGATTTGATTGATAGAGGAAAGTTGCCTGATCCCATAAACCCAACACTAAGAGTAATCCTTTGCCTAGATTTGGCATAATGCCTCCACCAGCAGCCTTCATAATAAGTGGAGAATTGAAGGAAAGTTTTGTCTTATCAACTTTCCAAGATGTGAATAGAAGAATTGCTAAAGAGAAGGTACTACTAAGCAAGCTTAGACCAACTGCAGATGAGGGGGTGATGACCATTGCCCATGATATGTCCAAGTAGATGAAGTATTTTTTACTCCAACTCAACAAACTTTCCTTAGCTTGTTTGGTTTTTGTTACATTTTCTTTCCTCGATGTTTTCTAGAACAATTATGTTTTTTAAATTAAGATTGTTTGAATAAATTACTTTCATTAAATTTTTGTTGATCTTTTTTTATTTTGGTGCTCATCCAATGAGGAATTTAGCTTGATATTTATAAATTAGTGTATCTATGAATCATGATTTGAATGACTTTACCAAGTGAGGGAGTTGTTCTGTTGCATCAAGCTATGCATGCTATGCATGCTTTCTTAGAGATGGCTCCTGCATAATTATGAGTGTCTAGGTCCTAGTCAATCTTAGAATATGCTTTGACAAACTTTTGAGGCAAAATTGAACTCTGCTTATTTAAGGGAGAGATGATCTAGGTATTGTTTGATAAGCTAAGAACTAGTATTCGCCCTATTAACATCAATTCCTAGTTTCTCCCTTTTGAGCCTTCATAAAATTTTAGCTTATTTTTCATTAGCTTATAATAACCTACCTTGAGTTGTTATGACACTTATGACAAGTATAATGATCGCTGAATTACCAAGGGAAAAGAAGGTCAAGTAAAAGTATGTTGAAGTTTATCTGAACTAGACCTAATATCACAAAATGACATCAGGGCAACAAAGGATTCATTCTCACTGAAGTAGACTCATCTTATCCCATTCATATCCAGAAGAATAAAATGGTACAAACAAGACAACTCTCTTAAAGTTAGGGCAAAAACAAAAAAAAAGGAAAAAACAGAAAAGAAGAAGAAAAAACAGAAAAGAAAATAAAACCCAAAAAGGTGGTTTAGAAAGATAACCAAGTTCTTTTTTACCTAAAGTAGCAGAAGACTTCCACTTAGTTTGCGAGGACATATTAACTTGAATTCATCCAGCCTAGCCAAAGACTCAAATACATAATGGAAAGACCATATTTCATTTTATCCAACAAAGCTCTAGGTCCGCAATCTTGAAAGTCTTAGACTTGATAATCTAAAAGGGAAAAGGACGAAAAGAAATAGTAAGAAAAGGGTGATCTAAAGATCAAGATAGTACTTATTGGATCTAGATTACTGCTAAGAAGATGGAAGGACATTCAAACTTTGTATTTTCATGAAGTAAGAAGATAAAAGTGATGCCCATAAGGTGAAAATGGAACCTCTAACAATAGACAGTCCCAACAAGAAGTTTATAGAGTGAAGATTTATCAGTAGTGTCACATCAGCTCCAGTTTAAAAACGGCCTTCATTTAACACATATCCCTAATAGACCCCATTTCAAGCCTATTAAAGACCTGTTGATCTCTCTTAGTAGGTAGAGTCTATTAGTGGAGATAGTTTGAATAAGCATGCATATGAGATAGACAATATTTAAACTCAATGAGACTTTTGGCCAAGTAATGTATATGTGCCTATCTAAAGTGCAATAGTTCTTACTTAAATGGAAACGATTCCCAAGTTTAGTACCATAACTAGGGTTGTTATGTTATAGATATCTTAATTTGAAAAATCGAGTCCTGAGGTACAATGACACTGATTTGACAAAGTCAACATTTGATTTAAAAAAATGATTTTCTTGTTGCATAAACTTTCAAGTTAAGGGAAGTATGTTGCACCATCGAACCTCGAAGGACACATTGGGAAAAATAAATGATTATTTTCAAGGTTATAAAGAAGCTACGAAATGACATACTGAATCACAGTTTGAAATGGATGTATCTCTGCTGCTTGGGCCCCATTACTCATTTTTTCAACATCTTGAAGATAAAAGCCATAAATGTGAAGTCTTTTGCCATTCTAGTTCAAGATCCGAATGAGCATCTGAAAGAAATCCATGGGAGTATTTCAGTTGATCACCTCAGTCTGGAAGTCAATAGAACCACTGTAAGTATATTCATGCATATCATGCTGCATTTTTTTTATCTTGCATTGTCTATTCTTTGTCAAAGTGAACAACATATACTCTATAAAGCAAACAAGAAGCAGTATGGAATCAGGAGGCATGGAAGGTCTATTGCTTGAGAAAGATTTAGTCACTTTATAAAAATGGAGATGCATGCTTGTCCAAGGAACTAGACAACACAAACATCAATCAAAGCCTACATGGGGACAAAACCATTGGTTTGAGCCTATACATGAGGCAAAGTTTCTCCTTTCAATTTTTTGAGTTTATGCAAGTACAAAACATTTTCAGACTCACTTTTAATATTTTACAATGCAAGGGTCAAAGAGAAGATATGAGGACTAGCTAAAAAATAGCAGAATTTTTTGAAAAAGGAAGAACAAAAAGAATAAAATAAAAAGAAAGTAAGAACCTCAAAAGAATGAAGATGAAAAAGACAAAAGATCAATCCAGCTAAAAGAGCTAAAGTCAATGCAGGACAGATGTCCAAGGATGAAGATCCATTTTGAAGGGTGAAGACCCAATGCCCAAGGATGAAGATCCATTTTGAAGGGTGAAAACCCGATGTCCAAGGATGAAGATCAATTTTGAAGGGTGAAGACCTGATGTCCAAGGATGAAGATCCATTTTGAAAGGTGAAGACTCGATGTCCAAAGGATGAAGATCCAGTTTGAAGGGTAAAGACCTGATGTCCAAGGATGAAGATCCATTTTGAAGGGTGAAGACCCACAATCCATTGAAGAATGGAACAACTGGCCAGAAGAAAGCCGAAACTCTCAACTGATAGAAGGTCAGTAAGCTAGAAAAGCTGAAATTGATTGGCTAGGAGAAAGTCAGAACTCTCAATTGACAGAAGGTTAGTCAGCTAGAAGAGCTGAAATTGATTAGCTAAAAGAAAAACATAACTCTCAATTGACAGAAGGTCAATCAGCTAGAAGAGATAAAATTGTTTGGCTAGAAGAAAGTTAAAACTCTCAACTAATAGAAGATCAGTTGAACTCAATCTGGGTTAAGAACCTAAACCAATCTGGGTCTAGAATCCAATCTAGTCTCACGTCTAGGACCCAAACCATTTCAAGTCCAGAACCTAACCAATCCAGTTTTGGGTCCAGAAACTAAAAAATCCAGTCTTCGGGACTAGAACCTAACCAACCTCGGGTCCAGAACCCAATTAATCTATTCTTTGGGTCTAGAACCTAACCAAACTTGGGCCCAGAACCTAACCAGTCCAATTTTGGGTCCAGAACCCAACCAACCTTGGATTTATAAACCAACCAATCTAGTTTTAGGTCTAGAACCTAACCAACCTCTGGTCTAGAACCCAACCAATCTAGTTTCGGGCCCAAAAACCAACCAATCTAGTTTCTGGTCCAAAACCCTATCAATCTAGTTCAGGTTTAGAACCCAACCAATCCAGTTTTGGGTCCAAAATCCAAATATTTGGTCCAGAGCCCAACCAATCTAGTTTTGGGTTTAGAACCCAACCAACCTCGGGTCCAAAACCCAACCAATCTAGTTTTGGATCTAGAACCCAACCAACCTTGGGTTCAGAACCCAACAAATCAATTCCTTGGGTCCAGAACCCATCCTTATCCAAACTTAGCCCAAGGCCATGTTGCTTTTCACTCTCTGAATAAATTCAAGATCGTTTAAGTAGGGGGCAAACTGTAGAACCTTGATTTTGGCCCTAGCTAGTCCGGTCCTAATTAAAGAAGGCCTAAATCATGATTGGTCCATTCATAATAGCTTAAATCTATTTTAAAGCCTTTAAATAGATTTGTTTAATTTTTATAAGGCCTAAAATAAGCTGGTTTTTTATTTTAAAACCCCAAATAGGTTTGATTTGAAGGTTTGGTTGGGTTTAATAATATGTGGGCCATGAATTAGCACTCCAATCTTATATGGGATCCATGTCGAATTGGGGGTTCCCCAATTTGATATGGGAAGCTTATATCAAATTGGGGAGCCCCCAATTTGATATGAGTCGCTTCATGTCAAATTTAATGGATTTTAATTCGATATGAATTCGGTTTTAATTCCTAATTCGAGAGAAATACAAATTGAGTTTAGGTTAATGAGCAAGGATTTAACCTAATAGCTTCTATAAATACAGAGATTTGTAATTAAACAAGGGGAGCAATGATTATTAAAAAAACCATAGCAACAAAGAATTATCAGGAACAAAAAAGGAATAGACAAGGAATAAAAAGAAAAGCATAAGGGATAAACAGCAATCAAAAAGGGGGAGGCTAAATAACTGTCCTCGAATTGCATTAAAGCCTCCAACCAAAATCACCAAAGGCAGGCAGTAGCAAGCTTGTTCCAGTATATCAATATTTGGTGGAGCCTCTAAAGCAGGTTTTGTTTTTCTAAATTTCATTCACTTAAAGCATCTAGTAGTTTTATCTTTTCCTTAAGCATTAAACGTTTTGATAATTCATGTTAATACAATAGCTATATTTTTCCTCAAGCATTAAAAGTATTATTTATTCTTAGGTATATTTACAATAGCTATATTTTTCCTAGCTAAATAACCTAGGTTGTATTCTTGCATAAACCCTAAACATAGTAAGCTTGTCATAAATTGTATGTTCTAAACATTAAACCTCATATATCATCGAGCATTAGTGAATTTTAATGTATAATTCATGTTAATTCTTTGAACCATTATTCTAAACTCTAGTTTCAAAAACCCCAATCTTTAAAAACCAAAACCCTAATACCTAATCCCAATCTTTAAAATTCTAATCCCAAATACCCAACACTAATCGTAATCCATAAAATCAAGACTCCAAAACCCTAAACCCTAATCTAAAATTATTAAAATCCTAAACTCCAATACCTAAACCCAATTTGTAAGCCCTTAATGTCCAATAACCTAATCCAAAACTTTAAACCATAAATTCCAAAATCATATTTTTCAAATACTCAAAACCTTAAGTTTATTCAGAAACTAGTTTCTAAATTAAAACTTTAATTGTATAATAAAACCCTAATTGGATAATTAAAACACTAGTTTTAGGTTAGAAACCCTAATTTTGCATGTTTGAAACCTAATTTAACATTAAACTCTAGATTCAATTATTTGATTTATTGTTACATGCTTTTATGATGGATGATGCAATTTGATTATTTTATCACTTATTTTATTTAACTGAATATATTTGTATATTTAGTTTTTAAAGTTGTAAAAAAGCATGTTTCCACTCTTTGGGTGCCTTGTTTATTTCATTTGTTCCTTTTATTTTGTTTGTATTTAGGGATTAATGTAAGAGACACGTTTCCACCAATTGGTGGGTGTCCTATTTTGTTTTATTTGTATTTTGGACATTGGACATTGTAAGGGCATGTTTTCATTTTCGGATGGGTGCCTCTTTTTGATTGATTTGTTTTGATTAATGATATGATGAATGTTTTCTTCTTTTAATTGCATGTAATATGGATAATATCGTAATAACAAAGAATTTAATAATATTTAGACCTGAAAAGGAGATCGATTCCAATGAACTGGGCATTGTAGGGGTGAAGAGTCATTCTCACCTTCCCCATACTTACCCAAATTTCCTAACCCATTAGGGGTTTGGGATTCCTTAGGAATCAAGTCATCCACCCCTTTCTTTTTCTCGGCCCATCCAGGTGGCGACTCCATTTTCTCTGGGTTTAGGTCCATATTCTCTATGGCCTTGAGTCTAACAGTGCCAAAGTCACAAGAACCATTCCATATGGGAGTGGGGGCAAAAATCCCTGCTCACAGCCAGATCCTCTACCATCTAGTTTTGATACATAGGTTTCTGCCAGTTTAATCAGGTGCCTGATCATGAAACAGATCGATGTACAAGATTAAGGAATGAAATACAAAACCTCATCGATGATGGAAAGATTCTCACCCCTGAAATGTCTAAGTAGATGAAGTGTTTTCGACTCCAACTCAACAAACTTTCCCTGGCTTGAGTGTTGCTCATCTCATTTTCTTTCTTTGGTGTTTTCTAAATGCTTATTTTTTAAAATTAATAATTTTTGTGAATAAATTATCTTGTTAAATTTATAATTTTATTGGTTGTTATTTATTCCGGTGCTCAGCCGATGGTGAATCTAAGTTGATATTCATAAATTAATGTATCTATGCATCATGATCCAAATGACTTTTACTAAGTGAGGGAATTATTGTACAACATTTAGCTGTGTATGCTTACTTAGATAGGGCTTCTGTATGATTACTTATCTAGTCAATCTTAGAATATGCTTTGATGAACTTTCGAGGTAAAATTGAACTCCACTTATTTAAGGAAGAGATGATCTAGGCATTATTTGGTAAGCCAATAACTAGTATCCACCCCGTCAATATCAATTCCTAGTTTGTCCCTCTGAGCCTTCATGAGATTTTAGCTTGCTTTTTATTGGCTTGTAAACTTGATAACCTACCTTGAGTTGTTATGACATTTATGACAAATCTAATGATCACTGAGGAGCAAGAAGATGCTTAATCAAGACCATGAATTCCATTGAAGTTAACCTTAATTAGATATGATATCTCAAAACTACTTCACCTTAAAATGATACTATGGTAACAAAGGATCCATCCTCACTGAAGCAGACTCATGCTATTCCGTAGTCAGAAGCATAGAAAAGTATAAACAAGATGACTTTCTTAGAGCTAGGACCCAAAAAAATAAAATAAAAGAGAAAAATCAAAAGGATGGCCTAGGCAAAAATTAGAGCATCTCGCTAGTTTTGAAAACCTAAAAGGGTGGGCTAGACAAAAATTAGAGCTAAATAAAAGTAAATTATAAAAGTTTGAATTGGAAACCAGAAAGGGCATTTCAGAAGCCAACAAAGTTCTTTTTACCTAAAGCAGTAGAACATTTTTACTTAGCCTACTGGAAGATTTTAACTTGAATTGGTCCAACCTAACTAAAGAATCATCTAAAATCAGAGAAATAGGAGAAAGGCCATCTTTCATTTGTCTCACAATGTCCAACACAGCTCCAAGTTAGCAATATTGAAAATCCTTAACTTGATATTTCAAAAAGGGAAAGGGGCGGAATGATGAAATGCCATGTCCAAAAAAAAGCAACAACAACACCTAATAAAAAGAGAAGAGGAAAGAAGAAAAAGAAAATAAAAGAAATAAGAAAGAAAATAAAAGGAAAAAATAAAAAAGAAGAAAAAGGGTCATGAGTTTTTGCAAAAGCAAAACGAAAAAGATTAAGATTATCCTAATCGGATCTAGATTTCTGCCAAAAAGATGGAAGAACATTCAAGCTCTATCTTTTCATGAAGCAAGATAACAAGATGTCTAATATGTGGAAATGATGCCCAGAGTTTAAGAATGTTCCCAACTGCCTATAGTTCCAATGGAAAAGTCTGTAGTGTGAAGATATTTTAGTAGTGTCACATCAGCTCCAATTTAAAAAATGGCCTTCACTTAGCTAATATCCCTTATAGACCCCATTTCAAGCCAATTAGCTAATATCCCTTATAGACCCTATTTCAAGCCTATTAAAGATCTATTAATCTCTCTTCATAGGTGGAGTCTCTTAGTGGAGATTGTTTAAAAAAGCATGCATATGAGATAGACAATATTAAAAACATCAAAAAATTTTAAATACAAATAAATATTTATATGGAGGGCCAATTAGAGTGTTGAGAGAGGGATATGTATAGTATATACCTAATGTATACAGAAGATATACATTGGATATATCTAGTGTATATATAGTATATACCTAACATATACCTAATATATACATTGTCACTAAAAGACAGTTTGGTAAAAAGTAAAAAGGTAAAATTAAATATAATAATAACAATAGTAAAAGAAGATAATTTTGGATAGGAAAAACTAAAAGTATCGAATATTTAACTAATTATTTAATAATTATATATATGTATGGCTGGAAAGAAAGAAGGATAAAGATGAAAATTACTTAAAATTTATTCTTCTTTTGACCATCACCATAAACGAATTTAGAGGGAGAAAGGGATATATTTTCTTCATCTAAAACATGAAATTTCATTAGGAATCTGAGGGTTTCAAGTTGGTTTTGAATATTAATTAAGGATTTAGTTGAGCATTCTTCATTTTTAGGGCATAAGGGTGTTACAAAGACTTTTGGCCATGTGTATGTGCCTATCTGAAGTGTAATAGTTCTTACTCAAATGGAAATAATTCCTAAGTTTAGTATGATAACTAGGGTTATTATGTTACATATATGTTAATTTGAAAGGTCGAGCCCTGAGGTATATTGACACTAATTTTACAAAACTAACATGTGATTTTAAAATTAAAAAGTATTTTCTTGTCACGCGAGCCCTAGGGCTTAGGGAAGTACATTGCATAGTCAAACCTTAAAGGACATATTAGGCAAAGATAGGTTAATGAAAGAATTTCTCACAAAGTTATGAAGAAGCTCATGTATATCTGACTATCCTTCTTGGGCCACCCATTACTCATGTTTTCCATATCTTAAAGATGAAGTTATGGATGTGACATCTCCTGATGTTCCAATGCAAGAACTACATGAATATATTAAAGGTACCAATAGGAGTGCTTCAGCATATCACCTTAGTCTGTGAGTCAATAGAATCATTGCAAGTATCATTCATACATATCATGCATACATGCAAACATGAGCATATCACACTGCAGTTTTTTTTTTTTTTTTGCTTATTCTTTATCAAGGTAAATAGTTGACACTTTATGAAGCAAACAATGAGAAGTATATGTAGCTTAAGGAGGTATGAAAGGTCTATTGCTTGAGAAAGATCTAATCCCATTGCAAAAGATACAAGAGATGTATGCTTGTAGAAACATTTATTGAAGCCTACATATAGGGAAAAATCGCTAGTTTGAGCTTACACAGGGTGACAAAGATAAAGTGTCTAGTGAAAAATAGTTGAATTCTTAAAAACAAAATCCATTAAAAAATAGAACAAGTGGCTAGAAGAAAATTCAAAACTCTCAAATGAATGAAGATATAATCGACAAAAGGTCAGGCTAGCTAGAAGAGCTGAAGTTGATGTAGGATAAAGGTCTATTCCCAAGAATAAAGAATCAAGATGAAGATCCATTTCTATAAGGGTATACATTTTTTTAGGAATTGTCAAAGTATTCAGAATTAAGTTTTTATTCATGTGAAACCTTAGTGGATTTGTTGAAGCATTCACTACCAAATCTACTTAGATTTATCAAAATATGATGAACTCTTTGGATTTGTTGAAGTATCCAAACCTCCAGCCCATATTGGATTTATTGAAGTATCCTGATGGAGCAGTTTGCAGATTTGGTAAAGGATTCAAACCCTCAGTCTATATTAGATTTGTTGAAGTATCTTGATGGTGCAGTTTTATGGATTTGGCAAAGCATCCAAACCTCCAGCCTATATTGGATTTGTTAAAGTATCTTAACGATGCAAATATAGTGGATTTGTTGAAGCATGTGAGCGAAAAATTTTGCCCCTACTCCAAGTGAAATAGTTCTTACAACTTCGGCATTGTTAGGCTCTGAGCCTTAGAGAACACAGGCCTAAACCAGGAGAATTTGGAGTAGCCACCCAGACGGGCCAAAAGATAGAAAAGGGTGGATGACTCGATTCCTAAGGAATCCCCAACCGTACTTGGGTTTGAAAAGTTGGATACATATAAAGAATGTGAGAAGTACAATATACCCCCCATAACACCCGGTTCATTAGATTTGGCCTCCTTTTTAGGTCCAAATATTATTAAATTCTGACATTATTACAATATTACCCATACTTCATACAATTAATAAAATAATTAAACATTAATCATATTATAAATCAAACAAACAAACAAATAAAATGGACACTCATATGAAGATGGAAATATGCCATTACAATGTCCCAAATGTCCATACAAATAAATAAAATAGGACACCCACCAATTGGTGGAAACATATCCTTTACAATGGTCCAAAATGTTTAAAATTAAAATAAATTACTAAAATAAACAAGGAACCCACAAAGTGGAAACATGCCTTTTACATCTCCTTTTCAAAACCTAAATATTGACAAACAAACACAATCCAATCATCCATTATAAGCAATAAATTAAAGATCATCATCCATCATCAAGCATATAATAATAAATAAGATTACACATAATAATAAATAGAAATAAATTGATAAAATTAAAGTTCCATCATCAAATTAAAGTTTCAATCACAAGATCAGGGTTTAATTTTATAAATTAGAGTTTTAAATACTAAACTAGGGCTAAAACATGAAAAATTAAGGTTTACGATGCAAACATACAAAATTAGGGTTTGTTCATGCAAACTAGGGTTTTCTAACCTAAGCTAGGGTTTAATTCATGTAAACTAAGGTTTTAAAGCATACAAACTAAGATCAAGACATGCAAACTAGAGTTTTAGAATGTAAAATAGAATTTTAGAATGTAAATTAGGGTTTAATATATAAACTAAGATTAATTGTGCAATTTAGGGTCTTACCATGCACGGTTAGGGTTTACTTCATGCAAACTAAGGTTTTAAAATATGTAAACTAAGATTAAGGCATGCAAACTAAGATTAAGGCATGCAAACTAGGGTTTTAGATTGTAAAGTAGGGTTTTTAGAATGTAAATTAGGGTTTAATATACAGACTAAGATTAATTATGCAATTTAGGGTTTTACATGCAAGGTTTGGGTTTCAATCCTAGAATTTGGGTTTTGCATGTGAGACTAGGTTTTGTTAATGCAAATTAGGATTTTTCTTAAACTATGGTTTTTTGTTTAAAAAATAGGATCTGGCCATATCAATTATGGTTTAAAATTATGGAACTAATATGCAAATAGGTTTACAGTGTAGAAGGTGCAATGTCATATTTACAGTTTTAAACAACACAACGAGCAGACAATGAAGATAATATATAAAATCAAATTGAATTGGTTAATAAGAAGATAGACCTATATTATTAGCTCCACCAAATTTAATTCGGTTGAACCAAGCTTTGTTTTATCACCTTAACCCTATAGAAATTTGTACCTGATGACGCAATTACCTAGATGAAATTGAGTCTTGGTTGGTGCTTCAATGATTTGAGGATCACTTGATGTGTTGGCTATTATCTCCCCCCTTGATTTTTGCTTTCTTTATCTCCCCTTTGCTTTTGTAATATTAGTTGATTAATTAGTAATCACAATTTCTTTCTTTGCTAATTCTGGTTATGTATTTATAGCAGCAATTAGGGCAACTTCGGCTCATTAATCCTCATTCGACCTATATTGGAATTTAAACACAATGAAAACTGAACCTAACTCAAATCAAGGACTCATGGCAAATTGGTCGAGGCAAATTCACCATGAGCTAGCCTCATGGAGAATTGGCTTGGCCAATTCATCATGGAGTTGTCTTTTTAACAATGGACCAGCTCGATTTGGTATTTAAAGTCCAACCAGACTTATTTTGGGCTTTTTCAAATTGGATCAGATTTAATTCAGGCTTTTAAAATTGGATCAAACTAAATTCAAGTATTTAAAATTGGATCGAACCATATTTAAGCTTCTTAAGATTACATTTGACCAACTTTCCCTTTTAATTTAGACCGAACTTATTCAGGACCAAAATTAAGGGTATACAGTTTTGCTTCCTGCTTGAATGATCTTGAATTTATTTAGAGAGTGAAAAGAAATTTGTCTTAATAGGCTTCAAGATAAGTCCAAGCTGGTTCAGAAAAATCTAGGCGTTTCGATAGGTTGGGTTCTAGACTCGACATATTTTGGTTTGGGTTTTGGACCCGTGAGTTGGATTTTCACCAATTCCTCTAATTTTAACTGAAACCCTAGCTGGGTTTGATTAATTCAAGATTAGTTCTTCAAGAAGGTTGGTTGGAAGTCCCTTGTTGCTTCAAGTAATTACCAAAATTGCCCTTTTGGGTTTTCAATTTAGGTGATCTTTTATTTTTTTTTCTCTAATTTTTTCCTAGCTCTCCCATGCAGGTTTTTGAAACTAGCGAGATTTTTTATTATTTTATTTCGGTCTTAATTTTTGCCTAGTCTACCCTTGCTGGTTTTCGAAACTAGCGAACTGTCCTAATTTTTACCTAGGCCTCCCTCGCGGGTTTTCAACCTAGCGGGCTCTTTCTCTTTTTTTTAATACCTTCTTCTCTCCATATATGGCTGTAGGAATGCTTTTGATTGCTTGACACCCCTGATGTAGATTATTCAAGATGCTTACCACGACACCATTCTGGAAGGAAACTTCTTCATTCTACTTCTTCATATGCTGAGTGGGTCGAGCAAATCAAATGAGGATCTGTTGGTTGTTGCCTTGGTAGATAATCAGCTTGATTACCACCCATACATATCTAATGTACGTTCCACTTGCTACTCATTATCGAGTTACTTGTTATGATCCTCGTCATCTTGGTTGCCAGTATGGAGCTCAACCTCGGGATTTTGACTTTATAGCATATCTGGACATGCCTTTGTTACCCGCACAAGATTAACTTGAATTTATTGAAGTATTCATTAGAAGATTCTAGGTTTATTTGAAGCATCCAGACTGGCTCGAGTTTATTTGAAGCATCCAAACCAGATCGAATTTATTGAAGCATCCATTAGAACAGCCTGGATTTGTTGAAGCATATAAGGTCGATTTAGATTTATTAAGGGAAAATTGTTATTCATTCACTGAATAAATTCAAGATTATTCAAACAGGGGGCAAAACTGTAGACTCTTAATTTTGGTCCTAGATAAATACGATCCCAATTAAAAAGACTAGATTGAGTTTGGCCTTAATTTAAAAGACAAAATTCTTGAATCGGCTGATGGCGAATATGTGTTATCGCAATGTTTCCACAAGTGCACAGGTCGTTCAAGTAATAAAATAGTGAGTAAGATATCATTCCACTGGGGACAAGGTCAAGTACTAGTGCAAATCTTAACTGTTGTTTAGTAAATCAATAGTTTTTGTGATGATTAAAATAAAAGACAAATTACTTAATAAATTAAAGCAAAGAAAATTGAATATTGTGCAAAAAGAGTTGATGATGAAAAAACTATCCAGTTATTGAATTTCCCTAGCCATAAAAATATTTATGAATATCAATTCAATTAAATCAAATAATAGAGTTGAATTGGCATTCCTCTAAATTAGGTTAAAACCTCTCTCAAGTGAATTAATCCCTAATCACTAAGTAGAATGCTAGAAATCTCTTCTCAAGCAGAATTAAATAGATCTTGGAATAAGAACAAGGAAATTCAAACCAAAGGGTCTTGTAAGTCTATCTCTAGCACTCCAATCAACCCTCAATCCTAATGAAAATTCTCTTCATATCAAGCTTTCTCAAGTCAATAATATGAAAATTGCAACCAATCAGTAAGCATGCTATTATCAATTGGAAATAAGAAATTAAGAATCAAAAGGATAAAACAACTCGATCAAATGATTTAATTTAATAAGAATTATTCAATCCATAAAATAAGGTTAGGGTTCATCAATATCTAAATAGAAACAGTTTAGCTCATGTTCATAACCAGAAAACTAGAACAAAAGAAATGAGTAGAAGAATTCAAACAATCCATAATAAATAATTTGTGTTTCTTCACTTCAATCCTTGATTCTTGATTTAGATCTCGTATGAATTGGGTCTTCACCTTGACTCTCAACTGCCAAAACTCTCTTTTTTCTAGGAAATTGGCTCTAATAATAAAAACTGGATGATGCCTAATTTGCACTTCAGCTTAGATTTTATAGCCCAAAAATTTTGCCTGACACGCCCAGCGACACAGCCGTGTCTCTAGGCATGTCGTTGATACTTTATTCAGCGTTGATGACATGGGCAATGATATGGCCATGCTACTGGACATGTCATAGCTACTGTGATGTAATATTAAGG
This sequence comes from Garcia nutans, assembly GCA_947685225.1. NCBI lineage: Eukaryota > Viridiplantae > Streptophyta > Magnoliopsida > Malpighiales > Euphorbiaceae > Garcia > Garcia nutans. The sequence goes on from CANTUV010000005.1 coordinate 24,004,989, forward strand.
ACACAGGCAGTGACATGGGCGTGTCACTGGATGTGTCAAAGCTTCTGTAAGGTGGGCGAATGACACGGTCATCGACACACCCATGTCGTTGGGCGTGTCACTTGAAAATTTTGCCCAAAGTAGCTCTTTTCCTCATCTTTCATCTGTGATTCTGGCCTAAATGACCATAAGGTCTCAAAGTGTAAAATATCCCTAGAATCAACCCTAATAAACACTTGAACAAACAAATTAAACTCAATTTGACAATAAATATACTAAGAAATAGAGGCAAAAATATCATCAACTATACACTTATCATCGGCCCTAAAGATCATGACGAATTGGCAATTTTTCATGGCCAATTAGCCATGAGCAATTTTCCATAAGTCTTACTCATGGCCAATTGGCCAAGAGCCACAACCAATTCGCTTTGAGCCAGTCCTTTAAATTTCATAATTCTGCTTAAACTCAGGTTGATTGAGATAAACCCAAGGTTTCTATTCAGTCCAGACTTTTCAACCAAGATTAAACCTAATGTAATCCTCATTAGCATTATAAAAGGAAGCAATTAACAAAGAGAGGGGGATGAGAAGAATTATCAGAGAGTAAACCATCAAAAATTAAAGAGACATAGAGCAAAAGAAACAAAAGGCTAAAGATATAGTAGCCAAAATCTCCACTAATCCAGACCCATCAAAACAATCCAAGGCTGAGGAATTGTTGATTTATTCAGTAAGGCTTGGCTCAGTGATTTCTATTTGGTAAAATCTACAACATAGGTATGATCCCCATTAATTGAATCTATTTAATTTAATTGAGTGACATCCTTGTTTAACCTTGCAAATTTACTATGATTTGATTTATTTTAATTTTGTTTCAATTGTGATCCAGAGCCTTAAATTTCATTTTAAACCCTAATTTTTCAAACTAATGCCATAAATTATCATCAAAACCCTAGTTTATCTTCAAAACCATAATTTATGATTTAAAACCCCAATTTATGATTCAAAATCCTAATTTGTGTTTCAAAATCCTAATTTTGTGATTAATCTTAATTTTCTTTTAATTAAGTCCTAAGTTTATAACTCTTTATATGATTCTTTATGTATAATATTTTTTTTGACAAAAGGATAATGAACTTTATTAATCTTGAATTAAAAATTAACAAACCAATGTGGTGGGTTTGTATACCAAATGCCACTATCTGACTTAGAAAGTGCCACCCTGACTAAAGCATGAGCTGCAACATTCGCAGATCTACTTACAAAAGCAAATTTAATATCCTTATCTGGAGAAATAAGAGAAAAAAATAATCTAAAATGATACCTAAAGGAGAAGAGACCCTAATACTACTTAAGAAATTAATGACAGTTAAGCAATCAAACTCCAGAATTACATGGTCCCAATTCTCCTCATGAATCCTACTCAATTCCTCTCTAATTCCCATAGCCTCCATAAGAACCACACTCTATCCACCATCAAAAAAATGAGTAGAAGCTGCAATAAACTATCCATGTGAATCCCTTAAAACCATATTAATTCTATGCCTTCTACCAGTACTAGGGACAGAAGTATCAACGTTCAATTTTAACCATCCCTACTAGGCTTAACCTACTTACTCAAGGAAGAGGCAGAATCTGAAGGTGGGCTTTATGTGGTTACTACTATAGTAGAATATTCAACAATAAAAGATACGGCCTATTGCACAACCACCTCAGGAGTTGAAGACTTCCCTTGCAATACCAGCTGATTATGATGAAGCCATATTTACCAGAAAACCTGCATCCTCTGCTGAAATGGCAATCAGTATATGGTATAAACAAAGACTTGAAATTATCCTTGCTTCCCAAACAAAACCCCAAAGCATAAAGATGCTAGCATTCTTATGCAAATGGGCACCATACAGAAGCATTGAAGACTGTTTCTGCTTCCCCATGACAGGGTGGACAATAATCATCAATGCCAATGTTCTTCGCCCATAGATTGGAGTAAGTAGGGACTACATCATAGCATGTACGCCATAAGAGATACTTCAACTTTGGTGTAGTATTCATCTTCCTCAACAAAACTCCAGATCATATCAAGTTAGGCATCAAACTATTTTTTTAGTGACATTCAGTTTATAAGCATCCCTGACAAGGTAATCACCTAAAGATGCTAGAATTTGCCTCCTTGATAGAGGAATTGAAAGGATTTGTTCCTTATCCTTATTGTTAAAAGTTGATTCAATGAGAGTCTTGTCACATGGACCATTAGTAATAAGGTTTGAAACACACAAAACATGAGTGGAAGAAGGCATCTTAGTTGTAATACAGGGAGATAACTGATCTGACAGCCACTAATCAAACCAAATTGAGATATTACTACTACGTTTGACTTGCCATACACAACCTTTTGAAGCAGACTTTAGGCACTCCATATGCTTCGCTAAATATAACTCATACTCAAACCAAGCTCAACATATATAAAAGAAGAGTTTGGAAAGTAACGAGCCTTTAAGAGCCTAGCAGCCAATGAACAGGGATTTTCAATTAACTTCCAACCTTATTTTCTGACCATAGCCAAATTAAAATCAAGCAGCCTATGAAATGCCAAACCCCCCATAGATGGCTTAGCCAACCTTTCCCATGACATCCAATTAATACCTTTAGAGTTTGAATGCCACCAGAAATTGCACAGTAAATGCTCAAGCTATAGACACAAAGAAGTAGGAAATAGAGAAGGGCTTTATCACAAACATTGGAATCGATTGAGCTATCAATTTAAGCAAAACTTTCTTACTAGCTCTTGACAAGAATTTCTTCTTCCATAAATGCAAACACTGCCATACTTTTTCCTTTACATATGAAAAAATCTCATGCTTGTTTCTTCCAATGCTAGATGGCATTCCTAAATAAAGGCTCAGATCCTGAACCTCCTTAACACCCAAGGATAAGCAAATGTTCCTTAGGATAGAATCAGAAGAATTCTTGCTAAAGAAAATAGAAGATTTATTGAAGTCGATTGCCTGACCTGAAGCTTTTGCATAAAGCTCAATTATCTCCCTCATTGTATTAGCTTTAGATTCCATAGCCCTGAATAAAAGCAAACAATCATCAGCAAAAAATAAATAGGACACTATAGGAGCACCTCTTAATGCTTGACAACCATGGATAAAGCCCCCACTCTCCCTTTATCTAATTAAAGCAGATAGCCCTTCTGCACATAAAATGAACAATAACAAAAATAATGGATCTCCCTACCGTAATCCACACTCTGGAATTATTGACTCCAACTTGGAACCATCATGAACAATATGATAAGAGACTGAGGACACACAAGAGATGGTAAGGTCCACCCATTTTTGGTTAAAATTCATTACAAGCAAGATTGCCCTTGAATAGCTCCACTCAATTCTATCGAAAGCCTTGCTTATATTTATCTTCAAGGCTGCCCAACCATGTTTCCCTTGAGACTTCCTCTTAAGATAATGTAATGATTCAAAGGCTACAATCAAATTGTTCATCAAGCAACACCCAGGGATAAATGCACTTTGATTCTTAGCAATTAATTTATGAAGGACCTTTTATAGACGAGTAGCTGGAGTTATGGCCATTATTTTATAGATCACATTACACGAAGAAATTGGCTAAAGATCACCCATAGTTTGAGGAACTTTCTTCTTTGGGATGAGAACAATATTAGTTTGATTAAAAGATGGAGGAATAAATCCAAAATTTAAATGAATCAAGCATGCTTTAGTAACATCTTCGCCAATAACTGACCAATATTTTTGAAAGAAGCAAGGAGAAAATCCATCTAGCCTAGGAGATTTATCAGGAAGCATGCTAAAAACTTCTTCTCAAATCCCATTGACATTGTAAGGCTGCATAAGGAGGTCATTATCCTCTTAAGGTAGCTTACTGGATATGCAAATCATAACTTCAAAACAATCAAAGGAATCAATATGGAAAAGAGCCTGAAAATAGTCAGTCGACAAAGAATTAAAACTATTATTACAATCCCAATAGACTCTATTAGAGTCCTTAAGCTGCAATATTTTATTCCTTCTCCTCCTTGAGTTAGCCATAACATGAAAAAATTTTGTATTTGCATCACCTTCTTTAAGCCAACACTACTTTACCCGCTGCTTCCAAAATAACTCTTGTTTAAGCAGAATATCAGCATGATGCTTACTAGCACTCTTGAAAGGCTACAACATCTTCAATAGATAAAGAATTCATTAAATGACTAAGTATCCCCGTACAATCGACTAATTCCCTTCTATGACTTGAAGTATGAGATGCACTCCATTTTAGTAGGTCTTCTCCATAGTCTGACAGCTTTAAGAGAATATCTCATTCTCCAGGATGATTCTAAGAAGATGATATAACTTCCAAAACTTAGGCTCAAGTACCTAATTTTCTCAAACTGAAAAAGAAAAAGAATACGAGGATGAAGCTAATCTTGCAAGAGAAATAAATAATGGAAGATGATCAGACATTGTTATTTCAATTGCTTGCGCATTCTAGTTTAGGAAAACTGTAGTCCAAGACATGTTTGCAAAGGCACGATCAAGTTTTTCCCAAACCCAACAAGCCGATCCCCTACCTTGTTCAGATGTAAAGAAACTCCCACTTATTTGTGAAGGAATTAAGTTATAGTCAGCTATTGTGTGTCTAAATCCCTCTAACATCTAAGAAGGTCTAGACCAACCCCCTTCCTTTTCAGTAGCATACATGATATCGTTAAAATCACCTGCACAAATCTAGGGAAGCCCATCTCTCTAGCCAATGTTTTAAGCAAGTTCTAAGAATCTCTTCACCTCAAAGCCTCAGGAAATCTATAAAAGCATGTGAACCTCCATTGCGCAAAACCTTCCAAATTGGCAAATACATCAATGTGGCTTCTAGAGAATCTAATAAGGGAAATATTATCAGAGTTTTGCCAAAATAATGCCAGGCCTCTACTGTGACCAACACAATCAACAGAAAAAGCATTATCAAACACTATCTGAGACTTAACATAATCCACTCTCCCTCTTGATGCTAGTGTTTCAATTAAAAACACCATAAATGGCTTAATCATTTGAACCAACTCCTTTATGAGCTATACTGCACGTGGGTTGCCAAGCCCACAGCAGTTCCATCCAAGACAACTCATTGCTGAGGGCGGCTTAGAAGGCCAGAGCTCGCCCCATTATCAGTATGTGAATATAACTCGACTTCCAAATAATTTTCAGTAGGTCGAGGAGGCTTATCAGCCATGCAGCGATGCTTATTCAAATTCGAATCATGAACTAGTGAAGCTTCCATCACCACTAAAGGTACTTAAGGTCCTTTCTCTTGGATATTAGCTTGAGGAAGACCATGATTGATAGGTGAGACATGATCACCACTAATTAGAGAATCAACACCAACTTTACTTCCGGATTCACCAAAAGATACAGAAGAGGAGAAGTGAAGCCATTGCTCTCCTCCTATTGAGCTAGCCTCAACAAGTATAGCATGCAACCATAACCCATAAGGTTTAACTATATCATGTTGGATGTCAATTAGCTTATCACAAAACCTGTCAGTTTGTCCCAAAATCCCACAAAAGAAGCAAAACTTTCATATTTAAAATTGACCCACTGCCATTGATCATCCTCAATTTTAATTTTAAGTCTTCTCTTTAGAGGTAAATGAACATCGAATTGAACCTGGATTCGCAGGTAAGACCTCCAAAAGCCTCCATATTTAGTATTATCATATTCCAAAAATGTGCCTATGTAATTGCCTATAAGCTTTGTAGTATTTTTAGACATGAAATCCCAAGGCAAACCATGAATTTGGACCCCAAATGATGAAAAGAAGAGTGGAACTCTAATTAGGATTTCGTTTCTTTCAAGTATGTGAAGAATGTTATGATCAAACGCCTAGGGACAGAGATTAAGCACTCTATATAAGTCAAATTTGTGAAAGAACTGAAATAAATATGTAGAATTTTCCAGATCCACAATGTGGACACCTCTTTGAGGCCACCATAAGGAGGCCATTGCATGTTTCATAGCAGAAAACTTGATGGTTAAATTTGATTAACCAAACAAAGATCATTGGTTCTAGGAGTCGCTCTTCTCTCAGTCGAATTAAGAAGCAAAGCAACCACATCTTCTTCCTCAATGGTTAAATTCCGCATCACATTGTCAATAGCATCATAAGAGGGGGAACCCATGATGGCAATCTACAAACGTAATCAAACAAAGTAAAACCCAGAAACCCTAGCCGAAAATTAGTAGTCAAGTTGAAGGAAGTTGTAAAAGGCATGTTTCCACTTGTGGGTTCCTTCTTTATTTAAATTATTCCTTTTATTTAATTTATTTTTAGGGATTATTGTAAAGGCATGTCTCCATCTCATATGGATGCCCATTTTTTTTGCTTATTTTATGAATATTGAATGTTTATTTTTAATTGTTTGTAATGTGGGTAATATCATAATAACATAAAAATTTAATAATATTTAAGCCTGAAAAGGAGGTTGTTTATAATGAATCGGGCGTTATGGGTGTGCTGGGCCACTTCTCACCTTCTCCATGCGTACCTAACTTTTTGAACCCAGTAGGCATTAGGGATTCCTTAGGAATCGAGTCATCCACCCTCTCTATTTTCTTTTCATCTCGTCTAGGTGACGACTCGGGTTATGTGTAATGTGAATGAAAATGTAATATATGTTTGTGTGTGATTGAAAAATGGTTGTGGAATATGGTGGATCATGTGAAATTATGAGAAATTAATAAATGAAATTAAAACATGAAAATGTGATATGGAAGTGATCATGATATGGGTGATCACGTAGAAAATTTGGAAATTGGGAAGGAAATGATAAATGCAATATAAAGTGATGTGTGATATGTATTAGCTTTGCACAATTACTTGTTCCAGAAAGTTAATGTTGGTTTTGTGTACATTGAGAGACCTGAGCAAACCTAGGTCTTGAGTTTGAGTTTGTAAATAGACCTGAGCTGAGCTGGGTCATGAAATTTATTTTGTGATAGACCAAATCAATTATTCTGGAACTTGGATATAGTGCAGAGATTTGTTGGGCCCAATGTGTGTGTTTGAAATATGTTATATATATATATATATATATGTTAATCAATGTAAAATGGTTATTTTAAGGTAATGGTGTTAAGTATTTTGTAAAATAAAGAATGTGTATCATGAAAGCATGCATTGATTTTTTAAATGGTTAATATTATCCAAGTATGTTCCACTAAGCTCTCAGGCTTAGCATGAATGAATGTATCATGCAGGTGATAGATCTGCAGAGTAAGGAGATCCTAATAGATCTAGATGGGTCTACATTGTTAGTTTGATAATAAAGTTAGAGTTTGCCACAAGACCGGACTTTTGGTGCTAGATTGTGTAATATCCCAAAGTATACCCTAAAAGTTTTGGAATTATTGTTGTATTTGGATTTAATGTATATGTTTAATGGAAAGAGAAAAGAAGTAAAGAGAGAGTGTATATGTTGTATATATAGATATATATATATAACATATACAAGTCAAAGTAATGAAAGTTAAAAGAAGATTAATGAATTAATTAATTAGTGGAAAATGGAAATTAAGTTAGTGGAAGAGAAAATTTTAAAATATTATTTTAATTTAAAATTGCTTGGTGGAGGTTTAAAGAGAAAGAGTTGACTTGGTTATTTGCCATTCATTTTGTTCTTTGTTTTCTTTTCTCTTTGGGTTGGCCGGCCATCAAAGAAGCAAGAGAGGAAGACAATTTTTGATTTTCTAAGATCAAAATTGAAGGATGTTTCAAGTGATCATGTAACACCCCTTCCCGACCTACGTGTGTAAGCTGAGTAGAGGTGCCACACTATCCTAATGTTGCTACTTAGTCAAATTTTAGTTCCGATTTTTACAAAAATTTTGCCATAGTTTCGCCTAAAAATTTAATCCCAAGTGTCGACAAAACTGTTTTTTTTTAAAACACTTTTACACAAACCAATGCAAACAAAATCATTCTCAGTACACTTCCAATAAATCCCCCTTATAACCTCAACTACAACCTGCAAAAAGGATTTACAATTCTAGTACAAAATAAAGTAAAGGTTTATTATGAAATACAGTAGATAAAATATTTGTTCACTATGCAACGGAAAGTAACAATATTTACAAATTCATATACATCAAAACTCAAGTTTTACAACACATAAAATTTATACATGTTTGGCAGTCAGTCTTCGATCTTAAAACCCACTATTCACTCTTCAAAATCTAGGCTCGACTCGGCCTAGAGGAACTCTCTGGTTCTTCCCTGTCACCTGCGCGAAGAATCACATTCGCGCTAAGCCAACATCTTAGTGGTACAAACTACAGTGCTATGATGCTTTAATGTCATGCTAATGTCACACAATCAAGATTCAAAATCAATTCAAGAGAATATTATATTTCACAATTTTACATTATTTAATAATTAATCAAAACATTCATGATTCACATTGAAAACAAAGACAAGCATGGGCCCAAAATACACTAATATGTTATTCAAAGTTCAGAGTTACTGCTTTGGTCCATAATCATAATCATCAAGCCCGTAGGCGATATACACATATATATATATATCTATCCATGGATAGGGTAACAGACCCAGTCTCTTGGACCTCTACTTGGCTAGACTCAAGGAGATCCTCAACCCGGCAAGACTGTTACCAAAACAAGTGTAACAGACCCAGTCTCTTGGACCTAAACCTGACTAATCTCGAGGAGATCCTCAACCCGGCAAGACTGTTACTATTATTCATATATTTCATAGGCATGCCGCCAAACCCAGAACTCTGAAATCTGAATAACATATTAAGCACACAAACATTTCATTCATCTCTTCATAATCTCTTTCACAATTCATTTTATATTTCATAAGCAATTAGGCAATCATGCCCCAATAATTTCATTTGCATTTTCATAGCCAACAATCATGGCCTCATATCTCATATGATCTCAAATCACAATAAAGCAACTCTTCATAACATCATATCTTTTACATTTCACATTTCGTTATATTTCAAATCACATTAATCAATTCATTATTCAAATGGATATAATCAATGGCATTAACACATATTTTACATGCTCATCACAACATTCACATTATACCAAACATAACATTATTAATATACATCCACAATGCATTAGATTCCTTATCACATTTATAATCAAATATGTCTCAAGTCTCAATATCATATGAATGTATGCAATAATGTAGTTTGTACTTACCTTAAAACCAACTCACACCAATCTATACACCTACTCTTCCAAGAATCCTCAACACTTAGGTTAGGGCAATTCAACCTCTTCACAACCTAATCCAAAAGGAATATTAGCAAAATGACCATATGAGGTTTTAGACTCAACTTTATCCTTATTTTGAAAAATTGTATAAAATAATCTACTTGACTAAAAACTCTAAAATTTTTACAGAATTTAGTTTTACATCTTAAAATCATTCCTTTAAAATTTCAGATCAAACTGAACACAAAATCCTGGTCAAATAGTTCACCCAACCAGACTGCCCCAATTGCCCTGCATCCTGGCAGCAGTTCTGAACTTTGTAAATTCCATAAATCAAATTCAATCAACGTGGTTCCAAATTATTTTTCTCAAATACTAGACTCACTAAGCAACAACATATCCAAAATTCAATTGGATATTATTTTTTTACATTTAATTAAAAATCCCGAAAGATAGCTGTCTCAGTTAAGGTACCTGCTGGAACAGGTCTAATAAAAATAATCTTTCCAAAATCATAACCATTCCAAAATCGAATCAACATATTTTTCAGTCATTCTAGACTCATAGAGGCACAACATATCAAAAATTCACTTCAAGAACATTTTTCTATATTTAATTAAAAATCATACAAGTCACAGCCTTTACTAATTGTAAAACAGAAAGAAATTTCACTAAACACAACTCTTACTCTTCCATCACCAACACCAACCTAACTTCTTATCTTTAATTCCATTTCCAATACATACAAACACACCACAAGCAATCCTAACCATATTATCAACAACACTTCATCAAACTCAAAAATAACTTCAAAAACAACAAGAGCAATCAAGAGAGAACTTACCAAAATAATGAAATTTCTTGAAATTCCAACTTGTTTTCTTGAAAACTCCTTTAATTTTGGTCTTGGAAAATTAAATCCATCTCTTGCTCTCTTGCTTGAGTGATGGCCGGCCAAACCACAAAGGAAGAAGAAGAAAAATAAAAATGAATGGCAAAAGTCAAATTTCTCATCTCTTTAAACCTCCACCAAGTATTCCAAAAAGAAAATTACTAAAATACCCTCTTCTTTATATCTTAACTCCCTTTTTACTTATTTGTCCTTCTTAGTAATTTCACAAATAACAAATTAAATATCTTCTTCCTTTGACCATCCATTTTGACTTGTATATATGTTATATATATTTTCATATATATAACATATAAACTCTCTTCCAATCATCTAAATTTCTATTTTCCATTAATTAATTAATTCAACAATAATAAACATAAATATCTTCTTCTTTGACTTTCTTATTTGACTTGTGTATATATTATATATATTTCTATATATACAACATATACACTCTCTCTTAAATTCTTTTTCTTTCCAATTACACATATACATTTAATTCAAATAAAACAACAATTATATCAAAACTTCTAGGACATACTCTGGGATATTACAGATCAAGTTGGAAATCTAAGAAGTTTCATCAACTTTGGTAAGTTCTCCACTTGATTTTCTTGTTTTCTTTTAAGTTGTATTTGAGTATGTTTGATTGTGGTGTGTTTGAGAGTGTTGGGTTTAATTGATTGTGATTTTGGGGTCGAATTGAAGAGATGGAGTTAGGTTTGGTGTTGGAAGAGTAAGGGTTGTGTTTATGTTATGGTGGTGAATTGGCAATTGATGTATGTTGTGAGTTTGAGCAATTATTATCTTAGATTTTCAATGCGTTTGTGTTTAATGAAGTTGAAAGCATAGAATACATGAGTTTGATTGGAAACAGTGACAAAATGGATGCCACGGCCGTGGCCCTTTGATGCCACGACCGTGGGGGTGTTAGGCAATTTGGACAGGTTCGTTTGCTAACCCACGACCGTGGGGGGTTGTGAGGCCATGACCGTGGGGTTGTGAGGCCACGACCGTGGGGTCCTAGATAGTGGTGTTGGCTTATAATTTGTGATCTATGGGTCTAGTATGAGACTAATAGGTGAATAATTGTATTGGAATTCATGTGTATTTTTAAATAAGTGTGTATTATTCCTTTTGAATTAGGTTGTGAAGAGGTTGAGTTGCCCTAATCCTAGTAGTGAAGAATTCTTGGAAGAGGAAGTGTATAGATTGGTGTGAGTTGTTCTTGAGGTAAGTACAAACCCTACATTATTGCATACATTTACATGACATTGGGACTTAACACATTTGGTTTTAAATGTGTTAAGTAATCTATTACATTATTGATACATTTGATGAATGTCATGATTTGCATAATGTGAAAGATATGATGATCATTCAAAATGTATGTTCAATGCAATTGGTTATGTATACTTTAATGATGAATTGTTTTAATGTGAATTAAGATATGAAGAAATGTGAAGCCATTCTTGTTGGCTATAATATTGCAAATGAAATAAGTGAGGCATGTTTGCCTAGATGATGATGAGAAATGAGAATGGAATTGATAATGAAATAATGAAAGAATTGTGTGTCTAATATGTTAATCAATTTTCAGAGTTTTGTTATTGGTGGCATGCCTAATAGTAACAATCTCTTGAAGCTAGGTTGGGCTTGATCCTTGAAGCCAAGTTGGGTTGAAGTTTAACATTTTTTACTGCCCTTGAAGCTTGGTTGGTTCTAGTCCTTGAAGCCTAGTTGAGATGTTACAACCCTTGAAGCTAGGTTGGGTTTGGTCTTTGAAGCCAAGTTGGGTTGATACTTAGCATGCTTTGTTCCCCTTGAAGCTTGGTTGGGCCTAATCCTTGAAGCCTAGTTGGGATAATAATAATGATAAATGTGATAATTGAACCAAAACATTAACTCTAATGCTTGTCTTTTGTTTCCAATGTAAATCATAAATGGTGAAACAATTGAATAAGATAATGAAATGTAGTGTTATGAAAAATATAAATATATCATTTATGAATGTTGTCTCTATGGTTGAAATGTGTGACATTGGCATTGCATTGAAACATATTGTTATTATGGTTTGTACCACTAAGCCGTTGGCTTAGCGCGATTGTGGTTCATCGCACAGGTGACAGGATAGAACCAGAGAGTTCAGCTAGACCGAGTCAAGTCTAGACTCTGAAGTGTTGATAGTAGGCTTAAAGATCCGAGACGAACTGCCAAACATGTATAAACTTTATTTTTTGTAAACATGGATTTTGATGTATATATATATGTAAATACCGCTACATTTTCCACTGCTTAATAAATAAATGTTTTATCTATTATGTTCTATAACATAGAAATATATTATAATATAATTTGAATGTTTTAAGTTTACTTATATTGTTGTTAAATTGAGAAATTGGGTTGTTTAATATAAACTGTGGCACTCTTGTATTCGGTATACGTATATTACAGGTGTAGTGGTATGTAATGTGCGTATACGGGGTATAGGGGTGTTATAGATTGCATATCATGTAGAGATATGGATACAAGTTTGTGTAAAATACATTATGTGTATCTGTACATAATAAGATTTCATGAACATTTTTATGTAATTATAGTATTATAAATGTAAACAATACATATTTTTGATATGTTTGTGAACTACTTAGTTGTGATGGAAGGAACGCTGGTGTAACATCCTAAAATTTTTGAAAATTTTTAATTTTTGGAAAATTTGGTAAACTAAATTATAATTCAAAATGATAAATTAAATTAATGGTTTTAAATGAAAAATGAAGGGATTTTAAATAAAAAGTGGAATATATATGTGATATATATGCAAAATATACATAACATATCAACACTTTTTAAAAGAAAAGTCAAAGTCCAATGGTATTTTTGTAAATAAATTTTTAGAAATTTAAAATTAAAAAAATAATTCAAAATAAATTATTTTTGAATGGAAGAGGAAAATTAGAATTTTTAATTTATTAAATAAATTATTAAATTATTAATTATTAAATTATTTTAATATATATGTGGTTATAAATAAAGATGAAAAGAAAAAGAAAATTTAAAAGTTGTCTTCATCTTCCTCTTCTTCTCACAAGGGCCGAACCTCCATTGAAGAGAAGCCAAGGATTTTACTTCTTCCATACTCCACAAATTGAAGGATTTAACAAGTTTCAAGTGGATTTATGGTGATTTCCACCAAATTTAGTAAGTTTTCAACTCTTTTCTTTGAATTCCATGGAAGTTTGATTTATGTGAGAATTTGGATTTTTAAGTAGTATGTTATAATTGTTGGAATTGGTGTGTATGATGTTTTTTGGGTAGTTAACAATGATTTTAAGGTTAGATTGAAGAGATTATGGAGTTTGGATAAAGAATGGTGAAGAGAGAGAATTTAGGGTTATGGATTTTTGGAGTTTTGAAAACATGAGCTTTAATTGTGCAAATTGGTTCTAAATGTGTTGTTTTGATTCATAAATAAGTATTTTGAAGTCAAATATTGGATTTGGTTGTGTTTGGTTTGAGTTTGAGAATGGAAGTGGAGATTTAGGGTTTTGGAAAAGTGATTTTCCAAAGTGGTTGAATTGTGTAATTTTATTTGTTTAAGCATGTTGTTTATAGTTAAAAGTGATGAATATAAACTTGAAATGAGTAATGGATTGTGTTGGAATGGAAAACCTTCAATGGGGGAAGGTTATGCCATTTTTGAGATTTTGTGTATAAGAGTGTATTTTTATAATGTAAATGATTTAAATGTATTAAAATATATTTTTAATAATATAAATAAACTTAAAACACTAATTTAATTGTAGTAGAATGGAATTCTAATGTTCAAGTAAGGAAAGGCTAAAATTTTGAAAATTTATAGGAGTGATGTTTAATTATGGTAAAATATTGGAAATGCCATTAAATGTAATACTAAATAATTATTTGCTATCACATTTAGTTTAGGCATTGTGGGAGGTTGATTTGCTTCATCCAAGTGGAGAAGGGCAAGTTGGAAAGATAGGGTTGGAGGTTGTTTAAGCTTGCTTTGGGTTGTTAGTGGAGGTATGTACAAACTTTGAATATATTGTTTATATTTACATGACATTTGGGCTTAACACATTTTGGTTGAAAAATGTGTTAAGCTACTTGGTACATTAATTGTGTATGAATAATGTGCTATGACATTTGTAATATCATATATGTGTTAAATGCATTGTGAAAAGCCATTGATAATGGTTAAATTGTGTAAATGTGAAATATGTATATTATGTGAAAATACCCAAAATAATTGGGTAATGTGTTGTGAATGCAAAAATGAGATATGAGTTATAATGAAATGAATTGATATTGATAAAAATGAGAAAAGTGAGAAAAATGTGAAAAATGTGAAAAAATAAGAAAAGTGAGAAAAAAATGTGAAAATAAGGCAATGTGCCTAGATTGAATATGTGAAAATGAGAAAGAAATTAATAATGAGAAATATGAATAAATTGTGTGTCTAGTATGTTATTCAATTTTCAGAGTTCTGTGTTTGGCAGCATGCCTATGATTGCCTACGGGCTAAAAGCTGGGCTGGTGAAAAGACTGGGTCGTAAGCCAGATCCAGCTGTTAAATATGATATTTTTGGGGTGAAAAGACCGGGTAGTAAGCCTCAAAAGTAAATCCTTGAAGCTAGACTGGGTCGTAAGCTCAGATCTTGTTGGATTATCCATGGATATATTGCCTACGGGGCTAGACACATGGTGTCATTATTAACCAAAGCAGTAACTCTGAAATTTGAATAGCATATTAGATACTTTTGGGCCCATGCTTGCCTTTACTTTAATGTGAATTATGATTTGTGATACAATTGAGCAATATAATTAGATATAATGTTATGAGTTGTGATATATATATATATGTGTGTTATGCATTGACATTACATTTGGACTATATTGTTATCAAAGTTTGTACCGCTAGGCTTCAGCTTAGCACGATTGTTTCCATCACGCAGGTGACAGGGTAGACTCAGTTGATCTAGAGAGTTCTTCTAGCCCAGGTCGGGTCTAGACTTATAGTTGAGCTTGTTGAGTTGTTATCGAGATAAGAAACACTGTCAGTAGCATGTATATATATTTTTATGTTATTGTACATTTTGAGTATTATGCATAATATATTATATTTTAAATTTTATGTATTATACATTATAAAGAATGTTTGGGTCAATGTATTTGAAATGGGAGAGTAAATGTGTTTTAAATTATATATATCTATATAAATGTTTGAGAAACTTGGTGAAATTGAGGAGTATGGTTGAGATGGTGATTTTAATTTATTTGGGAGTGTTTTCTTTTTGCAGGTTGTGTTTTGCTAAATTTTGGGATGTCCAAATTAAAGATAAAACTCTGGCGAATTTTTCCCAGAGTTTTTCATATATAATATTTATTTTGGGTTCCTATATCAAGTAAAGAATATTTATATGCTATTTAATTTTATATATTTAGAATTTTAAATTGGAAATTTGAAAATTTTTTATTAAACCGGTTTGCGACATTTTTATACCGTGTATGCATATTTTACATATGCTGGAAATATGTATTGTATGTATATAGGGTATAGGAGTGTTACATTTATTTTGGTATCAGAGCCTAGGTTTGAGGTTCTCGACATAGGTGGGTTGATAGAGAGAGAAAATGGGGGATTTAAAAATAGTTTTTAATTGTAATACATGCATTGGCACTGGCAATTTCTGATCTCTAATATAGTATTCTCTGCTGTGTTTGCAGATATAGGTAGTTATGGCGTCTCGGCCGCATCAGGCTGCTGAGGGTAGTGCAAAGAGTGTGGCTCCGGATGAGGGTAGAGATGGAGCTAGAGTTGTGTCTGCTGGTGAGGCATCTCTTTCTGTGCCTGTGAGACCAGCAGCTGCTGAGATTCCACCTAGCTGGGTATGGCATATGGTAGAGTTGTTGAGGTAGGCTCCAGTTTCGCAGCCGCCACAGCCGCAGCCGCAGTTGTCGGTGAGGTAGCATGATAAACTGAGAAAGTATGGAGCTGAGGACTTTGTTGGTACTACAAACCCTATTGTAGCAGAGCAGTGGCTAGACAGGGTTTAGAGGATATTCATTCAGTTACAGGCTAGTCTAGAAGAGAAGTTTGATTATGCCAGATCTCTTCTGCAGAGGGATGCATATGATTGGTGAAAGACGGTTCCACATGCTCTGGATGATCCACCAGTCCTGACCTATGATGATTTTCTGTGAGAATTTGAGCAGAAGTATACTCCGAGAGAGTATAAAGATGCAAAGAAGATAAAGTTTCTGAGTCTGAGACAGGATACCAGGACAGTGATCGAGTATGAGATCGAGTTTATCTGGTTGAGTCACTATACTGGTGGGATCATTTTTGACGAGTTTGATAGTACAGGAGGTTTGAGGAGGGACTGAGATCCTCTATCATGTGCATTATTGTAGGCTCTCGGTATCAGGATTTTTCCCAGTTAGTTGCAGCTGCTAGGAGTGTAGAGAGAGCACAGGGTCTTGCAGCAGCTGCCAGAGTTGAGGAGACTAGAGCTAGGAGACCCCGGAGTGAGGCAGGGTCTTCATCAGTGAAGAGAGGATGAGGGGGATATTTTTAGAGGTTTAGTAGGAGTCAGGGGCAGTTTGGCAGGTCAGTACAGTAGTAGAGACAGAGACAGAGACCTGCAGCTTCAGTGGCTAGTGCTCCGACCCCAGTGGCTCAAAGACCTACTCCACTTACTTGTGTTCATTGTGATAGAGCACACGGAGGTGTCTACTAGTAGAGAGGATCTTTGGGAGTGTGTTTCAGATGTGGGTCATCAGACCATTTTATCAGAGATTACCCTAAGCCACCAGAGGTTAGACAGGCAAATACTGCAGCTTCTCGACCCAGTATCAGAGGGGGTCGTGGTGGCAGAGGTTTTGGTAGAGGTGGTCGATCTGGGTCTAGTCTGAGAGGAGGTTCTACAACTGGAGATAGTAGACCAGATGAGGCAGGACCATCACAGTGGGTTTATGTGATGAAGAGGCAACCGGATGCTTCGGTTGTTATTGCTGGTATTTTTACATTATTTAGTACTTCAGTTCTTGCATTATTAGACCCTGGGTTGACTCATTCTTACATCAGTGCATCCATCTTGCCTGTGAGTGATTTGCATTCTGAGTCCTTAGGATTTGATATTTTGGTCACAAATCCTTTCGGGCATAGTGTATGGTGAGGAGGGTGCACCGAGATAGTCCAGTTGTTGTTCAGGATGAGAAGTTTTCGGTGATCTGATTGAGATATCTTTCAGGGAGTATGATCTGATTTTAGGCATGGATTGGTTATCCAAGCATGGGGTTTTGGTAGACTGTCAGAAGAAATGTGTTACTTTGAGAACACGTGATGGTAGGGATGTTATAGTATCTAGTGAGCAGAGGTATCTTTCATCCATGTTTGTTTCAGCTATTTCAGCTGGGAGGATGATTCGGAAGGGATGTGAGGCTTATCTTGCTCATGTTGTAGATACTAGAGTAGTGGGGTCCCTACTTGACAGTATACCCATGGTTGTCGAGTTTCTAGATATTTTTCCTGATGAGTTGCCAAGGGTACCTCCTGAGAAAGAAGTGGAGTTTGGTATCAATTTGTTGCCTGGTACCACTCCTATCTCTATTACCCCTTATCGAATGGCACTTGCTGAGTTGAGAGAGTTGAAGGTGCAGTTGCAGGAGTTGTTGGAAAAAGGGTTTGTCCACCCTAGTGTATCCCTGTGGGGAGCGCCTGTGTTGTTTGTGAAGAAGAAGGATGGCACCATGAGATTGTGTATTGATTATAGGCAGTTGAATAAGGTGACCATCAAGAACAAGTATCATTTGCCTCGGATAGATGATCTCTTTGATCAGCTGAAGGGAGCAGTAGTATTCTCTAAGATTGATCTGAGATCAGGGTACCATCAGTTGAGAGTCAGAGATGTGGATGTACCCAAGACAGCTTTTCGCACGAGGTATGGCCATTATGAGTTTCTGGTGATGCCCTTTGGATTGACGAATACACCAGCAGCTTTTGTGGATTTGATGAACAGGGTGTTCAGACCATATTTAGATTAGTTTGTGGTGGTCTTCATTGATGACATTTTGGTGTATTCGCATAATGAGGAGGATCATGATAGGCATTTGCGGATTGTATTGCAAACTCTGAGAGAGAAGCAGTTGTATGCTAAGCTGTCTAAGTGTGAGTTCTGGCTCGATCAGGTAGCTTTTCTCAGTCATGTGGTTTCAGCAGAGGGTATTAGAGTTGATCCGAGTAAAGTTGAGGCTATCTTGAATTGCAGTCCACCGAAGACTGTGATAGAGGTTAGAAGTTTTCTGGGATTGGCAGGCTATTATCGTCGGTTTGTGAAGGGTTTTTCTATAATAGCTACACCATTGACTAGATTTCTTTGAAAAGGAGTTAGATTTGTGTGGACAGATCAGTGTCAAGCAAGTTTTGAGCAGCTAAGGGAGATGTTGACTCAGGCTCCTGTCCCTACCCTGCCTGTGGAAGGTAAACCATATGTGTACAGTGATGCTTCACATAGTAGTTTAGGTTGTGTTCTGATGCAAGAGGGTAGAGTTATTGCTTATACCTCTCGACAGTTAAAACCACATGAGCTGAATTATCTGAGGCATGATTTAGAATTAGCAGCAATAGTTTTTACCTTGAAGATTTGGCGGCATTACTTGTATGGGGAAAAGTGTTTCATTTATACAGATCACAGGAGTTTGAAATACCTGGGTGTTCAGAGAGAGCTGAATCTTTGGTAGCGACGGTGGTTAGAGTTTATTAAAGACTATGACTGTTTGATTGATTATCATCCTAGTAAGGCAAATATTGTTGCTGATGCCTTGAGTCGGAAGTCTTTGGCAGGTTTGACTGCTTATTCGCTCTTGTAGCTTGTTGAGTTGAGAGCGTTGCATGCTAGATTTGAGTCTTTTGATGATGGTGCTTTGATGGCTCAGTTGCAGTTGAGGCCAGTCTTGTTGGATCATATTAGAGAGGCTCAGTTGGCAGATGAGAGATTTTAGAAAATTGCGTTGGTTTGTCAGAAGGAGGAGAGTCGAGAATTTTATGTGAGGGATGATGGCAGTCTATGGTATAGAGATAGATTGTGTATTCCTGATGATGCAGAATTGAACAGAATGATATTAGATGAAGCACATCAGTCACTTTTTGCTATGCACTCTAGGAGTACCAAGATGTATTAGGACTTGAAGCGACATTATTGGTGGTCAAGTATGAAGAGGGACATAGCGGAGTTTGTATCCAGATGTCTCACTTGCCAGAAAGTGAAGGCTGAGCACCAAGTTTCTTCAGGGTTGCTCCAACCTTTATCAGTGCCAAAGTAGAAATGGAAGCGAGTGATAATGGATTTTGTGACTTGACTGCCTTTGACCCAGAAGAAGCATGATGCAATCTGGGTGATAGTTGATCGGATGACGAAGACAACTCATTTTCTTCCAGTTATGATGGATTATTCTCTTGAGAGGTTGGCTGAGCTGTATATCAATGAGATAGTCAGGTTGCATGGAGTCCCAGTTTCTTTGGTGTCGGATCGAGATCCCCAGTTTACTTAGAGGTTTTGGAAGAGTTTGAATGATGCTTTGGGTTCACAATTGCATTTTAGTACTTTTTTTCATCCTCAGATAGATGGGCGGTCAAAGAGAGTGATACAAATTCTGGAGGATATGTTGAGGAGCTGTATCATTGATTTTACCGAGAATTGGGATAGATTTTTGCCACTAATTGAGTTTGCTTATAACAACAGTCATCAGTACAGTATTGGGATGGCTCCTTATGAAGCCTTATATGGCAGGAGATGTAGGACACCTTTGTGTTGGGATAAGTTTGGAGAAGGTAAATTGGTTGGTCCCGATTTGATTAAGGAAACAGAGGAGAAAGTAAAGGTGATTCGAGATCATTTGAAAGCAGCTTCAGACCGACAAAAATTCTATTTAGATTTAAAGAGAAGGGACATAGAGTTCAGTGTGGGAGATAAAGTATTTTTGAAGGTGTCTCCATGGAAGAAAATTTTGAGATTTGGCCGCAAAGGAAAGTTGAGTCTTTATTTCATAGGACCATATGAGGTGTTGGAGAGAGTTGGTCCAGTGGCTTATAGACTAGCTTTGCCGCCTGAGTTGAATCGAATACATAATGTTTTCCATGTCCCGATGCTTTGGAGATACAGGTCTGACCCATCTCATATCTTGTCAGTGGAGTCCATTGAGATGAGTCCAGATCTGACTTACGAGGAAGAACCAGTGGCGATTTTGGCACGAGAGGTTAAAGAATTGAGGAATAAGAGGGTACCACTTGTAGAAGTCCTTTGGAGGAATCATGCCACCGAGGAGGCGACATGGGAAAGTGAGCAAGCGATGCAGAGTCAGTTTTCCCAATTGTTCCAGACTTAAGAACAGGTAATTTTGAGGATGAAATTTGTTTTAGAGGGAGAGAATTGTAGCATCCCAAAATTTTTGAAAATTTCTAATTTTTCAAAAATTTGGTAAAATAAATTATAATTCAAAAGGATAAATTAAATTAATGGTTTTAAATGAAAAATGAAGGGATTTTAAATGAAAAGTGGAATATATATGTGATATATATGCAAAATATACATAACATATAAAAGTCAACACTTTTTAAAAGAAAAGTCAAAGTCCAATGGCATTTTTATAAATAAATTTTTAGAAATTTAAAATTAATAAAATAATTCAAAAATAAATTATTTTTTAATGGAAGAGTAAAATTAGGACTTTTAATTTATTAAATAAATAATTAAATAAATAATTATTAAATTATTTTAATATATATATGGTTATAAATAAAGATGAAAAGAAAAAGAAAATTTAAAAGTTGTCTTCATCTTCCTCCTCTTCTCACAAGGGCCGAACCTCCATTGAAGAGAAGCCAAGGATTTTACTTCTTCCATACTCTACAAATTGAAGGATTTAACAAGTTTCAAGTGGATTTTTAGTGATTTTCACCAAATTTAGTAAGTTTCCAACTCTTTTCTTTGAATTCCACGGAAGTTTGATTTATGTGAGAATTTAGATTTTTAAGTAGTATGTTATAATTGTTGGAATTGGTGTGTGTGATGTTATTTTGGGTAGTTAACAATGATTTTAAGGTTAGATTGAAGAGATGATGGAGTTTGGATAAAGAATGGTGAAGAGAGAGAATTTAGGGTTATGGATTTTTGGGGTTTTGAAAACATGAGCTTTAATTGTGCAAATTGGTTCTAAATGTGTTGTTTGATTCATAAATAAGTATTTTGAAGTCAAATATTGGATTTGGTTGTGTTTGGTTGGAGTTTGAGAATGGAAGTGGAGATTTAGGGTTTTGGAAAAGTGACTTTTCAAAGTGGTTGAATTGTGTGATTTTATTTGTTTAAGCATGTTGTTTAGAGTTAAAAGTGATGAATATAAACTTGAAATGAGTAATGGATTGTGTTGGAATGGAAAACCTTCAATGGGGAAAGGTTATGCCATTTTTGAGATTTTGTGTATAAGAGTGTATTTTTATAATGTAAATGATTTAAATGTATTAAAATATATTTTTAATAATATAAATAAACTTAAAACACTAATTTAATTGTAGTAGAATGGAATTCTAATGTTCAAGTAAGGAAAAGCTAAATTTTTGAAAATTTGTAGGAGTGATGTTTAATTATAGTAAAATGTTGGAAATGCCATTAAATGTAATATTAAATGATTATTTGCTATCACATTTAGTTTAGGCATTGAGGGAGGTTGATTTGCTTCATCCAAGTGGTGAAGGGCAAGTTGGAAAGATAGGGTCGGAGGTTGTTTAAGCTTGCTTTGGGTTGCTAGTAGAGGTATGTTAAAACTTTGAATATATTGTTTATATTTGCATGACATTTGGGCTTAACACATTTTGGTTGGAAAACGTGTTAAGTTACTTGGTTCATTGATTGTGTATGAATAATGTGCTATGACATTTGTAATGTCATATATGTGTTAAATGCATTGTGAAAAGCCATTGATAATGGTTAAATTGTGTAAATGTGAAATATGTATATTATGTGAAAAATACCTAAAGTAATTGGGTAATGTGTTGTGAATGCAAAAATAAGATATGAGGTATAATGAAATGAATTGATATTGATAAAAATGAGAAAAGTGAGAAAAGTGAGAAAAATGAGAAAAATGTGAAAAATGAGAAAAGTGATAAAAAAAATGTGAAAATAAGGCAATGTGCCTAGATTGAATATGTGAAAATGAGAAAGAGATTAATAATGAGAAATATGAATAAATTGTGTGTTAAGTATGTTATTCAATTTTCAGAGTTCTGTGTTTGGCGGCATGCCTATGATTGCCTGCGGGCTAAAAGCTGGGCTGGTGAAAATACCGGGTCGTAAGCCAGGTCCAACTAATAAATATGATATTTTTTGGGTAAAAAGACTGGGTCGTAAGCCTAAAAAATAAATCCTTGAAGCTAGACTGAGTGAAAAGACTGGATCACAAGCTCAGATCTGGTTGGATTATCCATGGATATATTGCATACGGGGCTAGACACATGGTATCATTATGGACCATACGGGGCTAGACACATGGTATCATTATGGACCAAAGCAGAAACTCTGAAATTTGAATTGCATATTAGATCCTTTTGGGCCCATACTTGTCTTTGCTTTAATGTGAATTTTGAATTGTGATACAATTGAGCAATATAATGAGATATAATGTTATGAGTTGTGATATATATATATATATATATGTGTGTGTGTGTGTGTTGTGCATTGACATTACATTTGGACTATATTGTTATCAAAGTTTGTACCACTAGGCTTCAGCTTAGCGCGATTGTTTCCATCACGCAGGTGACAGGCTAGACTCAGCTGATCCAGAGAGTTCTTCTAGACCAGGTCGGGTTTAGACTTGTAGTTGGGCTTGTTGAGTTGTTATCGAGATCAGAAACACTGTTAGCATCGTGTATATATTTTTATGTTATTGTAAATTTTGAGTATTATGCATAATATATTATGTTTTGGATTTTATGTATTGTACATTATAAAGAATGTTTGGGTCAATGTATTTGAAATGGGAGAGTAAATGTGTTTTAAATTATATATATATCTATGTATATAAATGTTTGAGAAACTTGGTGAAATTGAGGAGTATGGTTGAGATGGTGATTTTAATTTATTTGGGAGTGTTTTCTTTTTGCAGGTTGTGTTTTGCTAAATTTTGGGATGTCCAAATTATAGACAAAACTCTGGCGAATTTTTTCTAGGTATTTTCATATATAATATTTATTTTGGGTTCCTATATCAAGTAAAGAATATTTATATGCTATTTAATTTTATATATTTAGAATTTAAAATTTAAAATTCGAAATGTGAAATTTTTTTATTAAACCGGTCCGTGACATTTTTATACCGTGTATGCATATTTTACATATATTGGAAATATGTATTGTACGTATATAGGATATAAGGGTGTTACAGTTGGAGTTTGAGAAAATTGTATTTTGGGAGTGTAATTTTTATACAGGTTGTGTTTTTGATAATTTGGGATTTATTAGAATTATAGACAAAATTTTGGGGAATTTTTTCGGAGATTTTCTCTTATAAATTAATCTAATTATATTTTAACTATAAATATGCTTAAAGAGGGTAATTCTATAGTAAATTATTGTACCACTATTGTATTTTATGTATACGGGATATATGTACTATATATAGGGTATAAGGGTATTACATGGGATGCTTGATGCAAATACCTTAAATTCAAAATTTGCATTTGTTTGACATATACATTCCACATTTCATTATTTGTATGCCTTTAATTCCCCAATTGTTTATGATTATATTTTTAATTTGTTTTTATAGTTGAATAAATTTGACAATGTATAAGATAATTCTTTCTTGCATAAGCAAATTTATCAACAAAATACATTTGATCATACACATGTTGTCCACCAAAATCAAAAACTTTATTTTGAAACTTATTTCTTTTATTTTTCTTAAATTTTGGCTAGAAGCAGTCGCTAGAAGCTTAATCTAATAAATCTAAATCGATAAGCTTGCTAAAAGTGATACCAATTGGTTGAGCAGTGACGAGAATTTGAATCATCTCAACCGTTATAGATTGTCTGATAGGTAGTGAGCATCCTTCCTAGGCTTACGGTGGTGAGATGTAATCTCACGATGGCATCAAGGCAAAGGATGGTCGCACCTGATAATCTCTACACAAAAAAAAAAACCATTTTAAAGCACCAAATTTTGCCCACTCCAATAGTCATAAACGGCTAGTTTTTAGTCTTTCCTTTATAAATACCCTCTAACTTCAGTTACCACACTTCTTTTATGATTCTAAAGCTATAAAACATCTTAATTCCCTCAAGAACTCTCTAAAGCTTACTCAAACTTCCTTTAAAAATCTTTTCATTCATCACTCTATTTTGTTGAAATGACACCAAAGAAGAAGCTTTTCTCTAACGAGAAAGGCAAGAAAGCCATTGGAATTGTGATTAGAGAAATGGAGCAAGCCCCTTCCTCTCCTCCTTAACCTAGAAGATGTGAGAAGATCCATAAACCTCTCTATGAAACTTTGGAGAAGAATGTAAGATATGCCACACTTAAAAAGAAAAATATGGAAGGAACTGAGAGCCCTTTTGGACGTATGTTAATTGCTTTAGGGATTAAGGATAAAATAGATAGATATTTGGATGTTTTAGGATGGAAGAAGTTTGTATATCCTGATGAAGTGGAATACCCTAGCCTAAGTAAAGAATTTCTCAAGTCTCTACAAATATAAAAGAGCCACAATGCTGCAATAGGGTGGTATGGGTTAGATTTAAGTTATTTGATCGATATTTTGCTATGATCCCTAAAGATTTTGCTAGTATTTGGGGATTTATAATTGAGGGTGCTACACAATACAATGATTCTTTGTTTTCAGATCAAGCTCTTACCACCTTTTGGAAAAGAAATTTCTATAAAAACCTTATGGTTAAGGAATCTAAGGCTAGGCACATCAAATCCCTTGTTCATTGGATACTCCGTAGGATTATCACATACTTCAAACACTAAAGAGCTTATGGGAATGAGAAGGTCACCAAGAGAGACCTTATCTTCTTTTATGCTATGACCAATGACATCAAAATCAACACCACTAAATTTTTTATGGACACCTTATATCGCCATGCCACAAAGCAATCTGGAACCTTTTTTCTTTCCTCACAAATCACTGAAATTGCAAGGAATAGAAATATGCTCATTGACCTTAACCTTGCCTCTTTGGGAAATCCATTTGATAACATCTCAATCGCCATCACTATAGACTATTTGGAACATGCTGGTTGTGTGGGAAAGATTGATGGAATTATGTTTATTAATTTGGGAGTAAAGGGTAGTAAAAAGAGAGAAGAAAAGGCCTAAGTACACTATCGTATAAGGTGAAGAAGGAGGTGAAAACATGGAAGCAGCACATGAGATGCCTAATAAACCCTCCTTCTCACATATAGGCAAGATCTCCTCAACCAACATTATTCTCAAAGGTATACAATCCCTTTTAAGACAACTCTCTCATTTTAAGAAAGATGTTTCCAAAAATTTTAAGAAGTTAAACTAAAAGATTGATTGCCTATCCCATATATTTCATGATATGCATGATTTGCAAGGTAAAATGTGACTTGCAAGAATGGGATATAAGTGAGCATGAGCAGAGCCCTTTTGAAGAAGAACATATAGAATTTGAAGAGGATACCTCTAGTGATGAAGAAGAGGTCAACCAAGCTCCCCAAGAAGGAAAGCCCCATTTGGTTGAAGAAGAGAAAATTGATGAATTGAATTAACCATTTCTCCTAACCTCCTTTCTGTCATTCTATTTTTGTTTTGTTTTTGTTATTGTATGATCCATTTTTTCTGGTGGACACTATGTCTATGTTTATGTTTTAATTAATGAAGTCTATGTTTCGTTGACATGTTTCATTTCTTATTGAGTTTATTTCTTTTTGCCTTTGTCAAAAGGGGAGAGAGAACAAATTGAATGAACAAAGGGGAAGAAAATAAGAACAATATAGAGATATTAAAATGAATTAAGAAATTAAATGAATCAAGAAATTAAATCGTTAACATGGCTCGAATTAAGTGAACTAAGATTATAAACTTGTACCAACTTAGAAAAATAACATGGCATTAAAAAGGGACTAATGCATAAGTTTAGGGGGAGTTGCTTTAATTTCTTACAATTTCCTTATTTTTTATATTTCACTTCAATTTGATTGCTAAAGTCAAAAGGAGAGAGATTTTTAGCCAAATGGATGGCACAAAAAAACTCTATTTTGATCTTTAGCACTCAAATTGAAAGACATTTAACTTGAATTTTAAGTATCTATGATGTAGGTGTTTGTCTAAAGTCTACCAGAATAGGACACTTTCACGACCATCCTAACACTACAAAAAAGGCAAAAATAATAACGCATTTTTGTAACAAAAATTTTTATTACAAATTTGTAACGCATTAAGAACGGTCCTGCGGATTAGTGACGCACATTAATGACTACATAAAATATAGTAAAAAATATTGGTATCAAAAGTTTGTAACAAATTATAACAAATTAGCGACACATTAGTAACAAAAAATTGTAGCATTAGTTCTGTCACAAAATAATGGCGTGAATACCGTGCCAATATGTAGCGACTAATTTATTACAGAAATATTAGTCGCTATTAATGACTAACTAATTTCTGTTCCAAATTATTTTTAATAAATAAGTTTTATATTTAAATATAATAGGGACCATAAATTTTCATTTCAAATAGAGACATATTATCTTTTGTGTTACTAATAGAGTCTAAGTCTTAATTTCCGTCGCTATATAATTATACTAATTATTTTAATTTATACAAAAAGATGCGATGGATAATTATTTCTTACAAATAGTGATGAAAAGATAATATCCGTCATTAATTTTTTGATGATTTTTTTTCGTCGCTAAAGGGGAATTTGATATTTTGAATTTGTTAAAATTTACCAAAAATATTAGGACAGACTCTTTCTATGACAATTAGGAACGGTTATTTTCTATTTGCGTTACTAATAGAGAATTTTTTTTTTCTGTCGTTAACTTTAACAATTAATATTCTTTTTGCTTTATGACGGTTTTGCCTTAATGCCTTAACCGTTAGTATGCGCAACCGAAAGTTTTTTTTGTGTTACAATTTGTGAAGTTTTTTAATGAAGCCCCGTTACTGTTCTAAAAATATAACACTCTTTTTCCCTCTTCATTTTTTTCATCTTTCCTGCTGACAGTAGTGTTTTCCCTCTCTCTCAATTTTTCACTCCGTCCTTCCTTTGCTCTCTCTCTATCGCTTATCTATCCTTCTCCTTCTCTCCTTTCTTTTTATTTTATTCTCATCTATCAGTTCATTGTGGGGAGTGAAGAAAGGTCTTTGTGGGTTGCAAAAATTGATTTTGGTAAGCTTATTTTTTTCTTTTATTAATGTTTTCATTTTATTTATTTGTTTTTATTATATACATTATTGATAAGTGGCAAATGATTTTGGTTTTTAGGGTTTTTAAATTTAAGGGTCTCTACTGTTGGGGTTTCTTCTGCTGGGTTTTTATGATTTTGTAATGTGGGTTTTTAGTTGAAGTGAGTTTGTGGGTATTGTGCTTTATATTTGGGTTTTAGTGTATGGTATTGTTTGTGCTTTAGAATCAGTGTTTTCTGTGAATGAATTTGTATTTTAATGGATGATTTTGAGAAGTGTAAGGTAGAAGGAGAGGGAATTGCCCTTCTGGCGAGTCTGAAGGTGCATGAATAAAAAAATTGTTTAATCAGGCACCTTAATGCAATTTTTTAGACAAAAGTTGCCTACTAAAGTGTTCCCACTTTTTAGTTGTGGAATGCTTGGAAAAAAAAAATTGCCTTAATTTGATTTTTTGTTTTGCATTGTCTTTTCTTCTTTGATGATGCTTGTGCGCATGAATCGAACATTATTTTTTTCCTCCTCATTTATAAAGTAGAAAGGAAAAAAAAAAGTGATTTGGTATTCATGTGCATGGAAATGGATTTATTTTAATATATATTTAACTGCGATAAAACTGGAGAACTTGACTAATTAAATTGGCAAAAGTCAGTTTCTGATTATAGCAATAGTGTGAAAATGGAGCAAAAAAAAGATTAATTTTGCTTTTGCCATGAGTTTGTTTGAGAGCTATAATTAATCAAGTATTTATGGAGGATTTTATAACCTGAATCAGGAGTTTGATAATTATATACAGAGATTTAAGATGTTTAGAATAGTTATTAGTCAAAAATTAATTTAAATCTAAGGGAAAAATTAGACTACTAAGGCTTTTGATGAATATTTTCCTTGAACAATGATATGTTTTCTGGAGAGCAGAGAAATAGTTATAGCGATAACTAAGAAATGGGCTCTGCTAGACCATGCGCAAACCTGAGAAAGGATGTACACATTCACAACAAAGTTAAGTCAAAGCAGCCCTCAAACGCTAAGAACAATAATTGGGACTTAGTGGACTACATTTTCATATTTTTTTTGTTATAACAGTTTTATATTATAAACCAATATTACCTATCACCCTGTTGTTCTGTATCATGTCCAACTCTTCCACCCAATTGCATTTTTCCTCTCCCTGTTCTATAATTTTTAGATTAATGTTGAAAGTTGTATATTTGTATTTCTCTCTTATTGCTTAGTTTGAAGGTGTGTTGATGGCAAACCATGTATAATATTATTTTAATTAAAAAAAAAACTCTGCTTTTCTTATTTGAGCAATAATTCATGAACTGATGTGTAGTTCACTTGAAGCCAACAATATCAGCTTTAGCAAAAGGAATAACAGTGCTATGATAAATTGATAATCAAGTTCATTTGACAAAATAATGTTATATATATAATTGAATTATCAATTTTTCTTGCTTCTTAGGGCTAGTTGTAATGTGAACCAGATGCTAAGAATATGCTTAAATATATATGTTGCGTATACACCTTGATTATATATGTATATACACTCTTTGAACTTTGAAATGATCAACAATTCATTTCATTGAATAAGATTTGATGGCAATAGCCAAAACAATTTTCATTGTTAGTATTTTGTTAGTATTAGTATTTATTAGTATAATAATGTATATATATCTAAGTTGAATATTTATTTGTATTTTGATATTCTTTTTAATCAAACTAAAAATTTTAAACAGAAGTTGAAAAAAATGGTTTAAATTTGATACAAATATATATGGATAGGTAGGTTGGTTTGGTGGACAAAATTGAAGAAATAATCTTAAATTATTTGAAGTTCAAAGTATAGTTAGTTATGTCATAAAAATTGTTATTTATGGACAAGTTCATTAAGAAATATGGAACCCATGTAATTGTGGGCCATTAAGCATTCGAGGGGAAGATGTGGTCTTAGTAAGGCAAAATAGATGTTGCATATTTTCTTTTTAACCTCTTGTACCATATTGGATGATCTTTAAAATTTTTCTTTTCTGTTATTGAACCCAATTTTCTGTTTGAAGTATAGTGTATAAGCCATAAGTTTGTTAAGGAAATTACTCTATTCTTGCTTAGCCTTAAGTTTTTATTCTGTTGCTCTTATTGAAGATAACCAAAAAAATAATTAGACCTCAAATAAAAGTATATTAAGGTTTTGAAGAATAGTTAAATTCTTAGGTACAGGTAACTCCATTCCATGAACATGGAGTTTCATATAATGGGAGTAGGACCTTTCTAGTACAATGGTGAGTTATGATGAGTTAGGATAAGGTTATGCATATTAGAGATCTATAATGCTAATTTGCAATATAAATAACCAATTTTTTGACTCTTCTTTCACAAAACGAATAACAAATGAATATAGTAGCTGGTTCGGTGATGGAGCAAGAGAAATATCTGAAATCTTCCATTTTAATATCAAGATATGGGGGAGATAGAAGGTTAGAGCAATCTGGAAATTTCGGTTAGTTAAATTAGCTTTCTTTTGATTCTAATCATTCAATCTGTTATAGTAGGGAGAATAGAGTTGAAATAAAGGTTTGAACTTGTTCATAATGCACTCAAGAATGAAAAATCAGAAGTAGAATGAATTAGAGCAACCTATGTTCTATTTTCATTAAACATGGTGAAAGGATCAAGGACAACCAGATAAAGGGCTAGTTGCTGGATTTCGCGGGATCTAAGTAACTCTGAAGGTGAGTGTTCTAAATTGTAATGGGTTGGTGGGTTGGTTGTTGGATTTAGACAAACTGGAATCCTGAAGTAAGGATAAAAGCTGGAAAAATTTAAGCAAATGAATTGGGTTTAGTAAATTTTTCTTGGAGTAAAATCTGGACTTTATTTAGAATGAAGTAAATAAGGCATAGTTAAAATGGAAAGGTAAGATGAATATACAGAAACCTCATAAAGTTGGGTATTTATATTTTTACTAACAGAGCTTGGATAACACTTTGTTTTTATTTGATTTAAACCCATGATCTTTAACTTAATTTAGAGATTTTTACAAATTTTAGCCTTGGTTGCAATTTAGTAGCTTGTTCTGCCATATTTGAACTCTGAATTCAAGTTAGAATTATTTAACTTGGGTTTTAATTGTTCTTGAAAAAAACTACCATGAAGGATATAAAATATGTAATTCTTACATATGTTAAATTATATAACGAGACTCTTTTAATAAATATATTGATGTAAGATACAATAGATGTGTGTTTGAATCTCATGATACATTACATGATATAGTATGTAGTGTATCTGTTATTTTAACTCACATAGTTTATCTATTATTAAATTTGTTTATTTCTTTTAATAAATGATATAATAAATGATTTGTTTATTTGTTTTAATAAATGATTTGCTTATTTGTTTTGTTATTTTTGCAGGATTTGTTTTACTTTGGCATTTTTATATAACTTCACAAGTATTGCATATCCATTTGTAAGTTTTAATAACTAATTCCCTACTTTTAAATTTTTTTATTTTAATTTAGGATAAGCTAATGCTATATATTTATTTGAAGTGCTTGGGACTAATTTTTGATTGATGAAGTTGAGGGTATAAGGTGGAAATATTGGGAGTGTTTTATTTGATGAATGTGATTTGATGTTCTGATTTGTTAATTATATGCTGATTAAAGTGCTTGCAATATTCTTGTTGCTTTGTTTTTCTCCATAAAAATTCAATAATATATATAACAAATACAATTAAAGTACTAATCTTGAGAAATTAAAATTATTTGATGGAAAAATATTAGTTTTTTTTTTTTTTTTTTTTTTTAAATTTTCCGTACTATGGTAAGCTGCCAAATAGAGTATTTCAAGGCATATCTTATGGACAAACTCTATCTTTTGAGTTTTAATGGAATCAAATAACAACTGTCAAAGTGAGAAGCACTTGTTAGCTCAGTTAAATGTTTTTTTTTTCATCTATGGCTACATTGATCTGCAATACCTGCCATAAAAGGAATACAAAAGAATACAATAATGACTTAGAAAGTCTAAAAACATAAAATCAATAAAAATATAAATTGAACTAAAATGTCAACCAATTTAATTCGTAAATTATTCAGTAAAAATATACTCCAGCTTACCCTGAAAAAACTAATACTTCATCTCATTTGGTAGTTGCAACACCAAAATCTAATATTCAAATATAATTGATTCCATTATAGTATACTACATCAAAAAATGCTAATATAATATCTGAAATAATCAAACTGCATAATCTTTTAGTTTCTTTAATGCCCTCTCATATATACTAGTACCCACTAAAAATATATACCCAGAAATAAAAAAACAAAGATAACCAAAGACAATTTGAGAGTACATAATCTATACAAACTGAGATCCAATATGGTTGTATCTTAATTGTGCATTTTTTAAAAATTCGGTAGTATACATCTCTCGTTGTTCTTTAACTGCATAATATATCGATAATATGCAGTTGGAGAACGGCGGGGACATATAATGGATATGATCGTATGTAATGGTATATATAACATTCTCCCATCCTTGTAATTGAAAGTTGATTTATTTTGTTATTTATGTCAGAAAATTATAAAAGATGCGTCCAGATAGGCAGTGGATGTATACAAGGAGAGAGAGAGAGGTTTTCTAAATCCTAAATTTATTGAGGGTGTTGAGAATTTTGTTGAGTTCGCAAAGCAACACCCACATTTTTTGGATGGAAGTAAGATTCGTTGTCCTTATAATCATAGAAAGTGTCAAAATGGAAATTTTTTGGAAGAAGATATAGTGAAAGTACATTTGGGGACTTATGGGTTTGTGGAGAATTATTATGTATGGTACAATCATGGGGAAACCGAAGATGATGTAATGCCCCAATTTCATGAGCAAAGTAATATGGAAGAACTTATATTTGCGGATCAACAACATGTGCAACCAACGCTGAATAGATTTCAATCAATGATTTTTGATATTGTCGGGCCTTCTTACGAGTGTAATAATGCAGTAGATGTTCCTACGACATTAGCACAACATTTGTTTGACATGCTAAAAGCAATAGAGCAGCAGGTTTGGCTGGAAAATCATTATGGGCATTCACAATTGTCTGTTGTTGCAAGACTACTAAATCTTAAAGAGGAGTACCATTTTTCTAGAAGTTTTATGATGAGTTTTGTCAAATCCTGGAAGAATTGATGCCTTCTGATAATATAATGATTGATAGTTTTTGCAACACTAAGAAGTTAGTGCGGGGTTTGGGTCTACCAGTAGAAAAAATAGATTGTTGTATCAATAGTTGCATGATATACTAGCGTGAAGACAGTAGGAGAGATATTTGCAAGTTTTGTGGACATCCTCAGTTTAAAAGTACAATTAGGCGTGTATCCGGAGATGTCAGAAAATTGTGTCTTTCAAACGGATGTACTATTTTCTGTTAACGCCTCATCTTCAAAGGCTATATGCGTCAAATGCAACTGCTAAGTATATGAGATGGCATGATGAGCATCTCACTGAAGATGGGATCATGCGTCATTGCTCTGATTCTTCAGCTTGGAAATTTTTTAATGAGACAAATCTAGCTTTTGTAATAGAAGTCCGAAATTTAAGATTGGGTTTATGCACAGATGGCTTCCAACCGTTTGGTCAATCAGGCTAATAGTATTCTTCTTGGCCAGTAATATTGACACCTTACAACTTGCCTCCTTGGATGTCCATGAAGGACGAGTACGTGTTTTTAACAATGATAATTCCTGGTCCAAAGAATCCAAAAATGAGATTAGGTGTCTTCTTACAGCCCTTAATTACTGATTGATTGAATTGTGGAATGTGGGGATTGAAACATATGATGTGTCTACTAAGAGGAATTTTCAAATGCGAGCTGCGCTGATGTGGACTATAAGTGACTTTCCTGCATATTCTATGTTACCCGATTGGAGTACCGTGGGAAAGTTGGCATGTCCTTTTTGTATGGAAGACTGATGCTTTTACCCTAACCAAAGGTAGGAAGACATCATGGTTTGATAATCATCGAAAGTTTTTGCCATATGATCATCCATTCTGCAGAAATAAAAAATTATTCCGGAAGGGGAAAATAGTTACTAAAGATGCACCACCGGTTCGTTCAGGGGAATATATATTGAAACATATTGATGCACTAGGTTTTCAAAAAGTTATAGAAATTGATGTAGAACAAATAAATTCTCGGATTCATAAAATTGCTTATGTGGTTTGAGGACAAAAAGTATTTTTTTTAGGACTTACCATATTGGAAAACAAATATGATTCGCCATAATCTTGATGTAATGCACATTGAGAAGAATGTATTTGATAACATTTTCAATACAATTTTGGATGTTCCTGGAAAAACAAAGGATAATGCGAAGTCTAGAGAAGATTTAAAAGAATTTTGTTCCCATGCAGAATTACACCGTGATGTGCATACAAACAAATATCCAAAAGCATGTTTCCCTGCATTGTGTAAATGGGTGAAAGAATTGAAATTTGCAGATGGATATGCATCAAACATTGGAAGATGTGTTGATATGAGAACATTGAGATTTCATGGGATAAAAAGTCATGATTGTCATGTATTTATGCAACGATTTATTCCCATCGCTTTTCGAGAACTATTGCCACCTAATGTATGGCAGGCATTGACTGAATTGAGCATTTTCTTCAAAGCTTTGACATCAACTTCAATCAATGTCAAAGATATGAGACGTATGGAGGATAATATTCCAATTATAATGTGTAAGCTTGAGCAAATCTTTCCTCCTAGTTTTTTTTTATTCTAAGGAACATCTACCTATCCATTTGGCATATGAAGCACGTGTAGCCGGTCCGGTGCAATATTGTTGGATATATCCATTTGAAAGGTACTTACACCGTATACATTTTTATATTTTCCAATCATATTCACTTTAGGTAATATTTTAAATAATAATATGTATATACTTGCGCAAATTGAAAAACAATGTGAAAAACAAAGCCAAAGTTGAAGGTTTGATATGTAATGCATATTTGGTTAAGGAAACTTCATCATTTTGTGCACACTATTTCGAGCCAGATGTGAATACAAGGAATCAAAAGGTGCCAAGGAATGATGATCGGCTGTAGATGACAATGAAGAATTGGTAGGAATGCTTTCTATATTTAAACAGTCTGGTCGTCCAATAGGAAAATCTAAATCCAGACGTTTAGATTATAAAGAATATCATGCAGCTTGCACATATGTATTATTGAATTGTGATGAAGTCAGGCCATATATTAGCTAAGTTATCTTGATAATCTGATAGCTCTTCATCTTTCCACGTACCCATATATATTTTAACATATTGATAAAGATTCATAATTTTGGGCTATTGTAGTATATACGTAGATGAGCTGAGGAGAAGTTTATCTTCAATTTCTTATCAACAATTGGATGCCAAACTAGAGAAAGAATTTGCTTTTTGGTTTGTGAAATTTGGAAGTACTAAAATAAGTTTCACATTTCTGTTTTATGTGTATTTTAAATTTAATAATTAAAAATCATAATTTAATCCTATAGGCACATCATCCATCGTCAAACATTGAAAATCTTATTATGAAAGACCTTGCAAAAGGGCCATTGTATATAGTGAAGTCTTTTAATGGATATTGCGTAAATGGATATAAGTTTCACATTGAAGGATATGGATCAAATAGAGCTACAATGAACAGTGGTGTAAGCATTAAAGGAGGTAGTTTAAGTGCGACCGAGTTAGATTATTATGGACGATCGATAGAAATTGTACAATTAGAGTACCCAGCATTACCACTCAAGTGTGCCGTGCTATTCATGTGCCGATGGTTTGATCCTACTAACAAATTGGGTACACGAATGCATGCTCAATACAAGCTTGTTGATGTTAATAACAAAAGAACATTTAATAGATATAAACCTTTCATTCTTGCATCACAAGCGGCGCAAGTGTACTACGCATCATATCCAACTAGTAGGAGAGCATCAAATGATTGGTTGGCTGTCTGTAAAATATTGGCTAGATCGATTATGGAGGAACCTAAACTAACCGAATCAGATGCCTTCCAAGAGGATGGAATTGAAAGAAATGACATCGATGCAGAAATTGATGGAAATGATCAACCATTGACTGATAATGTAAGATCTTTAATTGACAAGACGAACGAATTAATTGAATCAGGAGAAGAAGAAGAAGAAGATGATGATGATGACATTGATGAAGGAGAAGAGCAAGATGAAGAAGATGAAGGAGAATGGGAAGATAAAGAAGATGAAGAAGGAGAAGGAGAAGATAATGAAGATGAATTGTTCTAGATGTTTTCTCTTTATTTTTTCTACCCAAGACTTGTTACAATCTTAAATTTTAGAACAATTTTAGATTTTGATTAATAATTATATGCAGTTTGATATATAGTAATTTGTTCTAGTAAAGCTGGAAATTTCTGCTTTCAAGGTGAGTGTTCCACACCTAAAACAAAGAACCTTATGTTTAAGAATTTGCTTGGAAAGGAAACTTGCAATGACTTGAAAATAGTAACGTGGTTGACAATCCTTTAAATCTGAACTTTTAAAAATTCAGTAATTAAAAATGGTTAACCCAAGTAAACTGGAAATAGAAAATGATCTAAGCATAGAAACAAAGTTTGCATGTGGATGTGTTTTAGAGAGTTGAAATTAAACCAGGAATTTGAGAAGCAAGTTCATAAAAACTGGATATAAGTTGTTAAAAATGGTCTAGTTAAAGCTACATAACTTTTTTTTTAACTTTATCGGTTTCGACTAACAAGCCATATTTGGTGATTTTCAAACGCAATTTGTAATAAAGATATTAAAAACCCTTGGGATTTAGGAAACAGACAACTAAAAAAAGTAAAACTTTGTATCCCTCAATCATTTCTACTCATTGCATTTTTTAAGAGAATATATGCTTTTTGATTTTTTTAATGCTGGATATTAATGCTTAGATATATTGATGTGGATAAAATTTAATACTTAACTCCTGGATATTAATGCTTAGATGTATTGATGTAGATAAAATTTAGCATAATGAAGAAACTTTCTAAGAAAAAGGGCCAGAAAGAAACAATAAGACATACATAAGATATAAATTTTTTATTCCAAACTTTAATGATAATACATGAAATTTAAGTGGTCGGATAGAGGACATTTTACTCTAATGGGGAATTAATTTTAAATCAAATTCTAACGTATAGATAAAAAGAAATAGAGCCATGTAATCATAAAAATTTTGGAACATATGTTGGCCGAACTCTTATATTTAAACCTTTGATGTTATGTTTGTATTTATGCATATATACATGTGATGTTTTATGACAATTAAAAGTATACCAGATCTGGTTATAAGTGGTGTCTACATATATAAAAAAATATAAATTTTAGGTGTGTGAAAGAATAGTACCAAAAGGAGAGGCTAATTGGTTGACATGTGAAAGCGAAGATACTAAAATATGTAAAAATTTGACTTTCTTGGGGTGCTAAGCTCGGGTAAAGAGAAAGGAAAAAATATATAGTATATTCATCTGTTTCCACTCAATTATGGTAAAAAAATTAAAAACAGTAAAACTAAAAATGAAGACCCAAGTCTATCCCAAAGGATCATATGCAGCTGAAATCATAAATCTATACAACGTGAAATTCAAGCAACACAAATAAATTAAAATCAAAACATAAGTTAGATAGTGACTAGAATTTTCACCTGCATAAGAAAAAAGAAAAAGAAAGAACAAAGCTAAGGTTATAACTCTAATTGGAACCAATCCTGTATTTTTCTAATTGTTGATTGATGATTAATTGCAAATTTTGCCAATTGGGTAAAAGTATTTGCAAAGATTAGTTTGTTTTAATGATATATTTGCAGTGTGTAGGTAGTTATATGCTTTTTTTATTTTAAAAGTAAATTGATTTAACTATTAGAAACAAACAGGGGTCCATTGGGAACAAGATTCTGCCAGAAACAAACAGGGCTCCATTAATTGGTTTACTGCAAAAAATTTTTAGATGGTTTTTGGAAGAATAGTATGGGAGTGTTGTTAGTCTGTTATGAAATTTTTTCTTATTAGAACATGTGAAATTAGCTTTAAAAGCAAACTTTAATAAACTCTATTAAAATTTTCAATAAAATTTCTCCAGTTACAGAAATGTGATTGTGAATGTGGAATGATATTGGTTATGGGCTGTATAAGAAAATGTTTTTACTTGACTAATGCTGACTTATCGACTTATGGACTGTGAATAAATTAGTTTGTTTTAATGATATATTTTCAGCATGTAGTTATGGAGCAGAACAATACTCAACCATCATTGACTAATGGAGACAATGCCAATTCGACTGGTGCTCCGCCTGTTGAGCCATCCACTGGTTCTGTAGCAGGTTCTAATGCCACAGGGAGGATTACATTTCGAGTTGTCAGTAGAAGGTAACTTTTGCATATATAATATGTGATTATATATGTTTGTTTAATTATTTGATGAATTATGTGATATGTGATCACATTATATTTGTTTATTTAATAGGTTCATTCCTAAATGCCATTTTGTGTCAGTTTCTATCACGACTATTTTTAGGCAAAGACTTGATCCAACTGGATACTCATGGAAAGAAGTCTCTTCGGATTACAAGAATTTTTACTGGCAAGATTTTGTGGTATGTATATATTTTAATTATGTATATCTTATTAATTACTTAAATTAAAAATATTAACTATTTTCTTTTTTTTTTTTTTATTTTTCAAAAAAACCTATCAGTGGGCGGATGGAGATGATGGAATATGTAAGGTAGTCTGGAGCAAGATTGCGGGTAGTCAATACAACAAGACTTTACATAACTGGCGGAAGGCACCGCATAGGCCTACTTGTGTTCCCGAAGATGTATGGGCAAGCTGGCAAGCACGGTGGAGATCTGAAGCATAGCTTAAACGTTCCCGTATTGCATCGAGGAATAGGAGAAGTGAGACTGGTGGAGTTGGGATTGGCCTAGCACGATATATAGGCGGTTCTAAATCTACCGCGGAGCATGCATTGCAGATGGTAATTAATTATTATTTTCAAAATGTTTTTATTTTACAAATTATTGAAGAATTTTTTTATATTTAATTTATAATAATTATTATGTTTTAGACTAAGGAGTTGCATTTGACTCCAACTTCATGGGAGATATTCAAGAAATTAGATACGAAGGACGAAAATTTAGTTGATGGTCGGGCCCAAGTAGTAAATGTAAAATCTCTAAAATTAAAATATTTACATATTCGTTATTAATTTATTTTTATTATTTTTTAATTGTTATTCATAACTAATTAATATATGTACTATATTAAATAGGATTGAGTTGAGAATCTAGTGGCCACAACTACTCAGCAGTAAGTAGAAGGTTCATCAGAGACATCAGTTGTCGATATAAATGATATATACTTGGAGGCAGTTGGAGGGAATAACAGAAGACGAATATATGGGCTAGGTTCTTAGCCTTTGACCTACTATCCTGATTCTTTCACAAGCTCTGCAACCTCACGAATGAGAGGATCTGCCCAACCGTCAGATGAAGCTATTCGGGAGATGGTAGAAGCCCAAGTAGAAGCCAAAGTTGGTAATGTGCTTCGACGGATTGAGGAGGACCGCCGATTTTTCAAACTAGAGCGTGCGGAGTTTTGCAGAGCACAAAATGAGTGACGACTAATGATGGAGAGACAGATGTCGAGACAAGTTGATGGTTCATCTCGAGAGCAGCTGATTATACTAGATCTTCGAGTTTTTTTTTAAAAGTTTTAGTAATTTGGGTTAAATCTAAATGCTAAGGATTTATAGTAATTTTAGTTAAATCTTAAAACTTGGGATTTTTAAGTTAATCTTAATATTATATTAATGGTACGAATTAATATATTTTGAATTCTATATTTTAAGTTAATCTTAATATTATATTAATGGTACGAATTAATATATTTTGAATTCTATATAATTTTATATATATTGAAATTTTTGTTTTATGAATGTTTTAAAGGAATAAAATTTTAATTATAAATAATAATTATAAAAATATTAAATAATTATTAAATAAAAATGATTACTAAATAAACATAATTATTTACATATTTTTTACAATTTGTAATAAATTGCAAATTTAGTCATAAATAATTTATTAAATGGAAATTTATAACAAATCCGTCACTATTAGAGACAAAAATATATATATAGTTACAAATCCAATATTATTTACAACTATATTTTTTTATACAAAATCATTCTCAATTATAATAAAAATGCATTTGTAACTTGTAACAACAATTTTGTTGTTATTTTGTTACAATTTGGAACAAAACAATTTGTTCCTAATAAGTTGCAAATTGAGACAACATATATGGTTACAAGAGTGTTCGAGATAGAGAAAAAAAATGTTTATAAATTCGTTACAATTAGAGACGTAAAATTGTTACAAATGAGTCACTAATAATGATGGAAGCAAGTTCTTTTTGTCCATATCTGTTGTAACAGAATAATCATTTCGTTGTTAATTATAATGAAAATTCCGTTACAACATCGTTGTTAAAGTAACGACAAATATATATTTTTCGTCATTAATATTAGCGACTACTCAATCAATGACGAAAATTGTTGAGTCGTTATTTTGTTACAAACTAGATTAGCTACGAAAAAAATTGTCGTTATTCTGTAAAATTCTTGTAGTGTAAGGCCTTGGGCGATCGCACCTTATATTGAGAAAAAGAGAAAGAAAACAGTAGTTTTCAAGGTGAGAAGCCCGACCTCAAGGACGATCGCCAAATAGGTATATGTGACCATCCCTGAGAAGGCACGACTGCATCTGAAGATGGAGAACTCTTGAATCTCATAGTTGAGGATGCGGTCATAGGCGCAGTGAAGCAAATGGGTGCTAACTAGTTACGAGCGACTGTCCATAAAGAATGTGTGACCGCACCTCAACCTTAAAGCTAAAATCAGATTGTTGGCAAAAGATTTCAAACAAGGGGAGATCATGCCTTTTAATCTTTGGTAGTTTTTTTTTTCTCCACCAATAACACATTGACAAGTGGCAAAATAGTTTAGAGGGAAAATTCAAATTGATTGAAGCACTACCACATAAAGCTCCAAAGTGACCGCAAGTGTCACCAAGTTTGGCATATATCATTTTGCACCAACCTATCAGAGCCACGTGTACTAGCCATTTAAACTAACTAGTACACTCAAATTCAAGATTCATGGCCATCCAAAGTTAGGGATGTAACACCCCTACACCCAATACATACACACTACATACACCACAATGTAGTATACATGTATTGAATATAGGAATGCTACAGATTTTTCTTAACATTCAAGAACACCTTTTAAAAGATATCATAATCTTTTTCAGTATACAATATAGATAATAAGTAATTAACTTGTAAAATAAACAAAGTAGATATAGATATGTTTATTTAGTACGCAGCGGAATTTATAAAATAGTTACATATATGAAAGCATTTAAATCTATATTTATAAATATACATATATTCACATTATAAACAATATTTACAAAATATAAAGAAGTTATACATGATTGGCAGCTTTCTCTGATCTTTAAGTCCCAAATAAACTCTTCACTGTCTACTCTCACTAGGTCTCGAAAAGCTCTCGGTTTCAACTCTGTTACCTGCGCGATCAACACTATCGCGCTAAGCCAACGGCTTAGTAAGACAAATCATGCTAATATTATGCTCTAGTGCAATGCAATGCCATACATGTTATCAATAAAGGCAACAACATAGGTGAAAAAGCTAACATCACACCTTTGCACATCACAAATCATAATCATATAAGCATACCACATTTCAATATCTTTCCATCTCCCTCATTAATCAATCAAGTTATCATTCATGACTCACATTAAACAAAGACAAGCATGGGCCCAAAACACACTAATATGCTATTCAATTTTCAGAGTTAATGCTTTGGTTTTATCACATTTATCATTATCACATATACCCAACTAGGCTTCAAGGATTAGGTTCAACCAAGCTTCAAGGGGAACAAAGCATGCTAAGTCTCAACCCAACTTGGCTTCAAGAACCAAACCCAACCTAGCTTCAAGGGTTGTAAAATCTCAATTAGGCTTCAAGGACTAGACCCAACCAAGCTTCAAGGGGAGTAAAACATGTTAAACTTCAACCCAACTTGGCTTCAAGGATCAAGCCCAACCTAACTTCAAGAGATTGTTACTATCATTAGGCATGCCACCAACAACAAACTCTGAAAATGGAATAACACATTAGCCACACAACTCATTTATTAATTTGTTATCAATTTCATTCTCAAATGAATCAACATAGCCAATCACAATGGCTCTATATTCCATTTTATCTCAATTCACATCATAGCATTTCAATCTTTCATATACACAATCATTTGCATCATCATGTCATTCACATTATTCATATATATATATCATCATTGATATAAACATAACAACACACATTGCTCATATAAATTAACAATATAGTAATGCCACATTTGTACTTACATACAATCATATAGGTTTTGTACTTACCTCAAAAGCAAATCACACCACTCTTAACACTTCCTTGTTCAAGATTCTTCTACCTCTTAGATCAATGATCAATCACTATCTTCAAACCCTAATCCAAAAATAATAACATATACTTACTTAGGGATACACAAGAGATAATCCAATTAGAAATTAATTAGGGTAAACCCTAACCCTAACACGCTCACCCACACGGGCGTGTTCATAACCGTGCCCTAACTCCACAACACAGAAGTATTTACATGCTCAACAACATGGGCGTGTTCCTGGGCGTGTAAATTCTCAAATCTTACAGTAGCTATGACACGCTTAATAGAGATAGGAGTGGTACCAGGCAATAATTCAATACCAAACTCCACCTCTCTCTCAGGAGGCAATCCTGGTAACTCTTCTGGAAACACATCTGGAAACTCTGCAACTGTGGGTATATCATCAATAGGAGAACCTCTTACTCTAGTATCTACTACATGAG
Source organism: Garcia nutans (assembly GCA_947685225.1). Classification (NCBI taxonomy): domain Eukaryota; kingdom Viridiplantae; phylum Streptophyta; class Magnoliopsida; order Malpighiales; family Euphorbiaceae; genus Garcia; species Garcia nutans. The sequence goes on from CANTUV010000005.1 coordinate 24,047,598, forward strand.
CAAGATAAGCATCACATCCTTTTCTAATCAACCTCCTGGCTGCAACAGCTGAAACAAACAAAGATGCTAGCTGTTCCTGCTCATTAGATACTATCACATCTCTACCATCAACAGTTCTCAAAGTAACAACTTTCTTTTTACAATCTACCACAGCTCCATGTCTAGCTAACCTATCCATGCCTAGGATCACATCATATTCCTTAAATGGCATCTCAATCAAATCTCCAAGAAACTCCTCACCTTGCACCATCACTGCACTATCTCGGTGCACTTTGCTAACAATCACACTATGCCCTAAAGGATTTGTCACCAATACATCAAATCCTAGGGATTCAGCATGCACATCAGACACAGGCAAAACAGATGCACTAATATAGGAATGTGTGGAACCCGGATCAATCAAAGCAAGTACTGAAGTATCAAATAAAGAAAAAGTACCAGCTATGACTGCCGAAGCATCTGGCTGCCTCTGCATCACATAAATCCTCTGGGAAGACCCAACCTCCTCTGGTCTACTCTCCCTGGATGTAGAACCTCCTCTAGAACTAAACCCAGATCTGCCTCCTCTGCCGAAACCTCTGCCTCCTCGACCTCCCCTCACACTAGGTCGAGATGCTACAGAATCAACTGACATCTGCTCTTGCCTCTCAGGACAATCTCTCACAAAGTGATCGGGAGATCCACATCTGAAGCATACCCCTGCTACACCAGTCTTCCAACAAGTACCACCATGTGGCCTACCACAATGAATGCAGATGGGTAGGGTGGATCTCTGAATCATTGGGGTCGGAGCACTCGCCACTGAAGCTGCAGGTCTAAATCTCTGCCTCTGAAACTGCACTGACCTACCAGCTGGCCTCAGACTCCTACTGACCCGAGAAACAAAGCTTCCTTTACCTCTCTTCACAGAAGAAGACCCTGCCTCCAACTGGGGCCTTCTAACCCTAATCTCTTCCTCTGAAGCAGCTGCAATAACTTGAGCTCGCTCCACACTCCGAGCTGCTGCCACAAGCTGGGAAAAATCATGATATCTAGATCCAGCCACTAGACACATGATAGAGGGCCTCAATCCCTCCTCAAATCTCCTGCATCTATCTATCTCATCAGCTATAATGCCCCCAGCATAATGGCTCAATCTAATAAACTCAACCTCGTATTCAGTTACAGTCCTGCTGTCTTGCTTCAAGCTCAAAAACTCCATCTTCTTCATGTCCTTATACTCCCTCGGAGTATACTTCAATTCAAACTCTCTCAGAAAGTCAGCATAGGACAAGGTTGGTGGATCATCCATAGAATGGGGCACTGTCCTCCACCAGTCGTATGCATCCTTCTGTAGCAATGATCTGGCATAGTCAAATTTCTCCTCTGGGTGGCTTGCAACTAAATAAAGATTCTTTGTACTTTATCAAGCCACTGCTCCGCTACAGCTGGATCAACAGTACCAAGGAAATCCTCTGCTCCATACTTCCTTAGTTTATCATAGTGCCTCACTGATACCAAAGACTGAGGGGGTGGTGGTGGTTGTACTGGTGCTTGCCTCAAAGCCTCTACTACATGCCTAAGCCAAGCTGGCGGAACCTCCTCACCAACTGGTCTCCCCGACACCGAAGCAGGTGCCTCCCCAGCACTATCAACTCTAGCTCTATCCTCCGGAGCTACACTCTCCTCACTACCCTCAACTGACTGACGCAAATGAGGATCCATCACAACCTATTTCTGCAAACACAGCAGATTATATCTTATTAAAGATCAGAGACTGCCAATCCCAAACATGTATGTTATTCAAAAATTCACTTTTTAAGTAAAAATATTCTTTTTCTTATACATGACCTAGGTTGAGAATCTCAAACCTAGGCTCTGATACCAAAACAATTGTAACACCCCTACACCCAATACATACACACTACATACACCACAATGTAGTATACATGTATTGAATATAGGAATGCTACAGATTTTTCTTAACATTCAAGAACACCTTTTAAATGATATCATAATCTTTTTCAGTATACAATATAGATAATAAGTAATTAACTTGTAAAATAAACAAAGTAGATATAGATATGTTTATTTAGTACGCAGCGGAATTTATAAAATAGTTACATATATGAAAGCATTTAAATCTATATTTATAAATATACATATATTCACATTATAAACAATATTTACAAAATATAAAGAAGTTATACATGATTGGCAGCTTTCTTTGATCTTTAAGTCCCAAATAAACTCTTCACTGTCTACTCTCACTCGGTCTCGAAAAGCTCTCGGTTTCAACACTGTTACCTGCGCGATCAACACTATCGCGCTAAGCCAACGGCTTAGTAAGACAAATCATGCTAATATTATGCTCTAGTGCAATGCAATGCTATACATGTTATCAATAAAGGCAACAACATAGGTGAAAAGCTAACATCACACCTTTGCACATCACAAATCATAATCATATAAGCATACCACATTTCAATATCTTTCCATCTTCCTCATTAATCAATCAAGTTATCATTCATGACTCACATTAAACAAAGACAAGCATGGGCCCAAAACACACTAATATGCTATTCAATTTTCAGAGTTAATGCTTTGGTTTTATCACATTTATCATTATCACATATACCCAACTAGGCTTCAAGGATTAGGTTCAACCAAGCTTCAAGGGGAACAAAGCATGCTAAGTCTCAACCCAACTTGGCTTCAAGAACCAAACCCAACCTAGCTTCAAGGGTTGTAACATCTCAATTAGGCTTCAAGGACTAGACCCAACCAAGCTTCAAGGGGAGTAAAACATGTTAAACTTAAACCCAACTTGGCTTCAAGGACCAAGCCCAACCTAACTTCAAGAGATTGTTACTATCATTAGGCATGCCACCAACAACAAACTCTGAAAATGGAATAACACATTAGCCACACAACTCATTTATTAATTTGTTATCAATTTCATTCTCAAATGAATCAACATAGCCAATCACAATGGCTCTATATTCCATTTTATCTCAATTCACATCATAGCATTTCAATCTTTCATATACACAATCATTTGCATCATCATGTCATTCACATTATTCATATATATATATCATCATTGATATAAACATAACAACACACATTGCTCATATAAATTAACAATATAGTAATGCCACATTTGTACTTACATACAATCATATAGGTTTTGTACTTACCTCAAAAGCAAATCACACCACTCTTAACACTTCCTTGTTCAAGATTCTTCTACCTCTTAGATCAATGATCAATCACTATCTTCAAACCCTAATCCAAAAATAATAACATATACTTACTTAGGGATACACAAGAGATAATCCAATTAGAAATTAATTAGGGTAAACCCTAACCCTAACACGCTCACCCACACAGGCGTGTTCATGACCGTGCCCTAACTCCACAACACAGAAGTATTTACATGCTCAACAACATGGGCGTGTAATATCCCGATGCATGCCCCAGAAGTTTTGTATGTTGTTGTTGTTGTTGTTATTGTTGTTGGTTTAAATTGAGAAAAGAACATATATGTATATGTGTTTTGGGGAAATTTAGTGTTTAGAGACAAGTTTATATGTTGTGTATATGGTGATATATATAACATATAAAATGGTCAAAGAGAAAGAGTCAATGCAAGAGGAGATATTTTTATATGGCATGTGGAATTACTTAATTGGGTTCATAAGAGACAAAAGCTAAGTTAAGTGATAAGGGGTATATGAGTAATTGCTTGAAATGAAATGCTTGGTGGAGGATTTTTGGTAATTAGTAATTATATTATTATTATTATTATTATTATTATTATATACTTATATGTGGCTATCGTGGAAGAGGAAAAAGAAATGAAGATATTCTCTTCTTCTTCTTCTTCTTCTCCTTTTGGTTCTTGCACGAGAGAGAGAGAGAGAGAGGTAGAGAGATGAGTTGATCTTCACCAAAACCTTAGGGTTTTAAGAGAATTGAAGGAAGAATCAAAGGATTAAGTGGAGATTTGGTGGAATTCATCAATTGAGGTAAGTACTTACTTGTTTTCCTTTGTTAATGTTTGAGATAGGTTGTGATGGATTGATTTCATGATTTAGTGTGTTATATATGTGTTTACAAGTATTGAAATTGATTACAAGCTAAAGGATTGGATTGGTGTTGGTTTTGTTGGAAAGATGGTAAGTATTCTCTTGTTTTCTTTACTTAATTGGAAGTTGTGTTGGAAGTGAAGTAAGGTTTGATGATTTTGTGATTTGGTGGATTTGAGATGTGTTGTGTTGTGTGTTCAAGTGTTAAATTGATTTTAAGTTATGAGTTTAATTAGAGGTTGTTGTTGGAAATGGTGGAGATGTTGATTTTAGGGTTTTGAGTTGAGATGTGTTTAATTGTTATATTAATGTGTTGTGAAGTAATTCTTGTGATGAATATGTGTTTAAAACATTGATTATATTCATTTGAAGCATGTTATATGATGAATATTGTGTTTGAGTGCAATTAGAAGAGAATTGGTTTTGGTTATGGGTGACACGGCCATAGGCATTGAAGAGACACGGGCGTGTTCATCAATTGAGTTGGGCGTGTCAATTGTTTGAATTGGCTACTGCCTCTTTTGTTGTTAGTGACACGGGCGTGTCCATCAAAGGTGCTGGGCGTGTCAATTGTTTGAATTGGCTACTGCCTCTTTTGTTGTTAGTGACACGGGCGTGTTCCATCAAGTGGCTGGGCGTGTCCATCAAATGGGTTGGGCGTGTCCTACAAATGAATTACATATTGCTTTATACTTTGTTTCTTTTTACATTGTTTTGATTCTTCAAAGGTTCCATTGTTTCTAAACTTAAACATGAACATTATAAATATGTTTTAAACACAAGAATGATCTAATCAAAGGAATGTGGAAGATCATAAAGCTATGAATCATATCAATTGTGTTTTGCCCTAATTGCATTGTTGAGATTTAGCAATGTTATGTTATGCACTTTGAATGATATGTTTGCCTAGTTAATGTAATTGATGTTGTATATATATATACATCAATGAGGCTATATGTAAAATGTGAAAAAGAGGATGAAGTGATTGATTATGGATAGCTTGGTGGGAGTAACTCTTGAGGGTGAAAGATATGAGGATCATCCAAAAAGGTATGTACAATGCAATTTATAATGATGTGAATGATATGTTTACCTAGTTAATGTAATTGATGTTGTATATATATATATATCAATGATGGAATATGACATGTAAAGGATATGATGAGGTAAATGATTATGTATGTAAAAGATGAATTGCTATAATGTGGATTGAAATGTGATGTGAAGCCATTGTGATTGGCTATGTTAACTCAAATGTGATGTGAAGCCATTGTGATTGGCTATGATGATTCAATTGAAAGAAACAAGGCATGTTGCCTAGATGATGATGAGAATTGAAAATGATATTTATGATGAAATAATCAATGAATTGTGTAGCTAATGTGTTATTCTATTCTCAGAGTTTGTTGTTGGTGGCATGCCTAATATTAGTAACAATCTCTTGAAGTTAGGTTGGGCTTGATCCTTGAAGCCAAGTTGGGTTGAAGTTTAACATGTTTTACTCCCCTTGAAGCTTGGTTGGGTCTAGTTCTTGAAGCCTAATTGAGATGTTACAACCCTTGAAGCTAGGTTGGATTGGTTCTTGAAGCCAAGTTGGGTTGATACTTAGCATGCTTTGTTCCCCTTGAAGCTTGGTTGAACCTAATCCTTGAAGCCTAGTTGGGTCAATGATAATGATAAATGTGAAAACAAAACCAAAGCATTAACTCTGAAAATAGAATAGCATATTAGTGTCTGTTGGGCCCGAGTCTGTCTTTGATGTCCATGTGATATACAAATGTTGAATTAGATGAATAATGAGATCTATGATTGACTTTGTTGACAATGTGACTTATGATTGGTGAATTGTGAATTAAACAATGTTATGAGGTATGATATGTAATGTGTATGTATTGATATGTTGATTGTGAGTATTGGTGATGGATTGTGGTTGGTGTTAATGATTGCCTTGTTGGAAATGTTATTCATGATTGGTAAATGGTGAATAAAATAATGTTATGAAGTATGTTGTGGAATGTGGGTATTGAAATATGATTTAGTTGAGATATATGAAAGGTACAATCTAAAAGAAAAGATATGATAAGCTAAAGTTACATGGAATTGATATATCATTATATGCTAATATTTTTATAATGTATGTGTATATTATATATTTGTACTACTAAGCTCTCGGGCTTAGCGCGGTTGTTTGATCGCGCAGGTGACCAGATGAAAGATATAAAGTCTTGCGTCATGCCACGAGAAGAGTAAGAGTTTGTCGAGACCAACTAGAGGGTGATGCATACATGTATAATTTAATTATGATGTACTTTTATCAAGAATGTAATCATTTGTATAAATGATGTTTCGAGAAAGATAAGATTATTGTATATTTATAAGATCATTAAAAGTATATCGATTTTGTAAATGTTCTTTAAATTAATGTATTGTGGTTTGAGCTATGTTAAAGGTTTTTAAATTGTAACGAAATGTGACATCTTTATACTTTATATATTTACTGTACGTATACCAGGTATATGTGTAGTACTTATATGGAGTATCGGGGTGTTACAATTATTTTGGTATCAGAGCTTAGGTTCGAGATTCTCGGCCTAAGTGAAATTAAAAGAAAAAGTTTTGAAACGCATAAAATGAACCAAAAAGAAGAGTTTTAAAATGCAATTGGTAATACATGCATATGCATTGACACCTAGGTTGGTCTCGGATGTGGCATTATATGAATTGTAGAATATTTGTGTTATATGAGATGTTTAACATAATTAATGATATATGTGTATACCATTTTGATGTGATGAGAAACCATGATTGTTGGCAATAATGTTGGAAATGAATTATAATTGAGGCATAGTGCCTAATTGATTATGAGAAACTAATTGTGAAATGTAATGTGATATATGTATATTGATGATGCATATGGAAATGTCATGTTGTGTGCAATATGGAGTGTAATGTTGATGTTTATGAGTAATATGATGTGGGACATAATATGAATTCAAACATAAAGAGAATAGAGTTGAAAATGAGTTGAAAACAAATTAAGATAAGAGTATGTACTCTTTCTTCTACACTTTGAACCTCTTTATATTAAGGTTTATGTTGGGGTTAATAGACAAAGGAAATATTGCTGGATTGTTATTATTGAAAGATATGTTACAAAAATGAGGAAAGAATGGTGGGATATTGAATGAGTTGGTTATTATAGACAAAGTGTGACTATCTAAAGTTTGAAGTATGTACATATATAAAGTTAAGGTTTTGTTTAAAGGAAAAGAGATGAGATTGGTTAAGTAAGAATAAGTTGATATTGTTATTTTAATGTAAACATTGTGAATGCAACGTTAGAAATGTGAGATGCTTGGATATTGTGAAAGCTCATAGTAATGATGGTAATATGTGATATTTGAGATTTCTGAAATGAGCTTAATAATTGGAGAAATTATATGTTTCGACTTTGCTTTGTGATATATATACATAAGATGTTTTTAAAGTGATATTAAGAAAAGATGAGTTTGGCAAATTGAAGTTTAAGCAAAGTAGTAAATTGGAAAGTTAAAGTGTAATATCCCGGAATAGACCCTAAGAGTTTTGGAGTTATTGTTGTTGTATTTGGATTTAATGTATATGTGTATATGTGAAATATAAGGATAATATATGTAAGACATATACATATACATCACATATACATGGGATATATATAATGGTGAAGGATAAGTGAGTTGTATATATATTTGTATAACTAAATAATAATAATAATAATAAAGACAAAAAGAAAAGAGAAGAAGAAAATCAAAGAAAGAATATGTGGTGGAGATTTAAAGTATTATTATTGTTATTATTATTATTATTATTATTATTATTACTATTGTTATTGTTATTGTTATTATTATTATTATTATTATTATATATATATATATATATATATATATATGGATAAGGACAAAGGAAAGAAGTAGAAACTTCTTCTTCCTTCTACTCCTTCTTCGTCTTCTTCGTTCTTCTTGGCCGAGAGAGAGAGAGAGAGAGAGAGAGAGAGAGAGAGAGAGAGAGAGAGAGAGAGAGAAAGAGAGAAAGATGTGATTTTCTTACCAAATTTCTTAAGGAATTCAAGAGATTTGATGATAGAGATGAAGATTTGATAAAGGATTCAAGTAAGTAATTATTTCTTTAAATTGATTTTCATTGTTTGAGTTGGGTTTGGTATGGTTGATGTGTGATGATGATGATATTGAAAGATTTAAGTATATATATGTGTTGATTTGGTATTTGGATGATGATAATATGATTATTTGTGAAGATGATGATGAATTGTTGAATAAGGGTTGAGTTTAATGAAATTTGGGGATTTGATAAATTGGTATATGAATGATGTTTATAATGATGATTGGTGTGTGTTTTGAGTGTTGTTGATGTTTTGGTAAGTTTGTTATGGTTTTTGGGTGTGTTTGATGAAGATTGTTTGAAGTGAGTAATGATAAAAAGATGGGTATTGTTGGATGTTGTTGTGTGTTGACCGGAATCTGGGTTTTTAGCCGGACACGCCCAGAGACACGGCCAGTTTGTTAGGCGTGTCGTTGGTTCTGTTTTCTGGAGTTGGTAGCACGAGCAGTGACACGCCCATGTTATTGAGCGTGTCATAAGTTCTGTGTGGCAGTAGAATTGACACGACCAGTAACACGCCCGTGTTATTGAGCGTGTCATAGCTACTGTGAGTTTGTAGAATTGACACGACCAGTAACACGCCCGTGTTATTGAGCGTGTCATAGCTACTGTGAGTTTGGAGAATTGACACGGCCATGAGCACGCTCTTGTTGATTGGACGTGTTGATGTTTTTGAGATACAGAATGTATTACACGCCCAGTGACACGCCCGTGGTTATGAGCGTGTCAATGTTTCTGTGTTGTGGAGTTAGGGCACGATCAGGGATACTCCCGTGTTGATGAGCGTGTCATGTGTTGAGTTTGCCCTAATTGATTCTTATTTGTATTATCTCATGTGTATTTCTAAGTGAGTGTGTATGATTACTTTTGGATTAGGTTTTAAGAGATGGAATTGCCCCTAATCCAAGTATTGAAAGATCTATGGAAGAGAAGTTATATGGGAGTGAGTTCTTTAGAGGTAAGTACAAAACCCTATTGGATTGCATATAAGTATATTGTTAAAATAAATATTAATATTGTATATGCAATGAAAAGATAAGAGATATGATAATACATTAATACATATAAGATGTGAAGGCATTCAATATATATATGTTATGAAATGTGAAAGATGTGAGGATATGATTTGTATGATGTGTATTCCAATTTATATGGTAATGCAACTGATTGTGCATACTTGAGTAATGAATGATTATGTATATAAATATCAATGATGAACTATGAAATGTGATAATGTGATATTGTGATGAACTATGAAATGTGATAATGTGATATTGTGATGAACTATGAAATGTGATAATGTGATATTGTGATGAACTATAAAATGTGATAATGTGATATTGTGGTGAACTATGAAATGTGATATTGTGATGGAATATGAAATGTAAATTGAGAGGTGATGATGTATAAAGCCATTGTGGTTGGCTGTGATATTGAGAATGAGATAAATGAGGCATGTTTTGCCTAAATGATGCCATTGTGGTTGGCTATGATGATGTAAATGATGATGAGAATGAGAATGAAATTGATAATGAAATAATAAATGAATTGTGTGGCTAATGTGTTATTCATTTTCAGAGTTTTGTTGTTGGTGGCATGCCTAATAAGTGTAACAATCTCTTGAAGTTAGGTTGGATTGAATCCTTGAAGCCTAATTGAGATGTTACCACCCTTGAAGCTAGGTTGGGTTAGTTCTTGAAGCCAAGTTGGGTAGAAGCTTAGCATGCTTTGCTCCCCTTGAAGCTTGGTTGAACTTAATCCTTGAAGCCTAGTTGGGTATATGATATTGATAAATGTGATAACAAAACCAAAGCATTAACTCTGAACTTTGAATGACATATTAGTGTCTTTTGGGCCCGAGTCTGTCTTTGTTGTTAATGTGAAGTATATACAAGTTGAAATAAATGAGTAATGGGATCTATGTTGCCTTTGTTGGAAATGTGAGTTGTGAATGATGAATTGTGGTTAGTGATATGATTATATAACATACATGAATTATTGAAAGGAGATATGGTTTGTGAAGTTATATGCAATATGCGATTATAAAGTATAAAATGATATATATGATATGTATGAGGTGAAATTGGTAAGTATCATAATGTGAAGGTTCTATCAATTTATTGAATTATGTTTGATGGTTATGTTATATGTGTATATGTATATCCTCTATAAGGTTAATAGGATTATATGAAGAATGCATTGAAAAAGGGGAAAACGGAGTAAGAAAATGTTAAAACATGAGACTAAACATATGAGGTATGTTTCCTTTATATTGTATATTTTAATGGTTACTTGTACTACTAAGCTTTCGAGCTTAGCGCGGTTATCTTAATCGTGCAGGTATATAGGTGATGAAGCTGGAGTTAAGCTACTATGTCACAACGAGGACAAGTATAGTTCGAGACCAACTAGATGGTGGTGCATGCATGTAATTATACTGTATTTTCATAAGAATGTATTCATTTGTATAAATGAATCTTTGGAAGAAACAATGTAACTTATATTTATGTATTACCATGATAAGAATAACCATTTTGTAAATACTTTCATATGATTAAAATGTATTATGGTTTTAAAAATTAAAGTAAAGAGTTATAATGGTGATGGAAAGTGACATTCTTATACTCTATATACATATTGTATGTGTACCTGGTATATGTACAGTATTTATATGGGGTATCGGGGTGTTACAATTATTTTGGTATCAGAGCTTAGGTTTCGAGATTCTCGGCCTAAGTAAATTTACAAAGAAAAGTTTTAAAAAAAAAATGATGATAGATGAAAATAAAAAGAATGAAAATTTTGATACATGCACATGCATTAACACCTAGGTTGGTCTCGGATGTGGCATAATATGATTTGTAAAATATTTGTGTTACATGAGATGTTTAATATAGTTGATGATATATGTGTATACTATGTTGATGTGAGAAGAAACCATGATTGTTGGCAATGATGTTGGAAATGAATTATAATTGAGGCATAGTGCCTGATTATTTATGAGAAACGAATTACGAAATGTAATGTGAAATATGCATGTTGATGAGACATATGAAAAATGTTATGTCATGTGCAACATGGAATGTAATATTGATGTTTATGAGTAATATTATGTATGACATAATATGAATTGAAAAATAAAGAAATGGAAAGGAAAATAAAGTTGGAAATGAGTTGAAAATCAAATTAAGATAAGAGTATGTACTCTTTCTTCTATACTTTAAACCTCTTTATAAGAAAGTTTATGTTGAGTTTGCTAGACAGAGGAAATAATGTCGAATTGTGAATATTGAAAGTTATGTTATTTAAATGAAGAGAGTATGGTGGTATATTGAATGAGTTGATGGGTATAGACAAAGTTTGACCATTTATGATTTGAATATGTAAAGTTAAAGTTTTTAAAAGAAAAAGAGATGATGTTGGTTAAATAAGGAAATATAATGGTGTTGTTGCATTGCTGTTTTAAATGCAAACATTGTGATTTTAATGTTAGAAATGTGATACGCTTGAGTGTTGTTAAAGCTCATATTAATGGTGGAAAGATGTGATAATTAGATTTTTGGAAATGAGCTTTAATATTTGTGAAAAGAATATACTTTGAGGTTGTTTTGTAATGTGTATATATAAGATGTTTTTTTTAAGTTGATATTAAGAACATAAGATGAGTGAATGGAAGTTTAAGTAAAGTAGTAAGTTGTGAAATTATAGTGTTAATGGAATTTGAGTAAAGACTATTTGAGTATTGATAATCTTAATGTAAGTTAAACCCATGAGCTTGTGGAATGAATATTACTGTATATGAGAGTACTATTAAATTGAATAATGTGATTGATAGTATGAGAATGATTATGCTTGCATTGACAAACCTGAGCAAAGCTAGGTCATGGGATAATATTGACAGTAAGAAATGGGATGGATCAATGTGGATTTAAGAAATTGAGATTTGTCATAATTAGACTTGGAGAGTATAAAGAGATTATTGAGCCCAATGTATATATGAGTGGATGTAATGTACATGTGTATAGATATGTGAGTAATATATATATATATATATCTATGTATTGAAGAATAAACAAATGGATGTATAGATGGTATACTAATGCATTTTAAAAATATATGTGAGAGAGATGTCACCTTAGTAGCGTGACTAAGATTTTGTGAAGTAATATCATGGTGATAATGTATATGTGTTGGGTTGATAAACAACTTAAGTCATGTCAAAAAGGGATAAAAATGATGTTGTTCACGGAATAGTAAAATGTTAAATTGTGTTGAAAATATGTAAAAGAGGAATTAAATATCATTGTATGATTATGTGTATACATGTATAGAAAATGTGGAATGAGTTTTTGATATGAATGTAATTGTAAAATGTAAGAAATGTGGAAAGTAAATCACATTGTGAATGTGATCTATGGATGTGTTATATAATTGCATATTTGATGTATATTGGAAATGACATTGCATGTAGTAGTGGACCTAAGAGAGATTAGGCCTTGATTGACGTAAAGAGTATGTGATGAAATGAAAATAAGAATAAACTTAAGAAATGTTGGATAGTGAAATGGTTATGGAAATAAGGATTAATTTGGGAAATGGTGGACAGTAATATTGTTATGATAATAACTGAATTTGGCTATCATAAATGTTATGAGCCAAAGTATTTGTGTGAGGAAATGTTCTGTGTATATAAATTTAATAAGAAATTATAAGGGAAAAAGAAAGTATAAAGAATGAAATTTATGTAAGATCTGTATAAGATTGAATGATGTGTGAAGGAGAGGTTAAGGATAATATTGTTGTATATGAGACATGCAAATGGTGATCAAATAATTAAGAGTAAATTGTGTTGAGATAGAGTTGACATATGTTAATTTTGGATGTAGTAAAGTTTGGAGAATGGAGATATAATATTTGTGATGCAACTTAGTAGTATAATTGGAAAGTTGGAAATAAAATAATAGAGGAACAGTATTGATTTATAAGTTTCAGATGTGATCATTAATCTCCTATGGCCATATAGTGTATTTATGGTATTTGGCCGATTAACTTTGTTATCCACAGAATTGAGACTAAGAAAGTATAACTGTAATACTACTTTGGTAAGATTGATAATTATGTTTCTAGAAACATGATTAACGGTTATGATTGATGAAGTGTATTTTATGGTTTTTGTGTTAGCAATTTGGTTATAATTCTGGAAAAGAAAAGACAGAAAGAGAATTGTGGAAATACTTTAAGTTATGAGTAATGTGAGAAAAAGGTAATTATTGTTAATATAGTAATGATATGATAAGTGAGAAGATGATAATGAAAGAAGATTGCAGAATGTGTTTGAGAGCTATATTGATTATGTTTATGGTATACGGTGAATAAGTGGATGGGTTTAAAATTTGAGTGAGTAAACTATGAATGATAAGCATGGTATGAGATAATTATGAAATTTGGTGGAATTGTATTGAGATAATGAAAGATAAACTATGTGTATATTGAAAGATAAATTAAAGTGGATGGTTATTCATGATAAATTTAGATAAGTGAACTATTGATTTGAATCAAACAAGATTATGATGTTAAGATATTGTGGAGAATAAATCAATTGATCTGGATTTTTGGTATAATTGTGAATTATTATTGAGATTTAATATGTATGGTTGTGCTAAAGGCATAAGAGATAAATAATGATGTATACAATGTAAAATTTTGATAGATGAACGGACATGAATTAATTGAATTATATCAATTTTAATGATGAGAAAAGGGAAGAAGTTGATTTCCTGTAAAGTAAGTTCAAAAGCATTGTATTAATATTGATGTTAAGTGAGAAAATACTAGAGAAGGAATGAAGTGTATGAGAAATAAGAATATTATTATCAATGAAGGTTTGATAAATGTTTGTTTGTAAGGATGATTGTAATGATGGGATAATTAATATTAAGATATAAGTTTATGATCTTGAAAGTTAAAGTTAAGAGAATAGTTATAAAGAGATGAAGTGATAAAATATTTTGAATGTAATAATGGAATGTAACATAAGTATGTTAAAGGATGATTGAATTTTTGCATATAGATAAGGTATTTGAGAGTATAATGAGTTATTTTGAATATTGGATGAGAATGTAATAAGGTATAAAGATTTTTATTGTGACAAGTTGTGGAATTGAATAATATAATTGACTCTAAGGGGGAGAGTGCAAACTATGTGATTTGATGAAAATTTTAAATGGTGTATTGGTAAGAATGGAATGTTATTGTACTGAGTAATTTCGAGGACGAAATTTTTTTTAGGGGGAGAGAATTGTAATATCCCGGAATAGACCCTAAGAGTTTTGGAGTTATTGTTGTTGTATTTGGATTTAATGTATATGTGTATATGTGAAATATAAGGATAATATATGTAAGACATATACATATACATCACATATACATGGGATATATATAATGGTGAAGGATAAGTGAGTTGTATATATATTTGTATAACTAAATAATAATAATAATAATAAAGACAAAAAGAAAAGAGAAGAAGAAAATCAAAGAAAGAATATGTGGTGGAGATTTAAAGTATTATTATTGTTATTATTATTATTATTATTATTACTATTGTTATTGTTATTGTTATTATTATTATTATTATTATTATATATATATATATATATGGATAAGGACAAAGGAAAGAAGTAGAAACTTCTTCTTCCTTCTACTCCTTCTTCGTCTTCTTCGTTCTTCTTGGCCGAGAGAGAGAGAGAGAGAGAGAGAGAAAGAGAGAAAGATGTGATTTTCTTACCAAATTTCTTAAGGAATTCAAGAGATTTGATGATAGAGATGAAGATTTGATAAAGGATTCAAGTAAGTAATTATTTCTTTAAATTGATTTTCATTGTTTGAGTTGGGTTTGGTATGATTGATGTGTGATGATGATGATATTGAAAGATTTAAGTATATATATGTGTTGATTTGGTATTTGGATGATGATAATATGATTATTTGTGAAGATGATGATGAATTGTTGAATAAGGGTTGAGTTTAATGAAATTTGGGGATTTGATAAATTGGTATATGAATGATGTTTATAATGATGATTGGTGTGTGTTTTGAGTGTTGTTGATGTTTTGGTAAGTTTGTTATGGTTTTTGGGTGTGTTTGATGAAGATTGTTTGAAGTGAGTAATGATAAAAAGATGGGTATTGTTGGATGTTGTTGTGTGTTGACCGGAATCTGGGTTTTTAGCCGGACACGCCCAGAGACACGGCCAGTTTGTTAGGCGTGTCGTTGGTTCTGTTTTCTGGAGTTGGTAGCACGAGCAGTGACACGCCCATGTTATTGAGCGTGTCATAAGTTCTGTGTGGCAGTAGAATTGACACGACCAGTAACACGCCCGTGTTATTGAGCGTGTCATATCTACTGTGAGTTTGTAGAATTGACACGACCAGTAACACGCCCGTGTTATTGAGCGTGTCATAGCTACTGTGAGTTTGGAGAATTGACACGGCCATGAGCACGCTCTTGTTGATTGGACGTGTTGATGTTTTTGAGATACAGAATGTATTACACGCCCAGTGACATGCCCGTGGTTATGAGCGTGTCAATGTTTCTGTGTTATGGAGTTAGGGCACGATCAGGGACACTCCCGTGTTGATGAGCGTGTCATGTGTTGAGTTTGCCCTAATTGATTCTTATTTGTATTATCTCAAGTGTATTTCTAAGTGAGTGTGTATGATTACTTTTGGATTAGGTTTTAAGAGATGGAATTGCCCCTAGTCCAAGTATTGAAAGATCTATGGAAGAGAAGTTATATGGGAGTGAGTTCTTTAGAGGTAAGTACAAAACCCTATTGGATTGCATATAAGTATATTGTTAAAATAAATATTAATATTGTATATGCAATGAAAAGATAAGAGATATGATAATACATTAATACATATAAGATGTGAAGGCATTCAATATATATATGTTATGAAATGTGAAAGATGTGAGGATATGATTTGTATGATGTGTATTCCAATTTATATGGTAATGCAATTGATTGTGCATACTTGAGTAATGAATGATTATGTATATAAATATCAATGATGAACTATGAAATGTGATAATGTGATATTGTGATGAACTATGAAATGTGATAATGTGATATTGTGATGAACTATGAAATGTGATAATGTGATATTGTGATGAACTATGAAATGTGATAATGTGATATTGTGGTGAACTATGAAATGTGATATTGTGATGGAATATGAAATGTAAATTGAGAGGTGATGATGTATAAAGCCATTGTGGTTGGCTGTGATATTGAGAATGAGATAAATGAGGCATGTTTTGCCTAAATGATGCCATTGTGGTTGGCTATGATGATGTAAATGATGATGAGAATGAGAATGAAATTGATAATGAAATAATAAATGAATTGTGTGGCTAATGTGTTATTCATTTTCAGAGTTTTGTTGTTGGTGGCATGCCTAATAAGTGTAACAATCTCTTGAAGTTAGGTTGGATTGAATCCTTGAAGCCTAATTGAGATGTTACCACCCTTGAAGCTAGGTTGGGTTAGTTCTTGAAGCCAAGTTGGGTAGAAGCTTAGCATGCTTTGCTCCCCTTGAAGCTTGGTTGAACTTAATCCTTGAAGCCTAGTTGGGTATATGATATTGATAAATGTGATAACAAAACCAAAGCATTAACTCTGAACTTTGAATGACATATTAGTGTCTTTTGGGCCCGAGTCTGTCTTTGTTGTTAATGTGAAGTATATACAAGTTGAAATAAATGAGTAATGGGATCTATGTTGCCTTTGTTGGAAATGTGAGTTGTGAATGATGAATTGTGGTTAGTGATATGATTATATAACATACATGAATTATTGAAAGGAGATATGGTTTGTGAAGTTATATGCAATATGCGATTATAAAGTATAAAATGATATATATGATATGTATGAGGTGAAATTGGTAAGTATCATAATATGAAGGTTCTATCAATTTATTGAATTATGTTTGATGGTTATGTTATATGTGTATATGTATATCCTCTATAAGGTTAATAGGATTATATGAAGAATGCATTGAAAAAGGGGAAAACGGAGTAAGAAAATGTTAAAACATGAGACTAAACATATGAGGTATGTTTCCTTTATATTGTATATTTTAATGGTTACTTGTACTACTAAGCTTTCGAGCTTAGCGCGGTTATCTTAATCGCGCAGGTATATAGGTGATGAAGCTGGAGTTAAGCTACTATGTCACAACGAGGACAAGTATAGTTCGAGACCAACTAGATGGTGGTGCATGCATGTAATTATACTGTATTTTCATAAGAATGTATTCATTTGTATAAATGAATCTTTGGAAGAAACAATGTAACTTATATTTATGTATTACCATGATAAGAATAACCATTTTGTAAATACTTTCATATGATTAAAATGTATTATGGTTTTAAAAATTAAAGTAAAGAGTTATAATGGTGATGGAAAGTGACATTCTTATACTCTATATACATATTGTATGTGTACCTGGTATATGTACAGTATTTATATGGGGTATCGGGGTGTTACATAAAGTCTTAGTGGAAAGTGATAAACATTAAATTTGTATTGAATGTGTGAAAAAGAAACATAAAATAAGAATATCTAAGTAAGGGTATACATGTATATGATATGTGAATTGATTTTCAATATGAATGAAATTATGATATATAAACAAATGTGTGAATCACATTATGAAGGTGACCTATGAATATGTATGCGGTATAATTATGGAATAAGTGATATGGAAATAATGCAATATGTATTAGTGGACCTAAGAGATATTAGGTTTTGAACTGTGTAAAGCGGAATGGATTATGAGATGGAAGTGAGTATAGAATGGACTTGAATAATATTGGACAGTGAAAATTGTTATAGTGAGCATTGAATTTGATGATCATATGATATTTAGAGTTCTAAAGTGCTCACATATGGAAATTCCATGTAATTATATATTATAAGAGATTGTAAATGGATTCGAAATGAAGTGACGAAAAGAAATTTTATAGAAATTACATATGGTTAAATATGTATATAGTAATATTGTTGAAACGTGAATTAAGTTGAGATAGACATTATAATCGAGTGCAAAGTGGTTTGAAATGGAGTTGGAATGTATTAACTTTTGTTATAGCAATAATGTAAAGAAGAAATATGTAATTCTTGAGATACACCTTAGTCTTGTGTTTGTAAAAATTGAGAATAAAATTGTGAAAGAACAGAATTGATTTGAGAGTTCCAGGCTTGAATATTAACCTCTTAAGCCATGTGTTTTGTTCGGTATATTTGATTGATTAATTTGTTATCCATGGATTTGGGTCTTAGATATAATGATTGTAATACAGATTTGATGAGATTGAAATTATGATGAAAAGTATAGTTAAACGTTATGATGGATAAAGTTGTATCTTATCAATTTGATGTTAAGCATTTGGTTATATTTATGATAGTTAAGAGAGAAAAGGAAATTATGGAAATGTCTCGAGTTATGAATATTATGGCAAAGAGGTAATCAAAATAAGTATAACAAAGAAATGAAATGTGAGGAGATGTTAAAAAGGGAGAAAATACAAATGTGATTGAAAGTTATACTAAACATGTTTATGATATGTGATGAATAAATGAATAAATTTGAGGTTTAAGTGAATGAGCTATAGATAGTAAATATGGTACAAAATTTTTATGAGAATTGGTTGGAAATTATATTAAGATAATTTGAAGTGATTGGTTATCATGATAATTTGATTGAATATAGATCGGAAGAGATCAGGAATTGAATGTAAGTTTACCCTAATGGAATTAAGTTATATAAATACATATATGAATATTGTGAAATTTTATGATAAGTTTGAATAAATAAATTGTTGGTTGGAATTGAGCAAGATTGGAACGTGGATATATTGTGATAAATAGATCAATGGATCTGAATTGGCTAAGATTATGAATCATTATTGAGATTTGACATGTATAGTTGTACTAAGAGTATAATTGTTTGCATGATAATGTATATGATGTAAATTTCAAAGTGTGAGTGAACATGAATAAATGGAGTTATAATAGTTATAAATCATGATAAAAAGGGAAAAGATTGATTATTTATGAAATAAGTTGAAAGGTAATGTATTAAGATGTAATTTTAAAAAAAAAAGCGTGCTAAAGAAATAACTCCATTTGTGAAAAATAAAGATTTTGTTATCCATTGAGGTTTGATAAATGTCTATTTAGACGGTGATTGTAATGACGAGATAATTAATGCTAATATATAAACCAATGATTTTTAAGGATAAAGTTAAAAGAGTAATTACAAAGAAGTGAAGGAATAGAATATATTGAATATAAAGATTGGATGAAGTATAAGTGTATTATATAATGATCTAATTCTTGTGTAAAGACATTGATAAAAGATGTAATGAGTTCTTTTGAATGTTTGATCAAGAAAGTAATAAGATATCTAATAATATAGAATGATGAGTTATGAAATTTAAAGAAGGCGGTTGATTTGAAAGGGAAGAGTTAAAATTATATGATTTGATGACACTATAACTTGAGCATATAATTAACTTCATATGAAAGTTGAGATAGTATTTTGTTAAGAATGAATCGTTACGGTACTGATAATTTCGAGGACGAAATTATTTAAGGGGGAGAGAATTGTAATATCCCGATGCATGCCCCAGAAGTTTTGTATGTTGTTGTTGTTGTTGTTATTGTTGTTGGTTTAAATTGAGAAAAGAACATATATGTATATGTGTTTTGGGGAAATTTAGGGTTTAGAGACAAGTTTATATGTTGTGTATATGGTGATATATATAACATATAAAATGGTCAAAGAGAAAGAGTCAATGCAAGAGGAGATATTTTTATATGGCATGTGGAATTACTTAATTGGGTTCATAAGAGACAAAAGCTAAGTTAAGTGATAAGGGGTATATGAGTAATTGCTTGAAATGAAATGCTTGGTGGAGGATTTTTGGTAATTAGTAATTATATTATTATTATTATTATTATTATTATATACTTATATGTGGCTATCGTGGAAGAGGAAAAAGAAATGAAGATATTCTCTTCTTCTTCTTCTTCTTCTCCTTTTGGTTCTTGCACGAGAGAGAGAGAGAGAGAGGTAGAGAGATGAGTTGATCTTCACCAAAACCTTAGGGTTTTAAGAGAATTGAAGGAAGAATCAAAGGATTAAGTGGAGATTTGGTGGAATTCATCAATTGAGGTAAGTACTTACTTGTTTTCCTTTGTTAATGTTTGAGATAGGTTGTGATGGATTGATTTCATGATTTAGTGTGTTATATATGTGTTTACAAGTATTGAAATTGATTACAAGCTAAAGGATTGGATTGGTGTTGGTTTTGTTGGAAAGATGGTAAGTATTCTCTTGTTTTCTTTACTTAATTGGAAGTTGTGTTGGAAGTGAAGTAAGGTTTGATGATTTTGTGATTTGGTGGATTTGAGATGTGTTGTGTTGTGTGTTCAAGTGTTAAATTGATTTTAAGTTATGAGTTTAATTAGAGGTTGTTGTTGGAAATGGTGGAGATGTTGATTTTAGGGTTTTGAGTTGAGATGTGTTTAATTGTTATATTAATGTGTTGTGAAGTAATTCTTGTGATGAATATGTGTTTAAAACATTGATTATATTCATTTGAAGCATGTTATATGATGAATATTGTGTTTGAGTGCAATTAGAAGAGAATTGGTTTTGGTTATGGGTGACACGGCCATAGGCATTGAAGAGACACGGGCGTGTTCATCAATTGAGTTGGGCGTGTCAATTGTTTGAATTGGCTACTGCCTCTTTTGTTGTTAGTGACACGGGCGTGTCCATCAAAGGTGCTGGGCGTGTCAATTGTTTGAATTGGCTACTGCCTCTTTTGTTGTTAGTGACACGGGCGTGTTCCATCAAGTGGCTGGGCGTGTCCATCAAATGGGTTGGGCGTGTCCTACAAATGAATTACATATTGCTTTATACTTTGTTTCTTTTTACATTGTTTTGATTCTTCAAAGGTTCCATTGTTTCTAAACTTAAACATGAACATTATAAATATGTTTTAAACACAAGAATGATCTAATCAAAGGAATGTGGAAGATCATAAAGCTATGAATCATATCAATTGTGTTTTGCCCTAATTGCATTGTTGAGATTTAGCAATGTTATGTTATGCACTTTGAATGATATGTTTGCCTAGTTAATGTAATTGATGTTGTATATATATATACATCAATGAGGCTATATGTAAAATGTGAAAAAGAGGATGAAGTGATTGATTATGGATAGCTTGGTGGGAGTAACTCTTGAGGGTGAAAGAGATGAGGATCATCCAAAAAGGTATGTACAATGCAATTTATAATGATGTGAATGATATGTTTACCTAGTTAATGTAATTGATGTTGTATATATATATATATATCAATGATGGAATATGACATGTAAAGGATATGATGAGGTAAATGATTATGTATGTAAAAGATGAATTGCTATAATGTGGATTGAAATGTGATGTGAAGCCATTGTGATTGGCTATGTTAACTCAAATGTGATGTGAAGCCATTGTGATTGGCTATGATGATTCAATTGAAAGAAACAAGGCATGTTGCCTAGATGATGATGAGAATTGAAAATGATATTTATGATGAAATAATCAATGAATTGTGTAGCTAATGTGTTATTCTATTCTCAGAGTTTGTTGTTGGTGGCATGCCTAATATTAGTAACAATCTCTTGAAGTTAGGTTGGGCTTGATCCTTGAAGCCAAGTTGGGTTGAAGTTTAACATGTTTTACTCCCCTTGAAGCTTGGTTGGGTCTAGTTCTTGAAGCCTAATTGAGATGTTACAACCCTTGAAGCTAGGTTGGATTGGTTCTTGAAGCCAAGTTGGGTTGATACTTAGCATGCTTTGTTCCCCTTGAAGCTTGGTTGAACCTAATCCTTGAAGCCTAGTTGGGTCAATGATAATGATAAATGTGAAAACAAAACCAAAGCATTAACTCTGAAAATAGAATAGCATATTAGTGTCTGTTGGGCCCGAGTCTGTCTTTGATGTCCATGTGATATACAAATGTTGAATTAGATGAATAATGAGATCTATGATTGACTTTGTTGACAATGTGACTTATGATTGGTGAATTGTGAATTAAACAATGTTATGAGGTATGATATGCAATGTGTATGTATTGATATGTTGATTGTGAGTATTGGTGATGGATTGTGGTTGGTGTTAATGATTGCCTTGTTGGAAATGTTATTCATGATTGGTAAATGGTGAATAAAATAATGTTATGAAGTATGTTGTGGAATGTGGGTATTGAAATATGATTTAGTTGAGATATATGAAAGGTACAATCTAAAAGAAAAGATATGATAAGCTAAAGTTACATGGAATTGATATATCATTATATGCTAATATTTTTATAATGTATGTGTATATTATATATTTGTACTACTAAGCTCTCGGGCTTAGCGCGGTTGTTTGATCGCGCAGGTGACCAGATGAAAGATATAAAGTCTTGCGTCATGCCACGAGAAGAGTAAGAGTTTGTCGAGACCAACTAGAGGGTGATGCATACATGTATAATTTAATTATGATGTACTTTTATCAAGAATGTAATCATTTGTATAAATGATGTTTCGAGAAAGATAAGATTATTGTATATTTATAAGATCATTAAAAGTATATCGATTTTGTAAATGTTCTTTAAATTAATGTATTGTGGTTTGAGCTATGTTAAAGGTTTTTAAATTGTAACGAAATGTGACATCTTTATACTTTATATATTTACTGTACGTATACCAGGTATATGTGTAGTACTTATATGGAGTATCGGGGTGTTACAGGGCGTGTTCCTGGGCGTGTAAATTCTCAAATCTTACAGTAGCTATGACACGCTTAATAACACGGGCGTGCTACTGGTCGTGTCAAACCTACTGCCTCCAACACAATTGACACGCCTAAAAAAAAAACTGGACGTGCTCTTGGGCGTGTCCGGCCACAAATCAAGACTCCGGTCAAAACAACCAAACACTCAACAACACACTTCTAATCATTAACATCCTCTTCAAACAATCTTAACAAAACATACTCAAAACTCATCTCAAACTTGCAACACACCAAAACAAACCAAAACACAAAACACAAAATCATCTCAAAACCCTCACCACATATACAACATCATCTCTTCCAACCACTTACTCTTTTCTTCAATCCATATTAAAACTCCATCATCAAATCACTCAAACACTTCTCACATCTCAAAATCAACCAACACACTCTTAAAAATCTATCAAACTCAAATATCATTTCAAATAAGCACAAAGATCACAAGAGAACTTACCAAAGTTATAAGACTTCTTGTATCATCCACTAGATCACTTCAATCTTCCTTCCATTTGAGTTAAACACCTCAAGATCTTCTCTTTGTCTCTTGCTTTCCTTTGTCTATGGAGGAGCCGACCACATCAATGGAGAAAGAAGTAGAAAACATGAGGAAGCAAAGTCAAATTTCCCTTTTAATCTCCACCAAGTGTTTCAATTCAAGCAATTACCAAAACACCCTTCATCCATTTAATTAACCTCTTGTCTCTTATATGCCCAATTAAGTAATTTCACCTATTACAAAAGAAAATATCTTCTTCCCTTGACCACTCTTTTTGACCAACTTATATGTTATATATATTATCATATAAGAAACATATATAATTTTCTCTAAACCCTCTTTTCTTTCCCAAAACACATATACATAAACACTCTTTTCCAAATTCTTTTCTTATCACATACATATACATTCAATTCAATATACAACAACAACATAATCAAAACTTTTAGGGCATGCATTGGGATATTACAAGGGATGATCACTAAACCGTGAAGTGCGACTGCACTAACAAGGCAGGCGACTGCGCATCTCCTCTGACAGCATTTAATGAAGAGATTTTGCTGGTTCAAACGGAAATTTCTGATGAAGATAGCTATAAATACACCACCAACTACCATCTTAAGAGACTTTTGTGTATTTATTATCTAACCTCTTGCAATTTTATTTCTCATTGTGCCTTGTATTAAATTTTATCATTTATTGTTTAGTGAGTGTTGGGTGTGAGCATTAAACTCCAAGTGTTAGAATTGGTTTAAGAGTAAGCTAAGGGAAAAACTCTTGTTTGGGTTATGAGGATACACATACCTTGTTCAAGTTGAGTGTGATCTTGTGAAAATACCAAGTTAGGGTTTAACTTGTAAAATCCCAAGTCTAATGGAATACTTAAGTTGTTGTTGAGGAGTGATCAGAGCCACTATAAACATTGTGTGTTCAATCTTCTAACCCTATACTCTTGTTTATTGTTTAAGTTTTTAATTTTCACTAATTCACCTAATCAACCAATTCACCCTTTCCCCGTCTTAGTTGTCAAGTGGACCAATAGGGCAAGATGCTTTGGCAAAGTTATGGTTAAGCTAAAGTTAGTGGGAAGTCTTAACAGAAATGGTTGTTGAGCTTGGTCAATGGATTCAGTTGACTTGTCTTTGGAGGCCTTGGTATGATTTAGCTTGCAAAAATTGGATCGGGTAAGTAAGTTGTGGTATATAGCTTAAATAAAGTTAGGATTTTGGCTTAGGAGACTAGTTTGGTTTCGATCTAGGTTCATGAACTTCTTTCTGGGTTTGGGCTACAAGCAAGTTTAGGATTTAAAAGAGAGAATTAAGGACATGAAGGTTGTCAGCTATCTTGGGCTTTGCAAGGGACACTAAGGGTGGCCTCGTAAGGATAACTTGGATCATGGGTTTTGTCCTTAAGGAATTCGGGTTGTTCTAGTGTGGCTCATGGCTTATGGTTCAAAGGGTAAAAGATGTTTTGGCTATCTGGGTTGTCAAAGGAAGACCTGGATCTCTTGGAATTCACCCTTTGAAGGAATTTGGTTTTGCCTTGATGAGTTTATACCTTTGACGAGTAGCTGTTGGAGCGAGAAGTTTGAACATCATTCTGGCTGAAACCTTCAACATCATTAGGAGCCTCACAGTAGGAAACCAAGTTAGGTAACAAGGGCGATGATGGGTAGGTGAGTGGTGGAACTTGCTAGTTTCATTTAGTGGCACCATTTGATAGGGTGGCTATAGGTGTTTGGCTAATGGTACTATAAGAAGATACAATAACTAACTAAGTTTGAAATAAATAGTAGGGAGGAGACTTTACGTACGCCTAAGACTCAATTGGTTGTTTGGGGGTATGCCTCCTAGAGGTTTGAACATAGAGTTTTGACTCTGGGGTTCTAACTCTTGGATTTGCCCTTTGAAGATATGGCTTTGATGCATCAATTCTCGGGTTTACCT
The DNA here is from genome assembly GCA_947685225.1 of Garcia nutans. Taxonomy (NCBI): domain Eukaryota; kingdom Viridiplantae; phylum Streptophyta; class Magnoliopsida; order Malpighiales; family Euphorbiaceae; genus Garcia; species Garcia nutans. The sequence continues at coordinate 24,073,165 of CANTUV010000005.1, forward strand.
TATGAAGATATAACTTTTAGGCAATGACTCTAGGGTTTGCCCCCTAAAAATACGACTTTAAAGCAATGACTCTAGGCTTTGCCTGTTGAAGATTTGAGACAACGACTCTGAGGTTTTGACTATGAAGATGCGATGTTGAAACCTTGACTATGGGGTTTTCCCAAAAATGATATGACATTGATTTCAATTGGTCTTGGACAAGTAAGGCATTCTCATTTTTGCTCTAACTTTTGTCTGAGCCGCCTTTTCAGATTTTCAACTCGATGAGCCTACTTTATCTTTTGCCTAAGCTGCCCTTTCGGGTTTTCAGCTTAATGGGCTTCTCTTTTTATTTTCTTCTTCTTCTCATTTTTTTTTATTATTTTTACAACCTTGGAATAAAAGAGATATGATTTATATGATTTAGACTGAGCCTAATGGGGGCTGCCAATGTATCAATTGCTTTCGCAAAAGAATCAAGTCTATGTAGTTCTTGCCGTTGAGATGACTAGTGATCTAGATATGCAAAAATGGTAATTCTATCAAACAATATTTACTTGATAAGGTATGAATTGGTGTTGAGGGATCTTGGATAACCCTCTTGTTAAAGTGTCATGTTAATTTCTCGATTTCTTCTCTTATTGCCAACATGATGTTGATCACATTTATGTCTTGACGACTTTCATCCAGTAGACCATAGAAAAGGGAGATGCTCATGTGGGAATCCTTTGGTGCATATTTGGTGATTTCCAACTATTTCTAACTTGATAACTTTGTTTTTGGCTTTAACCACTTCTCTGGTTCGTGATGATGAACTTTCTGCTTTTTCAAAAAGGTAACTTTTTCACAATCAAGTTTGATAAATTTCAATGATGAAGCAACCTTCTCTTTTATTATTTTTTTCTTTTCCTTTTTCTTTGACCTTTGTTTTCTTCATTTATATATATATTTTTTTATGATTTTATTTGAAATGATCCAAAGTGGGGCTTCAAATGATGTTGTCTCAGAAAAACTGGGTAACTTCTTGATGATCTCGATACCAATCATTTTAGAATCTAAAGTGTCGGTCATTGCCCATGATGATGTAATTCTTATACCAAAGTTTGATGAATTTCTCTTTTATTATTATTATTATTATTATTATTATTATTAATCTTTTTTCTTGAACCAAGCTTAGAAGAAAATTGAATGAAAAGACATAAAGTGGCATGAAGTAAAATCTAACATTTTATTGATAAATGGAATTTTACAGAAAAAGGACTAATGTTGACTGGCAATTTTCACACAGACTCAAGTTTGAACTGAAGTAAGTTTTTTTTAGGCTCTGACCAAGACTAGGACTCAAACATAAACTTTGAACTGGTAGACTAAAACTCTTGAGACTTAGACCGGATTTGATTTGACAAGCAACATATTGGCTGAGACACTTGGCCTTCTCATGGTACCAGTGGAAGGGCAAGCTATGGATGGTTAGGCAGAGGATTTATAGCAATATTGGGCCTGGTCTTAGTGGGATAATTGAGCCATTATCCACTAGATTCTAGATTTTGCGTTTTAAAATGAAGCACATGTCAATTTTATGGCCGACTTTCTGGTGATAATCACAAAACTCACCTGCCTAGAAGTTCCTAAGTAATGGATTGGGTATAAGAGTAGGAGGCAGAGGCTCTATCAATTTATCCTCAAAGGATTTATTTTATAAACAGCCCCTAATGTTATCCCAAGATCTATAAAGGCTCTTAGCTCATTCCTCTCTAATTTGATAGGTTTTAAATACTGATGTTGGCTACCTCAATGTACTCTTAATCACTAGCAAAACTAAGATTGGAACTCGGACAGTTTCCCCTTTTTTTTATCTGAAGGATGATGGTACTATAGATTCATCCTTCAATTTTCCCATATTGGACTAAATCTTCTATTTTTGTTGCAGTACCAATCAGGCTTGGAATTCTGAAAGATATTAGGTCTGGAGGTGGGTTTGGTAAGCTGGATGCAAGTTCTTAACTATTATACCTATTTGCTACAGCTTAGGTGGCATGTTCTCCATTTATGCTGCTTTGGCCCTCCATCTCATAAGGAATGAAGAGAAGGACTCTTTTGGGCTGTTTTAGTGGTTTCTAGATCGCGATGGGTGACATCAACCTCTACATTGTAATGGTACTACTTTATCAACTCATTACAGATATCTTTCGAATTTAGGTACTTTTGCTGGTTAAGATCCATAAACCACTTGATAGCTACCCCAGTCAAAGATTGCTAGAATAACTAAGCAAGGAGCTCATCTATTACTCCAAGAGGGGAAAGAGCACCCATACATATCTTCAAGTGGGTTTTAGGGCAAGTAGTACCATCAAACCTATCCATGGTGGGCATCTTAAAATTTAATGGAGCTTTGGCATTCAAAAAAAGGACCAATGAGTCAACATCCACATGGGCTTCACTGCTTTTAAAGTTCTTCATTTATCTCTCAAGGGCTTCAATCTTCTCAAGCAGTTTTCTGAGAAGGATCACTTCCTTAGAAAGGGTTAGTAATAGCTTCTAGCATTGGGTTTAGACATACTCCATTTAGGTCAAGTCAATGATTAGGAAAGTTAGAGTCAGTGGATTCGATAGGGTTGTTGCATGAGGGGGAGCTAGTGGTGGTGTTTGGGAAGTAGTGGTTATATTTGGGTCGGTGATGGGTAGGTCTAAATTGATAAACCCATATCAAAGGTTGATTTTAGGCTTTAACTAGATAAAACCTAAGTCTAAATGTGAAAATTAGGTTTAACTTGACAAACCTAAGTCCAAGATTGATTTTAGGTTTTAACTTGATAATACCTAAGTCTAAATGTGCAAATTAGGATTAACTTGATAAAATTTAGATCTAAATGTGAAAATTAGGTTTAACTTGATAAACCTAAGTCTAAAATTGATTTTAGGGGTAACATGACAAAGAGTCCAATTATTTTGGAAAACTTGAAAAGGAGTCCATTTATTTTGGGAAACATGAAGAAAAGTCCAATTAATTTGAAAAACTTGAAAAAGAGTCCAATTAATTTGGGAAACTTGAAAAAGAGTCAGATTATATCCCATTTCAAGGTCCAAAGGATGGGCCTGAAGTTCAAATAGTCAATTTAAACATCCAAAATAATTAAAGAACAAAGGAAGAAAAGTTTAAGGTTTTACCATTTTAGGCACCCTTGGTGGTAGCAGCTTGAGTGTGTGGTCGGACTGTCGCTCCACAATTAATAGGGTTTGGTTGCTAAGAAAGCAATTGGCTTGTGACAATTTAAGGGAAACACAATCCTAATCTGACCAGCACCCAAATGTGCAAAGGAAGCAAATTTTAAGCAGTTCAAACTAAGGAAAAATGAACCTTTTTCTTTTAAAGAAGAAGAAAAGAGGGAGAGAGTAAGACGACTGACAATTAGGTTTGTTTGGTTGAGTAGAGTGATGAAAAATGAGGTTTGAGGGTCTATTTATAGAGTTTTGGAGGGATAAAATTAAAAAAAAAATTGATTCTGGCACAACAACAGAAAATTAGCCTATTGTAGTAATAAAACGAGCCCATGCAAGAGAAAAATGGGCACATACGGCCCATACTAGAGGCCCATTCTCTCTTTCCCATTGTCCATTTTAAGGTGTTTTTGATGTGTTGGAATTTTAATGGATAGAATTTTAATAAAATTGTAAAAAAAAATAATGATTCACTACCTCTACAGGCCCAATATTTTTAGAGAACTTTAAATGGCTCGTTTATGGCCATCCGACGTTCAAATCATATGATTCCAATTGCATTGGGTTCATGGTCACACGGGCCTTCATTTAGAATCAACAAATAAGTATTTTCATTAGGTGAAAAATTAGAGATTCAGAAAAAAGTAATACCAGTACTATAGCATCAACCACAGATGGTGGACTCGGGCGGCACATACAGGTCACCGTCCATAAGCAAGAGTAAGTATTTTATATTCTTCATTATTTACATTTTTTAATTCATTTTTCATTAATTTATGTATTTTTTTTGTATTTCAGTTCTATGCTAAAAAATTAGGTTCTTCCTTGAGCAATATTCGAAAGATTATGCAGGAGATGATGGATCTAGAAGGAATTAACTTGAAGGTTGTCTCTCAATAGACAAAATATTTTTATTTTAAGGATTTTAAGGTAGGTAACACAAAATTTGAAAGTTAATCATTAGTAGTTATTAGTTTATTATATTGTTAAAATGCTAATTATTTATTTCTTATTTTGCAGAATATTTTTTGTGGGATTAGGCCATTGATGCCCTGATCAGGTTGCTATTCATTATAGTGACATGCTAAACAAAATAAAAGATAAGGGGAAGCAACCTACCTTCATAGGCGATTACCTTTGGGCATCTCTATATTCCCATTGGAATTCTACCGAGGGTCAAGCTCATTCGACTATTGCCTCCCAAAATAGATTGTCAATTGTTACTAGTGGTGCAAGTCCATCCATACATATTGGAGGCAATATATCTTATTATAATCATGCATGAGCACTTGTAATTACAATAAATTATTTTAGTAATATTTGTAATAATATATTTAATAGTTATCTTAAGAATATTAATTTTTCTAATTTATATTAACTTAATATAGAAGACAACATTGGGTTGACCCCACACCAACTCTGAGCTCTTCCTCCATACACATACTAAAAGTATTGATAGAAAGACTTTTAGTAATCAAGTGTCGTAGGATATAAATTAAGTTACTACATTATTTCGTGAATTACTTTTTTAATTAGTTAAGTAATTTCTTAACAACTCTCAAAGTAACTATTAATATGATGGTTGCAGGATTGTTTCATTGCATATTAGGATCAGATGTCTCTATCTGATACCCTGATAAATGAGTCTGACATATATATTTTTTTTTTGCTGCTGGAGGAAAGAAAAAGAAAAAAGTGTATCGACTTCTTCTGCTTAGTCGGCCAAGTTATCCGCTTTGCAACAGCAGAGCAAACAATTAAAGGCAAACTTACCAAAGCAAGATCACACATTTTAAGAGAAACTGCAATCCCGGGTCTAGCGGGAGGTCAAGCAACTCAGGCCTAGGTCTAGCGGGAGGTCGAGCAGCTGCTGCAGCAGATTATGGATCACTTCATGGCAACTCACAGATTTGATCCTTCATAACTATGTTCGGCTCTACCTCCACCTCCACCTCCACCTCCATCGTCCTAGGATTTTTTAGTTTGTATTATTTTGTTGAGTATAATTAATCATAACATTTTTATTTTATTAACTAGTACATTTAATATTTTATTTGTATTATTGATACACTAATTTATACTATTAACAATTTTTAATTTAATTGATTTTTATATATAAACATTTCAGTATTTTATTATAATTTATTATTTTAAATTATATAATCTATAAAAAATAATAATAAATAAGATTATAATTTACTGATATATGCAATATTTGTTGGTAAATTAAACAAAATTTATCTAGCATTTACCAAGAGCCTAGTTATTGACAATACCAATGGATGCAATACCTGTCAATAAATTTCTAAATAGTTTTTAACTATTCACTGATAGAAATAGTTTTCACTGTTAGCGACAAATAGAACATCGATCGGTAAATTCTAAATATTTTCCCTTAGATTCACCAACCGAATATCCATTTACAATACCGATAGATAAGAAGATCTACCAGCAAAATTGGCAAGATTTATAGGTGATGTATCGACATGGTGTCTACTAGTATTACCGACAGAACAAGATATCTCCCTATATTTCCCTATAGATTTCATCTCAGAATTACCGACCGAGATTTTGATGGTAATTATAGACATCTAATTTATGTCAACAACTTAACAATATTTACCAAGAGAAGTTAATTTCTATCAATATCATGTTTACCGATAAAGTTATTGGCAACAGATTTTTTTCTATCACTCAGTAAAACATATTATCGATAAAAAAAGTCATTATTGATGAAATTTTATGTTGGTAATATGGTATAGTGGTGTTCTTGAGCTAGGCTAGGCCGAGTTTCACCTTAACTCGTAGCCCAGCCCTAGGCCAGATCGAGCTGGGCCACAGGTTTTATGTTTTTTATTTTTTTAAAAAAAATTTTGGGTTTCTTTAACACTTTTAATACATAGATCATTTAAAATATGCTTGTGAAAGAGGAAGTAATTAATAAAATCAATGAATTTAACTTGAAAAATAGATTTTAAATTTATCTAAAATCAACAACATAGAAATCATCAAATCAATAACATATAAACTTAAATTTACCTATAATCAATAAAACAAAAATCAATGAAATTAACCTAAAAATAGAATTTATAATTTACCTAAAAATTATTTAATTTTACTTAATATCAATAACATATAAATAATATAGAAATCATTAAAATAAATCAATTTAAATTTTTACCTAATATCGTTATAAGCTAAAAATAAATAAATAAATAAATAAGCAAAATTACCAAATTTTGAAATATGTCATAGGGGTAATAAAAAAACAACATGCAATGCATCAAATTGAAATTTCCGTTGCAAATCATGCATTACAAGTTTGATACCAAATTACTAATACAATTACAAAATTCCAACTTCCAAAAATAAAATCTCAACTCAATGAAATAAAAGTTCAAAACTCAAATCAAATTGAAAATGATCCCGAACATTAATCAACTATTGGTTGGCTGATCTTCACACCGTATCCTTTGTGCTTGTTGATTTTTAGTTAGACTTAAAGATGCTTCTACTATAAAAATCTTTATAATAATAAATATAAACTATAAAGTACATTAACAAATTATAAAAATTGATGAAATAAATAACACACCATTAGCAATTTGATCTATTTCTTTGAACTGATAAAAATCCTGATATTCAATTCTAAAATTTGAAGGTCACAACTAATTTTGAGTGCAAATCAATACTAATTTTGGCTCATTTATACACTTAAACTTGTAAAAAGCTAAGAAATCAGCCACTTTTTTAATGGAAAGCTAATTGTCATTAATTATTTGGTTAGTTAGCAGAAGAATGTACAAATATGCCCTTTAGGTTTGAGTGAAAGTACAAATTGGTACTAGATATTATTTTTTTTTACTCAATTATGCACTAAAATGATATTTTTTCCTATTTATATGAATTAAACACATTCAAGAGCATTTTATACTAAATAATATTTTGATTAAAATTGTTATTTAATATTTCTTCTAAAGAACCTTTTAAATCAATTTTGATTAAAATTATTTTCAATTAAAATTATTTTTTATTCTAAAAATATCAATTTTTAATTAGTTTTAAAAATATACCCTATAGTTAATCAATTGAAATTATTTTTTATTTTAAAAATATCAATTTCTAATTAGCTTTAAAAAGATACTATAAATCAATTGAAATTATTTTTATTTTAAAAATATTAATTTTTAATTAGCTTTAAAAATATACCCTAAAATTGATCAATTGAAATTATTTTATGTTAAAAATATTCATTTTTAATTTTGAAATTGAAAATTAAAAAGAAAATTTAAAAAAATGAATTTTTTTTAATTTGTTTTTTGATATTTTAAGAAAATCTATTAAATATATTCTTAATGACATAACACATCTTATGCAGTATGTATATATATAATGTGAATTAATGATTTTAAAGGTTCATTAGAAGAAGAACTGAATAATAATTTAATCAAAATATTATTTAGTATAAAATGCTTTTAAATATGCTTGATTTATTTATAAATAAGTAAAAATACCATTTTAGTGCATAATTGAGCAACAAAATTTTTTAGTGTCAATACGTACTTTAGCTCAAACTTAAGAGGCATATTTGCACTTTTTCCTACTAACTAACCAAACAATTAACAACAGTTAGTTTCTCATTAAAAGATGGGTTAATTCATCAACTTTTTAAAACTTTAAGTGTATAAATGATAAATAAAAAAAAACTTTAAGGGCCAATCTATACCTTCGCATAAACTTCAAGGACTTTTTTCAACTTCTCCCTTTTCTTTGCCATATCTAGTATATAAAATTCCATGCTTTGATGACTTGCATTGAACAAATTTTATAATCTAATAATTTCACCGAAGCATGTATTGGATGTCACATTTAAGTAACTAGAAAACTTCAAAGTAACATGATAAAACACAATCAGGAAACGAATAAATACATTAGCATTTTCCCAATCACTAAATGCAGGAGGAGTCATTTTAATATCATCTTAAAGTAATAAACATACGAATCATCCTCCTCTAACATCCTATCAAAAACTTTCCTAAACTTTAAAGCAGCATCCAACATCTTGTAGGTGGAATTCCACCTAGTAGCAACATCCAAGCACATAGAACTCTTACTTTCAACCTTTTCAATCTCAACAAATTCTTTAAATTTTTAAGGCGTGCAGGATAAGATCTAACATATATAACAACACAACGAATAGAAACAACAGAACTATGAAATTCTTTTAATGCATCTGTCACAACTAAATTCAATATATGAGTACAATAATGCATACGAATAGAATTTCCACTACATACAACTTTATTCCATAATTAATCTTCTCTTCATGTAGACAATGCTTGTGTCATTTGAACTTACATAATTAATAGTTATAGTGAACACCTTAAACATTTATCAATTACCTTCCTAATAGTGTCACCATTTGTGATTTTCAACTCATAATTGAAATGGGTAGTCAAACACATGTAATTGAAATTTTGAATTGATGTCCAAGTGTCTACAGCGAGGCAAACATGAGCATTTGAATTTTTAATGAAAGCCATTAACTTCTTGCATTCAGAAAGATAAAGTTTATAACAGTCCCTAGCACTCATCATCCTTGATGGAACAGGAAATCTAGCTCTAATTGGCTGCTATACTTACGAAAATCATACCCTTCAACAATCCTAAAAGCCAATTCAACCTATATCACTAATTTAGACAATGCACATCTACAATCCTCCAACTTATATTTATGAGCAACAATGCTTTTTCACTAGTGACATTACCTTCCACCTTGCTACCTTTATTCATAAATCCTAAAATTGGTTGTTTCTTTTTATTATATGGATATCTGGGGCATTATGGAATGCTTTTGTAAAGTATTTATTCTATGTTTCACCGGATCAACAACATAAGTGATCCCACAGTAGTTATATGAGGCTCTATGTTACCCCTTTGTCTTTTCCAATGGAAGTCTAGTAAAATGATCCCTAACATCAGATTTATTCTTAGGAGGACATTTTCTTTTATTAACATGGTCAGTTTGGGAAGTAATGCAAAGAGAAATAGGATTGGGGTTAAGAGCATCGGTATTGAGGTCAATGGTATTGGAGTCATTAGCAATGGTTTCATTGGTTTTGGAAGTCATTGATATCCATTTGCAATTCTACCAAATAGCAACAAAAAAACCAATTACCAAATCATTTTAATAAAAAAACTGATGTAACAATCAATACATAAGCTCATAATTCACATATAATTCAAATAATGCATTCATAAGTTCAATCTTTCCATATATTACAAGTTCAAATAATGCATTCACAAGTTCAATTAAATATTTGATTATAATTAATTAATGAATATAAGTGATCATAATTAATTAATGAAGTTAATTATAAACAACATTTATTATTACAAGAGAACAATATTTATAAATGAAGTTAAAGTTAATTAAGGAATTTTTGTTAATTAACAAAAATACTAAAATCAATGCTCAAAACAAAATAACAAATACTCAAATCAATACTCAAATAGATCACTAAATACTAAAATCAATGCTTAAATATATTGTTATACTAAAACAAATGCACAAATAATTAAGTTTAATCTTAAATAAATTACTAATATCAATGCTAAAAAAACAACAAATAATGTTAAATTACTAAACTACAATAAACACTTAGATAATCTAACAATCATCACAACTCACTCATCAACAAACTAATAAATAATAATTTGAAGCATTTGAATCATATATTAAAAATCCATAGCAATAATAAAATATTAAGAAATATAAAAAGATTAAAACCCTTACATGAACATGAAATGAATTTATATGAATGGAAGGATCAGACCGATGATAGTTGCTACTGGTGGTCTAGTGTCACCTACACCTGGTCGGGCTGCTGCACCTAGATGTGGTGTGGGGCAAGACCAAGAGATGAGAGGGGGATGGGATGTGTGTGACTATGTGTCGGGCTAAAAGTGAGGAGAGGAACTAAGGGAATAGGATTAGGGATTTCGTTTTTAGGTTTACTCATTCAAGTTTTTAGAATGACATCATTATGGAACCCTAAATATTTTTAAAAAGATTAAATTAAAACCCTTGGGCTAGCTTAACTCGACCCGAGGGATTTTAGTATAACCCGCAGCCTAACCCAAGCAAAGGTATGGTTTGGCTTAGTTGCCCACTGCGCAACCCTATGTGTGGTTCTAGCCCACCCAGCCCAGCTGGGTTTCTTAGATTGGTGGGCCATATGAATAACCATAATACACTACATTCTTATAATGTATGTCTAAACAATTGTACTATTATTTTTAAGCATTTAATCCTTCTTTATTCTTTGTAAAGGTTTTGTGTTAACCATAAATACTATTGTAAGTGTTGAGTGTTAGCCTTGTAAAATACTAGGTTGGGTTTGAGAGTTAAGTTTTGTGAAAACTCTTGCAAGGAGTTTAGAGCTAGCCTAATAAAACTCTTGTAAGGATTTGGTAATGAGTTTTGATAAAATGTTTAGTTCGATGAGAGTTAAAAATACCATTGCATGCAAACCTATAAAATAATTAAATAGTTCGGTGTTAACTTGAACACCAAGTTGACATTAAGCTTGTAAAAATCCTAATTTAGTAGTATGATTTTAATTCATAATAAAATCCTATTTTATCTAAAAGATAAAAAGGATTAGCTTTAAGTTAGCTAAAGATATCTTATCAGAAAAGGAGAAAAAATACGTAAGTTTTCTCTCCAAAGTTTTTCTTTCAAGAACTCTACAATTTTCTTATTCCAATAGAAAAAAAAACATTCTTTGTGAGGTTTGGTACAATTTGAGGTTGTTTTAGCTCTTAATTTGTGAAAAATAAGAGTTCTTCTCATCTTCGATAATAGCTCTTCATGACCTGTAGCACAAGCATTGGTCAAATTATTCCTTAGCAGTGTCAGAGGTAATATCTATCCTTATTTTTATATATGGGCTTGTTCTAACACTTGTATCATAGGCATAGGATTGTGTTTCATTAGTTTTAAATTATTTATGTGTAATTGATTAATTTTTTGTAATATGTTGATTAATTATATGTCTTTAATCATGATCATATTGGCATGTTTGTGCTAAAAAAAACTTTGTATTTTTGATATTGTATGTTTGATATTTCTATATCAATTGAAAGTAGGCATGTATATCTTTAAAACAACATATTATTTGCTCAAATGAGAGTTAAATTATACGGTTTATAGCCTTCTAAAATTAGTCGCTCGAAATAGCTTGGCGCCTTTAGGTGCGTAAGACCCTGCCACATGGTAGCACCTTGTAATATCCCAAACTATACTCTAAAATTTTTAGAATGATTATTGTTGAAATTGGATTAAATGATATAATGTATAAATGTTTAAGTAGGAAGATAAAAAATGAAAAGAGAAGTGTGTATATGTTGTATATATAGAGATATATACAACATACACAAGTCAATTAATGAATGGGTCAAAAGAAATATTTAATTATAATTAAATTAATTGAAATGGAAATTGAGTTAAGTGGAAGTGGATATTTATATATTATATTATTAAAATTGCTTGGTTGAGATTTAAAGAGAAGATTGAGTGGTTATTATGTTGACTTTGCTCTTCTTTCTTCATCTTCATCTTCTTCTTTCCTTGTTTGGCCGACTATCACAATAGCAAGAGAGGAAAGAGAGATTTTGCTCATCCAAACTCAAGATTGAAGGGTGTTTCAAGTGAGCAAGTTGGAATTCTAAGGGTTTTCATCACTTTTGGTAAGTTTTGCACTTGATTCCTTGGTTTTCTTTTAAGTTTGTGTTTTGAGTTTGGTGTTTAATTGTTGATGGTATGTGTATATTTGATTGTGGTGTATTTGAGAGTGTTTGGTTTAATTGATTTTGATTTTGGGGTTGGATTAAAGAGAAAGAGTTAGGTTTAGTGAAAGAGCAAGTGTTGTATTTTGGGTATGAGATGAGTTGTGATGATGACTTTGATTGGTGTTTGATGTATGTATTGAGTGGTTTTTGTGTTTTTGCAAGTTTATTATAGTTTATTGATGTGTTTGGTTAAGTTTGTTTGGATTGGAAGATGATGAAAGTAAGAGATTTTTTGGATGTGGTGTTGTTGGTGTCGGAATCAGAATTTTTGGCCTGACACGCCCATAAACACGGCCAAGTCTTTGGGCGTGTCAATGGTTCTGTTTTCTGGATGGGTGACATGACCAGTGACACGCCCATGTCACTGAGCGTGTCACAGCTTCTGTGTTATAGTAGCATTAACACGGCCAGTGACACGACCATGTCACTGAGCGTGTCATAGCTACTGTGATGTTGGAGGATTAACACGTCCAGTGACACGCCCATGTCAATGAGTGTGTCATAGTTACTGTATTGAGGGAGGATTGACACGGCCAGTGACACGCCCATGTCACTGAGCTTGTCAAAGCCTTTGTGTTGTGAGTTTAGGGCACGGTCAAGGACACGCCCGTGTTGTTGAGCGTGTTATGGGTAGAGTTTGCCCTAATTGGTTCTTATCCATATTATCTCATGTGTATCTCTAAGTGAGTGTGTATGATCACTTTTGGATTAGGTTTTGAAGAGATTGAGTTGCCCTAATCCAAGTGTTGGAGGATTCTTGGAAGAGGAAGTGTTTAGATTAGTGTGAGTTGCTCTTGAGGTAAGTACAAACCTTACATGGTTGCATACATTTACATGACTTTGGGACTTAACACATTTGGTTATAAATGTGTTAAGTAATCTATTACATTATTGATACATTTGATTAATGTTATGAATTGCATAATGTGAAAGATATGATGATCATTCAAAATGTATGTTAAATGCAATTGAGTAATGTATTGTATAAGAAAAGAAATGTGGAAAAATGTGATATTGAAATGAAATAGAAGAATGAGAAAAATGATATAAGATTATAAACTAAGGCAATGAGCCTAGTTTGATTATGAGAAATGAAATGAGAAATAAAATGAAAAATGAATTGTGAAAGAGATTGATAATGAAATAAATGAATTAATTGTCTGCCTAGTATGTTATTTAATTTTCAGAGTTCTGGGTTTGGCGGCATGCTTATGAATCGCTGGGCAGGTGAAAAGACCGGGTCATAAGCCGAGCCCAGCTAAAAAAATGTGAAATGTGATGTTTTTAAGGTGAAAAGACTGGGTCATAAGCCTCAAAAACTGTAACAGTCTAGCCGGGTTGATGACCAAGATACTGGGGCCCTAGGGTCTAGCCGGGTTGAGGTCCAAGAGACTAGGTCTGTTACATTATCCATGGATAAATAAATATCACCTACGGGCTTGATGAATGTGATTATGGACCAAAATAGTAACTCTGAACTTTGAATAGCATATTAGATCCTTTTTGGGCCCATTCTTGTCTTTGCTTAAATGTGAATTATGAATGATGAAACAATTGAATGATATAATGAAATGTAATTTTATGAAATATGATGTTCTTGTGAATTGTTTGTAATATTTGAAAGTATGACATTTGTATTACATTAAAGCATATTGTTATAGTGGTTTGTACCACTAAGCCGTTGGCTTAGCGCAATTGTGGTTTATCGCGCAGGTGACAGGGTAGAACCGGAGAGTTCAGCTAGACCGAGTTGAGTCTAGACTTTGAAGTGTTGATTGTGGACTTAAAGATCAGAGACGAACTGCCAAACATGTCTAAACTTTATATTTTGTAAATATTGATTTTGATGTATATATATATATATGTAAATACCGCTACATTTTCCGCTGCTAAATAAACAAATGTTTTATCTATTATGTTCCATAATATATCTGAAATGTTTTAAGTTTTCTCATATTATTGCTAAATTGAAAGATTGGTTTGTTTAATATGAACCGTGACACTCCTGTATCTGGTATACGTATATTACAAATGTGGTTGTATGTAGTGTGCGTATATGGGGTATAGGGGTGTTACACACCTGGTAGGCTGAAATAAGTTTTGGCCTCTTACTGACCATGTTTTTTGGTGTTTTTTAACAAATCAACTCCAAATTATTTTATAGATGTTTTGGCCATTTTTATTTAATTTTTAGGCACCATAAAATTAATTTTTATTTAAATGTTAATAAAAATTATTTTTAATTAAGATAAAAAAATATTTTTCACTTAGAAATTTTTTTTTTTGAGAAAAATATTTTTTTGCATTGAAAAATTATTTAAGTTTGTAAAATATATTTTGTATATATTTTTGTGGTATTTTAATAAAGTTCACGTTCTTTATTATTTTTAACTATACTACGATGTAAAATTATTATTCCTAACCTATGTTTTTCTTGAAAATATATAGAAAATGGCTCTCACCATCAGGATTCCCTTGATTTCATGCATAGTTGAGCATAAAGCCATGATTAAAGTGAAAAGAGTTCTAAAAGAACATATGAGAAAGATGAAAATGCATCTTATCGACTACATTTGCTATTTAAAGTTTCTTATGAAACACATTATGTGCCTTTATGAAAATTTTCAAGAAATTATTAGGTTGGATGAGTTTAAAACAAAATAGTCTTTATACATGGATGGCTATGAGGGATTCCTTTGTGCACCCACCTTTGTATGAGTTATTAAAAGAAAAATGGAATATGGGATATGATATATATGAGGTCCTGATCAAATCCTTTCTTAAAAGTTGGTGTAACATAGGGGTATCATAAAAGGATTTACAAGGGAAAATGAGATGACCCTTTATAATGGGATGGAACTTGTGATTGAAAGATTAATTTCTAAGGAACTCATTTATTATCTATAAGTTAATTTAGAGCTTGATCTTAGAACTCAGCTCTAGTTAAAAGATGTTTTACCAGTAACGACTATGTTTAGATTTAATGCCCTATGTTATTCTTATATTGATCAAATTTTTTAAAGAATATTTAGTAGACTTATTTGGTTATGACTCTTTTATTTTAAATTTTATGGTTTTTGAACTATTGACTTTATTTTTAGTTAATGGATTATGAATCTTTTTTTTATTATTTATGATGCATGGAATAATTATGTCTTATAATTATTCAAAATATAGAATTTACTTGGTTTGAATAATTGGTTGATATATTTTTTTCGTATATATATTTATGTTAATATTAATAATTTTGTATAGTCAAGATGGCGATTGGAAACCAAATGACCTTTTGACTTGGGATTATATGCATGTTAATATTAATGTATAAATTGGTTGTGAAAATATAATGGCTTGTAATCTATGACATTAATAAATGTATGTATGTATTGTCTCTATAGGTATTCTCTTCAACATGCTATAATGTCTTCAGCTTCCAAAAATATCAATGTGGGGTTGAAAAAAGGTGCCAAGTTATATGGGGATCTCTATGAAATTTGGAGCATGAGAATACAATATGTGTTGGAGGAGAAGAAGGCACTGGAGCCTCTTAACTTGATTATGGAAGAACCAAAACAAGAGGGAACCTCGGCCCAACTAGGCATGATAGAGATGCCTACACTGCTCGAAAAAGAAAAAATTCCTATTTCAAATCACGTTGCTTGGTGCTACAATGAACAATGACATTATGAAAGAATTTTATAGCTTTGAGTATGCCAGTGATATGTGAGATGCTCTTAAGGAGAAGTTCAGTGGGATTTCCCTAACCAAGCTATTCTCGCTTACAATCAAGTTTGATACTTACAAGAAACATTCTAAACACTCAATGAGGAAACATCTTAGGGAGATGTCCAACATGATAAGCGAGCTTCATAATGCCAATCATGTGTTAACCGAGGAGCAAAAGATCTAAGTATTTATTCATTCTATACCGGAGAGCTGGAAGCTTATACACATACCCCTAACTTGTAGCCTCCTAATCAAGACTTTTATTGATGGTGCCCATCATTTAAAGCTAGAGGTTGATAGGCTTGCTCCTATGCAATAGAGTGAGCGACCCTAAATGGGAGTCATGGCATCAAGCACAAGTATAATAATGGTAAAGGTAAGGGTAAAGGAAAAGAAAGCCAAGACAACAAGAAACCTAAGCAAAATAAGAGAAAGTGTCCTAAGAAAACAAACATTGCAAAAGTCAAATGTTTTAATTGGGGCAACAAAGGCCACTATGTTAAGGATTACATTGCACCTAAGAAGGTATAATCCATTAACTATGGTGAAAATGGAATTTTTCATTCAATTTCAACATTGCTAACTGAAATAAATCCTTTGTGGGTTATAGATTTAGGAGCAATCGGCGATGTAGCGAAGGATCTTGAAGCCCTTATTGAATTCAATCAATTATGTGGCTGGTGAGATGGAACTTCATGGAAAACAACTCATGCACTGAGATGAAGGTCATCAGTACCTCTAAGTTGCTCCATGAAATTCTCTACGTCCCACAAATTAGACCAAACTTGGTTTCTATAATCTTTTTTCTTAAATTAAGTTCTTCTTGGTATTTCTGTAATGATTTAGCATAGTTACACTTGGGCCAAAAGTTGTATGGCTCTAGGTACATTTTAAATAATTTATTTGTTTTGAATGTTAAGACTGCACTTCTTCTAATATAAGTTTTTTCTTATTCGCTACTTCTTATAACTATAATGATGATGTGAATGTTTGGTATGCTAGGCTAGGTCATATAGGCCAACATCGTATGGATATATCAGCTAAAGCTACTCTCCTATCAGATATTAACAAAATAGAATTACTTATTTGTGAGTGTTGTTTAGTAGGAAAATCTACAAGAAAACCTTTCGGAAAAGGCATAAGAGCCTCTTCACCATTTGGAATTAATACATTTTGACGTTTATGGTCTAATGAATGTGAGGGCTAGACATAGAGCCTACTATTTCATCACCTTTATTGATGACTATACAAGGTATGGTCATATTGTTGTTCTATCACTATACCTACTATAAGTGCACAATATTGCAATCAAGTAATAAAGTAATGAGTGAGTATCATTCCTATGAGCAAGGTTAATGTCAAGTACCAAAACGCTAAATTGTTTATTATTTGGAAAGCCAATTTATGTGAATTTATGAAACTAAACTATCTAAACCGAAACTAAAATTTTAACTTAACTTTCATATTTAAGAGCTCAAAGTTAGAATTTTCAATTGATTACCTATGGTCTTTTTAGCTATTAACTCAATTTTATTACCTTTGATTATTAGTTGAATCTTCCTAAATTAAGCCTTAGTCTCTCTTAAAATCTAAAACTATTATTGATATTAACTCCTATATCTATTCTCACAATCACAAGTATTAATTCAATTCATTAAGTTTAGTGAAAATTTTTAAAAAACCTCCTAAGTATTTTTTATATCTATAAGCAAAAATTACTTAAGGTTATTATCTTCTTTAACTAATATTATGCTACCACTCTCGCTCTATCACATAATATCTTAAATCCAATAACTATTGGCTAGATAATTGCAAGCATTAAGCACAAAGATAATAAAATAATTAATCAAAGAGAAATATTAAATCAAATATGAATGAAGTTCACCATAGGATAATCAAAAGAGTTGTCTAACCTCGAATTAGGGTTCACTTACTGATTGTTGAAGATAAAATAACAAAAGAATATAAATAATTGAATTGAAACATTGAAATTAAATTTTTTCTTAAAACTAATAGAGAAGATAAGTAGAAATAAATCACAAACAAATCTTGGATCGAATGAAGCTCTTGGTGTAGCTTGAATCTTTTCAAAACCTAGCCTCCTTCTCCTTTTTATCCAAAGATAGCTCAAAAGAATTGTAAAACTTGAAAAAAGCAGAATATATTAAGAATAGGGCTAGAGGCTTACTTATAAAGGGGTTATAAGGACTTTTAATGTGTTTAAGAATAGAATTAGGGCAAACTCTTAGGGAAAATTGTATCTTTAGTAGTCATAGAATTTGCATGAGTGTGCATACTAAAATACATGGGCATGAATAATGTAACCAAGGCTATCTCTAAAAATTTTCTCTATCAGACAATGGATATTCAAAATGCACGACCATGAACTTTGATTTGCATGGCCATGGACTTCATCTAGCTTTAGGACTTTTTTTTATTCTTCTCTTTCTTTTTAGGCAGTAGTGATTTGAAATCCAAGGCCATGGGAAATGACTTGCATGACCTTGGATATGCTTTTCCTTCTATTTTGAGCCACTTTGTCTCTTTTATATTTTTTACATCTCTTCTTTTTCATATTTTCATCACATCTTAGCCAAACTGCATTCCAAACTCATATTTTATAAAGCCAAGTGGAAGGATGGATTCTAATTCTAGTGGGAGCCCTATGGATCTTGATATAATAGATATACCTATACAACTTGATGAATATGTCTCCCACGATTAAAATATAAGGCGAAGCAACATGGAAATATTTCTCTCCATTTTGAAATCGATAGCAGAGATGAGGTATTCATGGTTGTCTCTCAAGATAATGATAAGCCAAAGAATTTTTGAGAGGACCTCAATGGCCCTACCAAGGATAAATGGGTAAAAGTAATAGAAAAAGAGTTAAAATCTATGAGATCAAATTAAGTTTAAGAATTGGTTAATCTTTCGAAAGGATGCAAAGTCTTTAGGAACAAATGGATTCTCAAAATCATTCAAAAAGTTAATGGCATCATCAAGAGGTATAAGGCACGTCTCATGGCAAAAGGGTATACAAAATGGGAAGTAATAGACTATGATGAGACATTTTCTCCTATTATATGATTCACTTCAATAAGGTTGATATTAGTAATCATAGTAAAACTTGATCTTGAGTTGCATCAAATGGATGTGAAAATTGCATTTCTCAATGGAGAATTGGATGAAGAAATTTACATGGAACAACAAGTAAGCTTCATCAAACAAGGCTAAGAAAATAAAGATTGTATGATGAAAAAGTCAATCTATGGCCTGAAGTAGTCTTTAAGACAATGGTATATTTGCTTCCATAATACTATTTTATCAAATAGTTTTACCATTATAGATAACGACTACTGCATCTAAATTAAATGAATGCAGGCAAAGTTCATCATAAGATCATTATATGTTGATGGCATTCTAATTGTCGGAGATGAAAACATGTTTTTGAACCATATTAAAGAGTGGTTATCAACTAGTTTTGAAATGAAAGAAATGGGTAAGGCTATATATATTCTTGGAGTAAAGATTTTGAAAGATGGATCGAGGAAATTTTTGTCTCTTTCTCAAGAACATACATAAAGAAAGTACTTGAATGATTCATCACCCTAATAGCCAAAGGAGAGAGCTCGAGCCTAAGGTAATGTCTAAAAACTCCAGAAGAAGTGAAATGTATAGAAAACATACCCTATGTAAATATTGTTGGAAGCCTAATATAAGTGATGATATATACAATGCTTTGCCATTATGATGGTAATTAGATTTCAATCCAACCTAGGTTAGGCACATTGTAAGTGGTCAAGAGAATATTGAGTTATCTAAAAGTACTGCCAATTACATATTATGCTATCAATATAGAGGGTTAAGTTTAAAAGGTTATGGATGTTGACTAGGCAAGAGATGTAGATGAAAGAAAAACTACTTCTAGATTTGTCTTCCTACTCAATAATGTGCTATCTCTTAGAATTGTAAAAAATAATCCTATATAACCCTTTCTATAATGGAAGCTAAATTTGTAGCATTTTCAAATGCAATACAAGACATGGTTTGCCTCAAAATATTCTTGGAACATTTGGGTTTAAGTGTTGCTAACAAATTAGTCACCACACATTGTGACAGTCAAGCGACTATTACCTACTCTAAGGACCCAGAGTTTCATTGCAAGACCAAATATATAGACACCAAGTACAACTTTATCAGAGTCATGTTGACATGCAAAGAGATGGACTTGAGACATATCTTTATGCATAACATGGTTGCTTATCCATTTATGAAACCTATTCCTAGAGACGTATTTCTTAAGCATAAAGTCTTTAGGATTATATAGATTTTGATATGTATGATTGTTCCCAAATTATGTTCATTTGATATTTATTAATGCCAACACATGATGTTTGTTTTGTGTTTACATGTGTTTAAATTTTCTTGTTACATTTGATGTTACTACTATAGAGTGTGTTGGACTGAATGATGATTAACTTTCTGACTGAGTTAATTGCCTTTGTTTTGTCTATGTTTCAAGTAAAGATGAGACCGTTTGCAAGCATTATTATCTAGGTGACAATGAACTCGTGCTTGAAACAAGATGATCATTTTATTTTATGAGATTCTTATGTCATGTTACACATAATTGTGCTTAATTTTGTCTTATTCGCCTGGCAAAAGTTCTAGACTAACATGAGTAGATGAGTGAACTCAAGATTATATATTTAATCTATTGCTTGTATAGTGCTTAAAAACTAGAATGAGTTTTTAACAAACATGCACTCCATAGGAAGGGGTAGCCATTACGGCATATGTGTAATGACCCCACCTGCACGGTCTTACGACAGCTGGTCTATTGGGCCTTTTCTCCTATAGGTAGACCGTAGTCCCAGCCCTCAACCCTACAGGCCGCTACAGTACTGGATCGCCCTCGCGGGCCCTCCAGCAGGATCTAAGGAGTCGCCTCCCCGGATCAAACACCTGACCTCTCCCTTAAGAGAGCCAGCGAGCACAATCCAGTACCATTTCTACCACTGGTACTAAGTATGAAGCAGGACACTAGGACAGTGACTGAGTATGAGATTGAATTTATCATATTGAGCCAGTATGCTAGAGGAATCATATCATATGAGTTTGATAGATGCCAGAGATTTGAGGAGGGGTTGAGACCCTCTATCATGTGTTTTGTGGTAGGTTCCCTGTATTAGGATTTTTCTTAGTTAGTTGCAGCTGCAAGAGTGTAGAGAGAGCAAAGGGACTTATAGGAGCAACCAGAGTTGAGGAGAGCAGAGGTAGGAGACCCCAGAGTGAGGCAGGGTCTTCATCATCAAAGAGAGGCCGAGAGGGATATCCTCAGAGGTTCAGTAAGAGTCAGAGACAACTTGGAAGATTAGTACAGCATCAGAGGCAGAGACCTGCAGCCTCAGCAGCTAGTTCTCTGACCCCAGTGACTCAGAGGTCTGCTCCACCTACCTGTGTTCATTGTGATAAAGCACATGGAGGTGTTTGCTGGAGGATAGGTGGACCAACAATATGTTATAGATGTGGATCACCATATCATTTTATTAGAAATTATCTAGAGCCACCAGATGATAGACATACATATACAACAGGTTTTAGACCTAGTGTCAGAGGGGGTCGTGGTAGTAGAGGTCTTAGTAGAGGTGGTAGATCGGGGTCTGGATGAAGAGGAAGTTCTATAGCAGGAAGTAGACCAAAGGATGTAGGACCATCACAATGGGTTTATGTGATGCAGAGGCAGTCAGATGCTTCAGCTGTGATAGCCGATACTTTTATTTTATTTGGTATTTCAGTTCTCGAATTGATAGACCCTAGGTCAACTCATTCATACATTAGTGCATCCACATTGTCTGTTAGTGATTTGCATTTTGAATCCCTAGAATTTGATGTTTTGGTTACAAATCCTTTAGGACATAGTGTTGTAGTTAGTAAGACACACCGAGATAGTCCAGTTATTGTTCAGGATGAGGAGTTTCTCGGTGACCTAATTGAGATGCCTTATAGGGAGAATGATTTTATTCTGAGCATGGATTGGTTATCTAGACATGGGATAGTGGTAGACTGTCAGCGAAAATATGTTACCCTGAGAACACATGATGATAGTTATATGGTGGTATCTAGTGAGCAGAGATATCTTTCATCCATGTTTATTTCAGCTATTTCAGCTAGGAGGATGATTAGGAAGGGATGTGAGGCATATCTTGCTCATGTGGTAGATACCAAAGTAGTGAAGTCCTAGCTTGACAATATACCTACAGTTGCTGAGTTTTCGAACATTTTTTTCTGATGAGTTGCCTAGGGTACCTCTTGAAAGAGAGGTGAAGTTTGGTATTGATTTGTTGCCTGGTACCACTCCTATCTCTATTACCCCTTATTAGATGGCACCTGTGAAATTGAAGGAGTTGAAGGTGCAGTTGCAAGAGTTGCTTGATAAAGGATTTATTCACCCTAGTGTGCCTCTGTGGGGAGCACCTGTTTTGTTTGTGAAGAAGAAGGATGGTACTTTGAGATTATGTATTGATTACAGGCAGTTGAATAAGGTGACCATCAAGAATAAGTATCCATTACCTCAAATAGATTATCTCTTTGATCAGTTGAAGGGAGCGGCAGTATTCTCTAAGATCAATATGAGATCAGGATACCATCAGTTGAGAGTTAGAGATATAGATGTACCTAAGATAGCTTTCCGTACGAGGTATGGGCATTATGAGTTTTTGGTGATGCCTTTGGATTAATGAATGCACCAGCAGCATTTATGAATTTGATGAATAGGGTATTTAGACCATGCTTAGATCAATTTGTGGTGGTCTTTATTGATGATGTTTTGGTGTATTCGCGTAACAAGGAGGATCATGATAAGCATCTATAGATTGTATTGCAGACTTGAGGGAGAAACAGTTGTATGCAAAGTTATCTAAATGTGAGTTTTGGCTTGATCAGGTAACTTTTCTCAGCCATCTGGTATCAGCAGAGGGTATTAGAGTTTATCCGAGTAAAGTTGAGGCTATCTTGAATTGGAGTCCACCTAAGACTGTGACAGAGGTTAGAAGTTTTTTGGGTTTGGCAGGCTATTATCGTTGATTTGTGAAGGGTTTTTCCATGATAGCTACACCACTCACCTGATTACTTCGAAAAGGAGTTAGATTTGTGTGGAAAGATCAGTGTCAGGCGAGTTTTGAGCAGCTGAGAGAGATGTTGACTCAGGCTCCTGTTCTTACTCTACTTGTGGAAGGTAAACCATATGTGATATACAATGATGCTTCACCTAGTGGTTTAGGTTGTTTTCTGATGCAGGAGGGTAGAGTTATTGCTTATGTATCTCTGCAGTTGAAGCCACATGAGTTGAATTATCTGACTCATGATTTAGAATTAGCAGCCATAGTCTTTGCATTGAAGATTTGGCGGCATTACTTGTATGGAGAGAAGTGTTTCATTTATACTAATCATAAAAGTTTGCAGTATTTAAGTGTTCAGAAAGAGCTAAATCTTAGACAGAGACGATGGTTAGAGTTGATTAAAGACTATAACTATTTGATTGATTATCATCTTGGCAAAGCAAATGTTGTTGCTAATGCCTTGAGTCAGAAGTCGTTGGCAGGTTTGACTGCATATTCGCTCTTGTTTCTTGTTGAGATGAGAGCGTTACATGCTAGATTTGAGTCTTGTGATGATGGTGCATTGATGGCTCAGTTGCAATTAAGGCCAGTGTTGTTAGATCAGGTTAGAGAAGCTCAGTTGACAGATGACAAGATCCAAAATATTGTGTTAGATTGCCAAAAGGGCGAGAATCAAGACTTTCATATGAGAGATAATGGCAGTCTATGGTATAGAGATAAGTAGTGCATTCCTAACGATGCAAAATTGAAGAGGATGATATTAGTGGAAGTACATCAATCAGTTTATGCTATACACCATGGTAGTACTAAGAAGTATCAAGATTTGAAACAGCATTATTGGTAGTCAGGTATGAAGAGGGACATAGCAAAATTTGTGTCTAGATGTCTTACTTGCCAAAGAGTGAAAGCTAAGCACCAAGTTCCTTCAGGTTTGCTTCAGCCATTGCCAGTACCAGAGTAAAAATGGGAGCGAGTGACGATGGATTTTATGACTGGCCTTTGACCCAGGAGAAGCATGATGCAATTTGGGTTATTGTTGATCGGATGACAAAGATAGCTCATTTTCTTCCAATTCGGATGGATTATTCACTTAAGAGGTTAGTTGAGTTGTATATCAGTGAGATAGTGCTATTGCATGGAGTCTTAATTTCGTTGGTGTCAGACCGAGATCCCCGATTTATATCGAGATTTTGGAGAAGTTTGCAAGATGCATTGGGTTCTCTATTAAATTTTAGTACTACTTTTCATCCTTAGACAGATGGACAGTCAGAGAGAGTGATAAAGATTCTAGAAGATATATTGAGGAGTTGTGTAATATCCTAAAATATACCCTAAAAGTGTTGGGATTATTGTTGTATTTGGATTCAATGTGTGTATTGAAGGGTAAGAGAAAAGAAGTGAAGAGAAGATATGGGAATTATAAAATGTAACATATATATGAGGTATAAAATGGTGTAGGAAAAGTGAGTTGTATATATATATATTTGTATGATTAGTTAATAATAATAATAATGATAATAAGGACAAAAAGGAAAATAAAGAGGAAAGCAAAAAGAAGTTTGTGTGGAGGAGATTTAATTGCATTATTATTATTATTATTATTATTATATATATATATATATATGATAAGGATGAAGGAAAGAACGAGAACGTTCTTTCTTCTTCTCCTTCGTCTCCTTCTTCTTAGTAAACGAGAGAGAGAGAGAGAGAGAGAGAGAGAAGCTAGAGAGAGAAAGGGGATTTTACTTCTAATTACACCAAAGACTAAGGTTATCAAGAGGCTTGCAAATGGATATTGAAGATTTGGCAAGCTATTCAAGTAAGTACTTCTCTCTTGAGTTGATTTTATTGATTATGTATATATATGTTTTTATCTTCTTGTTTTGGGTTTCTTTGGATTGAGGTATGGTTGGTGTTTAAGATGATGGAAATGAAAGATTGAAGTATGTAATTGTGTTGAATTGGTATTTAAGTGTTGATAATTTGGGGTATTTGTGATGATGATGATGAATTGTTGAGTTAGGATTTGATATGAATGAAATGGTATTTTGAGTAATTGATTATAGTGATGTATATATATTGATTGTTATGGTGATATAATGAAGTTATATAAATGTTAAAGTGATATGGAATTGATAAATATGAACAAAGATGATGATTAAAAGAGTTGTGGTATGAATTTTGGAAATGGTTTGGTCTTTGAGTTCTTGAAGGACACGGCCAAATTATGAGAGACACGGCCAAGTTAGGGCAACTTGGCCGTGTTGGATGGATTTTGGAGAGACACGGCCACAAGCTTGGCCGTGTCCCTTGAATGTGTTTGCTACTGCCTGACTTTTGTTGAGAGACACGGCCGTGTCCTCTGCCCGTGTCTGAGTCTGTTTGAAATTGTGATGAGAGACACGGCCACAAGCTTGGCCGTGTCCCATGCCCGTGTTCGCTACTGCCAAAATTGTGTTGAGAGACACGGCCACAAGCTTGGCCGTGTCCCTCAAGTGTGCTGCCCGTGTCCCTCAAATGTGTTAAGTAATGTTTTATTCTTTTTCCTTCTTACATTGTTATATATTCTTCTTATATTGTTGGATCTTTAAAAGGGTCTTTTGGTACCTAAACACACTTAAAACAATAATGATCCAACCAAAAGTATATAGAAGATTATAAATCCATGAATAATGTAAAGTGTGATGTATCTAACAATGATGGTATAGGAAATGTGGAAGATATAATGATCATGTATACTTGAGTGATGAATTGATCAATATGATTTGATGATACTATATGAATAATGTTATGTTCTATGCTTTGTAAATTGTAATGTGTTATATGAATGATGTGATGTTGTGATGAAGCATGAAATATAAAATATGTGATATTGTGATGACAGATGAAATGTGAGTTGAAATCAAATGAAATATGAAGCCATTGTTATTGGCTATGATGATTCAAATGAGATGTGAGCCATTGTTATTGGCTATGGTGATTTTAATGTGATGTGATGAAGCCATTGTGATTGGCTATGATGATTCAAATAAAATGTGAACCATTGTTATTGGTTATGATAATTCAATTGAGAATAAAATTGATAAATGAGTTGTGTGACTAATGTGTTATTCCATTTTCAGAGTTTGTTGTTGGTGGCATGCCTAAGAAGTGTAACAATCTCTTGAAGTTAGGTTGGATTAAATCCTTGAAGCCTAATTGAGATGTTACCACCCTTGAAGCTAGGTTGGATTGGTTCTTGAAGCCAAGTTGGGTTGAAGCTTAGCATGCTTTGCTCCCCTTGAAGCTTGGTTGAACCTAATCCTTGAAGCCTAGTTGGGTCTATGATAATGATAAATGTGATAATTAAGCCAAAGCATTACTCTGAAAATTGAATGGCATATTAGTATGTTGTTTGGGCCCAAGTCTGTCTTTGTTGTCAATGTGATTCATGCTTGATGAATTGTGAATAAAATGATGTTATGAAATATGATTTTGTAATATGTGCATTGATGTATTGAAGAGGAATGTGTTTTGAGGGACTTTGTTGAGATATGGGCTTATGAACATGTTGTATGATGTGTAAAATGTATATGAAGGTGGAATTTGTGAGAATTGCTATTATGAAAATTTGGATAGATCATTGAATGGTGTTTTGTTAAAATGATGTATGTTATATATATATATATATGAAATAGAAAGGGCAAGAATTGTGTTATGAATGTTCCATGTAATTATATATCAAATTTGCAAAGATAGTGAGAACTTCTGAAGAATGCATTGAGAAAGGAATACGTGGTAAGAAAACAATAAAACTAAATGCTAAAAATTTAAGGTATGATTCTTTTGGCAAAGTTTATTTTATTATTGTTTTATTTAGTACTACTAAGCTCTCGGGCTTAGCGCGGATGTTTAATCGCGTAGGTATTTATGAGGTTAATTTGGAAGTTTAGCTGTGGTGCCACGAGAAGAGTAAGGGTGTCTCGAGACCAACTAGAAGGTGATGCATACATATATGATTTTAATTATGTTGCATTTTTAATAAGAGCAATGATTTTATAAATGTGTTTCAAAGTAATGTAAAATTTTATGAATTCGGTTAAAGGTAAATAAACTGAAAATTTACGTGACATTCTGATACTACATATATGTATTGTATGTATACTAGGTATATGTATGGTACTTATATGGAGTATCAGGGTGTTACAATTATTTTGGTATCAGAGATTAGGTTTGAAATTCTCGGCCTAAGTGAAATTAAAAAGAAAATTTTTGAAAAATTTAAATGAGAATCAAAAAGAAGAGTTTTGAAATGCAATTGGTAATATATGCATATGCATTCACATCTAGGTTGGTCTCAAACGTGGCATTATGTGAATTGTGATGTATTTGGATTACATGAGATAAATGATAGTATGTAAATGAGGTTTCATATGAAAGTAAAATTTTAAAATGTTGATAATTGAAAAGTGATTGTGATGTAAAGAAATGATATGGAATTTATAAGTAAAAGTGTAATTGTTGACATGTGTATGACATATAAGGAAATGGCTAATAGAATAAAGTTGGAAATGAGTTAAAAATAGAATTTAGATTAAAGTATGTAATCTTTCCTCTATTATTTGAACCTCTTTCTAATAAACTTATGTTTAGATTTCTAGAAAGAGGAAATATTGCTGGATGAGTAATATGGAAAGATATATGGTTTAAATGAAAAGATTACAGTGGATTATTGAATGAGTTGATTGGTATAGATTAAGTATGATAATTTAAGGTATGGACATGAAAAACTAAGGTTTGCTTAAGAGGAAAAAGAGATGATGTTGGTTAAATATAAAGAGATATTGGTGTTGATTGTATTGTTAATTTAGTGCAAACATGGTGATTTCAATGTTAGAAATGTGATATGTTTGAATATTGTAAAAGCTCTTGTAAATGGTGATAATATATGATACTTAAATTTTTGGAATGAGCTTGGTAATGGTGAAACATATATGTTTGATGTTGCTTAGTAGTATATATATACAAGATGTTTTAAGATTGATATTAAGAGAATGAGATGAATAAATGGAAGTTTAAGTAAACTAATAAGTTGAGAACTTATGGTTATAATGGAATGTAGATAAAGATTATTTAGATATTGATAGTTTAATGTATTCAATACATGAGATATATGAAATGAATAGTAGTGCACATGAAAGTATTATGAATTGGGGAATGAGATTGATAATAGGAAAATTTGATTAGAAAAAAAAAAAGGATTGAGTAAATGGAAATGAGTTACTTTAAGTAATTTGATTGGAAAGGAAGAAAATGGGTAGGAAAGATATGTTAAAGGTATTTAAAAACAAATGTGAGAAAGATATCACATTGGACATGTGATTAAGATCTTTGTAAAATATTATTATAAGTAGAGCGTATATATTTATTGAAGTTAAGGAATAATTTAAGTTATGTTAAAAGTATGAGAATGATAATAGTCCAAGGAAAGTGATAAATATTAAATTTGTCTAAACTATATGCAAAAGAGAAATTTAATAAATTGCATAATTATGTGTATATATATAAAGGATATGTAAGAGGAATTTTCGACATGAATATATATAAGAAAGGTGGGAAGTGAGTCACATTATGAATGTAACTTATGAATGCATATATGATATGTTTATTATTTTATACCATTGTATGTTTAATGGTATTAGAAATGAGATCGCATATAGTAGTGGATTTAATAAAGATTAAATTTTCGTAGAATAGATTATGTGATGAAATAGAAAATGAGAATGAATTTGGGTAATATGGGGCTATGAAATTGTTATGATAATAACTAAATCAGGTTATCATAAGATGTTTTGGGAACTTAAAGTATTTGTGTGTGGAAATATTTTATGTATAAGTGTAATAGGAAATTGTAAGGAAAGAATAATGTATTTTAAAAAAAAAAATTTTTAAAGGAGATGGATTGAAAATGGAGTAATGAATGATATATGTGCAAGATTTGTATTTGATTGAAGGTTGAGTGTAGAAAATGTTAAAGATTATATTATGGAACATGAGTTAGGTTATGATGATCAAATAATTAAAAGTAAACTGGTTGAGATGAAACTAAAAAGGTGTTAACTCTTGGTGTAATAAAAGTTTAAAGTATATATATAAATTGTTGTGATACAATCTAGCTTTATAATTGTGATGGCTGGAAATCGAATAATAGAAGAACAATATTGATTTACAAATCCTAGGTGTGATTGTTAATATATCATGGTCATATGAGTTGGTTAGTGTGATTAATTGGTTGGTTTTATTATCTTCAGAGTTAGAGCTGAGATAATATAATTGTAGTACAGTTTTGGTGAGATGGATAAATATGTTCCTATAAACACGGTTAAAAGATATGATTTAAGCTTGTCTAGATAATATGATTGAATAATGAGATGTTCAATATAGTTAATGATATATGTGTATACTACTTTGATATGATGAAAAACTATGATTATTGACAAGGATGTTGGAAATGAATTATAAATGAGGTAAAATGCTTAATTGATTATGAGAAATAAATGGTGAAAAGATAAGGAACGGATTTGTCTACCTCCTGTGGAACCAAGCGGACCCATTGTGTTGGGCAACCGAACTTGGACTACCGACCTGGTCGAAGGAAAGTTTGTTTATGAAGCTATAGTTGTTGATTATATTGATATACTTTGCATGAGTATGAGAGATGATGATATACTTATAGTAATAATGAAAAGTATATTTATAAGTATGATTTCTATTGATTGAGTATATGAATCTGAAAAGACAAGAATTTGAATATAAGTTTGATCTAATGAGATTAGGTTATATATATGTATATATTGTAAAATCCAATGATAAATGTGGATAAGATAATTGTTGGATTGAATCAAATAAGGTTGAGATATTAGTATATTGTGTGTAATAGATCGATTGATCTAGATTTCGCTAAAGTTGCAAGTCAATATTGAGATTTAATACGTACAGTTGTATTGGGAGTGTAGAATCTAAATGGTAATGTGTATGATATAATATTCTGGCATATGAATGAATATAAATAAATTGAATTATATCAATTGTGTTTGATGAGGAAAAGAGAAATGTTGTTTATCTGTTAAGTAAGTTTAAAAGTTTGGTATTAATATTTATATTAAGTGAAAAGTAAGTTAAAGGAATTAAAAATATTGTTATCCATTGAGATTTGGTAAATGTTATTTTGAAAGTGATAGTAAGAATGGAATAATCAATGTTAAGATATTGATATTTGAAGTTAAAGTTAAGAATATCTATAAAGAGATAATGTGATAATTTGACTTTAATACAAAGATAAAATTCATTGGTAATGTAATGAGTTATCTTAATTGCTTTGTTGAGAAAGTAATAAGATATAAAGGTATATATATCTATACATTGATGAATTGTGAAAATTCAGAGAAGATGATTATTTCTAAGGGGGAGAGTAGAAGTTATGTGAGTTGATAAAATTATAATGTACGATACGATTATCTTCATATGGAAGTTAAGATGGTGATTTGTTCTAAATGGGTTGTTAGTATGCTGGATAATTTCGAGGACGAAATTATTTAAGGGGGAGAGAATTGTAATATCCTAAAATATACCCTAAAAGTGTTGGGATTATTGTTGTATTTGGATTCAATGTGTGTATTGAAGGGTAAGAGAAAAGAAGTGAAGAGAAGATATGGGAATTATAAAATGTAACATATATATGAGGTATAAAATGGTGTAGGAAAAGTGAGTTGTATATATATATATATTTGTATGATTAGTTAATAATAATAATAATGATAATAAGGACAAAAAGGAAAATAAAGAGGAAAGCAAAAAGAAGTTTGTGTGGAGGAGATTTAATTGCATTATTATTATTATTATTATTATTATTATTATTATTATTATTATTATTATATATATATATATATATATATGATAAGGATGAAGGAAAGAACGAGAACGTTCTTTCTTCTTCTCCTTCGTCTCCTTCTTCTTAGTAAACGAGAGAGAGAGAGAGAGAGAGAGAGAGAAGCTAGAGAGAGAAAGGGGATTTTACTTCTAATTACACCAAAGACTAAGGTTATCAAGAGGCTTGCAAATGGATATTGAAGATTTGGCAAGCTATTCAAGTAAGTACTTCTCTCTTGAGTTGATTTTATTGATTATGTATATATATGTTTTTATCTTCTTGTTTTGGGTTTCTTTGGATTGAGGTATGGTTGGTGTTTAAGATGATGGAAATGAAAGATTGAAGTATGTAATTGTGTTGAATTGGTATTTAAGTGTTGATAATTTGGGGTATTTGTGATGATGATGATGAATTGTTGAGTTAGGATTTGATATGAATGAAATGGTATTTTGAGTAATTGATTATAGTGATGTATATATATTGATTGTTATGGTGATATAATGAAGTTATATAAATGTTAAAGTGATATGGAATTGATAAATATGAACAAAGATGATGATTAAAAGGGTTGTGGTATGAATTTTGGAAATGGTTTGGTCTTTGAGTTCTTGAAGGACACGGTCAAATTATGAGAGACACGGCCAAGTTAGGGCAACTTGGCCGTGTTGGATGGATTTTGGAGAGACACGGCCACAAGCTTGGCCGTGTCCCTTGAATGTGTTTGCTACTGCCTGACTTTTGTTGAGAGACACGGCCGTGTCCTCTGCCCGTGTCTGAGTCTGTTTGAAATTGTGATGAGAGACACGGCCACAAGCTTGGCCGTGTCCCATGCCCGTGTTCGCTACTGCCAAAATTGTGTTGAGAGACACGGCCACAAGCTTGGCCGTGTCCCTCAAGTGTGCTGCCCGTGTCCCTCAAATGTGTTAAGTAATGTTTTATTCTTTTTCCTTCTTACATTGTTATATATTCTTCTTATATTGTTGGATCTTTAAAAGGGTCTTTTGGTACCTAAACACACTTAAAACAATAATGATCCAACCAAAAGTATATAGAAGATTATAAATCCATGAATAATGTAAAGTGTGATGTATCTAACAATGATGGTATAGGAAATGTGGAAGATATAATGATCATGTATACTTGAGTGATGAATTGATCAATATGATTTGATGATACTATATGAATAATGTTATGTTCTATGCTTTGTAAATTGTAATGTGTTATATGAATGATGTGATGTTGTGATGAAGCATGAAATATAAAATATGTGATATTGTGATGACAGATGAAATGTGAGTTGAAATCAAATGAAATATGAAGCCATTGTTATTGGCTATGATGATTCAAATGAGATGTGAGCCATTGTTATTGGCTATGGTGATTTTAATGTGATGTGATGAAGCCATTGTGATTGGCTATGATGATTCAAATAAAATGTGAACCATTGTTATTGGTTATGATAATTCAATTGAGAATAAAATTGATAAATGAGTTGTGTGACTAATGTGTTATTCCATTTTCAGAGTTTGTTGTTGGTGGCATGCCTAAGAAGTGTAACAATCTCTTGAAGTTAGGTTGGATTAAATCCTTGAAGCCTAATTGAGATGTTACCACCCTTGAAGCTAGGTTGGATTGGTTCTTGAAGCCAAGTTGGGTTGAAGCTTAGCATGCTTTGCTCCCCTTGAAGCTTGGTTGAACCTAATCCTTGAAGCCTAGTTGGGTCTATGATAATGATAAATGTGATAATTAAGCCAAAGCATTACTCTGAAAATTGAATGGCATATTAGTATGTTGTTTGGGCCCAAGTCTGTCTTTGTTGTCAATGTGATTCATGCTTGATGAATTGTGAATAAAATGATGTTATGAAATATGATTTTGTAATATGTGCATTGATGTATTGAAGAGGAATGTGTTTTGAGGGACTTTGTTGAGATATGGGCTTATGAACATGTTGTATGATGTGTAAAATGTATATGAAGGTGGAATTTGTGAGAATTGCTATTATGAAAATTTGGATAGATCATTGAATGGTGTTTTGTTAAAATGATGTATGTTATATATATATATGAAATAGAAAGGGCAAGAATTGTGTTATGAATGTTCCATGTAATTATATATCAAATTTGCAAAGATAGTGAGAACTTCTGAAGAATGCATTGAGAAAGGAATACGTGGTAAGAAAACAATAAAACTAAATGCTAAAAATTTAAGGTATGATTCTTTTGGCAAAGTT
Organism: Garcia nutans; assembly: GCA_947685225.1. Lineage (NCBI taxonomy): Eukaryota > Viridiplantae > Streptophyta > Magnoliopsida > Malpighiales > Euphorbiaceae > Garcia > Garcia nutans. The sequence continues at coordinate 24,106,205 of CANTUV010000005.1, forward strand.
TATTTTATTATTGTTTTATTTAGTACTACTAAGCTCTCGGGCTTAGCGCGGATGTTTAATCGCACAGGTATTTATGAGGTTAATTTGGAAGTTTAGCTGTGGTGCCACGAGAAGAGTAAGGGTGTCTCGAGACCAACTAGAAGGTGATGCATACATATATGATTTTAATTATGTTGCATTTTTAATAAGAGCAATGATTTTATAAATGTGTTTCAAAGTAATGTAAAATTTTATGAATTCGGTTAAAGGTAAATAAACTGAAAATTTACGTGACATTCTGATACTACATATATGTATTGTATGTATACTAGGTATATGTATGGTACTTATATGGAGTATCAGGGTGTTACAAGTTGTATCATTGATTTCAGTGGAAGTTGGGACAGATTCTTGCCACCAATTGAGTTTGCATATAATAACAATCATCAGTCTAGTATTGGGATGGCACCTTATGAGGTATTGTATGGCAGAAGGTGCAGAACACCTTTATATTGGGATGAAGTTTGAGAAAGTAAATTGGTTGGTCCTGATTTGATTAAAGAAACATAAGAGAAAGTGAAATTGATACGGAGTCATTTGAAAGCAGCTTTAGACCAACATAAATCCTATAAAGATTTGAGAAGGAAGGATATAGAGTTCAGTATTGGAGATAAAGTATTTTTAAAGGTGTCTCTGTGGAAAAAGATTTTGAGATTCGGTCGCAAAGAAAAGTTGAGTCCTCATTTCATAGGACCATATGAGATTCTGGAGTCCAGTGGCTTACAGGTTAGCTTTACTGCCTGAGTTAGACCGGATACATAATGTTTTTTTATGTCTCTATGCTTCAAAGGTACATATCAGACCCATCTTATATTTTGTCAGTGAGTCTATTGAGGCGAATTTAGATTTGACTTATGAATAAGAACCAGTGGCGATTTTGGCACGAGAAATGAAAGAGTTGAAAAATAAGAAAGTACCACTTGTGAAAGTTCTTTGGAGGAATCATGCCACTGAGGAGGCGACATGTAACATCCCTAATATTTTTAAAATAAAATAAATTTAAATAAAATAAATTTAAATTTAAATAAGATAAAGAAATGATTTAAATGGAAAATGAAAGGATTTTAAGTGAAAAAGTAGAATGTATATGTGAAATATACCTAATGTTTAGATCATTTTTGTACTAGTTTTTAGTATGATTTTATGTGTGTTTTAGTTGATGTTTTGATTAACTTTTGTTTTCAGTGTGTTTAAAGTGTTGTTTTTAGGTTTAGGTGCAAAAACACCCTTGGAAGATCAAAACAGGGCAAGAAAAGCATGAACCAAGCAAGACATGGCCAAGCCAAAGTAAGCTTGGCCATGTCCCTCAAAAGAAATTCAAGGCAGAAGCAGACACACTCAGAGACACGGCCAAGCCACTGGCTGTGTCTCATTCAAAGAGCAAATCAAAGAATAAGCCAAAGAAGAGAAGGAAAAGAAGGAAAATGAGCAACATAAGTGGACACACCCAGTGACACGGCCAAGCCTCTGGCCGTGTCCCATTTCATGCCTAAGACACTTGAGCAAGCAAAGAAGGAAAGAAAAGAAGCAGAGACGGACACCATCAAGCGACACGGCCAAGACACTGGCCGTGTCACATGACACGGCCGTGTCTTTGGCCGTGTCTCACCTTGGATCAAACAAACAGTGAGGGACATGGCCAGAAGCTTGCCCGTCTCCCAAGAAAGAAAATCAAGAGACACGGCCAAGCTCCACATGGCTTGGTCGTGTCACCTCTCACTACCAAAGAAAAGAAAGAAAAGAAAGAAAGAAAGAAAGAAAGAGAGCCAGTGAGGGACACGGCCAGCTGGCTTGGCCGTGTCCCATGGAAATCAAGAGATACGGCCAAGCCAACCTTGGCTTGGCCGTGTCACCTCATGGAAAGAAGAAAAAAATGCAAGAGACACGGCCAAGCTACTCTTGGCTTGGCCATGTCACACCTGAAAAATCTGATTTCTTTTGCATGAAGTGGGGAACAAGTGGGAGACAATACTTTGTGCTTGCCAAAAGAAATATTAAACAAATAAAAAGTGGGGAACAAAGTGAAATGGTGTGAGTTGGAAGGCATGGGTGTTGAGTTTTTGAGGAATTAAATAGAGAAGAAGAGGGAAATGGAGGGAGTTCTTGGCTTCTTAGAGCCAAATTTCTGCAAAAACGTGGGAGAGGGAGAGAGTGACACTCTCCCTTGTCCCTTCACCTCCAACCTCCATTTCCATCCTCTCCACCTTCTCCATCTTCCATTGATAAGATCTTTGAGGTTCTTTGGGATAAATTGGGTTAAACAAGCTCTTGAAGGTTGAAGAAGCTTCATTGAAGGGATTGGTGACTTGAGAAAGCTCCATTCCATCTTCCAAAGGCAAAATCAATTGAAGAGTTGGTGACTTGAGAAAGCTCCATCCAAAGGTTTGGTGACTTGAGAGAGCTCCATTCCGCATTGCAAGGGGAATCAACCATTGAAGAGGGCTTGAGTTCTTCATCAAATACATTAAGTGGAGATAGGAGGAAGACTAGTAATCCTACTCTTGGCATCTTCACAAGGGGTTTTTCTATTCTCTCTTTTAATTCATTTCTATTGTTGTTGTTGTATTAAGAGATTGATATTGCAATGAACAATTTGTATTTGTTTTATATTGAGTTGAATGAATGTTATAAATTGATGATGTTGAGCTAAATACCCATGCCTAGGGTTTGTAGCATATTTGGTTGAATATTTTGATTTGATATTTCCATTGATATTCCTTGTTGATTGGTTGATTGTATTGCATTAAATGCTAGGTTGATAGATTAGCTACCTATTGATCTTTGAATATTGGATGACGGACCGAGAGGTGAAATCTGATATCGGAACTATATAATCGACCACCCTATGAATGAATTAGAAATATAAGTTCTAGGGTTTATTAATTTGGTAATGTAAAAGAATTGGTCATTGTTAATTCATGAATGTGAGAACTAATGGATTGGTAATTGACTAGTTAATCTTAAGAAACAAATTAATTACAAGGTTATGTTAATAGATAATTGAGAATTGAGCTTTGATTGAATGGACCTATAACCCTAGGCACTTTCCCAAGAACTGAATTGATCTTATGCACCCTTCACACACATCAACCCTACGCACGTAATCTTAGGTTTAAATTGTTCTTCTACAATTCCAACAACAAACTTCCGCATTTAAATAAATTGTCAATCAAGCTATTACGAACCATACCTTCTTGGGGAAACGACCTTGCGGCAATCACCTTTGCTACAGCTACCTCGTATACTTGCGAGTGACGCTTTGTAGTAGTACTTAATTCGAGCACAACAAGTTTTTGGCGCCGCTGCCGGGGAAGGTTGTCGTAGTAGTAATAGTTTGATTTTTTTTATTTAGTTGTTTGTTCATTTTCTTTTAATTGTTTGTTTGTTTTGTTTGAATTTTTTTTATTTGTTTTCTTTACGTTGCTGAGTGCCTTTTGTAAAGATGTAGTTTTCAAGGTACGGAGGAGTTTATGATAGGAACAGTGGTTCTGAAATGGCATGGCAATTAGCAGAATTGACGAATCAACTTAAGGTGCTAAATGCAAGAGGAAGAGCACCTATGCCACGCCAAGAGATATGTGCAGCATGTGGCAATGTAGGCCATAGTACAAACACGTGTTCAATGGGTTTTGGATGATACCAAGAATGGCCAGAGGAAGAATATGACTACCAAGGTTTCCAGCAAATGGGTAGAAATGGCACATATTCCAATCCTTATAATCCCAGCTGGGGAAGCCAACCAAATTTTTCTTGGAAAAACCAGCAACAAATTCCGCCTCAAATTTTTTTTCAACCTTACCAAAGAAACCCTTACTCTCAAGAATAATATTCAAATCAAGACTACCTTAAGCCACTGTTTTATTAGTTTTTGTTATAGATTTGTGTCTTGTTTATGATGATAATTATTGTTTTATTTAGGTATTTTGTTAGTTTTTATCGGTTTGTTTAGTGTTTTCATTAATTTTGGTAGTTTTAGTTTATTTTAGTGTTTATGTTGTTTTTGATCTAGTTTTTAGCATGGTGTTTATGTTTTGTTGGTTATTGTTTATTTACTTTTTGTTTAAAGTTTGTTTGAAGTTTTGTTTTAGGTTAAAAAGCCAAGGAACCAAGACTGAAGGAAAAATGGACAGTAGCTGACACATGCAGAGGACACGGCCAAGTCACTGGCCATGTCCCATACCAAGTTAAAGAAGAAGAACAAGTCACAGAGAAGGACACAAGCAAGGGACACGGCCAAGTCAGTGGCCGTGTCCCTCCAAAAAGGCTCCAATACTGCCAAGTCACTCCAACTTGGCCGTGTCCCACTTAGTTCCAAAGGAAAAGAAGATTAAAATTAAACAGAAGCAAACACAGGCAAGGGACACGGCCAAGTCAGTGGCCGTGTCCCTCCAAAATGATCCAACATGGCCAAGTCACTTCCAACATGGCCGTGTCACTCAACCAAAGAAGAAAAGAAGGAAAGCAAGCAGAAGTGAACACTTGCAAGGGACACGGCCAAGTCACTGGTCGTGTCCCTCCAATGCACTCCAACACGGCCAAGTCTCCTTTGACTTGGCCGTGTCTCTCATGGACCAAAGGCACACGAATTTTTAAAAGCATAGAATTTGTATAAAAGGAAAAGAGAAGCTAGGGTTTGTGGTTGTTGAAAGTTTGAGTGCAGATTGAGCCGTCAAAGAGAATTGAGGTTTTCATAACTTTGTTTTCTTTGATTTTTTATTACACTTTGGATTAAACTAGCTTAGATTAGATTGTTCTAGCCATTGATACATCCTTCTTGCAAGATTTGAACAAGAGATTCTTCAAAAGCTTCAAGGAGTTTGTAATTTGGTTTTGTTCTTGAACTTTATCTCTTTATTTTCATTGGAATTGTATTTATGGATATTATCATGTCTGAATTGATTTCTTTGAATATTAATGAGATGAGTATGTTTGATAGCATTATGAACTAATTTGATCTAGTCTAGGGTTTGTATGGATCTGCTATGATTGTATGAATTGGTTATTCTCTTAGCTAATAATTTCTTTTGCCTTGATTGAATGGAATATTGTTAATATATAATTGATTGGCCACCAATTATGTGTTTTAGGTATTAGATGATGGATTGAGAGATGAAGTCTAATGCTGGAACAATTCAATTAGGGACCTAGGTGAATTAGAGATATAACCTATTAAAAAGACTATTTCAATCATAACAAGATTAGTTGAAAGAGGTTTGAATGCGAGAGCTTATTTCCTTGACTCTATTAATTGAGTTGTTTGAGATTTAATCTTTGAAATTAAATTAGTTAAGAAGAATAACCGTTCATACATATAAGTAGTAGAGAAGTGCAAACCCTAGACCTTTCTATCAAGTGAATCAAAACATCAGCTTAATTTACTTTTATTCGTTTTAAACTTCAATCAATCTTCTTCATTAGTTAACAATTTAAATTTTCTTCATTACTTGTTATTCATAATCTGATAATCAATTAGCCATTTTAGCTTCCTTGTGAGATGACCTTGGGGGGATCACCTTTGCTACAGCTACCTCGTATACTTGCGAGTGACACTTTGTGGTAGAGTTAATTCGAGCGCAACAAGTTTTTGGCGCCGCTGCCGGGGAAGCTAATTGGCGTAATTGTTTATTAGAAAAAAAAATACTTTAGATTATTTTTCATTGCTTACTTTTTATTTTATTTGTCTTTTTCTTTTAATAATTTCTTTTTCTAGAAATTTTGTTTATGCAAGGCAGGAGATCACTCGAAGGAGAGCTATATCCATTCATTTCAGAAATTCAGAGAGTGAAAAGGAGCAGGGAAGAGTTTGACTGTACACAGGATTTGATACTACAAAGGAGGACACTTCTGATTTTGAGTCGAAATCTGCACAATCTGTTAAAATGGCTGAAGAAAGGCAAAGAACAATGAGAGACTTTGCTAGACCTGTCATTGGAACTTCTACCTCTTGCATAAGACTGACAGATGCAGCAAGGAACTATGAATTGAAGAACATCCATTACAATATGCTGCCATCATTCTATGGAGTTCCAAATGAAGATCCTTTAAACTTTATTCGAGATTTCTACTTCACCCTCAACATTTTTCCATTGGGAGGATTAACAGAGGATCAGTTGAGGATGAGGTGTTTCCCATATACTTTGAAGGATAGGGCAAAGAGCTGGTTAATGATGTTGCCCGAAAATTCCTTGACAACTTGGGAGCAAGTTTATAATAAATTTATGGGCAAGTTTTATTCACATCAGAAGACAGCTGAATTGAGAGGGAAGATTGCTACATTCTCTCAATTTGAAGGAGAGCCATTTCATGAGGCTTGGGACAGATTTAAAATGTTATTGATCCAGTGTCCACATCATCACTACCCACTTCAACTTCTAAACCAGTTTTTCTACGATGGTTTAACCCAGCAATTTCAGAATACAGTTGATAATGCAGCTGGGGGAGCCATGGGAGAAAAGACAGCAGCTGAAACTTATGATATCTTTGAGATGTTGGGAGCTAATTCTCAACAGAAAAGTGTAAGGGGAAGAAGTAAAGGGGTGAATCAACTAGAAGCCAATAGTGAGATGGTCAATCAGATAGCTGAGTTGACAAAGCAAGTGCAGATGCTGAATATGAAGAACAATATTTCTTCATCTACTCAAGAGGTGTGTGGAATCTGTGGGACTTTCAGGCATGGAGCAAATATATGTCCCTTTGCATATGAGTCTTTTGGTAATGCTGAGCAAGTCAATGCTATGGGGGGATTTCAACCAAGGACCCGAAATGATCCTTATTCAAATACATACAACCCTGGTTGGAGGAATCACCCAAATTTTTCTTGGGCAACAAATAATTCTCAGCAGCCATTCCATTTGCTTCAAAGATAGAACCAAGAGCAGGGCCAATCCTCAACTCAAGGGCAGTCCAAGATAGAGAGTTTGGAGGAAAGTTTACAAGCTTTCATCCAAGTCAGTGCGAAAAATCAAGAGATGACAAACAAGAGGCTGGATTCCTTAGAAGCATCTTTTAAGAAAGTGGAGACACAAGTTGGACAACTTGCACAACAGATGCAGATTCAACAAAAGGGGAAATTCCCAAGTCAACCTGAGCAGGAACATTCAGTGACTGTTCTTAGAAGTGGTAAGGAAATTAGCAATAATGTTGAAAATGATTCTGTGAATGCAGGTGACAAAGAGAACAAGGAGGAAGGAGAACCAGAGAACAAAGGTGCTGGAGATAGATCAATGAAGAAGTCCTCTTCAACATATTTACATAAGGCAAGCAATCCATACCGGCCACCTATACCATTCCCCAGCAGGTTGAAGGATGAAATAAAAGATAAGCAATTTTCTAACATCTTCAACATGTTGTCTAAGGTAAGTATTAACTTACCCTTACTTGAGACAATAAAGAACATGCCGGCTTATGCCAAGTTCTTCAAAGAGCTGATCACCAAGAAAAAGAAGTATGAGCCAAATGAAAAGGTGATAGTTTCAGAGGTAGCTAGTGTTGTTCTGCAGCATAAACTACCTCCCAAGCTAAAGGATCCTGGTAGCTTTCTAATTCAAATTAATGTGGGTAATGGAAAGGGGACTGGGGGCATGTGTGATCTAGGAGCTAGTGTAAATTTAATGCCTTATTCTGTGTTTAAAGAATTAGAACTAGGGGAGCTTAAACCTACAAAAATAGTGTTGCAATTAGCTGATAGATCTCTTAGATTCCCGAAAGGGGTTATAAAAGATGTGTTAGTTAAGGTTGGGGGGTTGATTGTACCTGTGGATTTTGTAGTTCTTGACATGGAAGGAAGTAACCCTACACCATCAGCACACACTATTTTGCTAGGGAGGCCTTTTATGGCTACTACCAACACCTTAATAGATGTTAAAAATGGTAAGTTGTCAATGAATGTCTTAGGAAAAACTGTTGATTTTTCTATTTTTAACACTTCTCCCATTCCTACAACTGCTTTATATGAGGAATGTTCTTTAATTAATTGTGTTGAAGCAGTTGTTTTAGATGTTTTCTTGCAGACATGATCCTCAGATAAATTGAAGCTGACACTAGAAGAGGGGGCTAAACCAGCGAGGGAGACCCAAAAGTGCCTTAACCCAAAGGCATATGAGAGCTCAAGGAACGATAAGGATCGCACTAAAGCACTTCATGACAGATTTATTGTGCAAAAGACATTGAGTCCATGTATGAAAGTTTTACTTTTTAATTCTCGACTCCGTCTGTTTCCTGGTAAACTAAAGTCTCGATGGAGTGGTCCTTTCGAGATAATTAAGGTATGTCCTTCTGGTACTATTGAATTGCTTAACTCTCGAACCAATAAGATTTTTAAAGTAAATGAACAGAGAGTTAAACCATATAAAAAAGGATTTCATGAAGTGAGGATCATTGACAGCACTTTGATCCATGATCTCTAGACCTTACAGTGATGTCCAGCTTTATGACATTAAAGAAGCGCTAAATGGGAGACAACCCATCAGTTTGCATTTCTTTTTCATAGTTATAATTTTATATTTAGCAATTTTGATTTTATGTTTAGTTTAAATAAATGGAAACCCTTAAGCTCTCTTGTATTTTGTTTTTGAATATCTGTGTTTGTGATGGAAAGTTAGGTTTTGCCTCACCAGGGTACGATGGAAGATAGGTTGTCTTTTAACTCTTTTTCTTTATTATTCTTGTTTTCCATTGAGGACAATGTAAATTCTAAAGTGTGGGGTAATCTTTTAGCTTTTCTTTTGTTTTGTTTGTCTTGGTGTATTTTATTGTGTGTTGTGCATGGCATAATTGTTGAAAATTTATTGATCTTTTCTGTGATTCTAGCATTGTAGTTGAGACTTTAGTATCAGCATAGAAATGAGCATTTGAATTCATTAAGGATCAATTTTCACATTCTGCAATTTATGAACCCACATTAGAAGATAGTTTGAATGCCTTCATTCAAACTAGCACACGAAACCAAGATCACCTTAAGGAACCCACCTTAGAAGAAAGTTTGAATGCCTTCATTCAAACTAGCGTGCAAAATCAAAATCACCTTAAAGAACCCACTTTGGAAGATAGTTTGAATGCCTTCATTCAAACTAGCTCACAAAAACATGATAAATTTGAGAAATCCACAATGGATGATGATTTGAATGCTTACCTTCAAATTAGCACACAAAATCAGGAAGGGAGCAATGAGAGATTTGATTCTTTGGAGGAATCCTTGAAGAGGGTGGAAATGCAAGTTGGGCAACTGGCACATCAACTCTAAGCACACCAAAAAGAGAAATTTCCTAGCCAATTGGAGCCTGTCAAGGTAAGCACAAATTTGATGAGTGAATAGGTGATATATAATGATTTTTGTGATTCCTTTGATGTAGGGACTAATCAAGAAGACAATGGTGAGGAGATGCTGCCTAACATGGAGAAACCAAGCCAATCAAAGGAGGAGGAGAATTGGGACTCATCAAATTCATCACATTCATATGAACCTCTGAATCCTTTGCCACCAATTCCATTCCCGAGAAGGCTAAAAGAAGAGGAGCAAGGTAAGAAACTTTCTAACATCTATGATATGCACTCCCAAGGAGAAAGTGGAAGTAAGCTTGAGATGGGTATGCCTTTAGAAGAAGAACATAAAATGCCCAATTTAGAACTTGAGGAGTGCAAGCTAGTTTTAGATGTTGAGGTTGTTGAGAGGGGACTTGACATTGTTAAAGCGGATGAAGAAGTGATTCAACCAAACTTGGTTGAACTTAAAGAGTCCCCAAAAATCATCTCTTCTACTCTTGGTAGTAAAGAACAACATATAATGAATAGAACCATGTTGCACAATGAAATAGGGTTTTACAAAGTTCCTATTGTATTGGAGGATTACCCTAAGATGACTTTCACATGTTTTCAAATAACGCTACTTAGGCGTAGCAATACATCGAGTATCCTTCGGAATTGTATGCTATCCATCCCTGCAGACATGAGCGACAATTGCATTATGGGTGGAAGGAGCATTGTACACCGCATATGGGAACGATGGAAATCAGGTTTCATCTAAACCCTCCCTGTAGTATGCATGCTCACATTGAGGACAATGTGAATCTTTAAGTGTGGGGTGCATTTTGTGTTTTGTGTTTTTATTGCATTTTGTGTTTTGTGTTTTTACTTTTAATTGCAATTTGTGTTTTTGTGTTTTTACTTTTAACTTATTTTTGTTTAAGTTTTAGTTAATGTTTTTTAATGTTTCTCTTTGAATAAATGAATTTTAGGAAGTTCAATTGTTATAAAAATTGTTGATAGATGACCTTTGAATTTTTGAAGCATGAATTTGAGAATTGAGTAGAATTGGTGCTTATTGTCAATTTTGTTTGTTTTTCTTTGCATTGCCATTAACCTAGTGAGGAATTGAGCCATCAACTTATCATTATTGTTGTGGGTGAACATCTTTGATTGATGAATTGCTAGAACTTGCTTTGACATGCATTTTAAGATTACATAAAAATTTTCAATTAGGCATCAAGATGATTAAGGCAATTAGGTGAACCCACTTTGGCTTAAAAAGACCAACCCTATATTCAACTTTAGTTAGCCAATTTTGAGCCTATTTTATTTTTCCTTTTCTTTCTTTTTCACAACACCATTAAGCTTGAACCTTGTTGTTTAACTCTTATCCTTTCATTAGGTCAAGAGCATTTTAAGAGCGTTTATGACCGAGTGTTGTGTTGAATTAAGTGTGGGGTTAAATTTAGTAGGCTTAAGATTGCAAAGCAAAATAATAAAAAAAATTTTAAAAAAAAGAGAAAAAGAAAAAAATATATATATATAATAATAAGAATAATTGTTGTTTTTGTTGAAAGGGTTGGAATGTACCACTACAAGATGTAATAAGTGAGTTCCCTTGAAAAGCTCTTTAATGTCAAGGGGTAGATGAGAGGAAGGTGTTTTGGAATTGTTGGGGTATATATATATGAATGATTACTTCATTCTTGGAGTGCTCTTGAACTTAATGATTAAGCTCACATTTCCTAAATGCCATGCCTTTACCTTAGCCCCATTACAACCCAATAAAGACCTTTTGATTGATGCTCGATTGTTATTTTATGGTGGAGATTTGATTGATAAGCAAGCCTATGGTAATAATCTTTCATTGATTGTTATGAGTGTAAACACCACCATGATCAAACACTTGTAAGAGTTGGTGAGGGAGCGACAACATAGGTTATGCATAGAAAACCACTTAATTGCATTGGTGTCGATTTTGTTTGATTCGATATTGATTGCGGATTTAAGGGTAGAGAAGTCTTGAAACATTCTTTATAACTCTTGAACTTAACAAAATTCATCTTGTTTATTGTGTTTTGATTTTAGCCTTGCTTGGGGACAAGCAAGGAGTTAAGTGTGGGGTATTTGTTTATATCATTTTTGTACTAGTTTTTAGTATGATTTTATGTGTGTTTTAGTTGATGTTTTGATTAATTTTTGTTTTAAGTGTGTTTAAAGTGTTGTTTTTAGGTTTAGGTGCAAAAACACCCTTGGAAGATCAAAACAGGGCAAGAAAAGCATGAACCAAGCAAGACATGGCCAAGCCAAAGCAAGCTTGGCCATGTCCCTCAAAAGAAATTCAAGGCAGAAGCAGACACACTCAGAGACACGGCCAAGCCACTGGCCGTGTCTCATTCAAAGAGCAAATCAAAGAACAAGCCAAAGAAGAGAAGGAAAAGAAGGAAAATGAGCAACAGAAGTGGACACACCCAGTGACACGGCCAAGCCTCTGGCCGTGTCACATGACACGGCCAAGCCAGCAAGCTTGGCCGTGTCCCATTTCATGCCTAAGACACTTGAGCAAGCAAAGAAGGAAAGAAAAGAAGCAGAGACGGACACCATCAAGCGACACGGCCAAGACACTAGCCGTGTCACATGACACGGCCGTGTCTTTGGCCATGTCTCACCTTGGATCAAACAAACAGTGGGGGACACGGCCAGAAGCTTGCCCGTGTCCCAAGAAAGAAAATCAAGAGACACGGCCAAGCTCCACATGGCTTGGCCATGTCACCTCTCACTACCAAAGAAAAGAAAGAAAAGAAAGAAAGAAAGAAAGAGAGCCAATGAGGGACACGGCCAGCTGGCTTGGCCGTGTCCCATGGAAATCAAGAGACACGGCCAAGCCAACCTTGGCTTGGCCGTGTCACCTCATGGAAAGAAGAAAAAAATGCAAGAGACACGGCCAAGCTACTCTTGGCTTGGCCGTGTCACACCTGAAAAATCTGATTTCTTTTGCACGAAGTGGGGAACAAGTGGGAGACAATACTTTGTGCTTGCCAAAAGAAATATTAAACAAATAAAAAGTGGGGAACAAAGTGAAATGGTGTGAGTTGGAAGGCATGGGTGTTGAGTTTTTAAGGAATTAAATAGAGAAGAAGAGGGAAATGGAGGGAGTTCTTGGCTTCTTAGAGCCAAATTTCTGCAAAAACGTGGGAGAGGGAGAGAGTGACACTATCCCTTGTCCCTTCACCTCCAACCTCCATTTCCATCCTCTCCACCTTCTCCATCTTCCATTGATAAGATCTTTGAGGTTCTTTGGGATAAATTGGGTTAAACAAGCTCTTGAAGGTTGAAGAAGCTTCATTGAAGGGATTCGTGACTTGAGAAAGCTCCATTCCATCTTCCAAAGGCAAAATCAATTGAAGAGTTGGTGACTTGAGAAAGCTCCATCCAAAGGTTTGGTGACTTGAGAAAGCTCCATTCCGCATTGCAAGGGGAATCAACCATTGAAGAGGGCTTGAGTTCTTCATCAAATACATCAAGTGGAGCTAGGAGGAAGACTAGTGATCCTACTCTTGGCATCTTCACAAGGGGTTTTTCTATTCTCTCTTTTAATTCATTTCTATTGTTGTTGTTGTGTTAAGAGATTGATATTGCAATGAACAATTTGTATTTGTTTTATATTGAGTTGAATGAATGTTATAAATTGATGATGTTGAGCTAAATACCCATGCCTAGGGTTTGTAGTATATTTGGTTGAATGTTTTGATTTGATATTTCCATTGATATTCCTTGTTGATTGGTTGATTGTATTGCATTAAATGCTAGGTTGATAGATTAGCTACCTATTGATCTTTGAATATTGGATGACGGACCGAGAGGTGAAATCCGATATCGGAACTATATAATCGACCACCCTATGAATGAATTAGAAATATAAGTTCTAGGGTTTATTAATTTGGTAATGTAAAAGAATTGTTCATTGTTAATTCATGAATGTGAGAACTAATGGATTGGTAATTGACTAGTTAATCTTAAGAAACAAATTAATTACAAGGTTATGTTAATAGATAATTGAGAATTGAGCTTTGATTGAATGGACCTATAACCCTAGGCACTTTCCCAATAACTGAATTGATCTTATGCACCCTTCACACACATCAACCCTACGCACGTAATCTTAGGTTTAAATTGTTCTTCTACAATTCCAACAACAAACTTTCGCATTTAAATAAATTGTCAATCAAGCTATTACGAACCATACCTTCTTGGGGAAACAACCTTGGGGCGATCACCTTTGCTTCAGCTACCTCGTATACTTGCGTGTGATGCTTTGTAGTAGTACTTAATTCGAGCGCAACACCTAACATATACTTAACATATACATTAGTCAACTTTTTTAAAAGAAAAGTCAAAAGTCTAAGGGCAAAATGATAATTATATCTTATAAACTTAAAATTATTTAAATAAATTAAAAATAAATTATTTTTTATTGGAAGAGGTAATTTGGGATTTTAAAAAAATTAAATAATTATTTATTTATTAAAATAAAATAATATTTATATATGGTTATATTTTTTTAATTGGAAAGAAAGAGAAAATTAAAATTAGTCTTCTTCTTCCTTCTTCTTCAAAAAAAATGTGACACCATTAGAGAGAAAGAGATATCTTCTCTTCTTCCAAGCTACCTAAGATTGAAGAGATTTTAAGGAACTAAGTGGAGTTTTGCTGATTTTCTAACAAGTAAGTAAGCTTTCTTCCCTAATTTTTGAATTTCTAGGAAAACTATGAAATGTGGATTTTGGAATTTTCTATTAGCATGATTTAATTGTTTAATTGGGTATGGATGAAGCTATTTTGATTAATTATTAATGATTTTCAAGTTAAATGGAAGAAAGGATTAAGTTTGGGATGAGTTGGGTGAAGAGAGAGAATTTAGGGTTATGAAAAATTTGGATTCTTGGAATCATGTGTTTTAATTGTGCAAATTGATTCCAAATGTGTTGTTTTGATGCAAAAACAAGGATTTTAAAGTCAAATGGTAGATTTGGTAGAGTTTGGTTAGAGTTTGGATGAGGTAGTATTGAGTTTAGGGTTTTGAAAAGGGAGTTTTTAAAGAATGGTGAATTCTTGAATTTTAATATTTAAATCATGTTAATTCATGATATTAGTGAAGGAAATAAGCTTGGATTGATAATTGGAATAGGTTAGAATGAAAAACCTTCATTGGTGAAGGTTATGTCATTTTTGGATTTTGAATAAGAGTAAGTATTTAAGTAATATGTATGAATGAAACACGTTAAATATGTTTTTAATAATATAATTAAACTTAAATCACTAATTTAAATGGAATGGAATGGAATTCTAATGTTAAAGTAAGAAAAGACTAAAATTTTCAAATTTGTATAGGAGTGATGTTTAATTAGAGTTTAATGTTGGAAATGCCTTCAAATGTGATATTAAATTATTGTATTTAATCACATTGTGTATAGGCATTAAGGAGAAGTGAATTGCTCAATCCTAGTATTGAAGAGCAATTTGGAAGTAAAGGTTGGTGGGAGATTTTAAGCTTGCATTTAAGTGTTTAGTGAGGTAAGTACATGCTTTGATAGTTTTAAAGTACTTGCATTTAATTTTGGCTTAACACATTTTAAATAAAAAATGTGTTAAGCTACTTGATCATTTGAAAATCCATATACATTGTGTTATGGCATGTGAGTTGATGTGTATGCAATATAAACATTGTGAAAAGCCATTGTAAATGGCTAAATTTTATAAAATGTGATTTTATTATAAAATACCATGTAATGTGATGAAATGAAATAACATTGATTTGAATGAGAAAAATGGAATATGAGAAAGGAATTGAAAATGGGAAATATGAAATAATTGTGTGTCTAGTATGTTATTCAATTTTCAGAGTTCTATGTTTAGCGGCATGCCTAGGATGTAACAGTCCCTTGAAGCTAGGTTGGGGGTAGCCCTTGAAGCCTAGTTGGGATGTTACATATGAGGCTATCCTCACTATTTGCCTTTGGGGCTAGACGCTTGACGTCACTATGATTTGCCTTCGGGGCTAGACACTTGGAGTCAATTTGGACCAAAACGGTAACTCTGAAATTTGAATAATGTATTAGTTTATTGGGCCCATGCTTGTATGTCTGTTTGTGTGAATCATAAACAAATGAAAAATTTTGTTATTAAATTGAATGGAATACTACATTGTGGCATAGCATGAAATGCATTATGCATTGGTATTGTATTAAAGTTTTACTTTTATCAAAGTTGTACTGCTAGGCTTTTAGCTTAGCGCGATTGTAATTTATCGAGCAGGTGACATGGGAGATCCAGTCGTGTCGGAGAGTTCTTCTAGACCGGGCTGGGTCTAGATTTGAGATTGCTCGTTGAGCAAATTTTGGACACATCAAGAACAAGCCTTTTGCCATCATGTATACATTTTATGTTTTTGTACATTATGAAATCATGTATATTATGTTTATGATTTTAAAGTATATGTATTGTAAGTTATAAAGACTTTTGGATAAATTGTGTAGGATGGGTTTTTATATGTGTGTTTTGGATATATATATATATATGAATATATATAAATGTTTTGAGAAAATGTGAACAAATTGAGAAGTTAAGGTGAAGATGTTATTTATTATTTATTGAAAGTGTTCTTTTTGCATGTTGTATAATTGATAAATTTTGGAATGTTTAAATTACAGACAAAACTCTGGCGAATTTTTTTCTAGAGATTTTCATATAAAATATTTATTTTGAGTTCCTATAACAAATAAAGAATATTTATATACTATTTAATTTTATATATTTAGTATTTAAAATTTTAAATCAGAAATGTGAATATTTTTATTAAACCGGATTGTGACATTTTTGTGCCGTATATGTGTATTCTACATATACTGGCTATGTGTATTATACGTGTATAGGGTATAAGGGTGCTACATTTATTTTGGTATCAGAGCCCAGGTTTGAGGTTCTCGACCTAGGTGGGTTGTAAGAGAAAGAAAATGGAGATTTTTAAATATGGTTTTTAAATATGATACATGCATTGGCACTGGCAGTTTCTGATCTCTAATGTGTTAATTTCTGCTGTATTTGCGGATATAGGTAGTTATGGTGTCTCAGACGCATCAGTCTGCAAAAGGTAGTGCAGAGAGTGTGGCTCTTGTTGAGGATAGAGATGGAGTTAGAGCTGAGATAGCTAGAGAGGCACCTGTTCTTGTGCCAGAGAGACCAGCAGTTGATGAGATTTCACCGGGCTGGGTACAACATATGGTGGAGCTGTTGAGGCAGGCTCCAGTATAGCAGTCGCAGCAGCAGTTGCCGACTCAAAAATATGACAAGCTGAGGATGTTTGGAGCTATAAATTTTGTTGGCACTACAGACCCTGCTGTAGCAGAGCAGTGGCTAGACAGGGTCCAGAGAGTGTTCATTCAGTTGCAGGTTAGTTTGGAAGAGAAGATTGATTATGCCAAATCTCTTCTGCTGAGGGATGCATATGATTGGTGGAAGGCGACTCCACATGCTCTAGATGATCCACCAGTCCTGACCTATGATGATTTCCTGTGGGAGTTCGAGCAGAAGTATACTCTGAGGGAGTATAAGGTTACAAAGAAGATAGAGTTCTTGAGTTTGAGGCAGGATACTAGGACAGTGACTGAGTATGAGATAGAGTTTATCCGGTTGAGCCAGTATACTGGTAGAATCATTTCTGATGAGATTGATCGATGCTGGAGGTTTGAGGAGGGGTTGAGTCCCCTCTATTATGTGCTTAGTGGCAGGCTCCCAATATTAGAATTTTTCCCAGTTGGTTGCAGCTGCCAGGAGTGTAGAGAGGGCACAGGGTCTTGTAGCAGCTGCCTGAGCGGAGGAGAGCAGAGTTAAGAGACCCCAAGGTGAGGCAGGGTCTTCATCAATGAGGGGGATATCCTCGAAGGTTCAGTAGGAGCCAGGGGCAACCTGGTAGGTCATCACAGCAGCAGAGGCAGAGATAGAGACCTGTAGCCTCAGTGGCTAGTGCCCCGACCCCAGTGACTCAAAGGCCTGCTCCACCTACCTGTGTTCATTATGGTAGGATGCACGGAGGTGCCTACTGGAGGACAGATGCACCAGCAGTGTGCTATAGATGTGGGTTCCCAGATCACTTTTTTAGAGATTGCCCAGAGCCACTAGAGGACAGGCATACTGATACAACAGCTTCTAGACCCAGTGTTAGAGGGGGTTGTGGTGGCAGAGGTTTTAGCAGAGGGGGTCAGACATGGTCTGGTCACAGAGGAGGTTCTACAACAGGTAGTAAACCAGAGGATTCAGGGCCATCACAGTGGATTTATGTGATGTAGGGGCAACCAGATACCTCAGCTGTTATTACTGGTACTTTTTTGTTATTTGGTACTTCAGTTCTTGCTTTGATAGACCCTGGATTGACTCGTTCATACATTAGTGCATCCATCTTGCCTGTGAGTAATTTGCATTCAGAGTCCCTAGGATTTGATGTTTTAGTGACAAATCCTTTAGGGCATAGTGTTGTGGTTAGCAGGGTGTACCGAGATAGTGCAGTTGTGGTTCATGATGAGAAATTCCTCGGTGACATGATTGAGATGATTTTCAGGGAGTATGATTTGATTTTAGGCATGGATTGGCTATCCAAGCATGGGGCTTTGGTAGATTGTCAGCAAAAATGTGTTACCCTAAGAACACGTGATGGTAGTTATGTGGTGGTATCTAGTGAGCAGAGACACCTTTCATCCATGTTTATTTCAGCTATTTCTGCTAGGAGGATGATTCGAAAGGGATGTGAGGCATATCTTGCTCATGTAGTAGATACCAGAGTAGCAGGGTCCCAGCTTGACAGTATACCTACAGTTGCCGAGTTTTCAAATATTTTTCCTGATGAGTTGCCAGGGGTACCTCCTGAGAGAGAGGTGGAATTTGGTATTGATTTATTTCCTAGTACCACTCCCATCTCCATTACCCCTTATCGTATGGCACCTGCTGAGTTGAGAGAGTTGAAAGTGCAGTTGCAGAAATTATTAGATAAAGAGTTCATTCGCCCTAGTGTGTCTCCGTAGGGAGCACCTATTTTGTTTGTGAAGAAGAAGGATGACACCTTGAGATTATATACTGATTATAGGCAGCTGAATAAGGTGACCATCAAGAATAAGTATCCATTACCTCGGATAGATGATCTCTTTGATCAGTTGAAGGAAGCAGCAGTATTCTCTAAGATTGATATGAGATCAGGGTACCATCAGTTGAGAGTTAGAGATGTGAATGTACCTAAGACAACTTTCCGCACGAGGTATGGGCATTATGATTTCTTAGTGATGCCCTTTGGATTGACAAATTCACAAGCAACATTAATGAACTTAATGAATAGGGTATTCAGACCCTATCTAGATTAGTTTGTGGTGGTTTTCATTGATGACATTTTGGTGTATTCATGTAATGAGGAGGATTATGACAAGCATTTACGGATTGTATTGCAGACTCTGAGAGAGAAGTAGTTGTATGCCAAGCTATCTAAGTGTGAGTTCTGGCTCGATCAGGTGGCTTTTCTCAGTCATGTGGTGTTAGGAGAGGGTATTAGAGTTGATCCGGGTAAAGTTGAGGCTATCTTGAATTGGAGTCCACCAAAGACTGTGACAGATGTTAGAAGTTTTTTGGGTTTGGCAGGCTATTATTGTCGGTTTGTGAAAGATTTTTCTATGATAGCTACTCCACTCACCAGCTTACTTCGGAAAGGAGTTAGATTTGTGTAGACAAATTGGTTTTAGGCGAGTTTTGAGCAGCTGAGGGAGATGTTGACTCAGACTCCTATTCTTACCCTGCCTGTGGAAGGTAAACCATATGTGATATATAGTGATGTTTCACATAGTAGTTTAGGTTGTGTTCTGATGCAGGAGGGTAGAGTCATTGCTTATGCCTCTCGACAGTTGAAGACACATGAGCTGAATTACCCGACGCATGATTTGGAATTAGCAACTATAGTTTTTACCTTGAAGATTTGGCGACATTACTTATATGGAGAGAAATGCTTCATTTATACTGATCATAAGAGCTTGAAGTATCTGGGTGTTCAGAGAGAGTTGAATCTTCGGTAGAGATTATGGTTAGAGTTGATTAATGACTATGACTGTTTGATTGATTATCATCCTGGTAAGGCAAATATTGTTGCTGATGCCTTGAGTCAGAAGTCTTTGGCAGGTTTGTTTGCTTATTCGCTCTCATTGCTTATTGAGTTGAGAGCATTGCATGCCAGATTTGAGTCTTGTGATGATGGTGCATTGATGGCTCAGTTGCAATTGAGGCCAGTGTAGTTGGATCAGGTTAGGAAAGCCCAGTTGGCAATTGAGAAGATCTAGAAGATTGCATCAGATTGCCAAAAGGGGGAGAGTCGAGACTTTCATATGAGAGATGATGGCAGTCTATGGTATATAGATAGGTTGTACATTCTTGATGATGCAGGATTGAAGAGGATGATATTAGAGGAAGCACATTAATCAGTTTATGCTATGCATCCCGGTAGTACCAAGATGTATCAAGATTTAAAACAACATTATTAGTAGTTAGGTATGAAGAGGGACATAACAGAGTTTGTATCCAGATGTCTCACTTACCAGAAAATGAAGACTGAGCACCAAGTTTCTTCAGGGTTGCTTCAGCCATTATCAGTACCGAAGTGGAAATGGGAGCGAGTGATAATGGATTTTGTGACTGGACTGCCTTTGACCCAGAAGAAGCATGATGCAATTTGGGTAATAGTTGATCGGATGATGAAGACCGCTTGTTTTCTTCCAGTTCGGATGGATTAATCACTTGAGAGATTGGTTGAGCTGTATATCAGTGAGATAGTGAGGTTACATGGAGTCCCAATTTCTTTGGTGTCAGACTGAGATCCTTGTTTACATAGAGGCTTTGGAGGGGTTTGCAGGATGCATTGGGTTCTCGGTTACATTTAGTACTGCTTTCCATCCTCAGACAGTTGGGTAGGTAGAGAGAGTGATACAGATTTTAGAGGATATGTTGAGGAGTTGTATCATTGTTTTCACTGAGAGCTGGGATAGATTCTTACCATTGATTGAGTTTGCATATAACAATAGTCATCAGTCCATTATTGGGATGGCACCTTATGAGGCCTTGTATGGCAGGAGATGCAGGACACCTTTGTGTTGGGATGAGGTTGGAGAAGGTAAATTGGTCAGTCCTGATTTGATTAAAGAAACAGAAGAGAAAGTGAAATTGATTCGGGGTCTGCTGAAAGCGGCTTCAGACTGACAGAAATCATATTTAGATTTAAAAAGAAGAGACATAGAGTTCAATGTGGGAGATAAAGTGTTTTTGAAGGTATCTCCTTGGAAGAAAATTTTGAGATTTGGCCGCAAAGGAAAGTTGAGTCCTCGTTTTATAGGACCTTATGAGGTACTGGAAAGAGGTTGACCAGTGGCATATAGACTGGCTTTGCCGCCTGAGTTGGATTGAACTCACAATGTCTTCCATGTCTCTACACTTCAAAGGTACAGATTAGGCCCATCTCACATTTTGTTAGTAGAGTCAATTGAGGTGAGCCCAGATTTGACTTACGAGGAAGAATCAGTGGCGATTTTGGCACGAGAGGTAAAAAAGTTGAGGAACAAGAAGGTGCCACTTGTGAAAATCCTTTGGAGAAATCATGCCACTGAGAAGGTGACATGAGAGAGTGATCAGACAATGTGAAGTCAGTTTTCTCAGTTGTTTAATTTCGCGGACGAATTTTTTTCTTTAGGGAGAGAGAATTGTAACATCCCTAATATTTTTGGAATTAAATAAAATAAAATAAATTTAAATTTAAATAAGTTAAAGAAATGATTTAAATGGAAAATTAAAGGATTTTAAGTAAAAAAGTAGAATGTATGTGTGAAATATACCTAACAAATACTTAACATATACATTAGTCAACTCTTTTAAAAGAAAAGTCAAAAGTCTAAGGGTAAAATGGTAATTATATCTTATAAACTTAAAATTATTTAAATAAATTAAAAATAAATTATTTTTGATTGGATGACGTAATTTGGAATTTTAAAATAATTAAATAATTATTTATTTATTAAAATAAAATAATATTTATATATGGTCATATTTTTTTTAAGTGGAAAGAAAGAGAAAATTAAAATTAGTCTTCTTCTTCCTTCTTCTTCTTCTTCAAAAAAAAATGTGACACCATTAGAGAGAAAGAGAGATCTTCTTTTCTTCCAAGCTACCTAAGATTGAAGAGATTTTAAGGAACTAAGTGGAGTTTTGGTGATTTTCTAACAAGTAAGCTTTCTTCTCTAATTTTTGAATTTCTAGGAAAACTATGAATATGTAAATTTTGGGATTTTCTATTAGCATGATTTAATTGTTTAATTGGGTATGAATGAATCTATTTTGATTAATTATTAATGATTTTCAAGTAAAATAGAAGAAAAGATTAAGTTTGGGATGAGTTGGGTGAAGAGAGAGAATTTAGGATTATGAAAAAATTAGATTCTTGAAATTATGTGTTTTAATTGTGTAAATTGATTCCAAATGTGTTGTTTTGATGTATAAACAAGGATTTTAAAGTCAAATGGTAGATTTAGTTAAGTTTGGTTAGAGTTTGGATGAGGTAGTATTGAGTTTAGGGTTTTGAAAAGGGAGTTTTTAAAGAATGATGAATTCTTGAATTTTAATATTTAAATCATGTTAATCCATGATATTAGTGAAGGAAATAAGCTTGGATTAATAATTGGAATAGGTTAGAATGAAAAACCTTCATTGGTGAAGGTTATGCCATTTTAAGGTTTTGAATAAGAGTGAGTATTTAAGTAATGTGTATGAATGAAACATGTTAAAATATGTTTGTAATAATATAAATAAACTTAAAACACTAATTTAAATGGAATAGAATGAAATTCTAATGTTAAAGTAAGGAAATGCTAAATTTTTGGAATTTGTATAGGAGTGATGTTTAATTAGAGTTTAATATTGGAAATGGCTTAAAATGTGATATTAACTGAATGTATTTAATCACATTGTGTATAGGCATTAAGGAGAAGTGAATTTCTCAATCCTAGTGTTGAAGAGCAATTTGAAAGTGAAGGTTGGTGGAAGATTTTAAGCTTGCATTTAAGTGCTTAGTGAGGTAAGTACATGCTTTGATAGCTTTAAAGTACTTGCATTTAATTTTGGCTTAACACATTTTAAATGAAAAATGTATTAAACTACTTGATCATTTGAAAATCCATATATATTGTGTTATGGCATGTGAGTTGATGTGTATGCATTATAAACATTGTGAAAAGCCATTGTAAATGGCTAAATTGTATGGAATGTGATTTTATTATGAAATACCCTGTAATGTGATGAAATGAAATAACATTGATTTGAATGAGAAAAATGGAATATGAGAAAGGAATTGAGAATGGGATATGAAATAATTGTGTGTCTAGGATGTAACAGTCCCTTAAAGCTGGGTTGGGCGTAGCCCTTGAAGTCTAGTTGGGATATTACATATGAGGTTATCCTTACTATTTGCCTTTAGGACTTGACGCTTGGCGTCACTATGATATGAATTGTCTTCGGGGCTAGACACTTGGTGTCAATTTGGACCAAAATGGTAACTCTGAAATTGGAATAATGTATTAGTTTATTAGGCCCATGCTTGTATGTTTGTTTGTGTGAATCATAAACAAATGCAAAATTATGTTATTAAATTGAATGGAATTGTCACATCCATGATTTTGGAGAAATTAAATAAGTAATTGGAGATATAAAAGTTGTATATACTCAATATATATATCTAGTGTATATATAACATATACATGTGGTATATTAACTGTATATGTTGGATTAATACATTACATACTTAATATATTTAATACACATATTAGAAACATTTGATGTGCATATAAGATACATATTATTTGTGCGTATGTGTAATATCCCAAAATTTTTAAAAATTTTTAATTTTTGAAAAATTTGATAAAATAAATTATATTTTAAATGGATAAATTAAATTAATGGTTTTAAATGAAAAATGAAGGGATTTTAAATTTAAAAAATGGAATATATATGTGATATATATGTAAAATATATACAACATATAAAAGTCAACACTTTTTAAAAGAAAAGTCAAAGTAAAAGGGTATTTTGGTAATTAAATCTTAGAAATTTAAAATTAATAAAATAATTCAAAAATAAATAATTTTTGAATGAAAGAAGGATTTTTGAACTTTTAATTTATTAAATGGATTTTTGAACTTTTAATTTATTAAATAAATAATTAAATAATTAATTATTAAAATATTAAATAATATATATATACATGGTTATAATTAAAGGATGAAAGGAAAGAGAAATAAAAATAAAGTCTTCTTCTTCTTCTTCTTTTTGGCCGAAATCACCATGGGAGAGTAAGAGAAGTTTTTCTTCTTCCAAGCACTAAGAATTGAAGAGATTTTAAGGATTCAAGTAGAGTTTTAGAAGTTTCTTCATCAATTGGTAAGTTTTCTTACCAAAATTTCAAATTCTATGGAAAAGTGTATTATGTAAATTTTAGAATTTTATAGTAGCATGATTTAATTGCTTAATTGGATATGAATGAAGTTGTTTCAAATGGTTATTAATGATTTTAAGGTTAGATTGAAGAAATGATTGAATTTAAGTTGAGTTTGGTGAACATTTGAGTTTTTGAAATCATTAGTTTTAATTGTGCAAATTGGTTCCAAATGTATTGTTTTGATGCATAAACAAGGATTTTAAAATCAAATGAAGGATTTAGTTAAGTTTGGATAGAATTTGAAGATGGTAGTATTGATTTAGGGTTTTGGAAAAGTGAATTTTCAAAGAATGATTAATTGTTTGATTTTAATGCTTAAATCATATTATTTAATGATATAAGTGGTGGAAATAAGATTGAAATGATAATTGGATTGAGTTGGAATGGAGATCCTTCAATGGTGAAGGTTATGCCATTTTAGTATTTTGAACATAAGCATGTGGTTAATTAATATAATTGGTTTAAACATGTTAAAATATGTTTGTAATGATATAAATAAACTCAAAACAATAATTTAATGGGTTAATATGGATTTGATAAGTTAAAGTAAGGAAAGACTTAATTTTTGAAATTTTGTAGGAGTGTTGTTAAATTAAGGTTTGATGTTGAGAATACCTTAGAATATGATATTAAATGATTATTTATGATCACATTTGATATAGGCATTGAGAGGAAGTAGTTTGGCCGATCCAAGTGTTGAAGGGCAACTTGGAAGAGAAGGTTGGTGAGAGTTTTAAGATTATTTTGGTTGCTATTTGAGGTAAGTACAAACTTTGAATATATATTGGTTATGTTTGCATGATATTTGGGCTTAACACATTTTGGTTGGAAAATGTGTTAAGCTACTTGATACATTGGTTATGTACGTATAATGTGCTATGACATTTGTAATGTCATATATGTGTTAAATGCATTGTGAAAAGCCATTGATCATGGCTAAATTGTGTAAAATGTGAAATATGTATATTATGTGAAAATACCCAAAGTAATGTGTTGTGAATGCAAAAATAAGATATGTGGTATAATGAAATGAATTGATATTGATAAAAATGAGAAAAGTGAGAAAAATGAGAAAGATGTGAAAAGTGAGAAAAGTGAGAAAAAATGTGAAAATAAGGCAATATGCCTAAATTGAATATGTGAAAATGAGAAAGATATTAATAATGAGAAATATGAATAAATTGTGTGTCTAGTATGTTATTCAATTTTCACAGTTTTGTGTTTAACGACATGCCTATGATTGCCTAAGGGCTAAACACTGGGCTGGTGAAAAGACCGGGTTGTAAGCCAGGCCCAGCTGATAAATATGATATTTTTAAGGTGAAAAGACCAGGTCGTAAGCCTTAAAAACAAATCCTTGAAGTTAGAATAAGTGAAAAGACTGGGTCGTAAGCTCAGATCTAGTTGAATTATCTATGGATATATTGCCTACGGAGCTAGACACATGGTCTCATTATAGACTAAAACAGTAACTTTGGAATTTGAATAGCATGTTAGTTATCTTTGGGCACATGTTTGTGTTTGTTTATATGTAAATTGTGATTATGAAATATTTAAAAAATATAAGAAAATGGAATGATATGACATATATAAGCATTGTGCATTGACATTGCATTGAGTTTTATTATTATTATCAAAGTTTGTACCACTAAGCTTCGGCTTAGCGTGATTGTAATTCGTCGCGTAGGTGACATGGATGTTTTAGTAGAGCCGGAGAGTTCTACTATACCTGGTTAGGTCTAGCTTTGTATTTATTGAGCTTGAAGAGTTGTTTTTGGGTACATCAATATCAGAGCCAGTTGCCAGCATGTAGAGATTTGATATTACAATATATTTTGATATTATATATGTTAAGATATGTTTTTGAAGTATATAATGTAAATTGTAAAGAATATTTTGAATAATTTAGTTAGGATGGGATCTTATATGTGTTGTTAATATATATACCTATATATAAGTATTTTGAGAAAATATGGAGAAATTGAGAAGTATTGGTGAATTGATTTTATTGGAAGTGTTTGTTTTATGCAAGTTGTATTTTGCTGAATTTTGGAAACGTCCAAATTACAAACAAAACTCAAGGGAATTTTTTCCAGAGATTTTCATATAAAATGTTATTTCGGGTTACTATAATAATTAAAGAATATTTATATACTATTTAATTTTATATATTTAGTATTTGAAATTCTAAATTTGAAAAAAAATATTAATCCGGTCTGTGATATTTTTGTACTGTATATGCATATTTTACATATGCTGGAAATATGTATTGTACGTATATAGGGTAGAAGAGTGTTACAGAAATACTACATTGTGGCATAGCATGCAAATGCATTATGCATTGGCATTGTGTTAAAGTTTTACTTTATCAAAGTTGTACTGCTAGGCTTTTAGCTTAGCGCGATTATAATTTATCGTGCAGGTGACAGGGGAGATTCGGTCGAGCCAGAGAGTTCTTCTAGATCGGGCCGAGTTTAGATTTGAGATTGCTCGTAGAGCAAATTTTGGACACATCAAGAATAAGCCTTTTGCCATTATGTATATATTTTATGTTTTTGTACATTATGAAATCATGTATACTATGTTTATGATTTTAAAGTATATGTATTGTAAGTTATAAAGACTTTTGGATAAATTGTGTAGGATGGGTTTTTATATGTGTGTTTTGGATATATATATATATATATATATATGAATATGTATAAATGTTTTGAGAAAATGTGAAAAAATTGAGAAGTTAAGGTGAAGATGTGGGTTATTATTTATTGGAAGTGTTCTTTTTGCAGGTTGTATAATTGATAAATTTTGGGATGTTCAAATTATAGACAAAATTCTAGCAAATTTTTCTCAGAGATTTTCATATAAAATGTTTATTTTGAGTTCTTATAACAAGTAAATAATAATTATATACTATTTAATTTTATATATTTAGTACTTAAAATTTAAAATTAGAAATATGAAATTTTTTATTAAACCAGGTCGTGATATTTTTATACCGTATATGCGTATTCTATATATACTGAGTGTGTGTATTATACATGTATAGGGTATAAGGGTATTACATAACATGGGAGAGTGAACAACTGATGCGAAGTCAGTATCCTCAGTTGTTCCAGAGATGATATTAGATAATTTTGAAGACGAAATTTTCTTAAGGGGAAAAGAATTGTAATACCCCTAATTTTTAAATATTAAATAAATTAAATTAAATTTGGATAAATTAAATAAATGATTTGAATGGAAAATGAAAGGATTTTAAGTGAAAAAGTAAAATGTATATTTGAAATATATTTGAAGTAAATATGATATATACATATACCTAACATATACAATACATATAAAAAGAGTAAAAGTTAAAATATAAAATAATTAATAAATATATATATAAGGATGGGAAAGGAAGAGAAGTTGATATTTGCTTCTTCTTCTTCTTCTTTTGTTTCTTCTTTGCAGTGAGCTAGAGAAAGAGAGTGAGCAAGGAGAGTTTTCTTCTCCCATACACCAATTTTACAAGGGATTACAAGGATTCAAGTGAAGATTTTGAGGATTTTTCATAAATTGGTAAGTTCCTTTATCATTTTTGCAAGTTTCTTTGAAGTTATATGGAAGAACATGACATTTGGATTTTGGGTTTGTGTTTTAGAATTTTTTAATGGTTATATGGATGTGTGTGAAGATATTTTGAGCAGCTAATTATAATTTTTAAGGTTGGATTGAAAGAGAAGAGAGTTCTTTTCTTTTTTCTTCTTTGAATGTGTTATGAGGAAAAGTGATGATTAATTGAATAAGGTCATGTTTATGATATGTTGGAGTTATATATGTGTTGAATTGATAGGTAAATCATGGATATAAACTAAGATGTTGATTAAGGGTGTTGTAGTATTGAGTTTGGAATGATTGTGTTCATATGGTTGAGAGTTCAAAATGTAGGAATTTTGCCTGACATGACTATGTCGTTGGGCGTGTCAACGATACTGAGTTTTAACGTTGATGACACGACCAGTAATACGGCCATGTCTCTGAGCGTGTCGTAGCTACTGTGAGATAAGATAATTGATACGGCCATTAACACCCCCGTGTTGTTGGGCGTGTCAAAATTTCTATGAGGCAGAATGAATGAAACAGATAATGATACGCCCATATCATTGGACATGTCAATGCTTCAGTATAAGTGAGTTAATGACACGGTCATTAACACGCCTGTGTTGTTGAGCGTGTCACTTGAGAATAACTCTTTTCTTTGTCTTTCATTTGTAATTTCTATTTAAATGATTTGAAGTTGAGAATGCCTTAGAATGTGGTATTAAATGGTTGTTTGTGATCACATTTGGTATAGGCATTGAAAGGAAGTAGTTTGTCCAACCCTATTGTTGAAGGGAAACTTGGAAGAGAAGGTTAGAGGAAGTTTTAAAGCTTGTTTTGGAGTATTTCATAAGGTATGTATAAACTCTTGATAAATGGAATGTGATTGCACTACATTTGGTCTAACACATTTTGGATGGAAAATATGTTAAATTACTTAATACATTGAGTATTAATGAACATGGTGTTAAGACATGTATATTGCTATGTTTGCTTTACATGCATTATGAAAAGCCACTGTTAATGGCTAGATTGAATGAAATGTGAACTATGTGCAAAGTATGAAAATGATATTGATATGAATGAGAAAATGGAAAAACGAGAAAGGAATTGAGAATGAAAAATATGAATTAATTGTGTGCTTAGTATATTATTCAATTTTTAGAGTCCTGTGTTTGGCGGCATGCCTATATTTGCCTTCAGGCTAGACGCTTTGCGTTATCGTGAAAAAGTTTGAGGTGAAAGGACTAGGTCATAAGTCTCAGAAACAATCCTTTGAAGCCGGGATAGGTGAAAAGACTAGGTCGTAAGCCTAAGCCTAGTTGAGATATTACATTAAAACTTTGCCTTCGGGGCTAGACACATGCTGTCATTATGGACCAAAATAGTAACTCTGAGATTTGAATGATATATTAGTTGTTTAGGCCCATGCTTGTGTATGTGTTGGTGTGAAATATTAAGTAATGAAAGCATATATCCAAAAGTTGTCTTAAATATCATGTGATGACATAGCATATGAACATTCTGCATTGACATTGTTGTTTTCAAGTTTGATTATTATCAAAGTTTGTACCACTAGGCTTCAGCTTAGCGCGACTGTAACTCATCGCGCAAGTGACAAGATTAATCCAGTAAAGCCGGAGAGTTTTACTAGACCAGATCGGATCTAAGCTTGTGTTATTGGAGCTTGAAGTGTTTGTGCTGCAACAAGATCAGTGCCACTTTGCCAGCATGTATATATTTTATTTTATAGTATATTTTGACATTATGTATATTATATTATGTTTTGGGAGTATATGTATATACATTGTAAATTATAACGGATGTTTAAATAATTAAGTTATGTGAGAATATATGTATGTTCATATGTATACATAAGTATTTGTATAAATGTTTTGAGGAATGAGGAAATATGGAAAAAGAAATTTTTATTAAATCAGATTGTGATATTTTTATACCGTATATGCATATCTTACATGCTGGGAGTGTGTGCATTATATGTTTATAAGGTATAAGGGTGATACACATGATCTATCATATGTGAATAGGAGATATAGGATTTTGAGTCAGATCTGCCCATGACAGGTGGGTAAGACTAAAATATCTATATTATTAATTATATAATATTATTTATATTGTATTTGGATAATATATGTAGAGGTTGAATATGATTAAGGGTCCTATTCATAATATAATTTTGATTCATAATAAATCCTATTTTATGTAATATCCCAAAGTGTGCCTAGAAGTTTTAATACAATAGTTGTTTGATTGGAATTAAATGTATATATGTTTTTGTAAAGGAAATGATTGTGTTAATGGAATGTGTATGTTGTATATATGTTAATATATATAACATATATGTTGGTCAAATGTAGAGTCAAGGGAAGAAGATATTTTAGTTTGGGATGTGTGAAATTACTATAAAGGGCACTTGATTAAGAAGAAAACTAGACCATATGAGAAGAGGGTATGTTAGTAATTGTGCTTGTAGAATTGCTTGGTGGAGATTTAAAGAGGAAGAAAATGTTGATTTGTCTTCATTTTTCTTTTCCTTGCATTTCTTGGCCGGTTACCAAAGGGAAAGAGAGAGCAAGAGAGGTCTTCTAAATCTAAGCTCAAATTGAAGGAAGAATCAAAGGATTAAGTTGGAGATTTGTGGAATTTCTTCAAATTAGGTAAGTACTCTCGTGTTTTCCTTTGTTATCTTTGAAGTTGTATTTGAAGTGAGTTTTGATTTGTTGAGATTATGATTTGGTGGGGTTGAGATGTGATTATAAGTGTTTAAATTGGTTGTAAGTTAAATTGGTGTTGGTTTTGGTTGGAAAATGGTAAGTTTAGTGGATATTGAAATTGAAAGAATAAGAATGATGTTGGTTTAGGGTTTTGAAGTGGTATGTGTTTAAATGTGATGTTAATGATTTGTTAATGAGAATATTGTGATGAATATGTAAAATAAGTGTCAATGACATTGTTTATATCCATTTGAATGAGGTTATGTTGTGCACAATGAGTTTAAATGCAATTAAAAGAGTTTTAGCCACATTTAGGGTTTTGTTCATGTGAGACATGACCAAACCAAAGAAGGAACATGGCCAAGACGTAAGAGTTTTGGGAGACACGGCCAAGTTCAAGGAAATTTGGCCTTGTTGGATGAATTTTGGAGAGACACGGCCACTGGCTTGGCCGTGTCCCTTGACTGTGTTTGCCACTGCCTGATTTTTGTTAAGAGACACGGCCGTGTCCCTTGCCCGTGTCTGCCTCGGTTTGATTTGGTGTTGAGAGACACGGCCACAAGCTTGGCCGTGTCCCTTGAGTGTGTTAGCTACTGGATTTTTGTGTTGAGAGACACGGCCACGAGCTTAGCCGTGTTCCTTGAGTGTGTTGGCTAATGTGATTGCTCTTCTTAAATTTTTTTGATTCTTCAAGGGTCTTGTTGCACTTAAACATAAAAAATAAACATTGTAAACACACTTAAACAATAATGATCCAAACAAATGTAAATTGAGACATAAAGAGATAGGAATGATATGATTGAAGCATGCCTAGAAGATATGATTGAATAAGGATATGTGTGTTTAATTAATGTAATTGATGTTGTATATTAGGATGATGAAATGTGAAATGTGCAAGATGTGATGATGAAATGAATTGTGAAAGATATGATGTTATGAAGAATTGCTTTATTGTAATTTGAGAACATATGAAATGATTGAGGCATGGTTGTCTAATTTGATTATGAGAATGAAATGAATTGAGAAAGTAATGTTTAAAGATTGATGAACGGACCTATCTGCCTCCTGCGGAACCATGCGGACCCTGTGGATTGGGCAACCGATCTTGGACTACCGACCTGGTTGGGGGAAGGTTCAGTACAGTCAGTATTACGTACATATCTGCCTCCTGCGGAACCATGCGGACCCTGTGGATTGGGCAACCAATCTTGGACTACCGACCTGGTTGGGGGAAGGTCCGTTACTGATAGTTTTATACGTGCTTATCTGCCTCCTGCGGACCCCTGGGATTGGCAATGGCCTGAGGCTCAGTGGGCAACCGACCTGGTTGGGGGAAAGTTCGTATATGAAGCCATAGTTTGTTGGTTATATTGATAAATTTTAAATGAGTATAATAGATGATGATATAATTATTGATATAATGAAATGTATATTAATAAGTATGATCCTTATTGATTGACTGTATGATATTGATATTAATATTGCATATTATCATTATGGTTTGTACTACTAAGCTGTGGCTCAGCGCGATAGTGTTTGTTCGCGCAGGTGATAGAGTTGAACCTGAGAGCTCCTTGAGACCAAGTGAGACTAGACATTGAGGATTTTCTTTTGGGACTTAAAGATCAGAGAAGAGCTGCCAATCATGTATATATTCTATGTTTTGTAAACTTTGATTTATAACATATTTGTAATAACTTCCGCTGTGGATTAATAAATGTTTTATATATGGTGTCTTTTGGATTTCTTTTAAATTTTTAAGATTGGTTTTATTTATTTACAAAGATATTTGTTGTGTCTTTTTAAACTGTGGCATTTTCTATATTCGGTATACGTATTTTACGATCGTTTAAGCATGCTTGGTACGTATACGGGATATAGGGGTGTTACAATTGTTTTGGTATCAGAGCCTAGGTTTGAGATTCTCAACCTAGGTCAAGTGTAAGAAAAAGAGTGTTTTGATTTTAAAAAGTGGATTTTTGAATAACATACATGTTGGTATTGGCAATCTCTGATCTTTAATGAGAGGTATTCTGCTGTGTTTGCAGATATAGGTTGTGATGGATCCTCATTTGCGTCAGTCAGCTGAGGGTAGTGCGGAGAGTGTTGCTCCTGATGATGGAACTAGAGTGGATGGTGTTGGAGAGGCACCTGCTTCTGTGTCGGGGGGACCAGCTGGTGAGGAGGTTCCACCAGTTTGGCTTAGGCATGTGATAGAGGCTTTGAGGCAAGCACCAGTGCAACCACCGCCGCCACCCCCACAGCCTTTGGTATCAGTAAGGCATTATGACAAATTACGGAAGTATGGAGCAAAAGATTTCTTGGGTACTATTGACCCAGCTGTAGCTGAGCAGTGGCTAGATAAAGTACAGAGAATATTTGTTCAGTTACAAGCCACTCCAGAGGAAAGATTTGATTATGCAAGATCCTTGTTGCAGAAGGACGCATATGATTGGTGGAAGACAGTGCCCCATGCTATGGATGATCCACCAACATTGTCCTATGCTGACTTTCTAAGAGAGTTTGAATTGAAGTATACTCCAAGGGAGTACAAGGATGTGAAGAAAATGGAGTTTCTAAGCTTGAAACAAGACAACCGGTCAGTAACTGAATATGAGGTTGAGTTTATACGGTTGAGCCATTATGCTGGGGGTACTATATCTGATGAGATAGATAGATGCAGGAGATTTGAGGAGGGATTGAGGCCCTCTATCATGTGTCTTGTGGCTGGATCCAGATATCATGATTTTTCCCAGCTTGTATCAGCAGCTAGGAGTGTGGAAAGAGCTCAGGTTATTACAGCTGCTTCAGAGGAAGAAATCAGGGTTGGAAGGCCCCAGTTTGAGGCAGTGTCACGACCCAATTTGTACATATGTACAGTACATCCATGTACAGTACATCCGCGTACAGTAACAGGAGCCGTCCCGAGTAATCACCAAAGAACACGAAGTGAAAGGAAGCTCTATAGGACAAAAAGGACCTAACTGAAAAGATTGTAAAAGTTTTGGGGAGGTGACTGTAATTTCAAAAAGTTTTGGGGAGGTGACTGTAATTTTCAAAATTTGTACTGGAGGTTCTTAATAGTGCATATAACAGACTCCAGAAATGGAAAGTACAGAAAAATTGGGTCGAAACGGAATACCACGGTTTTTCCCGAAAACGCATAGTTTGAGAGATAAAGTGGATTCTTGACCAAGGGTATTTTTGTCATTCTTGTAATAATAATTTATACACTGGAAAACAAGACACGTAAAGGTATCCAAAGTAAACGAAAGGACTCCGCAGTGATCGATGTTGAAGAACGAACCTAAGTGAAGACCCGAATCACGCAAGGACCTAAAGGAAATTTTTACAAAAGTCAAGGGCATGAGCGTAATTTTTATAAATTAGTTCAAAAGCAAGAATGAATGTCGGAAATGGAAACGAGAGGTTGAAAGGAGGAGAACGGTACATTTTACGCGTCGTAAAACCACTCGGGTACGAAGAAAAGGCAAAACCTTCCATTGAAGGGTATTTTGGTCTTTTCACTTCCACCCATTTTCTAGAAAAGGGACACATGGAATAGTAATTTTCTAGAAAAGGACACATGGCAAAATCTTGTTTAAAGACACTTTTGGGTTGGATTAATCTTAACCCTCCATATGGCACCATCCTAGTTAAAGATACTTTTGTGGTGGTTACATCTTAACCCTCCAAAATGAAATTAATTAAATAAATGGAAAATGGAAAAATATAAAAAGGGAGAGAAGGATGATTAAAGAACAAAGGACACATTTTTCTCTCCATTTTTGAGAGGTATGGCCGAAATTCTCTCCACCAAAAAAGGGAAGGAATTTTTCAAGTGTTCAAGTGGATTTTTGGAAGGAAAAGCTTAATTTTAAGGTAAGGATTCCAATTCTAGCTTTAGTTTATTCATTTGATTGATAGTTTTCAAGTTATCAATGAAAGAAAATTTATGAAAATTATAGGAAATCAAAGGAATAAAGAAGAATAAGGGAAGAAAGAATAGGACAAGCAAGGAACAAAGCAAATAAACAAGGTTTGGTACTTAAATCATTGCCTTTTTCAATTAATTCACATATTTTGCATTATGGGACTTTTGAAATGGTTTTGAAATAATGTTATTATGTGTGGTAAATATGTGGGAAAGTGCTCTTGAACCATTTGTAATCAATTGATTGTGAAAAGAATGAAAACAAAACAAACTAGCTAAACTTTGCTCAATTATCCATAAACTTTGATGAACTTTTAATCACTCCTTTAGTTTGATTTTTGAAAAAGGAACCCTTAGTCCTTCAATGGTATTACAAAAGGAGTCTAAAAATCAATTTTGCAAGAAAAAAATGAATTTCCCTCAAGTTTTGAAAATTGGGCCGAATGGTCCCTTTTGGGCACCATTCTGCAGCTTTCATTTTGGGCAGTCCGTTGAAGGGGCAAACGAAAGAATTTTTTGATGAAATTTTACATGCATTTAGTTAACTTATGAAAGTGTTTTCCTGAAAAAATTCATCCAAAAATAAGGTTGTTTACTTGGTCAAAACAGTTGCCAAGTTGACTGATTTTCAGCAGTAAAAACAGATTTTACTATTTAGTTGTCGCGCGCCATTGCGTTGCCGATTTTACGCACCGCGCTACTATTCATTTGGTCATTTTTCTAAATGTGTTAAAACTTGAATATTATGATATGGATTGATGTTAAATCATATAAAGTGACATGAAGGAGAATCGAAATGACCGGAAAGGCATCATGACAAGTTATTCCGACAATACATGCATTATGGAAAAATCATGGCTTATTGAATATCATGATCAAATAAAGTAATAAATTGTTTACGCTCTACTTGGTTATGACAGAACCCTTGAGATAAGGGTATGATGCATCATACTATTACTGCAGTACTGCTTATGACATGATATGATATTCCGGCTGAAGGCCGATGATTGCAATGACATGATCAATGATGCAATGATAATGGCCATTGGCACATGTGCAAGAATTATGATGAAAGATATTGAAATATGATCATGATGAGATATGTTTATCATGACCCTTCCTTATCCGCTGACGTTCTATTAAACCAGTAGAGCAACCAAAATGATAAAAGCAAGAGAAATGATTTAAATTCAAATTATTCAGTCAAGCATTTTTACCATCTGTGTTTTGTATTGATTCCTTTCAAGTATTTAAAGTAGATAAATGTATGTTCAAATCATTCTTTCATTTTATTATTTTATTGCAATGATTTAAGTACCCACTAAGCAATTGCTTAGCGAGTTTAGTTTCCCTCTAAACTCGTAGGTTAAAAGAGGAGACGAGATTGCAGCATGTCCTGCGCAGCTGGCCTTGACTACTACTTTGGGTAGGAGTTTGGATATGGTTGATTGTAGTAATATGGCATGTACATAAGCTTGTATGATCTAGCAAATAAATGTATAATAATGAAAAGCTAGAACACGTACACTGCTAGTAATCTAATAAATCTTATTTGGGTTTAGCACTTATGTATGCAAGTATAGAAGTGTGAATTCTTCTTGCAGGATTGTAGTTGAGGTTATAAGGGTGGATTATTGGGAGTGTGCTTGAGTTGAATTGTGAAACAAAATGTTTTTCAAAAATTAAAGAATCAGTTTTGGCGACACTTGGGACCTCCATTTTTAGGGGAGGTTATGGCAAAATTTTTTTAAAATCTGCACTTAAAATTGGCTAAGTAAAATATTAAGACACAACCACCATGAGTTAACAGTCCATCTTGGTCTATAAACATAGGCTAAGATGGGGTGTTACAGGCAGGGTCTTCGTCTGTGAAAAGAGGTAAAGGAAGTTTTATTCCTCGGGTTAATAGGAGTCAGAGGCCAGCTGGTAAGTCAGCACAGTTTCGGCGACAGAGATCTAGACCTACAGTTTCTGTAGCGAGTGCTCCTGCTCCAGTAGTTCAGAGATCCACTCCACCTATATGTGCTCAGTGTGGGGGTTATCATAGAGGTGTTTGTTGGAAGAGTAGTGGACCAGCTGTATGCTTCAGATGTGGATCTCCCGATCATTTTGTTAGAGATTGTCCTGAGAGACAGGAGCGGATGTCAGTAGATACTGCAGCTTCTCGACCTAGTGTGAGGGGAGGTCGAGGAGACAGGGGTTTCAGCAGAGGAGGCAGATCTGGGTTCAGTTCTAGAGGAGGTTCTACATCTAGGGAGAGTAGACCAGAGAGGGCTGGATCTTCTCAGAGGATTTATGTGATGCAGAGGCAACCAGATGCTTCGGCAGTCATTGCTGGTACTTTCTCTTTATTTGATACTTCAGTACTTGCTTTGATTGATCCTGGATCCACACATTCATATATTAGTGCATCTGTTTTGCCTGTATCTGATGTGCATGCTGAATCCCTAGGATTTGATGTGTTAGTAACAAATCCGTTAGGGCATAGTGTGATTGTCAGTAAAGTGCACCGAGATAGTGCAGTAGTGGTTCAAGGTGAGGAGTTCCTTGGAGATTTGATTGAGATGCCTTTTAAGGAATATGATGTGATCCTAGGCATGGACTGGCTATCTAGACATGGAGTGGTGGTTGACTGTCAAAAGAAAGTTGTTACCTTGAGAACCAGTGATGATAGAGAGGTGATAATATCTAATGAGCAGGGACAGCTAGCATCTTTGATTGTTTCAGCTGTTGCAGCTAGGAGACTGATTAGAAAAGGGTGTGATGCTTACCTTGCTTATGTTGTGGATACTAGAGTAAAGGGTTCTCAACTTAATAGTATACCCACAGTTGCAGAGTTTCCAGATGTGTTTCCAGAGGAGTTGCCAGGGTTGCCTCCTGAGAGAGAGGTGGAGTTTTGTATTGAATTATTGCCTGGTACCACTCCTATCTCTATTACTCCTTACAGAATGGCACCTGCTGAGCTGAGAGAATTGAAAGTGCAGTTGCAGGAGTTGTTGGATAAAGGGTTTGTTCGCCCTAGTGTTTCACCGTGGGCAGCTCCTGTTTTATTTGTGAAGAAGAAGGATGGTACTATGAGATTGTGTATCGATTATAGGCAATTGAACAAGGTGACTATTAAAAATAAATATCCTTTGCCTAGAATTGATTATCTCTTTGATCAATTAAAGGGTGCAGCAGTGTTTTCCAAAATTGATTTGAGATCAGGGTACCATCAGTTGAGGGTCAGAGCTGAAGATGTTCCTAAGACTGCATTTCGAACCAGGTATGGGCATTACGAGTTTCTAGTTATGCCTTTTGGTTTGACGAATGCACCGACAGTTTTTATGGACTTGATGAATAGGGTGTTTAGGCCCTATCTGGATCAGTTTGTGGTGGTCTTTATAGATGACATTCTGGTATATTCGCGTAATGAGGAGGAGCATGACAAGCATCTATGGATTGTGTTGCAAATTTTGAGAGAGAAGCAATTGTTTGCTAAACTGTCGAAGTGTGAGTTTTGGCTTGATCAAGTAACTTTTCTTGGTCATATAGTTTCAGCAGAAGGAATTAGAGTTGATCCGAGTAAAGTTGAAGCTATTTTGAATTGGAGTTCACCAAAGTCTGTGACTGAAGTTAGAAGTTTTCTGGGTTTGGCAGGCTATTATCGACGGTTTGTGAAAGGATTTTCTTTGATAGCTACTCCACTTACCAGATTGCTTCGAAAGGAAGTTAGATTTGTGTGGACAGATCAGTGTCAGGCTAGCTTCGATCAGTTAAGGGAAATGTTGACTCAAGCGCCTGTTCTTACTTTACCTGTGGAAGATAAACCATATGTGATTTACAGTGATGCTTCACATAATGGTTTGGGTTGTGTTCTGATGCAAGAAGGTAAAGTTATAGCTTATGCTTCTCGACAGTTGAAACCACATGAGCTCAATTATCCGACCCATGATTTAGAGTTGGCAGCTATTGTGTTTGCATTGAAGATTTGGCGACACTATTTGTATGGGGAGAAGTGTTTTATTTATACTGATCATAAGAGTTTGAAATATTTGGGTGTCCAAAGAGAGCTTAATCTTCGACAGAGGAGATGGTTAGAATTGATTAAAGACTACGACTGTTTGATTGATTATCATCCTGGTAAAGCAAATGTTGTTGCTGATGCATTGAGTCGGAAGTCTTTAGCAGGTTAACTGTTTATTCGCTCTCGTTGCTTGTTGAGTTGAGAGCGTTGCATGCTAGTTTTGTATCTTGTGATGATGGTGCATTGTTGGCACAGTTACAATTAAAACCAGTTTTGTTAGATCAGATTAAAGAAGCTCAGCTGGCTGATGAGAAGATTCAAAAGGTTGTTTCAGATTGTCAGAATGGAAAGAGTCGAGATTTTATTTTGAGAAATGATGGGAGTCTGTGGTTTAAGAACAGATTGTGTGTACCTGATGATGCTAATTTGAGAAAGATCATTTTAGAAGAAGCACATCAGTTAGTGTTTGCTATGCATCCGGGAAATACAAAGATGTATCATGATTTGAGACAGCATTACTGGTGGTCCGGTATGAAGAGAGACATAGCGGAGTTTGTATCCAGATGTCTCACATGTCAGAGGGTAAAAGCTGAGCATCAAGTTCCAACCGAGTTGCTTCAACCTTTATCGGTGCCTGAATGGAAATGGGATAGAGTGACCATGGATTTTGTGTCTGGTTTGCCATTGACACAAAGAAAGCATGATGCTATTTGGGTGATTGTTGACAGGTTGACTAAGACAGCTCATTTTCTTCCGGTTCTGATGGATTACTCTTTGGAGAGATTAGCTCAGCTGTATATCCATGAGAGTTCCAATTTCTATAGTGTCTGATCGAGATCCCCGATTTACTTCAAGGTTTTGGAAGAGTTTACATAATGCTTTGGGTTCTCGACTGCATTTCAGTACTGCTTTCCATCCGCAGACAGATGGGCAGTCTGAGAGGATAATACAAATTATTGAGGACATGTTGAGAAGCTGTGTCATTGATTTCTCAGGTAGTTGGGACAGATTCATGCTATTAGTAGAATTTGCTTATAATAACAGTCACCAATCCAGCATTGGTATGGCACCATTCGAGGCATTGTATGGTAGACGGTGTAGGACACCTCTATGTTGGAATGAGCTTGGTGAAGGTAAGTTAGTTGGTCCTGATTTGGTTAAAGAAACTGAAGAGAAAGTGAAAGTGATTCGAGATAGATTGAAAACAGCTTCAGACCGACAGAAATCTTATTCAGATTTGAAGAGGAGAGACATTGAGTATAATGTGGGAGATAAGATATTCCTGAAAGTGTCTCCTTGGAAGAAGATCTTGAGATTTGGTCGGAAAGGAAAATTGAGTCCTCGTTTCATTGGACCATATGAAGTTTTGGAAAGAGTTGGGCTAGTTGCTTATCGGCTTGCTTTACCACCTGAGTTGGAGAGGATCCATAATGTATTCCATGTTTCTATGTTGAGGAGGTACAGGTCGGATCCATCTCATGTTTTGCCAATTGAATCTATCGAAGTGAGTTCAGATCTGACATTTGAAGAGGAACCAGTTACTATCTTAGCACGTGATGTGAAAGAATTAAGAAATAAGAAAGTGCCTTTAGTGAAGGTTCTATGGAAGAATCATGGAAGAGAAGAAGCAACTTGGGAGAGTGAGCAATCAATGCGAGATCAATATCCACAACTATTTCAGACTTGATATCAGGTAATTTCGGGGACGAAATTTCTTTTTAGAGGGGGAGAATTGTAATATCCCAAAGTGTTCCTAGAAGTTTTAATACAATTGTTGTTTGATTGGAATTAAATGTATATATGTTTTTGTAAAGGAAATGATTGTGTTAATGGAATGTGTATGTTGTATATATGTTAATATATATAACATATATGTTGGTCAAATGTAGAGTCAAGGGAAGAAGATATTTTAGTTTGGGATGTGTGAAATTACTATAAAGGGCACTTGATTAAGAAGAAAACTAGACCATATGAGAAGAGGGTATGTTAGTAATTGTGCTTGTAGAATTGCTTGGTGGAGATTTAAAGAGGAAGAAAATGTTGATTTGTCTTCATTTTTCTTTTCCTTGCATTTCTTGGCCGGCTACCAAAGGGAAAGAGAGAGCAAGAGAGGTCTTCTAAATTCTAAGCTCAAATTGAAGAAAGAATCAAAGGATTAAGTTGGAGATTTGTGGAATTTCTTCAAATTAGGTAAGTACTCTCTTGTTTTCCTTTGTTATCTTTGAAGTTATATTTGAAGTGAGTTTTGATTTGTTGAGATTATGATTTGGTGGGGTTGAGATGTGATTATAAGTGTTTAAATTGGTTGTAAGTTAAATTGGTGTTGGTTTTGGTTGGAAAATGGTAAGTTGAGTGGATATTGAAATTGAAAGAATAAGAATGATGTTGGTTTAGGGTTTTGAAGTGGTATGTGTTTAAATGTGCTGTTAATGATTTGTTAATGAGAATATTGTGATGAATATGTAAAATAAGTGTCAATGACATTGTTTATATCCATTTGAATGAGGTTATGTTGTGCACAATGAGTTTAAATGCAATTAAAAGAGTTTTGGCCACATTTAGGATTTTGTTCATGTGAGACACGGCCAAACCAAAGAAGGAACACGGCCAAGACGTAAGAGTTTTGGGAGACACGGCCAAGTTTAAGGAAATTTGGCCGTGTTGGATGAATTTTGGAGAGACACGGCCACTGGCTTGGCCGTGTCCCTTGACTGTGTTTGCCACTGCCTGATTTTTGTTAAGAGACACGGCCGTGTCCCTTGCCCGTGTCTGCCTCGGTTTGATTTGGTGTTGAGAGACACGGCCACAAGCTTGGCCGTGTCCCTTGAGTGTGTTAGCTACTGGATTTTTGTGTTGAGAGACACGGCCACAAGCTTGGCCGTGTCCCTTGAGTGTGTTGGCTAATGTGATTGCTCTTCTTAAATTGTTTTGATTCTTCAAGGGTCTTGTTGCACTTAAACATAAAAAATAAACATTGTAAACACACTTAAACAATAATGATCCAAACAAATGTAAATTGAGACATAAAGAGATAGGAATGATATGATTGAAGCATGCCTA
Organism: Garcia nutans; assembly: GCA_947685225.1. Taxonomy (NCBI): domain Eukaryota; kingdom Viridiplantae; phylum Streptophyta; class Magnoliopsida; order Malpighiales; family Euphorbiaceae; genus Garcia; species Garcia nutans. The sequence continues at coordinate 24,147,364 of CANTUV010000005.1, forward strand.
GAAGATATGATTGAATAAGGATATGTGTGTTTAATTAATGTAATTGATGTTGTATATTAGGATGATGAAATGTGAAATGTGCAAGATGTGATGATGAAATGAATTGTGAAAGATATGATGTTATGAAGAATTGCTTTATTGTAATTTGAGAACATATGAAATGATTGAGGCATGGTTGTCTAATTTGATTATGAGAATGAAATGAATTGAGAAAGTAATGTTTAAAGATTGATGAACGGACCTATCTGCCTCCTGCGGAACCATGCGGACCCTGTGGATTGGGCAACCGGTCTTGGACTACCGACCTGGTTGGGGGAAGGTTCAGTACAGTCAGTATTACGTACCTATCTGCCTCCTGCGGAACCATGCGGACCCTGTGGATTGGGCAACCAATCTTGGACTACCGACCTGGTTGGGGGAAGGTCCGTTACTGATAGTTTTATACGTGCTTATCTGCCTCCTGCGGACCCCTGGGATTGGCAGTGGCCTGAGGCTCAGTGGGCAACCGACCTGGTTGGGGGAAAGTTCGTATATGAAGCCATAGTTTGTTGGTTATATTGATAAATTTTGAATGAGTATAATAGATGATGATATAATTATTGATATAATGAAATGTATATTAATAAGTATGATCCTTATTGATTGACTGTATGATATTGATATTAATATTGCATATTATCATTATGGTTTGTACTACTGAGCTGTGGCTCAGCGCGATAGTGTTTGTTCGCGCAGGTGATAGAGTTGAACCTGAGAGCTCCTTGAGACCAAGTGAGACTAGACATTGAGGATTTTCTTTTGGGACTTAAAGATCAGAGAAGAGCTGCCAATCATGTATATATTCTATGTTTTGTAAACTTTGATTTATAACATATTTGTAATAACTTCCGCTGTGGATTAATAAATGTTTTATATATGGTGTCTTTTGGATTTCTTTTAAATGTTTGAGATTGGTTTTATTTATTTACAAAGATATTTGTTGTGTCTTTTTAAACTGTGGCATTTTCTATATTCGGTATACGTATTTTACGATCGTTTAAGCATGCTTGGTACGTATACGGGATATAGGGGTGTTACATTTTATCTAAAAGATAAAAAGGATTAGGTTTTAGTTAGCTAAAATATCTTATCTGAAAAGGAGAAAAAAAAAACGTGAGTTTTCTCTCTAAAGTTTTTCTCTCAAGAACTCTACAATTTTTTTTCTTCCAAAAGAAAAACACACTCTATGTGAGTTTGAGTGCAATTATGAGGATTTTTTAGCTCTTAGAATGCAAAAAATAAAAGTTTTTTCCATCTATGATGGTAGCTCTTTACAATCAATAGAACAAGCGTTGGTCAAAGTCTTCTTAAGCATCGTCAAAGGTAATATTACCCTTATTTTTATATATGAGCATGTTCTGATAGTATTTTTTAGAAGAATAAGAATTGGTTTGTTAATTAGTTTAAAATTAAAAGACTAAATAATAATTTAACCTAAAAAAAATTAATTTTATCTATATATTCTATATAACTTAAGCGAGATTGAGCATAAATAATCATACCTATAACTTATTGTATGTGATATAATATAATAAAATAAAATATGTATACTTTATTAGTTAATTGGTTCAAGCCTATATCATCTCCAAATCCAACTTTCGCAATGAAGAAAAATGTTTCATTTCAATAAATTAAATTTGATTTTACAAAAATTAACTATAACTCAATCAAATTTTATAGTTTAAAATAATTCTAATATGTCAAATTCATCGGCTAAATTTTGTAAAAAATAATAATAAACAAGCGTCATCATCTTATTCATATCAACAATAGGCTTATAGATATTCCCTCATTATATTTTTTCGACGAATACAAATATCATCCATACAAATCACTATATGAGAACATATAGCAATAGAAATTAAACATCTTTAAAATAAGCCCCACTTTTTTTTCATTAAGATAATGTTCATAATTCTTCAAAAACAACATTGTTTTAGGGAGAGCTAAAGGTGTGATGCACTCTTCCATGTCTAGTGAGGAAGAATCTTCCACTAGAAAATGATCTCTTCATTGTAACAGGATTCAATATACTATGCAAAACTCTTGTTTTATGGCTACTCTTACTAACTTCCACTAAATTTTTTGATGATCCAGCATCTCCTGATGAGAAGTCTTCTGATTGAATAACGTGTTCCTGATATGGATGATCCATTGAAACTGATCTTCTAATCTCAATTATTATCTCTCTCTGTTGCAAGTTCCCCAGAGCACTAAATGCCCTCAATGGGATCTTATAAACTCCATTGTTTTGCACTGTAATTCCTGCTTCTGAAGGAGCTCCATCATCTTGCAAGGATTCATTATCTCGGGGCCGAGGCAGAGAAGGGGGAGGAGGAGGAGGAGGAGGAGGAGGAGGTGGTGGTGGAGCAAGAGGAGGAGGAGGCAATGGAGCGAGAGAAGTGCTAACAAAAGCAATGTTAGCACGACACAAAGGGCAATTAGAGTGAGATTTAAGCCAAGTATCAATACAAGAAACATGAAAAGCATGGCTGCACGTAGGCAAGAGCCTTAAGTTATCGTCTTCTTGAAACTCACTTAGACAAACAGAGCAATCTGTTGCTTCAATTAAACCATCTCCCTTTTTGTACTTAAACATTGTGATTGATTTTATAAGAGCCTCATCTAACCCAGTTGCGATAACATTCCAAGGCTCATGGAGAGATGGGTTGTTATGAATATCTTCAAATTCTTCTCTTTCATCTTCTTGATTTTCGCTTGTAATTCTTGCTGATGAATCATTATTATTGTTTCCACAATACTTAGAAATTAAGGTATAGTAACTTACAAGAAGGAAAGCACTAGCCAAAATGCCAATAATTGCAATGACAAGAGGAGAAAAAGGTGAGCTTGAATTGTCATCAGGGAAATCATCAAAAGGAGCTGGAGGAGGAAAGATTATATGGCACCATTGAGGACAATACGAGCTACAAAATCCTTGAGAACAATCTGTAATATTCACATATGGAATCCAAGTTTTTGGGGTGCTGCCTAGTGATGCCATAATTACAAGCCTTATTCACTATTGAAATTGTAGAAAAAAGAAAGAAAACATCATGTTTGATCTTTTGTACTACACCTTCAAATAATCAATTAAAAACTTTGAAAATTGCAAATTACTAAACCCATTTGATCGAAAATAATATATCATATTATAAAGGAAAAAAAAAATAGAAAGGAGCAAAGACTACCTTAGAATTTGGGCTTCAATGGGTTTCTTCCTAGCGATGATTAGATGTAAATGAGCAAAAAATAGAGTATATTGGCATTAAGAAACAGCAAGTAGTGAGATTTCCAATGAGGAAAATTCTTGAAGGCCTTAGACAAGAAGGGGATTTGAACAAAGCAAGAAAAAGGGCTTGCATGGAAAGAAGAGAGTGTTTGGAGGAAATTCTCTCTTTTTATTTTAGTATCATTTTCTTCTCTTTTTTTTTTTTTTCTTTTCTTTTCTTCTCTTTGTCTTTTCTTGTAAGAAAATTCTTTCTTTTTCCTTATCATCCCCTTGAGAGATGATTATTTGTTGACCATAAGGGAGAAGTAAAGTTGGTTGGGAATTTATAAAATAATAAATGACTTTATTATTGTCCAAGCCATTTGCAGTTGGGAATTCTGATTAATTAATAGGCCAAAGCTTCTCCTTTTTTGTTTTCCTATGTGTAAGATATGCTCAATTCAGCAATAATAATAATAATAATAATAATAATAATAATAATAATAAAAAATACTGATTTTAGATTTAACTGCAATCTTTTTTCTCCTTTATTTTTAGTCGTGGAACTAGACCTTTATAGAAGAAGGATAAAATTTAAAAAAAATTATAGAAAAATTTATATTGAATTTTATTTTCATATTAATAAAATTAATACAAATTATAAGTGACATTAATATTTATATTTATTTTTATTTTTATATTTAATAATTAAATGTTAGAGATTTTTATTATTTTTATTTTAATATTTAAATTTTACTTTAAAAAATTACAAATAAAATTATACAATATATACTATTTCTTAAATAATATTTATATATATTTTTTGAGGTAGTTTAAAGAATGTATTTAAACTAATTATTTTAAAATAAATTTAAATGGTAGAATATATTTTATAAAATAATTAAACTAATCACAAAACTATAAGTCTAATTTATAATCAAATTGCAAAATATTTAACCTAATAATAAAATTTTTAATTTTTAATTATTATTATAATCAAATTACAAAATAATTTAGTAATAATCAAAACTCCAAATTCCAATTTATAATCAAATTCTAAAATAATTAACCTAATAATCAAAATAATAAACTAAAACCTACAAATTAAACTTTAAATTAAGCAATAATTATAAATAGTTATAATACTCAATAAAATTATCAAAATAATAAATTCAAAACTAATTTTAAAATTTTAAAGTAATTAATTTTTAAAAAATAAATACATATATACTTATATACATATTTGTATATTATATATATACAGGAACAGGGGGCAAATGACCCGTTGGTCCCGCCCTGTAATGATTTTGGAGGCCAAAATTCCACGCCAACTTATTTTTTTCTCTTAATGAGAATGAAATGAAAATTATAAAGAGAAACCCTATAACGGACCAAGTACATAACTACATTTATAAATTCAATTGATAATTTTTTTATTTAAAAATAAAAGCTAAATCAAATCAAATTTTAATATATTATAACCTAATCAATAATTTTTTATTGATTAAATCTACAAATAGTATTATACCCCCTCTCCACAAAAAGTATTATTCCCACAAGCAGCCATGCATTAAAAATGTTGTCCCTATTAAAATTTTCTAAATATTGCATAACTTTGATATGTTATTCCCGGTGATGAAGTCACATTGAGATAAAGGAGAGCAACTGTCTCCCTTCTCTTTTGAGAAAAATATATATATATAGTTATAAAAATTATTAGAATTATTTATTTGCTTCCCTTCAAAATTTTAAATTGTCTCCTATCATTTAGCTTATGTAAGAAAAAAAATTAATAAATTATTTTTTCACAATTAAATATTTTTTTTTCTAGAATAATTAATACTTTTCAAATACAAAATCTAAATTAATTTGTGATATAATTTTTATTCCATAAATCAAATATCAAAGAAAAAATTAAAAGTACAATAAAATAAAAAAAAAGATTATAAAAAATAAAAGATTATAATTTTTATTTTTTATTTTTATTTTATTATTTATACTTCTAATATTGTGATATAATTTTTTATTCAACTATTTCTTAAGAAAGTAAATAAATTATTCAATATTTTTTTTAATAAGAATGATGTTAGGATTTTACAAAAAAAAATTTACCCTCCTTTTTTATTTTTAGCTTCGCCCCTAGTTATCCCTAATAAATAATACGAAATAACCATCTAAAACTACAAATAAATGGAGAGTCCGGCTAGTGGAGGAATGTTAGAAACGAAGAAATAAAAATGTAATCAATAAGTTTCTTCAGTGTTTTCCTCTCTTTTTTTTTAATCTGACTTTTTATTTAATTTAGATTTTTATTAAATTTAAATGTTATCTTTTAATAATTTTAAATATCATAAATAATTAAGAAATAAAAATAATATTATATTTAGTGAGATATAAACATATAATAAATAACAGATATTGAATTATGGACTATATGGATACTGGATTGTTAATTTTATATGACAGAGAATTTTATTTTAATGTATATTTATATATACGTTCAGAGAGAGAGGCCGAGGGGTAAAGAATATGTGTCGGGTCACTACTCTCTAAGACAATTATTCAACACAACCAGTAATGCCCCATTTTGTGCTGTGAAAAAAAAAAAAGGTGGCGCGTGGGCCAGTGTAAGTGGTCTACAGATTCCACCACATATAAGCATATGTTCTCTCGAATACTCCAACACAGCCCTTTTTCTGGCAAAATTCGGCTTAGCCGAGTTAGAGCCACACTAGTTTAGTTAGCAGTTGATATTTGAGGCCATTTTCATCCGTAGTGTATTGAGAATTCATTAATGTCATTGTTGTTCTTCAAGTTTATTTTTGAGAAATTTATATCTTCTACTATTTTCTATAAAATTTTTCTAATTTTATCAAAAATATTTTAATCATTTTATAATAAATTCATAACAAACTCATAATAAATTATTTAAATTTATAAATTCATAATAAACTATATAAATCTGAAAATTTTTATAATAAATTTAAAATTTTTTTATTTTTTCTGACATTTTTCTAAAGATGTCTTCATTTTTTTGCATTGATAGTCCTTCAAAAATTTATTAATGCAAAAAAAAATGAATTTGAGAGACAATAAACATTAATAAATTTTTGAGGAACCACAAATAAAAATTACCATGATATTTGTTACATGTACTTGATAGTTAATAATAAATGGTTAACCGTTGAAAAATATGATTATTTTGTTAGCTTTCATCATTAATATATTAAATCACAATTAAGTTTATAATTTATCTTTAATATAACTTTATTTTATTTTAATAATTTTTTAATATGTAATATTACAATACTCTTATACTCTATATACGTATAATATATATATTCCACATATATAAAATACATATACACAATATAAGAATAACATCAACTTTAGTGTTATAAAATTTTTTATAATTTTAATAATATAGCTTATTCTTTAAAAGATAATTTAATAGGTAAATATATTTTATATATTTTAGGAAGTAATTATTAAAAATATAATTTTAAAAAAATCTATGAAAAAATTCACTAGAATTTTGTTTATAATTTGAACGTTTACCAAAAACTAACCAAAAATCCAACATGCAGAAAATACACTTTTAATATATATACATTTATCCAAAACTCCAATATTTCTCCAATATCAATCAACGAACTCAAAATATCATATATATATATATATATATATAAAGATTTCAAATACTAACATTACTTAACAAAACCTTTAAGTTTACATCATTGTTATATAAGATCATAATGTTTATAAACATAGTAAGTTTAACAAAATCAAATATTTACATATTATGCAGGCAAACTCTGGTCCTGTGGCAAACAAACAAACTTCAAGTGCTAAACCAAACACCAAGACCTGATTAGGTAGCCCTGCCTCTACCCTATTACCTACGCAGTAGAACAAATCACGCTAAGTTATTTGCTTAGTGGTACATACCTTGATAGCAGTAAATAATATAACATATAAAATTACTTAGAAATGGACTATATCTTAATATCACGCATTGTACATATAATTCATCAACATTCCATAATCAACAACACACATTGGGCTCAAAAATTCTTATACAATATTCAAGTTTCAGAAATATTTATTCGGTTTACCTCGACACTGGGGATTTAAGTGTCGAATTCTGCCCGAAGGCGTCTCCCTAATAACACCAGTATGTCTCGCTGGAGACGTAATCATGTCTGTGATATCAGCGTATCTCGCCCAGCGTAGTCAAATCTATGACACCGGCGTGTCTCGCCCAAATATGTCTAGCATGCTAAACAATACCAAATATAACTTTCTAGAACTAAATATTGAATAAGGTATCATGCATCATATTTTATCTGTTTTCATTTCTTTTTCCATAATCATGTATAATTTCATCACTTTACTATAATTAATTACATTTCTCATATTTTTAGTCACATTTACAATATGACACACTTTTCTATATTTCTTATATATTTATTACACTTTTCATTCACAACATACATAGTATTAACACTTGACATAATTCAATGGCCTATCATCATATTCATCAAATATTACATATATTTTTATGTCAAACAATGCACTATATGTATAGACATTACAATTAAAGTAGCATAACACCATTATAAAAACACAATGTGATACGCTAATCTATACGCAACTAAAATATAAAGCCTTAAGGTATGTACAAACCTCTAATTTTGCTAAAATCCAAGCCCTAATCAACTTCCAACCTTCACTTTACTAATTGCCCTTCTATACTTTGATTGAGCAAGTCCTCTTCTCACAATCCAAAACCAAGTTTTAAGTCCAAATATAACATTAGGAATTTATTCTAACATATTTTAACCATTCAACTACCAATTACATCAATTTACCCGAAATTCCTTAAAAAACCCTAATTCTACTAATAAAGTAATATTTTGGTTCTTTCAATCCTAAATCAAATTATATGTTTAAATATATCATCAACAATTCATTTTAGCATATTTTAGTCATTCAAAAATTATTCATACTCTTACTACCCAAAATTTGCTCCAAAACCCTAATTAGCATACTGCCTCTTCCAAACTCCCACCAAACCCATACTTTTCAAACATCTAACCTTAAAAATTTTTTATCTATACCTCCTTCAAAAACTTAATTTACACATTGAAATATTCAAGAAAACATTGAAAAATCTCAAGAATCCTTACATATGACTTGAAAATTCTTCAAAACTACCCTTAATTATATAAAAACCTTGTAGAATTTGATGGATTAAAGAAGCAAAAACCATCCTACAAGCTCCATAAATTTTGGCCAAAGAGAGAGAAGAAGAAGATGATGAAAAAAAAAAAGTGATATTTTGACTTTTAACTCTTCTTTTAAATCCTAGTCATATATATATTATATAATTAATTAATTATTTAATATTTAATATTTATCTTTCACCATCAAAAATTATTTTAATTTTAAATTATTATTATTATTATTATTTTATTTTTACTTTTTTCTTTTACTTTTTAACTTTTATTCATTTTTGTCTTAGATATATTTAATATATACCCAACATATACAGTATATATTTTTTCTTCTAACATACTCACTACCCTCCAAATTAATTGTTTAATAATATTTAAAATTTAATTTAACATTATTTAAAATTTATGAGTGTTACAGATATAATTTGCATGAGTAATCATATTAGAAGATAAAAATTTTAAAATTAATTATTTTAATTTTTAATTATATTTTTTATACATGAATATGATAAATTTATAAATATTATTTATAATATTTTAAGAGTTAGTTAAATATACAACAAAGTCCTTAAATGCACTCTAACTTAATTTTCATATGACAAAGTGGCAATATTTCCCTCAATTTAATTTTCAAACAACTGAATAAATACAATGTTTATGGAAGTATTAAAATTAATTTATATCCTCTAGACTAACCAAGGATATACCCTACTATATTTAAATTATATGTTCTATTCATTTGCATTTTTCCACACGTATGGCTAGTTCTTTGATTAATATATTTTATATTAATATGTTAATTAAATTTTATACCAAATATCGCATTCTTTATTCTATTTTACTTAATATGTTTAATTAAATGTACTAACAAATATTTTTGCTGTAGTTTTAAGCAAAAAAAAAAAAGCATAGTAAAGAATAGAACAAGAAGTAGGGGAGGAAATGAGGTGCAAAGAACATATATTTTATTTAACATGAAGAGCCTTTTTAAAGGCATATTTGCAACAAAACAATCAGAAAAATCTCACTAAATATTTTCATAATCACTAATTATTTTTCTAAAAATAAGAAATCATAATCTTACTAGTAACCAACTTATTGACTAAATCAAAATTAATAAAAATATCTAGAAAACAATAAAGATTTCTACATTAATTTTTAACACTCCCCCCTTAACGTAGAAATCTCTAGCACCCAGCAACTCTTAAGCTTTATTTTTTAAAAAAATATATGTTTGTGCATTAATTTATGCTAGAAAAGTTCTTCTTCCTTCGATTGTTGATTCGCAGCAAATTTTGCTTGTTGTTGGGTCTTGCATACTCTTTTCATGTGACCCATTTGACCATATTTGTTGCAATTGGCATTTGGTCTCCACCAACATTTGAAATGTTGATGATTTGTTTTCTTACAATAAGCACATGTGGATGACTTTCACTCTTATCTTTGTTTATTGACCTTGCTAGATAAACACCTTCAGCGCAACCTTCTTCCCTCATTGATCTTCTTTGTTCAAATGCATGTAATACATGTAAAAATTCCACCAAGGTAATACTTAACATATCTTTAAAACTTTCCAAAGAGGAGATCATTGTTTCATATTTTTCAGGCAACATGATTAAACTTTTTTGAATTATTCTTTCATCGAAAAATTCCTTATCGAGTAATCTCATCTTGTCTGCTATATTTAATAATCTGTTAGCATATTCCTTGACTGTTTCTGAACTTTTATTTTTTCTATATTAAATTTGTGAATCAGATTCATTATCTGCATGTTCTTCATCCTTTCATTTCTTTCATACTTTTATTTGAGATACTCTCAAATGTCTGCAGCAGATTCTTTTTGCATAATTTTGATTAGGATTGATGGTGAGCAACAAAGAGTAAGAAAGCCTTAGCTCTATTGTTGTTTTTTTCTCCTTATGATTTTTAATTTGAGCTAAGGCTATATATTTTTGAAATTAAAATTAAAAAGTGGTTTTTTAAAAAATATTTTTAATTTTTAGGGTATTTTAAAAAAAACCCCTTTATTAAGACTATATTCTTAAAAACTAATAAAAGTATTTATAACAAAGCTTTGGTGAATCTATAAGAAAATTGTAGGATTTCATTCGCAAATTATAGAGATTTCATAAACCAGCTACTGGAAACTTGAATAATGGAGAAACTCACCAAGGTAACCTATTGATAAACTAATTAAAACAGTTTCGATGACAACTTGGATGAAAAAACTAAAGAAAATTATCATATTTCTACAGCTAAAGATAGTGTTTTCCTAAACTAATTACAAAGAACTTGAGTATTAATTATTTCATGGTTGATGGTGATGTTCTTTGAAAATTCCCATTCTTTCACTTTTTCTTTTTCTTTTAAAACTGTCCCTGCTTTTTCAGTCTCCACTCCCATTAGTGCAATTAGTGGCCAATGACACCTCAAACTCTTCAACCGCTTCCCATAACAGTTGGTCGAACTCCTTAAGCCTTTTCATCAAACGTTATTGCTGGACTTCCATTGGGCCATCTCCATCTCTTTGGGACTTTCCATTTTGGGCCTGACGGATTTTAGGGTGCAAATAACTTTTTTATTTTTAGAAGTGAGACAATTTGATGGTTTCTTAATCTGTCCAAATCTTAGCGAATTTTGTGAACAAGGGAAAAATAATATAACTTTTTGATTGTACTAACAAATGTTGAAAAAATAGATGAGAACGCTAAAATAAGCAGACCACAGTGAACATCTTACATCACTTCCATGGCTAGTTGAGATTAAAATTTCTGCTTCTGCTATATATGTACTGTCAATCTGCCAATCAAGTACAAGATGGCCGAAGAACTAGTAGACTTATTACTTTTCAGGTTGGCTCTCAATTTTCTCTTCCTCTTGCTTTTCCCTTGCAGATTCATCAGCAGCGTTTTCACTGAACTTTAAGCGAAGTGGTCGACCCATTAATTCCTACAGGATGAACAAATAGAAGGATTACAAACCCATTCCCAGTAAAAGATATATTGAAATACAGTTAGCGACTAAAATTCACCAGCAGTGGGAGGAATAAAGGGTTTTTTAGAGCAATTAATGCATACTTTTGGGCATAACCGTCTGAATATAGGAAAATACATACATTAGAATATATGGAAAGTCTTTTGCTATTCAATAGTATCTTTCACATGTCCTCAGCTCTATATTTACCCATCCATTTGTCGCAAGGTAAATAATTCAGATCAACTAACCACAAATACCAATTTATTTGATGATCAAAAAGATTCATTTAGGAAGATCCGGCAATTTTTTTTTTCACTTGATTTTCCAAGCAGAAGGTTGAAAGCATTAAATTGATGAAATACAATTAGGTTATGCTTGTTAATGTGAACGTCATAATGGAATATAAAGAATGTGTCTAGTGCATTTTCAGTCTAATGTTGAACTAAAAATACATTTAGTTAAATTCAATTATGCATAATAAACATAAACTTGATATTTATAACAAAATAATTCCGGGAGTGCAGAACACATGGCAGTGGTATATGAACTGATGATCAGTGGAGACTGCAACAAAGCGTTCAAGTGTGTCCTAACTTTGCCAAAATTAGAAGCAAACAAGACAGAATGCAATTGATTGCTCTATTTTTCTCCTTCATGATTGCATAAAAAATGTAAGCTCAAGTAAATTATAATTTTTTTAAACTAGAATAGTGAATTGAAATCCAAAGTTGGAACTCTGCAATAAACATAGTAATCCATTCAAGCAATTAGCAATGAATGTAGCTAACTAATTTCTACAGTCCATATAAAAGAATATTAGAAATAAAATGCTGCAGGTATGACCAATAATTTGTTTTTACCTTTCCATCCAAAGCAGAAATGGCTGCCTCTGCTTCCTCCCTCGTGGCAAATGACACAAACCCATAGCCAGAAGATCTTCCTGCAGGGCTATCAAAGACGACTCTACTTGAAACTGGGTTGAAATTAGCAGTGAAAAATTCTCTAAGATGAGTTGCTCTAACTTTCCAAGCAAGATTAGACACATAAATCTTATGTCGTGTCTCCTTGGGAAGAGCACCTGGAGGGGGTGGAGGAGAAGGTTTCTTGAACCTCTTTGCAAATTCCACCCGAATAATTCTCCCTGACACTTCCTGCAACACAAAATCATATATAAAATGAAAAACATCTTGACAGGAACAACACAATATGGGAAAATGGCAGCCAAGTAATGCTGAAAAGAATCAAGTTAGCGTTAAGTATGTTATAAATGTTAATAATTAGCTGATGTAAGACAGGATTATTATCTGCCAAGTAATACTGACCGATGAATACATAATTAAATCTGGTACTCTCCTCTCTCTTTATATCAATTTATCTTCAAACCAAACTAGTTTGAGTTAATCTCAGATTGCAATTACATCAAAACAAACCAACCAAATTTCTGTAAGAGTGAGAAAATCTTGTTCCTAACAAACCAGAAATTCATACCCAAATTCCAATTCCACAAAACATCAGGATCATTTTTTAATAATCATCAATCATTAATCATAATGAACAAACATAAAAATGTGCAATATAACAAGTGGCACAACATAAACTGTGAAAGGAACTAAACAGAATTGAAAAAGTAAACAGAGAAGTTTCTCTAATAAAAGTAGCAATTATCGACATCAATATCAGACCAAACATTTAAACAAGGTAAAAAGGAGAGAGAAAACAAGAAAGCTTACATGAGAGTCAAATTTATCAATGACAGCCAGAGCTTCTTCCCCCGAAGCCATCGTCACAAATGCAAAGCCCCTACTCCTTCCATTTTTCTGCTTTATAATCTGAGATTAAACCACATAAAAACGACAACCCACATCAAGAATCAGATAAAATCCAAAGATCAAAGCGGAAAAATTATGGATGGAAATAACCTCAACATCTGTTACAGTCCCACATTGCCCAAAGAGGTGTTTGATATCAACCACAGAGAAAGACCAAGGCAAATTGACCACATAAAGTTTCCTCTTTTTGCTTATTTCATCCTGGGTTTCCTGTGGTTTGGTTTCTGCTGTTAGTTCTTGTACAGTGGAGCATCGTTCAAAGGAAAGCTTTCTAGTTGTTAGGTACCTATTGGTGATAGAAAACAGAGGAAAATTTCGGAAAATGAGAGGGATAAAATTGGAATTATGGAGATTTATGGACCGTGGAGGTTGTTTGGGATATGAGAATAATTTACTGGCAGAAGGAGGATGGGGCGGGAAGAAAGAGAGTGCAGCCTCTAATGCCGCCATTTCTGTGGTGATAAAAAATTTCAGATAGAGCGAACATAATAAATATGGACACATTTCGATTTCCAATAATAATTTTTGAAGACTTTTTTTTTATTGGATTGTATAACGTATTATGAATTATGATATATGAACATGGGTTGTGCATGTGTTTAATCATTTCATTCCCCGAAAAATTTAGTCATCTAAATATATGTTTTTCAAAATAATTCTTATTTTTCAAAAAAATTTTTGAAAAAAAAATTATTATTTAAGTGAAATATTTTTCATATGAAAAATTAATTTTTTTTTTTTTATATTTATTAGCTAAAAGTTAAGTTCTAAAAAACTACTCTAAATTATTTTCTAAATATAAAATATAGAATCCAAAAAAATATTTTCATTTGTTCTCCACTTCAATTTTAAACTGCTTTTTATTTTTATTTTTATTTTTTTTATTCTTTGATTCTTCCCACTTTAAAATAGTTTTTTTATTTGGATTAATTTATTTTATTTGTTTATGTTATATTTTGAAATTTAAAAATATTTTTAGGTTGATTTTATAATAATTGAAAATTTTTTATTTAAAAATATTATTTAATTATGATTTATAAGATACATATATATTTTAAGATTATAAAATTATTTATATAATTATATTTTTGTATACAAGTATTTAAAAAAAAGAAATTTAAATATTATAACAAATGTAAAGTAGAAATTGGAAAATGAGATTGAGTAAATATGTTTTTCAAATTTTCAATCTTTCTGTTAGACAAATGATCTTAATTTTGATCCTTGACAACTCAAATGGATGATCTATTTAACTTGTGTTTGAGAAATCTTGTTGCAGGATTAGGTTGCTTCAATTAAAAGTAAACAGAACAATTATAGCGGTCGCACCTCACCTGAATACGACCGCTCCAAGCAATTACAGAATGAAACCTTGTCACAGTAGGTTTCGCGGTCAGAAGTTCGACCTCAGTCGCGACCGCTCATACATAATAGCGACCGTCCTAATATTTGCCCGACCGCTACTCAAGGAACTTAAATCATTACAATCACAGTAAGGTTCGCGGTGACAAGAACGGTGAATGATTCGACCTCGCTTACCACTTTAGCGACCGCCCCATTTAGAGTCGCGATCGCCCAACAATTCAAGAAGAAATTGCTCAAAGAGATAGTAGTGTTCGCGTCCTCAGGTGCGTCCAGAAGTTCGACGCGATAATGTGAGTTCGACCGCGAAAATCTACCAAGGGCGACCGCAAAGATTCAAATTATGGCGGACATCTCTTTTGCTCTGTCAGAAAGTGACACGTGACATGACCGTTGTAAACCCACTTCAATATTCAAAAAGGGCGACCGCACCTATGCTTGGCGCGACCGTCCCGACAAACAAAGCATGGGCAAGAAACGGTCCGACAAACACAGCATGGACAAGATTCCAGCTGCAGAGCACTAAAATTCGACCGTTGTAGCTTTTTCAAAAGTAGCGACCGTCCCAGGTTAAAAGGACGACCGCGAGAAGCATGAGCGCGACCATCCTTGCATGAAGGGCGACCGCGAAGTGCTTCGGACAGTTTAAGTAAAGAAAGGTCTAATCTGCCAAGACATTATTAAAACATCAATAACGGCTAGTAAGACCACATTGGCTATAAATACAATGTTTCCATGAGAAAACAAAGTGATAACATTATTAAGAAAAGATTTTCATAGCCAAGCAACAAATTTCCTTTTGCTTAAACTTGTATTTGAATTGTTATGAATGTTAGGTGTTAGCATTGAAAACACCATTGTATAAGTTTGAGTGTAAGCTTGGGAAACACTTAGGTTGAGAGAGTGAGCCTTGTAAAACTCTTGTTTGGGTTGTAAGTGTGAGCCTTAGAAAAACACTTGTAAAGTTAGGTGTGAACTTGTAAAAACACCAAAGTTGGAAGTGAGCTTGTAAAAACTTCAAAGTCTAGTGGAACCTTAACAAGTTGTTAAGGAAGTGGATGTAGGATTGAAGTAAATCCGAACCACTATAAATCTTGTGTGTTCTTTCTTCCTTCATCACTCAACAATCTTCATATTCCGCACTTCTTGTTTGTTGAGTTTTTTAAATTGTCATTACTTCTTGTGGAAACCAATTCACCCCCCCTCTTGGTTGCCATCTTGGGACAACAATTGGTATCAGAGCCCTGAGATTTCTTAAACTTAATTGTGAAATCTGATCCACAATGGCAACTTCTTCTTCATCAAGCTCTCATGGAAATCTTAACTCTATTCTTAGACCCTACTTTGATGGAACGGATTACTCATACTGGAAACACAAAATGTATTTGTTTCTAGACAGTGAAGGGATTGAACTATGGGATTTCGTGGAAAATGAGTGGAAATCTCCTACTCATGAGGTTGACGGTATTCAAGTTCCACTTCCCAAAGCTCAATGGTCAACTAGCAATATCAGAGATCGATTCAAGAACAATAGAGCTGCTTCCATCTTGATGAACTCCATTTCAAGAGAAGAAGGTGGAAGAGTTCAACATTTAACTTGTGCACATTGTATTTGGAAAACACTTGAAAACTACCATGAAGGTACAACTCAAGTAAGATTTACCAAGAAACAAATGCATGTTCATGAGTATGAGCTATTCAAGATGAAACCAAATGAAAATGTCACCGACATGACAAATCGCTTGCTTGCTATTGTCAATGAACTGAAGAAGTATGGCAAGGCATATGATCAAGGTGATGTAAACAGTAAAATCTTGAGAGCCCTAAGAGCTAGAAAGAACTTTGAATCCAAAGTATCATCCATAGAAGAAGCTCATGATCTCAGCACATTAAGAACCGACGAGCTAGTTGGTAAATTACTCACTTTTGAGCTGCACAGTGAAAAAGAAGAAGATCAAGGTGAGAAAGAAAAGAGAAAACCAATTGCACTCAAAGCAATCAAAGAAGCTGAGAGCTCAAGCAATGAAGGTACTGATGATGAAGATGAAATGGCAATGTTCTCTAAAAGAATCAATGAATGGAAAAGGAAGAAAAGATTACAAGCAAACAAAGGTACACCTCCTAAATTCTCCTTCAAAGATAAAGAAAAGAAAAATGAGGTAAAATGCTATGAATGTGGAAAAACCGGTCACATCAAGTCGGATTGCTACAAATTAAAGAACAAAAGGAAATGGGATAAAGAAAAGAAAAAGTCTCTCAAAGCCACATGGGATGACTCTTCCTCAAGTGAAGAAGAAGAAGAGGAAGGAATTGCAAATCTTTGTCTCATGGCTATTGAAGATGACTCCAATGAGGTAAGTACTCAATCCTTTGATCTTGTAGCACATGATGATATAAGTGATATAGATGATAGTGATTTGATTGAGCACATGAATTCTAAAATAGAAAAATATTTCTCCAAAATGATGCTCTATAAAGAGAAAAACTCTAAGTTAGAAAAGGATTTTATATGCTTAAAGAACTCTACCTTAGAATTGAAAACCTCAAATGAACATTTGATGAATACAATAGGAGAATTAAATAAAAGCTCACATGACTTAGAAAAAGTGATTAAAGAGAATGAGGCATTGAAGCATGAACTAAAAGAACTAAAAGAATCAATTTCCAGATTTCATAAAGGAAAGAAAGCATTGAACACATTAATTAATAATCAAAGATCACCTTCCTTGAAATATGGATTAGGATTCAATGGCTCAACCAACATTGCACCTAGTAAACCAACTTTTGTGAAAGCATCTACAACTAAAATTTCTGATGTTCATATCAAAGATGCTTGCACCAAGACTAAAAGAACTTCTTACGGTTCACTAGGAGATAAAGCCAAAAACAATTATGCATTGTTGTTTACTAAACTTGTACAAAAGAAATCACATACTTGTAGTTGTATGTATAATGCAAAAAGAAAAATGCAGAAGCATAGGATACCATGGCAATGCACATATTGCATGAAATTTGGTCACAAAAATCTCTATTGCTATATAAGAAAAGCTCATCTAAATTTAGAAGGCACTCTTTCTACTAACCATCAAGGACCCAACTATATGTGGGTACCTAAAAAAGGATGATCACAATTGGCTTGCAGGTATGCCTAAAATCTACTACCAATGAAAGCACATGGCTTGTGGATAGTGGATGCTCAAGGCATATGACTGGAAATGCAAAGCTCTTTACAAGTATTACCTATAAACATGGAGGTAACGTAACTTTTGGAAACAATGCTAAAGGTAAAATTCTTGGTGTTGGCTCCATTGGTTCTATTGGTAAGGATTTAATTGAAGATGTATGGCTTGTTGATGGTTTGAAACATAACTTGCTAAGTGTTAGTCAACTTTGTGATAAAGCATACTGTGTTAAGTTTGATTCCAAGGAATGCAAAATCACAAATTCAAATGATGTTATCATATTTAAGGGTACTAGAACAAACAACACTTACAATGTAAGCACACATTCTGATCATACATGTTTAATGTCCACTAATAATGATGCATGGTTATGGCATAGAAGACTAGGACATGCTGGTATGGATCAATTGAAATATATTTGTAATGAGAATTTAGTTGATGGCTTACCTAAGATAAAATATGATAAAGATAGGATTTGTGAACCTTGTCAACATGGTAAGCAACATAAAAGCTCATTTAAAACAAAGAATGTTATAAGCACCTCTAGACCTTTAGAGCTCATTCATTTAGACTTGTTTGGACCAAATAGAGTTACAAGCTTAGGAGGCAAATCATATGCATTTGTTCTTGTTGATGACTACTCTAGATTCACATGGGTTAATTTCTTAGCTCAAAAGAATGAAGCCTTTAATTACTTCAAAACCTTTGCAAAAAGAGTTCAAAATGAAAAAGGATATGTGCTCACATCTATTAGAAGTGATCATGGCAAAGAATTTGAAAATGAAAACTTTGAAAACTTTTGCAATGAAATTGGCATTTCACACAATTTTTCTGCTCCTAGAACTCCACAGCAAAATGGTGTAGTTGAAAGGAAAAATAGAACTTTAATTGAAATGGCTAGAACAATGCTCAATGAATATGATTTACCATCTTATTTTTGGGCGGAAGCCGTTAATACAGCTTGTTACATTGCAAATCGTGTTTATAAAAGGCATTTAACTAATAAAACTTCTTATGAGCTATGGAATGGAAGAATACCCAGAATTGGATATTTTAGAGTATTTGGATGCAAATGCTTCATATTGAATACCAAGGATAATCTTGGAAAATTCTCATCCAAATCAGATGAAGGCATATTCTTAGGATATTCATCATATAGCAAAGCATATAGAGTATTTAATATGAAAACTCTAGTTATAGAAGAATCAATGCATGTTGTATTTGATGAATCATCTAAACTTGATCAAAAGAAAGGTATTACCTTCAATGACCCTGCAGGCACTCTTGAACCTCTTGAATCTATTGATGCTCCAAAGATCAATCAACTTGAAGAAAAGGCTCAAGATCTACCTAAGGATTGGCAATACAAGAAAGATCATCCAAAGGAACTCATCATTGGAGAAACATCAAAGGGAGTAACTACTAGATCTAAAATTAATCATGTTGATGTTAATGTTGCTTTTGTTTCTCAAATTGAACCAAAAACTATTGAGGAAGCTTTAAATGATGAAAATTGGATAATTGCAATGCAAGATGAACTTAATCAATTTGAAAGAAATAATGTTTGGCAACTTACTCCTAGACCTATAGATCATTCTATAATAGGATGCAAATGGGTTTATAGGAATAAGCTTGATGAAAATGGTCACATCATTAGAAATAAAGCAAGATTGGTAGCCAAAGGTTATAATCAAGAAGAAGGTATTGACTATGATGAAACCTTTGCCCCCGTAGCTAGATTGGAAGCTATTAGAATATTACTTGCTTTTGCATGTCATATGAATTTTAAGCTTTATCAAATGGATGTTAAAAGTGCATTTCTAAACGGACTCATAAATGAAGAAGTTTATGTTGAACAACCTCCTGGTTTTGAAAACTACAAATTTCCTGATCATGTTTTCAAACTTACCAAAGCTTTATATGGATTAAAGCAAGCACCTAGAGCTTGGTATGATAAACTTAGTGCATATTTGCTTGAAAATGGTTTTTCAAAAGGAAAAGTAGACACAACTCTTTTTGTTAAAAAGAATAAGCACAACATTTTGATTGTACAAATTTATGTGGATGACATAATATTTGGAGCTACTAATGAAGCCCTGTGCAAAGAATTTGCTTCTTGTATGACTAGGGAATTTGAAATGAGCATGATGGGTGAACTCAAGTTTTTCCTTGGACTGCAAGTCAAGCAATGTAAAGATGGGATCTTCATCAACCAATCCAAATATACAAAAGAACTCATCAAGAAATTTGGAATGGATGGCTGCAAAACTAGCAAAACTCCTATGAGCACATCATTGAAATTAGGTAAAGATGATAATGGTAAAGCAGTAGATGAGAAGAAATATCGAGGTATCATCGGATCACTACTTTACTTAACTGCTTCTAGGCCTGATATAATGTATAGTGTATGTCTTTGTGCTAGATTTCAAACTAGTCCTAAAGAATCACACTTGAATGCCACTAAGAGAATCTTGAAATATTTGAGCGGTACAATACATTTAGGACTTTGGTATCCTAAAAACACATAATTTCATATTATAGGATTTTCAGATGCAGATTATGCTGGTAGTATATTAGATAGGAAAAGCACAACAGGAGCATGTCACTTTCTTGGTAATTGTCTAGTTTCTTGGCATAGTAAGAAACAAGCATCAGTTGCTTTATCCACAACGGAAGCTGAATATGTTGCAGCATGTTTTTGTTGCACACAAGTATTATGGATGAAACAACAATTGCTTGACTATGGTAAAATGTTTAACAATATCTCCATTAAATGTGACAACACTAGTGCTATCAATTTGTCTAAGAATCCTATCCAACATTCTAGATCCAAACACATAGATATTAGACATCATTTCTTAAGAGAAAATGTACAAAATCAGAATATAACCTTAGAATTCATAGATACAGAAAATCAACTTGCTGATGTCTTTACAAAACCCTTGAATGAAGATAGACTTAACTTCATCAAACTCAATTTAGGAATGATTGATGGAATCACTTTGAGTTAATTAGAATTTTTTGCCTTAAAATAAAGTTTCTATGTGCATGAAATTAATTTTTCTTAACACACTTAGAATATCTTCCATCTTTCCTTGAATCTTTTATTTTTGAGTATGTAGCGGTCGCTCCAGTGTTCTTTCGCGCTCGCTACTTCGTCTGCTAGTTTCATTCAATAAAATTCTCTGAGCGCGGTCGAGACAATTTGTGCGCGATCGCACCAATTTGAATAGTTTCGACCGTTACAGATGTTTTCTTCACTCGCGAGCATACTGATCATAATAATGGTCGCTGTACACCATTTCGCGATCGCACCTTGTTAAATCTGCGACCGCACCCTGTACACTCTGCTCGAAAATTTATAACCGTTGGCTGTGTGACAGGTCGCAACTCTTAACTCTCAACAGTCATAAACGGCTATTTTCTTTACTTCATCTATTTAAAAGTGTTTTGCAACAGTTTATCTGATATTTTGCCTATCAAAGCACACAAACTTACTTCTGAAACCCTAAAAAACTTCTACATCTCAATCACCCTCTGTTTTCCAGTTTACTTCTACTCCTTCTAATCTAATGGCTCCCAAAAGAAAAACCACTTCCAAAATTAAGGGTCAAGCTAAGAGAGTTCCAGGGATCACCATTAGAGAACCTGTTGTTGAACCTCCATCTCCTCCACAATCAAAAAGGGGTGAGAAAATTCACAAACCTCATCACCAAACCACTGAGGAAGACATTAGGTATGCCATGCTAAAGAAGAAGAAGGTTGAAGGCACCAAATCACCTTTTGGTGGGATGCTGTCTGCCTTGGGCATCAAGGACGAAATTGAAGGATTGTTGGATGTCCTTGGATGGAGAAATTTTGTCTTTCCAGAAGAAGTAGGTTACTCTAGTCTAAGTAAGGAGTTTCTAATGTCATTCCAGATAGAGAAGAGTGCAAACTCTGCACTAGGGTGGTATGGGGTTAGGTTCAAACTCTTTGATCAGTATCAATTCTTAACCCTTGAAGATTTTGGCAGAATTTGGAACTTCCCTTCTGAAGGTATAACCTCCTACAATGACCAAATCTTCTCAAACCCAACCCTTTCTGATTTCTGGCGAGAAATTTCCATTGAAACTTCCTTTGAAAAGGAATCTAAAGCCAGGCACATCAAATCTCTCACCCACTGGATGCTCCATAGGATTATCACCTATACCATTCACCAAAGAGCAGATGGGAATGAGAAAGTAACCAAGAGAGACCTTATCTTTCTCTATGCTTTCACCCACAACATCAAAATGAACACAACCAAGTTCTTGATTGATACCTTTTATCATCATGCTGTTACAAGAACTGGTACCTTCTTCCTATCCTCTCAAGTTACTCAAATAGCTAGGCACCTAAACCTTCTGAATGATTTGAACTTAGCCACTTTGAGGAACCCTTTCACTCTAGCCTCCAATGCTATCACAATGGATTACTTAGAGCATGCTGGTTGTGTAAGGAAGATAGAAGGGTCATATGTATACTGCTATGGCAAGAAAGGAGTTATGGATAAACAAAAGAAAAGGCCAAGGTATACAATTGAGGAAGAGGGAGATTCTGTAGAAGTTGCAGTAGAACTACCTTCAAAAGCTGCTTCATCAAAAGCTGCTCAAGAAACTGCTTCATCCTCCACACAACTCATCCTCCAAGCAATCAAGACTCTCTCAAGGAAACTCTCTAAGTTCAAGAAAAGTGTTTCCAAGAGATTCCAGCACTTAAACAAGAGGATAGACCTTATATCCCACATGCACCATGATCTTTATGACATGCAAGGCAAATTGGACTTGCCTCAATGCAATCTTGAAGATTGGGATATAAGTGATCACACCCAAAGCGTTGCTGAAGAAGAAGAGTCCATCAGTACTAGCTCTGCCTCTGTTGCATCTCAAGATAAAGGGAAAGCTCCTTTAGTTGAAGAAGAGCTAGAGTTAGATGATGACTCAGAATAGCTTAGATTTTTCTTATTGTTTGCATTTTAAAATGCTTGTTTTAATCCTTCTTTGTACTTTCCTCCACTTTCATATATATATTGTTTATATTCCCTTTCATTGTTTGCACTTTTATATGCTTGTTTTGCTTAACATTTGTTTCATTTTGCCTATGCCAATGGGGGAGAACAATACCAAAATGGAATGAACCAAGTAACAGTATACAAAAATGGGAAAACAAGAATAAGAACAATAATGTTGAATATTTGCAATAGGGGAGAAATGTTTATGGGGGAGAAATGTTTGCATCAAACAATAACCTTTGCACCAAGATAAACTATTAATCACAATGCTCTTAACGATGATTGTTGCATATGTTAAGGGGGAGTATTTTAGACTTATTATTTTTCTCATCATTCCATTTGAATTGTCAAAGTCAAAATGGGGGAGATTGTTAGACAAATGATCTTAATTTTGATCCTTGACAACTCAAATGGATGATCTATTTAACTTGTGTTTGAGAAATCTTGTTGCAGGATTAGGTTGCTTCAATTAAAAGTAAACAGAACAATTATAGCGGTCGCACCTCACCTGAATACGACCGCTCCAAGCAATTACAGAATGAAACCTTGTCACAGTAGGTTTCGCGGTCAGAAGTTCGACCTCAGTCGCGACCGCTCATACATAATAGCGACCGTCCTAATATTTGCCCGACCGCTACTCAAGGAACTTAAATCATTACAATCACAGTAAGGTTCGCGGTGACAAGAACGGTGAATGATTCGACCTCGCTTACCACTTTAGCGACCGCCCCATTTAGAGTCGCGACCGCCCAACAATTCAAGAAGAAATTGCTCAAAGAGACAGTAGTGTTCGCGTCCTCAGGTGCGTCCAGAAGTTCGACGCGAGAATGTGAGTTCGACCGCGAAAATCTACCAAGGGCGACCGCGAAGATTCAAATTATGGCGGACATCTCTTTTGCTCTGTCAGAAAGTGACACGTGACATGACCGTTGTAAACCCACTTCAATATTCAAAAAGGGCGACCGCACCTATGCTTGGCGCGACCGTCCCGACAAACAAAGCATGGGCAAGAAACGGTCCGACAAACACAGCATGGACAAGATTCCAGCTGCAGAGCACTAAAATTCGACCGTTGTAGCTTTTTCAAAAGTAGCGACCGTCCCAGGTTAAAAGGACGACCGCGAGAAGCATGAGCGCGACCATCCTTGCATGAAGGGCGACCGCGAAGTGCTTCGGACAGTTTAAGTAAAGAAAGGTCTAATCTGCCAAGACATTATTAAAACATCAATAACGGCTAGTAAGACCACATTGGCTATAAATACAATGTTTCCATGAGAAAACAAAGTGATAACATTATTAAGAAAAGATTTTCATAGCCAAGCAACAAATTTCCTTTTGCTTAAACTTGTATTTGAATTGTTATGAATGTTAGGTGTTAGCATTGAAAACACCATTGTATAAGTTTGAGTGTAAGCTTGGGAAACACTTAGGTTGAGAGAGTGAGCCTTGTAAAACTCTTGTTTGGGTTGTAAGTGTGAGCCTTAGAAAAACACTTGTAAAGTTAGGTGTGAACTTGTAAAAACACCAAAGTTGGAAGTGAGCTTGTAAAAACTTCAAAGTCTAGTGGAACCTTAACAAGTTGTTAAGGAAGTGGATGTAGGATTGAAGTAAATCCGAACCACTATAAATCTTGTGTGTTCTTTCTTCCTTCATCACTCAACAATCTTCATATTCCGCACTTCTTGTTTGTTGAGTTTTTTAAATTGTCATTACTTCTTGTGGAAACCAATTCACCCCCCCTCTTGGTTGCCATCTTGGGACAACACTTTCATTTGGGAAACATTTAGGGAAAAAATATAAAAAATTAGAAAATGGAAAAAATGAAAAATGAAAAATATTTGCCACAATTAAACATAATAAACCACAATTGATTTTATCTTTCCAAAAAAACTTAAATCATACACTTGCTATCACTCTTTTTTTTTTTGAAACCCTAAATTGTAAACTAACAATTCTCTCTAATAGTCTCCTTTCCTTACTTTCATACACAGTGAACTTAGCAAATCTGATTGCTCTTTCTCTTACACTTGCAATTTTGCAATATTTGTAAGTTACAAGGTGTGTTTCTTTCTTTCTTTCTTTCTTTTTTTTGAAATTCAATCTCATCAAGTGGCATTTTTGAAATTTTTTTTATAGTTTTGTTATTTCTTTTAAAATGTTTATGTGATATGGTTGACATATCTGAGGGTTCTAAATCACTAATATGTAAGCCATATCAAAACTGTTGTCCCAAACTAGCAATAAAGAGGGGAGGGGGTGAATTGATTGAAATGAAGAGTGATGATAAATTTAAAAATTAAAAAGCAAGAGATGAAGAAGATATAGATGAAGATGGAGTAGAGTTTAAGAAGAAAGAACACCAAGAGTTATAATGGTTCGGATTTACCTCAATTCTACATTCACTTTCTTAACAACTTGTTAAGGCTTCACTAGTCTTGAGTTTTTACAAGCTTAACTCTAACTTGGTATTTTCTCTAGCTCACACCAAACTATTACAATGGTTTAAGATCAATCCTCACAACCCTTACAAGAGTTTTTCCAGGCTCACTCTCACAACTTAAGTATTTCTAAGCTCACACTCAAACTTTTTATGGTGTTTAATGCTCACACCCAACATTCCAAGATATTAGATGTTGATCTTTAGACAATATAATGGAAAATCTTGTTCAATGAAATTACAATAACAATCAAAGTATTCTCAAACCACAAAAATGAAGTTTAATGTGGTATTTATAGCCATTTGGCTTAAACTAGCCATTTGAAGTAGTTCCCATATGTTTAGTGCTTGTCTTTTACTAATTCTGCGTCCAAAGCTCGGTCTACATTTGCTCAGCTCGGTGGGCGGTCGCACGGTTTAAAAGCTCTATCTAATGGCTAGTTCCAACGGTCGGATCTGAGTATCTGACAGAATCCTATTTGCCCATATTTTTGTGTCGCTCAGCACAAAGTTACCGTTGAATTCAAATTTCTTCATCCACATGTTTGGTTATCATTGGTCTGATGTATTTGGCGCTCGGATTCAAATATGGCAGAATTGTGCGGTCACTTGGTTCTGGGCTGTTGCACAAGGTTTTGAGCGTCAAGGAAGCACCTCGAGAGCTTATCACTATCTCTTCTGTTCTTTTTAGTATTTTAGCTTTTTGTTTAGGGTGGTCACTCGAGCTTCTTGGACGGTCTCCTGAAGTTCTAGTGTTCTGACTTTACCACTCACTGAGACCGCTATCCTTTCTGTGAGTTTATGAATTTTTTACCTTGACCTAGTGCATCGCTCGGTGCACATGTATGGTCACATGCCTATCGGGAGTCCGTACTTCATCGTTCTCTGACAACGCAAACTCTTCTATAGAAATTATGGACTTAGCTTAGTTGTTGTAGTTGGCTTGCCTAGCTCGGTGTAGATCTGCACTACTTGGTTAGCTCGATTGTTCCATCGGGCTGCTTTCAGCATGATAGTTTAGTTCTCATAACTCTGTAGTTCTATATCTAGTTCGGCACTCTGTGTGTCCATTCGGTTCTTTGCTCGACAAGTATGTATGTCAGATCGATTTTCTGCTAGACACACGCATATGTATGTTTGTTTCTCTTAGCTCGATCAGATCTGTATTGTCTGTTTCTCTTGGCTCGGTCAGATCTATACTACAGTTTGATTTTGTGCTAGTGCTACATTTATGCAGTCGCTCAATCGTCAGTATAGGCGGCTGCACAAAGCCGCTCGAATTTTAACTCTGTAAAGTAGACGTGTTTGAGATCATTAGTTCTTTTATCAATCTGATTGTCAATGATCAAAATAGAGTTTGATTATCCATTAATCTTAATAATCTCCCCCTTTTTGACTTTGACAATCAAATTGAATTTAAGTTAAACATAATCAAATGCATGAAGCAATTAATGCAATGATAATAAATTTTCTCATCCTATGTTAGGTAATTTGACAATTGATGCATTGTATTTGTTTTATTTTCTTGATACCAATTTGTTTTCTTTTCTTGTTTTATTTAAGTTTATCTCCCCCTTTGACAATTGAATAATTTAAATTCAATCACATTTATGTTTCTCCCCATTTGACAAAGGCAAAAATAAAATTAAAGCAAAAGAGAAATGGAATACATTGATACCAATAAATAAGAATACAAGAGAAAAATAAATTTGATACCAATTGAAAGAGAATACAAGAAAGTGATTATCTAAAACTTTTTCTTTTTCTTTTCTTGATAGTGGAGGAGGAGTTGGAGCTCTTTCATCATCATCATCAAGAGAAGGAGTTGGAGAGGAGTCATGTGAGGATGGTAAGGATCCTTCATAAGGACTTTCAACATGCTCACTCACATTTCATTCACTTAACTCACATTGAGGAAGATCAAATTTCCCTTTCAAGTCATATATGTCATGATGAATATGGGAAAGGAGATCAACCTTTTATTGAGTTTTGTGATTCTCTTTGTGACATCCTTCTTAAAATGTTTAAATTATTTTCGGAGAGAAGATATGGCCTTGAGGATAAGTTTGAGAGTTTTGGAAGATTCACCTTTTTCTTTGGTGGAAGGTCTAGGAGGGAGTTCAACTTGAACATGGATAGTTTCACCTTCTTCTTCCATAATGTGGTACCTAGGTCCCTTCTTTTCCCTTTGGATAACTCCCTTGCTATCGAATGTGTACTCATAGTGATTATCAACCTTTTGGATACATCTAGCATGTTCAAGGTAGTCTAGGTTAATGGAGTTTGTAGCCGGATCAAGGGGGGTCACTTAGGGTTACAAGATTTTTAGGGGTTAGAAGTCCTAAGTGTCTAGCAAGTTGAGTATTTAGGAGGATAGAAAGAAGGTTCATGTCTTAAATTTCCCATGATAAATAAAGTTGTCTATGAGAAACCTAGCACTTTGGATTAGCTCATTATACATAATAGCATACAAGAAAAATAAGTCACATTGAGTAAGCTTTTCATTTCCATCACTTCTTTGGTGAATGGTATAAGTGATGATTCTATGTAAGAGCCAAAAGAAAAAGGGGTCCTAAAATGGATGGCTTTGGATGACCTATTATTGTATTGGATTTCAATGAATAGTTCACTCCAAAATGATGAATAATTCTTTAAAGGAAAATCCACATCATTGTAGAAAAAAGCTCTATGAGTTTGGAATCCCCAAACTTCTCCAAATTCTTCTAAAGAAATAGCAAAATCTTGGTCAAAAAGCCTAAAATAAAATCCATAAAATCCTATAGGTATATTATGGTTTTTCTCTACCCTTAGAGACATTAAGAATTCCCTTGAGAGGCTAGAGTAACCTAGCTCATTAGGAAATACAAATTACCTCCATCCAATCCTATCTAGGTAGCCATAGATTTCACCTTGGATGTTTAAGGTTAGGAGCATCCCTTCCACAAGCATTTTGGTTAGTTCAAGGGTCTTTTACTTGAGCATATAATACTTGATTTTCTCATCCTCATTTTGTACTTGGGTTTGTGTGGTTGGACATTTTTTCTAGTGAAGTGTTTAGGTCTAGGTTTGGGTTGAGGTTGAGGATCACTAATGAGAATCCCTTTTCCCTTTATTGTGGTTTTCTTTTTAATGATTTTGGTTTTGGGTGCCATATCGTCAATCAAAAACAAAAGAAAAAGAAAATAGAAATGTAGAAGATTGAAATAGATGTAGAAAGAAATAGATTGTTGGTAATGCTTTGAACAAACAACTTCAAATTGATAAAAAAATCTTTAAAATCTTCTTCTTGATGAGTAAATTCTTGGAAGATTGTTTGAATATGTATTTTTGAGTTTGTAAAGATTTATTTTCATGCAAAATAAGGGTATTTATAGACAAAATTTGGAAAACTAGCCGTTTTTTACTGTCTGAGGATAAAAAATCTGAATTTTTGAAAGTTCCAACGTTTAAAAAATTTCAGTTACACATTCTATGCAGTCGCCCTAGCTGTTGGATGACCATATCAGTCTGGCGAGCTCTCTTGGCAGTGCTTGCTCACATAGCTTTGAGAGGAGTGTAATGGTCGAGAAAATTTTGAAATTCTTGAATTTGACCAACTGCACGAGCTATTGTGCATTTATTAAAGAGAAATGCTTTGAAGCTTGGGCTCGGTAGAAGTACATGTTAAAGCTCGGGAGAAACATATTAAGGCTCGGGAGAAGATGACTTGTATGGCTCGAGCTAGGGAAGAGCAGAAAATGTGTGATCACTCAATATACTGGGGGGCCCGCATAAGCTGAGCCGTTTTGGATTTTGAAGAAATTTTAAGTGAATATGATTGGTGCATGCGAGCCTTATGCTATAGCAATACCCCAAGTGCACGGGTCGCCCAAGTAATAAAGTAGTGAGTGAGTTATCGTTCCACTGAGGACAGGGTTAAGTACTAGTGCAAATCTTAACCGTTGTTTAGCAACTCAATAGTTTTGTGATGTTTTGTAATTAACAACAACTAATTTAATAACTAAAAGTAAAGGGAAATTAAATGTTGTGCAAAAAGAATTGATGATAATAATACTATCCAGATATTGAATCCCCCTAGTCACAATTATATTTATGAAAATCAATTCAATTAAATCACATAATAGAGTTGAATTGGCATTCCTCTAACTTAGACTAAAACCTCTCTCGAGTGAATTAATCCCTAATCACTAAGTAGAGTGCCGGAATCTTTTCTCAAACACAATTAAATAGATCTTGTATTAAGAACAAGGAACTATAAACCAAAGGATCTTGTAAGTCTATCTCTAGCACTCCAATCAATTATCAACCCTTATGAGTATTCAATTCATATAAAGCTTTCTCAAGTCAATAATATGAAAATTGCAACCAATCAATAAGCATGCTATCATCAATTGGAAATAAATCATTAAGCATCATAAGAATAAAACAACTCCATCAATTAAAATTATTCAATCCATACAAATAAGCTAGGGTTCATCAATATCTAGATAGAGAATGAGTTAGTTCATGTTCAATACTCTTAATACAACAACAATAATAACATTAAGATGAATTAAAAGAGAAAATAGAAAAACCCCTTGTGAAGATGCCAAGAGTAGGATCACTAATCTTCCTCCTAGCTCCACTTGGGTGTATGATGAAGAGCTCAAGCCCTTTTCAATGGTTGATTCCCATTTGCAAAATGGAATGGAGCTTTCTCAAGTCACCAACCCTTTCAATGAAGCTTCTTCAACCTTCAAGAGCTTGCCAATGGAAGATGGAGATGGTGGAGAGGATAGAAATGGAGGATGAAGATGAAGAGTCAAGGAGAATGTCACTCTCTCCTTGCCCAAAACGTGTATGCCCAAACCTCCTCCTCTCCAAGTCTGTTCCTTCTCCCTATCTATGTTCTCTGTCTCCTCCCAGAACCGTTCTTCTTCTTCCTCTTCTTCTCTTTTTAAATCATTCAAAGCTCAAACCCATACCTTCCAACTCACACCACTCTCCATTGTCTCCCACCTTTTCCTTGTTTAATATTTCTTTTTCTCCATGAGGCTAGCTTTTCTCTTCTTTAATGGAAAAAGCAAAGTCCTTGTCCCCCACTTGCTCCTCAATCCGTGCAAAAGAGTTCAATATTTTATAGGTGACACGGCCAAGCCATGAGTGGCTTGGCCGTGTCTCTCATTTCCCTTTGGGACACGGCCAAGCTAGTTGGCCGTGTCCATCACTGCCTCTCTTTCTTTCTTTCTTTTCTTTGTTCTTTAAGGAGTGACACGGCCAAGCTTGTGGTCGTGTCATGTGACACGGCCACTAGCTTGGCCGTGTCACTTGGGTGTGTCACCTTCTGCTTCTTCATTTTGCTTCTTCCTTGCTTGTCTTTTGGCTTAGGATGGGACACGGCCAAGCTTGTGGCCGTGTCATGTGACACGGCCACTGGCTTGGCTGTGTCACCTGCCAGTGACAGCTTCTGCCTTCTTTTCTTTTCTTTCTTGATTTTGTTCCTTGGGTGAGACACGGCCAGTGGCTTGGCCCTGTCTCCTGGCCGAGTCAGCTACTGTCTTGGAATTCTTTTGAGGGACACGACCAAGCTTGCTTTGGCTTGGCCATGTCTTGCTTGATTCATGCTCTTCCTTCATTGTTTTGATCATCCAAGGGAGTTTTTTCACTTTAACCTAAAACAAACACTTAAAACAAACTTTAAACACAAATCAAATGAAATATTAACTAAAAACACATAGAAATTCATACTAAAAACAGGTATAAAATGATCTCATCAATGATAAAAATACATTTTGAGATAAATAAAGAATGATTATGCAAGAGATTTTCCATCAATCATGCCAATAATTTGTTTTATAAAATTCATTCTTTCTTCATTTAAGGGTTTTATAAAAATATCCGCAAGTTGATTTTGAGTTTCAACAAATTCTAAAACTATGTTATGATTTTGAACATTATCCCTTAAGAAATGATGTTTGATGTTTATATGCTTAGGCTTAGAATGCAGAATGGAGTTATTGGATAAATTGATTGTACTAGTGTTATCACATTTAATAGGAATGTGAACAAATATTTTTTTATAGTCAACAAATTATTATTTTATCTAAAGAACTTGTGTGCAACAAAAACATGCAGACATATATTCGGCTTCCATGGTAGATAGAGCAATCGACACTTATTTCTTACTAAACCAAGAAACTAAGTATTCACCAAGAAAATGGCATGCTCCGATGGTGCTTTTCCTATCTAGTAGGCTACCAGCAAAATCTATATCTAAAAAGCCTAATATGTCAAATTATGTGTTTCTAGGATACCATAGATCTAAATGCAATGTACCACTCAAGTATTTTAAAATTATTTTAGTTAGATTCAAATGTGATTCCCTAGGATAAGATTGAAATCTAGCACACAAATATAAACTATATAGTATATCCAGTCGAGAAGTGGTTAAGTAAAGTAGTGATTCGATAATACCTCGATACTTCTTCTCATCTACCGCTTTACCACTTTCATCTTTATCAAGTTTCAAGGATGTGCTCATAGGAATTTTACTTGATTTGCAACCATCCATTTCAAACTTCTTTAGGAGTTCCATTATGTACTTGGATTGGTTGATGAAGATCCCACCCTTGCATTGCTTGATTTGTAGTCCAAGGAAGAATTTGAGTTCACCCATCATGCTCATTTCAAATTCTTTAGTCATACAAGAAGCAAATTCCTTGCACAAAGATTCATTAGTATCACTAATTATAATGTTATCAATATAAATTTGCATAATTAAAATGTTATACATTTTCATTTTAACAAAATTCATTTCAAGTAAATATGCACTAAGTCTATCATACCAAGCTCTTGGAGCTTGTTTCAATCCATATAGTGCTTTGTTAAGTTTGAAAACATGATTTGGAAATTTATAATCTTTAAAACCGGGAGGTTGTTCAACATAAACTTCCTCATTTATAAACCCATTTAGAAATGCACTTTTAACATCCATTTGAAAGAGTTTGAAATTCATGTGACATGCAAATGCAAGCAATATTGTAATAACTTCTAATCTAGCTACGAGAGCAAATATCTCATTATAGTCAATGCCTTCCTCTTAGTTATAGCCTTTGGCTACCAATCTAGCTTTGTTTCTAGTAATGAGATCATTTTCATCAAGCTTATTCCTATATACCCATTTACATCCTATAATTGGATAATCTTTAGGTTTAAGAACAAGTTCCCATACTTTGTTTCTCTAAAATTGGTTGGGTTCATCTTGCATAACAATCACCCAACACTCATCACTAAGAGCCTTCTCAATGGTCCTTAGCTTAATTTGGGAAATAAAAGCAATATTAGAATCTAAGTATTTAAATTGAGATCTAGTAGTTACTCCCTTTGAGGTGTCACCAATGATTAGTTCTTTTGGATGATCCTTCTTGTATTGGAAATCTTTGGGTAGCTCTTGAGACTCATTTTCTTATTCATCATGATTGTTCTTTGGAACATTAGTTGGTTCTTGTTGTTCAAATGTACCAATAAAATCATCAAGAACACTACCTTTCATTTGATCAAGTTTAGAGGATTCATCAAAAACAACATGCATTGATTCTTCAACCACTAGTGTTTTCTTATTAAAAATCTATATGCTTTGCTAGAAGATGAATATCCTAAAAATATGCCTTCATCCGATTTGGATGAGAATTTTTCAAGATTATCCTTGGTATTCAATATAAACCATTTTCATCCAAACACTCTAAGGTATGAAATTTTGGGTATTCTTCCATTCCATAGCTCATAAGAAGTTTTGTTTATCAAAGGCCTTTTGTAAACATGATTTGAAATATAACATGTGGTATTAATGGCTTTCGCCCAAAAGTAAGATGGTAACTCATACTCATGGAGCATTGTTCTAGCCATTTCAATCAATTTTCTATTTTTCCTTTCAACCACACCATTTTGTTATGGTGTTCTAAGAGCTGAAAGGTTATGTGAAATACCAAACTCATTACAAAAGTTTTCAAAATACTCATTTTTAAATTCTTTGCCATGATCACTTCTAATAGATGTGATTATATATCCTTTTTCATTTTGAACTCATTTTGCAAATATTTTTAAATTATTGAAAGATTCATTCTTTTGAGCTAAGAAATTAACCCATGTAAACCTTGAGTAGTCATTAACAAGTACAAATGCATATAACTTGCCATCTAAGCTAGCAACTCTATTTGGTCCAAACAAATCCAAGTGAATAAGTTCTAAGGGTCTAGAAATGCTTACAAACTTTTTAGATTTGAATGAACTTTTATGTTGCTTACTAAATTAACAAGGTTCACAAGTCCTATCTTTATCAAATTTTACTTTAGGTAGACCATCAACTAGTTCTTCTTTACTAATGCATTGTAGGTGATCCATATTAGCATGTCCTAGTCTTCTATACCATAACCAAGCATTATTCCTATAGTAATCAAACATTCAAATGCATTATTGGAATCTAAGTCAATTTTATAAGTATTGCAAATTCTAACTCCTGTAAGTGCAAGTTCACCATTTGAGTTGGTAACTTTGCATCCTTTAGAGTCAAAACTTACATCATATCCTTTATCACATGGTTGACTTACACTAAGTAAATTATGTTTCAATCCATCAACAAGCCAAACATTATCAATCATATTCTTACTAAGTATGCCAGTGGAACCAATGCCAATGATTTTACCTTTAACATTATTACCAAAAGTTACATTACCTCCATGCTTGTAAGTGAGTGTTGTAAAAAGCTTTGCATTACCTATCATATGCCTTGAGCATCCACTATCCACAAGCCAAAAATTTTCATTGATAGTTGATTTTAGACATACGTACAAAATGACAATGTTCATCTTCTTTTAGGTACCCAAATGAAGTTGGGTCCATGGGGGTTAGTAATAGAAGAGTCCTCTAACTTGAGACGAGCCTTCCTAATATAGCAAAATATGCTCTTATGTCCAAATTTCATACAATAAGTATATTGATATAAGGTTCTATACTTATGTACTTTCCTATTAAAATTCAATGAACCATGCACACAATTGCAAGTGTGTGTTGAATGAGATTGTTTTTGTGCATTTTTGTGTTTAAGTACATGCCTTGTATACATGAATGCATAATTTGCTTTTGGAACTTTAGTTCTAGGGCCTTGTGAATCCAATGTAATTCTTTTAGGATTTTTAGGCTTGGTTTATGCATTAGTGCTCTTCATAATGTCAACACTAGATGTTTGTGTTGTAGAAGCTCTAACAAATGTTGGTGCATTAGGTGAAGTGCTAGATGAACCAATGAACCCTAAACCATGTTTCAAGGAGGGTGGTCTTTGATTATTGATCAATGTATCTAAAGTCTTTTTTTTCCTTGTGAAATTTTAAAATTGACACTTTTAACTCATTTATTTCATCCTTTAATGTTTTATTTTCCTTAATCATATTTTCTAAGCCATGCAAGTTTTTAGTCATTTCATCAATTAATTTCAACAAGTTTTCATTTGTGGTCTTCAATTCTAATGTGGAGTTTTTCAAAGCCCTAAAATTCTTTTCTAACTTGGAACATTTATCTTTATAAAATTTCATCTTAGAAAAAACTTTTATATTCTAAGGTTCATATGCTCAATCAAACCATTTTCATCTAAAGCATCATCAACATCATTATTATATGCAATCAAGTTTAAAGATGAAGTACTTACCTCTTTGGAGTTATCATCTTCAATAGTCATGAGATATAGATTTGCAATTTCTTCCTCTTCCTCTTCACTTGAGGAATCATCATCCCCTGTAGCTTTGAGTGATCTTTTCTTTTCCTTATCCCACTTCTTCTTTTTTTTTTTTTCAATTTGAAGCAATCCAACTTGATGTGACCGGATTTTCCACATTCATAACATTTAACTTTATTCTTTTTATCTTTATCTTTGAAGGAGGATTTAGGAAATGTACCTTTGTTAGCTTGTAGTCTTCTCTTTCTCTTCCAATCACTTATCCTTTTGGATAGCATAGACAATTCTTCTTCATCGTCACTATCTTTATCATTTGAACTCTCAACTTCTTTGATGACTTTGAGAGCTATTGCTTTCCTCTTATCCTTTTCACCTTGTTCTTCTTCCCTTTCGATGTGCAATTTGAAAGTGAGTAGTTTTTTGACAAGTTCATCGGTTCTTAAAGAGCTAAGATCATGAACTTCTTCAATTGAAGAAACTTTAGACTCAAACTTCTTCTTTTCTCTAAGTACACTCAAGATTTTGTTATTGACATCATCTTGATCATATATCTTACCATATTTCTTTAGTTCATTGACAATGGCAAGCAAGCGGTTTGTCATGTCGGTGACATTTTCGTTCAGCTTCATCTTAAATAGCTCATACTCATGTATATACATTTTCTTCTTAGTGAGCATCACTTAGGTAGTGCCCTCATGATAGTTCTCAAGAGTTTTCCAAATGCAATATGCATAAGTGAGATGTTGGACTCTCCTACCTTCTTCTCTTGATATTGAATTCATTAAGATGGAGGTTGCCCTGTGGTTCTTGAATCGGTCTCTCACATTGGCACTTGACCATTGTGATTTAGGAAGAGGAACTTTAACACCATCAACTTCATGAATAAGAGGTTTCCACTCATTTTCAATAAAATCCCAAAGCTCAATTCCTTCACTATCTAGGAACAAAAACATCTTGTGTTTCCAATAAGAATAATCCATTCCATCAAAATAGGGTCTAAGGAATGAATTTAGGTTTCCATGTGAAGAGGTGTTTGTTGGTGGAATGGTTGTCATTTTTGGATTAAATTTCACAATTTAGTTTGAAGAAATTTACTAGCTCTAATACCAATTGTTGTCCCAAACTAGTAACGAGGAGGGGGGTGAATTGGTTGAAATGAAGAGTGATGGTAAATTTAAAAATTAAAAAGCAAGAGATGAAGAAGATGTAGATGAAGATGGAGCAGAGTTTGAGAAGAAAGAACATAAAGAGTTATAGTGGTTTAGATTTATCTCAATCCTGCATCCACTTCCTTAATAACTTATTAAGGTTCCACTAGTCTTGAGTTTTTACAAGCTTAAATCTAACTTGGTGTTTTATCTAGCTCACACCAAACTATTATAATGGTTTGAGATTAATCCTCACAACCCTTACAAGAGTTTTCCTAGGTTCATTCTCATAACCTAAGTGTTTCTAAGCTCACACTCAAACTTTTATGGTGTATAATACTCACACCCAGCACTCCATGATATTAGATGTTGATATTTAGACAAGATAATGAAAAATCTTGTTCAAAGTATTCTCTATCACTAAAATAAAGATTAATGTGCTATTTATAGCCATTTAGCTTAAACTAGCCATTTGAAGTGGTTCCCACATGTTTAGTGCTTGTCTTCCACTAATTCTGTGTTCGGAGCTCGATGTGTTGTCACTTGGCTCTGTGGACTATCGCACAATTTGAAAACTCTGCATAATGGCTAGTACCAATGATCGGATCTTGATGTCTGATAGAATCTCGTTTGCCCATACTTTTGTATCGTGCGATCATCCAGCTCGACGTGCGGTCGCTAAGCACAAAGTAACCGTTGAATTCAAATTTCTTCATCCACGAGTTCAGTTATCATTTGTCCAAAGTATTTGGCTCTCAAATTCAAATATGCCTAACTTGTATAGTTGCTCGGCTCTTCTGGGCAGTTGCATAAGGTTTTAAGCATCGAGGAAGCACTGCAAGAGCTAACCGCTATCTCTTCTATTCTTTTTAGTATTTTTAGCTTTTTTCTCAGGGCATTTTAGTATTCTAAAGTTCTTGCATCCTGACTTCACAGCTCACTGAGATTGCTATCCTTTCTATGAGTTTATGAATTTTTTACCTTGATCAGGTGCGGTCGCTCATGTGCATGTATAGTCACATGCCTTGTAACACCCCCACATCCAATGCACACACACTACAATCACAACAATGTAGCATAAGTGCACCAAACATAGGGATGCTACGGTTTTCTTCAACATTCAAAACATTTTAAACTTGATACAATACCCTAATCATTATACATTATAGAAATTAAGTCATTGACTTAAAATATAAACATGTTAGATATACATATATACATTTAAATATTACACAGCGGAAGTTATAAATTAGGTACATATTTACATTATAAACATTACTTTACAAAATATAAAAGAAGTATACATGATTGGCAAGTCTGCTCTGATCTTTAAGTCCTCAAGAATCAACTCTTCACTGTCTACTCTCACTCGGTCTTGATGAACTCTCGGGTTCAACTCTACCAACTCTATTACCTGCGCGATCAAACACTATCGCGCTAAGCCAACGGCTTAGTAAGATAAAACATGCTAATGTTTTGCTTTGATGCAATGCAATGCCAATTCTCAATCCATATTATACATGTAACATCATATATGCAAAACTAACAACATGCCTTTACATTTCATAACTCAACATAAATAGACATATCATATTTCAACATCTTATCATATACCTCATTAGTATTCATTTAATCATTCATAATCAACATTAAGCAAAGACAAGCATGGGCCCAAGACACACTAATATGCCATTCAATTTTCAGAGTTAATGTTTTGGTTCTATCATCACATTTATCAATATCATAAACCCAACTAGGCTTCAAGGATTAGGTTCAACCAAGCTTCAAGGGGAGCAAAGCATGCTAAGCTTCAACCCAACTTGGCTTCAAGAACCAACCCAACCTAGCTTCAAGGGTGGTAACATCTCAATTAGGCTTCAAGGATTCAATCCAACCTAACTTCAAGAGATTGTTACACTTATTAGGCATGCCACCAACAACCAACTCTGAAAATGGAATAACACATTAGCCACACAATTCATTTATTATTCAATTATCATTTCCATTCTCAATTCTCAACAACATTTGGGCAAACATGCCTTATTTCTTTCAATTGCATCACATCATAGCCAACCACCATGGCATTGTCTCATATCATGTCTTATTTGAATTATCATTGCATCTTTGATATACATTTCAATATTCATTACTCATGAAACACATTACCATTTACAATGCATAACATGACATTATTCAATCTCAACAATGCAATTAGGGTAAAGAACAATTGATATGATTCATAGCTTTAGAACCTTACACATGTAATTGATTATATCATTCATTGATTCAAGTGTATTTAAAATGTTTAGGGTTAGGTTTAGGGACCAACCTACTCTTTGAGAACCAAAGCAATGCAAAAAGAACAAGGAAGTAAAACCTTAACCTACACAATTGAGGGACACGGGCAGCCACTTGAGGGACACGGCTAAGCTTGTGGCCGTGTCACTCAAACCAATTGGACAGTAAGAAACACGGGCAAGGGACACGGCCAAGCTTATGGCCGTGTCTCTTAAACCAAAACTCACAGTAGCTAACACGGCTTGGGAACACGGCCGTGTCTCTCAAAACTAATTCAACACACGCAAAAGTTTCATGACTTGGCTGTGTCTCTCCTTTGCTTTTGGCCGTGTCTCCCAAAACACAAACCCTAATATGAAAAATTCTCCTCCAATTGCACTCAAACTCATCAAACACCATATAACATGTTTCAAATGAATGAAATCAATGTTCTAAACACAAATTCTACATGTTTATCACAATATTCCTTATAAAAACACATCAACCAAAACATTTAAACATATACCATCTCAAACCCTAAAACCAACTTTACACTTGAACTTCCACTATCAAAATCCATTAAAACTTACAACCTTCACAACCAAACCAACCTCAAATCAATCTTTTAACTAACAATCAACTTTAACATTTGTAAATACATATCAAACACACCAAATAATCAACTCAACAATTCACCATACACCTTAGCCACAACTTCCAAATTAATAAAAGAAAACAAGAAATTACTTACCTTATATGAAGAAATTCCACAAATCTTTCACCAAATCTCTCAATTCCTTCATCAATTTGAGTATAGCATCAAGAACACTTCTCTTTCCCTTTGTCTTCTTCAATGGCCGGCACAAACATGAGAAGAAAAGAAAATTCAACAAAGTCAAATGACTTTTCTTCTTTAAATCTCCACCAAGAGATTTTATCCAAGCAATTACCAAAATGCCCTCAATCATATAACTAACTTTTTGTCTTATATAAGCCCATATATGCAATTACACACTCAACAATAAAATATCTTCTTCCACTAACCAACACCTTGACTCTTCTTTGACCCATTTATATGTTATATATATCAACATATACACAACATATACCATTCTCTCTAAACCCTAAATCCTTCCCAAAACACATATACTTTTCTTTTCTCAATTCTTTATCTTGCAATTTAAAACAACCACAATAACAACAACATACAAAACTTCTAGGGCATAAATGAGGATATTACAATTCTCCCCCTCTAAAAAGAAATTTTGTCCTCGAAATTACCTGATATCAAGGCAGAAACAGCTGAGGATATTGCTCTCGCATGGTTTGCTCATTCTCCCAAGTTGCTTCTTCTTTTGCATGATTCTTCCAAAGAATTTTCACTAATGGCACTCTCTTGTTCCTCAATTCTTTCACTTCCCGTGCCAAGATAGCAACTGGTTCCTCTTCAAATGTCAAGTCTGGGCTCACTTCAATAGATTCAAATGGCAACACATGAGATGGATCCGACCTGTACCTTCTCAACATAGAAACATGAAACACATTATGAATACGATCCAACTCAGGTGGCAAAGCAAGCCGATAAGCCACTGACCCAACTCTTTCCAATACTTCATATGGTCCAATGAAACGAGGACTCAATTTTCCTTTCCGACCGAACCTCAAAATCTTCTTCCAAGGAGATACTTTCAAAAATACCTTATCCCCAACATCAAACTGAATATCTCTCCTTTTCAAATCCACATAAGACTTCTGTCGGTCCGAAGCTGTTTTCAATCTGCCTCGAATCAACTTCACTTTCTCTTCAGTTTCTTGAATCAAATCAGGCCCAATCAACTTGCTATCACCAAGTTCACTCCAACAAAGAGGTGTTCTGCACCGTCTGCCATACAATGCCTCGAATGGGGCTATTCCGATGCTGGATTGGTGACTGTTGTTGTAAGCAAACTCCACAAGAGGTAAGAATCTATCCCAACTTCCAGAGAAATCGATGACACAGCTTCTCAACATATCCTCAACAATCTGTATCACCCTCTCAGACTGTCCATCCGTCTGTGGATGAAAAGCAGTACTGAAGTGTAGTCGAGAACCCAAAGCTCTGTGCAAACTCTTCCAAAATCTTGAAGTAAACCTGGGATCTCGATCAGACACCAAAGAAGTTGGAACACCATGCAATTTCACAATCTCCTGGATGTACAGCTCAGCCAACCTCTCCAAAGAATAATTCATCCGAACTGGGAGGAAATGAGCTGTCTTAGTCAATCTATCCACAATCACCCATATGGCATCATGTTTCTTTTGTGTCAATGGCAAACCAGACACAAAGTCCATGGTCACTCTATCCCACTTCCATTCTGGCACTGACAACGGTTGAAGCAACCCAGTTGGAACTTGATGCTCTGCTTTAACCTTCTGACAAGTGAGACATTTCGATACAAACTCAGCAACGTCTCTCTTCAACCCAATCCACCAGTAATGCTGTCTCAAATCATGATACATCTTGGTGTTGCCCGGATGCATAGAAAACATCGACTGATGTGCCTCTTCCAAAATGACCCTCTTCAAATCAGCATTATCGGGTACACACAATCTGTTCTTGAACCATAGGCTCCCATCATTCCTCACAACAAAATCTCTACTCTCTCTACTCTGACAATCTGCAATAATCTTCTGAATCTTCTTATCAGTCAACTGAGCCTCTTTGATCTGATCCAACAAAACCGGCTTCAATTGCAACTGTGCCAATAATGCACCATCATCACAAAGTACAAAACTGGCACGCAAAGCTCTCAACTCAACAAGCAACGAGAGCGAGTAAACTGTTAAACCAGCTAAAGACTTCCGACTTAAGGCATCAGCAACTACATTTGCTTTACCTGGATGATAATCAATCAAGCAGTCGTAGTCTTTAATCAATTCCAACCATCTCCTCTGCCGAAGGTTGAGCTCTTTCTGAACACCCAAATACTTCAAACTTTTGTGATCAGTGTAAATGAAACATTTCTCCCCAAACAGATAATGGCGCCAAATCTTTAATGCAAACACAATGGCTGCCAATTCCAAATCATGGGTGGGGTAGTTAAGCTCATGCGGTTTCAACTGACGAGATGCATAAGCTATAACTTTCCCTTCCTGCATCAGCACACATCCCAAACCACTATGTGACGCATCACTGTAGATCACATATGGTTTGCCTTCTACAGGTAAAGTAAGAACAGGCGCTTGAGTCAACATATCTCTCAACTGCTCAAAGCTAGCCTGACACTGATCCGTCCACACAAATCTCACTCCCTTACGAAGCAATCTGGTGAGTGGAGTAGCTATCAAAGAAAACCCTTTCACAAACCGCCGGTAATAGCCTGCCAAACCCAGAAAACTTCTAACCTCTGTCACTGACTTGGGTGGACTCCAATTCAAAATTGCTTCAACTTTACTCGGATCAACTCTGATGCCTTCTGCTGAAATAATATGTCCAAGAAAAGCTACTTGATCCAACCAGAACTCACACTTCGACAATTTGGCAAATAACTGCTTTTCTCTCAAAATCTGCAACACAATCCGCAGATGCATATCATGTTCCTCTTCATTCCTCGAATGCACCAGGATATCATCGATGAAGACCACTACAAACTGATCCAAATAGGGCCTAAACACCCTATTCATCAAATCCATGAAAGCTGCAGGTGCATTCGTCAGACCAAAAGGCATAACTAAAAATTCATAATGCCCATACCTGGTCCGAAATGCGGTCTTCGGAACATCTTCAGCTTTGACTCTCAGCTGATGGTACCCAGATCTCAGATCAATTTTAGAAAACACAGCTGCATCCTTCAATTGATCAAAGAGATCATCGATTCTAGGCAAAGGATATTTATTCTTAATTGTCACCTTGTTCAATTGCCTATAGTCGATACATAACCTCATGGTACCATCTTTCTTCTTCACAAACAGCACAGGAGCTCCCCAAGGAGAAACACTGGGGCGAATGAATCCCTTATCCAACAGCTCCTGTAATTGCACTTTTAACTCTCTTAGTTCTGCTGGTGCCATTCTGTAAGGAGTAATCGAGATAGGAGTGGTACCAGGCAACAATTCAATACCAAACTCCACCTCTCTCTCAGGCGGCAATCCTGGCAACTCCTCAGGAAAAACATCAGGGAACTCTGCAACTGTGGCAATGCTATCAATAGGAGAACTTCTTACTCTAGTATCTATCACATGAGCAAGATAAGCTTCACATCCCTTTCTAATCAACCTCCTGGCTGCAACAGCTGAAACAAATAAGGAGGCTAACTGTTCCTGCTCATTAGATACTATCACCTCTCTACCATCACTAGTTCTCAAAGAAACAATCTTCTTTTTACAATCCACCACAGCTCCATGTCGAGATAACCAATCCATGCCTAAAATCACATCATATTCCTTAAATGGCATCTCAATCAAATCTCCAAGGAACTCCTCACCCTGCACCCTCACTGCACTATCCCGATGCACTTTACTCACAATCACACTATGCCCTAACGGATTTGTCACCAAAACATCAAATCCTAGGGACTCAGCATGCACATCAAACACAGGCAATACAGATGCACTAATATAAGAATGGGTGGAACCCGGATCAATCAAAGCAAGTACTGCAGTATCAAATAAAGAAAAAGTACCAGCTATGACCGCCGATGCATCCGGCTGTCTCTACATAACATACATCCTCTGGGAAGAACCAACCTCCTCCGGTCTAGTTTCCCTGGATGTAGCACCACCTCTAGAACTGAACCCTGCTCTACCACCTCGGCTGGCACCTCTGCCTCCTCTACCTCCCCTCACACTGGCTCGAGAAGCGACAGAATCAACTGGCATAAACTCCTGTCTCTTCGGACAGT
This sequence comes from Garcia nutans, assembly GCA_947685225.1. Classification (NCBI taxonomy): domain Eukaryota; kingdom Viridiplantae; phylum Streptophyta; class Magnoliopsida; order Malpighiales; family Euphorbiaceae; genus Garcia; species Garcia nutans. The sequence continues at coordinate 24,190,680 of CANTUV010000005.1, forward strand.
CTCTCACAAAGTGATCCGGTGACCCACACCTGAAACAAACCCCTGCAACACCAGCCTTCCAACAAGGACCACCATGTGGCCTCCCACAATGGATGCAGATAGGTAAGGTGGATCTCTGAACCATAGGGGTCGGAGCACTTGCCACTGAAGCTGCAGGTCTATATCTTTGCCTCTGGAACTGCACTGATCTACCTGCTGGTCTCTGGCTCCTACTACTCCGAGGAACAAAGCTTCCTCTACCCCTCTTTGCTGAAGAAGACCCTGCCTCGAACTGAGGCCTTCTCACTCTGACCTCTTCCTCTGATGCAGCTGCAATCACCTGAGCCCTTTCTACATCTCGAGCTGCTGCCACTAGCTGGGAGAAATCGTGATATCTAGACCCGGCCACTAAGCACATGATAGAGGGTCTCAATCCCTCCTGAAACCTCCGGCATCTATCTATCTCATCAGCAATAATGCCACCAGCATAATGACTCAATCTAATAAACTCAACCTCATATTCAGTTACAGTCTTGCTATCTTGCTTCAAGCTCAAGAACTCCATCTTCTTCATATCCTTATACTCCCTTGGAGTATACTTCAACTCAAATTCTCTCAAGAAATCAGTGTAAGACAGTGTTGGAGGATCATCCATAGAATGGGGCACCGTCTTCCACCAATCGTAGGCATCCTTCTGTAGCAAAGATCTTGCATAGTCAAACTTTTCCTCTGAGGTGGCTTGCAATTGAACAAATACTCTCTGAACTCTGTCAAGCCACTATTCTGCCACAGCTGGATCAACTGTGCCTAAGAAATCCTCCGCTCCATATTTCCTCAGTTTATCATAATGCCTTACTGGTACTGAAGGCTGAGGGGGTGGTGGCTGTGGTTGCACAGGTGCTTGTCTCATAGCTTCCATCATATTCCTAAACCAGGCTGGCGGAACCTCATCACCTACTGGTCTACCCGACCCAGAAACAGGTGCCTCACCATCACTATCAACCCTAGCTCCATCCTCAGGAGCAACGCTCTCCTCACTACCCTCAACCGATTGTCTCAAATGAGGATCCATCAACACCTACACTGCAAACACAAAAAAAAGGACACACCTTATTAAAGATCAGAGGTTGCCAATCCCAAACATATGTGTTACTTAAAACCACTTTTTAAGTAAAAATATTCTTTTTATTACATTTTACCTAGGTTGAGAATCTCAAACCTAGGCTCTGATACCAAAACAATTGTAACACCCCCACATCCAATGCACACACACTACAATCACAACAATGTAGCATAAGTGCACCAAACATAGGGATGCTACGGTTTTCTTCAACATTCAAAACATTTTAAACTTGATACAATACCCTAATCATTATACATTATAGAAATTAAGTCATTGACTTAAAATATAAACATGTTAGATATACATATATACATTTAAATATTACACAGCGGAAGTTATAAATTAGGTACATATTTACATTATAAACATTACTTTACAAAATATAAAAGAAGTATACATGATTGGCAAGTCTGCTCTGATCTTTAAGTCCTCAAGAATCAACTCTTCACTGTCTACTCTCACTCGGTCTTGATGAACTCTCGGGTTCAACTCTACCAACTCTATTACCTGCGCGATCAAACACTATCGCGCTAAGCCAATGGCTTAGTAAGATAAAACATGCTAATGTTTTGCTTTGATGCAATGCAATGCCAATTCTCAATCCATATTATACATGTAACATCATATATGCAAAACTAACAACATGCCTTTACATTTCATAACTCAACATAAATAGACATATCATATTTCAACATCTTATCATATACCTCATTAGTATTCATTTAATCATTCATAATCAACATTAAGCAAAGACAAGCATGGGCCCAAGACACACTAATATGCCATTCAATTTTCAGAGTTAATGTTTTGGTTCTATCATCACATTTATCAATATCATAAACCCAACTAGGCTTCAAGGATTAGGTTCAACCAAGCTTCAAGGGGAGCAAAGCATGCTAAGCTTCAACCCAACTTGGCTTCAAGAACCAACCCAACCTAGCTTCAAGGGTGGTAACATCTCAATTAGGCTTCAAGGATTCAATCCAACCTAACTTCAAGAGATTATTACACTTATTAGGCATGCCACCAACAACCAACTCTGAAAATGGAATAACACATTAGCCACACAATTCATTTATTATTCAATTATCATTTCCATTCTCAATTCTCAACAACATTTGGGCAAACATGCCTTATTTCTTTCAATTGCATCACATCATAGCCAACCACCATGGCATTGTCTCATATCATGTCTTATTTGAATTATCATTGCATCTTTGATATACATTTCAATATTCATTACTCATGAAACACATTACCATTTACAATGCATAACATGACATTATTCAATCTCAACAATGCAATTAGGGTAAAGAACAATTGATATGATTCATAGCTTTAGAACCTTACACATGTAATTGATTATATCATTCATTGATTCAAGTGTATTTAAAATGTTTAGGGTTAGGTTTAGGGACCAACCTACCCTTTGAGAACCAAAGCAATGCAAAAAGAACAAGGAAGTAAAACCTTAACCTACACAATTGAGGGACACGGGCAGCCACTTGAGGGACACGGCCAAGCTTGTGGCCGTGTCACTCAAACCAATTGGACAGTAAGAAACACGGGCAAGGGACACGGCCAAGCTTATGGCCGTGTCTCTTAAACCAAAACTCACAGTAGCTAACACGGCTTGGGAACACGGCCGTGTCTCTCAAAACTAATTCAACACACGCAAAAGTTTCATGACTTGGCCGTGTCTCTCCTTTGCTTTTGGCCGTGTCTCCCAAAACACAAACCCTAATATGCAAAATTCTCCTCCAATTGCACTCAAACTCATCAAACACCATATAACATGTTTCAAATGAATGAAATCAATGTTCTAAACACAAATTCTACATGTTTATCACAATATTCCTTATAAAAACACATCAACCAAAACATTTAAACATATACCATCTCAAACCCTAAAACCAACTTTACACTTGAACTTCCACTATCAAAATCCATTAAAACTTACAACCTTCACAACCAAACCAACCTCAAATCAATCTTTTAACTAACAATCAACTTTAACATTTGTAAATACATATCAAACACACCAAATCATCAACTCAACAATTCACCATACACCTTAGCCACAACTTCCAAATTAATAAAAGAAAACAAGAAATTACTTACCTTATATGAAGAAATTCCACAAATCATTCTCCAAATCTCTCAATTCCTTCATCAATTTGAGTATAGCATCAAGAACACTTCTCTTTCCCTTTGTCTTCTTCAATGGCCGGCACAAACATGAGAAGAAAAGAAAATTCAACAAAGTCAAATGACTTTTCTTCTTTAAATCTCCACCAAGAGATTTTATCCAAGCAATTACCAAAATGTCCTCAATCATATAACTAACTTTTTGTCTTATATAAGCCCATATATGCAATTACACACTCAACAATAAAATATCTTCTTCCACTAACCAACACCTTGACTCTTCTTTGACCCATTTATATGTTATATATATCAACATATACACAACATATACCATTCTCTCTAAACCCTAAATCCTTCCCAAAACACATATACTTTTCTTTTCTCAATTCTTTATCTTGCAATTTAAAACAACCACAATAACAACAACATACAAAACTTCTAGGGCATAAATGAGGATATTACATGCCTACCGGGCGTCCTTACTTCACCGCTCTCTAACAATGCGAACTCTTCTGTGAAAATTATGGACTTAGCTCAGTTGTGTAGTTGGATTGCCTAGCTCAATGTAGATCCGCATTACTTGGTTAGTTGGTTGTTCCTCCGGGCTGATTTCAGCTCGACAGTTTGGTTCTCTTAGCTCAGCAGTTTTATATCTAGCTCAGCACTCTATGTGTTTGTTCAGTTCTCTGCTCGGCAATTATGTATGTCAAATTGGTTTTCTACTCGACATATGCATATGTCTACCTGTTTCTCTTGGCTTGGTCAGATCTGTACTACATTTTGATTTTGTGCTCGTGGTGCATTTGTGTTGTTGCTCGGTTGTCTATTCGAACGATCAAACAAAGCCGCTCGGATCCTAACTCTGCAAAGTAGAATTGTTTGAAATCATTAGTTCTTTTATCAATTTGATTATCAATGATCAAAATAGAGTTTGATTATCCATCAATCTCAACAAAAATAATACAGAACTTTCTTTAAACAAAAAGGCCATGTAGATTGTAATGTATTCCAAAATACTAATATAGAAATCATACAAAAACAATACAGTTGTGTTTACAAATGAAAAAGACCATATGGTTGTGCGATAGGTTCCATATTAGTATTATGCAGCATATAGCGACACAATATAGTCGTATTTATACATGAAATGGTTGTATGACTTTGATTTACCTTTTTTTTTTTGCATGGTTGTACATACAAAATAATCTTCTACCTACTTTTAACCACACGCCCATATCTTTATTGAAAATGGCAATTTGGTTTTTTATGGGCTCTATATCTCTGATATGAAAACCATATCGAAACTACATGATCATGTCTATAATTGAAATGGCCGTGTGAGTTTGATTTATTTGAGACATGACTATGTTTATACAACAATATCCTTCTCTCTCTTTTTTTAAACACAATATCATATGGCTACGTCTCAATACAAAATAGTCATGTGTTTGTGGTATGGCTCTTACATATCCACTAATAGACTATTTTCAAAAAGTTGTATCATATTATATATTTGTTTCAACTAACACACTTGAATTTTTTTTTTTTGGACATTATGGTATCATAAGCATCAAATATCCCATCTAAGTCTAAGTATGACTGAATTCAAAATCTATATTCCCGGAGGGAAAAATTCTCATCCCATAAACTTTGAGTTATTTTGTTAGAGGATTTATATCAAACAAAGGAGAAGTAACTCTCTAAGAAAGTCTCAATGAAAATAGGAAACATAGTAATATATTATGTAGGAAACGGTTGATAGGCAGGGTCACCCAAGACGAGTTGACCTAGATCCAAAAGTAAAGAGTTGCAACTCTTAAGAAAGTTGTAATTATGCTAAGAGTTACAACCATCCATACTAAGAGTTATAACCATAAGAATAGTTACCATGCTAAGAGTTGCAACCATTCAAAAGGAAATTCTTAACTTATGTATATATGTCAAGAGATAAATTTACAAAAGGTTTTTCAATTTCTCGCAATTTTTAGAAAGAAAAATTAGACACAAAAAAGTAAATTAGATTGTGAAAAATAATGCATTTTCAATTGGTGACTTACATTAGACTTGGTGAAAGATATCTAATTATTTCTTTTGGATTTATTAAGAGATAAGTAATTCAATCCTAATTTCAATTAATTCCACATTATTTAACATTAGTATATGAGTTCTTGTTATAATTGGCTATTGAGATTTGTTGGAAAATCAAGATCTATTTTGATCATTGACAATCAAATAGGTAAAGAACTAATGATTTCAAACAAGTCTATTTTGCAGAGTTAGAAACCGAGCGCACACACAAATGCAACATGAGCACATAATCGATCTAACATACAGATTTACCGAGCAGAGAACTGAATGAACATATAGAGTGTCAACCTAGATATAGAACTGCTGAGCTAAGAGAACTGCACTGTCAAACTAAAAGCAGGCCGATGGAACAATCGAGTTATGCAAGTAGTATAACTCTACATCGAGCTAGATAAGCCAACTACGGCAACTGAGATAAATCCACAAATTTCCATCAAAGAGTTTGCGTTGTCAGTGAGTGATGAAGCTAGGACACCCGGAATGAGTGTGACCGTATGCGAACATCGAGCGACCATACCAAATTAAGGTAAAAATTCATAAACTCACAGAAAGGATAGTGGTCTCAGTGAGCAGTGAAGTTAGGATGCCAGAACTTCATGCGACCGTCCAAGATGTCGAGTGATTGCACGTAAAAAAGACTGAAAATCTAAAAAGAATAGAAGAGATAACGGTTGTTGCGCTCTATTTAATACTACTACAAAGCAACACTCGCAAGTATACGAGGTTATTGTAGCAACGATGATCGCCCCAAGGTCGTCTCACAAGGAAGGCATTGTTCGTAATAATTTGATTAAGGAAAATAAATTAAAAGAATGAGTGTGTGATGTTTGCAATGTTGTTAAAATTGTAATAAAATTAAAATAGTAAGTAAACAATTATTGGTATGTGTAGAATTGATTTAATTCTTGGAATTGTACCTAGGGTTTATAGATCAATTTAATCAAAGCTTGATTCTTAAATTATCCATTAATATGACCTTGTAATTTAATTTGTCCTCGAGTTTAATTAGCAATTAGCAATTTATTAGTTTTCATATTTATGAATTAAGAACAACGAATTGTTTTGAATTTGTAAATTAATAGAACCCTAGAACTTATATTTCTAATTCATTCTTTGGCTAGTTGATTGTATAGTTCTGATATTAAATTTCACCTCTCGGTCCATCATTCAATATTAAGGGATCAATAGGTGGCCAATCTATCAACCTATTATTCAATTCAATACAATCAACTAATAATAAGTTATATTAATGGAAATATCAAATCAAGACATTCAATCAAATCTACTACAAACCCTATGAATGGGTAATTTAGCTCATCATCATTTCAAAATCAACATTCAGCTCAATATAAATCAAATCAAAATTATCCATTGAAATGTGAATATAAATAACAAAACAACAACAATCTAAAAATGAATTAAATGAGAGAATATGAAAAACCCTTTGTAGATGCAAAGAGTTGAATTTCTTGTTCTTCCTCCTTGCTCAACATGACTGCGATGAAGAACTCCCAAGCCCTCTTCAAACCTTCATTCAATTGTTCTACCCTTGAAAGAATGAAGTCTCTCTCAACCCTCCAATCTTTCAATCCAAACTTTCTTCAAACCTTAACCCTCTAGAGCTTGGTTACCCACAAAAAATCCCAAGGAACTAAGTTATAATCTTATTTTTGGAGAATGGAATGGAAGATGAAGATGAAGGTGATGATAATGGTTGTGGTAAGAATGGTGTCTCCTTAAAACCAAGAACAAGTCTCCACCCTAATAGTCAATCCCTCCTCTATATTCATCTCCCTCCAATTATTTAATTCTAAGAAAAAAAAAAGAATTCACTTTTCCAACTCGCCTCACTCCCATTTGTCTCCTCCTTTTCATTCTTAAATATTTCATCCCATAAAAACACCTCGCTTTTTAATTATTTTAGAATAACATTCCTCTTGTATCCCACCTTGTCCCTCACTAATCATGCTAATAATTCAGAGGAATCACAAGAGACACAGCCAAGACACGAATGACTTGGCCATGTCTATCAATTTTGCCTTGGACACGGCCAAGTTACTTGCCTGTGTCCTTCACTGCCTTGCATTGTATATTTCATGTGGGAGTGACACGGTCGTGTCACCTGGCCTTGTCTTCTTTTGCTTCTCTGGATATTTTGTTCTCTTCAGGAGTGACACGGCCAAGATACTGGGTGTGTCATGTGACACGACCGGTGACTTGGCCGTGTCTCTTGCACATATCTGTCTCTGCTGAAATTTCCTGAGGGACACGACTAAGTTGACTTGTCCTGGCCATGTCATGTGAGTGTGTCATTTTTCTTGCCTTGGATGAGGGAACACGAACAAAGCCAGTGGTGTCTTAGATGTGTCATGTGACACGGTGAAATATCCCAAACTATACCCTAAAATTTTTGGAATGATTATTGTTGAAATTGGATTAAATGATATAAGGTATAAATGTTTAAGTGGGAAGATAAAAGATGAGAAGAGAAGAGTGTATATGTTGTATATATAGAGATATATACAACATATACAAGTCAATTAATGAATTGGTCAAAAGAAATATTTAATTTTAATTAAATTAATTGAAATGGAAATTGAGTTAAGTGGAAGTGGATATTTATATATTATATTATTAAAATTTGCTTGGTTGAGATTTAAAGAGAGAATTGTATGGTTGAGAGTGGTTGTGAGTAGTTGACTTTGCTCTTCTTTCTTTATCTTCTTCTTCTTCTTTCTTTGTTGGCCGGCTATCTCCATAGCAAGAGAGAAACAAAGATTTTTGCTCATCCAAACTCAAGATTGAAGGGTGTTCCAAGTGATCAAGTTGGAAATCTAAGGGTTTCCATCATTTTTGTAAGTTTTCCACTTGATTCCTTGGTTTTCTTTTAAGTTTGTGTTTAGAGTTTGGTGTTTGATTGTTGATGGTATGTGTATGTTTGATTGTGGTGTGTTTGAGAGTGTTTGGTCTAATTGATTTTGATTTTGGGGTTGGTTTGAAGGAAAGATGAAGTTTGGTGAAAGAAAGCAAGTGTTGTGTTTAGGTATGTGTTGAGTTAAGATGATGGTTTTGATTGGTGTTTGATGTATATTTGAGTTGTTTTGGTGCTTTTGCATGTTATTATGGTTTATTGGTTTGTTTGGGTGAGTTTGTTTGGAGTGGAAGATGGTGAAAGAAAGAGGTTTGTTGGATGTGGTGTTGATGTTGCCGGAATCAAGATTTTTGGCCTGACATGCCCATGAACATGGCCAAGTCTTTGGGCGTGTCAATGGTTCTATTTTCTGGATGGGTGACACGACCAGTGACACGCCCATGTCACTGAGCGTGTCACAACTTCTGTGTTGGAGTAGTATTGACACGGCCAGTGACACGCCCTTGTCACTGAGCATGTCATAGCTACTGTGTTTAGGGAGGATTGACATAGCTAGTGACACGCCCATGTCACTGAGCATGTCAAAGCTTCTGTGTTGTGAGTTTAGGGCACGTTCAAGGACACGCCCGTGTTGTTGAGCGTGTCATGTGTAGAGTTTAGAGTTTGCCCTAATTGGTTCTTATCCCTATTATCTCATGTGTATCTCTAAGTAAGTGTGTATCACCCCTTTTGGATTAGGTTTTGAAGAGATTGAGTTGCCCTAATCCAAGTGTTGAAGGATTCTTGGAAGAGGAGTTTGGTGTTGTGTGAGTTGCTCTTGAGGTAAGTACAAACCTACATGGTTGCATACATTTACATGACTTTGGGACTTAACACATTTGGTTGTAAATGTGTTAAGTAATCTATTACATTGTTGATACATTTGATTAATGTTATGATTTGCATAATGTGAAAGAGATGATGATTATTCAAAATGTATGTCCAATGCATTCAGTTATGCATACTCTAATGATGAGATGTGAAGCCATTGTTGTTGGCTATAATGATGCAAATGAAATAATTGGGGCATGGTTGCCTAGATGATTATGAGAAAGTGAGAATGGAATTGATAATGAAATAATGAAAGAATTGTGTGCCTAATATGTTCTTCAATTTTCAGAGTTTTGTTGTTGGTGGCATGCCTAATAGTAACAATCCCTTGAAGCTGGGTTGGGCTTGATCCTTGAAGCCAAGTTGGGTTGAAGTTTAGCATGCCTAACTCCCCTTAAAGCTTGGTTAGGTCTAGTCCTTGAAGCCTAGTTGGGATGTTACAAACCCTTGAAGCTGGGTTGGGTTTGGTCCTTGAAGCCAAGTTGGGTTGATGCCTAGTGTAGACCCTTAATTTTTGACTCAATCCGGTCTAATAAGTCCAAAATAATTTTTGTGTTGTCCAATATATTTTAATTAGTCCAAAACAATTTTTGTAATCTTAATTAAATAATATTTGCTTTAGTATTTAATTTTTATTAATAAAAAATAAAAAATAATAATAATAAACAAAAAAAATATAAAATAAAAATCACGGTGAAATGGCTTGGCCATTTCGCTTGCAAGAAAAAACCTGCGAGAAAATGGCCCGCAGGCCAATTTGCCCCCCGCTGCCGTAGCCAGCTGCGGCAGCTTTTTCGCCAGCTCAATTTTTCCGCAGCAGTTTTTTTTTGCCAGCGCAATTTTTTCGACGTAAATTTTTCCGAAACCTAATACAATTAGTGTAACACCCCTTCTCGACCTACGAATAAGCCGGGGAGGAATGCCACATCAGGATGCGAGCTCTGATTACAATGTCTTAATTAAGAATTCTTATGAAAAATTTTTCGAAAAATTGGGCGGAGTTTCCCCTAAAAAGCGGGGTTCCCAAGTGTCGCCAAATTTGATTTTTTTTTATTTTTTTTAAAACACTTTTGTTCACAATTCAACTCAAAAACACTCCCAATAATAATCTCCCTTATATCCTCAACTACACCCTGCAAGAAAATTTCACACTTCTATATCGTTTCTCAAGATCGCATATCATTTGCTAAGTTTCATTACCATACTACTGTTTATTCTCTTGTTACATACACCATAATACTTAATATGTTTAACAAACCTTTACAATAGATATAACGTACATGCCATACTACTATTTTATGTCAAAAGTCCTACCCTATTCCCCGTTGAGCTGGTGCGGGCCACTGCAGAAATGCTGATCTTCTATCCACTACCTGCGAGTTAGACATATAACTCGCTGAGCAACTTATTGCCCAGTGGTTACTTTAACTATTGCCGAATATAAATAGTGCAAGGAAGGTTGTTGAAACACATATAAAAGTAGAATACTGCATAATTAAACTATTTTCATATAATCATCATATTTATATTTTCTAATTAAGTTAAGATTCACATTCTGTATGTAAACAACATGTAATATAACTTCATTATAATTACGAGTTAATCTGCTCCACTAGGTAATTATGAATACACCGATCTCGAAATGAGGCCTCGTATAGAGTTACTGTAACACCCCTATACCTCGTATACGCACACTACATACCACCATATCTGTAATATACGTATACTGAATATAGGAATGCTATGGTTTACTAAACAAACAACTCACTTCTTTATACAATAATATAAGCAAACTTAAAACATTTAAGTTATATCATAAAACACAATAATTAAAATGTTCATTCAATACGCAGCGGAAAATGTAGAGGTATTTACAAATACATAAACATCAAAATCAAATTTTACAAAACATAAAGTTTATACATGTTTGGCAGTCAGTCTTTGATCTTTAAGCCCACTATTAACACTTCAAAATCTAGACTCGACTCGGTCTAGATGAACTCTCTAGCTCTACCCTGTCACCTGCGCGATGAACCACAATCGCACTAAGCCAACGGCTCAGTGGTACAAACCACAATAACAAAATACTTCAATGCAATGTCAATGTCACACATTTCAACAATCAAGTTAAAATTCATAAATGATAAATTACTATTTTTCATAACACTACACTCCATTATTTTATTCAATTGTTTCACCATTCATGAATCACATTGAAACAAAGACAAGCATGGGCCCAAAAGACGCTAATATGCCATTCCACTTTTAGAGTTAATGTTTTGGTTCAATTATCACATTTATCATTATCATTATCCCAACTAGGATTCAAGGATTAGGCTCAACAAGGCTTCAAGGGGAACAAAGCATGCTAAGTATCAACCCAACTTGGCTTCAAGAACCGAACCCAACCTAGCTTCAAGGGTTGTAACATCTCAACTAGGCTTCAAGGACTAGACCCAACCAAGCTTCAAGGGGAGTTAAGCATGCTAAACTTCAACCCAACTTGGCTTCAAAGATCAAGCCCAACCTAGCTTCAAGAGATTGTTACCATTAGGCATGCCACCAACAACAAAACTCTGAAAATGGAATAACACATTAGACACACAATTCATTCATTATTTCATTATCAATTTCATTCTCATTTTCTCATCATCATTTAGGCAACCATGCCTCAATTATCTCATTTGCATCATTATAGCCAACAACAATGGCTTCACATCTCATCAATAGAGTATACATAACCAATTGCATTGGACATATATTTTAAATTCATCATCATCTAGGCAAACATGCCCCACTTATTTCATTTGAATCATTATAGCCAACCACAATGGCATCACATCTCATTATATCTCAATTGACATTAAAGCAATTCATCATTAAAGTATTTCATAACCAATTGCATTGCACATACATTTTGAATGATCATCATATCTTTCACATTATACAAATCATAACATTAATCAAATGTATCAACAATGTAATAGATTACTTAACACATTTACAACCAAATGTGTTAAGTCCCAATGTCATGTAAATGTATGCAATAATGTAGGGTTTGTACTTACCTCAAGAACAACTCACACCAATCTATACACTTCCTCTTCCAAGAATTCTCAACACTTAGGTTAGGGCAACTCAACCTCTTCACAACCTAATGCAAAAAGAATAATACACACTTATTTACAAATTCACATGAATTCCAATACAATTATTCACCTATTAGTCTCATACTAGACCCATAGATCACAAATTATAAGCCAACACAACTATCTAGGACCCACGATCGTGGCCTCACACCCCTACGGTCATGGCCTCACAACCCCACGGTCATGGCCTCACAAACCCCCACTGTCGTAGGTTAGAAAACGAATCTGTCCAATTGCTTAACACCCCCACGGTCGTGGCATCTAAGGGCCATGGGCGTGGCATCCAAAATGCTTCTGTTTTGGACCAAACTCATGTATTCTATGCTTTCAACTCCATTAAACACAAACACATAGAAAATCTAAGATAATAATTGCTCAAACTCACAACATACATCAATTACCAAGTCACAACTCTTACTCTTTCAACACCAACCTAATTCCTTTTCTTCAATTCAACCCTAAAATCAAAATCAATTATACCCTCTGCACTCTATCCAACCACTGCTCAGCTACTGCAGGATCTGTAGTACCAAGAAAACCCTCAGCCCCATACTTCCTCAACTTATCATAATGCCTCATCGGTATTTGCGGCTGTGGTGGCGGTGGCGGCTGTACTGGAGCTTACCTCAACAATTCTACCACATGTCTTAACCAAACTGGAGGAACCTCATCAGCAGCTGATCTCTCTGGCACAAGAGCAGGTGCCTCACTAGCTCTCTCAATTGAGTATACATAACCAATTGCATTGGACATATATTTTAAATTCATCATCATCTTGGCAAACATGCCCCACTTATTTCATTTGAATCATTATAGCCAACCACAATGGCATCACATCTCATTATATCTCAATTCACATTAAAGCAATTCATCATTAAAGTATTTCATAACCAATTGCATTGCACATACATTTTGAATGATCATCATATCTTTCACATTATACAAATCATAACATTAATCAAATGTATCAACAATGTAATAGATTACTTAACACATTTACAGCCAAATGTGTTAAGTCCCAATGTCATGTAAATGTATGCAATAATGTAGGGTTTGTACTTACCTCAAGAACAACTCACACCAATCTATACACTTCCTCTTCCAAGAATTCTCAACACTTAGGTTAGGGCAACTCAACCTCTTCACAACCTAATGCAAAAAGAATAATACACACTTATTTACAAATTCACATGAATTCCAATACAATTATTCACCTATTAGTCTCATACTAGACCCATAGATCACAAATTATAAGCCAACATAACTATCTAGGACCCACGGTCGTGGCCTCACACCCCCACGGTCGTGGCCTCACAAACCCCCACGGTCGTGGGTTAGAAAACGAATCTGTCCAATTGCTTAACACCCCCACGGTCGTGGCATCTAAGGGCCACAGGCGTGGCATCCAAAATGCTTCTGTTTTGGACCAAACTCATGTATTCTATGCTTTCAACTCCATTAAACACAAACACATAGAAAATCTAAGATAATAATTGCTCAAACTCACAACATACATCAATTACCAAGTCACAACTCTTACTCTTTCAACACCAACCTAATTCCTTTTCTTCAATTCAACCCTAAAATCAAAATCAATTATACCCAACACTCTCAAAAACACCACAATCAAACATATTCATACCATCAAAAATTAATCATCCAACTCAAATAAAACTTAAAATAAAACAAGGGAATCAAGAGGAAACTTTACCAAAGTTAATGAAACTTTTTAAATTTTCAACTTAATCACTTGAAATCTCCTTCAATCACAAGTTTGGAAAACTCAAAAACTCTCCCCCTCTCTTGCTTAGGTGATGCCCTGCCAACAAGGAAAAGAAAAGAAAAAGAAGAAGAAAATGAAGAAACAAAGAGGCAAAGTCAAACACTCTTCTCCACTTAAACCTCCACCAAGCAAATTAAATAATATAATAATCAAATATATCCTCTTCCACTCACTTATTTTCCTTTTTATTAATTTAATAAATAAACAATCTTCTTTTGACTTCCACATTTGACTTGTATATGTTGTATATATCACTATATATACAACATATACACTCTCTCTTTACTTCTTTCTCTTTCCATTAAACATATACATTAAATCCAAATACAATAATAATGCCAAAACTTTTAGGGTATACTTTGGGATATTACAATTCTCCCCCTCTAAAAAGAAATTTCGTCCTCGAAATTACCTGATATCAAGTCTGAAACAACTGAGGAACTGATCTCGCAACACTTGCTCACTCTCCCAAGTTGCCTCTTCCTTTGCATGATTATTCCAAAGAACTTTCATAAGTGGCACTTTCTTATTTCTCAACTCTTTCACTTCATGTGCCAAAATAGCAACTGGTTCTTCTTCAAAAGTCAGATCTGGACTCACCTCAATAGATTCAACCAGTAGAACATGAGATGGGTCTGATTTGTACCTCCGTAACATAGAAACATAGAAGACATTAGGATTCTTTCCAATTCAGGCGGCAAAGCGAGTCGATAAGCAACTGGTCCAACTCTTTCTAATACCTCATAAGGTCCAATAAAACGAGGACTTAGATTCCCTCTACGGCCAAATCTCAAAATCTTCTTCCAAGGAGACACTTTCAAAGATACTTTATCTCCAACATCAAACTCTATATTTCTCCTCTTCAAATCTGAATAAGATTTCTGCCGATCTGAAGCTGCTTTCAATCGATCCCAAATTATCTTCACTTTCTCTTCCGTTTCTTTAATCAAATCAGGACCAACCAATTTACCTTCTCCAACTTCATTCCAACATAGAGGCGTCCTACATCTTCTACCATACAATGCCTCATATGGTGCCATTCCAATACTGGATTGATGACTGTTGTTGTAAGCAAATTCCACAAGTGGCAAAAATTTGTCCCAACTTTCAGAAAAATCAATGACACAGCTTCTCAACATATCCTCTATAATCTGTATCACTCTCTCTGACTGCCCATCTGTCTCCGGATGAAAAGCAGTGCTAAAGTGTAATCGAGAACCCAAAGCACTATGTAAACTCTTCCAAAACCTCGAAGTAAATCGAGGATCTCGATCAGACACTAAAGAAATTGGGATTCCATGCAATTTCACTATCTCACTAATATACAGCTCAGCCAACTTCTCAAGAGAATAATTCATTCTAACTGGAAGAAAATGAGTTGTCTTCATCAACCGATCAACAATCACCCAGATAACATCATGCTTCTTCTGAGTCAACGGCAAACCAGACACAAAATCCATTGTCACTCGCTCCCATTTCCATTCAGGTACTGATAAAGGTTGAAGCAACCCAGTTGGAACTTAATACTCAGCTTTCACCCTTTGACAAGTGAGACACTTGGATACAAACTCCGCTATGTCCCTCTTCATACCTGACCACCAATAATGTTGCTTCAAATCCTGACACATCTTTGTACTCCCAGGGTGCATAGCAAAAGCTGACTGATGTCCTTCCTCTAAAATACTCTTTCTCAAACTATCATCATCAGGAACACACAATCTATCCTTAAACCAAAGGCTACCATCACTTCTCACATAAAAATCTCGGTTCTCCCCATTTTGGCAATCTGACACAATCTTCTGAATTTTCTCATCAGCCAATTGAGCCTCTTTAATCTGATCCAAAACACCGGTCTCAACTGCAACTGAGCTAACAATGCTCCATCATCACATGATTCAAAACTAGCATGCAACGCTCTCAACTTAACAAGCAACGAGAGCGAATAAGCAGTCAAACCTGTCAAAGACTTCCGACTCAAGGCATCAGCAACAACATTCACCTTACCAGGATGATAATCAATCAAATAGCCGTAGTCTTTAATCAATTCTAACCAACATCTTTGCCGAAGATTGAGCTCCCCCAAATATTTCAAACTCTTATGATCCGTATAAATAAAACACTTCTCTCCATACAAGTAGTGTCGTCAAATCTTCAAAGCAAACACTATAGCTGCTAACTCCAAATCATGTGTCAGATAATTAAACTCATGCGGCTTCAACTGCCGAGAAGCATAAGCTATTACTCTATCCTCTTGCATCAAAACACAACCTAAACCATTATGTGAAGCATCACTGTAAATCACATATGGTTTATCTTCCACAGGCAATGCAAGAACAGGCACTTGAGTCAACATCTCCTTCAACTGCTCAAAGCTTGCTTGACACTGATCTGTCCACACAAATCTAACTCCCTTTCTAAGTAATCTGGTGAGTGGAGTAGCTATCAAAGAAAAACCTTTCACAAATCGTCGATAATAGCCTGCCAAACCCAAAAAACTTCTAACTTCAGTCACTGACTTCGGTGGACTCCAATTCAAAATAGCTTCAACTTTACTCGGATCAACTCTTATACCATCTGCTGAAACTATATGACCCAGAAAAGTCACTTGATCAAGCCAAAACTCACACTTCGACAGCTTAGCATATAACTGTTTCTCTCTCAAGGTCTGCAATACAATCCGCAAATGCTTGTCATGATCCTCTTCATTACGCGAATACACCAAAATATCATCAATGAAAACCACCAAAAACAGATCTAGTTAGGGGCTAAACACCCTATTCATCAAATCCATGAAAGCTACAGGTGCATTCGTCAATCCAAAAGGCATTACCAAAAACTCATAATGCCCATACCTTATGTGGAAAGCTGTCTTAGAAACATCTTCAGCTCTAACCCTCAACTGATGGTAACCTTATCTCAAATCAATCTTAGAAAACACTGCTGCTCCCTTCAACTGATCGAAGAGATCATCAATTCGAGGTAAAGGATACTTATTCTTGATAGTCACTTTGTTCAATTGCCTATAATCGATGCACAACCTCAAAGTACCATCCTTCTTCTTCACAAACAAAACAGGAGCTCCCCACGGAGAAACACTAGGACGAACAAACCTTTATCCAACAACTCCTGCAACTGCACCTTCAACTCTCTCAATTCAGCAGGTGCCATTCGATAAGGAGTAATAGATATGGGAGTGGTACCAGGCAACAAATCAATACCAAACTCAACCTCTCTCTCAGGGGGTAACCCTGGCAACTCCTTAGGAAACACATCTGGGAATTCGGCAATTGTGGGTATACTATCAAGTTGAGAACCCACTACTCTGGTATCCACAACATGAGCAAGATAAGCATCACACCATTTTCTAATCAACTTCCTAGTTGTAACAGCTGAAACAAACAAGGATGCAAGTTGTCTCTGCTCACTAGATACCATCACTTCTACCATAATCGGTTCTCAGGATAACACACTTCTTTTGATAGTCTACCACAGCTCCATGCTTAGACAACCAATCCATACCTAAAATCAAATCATATTCCTTAAAAGGCATTTCAATCAAATCCCCCAAAAATTCCTCACCTTGCATCACAACTGAACTATCTCGGTGCACCTTGCTAACAACCACACTATGTCCTAAAGGATTTGTCACCAACACATCAAATCCTAAGGAATTTGAATGCAATTCAGACACAGGTAAGATAGATGCACTTATGTATGAATGAGTAGATCCTGGATCAATCAAAGCAAGAACTGAAATGCCAAATAAAGAAAATGTACCCGCAATGACTGCTGAAGCATCAGATTGCCTCTGTATCACATACACTTGCTGAGGAGATCCAGCCTCATCTGGCCTACTGCCTCCAGATGTAGAGCCTCCTCTCTGACTTATCATGGGTCGACCACCTCTACTGAAACCTCTGCCCCCTCGACCACCTCTGCTGACAATAGGTCGAGAAGCTGCAGTATCAGTCTGTCTATCCTCCTATAGCTCAGGGCAATCTTTAATAAAATGAGCTAGTGACCCACATCTAATGTTAGGAAATCATAGAGATCACTGCAAACAAAAACACGCAGTGGAAAAATATTTGATCTCTGATTTCCCACCAGGATCCATGCTGTTCGTTTAATTCGACAAAAGTGTTCAAAGAACTAACCTGTTGATGATTCGAAATCACAATTTGGAAGAGATGCCTCGATCGCGAAACACCCTCTATAGCGTATCCACACGAATGCTACCGTTTGGAGTGCTAGCTCTCTGCAACGGCGAAGGCTGGAAAAACGTTTTCTCTAAAAACATATTAGGGTTACCTTTTTCGTTCCTCTTCGTTTTTATTGTTACCTCTGAGAAGACTTAACGTCTGGAGTGAATATAATCACTCCAGAATCCAATTCAAAATTGGATACGGAAAGTCAAATTCAGAATCCAAGTCTAATTTGGATTCTGAATACATTATCTAATAATATATATAATTGGATAAGGTAAGTCAAATTCAGAATCCAAATCTAATTAGGATTCTGAATATATTATCTAATAATATATATATATAAAAATGAAAATAATAATAATAAATATTAATATCTAATATTAATATTATTAATATTATATCCAGCCCAAAACGCATTCTTGTGTGTGACCCGATAGGCCCATATTAATTGGCAGTCAATTTAATCTCTATTAAATCAACAAGTCATAATTGGCCTCTAGCAAGGCGTTACAACTACCCAATTAATATAAGGAATGTCCAATTTGCCTAATAATAGTATATGCATTAATCCCTTTGTCACACGATATCTAGCTTGAACATAAGTCATGGTCAACGTCATACTTATATTGTCCAAACTTATGATTACTCGATCTTCAAGTAGACTGATAAAAACAAATGAAATTGATCACACTATCAATTCATTTGAGCACGGCCATGCATTTCACAGTCTCACTTATCGAGGGGCCCAAAAGATATCTCTCTCAAAGAGAGGGACAAATTCTATCTTGATTGTTCATTATCCTCTACATAATTTCTATCATATATGAACATAACCTTTATTACTATCCAGTTACGGATAATGTTTGATCATGTCAAAATATAATAGTCCTTATATTGGAAACTATGACAATCTCAAGTCAAAGAATTAATACATAACTATCATGAGATTTACTTATGACACTAACCCATGTAGTAATCTCATGATGGGTCTATCCAATACATTGTTCTCTAACAAGTATCTATGAAATTGATTTGTATCACTATACACATAACCATCTAATGATTATCAAATCAATGTTCATACTGGTTAAGAATTATTTTTTTTATCTCTATAACAATAATAAACCAGGGACAAATATCAAAATTGTGTAACATGCAAACAAACAATAATGATAATAAAACCTCATTTATTAATAATGAATGTATAACATAAAGATCCAAATAAATGGCCTAGGGCACATACACTAACATCTAAAACATACTCCCGATCCACCCATCTTCCAACAAGCACCCCCGTGTGTCGTACCACAATGAACACATATAGGTGGAATGGATCTCTGAACCACTGGAGTCGGAGCACTTGCTACAGAAACTGTAGGTCTCGGTCTCAGCCTCTGATACTGAACTGACCTACCTGACTGCCTCAGGCTCCTACTGACTCTTGGAATAAAACTTCCTCGGCCTCTCTTCATAGATGAAGACCCTGCCTCAAACTGGGATCTCCTAACTCTGGTCTCTTCTTCAGTAGCAGCTGTTGCAATAGCTTGTGCTCTCTCAACACTTCTGGCTGCTGCAACCAATTGAGCAAAATCCTGATACTGAGATCCAACAACAATGCACATAATAGAGGGCCTCAACCCCTCCTCAAATCTCCTACACCGGTCAATCTCATCTGCAATAATCCCCCCGGCATAATGACTCAACTGGATGAATTCTACCTCATACTCTGTCACAGTCCGGTTATCTTGTCTCAAATTCAGAAATTCCATCTTCTTAGCATCCTTATACTCCCTTGGGGTAGATTTCTGCTCAAACTCCCTGAGAAAATCTCCATAAGACAAAGTAGGTGGATCATCCATGGCATGAGGAACTGTCTTCCACCAATCATAAGCATCTTTCTGCAATAAGGATCTAGCATAATCAAATTTCTCTTTAGGAGTAGCTTGCAACTGGATAAATACCCTCTGCACTCTATCCAACCACTGCTCAGCTACTGCAGGATCTGTAGTACCAAGAAAACCCTCAGCCCCATACTTCCTCAACTTATCATAATGCCTCATCGGTATTTGCGGCTGTGGTGGCGGTGGCGGCTGTACTGGAGCTTGCCTCAACAATTCTACCACATGTCTTAACCAAACTGGTGGAACCTCATCAGCAGCTGATCTCTCTGGCACAAGAGCAGGTGCCTCACTAGCTCTCTCAATTGAGTATACATAACCAATTGCATTAGACATATATTTTAAATTCATCATCATCTAGGCAAACATGCCCCACTTATTTCATTTGAATCATTATAGCCAACCACAATGGCATCACATCTCATTATATCTCAATTCACATTAAAGCAATTCATCATTAAAGTATTTCATAACCAATTGCATTGCACATACATTTTGAATGATCATCATATCTTTCACATTATACAAATCATAACATTAATCAAATGTATCAACAATGTAATAGATTACTTAACACATTTACAACCAAATGTGTTAAGTCCCAATGTCATGTAAATGTATGCAATAATGTAGGGTTTGTACTTACCTCAAGAACAACTCACACCAATCTATACACTTCCTCTTCCAAGAATTCTCAACACTTAGGTTAGGGCAACTCAACCTCTTCACAACCTAATGCAAAAAGAATAATACACACTTATTTACAAATTCACATTAATTCCAATACAATTATTCACCTATTAGTCTCATACTAGACCCATAGATCACAAATTATAAGCCAACACAACTATCTAGGACCCACGGTCGTGGCCTTACATGTATTCTATGCTTTCAACTCCATTAAACACAAACACATAGAAAATCTAAGATAATAATTGCTCAAACTCACAACATACATCAATTACCATGTCACAACTCTTACTCTTTCAACACCAACCTAATTCCTTTTCTTCAATTCAACCCTAAAATCAAAATCAATTATACCCTCTGCACTCTATCCAACCACTGCTCAGCTACTGCAGGATCTGTAGTACCAAGAAAACCCTCAGCCCCATACTTCCTCAACTTATCATAATGCCTCATCGGTATTTGCGGCTGTGGTGGCGGTGGCGGCTGTACTGGAGCTTACCTCAACAATTCTACCACATGTCTTAACCAAACTGGAGGAACCTCATCAGCAGCTGATCTCTCTGGCACAAGAGCAGGTGCCTCACTAGCTCTCTCAATTGAGTATACATAACCAATTGCATTGGACATATATTTTAAATTCATCATCATCTTGGCAAACATGCCCCACTTATTTCATTTGAATCATTATAGCCAACCACAATGGCATCACATCTCATTATATCTCAATTCACATTAAAGCAATTCATCATTAAAGTATTTCATAACCAATTGCATTGCACATACATTTTGAATGATCATCATATCTTTCACATTATACAAATCATAACATTAATCAAATGTATCAACAATGTAATAGATTACTTAACACATTTACAGCCAAATGTGTTAAGTCCCAATGTCATGTAAATGTATGCAATAATGTAGGGTTTGTACTTACCTCAAGAACAACTCACACCAATCTATACACTTCCTCTTCCAAGAATTCTCAACACTTAGGTTAGGGCAACTCAACCTCTTCACAACCTAATGCAAAAAGAATAATACACACTTATTTACAAATTCACATGAATTCCAATACAATTATTCACCTATTAGTCTCATACTAGACCCATAGATCACAAATTATAAGCCAACATAACTATCTAGGACCCACGGTCGTGGCCTCACACCCCCACGGTCGTGGCCTCACAAACCCCCACGGTCGTGGGTTAGAAAACGAATCTGTCCAATTGCTTAACACCCCCACGGTCGTGGCATCTAAGGGCCACAGGCGTGGCATCCAAAATGCTTCTGTTTTGGACCAAACTCATGTATTCTATGCTTTCAACTCCATTAAACACAAACACATAGAAAATCTAAGATAATAATTGCTCAAACTCACAACATACATCAATTACCAAGTCACAACTCTTACTCTTTCAACACCAACCTAATTCCTTTTCTTCAATTCAACCCTAAAATCAAAATCAATTATACCCAACACTCTCAAAAACACCACAATCAAACATATTCATACCATCAAAAATTAATCATCCAACTCAAATAAAACTTAAAATAAAACAAGGGAATCAAGAGGAAACTTTACCAAAGTTAATGAAACTTTTTAAATTTTCAACTTAATCACTTGAAATCTCCTTCAATCACAAGTTTGGAAAACTCAAAAACTCTCCCCCTCTCTTGCTTAGGTGATGCCCTGCCAACAAGGAAAAGAAAAGAAAAAGAAGAAGAAAATGAAGAAACAAAGAGGCAAAGTCAAACACTCTTCTCCACTTAAACCTCCACCAAGCAAATTAAATAATATAATAATCAAATATATCCTCTTCCACTCACTTATTTTCCTTTTTATTAATTTAATAAATAAACAATCTTCTTTTGACTTCCACATTTGACTTGTATATGTTGTATATATCACTATATATACAACATATACACTCTCTCTTTACTTCTTTCTCTTTCCATTAAACATATACATTAAATCCAAATACAACAATAATGCCAAAACTTTTAGGGTATACTTTGGGATATTACAGTTAGGCGTGGTCTTGACCTCACATGACTAATTGCCATGGTCTTGGTCTCACACGATATGGAATATACAATATAACTGCGTGGTCTTGGTCTCACACAACTAGTTGTCATGATCTTGACCTCACACGATATAACCGCGCGCGCGTAAGTAATATCCAGACCGAAGCCATTAAGACAGTACTGCCGATAGGATGGCATGCCAAACCCCCATTCCAGACCGGTTTTACCCATTTACCGAGTAGAGCATATATAACATTTCATATACACCCATTCACTTCGTATATATACCACATATTCTCCATATATATACAATATATACTTACACAAATACCACATATACTCACATATGTATTATATGTATTCACATATATACCATATACATGCATATATATACCATATATACACGTATTCCCCACGTATATACCTTATCTATATATTCACATGATAACGAACATGTATTCCATCACGTGACTTTTATCACGGTTATGAAATTCAGATTGATTTTCTCCTCTTTTCCATCTAATTTATTCTTCATATTCATACTTAAACTCAATACCAAAAATAAAATGATAAAACACCCACACCAAGTTTTTGACCAAGTTAATAATGAAAAATTACCATATGAACAATAAACTCCGGTTCTTGACCCAACTTGATCCTTGTTTTAGAAAATTTGTATAAAATAATCCACTTGGAAAAAAACTCAAAAATTTTTATAGAATTTAGTTTTGCATCTTAAAATCATTCCTTTAAAATTTTATATCAAACTGGACACAAAATCTTGGTCAACTAGTTCACCCAACCAGACTGCTCCAGTTGCCCTGCATCCTGGCAGCAGTTCTGAATTTTGTGAATTCAGTAAATTAAATTCAATCAATGTGGTTCAAAATTATTTTTATCAAATACTAGACTCAATAAACAACAATATATCCAAAATTCAATTGGATATTATGTTTCTACATTTTATTAAAAATCCAGAAAGATGGCTGTCTCAGTCAAGGTACCTGCTGGAGTAGGTCTAATAAAAATAATCTTTCCAAAATCATAACCATTCCAAATTCAACTCAACATATTTTTCAGTCATTCTATACTCATTGAGACACAACATATAAAAAATTAAACTCCAGATAATGTTTCTATATTTAATTAAAAATCATACAAGTCACAGCATTTTACTAATTGTAAAACAGAAAAATTTCAAAAGGAGTTCAATGGTTAAAGTACCAAACCTTACTATTTCTTAGTCCTTATTCTATATCACTTCCTTTCCTTCCTTATCTCCTTGATTTCCTATGAAATTTAACATCACATATACAAAGGTAAGAACCCTAGGTATAAACATAGTCTTATCTTATGATTTTTCTAATGGTTGCTAGCTTATTTTCACCATTAAACACCATTATTTCTTTCATTAAATCCTTCAAATAATTATTTCTTGAATTTTCTCCAAATCTAGCTACATGAACCCTAATTTCAATCTCTTAAATTAACCATTAATCCATGAAATTAAAACTAGAGATAGGTTTCTCTTACCTTATAATCTTGTTTGTCACCAATATCTTCAACCAAAAGCCTTAAACTTTGAAAAAATCACCTCCTTCTTCCTTCTCTTATGGTTTGGACGAGTTCACCATGTAAGAGAGGGCTTTTATTTTCTTTCCTTAACTTATTTTGATCCAAATGGAAGCCATAAGTGGTGAAAATATGTTGGTATAGATGTTGACTTCCAATTGGTACACCTTATAGCAAAAATGGCCACTTTTAATTGGTCCACTTGCCTTCTTCTTTTATCTATTTATTTGGCAAGCCATTAGGCTTCCTTTTATTCATATTTTGACCCCCTCAACTTTCTTGTGCTGTAATTTTACAGTCTAAGGTGTGAAAATATCAAAATACCCTCCAGCGATTAATCGATTGTAACTTTTAAACCATGCGTTTTCGAGAAAAATTGAAACCCACGGTTATGACCCAATTAATCTCGAGAATATTCTTCCGGGGTCGGATATGGGCACTATTAAGGACTTCCGACACTTAATTTTTAAGTTTACATAGTTGCCCCTAACTTTTGAGAAATTTCCACTTAGGTTCCGTCAGCTCCACTGTGTATACCAATTTCATATTTGACTATCCCGAGCCTCTATTTGACAACTCGTTCATGTCCTCCTTGCCTATTACTCGACTATCTAGCCTTTGGGATGTGACAATTAGGTTTCGGTTTTCTTTTCTTAATCAATATTAGATACCATGAATAGCTAGAATTAATCATAAAAAACTTCTATAAATAAGGACTAAAACAACACAAAAAAGGGAGGAATAAAAGAAATCAGAAATTGGATCGGAAATTGGGGAGGAAATTTGAAACCGAAATTGAAGAGGAAACCTTGGAAACATTAAAAATTCCTTCTGGCAGTGAATTGAGAGGGGACTTTTTGAGAGAAGCAGTCAAGCAAATTCAATTGATCAAAGGCAGCAAAGCTTGTCTTTGTTCTTGTTGATCCAAGAAGAAATTTTAGGTAGAACCAACAAACGGAGGTATGCATCAATTGTCTAATTTCTTCACAATAGCTTAAATCATCCAATTGTATCTTTTAATTCAAAAACCCTAGAACCTTAATTCCCCTTTTCTAAAGTTAAAAACCTTAATTCGTTGCTTTGTTTTTCAAAAAGCTTAAAATTCTTATTTTTATTTCTTCAAAATCTCAAAACCCTAATTTGCCTTCCAATTCATCAAAACCATAAATTGAGTTTGTTTCTTTCTAAAAACCCTAAAAAATAACTTTTCTGTTTCTATAAACTTTAAATCATTTTGTTTATTTTCATAAAGTTTCATGAAATTATCAATTGTTTTTCCAAATCTTAAAACCTAATGTATTCTCCGAAACCCTAATTCTAAAATTCTAAAACCCTAATTCAACTCCAAAACCCAAAATAGTAAACCCTAACTCCCTTAAAACCTTAAACCCTAATTTTTCTAAACCCTAATCCTTTAAAACCTTAAAACCATATAAATCTAAATGTTATAATTCTACACAGTAAGTGACCGTAAATCATAAATCTAAATGTTTTAAAGTGTCCAAACCCTAGTTTCATGATTTCACTTCTCAAACACTAATTTGGTTAATCAAAGAAATTTGTCAACCAATTAAATTCTAAAACTTGGCTCCATCTCAATTCTTTTAAAATTTACAGTAGCTTGAACCCATGAATTCCTAAAACCCTAAACACATTAAATAAAGAAACTTAAATAGAAACAGTAGCCCTAATTTGAATCTTTATTTGCTTTATTCAATTTTATATTTGATTATGCTTTGATTTATTTTATATGCTTTAATTTATTTAAGCTCAATGCTTGGTTTATTTAATTTATCATGGATGGATGTTTACTTTCTATTGATGTTTAATACCTTTGATGAATGATTTATTTATGACGAATGGTTATTTACTTTTATTGATTTATTTAGATTTTCAAATGTTGTAAGAGGTATGTTTCCATTTGGTGGGTACCTCATTAGTTAAATATCATATAATTTAAATTGTTTTTCTATTTTATAACCAATGTAAATGACATGTTTCTACCTTTCAGTGGGTGTCCTATTTAGGCATGCGATGTAAGGGCATGTTTCCATCTCTAGATGGGTGTCCATTTATTTGTTTTGCTTGGACATTGTTTTGATTTTCAATATATCGATGCTTTATTTTAATTATTGTGTGATATATGGATAATGTTGTTATATTTAAGAATTTTATAATCTTAAGACCTGTAAAGGAGGCCGGTTCCAATGAACCAGGTGTTGTGGGGGTGCTGGGCCATTTCTCACCTTCTCCACATGTACCCAACTTTTCAAACCCATTAGGGGGTTGGGGATTCCTTAGGAATCGAGTCATCCACCCCTTTCTTTTTCCTTGCCCGTCCGGGTGGCGACTCCATTTTCTCCATACTTAGGTCCGTGTTCTCTAAGACCCCGAGCATAAATAGTGCCAAAGTCGTAAGAATCATTCCACAGGGAGTAGGGGCGAAAATCCCCGCTCACAGTGGTGACTCCACTGGGGATAAGAGAAGCTGATTCCGTTGGTCTTTATATTATTTTATTCTTTCTTGTAATGATATTATCCATTGCATCATATTAGATTGCATCATGTGCGTGAGTTAGGATGCCTGTGTTACCCGTGTTGTGTTATGTAAGGGATACCATACTTTCACTCAAGGTATGGAGATCGAGCATGGCATAACCACTCATAGCCTCGTACCATTTGGTATATACTTACTATGGGAACCTAAGCCTTTTAATCCAAAGACTAAAGCTCATGTAATTGGCCTAGCTATTTTCCTTAGGTTTTTACCCCAAATGAATGTTGACTATGGTTAATTTATCTTGGCTTAAATCAATGCTTATTTAGTTTGTTCTTTTTCTAATATGACCTAGATACATTGTGAGCTCAAAATAAATTTTTCTTTAAAATCCAAAAGACCAAAGCTATTTTCAAAACTTTTCAAGATGGTCTTTGGACATAAAACTTTTCTAAAAACAAATAAAAAATTCTTTTACTCATGGCCCAAATACTAAGCCCAAAATCCATTTTTCCTTTTTACAATGGGCTTAGAAACAAAATGATTTTCATCCAACCTTTTCTTACAAAGAGCTTGCAAATTATTTGGGTCAATTATGAAATACTAAAAATCAATTGTGAGCCTAGTTTATACTAAGAATAATTAACTGTGGGCTTGTTTTTGGCATGAATCATTAGTTACCTTTTTCAAGTGAGAAATCTATCTATAATAAACCTTTTAATTTGGTTTTAATCCAATATAGCATAAAAGCTACTATAGTTGGTTGAATGGATTAAAACCTAATTAATGGGAATTACTATGAATGGATTTCCATTTTAAAAAATATAACTATTGGTTGAAATGTCCAAGGGAATTATTCAAAAACAAGATACCCCATGTTGGTATTTTGTTAACCATATACCTAGGAAAAGAGACTCGCCATTCGTGTGTGGATGTTATAAGGTTGGAAGGAATGTCCTATTTATCCTTGTTTGTTTATTGTTTATACATACATGCATACATACATTTGCATCTCATATCATTGATCCTTTCTGGCTCATAGACCTGAAGTACAACAATTCAAGAGCATACAACAATACCACCTACAACATTGATTTTTATTCAAGCACTTCATTGGAAGGATGGATGCGAACCAGCTAAGGGACATAGTCGATGAAGTTGTCAAAGCTAGGATGGCCGAGCTATGAGATCAATTGGTTGAAATTATGAGGACCTAGTTGATTCAAATTATAGAGATCATCAACAATGCTAATGAGGCATCTCCCATTGACATAAGAAAGAAGGAAAAGGCAATATTAACAAGAAACATGTCTACTGATAGAGATCGAATGAAAAATGAGAGATCAATCCCTATTTTACAAGACCAACCGAACCATGTGCTATCTAAGTGGAGCATTAAGAGCGGTTATCACCCTAGTGGGCAAAGTCAAAGGGAAAGAGGAGGTGTTGAGAAAGATGCAACAACTAAGCCAACAAAGAAGCGTAAATTTTCAGACTTAAGGGAGCCTTTGTCAAAGATGTTAGAAAATCTAATGAAAATGGATTTGTTACAACCATTGGCACTTCGGCCTCTACATAAGCCTCTACCACCAGATTTTGATGCCAAGGTTTTCTGTCAATTTCATTAAATGCAAGGGCATGAGATAGATAAATGTGTTCGATTAAGGCATGAAATCCAAGATTTGATTGACAGTGGAAAGCCGCGTGAGCCTGATAAGCCCAACACTAAGAATAATTCTCTGCCTAAATTTGGAAGGGCACCATCGCTTACAACCTTCATGAAGAGTTTTATCTTATCACCTTGTCATGATATGGATAGAGAAGCTGCTAAAGATAATGATGAAGCAATGATCCTTGATGATGGAGAAAATCCTTGCCCTTGAGATGTCAAAATAAATGAAGTATCTTCGACTCCAACTCAACGAACTTTCCTTAGCTTGAATGTTGCTTTTCAATTTTACTTTCTTTAATATTTAATTGGAACTATCGTGTTTTTCAAATTTAAATTTACTTGAAATAAATTACTTTCATCAAAATTTTTATTGGTCTTTGTTCATTTTGGTGTTTAACCAATGAGGAATTTAGCTTGATAATTCATGAATTAATATATTTATGCATCATGACTTGAATGACTTTACTAGATAAGGGAATTGCTCTATAGCATAGAGTTGTGTATGCTTACTTAGAGAGGGCTCATGCATAATTATCTCTGTCTAGGTTCTAGTCAATCTTAGAACATGCTTTGACAAACTTTCAAGGATTGAACTCTGCTTACTTAAGGGAGAGATGATCTAGGCATTGTTTGGTTAACCAACAACTAGTATCCACCCTATTAAATATCAATCCCTAGTTGTCCCTTTGAGCCTTCATAAAATTTTAGCTTTCTTTTCATTAGCATATAACCCCAATAACCTACCTTGAGCTATTGTGATACTTAAGATGAAGAGGCAAGAAGATCAAGGAAAGCAATGATCAGTCAAGATCGTGAGGATAATTGAAGTTCTCAAGACCATAAAGATAGTTGAAGTTCTCAAGACTATGAAGATAGTTGAAGTTCTCAAGACCATAAGGGTAGTTGATGTTCTCAAAACCATAAGGGTAGTTGAAGTTCCCTTAATATCTCCAATATATCAAGACAACATCAACATCAGAGTAACAAATAATTTATCCCTGTTAAAGAAGATTTATGTTACTCCACTCATCCATTATTGGAAGCCCAAGTTAGTACAAACAAGACAACTCTTTTAGAGCTAGAACAAAAAAAAAACACAACAAAATAAAACTAAAAAAAAAGAAGAAGAAAGAAAAAGAAAAAGGAAAGAAAAAAAACAACAAAAATAAAAAAAAAAAGAAGAGAAAAAAGAGAGAAGAAAGATAATACCTAAAAAGGTGGTTTAAAAAGCCAACTGAGTTCTCTTTCACCTAAGATAGCAAAAGGCTTTCATTTGGTTTATAAGGACATTTTGACTTGAATTGGTCCAACCCAACCAAAGATTCAATCAAAATTGGAGAAAAAGGAGAAAGACCATCCAGTTCTTAAAAGTTCTATACTTGACAGTCCTACAAGGAAGAAGGACAAAATGATAAAAATGCTCAAAGAAAGGGAAGAGTAAGAAAAATAAAGAGGAAAGAAAAGGGAAAAGAAGAAAAGAAGCAAATTTGGGTACCAAACTTTTGCAAGGGCAAAGACTATCCTAATCAAGATCCAGATTAATGCCAAGAAGATAGAAGGAATTTGGAGTCTAGCAAGATTGCTTCCAGCTGCCTAAAGTTCCAACAAGCAATTTGTAGTGTGAAGGTTTGTCCATTGTGTCACACCAGCTCCAATCTCAAAATGGCCTTCACTTAAACCCATGTCCCTCATAGACCCCATTTCAAGCCTATCAAAGACATGTTGATCTCTCTTGGTAGGTAGAGTCTATTAGTGGAGATAGTTTGGATAAGCATGCATATGAGATAGATAATATTTAAACTCAAATGAGACTTTTGGCCAAGTAATGTGTATGTGCCTATCTGAAGTGCAACAATTCTTTCTTAAATAGAAATAATTCCCGATTTTAGTACGGTAACTAGGGTTGTCATGTTATAGATATGTTGATTTGGAAAAATCATGTCCTGAGGTAAATTGACAATAATTTGGCAAAGCTAACATTTGATTTCAAAATCAAAATTCAAAATAAAAAAAACAAAAAAAAAAAACAAAAAAAATAAAAAAAAATAGGAAGAAAAATTACAAAGCCTTCAAGTTAAGGGAAGTATGTGGAATCATTGAACCTCCAAAGGGCACATTGGGCAAAGTAAATGAAGATGATATCAACTAACATGCTGAAACATAGTTTGAAATGGATGTATCCCTGACTCTGCTACTTGGGGTCTCCACCACTCATGTTCTCAACATCTTAAAGATAAAAGCCATAAATGCAAAGCTTCCTGTCATTCCAATGCAAGACTTGAACGAGAGTCTGAAAGGAACCAATGAGAACACTTATGCTGATCACCTTGGTCTGTGAGTCGATGGAACGACTGTAAGTATTATTCATGCATATCATGCATTGCCTTATATTGCCTATTCTTTATCAAAGTGAACAGCAAACACTCTGTGAAGTAAAGAATCAAAAGAAGATATCAAATCAGGGGGGGCATAGAAGGCCCATTGCTTGAGAAAGTTCCAGTAATTTGGCAAAGAGAAGAAATGTGTGCTTGTGTGAAGAACTAGACAACAAGAACATCAATCAGAGCTCGTATATAAAAATCATGGGTTTGAGCCTAAATAGGGGGCAATGTTTCTCCTTTTCAATTTTTGAGTTTATGCATGAACAAAACATTTTGAGACTCACTTCTTATATTTTACCACGCAGGGGAGGCAAGGAGAGGATATGAAGGCTAGCTAAAAAGGGCTGAATTTTTTGCGAAAGTGCAAAGGAAGAACAAAAAAAAAATGAATGAATTGAAAAAAAAAAGAGAAGAGAAAAAAGGAAACAAATGAAATGAAAAAAAAAAGGGAAGAAAAAAAAGGGAAAAAAAGAAGGGAATAAAAAGAAAGAAAAGAAGAAAATTAGAATTCTCAAAAGAATGAAGATGCAAAAGACAAAAGATCAGTCCAGTTAAAAGAGCTGAAGCAAGGGTAAAGACCCGATTTTCAATGGATAAAGATCCATATTTCAAGGGTAAAGACCCGATTTCAAATGGATAAAGATCCATGTTTCAAGGGTAAAGACTCGATTTCAAATGGATAAAGATCAAGGGTAAAGACCCAATTTCCAATGGATAAAGATCCATGTTTCAAGGGTAAAGACCCGATTTCCAATGGATAAATATCCATGTTTCAAGGGTAAAGACTCGATTTCCAATGGATAAAGATCCATATTTCAAGGGTAAAGACCCGATTTCCATTTTTCAAGGGTAAAGACTCAATTTCAATGGATAAAGATCCATGTTTCAAGGGTAAAGACCCGATTTCCAATGGATAAGGATCCATGTTTCAAGGGTAAAGACCCGATTTCCAATGGATAAAGATCCATATTTCAAGGGTAAAGGCCCGATTTCCAATGGATAAAGATCTATGTTTCAAGGGTAAAGACCCAATTTCGAATGGATAAAGATCCATGTTTCACGAGTAAAGACCCAATCTCCAATGGATAAAGATCCATGTTCCTAAGTTAAAGACACAATTTTCAATAGATAAAGATCTATTTTTGATGGGTAAACACCTACAATTCATAAAAATGGAGCAACCAGTTATGCCAAAATTCTTAACTGATAAAAGGTCAGTCAAATCAAAATTAGTCTCGGGTCCAAGTACCCAATCCCGGGTCCATGTACCCAAATCAAATTCAAGCTTGGGTCCAAGTACCCAATCTTGGGTCCAATTACCCAAATTCAATCCAATCTCAAGTCCAAGTACCCAAATCAAATTTAATCTCGAGTCCAAGTACCCAATCTCGGGTCCAAGTACCCAATTTCGGGTCCAAGTACCCAAATTCAATCCAATCCCGGGTTCAAGTACCCAAATTAAGTTCAGTCTCGGGTCCAAGTACCCAAAACAAATTTAAATAACCATCTCATCAAAAATTAAATCTTATTGCTTTTCACTCTCTTTCACTAAAGTCTCAGATCATTCAAGCAAGGGGCAAATTGTAGACCCTTAATTTTTGACTCAGTCTGGTCTAATAAGTCCAAAATAATTTTTGTGTTGTCCAATATATTTTAATTAGTCCAAAACAAATTTTGTTATCTTAATTAAATAATATTTTCTTTAGTATTTAATTTTTATTAATAAAAAATAAAAAATAATAATAATAAATAAAAAAATATAAAAATAAAAATCGGCGACGAAAATTTCATCGCAGGAAAAACCTGTGAGAGAAATGGCCACGGCCATTTCTCCGGCAGGAATTTCCTGCGGGCGAAATGGCCTATAGGCCAATTTGCCCCCCGCTATCGCAACCAGTTGCGGCAGCTTTTTTGCCATCACAATTTTTCCGCAGCAGTTTTTTTTTGCCAGCGCAATTTTTTCGACGCAAATTTTTTTGAAACCTAATACAATTAGGTTTCGGTTTTCTTTTCTTAATCAATATTAGATATCATGAATAACTAGAATTAATCATAAAAAACTTCTATAAATAAGGACTAAAACAACACAAAAAAGGGAGGAAAAAAAGGAATAAGAAATTGGATTGGAAATTAGGGAGGAAATTTGAAACCAAAATTGAAGAGGAAAACTTGGAAACTTTAAAAATTCCTTCTGGCAATGAATTGAGAGGGGAAGTTTTGAGAGAAGCAGTCAAGCAAATTCAATTGATCAAAGGCAGCAAAGCTTGTCTTTGTTCTTGTTGATCCCAGAAGAAATTTTTGGTGGAACCAACAAATGGAGGTATGCATCAATTGTCTAATTTCTTCATAGTAGCTTAAATCATCCAATTTTTTCTTTTAATTCAAAAACCCTAGAACCTTAATTCTCCTTTTCTAAAGTTAAAAACCTTAATTCGTTACTTTATTTTCCAAAAAGATTAAAATTGTTATTTTTTTTCTTCAAAATCTCAAAACCATAATTTGCCTTCCAATTCTTCAAAACCATAAATTGAATTTGTTTCTTTCTAAAAACCCTAAAAAACATCTTTTCTATTTCTATAAACTTTAAATCATTTTGTTTATTTTCATAAAGTTTCATAAAATTGTCAATTATTTTTTCCAAATCTTAAAACCTAATGTATTCTTCAAAACCCTAATTCTAAAATTCTAAAACCCTAATTCAACTCCAAAACCCAAAATAGTAAACCCTAACTCCCTTAAAACCTTAAATCCTAATTTTTCTAAACCCTAATCCTTTAAAACCTTAAAACCATATAAATCTAAATGTTATAATGTTACATAGTAAGTGACCATAAATCATAAATCTAAATGTTTTAAAGTGTCCAAACCCTAGTTTCATGATTTCACTTCTCAAACACTAATTTGGTTAATCAAAGAACTTTGTCAACCTATTAAATTCTAAAACTTGGCTCCATCTCAATTCTTTTAAAATTTACAGGAGCTTGAACCCATGAATTCCTAAAACCCTAAACACATTAAATAAAGAAACTTAAATAGAAACAGTAGCCCTAATTTGAATCTTTATTTGCTTTATTCAATTTTATATTTGATTATGCTTTGATTTATTTTATATGCTTTAATTTATTTAAGCTCAATGCTTGGTTTATTTAATTTATCATGGATGGATGTTTACTTTCTATTGATGTTTAATACCTTTGATGAATGATTTATTTATGACGAATGGTTATTTACTTTTATTGATTTATTTAGATTTCCAAATGTTGTAAGAGGTATGTTTCCACTTGGTGGGTACCTCATTAGTTAAATATCATGTAATTTAAATTGCTTTTCTATTTTAGAACCAATGTAAAGGACATGTTTCTAACTTTCGGTAGGTGTCCTATTTAGGCATGGGATGTAAGGGCATGTTTCCATCTTCGGATGGGTGTCCATTTATTTGTTTTGCTTGGACATTGTTTTGATTTTTAATATATCGATGCTTTATTTTAATTATTGTGTGATATATGGATAATGTTGTTATATTTAAGAATTTTATAATATTAAGACCTGTAAAGGAGGCCGATTCCAATGAACCGGGCGTTGTGGGGGTGCTGGGCCATTTCTCACCTTCCCCACACGTACCCAACTTTTCGAATCCATTAGGGGGTTGGGAATTCCTTAGGAATCGAGTCATCCATCCCTTTCTTTTTTCCCGGCCCGTCCGGGTGGTGACTCCATTTTCTCTGGACTTAGGTCCGTGTTCTCTAAGGCCCCGAGCCTAAATAGTGCCGAAGTCGTAAGAACCATTCCACCGGGAGTGGGGGTGAAAATCCCCGCTCACACCTAGCATGCTTCGCTCCCCTTGAAGCTTGGTTGGGCTTAATCCTTGAAGCCTAGTTGGGATGATAAATGTGAAAATTGAACCAAAACATTGACTCTGAAAGTTGAATGGCATATTAGTTTCTTTTGGGCCCATGTTTGTCTTTGTTTAGATGTGAGTCATGAATGGTGAAACAAATCAATAATATAATTTAACGTAAGGTTTCAGAATATGATATTCTTATGTATTGTTTAAAATTTTTGAATGTGTGACATTGACATTACATTAAAGTATATTGTTATTGTGGTTTGTACCACTAAGCCTATAGCTTAGCGCGATTGTGGTTCATCGCGCAGGTGACAGGGTAGAACCAGAGAGTTCAGCTAGACCGAGTTGAGTCTAGACTTTAAAGTTGATTGTGGACTTAAAGATCAGAGACTAACTGCCAAACATGTATAAACTTTATGTTTTGTAAATATTGATTTTTGTGTATTTATATGTAAATACCGCTACATTTTCCGCTGCTTAATAAATAAATGTTTTATCTATTATGTTCTATAATATATCTGAAATGTTTTAAGTCTTTCTCATATTATTGAAATTTTGCAGAAAGATTGGTTTGTTTAATATAAACCGTGACACTCCTGTATCTGGTATACGTATATTACAGATGTGGTTGTATGTAGTGTACGTATATGGGGTATAGGAGTGTTACACACGGCAAGTGGTTTGGCCGTGTCCCTTGGGTGTGCCATTGGCTGCTTCTTTTCCTTCTTTGCCTTTGATGAGAGACACGGCCAAGCCAGTAAGTGTCTTGGCTTTGTCTCAATGTCTTTCCACCAACTTTCGATCCAACAACGTGGATTTAAGCTCCATTTTTCACTTTAACCTAAATCAAACACTTCAAGCATTCTTAAAAACACATTAAAGGAAAGATTAACTAAAAATCAATAAAAATATCCTAAAAATATATACATAAATTATTAAAACAATTATCCCACACTTAATCCTTTGCTTGTCCCCAAGCAAAGTTAAAATGAAAAAAAAAAATAAAAAAGAGAAATTTGGTCAAGTTCAAAAATTATAAAGATGTATCAAGACTACCTTTTTCTAAGATCCACAATAATTATCAAATTGAAAAAAAATAATGCTCATGTAATTTAGTGGCTTTCCATGCATAACCAATGTTGTTACTCCCTCACCAATTCTCAAAAGTGTTTAAATAAGGTTGTGTTTACACTCATAACATTCAATGAAAGATTATCACCACAAGCTTGCTTATCAATCAAATTTCCACCATTAAATTCCAATCAATCATCAATCATAAGGTCTTTCATTTGGTTATAATGGGGCTAAGGTGAGGGCATGACATTTGGGAGTGTGAGTTTATTTACTAAGTTCAAGAGCACTTCAAGAATGAAGTAAGCAATGTAATACAATCGAACAATCCCAAAACACCTTCCACTCACCTACTACTTGTCTTTAAAGAACTTTTTTGAGGGACTCCACTTATTAAATTCGTAATGATCATTCCTAAACATATTCCAACCCTACAAAAAATAACAACAACTTCTATTATATATATATTTTAAATAAACATAGGGTTTGCAACTAAAGAGCATAATAATTTGCAATTTTAAACCCACTAAATTTAACCCCACACTTTATTTAACACAACAATTAATCTCTAACGCTCTTAAAATGCTCTTGACCTAATGAAAGGGTAATAGTTAAATCAAAATGGTTCAAGGCTAATGATGTTATGAAAAAAAGAAAAGGAGATTGGAAATAGGCTCAAAATTGGCTAAAGAAAAGGTCGAATATAAGGTTGGTCTTTTAAGCTAAAATGGGTACACCTAATTGCCTTAATCATATTGATGCCTAATTGAAATTTTTATGTAGTCTCAGAATGCATGTCAAAGCAAGTTCTAGTAATTCATCAATCAAGAATGTTCACACACAAAAAGAATAATAAGTTGGCATCCAACTTAAAAAGGCTTAATTTCTCACAAGTTAAAAGGCAATGCAAGGAATATCCATCTAAATCAACAATAAGCATTAATTTTATCCAATTCTCAATTCATGCTTCAAAAATTAAAAGGTCATCTATCAATAAACTTATAACAATTGAACTTTATAACATTCTCATCAATATAAAACAAAGCACTACAATTTAATAAAATAACTAAATTGAAACATTAGAAACAAAAACAAAAATTTTGCACCCCACTCTTTAAGATTGACATTGTCCTCAATGGAAACAAGAATAATTTAAAAGAAGAAGAGTTAAGATACGAATTATTTTCCATCGTTCTTTGTGTGAGATAAGAGCTACCTTATCCTTTTCATCCACAAAATATTAATTATTCAATAACAATATATCAATAAGATAACAAAAGTTCAAGGTTTTAATAACTAAAAACCATAAATAAAAAATATCAACTAAAATATCCAAAAATTGAAAAATAAGTAAAAAATAGTGTTCTCAATAAGTTAAAGTTGATAGAGTGTATTGCGATGGAGAATGTGATGATGATGCTACATAAGGATGGAGACTAAGAATCCTAGCCAAGTTGTTAATGATAAGCTCTAGTTGATCAAGCATTTGAGCATGATTGTGATCTACCTTATCTTCAAGTGCTTCAATCCTGCTTATTATCTCATGATTTTCTGGAACTGGACCATCTTCATTTAAGCTCAATGAATCAAAATCAGAGTTATCATCGACTCAAGCCTACTTTTATCTTTCAATTCTAGCACTAGGCTCGCTAGAAGCCATCTCAATCCCCTCTCCCCTCTTTGTTATCATGCGCATTTTCTCTAATGCCGCTATATCAAGCATATCACTTCCTAAGATTTGCTGCATCCTACAAGTTTCAGGATTGAAATTTTCATCTATAGCAAGTGCCAAAGTTGACACTATCCCTCCAATGCAAATTGCTCCTTTCCTCCTATGAGCAACATTATCCAAGATATCCGCTAACCAAAATACAATGCCAACGGGGCTAGCATGATAAACACATTATAGCAAGAATAATTCATTAGACTTAACAACTCCAGGACTTTCCTTCCGAGTGAAAAAATTACAAGCCATGAACCGATGTAAATACCTCAATGCGGGGTTTACCAATTGTGTTGCCTTAGTTGATTTGGCTACGTACATCCCCCCTGAACCCAAATCAGCCCATGCCAATTGTTGGTTGAAGTTCTTAGGTATTGTCTTGTACCCCTTAATAGAAAACCCAAAAATGTCATTCAACTATTCACTTGAAAGATTATGCTGTCTCCCATCTAATTTAAAAACTAACCTAGAGCAAAGTTTTGATTCATCTTTTTCTACCTTAAGTGAGGCAACAAATTCAAGAGTCAATTCTTCAAATTATTTGGGTCTCAAAGTGATGAATGTCTCCCAACCAAGATTCTTCATATAAGTAACAAAACTATCCCTAATTTGCAAGGCATTCAAAGCATCATCATCAACATATCTTGAGGGGAAGAAACCTCTTGCTTGGATTGCCATCTTTCTTGAAGAAGATGAAGAGATTGGTAGTGGAGCTCTTCTCCTATGGTGAGAAACCATCTTGGTTCTTGGCATGTTAATCTTGATTGAAATTGAGATTGGAATTTTTTATTCTTGATTTGGTGAAGAAAGCAATGGATTTTGATGGAAAAAGCTTAGGCTTTGAGATTTTGGATGTCTTGGCCTTGTGGCTATGGCGGTAGAGAGAGACAGAAAAATTTTAGGGTTTGAAAAAAATGAAAAAGTGGGAGAGAAGCCCGTGTTTTAGAGTTTTAAAAGGTGAGAGATACTACCAAGATTGATGTGTCTTGCCCGTGTATGGGAACACGACTACTAAACATGGCCAAGATGACTGGCTGTGTCATGTTATGGGAGACTTGATGTTTTTCTCAAAAGAAGATGTTGGTTGACATGGCCAAGAAGATTGGCCGTGTCTGCTACTGGGTAATTTTGGGCATTGTGAGAAGGTCGACATGGCTTGGGGACATGACCAAGATGACTGGCCGTGTCAGAGTCTGTGTAGGAGTAGTTTCTTAGGGAAAAATTGACACGACTTGGT
This sequence comes from Garcia nutans, assembly GCA_947685225.1. Taxonomy (NCBI): domain Eukaryota; kingdom Viridiplantae; phylum Streptophyta; class Magnoliopsida; order Malpighiales; family Euphorbiaceae; genus Garcia; species Garcia nutans. The sequence goes on from CANTUV010000005.1 coordinate 24,229,513, forward strand.
GACATGGCCAAGACTCTTGGCCATGTCAGCTTCTGGGTTTAAATTTTTTTTTTTAATCATGTAACTCATGCCTAATTTATTCAATCTTTCCTTCATTTCTTGCCCTGAAACTCAACCAAAATAAAATACCTATTAGAGAACCCATTCCATTCACTTATTACACACTAAAAATTGAAAATTAAAATTTCAAAGTATGAAAATTTAATTATGAAAACAAATACAAACTGATGGGTTGCCTCCCATTGAGTGCTTCTTTAACATCGTATAGTTGGACATCGATGAGTCACACAACAATGAACACCATTGTTTAGATCATTTTTGTACTTGTTTTTAGTGTGATTTTATGTGTTTTTAGTTAATGTTTCATTTGATTTTTGTTTAAAGTTTGTTTTAAGTGTTTATTTTAGGTTAAAGTGTAAAAACTCCCTTGGAAGATCAAAATAATGAAGAAAGAGTATGAATCAAGCAAGACATGGCCAAGCCAAATCAAGCTTGGCCGTGTCCCTCAAAGAATGATGATGGCAGAGCTTAACACGGCCATGAGATACGGCCAATCCACTGGCCGTGTCTCACTTAAAGACCAAAACCAAAGAAACCAAAGAAAGAAAAGAAAAGAAGGGCAGAAGCTGACACAGGCAAGTGACACGGCCAAGCCACTGGCTGTGTCACATGACACGGCCAGGAGCTTGGCCGTGTCCCATCTCATGCCCAAGAACAAAAGATGAGCAAGGAAGAAGCAAAATGAAGAAGCAGCAGGTGACACACCCACATGACACGGCCAAGCCATTGGCCGTGTCACAGGATACGGCCACAAGCTTGGTCGTGTCACCTCTTGAGAATAAAGAAAAGAAAGAAAGAAAGAAGAAGGCAGTGAAGGACACGGCCAGCAAGCTTGGCCATGTCCCAAAGAAAAATGAGAGACACGGCCAAGCCAAATCAAGCTTGGCCGTGTCACCCTTAATATCTATTTAAGTTCTTTTGTGCGAAAGAGAAAAAAGAGGGGGAGATGGCTAGGGTTTGCGAAAGAGAGAAAAGAAAAGAGAAAGAGGGAGGATACACGATTTGGGAGAGGAGAGAGTGACACTCTCCTTGTCTCTTCATCTTTATCCTCCATTTCTATCCTCTCCATCTTCTCCATCTTCCATTGACAAGATCTTTGAGGTTCTTTGGGATAAATTGGGTTAACAAGCTCTTAAAGGTTGAAGAAGCTTCATTGATGGATTGGTGACTTGAGAAAGCTCCATTCCATATTGTAAAGGAGAATCACCATTGAAGAGGGCTTGAGTTCTTCATCGTACATCAAAGTGGAGCTAGGAGGAAGACTAGTAATCCTACTCTTGGCATCTTCACAAGGGGTTTTTCTATTCTCTCTTTTAATTCATTCCAATATTGTTTTTGTTGTATTAAGAGAATTGATATTGCAATGAACGATTTGTATTTGATTTATATTGAGTTGAATGAATGTTTTTAAATTGATGATGTTGAGCTAAATACCCATGCCTAGGGTTTGTAATATTTTTGATTGAATGCTTTGATTTGATATTTCCATTGATGTACCTTGTTGTTGGTTGATTGCATTGGATTGTATGCTAGGTTGATAGAATAGCTACCTATTGATCTCATGATATTGAATGAAGGACTGAGAGGTGAAATTTGATATTGGAATTATGCAATTAACTACCATAAGAATGAATTAGAAATATAAGTTCTAGGGTTTGGTTAATTTGGTAATGTTAAATAATTGGTTATTGCTATTTCATGAATGTGAGAACTAATGAATTGGTAATTGACTAATTAACCTTAAGGAACAAATTAATTTACAAGGTTATGTTAATGGATAATTGAGAATTGAGCTTTGATTGAATGAACCTATAACCCTAGGCACCTTCCCAAGAATCAATTTGATCTTGTACAACTATCACATACATTAGCCATCACACTCATTAATCTTAGGTTTAAATTAATCTTGCACCATTCCAAACAACAAACTCTGTTATTTTTAAATTACTTGTCAATCAAACTATTATGAACTACACCTTCCTTGTGAGACGACCTTGGGGCGATCACCTTTGCTACAACTACCTCGTATACTTGCGAGTGACGCTTGTAGTAGTACTTAACTCGAGCGCAACAAGTTTTTGGCACCGTTGCCGGGGAAGGCTGTTTAAGTAGTGATAGTTTGATTTTTTTATTTAATTGTTTGTTTGTTTTCTTTGAATTGTTTGTTTGTTTTGTTTGATTCTCTTTCAATTTAATTATTTGTTTGTTTTCTTTAAGTTGCTAAGTGCCTTTTGTAAAGATGCAGTTTTCAAGGCACGGGGGAGTTTATGATAGGAACGATGAGTCTGAAATGGCATGGCAATTAGCAGAATTAACGAATCAATTTAAGGTGCTAAATGCAAGAGGAAGAGTACCTATGCCACGATAAAAGATATGTGCAGCATGCAGAATTGCAGGACATGGTGCAAACTCATGTTCAATGGGTTTTGGACAGTACCAAGAATGGCAAGAGGAAGAAGATGACTTTGATAGTTTCCAGCAAATGGGTAGAAATGACCCATATTCTAATCCTTATAATCCAAGCTGGGGAAGCCAACCAAATGTTTCTTGGAAAAATCAGCAGCACATTCCACCTTAAAATTTTTTTCAACCTTACCAAAGAGATCCTTACTTTCAAGGACAATTTTCAAGCCAACATCACCTTAAGAAACCCACAATGGAAGATAGTTTGAATGCCTTTATTCAAACTACCAAACAAAATAAAGATCAACTTAAGGAGCCCACTTGGGAAGATTGTTTGAATGCCTTCATTCAAATTAGCGCACAAAATTAAGATCAATTCGAGAAATCCACAGTGGAAGATGATTTGAATGCTTACCTTCAAATTAGCACACAAAATCAGAAAGGGAGCAATGAGAGGTTTGATTCTTTGGAGGAATCATTGAAGAGGTTGGAAACTGAAGTTGGGCAACTGGCATGTCAACTCCAAGCACAACAAAAGGAGGAATTTCCTAGCCAATTGGAGCAATTCAAGGTAATCACAAATTTGAGGAGTGAACAGGTAATTTATAACAAATTTTGTGATTTCTTTGATGTAGGGACTAATCAAAAAGAAAATGGCGAGGAGATACAACCCAACATAGAGGAGCCAAGCCAATCAACGGAGGAGGAGAATTTGGAGGCATCAACCTCACCAAAGTTGTATGAATCTTCCAATCATTATAGGCCACCAAATCCATTTTCCAAGTAGCTTGAAGGATGAGGAGCAAGGTAAGCAATTTTCTAACATCTATGATATGCACTCCCAAGGAGAAAGTGGAAATAAGCTTGAGATGGGTATGCCCTTAGAAGAAGAACATGAAATGCCCAATTTAGAACTTGAGGAGTGTAAGCTAATTTTAGATGCCGAGGTTGTGAGAGGGGACTTGACTTTGTTAAAGTGGATGAAGAAGTGATTCAACCAAACTTAGTTTAACTTAAAGAGTCCCCAAAAATCATTTCTTCTACTCTTGGTGGTAAGGAAGAGCATAAATCTAATATGCCCATGTTGCACAAAGATAAAGATTATTACCACGTTCCTATTGCACTGGAGGATTACCCTAAGATGACCTTCACATGTTTTCAAATAACGCTATTTAGGCATAGCAATACATCGGGTGTCTTTCGGAGTTGTGTGCTTTCCATCTTATCACACATGGGCTATAATTGCATTATGGGTGGAAGGAGCCCTACACATTGTATATGGGAATGATGGAAATCAAGTTTCATCTAAACTCTCTCTTTAGTTTATGCATGCTCACATTGAGGACAATGTGAATCTTTAAGTGTGGGGTGCATTTTGTGTTTTTACTTTTAAGTTATTTTTTGTTTAAGTTTAGTTAATGTTTTTAATGTTTTTCTTTGAATAAATGAATTTTGGAAAGTTCAATTGTTATAAATTATTAATTGATGACCTTTGAATTTTTGAAGCATGAATTTGAGAATTGAGTAGAATTGATACTTATTGTCAATTTTGTTGGTTTTTCCTTGCATTGCCTTTAACCTAGTGAGAAATTGAGTCATCAACTTATTATTCTTTTTGTGGGTAAACATCTTTGATTGATGAATTGCTAGAACTTGCTTTGACATACATTTTGAGACTACATAAAAATTTCAATTAGGCATCAAGATGATTAAGGCAATTAGGTGAACCCACTTTGGCTTAAATAGACCGACCTTATATCCAACCTTAGTTAGCCAATTTTGAGCTTATTTTATTTTTTCTTTTCTTTATTTTTCACAACACCATTAGCTTGAACCTTGTTGTTTTAACTCTTACCCTTTCATTAGGTCAAGAGCATTTTAAGAGCATTTATGACCGAGTGTTGTATTGAATTAAGTGTGGGGTTAAATTTAGTATGTTTAAGATTGCAAACTATTACCTTCTTTAGTTGCAAAACCCTATAGTTGTAAAACCCTAAAAAAAATAAAACAAATATAAAATAAAAAAAAAGAAAAAAAATATAATAATAAGAATAATTGCTGTTCTTGTTAGAAGGGTTGGAATAAGTTGGGAATAATCTTTGCAAGATGTAATAAGTGAGTTCTCTTGAAAAGCTCTTTAATGTCAAGGGGTAGGTGAGAGAAAGGTGTTTGGGGATTGTTAGTTATACATATGATCGGTTACTTCATTCTTGAAGTGCTTTTGAACTTAATGATTAAGCTCACATTTCCTAAATACATGCCTTTACCTTAGCCCCATTACAACCCAATAAAAGACCTTTTGATTGATGCTTGATTGTTATTTTATGGTGGAGATTTGATTGAGAAGCAAGCTTATGGAAATAATCTTTCATTGATTGTTATGAGTGTAAACACCACCATAATCAAACACTTTTAAGAGTTGGTGAGGGAGTGACAACATTGGTTATGCATGGAAAGCCACTTAATTGCATGGGTATCGATTGTGTTCAATTTGAGATTGATTGCGGATTTAAGGATAGGGAAGTCTTGATGCATCTTTATAACTCTTGAACTTAACAAAATTATCTTGTTAGTGTGTTTTGATTTTAGCCTTGCTTGGGGACAAGCAAGGAATTAAGTGTGGGGTAGTTGTTTACCCTTTGTCCATTTACCTTAAATGTCTCATTGGTTTTCAAATTTAATAGCTCAACAACTTCATATGGAAATGTTTAAACTACTTGAAATAGTCCACTCCAACGGGACTTTAATTTTTTGGGAAACAATGCCTTGAATTGAACAAGAGAACTTTCATTCCCATTTCAAAGGTTCTTATAAGGATCATTCTGTCATGTATAGCTTTCATTTTTTCCTTATAGATCCTTGCACTCTCATAAGCCTCATTCTTAAGCTCATCAAGCTTGGAGATTTGCAACATCCTTTACTGTTTTTCTCAATCCAAGTCCATATTTGTGGCCTTGATTTCCAAATAAGCTTTATGCTCTAATTCTACCGGTAGGTGGAAAGCCTTGCCAAAGACCAATCTATATGGATTCATTCCCAATGGTGTTTTGAAAGCTGTCCGATAAGCCCATAGTGCTTTCGAAAGTCGGATCGACCAGTCCTTTCTTGTTGTGCTCACCGTCTTCTCCAGGATTCCCTTAATTTGCTTGTTGGATATCTCGGCTTGTCCAGATGTTTGGGGGTGATATGGGGTTGCTAATTTGTGTCGGATGCCCATCTTGGTCATCAACCTTTCGAACCATTTGTTGCCAAAATGGCTTCCTCCATTACTCACGATTGCCTTAGGAGTCCTAAACCTGCTGAAAATATTTTCCTTTAAGAATTTCAACACAACATTAGCATCATTAGTCCTAGTAGGGATAGCCTCAACCCCCTTGGACACATAATCCATTGCAAGAAGGATATATTTGAAGCCAAATGACTTGGGAAATGGCCCCATGAAGTCTATTCCCCATACATCAAAAATTTCTACCACAATAAAGATATTGAGAGGCATTTCATTTCTTTTACTGATGTTCCCTACTCTTTGGCATTTATCATATCTTATACAAAAATTTTAAGCATCTTTAAAAAGAGTAGGCCAATACAAACCTATTTGAAGAATCTTCTCAGCGGTCTTTTTTCCTCCAAAATGCCCTCCATAATACATGTTGTGGCAAAATTGTAGCACTTGTAATTGCTCTTCTTTAGGGACACATTTTCTAATAATTTCATCCCTACAAATTCTGAACAAATATGGCTCATCCCAAAAATACTACTTACAGGAATGTAAGAACCTATTCTTTTCCTAAAAATTCAAATCTTTTCTCACAACACCACAAGAAAGATAATTAGCAATATTGGTATACCATGGTGCTTGAGTTAAAGTGAACAAGTGTTCATCTAGAAATTTTTTAAAAGCATTTTCACAAGCAATTTCTGCATCATTATCATGGGAGTTTAACCTAGAAAGATGGTCTACTACTACATTTTCACTTTGTTTTCTATCTTTTATTTCAACATCAAAACCCATCTAATGAGCGTAGGTTTAGCTTATGGTTTAGTCAATAGGTATTTCAAGGCCGTGTACTCTGAAAATACTTGACCTTGGAACCTATTAAGTAAGATCTAAATTTTTCAAGTGCAAATACCACAACTAACATTTCCCTTTCAGTGGTGGTGTAATTCACTTGTGCATCATTTAAAGATAAACTTGCATAATAAATTACATACATCAATTTATTCACCTTTTGGCCCAAAACAGCTCCAATGGCATAATTTGATGCATCACACATGATTTCAAATGGAAAATCCCAATTTGGGGCAACAATTATAGGGGCAAAAGTCAATTTTTCCTTCAAAATTTTAAATGCCTCCAAGCACTTTTCATAAAAAAACAAAAGAGACATCTTTTCCAAGTAAATTGGACAAAGGATGTGAAATTTTAGAAAAGTCTTTTATGAACTCCTATAGAATCCAACATGTCCCAAAAAGCTTCTAATCCCATTAACGGATGTGGGAGGTGGTAGATTAATGATTAAATCAACCTTAGCTTTGTCTACCTCAATCCCCTTATGGAAAAAAACATGCCCTAAAACAATGCCATGATCAATCATAAAGTGACTCTTTTCCCAACTCAAAGTTAGATTACATTCAATACATCTTTCTAGTACAAGAGTCAACTTATGCAAACAATCGTCAAATGAATTGCCAAAAATAGAGAAATCATCCATAAATACCTCAATGCACTTGTCCAACATATCGGAGAAAATGGAAAGCATACATCTTTGAAATGTTCTCGGCACATTACAAAGTTCGAATGGCATCCTCCGAAAGGCAAATGTCCCAAAGGGGCAAGTGAAAGTTTTCTTTGGATGATCCTCTAGTGCTATTGGGACTTGGTAGTAACCTGAAAGACCATTAAGAAAATAGTAAAAATCATGTTCAGATAATCTATTAAGCATTTGGTCAATAAATGGTAAAGAAAAGTGGTCTTTCTTGATGACATTATTTAATTTCCTATAATCTATGCACATTCGCCACCCTGTTTGAGTCCGTATAGGTACCAACTCGCCTTTCTCATTCTGGATCATAGTTAAACTTACTTTCTTTGGCACAATGTGAATGGGACTAACCTACTCGCTATCGGCAATGGGGTAAATTACCCCTTCATCCAACAATTTAAGAACCTCCTTTTTTACTACTTCACTCATATTAGGGTTAAGCCTCTTTTGAGCCTCTCTCACCGGTTTAGTTCCTTCTTTTAAAACTATCTTGTGCATGCACATAGAGAGAATAATACCCTTGATATTATTGAACCCTCAACCAATAGCACTCTTGAATTTTTTCAATATTTTCACAAGTTTATCTTCTTCATCGCAATTGAGAGTCATGGAAATTATCATTGGTTGAGAGTTATTCTCACCAAGAAAAACATACTTTAAATGCTTTGGGAGTTCCTTAAGTTCAACCACTTTTGGTTGAATATCTCCTTCCTTAATTTCAAGTCCCTTCTTATTATTCTCATCAACAATCATAGGCTTGCATTCTTCAATTTCTTCATCGAAAATCTCAATCTCTTCACCCAAAGTTAGGGTCATCTCTAACTTGTCTTCACTAATTTTTTGCAAGAAAACTTCTTCAACATCAAGATCAGTAAAATCAATAAAAGAATAGTCTTCATAAACAACGGTTGTAACACCCCTTCCCGGCCTACATGTGTAAGTCGAGTAGAGGCGCCACACTAACCTAATGTTGCTACCAATTTTACTTAGTCAAATTTTTGTTCCGATTTTTACAGAAATTTTGCCAGAGGTTCGCCTAGAAATTGGGTCCCAAGTGTCGACAAAACTGATTTTTCTGATTTTTGAAAACATTTTTACACAAACCAATGCGAATACAATCAGTTTCAATACACTCCCAATGAATTCCCCTTATACCCTCGACTACAACCTGCAAGAAGAATTCACACTTCTAATACAAAATAAAGTAGAGGTTTATTATTATTACATACTACTAACGTACGATATAACATAGTACTTCCCATTCTTATATATAAATATATACATATACATGCCACAACTAGCTAACTCATAATATAGGAAATGAAAGGCTACTCTGAGGTGCTGCGCTGTGCTGTGCTGCTCGATGCTAATCACCGAAATCTACTGCTCCGAACCTACGAGTTAAGAAAACTTAACTCGCTGAGCAATGACGCTCAGTGGGTACTTTACCGATGAAAATATAAGTAAAACATGAAAGCATTTGAAATAAACAAAAATAATTAAATCATAAATCAACCAACATTAAACCAATGGAAGTTATTGTCCATTCAGTGTAGATATACTTTTGACAGTTGTAAAAATCATAATTCAAACTCATATTGCAGTACGTAGTTTTAGAAAAACAGGACTTTGGCTCAGGCTCTACTGGCATATAGGGAAGCATAGCGATAAGGCAGTGGCCCTCACCACTGTAACATAGGTGGCCCTCACCACCATGGTTATAACCAATTCCGCTCTACGGCCTATACCCATAGGTAACCGCCGGAGCATTCCAATCACAATTTCACAACATCTCCGCTCTACGGCCTATACCCGAAGGTAACCGCCGGGGTGTATCAAACACAATAAGTGGCAGTACTGCATAAGTTAGTATAGTGCACCATACCCTTATCTACCACTCCCAACTATCCAGTAGAGCATAAAGGTTAAAATGATTCAATTTAAGTCTCAAACTTCATTTTAGAATGACTCGAAAAATTATTTTAATTTCCGTTGCACTTTGCCATTTACGCCGCGCACCACATTCTTTAGTCAAACCATTATCCTTTTTCACATATATAACATCCACAATAAACATATTAATCATTTCAAAGTATTCCTCAAAAATCACAAATTGACCAAATGAATAGTGTCGCGGCACGTAAAATCGGCAATGCAAAATGGCATGACCAAATGAATAGTAAAATCTGGGTTTTCGTCAAAATTTCAGTCCAATTCAGTCTTCCATTTGACCAAGTAATTGATCTTATATTTGGCTGAAATTTTACAGAAAACTTATATCATATGTTGACTAAATACACATTAAATTTTGTTGAAAAATTAATTCATTTGCTACCTCAAACAGCTGCCACAAAAAGAGTCCAGAATCTGCCAATTTGGGACCATTTCGGCCCAAACATATGAAATACATAGGATAGTTTATTTTTCTTTTGCAAATCAATATGAAGGCTTCTTTAATGGTAAAGTGAATATTCAAACACTTCCCTTTAATAACTTTTGCATGTTTAACTCAAATCAAACTAATTAAAGTTCATCAACATCAAAAATTCCATAAACCAAAGTTTGTAAGAAAAATAAATTTTCTTTTATGGTAAAGCACCAAACTTCAAAAATTCCATAAACCAAACATAAACCAAAGTTTGTAAGAAAATAAAATTCCTTTTATGGTAAAGCACCAAACCTTGTTCTTTTAATTCCCCTTTGCTTTTCCTTCTTCTCCTTTCTTAATCTTTGTTTTTCCTTCAAGAAATTCAAGAACACAACCTTAAACATAAACCTTAGCAATTTAGAACAATAAGCTATCCTCCCATTTCTTTTCAAACTAAACCCTAATCTAACCTTATTAAACCTTAGAAACCTTGATTCTTCCATTTAATTAATCAATCTCATCACTACTTAAATTTTCCTCAAATCCACCATAAGAACCCTAATTTCCAACCTTCCAATAGATATATAAATACTTAAAATTGATACTAGAATTGAATTCTACATACTTGAAAACCTTAAAACTTACCTTGAAAATAAAACTTGACAAAGATTGGAAATCCTTTGGTGTTCTTCCTATGGTGGCCGAAAATTTGGAATGGGTGAGAGAGAGATATTTGTTCTTCATGCCATAATATATATATAAGGGAAATGATGCTCACTTTTGGGTTGGATAAATGCCTTAGGGCCATTTGTCCACATCTTTTTCTTTTCTTCTTTTTATAATGCTAAATAGTCACCTTTAATTGGTCCAAATGTCTCTTTATTTTATTTATTTAAAACCCAAGTCCTTGAACTTTCTTTTAATCATATTTTGGCCCCTCAACCTCCTTGTGCAGAAATTTTTATGGCCTAGGGTGTGAAAAGACTAAAATACCCTCCTGCGATTAATCGGTCGTAACTTTTAAACCGTACAATTTCACAAGGCAAACTACATATGGTTTTGATCCTCTCAACCTCTACTTTCTATTTTTAAGGTCTATTTTAGGTTTCCAAGCTGTTTTGAAAAATTACCAATAAGCCCTTGACTTTTTACAAAATTTCCTTTAGGTCCTTTCTTTGCTCGGATTTTACACGGCTCCGTTTCTTCTGACGATCATTTCATATTCAACCCCTCGATGTCCTCTACTCACTCTTATGTTTATTTTCTACTTTGGATTCATGTATAATGACCAAAATGGCCCTAGTCTACATGTCTTCATTTCTCTCAAACAGGGCGTTTCCTGGAAAAACCGTTACGCGTCATTGCGACCCAATTTTTCTCTACTCTCCATCTTTGGAGTCTGTTATGTGCACTATTAAGAACTTCCAGTACAACTTTTCAAAATTACAATTACCTCCCCAAAACTTTTTAAAATTACAGTCACCTCCCCAAAACTTTACACTTTTGCAATTAGGTCCCTTTGGTCCTACGACCTTCTCTAGGAACCGCCATCAGAGATGACCTCTCCAGATCCTTTCTCTTGCTGAGCATATGACTGCTAGACATAAATATAGTGGGCGGATGTGACAACAGTAGTGAGAATAAAAGAAGTGTTAAAAATTGAAAATTCCACAGTTTTCCTTAAAAGAGTCATAGTCAATTTTCCATTTTTAACATCAATCAAAGTATTAGGTGTAGCCTTAAAAGGCCTCCCTAACAAAATTGTATGTTCTGAATCCCTAAAAATTTCTTCCCCCTATATCTAAGATAATAAAATCAACAGGTACAATCAAACCACTTACTTGGACTAGAACATCCTTTATGATTCCCTTAAGATATCTAAGAGTTCTATCTGCAAGTTGCAACAACATTTTAGTTGGTTTGAGTTCCCCTAGCTCTAAATTTAAATAAATGGAGTATGGCATCAAATTTATGCTGGCTCCTAGATCACACATGGCAATAGTTTCTTTCCCGTTCCCTATAGAAATGTTAACTATAAAGCTTTCAGGATCCTTTAGCTTAGGAGGTAACTTGTGTTGCAAAACAACACTTGTTACTTTCGAGACTATCACCTTCTCATCCAACTCATACCTTTTCTTTTTAATGTTTAGCTCCTTAAAGAATTTGGCATAAGATGGCATATTTTTAATCACTTCAAGTAAGGGTAGGTTAATACTCACCTTTGAGAGAATGTTATAAATTTCAAAAAATTATTTATCATACTTCTCATTTTTTAACCTGCTTGGAAAAGGAATTGGCAGTCTGTAAGGATTTGGAGATTTGTGCAACTTTGGTGAAATGGATGCCTCCTCACTCTCCTCCTTCGGCTCACTTGGTTGAGTTTTGCCTTCTTGCATTTTCTCACCATTTTCTTGAATTGTTCCTGCATCCAAAGAGTAATCAATTTTATTATCAATTACCTTATCACTTCTTAAGACTGTGATTGCTTTGGCTTGCTCCAGTTGGCTTGGGAATTTTCCTTTTTGGTGTGATTGAAGTTGGTTTGTCGATTGCCCCACTTGGGTTTCTACCTTCTTTAGTGATGCCTCCAAAGAATCAAACCTCTTGTTGTTCATCTCTTTTTTTTGGGTGCTAATTTGAATGAAAGCATTCAAATTATCTTCAAGTGTAGGTTTCTTTACTTGCTATTAATTTGAAGTTTGTCCTTGGAAGTTGGGTCCTCTTTGGTAAGGTTAGAAGGGTTGTTGAGGTGGAACATGTTGCTGATTTTTCTAAGAGAAATTTGGGTGGTTTCTCCAACTAGGGTTGTAAGAATTTGAATATGGGTCATTCCTTCCCCTTTGCTGGAAACCTTTAAAGGCATATACTTGCTCTTGCCCTTCTTGGAATTGATCAAAGCTTAAAGGGCACACATTTACATTATGGCCTAAGATCCCAAATGAAGCACATGTTTCTTGACTTGGCATAGCTGTGCTTCCTCTTGCATTTAGCATCTTGACTTGTCTTATTAATTTTGCTAATTGCCTTGCCATTTCAGAATTTGAGCTCAACTCATATGCTCCTCTACGCCTTTCCTCAATACGCTTTTGTTGTGAATTTGCTCCCAATATTTCTAACAACGTAACCATTTTCGCCATCATCTTTTCACCCATTGCTCCCCCTGCTGCATTATCCACTGTATTTTGGCTTTACTGTGTGAGCCCATCATAAAAGAACTAATTGAGCAATTATTGTGGATAATAATGATGAGGGCATTGGAATAACAAAGATTTGAAGTGATCTCATGCCTCATGAAATGGTTCTCCATCCAATTGGGTGAATGTTGCTATACTTCCCCTAAGCTCCTTTATTTTATAGTGTCAATATAATTTTCCCATAAATTTGTTATAGACTTCAGTCCATGTGGTCAATGAATTTTTCGGTAATGTCATTAAGCATGCCTTTGCCCTATCCTTCAAACTGTATGGAAACATCTCATTTTAAGTTCATCTTTCATCAATGCTTGCAAAGTGAATGTATGCAAGGTGGTATAAAAATCTCATATGAAGTTGAGAGGATCTTCATTCGGCAATCAATGGAAAGAGGGTAGCATACTATAGTGAGGTTTTTCAGTTCATAATTTCTTGCTGCATTGCTCAACCTTATACATGATGTAGTTACTCTAATAATCGGTCGAGCAAACTCCTTCATGGGCGGTTACTCTATTTCACCCATTTATACTTCTGCATTCTCCCCAAATTGTTCTTTGATGTTTTCTCCCTCTTGTCCAAAGGATCCACTTCCTCGGTTCTAGGACATCTGTGGACATTGTCTACAAAGGGAACAAGTTCATTACCTTGCAACCTTCATCCTTGGATAAATCACCTAGGCAATTAAAAAAAGGAACACTTTAAACAATTAAGTAATTAAAATAAAGAATTGAACTATTACTAAAAATATCCTTCCTCGGCAACGACACCAAAAACTTATTGCGCTCTATTTAGTACTACTGCAAAGCGACACTCGCAAGTATACGAGGTTATTGTAGCAACGGTGATTGCCTCATGGTCGTCTCACAAGGAAGGTGTTGTTCATAATAATTTGATTAAAGAAAATAAATTAAAAGAATGAGTGTGTGATGTTTGCAATGTTGTTGAAATTATAATAAAATTAAAATAGCAAGTAAACAATTATTGGTTTGCTTAGAATTGGTTTAATTCTTGGAATTGTATCTAGGGTTTGTAGATCAATTTAATCAAAGCTTGATTCTCAAATTATCCATTAATACAACCTTGTAATTTAATTTTTCCTTGAGTTTAATTAGCAATTACCAATGCATTAGTTTTCACATTCATGAATTAACAAGAACCAATTATTTTGAATTTGCAAATTAATAGAACCCTAGAACTTATATTTTTAATTCATTCTTTGGATAGTTGATTGTATAGTTCTAATATCAAATTTTACCTCTCTGTCCATCATTCAATATTAAGGGATCAATAGGTGGCCAATCTGTCAAACTATTATTCAATTCAATATAATCAACTAATAACAAGGTATATTAATGGAAATATCAAACCAAGATATTCAATCAAATCTACTATAAACCCTAAGAATGGGTAATTTAGCTCATCATCATTTCAATATCAACATTCATCTCAATATAAATCAAATCAAAATAATCCATTGAAATATTAATAACAAAACAACAACAATCTAAAAATGAATTGAGAGAATATGAAAAACTCCATTGTAGATGCCAAGAGTTGAATTTCTTATTCTTCCTCCTAGCTCAACATGACTGTGATGAAGAACTCCTAAGCCCTCTTCAAACCTTCATTCAATTGTTTTACCCTTGAAAGAATGAGTGAAGTCTCTCTCAACCCTCCAATCTATCAATGCAAACTTTCTTCAAACCCTAACCCTCTAGAGCTTGGTTACCTTACAAAATCCCAAGGAACTAAGTTATAATCTTATTTTTGGAGAATGGAATGGAAGATGAAGATGAAGGTGATAATAATGGTTGTGGTAAGAATGGTGTCTCCTTAAAACCAAGAACAAGTCTCCTCCCTAATAGTCAATCCCCCCTCTATATTCATCTCCCTCCAATTATTTAATTCTAAGATAAAAAAAGAATTCACTTTTCTAACTCGCCTCACTCCTATTTTTCTCCTCCTTTTCATTCTTAATTTTTTCATCCCATAAAACACCTCACTTTTTAATTATTATATAACAACATTCCTCTTGTATCCCACCTATTCCCTCACTAATTGTGCTAATAATTCAGAGGAATCACATGAGACATGGCCAAGACATGAATGACTTGGCCATGTCTATAAATTTTGCCTTGGACACGGCCAAGTCACTTGCCTGTGTCCTTCACTGCCTTGCATTGTATATTTCATGTAGGAGTGACATGGCTATGTCACCTGGCCGTGTCTTCTTCTGCTTCTCTAGATATTTTGTTCTCTTTAGGAGTGACACGGCTAAGACACTTGGTGTGTCATGTGACAAGGCTGGTGACTTGGCCGTGTCTCTTGCATGTGTCTGTCTCTGCTGAAATTTCCTAAGGGACACGACTAAGTTGACTTGTCCTTACTGTGTCATGTGAGTGTGTCTTTTTTCTTTCCTTGGATGAGGGAACATGACCAAGCCAATGGCATCTTGGCTGTGCCATGTGACACGGCCAGTTGCTTGGCCGTGTCTCTTGGGTGTGTCTTTGGCTGTTTCTTTTTCTTCTTTAGCTTCATGAGTTTCTTGCCTTTGATGAAAGACATGGCCAAGCCAGTAAGTGTCTTGGCTGTGTCTCAATGTCTTTCCACCAACTTTGGATCCAACAATGTGAATTTAAGCTCCATTTTGCCTTCAACCTAAATCAAACACTTCAAGCATTATTAAACACAAATTAAAGGAAAGATTAACTAAAAATCAATAAAATTACCCTAAAAATATATACATAAATTATCAAAACAATAGTTAGCTCTTGCGGTGCTTCTTCGACACTTAAAATCTTGTGCAACAGCCTAAATGAATTGAGTGATCGCATAAGTTTAGCAGATTTAAATCTTAGCGCCAAATATCTCAGACCAATGATAACTGAACACGTAGATGAAGAAATTTGAATTTAATGGTAACTTTATGCCAAGTGACCGCACACTGAGCCGGACAACTACACAACACAAAGGTATGGGCAAGGAAGATTCTGTCAGACAATGAAATTTGACCGTTGGAATTAGTCGTTATACAGAGCTTTTAAACTATACGACCGCACATCGAGCCGAGTGACCGTACACCAAGCTTCAGCCACATAATTAATGGAAGACAAGCACTAAACATGTGGTAATCACCTCAAAGGGCTAGTTTAAGCCAAATGGCTATAAATACAACATTAAACTTCATTTTTGTGGTTAGAGGATACTTTGATTGTTATTGTAATTTCATTAAACAATATTTTTCATTATCTTGTCTAAAGATCAAAACCTAAAATCTTAGAGTATTGGGTGTGAACATTAAACACCATCGAGCTTAGAAACACTTAGATTGTAAGAGTGAGCCTGAAAAAACTCTTGTAAGGGTTGTAAGGATTAATCTCAACCATTGTAATAGTTCGGTGTGAGCTCAAAAAAACACCAAGTTTGAGTTATGCTTATAAAAACTCAAGACTAGTGAAACCTTAACAAGTTGGAAGTGGATGTAGGAATGAGATAAATTCGAACCACTATAACTCTTTATGTTCTTTCTTCTCTACTTTACTCAATCTTCATCTATATCTTCTTCATCTCTTACTTTCAAATTTTACTTCATATCAACCAATTCACCCCCATATTGGTCGCTAGTTTGGGACAACATTGGTGATCCTATATATTAAGGATCTCAATTTCTAATATCTTTCCATTGATATTCTTCTTAAGGTAGCTGGAATTAGCAAATAAAAATCTAACTCATATTCTTGATTAGCGCTCACGTCTATTACTCAAGAATCTTCTATAGGCTTTAAGTCTCAATAACCTCTTTAGACAAGACATAATTCCTTAAACAAATTATGAAAAACAATGATTAACTTTATAAGCCAATTATATTAACATGCATGACCCACAAAAGTATAACTTAATGTGAATAAAAATGACATTCTATTTGATTCATTAAAAAAATAAATTCATAAATTCAATTTGCATTTTTTTTTATTTTTAATGAATTTTCCAACTAAAATTCAATTGCAAATTACATTTAATCAATTAAGTGAATCAAATATTGAAATCAATAACTATAAAATTTAATTGTTTTCCACTGGACCTTAATTCCTTAAGTTATATTTTTTTATAAATTTTTTATTTAGAATTTATATCTTTAACCTTAGAATTCTAGAGCTTGAAAAATTTTAGAATTTATATGGTTAACATATCAACTTCACAAATTTATAACTTGATATAGAGAGTTCTAATTTTAATGTTCTATATATGATTACGAAGCCCTTAATGTGTGCTTTAAGAATATATATGTTATGCCATAACACAATATATAATTCACAAAATGACTTGCAATTTGCTTTCCGAAACATGAACCAAAAATTTCTAGAATTAGTAGGATCAATATGTCAATTTTGCAAATTCATAACTTTATGTACAAAACTCCAATTTTAATGTTATGCATATTATTACGAAGCCTGTAATACATACTTTAAGTATATATAAATTTTATACCAAGATACAAAATACATAATTCACAAAATGACTCAAAAGTTGGTGCCCTAAATATGAATAAAATTTCTATATTTGAGCTTTCAAGTACTCAACTCAAAATTCATATCTTTCTTTATAAAACTCCAAATTTCATGTTCTTTATATCATTGTAAAGATTTTGCATCATACTTTAATAATATGTAATTATTATGATATAAATGATAGTAAATAAATCAAAAAATATCTTAAATATTCTACCTAACAATATTCATGTTCATACAAAATACAAAAATTTCATGTCATAATTCAATATTATCAACAAAACTCAGGGGAATTTTAAGGATTATTTTTTAACAAAATTTTTATTAAAAATAGGATATAATTTGTATTTTAAATTTTATTTAAGTTAGGATATAAATTGTATTTTAAGGATGATTGTGACAATTAGTTGATGGTTTTATTGTTTTAAACACAAAGTACGATAATAACATTAGTGTTTGTTTTTTCTTAATTACTAAATCTAGCAATAAAGATAAAATGCTTGTTTATGGCATGTTGGACAAGATAGAATGAATATACTTGCTCGTGATGGTCTATTAGGACCAAGTACAAAATTTGTACCACTGGTGAATTTTGTTTACAAGGAAAAACAATTAGAAAACCATTTGGAAAGGGAATAAGAGCTAAATTTCCTTTCCAACTTATACACTCAGATATTTATGGACCAATGAGTATTAAAGAAAGGTATGGTGCTTCATATTTCATTACCTTTATAGATGATTATACTTGGTATGGTCATGCCTATTTAATAATTCCTAAATCTGAAGCATTATATTGCTTTGTAAAATATTTAAATAAAGTTGAAAATCAATTAGATGAGAAAGTAAAAACTTTAAGGACCAATTGAGGAAGAGAGTATCTCTCTGAGAAATTTAAGAAATTATATGAAGATAAAGGTATTATGAGATAGTTAACTACTCCTAGAAATTTACAACAGAATAGTGTTGCGAAAAGACAAAACAAAACCTTACTTGAAATATAGGTCAATGATGGTGCAAGATAATCTCCTAATGTATTTTGG
Organism: Garcia nutans; assembly: GCA_947685225.1. Lineage (NCBI taxonomy): Eukaryota > Viridiplantae > Streptophyta > Magnoliopsida > Malpighiales > Euphorbiaceae > Garcia > Garcia nutans. Next base: position 24,247,846 of record CANTUV010000005.1, read on the forward strand.
GGTGATGCTTTATTAATTGTTGCCTATATAGTTAACTATGTTCCTTCTAAGTTAGTTTCTTCTACACCTTATAAATTATGGTTGGGTAGAAAATTCAACTTGAATGCGTTACATCCTTAGGGATCTGCAGCATATGTTCATGACACTTCCCATAAATTTGGTAAATTTGGACCAAGAGGGAAGAAATGTATCTTTATAAGGTGCTCTAGACATTCATAAGGTTATACATTTATTGGTGAAGATTCTAATGGAAAAATAATAGAAATTGAGTCTCGAGATGTCACCTTCCTTGAAGATAATTTCTCTTCCAAGGATGATGTGGACAAAGGTCTTCATCTATATGAGATAGAAGAATAAGATGAGGATAGTCCAAGTCAACTATTGGTTGTACATAGTCATGTTCTTCATAGTGGGAGCACACTAGACTTACTTCAACCATCTAAATTAAGTGGGAGAAATGAGGAAGGATCTGATTAAATTTTGATTGCTAAAGAAAATAATCCTCAATTATAAAGGAGTAAAAGTTCAAAAACTCCTAAAAGACATTTTTTAATAGAAAATGAAGTTTATATAGTTACCCCCAATGATGATGAAGAACCTAAAACAGTTAAAGCAGCACTCGGGTATCCTACATAGGAAAAGTTGAAAATTGTTTTGTAAGAGGAAAAAGAATCCATGAGAGTAAATTAAGTGTGGAACTTGGTTGATTTGCCACTTGGGCATAAAACTATTAGGAATAAATGGATTCTCAAAATAAAATGTAAGACAAATGGATCCATTGATAGATATAAAGCTCGTATAGTAGCGAAAGGTTATACTCAATAAGATGAGGAAAATTTTTCACCTGTTGTAAGGTTTACCTCTATTCACCCAATTCTTGCTATTATGGCACATTTAGATATTGAATTGCATCAAATGGATGTAAAAACAACATTTCTTAATGGAGAGTTAAAAGAAGAAATCTACATGGAATAATTTATAGGTTTCATTGTTAAAGTTCAAGAGCATAAAGTGTGGAAACTTCAAAGACCAATATATGGCCTTAAACAATCTTCTAGATAGTGGTATCTTCAATTTTATAAATCTATCTTAACTTATGATTTTGAAATGGTTAACGAGGATCACTGTGTTTATGTCAAAAGAATTGATGACAAATTTGCAATTCTATTTCTTTATGTTTATGACACTTTGATAGCTAGAAATGACACGGTGTGTGTTATGACTATCAAAGATTGGTTATCCATAATTTTTGATATGACAAGTAGGGGTGAGATAGACCAAAATATTAGGAGTAAAAATTAAAAGAGATTGTTAAAAAAATTTATGGCTTTATCACATGAGAAATGGATCCAAAAGATTCTTAAACATTTCAATATGGGTAGTTGCAAACCTGTAGATCATCTTATGTCAAAAGGAGATACTTTAAGTCTTAATTTGTGTCCTCAAAATCCACAAAACAAAAGGAAATGTCCACTGTATTAGGATTTGAACAAGCTACTGGATGTTTATTTAAATGAGCTACTACATGAAGGTATTGTAAATTGCTACTGTGAAATCAACATGCAGATCACTGTATGAATCGAGATAAATATATCTATTGTGATAAACGAATGAAACACAAAAAGCACACCTTCGTTGTTGGCTCCACCGAATTTTAAAGAGTTTGAACCAAGCTTTATTGGATATTTGCTACTGCCTGAATCAATCTATTTTTTTAGTTGAGCTTTGGCAATTTGGCAATTGCCTTGAACTGCCTTGATTCTGGTTATTGACCCTTTTTTGAGTTATTAGTCTTTCGCTGCTCTTTCTCCTCTATCTTTAGCTTTGGCTGTTAGGATTTTATCATCGGTGATTGCTGCTTCCAAAAGTCCCAAGTCCAAGCCTCCTCCAGAAGTCCAAAAGTCTAAAAGTCTCAAGTCCCAGAAAAATCAAAAGTCCCTTTTACCATTTTCAAATTCTATTATTTGTAGGCAATTATCACTAAAAAAAAACCTAATATATTAAGGAAATATAATCTATTAAGGAAATATAATTTGTTAAGGAAATAAATTAAAAAATCTGAGCTAAATAAGGTTATGGCAAAAATTGCCCGCAGGCGAACATTGGGCACAATTTGAATTGGCCTACTGGGCAGCAATTCGCTACAAGCTAAGAGGCTTACGGCAAATTGGCTGCCACACAGCCGCTGCAGCATGTCGCTTGCCGATTCGTCTGATATTTTTATTTTTTTATTTTTATTATTAAAAAAATATTATATTTAAAATATTTATAATTTCTTTTTTTATTTTATATATTATATTAAATAATGAATAATAAATATAATAGTAATAAATATTATAAAAATTATTTTGGATTGTTTTAAATTTTTAGATTGGACTTGGTCAAAAAATAAGGGTCTACAGTTTGCTGAGTGAGCTATAGAATTTCAAGATCTAATGTAGAACAGAAAGTGGTTAATAAAGGGTTTTATAGTTTGTATTTAATTTTATTCACATAGCAAAATTTATAACTATAACGACAATTGTATAATTATGGGTAACTTAGAAATTTTGTATACTTTGTAAGAATAGTTTGGATTAAAACTTTATAGTAAATTATATTAGTTATAGAAATATATGTATAATGCAAATAGGTTAATAGAAGTATAAAAATTTGCACCAAATTATGGATAATTGTTAGCGTATTATTGTGATTGGAGTTGAAGTGGAATGTTTAAAATATTGGGAATACTTTTCTTTGCCGGTTGTGTTTTGATTGGAGAAGATGTTGGCAGTGTCAGATTTTAGGAGAGACTTTATCAAAATTTTTATTGACACTAACTTTAGTATTTATTAAAAGTTGCATAAAAGATATATATATATATATATGTATTGTATGATATCTCTTGATAATTCTTAATAAGATTGTCAAGGAATGTTATACTGAATTTCTAAAATTGAGATGTGATATTTTGTAAATTTTCAATAAATTTTTAAATTTTAAATTTTAATAGTTAAATATATAAATAGAATTCACTTATTTTTCAAATTTAATAGTGCTTATTTTTTGGTTAATAAAAGGCTTGAATATCAATTTTTTATATAATATTTTGTACATAAAATGAGTTAAAATAAATGTTAAGCTTCAATATATATTCACGTGGAAATTAGACTGGATTGGGTTCTCGACCCTAGACTGGATTTTGGATTCTTGACCCTGAGCTGTATTTCGGATTCTCGATTCGAGATTGAATTTTGGGTTCTTGACCCTAACCTGAATTTAGGCACTTAGACCCGAGATTAGGTACTTAAACCCGAGAGTAAATTTGATTTGGATACTTGGACCCGAGATTGGGTATTTGGACCAGAGACTAGATTTGGTTTGATTACTTGGACCCAGAATTAGGTACTTAGACCCGAGACTAGATTTGATTTGGGTACATGGACCTAAAATTGGATACTTGGACCCAAGACTAGATTTTGAGTTCTCGACCCAAAACTAAATTGGTTGGGTTATGGACTCGAAACTGGATTTGGATTCTCAATTTGAATCTGAATTTGTTGACCTTCTATCAGTTTATGAGTTCTGGCTTCTAGCCAATAAACTTTAGCTCTTCTAGCTGATTAATCTTCTATCATCACTTTCTTCTAGCCATTTACTCCATTCTTCAATGGATTGTGGGTTTTTACCCTCAAAATGGATCTTCATCCTTGGACATTGGGTCTTCACCCTTTAAAGCAGATCTTCATCCTTAGTCATTAGGTCTTCACCCTTCAAAGCAGATCTTCATCCTTGGAGATCGGGTCTTCTCACTTTAGATTGGATCTTCATCCTTTAGACTTTGGATCTTCATCCTTGGTCTTTAGGTCTTCACCCTTCAAAATGGATCTTCATCCTTGAACTTCGGGTCTTCACCCTTCAAAATGGATCTTCATCCTTTGGACATTTGTCCTACATTGGCTTCACATTTATGACTTTAGTTTCAGAAAGTTGGAAACATAAGTAATGGAGGCCCAAGCAGTAGAGATACAACCATTTTAAATTATGATTCAACATGCAAGTTGGTAACTTTTTGCAAATAATCATTTATTTCGCCCAATGTGCCCTTCGAGGTTCAACAATTCAATATACTTCCCTTAACTTGAAGGCTCGTACAATAAGAAAATAATTTTTTTTAAATCAAATGTTGACTTTGTCAAATCAGTGTCATTGTACCTCAGGACTTGAATTTCCAAATTAACATATCTATAACATACCAACCTTAGTTACCATACTAAACTTGGAAATCATTTCCACTTAAGCAAGAACTGTTGCACTTCAGATAGGCACATACACATTACTTGGCCAAAGGTCTCATTGAATTTAGATATTGTTTATCTCATATGCAAGATTATTCAAACTATCTCCACTAATAGACTTCACCTACCAAGAGAGATCAACAGGTCTTTAATAGGCTTAAAATGGAGTCTATAAGGGACACGAATTAAATGAAGGCCATTTTGAGATTGGAGCTGATGTGACATAATGGACAAACTATCACACTACAAACTTCTTGTTGAAACCTTAAGCAGTTGGAAGCAATTTTGCTAGACTCCAATTTCCTTCTATCTCCTTGGAAGAAATATAGAATTGATTAAAACCATCTTCATCTTTTCCTTTTGCTTTTGCACAAACTCAGTACCCATTTTTTTTATTTCTTTATTTCTTTTTCTCTCTTTTTTCTTTTTGTTTTTGCCTTCTTTATTTTTTTTTCTTTTCTTTTTTTCTTTTTACTCTAACTTTAAGAAAGTTGTTTTGTTTGCACCATTCTTTGCTTCTAACTATGGATGAGTGGAGTAGAGTGAGTTTGCTTTAACAAGGATAAGTCATTTGTTGCCCTGATGTCATCTCAATAAATTGGAGATATTAGGTCTAGTATCAGGTGAATCTCAACTACCCTTATGGTCTTAAGAACTTCAACTATCCTTATGGTCTTGACTATGCATTCCTTTTCTTGATCTTCTTTCCCTTTTCACCTTAGTGATTATTAGATTTTTCATAAGAGTCATAATAGCTCAGGATAGGTTATCAGGCTTATAAGCCAATAAAGAGCAAGCTAAAATCTCATGAAGACTCAAAGGGACAAATAGGGATTGACATTTAATTGGGTAGATTCTAGTTGTTGGCTTACCAAACAATGCCTAGATCATCTCTCCCTTAAATAAATAGAGTTCAATTTTGCCTCGAAAGTTTGTCAAAGCATGTTCTAAGACTGACTGGAATCTAGACACAGGTAATTATGAAGGAGCCTTCTCTAAGTAAGCATACACAATGCTATAGAATAATTCCCTCATCTAGTAAAGTCATTCGAATTATAGTGCATAGATATACTAATTTATGATTATCAAGCTAGATTTGTCATTGGTTGAGCAACAAAATAAACAAAGACCATGAAAACTTTAATGAAAATAATTTATTCGAACAAACATAATTAAAAAAAAAACATAATCATTCCAATTAAATATTAAAGAAAGCAAAATATAAGAGCAACATTCAAGCTAAGGGAAGTTCATTTAATTGAGCTTCTTCTCTCTTCACATCTTGAATACTCTCATCTTGAAAAGTGGATGAGACAAAATCTTCCTCCAATCCTCTTCATACAATGAAGGTTGCTGGTGGAGGTACTCTTCCAAATTTAGGCAATGGATTGCTCTTTGTGTTGGTCTTATCAGGCTCAGGAAACTTTTCACTGTCAATCAAATCTTAGATCTCATGCCTTAAACAAGCGCATTTATCCGTCTTATGCCTTTACATTTGATGAAATTGATAGAAGGCCTTGGAGTCAAAGTTTGATGGCAGAGGATCGTGTAGCTGTCGGGGAGCCAATGGTTGTAATAACCCCTTCTTTTGTAGTACGTTGAAAACCCAAGACAGCGGCTTCCCCAATTCTGAAAACTATCTTCTACTTCCTTGACCAGTGGCATTAACATCGACTTCCTTATGGGTACTTTAATTGCCAGGCTGATAATTCTGTTTTGCAGAAAAATGGTTCTTCTCTCTTTCCCACTCTTCTATTTGAAATCTAGCTTGGAGAAGATCTTTGAAGTCCCTTGTAATGGTGTGAGATAGTCTTTCATGGAGATTGGTTCGAGTTATCAGGCCTCCTTTCGAGAAGTGCAGCCTTATTTCTCCATCTCTTTATATAATCAACAAAACTTTCATTTTGTTTTTGCCTGATAGTCTCCACCTCTATCAAGGTAACTTCCAACTCAACATTGTACCCATACTATTGGATGAAGGCCTTGTACAGGGTATCCTAATCTTTTTGGGTACTTTCCTCTAAGGTTTTTGAACTAGTTTTGGACAACAGGGTCCAATGAGAGCATGAAATACCTTAGAGTCTGAGCCTTAGTAGCTCGGGAGGACTCCATAGCAGTGATGTACTGCTTAACATGCAAGTAAGGATTTCTTATACCATTATACCTAGCGAAGGAAGGCATCTTGAACTTATAAGGGACCTCCTCATCTTGTTCGAACATCTTGTCTATTTCTAACATCTCATCACCTTTAAGCTTTTTCTCAAATTTCTTCTCTAAATCAATGATCATCTTCTCCACATCAGATGTTTTAGTCTTTTCCATAGTTGCTCTTTCCACAACCTTTGACTCTTTCTTCTTATCTTGAGGCTCTTGGAGTATTGAGCCCAGTCATCATCATCATCAACAACTACTTTATCATCATCAAAGGCTATTTCTCCAACCTTAGCTTTTCCTTTGTCCTTCTACTTCTTAGTGATGGCAGATGCCTCGACAGTGTTTTTCAAAAGTGCAACTAGTTGGCCTTTCATGGACTCAGTTAGGGCCTCTTTAAGTTCTTCCATCTTGGCATTGAGGGCGTCGTCCACCATCCTTTGAATTTGCTCGAGATCCATTGCTCTTGGTGAGAAGGTAATTGAGTCACATTGGATTCTACGTCACTGGCATAGGTGGAGTTATCGTATGCTCTTAAACAGCTGTACTCTAGGTCTGTGAGCCAGAAAGGATCAATGACATGTTATGCAATGTGTGTATGCATGTATGCATAAACAACAAACAAACAAAGATAATTAGGACATCCCTTCCAACCTTATAACTTTCATACATGAATGGCGAGTCTCTTTTCCTAGGTATATGGTCAACAAAATATCAATATGGGATATTTTGTTCTTTAAAAATCCCCTCAGATTATTTAACCAATAGTTGCATTTTCTAATATTGAAGTCGGTTCATGATAATTCCCATTACTTAGGTTTTAATCCATTGAATCTCAATTAAAGCAACTTTTATGCTATATTGGATTAAAACTAAATTAAGAGGTTTATCATAAATAGATTTCATATTTGAAAATGTAACTAGTGATTCATGCCAAAAATAAGCCCATGATTAATAATTCTTTGTTATATACTAGGCTCACAATTGATTTTTGATATTTTCATAATTGACCTAAATATTTGTGAGCTTGTTTTAGGAAATGTTGTAATAGTTTTGTTTCAAAGCCCATAAAAAGATTTTAGAAAAAATGAAGTTTGGGCTTTGAGCTTGGGCTTTGAAAAAGAATTTTTTTGGTCCATTTTTAAAAGCTTTATGTTAAAAGACCATCTTGAAAAGTTTTGAAAATAGCTTTAGTCTTTTGGACTTTAAAGGAAAAGTTATTTTGAGCTTACAATATAGGTAGGTCATATTAGAAAAAAGAACAAACCAAATAAGCCATGATTTAAACCAAGATAAATTAACCATAGTCAAATAACAAGCATTTGGGGTAAAACCGAAGGAAAGTAACTAGGCCAATTACATGAGCTCTAGTCTTTGGGTTGAAAAGCTTAGGTTCCCATAGCAAGTATATACCAAAAGGTACAAGGCTATGAGTGGTTATGCCATGCTCAATCTCTATACCTTGAGTGAAATTATGGTATCCCTTACATAACACAACATGGGTAACACGACGTCTTAACTCACGCACACAATGCAATTTAAATGATTCAATAGACAATACCATAATAAGAAAGAATAGAATAACATAAGGACCAATGAAATTAACTTCTCTTATCCCCAATGGAGTTGCCACTGTGAGCAAAAATTTTCACCCCCACTCCCATGTAGAATGGTTCTTGCGACTTTGACACTGCTAGGCTCAGGGCCTTAGAGAACACGGGCCTAAACCCAGAAAAAATAGAGTAGCCACCCAGACAGGATAGGAAAAAGAAAGGAGTGGATGACTCGATTCCTAAGGAATCCCCAACCCCCTATTGGGTTCGAAAAGTTGTGTACGTATGGGGAAGGTGAGAAATGGCCCAGCACCCCCAAACGCCCAGTTCATTAGAACCGGCCTTCTTTTCAGGTCTTAATATTATAAAATTCATAAATATAATGATATTATCCATACTACATGCAATTATAAGAAATAATAAATACTTTATTAAAATCACAACAAGTTCAAACAAAATAAACAAATAGGCACCCATCCATGGATGGAAACGTACCTTTACAATTGTTTAATGTCTAAAAGAAAACAAATAAAATAGGGTACCCACCTATTGGTGGAAACATATCCTTTACATTGATCTAATATTTAAAATAAATTGAGTTATAAGAAACTTAACAATTGAGGTACCCAATCATGGAAACATACCTCTCACAATCCAAAAACACAAACATAATTCAATTAAATAAAATGAGCAATAAAATAATCGAAATGGTTCATCCAATTTAAATCATGTAATAATAAATCAAGCAATCCAATCTAGATTAATCATAAAGACTTACAATCCACAAATAAATATTGACCCCCATCTATGAGCCCATACGGCGATCCCGCTACTACATGCGATACTACATTAGGATTTGAACAAGCTACTAGATGTTTATTTAAATGAGCTACTACATGAAGGTATTGTAAATTGCTACTGTGAAATTAACATGCAGATCACTGTATGAAATCGGGATAGATATATCTATTGTGATAAACGAATGAAACACAGAAAACACAACTTCGTTGTTGGCTCCATCGAATTTTAAAGAGTTTGAACCAAGCTTCATTGGATATTTGCTACTGCCTAAATCAATCCATTTCTTCAGTTGAGCTTTGGCAATTTGGTAATTGCCTTGACACTGCCTTGATTATGGTTACTGACCCTTTTTTGAGTTATTAATTTTCTGTTGCTCTTTCTCCTCTTTCTTTGGCTTTGGCTGCTAGGATTTTATCATCGGTGATTGTTGCTTCCAAAAGTCCCAAGTCCAAGCGTCATCTAGAAGTCCAAAAGTCTCAAGTCCCAGAAAAATCAAAAGTCCCTTTTACTATTTTCAAATCCTGTTATTTATAGGCAATTATCAATAAAAAAACATAATATGTTAAGGAAATATAATACGTTAAGGAAATAAATTCAAAAATCTGAGCTAAATAAGGTTTTAGCAAAAATTGCCCGCAGGTGCGGGCGTCGAGGACTGAGAGTGTTGGCTGCAAGGATTGGGCATGCTTCGCCTGGGAGGATTGCGAGGGGCTGCTGCAAGGACCATGAGGCCTGGGCCTGCTATGCCTGCTAGCGTTGAGCGCTGGGCAAGGCTGTTGGGTGAGCTATTGTGCAGGGGCAAGCGTTGGGCGCAATTCGTTGCAGGCCAAAGCCTGCGGCAATTTGGCCTATTGGGCAGCAATTCACCGTAAGGTGAGAGGCCTGCGGTGAATTGGCTACCACGCAGCCGCGTGTCACTTGCCAATTCGTCCGACATTTTTATTTTTTATTATTTTTATTATTAAAAATGAATATTATATTTAAAATATTTAAAATTTCTTTTTTTATTTTATATATTATAATAAATAATGAATAATAAATATAATATTAATAATTATTACAAAAATTATTTTGGGCTATTTTAAATTTTTGGACTGGACTTGGTCAGAAAATAAGGGTCTACAACCATATTCTAGTGCTATTGGAAGTCTTATATACATAATGTTATGTACTCGCCTATATATTTGTTTTGCCATTGGACTAGTTAGTCGGTATCAATTTAATCTTAGAAAAGATCATTGGTAGTTGTGAAAAGGATACCAAGATATCTTAAAGGAACTATGGATTATTGCTTAATGTTATCGAGGCTTGAATTTGCATCTAGTTGGTTGTTCAGATGTTGATTAGGGAGGAGACTTTGAATAATGCAAATCTGCTTGAGGATTTACCTTTTTACTTAACAAAGGCACTATATCTTGGAGTAGTAAGAAACAAACTTGCATAGCTTTATCCACAATGGAAGTTGAGTTTATAGCATGTTTAGATGCTATGTAAGAATTATAGCATGTTTAGATGCTACACAAGAAGTTTTTTGGTTTAGAAAATTCTTTATGAGTTTGGGAATTTGAAATGACGCTGCAACATTTACAATCTTTTGTGATAATCATGCAGTGATTGCTTTCATAAGAGATCCCAAATTTCATAGTAAAACCAAATACAATGATTCTATGTATAACTACATTAGAGACATCATTGTTAGATGTGAAATAGTTATAAGATATATATCTATGCATCACATGGTAGCTGATCCCCTTAGAAAGCCTATCCCAAGAAATGTTTTCCTTACCCATGTGAATTCACTTGGATTGCATAAAATATAAAACATTGTTGAGTTTGTATGTTGTATTATTTTGAATAAATGCAAGTAATTGTTATATTTTTCTCAAACTTCTTCATTAATTATGTTCATAACATATATAGATCACATATATGATTGTTAAAAGATCAACAAAAGATGTCACACAGGTTTTAGAGTGGCTCACTCACATGAGCAATCACCTCTAGCGCTTGAATAGTGAGTTGAGATAAGACAAAAGTTAGGATTGTCATCACAGGTGAAATGAGAAGAACTTATATTTATGAAAAATAACTGATTTGGATTACCCATATCCAAATAACCTATGATAAGCTAGATATGAGTTCTCGGTTATAACCTGCAAATTAGAAGAGAACTTGGAGAATTCTTGTTAGGCCCTAGACAACGACTGAACTTAGCTCTGTACAGTGTTTTAGATGACATCCAAAGAAAGATAAACACTGTAGCACATGATTCATGCCATGTGTGCTTACTCGACCAAGAAGGTATAGAGAGAATGGAACCCTGCTTCTCCACTGTGTGAGACCTTGAGGTTAAAATTTTATCTTGAGATAGTACGCTCATATGTTTTCTTGTGGTTTATCATTTGTGTTGAGTGTTTGCTATCTTAGCATGTTACGTATGCTTATGGATGATTCGATTTATGGAACATGACAAGAAAATGAACTAAGTACAAATCATAAATTTCAAATAAAAATGGAAAGACTTTGTTAGATGTGTCAATTGGTTGGCCAATCTCATCATTTGAAAGTAGTTTGACTTGATTAAGGATACATGAATAATGTTTGTGGATCATGGTCTTAAGGGATTAGAAATGTTATGATGAAGAGACAAGTCTAGGGTACTACAAGTGTTATGAATTACTAACTTTATAATCTTATTTAGGGTGGAAACTACAATGTTATTCCTAATAGATGCATAGTATAAGCTTCAAAAGTGCAAGTTTATCCACTAGGTCGACAATCTACTTACTAGTATGAAATTTTTGTTTGGATTTTAGAAAACCTCACAATATGGCTCTTGCCCATCACATGCGAGTGAGAGATGTTGAAAATGGTTGATAGGTAGAGTTTCCCATGATGAGTTAACCTGGATCCAAAAGTAAAGAGTTGCAATTCTTAGGAAAGTTACAACTATGCTAAGAGTTACAACCATTCATACTAAGAGTTATAACCATAGGAATGGTTACCATGCTATAAGAGTTGCAAGAAAATGCAACTATTGACTTCTATATATATGTCAAGAGATAAATTAATAAAAAAAAATTTAATTTCATGCAATTTTTAGAAAGAAAAATCATTCACAAAAGAGTAAATTAGATTGTGAAAAATAATGCAATTCCAATTAGTGATTTGCATTACACTGGGTGAAAAATATCTAATTATTTCTTGTGAAATCATCAAGAGGTAAGTGATTCGATCCGAATTTCAATTAATTCCTCATTATTTAACATATTATGGTATTAAAGATGTTAATAAATATGAGAGTTTAATAGAGAAACAAGATATATAGTAGTAATTAGAACTCCTCTAATTCGTTGAATGATGTCTTTCAATAACAAATAATAATATCTGCAATTTGATGCCTTTATTGCAAGAAAATAACTTTATTATCCCTATAAAGAAGTATAGGTGTGAAGCCTCACCCAAGCACCAGATCTCGAGCCACCAATGAGGAGGCTGAGGATGCTCTTTTGGGGGCTCGATCCCACACGACATTGCCGCGTACGGTCTCTAGTTGGTTCGGTAAGCATAGGTTTAAAATCTTCTTTTATTCTGAAAAGAAAGCTCTTCTTTTATTTTGAAAATGGATGGTGGCTTTTATTTTAAAAAGCTAAAATTGGAGAGTTACCACCTTAGTTTATTTTGTGTGGGAAAAAATTAAAGAAAAACCCATTTTAGTTGTCTCCATTAAATTAAATTAATTTTTACCCAAAGAAGGCACTAGTCCAAAACCAATCACGATGGGTCCCGGGCTAAGTTTTCTAAACTAATTTCCATAAAAATGATTTTTCTCTCTTTGAATGATTATTTTTGAGGAGAAAACCTCAATTTATAGTGAAAAAGTAAAAAAAGAAATCGGACTAGAATGACCACGACTACACATGCATCAGATAGGCCATGCATGTTGTGGCCCGTCTGCAGCCAGCTATGTGCCGCACGCACCACATTCCATCCATGAACAGCACAGACAGCCGCGTGCCATGCGAGCAGCAGCCCGTACGGTGCTAGCATGACTACTGCATGTGCCGCAGACTGTTTTTGCAGTTTCAGGCCCGTTTGACCTTCGATTCATGTGATTCTAGTTGCATTTTATTTGTTATTGAATGGAATTTCATTTGGTTTCAAAGTTTATGATTTTTACTCATTTCAAAAATTAAGAGTTTTCGGGGACCGTTCAAGCCAGTCTGGGCCTGTCCAGGCCCGTTCAAATTTTGACTCATGGGATTCCATTTTGTTGGAACTGCACTCATATTCATCCTAATTTAGGTTCAAAATTGGGGGTTCATAACTTCCCCCCATCATAGTTTTTTTGTATGAAAAGTAACCATGATGTTGTGAACATTTGACTTTAATTGCAAGATGCCATGTCATGTCAAGTAAGGAGATGATTGTTCGCTTTAGGATATTTAAGATTGTCCATTCTAGGGTTTTCTTAGAATGTCTGTGTAAACCTATCCTAATGGGGTAAGGGGAGGCCCATTTAGGTTTGACCTAAGATGTCAATGCAAACCTACCCTAAAGGGGGGGGGGGGTAAAGGAAGACCTATTCTAGGTCTGACCTAAAATATCTATATAAACCTATCCTAAAGGGGCAAGGGATGACCCATTCTAGGTTTGACCTAAAAGGTCTATGTAAACCTACCCTAAAGGTTTAAGGGAAGGCTCATTCTAGGTTTGACCTAAAATGTCTATGTAAACCTACCTTAAAAGGGGTAAGGGAAGGCCCATTCTAGGTTTGGCTTAAAATGTCTACGTAAACCTACCCAAAAGGGGTAAGGTAAGTGCCATTCTAGGTTTGACCTAAAAGGGGTAAGGGAAGGCCTTCCCTTACTCCTTTAGAGTAGGTTTACATAGACATTTTAGGTCAAACCTAGAATGAGCCTTCCCTTAACCCTTTAATGGCACTTAGAATGGCCCATTCTAGGTTTGACCTAAAATGTCTATATAAACCTACCCTAAAGGGGTAAGGGATGGCCCATTCTAGGTTTGACCTAAAATATCTATGTAAACCTACCCTAAAGGGGGTAAGGGAAGGCCAATTTAGGTTTGATCTAAAATGTCTATGTAAACCTATATCTAAGATGCTTAAATTGCCAGTTGGTTCCTAGTCTTATGTTAATTATTCTATAATGATATCGCCATCTTGGTTACTGAACCAAGTTTTAAGTTATAAGGCACTTACCTAGAATGTATTTGAAATTATATTCTAAGGATTTTAACATAGAATGATAATTTTAGGGCTCTTACCTAAGATGACTTTTGAAAGCTGCATTCTAAGTTGTTGACCTTTGTTATGCTCCAGGGTGGTGACTTATAATAGGTTAAAAATTGGTTTCTAGGGCTCTTACCTAGAATGGTGGTAAGAAACAATCCTAAGTTTTGCTTAGGGATAAAAATAAGGACTTTAGGTACCTTGAAACCTAAAATTTTGGTTGACAGTATTTAGGATTTAGAGGATGCCCCCTGAATTCAAGATATGGTCATTCGGCTTACTAAGTATGCATGGTTGATGGAATATTCAATTTTGGTATGACTAGAGGTGCTTTGGTGAAGCTTTACCAACTGTGGCTAGTTTTAATCTTTCAATGAGGGATTTGACCATGGTTGGGTCGATCTGGGTTTGAATTGCTCCTAGAGGGCTTGTCCTCTGGTAAGTTGGAATTGTCTTGGCGAACCTCTAGCCTCAAATTTTCTTTGGAGGGGCTTGGCTCATGGTTAATGGCTTGTTTGAGAGGGTTTGGCCTCATGATAAGTTTGAATTGCTTTGGAGGGCTTGTCCTCAAATTAGCTTATCTTGGGAGGCTTGACAAACTTTGAAAGATTTGATCTTAGGTCTAAATTGCTTTTGGAGGGCTTGTCCTCGAATTGGATTAGCTTGGAGTCTTGGCCTTGGCTTGATTTTGGGATGAGTTGTTTCATCATGATATCAAACTTTGGCTTGGAAGTTGTGGTTTGTTTTTCTTGGACAAATAGTGGTGAACTAATTTAAAAAAGTAATTTCCTTATATGGGCTTTCATCAAACTTTGGTTGGGGGATGCTTGGTGTGACCAGGGATTTTCGCCCCCACTCTCAGTGGAATGGTTCTTGCGACTTCGGCACTATTTAGGTTAGGGACTTTAGAAAACACGGGCCTAAGTCCGGAGAAAATGGAGTCGCTACCCAGACGGGCCGGGAAAAAAAAGGAGTGGATGACTCGATTCATAAGGAATCCCCAACCCCCTAATGGGTTCGAAAAGTTGGGTACGTGTGGGGAAGGTGAGAAATGGTCCAGCACCCCTACAATGCCTGATTCATTAAAATCGCCTCCTTTGCAGGTCTTAATATTATAAAATTCTTAAATATTACGATATTATCCATACTACATGCGATCATAAGAATAAATAAATACTTTATTAAAATCACAATAATGTCTAAACAAAACAAATAAATGGACACCCATCCGAGGATGAAAACATGTCCTTACATCATCTTATATTTAAACTAGATAGGACACCCACTGAAAGGTGGAAACGGGTCCTTTACATTTATCCAAAAGCTTTAAATAAATTAATTTACATGATGCTCACAAAATTAGGTACCCATAAAATGAAAACATACCTCTTACAATGTTTTGAAACAAAAGCAAATCAATAAAAATAACCAACCATTCATTATAAAGAAATCATTCATCAAAGACATGAAACATCAATCAAAATATATAACAAACATTCATCTAATTTAAATAAAATAGTAAGTATATAAATTTAGGGTTTATGCATTGATTAGGGTTTATTGGGTTTTATGTTTAGCAATTAGGGTTTTGTATTTTAATTACTAGATTAGTTAACTAAGAAATATTTAATATAAAGGAAATAATATGGCTACTGGATGTTTGAATTAAAGATTGGTTTTGAAATAAATTTGGGTTTGAATCTAAAGAAAAATTATTTGGATTTAGGGTTTAGGAAGTTGTGTGAAACTAATATTAAGGTTTAGGGTTTAAGTGAATAAAATTAAAGATCATGAAAATAGGATTAAGAGTTAGGTATTTAGAAAGAATAGGCTACTGTGAATCTTAGAAAAATAGAATTGATTATGATTTTGAGAAAACAGATTATTGTTTTGTGGTTTTAGAAAAGTGTAATTAGGGTTTTAGATTTCAAAAATTAGTTTTACAGGTATTAAGATATTAGGATTTTGGTTCATAAAATATATAATTCAGATTCAATAATTTTATGCTACTGGAAAATAAATATCAAAATACTTTAACAAAACATTAATAAGGAAACATGTTATGGCTACTGCAAATATAAACAAGTTAATAAAAACTCAAAACTCTGTTGTTGGTTCCACCACAATTTGAATTCTGGTTGAACAATAACAAAGACACTGTGTGCTGCCTTTGATGGAATCTTTGTTGTTTTGCTGCTTCTTCAAGTCCAAGCTTTTGTAAAAATTCCAAAAAGGAGTCTGAATAATTCTTGAATAAAATTCCAATTCCCAAAAATCCCAATCCCCTTTCAGTGTGTTTTAATGTGGTATTTATAGGTAACTAAAATCAAATACCTAGTATATTATGGAAATTAAAAACTGTTTTGGAAATAAAATTAAAAACCAAGTAAAATAGGGTTTCGGAGAAAATTGGCGCGGACGAGCTGGGGGCGAGCAAAACTGCGAGCGGGGCGCAATTTTGCCGCAAGTTTTGCCTGCGGGCAAATTGGCCCGTGGCCAATTCGTCGCCAGCGACTTTCGTCGCCAATTCTGCCGTCACCGATTTTAATTTTTTTATTATTTTTTATTTATATATTATTATTATATTTTTTAAAGAATAAATAAATGAAAGGTAAAATAAATATTATATTAAAATAAATAAATATAAATAAATATACCACAAAAATTATTTTGAACTGTTTTAAAATCTTTGGACTGGATTGGATAAAAAATTAGGGGTCTACACTTTGCTTTGAAGGCTTAGGCCACTATTTAGAACACAAAGGATGAGATTTGGTTGTGACCTTTGGGTGAGTGGTTAAGGCATATATCTGATCTGATATAAACTTAGCTTAAATATGCTAGTTTGATTTCCAAGGCTCTGGTCTTGGTTTAGTTTTGCTTTCAAGGCTTTGGTCTTGGTTTGATTTGGAAGGCTGTGCCATAATGGATTTTTAGGTTTTGAGTGAAGGTGTATTCATGCCCCTAATAGATTCTTAGATTCGAATGAAGGCTTATTTGGTTAGTGCAAGGAATAGATTTTTGGGAGATTGAAGTTTTTGTAACCTTAGGCTTTCTAAAGGTAGCTTAAGTATGGTCTTGTGTTTTTATCTTGGTCATGGGCTTTGCCCCAAAGAATTTGGATAATGAGGTAGGAATACCTCTTGGGCTATCTAATCATAGCTCACAGACTGATTTTGGTTCTTATGTATAAGGATAGCCTGGATGATAGGTAGTATGGTGGAGTGGCTATTTAGGCTTGTGCAAGTATGGTTCAAGAAAAATTGGTTTGCGCTTGCATAGGAAGCTGGCTTTTAATGATTTTTAATGAATGATTTCTAGAGCAATGATCTTATAGCTAACCTTTGGTAAACCATTATTTCTGGCCATTTGCATAGGAAAATGAGATTAGTGTGCCAGGCATCTTTGGAGGAATGATATGATCTTAGTCGTTCATGAGATGAGCTTTCTAAGACTATGGATCAAGTGGAAATGATTGGCGATTTCATTCGGGGACAAGGTTTAGAGGTGTAACAACATGGGTGGTTATATGTGTTTGGTTTATGGTCCTATGAGAAGGGGCAAACTGTAGAGCCTTAATTTTTAATTTTATATAGTCCAAAATAATCTTTGTGGTATTTTAATTAAATAATATTTATTTTAGTATTTATTATTTATAATTTTTAAAAATAGTGAAGTTAATAAAAATAATAATAAATAATAAATAATAAATAATAAAAAAAACAAATAAAAATAAAAATCGGCGGCGAAAAAATCGACGACGAAAAATTCATCGCCGAAAGTCAAATTGGCCAAGGCCAATTTCGCCCACAGGAAATTCCTGCGGGAAAAATTGGCCGGAGGCACCAATCCTTGTAGCCAACGCCTCGCTCCTCATAGTTCCTCGCCAACGTTGGCAATTTTGCCAGCGAAATTTTTCCAACGCAATTTTTTTTCGAAACCAAATTCCACTTGGTTTCGGTTTCTTTTCCTAATTAATTTTAGTTTCCTTAAACAATTAGACTTAATCATATGAATTTTCCTATAAAAAACACTTGAAAACACAGAAAAGGTGGACTTTTAGACTTTAAAAATTTTGAAGGAACTTTGGATTGGGACTGGAACTAGGGACTTCAAATTTGAGAGGAGCAACAAGCAAGTAATCGACAATTCATTAAAGGTAGCCACAATGCCTTTGTCTTTGTTCATCCAGAAGTTAGTTTTGGTGGAACCAACTACGCAGGTTTGATCCTTCATCATTAATTACTCATGATCACAGTAGCTTTGTTTCTTTGATTCATAAGACTATAAACATAAAAATTTGATCTTTAAATATGTAGTAACTTGATCTTCGTTTCAAGAACCCTAATTTATTTCTTCTTTTTCCAAAAACCTTAGAAACCCTAATTTATTTCTTCTATTTCCAAAAACCTTCAAAACCCTAATTTATTTCTTCTGTTTTCCAAAAACCTCAAAAACCCTAAATTATTTCTTCTATTTCCCAAAAACCCTAATTTATTTCTTTTGTTTTCTTTTGTCTCCAAAAACCCTAATTCGTTTCTTTTGTTTCCAAAAACCTTAAATCGTTTCTCTTATTTCCAAAAACTTTTAAAAACCCTAAACTGTTTTCCTCTAACTTTTTCCAAATTTTCCAAATATTTTCTTAAATCTCCAAACCCTAACCTACTTTACAATTTCTAAAAATCATAATTATTTTATAAGACTCTAAACTATTTTCTTAAATCCTAAAATCAAATATGTTTTCCAAAATGTCAAAAACCCTAATTCTCTCAAAACTAATATGTAAACCCTAGTTTTCCTAAACCCTAATCCATAAAACCTTAAAACCTTATAAACCTAAACCTTAAAACTCAATACAGTAAATCCAAAACAACAACAATCCTCAAATGCATGTTGTTTGACTATGGTTAATTTATCTTAGCTTAAATCATGGCTTTTTTGGTTTGTTCTTTTTCTAATATGACCTACGTATATTGTAAGCTCAAAATAAATTTTTCTTTAAAGTCCAAAAGACCAAAGCTATTTTCAAAACTTTTTTCATGACCCAAATACAAAGCCCAAAATCCATTTTTTCTAAAATCTTTTTACAATGGGCTTAGAAACAAAATTATTTTCATGAAACCTTTTTACAAAGAGCTTGCAAATTATTTAGGTCAATTACGAAATACTAAAAATCAATTGTAAGCCTAGTTTATACTAAGAATAATTAACCATGGGCTTGTTTTTGGCATGAATCATTAGTTACTTTTTCAAGTGAGAAATCTATTTATAATAAACCTCTTAATTTAGTTTTAATCCAATATAGCATAAAAGCTACTTTAGTTGGTTGAATGGATTAAAACCTAATTAATGGGAATTATTATGAACTGATTTCCATTTTTGAAAACATAACTATTGGTTGAAATGTCCGAGGGAAATATTCAAAAACAAGATACCCCATGTTGGTATTTTGTTAACCATATACCTAGGAAAAGAGGCTCGCCATTCGTGTGTGGATGTTATAAGGTTGGAAGGAACGTCCTATTTGTCCTTGTTTGTTTATTGTTTGCGCATACATGCATACATGCATACATTTGCATCTCATATCATTGATCCTTTTTGGCTCACAGCCCTGGATTACGACAACTCAAAAGCTTACGATAATTCGACCTACGCCGGAAGTGAAGAATGTAGCAACGACTCAATCACTTGCTAACCAAAAGCAATGGAGCCTGAACAAATTCAAAGAATGGTGGATGATGCCCTCAATGCCAAGATGGAAGAAATAAAAGAGGCCTTAGCTGAGACCATGAAGAACCAATTGGCTGCAATTATAGAAAATCATGCCAAAGCATCTTCTAGCACCAAGAAGCAAAAGGACAAAGGGAAGACTAAATTTGGTGAAGTGGTTTTTGATGATGAAAAGGTGATCATTGATGATGATGATGATTGGGCTCAATACTACCAAGATCCTCAAGACAAGAAGAAAGAACCAAAGATTGTTGAGAAAATCAAAACTTCTGATGTTGAAAAGATGATTACTGATTTAGAAAAGAAATTTGAGAAGAAGCTGAAAACTGAAGAAATGTCCGAAGTTGACAAATTATTTGAGCTAGACGAAAAAGTGCCATACCAATTCAAGATGCCATCCTTTGCGAAGTTTGATGGAACCAAAAATCCTCATCTCCATGCGAAACAATATATCATTGCCATGCAGTCTGCCTGAGCTATTAAGGCTCCAACTCTAAGGTAGTTTATGCTCTCATTAGATCCTGTTATCCAAAATTGGTTCAATACCTTAGAAGAAGGAACACAAAAGAGTTGGGATCTGCTATACAAGGCCTTCATCCAACATTATGGATATAATGTTGAAATGGAACTTACCTTAATAGAAGTTGAGTCCATTAGACAAAGGCCAAATGAGAATTTTGTGGATTATGTGAAAAGATGGAGAAATAAGGCTGCTTTGCTCAAGAAGAGGCCTGAATCCGATCAAATAAGGATGATTGTAAGAGGGGTGTTGCCCAGTCTTCGTGGAAGGATGTCTCATACACTCATCCATGATTTCAAAGATCTTCTCCAAGCTGGTCTGCAAATCGAAGAATGGGAAAGAGAGAAGAACCATTTTTCAACAAGAAGGAACGAGAAAGGAAACTATCAATCTGGTAGCCAAAGCATGCAAAAGGTAGTCGGTGTTAATCCTACTAACCAAGGAACAAGGAGGCAGTTTTTAGAATTGGGGAAACAGTGTCTTTGTTTCTTAATAAGCTTGAAAGAAAGGGATTGTTACAATCTTTAAATCCTCATCCTTTGCCTAACCCTCTCCCACCTAATTTTGACACTAAAGCATTTTGTCAGTTTCATCAAATGCAAGGGCATGACACGGATAGATGTGTGAGGTTGAGACATGAGATCCAAAATTTAATTGATAGTGGAAAGTTACCCGAGCCCAACAAGCCGAATACCAAAGACAATCCATTACCAAAGTTCAATAGAGTACCACCACCGGCAACCTTCATGATTGGAGGAGGTTTGCACGAAGATTTTGTCATGTCTTCTTTCCAAGATATGGGTGGAGAAGCAACCAAAGAAGAAGAGATATTTGATGAAATTAAACAAACTATGGTGGGTAAAGAAGTAGAAATTTGTGCTGTTAATGGGTTTTGGGATTCAAGCGATAGTGATGATGATCTGGTATCTAAGAAGGAGGAATAGACCTGGTCCGAGCCCAAAGAAGATGAAGTAATGAACACTAGATCCGGTAAGCCTTATGTAAGGCCACCGCCTAAGGAGGTAGAAATTAATAAGGGAAAGGAAGTTGAAGTAAGGAATAAAGAAGAGGAAGATGATACTGTGCTCAAGCAATTGAAAAGAACCCAAGCAAGTGTTAGCATTTGGGACTTATTGGCTACTTCTAAAAAACACCGAGAAACTATGGCCAAGGCCCTGGCTAGCATGCCAATTTCTACCTCCACAACACAGGAGGAGTAATCAACTTGATAAAAATTGGAGGAGTAATGAAATGTGAAGATATTCAAGAGAAGAATGAACTTAATATGGGAGCAGTTTCTTTATCAGATGCGAATTTACCGGAGGAGGGGAGAGATCACATCCGCCCTCTCTTTATCAAAATAGAAATCAAAGGGAAAAGGACTCAATGTGTAATGGTCGATGATGGGTCTGCCATAAATATTTGTCCACTTAAAATATTGCCAAAGCTAGCCATGTCAATAAGGGATCTAAACCCGACCGAGGTAACTATTCGGGCTTATGACAACACTAAGAGACATGCCGAAGGAACTTTCAAAGCTGCTGTCAAGGTCGGTCCAATTGAATATATTATTGAATTTGTTATTCTGGACATACCTGTTACCTTCGTCTTGCTCTTGGGATGACCATGTTTTCATCCTCTTGGTGGAGTTCCTTCCACCCTTCATCAAAAGATCAAATTCCCTAACGGAGATGAGACAGTGGTCATCGAGGCTGAAGGTAATGAGATTGTTAATGCTCTAATGATTGAGAGGCCTCTTAATGGTTTCCAAGTAGCTGCAATTTCTGATAATGAAGTAGTGGACTCCAAAGTCTTGAATATGATGAAGAGCATGAACTACCTTTCCAGAGCTGGTCTCGGACAGGGTAAGGCCGGTTTGACAAAGCTGCCAAATTTTAAAACTCAAACTTTCAAGAAGGGGTTGGGATATGATGAAGCCAACAATGTCCAGCCAAAGAAGAATGAGAAGATGAATTTTCCACCACTTGAAGAGATCTTTGTCAAAGCTCTAGACATGGGACCACTCCAAGGAAAGCCCGAGCCAATCATGTTAATGGAAAAGTTGATCCCGGGTTTTGAAATTTTTTACAGATGTTGCCGAGCTAGTGGTGCAAGTGAAGAAAGAGCTCACCCTACCAGCCAACAAAGAATCCAATCCAGAAGAGAAGAACAAAGTTGTCTTGAAAGCCGAGAAGACTTCAGTGGAGATTGCTGCCCTGGTTGAAGAAAAGTTTGAAGACATTCTGCCTTATGATTCTGAGAACAATGATTTTGATTTTGATTATAATTTGTTTGCTTTGTATGAGGATGATGATGTTTTCTTTTCCAAAATGGATGCAATAAAGTCTGATTTTGCTTACTTGTGTGATGTTTCTCTTGATGGTTACATACATTCAAATAGCAGTTACATGAGCATCTTTAATATTAATTCTGTTGACACACAATTATTAAATTTGGGAATAATCAAAAATCCTAAAAACATTAGCATAGCATCCGACCTTACTCCAGATGAGAGAAAGAGATTTGAAAAAATATCCAAAAAATATGAAGAAGTATTTGCTTAGTCTTATGAGGATATGCCTGGTATAGATCGAGACATTGCCGAACATCTTTTTCCTACTTACACTCACATGAAACCTGTCAAACGAAAGCTTAGGTGATTAAGACTAGAGTGGGCTGAATTGGTTAAAGAAGAGGTTACTAAACAAATACAAGTAAAGTTCCTTGAAGTGATAGAGTATCCAGATTGGCTAGCCAACATAGTACCCATGCCAAAGAAAGATGGAACAATAAGGGTCTGTGTGGACTATAGAGACTTAAATAAGGCTTCCCCTAAAGATGATTTTCCTTTACCCCATATAGATGTTCTCATTGACAGTGCAACCTCTAGCGTGCTACACTCATTTGTAGATGAATTTTTTGGATACAACCAAGTGTTAATGGCCCAAGAGGATAAAGCCAAAACTTCTTTTATTACTACATGGGGTATATTTTGTTATAGGGTGATGCCGTTTGGCTTAAAGAATGCTGGAGCAACCTACCAAAGGATGTCCACCACATTATTTCATGACATGATGCATAAAGAAGTTGAAGTATATGTTGATGATATAATGGTGAAATCGGATACAAGGGAACAACACTTCCAAAACTTAGAATTATTCTTCTATAGAGCATTGAAATATAAGCTAAGATTAAACCCGAAGAAGTGTGTGTTCGGGGTTACCTTAGGCAAATTATTGGGTCATGTGATTGGACCAAATGGCATTGAGATTGATCCTGACAAAGTTAAAGCAATCAGGGATATGCCAGCCCCAAAGACGGAGAGAGAAGTTTGGGGATTCATTGGTAAATTACAATACATTAGCAGATTTATAGCAAAGCTCACAACAATCTGTAAGCCTATCTTCAAATTGCTTAAAAAGAATTAGCCGGTCATATGGAATGAAGAATGTCAAAGGGCCTTTGAATGAATAAAAAAGTATTTGTTGAATCCACCTATTTTGAAACCACCCAAACCCGGAAAACCTCTATTACTATACTTAGCAGTAGAAGAAGAGTCAATAGGAGCCATGCTAGCCCAAGCAGATGAGTCAAGGATTGAGCATGCAATTTACTATTTGAGTAGAAAGCTTCTACCTTATGAAATTAAGTAAAGTATCATCGAAAAGACCTGTATAGCCATGGTTTGGTCTTCTAAGAAGTTGCGGCATTACTTTCAATCGTATAGTGTGCAAGCAATTTCCAGGTTGGATCCAATGAAGTACTTAAGGGAAACACCCTCTTTGATTGGGAAGTATGGTCGATGGTTAATAATATTAGAAGAATTTGAGATTGAGTATGTAACCAGGAAAACAATCAAAGGTAGAGAAGTGGCAGAATTCCTGGCCCAACAACCATTACCAGATAGCAAAGAGGTAATCTTGGAATTTCCGGATGAACATTTAGAGGCAATTAAAGTACAAGGGTGGAAAATGTATTTTGATGGAGCAGCAAATAGAAAAGGAGCAGGTTTGGGAGTCATACTGGAATCACCTGAAGGGGAACTTATCCCTTTGGCCAAAAAGTTGAAATTCAGGGCAACCAATAATATGGTGGAATACGAAGCATGTATCTTTGGTTTGGAAACCCTAATGATTATGAAGGTGGATAAGGTGGAAGTTTTTGGCAATTCATTAATAGTAGTATCCCAAGTAAATGGAGAGTGGGAGTTGAAAGAAGAAAAATTAAAACCATACCACCATTACTTGACCATGATGAAGAAGAACTTTAAGGAGTGTAGTTTTATACACCTATCAAGAGAAGAAAATTAGATGGCTGATGCCCTAGCCACATTGGCTTTAGTATAGGAAAATCCTATCAATTTATTCCTCAAGCCTCTGATTTTGACCAGTTCGTCAACTCCTTGCTACGAATATGAAACAATCATGAAAACTGATACAGACCATGATGTGTGGTATGATACTATAAGAGGAGGAAAGGGAATACCCGTCGGGGCCAACAAAGAAAGAAAGAAGAGCCTTAAGGCGGTGCTCTTTGCAATACAACACATTCCACGGAGATTTATATCGAAGATGGCCTGATGGGGTGCATTTAAGATGTTTAAGGAAGCTTGATGTGGAGCATATCATGTCAAAAATACATGCGGGAAGTTGTGGTATGCATATGAGTGGTTTGGCCCTAGTTAAGAAGATAATTCGACAAGGTTACTACTGGTTGACCATGGAGAGAGATTGTATTGAGTTCATAAACAAATGCCAACAATTTCAAATGTATGGTAACTTGAATCACATGCCTCCTGAAGAATTGCATTCTATGTCTTCACCCTAGCCCTTTGCCACTTGGGGTATTGACATTATAGGAGAGATACATCCGACAGCCTCAAATGGTCATCGTTTCATTGTAGTAGCGGTAGATTATTTTTTGAAATGGGTCAAAGCCGAATCCTTGAAATAACTGGGCACAAGTCAAATGGCTAGATTTATTGAAAAGAACCTCATCTGCAGGTATGGGGTCTCGTACAGTGTGATATCAGACAATGGGGTACAGTTTCAAGGAGCAGTTAAGGATTTATTCTTGAAGTACCGAATCCATCATCACAAATCCTCTCCTTATAGACCAAAGGCTAATGATATGGTAGAAGCAACAAACAAGATAATTAAGCAAATTTTGTCCAAGATGACCAAGACTTATAGGGATTGGTCAGAGATGCTTCCCTTTGATTTATGGGGATATAGAACAAGTGTGCGAACACCTACTGGAATGACACCGTTCTCTTTGGTTTAAGGGATGGAAGCAATGTTGCCAATTGAAAATGAGATTAAGTCATTGAGAGTGATCTTGGAAGCTGAACTGCTTGAAATATAATGGGTAGTGAGCAGAATGGGTAGAGAGAAAAAAAGAAAAAAGCAGGCTAGGTTGAAAACCCAAAAAAGGGCAGCCTAGGCAAAAGTTAGAGCAGTATGCTAGTTTCAAAAACCTAAAAGGGCAGGCTAGGCAACAATTAGGGCTGAATAAGAGAAAATCGTCAATTAGAAAACCTGAAAGGGCTAGTTGGCAACATGAGTGATCTTATGTATGCTGGCTTTATGTTTGGTTGTTCCCCAATTTAATAAAATAGAATTAATGTTAAAATTGCTCTATGTGCACTGTTATAAGTATTTGACCAGATATGGATGAAATAAATAAGCACAATAGCAAAAGGTGATGACAAATTATAAAAGGAAAAGAAGCGTCTTTTATTACTTTAATTATTTTTTCATCCTAACAATACACTTTCTGAATTGACAAATGTAAAATCTATGGCAGACAATAAATGTAAAGTGCAGGCCAGCTTTGCCTCAGCTGATCCAAGTAGGCTTCAGTCAAGCAAGGCATGTCTAAATCGGGAGTGAATTCAGAATCACGAGGCTCGGCTCTATACTGACGACCAAGTCGGCGGGGATCATAGTAAGTACCTTGATGAAGAGCAGCAAGAGGAACATAAATCAAGTATGTTCACATGGTGATACGAGAAATCTTCCACCAAGGTACCAACCAACGGATGTTGACTTCAATGCGTGAGTGAATCCAGTCAACCCAATTAGTATATGAAGAAGCAGAATGGAGTAGTTTCCTAGCAGAATGATGCCGTGGTAGATATCTGGCAAAATCCATGGATGGAGTATCAAGCAAGCAGAGATGCTCCTGAAGCCAAATCTGTGAGGGAAATTAAATTAAAAAAAAAGAGTCCGCTAAGTTGAAAACCCGCAAGGGCGACTTAGTAAAAAATTAGGATAGCTCGCTAGTTCCGAAAACCCACATGGATGACTAGGCAAAAATTAGAGCAATATAAAAAATATAATAAAAGAGATCTGCTAAGTTGAAAACCCGCAAGGGCAGCTTAGGCAAAAATTAGGACAGCTTGCTAGTTCCGAAAACCTGCATGGGCAGACTAGGCAAAAATTAGAGTAATAAAATAAAAAAATAAAATAAAAAAAAGAAGAAGAAGAAAGAGAAAACCTAAATTGAAAACATGAAAGGGCATTTTAGGTAATTACCTGAAGCAACAACGAACTCCCGGTCAGTCTCTTTGACAATCTTGATTTAAGTTGGTCTAATCCAACTAAATTCTCGGCTAAGATCATGGGTATTGGCAACAAGCCTCCTTCCATTTGGTCCTTGATATCCAATACTCGTGGATCAATATCGCCGTCAGAAGAAATAAGCAAGAATTGGCCAAGCAAGTAAAGACAAAGCATACGTCCCCATGCCTTAGTAGGAGCCAAATGAGAGAGACAAAAATCAATCAAGGGAGCAAGTAGAATTTTCTCACCTCTCATCAACTGTAGAACTTTGGGCTTTGAAATTTGAAATAACATCTGCATCTTCTGTTGAGTCTTGGAAATTAATGTGGGTAACGCCATTTGTTGATTATTTGGATATCCAAGGATGGCCTCAAATTCTTCAATCAAAGGCATATTTCTAAGCCATTAATTTTAAATGTTCTAGAATCTATATTCCAAAAAGAAGCCATGGAATGTAGAAAGGAATGGTCCAATTTAACATTTTGAAAACACTTCAAAGTATCAATTTTTGACCAAGACATTTGCTTCCAGTGAATAGCTTCCATATTCTTAAATAGAATTTTTATTTTCTTTAAATGGAGTTTGGTCATCGTGGAAGGATGAAGGAAAGTTAGAATTATTAAAAGGAGTTTTTTCGTTGAAGTGGAAAATCTCTTGGTTTCTGTATAAAACTATGGCGTGAAAGGTGATTTATATAGGAAGATTGTGTTTTTCCAAAATTAATAAGGAAAGCATGAGACCGTGATGCATGAGGAAAAGGAATTGGCGATGAAATTTCTTAATTGCCATGTTGCATTTGGTTTTAGCTAAGTGATGCGGTTGTGAATGTAAAAAAGAAATTGTGGTGCAATAATTATGATATATATACATAAAAAAAGTAAAAAAAAAAAGGAAAAAAGTTGCAGTAAGATAAACATTATATATTATCATTATTATTTTTATACTTATTGTACAATGTTTCCTCAATTGATACAATATTCCTACATCACTAAGAAGGTAGTGGTAGGTCATCAAATAAAGCTCTGAAAAAATCATCGCCGGTCAGAGAAGGAGACAAATCACTCGTGCTGAGTCCGCCCAAAGCAGGAGCACCAAAATCCCTAATACCTTGGAGTTTTGATCTGTCACGGTCCTCATCAGAAGTAGATGAAAGGATCTCATGGTCATCAGTCTGAGGGCCTCTAGATGAAGAAGCACCAGGATCCCTCATCCCCTAAAATCAGAAGTCTCAAAAATTTTACTCTGATTGATGGTACAAATTTTAAAAATGAGAAGCCTGTTGAAGACTAGCGGCCAACTCTTTTTGAAGTTTCTTATTTTGTTCTTCAAGCATCTGCTGTGAGCCAGAAAGAAAAAGAGTAAGAGCATACATTATCATGCATACATATAGCATGAGTTATCATGGAACAAGAAAACTTACCAGGTAATTCATATCAATACCATGTGGATGAGATGGCATATCTGGTGGACTAGAATAAGCAAATGAAGGAGTAGTAAAAGAAGATCCTGCTTCATGATCAAATAAGCCAGTGACCTACAACAATCATTAAAAAAGTTAAAATAAGTTTAGAAGCGATCGCAATGGAAAAATGGCAAAAGTTTACCTGAGAAGTGCAAGCCCTGAGATGTGGAACAAACTCTCCTCCCTCTTCATGATGTTCCTCTTCATCTCTACCCTCATTTTCTTCAGAAATCTCCCGTATGCCAACAGGAGATATATCAAAGTTCAAGAGCCCTATTTGAATAAAATGGGTATAAGATGCACCCGGTGGATAGAGAAATGTTTCAACATCATAACCGTGCCGGGCCAACCACCATGCATCCTCCGCCATTGATGTGATATTCAAGGTATACTCCAGACAACGCATTGGGATCCTCCACTGCTCGAGACCAAGAAACCACTCATATACTCTCTCTCCGAGAAACCAGCCACTAGACACAGGGCCGGCAATGACTCGGCAAGTATGTTGAAAAGGCAGTGCAGCATTCATGGAGGAAGTCCAGTTTGTCCACTCTTCTAGGTTACACCAGGCCAAATTCACCTGCAAAATGACATAAGATAAGCAAACTTTCATATAAATTTAAAGTATACTAATGCTATTTTACCTGGTCCCAGGATAGAAGGCTCAAGACAAAGAGTTGGGTATGCACATGGTGAGAGTCGGAAACTTCTACATGCTCTGACAACCAGAAATTTAATCTTGAATACCCGACTCTCTCTCGAAAAATACTAGGCACCCTCATAAGGTTGTGTTCATATGCCCATGCCTACAACAATAATAAAAATCAAATTCACACAAGAAAAGAATGGAATTGACATTGGTGGAAGAAGAGTACCTCGACAATCGCCATAAATCCAATGAAAGACTTCTTATTTTGGCAAATTTTGCCAAGATCATGGTAAAGATAGGCGAGACCAGCATCACCCCAGCCATAAAGTGGTACCGTCCTAAAATAAGTAAGGGCACTCAACACTGACAAATGGATGGCGGATTCAGTGCTACCTAAAATAGTCGACCCAAGCAAATATAACAAAAATCCTCGAGCATACTATTGGGTTGTGTCTCTGTGAACCCGTCCTTCGTAGTTCATCTAATAACTACGAATTGGCTCAATTTTTATCTTAAAAGGCCCTTTATATGATGGTTCCATACCAATTAATTGTTGAATTTCTTCAAATGTCAAAATATTGTTGGTAAGAGGAACCGGAAGACTATCATACCAAATGCCGGTTATAGTAGCAAAATCGACCGGACCTATTTTCATCTATCCAATGGGCAAGTGAAAAGTATGAGTTGTGTCCAACCATCATTCTGCAAGCACCTAGACTACACTCTGGTCTATTAGATACTCCTCGGATTGTTATTGTAATATGAAGCTCTCAAAGCCACAATCTCGGATAATCTGCCTTACCCGAGAAGGCACTACATCATACCATTGTCGAGCTTTGTAGATACTCTCTCCCCCAGAATAACGCAATGATCATGCTAACACGGAGCCAGGTAAGTTGACACGAGGTAAGTATATCATTATTCTATCTACTTAAATTCCTAAATTTTCTAAAATATGAAAAACAAACAAATAAAAATAAAAAGAAAAAAGGAAAAATAAAAATAGAAGAAAAAAAATGAAAAAAACGAAGGAAATAAAGAAAAGAAAAGAAAAAGAATAAAAAATAATTACCTTGCTCTTTTGATTTGAACTACGATGAAGCGGCATCCCGGCTAGTAGACCTATATTTCCATCTTCATGATGCCGAATAAACTCCAATAACTCAGCATTAGAATGAATTCTTGATCTTGAAGCATGCATTTTTTTTAAAAACTGTATGCTAAACTTGAAATGCTTATAGTTATGAATGAAGGGAGTGAAATGTTTACTGTAAATGAAATGAAGAAATCGTTCGTTTATATAGAGGAACGACAATGTAACACCCCTACACCCAATACATGCACACTACATACACCACAATGCAGTATACATGTATCGAATATAGGAATGCTACGAATTTTCTTTACATTCAAACAAAAACATTTTATATAATACCATCATCTTTCTCAATATACATTATAGATAATAAGTAATTAACTTGTAAGATAAAACAAAATAGATATATAAATACATTTAGTTAATACGCAGCGGAATCTAGAAAATATTTATCTATATGAAAACACTTGAATACATATTTACAATTATACAAATATTTACATTATAAACAAAATTTTACAAAATATAAAGAGATTATACATGATTGGCAGCTTTCTCTGATCTTTAAGTCTCAAAATAAACTCAACCTCATATTCAGTTACAGTCCTGCTGTCTTGTTTCAAGCTCAAAAACTCCATCTTCTTCATGTCCTTATACTCCCTCGGAGTATACTTCAATTCAAACTCTCTCAAGAAATCATCATAGGACAAGGTTGGTGGATCATCCATAGAATGGGGCACTGTCCTCCACCAGTCGTATGCATCCTTCTGTAGTAATGATCTTGCATAGTCAAACTTTTCCTCCGAGGTGGCTTGCAACTGAATAAAGATCCTCTGTACTTTATCAAGCCATTGCTCCGCTACAGCTGGATCAACAGTGCCTAAAAAATCCTCTGCTCCATACTTCCTTAGTTTATCATAGTGCCTTACTGATACCACAGGCTGAGGGGGTGGTGGTGGTTGCACTGGTGTTTGCCTCAAAGCCTCTACCACATGCCTAAGCCAAGCTGGCGGAACCTCCTCACCAACTGGTCTCCCCGACACTGAAGCAGGTGCCTCCTCAACACTATCAACTCTAGCTCTATTCTCCGGAGCTACACTCTCCTCACTACCCTCAACTGACTGACGCAAATGAGGATCCATCACAACCTATGTCTGCAAACACAGCAGATTACATCTTATTAAAGATCAGAGACTGCCAATCTCAAACATGTATATTATTCAAAAATTCACGTTTTAAAATCAAAACACTCTTTTTCTTACATTTTACCTAGGTTGAGAATCTCAAACCTAGGCTCTGATACCAAAACAATTGTAACATCCCCACACCCAATACATACACACTACATACATCAAAATGTAGCATACATGTATCGAATATAGGAATGCTACGGACTTTTATTAACATTCAAAACATTTTAAACTTCAACCCAACTTGGCTTCAAGGATCAAGCCCAACCTAACTTCAAGAGATTGTTACTCATATTAGGCATGCCACCAACAACAAACTCTGAAAATGGAATAACACATTAGCCACACAATTCATTTATTATTTAGCTATCATTTCCATTCTCAACTCTCATCAACATTTAGGCAAACATGCTTTATTTCATTCAATTGCATCATCATAGCCAATCACAATGGCTTTGCATCATATTTCACATCTCAATTCATATTATGCATATAGCATCATTGATCTAGCATTTCAAAGTACATTATCCATATTCACACATCATCATTTACAAGATTCACAATACATATAACATACCATTGTTCATAGTTTTAGAATCTTACACATGCATTTGTTTATGTCATTCATTGATTTAAGTGTGTTTAAAGTGTTTAGGTTTAAGTTTATGTACACAATTACCTTAGAAGAACCAAAATAATGCAAAAAGAACAAAGAATCAAAACCTTATCTAACACAATTGAGGGACACGGGCAGCACACTTGAGGGACACGGCCAAGCTTGTGGCCGTGTCTCTCAACCTCAGTTTGACAGTAGGCAACACGGGCAAGGGACACGACCAAGCTTGTGGCCGTGTCTCCCAACACCAACATCCAGTAGTGAACACAAGCAATAGACACGACCGTGTCTCCCAAAAATCCTTCCAACACGCCCAAGTTTTCTTGGCTTGGCCGTGTCTCTCCTTGCTTTTCGCCGTGTCATTTGAAAACCAAACCCTAAATGTGTCCAACAATCTTCTAAATGCATTTTAACACATCATGCACAACACAAATTCATTCAAATGGGTATACTCAATAACATAAACACATATCTTACACAATCATCACAATAATCACTTTAATAACACATTAACATCACATTTAAACACAACCACTTCAAAACCCTAAAACCAACATCCTTCTCCATCTTCCAAAATCAACATCCTTCACTTCCAACAACAACACCTATTTAAATTCTTAACTTAAAACCAAATTTAACACTTGAATACACAACACAACCACATCCCATCATCAATTTAACAAACCCTAATGAATTTCAAATACTACTTCAAAAGAATAAAAGAAATCAAAGGAAAGATCTTACCTTAGTTAAAAACTTCTTGAATCAACACTTGATCACTTAATCTTTCTTCAAGTTGAGCTTCACTCAACAAGATCTTCTCTTTGCCTCTTGCTTCCTTTGTCTAAGGAGGAGCCAGCCACAATGGAAAAGAAGAAGAAATTATGAAGAAGCAAAGTCAAATTTTCCTTTTAATCTCCACCAAGAGTTTTTAACTAAACAATTACCAAAACACCCTTTAACCATTTAACTTAACTCTTGTCTCTTATAAGCCCATTTAAGTAATTTCACCCTCACAAAATAAATATCTCTCTTCCATTGACTCTCCCTTTGACTTATGTATATGTTAATTATATTATCATATAAACAACATATACACTTCTCTCTAAACCCTCTTTTCTTTCCCAAAACACATATACATAAACATTCTTTTACCAATTTCTTTTCTTATCACATAATATATACATTCAATCAAATGTTAAACCAACAACATAATCAACTTCTAGGGCATACATTAGGATATTACAGACAAAAGAAAAAATAAAATTCAAAAAGTAAATTACTATTTATGAATAGTATATTACTATTTATAAATAGTAGGTTACTATTTACAATAGTAGGTTACTATTTATAAATAGTAAGTTACTATTGACAATAGTAAGATACTATTTGCAAATAGTAGGTTACTATTTACGAATAGTAAATAGTGCATAAACAGTGACTATACAGTAATAAATATGAAACTCAATTATTCAATTTAATCATTCAAATACTTGCGTGTATATAAATATTTTTGCACTTTTAAAATATTTTTACACGCAGGGGCAAGGAGAAGATATGTGCATAAAAAATTAGCTAAATTTTTTGCCAACAAAATTTATATGCTACTGACCAGAACTTAGATCGGGTCCAGAACCCAAATTATCGTTAGGTCTAGAACCTAAAATCTCTTTTAAGCCCAAAATTTAGCTTGGGTCTAGAACTCAAATTACCATTAGGACCAGAACCTAAAATCTCTTTTAAGTCCAGAATTTTGCTCGGGTCTAGAACCCAAATTACCATGAGGTCCAGAACCTAAAATCTCTTTTAAGTCCAGAACTTAGCTCGGGTCCAGAACCCAAATTATCCTTAGGTCCAGAACCTAAATTTTCTTTTAAGTCTAGAACTTAGCTTGGGTCCAGAACCCAAATTGCCATTATGTCCAGAACCTAAAATATCTTTTAGGTCTATAACTTAGCTCAGGTCCAGAACCCAAATTACCATTAGGTCCAGAACCTAAAATCTCTTTTAAGTCTAGAACTTAGCTCGGGTTTAGAACCCAAATTATCCTTAGGTCTAGAATGATATATGTCTTTTTTATATATATTAGTGTCTTTTTCTTATATGTTTAGTGTGTTTTATTAGGATTTATTTTGTGTTTTGTTTTAATTTTATGTTTTTATGTTTCTTTGTGTTAATTTGAGCTTTAGTTGTGGTTTTATAGGTAATTTGGTGGAAGAATTGACTTGGCATTGAAAAAGGAATATTTGAGTGAGAAAGTTGCAAGGCAGAAAATTTCACAGCCTCCCTGTGAAAAAGCTGGAAGCCTATGAGAATCCAGCTGGACCCACTGCTTAAAGATCTTTAATTTCTAATCTAAGGGCCATGAATTTACAAGGAAAAGAAAGGAAAAATTAAGGAAAGAAAAGAGGAGATTGGCGAAGAAAGAGGAGGGAGGAACGTGGAGAAAAGAAAAGAAGAAAAACTTTTGGAGAGGTTTTTAGGGTTTTCCTAGTGGATTAAGGATTTGGAGAAGAAGAATACAATCTTGGATCTAAGAGTTTGGTTTTCTTTTCTTTATTTTATCTTTATTTTGGAACTATATATTTCTTTTCTTCTCTTTATTCCTCTATGGAGTAGTTTTTTTTTTTTTTGTTAGGGGGAAACATGACCCCTTGATTTAGATGGATGCTATTTGATAATTATTGTGTTCTTCAATTTCAGATTTATGCCAAAGTTAGTATTTTCTTAATGCTTGGATGAGTTGATTGATTTAATTTCCTTGATTGTTTTCTGATAGAAGATTAGGGATTGAGAATTGATTTATTTTGTTCATGATCTTATAATTTTTGCATAACTATCTAATTTAGGTGTTTTCTGATAGAAGCTTGGATTGGATTGTGGGGTTAATCTGTTTCCTGATAGGAGGATTATTAAACTAGGTTCTAATATATGTTATTCATGCTCTAAGGGTCCTGATAGGATTTGGAGATGAATTGAATATTTATTGCGGATAGGATAAATTGGCTTAACTTAAAAGAACCTACCAATCTCAATTTGATATCTTGATTTAATTGTTTTGTGCATCCTAATAAGTCAAGGGGGAGTGTGGATCCTAACCTTTTAATTATTGAATTTTCTCAAAAGTTGTCTAAGTGTGATTTTAATTTATTTTTGCTAAGTTTGTTCGAATTGATCACTTAATTGCTTGCTCAAATAGTAGTGATAA
Organism: Garcia nutans; assembly: GCA_947685225.1. Classification (NCBI taxonomy): domain Eukaryota; kingdom Viridiplantae; phylum Streptophyta; class Magnoliopsida; order Malpighiales; family Euphorbiaceae; genus Garcia; species Garcia nutans. The sequence continues at coordinate 24,282,913 of CANTUV010000005.1, forward strand.
TTTTAGTTAAAATTGGCCTCTAAACTTTGGTCCTTTGGGAGATGATATCGGGATTCCAAGTCCTATATTATTTAATTGACTAGTACGCTTGCTAGTGTTGGCTAGGACGCATCAAGTTTTTGGCGCCGCTGCCGGGGACCATAGATTTGGTTGAAAGTTTTCTATTATTTGTCTATTATTTTGAGATTGTTTCTTTTAGGTCTTGTGTTGGTATATGACCAGAGCTAGGGGTTGGCCATTAGTGGAGTTCGATCCGGAGCTTGAAAGAAGTTTACATTTGAGGAGAAGATTAGCTAGACAAGCTAATATGACAGACCCACCAATTGATGGTAATCTTGTGGAAGTGCAAGGTGGCAATGGTGATAATGGTGGTAATGGAAATCAAAGACCACAACGCACTATGCAAGACTATGTGAGGCCAAATATTCCTGAAAATAATTTTGAGATCAAACCTCAAATTATTCAAATGATTCAGAATGGTTATCAATTTGGAGGTTTAGATCATGAAGATCCTCATCAGCACATACCCAATTTTCTTGAGTTGTGTGCCACTTTTAAATATAATGGAGTGCCTGATGAGGCTGTTTGGTTGAGACTTTTTCCTTTTAGCTTAAGGGATAAAGCAAAGTGATGGCTTACATCTTTGCCATCTGGTTCAATTAGAACATGGGATGAGTTGTCAAAGAAATTCCTTGGTAAGTATTTTCCACCCTCGAAAACAATGAAAATTTTAAATGAGATTTCTTCTTTTATGCAGGGTGAGACAGAATCTTTGCATGAGGCATGGGAAAGATTTAAGGATCTTTTGAGTAGGTGTCCTCATCACCAAATTCCTTTGTGGATGCAAGTGCAAAATTTTTACAAAGGAATTAATGTTCATGCTAGGAACATGATTGACGCTGCTGCAGGAGGTTCAATCAACAGGAAGACACCCAAAGAATCCTTTGAGCTCATTGATGAGATGGTAGCTAACATGTTTTTGTATCATGATGCACGAGCTCAACCAAGGACAGCAGCTGGGGTGTATAATGTGGATCCTATGAAATCTTTGGCAGCTCAAGTGGAGGCGTTAAATAAGAAGATTGAAGGAATGCAAATTCAAGCACCTCCAGTTGTTACCATAGCATGTTATTTTTATGGTGGAGGTCACCCAAATCATGAGTGCCAAGCAGGTAATATGTATGCTACTAACCAAGTTTTTGATCAAGTCAATTTTGTTAGTAATTTTCGCAGGCAGAATGATCCCTATAGCAGCACTTACAATCCTGGTTGGAGGAATCATTCTAATTTCTCTTGGAGTAATGCAAATGTTCAAAGACAACAACCACCAGGATTTCCCAAGCTCCACAACAACAACAAGTGAAGAAGCCTTCCATGGAGGATTTGATGTCTCAACTAATCAAGTCCAATGAGACAAGATTCCAGAATCAAGAAGCCTCCATCAAGAACTTGGAAGCGCAGATTGGGCAATTGGCTAATGCAATGGCTGGAAGATCACAAGGTGCATTACCAAGTACTTCTGAGACAAATCCAAGGGAGCATGTGAAGGCAGTGACATTGAGGAGTGGAAAGGTGTTAGAGGATCATAAGCCTAAAGAGAAGTTGGAAGTTCAACAAGATCCAGTAAGCCTTGGTGAGGTAACTAAAGAGAAAGCGAATGAGGAAGAGGTAAGTAAGCATATGGATAGTGCAAAGAAAGGTATGTCTTCTACTACTCCCTTTTCATCTAATGTAGATTTAAGAAAATTTCCATATCCTGATAAGATTAGAAAGGAGAATTTGGATTCTCAATTTTCTAACTTTGTTGAGATCTTTAAGAAAATTCACATTAATATTCCTTTTCATGAGGCTTTGGCTCAAATGCCTAAGTATGCAAAATTTCTTAAAGATATTCTTTCTAATAAAAGGAAGTTAGAGGATAATGGCATTGTTGAGTTGACTGAGAGGTGTAGTGCTATTGTGCAGAATAGGTTGCCCACCAAATGTAAAGATCTAGGGAGTTTTACCATTCCTTGTGAGATTGGTGATGTTGAGTTTGAAAAGGCATTGTGTGACTTAGGAGCTAGTATTAATTTGATGCCTTTGGCTTTAAGTAAGGAGTTGAATTTAGGAGAGTTGAAAGAAACAAGCATAGTGTTACAACTTGTAGATGGTTCCACTAAAATCCCAGCTGGGATTATTGAGGACCTTTTGGTGAAAGTTGGGGATTTTATTTTTCCCGCTAATTTTGTTGTGTTGGATATGCGTGTTGATAGAGTGATCCCTCTAATTTTTGGTAGGCCATTTTTGGCCACAGCTGGGGGATTAATAGATGTTAGAGAGGGAAAGCTTACTTTGAGATTGAATGATGAGGCAATTGTTTTTGATATTAATAGGGCAATGAAGTATCATGCTTGTGTTAAAAATGAAATGTGTTTTTCCATTGATTGCTTTGACGATTGTTTGAATGAATCATAGCAGGAAATTCTTTTACCCAATGAAGAAGAGCGAGTATTGGAGCAATGTTTTTCTTTAGGAAGTGGAGATGGTGAGAGTGCAAATTTTGATGAAGAAAAGATGACCGAGGAGTCTCCATTGCCTTTGGAGCTTGAGAAGAAGGAGGATTCAAAGGATTTTTCCATTGAATCTCCTAAACTTGAATTGAAACCTTTACCTTCTCATCTTAAGTATGTTTTTCTTGATGGTGAGAATAACCCTGTTAGTATTTCAGCATTTTTGACAGCACAGGAAGAACAGAAGATGATTGAGGTGTTGAAGCAGCATAAGAGAGCAATTGGGTGGAATTTGTTGGACATCAAGGGGATAAGTCCAAGTGTGTGCATGCATAAAATCTTGATGGAAGATGACTATAAGTCCACAATTCAGTCACAAAGGAGGTTGAATCCAACTATGAAAGAGGTGGTGAAGAAAGAGGTAATAAAGCTACTTGATGCAGGTATTATCTATCCCATTTCTGATAGTGCTTGGGTAAGTCCAGTTCAGGTCGTTCCCAAGAAAGGGGGAATGACTGTGGTGAAAAATGAAAATAATGAGTTAATTCCTACTAGAACTGTGACTGGGTGGCGAGTGTGCATTGACTATAGGAAACTTAATTTAGCCACTAGGAAGGATCATTTTCCTTTACCCTTTATTGATCAAATGCTAGAGATGTTGGCTGGGAATAGGTTTTATTGCTTTTTGGATGGTTTTTCTAGTTATTTTCAGATTCCAATAGCCCTTGAGGATTAAGAGAAAACAACCTTTACATGTCCCTATGGCACATTTGCCTATAGGCGCATTCCTTTTGGGTTGTGTAATGCACCTGCTACATTTCAGAGGTGTATGATGTCCATTTTCCATGATATGATTGAAAAGTGTATGGAAATCTTTATGGATGATTTTAAGATTTATGGGCTAACATTTCAATCTTGTTTGCATAATCTTTCTTTAGTTTTAAAAAGATGTGAAGAAACAAATCTTGTGCTAAACTGGGAGAAATGTCATTTTATGGTAAATGAGGAGATAGTTCTTGGGCACAAGATTTCGAAGAGAGGTATTGAAGTCAACAAGGCAAAAGTTGAGGTGATTGAAAAGTTACCTCCACCGACAAATGTTAAGGGAGTCAGGAGTTTTCTTGGCCATGTAGGGTTTTATCGAAGGTTTATTAAGGATTTTTCTAAAGTTGCAAAACCTTTGTGTAGTTTGCTTGTGAAAGATGCAAAATTTGTTTTTGATGAGGAGTGTTTGAATGCTTTTAATATTTTGAAGGAGAAATTGATTTCTGCACCTATGATTGTAGCACCAGATTGGAGTAGTCCTTTTGAATTGATGTGTGATGCTAGTGATTATGCTTTAGGTGCAGTTTTGGGTCAAAGAAGGGAAAAGTTGTTTAGAGTTGTGTATTATGCTAGTCATCCTCTTACTGGACCTCAATTGAATTATTCAACTACCGAAAAAAGAGTTTCTAGCAGTTGTTTATGCTTTTGAGAAGTTTAGATCTTATTTAGTAGGTTCTAAAACTATTGTGTATACTGACCATGCAGCTCTTAGACATCTTTTTGCCAAAAAGGATTCTAAGCCACGATTGATTAGTAGAGTTCTTTTATTGCAAGAGTTTAATTTGGAGATTCGTGATAAAAAGGGAGTTGAGAATGTGATTGCTGATCATTTGTCCAGATTGGATAATTAATTATCTTCCAAAGAAGAAATTGTTTCTGAGTTTTTCCCAGATGAGCGGATATGCGCTATTATGACTTTTTCTACTAATGCGCCTTGGTTTGCGAATATTGCTAATTATCTTGCAGGTGGATGGATACCAAAAGAATTCACTTTTCAACAGAGGAAGAAGTTCTTGGCGGATAACAAGCATTATTTTTTGGAAGATCCTTACCTCTATAAGCTTTGTCCAGACCAAATCATAAGGAGGTGCATTTCTGAAGGGGAGAGTCAAGATATATTGCATCATTGTCATGATGGAGAAGCTGGTGGACATTTTGGAGCTAACCGTACTGCGACGAAGGTGCTTGAATCAGGTTTTTTCTGGCCTACTCTTTTTCAAGATGCTAAGAATTATGTGAATGCGTGTGATAGGTGCCAACGTACAGGTAACATTTCCAAAAGAGATGAAATGCCCCTTAATAATATTCTTGTTTGTGAGATATTTGATGTGTGGGGGATTGATTTCATGGGTCCATTTTCGTCCTCTTATGGGAGTGAGTATATCTTAGTAGCCGTAGATCATGTGTCAAAATGGGTAGAAGCGGTGGCTACTAGGACTAATGACTCTAAAGTTGTTCTCCAATTCTTGAGGCGAAACATTTTTACTAGATTTGGTACCCCTAGAGTGATCATAAGTGATGGTGGTAAGCATTTTTGCAATCACCAATTTAAAGCTCTTCTCAAGAAGTATGGGGTTAGACATAAGGTTGCTACACCTTATCATGCACAAACGAGTGGTCAAGTAGAAGTGTCTAATAGAGAACTTAAGAGAATTCTTGAGAAAACTGTAAGTAGTTCTAGGAAGGATTGGGCACTTAAGTTAGATGATGCATTATGGGCCTATAGGACAGCTTATAAAACACCTATAGGTATGTCACCATTTAGGTTGGTTTTTGGGAAAGCTTGTCATTTGTCCGTAGAGTTAGAACATAAAGCATTTTGGGTGACTAAATTTTTAAATTTTGACATGGAAAGTGCAAGAAAGAATCGTTTGTTGCAGGTGAATGAATTGGATGAATTACGTTGGTGGGCGTATGAGAATGCTAGTCTTTACAAGCAAAAGACTAATCAATGGCATGACAAACACATTACAAGGAAAGAATTTGTACCAGGTCAGCAAGTGTTACTTTATAATAGCCGGTTGAGGTTATTTCCAGGTAAGTTGAAGTCAAGATGGAATGGTCCATATGAGGTAGTTGAGGTTTCAAGTTTTAGTGTAGTTTTAATTAAACATTTGAAGTCAGGAGAGACATTTAAGGTGAGTGGCCACAGGTTAAAACCGTATATTGCAAAACGCTTTGAGCCGGATCTTGCGATTTTGACTTTGGTGGATTAAAAAAAAAATTGGAAAAGTTGAGCTAGGACTATAAACTAGAACTTTTTGTATTTATATTTGTGAACATTTTAATTTGTTTTCTTCTACTAATTTAACTTTTTCAGGGTTAAAAAAATGCATGTTTTTAAGCCAAATGGGCAGTAGGTTTCATAGGGTCCCTATGAAAAATGGGTCTTTTTGCTCAGATGGGCAGTGGATTTCACACCCTCCCTGTGAAACCTACTGTTGAAATTTTGTTAAGACTTCACTTTGGAACCATTTTCTCCTCTTTTAATTTATTTATTTAAAAAAAAACTAAAACACGATTTCGTTTCCCCTCTTGAAACCTAACTTGCTGCTCTCACCCCCCACGAAAATTCTCTCACCCTTCGACCCATCACCGATCGTCAATCCCATTGCTACCGCCGACATTGCTTACTACCGGACTGGCCTTCTGTTTCTACTCCGGTAGCAGACCGTGCTACTTCTTTTCTTCCTTCGGCGATTGCTTCTCTTTCTTTTTGTTTTGCTTATCTCCGCCGATCAGTCATCAATTATTGCAGCACCGGTGATCGTTTCTGTTCAGGCGGCTTAATCTTACCATTTCTTTTTCTTCTGCCGACGACAACTTCAGCTTTAAACTGTTCCATCAGTAGATCGATCTTCAGTTTTCGCGGCTGTCTCTGGTCATTTTTCGTCTGTTTCTCCTCGCCGTCTTTGTTCAGCCGGCGACCACTTTCTCCTCCGTTCGTTCGCAAAGACCTAGAAGAGAGAGCCTAAGAAGTTTCCCCTACCATTCTTTTTCACCACCACTGGACAGCGATTTCCAGCTTTGCATGCCAACCTTCACCGTTTGGCGATGCAAGAACGACGGCAGCAGCTTCCCTTCCATTCAGTTTCGTGTCCCACTGCCATAGCTTTATCATGATTCTTGGGTCTTCTTTTCTGCGTACTATAGGTTTGAGTTCCCAATTCATATTCTGTTATGCTCTTCTCCTTGTTAATGTTGCAGCCCTGTATCAATTTTGTTTCATATTATTTACTGGATGATTTTGTTTGAGTGTTGGATGGTGTTCATTTGCCTATTTCTGCAAATTTGATTATCATAGTGTAGGGGTTTTTATTATTATTCTGTTGCTTGAAAAGTGATTTTAGTCTTGTGGTTCTAATTGCTGCACCAGAACAGGTTCTCCTCCTTACTTTAATATTCGGCTCTTGTGTGTGAGATTGTGATGAACTGTGGATAATTTGGATACTATCTGTAGTAGTTTGGGAATTGTTTTGTGGGTTTGAGCTGATGTTTCACTTTAGGCTACTTATTCTGGATAATCATTCTTTATATGCTATATGGTATTTGTTTGCCTCCTTTTGAAAATCTACTTATCATAGAATGTTTGCTTGCCGAATTGCTTTTAGTTCTGTTTTTATAATTGTTGCACGAAAACTGGTCTTTAATCTCATTCGTTCGTTAATTTACGACTCGTTTGTGTGCAATTGCTATTACCAATTTGTGGTTTAGTTTGTTAAATTGAGAAATTGGAATTCTGAATTGGGGTGCTTTGCTTGATTAGAATTACTTAATTTATGTTTTGAGTTTGTTGTTCAATGGCGCCTAGCAAGAAAGTTAAGGCAGCTTCTACATCCAAAGTCGCTAAGGCACATTCGAAACAGCCTTTGGTTGTTACTAAAGAAAAAGCGACTAGTAAGAAGAAAACACTCACATTTGAGACTCCAGCAGGTTTAGTATTTGAGAATGATGCTCAAAAATGCAGGTATGCTTTCTTGACTAAGCGAGAGATACAAACTTCAAGGTATGTTGATGATTCTGCTTTGACTACTTTGGGATTATTGGATGATGTGCGTCGTTTGTTTGGTAATATTGGTTGTTCTACTTTTGTGAGTCTTAAATCACCTACTTATGTTGATATTACTAGGGAGTTCTTGAGTTCATATTCGTGTGCGCATAAACCCTACACCGATGAAAAATGGACAATGACTTTTCGATTGAACAATGTGACAGTCACCAAAACTTTGTCTGAGTTAAATGCTTATTTTGGTTTTGATAATGATGGTGAGCAACAGTTTGCTTAAGGATTTAGAGTTGATGATGCATGGAGGAAATTATGTCAAGGGAAAGTGTCTAAAGTTCATCGATCTTCTAGTCTACGTCCAGTTCATAGGTACATTCATTGTGTGTTAGCTAAAACACTTTTTGCACATAGTAGTGTTAGTCAAGTCAATAAGAATGAGATTTTCTTTCTATGGGCTATGGAACATGGTTTGAGTCTAAATGCTGGTGTGTGGCTTATGCGAAGTTTTGAACATGTTGCTACTGATCATGGTCCTATTGTTATAGGAGGTTTGATTACTACTACTACTTTAGCCATGCATTATACTAATTTTGGAAATCCAGTTGGAAATTGTATTCTTGTTGATTTGCACATTTGTACATCGATGAAATTATGTGAGAACTCTTCTGGTGGTGATGTTATTAGCACAGGTGATGCTAACAGGGTAGATGCCGACGTAGAGGAGATCGAGACAGATGATGATGAGCCATCGGCACAGTAGGCTCTAGCATCTAGCTCCGGAGCGGTTACTAATGAGATGGTTATGCAGAGGTTGTTGAGAGTTGAAGAGAAGCTAGATGCCTTCCAAGCTGAATTTCATGAGTTTTTACAGCGCCAAGGTCCACCAATAGATCATTGAGTTTTACAGCATGTCCTCATATGCCGTCAGGGAGTTTTCTAATTCCTTTTGTTTCTTTTATGTGTTTTTGCATTGAGGACACTACAAATTGTAAAGTTTGGGGTAGGGGATTGTTTCGATTGTGTTTCTGTTTTGTTTTGGTATTGTGTTTTTGTGAGATATTATGTTGCTGTGTTTTTATGTGTATGTCATGCGAGTCGTGTTATGTTTAGTGTTGTTTTATGCTCAATTCGACAATTGTGAAATTCTTGAATGATGCAACTGCTGAGAGATGAGATTTGAATTTGAAAATGATCGTCATTACACTCATAGGGATTGAATAAACTTGTTTACACTTTAAAGTTTTTAATGTGTTTAATGTTTGGTCAAGTTTCTTTTAATGCACGTTTTAGATGGTGGTTTTCAAAATTTGTTTTTGAAATCAAAATTATAAATAGCTTCTAAGAATGCTAGAACTCTCTTGAAGTTCCCTTGAGGCGAAATCCTAGATGAATTGAGATAAAGGAAATGATTTAGGCCATCTTTTGGACGAATTACATGGAACCTTATATGTTTATCCTACCTTGACATTACCGTTCTTTAACCCCTTCTAGCCCAAAGTATGCTAAATGCGTACTTCAAAATTCTTTTCATAGCTCAATATGACCATATAACCTAAAAGCCTTTGACTATCACCCTTTCACGAGAAAATAATCTTTCCAATCATTGTGTTGAGCATACGCATTATCTTATTAGGAATAATTGTGTGCACTCAATTGTTTGGTGTTTTGTAGTCGGAACTCGAGAACTCCTACAACCCTTATATGATAGGTATTGAATTTAGTTGGGTTGAAATTTCATTGATACTGTCTTTAAGGATGTTCTTGGGTGGTTAAATTTTAAAGTTATGTTTGTCTTAGAATATGTACTCTCCTACAACCCTTGTGTTTAAGTAATTATTTGATGGGTTGATTTTGTAAGTGTTATTTTGGGAGTTTTTGAAAAAAAAAAGAAAAAAAGAAAAAAATTAAAATAATATGGGTAGAATAATTGCAATATTGTATTAAGTGCACATGTGGTTATTTTGCGGCTTATAAAATTAGTGCATTGCTCATTTTAAGGCTTATTGTGGAATGATTCATTTTCTTGTTTCTTTATCCTTTACGCTTAACCTTTTATTTGTAACCTACACCCGAGCTTACCCTTTTATAAAGACCTGTTGATCCTTCATTTTGATTTGTCTACATTAGTGGAGAGGGAATCGAAAAGAGAGCATATGGTTGTTCGTCATTTAATATGTATTTTCACCTTTTGTCAATTGCTTGATGAAGCGTGCATTAATTCAAACTTGACTAGCCCGAACACTTGAAGACTCTTTAGTGTAACCTTGTTGATTTGGTTTTTATGATGATGGAATGATTTGGATTGTTTGAGCCTTTGATTAAAGTGGTTAAGTTGCTTGGGAGGCTTGCAAGCGATGGGTTAAGCATATATGTGTTGTTTGTTCTGTTTATTGTGTTTGTTTGGTTTTACTCAAGGACGAGTAAAATCTAAAGTTTGGGGTAGTTGATATATGTCTACTTTATATATATTTTAGTGTCTTTTTCTTATATGTTTAGTGTGTTTTATTAGGATTTATTATGTGTTTTGTTTTAATTTTATGTTTTTATGTTTCTTTGTGTTAATTTGAGCTTTAGTTGTGGTTTTATAGGTAATTTGGTGGAAGAATTGACTTGGCATTGAAAAAGGAATATTTGAGTGAGAAAGTTGGAAGACAAAAAATTTCACAGCCTCCCTGTGAAAAAGCTGGAAGCCTGTGAGAATCCAGCTGGACCCACTGCTTAAAGATCTTTAATTTCTAATCCAAGGGCTACGAATTTACAAGGAAAAGAAAGGCAAAATTAAGGAAAGAAAATAGGAGATTGGCAAAGAAAGAGGAGGGAGGAACGTGGAGAAAAGAAAAGAAGAAAAACTTTTGGAGAGGTTTTTAGGGTTTTCCTAGTGGATTAAGGATTTGGAGAAGAAGAATACAATCTTGGATCTAAGAGTTTGGTTTTCTTTTCTTTATTTTATCTTTATTTTGGAACTATGTATTTCTTCTTGTCTTCTCTTTATTCCTCTATGGAGTAGTTTTTTTTTTGTTAGGGGAAACATGACCCCTTGATTTAGATGGATGCTATTTGATAATTATTGTGTTCTTCAATTTGAGATTTATGCCAAAGTTAGTATTTTCTTAATGCTTGGATGAGTTGATTGATTTAATTTCCTTGATTGTTTTCTGATAGAAGATTAGGGATTGAGAATTGATTTATTTTGTTCATGATCTTATAATTTTGGCATAACTATCTAATTTAGGTGTTTTCTGATAGAAGCTTGGATTGGATTGTGGGGTTAATCTATTTCCTAATAGGAGGATTATTAAACTAGGTTCTAATATATGCGATTCATGCTCTAAGGGTCCTGATAGGAGTTGGAGATGAATTGAATATTTATTTCCGGATAGGATAAATTGGCTTAACTTAAAAGAACCTACCAATCTCAATTTGATATCTTGATTTAATTGTTTTGTGCATCCTAATAAGTCAAGGGGGAGTGTGGATCCTAACCTTTTAATTATTGAATTTTCTTAAAAGTTGTCTAAGTGCGATTTTAATTTATTTTTGCTAAGTTTGTTTGAATTGATCACTTAATTGCTTGCTTAAATAATAGTGATAATTTTAGTTAAAATTGGCCTCTAAACTTTGGTCCTTTGGGAGACGATATCAGGATTCCAAGTTCTATATTATTTGATTGACTAGTACGCTCGCTAGTGTTGGCTAGGATGCATCATAGAACCTAAGATCTCTTTTAAGTCCAGAATTTAGCTCGGGTCCAGAATGCAAAATTACCCTTAGGTCCAGAACCTAAAATTATCCTTGAGTCCAGAACTCGAACCGGGTTCAGAACCCAAAACCTCGACCATCTCAAAAAAATTAAGTCTTACTTCTTTTCACTCTCTTTTACTAAAGTCTCAGATCATTCAAGCAGGTAGCAAACTGTAGACCTTTAATTTTTGACCCAGTCCGGTCCGTTATTTTTTATATAGTCCAAAATAATCTTTGTGGTATTTTAATTAAATAATATTTATTTTAGTATTTATTATTTATAATTTTTAAAAATAGTGAAGTTAATAAAAATAAAAATAAAAATAAATAAACACAAATAAATAATAAATAATAAACAAATAAAAATAAAATTCGACGACGGAAAAATCGGCGATGAAAAATTCATCACCGAAAGTCAAATTGGCCAAGGCCAATTTCGCCCACAGGAAATTCCTGGGGCGAAATCGGCTGGCGGCACCAATCCTCACAGCCAGTGCCTCGCAGCTCGCAGTTCTTGACCAACGCTTGCAATTTCGCCAGCAAAATTTTTCCAATGCAATTTTTTTCGAAACCAAATTCCATTTGGTTTCAGTTTCTTTTTCTAATTAATTTTAGTTTCCTTAAATAATTAGACTTAATCATATGAATTTTCCTATAAATAACACTTGAAAACACATAAAAGGGGGACTTTTAGACTTTAAAAATTTTGAAGGAACTTTGGATTAGGATTGGAACTGGGGACTTCAAATTTGAGAGGAGCAACAAGCAAGCAATCGACAATTCATCAAAGGTAGCCACACTACTTTTGTCTTTGTTCATCCATAAGTTAATTTTGGTAGAACCAACTATGCAGGTTTGATCCTTCATCATTAATTACCCATGATCACAGTAGCTTTGTTTCTTTGATTCATAAGACTATAAACACAAAACTTTGATCTTTAAATATGTAGTAACTTGATCTTCATTTCAAGAACCCTAATTTATTTCTTCTGTTTCCAAAAACCTTAAGAACCTGTTTCCAAAAACCTTCAAAACATTAATTTATTTCTTTTGTTTTCCAAAAACCTCAAAAACCCTAAATTATTTATTCTGTTTCCCAAAAACCTTAATTTATTTCTTTTGTTTTCTTTTGTCTCCAAAAACCCTAATTTGTTTCTTTTGTTTCCAAAAGCCTTAAATTGTTTCTTTTATTTCCAAAAACTTTTAAAAACCCTAAACTATTTTCCTCTAACCTTTTTCTAAAATTTCCAAATATTTTCTTAAATCTCCAAACCCTAATTTACTTTACAGTTTCTAAAAATCATAATTATTTTATAAGACGCTAAACTATTTTCTTAAATCCTAAAATCAAATATGTTTTCCAAAATGTCAAAAACCCTAATTCTCTCAAAACTAATATGTAAACCCTAGTTTTCCTAAACCCTAATCCTTAAAATATTAAAACCTTATAAACCTAAACCTTAAAACTCAATATAGTAAATCCAAAACAACAATCCAGTAAACCAAGAGCCATAAACCAAATGTCTTAAGATTCTAAAACCCTAATTTCATAATGTTACCCCTAAACCCTAATTTGATTCATGAGAATCTATTCCAATGTTACAAAACCTTTACAGTAGGTTAAACAAATAACAATAATAATACTAAAATCCCAAAACCCTAAATGTTAATTAAAGAACTTTAAATACAAACAGTAAACCATAATTTGTATCTTTACTTGCTTTATTTTTAGATTCAATCATGTAGTTCATTATTTGCTTTGATTTATTTAATTTCAATGCTTGATTAATTTAATTTATCATGGTTGAATGTTTATTATATATTTTGATTGATGTTTAATATCTATGATGAATGATTTATTTATGATGAATGGTTATTTACTTTTATCGATTTATTTTGATTTCCAAATGTTGTAAGAGGTATGTTTTCACTTTGTGGGTACCTCATTAATTAAATTCTATGTAATTTAAATTGCTTTTATGTTTTGAACCAATGTAAAGGACATGTTTCTACCTTTTGGTGGGTGTCCTATTTAGCTTAGACATGGATGATGTAAGGGCATGTTTCCATCTTCGGATGGGTGTCCATTTATTTGCTTTGTTTGGACATTACTTTGATTTTAATTGTAACACTCCTAGATCCCATATACGCACATTACATATCACCAAAATGTAATATACGTACATAGAACATAGGAATGCTACGACTTCTTTAAACCATTTAACTCTTTTATAAACCCTAAACCATTTTGTTATTTTTGTACAATATAAGAAATGTATTATAGTATTTAATTTGTAATAGAAATTGAAATGGATATCAACATTTATTTGATACGCAGCGGAAATTATAAAATATTTACATATATTAAAACATCCAAGTTCAAGTTTACAATTACATATATATATACATTAAAATCATTCCTTTACAAAATATAAAGAAACTATACATGGTTGGCAGCACTGCTCTGATCTTTAAGTCCTAAAGCCAATCCTCAACGTCTAGACTCACTCTGTCTAGCGGAACTCTCGGGTTCTTCTCTAACACCTGCGCGATAAATCAAATCGCGCTAAGCCAACTGCTTAGTAAAACAACTAAAATAACAATATGCTATGATGCAATACTCATGTCACACAATCAAGTTCTATGCACAACTTAAGTAAGTAATTCACTTCAATTCATACCATAGTCATCATAGTTTATCCAATCAAAATCATATTTCATAACATCATATCTTAACTTTACTCATAAGTTTCATCAAACACTAGTCACGTTTAATCAAACACAAGCATTGGGCCCATAACAAATCTAATACATTATTCAAGGTTCAGAGTCCCTGTTTTGATTCAATATCACATTCATCAAGCCCGTAGGCAATATATATATATCACATCTCTATCCATGGATAGCGTAACAGACCCAGTCTCTTGGACCATCAACCCATTAACATGAGGAGATCCTCAACCCGGGTAGACTGTTACTAATTTATCAATGGAAGTGGTTTACGGGTCTCCCATTTCACCATCATTCCATATTCACATTTTTCAACTGAAATCGGCTTACGGGCCATCCCATTTCGCCTATCCAGTGATTCATATCATAATTTCCAATTGGAATCGGTTTACGGGCCATCCCATTTCACCTATCCAATGGTTCATAGGCATGCCATCAAAACAGGACTCTGAAAGTTGAATCAACATATTAGGCACACAAACATTTCATTTATTTCTTTCTCAATTCATTTCACAATTCACAATTCATTAGGCAATCATGCCTCAACTATTCCATTTGCATCATTTTGACCTAATCACAATGGCCTCACATATCATTTAAATCATCAAAAACTATCACATTAGAGCAATTCATCACATCCTTCATATATAGTATCACATTGCATTATCATATAGGCAACTATGCATTAACCATTTTTTTTTTACTTACATCATAAGCAATAAATCATACGGTTCCACACTTTACTACTCAAGTATACATACACAATGATCTTAACATACATTCCACATGCATAACACAATATTCACATAACATTAACAATATGCATCCACAATGCATTAATGCTCTTAACACCTTAACACTCACATGTGTTAAGTTCCAACATCTTATAAATGAATACAATGATGTAGTTGTACTTACCTTATGAACACTCACACAACTAAGCAATCCTTCCTTCCAAAGATCCTTCACTTCACAATTAGGGCAAACCACCTCTTCCAACACCTAATCCAAAACAATGATGCAACACATCAATTTCTATAACATTCCTCACTTATTAACCTTAGCTTAGACCTTTAGAACACTAAATAAAACTTAACAACCCTAAGCAAAGCCCACGGCTGTGGCCACCTCCAACCCCCACGGTCGTGGCTTTAGGAAGCATTCTGCCCAAAAGTGATCACCTCCCCCATGGCCATGGCTACCAAAAGGCCACGGGCGTGGGATCCCAAACGCTACTGCCCCTTTCCAAAATCATGATTTCTTCACTTTCAAAACCAACAAACACCAACAACTCAAAGATTAACAAAAATAACCAATCAAACATAACATAAACAACACTTACCAACTCAAACCCTAACACAAACTCAACATAACCACACCCAACATCATCACCAACTTAACTTCTCCTCTAACAAGAAATCTCAACACTTAACTTCACATCATAAACATCCTTAATCAAACCATCATCAAAACACAACTCAACTCAAGCAAGACTTCAAAAAAATAACAAGAGTAAACAAGAGAAAACTTACCAAATAATGAAATTCCTTGAAAATCCAACTTGTAAATTTGAAAACTCCTTTCAATTTGAGCTTGAAATCATCAAAACCTTCAATTATTCTCTTGCTCTCTTGTCCCCTTTGTTGAGCCGGCCACACATGATAGAAAAGAGAAGAAAATGATAAGTCAACCTTACTTTTCTTCTTTTAATCTCCACCATGCATTCTACAAGGAAAAATTACTAAAACACCCTTAACTATATAACTAAGCTCTTATCTCTTATATGCCCATTTATGTAATTCCACAATAACAAAAGAAATATCTTCTTCCACTAAATCCAACACCTTGACTTTCCCTTTGACCAACTTATATGTCATATATATTACCATTTACACAACATATACACTTCTCTCTAAACCCTAATTCCTTAACAACTTAACATATACAATTAATCCAAATGAACAACAACAACAACAACAACAACAACAACCAAACTTCTAGGGCACAAATAGGGATATTACAATTCTCCCCCTCTAAAAAGAAATTTCGTCCTCGAAATTACCTGAAATCAACTCTGAAACAACTGAGGATGCTGATCTCGCATAGCTTGCTCACTCTCCCAAGTTGCTTCTTCTCTTCCATGATTCTTCCATAACACTTTCACAAGTGGCACTCTTTTGTTCCTCAACTCTTTCACTTCATGTGCCAAAATAGCAATTGGCTCTTCTTCAAATGTCAGATCCGGACTCACCTCGATAGATTCAACTGATAACACATGAGATGGGTCTGATCTGTATCTCCTTAACATAGAAACATGGAAGACATTATGAATCCGATCCAAATCAGGTGGTAAAGCAAGCCGATAAGCAACTGGTCCCACTCTTTCTAAAACTTCATATGGCCCAATGAAACGAGGACTCAACTTCCCTTTTCGACCAAATCTTAAGATCTTTTTCCAAGGAGACACCTTCAAAAATACTTTATCTCCCACCTTATACTCAATGTCTCTCCTCTTCAAATCCGAATAAGATTTCTGTCAATCTGAAGATGCTCTCAATCGGTCTCGAATCATTCTCACTTTCTCTTCAGTCTCCTTAATCAAATCAGGACCAATTATGTTACCTTCACCAGCTTCACTCCAACACAAAGGTGTCCTACACCTCCTCCCATATAATGCCTCAAATGGTGCCATACCAATGCTCGATTGATGACTGTTATTATAGGCAAACTCCACAAGTGACAAGAATCCGTCCCAACTTCCAGAGAAGTCAATAACACAACTTCTCAACATATCCTCGATAATCTGTATCACTCTCTCTGACTGCCCATCTGTCTGAGGATGGAAAGCAGTACTAAAGTGTAATCGAGAACCTAAAGCTCCATGCAAACTCTTCCAAAATCTCGAAGTGAACCTAGGATCTCGATCAGACATTAAAGAAATTGGGACTCCATGCAACTTCACAATCTCATGGATGTACAGCTCAGCCAACCTCTCAAGCGAATAATCCATCCGAACTGGAAGAAAATGAGCTGTCTTAGTCAGCCTATCGACAATCACCCAAATAGCATCATGCTTTCTTTGTGTCAAAGGCAAACCAGACACAAAGTCCATAGTCACTCTCTCCCACTTCCATTCAGGCACTGACAACGGTTGAAGCAACCCAGTTGGAACCTGATGTTCAGCTTTCACTCTCTGACATGTGAGACATTTAGACACAACAGCTGCAATGTCTCTCTTCATACCGGGCCACCAATAATACTGTCTCAAATCATGGTACATCTTCGTACTGCCTGGATGCATAGCAAAAGCTGATTGATGTGCTTCTTCCAAAATAATCCTTCTCAAACTATCATCATCAGGCACACACAATCTATCTTTAAACCACAAACTCCTATCAACTCTTATAACAAAATCCCGGCTCTCTTCCTGTTGACACTCTGAAACAATCTTCTGAATCTTCTTATCATTCAACTGAGCCTCCTTAATCTGATCTAACAGCACTGGCCTCACTTGCAATTGTGCCAACAATGCACCATCATCACAAAGTGTAAAATTAGCATGCAACGCTCTCAATTCAACAAGCAACAAGAGCGAATAAGCAGTCAAACCTGCTAAAGACTTCCGACTTAAGGCATCTGCAACAACATTAGCCTTACCTGGATGATAATCTATCAAACAGTCGTAGTCTTTAATCAATTCCAACCATCGCCTCTGTCGAAGATTAAGCTCCTTCTGAACACCCAAATACTTCAAACTCTTGTGATCTGTATAAATAAAACATTTCTCTCCATACAGATAATGTCGCCAAATCTTTAAAGTAAAAACAATGGCTGCCAACTCTAAATCATGCGTCGGATAGTTGAGCTCATGCGACTTCAACTGACGAGAAGCATAAGCTATCACTTTACCCTCTTGCATCAACACACAACCTAAACCACTATGTGAAGCATCACTATAAATCACAAATGGTTTGTCTTCCACAGGTAAAGTGAGAACAGGTGCTTGAGTCAACATCTCTTTCAACTGCTCAAAACTAGCTTGACACTGATCCGTCCACACAAATCTCACTCCCTTCCGAAGTAATCTGGTGAGTGGAGTAGCTATTAAAGAAAATCCTTTTACAAAGCGTCGATAATAGCCTGCCAAACCCAGAAAACTTCTAATCTCAGTCACAGACTTCGGTGGACTCCAATTCAGAATAGCTTCAACTTTACTCGGGTCAACTCTAATGCCATCTGCTGAAACAATATAACCGAGAAAAGCTACTTGATCAAGCCAGAATTCGCACTTTGACAGCTTAGCAAACAACTGCTTCTCTCTTAAGATTTGCAACACAATCCTCAAATGCTTGTCATGCTCTTTCTCATCCTGAGAATACACCAAAATATCATCTATAAACACCACTACAAACTGATCCAAATAGGGCCTAAACACCCTATTCATCAAATCCATGAAAGCGGCAGGTGCATTCGTCAAACCAAATGGCATCACCAAAAACTCATAATGCCCATACCTGGTTCGAAAAGCTGTCTTCGACACATCCTCAGCTCTGACCCGCAACTGATGGTACCCTGATCTCAAATCAATCTTAGAAAACACAGCTGCTCCCTTCAATTGATCAAAGAGATCATCAATTCTAGGCAAAGGATATTTATTCTTGATAGTCACTTTATTCAATTGCCTATAATCGATACACAATCTCATAGTACCATCTTTCTTCTTAACAAACAAAACAGGAGCTCCCCATGGCGACACACTAGGGCGAATAAAATTCTTATCTAACAATTCCTGCAACTGCACCTTCAATTCCCTCAATTCAACAGGTGCCATTCTATAAGGAGTAATAGAGATAGGAGTGGAACCTGGCAACAAATCTATACCAAACTCCACCTCTCTCTCAGGAGGCAATCCTGGCAACTCCTCTGGAAAAACATCTGGGAACTCTGAAACTGTGGGAATACTATCCAATTGAGAACCTACCACTCTGGTATCCAACACATGAGCAAGATAAGCTTCACACCCTCTTCTGATCATCTTCCTAGCTGCAACAGCTGAAACAAACAAAGATGCAAGCTGTCTCTGCTCACTAGATACCAACACTACTCTATCATCACTAGTTCTCAAAGTAACACACTTCTTCCTACAATCCACCACAGCTCCATGCCTAGACAGCCAATCCATGCCTAGAATCAAATCAAATTCTTTAAATGGCATTTCAATCAAATCACCACAGAACTTCTCACCCTGTACCACCACTGCACAATCTCTATGCACCTTACTAACAATCACACTATGCCCTAAAGGATTTGTCACCAACACATCAAATCCTAGGGACTCAGCATGCATTTCAGACACAGGCAATACTGATGCACTAATGTATGAATGTGTGGATCCAGGGTCAATCAAAGCAAGTACAGAAATGCCAAATAAAGAAAAAGTACCAGCTATGACTGCAGAAGCATCAGGCTGTCTCTGCATCACATAAACCCGCTGAGAAGGCCCAGCCTCACCTGGTCTGTCATCCCTGGGTGCTGATCCTCCTCTCTGACTATACCCAGATCTACCCCCTCGGCTAAAACCCCTGCTTCCTCGACCTCCTCTGCTAAAACTCTGCCGAGAAGCTGTAGATTCCACTGACCTCTGGTCCTGCATCTCAGGACACTCTCTAATGAAATGGTCAGGTGATCCACAACGAAAACATACTCCTGATCTACCAATCCTCTGACAATTACCCACATGAACCTTACCACAAAGCTCACATGCCGGCGGAGTGGATCTCTGAATAAAGGGAGTAGGTGCACTAGCCACAGAAGCTGTAGGTCTCGATCTCTGTCTCTGAAACTGCACTGACCTACTCATCGGCCTCTGACTCCTTCCCCCTCTAGGAACAAAGCTCCCTCTACCTCTCTTAACCGACGAAGACCCTGCCTCAAACTGTGGTCTTCTCCCTCTAGACTCCTCTTCAGAAACAGATGCTGCAATGCCTTGGGCTCGCTCTACACTCCTAGCTGCAGCAACTAGCAGGGAGAAATCTTGATACCTGGAGCCCGCCACAAGGCACATAATAGAGGGCCTCAATCCCTCTTCAAACCTCCTGCATCTGTCTATCTCGTCTGATATGATGCCTCCCGCATAATGGCTCAACCGGATGAACTCCACTTCATACTCAGTTACTGTCCGGTGCTCCTGTTTCAGACTCAAAAACTCCATTTTCTTCACATCCTTATACTCCCTAGGAGTATACTTCAATTCAAATTCTCTGAGAAAATCTGCATAGGTCAATGTAGGTGGATCATCCATAGCATGAGGTACGGTCTTCCACCAGTCATAAGCGTCCTTCTGCAATAATGACCTAGCATAATCAAACTTTTCCTCTGACGTGGCTTGCAACTGAATAAAAATTCTCTGAACTTTATCAAGCCACTGTTCTGCCACAGCTGGATCTATCGTACCCAGAAAATCCTCTGCCCCAAACTTCCTCAGTTTGTCATATTGTCTCACTGGTACCTGAGGCTGAGGTGGTGGTGGTGGCTGCTGCACCGGTGCTTGTCTCATTGCTTCCATCATATGCCTAAACCAGGCTGGAGGAACCTCATCACCTGCTGGTCTCCCAGATACCGAAGCAGGCACCTCACTAGCTACCTCCACTCTAGCACCCTCCCTACTCTCAACAGGGGCTATACTCTCTGCACTCCCCTCAACAGACTGATGTGAGTGGGGATCCATTACTACCTATATCTGCAAACACAACCGAATACACCTTATTAAAGATCAGAGGCTGCCAATACCAACATGTATTTTATTTAAAATCAACTTTATAATCAAAATATTCTTTTACTTTATAAGTTACCTAGGTTGAGAATCTCAAACCTAGGCTCTGATACCAAAACAATTGTAACACTCCTAGATCCCATATACGCACATTACATATCACCAAAATGTAATATACGTACATAGAACATAGGAATGCTACGACTTCTTTAAACCATTTAATTCTTTTATAAACCCTAAACCATTTTGTTATTTTTGTACAATATAAGAAATGTATTATAGTATTTAATTTGTAATAGAAATTGAAATGGATATCAACATTTATTTGATACGCAGCGGAAATTATAAAATATTTACATATATTAAAACATCCAAGTTCAAGTTTACAATTACATATATATATATACATTAAAATCATTCCTTTACAAAATATAAAGAAACTATACATGGTTGGCAGCACTGCTCTGATCTTTAAGTCCTAAAGCCAATCCTCAACGTCTAGACTCACTCTGTCTAGCGGAACTCTCGGGTTCTTCTCTAACACCTGCGCGATAAATCAAATCGCGCTAAGCCAACGGCTTAGTAAAACAACTAAAATAACAATATGCTATGATGCAATACTCATGTCACACAATCAAGTTCTATGCACAACTTAAGTAAGTAATTCACTTCAATTCATACCATAGTCATCATAGTTTATCCAATCAAAATCATATTTCATAACATCATATCTTAACTTTACTCATAAGTTTCATCAAACACTAGTCACGTTTAATCAAACACAAGCATTGGGCCCATAACAAATCTAATACATTATTCAAGGTTCAGAGTCCCTATTTTGATTCAATATCACATTCATCAAGCCCGTAGGCAATATATATATATCACATCTCTATCCATGGATAGCGTAACAGACCCAGTCTCTTGGACCATCAACCCATTAACATGAGGAGATCCTCAACCCGGCTAGACTGTTACTAATTTATCAATGGAAGTGGTTTACGGGTCTCCCATTTCACCATCATTCCATATTCACATTTTCAACTGAAATCGGCTTACGGGCCATCCCATTTGGCCTATCTAGTGATTCATATCATAATTTCCAATTGGAATCGGTTTACGGGCCATCCCATTTCACCTATCCAATGGTTCATAGGCATGCCATCAAAACAGGACTCTGAAAGTTGAATCAACATATTAGGCACACAAACATTTCATTTATTTCTTTCTCAATTCATTTCACAATTCACAATTCATTAGGCAATCATGCCTCAACTATTCCATTTGCATCATTTTGACCTAATCACAATGGCCTCACATATCATTTAAATCATCAAAAACTATCACATTAGAGCAATTCATCACATCCTTCATATATAGTATCACATTGCATTATCATATAGGCAACTATGCATTAACCATTTTTTTTTTACTTACATCATAAGCAATAAATCATACGGTTCCACACTTTACTACTCAAGTATACATACACAATGATCTTAACATACATTCCACATGCATAACACAATATTCACATAACATTAACAATATGCATCCACAATGCATTAATGCTCTTAACACCTTAACACTCACATGTGTTAAGTTCCAACATCTTATAAATGAATACAATGATGTAGTTGTACTTACCTTATGAACACTCACACAACTAAGCAATCCTTCCTTCCAAAGATCCTTCACTTCACAATTAGGGCAAACCACCTCTTCCAACACCTAATCCAAAACAATGATGCAACACATCAATTTCTATAACATTCCTCACTTATTAACCTTAGCTTAGACCTTTAGAACACTAAATAAAACTTAACAACCCTAAGCAAAGCCCACGGCCGTGGCCACCTCCAACCCCCACGGACGTGGCTTTAGGAAGCATTCTGCCCAAAAGTGATCACCTCCCCCACGGCCATGGCTACCAAAAGGCCACGGGCGTGGGATCCCAAACGCTACTGCCCCTTTCCAAAATCATGATTTCTTCACTTTCAAAACCAACAAACACCAACAACTCAAAGATTAACAAAAATAACCAATCAAACATAACATAAACAACACTTACCAACTCAAACCCTAACACAAACTCAACATAACCACACCCAACATCATCACCAACTTAACTTCTCCTCTAACAAGCAATCTCAACACTTAACTTCACATCATAAACATCCTTAATCAAACCATCATCAAAACACAACTCAACTCAAGCAAGACTTCAAAAAAATAACAAGAGTAAACAAGAGAAAACTTACCAAATAATGAAATTCCTTGAAAATCCAACTTGTAAATTTGAAAACTCCTTTCAATTTGAGCTTGAAATCATCAAAACCTTCAATTATTCTCTTGCTCTCTTGTCCCCTTTGTTGAGCCGGCCACACATGATAGAAAAGAGAAGAAAATGATAAGTCAACCTTACTTTTCTTCTTTTAATCTCCACCATGCATTCTACAAGGAAAAATTACTAAAACACCCTTAACTATATAACTAAGCTCTTGTCTCTTATATGCCCATTTATGTAATTCCACAATAACAAAAGAAATATCTTCTTCCACTAAATCCAACACCTTGACTTTCCCTTTGACCAACTTATATGTCATATATATTACCATTTACACAACATATACACTTCTCTCTAAACCCTAATTCCTTAACAACTTAACATATACAATTAATCCAAATGAACAACAACAACAACAACAACAACAACAACAACCAAACTTCTAGGGCACAAATAGGGATATTACATTAATATAATGATGCTTTATTTCAATTGTTGTGTGTAATATGGATAATATTGTTATATTTAAGAATTTTATAATATTAAGACCTATAAAGGAGGCCGATTCAAATGAACCGGGTGTTGTGGGGGTGTTGGGCCATTTCCCACCTTCCCTACACATACCCAACTTTCCAAACCCATTAGGGGGTTGGGGATTCCTTAGGAATAGAGTCATCTGTTTAGATCAATTTTGTATATATTTTCTATGATGTTTTTGTTGATTTTAAGTTAATTTTCATGTTAAATTGTACTTAAATCTGTGTGAAGTTGTTGATTTAGGTTGAAGTACATTCGGTGGAGCTATTTAATCAAAAATTGGTGAAGTTGTTGAAGAAAAAAACAAGTGACACGGCCAAGCTTGTCAAGGCTTGGCCGTGTCTTTCATCAAAAGAAGAAGAACCAGGACAAGCATGAGACATGGCCAGGATTAACATGGCTTGGTTGTGTCCCTCAAAGAAGAAATTCCAGTAGCGAACACGGTCATGAGACACGGCCAAGTCACTGGCCGTGTCTCACCAAAGGAACAAAAGAGCAAAGAAAGAAAAGAAAGAGGCAGAGACGGACACTATCAAGAGACACGCCCAAGACACTGGCCGTGTCACATGACACGGCCGTGTCTTTGGCCGTGTCTCACAAGGACAAACACACAGAATGGGACACGGCCAGAAGCTTGGCCGTGATACGGCCAAGCTCCATCTGGCTTGGCCGTGTCACCCTGGGTCCTTAGCTGGCTTGCACGAGGAGTGAGCTGTTGTGTTTTATTGGGTGACAGAAAGAACAAAAAAGAGTGAAAAGTGGGAGGAAATTATGGAAGAAACATATAAGAAATTAGAAAGTGGGAGACAAACAATCATGGTGTCTTAAGAAATTCAAAATGAAAAAGAATGGAGGGAAAAATTAAAATGGATTGAATATATTTTTAGTGGACATTCTCTACACAGAGGGAGTTCTTCATCATCTTCATCATCTTCTCCCTTGGCTCTTGCTTGAGAGAGCAAGATAACACTCTCACCATCTTCATTCACCATTTCTTTTCACACACCAAGAGCAAGGACAATTGTTGGTCTTGAAGTGAGTTATTAGTTCTTGAGGATTAGGGTTTTAAGAGGCTTGATTGGAGAGTTGAGAACTTGAGAGAGCTATCATCCACTCCTTCAAGAAGAGAGCCATTTGTTCAAGAGAGCTGGAAGTTCATCATCACACACCGAGAGGAAGCTACGAAAGAGACGAGGAGTCCGATTTTTAGCATCTTCAAAAAAGGGGTTTTTCCAATTCTTTCTTTTAATCCATTTCTTATTTGTTGTTGTTGTATCAAGAACATTAATACTGCAATGAATAATTTTGATTTGGTTTATATTGAAGTGAGTATTTGTTTAAAGAATATGATGAGCTAATTTACTCATGCTTGGGGTTGTAGTATATTTGATTAAATGATTTGATTTGATGATTCCATTGATATGCCTTGTTATATGTTGATTGCATTGAAATTAAAGGTTAATTGATAGATTGGCCACCTATTGATTACTTAATATTGAATGACGGACCGAGAGGAGAAGTTTAATATCGGAACTATGCAATTGACTACCCTAAGAATGAATTAGAAATATAAGTTCTAGGGTTTATTAATTTGCTAATGTAAAATAATTGGTTGTTGTTAATTCATAAATGTGAGAACTAGTGAATTGATAATTGGCTAATTAATCTTAAGAAACAAATTAAGAATCAAGGTTATATTATTGGATAATCGGATAATTGAACATTTGATTAAATGGACCTACAACCCTAGGCATCATTTCCATAATTGAAATTCTCTTGCATAAAATCACTCATTTTCATTTCTAAGGTTAATTACGATTCACCAATCCAATCACACATTCAAATTTATTATTTCATGTTAATCGAACTATTACATGCAAGTCCTTCCTTGGAAAACAACCTTGGGGCGATCACCGTCACTACAATAGCCTCGTATACTTGCGAGTGCCGCTTTGTGATAGTGTTAATTTAAGCGCAACAAGTTTTTGGCGCCGCTGCCGGGGAAGGCAATTTTTTGTGATAGTTTGATTGTTTTAATTTATTTGTTAAATTGTTTAAAGTGTTCTTTTTGAATTACTTAGGTACTTTATGCACGGACGAAGATCTCAAGGAAACGAACTTGTTCCATTTATAGACAACATCCATAGACTTCCAAGACCCGAGGGACCAAATCCTTTTGAGCAAGAAAGAGAAAATACCGACGAGCAGTTTGAGGAGAACACAGAAACAAAAATGGGTGATGCACAAGAGCCACCTATGAAGGAGTTTGCTCGACCAATCATCAGAGTGACCACATCTTGTATCCGGTTGAGCAACGTAGTGAGAAACTACGAACTCAGAAATACTCACTATAGTATGCTGCCATCCTTCCACAGACTGCCGAATGAAGATCCTCTCAACTTCAATCGATATTTTTACTCAACATTACATACGTTCCCTTTGCAAACACTAACGGAAGATGAACTCAAGCTGAGATGTTTCCCATACAGTTTGAAGGACAGAGCAAAAGCGTGGTTAATGACCCTACCGGAGAATTCTTTAACCACATGGATGGAAGTCTACAACAAATTTATGGGAAAGTTCTATTCACATCAAAAGACCAAGGAGCTTAGGGGAAGTATTGCCACTTTCACCCAATTTGACGGAGAACCATTTCATGAGGCGTGGGATCGCTTTAAATCATTATTATTTTAGTGCCCTCACCATTACTATCCACAACAGTTGCTCAATCAATTCTTCTATGATGGGCTAACTCAACAATCTCAAAATACAGTGGATAATGCAGCAGGGGGTGCAATGGGTGAAAGAACAGCTGCAGAAACAGTTGCATTATTCGAAATGTTGGGGGCAAATTCCCAACAAAAGAGCATTGGAGAAAGAAGAATAGGAGCACATGAGATAAGTGCAAACTCGGAAATGGCTAGGCAAATTGCAGAACTGACAAAACAAGTAAAATTGTTGAATGCCAAGGGGAACTTGTCGGGACCAAGCCAAGAGTCATGCGCATCGTGCGGTCTTATAGGCCATCAAGCAAATGTGTGCCCCTCAAATTTTGATACATTCCAAGAGAAGCAAGAGCAAGCTTTTGCTTTTGAAGGGTTCCAACAAAGGGGTAGGAATGATCCATATTTAAATTCTTATAACCCCGGTTGGAGGAATCACCCCAATTTTTCATGGAAAAATCAACAACATGCTCCACCTCAACAACCTTTCCAACCATAACAAAGAGGTCCCCAATTTCAAGGGCAACCCTCAAATCAAGAGCAGGTCAAGAAACCTTCATTTGAAGACAATTTGAATGCTTTCATTCAAGTAAGCACTCAAAATCAAGAATTGAACAATAAGCGGTTTGACTCTTTAGAAGCATCGCTTAAGAAGGTTGAAACTCAAGTGGGCCAATTGGCTAATCAACTTCAAGCCAATCAAAAAGGGAAATTTCCAAGCCAACCGGAGCAGGCCAAAGCAGTCACCGTTTTGAGAAGTGGTAAGGTACTTGATAATAAAATCGATGATAATAACATTGATAATTCCTTTGATGCAGGTACAATGCAAGGCAATGGCAAGGAAATGCAAGAAGAAGAAGCTGAACCAAATGAGCTTAAGGAGGACAAAGAGGAGGCATCCGTTGCACCAAAGCTGCACAAATCTCCAAATCCATACGGACCACCAATTCCTTTTCCCAGTAGGTTAAAAAATGAAAAGCATGATAAGCAATTTTCTAAAATTTATAACATGCTTTTGAAGGTAAGTATCAACCTACCCTTACTAGAGGTGATAAAGAATATGCCATCTTATGCCAAATTCTTAAAAGAGCTTAACACTAAGAAGATAAGGTATGAGTTGGATGAGAAGGTGATAGTTTTGAAAGTAACAAGTGTTGTTTTACAACATAAGTTACCTCCTAAACTAAAAGATCCTGGGAGCTTTATAGTTAAAATCTCTATAGGGAATGGGAAAGAGACCATTGGCATGTGTGATCTCGGAGCTAGCATTAATTTGATGCCATACTCAATTTATTTGAGACTAGAGCTTGGGGAACTCAAACCGACCAAAATGATTTTACAATTAGCAGATAGAACTCTTAGATATCCTAAGGGAATCATAGAAGATGTTCTAGTGAAGGTAGGAGGTTTGATTGTACCCATCAATTTCATTGTCTTAGACACGGGGGGAGAAATCCCACGGGATGCTGAACATGCAATTTTGTTAGGAAGGCCTTTTATGGCCACAACTAACACTTTAATTGATGTTAAAAATGGAAAATTAACCATGACCGTTTTGGGACAAACTGTAGAATTTTCAATTTTTAACACTTCCCCCATTCCCACTAGTGCTTTATATGAAGATTGCTCTTTTATTGATCTTACTGATAGTGCTGTCCAAGAAGTTTTCTTGCAGGAAAATGGCGAACACAAGCTAGAAAAGGCTCTTAAATTGTAAGAAGAAGCAGAGAATTCCAATGAGGAGGATAAAGAAGACAATTCCGTTTTGGACGATGAGAGTGTTGAGAAGGAATTTGAAGTTGAAAAAGAGCAAGTTCAACTACAAGGGGTTGAACTTAAAGAACTCCCCAAGCATTTGAAATATATTTTTCTTGAGGAAAATAACTCTCAACCAGTGATAATTCCTGCTACCCTTACCAGTGAGGAAGAAAATAAGCTTGTAACAATGTTGAAAAAATTCAAGAAGGCTATAGGTTGGGTTGAGTGACATTAAGGGTATTAGTCCCTCTATGTGCATGCATAAGATTATCTTAGAGGAAGGGGCTAAACCGGTGAGAGAGTCTCAAAGGAGGCTAAACCCTAACATGAGCCAGGTTGTTAAGAAGGAGGTCCTTAAATTACTGGATGAAGGGGTAATTTACCCTATTGCTGATAGTGAATGAGTTAGTCCTGTTCATGTTGTGCCTAAGAAAATAGGGTTGACAGTGGTCCAGAATGATAAAGGAGAGTTGGTACCAACACGAACACAAACTGGGTGGCGGATGTGCATAGATTATAGGAAATTAAATAAAGTCACCAAGAAAGATCACTTTCCTTTGCCATTTATTGATCAAATGCTTGATAGATTATCTGGACATTCTTTTTACTGTTTTCTTGATGGTCTTTCAGGTTACTACCAAGTCCCGATAGCACCGGAAGATCAACCAAAGACTACATTTACTTGTCCCTTTGGGACATTTGCGTTTCGAAGGATGCCATTCGGACCTTGCAATGCACCGGGAACATTTCAAAGGTGTATGCTTTCCATATTTTCTGATATGTTAGACAAGTGCATTGAGGTATTCATGGATGACTTTTCTGTTTTTGGTAATTCCTTTGATGATTGTTTTGAAAAGTTGACTTTAGTACTTAAAAGGTGTATTGAATGTAATCTTACATTGAGTTGGGAAAAGTGTCACTTTATGGTTGATCATGGAATTGTTTTAGGGCATGTTATTTCCCATGAAGGGATTGAGGTAGACAAAGCTAAAGTTGAATTAATTGTGAACCTACCTCCACCAACATCAGTTAAGGGAATTAGAAGTTTTTTGGGACATGCAGGATTTTATAGAAGGTTTATAAAGGATTTTTCCAAAATTTCACGTCCTTTATGACATTTGTTAGGAAAAGATGTCCCATTTGTTTTTGATGAAAAGTGCTTAGAAGCTTTTAAAATTTTGAAAGAAAAACTAACTTCTGCCCCTATAATTGTTGCCCCAAATTGGGATTTGCCATTTGAAATTATGTGCGATGCATCGAATTTTGCCATCGGAGCTGTGTTGGGCCAAAGAGTGAATAAGTTGATGTGTGTAATTTATTATGCAAGTTTATCTTTAAACGATGCACAAGTAAATTACATGACCACTGAGAGAGAAATGTTAGCTGTGGTATTTGCACTAGACAAATTTAGATCTTACTTGATAGGTTCTAAGGTCATAGTATTTTTTGATCATACAGCCTTGAAATACCTGTTGACCAAACCACAAGCTAAACCTAGGCTCATTAGGTGGGTGTTGATGTTATAAGAATTCGATGTTGAAATCAAAGATAGGAAGGGAAGCAAAAATGTAGTGGCCGACCATCTTTCTAGACTTAACTCTTGTGAAAATAATGCTGAAATTGCTTGTGAAAATGCTTTCGAAAAATTTCCGGATGAACACTTGTTTTCCTTAACTCAAGCACCATGCTATGCTGATATTGCTAATTATCTTTCTTGTGGTGTAGTGAGAAAGGATTTGAGCTTCCAGGTAAGGAAGAGATTCCTACATACATGTAAGTATTATTTTTGGGATGAGCCTTACTTGTTTAGATTTTGCAGGGATGAAGTGATAAGAAGATGTGTGCTAGAAGAAGAACAAAAGCAAGTGCTACAATTTTGCCACAATTTGTATTGCGGGGGACATTTTGGAGGAAAGAAGACCGCCGAGAAAATTCTTCAAAGTGGTTTGTATTGGCCTACCCTTTTTAAAGATGCTTATCATTTTTGTATAAGATGTGATGAATGCCAAAGAGTAGGAAACATTAGCAAACGGAATGAAATGCCCCTTAATATTTTTATTGTGGTTGATATTTTTGATGTATGGGGAATTGATTTCATGGGACCATTTCCCAAATCCTTTGGTTTTGAATATATTCTTCTAGCAGTAGATTATGTGTCCAAGTGGGTTGAGGCAATCCCCACTAGGACCAATGATGCTAACATTGTGTTAAAATTTGTGAAGGAGAATATTTTGAGCAGGTTTGGAACCCCCAAGGCGATAGTGAGTGATGGAGGAAGCCATTTTTGCAACAAATTGTTTAAAAAGTTGATGACCAAGATGGGCATCTGACACAAAGTGGCAACTCCATATCATCCCCAAACATCATGGCAAGCTGAGATTTCGAACAAGCAGATCAAGGGGATTTTAGAAAAGATAGTGAGCACAACTCGGAAGGACTGGTCAATCCGACTCTCGGAAGCATTGTGGGCTTATAGGACTGCTTTTAAAACCCCATTGGGGATGAGTCCTTATAGGTTGGTCTTTGGCAAGGCATGCCACCTCCCGGTGGAATTGGAGCACAAGGCTTATTGGGCAATAAAGACCACGAATATGGACTTAGGTGAAGCAAGGGAGCAAAGAATGCTACAAATTTCCGAGCTTGATGAGCTTTGGAATGAAGCCTATGAGAGTTCGAGGATCTTCAAGGAAAAGACCAAAGCTATTCATGACAAGATGATTCTTCGAAGGACTTTTGAACCGGGAATGAAAGTCCTCCTCTTCAATTCAAGAATGCGGTTGTTTCCCGAAAAATTGAAGTCACGTTGGAGTGGACCCTTTCAAGTTACTCAAACATTCCCCTATGGGGTTGTTGAGTTGCTTAATTTAAAAACCAACGAGACGTTCAAGGTCAATGGACAAAGGGTGAAGCCCTACTTGGAAGAAATTGAAGTTGCAAAAATGGTGGAAAGCATGGTGTTTATTGACGAATGATGCAACAATGTCCAGCTATACGACATTAAAGAAGCGCTAAATGGGAGGCAACCCATCGGTTTGCATTTCTTTTCACTGTTATAATTTTATATTTTGCAATTTTAATTTCATGTTGAGTTAAATAAAATGGAATAGGTACTTTGATCGGTTTTTATTTTTCTTGAATGTGTTTCAGGGTTAAACTAAGGAGAAGATTGCATTTTTGTGATTTGGAAACACAAATAAACCAAAAAAAAATTTCAAAACCAATTTGGAAGTGGCAGACACGGCCACTTGACACGGCCGTGTCCTTGGCCATGTCAAGCAAACACCAAAAGACACAGAGGCAGACACAGCCAGAGGTCCTGGCCGTTTCCTTGGCCGTGTCACACAAACACGGCCAAGCCTCTCCCCGTGTCAACCAATTTGTCTTGTAATTTTTTTTTATCTAGTAAGGGACACGGCCAAGCCACTGGCCGTGTCCCTCAAAAAACCATCAGACACGGCCAAGCTTCACCAAGCTTGGCTGTGTCACCCAAATTTTAAAGGTTTAAATTACAAATTCAGCCCCGTTCATCATTTTTAATCCCTAAATCCTTTTCTCTCCTCTCTCTCTCTCTCTCGATCTCTCTCTCTCAAAACCTCCATAGCCACCATCTTCAAGCTTCAAAATCATTTGAAATCTTTCATTTTTCTTCACCAAAACTGATTTAAACTCATCCACTTCCCTTCTTCTCTCATTAAAAGGCAATTAAAACTTTGAAAACTTCATTTTCACAAAATCATCAACATGACAAGAACAAAGATGGTGTCTCACCACAAAAGGAAGCGACCTCCACCTTCAGCTCCATCTTCATCATCGTCATCACCAAGGAGAGCAACTCTTCTCGCTCGGGGTTTCTTTCTGACGAGGTATGTTAACGAAGAATCCCTCGATGCTCTTCATATTTGAGATAATTTTTATAGATTTGTTCATAATCTTGGGTGGGATAGATTTGTTTCCCTTAGACCTTTGCAATTTGAGGAGTTTACATTGGAATTTTTAACCTCCCTCAAGGTTGAAAGAAATGACAAAAAGATTTGCATTAGGTTACATTTTAAACTGCTTGGGAGACCATTTGTCCTTAAAATTGAGCAATTGAGCGATATATTTGGTTTCCATCAACAAGGGGAACAATGTGTGACTAAGAGTTTTAGACAACAATTTGCATGGGGAGCTTTGGGCTCAGGAACTTATGTGGCCAAATCGGCCAAAGCTACGAAATTGAAAAATCCCGCCCTAAGGTACTTACACCGGGTTATGTCATGTGGATTCTTTGCAAGAAAAGAGAGCACAGGGGTTGTAGAACTAAGCGAACTATATTTTTTAGACTGTGCTATCAATGTTGTACCCGTTTGTACCGGCTATTGGTTAGCCGATGTGTTTGACAGTGTGGCAAATAAAAAGAGGGGTGCCATTTGCATCGAAGGATTAGTTACAATTTTAGCAATGGCACTCCTCGATGATTTTGACCTGAGCCATTGCCAGATGACTAAGATCTCGGGGAGTGATTCATTAGATCTTGCCACCCTCGAGAAGATGCATATGGTTTCAAGAAAAGGAGGAGCTTATGTTATGGCTTCAGCTGAGCTAGAGGTATCGGAGAGCCGTCAAAAGAGAACACAAGTCGAGGAGGATTTCGACTCAGATTCTCTAGATTTAGATGAAGATGCTCCAATCCCGAACAATCAGGAGATCCTTAATAGGATTGAAGCATTGGAAAGCAAGGTTGACCGTAACCATGCTACAGCCATGGAACAAATTGACCGTAACCATGCTGCAGTGATGGAACAAATGGACCTAATCAACAACAACCTTGCTAAAATTCTGAGCCTCCACCCATCAGCTGCATCATCGTCCCATCCTCCATCACCATAGATCCTATCAGCTCCAACCTTTTGAAAACACTTGTTATTTTCTTATTTGTAGTTATTTCATATTTTTGTTGTTATGGTTTTTAATGTTAACTCTTTATATTGTGTTTATTTTATATATTGTATTTTGCTCTTGAACAATGGTTGTTTGTGGATGAAAAGGTAGCACTTGTGTCACAAAGGATCGATGGAAAAACAGGTTGTACCTTAACTTTTTACTTTAAATATCATTGTTTCCATTGAGGATAATGTAAAACTTAAAGTGTGGGGTGTGTGCTAAGCCTTTTGTTCATGAATATAAATTGTCTATTTTCGTAAGTGTTTTTGTTTTGTTATTTTCGTAAGTGTTCTTGTTTTGTTAAGTTTTGTTTTTTGTTTTATAATTGATTTTGATGGATATTAATAAGTTCAATTGTTATAAGATTGTTGATAGATGACTTTTAAATTTTTGAAGCATGAATTTGAGAATTGATTAGAGTTAGAACTTATTGTCAATTTTGATGGTTATTCTTTGCATTGCCATTAAACTAGTGAGGAATTGAGCCATCAACTTATCATTCTTTGTATGTGTGAACATCTTTGATTGATGAATTACTAGAACTTGCTTTGACATGCATTTTGAGACTACATAAAGATTTCAATTAGGCATCAATATGATTAAGGCAATTTAGGGCAAACCATTTTGGCTTAAAAAGACCAACCTTACATCCGACCTTAGTTCGCCAACTTTGAGCTTATTTCAATTTTCCCTTCTTTCTTTTTCACAACACCATCAGCTTGAACCATTGCATTTTAACTCTACCCATTCATTAGATCAAGAGCATTAATGGAGTGTTGTGCTGAATAAAGTGTGGGGTTGAATTCAATGGGCTTTAAATTAGTTGGATACCCTAAAAAAAAAATAAGGAAATGAATAATGAAAATCAAAATAATAGTTGTTCTTGTCCGGAAGGGTTGTAATGAGTCTAGAAATCATCTTTGCAAATAAAACAAATGGAGTCCCTTAAAAGCACATAAATGCTTAGTGCTATGTGATTGAGATGAATTATGGGATTGTTGATCATGCTACATTGCTTACTTCACTCTTGAAGTACTCTTGACCTAAATGAACTAACTCACTCTCCCAAATGTCATACCTTTTCCTTAGCCCCGCTAGAACCAAATAAAAGACCTTATGATTGATGCTTGATTGTGATTAGGTGGTGGAGATTTGATTGATAAGCAAGCCTATAGTCCTAATCTTTCATTGAATGTTGAGAGCTTAAACACTTGAGAGGTTTTGTGAGGGAGTGACAATTTTGGTATGCATAGATTGACCATTAAGTTACTTGAGTACTGATTATTCTTGATTCGATTATGATTGCAGATTTAAAAATGTAACACCCCGATACCCTATATAAGTACTATACATATACCTAGTATACATACAGTAAGTATATAAAGTATAAGGATGCCACTTTTTATTACCTTTTAAAAAACCTGTAAAAGAGTTCAAACCATAATACATTAATTTAAATAACATTACAAAATCATTATCTTTATCAAAACTTCATTTATACATATAAATACTCTCTCATAAAAAATACATCACAATTAAAAGTTACACATGTATGCATTACCCTCTAGTTGGTCTCGACAAACTCCTACTCTTTCGTGGCATAACGAAAAACTTCATATCTTCCACCAAATTACCTGCGCGATTAAACGTCCACGCTAAGCCCGAAAGCTTAGTAGTACAAATATAACATATAAACATACATTATATAAATTCTAAAGTATAATGATATATCAATTCAATGTACCATTAGTTCTTATCATGTTTTTCCTATTTAATGGCATCTTTCATATTCCTTAACTAATTTCATATATTATATACATATATACATAACATTATCACCAACCACAATCCATCACTTATACTCACAATCAATATATCAATACTCACATATTATGTATCATACCAATCATGAATCACATTTCCAATGAAGACAATCATTATCATCAACCACAATTCATCATTAATACCCACAATCAATATATCAATACACACATCACATATCATACGTCATCACATTATTTTATTCACAATTCACCAATCATTACTCACATTTCCAACAAAGGCAACCATAGATCTCATTACTCATTTATTTTAACATGTATATATATATCACATTGACAACAAAGACAGACTCGGGCCCAAAAGACACTAATATGCCATTCTATTTTCAGAGTTAATGCTTTGGTTCAATCATCACATTTATCATTATCCCAACTAGGCTTCAAGGATTTAGGTTCAACCAAGCTTCAAGGGGAACAAAGCATGCTAAGTATCAACCCAACTTGGCTTCAAGAACCAATCCAACCTAGCTTCAAGGGTTGTAACATCTCAATTAGGCTTCAAGGACTTGACCCAACCAAGCTTCAAGGGGAGTAAAACATGTTAAACTTCTACCCAACTTGGCTTCAAGGATCAATTCCAACCTAACTTCAAGAGATTGTTACTAATATTAGGCATGCCACCAATAACAAACTCTGAAAATGGAATAACACATTAGCCATACAATTCATTTATCATTTAAGTATCATTCCCATTCTCAATTCTCATCATCATCTAGGCAAACATGCCTTATTTCTTTCAATTGAATCATCATAGCCAATCACAATGGCTTCACATCACATTATATCTCAAATCACATTTCATATTTCATCATTGATATATGCAACATCACTTACATTAACTAAACAAACATATCATTCACATCATTATTACTCAGAACATTTATTCCACACCTCTTTATGTCTCAAGTTACATTATACACTTCATCATTCAAACATACATAATCCATTTCATTGCACATGTATCTTACATTCATTGCCATATAAAACATATGTCCATTTATTTCATTTTAATCATCATTATCAATCATGATAACATCACATTTCATCATTCTCAAGACACATGAACACCATTCATTATTAACACATTTATCATAACAAAGTGTATTGCACATACCTCTTTGGATGATCATTATTGCTCTCACACTATACAAATAACAACATTAGTCACTTTGTATTAACAATATAGTAATCTACTTAACATATTTATACCAAAGGTGTTAAGTCTCAAAATCATATAAAAGATTACATTTATGTAAGTTTTGTACTTACCTCAATGACCATTCACACAACTCTAACACTTTCCTTTTTCCAAAGTTCTTCAATTTCCAAATTAGAGCAATTCACCTTCTTTACAAAACCTAATCCAAAAATGATACAATTCATGAATTCCAATATCATTTATCAACTAATAACCTCTTACTAAAGCCTTAAATCACAAATTACACTTCCACATCACTCACAAAGGCCCACGGCCGTGGCCACCTCCACCCCCACGGGCGTGGCTTAGAAATCATTTCTGCCTTTCTAGCTCCACTCCCCCACGGCCATGGCTACACTTGACCACGGCCATGGCAACCAAGGCCACGGGCGTGGCATCAAAAATGCCTCTGTTTCCGAACCAAACACATGAATTCTATGGTTTCAACTTCATTAAACACAAACATACATCAATCATACATCAATTATTCAATTCTCCAACTAATACATATTAAATCCTTATCAACCAATTTCAATAAATCATCATCATCCTCACAAATAATCATATAATCATCATCTAAATACCAATCTAACATATTTATAACTTTACTCTTTCTTTAACATCACCATCACACACCAATCCTATCAAATCCAAACTCAAACAATAGAAAACAACACAAAGAATTGAATACTTACTTGAATATCTTGTCAAATCTTCAATCTCTACCTTCAATTCTCTTAAAATCCTAAGATTTTGATGAAGATCATCACATCTCTCCATCTCTCTCTCTCTCTCTCTCGTGCAAGAACCAAAAGAAGAAGAAGAAGAAGAAGAAAGAAAGAAAATATCTTTTCCTTTTTCCTCTTCTCACGTTAACCACATATATATATATATATAATAATAATAATAATAATAATAATAATAATAATTAATTATTTCCAAAAATCCTCCACCACACCTTTTCCCTTCTCTTGACTTTTCTTTTAACCCACTTATATGTTATATATATTAACATATATACAACATATACATTCCATTAACACAATCATTTCCTTTGCAAAAACATATGTATACCTTCAATTCAAATCAAACAACAAGTGTATTAAAACTTCTAGGGCATACATTGGGATATTACAAATAAGATGGGAGTCTTAATGCATTCTTATAACTCTTGAACTTGTCAATATTTATTGTGTTTTATTTGTTTTTATTTTAACTTTGTTTGGGGACAAGCAAAGGATTAAGTGTGGGGTAATTGTTTAGATCAATTTTGTATATATTTTCTATGATGTTTTTGTTGATTTTAAGTTAATTTTCATGTTAAATTGTACTTAAACCTGTGTGAAGTTGTTGATTTAGGTTGAAGTACATTCGATGGAGCTATTTAATCAAAAATTGGTGAAGTTGTTGAAGAAAAAAACAAGTGACACGGCCAAGCTTGTCAAGGCTTGGCCGTGTCCTTCATCAAAAGAAGAAGAACCAGGACAAGCATGAGACATGGCTAGGATTAACATGGCTTGGCCGTGTCCCTCAAAGAAGAAATTCCAGTAACGAACACAGTCATGAGACACGGCCAAGTCACTGGCCGTGTCTCACCAAAGGAACAAAAGAGCAAAGAAAGAAAAGAAAGAGGCAGAGACGGACACTGTCAAGGGACACGGCCAAGACACTGGCCGTGTCACATGACACGGCCGTGTCTTTGGCCATGTCTCACAAGGACAAACACACAGAATGGGACACGGCCAGAAGCTTGGCCGTGTCCCAAGAAAGAAAGACAACAGACACGGCCAAGCTCCATCTGGCTTGGCCGTGTCACCCTGGGTCCTTAGCTGGCTTGCACGAGGAGTGAGCTGTTGTGTTTTAGTGGGTGACAGAAAGAACAAAAAAGAGTGAAAAGTGGGAGGAAATTATGGAAGAAACATATAAGAAATTAGAAAGTGGGAGACAAACAATCATGGTGTCTTAAGAAATTCAAAATGAAAAAGAATGGAGGGAAAAATTAAAATGGATTGAATATATTTTTAGTGGACATTCTCTACACAGAGGGAGTTCTTCATCATCTTCATCATCTTCTCCATTGGCTCTTGCTTGAGAGAGCAAGATAACACTCTCACCATCTTCATTCACCATTTCTTTTCACACACCAAGAGCAAGGATAATTGTTGGTCTTGAAGTGAGTTACTAGTTCTTGAGGATTAGGGTTTTAATAGGCTTGATTGGAGAGTTGAGAACTTGAGAGATCTATCATCCACTCCTTCAAGAAGAGAGCCATTTGTTCAAGAGAGCTGGAAGTTCATCATCACACACCGAGAGGAAGCTACGAAATAGACGAGGAGTCCGATTTTTAGCATCTTCAAAAAAGGGGTTTTTCCAATTCTTTCTTTTAATCCATTTCTTATTTGTTGTTGTTGTATCAAGAACATTAATACTGCAATGAATAATTTTGATTTGGTTTATATTGAAGTGAGTATTTGTTTAAAGAATATGATGAGCTAATTTACTCATCCTTGGGGTTGTAGTATATTTGATTAAATGATTTGATTTGATGATTCCAATGATATGCCTTGTTATATGTTGATTGCATTGAAATTAAAGGTTAATTGATAGATTGGCCACCTATTAATTACTTAATATTGAATGACGGACCGAGAGGAGAAGTTTAATATCGAAACTATGCAATTGACTACCCTAAGAATGAATTAGAAATATAAGTTCTAGGGTTTATTAATTTGCTAATGTAAAATAATTGGTTGTTGTTAATTCATAAATGTGAGGACTAGTGAATTGATAATTGGCTAATTAATCTTAAGATTCAAGGTTATATTAATGGATAATCGGATAATTGAACATTTGATTAAATGGACCTACAACCCTAGGCATCATTTCCATAATTGAAATTTTCTTGCATAAAATCACTCATTTTCATTTCTAAGGTTAATTACGATTCACCAATCCAATCACACAATCGAATTTATTATTTCATGTTAATCAAACTATTATATGCAAGTCCTTCCTTGGGAAACGACCTTGGGGCGATCACCGTCACTACAATAGCCTAGTATACTTGCGAGTGCCTCTTTGTGATAGTGTTAATTTAAGCGCAACATCATCCACCCCTTTCTTTTTCCCGGCCCGTCCGGGTGGCGACTCCATTTTCTTCTGACTTAGGTTCGTGTTCTCTAAGGGCCCAAGCCTAAACAGTGCCGAAGTTGCAAGAACCATTCCACTGGGAGTGGGGGCAAAAATCCCCACTCACAGTGTAACAACTAAACCTTGGTGACTGGATTAGAGGGAGACATTAGGAAGCAAACTATACATACAACTAAGGTTTGAATGATAACTTTGTGGTATGCCCCCTGAGAGATATGACTTTGATATTTTGACTCTTTCATTAGAGGCTTAACTTTGGCAAACCTTGATTTGAGTAAAACTTCTTTTTTGCTCTAATTTTTGCTAGAGCCTCCCTTGCGATTTTCAACTTGATGAGCTTGCTATATTTTTTTTGCCTAAGATGACCTTTCAGGTTTTCAACTTAGCAAGCTTTTTTCTTTTTTTATACATGACCTTGGCATGAAAATATTTGGCATTGCTTAAACCAACTTGGACTAGATTGAAATAAGTGGGATCAAGCCTAATGAGGGTTGTCTATGTATCAATTGCACTTGCAAAAGAATAAGGTCAACATAGTTCTTATCTTGACCCTATCTAAGTCTGTAAATATGGGAGCTCTATAGGCAATGTACTTGCTTTGAATGTCCTTTCTTGTTGAAGTGTCAAGCTAATTTTTGTTTGTAGCCTTTAATGCATCACTTTCTCATATTCCTGCCTGGATTTGTGAGATGGTTATTATCCATGGAAAAAGATATTGCTGTTGTTTTCTTGTGGGAATAGATATTAGAGTTTTATAGCTCTGTGATGTAGTGGTTGGGTACTTGAGCTGATTTGAATCACAGTCAGCCATTTTCTTCTAGGCTTACTTAATAGCTTTATGGACACTTTTGAACACCTCTTTTTCCTTCTCCTTCTTTTTCTTCTTCTCTCTATCTCTTCCTCTTTCCTTTGTTTTAGGATCCCATGTGGTACTTTTGTTCGATAGGCTTCATGATCGCTCTTGTAAGTCCTTCTAGAGGACTGATCCTCATTTGCTATAATGATATAGTGCCAAGGTCATCATTTATATATATATATATATTCTTTTTCTTTTTCTTCTTTTTCTTTCTTTGAATAATGCATGAAAGATAATGAAAATTTTGTATTTTATTAATAAATAGACTACTATAAAAGATATTGACTCTGCAACCTTAGTGTTTGGTATAGGCTTTGATTCGTTATAGACTCTAACTTTGACTTAGATTGACTCTAGCTTCATCTTGATATTGGTTGATTCAAACTCTTTGGGATTCAAACTAGACTTAGATTTTGATTTTGATCAACTCGAGTCCCAACTTAGTTTCTTGAGACTTGACTTTTGCTTGGTATCTGACATGGGCTTGGATTTAGCTTTGACTTGGTATCTGACATGGGCTTAGATTTGGCTTTGACTCAGTATCTGACACGAGTGTTGGAAATTGGACTAAGACTCATCCTTCTCATAGTTGCTAAAAGGTCTCTGGTTGGTAGGCATGAAAGGAGTTATTTTCCTGGTTTGGTCAGAAAATATGATTGACATTTTGGTCGAGGTTCATTTGATGAAGGCATGTTCAATCTAGCCTTACTAGTGTTTGGTAAAGGATACCAATGTTGGTCGCCTTGGGTGGAATGATCATCCCATTATCAGTGAGGTTCTAAATTTTGTGCCTTAAGCTTTTGCATTTATTAGTTTTGTGTCCACCCCTTTAGTGGTATGAATAATATTCATTGACCTCGTAGCTCTTAGGTAAGGGGAAAGGAGGCTTGCTTGGTTCTAGAGGTTTCACCAAATGAGCTTTTAAAGCTTTCACATAGACTAGGCCCAGAGGAATCCCCAAATCTATAAATTTCATTTTGGTATTGTTGTTTTTGAAATGCTTGCCTATTTTTGGTGAATCCATTGTTGTTTTGTCATGCTCCACAAGTTCTTGATGGTTGGAGTAGTTTTCTCTACCTTGGAAATGATCCAAGGAAGAGGAAAGGTTGATGCTTGCGTGGAAAGTCTTTTGGGTGACTTTCTCAATAGTTGTTGTGTTGGTTAGACCTGATGTATTTGATGACTACATTGGGACACCAAATAATTGAGTATGATGTTTTGAAAATTGGGCTGTTGAATACTAAAGGAAGTGGTAGCTTCAACATATTTTGCCTGCTTCTTAATGAGTTCAGCAACACAAGCTTGTTGTGTGATGAGCACTGCTCAAAAATTCTCCTTCACATGAAAAGGTCAAGTCAAGAAAGCCTTTGAGAAAGGCTGAATTGCTTAACATGGCAATATGGTGTTTAAAGACTTCCACAGATAGTCCCAATTGTTAGGACACTAGTGATGGGTGGCTCATGGTTAGTTTGCCATATGTAGACCAGGATGGGTAATGCTTTTAATTTGGTTGTGGTCAACCCGCTAGTCAATAGGTCATGGTTCATGTGTCAAGATGGTTGGGCACATGGGGTACAGTTAATATGAAGTCTAGCTTGTGAAGTGAAATAGCTAAGAGCATGAATTTTAGGGCTTGGCCTATGACTTATGATGGTTCACATAGGTATGGTTCATGCGGTCAAGTGGTTAGGTGCATGGGCTATAACTCATGGTTTAAGGTATTTCACATAGGTATGGTTAATGTCATCAGTTGGCCTGGTGTAAGGGGAGTCATTGTGGCTAGGTTGAATGATGGATGGTTTTGTCCCAAAATGGTGAGCCATATGGCTAGGTATGGTGATGGGTGCATTCCTAATAGATGAGCCATGTAGCTGGGTTGAATGATGGATGGATATATTCCCAAAAGGTAAGCAATATGGCTAAGTTGAATGGTGGATGGGTGTATTCCAAAAAGGTGAGCCATGTGGCTATGTTGAATGATGGATGGATATGTTCCCAAAAGGTGAGCCATATAACTCTATTGAATGATGGATAGGTTGGTTGGGTGTATTCCTAAAAGGTGAGCCATGTGGGTGGTTGAATGATGGATGGATATGTTCCTAAAAGGTGAGCCATATAGCTCAGTTAAATGGTGGATGGGTGTGTTCCCAAAAGGTGAGCCATGTGGATGGGTATGTTCCCAAACTATGAGCCATATAGTTCTATTGAATGATGGATAGGCTGGTTGAGTGCGTTCCCAAAAGGTGAGCCATGTGGCTGGGTTAAATGATGGATGGGTATATTCTCAAAAGATGAGCCATATAGCTCGGTTGAATGATGGATTGGTTGGTTAGGTGTGTTCCCTAAAAAGTGAGTCATGTGGCTGGGTTTGATGATGGATGGGTATGTTCTCAAAAGGTAAGCCATATAGCTAGATTGAATGGTGGATGGGTGTTTGCCCAAAAGGTGAGCCATGTGGCTGGTTTGAATGATGGATGGGTATGTTTCCAAAAGTTGAGCCATATAGTTCAGTTGAATTATGGATAGGCTGGTTACATGTGTTCCTAAAAGGTGAGCCATATGGCTAGGTATGGTGAACGGGTGCATTTCCAAAAGGTTAACCACATGGCAAATGGTTGAAGTTGTGTGGATTAGTGAGGTTCAGTGTGGTCCATCATGGTTTGAGCCATTGTGGCTCGAGGATGCTGGTTATGATATATATCATTTCAAGCCATGTGATTGAGAGAAAACTAGGTACGATCCTTAATGGTTCAAGCCATGTGGCTCGATGGGGGTAAGGGTATGGTCCCTAATGGTGCAAGTCATTGAGCTCAGTGAAATAAGATATGGTCCCTAATCATTTAAGCAATGTGGCTCGAGTGAAGATAGGGTATGGTCACTAATGATTTAAGCTATGTAGCTCGATGAAGATATGGTATAGTACCTAATTATTGGGCCATGTGGCTAGATAGGGTATGTTCCCTAATGGTTGGACCACGTGGCTAGATAGGGTATGGTCCTTAATGGTTTGAGCCATGTGGGTAAGATAGAGTATGGTCCTTAGTGGTTAGGCCATATGGCTAGATAGGGTATGTCCCTAATGGTTCGAGCGATATGGCTCAGTGGAGTAGAGTATGGTTCCTAATGGTAGGGTCATGTGGCTTAGATAGGGTATGGTCCCTAATGGTTTAAGCTATATGGCTTAGTGGAGTTGATGATGATTGAGCTAATATGACATCAATTTCATTTGGATGGGTTAGGTTAATGTGGGCTTAGTTTAGATGTGATGGTCAAGCTAATGTGGCTTGATTTGGTGGGTTAAACCTATGATGGATTGAGCCAATGTGGCTTAGGTTAGATGGTCAAGTAGGTGTAGCTTAGTTATGGTCCAACCATTTGTGCTGTGATTTGAGGGGTTAAGCCTATGGAGCTTAGATTGAATGTGATTGCTCCAGCTAATATAACTTCAGGCTCAATTTCATGTTAATTGGTCAAGCTAGTATGGCTTGGTTCATGTTTGATAAGTCGAGCCTATATGGCTTGGTTTCATGTTTGATAGTTAAGCCAATGTGGCTTATGTTTATGTGGTGAACCCATATGGTTTAAGTTTGTGCTCTATGGGCCAAGCAAATGTAGCTTGGGTTCATGTTTGATGGGCTAAGTCAATGTGACCTAGGATTGTGAGGTAAACCAATGTGGTGAAGGTTTGGGCTTAATAGACTAAGGTAATGTGGTTTAAGTTTATAGCTCAATTTGAATTGACTTTTAAGGAAATAGTACCTTAAAATTCTGGGAATAGTGTGGATGAAATGCATGCATGTATGCATGAGTGAAAATAGTTTTACGAAGATGGTTTAGGATTATAGTGTATACTTCTTAAGGGTAGGGTCTATCGCCTTTACAAGCAAAGGGTGATTTAGTTCAATGGTCCCATCACACTCAGACTGCAATTTACCTAACCACATGATAGATAATTAATCTGGCATAGGTCTAATAGTACGTGCATGTCTGTTACACCTCAAAAGGATTGAGGATTCATCGCAGGATGGGTGCTTTCGCTATTCTCCAACATACCTAATAAAGGTTGTCAAGTAGATGCTACTTGCTACCTAGGATTTCCTAAAACTAAAGGGTAAGGCACCCTTATGGATGGTAAAGGAGAAATTCAATCAAAGAGAGCCAATAGATTTTGAAAAGAGGCCACTAAAAATTTTATTTTGAAAAATTTTAGAGTCCCCAGTGGAGTCACAAGCTATAAGACCTCGCCCGAGCATTGGGTCCCAGCCCGCCAATGAAGAGGCTGAGGATGCTCTTTTGGGGGCTAGATCCCACATGACACCACCGTGTACGATCTTTAGTCAGTTCAGTACGCACGGGTTTAAAATCATCTTTTATTCTGAAAAAAAAAACTCTCTTTTTATTTTGAAAAGGGATGGTGGCTTTTATTTTAAAAGCTTAAATTAGAGAGTTTCCACCTTAGTTTATTTTGTGTGGGAAAAATTAATGAAAAACCCACTTTAGTTGACTCCACTAAGTTAAATTAATTTTTACCCTAAGAGGACACTAGTCCGAAAATAATCATGATGGGTCTTGGGCTAAGTTTTCTAAACCAATTTTCATAAAAATGAATTTTCTCTCTTTGATTGATTTTGTCCCTCTTTCGAATGGATTTTAGAAAAAAAATGCAATTTATGGATTAAGTCACAAATAATCATGAATGATAATTTATCTTAATGCATGAACATTTAATAATGACATCCACGAATGCAATGCTAAATAATAAAATAATGATTCCAGGGAGCTTCAACTCTAGCCCTTATGGGTCCTAGGTTGAGCACATATCCCCGATTAATTAATAAAAGAAACAAATAAATAATAACAATAATAATGAAACAAGCAAATGACAACAATTGCAATACTCATCAAATTTGCAATAGTTGTCCAAAATCTAATAAAAAAGGCAATTACAGAAGAATAATAGACAAAATTAGAATAAAATAAAAAAAACACCATTTTAAATTATTTAAGTGAAGGCTCGTCACTCAGAGTAATATTTCGAGTATGCCTACTTATCCCGTTTGAATGAAAATCAAAGCCATAAATAGTTCGCGCCTTTGATTGCAAATGACTCAAATTAACCAATTTTTACTGAATTGACAAGAG
Source organism: Garcia nutans (assembly GCA_947685225.1). Taxonomy (NCBI): domain Eukaryota; kingdom Viridiplantae; phylum Streptophyta; class Magnoliopsida; order Malpighiales; family Euphorbiaceae; genus Garcia; species Garcia nutans. The sequence continues at coordinate 24,327,894 of CANTUV010000005.1, forward strand.
TAAGGTGAGGGAATTCATACCTTGGGTAGCCATTTTCTTTGGGTACGCAGTTGAAATAGATGCTAAAATGACTTTGAGTCCGAAAATTATAAGAGAATCGAATTTAATTTCATTAAATTGATCCAAGATGATTCTTTTTTTGTATTTTGGTGTCAAAATTAATTTTCACAGAGTTTTGTAATATCCCAAATTGTACCCTAAAAGTTTTGGAAATGTTAATTGTTGGAATTGAATTAAATAAAATTAAGTGTATATTTGATTAAGTGAGAAGCTAAAAGAAGGAGTGTGTATATGTTGTATATATAGAGATATATACAACATATACAAGTCAATAAGTAGAGTGGTCAAATGATATTTTGTTTATTTAAAATAGAAATTAAATATAAGTGGAAGATGATATTTATATTATTATAATATTTAATTGCTTGGTTGAGATTAAAGAGAGTTTTTGTGTGGTTAAGAGAGGAGATTTGCTTTGACTTGAGGAAAGCTTATCTTCATCTTCTTCTTTCTTCTCCAAGAACCGGCCATCACCATTGCCAAAGGGAAAAAGAGGTTTTGTTGATTCCGAATTCAAGCAATTGAAGGATTTCAAGAGATCAAGTTGGAGTTTTAAGGATTTTCTTCACTTTTGGTAAGTTTCCAACTTGTTTCTTTGATTTCTTTTGGAGTTTGTGTATTTGAGTTTGGTGGATGGTTGGTGTACTTGTGTGTATGGTTGATTTTGATATGTTTGAGGTTGTTTGGTCTAATTAACTTTGATTTTGGGGTTGGTTTGGAGAAAGGGTTAAGTTTGGTGAAGAAAACAAGAGTTGTGGATTGTGTATGTGTTGAGTTGTAAAATATGGTTGTGTTTGTGTGTTGATGCATATAATTGAGTTGTTTTGATGTTATACAAGTTTATTTTGGTATATTGATGGTTTCGGTTAAGTTTGTTTGGAGTGGAAAAGGGTAAAAGAAAGAGGTTTGTTAGATGTGGCATTTTTGGTGTCGATTTCAGGTTTTTGGCCTGACACACCCAGTGGCACAGTCATGTCTTTAGGTGTGTCGTTGGTTCTATTTTCTGGGTTGGTGACACTTCCAGTGACACGCCCATGTCACTGAGCATGTCACAGCTACGGTGTTGTTGGAGGATTCACATGTCCAATGACATGCCCATATCACTGAGCATGTCATAGCTTCTGTGTTGGAGGAGAATTGACACGTGCAGTGACACGCCCATGTCACTGAGCATGTCCAAGATTCTGTGTTGTGGGTTTAGGGTATGGCTAGGGACACACCCGTGTTATTGAGCGTGTCATGTGTAAAGTTTGCCCTAGTTAGCTCTTATCCTTATTTTCTTATGTGTATCACTAAGTGAGTATATATAATTACATTTGGATTAGGTTTTGAAGAGATTTGAGGTAACCAATCCAAGTGTTGAAGGATTCTTGGAAGAGGAGGTTGTCATATTGGTGTTTGTTGCTCTTAGAGGTAAGTACAAAAGTTACATGATTGCATACATTTACATGACTTGGAGACTTAACACATTTGGTTGGAAAATGTGTTAGGTTACCTATTATATTGTTGATATACGAGAATGGTGCTATGATTTGCATTATGTGAGCTATGTGACTTATATGTTGAAGATTCAAAATATATGAACAATGTAATTGGTTAAGTATATGCTAATGATGATATGTGAAGCCATTGTTAATGGCTATAATGATATAAATGAAATATTTGGTTCATTGTGCCTAGATGATCATGAGAAAATGAGAATGGATTTGATAATGAAATTATGAAAGAATTTTATGCCTAATTGTTATTCAATTTTCAGAGTTTTGTTGTTGGTGGCATGCCTAAAAGTAACAATCCCTTGAAGCTGGGTTGGGCTTGGTCCTTGAAGCTAGGGCCATTTCGCCCGTAGGAATTTCCTGTGGGCGAAATGGCCCGCAGGCCAATTTTCGCCCGTAGCCAGCTGCGGCAACTTTTTTCCAGCGCAATTTTTCCGCAGCAGTTTTTTTTTTGCCAGCGTAATTTTTCGGCAGCAGTTTTTTTTCGCCAGCAAAATTTTTTCGACGCAAATTTTTTCGAAACCAAATACAATTAGGTTTCGATTTCCTTTTCCTAATTAGTGTTAGATTCCGTGAATAACTAAAATTAATCATAAAAAGCTTCTATAAATAAGGACTAAAACAACCTAAAAAAGGGGACAAAAATTTGGAGGAGAATTGGAGACCAAAATAGAGGAGGAAAACTTTGAAAGATTTGAAGAATTCCTTTTAGCAGTGAAATTGATCAGACTTATTGAGAGAAGCAAAAATGCAATTTCATTCATCAAAGGTAGCAAAGCTTGTCTTTGTTCTTGTACATCCAAGAAGAAATTTTTGGTGGAACCAACAAATAGAGGTATGAATGTCTAATTTCTTCACAGTAGCTTAAATAATTCAATTGTCTCTTTTGATTCAAAAAAAGCTAGAATTTTAATTTACCTTTTCTAAAGCTTAAAAACCTTAATTCATTTATTTGTTTTCCAAAAATCTTAAAATTGTTATTTTTGTTTCTTCAAAATTTACCAAAACCCTAATTTGAATCTGTTTCTTTTCAAAGCCCTAAATTGAATCTGTTTCTTTTCACAAACCCTAAAAAATATCTTTTTGTTTCTATAAACCTTAAATCATTTTGTTTATTTTCATAAAACTATCAATTGATTTTCAAATTCTAAAATCTAATGTATTCTCCAAAACCCTAATTCTAAGATTCTAAAACCCTAATTCAACTCCAAAACCCAAAATAGTAAACCCTAACTCTCTTAAAACCTTAAACCCTAATTTCTCTAAACCCTAATCCTTTAAACCTTAAAACCTTATAAACATAAATATTAAAATTCAAACACAGTAAACCTAAAAACCATAATTCAGTTGCTAATAATCATGAATCCAATGTTTTAAAGTGTTCAAACCCTAATTTTATGATTTCACTTCTCAAACACTAATTTGGTTAATTAAAGAATTTTATCAACCCCTTAAATCATAAAACTTCAAATTCATTTCAATTCCTTTAAAACTCACAATAGCTTAAACCCCTAAATTCCAAAACCCTAAAGTATTAATTAAAGAATCTTAAATAGAAACAGTAGCCCTTATTTGAATCTTTATTTGCTTTATTCAATTTTATATTTGATTATGTAGTCTATTATATGCTTTAATTTATTTTCAATGCTTTTTTTATTTATTTAGTTTATCATGGATGGATGTTTATTTTATATTTTGATTGATATCGTTGATGAATGATTTATTTTTGATGAATGGTTATTTACTTTTATCAATTTATTTAGATTTCCAAATGTTGTAAGAGGTATGTTTCCACTTGGTGGGTACCTCATTAGTTAAATATCATGTAATTTAAATTGCTTTTCTACTTTAGAACCAATGTAAAGGACATGTTTCTACCTTTCGGTGGGTGTCCTATTTAGGCATGGATTATGTAAGGGCATGTTTTCATCTTCGGATGGGTGTCCATTTATTTGTTTTGCTTGGACATTGTTTTGATTTTCAATATATCGATGCTTTATTTTAATTATTATGTGTAATATGGATAATATTCTTATATTTAAGAATTTTATAATATTAAGACCTGTAAAGGAGGCCGGTTCCAATGAACCGGGCGTTGTGGGAGTTGCTGGGCCATTTCTCACCTTCCCCACACGTACCCAACTTTTCAAATCCATTAGGGGGTTGGGGATTCCGTAGGAATCGAGTCATCCACCCCTTTCTTTTTCCCAGCCCATCCGGGTGGTGACTCCATTTTCTCCGGACTTAGGTCCGTGTTCTCTAAGGCCCCGAGCCTAAACAGTGCCAAAGTCGCAAGAACCATTCCACTGGGAGTGGGGGCGAAAATCCCCTCTCACAGTACCACTCCCATCTCTATTACTCCCTATCGAATGGCACCTACTGAGTTAAGAGAGTTAAAGGTGCAGTTGCAAGAGTTGCTAGATAAAGGGTTTGTTTGCCCAAGTGTGTCTCCGTGGGGAGCACCTGTTTTATTTGTGAAGAAGAAGGATGGTACTTTGAGACTATGCATTGATTATCGGTGGTTGAATAAGGTGACTATCAAGAATAAGTATCCTTTGCCTAGGATAGATGATCTCTTTGATCAATTGAAGGGAGCAGCAGTCTTCTCTAAGATTGATTTGAGATCAGGGTACCATCAGTTGAGAGTCAGAGCTGAAGATGTATCTAAGATAGCTTTCCGCACAAAGTATGGGCATTATGAATTTTTGGTGATGCCTTTTGGGTTGACGAATGCACCAACATCTTTTATGGATTTGATGAATAGGGTGTTTACACCCTATTTAGATTAATTAGTAGTGGTCTTTATTGATGATATTTTGGTGTATTCGCATAATGAGGAGGACCATGATAAGCATTTGCAGATTGTATTGCAGACCTTAAGAGAGAAGCAATTGTATGTTAAGCTATCTAAGTGTGAGTTTTGGCTTGATAAAGTGACTTTTCTCGGTCATGTGGTGTCAGCAGATGGTATAAGAGTTGATTCGAGCAAGGTTGAAGCTATTTTGAATTGGAGTCCACCGAAGACTGTGACAGAAGTTAGAAGTTTTCTGGGTTTGGCAGGCTATTATCGACGGTTTGTGAAAGGTTTTTCTTTGATGGTTACTCCACTCACCAGATTACTTCGAAAGGGGGTTGGATTTGTGTGGACAGATCGGTGTCAAGCAAGCTTTGAGCAATTGAAAGAGATGTTGACTCAAGCTCCTATTCTTACCCTGCCTGTGGAAGGTAAACCATACGTGATTTACAGTGATGCTTCACATAATGGTTTAGGTTGTGTTTTCATGCAGGAGGGTAGAGTCATAACTTATGCTTCTCGACAGTTGAAGATTTGGCGACATTATCTTTATAGGGAGAAGTGTTTCATTTATACGGATCACAAGAGTTTAAAATACTTGGGGGTTCAGAGAGAGCTAAATCTTTGGCAGAGATGATGGTTGGAATTGATTAAAGACTACGACTATTTGATTGATTATCATCCTAGTAAGGCAAATGTAGTTGCTGATGCCTTGAGTCGGAAGTCTTTACCAAGTTTGACTGCTTATTTGCTCTCATTGCTTGTTGAGTTGAGAGTGTTGCATGCTAGTTTTGAATCATGTGATGATGGTGCTTTGTTGGCTCAGTTGCAATTGAGACCGGTGTTGTTGGATCATATTAGAAAGGCTCAGTTGGCAAATGAGAAAATTCAGAAGATTATTTTAGATTGTCAAAAGGGGGAGAGCCGAGATTTTCTGGTGAAAAGTGATGGCAGTTTATGGTACAAAGATAGATTGTGTGTTCCTGATGATGCAAGACTGAGGAAGATTATTTTGGAGGAAACACATCAGTCGGCTTTTGCTATACATCCTAGGAATACCAAGATGTATCATGATTTGAAGTAATATTACTGGTGGTCAGGTATGAAGAGGGACATAGCGAAATTTGTATCTAAATGTCTCACTTGTCAAAGAGTGAAGGCCGAGCACCAAGTTCCTTCGGGATTTCTCCAACCTTTATCGGTGCCAGAATGGAAATGGGAGCGTGTAACAATGGATTTTGTGATTGGTTTGCCTTTGACTCAGAAGAAGCATGATGCAATCTGGATGATAGTTGACAAAGATAACTCATTTTCTTCCAGTTCAGATGGACTATTCTCTTGAAAAGTTAGCTGAACTGTATATTAGTGAGCTCGTAAGATTGCATGGAGTCCCAATTTCTTTGGTATTTGATCGAGATCCCCAGTTCACTTCAAGGTTTTGGAAGAGTTTGCAAAATGCTTTGGGTTCTCGGTTTCATTTTAGCATTGCTTTTCATCCTCAGACAGATGGGCAGTCAGAGAGAGTGATTCAGATTTTAGAGGATATGTTGAGAAGCTATGTCATTGATTTCTCTGGGAGTTGGGGCAGATTTTTGTCATTGATTGAATTTGCCTATAGTAACAGTCATCAGTCCAGTATTAAAATGGCACCTTATGAGGCATTGTATGGTAGAAGATGCAAGACGCCTCTATGTTAGGATGACGTTGGAGAAGGTAAGTTGGTTGGTCCCGATTTGATTAAAGAAACGGAAGAGAAAGTGAAGATAATTCAGGATCGGTTGAAAGCTACTTCAGATCGGCAGAAATCATATTCAGATTTGAAGAGGAGAGACATAGAGTTCAATGATGGAGATAAAGTATTTTTAAAAGTGTCTCCTTGGAAGAAAATTTTGAGATTTGGCCGCAAAGGGAAGTTGAGTCCACGTTTCATTAGACCTTATGAGGTACTGGAGAGAGTTGGACTAGTTGCTTATCGACTTGGTTTGCCGCCTGAATTGGATCCAATTCACAATGTCTTCCATGTCTCTATGCTGCAGAGGTACAGGTCAGACCCATCTCATATTTTATCAGTGGAATCTATTGAGGTGAGTCCAGATCTAACTTTTGAAGAAGAACCAATGGGTATTTTGGCACATGAAGTGAAGGAGTTGAGAAATAAGAAAGTGTCACTTGTGAAGGTTCTTTGGAAGAATCATGCAAAGGAAGAGGCAACTTGGGAGAGTGAGCAAGTGATGCGAGATCAGTATCCCCAGTTATTCCAGACTTGAGATCAGGTAATTTCATGGATGAAATTTATTTGTAGAGGGGGAGAATTGTAATATCCCAAATTATACCCTAAAAGTTTTGAAAATGTTAATTGTTGGAATTGAATTAAATGAAATTAAGTGTATATCTGATTAAGTGAGAAGTTAAAAGAAGGATTGTGTATATGTTGTATATATAGAGATATATACAACATATACAAGTCAATAAGTAGAGTGGTCAAATGATATTTTGTTTATTTAAAATAGAAATTAAATATAAGTGGAAGATGATATTTATATTATTATAATTTTAATTGCTTGGTTGAGATTAAAGAGAATTTTTGTGTGGTTAAGAAAGGAGATTCTTTGACTTGAGAAAAGCTCATCTTCATCTTCTTCTTTCTTCTCCAAGAACCGACCATCACCATTTCCAAAGGGAAAGAGCGGTTTTGTTAATTCCTAATTTAAACAATTGAAGGATTTCAAGAGATCAAGTTGGAGTTTTAAGGATTTTCTTCACTTTTGGTAAGTATCCAACTTGTTTCTTTGATTTCTTTTGGAGTTTGTGTATTTGAGTTTGGTGGATGGTTGGTGTACTTGTTTGTATGGTTGATTTTGATATGTTTGAGGTTGTTTGGTCTAATTAACTTTGATTTTAGGGTTGGTTTGGAGAAAGGGTAAAGTTTGGTGAAGAAAACAAGAGTTGTGGATTGTGTATGTGTTGAGTTATAAAATATGGTTGTGTTTGTTTGTTGATGCATATAATTGAGTTTTTTTGATGTTATACAAGTTTATTTTGGTATATTGATGGTTTTGGTTAAGTTTGTTTGGAGTGAAAAAGGGTAAAAGAAAGTGGTTTGTTGGATGTGGCATTTTTGGTGTCGATTTTATGTTTTTGGCCTGACAAGCCCAGTGGCATGGCCATGTCTTTGGGCGTGTTGTTGTTCTATTTTCTGGGTTGGTGACACATCTAGTGACATGCCCATGTCACTGAGTGTGTCACGGCTACGGTTTTGTTGGAGGATTGATACGTCCAGTGACACGCCCATGTCACTGAGCGTGTCACAGCTTCTGTGTTGGAGAAGAATTGACACATGCAGTGACACGCCTATGCCATTGAGCATGTCAAAGTTTCTGTGTTGTGGGTTTAGGGCACGGCCAGGGACACGCTCGTGTTATTGAGCGTGTCATGTCTGGAGTTTGCCCTAGTTAGCTCTTATCCTTATTTTCTTATGTGTATCACTAAGTGAGTATGTATAATTACATTTGGATTAGGTTTTGAAGAGATTTGAGGTAACCAATCCAAGTGTTGAAGGATTCTTGGGAAAGGAGGTTGTTATATTGGTGTTTGTTGCTTTTAGAGGTAAGTACAAACCTTACATGATTTCATACATTTACATGACTTGGAGACTTAACATATTTGGTTGGAAAATGTGTTAGGTTACCTATTATATCGTTGATATATGAGAATGGTGCTATGATTTGCATTATGTGAACTATGTGAATTATATGTTGAGGATTCAAAATATATAAACAATGTAATTGGTTATGTATACTCTAATGATGATATGTGAAGCCATTGTTGATGGCTATAATGATATAAATAAAATATTTGGGGCATTGTGCCTAGATGATCATGAGAAAATGAGAATGGATTTGATAATGAAATCATGAAAGAATTGTCTGCCTAATATGTTATTCAATTTTTAGAGTTTTTTTGTTGGTGGCATGCCTAAAAGTAACAATCCCTTGAAGCTGGGTTGGGCTTGATTCTTGAAGCCAGGTTGGCTTGATGCTATGCTCCCCTTGAAGCTTGGTTGGGCCTAGTCCTTGAAGCCTAGTTAGGATGTTACATATGAGGTAATCCTCATTGTGATAATGATTCGCCTACGGGCTTGATAAATGTGATTATTGGACCAAAACAGTAACTCTGGAATTTGAATGACATATTAGTTTCTTTTGGGCCCATGCTTGTCTTTGCTTTAATGCGAATTATGAATAATGGAACAACTGAACAATGTAATGAGATTTAATGTTATGAAATATGATATCAATGTATATTGCTTCTAATCCTTGAAAGTTTGACATTGGCATTACATTTGGATCATATTGTTATCATGGTTTGTACCACTAAGCCTTTGGCTTAGCGCGATTGTGATTTATCGCGCAGGTGACAAGGTAGATTCGGTTGAGCAGGATAGTTCAACTAGACCGAGTCGAGTCTAGGCTTGTGATCCCTTGTGAAGTGTTGATTATCAGATTTCAAGGTCAAAGATGAACTGCCAAGCATGTATAAACCCTATATTTTTGTAAATATTGATTTTGATGTATATGTATGTATTTTCCGCTACTTATTAAACAAATATTTTTGATAAACTTTTAAGGTAATGAAGATATATGTATATGTATTTTAACAAAGATTGTTTCCCTATTACTTTCTATAATATAAGTTAAAAATTTTAAATTTACTCAGATTGATTGATAAGGATTAGACATTTAAGAAAAAGATTTGTTTGTTGAAAATGGACTGTGACATTCATATATCCTCTATACGTATATTACATATTGTGTGTATATGTGGTGTACTTATATTAGGTATAGGGGTGTTACAGTTTTGGTATGAAAAACTCCAAATCCTCATTTTGGAGGAGAAAACATCAATTTATAGTGAAAAATTTGGAAAAAATCGGACTAGAATGACCCAGTCCTAGGCCAGCAAGGCTGCCGTGCGCTGCGGACTAGTTTTGCCATTTTCGGCCCGTTTGACCTCCGATTCATGTGATTCCAGTTGAGTTGGATTCATTATTGCATGGGATTTATTTGGGTTAAAAAGTGATGATTTTTTCTCATTTCCAAAATCGAGAGTTTTCAGGGACCGTTCTGGCCAATCTGGGCCTGTTCAGTCCCATCCAAATTCTGACTCGTACGATTCCAATTTTATTGAAACCACACTCATATTCACCTTAATTTAGATGTAAAATTAGGGATTCGCAATAGGTATCTTCATGTTAACCCTATGGTCTATATAGGGTATTAGTATTTTTAAAAAGATTTGACTGGGTATGGGTAGTATTTTTAGTACCTCTAATGTGTTCAGATTTGGTACAAGTAACATATCTCTTGGTATTTGCTATCTGGATACGATTATATATATTTATTATATTTTATTAAATTTTAATTATGTATTTAATATATTTTATTTTAATTATAGAATTGTGTGGTATATAATTATTTTAATAAAATTGTGTTAGAATTAGATTTTTCTTATATAATTATTTAATTGAGAAAAATATTATAATATTATATTTTATATTTTATAATATTTTTAAATTTTTACTTAAATGGGAATAAATAGCAAAAAAAATATAGTATTAAATAGATTTGGATGGGTACGTACAAATTGGGTTTGAGGCGGGTACATGTATATTAAATTTAAGTGGATTCAAATTCATGTATGATTATTTTCACGAGCTCAATCGGTTGCCACTCCCAGGTCATATGGTGCAGGATTGTTGAAAAAATCAAGTCTGTAATAAATGAAGATCTAGATGTATGTTTGAGCAAGGATTTTCATTTATCGAACTCCCAATCGAATTAAAACTTCGATACTATTTACGATTGAGTTTTTAGAGAACACGGGCTAAAATGAGAATTATTATAGAACATTGGGCTAAAATGAGAGATAAGGAGTTGCTATCTAAAAAGACCGGAAAAGGAAGAGGAAGGACAAGGGTGAACCTAGAATTGTATATTAAAGGGGCCAAAATCACACATCGAAAATACAAAAATTCTAATAAATTTTCATAATAAAAAATTTTCAAATTTCATTAAAAATTTCAGCCAATAAAATGAAATATATTATATTTTGGTAAAATAAATTTTAAATTATTTTTTTCCATTTTGAAGTTGGGTTAAGTTGGATTTGGGTGGAATTGGGCTTTTGAGTTAAAAAAAATATATTTTTAAGTGTAAAAGAGTTTTTTAATTGAATTTTACTTAATGGATGGAATGACCAAATTGTTTGACCAGCCAAAAAAAGGACTACATAATTAATTTTTTAAAATATAAATTATGATTTGTGAATTTCATTAAATCATAGGACTAAATAGTAATTCATCCTTACTATAGCTAGTTTACGTATGAAAACGTAATTTTTTTTTTTATCATCGGACATATGAATCTGTTAGTAAGGGATTATTCTAGTTTACTTAAAGGTCTTGAATTTAATTCCTTAGACATACAATTACATTAAAATTGGGTAAGAAGAGTTTTATCGCCTTTGTGATTCTACCTAGTTCGACTTGGAAAGATAATTTTCTCATATTTGTTATGATTCATATGTATAAAAAAATGAAAATTAGAATTCCCACATTTAAGAATTTAGCATTTTCAGTAATGCAACATTTCAACAAAAACCAAACTCCATAGTCTTACATTCTCAAGTCATTTCCTTTGAAAATTTTAGCAATCAAACATCTCTAATGGTAATCAAAATCTCACTGTCATTTCAAAGAAAATGAAAATATTTCAGGGAAATCTTTTTTTTCTCTTCATATTCAAATTAGCTTTCATTTACTGTCTCGTGGAAAAGACACCATTAATGGTAAAGGGGTAAAGGGGTAAAGAGTTAATTAAGATTTAAAATTTCATTTACTATCTCTGAAACAAATCTAACAAATCTATGTAAAACAAGTATTTTTCAAAGTAGGATATAAAATTTTAATTAACTCATGAAACATTCAAATGAAATCTAGGCAATCCAATCATGATGATATCTATAAGCATCTTCTCCTATTCAAAAAAGGATGATGAAGAAGTTCATCAACGGTTCCTCTCTTGCTCCAATCCTTCTCTAGACACCTATATGCAAAACTCCGAAACTCCGGTGACGCACTTTCTGGCATCTCCAACTGGCCCCCAAAGCATATTGCACAAACCAAAGCTGCCCAATCTGGTTTCTCTCCTATACCAATCAATGGATAATGACCCACAAGACATTCTAAAACAACCACCCCAAGTGACCAAATATCGCCAGCAAATCCATCATCTGCATTTTTCACACCCCATAACTCAGGATCAAATCTTTCAGGGCTCATGTATGCACATGTTCCCATGTATGCTTCACAAGCATCTTGTTTGCCTACAACAAACCTACTAACTCCAAAATCTGCAATTTTCACATCCCCTTTACCATTAATTAGTAAATTTGAAGGTTTAATATCTCTGTGTACTATTTGCATTCTATGCAGGTATTGCAATCCATTCAAAACACACCAAGCCACCCTAGAAATGACATCCTCTGGTAATATTTTACTTACAAGTAAAATATCATGGAGCGATCCTCTTTCCATGTGTTCCATTGCGAAGCATAAGTCTTTCTCACTATCAAACACCCCATAGCATCGAATTATATATGGCGAATCAACGCGTTTAAGGATCTCTGCCTCTCGAGCAGTAGCCTGTCTACGAACGATGTCGTAATTGAGTTTGACAACTTTCAAAGCAAATATGAAGGTGGTGCGTTTGTGTCGTACTTTATAGACAATGCCACCATTACCATGGCCGAGAACTGTCATTTTCTCAAGGTCGGAAAGGTTGTCGATGTCTGGAGAATCTGGACTAATTATAACTGATAAGGATGCGGGTGATCGATAAGTTTGATGGTGAAAGTCAGCAACTGGTAATGGAGGTGGTAAGGATAATCTTAAGGGTTGTTGATGCCTTCTCTCTCTCACTAATGTCATTAGGCGTTTTCAGAACTGTGAAATAGTGGAAGCTAAAACATCCAAAATCTTAGTTTATTTATATATCATCAGTTAGAAAATCAAAAACAAGAAATAATAACGATAACAAAAAGGAAGAAGAAGAAGAAGAGAGATTAGAGAAAGCAAAGTGTGCGTATAAATATAGTAAAAGAAATGAACGTACCAATCTGACGTACAGTTATATGCATGGAATTAGAGATGGATTTGGACACCACACGTGCATGTAAGAGGCAACAAGTGGCTGTGACAATCCCAAAATTTATGGACAGGTGAGGTTTTCATGGTGACGTCGGCGCCAATCTCTGGCAAGTATGTTTAATCAATTGGATATTGGGTTTAGTTTAGTTCTTCAGATGACATCTGTCATTTTTTTTAATAAAAGAAGAAAGAGGAGAAATGAAAAGCGTCTTTCTTGTTTTAAGAATGCATTATCCATTTTTGTGGTTATCATGAATGCATAATATAAGTGATATATATGCAATTGCATACTAAAGTCACTAATGAAACAGAAAAGAAAACCAAAAACATAAATAAATAAATAAAACCCTCAAAAGTTGATAAGAGTCTCCTCTTTTAATTAGAATTCTCAAATTCGAGCCCTTAGACATTTTTAAAACATTACTTTACTCCTTAACGATAGATAGAAAAAAAAAACATTTAACACAATATTAATTTTTTTTATAAAATATACATTTGGTATTATTAAATAATGCTTGAAACATTTTTTAGGCATGCGGATGGGGGGAAAAAACCTATTAAAATCAAGGAAGCTTCGGAAATCTTTTTAGTTGATACCTTGGAAACAAAACATACATTAGATTTCGATCATTTAATCTCCTTACCTGTGAGATAAATACTCCATCTTTAATTTGTTAATTTAATGATGCACATATACAAAATAGAATAGGCTTCTCTCACTTCTTTTTCAAGTCAAATTTTTAAGCTTATTACACTTTAATGTCAACACACATGCAATTTTGAAGTAAAATAAATCGATGAAATTTGATTATTAAGGGTGAACATATTGGTTTTCACTTCATTTAAGAGCGTAAGCAAAAAAAGTTTTCTATTTATTTTTCTTGAGAACAGGTTTTAAGTTTATAAATTATATTATTTGCATCGATATGACCTTTCAAGAATAAAAAATAAACAATTTATGAAGGTTTCGAGTTTAATTTAAACTAAATTTATTTTGAATATATGGTGACATCTAAAATTACCAAATATGAATTAACAAAGATTAGGGCCAACATATATTTTGATTTAAAATTTTTCTATGCTAAAAGTAAATAACATTTTCATATAAATATTAAGAAGTTCTAGAAAGTTTTAAAAGCTAAGGAAACATATTGCATTTGACAAAAAGTTTATAGTTCATGTGATTTTCCGATACCCAGTCTATCCATATTTTTTTGGCGGAAAAAAATATATAACAAATTCTAAAAAGAAGGAATATATTATGCAGCAATCTGAATATCAGATACTTAGGATCAGAAACCGTGATAAAAGCTAAAACCATGTATAGCTACCGATTTTAAGTCGAGCAAAAATATATATTCATTTTTTTTATATAATATTAAATGTGATCCTACTTTAAATCCTATATTTTGGCTAATGGCTTTGTAAGTAATACATGGGTTGCTTCTATATTTCATCACACACTTTATCAGTGGCAAATAAATCATCACTCGATTTCACTTTTTAGTCACATAGATAGATATGAGTTTTAACTTCCATAAGATAAATTCCATATATTTATAAGTGCACAAGATGCCATTTAATTTGCCTTCATTAGTTTAGTTATTAGACACAAATCAATAAGTAAAATCTTATACCCTTTGTCCAAAGATTTAGAAGCTAACCAAAATCATCATTAAAACCTCCACCAAAGGTTCAATTAAATGCCTCAACTATGGTCCTAATAAGGAAGAAAATCACACTTCCACTATAGAGCATCAACTTAGATTAAATCATAATAATTAAGAGGTAGTGAAAGGTGAAATTATTAAATTACTTGATATTGGAATTATATATCTAATATCTGATCTTCCTTATGGTGTATTGGACCTTCAAAATCATGATAGTAAATTTAAAGTGAACGGCATCGCCTTAAATCATACAATGAAAATGGGTTTGAGTCAATCAAATCCATTACTTTACTTTTTTGATGCAATTAACTGAAATAGTCAAGCTAATGACTATAACCAAGGAGGCAACCCAAGTGATTTTCTTTGAATTTTATTCTTAGTTGGATTATATTTTAACAAGTTTTTAATATTTTAATTTTGTTATGTTCTTTAATGTTTTATTTTTTTGTTGTTAAGCAAATAGTAAAATGGGAGAAGAAAGGGCAAGAAGGATGAGTTTGAAAAGAGTTAAAAAAAAAACTCACGCGATCGCTTGAGCAACACGACAAGCGGCATGAGGAGGATCAAGGTCCTGTCGCGCTCGCGCTATCCAGCATGATTGCGTCAGAGCAGGATCCGAGTCTCATCATGAGTAGTGCCAGCACACTGCGAGGAGGATCAAGCCACTGTCATGATCGTGTCAGGCAACGCGATCGCGATGGGCTAGATATGAAGAAGGGTAGCACGCTAGGCTAGCCACTGCCGTAGTCGCACTGGGCTGCACGATTGCGACGGGCCTATTCTTACATAAAAAAGAAATTAAAACCCACCAAAATACTCTCCCCTCTTTCTTCTTTCCTCACTTATTTCTTTTCTCTTCTTCTCTCTAACATTCCCAGCTTCTCTTTCAAAATCCCTAACACTAAAACACTTTCAATTCTCTCAAATTCATCCATAATCACACAAATTCCTACTAAATACACAATATCCATCACTCAAATCTTCAAATCATGGCAACAAAATTAAAAATTTTTGGAAGGAGAACAACAATAAGGAAAGGTAAGGAAAAAGTCTCAAGCTCTTCAAGGGATGAGATAGATTTATCTTCCCAATTTAATGGTCCTTTTCCCATTTATAATGAAGAAAGGTAAGAGATTTCTATCCTTATGTTCATGAATAAATTTTCCTTATAGCAATTATAGCCATGTCATATTTGAACACTTGGGTATTAATGCTAAGATAAAGCAATAGTATGCTAGATTAAGATGTGAAAAATTGGTAGATAAGAAATATGACACTTACAAAGAACACACTTTTGAATTTTTTACAACTCTTCAAATGTCCAAATCCCAAGATAAGAATTTATATTGTAGAATGTTGGGTGTGGATTATGTGATTGATTATGATATTATGTTCAAAGCTTCAGGCTTGCCTAAAGGAGGTTCTTGTAGTCCTTTCAAAGAATTTAAAACTGACAAATTTTGGGACACTTTAACTAGTTTTAATTCGTTTAACATTAGGAATGCACCTAATGGATTAATTTGTGATCATATTTTATTATTGTTACATAAACTTATGTTTCATCTTCTTTTTGGAAAAAAAGAGAGTAATAAAGCATCAACTCAAGAGTTATTTATGTTGTATTGTGCATATAAGAATAAGAAATTTCTACAACATATCATATTTTTCAGAGTTTGATGTTTATTGCTTAACATCCTAAGAGCATCATTCCATTAGGTCATATTGTTACTGGATTAACATTATATTTTAATATTTTTGATCCTAACAACACCATAATGGAATGCATGAGTGGAGTACCCTATTCATATGACACATTAACCGATGCTGAAATTCTGGATGCAAGCAGTAGATTAAAGATCCCACAACAAGAAGGTGCTACAAGAACCTAGTTCAAGGAGATTCTAGTAGTGCTTCGCCAAGTGCCCAAGCAATAAATGATGAAGAGGAAAGTGACGATAATAACCTTGAAGAACAACGATGGCAACAAGTTTTAAGGCAACTCAATACAATGGACAAAATGAATAAACATTTGAGCTCATAGTTAAATGTTATGGAAGAGCAGCAGAGGACAATAAGAGAATAACTAGGGTCCATGAATCAAAGAATTATCAACATGGAGAGGAACCAAACCTATCATAATTACAAGTTAATGAAGTATATAGAGCTTTCAGGTTTGTCTGTCCCTTTCCCGACTCCATCACCTCCAATGTAGCCATAAAAGAGGGAAGCTTTCATCCCTTATCTCTTTTTCCTATCATATTTTTTTTTCTTTTTTGTGTGTGATCTTATTTTTGGTAGATTATTTTTCATTAGGGACAATAAAAAGATTATGTGTGGGAGGAGAGTAGTTAGTTCAATTTATTTTGCTAATTTGTTTTGTTATTTTTGTTTTAATTTAGTTGTTTGATTTTTTTTTATGTTTACATCTCATATATAAAAAAATTCTTTTAAAAAATAATTAAATTCAAAATTATTATCAATAAAATAATAATAATAATAATAATAATAATAATAATAATAATAATAATAATAATAATAATAGGATGGGGCATAAAATGCACCCATTGAAAAATATATATGATAATGATGTTGAAAACATAGTTCTTATTGATCCTCAATTGTCGTGTAGAGTTGACTACTTAGTGATGCTTGCTATATTCTTGGATTAATCAAGTTATGTTGAATAACTTATGGTTATGCTTAGATTTAAAAGCTTTTATATATTATCCTAATTAATAAGTGTGCTTAGTTTGTGGAGTTGTTTAAGGTTATGATTCTATGAAGTTTAGTGTTTTATGTTAAGAATAAGTGATTGTTATTTTTCTTTGGTTAGTTGTGCTTGATTGATTGTTGGAATTTGATTTAATGATGGTTAATTTACTTGAGGACAAGCAAAGGTTCAAGTGTGGGAGAATTTAATAAGTGTAAATCGAACATATATTTTTCTATTAGTTTTAGCATGAAATTGAGTTGAATTAATTTATTCTAAGCTTATTTATGTGTTCTAATTTCTTTATTTTTTTAATAAAGCTTAGCTTGAATTAATTTCTTGCAGGACCTTTGCAAATAGAGATTTTAGGCAGATTGGACCTTTAAAGCTTCAATAAAGATTTTAGTGATGATAGAGTTCGAGATTGGAAAGGTTTTCTTAATGAAGTTTGAAGAGGATATCTCAAGCCTTTTAAGGAGGTCTAGTTCATTAAAATCTAAGACCATTTGGGCTTCCAAAAAATTAAGTCAAAATTAGGCCTAAGATGCTAAAGTATAATTCATGTCCAAACCATTGCGAATAATTGGGCCATATCTTAGGCTTCCGGAGTCCAATTGAATTGATTCAAAACCCTAAAGTCATCTATACTTCAAGATATACAACTTTATCATAGGTGTTAGATTGATAAAAGGTCGTTATCTAACATAAAGTTGGCTTGTAAAATATAACTTGAATTCTGTAGAAGTAGAGTGCAATTAGGAATCTGTTTTTAGGTAGTTTGATAGTGTTAAACAATTGATATATTCTTTTATGAAGGGACCAGAATAAGAAAGTCAAAAGGAGGTCTGGAAACAATATTTATAGGGTTTTATTATTATCAATAAGAATTCAAGAGAGGAGATTATAGAGAGCTCGACCAAAAGATTGCAGTTGATCTATAATTTACTTAAAAGAGTTCTTCTTCACTTTTCTTAATTAATTCTATTTTCAGTTTTAATTTGTGTTTACTATGTTTAATTTAATTAATGTGATGAGTTTTCTTATTAATATGAGTATCTAAATTTGTTATCTAGAATATTAATGAAGCGTGATTGATTATTTGATATATGTTTATGATCTATTTGTCTTTATTCATATTAATTATATTATTGAGCCTAACGCTTGTAATTGTTTGGCCACCAATTGCATAACTCTAGATTAGTGAATAATTTTAAAAGGAATATTCATTGATTGTAATTAGATAATAGAATCAATTGGTATCAATTGGTATGAGAGTAATTTTTTTTTATCATTTATGTGTTTATTTTTAGTGTGATTTTATTGGCTTTTGATTGATTTTTCTTTTAATTTATGTTTAAAGTTTGTTTGAAGTATTTGATTCAAGTTGAAGAACAAAACAATGGACCTTTAATTCATTTTGATGGATTTTTAAGGTGGACAAATATGAGACATGGCCAAGACACTTCATGGTTTAGCTGTGTCCCTCATCCAAGGAAAGAGGCAAGAAATTTTAGCAGAGACAAACACACTCAAGAGACATGGCCAAGCCACTGGCCTTGGCCGTGTCTCACCAAATGAAGCCAATGAATAAAACAGGAAGAAGCCAAGGCAGAAGTGGACACACCCAAGGGACATGAGTAAGCCACTGGCCATGTCACATGACACGGCCAAGGCCTTGGCCTTGTACCGTCTAAAGACCAAACAAAGATAGCAAACCGTGGAGAATACACTCAAGAGACACGGCCAAGGCCTTGGCTGTGTCCCACTTGGAAATTAAAGATGGTATTGAGGTAGCCATGGACACGGTCACTGTAACACCCCTATATCCAATATATGTACACCACATACACTCACATTTGCAATATACATATAGAGGATACAAGAGTGTCACAGTCCATTTTAAATAAACCAAACTTTAAAACTTTACTCCAAATCAGCATAAGTCAAACTTGTATAATCTTAAAACATACAATTGACATCATAAAAATAGTAGGTGATATATCACTTGTTAAAACATATTTAATTTCATTACCAAGAAGTTTATCCAAAATATTTGTTTAATAAGCAGTGGAAAAATGCAGCGAATATACATATGTATACATCAAAATCAATAAGTACAAAAATATGAAATTTATAAATGCTGGCAGTTCGTCTCTGATCTTGATGTCCACAACAACTCTGATTTCAAAGTCTCAAGCCTAGATTCTACTCGGTCTAGATGAGCTCTCCGGCACAACCGGATCTACCTTGTCACCTGTGCGATGAACCACAATCGTGCTAAGCAAAAAGCTTAGTGGTACAAACTTTGATTCCATATAGATTAATGTGATGCTAGTGCACAACACATGGGAATATAACAACTCATTACATTATATCTCAAAATTAATCGTTTGCATCACATTTCATAATTCATATTAAAGCAAAGAAAAATATGGGCCCAAAAAGGATCTAATATGCTATTAAGTGTTCAGAGTTATTGCTTTGGTCCATAATGACACCTTGTGTCTAGTCCCATAGGCAATATATATATATCCATGGATAATCCAACTAGATCTAAGCTTACGACCTGGTCTTTTCATCCATTCTAGCTTCAAGGATTTATTTTTGAGGCTTATGACCCGGTCTTTTCACACTAAAAACATCACATTTATCAGTTGGGCACGGCTTAAGACCCGGTCTTTTCACCTGCCCAGTAATTCATAAGCATGCCGCCAAACCCAGAACTCTGAAAATTGAATAACATACTAGGCGCACAATTTATTCATTTATCTCATTATCAAATACTTTCATAATTCCATTCTCATTTCATTTCTCATAATCAAACTAGACACATTGCCTTATTATATTATCATTTTCTCACCTTTCTCATTCTTCTCTTTTGTATCAATATCATTTTGTTACATTATGATTTTACATATCTTATCACATTATTCCACATTTCCTTTCATTTACAACACATTACTCAGTTGCTTGATACATCATCATAATTCACATTATGCATATCATAACATATAATTCATTCGTCAACAATATATCAAGTAACTTAACACATTTCTCTACTAAATGCGTTAAGTCCTAATGTCATGTAAATGTATGCAATCATTCAAAGCTTGTACTTACCTCTAAAAGTAACAACACCACTCTATCAACTTCCTCTTCCAAGATATCCCTCAAACCTTGGCTTTGGTAACTCAATTCTCTTCAAAACCTAATCCAATGGTGATCATACATACTCACTTAGTGTCACACATAAGAAATAAGGAAGAGAACTATCTAGGGAAAACTATAAACTTGACACGCTCAACAACACGGGCATGTCCCTACCCATGCCCTAAACCCATAACACAAAAGCTTTGACACGTTCAGTGACATGGGCGTGTCACTGCACGTGTCAATTCTTCTCAAATACAGTAGCTATGACACGCTCAGTGACATGGGCATGTCAAACAACCACCACACAGAAGTTGTGACACGCTCAGTGACATGGTCATGTCAAACAACCACCACACAAAAGCTGTGACACACACAGTGACATGGGCATGTCACTGGATGTGTCACCAACCCAGAAAATAGAACCAACAACACGCCCAAAGACATGGCCGTGTTACTGGGCTTGTCAGGCCAAAAACCCTGAAATTGACACAACAATATCACATCCAACTATCATCTTTCTATAACCTTATCAACACCACACAAACTCAACCAAAACCATCAACATACCATATAATACTTGAGTAAACATCAAAACAACTCAATTACAAACATCAAAACACAATCACAACCATATATCACAACTCAAACTTACACAATCCACAACACTTGTCTCTTTCACCAAGCTTAACCCTTTCTCTTCAATCCAACCCCAAAAATCAAAGTTAACAAAACAACACAACCTCAGCTAAACCAAATCAACCATAAAGACATCTACAATAACCATTCACCAAACTCAAAAACAAAACTCAAAAGAAAACAAAGAAACAAGTTGGAAGCTTACCAATAGTGAAGAAAATCCTTAAAACTCCAACTTGATCTCTTGAAGTTCTTCAATTTCTTGAATTTGGAAGCAACAAAATCTCTCCCTCTTGAAGATGGTGGTGGTCGGCCAAAGAAGAAAGAAAAAGAAGATGAAAAAGCAAAGTCAAACCACAGTCACCTCTTTTAACCAAACAACTTTTCCCTAAAATACTCTCCACCAAGTATTATACTAATATAATATAATCCCACTTATGTCATCTTCCACTATCTTTAATTAAATCCATTTAATTAATCAAAATATCTCTTGACCAAATAAGCTATAGACTTGTATATATATTGTATAAAAAAGCATATACACATCTTCCTATTATCTTTCACTTAATTACATAGACACTTAAAATCATATAATTAATTCTCAACAAATAATATTTTCAAAAATTTTAGAGTACTATATGGGATATTACAATTCTCCCCCTCTACAAAAAAATTTCATCCTCGAAATTACCTGCTCTCAAGCCTGGAACAACTGGGGATACTGATCTCGCATCACTTGTTAACTCTCCCAAGTTGCTTCTTCCTTAGCATGATTCTTCCAAAGAACCTTCACAAGTGGCACTTTCTTATTTCTCAACTCTTTCACTTCATGTGCCAAAATAGCCATTGGTTCTTCTTCAAAAGTCATATCCGGACTCACCTCAATAGATTCCACTAACAAAATGTGAGATGGGTCTGACCTGTACCTCCATAGGATAGAGACATGGAAGACATTGTGAATTCGATTCAATTCAGGCGGCAAAGCGAGTCTATAGACCATTGGTCCAACTCTTTCCAGTACCTCATAAGGTCCAATGAAACGAGGACTCAACTTTCCTTTGTGGCCAAATCTCAAAATCCTCTTTCAAGGAGACACTTTCAAAAATACTTTATCTCCAATATTAAACTCTATGTCTCTCCTCTTCAAATTAGAGTAGGATTTCTATCGATCTGAAGCTGCTTTCAACTGATGCTGAATTATCTTCACTTTCTCTTCCGTTTCTATTATCAAATAAGGACCAACCAACTTACCTTCTCCAACTTCTTCCCAACATAGAGGCGTCCTAGATCTTCTACCATACAATGCCTCATAAGGTGCCATTCTAATACTGAACTGATGACTAATGGCAAGAATCTGTCCCAACTCCCAGAGAAATCAATAACACAACTTCTCAACATATCCTCCAAAATCTGTATCACTCTCTCTGACTGCCCATCTGTCTAAGGATGAAAAGCAGTGCTAAAATGCAACTGAGAGCCCAAAGCATCATGCAAACTCTTCCAAAACCTTTAATAAGCATTATGGAATAAAAGTTTTATCATTCACTCTTTTTTCATTCATTCATTTTTTATGCTATATGGGATGTATGTTGTATGATGATTTAGACCGAACCCAAAGAGGGCTTCCTATGTATCTCTTTATTTTCATTGATCTGATTTTTGTCCAAGCCGCCTTTCCAAGTTTTAACTTGCCAAGCTTTCTTTTTTTTAGAATTAGGTCCACGTAGTTCTGCTATAAATGTGTCAATGCAATTTAGACAAAATATCTTTTGAGCTGATCCATGTTACATGGACTTGAAAACTCAATGCCATCTAGGTCTGAGAGTATTGTTGCTCCTCCCGACAAGATTTTCTTAAGCAAGTATGGTCCTATTCAGTTTGGCCTAAACTTCACTCTAGGGTCGCACACTGGGGCCCTTATTTCTTTTAAGACCAATTGTCCTTCCTGTAATCCTCGATCCTTCCTTTTGTCATAATGCTTAGATATATTTTATTGATACTCCTGCACCCTGTATAAGGCATCTATTCTTTTCTCATCAATAGCATCCAATTGGTCATGGTAGGCCTTGGCCCATTCAACCTCATTGATCTAGCCTTCACGTAGCATTCGGGCTAGCCAAACTTCTACATCATCGGAAGAACCACTTCCATTCCAAATACTAGAGAATAAGGGGTTGTTGCGATTATTGTTCTAACTAAAGTCATATAACCCCAAAGAGCAAAAGGCAAATGCTCATGCCAACTCATGTGCCTTTGCATCATCTTTTGTAAGATATTTTTTATGGTTTTGTTTTCTGCCTCAATGGCCCAATTGGTTTACGGTAAATAAGAAAAAGATCTGTGATACTGTATCTTGTATTTTGTCATTAGCTGATCCACCTCTTTTTGGAAGTGTGCCTCATTGTTTGAAATAATTTTAAAGGGAACTCCATATCGACAAATGATATTAGAGCAAATGAATGAGGCCACCTTTTTAGCATTAAGGACAGAGTAAGAAGCTACTTCTACCCACATGGTGAAATAATATACGGCTACTAATATATAGTCATGCCCATTAGATGACTTTGGAGTAAATTTTCCTATTACATCAATTCTCCATGTTGCAAATGGCCAGGGAATTATAGTGGGATGCAAAGGAATTAGAGGTTGCTTTTGAACCTTGGCATATTGTAGACCCTTAATTTTTTATCAAGTCTAGTCCGATATTTTTAAACAGACCAAAATAATTTTTTATGGTATTTTAATATTTATTATTTATTTTAATAAAATAATATTTATTACTTATAATATTTATTTTTAGTAATGAAATAAAAAATATCAAAAAAAGATGAAAAATAAAAATCGGACGAATCGACGAACGGTGCGTGGCAGGCAATTCGTCGCAGGTCGAGAGATCTGCGACGAATTGCCTGCAGACCAATTTGCAGCAAGCTAAGCTTGCGGTGGTGAATTGGCCACAAGCCAAATGTGGCCAATTCACCATAGGCTTTGCATGCGGTGAAGTAATGCCTCAGCCCGTGTAGACATACCCCAGCCCTCAGTTGCCCGCTGCCTCGCCTAATGCAGCCCACATGCTAGCACGTCAGTCTCACGTGCTAGCCAGCAGCAATCCTCGCAAGCCCAGCAGCCCGCATGCACTCTCAATTTCCTCCAAAACCTTATTTACTTGGTTTTAGTTTTATTTCCTTAACATTTTTTAATTTCCTTAACATACTAGGTTTTATTCTTGTAAATGCCTATAAATATCACATTAAAACACACAAAATAGGGGGGAATTCACTGAAGAATTATTCAGACTCTTCTGGGAAACTCTGGATAACACAATTATTGAAGAATTATTCAGACTTCTTCTAGACAATTGATTCAGGAATGGACTTTGAAAATTCAAAAGGAGACAAGCAATAATAAAGCAACAAGAAAGCAACAATAAATAATCAAGGTAGCAAGCAAGTCTTCTGCCTTGGTATGGCAAGCTCATCCAGAATTCTCGTTCAAAAAATTTTGGTGGAGCCAACAAATGACGGTACCATTTAAATTAAATAAATACTATATATTTTGATTATTTTAAACATTGAAAGAGTTCCTTCTTCACCTAATTAAAATCACAGTAGGTGATTCCTTCTAAAAATAGTTTATGTATTAGTTTATGAGAAGTGCAGATTATTGTTTTGATAAGTCATAATAAATATAACTAGTAAAATTGTTTGGTACGGACTATTTATTTGTTTTCATCTTATGGTTATTTAATCAACATGTTACTTAGAATCACATTAAAGCTTTTCTAAATAAAACATTACAGTAGCTTTTAAGACTAGGAAAAAATATTCACAGTGACTTAATTCGTATAAACTTTTAAACCTTGATTAGTTTTTTCACAAACAATAAACCCTAATTCCATAATATTAGCCCTAAACCCTAATTTAATTAACCTAACCCTACTATTTTCTTAGAACTATAAAACCCTAATCAAATTTATTTTTCTAAAATCCATAGTAGCCTAAGTATTTAAGTAATAATAATAATTGTGTTATTATCCCAAAACCCTAAATGTTAATTAAGAAACACTAAATTGAGACATTAACCTAAATTTTTATCTTTATTTGCTTTATTTAAATTAGAAGCATGTTATCATAAATTTTGATTAATAGTTTATTTATATCTTTGATTTATATCTTTGATAAATAATTTATTTATGATGAATGGTTGGTTATTTTTATTGATTTGTTTTGGTTTCAAGAAATTATAAGAGGTATGTTTCCATGTTTTGCGTACCTCATGTATTAAGCATCATGTAATTTAATTTATGCTCTAGTTTCAAATCAATGTAAAGAATACATTTCCACCAATTGGTGGGTATCTTATTTTATTTATTTTCTTTTGGACATTGGACAATTGTAAAGGCATGTTTTCATCCATGGATGGATGCCTATTTTTTTGTTTTGTTTGGACATTACTATGATTTTTAATAAAGTATTTATTTATTTTTATGATTGCATGTAGTATGGATAATATCATTATATTTAAGAATTTTATAATATTAAGAGCTGAAAAAGAGGTCGGTTCCAAAGAACCGGGATTTGTGGGGATGCCGAACCATTTCTCACCTTCCCCACACGTACCCAACTTTTTGAACCCATTAAGGGGTTGGGGATTCCTTAGGAATTGAGTTATCCACCCCTTTTTTTTCTCGGCCTATTCGGGTGGCGTCTCCATTTTTTCTTGGTTTAGGCCCGTGTTCTCTAACGCCCTGAGCCTAACAATGTAGAAGTCGCAAGAGCCATTCCATATGGGAGTGGGGGCAAAAATCCCAAATCACAGTGGTGACTCCACTAGGGATAAGAGAATTTGATTCTGTTGGTCTTTATATTATTCTATTCTTTCTTATCATGATATTATCCATTGCATCATTTAGATTGCATTGTGTGCGTGAGTTAGGATGCCCGTATTACCCGTGTTGTGTTATGTAAGGGATACCATACTTTCACTCAAGGTATGGAGATTGAGCATGGCATAACCACTCATAGCCTTGTATCTTTTGGTATATACTTACTATGGGAACCTAAGCCTTTTAACCCAAAGACTAAAACTCATGTAATTGGCCTAGTTACTTTCTTTAGGTTTTTACCCCCAAATGCTTGTTGTTTGACTATGGTTAATTTATCTTGGTTTAAATCATGGCTTATTTGGTTTGTTCTTTTTCTAATATGACCTAATTATATTGTGAGCTCAAATAATTTTTTCCTCTAAATCTAAAAGACCAAAACTACATTCAAAATTTTTGAAATGGTCTTTGGACATAAAACGTTTCTAAAAATAAGTCAAAAATTCTTTTCTCATGACCCAAATACAAAGCCCAAAATCCATTTTTCCTAAAATCTTTTTGCAATGGGCATAGAAAAAAAAATTATTTTCACAACCTTTTCAAAAGAGCTTATGAATATTTAGGTCAATTATGGAAATACCAAAAATCAATTGTGAGCCTAGTTTATACTAAGAATTATTAATTATGGGCTTTTTTTGCTTGAACCATTAGTTACTTTTTTAAGTGAGAAATCTATTTATAATAAACCTCTTAATTTAGTTTTAATCCAATATAGCATAAAAGATGCTTTAGTTTATTGGATGGATTAAAACCTAATTAACGGGAATTATCATGAATTGATTTTCATGTTTTAAAATATAAATATTGGTTGAAATGTCCGAGGGAATTATTCGAAAACAAGATACCTCATGTTGGTATTTTCTTAACCATATACCTAGGAAAAGAGACTCGCCATCCGTGTGTGGAAGTTATAAGGTTGGAAGGGACGTTCTACCTATCTTTGTTTGTTGTTTTTGCATACATGCATACATGCATACATATATTTGCATCTCATATCATTGATCCTTTCTGGCTCACAACCCTAGATTACAATAGTTCAAAAGCCTACGACAATCCAACATACGCCGGTGATGAAGAATCCAACAGTAATTCAATTAGCTTCTCACCAAAAGCAATGGAACCTGAGTAGATTCAAAAGATATTGGATGACGCCCTCAATACCAAGATGGAAGAACTGAAGGAGGCCATGGCTGAGACCATGAAGAACCAATTGGCTGCAATGTTTGGGAACACTGCTGAAGCATCCATAAGCACCAAGAAAGACAAGGGAAAGGCTAAGGTTGGTGAAGTAGCTTTTGATGATGACAAGGTAGTCATTGATGATGATGATGACTGGGCTCAACACTTCCAAGAGCCCCAAGACAAGAAGAAGGAGCCAAAGGTTGTTGAAATATTAGGCATAGAAAAGACTGAAATTTTAGATGTTGAGAAGTTGATAGCTGACCTATAAAAGAAGTTTGAAAAGAAGCTGAAAATCGAAGAAATGTTGGAAGTTGACAAGTTTTTTGAGCTAGATGAAGAGGTTTCGTACAAGTTCAAGATGCCATCCATTGAAAAGATTGATGGAACTAGAAATCCTCACCTCCATGTGAAGCAGTATATCACTGCTATACAGTCTGCACAAGTTACTAAGGCTCAAACCCTAAGGTACTTCATGCTCTCATTGGATCCTTTTATCCAAAATTGGTTTAATACCTTAGATGATGGCACTCAAAAAAGTTGTGATCTGCTATACAAGGCCTTCATCCAACAATATGGATACAATGTTGAATTGGAAGTTACTCTAATGGAGGTGGAGTCCATTAGATAAAGGCCGAACGAGAACTTCATGGACTATGTAAAGAGATGGAGGAATAAGGCTGCTTTGCTCAAGAAGAGGCCTGATGAATCTGATCAAATAAGAATGATTGTGAGAGGGGTATTACCTAGTCTTCGTGAAAGAATGTCTCATACATTCATCCGGGATTTCAAAGATCTTCTCCAAGCTGGTCTGTAAATTAAAGAATGGGAAAGGGAGAAGAACCGCTTTTCGGCAAGAAGGAATGAGAAAGGGAACTATCAGTCGAGTAATCAAAGCACTAAAAAAAGTTGATGTTAATATGAATGGTCAAAGAAATAGAAGATAGTTCTCATAATTGGGGAAGCCATTGTCTTAAGTTTTCAACAAGCTACAAAAGAAGGGGTTGCTACAACTGTTGGCTCCTTGATTGCTACATAATCCTCTACCACTAAACTTTAGTGTCGAGGCCTTCTGTCAATTTCATCAAATGCAAGGGCATGAGATGGATAAATGTGCTCGTCTAAGGCATGAGATCCAAGATTTGATTAACAGTGGTAAGCTACCCGAGTCAAATAAGCCCTATACCAAAAGCAATCCTTTGCCTAAGTTCAACAGAGTGCCACCACCAGCAACTTTCATGGTAGTAGGAGGATTGGAGGAAGATCTTGTCTTATCCTCATTTCAAGATGGGAATATTGAAGATGTGAAGGAAGAAGAAGCTTAACTCAACAAACTTCCCTTGGCGTGTTTGGTTTTTTAATTTTGTTTTATTTTCTTTATTTGGTGTTTTATGGAACAATTATGTTTTTCAAATTTAAAGTTGTTTAATAAATTATTTTGTTAAATTTTTGTTGGTCTTTGCTCATTTTGGTGCTTAACCAATGAGGAGTCTAGCTTGATAATCATAAATTAATATATCTATGCATCATGATTTGAATGACTTTACTAGGTAAGGGAATTGTTCTATAGCATTGAGTTGTGTATGCTTACTTAGGGAGGGCTCCTGCATAATGACCTTACTTAGGGAGTAGGTTTGGGTTCTTGACCCATGAGTTAGTTTGGGTTCTGGATTTGAGAATTTGGTTTGGGTTTTAGACCCGTGAATTGGTTTAGGTTCTGGATCCATGAATTGGTTTGAGTTCTGGGCTCGTAAATTGATTTGGGTTCTGGACCCATGAATTGATTTGGGTTCTGGACCCATAAGTTGGTTTGGGCTCTAGACCCATCAATTTGTTTAGGTTTCGGACCCATGGATTGGTTGGGGTTCTAGACCTAGGAATTACATCGACTTAAGCTTTGTTAGCTTGATTCACCTTCTGTTAATTGAGAGTTCTGGCTTTCTTCTAGCCATCAACCTCAGCTCTTCTAACTTGATTGGCCTTCTGTCATTTGAGAGTTCTGGCTTTCTTCTAGCCATCAACTTTAGCTCTTCTAGTATGATGACCATCTATTAGTTGAGAGTTCTGGCTTTCTTGGAGCCATCAACTTTAGCTCTTCTAGCTTGATTAACCTTCTGTCATTTGAGAGTTCTAGCTTTCTTCTAGCTACTTATTCCAATTTTCAATGGATTATACTTTCAAGAATTCGACGATTCTTTTTATTGGATACTTTATCTTTTCCCTCCTTGTGCAGGCTCAAACTGGTATTTTTGCACCATATCTAGGCTCTTATCAACATTTCTGCTAGCATGCAACTCTTCTTTCTTTCGTAATGGGATTGGATATCTCTCAAGCAATGGGCCTTTCGTGCCCCCTTTTGCCATATCTGCTTCTCATTGTTGGCTACTTAAAGAATAGACAACAAAAATGCAATGTGACATGCTCACGTATGCATGTATAGAATTAATAGTTTAAATACGAATTTTATTAATTTTTATTAATAATAATTTAGAGAAATAATAATTGCTTTTAGACAAAAATAATTTTTCTAGATAAATTATATTTTTGTATAGTAATAATAATATCACAGTAATGTATACGATATTGTTTCTTAATGGGTTAGGTTCCTATCCATTTTTAGAAAATATGTTATAAGGAGATAGTTAATTAATTAGGATGTAAAAAAATTAAGGAACTTAATTTAAATTTAACTAATGTTGTCGATTTTTTTAGTTAAAAATGAGTTCAAATCACTTTTGAATGTACGGGCATGGTATAGAAGAATATATTAGATTTGCATCCAGTTAAACTACTAACAGGCAGGGTGTTATTAGGTGTCCATGTATAAAGTGTCTGTGACTGCCTAGTGCCGAATGCTTCTGGTGGAATGACTTTGTGACATCAGCACTGTTAGGTTCTTGACATCCAGGATCTAATAAGTTAAGACCTGTGAAAATGGAGTTGTGACTAGGTAATGATTGGAAAATAATTGGGAGGTAACATACTCTTGATCCTATGAGGAATCCTTAACTCCCCTTTGTTGGGCTCAGGAAGTTAGGCACAGATGGGAGTAATAAGAGGTTATCCTACTACTCGCATACACTTAGTTCGTAAGAATTGACCTCCTCTATAATTCACATATTATTAAATTGGAGCTATTTAAAATATTATAAACTAAATGACATTATTTTCAATTGATAAATAATGTATTCATAAAAGATATATAATACATGATAATGTATGTTATGCATGTGTTATAAAAATAATAAATAGGCATCCACCAATAGTGGTAAACATGGCAATACAATCCTCTAAGAATAAATGCAAAGAAAATAAATTAATTACATGGCTTGAATAATCCTACTATATTTTATCTAGAAAGGAAAAAAATATATTGGAAACCTATATACATTTGATTTATTAAAATAGAATATGTATGCATGAATGGAATGATATGCCAAGTAAAAATAGATCACAATACATAAATATAAGAAACAGTAATAAAAAAAAGGCAGAATAAAAGAAATGCAACAATAAAAAAGAAACAAGGAAATTTTTAATTTACTTTTTAACTATGTTTGATACTTAAGATAATCAAAATCGACAATAGGACTTGTTGAATCGATAATCTTCATATCATTTTCAATAGTTATATGTCTAATTTATTGATTCGTTGCCTATGTCAAGTTCTGACTGTATAATATGTTATTTTTACCCATCCTGGTATATCTAGTTTAATTTATATAAAGAAATCTTTAGTTAATCTATGAAGAAAATGAGTTTAAACAAATTTTGCTCCTATAAAGTAACATAATATTGAATAAAAAAGTAAAGATTGTCAAGCTCGACAACATTCACACACAGTATGAAAATAATTTGTTTGACACGTTTCTTAAAATTTATGCATTAATATTTTGGACTAAGGGTCACTTATTCATAAATAACTTATAATAAAATAATATTAACATTTAGAAATCATTCTTTACATATTAAACCTATAATGTAAGATCTTTTAAAGTTCCATACTTTTCATTCACTTTTAACTCATTTCAATCCATTACTCTTATTTTCTTGTTGATATGTGTGTTATTATATGTTAAATCAATTTACAGCATTTAGTTATATCAATGAGCATTAAATGAAATAAATATTTATCTTTCAAATTTTTACCTACTTAAGAAGATGTTTTTGACAAAGGGTTTTGATCTGAAAAAATCTCTGTTGTAAGTGATCTACTCTTAGTTTTGATTGATTGGTTTCTATCGCTGGTGTGTCAAGCTTCTTATTGGAGGCTTTAGTTACTTCTTTTCTATTTTTTGACTGGTTTTTTGAATTTCCTAAAAGGTACTCTGCACCAACCTTTTATAAGCAAATGATAGTTGGACCTAAGGTAAGATTAACAAATTCAACAATAAGATTGTCATGTTTGATAATTCTGCCCTAGCTTGTTAATTTTGTTTTTTTAGAGCCTCGACAATTCTAGCAATTATTGAACTTGACAATAACAAATTATTGCATTTGATAATATTCCCTAGAATTATACAATGAGTAATTTTTAGATGTCTATAGTTTGCCCCCTGCTTGAGTGACATAAGCCTTTTAGACTTGTGAACGTGAAAAGAAAAAAAGTTCCTTGTTCTTTACTTCGAAAATTAACTCTCACCATTTTTATTCAGTTGATTGAGCTGAACCTTATATTTTTCCTAGGGATTTCTTAGGACCTTTTATCCTTCGCAAGTGGTGACTTTCAAGCTAATAACCTTCGGGTCTTTTACCATCCGACAAAATGGTGACTTTCCAAGCTTCTATTAATCCTTTTTACCCTCTGACAAATGGTGACTTTTCTAAGCTAGTGACCTTTGAGTGTTTTACCCTTAGGCAAATGGTGACTTTCTAAGCTTATGACCTTTGGTTCTTTTACCCTTAGACAAATGGGGATTTTCCAAGTTGATGACTTTCAAGTCTTCTACCATTATGCAAATTATTATTTTTTAAGCTTCCATCAGGCCTTTTACCCTCCAAAAAATGGTGACTTTGTGCTTCCATCGAGCCTTTTTACCCTCCAGCAAATGGTGACTTTGAGCTCCCTTTAACTTTTATCCTTGGGTTGATGGTGACTTTCCAAGCTTATTTGACTTGATCTATTTTTGGTTGGCTTATTTTGCAAAACATTTAGGTATTTTTTACCTTTCCTAGTGTCTTTAATTGATATTATCCTTCCTTTACCCCTTGCGTGTAAAGATATTGAAAGTTAGCATTGAAATGTCATCACACAAATATCATGTATAATATGTCATTATTTCCATGAGAAGGGTCTCTACAGTCCGGATGAGCAATGTTGTATCATTCATTGGGGATATTCTAGTTCAAGCATCCTTTTATGCTCATATTTCATTTTTTTATCATGAGGAGGCATTGCACTCTAAATAGGCACATACTAGGTGTGTGACATATGACTTTCTTATTATTGATATGATTCTTTCCTTCATATAAATGTCTATCAAGACTATATCCTAATACACTCCAACCTTCTAAAGGATTGCTTGGTCTTTATTAAGCTGGGTCCTAATACTAGGGATTAAGGTTCATAATGGAAGATTCATGTTTGATTTATTAGAGACTCAATGGCATTATTCCTTCTTAAAGATTCCATTTCAAAAGGCCTTTTTGATTCATTGATAATGTAATGAGGGTAGTCTCAACGGTATATTGTCCTTTTGGATTTTGATTATTTAGAGGTGATATTATTTTCTTACTTCTTTTTCTTTCTTTTTTTTTTATGTTTTTATCTCCCCCTTAATATTTTGAGTCTTGAGGCCAACTTTTGGAATGCATTTTCCCCTCGGGATTATAATTCTAAAGGATATTTTTCATTTCTTTTTCTTTTTTGTTTTTATCCCTGGGGATTTGAATTGTTCCCGATATCGATGTCTTTGGAATGGAATCTTTGGAAGTAAATCGTACCTCCTTAGGGTAGGTGAACGGGCTTATAAATCCAAGAAAAAGTAATAAAAATGTATTCTTGGCTTCAAAGGGGACAATCAGTGATTAGGTTTTGATATAGTGGATATACATATGTGGCTAACCAAGAATACCTGAATCATTTTCCTCTAGTCAGTCAAAGATTTTGATTTCAACTTGACAAACCTTTCAAACTTGTTATAAAGGGAGTGAAGTTCTTGAGTTAATACCAATGTATGAGCTCTCCCTAAGTAAACATTCACAGTATGATAATGTCAACTTAGAAGATATGCTCATGATCAACTGCTTTTTCTAGATCATTCCCTTTCAATTGCACAACATTTCCAATATGGACTTTTAAGCCTTCTTATAAAATAATTTTATTCTATTACAAAAGGTATTTGATTAAGCCATTCTATATGAATGACTTCCCTATTGAAGACTTATCATACGACTCGGTCCTATTGGTTGCCTTTTGCATACCTGCCAAAATGAGAGATTCTCAATCAATATCCACCAAGGGGCAAATGATAAAATATGGTTCAATGGCTTTTGAGGCTTAGGGGATGCCTCTAGATGGGCTTTATTGGGTGAAATTTTGAAAGATCCTCATGTTAAGTAAAATTATCAAATTCAATAGCATAATTATTAAATTTGATAATTTTTGGGAAACTCGACAGTTAAACTCGACAATTTTGAGGAAACATTTAAATATCCAAAAGGGCACTTTAGTTTCATCATCCTCGCAAATTTCTCCTTCTTCTCTTGTTCTCTCTATGAACTAAAACCTATTGCAGAAAAAGATTTCTCTGTTTTCCCGATTTTGAGTTCCATCTCTTCAAAAAATGTTAAGACAAGAACCAAATATGTCGACCATGCACTCAATTTGGCCTTAACATTTTAGCCTAACCAAATAGAACCTAAAAATTAGTCCTGAACTTAATCAAAGCCTAGTACCACCTTACTAGCCTCATTATATTATCACCAATAGATGAGTAGATAAACCAAAAAAAATGTCGAATCAATCATCCCTTAAACCTGGGGGAATTTTCTTGGACTCCAGACCTGATATTTGTTAACCAAAAGCTTAGGTTTCAAGATACCTAATTCTCATTTATGGATGTGTAGATCAAACCTAGGATGACATCCACTAGATTAGACCTTCACCACCATATCAAAATTATACATTCATATCCATTCTAGGTAAGGGGCCTCAAATCCAGCTTTCAAAAACATTCTAGGTAAGTACCCTAGAACCCAACTTTCACATCTATTTTAGGTAACAATTCTAGAATCCAACTTTTAAATCCATTATAGGTAAGAGCCCTAGAATCAAACTTTCAAATGCATTATATGTAAGAGCCCTAGAATTCCAACTTCCAAATACATTCTAGGTAAGAGCCCTAAAATCCAGTTGTTTAGGTGACAACCCTAGAACCTGACTTTTGAATCCCATATCTGAAAATGCATTTTTTTCACCCTCATTGACTTCTTTATAAATAGAAATCCTCTTCCTACTTCCAAAACAAACTAAAGAAGGTGAGAAATACTTATTTGCTACCTTTGCTCACTCTTTTTCTCTCTTTTTATTATTTTTTAATTTATTCTTCTAAAGCTTTTGGAGTTAATTAGGCCTAAGCCCAAGTCAAGGCCCAAGCCTTCCATCAAGCCCAAGTCAAGGCCTAAGCCTTTCATTAAGCCCAACTCAAAGGTTCAGCCTTTTTTAAGCCCAAGTGAAGACCCAAACCTTCTATCAAACCCAAATTCAAGGCCCAAGCCTTCTTTCAAGTTAAGCATAAAGGCCCAAGCCTTCAAGTCAAGCAAGAGAAAATCTTCAAAAGTAACATATATTTTTTTCAATTCGGCAACACAACTAAACATCAACAAAAGCATGATAAATAAACCAACCTAAGTATTTTACAATAAAAGTCATGAACTACTAAAGGCCTTGATTCCATTTCAATGGGATATATAGGCACATCTTGAAATTTTACTCCAAGTGGCAGGCCCACCTAAAAGCCCCAAAATTTATTCTTTTATATTCTTCTTCTCCTTTATTTTTCTTTTAGTTTATTTTATCAGAATTTATCTTTTGGGGAAGTGTGCCTAACTTAGTACCCATAAGAGCTAGAGTTAGGATCCTCTTTTATGGAATTTTTGGAGTTGTAATTTAATTTTCATATTTATTCAATTTATTTACTTGCTTTGAATGGATGTCATGTATATTAAATAGCTCATGCATAATTACAATTATCATTCATAGTTAAAGATGCCATTCATCAAAAATAATTTTTTTACTAAAAGCTAAAGTTTCATTTAAGAGAAATCACTTTTTACTTAAAAGTTGAAAACCTAATCCAGAACCCATCATGATTGGTTTCATCTTAGTGCCTTTTAAGTTTAAAAAAAATTGGTGGAGTTAAATCAAAATGGGTTTTTCTTTAAATTTTTTCCCAAAATAAAAAAAATTAAGGTGGTGACTCGCAAACAAAATGGTTTTTCAAAATAAAATGCATAATTATGAGCGGGGATTTTCGTCCCTACTCCCGGTGGAATGGTTTTTGCTACTTCGGCATTGTTTAGGCTCAGGGCCTTAGAGAACACGGACCTAAGTTTGGAGAAAATGGAGTCGCCATCCGAACGGGCCGGGAAAAAGAAAGGGGTGGATGACTCGATTCCTAAAGAATCCCCAACCCCCTAATGGGTTCGGAAAGTTGCGTACGTGTGGGGAAGGTGAGAAATGGCCCAGCACCCCTATAACGCCCGGTTCATTGGAACCGGCCTCCTTTACAGGTCTTAATATTATAAAATTCTTAAGTATAATAATATTATCCATATTACACGCAATAATTGAAAGAAAGCATCATTATATTAAAATCAAAGCAATGTCCAAACAAAGCAATTAAATGGACACCCATCCGAGGATGGAAACATGTCCTTACATCATCCATGTCTAAACTAATAGGATACCCACCGAAAGGTAGAAACATGTCCTTTACATTTGTCCAAAATATAAAAGCAATTTAAATTACATGATATTTAACTAATGAGGTACCCATAAAGTGGAAACATACCTCTTACAACATTTGGAAATAAAAAATAAATAGATAAAAGTAAATAACAATTCATAATAAATAAATCATTACCAAAGATATTAAACATCAATCAAAATATATAATAAGCATTGATCCATGATAAATTAAATAAATCAAGCATTGAAATTAAATAAATCAAAGCATATAATAAACTAGATTATTGAATCTAAAAATAAAGTAAGTCAAGATACAAATTAGGGTTATTGTTTCTCTTTTAAAGTTCTTTAATTAATATTTAGGGTTTTGGAATTTATTAGTTTAAGCTACTGTAAGTTTTAAGAGAATTAAAATGGATTAAGGTTTTATGATTTAAGGGATTGATAAGGTTCTTTGATTAACCAAATTAGGGTTTGAGGGGGTAAAATCATGAAATTAGGGTTTGGATATTAAAACATTAGGTTTATGATTTACAATTACTGGATTATTATTTTGGATTTACTATATTGGGTTTGAATGCTTAGGTTTATAAGGTTTTAAGGGGATTAGAGTTTTAGAAAATTAGGGTTTAAGGTTAGCTAGTTTGGGGTTACTGCCTTGGTTTTAAAGTTGAATTAGGGATTTTTAGTGTTTCAGAGAATGTATTTGATTTTAGAATTTGGAAAAACAATTTATAGTTTTATGAAACTTTATGTGATTTTTAGAAGCTGTAAAGTGAGTTTGAGTTTGGTTATTTAACGAAACATTTGGAATTTTGGAAAAGAATTAGAAGAAAACTAGTTTAGAGTTTTATGGTGTTTTTTGTAAATAAACAAAATGATTTAAGGTTTATAGAAACAGGAAAGATATTTTTTAGGATTTTTGGAAAGAAAAGGATTCAATATAGGGTTTTGGAAAATTGGAAAGCAGATTAGGGTTTTGGTAAATTAGTGAAATGATTTAAGGTTTTGAAAAGTTGGAAAGTAGATTAGGGTTTTAAGATTTTGAAGAAACAGAAACAACAATTTTAAGATTTTTGGAAAACAAAGAAACGAATCAAAAGAAACAACTAGATGATTCAAGCTACTGTGAAGAAAAAAGAGATTAGATATTCATACATTCTTTTGTTGGTTCCAGCAAAAATTGCTTCTTTGATGAACAAGAACAAAGGCAAGATGGTTGTCTTTGATGGATTGAATTGCTTGTTTACTTATTCTTCTCTAAAAAGTTTGATCGATTTGTAAAGTTCCAATTCAAAATTTCAATCTAAAGTCCAATTCCTCTCTTCTATTGTCCTCCCAAGTTCCTCCTTTTTTAGTCTTATTTATAGGAAATTTAGATGATTAATTCAATTTGTTTAGGAAAACTATCATTAATTTGGAAAAGGAAACCGAAACCAAATAGAATTTGGTTTCGGAAAAAATTGCATCGGAAAAAATTTTACTGGCAAAAAAATTTGTTGTGGGCTGCTGCGAAGCGAAGTGCGAGCGTCGGGCTCGCCAGGCGGGCTGCGGGCAAAATGGCTTTGGCCATTTCATTCAACCTTTTCAGCCATTTTTCTATGCGGACTCTAATTGATGTTTTTATTGTCTAGTTCTTCGCACAAGCACGTATTTCTTCTCTTTGCAAAATTACTGGAAATTTCTCAAGCATTGAGCCTTCTATGCCCCCCTGATTTGATATCTTCTTTTGATTGTTTACTACATGGTGTTTGTTGTTCACCTTGACAAAGGATAAACAATACAATATAAGAAAATGCAATGTGATATGCTCATGTATGGATGATATGCATGATAATACTCACAATGGTTTTATTGACTCACAGATCGAGATGATCAGTAAAAGTGTTATTATTGGTTCCTTTCAAATGCTCGTTTAGGTCTTGCATTGGAATGACAGATTGCTTCAAATTTATAGCTTTTATCTTCAAGATGTTGAAAATATGAATAATGGAGGCCCCAAACAGTAGAGATACATCCATTTTAAATTATGATGTCAGTTGGTAGCTTCTTCATGACATTGCCAGTAATCATTTCCTTTGCCCAATGTGCCCTTCGAGGTTCGATAGTTCAAAATACTCCCCTTAACTTGAAGGTTTTGTATGACAAAACATTTTTGAATTTTTTTTGAATTTTGATTTTGAAATCAAATGTTGGCTTTGCCAAATCAATGTCAATGTACCTCAGGACTTGATTTTTCCAAATTAACATATCTATAACATGACAACCCTAGTTACCATACTAAACTCGGGAATCATTTCTATTTAAGCAAGAATTGTTGCACTTCAGATAAGCACATACACATTACTTGGCCAAAGGTCTCATTGAGTTTAAATATTGTCTATCTCATATGCATGCTTATTCAAACTATCTCCACTAATAGACTCTACCTACCAAGAGAGATCAACAGGCCTTTAATAAGCTTGAAATGGGGTCTATAAGGGACCTGGGTTAAATGAAGGCCATTTGTAAGTTGGAGCCGATGTGAAACAAATGGACAAACCTTCACACTGCAAATTTCTTGTTTGAACTTTAGGCAGCTGGGAGCAATCTTGCTATACTCTAAATTCTTTCTATCTTCTTGGCATTAATCTGGATCTTGATTAGGATAGTTTTTGCCCTTGCAAAAAGTTTGTTACCCAAATTCGCTTCTTTTCTTCTTCTCCCTTTTCTTTCCTTTTATTTTTCTTACTCTTCCCTTTCTTTAAGCATTTTATCATTTTGTCTCTCTACCTTGTAGGATTGTCAAGTACATAACTTTCAAGAACTGGATGGTCTTCTTCCTTTTTTCTCCAATTTTGATTGAATCTTTGGTTGGGTTGGACCAATTCAAGTCAAAATGTCCTTATAAACCAAATGGAAGCCTTTTGCTGCTTTAGGTAAAAGAGAACTTAGTTGGCTTTCTGAACCGCCTTTTTAGGTTTTATTTTTCTTCTTTTTTTTTCTTGTTGTTTTTATTTTTCTCTTTTTCTTTTTTTCTTCTTTTTTCTTTTCTTTTGTCCTTTTTTTTTCTTCTTTTTTTCTCTTCTCTTTTTTTGTTTTTTTTGTTTGGTTCTAGCTCTAAAAGAGTTGTCTTATGTGTACTAACTTGGGCTTCCAATAATGGATGAGTGGAGTGACATAAATCTTCTTTAACAGGGATAAATCATTTGTTACTCTGATGTTGACTTGATATATTGGAGATATTAGGTGAGCTTCAACTATCCTTATGGTCTTGAGAACATCAACTATCCTTATGATCTTGACTATTCATTCCTTTCTTTGATCTTCTTGCCTCATCACCTTAGTGATCATAAGACTTGTCAAAAGTGTCACAACAACTCAGGTTAGGTTGTTGGGGTTTGTAAGCCAATGAAAAGAAAGCTAAAATTTTATGAAGGCTCAAAGGGACAACTAGGGATTGATATTTAATAGGGTGGATACAAGTTGTTGGCTAACCAAATAATGCCTAGATCATTTCTCTCTTAAATAAGCAAAGTTCAATTTCACCTCGAAAGTATGTCAAAGCATGTTCTAAGACTGACTAGGACCTAGACAAAGGTAATTATGCAGGAGCCCTCTCTAAGTAAGCATACACAACTCAATGCTATAGAGCGATTCCCTCACCTAGTAAAGTCATTCGAGTCATGATGCCTAGATATATTAATTCATGAATCATCAAGCTAGATTCCTCATTGGTTGAGCACCAAAATGAATAAAGACCAACAAAAATTTTGATGAAAGTAATTTATTTCAAGCAACTTTAAATTTGAAAAAACACAATAGTTCCAAAACATTAAAGAAAGTAAAATTGAAAAGCAACATTCAAGCTAAGGAAAGTTCGTTGAGTTGGAGTCAAAGATACTCCATTTATTTAGACATATCAAGGGCAATGATTTTTTTCATCATCAAGGATCATTGCTTCATCATCCACAATTAGTCCAAGCTTGCTTAGTAGCATATCATCTTTAGTAGCTTCTCTATCCATATCATGACAAGGTGACAAGATAAAACTCTTCATGAAGGTTGTAAGCGATGGTGCCCTTCCAAATTTAGGCAGAGGATTATTCTTAGTATTGGGCTTATCAGGCTCAGACAGCTTTCCACTGTCAATCAAATCTTGGATTTTGTGCCTTAATCGACACATTTATCTGTCTCATGCCCTTGCATTTGATGGAATTGACAGAAAACCTTGGCATCAAAATTTGGTGGTAGAGGCTTATGTAGAGGCCGAGGTGCCAATGGTTGTAGCAAATCCATTTTAATTAGATTTTCTAACATATTTGACAAAGGCTCCCTTAAGTTTGAAAATTTACACTTCTTTTTAGACTCAGTTGTTGCATTTTTCTCAACACCTCCTTTTTCCCTTTGACTTTGCCCACTAGGGTGATAGCCGCTCTTATTTCTCCACTTAGATAGCACATGGTTCGGTTGGTCTTGTAGAATAGGGATTGATCTCTCATTTTTCATTCGATCTCTATCAGTAGACATGTTCCTTGTTAATGTTGCCTTTTCCTTCTTTCTTATGTCAATGGGAGATGCCTCATTAGCATTGTTGATGATCTCTAGAATTTGAATCAACTGGGTCCTCATATTTTCAACCAATTGATCTCGTAGCTCAGCCATCCTAGCTTTGACAACTTCATCGACTTTGTCCCTTAGCTGGTTTGCATCCATCCTTCCAATGAAGTACTTGAATCAAAAATCAATGCTGTAGATGATATTGTTGTGAGCTCTTGAATTGTCGTACTCAAAGTTTATGAGCCAGAAAGGATTAATGATATGTCATGTGATTCATGTATGCATGTATGCATGTATGCACAAAAAATCAATGAAGCAAAACAATTAGGACATTCCTTCCAACCTTATAACATCCGCACATGAATGGTGAGTCTCTTTTCCTAGTTACTTTGAATATTTCCCTCGAATGTTTCAACCAATAGTTATATTTTCAAAAATGGAAATCAATTTATGATAATTCCCATTAATTAGGTTTTAATCCATTCAACTGACTAAAGTAGCTTTTATGCTATATTGGATTAAAACTAAATTAAGAGGTTTATTATAAATAGATTTCTCACTTGAAAAAGCAGCTAAAGATTCATGCCAAAAACAAGCCTATGATTACTTATTCTTAGTATAAACTAGGCTCACAATTGATTTTTTAGTATTTCATAATTGACCTAAATAATTTGCAAGCTCTTTGTAAGAAAAGGTTGGATAAAAATTATTTTATTTCTAAGCCCATTGTAAAAAGATTTTAGAAAAATGGATTTTGGGCTTAGTATTTGGGCCATGAGCAAAAGAATTTTTGATTTGTTTTTAGAACAGTCTTATGTCCAAAGGCCATTTTAAAAATTTTCAAAAATAGTTTTGGTCTTTTAGATTTTAAAGAAAAATTTATTTTAAGCTCACAATGTACTTACGTCATATTAGAAAAAGAACAAACCAAATAAGCCACGATTTAAACCAAAATAAATTAACCATAGTCAAACAACATGCATTTGGGAGTAAGAACCTAAGGAAAGTAACTAGGCCAATTACATGAGCTTTAGTCTTTGGGTTAAAAGGCTTAGGTTCCCATAGTAAGTATATACCAAATAGTACAAGGCTATGAGTGGTTATGCCATGCTCGATCTCCATACCTTGAGTGAAAGTATGGTATCCCTTACATAACACAACACGGGTAACACTGGCGTCCTAACTCACGCACACGATGCAATCTAATATGATGCAATGGATAATATCATTATAAGAAAGAATAGAATAATATAAAGACCAACGGTATCAACTTCTCTTATCCCCAGTGGAGTTACCACTGTGAGCGGGGATTTTTGCCTCCACTCCCGGTGGAATGGCTCTTGCGACTTCTGCACTATTTAGGCTCGGGGCCTTAGAGAACACGGACCTAAGTCCGGAGAAAATGGAGTCGCCACCCGAATGGGCCGAAAAAAAGAAAGGGGTGGATGACTCGATTCCTAAGGAATCCCCAGCCCCCTAATGGGTTCAAAAAGTTAGGTACGTGTGGGGAAGGTGAGAAATGGCCAAGCACCCCCACAATGCTCAGTTCATTGGAACTGGCCTCCTTTATAGCTCTTAATATTATAAAATTCTTAAGTATAACAATATTATCCATATTACACGCAACAATTGAAAGAAAGCATCATTATATTAAAATCAAAGCAATGTCCAAACAAAACAAATAAATGGACATCCATCCGAGGATGGAAACATGTCCTTACATCATCCATGTCTAAACTAATAGGACACCCACCGAAAGGTAAAAACATGTCCTTTGCATTAGTCCAAAATATAAAAGCAATCTAAATTACATGATATTTAACTAATGAGGTACCCACAAAGTGGAAACATACCTCTTACAACATTTGGAAATCAAAAATAAATCGATAAAAGTAAATAACCATTCATAATAAATAAATCATTATCAAAGATATTAAACTTCAATCAAAATATATAATAAGCATTGATCCATGATAAATTAAATAAATCAAGCATTGAAATTAAATATATCAAAGCATATAATAAACTAGATAATTGAATCTAAAAATAAAGTAAGTCAAGATATAAATTAGGGTTACTGTTTCTCTCTTAAAGTTCTTTAATTAATATTTAGGGTTTTGGAATTTATTGGTTTAAGCTACTGTAAGTTTTAAGGGAATTAAAATGGATTAAGGTTTTATGATTTAAGGGATTGATAAGGTTCTTCGATTAACCAAATTAGGGTTTGAGGGGTAAAATCATAAAATTAGGGTTTGGATATTAAAACATTAGGTTTATGATTTACAGTTACTGGATTATTATTTTGGATTTACTATATTGGGTTTGAATGCTTAGGTTTATAAGGTTTTAAGGTTTTAAGGGGATTAGGGTTTTAGAAAATTAGGGTTTAAGGTTAGCTAGTTTGGGGTTACTGTCTTGGTTTTGAAGTTGAATTAGGGGTTTTTAGTGTTTCGGAGAATGTATTTGATTTTAGAATTTGAAAAAACTATTTATAGTTTTATGAAACTTTATGTGATTTTTAGAAACTATAAAGTGAGTTTGAGTTGGGTTATTTAACGAAACATTTGGAATTTTGGAAAAGAATTAGAACAAAAGTAGTTTAGAGTTTTATGGTGTTTTTTGAAAATAAACAAAACGATTTAAGGTTTATAGAAACAGAAAAGATATTTTTTAGGGTTTTTGGAAAGAAAAGGATTCAATTTAGGGTTTTGGAAATTGGAAAGCAGATTAGGGTTTTGGTAAATTAGTGAAACGATTTAAGGTTTTGAAAAGTTGGAAAGTAGATTAGGGTTTTAAGATTTTGAAGAAACAGAAACAGCAATTTTAAGATTTTTGGAAAACAAAGAAACGAATTAAGGTTTTTAGAATCAAAAGAAACAATTGGATGATTCAAGCTACTATGAAGAAAAAAGAGATTAGATATTCATACCTTCATTTGTTGGTTCCACCAAAAATTGCTTCTTGGATGAACAAGAACAAAGGCAAGATGGTTGCCTTTGATGGATTGAATTGCTTGTTTGCTTATTCTTCTCTAAAAAGTTCGATCGATTTGTAAAGTTCCAATTCAAAATTCCAGTCTAAAGTCCGATTCCTCTCTTCTATTGTCCTCCCAAGTTACTCCTTTTTTAGTCTTATTTATAGGAAATTTTGGATGATTAATTAAATTTGTTTACGAAAACTATCATTAATTTGGAAAAGGAAACCAAAACCAAATAGAATTTGGTTTTGAAAAAAATTGCGTTGGAACAAATTTTGCTGGCAAAAAAATTGCTACGGGCTGCTGCAAAGTGAGGTGCGAGAGTCGGGCGCTCCAGGCGGGCTGCGGGCCATTTCGCCCCCAGGAAAATCCTGCGGGCGAAATGGCCCAAGGCTATTTTGTCCAACCTTTTCGGCAATGAATTTTTTCGTCGTCAATTTTCATTTTTATTTTTATTTTTTATTATTTTTTATTATTATTAATTTTTTTAAAAATTGTAAAAAATAAATACTAAAACAAATATTATTTAATTAAGATAACACAAAAATTATTTTGGACTAAATAAAATAACGGACCGGACTAGGTAAAAAATTAAGGGTCTACAATAAATTTTAATCCTGTGCTTACCAAACTTAGCACAGATAGTATGCAATGGTTTTATATGAGTTCAAACCCAAATAAACATTTTATCTCCCTTTAACTAGCTAGATCGATGCTTAGGCGAGGCCTTACAGTATCCAATAACCTTCCTATGAATGAAGTAACCGATCATATATATAACCCAACAATCCCAAAACACCTTCCTCTCATCTACCACTTGACATTAAGGAGCTTTTCAAGGGAACTCACTTATTAAATTTTGCAATGATCATTCCCAAACTTATTTCAACCCTACGAAAAAGAATAATTTCTTCTATTGTTTTAATTTTTCTCTCTCTTTTTTATATTTTTTTATATTTTTATTTATTTATTTAAATAGGGTTTTGCAACTAAAGAAGACAATAACTGGTAATTTTGAGCCCACTAAATTTAACCCCACACTTTATTTAACATAACACTCAATCATAAATGCTCTTAAAATACTCTTGACCTAATGCAATGGTAATAGTTAAAACAGCAAGGTTCAAGCTAATGATGTTGTGAAAAAGAAAGAAAAAGAAAAAATGAAATAAGCTTAAAATTGGCTAGCTAAGGTTGGATATAAGGTTGGTCTTTTTAAGCCACCTAATTGCCGTAATCATATTGATGCCTAATTGAAATTTTTATATAGTCTTAAAATGCATGTCAAAGCAAGTTCTAGCAATTCATCAATCAAAGATGTTTACACACAATAAAGAATAATAAGTTGATATCCAACTTAATAGGCTCAATTCCTCACTATTTTAAAAGTAATGCAAGAATAACCATCAAAATTTACATTAAGTATCAATTCTAATCAATTCTCAAATTCATGCTTCAAAAAATCAAAGGTCATCTATCAACAATCTTATAACAATTAAACTTTTTAAAATTCATTTATTCAAAGAAAAACATTAACTAAACTTAAACAAAGATAAGTTAAAAGTAAAAACACAAACTGCACCCCACACTTAAAGATTCACATTGTCCCCAATGTGAGCATGCATAAATTAAAAGAGCAGAGTTCATATGAAACCTAATTTCCATCATTCCCATATGTGAAATGAAGTGCTCCTTCCATCCTTAATGAAATTGTAGCCCATGTTTGAAAAAAT
Source organism: Garcia nutans (assembly GCA_947685225.1). Classification (NCBI taxonomy): domain Eukaryota; kingdom Viridiplantae; phylum Streptophyta; class Magnoliopsida; order Malpighiales; family Euphorbiaceae; genus Garcia; species Garcia nutans. The sequence continues at coordinate 24,372,840 of CANTUV010000005.1, forward strand.
GAATAGCATGCAACTCTGAAAGGTGCCCAGTGTATTGCAAAGCCTAAATAGCATCCTTTGAAGAGCAAATGTCCAAAGGGAACATGTGAAGGTTGTTTTAGGGTGATCCTCCAATGCTATAGGAACTTGGTAAAAACCTTTTTCAGTCTGCAACATGGTTATATCTATTTTTTGCTCTTCCTCACCACCGAGAGTGAAAGAGAGAATCATAAGTTTTGGGGTTCTTTTAAGTTTGACCAAGTTTAGTTGAATCTCTTTTTCATCCACTTTAACCATCTGAAGTCCCCTCTCAACAACCTCAGCATTTAAGATTAACTTGCACTCCTCAATTTTTGAATTGGAAATTTTAGGCTCTACTTCCAAGGTCGTGGCCATCTCAAGCTTATCTTCACTATCTTCTTTATAGGGCGTGTCATAGATTTCAGAAAGTTTCTTACCTTGTGTCTCATTCTTCAATCTACTTGGGAATGGAATTGGTGGCATATAAGGATTTGGAGGCTCATGAAAATTTGGTGAGGTTGATGCTTCCAAATTCTCCTCCTCCTTTGATTGACTTGGTTGTTCTATGTTGGGTTGTATTTCCTCGCCACGTTCTTCTTGATTAGTACCTATATCAAAGGAATCACAAACTTTGTTATGTATTACCTTTTCACTCCTTAAAATTGTAATTGTATTGGCTTGCTCTATTTGGCTAGGAGATTCCACTTTTAGGTGTGCTCGGAGTTGATTTGTCAGTTGCCCAACTTGAGTTTTCATCTTCTTCAATGATACCTCTAAAGAATTAAACCTCTTATTACTCCCATCCAGATTTTGTGTTCTAATTTGAATGAAAGCATTCAAATTATCTTCCAATGTGGGTTCCTTAAGTTGATCTTGATTTTGTGTGCTAATTTGAATAAAGGCATTCAAATTATCTTCCAATGTGGGTTTCTTAAGGTGATCTTGATTTGAACATTGTCCATGAAAGTAAGAACTTCTTTGGTAAGGTTGAAAAAATTGTTGAGGTGGAATTTGCTGCTGGTTTTCCCAAAAAAAATTTGTGTAGTTTCTCCAACTTGGATTATAAGGATTGGAATATGGGTCATTTCTATCCCTTGGCTGAAAACTTTTAAAGGCATATTCTTCCTCTTGCCTCTCTTGGTGTTGTTCAAAACTAAATGAACACGTGTTTGCACTATGTCCTGCAATGTCATATGCTGGACATACTTCACGAGTAGGCATAGGTGCTCTTCCTCTTGCATTCAGCATCTTAAGTTGACTCGTTAATTCTGCTAATTTCCATGCCATTTTAGAATTAGCATTCTCATCATAAACTCCCTTGTGCCTTGAAAACTGCATCCTTATAATAAACTCTTAGTAATTCAAATAAAAGCACTTTAAACAATTAAACAATTTAGATAAAAAAATCAAACTACTAACAACAATTGCCTTCCCCAGTAGAGGCGCCAAAAACTTATTGCGCTCGATTAATTACTACTACAAGCGGCACTCGCAAGTATACAAGGTAATCATAGCAACGGTGATCACCCCAAGGTCGTCTCACAAGGAAGGAATTATTTTGTAATAGTTTGATTAACAAATAAATTAAAAAATAAGAGTGTGATGTTTGAAAAGTGGTGAAAAGCAATTAAAATTAAAAGTAATGCTTGTAATGGTTATACAAGATTATTTCAATTCTAGGAATAGTGCCTAGGGTTGTAGATCAATTTAATCAAAGCTTAATTCTCAAATTATCCATTAATATAACCTTGTATTTTAATTTGTTCCTTGAGTTTAATTAGTAATTACCAATTCATTAGTTTTCACATTCACGAATTAATAACAACCAATTATTTTGAAATTGCAAATTAATAAAATCCTAGAACTTATATTTCTAATTCATTCTTAGGGTAGTTGAATGCATATTTCCAATATCAAATTTTACCTCTCGGTCCTTCATTCAATGTCTAGAGATTAATAGGTAGCTAATCTATCAACCTAACATTCAATCCAATACAATCAACTAGTAACAAGGTACATTAATGGAAATATCAAATCAAGTCATTCAATCAAATCTACTACAAACCCTAGGCATGAGTAAGTTAGCTCATCATCACCAATTTAAAACAAATATTCATCTCAATATAAATCAAATCACAATTCTCCATTAAAATATTAATGTACTTAACAAACAACAATAATCTATAAATGAATTAAAGGAGAGAAAATAAAAACCCCTTTGAAGATGCTAAGAGTTGAATTTCTAGTCTTCCTCCTAGCTCCACTTTGAATATGATGAAGAACTAACAAGCCTTCTTCAATCAATGGCTCTCCTCTTAAAAGATGGAATGGTAACTCTCTCAAGCCCACAACTCCTCAATCAAGCTTTCTTCAAACCCTAACCTTCACAAGAGCTTGCTCACCCAATTTTATCTCCAAAAATATTAAGAATCTTGTCTATGAAATAAATGGAAGATGACGATGAAGGTGATGTTCATGATCTCTCTCAAGACCAAGAACAAGAAGATGAACTCAAAACCAGATCCTTAGAACCAAGCCCCAATGTGTATATGTATCCCCTCCTTCCATTCTTTTTAATTTCTTATGACACAAAGCATGTCTTGCCAACTCACACACTTCGCTTTGTCTCCTACTTTTTTCAATATTTAAATCTTCATCCCATGAATCAGGCGACCTTTTCTTCTTTTATTATTTCTTTTTAAAAGATAGCACTTGTTGTCCCCCATTTTGTATAAAATGATTGAAAGAATTGTCACATGACACGGCCAAGTCATGAGTGACTTGGTCATGTCACTCATTTTCTTATGGACACGGCCAAGCCATGTGGCCGTGTCCATGGCTGCCCCAGTATCTTCTTTCTTATCCAAGTGGGACATGGTCAAGGCCTTGGTTGTGTCTCTTGAGTTTGTTCTCCACTATCTCTATCTTTGCTTTGATTCTTAGATAGGACACGGCCAATGGCTTGGACGTGTCTCTTGGGTGTGTTCATTTCTGCATTTCCTCCTTGCTTCTTCTTATTTTGTTCAATTGGTGAGACACGGCCAGTGGCTTGGCCATGTCTCTTGCTTGTGTCTGTCTCTGCTAAAATTTCTTGCCTCTTTCCTTGGATGAGGGACACGGCCAAGCCAAGAAGTGTCTTGGTTGTGTCTCATGTTTTTCCACATTAATAATCCATCAAATTGAATTAAAGCTCCATTGTTTTGTTCTGCATCCTGGATCAAATACTTTAAACAAACTTTAAACACAAATTAAAAGAAAAATCAATCAAAAGACAATAAAATTACACTAAAAATAAATACACAAATGATCAAAATAATATGCCCATAACAACCCATAATAGCCCATTGCAACACATAATAGCCCACCAAAATTTATAACAATCTACAAAGCAATTAATAATTCTCTCAATATACAAGACAACATAAAACAATCTATAATAATATATAAAAAAAAATAATTCAACAATAACAGTCTATAATAACACATAATAGCCCATAACAATCCATAATATTACTTTAAATTCATTTGAGGTTTTAAGATAACTGACATGGATTAAGGAGTATTAATTATATTTTAGTTTTATAATTAATTTATTAGTATATCTTTAATTAATAATTTGTGTTGCTATTAAGTATTTTTATTTTCTTTTTTTTTTGGTAAAAAAATATTACATATAAATATCAAACTAGTCATTATATAACATAATATAAATTTAATATTATAAGATATAATATTAAATTATCAAAGAAACTCACACCACAATGAAAGGACATATAGATTTCATTCATTTTTAATAATATTGCATAATATATATTAGTATATGTTACACATAACTATATGTCGGTACATATTGGTGTATGTTATATATAAGTAGATATGTATATGTTACATATATATAGGTATATATTGGTATATATTACATATACTTTAACTAAAGAATGCCAATATATGTAGATATATAACTATTTTATATTTTTATTTATATGTGGTTATATTTTTGTTTAACTAGATATATGTTAAATATATATAGATATATATTGGTATCTGTTGGTATATGTTAGTATCTATCGCTATATGCTGATATCTGTCAGTATATATTGGTAGATGTTGGTATATATTGGTGTATATCAACATCTATCGGTATATGTTGATATCTATCCGTATATATTGGTATATATTGGCATTTGTTAGTATATGTTAGTATCTATCAATATATGTTGATATATATTATATATATTTTCATTAAAGAATAAAATTATATGTGGGTATTTAAAATAAATTAAAGAATGACAATATATGTTATATTTTATAAAAGAAAAAAAAGAGTAAATGTAGTCATTTCTCAATTGCAAAAATTTATGTAATATATTTAACAAATCTTAATACAATTAATTATTTGTCATTAGTTAGGGAAAAAAGATCATCTTAAATTTTATTAGCAGGGAAAGAAAATTTACTTGGATTAAGTGAAGTACTACTAATGTTTTAAATAGAAAATGTTAAACTATTTTCTAATTTTATAAGATTTAATGATAATTAAAAAATAAACTAATCAATTGATATTTTTATGTTTATTTAGTAAATTGGTTTATAATATAATTTATTTAATAAAGTTGATGTTTATCAAAGATTATTTTAAAATAAAAATTTGAACTTTTGAAAACATTTATTATTTTTACTGCTTAGACCTATTGTTAGCCACTTGAAATTATTAAATATTTATAATTTAACATATATTTTTATGATTTTATATTTGAAACTCTTATTTTTTTTTTGAAAAGTTGAAACTTTGATTTAAATATATAATAATAATTTTAATTTACTATCTATTTAAATAGATCTAAGAATTAATAATTTATAGACTAAATTAATATAATAAAAAATAATTCAATTTAGTAAACTTCGATAAAAAAAAAAAAAGCCTAGTAAACAGGTGCGCTAATAATAATTTGTAGATTTTGTAGTTATTAACTTGTGGGCCATCGTACTTTTGTTAATATGAAAGATGGATTCCGTAAAATTGAAAAAATAAATATGATACAGTATATTTGAAAAGATAAGTGTATTTCAGGTTAGTTTTATTATTACCCCTATAATTTTATGATTAAGACATGTTGGGTTTGATTTGGCAAAAATACAGTTTCTAAGTTTAATTTTCAGCAATTTTGATTTTCAAACCTTTATGTCTTCTTGCAGATTTTAGCCGTATAAGATGCTACTGGATGGAAATGAGGCCTTCTACAAAGATTGAGGAAATTACATCTTATACCCCTATTTGTAATTCTTTTTTCAATTTTATGTCCTCTTATTTTTTTTCAATTATACCGTATTAATATTTCAGTTTTATTTTTATTGTAGCTTTTTTTTTTTTCAGTTTTACAGGGTCACATTTACTACAATAAGTCACGTTCTTTTTATTAGTTTTAATTGCTGGTTAATTTAGTTTTAATTGCTGGTTAATTTCTTCTTCATTTTTTATTTCATTTTTTCTTTTGGTAATTCGAACTCACATTTTGCTCTCAATTTACTCACTTATTCTATTCTTTCTTTTTCATTTTTTTATTTAATCTTTTGTTTCTATGTTTGTTCTGGTTTTTTCATTCGTTTAGGCTTTTAGTTGTTGAAATTGTTTGGGTTTTTTGAAGTTCACATCGTTTTAGGGTTTTGAAATGGTTAATACTCGACATTCTTCCAGTTCTTTGAAGAAATCAAATTCTCAAATTCTTAGATCTTTGAAACGTTGTGTGATTTTTTAGAAATAAAAAAAGAAAAGTGTTGTTGGTAACAAAAATGATGTTTCTATGGTTGATGAAGGTTCTTCTAAAGGTGTTAAAGGTTCTTCAAAATATTCATATAAATACACACACACAAAAGTTTACCCAAATTTATCGTATTTCTCAAAAAACTTTACAATTTACAATATTTCCATATTATGAAAATAATATGAACATGGAAAATTACAAAAACAAAAAAATACATGGTATGCTGGTGATAGAGTGAAATTATGATTAATATTTTATATAATTCTAACCATGATCTTAATTGTTTTGTAATTGAATTTAATGGATTTTGTTTGTTTGAGTTAGAACTATATTAATTATGCTTGGAAAGGCAAGATTCAAGGTTTCTAATGATTAGAGGTGCAAAATTGAAGAAAAGTAAGCAAAAATGAAGAAAATACAAGTGTCACACCCATGGCCCTTCAAGGCCACGACCCTGTGATTTAAATCAAGTCTTCCACATCAAAAGACAAAATTCTAGAAGCCAAATGGATACCACGACCGTGGCATTGAAAGGCTATATCCGTGGGATTAATTTCTCTACTGCCTGAGCCAAGAAAAAGAAGAAAATTCAAAGTTGGTAGCCTCCACTCATATGCCACGATCATGGCATTGAAAAGCCATGACTGCGGCCTACCTTGCCGACCATTTACAGCTGTAAAGTGCTCAAGCCATCCATTCCAACTCAGCCCACGACCGTGGCATCCATAAGCCACGACCGTGGGGCCGAAATTTATGACTTTGGGCAGAAAATTTGCAAAGTGGTGAACCAAACAAGATGTGGCCTAACTTTTTCAGTCTTTCTCCACTAATAAAGCTTCAAAACACTCTATTTAAGCACATTTCCTCCAAGGATTCAATATATAGAGAAGAATTAGAAGAGATTATCCAAGGAATAAAAGAAGTTTAGGATTTACTTAGAGAAGGAGAATAACTTTGGTTCAAGAAGAGGTTCAAGATCCAAATCAAGTTCTTCCAGAAATATAGAGTTTGAAATTTTTTGTTCTTTAAATTATGTTTTTAAGTACTTTCTTTTATAATTGCAATGTTTTTATTTTTATAATGAATAACTAATCCTTTCAGGGTTGGTCGCTTTCATTGAATTTATCATGGGATTATAAATGTTTATTTTGTTCGATTAATTATAAATGTTTATTTTGTTATCTTAATTCTTAATGTTTTAATTATCTAGCCAATAATTAATTAAATTGAGATATTGTGCGATGAAGCGAGAGTGAAAGCACAATATTAGTCAAAAATAGGTAACAATCTTAAGTAGTTTTCACTTAGAGATAAGGTTAACACTTAAGAGGTTGATTAATGATTTTCATAAGACTTAATGAGTTGGTTTAATTACTTATAATCACGAGAGTAGACATAAGGATTAAAATCAATATCAGTTCTAGTACTTGAGAGAGAATTGAATTCAATTTAGGAAAATCAAACCATTAACGAAGGGAAACTGAATTAAATCAATATCTTAGCAAAACCATGATAAATCAATAAAGGTGACCAAAACCCTAAGTCTTAAATATTAATTATTTTTGCCTTGTTTAAATCAATCAAAATTTGATCATCCAAAAAATATTTTGTTTTAATTGATCAGTACTTAAAAGAAAACTTCCTTGTGGGATTGATAGACTTATCATTATATTACTTGTTAGCGATCTATGCGCTTGCAGATAGCCAGGCTGAGATCGAACAAATTTTTGACGCTGTTGCCGGGGAAGTAATCATTCTAATATTGATAATATTAAACTAGTGCTGCTTTGGATTTTTACTTTTTTGCATTAATTTCATAATTTTTGGTTTATATGCGAAGTAATCCTAACTCAAGGCTTGAACCATATAACCCAGAAATTGAACAATTTTGTAGGAAGAAGAAAAAGGAAAGGAAAGAGAAGCAACAAGTGAAAGAAATTTCAGAGGCATAAAACAGATAATCCTACGGATTCATCTGACGAAGAGTCAACCATGGGCGATCCACGAAATATGACACTGAAACAGTATGCTATGCCTTCAACTCAACTAAGGTCTAGCATAGTCAAACCACCAGTGCAGGCCAATACTTTTGATCTTAAGCCAGCACTTATCAATCTAATTCAACAATCAGTTTTTCATGTTTTTTCACATGAGGATGCATATGCTCACATCTTTAACTTTTTAGAAATGTGTGATATTTTTAAAATTAATGGTGTATCTGATGATGCTATTCATTTGCGACTTTTTCCAGTTTCTTTAAAGGATCAAACAAAGGATTGGCTCACTTCTAAAGCACCTGGTACATTCACTACTTGGGATCAATTAGCCGCTGCTTTCTTAGCAAAATATTGTCCACCTACAAAAACTGCTAATTGAGAAATGATATCACAAGCTTTTTTCAACAAGATGGTGAAAGTTTATATGAAGCTTATGAAAATTTCAAAAATTTGCAAAGAAAATGTCATCACCATGGAGTCCCTGAATGGCTTTTAATTCAAAATTTTTATAATGGCCTTCATCTAAACATTAAGGGCATAATAGATGCAGCAGCTGGAGGTGCAATAATGAACAAAGCACATTCTGAAGCAATCAATTTTATTGAAGAAATGGCAGCGAATAACTATCATTGGACTTCAAAACGTAATGTTCATAAAAAAAAGTTATAGGTTTACATGAAATTGACAATTTTTCTTTGCTTGCAGCCAAGGTAGATACAATAGCGAAGAAATTGGACATGTCAACCTTACTTCATCCCTGACATGTGAAGGATGTGGAGGAAACCACAACACAGCTGACTGCACAATTATGGAGCAAGTCTAGTTTTTGGGCAACCGGAATAGAGGTCCAACTTTTCCTCAAGGAAACACATATAACCAAACATGGAGAAATCATCCCAACCTGTCATGGGGAAATCAAAATAATCAAAAAGTGCCTTATCAGCCACCATACATCAAAAATCAAAATCAAGGATTCCATCCTCTAGAAAAGCCATCATACGAAGTTGCATTGGAAAAATTCATTGGGGCAACATTAGAGAGATTTGATAGATTTGAAAAACAACACTTCTCTTAACTCAAAATAGGAATCTTGAGACACAAATAGGTCAGATTGCAAATTATTTCCATAATCGAAATCAAGGAGCACTTCCAAGCCAAACAAAAAATCAATCCATGGGAGCATTGCAAGGATGTGACCTTAAGAAGTGGTTTACAACTTGAAGACCCTTTACTAACCCAAACTCCAAAATTGGTAAATGCGAAAGAAAAAGAAGAAGAAGATAAGGAGAAGGGAGCACCAAAAGAGATTGTCAAAACTTATGAGCCTCAAATCCCTTTTCCTCAAAGGCTAAGGAAACAAAAATTAGATAAGCAATATGAAAATACAAATAAATATTCCTTTAGCAGATGCACTTGCCCAGATGCCCACATATGTGAAGCTTTTAAAGGAATTGCTATCTTATAAAAGGAAGTTAGAAGAAAATACAAAAATCACTTTTACAGAAGACTGCAGCGTGATTTTTCAAAATAAACTTCCTTCAAAGTTAAAAGACCCATGGAGTTTTTTTATTCCTTGCACTATTGGTAAAACATAATTCAATAAAGCTTTATGCGATCTAGGTGCAAGTGTTAGTCTAATGCCTAATTCCTTTTGTAGGAAACTTGGTTTCACTCAAATTCAATCAGCAAGAATATCCCTTTAGTTGGCATATCGTTTAATAAAATATCCAGTGGAAATAGTGGAAGATGTCTTGGTCAAAGTGGATAGGCTCTATATTCCAGTGACTTCGTAATTCTAGAGATGGATGAAGATGTGGAAATTTTGCTTATTTTAGGAAGACCATTTCTTGCTACAGCTGGGGCTATGATTAATGTTCGTGGAGGAAAACTTACCTTGCAAGTAGGAGAGGAAAAGGTGGAGTTTAGTTTAACAAAAGCAGCCTAACATCCTACATTTCTTGATGATTATTTTATGGTTGATGTTGTCAATGAGTGTGTTCAACAATTTTGTGAGGTAAATATTAAGAATTCTTTAGAAACTTGTCTTGTACAAAGTTCAACCCCAGAAGATGAAAATGAAGAAGTGGCTATTTATGCTTCTTCTTTAGAGACAACTCCATGAATGTACATTCAGAAATTTGAAACACTTGACAAAGGTAAGGCTTTACCTTCTCCTTCTACTGAAAAAGCTTCGGAATTGGAATTGAAACCCTTACTAACTCATCTCGGGTATGCATTTCTTGGACCCAATAATGCTCTGCCTATTATTATTAGTAATAATTTGTCAGAAATCCAGATTAGTCAAACCCTTAACATGATTAGAAAATATAAAAAAGCAATAGGTTGGACTATATCTGATATTAAGGGAATTAGCCCATCAATATGCATGCATAGGAATGGAAGAAAATTCCAAACCTATAATAGACCATTAAAGGAGATTGAATCCAAATATGAGAGAAGTGGTAAAAGCATAAGTGACAAAACTACTAGATGCAGGAATAATTTATCCTATTTCTGATAGTTCATGGGTGAGTCCCATACATGTAGTTCCTAAAAAAGGAGGGATGACAGTTGTAACAAATGAAAATAATGAATTAATTCCTTCTAGAATGGTGACTGGATGGCCTGTTTGCATAGATTATAAGAAGTTGAATAAAGCCACCCGAAAGGATCATTTTCCATTACCATTTATCAATCAAATGCTTAAACGACTTGCAGATAATGCTTATTTTTATTTATTGGATGGATATTTAGGCTATTTTCAAATTCCTATAGCACTAGAAGATCAGGAAAAGACTACATTCACATGTCCATATGGCACTTTTGCTTACAGAAGGATGCCATTTGGACTATGCAATGCACCATCCACCTTTCAACGATGCATGATGGCTAGATTTTCTGTTATTGTACTTGAAAGATGTAAAGATACAAACCTTGTCCTCAATTGGGAAAAATGCCACTTTATGGTGGAAGAAGGAATTATACTTGGACACAATGTGTCTAAGGAAGGAATTGAAGTAGATAGGGCTAAGATAGAAATAATTGAAAAGCTACCACCACCAACTAATGTCAAAGGAGTTCGAGATTTCTTAGGACATGCAGGATTTTACAGGCATTTTACTAAAGATTTTTCAAAAATTACTAAACCCTTATGTGAATTATTAAGTAAAGATGTTTTTTTTTAATTTTTCTATTGAATGTTTAATTGCTTTTAATAGGTTAAAAGCAACTCTTAAAACAACTCCTATTATCTCACCACCATATTGGTCCTTACCTTTTGAGCTCATGTGTGATGCCAGTGATCATGCAATTGGGGCTGTTTTGAGTAAAAAAAAAAAAGGATAAGAAGAATCATGTAATCTACTATGCAAGCCGAACCCTTGACAACACTCAAGTCAATTATGCTACAACAGAAAAGGAAATGCTTGCTATAGTTTTTGCTTTGGATAAATTCAGATCTTACCTTTTAGGCTATAAAGTTATTGTTTATACTGATCATGCAGAAATCAAATATCTTATGAGCAAAAAGGAAGCTAAACCAAGACTAATTAGGTGGATTTTTATTCTACAAGAATTTGATCTTGAGATAAAGGATAAAAAGGGAGTTGAAAATTTAGTGGCAGATCATCTATCAAGATTAGAGAATCAATTGGTTAGAGAATCAATGGGATAAAGAAGCATTGCCTATCAATGAGTCATTTCCCGATGAACATTTTTTTTCTATTCACAATTCTATTCCTTGGTATGCTGATTTTGTTAATTATTTGGCAGGCAATGCTCTCCCACAGGAACTGACTTACACTCAAAAGAAAAAATTTCTTTCCGATGTCACAAATTATATTTAGGAAGAACCACTCTTGTTTAAGTATTATGGGGATGGAATGATTTGTAGATGTATACCTGAAGAAGAAATTAACAGTATTTTGGAGTTTTGTCATTTGAAAGAATGTGATGGCCACTCCAGTACATCTAAAACGATTGCTGAAATTTGGCAATCTCGATTCTTTTGGCCAATAATGTATAAAGATACAAGAGTTTTTGTTCAATCATGTGATCATTGCCAATGAACTAAAAATATTTCAAGAAGACAAGACATGCTGCTAAATTCAATTCTTGAAGTTGAACTCTTTAATGTTTGGGGAATTGATTTTATGGACCTTTTCCACCTTCATTCAATAATCAATATATCTTGGTGGCAGTAGATTACGTATCCAAGTGGGTTGAAGCAATGCAAGTCCAACAAATGATGCTAAAGTGGTAATTAAGTTCATTAAAAAGAATATTTTCACATGATTCAGAGTTCCTAGAGCTATGATCAATGATGGTGGTACTCATTTTTGTAATAAGAGCTTTGACAGTCTTCTTAAGAAATATGGGATACACCACAAGGTATCAACAGCTTATCATCCTCCGACTAGTGGACCAGTGGAAATATCAATTAGGGAGCTCAAATGGATTTTGAAAAAGACAGTTAGCACTTTAAGAAAAGATTGGTCTTCTAAACTGGATGATGCACTTTGTTCTTACAGAACGGCTTACAAGATCCCAATTGGTATGTCTCCTTTTTGGCTTGTCTTTAGAAAGGCATGTCACCTACTAGTGGAATTGGAACATAAAGCATATTGGTTCATCAGATAGTTGAACATGGACTTGAGAAAAGCAGGACAAAAGCGCCTTTTGCAATTAAGTGAGTTGGATGAAATTTGATTTTACGCTTATGAGAATGCCAAGATTTACAAAGAGAAAACAAAGGCATGGCATGACAAGTCAATCCGACCCAATCAATTCTATGAAGGACAACAAGTTTTGTTGTACAAATCAAGATTGAGACTTTTTCTCGGGAAGCTTAAATCTCGTTGGTCAGGACCATTTACAATTGTGAAGGTCTATCCTCATGGCGTTATAGATATACAAAATCAAAAAGGAGAAAATTTTAAATTAAATGGCCAGCGACGGAAACCTTATTTCATTAGTGATCCAATAGATGTTGGAAATGTCTATCATTTTAGTAGCTGAACATCTCAAGGAATGTCTTGCTATCAACTATAAACTTAGCGCTTGTCGGGAGACAACCTAATTTCTCTACATTTTTAGTTTTTTTTCTTTGAAAATATATATTTTAATTAACTAATAATAAAATATTTTCTTTATAGGTACAAAAATTTTAAGAAAATCGAGGATCAAAGACACCACGACCATGGTGAGTCACCTCCAGGGTCTTGGGAATCAAATGGAAGTTGTATAAGTAAAACCGAGGGATGAATTTTGATAAACTGGTGATGAAACCTATCCCACGACCGTGGCATTGCACAGGCCACGATTGTGGGATAACAAACAAAGCTTCTAGAGACAACAGCACGATAAAAACATAGTGACAGTAGCATTCTGAAAGCCATAATGGTGGCCTTCAATGGGCCATGACCGTGGTATTGCATGCAAACCACTTTTGACTAGTCAAAACAAGCCCCACAACCGTGGCAATTAAGGGCTACTGATGTGGCCTCTCAACCCTATAAATTCATCTCATTTTCTCTCTCCCCTCACTTTTTGAAAGCCCTGGCTTCCCAAAATTAAAACCCACACTCTACACCTCTAACTCTACGACCAAAACTCCATTTTTCACTCAAATTTTTCAAGTTTTTCGTCAAATAAAATATCAAAATGGTTAGAAGTAAGATTTTTGCCAAGAAATCATAAGGTCCTAAAAAATCAAAGGCTGGAGCATCAAAAAGAAGGTGCCAAGATGGATCATCATCCTCTTCATCAACACCTTCTCCACCTTCATCTCCAACACCTCAACGACCACAAATGTATCCAGATATTCATTTCCATGATAAGGAGAAATGAAAAAGGTACAATGATTTATATTCCCAAAGAATAATTCCCTCTAGATTCATTGATGCAAATGTTATTAGAAAATTAAGATGGAATGATGTGTTGATGAAAATGTTCACCGATATGCAATGGATCTTATTTGCTAGCAATGTCTATGCAGAATTAACCTTGGAGTTTTTGAGTAGCTTTAGGTTTTTCCATATGATAGGCTAGTTGGCCACAATGGGAGAGTTGAATTTAGGTTATGGAATCAAAACTATAACTGGCTAATGTTTGAATTTGGGGATGCCCTTGGATTATCTGACTTACAGGGAATGCACAGTAGAACTGAGGGTTTCGATGAAAATGAGTCATGGACTAGATTAGGGGGCATGAGATGATTTAATAGTAAAATATCAAAAGCCTCTAATTTTACAAACCCATTCTACCGGTACATCCATGTTGTTTTGGCCAATACCATTTTTGGGAGAGGGGAGATCAAGGCAATGTTAATTTAAAAGAGTTGCATTTCTTTTACTGTGCCATGGAAGAAAAAGTTTTTAATGTGGGATATTGGTGTTAGTGTATGTGCCCTAGGCCATTTATTTGGATCTTTATGTTATACATTCATTATTAATAAATGAGGTTTTATTATCATTATTGTTTGTTTGCATGTTACACAATTTTGATATTTGTCCCTGGTTTATTATTGTTATAGAGATAAAAAAAAATAATTCTTAACCAGTATGAACATTGATTTGATAATCATTAGATGGTTATGTGTATAGTGATACAAATCAATTTCATAGATACTTGTTAGAGAACAATGTATTGGATAGACCCATCATGAGATTACTACATGGGTTAGTGTCATAAGTAAATCTCATGATAGTTATGTATTAATTCTTTGACTTGAGATTGTCATAGTTTCCAATATAAGGACTATTATATTTTGACATGATCAAACATTATCCGTAACTGGATAGTAATAAAGGTTATGTTCATATATGATAGAAATTATGTAGAGGATAATGAACAATCAAGATAGAATTTGTCCCTCTCTTTGAGAGAGATATCTTTTGGGCCCCTCGATAAGTGAGACTGTGAAATGCATGGCCGTGCTCAAATGAATTGATAGTGTGATCAATTTCATTTGTTTTTATCAGTCTACTTGGAGATCGAGTAATCATAAGTTTGGACAATATAAGTATGACGTTGACCATGACTTATGTTCAAGCTAGATATCGTGTGACAAAGGGATTAATGCATATACTATTATTAGGCAAATTGGACATTCCTTATATTAATTGGGTAGTTGTAACGCCTTGCTAGAGGCCAATTATGACTTGTTGATTTAATAGAGATTAAATTGACTGCCAATTAATATGGGCCTATCGGGTCACACACAAGAATGCGTTTTGGGCTGGATATAATATTAATAATATTAATATTAGATATTAATATTTATTATTATTATTATTTTCATTTATATATATATATATATTATTAGATAATATATTCAGAATCCTAATTAGATTTGGATTCTGAATTTGATTTACCTTATCCAATTATATATATTATTAGATAATGTATTCAGAATCCTAATTAGACTTGGATTCTGAATTTGACTTTCCGTATCCAATTTTGAATTGGATTCTGGAGTGATTATATTCACTCCAGACGTTAAGTCTTCTTAGATGTAACAATAAAAACAAAGAGGAACGAAAAAGGTAACCCTAATACGTTTTTAGAGAAAATGTTTTTCCAGCCTTCGCCGTTGCAGAGAGCTAGCACTCCAAACGGTAGCATTCGTGTGGATACGCGATAGAGGGTGTTTCGCGATCGAGGCATCTCTTCAAAACTGTGATTTCGAATCATCAACAGGTTAGTTCTTTGAACACTTTTGTCGAATTAAACGAACAGCATGGATCCTGGTGGGAAATCAGAGATCAAATATTTTTCCGCTGCGTGTTTTTGTTTGCAGTGATCTCTATGATTTCCTAACAGTGGTATCAGAGCCACTTGTTGTTTTCGTTTAAGTCGAAAATGCCATGTTGATATGATTATGGTGATATATATTGTTTACGTATGGCATGTTAACTATAAAACTCTAATTCGTTTTTCATATGATGAGAAAGGATTGGTTTTTGGTTTCGTTTCTGTAAAACCCTAATTCGTTTTTCATATGATGAGAAAGGATTGGTGTTTTTAATTTCATTTTCATGAGATGATCACGTATATATGATTGGTTGATTAAAATGATTTTCATATGATGAAAACGATTAAGTTTATATGTGATATAAACATTTGGTAATGATTCTGTAATGGGTTGTACATATTCGAAATAAAACAGTAAGAAGGTTAATGAGATTAACGGTTCTGTTTTAGGGTTTCGCCAAAGAAAAATGTTAATGAGATTAACGTTTCTGTTTGGCTTCGAGGGGCGCTGCCCCTCGACCCCGCCCAGGGGCGCTGCCCCTTCGGAACCCCGCCCGCTGACCGGCCAGCGGGAGCCCCACCCGCTAACCGGCTAGCGGGACCGCCGTATGTTCGCGCCCTATAGTTCTTACCGCGACATTAAGAATGTCAATATATTTGTTTATATTTAACATGTTGGTGATGAATATGTTATGTTTGTTTGATGTCTTGGCATGGTGCATAGCATGGCCTTATGACCTATGTGATTGGTTTATTCATATCTTTATTTTGGGTATATACGGCCTGCATGTCGTTTATTTTGTTGTAATTTATTTTACTAGTAGTTAGATTTTCTTTTATTGTAATATATGAAGATTCAAGCTACAATGTTTGTGATGGAGATTCATACCAAGGAGAAGATGGTTCCATGGTGATGGAAGCACAAGCTCAAGTTTTTAAGATATGTAATATTGCAAGTGTTGTAATAGATAGGTTTTTCACCTAGGGTTGCCTTTATGATCTTCATTTGGTCTCTTGAAGATCATATTTAGTTTGGCCATGCTATGTCACGTTTACATATTTTGTCATTTGGTATATGATGCTTATGTGATAAATTATATATATGCATATAGGATGCTAAAATATAATGATATGTAATGCAAGACATGATAATAATTTAGTTGAACCCTCATTAATAATTTAAGTCTAAATGCCATCCACGTTTTGAACACCTATCAAAACTAAGATTGTATTAAAGTAGGTATTGCCAAAGCAATATGCTTTAAACATTCCTAGCTAAGTAGGATGAGTAATAGTGCTACTCATATGTTTTAAAATTGGTTAGACTTAATTAGGCTATCAAAATGGTTTTGGGCCTAAGGCATTAGATGGAATTCAACATGCTATGACATATGATGTCAATATTCCATAATTACTAAGAGTTACATGAGATGTAATTGGTAAAGATGTTACCTACCTAAATAACTTGATTTTAAGCGTCACGCCAAAGCTGAGTTTAGAATTAAGTGAAATACGGATCTTAGCCTACTAAAATATTTCTTTAGAGGGTTATATTTTTTAGTAGGAGTTTAAATAATTTTAACCTCATTATTAATTAAAATTTGACTTTGCATATTTATCAACAGATGGCTGCTAATAACAATTCCACCTTATCACTGCGATCTATCCTTAAGAAGGAAAAACTGAAAGAATGTGGGACTAATTTTGTTGACTGGTTTAGGAACCTGAGAATTGTTCTCAAACAAGAGAAAAAGTCCTACGTGCTTGATGAAGCTATCCCTGATCCACCTCCTGCCGATGCTTCTAATGCTGCTAAGAGTAAGCATAAGAAGCATGTGGATGATTCCAATGACATAGGATGTCTTATGTTGGCTACTATGTGTCCAGGACTTCAGAAGGATCTGGAACACTTAGAGGCTTATGAGATGAGTGTGCATCTCAAACAAGCTTTCCAACAATAGGCTAGGCAAGATAGGTTTAACACCGCTGTTGCATTATTTGACTGCAAAATGTCTGAAGGTGAATCTGTTAGTGCTCATGTTTTGAAGATGAAAGGCTATCTAGATCACCTTGCTAGACTTGGATATCCCCTGAGTTTAGAACTCTCCACGGATTTGATCCTACATTCATTGCCTAACAGTTTCTCACAGTTTGTCATGAACTATAACATGAATGACATGGAGAAATCCATTCCTGAGCTACATGGTATGCTCAAAACTGCTGAGGGGAATATCAAAAAGCCTACCCAAATATTGAATGTCAATATTAAACAAATGAAAAAGAAAGCCAAAGATACTAAAGGCAAGGGTAAGGCAAAAGGTGCTAAAGGGTCCAAGGGACAAGCTAAACCAAAACATGTACCTAAGGCTAAAGTTCCTAAGGAAGGGACTTGTTTCCATTGCAACAAGCCTGGGCATTGGAAGAGAAATTGTCAACTCTATTTGGATGAGTTAAAGAAGTTGAAGGGTAGTGCGACTACATCTTCAGGTATTTATGTTATAGAAATTAATTTATCTATTCCTTCTTCCTGGGTATTAGATACCGGATGTGGATCTCATATTTGTACAAATATGCAGGGACTCAAAAGGAGTAGGATGCTGAAGAAGGGCGAAGTGGACCTACGTGTTGGCAATAGAGCAAGAGTTGCTGCTATAGCTGTAGGAACTTATGAGCTTGTTATGCCCAATGGGTTTTTGTTAATTTTGAACAATTGCTTTTATGTTCCTACTATGAGTAGGAATCTTATTTCAGTATCTGTTTTGGATGATGAAGGTTATTCATTTTTGATTAAGAATAAGAAATGTTCTATTTTGATAAAAATGATCTGCTTTATGGTATTGCAAATTCTTATAATGGCCTTTATATCCTTAATCTTGATGATTCTAATGGTAATTATATCTATAACATAACTTCTAAGAGAACTAAGCCAAATGAGTTAAACCCTACTTATTTATGGCATTGTCGCCTTAGCCATATAAATGAGAAACGCATTTCTAAGCTCCATCAAGATGGATTATTAGATTCATTTGATTTTGAATCATTTGAAACATGTGAGTCTTGTTTGCTTGGTAAGATGACAAAGGATCCTTTTACTGGTCATAGTGAAAGGGCTAATGATTTATTGGGCTTGATACATACAGATGTATGTGGTCCTTTTAGCATTAGTGCCAGAGGAGGATTTCGATACTTCATTACTTTTACTGATGATTTCAGTAGGTATGGCTATGTCTACCTAATGAAACATAAGCATGAGTCTTTTGAAATGTTTAGAACTTTTCAAAATGAAGTACAAAATCAACTTGGTAAAACAATTAAACTACTTCGATCAGATCGAGGTGGTGAATATTTGAGCCAAGAGTTTGATGATCATCTAAGGGATTGTGGAATTGTTTCACAACTGACTCCTCCAGGAACTCCACAGTGGAATGGAGTTTCTGAAAGGAGAAATCGAACTCTATTAGATATGGTTCGATCAATGATGAGTCAAGCGGATCTTCCTTTATCTTTTTGGGGTTATGCCTTAGAGACAGCTGCATTCATTCTGAACCGTGTACCATCTAAGGCGGTTGAAAAGACACCATATGAGATATGGACAGGTAAGACACCTAGTTTGTCTTTTCTTAAGATTTGGGGTTGTGAAGCTTATGTGAAAAGACCAGTTTCAGATAAGTTAGCTCCAAAGTCTATCAAATGTAATTTTGTGGGGTATCCTAAGGAAACTAAAGGATACTATTTCTATACTCCTTCAGAGAACAAAGTGTTTGTTGCTCGAAATGGGATCTTTTTGGAAAGGGAATTTCTTTCTAAGAGAACTAGTGGGAGTATAGTAGAACTTGAGGAAACTCAAGTACCACAAGAAATCATTGAGCCGTCTATAGAGCCTATTTCAGAACCACAAATAGTTGTGGAGTCTGAAGATGTAACACAAATCCCTCGCAGGTCTGATAGGACACGTCGTCATCTAGAGAGATATGGATTTCTTGTGACTGATGATAGTGAAGTAATGCTCATAGATCAAGATAAGCCTACTACCTATCAAGAAGCTGTGTCAGGTCCAGATTCAGACAAATGGCTTGGAGCCATGAAATCTGAGATGCAATCTATGTTTGACAACCAAGTTTGGTCTTTAATTGATCCTCCAGAGGGTATTAAGACTATTGGTTGCAAATGGGTTTTCAAGAAGAAAACTGACATGGATGGGAATGTGCAGACCTATAAAGCAAGGCTTGTTGCAAAAGGTTTCAAGCAAACTCATGGTATAGACTATGATGAAACCTTTTCACCAGTTGCTATGCTTAAGTCTGTTAGAATTCTCATTGCCATTGCAGCATACTATGATTATGAGATATGGCAAATGGATGTCAAAACCGCTTTCCTTAATGGAAACTTGCTTGAGGATGTGTATATGACACAACCTGAGGGTTTTGTAAATCCTGAGAATTCTACAAAGGTTTGCAAGCTTCAAAAATCCATTTATGGATTGAAGCAAGCATCTCGAAGCTGGAATCTTCGTTTTGATGAAACAGTTAAGAACTTTGGTTTCATCAAGAATGAAGATGAACCTTGTGTCTACAAGATGGTTAGTGGGAGTGCAGTAGTGTTTTTAGTCTTATATATGGATGACATATTACTCATTGGGAATGATATCCCTACCTTGCAAAAGGTTAAGACTTGGTTAGGGAATTCTTTCTCAATGAAAGACTTAGGTGAGGCTGCCTATATCCTTGGTATAAAGATCTATAGAGATAGATCTAGAAGGATAATTGGCCTGAGTCAAAGTACATACATAGATAAAGTGTTGAAGAGGTTCAACATGCAAGATTCCAAAAAGGGATTCTTGCCTATGTCTCATGGCATTCATCTCAGCAAGAGTCAATGTCCTATGACATCTGATGAGCGAGATCGAATGAATAAGATTCCTTATGCTTCTGCTATAGGATCTATTATGTATGCCATGCTATGTACTAGACCAGATGTCTCATATCCATTAAGCGCAACTAGTAGATTTCAAGCTGATCCTGGTGAAGGTCACTGGACAGCTGTCAAGAATATTCTTAAGTACCTTCGAAGGACTAAAGATGTATTCTTGGTTTATGGAGGTTTGGAAGATGAGCTAGTTGTAAATGGTTACACAGATGCTAGTTTCCAAACTGACATAGATGATTTTAGATCGCAGTCAGGTTTTACATTCACATTGAATGGTGGAGCTGTTAGTTGGAAGAGCTCAAAACAAAGCACTGTGGCTGATTCTACAACAGAGGCTGAGTATATAGCAGCATCAGATGCAGCTAAGGAAGCAGTCTGGTTGAAGAAATTCATCACTGAGCTAGGAGTGGTGCCTAGCATTGCAAATCCTGTGGACATTTATTGTGACCACAATGGTGCCATAGCACAGGCAAAAGAGCCTAGATCTCATCAAAGGTCTAAGCATATACTCAGGCGTTTTCACCTCATTCGAGACATTATCGATAGAGGAGATATCAAGATATGCAAAGTTGACACAAATGATAACATAGCAAATCCATTAACAAAGCCTCTCTCACGGGTCAAGCATGATCAGCACACTAGATCTATGGGTCTTAGAAATTTGTAGGCCTAGTGCAAGTGGGAGATTGTTAGTGTATGTGCCCTAGGCCATTTATTTGGATCTTTATGTTATACATTCATTATTAATAAATGAGGTTTTATTATCATTATTGTTTGTTTGCATGTTACACAATTTTGATATTTGTCCCTGGTTTATTATTGTTATAGAGATAAAAAAAATAATTCTTAACCAGTATGAACATTGATTTGATAATCATTAGATGGTTATGTGTATAGTGATACAAATCAATTTCATAGATACTTGTTAGAGAACAATGTATTGGATAGACCCATCATGAGATTACTACATGGGTTAGTGTCATAAGTAAATCTCATGATAGTTATGTATTAATTCTTTGACTTGAGATTGTCATAGTTTCCAATATAAGGACTATTATATTTTGACATGATCAAACATTATCCGTAACTGGATAGTAATAAAGGTTATGTTCATATATGATAGAAATTATGTAGAGGATAATGAACAATCAAGATAGAATTTGTCCCTCTCTTTGAGAGAGATATCTTTTGGGCCCCTCGATAAGTGAGACTGTGAAATGCATGGCCGTGCTCAAATGAATTGATAGTGTGATCAATTTCATTTGTTTTTATCAGTCTACTTGGAGATCGAGTAATCATAAGTTTGGACAATATAAGTATGACGTTGACCATGACTTATGTTCAAGCTAGATATCGTGTGACAAAGGGATTAATGCATATACTATTATTAGGCAAATTGGACATTCCTTATATTAATTGGGTAGTTGTAACGCCTTGCTAGAGGCCAATTATGACTTGTTGATTTAATAGAGATTAAATTGACTGCCAATTAATATGGGCCTATCGGGTCACACACAAGAATGCGTTTTGGGCTGGATATAATATTAATAATATTAATATTAGATATTAATATTTATTATTATTATTATTTTCGTTTTTATATATATATATTATTAGATAATGTATTCAGAATCCTAATTAGACTTGGATTCTGAATTTGACTTTCCGTATCCAATTTTGAATTGGATTCTGGAGTGATTATATTCACTCCAGACGTTAAGTCTTCTTAGATGTAACAATAAAAACAAAGAGGAACGAAAAAGGTAACCCTAATACGTTTTTAGAGAAAACGTTTTTCCAGCCTTCGCCGTTGCAGAGAGCTAGCACTCCAAACGGTAGCATTCGTGTGGATACGCGATAGAGGGTGTTTCGCGATCGAGGCATCTCTTCAAAACTATGATTTCGAATCATCAACAGGTTAGTTCTTTGAACACTTTTGTCGAATTAAACGAACAGCATGGATCCTGGTGGGAAATCAGAGATCAAATATTTTTCCGCTGCGTGTTTTTGTTTGCAGTGATCTCTATGATTTCCTAACAATTGGTTTGTTAAATGATATGACAAGGTCATTAGGCAGAGAAAAAAATTGTATTTGGAGGTATGATTACAAGAATTGCTACCTATCTTAATATAGGTCTTGATCACCTTGCTCCTGTTCCGGGTAAAACTATAATTGATATGGGTAACATTTTGGCCATGAGAATAGCAGCGAAGAGAGGAAACCAATATGTAGTTCTAGGACCCCCAGATGCCAATATTAATATTGATGAGGAAGAATTGTTCGGGGAAGAAGGGGAATTTGAAGAAGCAGCTGAACAACCACAACCTCTTCCACCACAACCTTCCGAGGCTGGTCCATCTACTCCACCTCCAAATACATTTGATTATATTGCTAACAGGCTTAATTCTTTTGAAAATGAGATAAACCGTAGGAATGAAGCTTGGGAGCAACGCTTTGACAACATGGAGTAGCGGTTTGGAGGAGTTGAACATAAGGTCCAGATTATTTCCAATCAAATGACCGAAATCAGTGAGCAATTCAACACATTGTTTGCCCATTTTGGACTCCATTATGATCTGACACAACAGCCCCCTCCACCTGGTACTGGACACCACTAAGGACAGTGGTATTTCAAGTTTGGGAGAAATTCCTCAATAGATGATTTTGCAAAATTTGGTACTTTAAATTTATTTTATGATAATTTTGAATATTTATGGTTTTATTTTATGTTTTGTTTTGAATTAATTATGGTTTGAAATTTGAATTGTTATTACATATTAAGTTTTGTTTTTACCTTAGATTTCTTATATGTTATTTTATATGCTAAAATTTTTCAATTTAAAATTTAAAATTTTAATGTCAAAATTTGGTAGAATAATTGTACCTTATGGATTTTTTTAACCAAATAAGCTTTTAGATTAATTAAATATGATTGATTTTTGAATTTTAGACTAAGTATATATTCTTTCATATTATTAATTGCCTAGGCCAAAAACATGTTTTAAAAAGCTTTCAAGGCGAAATTGAATATTGCTAAATAAAAAAGAAAATGATTTAGGCATTGTTTGTGAAACCAAATCCTTATACCCACCAATTTTAAACATTGTCTTTAGTTATCCCTTTTTGAACCTAAAATAAACTTCAGCTTGAGTTTTATTTGATTTAATAGCCCAAATTAACTACCCTTTTCAAGGTTAATTATCTTTTGGTAAATTTCTCAAAAATAAATATTGCCCATTTATTAGACTCCTAAATTTAAAGTTTGGGGGAATGTATAAATATATAATAATAATAATAATAATAATAATAATAATAATAATAATAATAATTTGTAATAAGATAAAATAATATAATATAATATATATTTATATATATTCCCTAGAGAAAAGAAAAGAGCCAAGAAAGGAGCAAAGATCCAAAGAATTCTCTACACAAGCTACATGTAAGAGAAATTTTTTGAAAGACTCTTAACCAAATTCATTTAAACCTTATGTTAACCCTCACCATTATAGACCCCATTACAAGCCTATTAAAGTCCTTTTGATTTTCCATGATTTAGCATGGTCTATTAGTGGAGAAAGTTTAATTAAGCATGCATATGAGACTAGGTTAAGTTTTCATCATAAGAATATTTACTTATCTAAGATTTGATTATTGATTGTAATTAATTAAATTATTGAGTAAAGGAGGTAAGAATGAAGTAGGTAAATTATGAAACTAAATTGTGACCTAAAATTTTAAAGTTTTAATTATTAAAATTTTGTCATATAAAGTCAACTTATAAATAAATAGATAGTACTAAACTTCAATTGCTTGAGGACAAGCAATGATTTAAGTTTGGGGGAGTTTGATAGAGTGAAATTATGATTAAGATTTTATATAATTCTAACCATGATGTTAATTGTTTTGTAATTGAATTTGATGGATTTTGTTTGTTTGAGATTATATTAATTATGCTTGGAAAGGCAAGATTCAAGGTTTCTAATGATTAGAGATGCAAAATTGAAGTAAGAAAAAATGAAAAAATGCAAGTGCCACACCCATGGCCCTTCAAGGCCATGACCCTGGGATTTAAATAAAGTCTGCCACATCAAAAAGACAAAATTTCAAATGCCAAATGGATGCCACGACCGTGGCATTGAAAGGCCACGTCCATGGGATTAATTTCTCTACTGCCTGAGCCAAGAAAAAGAAGAAAAATTCAAAGTTGGCATCCTCCACTCATATGCCATGACTATGGCATTGAAAAGCCATGACTGTGGCCTACCTTGCCAACCATTTACAGTTGTGAAGTACTCAAGCTATCCATTCCAACTCAGCCCACGATCGTGGCATCCATAAGCCACGACCGTGCGGTCAAAATTTATGACTTTGAGCAGAAAATTGGCAAAGTGGTGAACCAAACAAGATGTGGCCTAACCTTTTCAGTCTTTCTCCATTAATGAAGCTTTCAAACACTCTATTTAAGCACCTTTCCTCCAAGGATTCAATATATATCGAAGATTTGGAAGAGATTATCCAAGGAATTAAAGAAGTTTAGGATTTACTTAGAGAAGGAGAATAACTTTGGTTCAAGAAGAGGTTCAAGATCCAAATCAAGTTCTTCAAGAAAATAGAGTTTGAAATTTCTTGTTCTTTAAATTATGTTTTTAAGTACTTTCTTTTATAATTGCAATGTTTTTATTTTTATAATGAATAAATAATCCTTTTAGGGTTGGTCCCTTTCATTGAATTTATCATGGGCTTATAAATGTTTATTTGGTTCAATTCAACATTCCTTGAGTTATTTTGTTATCTTAATTCTTAATGCTTTAATTATCTGGTCAATAATTAATTGAATTGAGATATTGTGTGATAAAGTGAGAGTGGAAGCATAATATTAGTCAAAAATAGGTAACAATCTTAAGTAGTTTTCACTTAGAGATAAGGTTAACACTTAAGAGGTTGATTAATGATTTTCATAAAACTTAATGAGTTAGTTCAATTACTTATAATCACGAGAGTAGACATAAGGATTGAAATCAATAACAATTCTTGTAACACCCCTATACCCCATATACGTACACCACATATACCCACATCTGTAATATACGTATACCGGATACAGGAATGTTATGGTCTATTTGAAACAAACCAATCTTTATATTTAACAATATAAGAAAAACTAAAACATTTAAGTTATATTATAAAACATAATAGATAAAACATTTATTTATTATGCAGCGGAAAATGTAGCGGTATATACATATATATACATCAAAATCCATAAATACAAAAATATAGAATTATACATGCTTGGTAGTTCATCTCTGATCTTGAAGTCCACAATCAACACTTCACAAGCCTAGACTCAACTCGATCTAGTTGAACTCTCCGGTTCAACCGTATCTACCCTATCACCTGCACGATGAACCACAATCGTGCTAAGCCATAGGCTTAGTGGTACAAATCATGATAACAATATGCTTCAATGTAATGTCAATGTCATACTTTCAAACATTATAAACAATACGCAAGAATATTGTATTTCATAACATTACATTACATTATATTATTCAATTGTTTCATCATTCATGATTCACATTTAAACAAAGACAAGTATGGGCCCAAAGGAAACTAATATGTCATTCAAATCTCAGAGTTAATGTTTTGGTCCAATAATCACATTTATCAAGCCCGTAGGCAAATCATTATCACAATGAGAAACATCTCATATGTAACATCCCAACTAGGCTTCAAGGACTAGGCCCAACCAAGCTTCAAGGGGAGCTCAGCATCAACCAAACTTGGCTTCAAGGACTAAGCCCAACCCAGCTTCAAGGGATTGTTACTTTTAGGCATGCCACCAACAACAAAACTCTGAAAATTGAATAACACATTAGGCACACTATTCTTTTATTATTTCATTATCAATTCCATTCTTTAACATAATCATCTAGGCAACCATACCCCAATTATTTCATTTGCATCATTATAGCCAACAACAATGGCTTCACATATCAATATTTGAGTGCACATCACAACTTACATTGTTCATATATTTTGAATCCTCAACATATAATTCACATTATGTAAAACATAGCATTATTCATATGCATCAACAATGTAGTGGGTTACTTAACACATTTCCATCCAAATGTGTTAAGTTCCAAAATCATGT
Organism: Garcia nutans; assembly: GCA_947685225.1. NCBI lineage: Eukaryota > Viridiplantae > Streptophyta > Magnoliopsida > Malpighiales > Euphorbiaceae > Garcia > Garcia nutans. The sequence continues at coordinate 24,399,438 of CANTUV010000005.1, forward strand.
AAATATATGCAATCATGTAAGGTTTGTACTTACCTCAAGAGCAACTCACACGAATTCCAAACTCCTCTTCCAAGATATCTTCAACACTTGGATTAGGGCAACTTAAATCTCTTCAAAACCTAATCCAATAGTGATTATACAGACTAACTTAGAGACACACATAAGATAATAAGGATAAGAACCAACTAGGGCAAACTCTACACATGACACGCTCAACAACACGGGCGTGTCCCTGACCCTGCCCTAAACTCACAACACAGAAGCTATGACACACTCAGTGACATGGGCGTATTACTGGCCGTGTCAATCCTCCCTCAAGACAGTGTCTATGACACGCTCAGTGACATGGGCGTGTCACTGGACGTGTCAATACTACTCCAACACAGAAGCTGTGACACACTCAGTGACATGGGCGTGTCACTGGTCATGTCACCCATCCAGAAAATAGAACCATTGACACGCCCAAAGACTTGGCCGTGTTCATGGCCGTATCAGGCCAAAAATCCTAATTCCGACACCAACAACACCACATCCAACAAACAACATACTTAACCATTTTCCACTCCAAACAATCTTCCCCAAAACCATCAATAAATCATACTAAACTTGCATAAACACCAAAACAACTCAATACATACATCAAAACACAATCACAACCATCTTCACAATTCAACACATACACAAACCATAATACTTGCTTTCTTTTCACCAAACTTATCCTATCCTTCAAACCAACCCCAAAATCAAAACCAATAAGACCAAACACTCTCAAATACTCCACAATTATACATACATATTGTGAGCGGGGATTTTTGCCCCCACTCCCGGTGGAATGGTTCTTGCGACTTTGGCACTATTTAGACTCGAGGCCTTAGAGAACACGGACCTAAGTCTGGAGAAAATGGAGTCGCCACCAAGACGGGTTGGAAAAAAGAAAGGGGTGGATGACTCGATTCCTAAGGATCCCCAACCCCCTAATGGGTTCGAAAAGTTAGGTACGTGTGGGGAAGGTAAGAAATGGCCCAGCACCCCCACAACGCCCGGTTCATTGGAACCAGCCTCCTTTACAAGTCTTAATATTATAAAATTCTTAACTATAATAATATTATCCATATTACACACAATAATTAAAAGAAAGCATCATTATATTAAAAACAAAGCAATGTCCAAATAAAACAAATAAATGGACACCCATCCGAGGATGGAAACATGTCCTTACATCTCATGCCTAATATAGGACACCCACCGAAAGGTAGAAACATGTCCTTTACATTGGTTCTAAAATAGAAAAGCAATTTAGATTACATGATATTTAACTGATGAGGTACCCATCAAGTGGAAACATACCTCTTACAACATTTGGAAATCTAAGTAAATCGATAAAAGTGAAAAATCATTCATAATAAATAAATCATTCATCAAAGATATTAAATATTAATAGAAAGTTAATATCTATCCATGATAAATTAAATAAACCAAGCATTGAACTTAAATAAACTACAGCATATAAAATAAATCAAAATTATAGCTATTGTTTCCATTTAGGGTTCTTTATTTCATGTGTTTAGGGTTTTGGAATTTATGGAATTAGGCTATTGTGGGTTTTTAATGGAATTAAAATAGATTAAGGTTTTATGATTTAAGAAGTTGGTAGAACTCTTTGATTAACCAAATTAAGGTTTGTGATGTAAAATCATGAAATTAGGATTTGAACACTTTAAAATACTTAGATTTATGGTTTACGGTTATTCATTGAATTATGTCTTAAGCTTATTGTGTAAAATTATGTTTATATGGTTTTTAAAGTTTTAAAGGATTAGGGTTTAGCAAAATTAGGGTTTAAGGTTTTAAAGGGGTTAGGTTTCACTATTTTGGTTTTTGGAGTTAAATTAGGGTTTTAAGATTTTTGATTTAGGATTTCAGGGAATGAGTTTTATTTTAGGATTTGGAAAAAACAATTGATAACTTTATGAAAATAAGTAAACGATTTAAAGTTTACAAAAGCAAAAAAGAAGTTTTTATGGCTTTTGGAAGGAAACAAAACACAATTTAAAGTTTTGAAAATTTAGAAAGCAAATTAGGATTTTGGGGTTTTGAAGAAACAAAACTAACAACTTTAAACTTTTGGAAAACAAAGCAATGAATTAAGTTTTTCAAACTTTATAAAAAGTGAATTGAGGTTCTAGGGTTTTTGAATTAAAAGAAACAAAAGGATGATTAAGCTACTGTGAAAAAACAAAAAGAAATTGAGAGCTCAAACCTTGGTTCGTAAGTTACACCAAAAATTGCTTCTTGGATGAACAAGATCAAAGATAAGCTCTTTTGCCTTTGAATTGCTTGAATTTTTTTTCTGCTCTCTCAAAAAATCAGCTTGATTCAAGGTTTTGCTTCACAGTTTCGGATCCAAATTTTCCTCCAAGTTTCTGTCCGATTTCCTCCTTATTTCTTGATTCTTTCTTGATTGATTTTTGTGTTCTTTTTTATCTTATTTATAGAAAAATTTATATGACTAATTCTAGTTAATCACGGCATTTATTATTCATTAAGAAAAGAAAATCGAAACCTAATTGCATTAGGTTTCGAAAAAATTGCATCGAAAAAATTTCGCTGGCGAAAAAATACTGCTGCGGAAAAAATGCGCTGGCGAAAAAAAACTACTATGGAAAAATTACGCTAGCAAAAAAGGTACCACAACTGGCTGAGGCAGGGACGGGTGAATTGGTCCGCGGGCCATTTCTCCCGCAGGAGTTTCCTGCGAGCGAAATGCCCACGGGCCCGAGCTGACTTTCGGTAATGATTTTTTCGTCGCTGATTTTTTTTGTTATTTTTTTTATTATTTTTGAATTTTTATTCACTTCACCATTTTTTACTAAAATAAATATTAAAATTAATCAAGATACCATAAAAAAATATTTTTGACTAACTAAAATATATTGGACAACACAAATTATTTTGGACTAATTAAAATATATTGGACTGGACTGGGTCAAAAATTAAGGGTCTACACATATCTCAACAACAATCATACACCAAGCTCAACACACAAACTCAAAAGAAAACCAAGAAAACAAGTTGGAAACTTACCAAAAATGATGAAAATCCTTCAAACTCCAACTTGATCTCTTGAAACACCCTTCAATCTTGAGTTTGGAAGAACAAAATATCTCTTTCCCTCTTATCAATAGTGGTTGCCGGCTAACCCAAAAGAAGAAGGAAGAAGATGAAGAAAGAAGAGCAAAGTCAACCTTTAATAACCACTCAAGCTCTCTTTAAATCTCAACGAAGCAATTTTAATAATAAAATATATAATTATCCTCTTCCGCTTAATTTAATTTCATTTATAAAATAATCATAATATCCCCTTTGACCATTAATAAGTTGACTTGTATATGTTGTATATATCTCCATATATACAACATATACACACTTCTCTTTACTCTAAATCCTTTATACATACTTCAAAATCATTTAATCCAATTACAACAATAAACATTTCCAAAAATTTTAGGGTATATTTTGGGATATTACAATTGTCCCCCTCTATAAATAAATTTCATCCTCGAAATTACTTGATCTCAAGTCTGAAATAGCCGGGGATATTGGTCTCGCATCACTTGCTCACTCTCCCAAGTTGCCTCTTCCTTAGCGTGATTCTTCCAAGGAACCTTCACAAGTGGCACTTTCTTATTTCTCAACTCTTTCACTTCATGTGCCAAAATAGCCACTGGTTCTTCTTCAAAGGTCAGATCTGGACTTATCTCGATAGATTCAACTGACAAAATATGAGATGAGTCTGACCTGTACCTCCGTAGCATAGAAACATGGAAGACATTGTGAATTCTATCCAATTCAGGCGGCAAAGCAAGATGATAAGCAACTGGTCCAACTCTCTCCAATACCTCATAAGGTCTAATAAAATGAGGTCTCAGCTTCCCTTTGCGGCCAAATCTCAAAATCTGTTTCCAAGGAGACACTTTCAAAAATACTTTATCTCCAACATTGAACTGTATGTCTCTCCTCTTCAAATCTGAGTAAGATTTCTGTCGATCTGAGGCTGCTTTCAAACTATCCCGAATTATCTTCACTTTCTCTTCCGTTTCTTTAATCAAATCAGGACCAACCAACTTACCTTCTCCAACTTCATCCCAACATAGAGTCGTCCTGCATCTTCTACCATACAATGCCTCATAAGGTGTCATTCCAATACTGGTTTGATGACTATTGTTATAAGCAAATTCCATCAATGGCAAGAATCTGTCCCAACTCCCAGAGAAATCAATAATACAGCTTCTCAACATATCTTCTAAAATTTGTATTACTCTCTCTGACTGCCCATCTGTCTGAGGATGGAAAGCAGTGCTAAAATGCAATCGAGAACCCAAAGCAGCATGCAAACTCTTCCAAAATCTTGAAGTAAACCGAGGATCTCGATCAGACACCAAAGAAATTGGGACTCCATGCAATCTCGCAATCTCACTAATATATAGCTCAACTAACTTCTCTAGAGAATAGTCTATTCTAACTGGAAGAAAATGAGTTGTCTTCATCAATGAATCAACAATCACCCAGATGGCATCATGCTTCCTCTGAGTCAATGGTAAACTAGTCACAAAATCCATCGTTACACGTTCCCATTTCCATTCTGGCACTGATAAAGGTTGGAGCAACCCTGTTGGAACTTGGTGCTCGGCTTTCACTCCCTGACAAGTGAGACATTTAGATACAAACTCCGCTTTATCCCTCTTCATACCTGACCATCAATAATGTTACTTCAAATCAAGATACATTTTAGTACTCCCAGGGTGCATAGCAAAAGCCGACTGATATGCTTCATCTAAAATTATCTTTCTAAATCTTGCATCATCAGGAACACACAATCTATCTTTATACCAAAGGCTGCCATCACTTCTCACATGAAAATCTCTACTCTCTCCTTTTTGGCAATCCGAAACAATCTTCTGAATTTTTTCATCTACCAATTGATCCTCTCTAATATGATCCAATAAGATTGGCCTCAACTGCAACTGAGCCAATAAAGCACCATCATCACATGATTCAAAACTAGCATGCAACGCTCTCAACTCAACAAGCAATGAGAGCGAATAAGCAATCAAACCTGCTAAAGACTTTCGACTCAAAGCATTAGTGACAACATTTGCCTTACCAAGATGATAGTCAATCAAATAGTCATAGTCGTTAATCAACTCCAAGCACCGTCTCTGCCGAAGATTCAGCTCTCTCTGAACACCCAAGTATTTCAAACTCTTGTGATCTGTATAGATGAAACACTTCTCCCCATAAAGATAATGTCGCCAAATCTTTAATGCAAAAACTATGGCTGCCAACTCCAAATCATGCATCGGATAATTAAGCTCATGCGACTTCAACTGCCGAGAAGCATAAGCTATGACTCTTCCCTCCCGCATCAAAACACAACCTAAACCATTATGTGAAGCATCACTGTAAATCACATATGGTTTATCTTCCATAGGCAAGGTAAGAACAGGAGCTTGAGTCAACATCTCTTTCAACTGCTCAAAACTAGCTTGACACTGATCTGTCCACATAATTCTAACTCCCTTCCGAAGTAATCTGGTGAGTGGAGTAGCTATCAAAGAAAAATCTTTACAAATAGTTGATAATAGTCTGCCAAACCCAGAAAACTTCTAACTTCAGTCACTGACTTTGGTGGACTCCAATTCAAAATGTCCTCAACTTTACTCGGATCAACTCTTATACCATCTGCTGACACCACATGACCGAGAAAAGTCACTTGATCAAGCCAAAACTCACACTTAGACAGCTTAGCATACAACTACTTCTCTCTCAACGTCTGCAATACAATCCATAGATGCTTATCATGATCCTCCTTATTATGTGAATACACCAAAATATCATCAATAAAGACCATAACAAACTAATATAGATAGGGTCTAAACACCCTATTCATCAAATCCATAAAAATTGCTGGTGCATTCGTCAACCCAAAAGGCATCACCAAAAACTCATAATGCCCATACCTTGTGCGGAAAACTATCTTAGATATATCTTCAGCTCTGACTCTTAACTGATGGTACCCTGATCTCAGATCAATCTTAGAGAAAATTGATGCTCCCTTCAACTGGTCAAAGAGATCATCAATCTTAGGCAAAGGATACTTATTCTTGATGGTCACTTTATTCAACTGCCTATAATCGATGCACAATCTCAAAGTACCATCCTTCTTCTTTACAAACAAAACAGGAGCTCTCCACGGAGAAACACTAGGGTGAACAAACCCTTTATCTAACAACTCCTGCAACAGCACCTTCAATTCTCTCAACTCAGTAGGTGCCATTCGATAGGGAGTAATAGAGATGGGAGTGGTACCAGGTAACAAATCGATACCAAACTCAACCTCTCTCTTAGGGGGTAACCCTGGCAACTCCTCAGCAAAAACATTTGGAAATTCCGCAACTGTGGGTATACTATCTAGTTGAGAACCCACTACTCTGGTATCTACCACATGAGCAAGATAAGCATCACACCCTTTTCGAATCAACTTCCTAGCTGCAACAGCTGAAACAAACATGGATGCAATATGTCTCTGCTCACTAGATACCACAACACTTCTATCATCACCGGTTCTCAGGGTAACACACTTCTTTTGACAGTCTACCACAGCCCCATGCTTAGACAACCAATCCATGCCTAAGATTAGATCATATTCCTTAAAAGGCATTTCAATCAAATCACCAAGGAATTCCTCATCTTGCACTACAACTGAACTATCTCGGTGCACCTTGCTAACTACCACACTGTGCCCTAAAGGATTTGTCACCAACACATCAAATCCTAGGAACTCTGAATGCAATTCAGTCACAGGCAAAATAGATGCACTTATGCATGAATGCGTAGATCCTGGATCAATAAGAGCAAGAACTGAAATGCCAAATAAAGAAAATGTACCCGCAATGACAGCTGAAGTATCTGGCTGCCTCTACATCACATACACTCGCTGAGAAGGCCCAGCCTCATCTGACCTATTGCCTTCAGATGTAGAGCCTCCTCTCTGACTAATCCCAGGTCGACCACCTTTACTAAAACCTCTGCCCCCTCGACCTCCTCTGCTGACACTAGGTCGAGAAGCTGCAGTATCAGTCTGTCTATCTCCCAATAACTCAAGGCAATCTTTAATGAAATGATCCGGTGACCCACATCTAAAACATACTCCTGGTCCACCTGTCTTCCAGCAACCTCATGTGTCCTACCATAATGAACACATGTAGGTGGAATGGATCTCTGAACCACTGGAGTCGGAGCACTAGCTACAGAAACTGTAGGTCTCTGTCTCTATCTCTGATACTAAACTGACCTACTATGCTGCCTCTGACTCCTACTGAACCTCGGAACAAAACTTCCTCTACCTCTCTCCATAGATGAAGACCCTGCCTCAAACTGGGGTCTCCTAACTCTAGTCTCTTCCTCAGTAGCAGCTGCTGCAATACCCTGTGCTCTCTCAACACTTCTAGCTGCTGCAACCAACTGAGAAAAATCTTGGTACCTAGAACCAGTAACAATACACATAATAGAGGGCCTCAATCCCTTCTCAAATCTCCTGCACCGGTCTATCTCATCTGAAATAATTCAACTGGCATAATGACTCAACCAGATGAACTCAATCTCATACTCTATCACCGTCCGGTTATCTTGTCTCATATTCAAAAACTCCATCTTCTTAGCATCCTTATACTCCCTCAGAGTATATTTCTACTCAAACTCCCGCAGAAAATCACTATAAGACAAGGTCGGTGGATCATCCATGGCATGTGGAACCGTGTTCCACCAATCATACACATCTCTCTACATAAGGGATCTAGCATAATCAAACTTTTCCTCAAGAGTAGCTTGGAACTGGATAAATATCCTCTGAACTCAATCCATCCACTATTCAGCTACTGTAGGATTTGTGGTACCAATGAAATCCTCAGCCCAAAACTTCCTCAATTTATCATACTGCCTCACTAGTACTTGAGGCTGTGGTTGTGGTGGCAGCTGCTGCACTGGAGCTTGCCTCAACAATTCCACCATATGCCGTAACCAAACCGGTGAAATCTCATCAGCAGTTGGTCTCTCTAGCATAGGAGTAGGTGCCTCTCCAGCTCTCTCAACCCTAGCTCCAACTCTACCCTCATCAGGAGCTACACTTTCAGCACTACCCTTTATGGACTGACTTGTCTAAGACGCCATCACTGCCTATATCTGCAAACACAGCAGAATATCCCTCATCAAAGATCAGAAACTGCCAGCGCCAAAGCATGTATCTTATTCAAAAACCATATTTTAAAATCAAAATTTTCTTTTTCTTACAATTCACCTAGGTTGAGAATCTCAAACCTAGGCTCTGATACCAAAACAGTTGTAATACCCCTATACCCCATATACGTACACCACATATAGCCACATCTGTAATATACGTATACTGAATACAGGAATGTTATGGTCTATTTGAAACAAACCAATCTTTATATTTAACAATATAAGAAAAAATAAAACATTTAAGTTATATTATAAAACATAATAGATAAAACATTTATTTATTATGTAGTGGAAAATGTAGCGGTATATACATATATATACATCAAAATCCATAAATACAAAAATATAGAATTATACATGCTTGGCAGTTCGTCTCTGATCTTGAAGTCCACAATCAACACTTCACAAGCCTAGACTCAACTCGGTCTAGCTGAACTCTCCGGTTCAACCGGATCTACCCTGTCACCTGTGCGATGAACCATAATCGCGCTAAGCAATAGGCTTAGTGGTACAAACCATGATGACAATATGCTTCAATGCAATGCCAATGTCATACTTTCAAACATTATAAACAATACACAAGAATATCGTATTTCATAACATTACATTACATTATATTATTCAATTGTTTCATCATTCATGATTTACATTTAAACAAAGACAAGCATGGGCCCAAAAGAAACTAATATGTCATTCAAATCTCAAAGTTAATGTTTTGGTCAAATAATCACATTTATCAAGCCCATAGGCGAATCATTATCACAATGAGAAACATTTCATATGTAACATCCCAACTAGGCTTCAAGGACTAGGCCCAACCAAGCTTCAAGGGGAGCTCAGGATCAACCCAACTTGGCTTCAAGGACCAAGCCCAACCCAGCTTCAAGGGATTTTTACTTTTAGGCATGCCACCAACAACAAAACTCTAAACATTGAATAATACAGTAGGCACATAATTCTTTTATTATTTCATTATCAATTCCATTCTTTAACATAATCATCTAGGCAACCATGCCCAATTATTTCATTTGCATCATTATAACCAACAACAATGGCTTCACATATCATAATTTGAGTGCACATCACAACTTACATAGTTCATATATTTTGAAACCTCAACATATAATTCACATTATGCAAAACATAGCATTATTCATATGCATCAACAATGTAGTGGGTTACTTAACACATTTCCATCCAAATGTGTTAAGTTCCAAAATCATTTAAATATATGCAATCATGTAAGGTTTGTACTTACCTCAAGAGCAACTCACACCAATTCCAAACTCCTCTTCTAAGATATCTTCAACACTTAGATTAGGGCAACTCAAATCTCTTCAAAACCTAATCTAACAGTGATTATACACACTCACTTAGAGATACACATAAGATAATAAGGATAAGAACCAACTAGGGCAAACTTTACACATGACACGCTCAACAACACAGGCATGTCCCTGACCATGCCCTAAACTCACAACACAGAAGCTATGACACGCTCAGTGACATGGGCATATTACTGGACGTGTCAATCCTCCCCCAACACAGTGGCTATGACACGCTCAGTGACATAGGCGTGTCACTGGACATGTCAATCCACCAACAACACAGTAGCTATGACACGCTCAGTGACATGGCCGTGTCACTGGACGTGTCAATACTACTCCAACACAGAAGCTGTGACACGCTCGGTGAAATGGGCGTGTCACTGGTTGTGTTACCCATCCAGAAAACAGAACCATTGACATGCCCAAAGACTTGGCCGTGTTCATGGGCATGTCAGGCAAAAAATCTTGATTCCGACACCAACAACACCACATCCAACAAACAACATACTTAACCCTTTTCCACTCCAAACAATCTTGCCCAAAACAATCAATAAACCATACTAAACTTGCATAAACACCAAAACAACTCAATACATACATCAAAACACAATCACAACCATCTTCACAATTCAACACATACACAAACCACAATACTTGCTTTCTTTTCACCAAACTTATCCTATCCTTCAAACCAACCCCAAAATCAAAACCAATAAGACAAAACACTCTCAAATACACCACAATTATACATACATATCTCAACAATAACCATACACCAAACTCAAAAGAAAACCAAGAAAATAAGTTGGAAACTTACCGAAAATGATGAAAATCCTTCAAACTCCAACTTGATCTCTTGAAACACCCTTCAATATTGAGTTTGGAAGAACAAAATCTCTCTTTCCCTCTTATTAATAGTGGTGGCCGGCTAACCCAAAAGAAGAAGGAAGAAGATGAAGAAAGAAGAGCAAAGTCAACCTTTAATAACCACTCAAGCTCTCTTTAAATCTCAACCAATAAATTTTAATAATAAAATATATAATTATCCTCTTCATCTTAATTTAATTTCATTTATAAAATAATCACAATATCCCCTTTGGCCATTAATAAGTTGACTTGTATATACACTCTTCTCTTTACTCTAAATCCTTTATACATACTTCAAAATCATTTAATCCAATTACAACAATAAACATTTCCAAAAATTTTAGGGCATATTTTGGGATTTACAATTCTAGTACTTGAGAGAGACTTGAATTCAATTTAGGAAAATCAAACCATTAATGAAGGGAAACTGAATTAAATCAATATCTTAGCAAAACAATGATAAATCAATAAAGGTGACCAAAACCCTAAGTCTTAAATATTAATTACTTTTGCCTTGTTTAAATCAATCAAAATTTGATCATCCAAATAATATTTAGTTTTAATTGATCAATACTTAGAAGCAAACTTCCTCATGGGATCGATACTCTACTTATTATTATATTACTTGTTAACAATCTGTGCGCTTGCATATAGCTAGGCTGAGAATGAACAGTTGGCAACCCTAGTCTGATAGCAAAGTCAAGCTTCTAATGCCACCCTCTCACCTTAGACCTAATCTGGTCTGGTAGGCTCTTTGTCTAAAACCCTGTCACCTGTACGATAAATAAATTGTGCTAAGCTTTTGCCTAGGGGTACATATTTTGATAATTATAAAAATGTAATGACAATAATTCAAAAATGCCTTTCTTTCGAAAATCACACTGTGGCATACAATTTCACATTAAATATTATGCATGTTTTATTTTAAACATCACACATCACATTCACATGCATTGAGCCCAAATGACCCTATATAATATTCAAATTTCAAAGATATTGCTTTGAACTAATTTTTGATACCTAGTGTCTGGCCCGAAGGCAAATAATAGTGATGCCTGGCTTCCGGTCTGAAGGCAATATATAATATTGATGCCTGATATTGATGCCTGGCAATATATAATAGTGATGCCTGGCTTCCGGTCTGAAGGCAATATATAGAACACTTTCCACACCCATTTCAACAATTAAAATAACCTCCATAAAAATTACATATTACACATATTCAAATCTTCCAACAAAACTTCAAAAATAAGGAAAAGAGTTTACTTGTTGGAAAATCACTAAAGCTCCTCTTGATTCTTGAAATTTCACTCAAAAATTGGTGTTTGGATGAGCAAAAAATCTCCCTCTTGGCTATGTAGATTTTGGCGTGGAGAAGAAGAAGAAGAAAGATGATGAGTTTAATTTTTGACTTTGTCATTTCTCTTCTCTTATTAACCACATATATATGTTTTTTTAATATTTTAATTAATTATTTATTTATTTAATTTAAAATTCCAATTTTGCATCTTCCTCTCAAAACTAATTTCTTTTTAAATTATTTAATTATTATTAATTAATTAATTAATTAATTAATATTTAATAAATATCAAACTTTTCATCATTTTTCACTATCCAAAATTATTTTTAATTTTGATTTATTTTAAAACTTTAATTTTCTATCTTCCATTCAAATTATTTTAATTTTGAATTATTTAATTAATTTTTAAAATTTTCCCATCATCTTCCACTATCTAAAATCATTTTAATTTTGAATTAACAAATTAATTTTTATTAACTTTACATTTTACCCTCTTTACTATTTTACCCTTGACCTTACTATTCACTTTTGACTTTATATGATATGTATATTTCTTTTATATTTTTCACATACCTTCTTATATTCTCCATCTTTCAACACCTTAATTAATTTTCTAAATTATTTATTTAATTTTTATTTTAGTGAAGTCATAGATGTTATAGTTACAGTTTAGTCAGAATGAGAATTCTTTGCTTACTAGATAGTCTGATGGTTCTAGGAGGATTGATGAGAGTGTTATTGAGGAGTTATTTTTGGATGGAGATTTTAAATCTGATAATGATGTTGTTCATATTGCTTTTTTTATATGTTTTGCATTTGTTCTTTATGTCATCACTGAAGGAAAAATGAGTTCGATTTGATGATTTTAATCTTGTTGGTAGTTTGAGTTTTTGTAATTATCCTTATGGTTTGGATGTTTTTGAGATTACAATGACTAGCTTGAAGTAGAGGTCCAATGCTGATTCAAATACTTGTTATCGTTTGATTGGTTTTCCACTCGTTGTTCATTTTTGGTTTTATGAATATTGTTCTTATGCTTTTGGTAAGTTGCTTTACGTTTTGGAGATAAAATTTCAAGGATTTTTAATTGGGGTTGTTATGGCAATGTTACATTCAAGTATCTTAATGTTTCATTTTTTTTTCCTAAATCTGCTTCATAGGTATTCTCTTTTATTTTTTTATTTTTTTACTTTTTTTTCATTTTTTATTTTTCATTTTTTATTTTAATTCATTTTCTCTATTTATGTAGTTAGGTTTAAAAAATTTATATCCTACTACTGATGAGTTCAAAAAATTGGAATTAGACACTTTTTTTTAAAAGGTGATGCTGCAAAAGTTATTGGTGAAAATGAAAAGTTTTTGTTTTTGATTCTACTGTTGGTGCCGGTGCAAAAGATTGTAAGGATGGTGATAGTACATATGATTTTGAATTTTCACCATTGAAAGGAGTTGGTTCATCTGTTAAGAGTGATGTTGGGAAGTCTAAAGTTGATGTTGGAATGAAAAAAGTCCAACACGGCCAAGTCACTCCAACTTGGCTGTGTCTCACTTAGTTCCAAAGGCAAAGAAGAGGCAACTCACACAGAAGCAAACACAGGCAAGGGACACGGCCAAGTCAGTGGCCGTGTCCCTAAAAAATGATCCAACACGGCCGTGTCTCATTCAAGACTTGGTCGTGTCACTCAACCAAAGAAGAAAAAGAAGACAAGCAAGCAGAAGCGAACACAAGCAAGGGACATGGCCAAGTCACTAGCCATGTCCCTCCAAAGACCACCAACACGGCCAAGTCTCATCCAACTTGGCCGTGTCTCTCATGAATCAAAGCCGTAGCGAATTTTTAAAGCGGACGTTTCATATAAAAGGAAAAAAGAAGCTAGGGTTGAGGTGGTGTTGAGATTTTGAGAGCAGATTGAGCCGTCAAGAGAGTTTAGGTTTTGATAACTTTGTTTTCTTTGATTTTTTATTACACTTTGGATTAAACTAGCTAGATTAGATTGTTCATGCCATTGATACATCCTACTTGCAAGATTTGAACAAGAGATTCATCTGAAGCTTCAAGGAGTTTGTAACTTGGTTTTGTTCTTGAACTTTATCTCTTAATTTTCATTGGAATTGTATTTATGGATATTATCATGTCTAAATTGATTTCTTTGGTTATTAATGAGATGAGTATGTTTGATAGCATTATGAACTAATTTGATCTAGTCTAGGGTTTGTATGGATCTGCTATGATTGTATGAATTGGTTATTCTCTTAGCTAATAATTTCTTTAGCCTTGATTGAATGAATTATTGCTAATATATAATTGATTGGCCACCAATTATGTGTTTTAGGTATTAGATGATGGATTGAGAGATGAAGTCTAATGCTGGAACAATTCAATTAAGGACTTAGGTGAATTAGAAATATAACCTATTAAAAAGATTATTTCAATTGGAACAAGATTAGTTGAAAGAGGTTTGAATGCGAGAGCTTATTTCCTTGACTCGATTAATTGAGTTGTTTGAGATTTAATCTTTGAAATTAAATTAGTTAAGAGGAATAACTGTTCATACATATAAGTAGTAGAGAAGTGCAAACCCTAGACCTTTCTATTAAGTGAATCAAAACATCAGTTTAGTTTACTTTTATTTGTTTTAAACTTCAATCAATCTTCTTCATTAGTTAGTGATTTAAATTTATTCATTACTTGTTATCTATAATTTGATAATCAATTAGCCACTTTAGCTTCCTTGTGAGACGACCTTGGGGCGATCACCTTTGCTACAGCTACCTCGTATACTTGCGAGTGATGCTTTGTGGTAGAGTTAATTCGAGCGCAACAAGTTTTTGGCGCCGCTGCTGGGGATGCTAATTGGCGTAATTGTTTATTAGTTTTAGAAATTTTAGATTATTTTTCATTGTTTACTTTTGATTTTATTTTTCTTTTGTTTTTAATAATTTCTTTTTCTAGAAAATTCTATTTATGCAAGGCAGGAGATCACTCGAAGGAGAGCTACATCCATTTATTCCAGAAATTCAGAGAGTGAAAAGGAGCAGAGAAGAGTTTGAGCTCTACACCGGATTTGATACAGAGGAGGAGACTTCTGAATTTGAGTCAGATACTGCACAATCAGTTAATATGGGAGAAGAAAGACAAAGAACCATGAGAGATTTTGCTAGACCTGTCATTGGGACTTCCACATCTTGTATAAGGTTGACAGATGCAGCAAGAAACTATGAGTTGAAGAACATTCATTACAACATGCTGCCATCATTCTATGGAGTTCCGAATGAAGATCCTTTGAACTTTATTCGGGATTTCTACTCCACCCTCAACACTTTCCCATTGGGAGGATTAACAGAGGATCAGTTGAGAATGAGATGTTTCCCTTATACTTTGAAGGATAGGGCAAAGAGCCGGCTTATGATGTTGCCCGAAAACTCACTGACAACTTGGGAACAAGTTTATAATAAGTTCATGGGCAAGTTCTACTCTCATCAAAAGACAGCTGAATTGAGAGGGAAGATTGCTACAATGTCTCAATTTGAAGGAGAGCCATTTCATGAGGCTTGGGACAGATTCAAGATGCTATTGATCCAGTGTCCACATCATCACTACCCACTTCAACTTCTGAATCAGTTTTTCTATGATGGTCTAACCCAGCAATTTCAGAACACTGTTGACAATGCAGCTGGGGGAGCCATGGGAGAAAAGACAGCTGATGAAACTTATGAGATTTTTGAGATGTTAGGAGCTAATTCTCAACAGAAGAGTGTAAGAGGAAGAAGTAAAGGGGTGAACCAATTGGAGGCCAATAGTGAGATGGTAAATCAGATAGCTGAGTTGACAAGGCAAGTGCAGATGCTGAACATGAAGAGCAATATTTCTTCATCTACTCAAGAAGCGTGTGGAATCTGTGGAACTTTTGGGCATGGAGCAAATATTTTCCCCTCCGCATATGAGTCTTATGGGAATGAAGCTGAGCAAGTCAATGCCATAGGGGGATTTCAGCCAAGGGCCCGGAACGATCCTTACTCCAATTCTTATAACCTTGGTTGGAGGAATCACCCAAATTTTTCTTGGGCAACAAATAATTCTCAGCAGCCTTTCCATTTGCTTCAGAGACAGAACCAACAACAAGGCCAATCCTCAAATCAAGGGCAGTCTAAGATAGAGAGTTTGGAGGAAAGTTTACAAGCTTTCATCAAAGTCAGTGCTCAAAATCAAGAGATGACTAATAAGAGGCTGGATTCATTAGAAGCATCTTTTAAAAAAGTGGAGACTCAAGTAGGACAACTTGCACAACAGATGCAGATTCAACAGAAAGGGAAATTTCCAAGTCAACCTGAGCAGGCACATTCAGTGACTGTTCTTAAAAGTGGTAAGGTAATTAACACTAATGTTGAAAATAACTCTGTAAATGCAGGTGACCAAGGGAACAAGAAGGAAAGAGAACCAGAGAACAAAGGTGTTGGAGATATATCAATGGAGAAGTCCCCTTCAGCAGATTTACATAAGGCAAGCAATCCATACCAGCCTCCTATACCATTCCCTAGCAGGTTGAAAGATGATAAAAAAGATACGCAATTTTCTAATATCTTCAACATGCTGTCTAAGGTAAGTATTAACTTACCCTTACTTGAAGCAGTAAAGAATATGCTGGCTTATGCAAAATTCTTCAAAGAGCTGATCACCAAGAAAAAGAGGTATGAGCCGAATGAAAAGGTAATAGTTTCAGAGGTAGCTAGTGCTGTTCTGCAGCATAAATTACCTCCCAAGCTAAAGGATCCTGGTAGCTTTATAATTCAAATTACTGTCGGGAATGGAAAGGGGACTGAGGGCATGTGTGATCTAGGAGCTAGTGTAAATTTGATGCCTTATTCTGTTTATCAAGAATTAGAACTAGGGGAACTTAAACCGACCAAAATGGTGTTGCAATTAGCTGATAAATCTTTTAGATTCACAAAAGGGGTTATAGAAGATGTGTTAGTTAAGGTTGGAGGGTTAATAGTACCTGTGGATTTCATAGTTCTAGACATGGAAGGGAGTAACCCTGCACCATCAGCACACACTATTTTGCTGGGTAGACCTTTCATGGCTACTACCAACACCTTAATAGATGTTAAAAATGGTAAGTTATCAATGACTGTCTTAGGACAAACTGTTGAATTTTCTATTTTTAACACTCCTCCTATTCCTACAACTGCTATATATGAGGAATGTTCTTTAATTAATTGTGTTGAAGCAGTTGTTTCAGATGTTTTCTTGCAAACAGATTCCTCAGAGAAATTGGAGCTGAAACTGACCTTAGAAGAGGGGGCTAAACCAGTGAGGGAGACCCAAAGGTGCCCTAACCCAAAGGCATATGAGAGCTCAAGGATTTACAAGGATCGCACTAAAGCACTTAATGACAGATTTATTGTGCTACAGACATTGAGTCCAGGTATGAAAGTTTTACTTTTTAACTCTCGACTCCGTCTGTTTCCAGGTAAATTCAAGTCTCGATGGAGTGGTCCTTTCAAGATAACTCAGGTATGTCCTTCTGGGGCCATTGAATTGATTAACTCTCGAACCAATAGGATTTTTAAAGTAAATGGACAGAGAGTTAAACCTTATAAGGAAGGATTTCAAGAAGTGAGGATCAATGACAACACTTTGACCCGTGATCCCTAAGTCTTGCATGATGTCCAGCTTTATGACATTAAAGAAGCGCAAAATGGGAGGCAACCCATCGGTTTGAGTTTCTTTTTCATAGTTATAATTTTATATTTTGCAATTTTGATTTTATGTTTAGTTTAAATAAATGGAAACCCTAAAGCTCTCTTGCATCTTGTTTCTGAACATTTGTGTTTGTGATAAAAAGGTAGAGTTTTGCCTCACCAGGGAACGATGGAAGATAGGTTGTACTTAATTCTTTCTCTTTATTATTCTTGTTTTCCATTGAGGACAATGTAAATTCTAAAGTGTGGGGTAATCTTTTAGCTTTTCTTTAATTTTTGCTTTGGTTGCCTTGGTGTGTTTTATTGTGTTGTGCATGGTATAATTGTTGAAAATTTATTGATCTTTTCTGTGATTCTAGCATTATAATTGAGACTTTAGTATCGGCATAGAAATGAGCATTTGAATTCATTCATGATCAATTTTCGCATTCTGCAATTCATGACATATATATCTTTGAGAACCCACCTGTGTGAGTTTTGAGCCTCAATATTTGATATTATTATCAATTGATTTTCTTTTCTTAAGTGTGGACCTTCATGATTTTGCATCTCTAGAGTTTGCTTTTGCATACTAATTGAACTCACATTATGATTTAATCTCAAGTTTTAAAATGAAGAAGGCAAATTAGGTTAGCCCTTTAGCTTAAAAAGACCTCCCTTAATATTAAATTCCTTAGTGAGCCAAGTTGAGCCTTTGACCTTTTCTTGTTTGATCAACACAATTCTCAACTTAGCATTCTCTTATTATCATCATACCTGCATTAAGGAATGGAGTTTTATGATATGACAATAGGGTGGTTTATTTCAAAGTGTGGGGTAAGCAAGTTAAAAAAAAAGCAAATTAAAAAAATGGTATTGCTATTTGGGGTTTAAATGCATACTGTGCACATTGTATTTGATTAAGAGTTGATTATTCTTTTCCTCTACATTTTAAGCTAGATGTTCTATGCAATGTTATATTTTGTATATATATGTATTTAAAAAAAAGGAAAAAAATTATATGATAAAAAAAAGAATAAAAAAAGTATATATATGTATACAAAATTCTTGTATGTTCTAGCATTGGTTATCAAAAGAGGAAGGTCGACTCATGTATTTTTCTTGAAGTATGCAAGTATGTGAAGTATTAATGGATTGTCAGTATGCCATTTGAGGGAGTTATGAATTCCTTAAGCAAGAGTATTGTCTAATGTAAATACTCCATTTCTTGATGCTCCAGCTTAAATGTCTTTTCTCACACCTTTACCTTAGCCCCATTACATCCAAATGAAAGACCTTAGGATTATTTCTTGAGAAAATCAGTGAGGGAGATTGGATAATTAAGCAAGTTTATGGTAGTATGCAGTCATGAGTGGTTTGAGTGATTAACCTTTGAAATCGAGTGAAACACTTAGAAGAGAGATGAGATTTGTATGTCTGGATTAATGAATGAGTTAAGAAAATCTTGATTGAAGGAAATTGCAAATATTTATAGCTGAGTCTTAAAGGATTTCATCTTATATGCTGGAATTATAGTTAAGGTTGTTTTAGTTTTTAATTTATGCCATGTGAATTTGCTTGAGGACAAGCAAAGTTTTAAGTGTGGGGTAGTTGTTTTATTAGTTTTTGTTATAGATTTGTGTCTTGTTTATTATGATAATTATTGTTTTATTTAGGTATTTTGTTAGTTTTTATCGGTTTGTTTAGTGTTTTTATTACTTTTGTTAGTTTTAGTTTATTTCAGTGTTTATGTCATTTTTTATCTAGTTTTTAGTATGGTGTTTATGTTTTATTGGTTATTATTTATTCACTTTTTTTTAAAAGTTTGTTTGAAGTTTTGTTTTAGGTTAAATAACCAAGGAACCAAAAAGAAGAAAAATGGACAGTAGCTAACACATGCAGAGGACACGGCCAAGTCACTGGCCGTGTGCCATATCAAGCTAAAAGGAAGCCACAAGACACAGAGATGGACACACTTAAATGACACGGCCAAGTCACTAGCCGTGTCCCTCCAAAGAAGCCCAGACAGGGCCAAGTTGCTCAAGCTTGGCCATGTCTCACTTAAATCCCAAGCAAAGAAGAAGAAATTCTCACAGTAG
The DNA here is from genome assembly GCA_947685225.1 of Garcia nutans. Classification (NCBI taxonomy): domain Eukaryota; kingdom Viridiplantae; phylum Streptophyta; class Magnoliopsida; order Malpighiales; family Euphorbiaceae; genus Garcia; species Garcia nutans. The sequence goes on from CANTUV010000005.1 coordinate 24,419,012, forward strand.
GTGACACATGCAAGGGACACGGCCAAGTCAGTGACCGTGTCCCTCCAAAGAAGTCCAACACGGCCAAGTCACTCCAACTTGGCCGTGTCTCACTTAGTTCCAAAGGCAAAGAAGAGGCAACTCACACAGAAGCAAACACAGGCAAGGGACACGGCCAAGTCAGTGGCCGTGTCCCTCCAAAATGATCCAACATGGCTGTGTCTCATTCAAGACTTGGCCTTGTCACTCAACCAAAGAAGAAAAAGAAGAAAAGCAAGCAGAAGCGAACACAAGCAAGGGACACGGCCAAGTCACTGGCTGTGTCCCTCCAAAAACCACCAACACGGCCAAGTCTCATCCAACTTGGCCGTGTCTCTCATGAATCAAAGTCGTAGCAAATTTTTAAAGCGGACGTTTCATATAAAAGGAAAAAAGAAGCTAGTGTTGAGGTGGTGTTGAGATTTTGAGAGCAGATTGAGCCGTCAAGAGAGTTTAGGTTTTGATAACTTTGTTTTCTTTGATTTTTTATTACACTTTGGATTAAACTAGCTAGATTAGATTGTTCATGCCATTGATACATCCTACTTGCAAGATTTGAACAAGAGATTCGTCTGAAGCTTTAAGGAGTTTGTAACTTGGTTTTGTTCTTGAACTTTATCTCTTAATTTTCATTGGAATTGTATTTATGGATATTATCATGTCTAAATTGATTTCTTTGGTTATTAATGAGATGAGTATGTTTGATATCATTATGAACTAATTTGATCTAGTCTAGGGTTTGTATGGATCTGCTATGATTGTATGAATTGGTTATTCTCTTAGCTAATAATTTCTTTAGCCTTGATTGAATGAATTATTGCTAATATATAATTGATTGGCCACCAATTATGTGTTTTAGGTATTAGATGATGGATTGAGAGATGAAGTCTAATGCTGGAACAATTCAATTAAGGACTTAGGTGAATTAGAGATATAACCTATTAAAAAGATTATTTCAATTGGAACAAGATTAGTTGAAAGAGGTTTGAATACGAGAGCTTATTTCCTTGACTCGATTAATTGAGTTGTTTGAGATTTAATCTTTGAAATTAAATTAGTTAAGAGGAATAACCGTTCATACATATAAGTAGTAGAGAAGTGCAAACCCTAGACCTTTCTATTAAGTGAATCAAAACATCAGTTTAGTTTACTTTTATTTGTTTTAAACTTCAATCAATCTTCTTCATTAGTTAGTGATTTAAATTTATTCATTACTTGTTATCTATAATCTGATAATCAATTAGCCACTTTAGCTTCGTTGTGAGACGACCTTGGGGCGATCACCTTTGCTACAGCTACCTCGTATACTTGCGAGTGACGCTTTGTGGTAGAGTTAATTCGAGCGCAACAAGGATTTTGTTGGGAGATGTTGACTATCAATTGCAATATGAGTTTGATATTTGGGTTGGTAAAGCGCTGAAGACTAAGAAGAATAAGTTAATATTTATTTTTTTTCAATTTTTATTTTTTTATTTTTTTATATTTTTAATTCTTTGCAGAAATATATTTACAATAAAAAAGGAAAGTGAATTTAAACCTTCATTTGATTTTGGAGTTACTTCTATTAACAAAAAGAGTTTTTTCATGACTTGTTATATATTGGGCATGAGCTCTCTTATTCTGTAAGTTTTTTTTTGTGAATTTATATTTTATGTTTTATTCTTTTTCTTATTCTTTATTTTGATTTTTTTTAAAATTTTATTGCAGCATTTGGCTGTGTTGTTTTATTATTTGTGCAAGAAGGGTAAATATGATAAGAGTTTAAGTGTGAAGTTTACCATTGGTAATATTTTATTTAGTCAAACGTTACTGATTGGTTATGAAAAACTTGGTTGTGAAGATTTTGATTTTTCAAATTTTGAAAATCATGAATTGGTTATGGATCATGTTCTTTGATATGGGATTATTTGTAATACTGTTGATATTGATAATGTGTTTATTCCTATTCATGTTAAGAGCCAGCAACATTGGTGTAAGCGGGGATTTTTGCCCCCACTCCCGGTGGAATGGTTTTTGCGACTTCGGCACTGTTTAGGCTCAGGGCCTTAGAAAACACGGACCTAAGTCCGGAGAAAATGGAGTCGCCACCCAGACTGGCTAAAAAAAAGAAAGGGGTGGATGACTCGATTCCTAAGAAATCCCTAACCCCCTAATGGGTTCGGAAAGTTGGGTACGTGTGAGGAAGGTGAGAAATGGCCCAGCACCCCCACAACGCCCGGTTCATTGGAATCGGCCTCCTTTACAGGTCTTAATATTATAAAATTCTTAAATATAACAACATTATCCATATTACACGCAATAATTGAAAGAAAACATCATTATATTAAAATCAAAGCAACGTCCAAACAAAGCAAATAAATGGACACCCATCCAAGGATGGAAACATGTCCTTACATCTCATGCCTAAATAGGACACCCACTGAAAGGTAGAAACATGTCCTTTACATTGGTTCTAAAATAGAAAAGCAATTTAAATTACATGATATTTAACTAATGAGGTACCCACCAAGTGGAAACATACCTCTTACAACATTTGGAAACCTAAATAAATTGATAAAGTAAATAACTATTCAAAATAAATGAATCATTCATCAAAGGTATTAAATATCAATAGAAAGTAAACATCCATCCATGATAAATAAAATAAACCAAGCATTGAACTTAAATAAATTAAGGCATATAAAATAAATCAAAGCATATCAAATATAGAATTGAATAAAGCAAATAAAAATCTAAATTATAGCTACCGTGAGTTTTTAAAGGAATTAAAATAGATCAAGGTTTTATGTTTTAAAAGGTTGATGAAGCTCTTTGATTAACTAAATTAATATTTGGATGGTGAAATCATGAAACTAGGGTTTGGGCTCTTCAAAATACTTTTGATTTGTGGTTTACGGTTACTTATCAAATTATGGTTTCAAGCTTACTGTGTAAAATTAAATATTTATGTTTATATGGTTTTTAAAAATTTTAAAGGATAAGTGTTTAGAAAAAATTAAGGTTTAAGATTTTAAGGAAGTTAGGGTTCACTATTTTAGGTTTTGGAGTTAAATTAGGGTTTAGTGTTTTTGAATTTAGGGTTTCGGTAATGAATTTTATTTTAGGATTTGAAACAAAACAATTGATAATTTTATGAAGCTTTATAAAAGTAAATAAACTATTTAAAGTTTATAAAGCAAAAAAGATATTTTTAAGTCTTTTGGAAGGAAACAGAACACAATTTTGGGTTTTGATAATTTGGGATGCAAATCTTGGTTTTGGGGTTTTGAAAAAATAAAACTAATATCTTTAAACATTTGGAAAAATAAAGTAATGATTTAAGATTTTCAAACTTTGAACAAAGGGAATTAGGTTCTGGGATTTTTGAATTAAAAGAAAAAATGAGATGTTTAGCTACTGTGACAAAATAAAAGAAATTAAGAATTCAAACCTTATTTTGTAAGTTTCACCAAAAATTGCTTCTTAGATGAACAAGGTCAAAGACAAGCCTTTTTGCCTTTGAATTGCTTGAATTGTTTTTTTGCTCTCTCAAAAAATCAGCTTGTTTCAGTTTCAACTCTTGATCCAAGTTTCTGTCTGATTCCTTCTTTTCTTTCTTCCCCCCTTTTTTTGTGTTGTTTAGTCCATATTTATAGAAGAATTCTATGGGTAATTCTAATTATTCACGACATACAATATTCAATAAGAAAAGGAAACTAAAACGTAATTGTATTAGGTTTCGAAAAATTTGCGTCGAAAAAATTTCTCTGGCGAAAAAAAACTGCTGCAGAAAAACTGCACTGGAAAAAAAGCTGCCGCAGCTGGCTGAGGCAGCGTGTGTGAAACGGGCACGTAGGCCATTTCGCCCGCAAGAGTTTCCCCGCGCTGACTTTCGGCAACGATTTTTTCATCGCCGATTTTTTTTATTTTTTTATTTTTGAATTTTTATTTATTTCACCATTTTTTATTAAAATAAATATTAAAATTAATTAAGATACCATAAAAATTATTTTAGACTAACTAAAATATATCGGACAACATAAAAATTATTTTGGACTAATTAAAATATATTGGACTGGACCGGATAAAAAATTAAGAGTCTACAGTTTGCCTCCTGCTTGAATGATCTAAAACTTTAGTGAAAGAGAGTGAAAAGCAATAAGACTTAATTTTTGACGAGATGATTATTTGAATTTGTTTTGGGTTCTAGACCAAGTTCGAGTTTTGGACTAGATTTGGGTACTTGTACCAGAGATTGGGTACTTGGACCCGAGCTTGAATTTGATTTGGGTACTTGGACCCCAGATTGAATTTGATTTGGGTACATGAACCTGAGATTGGGTACTTGGACCCGAGACGGATTTGATTTGGGTACTTGGACCCGAGATTAGATTGAATTTGGATACTTGGACTCGGGATTGGGTACTTGGACCTGATATTGATTTGATTTGGGTACTTTGACCCGAGATTGGGTACTTGGACCCGAGAATGGGTACTTGGACCTGAGATTGAATTGATTTGGTTTGAATTTGGGTACTTGGACCCGAGATTGATTGGATTTGGGTACTTGGACCCGAGATTGGGTACTTAAACCCGAGATTGATTGGATTTTGGTACTTGGACCCGAGATTGGCTACTTGGACCTGAGATTGGGTGCTTAGGCCTGAGATTGATTGGATTTGGGTACTTGGACTCGAGATTGGGTACTTGGACCCGGGATTGAATTGATTTGGGTACTTGGACCCCAGATTGGGTGCTTGGACCCGAGATTGGGTACTTGGACCCAAGATTGGATTGAATTTGATTTGGGTACTTGGACCTGAAAATGGGTGCTTGGACTCGAGATTGGGTTTGATTGACCTTTTCTCATTTGAGAAGTCTGATTGCTCCGGTTATTCTATGCATTGTGGTTTTTCACCATCAAAATGGATCTTCATCCTTTGAGACTGGGTCTTCACCCTTGAAAATGGATCTTCATCCTTTGAGGTCGGGTTTTCACCCTTGGAACATGGATCTTTATCCATTGGAGGTCGGGTCTTTACCCTTGAAAATATGGATCTTCATCCTTTGAGATCGGATCTTCACCCTTGGAACATGGATCTTTATCCATTGGAGGTCGGTCTTTACCCTAGCTTCAGCTCTTTTAGCTGAACTGATCTTTTGTCTTTTGCATCTTCATTCTTTTGAGAGTTCTCATGTTTCATTCTTTTGTTCTTCCTTTTTGCAAAAATTCAGCTATTTTTAATTAGCCTTCATATCCTCTCCTTTTCCCCCTGCGTGGCGAGATATTTTCAAGTGAGCTTGAAAATGTTTTATATATAAACTCAAAAAATTGAAAAGGAGAAACTTTGCCCCCTGTGTAGGCTCAAACCCATGATTTTTCTATGCGGACTCTGATTGATGTTGTTGTTGTTGTCTAGTTCTTTGCACAAGCACATATTTCTTCTCTTTGCAAGATTACTGGAGCTTTCTCAAGCAATGGGCTTTCTATGCCCCCCTGATTTGATATCTTCTTTTGATTCTTTACTTTACAGGGTGTTTGTTGTTCATTTTGCCAAGGAATAGACAACACAAGATAAGAAAGTGCGATGTGATATGCTCATATATGCATGATATGCATGAATAATACTTACAGTTGTTCCATTGACTCAGAGACCAAGGTGATCAGCAGAAGTGTTCTCATTGGTTCCGTTTTGACGCTTGTTCAAGTCTTGCATTGGAATGATCGAAAGATTTTGCATTTGTGGCTTTTATCTTCAAGATGTTGAAAACATGAGTGGTGAAGACCCTAAGCAGCAGAGTTAAGGATGCATCCATTTCAAACTATGTTTCAGCTTGTCAGTTGGTAGTTTCTTCATGACCTTGCCAATAATCAATTCAACATACTTCCCTTATCTCGAAGGCTTTGTATGACAAAACAATTTTTTTCCTTTCCTTCTTTTTTTTTTGAATTTTGATTTTGAAATCAAATGTTGGCTTTGCCAAATTAATGTCAATGTACCTCAGGACTTAATTTTTTCCAAATTAACATATTTATAACATGACAACCCTAGTTACCGTACTAAACTCGGGAATCAATTCTATTTAAGCAAGAATTGTTGCACTTCAGATAGGCACAAACACATTACTTGGCCAAAGTTCTCATTTGAGTTTAAATATTGTCTATCTCATATGCATGCTTATCCAAACTATCTCCACTAATAGACTCTACCTATCAAGAGAGATCAACAGGCCTTTGATAGGCTTGAAATGGGGTCTATGAGGGACATGGGTTAAATGAAGGCCATTTTGAGATAAGAGCTGATGTGACACAATGGACAAACCCTCACACTATAAATTTATTGTCTGAATTTTAGGCAGCTTGGAGGCAATCTTTCTAGACTCCAAAATCCTTCCATCTTCTTGGCATTAATATGGATCTTGATTAGGATAGTTTTTGCCCTTGCAAAAAAAAGTTTGGTTCCCAAATTCGTTTCTTTCCTTCTTCTCCCTTTCTTTCTTTTTATTTTTCTTACTCCTCCCTTTCTTTGAGCATTTTATCTTTTTTGTCCTTCTTCCTTATAGGACTATCAAGTACAAAACTTTCAAGAATTGAATGGTCTTTCTCCTTTTTCTTTGATTTTGATCAAATCTTTAGTTGGGTTAGACCAATTCAAGTCAAACCGTCCTTATAAACCAAATGGAAGCCTTTTGTTGTCTTAGGTAAAAGAGAACTCAGTTGGCTTTTTGAACCATTTTGGCTTTTCTTTTCTTTTTTCTTTTCTTTTTTCTCTTATTTTTTCTTTTCTTTTTCTTTTCTTTTGTCTTTTTTGTTTTCTTTTCTTCTCTTTTTTTTTTGGTTCTAGCTCTAAAAGAGTTGTCTTATTTGTACCAACTTGGACTTCCAATAATGGATAAGTGGAGTAACATAAATCTTCTTTAATAGGGATAAATCATTTGTTACTCTGATGTTGATGTTGATATATTGGAGATATTAGGAAAACTTCAACTACCCTTATGGTATTGAGAACTTCAACCACCCTTATGGTTTTGAGAACTTCAACTATCTTCATGGTCTTGAGAACTTCACCTATCCTCATTATCTGGACTAATCATTGTTTTCTTTGATCTTCTTGCCTCTTCATCTTAGTGATCATAAGACTTGCTAAAAGTATCACAACAGCTCAGGGTAGGTTTTTGGGGTTATATGCCAATGGAAATAAAGCTAAAATTTTATGAAGGATTAAAGGGACAACTAGGGATTGATATTTAATTGGGTGGATACTAGTTGTTGGCTAACCAAACAATGCCTAGATCATTTCTCTCTTAAATAAGAAGAGTTCAATTTCACCTCGAAAGTTTGTCAAAGCATGTTCTAAGACTGACTAGGACCTAGACAAAGGTAATTATGCAGGAGCCCTCTCTAAGTAAGCATACACAACTCAATGCTATAGAGCAATTCCCTCACCTAGTAAAGTCATTCAAGTCATGATGCCTAGGCACATCAAGCTAGATTCCTCATTGGTTGAGCACCAAAATGAACAAAGACCAACAAAAATTTTGATGAAAGTAATTTATTCAAGCAACTTAAAATTTGAAAAACACAATAGTTTCAAAATATTAAAGAAAGTATTATTGAAAAGCAACATTCAAGCTAAGGAAAGTTCATTGAGTTAGGCTTCTTTTCCTTTCATATCTTCAGTATCCCCATCTTGAAAGGATGATAAAACAAAATCTTCTTCCAATCCTTTTCCCACCATGAAGGTTGCTGATGGAAGTACTCTGTTGAACCTTGGAAATGGATTACCTTTGGTATTGGGCTTGTCCGGCTCAGGCAACTTGCCATTATCAATTAAATTCTGGATCTCATGCCTCAACTTCATAGAATTGTCCATTTCGTGTCCAGGCCTTTGATGGAATTGGCAAAATGCATTATTATCAAAGTTAGGTGGAATAGGATTAGGCAAAGGATTAGGAGTCAAGGGTTGTAACAATCCCTTCTTTTGTAGCTTATTGAGAACCCAAGACTGTGGCTTCCCTAATTCTGAAAACTATCTCATTCCTCCTTGACTAGTGACATTAACATCAGCTTCCTTTTGTGTGCTTTGATTGCCCGACTGGTAGTTCCCTTTCTCATTCTTTCTTATTGAAAAGCGATTTTTCTCCCTTTCCCACTCTTTAATTTGTAGACCAGCTTGGAGAAGATCTTTGAAGTCCCTTATAAGGGTGTGAGACATCCTCTCACGAAGACTAGGCAACAACCCTCTCACAAACATCCTTATTTGATCGGATTCATCCGACCTCTTCTTGAGTAAAGCAGCCTTGTTTCTCCATCTCTTCACATAATCTACAAAATTCTCATTTGGCTTTTGCCTAATGGACTCCACTTCCATTAAGGTAACTTCCATCTTGACATTATACCCATATTGTTGGATGAAGGCTTTGTAAAGCAGATCCCAACTCTTTTGTGTTCTATCATCTAAGGTATTGAACCAATTTTGGATAACAGGGTCCAACAAGAGTATGAAGTACCTTAGAGTTTGAGCCTTAGTAGCTCGAGCAGACTGCATAGCAGTGATATACTATTTCACATGGAGATAAGGATTCCCGGTTCCATCATACTTCTCAAAAGATGGCATCTTGAACTTGTACGAAACTTCTTCATCTAGCTCAAATAATTTGTCAATCTAAGACATCTCTTCGGTCTTTAGTTTCTTCTCAAATTTCTTTTCTAAATCTACAGTCATCTTTTCAACATCAGAATTTTCAGTCTTTTCAAAAGTTGCCTTCTCAGCAACCTTCGGCTCCTTTTTGTCTTGAGGATCTTGGTAGTATTGAGCCCAATCATCATGATCAATGATCACCTTATCATCATCAAAAGCTACTTCATCAATTTTAGCCTTCCCCTTGACTTTCTTGGTGCTAGCAGATGCTTCGGCATTGTTTTCTAAAATTGCAGCTAGTTGATTCTTTATGGTCTCGGCCATGGCCTATTTTATTTCTTCCATCTTGGCATTGAGGGCATCATCCACCATTCGTTGCTAGATACTTCATCTCCAACATAGGTCGGATTGTTGTAAGCTTTTGAACTCTCATAATCTAGGGCTGTGAGCCAGAGAGGACCAATGAGATGCAAATGTATGCACGTATGCATGTATGCACAAACAATCAACAAACAAGGATAATTAGGACATTCCTTCCAACCTTATATCATCCACACACGAATGGCGACTCTCTTTTCCTAGGTATATGGTTAACAAAATACCAACATGGGATACCTTGCTTTCGAATAATTCCCTCGGACGTTTCAACCAATAGTTATATGTTCTAAAATGGAAATCAATCCATGATAACTCCTATTAATTAGGTTTTAATCCATTCAACCAACTAAAGTAGGTTTTATGCTATATTGGATTAAAACTAAATTAAGAGGTTGTTATGAATAGATTTCTCACTTGAAAAAGGTAACTAATGATTCATGCCAAAAAACAAGCCCATGGTTATTTTATTCTTAGTATAAACTAGGCCTACAATTGATTTTTAGTATTTCTTAATTGACCTAAATGTTTTTGCAAGCTCTTTGTAAGGAGAGATTGGATAAAAACAATTTTGTTTCTAAGCCCACTATAAAAAGATTTTAGAAAAAATGGATTTTGGGCTTAGTATTTAGGCCATGAGCAAAAGAATTTTTTAGAAAAGTTTTATGTCCAAAGACCATCTTGAAAATTTTTGAAAATAGCTTTGATCTTTTGGATTTCTAAAGAAAAATTTATTTTGAGCTTACAATATACTTAGGTCGTATTAGAAAAAGAACAAACCAAATAAGCCATGATTTAAGCCAAGATAAATCAACCATAGTCAAACAACATGCATTTGGTGTAAAACCTAAGGAAAGTAACTAGGCCAATTACATGAGCTTTAGTCTTTGAGTAAAAAGGCTTAGGTTCCCATAGCAAGTATATACCAAATGGTACGAGGCTATGAGTGGTTATGCCATGCTCGATCTCCATACCTTGAGTGAAAGTATGGTATCCCTTACATAACACAACACGGGTAACACGGGCGCCCTAACTCACGCACATGATGCAAACTAATATGATGCAATGTATAATATCATTATAAGAAAGAATAGAATAATATAAAGACCAATGGAATCAACTTCTCTTATCTCCAGTGGAGTCGCCACTGCGAGCGGGGATTTTTGCCCCCACTCCCGGTGGAATGGTTCTTGCGACTTCGGCACTGTTTATGCTCAGGGCCTTAGAAAACACGGACCTAAGTCCGGAGAAAATGGAGTCGCCACCCGGACGGGCTGAAAAAAAAAAAGAAAGGGGTGGATGACTCGATTCCTAAGAAATCCCTAACCCCCTAATGGGTTCGGAAAGTTGGGTGCGTGTGAGGAAGGTGAGAAATGGCCCAGCACCCCCACAACGCCCGGTTCATTGGAACCGGCCTCCTTTACAGGTCTTAATATTATAAAATTCTTAAATATAACAACATTATCCATATTACAAGCAATAATTGAAAGAAAACATCATTATATTAAAATCAAAGCAACGTCCAAACAAAGCAAATAAATGGACACCCATCCAAGGATGGAAACATGTCCTTACTTCTCATGCCTAAATAGGACACCCACTGAAAGGTAGAAACATGTCCTTTACATTGGTTCTAAAATAGAAAAGCAATTTAAATTACATGATATTTAACTAATGAGGTACCCACCAAGTGGAAACATACCTCTTACAATATTTGGAAACCTAAATAAATTGATAAAGTAAATAACTATTCAAAATAAATGAATCATTCATCAAAGGTATTAAATATCAATAGAAAGTAAACATCCATCCATGATAAATAAAATGTTAGTGTATATGCCCTAGGCCATTGATTTGGACCTTAATGTTATTCATTTTGTTATTAATAAAGAAGTTTTTATTATCATTGTTATGTTTGCATGTTATATATAATAATGATTATATCCCTGGTTTATTATTGTTATGGAGATAATAATAAATATAACTAGTATAATATTGATTTGATAATCATAAGATGATTATAGGTATGAAGATACAAATCAATATTATGGATACATGTTAGAGAACAGTGTATTGGATAGACCCACATAGATATCACTTCATGGTTTAAATGTCATAAGTGTATCTCATAATAGTTTTCATTAATCCTTTGACTTGAGATTGTCATAGTTTCCAACATAAGGAATATTATGTTTTGACATGATCAAACGTTATCTGTAACTAGATAATTATAAAGGTTATGCTTGAACATGATATAAATTATGTAGAGGAAAATGAAAAATCAAGATGGAATTTGTCCCTCTCTATGAGAGAGATATCTTCTGGGCCCCTCAATAAGTGTAACTGAGAAATGCATGGCCGTGCTCAAATAAGTTGATATAAGATCAATCTTATTTGTTTATTAGTTAACTTGGAGATCGAGTAATCATAAGTTTGGACAATATAAGTATGACATTTACTATGACTTATGTTCAAACTAGATATCGTGTGACAAAGGGATTAATGCATGTACCATTTTAGGTTTTCATTTATAATGATTCTCATGATTAATTGGGTAGTCATAATGTCTTGCTAGAGGCCAATTATGATTTGTGCATTTCAATAGAGATTGAAATACACTACCAATTAATATGAGCCTATCGGGTCGCACACATAGAACGTAGGTTGTACTTAAAATAATAATAATTGAATTTTTATTATTGTTGTTGGTATTATTATTATTATTAGATATTAATAATAATATTGTTATAATAATTAAAGACGTGGATCCATATAGGATATGGACAGTTAGGGTTTTTAAAAAAAAATCTTTTAAAAACGGTTTTAAAAGGAAGGTCTGGAGGCCTTGATGATCTAATGATTTTTCATTTTGAAAGAAAACGGAAGAAGAGGAAAAACCTAAAAACCCTAGTTTCATTTTTGCAAAAAGTTTAGCCACTACCGTTGGTGAGCTAGCACTCAGAACGGCGTACGTTTGTGTGGACTTTGTTAGAGGGTGTTCGTCTTCAGAAAGCAGCATCTGTTAATTGTTTTGAAGCTACATAAAAAGGTTAGTTTCGAATCTCTTTTATCGAACTGAATGGATCACATGGATCCTGTGAGTAAATCGAAAGAAATTTTTTTGTTTTCCGCTGCGGCAAGGGTTGCAGATTCTTCTCGATTTACTAATAGTGGTATCAGAGCCTCTTGTTGATTCCATTTAATTCGAAATATGCCATGTTGATGTGTTAATGTGATCTATTGTTTTTCGAATGGCATGATTGGATTCGTTTTATCATTTGATGATGATTCAAATCTGTTATATGAGATATAACATAAATCGTTGTTGATATATGATGTCAAAGATGACCAATTGTATAAGATACAATTATGTGAAATCAAATTAGGGTTGGTATACAATCTGTTATGGTTTCGAATTAGGGTTAATATGATTAATTCAATTCGTTTATTCATATTGAATGTATACATAGATTTCAATTTTGATTAATATGATTATTGAGTAAATCGTTTTCTAAGGTTTCTGGTAATAGTTCTCTGTTAATATGATTAATAGATTGCTATTATATTCTGTTTAATATGATTAACAGAATTAGGGTTTTGACAGAAAATAATTAATTGGATTAATGATTCTGTTTAGCTTCGAGGGGCGCTGCCCCTCGACCCCGCCCAGGGGCGCTGCCCCTTCGGAACCCCGCCCGCTGACCGGCCAGCGGGACCGCCGTGTGCGCAGCGCCTTATAGTTCGTTCCAATGACATTATGAATGTCAACTTATTATTTTTTTTTAACATGTTTATATGTAATATGCTATGATTATTTGATGTCTTGGCATGGTGCATAGTATGGCTTTATGACCTATGTGTTTGTTTATTCATATCTTTGGATTATAAATACGGCCTGTGTATCGTTTATTTTTGTAACTTTATTATTACTAGTTTAGTATTTAGTTTTTATTATTAATGTAATAATGAAGACTCAAGCCTGGAGAAGAAGATGAAAAATTCCATGGAGATGAAGTTGCCTTTCAAGATATGAAGAAATGTACTATTGCAAATGTTGTAATAGATAGGTTTTCTTTTCACCTAGGGTTGCCTATATGATCTTCATTTGGTCTCATGAAGATCATATCTAGTTTGGCCATACTATGTCACGTTTATTTTTATCGAATATGTATGAGATGTCATGTTTGATAGTTTATATATGCATATAGGATGTGATATATAAATGTTAATTTTAACATGTTTTCAAAATTAAATGTAATGAACCCTCACTATTAATTTAAGTTTTAATGCTAAGGCATTAGATGGGGTATAACACTAATTAGATGGGGTATAACACTAATTAAAATTGAAATGGGGTATAACACTCATCATATCTTAAACACTTATCAAGGCTAAGATCACCTAAATGTAGATTTTTCCAAAGCAAAGTACTTTAGGTTATCCTAGTAAGATAGTAATGGTGCTGCTCATGCGTTTAAAATTGGTTAGACTTAATTAGGATATCAAAATGGTTTTGGGCCTAAGGCATTAGATGGGGTATAACATGCTATGACATATGATGTCATGATCCCATATTATCTAAGAGTTACATGTGATGTAATTGGTAAGGGGTTACCTACCATAATAACTTGATTTTAAGTGTCATGCCAAAGCTGACTTAATATTAAGTAAAAATTGGATCTTAGCCCACTAAAATGTCATTGTGTTGATTGAGGGTTATATTTTAGTGGGATTTTAATTACTTATCACCTTTTATTAATTAAAATTTGCATATTTTGTAGATTGAAATGGCTACCAACAATAACTCCACTTTATCACTGCGATCCATCCTTGAGAAGGAAAAACTGAAAGAGAATGGGACTAATTTTGTTGATTGGTTTAGGAACCTGAGAATTGTTCTCAAACAAGAAAAGAAGTCCTATGTGCTTGATGAAGCTGTCCCTGAGCCACCTCCTTCTAATACTTCTAATGCTGATAAGAACAAACATAAGAAGCATATGGATGATTCCAATGACATTGGATGTCTTATGCTTGCTACTATGTGTCCAGAACTTCAGAAGGATCTGGAACAGTTGGAGGCTTATGAGATGAGTGTCCATCTCAAACAAGCTTTCCAACAGCAAGCTAGGCAGGATAGATTCGACACTGCTGTTGCATTATTTGACTGCAAGATGTCAAAGGGCGAATCGGTTAGCGCTCATGTTTTGAAAATGAAGGGCTACATTGATCACCTTGCCCGACTTGGATATCCCTTGAGTTTAGAACTCTCCACGGATTTGATCCTTCATTCTTTGCCCAGCAGTTTTTCACATTTTGTTATGAACTATAATATGAACAACATGGAAAAGTCCATTCCTGAGCTACATGGTATGCTCAAAACTGCTGAAGGGAATATCAAAAAGCCCACTAAGGCTACCCATGTATTGAATGTCAATAAGGGTAAGCCTATGAAGAAGAAAGGCAAGGCAAAGGGTAAAGCAACAGTTGCTACAAAGCCTAAGGGACAGCCCAAGCCAAAAGAATGCAAGGCACCTGTTCCTAAGGAAGGAACTTGTCACCATTGCAAGGAGCCTGGGCATTGGAAAAGAAATTGCCCACTTTATTTGGCTGAATTGAAGAAATCGAAGGGTAGTGCGACTACGTCTTCAGGTATATATGTTATAGAAATTAACTTATCTGCTTCTACTTCATGGGTATTGGATACTGCATGTGGTTCTCACATTTGTACAAATGTGCAGGGACTCAAAAGGAGTAGATCACTGAAAAGGGGCGAAGTTGACCTACGAGTTGGGAATAAAGCAAGAGTTGCTGCACTAGCTGTAGGATCTTATGAACTTCATATGCCTAATGGCTTTTTGTTAAATTTGAACAATTGCTATTATGTTCCTACTCTGAGTAGGAATCTTATTTCAGTTTCAGTTTTGGATGATGAAGGTTTTTCATTTTTAATTAAAAATAAGACCTGTTCTATTTTTGATAAAGATGATTTGCTTTATGGTATTGCAAGATCTTTTAATGGCCTTTATGTCCTTGACTTAGATGACTCTAGGGAGAATCATATTTATAACATAAACTCTAAGAGAATTAAGCCAAATGACCTAAACCCTACATTTTTATGGCATTGTCGTCTTAGCCATATAAATGAGAGATGCATTTCTAAACTCCATCAAGATGGATTATTAGATTCATTTGATTTTGAATCATTTGATAAATGTGAATCTTGTTTACTTGGCAAAATGACAAAGAATCCTTTCACCGGACAAGGTGAAAGGGCTAATGACTTGCTAGGACTAGTACATACAGATGTATGTGGCCCGTTAAGCATTAGTGCCAGAGGAGGATATAATTATTTCATTACTTTCACTGATGATTTCAGTAGGTATGGCTATGTCTACCTAATGAAACATAAGCATGAGGCTTTTGAAATGTTCAAAACTTTTCAAAATGAAGTACAAAATCAACTTGGTAAAACTATTAAGGCACTTCGATCTGATCGAGGTGGTAAATTTTTTAGCCAAGAATTTGACGAACATCTAAGAAATTATAGAATTGTTTCACAATTAACTCCTCCAGGAACTCCACAATGGAATGGTGTTTCTGAAAGAAGAAATCGAACTTTATTAGATATGGTTCGATCTATGATGAGTCAAGCAGATCTTCCATTATTGTTTTGGGGTTATGCCTTGGAGACAGCTGCTTTTGTTTTAAACCGTGTACCATCTAAAGCGGTTGAAAAGACACCATATGAGATATGGACTGGCAAAACGCCTAGTTTGTCTTTTCTTAAGATTTGGGGTTGTGAGGCTTATGTGAAAAGACCAGTTTCAGATAAGTTAGCTCCAAAATCTGCTAAATGTATTTTTGTGGGATATCCTAAGGAAACTAAAGGATATTATTTCTATATTCCATCTGAGAACAAAGTGTTTGTTGCTCGAAATGGAACCTTCTTGGAAAAGGAATTCATTTCTAAAAGAACTAGTGGGAGTACAGTTCAATTAGATGAATTTATAGAACCACAAGAAGATATTGAACCGCCTGTAGAAACAGTTTCAGAACCACAAGTCATTGTGGAAACTGAAAATGTTACACAAGTTCTGCGCAGAACTGATAGACCACGTCATCAGCCTGAGAGATATGGATTTCTCATGACTGAAAGTCGTGAAGTTTTGTTCATAGATCAAGATGAGCCAACTACCTATCTTGAAGCTGTGTCAGGTCCAGATTCAGAGAAATGGCTTGGAGCCATGAACTCTGAGATGCAGTCCATGTTTGACAACCAAGTTTGGGCCTTAATTGATCCTCTCGAAGGTATTAAGACTATTGGTTGCAAATGGGTTTTCAAGAAGAAAATTGACATGGATGGAAATGTGCAAACCTATAAAGCAAGGTTGGTTGCTAAAGGTTTCAAACAAACTCATGGTATAGACTATGATGAAACCTTTTCTCCAGTTGCTATGATTAAATCTATTAGGATTCTCCTTGCCATTGCTGCATACTATGATTATGTGATATGGCAAATGGATGTCAAAACTGCTTTCCTTAATGGAAATTTACTCGAGGATGTGTACATGACACAACCTGAGGGTTTTGTAAATCCTGAGAATTCTGGGAAGGTTTGCAAGCTTCAAAGGTCCATTTATGGATTGAAGCAAGCATCTCGAAGCTGGAATCTTTATTTTGATGAAACAGTTAAGAACTTTGGTTTCATTCAAAATGAAGATGAACCATGTGTTTACAAGATGGTTAGTGGGAGTGCTATCGTGTTCTTAGTCCTATATGTAGATGACATATTGATCATTGGAAATGATGTCCCCACTTTACAAAAGGTTAAAGATTGGTTAGGGAATTCTTTTTCAATGAAGGACTTGGGTGAGGCTGCATATATCCTTGGTATAAGGATCTATAGAGATAGATCTAGAAGGATAATTGGCTTAAGTCAAAGTACATACATTGACAAAGTGTTGAAGAGATTCAGCATGCAAGATTCCAAGAAGGGATTTTTGCCTATGTCACATGGTATTCATCTTAGCAAGAATCAATGTCCTAAGACATCTGATGAGCGAGATAGAATGAATAAGATCCCTTATGCTTCTGCTATTGGATCTATTATGTATTCCATGCTATGTACTAGACCTGATGTCTCATATTCTTTGAGCACAACAAGTAGATATCAAGCTGATCCTGGTGAGGGTCACTGGACAGCTGTTAAGAACATTCTTAAGTATCTAAGAAGAACTAAGGATGTTTTCTTAGTTTATGGAGGTTTGGAAGATGAGCTAGTTGTAAATGGTTACACAGATGCTAGTTTCCAAACTGATATAGATGATTACAAATCGCAGTCAGGTTTTGTATTCACATTGAATGGTGGAGCCATTACTTGGAAAAGTTCCAAGCAAAGAACAATAGCAGATTCTACAACAGAAGCTGAGTATATAGCAGCATCAGATGCAGCTAAGGAAGCAGTTTGGCTGAAGAAATTCATCACTGAGCTTGGAGTGGTACCTAGCATTGCTAATCCTATGGCTATCTATTGTGACAACAATGGTGCCATAGCGCAAGCAAAAGAGCCAAGGTCCCATCAAAAATCTAAGCACATACTCAGGCGATTTCACCTCATTCGAGACATTATTGATAGAGGTGATATCAAGATATGCAAAGTTGACACAAATGACAACATAACAGATCCATTGACAAAGCCTCTCTCGCAGGTCAAGCATGATCAGCACACTAGGTCTATGGGTATGAGATATTTGTTAGACTAGGCCTAGTGCAAGTGGGAGACTGTTAGTGTATATGCCCTAGGCCATTGATTTGGACCTTAATGTTATTCATTTTGTTATTAATAAAGAAGTTTTTATTATCATTGTTATGTTTGCATGTTATATATAATAATGATTATATCCCTGGTTTATTATTGTTATGGAGATAATAATAAATATAACTAGTATAATATTGATTTGATAATCATAAGATGATTATAGGTATGAAGATACAAATCAATATTATGGATACATGTTAGAGAACAGTGTATTGGATAGACCCACATAGATATCACTTCATGGTTTAAATGTCATAAGTGTATCTCATAATAGTTTTCATTAATCCTTTGACTTGAGATTGTCATAGTTTCCAACATAAGGAATATTATGTTTTGACATGATCAAACGTTATCTGTAACTAGATAATTATAAAGGTTATGCTTGAACATGATATAAATTATGTAGAGGAAAATGAACAATCAAGATGGAATTTGTCCCTCTCTATGAGAGAGATATCTTCTGGGCCCCTCGATAAGTGTAACTGAGAAATGCATGGCCGTGCTCAAATAAGTTGATATAAGATCAATCTTATTTGTTTATTAGTTAACTTGGAGATCGAGTAATCATAAGTTTGGACAATATAAGTATGACATTTACTATGACTTATGTTCAAACTAGATATCGTGTGACAAAGGGATTAATGCATGTACCATTTCAGGTTTTCATTTATAATGATTCTCATGATTAATTGGGTAGTCATAATGTCTTGCTAGAGGCCAATTATGATTTGTGCATTTCAATAGAGATTGAAATACACTACCAATTAATATGAGCTTATCGGGTCGCACACATAGAACGTAGGCTGTACTTAAAATAATAATAATTGAATTTTTATTATTGTTGTTGGTATTATTATTATTATTAGATATTAATAATAATATTGTTATAATAATTGAAGACGTGGGTCCATATAGGATATGGACAGTTAGGGTTTTTAAAAAAAAATCTTTTAAAAACAGTTTTAAAAGGAAGGTCTGGAGGCCTTGATGATCTAATGATTTTTCGTTTTGAAAGAAAACGGAAGAAGAGGAAAAACCTAAAAACCCTAGTTTCGTTTTTGCAAAAAGTTTAGCCACTGCCATTGGTGAGCTAGCACTCAGAACGGCGTACGTTTGTGTGGACTTCGTTAGAGGGTGTTCGTCTTCAGAAGGCAGCATCTGTTAATCGTTTTGAAGCTACATAAAAAGGTTAGTTTCGAATCTCTTTTATCGAACTGAATGGATCACATGGATCCTGTGAGTAAATCGAAAGAAATTTTTTTATTTTTCGCTGCAGCAAGGGTTGCAGATTCTTCTCGATTTACTAAGATAAAATAAACCAAGCATTGAACTTAAATAAATTAAGGCATATAAAATAAATCAAAGCATATCAAATATAGAATTGAATAAAGCAAATAAAATCTAAATTATAGCTACTGTGAGTTTTTAAAGGAATTAAAATAGATCAACGTTTTATGTTTTAAAAGGTTGATAAAGCTCTTTGATTAACTAAATTAATATTTGGATGGTGAAATCATGAAACTAGGGTTTGGGCTCTTCAAAATACTTTTGATTTGTGGTTTACGGTTACTCATCAAATTATGGTTTCAAGCTTACTGTGTAAAATTAAATATTTATGTTTATATGGTTTTTTAAAGTTTTAAAGGATAAGGGTTTAGAAAAAATTAAGGTTTAAGGTTTTAAGGAAGTTAGGGTTCACTATTTTAGGGTTTGGAGTTAAATTAGGGTTTAGTGTTTTTGAATTTAGGGTTTCGGGTAATGAATTTTATTTTAGGATTTGAAACAAAACAATTGATAATTTTATGAAGCTTTATAAAAGTAAACAAGCGATTTAAAGTTTATAAAGTAAAAAAGATATTTTTAAGTCTTTTGGAAGGAAACAGAACACAATTTTGGGTTTTGATAATTTGGGATACAAATCTTGGTTTTGGGGTTTTGAAGAAATAAAACTAATATCTTTAAACTTTTGTAAAAATAAAGCAATGATTTAAGATTTTTAAACTTTGAACAAAGGGAATTAGGTTTTGGGATTTTTGAATTAAAAGAAAAAATTAGATGTTTAGCTACTGTGACAAAAATAAAAGAAATTAAGAATTCAAACCTTATTTTGTAACTTTCACCAAAAATTGCTTCTTGGATGAACAAGGTCAAAGACAAACCTTTTTGCCTTTGAATTGCTTGAATTGTTTTTCTGCTCTCTCAAAAAATCAGCTTGATTCAAGGTTTTCCTTCATAGTTTCAGTTTCCACTCTTGATCCAAGTTTCTGTCTGATTCCTTCTTTTCTTTCTTCCCCCCTTTTTCTTTGTGTTGTTTAGTCTATATTTATAGAAGAATTCTATAGGTAATTCTAATTATTCACGGCATACAATATTCAATAAGAAAAGGAAACCAAAACGTAATTGTATTAGGTTTCAGAAAATTTGCGTCGAAAAAATTTTGCTGGCGAAAAAAAACTACTGTGGAAAAACTGTGCTGGCGAAAAAAGCAGCGGCAGCTGGCTGCGGCAGCGAACGCGGAACGGACCCGTAGGCCATTTTGCCTGCAGGAAATTCCTGCGGGCGAAATGCCCACGGGCCCTCGCTGACTTTCGGCGACGATTTTTTCGTCGCCGATTTTTTTTTATTTTTTTATTTTTATTCATTTAACCATTTTTTACTAAAATAAATATTAAAATTAATGAAGATACCATAAAAATTATTTTGGACTAAGTAAAATATATCGGACAACACAAAAATAATTTTGGACTAATTATAATATATTAGACCGGACCGAGTCAAAAGTTAAGGGTCTACAATTGGGTTCTTGGAAGATCGAGTTTTAAAGATATGTGCATTTTTGTATATATTTCACTTAGGGATAAACGAAAGGATGAGGAAGTTGAGAATGTTGTTAAGGCATTTAGTATAATTTTTCCTCATTACATTTTTAAGTTTGGTATTGTAAGTGGGAAGGATTATGCTGATGATGTTTCTAGTGCATATGCTTCAAAGAATCATTAAGATCCTTTAGAGATTGTGATGGTTGATGGTCTTCCAACCCAAATTAAAAGGTATTTTTTGTTGTTTTATTTTTTATATATATTCTGTCATTATTTTTATCTTATATGTCATATATATATATATATTCCAGTGATTAAGGTGTTTATGTCTTTGCATTTGCTGAATTTTTTGTTCCTGGGTATAATGAATTTTCTAAAGAGTTCAATGTTGAAGTTTATCGTAGTAGACTTGCTGTTTTACTATACAATTATGAAATGTCTAAAGTTCAAGATTTTATCCAAAGTGATGAGGATAAGCCTAGTAAGATTAAGAAGATGAAAGAAGGTATAGGAAAAAGAAGATTAGATGAAAAAGATACTAAAGTTTACAAAGTGAGGACAAAGAAGTCTTAATGATGTGTATTGTTTTTTTTTTTAATTTGTAGGTTGTTGTTACTTTGTTTTTTCAAATTTTTTAAATGTACTAGAATACTTTATAACATGTTTTAATTGAATTGTTGATTTTTGTTTGATATTAATATTTTTATTTTATAAGCAGTTTTTTTTATCATGTGGTACTTGTTTGATGTGTCAAAATATTTTTGTTTTATCAAACATCTATTGATCATTAATAATTTTTTATTTAATTTGATATTGATTTTTAAAAAAAAATTATACTTTTTATGCAGATGTTCTTTAATAGTCTTCTACTTTTATATTAATAATTCTTCTAGCATCTATTATTCATCTATATAATATCTAAATTTTTTTATATTATATAGTTTATTATTTTGTTAAAATTAAATCATAGATCTATTCAACAATCTTTTAATAATATTTATTTAATATTTAATTATTTTATAATTTTTATTTATTAGTGCACTTCTAATACGTATCTATAATATATCTACACATCTAAATTATATCTAAAATATATCTATAAATGTATAATACATCTGTAGCACATCTAAAATATATCTAAAATACATCTATAACACATTAAAATACATGTAAACATATATAACATGTAAACAATACATCTATAACACATCTATAATATATCCAAAATATATCTTCAATACATCTAAAATTCATTTAAACATTAATAACACATCTATAATATATATATATATATAATTTAAAATAGCACATTTGCTTGTATATCTAAAAAACATCTAAACATATATAACACATAATTAATACATCTACAACACATCTAAAATACATCTAAGCATATATAACACATAAATAATACATCTACAACACATTTGTAATACAACTAAAATACATCTTTAATACATCTAAGATATATCTAGTCTATATCTAAAACTCATTTAAACATTAATAACACATCTACTATATTTATAGAATTTAAAACATCATATTTTCCTTTATATCTAAAATACATCTACATATCCATTAGACATAAACAATGCATCTACACAAATATAATACATCTAAAATACATATAAACATAATAACACCTATAATATATATATAATTTAAACTATTATATTTTCCTACATATATTGTCAAATATAAAATATTCAAAAATTCTCATATCATAAATTCATTTTAGCACTGTAAATGTTTTTAAATTTCTAATATAGAAAATAATGACTAATTATTTGATTATTTTGGTACATTTTTGCATGTTTTTCTGTTATGACCTTGCTATCCATATCTTCCACATTTGTTCTTAGTTTTTGTTTCCCATGCTCCTCTGATTCTTCTCTTTTCTTGGCCTACTGGCTTTAGTTTTTCCTTTTGGTGGTAACACAACTATATCAGCAATTTCTGTTGGAATATTCCACGTGTTTTGGTTGCCAATTGGATAAATAGTAGCTTGATATGTTTCTACCAATGTTTCTTTACTATAATACCTTGAGAAATACCTGTATGGATCTAGATGCATTTCTACCATTATTGTAACAACATGATTGCATGGTATCTCATCAATTTGAAACTTGTTGCAGCTGCATTTTTTTCCTTCAAACTTACTATATATTGTGTTTTATTGTCTATAATTTTGAATAGCTCATCATTTGATGGTTTCACCTGCAAACATTGAAAATTCAATTATATAAACATTGTTATACATATTTAATATATTTGATTAAAATTTGTTTCACATATGGATTTTCAATGACCGTATAATGTTTTCTGTCAATAATTCTTCTGCTTTCTTTGTTAATTTTGTGAATGATGACATTGCATTGTTTCTATTTTTTCATGTCCATTATTGTACCAAAGATCTCAGATATTCAAGTAGAGTTGTTATTGGCAATTCCCTTGCAGATTTGTTGCTTACATTTAGTGACTCAGCAATATTTGATGTCATCGACCAATACCTATTGCTTTTTGAATAAAGCCTTGACCATTTTTCATAGCCTATGTTCTACAGGTTTGCGGCAATTCTTTCATGAGCTTTTTTTTTATCTCTGTCATTTTTTCATCAAAGTCTTCATTTATGTTTGATCTTGCAGCTGCAAAGAATAAGTCTTTTATCTTCTTCTAACTTTTTTTGAAATTTGTCTTGAGGTTGTTCAGTATGTGAAAAAATGCAGTATTCATGATGTCACACCCCAACTCTCCAAAGCTATGGTGGACTTATCTTACTATAAACCTCAAATCATAACTTATTTAATTTATATTTCTCACAAATATATGATCAATTATAATATTTATTACATCATCTAATTCTACAAAAATTTAAATAATTTCCAAACTAAAATCAAACTAAAAATACTAATATGTTGGCCCAACCTTTCTATATGCAGAAGAATTTCAAATTAAAGAGTTTTATATTCTAATGAAGTCTACCAAGTTGATCTTCAAAAATAAATGAAAATATTAAGAATAATAAGGTGAGTCCAACTACTCAATGAATAAGTAAATATGTAACAAGGGAGAATAAACAATATTTAATAATACTTAATATATATTTAATAAAAAATCATCTAGTTAATTAAATCTTGAAATCTTAAAAATAATTTTCAAACATTTCTCAGTTCTCAAAAAATTAGACATAATTCAATTCATGCATCTTTTATATGCACTCAAATATAATTTTTACATGTCCAACTTCAATCCGAAAGTGTATAATGACTTATCTCGCAAGCCTAAGTAGAAATAACTTTAATACACATGTGCAGAGCAATTACCCCGGTCAAGGGTTAATTTATATAAATAGCCATTATCAAGGTGTGATCTCCAGGATTATAATAAGAGTGTATATAAATTATTTATTCAGCACAGTATAATCAATCGGTCACATATATGAAAATTTAAATTACCATCATTTATTCTCAAATTTTAAGAAAATATATATCATTCAAAAATAAATCATCATCTTGAATTCTATAAATTCTTTTCTAAAATCATAAATATATATAATACTTTAGAAATACAATGTTACACATTACTCACTCATCTTAGCCAAAAGATAAATTTGTAAATCCAATTGTATCACCTCTATGATTTATTTCAGTTGTTATATTTATTGCTAAAGTGATATAAGAATAATTATTAACTAAAAATTATTTTAAAATTATTAATTATTATGATATATATGGTATGAGACATATATAAAAATAAATTCTAAATTCTAATGAAATATCGTCAATATTTATCTAATTATTCCATATAGCCTTTTTTAACTTATCCATAATTCGTCAAAAATACTAAGTATTTAAAATATTTTAATCTATAATTAATTTAATTCATTTATTTTTATAATTTAATAATAATTATTATAATATTAATGTTACTAATAAATATATTTTATTAAACTTTTAATAATGTTTATTTGGTTTACTTATAAGTTATCCATTTAATATCTAAATTATATACTAAATTAATGTTGAATAATTCTAAGAGAATAATTTTATAATGATCTTTTATTTATAATTAAAAATTTATTCATTTTAACTCTCCAAAAATATTAACTTATTACAATCATAATGTTAGTGAAAATATATTTTATAATATATATTTACAAATTATATCCTTCAAATAGAATAATATTATTTACTTTAATTTTTCTTATTTTATAGTATTAAAGAATAAAAACAATTATAGAAAAAGTATTAACAATATTGATACTAAAATTAATATTTGCTAATAATAATAATTATAATAAATTTAATAATAAACTTAATAATAATAATATTTAATTACCATAATCATAAAAAATCTTAATAGTTAACTACTACTTGATATTATGTTATAATAACTACTATAGTTCAATAATAGTCAATATATATTAATATTCAATTATATTAGTAATAATAATAATAACAATGTAACTATTTAAGTAAATATTTAGTACACTTTAAATAATATAATAGAAAATTACTAATATTTATAAAATTTTAGTTATAATACTTTTACTACTACAACACTAATAATATTAATAATTAATTATTACTTAACACAATTTATATTTTACTTACCACAAATTTTAATTATTTGATAATTAATTAACTCAATTTAATTTATAAGTAATTTAATTAACTTAATTATATGTGTGAATAAAACTCTTATTTCGATGATACTTTGATTGTATTATTTAATATAATTTACTTTAACAAAATATTAACTTATTATCTTTCAATTTACTTATTTATTTCATAAATATATTTATTTATGTCCTTATATCTAAAATACATCCAATTAATTTTATAATTTACTAACAAAATTTATACTTCAAGAATTGATCTTGATCTTACCATAATTATCTTTATTCAAAAGTTAATATTTATTTTGTAACACCCCTATATACCGTATACGTATACAGCATGCTGATACGATCGTAATATACGTATACTGAATATAGGTTGCCACTGTTTATAAAATACACAAAACATACCTTTTAAAACAAATAAAAGAGATCCAAATTCACCAGAGTATTTATAAAACACAATAGTTAAAAAGATTTAATTACTCCGCAGCGGAAATGGTAGAAATATTCACAATGACATAAACATTGAAATCAAAGTTACAAATATAAAATATATACATAAGTGGCAGCTTGATCTCTGATCTTTAAGTCCAAGAATAACTCCTCAATGTCTAGACTCACTCGGTCTAGTGGAACTCTCAGGTTCTTCTCTGACACCTGCGCGAAGAACCACAATCGCGCTAAGCCTACGGCTTAGTAATACAAGCTATAATATCAATATGCCATGGTGCAATGTTCAAGTCATACAATCAAATTATGTTCATATATCATAACATTATATCATTTCTCATCAATTTCTCCAATTCATAATCACATTATAACAAACACAAGCATGGGCCCAAAATGACACTAATATGTTATTCAAGGTTCAGAGTAGCTGTTTTGGTCCAAAATCACAACTCATCAAGCCCGTAGACAATATATATCATATCTCTATCCATGGATAGCGTAACAGACCCAGTCTCTTGGACCATCAACTCATAAATATGAGGAGATCCTCAACCCGGCTAGACTGTTACTAAATTTCAATTGGAAAATAGCTTACGGGCCATCCCATTTCGCCTATCCAATGATTCATTTCACATTTTTCAACTGGAACCAGCTTACGGGCCATCCCATTTCGCCTATCCAGTGATTCACATTTTCAATTGGCATCGATTTACGGGCCATCCCATTTCACCGATCCAATGATTCATAGGCATGCCGCCAAATACAGTACTCTGAAAATTGAATCAACATATTATACACACAATCATTTTATTTAGTTTCATATTTCAATTCATTTCTCATTTAACATTTCTTAGCCAATCATCATGGCTTCATATCTCATATAAGCAAGCATACCTCAACCTTTTCATTCACATCATTATTATCAACCACATTGATTTCACATTTCATCATATCTCAACATGGCATATACTTAACAATTCACATTATACACAAAATAACATTATTTATATGTATGAACAATATAATGCAATACTCAACACATTTACATTCATATGCATTGAGTCTCAACATGTATTTGCATTAATGAAGAACTTGTACTTACCTTAACAACAACCCTCACAACTCTAAACACTTCTTTCTTCAAGAATCTATCACCTCTTGAATATGGGTAAATTCACCTTCTTCACAACCTATTCCAAAAGAATAAAGAAACCCTCTTAAGCTTATGAGGTTTAGAACCAACTAAGGCAAAACCTTAAACTGGACACGCTCACCCACACGACCGTGTTCCTGACCGTGCCCTAACTCTTCAACACAGAAACATTTACACGCTCAACACCACGGGCGTGTTCATCGGCGTGTAATACATTATGTCTCTCAAAAGTATTGACACGTCCAACATCATGCACGTGCTCCTGGCCGTGTAATTTCTCCAAAATCACAGTAGCTATGACACGCTAACTAACACGGGCGTGCTCATGACCGTGTCTCACCTACTGCCTCAAACACAATTGACACGCCTAACAATCCTGGACGTGCCCATGGGCGTGTCCGACCAAAAACCCAGATTCCGGCCAAACCACAATCAAACCAACAAACAACACTCTTTCATCATCTTTCACTTCAACATAACTCAACTAGACACACCCAAAACCATAATGAACTTGCCAAGAACATCAAAACAACTCAAAACACACACATTAAACACAAATCACAAACCATACTCATTATTTCAAACCCATAACACCAACACATCTCTACCTTACCAACAACCTTACTCTTTCCTTCAATCAAACCCCAAAATCCAAAAACCAAAGAACCAAGCACTCAAAAACACATCTCAAACACACAACTCAAACCATCAAATATCCAATCAACTCAAAACAACACAAAGAGTCAAGAAAGAACTTACCAAGGATGGAGAACTCTTAAACCTTCAACTTGTTCTCTTGAAAACTCTTCTACTCTTGATCTTGCAAGGATAAATCTCTTCCTCTCTCTCTTGTTTCTGCTAGCCGAAGAACAAAGGAAAAGAAATGGAAAAAGGAAAGAAAGAAATGGGCTGTCACGTAAGAAAGGAAAGAAGAGAAGCCAAAGACAAATTCAAACCTTCTCTCTCCAACAACTTTCCTTAAAATCCTCTCCACCTTTCATTTAATATTAAACAAATAAAATATCTTTTCCCACTACACAAAACTCACTTAAATAATTCTTAAACACAATTAAATAATAACAATAATCTCTTCCTTTGACTTGCAACCATATATAACTCATATACACCACATATACACTTTCTCATATTCCTTATTCTCTTACCATTAAGCTTATACACCTAATCCAATTAATATCAACAATTAATCCAATTCTCCTAGGGTACAATTTGGGATATTACAATTCTTCCCCTCTTAAAAGAAATTTCGTCCTCGAAATTACCTGAAATCAAGTCCGAAACAAATGAGGATACTGGTCTCGCATAGTTGCTCACTTTCCCAAGTAGCCTCTTCTTTTGCATGGTTCTTCCATAGAACTTTTACCAATGGCACTTTCTTGTTTCTCAATTCTTTCACTTCATGTGCCAAGATAGCAATTGGTTCTTCTTCAAATGTTAGATCTGAACTAACTATAACAGATTCAATTGACAACACATGAGATGGATCCGACCTGTACCTCCTCAACATAGAAACATGGAATACATTATGGATCCTATCCAACTCAGGTGGCAAAGCAAGTCGATAAGCAACTGGTCCTACTCTTTCCAATATCTCATACGGTCCAATGAAACGTGGATTCAATTTTCCTTTCTGACCAAACCTCAAGATCTTTTTTCCAAGGAGATACTTTCAAAAATACTTTCTCTCCTACACTATACTCAATGTCTCTCCTCTTCAAATCCGAATAAGACTTCTGTCGGTCTAAAGCTGATTTCAATCTATCTCGAATGATCTTTACTTTTTCCTCAGTCTCTTTAACCAAATCAGGACCAATTAACTTACCTTCACCAATTTCATTCCAACACAAAGGTGTCCTACACCTTCTTCCATACAATGCTTCGAATGGTGCCATCCCAATACTCGATTGATGACTGTTATTGTAAGCAAATTCCACAAGAGGCAAAAATCTATCCCAACTTCCAGAGAAATTAATGACACAGCTTCTTAACATATCTTCAATGATCTGTATCACTCTCTCTGACTGCCCATCCGTCTGCGGATGGAAAGCAGTACTAAAGTGCAGTCGAGAACCCAAAGCTCTATGCAAACTCTTCCAAAACCTCAAAGTAAACCTCGGATCTCGATCAGACACTAAAGAAATTGGGATTCCATGCAATCTCACAATCTCATGGATATACAGCTCAGCTAATCTCTCAAGAGAGTAATCCATCCGAACTGGAAGAAAATGAGTTGTCTTAGTCAACCTGTCAACAATCACCCAAATAGCATCTTGTTTCCTTTGGGTCAAAGGTAACCCTGAAACAAAATCCATTGTTACTCTGTCCCATTTCCATTCAGGCACTGACAAAGGTTGAAGCAACCCAGTTGGAACTTGATGCTCTGCTTTAACCCTCTGACATGTGAGACATCTAGACACAAACTCCGCAATGTCTCTCTTCATACCAGACCACCAATAATGCTGTCTCAAATCATGGTACATCTTCGTACTGCCCGGATGCATAGCAAACACTGATTGGTGTGCTTCTTCTAAAATAATCTTCCTCAAGTTATCATCCTCAGGAACACACAATCTATTCTTCAACCACAAACTACCATCATCTCTCACAACAAAATCTCGGCTCTCTCCTTATTGGCAATCAGAAACAACCTTCTGAATTTTCTTATCAGCCAACTGAGCCTCCTTAATCTGATCTAACAACACTGGTCTCAATTGTAATTGTGCCAACAATGCACCATCATCACAAGATATGAAACTAGCATGCAAAGCCCTCAACTCGACAAGCAACGAGAGCGAAAACACAGTCAAACCTGCTAAAGACTTCCGACTCAAGGCATCAGCAACAACATTTGCTTTACCTGGATGATAATCAATCAAACAGTCGTAGTCTTTAATCAATTCCAACCATCTTCTCTGACGAAGATTAAGTTCCTTCTAAACTCCCAAATATTTCAAACTTTTATGGTCGGTATAGATAAAGCATTTCTCTCCGTACAAATAATGTCGCCATATCTTCAAAGCAAACACAATAGCCGCCAATTCCAAATCATGAGTCGGATAATTGAGCTCATGCGGCTTCAACTGACGAGAAGCATAAGCTACCACTTTACCCTCTTGCATCAGCACACAACCCAAACCACTATGTGAAGCATCACTATAAATCACATATGGTTTATCTTCTATAGGCAAAGTGAGAACAGGAGCTTGAGTTAACATCTTCTTCAACTGCTCAAAGCTAGCTTGACACTGATCAGTCCACACAAATCTCACTCCCTTCCGAAGAAATCTGGTAAGTGGAGTAGCTATCAAAGAAAAACCCTTTACAAATCGCCGATAATAGCCTGCCAAACCCAGAAAACTTCTAACTTCCGTCACAGACTTCGGTGGACTCCAATTCAAAATAGCTTCAACTTTACTCGGATCAACTCTAATGCCATCAGCTGAAACAATGTGACCGAGAAAAGCTACTTGATCAAGCCAGAATTCACACTTCGACAGCTTAGCATACAAATGCTTCTCTCTCAAGATTTGCAACACAATTCTCATAGTACCATCCTTCTTCTTTAAAAACAACACAGGAGCTCCCCATGGTGAAACACTAGGGCGAATGAATCCTTTATCTAACAACTCCTGTAATTGCACCTTCAATTCTCTCAGTTCAACAGGTGCCCTTCTATAAGGAGTAATAGAGATAGGAGTGGTACCCGGCAACAAATCAATACCAAACTCCACCTCTCTCTCAGGAGGCAATCCTGGCAACTCCTTTGGGAAAACATCCGGAAACTCAGCAACTGTGGCTATGTTATCAAGTTGAGAACCTACCACCCTGGTATCTAAGACATGAGCAAGATAGGCATCACACCCTTTTCTGATCAACCTCCTAGCTGAAACAGCTGAAATCAACGAGGATGCAAGTTGCTTCTGCTCGCTAGATACCATCACAATTCTATCATCACTAGTTCTCAAAGTAACATTCTTCCTCTTACAATCTACCACAGCTCCATGTCTAGATAACCAATCCATACCCAAAATCAAATCATACTCCTTAAATGCCATCTCAATCAAATCACCAAGAAACTTTTCACCCTGAACCACAATTGCACACTCTCGGTGCACCTTACTAACAATCATACTATGCCCTAACGGATTTGTCACCAAAACATCGAATCCTAAGGATTCAGCATGCAATTCAGACATAGGCAATATAGATGCACTAATATATGAATGAGTGGATCCAGGGTCAATTAAAGCAATAACGGAGATGCCAAATAAAGAGAAAGTACCAGCAATGACAGCTGAAGCATCTGGCTGTCTCTGCATTACATAAACTCTCTGGGATGGTCCGGCCTCATCAGATCTACTGTCTCTAAATGAAGATCCTCCCCTCTGACTGAACCCAGATCTACCCCCTCTGCCAAAACTCCTGCCTCCTCTACCTCCTCTGCCAAAACTGGGTCGAGAAACTACAGAATCCACTGACCTCTGTTCCTGCATCTCAGGACACTCTCTAATGAAATGATCAGGCGATCCACAACGAAAACACACACCTGATCCACCAATCCTCTGACAACCACCCACATGGATCTTACCACAAAGCTCACATACCCGTGGAGTAGATCTCTGAATCACTGGGGTAGGAGCACTAGCTATAGAAGCTGTGGATCGTGATCTCTGTCTCGAATACTGTATTGACCTACCAGTCGGCCTCTGACTCCTCCCAACTCTGGGAACAAAGCTGCCTCTACCCCTCTTAACAGATGAAGACCCTGCCTCAAACTGGGGCCTTCTCACTCTAACCTCCTCTTCAGAAGCAGATGCTGCAATGTCCTGGGCTCTCTCCACACTCCTAGCTGCAGCAACAAGCTGGGAGAAATCCTGATATCTGGAACCAGCCACAAGACACATAATAGAGGGCCTCAATCCTCCTTCAAATCTCCTGCATCTGTCAATCTCATCAGATATAATACCACCTGCATAATGGCTCAACCGGATAAATTCAACCTCATACTCTGTTACTGTCCGGTGATCCTGTCTCAAACTCAGAAACTCCGTTTTCTTCATATCTTTATACTCCCTTGGAGTATACTTCCGCTCAAACTCCCTAAGAAAATCAGCATAAGATAGGGTAGGTGGATCATCTATGGCATGAGGCACAGTCTTCCACCAGTCATAGGCGTCCTTCTGCAGTAATGACCTGATATAATCAAATTTTTCTTCAGGTGTGGCTTGCAACTGAATAAAGATCCTCTGTACTTTGTCTAACCATTGTTCAGCCACTGCCGGGTCTATAGTACCCAGAAAATCTTCTGCTCCAAACTTCCTCAATTTATCATACTGCCTGACTGATACCTGAGGCTGAGGTGGTGGTGGCGGTGGTTGCACTGGAGCTTGTCTCATTACTTCCATCATATTCCTGAACCAAGCTGGTGGAACCTCATCACCAACTGGTCCCCCTGCCCCAGAAGTAGGTGCCTCCCCGGCTCTATCAATTCTAACCTCATCTCTATACTCATCCGGAGCTATACTCTCCGCACTTCCCTCAACAGACTGACGCGAATGAGGATCCATCACAACCTAAATCTGCAAATATAGCAGAATACACCTTATTAAAGATCAGAGTCTGCCAATACTAAGTATATATTTTACTCAAAAACCAACTTTTCAAATCAAAATACTCTTTTTCTTACAGTTTACCTAGGTTGAGAATCTCAAACCTAGGCTCTGATACCAAAATAATTGTAACACCCCTATATACCGTATACGTATACAGCATGCTGATACGATCGTAATATACGTATACTGAATATAGGTTGCCACTGTTTATAAAATACACAAAACATACCTTTTAAAACAAATAAAAGAGATCCAAATTCACCAGAGTATTTATAAAACACAATAGTTAAAAAGATTTAATTACTCCGCAGCGGAAATGGTAGAAATATTCACAATGACATAAACATTGAAATCAAAGTTACAAATATAAAATATATACATAAGTGGCAGCTTGATCTCTGATCTTTAAGTCCAAGAATAACTCCTCAATGTCTAGACTCACTCGGTCTAGTGGAACTCTCAGGTTCTTCTCTGACACCTGCGCGAAGAACCACAATCGCGCTAAGCCTACGGCTTAGTAATACAAGCTATAATATCAATATGCCATGGTGCAATGTTCAAGTCATACAATCAAATTATGTTCATATATCATAACATTATATCATTTCTCATCAATTTCTCCAATTCATAATCACATTATAACAAACACAAGCATGGGCCCAAAATGACACTAATATGTTATTCAAGGTTCAGAGTAACTGTTTTGGTCCAAAATCACAACTCATCAAGCCCGTAGGCAATATATATCATATCTCTATCCATGGATAGCGTAACAGACCCAGTCTCTTGGACCATCAACTCATAAATATGAGGAGATCCTCAACCCGGCTAGACTGTTACTAAATTTCAATTGGAAAATAGCTTACGGGCCATCCCATTTCGCCTATCCAATGATTCATTTCACATTTTTCAACTGGAACCAGCTTACGGGTCATCCCATTTCGCCTATCCAGTGATTCACATTTTCAATTGGCATCGATTTACGGGCCATCCCATTTCACCGATCCAATGATTCATAGGCATGCCGCCAAATACAGTACTCTGAAAATTGAATCAACATATTATACACACAATCATTTTATTTAGTTTCATATTTCAATTCATTTCTCATTTAACATTTCTTAGCCAATCATCATGGCTTCATATCTCATATAAGCAAGCATACCTCAACCTTTTCATTCACATCATTATTATCAACCACATTGATTTCACATTTCATCATATCTCAACATGGCATATACTTAACAATTCACATTATACACAAAATAACATTATTTATATGTATGAACAATATAATGCAATACTCAACACATTTACATTCATATGCATTGAGTCTCAACATGTATTTGCATTAATGAAGAACTTGTACTTACCTTAACAACAACCCTCACAACTCTAAACACTTCTTTCTTCAAGAATCTATCACCTCTTGAATATGGGTAAATTCACCTTCTTCACAACCTATTCCAAAAGAATAAAGAAACCCTCTTAAGCTTATGAGGTTTAGAACCAACTAAGGCAAAACCTTAAACTGGACACGCTCACCCACACGACCGTGTTCCTGACCGTGCCCTAACTCTTCAACACAGAAACATTTACACGCTCAACACCACGGGCGTGTTCATCGGCGTGTAATACATTATGTCTCTCAAAAGTATTGACACGTCCAACATCATGCACGTGCTCCTGGCCGTGTAATTTCTCCAAAATCACAGTAGCTATGACACGCTAACTAACACGGGCGTGCTCATGACCGTGTCTCACCTACTGCCTCAAACACAATTGACACGCCTAACAATCCTGGACGTGCCCATGGGCGTGTCCGACCAAAAACCCAGATTCCGGCCAAACCACAATCAAACCAACAAACAACACTCTTTCATCATCTTTCACTTCAACATAACTCAACTAGACACACCCAAAACCATAATGAACTTGCCAAGAACATCAAAACAACTCAAAACACACACATTAAACACAAATCACAAACCATACTCATTATTTCAAACCCATAACACCAACACATCTCTACCTTACCAACAACCTTACTCTTTCCTTCAATCAAACCCCAAAATCCAAAAACCAAAGAACCAAGCACTCAAAAACACATCTCAAACACACAACTCAAACCATCAAATATCCAATCAACTCAAAACAACACAAAGAGTCAAGAAAGAACTTACCAAGGATGGAGAACTCTTAAACCTTCAACTTGTTCTCTTGAAAACTCTTCTACTCTTGATCTTGCAAGGATAAATCTCTTCCTCTCTCTCTTGTTTCTGCTAGCCGAAGAACAAAGGAAAAGAAATGGAAAAAGGAAAGAAAGAAATGGGCTGTCACGTAAGAAAGGAAAGAAGAGAAGCCAAAGACAAATTCAAACCTTCTCTCTCCAACAACTTTCCTTAAAATCCTCTCCACCTTTCATTTAATATTAAACAAATAAAATATCTTTTCCCACTACACAAAACTCACTTAAATAATTCTTAAACACAATTAAATAATAACAATAATCTCTTCCTTTGACTTGCAACCATATATAACTCATATACACCACATATACACTTTCTCATATTCCTTATTCTCTTACCATTAAGCTTATACACCTAATCCAATTAATATCAACAATTAATCCAATTCTCCTAGGGTACAATTTGGGATATTACATATTTACATATATATATATATATCTATATTAATAAATCATTGTATATTAATAAAATTTCTTAATCATAATTTGATAATAATTTTAAATTCACTAACTAACAACCAACTACTAATTCATAATCTCATTAATTCAATTTATATATTAATTTGTTCTAAAATTTACTAATAATATTTAAAATTTAAAATTTAATTATTTTAATTATATTTAATATTAATATTTTAATTTTAATTTACTGCCTATATAATTTTAGTAATATTAATTGTCTTTCATTTTTATTTCTCTTTTAACAATAATAATTAATCAACTACAATTTCTAATTTAATAATTTTTTAAATTTTAAATAACTATTCATTATTTTACTTTTATTTGTATTTATTCAAAATTCATTTTTCTCTACTTATTTCTTATTTATCATAATGTTTACATCAAAATTTAAATCCTAAAATTTTTATTAAAATAAAATTTAACTAATTAGAATTTTAATTACTGTTTGTGTGTAAAAATATATCTACATGTATATATATGAATTTTTTAAATATTCATTTATAATTTGCAAGTAATATATCTAATTGAAGCTTAATACGAGAGAATTCTAAAAAAATCTGTGTTGCCGAAAAAATATCTTCGGAAAGTGGTCGAAAACGGCTTCCAAAGTTGATGCCGGCATGAGTTCTGATTAGGACTTTGGGCGGCACATGCGGCGGTTTACGATGGCAGTTCACGGCTGTTTTGATGGTATTGAAAAGTTCATCGAGTTTACTCCAATGGTGGCTGGCGCGTGTAGTAAATTGATGACAATAAGACGACGGACGAAGCAGAAGAAAATTATTGCTCTAAGTTCTCTCCCTCTTCCTCTTTACCATTCCGAATTTCAAATTTCTGTCTGATTTCCCTCTCTGTATAAACTCACATCTTCTCACTCTCTCTCTGTCCCATTTTCCTTTCTTTCTTATTTTTTTCCAGTTCTCCCTTCTCTCTCATTTTCTCTATTTTCTTTCTCTCTTAATTTTTTTTACACTACCCAAATAAATGGCCAACATTAATTAATGGCCACTAAACCACTATAACCATTATTAGTTGTTTATATTAAAAAATGTTCATTTTACCTAACTTTAATTATTTTTATTATTATTATTTTATTTGTATATATATATTTTAATACTTACCTATTTTCTCCACTTTCAAAATTTTATTATTATTATTATTATTATTATTATTATTATTATTATTATTATTATTATTATTATTATTATTATTATTATTGGTCAATAATTACTACCACTATATTAATATAGTCATTTTAATTATTATTTCAATTATTTTTTTAATTTAATGTATCAACTTTAGTTATTATATATATTTGTTACTGATTACTAGTAGTATATATATATATATATATATTTCAATCATAATAATTATTTATTTATTTACTAATAAGTATTATCATTAATATATATATTTTTTCTTTCTTTCTTATTTTTTTATTTTACTTAATTAATCCAACACATACTGTATTTATTTAATAAATCACATTATTAA
Organism: Garcia nutans; assembly: GCA_947685225.1. NCBI lineage: Eukaryota > Viridiplantae > Streptophyta > Magnoliopsida > Malpighiales > Euphorbiaceae > Garcia > Garcia nutans. The sequence goes on from CANTUV010000005.1 coordinate 24,455,721, forward strand.
TAAACACGTATTTTTTAATTAATTTATTGTACATACTATATTATTTATTTTTATTATATATATATTATTATTTTAAAAAAATATTGGGTATTATATTATTACTCCCTAAAAAAATTCATCCTCGAATTTTTACTAACTTGCCTGATGGAGACAAATGAGGATATCTAGAAAGCATATCTTATTTTCAAAATAGTTTCCAATAAAATTAGTACCTATCTTCAGTTCCATAGTCTTATTTCTTAAATTTACCGAATCAATTCAAGAAATAACTTAAAATCTACAATTATATCTTAAGTATTCTTTAGGAAATTTAGTATAGTTTTATTCTTACTTCCTTATTTCTATTAAAGGCTTTAACCTTTAACTCTATAATTTATATATTCCTCAAATAATCCCAATCCCTTACTTCTTATTTTATTAAAATATTTATTATGTTACCTTTCATGTATGTATAACCACATATCCTAATAATAAAATATTACTAATAATTTCTTTATTTCTTATTAACTAATTTATTTTTTCTTCGACTACTTAATCTTAATCAATACATCATAACTAGCATAGTTTTACTTAATTGTATTGACATCATTTGCTATCACGCCACTAAAATTTAAATATTTTATCAATATATATATATATAGTCTTAATCTATAAACCATTTATATATATATCCAAATTCTTAATCATTTCCTCATTTTTTTAAAACCCAAAAATATTCTTATCTTATATTCCTCAAGAATTATTATTTTTCTCATATTATTCTTTTAATAATAAGTAAATTTTTAACTCTCTAGATTTAAGAAAACCTTATTAACTAAAATTAATTTGCATATAGAAATTCCTTTAGACTAGAAAACATCAATTCTATAAAATTCTAATAAATCTTTAAAAAAATTTAGCCATCAAAATATATGCATACATACCATGGTTCAACTTAAAATTCCAATATGTAATATTTATCAACTCTATTCTAAGAATATCTTTAAAATATATATTCAAATTTTCCTCTAAACATTATAATAATCTATAATCATCTTCATCTTAATTTATAAATAATCAAGTCAAACCTCATATACCCATCATCCATCAAACTTTTACTATATCCATGTATAAATATAATATAATAATAAGTCTTAGCCTCCTTTCACCCATATTTAACTAAATCTTCATATCAAAATCAATTCAAAACTTAATATCTAATTTAGCTTAATTAATTCTACATATCCATATAAATTCATAAATTATATAGTTTATCTCCGGTATATAAATCTTTAGTTTAAATATACAAATTATATATTCAAGTATATCTCAAACTATTTTTTTTGTATATGTATACAATATATACATATCTTATTATTATAATATATTCTTTTAAAACTTCATTCTCCATAATTTAGACTATACTTATATATATATTTATAATTTATTTATTTTAGATTAATCTTACACAAAAGAATATTCTTACTTCATATGTATTAGTACTTAGTTTTATCATTTCATCACTTTATTTATGCATCCATATCATATACAACTATAACTAAAGATAATTATAATCTCTATCATTTTTTTTTATTTAAGGATATCAAGATTCTTTTGATATATATATAACAAATATTTTATGAATGAATGAGTACCTTATGAGGTCGGCCAACATCCTCTAATTAATTAATTTTTAATTCTTTAGTCATAATTATTATAACGATCTCTACTACCTTGTACTCTTAGTGACATCATCTTATAAGACAAATACGGCAGAAATTATCACCTTATTCCTATCTAAAAATAAATAAATGAAAGTCTACAGAATCTATAACCTATTCTATGATACCATTAAATGTCACACCTCAACTCTTCAAAGCTATGGTGGACTTATCTTATTATAAATCTCAAATCACAACTTATTTAATTCATATCTCTTACAAATATATGACCATTTATAATATTTATTACATCATTTCATCATTAAAGATATTCTATAAAAATTAAATAATTCCCAAACTAAAATCAAACTGAAAATACTAATCTGTTGGACTAACCTTTTTATATGTAGAAGAATTTCAAATTAAAGAGTCTATACTCTAACAAAGTCTACCAAGTTAATCTTCAAAAATATCTAAAAATATTAATAATAATGGGGTGAGTCCAACTACTCAGTGAATAAGTAAAAATATAACAAGGAAGAACAAATAAAGTTTAATAATACTTAATATATATTTAATCAATAATCAGCTGGATAATTCATTCTTGAAATCTTAAACATAATTTTTAAACATTTCGCAATTCACAGAAAAATTAGACAATTCAATTCATGCATCTTTTATATACACTCAAATATAATTTCTACTGATTCAACTTCAATATAAGGGCCTATGATAACTTATCTCGCAAGCCCAAGGAGAAATAACTTCAATACATATGTGCAGAGCAATTATCCCGACCAAGGTAAATTATAATATATTTAATTTATATAAATAGCCGTAATAAATGTGCGATCTCATAGGATTATAATAAGAGTGCATACAAATTATTTATCCAGCACAATATAATAAATCAATCATATATATGAAAATTTAAACTACCATTATATGTTCTCAATTATTAAGAAAATAGATATCATTCAAAAATAAATCATCATCTTGAATTCTGTAAATTCTTTTCTAAAATCATAAATATATATAATACTTTAGAAATACAATGTTACACATTTACCCACTCACCTTAGCCAAAAGCTAAATTTGTAAATCCAACTATATCACCTCTATGATTTATTTCAACTGTTGTATCCACTGCTAGAGTGATATAAGAATAATTATTAACTAAAAATTATTCTAAAATTATTAACTATTATGATATGCACGATTTGAGACATATATAAAAACTAATCCTAAATTCTAACGAAATATCGACAATATTTATCTAATTATTCCATATAGCCTTTTTCAACTTATCCATAATTCTTCAAAAATACTAAGTATTTAAAATATTTTAATCTACAATTAATTTAATTTATTTATTTTTATAATTTAATAATAATTTTATAATATTAATGTTACTAATATACATATTTTATTAAACTTTTAATAATGTTTATTTGGTTTACTTACAAGTTATCCATTTAATATCTAAATTATACACTAAATTAATGCTAAATAATTTTAAGTGAATAATTTTATAATGATAATTTTTTTATAATTAATAATTTATTTATTGTAACTCTCCAAAAATATTACCTTATTACAATCACAATAATAGTAAAAATATATTTTATAATATATATATTTACAAAATATATCCTTCAAATAGAATAATATTATTTACTTTAATTTTTCTTACTTTGTAGTATTAAATAATAAAAAAATTATAGAAAAGTATTAATAATATTGATACTAAAATTAATATTTGCTAATAATTATTATTATAATAAATTTAATAATAAATTTAATAATAATAATATTTAATTGCCATAATCATAACAAATTTTAATATTTAACTACTACTTGATATTATATTTTAGTAACTACTATGGTTCAATAATAGTCAATATATATTAATATTCAATTATATTAGTAATAATAATAATAACAATGTAATTATTTAAGTAAACATTTAGTAGACTTTAAATAATATACTAGAAAATTACTAGTATTTATAAAATTTTAGTTATAATACTTTTACTACTGCAACACTAATAATATTAATAATTAATTACTACTTAACACAATTTATATTTTACTTACCACAAATTTTAATTATTTGATAATTAATTAACTCAATTTAATTTATAAGTAATTTAATTAACTTAATTATATATGTAAATAAAACTCTTATTTAGATAATACTTTAATAGCAGTATTTATTATAATTTACTTTAGCAAACTATTAATTTATTATCTTTCAATTTTCTTATTTATTTCATAAATATATTTATTTATTTATGTCCTTATATTTAAAATACATCCAATTAATTTTATAATTTACTAACAAAATTTATACTTTAAGAATTGATCTTGATATTACCACAATTATTTTTATTCTAAAGTAAATATTCATTTACATATATACATATAGATACCTACAAATATAAAATGATCAACAAGCAATCAGACAACAGCTCCACTTTTAGATCTATTAACATCGTTTAAGAATATACAAAAATTAAATAAACATAAAATAAGTATATATAAAAAATATATCATATTATTTATTTATACTAATTGATTTACAAAAAACAATAACCATTCAACGAAGGCTACTAGGTTTTACAATTTATTATACAAAAAATTATATAAAGCTACGGGTACATGGAATTGTTATACCCAAGTGCAGACATGACTACTATCTATTCGGATTCAACTCCTGAATTTATATATGAATTTCCATCCGATATACTAATTATATAAAAATTTATATAATAAGGCTTTAAATAAAATATAGAAATTATACAGAAATTTAAAATACAGATTTTTGATGCATCAGATCAAACTAAGTTGTAGGTGCAGAGCATACTTATATAAAATAAACTTTAAAATACAACAAATAAATAACTTACAGGAGAGTTTTTCAATGGACGAGGATACAAAATTGGAAGAAGGATTTTAGTGAAGAGAAAAGGAAAGAAAGACCTAAACTAGAGCTTAGAGTTCTTCAGAGCTTCTGGAGGTGAGAGGGTTCTAAAAATTAATTCTTAAACTTCAGAAATGGCTTCCTTTTATAGGCAGAGAGCTTTAGCTTTACATTGTTCTTTTCACATACTGGTACTGTGGATGAATAGTAACATGTTATTAATATTTGCTTTACTATACCTTCACACATCTGGACCTGTAGATGAATAGTACCTTATCAGCGTACTATTTGCTTTACTGTGGAGAACTGCAGATGAACAGTTCTTCTGACTTTCTTTTGATAAATACTGTAGATGAACAATATTTTATCAGTGGGCACCAATTTTATTGACTTTTAATCTTTTTTTATATATACTGAAGGAATAAGGTTCCTTCTACCTTTAATTTTCTAACGAGCTTGTGTTAGAGTCAGATTTTATATTTTTCTTTTATTTTCTTTTTCTTTATTTTCTCTTTCTTTTCTTTTTCTTTTTCCTTTTTCTTTATTTTTTCTTTTTTTCTTTTTATCCTTATTGGAGACTAGACACCATAATAATCATCCTCATTATTAGGGCAATACTCTAAGTCAGATGTGATCTCATTGGAAGATGATGTCATAAATGATGTAGAAGAGGAGTCAGAAGAGGAAGGTGATTTTCTTCTTCTAGACTGAGCTTTAGATTTTTTTTAGAATGGACTTTATTGGATGATCTAGCAGAGCTAGTCTTACTGGGCTTTATAGGCTCAGAGGTTGAAGGAAGAGATTCAACCATCTGTTGCATCAAGGCTTTATAATCTTCTACAGTCTTTGCAGCTGCAAGAAGGACTATATTTTGGGCTCTTTGGGCTCCAAAAGAAATAGATAGCTTTGGGTCAAAGCCACCATAGTTTCTCTTTAAAAGCCACTACTTTACTGTGTGCTCAAAGATAGAATTGCAAAAGGCATTCCACCATTTGATTTTAGTTCTTCTTAATACTACGAGTATATTAGTACCTGATTGTATTATAGTATCAAAATACCACCGGTATACTCAAGGTATATAGAAGATCACATAAAAGAGAAGAAGAGGAGGAAATTTCTTCTCATATGGGCTTGGGTTGAAATGGGCTTTAAAGTATTGAAAAGCTAGCAGTACGTCTTGTGATAATACTCTATCCTCATTACCACAATAATATCACCAGTCAACAAACCACATGAGTATGTTGTCAATTTTAATGTTAGTATCAAAATATATGAGTCAAGAATGTGTTTGGCCATGATTTTAGAAAAATAAGACTTTGGTCCAGGCTTCCATATAATCCCAATAATTATAAGAAGGACAGATAGAGTTTTGAGAAAGGGTTTTAAATTACACTGAAATATGCAATGGTTTTTCCCATTCAGAAGGATGGAGAATTTTCTTTATTTTAAAGGAGGAATAAGCTGTGACAACCTTATCCTTTTGGTTATAATTGTGCTTTAAATAAATAGAATCAAAATCCTCTAGAATATTTAAAAAATATTCTTAAGGTTTTGATAAATCATTTGATTTTAAAAATCAATTTTTAGGATATATAGAATCAATAATTTTCCATGGATTTTGCTGAGCAAGTCCATTTTCTATTATTAATTCTGCACTAAAAAAATGTTTTAGTAAACCATTAAGATTGAGGATACTTTAATGGAAAATTTAAAGAAAGTATTTGAGTTGAAGTGTTTGAAACTTTCAGCTCAGTTTTAGAAACATTTTCTGATAGGGTTTTAGATTTTGAAGTCTAATATCCCAAAGAATACCCTAAAAGTTTTGGAGTTATTGTTGTAGGTGGATTTAGGGTATATGTATATAAGGGAAATATAGATACAATATATATATATAAGACATATACATATACATGGGATATAATATGATATAGGAAAAGTGAGTTATATATATATATATTGGTATAATTAATCAATAATAATAATAATAAGGACAAAAAGAAAAAGAGAAGAGGAAAGTCAAGGGAAGAAAGTGTGGTGGATATTAACTTAGAAATTATTATTATTATTATTATTATTATTATTATTATTATTATTATTATTATTATTATATATATAGGATAAGAACGAAAGAAAGGGGGAGAACTTTCTTTCTTCTTCTGCTTCTTCTTCTTCTTAGTGAACGAGAGAGAGAGAGAGAGAGAGAGAAGCTAGAGAGGGAAAGGTGATTTTGCTTCTAATTACACCAAAGATTAAGGATATCAAGAGATTTGCAAGTGGATGTTGAAGATTTAGCAAGCTATTCAAGTAAGTACTCATCTCTTGATTTGATTTTATTGATTATATATATATGTAAGTTTTATCTTCTTGTTTTGATTTCTTTTGATTGAGGTGATGGTTGGTGTGTAAGATGATTATAATGAAAGATTGAAGTGTGTAAATGTGTTGAATTGGTATTTAAGTGATGATAAGTTGGGGAAATTGCGAGGATGATGATGAATGGTTGAGTTAGGGTTTAGAATAAATGAATTTGATACTTTGAGTAATTGATTATAGTGATGTATATATATATTGATTAGTATGATGATATAATGAATTTATATAAATGTTAAGGTGATAGAAAATTGATAAATATAAACAAAGATAATGGTTAAGAGGGTGGTGGTGTGAATTTTGAAGGGTTTGGATGAATTTTGAAGTATTTGGTCTTTAAATTATTGAAGGACACGGCCAAGTTATGAGAGACACGGCCAAGTTAGGGCAAACTTGGCCGTGTTGGATGAGTTTTGGAGAGACACGGCCACTGGCTTGGCCGTGTCCCTTGCCTGTGTTTGTTACTGTTGGATTTTTGTTGAGAGACACGGCCATGTCCCTTACCCATGTCTGCCTCGGATAATTTGGTGTTGAGTGACACGGCCACAAGCTTGGCCGTGTCCCATGAGTGTGTTGGTTACTGGATGTTTGTGTTGGGAGACACGGCCACAAGCTTGGCCGTGTCCCTTGAGGGTGTTAACTTTTGTGTTTGTTATTTGTTCTTCATACATTGTTGGATCTTCAAATGTCTTTTGTACCTAAACACACTTAAAACAATAATGATCCAACCAAATATATATGGAAGATTCTAAAGCTATGAATAATGTAAATTGTTATGTATATATATCAATGATGATATAGGAAATGTGGAAAATATAATGATCATTGAAAAAGTATATGCAATGCCATTGATTATGTATACTTGAGTGATGAATTGATCAATATGATTTGATGATAATGATGATGCATAGGATACTATATGAATAATGTTATGTCTTATGCATTGTGAATCTTGTGAATTGCAATGAAGCTATATATATATATAATGTGAAGGATATGATGAAGTAATTGCTTATGTACAATTGAATAATGAAATATTATAATATGATGTGAAGTCATTGTTATTGACTATGAGGATTCAAATATGATATGAAGCCATTGTTATTGGCTATGATAATTCAAATGAGATGTGAGCCATTGTTATTGGTTATGATAATTTAATTGAGAATAAAATTGATAAATGAATTGTGTGACTAATGTGTTATTCTATTTTCAGAGTTTGTTGTTGGTGGCATGCCTAATATGTGTAACAATCTCTTGAAGTTAGGTTGGATTGAATCCTTGAAGCCTAATTGAGATGTTACCACCCTTGAAGCTAGGTTGGGTTGGTTCTTGAAGCCAGGTTGGGTTGAAGCTTAGCAAGCTTTGCTCCCCTTGAAACTTGGTTGAACCTAATCCTTGAAGCCTAGTTGGGTCTATGATATTGATAAATGTGATAATAAAACCAAAGCAATTACTCTGAAAATTGAATGGCATATTAGTGTCTTGTTTGGGCCCGAGTCTGTCTTCGTTGTCAATGTGATATCCAAATGTTGAAATAAATGAATAATGGGATTTATGGTTGACTTTGTTGGAAGTGTGATTCATGATTTATGAATGGTGAATAAAATGATGTTATGAAGTATGATTTTGTAATGTATGTATTGATATATTGAATGTGAATATGGCTTGAGGAGGTTTGTTGAGATATGAGTTTATGAAAATATAGTATGATGTGTAAAATATAAATAAATGTGGAATTTATGAGAATTGTTTTCTTGAAGGTTTGGATAGATCATTGAATGGTGATTTATTGAAATGATGTATATGTTTATGTATATGAGATACGAAGGGTAAGTATAGTGTTGTAAAAGTTCTATGTATATATATATATATGAGATTAGTGGGAATATATGAAGAATGCTTTGAGAAAGGAAAACGTGGTAAGAGAACAATAAAACATGATGCATAAAAATATGAGGTATGATTCTTTTGTGTAGTATATTTTAATATTTATTTGTACTACTAAGCTCTCGGGCTTAGCGCGGTTGTGTAATCGCGCAGGTATTTATGCGGTTGATCTGGAAGTCCAGCTGTATGCCACGAGAAGGGTAAGAGTGTCTCGAGACCAACTAGAAGGTGATGCATACATGTATGATTTTAATTAGGTTGCATTTTTAATAAGAATAATGATTTTTGTAAATGTGTTTTAAAGTAATGTAAAATTGTATGAACTTGGATAAGGGTTTTTAAATTGAAATTAGACGTGACATTCTTATACTTTATATACGTATTTTATGTATACTAGGTATATGTATGGTACTTATATGGAGTATCAGGGTGTTACAATTATTTTGGTATCAGAGCTTAGGTTCGAGATTCTCGGCCTAAGTGAAATTAAAAAGAAAATTTTTAAAGAGTTTAAATAAGAATTAAAAAGAAGAGTTTGGAAATGCAATTGGTAATACATGCATATGCATTCACACCTAGGTTGGTCTCGAACGTGGCATTATGTGAATTGTGAATTGTGATGTATTTGAATTACATGAGATAAATGATAGTGTGTAAATGAGGTTTCATATGAAAGCAAGTTTCAAAATGTTGATAATTGAGAGGTGATTGTGATATAAAGAAATGATATGGAGTTTATAAGTAAAAAGTTTGATTATTGATATGTGTATGACATATAAAGAAATGACTAGAAGAATAAAGTTGGAAATGAGTTAAAAATAAAATTAAGATTAAAGTATGTAATCTTTCCTCTACTATTTGAATCTCTTTCTAATAAACTTAATGTTTGGATATCTAGAAAGAGAAAATATTGTTGGATATGACAATAGTATGGTGAAATATTGAATGAATTGATTGGCATAGATTAAGTGTGATAAATTAAGGTGTGGATATGTAAAGCTAAGGTTTTGTTTAAAAGGAAGAGAGATGATGTTGGGTAAGTACGAAGATATATTGGTGTTGTTTGTATTGTTATTTTAATGCAAACATGGTGATTTCAATACTAGAAATGTGATATGTTTGAATATTGTGAAAGCTCATATTAATGGTGATAATATGTGATATTTAGATTTTTGGAATAAGCTTAATAATTGTGAAATATAAATTTTGATGTTGTTTTGTGGTATATACATATAAGATGTATTGAAGTTGATATTAAGAGAATGAGATAAATAAATTGATAGTTTAATGTATTTAATACATGAGGTATATGAAATGAATATTAGTGCTCATGAAAGTATTATGAATTGGGAGGTGTGATTGATAGTAGGAAATTTTAGTTTGAAATAAAAGAAAAGGAATTGAACAAATGAAAATAAGTTACTTTAAGTAATTTGATTGGAAAGGATGAAAGTGAATATAAAAGATATGTTAAAGGTATTTAAAAACAAATGTGAGAGAGATATCACATTGGAAATGTGATTAAGCTCCTTGTGAAATGATATTATAAGTTGAGAGTATCTATTTATTGAAGTTAATAAATAATTTAAGTTATGATAAAAGAATGAGAATGATATTAGTCAAAGGAAAGTGATAAATATTAAATTTGTATAAACTATATGCAAAAGAGAAATTTAATTAATTGCATGATTATGTGTCTGTATAAAGAGGATATGTGAAATGAACTTTTTGATATGAATGTAATGGTTATATGTAAGAAAGATGGGAAGTGAGTCACATTATAACGTGACCTATGTGTGTGTATATAATATGTTTATTATTTTATACCATTACATGTTTAATGGTATTAGAAATGAGATTATATATAGTAGTGGATCTAATAGAGAGTAAATCTTAATTTTCGCAAAATAGATAATGAGAATGGACTTGGGTGATATTGAACAGTGAAATTGTTATGGCAATGACTAGATGGGGCTATTATAAGATGTTTTGGAATTCAAAGTATTTGTGTGTGAAAATGTTTTATGTATAAGTGTATAATAAGAAATTGTAAGGAAAGAATGATGTATTTGAAAAATTTTTAGAAGAGATGGATTGGGAATGGAGTAATGAATGATACTTGTGTAAAATTTGTATTTGATTGAAGGTTGGGCGTAGAAAATGTTAAAGATAATATTATTGAACATGAGTTAGGTTAATGATGATCAAATAATCAAAAGCAAACTGTTTTGAGATGGAATTAAAATGTGTTAACTTTTAGTGTAATAAAAATTTGGAGAATAAATGTATAATTTTTGTGATGCAATCTAGCATTATAATTATAAAGGCTGGAAATTGAATAATAGAAGAACGATATTGATTTACAAACCCTAAGTGTGATTGTTAATATACCATGGTCATATGATTTGGTTAATGTGATCAGTTGGTTAGTTTTATTATCTTTAGATTTAGAACTGAGATGATATAACTGTAGTACAGTTTTAGTGAGATTGATAACTATGTTTCTAGACATATCGGTTAAAAGATATGATTGAATCATGTCTAGATAATATGAATGAATAATGAGATGTTCAATATAATTAATGATATATGTGTATACTATTTTGATGTGCCAAGAAATCATGATTGTTGGAAATTAATTATAATTGAAGTATAGTGCCTAATTGATTTTGAAAGGTGAATGGTGAAAAGATAAAGGAACAGACCTATCTGCCTCCTTCGGAACCATGCGGACCCATTGTGTTGGGCAACCGAACTTGGACTACCGACCTGGTTGGGGAAAAGTTCATTTATGAAGCTATAGTTGTTGGCTATATTGATAAACTTTGAATAAGTATGGGAAATGATGATATAATTATTGAACTAATGAGATGTATATTTATAAGCATGATTTTATTGATTGAATATAAGGTTACCCTAATGGAATTAGGTCATATATATATGAATATTGTAAATTTCATGATAAACTTGAATAACTTAATTGTTGGTTTGAATCATATAAGGTTGAAATGTTAGTATATTGTGATAGATAGATCAATTGATCTAGATTTCGCCTAAGTTGCGAGTCAATATTGAGATTTAATATGTACAGGTGTACTGGAAGTGTAAAATTTAAATGGTAGCATGTATGATGTAATATTCTGGCCTATAAATGAACATAAATAATTTGAAGTATATCAGTTGTAAATGGTGATAAAAAGGTTGATTATCTGTTAAGTGAGTTTAAAGAGGTAATGTCAATATTAATGTTAAGTGAAAAACATGATAAAGAAGGACTTAAGTGTAAACAAAATGAGAAGATTGTTATTGATCAAGGGTTGATAAGTGGCTATTTTCAAAAGTGATTGTAAGGACAAGATAAGCAATAGTATTATATAATTCAATAATTTTCAAGGTTAAGGTTAAGAGATTATCTATACAGAGATGAAGTGATAAATATCTTGAATGTAATAGATGAATGGTATATATATAGATTATAAGATGATTTGATTACGGTATAAAAGAAAATTCATTGAGAATGTAATGAGTTATCTTGGTTGCTCTGTTGAGAAAGTTATAAGATAAATATAAAAATATAGTGATGAATTGATTGACTTAAAGGGGGAGAGTAAAAGTTATATAATTTGATAAAATTATAGTGTAAGATACAATTATCTTTATATGAAAATTAAGATGGGTTGTTATTGTGCTGGATAATTTCGAGGACGAAATTATTTAAGGGGGAGAGAATTGTAATATCCCAAAGAATACCCTAAAAGTTTTGGAGTTATTGTTGTAGGTGGATTTAGGGTATATGTATATAAGGGAAATATAGATACAATATATATATATAAGACATATACATATACATGGGATATAATATGATATAGGAAAAGTGAGTTATATATATATATTGGTATAATTAATCAATAATAATAATAATAAGGACAAAAAGAAAAAGAGAAGAGGAAAGTCAAGGGAAGAAAGTGTGGTGGATAGTAACTTAGAAATTATTATTATTATTATTATTATTATTATTATTATTATTATTATTATATATATATATATAGGATAAGAACGAAAGAAAGGGGGAGAACTTTCTTTCTTCTTCTGCTTCTTCTTCTTCTTAGTGAACGAGAGAGAGAGAGAGAGAGAGAGAGAGAGAAGCTAGAGAGGGAAAGGTGATTTTGCTTCTAATTACACCAAAGATTAAGGATATCAAGAGATTTGCAAGTGGATGTTGAAGATTTAGCAAGCTATTCAAGTAAGTACTCATCTCTTGATTTGATTTTATTGATTATATATATATGTAAGTTTTATCTTCTTGTTTTGATTTCTTTTGATTGAGGTGATGGTTGGTGTGTAAGATGATTATAATGAAAGATTGAAGTGTGTAAATGTGTTGAATTGGTATTTAAGTGATGATAAGTTGGGGAAATTGCAAGGATGATGATGAATGGTTGAGTTAGGGTTTAGAATAAATGAATTTGATACTTTGAGTAATTGATTATAGTGATGTATATATATATTGATTAGTATGATGATATAATGAATTTATATAAATGTTAAGGTGATAGAAAATTGATAAATATAAACAAAGATAATGGTTAAGAGGGTGGTGGTGTGAATTTTGAAGGGTTTGGATGAATTTTGAAGTATTTGGTCTTTAAATCATTGAAGGACACGGCCAAGTTATGAGAGACACGGCCAAGTTAGGGCAAACTTGGCCGTGTTGGATGAGTTTTGGAGAGACACGGCCACTGGCTTGGCCGTGTCCCTTGCTTGTGTTTGTTACTGTTGGATTTTTGTTGAGAGACACGGCCGTGTCCCTTGCCCGTGTCTGCCTCGGATAATTTGGTGTTGAGTGACACGGCCACAAGCTTGGCCGTGTCCCATGAGTGTGTTGGTTACTGGATGTTTGTGTTGGGAGACACGACCACAAGCTTGGCCGTGTCCCTTGAGGGTGTTAACTTTTGTGTTTGTTATTTGTTCTTCATACATTGTTGGATCTTCAAATGTCTTTTGTACCTAAACACACTTAAAATAATAATGATCCAACCAAATATATATGGAAGATTCTAAAGCTATGAATAATGTAAATTGTTATGTATATATATCAATGATGATATGGGAAATGTGGAAAATATAATGATCATTGAAAAAGTATATGCAATGCCATTGATTATGTATACTTGAGTGATGAATTGATCAATATGATTTGATGATAATGATGATGCATAGGATACTATATGAATAATGTTATGTCTTATGCATTGTGAATCTTGTGAATTGCAATGATGCTATATATATATATAATGTGAAGGATATGATGAAGTAATTGCTTATGTACAATTGAATAATGAAATATTATAATATGATGTGAAGTCATTGTTATTGACTATGAGGATTCAAATATGATATGAAGCTATTGTTATTGGCTATGATAATTCAAATGAGATGTGAGCCATTGTTATTGGTTATGATAATTTAATTGAGAATAAAATTGATAAATGAATTGTGTGACTAATGTGTTATTCTATTTTCAGAGTTTGTTGTTGGTGGCATGCCTAATAAATGTAACAATCTCTTGAAGTTAGGTTGGATTGAATCCTTGAAGCCTAATTGAGATGTTACCACCCTTGAAGCTAGGTTGGGTTGGTTCTTGAAGCCAGGTTGGGTTGAAGCTTAGCAAGCTTTGCTCCCCTTGAAGCTTGGTTGAACCTAATCCTTGAAGCCTAGTTGGGTCTATGATATTGATAAATGTGATAATAAAACCAAAGCAATTACTCTGAAAATTGAATGGCATATTAGTGTCTTGTTTGGGCTCGAGTCTGTCTTCGTTGTCAATGTGATATCCAAATGTTGAAATAAATGAATAATGGGATTTATGGTTGACTTTGTTGGAAGTGTGATTCATGATTTATGAATGGTGAATAAAATGATGTTATGAAGTATGATTTTGTAATGTATGTATTGATATATTGAATGTGAATATGGCTTGAGGAGGTTTGTTGAGATATGAGTTTATGAAAATATAGTATGATGTGTAAAATATAAATAAATGTGGAATTTATGAGAATTGTTTTCATGAAGGTTTGGATAGGTCATTGAATGGTGATTTATTGAAATGATGTATATGTTTATGTATATGAGATACGAAGGGTAAGTATAGTGTTGTAAAAGTTCTATGTATATATATATATGAGATTAGTGGGAATATATGAAGAATGCTTTGAGAAAGGAAAACGTGGTAAGAGAACAATAAAACATGATGCATAAAAATATGAGGTATGATTCTTTTGTGTAGTATATTTTAATATTTATTTGTACTACTAAGCTCTCGGGCTTAGCGCGGTTGTGTAATCGCGCAGGTATTTATGCGGTTGATCTGGAAGTCCAGCTGTATGCCACGAGAAGGGTAAGAGTGTCTCGAGACCAACTAGAAGGTGATGCATACATGTATGATTTTAATTAGGTTGCATTTTTAATAAGAATAATGATTTTTGTAAATGTGTTTTAAAGTAATGTAAAATTGTATGAACTTGGATAAAGGTTTTTAAATTGAAATTAGACGTGACATTCTTATACTTTATATATGTATTGTATGTATACTAGGTATATGTATGGTACTTATATGGAGTATCAGGGTGTTACATGAAGATTCTGCTATCTCTTATTTTAAATAAGGGATAAGAGCATCACTACCTGAAACCCTTGGAGGGGGTTCATGACTCATCTTTAAAAGGGCTTTAACAACTTTTGGAGAATAAGCCAATTGAGAGACCCATTTTTTCATCTGAGCTTTACTTTCTTCTTCGACCACTTCGGCCCAAGGTTTTATGGCTTTAGGAACAATTTTAAGAATATCATCTGAGTGATCAGATAATGGTTTAGGAGCATTAGACTTTAGGCTTTCCCTCTTTGTTTTTCTTATTTTTCTTCCCCATTTTGTCTGTGAAGAAATTCACGGGTCAGAAAAGTCTGGCATACTATTATTTTTTCCCTTTATAAATTCAATATCAAAATAAAAAAATACTTAATATAGCTTGCCATCTAGCAAATATTTATTTTGAGGCAAGATTTTTAACATTCTTTTGTAAAACTTCTTTAGCACTTTTACAATCAATATGAAATAAAAAATTTTGATTTAATAAATCAAATTAAAATTTTGAAATACATAACACAACACTCAAAATTTCTTTTTTAATAGTAGAATAGTTTAATTAGGTTGGACTCTAATGTCCTGAATAAAATTGGACTATGGTTTCTCTACCGTCTTTTATCTATTTTAGTATTCCACCGTATCCTATATCTGAAGCATCAGTCTCAACTATCTTTGGAGCTAATGGGTTAGCTATATATAGGCAGGGAATGGTTTTAACTCGGGCCTTAATCTATTTTACTATACTAGTATGGACTTCAGTCCATGGGCCAAGATTTTTCCTAAGCCTATCATGTAGTGGTTTTAGTATTCTATTCAGGGTTGGATATAATTCTATAGCATAATTTAAACATTCTAAAAATCTCTGTAGTTGAGCTTTTATTAAGGATTTGATAAGGAAACTTATCTTCGAAAGCTAAGTTTCTTTCTATAGGCTCTAAAATTCCTTGTTCTATATAATGTTCTAAGAATCTAATTTTAGTCTAAAACAGAGATATTTTAGTTTTACTTATTATTAATTCATTCTTCTTTACCACCATAAAAATGGTTTTTAGGTGTTTAAAATGTTCATCTAAAGTTATAGAAAATGTTAATACATCATCTATGTATACAATAAAGAATTTAGTGTATAGGTTAAATATATCATTCATTACTCTCTGAAATTCAGAGGGTGCATTCTTTAAACCAAAAGGCATAACATTCCATTCATACTGTCCAAATGGAACAGTGAATGCAGTTTTATACCAATCTTTAGGATTAATATGGATTTGCCAAAAATCACATTTCATATCAAATTTACTACAAATGTTTACTTGATATAATCTACTTAATAAATCTTTTTTTTATTAAAAATAGGATATCTAATCCATTTTAAAGCTTTATTTAATGGTTTATAATTTATTACTAATCTAGGGGCTCCACTTTCTATTTCAGAGGCCTTATTCACATAAAATGTTGCACAAGATCATGGACTTCTAGATTTAGTATTGAATTTTTTATTTTCTAAATCAGTTATTTCTTTTTTTTTTTTATAGAATTTGATCATATCAGGAGCCATTTGAATGGGTCAGGCTTTATCTCATAAGATAAATCAAAGCCTATCTCATAAGGTAAATCAACCATATGCTGCTTTCTATTCCAAAATGCATTTGGAATATCAGCACATAATTCTTTTTTAATTTGAAGCTATAATTTATTAATTTTTATTTTGTATAACTTTAGTTTTTAATTGTTTATTTATTTTTTGTAAATGAAAATTATTTTTTTAAATAATAAAGTTGTTCAGACATTGCTTTTATTAGTGCATTTATTTGTAGTTCATAGATTGAATGAGCCTTAAGCAAATTTAGATTTTTCATTTTAGGTTTTTCTATAAATGGGAAAATATTTTTTTTTGGTTTTTAACTTTAAAACTTATACTATCATCTTTTACAGAATATGGTGTAATTAGATTCATAAATGGAGTTCCTAAGATCACTAAATGATACATTTTATTAGTCAAAATAAATATGTTTTTTAGTTCTAAATTTTTATTAATTATTGAAGCTTTTGTTTTACCAACAATATTTAATTTAGATTTATTTGAAGTTGACAATTTTTCATTTGTTTCTTGCTAAAATCTTTTAGGAACTAAGCTAAATTTAATGCAGTTTAAGTCTGCTCCTGTATTAAATAATGTTATAGTTTCTATATGTTTTATTAGTTTTTGTTATAGATTTGTGTCTTATTTATTATGATAATTATTGTTTTCTTTAGGTATTTTGGTAGTTTCAATCGGTTTATTTAGTGTTTTCATTAATTTTGGTAGTTTTAATGTATTTTAGTGCTTTTGTCATTTTTGTCCTAGTTTTTAGTGTGGTGTTTATGTTTTGTGGTTAATATTTATTTACTTCTTGTTTAAAGTTTGTTTAAAGTTTTGTTTTAGGTTAAAAAGCCAAAGAACCAAGAAGAAGGAAAAATTGGACAGTGGCTGACACATGCAGAGGACACGGCCAAGCTTGTGGCCGTGTCCCATACCAAGCTAAGGAGGAAGACCAAGACATAGATGTGGACACACTCAAGGGACACGGCCAAGCTTGTAGCCGTGTCCCTCCAAAAAAGCTCCAACACGGCCAAGTTGCTTAAGCTTGGTCGTGTCTCACTTAAGTCTAAAGGAAAAAGAAAGATGAAAATCAAGTAGTAGAAGACACAAGCAAGGGACACGGCCAAGCTTGTGGCCGTGTCCCTCTAAAGACCTCCAACACGGCCAAGTTTCCTCCAACTTGGCCGTGTCTCTCATGGACCAAAAGCAACGCGGATTTTTTAAAACGGAGGTTTCATATAAATGTAAAAGTTAGGGTTTTCAAAAGGGTGTGGAGAGTTTAAGTTTGTTTGAGCCGTCAAAGAGAGTTTTAGGGTTTCATATCTTGTTTTCTTTGATTTTTTATTACACTTTGGATTAAACTAGCTTAGATTAGATTTGTTCTTACCATTGATACATTCTTCGAGCAAGTTCTGAACAAGAGATTCTTCAAGAGCTAAGAAGTTTGTAATTTGGTTTTGTTCTCGAACTTTATCTCTTTAATTTCATTGGAATTGTATTTATGGATATTATCATGTCTAAATTGATTTCTTTGAATTTTAATGAGATGAGTATGTTTGATAGCATTATGAACTAATTTGATCTAGTCTAGGGTTTGTATGGATCTGCTATGATTGTATGAATTGGTTATTACTCTTAACTTAATTATTTCTTTAAGCCTTTATTGAATGGATTATTGCTAATATATAATCGATTGGCCACCAATTATGTGTTTTAGGTATTAGATGATGGATTGAGAGATGAAGTCTAATGCTGGAACAATTCAATTAAGGACTTAGGTGAATTAGAGATATAACCTAGGAAAAGATTATTTCAATCGTAACAAGATTATTTGAGAGAGGTTTGAATGCGAGAGCTTATTTCCTTTATTCAATTAATTAAGTTGCTTGAGATTTAATCTTTGAAATTAAATTAGTTAAGAGGAATAACCGTTCATACATATAAGTAGTAGAGAAGTGCAAACCCTAGACCATTCTATTAAGTGAATCAAAACATCAGCTCAATTTACTTTTATTGTTTTAAACTTCGATCAATCTGTCTCTATTAATTGTTAGCAATTTAAATTTATTTATTACTTGTTATTTATAATATGATAATCAATTAGCTACTTTAGCTTCCTTGTGAGACGACCTTGGGGCAATCACCTTTGCTACAGCTACCTCGTATACTTGCGAGTGACGCTTTGTAGTAGAGTTAATTAGAGCGCAACACTATATTATAATTATCTAAAAATTTTATTTTTATTTTTATTAAATATTTTCTCAATGTAATTTTAAATAACATAAAAATTATATTATTAGAAATTTTATCTTTACTTAATATACTAATTTCATTATTATTATTAATTTTTCCTTTATTTATTTATTCAATATTTTTGTAACATACCTTGACAATTTTCACATTAGAACTATTAGAGAATGTTACTCAATATACTGTCAGTATTCTAATCAACCCATTGACAAAATTTCCTTTCAAACTGTTACTAATAAAAATTTTCAAATAATAATACAATCTATATAATATAACACTTATAAATTCAACATTTAAACCAATCTCCAATATCTCCAATAATCCAAATACTAATTATGAATCAGATAACCATTATAAGATTGTCAAACCAAAATAAATATGTAATACATCACAAGATTTAATTACCATTCACTAGAATCTAAAACTTCATCCTCTAAATACATATATTCCTTTCAAATTTACAAATTTGTATGATCTCTCAAATAGACAAGATAAATTGCATATTTGCATTTTATAACTTACAAGTACGATATACAAAAGATCTCTATATGTACTGTAGATAATTTCTGAGTTCCTTAATTCTACCT
Organism: Garcia nutans; assembly: GCA_947685225.1. Classification (NCBI taxonomy): domain Eukaryota; kingdom Viridiplantae; phylum Streptophyta; class Magnoliopsida; order Malpighiales; family Euphorbiaceae; genus Garcia; species Garcia nutans. Next base: position 24,475,603 of record CANTUV010000005.1, read on the forward strand.
CTTAACTTGCTCCGATTACATGATACCTGCATGTTAGAAAATAGTTCTAACATGCTAAGCAAAGCTTAGTGGTGCTTGTATAAATATATTTTGCACTTAATATTAAAGAAAATATTTATGGAAATACAGTAATATCACTCAGGTTTAATAAACATTTCTATAAATCAATAACCAACTAACACAAAATTTTGATTATACAAAATAATAATTTAACCTTTATAAAAATCATCATGCTATACTACACTTTCAGTATTGTAACATTTTCCTTTTTGAATCATTTCATTTAAGGTTTACTTTCTCATTCGTTAACATTGCTCATATCGCATTTATTTTTTATTTTCATTAAGTCTTACTTTTCAGTTTTACATATAGGATAATTTCATTCAATATATAATTTTGGCACTTAGATTTAGTATTATAATGTGGAGCACTTTATATCTTATATCATTATATACACTTTCAATCATTATAACACTTAGAAAGTTATTGATCAATTCAATAATTTGAATATAATATTTCTATTCCATACATTAGAACTTTCACTTGAAATATTATTATATATATTATCAATTACTTTGACATACATTTTCAATTTAGATAACTTCATTAAATATGTCCATACATACTGAACTCAGATTATAGGTTTGGATATCGGGTTAGTGTAGCAAATTTAATGCCAAATCTCAAGAATTTATAATGGCAATTATGCCCATTGTCACTGATGACACAATGTATCCATTATTGGCACGAGTTGCCCACTATCACTATGGCTATTCTTCTTTGGCTAGCCATTCAATCCAAAGCTAGATCTAAACTCAATATGGTTTGGGCAATTCATCAGTTGTGATTAACATTGAATTATATATATCACTTTAATGGAATAATTCTTTGATCAACACTTGGTATTGCACATATTATCATATCTTAAAAATTTATTACACTACTTGTTGGAGTTGATTTTAAAAATTCTTTACACTTTGAGGCCTTATAATCTCTTAGGCCAAAATCACAAATGAAAGACAAAGAAATAACTATTTTGAGCAAATTTCTTCAAGTGACACGCCCAATGACATGGGCGTGTCAATGACCGTGTCACTTTCCCAATTTACAAAAGCTTTGACACACCCAACGACATGGGCGTGTCACTGGACGTGTCATTTAACTTGCATTACAGCAGCTACGAAATACCCAATGACAAGGGAGTGTGTGTCATTTAACTTTCAACATAGTAGCTATGACATGTCCAAAGACACGGGTGTGTCAATGGCCATGTCATTTAACTTTCAACACAGTAGCTATGACATGTCTAATGACACGGGCGTGTCACTGGCCATTCAAGCAAAACTCTGTATTTCGAACACTCAACCACTTAAACACAAAATATCCAAATCTATGATAAAAATTGATTCAAAACTAGTTTCTTTGACATAGAAAGAGTCTATATCAAATACTTTACTCACACTTCAATTAATCAAGCCTTCAATTTCACACTTATGGCTAAAAGCAACATCAAACCATTCATTTCTTTTAATGATTGAATTAAGAATCATACTTATCACTTATAAATTCCTTTAATTCATTTTTCACTTATCAATCCATTTTACCAATACGTTTTTAGTAACAAATCATTTAGATGACTCAATCAACCTAATCAAACATTAAAATTCATAGAAATTCAAATATTTACAAATTTAAAATACATAAACACATACCTTTTTCAAAATCCATCTTCTTCTCTCTTTTCCCTCTTTTTCTTTGATCACTTGCTAATAATCTCCCCTTTTCTGGTTTACTCTTTTAAAAATCCTTAACTATATATGATTTTCTTTTAAATTTTAGCTGAATTTTTTTTGAAAAGAAGGAGAAAGGAGGAGTTTTTAGTGATGATGATGATGTTAGGGATGGATGATGAAGCAAGAAGAAAGAAGAAGGTCCTCCACCTTCACACACATATCCACTTATATATATATACTTTAATCTAGTGTGGCCACTCTCATCTTAACTATAGGGCACCCTCACTCGTAACCTTTGATTCTAATTCAATTTTTAGTTCCATAAAACCGTAAATATAATTTCTTCAGTAAATTTTAAAATATACTATTCACTATTCTCTACTTATAGCATTTATCCAGACTACTTTTGTCACTATACACTATCAATTATTAATATTAGTTAAAAAGTTCCCTGTTTAAAATTCGGACTATTACAATTATCCCCCACTAAAGAAATTTCGTCCTTGATATTTACCTGTTGTGGCAATAAGCCATCTAATTCATAACTAATCTTAAATTTCATATAAAATTAATTATTTTATTAATTTACATAACTTTTATTTATTATTATTTTTTTCTTTAAGTCTGATATCATTTAATGTAACACTTTCAGAATAATCTTATTATAGAACTATAGAAGATGCAGTTCTACCCACTTACACTATTCAAGCTCAATTTAGTAATTACCTTTAATTATCTTTAGAATATATATATTTTAAATATAATTTGTGTCATTACATTCCACTATTATATATATATATATCTTTTTCTTTCCCTTATATATTGAATTTTAAATCCTAGTTTCGGATAGCGAGTCACTGATGGCAAATTGTAATGATATGGTCAAAGGCCCACTATGGCACGAATGCCTACTGTAATAATAATGGGATCAAAGATCTTCTATGACGCAAAGCGTCCACTGTTGGCATAAAAGCTAATATTACTGAGACATAAAATGTGTCCTCTATGGCACAGAGAGCCCACTGTCACTATGGCATAAAATGCCCACTGTCACTTTGAATATTCACACTTTTGCTAATTCAGAAACTAGATTTAACATCAATATAATTTGACAATACATTTATTTCTCTAGTTCATATTATTTCCAATCATAATATCTTCTGGTATAGAAAATTTTCTTTTTAAATTGTTTGCTTATTACTGTAAATTTATAAGATATAAGCAATTATTTCAAATACATTTATCATATGAATATACATACACATTATATTTGTTTCCGATTAGTTCGACTAATTTCATTTATTCATCAATCTTTATTTTTCAAATCACTTCCATGTTTCCACTGTAATAATGAAATCTAAATAGATTTCCACTCTTAGTTGTTTAATTCTTTTCTTAACATATTAAGAATTCACAACTATTCTTTCACTTTAAGAGTATATATACATATATAATATATTCACTATGTTTAATACACACATTCACACACACATATATATATTTCTAACTTGATCCACAGTATATCATTTCATTAGAAGGGTTAAATTACCTACAAATCTCACTACATTCTTTCCTTTTCACATTATCAATTCCTTTCTTTCTATTGTCATCAATTAGTATAGGTTAACTTTTTAACACTTCTATATATAATCTATATTTTGTCTTCAATCACCAAATAATGTTACTATCAAATATTCCCTAAGTACACAATATGTAAATCTCACATTCTTAATTTCATTACTCAATCAATTTGTATATACATCTCTTTGTTTTCTTTATCTTTCTCTTCAAATTATTTAAAATCATCAATTATTCATCAATATATCATTCTTCTTACCTTGCTTTGTAAATTATCTTATTTCTTCATGAATAATACAAAATCCACTAATCACGTGTAATCATCTTTTATCTTTTCTCTAACCTTACACTTATTTTAAATATCCAATTACATTTATTTATACTTTCCTCGGGTTTTCTTGACATCTAAGTTTCATCATTAAATGAATTGATTTCATTTCAATCTTATAAGCAATCCTTCATCAATTATAACTATTTCCAAGATGTATTCAATAATTCACTACTAACTCCACCCATAAACCCTACTTTGTGAAGGTATAAAAAGGTAGAAATATACATGGGCAATTGCATGTCTGTGCAAGTTATCATGCATATCACTACTTGAATTATTTTTAAAGTTTTGAACAACAGAAATATGCATAGCCAAATGCATGACTATGTGAATGATTATGCTCATCTCTGCTAGAATTTCTTTTTAAAATTTTAAGGAATAAAAATATACATAGGCATATGCATGATCATGCAGTAACTGCAGAAATTTCTTTTCACGATTTAATCAATAAGGTATCAGTAATTCAACTTAAATAAATTAAACAAACAGGATTCAACTCTTCAAAGCACAACCAAATTCAAATCTAAACTTTCATAACCCTAAAATCTTTCAAACCTATTTTCTTTCACAACCTTAAATCAACTCATAAATGATTCAATGATGGATTTAAACATTATTTCAGTTAATAATCAATGAGTACACATTTTCATGTTGCAAGAATAACTTTACTATCATAGAAGTAAAGTTTTACACATATTTTTTTTTACAATTATTCAATACATAATATCTTTCATAAGTAATGGTGTTTTATCAATTCACAAATCTCTTTACATAATAAAAATCAAGATCAATTCAATAAATAGAAAAATAAGTATTATACAAGCACTAACCTCTTTAAAAATACTCTTCCATCATTTTTCATTTTAATCTTTTGTTTTGATGATGTTTTAGAAGGCAATAGAAGACATTATAAATCTTTAAATGGGCTTTTTATCCAATACACTCAGTCATACAATAGTTTTGATGCATTCACTTTCTTTAATTAACTATTAATCCAATTTTTAACCCTGAAGCATTGTAAAAACAATTACTTTAGACACTTTAAAACTTCATTATCCATATTTCACATCTAAATTACAGCTTGAGTTCCTTTCGGGCTATAAAGGTATTTTTGTAATTTCTTACCTCTTCAAAATCTTTTTCAAAAATATTGATATTATCCATACTCGAATTTAATGCTACTCTTATTAGTTCTTAGTCAACCTTATTACTATCATTTCTAAATACTCAAGCTGCACATAATATCATAATCAATCTAATTTACACTCATATATTCACTTAATACAAAAAATCAGTTCTTAAAATTTTTAGGGCATTACCATTCTCACCCTTGTAAGAAATTTCATCCTCGAAATTTATCTTTTTGTTATAATTCATTCCTCATATTCCAATAAATTATTACACTTCCACTGTGTAACTTTGATATATCTTTTGAATTACTCATATCTTGTTTCTCTTCATATCCTTCTTTTTCACAAATAGGTCTAATACACTCTAAACAATACACTATGAATTCTCAATCAATTCTTAAAAAACATTCTACTACCATAAACATATGAAATATCAATTGTATCAAAACACAGATCCACTTATTCATTTCACATAACTTAATCAATTGCATTTCACTTCTCCCATAACTCCACATGCCAGAAACGCCTAAACCACGCTCTGATACCATTAAATGTAACATACCTTGACAATTCTAACATTAGAGCTATCAGAGAAAGTTACTCAATATAATGCCAGTATTCTAATCAATCCATCGACAAAATTTCCTTTCAAACCGTTACTAAAAAAAATTTCAAATAGTAATACAAACTATATAATACAACACTTATAAATCCAACATTTAAACTAATCTCTAATATCTCCAATAATCCAAATACTCATTATGAATCAGATAACCATTATAAGATTGTCAAACCAAAATAAATATACAATACATCACAAGATTTGATAATCATTCACTAGAATCTAAAACTTCATCCTCTAAATACATATATTCCTTTCAAATTTACAAATTCATACGATCTCTCAAATAGACAAGATAAATTGCATATTTATATTTCATAACTTACATGTTCGATATAGAAAAGATCTCCATATATACTGTAGATAATTTCTGAGTTCCTTAATTCCACCTCTTAACTTACTCCGATGACACGACACCTGCGTGTTAGAAAATAGTTTTAACACGCTAAGCAAAGCTTAGTGGTGCTTGTATAAACATATTTTTTCACTTAATATTAAAGAAAATATTCACGAAAATACAGTAATATCACTCAGGTTTAATAAACATTTCAATAAATCAATTACTAACTAACACAATATTTTGATTATACAAAATAATAATTTAACCTTTATAAAAATCATCATGCTATACTACACTTTTGGTATTGCAACTTTTCCCTTTTTGAATCATTTCCTTTAACATTACTCATATTACATTTATTTTAATTTTCATTATGTCTTACTTTTCAGTTTTACATATAGGATAATTTCATTCAATCTATAATTTTGGCACTTAGATTTAGTACTATACTTTGGAGCACTTTGTATCTTATATCATTATATACAATTTCAATCATTATAACACGTAGAAAGTTATTGATCAATTCAATAATTTGAATATAATATTTCTATTCCATATATTAGAACTTTCACTTGAAATATTATTATATATATTATCAATTACTTTGACATATATTTTCAATTTAGATAACTTCATTAAATATGTCCATACATAATGAACTCAGATTATAGGTTTGGATATCGAGTTAGTGTAGCAATTTTAATGTCAAATCTCAAGAATGTATAATGACAATTATGCCTACTGTCGCTGATGATACAATGTGTCCATTATTGGCATGAGTTGCCCACTATCACTATGGCTATTCTCCCTCTGGCCAGCTATTCAATCCAAAGCTAGATCTAAATGCGGTATGGTTTGGGCAATTCATCAGTTGTGATTAACATTGAATTATATATATCACTTCAATGGAACAATTCTTTGATCAACACTTGGTATTACACATATTATCATATCTTTAAAATTTATTGGACTACTTGTTGGAGTTGATATTAAAAATTTTTTACACTTTGAGGCCTTATAATCTCTTAGGTCGAAATCACAAATGAAAGACAAAGAAAGAACTATTTTGAGCAAATTTCTTCAAGTGACACGCCCAATGACATGGGCGTGCCAATGACTGTGTCACTTGCCCAATTTACAAAAGCTTTAACACACCCAATGACATGGGTGTGTCACTGGACATGTCATTTAACTTGCATTATAGTAGCTACGACACGCCCAATAACACGGGAGTGTTAATGGCCGTATCATTTAACTTTCAACCAGTAGCTATGACATTCCCAAAGACGCGGGCGTGCCAATTGCCATGTCATTTAACTTTCAACACAGTAGCTATGACAAGCCCAATGACACAGGTATGTTACTGGTAGTGTCTTCAATGTTGAAACACAGCAACGTTGACACGCCCAATGACATGGCCATATCACTGGCCGTGTCAAGCAAAACTCTATATTTCGAACACTCAACCACTTAATCACAAAATATCCAAATTTATGATAAAAATTGAATCAAAACTAGTTTCTTTGACATAGAAAAAGTCTATATCAAATACTTTACTCACACTTCAATTAATTAAGCCTTCAATTTCACACTTATGGCTAAAACAACATCAAACCATTCATTTCTTTTAATGATTGAATTAAGAATCATACTCATCACTCATAAGATCCTTTAATTCATTTTTCACTTATCAATCCATTTTACTAATACTTTTTTAGTACAAATCATTTAGATGACTCAATAAACCTAATCAAACATTAAAATTCATAAAAATTCAAATATTTACAAATTTAAAATACATAAACACATACCTCTTTCAAAATCCCTCTTCTTCTCTCTTTTCCCTCTTTTTCTTTGATCACTTGCTAATAATCTCCCCTTTTCTAGTTTACTCTTTTAAAAATCCTTAACTAGATATGATTTCCTCTTAAATTTTAGCTGATTTTTTTAAAAGAAGGAGAAAGGAGGAGTTTTTGGTGATGATGATGATGGTAGGCGTGGATGATGAAGCAAGAAGAAAGAAGAAGGTTCTCCACCTTCACACACATATCCACTTATATATATATAGTTTAATCTAGTGTGGCACTCTCATCTTAACTATGGTGCACCCTCACTCTTAACCTTTGATTCTAATTCAATTTTTAGTCCCGTAAAATCGTAAAAATAGTTTCTGCAGTAAATTTTGAAATATACTATTCAATATTTTCTACTTATAGCATTTATTCATACTACTTTTGTCACTATACACCATCATTTATCAACATTAGTTAAAAAGTTCCCTGTTTAAAATTTGGACCATTACAATTTTCTTCACCCTCTACTTCTTTTTCTTCAGAAGAAGAAGTAGAATTTAATAAAGATTTTATTAATTCAGAGTCATTTTGCTGTTTAATTTTTAATTCTTTTAGTTCTATTTTTATTTCTTTAATTTCTTTTTGCAAATAATTGATTATTGGTTTAGTTTTTAATGTTTTATTTTTAGTTAAAATTGAGGTTAAATCATATGTTTATTTACTTATACTAGGTAATACTAAATGTTTAGGTTTTTCATTAGAATCTTCTAATAACTTATTTAAGAATTTCTCTTGAATTTTTGGATCATTTATATGCTTTATTTCTTCCAAAATAGACTCTTGTTCTATAGTAAAAACATTTATTGATTTACTACTAGTTTCAGAACTAGTTTTCGAACCTATATCATCTATCTGATTTATTTCTTTAGAATATGAATAATCTTTAGAATCTAAATATTCTAAATATAATTCATGAATTTTATTTAATACATATACTTCTAGATTTTATTATTGCAGTTTGTTTTATTAAACTTACAAAATCTAGAAGTATGTCCTTTTTTAACATAGTTATAACATTCTAAATCTTTATATGATTTAAATTATTTATCTTTCTTTTTAAAGAATTTTCTATTATTAGGTTTCCTAGATTTATAAGATTTATAAGGTTTCTGTTTCTTATAGTAATCTTCTTTATTATATTTTCTTTTATAATTCTTTTTATATAGTTTTTATACCTTGTAGAACATTGTCCATTACAATCTTTATAATTCTAAGTTATAATATAATCAAATTGTTTACAGAATGGACCTAATTTTTGTTTAGTTTTTCTCATTTCAAATTTTAATGACTTTTGAAGTTTAATATCTTGATAGAGTTTTAATCCTTCTTTCTGAACTATATTAACCAATTGACCATAAGTCAAATTGTTATAAAGAATAGGGTTTCCATGTTCATGTTTTATATGATTTCTAACCTTTTCTCCTAGGAAGAAAGGCAATCCTGCTAAGAATTTTTTTTCTTCCATAAAACCTGGTTGGAATCTTCTCTAAGCATAATTCTAGTTAGAAAAGTTGTTTTATAAAAGTAAAAATCACTAAATTTTTTACACCTGAGGCTACTTAGTAATTCAACATTTTTATCATTTAAATGAGTAGGATCTCCTATAAAATAAAGAGATATGGTCAGTATTAGTGTTGTCACTGCATCCTGAATAGTATTACCATATTCATTTAATATAGGGGTTCCATCCTCATAATTTTTTACAGCATTTAATATTTTTAAATGTTATTCTTCAGTGAGATGATTATCCCACCAATCTTTTAATTGGCCTATGAAGCCAGCTATAATTAGTTATGTTATAGTTTTATCTAATGTATCAGTTTGAATTCTATATGCATTGGCAACCATTGTCATTTGTTGTAGAAGGCACATAATATTATATTCTAACATGCTATCAATGTTTTATTCATATACTAAAGAAGCATTATATTTATACTCTGACAGGAAGTTAGGTCTATCTATAATTCCTAAGTTTGAGGCAGACATTCTAGGTACTATAGATTGATGGTGTATTATACGATTTATTTGTGAATTTATGTCTTTACTAAAAGATTCAAAATCTTCAGTTTTAGGCTAAGAATCATTATCTGAATCTGTCTCTTGATCTTGGGTTACTATACTAATAGTTTTTAAAGTTTTAGATTGAGGTGTTTCTTGAGCAACCTGTTTTAACTCAGAAGTTGAATCAATCTTACTTAATTGATCTTTAGTAGCTTTTACAAAGTCAGAATCCTTAGATTTGACTTCTTGTTGACCTATTTTAGAAACCTCAAAAGGCTTAAAAACATGAGTTTTTAATTTTTATTTGAAATAGGTTTTATTGCTTCTTTATGTCTAATAGCATTTTCTATCCTATTTAACTGTTGTCCTATACTATGTAAATGTGCATTACTATAATTATTTTATTTTAATATTTCTCTATTCGGATCATCATCTGCTACTGTTTTAAATGGTACAATTTTTATTTCATTTTCTCCATATAAAAATACATTAGCAGTTTTAGGTGGATGTTCACTTTGTATAACTTTATCTTTTACTTTCCATTCTGTTTCTTTATTTCTAATAGTTATAGGGTTTATAAGTTTATGTGATAGATTTATGAGTGTATCATAAGAATTTATAGATTTATTCTTAATGAATTTTTCTATTTTAATTTTTCCTTTATAAATTCTTTTAAACCAATCAAAGAATTTTATATTAGCTTCATATTATTTTACAAATTTAATATATTCATTTTTTATAGAGTTAAAATTATTTACTAATTAGTTCTTTTAACTTATCTATGTTTTTAATTGAGGTTAATTTTTTATCTAATTTATTTTAATTGATTGTAAATTCTTTATTAATTATTTTTAATTCTTTATCGATGTTTGCTAAATTTTCTGTTACAAAAGAAGCTGTGACATAGGCAGAGAAGGAGACTATTCTTCATATTATTCTTGGTTATAATTAGGGTTTGGCTCTATAGGGTTCATATTCCTTGTATGGTTATAAAAAAGATGTGGTACAGTTGTGTTGTAATCTACACCTTTTAATTTACTACTGGTCTTAGGTATATCTGATGTAGAATACTTAGGTTTTACAACTATTTGTAAAATAGGCGTAGTTTCTTTTTCTTTATATGAAGCATATATTACAGAAGGTATTTGTGAAGCTTTTTCTATATCTATTGTTGAAACAGAGGAAGAAGAATTAGAATACCTACTACTTATACTATGTCTAATAAATTTTAGTTTGACTTTATCATTCTCGTATTGCTCAATTTTACTAAGTTCTATATTGAGTTTTACTATTTTTTTAGGTTCTGGAGGAGGAACAACATTTTTCAAAATCCATTCATCAGGAAGACTGATGTCTTTTCATTAAATACTTTTAGAAATTACTGTATTGGCTTTACTAAGGTCTATTTGAAGAAATCTAGTTTTTCTTGTTTTAGGTTTCATTATGTATTTTATTGCAAATGCTGAAACTATGGCTTTATAATATATTTGATACATCGATGCTACAGGAATAGATCCTTCTAACTTTTTCTAATTATGAGTTTTAATTTCTAATATAACACTTTTTAATATATTAGGGTCATTTAGAGATATTGTAATATTAGGGAAACAATCAAAGGAAATAGAACCACTACTTAAACTAGTCTCTATAGTTCCTAAGAGTGAATCATTGAAATTTATGGATCTAGCATCTTTAATTACTGCTAGAATACTAGAATTTAAACCTTCTCTAGTTAAAGGTTTTATACCAATTTATGCAAGTCCTATACGTATATATTTATATGTTTTACTTTTATGGTGTTTTTTACATTCTGCAGATAATAGTGTAAGTTTTTGAAATGGTTTACTTAACTGTACATCTCTTTCTTCTGCTTTAATTATATAATCATTTTTAAATATATTTAATTTAGGAATTTTATAAATTTATTCTTTATGTATTTTAGGTACTACCCAATTATCTATTGCTTTATTAAAATCCTTTAAAATTATTTCATTTCTGTTTACTATTCTTTTAATTTCTAATGTTAATAGATCTAAGAGTGGGGTTATTGCCTGATTGCTTGTTGATCATTTTATATTTACTGGTATCAGAGCCTTCATTTCAGTGGTGGTAGTAGATAGATATAAATTTGTTTCCATAATTAAATCTTTGACTTATAGATCTAAAATTAAATAGTGTTGACTAGGATTTGGATATGCAGTAAGTCTTGTTTCAGCCAATGGTTAGGCATTTAGGGCAGTAAGTCAGTGGTCGCATTTAAAATCAACAAGAAAATACTTTAAAATCTATTTTTCAAATATTTAAAAATGTAGTCATTTTTATGTAAATTAGCTAGTACAACTAAATCTGATAGTTCTGAGTCATCAGAAATTACCCAATCTATATATTTCTGATGCACCATATCAAACTAAGTTACAGGTGCAGAGCATACTTATATAAAATAAACTTCAAAATACAACAAATAAATAACTTACAGGAGAGTTTTTCAATGGAAGGGGATATAGAAATGGAATAAGGTTTTTAGTGATGAGAAAGAGAAAGGATGACCAAAATAAGAGCTTGGAGTTCTTCAGAGCTTCTGGAGGTAAGAGGGTTCTAAAAATTAATTCTCAAGCTTTAGAAATGGCTTCCTTTTATAGGTAAAGAGCTTTAGCTGAAGAGATTCAGCCACCTGTTGCATCTAGGCTTTATAATCTTCTGCAGTCTTTGCAGCTGCAAGAAGGGCTATATTTTGGAAAGCAAATATAAAATGATCAACAAACAATCAGGCAACAGCCCCACTCTTAGATCTATTAACATCATTTAAGAATATAAAAAATTTAAACAAACATAAAATTAAATAAACATAAAATAAGTATATATAAAAAACATATCATATTATTTATTTATACTAATTGCTTTATAGAAAAACAATAACCATTCAACAAAGGCTACTGGGTTTTACAAATTATTATACAAAAATTTATATAAAGCTACTTGTGAGCGGGGATTTTTGCCCCCACTCCCATGTGAAATGGTTCTTGCAACTTCGACACTGTTAGGCTTAGGGCCTTAGAGAACACGGGCCTAAATCCGAAGAAAATGGAGTCGCCACTCAGACAAGTCAAAAAAAGAAAGGGGTGGATGACTCGATTCCTAAGGAATTCCCAACCCCTAATGGGTTTGAAAAGTTGGGTATGCACGGGGATGGTGAGAAAGGACCCAGCACCCCTATAGTACCCAGTTCATTGGGACCGACCTCCTCTTCAAGTCTTAATATTATTAAATTCTTAACTTATTAAAATATCATCCATAATACATCCAAAATAAAGAAATATTTATTAAAATTAAGAAAGTCCAAACCAATAAAAATGGGCACCCGTACAAAATGAAAATATGCCCTTACAATAATGTCCAATATCCAAAGTACAAGTAAATAAAAATAGGACACCCACCAATTGATGGAAACATGTCACTTACAATTATCCCAAAACTTAAAATAAATTAAATTACATGAGACTCAACAAATGAGGTACCCATAACATGGAAACATGCCCCTTACAATTTCTTAAAACTAAAAAATAAATCAATAAACAAACATTCGAGCATTCACTATAAAATCAAATAAAAATAAATCATCCATCAAGATATATAATAAGCATGCATCCAAACTTAAATAAAGCAATAGATATATAAATATAGGGTTTACACTTTAATTAGGGTTTTTTTTGAATAAAATTAGGGCTTTGAGGGTTTAGATTTAAAAACTAGGATTTTAGGGTTTTAGAAAATTAAGAGAACAGATTAGGGTTTTGGAAATAGGTGCACAGATTATGGCTTTGCAATTTAGTGAAAACAGGTTTAGGGTTATTAGTCATTAGAAGACATATTATGATTTTATCGAAGAAGACTTAAAAACTACTACAACATAGATTTTTTTTTTTATGAAAACTCATATGTGATATGGCTACTAGATGTATAACACATTGTGTGAATAATTCTAATACTATGGTGATTTAATGAGCCAAGTTATTGGCCATGCAAATAATAAACAGAGGCTACTATGCTTATTGTATATTTGTGTATAAATTAAAATTTTAAAAAAATGAACTTTAAACAAAGACAGTTTGATGGATAGAATAATAATAAGTTAACTCACTATAAGCTTAAATGAATTAAGTTAGAAAGACACACCTCCATTTATAGATTCTACCAAAATTAAACATTGATACAACACTCTTGCCTGCACCAACCTGAAACTCTTGGTTGAATAAAACCAAGATAGTAAGCCACTACCTTATTTGATAATGTTCCCTATGTTTAATTGTTGTTTTGTCTTCTTGTTGATCAAGATGTTGCTTCGTGCTTAATATTGTGTTCTCAATGGTTGCTAATCCTTGCTGAAGGTTGCTAATAGTTGCTGAAGATTCCTCTCTTAAACCTGTATTTATATAAGAGTATATTAGGTTAAATCTTTTGAAAGCTTTCCATTTTCAAAATGGATTCCTGAGGCATATCAAATTAGAGTGATTTTAATTTGACCCAAACCGGGAGCATGTTAGACTCCCCCCATCTTCTAATCTGACATGGAACCAAAATTTATAAGCTCCATATCGAATTAGGATTGCTTTAATTTGATATGGAGTCCAATAAATTAGTTTCCATGCTAAATTAGTGTCCCGTATCAAATTAGAGAAGGCCCAATTCGATATGGGAGCCAAACTAAGGTCCCATATCGAAATGGGAAGGTCCCAATTCGATTTGGGAGACAAATTAAGATCCCATATCGAATTGGGAGGCCTAGTTTGACTTGGATACACCCATGAAGTACCATTAATGCCCTAACATCAAATTAGACCCGACCAAACCTTTAAAATAAACCTATTTAGGGTTTTAATGGTTCAACCATCCTATTAAATTATACCATCTAATCAAAAGGTTTATTAAAAATGGACCAATTATAACTCAGGCCTTATTAATTAGCAACAGACTAGTCAAGGCCAAAATCAAGAGTCTACACTACTGATATGTGGAATTGTTACACCCAAGTGCAGACCAGACTACTATCCATTCGGATTTAGCTTCTGAATTTATATCTGAGTTTCCATCCGATATACCAATAGTATATAAAAATTTATATAATAAGGCTTTAAAGAAAATATAGAAATTATACAAAAATTTAAAATACAGATTTTTGATGCACCAGATCAAACTAAGTTGTAGGTACAGAGCATACTTATACAAAATAAACTTTAAAATACAACAAATAAATAACTTACAGGAGAGTTTTTCAATGCAAGGGGATACATAAATGGAAGAAGGTTTTTAGTGAAGAGAAAGGGAAAGGAAGACCTAAACTAGAGCTTGGAGTTCTTCAGAGCTTCTGGAGGTGAGAGGGTTCTGAAAAATTAATTCTCAAGCTTCAGAAATGGCTTCCATTTATAGGCAGAGAGCTTTAGCTTTACACTGTTCTTTTCACATGTCGGTACTGTGGATAAATAGTAACCTATCATTACTATTTATTTTATTGTACCTTCATGCGTCTGGACCTATAGATAAATAGTATCTTTATTAGGGTACTATTTTCTTTACTGTAGAGAATTGTAGATGAACATGTCTTCTAACTTTCTTCTGGTAAATACTATAGATGAAAGTATTTTATCAGTGGGCACCGCTTTTATTAACTTTTACTCTTTTTTTATATACTGAAGGAATAAGGTTCCTTATGCCATTAATTTTTTGACGAGCTTGTGTCAAAGTCAAGATTTTTATTTTTCTTTTCTTTTTCTTTTTTCTTTATTTTCTCTTGCTTTTTATTTTTTATTTTTCTTTATTTTCTCTTTATTTTATTTTCTTTTTCTTTTTCCTTTTTCTTTTTTTCTATCTTTATTGGAGACAAGACACTATAACAATCATCCTCATTACTAGGGCAATAATTTGAGTCAAATGTGATCTCATTGGAAGATGATGTCATGGATGATGCAGAAGAGGAGTCAGAAGAGGAAGGTGATTTTTTTCTTCTAGATTGGGCTTTAGATTTTTTAGAATGAACTTCATTGGATGATCCAGTAGAGCTAGTCTTACTGGGCTTTATAGGCTCAGAGGTTGAAGGAAGAGATTTAACCATCTATTGCATCAAGGCTTTATAATCTTCTGCAGTCTTTACAGCTGCAAGAAGGGCTATATGTTAGTCTCTTTGGGCTCCAAAGGATACAGAAAGCTTTGGATCAAAGCAACCATGGTTTCTCTTTAAAATCCACTGCTTTACTGTGTGCTCAAAGGTAGAATTGCAAAAGGAATTCCACCATTTGATTTTAGTTCTTCTTAATACTACAAGTATATTGGTACCTGATTGTATTACAGTATCAAAATGCCACTGGTATACCCAAGGTATATAGAAGATCATACAAAAGAGAAGAAGAGGAGAAAATTTCTTCTCATATGGGCTTGGGTTGAAATGGGCTTTAAAGTATTGAAAAGCTAGCAATACGTCTTGTGATAATACTCTATCCTCATTACCATAATAATACCACCAGTTAACAAAACCATATGGGTATGTTGTCAGTTTTAATATTAGTATCGAAATATATAAGCCATTAATGTGTTTGGCCAGGGTTTTAGAAAAACAAGGTTTTGGTCCAGGCTTCCATATAATCCCAATAATTATAAGAAGGACAGATAGAATTTTGAGAAAGGGTTTTAAATTGCATAGGAATATGCAAGGATTTTTCCCATTCAGAAGGATGGAGAATTTTCTTTATTTTAAAGAAAGAATAAACTATGATAGCCTTATCCTTCTGGTTATAATTGTGCTTTAAATAAATTGAATTAGAATCCTCTAGAATATTTAAATAATATTATTAAGGTTTTGTTAAATCATTTGACTTAAAAAATCAATTTTTAGGATATACAGACTCAATAATTTTCCATAGATTTTGCTGAGGAGGTCCATTTTCTATTGTTAATTCTATACTAAAAAATGTTTTAGTAAACCATTCAGATTTAGGATGCTTTAATGGAAAATTTAAAGAAACTATTTGAGTTGAAGGGTTTGAAACTTCCAACTCAGTTTTAGAAACATTTTGAGATAGGGTTTTAGATTTTGAAGATTCTCCTATCTCTTGTTTTAAATAAGGGATAAGAGCATCACTACCTGGAACCCCTTATAAGGGCTTTAACAGCTCCTGGAGAATGAGCCAATTGAGAGACCCACTTTTCCATCTAAGCTTTACTTTCTTCTTTGACCACTTCGGCCCAAGGTTTTATGGCTTTAGGAATAGTTTAAGAATATTATCTGAGTGATTAGATAATGCTTTAGAAGAATTAGGCTTTAGGGTTTTCTTCTCTTTGTTTTTCTTATTTTTCCTCCCCATTTTGTCTATGAAAAAATTCACGGGTCAAAAAGTCTGGCATACTATTATTTTATCCTTTTATAAATTCAATATCAAAATAAAAAATTCAATATCTAGCAAATATTTTTTTTGAGGCAAGATTTTTAACATCCTTTTGCAAAACTTCTTTAGCACTTTTATAATCAATATGAAATAAAAACTTTTGATTTAATAAACCAGATTAAAATTTTGAAATACATAACATAATACTCAAAAAAAAATTTTAATAGTAAAACAGTTTAATTGGGTTGGACTCCAATCTCTTGAACAAAATTGGACTATGGTTTCTCTACCCTCTTTTTTCTGCTTTAGTATTCCTCCGTATCCTATATCTAAAGCATTGGTCTCAACTATCTTTGGAGCTAATGGGTCAGCTATATGTAGGCAAGGAATGGTTTTAACTAGGGTTTTAATATGTTTTACTATACTAGTATAGACTTCAGTCCATAGGCCATGATTTTTTCTAATCCTATCGTGTAGTGGTTTTATAATTCTATTCAGGTTTAGATAGAATTCTATAACATAATTTAAACATCCTAAAAATCTCTATAGTTGGGCTTGATTAAGGGTTTGATCGAGAAACTTATCTCCAAATGCTAAGTTTCTTTCTACATGCTCTAAAATTCCTTGTTCTATATAATATCCTAAGAATCTAATCTTAGTTTGAAACACAGACATTTTAGTTTTACTTAATACTAATTCATTCTTCGTTACCACCATAAAAAAGTTTTTTAGGTATTTAAAATGTTCATCTAAAATTGTAGAATATATTAATACATCGTCTATGTATACAATATAGAATTTAGTGTATGGATTAAATTTATCATTCATTACTCTCTGAAATTCAGAGGGTGTATTCTTTAAACCAAAAGGCATAACATTCCATTCATACTGTCCAAAAAGAATAATGAATGCAGTTTTATGCCTGTCTTTAGGATTAATCAAGATTTGCCAAAAATCATATTTTGATATCAAATTTACTAAAAATGTTTGCTTGATATAATCTACTTAATAAATCTTTTTTATTGGGAATAGGATAGCTAATCCATTTTAAAGCTTTATTTAATAGTTTATAAATTATTACTAATCTAGGGGCTCCTCTTTCTATTTCAAAGGCCTTATTCACATAAAATGTTACACAAGACCATGGACTTCTAGATTTAGTAATTAATTTTTTATTTTCTAAACCAATTATTTCTTTTTTTTACAGAATTTGATCATATTAGGCGCCATTTGAATGGGTCAGACTTTAGTTGTAATAGACTTTTCATCAAAGCCTATCTCACTAGGTAAATAACCATGTGCTGCTTTCTATTCCAAAATGCATTTGGAATATTAGCACATAATTCTTTTTCAATTTGAAGCTATAATTTATTAATTTTATTTTGTGTAACTTTAGTTTTTAATTATTCATTTATTTTTTGTATATGAAAATTATTTTTTAAATTATAAAGTTGTTCAGACATTACGTTTATTAGTGCATTTATTTGTAGTTCATAGATTGAATGAGCTTTAAACAAATTTATATTTTTTTCTTTTAGGTTTTTCTATAAATGGGAAAATAATTTTTTTTTGTTTTTTATTTTAAAACTTGTACTATCATCTTTTACAGAATATGGTGTAATTAGATTCATAAATGGAGTTTTTAAGATCACCATATGATACATTTTATTAGTCAGAATAAATATGTTTTTTAGTTCTAAATTTTTATCAATTATTGAAGCTTTTGTTTTACCAACAATATTTAATTTAGATTTATTTATAGTTGACAATTTTTTATTTATTTCTTGCCAAAATCTTTTAGGAACTAAGCTAGATTTAATTCAGTTCAAGTCTACTCTAGTATCAAATAAAGCTATAATTTATATATTATAATTATCTAAAAATTTTATTTTTATTTTTATTAAATATTTTCTTGATATAATTTTCTGTAATATAAAAATTATATTTTTAGAAATTTTATCTTTACTTAATATACTAATTTTTTTATTATTATTAATTTCTTCTTTATTCATTTGTTCAGTATTTTCTTCACCCTCTACTTCTTCTTCTTCAGAAGAAGAAATAGAATTTATAAAGATTTTATTAATTCAGAGTCATTTTGTTGTTTAATTTTTAATTCTTTTAGTTCTATTTTTATTTCTTTAATTTCTTTTTGCAAATCATTTATTATTGGTTTAATTTTAATGTTTTATTTTTATTTAAAATTTAAGTTAAGTCATATGTTTGTTTACTTGTACTAGGTAATACTGAATGTTTAGGTTTTTCATTAGAATCTTCTAATAATTTATTTAAGAATTTCTTTTGAATTTTTGGATCATTTATATGTTTTATTACTTCCAAAATAGACTCTTGTTCTTTAGATAAAATATTTATTGATTTACTACTAGTTTCAAAACTAGTTTCGGAATCTATATCATCTATCTGATTTATTTCTTCAGAATCTGAATATTCTAAATATAATTCATGAATTTTATTTAATACAGATTCTTCTAGATTTGATTATTACAGTTTTTTTTTATAAAAACTTACAAAATCTAGAAGTAAGTCCTTTTTTAACACAATTATAACATTCTAAATCATTATATGATTTAAATTATTTATCTTTTTTTAAAGAATTTTCTATTATTAGGTTTCCTAGATTTATAAGATTTGTAAGGCTTCTGTTTCTTATAGTAATATTCTTTATTATATTTTCTTTTATAATTCTTTTTATATGGTTTTTTATACGTTGTAGAATATTGTCCATTACAGTCTTTATAATTCTAAGTTATACTATAATCAAATTATTTACAAAATGAACCTAATTCTTGTTTAGTTTTTCTCATTTCAAATTTTAATGACTTTTGAAGTTTAATATCTTGATAGAGTTTTAACCCTTTTTTTTGAACTATATTAACCAATTGATCATAAGTCAAATTGTTATAAGGAATAGGGTTTCCATCTTCCTAATTTATATGATTTCTAACCTTTTCTCCTAGGAAGAAGGGCAATCCTACTAAAAAACTTTTCTTCCAGAAAGCCTGGTTGGAATCTTCTTTAAGCATAATTCTATTTAGAAAGGTTGTTTTATAAAACTAAAGTCACTAAGTCTTTTACACTTGAGGTTACTTAGTAATTCAACATTTTTATCTTTTAAATGAGTAGGATCTCCTATAAAATGAAGAGATATAGTCAGTATTAGTGTTGCCACTACATTCTAAATAGTATCACCATATTCATTTAATATACGGGTTCCATCCTCATAAATTTTAATAGCATTTAATATTTTTAAATGTTGTTCTTCAGTGAGATAATTATCCCACCAATTTTTTAATTGGCCTGTGAAGCTAGCTATAATTGGTTATGCTATAATTCTATATGATGTATTAGTTTGAGTTCTATAAGCATTGTCAGCTAGTATCATTTATTGTAGAAGGCTCAGAATATTATATTCTGACAAGCTAACAATATTGCATTCATATGCTGAAGAAGCATTATATTTATACTCTGATAGGGTGTTAGGTTTATCTATAATTCCTAAGTTTGGGGCAGATATTCTAGGTACTATAGATTGATGGTGTGTTATACGATTTATTTGTGAATTTATGTCCTTACTAAAAGATTCAAGGCCTTTAGTTTTAGGCTGAGAATCCTCAACTGAATCTGTCTCTTGATCTTAGGTTACTATACTAATAGTTTTTGAAGTTTTAGATTGAGGTGTCTCTTGAACAACCTGTTTTGACTCAGAAGTTAAATCAATCTTACTTACTTAATCTTTAATAGCTTTTACAAAGATAGAATCCTTAGATTTGACTTCTTATTGATTTGTTTTAGAAACCTCAAAAGGCTTAAAAACATGAGTTTTTAATTTTTTTTATCTGATACATGTTTTATTGCTTCTTTATCTCTAATAGCATTTTCTATCATATTTATTTTTTGTCCTATACTATGTAAATGTGCATTACTAAAATTATTTTGTTCTAAATGGTATAATTTTTATTTAATTTTCTCTATACAAAAATACATTAGCAGTTTTAGGTGGATGTTCACTTTGTATAACTTTATCATTTACTTTCCATTATGTTTCTTTATTTCTAACAGTTATAGGGTTTATAAGTTTATGGGATAGATTTATAAGTGTATCATATGAATTTATGGATTCACTCTTAATGAATTTTTCTGTTTTAATTTTTCCTTTATAAATACTTTTAAACCAATCAAAGAATTTTATATTAACTTCATACTATTTTACAAAATTAATATATATTCATTTTTTACAGAGTTAAAATTATTTACTAATTACTTCTTTTAACTTATCTATATTTTTAATTGAGGTTAATTCTTCATCTAATTTATCTTTATTGATTATAAATTCTTTATTAATTACATTTAATTCTTTATCTATGTTTTCTACATTTTATGTTACAAAAGAAGCTGTAGGTGACATAGGCAGAGAAGGAGACTATTCTTCATATTGTTCTTGGTTATAATTAGGGTTTGGTTCTATAGGGTTCATATTCCTTGTAGGGTTATAAAAAAGATGTGGTACAGTTGTGCTGTAATCTACACCTTTTAATTTACTACTGGTCTCAGGTATATCTAATGTAGAATGCCTAGGCTTTACAACTATTTATAAAATAGGTTTAGGTTCTTTATCTTTATATGAAGCATATATTACAGAAGGTATTTGTGAAGCTCTTCCTATATCTACTGTTGAAGCAGAGGAAGAAGAATTAGAATACCTATTGCTTATACTATGTCTACTAAATTTTAGTTTAACTTTACCATTCTCGTATTGCCCAATTTTACTAAGTTCTATATTGAGTTTTACTATTTTTTCAGGTTTTGGAGGAGGAACAGCATTTTCCAAAATCCATTCATCAGGAAGACTGATGTCTTTCCATTGAATAGTTTTAGAAATTACTATATTGGATTTACTAAGGTCTATTTGAAGAAATCTAGTTTCTCTTGTTTTAGGTTTCATTATGTATTTTGTTGCAAATGCTGAAACTATGGCTTTATAATATATTTTATACAATGCTACAGGAATAGATCCTTCTAACATTTTCTAATTATGAGTTTTAATTTCTAATATAACACTTTTTAATATATTAGGGTCATTTAGAGATATTGTAATATTAGGGAAACAATCAAAGGAAATAGAACCACTACTTAAACTAGTCTCTATAGTTCCTAAGAGTGAATAATTGAAATTTATGAATCTAGCATCTCTAATTACTGCTAGAATACTAATATTTAAACCTTCTCTAGTTAAAGGTTTTATAACAATTTATACAAGTCCTATATGTATATATTTATGCTTTTTACTTTTATGGTGTTTTATAGATTCTGGAGATAATAGTGTAATTTTTTCAAAAGGTTTACTTAGTTGTACATCTCTTTCTTCTGCTTTAATTATATAATCATTTTTAAATATATTTAATTTAGAAATTTTATAAATTTGTTCCTTATCTACTTTAGGCATTACCCAATTATCTATTGCTTTATTAAAATCCTCTAAAATTATTTCATTTCTGCTTATGATTCTTTTAATTTCTGATGAATCAGAACTATCAGATTTAGTTATACTAGCTGATTTACATAAAAATAGATCCATTTTTAAATATTTTAAATTTAGATTTTAAAGTGTTTTCTTATTGATTTTAGACGTGACCACTGACTTATTGCCCTAAATGCCTAACCAATGGCTGAAACAAGACTTACTACATATCTAAATCCTAGTCAGCAATATTCACTTTTAGATCTATAAGTTAAAGAATTAATTATGAAAATAGTTTTATATCTATCTACAACTACCCATAAAATGAAGGCTCTGATACCAGCAAATATAAAATGATCAACAAGCAATCAAGCAATAGCCCCACTCTTAGATCTATTAACATCATTTAAGAATATACATGTAGACCCTTGATTTTGGCCCTTGCTAGTCCGGTGCTAATTCCAAACCTTTGATTGGATTAAGATATTGCAATAGGGCCTAAAATAAGCTAATTAATTTTTTAAAACCCTAATTAGGTCTGATTTAGAAGATTTGTTGGTTTTTATCTAATACCGGTGCACTAAACCCTAAAACGGGTTTGATTTGAAGGTTTGGTTGATTTTTCACTTAATTTGGATGGCCTTTAGTTAATAAGGGTGTCCCATGTCGAATTAGGACACCCAATTCGATATGGGACATGGGAAAGCCCCATATCAAATTGGAAGCCTCCCAATTCGATATAGGGATATCGAAATGGGGCTCTCCCATTCCGATATGAGGCAAGTTTTTGCTTTCTATATTGAATCCACATGTGTATTTTGATATGGACTCAGATTCTGTCGAAATAAAATCACTTGAATTTGAGATGGACTCGGTTTACCTTAAATAAAAGTAATTCTAATTCGATATGATCTCGGTTTGTGTCAAACAAAAAATTTATGAATTCGATATGCATCAGAAGATCCATTCTTACAACGAAAAACTTTCACCGCTTAACCTACTGGATGTTCTTATAAATATAGTTTTTTAAAACCTAAAGAGGACCTTTTGGCTGGCTTTTGGGACTCTGGAAAAACTCAGGAACCAAGTTTTATCAACAGAGAAACCCTAGCAAGTTTCATCAATAAAGAAAATAGAGAAAACAATAGACAAAGAAGATCGAAGACACACAACCTTACAAAGGCAGTGAACACACTGTCTTGGTATTGCTTGACCAGAATTTCAATGGTGCAATTGTGGTGGAGCCAACAAATGACTGTACACTCTTGATTAATTTAATATAACACGCTTTCAATAATTTTAATATTGAATACGTCTGATCTTTGTTTAAAATCAATTCCAGTAAAGCCATACCCCTTTATTTTAATTCTTGTCAGTTTATGAAGAGCACGAATTGATGATATTGTTTTGCCACTCATATAAAACAAATCCAGTAAACTGTTAGTTTAAGTTCTTTCAAGTGCATGATTATTTAGTCAATATGCCACAACAACTTCGTTTAAGATTTTTTCATATATCCTCACAGTAGCTTCATTTAAGTTTTTTAAAATATTATCACAATGACTTATTTCTTCTAACTTCAAACCTTTGATCCTATTTTTATAAATTCTAAACCCTAATTCATTTAAACCCTAAACTTTGATCATGTTTTCATAAATTCAAACCCTAATTTATTTTAACCCTAAACTCTAAAATTATTTTCATAAAAATTACAAAACCCTAATTCACTCATACCCTAAGATCCTAGTTAAATTCTATTTCTTTCTAAATTACGCAATAGCCATAATCCTTTTGAAAAAGAATAATAATAATGTTTGTTTTTTAAATCAAAACCTTATTTTCTAAGCCTAAATCCCAAAACCCTAATTGTTAAACATAAATTTTATTTAAGAAACCCTAATTTAAGTGTAAAATCTACATTCATATATCTATTGCTTTACTTAAAGTTTGGATGCATGTTTATTATATGTTTTGATGGATGGTTTATTTAATCTATGATGAATAATTTATTTTATAATGAATGGTTGATTGTTTTTATTGGCTTATTTTGGTTTCAAAATTTGTAAGAGGTATGTTTTCATGATTATGGGTGCCTCATTTGTTGAGCATCATGTAATTCAATTTATTTTGAGTTTTGGATCAATGTAAAGGATGCGTTTTCACTAATTGGTGGGTATCCTATTAGTTTTAGACATTGGATGATATAAGGACATGTTTCCATCCTCGGATGGGTGTCCATTTATTTGTTTTGTTTGAACATTGCTTTGATTTTAATACAATGATACTTTTATTTTAATTATCGCATGTAATATGGATTATATCATAATAATTAAGAATTTTATAATATTAAGACCTAAAAAAGAGGTCGCTTCCAATGAATCGAGCGTGTGGGGGGGTGCTGGGTCATTCTCACCTTCCCCACACAAACCCAACTTTTCGAACCCAATAGGGGGTTGGGAATTTCTTAGGAATCGAGTCATCCACCCCTTTCTTTTTCCTAGCCTATCCGGGTGGCAACTCCATTTTCTCCAGGCTTAAGCCAGTGTTCTCTAAGGCCTCGAGGCTAACAGTGCCGAAGTTGCAAGAAACATTCCATATGAGAGTGGAGACAAAAATCTCCGCTCACAGTGGCTACTCCACTCGAGATAAGAGAAGTTGATTCTGTTGATTTTTATATTATTCTATTCTTTCTTATTATGATATTGTCTATTGCATCATTTAGATTGCATTGTGTGCGTGAGTTAGGATGCCCATGTAACTCGTGTTGTGTTATGTAAGGGATATCATACTTTCACTCAAGGTATGGAGATCGAGCATGGCATAATCACTCATAGTCTTGTACCTTTTGGTATATACTTGATATGGGAACCTAAGCCTTCAACCCAAAGACTAAAGCTCATGTAATTGGCCTAGTTATTTTCCTTGGGTTTTTACCTCAAATGCTTATTGTTTGACTATAATTAATTTATCTTGATTTAAACTATGGCTTATTTAGTTTGTTCTTTTTCTAATATGACATACCTATATTGTAAGCTCAAAATAAATTTTCCTTTAAAGTTCGAAAGATCAAAATTATTTTCAAAAATTTTCAAGATGGTCTTTGGACATAAAACCTTTTAAAGATGAGTCAAAATTTCTTCCACCATATGGAACAAACACAAAGCCCAAAATCTATTTTTTCAAAAATCTTTTTCAACCCTATGGCCCAAGGGCTTTGAAGCAAAATTATTTTTTCGATTACAAAAGAGCTTACAAATATTTAGGTCAATTATGAAAATACTAAAAATCAAGTGTGGGCCTAATTTATGTCAAGACTTATTAATCATAGGTTTGTTTGTGGCATAAACCATTAGCTACTCTTTCAATTAAGAAATCTATTTATGATAAACCTCTTAATTTAGTTTTAATCCAATATATCATAAAAGTTGTTTTAGTTGAGATTCAATGGATTAAAGCCTAATTGATGGAAATTATCATGGACTAACTTCTAAGTTTGAAAATATAACTATTGGATAAATCGTTCGGGTGAACATTTTGAAAATAAAATATCCCATGTTGGTATTTTGTTGACCATATACCTAGGAAAAGAGACTCGCCATTTGTGTGTGAAAGTTATAAGGTTGGAAGGAATGTCCTAATTATCTTTGTTTGTTTGTCGTTTGTGCATATGTGCACACATGCATACATGTATTGCATAACATATCATTAATCCTTTCTGGCTCACAAACCTAGAGTACAGTAGTTCAACAACATACGACAACCCCACCTATGCTGGTGACATAAAATCCAGCAACGACTCAATTACCTTCTCGCCAAGGACAATGGACCCCAAAAATATTCAAAGAATGGTGGACGACGCCCTCAAAACCATGTTGGAAGAACTAAAGGTGGCCCTGGCTGAGACCATAAAGAGCCAGTTGGCTACACTTTTGGGAAACACTATTGAGGCATCTATAAGTACTAAGAAGCTGAAGGCTAAAGGGAAGGCTAAGGTTGGTGAAGTAGCCTTTGAAGATGACAAAGTAGTCGTTGATGATGATGATGACTGGGCCCAATACTTTCAAGATCCTCAAGACAAGAAGAAAGAGCCAAAGGTTGTCAAAAGATCAGCCGTGGAAAAGACTGAAACCTCAGATGTTGAGAAATTAATAGGTGATTTGGAAAAGAAATTTGAAAAGAAGTTGAAAAGTGAGGAAATGTCTGAAGTTGACAAGTTACTTGAGCTAGATGAAGAGGTCTCGTAGAAGTTCAAGATGACTTCCTTTGCAAAGTTTGATGGAATAAAAAATCCTCATCTCCATGTGAAGCAGTACATCACTACCATGCAGTCTGTCCGAGCTACTAAGGCTCAAACTCTAAGGTACTTCATACTCTCATTGGACCCTGTTATCCAAAATTAGTTCAATACCTTAGAAGATGGCACTCAAAAGAGCTCGAATTTGCTATACTAGGCCTTCATCCAGAATTAGAGGTTACTTTGATGGAAGTTGAGTCCATTAGACAAAGGCCAAATAAGAACTTTATGGACTATGTGAAGAGGTGGAGGAATAAGGTTGCATTGCTCAAGAGGAGGCTTGATGAATCGGATCAGATTAGGATAATTGTGAGAGGGGTGTTGCCTAGTCTTCATGAAAGGATGTCTCATACACTCATCCGGGATTTCAAGGACCTTCTGCAGGCTAGTTTGCAAATTAAAGAGTAGAAAAGAGAGAAGAACATTCTTTTTAGTAAGAAGAAACGAGAAAGGAAACTACCGATCTGGTAACCAAAGCACACAAAAGGTAGTCGATGTTAATGCAACTGATCAAGGAGGGAGGAGGCAGTTTTTAGAATTGGGAAAGCTACTATCTTGGGTTCTCAATAAGCTATAAAAGAAGGGATTGTTATAATCCTTAAATCATCATCCTTTGCCTAACCCTCTTCCACCTAACTTTGACGCTAAGGCATTTTACCAATTTCATCAAATGCAAGGACACGACATGAATAAATATTTAAGGTTGAGGTATGAGATCCAGAATTTGATTGATAATGGAAAGCTGCCCGAGCCCAACAAGCCAAACACCAAAGACAATCCATTGCTAAGGTTCAATAGACTACCACCACCGGTGACCTTTATGATTGAAGGAGGTTTGCATGAAAGTTTTATCACGTCTTCTTTCCAAGATATAAATGAAGAAGCAACCAAAGAAGAAGTGGTGTCTAGCAAAATTGAACAAGTTGTGGTTGGCAGAGAAGTAGCAATATGTGTTGTGAATGAGTTTTGGGACTCAACTAATAGTGATGATGATCTTAAACCTAAGAAGAAAGAATGGACCTAGTTCAAGCTTGAAGATGAAGATAAAGTTATGAACACCCAATCTGGTAAGCTTTATGCAAGGCCACCACCAAAAGAAGTAAAAGCTAATAAGGGAAAGGAAGTCGAAGTTGGAAATAAGAAGATGAAGATGACACTGTTCTTAAGCAATTGAAGAGGACCCAAGCAAGTGTTAGTATTTGGGATCTATTAGCCACATCTAAGAAGCACCGTGAAACTATGGCCAAGGCTTTGGCTAGCATACCAATTTCCACCTCTATAACACCAGATGAGCTGGTTAACTTCATGAAAGTTAAAGGAGTGATGAAGTACGAAGATATTCAAAAGAAGAGAGAAAGTTGATGTGGGAATGGTATCATTCTCGGATGCGGATTTACTGGAAGAGGGGAGAGATCACATCCACCCTCTCTTTATCAAAGTAGAAGTCAAAGGAAATAGGACTCCATGTGTGATGGTTGACGACGTGTCCATTATAAATATCTGTCCACTTAAGATTTTTCCAAAGCTCTCTATGTCAACAAGGGATCTTAGCCCAACTGAAGTGACCATTAGGGCTTATGACAATACTAAGAGGAACGATGAAGGGACTTTCAAAGATTTTGTGAAGGCTGGTCCAATTGAATCTATCATGGAGTTTGTGGTTTTGGATATCCCTATCACTTTCGCACTACTATTGGGATAACCCTGGTTTCATCCTCTTAGCAAAGTTCCCTTTACACTCCATTAAAAGATCAAGTTCCCTAACAGGAATGAGATAGTGGCCATCAAAGCCAAGGATAATGAAGTGGTAAATGCTTTGATGATTGAGAGGCCTCTCAATGGTTTCCAAGTATCTACAATTTTTTATGATGAAGTAGTGGACTCCAAAGTCCTGAATATAATGAAGAATATGAACTACCTCCCCGGTGTTGGTCTTGAAAAGGGTAAGACAGCTGTGACCAAACTTCTAGATTTTAAGACTCGGACTTCCAAGAAAGGGTTGGGGTATGAAGAAGCTAGCAAAGATGTTTAGCTAAAGAAGAATAAGAAGATGAGCCTCCCACCAATTGAAGAGATATTTATCAAAGCTCCAAACATGGGACCACTCCAGGGAAAGCCCGAGCCAATCATGTTCATGGGAAATCTGATCCCGGGTTTTAAAATTTTTGACGATGCTGTTGAGCTAGAGGAACAAGTGAAGAAAGAGTTCATCCTGCCAGTTGACAAGGAGCCCAATTCGAAAGGATAAAAGGAAGTTGTTTTGAAAGCTAAGAAGACTCCAGAAGAGATTGCTGCTCTAGTTAAAGAGAAGTGTGAAGATGTCTTGCTTTATGATTTTGAGAACAGTAATTTTGATTTTGATTTTAATTTGTCTGCTTTGTATGAGGATGATGATGTTTTATTTTCCAAAATGAATGCAATAAAGTCTGATTTTACTTACTTGTGTGATATTTTTTCTGATGGTTGCATACATTCAAATAGTGGTTACATGAGCATTTTTAATATTAACTCTATTGTGTGAGTGGGAATTTTTGCCCCTACTCCCAGTGGAATGGTTCTTGCTACTTCGGTACTATTTAGGCTCGGGGCCTTAGAGAACACGGGCCTAAGCCCGGAGAAAATGGAGTCACCACCCGGACGGGCCAGGAAAAAGAAAAGGGTGGATGACTCGATTCCTAAGGAATCCCCAACCCCTTAATGGGTTCAGAAAGTTGAGTACGTGTGGGGAAGGTGAGAAACGGCCCAGCACCCCCCACAATGCTCGGCTCATTGGAAACAACCTCCTTTGCAGGTCTTAATATTATAAAATTCTTAATTATAATAATTTTATCCATATTACATGCAACAATTAAAATAAAGCATCATTATATTAAAATCAAAGCAATGTCCAAACAAAGCAAATAAATGGACACCCATCCGAGGATGGAAACATGTCCTTACATCGTTCATGTCTAAAATAAATAGGACACCCATCAAAAGGTGGAAACATGTCCTTTACATTGGTCCAAAATATAAAAGCAATTTAATTTACATGAAAATTAATTAATGAGGTACCCACAAAGTGGAAACATATCTCTTACAATTTTAATACCAAAATAAACAAATAATATAATAAACTATGTAATCAAATCTAAAATTAAATAAAGTAAATAAATATACAAATTTAGGTTTATGTCTCAATTTAGGATTCTTTAATTAACATTTAGGGTTTTGGGATTTTGAAATTATTATATTTATTATTTAGGCTACTGTGATGATTTTTGAAAAAAAAAATAGAGTGGATTAGGGTTTTATAAATTTAAGAAAGTAGTGAGGTTTTTGTTTAATCAAATTAGGGTTTAGGGCTAACATCATGAAATTACGGTTTTGAAACCTTAAGACATTAGGGTTTATAATTTTAAAAGATTGGGTTTTAGGTTCATTGGATTATGGTAACTAAGTTAAGAATTAGGATTTAGATTTACTAGATTGGGTTTTAAGTTCACTGGATTAGGGCTTTAGGTGTTGATGAACTTGTCATAAAGTTTTGATGTTTTAAGAATTACGGTTTAGGAAAACTAGGGTTTACTAGATTGGGTTTTGAGAATTAATAAGATAGTTTAGGGTTTCTGATATTTTGGAAAACATATTCGATCTTAGAATTTAAGAAAATAGTTTAGAGTTTTATAGAAACAATTATGATTAAAGTTTTTAGAAACTGTAAAGAATGTTAAGGTTTCGAGAATTAAGAAGACATTTTGAAGTTTCGGACAAAAAAGTTAGGGTTTAGATGATTAAGAAAATAGTTTGGGCAAAAATAATTTAGGGTTTTAAAGTTTTGAAAAAAGAAGGATAGTTTAGGGTATTAAAGTTTTGGAAATAGAAGAACAAGTTAGGGTTTTTAAAGTTTTGGAAACAGAAGAATAATTTAGGGTTTTTAAAGTTTTGGAAACAGAAGGATAATTTAGGGCTTTTGAAATTTTGGAAACAGAAGAATAATTTAGGGTTTTTAAAGTTTTAGAAACAGAAAAATAATTTAGGATTTTTGAAGTTTTGGAAATAGAAGAATAATTTAGGGTTTTTGATAATTTAATCAATGACTTAGGCTACTGGACAGTTTTTAGTTTTTAGTTTTTATAAAACATGCAAGTGGAGTTTTGAAAACCAACTGATTAATGTATTAACTAAAGTAAACAATTAAGGTTATTAAAACAAACATCAAGTTACTGCATATTCTTATTAATCAAAGAAAACAAAGCTGTGAACATATAATTTATAATTAAAGATTAAACCTGCATAGTCGGTTCCACCAAAAAATTGATTTCTTGATGAATAATAAAAAGGCAATGTTGTTGCCTTTGATGGATTGATGATTGATGAATGCTTACTTGCTGCTAATTCCTTTTTGCCGTCTCTTCTCCTAGGGTTTTCTATCTCCTTTTTTCCATCCCTTTCTGAAGTGTTTTAATGTGGTATTTATAGGAAAAAATGCAAACCTAATTCTAATTGTCTAAGGAAATTAAAATTATTTAGGAAAAGAAATCAAAACCAAATAGAATTCGGTTTCGGAAAAACTGCGCTGGAAAAAATTATGCTGGCGAAAAAAAAATTACTGCGGGCCAAAAATTGCCAGCAAGGGCGGCCAGCCAATTCACCGCAAGAATTTCCTGCGGTGAATTGGCTTGTGCCCAATTCGCCGTAGGAAATTCCTGCGGCGAATTGGCCCAAGCCGATTCACTTTCGGTGACGAAAGTTTTCATCGTCGATTTTTATTTTTTTATTTTTTATTTTTTTAACTTTACTAATATTACGTTTTTTATTTTTATTAAAAATTATAAATACTAAATACTAAAATAAATATTATTTAATTAAAATACCACAAAAATTATTTTGGACCATATAAAAAATATTAGACTCGACTGGGTCAAAAATTAAGGGTCAACATGTTGATACACAATCATTAAATTTTGGAACAACCAAAAATCCTAAAAATATTAGCATAGGATCCAACCTTACTCCTGGTGAGAGAGAGAGAGATTTGAAAAAATATTTAAAAAATATGAACAGATTTTTGCTTGGTCTTATGAGGACATGCCTGGAATAGATCGAGACATAGCCGAGCATCTGATTCCTACTTACACTCATATGAAACCTGTCAAACAAAAACTTAGATGATTAAGATTAAAATGGGCTGAATTTGGTTAAGGAAGAGGTCACTAAACAAATACAAGTAAAGTTCCTTAAAGTGATAGATTATCCAAATTGGTTAGCCAACATAGTACCCATGCCAAAGAAAGATGGAAGAATTAGGGTCTGTGTAGACTATAGAGACTTGAACAAGACTTCCCCTAAAGATGATTTTCCTTTACCCCATATAGATGTCCTTATTGATAGTATAGCTTCTAGTATGCTACACTCATTTGTAGATGGATTTTTTTGATAAAACCAAGTGTTAATGGCCCAAGAGGATAAAACCAAGTGTTAATGGCCCAAGAGGATAAAGCCAAAACTACCTTCATTACTACATGGGGGTATATTATGTTATAGGGTGATGCCATTTGGGTTAAAGAATGCTGGAGCAATCTACTAGAGGATGGCCACCACCTTGTTTCATGATATGATTCACAAAGAAGTCGAGGTCTATGTTGATGATATGATGGTAAAGTCAGATACAAGGGAACAACACTTCCAACTTAGAGTTATTCTTTGAGAGAGTAGTGAAGTATCAGCTAAGGTTAAACCTGAAGAAGTGTGTGTTTGGGGTTACTTCAAGCAAGTTGTTAGGACACGTGATCGATTCAAATGGCATTAAGATTGACCCTGACATGGTTAAGGCAATCAGGGATATACCAGCGCCTAAGACAAAGAGAGAAGTTTGGAGGTTTATTGGCAGGTTGTAAAACATTAGTAGGTTCATAGCAAAGCTCAACACAATCTGCGAACCTATCTTTAAATTGCTTAAAAAGAATCAGTCGGTCAAGTGGAATGAAGAGTGTCAAAAGGCCTTTGAGCATATAAAGGAGTATCCGCTGAACCCACTTGTTTTGAAACCACCTAAGCCTGGTAAACTTTTGTTACTATACTTAATAGTGGAGGAAGAGTCAATAGGAGCTATGCTAGCCCAAGCAGATGAATCAGGGGTTGAGCACGCAGTCTACTATTTGAGTAAAAAGCTCCTACCTTATGAAATTAAGTATAGTATCATTGAAAAGACCTATACAGATGTGGTTTGATCTTTTAAGAAGTTATGGCATTACTTACATTCTTATAGTGTGTAAGTAATTTTTAGGTTAGATCTAGCGAAGTACTTAAGGGAGACACCCTCTTTGGTTGAGAAATATGGTCAATGATTGATAATTTTAGAAGAATTTGAGATTGAGTATGTAACCAGGAAAATAATCAAAGGTAGAGCGGTAGCAAAATTTCAGGCTCAGCAACTATTGTCGGATAGCAAAAAGATAGTCTTGGAATTTCCTGTTGAACATTTAGAGGCCATAGAAGTACAAGGATGAAAGATGTATTTTGATGGAGCAGTAAATAAAAAAGGAGCAGGTTTAGAAGTCATACTAGAAACACCCGAAGGGGAGCTTATCCCTTTAGCTAAGAAGTTAAAGTTTAAGGCAACCAATAATATGGTGGAATATGAGGCATGTATTTTTGGTTTGGAAACCGTGATGATTATGAAGATAGAAAAGGTGCAGGTCTTTGGTGATTCATTGCTAGTAGTATCCCAAGTAAATTGAGAGTGAGAGTTAAAAGAAGAGAAGTTAAAACCATACCACCATTACTTGATCATGATGAAGAAGAACTTTAAGGAGTGCAGGTTTATACACCTACCAAGAGAAGAAAACCATATGGCTGATGCCCTAGCCACATTGTCTTCTGTATGGGAAAATCCTATCAACTTATTTCTTAAGCCTCTGGTTTTGACCAATTCATCAACCCCTTGTTATGAATATGAAACAATCATGAAAACTGATATGGACCATGATTCGTGGTATGACACCATAAGACAGTTTCTTGAGAATAAGGAATACCCATTGGGGGCAACAAGGGAGGAGAGAAGAACCATAAGGCGATGGTCCTTACAATACATCACCTTTCATGGAGAATTATATCGAAGATGTCTTGATAGGGTGCACTTGAGATGCTTAAAGAAGCCTGAAGTTGAACACATCATGTCAAAAATACATGCGGGAAGTTATGGTCCACACATGAGTGGTTTAGCTTTGGTTAAGAAGATAATTTGACAAGGTTACTACTGGTTGATCATGGAGAGAGTTTGTATTGAGTGTAAAGAAGTGCCAGCAATGTCAGGTGTATGGTAATTTGAATCACATGCCTCCTGAAGAATTACATTCTATGTCTTCACCCTGGCCTTTTGCAACTTGGGTGATTGACATTATAGGAGAGATATATTTAACGGCTTCAAATGGTCACCGTTTTATCATAGTAGAAGTGGATTATTTTTTGAAATGGGTTGATACTAAGTCTTTTAATAAGCTGAGGGCAAGGCAAATGGCTAGATTTATTGAAAAGAATCTCATCTGCAGATATAGGGTCCCATACAGTGTGATATTGGACAATAGGGTACAATTTCAAGGGGCAATTAAGGACTTATTCTCGAAGTACTAAATCCATCATCACCGATCCTTCCCTTATAGACCGAAGGCTGATGGTGCGATGGAAGCAACAAACAAGACAATTAAGCATATTCTGTCCAAGATGACCAAGACATACAGGGATTGGTTGGAGATGCTTCCTTTTACTTT
The DNA here is from genome assembly GCA_947685225.1 of Garcia nutans. Lineage (NCBI taxonomy): Eukaryota > Viridiplantae > Streptophyta > Magnoliopsida > Malpighiales > Euphorbiaceae > Garcia > Garcia nutans. The sequence continues at coordinate 24,510,088 of CANTUV010000005.1, forward strand.
ATGGGGATATAGAACAAGTGTTGGAACGCCAACTGGAATGACATCGTTCTCCTTGGTTTATAGGATGGAAGTAGTCTTGCTAATTGATATAGAGATCAAGTCGTTAAGAGTGGTCCTGGAAGCTAAATTACCTAAGATGGAATGGGTAGTGAGCAGATACACGCAGTTAGCTTTACTAGAAGAGAGGAGGTTAAAAATATTGTATCATAATCAGCTTTACCAATGATAGATAGCTCGGGCGTATAATAGAAGGGTTAAAATTAGGAAATTTAAAGTCGGTGACTTAGTGTTGAAATAGTGTAAGCCTAATGTCCTTGATCCAAGAGGAAAGTTTAGACCTAGTTGGGAAGGTGTGAGCGGGGATTTTCGCCCCCACTCCCATGTAGAATGGTTATTACGACTTCTGCACTGTTAGGCTCAGGGCCTTAGAGAACACAGGCCTAAACCCAGAGAAAATGGAGTTGCCACCCGGACGGGCCAGGAAAAAGAAAGGGGTGGATGACTCAATTTTTAAGGAATCCCCAACCCCCTATTGGGTTCGAAAAATTGGGTACATATGGGGAAGGTGAGAAATGGCCTAGCACCCCCATAACGCTCAGTTCATTGGAACTGGCCTCCTTTTTAGGTCTTAATATTATAAAATTCTTAAATATAATGATATTATCCATACTACATGCAATCATAAGAATAAACAAATACTTCATTAAAAATCATAGCAATGTTCGAATAAAATAAATAAATGGACACCCATCTAAGGATGGAAACATGTCCTTCCATCGTCTAATGTCTAAAACTAAATAGGACACCCAACAAATGATGGAAATGTTTCCTTTACATTAGTCCCAAAATATGAAAATAATTTAAATTACATGAAGCTTAATTAATGAGATACCCAATCATGGAAACATACCTCTTACAATTTTAATAAACAAATAGTAATCAAGAAAATAATCATCTATGATAAATTAAACAAATCAAATATTGAAATCAAATAAATCAATCATCAAAATATATAATAAACTACATAATCCAATCTAAAACTAAATAAGCAATAAATATATAAGTCTAGGGTTTACATCTTAAATTAGGATTTCTTGAATGAAATTAGTGTTTTTAGGGTTTAGAAAAATAAAGCTAGGGTTTTGATTTAAAAAACTATAATTATTAGTTTGAAAGGATTAAGCTAATACATGAAATAGTTTAAATCGCTATATGAATTAAATTAGAGAAAGAATTTAGTAACCTAAATAGTGTGATTATAACTTGAAAGATGAAGACTATTACTTGGTTTTAATGAACAAAAGTTAGATCCATATAACTACATTTGAAGGCTTCACTAATAATTAAATGTTGATGCAAAGTATTTGGTTGCACCAAATTTATTCTTCTTGGTTGGAAGGAAATCAAGACAGTGAGAGTTTGCTACTGCCTTGATAGTGTTTGATATTTTCCATCCCCTGTTTGATAATGATTTAGGCTTAATTCGCTGCTTTGCTGCTCTCCCAATCTAAAAGTTTTAAAAGTCTCTAAAGTTAAAAGTTTTAGAAAAAGTCTCAAAAGAAATCCCTAATAGCTATTGTCATTCTAAGTTCAGAAAGAAAATCAAAAGTCCCTAAATAATTTTCCAAAAGTCTGAATAATCACTAAAAGTCCTTGAATAATTCTTGAATAATTATGCCATCCAAAAATCAGAAGTCCAAAAGTCTAAATAATTGCTAAAGCCTCTGAATAATTGGTACTGTCCTCTTTTTTTTTTTTTGCTGTATTTATAGGAAAGATAAAAAACCTAATGTTATTTGGTTAAGGAAATATAGATTGTTAAGGAAATAAAATAATCCAAGGTTAATAAGATTTTTGGCAAAATTGGCAGCGCGCGTGGGCTGCCACGGGCTGCTGGCCAATTGTTGAGAGGAACTAGGCTGCTGGCAAGCAAGCTAGGCTGGGCGAGCACGGGCTACTGTGAGGCATACCACTTGTTGGCACGTGTAGTGAACTGGGGTAATTGTTACTGGCATGTGTGGAAAACTGGGGCCCAATGATTTCGCCGCAGGCCGAATTTCCTTGCCGCACAACAGCGTTGCCTTACGTCGCTCGCCGATTCGTCTGATTTTTTATTTTTTATCTTTTTTAATATTTTTTATTTTTATTTTTATTATTAAAAATAAATATTATAAATATTATATAAATATTTAAAATTAAATAATAAACACTATATTATAATAATAAAATAAATTATAAAAATTATTTTTGGACTATTTTAAAATATCGGGCTAGACTTGGTAAAAAATTAAGGGTCTACAGTTTGCTTCCTGCTTGAATGATCTGAGACTTTCAGTAGAAGAGAGTGAAAAGCAACTTGATTTTGAGCAGATTTTTTATGAGGGTGGGTTCTTGACCAGAGGTCAATTGGATACTTGGACCCGAGACTGAATTGGATACTTGGACCCGAGACTGGGTACTTGGACCTGAGACTGAATTGGGTACTTAGACCTGAGACTGGATACTTAGCCTCGAGACTGAATTGGGTACTTGGACATGAGACTGAATTTGATTTGGGTACTTAGACACGAGATTAGGTACTTGGACCCGAGACTATATACTTAGACTCGAGACTGAATTGGATTTGGGTACTTGGACCCGAGATTGGGTACTTGGACTAGAAATTGGCTACTTAGACCTGAGACTAAATTGGGTACTTGGACTCGAGACTGAATTTGATTTGGGTACTTTGACCCGAGATTGGGTACTTGGACCCGAGACTAAATGGGATACTTAGACCCGAGACTAGGTACTTAGATCCGAGACTAAATTTGATTTGGGTACTTGGATATGAGATTGGATTGGGTACTTGGACCCGAGACTGAATTGGATTTGGGTACTTGGACCAGAGACTGAGTACTTGGACCCGAGACTGAATTTGACTGACCTTTTATCAGCTGAGTATTCTTGCTTAACTGTCTATTATAATCTTTAATGGATTGTAGGTCTTTACCCATCAAAAGTGGATCTTTATCCACTGGATATCGAGTCTTTACCCTTCAAAATGGATCTTTATCCAATGGAGATCGGATCTTTACCCTTGAAACATGGATCTTTATCCATTGGAGATCAGGTCTTTACCCTTGAAACATGGATCTTTATCCATTGGAAATCAGGTCTTTACCCTTGAAACATGGATCTTTATTCATTGGACATTTGTCCTACATTGGCTTCAGCTCTTCTAGCTAGACTGATCTTTTGTCTTTTGCCTCTTCATTTCTTTTGGGGTTAGTTGGATTGATCTTTTTCTTTTTCATCTTCATTCTTTTGAGATTCTTATTTTCTTCTTGTTTTGTTCTTCTTTGTTGCAAAAAATTTGGCTATTTTTTAGTTGGCCCTTATATCATCTCCTTGCCCCCTGTGTGGCAAAATATTGAAAATGAGCATGAAAATGTTTTGTACATGAATAAACTCAAAAAATTGAAAGGAGAAACTTTTCCCCCTGTGTAGGCTCCAACTAATTTTTTTTCTCATGGAGGCTCTGATTGATATTTGTGTATTGTCTGGTCCCTTGTACAAGCATGCATCTCTATCTTTATAAAGTGACTGGAGCTTTCTTAAGCAATGGGCCTTCCATGCCCCCTGATTCCATATCTTTTTTTGATTCTTTACTTCACAGGGTGTTTGCTGATCACTTTGACAAAGAATAGACAATACAATATAACAAAATACAGTGTGATATGCTCATGTATGCATGGTATGCATGAATAATACTTGCAGTGGTTTCATTGACTCACAGACAAAGATGATCAGCTGAAGTGTTCTCATTGGTTCCTTCCAGATGCTCGTTTAGGTCTTGCATTGGAGTGATAGAAAGCTTCACATTTATGGCTTTTATTTTCATGATGTTGAAAACATGAGTGCTGAGGCCCAAGCAACATAGTTAGGGATACATTCATTTCAATCTATGATTCACCATGTCAGTTGGTAGCTTCTTCATAACCTTGCAAATAATCCTTTACTTTACCCAATGTGTCCTTCGAGGTTTGACGGTTCAACATACTTCCCTTAACTTGAAGGTTTTTTACAACAAAATAATAATTTTTTTTAAAATCAAATGATGACTTTGTCAAATCAGTGTCATTATACCTCAGGACTTGATTTTTCAAATTAACATATTCATTACATCATAACCGCAGTTACCATACTAAACTCGAGAATTATTTCCATTTAAGCGAGAACTGTTGCACTTCAGATAGGCACATACATATTACTTGGCCAAAGGTCTTATTGAGTTTGAATATTATCTATCTCATATGCATGCTTATTCAAACTATCTCCACTAATAGACTCTACCTACCAAGAGAGATCAACAGGTCTTTAATAGGCTAGAAATATGGTCTATAAGGGACATGGTTTAAGCGGAGGCCTATTGTAAATTGGAGCCGATGTAACACTATGGACAAGCCTTCACACTACAATCTTCTTTTTAAAACCTTGGACAGTTGGGAGCATGAAAAGATAGAGCTTTGAATGTTCTCCCATCTTCTTGGCATTAATCTAGATCTTGATTGGGATAGTCTTTACCTTTGTAAAAAGTTTGATACCTACATTTCTTTTCTTTTTTTTTTTTTAACATTTCATCATTTCGTCCTTTTTCTCTGTAGGATTGTCAAGTATATGAATTTCAAAAACTAGATGGCCTTTCTCCTTTTTCTCTAATTTTGATTGAATCATTGGTTGGGTTGGATCGATTCAAGTCAAATTGTCCTTATAAACTAAATGGAAGTCTTTTGCTGCTTTAGGTAAAAGAGAACTCGGTTGGCTTTCTGAACTATTTTAGGTTTTATTTTCTTTTCTCTTTCTTCTTTTTTTCTTATTTCTTTTTTTTTCTTTTTATTAGGTTCTAGCTCTAAAAGAGTTGTCTTATTTGTACCAACTTGTATTTCTGATAATGGATAAGTGAAGTGGCATAAATCTGCTCAATAAGGATAAATTATTTGTTACCCTGATGTCATCTTGATAGATTAGAGATATTAGGTGAACTTCAACTGTCATTATAGTCTTGAGAACTTCAACTATCCTTATGGTCTTGATTATGCATTCCTTTCTTTGATCTTCTTAACTCTTCCCTTTAGTGATCATCAGATTTGTCATAAGTATCATAACAGCTCAGGATAGGTTGTTGGGGTTTGCAAGCCAATGAAAAGAAAGATGAAATTTCATGAAGGCTCAAAAGGACAACTAGGGATTGATATTTAATAGGGTGGATACTAGTTTTTGGCTTACCAAACAATGCCTAGATCATCTCTCCCTTAAATAAATAGAGTTTAATTTTACCTCGAAATTCTATCAAAGTATGTTCTAAGGCTGACTAGGACCTAGACAAAGGTAGTTATGTAGGAGCCCTCTCTAAGTAAGCATACATAACTCAATGTTATAGAATAATTCCCTCATCTAATAAAGTCATTCAAATCATGATGCATAGATACTCTAATTTATAAATATCAAGCTAAATTCATCATCGGTTGAGCACTAAAATGAACAAAGACCATGAAAAATTTTAATGAAAGGAATTTATTCAAATAATCTTAATTTTAAAGACATAATTATTCTAAATAAGTAGCAAAGAAAGCAAAAATAAAAAGAGCAACACTTCAAGCTAAGGGAGGTTTGTTGAATAAGATTTTTCCTTATTCCACATCTTCAATACTTTCATCTTAAAAGGAGGATAAAATAGAATCTTCCTCCAATCCTCCTCCTACCATGAAGGTAGCTGGTGGTGGTACTCTGTTGAACCTAGGCAGAAGATTGTCCTTTATATTAGGCTTATCAAGCTCAGGTAACTTTCCACTATCAATTAAATTTTGGATCTCATGCCTCAACTTCATAAAGTTGTCCATTTCGTGTCTAGGCCTTTGATGGAATTGGCAAAATGTCTTAGCATCAAAGTTAGGTGGAAGAGGATTAGGCAAAGGACGAGGAGTCAAGGTTTGCAACAATCCCTTCTTTGTAGCTAATTGAGAACCCAAGACAGCGGCTTCCCTTATTCTGAGAACTGTCTCTTATTTCCTTGACCAGTCACATTAACATCAACTTCCTTTTACGTGCTTTGATTACCCGACTGGTAGTTCCCTTTCTCATTCATTCTTGCCAAAAATTGGTTCTTCTCCCTTTCCCATTCTTCGATTTGCAAGCCATCTTGCAAAAGGTCTTTGAAGTCCCTTATAAGGGTGTGAGACAGCCTCTCACGTAGATTAGGTAGGATGCCTCTAACTATCATTCTTATCTCATCCGACTCATCAGGCTTCTTCTTGAACAAAGCATCCTTATTCCTCCATCTCTTCACATAGTACACGAAGTTCTCGTTCGGCCTTTGCCTAATGGTCTCCACCTCCATCAAGGTAACTTCCAACTCAATATTGTACCCATGCTTATTGAATGAAAGCTTTGTACATCATATTTCAATCATTTTGTGTACTTTCCTCTAAGGTATTGAACCAATTCTACACAATAGGATCCAGTGAAAGCATGAAGTATCTTAGAGTTTGAGCCTTAGTAGCTCTGGCAGACTACATGACAATGATGTATTACTTGACATGCAAGTGAGGATTTCCTGTACCATTATACCTAGCAAAGGAAGGCATCTTGAACTTATAAGAGGCCTCCTCATCTTATTCGAACAACTTGTCTATTTCTGACATCTCATTAGCTTTCATCTTCTCTTCAAATTTCTTTTCCAAATCAGCAATCAGTTTCTCAACATTAGAAGTTTTAGTCTTTTCCACAACCTTCGGCTCTTTCTTCTCATATTGAGGATCTTAGAAGTATTGAGCCTAATCGTTATCATCATCAATGACTACCTTATCATCATCAAAAGCCACTTCACCAACCTTATCCTTCCCTTTGTCCTTCGACTTCTTGTTGCTAGCAGATACCTCGACATTATTCTCCAAAATTATAGCCAATTAGCTCTTTATGGTCTCAGCTAGGGCCTCCTTTAGTTTTCCATCTTGGCATTGAGGGCGTCGTCCACCATTCTTTGAATTTGTTCAGGCTCCATTATTCTTAGCGAGAAGGATATTGAGTCGCTACTGGATTCTATGTCACTGGCATAGGTGAGGTTGTTATACGCTCTTGAGCTACTGTACTCCAGGTCTGTGAGCCAGAAAGGATTAATAATATGTTATGCAATGCATGTATCTATGTATGCACAAACAATAAACAAATAAAGATAAATAGGATGTTCCTTCCAACCTTATAACATCCACACAAGAATGGAGAGTCTCTTTTCCTAGGTATATGGTCAACAAAATACCAATACGAGATATTTTGTTCTTGAAAAATTCTTTGATGATTTAACCAATAGTTGCATTTTCTAACATATAAGTTAGTCCATGATAATTTCTATCAATTAGGCTTTAATCCATTGAATCTCAACTAAAACAACTTTTATGCTATATTGGATTAAAACTAAATTGAGAGTTTTATCATAAATAGATTTCTTTATTTTAAAAAGTAACTTGTGATTCATGTAAAAAACAAGCCCATGATTAATAATTCTTTGTATAAGCTAGGCTCACAATTGATTTTTTGAATTTTCATAATTGACCTAAATAATTTGTAAGCTCATTTTAGGAAAAGTTGTAATGAAGTGAAACAAGGTTTTGTTTCAAAGCCCATAAAAAGATTTTAGAAAAAATAAATTTTGGGCTTCGAACTTGGGCTATGTGGTGAAAAAGAATTTTTTGATCCATTAAAAGTTTTTATGTCCAAAGGCCATTTTGAAAAGTTTTGAAAATAGTTTTGGTCTTTTGGATTTTAAAGGAAAAATTATTTTGAGCTTACAATATAGGTAGGTTATATTAGAAAAAGAATAAACCAAATAAGCCATGATTTAAACCAAGATAAATTAACCATAGTCAAACAACAAGCATTTTGGGAAAAAACCTAAGGGAGATAACTAGGTCAATTACATGAGCTTAAGCCTTTGGGTTGGAAGGTTTTAGGCTCCTATAACAAATATATACCGAAAGGTATAAGGCTATGAGTGGTTATGCCATGCCCGATCTCCATACCTTGAGTGAAATATGGTATCCCTTACATAACACAACACAGACAACACTGGCATCCTAACTCATGCATACAATGCAATCTAAATGATGTGATGGACAATATCATAAGAAGAAAGAATAGAATAATATAAAGACCAACAAAAGTAACTTCTCTTATCCCCAGTGAAGTCGCCACTGTGAGCGGGGATTTTCACCCCCACTCCCGTGTGGAATGGTTCTTGTGACTTGCACTATTAGGCTCAAGGCCTTAGAGAACATGGGCCAAAACTCGAAGAAAATGGAGTCACCACCCAGACAGGTCGGGAAAAGAAAGGGGTGGATGACTCGATTCCTATGGAATCCCAACCCTCTATTGGGTTTGAAAAGTTGGGTATGTATGGGGAATGTGAGAAATGACCCAGCACCCCCATAACTCCCAGTTCATTGGAACCAGCCTCCTTTTCAAGTCTTAATATTATAAAATTCTTAAATATAATGATATTATCCATACTACATATAATCATAAGAATAAACAAATAATTTATTAAAAATCATAGCAATATTCGAACAAAATAAATAAATGGACACCCATCCGAGGATGAAAACATATCCTTACATCATCTAATGTCTAAAACTAAATAGGACACCTACCAAATAATGGAAACATGTCCTTTACATTAATCCCAAAATATGAAAATAATTTAAATTACATGAAGCTTAATTAATGAGGTACCCAATCATGGAAGCATACCTCTTACAATTTTAATAAACAAATAATAAACAAGAAAATAATCATCCATCATAAATTAAACAAATTAAACATTAAAATCAAATAAATCAATCGTCAAAACATATAATAAACTACATAATCCAATCTGTTGTCCCAAGATGGCAACCAAGAGGGGGGGGTGAATTGGTTTCCACAAGAAGTAATGACAATTTAAAAAACTCAACAAACAAGAAGTGCGGAATATGAAGATTGTTGAGTGATGAAGGAAGAAAGAACACACAAGATTTATAGTGGTTCGGATTTACTTCAATCCTACATCCACTTCCTTAACAACTTGTTAAGGTTCCACTAGACTTTGAAGTTTTTACAAGCTCACTTCCAACTTTGGTGTTTTTACAAGTTCACACCTAACTTTACAAGTGTTTTTCTAAGGCTCACACTTACAACCCAAACAAGAGTTTTACAAGGCTCACTCTCTCAACCTAAGTGTTTCCCAAGCTTACACTCAAACTTATACAATGGTGTTTTCAATGCTAACACCTAACATTCATAACAATTCAAATACAAGTTTAAGCAAAAGGAAATTTGTTGCTTGGCTATGAAAATCTTTTCTTAATAATGTTTTTTTTTTGTTTTCTCATGGAAACATTGTATTTATAGCCAATGTGGTCTTACTAGCCGTTATTGATGTTTTAATAATGTCTTGGCAGATTAGACCTTTCTTTACTTAAACTGTCCGAAGCACTTCGCGGTCGCCCTTCATGCAAGGATGGTCGCGCTCATGCTTCTCGCGGTCGTCCTTTTAACCTGGGACGGTCGCTACTTTTGAAAAAGCTACAACGGTCGAATTTTAGTGCTCTGCAGCTGGAATCTTGTCCATGCTGTGTTTGTCGGACCGTTTCTTGCCCATGCTTTGTTTGTCGGGACGGTCGCGCCAAGCATAGGTGCGGTCGCCCTTTTTGAATATTGAAGTGGGTTTACAACGGTCATGTCACGTGTCACTTTCTGACAGAGCAAAAGAGATGTCCGCCATAATTTGAATCTTCGCGGTCGCCCTTGGTAGGTTTTCGCGGTCGAACTCACATTCTCGCGTCGAACTTCTGGACGCACCTGAGGACGCGAACACTACTGTCTCTTTGAGCAATTTCTTCTTGAATTGTTGGGCGGTCGCGACTCTGAATGGGGCGGTCGCTAAAGTGGTAAGCGAGGTCGAATCATTCACCGTTCTTGTCACCGCGAACCTTACTGTGATTGTAATGATTTAAGTTCCTTGAGTAGCGGTCGGGCAAATATTAGGACGGTCGCTATTATGTATGAGCGGTCGCGACTGAGGTCGAACTTCTGACCGCGAAACCTACTGTGTCAAGGTTTCATTCTGTAATTGCTTGGAGCGGTCGTATTCAGGTGAGGTGCGACCGCTATAATTGTTCTGTTTACTTTTAATTGAAGCAACCTAATCCTGCAATAAGATTTCTCAAACACAAGTTAAATAGATCATCCATTTGAGTTGTCAAGGATCAAAATTAAGATCATTTGTCTAACAATCTCCCCCATTTTGACTTTGACAATTCAAATGGAATGATGAGAAAAATAATAAGTCTAAAATACTCCCCCTTAACATATGCAACAATCATCGTTAAGAGCATTGTGATTAATAGTTTATCTTGGTGCAAAGGTTATTGTTTGATGCAAACATTTCTCCCCCATAAACATTTCTCCCCTACTGCAAATATTCAACATTATTGTTCTTATTCTTGTTTTCCCATTTTTGTATACTGTTACTTGGTTCATTCCACTTGGTTCATTCCATTTTGGTATTGTTCTCCCCCATTGGCATAGGCAAAATGAAACAAATGTTAAGCAAAACAAGCATATAAAAGTGCAAACAATGAAAGGGAATATAAACAATATATATATGAAAGTGGAGGAAAGTACAAAGAAGGATTAAAACAAGCATTTTAAAATGCAAACAATAAGAAAAATCTAAGCTATTCTGAGTCATCATCTAACTCTAGCTCTTCTTCAACTAAAGGTGCTTTCCCTTTATCTTGAGGTGCAACAGAGGTAGAGCTAGTACTAATGGACTCTTCTTCTTCAGCAACGCTTTGGGTGTGATCACTTATATCCCAATCTTCAAGATTGCATTGAGGCAAGTCCAATTTGCCTTGCATGTCATAAAAATCATGGTGCATGTGGGATATAAGGTCTATCCTCTTGTTTAAGTGCTGGAATCTCTTGGAAATACTTTTCTTGAACTTAGAGAGTTTCCTTGAGAGAGTCTTGATTGCTTGGAGGATGAGTTGTGTGGAGGATGAAGCAGTTTCTTGAGCAGCTTTTGATGAAGCAGCTTTTGAAGGTAGTTCTACTGCAATTTCTACAGAATCTCCCTCTTCCTCAATTGTATACCTTGGCCTTTTCTTTTGTTTATCCATAACTCCTTTCTTGCCATAGCAGTATACATATGACCCTTCTATCTTCCTTACACAACCAGCATGCTCTAAGTAATCCATTGTGATAGCATTGGAGGCTAGAGTGAAAGGGTTCCTCAAAGTGGCTAAGTTCAAATCATTCAGAAGGTTTAGGTGCCTAGCTATTTGAGTAACTTGAGAGGATAGGAAGAAGGTACCAGTTCTTGTAACAGCATGATGATAAAAGGTATCAATCAAGAACTTGGTTGTGTTCATTTTGATGTTGTGGGTGAAAGCATAGAGAAAGATAAGGTCTCTCTTGGTTACTTTCTCATTCCCATCTGCTCTTTGGTGAATGGTATAGGTGATAATCCTATGGAGCATCCAGTGGGTGAGAGATTTGATGTGCCTGGCTTTAGATTCCTTTTCAAAGGAAGTTTCAATGGAAATTTCTCGCCAGAAATCAGAAAGGGTTGGGTTTGAGAAGATTTGGTCATTGTAGGAGGTTATACCTTCAGAAGGGAAGTTCCAAATTCTGCCAAAATCTTCAAGGGTTAAGAATTGATACTGATCAAAGAGTTTGAACCTAACCCCATACCACCCTAGTGCAGAGTTTGCACTCTTCTCTATCTGGAATGACATTAGAAACTCCTTACTTAGACTAGAGTAACCTACTTCTTCTGGAAAGACAAAATTTCTCCATCCAAGGACATCCAACAATCCTTCAATTTCGTCCTTGATGCCCAAGGCAGACAGCATCCCACCAAAAGGTGATTTGGTGCCTTCAACCTTCTTCTTCTTTAGCATGGCATACCTAATGTCTTCCTCAGTGGTTTGGTGATGAGGTTTGTGAATTTTCTCACCCCTTTTTGATTGTGGAGGAGATGGAGGTTCAACAACAGGTTCTCTAATGGTGATCCCTGGAACTCTCTTAGCTTGACCCTTAATTTTGGAAGTGGTTTTTCTTTTGGGAGCCATTAGATTAGAAAGAGTAGAAGTAAACTGGAAAACAGAGGGTGATTGAGATGTAGAAGTTTTTTAGGGTTTCAGAAGTAAGTTTGTGTGCTTTGATAGGCAAAATATCAGATAAACTGTTGCAAAACACTTTTAAATAGATGAAGTAAAGAAAATAGCCGTTTATGACTGTTGAGAGTTAAGAGTTGCGACCTGTCACACAGCCAACGGTTATAAATTTTTTAGCAGAGTGTACAGGGTGCGGTCGCAGATTTAACAAGGTGCGATTGCGAAATGGTGTACAGCGACCATTATTATGATCAGTACGCTCGCGAGTGAAGAAAACATCTGTAACGGTCGAAACTATTCAAATTGGTGCGATCGCGCACAAATTGTCTCGACCGCGCTCAGAGAATTTTATTGAATGAAACTAGCAGACGAAGTAGCGAGCGTGAAAGAACACTGGAGCGACCGCTACATACTCAAAAATAAAAGATTCAAGGAAAGATGGAAGATATTCTAAGTGTGTTAAGAAAAATTAATTTCATGCACATAGAAACTTTATTTTAAGGCAAAAAATTCTAATTAACTCAAAGTGATTCCATCAATCATTCCTAAATTGAGTTTGATGAAGTTAAGTCTATCTTCATTCAAGGGTTTTGTAAAGACATCAGCAAGTTGATTTTCTGTATCTATGAATTCTAAGGTTATATTCTGATTTTGTACATTTTCTCTTAAGAAATGATGTCTAATATCTATGTGTTTGGATCTAGAATGTTGGATAGGATTCTTAGACAAATTGATAGCACTAGTGTTGTCACATTTAATGGAGATATTGTTAAACATTTTACCATAGTCAAGCAATTGTTGTTTCATCCATAATACTTGTGTGCAACAAAAACATGCTGCAACATATTCAGCTTCCGTTGTGGATAAAGCAACTGATGCTTGTTTCTTACTATGCCAAGAAACTAGACAATTACCAAGAAAGTGACATGCTCCTGTTGTGCTTTTCCTATCTAATATACTACCAGCATAATCTGCATCTGAAAATCCTATAATATGAAATGATGTGTTTTTAGGATACCAAAGTCCTAAATGTATTGTACCGCTCAAATATTTCAAGATTCTCTTAGTGGCATTCAAGTGTGATTCTTTAGGACTAGTTTGAAATCTAGCACAAAGACATACACTATACATTATATCAGGCCTAGAAGCAGTTAAGTAAAGTAGTGATCCGATGATACCTCGATATTTCTTCTCATCTACTGCTTTACCATTATCATCTTTACCTAATTTCAATGATGTGCTCATAGGAGTTTTGCTAGTTTTGCAGCCATCCATTCCAAATTTCTTGATGAGTTCTTTTGTATATTTGGATTGGTTGATGAAGATCCCATCTTTACATTGCTTGACTTGCAGTCCAAGGAAAAACTTGAGTTCACCCATCATGCTCATTTCAAATTCCCTAGTCATACAAGAAGCAAATTCTTTGCACAGGGCTTCATTAGTAGCTCCAAATATTATGTCATCCACATAAATTTGTACAATCAAAATGTTGTGCTTATTCTTTTTAACAAAAAGAGTTGTGTCTACTTTTCCTTTTGAAAAACCATTTTCAAGCAAATATGCACTAAGTTTATCATACCAAGCTCTAGGTGCTTGCTTTAATCCATATAAAGCTTTGGTAAGTTTGAAAACATGATCAGGAAATTTGTAGTTTTCAAAACCAGGAGGTTGTTCAACATAAACTTCTTCATTTATGAGTCCGTTTAGAAATGCACTTTTAACATCCATTTGATAAAGCTTAAAATTCATATGACATGCAAAAGCAAGTAATATTCTAATAGCTTCCAATCTAGCTACGGGGGCAAAGGTTTCATCATAGTCAATACCTTCTTCTTGATTATAACCTTTGGCTACCAATCTTGCTTTATTTCTAATGATGTGACCATTTTCATCAAGCTTATTCCTATAAACCCATTTGCATCCTATTATAGAATGATCTATAGGTCTAGGAGTAAGTTGCCAAACATTATTTCTTTCAAATTGATTAAGTTCATCTTGCATTGCAATTATCCAATTTTCATCATTTAAAGCTTCCTCAATAGTTTTTGGTTCAATTTGAGAAACAAAAGCAACATTAACATCAACATGATTAATTTTAGATCTAGTAGTTACTCCCTTTGATGTTTCTCCAATGATGAGTTCCTTTGGATGATCTTTCTTGTATTGCCAATCCTTAGGTAGATCTTGAGCCTTTTCTTCAAGTTGATTGATCTTTGGAGCATCAATAGATTCAAGAGGTTCAAGAGTGCCTGCATGGTCATTGAAAGTAATACCTTTCTTTTGATCAAGTTTAGATGATTCATCAAATACAACATGCATTGATTCTTCTATAACTAGAGTTTTCATATTAAATACTCTATATGCTTTGCTATATGATGAATATCCTAAGAATATGGCTTCATCTGATTTGGATGAGAATTTTCCAAGATTATCCTTGGTATTCAATATGAAGCATTTGCATCCAAATACTCTAAAATATCCAATTCTGGGTATTCTTCCATTCCATAGCTCATAAGAAGTTTTATTAGTTAAATGCCTTTTATAAACACGATTTGCAATGTAACAAGCTGTATTAACGGCTTCCGCCCAAAAATAAGATGGTAAATCATATTCATTGAGCATTGTTCTAGCCATTTCAATTAAAGTTCTATTTTTCCTTTCAACTACACCATTTTGTTGTGGAGTTCTAGGAGCAGAAAAATTGTGTGAAATGCCAATTTCATTGCAAAAGTTTTCAAAGTTTTCATTTTCAAATTCTTTGCCATGATCACTTCTAATAGATGTGATCACATATCCTTTTTCATTTTGAACTCTTTTTGCAAAGGTTTTGAAGTAATTAAAGGCTTCATTCTTTTGAGCTAAGAAATTAACCCATGTGAATCTAGAGTAGTCATCAACAAGAACAAATGCATATGATTTGCCTCCTAAGCTTGTAACTCTATTTGGTCCAAACAAGTCTAAAATAATGAGCTCTAAAGGTCTAGAGGTGCTTATAACATTCTTTGTTTTAAATGAGCTTTTATGTTGCTTACCATGTTGACAAGGTTCACAAATCCTATCTTTATCATATTTTATCTTAGGTAAGCCATCAACTAAATTCTCATTACAAATATATTTCAATTGATCCATACCAGCATGTCCTAGTCTTCTATGCCATAACCATGCATCATTATTAGTGGACATTAAACATGTATGATCAGAATGTGTGCTTACATTGTAAGTGTTGTTTGTTCTAGTACCCTTAAATATGATAACATCATTTGAATTTGTGATTTTGCATTCCTTGGAATCAAACTTAACACAGTATGCTTTATCACAAAGTTGACTAACACTTAGCAAGTTATGTTTCAAACCATCAACAAGCCATACATCTTCAATTAAATCCTTACCAATAGAACCAATGGAGCCAACACCAAGAATTTTACCTTTAGCATTGTTTCCAAAAGTTACGTTGCCTCCATGTTTATAGGTAATACTAGTAAAGAGCTTTGCATTTCCAGTCATATGCCTTGAGCATCCACTATCCACAAGCCATGTGCTTTCATTGGTAGTAGATTTTAGGCATACCTGCAAGCCAATTGTGATCATCCTTTTTTAGGTACCCACATATAGTTGGGTCCTTGATGGTTAGTAGAAAGAGTGCCTTCTAAATTTAGATGAGCTTTTCTTATATAGCAATAGAAATTTTTGTGACCAAATTTCATGCAATATGTGCATTGCCATGGTATCCTATGCTTCTGCATTTTTCTTTTTGCATTATACATACAACTACAAGTATGTGATTTCTTTTGTACAAGTTTAGTAAACAACAATGCATAATTGTTTTTGGCTTTATCTCCTAGTGAACCGTAAGAAATTCTTTTAGACTTGGTGCAAGCATCTTTGATATGAACATCAGAAATTTTAGTTGTAGATGCTTTCACAAAAGTTGGTTTACTAGGTGCAATGTTGGTTGAGCCATTGAATCCTAATCCATATTTCAAGGAAGGTGATCTTTGATTATTAATTAATGTGTTCAATGCTTCCTTTCCTTTATGAAATCTGGAAATTGATTCTTTTAGTTCTTTTAGTTCATGCTTCAATGCCTCATTCTCTTTAATCACTTTTTCTAAGTCATGTGAGCTTTTATTTAATTCTCCTATTGTATTCATCAAATGTTCATTTGAGGTTTTCAATTCTAAGGTAAAGTTCTTTAAGCATATAAAATCCTTTTCTAACTTAGAGTTTTTCTCTTTATAGAGCATCATTTTGGAGAAATATTTTTCTATTTTAGAATTCATGTGCTCAATCAAATCACTATCATCTATATCACTTATATCATCATGTGCTACAAGATCAAAGGATTGAGTACTTACCTCATTGGAGTCATCTTCAATAGCCATGAGACAAAGATTTGCAATTCCTTCCTCTTCTTCATCTTCACTTGAGGAAGAGTCATCCCATGTGGCTTTGAGAGACTTTTTCTTTTCTTTATCCCATTTCCTTTTGTTCTTTAATTTGTAGCAATCCGACTTGATGTGACCGGTTTTTCCACATTCATAGCATTTTACCTCACTTTTCTTTTCTTTATCTTTGAAGGAGAATTTAGGAGGTGTACCTTTGTTTGCTTGTAATCTTTTCTTCCTTTTCCATTCATTGATTCTTTTAGAGAACATTGCCATTTCATCTTCATCATCAGTACCTTCATTGCTTGAGCTCTCAGCTTCTTTGATTGCTTTGAGTGCAATTGGTTTTCTCTTTTCTTTCTCACCTTGATCTTCTTCTTTTTCACTGTGCAGCTCAAAAGTGAGTAATTTACCAACTAGCTCGTCGGTTCTTAATGTGCTGAGATCATGAGCTTCTTCTATGGATGATACTTTGGATTCAAAGTTCTTTCTAGCTCTTAGGGCTCTCAAGATTTTACTGTTTACATCACCTTGATCATATACCTTGCCATACTTCTTCAGTTCATTGACAATAGCAAGCAAGCGATTTGTCATGTCGGTGACATTTTCATTTGGTTTCATCTTGAATAGCTCATACTCATGAACATGCATTTGTTTCTTGGTAAATCTTACTTGAGTTGTACCTTCATGGTAGTTTTCAAGTGTTTTCCAAATACAATGTGCACAAGTTAAATGTTGAACTCTTCCACCTTCTTCTCTTGAAATGGAGTTCATCAAGATGGAAGCAGCTCTATTGTTCTTGAATCGATCTCTGATATTGCTAGTTGACCATTGAGCTTTGGGAAGTGGAACTTGAATACCGTCAACCTCATGAGTAGGAGATTTCCACTCATTTTCCACGAAATCCCATAGTTCAATCCCTTCACTGTCTAGAAACAAATACATTTTGTGTTTCCAGTATGAGTAATCCGTTCCATCAAAGTAGGGTCTAAGAATAGAGTTAAGATTTCCATGAGAGCTTGATGAAGAAGAAGTTGCCATTGTGGATCAGATTTCACAATTAAGTTTAAGAAATCTCAGGGCTCTGATACCAATTGTTGTCCCAAGATGGCAACCAAGAGGGGGGGGTGAATTGGTTTCCACAAGAAGTAATGACAATTTAAAAAACTCAACAAACAAGAAGTGCGGAATATGAAGATTGTTGAGTGATGAAGGAAGAAAGAACACACAAGATTTATAGTGGTTTGGATTTACTTCAATCCTACATCCACTTCCTTAACAACTTGTTAAGGTTCCACTAGACTTTGAAGTTTTTACAAGCTCACTTCCAACTTTGGTGTTTTTACAAGTTCACACCTAACTTTACAAGTGTTTTTCTAAGGCTCACACTTACAACCCAAACAAGAGTTTTACAAGGCTCACTCTCTCAACCTAAGTGTTTCCCAAGCTTACACTCAAACTTATACAATGGTGTTTTCAATGCTAACACCTAACATTCATAACAATTCAAATACAAGTTTAAGCAAAAGGAAATTTGTTGCTTGGCTATGAAAATCTTTTCTTAATAATGTTTTTTTTTTGTTTTCTCATGGAAACATTGTATTTATAGCCAATGTGGTCTTACTAGCCGTTATTGATGTTTTAATAATGTCTTGGCAGATTAGACCTTTCTTTACTTAAACTGTCCGAAGCACTTCGCGGTCGCCCTTCATGCAAGGATGGTCGCGCTCATGCTTCTCGCGGTCGTCCTTTTAACCTGGGACGGTCGCTACTTTTGAAAAAGCTACAACGGTCGAATTTTAGTGCTCTGCAGCTGGAATCTTGTCCATGATGTGTTTGTCGGACCGTTTCTTGCCCATGCTTTGTTTGTCGGGACGGTCGCGCCAAGCATAGGTGCGGTCGCCCTTTTTGAATATTGAAGTGGGTTTACAACGGTCATGTCACGTGTCACTTTCTGACAGAGCAAAAGAGATGTCCGCCATAATTTGAATCTTCGCGGTCGCCCTTGGTAGGTTTTCACGGTCGAACTCACATTCTCGCGTCGAACTTCTGGACGCACCTGAGGACGCGAACACTACTGTCTCTTTGAGCAATTTCTTCTTGAATTGTTGGGCGGTCGCGACTCTGAATGGGGCGGTCGCTAAAGTGGTAAGCGAGGTCGAATCATTCACCGTTCTTGTCACCGCGAACCTTACTGTGATTGTAATGATTTAAGTTCCTTGAGTAGCGGTCGGGCAAATATTAGGACGGTCGCTATTATGTATGAGCGGTCGCGACTGAGGTCGAACTTCTGACCGCGAAACCTACTGTGTCAAGGTTTCATTCTGTAATTGCTTGGAGCGGTAGTATTCAGGTGAGGTGCGACCGCTATAATTGTTCTGTTTACTTTTAATTGAAGCAACCTAATCCTGCAACAATATTTCTCAAACACAAGTTAAATAGATCATCCATTTGAGTTGTCAAGGATCAAAATTAAGATCATTTGTCTAACACAATCTAAAACTAAATAAAGCAATAAATATATAAGTTTAGGGTTTACATCTTAAATTAGGATTTCTTGAATGAAATTAGGGTTTTTAGGGTTTAGAAAAATAAAGCTAGGGTGATTTAAAAAAACTATAATTATTATTTTGAAAGGATTAAGCTACTGCATGAAATAGTTTAAATCACTATGCAAATTAAATTAGAGAAAGAATTCGGTAACCTAAACAGTGTGATTATAACTTGAAAGGTGAAGACGATTACTTGGTTTTAATGAACAAATGTTAGATCCACATACCTACGTTTGAAGGCTCCACCAATAATTAAACGTTGATGCAAAGTATTTGGTTGCACCAAATTTATTCTTCTTGGTTGGAAGGAAATCAAGACAGTGAGAGTTTGCTACTGCCTTAATAGTGTTTGATATTTTTTTGTCCCCTGATTGATAATCATTCAGGGATAATTCGTTGCTTTGTTGCTCTCCCAATCCAAAAGTTTTAAGAGACTCAAATGTTAAAAGTTTTAGAAAAAGTCTCAAAAGAAATCCCTAATAGCTACTACTATTCTAAGTTCCAAAGGAAAATCAAAAGTCCCTGAATAATTTGCCAAAAGTCCAAATAATCACTAAAAGTCCTTGAATAATTCTTCAATAATTGTGCCATCCAAAAATCAAAAGTCCAAAAGTTTGAATAATTGCTACTGTCCTCTTTTTTTTTACCGTATTTATAGGAAAAATCAAAAACCTAATTTTATTTGGTTAAGGAAATATAGACTGTTAAGGAAATAAAATAATCCGAGTTTGATAAGGTTTTTGGTGAAATCAGCAGCACGCATGAGCTGTCACGGTCTGCTAGCCAATTGCACCGAGGAACTGGGCTACCGGCAGGCGAGCATGGGCTGCTACAGGGCGTGCCGCTTGCTGGCGTGTGTGGCTAACTGGGGAAATTGCTACTGGCGCGCTTGAGTTGAGACCATGATATTTGTTCCCATTGTGTTGCCTTGATAATTTTGAATAAATTTTTCATCTCCTTTAAATTAATCTTTGTCATGGTGATGGTATGACAATTGCTATTAATTTTATAAAGAAGAGTCAGGGATGGTAGAAGTTGAATTGTTGAATTTGAGTTAGAGCAAGAGGAAATTGTATTAAAAATGTTACTGCTTTGGACGTTGAGAAAAATAGGGTGATTTGTGATTTATATAATTGTTGGCTGAAGCCCACATTGCATAAGGAAATTTGTGTGGAATTAGGACTTCCTATCTTTATCCATATCGAAGAAGGAGCTTCGTCGCGAAGTGGGACATTGTTAAACCTAATCTATGTGGGTTTTGGTTTTATCAATTTAAATCCATGTCGAATTTGTATTAAACGAATTCAACATATTCACATATATGTTTCTGTGTATATATGTATGTATGTAAAAAGGAAAAAGAAAAGTAAAAAAAAAATGTCCAGATTAAAAAAAAACTAATTGAAAAGTCAAAAATATTTCTATGTATATATATATATATATATTAATTACAGTTTACTATTTACAAATTGTTACAAGCCACTTTGTTTATTTATGTACAATAAATTTCATACAACATCTTAATATAAACCGATTACTGTGATGGAGGTGGCAGTATGTAATTAAACAAAGCATTCAAAAAGTCATCGCTAGTTGGAAACGGAGGCACGTCATCTGTTCAAGTTCCTCCCAAAAAATAAGCACTTGGATCACGATTATCTTGAAAATCACTCCTATCATGATCAAAGCCTATGAAGGAAGGTGGCACATCATGGTCATCTATCCGGGGCCTCCTTGATGAAGATGCACCAGGATCTCTATAACCTTAAAATTTGAAGTCCCAAAAATTCCTTTCAAGATGGTCCACACGCCAGCGACTAGAGGCCAAGTCCTCCTGCAACTTTCAGTTCCATTCCTCAAGCATTTGCTGTGAGCCAGAAAAGGAAAAAATTAGATTCATACATTTTCATGCATACATTTAGCATATATAAATATGAAATAGGGATTATAGACCAGATAACTTAGATCGAAGCCCTACGGATAAGATGGCACATCCGACTGAAAGGAAGGAGCACATGGAGAAAATTGCAGTTGCACTGGTGAGAATGGTAGCTGAGCTAGAACAATGGAGGAAGGTCCAGCCTCAGTACCAAATGAGCCAACAATCTGCGAAAATCATGAAAATAGTAAGAGTAAGTTAAGAAGGAACAGTTGCAATGATAAAATGATAAATCTTTACCTGAGAAGTTCCAGCCCCAGAATCACTGTAAGAATGAGAAGAAGGTTCACCCTCATCCTCTTTTTCCTCTTCATCCCCGCTACCTTCCTCGCCATCCTCCTCCTCCTCCTCATTTTCCTCATCACCTCCTTCCTCCATAATATCACCCCTTTCTTCTTCTTTTTCCTCAAAATCTTCAAACCCATCCTAAGCAACTTCAAAGTGCAACAACTGGTCCCATATGAACTCATTATATGATAAGTCTGGTCGGAGCAAGAGTGTCTTAGTATCATATCCATTTTGGGCATGTCTCCATGCATTCTCTGGCATGGATATACAAGTAAGTACAGATGCGGGGATGTTGGCTAGTATTGACCTCTAATCAGGGCCAAGAAACCAATTATGAACCCTCTCACTAAGGAACTAGCCACTAGACACAAGCCCGGCAATAATTCAGTGAGAGTTCTATTGGGGTAATGCATTGTTCATGCCAACAGTCCAACCCTCTCCTTAGCTCTCCACCAAGCTATGTTTACCTGTAAGACGATGCCACAGGTAAGTAATTTTTCCTTATAAATTTCAATAATAATACTAAATTTATCGTTTACCTGATCCCAAGTCAGGTGGCTCAGCTGATAATGCTAAGAGTGCACGTGATGTCTACCAGGCACTTTTTTATGATTAGACAACCAATGACCTAATCTTGGGTACCCCATCCATCTCCCCTAAACACTAGGCACCCTCACCAAGCTTGCTCACACCTGTCATGTAAAAAAAATCATAATCAAGCTTGCTTATATGCGTCATTTAAATATATTAAAATCAAGATTCATACCTCAACGACGACCATAAAACATGTAAATGATCTTTTATTCCTACTAATTTTGTCGAAGCCATGATAGAGACAGGCAAGGCCTACCTCTCCCTAAGCATAATATGGCAAGAGCTCAAAATCAGACAAAGCATGCAGGACTGACAGGTGGATCGATGCCTCGGTACTGTATAAAATTATCGTGGCTAACATATACAACAAGAATCCATGGGTGTACCTTTTTGCCCGTTCACCTTGCATGGGCTGGGCCTGCCTCAGCCAGTACTATCAGATATATTCATATTTGATCTTGCACGTTCCCTTATACCTAAGCTTTAAACCGATCAACTATTTCATCGCAGTCATTATATCATTAGTCAATGGGATGGGAATTCCATCACACTTCAAACCCGTTATTGCCGTAAAGTCCACCGGACTGATGGTCATCTCTCCAATGGGCAAATGAAAGATATGGGTGGTGTCCATCCACCGCTCGGCAAGCACCTGGATCACACTTCTGTCTATTTGGAACACTTTAGTCGGCAGTTGCAATACAAATTCTTCGAAGCCACATTCACGGATCATTCTCCTAATAGCCGGTGGCACTCACTCATACCATTGGCGTGCCTTATGGACATTTCCACCACCATGGATCACACAACTGTCATGCTGCAACAAAAAAAGTAAGTCAAGCCAGGTAAGTATATTCGCACCATTAATAATTAATTATTGTTTCATGCCATACTAATTTTTATATACACTTTACAAATTTCATTCTTTCGCACCATAAATAATATTTTTTTCAACCTTATTTTATTTTATGTTCATCAATTAACTACTTTCATTTCCACTGTAGATAAATAATCTTTTCAGTATGGATTGCATACTTTCGCTTTTACAAATAATTTACTTATTTTTACTACTTTAATAAAATTATAGAATAATATATAATGAATTTACTATGGAAAATAGCAAAATAAAATACGCGAAAATGAAAAAATATGAAAAAATAAATAAATAAATAAAAATACATGTGTTTTCTCTCAAGAACTTCAGTGGAGGTTCATTCCTGAGGTAAGCTAGTAATTCCATATCTATACGAGGTCCAGTCCTCGACGTATGTTGATTTGTTGCCATAATTTTCTATATGTTGATAATTCAAATTCTTCATCTCCTATGAAGTTGAATTTTTTGGAGCTGATAACCTGCTTGATGCTTAAAAATTTGAGCAAATGTGCTTGTAATATGAAATGCATACTCTGAGGACGGAGTGTTCAGTATTTAAAATGAGTAAAAGCTAAGTTCCAATAATTCATCCACTTTGCTAATGTCAAAAAAAGTAAATGCAAACTTGAAAATAGATAATAAAACAAAAGTCAGCTGCATCATTTAATAGTATCTTGTCAATAATGCATTCAGTGTAGCATAGCACATGAGCACACAGTAAATAGATATTTATTATGGGAATATAATTTTTGCGTGTCTAAAAAATATTTTTTATACTCATTAAATATTTTTTCTACACAGAGGGAAAGTGTATATAGGTACCCACATATAGTAAAAAATAGCTAAATTTTTTGCAAAATATTTTACTAACTATAAATAATTTTTACAAGTGTCTCGGGTCCAAAACTCAAATTATTTTTTGAGTCCAGAACTCACTCCGGGTCTAGAATCCAAATTATTTTTTAGTCCAAAACTCACTACGAGTCCAAAATTCAAATTATTTTTTGAGTTTATAACTCACTCTGGGTCCAAAACCCTAATTATTTTTTAGTCCATAACTCACCTCGAGTCTAAAATTTTAATTATTTTTTTAGTTTAGAACTCACTCTGGGTCCAGAACTCAAATTATATTCGAGTCCAAAACTCATCTCGGGTCCATAACTCGACTGAATCAAAATTATTTTTTAGTCCAGAACTCACCCTAGGTCTAGAACCCAAATAATTTTCAAGTCCAGAACACACCTTGGGTTTACGATCCAAACCAATCCGGGTCTAGAACCCAAACTAATTCGAATTCTGAGTCCAGAATCATCCCTATCCAAAATAAATTAAAAATCATGTTGCTTTTCACTCTTTGAATAAATTCAAGATCATTCAAGCAAGGAAAAAATTGTAAACCCTTGATTTTTCCCTGGCTAGTCCGGTGCTAATTCCAAATCTTTAATTGGATTAATATATTGTAATAGGGCCTAAAATAATCTAATTAAACTTTTAAAACCCTAATTGGGTCTGATTTAGAAGCTTTGTTGGTTTTTATCTGATACCAGTGCAATAAACCCTAAAACAGGTTCGATTTGAAGGTTTTGTTGATTTTTCATTTAATTTGGATGGCCTTTAGTTAATAGGGGTGTCCCATGTTGAATTAGGACACCCAATTCGACATGGGCTAATTCAACATGGGGAAGACCCATATCGAATTGGGAGCCTCCCAATTTGATATGGAGCTCCCCATATCAATTTGAGAGCCCTAATTTGATATGGGGCAGCCCTATATCAAAATAGGGCTCCCCCATTTTGAAATGGGGCTCTCCCATTCCGATATGGGGCAGGTTTTTGCTTTCTATATCAAATCTGAATGTATATTTCAATATAGACTTGGATTCTGTCAAAATAAAATCACTTGAATTCGAGATGGACTCGGTTTACCTCAAATAAAAGTAACTCTAA
Source organism: Garcia nutans (assembly GCA_947685225.1). Lineage (NCBI taxonomy): Eukaryota > Viridiplantae > Streptophyta > Magnoliopsida > Malpighiales > Euphorbiaceae > Garcia > Garcia nutans. The sequence continues at coordinate 24,534,861 of CANTUV010000005.1, forward strand.
TTCGATATGGTCTCAATTTGTGTCGAACAAAAAATTCATGAATTTGATATGCATTGGAAGATCCATTCTTAAAATGAAAAACTTTCACCGCTTAACCTATTGAATGTTCTTATAAATACAGGTTTTTAAAACCTGAAGAGGACCTTTTGGCTAGCTTCTGGGACTCTGGAAAAACTCAGGAACCAAGTTTCATCAACAGAGAAACCCTAGCAAGTTCCATCAATAAAGAAAACAGAGAAAATGATAGACAAAGAAGATTAAAGACACACAACCTTACAAAGGCAGTGAACACACTATCTTGGTATGGCTCGACCAGAATTTCAATGGTGCAATTGTGGTGGAGCCAATAAACGATGGTACATTCTTGATTAATTCAATATAACACTCTTTCGATAATTTTTAATATTGAATACGTCTGATCTTTGTTTAAAATCGATTCTAGTAAAGCCATACCCCTTTAGTTTTAATTCTTGTCAGTTTATGAAGAGCATGAATTGATGATATTGTTTTGTCACTCATATAAAAAACCTGTTATTTTAAGTTATTTCAAGTGCATGACTTTTTAGTCAATATACCACAACAACTTTGTTTAAGGTTTTTTCATATATCCTCACAGTAGCTTTATTTGAGTTTTTTAAAATATTGTCACAGTGACTTATTTCTTCTAACTTCAAAACTTTGATCCTATTTTTATAAATTCCAAACCCTAATTCATTTAAACCCTAAACTTTGATCTTGTTTTCATAAATTCAAACCCTAAATTATTTAAACCCTAAACACTAAAATTATTTTCACAAAAATTCCAAAACCCTAATTCACTCAAATTCTAAAATCCTAATTAAATTCCCTATTTTCTAAGCCTAAATCCCAAAACCCTAATTGTTAAACATAAACCCTCTAAACCCTAATTTTATTCAAGAAACCCTAATTTAAGTGTAAAATATGCATTCATATATCTATTTCTTTACTTAAAGTTCGTATGCATGTTTATTATATATTTTGATGGATAGTTTTTTTAATCTATGATGAATGATTTATTTTATGATGAATGGTTGATTGTTTTCATTGGCTTATTTTGGTTTCAAAAATAGTAAAAGGCATGTTTCCATGATTATGGGTACCTGATGTGTTGAGCATCATGTAATTCAATTTATTTTGAGTTTTGGATCAATGTTAAGGATATGTTTTCACCAATTAGTGAGTATCCTATTAGTTTTAGAGTTTGGACGATGTAAGGACGTGTTTCCATCCTCGGATGGGTGTCCATTTATTTTTTTTCTTTTAATGTTGCTTTGATTTTAATACAATGATGCTTTTATTTTAATTATCGCATGTAGTATGGATTATATCATAATAATTAAGAATTTTATAATATTAAGACTTGAAAAGAAGGTCGATTCCAATGAACGGGGCGCTGTGGGGGTGCTGGATCATTCTCACCTTCCTTTTTTTTGAACCCAACTTTTTGAACCCAATAGGTGGTTAGGGATTCCTTAGGAATCGAGTCATTCACCCCTTTCTTTTTTTTGGCCCATCTGGGTGGAGACTCTATTTTCTCCGAGCTTAGGCCCGTGTTCTCTAAGGCCCCGAGCCTAACAATGTCGAAGTCGCAAGAACCATTCCACATGGGAGTGGGGGTAAAAATCCCCACTCACAATAAAAAAATTTAAAATATATATTTTTGATGCACCAGATCAAACTAAGTTACAGGTGCAAAGCATACTTATACAAAATAAACTTTAAAATACAATAAATAAATAACTTACAAGAGAGTTTTTCAATGAAAGGGGATATATAAATGGAAGAATGTTTTTAGTGAAGACAAAGGGAAAGGAAGACCTAAAATAGAGCTTGGAGTTCTTCAGAGCTTATGGAGGTGAGAGGGTTCTAAAAATTAATTCTCAAACTTCAGAAATAGCTTCCTTTTATAGGCAGAGGGCTTTAGCTGAAGAGATTCAACAATCTGTTGCATCGAGGCTTTACAATCTTCTGTAGTCTTTGAAGCTACAAGAAAGGCTATATTTTGGGCAAGCAAAGCAAATATAAAATGGTCAACAAGCAATCAGGCAATAGCCCCACTCTTAGTTCTATTAACATTGTTTAAGAATATATAGAAATTAAATAAACATAAAATAAGTATATATAAAAAACATATCATATTATTTATTTATACTAATTGCTTTACATAAAACAATAACCATTCAGCAAAGGCTATTGGGTTTTAAAAATTATTATACAAAAATTTATATAAAGCTATTGGTACATGGAATTGTTACACCCAAGTGCAGACAGGACTACTGCCTATTCGGATTCAGCTTCTGAATTTATATCTGGGTTTCCATCTGATATACCAATAGTATATAAAAATTTATATAATAAAGCTCTAAAGAAAATATATAAATTATACATAAATTTAAATTACAGATTTTTGATGCACCAGATCAAAATAAGTTGCAGGTGCAGAGCATACTTATACAAAATAAATTTTAAATACAATAAATAAATAACTTACAAGAGAGTTTTTCAATGGAAGGGGATACATAAATGGAAAAAGGTTTTTAGTGAAGAGAAAGGGAAAGGAAGACCTAAACTAGAGCTTGGAGTTTTCAGAGCTTCTGGAGGTGAGAGGGTTCTGAAAAATTAATTCTCAAGCTTTAGAAAATGACTTCCTGTGAGTGGGGATTTTTGCCCCCACTCTCATGTGGAATGGTTCTTGCAACTTCGACACTATTAGGCTCGGGATCTTAGAGAATACGGGCCTAAACTAGGAGAAAATGGAGTCGCCACCCGGATGGGCCGGTGGATGACTCAATTTCTAAGAAATCCCTAACTCCCTATTGGGTTCGGAAAGTTGGGTACGCATGGGGAAGGTGAGAATGACCTAGCACCCCCACAATCCCACAATGCCCGGTTTATTAGAACCAGCCTCTTTTTTATATCTTAATATTATAAAATTCTTAGTTAACATGATATTATCCATAATACATGCAATCATAAGAATAAATAATCACTTTATTAAAATCACAACAAGTTCACACAAAATAAATAAATAGACATCCATCCATTAATGGAAACATGCCTTTACAATCGTCCAATGTCCAAAAGAAAATAAATAAAATAGGATGCCCACCAATTAGTGGAAACGTATCCTTTACATTAATCTAAAACTTAAATAAATTAAATTACATAAGTCCTAACAAATGAGGTACCCATAACATGGAAACATACCTCTTACTATTTTTTGAAACTAAAAATAAATCAATGAACAAACATTTGAGCATTCATCATAAAATCCAATAAAAATAAACCATTCATTAAGACATATAATAAATCATGCATCTAAACTTAAATAAAGCAATAAATATATAAATTTAGGTTTATATCTTGAATTAGGGTTTCTTAAAATTTAAATTGTTAAATTAGGGTTTAGGGTCTGGTATTATTCAAACATGCAGCTCAAGTTTTGAATATTAAAAACTTAACCGCTGCAAACAAATTCATAAATTGATGATCACTATATTATTGACTTTGCTAAATTACTGTTTGGATTATTAAGGTTGTAATTGTAAATCTTAACACATAAATTGCTACTGGATAAAGTATTAAAGATAGCTATTAGACATGTTAAAGAAGAAAAACTGAGTAACTAAAAACCATTCGATGAGTAAATCAACGAGTAAGCTACTGTAAATTTAAAGTAGATGAAATAAAGAATTTCAAACCTTCATTTATTTGTTCCACTAATATTTTACTTTGATTTAAACTTTATAGTTGTACCAGTGTTGAATCTCAGTTGAATGGAATGAAGACAGTCATTGACTGCCTTCTTGGTTTGATGGGTTGATGTTCTGTGTCTCTCCTTGCTCAACTGCTTATTGCTTGCTGTTTTCTTTTTCTGTGTGTTGCTAGGGTTTTCTCTTTTTTAATTCTCAATTGCTCTCGTTGCTGAAGTCTCAAGTTAAAGTCCCTTCTAAAGGTTTTAAAACTTTTATTTCTATAAGCATGTTAGGTTAACATCATGAAACCTTCCCATTTTAAAAATGGATTCCTGATGCATATCGAATTAATGATTTTTAAATTTTACACAAATTGCCACCATGTCGAATTAAAATCAAGGCAAACCGAGTCTATATCAAATTAAATTGACCCTAATCTGACATGGAATCAAAGTCCATATTGAATTGGCAATCAAATTCGACATGCAGTACACAAAAAACTCCCTTATATCGAAGTGGGAGAGCCCCATTTTGATATGGGACTATCCCATCTAATTAAAAGGTTTATGACTTAGGCAATGGACTAGTCAGGGCCAAAATTAAAGGTCTATACTTCCATTTATAGGCAGAGGGCTTTAGCTTTACACTGTTCTTTTCACATGTCGGTACTGTGGGATGAATAATAACATATCGTTCCTATTTACTTCACTGTACCTTCACGCGTCTGGACCTATAGATGAATAGTACCTTTGTCAGGGGTAATATTTGCATTATTGTAGAGAACTGTAGATGAATTTTTATTTTGACTTTCTTATGGTAAATACTGTAGATGAATAATATTTTATCAGTGGGCTCCAATTTTATTGACTTTTACTCTTTTTTATATATATATTGAAGGAATAAGGTTCCTTCTGCCTTTAATTTTCTGACGAGCTTGTGTCGGAGTCGGATTTTTTATTTTTCTTTTTTATTTATCTTTTCTTTTTATTTTTTCTTTCTTTTCTCTTTCTTTTCTTTTTCCTTGTTCTTTATTTTTCTTTTTTACTTTTTATCTTTATTGGAGACAAACACCATAATAATCGTCCTCATTATTGGGGCAATAGTCTGAGTTAGATATCATCTCAGTGGAAGATGATGTCATGGATGATGCAGAAAAGGAGTCAGAAGAGGAAGGTGATTTTCTTCTTCTGGATTGGGCTTTAGATTTTTTTAGAATGGACTTTATTGGATGATCCAGCAGAGCTAGTCTTATGGGGCTTTATGGGCTCAAAGGTTGGAGGAAGAGATTCAACCATCAATTATATCAAGGCTTTATAATCTTCTGCAGTCTTTGTAGCTGTAAGAAGGGCTATATTTTGGGCTCTTTGGGCTCTAAAGGAAACAGATAGCTTTGGGTCAAAGCCACCATGGTTTCTCTTTAAAAGCCATTGTTTACTGTGTGCTCAAAGGTAAAATTATAAAAGGCATTCCACCATTTGATTTTAGTTCTTCTTAATACTACTAGTATATTGGTACCTGATTGTATTGCAGTATCAAAATACAATTAGTATACCCAAGGTATATAGAAGATCATACAAAAGAGAAAAGGAGGAGGAAATTCCTTCTCATATGGGCTTAGGTTGAAATGGGCTTTAAAGTACTGAAAAACTAGCAGTACGTCTTATGATAATACTCTATCCTCATTATCACAATAATACCACCAGTCAACAAATCATATGGGTATGTTGTCAGTTTTAATATTAGTATCGAAATATATGAGCCAGGAATGTGTTTGACCAGGGTTTTGGAAAAATAAGGCTTTGGTCCAGGCTTCCATATAATCTTAATAATTATAAGAAGGGCAGACAGAATTTGAGAAAGGGTTTTAAATTGCATAGGAATATGCAAAAGTTATCCTCATTCAGAAGGATGGAAAATTTTCTTTATTTTAAAAGAGGAATAAGCTATGGCAGCCTTATCATTCTGGTTATAATTTTACTTTAAATAAATAGAACCAAAATTCTCTAGAATATTTAAATAATATTCTTGAGGTTTTGATAAATCATTTGATTTAAAAAATCAATTTTTAGGATATACAAATTCAATAATTTTTCATGGATTTTGCTGAGCAGGTCCATTTTCTATTATTAATTCTGTACTAAAAAATATTTTGGTAAACCATTCAGATTTAGGATGCTTTAATCAAAATTTTGAAGAAACTATTTGAGTTGAAGGGTTTGAAACTTCCAACTCAGTTTTAGAAACATTTTGAGATAGGGTTTTAGATTTTGAAGATTCTCCTATCTCTTGTTTTAGATAAGGGATAAGAGCATCACTTCAGTCCTTGGGTTAGGATTTTTCCTAAGCCTATCGTGTAGTGGTTTTATAATTCTACTCAGTTTTGGATAGAATTCTATAACATAATTTAAACATCCTAAAAATCTCTGTAGTTGGAATTTATTAAGACTTTGATCAGGAAACTTATCTCCAAAAGCTAAGTTTCTTTCTATAGGAAACTTATCTCCAAAATCTAAAATTCTTTGTTCTATATAATGTCCTAAGAATCTAATATTAGTCTAAAATAGAGACATTTTAGTTTTACTTAATAATAATCCATTCTTCTTTACCAACATAAAAAATAGTTTTTTAGGTATTTAAAATGTTCATCTAAAGTTGTAGAATATATTAATACATCATCTATGTATACAATACAGAATTTAGTGTGTGGGTTAAATATATCATTCATTACTCTCTGAAATTCAGATGGTGCATTCTTTAAACCAAAAGGTATAACATTCCATTCGTACTATCCAAATAGAACAGTGAATGCAGTTTTATACCTATCTTTAGGATTAATCTGTATTTGCCAAAAACCAGATTTCATATCAAATTTACTAAAAATGTTTGCTTGACATAATCTACTTAATAAATCTTTTTTGTTGGGAATAGGATACCTAATCCATTTTAAAGCTTTATTTAATGGTTTATAATTTATTATTAATCTAGGGGCTCCTCTGTCTATTTCATAGGACTTATTCACATAACATACTGCACAAAACCATGGACTTCTAGATTTAGTAATTATTTTTTTATTCTCTAAATCAGTTATTTCTTTTTTACAGAATTTGATCATATCAGGTGCCATTTGAATGAGCCAGGCTTTAGTTGTAATAGACTTTTCATCAAATTCTATCTCATAAGGTAAATCAATCATGTGTTGCTTTCTATTCCAAAATGCATTTGGAATATCAGCACATAATTCATTTTCAATTTGAAGCTTTAATTTATTAATTTTATTTTGTATAACTTTAGTTTTTAATTGTTCATTTATTTTTTGTAAATAAAAATTATTTTTTAAATTATAAAGTTGTTTAGACTTTACTTTTATTAGTGCATTTATTTGTAGTTCATAGATTGAATGAGCTTTAAGCAAATTTAGATTTTTCCTTTTAGGTTTTTCTATAAATGGGAAAATAATTTTTTTGGTTTTTTTATTTGAAAACTTATACTATCATCTTTTACAGAATATGGTGTAATTAGATTCATAAATGGAGTTTCTAATATCACCATATGATACATTTTATTAGTCAGAATAAATATGTTTTTTAGTTCTAAATTTTTATCAATTATTGAAGCTTCTGTTTTACCAACAATATTTAATTTAGATTTATTTACAGTTAACAATTTTTCATTTGTTTCTTGCCAAAATCTTTTAGGAACTAAGCTAGATTTAATGTAGTTCAAGTCTACTCATGTATCAAATAAAGCTATAATTTCTATATTATAATTATCTAAAAATTTTAATTTTATTTTTATTAAATATTTTCTCGATGTAATTTCCTGTAATATAAAAATTATATTATCAGAAATTTTATCTTTACTTAATATACTGATTTCATTATTATTATTAATTTCTTCTTTATTTATTTATTCAGTATTTTCTTCACCCTCTACTTCTTCTTCTTCTTTTTCAGAAGAAGTAAAATTTAATAAAGATTTTATTAATTTAGATTCATTTTGCTGTTTAATTTTTAATTCTTTTAGTTTTTTTATTTCTTTAATTTCTTTTTGCAAATCATTTATTGTTAGTTTATTTTTTTAATATTTTATTTTTATTTACAATTGAAGTTAAGTCATATATTTGTTTACTTGTACTAGGTAATACTGAATGTTTAGGTTTTTCATTAGAATCTTCTAATAATTTATTTAAGAATTTCTCTTGAATTTTTGGATCATTTATATGTTTTATTACTTTCAAAATAGACTCTTGTTCTTTAGTTAAAACATTTATTGATTTACTACTAGATTCAGAACTAGTTTCCGAACCTATATCATCTATCTGATTTATTTCTTCAAAATCTGAATAATCTTCAAAATCTGAATATTCTAAATATAATTCATGAATTTTATTTAATACAGATACTTCTAGATTTAATTCTTGCAGTTTTTATTAAACTTATAAAATCTAGAAGTATGTCCTTTTTTAACAAAGTTATAACATTCTAAATCTTTATATGATTTAAATTATTTATCTTTCTTTTTTAAAGAATTTATATTATTAGGTTTCCTAGATTTATAAGATTTATAAGGTTTCTGTTTCTTATAGTAATCTTCTTTATTATATTTTCTTTTATAATTCCTTTTATATAGTTTTTAATACCTTGTAGAACATTGTCCATTACAGTCTTTAGAATTCTGAGTTATACTATAATTAAACTGTTTACAGAATGAACCTAATTCTTGTTTAGTTTTTCTCATTTCAAATTTTAATGACTAATCGCCTTACATAAATACACTAGCAGTTTTAGGTGGATGTTCACTTTGTATAACTTTATCTTTTACTTTCAATTCTGTTTCTTTATTTCTAATAGTTATAGGGTTTATAAATTTATGGCACAGATTTATGAGTGTATCATATGAATTTATGGGTTTATTCTTAATAAATTTTTCTATTTTAATTTTTTCTTTATAAATTCTTTTAAACCAATCAAAGAATTTTATATTAACTTCATACTGTTTTATAAAATTAATATATTTATTTTTTACAGAGTTAAAATTATTTACTTTACTAATTACTTCTTTTAACTTATATATATTTTTAATTGAGGTTAATTTTTTATCTAATCTATCTTTATTGATTATAAATTCTTTATTAATTACATTTAATTGTTTTTCTATGTTTGCTATATTTTCTGTTACAAAAGAAGCTGTAGGTGACATAGGCGGAGAAGGAGATTGTTCTTGATATTGTTCTTGGTTATAATTAAGATTTGGTTTTAAGGGTTCATATTCCCTGTAGGGTTATAAAAAAGATGTGGTAAAGTTATATTGTAATCTACACCTTTTAATTTACTACTGGTCTCAGGTATATCTGATACAGAATATCTAGGTTTTACAATTGTTTGTAAAATAGGTTTAGGTTCCTTTTCTTTATATAAAACATATATTACAGAAGGTAATTGTTAAGCTCTTCCTATATCTACTGTTGAAGCAGAGGAAGAATCAAAATACCTACTGCTTATACTATGTCTACTAAATTTTAGTTTAACTTTACCATCCTTATATTGCTCAATTTTATTAAGTTATATATTAGGTTTTACTATTTTTTTCGGTTGTGGGGAGGAACAGTATTTTTCAAAATCCATTTATCAAAAAGACTGATGTCTTTCCATTGAATAGTTTTAGGAATTATTGTATTGGCTTTACTAAGGTCTGATTGAAGAAATTTAGTTTCTCTTGTTTTAAGTTTTATTATGTATTTTGTTGCAAATACTGAAATCATGGTTTTATCTTATATTTTATAAATCAATGCTACAGGAATAAATCCTTCTAACATTTTATAATTATGAGTTTTAATTTCTAATATAATACTTTTTAATATATTAGGGTCATTTAGAGATATTGTAATATCAGGAAAACAATCAAAGGAAATAGAACCACTATTTAAACTAGTCTCTATAGTTCCTAAGAGTGAATCATTGAAATTTATGAATCTAGCATCTCTTACTACTGGTAGAATACTAGTATTTAAATCTTCTCCAGTAAAAGGTTTTATATCAATTTGTATAAGTCCTATGTGTATATATTTATACTTTTTACATTAATTATGTTTTATAGATTCTGGAGATAATAGTGTAATTTTTTCAAAAGGTTTACTTAACTGTACATCTCTTTCTTCTGCTTTAATTATATAATCATTTTTAAATATATTTAATTTAGAAATTTTATAAATTTATTTTTATCTACTTTATGTATTACCCAATTATCTATTGCTTTATTAAAATTCTCTAAAATTATTTCATTTTTGTTTACGATTCTTTTAATTTTTGATGACTCAGAACTATCAGATTTAGTTGTACTAGCTAATTTACATAAAAATGGATCCATTTTTAAATATTTATAAAATAGATTTTAAAATATTTTCTTGTTGATTTTAGATGCGACCACTAATTTACTGCCCTAAGTGCCTAACCATTGGCTGAAACGAGACTTACTTGATATCCAAATTCTAGTCAACAATATTCACTTTTAGATCAATAAGTTAAAGATTTAATTATGAAAATATTTTTATATCTATCTACTACCACTCCTAAAATGAAGGCTTGATACCAGCAAATATAAAATGATCAACAAGCAATCAAGCAACAGTCCCACTCTTAGATCTATTAATATCGTTTAAGAATATATAGAAATTAAATAAACATAAAATAAGTATATATAAAAAATATATCATATTATTTTTTTATACTAATTGTTTTACAGAAAATAATAACCATTCAACAAAGGCTACTAGGTTTTATAAATTATTATACAAAAATTTATATAAAGCTACTGGTACGTGAAACTGTTACACCTAAATATAGACAAGACTACTATACATATATATTAATAAATCATTGTATATTAACAAAATTTCTTAATCATAATTTGATAATAATTTTAAATTCACTAACTAACAACTAACTACTAATTCATAATCTCATTAATTCAATTTATATATTAATTTGTTCTACAATTTACTAATAATATTTAAAACTTAATATTTAATTATTTTAATGTTATTTCATATTAATATTTTTATTTTAATTTACTGCCTATATAGTTTTAGTAATATTAATTGTCTTTCATTCTTATTTCTCTTTTAACAATAATAATTAATCAACTATAATTTCTAATTTAATAATTTTCTAAATTTTAACTAACTATTCATTATTTTACTTTTATTTGTATTTATTTAAAATTCATCTTTTTCTAGTTATTTCTTATTTATCATAATGTTTACATCAAAATTTAAATCCTAAATTTTTTTATTAAACTAAAATTTAACTAATTAAAATTTTAATTACTGTTTGTGTGTAAAAATATATCTACATGTATATATATGAATTTTTTAAATATTCATCTATAATTCGCAAGTAATATATGAATTGAGGCTTAAAACGAGAGGATTCTAAAAATAACCATGTCGCCGAAAAATGTTATCGGAAAGTGGTCAAAAATGACTTCTGAAGTTGACGCCGGCGTGAACTCTGATCAGGACTTCGGGCGGAGCGTGCAAAGGTTTATGGTGGCGGTTTATGGCCATTTTGATGGCGTTAGAAAGTTCATCGAGTGCACTCCAATAGTGGCTGGTGTGTGTAGTAAATAAACGACCGTAAGACGACAAATGGAGCAAAATAAAATTATTACTCCAAGTTCTCTCCCTCTCCCTCTTTACTGTTCCGAATTTCAAATTTCTATCTGATTTCCCTCTCTGTATAAACTCACAGCCTCTCTCTCTCTTTGTCTCGTTTTCCTTTTTTTCTTATTTTATGCTTTTTTCCAGTTCTCCCTTCTCTCTCATTTTCTCTATTTTCTTTCTCTCTTAAATTTTTTTACACTATAATTAATAACCCAAATAAATGGCCAACATTAATTAATGGCCACTAAACCACTATAAACATTATTAGTGGTTTATATTAAAAATGTCCATTTTATCTAACTTTAATTATTTTTATTATTATTATTTTATTTATATATATATATATTTAATACTTATCTAATTTCTCTACTTTCAAAAATTATTATTATTATTATTATTATTATTATTATTATCATCATCATCATCATCATCATCATTATTATACCGGGTATTACACATTATGTCCTTCAGGATATACATTTTTAACTACTTTTGTAAAGCTTTCATGTCGATCTGAGATTATTCATATTCCATTTCTTGATCCAAACGCAAGTTTAATATTTGAGAAAAACCATTCCCATGTGTTATCATTTTCAGAATCAACTATTGAAAAAGTAAGTGGAAATATTTTACCAGCTCCATCTTATGTTGATGCTGACAGCGGTATTCCACCATATGTACACTTCAAAAAAGTTTCATTAACAACCATAACAGGTTTATAATGTTTCCATCCTTTAATTAATGCATCTAGTGCCATAAAAACATATAGGAATGTTTCATTTGGTTTATGTTGCAATTTAACAAATAAGCCTGGGTTAGTAGCATTTATCATGTGTAAGAAGCTAGGAATAAGTTGATAAGAAGCATCTGGTTTGCTTTTTATTTTTTCCATTACTTTTCTTTTGATCTCCATGCCTTTATATATTTCAAGCTCAGACCATATTATTCTTTGATGTCTTTCATTATATATGCTGGTGTATATTTCCTTTTGATGTCTTCATATTTGCTATTGATGCATTCAGCTATGACTGATGATGTTGCATGTCTTTGATGACTCATTTTAATTTCCAATGGACAGTTGTGATTGTTATCAAATTTTATAATTTTGAATAGTGTTGTCTTTCTTATTCTTACTACTCTCAAGTTCCATTTGCATTGATCATCACAACAAACAACAACATATTGTCTATTGCATTATTTTTTTCACCTTATATTGGAAGTGATTTCTAATGATGTATAAACTCAGCACGGTCTTGAATGTCTCTTTGTCTTTGTACAATTGATTCTTATGAATTTTTGTTTCTTTTGTGTTGATGATTATTATTGATGAATCACTGTCAGCTTCTTCTTCTTCTTCTTCTTCTTCTTCCTTCAATCATGCTTTTGCTTATCATATTTGCATATTCAACTATATCTTGAATTTTATTTGTATGATATGATTGTGTTGAACTTTGTGTAGAGCTTGTCTTTGAAGATTTTTGATGTTGCAGTTGCAGTGTATGATAGTGTTCTTGTTGAAAAGTGATGCTGAGTGGGTAATTCATTATATGTGCATCCCTCATCTTCATTTGGATATAGAAATAAAGACTTGTATCATTTTCTATGTTAATTGGAGGGTAGCCATTTGTAATTTGGTAATGCATTTCTATTTTTGAAACTTCTGAGTTGATTTTCAATTGATTGTATACCATATATACTAGTTCCATATATTTGCATGTAGTTGAAACTATTATTCCTTTCACTTCAAAATCTATATAATTCATGTTGTCAACCCATTTCCCATTGTACTAAATCAATATTGGTATTGTTTCCATTCTTTTCCTGTTTTAAGAAAAATCAGATGAAACATTAATAAAAGATCAACAAACACATGTTGTTACTAATCTAAAATACATCAACACTATAAATTTTTTCAAAATGGTATTTTTTTTCATTAGTCAACCATCATCATTTTAATGTAGAATATCTATACTATATCTACAATGAATGCCTCTCTTATTACATTAGCAATTGCAATCCATCTACATAACATCTATACAATACGTCTACAATTTTATATTTTTCCAAACTGACCTTTTTTCTTTCTCGAGTCAACCATTAACAATTTATGTGGAACATCTACAGTATATCTATAATATATGCCTCTCTTATTATATTAGCAATTGTAATCCATCTACATAACACCTACATTTCATCTATAATACATCTACAATTTTATATTTTTCTAAACTAAACTTTTTTTTTTCTTTCAGGAGTTAATAATCAAAATTTGTATGCTGAACATCTATTGTACATCTACAATGCATGCCTCTCTTATTATATTAGCAATTGTAATCCATCTGCATAACATCTATATTTCATCCACAATATGTATACAGTTTTATATTTTTCCAAATTGACCTTTTTCTTTCTGGAGTTAATCATCAACATTTTTATGTTGAACATATTCAAAATATTTTATAATGATTTCATGGTTTTTTTTTTGTTTTGAAATAAACTGTTATTATTTTTATTTTTTTCTTACCTTTTTCTTTTTTGTAAAGTTTTATAGATTTGTTTGTTGTCAAAATCTTCAATCTGATTTTTTTTCTTTTTCTTTTTCTCAATCTTCAATCTTCGATTTGGTACTCTTCTTTATATATTTCAGATTTGTTTGTTGTCAAAACCTACTATCTGCTTTGTTTTCTTTTTTACAATCTTCATTCTTCGATCTTTGATCTGCAACTCTACTTGATTTCATCTTTTTAAGAGTTTTGGTTTTTGATTTCTCCTAGATTGGTATGAAATTTGATTTTAAATAAGATTTTCCAAGATTTGATGGAGAAATTTTTCTTGGGAAGAAGCTCTGTTTATTTTGGAATTAGGTTGTTGACAAAATCGTTACGGTTCCATATATTTGTAATATTTTTGTCAAATTTTATAATTTTGTAATATTTTTTTATTCTTTAACATTTTTTTAGTTATTTTTATAATAAGCCCATAAAGATTTAGTAGATTTCAAGATCTTTTCTAGAATGGGCTAACTTGTCCAAATCAGAGTTTGTTTAGGCCTCCAAGTGTTATGTTAAAGTCATGCCTGAATGTTGAAGCAAAGTCCTACTTGGACTAGAAATTATGCAGGAGCACTGAATATTAAAAAGAGATTTTTACAAAACTAACCTTAAAAACTAAATCAATTTCAAACATGTTGTGATTATTTTCTTTTTCAATTTTACGTCATCACTCCTCATTAATTACAAAAATACGGCTTTCATAATAAGTGAGTGTTACTTGATCTGATATCCAGTAATATGCAAAGGACCGAAAAGTAATCCACTCTCTGCCAATCACAAACCCTCCCAAGACATGCAAGATTTTCATTTGTTTTCTAGGTCTTATTCTCTTTATTTTATTTTATTTTGCAATCATCTATTGATTTCTTTTACAATACTTGAATTTTTACAATATCAATTTTTATTTTTAGAATAAAATTAATAAAATAAATTTAATTTTTTTTAATAAATTAAATTAAAATTTTAAATTTTAAATTTTTTAACATTTTATCTAATCGCAATATAATTTTTAAAATAAATAAATTTATTTTTTTATTTATAAATAAAATATAGTAAATCTTTTTTTATTTTTTCTAATTATAATATCTGTAATTTTTTAAATAATAAAGAAATAATTATTTCGATTTCAAAGTAAACTAAATGTGAATATATTATTATATGTAACATATGTTGATATATAATTAAAAATATATAATTTTTATACTCTTATTTTTTTTAAAATTTAACAAATATATGTTATTATATGTAACATATATTGACATATATAATTAAATATATATCACTTTTGCGATGTTATTCTTTTAAAATTTAACAAGTATAGGTAAGATATATCCAAATATATCCACAGATACTATTCTTTAGTTAAAGTATATATAACATATATCTATATATATATATATATCCATATGTATCATTCTTTAGTTAAAGTATATTTAACATATACCTACAAATACCATTCTGCAGTTAAAATATATATAACATATAACTACATATATCCATATATCATTCTTTAGTGAAAATATATGTAATATATACTCATATATACCTATAAATACCATTATTCAATTAAAAATCATATAATATATACCTATATATATTCACATATACCTTTCTTTAGTTAAAGTATATGTAACATATGTCCATATATACCTACAAATATTATTATTCAATTTAATTATATATAACATATGCCTAAATATATCAAAATGCATCATTTTTTAATTAATATATATGTAAAATATACCCATATATACCTATAAATAACATTCTTTA
This sequence comes from Garcia nutans, assembly GCA_947685225.1. Lineage (NCBI taxonomy): Eukaryota > Viridiplantae > Streptophyta > Magnoliopsida > Malpighiales > Euphorbiaceae > Garcia > Garcia nutans. The sequence continues at coordinate 24,550,562 of CANTUV010000005.1, forward strand.
ATTAAAGTATATAACATATATCTACAAATGACACTCTTCAGTTAGAGTATATATAACATATACCATTCTTTAATTAAAATATATTTAACATATACTCACATATATCTATTAAAGTATATATAATATATACCTACATATATTTACATATGCTATTTTTCAGTCAAAATATATGTAACATATACCTACAAATACTATTTTTCATTTAAAGTATATGTAACATATACTTATATATATATCCACATATATCATTCTTTAGTTAAAGTATATATAATATATACCCACATATACTTAAAGTATATGTAACATATACCTACATATGCTTATATATATCCACATATATCATTTTTTTAATTAAAATATATGTAATACATACCTACATATACCTAAAAATATCATTCTTTTTTAAAATATATGCAGAATATACCTACATATATTGTTATTTAGTTAAAGTATATGTAACACATACCAACAAATAACATTCTTCAATTAAAGTATATGTAATATATACCCACATATACTATTTTTTAGTTAAAGTATATATAATATATACCCAAATATAATATTTTTCAGTTGAAGTATATGTAACATATACTTATGTATATCCACATATATAATTTTTTAGTTAAAGTTTATGTAATATATACACACATATACCTACAAATACTATCTTTCGGTAAAAATATATGTAAATTCTAGCTCTATGCCAGTGAAGCCTCACTTGATCTTAATGATTTCTAAATTGAAGAAAATGCTTATCGTTATAATAGTTGCAGTAGAGAGCTTACCATAATAGAAAACAAGTGTCCAGATTGCAGATAACAAGAAGAAATAGTAGCCATCACACTCATTAGAACAAATCCCAAGTCTATGATTATGAAAATTGAATGAATCCAAAGAATTATAATATCTTCAGAAAATGACAATCCTTCCTAGGTCCTAGCAATCATAAAGAAATTATATTGCTACATGTATGCTCACACTGCAATATTTTTTCAACTGCAACATCCTTAATATAGCTACACGCAGGGCCTCCTAATTTGTCATTATATACCCAAAAAACTTTGTTATGTATACCCACTGGAAAGCTCAAGTTCAACACGACATCGACAAGAAATTACAGTGAAAAATGAATTGCTTTATTTTTTATCCTGAAAACTCTCTACAAATGTATCCAACTGAGGACTTAAGTATTCCAAAATCCAGCTCAAAAATAAGCTTTTCTCGTATGAGTTCTTCCATCTATTATTCTTCTTCATCTTCAAGTTCTTTCAGGAGCATCGACATGGCAGAATCTTATGCAACTTATCAGCAGGTAACAGACACTGAGGAGAAGAAGCAGGCTGGTTCACGTAAATTTTATAATTTTTTCACCCAACTGAACCAATCAATTCTAACTTCAAGCTGTCCACGCGAATTCAGAAGATCTCAAAAATGACATCCCACCACTCTAGTCTTTTTCTTAATGGGATTAACTCCTCCGGCGACTGGTCTGATCGTATTGGAGTCAAGGGATGCACTGTGCTTTTACGGTATAACTTCTTCATAGTTAGTTTTGAGGAAGATGAAATGAAAATTCTCTTAATTAGTTTAAAGAGAGAATTTTGAAAGAGAGTGAAAATGGAAGTAATAGAAAACACTGTATTTTTGTAAACACAATATATAAAAAAAGGTAAAAATAAAAAAACTAAGAGATTAAAAATGAAAACAAAAAGTTGAAGCGGTAAAAATAAGAATGAAACTTAAAAAATAGTATAGGGTGTAATTTTCTCTATTAAAAAAATTCATAACTTTAGTTACAGATGTCCAAATAAGGTGATTCAAAGCCCATATTAAAGAAGAAATTCCAGGGCTATAACTTTTATGAAGAACTAAAAACCCAGTTCTATTATTTTCTAGTCCGAAATTGAGATAAAATTCACTACTGAATTTTTGTTTTACTGAGGGCATGTAAGTTGCATGTAAGAACGTTTTAGGGTTTTATTTTTAAGCTTTATATTCTATTATCTGTGGGGTGGGAGGATAGATATTGAGGGGAGATGCAAAAGAAAAGCTAGAATTTAATTTTGGGCATTTTCCTTGACTATGTGCAACTAAACTCTCTTTATTTCTATTCAAGGTGAATTCAAAACTTGATATATTCAATATAATATATATTTTCTACATTGTTCTCTTTTGTGGAATGGGTATGTTCTTATTTTTCATTGGCTTTTGATTGTTGAATGTTTAATTTATTGAAGGCCTTCTAAGTTTTTCATTCTAGAATCTATATGTTAATGTTGTAATTGTAATACGTAATTGTCCTTTTCCATTTTCATCGAGTGGCAATCTGAATTACATACCCTAAGCAAACTAATCCAAGCTTCTATGGTTAGAGCTTAGTTTAATCAAATTTCCTAGTTCTTAAAGCTGTCTTTGAGTCAAAATGGGAGAGTTTATTCCTAGTTTCTCATGGGTAAGTCACTAATTGAATAACTTGTTTCATTAGTAAAGTATTAAGGAAAGTTTTAGATAATAGAGCTTCTTATTGTTTCGAGTAGATTGAGCATTCCACATGAGACTTAATTGATGTTATGAGTTTATTATATTGTTGCATATGATAGCGGAGAAGGAACAAAGAACTGAAATTCCCAATTTGATTGTTTTCTTTTATTTTTTTTTGTGGTATTTTAATTACTAGTTACATTCACAAAAACCCCTTTTTATTTGTTTAGTTAGATATATTAATTATTAAGACTCGGATTGGCTATAGTGCTCTCTATGGGATCGACTCTTATTCATTCTATCTATAGATTTGATAAGATTTTATATTTGGTTGCTTAATGGCACTGCCAGTAGTGCTTAGATTGACCAATTATAAACATCATCATTTTTTTAAAAAATTATTATATATAGTTAAATTCATAACTTACCAATTGAAATGGATCATGACTTCAATAGATTAAGTGAAACGAAAAAGAAAAGATGAGTTCCAATAAAGAAATGCCAAAAAAAAAAAGAAAGAAGAAGAAGGAGAAGAAGAAGAAGAAGAAGAAAAAGAGAAAGTGGAAGAGGTGATGAAGAAAAAAGAGAAAGAGCAGGGGGAGATGGTATGAGAGAGAAAGATGATAAAAATAAAATAAAATATATTTTTTTTAGGGTAAAGAGTATTATTGTCCAAAAAGATCTACATAAGATTAATGGGATCTAAAATTTATTAAGAGTTTACCCATGAATATTTTTTCGGTTAAAATCCCTTTTAACAACTCACCATTAAAATCACATTCAAAATAGTCAAAAAATAAAATACTAGCTACTAAGGAAAAATGCACTTAAATTCAATTTCAATAATGAAAAAAAATGGGTACATTACTTAAAATCTATAATCGAAATTCATTTTTAAAGAGAATTTATTTGTGTTGAAGAAAAAACCCACATCACATTAGTTATAAAAGGTAGAGTTCTCAATTTTGTTTTCTCAATTTGGATATTATTTTAGAAGAATGAAAATATAACATGTTAGTAGTATTTTTCAAGTAAGATAATTCACACAAATTGATACATTAACATTTTAGCAGGTAAAATAATCTCTCCCAATAAATATGAAAGATTTGATATAGAATACATAGTTAAGCACTCATTTGATATTTTAAAATATTCATGATGAAAATGAAAAGCACGCTAAAGTTTTTATATATATTTTTTGTAATTAATCTATTTTTTTATCCAACTCAGCAGTTTACATCAACTATAAAAATAGACAAGTTAGTAATTTTACATGTCAAATTAACTTTTCCAATAAATATAATAAAATTGAAACCATGTTCATAATTCATGCATTTTTTTAACATTTTGAAAAATTTATGATACATTTTAAAAAAAAAAAAAAGAGCTAAACTTCATTTTATTTTTGTCATTAATCCTAAAATTTAAACAGTTTGTCTACATGCGAATTTGAATCTCTTCGAAGCAATGATATTTTTTTTTAGATTGAAGGTTGCATGCTCGCTGAACTAATGTTGGGTCAATTGGTTTGCCAATTAATCAGATGGTTCATATGTATTAAATTTAAAAACAACACAATCAGACTGAATTGGAAATAAACTTGGTTCCCCATTAAACCACTGCGATTCTAACAACAATTGTCAATAAACTAAATGTAATTTCCAACATAAAGTTTACCAGTTGCCATTTATATATTAAAATAAACCATAGACAATAATTTACTAATATGTTGCTTAATTTTGGGGTATTCACCTTTCAGTAACCTAAATCGTTAGCCTATAATCTCATTCTGAATTTATATGTTATGTTCAGTAATTTTGCTAACTTGAATTTGAATTTGAACCCTCACAAACTTGTAAGATAGATTAACCTATTCTCATGTTCGATTCTCCAGTTAACCAAACCTATATTAATTTATATAAAAAAAATCTAAGAAAAGATTCACTCACTAATCATATCCATGAACGTAACTATAATATCCATAAAAATATATCCACATGAAATTTAAAATATTCATAAAAATAAATCTATTAAAAAACAATATTCATAAAAAATATATTAACGTTGTCTAAAATTGTGCATTTTAATTAGAAATATGAAAAAGAGTTATTGAATTATATAATACATATTTATTTACTTATTTATATTTAGGTTAAATTACAAAATCATTTTAATTTGGTGACAAATTAAAAATTACATATAATTAAACCATAAAATATAAATTTTTATTTATATTTATGTATTTTATTCTATAGATAAATTTAAAAAATTACTTTGTGGACACCTAAAAGCGACGCCTTGTCCGATTCTAAGAAAAACTATCAAATTTGATAGTATTATTGTCGAATTTGATCATTTTTCCATAATTGTTGAGGAGAAGACAAAATTAATGAGTTGAGTTGAAATTATCAAGTTCAATATTCAACATTATCGAATTTGATAATTTTACCTCATACACAACTGTCATTTTGCTTATAAAAAGCAACTGGCACCTTTTGAAAGAAAAGGAAGGGGGGAGGGGGAATAATTAATAAAAAAAAATAGGAAAAGCCTCCGCTAGGAAGCTTGACACATTAGTTACTCAAATCAACCTACCAAAACCAAGAGAAGGTCTCCAAAAGCAGAGGTTCTGTAGATTAAATTCCCTTTATATATAACCTTAACAAATAGGTAAAAAAAGAATTTAGAGGCATATGTTCTCCCTTATTTGATAATTGTGAACATGATATAATATTATGTGCTGACCTAATATGTCATGATATATATTAAACTAAAGAAACCTAGATGAAACTAATGAACATAAGATTAAAGGGGCAAGAATGGATTAAAAGGAATAAAATCTTAGTATAGGAAAATGGAAAGAGTATGAAGAGAAAAGGTATTTTTCATTGTATTCCAATTGTGTCTTTAAATAGTTATTGTATAAGATAACTATAACAAGTGATAAGATATACATTGAAGATACAAAATTAATTATCAAACCAAATCAGTTGCTATATTGGTTTATCACTCCCCTGCAAGATTGACGTGCCATCATGGACGCCACTCTTGAATCTATTTGACGTGAAGCTTGGTTTGGCCAATGGTTTTGTTAGCAAGTCTGCTAATTGATCTTTAGATAACACATGAGACACTCGAATTGCACATTTCTGCACCAAGTCTAGCACAAAGTGAACATCAATCTCGATATGCTTCATTTTCGTATGAAAGACCAAATTTTGACATGTGTAAGTAGTGAAAACATTATCACAATATATTGGCGGTGGAGCTTGAAGCTGAATTCCAAGTTCTTGTAACAATGATTTCACCCAAATAACCTTTGAAGTTGTTGCTGCTACCGCTTGACATTCTACTTTAGTAGAAGAGTGAGCAACCGACTTTTGCTTTTGGGAAGACCAGGAAATCAAAACTCCACCTAAGTACAGTATATATCTAGAAGTAGAAGACCTATCCATAGGATCCCCAGCCCAATCCGCATCTGAAAAGGCATGAAAGTTGAGTGAAGCTTGCGGTCTGATCACAATGCCAAAATGAATCGTATACTTGAGATAACGAAGTAATCTTTTTAGGGCCTCCCAATGACATTTCGTTGGACTTTGCATAAACTGAGAAAGCTTGTTGACTAAGAAGCAAATGTCCAGTCTAGTCCAAGTCAAATATTACAGTGCACCGATTGCCTTTCGATATTCAATGGTATTTACTGCATATTCATTTTCTTTCCATTTGAGGAGCACCGTGGAAGGTACAAATGGTGTGGAAACGGGTTTTGCACCATCCATGCCATGAATAGAGAGCAACTTCCGCACATAGTGATGTTGAGACAAGAACACACCTGTGGGGGTTTGATGTATGTCGATTCCAAGGAACAATTTTAAATGCTGCGGATTCTTCAAAGAAAACCGAACAGATAGTTTGTGAATGAATGAGTCGATAAAGGGCCTTGAATTTCCTGTTATAAGTAAATCATCAACATATACAAGAAAGTAACAGAACACACTTTCTTTGTCGTACACAAACAATGAGTGATCACTAGTAGACTGCACAAAACCAAGCTCAACAACACAGTTTCTCAATGCTTGATACCATACTCATGGTGCTTGCCGAAGGCCATACAAGGCTTTGGCCAACCTGCAAACATAATTTGGTTTAGTTGCGTCAACAAACCTAGGAGGTTACTTCATAAAAACATGTTCCTGTAATGGACCATGCAGAAATGCATTGTTAACATCCAATTGAAAAATAGGCCATTTGTTTGTCACTGCCAAAGTAAGAACAATTCTAATAGTCACAATTTTTAGGACAGGACTAAAAGTATTCCTAAAATCGATTCCCGATTGTTGGCTATATCCTTTAGCAACAAGACGAGCCTTATATCGATCAAGACTACCATCAGCATGCTTTTTAATTCGAAAGATCCATTTACAGCCTACCAAATTTTACTTTGAATCAGGTGGAACCAGCACCCAAGTCCCATTACACACTAAGACATTAAACTCATCAGACAATGCAGCTCGCCATTGAGAATCTTTTAAAGCCTGCGAAACACAAGTTGGTTCAAAAATATTTGACATTGAATATTAAGTTACTAGATGGAGTTGTTTTGGCTTGAAAATATTATTTTGAGACCTAGTAACCATGGGATGAGTACGAACAATTGGCTGTATAGGAAAACTAGAAGACGCAAAAATGGAATTAGACTGATCAGCAGAGACATTAGAAGGTGACAGTGATGGAGAAGATGAACCAGAATTGAAGTTTGAAGACTGACCAGAATTGACCGAAGCAGACTGGTGAGGGGAAGCAGAAGTCGAAGATGATTGTGCAGAAGAAGTTGACTCTATGATCGGGTGTCCAGCGATGTCGGAGCAGAATCTGAAGAGCTGTGGTCTAATGATGATGAACCAAAAGTAACCGATTTTGAAGGCAACAGATGCAGTTTCGCATCAGTAGAAAATGGAACAGAAGTTGTTGTCTCCGAAAGTTCCTGCGTTGGTATCAATGAAATAGAACTTGTTTGTGAAGACACAAATTGATTAGAAAGAAAATCAAACTAGCCACTATTATTTAGTGCAGCTAAATTAAGAGAACTACCTGGAAATTTATCCTCAACAAATAAAACATGACGGGAGACATACATTTTGTTATTCAAAAAATCAAAACATAGATAAGCACTCTGGTTTAATGAATAACCAAGAAACAAACATGGAACAGACTTCCGAGAGAATTTGTTATGAGTGTATGGGCGAAGACATGGATAGCAAAGACTACTAAAAACTCGCAAGCTTGAATAATTTGGAACCTTACCAAACAATTTTAAATACGGAGAAGCATAGTCTAAAATTGGTGTAGGTAATCTATTTATTAAGTGAGTAGCAATTCGGAAAGCATAAACCCAAAATTCATAAGACAATGATACATTTTGAAGAAGTGTTAAACCGGTTTCAACTAAATGACGGTGTCGACATTCCGTAGCACCATTGTGCTGAGGAGTATGAGGTGGTATTTGTAGATGAGAAATGCCATGAGCTTGGAAAATTGATTTTAAAGCAAGAAACTCTCCTCCTCCATCCGTATATATTGAGACAATTTTTGTTCGGAAAGTGTTTTCAACTAATTTCTGAAACACAGGAAAAACAATGGAAACATTAGACTTAGTACGAAGAGGATAAAACCAGATATATTTACTATAGTGATCAACAAAAATTAAATAATACTTATATCCATCTTTAGATTGAACAGGTCCAGGCCCCTACAAATCGAAATACAATAATTCTAAAGGACGAGTACTTGACAACGACGACACCCCAAAGGAGAGTCTATGACTCTTATTATAACGGCTAGAATCACAATTTATTTGACTAACAGGAGAAACAAGTAACAAAAAATGAGAAACGGCATAGTTAAAGACTTTAGCTGCTGGATATGATTTAGGCTTAGAACAAAGGAGTTTAGAACATGACCTATAACTTGAACTCGAATTTCATCCAAGTTAATGACAGAATTAGAGAATCTCAAAGAAGACTTAATTGTTTATTTGTGTCTTAGATAGATGTATAACTTGAAATTACGCAATTTGGAGTTGTAAAGAATAAGATATGATGGATTTAGTAGACAATGTGCAAGCTGCCTCAGGACAGCATAGTAGGCTTGACTTCAAAGGACCATCAAAAATCAGATATAGCTTGGATCGACCTGAAATTTTGACACAATATAGCCCCGGATGTCTAGTTTCAGTGGAAATAAGAATTACTTAATTTGGAGTTGTGAGTGAAACGATATTAATAAAGAAAGACAGCAAGGTCAGGAATGGATATCAAAAGGACCTAAGTGGAAATTTCTCAAAAGTTAGGGGCAACTATGTAAACTTAAAAATTAAGTGTCGGAAGTTCTTAATAGTGCCCATATCCGACCCCGGAAGAATATTCTTGAGATTAATCGGGTCATAACCGTGGGTTTCAATTTCTCCCGAAAACGCACGGTTTAAAAGTTACAATCGATTAATCATTGGAGGGTATTTTGATATTTTCACACCCTAGACTATAAAATTACAGCACAAGAAAGTTGAGGGGGTCAAAATATGAATAAAAGGAAGCCTAAGGGCTTGCCAAAAAAATAAGATAAAAGAAGGAGGCAAGTGGGCCAATCATAAGTAGCCATTTAGCATTTATTAAAAGAAGAAAAGAAAAAGAGATGGACAAATGGCCCTAAGGCATTCATCCACCCCAAAAGTGGATCATAATTAGCCATATAGCATTTATTAAAAGAAGAAGGCAAGTGGACCAATTAAAAGTGGCCATTTTTGCTATAAGGTGTACCAATTAGAAGAAGGTAAATGGACAAATTAAAAGTGGCCATTTTTATTATAAGGTGTACCAATTAGAAGAAGGCAAATGCACCAATTAAAAGTGGCCATGTTTTGTTATAAGGTGTACTAATTAGAAGAAGGCAAATGGACCAATTAAAAGTGGCCATGTTTTGTTATAAGGTGTACCAATTAGAAGAAGGCAAATGGACCAATTAAAAGTGGCCATGTTTTGTTATAAGGTGTACCAATTAGAAGAAGGCAAATGGACCAATTAAAAGTGGCCATGTTTTGTTATAAGGTGTACTAATTAGAAGAAGGCAAATGGACCAATTAAAAGTGGCCATGTTTTGTTATAAGGTGTACCAATTAGAAGAAGGCAAATGGACCAATTAAAAGTGGTCATTTTTGTTATAAGGTGTACCAATTGAAAGAAGGCAAACGGACCAATTAAAAGTGGCCATTTTTGCTATAAGGTGTACCAATTGGAAGTCAACATCTATTCACCACTTATGGCTGCCATTTGTATCAAAATAAGCTAAGGAAAGAAAGTATAAAAGCCCCCTCTTGCATGGTGAATTCGTCCAAACCATAAGAGAAGGAAGAATGAGGTATTTTTCCTAAGTTTAAGGCTTTTGATTTAAAGAGTTTGGTGACAAACAAGATTATAAGGAAATCAAGGAGACAAGGAAGGAAAGGAAGTGATATAGAATAAGGACTAAGGAAAAGCAAGGTTTGGTACTTTAACATAAAAGAAATTTTATTTTCTTACAAACTTTTGTTCATATGGTATATATATGTGTGTATATGGTATATATGTGAATACATATGATTCATCTGTGAGTATATGTGGTATTTGTGTGAGGATATACTGTATATACATGGAGAATATGTGGTATATATATATACAAAGTGAAAATATATGAAATGTTATATATGCTCTACTCGGTAAATGAGTAAAACCGGTCTGGAATGGGGATTATATCGTGTGAGGTCAAGATCATGGCAACTAGTCGTGTGAGACCAAGACCACGCAGTTATATCGTGTGAGACCAAGACCATGGCAATTAGTCGTGTGAGGTCAAGACCACGCAGTTATATCGTGTGAGACCAAGACCATGGCAATTAGTCGTGTGAGGTCAAGACCACGCAGTTATATCGTGTGAGACCAAGACCATGGCAATTAGTCGTGTGAGGTCAAGACCACGCAGTTATATCGTGTGAGACCAAGACCATGGCAATTAGTCGTGTGAGGTCAAGACCACGCGTAATTCTATACGAGGCCTCATTTCGAGATTGGTGTAATCATAATTACCTTGTGGAGCAAACTGATAAAATGATAATAACCGAATATATGACATGTATGTATTGTTTTTACTGTGATATTATTTTTCAATACGATTCATTGCTTTTAAAAGTGCATTATGCTTTATTATTTATTTTCCGTAATTAGTTAAAGTACCCACTAAGCAATGCTTAGCGAGTTTAGTTTCTTCTAAACTCGTAGATTATTAGCAAGGAGCCAGTAGCAAGCAGAGGAGTCCTGCGATCTGCCGGTCATCAACAAACTTAAGTGGTGCTCTTCATTTTGTATTTTGGTATTAGAAACTGGCATGTACTTATTTGAACAATACAAAGAGATAACTTGATGTACATGTAAATCTAGTAATGTATAATAACTGTATGGTTTTGAATTGAGTTGGGTTGTGAATATAGGAGTGTGAATTCTTCTTGCAGGATTTGTAGTTGAGGTTATAAGGGTGGATTATTGGGAGTGTGCTTAAGTTTAATTATGAAACAAAATGTTTTTCATAAATAAGAAAAATAAGTTTTGTCGACACTTGGGACCACCAATTATAGGGGAAACTCTGGCAAAATTTTTTTAAAATCTGCACTTAAAATTGGCTAAGTAAAATATTAAGACACAACCACCATGAGATAACAGTCCATCTTGGTCTATAAACGTAGGCTAAGATGGGGTGTTACACGTTGATGCCACGACGAACTAGAGGCACGAACACTATAACGAGAAGAAGGATGAAACGAAAACCTTGAATACGACAAATGATACAAAGACTCTTCAAATTTTCCCCATTGAAGTATCTCCCCCGTGAAGAGATCCTTGACAACAAAAGAATCAAAGAAAAATTCAATTGAAACATTATTGATAAGACAAAATTGAGAAACAGAGATAAGATTTTCCTTAGCTTGAGGAACACATAAGACAATTTATAATGAGCATGATTTAGACAGAAATGACAGAGTTTTTTAACCAACATGGGTTATACACAAACCTGAACCGTCAGTGAGGTGTAACTCATCTAGTCCATCATATGGCTTATGGAGAGACAAATTCTGGAGATCATCAGTGACATGATGCGAAGCCCCAGTGTCAAGAATCCAACTAGCTTCACTAGAGCGTCTAGTATTGACCGAATGAGATTGCGGTCTTGGAAAATTGTTCTTGAAAAAATCTTTCGCTTTGAAACAATGACGAGCATTATGCCCTGACCTTTCACAAATCTGACATAAAACCCGATTAGAAGAATTTCTAGAAGTAAAAGAGTTTGAACCATTACCTGTAGAAAACCCAGTTCAATTTCCATTATCTGCTGAGCTTCCTTGTCCAGAACGAAGATTTTTCCTTGAAACAGATCCCTTCCGAACATTGTTAGCCGTTGGTGGAACCAGATCATAGGAGGAATCTGTTCTTTGAAGATATATTTCATGAGCTAGGAGCTTATCTTCAAGTTCTTCAAAATTGATTACTGTATCACAGGCACATATTGCAGCAGCAATATCCCGAAATTCCAACCCAACACCATTTAGAACATAGATAACTAAATCCACATCAGAAACTGGATTACCAGAAAGAGCAAGAGATTCTGCAACATTCTTAATTTGTTGCAAGTAATCCGAGATACTTTTGTTATTTCTCTTGACAGTAGACAACTTTTCACGAAGAGACAATACTTGCGTAGCTGACCTGTTTGCAAACTCGACTTGGAGTTTTTCCCACGCATCAGCCGCTGTCTTTGCAAAAGCAATAATGTGCATGGCAGAAAAGCTTGTAGAAGAAAATACCGCAGCCAAGATGAGTTGATCTTGACAGCACCAAAACTCAAATTCGGGATTCACAACATCCTTCCCATCAATTCGAGAAACAGCAGATGGAGGTGGTAGTGATCTATCTACATATCCAACCAGATTGTGTCCACGAAGCACAGGAAGAATCTTTGCTCGCCAGGTGGGGTAATTTTGAGAAGACAATTTCAAAGGAAACTGGGAGGCATTGAACAAAATTAAAGTCTTACTAGTGTGATGAGGAACATTGGTAAGTTTTGTAGAAGAGGACATGATTAATTGACAAGTTGATTAACTAGAAAACAAAAGGGAATAATGTAGCAGAAGGTCAAATTGTTTGGATAAAAAAACTAGAAGGTTTTTATGCCCTGATACCATATAGGAAAATGGAAAGAGTATGAAGAGAAAAGGTATTTTTCATTGTATTCCAATTGTGTCTTTAAATATTTATTGTACAAGATAACTGTAACAAGTGATAAGATATACATTGAAGATAAAAAATTAATTATCAAACCAAATCAGTTACGATATTGGTTTATCACTTAGATTTTCAAGTTTGTTCGAGAAAAAATGAAAAGATCTTAAAAATGAAAAACACAAATCTTGGACGATTATATAGTTTGTTCATATGGTGCTCATACTTAAATGACCTTTAGTTCAGAGCATGAATGTATAAAAATTTAGTATCATATGGAACAAACTATTTCTATTTAGTGTATGAATATTGTCGAACTCGATAATTTTTATCATTTACTGGACATTCTAAAACTTAGCGGTAGGAGACCCCAGCTAAATTTCTTATATTTAAAGCTTAAACGTAAATTTCTAAATACTCGTGAGACTATACACATTTGGGGAGATAAAATATCGAATTATGTGATCATAATATGGTTTAGGTTAGGAAATTAATAAAGCATAAAACTGCAGAAAAACGATAAGAAGAGTATTGGATTCGACATTTTTTATTATCAAGTTCCAGAGTCTTATTATCGAACAGGGCTGAAAGGTTATGGATCATAGTAACCTTGTTAGTATTGTCATGTTTTATTCCTACAATATTGAATTTGATAATCCTGATTATTGAATTCAATAGTATTATGTTTAATTAGGTTTTTTCTTTCTTTATTTATTTCACTTATTTAATTTTAAATTATGTTTCCTTTTTAATTATTTTTTATTTAATACATTATGGATTATTTTGATTGCTTTTCCTTCAATATGTTACAATTTATCCCATTATATTTCACATCATATCATCATATCCATGCGTACATGTTTTATTTCCTCACAGATTTGATTTATATAGGTTGTTGATGTAATTTTTCCTTTTTTAGATAAAATGTAGTAGGATTATTTATCCATGTAATTAATTTATTTATTTTCTTTTATCTTAGAGGATTGTAAATCCATGTTTCCACTCCTGTGGGTACCTATTTATTATTTCTATACACACGTCGCATGTATTATCATGGAATGTATGCGTTTACCTTTTTATGTGTATTATTTATCCCATTTAACCGTTAGTATTTAATATTCTAAATAGCTCCAATCTAATAATATATGAATTATAAAGGAGACCGATTTTGATGAACCTAGCATATACTGATAGTAGAGTAATTATCTATTATTCCCATGCATACTTAACTTATCGAATCTAGTATAATGGATTAGCGATTCCTCATGGAATAAAAAATATGCTATCCCCTAATCATTTCCTAGTTCATACTGGATGACAACTCTATTTTTACTGGTATTAGCCTATTAAATCCCTAAGGTCAATAACTTAATAGTATCAAAATAACAAAATCATACCCACCGAGAGCGTTTTGAACTAGGCACTCACATTACTTTAATTATTTACATAATATTAAGTATTAACTAATAAATCAGTATAATAGAATATAATTTTATATTTTAGCATTGATAGGCTACGAATTACTTCCCATTATTCTACTTTAATCCTTTAATTTATTAATAAAATAGTTTCTATTATTAGTTAAAATATTGTTAATTAAATATATTTTAATTAAATCAATTTTTTATTAATTTATATATGGGAGTGTAGGACACTTATGACTTGAACTCGAGATGTAAATAAGAGTAAGACACGCTCCTAACCACCTTTTTGTTAAATATTTCACTATTACAATATACAAAATACAAAATGTTACATTATTTGTCCTAACTACTATTTAATATCTAATAAGTATTTAATAAATACTTATTTAAAAATTGATAATAAAAATAATAAAATATAAGTTATTATCTACATATAATACTAAAATGATTGTCGCTAGTATAGTATTGTACCATGTGTTCCAATCAAATTTTTTAAAATTAATTTATTATTTATTTTTTAATAAATTTATTAAATTAATTTGTTATTTATTGTAATAGATATTTATTTTATTTAAATATAAATATTTAAAGAGATAAGAGATAAGTTTTTAATAGTTTATTAACTTATTGGATAATAACTATTTATTATTAATATCAAATATATATATATATATAATATAATAATCATATTTAAACTCTCTAAATAAATATATCTAATAATAAATTAATTATCTATTATAATAAATAATCAATATAATATTTATCTTTCAATTATATGACCACCACTTGACCCATTTAATAATAAATTTTACTATTAATATAATAATATATAATTTCTAATATATGTTTATTTATTATAAGATAAACTAAGATAAAATGTATTCTATTTAGGATAAATAATAATTTTATCCTATTATAATAATAGATATTTATTTGATATTTATTTATAGAATTTAAAAAGAATTAGGATATTATATTAATTTATATTTATTTGAAGAGTTCAATAATATCATGATATTATCAAGATTATGATTAATTTTATTATATTAAGATTATGATTAACTTCATCTTATTTATATGATAATTATTATTTTTATTTATATGTTTTATTTAAAGTCTACTTATATTTGTATATACAATAGGCAGTATATGAGGCACAGTGACACAATTCATAAATCAAATAGTTAATATACAAATAAAATTACTTATAATTATATCAAGTATTTAATTTTTTCAGTTAATTTAAAGTCATTTGAAGTACAATTTTAATTATTATCAAATTAATATTTTAAACCCGTTGGTGTTGCGCTTTTGATTTTTGATCTATGTAAATTTTTTTTATTTGTTATTGATAGTATTGAGATTATTTAGTTTAAAAAATAATTTAAATATTATGATAATATCATAATATTACGTACAAATCTCTTAGTATTTTATAATAAATCTCTTAGTAATTAATAATTATAGATATTTTGCTTATATTTATAGCTGTAGATAAAAAATTATTTATTTAAAATTATAAAAGGATTCGAAAAATAAAAATACTCATGACATCCCACCGGGTTCTATTCTAGTTATTTTTATAAAACTAGCAATAAAATTGTACACTAGCATGGATTTATAATTATAATTTATTTATATGTTATAAAAATATTTTAAAATATATAAATTATTTTATTAATTTAAATATTAGTTTTTGTTATTTGAATGTTATGATAAATAAACATTATTTAATGTGACCTAATATAATAGAATTACATTATTAAATTAATTTACTTTTATTATATTATTAATTTACTTATTTCTAAATTTCTTATGATCATTTATTATACTATTAATTCACTATGGTTGAATTCATATTTTTTTTTCATTCATTATCAATAAATAGAACTCTTTTTACATTTAATAATATTTACTACCTACTTATTTTTTATTGACTATATTATATATTTAAAAAATTGTATTACTTGTTGATATGTATGTATGTATGTATGCATGCATGTATGTATGTATAGTATTTCATTTAAAAATTATGATTATATGTGTAATTTAAAAAAAAATAAGGTTGTATGATTATTAAGATTCTTTAAAAAAATAAAAAATATATATTTTCATATTATTTACTCAATACTCTATGTTAATTAGTTACATTGACATATATTAACTATTTTAAAAATATATATATTATAAACAAATTTATATATTTTTAATGAGCATATTTATAAAATATTAATATATATATCATTAAAGGTTATATATATTCAGATTCAAATTACAAATTATAGTTCAGAAATTAATAATCTAAATCTGAACCATAACATAAAAAATTCAGATTTGATTTGAGCCAAACCTAAATTCAAATTTGATAAATGTAATTCAAGTCTGAATGTCCGATTTACTTATTCGGAGATTTTTTTTAGCATCCCTCATAATGCTTAGTGTGTGGTCATAGCATATTAGTGTTTGGTCATAGCATATTCAAGCAATAATATTATAAATTAGTAATTAAAAAGAAAAACTTATTGACCTTCCTTTCTTGAAATTAAAATTTATAATTATATATGAGATTATTTATACATATGATACTAGCTATTTTATACAGTCACATTATCTCAATTAAAGCAGATCCATAAAAATTGTGAACATCTTGCTCACAGTTTAGTATGATATTGAAAGCTACCTGATAACACCACAGGATCACAAAGAAAAGAAAAAAAAAATAAAGAGAACAAGGGCATCAAAATTTTGAAAAAAGGAGATTGTTAATTGCACGTAAATATAATTACACAGAAATGATCAAACAGAAAGGTTGATAATCCAATTCTCATCAATCAAAAGAAAAGTGAAAGAAACAAGAGATAATTGAAGTTGTCAACTAGAAGATTTCCATTCTCTGTGGAACTGGGGTCTTAATGACTTGCAATATTTGCACCACTTCTGCCATTGAAGGCCTACTGGAAGGAATTTGAGAAGTACAAACCAGAGCCAATTTGAGCGTTGGTAAGACCTCATCTTCAGGGTAATCCCCCATGGTAGGATCAACACAATCCAAGGCATTTCCTTGCTCAAGCAAAACTCTCACATGATCATTTAGTATTACCACATTGTCTTCACCATATTCAATTGGCCTTCTACCAGTCACAAGCTCCAGAATCAAAATTCCAAAACCATACACGTCACATTTTTCAGTCACCCTCAAGCTCTGACATGCTAGTTCCGGTGCCACATACCCCAATGCGCTCTGGAATCTATTGCTTATCACATGCTCATCAAGTTTTGTTAAAAGCCTTGCTAGTCCAAAATCTGAAATCTTCGCATTGTAGTTCTCATCAAGAAGGATGTTGGTGGGTTTTATGTTATAGTGGATGATTGGTGGACGAAATGAATGATGCAAGTGAGCAAGCCCTTTTGCTGTTCCAAGCACAATTTTGAATCTGTTGGCCCACGAAAGAGGTGGAGTAGAAGGTAACCTCCCATGGAGTTTGGCTTGTAAGCTTCCATTGGTTGCAAATTCTGATACCAGTAGCTGCAACTGACGAGTCCAGTAATACCCTTTTAATGATATGAGATTTGGGTGCTTTGCCTTTCCTAAAAGTCGAACTTCTTTATCGAAATCTTCTGGATATTGAATTATATTGGATGTAACAAGCTTCTTAATTGCTACCATTCTTACTTGTGAACCACTCAATGAGACCTTATACACAGTGCCAAATACTCCTTCTCCAATCTCAGCTGCCTTGTTAAGGCGTGATTCTGGATTGCTGATCCAATCAGGGGAAGAAGATCTCGAATCAAACTGAACAAGCTTGCCTGTTACTGGACCTGCAGACCGTGAAGAACTAGAAAAGATGCTTTCCAATGCATGGTCCACGAATGAAAGCCTTTTTCGAGCAGATATATTCAGAAGGCTTATGACTATTACCCCAAAAACAATAAATGCTGCTGCTGAAATGGCAATAATAGCAGAAGCACTGAGAAGCATATGGTGATGGGATCCCGAGGAGTCGGACGATGATATATTTCTCGGTCGATGATTACCATAGGCATATGGATCAAGAACTAAAGGCTTTGGAACATTCATTTTACATGGTCCCCTAAGCAAGGGCGAGCAAATTCCCAAATTCCCCTGCAAAGCACTTTGATCCAAGCTAGGAAATATGCCCTCTGAAGGAAGCCTCCCTATTAGCTTGTTATATGATATGTTAACAGCAAGTAGATTCTTCAATTTCCCAAGCTCTAATGGTATCTCTCCACTCAGTTCGTTGAATTCCAATTTTAGAATCTTGAGCTTGTTTAGCTTTGAAATGGACTTAGGAATGGGACCATTTAAATTATTGTGAGACAAGCTCCTGCAGAAATTACAATTATTTATAATTTAAGAAATTTGGAAATCAGAAAGAAGGTAAAAAAATGTAAAATTGTTTTCAGGAGTACTGAAGAATATACTTACAGCAAGTACATAGATGAACAATTACCAATCTCTTCAGGAATTTGGCCAATCAATGAATTCCCATCCAATTGAAGAATGCTTAACTTTCTAGACTCGCAAATATCTGCTGGGATTGAACCAAATAAAGCACTATTTCGAAGATCGAAAACTGTTAGGTGCTGAAAGTAGCCAACCTCTAGAGGTATTCTGGATTGAAGATTATTCCATGATAAATTCAAATATCTCAAATTAGAAGAAAGACCCATATCTTCTGTAATATTTCCTGTGAGATTGTTTCTTGAAAGGTCAAGCGTATGAAGAGATTCATAGAATCTACTTGAACCAGCTGGGATCGAACCAATTAGTTCGTTATCAGAAAAATCAACTTCCTCTAAAGCAAGATCAAACAAACCCTCTGGTATACTACCATTAAAGCTGTTAGATCTCAACCGAATTACTGACAACATCGAACACTGAACCATTGAAGTGGGAATGTTACCATTGAGTTTGTTATTTGACAAACTCATGAATTTGAGAGATTTCAAATTACTGATAGATGAAGGGATATTTCCAGTAAGACTATTGCTAGAAAAGTCTAAGTATTCAAGATTGCTCATATTACCAGTCCACTGAGGGAACTCACCGGACAACATATTGTTTAATAAATTGAGATGGGTCAAAGAGCTCAACCACCGGACAGATTCCGGCAGTTCTCCAGTGAAGAGATTATCGCTTAAATCTAAATGAATCAAGTGTAGACAAAGTCCAATATCTACAGGTAATGGTCCTGAGAATTGATTACCCCTAAGTTGCAGCTCTTTCAAATTGTGAAGTAATGATACCCCATTCGGGACAGACCCAGAAAACTCATTTTGGGAAAGATCCAAAGTTCGAAGACGTGTTAATGACCAAATTCCAGTAGAAAATTCTGGGTTACCAGAAAAATGGTTGTTTGAGAGCTTGAGAGTGTTTAAAGAAGAACAAGTTGAGAGTGAACTAGGTAATGGGCCTTGAAGGGAATTCCAAGAGAGAGAAAGGTAACGAAGGGATAAACAATTTTGAAAAAGATTATCAGGGAGTGGACCTGATAAATAATTCTGAGAAAGATCAAGAAATTTAATGGAAGTTCTATTAACAATAGAAGATGGAATTAAACCTGAAAGACTATTGTGAGTGAGATTAAGCCTTTCTAGAGACGGAATGAGTGCAAAATCAGGAGTAACGTCACCACTAAAATTGTTATACGAAAGTGATAATACCTTCAAATGTTGCAATTTTTGAAGACCTTTGCCTAATTTTCCTGATAAGCTTAACCCATCAAGAGAAACATGAGAAACTCTGGCAGTAATAGGATTACACTGAATGAACTTCCATGAACATGGAGAATCATCATCTTCATTCCAAGAAGACAGAGAGGAAAATGGATCTATGAGATTAGACTTGAAAACGATGAGTCCTAAAACATCATCATTTAATTTGATAGGTACATCATCATTATTAGCCATGCAACAATCTTTGAGAAGAGCAAATGAAACAAGAAAATATAAAAACAAGAATTGAACAAAACCCATTATGAAGAGTGACTGTATGTGCTTCTTCTCTGTGCTTTGTTAATTTTGCTATAGAAAACATGCAAAAAAAAAAGGTGAGGCAATGTCTATGATGAAAAATAGGAGATATTCTCCTTGATAAGGAAATCCATGTGCGTGAGAGACTGTTGGATATTGGCTGTTCTGCTCAGCTATGAAAGCGACGTCCGATAAACTGTGTTCACGAGAGAGAGAGAGAGAGAATAGGAGCATTTGCTTTCTTGCCTGTCTTTTCCATTTTTTCTAAATTATATTTTGTTTTTGTAATGCAGAGTAAGAGTGGTGCTGTAGTGGTCCTGTTTAGTTTAGCGTAGCAGTTAGCAGTTGCCACTTAACTGTTCCAAATTATTCTCGAACGTTTAATAATTATTTATATATTTAATTTTTCAAATTAAAAGTTATAAATTATATAAAAAAATTGCACGTAAAATATATTAATAAAAATAACTACGCATTCATATTTAATTAAGCATATGAATGCATGTAAATATTAAAATATTTACAAATTAAAAAAATAAAAATGTATTATATTTTTTAATTATATTAGTAACTATTTTTTGTAATATTTTATTTTTTATAAGAGTTAACTTTTTTTAGTCCAAATGCAGCTTTTATATTATAAATTCAAATATTAGTAACTAAAAATAGAACAGCACTTTTAGATTTGCTTTCTTAAATCTTCAATATTAACAATTAATTAGATACTCTGTTCTTGATTGCTGATTTCTAAAAATCAATACTAAGTTTTATATGTAATTACTTATATATTCATTTAATATGAAAGCAATATGACTATAAAAATGAGCATCACTCGGAGTAAGATTATATATAATAGTAATAGTTGGAAGGATCTCATGAACTTATAGAGAATAATATTTTTAAATTCTATTTTTAAATAGCTTTAATAGAATTTCATAAAAGAAAAATCAAAATTAAATGCAAAGGTTATTTTGAATTTATAATTTTAATCATTTGCTTGCTAAATAAAATATAACTTGATACTCAGATTTACCTTCTTAATTTATATTTGTGTTCTTATTATATTTACCCTTGTTTGGATGATATTTTTCTATAGTATGGTTTTATTTTATGTTTGTTCTTATTTCTACCTTTTGTGATTTGATTTTTAAAAAATAATATCATAATTTGAAAATCATGGACTTTTAAACTATCAATTTAATGATTTTTTATAATTTTATCTTTAAAAAAATTAAAAATAAATTTTTTAAATATTAAATATATGCTAATAACTAATTTTTCATCTCTATAATATATTAAAATCTTAAAAAAAAAATTTTTATAATCACATTATATCATATCATTTGTTTTAAATATAATGAACATTATTTATAATACCGTACTTTATAATATTATATATTAATAAATTCCATTGCTAGTCATACAAATAATAAATCATAGCATTTAAAATTTGAGTTTCATAAAATTTAAAATCCTAAAGAAATTTTGTTTTTATTAATTTTTTTTTAAAAAAATATTGGACGATTTGCATTAGACATTGGGCGTGAGTGCTGACATATTCCCACCGCACACCAAGGCCTTAGTTTTGTCCATTACCCATAAACTCCAACACTCTTAGCTGCGCATTTTGTCCCTTCTTTTGCCCTTTTCTCGCCCGTGCTTCGGCTGTCCCTTTTTTTCAAAAATATTTTTTTTTCCTCACCAGAATTAATAATTTTACTCTAAGGCAAAACTTTCTTTTACAACAATAATTTTATCAGACACTTAAATTTCAAAAACTCTGTTTTTCATGTCCACTTGCTACGCTTCCTATCAATTTAATTTTATTAATTTATAGTTACAACTTCGCCTTTATATTTAGGTATTTTGTTTAAGATAAATCCGGTCAAATACGAATAATCGAGAATTGAAAATTCATCCAGTTTAAAAATATTAAAAAAATTAAATTTATAAAAATTAATCAAAATTAGTCGGTCATCCAGTTTAAAAATATTAAAATAAATTAAATTTATAAAAATTAATTAAAATTAATCGGTCAAACCGAATTGTTTAGAACTAGATTGAACAAGTTTTCTAATTTTTAAGTAAGTTTTAATAAAAATTAGAGAAAAAATTTTAGATTAATTTTTTATATATATCAAATTTATTATGTGATATTTTTAAATTGTTGAATTATATTTTTATTATTTTAAAATTTTAATAATTTTTTTATTAATATTTATAAATAAAAAATTCATAATATTATTATATTATTAAATCCAAATCAATCGTATTAAATCAGTTAAACCATTAACTAACCATTAATCTAGTTTGATATTTTATCCGATCAATCTAGTTTGATATCCTATCTAATTTTAAAAACATTACTAATAATTTTAATGTGAATAAAAAATTTCAATTTTAGATTTTTTCCATCTTCTATGGATCATAATATGTCCTAATTAATTAATACATTTTTTTTCTCTAATTTCATTTTTAAAAAATAGTACCAAAATGAAATTTGTTTTAGCAAATATAATCCACATCTATATCTATGCTAAATCTATACTTGATTTGAAAAAAAAAAGGCAATGAGGACACTTTTAAGTCACTATTTAGAAGTTCAAAAGTTATATATTGATGTTCCCCTAAAAAAAAAGTTATATATTGATGTGACAATTGATTTTTTTTATTCTTTCATTTTCACAATTAAATTTTTTAAAAACTTTGCTTTTGAAACACAAACTATTATATATAAAAATAATATTTATAATTTGTAAGTTAATTTGATTTAATTATTGATTATTTTTGCGTAAGACATATTTACCTAAATAACTAAATACGATTTTACTCCATTTCTTGCACTTTTTTTTTCTACTATTCCTTATTGGATTTGCTATTTATATTAATATTATGATATCTATCATGTAATAAAATTTTACTTTGTTTTAAGGATTAGCATGACTTTTTAATCTCACATTTTCTTATTCATATGTCTATTAATTTTATTATTTATTACACATACTATCTATGATTAAAAAAGTAAATATTAGCTAAATCGTTAGCTTGCTAAACTTTATTTTGATCTTAGACAATTAAATTGAATGGAACTAATATTGTTCTTAAGAATCATTATGCAGGAAACTTGTAAAACTCAAGAGGTTTGTGAAAATAACTCAATCTCGAACGGACTATCTGTGGATCGACAGGACTAGAGCCTTAATTTACAAACCAAAGTCATATAGTAAGGATCCCAGCCAACATTGCTCCCAATTTCTCAGTGGACCACTTCATACCGTTTGGACCCAAGTCAGTCCGACAGGAAAACAATTGAAGAAAACTTGAAGTATATCCAGTAAGGTTCTTGTCGAACTGGTACTCCCAAATCTTCAGCGGGATAGTAAATCCTTTTCAGACCAGATTTTGGTACGATCGGACCACACTCGAGAGAAATTGCCCAAAAGTTCCAGAAAGGTTCTTGCTGAGTGTCACGGCCAATCTTTAAACGGACTAAGCCAAGTTTGACCGGACCATGAGGTATTCCGCTCAACATATTTGAATCAATCAGAGAAGATACATGCGCAAATTAAGCAATCAATTAGAGAGGGACAAGTGGCAAATTTAAAAAGAGCAAAATTCTGAAACTCTAAACATTTTGCCCAAACCAAAGGCAAGCCCGACCGAACCCAGGCTATAGTGTAGTTAAAATTTGACCGTTTTATATCAACCCAATTAATGTTTGCCATGTGTATTAGCAGTTGGAGGAATGTTAAACACAAACTTAATTCGTATGACTGGACCAAGGCTGGTTTGCCTATACTTTAATCTTCTTTATTGGACTAAAGACAATCTGACTGGGAAAATCCTCCGGCATGCATTTAACAGAAGAGATTTTGGTTGGTGAAACATGGATCTTCCAACCCTCTTCTCCAATGACTCTTTGAACTTCAGATGGCTATAAATACTTCACTAATCTCCATTTATTATAGCTATTGTAAATCATATAACCAAACTCTTACAAATTTATTTCATGAATTGCCTTAAAATTTTATTGATTATTCATTGAGTATTGGGTCTGAGTATTAAATACTATTGCAGTGAGTTGGTTAGAGAGTGATCCAAGGGAAAAAACTCTAGATTGTGAGGTATCTCAAACCATTGTAAAAGTTCGGTGATAACTTGCAAAACACTAAGTCAGGATTAAACATGTAAAAATCCACGATAGTGGAATACTCAACTTGTGGATAAGCAGTGGATGCAAGATTATTTGAATTTGAACCACTATAAATTCTTTGTGTTCTTTCTTCTTATCCCTATATCTTTTTATTTTGCAAAGAATTATATTTTAGTCCAGAAACTAGAAAAACACCAATTCCCCCCTCCCCCTTTTTTTGGTTGCCTAAAGGGACATCAATTGGTATTAGAGCCTCAATAAATCTATTGAAGCTTAGTTGCAAAATTTAGATCATATTGGAAGCCATTCCTCCATCTAAAACCTCTACTTCTACCTCTATCTCTTTAATTACCCCTACTCATGGAAACCTAAAGTCCCAGCTAAGGCCCTTTGTTAATGGAACCAATTATTCATGTCGAAATACAAGATACAAATGTTCCTTGATAGTGAAGGCATAGAGTTTTTGGGATTTGCCATGAATGAATTGAAACCCCCAACTCAAAATGTTGAAGGAGTGGAAGTTCCTATTCTAAGACAATAATGGACGGATGCACAAACAAGGGACAATTACAAGAACAACTGAATCGTATCCATCATTGTTGACTCCATATCATGAGAATAAGTGGGTGGTAGAGTTCAACACAACACAAGTGCCTGTGGCATTTGGAGAACTCTTAAAAATTACCATGAAGGAACAACTCGAGTGAAGTCCAAAAAGATACAAATGCTTGTACATGAGTATGAGCTCTTCAAGATGAAGCCCAATGCAAATGTAACCGAAATGACAAATCGGTTTCTTGCTATCATAACGGATATGAGGAAGTATGGAAAGACATACTCTTAAGAAGACATCAACATTAAAATCTTGAGATCTTTACCTAAGAAGAACTTCAAATCCAAGGTGTCATCAACATAAGAAGCACATGATTTAAGCAAGCTAAGGATGGAAGAGCTTGTAAGAAAGCTTCTCACCCATGAGATGACTATTGAGAAAGATGAAGACAAGGTTGAGAAAGAAAATAAGAAGGCTAACCCTTTAGAACCCAAGTTTATTTAGGAAGGCTCACCTCAAACTTAAAACCCTTCTAAGGCTAACCCTTTAAAACCCAAGTTTATTTGGCTACCTAAAAAGAAATGAATTTCTTTTATTTTATAGATGTGCCTATAATCTACAACTAAAGAAAGCATTTAGTTTATAGATAGTGGATGCTCAAGGCACATGATTGGTAATGCAAAACTCTTCACAATCTTTACCTCTAAGAAGGGTGGTAGTTAAACCATTGGAAACAATACTTAAGGTAAGATCATAAGCATTTGGCTCCATTGGTGCACATGGTAAGAAATTAATTGATGAGGTTTCATTAGTGGAATGTTTAAAGCATAATTTATTAAGTGTACGCCAATTATGTGACAAAGAGTACAATCTCAATTTTGATTCTAAAGGGTGCAAGATCACTTCTTATGATGGTAAACTTGCATTCAAAGGAGGAAGAATTGGCAATACCTACAAAAATGACTTACATCTTGATACACTACTTTTAAGTGTTCATTAGTGTCTTTTAGTAATGATGTATGGCTTTGGAAAAAAAGGTTAGGGCATGCAAGCATGGACAAAACTCCAATGCCTAAATAAGGAAGAGCAAGTAGATGGACTCTCTAAGATGAAGTTCCACAAAGACAAAGTATGAAGGCCATGTCAACTTGGAAAACAACACACGAGCTCTTTTACATCTAAAAATATTGTAATTACCTTGAGACCTCTAGAGTTAATTAACTTAGATTTGTTTAGACCAAATAGGGTAACTAGTTTAGGAGGTAAAATTTATGAAGTTGTCCTTGTAGATGACTAATCTAGGTTTACTTAGGTTAATTTCTTGGTTCATAAGAATGAGGCTTTTAACTCTTTCAAAGTTTTTGCAAAAAATGTTCAAAATGAAAAAAGATACATGATTACTTCCATTAGGAGTGATCATGGTAAAGAACTTGAAAATGAGGATTTTGAAAACTATTGTAATGAATTTGGTATTTCACATAACTTTTTCACTCATAGGACACCACAACACAATGGTGTTGTAGAAAGGAAAAATAAGACATTGATAGAAATTGCTAGAACAATGCTCAATGAGTATGAACTTCCTTTATACTTTTAGGCCAAAGTCGTTAATGTCGCATGTTATGTTACAAATAGAGTTTTCAAAAGACCTTTAATGAATGGAACTTCTTATGACCTATGGAATAGTAGAAAACCCAATGTCTCATACCTTAGAGAATTTGGATGTAAATGCTCCATATTGAATACCAAGACCAACCTTAGAAAATTCTTATCCAAATCGGATGAGGGAGTATTCCTAGGTTGTTCCTCCACTAGCAAGGCCTATAGAGTCTTTAACAGGAGGGCTCTTATAGTTGAAGAGTCTATGCATAAGTCTATGCATATGATTTTTGATGAATCTTCAAAGCTTGATTATGGGGAAGGTGGAACATTTGAAAAAATGTATTTGGACAAAAGACCCATTAAAATAATTTTTAAAAACTATTTTTGGGCCCATAACTGCAATTGGATAAAAATAAAAAAATTGAATCAAATAAGTTAATCAAAACCAACAAGTTTCAAATGTGAAGCAGAGAACACACAAAATAAAAAAGGGTAATCCTAAAAGGAAGTAACTAGGTTGTCTATATGTGGGCTTCAGTCTCAACGTGTTAAAATCTAAGGGCCACCGTAACAAGATATACCCAGAGGTACAAGGTTGCGAGTGCTTACGCGATGATCGTTCTCCATACCACGAATGGAAGCATAATATCTCCCTTACACACATAACACGGCTAATCACGGGCGTGCTAACATACGCACCCAATGCAACTGTTGATGCAAGAATAATGTAACACCCTTATACTCTATATACGTACAATACATATTTTCAGCATATGTAAAATATGCATATACGGTATAAAAAAGTCATAGACCAATTTAATAAAAATTTTCACTTTTCTGTTTTAAGATTTCGAATACTAATATATAAAATAAATAGTATATAAATATTCTTTGCTTGTTATAAGAATCCAAAATAAATATTTTATATGAAAATCACTGGGAAAAATTTGTCAGAGTTTTGTTTGTAATTTGAACTTTTCCAAAATTCAGCAAAACACAACCTGCATAAAGCAAACACTCCCAATAAAAATTAATTCACCAACTCAACAATACTTTTCAATTTCTCCATATTTTCTCAAAATACTTATATATAGATATATAAATTAACAACACATATAAAATCTCAGTTGAACAAATTATTCAAAACATTCTTTACAATTTACATTACATACTTCCAAAAACATATCATAACATAAATAATATCAAAATACATTGTAATATCAAATATCTACATGCTGGCAACTGGCTCTGATCTTGATGTACCCAAAAATAACTCTTCAAGCTCAATAAATACAAACCTAGACCCGACCAGGTCTAGTAGAACTCTTCGGCTCTACCAAATCATCCATGACACCTGCGCGACGAATTACAATTGCGCTAAGCCGAAGCCTAGTGGTACAAACCTTGATAATAACAATAAAACTCAATGCAATGCCAATGCACAATGCATATAGATGTCACATCATTCTACTTTCTTATATTTTTTAAATATTTCATAATCACAACTCATAGCATTATATTGCTCTATTATATCACAATTCATAATTCACATTAAAGCAAAGACAAGCATGGGCCCAAAAAGGATCTAATATGCTATTCAAATTTCAGAGTCACTGCTTTGGTCTATAATGACACTATGTGTCTAGCCCCATAGGCAATATATCCATGGATAATGTAACAGCCCTAGTCTCTTGGACCTCAACCCGGCTAGACCCTTAGGCCCCAGTATCTTGGTCCTCAATCCGGCTAGACTGCTATAGTTTTTGAGGCTTACGACCTAGTCTTTTCACCCCAAACACATCATATTTATCAGCTGGATTGGCTTATGACCCAGTCTTTTCACCATTCCATTGTTTAGCCCGTAGGCAATCATAGGCATACCGCCAAACCCAGAACTCTGAAAATTAAATAACATACTAGGCACACAATTTATTCATATTTCTCATTATCAAATTCTTTCATAATTCTTTTATTAAAACTTTTCTCATTTTCTCATGATCAAACTAGGCAAATTACCTTATTATATCATCTTTTTCTCATTTTTTTCATTTATTCATTTTTCTCATTATTAATCTCTTTCTCATTGTCATATATTCAATCTAGGCACATTGCCTTATTTTCACATTTTTTCTTATTTTTCTCATTTTTCACATCTTTCTTATTTTTCTCACTTTTCTCATTTTTATCAATATCAATTCATTTCATTATTCCACATATCTCATTTTTGCATTCACGACACATTACCCAATTACTTTGTGTATTTTCACATAAAATATATATTTCACATTCTACACAATTTAGCCATTATCAATGTTTTTCACAATGCATTTAACACATATATGGCATTATAAATGTCATAGCACATTATTCATGCTCAATCAATGAACCAAATAACTTAACATATTTTCCAACCAAAATGTATTAAGCCCAAATGTATTGCAAATATAAACAATATATTAAAAATTTGTGCATACCTCCACTAGCAACCCAAAGCAAGCTTAACACAACCTCCAATCCTATCCTTCCAACTTTCCATTCACCACTTGGATGAAACAAATCAACCTTCTTCAATGCCTATACCAAATGTGATCATACATAATCATTTAATATCACATTCTAAGTATTCTCAACATCAAACCATAATTAAACATCACTCTAAACCAAATCCCAAAATTAAGCTTCACCTCACTTTAACTTTGAAAAATCATATCAAGCCATTTAAATTAGTGTTTTAAATTTATTAATATTATTAGAAACATATTTTAGCATGTTTAAACCAATTACATTAATTAACCACATTCTTATGCTCAAAACCCTAAAATGGCACAACCTTCACCATTGAAGGATGTCCATTCCAACTCAATCCAATTATCATTTCAATCTTATTTCCACCACTTAAATCATTAAATAACATGATTTAAGCATTAAAATAAACAATTAATCATTCTTTGAAAATTCACTTTTTCAAAACCCTAAATCAATACTACCATCTTCAAACTCTATCCAAACTTAACTAAATCCATCATTTGATTTTAAAATCCTTGTTTATGCATCAAAACAACACATTTGGAACCAATTTACACAATTAAAACTCATGATTTCAAAAACTCAAATGTTCCATAACCCTAAATTCTCTCTCTTCACCAAACTCAACTTAAATTCAACCATTTCTTAAATCTAACCTTAAAATCATTGTTAATCACTTAAAATAACTTCATCCATATCCAAATAGATAATTAAATCTTAGAACTTCAAAAACCCAAAACACACATATTCAAACTTTCATGGAAATTCAAAGAAAAAGTGAGTAAACTTACTAATTGAAGAGGAAAACCTTAAAAATCCACTTGAAACTTTGTAAATATTTCAATTAAATGAGTTTAGAAGAAGCAAATCCCTCCTTTGAAGCCATGAAAGTCATCCTTGAAGGAAAGAAGAAGAAGAAGATGAAAAAAAAAAGTTTTTATCTTTTCTCCTACTCACATTTTCAACCTTATATATATATTATTATTTTAATATATTTTTAATTAATTAATTAATTAATTAATTAAAACCCCAAAATATTATCTTCCATCCAAAATTATTTATTTTTGAATTATTTTATTAATTTTAAATTTCTATGATTTAATTACCAAAATACCCTTTTACTTTGACTTTTATTTTAAAAAGTGTTGACTTTTATATGTTGTATATGTATTATATATATATATATATCACATATATGTTTCACTTTTTCATTTAAAACCCCTTCATTTTTTTATTTAAAATTATTAATTTAATTTATCCATTTAAATTATAATTTATTTTATCAAATTTTTAAAAATTAGAACTTTTCAAAAATTTGGAATATTACACATATGCACAAGTAATGTGTATCTTATATACACATCAAATGTACCTTATATGTGTTTAAATATTAAGTATGTAATGTATTAATCCAACATATACAATTAATATACCATATGTATATGTTATATATACTCTAGATATATATATATTGAGTATATAAAATTTTATATCTCCAAATACTTATTTAATTTCTCCAAAATCACGAATGTTATAATTTTCTCCCCCTTAAATAATTTCGTCATCGAAATTATCCAATATGGTAGTATGGTAATAAAACATCCAAATTATTATTTCATCAAATTACATAAATTCTATTCTCCCCCTTAGGTTCATTCTCAATTACCTTTTTTATCATTCCATAACGTATTATTATATTGTTTATTTATTCAAACAGTCACAACAAATTATCATATCTTCAATCGAATTGTCATTAGACAAAATTACTTCATCTCCTTAAAATATATACACCACACACCTATTGCACTCAAGATATCTAATCACTTCATTATCTAAAAAATATACTTTCATTACCTTAAATTCAAATGTTAATAACTTTTATCTTAACACAATAATTTTACACATCTTCGCTTTGATCCTACTCTTTATACAATTACCACATATTAATTTAATATCACCATTATACAACAACAAAATATTATTTCCTTATTAAGATTCATTCCAATTATACAATAACTAACATTTTTCTCTTATAATTATTTGAAACTAATATAACTTAGCTCATTTCATATGTATATACATATCAGAATATTATATTAAGCACATTATCATATAGAACAACTACACATATTGAATTTTAATAAATACTTGTAAACTTATTACATTTCGAATCAATTGAACTAACTATCACAATATGACCATCACAACCTTATTCTATTCTGACCAACCTTTAGTCTATTTTAAATTCATCAATCCGTTTTCCATTCATAAACTAATTCTATTAGGTCAAATTTATTCTCAAATCTTAATTCCCTTCGAATTCATCATTACAAATAATATTCATTTCCTCTAGTCTCATTCACTTTAAACATCATTTTCATCAACTTATTCATTTTATACTACTTTCAAACACATTCAATACAGCTCTTACTCACATTTCTTATAGTTACCATATTTATAAAAATTACTTTTCTTACACATCGTTTAAAACTCATCATATTTTCACAATTCTCTTCTGTTCCACACTTTCTATAATTATAAATAAATTTCTAGTATAAAATTATAAGATACAACTATGCAAACCATAAGTCTTGACCATGTTTCTTGAAGCATAACTATCAATCTCACCAAAACTATCCAACGGTCATGCCATAATAATGGTCACGCCTATGGCTTATAACTGCTCCTCTATCATTCTTCTTCAAACATTTCCAATCACAACATTAAGTTCTTATTGCAAAAATCACATATTAATTTTCTAATCTTTTGCTACACAAAAAGTTAACATATTTCAACTCTATTTCAAAGCAATTTACTCTTGATCACTTAATCATCATTAGCATAACTCATGTTTCAATAATATTATCATTAACATCTCTTACATATACACATTCGTTCATATGCTAATTTACATTATTTTCATTTATTACCCCATTTCTAATCTATCTCTTATAAAAATTTTCATTCATATATATATATATATTTCCATTTCCATACTTTCTTCATTATACTTTCCTTTTCCTTACAATCTCTTATTTATATGCATATACTTTAGGCTCAAAACACTATACAATCATCAAGTTCAGTTGTTAAAATAACAATTTCACCGTCCAACTCTGTTTGGGTCTATTCTCAATCTCAATTCATCATATGACCTAACTCTACGCAGTTCAAGACCTAATCTCTCTTAGGTATATTAATACTTGCAATATCATTCTCAATATCACTAGACAAGTAATTATATAAGGTAATAAACACTCGATAATATTTTTTTTCATCCACATGTAAATTCATAAGTCATATTCACAATGTGACTTACTTTCCACATTTTCTTATATATCACAATTGTGTTTATATTGAAAAATCTCATCACACATATCATACAATTATACGCAATTCCTCTTTTACATACAACCTATACAAAGTTAACATTTATCACCTTTCAGAGAACAGTATCATTTCTCATTTTTTTTGATATTACTTAGGTTATTCATTCAACATATATTTACACTCTGACCACAACATAAATAACATCTTTCTTATTTAATCGTCCATCTTTTAAATAAGTTTCTTATTATATATATATATATATATATTTAACACCTCACACAAATCTTAGTTACATTTTCAATGTGACATCTCTCTCACAATTTTTTATGCATTTATCATACCCTTCATATCCCTTTTCATCATTTCCAATTCAATTACCTAAAGTAACTCATTTTCACTTGCTTAATCATTTCCCTTTATTTCATAATAAATTTCTATATTATCAACCATATTACACCTTAGTTAGTACTTTTATAAATAACATTACTCATTCAAAATTACTCCCATGCTTATTAAACATTAAACTATCAATATATAAACAATTCTCATCGAAATTCCCTTACAACTCTAAATTTCCAACTTACTACTTTACTTAATCTTCATTCTATTAATCTCACTTTCAAGAGCTAACTTTATAAATATTAATTTTATATTAATATAACATCAAAACACATCACTTTCACAATTATGGAAACCCATTTCAAAAATTCAAATTTCATATAATGCAACCAACAACATGAACCTCACCAAATCTCATCCATATCACATTCTCAATCTTAAGATCATAACATTTACTTTTAAACAACACTAATTCATTTCCTTATACTAATTAACATCATCAATTAGATATCCTACTTTTACATACTCAAACCCTAAATCATGTATCATTCATTTTTTTATAAACTCTTTGTCTAAATTATTAAAACTCCATATACCTTCTTCATACTTCTACCCATATGCATATAAATTTTCATAATTGTTCTTATTTATTTGTCTCATGAAATTAATTTATTACTCATGTACACAAAATTATTTGACTTCCTTAGTTTCATGTCACTCTTACTTTCAATTTTTATATTCCTTACCAATTCTTTATAAAAGCTTGTAAACTTTTATCCATGTACACTTGACACATATATGGACTTATATTTAAAGTTTTAGATTTTTCCAAGTTGATTTAACATATTTAAAAATTAAATCTTCCAAAATCAAAGAATCTGTCTCTTTAACAATTTCTTTGGCAGCACCAGGTTGTCCATTTTTTTCAGGTATCAAACCTTAATAAACATTCATGATATTTCAACCATATCTTATAGGAATACATATGATATTGTGTGTAAATTTTCAGATTTTTCTAGGTTGGTTTAGCATAGTTTCTAAATTTATTTTTTTTTCTCAATTTCTACATATTCTAAGTTGCTGGAATTACTCCAACAATCTATGTTCTTCTATTTTTCTTAATTAGAGATTCATCTTTAAAATTTATAAAATTTTATACATTGGATTCTAACATATAGAAAAACTTTCTATTAAATGTTCAAACTCATCCAACATTTCTAGATTTGTCTAAAAATTCAGACTATATCACTTTGCAGTACACCCATAAAATTTTCTGTAACTATCATGCTCATTTCTCAAACTTTTTATTTTTATATCTTAATTTATTTCCTAGATTGTTTTTCTAGTTTCACTTATTCATCAATTGAATCAGCTATGAATTTTAAATTTCAAATAAAAGTTTAAAAAATTCTTAATCCATAATATCTAGAATGACATTTCCACTGCGCCACTCTGATCTATGCAACCCAGACGCCATCTCAACTCACATCCATTATATTAAATAGACATTGCCACATTAGAGATCGGATAAATTGCCAGTGCCAATGCATGCATCACAATTGAAATTCATTTTTTTAAAATTTCAATTGTCTCTCTCTAATAACCCACCTAGGTCGAGAACCTCAAACCTAGACTCTGATACCAAAATAAATATAACACCCTTATACTCTACGTACAATATATATTTTTAGCATATATAAAATACATATATACGGTATAAAAATATCACAGACCGATTTAATGAATATTTTCACATTTCTGTTTTAAGATTTCAAATACTAATATATAAAATAAATAGTATATAAATATTCTTTGCTTGTTATAGGAATCCAAAATAAATATTTTATATGAAAATCTCTGGGAAAAATTCGCCAGAGTTATTTTTATAATTTGAACGTTCCCAAAATTCAGCAAAACACAACCTGTATAAAGCAAACACACTAAATAAAAATCAATTCACCAATTCCCCAATACTTCTCAATTTCTCCATATTTTCTCAAAATACTTATATATAGATATATAAATTAACAACACATATAAAATCTCAGTTGAACAAATTATTCAAAACATTCTTTACAATTTATATTACATACTTCCAAAAACATATCATAACATAAATAATATCAAAATACATTGTAATATCAAATATCTACATGCTGGCAACTGGCTCTGATCTTGATGTACCCAAAAATAACTCTTCAAGCTCAATATATACAAACCTAGACCCAACCAGGTCTAGTAGAACTCTTCGGCTCTACCAAATCATTCATGACACCTGCGCGACGAATTACAATTGCGCTAAGCCAAAGCCTAGTGGTACAAACCTTGATAATAACAATAAAACTCAATGCAATGCCAATGCACAATGCATATAGATGTCACATCATTCTACTTTCTTATATTTTTCAAATATTTCATTATCACAACTCATAATATTATATTGCTCAATTATATCACAATTCATAATTCACATTAAAGAAAAAACAAGCATGGGCCCAAAAAGGATCTAATATGCTATTCAAATTTCGGAGTTACTGCTTTAGTCCATAATGACACCATGTGTCTAGCCCCGTAGGCAATATATCCATTGATAATGTAACAACCCCAGTCTCTTGGACATCAACCCGGCTAGACCCTTAGGCCCCAGTATCTTGGTCCTCAACCTGGCTAGACTGCTACAGTTTTTGAGGCTTAAGACCCAGTTTTTTCACCCCAAAAACATCATATTTATTAGTTGGTCTGGCTTACGACCCAGTCTTTTTACCATTCCAGCATTTAGCCCGTAGGCAATTATAGGCATGCCGCCAAACCCTGAACTCTAAAAATTAAATAACATACTAGGCACACAATTTATTCATATTTCTCATTATCAAATTATTTCATAATTCTTTTATCAAAACTTTTCTCATTTTCTCATGATCAAACTAGGCACATTGCCCTATTGTATCACCTTTTTCTCATTTTTTTATTTTTCTCATTATTAATCTCTTTCTCATTATCATATATTCAATCTAGGCACATTGCCTTATTTTCACATTTTTTCTCATTTTTCACATCTTTCTCATTTTTCTCATTTTTCGTATTTTTTTTATCAATATCAATTCATTTCATTATTCCACATATCTCATTTTTGCATTCACAACACATTACTCAATTACTTTGGGTATTTTCATATAATATACATATTTCACATTCTACACAATTTAGCCATTATCAATGGTTTTTCACAATGCATTTAACACATATACGACATTACAAATGTTATAGCACATTATTCATGCTCAATCAATGAACCAAGTAACTTAACACATTTTCCAACCAAAATGTGTTAAGCCCAAATGTAATGTAAATATAAACAATATATTCAAAGTTTGTACATACCTCCACTAGCAACCCAAAGCAAGCTTAACACAACCTCCAATCCTATCCTTCCTACTTGCCATTCACCACTTAGATGAAACAATTCAACCTTCCTCAATGCTTACACCAAATGTGATCATACATAATCATTTCATATCACATTCTAAGGTATTCTCAACATAAAACCATAATTAAACATCACTCTAAACCAAATTCCAAAATTAAGCTTCATCTCACTTTAACTTTGAAAAACCATATCAAGCCATTTAAATTAGTGTTTTAAGTTTATTAATATCATTAGAAACATATTTTAGCATGTTTAAACCAATTACATTAATTAGCCACATGCTTATGCTCAAAACCCTAAAATGGCATAACCTTTACCATTGAAGGATCTCCATTCCAACTCAATCCAATTATCATTTCAATCTTATTTCCACCACTTATATCATTAAATAACATGATTTAAGCATTAAAATCAAACAATTAATCATTCTTTGGAAATTCACCTTTCCAAAACCTTAAATCAATACTACTATCTTCAAACTCTATCCAAACTTAACTAAATCCATCATTTGATTTTAAAATCCTTGTTTATGCATCAAAACAACACATTTGGAACCAATTTACACAATTAAAACTCATGATTTCAAAAACTCAAATGTTCCATAACCCTAAATTCTCTCTCTTCACCAAACTCAACTTAAATTCAACCATTTCTTAAATCTAACCTTAAAATCATTGTTAATCACTTAAAATAACTTCATCCATATCCAAATAGATAATTAAATCTTAGAACTTCAAAACCCAAAACACACATATTTAAACTTTCATGGAAATCCAAAGAAAAAGTGAGTAAACTTACTAATTAAAGAGGAAAACTTTAAAAATCCACTTGAAACTTTGTAAATATTTCAATTAAATGAGTTTGGAAGAAGCAAATCCCTCTCTTGAAGCCATGAAAGTCATCCTTGAAGGAAAGAAGAAGAAGAAGATGAAATTTTTTTTTTCTCTTTCCTCCCACTCACATTTCACTACAAAAAAACACGCTATTTGCAACGGACAGAATCCGTCGCAGATTTGTCGCAAATCAAGTTTTGCGACCGGTCTGCGACGGATATGATCCGTTAATAAAAAAGGTATCGCAATTTTCAATTTTGCGACAGGCCATCGCAGATTGCGACGGATTTTCTACCACTAGGCGGTTGCAAATTTGCCACTCAAATTTTTGCGGGCAAACAGTAACCGTTGCAAATTCGTCGCAGAAACCGTCGCTAATTGGTAGCAAATTTATCTTCCCACCATTTTCAAGGTCATAGTATCCCGTTGCAGATTATCGTTGCAGATTTTTCGTCTCAGATTTTATCGCAAAAATCGTTGCAAATCCGTCACAAAGGCCGTAGCAGATGTTCTGGAGTATATATATGCCGTGGTGTTTTCCGTCGCAGATGCCGTCGCAGGCTATCCGTTGCAGATTCAGTCACAGACTGTTTTGTGTCATTATATGGATTTTATATATAAAACACACACCTGTAGTAATATATTTACAATTTAATTACATAAATCTAAATTTACACCAATTTTCATTGATATAAAATTCAATAGTTAGTTAAACTAACATAATTCAAAAGTCATTACAATATATAAGTTTTAAACATTTCAAAGTATTAAAGTATGAACACTTTCAAAAGTAAAAACTAAGCCGAAGGCATACACTAGTCATCATCTGGATGTTCTTCTGTTACTTGATCTTCTGCTGGTGGGGTTGGTTCTGTTGGAGCCCATCTAGGAGGTTCAGTTGGCCGTCCTAGTAACATATTCTGAATCCAAGTCTATTTCTCAACCAAAAATCGAGCCATATCTGCAATCTTGGTCTCTAATTTGCTCTCTATATGACTGACTTTATTGCTTATCTCATCACGTACCTCAGTTAACATATTCTCATTCACTTGTTGAGATGTACTTCCACTGCCCTTAAAGATGTGAGAAATCACTAAATTTCCCAACCCATATATTCTGGCCTTCTTTGTTCCTCCTGCCGCTTCAACAAATAAATCATCATCATCCTTAGTACAAGATTGAACTTCCTCTCCATTTGCCTCTTCTGTAGATTGTGATGCTTTCAATTTCTGAAAGCTTTCCTAAAAATGAAAATCAAAACTTTAGAGTCAAAAGAATCCAGTAGCCAATACACACAATTCACAAGCAATATTCATAAAAAGGAAATTTAATAACATTTAACAAAAAAAGTATTAACCAGATTATGACATAACCTATTTATGGGTCTCAGTTCCAATGATTATGATCTCCTCATAAACACAAAAATCGAATAATTCAACTAGTTTTTTTAATAATTGTACTACCAGCACAACCAAGATGAGGTTCCAAATGCAAGTTGAAACTCAAAAAACTGAAGGCTACAAGTTCAAAAACTGCCAATTGAATTGCAATGCAAAGAACAATTTGTTTACAGATAAGAGGAGTTAAAGAACTAAGTGGCTAAGCCACTCAAACAGACAATGGGCAATATTTCCATCATTCACAAACAAATTAAAGGGATAACTCTGTAGAATATTTGACAATACTTTAAGAATAAAAGGGTGAAAGAAGATGGTATTTACATTAATGTTTAAAATTTTAAAACAGGGGAAAATTTGCAGAGCAGTCACTTCCTATAAGCTAGATGCAAGCAAAAATTTATGTTGAAATATTATTGACTGATGCAAACTAAAGAGCCAACACACCATATCAGTCATATTTTCAACAAAAACATTATAAACTTACCCATAAAATAATGTAAAAAAAATATATTAACTTACATGAACAAGTTCCGATCTCTTATCTATAAACTTCCCCCGAACTTTTTTACTGGTATGGCTATGCTTGAACAATTCATAATTTCTAGGAAACTTTCCCCCATTTGCTGCAGCCTGTTTAAATCAATATGAAACACAAACATAAGATGAAAAAAATAGTCAATTTATTTAACAAAATAAGATGTAGATTACATACCAAATCCTTCGTATGCTCTTTCATCGATTTCGACCCACAAATTCATCTTATTCTAAGTTTCAAAGTGCATTTTTTGCTCTCTGCAACTGACTAGTTCTCACTGCTATCTGTAAACTCTTGCTATTTAGTTATTCTTGATATATTTAGAACTCCAATTCAGTGGTTTGGTCTCACATTTGTTTACCTAAAAGTTGAAAAAAGAGCAACACAATCTTTTAGTGGATTGAATAAATCACTTTAATTCCTTCTGTGACAACAGGGATAAGTGGAAGTACTTAAAAGAGGTCCCCATAAACAAAGAAGTCATCCTTTCCAGCAGAGATCAAATTTTACAAAAGACATGTTTAGACAACTTTCAAAGGCTATGTAAAATAAATGGTGATCACTGTGAACAAATTCATGATGGAAGCATACCATAACTGTTGATGCAATAAACTTTTCTAGATTAGTCTCCACTTTATGAAACCATACATCTCTAATGTCCTCAATAAGTGACCTCACCTGTAAATAAAGAATTGTATCGTATTCCTGGAGACAACCCAGATGCATAACTGG
This sequence comes from Garcia nutans, assembly GCA_947685225.1. NCBI lineage: Eukaryota > Viridiplantae > Streptophyta > Magnoliopsida > Malpighiales > Euphorbiaceae > Garcia > Garcia nutans. The sequence continues at coordinate 24,590,195 of CANTUV010000005.1, forward strand.
AAATGAGAATCCTTACACTTACCATATATGTATCAGGAATGTCATCACGCGCACTGCCATCCACAAAACTAGAGTTGTTATTCAATGTTGTTCAGCAGTAAAATGAAGTATGATACACAATATAACAATAATGTTGAGTATTTACTGGTCAAAAAGAAGTCTTGAGATTTCCACATAATGAAAGGGTAATGGCTGAAATGCATGTGAATCTCATTCCCCTTCCAAAACTTTAGGCAAACTTTCTGATTCAGTGAGATGAAAATTATGAGAAAGAATATACTATTCAATTCCTGTCAGGTACAACTAAACTGTTGAGATAAAGAATATACTATTCAATTTCTATCAGGTACAACTAAAACTGCTGAGATAAAGAATATACTAATCAATTTCTGTAAGGTACAACTAACACTGTTGAGATAAAGAATATACTATTCAATTTCTATCAGATACAACCAAAACTATTGAGATACTAAAATTTCATTAAAAGGGGCCAGCAACGCGTGCAACATTAGATAGATTAAAATTAACTTTGAGAATATGACACTGCAGAGATGTTCATGAAACTGTTTGATTAACTGCAAGAAATTGCTTAGTTACATAAAATAAATGATAAGCATAATTCACAATCTTAACCAGCATTTAATAAATAGCTGCATATGATTGAAAGAGATGTAAAAGACTAATATCATGGTCCATAAAGTATCTTTTCACGATGCATCTTGACATCTTTCTAATGAAATGCACATTCAAGCATGGCCATAATTCTTTTCCAGTAAAGCATATAATGCAAATATGCATTCTATTCTCAGATAGACTAATATGTAAGAAAGGTCATTGAAGTTTGAACTGCTCAGGATAATGAATACTTAAAAATTCTATCAGCTATTTTTAGGTGACTTGAAAATGTGCTATCAATTATGATGCCATTTACCCATAACAGAAAAAAAATAAAATCAGATGGAAACTGAATAATATCATTTTTTCTAATTTCAATAGTAATCAACCCCCCTCAAAAAATTGGTTTTTAGTTTATGCTATAGGGGCATCTCTGAGTTGGTTCACTTTTCATTCCAATGAGATGTCTATCATCAAACAAAACCAACTTATGCATCTATGGACAGTTTCAAAATAAACCCAGAAAATTACAATTACACTCACAGATCACTTGTACTTGCGTTTTATACACAAAAAACTCACCAATAGACATCCATTGAGGAGGCCTAATTGTGCACTTCCCTCGCTTCTTCAAAGCCACCGCTAACCAGAGTGGCACTTGGGCGACTAGTTGTGGATAAAATGGACCATAATCTCCCTGGAATACCAAAACAAAACTACAAATGCAGTTATACACAAGCAAACAGTCGCAAGCAATCAGAGAGGGATAAAGAGTGAAATACACAAATAAAATTGAGAGAATCCATTCTCAGATTGGGAACAATCTCCACCAATTCATCTTCCACTATAAATTCGATCTGAGAAACAAGAACCTCGCAATCAATTGTAAAACAAACGATAATTAAGTGCTTAATATGTAATGGAATCATAATAAATTACAGACAGACCTCTTCAGGGGAAAAGAGAGAAAGAGTTGAGAATCAGATTGACCGGCCATTTCTGCGATTTTGAGCGGATCTACAGGTTTTTTTGCTTTCTATCTAATTAGAAAATGATTTGAAAGTTGTAAAACGAATGGGATGTGATGTGAACCCTAGGTGGCGGGAAATTTTTGGTAAAGGACTGATGATTTTATTTGAGTTTTGAATTAATTTCATTTTTTTATGGCATTTTAGCTACGCGCTCAAAATTATTTAGAAATAGAAAGTTAAAAACTAGTTGTTTAACCATTTTGAAAGTTATTTAGTATCGTTCTTTTACCTATTAATTAGGCTCAATTAATGTTGTTTAAAATTTTAATTAAATTATAATTAAGAAAACACAATTTTTATTTTTCCCAATCCGAGATCCCTTAGAAACACATCACTTTGAATCTATATCAAATGAATTTTAGTGTTTGTATTACAAAAATTTCAAAAGTTCATTAATTCTTGAATCATTTATATTTTTTATCTTTTGATTTTTTTAATTATTTTCTATTCAAGATACTCTCTTAATTTTTATTAAAAATATTTTTTATTTTTTAAGTGAAAATATTTTTATAATTTTAAATCAAACTATAAATATAAATTATTGATTTCATTGAAAAAAAATATATCTTCTAATTTAACAAGTTTAAATTAAAAAAATATATACAAAAAAAGTAATGAATGATTTTAGATTAAATTTATTTTTAGAAAAATTAATATTTAAATTTATAAAATTATAATAATATTTTCACTTAAAATAATTAAAATTTTTAAATATAAACAATATTTAAAAAATAATTAAAATAATGAAAAGGTTAAAAATATAAATGACTAAAAGATATTAAATTTTGAGAGTTTTACACAGAGATAGCAGAAGAGTGGTTCACGTGCTTGGCACGTGCAATATCTTTAAATTTAATTTGCGACTTATCTGCGACTGTGCTGCATATTTGCGACGTAAAGTAAGTCCGTCGCAAATATCCGTTGCAAAATGAATTTTTTCTTACCATTTTTGCAACCAATCTGCGACGGATTTAATTTCCGCGAAAATTCCCAGCGCTACCTTCTCCCGCCAAGCATCCCCGCCAAAATTTGCTACGAAAATTTGCGTCGACCAGACAACCGTCGCAGATTTACTACGAATTTGCAACCGATTTGCGACGGCTTCCTCAAAATTCCTTCAATGTGTTTATCCGTCGTAAAACCGTTGCAGATCTGTCGCAAATTTGCGACGAAAATTTCCTAATATTTTTGTAGTGTTTTCAACCTTTTATATATTATTATTTTAATATATTTTTAATTAATTAATTAATTAATTAAAACCCGAAAATATTATCTTTCATCCAAAATTATTTATTTTTTAATTATTTTATTAATTTTAAATTTCTATGATTTAATTACCAAAATACCCTTTTATTTTGACTTTTCTTTTAAAAGTGTTGACTTTTATACGTTGTATATATTTTACATATATATCACATATATGTTTCACTTTTTCATTTAAAACCCCTTCATTTTTCATTTAAAATCATTTATTTTAATTTATCCATTTAAATTATAATTTATTTTATCAAATTTTCAAAAATTAAAACTTTTCAAAAATTTGGGATATTACACATATGCATAAGTAATGTGTATCTTATATACACATCAAATGTACCTTATATGTGTATTAAATATTAAATATGTATTGTATTAATCCAATATATATAATTAATATACCATATGTATATGTTATATATACTCTAGATATATATTGAGTATATAAAATTTTATATCTCCAAAATCACGGATGTTACAAATAATACTAATGATATTTGTAAATAAAATAATACTAGCATCAATGAAATCAACTTCTCTTATCCCAGTGGAGTTGCCATTGTGAGCTAGTGATTTCATCCCTGACTCCTGATGATTGCCTCTTCACCATTATTCAGGCTTGCATCCTTATGGAACACGGGCCTAAGCTCAAAGTAAGGGATTCATCACCCGAATAGACTAGAAAAATAAAGAAGGCGGTAGTGACACGATTCCTAAGGAATTCCCAACCCCCCTACTAGGTTCAAAAAGTTGGGTACACATAGCTATAATAGGACATATCTTGTTATCTCTATATGTCCGGTTCATTGAAATTGGCCTCCTTTTTAGGTCTTAGTATTATATTATTTAAAGATATTAAAAGTATCATCCACTACACAGACAATAAGAGCATACAAAGGGCAACTGAAAAATATTTATTGCATAAAATAGAAAAATATACATGGGATGGTAATGTCCAGACCAATAAAAAATAAAATAAAATGAGTACTCGTTAACGATGGAAACATTCTCTTACATATGATAAGATTTCCTACACATCAATCCAAAAATAAAAATAAAGTGTATCCAAAAAATTTAGGACATCAAAATTAAAGCAATGTCAAATAAGCATCTAACTCAAGCATTAATATTCACATGATATCATAGATCCAACATCATATCCAAATAACAAACAATCATAGAACATCATTATAAGACAATTAGGACATGTTGGAATGAATACTGAGGCCTAAATTGATATTGCATAGAAATCAAGGTAAATCAGGACTAATTAAAGAAAAATTTGTTTTTTTACCTAAAATATTGAATTTACATCTTAAATATATTAAAGAAAATGGGATTGTATTGAATACTTCTTAATTTTGGCTAAATAATGCACTCGGCATGCAAACCAAGGCATAAATGGTCTAAAATTTCATAATTAGGGTTTTTTTCCCAAAAATTCCAAGAATTAGTTTTTACCATCTTAAAATGCTTTAAATACTATGAAAATAATTTTATAATTGATTAATTTGAAAAATAACATTTTGGGTGATTCTATGTTCAAATCACTTTAGGTCTAGAATTCTAGCAAGTATCTATCAATCAATGTCATAAATGTTCAAATTCAATCTTGATTTGTATAATGTCCTAAAGTCCTTGTTTTATATCCAAAATCAGGCCAAATCAAGTAACGGTGAAAAGATCAATTTTTCCTCAATAATGTTCCATTCCACAGTTCAATCAAAGGCATCCAAAAGGGTCAAAATATATTCTTGTAATATCCCAATGTATGCCCTAGAAGTTTTGAATATTATTGTTGTTTTAATTGGATTGAATGTATGTGTTAAATTGAAAGAGAAAAGAATTTTTAAAGGAAGTGTATATGTTGCATATATGGTAGTATAAATAACATATACATAAGTCAAAAGGGATGGTCAATGGAAGAGGATATTTATTTGTGATATGTGAAATTACTTAAATGGGCATATAAGTGACAAGAGTTAAGTTTAAATGGATGAGGGCATTTAAGTAATTGTTGTGTTAGAATTGCATGGTGGAGATTTAAAGAAGAAGAGAAGTTTGACTTGTCAAACTTGTCATTATTTCTTTTCTTCTCTTCTCTTTTGGTGTGGCTGGCTATCAAAGGAAAGGGAGAGGAAGAGAGGTGTTCTAACTTCTAAACATAAAATTGAAGGGAGAATCAAAGGATTAAGTTGGAGATTTGTGAAATTTCTTCAATTGAGGTAAGTACTCTCTTGTTTTCCTTTGTTATTTGTGAAGTTGTGTTTGAGGTGAGTTATGATTTGTTGGTATCATGATTAAGTGTGTTTGAGATGTGTTTATAAGTGTTGAAATTGATTTTAAGTTACAAAGTTAAATTGGTGTTGGTTTTGGTTTGAAGGTGGTAAGTTAAGTGGATGTTGATATTGAAAGAATAAGAATGATGTTGGTTTTAGGGTTTTGAAGTGGTATGTGTTTAAATGTATTGTTAATGTGATTATTGTGATGAACATGTAAAATAAGTGTTAAAGACATTGATTATATCCATTTGAATAAGGTTATGTTGTGTATAATGTGTTTTAATTCAATTAAAAGAGATTTGGCCATGTTTAGGGCTTTTGTTTATGAGAGACACGGCCAAACTAAAGAAGAGACACGACCAAAACTAAAGATTTTTGGGAGACACGGCCAAGTTTAAGGAAATTTGGCCGTGTTGGATGATTTTTGGAGAGACACGGCTACTGGCTTGGCTGTGTCCCTTGCCCATGTTTGCCACTGCCTATTTTTGTTGAGAGACACGGCCGTGTCCCTTGCCCGTGTCTGCCTCGGTTGATTTGGTGTTGAGAGACACGGCCACAAGCTTGGCCGTGTCCCTTGAGTGTGTTGGCTACTGTGATTGTTCTTTGCTCCTCTTGCATTGTTGAGAAAGAACATACATTTGATGATGCATATGATACTATATGAACAATGTTATGTTATATACATTGTGAATCTTGTGAATGGTAATGTGTTATATGAATAATATACTTCATAATGTTACATCAATGATGCTATATGTAAAATGTGAAGGATATGATGAGGTAAATGATTATGTATAGCTTGATGGGAGTGGCTCTTGAGGTAAGTACAAACCCTAATCCACATTATTGCATATCAATAATATTATGTTTGGCATAATATGAGCTTTATGAAATGTGAATTGAGATAATTGAAGCATATTTGCTTGGATGATAATGTTCAATGTAATTGATTATGTATACTTGAATAATGAAGTATTAATATGTGAATTGAAATATAATGTGATGTGAAGCCATTGTGATTGGCTATGATAACTCAAATGAGATGTGAAGCCATTGTGATTGGCTATGATAACTCAAATGAGATGTGAAACCATTGTGATTGGCTATGATAACTCAAATGTGATGTGAAGCCATTGTGATTGGTTATGATGATTCAATTGAAAGACATAAGGCATGTTTGCCTAATTGATGAAGAGAATTGAGAATGAAATTGATAAATGAATGGTGTGGCTAATGTGTTATTCCTTTTTCAGAGTTTGTTGTTGGTGGCATGCCTAATGATAGTAACAATCTCTTGAAGTTAGGTTGGGCTTGATCCTTGAAGCCAAGTTGGGTAGAAGTTTAACATGTTTTACTCCCCTTGAAGCTTGGTTAGGTCTAGTCCTTGAAGCCTAATTGAGATGTTACAACCCTTGAAGCTAGGTTGGGTTGGTTCTTGAAGCCAAGTTGGGTTGATACTTAGCATGCTTTGTTCCCCTTGAAGCTTGGTTGAACCTAAATCCTTGAAGCCTAGTTGGGTCTATGATAATGATAAATGTGATAACAAAACCAAAGCATTAACTCTGAAAATTGAATGGCATATTAGTGTCTTTTGGGCCCGAGTCTGTCTTTGTTGTCAATGTGTTATACAAATGTTGAAATAAATGAGTAATGAGATCTATGATTGCCTTTGTTGGAAATGTGATTCATGAATGGTGATAATGATTGCCTTCATTGGAAATGTGATTCATGATTGGTGAATTGTGAATAAAATAATGATATGAAGTATGATATGTAATATGTATATTGATATAATGATGGTGAGTATTAGTGATGGATTGTGGTTGGTGTTAATGATATGTATATATGTATATATAATATATGAGATTAGTAGAGATATTTGAAAGGTGCAATTCAAAAGGAAAAACATGATAAGAAACTAATGGTACATGAAAGTGATATTTCATTATATGCTAGAATTTCTATAATGTATGTTTATATGTTATATTTGTACTACTAAGCTCTCGGGCTTAGCGTGGATGTGTAATCGCGCAGGTGACTAGGTGGAAGATATGAAGTATTTCGTTATGCCACGAGAAGAGTAAGAGTTTATCGAGATCAACTAGAGGGTGATGCATACATGTATAGTTTTTAATTATGATGTATTTCTAACAAGAGTATATTTGTATGTATAAATGAAGTTTTGATAAAGATAAGATGATGATATATATGTAAGATCATTAAAAGTATAATGATTCTGTAAATGTTCTTTAAATTTATGTATTGTGGTTTGAACTCTGTTAAAAGTTTTAAAAATGTAACGAAAAGTGGCATCCTTATACTTTATATACTTACTGTATGTATACTATGTGTATGCATAGTACTTATATGAAGTATCAGGGTGTTACAATTCTCAAATCAAACATCTTTAATCCATTATTATAAGCCTCAATCACAAGGGTTTTAAACATCAAAAATTCTCACACCAAAAATTAGGTTTACTTAAGGTTATTTTTAACATAATCAAACCATTTAAGTATTTTAATTGGTTTAATTTAATAACTTAGGGGATTAAGAAATAACAAAGCAAGATAAATACAAATAAGGAAATAAATTAGGATTAAGTTATCAAACTGTCAAGTAGTCTCCACTAATTCTTCGACTTCTTTAAGAATCAACACAGAAGCCCTTAAAAATCCCCAAAAATCCATGAGCTTTCGATTTATGGAATCAGGTTTTTATGGGATTTCTTCTAAAGTTTCTAATTTTGAAAGAGTTTAAGAGTGTTAAAATGGATTTTGAATATTTTGATAGGTTGGGAAAAAACATTGATAGAGTTTTCCCTTAGGTTCGAGCCAAAAGTCCTTGAAATAGGTCTAAAGGCGACCTATTTAAAGAGGGGGAGGGAATAGGCATGCCACACTCCTATTCCTGTAGGAATAGGAGGGTGACAACTATTCCCTTCACACCTATTTCCATGGGAATGGGTGTCAAACACACCTATTCCCTTTATAATGGGCATGTCATATGCCTAATAGGCATGTGGCCTATTCCCATGGCTCCCCACCCACAAAATCAACATTTTTGACTTTTTAGAGTTCAACTACCAAATTTACACGCCAAAGATTTTTTTTCCCTAAATCTCCTGGAATACTTAAAGAAGTAGTTTGGAAAATTTTCAAAGAGTTTTGGAGAAATTTTGACAAAACCCTAAAACAATCCAATTTTCAAGCTGTTGGACCCCAATTTAGGGTTTTTGGCTTTTAAAGATTTTTTCATGTTCCAAATCTCTCAGGATACACAAAAAGTGATTTGGAAATATTTTCAATGAGTTCTATGAAGATTTTGATAAAACCCTAAAAAGATCCGAGTTTCAGGCCGTTGGTCCCTGATTCAGGGGTTCTAGCCTTTTAAACTTTTTTTTTCATTTCCAAATACATATGTATATATATTTTTCAGAAATTATCTGAGACCCAAGCCTTTCAGTTCCGATGTAAAAACTTAGGGTCTACACCTACATTAAAGATTACTCGTTCCAAAACACAGTAAAAGAAGAATAATTCCATGCCATTCACAACATATGTGCTATCACCTCTACTAAACATTGAATTAAATTAAACTTGAAAGAAGTATCAATAAATTGGATTAGAAAAGTAGATTCTTTAGACGCTAGAGTTGTATTCACCAGTTCAACCTAATCTAATCTAAGTTTCTTGTTCTTTAAAACCCTCATCTCTTCCAAAGTTCCCCTGTAACCCAATGAGACCTAAGGCTTGATTTAGCTCAAAAGTCCCCCAAAATCTCCAATTTGAATTTAATAAACCCATCATGCCTAGCGTGCCTATTTAATGATGTGAAAGTAAAAGAACTCACAAATTGAAATACTAATTTAGTGCAGTTGGAAAATTGTATTTCTACAAAATGTTCCTAATATATTCGAGACAACAAATTTTGTAAATAATCATCCCAATGCAACTGATGCACAACACCAATATCAATAAGGGACTATTTGTCTTTCAAAAAGATCAGTACAATATGCTTCTTTATTACGATCTCAAAATTAGAATTGCGGATATGGATTTGCAAGAGGTGGTGAGAGAGCTCGATGTTGGCATCTTGATGGTGGAGAATCTAGTGAAAAGTCAAATAGTCCGAGACTTTTCAAGTGGATACTTCAATAAATTCAAGCTTATATGGGTGCTTCAAATACACCCAAGACCTTCAAGTGGATGCTTCAATAAATCTAAGATTCTCTGGGTGCTTCAAATAAACTTAAGTCATCTTAAGATGCTTCAAAAAATCCTGCCAATCTAGGTACTTCAATAAACCCAAGTTCAAAATATGAGTACTTCAACAAACCCATCTTTGTTTGAGGATGCTTCAGTAAATCCTATCAGACACTCATTTGGACACTTTCACGAATACAATTTTTTCTCTAGATTTCACCTAAAGATGCTTTAACAAATCCTCAAAGTTGCACCATCAAGATTCTTTTAGTGTACACCAGAGATTCATATGCTTCAAAAAATTCAAAGAGTTCATCAAAATCTAGGTAGACTTGGTTGTGGATACTTCAACAAATCCACTAAGGCTTCAAATGGATAAAAACTTTATTCTGGGTACTTCAAAAAATCCAACTATATTAATTATACTTTAGTTTTGAGTATACTCAACTGTGGATACTTCAACAAACCCACTAAATTCTAACTAATAAAAATTTGATTATGGATACTTCAATAAATCTAGAAAAATCGTATGCCTTTGCATAAATGGATATTTATCTTGACACATTATTCTTAAGGATGGACCTTTGTCTTGCATCAATTTTAGCTTTTTTAGCTAGACTGACCTTCTATCATTTGTAACTTCATTCATTTGAGTGTTCTAACTTTCTTCTAGCCACTTGTTCCATTCTTTAATGAATTTTCTTTCAAGAATTCAACTATTCTTTTCACTAGGTACTTTATCTTTGCCCCCTTATGCAAGCTGAAATTTGCAATTCTGCCTCCTATGTAGGCTTAAATGGACAAACTAGAGATTGATAATAACATAGTGGATACTAGTTGTTAGCTCACTAAACAATTCCTAGATCATCTCTCTCTTAAATAAGTAGAGTTCAATTTCATCTTGAAAGTTCATCAAAGCGTGTTCTAAGATCGACTGGACACAGGTAATTATGCAGGAGTTGTCTCTAAGTAAGCATACATAGCTCAATGCTATAGAATAATTCCCCTACCAAGCAAACCATTTGCATCATAGTGCATAGATACACTAATTAAGGAAAATCAAGGTAGATTCATCATCGGTTGAGCATCAAAATGAACAAAAACCATCAAAATTACAAATGTAACAAAAGTAATTTATTCAGATAATTTTAATTTAAAAAACATAATAGTTCCAATAAAATACCAAAGAAAGAAAAATAAGATAAGCAGCACTCAAGCCTAGGGAAGGTTGTTGAGTTGGAGTCGAAAATGCCTTATCTACTTAGACAAGTCAGGGGCAATGATCTTTCCATCATCGATAAAGTTATGTATTTCATGCCTTACCTGAATACATCGATATGTTTCGTGACCAGGCACCTGATGGAACTGACATAAAACCTCTGTATCAAAATTAGAGGGCAAAATATCAGACAAAGGTTGAGGGGCTAGAGTCTATAATAACCCATTCTTCTATAATTTGTTGAAGACCCAAGACAGTGGCTTCCCCAGTTATAAGAATTGATGATTCTTTGCTGGCTCAGTTATTGCATTTACTTCAACATCTTTATGCCCCTCTAGACTTTGTCTACCAGAATGGTAGCCACCCTTATTGCTCTCTTTTCCATTTTATATGTTCTTTTCTCTCTCCCATTCTTCTAATTGAAGACATACTTGTAGAAGATCCCTGAAATCCCTTGTAAGGGTCTGTGCCATTCTTTATTGGAGGTGGGGCAAAGCTCCCTTGATTATCATTCATATTTGGTCCAGGTTATCTAGTCTTTTCTTGAGAAGAGCTGCCTTATTCCTCCATCTCTTTATATAGTCAACAAAACTCTCATTTTGTCTCTACCTGATAGACTTAACCTCCATCAAGGTTACCTCTAAATCAATATTATACCCATACTGCTAGATGAAAGCTTTGTACAACAAATCCCAGTCTTTTTGAGTGCCCCCCTCTAAAGCATTAAACCGATTTTGCACCATAGGATCTAAAGAGAGTATAAGTACCTCAGTGTTTGAGCCTTCATAGTTATAGCAGATTGTATGCTAGTAATATACTGCTTGATATGGAAGTGAGGATTTCATATGCCATTGTACTTAGCAAAACTAGGCAATTTGAACTTGTATGGGAGATTATCATCTTCTTTAAAAATTTTATAAAAATTCAAAGCCTCTTCAACTTTTAGTCTCTTTTCAAACTTCTTTCGCAGGTCAACAAGGAGATTTTCCACATTAGCAGGCTTTGTTTTTACTTCCACCTTCTTCTCTTTCTTCTTTTCTTATTGATTTTGGAAATACATTTCCCAGTCATCATCATAAATTACTACCTTTTCTTCATCAAAGGATAACTTAGCTACTTTAGCCTTTTGCTTCTTAGAACTAGCAGATGTTTAAGCAATGTTATTTTTCAGTAGCGCATCTAACTGACTTATTACGGTCTTAGCCAGAACCCCCTTTAATTCTTCCATCTTGGATGTGAGGGCTTCATTTATCAGGTTCTGAACTTGCACACGGTCCATTACTTTAGGTGTGGAGTTGACTGAATTCTCACTAAACTTTGGGTCATTAACATAGGTCAGGTTATCATATGCCCTTAAACTATTATATTCTAGGTCTGTGAGCCAGAAAGGATTAATGCAATGCAATGCAATGTATGTATGCATATGTAGCAACAAACAAATAAAGTCAAAACATTCATGTGTGGCAACAAACAAATAGAGTCAGAATGTTCCTGCCAACCGTATTTCTTCCCAGACATAGGTAGTGAGTCTCTTTCCTAGGTGTTATGGTCAACAAAAATATCTATGGGGGTTATTTTTTTTTTTTGAAAGAATCTCTTAGATGAAAAAACCAATAGTTGTGTTTTCAAATGCAAAAGTCATTCTATAATAATTTTCACTAATTAAACCCTAATCCTTTGGATCCACTGAAATGTTTAGTAGTATTTCTGCTATATTTTGATTAAAACTAAATAAGTTTATTATAAATAGAATTCTTATTTGGAAAGGCAACTAATCATTCATGCCATCAACAAGCCCACAACTAACAAGTACTAACATAAATAAGGCACACATTTGATTTTAATTTTTCATAATTGACTAATTGTAAAAAATTTGACTTATTGTAGAAAACTTTAATTTCAATGCCTAATGAAAGCTTGACTTGGAAAAATGGGCCATAAAATGAAAAATAGTTATGATCCCATCTTTGAAAATATTTCAAAGCCCATTGTAAAAGGTTTATTTTAAAAATCAATTTTAACTAAAATATCTACGGGGAATATTTTTGTTTTTGAAAGAATCTCTCAGATGAAATAACCAATAGGTGTGTTTTCAAATGCAAAAGTTAGTCTATAATAATTTCCACTAATTAAGCCTTAATCCTTTGGATCCACTAAAACATTTAGCAGCATTTTCGCTATATTTTGGATTAAAACTGAATAGGTTTATTATAAATAGACTTCTTATTTGGAAATGCAACTAATGATTCATGCCATAAACAAGTCCATAACTAACAATTCCTCATATAAATAAGGCCCACAATTGATTTTAATATTTCATAATTAACCCAATTAATTGCAAGCCCATTTCCAAATATTTGACCCATTGTAGAAAAATTTAATTTCAAAGCCTAACGAAAACTTGACTTGCAAAAATGGGCCATAAAATGAAAAATAACTTTGAGCCCATATTTGAAAATATTTCAAAGCCTGCTGTAAAAAGTTTATTTCAAAAAGCAATTTTGGGCTTCATACTTGGGCCATAAAGTAGAAAGTAATTGTTTACTTAACTTTGAAAAGTTATGAAAGGAATTTTTGGGTCATAAAATAGTTTTAAGTTTTCACCATAATTAGGTCATATTAGGAAAAGACAAATTAAATAAGCCTTAACTTTTGCCAAGATATGTCAATCATAGTTAAACAACAAGCATTTAGGGTAAACTTAAGGAAAATTACTAGGCCAACTAAAGAGACATTAGTTTTTAGGGTAAAAGGCTAAGGCTTTCATAGCAAAAGGTAAAGAAACATGCCTTTTACAAATACTTTAAAATCCAAAAACACTACAAGGAAAAATGAATCAGACAACGCTTTCTGGCCGTTGTCTGATGAAGACAAAAATCATTGTCTATTGAAGCAATGTCTGATAGCATTTCAGACAACGGTTTTAAAACTATTGTCTGATGTAGGTTTGCACAACGGTTTTTAATTTTATCAGACAATGGTTTTTGGCCGTTGTCTGATGATGGTTTAGACAACGGTTTCTAATTTTTCAGACAACGGTTTATAACCATTGTCTGATGGTTTCCACAAAGGTTTCTAAATTGTCAGACAACGGTTTCTAAATTTTCAGACAATGGTTTTTAACCGTTGTCTGATGAAGGTTTAGACAATGCTTTTTGACTGTTGTCTGATGAAGACAAAAACCATTTTCTATTGAGGCGATGTCTGATAGCATTTCAGACAACGGTTTTTAACCGTTGTCTGAAGATGGTTTCCACAATGGTTTTTAGTTTTATCAGACAACGGTTTTTAACCGTTGTCTGATGAAGGTTTAGACAACGCTTTTTGACCGTTGTCTGATGAAGACAAAAACCGTTGTCTATTGAGGCGATGTCTGATTAAGGTTTATACAATGCTTTCTTATTAAAAACCGTTGTCTGATTAAGGTTTACACAACGCTTTCTTATTAAAAACCGTTGTCTGATGAAGGTTTACACAATGCTTTCTTATTAAAAACCAATGTCTGATTAAGGTTTCTTATTAAATACCGTTATCTAATGAAGGTTTACACAACACTTTTTAATTTTTCAGACAATGGTTAATTAATCTAAAACCATTGTAGAAGGACGCTAAATACAATGGTTAATTAATGTGGCACACTGAATATTAGACAATAGTTTCAATGTTCATTTTCATTTCACCACCATTTTATGTTAAACTGTACATTATACATATAAGACAACACTTTACAATGGAGGATTGCAAATTTGGGAATAAAAAAACCTCTACAAATTCAACCATTCAACATATTAACAAACTAAAAAAAAAAACAACACTATACATATATCACTGAATTATACTATTAACTTCAACTTGAATGATGCTTCATGAAATATTTGGCGAAGTCAATCCTAATCTCGTTGATGTCTGCATCACTATACTCTAAGTTACCTCTGCATAGCCACTGAAAAATGAATCAAATTTTGGTTAGCCACATGTGGTAAATACAAAACTATTATATAAAAAATGAAAATAATTAAAATTCTCACCCTAGCTGCAAACTAAAGCTCCTTGTCGTAACAGATTTCCTTCATGTACCTCATGACAAAGAGGCCGCAGTCCGTGGCCCCTTTCTGCACAAGAACCCCCTGAAATAGCAAATGAAAACAAAAATGAAGTACCACATGTTACATCCATATGTAAACCCATATGCAAACCAACACATCAACCTAATCACACAACCTAACCTGAAATCTGAACAAACATTCTGAAAAATGAACACAAGACACATCCATATAAAATTTCAGGCTCAACGAGCAAACTCATACCTATAATATGCATATTTGCTTTAAATGATAAGAAATGAAAGAAGAAAACATTAAAAGACAAACTTGCTCACATAAAGTATATTGCAAAGCTTAAAATAAAAGAAAAAAGAAAATAAAAATCACATAAGAACAAACTCTCCAGTGCAAGAATCCCATCAGTTTCAGGTTCTGCTATAGTTTAGACTTTTAGAGGCATTTCTTAAATTGAAGGAGAACCCCCAAACTAGACATGCCAGTAGCCACCAATCGAAGATGAGAAAATAGAGACATTGGTTTTAATCTAGAAAGAAAATAAAAGTTGAAACAGAAACCAGAGCAACAGTATAAAAATACCAATCCAATATCAAATTCCCAATCAATCACATCATCAAGAATTATATATTATACTATATACTATTATACTAATATATAATAGTAGATTTTGTTTTTTGACTAACTGAACAAGAAAACACAAGGCCACGGACTGAAACATCTTCAACAGAAATATTCAATATGAAAACCAAAGACACAAGAGAACACAAAAGGCAATCCAAATATATACGAGCAAGTATACAAGTAATGCCAGTAGTGCTGCAATTTGAAATGAAAAAATGCAGACCAACTGAAAATGCTTTGTGGACTCCAAGTTTGTACTCAAATGAAAAAATGCAGTCCAAATTTAGCAATATTTCTTTCATAGAACAAGCAATTTACATATCAATTTCCAATCCAATGCTCCATTTTCCCAACAGCAAAAAGAGTATAGGCAAAATTATTGTATAAATTGTATAAATCAGAAATGATGAGAAAAATAATACCGCCATGTTCTCCCATAAAATTTTCCTCCTCACAGTCTTGTTGACACTCTCCTTGTATAACTTTATGGCACTATAAGAAACACAATATAAGTCAACAAAATTGCATTTTCCCCAAATTTTATAACTTAAGACTAAATAGGCAGACTTTAGAAGCGCAACTTACTTTTCAACAGCCTCTATCCATTCCTGGCTAGCAATGCGATGTTTAAGAGGGTCCATGTGGTAGACTACCTCTCCCGTCGGATTTACAACAGTCAATACCCAGTGATTCCTACGAAATAACAAAATAAAATACAAGCAATTCTTCATATTTGGAAGAACATAATGCCAAACAATTCATTGAACAAAAAGTAATGCCAAACTTAAATAAACAATTCATGAATCAATCACAGCAGCAACAAGCCAAACTTAAAGTAATGCCAAACTTAAATAAACAATAATATCATGTCATTTTCACAAATGAGGGAAAACAGGAACAAGATGGTCAAAACTAATAATGAAAAGTGATACTACTAACATTTATATATACATACAGACATAATATATCTTTTATACTAAATTGCTGCTGCTTAAACAAGAACAAGAAGCACATAAGGTTTAACTACGATTACTGCTTCAATGCATATTGTCAAATTCAGATTGTCAAATGTAGTAAATGAGAATTAAAAAATCTGAATAAACACAGAACCGACAATGAAACAGTGATTTTAATCACCAAAATAGCAATCACAAAGGCTCAATTCATAACATCAATCACAATCACATACAGAAGCATCGTTATTTAGCTACTAACTCTCATTAGCTACGATAGCGGATAAAAAAGAAAGGTAAAGAAATACTCACACATCGTTAAAAGGCAAGAGAAAGTATTGCCCTTCTTTAGGCCCCTTAAATCGACTCGCAAGTGTACGTGACCTCCCCCCTGAATTACCACATCCAATGGCACCAATCATTCTGGGATCCACAAAGCCAATCATATCAACCATTTTATGCCTTTTGACATATTCATACAAGTAGCTGCATACAAAATGAAGTAATAGTTGGTACATATTATCAGTTTAATTCCAGCACAATTAACAAAGAAAATAAAAAGCTTTTGTACTTGGAAACTTACTGAATAAATATGGTAAGTATGGATCCGGACATTTCACCTCCGGCGCACACAGCATGTAGATCTTGTAAGAACACAACTTGCTTTTTACTCACACCAAATGCTTCTTCACTTAAGGCAAAACTAACTGTTCGATCATCGCTTAAGGCATCCTTCACCCATAGCCACAAATGTTTCAAAGGCGCTGGATAATCAGCACCCATCTGAACATGCAGCTCCTCCTCAAACATATCAGCTTCTATAACAACAGGCTTCTTTAATTTCTTGGAGGGTTTTTTCTTCACACAAGCTTTTTTAAAACTCTGAAAATAAAAAATTTGCACGTGAACACAGTAAATAGCAAAAAAAAAGCAATTATGCAAACTTTCATTTCTCAAAACTTAACCTTTGGATTAGACACCCCATCCAGCACAATCAAATTTCTCGGCCATGCTATAAAAGTACCCATGGCTTGGTCCACAGTAATAATTTCATCGCCGGGTGGGAATGGGATATTGACGTCTGTAAATATAAAAAAATGGAAAAATTACATTTATTTATATGTTTTAATATAATCATTAGAAGTTTGAATAAATAGTAAGTAGTATCCTCAAACCTTGAATTGTACGAGTGATCGACACTCTTGCATTCTCTTGTGCAATCTTAACTCCATGGAGAGACGGCTCATGTCCTTCAACAACCGGGACTTCAACAACCTTTGCATAAGCAATAATATTGCTCGGTGATCCTATGGCCAGCTTTGCCAATTTCACTTGATTATCAAACCCATCATCATCATTTTTTTTAACGATGTCATCAATTTTGATTTCAACAATCTCCTCATTATTGGGACCTTTGACATCAGCAGAAACCTCAATACCTTCTGCCTCCTTAGCAGCAGCAACCGTAGCAACAACCTCGATATGTTCTGCCTCCTCAGCAGCAGCAACCTCATCAACATCAGCATCAACCTCAGCAGCAACCTCAGCAGCAACCTCATGAACATCATCCTTATCAAGCACCTCCACTTTCTCTAAAGCAAGGACCTTCTCATCATCAACAAAATTGAGACTCCTTTTTGCTTCATCCGAATTGAGACTCCTTTTTGCTTCAACAAAATTTGCATCAAATTGAGGACTAAAATTCTTCCTCACAACCGACACTTGAGCCTCTTGATCCTCCACAATAGGAATTGAATTGAAGCAACTTGCTTGTTTGGAAGGCATGTTTGGACTAGACACAGGCTTTGACAAAAATTCTGCTCTAATCTTGGCAATTTCAGCAGCCCAAAATGCATCTCTCTGTGCTATAATTGTAATATCCCAAAGTATACCCTAAAAGTTTTGGAATATTTATTGTTTTATAAGGATTTAATGTATATGTTTAAGTGGGAAGATTAAGATGAGAAGAGAGATGTGTATATGTTGTATATATAGAGATATATACAACATATACAAGTCAAATTATTATATGGTCAAAAGAAGAAAATAATTTATTTTAATTAATTTGGGGAAAATGGAAAATTTAGTTAGTGGAAGAGGATTTTATTATATTTTAATATTATTTTGCTTGGAGGAGGTTTAAAGAGAAAAGTTGACTTGATTATTTACCATTCATTTTACTCTTTGTTTTTTTTTCTCTTTGGGTTGGCCGGCTAATCAAAGAAGCAAGAGAGAAAGAGAGTTTTGATATTTCAAACTCAAGATTGAAGGAAGTTTTCAAGTGATTAAGTTGGAAATCCAAGAAGTTTCATCATTTTTGGTAAGTTCCCTTTTGATTCTCTTGTTTTATTTGAAGTTGTGTTTGAGTTTGATGGATTGTTGTTGATAGTAGGAGTGTGTTTGATTGTGGTGTGTTTGAAGGTGCTGAAATTGAATTAAAGATGAGAAGTTAGGTTGGTGTTGATGTTGGAAGTGTATGAGTTGTGTTTGTGTTAGGGTTGTGAATTGGTGATTGTTGTAGATGTTGAGTTTGATTAATTATTCTTGTAGATCTTTATGATATTTGTGTTTCATGAAGTTAGAAGCATAGAATTCATGAGTTTGGTCCGAAATAGAAGCATTTTGGATGCCACGCCCATGGCCCTTGGCTGCCACGACCGTGGCCATTGGAAGCAATGGCCGTGGGGGTTTTGAGCAAGGGAGACAGATCCATTTGCTAACACACACCCGTGGGGTTTGTGTAATATCCTCATGTATACCTTAGAAGTTTTGATTATGTTATTGTTGTTGTTGTTATAAATTGGATTGAATATATATGTGTCAAATTGCAAGAGAAAAGAAATTGAGAAGAGAATGGTTATGTATTTGTGTTTTGGGAAAGAAAAGAGGGTGTAGAGAGAAGTGTATATGTTGTTTATATGGTTGTATAATTAACATATACATAAGTCAAAGGTGGAGTCAATGCAAGAGGATATTTTTGTGTGACATGTGTAATGACTATAATGGGCACATATGAGACAAAAGGTTAATTAAATGGATGAGGGCATGTTGGTAATTGTTTTGTTAAATTGGGTGGTGGAGATTTAAAGAAGAAGAAATGGTTGATTTGTATTCATTCTTCTTCTCTTCTCATGTGTGTGCCGGCCATTGAAGAAAAGAGAGAGCAAGAGAGGTGTTCTTGAAGCTAGAACCAAATTGAAGGGGCAATCAAAGGGTTGGTTAGAGATTTGTGAAATTTCTTTATCTAAGGTAAGACTTCTCTTGTTTTCCTTTGTCAATTTTGAAGTTGTGTCTAAAAGAAATTGTGATTTATTGATGTGATGATTTGGTGTGTTTGATATGTGTTTATAAGTGTTTAAAGTGATTGTAAGTTAAAAGATGGAATTGGTGTTGGTTTGGTTGTGAATATGGTAAGATATGTGAAGGTTGATTGTGGAAGATCAAGTGGGAAGTTGGTTTTAAGGTTTGGTATTGGTGAATGTTTTAATGTAATGTTTATGTGTTGTTTAAGTGGTTAATGTGATGAATATGTAAGATATGTGTTAATAACATTGATTAGAACAAATTGAATGAAGTTATTGTTGTGCAAAGGGTGTGAAAATGCATTTGGAAGAGTGTTGGTTTTGATTAGGGTTGTGTTCTTGAGTGACACGGCTAGAATCGATGAGAAACACGGCCAAGACTTGAGAAATTTGGGTGACACGGCCAAGTTGGAGGGATTTTGGCCGTGTTGGTTATGTTTTGGGGTGACACGGCCACTGGCTTGGCCGTGTCCCTTGAGTGTGTTTGCCACTGCCTGAGTTGTGTTGAGAGACACGGCCGTGTCCTTTCCCGTGTCTGCCTCGGGAAGTTTTGGTTTTGAGAGACACGGCCACAAGCTTGGCCGTGTCCCTTGGGTGTGTTTGCTACTGTGATGGTTTTGGTTCTTCATGCATTGTTTGATTCTTCAAAAGTCTTGTGCTCCTAAACATTTTATATACACCATAAGTACTTTGTAATCAAAGAATGACCTAAACAAATGTATGTGGATGATTCTAAACCTTTAAATAATGATCTTTGGATTAGGTTTTGAAGAGATTGTGTTGCATTAACCTAAATGTTGAGAATTCTTGGAAGAGGAAATGTATAGAGGAATGGGAATAGTTCTTGAGGTAAGTACCAATACATATGATTGTATTTAATTACATAATTTGAGGCTTAACACATTTGTTTGCAAATGTGTTAAGTGATCTATTATATTGTTAATATAATTGGACTAAGGTGATGATTGAATGATGTGAAGGATGTGAAGATCATTAACAAGGTAAGCATAAACTCTATTTGATTATATATCCTTATATGTCTTTGAACATTAACACATTGGGATGAAAGTGTTAAATAAGCTATTATATTGTGAATGTAAATGAAGAATGTAAATTGCTATATATATAGATATATATAAAGGATGAAATATGAAATGGGAAAGGTAGGAAGAAATGAGGATCATTCTTAAGGTATGTGCAATTTGTTATGATAAATGCTCTAGTAATGAATGATGTTAATGTGTTTTGAGAAGTGAGAAAATGTTATGTTATATGCATTGTGAATCTTGTGTATGGCAATGTATTATATGAATAATATACTTTGAAATGTGATATCAATGATGCCATATGTATCATATGGATTGAGATATGATATGATATGAAGCCATTGTGATTGGCTATGATGATTCAATTGAAAGAGATAAGGCATGTTTGCCTAATTGATGATGAGATTGATAATGAAATAATAAATGAATTGTGTAACTAATGTGTTATTCGATTTCAGAGTTCTGGGTTTGGAGGCATGCCTATAAAATGAAAAAGGTAACAGTCTTGCCTGGTTGAGGATCTCTTCATTTTGAGTTGAATTGAGATCCAAGAGACTGGGTCTGTTACACTATGAGAAATTGTGATTATGAGATATATGATTGGTAACAGTCTTGCCGGGTTGAGGATCACCTCGAGTTTAGCCGAGTTGATGATCCAAGAGACTGGGTCTGTTACGCTATCCATGGATAGAGATATTGATATATGATGCCTACGGGCTTGATAATTATGATTATAGACCAAAGCAGTAACTCTGAACTTTGAATAACATATTAGTGTTTTGGGCCCGAGTCTGTCTTTATTGTCAATGTGAAATGCAAGTATTGAAATATTGGTTGTGAGTATTAATAATGAATTATGCTTGGTGAATTGTGAATAATATAATGTTATTAAGTGTAATATGTAAATGAATTGTGGTTGATGATAAAGGTTGTCTTTATTGGAAATGTGATTTATGATTTGTATGATATGTAATTTGTGTATTGCAATAATGAGTGATATGATGTGTAATGTGTGTATTGCAATAATGAGTGTATGATATGTAATGTGTGTATCGCAATAATAATTGGTATGATATGTAAAGTGTGTATTGCAATAATGATTGGTATGGTATATATAATGTCGGGGTATTAATATATTGGTTTTGAGTATTGGTGATGCATTGGGGTTGGTGATAATATTATGTATATATGTACATCATATATGAAATTAGCTAGGATATATTAAAGATGAAATTAAAAAGAAAAGAAGATATGATAAGAACTAATTATATATTGAATTGATGTATCATTATATGTCAATACTTCTATACTATATGTTTATATTTTATAGTTGGACTACTAAGCTCTCGGGCTTAGCGCGGGTGTTTATTCACGCAGGTATATAGATGGAAGATATGAAGTCTTTTATTATGCCATAAGAAGAGTAAAGTTTGTCGAGACCAACTAGAGGGTAATGCATACATGTATAAATTTTTAATTATGATGTATTTCTGATGAGAGAGTATTTATATGTATAAATGAAGTTTTGATAAAGATAGTGATTTTGTAAATGTTATTTAAATTAATGTATTATGGTTTGAACTCTGCTACAGGTTTTTAAAAGGTAACGAAAAGTGACATCCTTATACTTTATATATTTACTGTATGTATACTAGGTATACGTATAGTACTTATATAGGGTATCAGGGTGTTACAATTGTTTTGGTATCAGAGCTTAGGTTCGAGATTCTCGGCCTAAGTGAGAAAAAAAAGTTTTGAAAAGTTTAAATAAAAGTAAAAAGGAAAAGTTTTGAAATGAAATTTGTAATACACGCATATGCATTGACACCTAGGTTGGTCTCGGATGTGGCATTATATGAATTGTAGAATATTTGTGTTATATGAGATGTTTAACATAATTGATGATATATGTGTATACCATTTTGATGTGATGAGAAACCATGATTGTTGGCAATGATGTTGGAAATGAATTATAATTGAGGCATAATGCCTAATTGATTATGAGAAACTAATTGTGAAATGTAATGTGATATATGTATATTGATGATGCATATGAAAATGTCATGTTGTGTGCAACATGGAATGTAATGTTGATGTTTATGAACAATATTATGTGGGACATAATGTGAATTGAAACGTAAAGAAATGTGAAAATAATGCTATTGAGTAATGTTGGAAATGATATGATTGAAGCATGTCTAGATGTTATGATTGAATATGTATATGGAAATTTATACATAGTAAAGTGAGTTGTTAGATGTGTTGAAGTATAAAGAGATGAAAAGGAGAATAAAGTTGAACCTGAGATAAAATCAAAATTAAGATAAGAGTATGTACTCTTTCCTCTACAATTTGAATCTTTTTATAATAGAGTTTATGTTGGGTTTGTTAGACAGAGAAAATATTGCTGGATTGTTATTATTGAAAGATATGTTACTAAAATGAGGAAAGAATGGTGGAATATTGAATGAGTTGGTTATTATAGACAAAGTGTGACTATTTAAAGTTGGGATATATATATATATATAAAGTTAAGGTTTTGTTTAAAGGAAAAAGAGATGATATTGGTTAAGTAAGAAAATAAGTTGATATTGTTATTTTAATGCGAGCATAGTAAATTCAATGTTAGAAATGTGAGATGCTTGGATATTGTGAAAGCTCATGATAATGGTGATAATATGTGATATTTGAGATTTTTTTTTAAGTGAGCTTTATGATTGTGGAAATTATATGTTTTAATATTGCTTTGTGATATATATTTGTAAGACGTTTTTAAAGTGATATTAGAAAAGATGAGTTTGGTAAATTGAAGCTTAAACGAAGTAGTAAATTAAGAAGTTAAAGTTTTAGTGGAATTTGATAAAGATTATTGGGATATTGATGGTTTAATGTATATTCAATACATGAGCTAGATGAAATGACTAATATTTCATATTAAAGCATTATGAATTGAGTAATGTGATTGATAGTATGAGAAATTGTTTTAAAGTAACAAGGGAAAATGGATAAGCAAAGGAAAATGAGTTATTTTAAGTCATTTTAACTTCAAAGAGTAAAGATGGTTAGAGAAGTATATTAAATGTTTTTAAAGACGAAAGTGAAAGAGATGTCACATTGGGAATATGATCAAGATGAATGTGAAATGTTAGTATAGTCAGAATATATATATATATATACATTGTAGTGTGAATAAATACTTTACATCACATTGGAAGAATGAGAATGGCAATGTTTAAAAGAAAATGATAAACACTAAATTTGTATTGAATGTATGAAAAAGGAAAATACTATAAGAGCATATAAATTAAGTGTGTACATGTATATGACATGTGAATGAAATTATATATATATACATAAAGGTGTGAATCATGTTTTGTAGATGACCTATGAAGATGTATGTGGTATAATTATAGAATTTGTGATATGGAAAAACAATGTTATATGTATTAGTGGACCTAAGAGAGATTAGGTCTTGAACTGTGTAAAGCTAGATGGATTATGTGATGGAAGTGAGAATGGAAAGAACTTGAGTAATATTGGACAGTGGAAATTGTTATAATGAGTATTGAACTTGATGATTATATTATATTTAGAGTTTCAAAGTATGCACATATGAAAAGTTCTATGTAATTATATTATAAGAGATTGTAAATGGATTAGAAATGAAGTGATGAATAGAAATTGTATAAGAACTGTATATGATTGAATATGTATATAGTAATATTGTTGAAGCATGAGTTAAGTTGATAAGGATCATATAAGCGAGTACAAATTGGTTGAAACGAAGTTGGAATGTGTTAACTTCTGTTATACTAAAAATGTAAAGAAGAACTATATATTTTTTTAAAATACACCTTAGCTTTGTATTTGTAAAGATTGAGAATAGAATTATAAAAGAACAGTATTGATTTGAAAGTTCTAGGTTTGAATATTAATCTCTTAAAGTCATGTGTTTTGTTCAGTATTTTGGATCGGTTAATTTGTTATCTATGGATTTGGATCTTAGATAAAATGATTGCAATACAGATTTGGTGAGATTGAAAATTTTGTTTGAGTAGTATAGTTAACAGTTATGATGGATAAAGTTGTACTTTATCATTTTATGTTAAAAATTTGGTTATAATTGTGAAGATTAAGAGAGGAAAGAGAAATTATGGAAATGTTTTGAGTTATGGATGATATGACAATAAGGTAATCAAAATAAATATAACAACGATATGATATGAGAAGAGATATAAAAAAAGGAGAAATTATAGAATATGACTGAAAGTTATAATGAATATGTTTAAGGTATGTAACTCGAGGTTTGAATGAATGAATTATAGATAGTAAATATGGTATAAAATGTTTATGAGAATTGGTGGGGAATTATAATAAGATGATAGAGAATAAATTATGTGTATATTAAAAGATAATTTAAAGTGACTTGTTATCATGATGATTTGACTGGAAATGGGTCGGAAAAGATTAGAAATTTAATATAAGTTTGTCTTAATGGAATGAAGTTATATATATATATACATATATGAATATTATGAAATTTTATGATAAGTTAAGTAAATTAATTGTTGGTTGGAATTGAACAAGATTGAAATATGGGTATAATGTGACAAATAGATCAATGGATCTAGAATTGGCTAAGATTATGAATCATTATTGAAATTTAATGTGTATAGTTGTATTAAGAAAATAGGTATTTACATGATAATGTATATGATGTAAATTTTAAAGTATGATTGAACATGAAGGAGTGGAATATAGTAATTGTTAATCATGATAAGAAGAGAAAAAGATTGGTTATCTATAAAATAAGTTGAAAGATAATGTATTAATATGTAAGTTAAGTGAAAAGCGTGCTAAAGAAATAACTCCATTTATGAAAAATCAGGATTTTGTTATCTATTGAGAGTGATAAATGTCTATTTAGACAGTGATTGTAATGAAGGGATAATTAATGTTCAGATATAAGTCAATGGTTTTTAATGTTAAAGTTAAGAGAGTAATTATACAGAAGTGAAAGAACAAAATATATTAAATATAAAGATTTGACAAAGTATTATTGTGCTATATGATGATCTGATTCTGGTATAAAGATATTAATAGAAAATGTAATGTGATCTTTTGAATGTTTGATTAAGGAAGTAACCAGATGTATAAACATATAGAATGATGAGTTATAGAATTTAAAGAAGGTGGTTGATTCTAAAGAGGAGAGTTGGAGTTATATGATTTGATGATATAATGACTTAAGCGTATAATTAACTTCATATGGAAGTTAAGATGGTATGGTATTATGAACGGATTGCAATTATACTAGATAATTTCGAGGACGAAATTATTTAAGGGGGAGAGAATTGTAATATCCTCATGTATACCTTAGAAGTTTTGATTATGTTATTGTTGTTGTTGTTGTTATAAATTGGATTGAATATATATGTGTCAAATTGCAAGAGAAAAGAAATTGAGAAGAGAATGGTTATGTATTTGTGTTTTGGGAAAGAAAAGAGGGTGTAGAGAGAAGTGTATATGTTGTTTATATGGTTGTATAATTAACATATACATAAGTCAAAGGTGGAGTCAATGCAAGAGGATATTTTTGTGTGACATGTGTAATGACTATAATGGGCACATATGAGACAAAAGGTTAATTAAATGGATGAGGGCATGTTGGTAATTGTTTTGTTAAATTGGGTGGTGGAGATTTAAAGAAGAAGAAATGGTTGATTTGTATTCATTCTTCTTCTCTTCTCATGTGTGTGCCGGCCATTGAAGAAAAGAGAGAGCAAGAGAGGTGTTCTTGAAGCTAGAACCAAATTGAAGGGGCAATCAAAGGGATTGGTTAGAGATTTGTGAAATTTCTTTATCTAAGGTAAGACTTCTCTTGTTTTCCTTTGTCAATTTTGAAGTTGTGTCTAAAAGAAATTGTGATTTATTGATGTGATGATTTGGTGTGTTTGATATGTGTTTATAAGTGTTTAAAGTGATTGTAAGTTAAAAGATGGAATTGGTGTTGGTTTGGTTGTGAATATGGTAAGATATGTGAAGGTTGATTGTGGAAGATCAAGTGGGAAGTTGGTTTTAAGGTTTGGTATTGGTGAATGTTTTAATGTAATGTTTATGTGTTGTTTAAGTGGTTAATGTGATGAATATGTAAGATATGTGTTAATAACATTGATTAGAACAAATTGAATGAAGTTATTGTTGTGCAAAGGGTGTGAAAATGCATTTGGAAGAGTGTTGGTTTTGATTAGGGTTGTGTTCTTGAGTGACACGGCTAGAATCGATGAGAAACACGGCCAAGACTTGAGAAATTTGGGTGACACGGCCAAGTTGGAGGGATTTTGGCCGTGTTGGTTATGTTTTGGGGTGACACGGCCACTGGCTTGGCCGTGTCCCTTGAGTGTGTTTGCCACTGCCTGAGTTGTGTTGAGAGACACGGCCGTGTCCTTGCCCGTGTCTGCCTCGAGAAGTTTTGGTTTTGAGAGACACGGCCACAAGCTTGGCCGTGTCCCTTGGGTGTGTTTGCTACTGTGATGGTTTTGGTTCTTCATGCATTGTTTGATTCTTCAAAAGTCTTGTGCTCCTAAACATTTTATATACACCCTAAGTACTTTGTAATCAAAGAATGACCTAAACAAATGTATGTGGATGATTCTAAACCTTTAAATAATGATCTTTGGATTAGGTTTTGAAGAGATTGTGTTGCATTAACCTAAATGTTGAGAATTCTTGGAAGAGGAAATGTATAGAGGAATGGGAATAGTTCTTGAGGTAAGTACCAATACATATGATTGTATTTAATTACATAATTTGAGGCTTAACACATTTGTTTGCAAATGTGTTAAGTGATCTATTATATTGTTAATATAATTGGACTAAGGTGATGATTGAATGATGTGAAGGATGTGAAGATCATTAACAAGGTAAGCATAAACTCTATTTGATTGTATATCCTTATATGTCTTTGAACATTAACACATTGGGATGAAAGTGTTAAATAAGCTATTATATTGTGAATGTAAATGAAGAATGTAAATTGCTATATATATAGATATATATAAAGGATGAAATATGAAATGGGAAAGGTAGGAAGAAATGAGGATCATTCTTAAGGTATGTGCAATTTGTTATGATAAATGCTCTAGTAATGAATGATGTTAATGTGTTTTGAGAAGTGAGAAAATGTTATGTTATATGCATTGTGAATCTTGTGTATGGCAATGTATTATATGAATAATATACTTTGAAATGTGATATCAATGATGCCATATGTATCATATGGATTGAGATATGATATGATATGAAGCCATTGTGATTGGCTATGATGATTCAATTGAAAGAGATAAGGCATGTTTGCCTAATTGATGATGAGATTGATAATGAAATAATAAATGAATTGTGTAACTAATGTGTTATTCGATTTCAGAGTTCTGGGTTTGGAGGCATGCCTATAAAATGAAAAAGGTAACAGTCTTGCCGGGTTGAGGATCTCTTCATTTTGAGTTGAATTGAGATCCAAGAGACTGGGTCTGTTACACTATGAGAAATTGTGATTATGAGATATTTGATTGGTAACAGTCTTGCCGGGTTGAGGATCACCTCGAGTTTAGCCGAGTTGATGATCCAAGAGACTGGGTCTGTTACGCTATCCATGGATAGAGATATTGATATATGATGCCTACGGGCTTGATAATTATGATTATAGACCAAAGCAGTAACTCTGAACTTTGAATAACATATTAGTGTTTTGGGCCCGAGTCTGTCTTTATTGTCAATGTGAAATGCAAGTATTGAAATATTGGTTGTGAGTATTAATAATGAATTATGCTTGGTGAATTGTGAATAATATAATGTTATTAAGTGTAATATGTAAATGAATTGTGGTTGATGATAAAGGTTGTCTTTATTGGAAATGTGATTTATAATTTGTATGATATGTAATTTGTGTATTGCAATAATGAGTGATATGATGTGTAATGTGTGTATTGCAATAATGAGTGTATGATATGTAATGTGTGTATCGCAATAATAATTGGTATGATATGTAAAGTGTGTATTGCAATAATGATTGGTATGGTATATATAATGTCGGGGTATTAATATATTGGTTTTGAGTATTGGTGATGCATTGGGGTTGGTGATAATATTATGTATATATGTACATCATATATGAAATTAGCTAGGATATATTAAAGATGAAATTAAAAAGAAAAGAAGATATGATAAGAACTAATTATATATTGAATTGATGTATCATTATATGTCAATACTTCTATACTATATGTTTATATTTTATAGTTGGACTACTAAGCTCTCGGGCTTAGCGCGGGTGTTTATTCGCGCAGGTATATAGATGGAAGATATGAAGTCTTTTATTATGCCACAAGAAGAGTAAAGTTTGTCGAGACCAACTAGAGGGTAATGCATACATGTATAAATTTTTAATTATGATGTATTTCTGATGAGAGAGTATTTATATGTATAAATGAAGTTTTGATAAAGATAGTGATTTTGTAAATGTTATTTAAATTAATGTATTATGGTTTGAACTCTGCTACAGGTTTTTAAAAGGTAACGAAAAGTGACATCCTTATACTTTATATATTTACTGTATGTATACTAGGTATACGTATAGTACTTATATAGGGTATCGGGGTGTTACAGTTTGGGAGGCCACGACCGTGGGGTCCTAGAGAGAGATGTTGGCTTTTAATTTATGATCTATGGGTCTAGTATGAGACTAATAGGTGTATAATTGTATTGAAGATTCATGTGTATTATTCTTTTTGAATTAGGTTGTGAAGAAGTTAAGTTGCCCTAATTCAAGTGGTGAAGAATTCTTGGAAGAGGAAGGGTTTAGATTGGTGTGAGTTGTTCTTGAGGTAAGTACAAACTACATGGTTGCATACACTTACATGATTTTGATACTTAACATATTTGGTTGTAAATATGTTAAGTAATTTATTATATTGTTAATACATGTGATTAAGGTTATGATTTTTATAATGTGAATGATATGATGAGCATTCAAAATGTATGATAATGCAATTGGTTATGTACACTTGAATGATGAATGGATTTAATGTAAATTGAGATATAATGAGATGTGAAGCCATTGTGGTTGGTTATTATGATTCAAATGAAATAAGTGGGGCATGTTTGCCTAGATGATGATGAGAAATGACAATGGAATTGTTAATGAAATAATAAATGAATTGTGTGTCTAATATGTTATTCCATTTTCAGAGTTTTGTTGTTGGTGGCATGCCTAATAGTAACAATCTCTTGAAGCTAGGTTGGGCTTGATTCTTGAAGCCAAATTGGGTTGAAGTTGAGCATGCCTTACTCCCCTTGAAGTTTGGTTGGGTCTAGTCCTTGAAGCCTAGATGAGATGTTACAACCCTTGAAGATAGGTTGGGTTTGGTCCTTGAAGCCAAGTTGGGTTGATACTTAGCATGCTTTGTTCCCCTTGAAGCTTGGTTGGGCCTAATCCTTGAAGCCTAGTTGGGATAATGATAAATGTGATAATTGATAATTGAACCAAAACATTAACTCTGAAAGTTGAATGGCATATTAGTGTCTTTTGGGCCCATGCTTGTCTTCGCTTTAATACGAGCTATGGAGTGAGATATAATGTTATGAGATGATTATACTACATAAGTAAATTAATGAAAGTGAATGTGGCTTGAGAAGCTATGTTGAGTAATGAGATTATGAAAATACAACATGATGTGTAATATGTTTATGGATGTGGAAATTGTGAGTATTACTTCATGAATGTTTTGATAAGTTATTGAATGATGTAAAGTTTTGAAATATAATATTCTTATGAATTGTTTATAAAACTTGATTGTGTGACATTGGCATTGCATTGAAGCATAATATTATTGTAGTTTGTACCACTAAGCCGTTGGCTTAGCGCGATTGTGGTTCGTCGCGCAGGTGACAGGGTGGAACCAGAGAGTTCATCTAGACAGAGTTGAGTCTAGATTTTGAAGTGTAGAAGTGGGCTTAAAGATTAGAGACAAACTGCCAAACATGTATATATATTTTTTTATGTTTTGTAAATAGGGATTTTGATGTAATTATATATGTAAATATCACTATATTTTCCGCTGCGTAATGAATGAATGTTTTATTTATTGTACTATATAATATGATTTAAATGTTTTAAGTTTTCTTATAATATTGCTAAATTGAAAGATCAGTTTGCTTATATTAAACCGTAGCACTCATGTATTCGGTATACATATATTACGGGTGTAGTTGTATATAGTGTGCGTATATGGGGTATAGGGGTGTTACAATAATTTTCCTGGTCTCCTCCTCCATGACCATTTAAACCCCCTCCCGTATCTTTTCATTAATACTCTTTGCTTTTCTCTGTCTTGGGAGACCAAAATAGACAGATTGCTTCACGTGCCTTCCCTGGCCACATACTCTTATAGAATGCTCCGGTTTACCAAGCGCCTTTGATAACACATCATCAGCGCCTTGTTCAACTACTTCACCTGTACTAACTTGCTCCTTTAATGACTCCTAAAAAATAGACCCAAAATGGATGTAGTTAATAAATTAGGAAACAAGAAAAGTTGCTGAATTGAGTTGAAACTTGAATAAAAAAATCAGAACTTACGATTTCCTCAGCTTTGTGCTTCACTCTCTCATCTTTAAACTTTCCTTATCTATCCTACCTTGCAAGGATCCGAGCCTTCGATCGATCGATCTCTGAAATCCCTTCAGGATGAGATTCAGTCTGCATGTATATATAGAGGATGACCTTATTAGTAATATAAACATGTTTTAAGAAGCATTATAAATCCATATTGAAGATACACAAGTCATAGAAAAAAAAATTAAATACACAAGTCAACACTAACCCATTCACTTTCCAAGTTCACGTATCCTTTTCGAGACAAATGATGAGGATACTCATTCTGCATATCTCTCTTGTGTTGTTCTTCATGAATTTGCTATGACAAAAAGGAACAAAACATCATAAGTATGAAAAAGGAATCTAGATTACCATTTGGAACTAAATTAAGAAAAAAGAAAATTGAAGATTTCCTTACGGTAAAGTCGACTCCCAGACGATCAGTAATGAAAATGTCCCAGTGCGACTGCTCAATGAATGTGAAGTCAGCTGGAGGAAACCACAGCTTCTCTGGCTCATCACGATGTGGAAGAACATAGAGTCTCGTCAACCGACTTTTGAATTCCCTCCATTTTTGACCAGCAGACTGCAGTACCATTTTCTTGGAAGTCGGCGGTACAACAAAAGCCATCTACATACATAAACCACAAAAATAAAATTAGATAATAAGTTACTGAAAAGCCAACGTATATAAAGCAATTGAGAAACTAATGCATATAAATTAATTATGTGGGAAGGATTTTGCATAACCTGGACACAATCCCAAATCTTTGTTTTGACGTCTTCAGCAACTTCCTTCCAGGAATCATGCCATATCAGGGCTTTAAACCTTGCTAAAACTCCGATATATGATTGCATCTCTGAAGCAGCCCTACCAAATGGTGCTCCCTTTGCATTAAATGAAACTGTAGACTTTTGGCTACTGATCTTCTGTTTAACAATTCGGTGCACGGAGACACACCCTCATTTCAGCAGTTTTATCCCTTCAACATCATCCTCGTTTGATTTTGGCTTACCCTTATCCACTCACTTTCTTTTCTTGGACAGCTTTTTTTCCAAGTTTTCAGAGATCGACTTCCTCTTCGAAGATACGGGGGAAGAAGTTGACAGCTTATCTAGGTGCATTGACCGTGTCCTAGAGATAGCCTTCACCACTCTCAATGTGGCTGGATTTGGGGAAGACCGAGCTTGTTATTTACATACACGGGGAGAAGTACGAGTGGGTAGTTGATACGATTGTTTCTTCTTTGAAGGAGCCATAATCAGCACCTCCATTCACAAATTAAAAGTTACATTTTGTACAAAATCATCCAGTTTAAACATTGGAAATCACAGAAAATAGCTGCAGGTATGAGAAGCATCAGCCAACAGGTAAGAATTATATGTGAAAAATGCATTTTAGAAGAATGTTGATGTAAGCAGCTGCAAGTATGAGAAGCATGAGTATAAATGCAAATGCAAATCCTTCCCTTTTAAACTTTTCCATCACATCAAGACTACTTTTTGAGCTATTCCACCTGTTTCTACTTCTTTAATTTTATATTTTCAAGGAAGAGCTCATATGACTCCTAGAAGACTACATGGAAGCAACACATTAAACATTTCGGTATTTAAACATTTCATGTCATCACAAGGAACTGCCAAACATAACGGTTCCAACAGAAGTTAAGTAACATATGCATGGTACATTGGGATCAACTGCAGAAAATTAGCCACAAAAAGAAACTATAACTACAGAGCCTAGTAAATGCATCCCCTTGTATAGCAATTGCAACTTGGATGGAGGTTTTAGGTGTACAACATACAACACAAATTAAGCCTGTGCTGCAAAAACAGTATTTTTCTGAAAACAGGCTAAGCATAGTTGGATTGAAGAAAAAGATCGAAAATTGAGTTGACTTCATACCATTCTGTGTCTGACATGAAAATGGTTTATAAAACAAACTTCTAAGAAATAAGAAGAGGAAGAAGAAAATTATACAATAACATAATAGCAGAAAAAATTTAAAAAAAAAATGCAGAGCGACAAAAGTATATAACGAACCTCGAAGGCTGGAACTGAGGAAGTGAATGCAGAGCCGCAGTGAGTGGCAGGCGGGTTAGAGAGAAAGGTAGAAGAGGAAGAAGAATTTTGGATGTGCCATGCATTTTTAGGTCAAGACTGAAGATTTCAAAAGAGGGAAGGAAGAGAACAAAGTTAGGTCTAGCAATGGAAAGAGGGAAGGAGGAGAACAAAATTTGGTGTAGAAATATTTACAAGATGGGGGTGAAAATTTAGTTTCTGAAGCTTTCTACCCGTGAAAATGGAAACAAATTAGGTCTACAGAGAGAAATTGAAAGAGGGAAGGAGGAGATAGGTCTGTTTAGGTTTATTGCTAAATTTCAAAACGGCCGTGTTTTTGGCAAAATGGGGGAAAATGAAATTTTTTTTTTTGAAATAAAGGGGGGAATTTAAGTGTTCAAAATTTTTGAAGTTTTGACATCCCTCTTTTGAAACAAAATGGATTTTTCAAAATTTTGTTAAATTAACTTTATAAATTCACTTATATAGATGACTTATAAATTTCAATTTATAATTCATCCATAAGTGCTTAAGGCAATACAATTTAAATAATTAGTAGTGATAAATTTCTATGGAACCCTATATAATTATAAAATTTAGTGTTGATGTAAATTAGATTGAGCAAAAACTAAATAAGTCTAACATTGATTCTTTCTAAGGTAAAAAAAGAAGAAGAAATGCAACATACATACCTTAAGCATCCACTTAAAGTGATTGAAGTAATCTGGATCAAAAGCTTCGATATCGTGATATGTTACTTTAACTCCCAATATATGCTTGTAGAAAGATCTAGTGAAATGCAACAGATAGACAAGATTACTATCAAATGCATAGGAGCAATTAATGAAATTAGTTCCAACTCTGGATTTCCCTGTCACCATATAGCCATTACACAATACTAATATATATACTAATATTGAAAAGTATAGCCAACTGAGAGAATTAAATTTCATACACAGGAACCATGCTCATGGTTAGCCATATAGCAACCATCTAGATAGAAAGCATGTAATTGCAAGGCAAGAGTTCAATAAGCAAGTCCACAAGAAGACTTACAAATGGAAGTGAAGATTATGATTATGATTTGAGAAACATTAGAGTTAGTGGGATATGAGAAGAACATGAGCAAAAATTTATCAAAGAACTAGCACTAATATATACTTGTATATACTAATATATACTTGTATATACTAATATATTGTATATACTAATATATATACTTGTATATACTTGTATATACTATTATATACTATTATATACTTGTATATATACTAATATATACTTATATATATACTTGTATATACTAATATATACTTGTATATACTAATATATATACTTGTATATACTAATATTTACTTGTATATACTAATATATATACTTATATATACTAATATTTACTTGTATATACTTGTATATATACTAATATATACTAATATATATACTTCATGTATATACTTGTATATATACTAATAAATACTTGTATATACTTATATATATACTTGTATATACATGTATATACTTGTATATATATACTAATATATACTTGTATTCCTACTTATATAATATCATATTATATCTAAATCATTATTTAATGGTGGACTTTAAAGTTTATAATGGGTTTATGAAATGTTTATAAATCCAAACCTTAGCTTTTAATACTTAGTCAAGTTTGTTTGGCTTAAGAAAGCCTAACTTCCATACATTGCAAATAGCCACTGGATCCTTAGCATGTTTTTATACTAAGAAAATCTAACTTCCATAAAACGTCCAATCTTCTGATTCTAATTCTGCTTCATCTCTCATTCCTCTTTCTGCTTCAATAGTCGTGGTTCTCTCGCTGCCAAACCCTAAGCACCAATCTCCTAAGCACCACTCTCCTTGCTGCGGTCTTCATTAATGCGGGCTGTCTCCTTGCTGCCGGCCGTCTCCTTTGTCAGTAACTGCATTGTCCCAATTAAGTTGAAAGAAGATTATTTTTTTTTCTTATGAGCCGTAAGTAATCATCCCATCTGCACTCTCCTTGCTGCCGATGTTCATTAAGCTGTTGTATGTATATAAATAACTTGGTACATTGGATTTTTAGCACAACCATAGAATTCTTTCCTCTGTTTAATCTAATTGAATTATTGCATTGTATTTTCAGATTACTATAATGTTGCATTGTATTTTTAGATTACTATAATGTTGTTCTGTCCCTTCAATTTGCTGCTTAAATTTCAAGATCTACAGTATGTCTCCATGCTTCTGATTTCTCTGCTTGTTTATAAGTCTTTGGTCCCCTGTTTGATGACTATCAATTGAAATGGTATGTTGAGTTGTGTCAGTGAATTGAGGATTATTTGTGGATTTAGGTTGTTGTGATTGAAGTTGAATGTCTGTTAAAACATCAGTTATGTGAACTGGTATTTGTTTAGTTTTATATGGAAAATACTGCTCATGAAACTGTAAATAAATGCTGACTAAAATTTATTTTGTTGTGAGATCCATAAACAGAAAACCTTTCACTCCTGACTTGTAACCAAGAAATACCCCTTTCCATGCTCTTGGTGCTAGCTTTTCTTTTCAATGACAACTTTTAAGTTCTATATGTGAACCCTTTTTCTTTCTCCTTCAGGTTGAACAATTACATAACAGTCCAAGCTTCCTCATGCAACTTTATTCAAACCACAACAACCATATGATAGCTGTCTTCGAGAAACCTTCATTGAAGTTAGTTGCTACATCTGCTCTCGCATCTGAGGTGATTATACATCCCTTCCAGGTTCTATTTGACATCACCATAATTCAGTGGAGTTCACATAGGTGTTATGTATCTGGTTCTTGTTATTAACTGAATTATTGCTGTCAAAATTGCAGAACTGGTCCAACTAATTGAATTATTGCTCAAATTGCAGAACTGGTCCAACTAAAAGATGGATAGATCTTGGTTGAAGGCTGATAGAAGAACAAGAGAGTTTCAATTAGGTGTGGAAGAGTTGTTAATGTTTGCATTTGAGAATGGGTTTGATGAAACAAAAATTAGTTGTCCATGCTTAAGATGCACTCACAGTAAATCGTGGAAGGCTCAAACTGTTAGGGATCATCTTTTCCAATATGGTATTGATCAAACCTATACTTGCTGGATATGGCACAGAGAGTCAAATCCAGAAGGGAGTCTTTTAGTTGCTGAAAACGATTGTTTCTCAGAATCAGTTGATCAAACAAACATAAGAACGGGGCATGATAATGTCGACGATGATGATATTTCATTAGATTCCTCTGATTTCATTAACCATGTTGAAGGTGAACATGAACCCCTTTATCCGGGATGCAAGGGTTATACTAAGATGAAAGCTTTAGTCAAGTTATATAACTTGAAAGCAAAGCATGGCATTTCTGATACATGCTTCTCTGATATTCTCCTTTTGCTTGGGTCAATGCTTCCAGAAGGCAATAGTATCCCTTCTTCCTTCAGTGAAGCCAAGAAAACCTTATGTGCTATGGGTATGGAGTATGAAAAAATACACGTGTGCCCGAATGATTGTCTCTTATATTGTGGTGAGAGAGATGAAGATGAGACAATTTGCCGCATATGTGGAGCCTCTAGATGGAAGCTGGACAAGAAAGGAAAAGAATTGGAAGGGGTCCCTGCTAAGGTTCTATGGTATTTTCCATTAATTATATGGTTGAGGAATTTGTTCAATACAGCTCAAATTGCAAAGGAAATGACTTGGCATGGCACCGGGCGACAAAAGGATGGTAAAATTATACATCCGGCAGACTCACAAACATGGAAGGATGTTGACCAAAAGTGGCCTGAGTTCGCTTCGGAGATAAGAAACCTTCGGTTAGCTTTATCTACCGATGGATTCAATCCCTTCCATGGATTATCAACTGATTACTCATGTTGGCCTATTTTGCTATGTATTTACAAATTATCACCTTGGCTTTGTATGAAGAGAAAGTATATTATGTTAAGTTTGTTGATATCCGGACTGAATCAGCCCGAAAATGATATTGATGTGTTCCTTCAGCCACTTATAGAAGATCTTTAAGTATTATGGAATGGGAAACAGGTGTATGATGCATATAAGAAAGAGTTCTTCATACTAAGGGGAATTTTGTTGTGGACAATTAGTGATTATCCAGCCTTAGGCAACTTGTCAGGCAACATCATTAAAGGGTATAATGCTTGTACTGTCTATGTTGATAAAACAAAAGCTACCAGGTTGGCAAATTATCGTAAGACGGTGGTTATGAGGCATCATAGGTGGTTGCCCCGTTATCATCCATATCGAAGGCAAAAATTAGCCTTTGATAACACCGTGGAGAAGTTGTCGGCTACTATTCCGTTAACTGGAGAGGAGGTGTTTGAAAGGGTACAACCACTAAGGGGCCATGTCTATGGTAAGACACAACGCCAACCTCGATTGAATAAAGGTGAACCTCGACCTATTTGGAAGAAGATGTCTATATTTTTCCAACTTGAGTATTGGAAATTTTTGCCGGTTAGGCATGTCCTTGATGTGATGCATATCGAGAAAAATATATGTGAAGCTTTGACTGGTACCTTGCTAAATATACCAGGGAAGTCAAAAGATAAGGAGTCTGTCCGTCTTGATATGGCTGAAATGGGAATAAGAACGGAGCTGAGGCCAAAAACTCCCGGAAAAAAAAGAGAAGTTGCCGACGGCATCTTGGAACTTATTGCATAAAGAAAAGAAGATTGTCTGCTCATCCTTGGTTGGCATGAAGTTACCTGATGGTTTTTGTTCAAACATTAAGGGGCTAGTATCAATGGAAAATCTGCGACTTGTTGGAATGAAATCTCATGACTGCCATACAATGTTGCATCACTTACTCCCCATCGCAATTCAGTCAGTACTACAAAAATAGGTTAGGTGCACTATTATTAGGTTTTGCCTCTTCTTCAAGGCAATTTGCAGTAAAGTCATTGAGGTGGATAAACTGGAAAAAATGCAAGCTCAGTTGGTGGAGACCATATGCTTGCTAGAAAAGTACTTCCCCCCTTCCTTCTTTGATATAATGATCCATCTCTCAATTCATCTTGTGAGAGAGGTTGATCTCTGTGGGCCAATCTTCCTACACTGGATGTACCCTTTCGAGAGATATATGAAGACTCTCAAGGGTTATGTACGAAATCGGGCTTGTCCGGAAGGGTGCATTGCTGAGGCCTATGTTGCAGAAGAGGCCGTTGAGTGTTTGGTCAACTTTGAAGAAGCAACTGTTGGGTTGCTGAAAAATGGTAGGGATAAGAACGACGTAAAATACAGACCCTTATCTGGTACAACAGTGATAACGCCAAGTAAGAAGGACTTGCACCTAGCACATTTGTGTCTTCTCCAAAATTGTAATGACGTTCGCCCATATTTTGAGTAAGTTACTTCAATTTGTTTTTGTTATTTCCTTATTTTCTGCATTTTGTTTCAAAAATTAATAAAGTTGATTTTACTTGCAGTGAACATATGGCTTCTTTGATGACAAGATATCCACAACATGAAAATGATGAAGAGTGGCTAAAGAACATGCAAAATGAAACATTCCCTAAGTGGTTTCATAAAAAGGTAAAATCTTATAGCCCAAGTATTTTGCTGCAATTTGCAGCAAAAATAGGCATGTTTCTTTATATATTGTACTGAAAAATAATGAATACCCTGTACTTGTGAATTCTTTTGAAATACTACAATATTTATCTTCTCTTAAAGGATATGTCATACTTATGGCCAATTTAATTTTTTGGACAGATTGCATCAGAATTACTTGATGAGAAGAAAACAGTAACTAAGGATATAATGTGGATTGCAGCAGGGCCTAAAAAGGATGTAGCTACATTCAGTGGCTATAGAATCAACGGTGTTACCTACAGCACCAAAGAACGTTATGATACACGGCAAGTTCAGTGCAGCGGTATTTGTGTAGATGCCGATACAATGCTTGTGAAGGGTAAGGATAAAAACATCGAGCATACTTCACATACATTTTATGGAGTTATTGCAAGTATTTGGGAGTTGGACTATAACCACTTTAGGGTTCCTATCTTTCGTTGTAATTGGGTAGATATGAACAAAGGGGTTAAAGTAGATGACTTGGGATATACATTGGTTAATTTGAACAAATTAGGTTTTCTAAATGATCCTTTTGTGTTAGGAAAACATGTCAAGCAAGTTTGTTACATAGATGACCCTCTTGAAAAATTATGGTCAGTTGTCTTAAAATTACCTGACAAGTACTATGATGAAAGTGATGATGAAAATGAGGGATCCGTAGAAATAGAACTTGAGAATGAGCTACATTTGCCAATGTTCCCATATGTTGATGAACTCGATGAAGAAAACAGTAGTTACATGCGGGAGGAAGAAGAATTGATTCAGCTGTCATGATGGTAATAATTTCATTTGTTTTAAGTTCTATTTTGAAATTATGTCCTGCCATTAATTTTTCCATCCTTTATACTTGCAGGTCTAACATCCTTAATGCCTGTCACAACTCCTTGCTGCCTGTAGAATGTTTTGTTTATATCATTCAAAATTTAATGAAAGATTGGTTGGACGCTTTGTTGAAAGTTTTGTGTTTCTTATTTAAATTTGTTGAAAGTTTCATTTTTACCTATCATTCGATTTGTATCTTTATTTGACACTTTGTTCAAAGATTTGGTTATATAATTTATTGAATCATGTGGTTTTTACTCTGACACCTTGCTGGTGGATTTGGTTTAACAATTGTCAGTGGAGGATTTCATTTGATTTGTGTTTTTGGTTTGATTTGTGTATAGGGATTACTTTCATTTAAGGCAATTTTTTTTGAACACTCAGTTAATTAGACAATAGTTTCTTACGGAAAACCGTTGTCTGAACATACATTATACAATGGTCTGAATAATTAATCAGACAACTTTTTAAATAACCGTTGTCTGAAACATCTTATCAGACAACGGTTTTTTTTTTACCAAAAAACACTTTTTTGAACATATATTACACAATGGTCCCTAAAAACCGTTATTTGTATGCTTGCTTCAGACAACGGTTTTTTTTAACCGTTGTCTGAAACGCTAAATTATACAACACTTTCGAAAAAACCGTTATCTGAAACATCTTATCAGACAACGGTTTTGTATGACGAGAAAAACAGTTGTCTGAACATATATTAGACAACGGTCCCTAAAAAATCGTTGTCTGATGTGACCAAAATGACACCTAATAGACAATGGTTAAAAAAAACACCAAAAACAGTTGTCTAAAAATTAATCAGACAACGCTTTTTTGGGAAAAAAAACCGTTGTCTGTTTTTTTCAGACAATGGTTTTTCCTTAACCGTTGTCTGATGACCGTTGTTTGATTCAGTTTTTCTTGTAGTGATAATAAGTAAGTATAATTTCAACATTCATAATAGAATAAATAATCTAAGCTTGCAATTAATCATCACACAAACAACCATAAATTTAAGGTTTAGTAAAATGAAATTAGGGTTTTGATCCATAAAATTAGGGTTTTATTTGTGGAATTATCAAAATCAAACTATAAATCAAAATAAAGTAAATCTAAAAAGTTATATAACAAACAAGAATGATAATTTATTAAATTTAATAAGTGATAATTTATTAAATTGAATAAGTATTAGTTATTAATGACCATAACGACAATGTTAGCTCTAGGAAATAATATTATTAAACAAAGCCTTGTCTGAGCAACACAACTCCTTCGTAGAAATTAATGTGGAAATTTGCTTGATAATGCTATGGTTGTTTTGGAGCAATTAAGCTTTGGTTGAACCAAGTAATCCTAAGATTGCTCATTGTGTTCTTTCATTTTTCTTTTTTGCTACTGGCTCTTTGTTCTTTGTATCTCTTTGGTTTTTTTTTCTCTTCTTTATCTTTTTTATTTACTCTCAGCTACTCTCCTCTCTCCCTCTGATTAATTGTTCCTCCAGTCCCTTTTATTAGGGTTAATCAGGCATAGAGTTCTAATTTAGCTAGAAAAGCTTGTAATTTTTTAAAAATATCCTGAGTTTAATGCGGTTTAGGAGAAATTAAATGTAAGAAATTGGTCATGGCCGCATGGCGAATTGGCCATGAGTCATGGCCAATTCATCATGACTTAGGGCCAATTATGGTAATTCCAGTAATTTAGGTTTTTTGGTATTTTAACTTGGATCAGATTTATTCAAGGGCCAAAATTAAAGGTTTACAATATGATAATACAAAAAAACAAAGGGTACAGAGAGAAATCAAGAGGGAAGATTCACCGACCAACCTACTGCAGCAAACTCTGATGGTACCTTCATCCTCACAGTCTCAAGCACCATCCAATCAACCCTCCTTGTAGCAAGTTATTGAGTGACTCATGTCCATCTCGACACCATGGAGATCTCCATGAATAATCAATTTTGGGCAATAACACTCGAATCACCAAGATGGAAGATATGAAGAATTCTCCAATCATCTATAGCAAATGGATATGCACATGATAGCCTTTTTCATGAACATGGGGTTTACTTACCGGTCTCTTCCTCCCTCTTTGGTAGTAGATATGTGATTCTTCCAGGCTACTGAGGATAATTTTCAGGGGTAACATAATGAAGTGTTTTTATTTTTCCATCTGTTTTTATTTTTTTATATTTTTTCTACATTTTTATTTTATTTTTAAGAACTCTTATTTTATTTTATTTTTTAATTTTTGTTAGTACACTTTATTGTTGCTGCTTTGTACTAAAATGAATGACACTCAACCTATGCATTATGCTAGTTTAATTCTAATATGTGGTCCCAATTAAATGATGATGATGTTTTTACTTAAAACTTTCTTATTCTCCTTGTCATTGGACCAATAGGCTTCAAGGAGGGATGAGCATTCATAGAGATTGACTTAATTTCAATAATATATGGCAATTTATGGCACATAGGAGTGAATGCTTACTTATAGGGGGCTTCTGCTCCTTTAATCTTGTTAAGTGGTCCATTTATGAGCCTAAGACTAGAACGTACTTTGAAAGAATTTTGAGGTGAAATAAGACCTTGTTGAGGAAAGGAAGAAATGATTTAGGCATCCTTTGACTAAACTCAATTCTCATATAGACTTATTTAAAATTAATCCCTTGCTACCCATTTAACCCTATAATTATTTTTGGCTTACATTTTATTGTCTATTTGAAGCCTTATTAAGCAACCTAAACAAACTTAAAGCATTTGAGGCATGTAATTAGAAGAAAAAGAATAGTAGAGGAAAAGCAAAACAATTAGCTACAAATGTATTCTCTTAAGAAATAAAAAGGTTGAGTTGGGGGAAAATTGAAAATAGAATCCATATACCTCATCTTAGTTAATATCTACAATAAAGGAGATCAAAGCAAAAGTTAGAAAAGACAAAGAGAAGTAGCCACTAAGTATAGCATAAAATTGTCTTGATGGATTTGAGAAAATTTTGCTCGACAACTGTCGCTAATACCTTGTTGAGCCCCATCTCAAGCCCTAAAAGACCTCTTGATTTTCCTTGAATTAGTGAGACAAGTTAGTAAAGAAAATCCGATATGTATGCATATGAGACAAATAAGATTCTAATAGAAACATAAGAATACAAAGCTGAGAGTACATGTGTGAGCGGGGATTTTTGCCCCCACTTCCGGTGGAATGGTTCTTGCGACTTTGGCACTGTTTAGGCTCGGGGCCTTAGTGAACACGAACCTAAGCCTAGAGAAAATGGAGTCGCCACCCGGACGGCCAGGGAAAAAGAAAGGGGTGGATGACTTGATTCCTAAGGAATCCTCAACCCCCTAATGGGTTCAAAAAGTTGGGTACATGTGGGGAAG
Source organism: Garcia nutans (assembly GCA_947685225.1). Taxonomy (NCBI): domain Eukaryota; kingdom Viridiplantae; phylum Streptophyta; class Magnoliopsida; order Malpighiales; family Euphorbiaceae; genus Garcia; species Garcia nutans. The sequence goes on from CANTUV010000005.1 coordinate 24,633,304, forward strand.
GTGAGAAATGGCCTAGCACCCCCACAACGCTCGGTTCATTGGAACCGGCCTCCTTTTCAGGTCTTAATATTATAAAATTCTTAAATATAATAATAATATCCATATTACATGCAACAATTAAAATAAAATATCATTATATTAAAATCAAAGTAAGGTCCAAACAAAGTAAATAAATCCGAGGATAGAAACATGTCCTTACATCGTTCATGTCTAAACTAAATAGGACACCCACTGAAAGGTGGAAACATGTCTTTTACGCTGGTCCAAAATATAAGAGCAATTTAAATTACATAATACTTAACTAATGAGGTACCCACAAAGTGGAAACATACCTGTTACAATTTTAATACTAAAACAAACAAATAATAATCATAACAATAAAGAAAATATCCATTCATGATAAATTAAATAAATCAAGCATTGAAATTAAATAAATCAACCATCAAAACATATCATAAACTATATAATCAAATCTAAAATTAAATAAAGCAATAAAGATACAAATTAGGGTTTATGTTTCAATTTAGAGTTCTTTAATTAACATTTAGGGTTTTGGGGATTTTGGAATTATTATTATTATTATTATCTAGGCTACTGTGAAGATTTTAAAACAAAATTAAGATTTATGGTTGAATAAATTAGGGTTTAAGTTTGTATTTTGAATAAAGCTACTATATTTTGAATAATCATAATAATGGAAGTTAAACATAAAGATTTATAATACATAAATAAATATTGACCCGATCCTATATGGTGGTCTCGCTAGCCGGTTAGCGGGCGGGGGTCATAGGGGCAGCTCCCCTTGCGAGGTTGGGGGCCGCACCCCAAAAGATTTTGAAAACTGGTTTTTGGTGTTGAAAATTAAGATTTCAGGGTTTAAGATTTAGAAAATAGGGTTTCAAAATTGGAAGAAACTAGTGTTATTTTTAAAAAATAATTCTTACTGTGTGATTTTGGAAAGAAAAATTAATTAGGGTTAAAGCTTTTGATGCTTGAAAAAAATAAGGCTACTGGATTTTGAAATAGAGATTAGGTTAGGGTTTTAAAGTTTTGGAAGCAGAAGTGTAATTTAGGATTTTTGAAGTTTTAGAAACAAAAGGATGATTTAGGGTTTTTGAAGTATTTGATCAAATTGTATGATGAAACAATTAATCCAATTTGAATGATGAAGCTATTGTAAAGAAATAAATAAAGAAAATAGAGATTCAAGCCTCCGTTCGTTGGTTCCTCCAAAAATTGATTTATGGATGAACAATAATAAAGGCAATGTTGTTGCTTTTGATGGATTGATTGCTTCTTGTTGCTAATGTCTCTTGCTTGCTAGGGTTCTCTTTTCGCCGATAGAACTTTTTGAGTCTTTGATCCAGTAAACAATTTTTCTCCTTGTAAAATAATTTTTTCGACCCCTAATTCTGTGTTTTAATGTGGTATTTATAGGAAAAAAAATCTTAAACCTACTTCTAATTGTCTAAGAAAACTCAAACTGATTAGGAAAAGAAACCAAAACCAAATAGAATTTGGCTTCGGAAAAACCTACTTTGGAAAGTGATTGTAATAATAATAATAATAATAATAATAATAATAATAATAATAATAATAATAATAATAATAATAATAATAACAATACTTTAAATCTCCACCACATAATCTTTCTTTGACTTTCTTCTTCTCTTCTCTTTTTGTCCTTATTACTATCATTATTATTAATTAACTATACAAATATATATATATACAATTCACTTTTCCTACACCATATTATATCCCATGTATATGTAATGTATATGTATATGTCTTATATATTATCTTTATATTTCCCATATATACATATACATCAAATCCAAATACAACAACAATAACTCCAAAACTCTTAGGGTATATTCCGGGATATTACAATTCTCTCCCCCTTAAATAATTTCGTCCTCGAAATTATCCAATACAATAACAACCCATTTATAACAAATCACTATCTTAATTTTATCAAATCACATAACTTATACTCTCCCCCTTTAAGTCAATCATAACTCATCATAATTAATCTATTTTCATCTTATAACTTCCTCAACAGAGCCACCCAGATCGCTCATTACATTCCCAATGAATTTTCTTTTATACAATAATCAACTCATCTTATAGTTTATACATATATTCCATTCATCTATTACATTCAAGATATTTATATCACTTCATCCCTTTATAGACAATCAACTTTAACCTTGGTAATTATGGAATTATATCATACTATTGCTTATCTTGTCATTACAATCACTTTTGAAAATAGCCATTTATCAAACCTTGATTAGTAACAATCTTTCCATTTTGTTTACACTTAAATCTTTCTTTATTATATCTCACTTAACATTAATATTGATATAACCTCTTTAAACTTACTTAACAGATAATCAACCTTTTTCCTTTATCATTAATTACAGCTGATATAATTCAATTCATCAATGTCCATTCATTCGTCAAAATATTACATCATATACATATCATTTAAATTTTTATATTCTTAGTACAACTATACATATTAAGTCTTAATAATGATTCACAATCTTAACATAACTTAGATCATTTGATTCTCTCTATCACAAAATATTCACATTTCAACCTTGTTCAATTCAAACCAACAATTAACTTATTCAAATTTATCATTAGATTTCACATTATATATATCCTCATTCCATTCAACCAAACTTATATCCAATCTCTGATTTCTTCAAATCCATATTTAATCAAATTATCCTTTCTACCAATTTTTATGATAATCTCATATCATATTGATTATGTACAATTCATTCACTTAAACTTTAAACCCATTCACTTTATACCATACACATATTTAGCATAACTCTCAATCACCTTTTTGTAATTTCTCTCTTTTTAATATCTTTTCACATATCACACCATTGCTATCTTAACAGTAAGTGTTATCCATGCTTAACACATTTTCATAATTCTCTTCTTTTATCTTACGTTTCACAAGTATAACCAGATTTCCAACATAAAATATTAAAATATCACTTTACCACATCATAATTATCAATCTCATCAGAACTACACTATAGTCATGTTATCTCATTCCCAAATCATAAAATAACAAATTAATCAACCACAATATACTAAACTGATCATAGGATTATAAAAATTTAAGGGTCATGTTTAAAACTTATAAATCCATATGGTTCTTTTATTATTCTTTTTTTTTTCCAACTTTTCCAATTACGATATTAAATTGGATTTTAAGAATTTTGTAATGCAAGGATTACATATCCATTCTCCAAACTTTTACTACATCAACATTTAACATATTTCAACTCCATCTCAAAACAATTTGCTCTTGATTATTTAATCATCAATAGCCTAATTCATATACAACAATATTATCTTTAACATCTCCTATGCACAACATTCCATCATATATATATTACACAAATTTCATTCATTACTCCATTTCCAATTTATCTCTTCTAAAAACTTCATACATTATATTTTCTTTTTTTTTTCCCTTACAATCTCTTATTACACATATATGCATAGAACATTTCCTCACATAAATACTTTGAGTTCCAAAACATCTCATGATAACCTCATTTAATTATTACCATCACAATCTCACTATTCAATATTACCCCAAATCCATTTTCATCTTCTATTTCATTACATACTCTATAACATAAATTAGGATTTAATCTCTATTAGGTCTACTACTATATGCAATCTCATTTCTAATACCATTAAACATGTAATGGTATAAAATAATAAACATAGTATATACACATTTATAAGTCACGCTAATAATGTGACTCACTTCCCACCTTTCTAACATATCACCATTACATTCATGTCGAAAAGTTCACTTCACATATCCTCTTCACATATATACACACATATATATATAACCTAATTCCATTAGGTCAAACTTATATTCAAATTCTAGTCTTTTCAAATTCATATATTGTTGATTCAAACCACAGTTCCATGCCTTATTAAGATATTCATAAATTAATACTAACAATGTCCATATTCCTATTATACATCACAATGTATTTCAATGTTGTATTTACACATCTCATCATTCACATAATCTTATTTCAATAATTATATCATCATCTCTCATTCTTTTAACATAGCTTATTTTATTTATTAACTCAACATATATATACTCTTTCGTAGTAATATTTCACAAAAATCTTAGTCACATTCCCAATGTGACATCTCTCTCACACTAGTCTTTAAATACATTTAATATATCTTCATATCCATTTTCATCCTTTCCAATCAAATGACTTAAAGTAACTCATTTTCACACACTTACTCACTTTCCTTTGACTTCAAAATAAATTCTCATACTATTAATCACATTACTCAATTCATAATATTTCCATATGCAATATTATCCATTTCACATAGCTAATGTATTGAATATACCTTAAACCATCAATACCCAAATAATTTTTATCACATTCCACTAAAACTTTAACCTTTCAACTTACCACTTCACTTAAACTTCAGTTTACCAAACTCATCTTTATTAACATCAACTTTAAAACCTTATATATATCACAAAGCAGCATTAAACATATAATTCTCACAAGTCTTAAGCTCATTTCAAAAATCCAACTATCATATATTATCACTGTTACCATGAGCTTTCACAATATGCAAACATTTCACATTTCCAACATTGAAATCACAATGTTTACATATAGAAAAACAGTACAAACTATACACATATCATCTCTTTTTCTTTTAAACACAACCTTAGCTTTATATACCCCAAACTTTAAATAATCACACTTTATCTATATTACTCAATTCATTCAATAGTCTACCATACTCTCTTCCTTTAGATAACATATCCTTCCATAATAACAATCTCACCATATTTCCTCTTTCTAACAAACTAAACATAAACTTTGTCATAAAGAGATTCAAATCATAGAGGAAAGAGTACATACTCTAGTCTTGATTTTATTTTCAACTCATTTCCAACTTTATTCCCTTTTTCATTTCTTTATTTTCCAATCACTTTTCAATAATCAATACTTCAAAATTTACTTTTTCTTAAGTAAACTTTCACTCTTGAATTTATCAATTAATCTTGTACCAATTTTCATATCATTTCTTTTTCCAATTATTACCTTCATATAAAATTTTATTCACACACTATCATTCATCTCATGTAATTCAATTACATTACAAATCATATAATGCCACGTTCGAGACCAACCTAGATGTGAATGCATATGCATGTATTACAAATTTCATTTCAAAACTTTTCTTTTTACTTCTCTTTAAACCTTTCAAAACTTTCTCTTTTTAATAAATTTTTTTTTACTTAGGCCGAGAATCTCGAACCTAAGCTCTGATACCAAAATAATTGTAACACCCCCATGCTCTGTATAAGTACTATACATATACCTAGTATACATACAATACGTATATAGAATATAGGAATATCACTTTTAGTTTTAAATTTCAATACCTTTAATCAAGTTCAAACAATATTACCTTAATTTGAATAACATTAACAAAATCATTATACTTTCAATGATATTAATCTGAATTACCAAAACTTCATTATTACATATAAATATTGTATTATGAACTATACATCATACTTAAATCATACATGTATGCATCACCTTCTAGTTGGTCTCAGAACACTCTTACCCTTCTCGTGGCATAACTGCTTGATTTCCCGATCAACCGCATAATCACCTGCGCGATCACACAACCGCGCTAAGCCCGAGAGCTTAGTAATACAATTAATTCATATACACATATAATAGAGAAAATCATATTTTCATTTTAACTTATTATGCCATTATTTTCTTACCAGGTTTTTCTCTTTTTGGCTATACTTTTCATATATATATATATATATACTTCTACTAGTGTTTTACCAATATGCATATTCATACATTTTATTTCAGTAATTCACAATCCAATGACTTATCAAAGTCTTCATGAAACAATATCCACTATTTCCACATTCATATACATTTCACACATCATATATCATCATATACAATTTACACATCATAAATTCATCATTTCACATAGCTTCTCAAGCTATACTCATCTTCAATAATTCACTTATGTATTGTATGCATCTCATTCCATGATTATCATTATATATTTTAATCCATAGCTATCATCATGTATCTCATTATTCATTTATTCCATTATTCAAGAATCACATATATATACAAACACAAGCATGGGCCCAAAAACACTAATATGCCATTCTACTTTCAGAGTTAATGTTTTGGTTTAATTATCACATTTGTCATTATCCCTACTAGGCTTCAAGGATTAAGGTTCAACCAAGCTTCAAGGGGAACAAAGCATGCTAAGTATCAACCCAACTTGGCTTCAAGAACCAATCCAACCTAGCTTCAAGGGTTGTAACATCTCAATTAGGCTTCAAGGATTAGACCCAACCAAGCTTCAAGGGGAGTAAAACATGTTAAACTTCAACCCAACTTGGCTTCAAGGATCAAATCCAACCTAACTTCAAGAGATTGTTACTATTAGGCATACCACCAACAACAAAACTCTGAAAATGAATAACATATTAGACACACAATTCATTCATGATTTCATTATCAATTTCATTTTCAATTGAATCATCATAGCCAATCACAATGGCTTCATATATCATTTAGATCATCATAGCCAATCACAATGGCTTCATATATCATTTAGATCATCAATTAATATCATAGCATTTCATCTTTCAAATACACAATCATCTATCTCATATATTACACATTTCATATATCATCATTACCAATCACAAAAACATCACATTTCATTTAGTCTCACTTCACATTATAATACTTCATAATCAAGCACATTAAACATTCATCAAGAATGATCATCATTGATGTATATATATATATATAATTTACCTTATTCTTAGATTTGGAATCCTCCACATACATTTGTTTCACATATATTTGAAATGTAGAAACCATAATGCCTTTAGAGAATCCAACAAGACAAGAATAATCAAGAATAAGAATCATTAACTAACAAATTTGAGGGACACGGCCAACACCAGTCTTGGGTAACAAATTTGAGGGACACGGCCAACATCATATCTTAAATTTAGTCTCATGTCCAAGTATCCAGTCTTGGGTCCAAGTACCCAAACCAAATTATTTTTGAGTCTAAAACTCACCTCGGATCCATAACCCAAACTAATCCGAGTCCAAAACCTAAATCATTTTCAAGTCCAGACCTCACCTCGGGTCCAGAATCCAAACCAATCCGGGTTTAGAACCTAAATCATTTTTAAGTTCAGAAGTCACCTCGGGTCCAGAACACAAAGCAATTCGGGTCTATAACCCAAATTATTTTTTAGTCTAAAACTCACCTCGAGTCCAAAACCCAAACCAATCTGGGTCCAGAACCTAAACCAACTCCAATCTCAAGTCCAAAATCATTCGTATCCAAAATTACCTAAAACTAATGTTGTTTTTCACTCTCTAAATAAATTTAAGATCATTCATGCAGGAGGCAAACTGAAGACCCTTGATTTTGGCCCTAGTTAGTCTGATGTTAAGTAATGAGTCCTGAACTAGTCCATTCTTAATAAGTCTAAACCAATTCCAAACTTTTGATTGGATTGATATATTTTAATGGGGCCTAAAATAAGCTAGTTAAACGTTTAAAACCCTAATTGGGTCTGATTTAAAGGTTTGGTTAGTTTTCTATTTGATACAGGTGCACTAAACCCCAAAAGGGTCTGATTTGAAGGTTTGGTTGATTTTTTTATTTGATTTGGGTAGACTTTAATTGGTATGGGTGTCTCATGTGGACTTAGGACACCCAATTCGACATGTGGCTGCACCATAATGAATTGGGAGCCTCCCAACTTGATATGGAGGCTCCCCATATCAAATTAGAAGCCCCAATTCGATATAGGGCAGCCTATATCAAATTAGGGCTCTTAATTCGATTTGGGGTTGTCCCCATATCAAAATGGGGCACTCCCATTTTGATATGGGGCATTTTTTGTGTACTCCATGTTGAATTTGGATTGTCAATTCGATATGGACTTTTATTCCATGTCGGATTACACTTTAGTTTGAGATGGTCTTGGTTTTCCTCGAATTGAAGTAGTTCTAACCCGACAAGGTCACTGTTTGTGTCGAATTAAAATCACTAATTCGATATTTGTCAGGAGTGCAAGTTTAAAATGGGAAGCTTTCGTGATGTTTAACCTAATACACCCTTATATAAATGCAGGTTTTAAAACCTTTGGGGGAATTTTGGAACTTCAGCAAGTATTAGCAGCAGACAAAAAACCCTAGCAAGCAAAAAATAGAACAAAAGTATTAAATAGAAAAGAACAGCCATACAAAGGCAGTAACATACTATCTTGGTCTTGCTTAGCCAGAATTTGAAATTATTGCTAGTAGAAGTTTGATCAACGTGAAATTATGGTGGGGCCAACAAATAACGTTACACTCTAAATCAATTCAATATAAGATGCTTTAAACATTGAATGAATTTTATCATTTCTCTAAATTAATTCTAGCCTATAGCATTCAACACTTTTTATTTATATCAGTTTTATGTGAAGCATGATTTGATGATGTTGTTTGTTATCCATATAAAATAAATCTAGTAACCTATTAGTTCCAATAACCTAGACGTGTTCAATTGATGGTTGTTAATGCATGATGATTTAATTTAAACATATCCAGTAGCTATATTCTATACAAGTATTTGTCAAAAATTCAATTATTAAAATAAGCCTGAAAATTCTTTACAGTAGCCATAATTTTTTCAAACCCTAAATATTTTTTCAAAATTCACCTAAACCCTAATTTACTTAAACCTTAAAAAACTATAAAATCCTAGTATCCATAACCTTAATATCCAACCCTAAATCCTAATTTATCCTTTGTTTAATTTTCTCCAGTATCTAAATTCTATTTTAATTTGTATAGTAGCTAAAATCCTTTTTTAAAAATATGTAAAAATGTTAGTTTTCTGAATTAAAATCCTATTTTATAAATCTAAACCCTAAAATCTTAGTTTTTAAACCTAATCCCTCTAAACCATAATTTTATTCAACAAACCCTAATTGAAGTGTAAACTCTACATTTATATATCTATTGCTTTACTTAAGTTTGGATGCATGTTTATCATATGTCTTAATGGATGATTTATCATATGTCTTAGTGGATGATTTATTTTTATTGGATTTTACAATGAATGGTCGAATGTTTATTTGTTGATTTATTTTCTAGTTTCAAGAAATTGTAAGAGGCATGTTTCCATGTTATGGCTACCTCATGTGTTGATTCTTATGTAATTTGATTTATTTTAAGTTTTGGATTAATGTAAAGGATACGTTTCCCCCAATTGGTGGGTGTCCTATTTTATTTATTTTCTTTTGGACATTGGACGATTGTAAGGGCATGTTTCCATCCATGGATGGGTGCATATTCATTTATTTTGTTTGAACTTGTTATGATCGTAATAAAGTGATTATTTATTTTTTTATGATTGTATGTAGTATGGATAATATAGTATTAACTAAGAATTTTATAATATTAAAACCTGAAAAGGAGGCCAGTTCCAATGAACTAGGTGCTGTGGGGGTGTTGGATCATTCTCACCTTCCCCACTCGTACCCAACTTTTCTAACCCAATATGGGGTTGGAGATTCCTTAGGAATCGAGTCATCCACCCCTTTTTTTTTCCCAGTCCATCTGGGTGGCGACTCCATTTTCTCTAGGTTTAGGCTCGAGTTCTCTAAAGCCCTGAGCCTAACAGTGCCAAAGTCATAAGAACTATTCCACACGGGATTGGGGGCAAAAATCCCCGCTCACAATAATGCCAGTATGTTATTTTATGAAATTCAATCTTTCAATCTTTCTTTATTTAATGATTTAGTAAAGATATTCAAAAGTTGATTTTGAGTATCTATAAATTCCAAAACAACATTTTGGTTTTGAATTCTCTTATGAAATGATGCCTAATATATGTGTTTGACCTAGAATGTTAAATGGGATTTTAGATAGATTAATTGCACTAGTGTTTTCATACTTAATAGGAATGTGATCAAATACTTTACCATAATCTAGCATTTGTTGCTTCATCCATAGGACTTGTGTGCAACAAAAGCAAGCCGCAACATATTTAGCTTTCGCGGTAGATAGAGCAACCAATACTTGTTTCTTTCTATACCAAGAATCTAGGCAATCACCAAGAAAATGGCATGCACTGGTCATGCTTTTCCTATCTGATAGACTGCCGACAAAATTCACTTTCGAAAAATCTAAAATGTCAAATGATGTATTTTTAGGTTACCAAAGTCCTAAATGTAATGCTCCACTTAAGTATTTCAAAATTCTTTTGGAAACATTTTGAATGAAATTCTTTAAGACATGATTGAAATATAGCACATAAGTAATCATTAGAAATTATATCAGGTCTAGAAGTGGTTAAGTAAAGAAGTGATTTGATAATACCTCAATATTTTTTTTCATTTACTTTCTTACCAACTTCATCCTTATCAAACTTTAAGGATGTGCTCATTAGAGTCTTACTTGCATTGAAACCATCCATGCCAAACTTTTGGAGAAGTTCCTTTGTATATTTGGATTGGTTGATGAAGATTCCATCCTTGCATTGCTTAATTTGTAGACAAAGAAAAAACTTGAGTTCACCCATATCATGCTCATCTCAAATTCCCTAGTCATACAAGAAGAAAACTTTTGGCATAAAGATTCATTAGTAGCACCAAATATAATGTCATCAACATAAATTTTAAAATTAAAATGTCATGCAATTTCTTTTTAACAAAGAGCGTGATATCAACTTTACCTTTAAATATGCACTAAGTCTATCATACCAAGCTCTTAGAGCTTGTTTCAATCCATATAGTGCTTTTATAAGTTTAAAAACATGATTTGGAAATTTATAATCTTCAAAACTAAGGGAATGTGCAACATAAACTTCTTCATTAATAAAGCCATTTAAAAATGCACTTTTAATATCCATTTGAAAAGTTTAAAATTCATACGACAAGCAAAAGCAAGAAAAATTCTAATTGCTTCTAATCTAGCTATGAGAGACATCATAATCAATGCCTTCCTTTTGGTTATAGCCTTTGGCTACCAATCGGGCTTTGCTTCAAGTGATGAGTTCATTTTCATCAAGTTTATTCCTATATATCCATTTACACCCAATAATTGGATGATCCTTGTGTCTAGGAACAAATTCCCACACTTTGTTTCTTTCAAATTGGTTAAGTTCATCTTCCATCGCAATCACCCAACATTCATTAATAAGAGCCTCCTCAATAGTCCTTGGTTCAATTTGAGAAACAAAAGCTACATTAGAATCTAAATACTTAAGTTTTAATCTGGTAGTTACTCCCATTGAAGTATCACCAATAATGAGTTTTTTACGGTGATCTTTTTGATAATGCCAATCTTTGGGTAGTTCTTGAGTCTTTTCTACTTTGGGTTCTTCTTGTTTCACTATTTATTCTAGCTCATCATTGTTTTCCTTTGGAACATCATTTGTCTTAAGCTCTTCAAATGTACCTATAAATTCATCGAGAATACTACCTTTCCCATTATCAAGCTTAGAGGATTCATCAAAGATAACATGCATTGATTCTTCAACTGCTAAAGTTATCCTATTAAATAATTTATATGCTTTACTAAAAGATGAGTACTCTAAGAATACTGCTTAATATGATTTGGATGAGAATTTGCCAACGTTGTACTTGGTATTAAATATAAAAGCATTTGCATCCACATACTTTAAGGTTATGAAATTTTGGGTTTCTTCCATTCCATAGCTCATATGAAGTTTTATTTATTAAAGGCCTTTTGAAAACTCAATTTGAAATATAACATATGGTATTAATGGCTTTCGCCTAAAAGTAAGAAGGTAAACTATACTCATTAAGCATTGTTCAAGCCATTTCTACCAATGTTCTATTTTTCCTTTCAACTACATCATTTTGTTATGGTGTTCTAGGTGCTGAAAAATTATGTGAAATACCAAGTTCATAGCAAAAATTTTTAAAGTTATCATTTTCAAATTCTTTGCCATGGTCACTTCTAATAGATATGATTATATAACCTTTTTCATTTTGAACTCTTTTTGCAAAAATTTTGAAATGGTTAAAAGCTTCATTCTTATGAGCTAAGAAATTAACCCAAGTAAACCTAGAATAATCATCAACAAGGACAAATGCATATAATTTTCCTCCTAGACTAGCAACTCTATTTCATCCAAACAAGTCCAAATGAATTAATTATAAAGGTCTAGAAGTACTTACAATGTTCTTAGATTTGAAAAAGCCTTTGTGTTGTTTCCCAAGTTTATATGGTTCACATATTTTATCTTTATTAAATTTTATTTTGGGGATTCCATCTACAAGCTCTTCTTTGCTTAGACATTGGATTTGGTCCATATTTGCATGTCCCAATCTTCTATGCCAAAGCTAAGCATTATTGATAATGGTAACTAGGCACTCAAAAGCATTGTTAGAGTAGGTAAATTTTATAGGTGTTGCTAATTCTACCTCCTTTGAATGCAAGATCACCATTAGAAAATGTAATTTTGCATCCTTTAGAATTAAAATTGACATTGTAACCTTTATCACATAATTGACAGACACTAAGCAAATTGTGTTTCAATCCATCAACTAACCATACATCAGCAATCATATTATAACCAAACATACCAATGGAACAAATACATATAATTCTACCTTTAGCATTGTTTCCAAATGTTACAATACCTCCTTGTTTGTAGGTGAGGGCTGTGAAGAGTTTTGCATTATAAGTCATGTGCCTTGAGCATCCACTATCTATAAGCCAAATGCTCACTTGGATTATAGATTTTAGACACACTTACAAAACAATAAGGCTTATCTCTTTTTAGGTACCCAAACGAACTTGGGCCCTTGAGTGTTAGTTGTTGAAGGATCCTCCAATTTTAGGTGAGTATTCCTAATGTAGCAAAATGTACTTTTGTGATTAATTTTCATGCAATAATGACATTGAACTTTAATGGATTATGTCTTTGCATTCTTCTTCTATTGAACTTTAATAGATTATGTGAACAATCACACATATGTGTGGATTGAAATTGTTTTTGTGCATATTTATGCTTACGTTCATGCTTTATGTACATATATGAATAATTTGCTCTTGGCGACTTAGTTATATAGCCTAGTGAGCCTTGAGTAGTCCTTTTGGGACTTTTAGACTTAGTATGTGTATTGGTGTTTTTTACAACTTCAACACTAGAGGTTTGAGTTGTAGAGGTCATAGCAAAAGTTGGTGTATTAGATGTAGCATTAGTAGAGCCATTAAATCCTAAATGAGGAAGGTGACCTTTGAACACTAATCAATGTATATGAGGCCTCCTTGCCTTTGTGATATTTTGAAATGGAGTTCTTAAGTTTATTTATTTCTTCTTTCAAAATTTTGTTTCCCTTAATTATGTTTTCTAAGCTATGTGAATTTTTAGATATTTCATCAAGAGATTTCATTAATTGTTCATTTGATGTCTTTAATTCTAGAGTGAAATTTTTTAAACAAATAAGTCCTTTTCTAGCTTAGAACATTTCTCTTTATAAAATTTCATATTAGAAAAATAATTTTATACTCTTATGTTCATGTGCTCAGCTAAATCATTATGATCTAAAACTTTATCAATATTGTCATTATATATACTAAAGCTTAAAGATTGAGTACCTACCTCATTGGTGTGATCATCATTTTCTATTGCCATGCGATAAAGATTTGCAATTCCTTGATCTTGCTCCTATTCTTCACTTAAAGAATCATCATCCAAAGTAGCTTTGAGAGATTTCTTTTCTTTGTCCCACTTCTTCTTGTTTTCCAATTTAAAGCAATCAGTTTTGATGTGACCTGTCTCACCACATTCATAGCATTTAACTTCATTCTTCTTTTCTTTTTCTTTGAGAGAGGATTTGGGAAAGTTACCTTTATTAGTTTGCATTCTCCTCTTTCTTTTCTATTCATTTACTCTTGTAGATATCATGGTCATTTATTCATCATCATCATTATCTTCTTCACTTAAGCTCTCTACTTCTTTAGTCGCTTTGAGAGCTGTAGTTTTCCTCTTGTCTTTCTCACTTTATCATCTTTTTTTTTTTCAGCATGCAATTCAACTCTAAGGAGTTTTCCAACTAGCTCATCAGTCCTTAGAGTGCTAAGGTCATGAGGTTCTTTAATTGAAGAGACCTTTTACTGAAAGCTCTTCTTCGCTCTAAGTGTTCTCAATATTTTGCTATTGACTTCACCTTGATCATATATTTTTCCATATTTCTTCAAGTCATTAACAATAGCAAGTAGCCGCTTTGTCATTTCAATGACATTCTCATTTGGCTTCATTTTGAAGAGTTTATACTCATGAATAAGAATTTTGGTGTTTATGAAGCTCACTTGGGTTGTACCCTCATGATAATTCTCAGGAGGTTTCCAAATGCTCAAGATGGAGGTTTCTCTATTATTCTTGTAAAGAGCCCTTTCTTAAGCATCGGTCCATTGTGCTCTAGGAAGAAGCACTAGAGCACCATCAACTTCATCAGTAGGAGGTTTCCACTCATCTTATATACATTTCCATAACTCAATTCTCTCACTATCAAGGAATAAATACATCTTATGTTGCCAATAAGAATAATCGATTCCATCAAAGTAAGATCTATGATAAGAGTTGAAATTTCCATGAGATTGAGCTGTTAAAGTTGAAGTAGTAGTTCCTTCCATTTTGGATCAAATTTCCCAATTAAGCTTCTTGAAATTTTGAGGCTCTGATACCAATTGTTGTTCCAAGATGGCAACCGAGAGAGGGGTGAATTGGTTGTTTTGAAGAAGAGATGAGAAATTAAAAAATTTGAAAGCAAGAAAAGGAAATAAGTAGAGTAGAGTAGAGAAGAATGAAAACAAGAGATTTATAGTGGTTTGAATTAAATCAATCTTACGTCCACTCCCCAACATTCAAGTTGAGAATTTCACTAACTTTGAAATTTTACAAGCTCAATCCTAACTTGGTTTTTTCATAAGCTCACACTGAACTTTTATATGGTTCGAGTAATTTCCTCATAACCCAATAAGAGTTTTCCCCCACTCACTCTAAAACCTAAATATTTCAAAGCTCACACTCAAACTTATACAATGGTGTTTAATACTCGCACCTAACACTCAAAGAATATAAATAGAGATTTTAATGTAAAGAAATGAAATCGTTTATCTTAGCTATATCAATCACAATCCTACTAAAAAATAAGGTTTCTTATGGTATTTATATCCTTCAAGTTTTTAAGTAGCTGTTAGAGGTGGGTGACAATATGTGTGAATCCCTTCTCCTACTTTAATGATTGAACAAAGTTATTTCATGGTTGGACTATCCTTGGACCAATTGTGGTAGGTCATGGTGTGGTCGGACTCATATTGGTCCACTCATACTCTTCAAATTTTTCATCACCTTCCTTCAACGCATAGTACATGTGGCATCCACTAATTGAGTGGACAAGTAATGACTATAATTTTTGAAATCTGTTGCAATAGTCAAGTCCAGACATAAATGGTCTGATCAAGCTCCGTTCGGTATGCTAAAATTTTAAGAGTGCTATTTATCGTGAACTCTACTAGAACTTTTTAAGATTTTCATCCTTGGACTGATCCAGTTGGATTGCATCATGGTTCGGTCTGTTCACTGGTCCACTGAAAATATGGGAGTATTACTGGTCATGATCTATGTTGGAACTTTTGTTATTTTCTTCTTTCTAAGGTTTGGTCGCACCTTATGTAATCCATTTGGGAAACTTGAGGTACTCTTAGAAATTGAGAGTACTTTTGACCATGATATATTATGTGCAAATTTCTTATTTCCACTAAACTTTAGTCTAGTCAGACTAATCAATGGTCCGATCAAGCTTTTTGAATTTTCTCCAAAAATTAAGTTTCTGCAAAATGTAACTTGATGCAAACATTAGTGCTATTCAATTTGATTGCCTAATATCAAAATAGAGTTCATTAAGCCAAGAGTTTGGCTAACAAAGGTCAAAGTCAGAAGGCCTTAATAAACATAATTTAAAAGCATAGTAAATCAATCCAAAAAATTCAAAAATTTTAGATATAACTTTATACACATGTCTAAATTATATAATTAAAATTTCATAAATTTTGGCAGAGTATTTATATTAGAATTAAATAGAAGAATCTAAACTATTCAGAGAATGGGAAAACTTGACAGCATATAGAGAACTAAAAATAATTAAAAATTCAAGTTCTAAATGAACCAAAAAAATTCTAAAATTTCACATCAAAATTCAAATATAAGTAAACCTTGATTCTGGAGATTATGATGAATTTTGAAATTAAATTTTTAATAATAATAAATGGTAAATTCTGTACTACACGGATGGGGAAAATCTGGGCAGCTTTGCTAATTTGTGGAGATAAAAATAATTTAAATTGCAAGTGACAATAGATGTAATATCCCTAAGTGTGCTTAGAAGTTATGATAATGTTGTTATTATTGAATTGAGTGTGTGATTGATAAGTGGTAATTATGTTGTTTGAAGAAAAGCATTGTGTAGAGTGAAGTGTATATGTTGTGTATATGGTCATATATATATAATATAAGTTGGTCAAAGGGCTTGGTCAAGGGAAGAGGATATTTTATTTGTGATTGTGAAATTACCAACATGGGCTTGTAAAAGACAAAGGTTTAGTTATATGGTTGAGGGTAGTTTAGTAATTTTCTTTTGGAAGGATATTTAATGCCTATTGACTTTGTGTTTTCTTCATCATTTCTTCTTCTTCTTCTTGTTGATGGCCGGCTCACTCAAAGACAAAGGAAAGCAAGAGAGCAAGTGATGATTTTGGAATTTTAAGCTCAAAAGTGAAGGAAGATCTCAAGTATACAAGTTGGAATTTCAAGAATTTCATGATTTTAGTAAGTTTTCTCTTGTTTGCCTTTGTTATTTTTGAAGATGTGTGTGAGTTGAGTTAGGGTTATTGATAGTATGATTAAGTGTGTTGATGATTTTTTGATTAGAGTTGAAATTGATTTTAAAATAAGAAGTTAAATTGGTGTTGGTGATGGAAGAGTAAGAGTTGTGTTTAGTGAATATTTTTCTGTTTTACAATTAGTAAAGGCTGTGACTTGTATGATTTTTAATTAATTATAGAAAAATGTTCTTGAAGTGAATTTTTGATATGTTGTGCCTCTATGAGTCTAGAATGACTGAAAAATATGTTGATTAGATTTTGGAATGGTTATGAGTTTAGAAAGATTATTTTTATTAGACCTGTTCCAGCAGGTACCTTAACTGAGACAGCTATATTTCGGGATTTTTAATAAAATGTAGAAAAATCATATCCAATTGAATTTTGGATATGTTGTTGCTTAGTGAGTCTAGTATTTGAGAAAAATAATTTGGAACCACGTTGATTGAATTTGATTTATGGAATTCACAAAGTTCAGAACTGCTGCCAGGATGCAGGGCAATTGGGGCAGTCTGGTTAGGTGAACTATTTGACCAAGATTTTGTGTTCAGTTTGATCTGAAATTTTAAAGGAATGATTTTAAGATACAAAAGTAAATTCTGTAAAAATTTTAGAATTTTTAGTCAAGTAGATTATTTTATACAATTTTTCAAAATAAGGATAAAATGGAGTCTAAAACCAGAATGTACTATTCATATGGTCATTTTGCTTATATTCCTTTTGGATTAGGTTGTGAAGAGGTTGAATTGCCCTAATTTGTGAAGTGAAGAACTATTGAGTGGAGAAAAGTTTAGAGTGGTGTGAAATGTTATTAAGGTAAGTACCAATGTTGCATGATTGCATTGTTAATGCATATCACTAATGTATTTTGATGTGTTTATATCATTAATGATATGTATATATATATAATTGTGTTATGGGAAAATGAAAGATGTGAATGATTTGATGAATATTAATGTATGAGAATACAATTGATTGAGTATAATTAAATAATGTTAGGTAAATTATTACATTGTTAATCTAATGTGACTTGTATAGTGTGAAAGAGAAGAGGATCATTTAACAAGGTATGAGCTATGCAAATTTATTATGATAAACACTTTTATGAAGAATTACTTTAATGTACTTTGTAATGTTATAGCAATGATGCTATATGTATAATGTGAATCATGTGATTGAATAATGATATGTTCATTTGGTTAATGTAATTGATGTTGAGTATTATAATGATGATGCACATGATACTATATGAACAATACTATGTTTTGTGTATTATGAATCTTGTGAATTGTATTGTGCTATATGAATAAGGTACTTTGTAATGTTATAGCAATGATGTTATATGTATCATATGGATTGAGATAGGATATGTTGTGAAGCCATTGTAATTGGCCATGATGATTCAAATGTGAGATGAAGCCATTGTGATTGGCTATGATGATCTAATTGAAAGAAACAAGGCATGTTTGCCTAGATGATAATGAACATTGAGATTGAAATTGATAATGAAACAATAAGTGAAATATGTGTTTAATGTGTTATTCAGTCTTCAGAGTTCTGGGTTTGGAGGCATGCCTATAAAATGAAAAAGGTAACAGTCTTGCCGGGTTGAGGATCTCTTCAAATTGAGTTGAATTGAGGTCCAAGAGACTGGGTCTGTTACACTATGAGAATTGTGAATATGAAATATATGATTGGTAACAGTCTTGCCGGGTTGAGGATCTACTCATGATGAGTTGATGGTCCAAGAGACTGGGTCTGTTACACTATCCATGGATAGAAATATTGATATATGATGCCTACGGGCTTGATGATTATGATTACAGACCAAAGCAGTAACTCTGAACTCTGAATAACATAGTGGTGTCTGTTGGGCCCGAGTCTGTCTTTG
Organism: Garcia nutans; assembly: GCA_947685225.1. Lineage (NCBI taxonomy): Eukaryota > Viridiplantae > Streptophyta > Magnoliopsida > Malpighiales > Euphorbiaceae > Garcia > Garcia nutans. The sequence goes on from CANTUV010000005.1 coordinate 24,652,228, forward strand.
TTGTCAATGTGATATACAAATGTTGAAAGAAATGGATAATGAAATCTTTGGTATACTTCATTGGACATGTGATTGATGATATGTAATATGTGCGTTAAAATATTGATTATGAGCACTAGTGATGAATCATTAATGTTGAATTGTGAATAAAGAAATGTTATGATTGGTATGATGTATAATGTGTGTATTAGCATTGATTGTGAATTCAATTGATGAATTGTGGTTGATGACAATGATTGTCTTAATTGGAAATGTGACTTATGATTAGTATGATGTATAATGTGTGTATTGAGATGTTGATTGTGAATATTAGTGATGGGTTGGACTTGGTAGAAATGTTATGTTTATATGTGTATAAGATAGGAGATTAGTTGAAAGATATGAAAGGTGCAAATGAATAGGGATAAACTTAATAAGAACTAAAAGTATATGGAATTGAGATATCTTTATATGTTAGTGTTTCCATGATATATGTTTGTATTTTATATTTGTACTACTAAGCTTTCGAGCTTAGCGCGGATGTATTATCGCGCAGGTAGCTTGGTGGAAGATATGAAGTCTTTTGGTAGGCCACGAGAAGAGTAAGATTTTGTCGAGACCAACTAGAGGGTAATGCATACATGTATCCACTTTAAGTATGTTATATTATATGTATAAATGAAGTTTTGATAAAGACAATAATTTGTAAGTGTTCTTTAAATTGACCTATTATGGTTTGAATTTTGTTATAGGTATTGAAAGGTAAAAAAAAAAAGTGGCATCCTTATACTTTATATACTTACTGTATGTATACTAGGTATATGTATAGTATTTATATGGAGTATTGGGGTGTTACAATAGATGAATATACAATTTTATACATTAGTTGATGTATGTGTCCACATGAATTATGGAGTTTCTCATAAATTATAGAATTTATTACATAATTGAAACAGATGGTAGAACCTAGATTACTTGGTTAAATAAGATTATGGATGATGTTACTAGCATATGAAAATGATATTAATTAAGTAGTAAATGAAATTAAACAAACCTAAATAATCATATTTTATTTCATATTGATAATAATTATATTTATTTGTAGAGTTCAATTACCATATATTATATAAAAACATAAAAAAAACTATTTCTGCTAAACTGATATTTTCTTCTTCCACAATACTATTTAATTTTGAAAAAAAGAAAATGTTGTCCCAAGATAGCAACCAAGAGGGAGGGGGGTGAATTGGTTTAGTTTAAAAAATTATGGCAAATTCAAAATAAAAAAGGACAAGAAATGTAGCAAATGTACAAAAAGATTAAGTAGAAAATTGAATAATGAGCACAAGGATTTATAGTGGTTTGAATTTACCTTGATCCTACATCCACTTCCTTAATAACTTGTTAAGGTTCCACTAGTTTTGAGTTTTTACAAGCTTAACTCTAACTTGGTGTTTTCTCTAGCTTACACCAAACTATTACAATAGTTTGAGATCACTTCCTCACAACCCTTATAAGAGTTTTCCCAGGCTCTCTTTCACAACCTAAGTGTTTTCAAGCTCACACTTAAACTTAAGATGGTGTTCAATGCTCACACCCAACACTCAATTAATACAAAAGTTATTTTGATGAAAAAGAAAGAAAGATGTTCAAGAAGGCTATTACAATCACAAACTTACAGGAAAATGAAGTTACTTAAGGTATTTATAGCTTTTAAGTCAAGAATTAGCCGTTTGAGATTGGGGCCAACATGTTTGACTCTTGTCTTCCATTAATTTCTCTACTAGAGCAATTTCCTTATTGGACTCCTAAGGGTCTAGTTGAAAATAGTGTAGTTTGGTTGGAATTATGCATAGTTCAATAGGAGTAATTAAAATTCTGCTTAATGCTCTTCCAATGATTGGTCCACGTGGCTTCCACTTATTGAGTGGAGATGCAACGGCTTCTGACTTGAGTAATTTTTAAATAGTCTAGTTGGGCTTGCATCCAATTCACTCGGACTTACCTTAGTCCATCCAATTTTTGGGCATACCCTTGACCGAGAAACCTACTGGACATTTTGGAGAAAATTGGCTTCTATGGTCCGGTCAAAATATCTTGGAGTCCGGTCAAACTTATGTAGTACTATAAGAAAATGGGAGTACTTCTGGCCATGAATCCTTCTGTGTGTTTTTTCTCTTTTCTCATTCAAAAGTTCGGTCAGTATCCCATATAGTCCAGTCAGACTTGATGTGGTATGGTGTGATTTTGGAAGTGCTCTCCACCATGAAACCTTCTATGTCTTTTGTCTCATTTGGTCATCCATGGTCCGGTCGGGCTTCTAGGTAGTCCGATCAGACTTGTTATAGTTCCTCCAAAAGAAATAACTTCTTGCAAAATGTAACTTGGTGCAAGTGTTAGGTAAATTCAATTTGATTGCCTAAGAAAAAAAATAGGACGGTTTGGTTAACAATCTCCCCCTTTTTGACTTTGAAAATTAAATTGAATTTAAAAGTGTCAAAGATGTCAAAAATGTTCAATATGCTCCCCCTTAATGAATGCTTCATTTGAATTGATTATTTACAATGTCGTTGTTTAATTTTTCAATTCAAATGTAATTTGTTATTCAATTTTTAAGTTTTTCACCCCCTTTAACAAAGGCAAAAAAAAAAAAAAAAGAAAACATGCAAATGCAATGTCATTAATGAGAAACCAAAAGCAATTTCATTAAGCAAAAATCAATAACAAGTTTATTAATTAAACAAACACAAGTACAACGTGATAGTAAACAAGAATCCTAAAGTCTAATCATCATTTTCACTTTCTTCATCCTCTTGTTCTTCATCTCCCTCTTCTTCTTCTTCTTCATGTTCCACTTCTCCATGCTCCCCTTCCTCTACTTCCCTTAGTTGAGAGGCAGTAACTTCTCTTTTTTCTTCTTGAGGATAGGAGCCATGAATGGAGGGGGACAAACTTGGTTCATCTCAAAGCATTTTGGTAATCCTAATGCTTCTTGGATGGTTTGAATGTCAAGGTGTAGATGAGAGGTGTCACTTGAAATCTTGTCTATCCTTGATCTTTGTGAGCTCATTTGTCCTTGAATATCTTGAAGAAGTTGAAGGATGGAGGATTGAGGTCTTGGAGTTGGGGTTCTTGGAAATTCCATTTGGAACGTCTCTTCACCTTCCTCTATAATCCTTGGTCTTTTTCTTTGTTGAGTCCTAGCACCTAGTGCTTCTAGTATGTAGACATAGTTCCCATCATCATCCCTAATACATTTGTAGATAGCCTATGTTTATGGATTTTTTAATGGGATATAGAGGATTGGAAAGGGTTGCTTTGTTTGTTGGTGTAAGTACACCAACATATTTTGCTATTTGTGTGATTTGTGAAGAGAGAAGGATAAGTTCCAACTTAGTTTTCCTAATGTGTAGGAAAGTGTCAATGAGGGATTTTCCCATTTGGATTGATTGACCTTTAATCAAGCAAAAAAGAAAGAGTAAGTCCTTTTGGGTGACTTTCTCATTGCTCTCACCCCTAGCACTAATGGTATAGGTCATAATCCTATGCAACATCCAATAAGTGAGGGTCCTAAGGTTCTTAGCATTGGATCATTTGTGAAGAGAGGTCAATGGAAATCTCTTTCCAAAAGTTCAATTAAACTTTAGGAGTTAGGGGAGAGGTAGAGATTTAAGAGATGCCTTTTATTTGAAAGCCCCAAATGGATGGGAAATCTTCTAGGGTAAGGCCATATTCTTGGTTGAATAATCTAAAGGAGATACCATAATAGCCTAAGGGATTTGTGCTCTTTTTGCTAACAACCAAGGTTGTGAGGAATTCCTTTGTCAAAGATTCCTAACCAATATCATCACGCTCAAAGAACACAAATTTTTCCCATCCCAAGGTTCTAAGACAACCCCTAATGTAATTCTCAATGCCTAATGATTCTAGAGTGAGGAAGGAGAAGAGACGATTTGGTTCTACGGCTTTATCTTTTAGGATTACATACCTTTGTCTTTCTTCTTCATCTTTAAACCTTATCTTGTGGCTTCTTCTAGGAGCTTCTTCTTATTGAGAAGGGGCAATAATTCCCTTTCATTTCATAGCTCTTGAAGCCTTCTTCTCATGTTCTTTAGGTGCCATTATTTAGTTTAGAAAAAAATAGATAAAGAAGAGAGTTTGATTCAAGGGAGTTTGAGTGTTTTTCATATTTAAGTGTCTAGAGTTTGATAAAAGGATGTAAAAACTGATATTGGGGGGGGGGGGGGGGGGTATTTATAGTGTTTAGGATGAAAAATAGCCATTTATAGCTATTGGAGAACAAATATGCATGTTTTGATTGAGTTCCAACAGCTAGAAATTTTTAAATTAAGAGGGAAAGTCCGGTTGGACTTTAACAAGTCCAGTGGTGAAATTTGAAAAAATTGAAAAGTATGGTGGGACTATGCAATGACCAAATAGAATTTAACTTTTAAGCATAACGGTCATACAATTTTGAAAAATTTTGGATGTAACATAGAGAGTATGGTCATAATTTTACAGAGAAATTGAAATCAAGAATTTTCTAATAAGTGCGGTTGGACTTAAGGTTGGTCCGATAGGGAAATTCTCCAAAATTAGAATTTTTTGAAGAAAATGATGTTTTTAAAATGAAGATACAAACATTTGATCAAAAATAGATATTGGTTTGAAATTTGGATCAAGTAAAGTAGGTTTTCAAGCAGTTTTAAGCTTATGAAATTGTGCTCCCATCTAATATTCCTAAGTGTTATTTTATGAAGTTCATTCTTTATTGATTTAGTGGTTTGGTGAATATGTCAGCAAGTTGGTTTTTTGTATCAATGAAATCTAAGACAACATTTTGGTATTGGACATTGTCTCTTAAGAAATGATTCCTAATATCTATATGTTTTGACCTAGAATGTTGAAATGGATTTTTGGATAAATTTATGGCACTAGTGTTTTCACACTTAATAGGAATGTGTTTAAAAATTTTTCCATAGTCAAATAGTTGTTGTTTCATCCAAAGGCCTTGAGTACAACAAAAACATGTAGCAACATATTCGGCTTCCGTGGTAGATAGGGCAAACGATGATAAGTAATCGATTTGTCATGTCTGTAACTGTGAGTGGAGATTTTTGCCCCCACTCCCGTATGGAATAGTTCTTGCGACTTCGGCATTGTTAAGCTCAGGGCCTTAGAGATCATGGGCCTAAACTCGGAGAAAATGGAGTTGCCACTCGGACGGGCCGGAAAAAAGAAAGGGATGGATGACTCAATTCCTAAGGAATCCCTAACCCCCTAATGGGTTCGGAAAGTTCGGTATGCATGGGGAAGGTGAGAATGACCCAGCACCCCCACAGCGCCTGATTCATTGGAATTGGCCTCCTTTTCAAGTCTTAATATTTCTTAGTTAATTTGATGTTATCCATACTGCATGCAATCATTAAAATAAAAGCATCATTGCATTAAAATCAAAGCAATATTCAAATAAAATAAATAAATGGACACCCATACGAGGATGGAAACATGTCCTTACATCGTCCAATGTCTAAAACTAATAGGACACCCACTAAAAGGAGGAAACGTGTCCTTTACATTAATCCTAAAATATGAAAATAACTTAAATTACATGAAGCATAATTAATGAGGTATCCACAAAGTTTAGACATACCTCTTACATTATTAACAAACAAAATAAATCAATGAAAACAATCAACCATTCATCATAAATAAATTATTCATCAAAGATATATAATAAACTGTGCATCTAAACTTAAATAAAATAATAAATACATAAATTTAGGTTTACATCTTAAATAAGAGTTTCTTAAATAAAATTAAAGTTTTGTAGGTTTAGATTTTAAAAAATAGGGTTTAGATTTAGAAAAGAGGGTTTTAGGGTTTTTTATGAAAATAACTTTATGAAAAATATGAAAGATATGAACAATCACCAAAGCTTAATATGTTATATTTAAATATATTAAATTTTAGAGACGTACCTTCATTTGTTGATTCCACCAATAACCAAGCTTTGATCCAAACTTTCATTTGCACCATCCTTATATTTGTTGGTTGAATGGAGAACATGACAGTGAGCTAAGCTACTGCCTTGTTAATTCATTCTCTTTGTTTAATTTTTGATTTTCGTTGCTCTTTGCTCTATGTTTCTTTTCTTAATCAAAATTCCTAATAGTTGTTGCCTCTCCAAGTTTCAAAAGAAAAGTCCAAAGTCTCAACCAAAAATTGTTAATCATTCTCTGCCGTCCCAAAAGTCTTTTAAAAAAGGCCAAAGTTCCAAGTCTATGAATAAATTCCCAAAAAAAATCTCTGAATAATTGCTATTGGCCCCTCCAAGAGTGTTAAATCATATTATTTATAGGGAATTAAAAACCTAATGATGGTTGTTTTACGAAATAAAAAACTCTAAGGAAATAAATTAAACCGAGCTAAATAAGGTTTAGGGAAAATTGCCCGTAGGTGCAGGCTGAGAGGATTGGGCCTGCTGCGCCTGCGAGGATTGCAAGCGTCGGGCAGGCTGGGGCATTGGGAGTGGGTTGCTGTGAGGCACTACGGGTTGCTGGTGAATTGTTGCGATGATTAGGGCGTTGCATGCTGGGTGCGGGCCCCTGTAAGGCACTGCAGGTTGCTAGCCAATTGCTGTGCCGAACAATGAGGATTGGGGCAACCTGGCGACCGCGATTTTCTTGCTGCACATCGTTCGCTGATTCGTCCGATTTTTATTTTTTATTTTATATATATTTTTATTTTTATTTTTAAAAATAAATATTATATTTAAAATAAATATTTATAAATTTCTTTTTTTTCTTTTTCTATATTAAATAATAAATATTGTTTCAAAATAAATAATAAATATTATATTATTAAAATAAATATTTATAATTAATTACATTATTAAAATAAATAATAAATAACATTATATTATTAAAATAAGTATTATATTATTAAAATAAGTAATAAATATTAGAATAAATAATAAATACTACAAAAATTATTTCAAACCATTTTTTTTAAAATTTTGGATTGGACTTGGTCAAAAAATAAGGGTTTACAGTTTGCCCCCTGCTTGAACGATCTGAGACTTCAGTAGAGGAGAGTGAAAAGCAATATGATTTTGAGCCTATTTTGGATGAGGATGGGTTCTCGACCCGGGACTGGGCTTTGGGTTCTCGACCCGGGACTAGATTTGGGTTCTCGACCCAAAACTGAATTTGGATTCTCGACCCGAGACTGGATTTTGGATTCTCGACCCAAAACTGAATTTTGGGTTCTCGAGCCGAAACTGAATTTTGGGTTCTCGAGCCAAAATTGAATTTTGGGTTCTCGACCCTAAATTGAATTTTGGATTCTCGACCCAAGAATGGATTGGGGTTCTCGACCTAAAAGTGGATTTTGGATTCTCGACCCGAAAGTGAATTTTGGATTCTCAACCCGGAATTAGATTTTGGATTCTAGACCCAAGATTGGATTGGGGTTCTTGGCCTGAAATTGGATTTTGGGTGCTCAACCCGAAATTGGATTTTGGATGCTCGATCCTCAACTGGATTTTGGGTGCTCGCCCTGAAACTAGAGTTAGGATGCTCGATCCAAAATTAGATTTGGATCCTTAACCCGATACTAGATTTAGATGCTCGATCCTAAACTAGATTTGGACTCTCAACCCTAGACTGATTTGGTTTCTCGATCCTAGATAGAATTTTGGGTTATTGACTTGAAATTGGATTTTAGGTGCTCGATCCGAAACTGGATTTTGGCTGCTCGATCAGAAACTGGATGTTGGGTGCCTGAATAGAAAATGGATTTGTGGGTCTCGACCCAAAACTGGATTTTTGAGTGCTCGACCCAAACTAAATTTTGGGTGCTTGACCCGAAACTAGATTTTAGACGCTCGACCCAATACCGAATTTTTGGGTACTCGACCCAAAACTGAATTTTGGGTGCTCGACCCAAAACTGGATTTTGGGCGCTCGACCCAATAATGGATTTTGGGCACTCGACCCAATACTAGATTTTGGGTGTTTGACCCAAAAACTGAATTTTAGGTTCTTGACCCGAAAACTAGATTTTGGATTCTTGACCCAAAACTAGATTTGGGTTCTCAACCTGAAATTGGATTTTGGGTGCTCAACCCGAGACTGATTTTTTATCATTTGCATCTTTATTCTTTTGAGGTTCTTACTTTCTTCTTATTCTTTTTGTTTTTCCTTTCGCAAAAAATTTAGCTATTTTTTAGTTGGCCTTTTATATCTTCTCCTTGCCCCCTACGTGGGAAATGTTGAAGGTGAGTCTGAAAATATTTTTTACTCGCATAAACTCAAAAAATTGAAAGGAGAAACTTTGCCCCCTATATTGGCTCAAACTAATGATTCTTTCTCATGCAGACACTCATTGATGTTTGTGTTGTCTAGTTCTTCGCAAAAGCATGCATTTCTTCTTTTATAAAATGACTGGAGCTTCCTCCATCAATGGGCTTTTTATGCCCCCTGATTCAATATCTTCTTTTCATTCTTTACTTCACAGGGTGTTTGATGTTCACTTTGAAAAAAAATAGGTAACACAAGATAACAAATGCAATATGATATGCATATGTATGCATGATATGCATGAATACTTATAGTGGTTCTATCTACTCACAGACCGAGGTGCTCAGTTGAAGTGTTCTCATTGGCTCCTTCCAGATGCTCGTTCAGGTCTTGCTTTGGAATGGCAGAAGGCTTCACATTTATGGCTTTTATCTTGAAGATGTTGAAAACAGGAGTAGTAGAGGCCCCAAGCAGCAGAGATACATCCATTTCAAACTATAATTCAGCACATCAATTGGTAGCCTCTTCATAACCTTGCCAATAATCATTTACTTTGCCCAATGTGTCCTTTGAGGTTCAACGATCTAATACATTTCCCTTAACTTGAAGGTTTTTGCAATAAGAAAATAGTTTCTTTTTTAAAATCAAATGTTAAATTTGTCAAATCAGTGTCATTATACTTCAGGACTCGATTTTACAAATTAACATATCTATAACATGACAACCCTAGTAATCATACTAAACTCAGAAATCATTTCCATTTAAGCAAGAATTATTGTACTTCAGATAGGCACATACATATTACTTAGCCAAAGGTCTCTTTGAGTTTGAATATTGTTTATCTCATATGCATGCTTATTCAAACTATCTCCACTAATAGACTCTACCTACCAAGAGAGATCAATAGGTCTTTAATAGGCTTGAAATAGGGTCTATAAGGGACATTGGTTAAATGAAAGCCATCTTTAAGCTGGAGCTGATGTGACACTACCGACAAACCTTCACACCAAAATCTTCTATTGGAATCTTAGGCAACTGGAGTAATCTTGCTATACTTCAATTTCCTTCTATCTCCTTTGAAGAAATATAGAACTAATTAAGACGATCTTTAACTTTTCCTTTTGCTTTCGTACTAACCTAGGACCCATTTTTTCAAATTTTATTTATTTATTATTTTTTGTCACTTTTTTATTTTTTCTCTTTTTTTTTAGTCCAATTCTAAGAAGATTGTTCTATCTACACTATTCTATGCTTTTGACTATGGATGGGTAGAGTAGAGTGAGCTTGCTTCAACAAGGATAAATCATTTGTTTCCTTGATGTCATCTTAATAAATTAGGTCTAATATCAGGTGAACTTCAACTACCCTTATGGTCTTGAGAACTTCAACTATCCTTATGGTCTTGATTATGCATTTCTTTCTTTGATCTTCTTGCATCTTTACCTTAGTGATCATTAGATTTATCAAACATGTAACAACAACTCATGATAGGTTGTCGGGTTTACAAGCCAATAAAGAGAAAGCTAAAATTTCATGAAGGCTCAAAGGGACAACTAGGGATTGATATTTAATTGGGTGGATACTAGTTATTGGCTTACCAAACAATGCCTAGATCATCTCTCCCCTAAATAAATAGAGTTCAATTTCACCTTGAAAGTTTGTCAAGGCATGTTCTAAGATTGACTAGGACCTAGACAAAGGTAATTATGGAGGAGCCCTCTCTAAGTAAGCATACACAACTAAATTCTAAAGGACAATTCCCTCACTTAGTAAAGTCATTCAAATCATGATGCATAGATACACTAATTTATAAATATCAAGCTAGATTTGTCATTGGTTGAGCACCAAAATGAACAAATACCAACAAAATTTTGATAAAAGTAATTTATTCAAATAATCTTAATTTTAAAGACATAATTGTTACAAATAAGTACTAAAGAAAGCAAAATAAAAAGAGTAACATTCAAGCTAAGGGGAGTTTATTGAATTGAGCTTCTTCTCTCTTTACATCTTGAATACTCTCATCTTAAAAAGAGGATAAGACAAAATCTCCCTCCAATCGTCTTCCTACCAAAGGTTGCCGGCGGAGGTACTCTTCCAAATTTAGGCAAAGGATTGCTCTTGGTATTGGGCTTATCAGGCTCAGAAAACTTTCCACTATCAATCAAATATTGGATCTCGTGCCTTAGATGAGCAAATTTATCTATCTCATGCCCATGCATTTGATGAAATTAATAGAAGGCCTCAGCATCGAAGTTTGATGGAAAAGGATTTTGTAGCGGTCGAGGAGCCAATGGTTGTAATAACCCCTTCTTTTATAGCTTGTTGAAAACCCAAGACAGAGGTTTTCCCAACTCTGAGAATTGTCTTCTGCTTTCTTGACCAGTGGCATTAACATCGACTTCCTAATGTGTACTTTGATTACCCAGCTGATAATTCTGTTTGGCAGAAAAATGGTTCTTCTCTCTTTCCCACTCTTCTATTTGTAAGCCAGCTTGAAGAAGATCTTTGAAGTCCCTTATAAGGGTGTGAGATAGTATTTCACAGAGATTGGGCAGGACACCTTTGACTATTATTCTAATTTGGTATGACTCATCAGGCCTTATTTTGAGAAGTACAGCCTTGTTTTTCCATCTACATAATCAACAAAACCTTCATTTTGTTTTTGCCTGATAGTCTCCACCTCCATCAAGGTAACTTCCAGCTTGACATTGTATGTATACTGTTAGATGAAGGCCTTGTACAGGATATCCCAAACTTTTTGAGTACTTTCGTCTAAGGTGTTGAACCAGTTTTGGACAATAGGGTCCAATGAGACCATGAAGTACCTTAGAGTCTGAGCCTTAGTAGCTTGGGCAAACTACATAACAGTGATGTACTGCTTAACATGCAAGTGAGGATTTCCTGTACCATTGTACCTAGTGAAGGAAGGCATCTTGAACTTATAAGTGACCTCCTCATCTTGTTCAAACAACTTGTTGACCTCTAACATTTCCTCGATTTTCAGCTTCTTTTTAAACTTTTTTTTCAAATCAGCAATCAGCTTCTAAACATTTGAAGTTTCAGTATTTTCCATGGCTAATGTTTCCACAACCTTCGACTCTTTGTTCTTATCTTGTGGATCTTGGAGGTATTGATCCTAGTCATCATCATCAATCATTACTTTCTCATCATCAGAGGCTATTTCACTAACCTTAGCCTTTTCCTTGTCTTTCAGTTTCTTTGTTTTGGTAGATGCCTCAATCGTGTTTCCCAAAAGTGTAGCCAGTTGGCTCCTCATAGTCTCAGCCAGGACCTCCTTTAGTTCTTCCATCTTGGCATTGAGAGCGTCATCCACCATTCTTTGAATTTTTTTGGGATCCATTGCTCTTGGTGAGAAGCTAATTGTGTTGCTGTTGGATTCTAAGTCATTGGCATAGGTTGGGTTGTCGTATGCTTTTGAACTACTGTACTCTAGGTCCATGAACCAGAAAGGATCAATGATATGTTATGCAATACGTGTATGCATGTATGCGCAACAACAATCAAACAAAAATAATTAGGACGTTCCTTCCAACCTTATAACTTCCGCACACGAATGGTGAGTCTCTTTTTCTAGGTATATGGTCAACAAAAATACCAACATGAGATATTTTGTTTTTGAAAGATTCCCTCGGACAATTTAACCAATAGTTGTATTTTATAACATAGAAGTTAGTCTATGATAATTCCCATTAATTAGGCTTTAATCAATTGAATCTCAACTAAAATAGCTTTTATTTGAATTGAAGCAAAATTAAAAGGTTTGTCATAAATAGATTTCTTATTTGAAAAAGTAACTAGTGATTCATGCCAAAAACAAGCCCATGGTTAATAATTCTTGGTATAAACTAGGCTTACAATTGATTTTTGGTATTTTCATAATTGACCTAAGTATTTGTAAGCTCTTTTTAAGAAAAATTGTAATGAAGTGAAAAAATAGTTTTGTTTCAAAGCCCATAAAATGATTTTAGAAAAATAAATTTTGGGCTTTGAGCTTGGGCTACGAGGTGAAAAAGATTTTTTTTAATCCATTTTTAAAAGTTTTATGTCCAAAGACCATCTTGAAAAGTTTTGAAAATGGTTTTGGTCTTTTGGACTTTAAAGAAAAAATTCTTTTGAGCTTACAATATAAGTAGGTCATATTAAAAAAAAAACAAACCAAATAAGTCATAGTTTAAACCAAGATAAATTAATTATAGTCAAACAACAAGCATTTGGGGAAAAACCTAAGGAAAATAACTAAATCAATTATATGAGCTTAAGTCTTTGGGTTAAAAGTTTTAGGCTCTCGTAGCAAGTATATACCGAAAGGTACAAGGCTATGAGTGGTCATGTCATGCTTGATCTCCATACCTTGAGTGAAAGTATGGCATCCCTCACATAACAAAATACAGGTGTCCTAACTCATGCTCACTATGCAATCTAAATGATATAGGGGACAATTGTCACATCCCAAAATTTAGGTAGTCGAGTATTAGGCCAGAAGGATATAAATAAGTGGTCAAATAGAGGCTCGAGATAGTAAAAAACAAAATCGGTGTGCAAAGGAGGCCCGTGAAGTCGACGGGACCTAAAGGTAATTTTTTGAAAGGCCGAGGACCTAAGAGTAATTTTCCAAAAAGTTGTACTGGAGGTTCTTAATAGTGCACATAACATATTCCAAAAATGGAAAGTAGAGAAAAATCGGATCGCAACGACGTGTAACTGTTTTTCCAGGAAATGTCCTGTTAAAGAAAAACGAAGACATGTTGATTAGGGGCATTTTGGTCATTATCAATTAAAGTTATATATGAATCCAAAGTAGAAAATAAACATAAGAGTAAGTAGAGGATGCCAAGGGGTTGAATATGAAACGATTGTCAGTAGAAACGGAACCTGGGCAAAACCCGAGCAAAGAAAGGACCTAAAGGGAATTTTGTAAAAAGTCAAGGGCTTATTGGTAATTTTTTAAAATGGCTTGGAAACCTAAAATAGACCTTATAAATAGAAAGTAGAGGTCGAGAGGATCAAAACTATATGTAGTTTGACTCATGGAACTGTACGGTTTAAAAGATATGATCGATTAATCGCCGGAACGTAAAGTGGGCCCGGTTTCGTGTCGGGACCGTATGGGTAACACGGGACAACTTTAGGGTATCCAATGGGAAGAAGGACAAGTGGGAAGAAGTAATGGGAAAGAAAACTATAAAAAAATCTCTTGTTGGCCAATCAAAAGTAACCATTTAGCATGAGTATTAAATGAAGAAAGAGAAAGGTGGACAAGTGGTCTTAAAGGATTTATCCAACACATAAGGTAATAATCATTTCCCTTATATATATATATATATATCATGAAATGAAGAACAAATTCTCTCTTTTCCACTTACAAATTTCGGCCACAATAGGAAAATACCAAAGGACTTCCAAGTTTTTCCAAGTTTGATTTTCAAGGTAAGTGTTAAGGTTTTCAAGAATGTAGACTTTAATTTTAGTATCAATTTTAGGTATTTATATATTTATTGGGAGATTGGAGATTAGAGTTTTTATGTGGAATTGGAAAAAATTTAAGTAAGTGATGAGATTAATTGATTAAATGGAAGAATCAAGATGTATAAAGTTTAATAAGGTTGGATTAGGGTTTCGGTTGAAAAGAAATGGAGAATAACTTATTATTTTAAATTTCTAAGGTTTATATTTAAGGTTTTTTTCTTGAATATCTTGAAGGAAAAACAAAGATTAAGGAAGGAGAAGAAGGAAAAGCAAAAGGGAATTAAAAGAGCAAGGTTTGGTACTTTAACCATGGAACTCCTTTTGAACTTTTTCTGTTTTACAATTAGTAAAATGCTGTGACTTGTATGATTTTTAATTAAATATAGAAAAATTATCTTGAGTTTAAATTTGGATATGTTGTTTTTTAGTAAGTCTAGTATTTGAGAAAAATAATTTGGAACCACATTGATTGAATTTAATTTACGGAATTCATAAAATTCAGAACTGCTGCCAGGATGCAGGGCAACTGGAGCAGTATGGTTGGGTGAACTACTTGACCAAGATTTTGTGTTCAGTTTGATCTGAAATTTTAAAGGAATGATTTTATGATGTAAAACTAAATTCTGTAAAAATTTTAGAGTTTTTAGACAAGTGGATTATTTTATACAAATTTTCTAAAATAAGGATCAAGTTGGGTCAAGAACCAGAGTTTATTGTTCATATGGTAATTTTTCATTATTAACTTGGTCAAAAACTTGGTGTGGGTGTTTTATTATTTTATTTTTGGTATTGAGTTTAATTATGATATGAAGAATAAATTAAGATGGAAATTATGTGAATACATATGATACATATGTGAGTATATGTGATATTTGTGTAAATGTACATTGTATATACATGGAGAATATGTGGTATATATACGAAGTGAATGGATATATATGAAATATATGCTCTACTCGGTAAATGGGTAACATCGGTCTGAAATGGGGGTTATATCGTGTGAGGTCAAGATCATGGCGACTAGTCGTGTGAGACCAAGACCACGAGGTTATATCGTGTGAGGTCAAGATCATGGCAACTAGACGTGTGAGACCAAGACCACGGCAATTAGTCACAAAGAGATAACTTGATGTAGCATGTAAATCTAGTAATAACTATATGATTTTGAATTGAGTTGGGTTGTGAATATAGAAGTGTGAATTCTTCTTGCAGGATTGTAGTTGAGGTTATAAGGGTGGATTATTGGGAGTGTGCTTGTATTGAATTGTGAAACAAAATGTTTTTCATAAATAAGAAAAATCAGTTTTGTCGACACTTGGGACCACCAATTATAGGGGAAACTCTGGCAAAATTTTTTAAAATCTGCACTTAAAATTGGCTAAGTAAAATATTAAGACACAACCACCATGAGATAACAGTCCATCTTGGTCTATAAACGTAGGCTAAGATGGGGTGTTGCAACAATATCATAATAAGAAAGAAAAAAAATAATATAAAGACCAACGGAATCAACTTCTCTTATCCCCAGTGGAGTCGCCACTGTGAGCGGAGATTTTTACCCCCACTCCTGTGTAGAATGGTTCTTGCGACTTTGGCACTGTTAGACTCAGGGCCTTAGAGAACACGAGCCCAAACCCAGAGAAAATGGAGTCACCACCTGAACTGGCCGGGAAAAAGAAAGGGGTGGATTACTCAATTCCTAAGGAATCCCCAACCCCCTAATTGTAATATCCTCATGTATGCCCTAGAAGTTTTAATTTTGTTGTTGTTGTTGTTGATTTAAAATGTGATTGAATGTATATGATGTGTTAAGAAAAAAAATTGGGAGGAGAATGCTTGTGTATATGTGTTTTGGAAAGAAAATAGGGTTTAGAGAGAATGGTATATGTTGTGTATATGATGATATATATAACATATAAAATGGTCAAAGGGAGAGAGTCAATGCAAGAGGAGATTTTTATATGGCATGTGAAATTACTTAATTGGGTTTATAAGAGACAAAAGCTAAGTTAAATGATGAGGGGTATTTGAGTAATTGCTTGAAGTGGAATGCATGGTGGAGATTAAAAGAAGAAAAGGTGTTTGACTTGTGCATTTTTCTTCTTTCTTTCTTGAAGAGGCCGGCCATTGAAGAGAAGAGAGAGCAAGAGAGGTATTCATGGTGCTTGAAGCAAATTAAAGAAGCAATCAAAGGATTTGACAAGAGAATTGTGGAATTTCTTCATCTTAGGTAAGAAATCTCTTGAATTCCTTTGGTAATTTTGAGGTTATGTCTATATTGAATTGTGATTTGTTGATGTGATGATTTGGTGTGTTTGATATGTGTTTACAAGTGTTAAAGTTGATTGTTAGTTAAAAGATTGAATTGAGGTTGGTTTGGTTGTAAGTTTAAATGGATTTTGATAGTGGAAGTTCAAGTGTAAAGTTGGTTTTAGGGTTTGAGATGGTATGTGTTTAAATGTTTTGGTTGATGTGTTTTAATAAGGAATATTGTGTTAAACATGTAGAATTTGTGTTTAGAACATTGATTCCATTCATTTGAAACATGTTATATGATGTTTGATGAGTTTGAGTGCAATTGGAGGAGAGTTGTGCATATTAGGGTTTGTGTTTTGGGAGACACGGCCAAAAGCAATGTGAGACACGGCCAAGCCAAGGGATTTTGGGCGTGTTGGATTAGTTTTTGGGTGACATGGCCGTGTTCCCAAGCCGTGTTAGCTACTGTGAATTTTGGTTTAAGAGACACGGCCACAAGCTTGGCCGTGTCCCTTGCCCGTGTTGCTTACTGTCCAAGTGGGTTGAGTGACACGGCCACAAGCTTGGCCGTGTCCCTCAAGTGGGCTGCCCGTGTCCCTCAAGTGTGATAGTTAGGGTTTTCATTCTTTGATCTTATTGCATTGCTTTGGTTCTCCAAAGGTAGGTTGGTCCTTAAACCTAACCCTAAACACTTTAAACACACTTGAATCAATGAATGATATAATCAATTGCATGTGTAAGGTCCTAAAGCTATGAATCATATCAATTGTTCTTTGCCCTAATTGCATTGTTGAGATTGAACAATGTTATGTTATGCATTGTGAATAGTAATGTGTTTCATAAGTAATATACATTGAAATGTATATCAAAGATGCAATGATAATTCAAATAAGACATGATATGAGACAATGCCATTGTGTTTGGCTATGATGATGTGATTGAAAGAAATAAGGCATGTTTGCCTAAATGTTGTTGAGAATTGAGAATGAAAATGATAATTGAATAATAAATGAATTGTGTGGCTAATGTGTTATTCCATTTTCAGAGTTGGTTGTTGGTGGCATGCCTAATAAGTGTAACAATCTCTTGAAGTTAGGTTGGATTGAATCCTTGAAGCCTAATTGAGATGTTACCACCCTTGAAGCTAGGTTGGGTTAGTTCTTGAAGCCAAGTTGGGTAGAAGCTTAGCATGCTTTGCTCCCCTTGAAGCTTGGTTGAACTTAATCCTTGAAGCCTAGTTGGGTATATGATATTGATAAATGTGATAACAAAACCAAAGCATTAACTCTGAAAATTGAATGGCATATTAGTGTGTCTTGGGCCCATGCTTGTCTTTGTTCAGTGTTGATTATGAATGGTTAAATGAATACTAATGAGGTATATGAAAAGATATTGAAATGTGATATGTAATGTGAAAATATGTTGTTAGTTTTGCATATATGATGTTATATGTATAATATGGATTGAGAAATGACATTGCATTGCACTAAGTCATATCATTTGCATGATTATCTTACTAAGCCGTTGGCTTAGCGCGATAGTGTTTAATCGTGCAGGTAATAGAGTTGATAGAGTTGAACCCGAGAGTTCATCAAGACCAAGTGAGAGTAGACCTTGAAGAATCTATTTTGGGAGCTTAAAGATCAGAGCAAACTTGCCAATCATGTATACTTCTTTATATTTTGTAAAGAAATGTTTAATATGTAAATATGTACATATTTTATAACTTCCGCTGTGTAATATATATATATATATAACTAATATGTTTTGTTTTATAAGTAAATGATCTACTTTTCTATAATGTATAATGATAAGGGTATTGTATCAAGTTTTAAAGTGCTTTTTAAATAAGGGCTTTTTAAATAAATTTAGGATTTTGTCGGTTTAGATTTTAAAAAACAAGGTTTATATTTAGAAAAGAGGATTTTAGGATTTTTTATGAAAATAACTGTGAGCGGGATTTTTGCCCCTACTCCCGGTGGAATGGTTCTTGCGACTTTGGCACTGTTTAGGCTTGGGGCCTTAGAGAACACAGACCTAAGTTCGGAGAAAATGGAGTCACTATCCTGATGGGCTGGGAAAAAGAAAGGGGTGGATCACTCGATTCCTAAGGAATCCCCAACCCCCTAATGGGTTCGAAAAGTTGGGTACATATGGGGAAGGTAAGAAATGGCCTAGCACCCCCCCATAACGCCCGGTTCATTGGAACCGGCCTCCTTTACAAGTCTTAATATTATAAAATTCTTAAATATAACAATATTATCCATATTACATGTAACAATTAAAATAAAGCATCATTATATTAAAATCAAAGCAATGTCGAAGCAAAACAAATAAATGGACACCCATCCGAGGATGGAAACATGTCCTTACATCATCCATGCCTAAACTAATAGGACACCCACCAAAAGGTAGAAACATATCCTTTACATTGGTCTAAAATATAAAAATAATTTAAATTACATAGAACTTAATTAATGAGGTATCCACAAAGCGGAAACATACCTCTTACAATATTTGCAAAATCAAAATAAATCGATAAAAGTAAATAACCATTCATCATAAATAAGTTATTCATCAAAGATATTTAACATCAATCAAAATAATAAACATTCAACCGTGATAAATAAAAGCAAGCATTAAAATTAAATAAATCAACCACCAAAGCATACTATATAATCAAATCTAAAAATAAAGCAAGTAAAGATACAAATTGACCTATTGAATGTTCTTTAATTAATATTTAGGGCTTTGAGATTTTAGTATTAATATTGTTATTTGTTTAGGCTACTGTGGGTTTTAAGAGAATTGAAAGGGATTAGGGTTTTATAAATCAAATTAGGGTTTAAGGGTAACATTATGAAATTAGCGCTTCAGAATATTAAAACATTAGGTTTATAGCTCTTGGTTACTGGATTATTGTTTTGGATTTACTTAATTGAGTTTGAATGTTTAGGTTTATAAGGTTTTAAGGTTTTAGGGATTAGGGTTTAGGAAAACTAGGGTTTACATATTAGTTTTGAGGGAATTACGATTTAGAAAAAATTAGGGTTTAGATTTACTGGTTTGGGGGTTTACTATTTTGGTTTTGGAGTTGAAGAAAATAGTTTAGTTTTATAAAGTAATTATGATTTTTTAGAAATTGTAAAGTGAGTTTAGAGTTTGGATATTTAACAAAACATTTGGAAATTTTGGAAAAGAATTAGAAGAAAACAGTTTAGGGTTTTTTAAAGCTTTTGGAAATAAGAAAAACGATTTAAGGTTTTGGAAACAAAAGAGTACTTTTTAGGGTTTTTGGAAATAGAAGGAACAATTTAGGGTTTTAAGGTTTTGAAGAAATAGGTTAGGGTTCTTAAGTTTTAGAAGAAACAGAAATAATTTATTAATTTTCAGTGATTGAAGTTACTGTAAGAATATAAAAAAAGAAATTAGAGATTCAAACCTTCGTTCGTTGGTTCCACCAAAAATTGCTACTTGGATGAACAAGGACAAAGGCAAGGTTGCTGCCTTTGTTAAATTGTTGATGGCTTTGCTTGTTCTTCTCAAATCTGAAGTCCTAAGTTCAAAGTTATAGTCCTAAGTTTATCTCCCTCCAGAGTCCAATCCATCCCTTTTTCTGTGTTTTTTAGTGTTATTTATAGGAAATTTAGAAGATTAACTCCAATTATTTAAGGAAACTATAATTAATTAGGAAAAGAAAATTGAAACCAAATAGAATTTGGTTTCAGAAAAAATTGCATTGGAAAAATCTCGCTGGCAAAATTTGTGACGAGCTGCGAGGATTGCGCTTGGTATGAGCGAGAATTGGCACGCTGGCGGGTTGCCAGGACATTTCGTTGCAGGAATTTCCTGCGGGCAAAATGGCCCAAGGCCATTTCAACCAATTACTTTCCGTAATGAAAAAATTCATCACCGATTTTTTCGTCGCCGATTTTTATTTTATTTATTTATTTATTATTATTATAATTTTATAAAAAATTTATAAAAAATAAAACTAAAATAAATATTATTTAATTAAGATAACACAAAAATTATTTTGGACTAAATAAAATATATTGGACCAGACTAGGTAAAAAACTAAGGGTCTACAGTTTGCCCCCTGCTTGAATGATCTAAGACTTTAGTAAAAGAGAGTGAAAAGCAATAAGACTTAATTTTTTTGAGATGGTTGAGGTTTTAGGTTCTGGACCCAGTTTGAGTTCTAGACTCATCAAAGAATAATTTTAGGTTCTGGACCTAAGGGTAATTTTGAGTTCTGGACGTGAACTAAGAGATTTTAGGTTCTGGACCTAAGGATAATTTGGGTTCTGGACCCGAGCTAAGTTCTGAACTTAGGAGGAATTTTAGGTTCTGGACCTAAAGGTAATTCGGGTTCTGGACCCGAGCTAAGTTCTAGACTTAAAAGAGATTTTAGATTCTAAACCTAAGGATAATTTGGGTTATGGACCCGAGCTAAGTTTTAGACTTAAAAGAGATTTTAGGTTCTGGACCTAAGGGTAATTTGGGTTCTGGTCTCGAGCTAGGTTCTGGACTTAAAAGAGATTTTAGGTTCTTGTCCTAAGGATTATTTGGGTTCTGGACCCGAGCTAAGTTCTGGACTTAGAAGAGATTTTAGGTTCTGGACCTAAGGACAATTTGGGTTCTGGACCTAAGCTAAGTTCTGGACTTAGAAGAGATTTTAGGTTCTGGACGTAAGGATAATTTGGGTTCTGGACCCGAGTCAATAGAGATTTAATTATTGCAAAAAATAATTATAGTCAGTAACATATAAATTTTGTCTTTATTTTTTATTTATATTTTTGTTTTTTTTAGAAAATTTAGGAAAAATATATTAATTTAAGAATTTAAGTAGATAGATTAATGATATACTTACCTGGCTCCGTGTTAGCATGATCATTGTGTTATTTGGGCAGGAGGGTGTATCTACAAAGCCTGACAATGGTATGATGTAGCGCCTTCTCGGGTAAGGCAGATTATCTGAGATTGCAACTTTGAGAGCTTCATCTTACAATTACCATTCGTGGAATATCTGATAGATCGGAGCGTAGTCCAAGCACTTGCAGAACGATGGTTGGACACAACTCATATTTTTCACTTGCCCATTGGAGAGATGACAATTGGTCTGGTCAACTTTGCTGCTATAACCGGCATTCGGTATGATGGTGTTCCAGTTCTTCTTACCAAATATTTTGGCATTTGAAAATATTAATTGGTATGGAACCATCATATAAAGGGCCTTTTAAGATAAAAATTGAGCCAATTCGTAGTTATTGGATGAACTACGAAGGACGGATTCATAGAGACACGACCCAACAGTATGCTCGAGGATTTTTGTTATATTTGCTTGGGTCAACTATCTTAGGCAGCACTGAATTTGCCATTCATTTGTTAGTGTTGAGGGCCCTTTCTTATTTTAGGATGGTACCACTTTATGGCTAGGGTGAAGCTGGTCTCACCTATCTTTACCATGGTCTTGATAAAATTTGCCGAAATAAGAAGTCTTTCGTCGGCTTTATAGCGGTTATAGAGGTACTCTTCTTCCACCAATGTCAATTTCATTCTTTTCTTGTATGAATTTGATCTCTATTATTTTAGGCATGGGCATATGAGCACAACCTTGTGAGGGTGCCTGGTATTTCCTAAGAGAGAGTTGGGTATCCGAGATTAAATTTTTGGTTGTCTGAGCATGTAGAAGTTCTCGGCTCTCACCATGTGCATACCCAACGCTTCGTGTTGAGCTGCTTAACCTGGGACCAGGTAAAATAGCATTAGTATAAAATTTATGTGAAAGTTTACTTACCTTATGTTATTTCATAGGTGAATTTGGCTTGGTGGAACCCAGAAGAGCAGACAAACTGGACTCTCTCCATGAATGTTGCATTGTCTTTCCAACATACTCGCCGAGTCATCACTGGCCCAGTGTCTAGCGGCTGGTTTCTCGGAGAGAGAGTTTATGAGTGGTTTCTTAGTCCAGAGCAGTGGAGGATTCCGATGAGTTGCCCGGAATATAATTTAAATATTACATCAATGCCGGAAGATGCATGGTGGTTGGCTCGGCATGGTCATGATGTTGAGACATTTCTCCATCCACCAGGTGCATCTTATCCCCTTTTTATTCAAATAGGGCTCTTGAATTTTGATGTATCTCCTGTTGGTGTATGGGAAATTCCTAAAGAAAATGAGGATAGAGATGAAGAGGAACATCATAGAAAGGCAGGAGAATTCATTCCACATCTCGGGGCTAGCACTTCTCAGGTAAAATTTTTACTATTTTTCCATTGCAATCGCTTCTTTCTTAACTTATTTTGATTCTTTAATGATTGTTATAGGCTGTTGGCTCATTTGATCTTGAGGCTGGACCTTCTTTTACTGCTCCTTCATTTATTCATTCTAGTCCACTAGATATGCCAACTCATCCGCAGGGTATTGATATGAATTACCTGGTAAGTTTTCTTGTTTCATGGTAATTTATGCTATATGTATGCATGATTATGTATGCTCTTACTTTTTACCTTTCTGGCTCACAGCGGATGCTTAAAGAGTAAAATAAGAAACTTCAAGAAGAGTTGGTCGCTAGTCGTCAGCAGGCTTCTCATTTTGAAAACTTGTACCATTAATTAGAAAAAAATTTCTGAGACTTCCGATTTTAGGGGATGAGGGATCTTGGTGCTTCTTCATCTAGAGGCCCACAAACTGATGACCATGATATCCTTTCATCTACTTTTGATGAGGACCGTGACAGATAAAAACTCCAAGGTAATAGGGATTTTGGTGCTCCTGCTTCGGGCGGACTCGGAAAATAATTTGCCTCCTCCTCCAACAGGCGATGATTTTTTCAGGGCTTTATTTGATAACCTACCACCACCTTCTTAGTGATGTATAAATATTGTATCAATTGTACAAACATTGTATAATAAAAATAATAATGACAATATATAATTTCTATCTTTACTGTAACTCTTTTTTTTTGTCATTATTACTGCACTACAATTATTATACTTTTCTCTTTATATTTTAACATTTACACAACACCACTACAAAGCCAAATGCAATGCGGTCAATTAAAAAAAAAACTTTCGTCGCCAATTCCTTTCCTCATGCAACACGGTCTCACTCTTTTCCTATCATCTTTTCCTTATCAAATTTGGAAAAGCTTATTTCCTCTATATAAATCACCTTTCACGCCATAATTTCATACAAAAACCAAGAGATTGTCCACTTTAACAAAAAATCTCTTTTTAACAATTTTGATTTTCTTTCATTCATCAACCATGACCGAACTTCATTTAAAGAAGATAAAAATTCTATTTAAGAATATGGATGCCATTCACTGGAAGCAAATTTCTTTGTCAAAACTTGATATTTTAAAGTGTTTTCAAAATGTTAAATTATTAACTTGATATTTCTTTTTGGGATGTAGATTCTAGGACATTTAAAATTAATGGTTTTGAAATATGTCCCTTGATTAAAGAATTTGAGGCCATCCATGGATATCCAAATAATCAACAAATGGCGCTATCCACATTGATTTCCAAGACTCAAAAGAAGATGCAGATGTTATTTCAAATTTCAAAACCCGAAGTTCTTCAATTGATGAGAGGTGAGAAAATTCTACTTGCTCCCTTAATTGACTTTTGTCTCTCTCATTTGGCTCCTACTAAGGCATGGGGATGTATGCTTTGTCTTTGCTTGCTTGGCCAATTCTTGCTTGTTTCTTCTGATGGCTATATCGATCCACGAGTATTGGATATTATGGACCAAATGGAAGGAGGCTTGTTGCCGATATCTGTGATCTTAGCCGAGACTTTAGTTGGTGATGGGTGCCGAAACCACCAAAATAATTCCTGCTCAACCGTAAAACAAAAACTGTAGAAAGTGTGAGAAGGGTCGAACCCTAGGGACTAGCCTTGCCCAAGGCTAACCAGAACTGACAATGAACTGAAAATTAAAAATAAATGAAAAATAGGGATTTGTGTAATTAATTATGTAAAACGAAATTAAACAGCAAAATTGATAATAAAAACCTGAACAATGGGGGGTGAATTCAGTCAAAGGAAGTTCGCGGTATGAGATTCATTTGGATTGATCATCGGACTAAAAATAATCTTTTAATATCAAATCACAGACAAGTTATAGCCATCGAAAAAGCATCTTCGGCCAATCTTTCCGTTTATAATAGATTAAGCAAGACAAGCGCTATGAAAAACACCTAATTGATTAACAACCCTAATACAAGCGACAGAATTTAATTAATCAATTGCAATAAACTCTAGAAAGACCTAGCCCTAATCAACAAACCTAAAAGCAAGATTCGTTTAAATCAGATCACACAATTACTTAATATAACCCGAAAGCCTGGTTACAATCAGATTATATCAATCGCTACAAGCATCAAATCAACTAAACAATTACGGATTCAGCATCAATGATTAGCTATATGCATCTTATTAATCAATTGATTGATCAGTTTAATAAATTAACAAAACACATTAAGGAATATAGTTTTCCAATAAACTGCAGTAAAAGTATGAATGTAATAATCAATTAAAAGCAATTAAGAACATTAAAACCTCACAATCCTGAAGAATCTCAACCTTGAATCAACCTCCGACTGATTAGAGAGTTTAGCCACGCATGGCTAATGAAGAAGACATTGAAAAGTTATGAAAAATGTTCTGAAATTCGTAACTCAATCGCAGGTGGAAGAGAAGTCCCGTAAAAAGACCTAAAACACGATTATAATGTCTAAAATTAGGGCCCCACCATAATATTACAAAAGTGCCCTTTAAAATATAATTAATTCTTCTTCCTAAGCTCTATTTAAGCTCAAAACGACATCAGAATGGTAGGTTAAGTCGTTCTAATTAAAACAGCCCCGTTCCAGCAAGGTTCGGCATTAGCCTTGGGCAAGGCTAACTCCAGACTGCTCCAAATCGTCCTCCAAAAATTCCAGCTCCAAGTCCTTTGCTCATAAATGCTCCAATTAAGCTCCAAATGGTTCCTTTTAGTTAAATCCAACATTCCCTAACCAAAACAATAAAAACCAAATAAATTCTCATATTTAAGCACAAATATCAATATAAAAGCACAAGATTAGGTACTAAAATCATGTTGGATTTACACACTAACAGTTGGATTAGACCAACTTAAATCAGGATTGTCAAAGAGACTGATCGGGAGTCCGTTGCTGCTTTGGGTAATTACCTAAACTTCCCTTTTAGGTTTTTAATTTAGGTTTTCTTTTTCATCTTTTCATCTTTTTCTTTTTTTTATTGCTCTAATTTTTGCCTAGTCTGTCCATACGGGTTTTTAGAACTAGCGGGCTGCCCTAATTTTTGCCTAAGTTGCACTTGCTAGTTTTCAACTTAGCGAACCTCTTTTATTATATTATTTTTTTTATATTGCTCTATTTTTTGCCTAGTCTGCCCATGTGGGTTTTCAGAACTAGCGAGTTGTCCTAATTTTTGCCTAAGCTGCTCTTGCGGGTTTTCAACTTAGCAGACTCTTCTTTTTTTTTTTTTTACATTTAATTTCCCTCACAAATTTGGCTTCAGGAGTGTCTCTACTTGCTAGATACTCCATCTATGGATTTTGCCAGATATCTGCCACGACATCATTTTGCTAGGAAACTACTCCATCTTGCTTCTTCATATGCTGATTGGATTGAATGGATCCACTCACGCACTGAAATCAACATCCGTTGGTTAGTACCTTGGTGGAAGATTTCTCGTGTCACCATTCAGACATACTTGATGTACGTTCCTCTTGCTACTCTTCATTAAGGTACTTGCTATGATATTCGCCCGCTTAGCCGTCAGTATGGAGCTGAGCCTCGCAGTTCTAAATTCACTCCTGATTTAGACATGCCTTGCTTGACTGAAGCCTACTTGGATCGGCTGAGGCAAAGCTGGCCTGCACGTTACACTTATCGTCTGCCATAGATTTTACATTTGTCAATTCAAAAAGTGTATTGTTAGGATGAAAAAACAATTAAAGTAATAAAAGATGCTTATTTTCCTTTTATAATTTATCATCACTTTTTGCTATTGTGTTTATTTATTTCATCCATATCTAGTCAAATACTTATAATATTGCACATAGAAAAATTTTAACATTAATTATATTTTATTAAATTGGGAAACAACCAAACATAAAGCCAGAATATAGAAGATCACTCCTGTTGCCAACTAGCCCTTTCAGGTTTTCTAATTGACGATTTTCTCTCATTTAGCCCTAATTGTTGCCCAGCCCGCCCTTTTAGGTTTTCGGAACTAGCGGACTGCTCTAACTTTTACCTAGGCCACCCTTTTTGGGTTTTCAGCCTAAAGAGCTTTTTTTTATACATAATGTAACACCCCTATACCCCGTATACGTACACAACATGCTTATACGATCGTAATATACGTATACTGAATATAGAAATGACACAGTTTACAAAACACACAAACCATCCCTTTAATATAATATGAACAATTTTAAAACATTTAAAGGAATTTATAAAACACAATAGATAAAATGTTTATTCAAAACGCAGCGGAAAACATAACAAATATTTTCAAGTACATATACTTCAAAACTCAAGTTTTACAATATATAAAATAAGAATACATGATTAATAGTATGTCTTTGATCATTAAGCTCCACTATCAACACCTCAAAAATCTAGACTCTACTCGGTCTAGAGGAACTCTCCGGTTCGTCCCTGTCACCTGCGCGATGAATCACACTCGTGCTAAGCCAACGGCTTAGTGGTACAAACTACAATAATATTATGCTTTGATGCAATGCCAATGTCACTCAATCAAGTTTCATAAGCAATTCATGAAGTACTATTCATAATTTCCACATCCATAAACAAATTAAAGCAAAGACAAATATATATATAAACAAAGACAAGCATGAGCCCAAAAAGAAATCTAATATGTTATTCAAAGTTCAGAGTTACTGCTTTGGTCCATAATTACAATCATCAAGCCCGTAGGCGATATATATATATCTCTATCCATGGATAGTGTAACAGACCCGGTCTCTTGGACCTCAACCCGGTTAGAACTGAGGAAATCCTCAACCCGGCTAGACTGTTACTGTTTTTGAGGCTTACGACCCTGTCTTTTCACCCCAAAAACATCACATTTCACATTTATCATTTCACATTTTTCAACTGGAATCGGCTTACGACCCGGTCATTTCACCTATCCAGTGATTCATAGGCATGCCACCAAACTCAGAACTCTGAAAATTGAATTAACATATTAGGCACACAATCATTTCATTTATCTCTTTATCAATTTCTTTCTCAATTCATTTCATATTCCACAATCAACTAGGCAACCATGCCTCAATTATCTCATTTACATCATTATCAATATAGCCAACAACCATGGCTCCTCATCTCATCATATCTTTGGAATTTTCCACATACATTTCACAAAGTTCATATTATGCAAACATGACATTATTAATATGCATCAACAATGCAATAAATTACTTAACACATTTACAACCAAATGTATTAAGTCCCATAATCATATACATGTATGAAGAAAAGGGGGTTTGTACTTACCTCAAGGACAACTCTCACCAAACTCCTCTTCCAAGAATCCACAACACTTGGATTAAGGCAACTCAACCCTCTTCAAAATCTAAACCAAAGGAATGATACACATAAGATAATAAGACTAACAACCAACTAGGGCAAACTCTACACATGACACGCTCAACAACACGGGCGTATCCCTGACCATGCCCTAACTCCACAACACAAAAGCTTTGACATGCTCAGAACCACGGGCGTGTCACTGGACGTGTAATACCTTCTGTCTCATAGAAACATTGACACGTCCAACAACACGAGCGTGTTCATGGCCGTGTCAATTCTTCAACATCACAGTAGCTATGACACGCCCAGTGACATGGGCGTGTCATTGCTCGTGTCACCCATCCATGAACACAGACCTAATGACACGCCTAAAAACCTGGACGTGTTCATGGGCGTGTCAGGCAAAAAATGCAGATTCCGGCCACAACAACACTACCTCTAACAAATCTCTTCTTTCCACCATTTTCAACCTCAAACAACCTTAATTAAACTCAGCCAAAAACCATAACAAACTTGCAAAAATACCAAATCAACTCAAAACATACATCAAACACAAATCATAATTATCACCTCAAACCCCAAAACACAACCATAACACCTTCACTTCCAACAAACTTACTCTTTCCTTCAATCCAACCCCAAAATCCAAAATCACTTGAACCAAACACTCTTAAACACACACACAATCAAACAAACACATATCAACCCCAATCTTAACTCACAAACTCAAAGAAATCAAAGAATCAAGTGGAAAACTTACCAAGAATGAAGAAACTCTTAAATTTCCAAATTGAATACTTGAATACTTCCTTCAATCTTGAGTATGAAAGATCAAATCTCTCTCTTGCTAGGGAGTGCCGGCCAAAACAAAGAAAAGAAAAGGAAAGGAAATGAAGGCACGCGAAGAAGAAGAAGAAAAGAAAGAAAATAAAGTCAACCACTCAACCTTCTCTTTCCTCAAAACCCTCTCCTCCAAGCATTTAATATTAAAATACTCTAAATATCTCCATCCACTTCCACTCACTCAAATCCCACTTAATTAACTTAATTAATTTAAAATCATTAACTAATCATCTTTTGACTTTACATTTGACTTGTATATGTTGTATATATCGCTATATATACAACATATACACTCTCTCTTCACTTCCTTTCTTTTTCCAATTAAACACATATACAATTAATCCAATTACAACAATTATTATACAAAACTTCTAGGGCATATTTTGGGATATTACAATTCTTCCCCTCTAAAAAGAAATTTCATCCTCGAAATTACCTGATTTCAAGTCTGAAACAGTTGAGGATACTAATCTAGCTTCGCTTGCTCATTCTCCCAAGTTGATTCTTCTCTACCATGATTCTTCCAAAGAACCTTCACAATTGGTACTTTCTTATGTCTCAACTCCTTCATACCATATGCTAAAATAGCAACTGGTTCTTCTTCAAAAGTCAGATCCGGACTCACCTCAATAGATTCAACTGGCAAGACATGAGATGGATCTGATCTGTATCTCCTCAACATTGAAACATGGAAAACATTATGAATTCTATCTAATTCAGGTGGCAAAGCAAGTCGATAAGCAACTGGTCCAACTTTTTCCAATACTTCATAAGGTCTAATAAAACGAGGACTTAACTTCCCTCTGCGGCCAAATCTCAATATCTTTTTCCAAGGTGACACTTTCAAAAATACTTTATCCCCAACATCAAACTCTATGTCTCTTCTCTTCAAATCTGAATAAGATTTCTGTCGATTTGAAGCTGTTTTCAACCGATCCCGAATTATCTTCACTTTCTCTTCAGTCTCTTTAACCAAATCAGGACCAATTAACTTGCCCTCTCCAATTTCATTCCAACATAAAGGCATTCTGCATCTTCTACCATACAATGCCTCAAATGGTGCCATACCAATACTGGATTGATGACTGTTGTTGTAAGCGAATTCCACAAGTGGCAAAAATCTGTCCCAACTTCCAGAGAAATCAATGACACAGCTTCTCAACATATCCTCAATAATCTGTATCACTCTCTCTGACTGCCCATTTGTCTGCAGATGAAAAGCAGTGCTAAAGTGCAATCGAGAACCCCAAGCACCATGCAAACTCTTCCAAAACCTCGAAGTAAATCTAGGATCTCGATCAGACACTAAAGAAATTGGGACTCCATGCAACTTCACTATCTCACTTATATACAGCTCAGCCAATTTTTCAAGAGAATAGTCCATCCGAACTGGAAGAAAATGAGCTGTCTTAGTCAATCGATCTACAATCACCCAGATAGCATCATGCTTCTTCTGAGTCAATGGCAAACTAGACACAAAATCCATTGTTACTCTCTCCCATTTCCATTCAGGCACTGTTAAAGGTTGGAGCAACCCGGTTGGAACTTGATGCTCAGCTTTCACCCTCTGACAAGTGAGACATTTTTTACACAAATTCCGCTATGTCTCTCTTCATACCAGACCACCAGTAGTGCTGCTTCAAATCATGGTACATTTTTGTGCTACCCGGATGCATAGCAAAAACCGATTGGTGTGCTTCTTCTAAAATAACCTTTCTCAAACTAACATCATCAGGAACACACAACCTATCTTTAAACCAAAGGCTACCATCATTTTTCACATAGAAATCTCGGCTCTCCCCATTATAACAATCTGATACAATCTTTTAAATTTTCTCATCAGTCAATTGAGCCTCTTTAATCCGATCTAACAATATTGGTCTTAATTGTAACTGAGCCAACAATGCACCATCATCACATACTTCAAAATTAGCATACAACGCTCTCAACTCAACAAGCAATGAGAGCGAATAAACAGCCAACCCTACCAAAAACTTTCGACTCAAGGCATCAGCAACAACATTCGCCTTACCAGGATGATAATCAATCAAACAGTCATAGTCTTTGATCAGCTCTAACCATGGCCTTTGCCGAAGATTTAGCTCCTTCTGAACACCCAAATATTTCAAACTTTTGTGATCCGTATAAATAAAACATTTCTCCCCATATAAGTAGTGTCGCCAAATCTTCAAAGCAAACACTATAGCTGCCAATTCTAAATCATGAGTTGGATAATTGAGTCCATGCGGCTTCAGCTGCCGAGAAGCATAGGCTACAACTTTACCTTCTTGCATCAAGACACATCCTAACCCATTATGTGAAGCATCACTATAAATCACATAAGGTTTATCTTCCACGGGTAATGTAAGAACAGGCGCTTGAGTCAACATTTCTTTCAACTGCTCAAAGTTAGCTTGACACTGATCCGTCCACACAAATCTAACTCCCTTTCAAAGCAATTTGGTAAGTGGAGTAGCTATCAAAGAAAAACCTTTTACAAACCGTCGATAATAGCCTGCCAAACCCAGAAAACTTCTAACTTCAGTCACTGACTTCGGTGGACTCCAATTCAAAATAGCTTCAACTTTACTTGGATCGACCCTTATACCATCTACTGAAACTATATGACCAAGAAAAGTCACTTGATTAAGCCAAAACTCACACTTCGACAACTTAGCATACAATTGCTTCTTTCTCAAGATCTGTAATACCATCCGCAAGTGCTTGTCATGCTCCTCTTCATTACGCGAATACACCAAAATATCATCAATGAAGACAACTACAAACTGATCCAGATAGGGCCTAAACACCATATTCATCAAATCCATGAAAGCTGCAGGTGCATTCGTCAATCCAAAAGACATTACTAGAAACTCATAATGCCCATACCTTGTGCGGAAAGCTGTCTTAGGAACATCTTCAGCTCTAACCCTCAACTGATGGTACCCTGATCTTAAATCAATCTTGGAAAATACTGTTGCTCCCTTCAATTGATCAAAGAGATCATCAATCCTAGGCAAAGGATATTTATTCTTAATAGTCACTTTGTTCAATTGCCTATAATCAATACACAATCTCAAAGTACCATCCTTCTTCTTCACAAACAACACAGGAGCTCCCCACGGTGAAACACTAGGGTGAATAAACCCTTTATCCAACAACTCCTGCAATTGCACCTTCAACTCTCTCAATTCAGCAGGTGCCATTCGATAAGGAGTGATAGAGATGGGAGTGGTACCAGGCAACAATTCGATACCAAACTCAACCTCTCTCTCAGGGGGTAACCCTGGCAACTCCTCAGGAAACACATCTGGAAAATCTGCAACTGTGGGTATATTATCAAGTTGAGAACCCACTACTCTAGTATCCACAACATGAGCAAGATAAGCATCACACCCTTTTCTAATCAACTTCCTAGCTGTTACAGCTGATACAGATAAGGATGCAAGTTGTCTCTGCTCACTAGATACCATCACACTCCTACCATCACTGGTTCTCAAAGTGACACACTTCTTTTGACAATCTACCACAGCCCCATGCTTAGACATCCAATCCATGCCTAAGATTAAATCATATTCCTTGAAAGGCATTTCAATTAAATCACCAAGAAATTCCTCACCTTGCACCACAACAGCACTATCACGATGCACATTACTCACCACAACACTATGTCCTAAAGGATTTGTTACTAAGAAATCAAATCCTAAGGACTCTGAATGCAATTCAGACACAGGCAAGATAGATGCACTTATGTATGAATGTGTAGATCCTGGATCAATCAAAGCAAGTACTGAAATGCCAAGTAAAGAAAATGTACCCGCTACAACTGCTGAAGCATCTGGCTGCCTCTGCATCACATATACTCTCTGAGAAGATCCGGCCTCATCTGGCCTACTGTCTCCGGATGAAGATCCTCCTCTCTGACTAAACCCGGGTCTACCACCTCTACTAAAACCTCTGCCCCCCTCGACCACCTCTGCTGAAAATAGGTCGAGAAGCTGCAGAATCTGCCTGTCTATGCTCTTGCATCTCAGGACAATCTTTAATGAAATGAGCTGGTGACCCACATCTAAAACAGCCAGCTGATCCACCAATTTTCCAACAAATACCCCCATGGGTCTTACCACAATGCTCACGCACAGGTGGAGTAGACCTCTGAATCACTGGAGTCGGGGCACTGGCTATAGAAACTGTAGGTCTCTGCCTCTGCCTCTGATACTGCACTGATTTGCCCGACTGTCTCTGACTTCTACTGATCCTCGGAACAAAACTTCCTCTACCCCTCTTCATAGATGAAGACCCTGCCTCAAACTGGGGTTTCCTTACTCTAGTCTCCTCCTCAGTAGCAGCTACTGCAATGCTCTGCGCTCTCTCAACACTTCTAGCTGCTGCAACTAGCTGAGAGAAATCCTGGTACCGAGAACCAGCCACAATGCACATAATAGAGGGCCTCAATCCCTCCTCAAATCTTCTACACCGGTCTATTTCATCAGAGATAATTCCCCCGGCATAACGACTCAACCGGATATACTCAATTTCATATTCTGTCACCGTCCGATCTTCTTGCCTCAAATTCAGGAATTCCATCTTCTTAATATCTTTATACTCCCTCGGAGTATATTTCTGCTCGAACTCCTTCTGAAAATCACCATAAGATAATGTAGGTGGATCATCCATGGCATGAGGAACCGTTTTCCACCAGTCATAGGAATCTTTCTGTAAGAGGTATCTGGCATAGTCAAATTTCTCATCTGGAGTAGCTTGCAACTGGATGAATATCCTCTGTACTTTAGCCAACCACTGCTCAGCCACTGCAGGATCAGTAGTGCCCAAGAAATCTTCAGCCCCATATTTTCTCAACTTATCGTAATGTCTTACCGGCACCTGAGGCTGGGGTGGTGGTGGTGGTGGCTGTAATGGAGCTGGTCTCAATAATTCTATCATATGTCTTAACCAACCCAGTGGACCCTCATCTGCAGTTGATCTCTCCGGCACAGAAATAGGTGCCTCACTGACTCTCTCAACTCTAGTTCCATCTCTATTCTCATCAGGAGCTACACTCTCCGCACTACCCTCTACAGACTGTTGTAAATGAGATGCCATCTCTACCTATATCTGCAATTACAGCAGAATATACCCCATTAAAGATCAAAGACTGCCATACCAAAACATGTATCTTATTTAAAAACAATATTTTAAAACTCAAAATCTCCTTTTTCTTACAATTGACCTAGGTTGAGAATCTCAAACGTAGGCTCTGATACCAAAATAATTGTAACACCCCTATACCCGTATACGTACACAGCATGCTTATACGATCGTAATATACGTATACTGAATATAGAAATGACACGATTTACAAAACACACAAACCATCCCTTTAATATAATATGAACAATTTTAAAACATTTAAAGGAATTTATAAAACACAATAGACAAAATGTTTATTATAAACGCAACGGAAAACATAACAAATATTTTCAAGTACATATACTTCAAAACTCAAGTTTTACAATATATAAAATAAGAATACATGATTAGGAGTATGTCTTTGATCTTTAAGCTCCACTATCAACACCTCAAAAATCTAGACTCTACTCGGTCTAGAGGAACTCTCCGGTTCGTCCCTCTCACCTGCGCGATGAATCACACTCGCGCTAAGCCAACGGCTTAGTGGTACAAACTACAATAATATTATGCTTTGATGCAATGCCAATGTCACTCAATCAAGTTTCATAAGCAATTCATGAAGTACTATTCATAATTTCCACATCCATAAACAAATTAAAGCAAAGACAAATATATATATAAACAAAGACAAGCATGGGCCCAAAAAGAAATCTAATATGTTATTCAAAGTTCAGAGTTACTGCTTTGGTCCATAATTACAATCATCAAGCTCGTAGGTGATATATATATATCTCTATCCATGGATAGTGTAACAGACCCAGTCTCTTGGACCTCAACCGATTAGAACAGAGGAAATCCTCAACCCGGCTAGACTGTTACTGTTTTTGAGGCTTACGACCCAGTCTTTTCACCCCAAAAACATCACATTTCACATTTATCATTTCACATTTTTCAACTGGAATCGGCTTACGACCCGGTCATTTCACCTATCCAGTGATTCATAGGCTTGCCACCAAACTCAGAACTCTGAAAATTGAATTAACATATTAGGCACACAATCATTTCATTTATCTCTTTATCAATTTCTTTCTCAATTCATTTCATATTCCACAATCAACTAGGCAACCATGCCTCAATCATCTCATTTACATCATTATCAATATAGCCAACAACCATGGCTCCTCATCTCATCATATCTTTGGAATTTTCCACATACATTTCACAAAGTTCATATTATGCAAACATGACATTATTAATATGCATCAACAATGCAATAAATTACTTAACACATTTACAACCAAATGTATTAAGTCCCATAATCATATACATGTATGAAGAAAAGGGGGTTTGTACTTACCTCAAGGACAACTCTCACCAAACTCCTCTTCCAAGAATCCACAACACTTGGATTAAGGCAACTCAACCCTCTTCAAAATCTAAACCAAAGGAATGATACACATAAGTAATAAGACTAACAACCAACTAGGGAAAACTCTACACATGACACGCTCAACAACACGGGCGTGTCCCTGACCGTGCCCTAACTCCACAACACAGAAGCTTTGACATGCTCAGAACCATGGGAGTGTCACTGGACGTGTAATACCTTCTGTCTCATAGAAACATTGACACGTCCAACAACACGAGCGTGTTCATGGCCGTGTCAATTCTTTAACATCACAGTAGCTATGACACGCCCAGTGACATGGGCATGTCACTGCTCGTGTCACCCATCCAAGAACACAGACCTAATGACACGCCTAAAAACCTAGACGTGTTCATGGGCGTGTTAGGCCAAAAATGCAGATTCCGGCCACAACAACACTACCTCTAACAAATCTCTTCTTTCCACCATTTTCCACTTCAAACAACCTTAATTAAACTCACCCAAAAACCATAACAAACTTGCAAAAATACCAAATCAACTCAAAACATACATCAAACACAAATCATAATTATCACCTCAAACCCCAAAACATAACCACAACACCTTCACTTCCAACAAACTTACTCTTTCCTTCATTCCAACCCCAAAATCCAAAATCACTTGAACCAAACACTCTTAAACACACACACAATCAAACAAACACATATCAACCCCAATCTTAACTCACAAACTCAAAGAAATCAAAGAATCAAGTGGAAAACTTACCAAGAATGAAGAAACTCTTAAATTTCCAACTTGAATACTTCCTTCAATCTTGAGTATGAAAGATCAAATCTGTAACACCCCCATATTCAATGCACACACACTACAACCACAACAATGTAGCATAAGTGCACCAAACATAGGGATGCTACGGTTTCCTTAACATTCAAAACATTTTAAAACTTGATACCATATTCATATCATTATATCTTATTAACAAAATAGATCATTTACTTATAAAACAAAACATATTAGTTATCTATATATATATATATTACACAGCGGAAGTTATAAAATATGTATATATATGAAAACATTTGAATTCATATTTACTATTATACATATATTTACATTATCAACAAAACTTTACACAATATAAAAGATTTATACATGATTGGCAAGTCAGCTCTGATCTTTAAGCTCCCAAAATCAACTCTTCAATGTCTACTCTCACTCGGTCTCGAAGAGCTCTCGGGATCGATTCTATCAGTTCTATCACCTGCGCGATTAAACACTATCGCGCTAAGCCAAGGGCTTAGTAAGATAAAACATGCAATAAACATGCTTAAATGCTATACAATGCCAATTCTAATTTATCATACATGTAACAACATAAATGCAAAGCTAACAACATACTTTTACATTTCATAACCTAACATACATATATGTATATCAGAATTCAACATCTTTGCATATATTTTATTAGTTAATCATTTAGTCATTTATGAACAACACTAAGCAAAGACAAGCATGGGCCCAAGACACACTAATATGTCATTCAATTTTCAGAGTTAATGCTTTGGTTTTGTTATCACATTTATCAATATCAATATCATATACCCAACTAGGCTTCAAGGATTAAGTTCAACCAAGCTTCAAGGGGAGCAAAGCATGCTAAGCATCAACCCAACTTGGCTTCAAGAACTAACCCAACCTAGCTTCAAGGGTTGTAACATCTCAATTAGGCTTCAAGGATTCAATCCAACCTAACTTCAAGAGATTGTTACTATCATTAGGCATGCCACCAACAACAAACTCTGAAAATGGAATAACACATTAGCCACACAATCCATTTAGTTTTCATTCTCAATTCTCATTATCATTTAGGCAAACATGCCTCATTTATTTCCATTGAATCACCTTAGCCAATAACAATGGCTTCACATTTCATTTCACAATATAACACTTCATTATTCAAGTGTATATTTATCTCATCCATGATCACATTAGATCTCATAAAACATCATTCATCATAGCCAAACACAATGGCATTGTCTCATGTCATGTCTTATTTGAATTATCATTTCATCTTTGATACAACATTTCAATATACATTACTCATGAAACACATTACCATCCAAAGTGCATAATAACATTACTAAATCTCAATAATACAATTAGGGCAAAACACAATTGATATGATTCATAGCTTTATGATCTTCCACATTCATTTGATTAGATCATTCTTGTGTTTGAAACATGTTTATAATGTTCATGTTTAAGTTTAGGAACAATGGAACTTTTGAAGAATTTAAACCATGCAAAGAGAACCAAGAAATCAAACAATGTTCAAATCATTTGAAAGGCACGCCCAACCATCTTGAGTGACACGCCCGTGTCCTTAAAAAGAAAAGAGGCAGTAGCTTCCTCAAATAAATGACACGCCCAACACTTTTGATGGACACGCCCGTGTCCTTAAAACCAAAAGAGACAGTAGCCAATCCAAATAATTGACACGCCCACTCTTCTAAGGGACACGCCCACTCCCCTAGAATTGATTTTGGCCGTGTCACCAAATCACAAAACCTTAACTAAAACCAACCCTTTCTCAATTACACTCAAACACAATATTCATTATATAACATATTTCACATGAACATAATCAATGTTCTAAACACATATTCATCACAAAAACCACTTCATCACACATTAATATCACAATTAAACACATATTCACCACAAAACCCTAAAATCCAACATCCTTCTCCCTTCATCCAAATCAACAACCATCATTTCCAACAACAACCTTCAATCAAACTCATAACTTAAAATCAATTTAACATTTGAAAACACAACCAAACACATCTCAAATCCACCAAATCACAAAAATCATCAAACCCTACTTTACTTCTAACACAACTTCCAAATAAGTAAAGAAAACAAGAAAATACTTACTTGAAAAGAAGAAATTCCACAAATCCTTTGTCAAAACCTTGAATTGCTTCATCAACTTGCTTCTATCATCAAGAACACTTCTCTTTTCCTTTTGCTAATGGAGAGCCGGCCACTTCATGAAGAAAGAAGACAATGATCAAGATACAAAGTCAACTTTTACTTTTAATCTCCACCAAGTGTTCTTATCCAAGCAATTACTAAAACACCCTCAATCATATAACTAACCTTTGTCTCATATAAGTCCTTATATGTAATTTCATTAACAACCAAAATATCTTCTTCCACTTAACCATCACCTTGACTCTTCATTTGACCACTTTATATGTTATATATATCATCATATACACAACATATACATTTATCTCTAAACCCTAATTCTTCCTCCAAAACACATATGCACAAGCATTCACTTTCCAATTTCTTTTCTTATCCCATCATATGCATACAATTCAATTAAACAATAACAACAACAACAACAACAACATAATCAAAACTTCTAAGCCACATATGAGGATATTACAATTCTCCCCTTCTAAAAAGAAAATTTCGTCCTCGAAATTACCTGAAATTAACTCTGAAACAACTGAGGATATTGCTCTCGCATCGTTTGCTCATTTTCCCAAGTGGCTTCTTCTTTCCCATGGTTCTTCCAAAGAATCTTCACCAATGGCACTCTCTTGTTTCTCAAATCTTTCACATCCCTTGCCAAGATAGCAACTGGTTCCTCTTCAAAAGTCAAGTCTGGGCTCACTTCAATTGATTCAAATGGCAACACATGAGATGGATCCGACCTGTACCTCCTCAACATGGAAACATGGAATACATTATGAATACGATCCAACTCAGGTGGTAAAGCAAGTCGATAAGCAACTGGCCCAACTCTTTCTAACACTTCATATGGCCCAATGAAACGAGGACTCAATTTTCCCTTCCGACCGAACCTCAAAATCTTTTTCCAAGGAGACACTTTCAAAAATACCTTATCTCCAACAACAAACTGAATGTCTCTCCTCTTCAGATCTGCATAAGACTTCTGTCGGTCTGAAGCTGCTTTTAACCTGCCTCGAATCAATTTTACTTTCTCTTCAGTTTCTTGAATCAAATCAGGACCAACCAACTTATTATCTCCAAGCTCATTCCAACAAAGAGGTGTCCTACACCGTCTGCCATACAATGCTTCGAAAGGTGCCATACCAATGCTGGATTGGTGACTGTTGTTGTAAGCAAACTCCACAAGAGGTAAAAATCTATCCCAACTTCCAGAGAAATCGATGACACAGCTTCTCAACATATCTTCAAGAATCTGTATCACCCTCTCTGACTGTCCATCCGTCTGTGGATGAAAAGCAGTACTGAAGTGCAGTCGAGAACCCATAGCATAATGCAAACTCTTCCAAAATCTTGAAGTAAACCTGGGATCTCGATCAGACACTAAAGAAGTTGGAACACCATGCAGTTTCACAATCTCCTGGATATACAGCTCAGCCAATCTCTCCAAAGAGTAATCCATCCGCACCGGAAGGAAATGAGCTGTCTTAGTCAATCTATCCACAATCACCCAAATGGCATCATGTCTTCTTTGTGTCAACGGCAAACCAGACACAAAGTCCATTGTCACTCTTTCCCACTTCCATTCAGGCACTGACAACGGTTGAAGCAACCCGGTTGGAACTTGATGCTCTGCTTTAACTTTCGGACAAGTGAGACATTTCGATACAAACTCAGCAATGTCTCTCTTCAACCCAATCCACCAATAATGTTGTCTCAAATCATTATACATCTTCGTATTACCCGGATGCATAGCAAACACTGACTGATGAGCTTCTTCCAAAATAACCCTTTTCAAATCAGCATCATCGGGTACACACAATCGGTTCTTAAACCAGAGACTCCCATCATCTCTCACAACAAAATCTCTAGTCTTCCCAATCTTACAATCTGAAATAATCTTCTGAATCTTCATATCAACTAACTGAGCCTCTTTGATCTGATCTAACAAAACTGGCTTCAATAGCAACTGTGCCAACAATGCACCATCATCACAAAGTACAAAACTGGCATGCAATGCTCTCAACTCAACAAGCAACGAGAGCGAGTAAACTGTTAAACCAGCTAAAGACTTCCTACTCAGAGCATCAGCAACAACATTTGCTTTACCTGGATGATAGTCAATTAAGCAGTCGTAGTCTTTAATCAATTCTAACCATCTCCTCTGACGAAGATTGAGTTCTTTCTGGACACCCAAATACTTCAAACTCTTGTGATCAGTGTAGATGAAACATTTCTCTCCAAACAAATAGTGGCGCCAAATCTTCAATGCAAACACAATGGCTGCCAATTCCAAATCATGGGTAGGATAATTAAGCTCATGCGGTTTCAACTGTCGAGATGCATAAGCTATAACTCTTCCTTCCTGCATCAATACACATCCCAAACCTCTATGTGAAGCATCACTGTAGATCACATATGGTTTGCCTTCAACAGGTAAAGTTAAAACAGGCGCTTGAGTCAACATTTCTCTCAACTGCTCAAAGCTAGCCTGACACTGATCCGTCCACACAAATCTCACTCCCTTACGAAGCAATCTGGTGAGTGGAGTAGCTATTAAAGAAAACCCTTTTACAAAGCGCCGGTAATAGCCTGCCAAACCCAGAAAACTTCTAATCTCTGTCACAGACTTGGGTGGACTCCAATTCAGAATAGCTTCAACTTTACTCGGATCAACTCTAATGCCTTCTGCTGAAACAATATGTCCGAGAAAAGCTACCTGATCCAACCAGAACTCACATTTCGACAATTTGGCAAACAACTGCTTCTCTCTCAAAATCTGCAACACAATCCGCAGATGCATATCATGTTCCTCTTCATTCCGCGAATACACCAGAATGTCATCGATGAAGACCACAACAAACTGATCCAGATAGGGCCTAAACACCCTATTCATCAAATCCATAAAAGCTGCAGGTGCATTCGTCAGACCAAAAGGCATAACTAAAAATTCATAGTGCCCATACCTGGTCCTGAAAGCTGTCTTCGGAACATCTTCAGCTCTGACTCTCAGCTGATGGTACCCAGATCTCAGATCAATTTTGGAAAACACAGTTGCACCCTTCAACTGATCAAAGAGATCATCGATTCTAGGCAAAGGATATTTATTCTTAATGGTCACTTTGTTCAATTGCCTATAATCGATACATAACCTCATAGTACCATCTTTCTTCTTCACAAATAGCACAGGAGCTCCCCAAGGAGAAACACTGGGGCGAATAAATCCTTTGTCCAACAACTCCTGTAATTGCACTTTTAACTCCCTCAATTCTGCTGGTGCCATTCTATAAGGAGTAATAGAGATAGGAGTGGTACCTGGTAACAATTCAATACCAAACTCCACCTCTCTCTCTGGAGGCAATCCAGACAACTCCTCTGGAAACACATCAGGGAACTCAGCAACTGTGGCAATGCTATCAATGGGAAAACCCTTCTCTCTAGTATCCACCACATGAGCAAGATAGGCTTCACACCCCTTTCTAATCAACCTCCTGGCTGCAACAGCTGAAACAAATAAGGAGGCTAGCTGTTCCTGCTCATTAGATACTAGCACTTCTTTACCATCAACGGTTCTTAATGAAACAATTTTCTTTTTACAATCCACCACAGCTCCATGTCGAGATAGCCAATCCATACCTAAGATCACATCATATTCCTTAAATGGCATCTCAATCAAATCTCCAAAGAACTCCTCACCCTGCACCCTCACTACACTATCCCGGTGCACCTTACTCACAACCACACTATGCCCTAACGGATTTGTCACCAACACATCAAATCCTAGGGACTCAGCATGCACATCAGATACAGGCAAGACAGATACACTAACATATGAATGCGTGGAACCCGGATCAATCAAAGCAAGTACTGGAGTATTAAATAAAAAAAAAGTACCAGCTATGACTGCCGATGCATCTGGCTGCCTCTGCATAACATACATCCTCTGGGAAGAACCAACCTCCTCTGGTCTACCCTCTCTGGATGCAGCACCTCCTCTAGAACTGAACCCTGGCCTACCTCCTCGGCTGACACCTCTGCCTCCTCTACCTCCTCTCACACTAGCTCGAGAAGCAGCAGAATCAACTGGCATCTGCTCTTGCCTCTCAGGGCAATCTCTCACAAAGTGGTCTGGTGATCCACACCTGAAGCATACCCCTGCAACACCAGCCTTCCAACAAGGACCACCATGTGGC
This sequence comes from Garcia nutans, assembly GCA_947685225.1. Taxonomy (NCBI): domain Eukaryota; kingdom Viridiplantae; phylum Streptophyta; class Magnoliopsida; order Malpighiales; family Euphorbiaceae; genus Garcia; species Garcia nutans. The sequence continues at coordinate 24,694,393 of CANTUV010000005.1, forward strand.
CTCCCACAATGGATGCAGATGGGAAGAGTGGATCTCCGAATCATCGGGGTCGGAGCACTTGCCACTGAAGCTACAGGTCTAAATCTCTGCCTCTGGAACTGCACTGACCTACCTGCTGGTCTCTGGCTCCTACTACTCCGAGGAACAAAACTTCCTCTACCCCTCTTCGCAGAAGAAGACCCTGCCTCGAACTGGGGCCTTCTCACTCTAACCTCCTCTTCAGAAGCAGCTGAAACTATGGCCTGAGCTCTCTCTACACTCCTAGCTGCTGCAACTAGCTGGGAGAAATCCTGATACCTGGAGCCAGCCACATGACAAATAATTGAGGGCCTCAATCCCTCCTCAAATCGCCGACATCGATCAATCTCATCAGCAATGATACCCCCAGCATACTGACTCAGTCGAATAAACTCTACTTCATACTCAGTAACAGTCTTGCTGTCTTGCTTCAAGCTCAAGAACTCCATTTTCTTCATGTCCTTATACTCCCTAGGAGTATATTTCAACTCAAATTCCCTCAGAAAATCAGTGTAAGACAGTGTTGGAGGATCATCCATAGAGTGTGGCACTGTCTTCCACCAGTCATATGCGTCCTTCTGCAGTAATGACCTGGCATAATCAAACTTTTCCTCAGGGGTGGCTTGTAACTGAATAAAGATTCTCTGCACTTTACCTAACCATTGCTCAGCCACTGCTGGATCAGTGGTTCCCATAAAATCTTCTGCCCCAAACTTCCTCAATTTATCATACTGTCTCATCTGAACCTGAGGCTGGGGTGGTGGTGGAGGTGGCTGTACTGGTGCTTGTCTCATTACTTCCATCATATGTCTAAACCAGGCTGGCGGAACCTCCTCTCCAGCTGGTCTACCCGACACCGAAGCAGGTGCCTCCTCAACACTATCAACCCTAGCTCCCTCGGCAGGAGCAATGCTCTCGGCACTACCCTCAACTGACTGTCTTGATTGAGGATCCATCAACACCTAATACTGCAAACACAACAGATTACATCTTATTAAAGATCAGGGACTGCCAATCTCAAACGTATATGTCATTCAAAACTCACTTTTTAAGTAAAAATATTCTTTTTATTACATTTTTCCTAGGCTGAGAATCTCAAACCTAGGCTCTGATACCAAAACAATTGTAACACCCCCATATTCAATGCACACACACTACAACCACAACAATGTAGCATAAGTGCACCAAACATAGGGATGCTACGGTTTCCTTAACATTCAAAACATTTTAAAACTTGATACCATATTCATATCATTATATCTTATTAACAAAATAGATCATTTACTTATAAAACAAAACATATTAGTTATCTATATATATATATTACACAGCGGAAGTTATAAAATATGTATATATATGAAAACATTTGAATTCATATTTACTATTATACATATATTTACATTATCAACAAAACTTTACACAATATAAAAGATTTATACATGATTGGCAAGTCAGCTCTGATCTTTAAGCTCCCAAAATCAACTCTTCAATGTCTACTCTCACTCGGTCTCGAAGAGCTCTCGGGATCGATTCTATCAGTTCTATCACCTGCGCGATTAAACACTATCGCGCTAAGCCAAGGGCTTAGTAAGATAAAACATGCAATAAACATGCTTAAATGCTATACAATGCCAATTCTAATTTATCATACATGTAACAACATAAATGCAAAGCTAACAACATACTTTTACATTTCATAACCTAACATACATATATGTATATCAGAATTCAACATCTTTGCATATATTTTATTAGTTAATCATTTAGTCATTTATGAACAACACTAAGCAAAGACAAGCATGGGCCCAAGACACACTAATATGTCATTCAATTTTCAGAGTTAATGCTTTGGTTTTGTTATCACATTTATCAATATCAATATCATATACCCAACTAGGCTTCAAGGATTAAGTTCAACCAAGCTTCAAGGGGAGCAAAGCATGCTAAGCATCAACCCAACTTGGCTTCAAGAACTAACCCAACCTAGCTTCAAGGGTTGTAACATCTCAATTAGGCTTCAAGGATTCAATCCAACCTAACTTCAAGAGATTATTACTATCATTAGGCATGCCACCAACAACAAACTCTGAAAATGGAATAACACATTAGCCACACAATCCATTTAGTTTTCATTCTCAATTCTCATTATCATTTAGGCAAACATGCCTCATTTATTTCCATTGAATCACCTTAGCCAATAACAATGGCTTCACATTTCATTTCACAATATAACACTTCATTATTCAAGTGTATATTTATCTCATCCATGATCACATTAGATCTCATAAAACATCATTCATCATAGCCAAACACAATGGCATTGTCTCATGTCATGTCTTATTTGAATTATCATTTCATCTTTGATACAACATTTCAATATACATTACTCATGAAACACATTACCATCCAAAGTGCATAATAACATTACTAAATCTCAATAATACAATTAGGGCAAAACACAATTGATATGATTCATAGCTTTATGATCTTCCACATTCATTTGATTAGATCATTCTTGTGTTTGAAACATGTTTATAATGTTCATGTTTAAGTTTAGGAACAATGGAACTTTTGAAGAATTTAAACCATGCAAAGAGAACCAAGAAATCAAACAATGTTCAAATCATTTGAAAGGCACGCCCAACCATCTTGAGTGACACGCCCGTGTCCTTAAAAAGAAAAGAGGCAGTAGCTTCCTCAAATAAATGACACGCCCAACACTTTTGATGGACACGCCCGTGTCCTTAAAACCAAAAGAGACAGTAGCCAATCCAAATAATTGACACGCCCACTCTTCTAAGGGACACGCTCACTCCCCTAGAATTGATTTTGGCCGTGTCACCAAATCACAAAACCTTAACTAAAACCAACCCTTTCTCAATTACACTCAAACACAATATTCATTATATAACATATTTCACATGAACATAATCAATGTTCTAAACACATATTCATCACAAAAACCACTTCATCACACATTAATATCACAATTAAACACATATTCACCACAAAACCCTAAAATCCAACATCCTTCTCCCTTCATCCAAATCAACAACCATCATTTCCAACAACAACCTTCAATCAAACTCATAACTTAAAATCAATTTAACATTTGAAAACACAACCAAACACATCTCAAATCCACCAAATCACAAAAATCATCAAACCCTACTTTACTTCTAACACAACTTCCAAATAAGTAAAGAAAACAAGAAAATACTTACTTGAAAAGAAGAAATTCCACAAATCCTTTGTCAAAACCTTGAATTGCTTCATCAACTTGCTTCTATCATCAAGAACACTTCTCTTTTCCTTTTGCTAATGGAGAGCCGGCCACTTCATGAAGAAAGAAGACAATGATCAAGATACAAAGTCAACTTTTACTTTTAATCTCCACCAAGTGTTCTTATCCAAGCAATTACTAAAACACCCTCAATCATATAACTAACCTTTGTCTCATATAAGTCCTTATATGTAATTTCATTAACAACCAAAATATCTTCTTCCGCTTAACCATCACCTTGACTCTTCATTTGACCACTTTATATGTTATATATATCATCATATACACAACATATACATTTATCTCTAAACCCTAATTCTTCCTCCAAAACACATATGCACAAGCATTCACTTTCCAATTTCTTTTCTTATCCCATCATATGCATACAATTCAATTAAACAATAACAACAACAACAACAACAACATAATCAAAACTTCTAAGCCACATATGAGGATATTACAAAATCTCTCTCTTGCTCTCTTGCTAGGGAGTGCCAGCCAAAACAAAGAAAAGAAAAGGAAAGGAAATGAAGGCATGCGAAGAAGAAGAAGAAAATAAAGAAAATAAAGTCAAAAACTCAACCTTCTCTTTCCTCAAAACCCTCTCCTCCAAGCATTTAATATTAAAATACTCTAAATATCTCCATCCACTTCCACTCACTCAAATCCCACTTAATTAACTTAATTAATTTAAAATCATTAACTAATCATCTTTTGACTTTACATTTGACTTGTATATGTTGTATATATCACTATATATACAACATATACACTCTCTCTTCACTTCCTTTCTTTTTCCAATTAAACACATATACAATTAATCCAATTACAACAATTATTATACAAAACTTCTAGGGCATATTTTGGGATATTACACATAAAACCTCTTCAATCTGTCAATTTTACTGGCTCACTAAACTCGTTCTCGTCCATTTCCGATAGCTTCATTGCACCTTTGTTCATGACTTATTTTACGACATATGGCCCTTCCCAGCTAGTACTAAACTTCCATCATGGATAAGATACATTAGGCTTACATTGTTTCAACACTAAATCACCGACTTTGAGTTTTCTGATTTTAACCCTTCTATTGTAGGCTCGAGCTATCATCTTTTGATACAATTGATGATGATATAGTATCTTTAACCTTCTCTCTTCTAGTAAAGCTAACTGCGTGTATCTGCTCGCTACCCATTCTGTTTCAGGCAGTTCGGCTTCCAAGACTACTCTCAATGACTTGATCTCAATTTCAATTCGCAACACTGCTTCCAACCCATAAACCAAGGAGAATGGTGTCATTCCAGTCGGTGTTCGTACAGTTGTTCTATATCCCCACAAAGCAAAGGAAAGCATCTCTGACAAATCCCTCTAAGTCTTGGTCATCTTGGACAGAATTTGCTTAATTGTCTTGTTTGTTGCTTCTACTACACCATTAGCCTTTGGTCTATAAGGATAGGATCGGTGATGATGGATTCAGTACTTCGAGAATAAATCCTTAACTGCTCCTTGAAACTATACCCCATTGTCTGATATCACATTGTGCGGGACCTCGTACCTGCAGATGAGGTTCTTTTCAATAAATCTAGCCATCTAACTTACCCCCAGTTTGTTGAAGGATTTGGCTTCGACCCATTTTAAAAAATAATCTATTGCTACCGCAATGAAAAGATGACCGTTTGAGGCTATCGGATATATCTCTCCTATAATGTCGATACCCCAAGTGGCAAATGGTCAGGGTGAAGACATAGAATGCAATTCTATAGGAGGCATGTGATTTAAGTTTCCATACATCTGACATTATTGGCACTTCTTTACAAACTCAATACAATCTCTCTCCATAGTCAACCAGTAGTAACCTTGTCGAATAATCTTCTTAACTAGAGCCAAACCACTCATATGAGGTCCGCAACTTCCTGCATGTATTCTGACATCATATGCTCCACTTCAGGTTTCTAAAACATCTCAAAAGCACCCCATCAGCCCATCTTTGACATAACTCCCCATGGAATGTGATGTATTGCAAAGACCACCGCCTTATGGCTCTTCTTTCTTTCTTTGTTGCCCCCGACGGGTATTCCCTTTCCTCCAAAAATCGTCTTATAGTATCATACCATGCATCATGGTCTGTATCAGTTTTCATGATTGTTTCATATTCGTAGCAAGGAGTTGATGAACTGGTCAAAATCAGAGGTTTGAGGAATAAATTGGAAGGATTTTCCCATACCGAAGCCAATGTAGCTAGGGCATTAGCCATCTGATTTTCTTCTCTTGATAGATGTATAAACCTACACTCCTTAAAGTTCTTCTTCATCATGGTCAAGTAATGGTGGTATGGTTTTAATTTTTCTTCTTTCAACTCCCACTCTCCATTTACATGGGATACTACCAGCAATGAGTTGTCAAAAACTTCTACCTTATCCACCTTCATAATCATTAGGGTTTTCAAACCAAAAATACAAGCTTCGTACTCCACCATATTATTGGTTGTCCTGAATTTCAACTTTTTGGCTAAAGGGATAAGTTCCCCTTCGGGCGATTCTAGTATGACTCCCAAACCTGTTCCTTTCCTGTTTGCTACTCCATCAAAATACATTTTCCACCCTTGTACTTCAATTGCCTTTAAATGTTCATCCGGAAATTTCAAGACTACCTCTTCGCTATCTGGTAATGGTTGTTGGGCTAGGAATTCTACCACCGCTCTACCTTTGATTGTTTTCCTAGTTACATACTCAATCTCAAATTCTTCTAATATTATTATCCATCGACCATACTTCCCAATCAAAGAGGGTGTCTCCCTTAAGTACTTCATTGGGTCCAACCTGGAAATTGCTTGCACACTATAAAATTGAAAGTAATGTCACAACTTCTTAGAAGACCAGATCACGGTTATATAGGTCTTTTCAATGATACTATACTTAATTTCATAAGGTATGAGCTTTCTAGTTAAATAGTAAACTGCATGCTCAATCCCTGACTCATCTGCTTGGGCTAGCATGGCTCCTATTGACTCTTCTTCTACTGCTAAGTATAGTAATAGAGGTTTGCCAAGTTTAGGTGGTTTTAAGATAGGTGGATTCAGCAAATACTCTTTTATTTGTTCAAAAGCCCTTTGACACTCTTCATTCCATATGACCGGCTGATTCTTTTTAAGCAATTTGAAGATAGGCTCACAGATTATTGTAAGCTTTACTATAAATCTGCTAATGTATTGTAATTTACCAATGAATCCCCAAACTTCTCTCTCTGTCTTTGGGGCTGGCATATCCCTGATTGCTTTAACTTTGTCAGAATCAATCTCAATGCCATTCAGACCAATCACATGTCCCAATAATTTGCTTGAGGTAACCCTGAATACACACTTTTTTGGGTTTAATCTTAGCTTATATTTCAACGCTCTATCAAAGAATAATTCTAAGTTTTGGAAGTGTTGTTCCCTTGTATCTGATTTCACCATCATATCATTAATATATACTTCAACTTCTTTGTGCCTCATGTCATGAAATAGTGTGGTGGCCATCCTTTGGTGGGTTGCTCCAGCATTCTTTAAACCAAACGGCATCACCCTATAACAAAATATACCCCATGTAGTAATGAAAGCAATTTTGGCTGTATCCTCTTGGGCCATTAACACTTGGATGTATCTGAAAAATCCATCTACAAATGAGTGTAGCACACTAGAGGCTGCACTGTCAATGAGAACATCTATATGGGGTAAAGGAAAATCATCTTTAGGGGAAGCCTTGTTTAAATCTCTATAGTCCACACAGACCCTCATTCTTCCATCTTTCTTTGGTATGGGTACTATGTTGGCTAGCTAATATGGATATTCTAACACTTCAAGGAACTTTAATTGTATTTGTTTAGTGACCTCTTCTTTAACCAATTCAGCCCACTCAGGTCTTAATCGCCTAAGCTTTTGTTTGACAGGTTTCATGTGAGTGTAAGTAGGAATAAAATGTTCGGCTATGTCTCGATCTATACCAGGCATATCCTCATAAGACCAAGCAAATACTTCTTCATATTTTTTTTGAATATTTTTCAAATCTCTCTCTCATCAGGAGTAAGGTCGGATGCTATACTAATATTTTTAGGATTTTTGATAGTTCCCAAATTTAATTATTGTGTGTCATTAGAATTAATATTAAAGATGCTCATGTAACTACTATTTGAATGTATGTAACCATCAGGAGAAACATCACACAAGGAAGCAAAATTAGACTTTATTGCATTCATTTTGGAAAAGAAAATATCATCATCCTCATACAGAGTAGACAAATTAAAATTAAAATCAAAATCATTGTTCTCAGAATCATAAGGTAGAATGTCTTCAAACTTCTCTTCAACCAGGGTAGCAATCTCTTCCGGAGTCTTCTTGGCTTTTAGGATAGCTTCATTCTTCTCTTCCGGATTGGGTTCTTTTTTGGCTAACAGGGTAAGCTCTTTCTTCGCTTGCTCCACTAGCTCGGCAACATCTGTAAAATTTCAAAACCTGGGATCAACTTCCCCATGAACATGATTGGCTCAGGCTTTCCTTGGAGTGGTCCCATATCTGGAGATTTGACAAAGATCTCTTCAAGTGGTGGCAAGTTCATCTTCTCATTCTTCTTTGGCTAGGCATTGTTGGCTTCATCATATCCCAACCCCTTCTTGGAAGTTTGAGTTCTAAAATCTGGCAACTTTGTCAAACTGGCCTTACCCTTTTCAAGACTAGCTCCGGGAAGGTAGTTCATGCTCTTCATCATATTCAAGACTTTGGAGTCCACTACTTCATTATCAGAAATTGTAGCTACTTGGAAACCATTGAGAGGCCTCTCAATCATTAGAGCATTAACAACCTCATTATCTTCGGCCTAGATGGCCACTGTCCCATCTCCATTAGGGAACTTGATCTTTTGATGAAGGGTGGAAGGAACTCCACCAAGAGGATGAAACCATGGTCGTCCCAAGAGTAAGGCGAAGGTAACAGGTATGTCCAAAACAACAAATTCAACAATAGATTCAATTGGACCAACCTTGATAGCAACTTTGAAAGTTCCTTCGGCGTGTCTCTTAGTATTTTCATAAGCCCGAATGGTTACCTCAGTCGGGCTTAGATCCCTTGTTGACATGGCTAGTTTTGGCAAACTTTTAAGTGGACAAACATTTATGGCGGACCCATCATCGACCATTAGACATGGAGTCCTTTTCCCTTTGATCTCTATTTTGATAAAGAGAGGGCGGATGTGATCTCTCCCCTCCTCCGATAAGTCCAAATCTGAGAAAGAAACCATTCCCATATTAACTTCACTCTTCTCTTGAACATCTTCACATTTCATTACTCCTCCAATTTTTATGAAGTTGATCAGCTCCTCCAGTGTTGTGGAGGTAGAAATTGGCATGCTAGCTAAGGCCTTGGCCATAGTTTCTCGATGCTTTTTAGAAGTAACCAATAAGTCCCAAATGCTAACACTTGCTTGGATTCTTTTCAATTGCTTGAGCACAACATCATCTTCCTCTTCTTTATTCCCTACTTCAACTTCCTTTCCCTTATTAATTTCTACCTCCTTAGGCAGGGGCCTTGCATAAGGCTTACTGGATCTAGTGTTCATTACTTCATCTTCTTTGGGCTCAGACCAAGTCCATTCCTCCTTCTTGGATTCCAGATCGTCCTCACTATCATTTGAATCCCAAAACCCATTGACAACACAAATTTCTACTTTTTTTTACCTTCCATAGCTTGTTTAATTTTTCCAAATATCTCTTCTTCTTTGATTGCTTGTCCACCCACATCTTGAAAAGAAGACATGACAAAATCTTCATGCAAACCTCCTCCAATCATGAAGGTTGCTGGTGGTGGTACTCTATTAAACTTTAGTAATGGGTTGTCTTTGGTGTTTGGCTTGTTGGGCTCGGGTAGCTTCCCACTATCAATTAGATTTTGGATCTCATGTCTCAACCTCACACAACTATCCATGTCATGCTCTTGCATTTGATGAAACTGACAAAATGCTTTAATGTCGAAATTGGGTGGGAGAGGGTTAGGCAACGGACGAGGATTTAAGGGTCATAACAATCCCTTCCTTTGTAGCTTATTGAGAACCCAAGACATCGGTTTCCCCAATTTCGAAAACTGCCTCCTTGTTCCTTGGCTAGTAGCGTTTACATTGACCACCTTTTTGCATGCTTTGGCTGCCAGATTGATAGTTTCCTTTCTCGTTCCTTCTTGTTGAAAAAATGGTTCTTCTCTCTTTCACATTCTTCAATTTGCAGACCAACTTGGAGAAGATCTCTGAAATCATAGATGAGTGTATGAGACATCCTTTAACAAAGACTAGGTAACACCCCTCTCACAATCATCCTTATTTGATCAGATTCATCGGGCCTCTTCTTGAGCAAAGCGGCCTTGTTTCTCCATCTCTTCACATAGTCCACAAAATTTTCATTTTTGCCTTTGTCCAATGGACTCCACTTCCATTAAGGTAACTTCCATTTCGACATTGTATCCATATTGTTGGATGAAGGCCTTGTATAGCAAATCCCAACTCTTTTATGTTCCATCATCTAAGGTATTGAACCAATTTTGGACAACAGGGTCCAATGAGAGCATAAAGTACCTTAGAGTTTGAGCCTTAGTAGCTCTGGCAGACTGCATAGTAGTTATATACTACTTCACAAGGAGATGAGGATTTTTGGTTCCATCAAACTTCGCAAAAGATGGAATCTTGAACTTGTACGGGACTTCTTCATCTAGCTTAAATAATTTGTCAACTTCGGACATCTCTTCGATTTTTAGCTTCTTCTCAAATTTCTTTTCTAAGTTCGTAATCATCTTTTCAACATCAGAAGACTCGATTTTCTCAATAGCTGATGTTTCAACAGTCTTTGGTTCTTTCTTCTTGTCTTGAGGATCTTGGTAATATTGAGCCCAATCATCATCGTCATCAATGATCACTTTATCATCATTAAAAACCACTTCACCAACTTTAGTCTTCCCTTTTGTAACACACTTATACCCTATATACGTACAATACATATTTCTAGCATATGTAAAATACGCATATACGGTATAAAAATGTCACAGACCGATTTACAATTTTTTTTCTTTTTTTAAAAATTTTCAACTTAAAATTTCAAATTCTAAATATATAAAAATTAAATAGAATATAAGTATTATTTACTTGTTATAAGAACCCAAAATAAATAGTATATATAAAATTCTCTGGGAAAAATTCACCAGAGTTTTGTCTGTATTTTGGATATCCCAAAATTTAGCAATTACTCAACCTACAAAAAGAAAACACTTCCAATAATTTCTAATCACCCTCTCAACCATACTTCTCAATTTCACCAATTTTCTGAAACATTTATACATATAGATATATATAATTTAAAACACACTTACTCTCCCATTTCAAATACATTGACCCAAACATTCTTTATAATATACAATACGTAAAATTCAAAACATAATATATTATGCATAAACTCAAAATGTACAATAACATAAAAATATATACATGCTGCTGGTAGTGTTTCTGATCTCGATAGCAACTCAACTACAAGTCTAGACCTGACCTGGTATAGAAGAACTCTCTGGCTCAACTAGGTCTACCTTGTCACCTGCACAATGGAAACAATCGTGCTAAGCCAAAGCCTAGTGGTACAAACTTTGATAATCACAATATAACTCAATGCAATACCAAATGCACAATGCATATAGATGTCACATCAATCCACTTTCTTATATATTTTTTAAATATTTCACAAGCACAACTCATAACATTATATTACTCAATTGTATCATAATTCATAATTCACAGTAAAACAAAGATAAGCATGGGCCCAAAAAGGATCTAATATGCTATTCAAATTTCAGAGTTACTGCTTTGGTCCATAATGACACCATGTGTCTAGCCCCGTAGGCAATATATATATCCATGGGTAATGTAACAGCCCCAGTGTCTTAGACCTCAACCCGGCTAGACCCTTAGGCCCCAATATCTTGGTCCTCAACCCGGCTAGACTGCTACAGTTTTTGAGGCTTACGACCCAGTCTTTTCACCCCAAAAACATCATATTTATCAACTGGCCTGGCTTACGACCTAGCCTTTTCACCATTCCAGCATATAGCCCGTAGGCAATCATAGGCATGCCGCCAAACCTAGAACTCTGAAAATTGAATAACATATTAGGCACACGATTTATTCATTTTTCTCATTATTAATCTCTTTCTTTTAGTCACATATTCAATCTAGGCACATTGCCTTATTTTCACTTTTTTTTTTCTCTCATTTTTCACATCTTTCTCATTTTTCTCATTTTTCTCATTTTTATCAATATCAATTCATTTCATTATTACACATATCTCATTTTTGCATCCACAACACATTACCCAATTACTTTGGGTATTTTCATATAATATGCATATTTCACATGTTACACAAATTAGCCATTATCAATGGCTTTTCACAATGCATTTAACACATATATGACATTACAAATGTCATAGCATATTATTCATACACAATCAATGAACCAAGTAGCTTAACACATTTTTCAACCAAAATGTGTTAAGTCCAAATGTTATGCAAATATAAACATTATATTCAAAGTTTGTACATACCTCCACTAGCAACCCAAATAAAGCTAAAAACAACCTTCAATCCAATCTTTCTAACTTTCCCTTCACCACTTGGATGAAGCAAATCAATCTCCCTCAAGGCTTAAACCAAATTTGATAGCAAATAATCATTTAGTATCACATTTAATGGCATTTCCAACATTAAATCATAATTACACATCACTCCTACAAATTTCCAAAAATTTAGCCTTTTCTTACTTCAACATTGGAATTCCATTCCACTATAATTAAATTAGTGTTTTAAGTTTATTTATATTATTAAAAACATATTTTAATACATTTAAATCATTTACATTATAAAAATACACTCTTATACACAAAATCTCAAAAATGGCATAACCTTCCCCCATTGAAGGTTTTCCATTCCAACACAATCCATTACTCATTCCAAGCTTATATTCATCACTTTTAACACTAAACAACATGCTTAAACAAATAAAATCACACAATTTAACCACTTTGGAAAATCAGTTTTCCAAAACCCTAAATCTCCACTTCCATTCTCAAACTCCAACCAAACACTACCAAATCCAATATTTGACTTTAAAATACTTGTTTATGAATCAAAACAACTCATTTGGAATCAATTTTCACAATTAAAATTCATGTTTTCAAAACCCCAAAAATCCATAACCCTAAATTCTCTCTCTTCACCATTCTTTAACCAAATTCCATCATCTCTTCAATCTAACCTTAGAATCATTGTTAACTACCCAAAATAACATCATACACACCAATTCCAACAATTATAACATACTACATAAAAATCCAAACTCTCACATATTCTAAATTTCCAAGGAATTCAAAGAAAAGAGATGGAAACTTACTAATTTTGGTGGAAATCACCAAAAATCCACTTGAAACTTGTTAATTCCTTCAATTTATGGAGTATGGAAGAAGCAAAATCCTTGGTCTTCAATCATCCATGGAAGATACGTTCTTGAGAAGAAGAAGAAGAAGAAGAAGAAGAAGAAGAAGAAGACTTTTAAATATTCTTTCCTTTTCATCTTTTTTTTTTAACCACATATTTATATATTAAAATAATTTAATATTTAATTATTTAATTATTTTTTTAATAAATTAAAAGTCCTAATTTCCCTCTTCCATTTAAAATTAATTTGTTTTTGAACTATTTTATTAATTTTGAATTTATAAGATTTAATTACTAAAATACCCTTTTCTTTTAAAAAGTGTTGACTTTTATATATGTTATGTATATTTTGCATATATATCATATATATATTCCACTTTTTCATTTAAAATCCCTTCATTTTTCATTTAAAACTATTAATTTAATTTATCTTTTTAAATTATAATTTATTTTATCAAATTCTCCAAAAATTAGAAATTTTTGAAATTTTTTTTTTGGATGTTGCAATTCTCTCCCCCTAAAACAAATTTCGTCCCCGAAATTACCTGTCCTTAAGTCTGGAACAAATGGGGAAACTGACTCTGCATCACCTGCTCACTTTCCCATGTCGCATCCTCAGTGGCATAATTCCTCTAAAGGACTTTCACAAGTGATACCCTCTTATTCCTCAATTCTTTAACTTCTCGTGCCAAAATTGCCACTAGTTCTTTCTCGTAAGTTAGATCTGAACTCACCTCAATGGACTCCACTGATAAGATATGAGATGGGTCAGACCTATATCTCCAAAGCATCAAGACATGGAAAACATTATGTATTCGATCCAACTCAGGCAGCAAAGCTAGTGTATAAGCCACTGGACCAACTCTCTCCAACACCTCATATGGTCCTATGAAACGAGGACTCAACTTCCCTTTGCGGCCAAATCTCAAAATCTTCTTTCATGGAGACACCTTCAGAAACACTTTATCTCCCACACTAAACTCTATGTCTCTTCTCTTTAAATATGAATAAGATTTCTATCGGTCTGAAGCTGCTTTCAAACGACCTCGAATCACCTTCACTTTCTCCTCTGTTTCCTTAATCAAATCGGGACCAACCAGTTTACCTTCTCCAACTTCATCCCAACACAAAGGTGTCCTGCATCTCCTGCCATATAAAGCCTCATAAGGAGTCATTCCAATACTCGACTGATGACTATTGTTATAAGCAAATTCAATTAATGGCAAAAATTTGTCCCAATTCCCAGTAAAATCAATGATACAGCTCCTCAACATATCCTCTAAAATCTGTATCACTCTTTCTGACTATCCATCTGTCTAAGGATGGAAAGCAGTACTAAAATGCAATCGAGAACCCAGAGCATTATGCAAACTCTTCCAAAACCTCGAAGTAAACCAGGGATCTTGATCCGACACCAAAGAAACTGGGACTCCATGCAACCTGACTATCTCATTGATGTACAGCTCAGCCAACCTCTCAAGAAAATAATCCATTCGAACTAGAAGAAAATGAGCTGTCTTTGTTATTTGATCAACTATCACCCAGATTGCATCATGCTTCTTCTGAGTTAAAGGCAGTCCAGTCACAAAATCCATTGTCACTCACTCCCATTTCCACTCTGGCACTGATAAAGGTTGGAGCAATCCTGAAGGAACTTGGTGCTTAGCCTTCACTTTCTGGCAAGTGAGACATCTGGATACAAACTCTACTATGTCCCTCTTCATACCTGACCACCAATAATGTCGTTTCAAGTCCTAATACATCTTGGTACTCCCAGGGTGCATAGCAAAAAGTGACTGATGTGCTTCCTCTAATATCATTCTTTTCAATTCCGCATCATCAGGAATACACAATCTATCTCTGTACCATAGACTGCCATCATCCCTCACATAAAAGTCTTGACTTTCCCCTTTCTGAAAAACCAACACAATTTTATGAATTATCTCATCTGCTAATTGAGCCTCCCTAATATGATCCAACAAGATTGGCCTCGACTGCAACTGAGCCATCAAAGCACCATCATCAGAAGACTCAAATCTAGCATGCAATGCTCTTAACTCAACAAGCAACGAGAGTGAATAAGCAGTCAAACCTGCCAAAGGTTTCCAACTCAAGGCATCAGCAACAATATTTGCCTTACCAGGATGATAATCAATCAAATAGTCGTATTCTTTAATCAACTCTAACTACCGCCTCTGCCGAAGATTCAGCTCTCTCTGAACACCCAAGTATTTCAAACTCTTGTGATCTGTATAAATGAAACACTTTTTCCCATACAAATAATGTCGCCAAATTTTCAAGGCAAAGACTATTGCTGCTAATTCCAAATCATGCGTTGGATAATTCAGCTTATGCGGTTTCAACTATCGAGAGGCATAAGCAATGACTCTACCCTCCTGCACTAAAACACAACCTAAACCATTGTGTGAAGCATCACTGTATATCACATACGGTTTACATTCCACAGGCAGGGTAAGGACAGGAGCTTGAGTTAACATCTCTCTCAGCTGCTCAAGACTCACCTGACACTGATCTGTCCACACAAATTTAACTCCTTTCTGAAGTAATCTGGTGAGTGGTGTAGCTATTATAGAAAAACCCTTCAAAAACCGACGATAATAGCCTGCCAATCCTAGAAAACTTCTAACCTCTGTCACAGTCTTTGGTGGACTTCAATTCAAGATAGCCTCAATTTTACTCGGATCAACTCTAATACCTCTGCTGAAACCACATGACCAAGAAAAGCTACCTGATCAAGCCAAAACTCACACTTAGACAGTTTAGCATACAACTGCTTTTCTCTCAGAGTCTGCAATATGATCCGCAAATGCCTATCATGATCCTCCTCATTACGCGAATACACCAAGATGTCATCAATAAAGACTACCACAAACTGATCCAAATATGCTCTGAATACCCTGTTCATCAAATCCATAAAAGCTGCTGGTGCATTCGTCAATCCAAAGGGCATCACCAGAAACTCATAATGCCCATACTTCTTACGAAAAGCTGTCTTGGGTACATCCACATCTCTGACTCTCAACTGATGGTACCCTGATCTCAGATCAACCTTAGAGAATACTGCTGCTCCCTTCAACTGATCAAAGAGATCATCTATTCGAGGCAAAGGATACTTGTTCTTGATGGTCACCTTATTCAACTACCTATAATCAATACACAATCTCATGGTGCCATCCTTCTTCTTCACAAACAACACAGGCACTCCCCACGGAGACACACTAGGGCAGATAAATCCTTTATCCAATAACTCCTGTAACTGCACCTTCAACTCTCTCAACTCAGCAGGTGCCATTCGATAAGGGGTAATAGAGATAGGAGTGGTACCAGGCAACAAATCGATACCGAACTCCACTTCTCTCTCAAGAGGTACCCCTGGCAACTCATCAGGGAAAACATCTAGAAACTCAGCAACTGTGGGTATACTTTCAAGCAGGGATCCCACTACTCTAGTATCTACAAGATGAGCAAGATAAGCCTCACATCCCTTCCGAATCATTCTCCCAGTTGAAACAGCTGAAACAAACATAGATGAAAGATACCTCTGCTCACTAGATACTATAACATCCCTACCATCCCGTGTTCTCAAAGTAACACATTTCTTTTGACAGTCTACCACAACCCCATGCTTGGATAACCAATCCATGCCTAAAATCAGATCATCTTCCCTAAAAGGCATCTCAATCAGGTCACCGAGAAACTCCTCATCCTAAACAACAACTGGACTATCTCGGTGCACCCCGCTCACCACAACACTATGCCCTAAAGGATTTGTCACCAAGACATCAAATCCTAGGGACTCAGAATGCAATTCAGACACAGGCAAGATGGATGCACTTATGTATGAATGCGTAGATCCAGGATCTAATAAAGCAAGGACTAAAATACCAAATAAAGAAAATGTACCCGCAATGACGGCTGAAGCATCCGGCTGCCTCTGTATCACATAAAACAGTTGAGATGACCCAGCCTCATCTGGTCTACTGCCTCCGGATGTAGAGCCTCCTCTCTGACTAAACCCAGGGCGACCACCTCTACTAAAACCTCTGCCACCACGACCCCCTCTGACACTGGGTTTAGAAGATGCAGTATCTGCTTGCCTAACCTCTGGTGGCTCGGGACAATCTCTGATAAAATAGTCTGATGACCTAAATCTAAAAAACACTCTCAAAGCACCTCTCCACCAGCAGACACCTCCGTGTACTCTACCACAATGAACGTAAGTAGGCGAAGTAGGTCTCTGAGCCACTGGAGTCGGAGCACTAGCCACTGAAATTGTAGGTCTCTGTCTCTGTCTCTGCTGGTGTACTGACTTGCCAAACTGCCCCTGACTCCTACTAAACCTCTGAAAATGTCCCCTTCGGCCTCTCTTCACTGATGAAGACCCTGCCTCACTCTGGGGTCTCCTCAACCCTGGCAGTTGCTGCAAGACTCTGTGCCCTCTCAACACTCCTGGTAGCTGCAACTAACTGGGAGAAATCCTGATACCGAGAGCCTGCAATGATGCACATGATAGAGGGTCTTAGTCCCTCCTTAAACCTCCTGCACTTGTCAAACTCGTCAGAAATAATCCCACCAGCATAGTGACTCAACCGGATAAACTCGATATCATACTCGGTCACTGTCCTGGTATCCTGTCTCAGACTCGGGAATTCCATCTTCTTTGCATCTTTATACTCTTTCGGAGTATACTTCTTCTCAAATTCCCACAGGAAATCATCATAGGTCAGGACTGGTGGATCATCCAGAGCATGTGGAACCGTCTTCCACCAATCATATGCATCTCTCTGCAGAAGAGATCTGGCATAATCAAACTTCTCTTCTGGACTGGCCTGTAACTGAATAAATATCCTCTGAACCCGTTCTAGCCACTGCTCTGCTACAGCATGGTCTGTAGTACGAACAAAGTCCTCAGCCCCATACTTTCTCAGTTTGTCATACTGCCTCACCGGTAACTGCGGCTGAGGCTGTGGCTGTGGCGGCTGCGGAACTGGAGTCTGCCTCAACAACTCTACCATATGCCATACCCAGCTAGGCGAAACCTCATCAGCTGCTGGTCTCACAGGTACAAAAATAGACGCCTCACCTGTAGATACAACTCTAGCTCCATCTCTACCTTCATCTGGAGCCACACTCTCTGCACTACCCTCAGCAACCTGATGTGGCCGAGATGCCATAACTACCTATATCTGCAAACAAAGCAGAAAATACTATATCAGAGATCAAAAACTGCCAATACCAATGCACGTATTACAATTAAAAATTATTTTTCAAATCCCCCATTTTCTCTCTCTATCATCCCACCTAGGTTGAGAAAATCAAACATAGGCTCTGATACCAAAACAAATATAACACCCTTATACCCTATATACGTACAATACATATTTCTAGCATATGTAAAATACGCATATACGGTACAAAAATGTCACAGACCGATTTACAATTTTTTTTCTTTTTTTTTTACATTTCCAACTTAAAATTTCAAATTCTAAATATATAAAAATTAAATAGAATATAAATATTATTTACTTGTTATAAGAACCCAAAATAAATAATATATATATAAATATTTGGAAAAAATTCGCCAGAGTTTTGTCTGTATTTTGGATATCCCAAATTTTAGCAATTACTCAAACTGCAAAAAGAAAACACTTCCAATAATTTCCAATCACCCTCTCAACCATACTTCTCAATTTCACCAATTTTCTGAAACATTTATACATATAGATATATATAATTTAAAACACACTTACTCTCCCATTTCAAATACATTGACCCAAACATTCTTTATAATATACAATACGTAAAATTCAAAACATAATATATTATGCATAAACTCAAAATGTACAATAACATAAAAATATATACATGCTGCTGGTAGTGTTTCTGATCTCAATAGCAACTCAGCTACAAGTCTAGACCCGACCTGGTCTAGAAGAACTCTCTGGCTCAACTGGGTATACCATGTCACCTGTGCGATGGAAACAATCGCGCTAAGCTAAAGCTTAGTGGTACAAACTTTGATAATAACAATATAACTCAATGCAATACCAAATGCACAATGCATATAGATGTCACATCAATCCACTTTCTTATTTTTTTTAAAAATATTTCGTAAGCACAACTCATAACATTATATTACTCAATTGTATCATAATTCATAATTCACAGTAAAACAAAGACAAGCATGGGCCTAAAAAAGGATCTAATATGCTATTCAAATTTCAGAGTTACTGCTTTGGTCCATAATGACACCATGTGTCGAGCCCCGTAGGCAATATATATATCCATGGATAATGTAACAGCCCCAGTCTCTTGGACCTCAACCCGGCTAGACCCTTAGGCCCCAATATCTTGGTCCTCAACCCGGCTAGACTGCTACAGTTTTTGAGGCTTACGACCCAGTCTTTTCACCCCAAAAACATCATATTTATCAGCTGGCCTGGCTTACGACCTAGCCTTTTCACCATTCCAGCATATAGCCCGTAGGCAATCATAGGCATGCCACCAAACCTAGAACTCTGAAAATTGAATAACATATTAGGCACACGATTTATTCATTTTTCTCATTATTAATCTCTTTCTTTTTGTCACATATTCAATCTAGGCACATTGCCTTATTTTCACTTTTTTTTTTCTCATTTTTCACATCTTTCTCATTTTTCTCATTTTTATCAATATCAATTCATTTCATTATTACACATATCTCATTTTTGCATTCACAACACATTACCCAATTACTTTGGGTATTTTCATATAATATGCATATTTCACATGTTACACAAATTAGCCATTATCAATGGCTTTTCACAATGCATTTAACACATATATGACATTACAAATGTCATAGCATATTATTCATACACAATCAATGAACCAAGTAGCTTAACACATTTTTCAACCAAAATGTGTTAAGTCCAAATGTTATACAAATATAAACATTATATTCAAAGTTTGTACATACCTCCACTAGCAACCAAAATAAAGCTAAAAACAACCTTCAATCCAATCTTTCTAACTTTCCCTTCACCACTTGGATGAAGCAAATCAATCTCCCTCAAGGCTTAAACTAAATGTGATAGCAAATAATCATTTGGTATCACATTTAATGGCATTTCCAACATTAAATCATAATTACACATCACTCCTACAAATTTCCAAAAATTTACCCTTTCCTTACTTCAACATTGGAATTCCATTCTACTATAATTAAATTAGTGTTTTAAGTTTATTTATATTTTTAAAAACATATTTTAATACATTTAAATCATTTACATTATAAAAATACACTCTTATACACAAAATCTCAAAAATGGCATAACCTTCCCCCATTGAAGGTTTTCCATTCCAACACAATCCATTACTCATTCCAAGCTTATATTCATCACTTTTAACACTAAACAACATGCTTAAACAAATAAAATCACACAATTTAACCACTTTGGAAAATCAGTTTTTCAAAACCCTAAATCTGCACTTCCATTCTCAAACTCCAACCCAACACTACCAAATCCAATATTTGACTTTAAAATACTCTTTTATGAATCAAAACAACTCATTTGGAATCAATTTTCACAATTAAAATTCATGTTTTCAAAAGCCCAAAAATCCATAACCCTAAATTCTCTCTCTTCACCATTCTTTAACCAAATTCCATCATCTCTTCAATCTAACCTTAGAATCATTGTTAACTACCAAAAATAACATCATACACACCAATTCCAACAATTATAACATACTACATAAAAATCCAAACTCTCACATAATCTAAATTTCCAAGGAATTCAAAGAAAAGAGATGGAAACTTACTAATTTTAGTGAAAATCACCAAAAATCCACTTGAAACTTGTTAATTCCTTCAATTTGTGGAGTATGGAAGAAGAAAAATTCTTGGTCTTCAATCAGCCATGGAAGCCACGTTCTTGAGAAGAAGAAGAAGAAGAAGACTTTTAAATATTCTTTCCTTTTCATCTTTTTTAACCACATATATATATATATATATATTAAAATAATTTAATATTTAATTATTTAATTATTTTTTTAATAAATTAAAAGTCCTAATTTCCCTCTTCCATTCAAAATTAATTTGTTTTTGAATTATTTTATTAATTTTGAATTTATAAAGAATTAATTACCAAAATACCCTTTTCTTTTAAAAACTGTTGACTTTTATATATGTTATGTATATTTTGCATATATATATATATTCCACTTTTTCATTTAAAATCCCTTCATTTTTCATTTAAAACTATTAATTTAATTTATCCTTTTAAATTATAATTTATTTTATCAAATTTTCCAAAAATTAGAAATTTTTGAAAAAAATTTTTTTGGATGTTACACCTTTGTCCTTTATCTTCTTTGTGCTGGCAGATGCTTCAGTATGGTTTTCTAAAATTGCAGTCAATTGGTTCTTCATAGTCTCAACTAGGGCCTCTTTTATTTCTTCCATCTTTGCATTGAGTGCTTCATCCACCATTCTTTGAATTTGTTCAGGCTCCATTTCTTTTGGTGAGCAAGTGATTGAGTCGTTACTAGATTCTTCGCTTCCTGTATAGGTCAGATTGTCGTAAGCTTTTAAACTAACATAATCCAGGGCTGTGAGCCAGAAAGGATCAATGATATGAGATGCAGATGTATGCATGTATGCATATATGCACAAACAACAAACAAGGACAAATAGGACGTTCCTTCCAATCTTATAACATCCACACACGAATGGTGAGTCTCTTTTCCTAGGTACATGGTTAACAAAATACCAACATGGGGTACTTTATTTTTGAATATTTTCCTCGGACGTTTCAACCAATAATTATATTTTCGAAAATGGAAATCAATTTATGATAATTTCCATTAATTAGGTTTTAATCCATTCAACCAACTATAGTAGCTTTTATGCTATATTGGATTAAAACTAAATTAAGAGGTTTATTATAGATAGATTTCTCACTTGAAAAAGTAACTAATGATTCATGCCAAAAACAAGCTCATGGTTAATTATTCTTAATATAAACTAGGCTCATAATTTATTTTTAGTATTTCATAATTGACCTAATTAATTTGCAAGCTCTTTGTAAGAAAAGGTTGGATGAAAATAATTTTATTTCTAAGCACATTCTAAAAAGATTTTTGAACTTCATTATATGATACAATCTAATATGATACAATGGATAATATCATTATAAGAAAGAATAGAATAATATAAAGACCAATGGAATCAACTTCTCTTATCCCCAGTAGAGTCGCCACTGTGAGCGGGGATTTTTGCCCCCACTCCCAGTGGAATAGTTCTTGCGACTTCGGCACTGTTTATTTTCGGGGCCTTAGAGAACACGGACCTAAGTTCGGAGAAAATAGAGTCACCCCCCGGACCGGCCGGAAAAAAGAAAGGGGTGGATGACTCGATTCCTAAGGAATCCCTAAGACCCTAATCGGTTCGGAAAGTTGGGTACGTGTGGGGAAGGTGAGAAATAGCCCAGCACCACCACAACACCCGGTTCATTGGAACCGGCCTCCTTTACAGGTCTTAATATTATAAAATTCTTAAATATAACAATATTATCCATATTATATGCAACAATTAAAATAAAGCATCATTATATTAAAATCAAAGCAATGTCTAAGCAAAATAAATAAATGGACACCCATCCGAGGATGGAAACATGTCCTTACATCATCCATGTCTAAACTAATAGGACCCCCACCAAAAGGTAGAAACATGTCCTTTACATTGGTCTAAAATATAAAAATAATTTAAATTACATAGAACTTAATTAATGAGGTACTCACAAAGCGAAAACATACCTCTTACAACATTTGGAAAATCAAAATAAATCGATAAAAGTAAATAACCATTCATCATAAATAAGTCATTCATCAAAGATATTACACATCAATCAAAATAATAAAAATTCAGCCATGATAAATAAAAGCAAGCATTGAAATTAAATAAATCAACCACCAAAGCATACTATATAATCAAATCTGAAAATAAAGCAAGTAAAGATACAAATTGAGGTTTACTGTTTCTATTAAAAGTTCTTTAATTAATATTTAAGGCTTTGGGTGTAATATCCCAATTTATGCCCCAGAAGTTTTGAATATTATGGTTGTTTTAATTGGATTGAATGTATGTGTCAAATTGAAAGAGAAAAGAATTTTTAAAAGGAAGTGTATATGTTGCATATATGGTAGTATAAATAACATATACATAAGTCAAAAGGGATGGTCAATGGAAGAGGATATTTATTTGAGATATGTGAAATTACTTAAATGGGCATATGAGTGACAAAGATTAAGTTAAATGGATGAGGGCATTTAGGTAATTACTTTGTTAAAATTGCTTGGTGGAGATTTAAAGAAGAAGAGAAGTTTGACTTGTGTTTATTTTCTTTTCTTCTCATTTGTGTGCCGGCTATCCAAGAAAAGAGAGAGCAAGAGAGGTGTTCTAAATGCTAGAATCAAATTGAAGGAAGAATCAAAGGATTAAGTTGGAGATTTGTGAAATTTCTTCATTTAAGGTAAGTACTTTCTTGTTTTCCTTTGTTATTGTTGAAGTTGTGTTTGAGATGAGTTGTGATTTGTTGATATTATGAATTGGTGGGTTTGAGATGAGTTTATAAGTGTTGAAATGGATTGTAAGTTAAAAAGGTTAAATTGGTGTTGGTTTTGTTTGAAGATGGTAAGTTAAGTGGATGTTGATATTGAAAGAAGAAGATTGATGTTGGTTTAGGGTTTGATGTGGTAAGTGATTGATTGTATGGTTGATATAGTGTTAATGTGAATATTGTGATGAATATGTGTTAATAACATTGATTACATCCATTTGAATGAGGTTGTATTGTGCATAATATGTTTTTATTCAATCAAAAGAGAGTTGGCCATATTTAGGGTTTGTATACATGAGAGACACGGCCAAACCAAGGAAGAGACACGGCCAAACTAAAGGATTTTTGAGAGACACGGCCAAGTCTATGGAAATTTGGCCGTGTTGGATGATTTTTGGAGAAGACACGGTCGTGTCCCTTGCCCATGTTTGATTCTGTTGCTTTTGGTTGAGAGACACGGCCACAAGCTTGGCCGTGTCCCTTGAGTGTGTTGGCTACTGTGAGTGTCCTTTGCTCTTCTTGCTTTGTTGAGATTGAACATACATATGATGATGCATATGACACTATATGAACAATGTTATGTGTTATGCATTGTGAATCTTGTGAATGGTAATGTGTTGTATGAATAATGTACTTTGTAATGTTACATCAATGATGCTATATGTAAAATGTGAAGGATATGATGAGGTAATTGATTATGTATAGCTTGATGGGAGTAGTTCTTGAGGTAAGGGCAAACTTACCTAGATGCATTCTTTTATATGATTTTGAAACTTAAAACAATGTTAAGTAATTTACTAAATTGTTAATACAATGTGACTAATGTTGTTATTTGTATAGTGTGAAAGCTATAAGGATCATCCAAAAAGGTATGTGCAATGCAATTTGTTATGATAAATGTTTTAATAATTATTGAAATGAAATAAATGGATATGTTGTTTATATGACGTTGAATTTGAGATACATGTGCAATGAAATTGATTATGTATGCTTGAATGATGAAGTGTGTAATGTGAATTGAGACATCAAGAGATGTGGAACTAATGTTCTGAGATATAATGTGAGGTGAAGCCATTGTGATTGGCTATGGTAACTCAAATGTGATGTGAAGCCATTGTGATTGGCTATGATGATTCAATTGAGAATGGAAATGATAATGAAATAATAAATGAATTGTGTGGCTAATGTGTTATTCCATTTTCAGAGTTTGTTGTTGGTGGCATGCCTAATGATAGTAACAATCTCTTGAAGTTAGGTTGGGCTTGATCCTTGAAGCCAAGTTGGGTAGAAGTTTAACATGTTTTACTCCCCTTGAAGCTTGGTTGGGTCTAGTCCTTGAAGCCTAATTGAGATGTTACAACCCTTGAAGCTAGGTTGGGTTGGTTCTTGAAGCCAAGTTGGGTTGATACTTAGCATGCTTTGTTCCCCTTGAAGCTTGGTTGAACCTAAATGCTTGAAGCCTAGTTGGGTCTATGATAATGATAAATGTGATAACAAAACCAAAGCATTAACTCTGCAAATTGAATGGCATATTAGTGTCTTTTGGGCCCGAGTCTGTCTTTGTTGTCAATGTGATATACAAATGTTGAAATAAATGAGTAATGAGATCTATGGTTGCTTTGTTGGAAATGTGACTCATAAATGATGATAATGATTGCCTTCATGGGAAATGTGATTCATGATTGATGAATTGTGAATAAAATAATGATATGGAGTATGATATGTAATATGTATATTGATATAATGATTGTGAGTATTAGTGATGGATTGTGGTTGGTGTTAATGATATGTATATATGTATATATAATATATGAGATTAGTAGAGATATATGAAAGGTGCAGTTCAAAAGGAAAAACATGATAAGAAACAAAAGTGTACATGGAAGTGATATTTCATTATATGTTAGAATTTCTATAATGTATGTTTATATGTTATATTTGTATTACTAAGCTCTCGGGCTTAGCGCGGATGTGTAATCTCGCAGGTGACTAGGTGGAAAATATGAAGTCTTTCGTTATGCCACGAGAAGAATAAGAGTTTATCGAGACCAACTAGAGGGTGATGCATACATGTATAATTTTTAATTATGATGTATTTCTAACAAGAGTATATTTATAAGTATAAATGAAGTTTTGATAAAGATAAGATGATGATATATATATGTAAGATCATTAAAAGTATAATGATTCTGTAAATGTTCTTCAAATTTATGTATTGTGGTTTGAACTCTGTTAAAGGTTTTAAAAATGTAACGATAAGTGGCATCCTTATACTTTATATACTTACTGTATGTATACTAGGTGTATGTATAGTACTTATATGGAGTATCGGGGTGTTACATTGGGATTTTAGTATTATTATTGTTATTTATTTAGGCTACTGTGGGTTTTAAGAGAATTAAATGGGATTAGGGTTTTATAAATCAAATTAGGGTTTAAGGGTAACATTTTAGAATATTAAAACAATAGGTTTATAGCTCTTGGTTACTGGATTGTTGTTTTGGATTTACTTTATTGAGTTTGAATGTTTAGGTTTATAAGGTTTTAAGGTTTTAGGGATTAGGGTTTAGGAAAACTAGGTTTTACGAATTAGTTTTGAGGGAATTAGGGTTTAGGAAAACTTCGGGTTTAGATTTACTGGTTTGGGGGTTTACTATTTTGGTTTTGGAGTTGAAGAAAATAGTTTATTTTTATAAAGTAATTATGATTTTTTAGAAATTGTAAAGTGAGTTTAGAGTTTGGATATTTAACAAAACATTTGGAAATTTTGGAAAAGAATTAGAAGAAAACAGTTTATGGTTTTTAAAAGCTTTTGGAAATAGGAAAAACGATTTAAGGTTTTTGGAAACAAAAGAGTATTTTTTTAGGGTTTTTAGAAATAGAAGGAACAATTTAGGGTTTTAAGGTTTTGAAGAAATGGGTTAGGGTTCTTAAGTTTTAGAAGAAACAGAAACAATTTATTAATTTTCAGTGATTGAAGCTACTGTAAGAAAATAAAAAAAAAGAAATTAGAGATTTAAACCTTCGTTCATTGGTTCCACTAAAAATTGCTTCTTGGATGAACAAGAACAAAGGCAAGGTTGCTGCCCTTGATAAATTGTTAATGGCTTTGCTTGTTCTTCTCAAATATGAAGTCCCAAGTTCAAAGTTCTAGTCCTATATTTTTCTCCCTCCAGAGTCCGATCCATCCCTTTTTCTATGTTTTTTAGTGTTATTTATAGGAAATTTAGAAGATTAACTCTAATTGTTTAAGGAAACTATAATTAATTAGGAAAAGAAAACCGAAACCAAATAGAATTTTATTTCGGAAAAAATTATGTTGGAAAAATCTCATTGGCGAAATTTGCGACGGGCTGCGAGGAATTGCGCTTGGTGTGAGCGAGAATTGGCGCGCTGGCGGGCTGCCAGGCCATTTCAACCAATTACTTTCGGCGACGAATTTTTTCATCGCCAATTTTTATATTTATTTATTTATTATTATTATTTATTATTATTATAATTTTTTAAAAAAATTATAAAAAATAAATACTAAAACAAATATTATTTAATTAAGATAACACAAAAATTATTTTTGACTAAATAAAATATATTGGACCGGACTAAGTAAAAAATTAAGGCTCTATAATAACATTATGAAAGTATGAACAATTACCAAAGATTAATATGCTATATTTAAATAGATTAAATTTTAGAGACGTACCTTCATTTGTTGATTCTATCAATAATCAAAATTTGATCCAAACTTTCATTTGCACCAGCCTTATATTTGTTGGTTGAATGGAGAATAAGACAGTGAGCTAAGATATTGCCTTGTTAATTCATTCTCGTTGTCTAATATTTGATTTTTGTTGCTCTTTGTACTCTGTTTCTTTTTTTAATCCAAATTCTTAATATCTGCTGCCTCTCCAAGTTTCAAAAGTGAAGTCCAAAGTCTCAGCCAAAAATTGCTAATCGTTCTCTACCGACCCAAAAGTCTTTAAAAAAAAACAAAGTCCCAAGTCTCTGAATAAATTCCTAAAAAATCTTTGAATAATTGCAACTGTCCCCTCTAAGAGTGTTAAATCATAATATTTATAGGAAATTAAAAACCTAATACTGATTGTTTTTGGAAATAAAAAAATCTCAAGGAAATAAATTATACCGAGCTAAATAAGGTTTAAGAAAAATTACCGCAGGTGCGGGCTGCGAGGATTGGGCCTGTTGCGCCCACTAGGATTTTGAGAGTCGGGCAGGCTGGGGAGTTGGGCGCGGGCCGCTGTGAGGTACTACGGGCTGCTGGCCAATTGGTGCGAGGATTTGCTACACTAGACAACGAGGATCGGGGCGACCTGGCGAACATCGCTTGCAATTCATCGTAGGCCTAGCTAAGCAGGCCTGCGGCGAATTTCATGCCTCGCTTCAGCGCTGCCGCGCGTCGTTCACTGATTAATCCAATTTTTATTTTTTATTATATATATATATTTTTTATTTTTATTCTTAAAAATAAATATTATATTTAAAATAAATATTTATAATTTTCTTTTTTTCTTTTTCTATATTAAATAATAAATATTATATTAAATAAATAATAAATATTATATTATTAAAATAAATATTTATAATTAATTATATTATTAAAATATATAATAAATAATATTACATTATTAAATAAGTATTATATTATTAAAATAAGTAAGAAATATTAGAATAAATAATAAATACTATAAAAATTATTTCAGACCATTTTTTAAAATTTTGTGCTGGACTTAGTAAAAAAATAAGGGTCTACAGTATTATTTTCATTGGGCTTCATCTTGAATAGCTCATACTCATGTGTATACATTTTCTTCTTGGTGAGCCTCACTTGGGTAGTACCCTCATGATGGTTCTCAAGAGTTATCCAAATGCAATGAGCACAAGTGAGATGTTGGACTCTCCCACCTTCTTCTGTTAAAATATAATTCAACAAGATGGAGGCTACCCTATGGATTTTGAATTTATCTTTTATGTTGGCATTTGACAATTGTGATTTGGGAAGAGGAACTTGGACACTCCCAACTTCATGAGTAGGAGGTATCCACTCACTTTCAACATAGTCCCAAAGCTCTATTCCCTCACTATTTAGAAACAAAAATATTTTGTGTTTCCAATAGGAATAATAGGTTCCATCAATGTATGGTCTAAGAAGAGAGTTAAGATTTCCATGAGACGTAGATGAAGAAGAGGTTTCCATTTTGGATCAAATTTCACAATTATGGTTAAGAAATTGACAAGCTCTGATACCAATTGTTGTCCCAATATTGTCACATCCCAAAGTTTAGGTAGTCGAGTATTAGGCAAGAAGGACATAAATAAGTGGTCAAATAGAGGCTCGAGATAGTCAAAAATAAAATCGGTGTGCAAAGAAGGCCCGTGAAGTCGACGGGATCTAAAGGTAATTTTTTGAAAGGCCGAGGACCTAAGAGTAATTTTCCAAAAAGTTGTGTCGGTTCTTAATAGTGACCCTAACGGATGCCATAAATGTGTTCTAGGGATTAATCGGGTCATAACCGTGGGTTTCAATTTTTTTCAAAAACGCACGGTTTAAAAGTTACAATCGATTAATCGCTGGAGGGTATTTTGATATTTTCACACCCTAGACTATAAAACTACAGCACAAGAAAGTTGAGGGAGTCAAAATATGAATAAAAGGAAGCCTAATGGCTTGCCAAATAAATAGATAAAAGAAGAAGGCAAGTGGACCAATTAAAAGTGGCCATTTTTGCCATAAGGTGTACCAATGGGAAATCAACACTTACACCAACACATCTTAACCTCTCTTGGCTGCCATTTGGATCAAAATAAGCTAAGGAAAGAATATAAAAGCCCTCTCTTACATGGTGAACTCGTCCCAAACCATAAGAGAAACCATAAGAGAAGGAAGAAGGAGGTGATTTTGCCAAAGTTTAAGGCTTTTGGTTGAAGATTTTGGTGACAAACAAGATTATAAGGTAAGAGAAACCTATCTCTAGTTTTAGTTTCATGGATTAATGGTTAATTTAAGAGATTGAAATTAGGGTTCATGTAGCTAGATTTGGAGAAAATTCAAGAAATAATTATTTGAAGGATTTGATGAAAGAAATGATGGTGTTTAATGGTGAAAATAAGATAGTAACCATTAGAAAAATCATAAGATAAGACTATGTCTATACCTAGGGTTCTTACCTTTGTATATGTGACATGTTAAATTCATAGGAAATCAAGGAGATTAGAGAGGAAAGGAAGTGAAATAGACAAGAAGAGCAAGGAAAAGCAAGGTTTGGTACTTTAACTAATTGTTTGTTCATTTTCTTGAAATTTTTCTGTTTTAGAATTAGTGAAATTCTGTGACTTGTATGATTTTTAATTAAATATAGAAAAATGTTATTTGAGTGAATTTTTGATAAGCTGTGTCTCAATGCGTCTAGAATGACTGAAAAATATTTTGAGTTGAATTCGGAATGGTTATGATTATGGAAAAATTATTTCTGTTAGACCTGCTCTAGGAGGTACCTTGACTGAGACAGCCATGTTTCTGGATTTTTAATAAAATTTAGAAAAATAATATTCAATTGAATTTTGGATATGTTGTTTTTTAGTGAGTCTAGTATTTGAGAAAAATAATTTGGAACCACATTGATTGAATTTAATTTACGGAATTCACAAAATTCGGAACTGCTGCCAAGATGCAGGGCAACTGGAGCAGTCTGGTTGGGTGAACTACTTGACCAAGATTTTGTGTCCAGTTTGATCTGAAATTTTGAAGGAATGATTTTAAGATGTAAAAATAAATTAAAAATTTTAGAGTTTTTTGTCATGTAGATTATTTTATACAATTTTTCAAAATAAGGATCAAGTTGAGTCCAAAACCAGAATTTACTATTCATATGGTCATTTTGCTAATATTCATTTGGTCATTTTTCAAAAGTAATCCAATTGATTCCTTATGCATATAAATGAGCATAATATGTTATTAAAATGATCAAATATGATATTTCACGTTGAAATAATATAAGAAACATAAGTCGATAATTGTATAATGCATATTCGATTAAGAAATGGCATGAAAATTTTTGGCTCCACTGGGTATCTGGGATAGTACTGAGTAGGGTAAGGGTATGATATATCATACTATATGTAGTGCTGCTTTAATATAGGACTTCAGTCCGAGTTATATAGGGTGACGACCCGAGCTATATAGGACTTCGGTCCGAGTTATATAGGGCAATCGCTCGAGTTATATAGGACTCCGGTCCGAGGGCTTTGGCCACAGATTCCACAGGGCTTGGTCCGCAATTTTTTTAGAGCCACAACCACAGAATATATATACAGTTTTTTCAGTTAATTCCTTACCAGACGTTAGTCTACCAAATTACCTTGTGGAGCGAACTGATAAAATGATAATAACTGAATATATGACATGTATGGATTGTTTTTACTGTGATATTATTTTTCAATACGACTCATTGCTTTTAAAAGTGCATTATACTTTTATTATTTATTTTCCGTAATTAGTTAAAGTACCCACTAAGTAATGCTTAGCGAGTGTAGTTTCTTCTAAACTCGTAGGCTATTAGCAAGGAGCCAGTAGCGAGCAGAGGAGTCCTGCGATCTGTCGGACATCAACAAACATAGGTGGTGCTCTTCATTTTGTATTTTGGTATTAGAAACTGGCATGTACTTATTTGAACAATACAAAGAGATAACTTGATGTAGCATGTAAATCTAGTAATGTATAATAACTGTATGGTTTTAAATTGAGTTGGGTTGTGAATATAGAAGTGTGAATTCTTCTCGCAGGATTGTAGTTGAGGTTATAAGGGTGGATTATTAGGAGTTTGCTTGAGTTGAATTATGAAACAAAATGTTTTTCAAAAATAAGAAAAATCAGTTTTGTCGACACTTGGGACCTAGAATTTTAAGGGAGACTCCGTCAAAATTTTTGGAAAATTTTTATAAGGAACATTAAGCAAGCTGACATAACCAGAGCTCGTATCTCGATGTTGTCACATCCGCCCACTGTATTTATGCATAGTAGTCACGTACACAGTGAGAGAAGGAGAAAGGAGAAGATAATTTCTGACAACGACCCCAGATAAGGCTATAGGATCAATGGGACTTAATTGTGATTTCCAAAAAGTTTTGGGGAGTTAACTGTAATTTTCAAAAGTTGTACTGGATGTTCTTAATAGTGCACTTAACAGATTCCAAAAATGGAGAGTAGAGGAAAATCGGGTCGCAACGACGCGTAACGGTTTTTCCAGAAAACGCACGGTTTGGTAGATATAGGGGATTTTGACTAGGGATATGTTGGTCATTATTAATTAAAATTTATACATGAATCTAAAGTAGGAAATAAACACACGAGTGTGTAAAGGATGTCGAGGGGTTGAATATGAAACAATCGTCAGTACAAATGTAGCCCGGGCAAAACCCGAGCAAAGAAATGACTTTAAGGGAATTTTGTAAAAAGTCGAGGGCTTATTAGTAATTTTTCAAAATGACTTGGAAACCTAAAATAGACCTTAAAAATAGAAAGTAGAGGTCGAGAGGATCAAAACCATATGTAGTTTGCCTCGTGGAACTGTACGGTTTAAAAGTTACGATCGATTAATCGCCAAAGCGAAAAATGGGCCCGGTTCCATGTGGGTACCATATGGGTGACATGGAACAAATTGGGGTATCAAATGGGAAGAGGGACAAGTTAGAGGACTTGATTGGAAAGAAAAATATAAAAATCTTTTGATGGCCAATCATAATTAGCCATTTAAAAGTTATAAAAAGAAGAAAAGAAAAAGGTGTTGACAAATGGTCATAAACCATTCATCCAACCCAAAAGTGGACATCATTTCCACTATATATATCATAAGCATGAAAAGAAAAATCTCTCTCCCACAACCACTCCAAACCGTCGGCCTCCATAGGAAGAACACCAAAAATTTCCAATTTTTGTCAAGTTTGATTCAAGTTCAAGGTGAGTTTTAAGGTTTTAAAGTATGTAGATTTCAATTCTATTATCAATTTTAAGTATTTATATATCTATTGGAAGATTGGAAATTAGGGTTCCTATGGTGGATTTGGGGAAGATTTGAAGTAGTGATGATATTGATTAATTAAATGAAAGAATTAAGGTTTCTAAGGTTTAATAAGGTTAGATTAGGGTTTAGTTTGAAAAGAAAAGGAGGGGTAGTGTATGTTCTAAATTTCTAAGGTTTATGTTTAAGGTTGTGTTCTTGAATTTCTTGAAGGGGAAACAAAGATTAAGGAAGGAGAAGAAGGAAAAGAAAAGGGGAATTAAAAGAACAAGGTTTGGTACTTTACCTTGGAAAAATACTTTACCTTTGAAGAATTTATTTTCCTTTCATTTTCTTATCAAAACTTTATCTATGGAACTTTTGCTATGGATGCATAAATGTATTGTTTGAGTTTGAATTCATTTGTTGAGTGATATTTTTAAACCCATGGGGTGATTGAGTTGTTAAATTCAATTGAAATCTATTGTTTCCAAAGATTTTGGTAAAAGAGTTTATGAACTCTATTTAGTCCAAATTGATTTAAACAATCAAGTTATTTTAAAAGGGAAGTGTTTAAGTCTTCATTACATCATTAGGGAAGCTTTGAAATGGGTTTAAAACAGAAAAATAAAGAAATTTTGCACTAAATGCAAGTCTTAGCCGAATTGGTGCCCTTTGGGACCCAATTCTGGACCTAATTTCTGGGCATCCAGTTGAGGCAGCAACCGATGAAATTTTTTGACAAAATTTTACATGCAATTAGTCAACATATGAAATGAGTTTCCTGTAAAATTTCAGCCAAAAATAAGATCATTTACTTGGTCAAATACATGACTGAAACGGACTGAAATTTTGACGAAAACCCAGATTTTACTTTTCATTTGGTCATGCCATTTTGCGTTGCCGATTTTACGTGCCGCGACACTATTCATTTGGTCAATTTGTGACTCTTTGAGGAATGCTTTGAAATGTTTGATATGTTTATTGTTGATGTTAAATATGTGAAAAAGGGTAATGGTTTGACTAAAGAATGTGGTGCGCGGCGTAAATGGCAAAGTGCAATGGAAATTAAAATAATTTCTCGAGTCATTCTAAAATGAAGTTTGAGACTTAAATTGAATCGTTTTAACCTTTATGCTCTACTAGGTAGTGGGGGGTGGTAGATAAGGGTATGGTGCACTATACTAACTTATGCAGTACTGCTTGATATTGTGATTGAATTGTTATGATCCGAACTCAATGGTGAGGGCCAATGGTGAGGGCCATTGGTTATAACCAGGATGGTGAGGGTCATTCCTGTGATTTGATATCGGTGGTGAGGGCCACCTATGTTACGGTGGTGAGGGCCACCTATGTTACAGTGGTGAGGGCCACTGCCTTATCGCTATGGTTCCCTATATACTAGTAGAGCCAAAGTATTGTTTCTTTTAAACTACGTATTGCAAAATGAGTTTGGATTATGGTGTTTACATATGTGGAAAGCATATTTATACTGAATGTCCAATAACTTCCATTGGTTTAATGTTGGTTGATTTTTGATTTACTTATTTCCTTTTATTTCAAATGCTATCATGTTTACTTTTATTCCCATTGGTAAAGTACCCACTGAGCGACATTGCTCAGCGAGTTAAGTTTTCCTTGACTCGTAGGTTCGGAGCAGTAGCAAACTTTTGGAAAGAGACGACTAGACCCACAGCAGCTCAGGGTAGATCTCCTAGTTTCCATTATGAGTTAACTAGTTGTGGCATGTATATGTATATATAAGTTTGAGAATTGCTATGTTATACTGTACGTTAGTAGTATGTAATAATAATAAATCTCTACTTTATTTTGTATTAGAAGTGTGAACTCTTCTTGCAGGTTTTTAGTTGAGGGTATAAGGTGGATTCATTAGGAGTGTATTGAAACTGATTGTATTCACAATAGTTTGTGTAAAAATGTTTTCAAAAATCAGAAAAACTAGTTTTGTCGACACTTGGGACCTAATTTTCTAGGCGAACCTCTGGCAAAATTTATGTAAAAACCGGAACTGAATTTGACTAAGTAAAATTGGTAGCAACATTAGGTCAGTGTGGCGCCTCTACTCGGCTTACACACGTAGGTCGGGAAGGGTGTTACAGATGTAGCATTCCTCCTCGGCTTATTCATAGGTCGGGAAGGGGTGTTACAAATATAGCAACCAAGAGGATGGTGAATTGGTTTGGTATAAAAAATGATGGCAAATTCAAAATAAAAAAGGACAAGAAATGTAGAAGATGTACAAGAAGATTAAGTAGAAAATTGAACAATAAACATGAGGATTTATAGTGGTTCGGATTTACCTTGATCCTAGATCCACTTCCTTAACAACTTGTTAAGGTTCCACTAGCTTTGTGTTTTTACAAGCTTAACTTTAACTTGGTGTTTTCTCTAGCTCACACCAAACTACTATAATGGTTTGAGATCACTTCCTCACAACCCTTATAAGCGTTTTCCTAGGCTCACTCTCACAACCTAAGTGTTTCCAAGCACACACTTAAACTTAAGATGGTGTTCAATGCTCACACCCAACACTCAATTAATACAAAAATGATTTTGATGCAAAAAGAAAGAAAAATGTTCAAGAAGGCTATTACGATCACAAACTTACATAAAAATGAAGTTACTTAAGGTATTTATATCCTTCAATTCAAGAATTAGCCATTTGAAGTTAGGGCCAACATGTTTGATTCTTATCTTCCACTAATTTCTCTTCCAGAGCAATTTTCTGGTCAGACTCCTAAGGGTCCGGTCGAAAATAGTGTAGTTTGGTCAAAATTATGCTTGGCCTAGTCTGAGTAATTGAAATTCTGCTTAATGCTCTTCCAATGGTTGATCCACATGGCTTCAACTTATAGAGTGGAGATGCAATGACTTTTGAATTGAGTAATTTTTAAATAGTCTGGTCGTTCTTGCATCTGGTCCATTCAGACTTACCTTGATCCATCCAATTTTTGGGCGTATCCTTGACTGAAAAACCTACTGGACATTTTGGAGAAAATTGGCTTCTATGGTTTGGTCGAAATATCTTAGAGTCCGGTCAGACTTATGTGGTACTTTGAGAAAATGGGAGTACTTTTGACCGTGAATCCTTCTGTGTGTTTTTTCTCTTTTCTCATTCAAAAGTTCGATCGGTATAACATGTAGTTTGGTTGGACTTGATGTGGTATAGTGTGATTTTAAGAGTGCTCTCCACCATGAAACCTTCTATGTCTTTTGGCTCATTTGGTCATCCATGGTTCTGTAGTGCTTCTAGGTAGTCCGATCTGACTTGTCATAGGTCCTCCAAAAGAAATAACTTCCTGCAAAATGTAACTTGGTGCAAGTGTTAGGTAAATTCAATTTGATTGCCTAAGATAAAAAATAGGATGGTTTGATTAACAGAAAATGTGCAAAACTGTTGTTGAAGTTTATGAAGATGTATGGATTTGTAACATCTTTATACCCTATATACATATAATACATATACCCTATATACATAAAATAGATATATATAATACAAGAGCGCCACCATATTTATCTATAGAAACCCTCATATTTAACACCATGAAATAATTATTATTACAAAAATATAAATATAACAAGCATAAATATATATAGCAATTGAATAAATATAGTTAAAATATAGTTTGATTATTTTATATAAAAATATTTGGAAAGATTTCGCCAAAGTTTCAACTGTAATTTCAAGAAGTCCCAAATCAACAAAACACACCATGTAACAGAAAATATACTCTCACATTTTAATTTCATAAAATCCATCATTTCTCCATACATAAATAAGTATTTAACAAATATAGTTAATGTACATTATATACATATACAAGACTATACAAAACATTATATGTTTTAAACATGTTTACATTTGATAACTATAATGTAAAAAACTAAAGTGCCTTAAAACAAGCTTATACATGTAATGGAGCATAAGCTGATTTGGTCTCATGCAAAAACCCTTCCTTCAAGATCAGTCTCAAAACCTAGACCTGCCCAGGTCTATCAGGGCTCCCTTTCTCAATAACCCTATCACCTACGCGATGAGAGTAAATCGCGCTAAGCTAGAAGCCTAGTTGTGTATACTTTGATAACAATAAATATTTATATCAAATACTTTTTTCTCAAGACATAATGTGAGCGGAGATTTTCTCCCCCATACCCAGTGGAATGGTTCTTATGACTTCAGCACTGTTAGGCTCCAAGCCTTAGAGAACATGAGCTTAAACCCAGAGAATTTAGAGTCTCCACCTGGACTGGCCGAAAAGATAGAAATTGATGGATGACTCGATTCCTAAGGAATCCCCAACCCCTACTTGGGTTTAGAAAGTTAGGTACACATGGGGAAGGTGAAAATGACCCAACACCCTCATAACGCCTGGTTCATTGAAATTAACCTCCTTTTAAGGTCTAAATATTATAAAATTCTTAGATTATTATGATACCACCCATATTACATGTGATTACGTAAAATAAATTATATTGTAAATAAATCAAACAAACAAATGAAATGGACACTCATAAAAGATGGAAACATGCCCTTACAATGTTCAATGTCCAATAAAAATAAATAAAATAGGACTACAATATTCCAAAATCCTTAAAATAAATTAAGCAATTAAAATAAATATGGCATCCACAAAGTAGAGACATGCCTTTTATATTGTCTTTAAAAATTTAACCAATAACAAATAAATATCACTTAATCATCCATGATAATCAATAAAATAAAACAAATTGCATTGTCGATTATAAACGAATAACAATAAATCAAAATAACTAAAATTAGGGTTTAACCATTGAACTAGGGTTTAATATGCAATTCTAGGGTTTAATAATGCAATATTAGGGTTTAATATAATTTTAGGTTTTGGATTATCTAAATGAGATCAAACTTACATGATTAGGGTTCGGAGTGAATTAGATATTAAGGTTGTGATTTGTTGAATGAAATTCATAAAGTCAATTTTATAATGTAACATCATAGTGTGCTTAATTCGTAAACCAAAATGAAGATGACTTTTGAAATTTAAACAAAAGAATAAGATCACACTTGCATTGTAGGCTCCACCAATTTTAATCCGTTGAACCAAGCTTGTCGATGCTACTTGATGCTACTACCTGGATCAATTATAATCTTGGTTGAATGAAGCAATCCGAGGACAATACTTGATTTTAGTTACTGCCTCCTTTTGTGGTTGCTATATCTTGGTTCTGTGTCTCTATCTCTCTTTTATTTTTTTAATTTCTTAATTACTTCCTATGCTTATGTTTCTAATTCCTTATTGCTTGTTTGCTTTGTCAATTATTTGTGGCTCATGCAAGTTTTTGGCTAATGGTTGCTTAATGATTGTGGCTTCTTATTGCTCTCCATTTTTTTTCCATTTTATAGACCATATTAGGGAAACATCTTTGCCTCATATTAGTCACCCCCAGCCCTAATTGTATTAGAAAAGTCCCCCTTTATCCGAATTAATTCCCAATTTCAGTAAAATTAGGATAATTAAATGGCGAATTGGGCCAAAACCATGGCCAATTTGTTATGAGCATGACTCATAACGAATTGGCCATGCTTAATTTGTTATGAGCATGCCTCACAATGAATTTTCCTTGGCTAATTCATTATGAGCCATGCTCATAACGAATTTTCCATGAAAAGGACCAATTTTGATGATTTCTGGGTCATTTAGCTTGTAAAATGGGACCGAACTTAGTTCGGGCTCTTAAAATTGGACTTTCCTTGGTTTGGTCTGTTAAAATTGTACTATACTTAATTCAAGTTTTTAAATTTAGATTAAATTTTATTTGGCCCCTTTCAATTAGAACTGAGCTCATTCAGGATCGAAATTAAGGGTCTATAGTTTTGCCCCATGCTTGAACGATCTGAGCCTTCAGTGGAAGAGAGTGATAAGCAATGGTATAACTTCTGAATTTTGCACCAAGTATCTACAAAAAACACACATAGAGAATAAAAAAAATCCAAAGGATGGAAACCCTTTGGTGAGGAACCATTGAGTATCGGCATCCGACCATTGAACAACTCTAATATCTCAACAAGCTATCGGGAAACTCTAATATCCCAATGAAAACCACCAAGTGACTCTAATATCTTGGTAAGTTCACCAAGTACTCTAATATCTTTATAAAATAAAATATTCATCGGGTGATTCTAATATCCCCGTGAAAGTCATCAATCGACTCTAATATCTTGATGAAACGACAACCATCAAGCGACTCTAATATCTCAATGAAACTACCAAGAGACTCTAATATCTTGGTAAATCAAAATAATCATCGGGCAATTCTAATATCCCGATAAAAAAAAATATTAAGCAACTCTAATATCTTGATGAAAATCACCAAGCAACTATAATATCTTGGTAAATCAAAATAATCATCGAGCGACTCTAGAATATCGATTGGATAGTGAGCAACTCTAATATCTCACAAGAAACAAACCTGGATACTTCAACAAATCTAGAAAAATTGCATCATCAGGATACTTTAACAAATCCAATATAGGATGGATACTTCAACAAATCCATAGAAACTTGATTTTGAATACAAATCTAGAAAAATGTCCACCTTTATGTAAATGGATCTTTGTAGACCCTTATTTTTAGCCTTAAACTGACCAGGTCTCAATTAATAAAAGTCTAAATAATTATTAGTTTATTTTTATGAGTTTAAACTCATTATGGGATTTTAAATAAATTGCTACAATTCTTATAATTACTAAAATTATCACTAATAAATTTTAAAATAAAATTAAAGTGGATTCAAGCTTAAAACCCAAGGCAAGTTGGGTCAGACATGCCCAATTTGTTGTAGGCGCTGCCATGATGAATGGGCCTGCCTAATTCATTGCAGGCACCACCTGCTGTGAACTAGCCTACCCAGTTCTCTATAGGTAGGTGCCTATGGTGAACAGGCTGCCTGCAATGAACTGGGCTTGCCCAGTTCACCACCTGCCTTAGCTATGCTATTTTCGTTCCAAATACAAGGCAAATTGCATACAAATTCAATTTTAATCACCCTCCAAATTTAATTTTAATCGGATTGACATTAGGAGTTTGGAGGGATTTTAACCTAATGTAACTTATATAAATAGAGAATCAAAATTTTTGGGGGGAGGGGGTTAGCAATTATCAAGCAATTAACGTGGCAATAACGATCAAAAAGTAGGAAGTCACAATTAATCAGGAACCTTAGCAAATATTGAGTGAGAGTTAATGGAGACACCAAATGCCATCCATCAACAAACTAGAAGGTAGTGACACATTGCCTTCACTCTTTTCAACTGAGATTCTGCAACTGGTGCAAGTGTAAAGCTTGGTCAACGTGAAATGTTAATGGAACCAACAACGGAGGTTTGCAATCCTTTATCCAATTTGTGTTAAATTTACAGTGATTCATCTATTTTGCTTCATTATTTTATTGTGTTCCAATATTTTTACAAACATCCAGTAACTTGTTCAAACCCTAGTGTAGAATCACAGTAGCTCGTTTAATTAAAATAACATTAAGTCTCAATATCACAGTAGTTGTAGTACTCGGTCCCATGCAATAATAATTTTGATTAGGTATACAATAGCCAAGTAATTTCTTAAACCTTAATATCCCAGTATGGGCTAGTCGATGGGGTCAATATTTATTTATGAATTGTAAGTCTTTGTGATTAACCTAGATTGGATTGCTTGATTTATTATTACATGCTTTACAATAGATGATACATTTTAATTATTTTATTACTCATTTTATTTAATTGAATTATGTTTGTTTATTTGGATTGTGAGAAGTATGTTTCCATGATTGGGTACCTCAATTGTTAGGTTTCATGTAATTCAATTTATTTTAAGTTTTGAATCAATGTAAAGGATACATTTCCAACAATTGGTGGCTATCCTATTTTATTTTTTTTCTTTTGGACATTAAACAATTGTAAAGGCACATTTTCATTCAGGGATGGGTGCCTATTTGTTTATTTTGTTTGAACTTGTTGTGATTTTAATAAAGTATTTATTATTTCTTATGATTGAATTTAGTATGGATAATATTATTATATTTAAGAATTTTATACTATTAAGACCTGAAAAGGAGGTCGGTTCCAATGAACCAAGCATTATAAGGGTGCTAGGCCATTTCTCACCTTCCCCATACGTACCCAACTTTCCTAACCCAATAGGGGGTTGGGGATTCCTTAGAAATTGAGTCATCCATCCCTTTCTTTTTCTTGGCTTGTCTGAGTGGCGACTCCATTTTCTTTAGGTTTAGGCTCGTGTTTTCTATGGCCCTGAGCCTAACAATGCCCAAGTAGCAAGAACCATTCCACATGGGAGTGGGGGCAAAAATCCCCGCTCACAATCTTCATCCTGGTTCTTAGGAATGGACCTTCATCTTGTATTGACTTCAGCTCTTCTAGCTAGAGTGGCCTTCTGTTATTTAAGAATTCTAGCTTTCTTCTATCCATCAACTTTAGCTCTTCTAGCTTAATTGACTTTTTGTCATTTGAGAGTTTTGGCTTTCTTCTAGCCACTTGTTCCATTTTTCAATGGATTCTATTTTGCCAAAAATTTGGCTATTTTTTATCCCTGTAGCCCTCATATCCTCTCTTTGCCCCTTCTTCAAGGGAGGATATTGAAAGAGAGTTTAAAAATATTTTGTACATAAATAAACTCAAAAATTGAAAAGGAGAAATTTTACCCCCTGTATAGGTTCAAATCAATGATTTTGTTTCTATGTAGGCTCCAACTGATATCTTTGTTTTATCTCATTCTCTGTGCAAGCATGCATCTCCTTTTTTGCTAAATGATTGGATCTTTCTCAAGTAATGGGTGTTTCATACCCCCTGACACTATGTCCGCTTCTTAATGTTTGCTTTATAAAGTATTAACTATTCAATGAGATAAAGAATAGGTAACACAAGACAACAAGAATGCAGTGTAATATGCCCACATATGCATGTATGCATGAATGATACTTATAGTGATTATACTGACTCTCAGACTGGGGTGATAGGCCATAGGGCTTCTGTTGGCACCTTTGAGATGTACATTTAGACTTTGCATTAGGACATCATAAGATGTCACATCCATGGCTTTATCTTCAAGATGTATAAAGTATGGGTAGTGGAGGCCCCAATAGGATAATCAGAGATAAAGGATACATCCACTACGAACCATGATTTAGCACATTAGTTGGTAGCTTTTTCATAACCATATGAACAATTCTTTCATCAGCCTACCTTTGCATAATATATCCTTTAAGGTTCAATAGTACAATTTACGTCCCCAAGCTTGAAGGTTCAAGTGACAAGAACACACTTTTTTTCAAATTTAATTTCAATTTTGAAAACAAATGTTAGTCTTATAGAAACAATGTCAATGTACCTCAGGACTTGTCTTTCAAATTCATACATCTATAAAATTATAACTCTAGTTACCATACTAAATTTGGAATTCATTTTCATTTGAGCAAGAGCTGATGTACTTCAGATAGGCACATACATATTTCTTGGCCAAAAGTATCATTGAGTTTAAATATTGTCTATCTTATATACATGCTTATTCAAACAATCTCCACTAAATGACTTTACCTACTAATAGAGATCAACAGGTCTTTAATAGGTATGAAATGGTGTCTATAAGGGATATGGGTTAAGCAAAGGGCATTGGTAAATTGGAGTTGATATGACACTGCTAACAAATCTTCACACTACAAACTTTTTGTTGGAACCATAGGCAACTGGGAGCATTATTAAACCCCTAACATCATTTCCATCTTTTAGGCGTCCTGCTATCTTACTTCATGAAAATATAAAGCTTGAATTTTCTTCCATTTTCTTAGCAAAAATCTTGATATAGTGAGGACAATCTTAATCTTGTTTTTTTGCAAAAGCTCAGGACCCTTTTTCCTTTTTTTTTTCCTTTTATCTTCTTTTTTTTCCTTTTTCTTTTTTTTTCTTTTTTTTTTTATTTTTCCTTCCTTTTTTTTTTGAAACATGGCCTTTCATCATTCCACCCCTTTCCCTTTTTGGAATATCAAGTCTAGGATTTTCTAGATTGTTGACTTGGAGTTGTGTTGGATATTGTGAACCAAATGAATGATGGGTTTTTTGCCTATTTCTCTAATTTTATCTAAGTCTTTGGTTAGGCTAGATCAATTCATGTCAAACTCTTCTAATAGGTTGAGTGCAAGTCTTCTGCTATTTTAGGTAAAAAGAACTCCGTTGGCTTTCTGAACCGTCCTTTTGGGTTTTCAATTTAAAACTTCGTTATTTTCTCTTTTCCTCTTTCCTTTCTTTTTCTTTTTCTTTTTCTTTTTTCTTTTTTCTCTCCTTTTTTGTGGTCTTTTTTTTGTTTTTTGTTTTTTTGTGTCCTAGTTTCAAGAGACTTGTCTTGTTTGTACCATTCCACGCTTCTAACAATGTATGAGTGGGTAGCATGAGTCTTCTTTAATGAGGATGGATCTTTTTGTAACTCCTCAACTGTCCTTCTGGTCTTGACTAAGTATCCATTTCTTCAATCTTCTTACTTTTTAGTAGCTCAATGATCATCAGACTAGTTATAAGTGTTACAATAGCTCAGGATAGGTTATTGAGTTTACAAGCTAATAAAAAGTAAGTTAAAATCTTATGAAAGCTCAAAAGGGCAAACTAGGGACTGATTTTAACATGGTGGATACTAATTATTGGCTCATCAAACAATGCCTAGATCATTGTTGCGCTCGACTAACACTACTACAAGTGACACTCGCAAGTATACGAGGTAATTGTGGCAACGGCGATCGCCCCAAGGTCGTCTCACATGGAAGGAATTGCTTTGTAATAGTTTGATTAGTAAGAAATTTAAAAAATAAGAGTGTAATGTTTGCAGAAGTGGTGAAAAACAATTAAGATTAAAAGCAATGTGTATAATGGTTGTACAAGATTAACACAATTTTAGGAATGGTGCCTAAGGTTGTAGATCAATTTAATCAAAGCTTAACTCTGAAATTATCCATTAACATGACCTTGTATTTTAATTTGTTCCTTGAGTTTAATTACTAATTATCAATTCATTAGTTTTCACATTCATGAATTAACAACCACCAATTGTTTTGAAATTACAAATTAATAAACCCTAAATCTTATATTTCTAATTCATTCTTAGGGTAGTTGATTGCATAATTCCAATATCAAATTTCACCTCTCGGTCCTTCATTCGATATCTAGAGATCAATAGGTAGCTAATCTATCAACCTAACATTCAATCCAATGCAATCAACCAACAACAAGGTATATTAATGGAAATTTCAAATCAAGTCATTCAATCAAATCTACTATAAACCCTAGGCATGAGTAATTTAGCTCATCATCATCAATTTAAAACAAATATTCACCTTAATATAAATCAAATCACAAT
This sequence comes from Garcia nutans, assembly GCA_947685225.1. NCBI lineage: Eukaryota > Viridiplantae > Streptophyta > Magnoliopsida > Malpighiales > Euphorbiaceae > Garcia > Garcia nutans. The sequence goes on from CANTUV010000005.1 coordinate 24,738,235, forward strand.
TGTACATTGGAATATTAGAGTTCTCAAAAACAATAACAATCTAGAAATGAATTAAAAGAGAGAATATAAAAACCCCTTTGAAGATACTAAGAGTTGAACTTCTAGTCTTCCTCCTAGCTCCACTTTGAATGTGATGAAGAACAAACAAGCCTTTTTCCATTAATGGCTCTCCTCTTGAAAGATTGAATGGTCACTCTCTCAAGCCCCCAACTCCCCAATCAAGCTTTCTTCAAACCTTAACCTTCATAAGAACTTGCTCACCCAATTTTATCCCCAAAAATGTTAAAAATCTTATTTATGGAAGATGAAGATGAAGGTGATGTTCATGGTCTCTCTCAAGACCAAGAACAAGAAGATGAACCAAGAGAGAACTCCCCTTTCCTCCTCCAAAACGTGTATATATGTATATCCTCTCCCATTCTTTTTAATTTCTCAAGACACAACCCATGCCTTGCCAACTCACACACTCCACTTTGTCTCCCACTTTCTCATTATTTAAGTCTTCATCCCATAAATTAGGCAACCTTTTTCTTCTTTTAATATTTCTTTTTCAAAATATGGCACTTGTTATCCCCCATTTTGTCCCCCATTTCATGTAAATAAATTGAAAGAATTTTCACAAGACACGGCCAAGTCATGAGTGACTTGGTCGTGTCACTCATTTTCTTATGTACACGGCCAAGACATGTGGTCGTGTTCATGGCTGCCTAAATTTTCCTTCTTTTCCAAGTGGGACACAGCCAAGGCCTTGGCAGTGTCATGTGACATGGCCAATGGCTTGGTTGTGTCTCTTGAGTGTGTTCTCCACTGCATTTCTAGCTTTGCTTTGCTCTTCATATGGGACACGACCAAGGCATGACACGGCCAATGGCTTGGCCGTGTCTCTTGGGTGTGTCTACCTCTACCTTGCTTCACTTTGTCTTTCCTTTGTTCTTTTGGTGGGACATGACCAATTCCTTGGTCATGTCATGTGACACGGCCAGTGGCTTGGCCGTGTCTCTTGCTTGTGTCAAGCTCTGCCAAATTTTCTTGCCTCCTTCCTTGGATAAGGGACACGGCCAAGCTATGAAGTGTCTTGGCAGTGTCTCATGTTTTTCCACCATAATAATCCATCAAATTGAATTAAAGCTCCATCATTTTGTTCTTCATCCTGGATCAAATACTTTAAACAAACTTTAAACACAAATTAAAAGAAAAATCAATCAAAAGCCAATAAAATACACTAAACATAAACACCTAGATGATCCAAACCATCATCTCTCTCTTAAATAAGCAAAGTTCAATTTCAACTCAAAATTTCATCAAAGCATATTCTAACACTGATTAGACGCAAGTAATTATGTAGGTGCCCTCTCTAATTAAGCATACACATCTCATTGCTATAGAGAAATTCCCTTACCTAGTAAAGTCATTTGAATCATGATAAATAGACATGCTAATTTATGAATATCAAGCTCGATTCGTCATTTGTTGAGCACCAAAATGAACTATAACCAATAAAGTTATAAATTCAACCAAAGTAATTTATTCAAGTAATTTAATTTGAAAAACAGAATTATTTTAGTGAAATACCAAAGAAAGCAAAATAAAATGAGCAACATTCAAGTCAAAGGAGGTTTGTTGAGTTGAAGCCTACTTGGACATGTCGGAGCTAGTATTCTGCACTTTTCCTTCATAGGGTTTAGACCAAACCCACTCTTCTTCCTTAGATTCTAATTCATTCACAGTGCTTTCTCACCCATAAATGATTCAATCTTATCGGGCAAAACCTCCTCCTTTGTAGTTTCTTCACCTATGTCTTGAAAAGATGACAAGACAAACTTTTCATCCAATTCTCCCCCTGTCATTAAAGGAGGTAGAGGAGGTTGTGAGAGGGGTTTTTTGCCCCCACTCCCATGTGGGATGATTTTTGCGACTTCGGCACTGTTAGGCTCAAGGCCTTAGAGAACATGGGCCTAAATTTAGAGAAAATGGAGTCACCATACGGATGCACCGGGAAAATAGAAAGGGGTGGATGACTCTATTCCTAAGGAATCCCTATCGAAAAGTTGGATACGCATGGGGAATGTGAGAAATGGCCTAACACCCCCATAACACCCAGTTCATTGAAACCGGCCTCCTTTTTAGGTCTAGATATTATTAAATTCTTAAGCATTATAATATCATCCATACTACATGCAATAAATATTTTATTTCATTATAAATCAAAAAAATAAATAAAATGGACACTCATGCAAAGATGAAAACATGCCCCTACAAATGTCTAAATGTCCACAAAGAAAATAAATAAAATAGGACACCTACCAAAAGGTGGAAACATGTCCCTTACAATTGTCCCAAAGTCTTTAAATAAATTAAATTATAAAAAATAAATAAATTAACCAAATCAGGCACCCGCAAGTGGAAACATGCCTTTTACATCCTTAAAATTCAAATAATAAAATTAACACTATTCAACCATTCATAGCAAAACAAATAATACAAACATGTATTTAATCATCACAAAAATAATAATAAATTAGAGTTTAATAAAAGGAAATTAAGGTTAATCACAAATTTCAATCTACAAATAAATATTGACCCCATTGATGAGGGTTTGCGTACGGTTTTTGGGATAAAATTATATTTTTAGGGTTTTGAATCAAAATAGGTTAAATTGAATTATTTAATTAGGGTTTATGTAAGATCATCATCAAAATTAGGGTTTTGTTATTGGGAATATGTTCATAAACTTAGGTCCACTGAATATTAATTTAGATAAATATTGCATGAGATATGTTGATTCATAGATTATAAATTGCTACTGGATGAAACAAAATTCTCAATAATCAAACTATTTGATGATGTTTTAAAGGAGAATTGCAATTGTTGGATGAGTAAATTGAATTTAGAAAAACTAAACCTGCATTTGAAGACTCCACCAAAGTTGAATGTTTGAGCCAAGCTTTGGGTCTGCCTGAATCAATTATAGTATTGGTTGAGTCAAACAATTGTTCGAGACAATTGTTGTGTTTGTTGTCTTTCAATTGCTTCTTGATACTTATGGCTAGGGTTTGATAATAACTGCTATTGTCTCTTCTCTTTGATAATACCGTTGTTTGATAATTATGGCTATCTCTAATCCTTGCTTAAGCTTGTATTTAAAAGGAAAAATTAGGTTAACATTAGTACATAGATCGAGCTTAATCACAATTTCTTACTAAACAAGGCTCGGATTGAGACAATTTAAGTTTGACACGAAATTGTGGCCATATCAAATTAAAATCTGTTTAATTCAATATGGACAAACGTTTATATCGAGTTAAAATAATTTAAATTTGACATGAACCAAAACCGTGGGCCAATTTGATATGAGAATTAACTCATATCGAATTTGGAGCATGTCCAATTCAATATCGAATTGGACAAGCTCCAATTCGATATGTGTGATGTTCATATCAAATTGGGTGTCCAATTTGATATGAACATCTCCATATCGAATTGGAAAGAACCTAATTCAATAAGGACATAGTCTATATCGAATTGGACATCCCTAATTCGATATGTACATGGCCCATATCGATTTAAACCAAACCTGGCCCATTTAACTTTTGATTTAAACAACCTAAACCATTATGTGAAGCATCACTGTAAATCACATATGGTTTATCTTCTACAGGCAAAGTAAGAACAAGTGCTTGAGTCAACATTTCCTTCAACTACTCAAAAATAGCTTGACACTGATCTGTCCACACAAATCTAACTCCTTTTCGAAGTAATCTGGTGAGTGGAGTAGCTATCAAAGAAAAACCTTTCACAAAGCGTCGATAATAGCCTGCCAAACCCAGAAAACTTCTAACTTCAGTCACAGACTTCGGTGGACTCCAATTCAAAATAGCCTCAACTTTACTCGGATCAACTCTTATACCATCTGCTAAAACTATATGACCCAGAAAAGTCACTTGATCAAGCTAAAATTCACACTTCGACAGCTTAGCATACAATTGCTTTTCTCTCAAGGTCTGTAGCACAATCCACAAATGCTTGTCATGATCCTCTTCATTACGCGAATACACCAAAATATCATCAATGAAAACCACCACAAACAGATCTAGATAGGGCCTAAACACTCTATTCATCAAATCCATAAAAGTTGCAGGTGCATTCGTCAATCCAAAAGGCATCACTAAAAACTCATAATGCCCATACCTTGTGCGAAAAGCTGTCTTAGGAACATCTTCCTCTCTGACCCTCAACTGATGGTACCCTGATCTCAAATCAATCTTAGAGAAAACTGCTGCTCCCTTCAACTGATCGAAGAGATCATCAATTAGAGGTAAAGGATACTTATTCTTGATAGTCACTTTGTTCAATTGCCTATAATCGATGCACAACCTCAAAGTACCATCCTTCTTCTTCACAAACAAAATAGGAGCTCCCCACGGAGAAACACTAGGGTGAACAAACCCTTTATCCAACAACTCCTGCAACTGCACCTTCAACTCTCTCAACTCAGTTGGTTCCATTCGATAAGGAGTGATAGAGATGGGAGTGGTACCAGGCAATAAATCGATACCAAACTCAACCTCTCTCTCAGGGGGTAACCCTGGCAACTCCTCCGGAAAAACATCTGGAAATTCCGCAACTGTGGGTATACTATCAAGTTGAGAATCCACTACTCTAGTATCCACAACATGAGCAAGATAAGCATCACACCCTTTTCTAATCAACTTCCTAGCTGCAAAAGCTGACACAAATAAGGATGCAAGTTGTCTCTGCTCACTAGATACCATCACACTTCTACCATCACCAGTTCTCAAAGTAACACACTTCTTTTGACAGTCTACCACAACTCCATTCTTAGACAACCAATCCATGCCTAAGATTAAATCATACTCCTTAAAAGGCATTTCAATCAAATCACCCAAAAATTCCTCACCTTGCACCACAACTAAACTATCACGATGCACCTTATTCACCACAACACTATGTCCTAAAGGATTTGTCACCAAGACATCAAATCCTAAGGACTCTGAATGCAATTCAGACACAGGCAAGATAGATGAACTTATGTATGAATGAGTAGATCCTGGATCAATCAAAGCAAGAACTGAAATACCAAATAAAGAAAATGTACCCGCAATGACTGCTGAAGCATCCGGCTGCCTCTGCATCACATACACTCTCTAAGAAGTTCCAGCCTCATCTGGCCTACTGCCTCCGGATGTAGAGCCTCCTCTCTGACTGAATCCAGGTCGACCACCTCTACTGAAACCTCTGCCCCCTCGACCACCTCTCCTAAAACTAGGTTGAGAAGCTACAGTATCAGTCTGCCTATCCTCCTGCAGTTCAGGGCAATCTTTAATAAAATGAGCTGGTGACCCACATCTAAAGCATACTCCTGATCCACCCATCTTCCAACAAGTACCCCCATGTGTTCTACCACAATGAACACATATAGGTGGAATGGATCTCTGAACCACTAGAGTCAGAGTACTCACTACAGAAACTGTAGGTCTCAATCTCTGCCTCTGTTACTGAACTGACCTACCTGACTGCCTCTGGCTCCTACTGACTCTTGGGACAAAACTTCCTCGGACTCTCTTCATTGATGAAGACCCTGCCTCAAACTGGGATCTCCTAACTCTGGTCTCCTCCTCAGTAGCAGCTGTTGCAATAGCCTGTGCTCTCTCAACACTTCTGGCTGCTACAACCAATTGAGAAAAATCCTGATACCGAGAACCAGCAACAATGAACATAATAGAGGGCCTCAACCCCTCCTCAAATCTTCTACACCGGTCAATCTCATCTGCAATAATCCCCCCGGCATAATGACTCAACCGGATGAATTCTACCTCATACTCTGTCACAGTCTGGTTATCTTGTCTTAAATTCAGAAATTCCATCTTCTTAACATCCTTATACTCCCTTGGAGTATATTTCTGCTCAAACTCCCTCAGAAAATCACTATAAGACAATGTTGGTGGATCATCCATGGCATGAGGAACCGCCTTCCACCAATCATAAGCATCTTTCCTCAGAAGGGATCTAGCATAATCAAATTTCTCTTCAGAAGTAGCTTGCAACTGAATGAATACCCTCTGCACTCTATCCAACCACTGCTCAGCTACTGCAGGATCTATAGTGCCCAAGAAATCCTTAGCCCCATACTTTCTCAACTTATCATAATGCCTCACCGGCACTTGCAGCTGTGGTGGCGATGGCGGCTGTGCTGGAGCTTGCCTCAATAATTCTACTACCTACCGTAACCAAACCGGCATAACCTCATCAGTAGTTGATCTCTCTTGCATAGGAGCAGATGCATCACTAACTCTCTCAACCATCGCTCCATCTCTACCCTCTTCAGGAGCTATACTCTCAGCACTACCTTCTATAAACTGACGTGACTGAGACGCCATCACTACCTATATCTGCAACCACAGCAGAATATACCTCATCAAAGATTAGAGACTGCCAATACCAAAACATGTATCTTATTTAAAAACACTATTTTAAAAATCAAAATTTTTCTCTTTTTCTTACAATTTATCTAGGTTGAGAATCTCAAACCTAGGCTCTGATACCAAAACAATTGTAACACCCCTATATCCCGTAAACGCATACTACATACCACCACAATCGTAATACACGTATACTGAATATAGGAATGCCACAGTTTACTAAATAAACAAATAATCCCTTTATACAATAATATGAGCAAACTTAAACATTTAAGTTATATCATAAAACATAACAGATAAAAACGTTCATTTAATACGCAGCGGAAAATAAAGCGGTATTTACAAATATATATATATATAATCAAAATTTACAAAACATAATATTTATACATGTTTGGCAGTTTGTCTCTGATCTTTAAGCCCACGCTCAACACTTTAGAATCTAGACTCGACTCGGTCTAGATGAACTCTCTGGCTCTACCCTGTCACCTGCGCGATGAACCACAATCGCGCTAAGCCAACGGCTTAGTGGTACAAACCACAATAACAAAATGCTTCAATGCAATGCCAATGTCACACATTTCAACAATAAAGACAATATTCATAAATGATATATTAATATTTTTCATAACACTACATTCCATTATTTTATTCAATTATTTCACCATTCATGAATCACATTGAAACAAAGACAAGCATGGGTCCAAAAGACACTAATATGCCATTCCACTTTCAGAGTTAATGTTTTGGTTCAATTATCACATTTATCATTATCATTATCATTATCCCAACTAGGCTTCAAGGATTAGGCTCAACCAAGCTTCAAGGGGAACAAAGCATGCTAAGTATCAACCCAACTTGGCTTCAAGAACCAAACCCAACCTAGCTTCAAGGGTTTGTAACATCTCAACTAGGCTTCAAGGACTAGACCCAACCAAGCTTTAAGGGGAGTTAAGCATGCTAAACTTCAACTCAACTTGGCTTCAATTATCTCATTTGCATCATTATAGCCACACAACAAAACTCTGAAAATGGAATAACACATTAGACACACAATTCATTCATTATTTCATTATCAATTCCATTCTCATTTTCTCATAATCATTTAGGCAACCATGCCTCAATTATCTCATTTGCATCATTATAGCCAACAACAATGGCTTCACATCTCATCAATAGAGTACACATAACCAATTGCATTAGACATATATTTTAAATTCATCATCATCTAGGCAAACATGCTTCATTTATTTCATTTGAATCATTATAGCCAACCACAATGGCATCACATCTCATCTTATCTCAATTCACATTAAAGCAATTCATCATTAAAGTATTCATCATAACCAATTACATTGCACAAACATTTTGAATGATCATCATATCTTTCACATTATACAAATCATAACATTAATCAAATGTATCAACAATGTAATAGATTACTTAACACATTTACAACCAAATGTGTTAAGTCTCAAAATCATGTAAATGCATGCAACCATGTAAGTTTGTACTTACCTCAAGAGCAACTCACACCAATCTATACACTTCTACTTCCAAGAATTCTCAACACTTAGGTTAGGGCAACTCAACCTCTTCACAACCTAATCCAAAAGGAACAATACACACTTATTTACAAACTCACATGAATTCCAATAGAATTATTCACCTATTAGTCTAATACTAGACCCATAGATCACAAATACCAACCAAAACCACTCTATAAGTCCCCATAGTCGTGGCCTCACAACCCCCACGGTCGTGGGTTAGCAAACGAACCTGTCCAATTTGCCCAATACCCCCACGATCGTGGCATCCAAGGGCCACTGTCGTGGCATCCAAAATGCTTCTATTTCCAATCAAACTCATGTATTCTATGCTTTCAACTTCATTAAACACAAACATCTTGAAGATTTACCAAAAATAATTGATCAAACTCAATATTGACATCAATTACCAATTCAAAACCATAAACACAAACATAACTCTTACTCTTCCATTCAACTCCAAAATCACAATCAATTAAACCCAACACTCTCAAACACACCACAATCAAAATACTCTTACTATCCACAATCAATCATCAAACTCAAATACAACTTAAAATAAAACAAGGAAATCAAGTGAAAACTTGCCAAAGTTGATGAAACTTCTCAAATTTCCAACTTAATCACTTGTTTTATCCTTCAATCTTGAGCTTGGAAATCAAAAGCTCTCTTTCTCTCTTGCTTCTTTGATGGCCGGCCAACCCAAAGAGAAAAGAAAACAAGAACAAAAATGAATGGCAAAAACCAAGTCAACTCTTCTCTTTAAACCTCCACCAAGCAAAAATAATATTAAAATATTCATAAAATCCTCTTCCACTAACTTAATTTCCATTTTTCACTAATTAATTAATTCATTAAATAATCATCTTTTGACTTCCACATTTTGACTTGTATATGTTGTATATATCACTATATATACAACATATACACTCTCTCTTTACTTCTTTTCTCTTTCCATTAAACATATACTTTAAATCCAAATACAATAATAATACCAAAACTTTTAGGGTATCCTTTGGGATATTACAGTTAACGTTCTCAAGACCATAAGGGTAGTTGGAGTTTTCTTAATATCTCCAATATATCAAGACAACTTCAGAGTAACAAATGATTTATCCCTGTTAAAGAAGATTTATGTCACTCCACTCATCCATTATTGGAAGCCCAAGTTAGTATAAACAAGACAACTCTTTTAGAGCTAGAACCAAACAAAAAGAAGACAAAAAAAAGAAAAAGAAAAAGAAAAGACAAAGAAAAAAGAAAAGAAGAAAAATAAAACCTAAAAAGGCGGTTCAAAAAGCCAATTGAGTTCTCATTTACCTAAGACAACAAAAGGCTTCTGTTTGGTTTATGAGGATAGTTTGGCTTGAATTAATCCAACCCAACCAAAGATTTGATCAAAATCAGAGAAAAAAGAGAAAGACCATCCAGTTCTTGAAAGTTTTGTACTTGATAGTCCTACAAGGAAGAAGGACAAAATGATAAAATGCTCAAAGAAAGAGAGTGAGAAAAATAAAAAGAAAGAAAAGGGAGAAGAAGAAAAGAAATGAATTTGGGTACCAAACTTTTTTGCAATGGTAAAGACTATCCTAATCAAGACGCAGATTAATTCCAAGAAGATAGAAGGAATTTAGAGTCTAGAAAGATTGCTCCCAAGTGTCTAAAGTTCCAATAAGAAATTTGTAGTGTGAGGGTTTGTCCATTGTGTCGTGCCAGCTTCAATCTCAAAATGACCTTTACTTAAACATGTGTCCCTTATAGACCCCATTTCAAGCCTATCAAAGACCTGTTGATCTCTCTTAGTAGGTAGAGTCTATTAGTGGAGATAGTTTGGATAAGCATGCATATGAGATAGACAATATTCAAACTCAAATGAGATCTTTGACCAAGTAATGTGTATGTGCCTATCTGAAGTGCAACAATTCTTGCATAAATAGAAATGATTCCTGAGTTTCGTAACTAGGGTTGTCATGTTATAGATATGTTAATTTGAAAAATCAAGTCCTGAGGTACATTGACATTGATTTGGCAAAGCCAACATTTAATTTCAAAATCAAAATTCAAAAAATAAAAAAAAAAGTTTTGTCATACAAAGCCTTCAAGTTAAGGGAAGTATGTTGAATCATTGAACTTCCAAAGGACACATTGGGCAATTGGCAAGGTCATAAAGAAACTACCAACCGACATGCCAAAACATAGTTTGAAATGGATGTATCTCCGCTGCTTGGAGTCTCCACCACTCATGTTTTCAACATCTTAAAGATAAAAGCCACAAATGCAAAGCTTTCGATCATTCCAATACAACACTTGAACGAGCGTCAAAAAGGAACTAATGAGAACACTTCTGCTAAACACCTCAGTCTGTGGGTCAATGGAACGACTGTAAGTATCATTCATGCATACATGAGCATATCACATCGCACTTTCTAGTCTTGTATTGTCTATTCCTTGTCAAAGTAAAAGGCAAACACCCTGCGAAGTAAACAATCAAAAGATTATATCAAATTAGAGGGGCATGAAGGCCCATTGCTTGAGAAAGTTCCAGTAAGTTTGCAAAGAGAAGAAATGCGTGCTTGTATGAAGAACTAGACAACAAAAACATCAATCAGAGCTCGCATAGAAAAATCATGGGTTTGAGCCTACACAGGGGGCAAAGTTTCTCCTTTTCAATTTTTGAGTTTATGCATGAACAAAACATTTTGACTCACTGCTAATATTTTACCACGCAGGGGGGCAACGAGAGGATATGAAGGCTAGCTAAAAAGGGCTAATTTTTTTTGTAAAAGTGCAAAGGAAGAACAAAAAAGAATGGAATAAAAAGAAAATTAGAATTCTCAAAAGAATGAAGATGCAAAAGACAAAAGATCAGTTCAGCTAAAAAAGTCGAAGCCAGGGTAAAGATCCGGCCTCCAATGGATAAAGATCCATGTTTCAAGGGTAAAGACCCAACCTCCAATGGATAAAGATCCATATTTCAAGGGTAAAGACCCGACCTCCAATGGATAAAGATCCATGTTTCAAGGGTAAAAACCTGACCTCCAATGGATGAAGATCCATTTACAAGGGTGAAAACCAGGTCTCCAAGGATGAAGATCCATTTACAAGTGTGAAGACCCGATCTCCAAGGATGAAGATCCATTTTCAAAGGTGAAGATCCATTTTGAGGGTGAAGAACCACAATGCATAGAACAGCCGGAGCAGTCAGACTTCTCAACTGATAAAAGGTTAGTCAAACTCAGTCTCGGGTCCAAGCACCCAAATTCAATGCATTCTCAGGTCCAAGTACCCAAATCAAATCAGTCCCGGGTCTAAGTACCCAATCTCGGGTCCAAGTACCCAATCTCGGGTTTAAGTACCAAAATCAAATTAGTCTCGGGTCCAAGTACCGAATCTCAGGTCCAAGTGCCCAATTTTGGGTCCAAGTACTCAAATCCAATTCAATCTCGAGTCCAAATATCCAAATTCAATTCAGTCTCAGGTCCAAGTACCCAATCTCGGGTCCAAGTACCCAAATTAAATTCAAATCTCGGGGCCAAGTACCCAATCTCGGGTCCAAGTACCCAAATTAAATTTAATCTCAGGGCAAGTACCCAATCTCTGGTCCAAGTACCCAAATCAAATTCAGTCTAGGGTCCAAGTACCCAATCTCGGATCAAAGCACCCAAATCAAACCCAATCTCAGGTCCAAGTACCCAAATTAATTTCAATCTCGGGTGTAGAACCAAAATTACCCTTAGGTCCAGAACTCGAACAAGGTCCGAAACCCAAAACCTCAACCATCTCAAAAAAAAATTAGGACTTATTGCTTTTCACTCTCTTTTACTAAAGTCTCAGATCGTTCAAGCAGGGGCCAAATTGTAGACCCTTAATTTTTTACCCAGTCCGGTCCAATATATTTTATTTAGTCCAAAATAATTTTTGTGTTATCTTAATTAAATAATATTTATTTTAGTATTTATTTTTTATAATTATAGTGATAAATAATAATAATAAAAATAAAAAATAAAAATAAAAATCGGCGACGAAAAAATTCATCGCCGAAAGCCATTGGACGAAATGGCATTAGTCCATTTCACCCGCAAGAGTTTCTGTGGGCGAAATGGCCTGGCAGCCGTAGAGCTCAAATTTTCCATGCAGTTTCTTGCAATTCCTCGTAGACCGTCGCAAATTTTGCCAGTAAGATTTTTCCAACGCAGTTTTTTCCGAAACCAAATTCTATTTGGTTTCGGTTTTCTTTTCCTAATTAAATATAGTTTCCTTAAACAATTGGAATTATTCTTTGAAATTTCCTATAAATAACACTAAAAAATCACAGATAAGGGGGGAAGGATCAAACTTTAAAAATTGATCGTACTTAATAGTGAAACAATCTGACTTTTTAGAGGAGAATAAGCAACCAAGCAATCAAGCCATCGAAGGCAGCAATCTTGCCTTTGTCTTTGTTCATCTAGAAGTTAATTTTGGTGGAACCAACTACGCAGGTTTGATCCTTAATCATAAACTACTCATAGCTTTGTTTCTTTGATTCATAATAATATGCATACAAAACTTTGATCTTTGAAGATGTAATGACTTGATCTTCGTTCCAAAAACCATAAATGATTTCTTATGTTTTCAAATATCTTAAAAACCCTAATTCATTTCTTTTGTTTCCAAAGACTTTAAATGATTTCTTCTATTTCCAAATACCTTAAAAACCCTAAAAAAAAAAACTTTTTTTGTTTCCAAAAACCTTAAATCATTTTTCTTATTTCCAAAAGCTTTTAAAAACCCTAAACTATTTTCTTCCAACTCTTTTCCAAAACTTCCAACTGTTTTGTTAAACCTCCAAACCCTAACTTACTTTACAGTTTCTAAAAATCACAATTACTTTATAAAACTCTTAACTATTTTCTTCAATTCCAAAACCAAGACAGTAAACCCCAAAATAGTTAATCTAAACCCTAAGTTTTCCTAAACCCTAATTCCCTCAAAACTAAAACCGTAAACCCTAGTTTTCATAAACCCTAATCCTTAAAACCTTATAAACCTAAACATTCCAACACAATATAGTAAATACAAAATAATAATCCAGTAGCTAAGAATTATAAAGCTAAATGTTTTAAAGTGTCCAAACCCTAATTTCATAATTTCACCCCTAAAACCCTAATTTGATTAATCAAAGAACCTAATTAATTTCTTAAATTATAAAACCCTAATCCCTTTCAATTCTCTTAAAACCTATAGTAGCCTAAACAAATAAAAATAATAATATCTTAAGATTCCAAAACCCTAAAATATTAATTAAAGAACTTTAAATAGAAACAGTAGACCTCAATTTGTATCTTTACTTGCTTTATTTTTTATTATGTGGTCTATTATATGCTTTGGTGGTTGATTTATTTAATTTCAATGCTTGATTTATTTAACTTATCATGGATGAATGTTTATTATATGTTGATGTTTAATATATTTGATGAATGATTTATTTATGATGAATGGTTATTTACTTTTATCGATTTATTTTGATTTCCAAATGTTGTAAGAGGTATGTTTCCACTTTGTGGGTACCTCATTAATTAAGCTCTATGTAATTTAAATTGCTTTTATATTTTGGACCAATGTAAAGGACATGTTTCTACCTTTTGGTGGGTGTCCTATTTAGCTTAGACATGGATGATGTAAGGGTATGTTTCCATCTTCGGATGGGTGTCCATTTATTTGCTTTGTTTGGATATTGCTTTGATTTTTAATATAAAGATGCTTTATTTTAATTGTTGCATGTAATATGGATAATATTGTTATATTTAAGAATTTTATAATATTAAGACCTGTAAAGGAGGCCGGCTCCAATGAACCGGGCATTGTGGGGGTGCTGGGCCATTTCTCACCTTCCCCACATGTACCCAACTTTTCAAATCCATTAGGGGGTTGGGGATTCCTTAGGAATTGAGTCATCCACCCCTTTCTTTTTCTCGGCCCGTCCGGGTGGCGACTCCATTTTCTTCGTACCTAAGTCCGCATTCTCTAAGGCCTCGAGCCTAAACAGTGCCGAAGTCGCAAGAACCATTCCATCGGGAGTGGGGGCAAAAATCCCCGCTCACACCTACTTTTGCCCATTATGCCCTTTGAGGTTTTACAATGCAACATACTTCCCTTAACTTGAAGGCTTTGTATGAGAAAAACACTTTTTTTAAAAAAAAGATTTTTAAAATTTTAAAATCACATTTTGGTTTTGTCAGATTGGTGTCATTATACCTCAGGACTCAATTTTCCCAAATTAACATATCTATATCATGACAACCCTAGTTATCATACTAAACTTGGGAATTATTTCCATTTGAGCAAGGACTGTTGCACTTCAAATAGGCACATACACATTACTTGGCCAAAGGTCTCATTGAGTTTAAATATTGTGTATTTCATATGCATGCTTATTCAAATAATCAATAGGTCTTTATTAGGCTTGAAATTGGGTCTATAAGGGACATGGGTTAAGTGAAGGCCATCTTCAGATTGGAGCTGATGCGACACTGCTGACAAATCTTCACACTGCAAACTTTCTATTGGAATTGTAGATAGTTGAAAAATATTAAACTCTAGACTTCATTTCCATCTTTCAGGCATCTTGTTATTTTTCTTCATGGAAAGACAAAACTTGAATTCTTGTTTCATGAAAGGATAGAGCTAATCTTCTTGGTAGATATCTAAATTTAATTAGTACAATCTTGATCTCTTTCTTTTGCAAAAACTTAGGACCATCATTCTGCCCTTTTCTCTTTCTGGAATATCAAATCTAAGTGTAGGCCCTTATTTTTTGACTAAGTCCAGTCCAACACTAATTAAAAGGCAATTAAGTCAAGTTCAAATATTTTAAAACAGTCCGAAATAATTTTTATAATATTTATTTATTTATTATAATAGTATAATATATAAAAGAAATTATAAATATTTATTTTAAATATAATAATATAAATATAAATATAATAAAAATATAAAAATATCAGATTGTGGGACGAATGGCCCGTAATCCTCGCCTTTCTAACAGTGCATTGCCTCGCAATAGCCTACGCCAACAATCCTCACAGCGGCCCGCAACTCACAAGCAATCCTTGCCGTAGTCCGCTACCTTGCAACAGTCCGTAGTCCCGTTTGCGCCAGCATCCTCATGCAAGCCCGCGGCTCGCAACACCCGTGTGCCAAGCTTGCCTATTTATCCTAAACCTAGTTTAATTAGGAACATTTTAAATATTTCATTGACCAATAATGATTATGTTTTTATTTGATTAATTGCCTATAAATTCAGACTTAAGAGAGGAAAGACGAGGACTTTTAGAACTCTTTTTTGAGGCTGAGACTTTTGGGACTGTAGACCCCTAATTTTTTACCCAGTCCTATCCAATATATTTTATATAGTCCAAAATAATTTTTGTGTTATTTTAATTAAATAATATTTATTTTAGTATTTATTTTTTATAAGTTTTGATAAAATAAACAAAAATAATAAATAATAATAAATAAATAAACAAAAATAAAAATAAAAATAAAATTGGACGACGAAAAAATCGGCGACGAAAAGTAATTGGCCAAGGCCAATTTTGCCGCAGCTGCAGGAAATTCCTGCGGCGAAATTGGCTGGCCGCATGCCCAGCTCACAATTTTTTGCAAATTTTCTAGCAACCCGTCGCAGTTTTTGCCAACGAGATTTTTTCAACGCATTTTTTTCTGAAACCAAACTCTATTTGGTTTTGGTTTCTTTTCCTAGTTAACCTTAGTTTCCTTAAACAAATAGGATTAATCATATAAATTTGCCTGTAAATAACACTAAAAAGAGACAAAAAAAAAGGGGGGGGGGACTTTAAGACTTAAAAAACTTTAGGAGAAAAATTTGGACTAGGGACTGGAATTTGGGACTTGAGATTGGAGAGGAGCAACAAGTAAGCAATCAACAAGCCATCAAAGGTAGCCACACTGCCTTTGTCTCCATTCATCCAGAAGTTAATTTTGGTGGAACCAACTGTGCAGGTTTGATCCTTAATTATAAACTACTCATAGCTTTGTTTCTTTGATTCATAATAATATACTCACAAAACTTTGATCTTTAAATATGTAGTAACTTGATCTTCATTTCAAAAACCCTAAAAAGTATTCTTCTATTTCCAAGAACCTTAAGAACCCTAAAAATACTTTTCTAATTCTTCTAAACCTTAAGAACCCTAAATTTATTTCTTCTATGTCTAAAAAACCTTAATTCGTTTCTTTTGTTTCCAAAAACCTTAAATCATTTTGCCTATTTCCAAAAACTTTATAAAACTCTAAACTTTTTTTCTCAAATCCTAAAACCAAACATATTTTTCGAAACACCAAAAACCCTAATTCTCTCAAAACCAAAACAGTAAACCCTAAATTTTTCTTAACCCTAATTCATTGAATTTAAAACCCCAAACTAGTTAATTTAAACCCTAAAGCCATAAACTAATAAAACTAAAATAACAATCCAGTTAACATGAATTATAAACCTAATATCTTAAAATGTCAAAACCCTAATTTCATAATTTTACCCCTCAAACCCTAATTTGATCAATCAAAGAACCTTACTAATTTCTTAAATTATAAAACCCTAATCCATTTCAATTCTCTTAAAACTTACAGTAGACTAAACAAATAACTATAATAATATCTTAAGATTCCAAAACCCTAAATATTAATTAAAGAACTTTAAATAGAAATAGTAAACCTCAATTTATATCTTTACTTGCTTTATTTTTAGATTTGATTGTATAGTTTATTATATGCTTTGGTGGTTGATTTATTTAATTTCAATGCTTGATTTTATTTATCATGGATGAATGTTCATTATTTTGATTGATTTTTAATATCTTTGATGAATGACTTATTTATGATGAATGGCTATTTACTTTTATCAATTTATTTTGATTTCACAAATGTTGTAAGAGGTATGTTTCCACTTTGTAGGTACCTCATTAATTAAGTTCTATGTAATCTAAATTGCTTTTATATTTTAGACCAATGTAAAGGACATGTTTCTACCTTCTGGTGGGTGTCCTATTTAGTTTAGACACGGGTGATGTAAGGACATGTTTCCACCCTCAAATGGGTGTCCATTTATTTGTTTTGTTTGGACATTGCTTTGATTTTTAATATAACAATGCTTTATTTCAATTGTTGCGTGTAATATGGATAATATTATTATATTTAAGAATTTTATAATATTAAGACCTGTAAAGGAGGCCGGTTCTAATGAACCGGGCGTTGTGGGGGTGCTGGGCCATTTCTCATCTTCCCCACACGTACCCAACTTTTTGAACCCATTAGGGGGTTGGGGATTCCTTAGGAATCGAGTAATCCACCCCTTTCTTTTTCCCGGCCCGTCCGGGTGGCGACTCCATTTTTTCCAGACTTAGGTTCATGGGGGCAAAAATCCCCGCTCACACTGACATTTGGCATTGACTTCTGAGACTTAGACTTAAAGACTTTGAAATGGCAAGCAACAAAAATAAGGGAGAAACCCTAGCAGCCAATGGAGAAAAAGATCAAACTCAAAACTTTACCAAGGCAGTGGCTCACTACTTCCTTCCAACCAAGAGGAACAAGTTTGATGCAAGCACATACTTTGCATCAATGTTTAATTATTGGTGGAGACTTCAAAATGTAGGTATGCGGATTTAATTATTGTTTATTAAAATCAAGTAATCATCTTCATCTTTCAAATTATGATAACACTGTCTAGGTTACCAAATTCTTTCTCTAATTTAATTTGCGTAGTGATTTAAATTATTTCATGCAGTAACTTAAGTTTCACGTTAAAACAATAATATAGTTATGAAGACAATAATCTAATTCCCTAACTTTGACAGTAGCTTAATCCTTTAAAAAAATAACGTTAGTTTTTCAAATTAAAACCCTAGTTTCTAAATCTAAACCTTAAAAACCTTAAACTTTATTTTCTTAAACCCTAGTTTAAGTATAAAGTCTACACTCATATATCTATTGCTTTATTTTAGTTTGGATGCGTGCTTGTTATATATGTTGATGGATGATTTATTATATATCTTAAACAAATGATTTATTCTTATTTGATTTTATGCTCGAATGAATGATTTGATTTATTTTTAGTTTTAAAAAATTATAAGAGGTATGTTTCCATGATTGGGTACCTCAATTGTTAAGTTTTATGTAATTTGGTTTATTTTAAATTTTGGATCAATGTAAAGGATAAGTTTCCACCAATTTGTGGGTATCCTATTTTACTTATTTTCTTTTGGATTTTAGACAATTGTAAAGGCACGTTTCCATCCATCAATGGGTGCCTATTCATTTATTTTGTTTGATTTTTTGTGATTTTAATAAAGTATTTATTTATTCTTATGATTGCATGTAGTATGGATAATATCATTATATTTAAGAATTTTATGATATTAAAACATGAAAAGGAGGCCGGTTCTAATGAACCGGGCGCTGTGGTGGTGCTAGGTCATTCTCACCTCCCACGCGTACCCAACTTTCCAAACCCATTAGGGGGTTAGAAATTCCTTAGGAATCGAGTCATCCACCCCTTTTTTTTTTCCGTCCCTTCCGGGTGGTGACTCCATTTTTCTCTAGGCTTAGGCTTGTGTTCTCTAAGGCTTCGAGCCTAACAGTGCCAAAGTCGTAAGAACTATTCCACATGGGAGTGGGGTGAAAATCTCCGCTCACATTAAGACTTTTAAAATTGCAAATTTGGAGCTATGTGGGATGAAATATAGGCTTTCCCCTATTGTCTGGTTTTATTTGAGTCTTTGGCTAGGTTCAAGTCAATCTATTCTCATAAACTAAGTGGAAGTCTTTTGCTGCTTCAGGTAAAAAGAACTCTGTTAGCTTTTTGGACTACCCTTGTTGGGTTTTATTTTCTTTCCTTTTCCTCCTCCTTGTTTTCTTCCTCTTTTTCTCTTTTCTTTTCTTTCATTGTTTCTTTTTCTTCCTTTTTTATTTTTATTTTGCCCTAGCTCTAAGAAAATTGTTTTGTTTGCACCATTCTATGCTTCTAACTATGGATGAGTGGAGTAGAGTGAGTTTGCTTCAACAAGGATAAATTGTAACACCCTTATACCCTATACATATAATACATATACCCAGTATATGTAAAATATGCATATACGGTATAAAAATATCACAACCTGGTTTACTAAAATTTTTTATATTTCCAGTTTAAAATCTCAAATGCTTTAAAATGTATATTTAAATAACAAATAAAATATTCTTTATAAATCATATTTTCCAAAATAAATATTTTATATGAAAATCTTTGCGAAAAATTTGCCAGAGTTTTGTCTGTAATTTGGACATCCCAAATTTTCAACAGATACATAACCTGCATAAAAACACTCCCAATAAAACAAATCACATATTTCCACCTCAACTTCTCAATTTCTCCACATTTCCTCAAAACATTTATACATATACATATATATATCAAAAACACATATAAAACCCACATTAAACAATTTATCTAAAATATACTTTATAATTTACAATGTATACTCCAAAAATATGACATAATATACATAATATCAAAAGTATAATAATATAAAATATATATGTGAGCGGAGATTTTTCGCCCCCATCCCATGTGGAATAGTTCTTGTGACTTTGGCACTGTTAGGCTCAGTGCCTTAAAGAACACGGGCCTAAATCCAGAGAAAATAGAGTTGCCACCCGAATGAGTCGGGAAAAAGGAAGGGGTGGATGACTCGATTCCTAAGGAATCTCCAACCCTCTAATGAGTTTGGAAAGTTGGATACATGTGGGGAAGATGAGAATAACCCAGCACCCCCACAATGACCGGTTCATTGGAATCGGCCTCCTTTTTAGATCTTAATATTATAAAAATTTTAATTAATATAAAATTATTCATACTATATGCATTCATAATAATAAATATCCACTTTATTAAAATTACCTTAAATCCAAACAAAATAAATAAATAGGCAATCCATCCATGGATGGAAACATGCCTTTACAATTATCCAATATCTAAAAGAAAATAAATAAAATAGGATACCCCCCCCAATTGGTGGAAATGTATCCTTTAAAATCAATTGAATTACATAAAACTTAATAATTGAGGCACCCAATCATGGAAACATACCTCTTACAACTTCTTGAAACTAAAAATAAATCAAAGCATTCAAACATTCAGCATAAAATCAAGTAAGAATAAATCATCCATTAAGACATGAAATAAATCAT
This sequence comes from Garcia nutans, assembly GCA_947685225.1. NCBI lineage: Eukaryota > Viridiplantae > Streptophyta > Magnoliopsida > Malpighiales > Euphorbiaceae > Garcia > Garcia nutans. The sequence goes on from CANTUV010000005.1 coordinate 24,758,450, forward strand.
CCATCAACATATATCATAAGTATGAATTTAAGCAAATTAAACATAGAAATTTAGGTTTTATACTTCAATTAGGGTTTCTTGAGTGAAATTAGGGTCTAGAGATTTCTTGATCTAAAACTTAAGATTTTAGGGTTTTGGAAGTTTTATGAAAATAATATTAAGGTTCAAGAAATTAGATTCGTATTTTGATGATTATATTATTGATTAAATTAAACCCTATGCTTACTGTATGAGCTAAATCAAAAAGAAATTGAGTAATCAAGATGTTGTGATGAGAGTTTGAAAAGTGGAAGAAATTATTGATTTAATAAATTGAATTAAGAGAGCTTACCTATGTTTGAAGGCTCCACCAAAATTGCAGAATGAAATTATGGATGAGCTTGACACCAAGATAGAAGACTACTTGTTGCCTTGGATCATCTCTTCTTCCCGATTCCTTGCTGGGGTTTATGTTGTATATTGCTTGATTGTTGTGAAAAAGTCACCGAGTCTAGAGTCCAAATGTCTCCTCTCTCAGTTGAAATCCAAAAGTCCGAGTCTCAGAAAAATTGCCACCGTCCTTCCAAGAGTGTTAGATCATATTATTTATAGGGAATTAAAAACCTAATACTGGTTGTTTCAGGAAATAAAAAAGCTGTTGAGAAAATAAATTAAACCGAGCTAAATAAGGTTAAGGGAAAATTGCCCTCAGGTGCAGGCCTCTGTGAGGCACTGCGGGCTGCTGGCCAATTGCGGCAATAATTGGGGCATTGAGTGCGGGCCGCTGCGAGGCACTGCGGACCGTTAGCGCTGGGCAGCACAATTGGCATGCTGCAAAATTAGCTTGCCACTCCAGCGCTGTCGCGCGTCACTTGCTGATTCGTCTGATTTTTTTATTTTTTTAATTTTTATATATTTTTATATTTTTATTTTTAAAAATAAATATTATATTTAAAATAAATATAGATAATTTTCTTTTTTTATTTTTCTATATTAAATAATAAATATTATATTAAAATAAATAATAAATATCATATTATTAAAATAAATATTATATTATTAAAATAAGTAATAAATATTAAAATAAATAATAAAGCTACAAAAATTAATTCAAACCATTTTAAATTTTTAGACTGGACTTGGTAAAAAAATAAGGGTCTACAAGATACATGATGGCAAATGGCTCTTTGTTTGATCTTTGCTCGGCCAGAAATAAATATTGATGTAGGCAGTAGCTTGGAGTCAATAAACAATTTGGTGAAACCTTCAACGCAGGTTTTGTGTCTTAATCTTGAAATTACTTAAACATTTAATTGTTATATAATTTTTGTTCTTACTGGTTTTCATTTGTTTATTTTTGTTATGACTTTGATTCAATAGTCTAAATTGATAAACCCTAATTATATATCCTGATCATTATTGTTTCATCCAATAGCTCAAAAATCTAGGAAATTCCAAATCCTAATCCATCTTGTAAATCCAAAAGCCTCGAACTATCTTCTTAATTCTCTAAACCCTAATCTTTTTTACAGTTTCTAAAAAACTTTAATCTTAATTGTTTCTATAAAACTCTAAACTGTTTTCTTAAATCCTAAGATTGAAATATGTTTTCCAAAATATATAAAACCCTAAAATATCTTTTTAATTCTCAAAACCCTAACCTCAGTGTCTTAATTCCTTAATTTTCTTAAACCCTAAATTTCTTAAAACCCAATCTAGTAAACCCTAGTTTTCCTAAACCCTAATTCTTAAAACATCAAAAATTTATGACAAGTTCATCGACACCCTAAAGCCCTAATCCAGTGAACCTAAAATCCAATCTAGTAAATCTAAAATCCTAATTCTTAACTCAGTAACCATAATCCAGTGAACCTAAAACCCAATCTTTTAAAATTATAAACCCCAATTTCTTAAGATTCTAAAACACTAATTTCATGATGTTACCCCTAAACCCTAATTTGATTAAACAAAAACCTTACCACTTTCTTAAATTTATAAAACCCTAATCCATTCCATTTTTCCAAAAACCCTCACAGTATCCTAAATAATAAATATAATAATTTCAAAATCCCAAGACCCTAAATGTTAATTAAAGAACCCTAAATTGAGACATAAACCTAAATTTGTATCTTTATTTGCTTTAATTAATTTTAGATTTGATTATATAGCTTATTATATGTTTTGATGGTTCATTTATTTAATTTCAATGCTTGATTTATTTAATTTATCATGGATGGATATTTTCTAATTATTATGATTATTATTTGTTTGTTTTGGTATTAAAATTGTAAGAGGTATGTTTCCATTATTGGGTACCTCATTAATTAATTTTCATGTAATTTAAATTGCTTTTATATTTTGGACCAATGTAAAGGACATGTTTCCACCTTTTGGTGGGTGTCCTATTTAGTTTAGAGATGGACGATGTAAGGACATGTTTCCATCCTCGGATGGGTGTCCATATATTTGCTTTGTTTGGACATTGCTTTGATTTTAATATAATGATGATTTATTTTAATTATTGTATGTAGTATGGATAATATTGTTATATTTAAGAATTTTATAATATTAAAACCTGCAAAGGAGGCCAGTTCCAATAAACCGAGCATTGTGGGGGTGCTGGGCCATTTCTCACCTTCCCCACATGTACCCAACTTTCCGAACCCATTAAGGGGTTGGGGATTCCTTAGGAATTGAGTCATCCACCCCTTTCTTTTTCCTGGCCCATCCAGGTGGCTACTCCATTTTCTCCGAGCTTAGGCCATGTTCTCTAAGGCCCCAAGCCTAAACAGTGCCAAAGTTGCAAGAACCATTCCACCGGGAGTGGCGGCGAAAATCCCCGCTCACAGTGGTGACTCCACTGGGGATAAGAGAAGTTGATTCCATTGGTCTTTTTATTATTATATTCTTTCTTATCATGATATTATCCATTGCATCATCTTAGATTGCATCGTGTGCGCGAGTTAGGATGCTCATCTTACCCGTGTTGTGTTATGTAAGGGATACCATACTTTCACTCAAGGTATAGAGATCGAGCATGGCATAACCACTCATAGTCTTGTACCTTTTAGTATATACTTGCTATGGTAACCTAAGCCTTTTAACCCAAAGACTAAAGCTCATATAATTAGCCTAGTTACTTTCCTTAGGTTTTTACCCCAAATGCTTGTTGTTTGACTATGGCTAATTTATCTTGGTTTAAATCATGGCTTATTTGGTTTGTTCTTTTTCTAATATGACTTAAGTACATTGTAAGCTCAAAATAAATTTTTCTTTTAAATCCAAAAGACCAAAGTTATTTTCAAAACTTTTCAAGATGGTCTTTGGACATAAAACTTTTTCTAAAAAACAAATAAAAAATTATTTTCTCATGACTCAAATACAAGTCAAAAATCCATTTTTTCTAAAAATCTTTTTACAATGGGTTTTTTCAAAAAAAATTTTCTTTGCATTTCATCTAAACTTTTCTTACAAAGAGCTCACAAACTATTTAGGTCAATTATGGAATACCAAAAATCAATTGTGAGCCTAATTTATACTAAGAAATATTAATCATGGGCTTATTTTTGGCATGAATCATTAGGTACTTTTTCAAGTGAGAAATCTATTTATAATAAAACTCTTAATTTAGTTTTAATCCAATATAGCATAAAAGCTACTTTAATTTGTTGAATGGATTAAAAACTAATTAATGGGAATTATCATGAACTGATTTCCATTTTTGAAAATATTGGTTGAAATGTCCGAGGAAAATATTCGAAAACAAGATACCCCATGTTGGTACTTTGTTAACCATATACCTAAAAAAAGAGACTCGCCATCCGTGTGTGGAAGTTATAAGGTTGAAAGGGACATTCTACTTATCTTTGTCTATTGTTTATGCATACATGCATACATACATTCGCATCTCATATCATTTATTCTCTCTGGCTCACAGCCCTAGATTACGATAGTTCAAAAGCTTACAACAATTCGACCTACACCGAACATGAAAAAATCTAGCAACGACTCAATCACTTGCTCACCAAAAACAATAGAGCCTGAACAAATTCAAAGAATGGTGGATGATGCCCTTAATGCCAAGATGGAAGAAATAAAAGAGGCCATAGTTGAGACCATGAAGAATTAATTGGCTGTAATTTTAGGAAACAATGGCGAAGTATCTGCTAGCACCAAGAAGCCTAAGGACAAGGGGAAGGCTAAAGTTGGTGAAGTGGTTTTTGATGATGATAAGGCAATCATTGATGATGATGACGATTGGGCTCAATACTTCCAAGATCCTCAAGACAAGAAGAAAGAGCCAAAGATTGTTGAAAGACCAGCTATGGAGAAAACTAAAAATTTTGATGTTGAAAAGATGATTGCAGATTTGGAAAAGAAATTTGAGAAGAAGCTAAAAACCGAAGAAATGTCTAAAGTTGACAAATTATTTGTGCTAGACAATGAAGTTCCATACAAGTTCAAGATGCCATCCTTTGCAAAGTTTGCTAGTACTTAAAATCCTCATCTCCATGTGAAGCAGTACATCACTGCTATGCAGTCTGCCCGAGCTACTAAAGTTCAAACTCTGAAATATTTCATGCTCTCATTGGACCCTGATGTCCAAAATTGGTTCAATGCCTTAGAGGGAAGTACTCAAAGAGATTGGGATATGTTGAACAAGGCTTTTGTTTAGATCATTTTTGTACTAGTTTTTAGTATGATTTTATTTGTGGTTTAGTTAATGTTTTGATTAATTTTTGTTTTAAGTGTGTTTAAAGTGTTGTTTTTAGGTTTAGGTGCAAAAACACCCTTGGAAGATCAAAACAAGGCAAGAAAAGCATGATCCAAGCAAGACATGGCCAAGCCAAAACTAGCTTGGCCGTGTCCCTCAAAGAATGAAGTTGGCAGAGCTTAACACGGCCATGAGACATGGCCAAGCCTCTGGCCGTGTCTCATTCAAAGAGCAAAACAAAGAACAAAGCAAAGAAAGAGCAAAAATGAAGAAACAAAAGTGGACACACTCAGTGACACAGCCAAGCTTGTGGCCGTGTCACATGACACAGCCAAGCCAAGAGATGGCTTGGCCATGTCCCATATTGAGCCAAAGAAGAGAAGGAAAAGAAGCACATGGAAGAAGACACACTCAGTGACACGGCCAAGCCACTGGTCGTGTCACATGACACGGCCAGCAAGCTTGGTCGTGTCCCATTTCATGCCAAAGATAATTGGAGCAAACAAAGAAGGAAAGAAAAGAGACAGTAGTGGACACACCCACTTGACACAGCCAAGCTAGTGGCCGTGTCACATGACACGGCCACAAGCTTGGCCATGTCACCTCTGGAGACCAAAAGGAAAGAAGAAAAGAAAGAAGCAAGCAGTGAAGGACACGGCCAGCTAGCTTGGCCGTGTCCCATGAAAATTGAGGGACAAGGCCACTAGCTTGGCTGTGTCACCTCATGGAAAGGAAGAAAAGAACAAAAGACACGGCCAAGCTACTCTTGGCTTGGCCGTGTCACACCTGAAACATTTGATTTCTTTTGCACGAAGTGGGGAACAAAGTAGGAGACAATGCCTTATGCTTTCCAAAAGAAATACTAAACAAAGAAATAGTGGGGAAAAAAGTGAAATGGTGTGAGTTGGAAGGCATGAGTGGTGTTTTTAAATGAATTAAAATAGAGATGAGGGGGAAATTGGAGGGAGTTCTTGGTTGTTCTTGAACAATTTCTGCAAAAACGTGGGAGAGGGAGAGAGTGAAACTCTCCCTTGTCCCTTCATCTTCATCTCCATTTCCATTATCTCCACCTTCTCCATCTTCCATTGATAAGATCTTTGAGGTTCTTTGGGATAAATTGGGTTAAACAAGCTCTTGAAGGTTGAAGAAGCTTCATTGAAAGGATTGCTGACTTGAGAAAGCTCCATTCCATCTTCCAAAGGCACAATCAATTGAAGGGTTGGTGACTTGAGAAAGCTCCATTCCATATTGCAAGGGGAATCAACATTTGAAGAGGGCTTAAGTTCTTCATCAAATACATCAAGTGGAGCTAGGAGGAAGACTAGCAATCCTACTCTTGGCATCTTCACAAGGGGTTTTTCTATTCTCTCTTTTAATTCATTTCTATTGTTGTTGTTGTATTAAGAGATTGATATTGCAATGAACAATTTGTATTTGTTTTATATTGAGTTGAATGAATGTTTTAAATTGATGATGTTGAGCTAAATACCCATGCCTAGGGTTTGTAGTATATTTGGTTTATGTCTTGATTTGATATTTACATTGATGTACCTTGTTGATTGGTTGATTGTATTGCATTAAATGCTAGGTTGATAGATTAGCTACCTATTGATCTTTGAATAATGGATGACGGACCGAGAGATGAAATCCGATATCAGAACTATATAATCTACCACCCTATGAATGAATTAGAAATATAAGTTCTAGGGTTTATTAATTTGGTAATGTAAAAGAATTGGTCATTGTTAATTCATGAATGTGAGAACTAATGGATTGGTAATTGACTAATTAAACTTAGGGAACAAATTAATTACAAGGTTTTGTTAATGGATAATTGAGAATTGGGCTTTGATTGAATGGACCTATAACCCTAGGCACATTCCCAAGAATCGATTTGATCTTGTACACCCATCACACACATTAATCCCTATGCACATTAATCTTAGGTTTAAATTGTTCTTCACAATTCCAGACAAAAAACTTCCGCATTTAAATAATTTGTCAATCAAGCTATTACGAACCACACCTTCTTAGGGAAACGACCTTGGGGCAATCACCTTTGCTACAGCTACCTCATATACTTGCGACTGACGCTTTGTAGTAGTACTTAATCCGAACGCAACAGCTTTCATTCAATAATATGGGTACAATGTCGAGATGGAAGTAACCTTGATGGAGATGGAAACCATTAGGCGAAGAACAAATGAGAATTTTGTGGACTATATAAAAAGATGGAGAAATAAGCTTCACTTCTCAAATTATTTTATTTTCTTTATTTGGTGTTTTATAGAACAATCATGTTTTTCAAATTTAAAGTTATTTGAATAAATTACTTTCATCAAAATTTTTATTGGTCTTTGTTCATTTCAGTGCTCAACTAATGAGGAATCTAGCTTGATGATTCATGAATTAATATATCTATGCATCATGATTTGAATGACTTTACTAGGTGAGGGAATTGCTCTATAGCATTGAGTTATGTATGCTTACTTAGAGAGGGCTCCTGCATAGTTACCTTTGTCTAGGTTCTAGTCAGTCTTAGAACATGCTTTGACAAACTTTTGAGGCAAAATTGAACTCTGTTTATTTAAGAGAGAGATGATCTAGGCATTATTTGGTTAGCCAACAACAAGTATCCACCCAATTAAATATCAATCCCTAGTTGTCCCTTTGAACCTTCATAAAATTTTAGCTTTATTTTCATTGGCTTACAAACCCCAACAACCTACCCTGATCTTTTGTGATACTTTTAACAAGTCTTATGATCACTAAGGTGAAGAGGCAAGAAGATCAAAGAAAGGAATACATAGCCAAGACTGTAAGGATAGTTGATGTTATCAAGACCATAAGGGTAGCTGAAGTTCACCTAGTATCTCCAATCTATCAAGACAACATCAGAGCAACAAATGATTTATTCCTGTTAAAGAAGATTTATGTCACTCCACTCATCCATTATTAAAAACCTAAGTTGGTACAAATAAGACAACTCTTTTAGAGCTAGAACAAAAAAAGAAAAGAAAAGAAGAAGAACAAAAAGAAAAAAGAAAAGGAAAAAAAAGACAAAAGAAAAAAAGACAAAAGAAAAAAGGAAAAAAGAAAAGAAAAAATAAAATCCAAAATGGTTCAGAAATCCAACTGAGTTCTCTTTTACCTAAGATAGTAAAAGGCTTCCATTTGGTTTATAAGGACAGTTTGACTTGAATTGGTCCAACCCAACCAAAGATTCGATCAAAATCAAAGAATAAAGAGAAAGTCCATCTAGTTCTTGAAAGTTCTGTACTTGATAGTCCTACAAGGAAGAACGACAAAATGATAAAATGCTCAAAGAAAGAGAAGAGTAAGAAAAATAAAAAGAAAGAAAAGGGAGAAGAAGAAAAGAAACGAATTTGGGTACCAAACTTTTTGCAAGGGCAAAGGCTGTCCTAATCAAGATCCAGATTAATTCCAAGAAGATAGAAGGAATTTGGAGTCTAGCAAGATTGCTCCCAACTGCCTAAAGCTCAAACAAGAAATTTGTAGTGTGAGTGTTTGCCCATGGTGTCACAACGGCTCTAACTTACAAATGGCCTTCATTTAACTCGTGTCCCTTATAGACCCCATTTCAAGCCCATCAAAGACCTATTGATCTCTCTTGGTAGGTAGAGTCTATTAGTGGAGATAGTTTGGATAAGCATGCATATGAGATAGACATATTCAAACTCAAATGAGACCTTTGACTAAGTAATGTGTATGTGCCTATCTGAAGTGCAACAGTTCATGCTTAAATAGAAATGATTCCCGAGTTTAGTACGGTAACTAGGGTTGTCATATTATAGATATGTTAATTTGAAAAATCAAGTCCTAAGGTAAATTGACATTAATTTGGCAAAGCCAACATTTGATTTCAAAATAAAAACAAAAAATTCAAGTTAAGGGGAGTATGTTGAACAGTCAAACCTTAAAGGACACATTGGGCAAAGTAAATGATTATTGACAAGGTTATGAACATGCTGAAACATTGTTTGAAATGGATGTATCCCTGCCTCTGCTATTTGGGGCCTCCATTATTCATGTTTTAAATATCTTGAAGATAAAATCCATAAATGTGAAGCATTCTGTCATTCCAATGCAAAACCTGAATAGGCATCTGGAAGGAGTCAATGAGAATACTTATGTTGATCACCTTGCTTTATGAGTCGATGGAACCACTGTAAGTGTTATTCATGCATATCATGCATACATGAGCATATCACATGGCATTTTCTTGTATTGTATTGTCTATTCTTTGTCAAAGCGAACAACAGACACTCTATGAAGCAAAGATGAAGTGAGTATGGAATTAGGGGAAATGGAAAGCCCATTGCATGAGGAAGCTCCAGTAATTTTGCAAAAGAAAGAAGAAATGCATGCTTGTGTGAAGAGCTAGACAATACAAACAACAATCAGAGCCTGCATAAGAAAAATTATTGGTTTGAGCCTATATAGGGGGTAAAGTTTCCCCATTTTAATTTTTGAGTTTATGCGTATACAAAATATTTTTAAAATCACTTTCAAATATTTTGGTCCAAAATCCAAATCTAGTTTAGGATCGAGTATCCAAATCTAGTTAGAATCAAGTATCCAAATCCAGTTTAGGATCGAGTATCCAAATTCAGTTTAGGATCTAGTACGCAAATCCAGTTAGGATTGAGTATCCAAATCCAGTTTAGGATCAATTATCCAAATCCAGTTCGAATCGAGTATCCAAATCCAGTTTAGGATCAAGTATCCAAATCCAGTTTAGAATTGAGTATCCAAGTCCACTTTAGGATCGAGTATCCAAATCCAGTTAGGATCGAGTATCCAAATCCCGTTTAGGATCAGTATCCAAGTCCAGTTTAGGATCGAGTATCCAAATCTAGTTTCATGTCAAGAATCCAAATTACCCTTAAGTCTAGAACTTAGCTTGGGTCTAGAACCTAAGTCTTTTTCCAGTCCAGAACTCAAACCGGGTCCAAAACCCAAACCATCCCGGGTCTAGAACCTAAATCTTTCCATGTCCAAAACTCGAATTGGGTCCACAACCCAAACCATCCTTGGTCCAGAACCCAAATCTTTTTCGAGTCTAGAACTCAAACCAGGTCCAAAATCCAAACTATCCCGGGTCTAGAATCCAAGTTTTTTTCGAGTTTAGAACTCAAACCGGGTCCAAAACCCAAGCCATCTAGGGTCCAAAACCCAAGTCTTTTTTTAGTCCAGAACTCGAACCTGGTCCAGAACCCAAAACCCAAACCATCTCAGGAAAATTAAGTCTATTTTGTCAAAATTAAGTCTTATTGCTTTTCACTCTCTTTTGCCATAGTCTCAGATCGTTCAAGCAGGGGGCAAACTGTAGACCCTTAATTTTAGACCCAGTCAAATCCGATAGTCTAAAATAATTTTTGTGCTATTTTAATTATTTTAATAATATTTTAATTACTTATAATATTTAATAGTTATTTTTAATAAAAATAAAAATATAAAAAATATAAAAAAATGAAAAAATAAAAATCGGACGAAACGGCGAGCGATGCGGGGCAGCGATACCGCGCTGCCGCGCGGCAGCCCATTTCACTGTAGAAATTGTCTACGGTGAATTGGGCAGTCCCCAATTCACCGCAGCTGGGCTTGCCCAGTTCTGCGATGAACTGGCTTGCCCAGCTAGCCCGCCACCGATTCTTGCAGCAATTTTTGCCAGCGCAACCCGCGAGCTCGACAGCCCGCGATTTTTTGACCAAATCTTGTTTTATCCAATTTTGTAGTTTTTCCTAAATAGATAGTATTTCCTTATTAAAATAGGATTAGGAATTTATTTTTCCTATAAATACCACATTAAAACAGGAGAAAAACTGGGCTCTTTTGAGGACGAAAAGGAAAAACCTAAAAATTGAACAAAGAAAAACCCTAGAACAACAAGGCAGAAAACAACAAAAATAAATTATATACAATCGAGGAGTAAAAAACTAACATTCATCAACCAACAAAGGCAGTGATCGCTATGTTTGATCTTTGCTCAGCGAGAAATAAATATTGATGTAGGCTGTAGCTTAGAGTCAATAAACAATTTGGTGAAACCTTCAACGTAGGTTTTGTGTCTTAATCTTGAATTTGCTTAAACATTCAATTGTTATATCTGTAATATCCTTAATGATACCCTAAAATTTTTGAGTGTTAATTGTTATATTGGATTAAATAATTTAAAGTGTTTATGTTATGTACATGGAGATAAAAACAATATATACAAGATTGTCTTTTTGGTTAAAAGATGTTTTGTATTTAAATGGATTTGTTTAATGTTAGTGGAAGATGATGTTAGTGGGTGATTATTATATTATTTTAATGTATGGTGGAGAGTGATTTGGGGAAAAGAGATTTGGTTAAAAGAGAAGAGTGGTTGACTTTCTTTCTTTCTTCTTCTTTCATCTTCATCTTCTTCTTTTCTTCTCTTTGGCTGGCCACCGTTATCAACCAAAGGAAAAGAGATTTTATTGCTTCCAAGCTCAAGAGATTGAAGGATTTCAAGAGATCAAGTTAGAGTTTTAAGGATTTTCTTCACTTTTGATAAGTTTCCAACTTGTTTCTTGGTTTTCTTTTGTTGTGTTCTTAGGTTTGTTGGATGGTTATTGTAGATGTGTTTATGGTTATTTTGGTGTGTTTGAAGTGTTTTGTCTTGGTAACTTTTATTTTTTGGGTTGGATTAAAGAGAGAAAAGGGTTAAGTTTGGTGAAAGAGGCAAGTGTGTGGATTATGTGATTTTTGAGTTGTGAATATGGTGGTGTTTGTGTTTGATGTTTGATGTTTGTGATTGAGTTGTTTTAAGGTTTACTCAAGTATTATATGGATTGTTGATGGTTTTGGTTGAGTTTGTGTGTTGTTGATGATGGATTTTGGAAGACGATTATGGGTTATGGCTTTGTTGGTTTCGATTTTAGGGTTTTTGGCCTGACACGCCCAGGAACACGGCCATGTCTTTGGGCGTGTCTTTGGTTCTATTTTCTGGGTTTGTCACACGAGTAGTGACATGCCCATTTTACTGAGTGTGTCACAACTTTTGTGTTGTAGTAGCATTGATACGGTCAGTGACACACCCATGTCACTGAGCGTGTCATAGCTACTATGTTGGAGGAGGATTGACACATCCAGTGACACACCATGTCACTGAGCGTGTCATGGCTTCTGTGTTGGAGGTGGATTGACACGGCCAGTGACATGCCCATGTCACTGAGCATGTCAAAGCTTCTGTGTTGTGGGTTTATGTCACGACCGGCCATAGCAGGTATGTATAGTAATTACGTATACAGTATTCACACGTGCTGACAAAGTAGGCTTGCTAAAGAGATCCGGCTAACCCTAGACCATTAAGCTATAATTCATTAAAGGACCAGGGTTAAATGTGCGTAACTAACGGCGATGGGTGACCAGTCTGGGAAGTCTTAATAATGTATGTGATAGTGTAATGAAATGGAAACTAGAGAAAAACCGGGTAAAAACTGTGAACTGTGACTTTCTTCGGAAACGCCCCGTTAGAGAGAAATGAAGACACGTAGACTAGGGGCATTTTGGTCATTATTAATTAAAATTTATACATAAATCCAAAGTAGGAAATAAACACATGAGTGCGTAGAGGACGTCGAGGGGTTGAATATGAAACGATCGTCAGTAGAAACGGAGCCCGGGCAAACCTGAGCAAAGAAAGGACCTAAAGGGAATTTTGTAAAAAGTCGAGGGCTTATTGGTAATTTTTCAAAAAAGACTTGGAAACCTAAAATATACCTTAAAAATGGAAAGTAGAGGTCGAGAGGGTATATGTGGTTCACTTCGTGGAACCACACAGTTTAAAAGTTACAGACAATCAATCGCCGGAGGGTATTTTGGTCTTTTCACATCCTAAATCATAAAATTACAGCAAAGGGAAGAAGAGGGGCCAAAATATGATTAAAAGAAAGCCCAATGGCTTGGGCCTTAAATAAATAAAAGAGAGAGACAATTGTACCAATGAAAAATGGCCATTTTGCCTTAATGTGGACCAATTGGAATTAAGCATTTGTCTTAACACATTATTAGCTAAATTAGGCAGCCATTTGGACCAAAAACACATGAAAGAAGAAAGCAAAAACTCCCTCTTGAGAAGGAGGGTCGTCCAAGCCATAGGAGAAGGAAGAAAGGTGGTGATTTTCAAGTTTTAAGGTTTATTATCAAAGGTTTTGGTGGAATCCAAGGTCCTAAACTAAAGTAAGTTCATTTCTAATCCTAATTTCAGGTTTTAATGAGTAATTTGGGAGATTAAAATTAGGGTTCTTATGGTGGATTTGGGGAAAACTTAAGTAGTGATGATATTGATTAATTAAATGGAAGAATTACGGTTTCTAAGGTTTAATAAGGTTAGATTAGGACTTAATTTGAAAAGAAATGGAAGGGTAGTGCATGTTCTAAATTTCTAGGGTTTATGGTTGAGGTTGTGTTGTGAAATTTTTGTAGACAAGGGTGGAAATAAGGAGAAGGAAGAGCTTGAAAGAGAAGGGAAAGCAAAAGGAAATTAAAATACAAGGTTTGGTACTTTACCTTGGAAGAATTAAATTTTCTTTCATTTTCTTACCAAAATTTTATCTATGGAACTTTTGCTATGGATGCCTAAATGTGTTGTTTGAGTTTGAATTCAATTGTTGAGTGGTATTTTTGAATCCATGTGGTGATTGGGTTATTTAAATTCAAATGAAATCTAATGTTTTCAATGATTTTGGTAAAAGAGTTTATGAACTCCATTTAGTCCAAATTGATTTAAACAATCAAGTTATTTTAAAAGCGAAGTGTCTAAGTCTTCATTACATTATTAGGGAAGCTTTGAAATGGGTTTAGAACAAAAAAAAAACAATTTTGCACCACATGCAAGTGGGGGCCGAATTGGTGCCCTTTGGGAGCCAATTCTGGACCCAACTTTGGGCAGCCGGTTGAGCCAGCAAACGATGAAATTTTTCAACGACATTTTACATGCAATTAGTCAACATATGAAATAAGTTTCCTGTAAAATTTCAGCCAAAAATAAGATCATTTACCTGGTCAAATACATGACTGAAATTGACTGAAATTTAGACGAAAACCAGATTTTACTATTCATATGGTCATGTCATTTGCGTTGCCGATTTTACGCGCCGTGTTACTATTCTTTTGGTCATTTTTGGGAATTGTTCTAATGTGATTATTTCCACTGGGAATGGTGGTAAACACTTGGAAATGAAACAGCCTTTAGCCACAGAGTTAGTACACAACGAAATGGCATGACTTGGTAAAAATGAAAAGGGATGTGCAAATCATTTAAAAATTTGTGGAAACCTTGGATTTGAATTTTAAACCCTTATGCTCTACTTGGTGGTTGAACTTGGTAGATAAGGGTATGGTGCACTATACTAACTTATGCAGTACTGCTTAATATTGTGATTGAATTGTTATGATCTAAACTCAATGGTGAGGGCCATTGGGGCCAATGGTGAGGGCCATTGGTTATAACCAGGATGGTGAGGACCATTCCTGTGATTTGATATCGGTGGTGAGGGCCACCTGTGTTACAGTGGTGAGGGCCACTGCCTTATTGCTGTGGTTCTGCTTTTACCAGTAGAGCAAAAATTTACAAACTATGACACGACTATTTTATGGCATAAGTTGAATTGTGAATATTTTACAATTTTAGTTGAAATCTTTTGAAAAACTTGAAATTCTTTTTCGGGAAGTACGTTTTTATTTCATTGAAGTGAGCTTTATATTTTATTGCTTATAGTATTTAACATTCATATTTTTTATTACCTTGCCTGTACAAATACTCTTTACTTTTATTTCCATTGGTAAAGTACCCACTGAGCGACATTGCTCAGCGAGTTAAGTTTTCCTTGACTCGCAGGTTCGGAGCAGTAGCTAACACTTGGGAAGCGACGACCAGACCCACAGCATCTCAGGGTAGACCTTTTAGTTTCCATTTTGAGTTAACTAGTTGTGACATGTATATATATATATATATAAGATTGAGAATTACTATGTTATACTGTACGTTAGTAGTATGTCATAATAATAAACCTCTACTTTATTTTGTACTAGAAGTGTGAATTCTTCTTGTAGGTTTGTAGTTGAGGTTATAAGGGGGATTCATTGGGAGTGTATTGAGACTGATTGTGTTCGCATTGGTTTATGTAAAAAAAATGTTTTCAAAATCAGAAAAACCAGTTTTGTTGACACTTGGGACCCAAATTTCTAGGCAAACCTCTGGCCAAATTTCTGTAAAAATCGAAACTAAAATTTGACTAAGTAAAATTGGCAGCAACATTAGGTTAGTGTGACGCCTCTACTCGGCTTACACACGTAGGCCGGAAAGGGGTGTTACAGTTTAGGGCACGGTCAGGGACACATTCGTGTTGTTAAGCGTGTCAAGTGTAGAGTTTGCCCTAGATAGTTCTCTTTCTTACTATCTTATGTGTATCTCTAAGTGAGTGTATATGATCACCTTTGGATTAGGTTTTGAAGAGAATTGGCTTACCTAAGCCAAGGTTTGAGTGAGATCTTAGAAGATGAGTTGTTAGAGTGGTGTTGTTGCTCTTAGAGGTAAGTACAAACTTTGAATGATTGCATACATTTACATGACATTGGGACTTAACACATTTAGTTGAGAAATGTGTTAAGTTAATTGATATATATTATTGATGAATGAGTTATTTGTTATAATATGCATAATGTGAATTATGTTGATGTATCAATGCAATTGAGTAATGTATTGTATATGAAAAGAAATGTGGAAAAATGTGATATGAGATGTGAAAACATAATGTAACCAATCGATATTGAGATGAAATAGAAGAATAACAAAAATGAGAAAAGATGATATACTAAGGCAATGAGCCTAGTTTGATTATGAGAAATGAAATGAGAAATGAATTGTGAAAGAGATTGATAATGAGATAAATGAATAAATTGTGTGTCTAGTATGTTATTCAATTTTCAGAGTTCTGGGTTTGGCGGCATGCCTATGAATTGCTGGGGAGGTGAAAAGATCGGGTCATAAGCCGAGCCCAGCTGATAAATGTGATGTTTTTGGAGTGAAAAAACTAGGTCTTAAGCCTCAAAAATTGTAACAGTCTAGCCGGGTTAAGGACCAAGATACTAGGGCCCTAGGGTCTAGCCGGGTTGAGGTCTAAGAGACTGGGTCTGTTACATTATCCATGGATATATATATCGCCTACAGGCTTGATAAATGTGATTATGGACCAAAGCAATAACTCTGAACTTTGAATAGCATATTAGTTTCATTTTGGGCCCATGCTTGTCTTTGCTTTAATGTGAATTATGAAATATAATGCAAATGATTAATATGTTGAGATATAATGCAATGAGTTGATATATTCATATATATATATATATATTGTGCATGAGCATTGCATTGATTTATATTGAATCAAAGTTTGTAACACTAAGCTTTCTGTTAGCGCGATTATTGTTCATCGCGCATGTGACAGGGTAGATTCGGTTGTGCCAGAGAGATCGTCTAGACCGAGTCGAGTCTAGGCTTGAGTTTGTGAGAGCAGTATTGAGTTATGGACATCAAGATCAGAGACAAACTGCCAGCATGTATAAATTCTATAATTTTGTAAACATTGATTTTAATATATATACATATGTATTTTTCGCTGCTTATTTAACAAAAGTTTGGAACAAACTGTTTTTGGATAAACTTTTGGGGTAATGAAGATATATGTATATGTATTTTAACAAGGAATGTTTTCTCTATTGATTTCTATAACATGAGTTAAATGTTTTAAGTTTACTCGGACTGACTTATGATGATTTGATTCAATAGTTAAAGTTTGGTTTGTTTAGAAAGGACCGTGACATCCCTGTATCCGGTATACGTATATTGCATAAGCGAGTGTATGCGGTGTGCATATATTGGGTGTAGGGGTGTTACAATATCATTTTTGTTCTTACTGGTTTTTGTTTGTTTATTTTTGTTATCATTTTGATTCAATAGTCTAAATTGATAAACCCTAATTATATATTCTGTTCATTATTGTTTCATTCAATAACTCAAAAATCTAGAGAATTCCAAATCCTAATCCATCTTGTAAATCCAAAAGCCCGAACTATCTTCTTAATTCTCTAAACCCTAATCTCCTTTACAGTTTCTAAAAACTTTAACCTTAATTGTTTCTATAAAACTCTAAACTGTTTTCTTAAATCCTAAGATCGAATATGTTTTCCAAAATATACAATTTCCTAAACTATCTTATTAATTATCAAAACCCTAACCCCAGTGTCCTAATTCTTTAATTTTCTTAAACCTTAATTTTCTTAAAACCCAATCTAGTAAACCCTAGTTTTCCTAAACCCTAATTCTTAAAACATCAAAACTTTATAACAAGTTCATCAACACCCTAAAGCCCTATTCCAGTAAACCTAAAACCCAATCTAGTAAATCTAAAATCCTAATTCTTAACTCAATGACTATAATCCAATGAACCTAAAACCCAATCTTTTAAAATTATAAACCCTAATATCTTAAGATTCTAAAACCCTAATTTCATGATGTTACCCCTAAACCCTAATTTGAATAACCAAAACCTTACTCCTTTCTTAAATTTATAAAACCTTAATCTATTCTATTTTTTCAA
This sequence comes from Garcia nutans, assembly GCA_947685225.1. Taxonomy (NCBI): domain Eukaryota; kingdom Viridiplantae; phylum Streptophyta; class Magnoliopsida; order Malpighiales; family Euphorbiaceae; genus Garcia; species Garcia nutans. Next base: position 24,775,787 of record CANTUV010000005.1, read on the forward strand.
AAATCCTCACAGTATCCTAAATAATAAATATAATAATTCAAAATCCCAAAACCCTAAATATTAATTAAAGAACCCTAAATTGAGACATAAACCTAAATTTGTATCTTTATTTGCTTTATTTAATTTTAGATTTGATTATGTAGTTTATTATATATTTTGATGGTTGATGTAATATCCTAAAGTATACCCTAAAAGTTTTGGTATTATTGTTATAATTGGATTAAGTGTTATTAGTGTATATGTTTATATGAGAAGAGATAAAAGATAAGAAGAGTGTATATGTTGTATATACATAGATATATACAAAATATACAAGTCAAAAGGTGGAAGTCAAAAGAAGATTAACTAATGATTTTAATTAATTAATTAATTAAGTGGAATTTGAGTGAGTGGAAGTGGATGGAGATATTTTGAGTATTTTAAATTAATTGCTTGGAGGAGAGGGTTTTAAGGAGAAAGTTATTAAGAGTTTGACTTTGCTTTCTTTCTATTCTTCTTGTTTCTTTCTTCTTCGTGTACCTTCATTTCTTTTATTTCCTTCTCTTTTCTTTTCTTTTCTTTTGGCCGGCTATCAAAGAAGCAAGAGAGCAATAGAGAGTTTTGTTTTCCAAGATCAAATTGAAGAAGATTTCAAGTGATCAAGTTGGAAATTTGAGAAGTTTCATTAACTTTGGTAAGTTTCTTCTTGATTCTCTTATTTTATTTTAAGTTGTGTTTGAGTTTGGTGTGTTTGAGAGTGTTGGGTTTAATTGATTGTGGTTTTGGAATTTAATTGAAGAAAAGGAATTAGGTTGGTGTTGAAAGAGTAAGAGTTGTGACTTGGTAATTGATGTCAATATTGAGTTTGATCAATTATTTTGGTAGATTTTCAATGTGTTTGTGTTTAATGGAGTGGAAAGCATAAAATACATGAGTTTGGTCCGAAACAGAAGCATTTTGTATGCCATGCCCGTGGCCCTTGGATGCCACTACCGTGGGGGTGTTAAGCAATTGGACAGATTCGTTTTCTAACCCACGCCCGTGGGGGTTTGTGAGACCACGACCGTGGGGTTGTGAGGCCATGACCTTGGGGTTGTGAGGCCACGACCGTGGGCCCTAGTTAGTGGTTTTGGTTTGTAATTTGTGATCCATAGGTCTAGTATGAGGCTAATAGGTGAATAATTGTATTGGAATTCATGTGTATGTTTATATAAGTGTGTACTTTTCCTTTTGAATTAGGTTGTGAAGAGGTTGTTTTGCCCTAACCTAAGTGTTGAGAATTCTTGGAAGAAGAAGTGTATAGATTGTTGTGAGTTGCTCTTGAGGTAAGTACAAACTTACATGGTTGCATTCATTTACATGATTTTGAGACTTAACACATTTGGTTACAAAGGTGTTAAGTAATCTACTATATTGTTATTACTAATTGATTAATGTTATGATTTGTATAATGTGAAAGATATGAGGATCATTTAAAAGGTATGTGCAATGCAATTGGTTATGATGAATACTTTAATGATGAATTGTTTAAATGTGAATTGTGATATGATGAGATGTGATGCCATTGTGGTTGGCTATAATGATTCAAATGAAATAAATGGGGCATGTTTTCCTAGATGATGATGAATTCAAAATATATGTCCAATGCAATTGGTTATGTATAGTCTATTGATGAGATGTAAAGCCATTGTTGTTGGTTATAATGACTCAAATGAGATAATTGAGGCATGGTTGCCTAAATGATGATGAGAAAATAAGAATGAAATTGATAATGAAATAATGAATGAATTGTGTGTCTAATGTGTTATTCCATTTTCAGAGTTTTGTTGTTGGTGGCATGCCTAATGGTAACAATCTCTTGAAGCTAGGTTGGATCTAATCCTTGAAGCCTAGTTGAGATGTTACAACCCTTGAAGCTAGGTTGGGTTTGGTTCTTGAAGCCAAGTTGGGTTGATACTTAGCATGCTTTGTTCCCCTTGAAGCTTGGTTGAACCTAATCCTTGAAGCCTAGTTGGGATACTGATAATGATAAATGTGATAATTGAACCAAAACATTAACTCTGAAAGTGGAATGGCATATTAGTGTTTTTTTGGGCCCATGCTTGTCTTTGTTTCAATGTAAATCATGAGTGATGAAATAATTAAATAAAATAATGAAATGTAGTGTGATGAACAATATAAAGATATCATTGTGAATATTGTCTTATTCATTGAAATGTGTGACATTGGCATTGCATTGAAGCATATTATTATTGTAGTTGGTACCACTAAGCCGTTGACTTAGCATGATTGTGGTTCATCACGCAGGTGACAGGGTTGAGCCAGAGAGTTCATCTAGACCGAGTCGAGTCTAGATTTTGAAGTATTGATTGTGAGCTTAAAGATCAAAGACTGACTGCCAAACATGTATAAACTTTATGTTTTGTAAAAATATGATTTTGATGTTTGTGTAATTGTAAATATCTCTACATTTTCCGCTGCATATTGAATGAACATTTTATTTATTGTGTTTTATGATATAACTTAAATGTTTTGAGTTTGCTCATATTATTGTATAAAGGAATGATTTGTTTGTTTAGTAAACCATAGCATTCCTATATTCGGTATACGTATATTACAGGTATAGTAGTATGTAGTATGCGTATACGGGGTATAGGGGTGTTACAGTTGATTTATTTAATTTATCATGGATGGATATTTTCTTTATTATTATGATTATTATTTATTTGTTTTAGTATTAAAATTGTAAGAAGTATGTTTTCTTTATTGGGTACCTCATTAATTAATTTTCATGTAATTTTAATTGCTTTTATATTTTAGACCAATGTAAAAGACATATTTCCACCTTTCGGTGGGTGTCCTATTTATTTTAGACATGGACAATGTAAGGTCATGTTTTCATCCTCGGATGGGTATCCATTTATTTGCTTTGTTTGGACATTGCTTTGATTTTAATATAATGATGATTTATTTTAATTGTTGCATGTAGTATGAATAATATTATTATATTTAAGAATTTTATAATATTAAGACTTGCAAAGGAGGCCGGTTTTAATGAACCGGGCGATGTGAGGGTGTTGGACCATTTCTCACCTTCCCCACACGTACTCAACTTTTTAAACCCATTAAGGGGTTAGGGATTCCTTAGGAATCGAGTCATTCACCCCTTTCTTTTTTTTTTCGGCCCGTCCGGGTGGCGATTCCATTTTCTCCTGGCTTAGGCCTGAGTTCTCGAAGGCCCCAAGCCTAAACAGTACCGAAGTCACAAGAATCATTCCACCGGGAGTGGGGGCAAAATCCCCACTCACAATTACCCAAATATTTTGGGTTATTTTCACGTAATTCACATTTTATTCAATTTAGCCATTTACAATGGCTTTTAATAATGCATATAATGCATACATAACAACTCACATGTCACAGCACAATGTTCATGAATGTTCAATGCATCAAGTAGCTTAATACATTTTCCATCCAAAATTTGTTAGGCTAAATATAATGTAATCACATTCCATTTATCAAAAGTTTGTACATACCTCAATAAGCTCTCAAATGCAAGCTAAAAATCTCTCACAAACCTTCACTTCCAAGTTGCCCTTCAACACTAGGGTTGGGCAATTCACCTCTCTTTAATGCCTATTCAAAATATGATCAAATACAATCATTTAATATCACATTTTAAGGCATTTCCAACATTAAACCCTAATTAATAATCACTCTAATCAAAACCCTAAAATTCAGCCTTTCCTTACTTTAACATTGAACTTCCATTTTAATCCATTTAAATTAGTATTTTAAGTTTATTTATATTATTAAAAACATATTATAATATGTCTGAATCATTCACATTAATTAAATACACTCTTATACAAAATCCTAAAATGGCATAACCTTCACCAATGAAGGTTCTTCATTCCAACTTTTACAATTATTAATCCAAGATTATTTCCATCACTAATATCATGAAATAACATGATTTAAACATTAAAAACAAACAATTCACCATTCTTTGAAAATTCCCTTTCCAAAACCCTTAATTCAACACTACTTCATCCAACCTCTATCCAAACTTAACCAAATCCATCATTTGACTTTAAAATCCTTGTTTATGCTTAAAAAAAACACATTTGGATCAAAATTTCTAAATTAAAACTCATGATTTCAAAAGTCCATATGTTCCATAACCCTAATTTCTCTCTCTTCAATCAACTCATCCCAAACTTAACCATTTCTTAAATCCAACTTAAAAATCATTAATAACTACTCAAAATAACTTCATACATACCCAAATAAGCAATTAAATCATGCTAATAGAAAATCCCAAACTCAATATAATCTCAATTTTATGGAAATCCAAAGAAATAAGTTAGAGAACTTACTAATTCAAGAGGAAATCACTAAAACTTCACTTGAAACCTTGAATTCCTTTCAATTATGGAAGCTTGGAAGATGAAGAAATCTCTCTCTTGGTGGCTATAGAGGTTTGGCCAAACATGAAGATGAAGAAGAAGATGGAGATCACTTTTTGTTTTCTCTTTCTTTCCACTTTGAAATTTAACCATATATATAATATTATTTTATTATATTTTTAATTATTTAATAAAAATCATAAATTAAATCTTCCATTCAAAAAGAATTTATTTTTTATTTATTTAAATAATTTTAATTTTCTAAGATATATTTACAATATTGCCACTTAACCTTTGACTTTTCTTTTTAAAGTGTTGATTTTCTATATGTTGTATATATTTAATATATATATATTTCACATATACATTCCACTTTTTCTCTTAAAATCCTTCAATTTTCCATTTAAATTATTTATTTAATTTATTTACTTTAATTTTAATTTATTTTATTAATTTCAAAAATTAGCGATGTTATATAAATTATTTCTTACCCTGATGTCATCTTAATAGATCGGAGATATTAGGTCTAATATCATATGAACTTCAACTATCCTTATGGTCTTGACTATGAATTTTTTTCTTTGATCTTCTTGCCCCTTGACCTTAGTGATCATCAGACTTGTCATAAGAGTCACAACAATATAGGGTAGGTTATCGGGCTTGGAAGCCTATAAAAAGCAAGCTAAAATCTCATGAAGGCTTAAAGGGACAACTAGGGATTGATATTTAATTGGGTGAATTCTAGTTATTGGCTTACCAAACAATGCCTAGATCATTTCTCCCTTAAATAAGCAAAGTTCAATTTCACCTCAAAAGTTCATCAAAGCATGTTCTAAGATCATCTAGGACCTAGACACTCATAATTATGCATGAGCCCTCTTTAAGTAAGCATACACAACTCAATGCTATAGAACAACTCTCTCACCTAGTAAAGTCATTCAGATCATGATGCATATATATACTAATTTATGAATATCAAGATAGACTCATCATCGGTTGAGCACCAAAATGAATAAAGACCAATAAAAATTTAATGAAAATAATTTATTCAAAAAATCTTAATTTGAAAAACATAATTGTTCCAGAAAACACCAAAAAAATGAAACAAAAATCAAACAAGCCAAGGGAAGTTTTATTGATTTGAAGTCGAAAGAGCTTTCTCTACTTGGACATATCAAGGGCAAGGTTCCTCAATGATAGTCATCGCTTCGTCATCCACAGTTGGTTCAAGCTTGCTTAGTAGTACCTCCTCTTTAGCAGCTTCTCCATCCATTTCATGATAAGATGACAAGACAAAACTCTCCTACAATCCTCCCTCTATCATGAAGGTTGCATGCAATGGCGCCCTTTTGAATTTAGGCAGAGGATTATTCTTGGTGTTGAGCTTATTAGGCTCAAGCAGCTTTCCACTATTAATCAAATCTTGGATCTCGTACCTTAAGCAAACACATCTATCTATCTCATGCCTTTGCACTTAATGGAATTAACAGAAGGCCTTAGCAACAATGTTTGATGGTAGAGGATTCAGTAAAGGTAAGGGAACTTGTAATATTACAAAGTATACCATAAAAGTTTTGGAATATTTATTGTTGTATTTGGATTAAGTGTATATGTTTAATGGAAAGAGAAAAGAAGTAGAGAGAGAGAGTGTATATGTTGTATATATAGAAATATATACAACATATACAAGTCAAGGTGATGAAAGTCAAAAGAAGATATTTATTGATTTTAAATTAGTGAAATTAATTAAAAGGAAAATAAATGAGTGGAAGAGAAAATATTAGAATATTTTAATGATTTATTGCTTGGTGGAGGTTTAAGTGGAGAATAAAAGTTGACTTTGTCTCTTTTTCTTCTTCATTTTCTTCTTCTTTCTTTGGTTGGCCGGGCATCACAAAGCTAAAGAGGGAAAGAGAGTTTTGTTTTCTTAAGATCAAAATTGAAGGAGAATTCAAGTGATCAAGTTAGAGATTTGAGAAATTTCATTAACTTTGGCAAGTTTCCTCTTGATTTCCTTGTTTTATTTTGAGTTGTATTTGAGTTTGATGTTTGATTGTGGTGTGTTTGAGAGTGTTAGGTATAATTGATTTTGATTTTAGGATTGAATTGAAGAAAAAGGAATTAGGGTGGTGTTGAAAGAGTAAGAGTTGTGACTTGGTAATTGATGTCAATATTGTGTTTGATCAATTATTTTTGGTAGATTTTCATTGTGTTTGTGTTTAATGGAGTTGAAAGCATAGAATACATGAGTTTGGTCCGAAATAGAAGCATTTTGGATGCCACGCTCGTGGCCCTTGGATGCCATGACCGTGGGGATGTTAAGGAATTGGACAGATTCATTTTCTAACCCACGCCCGTGGGGGTTTGTGAGACCATGACCGTGGGGTTGTGAGGCCATGACCGTGGGGGTGTGAGGCCACGACCGTGGGCCCTAGTTAGTGGTTTTGGTTTGTAATTTGTGATTTATGGGCCTAGTATGAGACTAATAGGTGAATAATTGTATTGGCATTCTTGTGTATTTGTATTTAAGTGTGTATTATTCCTTTTGGATTAGGTTGTGAAGAGGTTGAGTTGCCCTAACCTAAGTGTTGATAATTCTTGGAAGAGGAAGTGTATAGATTGGTGTGAGTTGTTCTTGAGGTAAGTACAAACCCTACATTATTGCATACATTTACATGACATTGAGACTTAACACATGTTGTTGTAAATGTGTTAAGTAATCTATCACATTGTCGATACATTTGATTAATGCTATGATTTGCATAATGTGAAAGATATGATGATCATTCAAAATGTATGTTCACTGCATTTGGTTATGAATACTTTAATGATGAATTGCTTTAATGTGAATTGAGATATGATGAAATGTGAAGCCATTGTTGTTGGCTATGATAGTGCAAATGAAATAATTGGGGCATGGTTGCCTATTTTATTATGGAATATGAAATGAGAAATGAATTGAGAAAGAGATTGATAAAAAGATAAATGAAATAATTGTGTGCTTAATATGTTATTCAATTTTCAGAGTTTCTGGGTTTGGCGGCATGCCTATGAATTGCTAGATAGGTGAAAAGACCGGGTCGTAAGCCGAGTCCAGCTGAAAAATGTGAAATATGATGTTTTTGGGGTGAAAAGACTGGGTCGTAAGCCTCAAAAATAGTAACAGTCTAGCCGGGTTAAGGACCAAGATACTGGGGCCCTAGGGTCTAGCCAGGTTGAGGTCCAAGAGACTGGGTCTGCTACACTATCCATGGATAAAGATATATATGTATCGCCTACAGGCTTGATGATTGTGATTATGGACCAAAGCAGTAACTCTGAACTTTGAATAACATATTAGTGTCTTTTGGGCCCATGCTTGTCTTTGTTTCAATGTGATTCATGAATGGTGAAATAATTGAATGATAAAATAAAAAGGTAATGTTATGAAATATGATATCCTTGAGAATTGTTTATAATGTTTGAAAGTATGACATTTGCATTTCATTGTAGCATATTGTTATTGTGGTTTGTACCACTAAGCCGTTGGCTTAGCGCAATTGTTGTTCATCGCGCAGGTGACAGGATAGAAACAAAGTGTTCAGCTAGACCGAGTTGAGTCTAGATTCTGAAGCATTGATAGAGGGCTTAAAGATCAAAGACAAACTGCCAAACATGTATAAATTTTATGTTTTGTAAAACATGGATTTTTATGTAAATGTATTTGTAAATACCATTATATTTTCCGCTGCGTATCAAATAAATGTTTTATCTATTGTACTTTATAATATAACTTGAATGTTTTTAAGTTTTCTTATAATGTTGTTAAATTGAAAGATTGGTTTGTTTATTATAAACCATAGCATTCCTATATTCAGTATACATATATTACATATATGGTGGCATGTAGTGTGCGTATACTGGGTATAGAGGTGTTACAATTGTTTTGGTATCAGAGCCTAGGTTTGAGATTCTCAACCTAGGTAAATTGTAAGAAAAATAACATTTTGATTTTTAAAATGTGATTTTTGAATAAGATACATGTTTTGGTATTGGCAGTCTTTGATCTTTAATGAGGTATATTCTGCTGTGTTTGCATACATAGGTAGTGATGGCGTTTCAGTCACGTCAGTCCATAGAAGGTAGTGCTGAGAGCGTAGCTCCTGAAGAGGGTAGAGATGGAGCTAGGGTTGATAGAGCTGGAGAGGCACCTGTTCCTGTGCCAGAGAGATCAGCTACTGATGAGGTTCCGCCGGTTTGGTTACGGCATGTGGTAGAATTGTTGAGGCAAGCCCCAGTGCAGCCGCCACCGCCACCACAGCCACATGTACCGGTGAGGCATTATGATAAATTGAGAAAGTATGGGGCTGAGGATTTCTTGGGCACTACAGATTCTGCAGTAGCTGAGCAGTGGTTGGATAGAGTACAAAGGGTATTTATTCAGTTGCAAGCTACTCCTGAAGAGAAATTTGATTATGCTAGATCCTTATTGCAGAAGGATGCTTATGATTGGTGGAAGACAGTTCCTCATGCCATGGATGATCCACCAACATTGTTTTATAGTGATTTTCTGCGGGAGTTTGAGCAGAAATATACCCCAAGGGAGTATTAGGATGTCAAGAAGATGAAATTTCTGAATCTGAGATAAGATACCGGACTGTGACAGAGTATGAGGTAGAGTTCATCCGGTTGAGTCACTATGCCGGTGGGATTATTTCAGATGAGATTGACCGGTGTAGAAGGTTTGAGGAGGGGTTGAGGCCCTCTATTACGTGTATTGTTGCTGGTTCTCGGTACCAAGATTTTTCTCAATTGGTTGCAGCAGCTAGAAGTGTTGAGAGAGCACAGGGTATTGCAGCAGCTGCTACTGAGGAGGAGACCAGAGTTAGGAGACCTCAGTTTGAGGCAGGGTCTTCGTCTATGAAGAGAGGTAGAGGAAGTTTTATTCCGAGGATCAGTAGGAGTCTGAGGCAGTCTGGTAGGTCAGTTCAGTATCAGAGGCAGAGACCGAGACCTACAATTTCTGTAGTGAGTGTTCCGACTCCTATGGTTCAGAGATCTACTACACCTACATGTGTCCATTGTGGTAGGATACATGGGGGTGTTAGTTGGAAGATTGGTGGATCAGCTGTGTGTTTTAGATGTGGATCACCTGACCATTTCATTAGAGAATGTCCTGAGATGTAGGAGCATAGGCAGGCGGATTCTGCAGTTTCTCGACCTAGTGTGAGAGGAGGTCGAAGTGGCAGAGGTGTTAGCAGAGGTGGACGACCTGGGATCAGTCAGAGAGGAGGCTCTACATCCGGAGGCAGTAGGCCAGATGAGGCTGGGTCTTTTCAGCGAGTGTATGTGATGCAGAGGCAGTCAGATGCTTCAGCAGTTATTGCGGGTACATTTTCTTTATTTGGCATTTAAGTTCTTGCTTTGATTGATCTAGGATCTACTCATTCATACATTAGTGCATCTATCTTGCCTATGACTGAATTGCATACTGAGTCCCTAGGATTTGATGTCTTGGTGACAAATCCATTAGGACATAGTGTTGTGGTGAGTAAGGTGCACCGAGATAGTTCAGTTGTGGTGCAAGGTGAGGAATTTTTGGGGGATTTGATTGAAATGCCTTTTAAGGAGTATAATTTGATCTTAGGCATGGATTGGTTGTCTAAGCATGGAGCTGTGGTAGATTGTCAAAAGAAGTGTGTTATTTTGAGAACCGGTGATGGTAGAAGTGTGATGGTATCTGGTGAGCAGAGACAACTTGCATCCTTGTTTGTTTCAGCTGTAGCAGCTAGGAAGTTGATTAGAAAAGGGTTTGATGCTTATCTTGCTCATGTTGTAGATACCAGAGTAGTGGGTTCTCAACTTGATAGTATAACCACAGTTGCAGAATTTCCAGATGTGTTTCCTAAGGAGTTGCCAGGGTTACCCCCTGAGAGAGAGGTTGAGTTTGGTATCGATTTGTTGCCTGGTACCACTTCCATCTCTATTACTCCTTATCGAATGGCACCTGCTGAGTTGAGAGAGTTGAAGGTGCAGTTGCAGGAGTTGTTGGAGATAGGGTTTGTTCGCCCTAGTGTTTCTCCGTAGGGAGCTCCTGTTTTGTTTGTGAAGAAGAAGGATGGTACTTTGAGGTTGTGCATCGATTATAGGCAATTGAACAAGGTGACTATCAAGAATAAGTATCCTTTGCCTCGGATAGATGATCTTTTCAATCAATTAAAGGGAGCAGCAGTTTTCTCCAAGATTGATTTGAGATCAGGGTACCATTAGTTGAGGGTTAGAGCTGAAGATGTTCCTAAGACAGCTTTTCGCATAAGATATGGGCATTATGAGTTCTTAGTGATGCCTTTTGGATTGACGAATGCACCTGCAGCTTTCATGGATTTGATGAATAGGGTGTTTAGGCCCTACCTAGATCAGTTTGTGGTGGTTTTCATTGATGATATTCTGGTGTATTCGCGTAATGAAGAAGAACATGACAAGCATCTGCGGATTGTGTTGCAGACCTTGAGAGAGAAGCAGTTGTACGCTAAGCTGTCGAAGTGTGAGTTTTGGCTTGATCAAGTGACTTTTCTGGGTCATGTGGTGTCAGCAGATGATATAAGAGTTGATCCGAGTAAAGTTGAGGCCATTTTGAATTGGAGTCCACCGAAGTCTGTAACTGAAGTTAGAAGTTTTCTGGGTTTGGCAGGCTATTATTGACGATTTGTGAAAGGTTTTTCTTTGATAGCTACTCCACTCACCAGATTACTTCAAAAAGGAGTTAGGTTTGTGTGGACAGATCAGTGTCAAGCAAGCTTTGAGCAGTTGAAGGAGATGTTGACTCAAGCTCCTGTTCTTACTTTGCCTGTGGAAGATAAACCATATGTGATCTACAGTGATGCTTCACATAATGGGTTAGGTTGTGTTTTGATGCAAGAGGGTAAAGTTATAGCTTATGCTTCTAGGCAGTTGAAGCCGCATGAGCTTAATTATCCGACACATGATTTGGAGTTGGCAGCTATAGTGTATGCTTTAAAGATTTGGCGACACTACTTGTATGGAGAGAAGTGTTTTATCTACACAGATCATAAGAGTTTGAAATATTTGGGGGTTCAAAGAGAGCTGAATCTTTGGCAGAGACGATGGTTGGAGCTGATTAAAGACTACGACTGTTTGATTGATTATCATCCTGGTAAGGCAAATGTTGTTGCTGATGCCTTGAGTCGGAAGTCTTTGGCAAGTTTGACTATTTATTCGCTCTCATTGCTTGTTGAGTTGAGAGCGTTGCATGCTAGTTTTGAATCATGTGATGATGGTGCATTGTTGGCTCAGCTACATTTGAGACCGGTGTTGTTAGATCAGATTAAAGAGGCTCAATTGGCAGATGAGAAAATTCAGAAGATTGATTCAGATTGCCATAATGGGGAGAGCTGAGGTTTCCATGTGAAAAGTGATGGTAGTCTTTGGTTTAAGGATAGATTGTGTGTTCCTGATGATGCAAGATTGAGAAAGATTATTTTAGAAGAAGCACATCAGTCGGTTTTTGCTATGCACCCTAGGAGTACTAAGATGTATCAGAATTTGAAGCAACATTATTGGTGGACAGGCATGAAGAGAGACATAGTAGAGTTTGTATCCAAGTGTCTCACTTGTCAGAGGGTGAAAGCTGAGCATCAAGTTCCAACAAGATTACTTCAACCTTTATTAGTGCCTGAATGGAAATGGGAACGTGTGACAATGGATTTTGTGTCTGGTTTGCCGTTGACTCAGAAGAAGCATGATGCTATTTGGGTGATTGTTGATCGGTTGACAAAGACAACTCATTTTCTTCCAGTTCGGATGGACTATTCTCTGGAAAAGTTAGCTGAGTTGTACATCAGTGAGATAGTGAAGTTGCATGGAATCCCAATTTCTTTGGTGTCTGATCGAGATCCTCGGTTTACTTCAAGGTTTTGGAAGAGTTTACATGGTGCTTTGGGTTCTCGATTGCATTTTAACACTGCTTTTCATCTGCAGACAGATGGGCAGTCAGAGAGAGTGATACAGATTATTGAGGATATGTTGAGAAGCTGTGTTATTGATTTTTCAGGAAGTTGGGACAGATTTTTGCCACTTGTGGAATTTGCTTATAACAACAGTCATCAATCCAGTATTGGAATGGCACCATTTGAGGCATTGTATGGTAGAAGATGCAGAACGCCTCTATGTTGGTATGAAGTTGGAGAAGGCAAATTGGTTGGTCCTGATTTGATTAAAGAAACAGAAGAGAAAGTGAAGATAATTCGGGATCGGTTGAAAGCAGCTTCAGATCGACAGAAATCTTATTCAGATTTAAAGAGGAGAGACATAAAGTTTGATATTGGAGATAAAGTTTTTCTGAAAGTGTCTCCTTGGAAAAAGATTTTGAGATTTGGCAGAAGAGGGAAAGTCCTCGTTTTATTGGACCTTATGAAGTATTAGAAAGAGTTGGACCAGTTACTTATCGACTTGCTTTGCCACCTAAATTGGATAGAATCCATAATGTCTTCCATGTTTCTATGCTGCGGAGGTATAGATAAGATCCATCTTATGTTCTGCCAGTTGAATCTATTGAGGTGAGTTTAGATCTGACATTTGAAGAAGAACCAGTTGCTATTTTGGCACATGAAGTGAAAGAGTTGAGAAATAAGAAAGTGCCACTTGTGAAAATTCTTTGGAAGAATCATGCAAAGTAAGAAGCAACTTGGGAGAGTGAGCAAGTGATGCGAGATCAATATCCTCAATTGTTTCAGACTTGATATCAGGTAATTTCGACGACGAAATATTTTTTTAGAGGGGGAGAATTGTAATATCCCAAAGTATACCCTAAAAGTTTTGGAATATTTATTGTTGTATTTGGATTAAGTGTATATGCTTAATGGAAAGAGAAAAGAAGTAGAGAGAAAGTGTGTATATGTTGTATATATAGAAATATATACTACATATACAAGTCAAGGTGATGAAAGTCAAAAGAAGATATTTATTGATTTTAAATTAGTGAAATTAATTAAAAGGAAAATAAATGAGTGGAAGAGAAAATATTAGAATATTTTAATGATTTATTGCTTGGTGGAGGTTTAAGTGGAGAATAAAAGTTGACTTTGTCTCTTTTTCTTCTTCATTTTCTTTTTCTTTCTTTGGTTGGCTAGGCATCACAAAGCTAAAGAGGGAAAGAGAGTTTTGTTTTCTTAAGATCAAAATTGAAGGAGAATTCAAGTGATCAAGTTGGAGATTTGAGAAATTTCATTAACTTTGGGAAGTTCCCTCTTGATTTCCTTGTTTTATTTTGAGTTGTATTTGAGTTTGATGTTTGATTGTGGTGTGTTTGAGAGTGTTGGGTATAATTGATTTTGATTTTGGGATTGAATTGAAGAAAAAGGAATTAGGGTGGTGTTGAAAGAGTAAGAGTTGTGACTTGGTAATTGATGTCAATATTGTGTTTGATCAATTATTTTTGGTAGATTTTCATTGTGTTTGTGTTTAATTGAGTTGAAAGCATAGAATACATGAGTTTGGTCTGAAACAGAAGCATTTTGGATGCCACGCCCTTGGCCCTTGGATGCCACAACCGTGGGGGTGTTAAGCAATTGGACAGATTCATTTTCTAACCCACGCCCGTGGGGGTTTGTGAGACCATGACCGTGGGGTTGTGAGGCCACGACAGTGGAGGTGTGAGGCCACGACCGTGGGCCCTAGTTAGTGGTTTTGGTTTGTAATTTGTGATTTATGGGTCTAGTATGAGACTAATAGGTGAATAATTGTATTGGCATTCTTGTGTATTTGTATTTAAGTGTGTATTATTCCTTTTGGATTAGGTTGTGAAGAGGTTGAGTTGCCCTAACCTAAGTGTTGAAAATTCTTGGAAGAGAAAGTGCATAGATTGGTGTGAGTTGTTCTTGAGGTAAGTACAAACCCTACATTATTGCATACATTTACATGACATTGAAACTTAACACATGTTGTTGTAAATGTGTTAAGTAATATATTACATTGTTGATACATTTGATTAATTCTATGATTTGCATAATGTGAAAGATATGATGATCATTCAAAATGTATGTTCACTGAATTTGGTTATGAATACTTTAATGATGAATTGCTTTAATGTGAATTGAGATATGATGAAATGTGAAGCCATTGTTGTTGGCTATGATAGTGCAAATGAAATAATTGGGGCATGGTTGCCTATTTGATTATGGAATATGAAATGAGAAATGAATTGAGAAATGAATTGAGAAAGAGATTGATAAAGAGATAAATAAAATAATTGTGTGCTTAATATGTTATTCAATTTTCAGAGTTCTGGTATTGGCGGCATGCCTATGAATCGCTGGATAGGTGAAAAGACCGGGACGTAAGCCGAGTCCAGCTGAAAAATGTGAAATATGATGTTTTTGGGGTGAAAAGACTGGGTCGTAAGCCTCAAAAACAGTAACAGTCTAGCCAGGTTGAGGACCAAGATACTGGAGCCCTAGGGTCTAGCCGAGTTGAGGTCCAAGAGACTGGGTCTGTTACACTATCCATGGATAGAGATATATATGTATCGCCTACGGGCTTGATGATTGTGATTATGGACCAAAGCAGTAACTCTGAACTTTGAATAACATATTAGTGTCTTTTGGGCCCATGCTTGTCTTTGTTTCAATGTGATTCATGAATGGTGAAATAATTGAATGATAAAATAAAAAGGTAATGTTATGAAATATGATATCCTTGAGAATTGTTTATAATGTTTGAAAGTATGACATTTGCATTTCATTGTAGCATATTGTTATTGTGGTTTGTACCACTAAGCCGTTGGCTTAGCATGATTGTGGTTCATCGTGCAGGTGACAGGGTAGAACCAGAGAGTTCAACTAGACCGAGTTGAGTCTAGATTCTTAAGCATTGATAGAGGGCTTAAAGATCAAAGACAAACTGCAAAACATGTATAAATTTTATGTTTTGTAAAACATGGATTTTTATGTATATGTATTTGTAAATACCGTTATATTTTCCGTTGCGTATCAAATAAATGTTTTATCTATTGTACTTTATAATATAACTTGAATGTTTTTAAGTTTTCTTATAATGTTGTTAAATTGAAAGATTGGTTTGTTTATTATAAACCGTAGCATTCCTATATTCAGTATACGTATATTACATATATGGTGGTATGTAGTATGCGTATACGGGGTATAGGGGTGTTACAGAACCAATGGTTGTAATAGCCCATTATTTTACAACTTATTGAAAACTTGAAACAGAGGTTTCCTCAACTCTAAAAACTATCTTCTATTTTGCTTGACTAGTTGTTGCATTGACAATCACTAACTTCTATGTACCCTAATTTCCATACTGATAACTTCCCCTATCACTTTTTCTTCAAGAAAAATAATTCTTCTCTCTTTCCCATTCTTCTATTTGCAACCAGCTTGAAGAAGATCTTTGAAATCCCTAATAAGAGTATGAGACATCCGTTTACATAGATTAGGTAGGACATCTCTCACTATCATCCTAATTTGGTTAGACTCACCTGGCCTCTTCTTGAGTAGTGCAGTCTTATTCCTCCACCTCTTCACATAGTCAACAAAATTCTCGTTCTGCTTCTACCTGGTTGACTCTACCTCTATTAGGTTAACTTCCAGTTCCACATTATACCCATACTACTGGATAAAGTCTTTGTACAGCAAATCCCAATTCTTTTAAGTACTTTCCTCTAAGGTATTGAACCAATTTTGCACAACAGTATCCAATGAGAGCATGAAATACCTTAGAGTTTGAGCTTTAGTAGCTTTGGCAGACTGCATGCCAGTGATGTACTGCTTAACATATAAGTGAGGATTTTTTATACCGTTGTACTTAGCAAAGGAAGGCATCTTCAACTTACAAGGGACTTCTTCATCTTGTTTAAATAGTTTATCCACTTTTGACTCCTCTTCAGCCTTTAGCTTCTTTTCAAACTTCTTCTCTAAATTAGCATTCATCTTCTCCAAATCGAAAGTTTTAGTCTTTTCAATAGTTGATTTTTCCACACCCTTTGGCTCTTTCTTTTTATCTTGAGAATCTTGGAAATACTTAGCCCAATCATCATCATCAATCATTATTTTGTCATCATCAAAGGCTGCTTCACCAACCTTAGCCTTTTCCTTGTCTTTCTACTTCTTAGTACTAGCAGATGCTTCAATAGTGCTTCCTAATAATGCAGCCAACTGGCTTTTCATGGTCTCTGCTAAGGCGTCCTTTAGTTCTTCAATCTTAGAGTTGAGTGTGTCATCCAACATCTTTCAAATTTTCTCAAGATCCATTGCTTTTGATGTAAAACTAATTCAATTCTCACTGGATTCTAAGTCATAGGTGGGATTGTCATAAGACCTTAAACTGTCGTACTCCAAGTCTATGAGCCAGAAATGGTTAATGCGAATGTAATGCAATACATGTATACATATATGCATGAGTAAAAAAATAGAAAAATAGAGTTAGGAATTTCCTTTCAACATTTTATCTCCTATACATGAGCGGTGAGTCTCTTTTCCTAGGCATATGGTCAACATAACATCAACATGGGATGTTTTATTATCAAAATATCCACTCAGACGAATTAACTAATAGTTGTATTTTCAAATAAGAACTCAGTCCATGATAATTCTCATTAATTAATCCTTAATCCATTGGATCAACTCAAAATAGCTTTTATACTATATTATGGATTAAAAATGAATTAAAGGTTTTATCATAAATAGATTTCCTATTTAGACAAACAAGTAATGGTTCATGCCGCAAACAAAGCCCATGGTTAACAATTCTTAGTGTAAATTAGGCCCACAATTAATTTTTAGTATTCCATAATTGGCCTAAATAGTTGTAAGCCCATTTAAGAAAAAGGTTAAAAAAGTTGTAATTTGAATGAAGTAAAAAAATAGTTTTGTTTCAAAGTCCATTGTAAAAGGTTTGTTTAAAAATGAATCTTAGGCTTTAAGTTTGTGCCATAAGGTGGAAAAATTTTTTTACCCATCTTATTATTCAAGCAACAAAATTATTCAAGCAATTTTAATTTGAAAAACACAATCATTTTAATGAAATATCAAAGAAAGCAAAATAAAACGAGCAACATTCAAGCTAAAGGAGGTTTGTTGAGTTGGAGTCTACTTGGACATGTCGGGGGCAGGTATTCTTCTCTAAAACCCACTCTTCTTCCTTGATTCTAATTCATTCACCACACAAATGGTTAGTGCTTTCTCACCCATAGCTGATCTAATCTTTCCAGGCAGAACCTCCTCTTT
Source organism: Garcia nutans (assembly GCA_947685225.1). Taxonomy (NCBI): domain Eukaryota; kingdom Viridiplantae; phylum Streptophyta; class Magnoliopsida; order Malpighiales; family Euphorbiaceae; genus Garcia; species Garcia nutans. The sequence goes on from CANTUV010000005.1 coordinate 24,793,416, forward strand.
TATAGTTTCTTCACCTATGTCTTGAAAAGACGATAAGACAAACTTTTTATCCAATTCTCTCCCTATCATGCAAGTAGCTGGAGGAGGTTGTGAGCAGGGATTTTCGCCCCCATTCTCATGTGAAATGATTCTTGCGACTTCGACATTGTTAGGCTTAGGGCCTTAGAGAACACGGGCCTAAACCAGGAAAAAATGGAGTTGCCACCCGGAAGGGTCGGAAAAATAGAAAGGGGTAGATGACTCTATTCCTAAGGAATTTTCAACCCCTTATTGGGTTCAAAAAGTTGGGAATGCATGAGGAAGGTGAGAAATGGCCCAACATCCCCATAACGCCTTGCTCATTGGAACCGGCCTCCTTTTCAGGTCTAGATATTATTAAATTCTTAAGCATTATAATATCATCCATACTACATGCAATAAATATTTCATTACATTATAAATCAAACAAATAAATAAAATGGACACACAACTAAAGATGGAAACATGCCCTTACAAATGTCCAAATGTCCACAAAGAAAACAAGTAAAATAGGATACCCACCAAAAGGTGGAAACATATCCCTTACAATTATCCCAAAATCTTTAAATAAATTAAATTATAGAAAATAAATAAATTAAATAAATAAGGCACCCACCAGTGGAAATATGCCTTTTACATCCTTCAAATCCAAATAATAAAGTTGACACCATTCAACCATTCATAACAAAATAAATAATCCAAACATGTAGTTAATCATCATAAGAATAATAATAAATTAGAGTTTAATAAAAAAAAATTAAGGTTAATCACAAATTGTAATCTACAAATAAATATTGACCCCATTGACGAGGGGTCACTTATGGTTTTTGGGATAAAATTAGGATTTTAGGGTTTTGAATCAAAATAGGTTAAATTGAATTATTTTATTAGGGTTTTTGTAAGATCATCATCAAAATTAGGGTTTGGCTATTGTGAATATGTTCATTAGGTCCACTGAATATTATTTTAGATAAATATTGCATGAGATATGTTGATTCATAGAATATAAATTTGCTACTGGATGAAACAAAATTCTCAATACTTAAACTATTTGATGATGTTTTAAAGGAGAATTGCAACTGTTGGATGAGTAAATTGAATTTAGAAAACTAAACCTACATTTGAAGACTCCACCAAAGTTGAACTTTTGAGCCAAGCTTCAGGTCTGCCTGAATCAATTATAGTATTGGTTGAGTCAAACAATTATTCGAGACAATTATTGTGTTTGTTGTCTTTCAATTGCTTCTTGATAATTATGGCTAGGGTTTGATAATAACTACTACTGTCTCTTCTCTTTGATAATCCCTTTGTTTGATAATTGTGGCCATCTCTAATCATTGCTTAAGCTTGTATTTAGAAGGAACAAATTAGGTTAACATTAGTGCGTAAACTGAGCTTAATCAAGATTTCATACTAAACAGGGATTTGATTAAGAAAATTTATGTTCAACATGAAACTGTGGCCATATTGAATTAAAATATGTTTAATTCAATATGGACCAACATCCATATCCAGTTAAAACAATTTAAATTTGACATGAACCAAAATCATGAGCTGATTTTATCTGAGAATTAACTCATATCGAATTTGGAGCTTGTCTAATTTGAGTTCAATTCAATATGGATGTGCTCATATCAAATTGGACAAGTTCCAATTCAATATGAGTGATGTTCATATCAAATTAGGTGTCCAATTCAATATGAACATCTCTATATCGAATTGGAAAGCACCTAATTCAGTATGGACGTGATCTATATTGAATTGGACACCCCCAATTCGATATGGACATGGCCCATATCGATTTAAACAAAATTGAGCCCATTTAACTTTGGATCAAACCATTTTAGGGCTTTAAAAATGGAACCGGCTTAATATAGGCCTTATAAAACTGGACTAATCTAATAAAAAGATTTAAACCAAGTTTAAAACATTAAGAATGGACCAAACGGGACTAGGCCTCTATAAATTATGATAGGACCAGCTTGGGCAAAAATTAAGTGTTTATAGAGGTACTCTCCTAAACTTAGGTAAATGATTGTTCTTTGTGCTAGGTTTGTTGGGCTTAGGCAGTTTTCCACTGTCAAATAGATCTTGGACCTCATGCCTTAACAGAATGCACTTATCTGTTTTATGCCCTTGTGTCTGATGGAATTGACAGAAGGCATTGGCATCGAAGTTTGGTGGTAGACAATTTGGTATTGTTCGAGAAGCAGTGGCTGTAATAGCCCTTGCTTTTGAAGCTTATTGAAAACCCAGGATAGAGGTCTTCCCAAATCTGAAAACTATCTTCTTCTCCCTTGACCAGTACTTGCATTGACATCCATCGCTTTCTATGCATTCTAACTACCAGATTGGTAATTTCCTCTCTCATTCCTTCTTCCAAAAAAAATGGTTCTTCTCTCATTCCCACTCTTCTATTTGCAAGCTAGCTTGGTGAAGGTCTTTGAAGTCTCTAATAAGAGTATAAGACAAGCATTCATGAAGGTTGGGTAGGACACCCGTCACTATCATTTTAATCTGGTCGGATTCATCTGGTCTCTTTTTTAGGAGAGCATCCTTGTTTCTCCATCTCTTCATAAAATCAATAAAATTCTCATTCTGCTTTTTTTCTAATAGTTTTAACCTCCATCGGTGTCACTTCTAGCTCAGCATTGTACCCATACTATTATATGAAGGCTTTGTACAACAAATCCCAGTCTTTTGGGGTGTTTACCTTTAAGGTATTGAACCAGTTCTGCATAATAAGATCTAGAGAAAGCATGAAATAACTCAGAGTTTGATCCTTGGTAGCTCTAGCAAACGACATGGCAATGATATACTGCTTGACATGCAAGTGGGGATTTCAAACTTAGCAAATGGATACATCTTGAACTTGTAAGGAATTCCTTCATCATCTTTAAACAGTTTATCTACCTCCGCAACTTCTTCAGTTTTCAGCTTCATTTCAAACTTCTTTTCTAAATCAGCAATCAACTTTTCAAAATCGACAGATTCAACCTTTTTCTTTTCTTTCTTATTTTCTTATTGGTCTTAGAAGTATGCATCCCTATCATCAACGTCATCAATTAACACCTTCTCATCATTAAAGGCTACCTCCACTACCTTAGCATTCCCTTTGTCTTTCTACTTCTTAGTACTAGTAGATGTTTCAATAGTGTTGTTTTCCAATAGTGCAGCTAACTAACTTCTCACGGCCTCAGCCAGGGTCCCCTTCAGTTCTTCCATCTTGGATGTAATGGCTTCAATCACTAGGTTCTAAACTTGATCATTGTGAGCGAGGATTTTCGCCCCCACTCCCATGTGGAATCGTTCTTGCGACTTTGACACTATTAGGCTCGGGGCCTTAGAGAACATGGGCCTAAGTCTAGAGAAAATGGAGCCGCCACCCAAACAGGTTGAAAAAAAGAAAGGGGTGGATGACTCGATTCCTAAAGAATCCCCAACCCCCTAATGGATTCGAAAAGTTAGATACGCATGGGAAAGATGAGAATGACCAAACACCCCCACAATGCCCTGCTCATTAGAACCAGCCTCCTTTTTAGGTTTTAATATTATAAAATTCTTAATGAAAATAATATTATCCATACTACATGCGATCATAAGAACAAAGAAATATTTTATTAAAATCACAATAATGTCCAAACAAAACAAACAAGTAGGCACCCATCCATGGATGGAAACATGCCTTTACAATTGTCCAATGTCCAAAAGAAAATAAATAAAATAGGATACCTACCAAGTGGTGGAAACATATCCTTTACATTGATCAAAAAATTAAAATAAATTAAATTACATGATGCTTATAATATGAGGTACCAAAAATATGGAAACATACCTCTTACAATTTCTTGAAACCAAAATAAATCAATAAAAATAACCAACTAACCATTCATCATAAATAAATAATTCATCAAAGATATAAATCAGAAATATAAATAAATCACTAATCAAAATATATAATAAATATTCATTTAGTAATGAAGCAGAAAAAGATGTAAATTTATGTTTATGTATCAACTTAGGGTTTCTTAAATATCACTTAGGGTTTTGGGATTTAGATTCAAAAAAATTAGGGCTTAATGTAATTTAGGATTTTTGATTAATCCAATTAGGGTTTAGGGAAAAATTATGTAATTAGGGTTTCTGGAAAAAAATAACTTAGGGTTCGGTGTTTATAAAAAATTATGTTTTGTGGCTTAAGGTTTCACATTAATTAGGGTTTAGTTTTTTTTAAAAATTAATCAAAGATTTTTAGGTTTAAACAACCATAAGATAAATAACCATAGAAAAGCTACTGTGAATATCTTTCTTAGTTTTAAAAGCTACTGTGAAGTTTTTCAAAAAATAAAGTTTTAATGTGATTGTGAGTAATAGTGTAATATCCCAAATTTTTAAAAATTTTTAATTTTTAGAAATTTGATAAAATAAATCATAAATTAATAGGATAAATTAAATTAATGGTTTTAAATGAAAAATGAAGAGATTTTAAATGAAAAAGTGGAATACATATGTGATATATATGTAAAAAATACATAACATATAAAGTCAACTCTTTTTAAAAGAAAAGTCAAAGTCCAATGGTATTTTTATAAATAAATTTTAAAAATTTAAAATTAATAAAATAATTAAAAAATAAATTATTTTTGAATGGATGATGAATTTTTAGTCTTTTAATTTCTTTAATAAATAATTAAATAATTAAATTATTGTTATTATATATATATGGTTATAATTAAAAGATGAAAGGAAAGAGAAAAAAATATAGTCTTCTTCTTCTTCTTCTTGGCCGAACCACCATGGGAGAAAGCTTAAGAATTTTTCTTCTTCTTAGCTCCAAGAATTGAAGGATTTCAAAGGTTCAAAGAGGATTTTTAGTGATTTCCACTTGAAAAAGTAAGTTCCTTAGTTTTTTCTTTGGATTTCCATGAAAATTTTCAATATGTGAGATGTTGGATTTTTAAGTAGTATGTTATTTGGTGTGTATGAAGTTATTTTGGATAGTTATTAATGATTTTAAGGTTGGATTGAAGAAATGGTTGAATTTGGATAAAGAATGGTGAAAAGAGAGAATTTAGGGTTATGGACTCTTAGGGTTTGAGAAATCATGGTTTTTAATTGTGCAAATTGGTTCTAAATGAGTTATTTTGGTGATTAAACAAGTATTTTAAAGTCAAATATTAGATTTGGTTGTGTTTGGTTGGAGTTTGAGAATGGAAGTGTGATTTAGGGTTTTGGAAAATGACTTTTTCCAAAGTTGTTGAATTGTATAATTTTATTGGTTTAATCTTCTTGTTTGGTGATATAAGTGATGAATATAAGCTTAAAATGATTAATGGATTGTGTTGGAAAAGAAAACCTTCAATGGGGGAAGGTTATGCAATTTTAGGGTTTTGTGTATAAGAGTGTGCTTTTGTAATGTAAATGATTTAAATGTATTAAAATATGTTTCTAATAATATAAATAAACTTAATATATTAAATGAATGGCCTAGTATGAGAATCCAAAGTTAAAGTGAGATTAGCCTTAACTTTTGGATTTTTTCTTGGATGGGGTTTAATTATGGTTTAATATTGGAAATGCCATTAAATGTAATACTAAATGATTATTTGTTATCACATTTAGTTTAGGCATTGAGGAAGGTTGATTTTCTTCATCCAAGTGGTGAAGGGCACGTTGGAAGGATAGGATTGGAGGTTGTTTTAAGCTTGTTTTGGTTGCTATTTGAGGTAAGTACAAACTTTGAATACATTGGTTATGTTTACATGACATTTTGGCTTAACACATTTTGGTTGGAAAATGTGTTAAGCTACTTGATACATTGGTTATGTATGAATAATGTGCTATGACATTTTTAATGTCATATATGTGTTAAATGCATTGTTAAAAGCCATTAATAATGGCTAAATTGTATAAAATGTGAAATATGTGTATTATGTGAAAATAACCCAAAGTGTTTGGGTAATGCCATTTGTTGTGTATGCATTAAGTGCATTGTTAAAAAGCCATTGGTATTGGCTAGAATACATTAAGGAGGTCTACTAGAAGAAATGGTACTCGTTGAGTGAAAAAGAATCTCTTAAGGAGGTCTTGGGATCGAAATGAGGGAGGCGACCCTTAATTGGGCCAAATACCTAGGGTGAAAAGACCGAGGGGAAATGGCACTGTAGTAGTCCCTTGAAGCGGGCTGGGTGAAAAGGTCAGGCCGTATGCCTAGGGCCGTTGGGATGTTACAAATAGGTTGGCTAAATAACCATAAGATAAAAATAAATAAACAATCCGTGCAAAATAAGTTTACTGGTTTTAAAGGTTATAAACAAAACAATAATATACACTCCATACAAACTAACATATATTGTTTAAGCATAAGTTACATACTGTGATTTTAGTTAAATTAAGAATGAACTCTTTCAATGTTTAAGAAAATTAAAACACATAGTATTTATTTAATTTAAAGCATACCGTCATTTGTTGGCTCCACCAAAATTGATTAAACCTGAATTCTGGATGAGCTTTGGCAAAGATAGTGTATGTACTTCCTTTATAGAGTTGGTGTGTTGTTGGTGTTCCTCATCCAAACTTGTTGTTTCTCTTTACTTAGAGTTTTTGGTGATGGATACTCAATATGCCAAAGTTTCAGCAGCCAATCCCAAAAGCCATAAGTCCAAAGATCCCTCTTCAGGTTTTTAAAACCTGTATTTATAATCACTCTATCAGGTTAAGCCTAAACATTTTCCTATTTAAGAACGGTTTATTCTGATGCATGTCAAATTCACAGGTTCAACACAAACCAATTCCATATCAAATTACAATTACTTGATTTCGATATATACCGAGTCCATCTCAAATTAAAATGACTTTATTTCTATAGAAATTTAGGCCATATTGAAGTAGGTATCCGGATTCGACATGAAATTAAAAAAAATTGCCCATATCAGACTGGGAGAGGCCCATTTCGATTGGGGGCTATCCCCTACTGCCCAAAAACTATCCGGATTAAGTGAAAAAGAAACCAAACCTTTGAATCAAACCCATTTTAGGGTTTAGTGCACCAGTGCCGTGTAAAAACCAACAAAATCTTCTAAAACAGACCTAATTAGGGTTTTCAAAGTTTAATTTCTTATTTTAGGTCCTATTGCAATATATTAGTCCAATCAAAGGTTTGGAATTAGCACTAGACTAACCAAGGCCAAAATCAAGGGTCTACAGTTTGCCCCCTGCTTGAATGATCTTAAATTTATTTAACGAGTGAAAAGCAACATGGTTTGAATTAATTTTGGACAAGGATGATTCTGGACTCATAATGGTTTGAATTCTAGATCCAATGTGAGTTTGTACTTGAAAATAATTTAGGTTCTAGACCCAAAGTGAGTTCTGAATTTAAAAAATAATTTGGGTTCTTGACCCAAGCGAGTTTTGGACACAAAAAATAATTTGAGTTCTGGACCCGGAGTGAGTTTTGGACTCAAAAATAATTTGGGTTCTCGACCCGGAGTGAGTTTTGAACTAAAAAATAAGTTAGGTTTTGGACCCGGAGTGAGTTCTGAACTCAAAAATAATTTAGGTTCTGGACCCGAGGTGAGTTCTGAACAAAAAACAAATTTGGGTTCTAGACCCAAAGTGAGTTCTAGATCCGAAGTGAGTTCTGAACTCAAAAAATAATTAAGGTTCTAGACGTGGAGTGAGTTCTAGACTCAAAAAATAATTTAAGTTATGGACCTAGAGTGAGTTCTGGACTCAAAAATAATTTGGGTTCTGAACCGGAAGCGAGTTGTGTACTAAAAAATAATTTGGATTCTAGACCCAGAGCGAGTTCTGGACTCAAAAATAATTTGGGTTCTTGACCCGGAGTGAGTTCTGGACTCAAAAATAATTTGAGATCTGGACCCGAGGTACCTGCAAAAATTAATTATAGTTAGTAAAGTATTTTGCAAAAAAATTAGCTATTTTTTACTTGGTATCTATATACTCTTTCCTCTGTGTGGAAAAAATATTTAATGAGTAAAAATATTTTTTAGACACTAAAAAATTATATTCTCATAATAAATATCAATTTACTATGTGCTTGTGTGCTTTGGTACACTAAATGAATAATTGACAAAGATACTATTAGATGATGCAACTGCCTTTTGTTTTATTATCCATTTTCAATTTTCATTTGCTTTTTCTGACATTATCAAAGTGCATGAATTATTGTAATTTTAGCTTTTACTTGCTATAAATACTGAATACTCCCTTCTCAAAGCATGCATTTCATATTACAAGCTCATTTTCTCAAATTTTGAAGCTTCAACCAGGTTACTAGCTCCAACAAATTCATCTTCACAGGAGACAAATAATTTGAATTATCAACATATAAAGAATTATGGCAACAAATCAACATGCATCGAGGACTTGACCTCGTAAGGATCCAGAGTTGAGCTTAACTCATGAATAGCGGGTTAGACGAGTGCCTATTTTAGCATGAATGAACCTCCACCGGAGTTCTTAAGAAAAAACAAGGTATTTTTATTTTTTATTATTTATTTCTTCATATATATTTTTACATATTTATGTATATTTATTTATTTATATTATCATTTTTGTAGCAAACATCTTATATATTTATTCTATAATTTTAGTAAAAATAAATTAATTGTTTGTAGAAACTAAAGCAGGTGATCCATAATAAAAAAAATTATTTATCTGCATGAGATATGAAAGTAGCTAATTGATGAACATAAAATAAGGCTGAAAATAAATGTTATTTATGGTGCAAAAAAAAATGAAAATTTTAAAGTGTACATAAAAATTAGTATGGCATGAAAGAATAATTAATGGTGCAAAATAATTAATATACTTACCTGGCTAGTCTTACTTTTACTATTGCAGTATGACAGCTGTGTGATCCATGGTGGTGGAAATGTCCACAAGGCACACCAATGGTACGAGCGAGTGCCATCGGCTAATCAGAGAATGATCCACGAATGTGGTTTCAAAGAATTTATATTGCAACTGCCGACTAAAGGGTTCCAAATCGACAGAAGTGTGATCTAGGTGCTTGTTGAGTGGTGGATGGACACCACCCATACCTTTCATTTGCCCATTGGGGAGATGACCATTGATCCAGTGGACTTCACGGCAATAACGGGTTTGAAGTGTGATGGAATTCCCATCCCGTTGACTAATGATATATTGACTGCAGATGAAATTCTACAGTTGATTGTTTAAAAGCTTAGGTATAAGGGCGCATGCACAATCAAATACGAATACATTCGATAGTACTAGTTGAGGAAGACCAGGGCCGAACAAGGTGAACGGGAAAAAAGGTACACCCGTGGATTCTTGTTGTATCTGTTAGCCATGACCATTTTATGCAGCACTGAGGCATCGATCCACCTGTCAGTCCTACGTGATTTGTCTGATTTTGAGCTCTTTCCATATTATGCTTGGGGAGAGGCGGGCCTTGCCTGTCTCTATCACAACTTTGACAAAATTAGTAGGAATAAAAGATTGTTTATAGGTTTTATGGTTGTTGCCGAGGTATGAATCTTGAATTTGATATATTCAAGTGATGCATATTAGCAAGATTGATTTTTTTTTTCAGGTGTGGGCGTATGAATACAATTTGGTGAGGGGACCGGTGTTCAGGGGAGATTGATGGGGTACCCAAAGATTAGGTCGTTGGTTGTCCGGTCGCAAAGAAGTGCCTAGTAGTCATCACGTGCACTCTTAGCATTATCAACTGAGCCGCCTGACCTGGTGTAGACACTTAATTTTGACCCCAATTTGATATGGTCCTAATTAAAGGATGCTAAAATAAATTTGATTCGACTTTAAAATATTTAAACCTAGTTTATAATTTTTAAAGAAGTCAGTTCAGATTAAAGAGGCATAAATTCAATTATAAAACCCTAAAATCAAGTTGAATCAGCCCAAATTAAAACCTTTCGGTCTATAAGTTAAAAAGGCAAGAATAATTCGAGTTAGGCCGGCCGGGGAGACATGAGCAATTGCTCATGTTGGCCTGGAGGGACCAAGTTGACATGAGCATGCCTCAAGTTGATATGGCAGCCCCAGATCGACATGAGGTTGGATTCATGTCGACCTGGGAAGGCTAGATCGACATGACTAGGTCGACATGAGCATGCCTCATATCGATCTTGCAACCCCAGATCGACATGAGGTTGGTCAACATGAGCATACTTCATGTCGATCTGGCAGCCCAAATCGACATGAGGTTGGACTCATGTCGACCAAGGGCAACCAGGTCGACATGGTTTCAATGAGTTTCCTAATTGAACTAAAATTTGTTTTAAGGACGGATTAATATTAGGGTTAAGGATTCTGAGTGAGGTTGGCCTATAAATAATAACATTTTAGAATTTAGAAAGGGGGGCAATAAACATTATCAAGGGTCGGCAATTAACATTAAGAGGATTAAAGAGCAAAGCAAGAGACGGTAAAAAGGAATTAGCAGTAAGCATTCATCAATCATCAATCCATCAAAGGCAGCAATATTGCCTTCGTTATTGTTTATCCAATAATTCAATTTGGTGGAACCGACTACACAGGTTTGATCTTTAATCATAAATTATTCATGCTTACAGTAGCTTCATTATCTTTGATTAATAAGAACATGCATGCAGTAACTTGATCTTTGAACACGCAGTACCTTGATCTTTTAACATGCAGAAAATTGATCTTTGTTTCAATAACTTTAATTGTTTGCTTGATTAGCTGGTGTTCGTAACTGCACTTGCATGTTTCATAAAAAACTTAAAACTATCCAGTAGCCGTCAAGGATTTAAATTAATTATCATAATCTATTTTTTTACTAAAACTTCAAGAACCATAAATTATTTTAGTGAAACTCAAAACCTTAAACTATTTTTATCCAAAAGCTTAAACCATTTCATTATTAAACTCCAAAATATTGATTATTTTTCCAAAACCTTAATTTATCTCTCCAAATCCAAAATTATTTTTTAAAGGACAGTAAATTAAAATCCTAAACTTTTTTTAGTTTTAAAAACCCTAATTCCAAAACCCTAGTTTCAAAAACCCTAATTCCAAAGCCCTAGTTTCAAAAACCCTAAATTATTTAAAATCCTAAACTTATACATTTTATTATTTTATTTAATTTTAGATTTGATTACATAGTTTATTATATGTTTTTGATGGTTGATTTATTTAATTTATCATCAATGGATATTTTCTTTATTATTATGATTATTATTTGTTTATTTTGGTACTAATGTAAGAGGTATGTTTCCACTTTGTGGGTACCTCATTATTTAAATTTTATGTAATTTAATTTATTTATATTTTGGGACCAGTGTAAAGGACACATTTCCACCTTTCGGTGGGTATCCTATTTAGTTTTAGACATGGATGATGTAAGGACATGTTTCCATCCTCGGATGGGTGTCCATTTATTTGTTTTATTTGGACATTACTTTGATTTTAATATAATGATGCTTTATTTTAATTATTGCATGTAGTATGGATAATAATGTTATATTGAAGAATTTTATAATTTTAAGACCTGCAAAGGAGGCCGATTCCAATGAATCGGGTGTTGTGGGGGTGCTGGGCCATTTCTCACCTTCCCCACAGGTACCCAACTTTTCGAACCCATTAGGGGGTTAGGAATTCCTTAGGAATCGAGTCATGCACCCCTTTCTTTTTCCTGGCCCGTTCGAGTGGGGACTACATTTTCTCCGTGCTTAGGCCTGTATTCTCTAAGGTCCCGAGCCTAAACAGTGCCAAAGTCGTAAGAACTATTCCACCGGGAGTGGAGGTGAAAATTTCCGCTCACAGTGGGGACTTCATGGGGATAAGAGAAGTTTATTTCGTTGGTCTTTTTATTATTCTATTCTTTCTTATCATGATATTATCCATTGCATCATATTAGATTGCATCGTGTGTGTGAGTTAGGACGCCCGTGTTACCCATGTTGTGTTATGTAAGGGATACCATACTTTCACTCAAGGTATGGAGATCGAGCATGGCATGACCACTCATAGCCTTGTACCTTTTGGTATATACTTGCTATGGGAACCTAAGCCTTTTAACCCAAAGACTAAATCTCATGTAATTGGCCTGGTTACTTTCCTTAGGTTTTACCCTAAATGCTTGTTGTTTGACTATGGTTAGTTTATCTTAGTCTAAATCATGGCTTATTTGGTTTGTTCTTTTTCTAATATGACCCAAGTACATTTGTAAGCTCAAAATAAATTTTTCTCTAAATTCAAAATACCAAATCTATTTTCAAAACTTTTCAAGATTGTCTTTGGACATAAAACTTTTCTAAAAACAAATCAAAAATTCTTTCGCTCATGACCCAAATACTAAGTCCAAAATCCATTTTTTCTAAAATCTTTTTTTACAATGGGCTTAGAAATAAAATTATTTTCATCCAACCTTTAAAAGAGCTTACAAATATTTAGGTCAATTATGAAATACCAAAAATCAATTGTGACCCTAGTTTATACTAAGAGTTATTAATCATGGGTTTTTTGGCATGAATCATTAGTTACTATTTCAAGTGAGAAATCTATTTATAATAAACCTCTTAATTTAGTTTTAATCCAATATAGCATAAAAGCTACTATAGTTGGTCGAATGGATTAAAACCTAATTAATGGGAATTATCATGAACTGATTTCCATTTTTAAAATATAACTATTGGTTGAAATGTTCGAGGAAAATATTCAAAAAGAAGATACCCCATGTTGGTATTTTGTTAACCATTTACATAAGATAAGAGACTCACCATTCGTGTGTGGGTGTTATGAGGTTGGAAGGAATGTCCTAATTATCTTTCTTTGTTTATTGTTCATGCATACATGCATACATTTGCATCTCATATCATTGATCCTCTCTGGCTCGCAGCCCTGGATTATGACAGTTCAAAAGCTTATGACAATCTGAACTACGCCGGAGATGAAGAATCTATTAGCAACTCAATCACTTGCTCATCAAAAGCAATGGAGCCCGAATGAATTCAAAGAATGGTGGATGACGCCCTCAATGCCAAGATGGAGGAAATAAAAGAGGCCCTAGCTGAGACCATAAAGAACCAATTGGCTACAATTTTAGGAAACAATGTCGAAGCATCTGCTAGCACTAAGAAGCCAAAGGACAAGGGGAAGGCTAAAGTCAAAGAAGTAGTTTTTGATGATGATAAGGTGACATTGATGATGATGATGATTGGACTCAATACTTCCAAGATCCTCAAGATAAAAAGAAGGAGCCAAAGGTTGTTGACAAGACAAATTTTAAAAAGACTAAAAATTCTGAGGTTGAGAAGATGATTGCTGATTTAGAAAAGAAATTTGAGAAGAAACTGAAAATCAAAGAGATGTCCGAGATCGACAAACTATTTGAATAAGATGAGGAGGTCCCTTATAAGTTCAAGATGCCTTCCTTCGCTAGGTACAATGGTTCTGGAAATCCTCATCTCCATGTGAAGCAGTACATCACTGTTATGCAGTCTGCTAGAGCTAGTAAGGCCCAAACTCTAAGATATTTCATGCTCTTATTGGACCATGTTGTCCAAAATTGGTTCAACACCATAGTGGAAAGTACTCAAAACGATTGGGACATGTTATACAAGGCTTTCATTTAGCAATACGGGTACAATGTCGAGCTAGAAGTTACCTTAATGAAAGTTGAGTCCATTAGAAGGCCAAATGAGAATTTTGTGGACTATGTGAAAAGATAGAGAAATAAGGCTGCTTTGCTCAAGAAGAGGCTCGATGAATCTGATCAAATAAGGATGATTGTGAGAGGGGTGTTTCCTAGTCTTCATGAAAGGATGTCTCATACACTCATCCGTGATTTCAAAGATCTTCTCTAAGCTGGTATGCAAATTGAAGAATGGGAAAGGGAGCAGAATCGTTTTTCAATAAGAAGGAATGAGAAAGGGAATTATCAGCCTAGCAATCAAAGTACACAAAAGGAAGCTGATGTTAATGCCACTAGTCAAGGAAGAATGAGGCAGTTTTTGAAATTAGGGAAGACGCTATCTTGGGTTCTCAATAAGCTACAAAGGAAGGGATTGTTACAACCCTTGACTCCTCGTCCTTTGCCTAATCCTTTTCCACCTAACTTTGATACTAATGCATTTTGATAATTCCATCAAAGGCCTAGACATGAAATAGACAATTGTATGAAGTTAAGGCATGAGATCCAGAATCTAATCGATAGTGGTAAGCTACCTGAGCCAGACAAGCCCAATACCAAGAACAATCCTTTGCCTAAATTTGGAAGAGTGCCACCACCAGCAACCTTCATGGTAGGAAAAGGATTGGAAAAAGATTTTGTTTTATCATCCTTTCAAGATGGAAATATTAAAGATGTGAAAGGAAAAGAAGCTTAACTCAACAAACTTTCCTTACCTTGAATGTTGCTTTTCAATTTTGCTTTCTTAAGTATTTAATTGGAACAATTATATTTTTCTGTTTTTGTTTGAATAAATTACTTTCATCAAAATTTTTATTGGTCTTTGTTCATTTTGGTGCTCAACCAATGATGAATTTAACTTGATATTTATAAATTAATATATTTATGCATCATGACTTGAATGGCTTTACTAGATAAGGGAATTGCTCTATAGCATTGAGTTGTGTATGCTTACTGAGAGAGGGCTCCTGCATAATTACCTTTGTCTAGGTCTTAGTCAGTCTTAGAACATGCTTTGACAAACTTTTGAGGCAAAATTGAACTCTGCTTATTTTAAGAGAGAGATGATCTAGGCATTGTTTGACGAGCTAACAACTAGTATCCGCCCAATTAAATATCAATCCCTAGTTGTCCCTTTGAGCCTTCATAAAATTTTAGCTTTCTTTTCATTGGCATATAACCCCAACAACCTACCCTAAGTTGTTGTAATACTTTTGACAAGTCTTATGATCACTAAGGTGAAGAGGCAAGAAGATTAAAGAAAGGAATGAATAGTCAAGATCATAAGGATAGTTGATGTTCTCAAGACCATAAGGGTAGTTGAAGTTCGCCTAATATCTCCAATCTATCAAGATAACATCAGAGTAACAAATAATTTATCCCTGTTAAAGGAAATTTATGTCACTCCACCCATCCATTATTAGAAACCCAAATTGGTACAAACAAGACAACTCTTTTAGAGCTAGAACCAAAAAAAAGAAAAAAAAAGAAGAAGAAAAAAAGAAAAAAAAGAAAGAAAAAACCTAAAAAGGCGATTCAGAAAGCCAACTGAGTTCTCTTTTACATAAAGCAGCAAAAGGCTTCCATTTGGTTTATAAGGAATGTTTGACTTGAATTGGTCCAACCTAACTAAAGATTTGATCAAAATCAGAGAAAAAGGAGAATGACTATCCAGTTCTTGAAAGTTCTATACTTGATAGTCCTACAAGGAAGAAGGACAAAATGATAAAATGTTCAAAGAAAGGGAAGAGTAAGACAAATAAAAAGAAAGAAAAGGGAGAAGAAGAAAAGAAACGAATTTGGGTATCTATTTTATTAGTTTTTGTCATAAAATTGTTATTTATTTATTATGATAATTATTGTTTTCTTCAAGCATTTTAGTAGTTTAAATCTGTTTATTGAGTGATTTCATCAATTTGGTAGTTTTTAATTTATCCTAGTGTTTATGTTATTTTTGTACTAGTTTTTAGTGTGATGTTTATGTGTTTTTGGTTAATGTTTCATTTGATTCTTGTTTAAAGTTTTTTTAAGTGTTTGTTTTAGGTTAAAGTGCAAAAACTCCCTTAGAAGATCAAAACAAAGAAAGAAGAGCATGAAGCAAGCAAGACATGGCCAAGCCAAATCAAGCTTGGCCATGTCACCTCAAGGAAATTTTTGGCAGATCATGACATGGGTAGGAGACACGGCCAAGCCACTAGCCGTGTCTCTCCTAAAGGGCAAAACCAAAGAAACAAAGAAAGAAAGAAAAATTTGGCAGAAGCTGATAGTGGCAGGTGACACGGCCAAGCCACTGGCCATGTCACATGACATGGCTAAGAGCTTGGCCGTGTCCCATCCTAAGCCAAGAACAAAGAAGAACCAAAGAAAAGACACAAAAGCTGACATACCCAGGAGACACGGACAAGCCACTAGCTGTGTCACATGAGCTTGGCCGTGTCACTCTCATCTTCAAAGAACAAAGAAGACCAAAGGAGAAACAGAAGATGACACACCCAGGTGACACGGCCAAGCCAGTGGCCGTGTCATATGACAAGGCCATAAGCTTGGCCGTGTCACTCCATGAGACCAAAGAAAGAAAAGACGCCGGATTTTTATCAAGGGATTTGTATAAATAGAAGAATTAGGGCAAGGGGGAGAGACTTCTTCTTCATCAGTCGTTGGACTCACTTTCTTTAGCCGTTCTACACATAACTTTTAGTTGTTCTCTATTTTTCTCTAGAAATTGATTTCACTTTGATCCAAACACTCTATTAGTTCTAGCCTTTACATTATTCTTTTAGCACAAATCTGAGCAAGAGATTCTTCAGAAGCAAAGGAAGATTGTAATTGGGTTTTGTTCTTAAACTCTGCTTCTTAAGTTTCATTGAAATTTTGTTTATGAATACTCTGATGTCTAAATTGATTTCTTTGAATTTTAATGAGATGAATTTGTTTGATAGCATCATTATGAACTAATTTTGATCTAGTCTAGAGTTTGTATGGATCTACTATAAGTGTATGAAATGGTTATTGCTCTTAACTGATTTATTTCTTTTATCCTTATTTGAATGGAATAATGTTAATATATAATTGATTGGCCACCAATTAAGTGTTTTAGGTATTTAGATGAAGGATTGAGAAATGAAATCTAATACTGGAATAATTCAATTAGGGACTTAGGTGAATTAGAAATATAAACCTAAGGAAAAGATCATTTTGATTGTAATAAGATTAATTGAAAGAGGTTTGAATGCGAGAGCTTATTTCCTTGATTTGTTTAATTAAGTTGCTTGAAATATGATCTTTGAAATTAAACCAGTTGAGAGGAATAACCATTCATACATATAAATTAGTAGAGAAGTGCAAACCCTAGGCTTTTCTCTTAAGTGAATCAATATATATGTTCAATTTTCTTTAATTGCTTTAGATTCAACTCCTTTCTTTTTTCATTAGTTGTTCATCAATTCAATCTTATGAATAAAAAACTACTAATTAATAATTTGTTCATTACGATTTGATAAATAATTAGCCTATCTAGCTTCCTTGTGAGACGACCTTGAGGTGTTCACCGAAATACTACAGCAGCCTTGTATACTTGCGAGTGTGGCTTTAGTAGTGTTTATTAGAGTGCAATAAGTTTTTGGCACCGTTTCCGGAGAAGCTAATTGGCGTAATTGTTTATCATTCATATATTTATTTTAAATTATTTTTCATTGTTTATATTTTATTTCATTTTTTCTTTTGCTTTTAATAATTCTTTTTCCAGAAATTTTGTTTATGCAAGGTAGGAGATCACTTGGAGGAGTGCTTTGCCTAGTTATTCTAGAAATTCAAAGAGTGAAAAGGAGCAGAGAAGAGTTTGAATTGTATACCAGGTTTGATACAGAGGAGGAAATTTTTTATTTTGAGTCGAATACTGCACAATCTACCAATATTGGAGACGAAAGGCAAAGACCTATGAGGGATTTTGCCAGATCTGTCATTGGGACTTCCACCTCATGTATAAGATTAACAGATGCAGCAAGAAATTACGAGTTGAAGAACATCCATTACAACATGCTGCCATCTTTCTATGGAGTTTCAAATAAGGATCCTCTAAATTTTATCCGGAATTTCTACTCCACCCTCAACACATTTCCATTGGGAGGACTAATAGAAGACCAGTTGAGGATGAGGTGTTTTCCGTACACATTAAAGGATAGTGCAAAAAGCTGGCTTATGATGTTGCCTGAAAATTCTTTGACGACTTGGGAGCAAGTATATAACAAGTTTATGGGCAAATTTTACTCACATCAGAAGATAGCTGAATTAAGAGGAAAAATAGCTACATTTGCTCAATTTGAAGGAGAGCCATTTCATGAGGCTTGAGACAGGTTTAAGATGTTGTTAATCCAGTGTCCACACCATCATTACCCACTTCAACTGCTGAATCAGTTTTTCTACGATGGTCTAACCCAGCAATTTCAGAATAATGTTGATAATGCAGCTGGGGGACCTATGGGAGAAAGGACAGCATAAGAGACTTATGAAATCTTTAAAATGCTGGGAGCTAATTCCCAATAGAAAAGTGTAAGAGGAAGAAGTAAAGGGGTAAATCAAGTGGAAGCCAATAGTGAGATTGTAACACCCCATCTTAGCTTATGTTTATAGACCAAGATGGAATGCTATTTTATGATATTCGAGTCTTGGTTCTATACTTAGTCAATTTATAATACACATTTTACAAAAATTTTGCCAGAGTTTCCCCTATAATTGGTGGTCCCAAGTATCGCCAAAACTGATTTTTTTTATTTAATGAAAATATTTTTTGATCTCAACCAATCAATCTCAAGCCCTTCTATAGTTGACCTCCTTATATCCTCCACCAAAACCTGCATTAAAATTTCACACTTCTACACACACATCCATACACACTAATTCATACCAACATACAGTAGTTAATATACTTAGCACACGTACTTTGGTCTTTTACTAGTCATACATACAATTCTTAGTTTACGCTAACATATGTACATGTCATTCTAGTTACATTACTTATAATAACTTTCTATCCGAAAAGTTGCCAACACCAGCTGCTCGGGACACTGCAGAAAACAGCTTCTCGCTCAACCTACGAGTTTAGAAAAGAAAACTAAACTCACTAAGCGTTTGCTTAGTGGGTACTTAAATCATTGCATTAAATAAATAGATTAAAAGAGTAATTCAATAAAAACATGTATTTGAATACTTTAAATCAATGAATAAGATCTAAACATAATGATAAAAGATTAAATCCCATATTCTAAATTTAGAAATTACTTGTTTTGCTTTTATCAATTTAGGTGCTCTACTGGTTTAACAGAACATCAACGGATAAGGCACGGGTCATGATAAATATATCTCGTCATGGTGAGATATTACAAGATGATATGCGTCATGGTGCATATTTCATCATCCTTCATCATAATTCTTGCACATGTGCTAATAGCCATTGTTCATTGAATCATTGATCATGTCATTGTAATCATCGGCCTTCAGCCGGAATATCATGTCATGTCATGAGCAGTACAACAATAATAGTATGATGCATCATACCCTTATCTCAAGGGTTCTGTCATAACCAAGTAGAGCATAAACAATTTATTAATTAATTTGATCATGATATTCAATAAGCCATGATTTTTCCATAATGCATGTATTATCAGAATAGCTTGTCATGATGCCTTTCTGATCATTTCCAATTCTTCTTCATGTCATTCTATATGATTTAACATCAATCCATATCATAATATTTAAGTTCTAACACATTTAGAAAAAATGACCAAATGAATAGTGGCGCGGCGCGTAAAATCGGCAACACAATGGCCCACGTCAACTAAATGGTAAAATCTGTTTTTACTGCTGAAAATCAGTCAACTTTGGAAAACGTTTTGACCAAGTAAACAAACTTATTTTTGGCTGAATTTTTGCAGGAAAACACTTTCATAAGTTAACTAAATGCATGTAAAATTTCATGGGAAAATTCCTTCGTTTGCCCCTTCAACGGACTGCCTAAAATGAAAGCTGCAGAATGGTGCCCAAAAGGGACCATTCGGCCCAATTTTCAAAACTTGAGGGAAATTCATTTTTTTCTTGCAAAATTGATTTTTAGACTCATTTTGTGATACCATTGAAGGACTAAGGGTCCCTCTTTCAAAAATCAAACCAAAGGGGTGATTAAAAGTTCATCAAAGTTTATGGATAATTGAGCAAATTTAGCTAGTTTGTTTTGTTTTCATTCTTTTCACAATCAATTGATTACAAATGGTTCAAGAGCACTTTCCCACATATTTACTATACATAATAACATCATTTCAAAACCATTTCAAAAGTCCCATAATGCAAAATAAGTTAATTAATTAAAAAGGGCAATGATTTAAGTACCAAACCTTAATTCTTTTCACTTGTTTCTAGTTCTTTTATGCTTTCTTTGCTTCCTTCTCTCTCACTTCTTGATTTCCTATAATTTTCATATAATCCATGTCAAGAACATAATAAAATTTAAGTGCTTCATGCCTTATTTTGCTAACTAATACTACTAGTCATCTGTTTTATCCTTAATCTTATATGTGCAAATCATCTCTTTCACTTTCTCTTCAACTTCTTAAATTTTCTATAATCATCATATTTATTCTTTCATTTGTATCTTGCAAATAATATAACCAATGAAAGAAATAGGACCATAGATGAATTTCCTTACCTTAAAGTCTTATTCTCCACCCAAGTTTGCAACCAAAATTAGCTACTTGAAAAACAATCTCTCTCTCTTTTCCCTTTCTCTTCAATTCAGCCAAGCAAGAACAAAGAGAGCTCTTGGCTTTTATTTATTTGGTGTTCTCTCCTCCAAATGGCAGCCAAGAGAGGTTAAGATGTGATGGTGTAAGTGTTGATTTCCCATTGGTACACTTAAGTGGGAAAATGGCTAATTCTCATTGGTCCAAATGTCTCTTTCTTTTATTTATTTAAAACCAAAGCCCTTGGACTTTCTTTTAATTATATTTTGGCCCCTCAACCTCCTTGTGCTGTAATTTTATGGTCTAAGATGTGAAAAGACCAAAATACCCTCCGACGATTACTCGTTCGTAACTTTTAAACCGCGCACTTCCGCCGAATGTTGTGGTACACTTTTTGACTCAGTTTTTCCTCTAATTTTCATTTTTGAGATCCATTATTACTTTCGAGGCACTTTTGAAAATGACCATGATGCCCCTGGTCAAAATCCCCTATATCTTCCAAACCGTGCATTTTCGGGAAAAACCGTGTCGCGCCGTTGCTACCCGATTTTTCTCTACTTTCCATTTCTGGAGTCTATTATATGCACTATTAAGGACCTCCGGAACAACTTTTGGTAATTACATTCACCTCCACAAAACTTTGCAATCTTTTCAAATAGGTCCTTTCAGTTCTACAGAACTTCCCTTCACTTCGCGCTCTTGAATAGCTTCTCGGGATGGTTCCTCTTACTGTACATGAATGTACTATACATATGTATAAGTTGGGTCGTGACATTTCTTACCCTCTAAAATTTAGGCTTCGTCCCGAAGCTGGTCAGTTGTAAACAAGTGCGGGTATTGCTGGTTCATAGTTTCTTCACTTTCCCAGGTTGCCTCTTCTACCTTATGATTTCTCCACAATACCTTAACCAGAGGAATTTTCTTATTTCTCAATTCTTTAACCTCTCATGCCAAAATCTTCACTGGCTCCTCTTCATAAGTCAAGTCGGGCTGGACCTCGATATCTTGTGTCTTGATGACGTGTGCAGAGTCTGAATGATATCGTCGTAACATCGAAACATGAAAAACATTATGTATCCTGTCCAGTTCGGGTGGTAGGGCTAGCCAATAAGCTACTGGGCCTATACGTTCGATGACTTCATACGGTCCAATGAATCTGGGACTTAACTTGCCTTTCTGCTTAAATATCAGTACTTTCTTCCATGGAGAAACTTTCAAGAAAACTTTGTCCCCTACTGCAAATTCTATGTCTTTTCATTTCAGGTCTGCATACGACTTCTGTCTATCTGATGCAACCTTTAGTCTTTCTCGAATGATGTCCACTTTCTCCTGAGTCTCCTTCACAATGTCGAGTCCAAGAACTTTTTCGTCACTTAGTTCTGTCCAACATACTGGCGTTTTGCACTTTCTTCCATACAATGCTTCATAGGGTGCCATCTGTATGCTGGATTGGTAGCTGTTGTTATATGCAAATTCCATTAGGCTTAGGTACTTATCCCAGCTGCCTTTAAACTCCATAACACATGCTCTCAACATGTCCTCCAAAATCTGAATTACTCTTTCAGATTGCCCATCCGTTTGAGGATGGAAAGCAGTGCTATAGCTTGCTTGGGTTCCGAGGGCTATTTGGAGCTTTCTCCAAAAGTTCAAAGTGAACAGTAGATCTCTGTCCGAAATAATAGATGTCGGGACTCCATGCAATCGTACAATCTCTTTGACGTATATTTCTGCCAACTTATCCATTGAATAGTCCATTCGCACAGGCAGAAAATGAGCTAACTTAGTTAATCGATCGACAATTACCCATACAGCGTCATGTTTATCTCTCGTCATTGGCAGTCCTGTGACGAAATCCATAGTGACGCGATCCCATTTCCCTGTCGGAATTGTAATTGGGTATAATAGTCCTGATGGTACTTGATGTTCTGCTTTCACTTGCTGTCATGTCAAACACTTAGTTAGAAAATCTACGATGTCTCTCTTCATTCCTGGCCACCAATAGAATTTCTTCAAGTCTTGGTACATTTTTGTAGCCCCTGGGTGCATTACGTAAGGACTACTGTGGGCTTCCTAAAGAATCTTCTTCTTTATATCTCCTGTTGCTGGTATTACTGTCCGACTTTCGTAATATAACCTGCCGTCTTTTGAAATTTGAAACTTTGTACTTTTTCCTTCTTGTACTTGCTTGATCCATTTTTGGACTTGTTTATCTTTTTTTTTTTTGCTTGGTGGATTTCCTGAAAAAGCGTGGGTCGTGTTTGCATTTCTGCTAGCAGTGCTCCTTCTTCTGTTGGTCTCAAATTGATCCTCAAAGCACTTAAGGCTTGCATTGATTTCCTACTAAGTGCATCGGCCACGACGTTCGCCTTTCCTGGATGATAGTTTATGACATAGTCATAATTCTCCAAAATTTGGATCCATTTCCTTTGTCGCAAATTGAGGTCCTTTTGTGTTGGCAGATACTTCAAGCTTTTGTGATCAGTATAAATGTAGCATTTTTCTCCATACAGATAATGTCTCCATGTCTTGAATGCCAATACAATAGTCGCCAATTCTAAGTCATGTGTTGGATAATTCTTCTCATATGGTTTAAGTTGCCGGGAAACATACGCGACCACTTTACCTTCTTGCATGAGTACACAACCTAGGCCAATGTACGATGCATTGCTATATATCACAAAGTCCTTACCGGACACTAGTTGCATGATTATCGGGGCATTTGTTAGCTTTCCTTTCAGTTTCTCAAAGCTTCTTTGACATTCATCTGTCCACTGAAATCTAGCATTCTTCTGAAGCAACTTGGTCATTGGGGTGGCGATAATGGAAAATCTTTTCACAAATTGTCGATAGCATCCTACCAATCCTAAGAAACTTCTCACTTCTGTTACTGTCCTTGGCGATTTCCAATCCAAAATAGCTTTTATTTTCTTAGGATCCACTCTGATGCCCTCAGCAGATACAATGTGTCCCAAGAATGTCACTTCTTCCAGCCAAAATTCACACTTACTGAGCTTGGCATATAGTTGTTTTTCTCTCAATGTTTGCAATACAATGCGGAGGTGTCGATCGTGCTCTTCTTTGTTCTTTGAATAAACAAGAATGTCATTTATAAACACCATTACGAATTGGTCGAGGTACGGATGGAAAATTCAATTCATCAAATCCATAAATATTGCTGGTGCGTTTGTAAGCCAAAAAGGCATTACAAGAAACTCATAATGTCCGTACCAAGTTCTGAAAGCAGTCTTTGGAATATCCTCCTCCTTAATTGGCAGCTGATGGTATCCCGATCAGAGATCTATCTTTCAAAATACACTGGCTCCTTTAAGTTGATCGAATAAATCATCAATGCGTGGCAGTGGATACTTGTTCTTGATTGTGAGCTTGTTCAACTGTCGATAATCCATGCATAGCATTAGGGATCCATCCTTCTTCTTGATGAAAAGTATCGGTGCGCCCCATGGGGAAACGCTTGGTCGTATAAAGCCTTTGTCGAGTAGCTCTTGTAATTGCGTCTTCAATTCCTTGAGTTTCGCTGGCGCCATTCGGTATGGGGTAATCGATAATGGTGCAGCTCCCGGATAAACATCTATGGTGAATTCCACTTCTCTCTTAGGTGGTAGTCTAGGTAGCTCATCTAAGAAAACATCGGGAAAATCACGCACCGTTGGTATGTCTTGGATCTTAGTAGCGTCTTTCTTTGCTTCCATGGCGCTTACTAGATATGCCTCGCATCCCTTTTGTATTAACTTCCTTGCCGTCACTGCCGATATTATGTTGTTCAAATAGTCGCCTCTTTTTCCGACTACTGTCACTTCCTCTCCGGGAGGGGTTTGGAGAGTCACACTTTTCTTCTCACAGTCAACTATTGCTTTATGCTTTGCTAACCATTTCATTCCTAAAATTACGTCAAATTCCTGAAATGGTAATTCCATCAAATTTCCAGGAAATACTTTTCCTTGTATCTCTATAGGGCATTCTTTGATTACTTTGTTCGTAACTACTTCATCTCCTATAGGGTTTGTAACTAGTATACCGGACTTGACATATTCTACTGGTAATCCTTCTAAATTCTCACTATGCATGCATATGTACGAATGTGTGGATCTGGGATCAATTAAAGCATGTACAGGTTTGCTGAATAGATAAAATGTACCAACAATGACGTCCGGTGCTTCTTCTTCTTCTCGGGTTCTCATCGCATATACCCTTGCTGGTGCACTTGTACTAGGCTGGTTAACAGTCTCTGATTGTGCCTTTTGAAAATTTGGATTATCTCCTCTTCCTCTACCTCGGCCTCTGCCAAAGGTAGGCTGTGACCTCTCCGTTGGTGCAGGAGTATTCATCTGTATTTTAGGGCAGTTCACCTTTATATGGTCTGGTGCTCCACATTCCCAGCATCCTTCGGTTAAATACCAACATTCACCCCCATGTCTTTGTCCACAATGCTCACATAGAGAAAAAGTATATCCTTCAAAACTCGTGTTTCTTCCGAATCCTCCACTAATTCCTGGATTGTTACTTCTTCCTCTGCCTCTACTTAATCCTCTTCCGAAGCCTCTTCCAAATGACACCGGTGCACTGGCTACAGATGTTTGATAACTCCTACCTCGGCCTGACCTCTGATTCTGAGATCGTTGGCCTTGTTGTATAGAACTACTTCCTCCCATGAATCTCTTTCAGGCCTGCTGAGGTCCTCCCGAGCCTCGAGTTTGCGTCCTTTTTTGCTGCATGCGCTGATGCCTATTCCTCTCATCCACTTGTACTTTCTCAACGTCCAAAGCCTTTGCAACAAGCTTGGAAAATTCTGATATATCTATGGCTACCAATTGCACTTTGATTTCATTATTTAATCCTTCTAAGAATCTCTGGCATCTTTCTTGTTCTGTTTCTATCATTCTCCTCGCGTACTTACTAAGACGAGTGAACTCTTTTTCATACTCGGATACCATCATTCTTCCTTGCTTTAAGTACGTGAATTCATTCCTTTTTGCATTTAAGTATGCCTCGGTGATATATCTCTTCTTAAACTCAGTTTGGAAAAATTCCCATGTCTGCTGTTCTGGTGGCACGCGCTGCTATGTAGTCTCCCACCAAATGTACGCTTCTTCAACCAAAAGAGACATGGCATAAATAAATCTTTCCTCTGGCGTGCACCTTAATTGATCCAATGCTCTAATGGTACTATCTAACCAGTATTCCGCTTCCTCAGATCCTTCTTCCCTACTGGCTTTAAATTCCTTAGCCCCATACTTCCTTAATTTCTCGATTGGGGGCTTTCTCTCTCTTTCAGCAGCAGCAGGTACCATTCCTGCCATTTGTTGAAATGCTACTGCCATCTGTCGTAAATAAGCATCGGGGCCTTCCGCGGCCGCCGCTGCTGGTTGGGGCATAGTTCTAAGACTCTCCTCTACATCCGTAGGCACGGAGGCACGTGACTCGCCCTCCTCGTCTACGGCTCTCTGTGATTCAACTTCTTGCGACATTCTACAATCATATACATGTATATCATAATAAAGTTAGCAGCTGGTTTGGCTTAGCATATTAAATTTCCTATATGGCATGTACATAGATAAATTCCAATCATAATTTCAGATCATACACTTAATATAAACATAACCTTATTTATTCACATAATCGCATTTTCATACATATTTAACATACATCATCGCATACTCCTATTATGGCCTATTTTACATCTATGTACTGCAAAATGGCCTATATTAGTTTGTTACTTGTCCGGCCTATTTATATCTATTTACAACAAAATGGCCTATATGCTGTTGCATTTTTATCCACCTATATACATAACCAAAGGGGTAGCAAAATCATCAGCCCATCACAACTCAATAAGTAGGCGCTCAGGGAGAGGTAGCACTATCTGAAGCATGCTCCATCGGATCCGGATCTACCTCGTTAGACTGAACTCTAGGAAGGTTACGAGGGAGTTCATCCATTCTATCCTGTAACATCTCTACCCTTCCTTGCAAGGTCCTAGCCAAACGATTCACATTCTCAAGCTCTACTGTCGTTTGCCTCTTATCCACTTGTAACGCCCTAACATCTTCCATCAAGAGCCCACTATTATCCAGGGCTAACACTAAGTCTTCTCGGTCCTGGAGTCTCAAATCTCTCAACTGATCTATTACTTCCTCTTGCTCCTCCTGTTTCCCTTTCATTCTAACTAATTCTTCTTTTAACTCTACTATTTCTCGCTCTCTGGCTTCCATTTTAATTTTCTGGCGCAGATTCTCCTTCCCCAATTCAAAAAGCTTCTTATCTATGGCTTGTTTCTCACTTGTGCTGGCCCGAGAATAAGGTTTAGGACCTAAAGCCAATTTAGCTGGTTGCTTCGAATCACTCATCCTCACTCCTATTATCAATACCACAATATTACTAATAAGCATCATAAACATACACATCAGCTTATTAAAATTCCCTTCCTAAACCTATGTGTCATGCATTCACAGTTTGATTCAACTAACTACCCAGAATCGACTAAACCAATGCTCTAATACCACTAAATGTAACACCCCATCTTAGCTTATGTTTATAGACCAAGATGGAATGCTATTTTATAATATTCGAGTCTTGGTTCTATACTTAGTCAATTTATAATACACATTTTACAAAAAATTTGCCAGAGTTTCCCCTATAATTGGTGGTCCCAAGTGTCGCCAAAACTGATTTTTTTGATTTAATGAAAACATTTTTTGATCTCAACCAATCAATCTCAAGCACTTCTATAGTCAACCTCCTTATATCCTCCACCAAAACTTGCATTAAAATTTCACACCTCTACACACACATCCATACACACTAATTCATACCAACATACAGTAGTTAATATACTTAGCACACGTACTTTGGTCTTTTACTAGTCATACATACAATTCTTAGTTTATGCTAACATATGTACATGCCATTCTAGTTACATTACTTATAATAACTTTCTATCCAAAAAGTTGCCAACACCAGCTGCTCGGGACACTGCAGAAAATAGCTTCTCGCTCAACCTACGAGTTTAGAAAAGAAAACTAAACTCGTTAAGCGTTTGCTTAGTGGGTACTTAAATCATTGCATTAAATAAATAGATTAAAAGAGTAATTCAATAAAAACATGTATTTGAATACTTTAAATCAATGAATAAGATCTAAACATAATGATAAAAGATTAAATCCCATATTCTGAATTTAGAAATTACTTGTTTTGCTTTTATCAATTTAGGTGCTCTACTGGTTTAACAGAACATCAACGGATAAGGCACGGGTCATGATAAATATATCTCGTCATGGTGAGATATTACAGGATGATATGCGTCATGGTGCATATTTCATCATCCTTCATCATAATTCTTGCACTTGTGCTAATAGCCATTGTTCATTGAATCATTGATCATGTCATTATAATCATCGGCCTTCAGCGGAATATCATGTCATGTCATGAGCAGTACTGCAATAATAGTATGATGCATCATACCCTTATCTCAAGGGTTCTGTCATAACCAAGTAGAGCGTAAATAATTTATTAATTAATTTGATCATGATATTCAATAAGCCATGATTTTTCTATAATGCATGTATTATCAGAATAGCTTGTCATGATGTCTTTCTGATCATTTCCAATTCTTCTTCATGTCATTCTATATGATTTAACATCAATCCATATCATAACATTCAAGTTTTAACACATTTAGAAAAAATGACCAAATGAATAGTGGCGCGGCAAGTAAAATCGGCAACACAATGGCGCGCGTCAACTAAATGGTAAAATCTGTTTTTACTACTGAAAATCAGTCAACTTTGGCAATAGTTTTGACCAAGTAAACAAACTTATTTTTTGCTGAATTTTTGCATAAAAATACTTTCATAAGTTAACTAAATGAATGTAAAATTTCATGGGAAAATTCCTTTGTTTTCCCCTTCAACGGACTGCCTAAAATGAAAGCTGCAGAATGGTGCCCAAAAGGGACCATTTGGCCCAATTTTCAAAACTTGAGGGAAATTCATTTTTTTCTTACAAAATTGATTTTTAGACTCCTTTTGTGATATCATTGAAGGACTAAGGGTCCCTCTTTCAAAAATCAAACCAAAGGGGTGATTAAAAGTTCATCAAAGTTTATGGATAATTGAGCAAATTTAGCTAGTTTGTTTTGTTTTCATTCTTTTCACAATAAATTGATTACAAATGGTTCAAGAGCACTTTTCCACATATTTACTACACATAATAACATCATTTCAAAACCATTTCAAAAGTCCCATAATGCAAAATAAGTGAATTAATTGAAAAGGGCAATGATTTAAGTACCAAACCTTAATTCTTTTCACTTGTTTCTAGTTCTTTTATGCTTTCTTTGCTTCCTTCTCTCTCACTTCTTGATTTCCTATAATTTTCATAAAATCCATGTCAAGAACATAATAAAATTTAAGTGCTTCATGCCTTATTTTGCTAACTAATACTACTAGTCATCCTTTTTATCCTTAATCTTATATGTGCAAATCATCTCTTTCACTTTCTCTTCAACTTCTTAAATTTTCTATAATCATCATATTTATTCTTTCATTTGTATCTTGCAAATAATATAACCAATGAAAGAAATAGGACCATAGATGAATTTCCTTACCTTAAAGTCTTATTCTCCACCCAAGTTTGCAACCAAAATTAGCTACTTGAAAAACAATCTCTCTCTTTTCCCTTTCTCTTCAATTCGGCCAAGCAAGAACAAAGAGAGCTCTTGGCTTTTATTTATTTGGTGTTCTCTCCTCCAAATGGCAGCCAAGAGAGGTTAAGATGTGATGGTGTAAGTGTTGATTTCCCATTGGTACACTTAAGTGGGAAAATGGCTAATTTTCATTGGTCCAAATGTCTCTTTCTTTTATTTATTTAAAACCCAAGCCCTTAGACTTTCTTTTAATTATATTTTGGCCCCTGAACCTCCTTGTGCTGTAATTTTATGGTCTAAGATGTGAAAAGACCAAAATACCCTCCGACGATTACTCGTTCGTAACTTTTAAACCGCGCACTTCCGCCGAATGCTGTGGTACACTTTTTGACTGAGTTTTTCATCTACTTTTTATTTTTGAGATCCATTATTACTTTCGAGACACTTTTAAAAATGACCATGATGCCCCTGGTCAAAATCCCCAATATCTTCCAAACCGTGCATTTTCGGGAAAAACCGTGTCTCGCCATTGTTACCCGATTTTTCTCTACTTTCCATTTCTGGAGTCTGTTATATGCACTATTAAGGACCTCCGGAACAAGTTTTGGTAATTACAGTCACCTCCACAAAACTTTGCAATCTTTTCAAATAGGTCCTTTCAGTTCTACAGAACTTCCCTTCACTTCGCGCTCTTGAGTAGCTTCTCGGGATGGTTCCTCTTACTGTACATGAATGTATTATACATATGTATAAGTTGGGTCGTGACAAAGATGGTCAATCAAATAGCTGAATTGACAAGGCCAGTGCAGATGCTGAACATGAAGAACAATGTTTTTTCATCCACTCAAGAAGTGTGTGGAATTTGTAGAACTTTTGGGCATGGAGCAAATATATGCCCCTCTGTGTACGAGTCTTATTGAAATGAGGCTGAGCAAGTTAATGCTATAGGGGGATACCAACCAAGGGCCCGGAATGATCCTTTCTCAAACACTTACAATCCTGGTTGGTGGAATCATCCAAACTTTTCATAGGCAACAAATAATTCTCAACAGCCTTTCCATTTGATCCAAAGACAAAATCAACTGCCAGGGCAATCTTCAAATCAAGGGCAGCCTAAGAGAGAGTTTAGAGGATAATTTACATGCTTTTATCCAAGTCAGTACCAAAAATCAAGAGATGAATAACAAAAGGTTGGATTTATTGGAAGCGTCTTTCAAGAAAGTGGAGACCCAAGTGGGACAACTTGCACAACAGATACAGAATCAGCAGAAAAGAAAATTTTTTGAGTCAACCTGAGCAAGCAAAAGCAGTGACTGTTTTTAGGAGTGGCAAGGTAATAAATAATAGTGCTGGAAATAATTCTGTGAATGCAGGTGATCAAGAAAACAAAAAGGAAGGAGAACCAGAGGACAAGGGAGATGGAGAAAAATCAATGGAGCAATCTCCTTCAGCAGATTTACATAAGGCAAGTAATCCTTACCAGCCACCTATACCATTCCCCAGCAGATTGAAGAATGATAAACGAGATAAGCAATTTTCAGACATCTTCAACATGTTGTCTAAGGTAAGTATTAACTTACCTTTACTTGAAGCAATAAAGAATATGCCAGCTTATGCCAAATTCTTCAAGGAATTGAACACCAAGAAAAAGAGGTATGAGCCAAATGAAAAGGTGATAGTATCAGAGGTAGCTAGTGCTATTCATAAACTACCTCTGAAGCTAAAGGATCCTGGCAGCTTCATAATTAAAATTGCTATGGGAAATGGAAAGGAGACTGATGGTATGTGTGATTTAGGAGCCAATGTTAATTTGATGCCTTACTCTGTATATCTTGACCTAGAACTTGGGGAACTTAAACCTACTAAAATGGTCTTGCAATTAGTTGATAGATCTCTTAGATTCCCGAATGGAATTATAGATGATGTGTTAGTTAAGGTTGGTGGGTTGATAGTGCCCATGGATTTTATAGTTCTTGATATGGGAGAAGATAACCCTACACCAACCGCACACAATATTTTACTGGGTAGGCCTTTTATGGATATGACCAACACCTTGATTGATGTTAAAAATGATAAATTGTCAATGAATGTCTTGGGACAAACGGTTGAATTTTCTATTTTTAACACTTCTCCTATTCCTACAACTGCATTATATGAGGATTGCTCTTTAATTGATTGTATTGACGCAGTTGTTTCAGATGTGTTCTTACAAACAGGTTCTTCGGATAAATTGGAGCTGGCACTGACCTTTGATCATGGCTTGGATATTTTTGACTCAGAAGTAGCCAGTTGCATTGATACATTAGAAAGTGCTGAAGTAGATGAATTTAAAGAGGAACCATCATTTGAGCTTCCCTCCATCCAAAAAGAAGAGAGAAATCCTTCACTTGAGTTAGAGCTAAAAGAGTTGCCTAAAAACCTGAAATATATGGTTTTAGGAGATCACAGCACCTTACCTGTGATAATTTCTAGCAAACTTAGTGAAAGGGAAGAGATGAGGTTGGTGAGTGAATTAAAAAGATTGAAAAGAGCTATAGGATGGGGGTTGAGTGATATCAAAGGTATTAGCCCTTCAATGTGCATGCATAGAATTATCTTAGAAGAGGGAGCTAAACCTATGAGAGAGACCCAAAGGCACCTTAATCCAAACATGAGTGAAGTGGTTAAGAAGGAAGTGCTTAAATTACTTGATGAAGGAGTGATATACCCAATAGTGAGTGTAGTGCCTAAGAAATCAGGAATCACTGTGGTAAAAAATGAAAAGAATGAATTGGTTCCTACTAGGACTACCACTGGGTGGAGGATGTGTATAGACTATAGAAAGTTAAATAATGCCACAAAGAAAGATCATTTCCCTCTTCCTTTTATTGATCAAATGCTGGATAAACTTTCTGGACACTCACACTATTGCTTTTTGGATGGACTTTCAGGTTATTATCAGGTGGCGATAGCACCAAAGGATCAATCCAAGACCACTTTTACTTGCCCTTTTGGGACTTATGCATTTCGGCGTATGCCCTTTGGCTTGTGCAATGCGCCGGCAACTTTTCAGAGATGCATGATGTCTATTTTCACGGACATGATAGATGACTTTATTAAGGAAAATAAAAGGTTTTTGCACATGAGTAAATTCTATTTCTGGGATGAACCTTACCTATTTCGGATATGCAAAGATGAGATAGTTTGCAGGTGTGTATCTGAGGAAGAACAACTAAGTGTTCTTCAATTTTGTCATGACCTTCACTGCGGTGGTCATTTTGGAGGGAGAAAGACTACAGAAAAAGTGCTTCAAAGTGGATTTTACTGGCCTACTCTATTCAAAGATGCTCAAGAATATTGTAAGCATTGTGACCGCTGTCAAAGAGCAGGTAATAGTGGGAGGAGGAATGAAATGCCCCTTCAATCTTATATTGTGGTTGAACTGTTTAATGTTTGGGGAATAGACTTCATGGGTCCTTTTCCCAAATATTTTGGTTATGAGTACATTTTAATTGCTGTTGATTATGTTTCAAAATGGGTGGAGGCAATCCACACCTGAACTAATGATGCTAATGTGGTTGTTAAATTTGTGAAGGAATACATTCTTAGCAGATTTGGCACACCAAGAGTGATAGTCAGTGATGGGGGAAGTCATTTATGCAATAAAATTTTTGAGAAGTTAATGCACAAGTCAGGTGTGAAACACAAAGTGGCGACCCCATATCATCCACAGACTTCAGGACAAGTTGAGACATCCAACAAGCAAATCAAAGGAATTCTGGAAAAAACAGTCAACTCATCAAGGAAGGATTGGGCAAGTAGATTGAATGACGCATTGTGGGCATATCAAACTGCTTACAAGACTCCCTTGGGTATGAGTCCATACCTATTGGTTTTTGGTAAGGCTTGTCATTTACCAGTGGAGTTAGAGCACAAGGCGTATTGGGCAATTAAGACTCTGAATTTGGATTTGGACAAGACAAAGAGAGAATTTTTTTGCAAATTTTGGAGTTAGATGAACTAAGGAACGAGGGATATGAGAGTTCGAGGATTTATAAGGACCGTACTAAAGCACTTCATGATCGAATTTTAGTATGCAAGATATTGAGCCCAGTTATGAAGGTTTTACTTTTCAATTCTCATCTCCGACTGCTTCCAGGAAAACTCAAGTCTCGATGGAGCGGTCCCTTCGAGATAACTCAGGTATATCCTTCTGGTGCTATAGAATTACTTAACTCTCGAACAAATGAAACTTTCAAAGTAAATGGACAGAGAGTTAAACCATATAACGAAGGGTTCCAAGAAGTAAGGATTGTCGATAGTACTTTGATCTACGATCCTTAATTTTGGCAGAAACGTCCAGCTAAGATGACGTTAAAGAAGCACTCGATGGGAGGCAACCCATTGTTATTGTTTTTATCATTTTAGTTTAGTATATTCAATTTATTTATTTATATTCCTTTCTATTTTTTCTTTAAGGCTTGATGGTTTGGAGATTGGAAGTGTCTTTATTCTTGTAGAGAACAGGCCTGGAGCATTGAGTTTATTTGAGAAAAGGAGGGCCATCCAGTTCCAACTTTCCTTGCTCGTATGTTTATGCTGAAGTTGCGGTATTTGCTTTAGTTGTTTTCTTTCAGGTTGATTATTTGTACGAAAGCTTCACTATGCATGACACAAAAGAGGTTCTTTCTATCTTTTCTTTTGTTTACATTTAGGACAATGTAACTCATAAGTGTGGGGTAATTTCTAAGCTTTTCTTTAATTTTTGTTTTGTTTACTTTGTGAGTTATATTGTGAATTTTGTTTTTGTTTTCTTTGTGAGTTATATTGTGAATTTTTGGTTTTGTTTTCTTTGTGAGTTATTGTGTGTTTTTTATGGCATAATCGTTGAAAACTTATTGACTTTTCTATAATTCTAGCATTACATTTGAGCCTTTAGTATCAGTATAGAGATTAACATTTGAATTCATTCAGGATCAATTTTCACATTCTGCTATTCATGATGTATAAATCTCTGAGAACCCACCCTTTGTGAGTTTTGAGCCTCATAGATTGAATATTATTGTCAATCGATTTTCTTTCTTAAGTGTGCACCTTCATATTTTGCATCTATAGAGCTTGCTTTTGCATGCTAATTGAACTCACATTATGATTTCATCTCAAGTTTTAAAATGATGAAGGCAAATTAGGATTACCCCCTTTAGCTTTAAAAGACCTCCCTTAATTATGAATTCCTTAGTGAGCCAAGTTGAGCCTTTGACCTTTTCTTGATTGATCAACATAATTCACAACTCAACATTTTCCTATTATTATCATACCTTCATTAAGGAATGGAGTTTCTTAGGATATGACAATAGGAGTGGTTTAATTGATAAGTGTGTGGTAAACAAAAATTTTAAAAAAAATAGTATTATTTTAGTAAGACTTGGGGCTGAAATGCAAACTTTGCAGATTGTATTTGACTAAGAGTCAATTATTCTTTTCCTCTACATTTGAGCTAGATGTTCAATGCAATTTTATATTTTGTATATATATATATAAAATAATAAATAAAAATAAAAAAGAAAAGATATATATATACAAAATTCATATATTTTCTAGCATTAGTCATCAAAGAGGAATTTCGACTCATTTACTTTTCTTTAAGTATGCAAGTATATGAGACTATCAAGGGTTGGTGAATATGCCATTTGAGGGCGTTACGAGTTTCTACGCAAGATTATTGTCTAATTTGGATACTCCATTTCTTAATGATCAAACTTAAATGTCTTTTCTCACACCTTCACCTTAGCCCCATTACATACAGACGAAAAGACCTTCGGATTATTTCTTGAGAAAAATCAGTGAGGGAGATTGGATAATTAAGCAAGTTTATGGTAGTATGCAGTCATGATTGGTTTGAGTGAATTAACCTTTGAAATTGAGAGAAACACTTAGATGATATAGACCCTTAATTTTTTACCCAATCCTGTACAATATGTTTTATTTAGCCCAAAATGATTTTTGTTGTCTAATTGGTCCAAAATAATTTTTGCTAAATAATTTTTTGCTTTAGTATCTAATTTTTATTAATAAAAAATAAAAATAAACAAATAAAAATAAAAATATAAAAATAAAATAAAAATTGAAGTCGGAAAAATCGGCGAAGAACAAATCATCGCGTGGGCCCGTGGACATTTCGCCCGCAGGAATTTCCTGCGGGCGAAATAGCTTTTCTATTTCGCTCACAGGATTTTCCTATGAGCGAAATAGTCACCCACAGGAATTTCCTGCAGGCGATGCCCCAGCCCGCCCACTGCCGCAGTTTTCTATGGCAATTTTTTTTTCGCCAGCGTATTTTTTCTGCGGCAGTGCAATTTTTTTCAATTAGGTTTCGGTTTCTTTTTTTTTTATTAATATTACTTGCCTTAACTAATTAGGAATAAGCCACATCAAACCACTATAAATAAGGACCAAAGGCAATTCATTTAGGGGAGGCTGAAAATCCAACAGTAGCTTGGAAAATTTGAAACCAAATCAAGGAAGGAAAAGAAGCAATTCAATTAAAATTTTTTCTGGAACAGCAGGGACACTATTTAAGCAATTCAAAGGCAACAATTGTCTTTGTTCTTGTTCATCCAAGAAGAATTATTTTTGGAGAATCAAAAAAAGGAGGTATGAGATTCTATTTTTTGTTTTATTTTTTCACAGTAGCATAATCTATGAAATTTTATTTTTCAAATCAAAAACCTTAGAACTTTAATTTAGTTTTTCCCAAAGTTAAAAACACTAAAATGTTAGTATATTTTCCAAAAATACTTAAAATTGTTATTTTTTCTTTTTAAAAATCTTAAAACTCTAATTAAACATCTTTTTCAATAAAACCAAAATTTGATTCTGTTTCTTTCAAAATTTTAAACTAGGTTCTATTTCATTCAAAAAACCTTAAAAAACATCTTTTCTATTTATAAAAACTTCAATCCATTTGTTAAATTCATAAAACTTCATGAAATCATCAAATTGTCTTTCTAAACCCTAATTCAAATTCATTACCCGAGACCCTAATTCTAAATCCTAAAATCCAAAATTCAACTTTTAAACCTAAAATAGTAAACCTTAACCCTTTAAAACTTTAAACCCTAATTTTTCTAAGCTCTAATCCTTTAAAACATTTAAAACCATAAAAACACAAATACTTTAAATTTACACAGTAGCTTAAAAACACAATAAATCACCATTTAAAACCTTAAATCAAAAGTATTTTAAAGTATCTAAAACCCTAGTTTCATGATTTCACCATTCAAATATTAATTTAGTTAATCAAAGAGCCTTACCAACCTTTTAAAATATAAAACCCTAATCTATTTTAATTCCATAAAAAGTCACAGTAGCTATAATTGGACTTTTATTTGCTTTATTCAATTCCATATTTGATTATTCTTTGATCTATCTCTTATGCTTTAATTTATTTAAATTTCAATACTTGATTTATTTAATTTATCATGGATGGATGTTTATTTTATATTTTGATTAATAGCTTTGATGAATGATGTATTTATTATGAATGGTTATTTACTTTTATCAATTAATTTAGATTTCCAAAAGTTGTAAGAGGTATGTTTCCACTTGGTGGGTACCTCATTAGTTAAACATCATGTAATTTAATTTGATTTTCTATTTTAGAACCTATGTAAAGGGCATGTTTCTACCTTTCGGTGGGTTTCCTATTTAAGCATGTGATGTAAGGACATGTTTCCATCTTTGGATGGGTGTCCATTTATTTGTTTTGCTTGGACCTTGCTTTGATTTTAATATATTGATGCTTTCTTTTAATTATTGTGTGTAATATGGATAATGTTGTTATATTTAAGAATTTTATAAAATTAAGACCTGTAAAGGAGGCCGATTCCAATGAACCAGATGTTGTGGGGGTGCTGGGCCATTTCTCACCTTCCCCACACATACCCAACTTTCCGAACCCATTAAGGGATTGGGGATTCCTTAGGAATTGAGTAATCCATCCCTTTCTTTTTCCCGGCCCATCCTGGTGGCGACTCCATTTTCTCCGGACTTAAGTCCGTGTTCTCTAAGGCCCCGAGCCTAAACAGTGCCGAAGTCGCAAGAACCATTCCACCGGGAGTGGGGGCAAAAATCCCCGCTCACAGTGGCGACTCCATTGGGGATAAGAGAAGTTAATTCAGTTGGTCTTTATATTATTCTATTCTTTCTTATAATGATATTATCCATTACATCATCTTAGATTGCATCGTGTGCGTGAGTTAGGACGCCCGTGTTACCCGTGTTATGTTATGTAAGGGATACCATACTTTCACTCAAGGTATGGAGATCGAGTATGGCATAACCACTCATAGCCTCGTACCTTTTGGTATGTACTTGCTATGGGAACCTAAGCCTTTTTAACCCAAAGACTAAAGCTCATGTAATTGGCCTAGTTACTTTCCTTAGGTTTTACCCCAAATGCATGTTGTTTGACTATGGTTAGTTTATCTTAGTCTAAATCATGGCTTATTTGGTTTGTTCTTTTTCTAATATGACCTAAGTATATTGTAAGCTCAAAATAAAATTTTCTTTTTCGAAAGACCAAAACTATTTTCAAATTTGTATTTTTCAAGATGGTCTTTGGACATAAGACTTTTCTAAAAAATAAAATAAATAAATTCTTTGGCCCATGGCCCAAATACTAAGCCCAAAATCCATTTTCTAATCTCTTTTACAATGGGCTTAGAAACAAAACTATTTTCACCCAACCATTTTTTACAAAGAGCTTGCAAAAATATTTAGGTCAATTATGAAATGCCAAAAATCAATTGTGGGCCTAGTTTACACTAAGAATAAATTAACCATGGGCTTGTTTTTGGCATGAACCATTAGTTACCTTTTTCAAGTCAAAAATCTATTTATAATTAACCACTTAATTTCATTTTAATCCAACATAGCATAAAAGCTACTTTAGTTGGTTGAATGGATTAAAACCTAATTAATGGGAATTACTATGGATTTCCATTTTCGAAAATATAACTACTGGTTGAAATGTCCGAGGGAATTATTCGAAAACAAGATACCCCATGATGGTAATTTGTTAACCATATACCTAGGAAAAGATACTCGCCATTCATGTGTGGATGTTATAAGGTTGGAAGGAATGTCCTATTTATCCTTATTTGTTGATTGTTTGTGCATACACGCATACATTTGCATCTCATATCATTGATCCTCTCTGGCTCACAGCCCTGGATTACGATAGTTCTAAAGCTTACAACAATCTGACCTACATCGGAGATGAAGTATCTAGCAACAACTCAATCACTTGCTCACCTAAAACAATAGAGCCCGGACAAATTCAAAGAATGGTGAATGAAGCCCTTAATGCCAAGATGGAAGAAATCAAAGAGGCCCTAGCTGAGACCATGAAGAACCAGTTGACTGCGATCTTAGAGAACCATGCCGAGGCATCTGCTAGCACTAAGAAACCAAAGGACAAAGGGAAGACCAAAGTTAATGAAGCAGTTTTTTATGATGAAAAGGTGATCATTGATGATGATGATGATTGGGCTCAATATTACCAAGAGGTTCAAGAAAAGAAGAAAGAACCGAAGGCTGTTGAGAAGACAACTATTGAAAAGACCGAGACATCCGATGTTGAAAAGATGATTGCTGATTTAGAAAAGAAATTTGGGAAGAAGCTAAAAACCGAAGAGATGTATGAGATCGACAAATTATTTGAACAAGATGAAGAGGTCCCTTATAAATTCAAGATGCCTTCCTTTGCTAAGTACAATGGCATCGGAAATCCTCATCTCCAAATGAAGCAATACATCACTGCCATGCAGTCTGCTCGAGCTACTAAGGCTCAAACCCTAAGGTACTTTATGCTCTCATTGGACCCTGTTGTCCAAAATTGGTTCAATACCTTAGATGATGGAACACAAAAGAGTTTGGATCTACTCTACAAAGCCTTCATCCAACAATATGGATATAATGTTGAGCTAGAAGTTACCTTAATGGAAGTGGAGTCCATTAGGCAAAGGTCGAATGAGAATTTTGTATATTATGTGAAGAGATGGAGAAACAAGGCCGCTTTACTCAAGAAGAAGCCCGATGAATCCGATCAAATAAGGATGATTGTGAGAGGGGTGTTGCCTAGTCTTCATGAGAGGATGTCCCATACACTCATCCATGATTTCAAAGACCTTCTCCAAGCTGGTTTGCAAATTAAAGAATGGGAAAGGGAGAAGAGCCGCTTTGCAACAAAAAGGAACGAGAAAGGTGTTGCGCTCGAATTAAGTACTACTACCAAGCGTCACTCTCAAGTATACGAGGTAGCTGTAGCAAAGGTGATCGCCCCAAGGTCGTTTCCCCAAGAAGGTGTGGTTCGTAATAGCTTGATTGACAATTATTTAAATGCGGAAGTGTTTGTCGTATGAAATGTGCAAGATTAATTTAAACTTAAAATTAACGTGCGTAGGTTGAATTGTGTGATGGGTGTGCAAGATCAAATCGATTCTTGGGAAGGTGCCTAGAGTCATAGGTCCATTCAATCAAAGCTCAATTCTCAATTATGCATTAACATAACCTTGTAATTAATTTGTTTCTTAAGGTTAATTAGTCAATTACCAATCCATTAGTTCTCACATTCATGAATTAACAATGACCAATTCTTTACATTACCAAATTAATAAACCCTAGAACTTATATTTCTAATTCATTCTTAGGGTGGTCGATTATATAGTTCCGATATCGGATTTCACCTCTCGGTCCGTCATCCAATATTCAAAGATCAATAGGTAGCTAATCTATCAACCTAGCATTTAATGCAATACAATCAACCAATCAACAAGGAACATCAATCTGGTCCAATATATTTTATTTAGCCCAAAATGATTTTTTTGTCTAATTGGTCCAAAATAATTTTTGTTAAATAATTTTTTGCTTTAGTATATAATTTTTATTAATAAACAAAAAAAATAAAAGTCGGAGTCGGAGTCGGAGTCAGAAAAATCGGCAACGAAAAAATCGTCGCGCGGGGCCATGAGCATTTTGCCTGCGCCCGCAAGAATTTCCTGCGGGCGACGCCTTAGCCCACCCACTGCCGCAGTTTTCTGCGGCATGTTTTTTTCTCCAGCGTATTTTTTTCTGCGGCAATTTTTTTTGGCAGCTCAATTTTTTTCGAAGCAAATTTTTCGAAACCTAATTCAATTAGGTTTCGGTTTCTTTTTTTATTATTATTAATATTACTTGCCTTAACTAATTAGGAATAAGCCACATCAAACCACTCTAAATAAGGACCAAAGGCAATTAATTTAGGGGAGGCCGAAAATCCAACAGTAGCTTGGAAAATTTGAAACCAAATCAAGGAAGGAAAAGAAGCAATTCAATTCAACTTTTTTCTGGAACAGTAGGGACACGATTTAAGCAATTCAAAGGCAGCAATTTTCTTTGTTCTTGTTCATCCAAGAAGAATTATTTTTGGAGAATCAACAAAAGGAGGTATGAGATTCTAATTTTTGTTTTATTTTTTCACAGTAGCATAATCTATGAAATTTTATTTTTCAAATCAAAAACCTTAGAACTTTAATTTAGTTTTTCCCATTGTTAAAAACACTAAAATGTTACTTTATTTTCCAAAAAGACTTAAATTTGTGATTTTTTCTTCTTAAAAATCTTAAAACTCTAATTAAACATCTTTTTCAACAAAACCAAAATTTGATTCTGTTTCTTTCAAAATTTTAAACTAGGTTCTATTTCATTCAAAAAACCTTAAAAAATATATTTTCTATTTATAAAAACTTCAATCTGTTGTTTAAATTCATAAAACTTCATGAAATCATCAAATTGTCTTTCTAAACCCTAATTCAAATTCATTACCCGAGACCCTAATTCTAAATCCTAAAATCCAAAATTCAACTTTTAAACCTAAAATAGTAAACCTTAACCCTTTAAAACTTTAAACCCTAATTTTTCTAAGCTCTAATCCTTTAAAACATTAAAAACCATAAAAACACAAATACTTTAAATTTACACGGTAGCTTAAAAACACAATAAATCACCATTTAAAACCTTGAATCAAAAGTATTTTAAAGTATCTAAAACCCTAGTTTCATGATTTCACCATTCAAATATTAATTTAGTTAATCAAAGAGCCTTACCAACCTTTTAAAACATAAAACCCTAATCTATTTTAATTCCATAAAAAGTCACAGTAGCTATAATTGGACTTTTATTTGCTTTATTCAATTCCATATTTGATTATTCTTTGATTTATCTCTTATGCTTTAATTTATTTAAATTTCAATGCTTGATTTATTTAATTTATCATGGATGGATGTTTATTTTATATTTTGATTAATAGCTTTGATGAATGATGTATTTATTATGAATGATTATTTACTTTTATCAATTAATTTAGATTTCCAAAAGTTGTAAGAGGTATGTTTCCACTTGGTGTGTACCTCATTAGTTAAACATCATGTAATTTAATTTGCTTTTCTATTTTAGAACCTATGTAAAGGGCATGTTTCTACCTTTCGGTGGGTGTCCTATTTAGGCATGTGATGTAAGGACATGTTTCCATCTTTGGATGGGTGTCCATTTATTTATTTTGCTTGGACCTTGTTTGATTTTAATATATTGATTCTTTCTTTTAATTATTGTGTGTAATATGAATATTGTTGTTATATTTAAGAATTTTATAATATTAAGACCTGTAAAGGAGGCCGGTTCCAATGAACCGGGCGTTGGGCGGTGCTGGGCCATTTCTCACCTTCCCCACATGTACCCAACTTTCTGAACCCATTAGGGGGTTGGGGATTTCTTAGGAATTGAGTCATCCACCCCTTTCTTTTTCCCAGCCTGTCCGGGTGGCGACTCCATTTTCTCCGAATTTAGGTCCGTGTTCTCTAAGGCCCCGAGCCTAAATAGTGCCGAAGTCACAAGAACCATTCCACCGGGAGTGGGGGCAAAAATCCCCGCTCACAGATGAGAGATGAGATTTGTTATGTCTGAATTAATGAATGAGTTAAGAAAATCTTGATTGAAGTAAACTGCATTTATTTATTGCTGAGTCTTAAAGGATCTCATCTTATATACTTGAATTATAATTAAGGTTAATTGAGTTTTTAATTTATGCCATGTGAATTTGCTTGAGGGCAAGCAAAGTTTTAAGTGTGGGGTAGTTGTTTTATTAGTTTTTGTCATAAAATTGTTATTTATTTATTATGATAATTATTGTTTTCTTAATGCATTTTGGTAGTTTTAATCTATTTATTGAGTGATTTCATCAATTTGGTAGTTTTTAATTTATCCCAGTGTTTATATCATTTTTGTACTAGTTTTTAGTGTGATGTTTATGTGTTTTTGGTTAATGTTTCATTTAATTCTTGTTTAAAGTTTGTTTTAAGTGTTTGTTTTAGGTTAAAGTGCAAAAACTCCCTTGGAAGATCAAAACAAAGAAAGAAGAGCATGAAGCAAGCAAGACATGGCCAAGCCAAATCAAGCTTGGCCGTGTCACCTCAAGGAAATTTTTGGCAGATCATGACACGGGCAGGAGACACGGCCAAGCCACTGGCCGTGTCTCTCCTAAAGGGCAATACCAAAGAAACC
This sequence comes from Garcia nutans, assembly GCA_947685225.1. Taxonomy (NCBI): domain Eukaryota; kingdom Viridiplantae; phylum Streptophyta; class Magnoliopsida; order Malpighiales; family Euphorbiaceae; genus Garcia; species Garcia nutans. Next base: position 24,836,070 of record CANTUV010000005.1, read on the forward strand.
AAGAAAGAAAGGAAAATTTGGCAGAAGGTGACACGGCCAAGCCACTGGCCGTGTCACATGACACGGCTACAAGCTTGGTCGTGTCCCATCCTAAGCCAAGAACAAAGAAGAACCAAAGAAAAGACACAGAAGCTGACACACCCAGGAGACACGGCCAAGCCATTGGCTGTGTCACATGACACGGTTAGGAGCTTGGCCGTGTCACTCTCATCTTCAAAGAACAAAGAAGACTAAAGGAGAAACAAAAGAAAAGATGCGATCGTGTCACTGCATGAGACCAAAGAAAGAAAAGATGCCGAATTTTTAGCAAGGGATTTGTATAAATAGAAGAATTAGGGCAAGGGGGAGAGACTTCTTCTTCATCAGCTGTTGGACTCACTTTCTTTAGCGGTTCTACACACAACTTTCAATTGTTCTCTATTTTTCTCTGGAAATTGATTTCACTTTCATCCAAACACTCTAGATTAAATTAGTTCTAGCCTTTACATTATTCTTTTAGCACAAAAATCTGAGCAAGAGATTCTTCAGAAGCAAAGGAAGATTGTAATTGGGTTTTGTTCTTAAACTCTATTTCTTAAGTTTCATTGAAATTTTGTTTATGAATACTCTGATGTCTAAATTGATTTCTTTGAATTTTAATGAGATGAATTTGTTTGATAGCATCATTATGAACTAATTTTGATCTAGTCTAGGGTTTGTATGGATCTACTATAAGTGTATGAAATGGTTATTGCTCTTAACTGATTTATTTCTTTTATCCTTAATTGAATGGAATAATGTTAATATATAATTGATTGGCCACCAATTATGTGTTTTAGGTATTTAGATGAAGGATTGAGAAATGAAATCTAATACTGGAATAATTCGATTAGGGACTTAGGTGAATTAGAAATATAAACCTAAGGAAAAGATCATTTTGATTGTAATAAGATTAATTGAAAGAGGTTTGAATGCGAGAGCTTATTTCCTTCATTTGATTAATTAAGTTGCTTGAAATATGATCTTTGAAATTAAACCAATTGAGAGGAATAACCATTCATACATATAAATTAGTAGAGAAGTGCAAACCCTAGGCTTTTCTATTAAGTGAATCAATATATCTGTTCAATTTTCTTTAATTGCTTTAAATTCAACTCCTTTTTGTTTTCATTAGTTGTTCAACAATTCAATCTTATGAATCAAAAACTACTAATTAATAATTTGTTCATTACGATTTGATAAATAATTTGCCTATCTACCTTCCTTGTGAGACGACCTTGAGGTGTTCACCGAAATACTACAGCAGCCTCGTATACTTGCGAGTGTGGCTTTAGTAGTGTTTATTAGAGCGCAACAGTACTAAACTTTTTGAAAGGGCAAAGACTATCCTAATCAAGATCTAGATTAATCTAGTTTAGGATCGAGTATCCAAATCCAGTTAGGATCGAGTATCCAAATCTAGTTAGGATCGAGTATCCAAATCCAGAAATCCAGTTTAGGATCGAGTATCCAAATCCAGTTAGGATCGAGTATCCAAATCTAGTTTAGGATCGAGTATCCAAATCCAGTTTAGGATCGAGTATCCAAATCTAGTTTAGGATCGAGTATCCAAATCTAGTTTAGGATCGAGTATCCAAATCCAATTTAGGATTGAGTATCCAAATCCAGTTAGGGTAGAGTATCCAAATCCAGTTTAGGATCGAGTATCCAAATCTAGTTAGGATCGAGTATCCAAATTTAGTTTAGGATCGAGCATCCAAATCCAGTTAGGATCGAGTATCCAAATCTAGTTTGGGATATTGAGTATCCAAATCCAGTTAGGATCGAGTATCCAAATCTAGTTTAGGATCAAGTATCCAAATCCAGTTAGGATCGAGTATCCAAATCCAGTTTAGGATCGAGTATTCAAATCCAGTTAGGATCGAGTATCCAAATCCATTTTAGGATCGAGTATCCAAATTCAGTTAGGATCGAGTATCTAAATTTAGTTTAGGATCGAGTATCCAAATCCAGTTTAGGATCAAGTATCAAAATATAGTTTAGGATTGAGTATCCAAATCCCTTTAGGATCGAGTATCCAAGTCCAGTTTAGGATAGAGTATCCAAAACCCAAGTCTTTTCTGAGTCCAGAACTAAAATCGGGTCCAGAACATAAAAACAAAACCATCTCAAGAAAATTAAGCCTATTTTTGCCAAAATTAAAAGTCTTGTTGCTTTTCACTCTCTGAATCAATTCAAGATCGTTCAAGCAGGGGGCAGACTGTAGACCCTTAATTTTGACCCCAATTTGATATGGTCCTAATTAAATGATGCCAAAATAAATTTGTTCCGACTTTAAAATAGTTAAACCTAGTTTATAATTTGTAAAGAAATCAGTTCAGATTAAAGAGGCACAAATTCAATTATAAAACCCTAAAATCAAGTTTAATCAGCCCAAATTAAAACTTTTCGGTCCATAAGTTAAAAAAGGCAAGAATAATTTGAGTTAGGCCGGCCGGGGAGACATGAGCAATTGTTCATGTCGGCCTGGAGGGACCGGGTTGACATGAGCATGCTTCATGTTGATCTGGCAGCCCCAGATCGACATGAGGTTGGGCTCATGTCGACCTGGGTAGACCAGGTCGACATGAGCATGCCTCATGTTGATCTGGCAGCCCCAGGTTGACATGAGGTTGGTCGACATGAGCATGCCTAATGTCAATTTGGCAACCCAAATCGACATGAGGTTGGACTCATGTCGGCCTAGGGCAACCTGGTCGACATGGTTTCAATGAGTTTCCTAATTGAACTAAAATTTATTTTAAGGACGGATTAATATTAGGGTTAAGGATTCTGAGTGAGGTTGGCCTATAAATAATAACATTTTAGAATTTAGAAAGGGGGGCAATAAACATTAACAGGGGTCGGCAATTAACATTAAGAGGATTAAAGAGCAAAGAAAGAGACGGCAAAAAGGAATTAGCAACAAGCATTCATCAATCATCAATCCATCAAAGACAGCAACAATGCCTTTGTTATTGTTCATCCAGAAATCAATTTGGTGGAACCGACTACACAGGTTTGATCTTTAATCATAAATTATTCATGCTCATAGTAGCTTCATTTTCTTTGATTAATAAGAATATGCATGCAGTAACTTGATATTTGAACACGTAGTACCTTGATCTTTAAACATGCAGAAAATTGATCTTTGTTTCAATAACTTTAATTGTTTGCTTGATCAATTGGTGTTCGTAACTCCACTTGCATGTTTCATAAAAAACTTAAAACTATCCAATAGTCGTCGAAGATTTAAATTAATTATCAAAATCTATTTTTTAACTAAAACTTCAAGAACCGTAAATTATTTTAGTGAAACTCAAAACCTTTAACTATTTTTATCCAAGAGCTTAAACCATTTCATTATTAAACTTCAAAATATTGATTATTTTTCCAAAACCTTAATTTATCTCTCAAAATCCAAAATTATTTTTTAAAGGACAGTAAGTTAAAATCCTAAACCTCTTTTAGTTTCAAAAACCCTAATTTCAAAACCCTAGTTTGAAAAACCCTAATTCCAAAACCCTAGTTTCAAAAATCCTAAATTCGTTAAAACCCTAAACTTATACTTTTTATTACTTTATTTAATTTTAGATTTGATTACGTAGTTTATTATATGTTTTTTATGGTTGATTTATTTAATTTCAATGCTTGATTTATTTAATTTATCATCAATGGATATTTTCTTTATTATTATGATTATTATTTGTTTATTTTGGTACTAATGTAAGAGGTATGTTTCTACTTTGTGAGTACCTCATTATTTAAACCTTATGTAAGTTAATTTATTTTATATTTTGGAACTAATGTAAAGGACATGTTTTCACCTTTTGGTGGGTGTCCTATTTAGTTTTAGACATGAACGATGTAAGGACATGTTTCCATCCTCGGATGGGTGTCCATTTATTTATTTTATTTGGACATTGCTTTGATTTTAATATAATAAAGCTTTATTTTAATTGTTGCATGTAGTATGGATAATATTGTTAGATTTAAGAATTTTATAATATTAAGACCTGCAAAGGAGGTCGGTTCCAATGAACCGGGTGTTGTGGGTGTGCTTGACCATTTCTCACCTTCCCCACACGTACCCAACTTTCCAAACCCAATAGGGGGTTGGGGATTCCTTAGGAATCGAGTCATCCACCCCTTTATTTTTCTCAGCCTTTCCGGGTGGTGACTCCATTTTCTCCAGGCTTAGGCCTGTGTTCTCTAAGGCCCTGAGCCTAAACAGTGTCAAAGTCGCAAAAACCATTCCACAGGCAGTGGGGGTGAAAATCCCCGTTCACACCTGGGATCAGGTAAAAGATAAAATTAGTATTATCACTGAATTTTATAAGGAAAAATTACTTACCTTTGGCATCTTCTTGTAGATAAACATAGCTTGGTGGAGAGCTAAGGAGAGGGCGATCTAGACCACTGGCATGAACAATGCATTGCCCTTACAGAACTCTCACCGAATCATTGCCGGGCTTGTGTCCTTGGTGAGAGGGTTCATAATTAGTTTCTTGGCCCTAATCAGAGGTGAATACCAGCCAACATCCCCACATCTATACGTACTTGTATATCCATGCCAGAGAATGCATGGAGACATGCCCAAAATGGATATGATATTGAGGTGCTCTTGCTTCGACCAGACTTATCATATAATGAGTTCATACGGGATCAGCTGCTGCACTTTGAAGTTGTTCCGAATGGGTTTGAAGAGTTTGAGGAATAAGAAGAAGAATGGGTGATATCATGGAGGAAGGAGGTGACAAGGAAGAGGGAGATGATGGTGAGGAAGGTAATGAGGATGAAGAGGAAGAAGAGGATGAGGATGAGGATGAGCCTCCTTCTCATTCTCATGGTGATGCTGGAGTTGGCACTTCTCAAGTAAAGATTTATCATTGCAACCGTTCCTTTTTAATTTTTTCTAACTATTTTCATGACTGTTGTAGACTGTCAGCTCATTTGGTACTGAGCCTAGACCTTCCTCTGCCGCCACTCCATTTGCTCCTTCTTACCAACTAGAAATGTCATCTCATTCGCAAGGCACTGATTCGAGTTACTTGGTAGGTCATCCTATTCCATGATGATTTATGCTACATGTATGCATGATTATATATGCTCTTACCCTTTCTTTTTCTAACTCACAACAGATGCTTGAGGAGCAAAACAAGAAATTGCTAGAGGAATTATCTGCTAGCCACCAACAGGTGGCCTTTCTCGAAAGATTGTATCATCAGACAGAGCAAAACTTTCAAGACTACCAGTTTTCGGGAATGAGAGTTCCTGGTGCTTCATCTTCTAGGGGTCCCCAAACTAATGATCATAAGATCCTTTTATCTGATTCAAATGTTGACTGCTGAAAGCCTGAATTTCAAGAGAGTATAGGGAGTTAAGTACTTTCCATCAAATGAATTCCAAATAAGTGATATGCCTCCTCCTTCTCGGTGATCAATCATTGTATCAATTAAGAAAGTATTGTATTATTATTATTAATAACAATAATAAATCAATAAAGTATTGTATTATTTTTATTTTTATTAATAAATCAATAATAATAATGATAATAGTGACTTTTACTTTTACTGCAACTTTTGACTTTTAACTTTTTTTGTTTATTTATTTATTTATTTATTTATTTTATTATTATTATTATTATTATAGTCAACACAAAAGCATTTCTTTTTTAATTCAAAGTCCAAAATTGGCATGGTTTTGCAAAAATAAAAGCCAATGGGAGTGCGGCAATCCCTCAATCGTTTCAACATAAATCTTCTCCTTGCATGTCTTGGTTTTGCACATTCATTGTCAACTTCGATTTAGCAAATCTTTATATAAGTCTTCTTTTATGTCACAATTCCAACATAAGCCAAAAGAAAATCCTCCATGAATTTTACTCCAACACAAGAAAAAATTCCTTTCAACAATTTTAAATTTTCTTTTAACTTTAACAATGACGAAACTCAATTTGAAAAAAATCAAGGGTTTATTTAAAGCCATGAAAGCTATTCATTGGAAACAAATATCTTGGTCTCAAATTAATAATTTGAAGTGCTTTCAAAATATTAAATATGACAATTCTTTTCTACATGCCACAGTTGAGATATGACATTCAAGATAAATGAATTGAGATATGTCCCATGATTGAAGAATTTGAGGCCATCCTTGGATATCCAAGCAATCAACCAATGGCATTGCCCATATTGACTTCCCAAACTCAACAAAAGATACAAATGTTGTTTCAACTTTCGAAGCCCGAAGTTCTACCGTTGACGAGAGGTGAGAAAATTTTGCTTGGTCCCTTGATTGACTTTTGCATTTCTCATTTGGATCCTACCAAGGTATGGGGACGTATGCTTTATCTATGCTTGCTTGGACAATTCTTGCTTGTTTCTTCCGATGGTGATATCGATCCACAAGTATTGTGTAATATCCCAAAGTGCACCCTAGAAGTTTTGATATAATTGTTGTTTTATTTGGATTGAATGTATATGTTAAATTTGAAAGAGAAAAGAATTTAAGAGAGAGTGTATATGTTGTATATATGGAAATATATATAACATATACACAAGTCAAATAAGAAAGTCAAAAGAAGAAAATATTTATGTTTATTATTGTTGAATTAATTAATTAATGGAAATAGAAATTTAGATGAGTGGAAGAGAGAAGATGGATTATTTTAATATTAAAAATACTTGGTGGAGAATTAAGAGGAGACTAAATATTTGACTTGGATTTATTTTACTCTTCATTTTTCTTTTTCTTTTGGGGATGGCCGGCACACTAAAGAGACAAGAGAGCAAGAGAGGTTTTGATTTCTAGGATCAAATTGAAGGAAGATTTCAAGAAAACAAGTTAGAAATTCAAGAAGTTCATCATTTTTGGTAAGTTTTCTCTTGATTTCTCTTGTTCTATTTGGAATTTTGTTTGAGTTTGTTGGAGTGTAGTTGATGGTTGGAGTGTGTTTGTGTATGGTGCGTGTAAAAGTGTTGAAATGGAATTAAAGTTAAGAAGTTAGGTTAGTGTTGGTGATGGAAGAGTAAGAGTTGTGTTTAGTGAAGTTGAAAGCATAGAATACATGAGTTTGGTACTTTATTGTATGATTTTTAATTAAATATAGAAAAACGTTCTGAAAGTGAATTTTTGATATGTTGTGCCTCTATGAGTCTAGAATGACTGAAAAATATGTTGATTTGATTTTGGAATGGTTATGATTTTGGAAAGATTATTTTTATTAGACCTGTTCCAGCAGGTACCTTAACTGAGACAGCTATCTTTCGGGATTTTTAATAAAATGTAGAAAAATAATATCCAATTAAATTTTGGATATGTTGTTTTTGAGTGAGTCTAGTATATGAGAAAAATAATTTGGAACCGCGTTGATTGAATTTAATTTATGGAATTCACAAAGTTCAGAACTGCTGCCAGGATGCAGGGCAATTGGAGCAGTCTAGTTGGGTGAACTATTTGACCAAGATTTTGTGTTCATTTTGATCTGAAATTTTAAAGGAATGATTTTAAGATGTAAAAATAAATTCTTTAAAAATTGTAAAGTTTTTAGTCAAGTATATTATTTTATACAATTTTTCAAACTAAGGATTAAGTTGAGTCCAAAACCAGAATTTACTATTCATATGGTCATTTTGCTAATATTCCTTTTGAATTAGGTTGTGAAGAGGTTGAATTGCCCTAACCTAAGTGTTGAGGATTCTTGGAAGAGTAAGTGTATAGATTGGTTTTAAGGTAAGTACAAACTACATAGTTGCATACACTTACATGATTTTGATACTTAATACATATTTGGTTGTAAATGTGTTAAGTGATCTATTGCATTGTTGATGCATATTAATAATGTTATGTTTTGCATAAAGTGAACTTTGTGGAATGTATGTTGAAAATGTGAAAGATATGATGATATGATGAATTATGAAATGTATGTTCAATGCAATTGATTATGAATACTTTAATGATGAATTGCCTTAATGTGAATTGAGATATGATGTGACATGAAGCCATTGTGGTTGGCTATGACAATGTAAATGAAATAATTGGGGCATGGTTGCCTATTTGATTATGGAATATGAAAGGAGAAATGATATGAGAAATGAAATAAGAAATGAATTGAGAAAGAGATTGATAAAGAGATAAGTGAAATAATTGTGCCTAATATGTTAATTCAATTTTCAGAGTTTTGAGTTTGGCGGCATGCCTATGAATCACTGGATAGGTGAAATGACCGGGTCGTAAGCCGATTTCAGTTGAAAAATGTGAAATTATAAATGTGAAATGTAATGTTTTTGGGGTAAAAAGACTGGGTCGTAAGCCTCAAAAACAGTAACAGTCTAGCCGAGTTGAGGACTTCCTCAGTTTTAACCGGGTTGAGATCCAAGAGACTGGGTCTGTTACGCTATCCATGGATAGAGATATATATATTTTCACCTACGGGCTTGATGATTGTGATTATGGACCAAAGCATTAACTCTGAACTTTGAATAACATATTAGATTTCTTTTTGGGCCCATGCTTGTCTTTGTTTATATATATATATAATTCAAAAAGGGGAAACAAATGATTAATGAGATATATATTTGTCTTTGCTTTAATATGATTATGGATGTGGAAATTGTGAGTAGTACTTCATGAATTGTTTATGAAACTTGATTGTGTGGCATTGGCATTGCATCAAAGCATAATATTATGGTTGTTTGTACCACTAAGTTGTTGGCTTAGCGTGATTGTGGTTTATCGCGTAGGTGACAGGGTGGAACCGGAGAGTTCCTCTAGGCCGAGTAGAGCTTAGATTCTGAAGTGTGAATTGTGGGCTTAAAGATCAAAGACTGACTGCCAAACATGTATAAACTTTATGTTTTGTAAAACTTGAGTTTTGATGTATATGAATTTGTAAATATTGTTACTTTCCGCTGCATAGTGAACAAATATTTTATCTACTGTATTTCATAATAAACCTTTACTTTATTTTGTACTAGAAGTGTAAATCCTTTTTGCAGGTTGTAGTTGAGGTTATAAGGGGGATTTATTGGGAGTGTACTGAGAATGATTTTGTTTGCATTGGTTTGTGTAAAAATGTTTTCAAAAATCAGAAAAAAAAAACCAGTTTTGTCGACACTTGGGACTCAATTTCTAGGCGAAACTATGGCAAAATTTCTGTAAAAATCTGAACTAAAAATTGACTAAGTAAAATTGGTAACAACATTAGGATAGTGTGACGCCTCTACTCAGCTTACACACGTAGGTCGGGAAGGGGTGTTACAATTTTTGGTATCAGAGCCAAGGTTTGAGATTCTCAACCTAGGTGAATTGTAAGAAAAATAATATTTTGATTTTAAAAGTTGGTTTTTGAATAAAATACATGTTTTGGTATGGCAGTCTTTGATCTTTAATGAGGAATATTCTACTATGTTTGCAAATATAGGTAGTAATGGAGTCCTATTCACGTCAGACTGTAGAAGGAAGTGCTGAGAGTGTAGCTCCAGGAGAGAGTAGAGATGGAGCTATAGTTGAGAGGGTTAGTGAGGCACCTATTTCTGTGCCAGAGAGATCAGCTGCAGAGGAGGTTCCGCCGGGTTGGCTAAGGCATGTGATAGAACTATTGAGGCCAGCTCCAGTGCAGCCCCCACCACCACAGCCTCAGGTGATGGTAAGACATTATGATAAGTTGATAAAATATGGGGTTGAAGATTTCTTGGGCACTACCAATCCTGCAGTGGCTGAGCAGTGGTTGGATAAAGTGCAGAGAATATTCATCCAGTTGCAAGCTACTTTAGATGAAAATTTTGACTATGCCAGGTCCCTCCTACAGAAAGATGCCTATGACTGGTGGAAGATGGTTCCGCATGCCATGGATGATCCACCTACATTATCTTATGGTGATTTTCTGAGGGAGTTCGAGCAGAAATATACTCCGAGGGAGTATAAAGATATTAAGAAGATGGAATTCCTGAATTTGAGGCAAGACAACAGGACGGTAACAGAATATGAGATTGAGTATATCCGGTTGAGTCGATATGCCGGGGGAATTATTTTTTATGAAATAGACCGGTGCCGAAGATTTGAGGAGGGATTGAGGCCCTCTATCATATGCATTGTGGATGGTTCCCGGTACCAGGATTTTTCTCAGCTTGTTGCAGCAGCTAGAAGTGTTGAGAGAGCACAGGGCATTGCAGCAGCTGCTACTGAGGAAGAGACCAGGGTAAGGAGACCCCAGTTTGAGGCAGGGTCTTCATCTATGAAGAGGGGTCGAGGAGGTTTTGTTCTGAGAACCAGTAGAAGCCAGAGACAGTCGGGCATATCAGTTCAGTATCAGAGGCAAAGGCCGAGACCGACAGTTTCTGTAGCTAGTGCCCCGACTCCAGTGATTCAGAGGTCTACTCCACCTGTATGTGAGCATTGTGGTAAGACCCATGGGGGTGTTTGTTGGAAGATTGGTGGATCAGCTGGGTGTTTTAGATGTGGGTCACCAGCTCATTTTGTTAGAGATTGTCCTGAGATGCAGGAGTATAGGCAGGCTGATACTGTAGCTTCTTGACCTAGTGTCAGCAGAGGTGGTCGAGGGGGCAGAGGTTTCAGTAGAGGTGGTAGACCTGGGTTTAGTCAAAGAGGAGGATCTTCATCCAGAGGCAGTAGGCCAGAGGAGGCAGGATCTTCTCAGAGAGTATATGTGATGCAGAGGCAGCCGGATGTTTCAGCAGTTATAGCGGGTACATTTTCTTTATTTGGCATTTCAGTACTTGCTTTGATTGATCCAGGATCTACTCATTCATACATAAGTGCATCTATCTTGCCTGTGTCTGAATTGCATTTAGAGTCCTTAGGATTTGATGTCTCAGTGACCAATCCTTTAGGACATAGTGTTGTGGTAAGTAAGGTGCATCGTGATAGTGCTGTTGTGGTGTAAAGTGAGGAGTTTCTTGGTGATTTAATTGAAATGCCTTTTAAAGAATATGATTTGATCTTAGGCATGGATTGGTTGTCTAAGCATGGAGCTGTGGTGGATTGTCAAAAGAAATGTGTTACTTTGAGAACTGGTGATGGTAGAAGTATATTAGTATCTAGTGAGCAGAGACAACTTGCATCCTTGTTGGTTTCAGCTGTTTCAGTCAAAAAGTTGATTAGAAAAGGGTGTGATGCTTATCTTGCTCATGTTTTGGATACCAGAGTAATGGGTTCTCAACTTGATAGTATACCCACAGTTGCTGAGTTTTCAGATGTATTTCCAGAGGAGTTGCCAGGGTTACCCACTGAGAGAGAGGTTGAGTTTGGTATCGATTTGTTGCCTGGTACCACTCCCATCTCTATCACTCCTTATCAAATGGCACCTGCTGAATTGAGAGAGTTGAAGGTGCAGTTGCAGGAGTTGTTGGATAAAGGGTTTATTCGCCCTAGTGTTTCTTCGTGGGGAGCTCCTGTGTTGTTTGTAAAGAAAAAGGATGTTACTTTGAGATTGTGCATCGATTATAGGCAATTGAACAAAGTAACTATCAAGAATAAGTATCCTTTGCCCCGAATTGATGATCTCTTTGATCAGTTGAAGGGAGCAGCGGTGTTTTCCAAAATTGATTTGAGATCAGGGTACCATCAATTGAGGGTTAGAGCTGAAGATGTTTCTAAGACAGCTTTCCGCACAAGATATGGGCACTATGAGTTCTTGGTAATGCCTTTTGGATTGACGAATGCACCTGCAGCTTTCATGGATTTGATGAATAGGGTGTTTAGGCCCTAACTAGATTAGTTTGTGGTGGTTTTCATCGATGATATTTTGGTGTATTCACGTAATAAGGAAGAACATGACAAGCATCTGCGAATTGTGTTACAGATCTTGAGAGAGAAGCAGTTGTATGCTAATCTGTCAAAGTGTGAGTTTTGGCTTGACCAAGTAACTTTTCTCGGTCATATAGTTTCAGCAGATGGTATAAGAGTCGATCCAAGTAAAGTTGAAGCTATTTTGAATTGGAGTCCACCAAAGTCAGTGACTGAAGTTAGAAGTTTTCTGGGTTTGGCAGGCTATTATTGAAGGTTTGTGAAAGGTTTTTCTTTGATAGCTACTCCACTCACCAAATTGCTTCGAAAGGGAGTTAGATTTGTGTGGACAGATCAGTGTCAAGCTAGTTTTGATCAGTTGAAAGAAATGTTGACTCAAGCACCTATTTTTACTTTACCCGTGGAAGATAAACCTTATGTAATTTACAGTGATGCTTCACATAATGGTTTAGGATGTGTCTTGATGCAAGAGGGTAAAGCTGTAGCTTATGCTTCTCGGCAGTTGAAGTCGCATGAGCTCAATTATCCAACACATGATCTGGAATTGGCAGCTATAGTATTTGCTTTGAAGATTTGGTGACACTACTTGTATGGGGAGAAATGTTTTATCTATACGGATCATAAAAGTTTGAAATATTTGGGTGTCCAGAGGGAGCTAAATCTTCGGCAAAGGCGATGGTTAGAGCTGATCAAAGACTACGACTGTTTGATTGATTATCATCCTGGTAAGACAAATATAGTTGCTGACGCCTTGAGTCGGAAGTCTCTGGCAGGTTTGGCTATTTATTCACTCTGGTTGTTTGTTGAGTTGAGAGCGTTACATGCTAGTTTTGAAGCATGTGATGATGGTGCATTGTTGGCTCAGTTGCAATTGAGACTAGTATTGTTGGATCAGATTAAGGAGGCTCAATTGACAGATGAGAAAATTCAGAAGATTGTTTTAGATTGCCAAAACAGGGAGAGCCGAAATTTCTTTGTGAGAAGTGATGGTAGCCTTTGGTTTAAGGATAGATTGTGTGTTCCTGATAATGATAGTTTGAAAAAGGTTATTTTGGAGGAAGCACACCAATCGGTTTTTACTATGCATCCAGGAAGTACAAAGATATACCATGATTTGAAACAGCATTACTGGTGGTCAGGTATGAAGAGAGACATAGCAGAATTTGTATCCAAATGTCTCACTTGTCAGAGGGTTAAAGCTGAGCATCAAGTTCCAACTAGGTTGCTTCAACCTTTATTAGTGCCTGAATGGAAATGGGAGAGAATCACAATGGATTTTGTGTCTGGTTTGCCTATGACACAGAGGAAGCATGATGTCATTTGGGTGATTATTGATAGGTTGACAAAGACAGCTCATTTTCTTCTGGTTCGGATGGACTTTTCACTTGAGAAGTTAGATGAGTTGTACATCAATGAGATAGTAAAGTTGCATGGAGTCCCAATTTCTTTAGTGTCTGATCGAGATCCTAGATTTACTTCGAGATTTTGGAAGAGTTTACATGGTGCTTTGGGTTCTCGATTGCATTTTAGCACTGCTTTTCATCCACAGATAGATGGGCAGTCAGAGACAGTGATACAAATTATCGAGGATATGTTGAGAAGCTGTGTCATTGATTTCTCTGGAAATTGGGACAGATTTTTGCCACTTGTAGAATTTGCTTACAACAACAGTCATCAATCCAGTATTGGAATGGCACCATTTGAGGCATTGTATGGGAGAAGATGTAGAATGCCTTTATGTTGGAATAAAATTGGAGAGGGCAATTTAATTGGTCCTGATCTGATTAAAGAGACTGAAGAAAAAGTGAAGATGATTCGGGATAGGTTGAAAGCAGCTTCAGACCGACAGAAGACTTATTCAGATTTGAAGAGGAGAGACATAGAGTTTGATGTTGGAGATAAAGTATTTTTGAAAGTGTCTCCTTGGAAAAAGATATTGAGATTTGGTCAAAAAGGGAAGTTGAGTCATCGTTTCATTGGACCGTATGAGATATTAGAAAGAGTTGGACCAGTTGCTTATCGTCTTGCTTTGCCGCCTGAGTTGGATAGAATCCATAATGTCTTTCATGTTTCTATGTTGCGAAGGTATAGATCTGACCCATCTCATATTTTACCAGTTGAATCTATTGAGGTGAGTCCGGATCTAACTTTTGAAGAAGAACCAATTGCTATTTTGGCACATGAAGTGAAAGAGTTGAGAAATAAGAAAGTGCCACTTGTAAAAGTTCTTTGGAAGAATCATGGTAGAGAAGAGGCAACTTGGGAGAGTGAGCAAGCGATACGAGATCAGTATCCTCAACTGTTTCAGACTTGATATCAGGTAATTTCGAGGACGAAATTTTTTTTAGAGGGGGAGAATTGTAATATCCCAAAGTGCACCCTAGAAGTTTTGATATAATTGTTGTTTTATTTGGATTGAATGTATATGTTAAATTTGAAAGAGAAAAGAATTTAAGAGAGAGTGTATATGTTGTATATATGGAAATATATATAACATATACACAAGTCAAATAAGAAAGTCAAAAGAAGAAAATATTTATGTTTATTATTGTTGAATTAATTAATTAATGGAAATAGAAATTTAGATGAGTGGAAGAGAGAAGATGGATTATTTTAATATTAAAAATACTTGGTGGAGAATTAAGAGGAGACTAAATATTTGACTTGGATTTATTTTACTCTTCATTTTTCTTTTTCTTTTGGGGATGGCCGGCACACTAAAGAGACAAGAGAGCAAGAGAGGTTTTGATTTCTAGGATCAAATTGAAGGAAGATTTCAAGAAAACAAGTTAGAAATTCAAGAAGTTCATCATTTTTGGTAAGTTTTCTCTTGATTTCTCTTGTTCTATTTGGAATTTTGTTTGAGTTTGTTGGAGTGTAGTTGATGGTTGGAGTGTGTTTGTGTATGGTGTGTGTAAAAGTGTTGAAATGGAATTAAAGTTAAGAAGTTAGGTTAGTGTTGGTGATGGAAGAGTAAGAGTTGTGTTTAGTGAAGTTGAAAGCATAGAATACATGAGTTTGGTACTTTATTGTATGATTTTTAATTAAATATAGAAAAACGTTCTTGAAGTGAATTTTTGATATGTTGTGACTCTATGAGTCTAGAATGACTGAAAAATATGTTGATTTGATTTTGGAATAGCCGATACCCGTGATCTTAGCCGAAACTTAAGATAGATTAGACCAATTTAAATTAGAATCTTCGAGGAAATTAGCCAGGAGTCCCTTGCTAATTTAGGTAACTACCTAAACTGCCCTTTCGAGTTTTCAATTTAGGCTTTATTTATTTATTATTTTTTATTGCTGTAATTTTTGTCTAGTCCTCCCATGCGGGTTTTCGAAACTAGCGAGTTGTCTTAATTTTTGCTAAAGTCGCCCTCACGGGTTTTCAACTTAGCGGATCCCTTTTTTTATATGTTGGTTCTAATTTTTGCCTACACCGCCCTTGTGAGTTTTTAAAACTAGTGAACCACCCTAATTTTTGCGTAGACCTTCCTTGCGGATTTTTGACCTAACGGGCCCCTTTTTTTATATTATTTTCTTGTGCTCACAGATTTGGCTTCAGGAGCATCTCTGCTTGCTCAACACTCCATCCATGGATTTTTTCAGATATCTGCTATGACATCACTCTACTAGGAAACTACTCCACTCTGCTTCTTCATATGCTGACTAGGTTGATTGGATCCACTCACGCACTGCAGTCAACATCCGTTGGTTAGTACCTTGGTGGAAGATTTCTCATATCACCATTCAAACATATTTGATGTTTATTCCTCTTGCTACTCTTCATCGAGGTACTTGCTATGATCCTCGCTGGCTTGATCGTCAGTATGGAGCTGAGCCTCAGGGTTTTGAGTTTACTCTTGACTTGGACATGCATTGTCCGACTGAAGCCTTCTTATTATTGTGTTTATTTATTTTATCCATATTTGGTTAAATACTTAAAACAATGCACATAGAACTATTTTAATATTAACTCTATTTTATTAAATTGGGGAATAACCAAACTTAAAGCCAACATACACAAGATCATTCATGTCGCCAACTAGCCCTTTCAGGTTTTCTAATTGATAATTTTCTCTCGCTTAGCCCTAATTTTTGCCTAGCCAGCCCTTTCGAGTTTTCAAAACTAGCGGACTGCTCTAACTTTTGCCTAGGCCGCCCTTTTTGGGTTTTCAACCTAGAGAGCTCCTTTTTTATACATAAAAACTCTTCAACCTGTCAATGTTCACTGGCTCACTAAACTCGTTCCCTTCCATGTCTGATAACTTGACTACACCCTTATTCATGACTTGCTTTATAATATACGGTCCTTCCCAACTAGGCCTAAATTGTCCTCTTGGATCAGAGACATTAGGCTTACATTGCTTCAATCCTAAGTCACCGACTCTAAACTTTCTAACCCTAACCTTTCCATTGTAGGCCCGAGCTATCTTTCTTTGATACATCTAATGATGATACAGTGCTTTTAACTTCCTTTCTTCTAATAAAGCTAATTGCGTGTATCTGCTCACTACCCACTCTGCCTCGGGCAGTTAAGCTTCCAGGACCACTCTTAATGACTTGATCTCTATCTCAATTGGCAACACTACTTCCATCCCACAAACCAAAGAGAACTGTGTCATTCCAGTCGGTGTTCGAACACTTGTTCTGTATCCCCAAAAAGAAAAAGGAAGCATCTTTGACCAATCCCTATACGTCTTGATCATCTTGGACAGGATCTGCTTAATTGCCTTATTTGTTGCTTCCACTGTACCGTTAGCCTTTGGTCTATAAGAGAAGGATCGATGATGATGGATTTGGTACTTCGAGAATAAGTCCTTAACTGCACCTTAAAATTGTACCCCATTTTCCGATATCACACTGTGCAGGACCCCATACCTACAAATGAGATTCTTCTCAATAAATCTAGCCATTTTCCTTGCCACCAGTTTATTAAAAGATTCAGCCTTGACCCATTTTGAAAAATAATCCACTGCTACTACAATAAAACGGTGACCGTTTGAAGCCGTCAGATGTATCTCTCCCATAATGTCAATCACCCAAGTTGCAAAATGCTAGGGTGAAGATATAGAGTGCAATTCTTCAGGAGGCATGTGACTCAGATTACCATACATCTGACATTGCTGGCACTTCTTCACAAATTTAATGCAATCTCTCTCCATTGTCAACTAGTAGTAACCTTGTTGAATTATCTTCTTAACTAAGGCTATACCACTCATGTGTGGACCACAACTTCCCGCATGTATTTTCGACATGATGTGCTCAACTTCAGGCTTCCTCAAGCACCTCAAGTGCACCCCATCAGGCCATCTTTGATACAACTCTCCATGAAAGGTGGTGTATTGTAAGGACCATCACCTTATGGCTCTTCTCTCTTCCCTTGTTTCCCCCAACGGGTATTCCTTATCCTCTGAAAATTGCCTTATAGTGTCATACCACTCATCATAGTTTGTATCAATTTCCATGATTGTCTCATATTCATAGTAAGGAGTTGATGAACTGGTCAAAACCAGAGGCTTAAGAAATAAGTTGAAATGATTTTCCCATACCAAAGCCAATGTGGCTAGGGCATCAGCCATCTGGTTTTCTTCTTTTGGTAGCTGTATAAACCTACACTACTTAAAATTCTTCTTCATCATGGTGAAGTAATGGTGGTATGGTTTTAGCTTCTCTTCTTTTAACTCCCACTCTCCTTTGTTTGGGATACTATTAGCAATGAATCACCAAAGACTTGCACCTTATCCACCTTCATAATCATCAGGGTTTCCAAACAAAAAATACATGCTTCATACTCCACCATATTATTGGTCGCCTTGAACTTCAACTTCTTGGCTAAGGGGATAAGCTCCCCTTCGAGTGATTCTAGTATGACTTCCAAGCCTGTTCCTTTTCTATTCACTGCTCCATCGAAATACATCTTCCATCCTTGTACTTCTATGGCCTCTAAATGTTCATCAGGAAATTCCAAGACTACCTCTTCGCTATCCGGTAATGGTTGTTGGCCAGGAATTCTGCCACTGCTCTACCTTTGATTATTTTCCTAGTTACATACTCAATCTCAAATTCTTCTAAAATTATCAACCATCGACCATATTTCCTGATTAAAGAGGGTGTCACCCTTAAGTACTTCCCTGGATCCAACCTGGAAATTGCTTGCATACTATAAGATTGAAAGTAATGCCGCAACTTCTTAGAAGAACAAACCATAGCTATACATATCTTTTCAATGATACTATACTTAATTTCATAAGGTAGGAGCTTCCTAGTCAAATAGTAGACTACGTGTTCAACCCCCGACTCATCTGCTTGGGTAGCATGGCTCCTATTGACTCTTCCTCTACTGCTAAGTATAGTAACAAAGCTTTACAGGGTTTAGTTGGTTTCAAAACAGGTGGATTTAGCAGATGCTCCTTTATATGCTCAAAGGCCTTTTGACACTCTTCATTCCACTTGACTGGTTGATTCATTTTAAGCAATTTGAAGATACGTTCACAGATCGTGGTGAGCTTTGCTATAAACCTGCTAATATACTACAACCTGCCAATAAAACCCTAAACTTCTCTCTCCATCTTAGGGGATGGCATATCCCTTATTTCCTTAACCTTGTCAGGATCAATCTCAATGCCATTTGGACCGATCACATGTCCCAATAACTTGCTTGAGATAGCCCCAAACACACACTTCTTCAGGTTTAACCTTAGCTTATACTTCACTTCTCTCTCAAAGAATAACTCTAAGTTTTGGAAGTGTTGTTCCCTTGTATCCGACTTCACCATCATATCATCAACATACACTTTGACTTCTTTATGCATCATATCATGAAACAATGTGGTGACCATCCTTTGATTGGTTTCTCCAGCATTCTATAACCCAAACGACATCACCCAATAACAAAATATACCCCATGTAGTAATGAAGGCAGTTTTAGCTTTATCCTCTTAGGCCATTAACACTTGGTTGTATCCAAAAAAATCATCTACAAATGAGTATAGCACACTAGAACTGCACTATCAATAAGGACATCTATATGGGGTAAAGCAAAATCATCTTTAGGGGAAGCCTTGTTCAAGCCTCTATAGTCAACACAGACCCTAATTCTTCCATCTTTCTTTGGCATCGGTACTATGTTGGCTAGCCAATCTAGATAATCTATCACTTCAAGGAACTTTACTTGTATTTGTTTAGTGGCCTCTTCTTTAACCAATTCAGCCCATTTCCATCTTAACCACCTAGGCTTTTTTTTGATAGGTTTCATGTGAGTGTAGGTAGCAATCAGATGCTCAGCTATGTCTCTATCTATTCCAGGCATATCTTCATAAGACCAAGCAAAAACCCCTCCATATTTTTTAAATATTTTTTCAAATCTCTCTCTTTCATCAGGAGTAAGGTCGGATGCTATGCTAATATTTTTAGAATTTTTAGCTAGTCCCAAATTTAATGATTGTGCATCGACAGAGTTAATATTAAAGATCCTCATGTAACCACTATTTGAATGTATGCAGCCATCAGGAAAAACATCACACAAGTAAGCAAAATCAGACTTTATTGCATTCATTTTGGAAAAGAAAACATCATCATCCTCATACAAAGTAGACAAATTAAAATCAAAATAAAAATCATTGTTCCTAAAATCATAAAGCGGAACATCTTCAAACTTCTCTTCAACCAGGGCAACAATCTCCTCGGGGGTGTTCTCAATTTCTAGGATAGCTTTCTTTTCCCCTTCCAGATTGGGCTCCTTGTCGGTTGGCAAGGTGAGCTCTTTCTTCACTTGTTCCACCAGTTCGACTACATCAGCAAAAATCTCGAAAAACGGGATCAACTTTCCCATGATCATGATTGGCTCGGGCTTTCCTTGGAGTGGTCCCATGTCTAGAGCTTTGACAAAAATCTCTTCAAGTGGTGGGAAGATCATCTTCTCATTCTTCTTTGGATGAACATCTTTCCTAGCTTCTTCATACCCCAACCCTTTCTTGGAAGTTTGAGTCTTGAAATTTGGAAGCTTTGTCACACCGGCCTTACCCTTTCCAAGACCAGCAATAGGAAGGTAGTTCATGTTCTTTATCATATTCAAGACCTTAGAGTCCACCATTTCAACATCAGAAATTGTAGCTACTTGAAAACTATTGAGAGGCCTTTCAATCATTAGAGCATTTACCACCTCATTATCTTCGTCCTCGATGACCACCGTCTCTTCTCCATTCGAGAACTTGATCTTTTGATGAAGGGTGGAAGGAACTCCACCAAGAGTATGAAACCATGGTCATCCCAAAAGTAGAGCAAAAGTAACAGGTATGTCCAAAACCACAAATTCAACCATAGATTCAATTGGACCAACCTTCATAACAGCTTTGAATGTCCCTTCGGTGTGCCACTTGGTATTGTCATAAGCCCTAATGGTTACCTCAGTTGGGCTTAGATCCCTTGTTGACATAGCTAGCTTTGGAAAAATTTTATGTGGGCAAACATTCATGGCAGCCCATCATCAACCATCACACATGGGGTCCTTTTTCCTTTGACTTTTACTTTGATAAAGATAGGGCGGATGTGATCTCTCCCCTCTTCCAGTAAATTTGCATTTGAGAAAGATACCATCCCCACATCAACTTCGCTCTTCTTTTGAATCTCTTTGCACTTCATTACTCCTTCAACTTTCATGAAGTTAACCATGTTATAGAGGTGGAAATTGACATGCTAGCCAAGGCCTTGGCCATAGTTTCATGGTGCTTTTTAGAAATGGCCAATAGGTCCCAAATACTGACACTTGCTTGGGCCCTCTTCAACTGCTTAAGAACAATGTCATCTTCTTCTTTTTTGTTCCCAACTTTAACTTCCTTTTCTTTATTAGCTTTTACTTTCTTGGGTAGTGGCCTTGTATAAGGTTTACTAGACCTAGTGTTCGTCACTTTATCTTCTTTAGGTTTGGACTAGGTCCATTCTTCCCTCTTGGGTTCACGATCATCATCACTATCACTTGAATCCCAAAATTTGTTCACAACACAGATCGATACTTCTTTTCCAACCACAGCTTGTTCAATTTTGCTAAACACCACTTCTTCTTTGGTTGCTTCTCCATCCACATCTTGGGAAGAAGACATGACAAATTTTTCATGAAAACCTCTTCCAATCATGAAGGTTGCTGGTGGTGGTACTCTATTGAACCTTGGCAGTGGATTGTCTTTGGTGTTTGTCTTGTTAGGCTTGGGCAGCTTCTCACTATCAATCAAATTCTGGATCTCATGCCTTAACCTCAAACATTTATCCGTGTCGTGCCCTTGCATTTGATGAAATTGGCAAAATGCCATAGTGTCAAAATTAGGTGGGAGAGAGTTAGGCAAAGGATGAGGATTTAAGGGTTGTAACAATCCCTTCTTTTGTAGCTTATTGAGGACCCAAGATAGCGGCTTCCCTAATTCTGAAAAGTGCCTTCTTCCTCCTTGGCCAGTAGCATTAACATCAACTGATTTTTGTGTGCCTTGGTTACCAGACTAGTAGTTTTCCTTCTCATTGAAAAGTGGTTCTTCTCTCTTTCCCACTCTTCAATTTATAGACCAACTTGCAAAAGGTCCTTGAAATCCTAAATGAGTGTATGAGACATCCTTTCGCTAAGGTTAGGCAACACCCCCTCACAATCATTCTAATTTGATCAGATTCATCAGGCCTTCTCATGAGCAATGCAGCCTTATTCCTCCACCTCTTCACATAGTCCACAAAGTTCTCGTTTGGCCTTTGTCTAATGGACTCCACCTCTATTAGAGCAACTTCCAATTCAGCATTGTATCCTAATTCTTGGATGAAGGCCTTATATAGTAGATCCCAACTCTTTTAAGTGTCATCATCTAAGGTATTGAAGCAATTTTGGATAACGGGATCCAATGAGAGCATGAAATACCTTAGGGTTTAAGACTTAGTAGCTCGAGTGGACTGTGTAGCAGTGATATACTACTTCACATAGAGGTGAGGATTTTCAGTTCCATCAAACTTTGCAAAGGATGGCATCTTGAACTTGAACAGAACCTCTTCATCTAGCCCAAACAACTTGTTGACTTTTGACATTTCCTCAATTTTCAGCTTCTTTTCAAACTTCTTTTCTAGGTCAGTAATCAACTTCTCAACATTTGAAGTTTTAGTTTTTCCAACAGCTGATCTTTCAACAACCTTTAGTTCTTTCTTCATGTCTTGAGGATCTTGAAAGTATTGAACCAGTCATCATCATCATCGATGACTACCTTGTCATCATCAAAAGCCACTTAACCAACCTTAGCCTTCCCCTTGTCCTTTGGCTTCTTGGTGCTAGCGGATGCCTCAACATTGTTCCCTAAAATTGCAGCCAATTGGTTCTTCATGGTCTCAGCCAAGGCCTCCTTTATTTCTTCAATCTTGGCATTGGGGGCATCATCCACCATTCTTTGAATTTGTTCAGGCTCCATTGCTTTTGGTGAGAAAGTAATTGAGTCACTATTGGATTCTATGTCACTAGTGTAGGTGGGGTTGTCATACGCTCTTGAGCTACTATACTCTAGGTCGATGAGCCAAAAAGGATCAATGAATATGTTATGTAACCTGTGTATGCATGTATGCACAAACAACAATAAAAAAAAATTAGGACATTCCTTTCAATCTTATAACTTTCACACACGAATGGCGAGTCTCTTTTCCTAGGTTTATGGTCAACAAAATACCAACATGGGATATCTTATTCTCAAAAAATTCACTCTGATGATTTAACCAATAGTTGCATTTTCTAACATAGAAGTCAGTCCATGATAATTTCCATTAATTAGGTTGTAATCCATTGAATCCCAAGTAAAATAGCTTTTATGATATATTGGATTAAAACAAAATTAAGAGTTTCATCATAAATAGATTTCATTATTTGAAAAGGTAACTAGTGATTCATCCCAAAAACAAGGCCATGGTTAATAATTCTTAGTATAAGCTAGGCTCACAATTGATTTTTGGTATTTCATAATTGACCTAAATATTTTTAAGCTCTTTTGTAATAAAAAAAAAACAATTTTGGGCCATGAGGTGTAAAAAGATTTTTGGCCCATCTCGAAAGGTTTCAATGTCTAAAGACCTTTTTTGAAAATTTTCAAAAATAGTTTTGGTCTTTGGATCTTAAAGGAAAAGAATTGTTTTTGAACTTACAATGTAGGTAGATCATATTAGAAAAAGAACAAACCAAATAAGTCATAGTTTAAACTAAGATAAATTAACCACAGTCAAACAACAAGCATTTGGGGTAAAAACCTAAGAAAAGTAACTAGGTCAATTACATGAGCTTAAGTCTTTGGGTTGGAAAGTTTTAGGTTCCCATAGCAAGTATATAACAAATGGTACAAGGCTATGAGTGGTTATGCCATGCTCGACCTCCATACCTTGGGTGAAAGTATGATATCTCTTACTTGACACAACACGAGTATCACGGGTGTCCTCACTCACGCACACAATGCAGACTAAATGATGCAATGGACAAAATTATAAAAAGAAAGAATAAAATAATATAAAGACTAACAAAATCAACTTCTCTTATCTCCAGTGGAGTTGCCACTGTGAGCGGGGATTTTTGCCCCCACTCCCATGTGGAATGGTTCTTGCGACTTCGCACTATTAGGCTTGGGGCCTTCGAAAACACGGGTCTAAGCTCATAGAAAATGGAGCAGCCACCCAGATGGGCCAAAAAAAAGAAAGGGGTTGATGACTCGATTCCTAAGGAATTTTTATGCACCCCCACAATGCCCAGTTCATTGGAACTGGCCTCCTTTTCAGGTCTTAATATTATAAAATTCTTAATTAATACAATATTATCCATACTACATGCGATATAAGAACAAATAAATACTTTATTAAAATCACAATAATGTCCAAACAAAATAAATATGTAGACACCCATCCATGGATGGAAACATGCCTTTATAATTGTCTACTGTCCAAAAGAAAATAAATAAAATAGGATACCCACCAATTGGTGGAAATGTATCCTTTACATTGATCCGAAACTTAAAATAAATAAAATTACATGATGCTCATAACATGAGGTACCCAAAATATGGAAACATACCTCTTATAATTTCTTGAAACCAAAAAAAATCAATAAAAATAACCAACTAACCATTCGTCATAAATAAATCATTCATCAAAAATATAAATAAATCACTAATTAAAATATATAATAAATATTCATTTAATAATGAAGCAAATAAAGATGCAAATTTAGGTGTATGTATTAACTTAGGGTGTCTTAAATATCACTTAGGGTTTTGGAATTTAGATTCAAAAAAAAATTAGGGTTTAATGTAATTTAGGATTTTTGGTTAATCCAATTAGGGTTTAGGGCAAAAATTATGTAATTAGGGTTTTTAGGAAAAAATAACTTAGGGTTCGATGTTTATAAAAAATAATGTTTGGTAGCTTAAGGTTTCACATGAATTAGGATTTAGTTTTTGTGAAAAACTAATCAAAGATTTTAAGGTTTAAACAACTATAAGATAAATAACCATAGAAAAGCTACTGTGAATATTTTTTCTTAGTTTTAAAAGCTACTCTATAGTTTTTCATAAAAAAAGTTTTAATGTGATTGTGAGTAATAGATTGGTTAAATAGCCATAAGATAAAAACAAATAAACAATCCATGCAAAATAAGTTTACTGGTTTTAAAGGTTATGAACAAAACAATAATATACACTCCATACAAACTAACATATACTGTTTAAGCAGAAGTTGGATACTGTGATTTTAGTTAAATTAAGAATGAACTCTTTCAATGTTTAAGATAATTAAAACACATAGTATTTATTTAATTTAAAGCATACCGTCATTTGTTAGCTCCACCAAAATTGTTTAAACATGAATTCTGGATGAGCTTTGTAAAGACAGTGTACGTACTACCTTTATAGAGTTGGTGTGTTGTTGGTGTTCCTCATCCAAACTTGTTGTTTCTCTTTGTTTAGGGTTTTTGTTGATGGATACTCAATTTGGCAAAGTTCCAGCAGCAAATCACAAAAGCCAAAAGTCCAAAGATCCGGTTTCAAGTTTTTAAAACCTGTATTTATAATCACTCTATCACGTTAAGCCTAAAAATTTTCATATTTAAGAACGGTTTATTCTGATGCATGTCAAATTCATGGGTTCAACACAAACTGATTCCATATCAAATTACAATTACTTGAATTTGATATATACCGAGTTCACCTGGAATTAAAATAACTTTATTTCAACAGAAAATGAGCCCATATCAAAGTAGGTATCCGGATTCGACATGGAATTGAAAAAAACTTCCCATATCGGACTGGAAGAGCCCCATTTTGATATGGGGAGCCCCATATCAAATTAGGAGGCCTCCAATTCAATATGGGGCTTCCCCATGTCGAATTGGATGCCCTAATTGGACATGGGACACCCCCTACTAGTCAAAAACCATCCGAATTAAGTGAAAAGCAACCAAACCTTCGAATCAAACCCGTTTTAGGGTTTAGTACACCGCTGTCATGTAAAAACTAACCAAATCTTCTAAAATAGACCTAATTAGGATTTTAAAAGTTTAATTGGCTTATTTTAGGCCCTATTGCAATATATTAGTACAATCAAAGGTTTGGAATTAGCACCAGACTAGCCAAGGCCAAAATTAAGGGTCTACAATCATGATCCATTAGTTTTAATGTAAAGTTGATTGATCATTCGCTAAATTCTGAATCACTAATGTAGGTCAGATTTTCATAGGCCTTTGAGCTATTGTACTCTAGGTCTGCATACCAGAAAGGATCAATGCAATGTATGTATGCATGCATGTATAGCAAAAAATCGGGCAAAGTCAAAACGTTCCTTCCAATCTTATAACTTCCATACATGAATGGTAAGTCTCTTTTCCTAGGTATTGTGATCAATAAAAATATCAACCGGGGATATTCTTGCTTTCAAAAGAATCCACTTAGACATGATAACTAATAGTTTTATCACTAAATATAAAAGTCAATCCATAATAATTTCTACCATTAAGCCTTAATCCTTTGGGTCCACTGAAAATTTAAGTAGCATTCCTGCCATGTTTTGGATTAAAACTAAATTAATAAGTTTATTATGAATACACTTCTTATTTGAAAAAACAACTAATGGTCTATGCCTTAAACAAGCTCACAGCTAATAGGTCTTGGTATAAACAAATCTCGCAATTGATTTTAATATTCCATAATTGACCTAACTAATTGAAAGCCCATTTTAAAAGGCTTTGACCCATTGAAAAAGGTTTTAATTTTCAAAGCCCAATGAAAACTTGATTAGAAGAAAAGTTTTAGGCCATAATTTGAAAATTGATTTTGGGCCCACCTCTTAAAAACTAAAGCCCATTGTAAAATAGTTTATTAAATTTGGGCTTCATGTTTGGTAAAAACTGATTATTGAAAAGGTCTTTGTTGAAAAAGGGCTTACACTATAATTAGGTCATATTGGGAAAAAGACAAACCCAATGGGCCTTGACTTGGACCAAAACATGTTCATCATAGTCAAACAACATGCAATTAGTGGGCTTTAGTCTTTGGGTAGAAAAGCTTAGGTTCCCATAGTAAATATATACCAAAAGGTACTAGGCTATGAGTGGTTATGTGAAAGCTCGATCTCCATACCTTGAGTGAAAGTATGGTATCACTTACAAACACATAACGCAAGTTCACAGGGCATCCTAACTCACCCATACAATACAATATAAATGAAGCAATGAATAAAACCATAATAATAAAGAATAAAATAATATAAAGACCAACAAAATCAACTTCTTTTATCCCCAGTGGAGTCCCCATTGTGAACAGAGATTTTTGCCCTCACTGCCGGTAGAATGGTTCTTCCGACTTTGGCACTATTAGGCTCTGAGCCTTAGAGAATACGGGCCTAAACTTGAAGAATTTGGAGTTGCCACCAGGATGGGCCAGGAAGATAGAATGGGTTGGATGACTCAATTCCTAAGGAATCCCCAACTCCTACTTGGGTTTGGAAAGTTGGGTATGCATGGGGAAGTTGAAAACGACCCAGCAATCCCATAATGCCCGGTTCATTGGAACCGGCCTTCTTTTCAAGTCTAAATATTATAAAATTCTTAGATAATTATGATACCACCCATATTACATGTGATTAGGTAAAATAATTTATATTATGAATAAATCAAACAAACAAATAAAATGGGCACCCATACAAGATGAAAACATGCACTTACAATGTCCAATATCCAATAAAAATAAATAAAATAGGACTACAAAGTTCCAAAATCCTTAAAATAAATTAAGTGATTAATAAATAAGGCACCAACAAAGTGGAGACATACCTTTTATATTGTCTTTAAAAATCCAACCAATAACAAATTAATACCACTTAATCATCCATGATAATCAATAAAAGAAAACAAATTGCATTGTCGATAATAAACAAATAATAATAAATCAAAATAACTAAAATTAGGTTTTAACCATTGAACTAGGGTTTAATATGCAATTCTAGGGTTTGATAATGCAAGATTAGGGTTTAATATAATTTTAGGTTTTGGATTTTCTAACTAAGATCAAACTTACATGATTAGGGCTCGGAGTGAATTAGATACTGAGGTTGTGATTTGTTGAATGAAATTCCTAAAGTCAATTTTATAATGTAACATCACATGTGCTTAATTCATAAACCAAAATGAAGATGATTAATTGAAATTTAAACAAAAGAATAAGATCATACATGTGTTACAGGCTCCACCAATTTTAATCCGTTGAACTAAGCTTGTTAATGCTATTTGATGCTACTGTCTGGATCAATTATAATCTTGGTCGAGTGAAGCAATCCGAGGACAATAGTTGATTTTAGCTACTTCCTCCTTTTATGATTGTTATATCTTGGTTCTATGTCTCTATCTCTCTTTTATTTCTTAATTTCTTATTTACTCCCTATTATCGTGTTTCTAATTCCTTGTTGCTTATTTGCTTTGTCAATTGTTTGTGGCTCATGCAGGTTTGTGGCTAACGGTTCCTCAATGATTGTGGCTCCCTATCGCTCTCCATTTTTTTTTCTTTCTATAGACCATATTAGGGAAACATCTTTGCCTCATCTTAATCACCCCCCAATCCTAATTGTATTAGAAAAATCTCCCTTTATCTAAATCAATTCCCAATTTTAGTAAAATTAGGACACTTAAATAGCGAATTGGGCCAAAACCATAGCCAATTCATTATAAGCATGACTCGTAATGAATTGGCCATGCTTAATTCATTATGAGCATGCGTCATGATGAATTGGCCATAACAGATTAGCTATAGGAAATTCATCATGAAAATGGCCAATTGTGATTATTTCTGGGTCGATTTGGCTTGTAAAATGGTATCGGACTTAGTTCGAGCTCTTAAAATTGGACTTTCCTTGGTTTGGTCTTTTAAAATTAGACCAGACTTAATTCAAGCTTTTAAAATTAGATTAGATTTGATTTGGTCCCTTTTAATTATGACAAAACTCATTAAGGGCAAAAATTAAGGATCTACACATAATATGCTTTTAACTTTGAAAATAATGTGGTACACAATTAATGTTTAATAACTTATAAATCATATCAACTCAACACATCATCACACATTGGGCCCAATAATTTCTTACACAATATTCGGGTTCTCGAAAGATTGATTTGGCCTATCGTGACCTAAAAGTCTAACACTGGGGACTAAGTGTCATAAATCACCCAAAGGCCATCCCTTTCTGATATCAAAGATAAAGTGTCATATATCACTCAAAGGTTGTCTCCTCAGCACAGAAGTGCCTAACACCTGCGTGCCTTGCCTGAAGGGGTAATAAAACAATAATAACAGTATATCTCTCTTAAAGATGTATAAAACATCATGATGTACCATTGGCATACTAACTCGACAGTACCAACCTCAATTCTCTAGAACAAATAATTGTTCAGGACAACCAAACATTACATTTTTCTCATTCTCATCTCATTTATCATTTTTTCCCATAATTTCCACATTATTACATGACCATTACCGTATTTCTCAATGACAATGAGCACAATCCTTAATCATTTCACAATGTGACTCGTTTTCACATTACAAATGCATTGTATAAAATATTACCATTCACCATAAAAAATATCCATTAAATTCATACTAATATACAAATCATATTTTTAATAATAATACATAAAGTTATAAATAATGTTACTTTAAAGAAAAGCTGCATTCTTTAAAGTATGCCAACGTGGATGATGCCAAGCATGAATGTTCAATTTAAGTGTTAACAAAGCATGTACTAACCTTGTTTAGCTTCAAAACCAACTCAAACTCACTCTCCTCTAATGGAAATAGGCCCAAGAAAGAAAAAGAAGAAGAAAATAAAAACTTTTTAATTTTTTGTCTTCCTTTCCATCAACATATATATATATATATATTAATTATTACATAAATATTATTTATTTAATTTTCTTAAATTTCCATCCACAAATTTACCTTCTTACTTTTTGACTTTTATTATTATTATTATTATTATTATTATTATTATTATTATTATTATTATTATTATTATTATGATGTTGTTGTGTTTACATTATATGTCTAGTGTATGTTTTATGTATATCTTGCATATATATTAGGTATATATTGCATATCCTTCTTCGAACACACTAATTAGACATCCATATAAATTAATCTTACGTCTATTAAAATTACAGATATTATATTTCTCTCCCCCTTAAAGAATTTTGATCAAAATTACCTGTTATTATAACTAACTAAACTAAAGTAAATACCAACCCCAACTCCGTGTAAAACCAATCACACAATTGATGCCACAAACTGTCACCATCACTAATCAAGAAATCTCTACTCTCCCCCTTATGAATCTCCTCAACTATCTTGTGAAATTTCAGGTCTCTCCTATGTGCTTAAGAATTCAACATTATAAATCACTACAAGATAATCTCATCACACTTTACTATCCACTACACTATACTTTAAAAGATTAGTGACTATCACATCTTACTCTAAAGGCTTAGAATTCATATCACCAACAAACATAACATATGCAATAATATAAGAATGAGTCTATCTATGATAGATCAATGCATAAATAGTAATGCCGAGTGAAGAGTATTTACCATCAATGACATCTAAAGTATTCTGCTTCATTTGCATCACATAAATCCTCTGTGAAGTTCTCACCTCTTCTAGTTTGCCCACTGATACAAACTCCTCTCTCTGACTAAATCCTACCCTGCTACCTCTGGCTCCTCTACTACTAGGCCTGGACATAACAGTCTCTCTCTGTCTAGCCTCTGTTGGCTCTAGGAAATCCCTCACAAAATGATCTTTTGATCCACATCTGAAACAACCTTCTGATCTAAGTCCCCAACAAATACCCTTGTGCGCCCTACCATACTGGGCACAAGTGGGTGGAATAGACCTCTGAAAATAGGGCGTAGGAGCACTAGCAACTAAGGATGTAGGCTTCTACCTCAACTGAAAAGGTCTACTAGACTACTCCTGACCCTCACCAAAACTTTCTAAAGGATTTTCTTACCCTCTCTTGTAAGATGATGACTCTACCTCAAACTGAGGTCACCTACCCTTACTTTCTTCTAATGTTGTAGCAGCTGCAGCCTCCTGAGCTTTCTCCACACTCCTAGTAGCTGATATCAGTCTAGAGCATACCTCACACTGAATCACTTCTACTTGACATCTGATAGTAGGCTTCAAGCCTTCCTTAAATCCCCTGCATCTATCCCTCTTATTAGAAACAATACCACTGGGATACTTACTTAACCATAGGAATTCTTTCTTATTTTATGTCACTGACTTAATCCCTTGATTAAGATTCAAAAACTCCCTCTTTTTGTCATCCTTTTAATCGCTAGGCATGTATTTCTCTTCAAACTCTACTAGGAAATCATTATAAGTCAATCGTGGTGGTCTATCCAAACTATGCATAATGGTCTTCCACTAATCATAGGCATCCGTTTGCAACAAAGAAACTACATAGTCAAACCTCTCTTCTGGAGTAGCCTCTAACTGTACAAAAATCCTTTTCACTCTATCCAACCATTGCTCTGCTCCTTATATCCCATATACGTATAATACACGCAACCTCTATGTATAAAATATGTATGCAGAATATAAGAAAGTCACGTATATTTTTTTTCCTTCATTTAAAAAATTCCATCATTCTAATATAAATATTTAGAATTCTTTATATATTTCTTACTAAATAGAAAAAAATATTTCGCGGTAATTTAAATATAAAATGACATATTTTAAAGGAAAATCTTTGAAAAAATTCTCCAGAGCTTTGTCTGCATTTCGGATATTTCCAAATTCCAATTTACTCAACCTATATTTAAAATACACTCCCAAATATTCATTCAACCCATTCATTTCTCCAAAATCTCCAACATAACCACATAATACACAAGTGTTTATATATATATCAATATATATAATCCATCTCTCAAATTTTCAACTTTAAAAACTAAACACCCTTTTATAATTTACATCATATACATGTAATAAACATAATATTCATATTTAAGTAAATTTCACAAAGTTTAAAATATATACATGAGATGCAGATGGCTCTGGTCTGTGGCAGCTCAATAAACTCCAAAAGTAAACAACTATAATCTAGACCTGGTGTGCTCTAGTAGCACTCTCTAAATTAGCTCTATCACATGTGTGATGCAATTCAATCACGTTAAGCATAATGCTTAGTGGTACATACTTTGGTATAATAAATAAATGGCATAACACATACAATGTCGTAAATACATTCTGATAAAAATGTCAGACAATTTATTTCTTTTTGCACATTTCAACAACACATCAATCATCCACATGCATTGAGCCCCAAAAATTCTTATATATGAGTCTAGTTCTAAAAATATTGTCTTAGGCTAACTCAATCATTTGTGACACCAGTATGTCTCACCCGAAGGGGTATAAAATCTGTGACACCAATGTATCTCACCCGAAGGCGTAATAATGTATATGATACCAGTGTGTCTCACCCCAAGGCATAACAATATTTATGACACCAGCGTGTCTCACCCAAGGGGCGTAATAATATCTAACAATAATATTCTGGAACTAGACCCTATATAAGGTGACATGTAATTATACTTTCACAATTTCCACTTTTCACATTCTTTTTCATATTGTCAATGCATCTTTAACATTATCATCATATACAATGCAAATGTTGCTCATTTCTACATGTTAGTGCACAATATGCATTTTTAACATATTACACACACATATTCCATTTAGCCATTCTCAAATGGCTTATCATGCAATAATCATCACAAAACAAGCATTGTTACTCCAAACAATGCAACATACACAACGTTTATAAATATCAAGCAACATAATACATTCAACATAACCAATATGTTACGCTAAAAATCAATGCAATCAAATACATTATAAACCAAAGTATGTACTAACCTCTATTAAGCAACAAATGGAGTTAAAACTCCACTCCACTACCAAAATCTTCTAATGCCCTTCACTACTAGGTTGATGAAATTACAACCTACTCAACACCTATTGAAAATGTGAATGCAAATAGTCAATTAGTATCACATTTCTAGGTTTTTAAAGCATAAAGTATAAATTTAGGTACATTCCTTCAAAAATACTAAAATGTGCCCCAACACACTCCAACTTCCAAAATATACTCTAATCCATTCCAAATTGATTCTAAAGTTTAAATATGTCATAAACATCATATTTTAATACATTCCAAGCATTAAAATATATTGTACCACTTTGTCATCAAAATTCCAAAATTTTGTCCTAACCCTCTTTGATTTTGGTTTTTCATTCTAACCAATTCCAAATGGTAATTTGAGATCATTTATATCATTAAAAACACAAAATAACACAATTCAAATCATAAAACCAAATGCACCATCACTTTTTACCAAAAACCTTTCCAAAACCCTAACTTCCATACTACCTCTTCCAAACTCTAACTAAACCTAATCAAATCCAACATTTAACCATTAAATCTTTACTTACTCATCAAAATAACATCTTACATGTCCATTTCAATAATTATAACACACTCTTTCAAAAACCCAATTCATACATATTCATATTTAACCATAAAACTCCAAAATAATAAAGGAAAACTTACTTGATGGAAAATCACCAAAACCCACTTCATTCCTTTAAAATCCTTTGAAATTTGATGTTTGGAAGAGCAAAAATCCTCTCCTTAACCCTTCAAAATTCGGCCATGGCTTGGAGAGAAGAAAGAAGATGATAGAAAATTTATATTACTAAAGTTCCTAATTTACCCTTAACTTTTGCACATAATTACAAAATTATTAATTAATAAAATATTAATATTTTATTTATTTATTTATTTATTTATTATTAAATTCCAATTCTTATCTTCCATCCAAAATAATTTTATTTTTGAATTTTTTATTATTTTTAGTAAATTACAATTTTACCCCTCCTTTTACTTTTTACTTTTGTCTTTTTCTAACTTGTTTTTGACTTTATATGTAATGTATATTTCCTTTATATTTCACATATACATTACCTATTTCTCACTTTCAACACTTCATTTAACCCTTCAACTTATTAATTTAATTTAATTTAAATTTAATTTTATTTATTTTAGCAATTATGCGAGCGTTATAAGTTAGATTGGTTGTATCCATAAAATATGTAGCTCCATATTTCCTAAGCTTATTATATTTCCTACTCTACCAGACCTAGCTGCTAATGAAGCCCCTCTAGCACTCTCTACACTAGCTCCCAAAATAGCCCCAACTCTCCCTTCTTCTAGAGCATTACCCTCAGCATTATCCTTTTGACCTATGCGTTCCAAAAGCCATCCCAACCTATATCTGTCACAATATACAAATATTCCCATATTAGAGAACAACACGGATGCTAATATATATGTATGTTTCACAATTTAAATCCATTTTTTTAAACCCATCTAGGTCGAGAATCTCAAACCTGTCTCTAATACCAAAATAAATGTAACACCCTTATACTCTATATACGTATAATACATATACCTCTATAAGTAAAATACATTTATAAAACACGAGAGTTTCATCGTATTTATCTTTAGAAACTCTCATATTTAATACCTTGAAATAATTATAATTCCAAAAATATAAATATAATAAGCATATATATATATATACCAATTGAATAAATATAGTTAAAATATAGTTTGATTATTTTATATAAAAATATCTGAAAAAATTTCACCAGTATTTTGTCTATAATTTTTAAGAAGTCCCAAATTAACAAAACACATCCTGTAACAGAAAATACACTCACAAATTTTAATTTCACAAAATCCATCATTTCTTCATACATAATCAAGTATTTAACAAATATAGTTAATGTTCATTGTATACATATACAAAATTATACATGTAACACTCTTATACCCTATATACGTATAATACATACACTCCGTATATGTAAAATACATATATAGAATACAAGAATTCACCATCCTTATCATTAGAAAAATGCTTCATAATTGTAATAAAATAAATTATTCTTTAAAAGATAATTTAATGGGTAAATAAATTTATATATTATAAATCAAATATTAAAAATAAAAATTTATTAGAAAATTCCTGAAAAAAAATCATCAAAGTTTTGTCTTTAATTTGAGTGTTTTCCAAACTCAAATATTCAGAATCTGCATAAAAACAAACTCCCATTATACATACATTTATTCATTTCTCCAACATTTCTCCAAAAATACTCAATGACTCAAAATCACTCAAATATATATATAAAGTATTTCAAACTATTATAGTACTTATCCAAATATTTAAATTTACAACATTTTTATATAAACCATAATTTATACAATCATAATGAGATTAACCAAAAACAAATATTTACATACTATGCAATGGGCTCTAGTCTGATGGCAAACTGATAAACTTCTAGTACTATCCACAAGTCCTAGACCTGGCCAAGTCAAGCAAGGCTCTCTATATCTACTCTATCATATGCATGATGAAATCCAATCACGCTAAGCTACTAGCTTAGTGGTACATATTTTGATAATAAAAATAATTTAAAAGTAATGCACTATGAATTCCATTAAAACATAACATGATTAATGCTTTTATGTACATACATACTCCTAAACTTCATTAAAATGCCACAATCACATGCTTTGGGCCCAAATAATCTTATACAATATACAAGTTCCAGAGACATTGATTTGGTCTATTGCAACAATTGACACCTCTATGTCTAGCCCCAAAGGCAAATAATAATATCATTAAAGTGACACCATTGTGTCTAGCTCCAAAGGCAAATCATATCATCAATAGTGACACCATCATATCTAGCCTCGAAGGCCAATCATATCATAGGCATGCCATACCAATAGCACCAAATACAATTTTCTGGGACAGGATATTATATAAGGTAAACATACATTATTTCACATTATCGCTTAAGCATAGCCAATTTCATCATTCTTTATTTTCCAACACCTTTTTCATCATTTTTTCTCAATTTCTCATATACTTTCACTGTGGATATCATATTCTTTATTATGTCCATAATGTGGCTAAATGTTATTCTTTAAATTGCATAAATCACATATTGCACAATAATGCCATTATCCATTTTACAATGGCTTAACAATTCATACATTTTGCATATTACACATTTTAACACAAAACCATGCACTTTACATGTGAACATTCACATTAAAGTAGCATAGCACAATCATCATTATACAATATAGCATGCCAATTTAAATGCAATTTAACACAATTATCAAAGTATGTACTAATCTCTAATTATGGTAACTTCCAAGCCAAATTCACTCCCACTCCTTCACTTTCCAAAATGTTCTTCTCTACTTAAATTGAGCAAATTCACTCTACTCAATTCCTAGCCAAGTTATGAATTAATATAAATCATTAGAAACACATTTCTATTCATTCAATCCAATCAAATATCAATTACTTCAATTCTACCCAATTTTCATCAATCACCCTTCAATTCTTTAAATGTACAACTTCACCTTACTCAAACTCTAAACAAATTATAAGTTTAAATATTGCATTAGGATTCCATTTTAAAACATTTAATCAATTAAACTCCCATTTATACTTAATCTAACTAAGAATTGTTCCAAAACCCTAATTACCTTACTACCTCTTCTCAATTCCTACAAACTGAATCATTTTAGTCATCCAACCACAAAATCATTACTTCTACATCAAAATAACATAATTACTACTCATATTAATAATTATCCAAGCCTCCTTAAAATATTAAAATTTCATATAATC
Source organism: Garcia nutans (assembly GCA_947685225.1). Taxonomy (NCBI): domain Eukaryota; kingdom Viridiplantae; phylum Streptophyta; class Magnoliopsida; order Malpighiales; family Euphorbiaceae; genus Garcia; species Garcia nutans. Next base: position 24,872,173 of record CANTUV010000005.1, read on the forward strand.
TAGCCATAAATCCCTAACTTTACCAAACAAGCTCACCTTAATCAATTGATCACCGAATCATCATATTTCCATCTTATTAACTTCATTACTATCAAATTTAACAAGTCACAACAACTTTCTCTCTCTACTCAAATCTTACATAACCTTAAATGTAACACCCCTGTACCCAATACATTCACACCACATATACACACAATATGTGATATACGCATGCCGGATGCAAGAATGTCACAGTCCATTTTAAACAAACCAACCCATCCTTAAATATAAAACCAAAGTCATCATTACTAAAATCTGAATAAACTAAAAACATTTAACTTATATTGTAAATTGAAATAGATGAAACAACCCTTGTTAAAATACATATACATATAACTTCATTACCCCAAAAGGTTATCCAAAACATTTATTTCATAAGTAGTGGAAAATACATATGTATTTATCATAATCAATGTTTACAAAATTATAGAGTTTATACAGGTTGGTAGTTCATCTCTGATCTTGATGTCCACAACTTAGCTGTGAGCGGGGATTTTTGCCCCCACTCCCGGTGGAATGGTTCTTGCAACTTCGGCGCTATTTAGGCTCGAGGCCTTAGAGAACACGGACCTAAGTCCGAAGAAAATGGAGTCGCCACTCGGACGTGCCGGGTGTGAGAGGGGATTTTTGCCCCCACTCCCGATGGAATGGTTCTTGCGACTTTGGTACTGTTTAGGCTCAGGGCCTTAGAGAACACGAACCTAAGTCCGGAGAAAATGGAGTCACCACCCGGATGGGCCGGGAAAAAGAAAGGGGTAGATGACTCGATACCTAAGGAACCCCCAATCCCTTAATGGGTTTGAAAAGTTGGGTACGTGTGGGGAAGGTGAAAAATGGCCCAACACCCCCCACAATGCCCGGTTCATTGGAACCGGCCTCCTTTACAGGTCTTAATATTATAAGATTCTTAAATATAACAATATTATCCATATTACATACAATAATTGAAAGAAAGCATCAATATATTAAAATTAAAGCAAGGTCCAAGCAAAACAAATAAATGGACACCCATCCGAAGATGGAAACATGTCCTTACATCACATGCCTAAATAGGACACCCACCAAAAGGTAGAAAACATGTCCTTTACATAGGTTCTAAAATAGAAAAGCAAATTAAATTACATGATATTTAACTAATGAGGTATCCAACAAGTGGAAACATACCTCTTACAACATTTGGAAATCTAAATAAATTGATAAAAGTAAATAACTATTCAAAATAAATAAATCATTCATCAAAGGTATTAAATATCAATAGAAAGTAAACATCCATCCATGATAAATAAAATAAACTAAGCATTAAACTTAAATAAATTAAATCATATCAAATAAATCAAAGCATATCAAATATAGTATTGAATAAGACAAATAAAATTCCAATTATAACTATTGTGAATTTTTTTAAGGAATTAAAATAGATTAAAATTTTATGTTTTAAAAGATTGGTAAAGTTCTTTGATTAACCAAATTAAGGTTTGAATGGTGAAATCATGAAACTTAGGTTTGGACACTTTAAAATATTAAGTTTTGTGGTTTGCGGCTATTCATTGAATTATGGTTTCAAACTTACTGTACAAAATTGTAAAATTTGTGTTTGTATGGTTTTTAAAGTTTTAAAGGATTAGGGTTTAGAAAAAATTAGGGTTTAAGGTTTTAAAGGGGCTAGGGTTTACTATTTTGAGTTTTGGAATTGAATTAGGGTTTTAAGACTTTTGAATTAGGGTTTCAGGTAATGAGTTATTTTTAGGATTTGGAAAAAACAATTGATAATTTTATGAAGTTTTATGAATTTAAACAAAAGATTTAAAGTTTATAAGAGCAAAAAGATATTTTTTTAAGTCTTTTGGAAGGAAACAGAACACAATTTTGGGTTTTGATAATTTGGGATGCAAATCTTGGTTTTGGGATTTTGAAGAAATAAAACTAATATCTTTAAACTTTTGGAAAAATAAAGCAACGATTTAAGATTTTTCATACTTTAGAAAAGGTGAATTGAGGTGATGAGGCTTTTAATTTAAAAGAAACAAATATGTGATCTAGCTAATGTGGCAAAATAAAAGAAATTAAGAATTCAAACCTTATTTTGTAAGTTTCACCAAAAATTGCTTCTTGGATGAACAAGGTCAAAGACAAGTCTTTTTGCCTTTGAATTACTTGAATTGTTTTTTTGTTCTCTCAAAAAAATCAGCTTGGTTCAAGGTTTTCCTTCACAGTCTCGATCTCCACTTTTGCTCCAAGTTTCTGTCCCGATTTCTCCTTCTTTCGGCCTCCCCTTTTTTGTCTCGTTTAGTCCATATTTCTAGAAGAATTCTATGGAAAATTCTAATTATTCACAGTATACAATATTCAATAAGAAAAGGAAATCAAAACCTAATTGTATTAGGTTTCGGAAATTTTCGTCGAAAAAATTTCACTAGCGAAAAAAAAAACTGCTGCGAAAAACTGCGCTGGCGAAAAAACTACCACAGCTGGCTACGGCAGCGCGCGCGGAACGGGCCCGTAGTGCGAGTGGACGAAATGGCCTGGGCCATTTCTCCTGCAGGAGTTTCCTACGGGCGAAATGCCCACGGGCCAGCTATGATCATCGTCGATTTTTTTTGTTAATTTTTAATTTTTATTATTTTTGAATTTTTATTCATTTCACCATTTTTTACTAAAATAAATTAAGATACCATAAAAATTATTTTGGACTAATTAAAATATATAGGACATCACAAAAATTATTTTGGACTAATTAAAATATATTGGACCGGACCAGGTAAAAAATTAAGGGTCTACACCGGAAAAAAGAAAGGGGTGGATGACTCGATTTCTAAGGAATCCCCAACCCCCTAATTGGTTCGGAAAGTTGGGTACGTGTGAAGAAGGTGAGCAATGGCCCAGCACCCCCCACAACGCCCGGTTCATTGGAACCGGCCTCTTTTATAGGTCTTAATATTATAAAATTCTTAAGTATAACAATATTATCCATATTACACACAATAATTAAAATAAAGCATTGATATATTAAAAATCAAAATAATGTCCAAATAAAGAAAATAAATGGACACCCATCCAGGGATGAAAACATGTCCTTACATCTCATGCCTAAATAGGACACCCACCGAAATGTAGAAACATGTCCTTTACATTGGTTCTAAAATAGAAAAGCAATTTAAATTACATGATATTTAACTAATGAGGTACCCACCAAGTGGAAACATACCTCTTACAACATTTGGAAACCTAAATAAATTGATAAAAGTTAAATAACCATTCATAATTCATCTAAGGTATTAAACATCAATAGAAAATAAACATCCATCCATGATAAATTAAATGCAACAAGCTTTGAACTTAAATAAATTAAAGAATATAAAATAAATCAAAGCATAATCAAATATAGAATTGAATAAGGCAAATAAAAATCTAAATCATAGCCACTGTTTCCATTTTGGGTTATTTATTTCATGTGTTTAGGATTTTGGAATTTGTGGAATTATGCTACTGTGAGTTTTTAAAGGAATTAAAATAGATTAAGATTTTATGTTTTAAAAGGTTGATAAATTTCTTTGATTAACCAAATTAGTATTTGAATGGTGAAATCATGAAACTAGGGTTTGAACATTTTAAAATACTTAGATTTATTGTTTATGGTTACTCATTGAATTATGTTTTAAGCTTACTGTATAAAATTAAACGTTTGTGTTTATATGATTTTTAAGGTTTTAAAGGATTAGGGTTTAGAAAAAATTAGGATTTAAGGTTTTAAAGTGTTTTAGAATTAGGGTTTCGGTGAATGCTTAGATTTTTTAGAATTTGGAAAAAGCAATTGATAATTTTATGAAAGTAAACAAACGATTTAAGGTTTATATAAATAGAAAAGATGTTTTTAGGGTTTGTTGAAAGACACAGAATCAAATTTTGGTTTTGAAGAAAAACATGTTCAATTAGGGTTTTAAGATTATGAAGAAGTAAAAATAACAATTTTAAGCCTTTTTGGAAAACAAAGCAACGAATTAAGGTTTTTAACTTTAGAAAAGGGGAATTAAGGTTCTGGGATTTTTGAATTAAAAGAAACAACTAGATGAATTAAGCTACTGTGAAAAGAAAAACAAAAAGAATTTAAGAATTCAAACCTTCTTGCGTAGGATACACCAAAATTGCTTCTTGGATGAACCAAATCAAAGACAAGCTTTGCTGCCTTTGAATTGCCTGAATTGTTTTTTTGCTCTCTCAAAAAATTGGATTGATTTACTGTCTTTCCTACTCAGTTTCGAATCAATTTTGTTCCAAGCTTCTATCCGATTTCCTTCCTTCTTTCTCATTGATTTTTTGTGTTATTTTTTGGTCTTATTTATAGAAGTTTTATATGACTAATTCTCGTTATTCACAGCATCCATTATTCATTAAGAAAAGGAAATCCAAACCTAATTGCATTAGGTTTCAGAAAATTTGCGTCGGAAAAAATTTGCTGAGGAAAAAAAACTGCTATGGAAAAATTGTGCTGGCGAAAAAAAATTGCCGCAGTTGGCTGCGGTAGGGGGTGAGGACCAGCCAGAGGGCCATCGTCCCGCGTGTTGGTTTTCGGAGACGATTTTTTCGTCTCTGATTTTTTCGTCGCCGATTTTTATTTTTATTTTTATTTTTATTTTTATTTTTATTTTTATTTTTATTTTTTATTAATAAAAAATAGATACTAAAGCAAAAATTATTTAATTAAGATAAAAAAATTATTTTGGACCAATTAAAATATATTAGACAACACAAAAAAAATTATTTTGGATTAATAAAATATATTGGACCGGATTGGGTAAAAAATTAAGGGTCTACAGTTTGCCCCCTGCTTGAATGATCTGAAACTTTAGTGAAAGAGAGTGAAAACCAATAAGACTTAATTTTTGAGATGGTGGAGGTTTTGGGTTTTGGACCCGGTTTGAGTTCTGGACTCAAGAATAATTCTAGGTTCTGGACCTAAGAAAAATTTGGGTTCTGGACCCAATCTAAGTTCTGGGACTTAGAAATAAATTCTAGGTTCTGGACCTAAGGGTAATTTGGGTTCTAGACCCGAGCTAAGTTTTAGATTTAGAAGAGATTCTAGGTTCTGGACCTAGAAAAAATTTGGGTTCTGGACCCGAGATAAGTTCTGGACTTAGAAATAAATTCTAGGTTCTGGACCTAAGAAAAATTTGGGTTCTGGACCCAAGCTAAGTTCTGGACATAGAAATAAATTCTAGGTTCTGGACCTAAGGAAAATTTGGGTTCTGGACCCGAGCTAAGTTCTAGACTTAGAAAAGATTCTAGGTTTTAGACCTAAGGAAAATTTGGGTTCTGGATTCGAGCTATGTTCTTGACTTAGAAATAAATTATAGGTTCTGGACCTAAGAAAAATTTAGGTTCTGAACCCGAGCTAATAATTTTTTATTAGAAAAAGTTTGGCTAATTTTTATGCATGTCTTCTTATTGCCCCATGCGTGTAAAAATATTTATATACAAGCAATTATTTGAATGATTAAAGTTAATAATTGAATTTACTGTTTATTTACTGTGTAGTCACTTTTCATGCACTATTTACTATTCATAAATAGTAAATTTACTATTCATAAATAGTAACAAATAGTATTTACTATTAGAGATAGTACTTTTACTATTCATCAATGGTAATACTATTTTATGAATAGTAAAATTTACTATTCATCAATAGTAAAATTTACTATTTATAAATAGTAAAATTGACTATTCATGAACAGTTTTGAATTTTGTTTTTTTGCTTGCCGTTTCTCTATAAAAAGAAATTGATTCTTCATTTCATTTCACAACAAAACTTTCACATTATAATTCTCTCAAATGTCTTTCAATTTTAGCACATATTTTTCAAAAATAATGTATGCTTCGAGGTCAGAGTCTCATTCTAATGCCGAGTTATTAGAGTTTATTCGGCATCATGAAGACGGAAATTTAGATATACTGGCCGGGATGCCGCTCCATCGCAGTTCCAATCAAAAGAGCAAGGTAATTATTTTCTCCTTTTTTATTTCTCTTGATTTTTTTATTGTGTTTTTTTTATTGTTATATATTTGTTTTTATTATTTTTGATTATTTTTATTTATATTTTTATATTATGCTCTTTTATTATTATTGCGTTTTCCTTTATTATTATTTTGTATGTTTATTTTGTATTATTATTTTTTAGAAAAATAAATTAAATTAAGCAGTGTTTTATTAGTTTTTGTTATAGTTTTGTGTCCTGTTTATTGTGTTAATTATTGTTTTATTTAGGTCTTTTGTTAGTTTTATTGATTTGTTTAGTGTTTTCTTTAATTGTGTAATTTTAGTTTGTTTTAGTATTTAGGTCGTGTTTGATCTAATTTTAGGTAAGTTTTATGTTTTGATTATTGATGTTTATTTATGTCTTGTTTAAGTTTTTGTTTGTAAGTTGTGTGTTAGGTTAAACAGGCAAGGAAATGAATTGAAGACAAAAAGAGACAGTAGCTGACACGGGCATAGGACACGGCCAAGTCACTGGCCGTGTCCCATATCAAGCTAAAAGGAAGTTCAAGACACAGAAGCAAACACTGGCAAGGGACACGGCCGTGTCTTGTGGCCGTGTCCCTCCTAATTCACTCACACGGCCAAGTCAAGCTCCACTTGGCCGTGTCACTCAGCAAAGAAGAAAAGAAGACCAAAAGAAGCAGTAGAAGACACTGGCAAGGGACACGGCCGTGTCAACTGGCCGTGTCCCTCGAACAAGCTCAAACACGGCCAAGTCAAGCTTAACTTGGCCGTGTCACTCAACAAAGAACAGAAAGAAGAAAGGCAAGCAGAGGCAGACACTGGCAAAGGACACGGCCGTGTCAACTGGCCGTGTCCCTCCAAGAGACACTCACACGGCCAAGTCACTTCTGACTTGGCCGTGTCCCTCATGTATCAAACACGGAGTGGATTTTTAACGCGTACGATTGATATAAAAGGAAAAGAAAGTTAGGGTTTCGGGGGTGGATGATTTAGAGCAGTTTATGAGCCGTCAGAGATTAGAGCTAAGGTTTTAACATTTATTTTATTGATTTTGATTTGACTTTGGATAAAAACTAGCTTAGATTAAATTGTTCTAGCCATCAAGACATCCTTCTTGCAAGATTGAACAAGAGATTCTTCAAAAGCTTCAAGGAGTTTGTAACTTGGTTTTGTTCTTGAACTTATTCTCTTTACTTTAATTAAATGGATATTATCATGTCTATTTTGATTTCTTTGACCATTAATAAGATGAATATGTTTGATTGCATTATGAACTAATTTGATCTAGTCTAGGGTTTGTATGGATCTACTATGATTGTATGAATTGGTTATTCTCTTAGCTAATAATTTCTTTAGCCTTGATTGAATGGAATATTATTAATATATAATTGATTGATCACCAATTATGTGTTTTAAGGTATTAGATAATGTATCGAGAGATGAAGTTTAATACTTGAACAATTCAATTAGGGACTTAGGTAAATTAGAGATATAACCTATTAAAAAGATTATTTCACTTTTAACAAGATTAATTGGAAGAGGTTTGAATGCGAGAGCTTATTTCCTTGACTCGATTAGTTGAGTTGTTTGGGATTTAATCTTTGAAATTGAATTAGTTAAGAGGAATAACCGTTCATACATATAAGTAGTAGAGAAGTGCAAACCCTAGACCTTTTATTAAGTGAATCAAAACGCCAGTTCTTGTTTACTTTTATTTGTTTTAAACTCAAATCAATCTTCTTCATTATTTAGCAATTTAAATCTCTTTATTACTTGTTAAACATAATCTGATAAGCAATTAACCACTTTAGCTTCCTTGAGAGAATGACCTTGGGGCGATCACCTTTGCTACAGCTACCTCGTATACTTGCGAGTGACGCTTTGTGGTAGAGTTTATTTGAGCGCAACAAGTTTTTGGCGCCGCTGCCGGGGAAGTTAATTGGCGTAATTGTTTATTTAAAAAAAATATAATAATAAAAAATTAATTACATTTCAGATTATTTTTATTTTATTTGTCTTTTGCTTTTGATATTTCTTTTTCTAGAAATTCTCGTTTATGCAAGGCAGGAGATCACTTGAAGGAGAGCTACATCCATTCATTCCAGAAATTCAAAGAGTGAAAAGAAGCAGAGAGGAGTTTGAGCTCTACACCGGATTTGATACTTCAGAGGAAGACATTTTTGATTTGGAGTCGGAATCTGAAAAATCTGTGAAGATGGCTGAAGAAAGGCAAAGAACCATGAGAGATTTTGCTAGACCTGTCATTGGGACTTCCACTTCTTGCATAAGACTGACAGATGCAGCAAGGAACTATGAGTTGAAGAACATTCACTACAACATGCTGCCATCATTCTATGGAGTTCCAAATGAAGATCCTTTGAATTTTATTAGGGATTTCTACTCCACCATCAACACTTTTCCTTTGGGAGGACTAACAGAAGATCAGTTGAAGATGAGATGTTTCCCTTATACCTTGAAGGATAGGGCAAAGAGCTGGCTCATGATGTTGCCTGAAAACTCACTGACAACTTGGGAGCAAGTTTACAATAAATTCATGGGCAAGTTCTATTCACACCAAAAGACAGCTGAGTTGAGAGGGAAGATTGCCACATTCTCTCAGTTTGAAGGAGAGCCATTTCATGAGGCTTGGGACAGATTCAAGATGTTATTGATCCAGTGTTCACATCATCACTACCCACTTCAACTCCTTAATCAGATTTTCTATGATGGTCTCACCCAGCAATTTCAGAACACTGTTGATAATGCAGCTGGGGGAGCCATGGGAGAAAAGACAGCTGATGAGACTTATGAGATCTTTGAGATGTTGGGAGCTAATTCTCAACAAAAGAGTGTAAGGGGAAGAAGCAAGGGGGTAAATCAATTAGAAGCCAATACTGAAATGGTTAGTCAAATAGCTGAGTTGACAAGACAGGTTCAGATGCTAAACATGAAGAACAATATTTCTTCATCTACTCAAGAAGTGTGTGGAATCTGTGGGACATTTGGGCATGGAGCAAATATATGTCCCTCTGCATATGAGACTTTTAGGAATGAAGCTGAGCAAGTTAATGCTATGGGGGGATTTCAACCAAGAGCTAGGAATGATCCTTACTCCAACACTTACAATCCTGGTTGGAGGAGCCACCCCAATTTTTCCTGGACAACAAATAATGCTCAACAGCCTTTCCATTTGCTCCAGAGACAGAACCAGCAGCAGGGCCAATCCTCAAATCAAAATCAAGGTCAGCCTAAAAGAGAGAGTTTGGAGGACAGTTTACAAGCTTTCATCAAAGTCAGTGCTCAAAACCAAGAGATGAACAACAAGAGACTGGATTCCTTGGAAGCATCCTTTAAGAAGGTGGAGACCCAAGTGGGGCAACTTGCACAACAGATGCAGATTCAACAAAAGGGGAAGTTTCCAAGTCAACCTGAGCAGGCACAAGCAGTGACTGTTCTTAGGAGTGGCAAGGTAATTAATAACAATGTTGAAAATAATTCTGTGAATGCAGGTGGGCAAGAGAGGAGAAAGGAAGGAGAATTAGAGAACAAAGGTGCTGATGAAAGATCACTGGAGAAGACCCCTACATCAGATTTGCACAGGGCAAGCAATCCATACAGGCCACCTATACCATTCCCTAGCAGGTTGAAGGATGATAAAAAAGATAAGCAGTTTTCAGATATCTTCAACATGCTATCTAAGGTAAGTATCAACTTACCATTACTTGAAGCAATTAAGAACATGCCGGCTTATGCTAAGTTCTTCAAAGAATTGAATACCATGAAAAAAAGGTATGAGCCGAATGAAAAGGTGATAGTTTCTGAGATAGCTAGTGCTGTTTTGCAGCATAAACTACCTCCTAAGCTAAAGGATCCTGGAAGCTTTATTATTCAAATTGCTATGGGGAATGGAAAAAGTACTGAGGGTATGTGTGATTTAGGGGCTAGTGTGAATTTAATGCCTTATTCTGTTTATCTTGACTTGGAATTAGGGGAACTTAAAACCACAAAAATGGTATTGCAATTAGCTGATAGATCTCTTAGATTCCCGAAAGGGGTTATAGAAGATGTGTTAGTTAAAGTTGGTGGTTTAATAGTTCCTGTTGATTTCATTGTTCTTGACATGGAAGTAGGTAATTCTTCACCATCTGCACACACCATTCTGCTGGGTAGGCCTTTTATGGCAACTACCAACACTTTGATAGATGTTAAGAATGGAAAATTATCAATGACTGTTTTGGGACAAACTGTGGAATTTTCTATTTTTAATACTTCTCCTATTCCTACAACTGCTTTATATGAGGATTGTTCTTTCATTGATTGTGTTGATGCAGTTGTTTCAGATGTGTTCTTGCAGACAGGTACCTCTGATAAATTGGAGCTGGCATTAACTTTGGATAGTGATTTGGAAATTTTTGATACAGAAATAGCCAGTTGTCTTGAGACTTTAGAGGATGCTGAAATAGAGGAGCTTAAGGAGGACCCAATTTTTGAACCTTCCCCCACTGAAAAAGAAGAGAAGAACCCCTCATTAGAGTTAGAGCTGAAAGAGTTACCTAAGAATCTGAAATATGTGTTTTTAGGAGATCACAACACTTTACCTGTGATAATATCTAGTGAACTTAGTGAAGGGGAGGAGATGAGGTTAGTGAGTGAGCTTAAAAGATTGAAGAGAGCAATAGGATGGGGATTGAGTGACATCAAGGGTATTAGCCCTTCCATGTGCATGCATAGAATCATTTTAGAAGAGGGAGCTAAACCTGTGAGAGAAACCCAAAGGAGACTTAACCCAAATATGAGTGAAGTGGTTAAGAAGGAAGTGCTCAAATTGCTGGATGAAGGAGTGATTTATCCAATTGCTAACAGTGAGTGGGTGAGCCCAGTACATGTAGTTCCTAAGAAATCTGGAATCACTGTGGTGAAAAATGAGAAGAATGAGTTGGTTCCTACTAGGACTACTACTGGATGGAGAATGTGCATCGATTATAGGAAGTTGAACAATGCTACAAAGAAAGATCATTTCCCTCTTCCTTTTATTGATCAGATGTTAGATAAACTTTCTGGGCACTCACATTATTGTTTTCTGGATGGTCTTTCAGGTTACTATCAGGTGCCAATAGCTCCAGAGGATCAGTCCAAGACAACCTTCACTTGCCCTTTTGGGACTTATGCATTTCGACGTATGCCCTTTGGCTTGTGCAATGCACCTGCAACTTTTCAGAGATGCATGATGTCTGTCTTCTCAGATATGATCGACGATTTTATTGAGGTATTTATGGATGATTTTTCTGTTTTTGGTAATTCTTTTGATAATTGCCTCGATAAACTTGTTCGTGTGCTTGAGAGATGCATTGAATGTAACCTCACTTTAAGTTGGGAGAAGAGTCATTTTATGGTTACTCAGGGCATTGTCTTAGGTCATGTGGTGTCGAGTAAAGGAATTGAGGTGGATAAGGCTAAAATTGCATTGATTGCTAAGTTACCCCCACCTACCTCTGTTAAGGGAATAAGAAGTTTTTTAGGGCATGCAGGCTTTTACAGGAGGTTTATTAAGGATTTTTCCAAAATAAGCCAACCATTGTGCCATTTATTGGGGAAAGATGTTCCATTTGAATTTACAGCACAATGCATGCAAGCTTTTAATTCCCTTAAGGAAAAATTGACTAGTGCACCTGTGATTGTAGCTCCTGTCTGGTCTTTACCTTTTGAAATCATGTGTGATGCTTCTAACCATGCAGTAGGAGCTGTTCTTGGGCAAAGGGTTGACAAATACTTGAGGGTAATTTATTATGCTAGTTTAACCCTGAATAGTGCACAAATGAACTACACCACAACTGAGAAGGAAATGTTAGCTGTTGTTTTTGCTTTAGACAAATTTAGAGCATATTTAATAGGGTCAAAAATTATTGTTCATTCTAACCATGCAGCTCTTAAATATCTTTTAACAAAACAGCATGCTAAACCGCGCTTAATTAGATGGGTGTTGTTATTGCAAGAGTTTGATTTCTAGATCAGGGATACTAAGGGTAGTGAGAATGTTGTTGCTGATCATCTATCCAGATTACCCTACTTTAATGAAAATCTTGCATCTGATAGCATTCATAAAAATTTAGAAGCATTTCCGGATGAGCATTTGTTTGTGGTAATTAATGCACCTTGGTTTGCAGATATTGCTAACTATCTTGCTTGTGGAATTTTGCGATCTAACATGTCTTTTCAGGAAAAGAAAAGGTTTCTACACTTGAGTAAGTTTTATTTTTGGGATGAACCTTATCTATTCCGGATTTGCAAGGATGAGATAGTTCGCAGGTGTGTTTCTGAGGAAGAACAACTAAGTGTTCTTAAATTTTGTCATGACCTTCACTGTGGGGGTCATTTTGGAGGAAGAAAGACTGCAGAAAAGGTGCTTCAAAGTGGTTTTTACTGGCCTACTTTATTTAAAGATGCTCAAGACTACTGTAAGCAATGTGATCGTTGTCAGAGAGTAGGTAACATTGGAAGAAGGAATGAAATGCCCCTTCAGTCATTTATGGTGGTTGAACTGTTTGACGTGTGGGGAATAGACTTCATGGGTCCTTTCCCCAAATCCTTTGGTTATGAATACATTTTAGTTGCTGTTGATTATGTTTCCAAATGGGTGGAGGCAATCCCCACCCGTACTAATGATGCTAATATTGTTGTTAAATTTGTGAAGGAAAACATTCTTAGCAGGTTTGGCACACCAAGGGTGATAGTCAGTGATGGGGGGAGCCATTTTTGCAATAGGCTTTTTGAGAAGTTAATGCACAAATCTGGCGTGAAGCATAAGGTGTCAACCCCATACCATCCACAGACTTCTGGACAAGTGGAAACATCAAACAAGCAGTTAAAAGGAATTTTGGAGAAAACAGTCAACACATCCAGGAAGGATTGGGCAAGCAGATTGCACGATGCACTATGGGCATATCGGACTGCTTTCAAAACTCCTCTAGGAATGAGTCCATATCGATTGGTGTTTGGAAAAGCTTGTCACTTACCAGTGGAGTTGGAGCACAGAGCATATTGGGCAATAAAGACTCTGAATTTGGACTTGGACAAAGCGAAGAGAGAACGATTTCTACAAATTTCAGAGTTAGATGAGTTGAGGAATGAGGCCTATGAGAGCTCGAGAATTTACAAGGATCGCACTAAAGTACTTCATGATAAAATTATAGTGCGAAAGACATTGAATCCAGGTATGAAGGTTTTACTTTTTAACTCACGACTCCGTCTCTTTCCAGGTAAACTCAAGTCTCGATGGAGTGGCCCTTTCGAGATAACTCAGGTATATCCTTCTGGTGCAATTGAATTACTTAACTCTAGAACAGGTGAGACTTTCAAAGTGAATGGACAGAGAGTTAAGCCATACAATGAAGGATTTCAGGAAGTGAGGGTCATTGACAGCACTTTGATTCATGATCCCTAGGCCTTGCATGGTGTCCAGCTTTATGACATTAAAGAAGCGCTAAATGGGAGGCAGCCCATTGGTTTTCATTTATTTTTCGTAGTTGTAATTTTTAATTTAACAAGTATTAATTTTATGTTCGGTTTAAATAAATGGACTGTGCTTTGATCGGTTTTTCTTTACTTTGTGTTTCAGGGTGTTCACAGAATAAGGTTTGCAAAATCGTTTTTTTTTTTTAAAAAAGTGTTAAAAGTGAGTAACAAACAGAATGGGACACACCCAGGGGACACGGCCGTGTCCCTAGGCCGTGTCACACACTGGACATCCAAATTCGATTTTGAAACTTTTGTACAGATTGGGACACACCAGGGGACACGGCCGTGTCACTTGGCCGTGTCCCCCATTTTGCTTCAGCCATGGCCGTGTTAGCTTGCACTTGGCCGTGTCTCTCCAATTTCACACACCAGACACGGCCAAGTTCCCACAAACACGGCCGTGTCCATCATTTTTTACTTTAAAAGTCTCGATTTTTGCACAGATTTCATTTTTAATCCCTAATTTTTTTTCTTTTTTCTTCTTCGTCTCTTTCTCTCGCTCTCTCTCTCTCTTTCTCTCGCTCTCTCTCTCTCTCTCTCTCTCTCTCTCTCGCTCTCTCTTATCGCCATAGCCATTGTTTTGATTGAAATTTTCCAAATCTTTCATTAACTCATCCAATTTCTTCAACAAACCTTGACATATTCACTTAAAACTCCATCTTTACTCATATACTTGTGATTTAATTCAGTTTTGGGTTAAATTTTCAGATTTCTAAGGATGACGAGAACTAAGACTGTTTCACACCACAAGGCGAAGAGGCCTACCACCGGAGGAGCTTCTTCTTCTTCATCCGCTGTACCTTCGAAAAGAGCGAGTCTTTTGGCTAGGAGTTTTTACCCGACAAGGTATGTAAATGATGAATCGCTTGATGTTTTGCAAATTAGGACTGATTTCAATAAATATGTGCAATACCTTGGGTGGGAGACTTTTGTCACCTTAAGACCGTTGCAGTTTGAGGAGCTCACTTTGGAATTTTTGACATCCCTTAAGGTGGAAAGGGATGATAAGAAAATCTGTAGGAAATTGATGTTTAAATTGTTGGGAAAATCATTTGTGCTTAATATTGATGAGTTAAATGCTATTTATGGTTTTCATCAGCATGGGGAACGGTCATTACCTAAAAAATTTAGGCAACAGTTTGCTTGGGGAGCCTTGGGCTCTGGTACTTATGTGGCCAAATCGGCCAAAGCATCTAGATTGAGAAACCCTGCTGTAAGATATTTGCATAGGTTTATGGCCTGCGGATTCTTTGCCCGGAAGGAAAGCCCGGGTGTGGTTACGCTGAATGAATTATTTTTCCTTGATAGTGTTTTGAATGGGATGGCTGTCAGTGCTGGCTATTGGTTAGCCGATATTTTTGATTCTGTGGCTAACGGGAAAAAGGGGGCAATTTGTGTTGGAGGGTTGGTTACCACACTAGCAGTAGCCCTGGTTGAGGATTTTGATCCGAGTACTACTCGTATGACTAGAATATTGGGTAATGACTCTCTTGATTTAGCTACATTGACAAAGATGCACATGGTGGTGCGTAGGAGAGGGACTTATGTGATGCCCTCAGGTGAGCCTGCAGCACCAGGGGATAGGCAGAAGAGAGCCCGGGTTGAAGAGGAGTCAGACTCAGATTCTCTAGGTCTTGATGAGGATGCTCCGGTCTCGGAACATCAAGAGGTACTTCGGAGGATTGAGGCCCTGGAGGGCAAAGTGGATCGACTGGAGGGCAAAGTGGATCGATTAGAAGACACAGTGGGCCAAAACCATGCTGAGATGTTGCAACACATGGAGCAGATTAACAGCAATCTGGCCAAGATCCTGAGTCTTCATCCCTCCGCTGCATCATCTTCCCGCCCACCTTTTCCATAGATGTTGATTTCCTTGCTTTATTTTGTTTACTGTACTTTTGTTTTTATTTTTCGTTTGTGTTTTCATGTTAACATTTTATTTTTGGATATTTTATTTTCGTCTATTGTACTTTTGTTTTTGAACTTTTGTGTGTGTGATGGAAAGCTAGGATTTTGCTTCACCAGGTCCACTGGAAGACAGGTTGTCCTTTAACTCTTTTTATTTATTATTCTTGTTTTCCATTGAGGACAATGTAAATTTTAAGTGTGGAGTAAGCTTTCCTTTAATTTGTGTTTTTGTTTTGTTCGTCTTGTTTTGCTTATTGTGGTTGTTTTGTTTATTGTGTTTGTGGTGCATGGCATAATTGTTGAAATCTTATTAATCTTTTCTTTGATTCTAGCATTATAGTTGAGACGTTAGTATCAGCATGGAAATGAGCATTTGAATTCATTCAGGATTAATTTTCACATTCTGCGGTTCATGACAGATAAATCTTTGAGAATCCACCTTTGTGAGTTTTGAGCCTTATAGATTAAATGATTGATTCTCTTTTCTTCAGTGTGCACCTCCATGATTTTGCATCTCTAGAGTTTGCTTTTGCATGCTAATTGAACTCACATTATGATTTAATCTCAAGTTTTAGAATGATGAAGGCAAATTAGGTTAGCCCTTAGCTTAAAAAGACCTCCCTTAATATTGATTTCCTTAGTGAGCCAAGTTGAGCCTTTGACCTTTTCTTTTTTGATCAACACAATTCTCAACTTAGCATTTTCTTATTTTCATCATACCTGCATTAAGAAATGGAGTTTTATGATATGGCAGGAGGGTGGTTTAGTTCAAAGTGTGGGGTAAGCAATAAAAGAATTTTTGGTATTGCTATTTGGGGTTGAAATGCATATTTTGCACTTTGTATTAGATTAAGAGTTGATTATTCCTTTCCTCTACATTTTAAGCTAGATGTTCTATGCAATGTTATACTTTGTATATATGTATTAAAAAAAATAAATAAATAAAAAATAAAAGAAAAAAGAAAAAGAGAAAATAAAAAAGATATATATATATACAAAAGTCAAATATGTTCTAGCATTGGTTATCAAAAGAGGAATGTCGACTCATATATAATTCTTTAAGTATGCAAGTATATGAAAGTATAAGGTTGGTGAGTATGCTATTTAAAGGAGTTATGAGTTTCTTAGCAAGAGTAGTGTTTAATTTAGATACTCCATTTCTTGATGCTCCAGCCTAAATTCCTTTTCTCACACCTTTACCTTAGCCCCATTACATCCAAATGAAAGACCTTCGGATTATTCTTGAGAAAATCAGTGAGAGAGATTGGATAATTAAGCAAGTTTATGGTAGTATGCAGTCGTGAGTGGTTTGAGTGATTAACCTTTGAAATCGAGTGAAACACTTAGATGAGAGATGAGATTTGTATGTCTGGATCAATGAATGAGTTAAGAAAATTTTGATTGAAGGAAATTGCAATTATTTATGTCTGATGTCTTAAAGTATTTCATCTATGTACTGGAATTATAGTTAAGGTTGTTTGAGTTTTTAATTTATGCCATGTGAATTTGCTTGAGGACAAGCAAAGTTTTAAGTGTGGGGAAGTTGTTTTATTAGTTTTTGTTATAGTTTTGTGTCCTGTTTATTGTGTTAATTATTGTTTTATTTAGGTCTTTTGTTAGTTTTATTGATTTGTTTAGTGTTTTCTTTAATTGTGTAATTTTAGTTTGTTTTAGTATTTAGGTCGTGTTTGATCTAATTTTAGGTAAGTTTTATGTTTTGATTATTGATGTTTATTTATGTCTTGTTTAAGTTTTTGTTTGTAAGTTGTGTGTTAGGTTAAACAGGCAAGGAAATGAATTGAAGACAAAAAGAGACAGTAGCTGACACGGGCATAGGACACGGCCAAGTCACTGGCCGTGTCCCATATCAAGCTAAAAGGAAGTTCAAGACACAGAAGCAAACACTGGCAAGGGACACGGCCGTGTCTTGTGGCCGTGTCCCTCCTAATTCACTCACACGGCCAAGTCAAGCTCCACTTGGCCGTGTCACTCAGCAAAGAAGAAAAGAAGACCAAAAGAAGCAGTAGAAGACACTGGCAAGGGACACGGCCGTGTCAACTGGCCGTGTCCCTCCAACAAGCTCAAACACGGCCAAGTCAAGCTTGACTTGGCCGTGTCACTCAACAAAGAACAGAAAGAAGAAAGGCAAGCAGAGGCAGACACTGGCAAAGGACACGGCCGTGTCAACTGGCCGTGTCCCTCCAAGAGACACTCACACGGCCAAGTCACTTCTGACTTGGCCGTGTCCCTCATGTATCAAACACGGAGCGGATTTTTAACGCGTACGATTGATATAAAAGGAAAAGAAAGTTAGGGTTTCGGGGGTGGACGATTTAGAGCAGTTTATGAGCCGTCAGAGATTAGAGCTAAGGTTTTAACATTTATTTTATTGATTTTGATTTGACTTTGGATAAAAACTAGCTTAGATTAAATTGTTCTAGCCATCAAGACATCCTTCTTGCAAGATTGAACAAGAGATTCTTCAAAAGCTTCAAGGAGTTTGTAACTTGGTTTTGTTCTTGAACTTATTCTCTTTACTTTAATTAAATGGATATTATCATGTCTATTTTGATTTCTTTGACCATTAATAAGATGAATATGTTTGATTGCATTATGAACTAATTTGATCTAGTCTAGGGTTTGTATGGATCTACTATGATTGTATGAATTGGTTATTCTCTTAGCTAATAATTTCTTTAGCCTTGATTGAATGGAATATTATTAATATATAATTGATTGATCACCAATTATGTGTTTTAAGGTATTAGATAATGTATCGAGAGATGAAGTTTAATACTTGAACAATTCAATTAGGGACTTAGGTAAATTAGAGATATAACCTATTAAAAAGATTATTTCACTTTTAACAAGATTAATTGGAAGAGGTTTGAATGCGAGAGCTTATTTCCTTGACTCGATTAGTTGAGTTGTTTGGGATTTAATCTTTGAAATTGAATTAGTTAAGAGGAATAACCGTTCATACATATAAGTAGTAGAGAAGTGCAAACCCTAGACCTTTTATTAAGTGAATCAAAACGCCAGTTCTTGTTTACTTTTATTTGTTTTAAACTCAAATCAATCTTCTTCATTATTTAGCAATTTAAATCTCTTTATTACTTGTTAAACATAATCTGATAAGCAATTAACCACTTTAGCTTCCTTGAGAGAACGACCTTGGGGCGATCACCTTTGCTACAGCTACCTCGTATACTTGCGAGTGACGCTTTGTGGTAGAGTTTATTTGAGCGCAACAAGTTTTTGTTGACTTGGCCGTGTTTGAGCTTGTTGGAGGGACACGGCCAATTGACACGGCCGTGTCCCTTGCCAGTGTCTTCTACTGCTTCTTTTGGTCTTCTTTTCTTCTTTGCTGAGTGACACGGCCAAGTGGAGCTTGACTTGGCCGTGTGAGTGAATTAGGAGGGACACGGCCACAAGACACGGCCGTGTCCCTTGCCAGTGTTTGCTTCTGTGTCTTGAACTTCCTTTTAGCTTGATATGGGACACGGCCAGTGACTTGGCCGTGTCCTATGCCCGTGTCAGCTACTGTCTCTTTTTGTCTTCAATTCATTTCCTTGCCTGTTTAACCTAACGCACAACTTACAAACAAAAACTTAAACAAGACATAAATAAACATCAATAATCAAAACATAAAACTTACCTAAAATTAGATCAAACACGACCTAAATACTAAAACAAACTAAAATTACACAATTAAAGAAAACACTAAACAAATCAATAAAACTAACAAAAGACCTAAATAAAACAATAATTAACACAATAAACAGGACACAAAACTATAACAAAAACTAATAAAACAAGCAGATAGAATAATATGTACTTACCTGGTATTAACTTACCTGGGTTTGTGTTAGCATGATCGTTGCGTTGTTCGGGCTGGAGGGTGCATTTACAAAGCCCGACAATGGTATGATGTAGTGCCTTCTCGGGCAAGGCGGATTATTCGAGATTGCGGCTTTGAATAGTTCATCTTACAATTGCCATCTGAGGAATATCAGATAGACCGGAGCATAGTCCAGGCGCTTGCAGAGCGATGGTTGGACACAACCCACACTTTTCACTTGCCCATTGGAGAGATGACAATTGGTCCAGCCAATTTTACCTCCATAACCGGCCTTCGATATGATGGTGTTCCAATTCTCCTGACCAATGATATTTTAACATTTGAAGAAATTCAGGGATTAATTGGTATGGAACCATCATATAAAGGGCCTTTTAAGATAAAAATTGAGCCAATTTGTAGTTATTGGATGAACTACGAAGGACGGGTTGGCAGAGAAACAACCGAACAGTATGCTCGAGGATTTTTGTTATATCTGCTTGGGTCTACCATCTTAGGCAGCACTGAATCCTCCATCCACTTATCAGTGTTGAGTGCCCTTTCTTATCTCAGAATGGTACAATCTTTTGGCTGGGGTGAAGCTGGTCTCACGTGTCTTTACCATGGTCTTGATAAGCTTTGCCGAATCAAGAAGTCTTTTGTCGGCTTGATGGCGGTTGTCGAGGTATTATTTTCCCTCACCAATGTTATTTCCACTCTTTTCTTGCATGAATTTGATCTTTACTATTATTGTTGTAGGTATGGGCATATGAACATAACATCGTGAGGGTACCCGGTATTTTCCGAGAGAGAGTTGGGTATCCAAGATTAAATTTCTGGTTATCCGATCGTGTGGACATTCCCGGCTCTCATCATGTGCATACCCACCGCTATGTGTTGAGCCGCTTAACCTGGGACCAGGTAAAATTAGTATGCTTTAAATTTTATGTGAAAGTTTAGTTACCTTATGTTATTTTGCAGGTGAATTTGGCCTAGTGGAGACCAGAAGAGCGAGCAAACTGGTCTCCTTTGATGAGGGCTGCACTGTCTTTCCAACATTCTCACCGAGTTATTGCTGGCCCAGTGTCTAGTGGCTGGTTTTTTGGGGAGAGAGTTTATGAATGGTTTCTCAGTCCAGAGCAGCGGAGGGTTCCGATGCAAATCCCAAAATATATTTAAATATTATGTCAATGCCGGAGGATGCATGGTGGCCGGCCCAGTATGGTTATGGTGCCAAGTCATTTCTCCATTTACCGGGTCCATTTTATGCCCATTTTATTCAAAGAAGACTCTTGAACTTTGATGTATCTCCTATTGGTGTGCGAGAGATTTCCGACGAAAATGAGGGTAGAGATGAATAAGAATATCACAGAGATGCAGGAGAGTTTGTTCCACATCTTGGGGCTAGTACTTCTCAGGTAAAACTTTTACCATTTTTCCCTTGCAACTGTTTTTTCCTTTCTTTGATTCTTTAATGATTGTTGCAGGCTGTTGGCTCATTTGATCATGAGGCTAGACCTTCCTTTACTGCCCCTTCATTTGCTCATTCTAGCCCGCCAGATATGCCATCTCATCCGCAAGGTATTGATTTGAATTACCTGGTACGTTCCTTATTTCATGGTAACTTATGCTATATGTATGCATGATTATGTATGCTCTTACCTTTTCCTCTTTGGCTCACAGTGGATGCTCGAAGAACAAAAATGGAATCTTCAAGAAGAGTTGGTTGCAAGTCATCAGTAGGCTTCTCATTTTGAAAGTTTATATCTGTCACATCCGCCTACCGCAATTATGTAGTGTAGTCACGTGCATAGCGAGAGTAGGGGAAAGGAGAAGATAATTTTTTATAACAGCCCTAGATAAGGTTGTATGACCAAAGGGACCTAGTTGTAATTTTTAAAAGTTTTGGGGACGTAGATGTAATTTTAAAAAAAGTTGCACCGGATGTTCTTAATAGTGCATATAACAGATTCCAAAAATGGAATGTAGAGAAAAATCATATTGCAACGACGTGTAACGGTTTTTCCAGGAAATGTCCCGTTAAAGAAAAATGAAGAAATGTTGACTAAGGGCATTTTGGTCATTATCAATTAAAGTTATACATGAATTTAGGGTAGGAAATAAAAACGTGAGTACGTAGAGAATGGCGAGAGGTTAAATATGAAACGATCGCCAGTAGAAACGAAGCCGGAGAAAACCCGAGCAAAAATAGGACCTAAAGGGAATTTTGTAAAAAGTTAAGGGCTTATCG
Organism: Garcia nutans; assembly: GCA_947685225.1. Lineage (NCBI taxonomy): Eukaryota > Viridiplantae > Streptophyta > Magnoliopsida > Malpighiales > Euphorbiaceae > Garcia > Garcia nutans. The sequence continues at coordinate 24,893,718 of CANTUV010000005.1, forward strand.
GTAATTTTTCAAAAGGACTTGGAAACCTAAAATAGACCTTATAAATAGAAACTAGAGGTCGAGAGGATCAAAACTATATATAGTTTGACTCGTGGAACTATACGGTTTAAAAGATATGATCGATTAATCGCCGGAACGTAAAGTGGGCCCGGTTTCGTGTCGGGATCGGATGAGTAACCCGGGACAATTTTATGAGATCCAATGGGAAGAGGGACAAGTGGAAAGAAGTAAAGGAAAAGAAAACTAATAAAAATCTAATGTTGGCCAATCAAAAGAAAGCATTTAGCATGTGTAATAAATGTGTAATAAATGAAGAAAGAGAAAAAGTGGACAAGTGGTCTTAAGAGGTTAACCAACACCTAAGGTGATCATCATTTCCTTTGTATATAAATATATGGGAAATGAAGAGCAAATTCTCTCTTTTTCCACTTACAAAATTCGGCCAACAAAGGGAAACACCAAAGGACTTCCAAGTTTCTTCAAAATTTGATTTTTAAGGTGAGTTTTTAAGGTTTTCTAGTAAGTAGACTTTAATTTTAGTATTAATTTTAGGTAGTTATATATTTATTGGAAGATTGGAGATTAGAGTCTTTATATGGAATTGGAAAAAAAAAATATTAAGTAAGTGATGAGATTAATTGATTAAATGGAAGAATCAAGAGGTAGAAAGATTAATAAGATTGGATTAGGGGTTTCAGTTGGAAAAGAAATGGAGGATAACTTATTATTTAAAATTTCTAAGGTTTATGTTGTATTTTGAATTTATTGAAGGAGAAATAAAGAATTAAAGAAGGAGAAGAAGGAAAAGCTAAGAGAAGTTAAAGAAATAAGGTTTGGTACTTTACCTTTGAATAATTACTTTTGATTTGGTGCTTTACCATAAAAGAAATTCTATTTGCTTACAAACTTTGGTTTATGGAAGTTTTGAAGTTGATGTTTAAATATATTGATTGAGTTTAAATTAAATATTTGAGTTATGTTCTTGTTTTCTTATGGCAATTTGGGTTGTAAAATTTAATTGAAACCAAATGTTTTGAGAAAATTTGGAAAGTTGATTTGGTAAGTTGTTTGGACTTTAATTAGTTTGATTTGAGTTAAACATGCAAAAATTGTTAAAAGGAAGTGTTTGAATCTTCACTTTACTATTAAAGAAGCCTTAATATTGATTTGCAAAATAAAAATAAACTATCCTATGCATTTCAAATGTTTGGGCCGAAATGGTTCCAAAGTGACAGCTTCTGGACTATTTTTGTGGCAATTGTTTGGGGCAGCAAACGAATGAATTTTTCAACGAATTTTTACATGAAATTAGTCAACATATGAAATAAGTTTTTTGTAAAATTTCAGCCAAAAATAAGATCATTTACTTGGTCAAATGCATAACTGAAGTGGACTGAAATTTTGACGAAAACACAGATTTTACTATTCCTTTGGTCATGCCATTTTGCGTTGCCGATTTTTCTCGCCGCAACACTATTCATTTGGTCAATTTGGGATATTTTGAGGAATGCTTTGAAATGTTTAATATGTTTATTGTGGATATTAAATATGCGAAAAGGGGGAATGGTTTGACTAAAGAATGTGTTGCGCGGCATAAATGGCAAAGTGCGATGGGAATTTAAAATGATTTCGCGAGTCATTCTAAAATGAGGTTTGAGACTTAAATTGAATCATTTTAACCTTTTTGCTCTACTGGATAGTGGGAGTGGTAGATAAGGGTATGGTGCACTATACTAACGCATGCAGTACTGCTCATTATTGTGATATGATATTTTATTCAGTGGTGAGACCACTGAAGCCAATGGGGAGGCCCATTGGTTAACCAGGATGGGGAGGCCCATTCCTGTGATCTGATATTGGTGGTGAGGGCCACCTATGTTACAGTGGGGAGGCCCACTGCCTTATCGCTATAGTTCCCTATATACCAGTAGAGCCTGAATCAAAGACATATTATTTTTTGTTGAACTATATAATGCAAATGTGTTTGAATTATGATTTTACATTATTGAAAGAATATCACACTGAATGTTTCATGTTTTCTACTGGTATAAAGTGGGTTGATTGTTGATTTAATTATTTCCTTTAATTTCAAATACTTTCATATACTACTCTTATTTTTATTGGTGAAGTACCCACTGAGCGACAACGCTCAGCGAGTTAAGTTTTTCTTGACTCGTAGGTTCGGAGCAGTAGATAAATCTTGGGGAAGCAACGACCAGACCACATCAAAATCTCAGGGGTAGATCTTTTAGTTCCATCATGAGTTGATAGTTGTGGCATGTATATGAATAAATGTAAGAGAGAATTTCTATGTTATAATTGTATGTTATTAGTATGTAATAATCATAAATCTTTACTTTATGTTATATTAGAAGTGTGAACTCTCCGTGCAGGTTTGTAGTTGAGGGTATAAGGGGGATTCATTGGGAGTGCATTAAATTTGATGGTATTCACATTGGTCTGTGTAAAACGTTTTCAAAAATTAGAAAAATAAGTTTTGTCGACACTTGGGATCCAAATTTCTAGGCGGAACTATGGCAAAATTTCTGTAAAAATCAGAACTAAAATTTGACTAAGTAAATTGGTAGCAACAATTAGGATAGTGTGGCACCTCTACTCAGCTTACACATGTAGGTTGGGAAGGGGTGTTACAATTTGTGGTATCAGAGCAAAGGTTTAGCCGGTTCTGGGTAGTTAGTTGAAATAAAAGTTGTGTTGTATATGGGTTATTTAAGAATTTTATATTTATATACATGCCACTTAGGATAAGATAATGCTGTTGGTCTGGGTCATTACTAATGATGGGATGGTATACGTTTACTCTTTAGATGTCGCAAGCAGCGCAGCGTGATATAGGGGAGGAGGTCGAGTCTCAGGCCTCCCGAATTGTAGAAATGCATGTATCCGAGACATCAGCATCTGAGCAACCACCCGCTGATGCTCCTATTCCCAATGAAATGTTGCAACAAATGACTGTCGTACTTCAGCAGATAGCCGGCGTTGCCCCAGCCCCACCCCCAGCGCCAGCACCTGTACCAGCTGTAGGAGGGGAAAGGAAACCCCCGATAGAAAAGATAAGAAAGTATGGTGAGAAGGAGTTTAAGGCTGGAAGGGACAATGATTCTTCAACAGCCGAGTATTGGCTGGAAGGAACAATACAAGCCTTAGACCAGTTACAGTGTACGCCAGAAGAGCGAGTGGTATGTGCTACTTCCTTATTAGTGGAAGAAGCATATATATGGTGGGACACAGTTCACCAACGAGTTCCACCGGAACAGAGAACATGGGATTTCTTTGTGAATGAGTTCAAAAGGAAGTTTATATCGGAGGCATACCTAGATTCCAAGAAAAAAGGAGTTTCTACACTTAAAGCAAGGTCGACTGACCGTTGCTGAGTACGAGAGGGAATTTACTAGGCTGAGTAGGTATGCCAAGAAGACAATTGAAGATGAACATGATAGGTGTAAGCAATTCCAGGATGGATTGAATAATGAGATTAGGATGCAGCTAATTGCTGCTAATATCAAAGAATTTTCCGAGTTGGTCAATAGGGCTCTAGAAGTAGAGCAATGTCAGTCTGATGAGCAGAATAGACGACAGAAGATGAAACAGAAGAGAGGTACCTAGAACTATTCGGGAAACTACCAATCATCAAGGAAACGATTCCGAGGCAGTGGTTCCACGGGAGGCGGTCAACGTCAAGGTTATAGCCAGGGATTGATTCATGGTGGATTAAGTCAAACTACTTCAGTCGCTAGTACGGGACGATCCGAAAGAGGACAAGGAAGAGGATTCAGCCGAAGCGGAGGTAACTTCTCTATTGGCCCGAGAGGTAATGAAGGCGAAAATACTAATCCACGTTGTGATCAATGTGGACGCCGTCACCCGGGAGAATGTTAGGGTCGGACATTTGCATGCTATATATGTGGATCTTTAGACCACCTTATGCGAGAGTGTCCCCAGCGAATGCAGAATCTACCTAAGGATACTGAGAGATCGCAAGCGGCAGCAGGTCGAGGCCGAGGCAGAGGTAGGAGCGAAAATCCATCACGTGTGCAATCTGAAACAGTGAATCGATCAGAAGCAAGGGCTCCTGCTAGAATGTATGCCATGAGGGGGCGAGAAGACGAAGAAGCGCTAGACGTGATTGCAGGTCAGTTGTCTATGTTTGGAGTTCCGCTTTACGTTTTAATAGATCTAGGTTCTTCCCACTCATATATATGCACGAAAAATGAAAAACTTGAGAACTTAAAGGTAGAACTCGAGAAAGAGGGAATATTAGTTACTAACCCATTAGGAAATGAGGTGATTACTAGGAAGGTAGTGAAAGATTGCCCAATAGAGATACATGGACATATCTTTTGGGGAGATTTATTTGAACTACCATTTCAAGAATTCGATGCTATCCTTGGGATGGATTGGTTGGCCAAACACGATGCATTGGTTGACTGTAAACGGAAGAGAGTCACCTTGCATACTGCAGACGGTGACGAAGTGACCCTAGTGGGAAAATTGAAGGACTATTTAACTAACATCATTTCTGCCATGACGGCTAAGAGGTTAGTGCAAAAAGGTTGCGAGGCATACCTGGTATGTGCATTAGTAGCGAAAGAAGAGGCACCAAAGTTACAAAATATACCTACTGTATGCGATTTTCCCGACGTATTTCCTGACGATCTACCCGGATTACCACCTAAACGAGAGGTGGAATTCACCATAGATGTGTACCCGGGAGCTGCACCAGTATCTATCACACCTTACCGAATGGCGCCAGCAGAGTTAAAAGAACTAAAGGTACAGCTACATGAACTTTTAGATAAGGGATTCATTAGGCCAAGCGTGTCACCATGGGGAGCACCAGTATTGTTCGTGAAAAAGAAAGAAGGATCCTTAAGGTTGTGTGTAGATTACCGTCAACTTAATAAGCTGACCATCAAAAACAAGTATCCGTTACCTCGCATAGATGATTTGTTTGATCAACTAAAAGGTGCTGGAGTCTTTTCAAAAATTGATCTACGATCGGGTTATCATCAATTGGGAATTAAAGATGAAGACATACCAAAAACCGCATTCAGAACTCGCTATGGACATTATGAATTCATTGTTATGCCTTTCGGATTAACGAACGCACCTGCAGTATTCATGGATTTGATGAACAGAATCTTCCACCCGTATTTGGATCAGTTCGTGGTTGTATTCATTGACGACATATTGGTGTATTCAAAGAATCGAGAGGACCATGATCGTCACCTTAGAATTGTTTTGCAAACCCTGCGAGAAAAGTAGTTATACGCTAAATTCAGTAAATGTGAATTTTGGTTGGAAGAAGTAGCCTTCTTGGGACATATTGTATCGGCAGAAGGAATAAGGGTTGATCCCAAGAAAGTAGAAGCAGTATTGGAATGGAAGTCACCTAAAACAGTAATGGAAGTTCGTAGTTTCTTGGGATTAGCAGGATATTATCGGAGATTTGTTAAAGGGTTTTCCATGATCGCCGCACCTATGACCAAGCTACTTCAGAAGAATGCCAAATTTCAGTGGACCGACGCTTGTCAACGGAGCTTTGAAAAGCTGAAACAAAAACTTACAAAAGCGCCTATTCTTACACAACCTGAATCAGGAAAGGATTTTGTGATTTATAGCGATGCATCCCACATTGGGTTAGGTTGCGTATTGATGCAGGAAGGCAAAGTCATTGCGTATGTCTCTCGACAGCTCAAGCCACATGAAAAGAATTATCCTACGCATGACTTAGAGCTAGCAGTGATTGTTTTGGCTTTCAAGACATGGAGGCACTACTTATACGGGGAAAAGTGTTACATCTTTACGGATCATCAAAGCCTGAAGTATCTGCCCACGTAGAAAGATTTAAACCTGCGATAGCGAAAATGGATGCAATGGTTAGCCAACTACGACTATACGATTAATTATCACCCGGGTAAAGCGAATGTCGTAGCAGATGCACTTAGTAGGAAGTCAATGCAAGCGCTAAGTGCTATGAGGGTAACGTTAAAACCCACAGAAGATGGAGCTATCTTTACAGAAATGTACGTGCGACCTAACTTACATCAACAAATACGTGAGGCTCAGAAGGAAGATGAACAAGTGAAGAAGTGGAGTCAACAGGCACAGGAGAACTCTTCAGGAGACTATCAAATTCGTCCTGATGGTATTCTCTACTACAAGAAGAGAATGGTGGTACCTAAGTCCAAGGAGCTGAAGAAACAGATTTTGCAAGAAGCTCATAACAGTCCTTATACAATGCATCCAGGAGTAACGAAAATGTATTGGGACTTGAAGAAGTATTATTGGTGGCCAGGAATGAAAAGAGATATCGTTGATCACGTAACGAAGTGTCTAACCTGTCAGCAAGTGAAGGCGGAACATCAACTACCCTCAGGGCTACTACAACCTATTACGATTCCAACCTGGAAATGGGATCGTATTACTATGGATTTTGTCACAGGATTGCCTATAACAAGAGACAAACATGACGCAATTTGGGTAATCGTAGACCGGCTTACTAAGTCTGCTCATTTCATACCAGTACGTGTGGATTACTCACTAGACAAGTTGGCAGACTTGTATATCAAAGAGATTATACGTCTCCACGGAGTTCCAACTTCGATCATATCCGATCGAGATCCACGTTTTACGTCAAATTTTTGGCAGAAGTTACAAACAGCCCTTGGAACTCGAACTTACCACAGCACAACATTTCATCCCCAGACAGACGGACAGTCGGAAAGAGTGATTCAAGTTTTGGAAGATATGCTGAGGGCGTGTGTTTTAGAATTTAAAGGTAGCTGGGACAAACACTTAAGCTTAATGGAATTCGCGTACAATAACAGTTATCAATCCAGCATACAAATGGCACCTTGCGAAGCACTGTATGGTCGAAAATGCAGAACTCCAGTTTGCTGGACAGAATTGAGTGAGGAAAAGATGTTGGGGCCAGACATAGTTAAGGAAACTGAAGAGAAGGTAGAAATCATTCGAGACCGATTAAAAGCAGCAGCGGACAGGCAAAAATCATACACGGATCTAAAAAGGAAAGACATACAGTTTGAAGTAGGTGACAAAGTATTCCTCAAAGTCTCTCCTTGGAAGAAAGTGTTACGATTTAAACAAAAAGGCAAGCTAAGCCCTAGATTCATCGGACCATATGAAATTATTAAATGTGTAGGCCCGGTAGCTTACCAGTTGGCGTTACCACCCGAATTAAGTAAAATACATGATGTTTTCCATGTTTCGATGCTAAGGAGGTATCGTTCAGACCCAACCCACGTCATACAAGTTCAAGACATTGAGATTCAGCCTGAACTGAAATATGAGGAAGAGCCGGTAGAGATCCTAGTACGGGAAATCAAAGAGTTACGAAATAAGAAGATTCCATTGGTCAAAGTGCTTTGGAGAAATCACAAAGTAGAAGAAGCTACATGGGAATGCGAAGAAATTATGAGGAAGCAATACCCATACTTGTTTTCACTTGATGAGCTTCGGGACGAAGCTTAAATTAACGAGGAAGGAACTGTCACATCTGCCTACCGCAATTATGCAGTGTAGTCACGTGCATAGCGAGAGTAGGGGAAAGGAGAAGATAATTTTTGATAACAGCCCTAGATAAGGTTGTATGACCAAAGGGACCTAGTTGTAATTTTTAAAAGTTTTGGGGACGTAGATGTAATTTTAAAAAAAGTTGCACCGGATGTTCTTAATAGTGCATATAACAGATTCCAAAAATGGAATGTAGAGAAAAATCGGATTGCAACGACGTGTAACGGTTTTTCCAGGAAATGTCCCGTTAAAGAAAAATGAAGAAATGTTGACTAAGGGCATTTTGGTCATTATCAATTAAAGTTATACATGAATTTAGGGTAGGAAATAAAGACGTGAGTACGTAGAGAATGGCGAGAGGTTAAATATGAAATGATCGCAAGTAGAAACGAAGCCGGAGAAAACCCGAGCAAAAATAGGACCTAAAGGGAATTTTGTAAAAAGTTGAGGGCTTATCGGTAATTTTTCAAAATGACTTGGAAACCTAAAATAGACCTTATAAATAGAAAGTAGAGGTCGAGAGGATCAAAACTATATATAGTTTGACTCGTGGAACTATACGGTTTAAAAGATATGATCGATTAATCGCCGGAACGTAAAGTGGGCCCGGTTTCGTGTCGGGATCGGATGAGTTACCCGGGACAATTTTATGAGATCCAATGGGAAGAGGGACAAGTGGAAAGAAGTAAAGGAAAAGAAAACTAATAAAAATCTAATGTTGGCCAATCAAAAGAAAGCATTTAGCATGTGTAATAAATGAAGAAAGAGAAAAAGTGGACAAGTGGTCTTAAGAGGTTAACCAACACCTAAGGTGATCATCATTTCCTTCGTATATAAATATATGGGAAATGAAGAGCAAATTCTCTCTTTTTCCACTTACAAAATTCGGCCAACAAAGGGAAACACCAAAGGACTTCCAAGTTTCTTCAAAATTTGATTTTTAAGGTGAGTTTTTAAGGTTTTCTAGTAAGTAGACTTTAATTTTAGTATTAATTTTAGGTAGTTATATATTTATTGGAAGATTGGAGATTAGAGTCTTTATATGGAATTGGAAAAAAAAATATTAAGTAAGTGATGAGATTAATTGATTAAATGGAAGAATCAAGAGGTAGAAAGATTAATAAGATTGGATTAGGGGTTTTGGTTGGAAAAGAAATGGAGGATAACTTATTATTTTAAATTTCTAAGGTTTATGTTGTATTTTGAATTTATTGAAGGAGAAATAAAGAATTGAAGAAGGAGAAGAAGGAAAAGCTAAGAGAAGTTAAAGAAATAAGGTTTGGTACTTTACCTTTGAATAATTACTTTTGATTTGGTGCTTTACCATAAAAGAAATTCTATTTGCTTACAAACTTTGGTTTATGGAAGTTTTGAAGTTGATGTTTAAATATATTGATTGAGTTTAAATTAAATATTTGAGTTATGTTCTTGTTTTCTTATGGCAATTTGGGTTGTAAAATTTAATTGAAACCAAATGTTTTGAGAAAATTTGGAAAGTTGATTTGGTAAGTTGTTTGGACTTTAATTAGTTTGATTTGAGTTAAACATGCAAAAATTGTTAAAAGGAAGTGTTTGAATCTTCACTTTACTATTAAAGAAGCCTTAATATTGATTTGCAAAATAAAAATAAACTATCCTATGCATTTCAAATGTTTGGGCCGAAATGGTTCCAAAGTGACAGCTTCTGGACTATTTTTGTGGCAATTGTTTGGGGCAGCAAACGAATGAATTTTTCAACGAAATTTTACATGCAATTAGTCAACATATGAAATAAGTTTTCTGTAAAATTTCAGCCAAAAATAAGATCATTTACTTGGTCAAATGCATAACTGAAGTGGACTGAAATTTTGACGAAAACCCAGATTTTACTATTCATTTGGTCATGCCATTTTGCGTTGCCAATTTTTCTCGCCGCAACACTATTCATTTGGTCAATTTGGGATATTTTGGGGAATTCTTTGAAATGTTTAATATGTTTATTGTGGATATTAAATATGCGAAAAAGGGGAATGGTTTGACTAAAGAATGTGTTACGCGGCATAAATGGCAAAGTGCTGTGGGAATTTAAAATGATTTCGCGAGTCATTCTAAAATGAGGTTTGAGACTTAAATTGAATCATTTTAACCTTTTTGCTCTACTGGATAGTGGGAGTGGTAGATAAGGGTATGGTGCACTATACTAACGCATGCAGTACTACTCATTATTGTGATATGATATTTTATTCAGTGGTGAGGCCACTGAAGCCAATGGGGAGGCCCATTGGTTAACCAGGATGGGGAGGCCCATTCCTGTGATCTGATATTGGTGGTGAGGGCCACCTATGTTACAGTGGGGAGGCCCACTGCCTTATCGCTATGGTTCCCTATATACCAGTAGAGCCTGAATCAAAGACATATTATTTTTCGTTGAACTATATAATGCAAATGAGTTTGAATTATGATTTTACATTATTGAAAGAATATCACACTGAATGTTTCATGATTTCTATTGGTATAAAGTGGGTTGATTGTTGATTTAATTATTTCCTTTAATTTCAAATACTTTCATTTACTACTCTTATTTTTATTGGTAAAGTACCCACTGAGCGACAACGCTCAGCGAGTTAAGTTTTTCTTGACTCGTAAGTTCGGAGCAGTAGATAAATCTTGGGGAAGCAACGACCAGACCACAGCAAAATCTCAGGGGTAGATCTTTTAGTTCCATCATGAGTTGATAGTTGTGGCATGTATATGAATAAATATAAGTGAGAATTTCTATGTTATAACTGTATGTTATTAGTATGTAATAATCATAAATCTTTACTTTATGTTATATTAGAAGTGTGAACTCTCCGTGCAGGTTTGTAGTTGAGGGTATAAGGGGGATTCATTGGGAGTGCATTAAATTTGATGGTATTCACATTGGTCTGTGTAAAACGTTTTCAAAAATTAGAAAAATAAGTTTTGTCGACACTTGGGATCCAAATTTCTAGGCGGAACTATGGCAAAATTTCTGTAAAAATCAGAACTAAAATTTGACTAAGTAAATTGGTAGCAACAATTAGGATAGTGTGGCACCTCTACTCAGCTTACACATGTAGGTTGGGAAGGGGTGTTACAATATCATCAGTCCGAACAACATTTCCGAGACTTTCGATTTCAGGGGATGAGGGATCCCGGCGCTTCTTCATCAAGAGGCCCCCCAATTGATGACCATGAGATCCTTTCGTCTGCTTCTGACGAGGACCATGACGAATCGAAACCTCAAGGTAATAGGGATTTTGGTGTTCCCGCTTCGGGTAATCCCGGGATGAGTAATTTGCTGGGTTTTGGTGGGCCCGCTTCAGGAGGACTCGGGACGAGTGATTTGCCCCCTCCTCCAATAGGTGATGATTTTTTCAAGGTTTTATTTAATGACCTACCACCACCCTTTTAATGATATGTAAATATTGTAGCAATTGTAAAATATTATACAATAATGAAAAAAATACAATTTTCCTCTTTACTGTAAATTTTTCTTTTTCTTTTTTTTTTCCTTTACTGCACCACTCTTTTTTTTATCATAGTACATCATAATTTCATAATCCACATCATTTGCTAAACCAAATCCAACGTGGTAAAGGAAATTGCCACCAATTCCTTTCCTTATGCCATCACCTTTTCCTCATCACTTTTGGAAAAGGTTTGTTTTCTTCTATATAAATAACCTTGCATGCCTTATTTTAATATAGAAACCAAAATTCTTTCTCTTTCAACGTGAAGACTCCCTTTAAAAATTTTAATTTTTTTCTTTATTCATTCACCATGACCAAGCATCATTCAAAGAAGATAAAAATTCTATTTAAGAATATGGATGTCATCCATTGTAAGCAGATTTCATGGTTAAAACTTGATGTTTTAAAATGTTTTCAAAATGTTAAATTGGACCACTGTTTCTTACATGTCGTTGCTTCCTTTTAGGATACGGATTCTAGAGTATTTAAAATTAATGGCTTTGAAATATGTCCATTGATTGAAGAATTTGAGGCCATCCTTGGATATCCAAATAATCAACAAATGGCGTTATCCAAGACTCAACAGAAGATGCAGATGTTATTTCAAATTCCAAAACCCAAAGTTCTTCGGTTGATGAGAGGTGAAAAAATTCTACTTGTGATCTTAGCCAAGACCTTAGTTGGATTAGACCGATTTAAATCAGGATTGTCAAAGAGACTGACTGGGAGTCCGTCAAAGAGACTGACTGGGAGTCCGTTGCTGCTTCAGGTAATTACCTAAACTACCCTTTCAGATTTTCAATTTAGGTTTTCTTTTTTCTTCTTTTCTTTATTGCTCTAATTTTTGCCTAGTCCGCCCATGCAGGTTTTCGGAACTAGCGAGCTGTCCTAATTTTTGCCTAAGCTGCCCTTGCGTGTTTTCAACTTAGCGGACTCTCTTTCTTTTTTTTTTTTAAATTTAATTCTTTCTTCACAGATTTGGCTTCAGGAGCGTCTTTGTTTGCTTGATACTCCATCCATGAATTTTGCCAAATACCTGCCACGTCATCATTCTGCTAGGAAGCTACTCCATCCTGCTTCTTCATATGCTAACTGGGTTGACTGGATCCACTCACGCTCCGAAGTCAATATCCGTTGGTTGGTACCTTGGTGGAAAATTTCTTGTATCACCATGTGGACATACTTGATGTATGTTCCCCTTGCCGCTCTTCATCAAGGTACATACTATGATCCTCGCCAACTTGGCCGTTAGTACGGAGCTGAGCCTCGCGATTCTGACTTTACTGCCGACTTAGGCATGCCTTGTTTGACTGAAGCCTACTTGGATCGGCTGAGGCAAAGCTGGCCTGCATGTTACATTTATTGACTGCCATAGATTTTGCATTTATCAATTTAGAAAGTGTATCGTTAGTGTAGACCCTTAATTTTTGACCCAATCCGTTCCAATATGTTTTATTTAGTCTAAAATGATTTTTGTTGTCTAATTGGTCCAAAATAATTTTTATTAAATAATTTTTGCTTTAGTATCTAATTTTTATTAATAAAAAATAGAAATGAACAAATAAAAGTCAAAAAATAAAAATAAAAATCGGAGTCGAAAAAATCGGCGACGAAAAAATTATCGCGCGGGCCCGTGGGCAAAATCACTGTACTATTTCGCATGCAGAAATTTTCTACCTATGAAATAGCCCAGTTATTTCACATGCAAAAATTTTCTGCCAGCGCAGTTTTTCTGCAGCAGTTTTTTTCGGCAGCGTAAATTTTTCGACGCAAATTTTTCGAAACCTAATCCAATTAGGTTTTGGTTTCTTTTTTTATTAATAATACTTACCTTAACTAATTAGGAATAAACAACCTCAAACCACTATAAATAAGAACCAAAGGCAATTAATTTAAGGGAGGCAAAAAATCCAAGAGTAGTTTGGAAAATTTGAAACCAAATCAAGGAAGGAAAAGGAGAAATTCAATTCAACTCTTTTCTGGAACAGCAGCAGCACAATTTAGAGGATTCAAAGGCAAAAAAAGGCTTGTCTTTGAAGCTAGTTCATCCAAGAAGAATTGTTTTTGGAGAAATCATCAAAAGAAGGTATGTGTTAATTAATTTTCTTTATTGTTTTTTTTACAGTAGCAAATTTATGAAATCAAAATTAAAAAACCTTTGAACTTTAATTTAGTTTTTCTAAAGCAAAAAAAAATATTATTTCGTTGGTTTATCTTCCAAAAGGCTTAAAATTGTTATTTTTTCTTCTTAAAAACCTTAAAACTCTAATTGAACATATTCTTCAACAAAACCAAAATCAAATTCTGTTTCTTTCAAAACTTTAAACTTGGTACTTTTTCCTTCAAAAAATCTTCTAAAACATCTTTTCTAGTTATAAAAACTTTAATTCACTTGTTTAAATTCATAAAATTCCATAAAATATTAAATTGTCTTCCAAACCCTAAGATTAAAATTCACCACTCGTGACCCTACTTCCAAAATATCAAATCCAAATTCAACTTTTAAACCCAAAATAATGAACACTAACCCTTTTAAAACCTTAAACCCTAATTTTTATGAACCCTAATCCTTTTAAAACATTAAAAAATATAAAAACATAAAAACCTAAATTTTACACAGTAGCTTAGGAACCCAATAACCAAAAATCACAAATTAAAGTATTTAAAAACCCTAGTTTTATGATATCATCATTCAAATCTTAATTTTGTTAATCAAAGAGTCTTACCAACCCTTTAAAACATAAAACCCTAATTTATTTTAATTCCATAAAAAGTCACAGTAGCCATAATTGGACTTTTATTTGCTTTATTCAATTTCATACTTGATTATGCTTTGATTTATTTCTTATGCTTTAATTTATTTAATTTCAGTACTTGATTTATTTAATTTATCATGGATGGATGTTTATTTTATATTTTGATTAATAGCTTTGATGAATAATTTATTTATGATGAATGATTATTTACTTTTATCAATTAATTTAGATTTCCAAAAGTTGTAAGAGGTATGTTTCCACTTGGTGGGTACCTCATTGGTTAAACATCATGTAATTTAATTTGCTTTTCTATTTTAGAACCTATGTAAAGGGCATGTTTCTACCTTTTGGTGGGTGTCCTTGTAACACCCTTATACCCTATATGCGTACAAAACATATTTCTAGCATATGTAAAATATGCATATACGGTACAAAAATGTCACAAACGGATTTACAATTTTTTTTTACATTTCCAACTTAAAATTTCAAATTCTAAATATATAAAAATTAAATAGAATATAAATATTATTTACTTGTTATAAGAACCCAAAATAAATAATATATATATAAATCTCTGGAAAAAATTCACCAGAGTTTTGTCTTTATTTTGGATATCCCAAAATTTAGCAATTACTCAACCTGCAAAAAGAAAACACTCCTAATAATTTCCAATCACCCTCTCAATCATGCTTCTCAATTTCACCTTTCTCAAACATTTATACATATAGATGTATATAATTTAAAACACACTTACTCTCCCATTTCAAATACATTGACCCAAACATTCTTTATAATATACAATACGTAAAATTTAAAACATAATATATTATGCATAAAACTCAAAATGTACAATAACATAAAAATATATACATGTTGCTGGCAGTGTTTCTGATCTCGATAGCAACTCTACAAGCTCAACTACAAGTTTAGACTCGACCTGGTCTAGAAGAACTCTCTGGCTCAACTGGGTCTACCCTATTACCTGCGCGATGGAAACAATCACGCTAAGCCGAAGCCTAGTGGTATAAACTTTGATAATAATAATAATATAACTCAATGCAATACCAAATACACAATGCATATAAATGTCACATCAATCCACTTTCTTATATTTTTCAAATAATTCATAAGCACAACTCATAACATTATATTACTCAATTGTATCATAATTCATACTTCACAGTAAAACAAAGACAAGCATGGGCCCAAAAAGAATCTAATATGCTATTCAAATTTCAGAGTTACTGCTTTGGTCCATAATGACACCATGTGTCTAGCCCCGTAGGCAATATATATATCCATGGATAATGTAACAGCCCCAGTCTCTTGGACCTCAACCTAGCTAGACCCTTAGGCCCCCAGTATCTTGGTCCTTAACCCGGCTAGACTGCTATAGTTTTTTAGGCTTACGACCCAGTCTTTTCACCCCAAAAACATCATATTTATCAGCTGGCCTGGCTTACGACCCAGTCTTTTCACCATTCCAGCGTATAGCCCGTAGGCAATCATAGGCATGCCGCCAAACCCAGAACTCTGAAAATTGAATAACATACTAGGCACACAATTTATTCATTTTTTTTCATTATTAATCTCTTTCTTTTTGTCACATATTCAATCTAGGCACATTGCCTTATTTTCACATTTTTTTCTCATTTTTCACATCTTTCTCATTTTTCTCACTTTTCTCATTTTTATGAATATCAATTCATTTCATTATTACACATATCTCATTTTTGCATTCACAACACATTATCCAATTACTTTGGGTATTTTCATATAATTTGCATATTTCACATGTTACACAAATTAGCCATTATCAATGGCTTTTCACAATGCATTTAACACATATATGACAATACAAATGTTATAGCATATTATTCATACACAATCAATGAACCAAGTAGCTTAACACATTTTTCAACCAAAATGTGTTAAGTCCAAATGTTATGCAAATATAAACATTATATTCAAAGTTTGTACATACCTCCACTAGCAACCCAAAGCAAGCTAAAAATAACCTTCAATCCAATCTTTCTAACTTACCCTTCACCACTTGGATGAAGCAAATAAATCTCCCTCAATGCCTAAACCAAATGTGATAGCAAAATATCATTTAGTATCACATTTAATGGCATTTCCAACATTAAATCATAATTACACATCACTCCTTCAAATTTCCAAAAATTTAGCCTTTCCTTACTTCAACATTAGAATTCCATTCTACTAGAATTAAATTAGTGTTTTAAGTTTATTTATATTATTAAAAACATATTTTAATACATTTAAATCATTTACATTATAAAAATACACTCTTATACACAAAATCTCAAAAATGGCCTAACCTTCCCCCATTGAAGGTTTTCCATTCCAACACAATCCATTACTCATTCCAAGCTTATATTAATCACTTTTAACACTAAACAACATGCTTAAACAAATAAAATCACACAATTCAACCACTTTGGAAAATCACTTTTCCAAAACCCTAAATCTCCACTTCCATTCTCAAACTCCAACCCAACACTACCAAATCCAATATTTGACTTTAAAATACTTGTTTATGAATCAAAACAACTCATTTGGAATCAATTTGCACAATTAAAATTCATGTTTTCAAAACCCCAAAAACCCATAACCCTAAGTTCTCTCTCTTCACCATTCTTTAACCAAACTCCATCATCTCTTCAATCTAACCTTAGAATCATTGTTAAATACCCAAAATAACATCATACACACCAATTTCAACAATTATAACATACTACATAAAAATCCAAACTCTCACATAATCTAAATTTCCAAGGAATTCAAAGAAAAGAGATGAAAACTTACTAATTTTGGTGGAAATCACCAAAAATCCACTTGAAACTTGTTAATTCCTTCAATTTATGGAGTATGGAAGAAGAAAAATCCATGGTCTTCAATCATCCATGGAAGCCACGTTCTTGAGAAGAAGAAGAAGAAGAAGAAGACTTTTAAATATTCTTTCCTTTTCATCTTTTTTTAACCACATATATATATATATATTAAAATAATTTAATTATTTAATTATTTTTTTAATAAATTAAAATTCCTAATTTTCCTCTTCCATTCAAAATTAATTTATTTTTGAATTATTTTATTAATTTTGAATTTATAAGATTTAATTACCAAAATACCCTTTTCTTTTAAAAAGTGTTGACTTTTATATATGTTATGTATATTTTGCATATATATCATATATATATTCCACCTTTTCATTTAAAATCCCTTCATTTTTCATTTAAAACTATTAATTTAATTTATCCTTTTAAATTATAATTTATTTTATCAAATTTTCCAAAAATTAGAAATTTTCAAAAATTTTGGATGTTACAGTCCTATTTAGGCATGTGATGTAAGGACATGTTTCCATCTTTAGATGGGCGTCCATTTATTTGCTTTGTTTGGACATTGCTTTGATTTTAATATATTGATGCTTTCTTTTAATTATTGTGTGTAGTATGGATAATATTATCATACTTAAGAATTTTATAATATTAAGACCTGTAAAGGAGGCCGGTTCCAATGAACCAGGCGTTGTGGGGGTGCTGGGCCATTTCTCACCTTCCCCACACGTACTCAACTTTCCGAACCCATTGGAGGGTTGGGATTCCTCAAGCGCATCATGTCTGAAATACATGCGGGAAGTTGCGGTCCACACATGAGTGGTTTGGCCCTAGTTAAGAAGATTATCCAACAAGGTTACTATTGGTTGACCATGGAGAATGACTGTATTGAATTTGTAAAGAAGTGCCAGCAATGTCAGATGTATGGTAACTTGAATCATATGCCTTCTGAAGAACTGCATTCAATGTCTTCACCCTGGCCATTTGCCACCTGGGGTATCGACATTATAGGAGAGATACATCCGACAGCCTCAAACGGTCACTGTTTCATTGTAGTAGCAGTTGATTATTTTTCAAAATGGGTCAAAGCCGAATCCTTCAACAAGCTGGGTGCAAGTCAAATGGCTGGGTTTATCGAAAAGAATCTCATATGTAGATATGGGGTCCCGCACAGTGTGATATCAGACAACGGGGTACAGTTTCAAGGAGCAGTTAAGGATTTATTCTCCAAGTACCAAATCCATCATCATCAGTCCTCTCCTTATAGACCAAAGGCTAATGGTGCAGTAGAAGCAACAAACAAGACAATTAAGCAAATTTTGTCCAAGATGACTAAGACTTATAGGGACTAGTCGGAAATGCTTCTCTTTGCTTTATGGGGATATAGGACAAGTGTGCGAACACCTACTGGGATGACACCGTTCTCTTTGGTTTATGGGATGGAAGAGGTATTGCCAATTGAAATTGAGATCAAATCACTAAGAGTAGTCTTGGAAGCTGAACTGCCTGAAACGGAATGGGTAGCAAGCAGATACACACAATTAGCTCTATTAGAAGAGAGAAGGTTAAAGGCACTATATCATCACCAACTATATCAAAAGAAGATAGCTTGGGCCTACAATAGAAGGGTTAAAATCAGAAAATTCAGAGTTGGGAATTTGGTATTGAAGCAATGTAAACCTAGTGTATCTGATCCAAGAGGGAAGTTCAGACCTAACTGGGAAGGGCCATATGTTGTGAAATAAGTCATGAGCAAAGGTGCGGTGAAGTTGTCAGACATGGATGGGAATGAATTTAGTGAGCCAGTAAACATTAAGAGGTTGAAGAGGTTTTATGTATGATAGGAAGAAAAAGAAGAAAAAAAAAAGAGCTCGCTAGGTTGAAAACCCAAAAAGGGCAGCCTAGGCAAAAGTTAGAGCAGTCCGCTAGTTCCGAAAACCCGAAAGGGCGGGCTAGGCAACAATTATGGCTAAATGAGAGAAAATCATCAATTAGAAAACCCGAAAGGGCTAATTGGCAACAGGAGTGATCTTGTGTATGTTGGCTTTATGTTTGGTTGTTCCCCAATTTAATAAAACAGAATTGATAATTAAATTTGTTCTATGTGCACTGTTATAAGTATTTGACCAAATGCGCATGAAATAAATAATCATAATTGCAAAAGGTGATGACAAATTATAAATGGAAAAGAAGCATCTTTTATTACTTTAGTTATTTTTCATCCTAACAAAACACTTTTCTGAATTGACAAATGTAAAATCTATGGTAGTCTATAAGTGTAACATGCAGGCCAGCTTTGCCTTAACCGATCCAAGTAAACTTTAGTCAAGCAAGGCATGTCTAGGTCAGAAGCAAAGTCAGAATCACGAGGCTCAGCTCCATACTGAAGCCCAAGTTGGCGAGGATCATAGCATGTACCATGACAAAGAGCAGCAAGGGGAACGTACATCAAGTATGTCCGCATGGTGATACGAGAGATCTTCCACCAAGGTACCAACCAACGGATATTGACTTCAGAGCGTGAGTAGATCCAGTCAACCCAGTCAGCATATGAAGAAGCAGGATGGAGTAGCTTCCTAGCAGAATGATGACGTGGCAGGTATCTGGCAAAATGCATGGAGGGGGTATCAAGCAAACAAAGATGCTCCTGAAGCCAAATCTGTGAAGAAAGAATTAAGAAAAAAAAAAGTTTGCTGAGTTGAAAAACCGCAAGGGCAGCTTAGGCAAAAATTAGGACAGCTCGCTAGTTTCGAAAACTCGACCAAGCCACTGGCCGTGTCCCATCCTAACCCAAGAACAAAGAAGAACCAAAGAAAAGACACAGAAGCTGACACACCCAGGAGACACGGCCAAGCCACTGGCCTTGTCACTCCCATCTTCAAAGAACAAAGAAGACCCCGATCTCCAAGGATGAAGATCCATTTTCAAGGGTGAAGACTCGATCTCCGAGGGTAAGGATCCATTCTGAGGGTGAAGAATCACAATGCATAGAACATCCGGAGCAGTCAGACTTCTCAACTGATAAACGGTTAGTTAAATTCATTCTCGGGTCCAAGTACCCAAATCGAATTCAACCCAATCCCGGGCCTAAGCACCCAAATCAATTCAAGCTCAGGTCCAAGTACCCAATCTTGGGTCCAAGTGCCCAATCTCGGATCCAAGTGCCCAATCTTGGGTCCAAGTGCCCAAATCAAATCAATTTAGGGCCGAGTATCCCAATACAGATAGGATCGAGTATCCGAGTCTAGTTTAGGATCGAGTATCCAAATCTCTCGGGTCCAGAACCCAAAATTTTTCTTAGGTCCAGAACCTAGAATCTCCCTTGAGTCCAGAACTCAAACCGGGTCCATAACCCAAATTTTTCTTAGGTCCAGAACCTAGAATTATCCTTGAGTCCAGAACTCGAACCGGGTCCAAAACCCAAATTTTCCTTAGGTCCAGAACCTAGAATTATCCTTGAGTCCAGAACTCGAATCGGGTCCAGAACCCAAATTTTTCTTAGGTCCAGAACCTAGAAATATCCTTGAGTCCAGAATTAGGACCGGGTCCAGAACCCAAATTTTCCTTAGGTCTAGAACCTAGAATTATCCTTGAGTCCAGAACTCGAACCGGGTCAAGAACCCAAAACCTCAACCGTTTCATCAAAAATTAAGTCTTATTGCTTTTCACTCTCTTTCACTACGGTTTCAGATCATTCAAGCAGGGGGCAAACTGTAGACCCTTAATTTTTTACCCAATCCGGTCCAATATGTTTTATTTAGTCTAAAATATTTTTTGTTGTCTAATTGGTCCAAAATAATTTTTATTAAATAATTTTTGATTTAGTATCTAATTTTTATTAATAAAAATAGAAATAAACAAATAAAAGTAAATAAAATAAAAATAAAAATAAAAATTGGAGTCGGAAAAATCGGCGACGAAAAAATTGTCGCTTGGGCCCGTGGGCATTTCGCCCGCAGGAAATTCCTGAGGGCAAAATAGCCCAGCTATTTCTCCTGCAAAATAGCTTACGGGCCCACTCCACGCGCGCTGCCGTAGCCAGCTACAGCAGATTTTTTTGCCAGCGCAGTTTTTCCGCAGCAGTTTTTTTCGGCAGCGCAAATTTTTTGACGCAAATTTTTCGAAACCTAATCCAATTAGGTTTTGGTTTCTTTTTTTTTATTATTAATATTACTTACCTTAACTAATTAGGAATAAACAACCTCAAACCACTATAAATAAGGACCAAAGGCAATTAATTTAAGGGAGGCAAAAAATCCATGAGTAGTTTGGAAAATTTGAAACCAAATCAAGGAAGGAAAAGGAGAAATTCAATTCAATTCTTTTCTGGAATAGCAGCAGCACGATTTAGAGGATTTAAAGGCAAAAAAGGCTTGTCTTTGAAGCTAGTTCATCCAAGAAGAATTGTTTTTGGAGAAATCATCAAAAGAAGGTATATGTTAATTAATTTTCTTTAATTGTTTTTCTTTCAGTAGCAAATTTATGAAATCAAAATTAAAAAACCTTTGAACTTTAATTTAGTTTTTTTAAAGCAAAAAAAAAAAACATTTTTTCGTTGGTTTATCTTCCAAAAGGCTTAAAATTGTTATTTTTTCTTCTTAAAAACCTTAAAACTCTAATTGAACATATTCTTCAACAAAACCAAAATCAAATTCTGTTTCTTTCAAAACATTAAACTTGGTACTTTTTTCTTCAAAAAGTCTTCTAAAACATCTTTTCTAATTATAAAAACTTTAATTCACTTGTTTAAATTCATAAAATTCCATAAAATATTAAATTGTCTTCCAAACCCTAAGATTAAAATTCACCACCCGTGACCCTACTTCCAAAATATCAAATCCAAATTCAACTTTTAAACCCAAAATAATGAACACTAACCCTTTTAAAACCTTAAACCCTAATTTTTATGAACCCTAATCCTTTTACAACATTAAGAAACATAAAAACATAAAAACCTAAATTTTACACAGTAGCTTAGGAACCCAATAACCAAAAATCACAAATTAAAATATTTTAAAGTGTTTAAAACCCTAGTTTTATGATATCATCATTCAAACCTTAATTTTGTTAATCAAAGAGTCTTACCAACCCTTTAAAACATAAAACCCTAATTTATTTTAATTCCATAAAAAGTCACAGTAGCCATAATTGGACTTTTATTTGCTTTATTCAATTCCATACTTGATTATGCTTTGATTTATTTCTTATGCTTTAATTTATTTAATTTCAATACTTGATTTATTTAATTTATCATGGATGGATGTTTATTTTATATTTTGATTAATAGCTTTGATGAATGATTTATTTATGATGAATGATTATTTACTTTTATCAATTAATTTAGATTTCCAAAAGTTTTAAGAGTTATGTTTCCACTTGGTGGGTACCTCATTGGTTAAACATCATGTAATTTAATTTGCTTTTCTATTTTAGAACCTATGTAAAGGGCATGTTTCTACCTTTTGGTAGGTGTCCTATTTAGGCATGTGATGTAAGGACATGTTTCCATCCTTGGATGGGTGTCCATTTATTTGCTTTGTTTGGACATTGCTTTGATTTTAATATATTGATGCTTTCTTTTAATTATTGTGTGTAGTATGGATAATGTTATTATACTTAAGAACTTTATAATATTAAGACCCGTAAAGGAGCCTGGTTACAATGAATCGGGTGTTGTGGGGGTGCTGGGCCATTTCTCACCTTCCCCACACGTACCCAACTTTCCGAACCCATTAGGGGGTTGAGGATTCCTTAGGAATCGAGTCATCCACCCCTTTCTTTTTCCTGGCCTGTCCGGGTGGCGACTCCATTTTCTTCGGACTTAGATCCATGTTCTCTAAGGCCCCGATCCTAAACAGTGCCGAAGTCGCAAGAACCATTCCACAGGGAGTGGGGGCTAAAATCCCCGCTCACAGTTAGGATGAAAAATAATTAAAGTAATAAAAGATGCTTCTTTTCCATTTATAATTTGTCATCACCTTTTGCTATTGTGTTTATTTATTTCATCCATATCTTGTCAAATACTTATAACAGTGCATATAGAACAATTTTAACATTAATTCTATTTTATTAAATTAGGGAATAACCAAACATAAAGCCAGCATACACAAGATCACTCCTGTTGCCAATTAGCCCTTTCGGCTTTTCTAATTGACAATTTTCTATCATTTAGCCCTAATTGTTGCCTAGCCCTCCCTTTTGGGTTTTTGGAACTAGAGGACTGCTCTAACTTTTGCCTAGGACACCCTTTTTGGGTTTTCAATCTAGCTAGCTCTTTTTTCTTTTTTTTTTATCATACATAAAACCTCTTCAACCTGTCAATGTTTACTGGCTCACTAAATTCATTCCCATCCATGTCTGACAACTTCACCGCACCTTTGTTCATGACTTGTTTCACGACATATGGCCCTTCCCAGCTAGGCCTGAACTTTCCTCTTGGATCAGATACATTAGGCTTACATTGTTTTAACCCCAAATCCCCAACTCTGAATTTTCTGACCTTAACCCTTCTATTGTAGGCCCGAGCTATCTTCTTTTGATACAGTTGGTGATGATACAGCGCTTTTAACCTTCTCTCTTCTAGTAAAGCTAACTATGTGTATCCACTCGTTACCCATTCTGTTTCAGGCAGTTCGGCTTTCAATACTACTCTTAACGACTTTATCTCAATTTCGATTGGCAATACTACTTCCATCCTGTAAACCAAAGAGAATGGTGTCATTCCAGTAGGTGTTCGTACACTTGTCCTATATCCCCATAAAGCAAAGGGAAGCATCCCTAACCAATCCCTATAAGTCTTGGTCATTTTGGATAGAATTTGCTTAATTGTCTTGTTTGTTGCTTCTACTGCACCATTAGCCTTTGGTCTATAAGGAGAGGATCTATGATGATGGATGCGGTACTTTGAGAATAAATCCTTAACTGCTCCTTGAAACTAAACCCCATTGTCTGATATCACATTGTGTGGGACTCCGTATCTGCAGATGAGGTTCTTTTCAATAATAGCCATTTGGCTTGCACCCAGCTTGTTGAAGGATTCGGCTTTGACCCATTTTGAAAAATAATCTACTGCTACCACAATGAAACAGTGACCATTTGAAGCTGTCGAATGTATCTCTCCTATAATATCGATACCCCAGGTGGAAAATGGCCAGGGTGAAGACATTGAATGCAGTTCTTTAGGAGGCATGTGATTCAAGTTACCATACATCTGACATTGTTGGAACTTCTTGACAAACTCAATACAATCTTTCTCCATGGTCAACTAGTAGTAACCTTGTCGAATAATCTTCTTAACTAGGGCCAAACCACTCATGTGTGGACCACAATTTCCCGCATGTATTTCTGACATGATATGCTCCACTTCAGGTTTTCTTAAACATCTTAAATGCACCCCCATCAGGCCATCTTCGATATAACTCCCCATGGAATGTGATGTATTGCAAAGACCACCGCCTTATGGCTCTTCTCTCTTTCTTTGTTGCCCCCGTTAGGTATTCTCTTTCCTCCAAAAATCACCTTATAGTATCATACCACGCATCATGGTCTGTATCAATTTCCATGATTGTCTCACATTCATAACAAGGAGTTGATGAACTGGTCAAGATCAGAGGCTTAAGGAATAAGCTGACAGGGTTTTCCCATACCGAAGCCAATGTGGCTAGGGCATTAGCCATCTGATTTTCTTCTCTTGATAGGTGTATAAACCTACATTCCTTAAAGTTCTTCTTCATCATAGTCAAGTAATGGTGGTATGGTTTTAATTTTTCTTCTTTCAACTCCCATTCTCTATTTACTTGGGACACTACTAGCAATGAATCGCCATAAACTTCCACCTTATCCACCTTCATAATCATTAGGGTTTCCAAACCAAAAATACAAGATTCATACTCCACCATATCATTGGTTGCCCTAAATTTCAATTTTTTGACTAAAGGGATGAGTTCCCCTTCGGGCGATTCTAGTATAACTCCCAAACCTGCTCCTTTCCTGTTTACTGCTCCATCAAAATACAATTTCCACCCTTGTACTTCAATTGCTTCTAAATGTTCATCTAGAAATTCCAAGATTACCTCTTCGCTTTCTGGTAATGGTTGTTGGGCCAAGAATTCTACTACCGCTCTACCTTTGATTGTTTTCCTGGTTAAATACTCAATCTCAAATTCTTCTAATATTATCAACCATCGACCATATTTCCCAATTAAAGAGGGTGTCTCCCTTAAGTACTTCATTGGATCCAACCTGGAAATTGCTTGCACACTATACGATTGAAAGTAATGCCGCAATTTCTTAGAAGACCAAACCACGACTAAACATGTCTTTTCAATGATACTATACTTAATTTCATATGGTAGGAGCTTTCTACTCAAATAGTAAACGGCATGCTCAATCCCTGACTCATTTGCTTGGGCTAGCATGGCTCCTATTGACTCTTCTTCTATTGCTAAGTATAATAATAGAGGTTTGCCATGTTTAGGTGGTTTTAAAACAGGTGGATTCAACAAATACTCTTTTATTCGCTCAAAGGCCTTTTGACACTGTTCATTCCATATGACCGGTTGATTCTTTTTAAGCAATTTGAAGATAGGTTCACAAATTGTTGTGAGTTTTACTATGAATATGCTAATATATTGTAATTTACTAATAAATCTCCGAACTTCTCTCTCTGTCTTAGGGGCTGGCATATCCCTGATTGCTTTAACTTTGTCAGGATCAATCTCAATGCCATTCGGACCAATCACATGTCCCAATAATTTTCCTGAGGTAACACCGAACACACACTTCTTCGGGTTTAGTTTTAGCTTATATTTCAAAGCTCTATCGAAGAATAATTCTAAGTTTTGGAAGTGTTTTTCCCTTGTATCCGATTTGACCATCATATCATCAATATATACTTCAACTTCTTTGTGCATCATGTCATGAAATAAAGAGGTGGCCATCCTTTGATAGGTTGCTCCAGCATTCTTTAAGCCGAACAACATCACCCTATAATGAAATATACCCCGTGTAGTAATGAAAGTAGTTTTGGCTTTATCCTCTTGGGCCATTAACACTTGATTGTATCCGGAAAATCCATCTACAAATGAGTGTAGCACGCTAGAGGCTGCACTATCAATGAGGACATCTATATGAGGTAAAGGAAAATCATCCTTAGGGGAAGTCTTGTTCAAATCTCTATAATCCACACAGACCCTTATCCTTCCATATTTCTTTGGCACAGGTACTATGTTTGCTAGCCAATCTGGATATTCTATCACTTTAAGGAACTTCACTTGTATTTGCTTAGTGACCTCTTCTTTAACCAATTCAGCCCACTCAGGTCTTAATCACCTAAGCTTTTGTTTGACAGGCTTTATGTGAGTGTGAGTTGGAATGTGATGCTCGGCTATGTCTCGATCTATCCCTAGCATATCTTCATAAGACCAATCAAACACTTCTTCATATTTTTTGAATATTTTTTCAAATCTCTCGCTCTCATCAGGAGTAAGGTCAGATGCTATGCTAATGTTTTTAGGATTTTCAGTTGTTCCCAAATTTAATGATTGTGTGTTAACAGAATTAATATTAAATATGCTCATGTAACTGTTATTTGAATGTATGCAACCATCAAGAGAAACATCACACAAGTAAGTAAAATAAGACTCTATTGCATTCATTTTGGAAAAGAAAACATCATCATCCTCATACAAAGCAGACAAATTAAAATCAAAATCAAAATCATTGTTCTTAAAATCATAAAGCAGGATGTCTTCAAACTTCTCTTCAACCAGGGTAGCAATCTTCTCCGGATTCTTCTCGGCTTTCGGGATAGCTTCATTCTTCTCTTTTGGATCTGATTCTTTACTGGTTGGCAGGGTGAGTTCTTTCTTCACTTGCTCCACTAGCTCGGCAACATCTGCAAAAATTTCAAAACCTGGGATTAACTTACCCATGAACATGATTGGCTCAGGCTTTCCTTGGAGTGGTCTCATATCTGGAGCCTTGACAAAGATCTTTTCAAGTGGCGGGAAGCTCATCTTCTCACTCTTCTTTGGCTGGACATCATTGGCTTCATCATATCCCAACCCCTTCTTGGAAGTTTGAGTTCTAAAATCTGGTAACTTTGTCAAACCGTCCTTACTCTTTCCAAGACCAGCTCCGGGAAGGTAGTTCATGTTCTTCATCATATTCAAGACTTTGGAGTCCACTACTTCATCATCAGAAATTGCAGCTACTTGAAAACCATTGAGAGGCCTCTCAATCATTAGAGTGTTAACAATCTCATTATCTTTAGCTTCAATGACCACTGTCTCATCTCCGTTGGGGAACTTGATCTTTTGATGAAGGGTGAAAGGAACTCCACCAAGAGAATGAAACCTTGGTCATCCCAAGAACAAGGCGAAGGTGATTGGTATGTCTAAAACAACAAACTCAATAATAGATTTAATTGGACCAACCTTGACAGCCGCTTTGAAAGTCCCTTCGGCATGCCTCTTAGTGTTGTCATAAGCACGAATTGTTACCTCGGTTGGGTTTAGATCTCTTGTTGACATGGATAGCTTTGGTAATATCTTAAGTGGACAAACATTTATGGCGGACCCATCATCGACCATTACACATGGAGTCCTCTTCCCCTTGACTTCTATTTTGATAAAGAGAGGGAAGATGTGGTCTCTCCCCTCCTCTGGTAAGTCTGCATCCGAAAAAGAAACTGCTCCCATATTAACTTCACTCTTTTCTTCACATTTCATTACCCCTCCAATTTTTATAATGTTGATCAGCTCCTCCGGTGTCGTGGAGGTAGAAATTGGCATGCTAGCCAAGGCTTTAGCCATAGTTTCTCGATGCTTTTTAGAAGTAGCCAATAAGTCCCAAATGCTAACACTTGCTTGGGTTCTTTTCAATTGCTTGAGCATAGCATCATCTTCTTCTACTTCAACTTCCTTTCCCTTATTAGTTTCTACCTCCTTAAGTGGTGGTGTAACACCCCTTCCCGACCTACATGTGTAAGCTGAGTAGAGGCATCACACTATCCTAATGTTGCTACCAATTTTACTTAGTCAAATTTTAGTCCCGATTTTTACAGAAATTTTGCCATAGTTTCGCCTAAAAATTGAATCCCAAGTGTCGACAAAACTGGTTTTTTTTTTCTGATTTTTGAAAACATTTTTACACAAACCAATGCAAACAAAATCATTCTCAGTACACTCCCAATAAATCTCCCTTATAACCTCAACTACAACCTGCAAAAAGGATTTACACTTCTAGTATAAAATAAAGTAAAGGTTTATTATGAAACACAGTAGATAAAATATTTGTTCACTATGCAGCGGAAAGTAACAATATTTACAAATTCATATACATCAAAACTTCAGTTTTACAAAACATAAAATTTATACATGTTTGGCAGTCAGTCTTCGATCTTTAAGCCCACTATTCACACTTCAAAATCTAGACTCGACTCGGCCTAGAGGAACTCTCTGGTTCTTCCCTATCACCTGCGCGATGAACCACAATCGCGCTAAGCCCATGGCTTAGTGATACAAACAACCATAATATCATGCCTCAATGCAATGCCAATGTCACACAATCAAGTTTCATAAACAATTCAAAAGAATATTATATTTCACAATCTTACATTATTTAATAATTAATCAAAACATTCATGATTCACTGTAACACCCCATCTTAGCTTATGTTTATAGACCAAGATGGACTTTTAACTCATGGTGGTTGTGTCTTAATATTTTACTTAGTCAATTTTAAGTGCAGATTTTAAGAAATTTTGCCATAACCTCCCCTAAAAATGGAGGTCCCAAGTGTCGCCAAAACTGATTCTTTAATTTTTGAAAAACATTTTGTTTCACAATTCAACTCAAGCACACTCCCAATAATCCACCCTTATAACCTCAACTACAATCCTGCAAGAAGAATTCACACTTCTATACTTGCATACATAAGTGCTAAACCCAAAGAAGATTTATTAGATTACTAGCAGTGTACGTGTTCTAGCTTTTCATTATTATACATTTATTTGCTAGATCATACAAGCTTATGTACATTCCATATTACTACAATCAATCATATCCAAACTCCTACCCAAAGTAGTAGTCAAGGCCAGCTGCGCAGGACATGCTGCAATCTCGTCTCCTCGTTTAACCTACGAGTTTAGAGGGAAATTAAACTCGCTAAGCAATTGCTTAGTGGGTACTTAAATCATTGCAATAAATAAATAAAATGAAAGAATGATTTGAACATACATTTATATACTTTAAATACTTGAAAGGAATAAATACAAAACACAGATAGTAAAAAGGCTTGACTGAATAATTTGAATTTAAATCATTTTTTCTTGCTTTTATCATTTTGGTTGCTCTACTGGTTTAACAGAACATCAGCGGATAAGGAAGGGTCATCATAAACATATCTCGTCATGATCATATTTCATTATCTTTCATCATAATTCTTGCACATGTGCCAATGGCCATTATCATTGCATCATTGATCATGTCATTGTAATCATCGGCCTTCAGCCGGAATATCATATCATGTCATAAGCAGTACTGCAGTAATAGTACGATGCATCATACCCTTATCTCAAGGGTTCTGTCATAACCAAGTAGAGCCTAAACAATTTATTAATTAATTTGATCATGATATTCAATAAGCCATGATTTTTCCATAATGCATGTATTGTCGGAATAGCTTGTCATGATGCCTTTCTGATCATTTCCAATTCTCCTTCATGTCATTTGATATGATTTAACATCAATCCATAACATAATATTCAAGTTTTAACACATTTAGAAAAATGACCAAATGAATAGTAGCGCGGTGCGTAAAATCGGCAACGCAATGGCGCGCGACAACTAAATAGTAAAATCTATTTTTACTGCTGAAAATCAGTCAACTTTGGCAACGGTTTTGACTAAGTAAAAGACCTTATTTTTGGATGAATGTTTTGCAGGAAAACCCTTTCATAAGTTAACTAAATGCATGTAAAACTTCGTCGAAAAATTCTTTCGTTTGCCCCTTCAACGGACTGCCCAAAATGAAAGCTGCAGAATGGTGCCCAAAAGGGACCATTCGGCCCAATTTTCAAAATTTGAGGGAAATTCATTTTTTTCTTGCAAAATTGATTTTTAGACTCCTTTTGTGATACCATTGAAAGACTAAGGGTCCCTCTTTCAAAAATCAAACTAAAGGAGTGATTAAAAATTCATCAAAGTTTATGGATAATTGAGCAAAGTTTAGCTAGTTTGTTTTGTTTTCATTCTTTTCACAATCAATTGATTACAAATGGTTCAAGAGCACTTTTCCACATATTTACCACACATAATAACATTATTTCAAAACCATTTCAAAAGTCCCATAATGCAAAATATGTGAATTAATTGAAAAGCCAATGATTTAAGTACCAAACCTTGTTTATTTGCTTTGTTCCTTGCTTGTCCTATTCTTTCTTCCCTTCTTCTTCTTTATCCCTTTGATTTCCTATAATTTTCATAACTTCCATAATAAGAACATGATAAAAACCATATGTTCAAGCCTTGATTCTTGCTATCTAAAGCTACTAATTACCATTTATTCATCACTTCTACATGTATGAATCATTTACTCTAATTTCTCTTCACTTTCTTATCTTTCCCATAATCTTCCCAACTTTTCTTTCATTGATAACTTGAAAACTATCAATCAAATGAATAAACTAAAGCTAGAATTGGAATCCTTACCTTAAAATTAAGCTTTTCCTTCCAAAAATCCATTTGAACACTTGAAAAATTCCTTCCCTTTTTTGGTGGAGAGAATTCGGCCATACCTCTCAAAATGGAGAGAAAAATATGTGTTCTTAGTTCTTTAATCATCCTGCTCTCCCTTTTTATATTTTTCCATTTTTCATTTATTTAATTAATTTCATTTTGGAGGGTTAAGATGTAACCACCACAAAAGTATCTTTAACTAGGATGGTGCCATATGGAGGGTTAAGATTAATCCAACCCAAAAGTGTCTTTAAACAAGATTTTTCCATGTGTCCTTTTCTAGA
Source organism: Garcia nutans (assembly GCA_947685225.1). NCBI lineage: Eukaryota > Viridiplantae > Streptophyta > Magnoliopsida > Malpighiales > Euphorbiaceae > Garcia > Garcia nutans. The sequence continues at coordinate 24,924,391 of CANTUV010000005.1, forward strand.
AAATTACTATGCCATGTGTCCCTTTTCTAGAAAATGGGTGGAAGTGAAAAGACCAAAATACCCTTCAATGGAAGGTTTTGCCTTTTCTTCGTAACCGGGTGGTTTTACGATGCGTAAAATGTATCGTTCTCCTCCTTTCAACCTCTAGTTTCCATTTCCGATATTCATTCTTGAATTTGAGCTAATTTATAAAAATTACGCTCATGCCTTTGACTTTTGTAAAAATTCCCTTTAGGTCCTTACGTGATTCGGGTCTCCGCTTAGGTTCGTTCTTCAACATCGATCACTGCAGAGTCCTTCCATTTACTTCGGATACCTTTACATGTCTTGTTTTCCAGTGTATAAATTATTATCACAAGAATGACAAAAATACCCTTGCTCAAGAATCCACTGTATCTCTCAAACTATGCGTTTTCGGGAAAAACCGTGGTGTTCCGTTTCGACCCAATTTTTCTCTACTTTCCATTTCTGGAGTCTGTTATATGCACTATTAAGAACCTCCAGTACAACTTTTGGAAATTATAGTTACCTCCCCAAAACTTTTTGAAATTACAGTCACCTCTCCAAAACTTTTACAATCTTTTCAGTTAGGTCCTTTTTTTCCTATAAAGCTTCCTTTCACTTCGTGTTCTTTGGTGATTACTCGGGACGGCTCCTCTTACTGTACATGGACGTACTGTACATATGTACAAATTGGGTCGTGACATTTCTTCCCCTCTAAAATTTAGGCTTCGTCCCGAAGCCGATCGGGTGTAAAATTTAGGCTTCCATCCTCATTATTCCTTCTCTTTCCCAAATTATCTCTTCCATTCTATGGTTCCTTCGCCGCACTTTAACTGGAAGAAATTCTCTTATTTCTTAATCCTTTGACTTTTCGTGCTAAAATTTCTATTGGTTCTTCTTCATAATTTAGGTCAGATTGGACTCTGATGTTTTGTGTCTTTATATCGTGTGTGAAGTTCAACGATATTGCCTTATCATTGAAACGTGAAAAACATTATGTATTTTGTTCAATTCTGGTAATAGAGTTAACCGATAGGCTATTGATCTATGCGTTCGATGATCTCGTATAGTCCAATAAGCCTAAGGCTTAACTTACTTTTCTGCTTAAATCTTAATACCTTCTTTCATGGGCAAGTCTTAAGAAAAACCTTGGCTTCCACTTAGAGTTCTATGTCCCTTCGTTTCGAGTTGGCATATGATTTTGCTTCTACCTACACGCATATGATTTTATCTTGTCTTTACTTAATTCGGTCCAACACTCTGGTGTTCCATGTTTTCTTTCGTATAATTCTTTATAGGGTGTCACCGTATGCTGAATTAATAGTCGTTGTTATATGCATATTCAATTAAACTCAAATACCTATTCTAGCCACCCTTAAATTCTATAACACATACTCTTAATATGTCCTCCAAAAATTTGGATTACTCTTTCAAATCATCCATCTGTTTACGTGTGAAAGGCAGTGCTATAATTTGTTTGGGTTTCAGAAGCTGTTTGCGACTTCTTCCATAAATTCATGGTGAACTGTGGACCTCTGCCTAAAATGATAGACATTGGAATCCTGTGTAATCGTACAATTTCCTTGGCGTACATTTCCACCAACTTATCTATTGAATAATCCATTAGTAAAAGTAGAAAATGAGCTAACTTAGTTAGGCAGTCAACGATTATCCGAACAACGTCATGCTGGCCTCGTGTCATTGGTAGTTCTATGACAAAATCCATAGTGATATGTTCCCATTTTCATACCAGAGTGGAAATTAGTTATAACAGTCCCGATAGTATTTGATATTAAACTTTTGCTTGTTGATATTTCACTTTTGCTTTTCGAAAAAATTTTCTTTCTTATGTTTCCCATTGTTAGTATCATTACTCTATTGTCATAATACAAACTAATGTTCTTAGAAATTTAGAATTTTATATTCTTTCCTCCTTGCACTTGCTTGATCCATTTTTGTATTTGTTCGTTTTCCTTTTGCACTTGATGAATTTCTTAAAAAGAAACATAGTTTATGCTTGCATTTATACTACTAGTACTTCCTCTTCCATTGATCTTAAACTGATCTTTATAGCGCCTAAGGCTGGTATCGATTTTCCACCAAGTGCGTCGGCCACCACATTAGCTTTTCCTAGATGATAATTTATAACTTAGCTGTTATTTCCAAAACTTGGGTTTACTTTCCTTACCATAAATTGAGGTCCTCTTGGGTTGGCGGATATTTTAAACTTTTGCATCTGTATAAATATAACACTTTTCTCCATATAAATCATATCTCCAAATCTTGAAAGCCAATACGATAACTGTTAATTCCAAACAGTGTGTCGGGTTATCATTATTATTATTTTTTTCGTATGGGTTAAATCATCAAAAGACTTATGCGACTATTTTATCCTTTTTGCATAAGCATATAACCTTAACCGATGTGTGAAGCATCACTATATATGACAAATTCTTTGCTGGACACGGGTCGTATGGGTATTGCAACATTCGTTAACTTTTCCTTTAGTTTCTCAAGTTCCTCTAACTTTTATCAGTCCATTGGAGTTTGGCATTCCTTTGAAACAACCTTGTCATTGGGATGATAATAATGGAAAACCCTTTTATAAAACATTAATAGTACCTAGCCAGTCCTAAGAAGATTCTTACTTCTATTACTGTCTTTGGTGTTTTCCATTCCAAAATGGCTTTCGTTTTCTTAAGACCTACTTTAATGCCTTATGCTAATATGGTGTGTTCTAATAATGTCACTTTTTCCAATCAAAACTTACATTTGTCATGTTTGACGTACAACTGCTTCTCTCGCAACATTTGCAATACTATGCAAAAGTATCGATCGTATTCTTCTTTGTTCCTTAAATAAACGAAGGTGTCATCTATGAACACCATTTACAAATTGGTCAAAGTATGGATGAAAGATATGATTCATTAAATCCATGAATACTACTGACACATTTGTGGGCTCAAAAGGCGTTACAAGGAACTTATAACGTCCGTATCGAGTTCTAGATGTAGTCTTTGGAATGTCTTTTCCTTTGATTCGCAGCTGCTGATATCCCAGTCGGTGATCTATATATATATATATATATTTGAAAAGACCTTGGTTCCTTTAAGCTGGTCGAATACATCGTCGATGGACGGTAATGGATATTTATCCTTAATCATAAGCTCATTCAACTACTTATAGTTCACATATGACCTTAAGGATTTATCTTTCTTCTTGACGAAGAGTACTGGCGTGCCCCATGAAGAACTACTTGGCCGTATAAGACCCTTGTCGAGTAGCTCCAATAATTATGTTTTCATTTCTTTACGTTCCGCTGGTACCATTCGGTATGAGGCAACCGACACCGGTGCAGTTCCCGGATATACCTTTATAGTGAATCCTACTTTTCTCTTAGGTGATAATCCGGGTAGCTCGTCTAAAGAAACATCGAGAAAATTACGTATTGTTGATACCTCTTGAATCTTTATCACATTCTTCTTTGCTTCCATAGTGCTTACCAAGTGTGCCTCACATCCGTTTGTATGGAACGCCTTGTTGTAACTGTTGTTGTTACGTTGTTTAGGTAATCGACTCTCTTTCCTACTGCTGTCACTTCCTCCTTGTGGGGAGTATGAAGTATTACTCTCCATCTTCTTATAATCGACCACTGTTTTATGCCTTATTAGCCAATCCAATACCAACATTACGTCAAATTCTCGGAATGGTAACTCTATTAAATTTTTTGAAAATGCATTTTCATGTAACTCTATAGAACATTCTTTAATCACTTGTGTGTAACTACCTCGTCTCTTATCGGATTTATAACTAATGTTTCAAACTTAACATATCCTACTGGTAATTCTTCTAAGTTTTCATCACGTAGGCTCTGGCTGGTGTACTTGAATTGAGCTAGTCAACGGTCTCTGATTGTGCTCTTTGAAAATTTGAATCACTTTCCTTTCCCCTGCTTAGGCCTCGGCCAAAAGCGGGCCATGATTTTTCTGTCGGTGCAGGTGCATTCACTTGTCTTTTTGGCAGTTTACCCTAACACGATCTGGTGCCCCGCATTCCCAGCATCCATCTGTTAAATACCAGCATTCACTCTTATATTTTCATCCATAGTGTTTGCATAGAGGAGTAATATATCCTTCAAATCTATATTTCTTTCCAATCCTCCAGTAATTTTTGAATTGTTACTTTTTTCTTTTTCCTTTACCTAGTCCTTAGGTTGTTATTACTTTCATTCTTTCCTTTTTGATCTGATTTTAATTCTGCACTTTCTACCTCTTTGGTTCTTAATTTCTCTCTTTCTTTTTTTTTTCCATCATTTCCTGAATTCATAAATCTCATATATCTTCTTCTTATAATTTCTTAATTTTGATGATTACATTGGGGCATTTTCAGGAGGAATCACAATACAGTGTTTTGATTAGATTTCGTCTAGTTTCTACTCATATGGTACGTCACCTACCTTATTAAGACTCACGGGATGGTCACCCATCATCATTGGTCGAGCACGGTTAACTCCGGTTTCCTGCTAAATTTCAACACGACAGTGTCGGGTCAGCAGTATCTTCTTAGTTCGCTTACTTCATCTGCTTATATGAATATTGTACATGGGGTTACTGTACATATTCTCTAATGGCCGGACATGAGAATTTCTCATATACTTATTTCTGTTCACTCATCTTTGTTATCTAAGATCTATCTATTTTATCTGTTACCGTCTGGTCTTAACATTTTACGTACTTTTCTTTTATCCTCTTATTATGTTCCTCTTTTTATTCCATTCTTAAAATTTCATTTTCTTATAAACATTTTCATTTTTACATTCATATACGCCTATCTAACCTTCTCCTGGAACCCCCTTATAAGGACCCCGGTATACTGGCTACGGATGTCTGGCGCCTTGAACCTCGGCCGGATCCTTGACTTTGTGATCTCTGGCTTTACTGTGCAAAACTATCTTCACTTCTAAACTTCTTGTAATATCCCAAAATGTGCCTTAGAAGTTGTGATATTATTGTTATAATGGGATTGAATGAATATATGTTAAGTTGATAAGAAAAGAAAATGGAAGAGAGAATGTATGTGTAGTGTATATGGTAATATATATGACATATAAGTTGGTCAAAGGGAGAGTCAAGGTGTTGGATTTAGTGGAAGAAGATATTTCTTTTGTTATTGTGAAATTATATAAATGGGCACATAAGAGACAAAAGAGTAGTTGAATGGATGAGGATATTTTAGTAATTATTATTATTATTATTATTATTATTATTATTATATATATATATGGATAAGAACAAAGAGAAAGAAGATTCTTTCTTCTTCTTCTTCCTCTTCGTTTCTTTTTGGTCGAGAGAGAGAGAGATAGAGAGAGAGAGAGAGAGAGAGAGAGAGAGAGAGAGATATGTGATTTTGATGATTTATACACCAAATTTCTTAAGGTTTCAAGAGGATTGAAGATAGAGATGAAGATTTGACAAAGGATTCAAGTAAGTATTCATTTCTTTGAGTTGGTTTTCATTGTTTAAGTTTGGGTTTGATATGGTTGGTATGGGATGATGATGATATTGAAAGATTGAAGTATTTATGTGTGTTGATTTGGTAATTTGATGATGATAATATGATTAATTGTGAAGTTGAGGATGAATTGTTGAATAAGGGTTTAGTTTAATGAATTGGGGATTTGATTAATTGATTCATGGATGATGTCTATAATGATGATTGGTGTGTGTTTTGAGTTGTGTTGATGTTTTTGTAAGTTTGTTATGGTTTTTGGGTGTTTGGTGAAGATTGTTTGGAATGGATGATAGCTAAAAGAAGTGTTTTGTTGGATGTTGTTTTGGGTTGATCGGAATCTGGGTTTTAGCCTGACATGCCCAGGAACACGTCCAGAACTTTAGGCGTGTCAATTGTTTGTAAGGCAGTAGATGTGACACGGCCATTAACACGCCCGTGTTAGTGAGCGTGCCATAGCTACTGTGTTGTTGGTAAATTGACACGGCCAGGAACACGTTCATGTTGTTGAACGTGTCAATGTTTCTGTGATACAGTATATATTACACGCCCAGGGACACGCCCGTGGTCATGAGCGTGTAAATGTTTCTGTGTTGTGGAGTTAGGGCACGATCAGGAACACGCCCGTGTTGGTGAGCGTGTCAAGTGTTGAGTTTGCCCTAGTTGATTCTTATTTGTATTATATCATGTGTATCTCTAAGTAAGTGTGTATGCTCACTTTTGGATTAGGTTTTTAAGAGATGGAATGGCCTTAATCCAAGTATTAAAGGATTCATGGGAGAGAAGTTTAAATGGATGTGAAATTCTTAGGAGGTAAGTACTAAATCTTATTTGATTATATTATTGATAAATATATATATATATGATGTATAGGCTATGGAATATGAAAGATATGATTGTATAATAAAATATATGAAATGTGAACGTATTCAATGTATATATATATATATGTTATGAAAGGTGAAAGTTGTGAGGATAGGATTATGCAATTGATTGTGTATACTTGAATGATGCATAGTTATGTATATATATATATATGTATATATATAGATATAAAAGATGAAGTATGAAATGTAGGTGATGTGTAATATGATATGTGAAAGAAATGTAATATGATGATAAAATATGAAATGTGAAAGAAATGTAATATTGTGATAAAATATGAAATGTGAAAGAAATGTAATAATGTGATGAAATATGAAATGTGAAAGAAATGTAATATTGTGATGAAAAATGAGTTGTGAATTGAGATATGATGATGTATGAAGCCATTGTTATTGGCTATAATATTGAAAATGAGACAAATGAGGCATGTTTGCCTAAATGATGCCATTGTGGTTGGCTATGATAATGTAAATGATGATTGAGGCATGTTTGCCTAAATGATGCCATTGTGGTTGGCTATGATGATGTAAATGATAAGGAAACAATGAATGAAATTGATAATGAGATAACGAATGAATTGTGTGTCTAATATGTTATTCATTTTCAGAGTTTTGTTGTTGGTGGCATGCCTAATAATAGTAACAATCTCTTGAAGTTAGGTTGGATATGATCCTTGAAGCCTAATTGAGATGTTACAACCCTTGAAGCTAGGTTGGATTGGTTCTTGAAGCCAAGTTGGGTTGAAGTTTAACATGTTTTACTCCCCTTGAAGCTTGGTTGAATCTAAATCCTTGAAGCCTAGTTGGGTCAATGATAATGATAATGTGATAATTAAACCAAAGCATTAACTCTGAAAGTTGAATGGCATATTAGTGTTTGGGCCCGAGTCTGTCCTTGTTTTTAATGTGATATGCAAAGGTTGAGCTAAATGAGTAATGAGATCTATGGTTGCCTTTGTTGAAAACGTGATTCATGATTGGTGAATTGTGAATAAAGTAATGACATGATATGTAATGTGAGTATTGATATATTGATTGTGAGTTTTAGTGATGGATCTGTGGTTGGTGTAATGAAGTATAATGTTGTGTAGTATGGCATGATAATATTGTATAAATGAATTATTGAAAAGAGACATGGGTTGTGAAACTATGATGAAATGTGTGATGGTGAAGTAAAATGTGACATATAATATGTTTATGAGGCAGAAGTGGTAAGTATTATTGTAATGATATATATATGTATATAACTTATGAGATTAATAGGAATATGTGAAGAATGCATTGAAAAAGAGGAACACAGAGTAAGAGAATGATAAAACATAATGTTAAACACCTAAGGTATGTTTCCTTTGTATTGTATATAGTAATGTTTATTTGTACTACTAAGCTTTCGAGCTTAGCGTGGTTATATTAATCACGCAGGTATGGGTGATGGTGCTGGAGTTAACCATTATGTCACGAAGAGATCAAGGGTAGTTCGAGACCAACTAGAGGGTGATGCATGCATGTACAAGTTAAAGATTTTGTATATTTACAAGAATGTATTCATATGTATAAATGAAAATATTGGAAGAAACAATGTAATTTATATATATATGTGTTATCATCAAAAGGATAATGATTTTGAAAGTACTTTTTTATATTTCAATGTGATGTTGTTTTGGAATGAAAGTAAAGATTTTAAAATTTTAATAACTAGTAACATCCTTATACTTTATATACTTGCGGTATATATACGAGGTATATGTATAGTAATGATATGGAGTATCGGGGTGTTACAAATATTTTGGTATCAGAGCTTAGGTTTCCAGGTTCTCGGCCTAAGTGAAACTAAAAAGAGAATTTTTGAAGAGTATAAATAGAATTAAAAAGAAGAGTTTTGAAATGCAATTGGTAATATATATGCATATGCATTCACACCTAGGTTGGTCTCGGATGTGGAATAATATGACTTGTAAAATACTTGTGCTATATGAAATGTTCAATATAGTTAATGATATATGTGTATATTATGTTGATGTGAGGAGAAACCATGATGTTGGAAATGAATTATAATTAAAGCATAGTGCCTAATTGATTATAAGAAATGAATTGCGAAATGTAATGTGATATATGCATATTGATGATGCATATGAAAATGTTATGTTGTGTGCAACATGGAATGTAATGTTGATGTTTATGAACAATATTATGTAGGACATAATATAAATTGAAACATAAAGAAATGAAAAGAAGAATAAAGTTGAAAATGAATTGAAATTAAAATCAAAATTAAGGTATGTACACTTTCCTCTATATTTTGAATCTCTTTATAATAAAGTTTATGTTGGGTTTGTTAGATAGAGGAAATATTGTTGAATTGTTATTATTGAAAGATATGTTATTAAAATGAGGAGAGTATGGTGGAATATTGAATGAGTTGATTAGTAGAGACAAGGTGTGATTATGTAAAGTTGGGATGTATATACAGTTAAGGTTTTGTTTAAATGTAAAAGAGATGATATTGGTTAAGTAAGAATATAAATTGGTATTGTTATTTTTAATGTAAACATTGTGAATTTAATGTTAGAAATGTGAGATGCTTGAATATTATAAAAGCTCATGGTAATGGTGATAATATATAATATTTGAGATTTTTGGAATGAGCTTGATAATTGTGGAAATTATATGTTTTGATATTGCTTTGTGATATATATATATAAGGTGAGTTTGGCAAATTGAAGTTTAAGTGAAGTATCAAGTTGAAAAGTTAAAGTTTTAGTGGAATTTGATAAAGATTAATTGGATATTGATAGCTTAATGTATATTCAATACATGAGCTAGGAGAAATGATTAATATTGCACATGAAAGTATTATGAATTGAGTAATGTGATTGATAGTATGAGAATGGTTACACTTGCATGGACAAACTTGTGCAAAGCTAGGTCATGAGATAAGGTTGATAGTAAGAATTGAATGGATCAATGGTGATTCAAGAAATTGAGATTTTGTAATAACTAGACTTGGAAAGTGTATTAAGGTTATTGGGCTCAATGTGTACATGACTGGAAGTAATGTACATGGGTATAAATGTGAGTGAGATATCACTTTAGTAATGTGACTAAGATTTTGTGAAATATTATTATGATTACAATGTATATATATATGTGTTAAGTTGATAAATAACTTAAATCATATCTAAAAGGGAAGTGGATAAGCAAATGAAAAGGAGCTACCTTAAGTCATTTTATTGCAAAAGGGTAAAAATGGATATGGAAGTATATTAATGTTTTTAAAGACGATAGTGAAAGAGATGTCACATTGGGAATATGATTAAGATAGATGTGAAGTGTTATTATAATCAGAATATATATATATATATGTGTTGTGTGAATAACTACTTTACATTATATTGGAAGAATGCAAATGATAGTGTTTAAAAGAAAGTGATAAACATTAAAGGTATATTGAATGTATGATAAATAAGAGCATCTAATTAAGTGTATACATGTATATGATATGTTAATTGAGTTTTCAATATGAATGACATTATGATATATAAACAAATGTGTGAATCACATTATGAAGGTGATCTCTGAATATGTATGTGGTATAATTATATAATTTGTGATATGGAAACGATGTTGTATGTGTTAGTGGACCTAAGAGAGAGATTAGGTCTTGAACTGTGAAGAGCTAAATGGATTATGTGATAAAAGCGAGTATAGCATGGATTTGAGTAATATTGGACGGTGGAAATTGTTATGGTGAGCATTGAATTTGATGATCATATGATATTTAGAGTTCCAAAGTAATCACATATGGAAAGTTCTATGTAATTATATCTTATAAGAAATTGTAAATGGATTGCAATTGAAGTGACGAATGGAAATTGTATGGAAGCTGCATATGATTGAATATGTATATAGTAATATTGTTGAAACATGAATTAAGTTGATAAAGATCATATCATCAAATGCAAATTGGTTTGAAGTGGAGTTGGAATGTATTAACTTTTGATATAGTAGTAATGTAAAGAAGGAATAGGTAATTTTTGAGATATACTTTAGCCTTGTCTCTATAAAGATTGAGAATAAAATTATAAGAAGAACGGTATTGATTTGAAAGTCCCAGGCTTGAATATTAATCTCTTAAAGCCACGTGTTTTGTTCAATATATTTGATCGATTATTTTGTTATCCATGGATTTGGGTCTTGGATGATATGATTGTAATATAGATTTGGTGAGAATGGAATTTTGTTGAAAAATATAGTTAAGAGTGGTGATGGATAAGGTTTTACCTTATCATTTGATGTTAAGAATTTGGTTATATTTATAAAGGTAAAGGGAGAAAGGAAATTATGAAAATGTTTTGAGTTGTGAATAATATGGGAAAAAGGTAATTGTTGTAAATATAGTAATGGTATGAAAGATGAGGAGATGATAATGGAAGAGATTTCAAATGTGATGGAGAGCTATATTGAATATGTTTATGGTATAAAGTGAATAAATGGATGAGTTTAAAAATTTAAGTGAGTAAATTATGAATGAGAAGTATGGTATGAGATAATTATAAAATTTGATGGGAAGTGTATTAAAATAATGGAAGATAAATTATGTGTACATTGAAAGATAAGTTGAAGTGGATTGTTATTCATGATAAATTTAAATAAGTTAATTGTTGATTTGAATCAAACAAGATTGAGATGTTAGTATATTGTGGAGAATAGATCAATTAATCTGGATTTTGTTATAATTGTGAATTATTATTGGGATTTAATATGAATAGTTGTACTAAAGGTATAAGAGATAGATAATGATGTACACTATGCAATATTCTGATAAAGGAATGGACATGAATCAATTGAATTATATCAATGATTTCCTGTAAGGTAAGTTCAAAAGTATTGTATTAATATTGATGTTAAGTGAGAAAATACTAATAAGAAATGAAGTGTATGAGAAATAAGAATATTCTTATCAATGAAGGTTTGATAAATGTTTGTTTTAAGGATGATTGTAATGATGGAATGATCATTATTAAGATATAAGTCAATGATCTTTAAGGTTAAAGTTGAGAGAATAGTTATAAAGAGATGAGGTGATAAAATATTTTGAATGTAATAATGGAATGTAACATAAGTATATTATAAGATGATTGAATTTTTGCTCATAGATGAAGTATTTGAGAAGGTAATGAATTATTTTGAATATTGGATAAGAATGTAATAAGATATAAAGGTATATATCATGACAAGTTATAGAATTGAATAATATAATTGACTCTAAGGGGGAGAGTACAAACTATGTGATTTGATGAAATCAGAGTATAAGAATATAATTAATGTCACATAAAGATTTAAAGTGATGTATTGTTAAAAATGGAGTGTTATTGTACTGAGTAATTTCGAGGACGAAATTATTTAAGGAGGAGAGAATTGTAATATCCCAAAATGTGCCTTAGAAGTTGTGATATTATTGTTATAATGGGATTGAATGAATATATGTTAAGTTGATAAGAAAAGAAAATGGAAGAGAGAATGTATGTGTAGTGTATATGGTAATATATATGACATATAAGTTGGTCAAAGGGAGAGTCAAGGTGTTGGATTTAGTGGAAGAAGATATTTCTTTTGTTATTGTGAAATTATATAAATGGGCACATAAGAGACAAAAGAGTAGTTGAATGGATGAGGATATTTTAGTAATTATTATTATTATTATTATTATTATTATATATATATATGGATAAGAACAAAGAGAAAGAAGATTCTTTCTTCTTCTTCTTCCTCTTCGTTTCTTTTTGGTCGAGAGAGAGAGAGATAGAGAGAGAGAGAGAGAGAGAGAGAGAGAGATATGTGATTTTGATGATTTATACACCAAATTTCTTAAGGTTTCAAGAGGATTGAAGATAGAGATGAAGATTTGACAAAGGATTCAAGTAAGTATTCATTTCTTTGAGTTGGTTTTCATTGTTTAAGTTTGGGTTTGATATGGTTGGTATGGGATGATGATGATATTGAAAGATTGAAGTATTTATGTGTGTTGATTTGGTAATTTGATGATGATAATATGATTAATTGTGAAGTTGAGGATGAATTGTTGAATAAGGGTTTAGTTTAATGAATTGGGGATTTGATTAATTGATTCATGGATGATGTCTATAATGATGATTGGTGTGTGTTTTGAGTTGTGTTGATGTTTTTGTAAGTTTGTTATGGTTTTTGGGTGTTTGGTGAAGATTGTTTGGAATGGATGATAGCTAAAAGAAGTGTTTTGTTGGATGTTGTTTTGGGTTGATCGGAATCTGGGTTTTAGCCTGACATGCCCAGGAACACGTCCAGAACTTTAGGCGTGTCAATTGTTTGTAAGGCAGTAGATGTGACACGGCCATTAACACGCCCGTGTTAGTGAGCGTGCCATAGCTACTGTGTTGTTGGTAAATTGACACGGCCAGGAACACGTTCATGTTGTTGAACGTGTCAATGTTTCTGTGATACAGTATATATTACACGCCCAGGGACACGCCCGTGGTCATGAGCGTGTAAATGTTTCTGTGTTGTGGAGTTAGGGCACGATCAGGAACACGCCCGTGTTGGTGAGCGTGTCAAGTGTTGAGTTTGCCCTAGTTGATTCTTATTTGTATTATATCATGTGTATCTCTAAGTAAGTGTGTATGCTCACTTTTGGATTAGGTTTTTAAGAGATGGAATGGCCTTAATCCAAGTATTAAAGGATTCATGGGAGAGAAGTTTAAATGGATGTGAAATTCTTAGGAGGTAAGTACTAAATCTTATTTGATTATATTATTGATAAATATATATATATATGATGTATAGGCTATGGAATATGAAAGATATGATTGTATAATAAAATATATGAAATGTGAACGTATTCAATGTATATATATATATGTTATGAAAGGTGAAAGTTGTGAGGATAGGATTATGCAATTGATTGTGTATACTTGAATGATGCATAGTTATGTATATATATATATGTATATATATAGATATAAAAGATGAAGTATGAAATGTAGGTGATGTGTAATATGATATGTGAAAGAAATGTAATATGATGATAAAATATGAAATGTGAAAGAAATGTAATATTGTGATAAAATATGAAATGTGAAAGAAATGTAATAATGTGATGAAATATGAAATGTGAAAGAAATGTAATATTGTGATGAAAAATGAGTTGTGAATTGAGATATGATGATGTATGAAGCCATTGTTATTGGCTATAATATTGAAAATGAGACAAATGAGGCATGTTTGCCTAAATGATGCCATTGTGGTTGGCTATGATAATGTAAATGATGATTGAGGCATGTTTGCCTAAATGATGCCATTGTGGTTGGCTATGATGATGTAAATGATAAGGAAACAATGAATGAAATTGATAATGAGATAACGAATGAATTGTGTGTCTAATATGTTATTCATTTTCAGAGTTTTGTTGTTGGTGGCATGCCTAATAATAGTAACAATCTCTTGAAGTTAGGTTGGATATGATCCTTGAAGCCTAATTGAGATGTTACAACCCTTGAAGCTAGGTTGGATTGGTTCTTGAAGCCAAGTTGGGTTGAAGTTTAACATGTTTTACTCCCCTTGAAGCTTGGTTGAATCTAAATCCTTGAAGCCTAGTTGGGTCAATGATAATGATAATGTGATAATTAAACCAAAGCATTAACTCTGAAAGTTGAATGGCATATTAGTGTTTGGGCCCGAGTCTGTCCTTGTTTTTAATGTGATATGCAAAGGTTGAGCTAAATGAGTAATGAGATCTATGGTTGCCTTTGTTGAAAACGTGATTCATGATTGGTGAATTGTGAATAAAGTAATGACATGATATGTAATGTGAGTATTGATATATTGATTGTGAGTTTTAGTGATGGATCTGTGGTTGGTGTAATGAAGTATAATGTTGTGTAGTATGGCATGATAATATTGTATAAATGAATTATTGAAAAGAGACATGGGTTGTGAAACTATGATGAAATGTGTGATGGTGAAGTAAAATGTGACATATAATATGTTTATGAGGCAGAAGTGGTAAGTATTATTGTAATGATATATATATGTATATAACTTATGAGATTAATAGGAATATGTGAAGAATGCATTGAAAAAGAGGAACACAGAGTAAGAGAATGATAAAACATAATGTTAAACACCTAAGGTATGTTTCCTTTGTATTGTATATAGTAATGTTTATTTGTACTACTAAGCTTTCGAGCTTAGCGTGGTTATATTAATCACGCAGGTATGGGTGATGGTGCTGGAGTTAACCATTATGTCACGAAGAGATCAAGGGTAGTTCGAGACCAACTAGAGGGTGATGCATGCATGTACAAGTTAAAGATTTTGTATATTTACAAGAATGTATTCATATGTATAAATGAAAATATTGGAAGAAACAATGTAATTTATATATATATATGTGTTATCATCAAAAGGATAATGATTTTGAAAGTACTTTTATATATTTCAATGTGATGTTGTTTTGGAATGAAAGTAAAGATTTTAAAATTTTAATAACTAGTAACATCCTTATACTTTATATACTTGCGGTATATATACGAGGTATATGTATAGTAATGATATGGAGTATCGGGGTGTTACACTTCTTCTCAACTTGTCGAAATCTTCCCAAGCTTTAAGTTTGTACTCTCTTTTGTTGCATACGTTGGTGTCTACTTCTCTAATCTATGTATACCCTCTCTATACCTAAAACTTTCACAACTAATCTTGAAAATTCAAACACGTCCATGACTACTAATTGTACTTTAATTTCATTATTTAATCCTTCCAAAACCTTTGATGTCTTTCTTGCTTTGTTTCTATCATTTTCTTTGCATACTTACTGAGGCGGGTGAACTCTCTATCATACTCAGATACTGTCATTCTTCCTTGCTGTAGATATATAAACTCATTTCTCCTTACGTTTAAGTATGTTTTACCAAGTATATGTTTCTTCTACCAAAAGGGACATGGCATAATTAAATCTTTTATCTGGTGTGCATCTCAGTTGTTCCAATGCCCTACTGGTACTGTCCAAACAGTACTCAACTTCTTCAAATCCTTCTTCTCTACTAGCCTTAAATTCTTTAGCCCCATATTTCCTTAACTTCTCGATTGGGGACTTCCTTTCTCTTTTGGTAGCAACAGGTACCATTCTTGCCGTTTATTGCAATGGTACTATCATCTATCTTAAATAAACTTCGGGGCCTTCCACAGCCACCGTTGCGGGTCGTGGCATAAGTCCGAGACCCATTTCTACATTTATGGGTACGAAAGCGTGTGATTCCTTCTCTTGATCTATAACTCTTTGTGATTCTGCCTCTTGCAACCTTATACCGTATACATATATCGTGATAAGAATTAGCAGCTGGCTTGACTCAACACATTAACTTTCCTATATGGCATGTACGTAAGCACTATTAGATTTTCCTTTATCACATGTACCTTATATACTTATGTATTTATAATATTCTTTCTACTATACTGACATTTTGTACCTAAATGATATATGCTCTCATTTCTATTCTGCTATAGGATATCCCATTTTACATTGGTAATGGCCACTCCCAACATAAAATGTGTATCCTCCTATGTTGAATTTTCTAGGACCGGCTAAACCGGTGCTCTGATACCACTAAATGTAACACCCCATCTTAGCCTATGTTTATAGACCAAGATGGACTGTTAACTCATGGTGGTTGTGTCTTAATATTTTACTTAGCCAATTTTAAGTGCAAATTTTAATAAATTTTGCCATAACCTCCCCTAAAAATGGAAGTCCCAAGTGTCGCCAAAACTGATTCTTTAATTTTTGAAAAACATTTTGTTTCACAATTCAACTCAAGCACACTCCCAATAATCCACCCTTATAACCTCAACTACAATCCTGCAAGAAGAATTCACGCTTCTATACTTGCATACATAAGTGCTAAACCCAAATAAGATTTATTAGATTACTAGCAGTGTACGTGTTCTAGCTTTTCATTATTATACATTTATTTGCTAGATCATACAAGCTTATGTACATGCCATATTACTACAATCAATCATATCCAAACTCCTACCCAAAGTAGTAGTCAAGGCCAGCTGCGCAGGACATGCTGCAATCTCGTCTCCTCGTTTAACCTACGAGTTTAGAGGGAAACTAAACTCGCTAAGCAATTGCTTAGTGGGTACTTAAATCATTTCAATAAATAAATAAAATGAAAGAATGATTTGAACATACATTTATATACTTTAAATACTTGAAAGGAATAAATACAAAATACAGATGGTAAAAAGGCTTGACTGAATAATTTGAATTTAAATCATTTTTTCTAGCTTTTTATCATTTTGGTTGCTCTACTGGTTTAATAGAACATTAGCGGATAAGGAAGGGTCATGATAAACATATCTCGTCATGATCATATTTCATTATCTTTCATCATAATTCTTGCACATGTGCCAATGGCCATTATCATTGCATCATTGATCATGTCATTGTAATCATCGGCCTTCAGCCAGAATATCATATCATGTCATAAGCAGTACTGCAGTAATAGTACGATGCATCATACCCTTATCTCAAGGGTTCTGTCATAACCAAGTAGAGCCTAAACAATTTATTAATTAATTTGATCATGATATTCAATAAGCCATGATTTTTCCATAATGCATGTATTGTCGGAATAGCTTGTCATGATGCCTTTCTGATCATTTCCAATTCTCCTTTATGTCATTTGATATGATTTAACATCAATCCATAACATAATATTCAAGTTTTAACACATTTAGAAAAATGACCAAATGAATAGTAGCGCGGTGCGTAAAATCGGCAACGCAATGGCGAGCGACAACTAAATAGTAAAATCTTTTTTTACTGCTGAAAATCAGTCAATTTTGGCAACAGTTTTGACTAAGTAAAAGACCTTATTTTTGGATGAATTGGGTCGTGACATTCACATTGAAAACAAAGACAAGCATGGGCCCAAAATACACTAATATGTTATTCAAAGTTCAGAGTTACTACTTTTATCCATAATCATAATCATTAATACATTTATCCATGGATAATTAACTAGATTTGAGCTTACGACTCAGTCATTTCACTCAATCTAGTTTCAATAATTTGTTTTTGAGGTTTACGACCCGGTCATTTCACCCCAAAAACATCACATTTCACATTTTCTAACTGGAATCGGCTTACGACCCGGTCATTTCACCTATCCAGTGATTCATAGGCATGCCGCCAAAACCAGAACTCTGAAAATTGAATAAACATATTAGGCACACAATCATTTTATTTATCTTTTTTTTTCAATCTCTTTTCATTTCATTTCTCATAATTAATTAGGCAACCATGCCTCCATTATATATCTCATTCGCATCATCATAGCCAACAACCATGGCATCATATCTCGTATGATCTCAAATCACAATAAAACAATTCTTCATAACATCATATCTTTCACATTTCATTTCCATATTTCATTTCATCATCATATAAGCAAATATGTTTCAACCATCTCATATTATATTTCAAATCACATTAATCAGTTCATTATTCAAATGGATATAATCAATGGTATTAACACATATTTTACATGCTCATCACAACATTCACACATTACCAAACATAATGTGATTTTAATATCCATCAACAATGCATTAGGTTTCTTATCACATTTATAATCAAATGTGTGTCAAGTCTCAACATCACATGAATGTATGCAATAGTGTAGTTTGTACTTACCTTAAAACCAACTCACACCAATCTATACACTTACTCTTCCAAGAATCCTCAACACTTAGGTTAGGGCAATTCAACCTCTTCACAACCTAATCCAAAAGGAATATTAGCAAAATGACCATATGAATAGTAAATTCTGGTTTTAGACTCAACTTTATCCTTATTTTGAAAAATTGTATAAAATCATCTACTTGACTAAAAACTATAAAATTTTTACAGAACTTAATTTTACATCTTAAAATCATTCCTTTAAAATTTCAGATCAAAATGAACACAAAATCTTGGTCAAACAGTTCACCCAACCAGACTGCCCCAATTGCCCTGCATCCTGGCAGCAGTTCTGAACTTTGTGAATTCCATAAATTAAATTCAATCAAAGTGGTTCCAAATTATTTTTCTCAAATACTAGACTCACTAAGAAACAACATATCCAAAATTCAATTGGATAATATTTTTCTACATTTTATTAAAAATCCCGAAAGATAGCTGTCTCAGTTAAGGTACCTGCTGGAACAGGTCTAATAAAAATAATCTTTCCAAAATCATAATAATTCCAAAATCGAATAAACATATTTTTCAGTCATTCTAGACTCATATAGGCACAACATATCAAAAATTCACTTCAATAACATTTTTCTATATTTAATTAAAAATCATACAAGTCACAGAATTTACTAATTGTAAAACAGAAAAATTTCAACTTCACTAAACACAACTCTTACTCTTCCATCACCAACACCAACCTAACTTCTTATCTTTAATTCCATTTCAACACTTTTACATACACCATACACAAACACACTCCAACCATCAACAACACTCCATCAAACTCAAACAAAATTCCAAATAGAACAAGAGAAATCAAGAGAAAACTTACCAAAAATGATGAACTTCTTGAATTTCCAACTTAATCTCTTGAAAACTCCTTCAATTTTGAGTTTGGAACAAACAAAACTCACTCTTGCTTTCTTGCTTTGGATGACCGGCCAACAAAAGGGAAAGAGAAGAAAATGAACAAGTGAAAGACAAAGTCAAACTTCTCATCTCTTTAAACCTCCACCAAGCATTTCAAAAAGAAAATTACTTAAATACCCTCATCTATTTATTTTAACTTCCTTTCACTTACATGCCCTTTTTAGTAATTTCATAATTAACAAAATAAATATCTTCTTCCTCTGACCATCCATTTGACTTGTATATATGTTATATATATTTCCATATATACAACATATACACTCTCTTTTAAATTCTTTTCTCTTTCCAATTACACATATACATTTTAATTCAAATAAAACAACAATTATATCAAAACTCCTAGGGCACATTTTGGGATATTACAATTCTCCCCCTCTAAAAAGAAATTTCGTCCCCGAAATTACCTGATATTATGTCTGAAACAGTTGAAAATCGCTCTCCCAAGTTGCCTCTTCTCTCCCATGATTCTTCCATAGAACCTTCACTAATGGCACTTTCTTATTCCTCAACTCTTTCACTTCATGTGCCAAAATAGCAACTGGTTCTTCTTCAAATGTCAAATCCGGACTCACATCAATGGATTCAACTGGCAAGATATGAGATGGATCTGATCTATACCTCCGCAACATAGAAACATGGAATACATTATGGATTCTATCCAACTCAGGCGGCAAAGCAAGACGATAAGCAACTGGCCCAACTCTTTCTAATATCTCATACGGTCCAATGAAACGAGGACTTAGCTTCCCTTTTTGACCAAATCTCAATATCTTTTTCTAAGGAGACACTTTCAAAAATACTTTATCTCCAACATCAAACTCTATGTCTCTCCTCTTCAAATCTGAATAAGACTTCTGTCGGTCTGAAGCTACTTTCAACCTATCCCGAATCATCTTCACTTTTTCTTCAGTCTCTTTAATCAGATCAGGACCAACCAATTTGCCTTCCCCAACTTCATTCCAACACAGAGGCATTCTACATTTTCTTCCATACAATGCCTCAAATGGTGCCATTCCAATACTGGATTGATGACTGTTGTTGTAAGCAAATTCTACAAGTGGCAAAAATCTGTCCCAACTTCCAAAGAAATCAATGACACAGCTTCTCAACATATCCTCAATAATCTGTATCACTCTCTCTGATTGCCCATCTGTCTGCGGATGAAAAGCAGTGCTAAAATGCAATCGAGAACCCAAAGCACCATGTAAACTCTTCCAAAATCTTGAAGTAAATCTAGGATCTCGATCAGACACTAAAGAAATTGAGACTCCATGCAACTTTACTATCTCATTGATGTACAATTCAGCTAACTTCTCAAGTGAAAAGTCCATCTGAACCGGAAGAAAATGAGCTGTCTTTGTCAACCTATCAACAATCACCCAAATGGCATCATGCTTCCTCTATGTCATAGGCAAACCAGACACAAAATCCATTGTGATTCTCTCCCATTTCCATTCAGGCATCGTTAAAGGTTGAAGCAACCCTGTTGGAACTTGATGCTCAGCTTTCACCCTCTGACAAGTGAAACATTTGGACACAAATTCTGCTATGTCTCTCTTCATACCAGACCACCAATAATGTTGTCTCAATTCATGGTACATCTTTGTACTTCCCGGATGCATAGCAAAAACCGATTGCTGTGCTTCCTCCAAAATAACCTTTTTCAAACTATCATTATCAGGAACACACAATCTATCCTTAAAC
The DNA here is from genome assembly GCA_947685225.1 of Garcia nutans. Taxonomy (NCBI): domain Eukaryota; kingdom Viridiplantae; phylum Streptophyta; class Magnoliopsida; order Malpighiales; family Euphorbiaceae; genus Garcia; species Garcia nutans. The sequence goes on from CANTUV010000005.1 coordinate 24,945,199, forward strand.
CAAAGGCTACCATCACTTCTCACAAAGAAATCTCGGCTCTCCCCGTTTTGGCAATCTGAAGTAATCTTCTGAATTCTCTCATCTGTCAATTGAGCCTCCTTAATCTAATCCAACAATACTGGTCTCAATTGCAACTGAGCCAACAATGCACCATCATCACATGCTTCAAAACTAGCATGTAACGCTCTCAACTCAACAAGCAACGAGAGCGAATAAATAGCCAAACCTGCCAGAGACTTCCGACTCAAGGCGTCAGCAACTACATTTTCCTTACCAGGATGATAATCAATCAAACAGTCGTAGTCTTTGATCAGCTCTAACCATCGCCTTTGCCGAAGATTCAGCTCTCTCTAGACACCCAAATATTTCAAACTTTTATGATCCGTATAGATAAAACATTTCTCCCCATACAAGTAGTGTCGCCAAATCTTCAAAGCAAATACTATAGCTGCCAATTCCAGATCATGTGTCGGATAATTAAGCTCATGCGACTTCAACTGCCGAGAAGTATAAGCTATAACTTTACCCTCTTGCATTAAAACACATCCTAAACCATTATGTGAAGCATCACTGTAAATCACATATGGTTTATCTTCCACAGGCAAAGTAAGAACAGGAGCTTGAGTCAACATTTCTTTCAACTGATCAAAACTAGCTTGACACTAATCTGTCCACACAAATCTAACTCCCTTTCGAAGCAATATGGTGAGTGGAGTAGCTATCAAAGAAAAATCTTTCACAAACCTTCGATAATAGCCTGCCAAACCTAGAAAACTTCTAACTTCAGTCACTGACTTTGGTGGACTCCAATTCAAAATGGCCTCAACTTTACTCGGATCAACTCTTATATCATCTACTGAAACTATATGACCGAGAAAAGTTACTTGGTCAAGCCAAAACTCACACTTTGACAGCTTAGCATACAACTGCTTCTCTCTCAAGATCTGTAACACAATTCGCAGATGCTTGTCATGTTCTTCCTCATTACGTGAATACACCAAAATATCATCGATGAAAACCACCACAAACTGATCCAGATAGGGCCTAAACACCCTATTCATCAAATCCATGAAAGCTGCAGGTGCATTCGTCAATCCAAAAGGCATTACCAAGAACTCATAATGCCCATATCTTGTGCGGAAAGCTGTCTTAGAAACATCTTCAGCTCTAACCCTCAATTGATGGTACCCTGATCTCAAATCAATTTTGGAAAACACTACTGCTCCCTTCAACTGATCAAAGAGATCATCAATTCGGGGCAAAGGATACTTATTCTTGATAGTTACTTTGTTCAATTGCCTATAATCGATGCACAATCTCAAAGTACCATCCTTTTTCTTCACAAACAACACAGGAGCTCCCCACGGAGAAACACTAGGGCGAATAAACCCTTTATCTAACAACTCCTACAACTGCACTTTCAACTCTCTCAATTCAGCAGGTGCCATTCGATATGGAGTGATAGAGATGGGAGTGGTACCAGGCAACAAATCGATACCAAACTCAACCTCTCTCTCAGGGGGTAACCCTGGCAACTCCTCAGGAAAAACATCTGGAAACTCCGCAACTGTGGGTATACTATTAAGTTGAGAACCCATTACTCTGGTATCCATAACATGAGCAAGATAAGCAACACACCCTTTTCTAATCAACTTTCTGGCTGTTACTGCTGATACAAACAAGGATGCAAGTTGTCTCTGCTCACTAGATACTAATATACTTCTACCATCACCAGTTCTCAAAGTAACACATTTCTTTTGATAATCCACCACAGCTCCATGCTTATACAACCAATCCATGCCTAAGATCAAATCATATTCTTTAAAAGGCATTTCAATTAAATCACCAAGAAACTCCTCACTTTGCACCACAACAGCACTATCACGATGCACCTTACTCACCACAACACTATGTCCTAAAGGATTGGTCACTAAGACATCAAATCCTAAGGACTCTGAATGCAATTCAGACACAGGCAAGATAGATGCACTTATGTATGAATGAGTAGATCCTGGATCAATCAAAACAAGTACTGAAATGCCAAATAAAGAAAATGTACCCGCTATAACTGCTGAAGCATCCGGCTGCCTCTGCATCACATATACTCTCTGAGAAGATCCGGCCTCATCTGGCCTGCTGCCCCTGGATGAAGATCCTCCTCTCTGACTAAACCCAAGTCTATCACCTCTATTGAAACCTCTGCCCCCTCGACCACCTCTTCTGACACTAGGTCGAGAAGCTGCAGTATCAGCCTGCCTATACTCCTGCATCTCAGGACAATCTCTAACAAAATGAGCTGATGACCCACATCTAAAACACCCACCTGATCCACCAATCTTCCAACAAATACCCCCATGGGTCTTACCACAATGCTCACATACAGGTGGAGTAGACCTTTGAATCACTGGAGTCGGGGCACTAGCTACAACAACTGTCGTTCTCGGCCTCTGCCTTTGATACTGAACTGATCTGCCCGACTGGTTCTGGGTTTTACTGGTTCTCGGAACAAAACCTCCTCGACCCCTCTTCATAGATGAAGACCCTGCCTCAAACTAGGATCTCCTTACCCTGGTCTCTTCCTCAGTAGCAGCTGCTGCAATGCCCTGTGCTCTCTCAACACTTCTAGCTGCTGCAACAAGCTGAGAAAAATCCTGGTACCAGGAACCAGCCACAATGCACATGATAGAGGGCCTCAATCCCTCCTCAAATCTTCTGCATCGGTCTATTTCATCAGAGATAATTCCCCCGGCATATTAACTCAACCGGATATACTCAATCTCATACTCTGTTACCGTCCGGTTGTCTTGCCTCAAATTCAGGAATTCCATCTTCTTAATATCTTTATACTCCCTTGGAGTATATTTCTGCTCGAACTCCCTCAGAAAATCACCATAAGATAATGTAGGTGGATCATCCATGGCATGAGGAACCATCTTCCACCAGTCATAGGCATCTTTCTGCAGGAGGGATCTGGCATAATCAAATTTCTCATCCGAAGTGGCTTGCAACTGAATGAATATCCTTTGCACCTTATCCAACCACTGCTCAGCCACTGCAGGATCAGTAGTGCCCAAGAAATCTTCAGCCCCATATTTTCTTAACTTGTCATAATGTCTTACCGGCATCTGAGGCTGTGGTGGTGGTGGTGGTGGCTGCACTGGAGCTCCCCTCAACAGTTCTACCATATGCCTTAACCAACCCGGCGGAGCCTCCTCAGCAGCTGATCTCTCTGGCACAGAAACAGGTGCCTCACTAACCCTCTCAATCCTAGCTCCATCTCTACTCTCTTCAGGAGCTACACTTTCCGCACTACACTCAACAGACTGTCGTGAATGAGATGCCATCTCTACCTATATCTGCAAACACAGCAGAATATTCCTCATTAAAGATCAAAGACTGCCATACCAAAACATGTATTTTACTCAAAAACCCACTTTAAAAATCAAAATATTCTTTTTCTTACAATTGACCTAGGTTGAGAATCTCAAACCTAGGCTCTGATACCAAAAATTGTAACACCCCTTCCCGACCTACATGTGTAAGCTGAGTAGAGGGGACACACTATCCTAATGTTGCTACCAATTTTACTTAGTCAAATTTTAGTTCCGATTTTTACAGAAATTTTGCCATAGTTTCGCCTAGAAATTGAATCCCAAGTGTCGACAAAACTGGTTTTTTTTCTGATTTTTGAAAACATTTTTACACAAACCAATGCAAACAAAATCATTCTCAGTACACTCCCAATAAATCCCCCTTATAACCTCAACTACAACCTGCAAAAAGGATTTACACTTCTAGTATAAAATAAAGTAAAGGTTTATTATGAAATACAGTAGATAAAATATTTGTTCACTATGCAGCGGAAAGTAACAATATTTACAAATTCATATACATCAAAACTTCAGTTTTACAAAACATAAAATTTATACATGTTTGGCAGTCAGTCTTCGATCTTTAAGCCCACTATTCACACTTCAAAATCTAGACTCGACTCGGCCTAGAGGAACTCTCTGGTTCTTCCCTGTCACTTGCGCGATGAACCACAATCGGGCTAAGCCCACGGCTTAGTGATACAAACAACCATAAAATCATGCCTCAATGCAATGCCAATGTCACACAATCAAGTTTCATAAACAATTCAAAAGAATATTATATTTCACAATCTTACATTATTTAATAATTAATCAAAACATTCATTATTCACATTGAAAACAAAGACAAGCATGGGCCCAAAATACACTAATATGTTATTCAAAGTTCAGAGTTACTGCTTTGGTCCATAATCATAATCATTAATACATTTATCCATGGATAATTAACTAGATTTGAGCTTACAACCCAGTCATTTCACTCAATCTAGTTTCAATAATTTATTTTTGAGGTTTACGACCTGGTCATTTCACCCCAAAAACATCACATTTCACATTTTCTAACTGGAATCGGCTTATGACCCGGTCATTTCACCTATCCAGTGATTCATTGGCATGCCGCCAAAACCAGAACTCTGAAAATTAAATAAACATATTAGGCACGCAATCATTTTATTTATCTTTTTTTTTTCAATCTCTTTTCATTTCATTTCTCATAATTAATTAGGCAACCATGCCTCCATTATATATCTCATTTGCATCATCATAGCCAACAACCATGGCATCATATCTCATATGATCTCAAATCACAATAAAACAATTCTTCATAACATCATATCTTTCACATTTCATTTCCATATTTCATTTCATCATCATATAAGCAAATATGTTTCAACCATCTCATATTATATTTCAAATCACATTAATCAGTTCATTATTCAAATGGATATAATCAATGACATTAACACATATTTTACATGCTCATCACAACATTCACACATTACCAAACATAATGTGATTTTTAATATCCATCAACAATGCATTAGGTTCCTTATCACATTTACAATCAAATGTGTGTCAAGTCTCAACATCACATGAATGTATGCAATAGTGTAGTTTGTACTTACCTTAAAACCAACTCACACCAATCTATACACTTACTCTTCCAAGAATCCTCAACACTTAGGTTAGGGCAATTCAACCTCTTCACAACCTAATCCAAAAGGAATATTAGCAAAATGACCATATGAATAGTAAATTCTGGTTTTAGACTCAACTTTATCCTTATTTTGAAAAATTGTATAAAATAATCTACTTGACTAAAAACTCTAAAATTTTTACAGAACTTATTTTACATCTTAAAATCATTCCTTTAAAATTTCAGATCAAACTGAACACAAAATCTTGGTCAAATAGTTCACCCAACCAGACTGCCCCAATTGCCCTGCATCCTGGCAGCAGTTCTGAACTTTATGAATTCCATAAATTAAATTCAATCAACGTGGTTCCAAATTATTTTTATCAAATACTAGACTCACTAAGAAACAACATATCCAAAATTCAATTGGATAATATTTTTCTACATTTTATTAAAAATCCCGAAAGATTGTTGTCTCTGTTAAGGTACCTGCTGGAACAGGTCTAATAAAAATAATCTTTCCAAAATCATAACCATTCCAAAATCGAATCAACATATTTTTCAGTCATTCTATACTCATAAAGGCACAACATATCAAAAATTCACTTCAAGAACATTTTTCTATATTTAATTAAAAATCATACAAGTCACAACATTTACTAATTGTAAAACAGAAAAATTTCAACTTCACTAAACACAACTCTTACTCTTCCATCACCAACACCAACCTAACTTCTTATCTTTAATTCCATTTCAACACTTTTACATGCACCATACACAAACACACTCCAACCATCAACAACACTCCATCAAACTCAAACAAAATTCCAAATAGAACAAGAGAAATCAAGAGAAAACTTACCAAAAATGATGAACTTCTTAAATTCCCAACTTAATCTCTTGAAAACTCCTTCAATTTTGAGTTTGGAACAAACAAAACTCACTCTTGCTCTCTTGCTTTGGATGGCCAGCCAACAAAAGGGAAAGAGAAGAAAATGAACAAGTGAAAGAGACAAAGTCAAACTTCTCATCTCTTTAAACCTCCACCAAGAATTTCAAAAAGAAAATTACTTAAATACCCTCATCTATTTATTTTAACTTCCTTTCACTTACATGCCCTTTTTAGTAGTTTCATAATTAACAAAATAAATATCTTCTTCCTTTGACCATCCATTTGACTTGTATATATGTTATATATATTTCCATATATACAACATATACACTCTCTTTTAAATTCTTTTCTCTTTCCAATTACACATATACATTTTAATTCAAATAAAACAACAATTATATCAAAACTCCTAGGGCACATTTTGGGATATTACAGGTGGTCTTGCATAAGGCTTACCAGATCTAGTGTTCATTACTTCATCTTTTCCGGGCTCGGACCAAGTCCACTCCTCCTTCTTCGATACAATATCATCATCACTATCACTTGAATCCCAAAACCCGTTGACAACACAAATTGTTACTTCTCCACCCATCATAGCTTGTTTAATTTCACCAAATACCTCTTCTTCTTTGGTTGCTTCTCCATCCACATCTTGAAAAGAAGACATGACAAAATCCTCATGTAAACCTCCTCCAATCATAAAGGTTGCTGGTGGTGGTACCCTATTGAATTTTGGTAATGGGTTGTCTTTGGTGTTTGGCTTATTGGGCTTGGGTAGCTTCTCATTATCAATTAGATTTTGGATCTCATGTCTCAACCTCACACATCTATCCGTGTCATGCCCTTGCATTTGGTGAAATTGACAAAATGCTTTAATGTCAAAATTATGTGGGAGAGGGTTAGGCAAAGGACGAGGATTTAAGGGTCGTAGCAATCCCTTTCTTTGAAGTTTATTGAGAATCCAAGACATCAGCTTCCCCAATTCCGAAAATTGTCTCCTTGTTTCTTGGTTAGTAGCATTAACACCGATGGCCTTTTGCATGCTTTGGCTACCAGATTGATAGTTCCCTTTCTCATTCCTTTTTGTTGAAAAATGGTTCTTCTCCCTTTCCCATTCTTCAATTTGCAAACCAGCTTAGAGAAGGTCTTTGAAATCATGGATGAGTGTATGAGACATCCCTTCATGGAGACTAGGTAACACCTCTCTCACAATCATCCTTATTTGATCGGATTCGTCAGGCCTATTCTTGAGTAAAGCAGTCTTGTTTCTCCATCTCTTCACATAATCCACAAAATTCTCATTCAACCTTTGCCTAATGGACTCCACTTCCATTAAGGTAACTTCCAACTCGACATTATATCCATATTGTTGGATGAAGGCTTTGTAAAGCAGATTTCAACTCTTTTGTGTTCCATCATCTAAGGTATTGAACCAATTTTTGACAACAGGGTCCAATGAGAGCATAAAATACCTTAGAGTTTGAGCCATAGTAGCTCGGGCAGACTGCATAGCAGTGATATACTGCTTCACATGGAGATGAGGATTTCCGGTGCCATTGTACTTGGCAAAGGATGGCATCTTGAACTTATAAGGGACCTCCTCATCTTGTTCAAATAGTTTATTGATCTCGGACATCTCTTCGGTTTTCAGCTTCTTCTCAAATTTCTTTTCTAAATCAGCAATCATCTTTTCAACATCGGATGCCTTGGTCATTTCAATAGTTGCTTTCTCAACAACCTTTGGTTCCTTCTTCTTCTCTTGAACATCTTGGTAGTATTGAGCCCAATCATCATCATAATCAATGATCACCTTTTTATCATCAAAAACCACTTCACCAACTTTAGTCTTCCCTTTGTCCCTTGGCTTCTTAGTGCTAGCGGATGCCTCGGCATGATTCTCTAAGATTGCAGTCAATTGGTTCTTCATAGTCTCAGCTAGGGCCTCTTTTATTTCTTCCATCTTGGCATTGAGGGCCTCATCCACAATCCTTTGAATTTGTTCGGGCTCCATTGTTTTTGGTGAGCAAGTGAGTGAGTCGTTGCTAGATAATTCATCTCCGGCGTAGGTTGGATTGTTGTAAGCTTTAGAACTATCGTAATCCAGGGCTATGAGCCAGAAAGGATCAATGACATGAGATGAGAATGTATGCATGTATGCATGAACAATCAACAAAGAAAGATAAGTAGGACATTCCTTCCAACCTTATAACATCCACACACGAATGGCGAATCTCTTTTCTTAGGTATATGGTTAATAAAATATCAACATGGGGTATCTTATTTTCGAATAATTCCCTCGAATGTTTCACCCAATAGTTATATTTTCAAAAATGGAAATCCATCCATGATAATTCCCATTAATTAGGTTTTAATCCATCCAACCAACTAAAGTAGCTTTTATGCTATATTGGATAAAAACTAAATTAAGAGGTTTATCATAGATAGATTTCTCACTTGAAAAAGGTAACTGATGATTCATGCCAAAAACAAGCCCATGATTAATTATTCTTAGTATAAACTAGGCTCACAGTTGATTTTTGGTATTTCTTAATTGACCAAAATATTTTTGCAAGCTCTTTGTAAGAAAAGGTTGGGTGAAAATAGTTTTGTTTCTAAGCCCATTATAAAAGATTTTAGAAAAAAAAATGGATTTTAGGCTTAGTATTTAGGCCATGAGCAAAAGAAATTTTGATTTATTTTTAGAAAAGTTTTATGTCCAAAGACCATCTTGAAAATTTTTAAAAATAGCTTTGGTCTTTTGGATTTTCTAAAGACAAATTTATTTTGAGCTTACAATGTACTTAGGTCATATTAGAAAAAGAACAAACTAAATAAGCCATGATTTAAGCCAAGATAAATGAACCATAGTCAAACAACATGCATTTGGAATAAAAACCTAAGGAAAGTAACTAGGCCAATTACATGAGCTTTAGTCTTTGGGTAAAAAGGCTTAGGTTTCCATAGCAAGTATATACCAAATGGTACGAGGCTATGAGTGGTTATGCCATGCTCGATCACCATACCTTGAGTGAAAGTATGGTATCCCTTACATAACACAACACGGGTAACTCGGGCGTCCTAATTCACGCACACAATGCAATCTAATATGATGCAATGGATAATATCATTATAAGAAAGAATAGAATAATATAAAGACCAAAGGAATCAACTTCTCTTATCCCCAGTGGAGTCACCACTGTGAGCGGGGATTTTCGCCCCCACTCCTGGTGGAATGGTTCTTGCGACTTCAGCACTATTTAGGCTCGGGACCTTAGAGAACATGGACCTAAGTCCGAAGAAAATGGAATCGCCAGCCGGACGGGCCGGGAAAAAGAAAGGGGTGGATGACTCAATTCCTAAGGAATCCCCAACCCCTTAATGGGTTCGGAAAGTTGGGTACGTGTGGGGAAGGTGAGAAATGGCCCAGCACCCCCACAACGTCTGGTTCATTGGAACCAGCCTCCTTTACAGGTCTTAATATTATAAAATTTTTAAGTATAACAATATTATCCATATTACACACAATAATTAAAATAAAGCATCGATATATTAAAATCAAAATAATGTCCAAATAAAGCAAATAAATGGACACCCATCCAGGGATGGAAACATGTCCTTACATCTCATGCCTAAATAGGACACCCACCAAAAGGTAGAAACATGTCCTTTACATTGGTTCTAAAATAGAAAAGCAATTTAAATTACATGATATTTAACTAATGAGGTACCCACCAAGTGGAAACATACCTCTTACAACATTTGGAAACCTAAATAAATTAATAAAAGTTAAATAACCATTCATAATTCATCAAAGGTATTAAACATCAATAGAAAGTAAACATCCATCCATGATAAATTAAATGCAACAAGCATTGAACTTAAATAAATTAAAGCATATAAAATAAATCAAAGCATAATCAAATATAGAATTGAATAAGGCAAATAAAAATCTAAATCATAGCTATTGTTTCCATTTTGGGTTATTTATTTCATGTGTTTAGGATTTTGGAATTTGTGGAATTAGGCTATTGTGAGTTTTTAAAGGAATTAAAATAGATTAAGATTTTATGTTTTAAAAGGTTGATAAAGTTCTTTGATTAACCAAATTAGTGTTTGAATGGTGAAATCATGAAACTAGGGTTTGAACATTTTAAAATACTTAGATTTATGGTTTATGGTTACACATTGAATTATGTTTTAAGCTTACTGTGTAAAATTAAACATTTGTGTTTATATGATTTTTAAGGTTTTAAAGGATTAGGGTTTAGAAAAAATTAGGGTTTAAGGTTTTAAAGGGGTTAGGGTTCACTGTTTTAAGTTTGGAAGTTGCATTAGGGTTTAGTGTTTTAGAATTAGGGTTTCGGTGAATGCTTAGGTTTTTTAGAATTTGGAAAAAGTAATTGATAATTTTATGAACGTAAACAAATGATTTAAGGTTTATATAAATAGAAAATATGTTTTTAGGGTTTGTTGAAAGAAACATAATCAAATTTTGGTTTTGAAGAAAAATATGTTCAATTAGTGTTTTAAGATTTTGAAGAAGTAAAAATAACAATTTTAAGTCTTTTTGGAAAACAAAGCAACGAATTAAGGTTTTTAACTTTAGAAAAGGAGAATTAAGGTTCTGGGATTTTTGAATTAAAAGAAACAACTAGATGAATTAAGCTACTGTGAAAAAAAACAAAAAGAATTTAAGAATTCAAACCTTGTTTCGTAGGTTATACCAAAATTGCTTCTTGGATGAACCAAATCAAAGACAAGCTTTGCTGCCTTTGAATTGTCTGAATTGTTTTTCTGCTCTCTCAAAAAATTGGATTGATTTACTGCCTTTCCTACTCAGTTTTGGATCAATTTTGTTCCAAGCTTCTATCCGATTTCCTTCCTTCTTTCTCATTGATTTTTTGTGTTGTTTTTTGGTCTTATTTATAGAAGTTTTATGTGACTAATTCTAATTATTCATTAAGAAAAAGAAACCGAAACCTAATTGCATTAGGTTTCAAAAAATTTGCGTCGGAAAAATTTTGCTGGCTAAAAAAAAACTGCTGAGAAAAAATTGCGCTGGCAAAAAAAAATGCCACAGTTGGCTGTGGCAGGGGGGCGAGGACCAGCCTGCAGGCCATTTCACCCTAGGAAATTCCTGTAGGTGAAATGGCCTATGGCCATCGTCCCTCGCGTTGGTTTTCGACGACGATTTTTCCGTCGCCGATTTTTATTTTTATTTTTATTTGTTTATTATTATTTTTTATTAATAAAAATTAGATACTAAAGAAAAAATTATTTAATTAAGATAACAAAAAAAATTATTTTGGACTAAATAAACTATATTGGACCGGACTGGGTCAAAAATTAAGGGTCTACATTAACTCTACTCTAACAATCTCAAGCCTAGACTTGACTCAGTCTAGACGAGCTCTTCGGCATAACCGGATCTACCCTGTCACCTGCACGATGAACCACAATCGCGCTAAGCCAAAAGCTTAGTGGTATAAACTTTGATATAAAATAGTCCAAATGAAATATCAATGCATAACATATATATATATATATATCACAACACATAACATTATATTCCATTATATTAATCATTTGCATCTAAATTCATAATACACATTTAAGCAAAGACAAGCATGGGCCCAAAAAGGATCTAATATGCTATTGAAAGTTTAGAGTTATTGCTTTGGTCCATATCGACACCTTGTGTCTAGCCCCATAGGCAATATATCCATGGATAATGTAACAGCCCCAATCTCTTGGACCTCAACTCGGCTAGACCCTTAGGCCCTAGTATCTTGGTCCTCAACCCGACTAGACTGCTATAGTTTTTGAGGCTTACGACCCAGTCTTTTCACCCTAAAAACATCATATTTATCAACTGGGCCAGGCTTACGACCCGGTCTTTTCACCTGCCCAATAATTCATTTCATAGGCATGCCGCCAAACCCAAAACTCTAAAAATTGAATAACATACTAGGCACACAATTTATTCGTTTATCACACTATCAAATACTTTCATAATTCATTTCTCATTTCATGTAACACCCCTATACCCTGTATACGCACACTACCTACGCCTGTAATATACGTATACCAAATACAGGAGTGCTATGGTTTTTAACAAGCAAACCGATCTTTCCATTTAACAATATTATAAGAACACTTAAAACATTCAAATCATTCCTTCATAATAATATGTGCAAATTTAAAACATTTATTAAGTTATATTATGAAACACAGTAGATGAAATATTTATTCAATACGCAGCGAAAAATATAACAGTATTTACAAATACATATACATAAAGTTTATACATGTTTGGCAGTCAGTCTTTGATCTTTAAGCCCACTATCCACACTTCACAATCTAGACTCAGCTCGGTCTAGAAGAACTCTCGGGTTATACCCTGTTACCTGCGCGATGAACCACAATCGCGCTAAGCCAATGGCTTAGTGGTACAAACTACAATAATATTATGCTTTAATGCAATGCCAATGTCATACAATCGAGTTTCAAAAACAATTCAAAGAATATTATATTTCACAACCTTGCATTATTCAATAACTTATCAAACATTCATGACGTAATATTCACAATTTTCCACATCCATAAACATATTACACATCATGTTGTATCTTCATAGATTCATTACTCAACATAGCTTTCCAAGCCACATTCATTTTTAGTAAGTTACTTATGTATTATAATCATCTCATAACATTATATCTCACTCCATAGTTCATATTAAAGCAAAGACAAGCATGTATCTCATTATTTATTCATTTTACCATTCAAGAATCACATTTAAAACAATGACATGCATGGGCCCAAGGACACTAATATGCCATTCAACTTTCAGAGTTAATGTTTTGGTTCAATTATCACATTTATCATTATCATTATCCCAACTAGGCTTCAAGGATTTAGGTTCAACCAAGCTTCAAGGGGAACAAAGCATGTTAAGTATCAACCCCCAACTTGGCTTCAAGAACCAAACCCAACCTAGCTTCAAGGGTTGTAACATCTCAATTAGGCTTCAAGGACTAGATCCAACCAAGCTTCAAGGGGAGTTAAGCATGCTAAACTTCAACCCAACTTGGCCTCAAGGATCAAGCCCAACCTAACTTCAAGAGATTGTTACTATAGGCATGCCACCAACAACAAAACTCTGAAAATGGAATAACACATTAGACACACAATTCATTCATTAATTCATTATCAATTTCATTCTCGTTTCCTCATCATCATTTAGGCAACCATGCCTCAATCATCTCATTTACATCATTATAGCCAACAACAATGGCTTCACATCTCATCAATAGAGTATACATAATCAATTACATTGAACATCATCGTCTAGGCAAACATGCCTCAATTATCTCAATTCACATTTAAAACAACTCATCATTAAAGTATTCATCATAACCAATTGCATTGCACATACATTTCATTTTTCATCATATCATCATATCTTTCATATTTCCTATTTCATATTTCATTACATTATCATATCTTTAGAATCATCAACATATATTCCCACAAAGTTCACATTATGCAAAACATAACATTAATTAATCAAATTAACAATGCAATACATTACTTAACATATTTAAAACCAAATATGTTAAGTATCAAACTCATGTAAGAGTATGCAACCATGTAGTTTGTACTTACCTCAAAACCAACTCACACCAATCTATACACTTCCTCCTCCAAGAATCCTCAACACTTTCACAACATAATCCAAAAGGAATAATACACACTTAATTACAAATTCACATGAATTCCAATACAATTATACACCTATTAACATCATACTAGACCCATAGATCATAAATTACAAGCCAACATCTCTCTTTAGGACCCCACGGTCGTGGCCTCCCAACCCCCATGGGCGTGGGTTAACAAACGGTTCTGCCTCCTTTGCTCAAAACCCCCACGGCCATGGCTTCCAATGGCCACGGTCGTGGCAACCAAGGGCCACGGGAGTGGCATCCAAGATGCTTCTGTTTCGGACCAAACCCACATATTCTATGCATTAAACTTCATCAAACACAATTATCATAAAGATCTACAAGAACAATTACTCAAACTCAACATCTACAACAATCACCAATTCAAAACCCTAACACAAACACAACTCATACACTTCTAACACCAACACCAACCTAACTTCTTATCTTTAATTCAATTCCAACACTCTTAAACATACCACAATCAAACATAATCACACTATCACACATCAACAATCAAACTCAAACATAACATAAAATAAAACAAGGGAAATCAAGAGAAAACTCACCAAAGTTGATGAAACTTCACAAAATTCCAACTTAATCACTTGAATCTTCCTTCAATTTGATCTTAGAAATCAAAACCTCTCTTGCTCTCTTTTGTCTTTGGGATACCCGGCCAACTAAGGAGAAGAAAGGAAAATGAAGAACAAAAAGAGACAAAGTCAAATATTTATTCTTCACTTAAATCTCCCCCAAGTATTTTAATAATAAAATAATAAATTTTCTCTCTTCCACTTATATTAATTTCCTTTTAATTACTTAATTAAATAAAATCAATAAATATCTTCCTTTGACCATATAACAATTTGACTTGTATATGTTGTATATATATCCATATATACAACATATACACTCTCTCTTTAATTCTTTTCTCTTTCCAATATAACATATACACTCAATCCAATTACAAAAATAATACCAAAACTTCTAGGGCACACTTTGGGATATTACAATTCTCCCCCCTCTAAAATGAAATTTCGTCCTCAAAATTACCTGATATTAAGTCTGCAATAACTGAGGATACTGATCTCGCATCGCTTGCTCACTCTCCCAAGTTGCTTCTTCTCTACCATGATTCTTCCAAAGAACTTTTACCAGTGGCACTTTCTTATTTCTCAACTCTTTCACTTCATGTGCCAAAATAGCAATTGGTTCTTCTTCAAATGTCAGATCCAAACTCACCTCAATGGATTCAACTGGCAAGATATGAGATGGATCTGATCTGTACCTCTGCAACATAGAAACATGGAAGACATTATGGATTCTATCCAACTTAGGCGGCAAAGCAAGATGATAAGCAACTGGTCCAACTCTTTCTAATATCTCATACGGTCCAATAAAACGAGGACTCAGCTTCCCTCTTCGACCAAATCTTAAAATCTTTTCCAAGGAGATACTTTCAGAAATACTTTATCTCTAACATTAAATTCTATGTCTCTCCTCTTCAAATCTGAATAAGATTTCTGTCGATCTGAAGCTGCTTTCAACCGATCCCGAATTATCTTCACTTTCTCTTCCGTCTCTTTAACTAAATCAGGACCAATTAATTTGCCTTCTCCAAGTTCATTCCAACATAGAGGTGTCCTACATCTTTTACCATACAATGCCTCAAATGGTGCCATACCAATACTGGATTGATGACTGTTATTGTAGGCAAATTCTACCAGTGGCAAAAATCTGTCCCAACTTCCTAAAAAATCAATAACACAGCTTCTCAACATATCCTCTATAATTTGTATCACTCTCTCTGATTGCCCATCTGTCTGCGGATGAAAAGCAGTGCTAAAGTGAAATCGAGAACCCAAAGCACCATGTAAACTCTTCCAAAACCTCGAAGTAAACTGGGGATCTCGATCAGACACTAAAGAAATTAGGACCCCATGCAACTTCACTATCTCACTGATGTACAGCTCAGCCAACTTTTCAAGAGAATAGTCCATTCTAACTGGAAGAAAATGAGCTGTCTTTGTCAACTGATCAACAATCACCCAGATGGCATCATGCTTCTTCTGAGTCAATGGCAAATCAGACATAAAATCCATTGTCACTTTCTCCCATTTCCATTCAGGTACTGTTAAAGGTTGAAGTAACCCTGTTGGAACTTGGTGCTCAGCTTTCACCCTCTGACAAGTGAGACACTTGGATACAAACTCCGCTATGTCTCTCTTCATACCTAACCACCAGTAATGCTGCTTCAAATCATGATACATCTTTATACTCCCAGGGTGCATAGCAAAAACCGACTGATGTGTCATCAACCTAAAAAATTGAACCAATGACATGCCCAAAGACATGGTCGTGCTCTTGGGCATGTCAGGCCAAAAACCCTAAAATCGACACCAAAACGCCACAACCAACAATCATCTTCCAACAACGATATCAACAACACGTAAACTCAATCAAAACTATCAACAACCCATATAATACTTGAGTAAACATTAAAACAACTCAAAGTCACACAATCCACAACTCTTCTTTCTTTCACCAAACTTGACCCTTTCTCTTCAATCCAACCCCAAAAATCAAAGTTAACAAAACAAAACAACCTCAAACATACCAAATCAACCATAAACACATCTATAACAACCATTCGAAAAACCCATCAACACAAAAGAAATCAAAGAAATAAGTTGGAAACTTACCAAATATGAAGAAAAATCCTTAAAACTCCAACTTGATCTCTTGAAGTCCTTCAATCTCTTGAGTTTGGAAGCAACAAAATCTCTCCCTCTTGAAGATGGTGGTGATGGCCTACCAAAGAAGAAAGAAGAAGAAGAAGAAGAAGAAGAAGAAGAAGAAGAAGCAAAGTCAAACAACACTCTTTTAACCAAACACTTTCCCCAAATCACTCTCCACCAAGCAATTTAACAATATAATATTAAACCCACTTATGTCATCTTCCACTATCTTAATTAAATCTATTTAATTAATCAAAATATCTCTTGACCAAATAAGCTATAGACTTGTATATATATTGTATATATCTCCATATACAAAGCATATACACGTCTTCATATTATCTATTCACTTAATTAAATATACACTTTAAGGTCCTTTAATCAATTTCAACAATTAACACTTCCAAAACTTTTAGGGTGTCATTAGGAATATTACATTAAAAATAGAGAAAAACAAGCTTGAGAGAGAGAATACTTACTTGAATCCTTGTTCTTCCTTCAAAATCCACTTGATTTCATTAGGTTTTTAGTGAAATTTATATGCTTAAAGAAGAGTCTCTCTCTCTCTATCTCTCTCTCTCTCTCTCTCTCGCTCTCTCTCTCACACACACACACACACATAAAGAAATTGGCCATATTTTGGGAAGGAAGAAGAAGAAGCAAATTTTGTTTTTAATTTCCTTCTTTCATTTTTAAGCATATATATAATTATTTATTTATTTATTAAAAATTCATAATTTTTCTCTTCCACCAAAAATTAATTTATTTTTGAACTTTTATTAACTTTTTACCTTTTTACCCTCCTTTACTTCGACTTTTACCATTTTACTTTTTGACTTTTTTTATTTTTTCAGTGATATTTATATCTTACTGTATACCCTTAATTTTTTACCAAGTCCAGTCCAATATTTTAAAACAGTCCAAAAATAATTTTTATAATATTTATTATTTAATATATTAAAAGAAAAAAAGAAAAAAAGCAATTTTAAATATTTATTTTTAATAATAAAAATAACATAAAAAATAAAATTTGGACGAATCGGCGAATGACGCACGGTAAGAAATTCGTCGTAGGCCTGGGCTTGCGACAAATTGCTGCCCAAGCAATTAGCCACAGGCTAAACCTGCGGCAAATCTCGCCACTCGCCCACAGTCGCTCGCACACAGTGTTCGCTCGCCCAGTAATCCTAGTAGACGCTCGTAGCAGCCCACTGACCCAGCGCCCAGTAGCCCAGCGCAGCAACGCGCAAATGCCCCAGCGCCCAGCAGCCCAGCGCAGGAGCACGCAATTGGCCCAGCACCCGTGGGCAATTTTTTCACAAACCTTGTTTTACTTGGTTTTGTGATTTTTTTTTCCTTAACAAGTCTATATTTCCTTAACAAAATAACATTATGTTTTTTATTTTTCCTATAAATAAGGCATTAAAACACAGTATAAGGAGACTTTTTCTTTAGAGAGACTTGGAGACTTTTAGCAATTATTTGAACTTTTGACAAATTATTCAGGGACTTTTTAATTTGGAAGATTTTAACTTGAACGGCAATGACTTTTGGAATTTCTTGGAGAGACAAACAATAGGAATTATTCAATGATTTTGGACCTTTTGATTTTTGGATGGTAACAAAGAAAAATAGTAACAGAAAGTTGACAACTCAAAGCAAGAGATAGTAACCACAATCAAGGCAATTGCCAAATTGCCAAAGCTCAACCAAAAAACAAGTTTATTCAAGCACTAAGGAAGAGAGTTTGGTTCAACATTCAATATTGTGGAGCCTTCAACGCGGGTATTTTCTTATAAATTTAATTTCTTTAAACATACAGTAGCTATGTTATTTTCCTTTAAATGTTTTGCTTATTTTTGTTGATTGTTATGTTACCACGGTAGTTTGTTTAATTAAGTTAACATTAAGTCTCAATATCACAGTAGATATAGTAATTGGTCTCATGCAAAAATAATTTAAATTATACAATAGCCATAATCTTTTGTAAAAAAAAAATAATAATGTTTGTGTTTTTAATTAAAACCCTAGTTTCTAAAATTAAACCCTAAAATCTTAATTTTTAAATTTAAACCTACAAAACCCTGATTTTATTTAGGAAATCATAATTCAAGATGTAAACCTAAATTTATATATTTATTGCTTTATTTAAGTTTAGATGCATGATTTATTTTATGTCTTAATGAATGGTTTATTTTTTATTTAATCTTTGATGAATTATTTATTTACGATGAATGATCAATTATTTTCATTGATTTATTTTGGTTTCAAGAATTATAAGAGCTATGTTTTCATGATTGGATACCTCATTAATTAAGATTCATGTAATTTAAATTATTTTTCGTATTTTGGGATTAATGTAATGGACACGTTTTCACCTTTTGGTGGTGTCCTATTTAATTTTAGATATTAGACTATGTAAGGACATATTTCCATTCTCGGATGGGTGTCCATTTATTTATTTTATTTGAACATTGCTATGATTTTTAATGAAGCATTTGTTTATTTTTATGATTGTATGTATTATGGATAATATCATTATATTTAAGAATTTTATAATATTAAGACCTGAAAAAAGAGACCGGTTCCAATGAATCGGGCATTATGGGGGTGCTGGGTCATTTCTCACCTTTCCTATACGTACTTAACTTTTTGAACCCAATAGGGGGTTAGAAATTTCTTAGGAATCAAGTCATCTACCCCTTTCTTTTTTCCGGCCCGTCTAGGTGGTGACTCTATTTTTTTGGGGTTTAGGCTCGTGTTCTCTAAGGCCCTGAGCCTAATAGTGTCGAAGTCACAAGAACCATTCCACACGGGAGTGAAGGCGAAAATCCCCACTCACAGTGGTGACTCCACTAGGGATAAGAGAAGTTGATTCCGTTGATCTTTATATTATTCTATTCTTTCTTATTATGATATTGTCCATTGCATCATTTAGATTGCATTGTGTGTGTGAGTTAGGACGCCCGTGTAACCCGTTTTGAGTTATGTAAGAGATACCATACTTTCACTCAAGGTATGGAGATAAAGCATGGCATAACTACTCATAGCCTGTACCTCTTAGTATATACTTGCTATGGGAACCTAAACTTTTAACCCAAAGAGTTAAGTTCATGTAATTGACCTAATTATTTTCTTTAGGTTTTTACCCCAAATGCTTATTGTTTGGCTATGATTGGTATATCTTGGTTTAAACTATGGCTTATTTGGTTTGTTCTTTTTCTAACATGACCTATCAATATTGTAAGCTCAAAATTAATTTTTTCCTTTGAGTCCAAAAGACCAAATTTATTTTCACAACTTTTCAAGATGGTCTTTGGACATAAAACCTTTTAAAGGTGGGTCAAAAATTCTTCCACCACATGGCCCAAATACAAAGCCCAAAATCCATTTTTTCTAAAGTCTTTTTACAAGGGGTTTAGAAACAAAATTAATTTTTTTACTTCAACCTTTTGAATGAGCTTACAACATATTTAGGTCAATTATGGAATAACAAAAATCAATTGTGAGCCTAGTTTATACCAATAATTATTAACCATGGGCTTAATTTTGGCATGAATCACTAGTTACTTTTTCAAATAAGAAATCTATTCTTGATAAACCTCTTAATTTAGTTTTAATCCAATATAGCATAAAAACTATTTTAATTGAGATTCAATGGGTTAAAACCTAATTAATGGGAATTATCATGGACCGACTTCTATATTAGAAAATGCAACTATTGGTTAAACTATCTGAGGAAACTTTTTGAAAACAAAATATCCCATGTTGGTATTTTGTTGACCACATACCTAGGAAAAGAGACTCTCCATTCGTGTGTGGAAGTTATAAGGTTGGAAGAAACATCCTAATTATCTTTTGTTTGTTTGTTGTTTGTGCACATATGCATACATGCATACACACATTGCATAACATGTCATTTATCCTTTCTGGCTCACAGACTTGGAGTACAACAATTCAAGAGCATACAACGACACCACCTATAACATTTATTTTGATTCAAGTGCTTCATTGGGAGGATGGATGCAAACCAGCTAAGGGACATAGTCGATGAAGTTGTCAAATCTAGGATGGTCAAGCTACGAGATCAATTGGTTGAAATTATGAAGACCCATGTAGACCCTCAATTTTGATCCAATCAGGTCCAATATGTTTTATTTAGTCTAAAATGATTTTTGTTGTCTAATTGGTCTAAAATAAATTTTATTAAATAATTTTTTACTTTAGTATCTAATTTTTATTAATAAAAATTAGAAATAAACAAATAAAAGTCAAAAAATAAAAATAAAAATAAAAATCAGAGTAAAAAAAATCGGCGACAAAAAAAATTATCGCGCGGGCCCGTGGGCATTTCGCCAGTAGGAAATTCCTGCAGGGGAAATCACTGTGCTATTTCGTAAGCAGAAATTTTCTGCCTATAAAATAGTTTACGGGCCTGCTCCGCGGGTGCTGCCGCAGCCAACTGCAGCAGATTTTTTCGTCAGCGCAGTTTTTCCTCAACAGTTTTTTTTCGGCAGCGCAAATTTTCCGACGCAAAGTTTTTGAAACCTAATCCAATTAGGTTTTGGTTTCTTCTTTTTTATTAATATTACTTACCTTAACTAATTAGGAATAAATAACCTCAAACCACTATAAATAAGGGCCAAAGGCAATTAATTTAAGGGAGACAAAAAATCCAAGAGTAGTTTGGAAAATTTGAAACCAAATCAAGGAAGGAAAAGAAGAAATTCAATTCAACTCTTTTCTGGAACAGCACCAGCATGATTTAGAGGATTAAAAGGCAAAAAAGGCTTGTCTTTGGAGCTAGTCCATCCAAGAAGAATTGTTTTTGGAGAAATCATCAAAAGAAGGTATGTGTTAATTAATTTTCTTTAATTGTTTTCTTTACACAGTAGCAAATTTAAGAAATCAAAATTAAAAACCTTTGAACTTTAATCTAGTTTTTCTAAAGCCAAAAAAAACCTTATTTTGTTACTTTATTTTCCAAAAGGAGTTAAAATTGTTATTTTTTTCTTCTTAAAAACCTTAAAACTCTAATTGAACATATTCTTCAACAAAACCAAAATCAAATTCTGTTTCTTTCAAAACTTTAAACTTTGTACTTTTTCATTCAAAAAGCCTTAAAAAACATCTTTTCTACTTATAAAAACTTTAATTTATTTGTTTAAATTCATAAAATTCCATAAAATATCAAATTGATTTCCAAATTCCTAAAAATTATTCACCACCCGTGACCCTACTTCCAAAATATCAAATCCAAATTCAACTTCCAAAATTCAAAATAATGAACACTAACACTTTTAAAACCTTAAACCCTAATTTTTATGAACCCTAATCCTTTTAAAACATTAAAAAACATAAAAACATAAAAATCTAAATTTTACACAGTAGCTTAGGAACCCAATAACCAAAAATCACAAATTAAAGTATTTTAAAGTGTTTAAAACCCTAGTTTCATGATATCATCATTCAAGCCTTAATTTTGTTAATCAAAGAGTCTTACCAATCCTTTAAAACATAAAACCCTAATTTATTTTAATTCCATAAAAAGTCACAGTAGCCATAATTGGACTTTTCTTTGCTTTATTCAATTCCATACTTGATTATGCTTTGATTTATTTCTT
This sequence comes from Garcia nutans, assembly GCA_947685225.1. Classification (NCBI taxonomy): domain Eukaryota; kingdom Viridiplantae; phylum Streptophyta; class Magnoliopsida; order Malpighiales; family Euphorbiaceae; genus Garcia; species Garcia nutans. The sequence goes on from CANTUV010000005.1 coordinate 24,967,190, forward strand.
ATGCTTTAATTTATTTAATTTCAATACTTGATTTATTTAATTTATCATGGATGGATGTTTATTTTATATTTTGATTAATAGCTTTGATGAATGATTTATTTATGATGAATGATTATTTACTTTTATCAATTAATTTAGATTTCCAAAAGTTGTAAGAGGTATGTTTCCACTTGGTGGGTAACTCATTAGTTAAACATCATGTAATTTAATTTGCTTTTCTATTTTAGAACCTATGTAAAGGGCATGTTTCTACCTTTTGGTGGGTGTCCTATTTAGGTATGTGATGTAAGGACATGTTTCCATCCTTAGATGGGTATCCATTTATTTGCTTTGTTTGGACATTGCTTTGATTTTAATATATTGATGCTTTCTTTTAATTATTGTGTGCAATATGGATAATATTGTTATATTTAAGAATTTTATAATATTAAGACCTGTAAAGGAGGCCGGTTCCAATGAACTGGGCATTGTGGGGGTGCTGGGCCATTTCTCACCTTCCCCACACGTACCCAACTTTCCGAACCCATTAAGGGGTTGGGGATTCCTTAGGAATTGAGTCATCCACCCCTTTCTTTTTCCTGGCCCGTCCGGGTGACGACTCCATTTTCTCTAGACTTAGGTCCGTGTTCTCTAAGGCCCCGAGCCTAAACAGTGCTGAAGTTGCAAGAACCATTCCATCGGGAGTGGGGGCGAAAATCCCCGCTCACAACCCAGTTAATTGAAATTCTGGAGATCATCAACAATGCTAATGAGGCATCTCCCATTGACATAAAGAAGAAGGGAAAGTCAACATTAACAAGGAACATGTCTACTGATAGAGATCGAATGAAAAATGAGGGATCAATCCCTATTCTACAAGACCAATCGAACCATGTGTTGTCTAAGTAGAGCAATAAGGGCGGCTACCACCCCAGTGGGCAAAGTCAAAGGGAAAGAGGAGGTGTTGAGAAAAATGCTACAACTAAACCAGCAAAGAAGCGTAAATTTTCAAACTAGAGGGAACTTTTGCCAAAGATGTTAGCAAATCTAATGAAGATGGATTTGTTACAACCATTGGCACCTCGGCCTCTACACAAGCCTCTACCATCAAATTTTGATGCCAAGATCTTCTGTCAATTCTATCAAGTGCAAGGGCATGAGACAAATAAATATGTTCGATTAAGGCACGAGATCCAGTATTTGATTAACAGTGAAAAGCTTCCTGAGTCTGATAAGCCCAACACTAAGAATAATCCTCTGCCTAAATTTGGAAGGGCACCACCGCTTACAACCTTCATGAAGAGTTTTATCTTGTCATCTTGTGATGATATGGATAGAGAAGCTGCTAAAGATGATATGCTACTAAGCAAGCTTGGACTAACTGTGGAAGATGAATTAATGATCCTTGATGATGAAAAAATCATTGCGTATGATTATCTAAATAAATGAAGTATCTTCTACTCCCACTCAACAAAATTCCCTTAGCATGAAGTGCTACCCTTTTTATTTTGCTTTCTTTAATATTTAATTAGAACAATTATATTTTTTAAATTAAGATTGTTTGAAAATTTTATTTTCATCAAATTTTTCATGATCTTTGTTCATTTCGTTGCTCAATCAATGACGAGTCTAGCTTGATAATCATAAATTAATATATGTATGCATCATGATTTGAATGACTCTACTAGATGAGGGAATTATTCTATAGCATTGAGTTGTGTATGCTTACTTAGAGAGGACTCCTACATAATGACCTTTGTCTAGGTCCTAGTCAGTCTTAGAACATGCTTTAATGAACTTTCGAGACATAATTGAACTCTGCTTATTTAAGAGAGAGATGATATAGGCATTGTTTGATAAGCTAACTAGTATCCACCAAATTAAATATATATTCCTAGATGTCCCTTTGAGCCTTCATAAAGTTTTAGATTGCTTTTCTTTGGCTTATAAACCCTAATGACCTACCCTGAGCTATTGTAACTCTTATGAAAAATCTAAGGATCACTAAGGTGAAGAGGCAAGCAGATCAAAGAAAGAAATGTATAGTCAAAATCATAAGGATAGTTGAAGTTCTCAAGACCATAAGGGTAGTTGAAAGTTCACCTAATACTAGACCTAATATCATAGATTTATTAAGATGACATCAGGATGACAAATGATTTATCCTTGCTGAAGCAAACTCACTTTACTCCACTAATCCATAGTCAGAAGCATAGAACGGTGCAGACATAACAATCCTTTTATAGTTGGACCCAAAAACAAAATAAAAAATAAAAATACAAAAATACAAAAAAAGCAAAAAAACAAAAAACAAAAAATAAAAAAAAACAAAAAAAATTGAAAGAAAAAGAAAAAAAAAAGTGGGCCCTGATTTTGCACAAAAGAAAAAGGAAAAGATGAAGATCGTTTTAATCAATTCTAATTTTCTTCCAAGGAGATAGAAGGAAATTGGAGTCTAGCAAGATTGCTCCCAGCTGCCTAAGGTTCCAACAAGAAGTTTGTAGTTTGAGAGTTTGCCCATAGTGTCACAATGGCTCCAACTTTCAAATGGCCTTCATTTAACCCGTGTCCCTTATAGACCCCGTTTCAAGCCTATTAAAGACCTGTTGATCTCTCTTGGTAGGTAGAGTCTATTAGTGGAGATAGTTTGAATAAGCATGCATATGAGATAGACAATATTTAAACTCAATGAGACCTTTTGGCTAAGTAATGTGTATGTGCCTATCTGAAGTGCAACAATTCTTGCTCAAATAGAAATGATTCACGAGTTTAGTGCAGTAACTAGGGTTGTCATGTTATAGATATGTTAATTTAGAGAGTCAAGTCCTGAGGTATAAGGACACTAATTTGACAAAGCCAAAATATGATTTTAAGATTTAAAAAAAAAGAGTATTTTTGTCATATCAAACCTTCAAGTTAAGGAAAGTATGTTCCATGGTCAAACCTCGAAGGACACATTGGACAAAATAAAAGATTATTTGCAAGGTTGTAAAAAAGTTACCAACTGGCATGCTGAATCCTAATTTGAAATGGATGTATCTCTGCTGCTTGGGGTCTTCACCACTCACATTTTCAACATCTTGAAGATAGAAGCCGTAAATATGAATTTTCTCTCATTCCAATGCTAAACCCGGACTAGCATCTAGAAGGAGCCAATCAGAACACTTCAGCTGAGCACCTCGGTCTGTGAGTCAACGGAACCACTGTGAGTATTATTCATGTGTACCATGCATACATGAGCATATCACATTGCATTTTCTTATATTGCATTGTCTATTCTTTGTCAAAGTGAACAACAAATACTTTATAAAGCAAAGATGAAGTGAGCATAGAATCAGGGGGCATGGAAGGCCCATTGCTTGAGGAAGCTCCAGTCATTTTGCAAAAGAAGAAATGCATGCTTGTCCGAAGAACTAGACAATATACAAATATCAACCAAAGCTTGCATGGGAAAAATTATTGGTTTGAGCCTACACAGGGGGCAAAGTTTCTCCTCTTCAATTTTTGAGTTTATGCGTGTACAAAAAATTTGCAGACTCACTTTCAATATTTTATCATGATAGGAGCAAGGAGAAGATATAAGAGGCCAACTAAAAACTGGCTGAATTTTTTGCAAAAGTGCAAAGGAAGAACAAAGAGAATGAAAAAAAAAAGAAGAAAAATAAAACTCTCAAAAGAATGAAGATGTAAAAGATAAAAGAACAGTTCAGCTAGAAGAGCTAAAGCCAATATAAGACCTGATCTCCAAGGATGAAGATCCACTTTGAAGGGTGAAGACCCAATGCCAAGGATAAAGATCCAATTTCAAGGGTGAAGACCTAATCTCCAAGGATAAAGATCCACTTTAAAGGGTGAAAACCTAATCTCTAAGGATGAAGATACATTTTAAAGGGTGAAAAGTCCGAAGGATGAAGATCTATTTTGAAGGGTGAAGACCCAAAGTCCAAAGGATGAAGATCCATTTTGAAGGGTGAAGACTCGATGCCAAGATAAAGATCCACTTTAAAGGGTGAAGACCTAATCTCTAAGGATGAAGATTTGTTTCAAAGGGTGAAGACTCGAAGTCCAAAGGATGAAGATCCGTTTCAAAGGGTGAAGACACAAAGTCCAAAGGATGAATCCAATTTCAAGGGTGAAGACCCAAGGACCATAAATGAAGATTCAAGGTCCAAAGATGAAGATCCATTTTGAGGGTGAAGACCCATAATCCATTAAAGAATGGAACAGCCGGTTAAAAGGAAGCTAGAATTCTCAACTGATAAAAGGTCAGTCAAATTCAATCTCGAGTCAAGTGCCCAAATCAAATTCAATCTCAGGTCCAAGTACCCAGTCTGGGCTCCAAGTATCCAAATTCAATTCAGCCTCGGGACCAAGTACCCAAATCAAAATTTACCTCAGATCCAGAACCCAAATCATTTTTTAGTCCAGAACTCACCCAGGTTGAGAACCCATCCTCATCCAAAATCAACTAAAAAATGATATTGCTTTTCACTCTCTTCTACTGTAGTCTCAGATCGTTCAAGTAGGAAAAAAATGGTAGACCCTTAATCTTTGACCCGATGCCAAGGATGAAGATCCACTTTGAAGGGTGAAAACCCAATCTCCAAGTATGAAGATCTGTTTCAAAGGGTGAAGACCCAAAATCCAAAGGATGAAGATCCATTTCAAAGGGTGAAGACCCAAAATCCAAAGGATGAAGATTCAATTTCAAGGGTGAAGACCCAAGGACTAGAGATGAAGATCCAAGGTCCAAGGATGAAGATCCATTTTGAGGGTGAAGACCCACAATCCATTAAAGAATGGAACAGCCGGTTAAAAGGAAGCTAGAATTCTCAACTGATAAAAGGTCAGTCAAATTTAGTCTCAGGTCCAAGTGCACAAATCAAATTTAATCTCAGGTCTAAGTACCCAGTCTTGAGTTCAAGTACCCAAATATAATTCAGCCTCGGGACCAAGTACCCAAATCAAATTTCACCTCGGGTCCAAAACCAAATCATTTTTTAGTCCAGAGCTCACCCGGGTCGAGAGACCATCCTCATCCAAAATCAACTCAAAAATTATATTGCTTTTCACTCTCTTCTACTGCAGTCTCAGATCATTCAAGCAGGGAGGCGAACTGTAGACCCTTAATTTTTTACCAAGTCCAGTCTAATATTTTAAAACAGTCCAAAATTAATTTTTATAATGTTTATTATTTATTTTAATAATAATATATTATTTATTATTTAATATATTAAAAGAAAAAAAGAAAAAAACAATTTTAAATATTTATTTTTAATAATAAAAATAATAATAATAAATAAAATCAAATGAATCGGTGAACGACGCGAGACAGCGCGGCAAGAAATTGGCCGTAGGCCTGGGTGAATTGCTGCCCAAGCAATTAGCCGCAGGTAAATCTCGCCACTCACCCGCAGTCACTCGCATGCAGTGCTCGCATGCCTAGTATTCCTCATAGACACTCGCAGCAGCCCACTGACCCAACGCCCAGCAGCCCAGAGCAGTAATGCGAAAATGCCCCAGCGCCCAGCAGCCTACCGCAGCAGCGCGTAATTGGCCCAACACCCAGTGCCCAAGGGTAATTTTTGCCCAAAACTTGTTTTACTTGGTTTTGTGATTATTTTCCTTAACAAGTCTATATTTCCTTAACCAAATAACATTAGGTTTTTATTTTTCCTATAAATAAGGCATTAAAACACAGTATAAGGGGACTTTTTCTTTAGAGCGACTTGGAGACCTTTAACAATTATTCAGACTTTAGGCAAATTATTCAGGGACTTTTGATTTTGGAAGATTTTAACTTGAACGGTAGTGACTTTTGGAATTTCTTGGAGAGACAAACAGTAGGAATTATTCAATGATCTTGGACTTTTTGATTTTTGGATGGCAACAAAGAAAAATAGCAATAGAAAGTTGACAACTCAAAGCAAGAGTCAGTAACCACAATCAAGGAAATTTCCAAATTGCCAAAGCTCAACCAAAAATCAAGTTGATTCAAGTACTAAGGCAGAGAGTTTAGTTCAACATTCAAAATTGGTGAAGCCTTCAACGCAGGTATTTTCTTCTAAATTTAATTTCTTTAAACATACAGTAGCTATGTTATTTTCCTTTAAATATTTTGATTATTTTTGTTGATTATTATGTTAACATAGTAGTTTGTTTAATTAAGTTAACATTAAGTCTTAATATCACAGTAGTTGTAGTAATTGGTCTCATGCAAAAATAATTTAAATTAAACAATAGCCATAATCTTTTGTAAAAAAAAATAATAATAATGTTATTGTTTTTAATTAAAACCCTAGTTTCTAAAATTAAACCCTAAAATCTTAATTTTTAAATTTAAACCTATGAAACCCTAATTTTATTTAAGAAAACCTAATTCAAGATGTAAACCTAAATTTGTATATTTATTGCTTTATTTAAGTTTAGATGCATGATTTATTATATGTCTTAATGAATGGTTTATTTTTTATTTAATCTTTAATGAAGTATTTATTTACGATGAATGATCGATTATTTTCATTGATTTATTTTGGTTTCAAGAATTGTAAGAGATATGTTTCCATGATTGGGTACCTCATTAATTAAGATTCATGTAATTTAAATTATTTTCATATTTTGAAATTAATGTAAAGGACATGTTTCCATCTTTTTATGGTTGTCCTATTTAGTTTTAGATATTAGACGATGTAAGGACATGTTTTCATCCGCGGATGGGTGTCCATTTATTTATTTTGTTTATACATTGCTATGATTTTTAATGAAGTATTTGTTTATTCTTATGATTGCATGTATTATGGATAATATCATTATATTTAAGAATTCTATAATATTAAGACCTAAAAAGGAGGTCGGTTTCAATGAACCGGGCGTTATGGGGGTGCTGGGCTATTTATAACCTTCCCCATACGTACCCAACTTTTTGAACCCAATGGGGGGTTAGAGACTCCTTAGGAATCAAGTCATCCACCCCTTTCTATTTTCCGTCCAGGTGGCGATTTCATTTTTTTGGGTTTAGGCCCGTGTTCTCTAAGGCCCTGAGCCTAACAGTACCGAAGTCGCAAGAACCATTCCAAACGACAGTGGGGCAAAAATCCCCGCTTACACTTATGTATATTTCATTTATATTATACGTATATATTAGTTATTTTCTTCTTCTAACACCTTAACCCTTTCAATTTATTTATTTAATTATATTTAATAAAATTATGGGTATTACAATACACAACATTATTCTTTTCAAACATGTTTGCATTTGATAACTATAGTGTACAAAACTAAAGTGCCTTAAAACAAACTTATACATGTAATGCAGCACAAACTGATTTGGTCTAATGGCAAAAACTCTACCTTTAAGATTAGTCTCAAAACCTAGACCTCCCTAAGTCTATCAGGGCTCCCTCTCTCAATAACCATGTTACATGCGCAATGAGAGTAAATCGTGCTAAGCTAGAACCTTAGTATTACATACTTTGATAATATTTATAACAAATACTTTTTCTCAAGACATAATATGGATTTAAATCCAAAATAATGTAACATCCCCATTTTAGTATACATTGGAGTAATTAATATGGAGGATTTGGTAGGTATGATTAGTAGAAAGAAATATAAAGTGTACATATATTAGATATGAGATATATATATGTTACATATTTGAAATATGTATAAGATATATAAAACATATACTTATACTTAAAATATACATCACATATATGCCAAGTATAAAGTTGTGTTGAAAAAGATGATGATGATGATGATGATGATGGTTGATGATGATGATGATGATGATGATGATGATGATGATGATGATGATGATGATGATGATGATAATAATAATAATAATAATAATAATAATAATAATAATAATAATAATAATAATAATAATAAGAGAAGAGAGAAAAGTCAAAGAAGGAATAAGTTGATTGGTTGGAATTATTTAAATTAATTATTATATATAAGAGATAAAGATGGGAATTAAATGCAAGATAGAAAATTGAAGTTTTAAAATAAATCAAAATTAAAATTAATTTTGGATAGTTAAAAATGATGGAAAGTTATATATTTATTACATATTAATTAATTAATTAATAATAAAATAATTCAAAAATAAATTATTATTGAATGGAAGAAAGAAATTAGAATTTTAAATAATAAATAAGTAATTAATTAAAATAATAAATTAATATATATGTGTGGTTAGTAAAATAAGAAGAAAAATAAAACATATTTCTTCTTCTTTTTCCTCTTTCCTTCTTCTTTGAAAATGTTTTTCTCCATGGATGAAGAGAGGGAGCTTTTGTTTCCTTAATTAGATCAAGATTTCATCAATTTGCAAGAAGCAATGGGTGATTTTGGAGGATTTGCAAGCGAAAGGTAAGGTTTCTTCCAAACTTAAGAAGCTTTATGGAATTTTAAGATTATGTGATATATGGGTTTTTGATTGGGTATGTTATAATTGTTGGAATTTGTATGGATGATATTAATTTGATGATGAGAGAATGGTTTTGTAGTTAAATAGTTTATTTGCTTAAGTTTGATTGGAGTTTGGATGAAGTAGAGAGGAATTTAGGGTTTTTTGGGAAAATTTTAAAGAATGAATGAAAATTTGATTTTATTGATTAAATCGTGTTTAAATGGGTTCTAATGAGGTAATTAAACTTAAAACTCAATTTGGAAGTGGTTAGAATAGTTTTCTAAAATTAAAGTGTATTAGGGTGTGAACCTCGGTTTCCACCCGAAAAGGATTCGGATGAACGTTCACTTGTTGTTAGGAGTCGCCACTCAGTTTTTTCTGTTCAAAGGGAAAAACTAAGAAAACCCTTGTTTGACTCCAATTAATGCATCCAATGTAAAGGTTTCTAATCTACGAACCCAAGGAGGATTCGGGGACTATGTCATGTATTTGATTAATTTGCCAAAAGAAACAAACCTTAAAAGGGACTAAGAAAAGAAGACAATCTGACAAGCAGATTGTTAGTAAATTGTGGACTTGCTATTTGGGGTGAATCCCAAACATGCCTACATACTCTCATTTTTATGAGAGATCAAAGCCCATGTAGTTCAGAAAAGCCTATTTAAAGGCATTTATGCATTATGCATGCGTGTGTGTATGCTTCGTGCATTGTCGGGCTTTTTGCCAAAATTGTGAGATTTTGAGCACTTAGTGCTAATTTTGATGAAATTTGGGTACTTGGTACCAAAAAGAATGCAATTTAGGCTCCGTGCCAAAAGGTTGATTTTAATTGTGATGGGTTTCATGCCAAAAATTGATTGATTACTTAATTAGGCCTTAGACCTAAAAGGATTAGGTCTTTGACCAAAAAGATTGATTGATTCAAGGCTTAATGCCGAAAGATTGATTGATTACTTAACTAGGCCTTAGACCTAAAAGGATTGGGTCTTTGACCAAAAAAGAAATTAAGAAGAAGATGGAATGCTTATGACATGCTTGAATTGACAAAGGATGAATTAGGATATTACCCGGCGGTTGAGCCCCCAAAGCAGCACACGCACGATTTTCGTTCAAACTGATTTTTCGGGAGCTAGAGACCTCCAAAAAATATTCTGGGACCATATCTGTGATCCTCGCGTCGTTCCGGACGTTTCAAGTACCATGAAGACATAATTCCGGTGAACTTTACCGTGGACCTCCGGTCCGGCTCGGTTGTCTGCAGTCTGAGAAAATCGGCTTTCCGAGCCTCAAAATTCGAGTATTCACAATTGCCCCCACTGGGGTCCATAAAAATGATTTATGGGGCCCAGTGGTCGTCAGAAACGAGAATTTTGAGCAAGGTGCAATATGGACCCTCAACAATGAACCCTCTTTTTAACCATGTGATGCATGAATGGACCAAGAGCCTTCATAATGTTGAAAGGATCAATATGGGAAGATATGGATTGAAAACTGTTGCTACACTTAGAGGCATAGCTGTAGATTGGGATTTCTTGCATGCTTGTATCAGATTTTGGGATCCCCAAGCTCACGTTTTCAGATTTGGTGCCCGGATGGAGGAGATGTGTCCTCTTTTTGAGGAATTCTGCTCAATTATTGGATGTGACCCAAATGCCCCTCTTGTAAGGCATGAGGTTCGAGTTGGCTATGTGAGGTCTTTTCAGAGGCTTTTCAACTTTACAAGGCCTCAAGCTCAAGCTATGATTGTGGATGGGAATAAGGCGAAGCTGCTTCCTTTGATTGATGCATTCTTGACCGCTAATTTTGAAGATGAGATTCAACTGAAGCATAGGATGCGAGCTTTTGTCTTCTGCCTATTAGCTGGGTTTCTTTTCAACCGTGACCCTGGCTTTGGAGATTTGAAGCTTTGCCCCATGGTTAGGCAAATGGAAGAACTTAACTGCATTGGTGGTATGATTCTGGCTTAGACTATTCAGAGTCTTGACAGAACTGCACTCGGATTTGAAAATTGGACTGTTACCCCGATCATTCTTCAGGTAATTTTGTTATACCTTTTGTTCCTTCTCATTTCATCATCTCTCTTTTTTGTTTGTAAATAGAAAGGATCTATTCTTTTCAGGTTTGGCTGAGAGACCATCTCCGAGTGGTTGCCGCTCCCCATGCCTTGATTTATAACCCTTCTCAATACCACACCAGAAGAATCCAGATTTCTTTTCCCTCTATGGCTAAGTGGATCATCTAGTTGTATGAGCTTGGACCAGAAGAATTATTGTGGTTCATCCCTTGGTATAGAATTTCTCACTTCATGGAGGCAAATGCAATGCATAACCATGTCTACCTTCTTGGTTTCACTCATAGCACATGGTATAGTGCTTCTCGCGTCCTCAGACAGATGGGAATTGATCAGAGGGTTCCTCTTCCTGTTGGGCTTACCATTGCTTCCCCCATTACTTCCGGAGTTACTCGAGCTGTTCTACAAACCTGGGTTAGGAACCATCAGATGATCAGGCCTTTTGCAGAGCCTTCCCTTGTTCAGCCTACGCCAGAGTACAGAGCTTGGTTTATAGCTGAAGTTTGGCCAATTGAAAAGCCAAGGAGGCATGCATTGTTGCAGGAGTTGGAGGGAGAGGATGTGGTTCCTCTTAATGAGGGGAAGATAGATGTTGCAGAGAGTTCCGGAACTAAGGAAGATACCGAAGACTCTGCCCCACGAAGGAGACGTAGGATTTAGATCCTAGGGTTGACTCTATTGTCTGTTTTTATTTTTGGGTTGCTTGTACCTTTTTGGTTCCTTGGATGTTTAGGACTTATGGTTTGACTCTTTTCATGGAATGAATGACTCTTTTTGTAATGAATGATTCTTTTTTGGAATGAACGACTCTTTTTGGAATGAATGACTCTTTCATTTGCTTTCCAAGCATTATCTACTTTATTTACTTGCTCTAATTTTTGCCTAAGCCGTCCTTTCGGATTTTCAACTTAGCGAGCTCTTACCCATTCTTGCCTAAGCCGCCCTTTGTGGGTTTTCAACTTAGTGAAATTTTTTTTTATGTTGGCAAAAGAAAAATGAGTCAATGATTTTTATTAAAATTTAGACCGTGCTCAAGGAGAGCTGCCTACATATCTCGAATTAGTTTGTGAGAATCAGGTCTAATGTACTTCCTTACAATGCATGATTATACATAATATTTCTTTAATTGATCCAGATTGCATGGGTTTGTTAACTCTAGACCATCCAAATCAGACAAGATGACGGCTCCGCCGGAAAGTATTTTCTTTACAATGTAGGGTCCAGCCCAATAAGGACGAAACTTCCCACGAGGATCTGTAACAGGTGTTCTGATCTCTTTCAGAACCAAACAACCTTCTTCCAACTTTCGATCTTTGACCTTTTTGTTGAAATGTCTGGCCATTCTCCTCTGATACCCTTGAATCTGATGGAGAGCTTGAAGTCTTTTTTCATCCAAACCCAACAACTGATGATGATAATTGCTAATCCATTCAGCTTCATTTATCTGACTTTCTTGAATTATCCTCGCCGATTGAACTTCTAGTTCAATGGGGAGTACTGCTTCCATTCCATACACCAGTGAATACGGGGTTGCCCCAGTAGGAGTTCTAATTGATGTTCTATATCCCCACAAAGCCAGTGGTAACTTCTCATGCCAACACCTATGTTCCTTGATCTTTTTTTGTATGATCACCTTTATAGACTTATTTGCTGCTTCTACAGCTCCATTTATTTGACGTCTATAAGGAGAGGACTTATGATGCTGGACCTTCTTATCCTTCAAGAGTTTAGCAAATTCTGCTTGGAAATGAGTTCCATTATCAGTGATAATCTCAAATGGAGTTCCGTACCGACAAAGGATGTTGGTTCGGACAAACTGCGCTGCCTTTTTGGTGTCTAATTCTGTATAGGAAGCTGCTTCAACCCACTTTGTGAAGTAATCCACCGCTACCAAGATAAACTAATGTCCATTCGAAGCTCTCGGATGTATTTTGCCAATTATATCTATTCCCCAAGTAGCGAAGGGCCATGGAGAAGTGATTGGATTCAGGGCAATGGGAGGTTGCTTCTGCAGCTTAGCAAATATCTGACACTGATGGCATTCTTGCACAAATGCCACACAGTCTGAATTCATGGTGGACCAATAATATCCTAGATTGGCTATTTTTCATGCCAAAGCGATCCCATACATATGCTGTCCTAATTTGCCACCATGCACCATTTCCATTATCCGCTTAGCTTCTGCATCATTCACACACCTTAGGTGCATTCCATTCCAACTTCTTTTGTGGAGGATATCTCCATTAAGAATGTAACCCATGGCTAGCTGCCTTATTGTCCTCTGATCAACCTTTGATGATCCCTCCGGATAACTTCCATCCTTGAGATAACTCTTGATATCCCATAACCATGGTTTACCATCGGCCAAATGCATTACGTGGGCAGGTTGCTTCTGAAGTTGAACTTTCAATGGACGAATGGCTTTCCCCTCCTTGATATTGATCATGGAAGCTAAAGTAGCCAGGACATCAGCAAACTGATTCTTTGCTCTTGGGAGATATTCGAAGGATAAATCATCGAATTGTTGTCCCAAATGATCGAGACGTTGTAGGTAAGGAACCAAACGCTATTCTCTTATTTTCCATTTCCTTAAAGCTTGTGATACTATTAAAATAGAATCACCATAGACCTTTAGGTTCTTAATCCCCAATCCCAGGGTGGCTTCGAGCCCATTGATGCAAGCTTCATATTCTGCTTCATTGTTTGTGCAGCTAAAGTCAAGTTTAACTGCTAAGGGAATGTATTCTCCACAAGGAGTTTTGAACACAATCCCAATTTCATTTCCATGATAATTTGATGCCCCATCAAAATACATCTCCCAAACACTTCTTTCCACATTCAAGAGGTCTTCGTCAGGGAAATTCATTTCTCGCATCTCGTCTATTACGGGTAATTCTGCTAACTGGTCAGCTATTGCCCCACCTTTCACAGCTTTCCTTTGAATGAATTTTAAGTCAAAAGCTGCCAATGTTGACACCCACTTTGCCATTTTACTGTCCAAAACAGGCCTCTTCATAAGGAATTTCAAGGGACTCTATTCTGCGATGACATAAGTAGTGTAAGAAGACAAGTAGTGCTGTAACTTCATGCAAGCCCAATACAACTGTAATATCCCAAAATATGCCCTAGAAGTATTGATGTAATTGTTGTTTGATTTGAATTAAATGTTTATGTGTTATTGGAAAGGAAAAATGTATTTTGAGATAATGTATAAGTTGGGTATATGGTAATATATATAACATATATGTTGGTCAAAAGTGATGGTCAATGGAAGAGGATATTTATTTGTGATATGTGAAATTACTTAAATGGGCATATAAGTGACAAGAGTTAAGTTAAATGGATGAGGGCAATTTGGTAATTGCTTTGTTAGGATTGCTTGGTGGAGATTTTAAGAAGAAGAGAAGTTTGACTTGTCTTCATTTTCTCTTCTTTGCTTGGTGTGGCTGGCTACCAAAGGGAAAGAGAGAGCAAGTGAGGTGTTTTGATTTCTAACATCAAATTGAAGGAAGAATCAAAGGATTAAGTTGGAGATTTGTGAAATTTCTTCAATTGAGGTAAGTACTCTCTTGTTTTCCCTTGTTATTTTTGAAGTTGTGTTTGAAGTGAGTTTTGATTTTTTGGGATTATGATTTGGTGTTGTTGAGATGTGTTTATAAGTGTTGAGTTTGATTGTAAGTTAAATTGGTGTTGGTTTTGGTTTGAGGATGGTAAGTTAAGTGGATGTTGATATTGAAAGAATAAGAATGATGTTGGTTTTAGGGTTTTGAAGTAGTATGTGTTTAAATGTGTTGTTAATGTTTTGTTAATGAGAATATTGTGATGAATATGTAAAATAAGTGTTAATGATATAGTTTAGATCCATTTGAATGAGGTTATGGTGTGTACAATGTGTTTAAATGCAATTAAAAGAGTTTTGGCCATATTTAGGGTTTTTGTTCATGAGAGACACGGCCAAGACTTAAGATTTTGGAGAGACACGGCCAAGCTTAATGAAACTTGGCCGTGTTGGATGAATTTTGGAGAGACACGGCCACTGGCTTGGCCGTGTCCCTTGACTGTGTTTGCCACTGCCTGATTTTTGTTGAGAGACACGGCTGTGTCCTTTGCCTGTGTCTGCCTCGGCTTGAATTGGTGTTGAGAGACACGGCCACAAGCTTGGCCGTGTCCCTTGAGGGTGTTAGCTACTGTGATTGTTCCTTTGTTCTTCTTGCATTGTTGAGATTGAACATTCATTTGATGACAATGATGATGCATATGATACTATATGAACAATGCTATGTTTTATGCATTGTGAATCTTGTGAATGGTAATGTGTTATATGAATAATGTACTTTGTAGTGTTACATCAATGATGCAATATGTAAAATGTGAAGGATATGATGAGGTAATTGATTATGTATAGCTTGATGGGAGTAGTTCTTGAGTGTAAAAGAGATGTGGATCATCCAAAAAGGTATGTGCAATATGTTTTAATAATGAATGATGTTAATGTGTCTTGAGAAATGGATTATGTATGCTTGAATGATGAAGTGTATAATGTGAATTGAGACATAAAGAGGTGTGAAACTAATGTTCTGAGTTATAATTATGTGAATGATATGATTGAAGCATGCCTAGATGGTATGATTGAATAATGATATGTGTGTTTAGTTAATGTAATTGATGTTGCATATATCAATGATGAAATATAAAAGGTAATTTGAGATATAATGTGATGTGAAGCCATTGTGATTGGCTATGATAACTCAAATGTGATGTGAAGCCATTGTGATTGGCTATGATGATTCAATTGTGATAAATAAGGCATGTTTGCCTAGATAATGATTCAATTGAGAATAAAATGGATAATGAAATAATAAATGAATTGTGTGACTAATGTGTTATTCCATTTTCAGAGTTTGTTGTTGGTGGCATGCCTAATGATAGTAACAATCTCTTGAAGTTAGGTTGGGCTTGATCCTTGAAGCCAAGTTGGGTAGAAGTTTAACATGTTTTACTCCCCTTGAAGCTTGGTTGGGTCTAGTCCTTGAAGCCTAATTGAGATGTTACAACCCTTGAAGCTAGGTTGGATTGATTCTTGAAGCCAAGTTGGGTTGAGACGTAGCATGCTTTGTTCCCCTTGAAGCTTGGTTGAATCTAAATCCTTGAAGCCTAGTTGGGTCTATGATAATGATAAATGTGATAACAAAACCAAAGCATTAACTCTGAAAATTGAATAGCATATTAGTGTCTTTTGGGCCCGAGTCTGTCTTTGTTGTCAATGTGATATACAAGTGTTGAAAGAAATGAGTAATGAGATCTATGGTTGATTTCATTGGAAATGTGATTCATGATTGGTATGATATGTAATATGTGTAATGATATATTGATTATGAATACTAGTGATGGATTGTGGTCGATGATAATGTTTATGTATATATATGTACATAAAATATGAAATTAGTCGAGATATATGAAAGATGCAATTAAAAAGGAAAAACATGATAATAACTAATGGTACATTGAATTGATATATCATTATATGTTAGAATTTCTATAATGTATGTTTATATTTCATAATTGTATTACTAAGCTCTCGGGCTTAGCGCGGTTGTGTAATCGCGCAGGTGGATATGCGGTTGATCTGGAAGTCCAGCTGTTATGCCACGAGAAGAGTAAGAGTTTATCGAGACCAACTAGAGGGTGATGCATACATGTATAACTTTTAATTATGATGTATTTCTGACGAGAAAGTATTTATATGTATAAATGAAGTTTTGATTATGATAATGATTTTGTAAATGTTATTTAAAGTAACGTATTATGGTTTGAACTCTGTTACAGGTTTTTAAAAGGTAATGAAAAGTGACATCCTCATACTTTATATACTCACTAAATGTATACTAGGTATACGTATAGTACTTATATAGGGTATCGGGGTGTTACAACAACGCTAAACACAACTTCTCAATCTTGTTATACTTTAACTCATAGTCCAGCATCCTTTTACTGAGGTAATAAATTGCATTTTCCACCTTTGTACCTTCAGCCTCTTGAGCTAGCATTGCACCCATGGCTTCATCTGTTACAGACAAATACAAGAGCAGAGGTTTTCCCATTCTGGGAGGTTGCAGAATTGGCGGACTTAACAAGTATTCTTTGATCTTGTCAAAGGCCTTCTGGCAATCTTCATTCCATTCTTGTGAAGAACCTTTCCTTAGTAGCTTAAAGATAGGACCACAAGTCTCTACCAACTGTGATATGAATCGACTGATATACTGTAATCTACCTAGCAAGCCTCGAATCTCCTTTTTTGTTCTTGGTGGAGGCATTTTCAGAATAGCCTTTGACTTTGCTGGATCAACTTCTATTCCTTTCTTGCTGACCAAATATCCCAAAAATAAGCCTGATGTTGCACCAAAAAGGCACTTTGCAGGATTAAGCTTCAAATTGTACTTGAGAAGTCTAAGGAAGAACTTCTCAAGTGCTTCAACGTGCTCTTCTGGAGATTTTGACTTAACAATCATATCGTCAACATACACTTCTACTTCTTTTTGAATCATGTCATGAAAGACTATTGTCGCCATCCTTTGGTAGGTAGCCCCTGCATTTATCAATCCAAAAGGCATAACCCTATAGCAGAAAGTGCCCCATTCTGTAATGAAAGTTGTCTTCTCTTTGTCTGGTGGGTGCACCATGATCTGATTGTACCCAACTGCGAGGTCAGTCATGGAAACCATCATATGCCCAGCCATCCTGTCTATTAGCAAATTGATGTGTGGTAAAGGGAAATCGTCCTTGGGACAAGCCTTATTCAAATCTCTATAGTCAACACACATCCTGACCTTTCTGTCTTTCTTTGGGACCGGCACAATGTTCGCCAACCAGGAAGGGTAGGCAATTGGTTCTATGAACCTATTATCCAATTGCTTGGCAACCTCTTCTTTAATTTTCAAAGACCATTCCGGCTTCATTCTTCTCAACTTCTGCTTAACCGGCTTTGCATCGGGGTATAGCGGAATCTTATGAACTACTATGGCTAGGTCTATTCCCGTGACATCACTTGTCTTCCACATGAAGCAGTCGGCATACTTTCTGATGCATTCAACAACCTGTTCTTTATTCACACAATCATATGCAATGTATGTACATTCATTTTCTTTGCCAATTATTATCTTTTCATTTATTTCTTTTATTTCATTTATTTCATTTTTGCTAGATAATACTTGGAAAGCAAAAGACACAGGGTAACCAAGAACTTGAACAGTTTCATTAATAATGGCGGAGTCATCCTCCAGAGTTACATTATATTCGACATCAGGGTTTTCTATTCCTGAAGCTAAGGAAGACTCAGAACTGGACTCTGACTCGGTGTTTGACTCAAGATTTGACTCCGTACAAGACTCAGGTTCAGGGTATGACGCATGACTAGGTTTGACTATATCTGCTTGTCCCTCCTCGGCATACCAGTTCATCAGTGGTCCATCTGTTGTCTTGATCAGCTTCGTGAAGTCCTTCTTGTCTTCAAAATTGGTTATCATAGCAACCTCATCAAAGAGACTAGGCCGCATGAAATCTTCCACTTGTGGGTCAGTTATAGGTTCTGGCTCTTCTTCCTTTATGGCTAAAACAATAGTGAACATCTCAAAACCCGGTAACTTCTTTCCAGTCATAGGAGAATAGAATGGCTCCTGGAAACCACAGTAAGGAACTGCTTTCCCAGGTTTGCAAAAGTGGCCGTTCAAAGTTCTAAAGTAAGGGCGCATTTTGAGGCTTTTTGCCCCCCAAGTCTTCTTTTTCTTCTTCCCATGCTCAAACTCTTCTATCTCCTCGTTTGTGGGTTTGTACCCCAAGCCAAAAGTTCCCTTATTCTCAGGCTCTTCCCATGGCCGCACTATGGATGATTTCCTCCCAGATCTTATCATTTCCATCCCGGGTAGCTGACCTACCCTTAGCATCATTCCCACCAGGCAATTGACTTGGACCTCCCCAAAGTCATATAGGATAAATGGCCCTTTGGGCCTTTCTCCTTCAATGCATTGACCAGTGTCATAATGGAACCCAGTCAAGGCCATAGTAGTTTCACCAGGAACAACCTCAAAGAGAGACTGATCCGTGGTTTTCTTGTTGATTTCACATGTGTCTCCTTTAATAGTGATGATTTTTCCTTCAAAAGGGAACTTAAGTTTTTGATGTAATGAAGAAGGTACAACATTATTCTGATGAATCCACGGCCTTCCAAGGAGGAGATTAAAGCTCGCGGGTACATCAATGACCTGGAATGGCACTCCCATTTTTACCGGTCCAATAGCAACTTCTACAGTAGCAACACCCAAAATTTCTCTTCGAGTGTTATCATATGCTTTAACAATTTGATCAGAAGGTGTAAGATCTGTAGCCTCCAATCCCAGACAGCTTGCTACTTTCAAAGGACATACATTTAAGGCTGACCCATTATCAATGAGAACCATGGGCACAGTCTTTCCCCTAGTTTGTAAGGTGATGTATAGAGCATTATTGTGTTTCATGCCATCTTTTGGTAAATCTACATCAGAAAACCTGATACTCAATGCCTTGGTTGATTGGGTCAAAGTGGCCACCAAAGCTTCTGGGCTTGTATCTACTGATGTATCAAGCTGACTCAAAGCTTTACTGAGAGCCTGACGGTGTGGGAATGAGGAAGCAAGGAGCTCCCAAATTGACACCTTAGCTTGAGTTTGTTTAAGCTGAGAGAGGATAGGGTCTTCTTTTGGTTCTGGCGTCTTCTTATATAGGTGATTTGGGGTTTTAGGGGCTTTCCCCAAGTCAAGTGGCTGATATTGCCTTCCACTTCTTGTCAAAGCATCGACCTCTTCAGCGAGGTCATTCAGATCCAGCACACATACTTCATTCATTTCCAAGAGAAGTTTGAAAGGATCAAACAACTCTTCTTCCACAGTGATGGCGTGGATGGAATGATTGGGCAAAGGGTTAGTATTAATGTTTGGTTGACTCCTGAGAGGAATGATGTCACCACTATCCACCAGATCTTGGATGCATTTTTTCAGAGTCCAGTAAGCATCTGTTTTATGCCCATTTCCTTGGTGGTATTCACAGTACTCATTGGCCCTATAATTGGAGGGTAATGGGTTTGGAGGAGGCCTTAGGTCTAAAGGCTTCAAGTACTTTCCTTCCACGGCTTTTTTAAACACCAAATGAAGGGGCATCCCAAGGTCGGTATATTGCCTTCTTGGCTGATTTCTCTGCCCAAGATTGCCCACACGTAAAGGATTCGCAGGGGCAATATTGGCCACTTCATTAACCTTGCTTGAGGAAGCAGCTTGGCCCTGTTCTTATACTTTGAAGTAGCTCCCTCATCCACTATCTTACCCAATTGTATCAAATCTTCTACCTTAGTTGCAGTCGCAATGAGTGATTTGAAAGTAGGTAGGTATTGGGTTTGCAGTTGAGCTTGATTTGTAGGCCTTAAATTCTTGATTATGATATCAATTTGCTCCTATTCTGAAGGGCGATTGATCATTTGGGCAGCCTTTGCCCTCCACCTCATAAGGAACGAGGAGAAGGGTTCATTGTTGTTTTGCTTGGTAGTCTCAAGCTCCCTTCTAGTGACATCTACCTCAATATTGTAGTGGTATTGAGTGTTAAATGCATTATAGATGTCTTCCCAGGTCTTAATCTTGGCACGATCCAAGCTTACAAACCATTTAAGAGCAGCACCAGTCAAGGATTGTTGGAAGATTTGAGCAAAGAGCTCGTCATTTAAACCCCAAGGGCTTAAGACCCCCACATACATTTTCAGGTGGGTTTTAGGGCAAGTAGTCCCATCAAATCTATCCATCCCAGGCATCTTGAATTTTGAAGGCAACCTAGCTTGGGGAAACAAGGATAAGGAATCCATGTCTACCACCTCTTTATGAGTTTTCATGGCAGTGATTGACCTTTCAAGCAATTCAAGTTTCTTTTTTAGTTCATCAGTTTCAGTAGCATTCTTAGAGGGTGGATCCTCCAAATTGATGACAGGGGTATTATTCTGAGCAGTCATGGGGGTACTAGCTTGTCCCATAATAGGTTCCTTCCCTAGATTTCCAGGAGTAGTGGCTGTCTTTGGTGCCCCTCCCAATTCGGCCAAGATGGCTACCCTTTGGGCGGTCAAGGCTTCATCAATTCTTTCTTGCATCCTAGCTTCAATCTCCTTAACCTGTCCATCTAGCAAGGCCTTAATCTGTTCAATAGTAGCCATTTCAGCAATTGGAGTAGTTGGTGAAGTTGGGGTAGTAGGACTTGTGGGTGATTGCACAGTCGAAGTTGGTGTAGCTTGTGTAGGTGAAGGCACACGGATAGTGGGTACCTGTAAAGGTTAAGGGTAAAGGATTAGGGTAGTGTGTAGGGTAGGAAGACTCTTGGTCCACTTGCATATATCACAAGGTTTTCCCCAAAATAATGTTGTTATGTTGGATGAATGCACCTCATCACATCATAATTCATTTTAATCGAATGTGGCACTATTATTGTGTACATACAACCTAAGGGAGGGTTCTATTGTTACATGAAAAATAGAGAATAGGCTTATAATAGGGACCCTTGAGTCTTGAGTAAGATATACCTAACCACATGTGAAACAAAGAGTTTCGCATGGGTCCAACAGTACGTTTACTCATGGGCCACTCCAAAAGGATTGGAATGGTTTGCGACAACAGGGAGGACACTTTGGTTGTCCGCCGGCATAATCAAGGAGACCTGCCGGTCAGCGCTACTTGCTATCCAGACTCAGAATTTTGAACAGAAAGAGAAGAAATTCATTTGAAAATAATTTTTTTATGCAATGGAGGAAAATGATTCCCCCATATAATGCAAGAGAAAAAGATTCTCTAAATGACAAAACAAATGCACAATTAATCAAACAAGGGGTCCATCAAAGGAAAAAGATTCCTTTTGTCAATTTTATTCCAATATCCTTAAGGAAAGGATATATATCGCTAAGGTACCCTGCAAAATAAATAAAAGTACCCTAAAGAAGGGCAAATTAGTCAAATAAACAATAGTACTAGGATCCCATAAATCATTTTTATGGTCCCCAGTGGAGTCGCCATGTTGTGAACCTCGGTTTCCACCCGAAAAGGATTCGGATGAACGTTCACTTGCTGTTAGGAGTCACCACTCAGTTTTTTCTGTTCAAAGGGAAAAACTAAGAAAACCCTTGTTTGACTCCAATTAATGCATCCAATGTAAAGGTTTCTAATCTACGAACCCAAGGAGGATTCGGGAACTATGTCATGTATTTGATTAATTTGCCAAAAGAAACAAACCTTAAAAGGGACGAAGAAAAGAAGACAAGCAGATTGTTAGTAAATTGTGGACTTGCTATTTGGGGTGAATCCCAAACATGCCTACATACTCTCATTTTTATGAGAGATCAAAGCCCATGTAGTTCAGAAAAGCCTATTTAAAGGCAATTATGCATTATGCATGCGTGTGTGTATGCTTCGTGCATTGTCGGGCTTTTTTGCCAAAATTGTGAGATTTTGAGCACTTAGTGCTAATTTTGATGAAATTTGGGTACTTGGTACCAAAAAGAATGCAATTTAGGCTCCGTGCCAAAAGGTTGATTTTAATTGTGATGGGCTTCATGCCAAAAATTGATTGATTACTTAATTAGGCCTCAGACCTAAAAGGATTAGGTCTTTGATCAAAAAGATTGATTGATTCAGGGCTTAATGCCGAAAGATTGATTGATTACTTAACTAGGCCTTAGACCTAAAAGGATTAGGTCTTTGACCAAAAAAGAAATTAAGAAGAAGATGGAATGCTTATGACATGCTTGAATTGACAAAGGATGAATTAGGATATTACCTTGCTTAGGATTTTCCCACTTCGAAGTTTCAGATCTTGTTTTCTTGGACCTTGGATTATGATTCTTGATTCTTGCAGTTCAAGGTTAGATTTATGCAAAGAAAAGTCCAAGAGAAGTTCTTAAGCGTGTGAAAATAGAGAGTTCGTCCGCCCGAAGCCCACTCGAAAAGACCGAACCCTTTTTCTGAAAATTTAACAGCCTTTTATGGACAAAATCGGACCTGGGCGGCGGTCGGGCCGCCGTGGAATTGACCAGCCGGGAAAAAGGGGAAAAGCAGAAACGGCAGCGGTTGGCGGCCGGACCGCCGCGGCGTCGGAGGGCAGACCGCCGGTCCTGGCGGTTGAGCCCCCAAAGCAGCACACGCACGATTTTCGTTCAAACTGATTTTTCGGGAGCTACAGACCTCCAAAAAATATTCCGGGACCATATCTGTGATCCTCGCGTCGTTCCGAACGTTTCAAGTACCATGAAGACATAATTCCGGTGAACTTTACCTTGGACCTCCGGTCCGGCTCGGTTGTTTGCAATCTGAGAAAATCGGCTTTCCGAGCCTCAAAATTCGAGTATTCACATAGGGCAAAAATTGAAACTTAGGTAGAATTGTGGAATTTGAAGTTTGAGTAGTTAAAATGTGAAGAATTATGTTTCCAATGGATTGTGTGAACTCATAATTTGATTAGATATTGAATAGAGTGGACTTGCCCAATTAAAGAAGTGAAGGGCATTGATTAAAGTGATAGAGTTTAAGGTTTGGCTTGGAAAAAGAAATAAGGTTAGTACATACTTCGCTAATATTTGATTTGAATATTTATGTTTGGCATATTTCATTTTGGGCATACTTTAAAGGATATTGATGATCCTTTAAAGTAACATTATGTGTGAAAATGTGTGTAGTGATGATGCAGTAGGATAAATGAAAATGTTATAAGTAAAGTGAAGAAAAGATTATGTAAAATGAACCATTACATGGAATGTGATAATTTGTGCAACTAGGTTACATTGTGGATGTGACTTATGATTGCATAGTGTAATAGGGAATAATATACAATGTGATAGCAATATATGAAAATTGTGGAAGTAATGATAAATTAAGAATGGTAATGGAAATAAGGGGAAAAGGTAATAAAATGTGGAAAGTGGATATGTGATAATATGAGAAAATGAGTCACATTGTGAATGTGACTCATGGTTTAGTTGAGTGATTGGTAAATGATGAGGGAAAATATAGAAAAATAATACAAAGAGATCAAAATGAAAATTATGGGATTTGGCATAATGTGTGTTGGCACACTTTAAAGGATGTTAGTGTTCCTTTAAAGTGATATAGTATAAAAATGTGTTATAATATGACTGTGAATAGAAAAAAAAATGACCAATGAACAATTGATAAATATGAATAATGTAGTGAGAAAAGAGTATAATTTGGCTCACTTTAAAGAATATATAATATTCTTTAAAGTGACATTATTATGAGTTAATTTGTTGTATATATATTGAAAAAGTATAGATATTGAATAAAGACTTAAGAAATGTAAAAGAATGTGTGGAGTGAGTCACATTGTGAATGTGACTCAAAGATATGTAATGTGAATAAAATGATGAGCAATCTACTCAAAGAGAAAGAGACCATAAGATGGTGCTTATGATATGGGTTAATCGCAAGAGATGTGGGAATTGTGAATGATGTGATGAAAAGTGATCATACAATAAGATGGTCACTTGAGAAATGTGCATAATATGATGTGTATGTGTGTTGTCTTGCATAATTACTCATTCCAAAAAATTAAAAATAGTATTGTACTGAGGAGGTGGCCTTCAGGTGAAATATATGACACTTGCCTCCAGTGTCGAGAGAGGGCATCCTTCAGGTGATTTATGTGACACTCGCCCTCAGTATCGATAGAGGCGCCTACCAGTGATTATATGACACTATCATCGGTGTCCACAAGAGCGGCCTTCGGGCAATTTATGTGACACTTACCCCAATGTCGAGATGGACTAAATTGATATTTCTGGAACTTGGATATTGTGCATGAGCTTGTTGGGCTCAACGTGTGAATGTGTGTGTGAATATGTGTGTATTGTTATGGTGGTGTTGTATTTCTATGGTTTATTAAATCATGAGTGTTGTTGAGGGTCACATTTACAGCTGGGTAAGTGTATAGTGGATTGTAAGGTGGCATAATGCATTATATGCCATCAAATTATGCATTTGAGGCCAACATTGAAAATGTGGCATGTTGGTGGGTACTATAAGTTGATGTAGGATTGAATAAATAGTGCATGTTGTATTATAAAATTGAGAAATTTAAATTATATGTTTATGGTTATTAGATATGTACCACTAAACATTTGAGCTTAGCACGATAATGCATATCGTGTAGGTATTAGAAGTGCAGGCAGGGTGAACCGGTGTGTGATTGAGACTTGAAGATGTGGGTGCCACAACATCAACTTAGAGACTAATGCATTCATGTATAGTTTTTGTGCGGTGTGATGTGTATCTTGTGTAGTAAAATATTATATGTATATTAAACATGTTTTGGGAAAAGATTATTGTGTATATGTGAACATGTTAATAAGTATTGTTACATAAAATATGACACTGCAATGTACATTGGTATTGTTTGAAATTTTTGAATATGTTTGGAGAAATAATGAAGTTTTGGAAATGTATGTATTTGGAAGTGAAATTTTTTATACATGTTGTGTCTTCTATTATTTTTTTGGGAGCGTTCAAATTACAAACAAAACTCTAGCGAATTCCTTTCAAAGATTTTTTTTATAAATTTATTTAATCATATTTTAATTTAATATTATTTGGAAAAAGTGCTTCTATTGTAACACCCCTTCCCGACCTATAAATAAGCCGAGGAGGAATGCTACATCGGAATACGAGCTCTGGTTATGTCAGCTTACTTAATGTTCCTTATAAAAATTTTTCAAAAATTTTGACGGAGTCTCCCTTAAAATTCTAGGTTCCAAGTGTCGACAAAACTGATTTTTCTTATTTTTGAAAAACATTTTGTTTTACAATTCAACTCAAGCACACTCTCAATAATTCACCCTTATAACCTCAACTACAATCCTGCAAGAAGAATTCACACTTCTATATTCACAACCCAACTCAATTTAAAACCATACAGTTATTATACATTACAAGATTTACATGCTACATCAAGTTATCTCTTTGTATTGTTCAAATAAGTACATGCCAGTTTCTAATACCAAAATACAAAATGAAGAGCACCATCTAAGTTTGTTGATGACCGACAGATCGCAGGACTCCTCTGCTCGCTACTATCTCCTTGCTAATAACCTACGAGTTTAGAAGAAACTAAACTCGCTAAGCATTGCTTAGTGGGTACTTTAACTAATTACGAAAAATAAATAATAAAAGCATAATGCACTTTTAAAAGCAATGAGTCGTACTGAAAAAAATATATCACAGTAAAAACAATCCATACATGTCATATATTCAGTTATTATCATTTTATCAGTTCGCTCCACAAGGTAATTTAGTAGACTAACGTATGGTAAGGAACTAACTGAAACAACTGTATATATATTCTGTGACTGTGGCCCTAAAAAAATTGCGGACCAAGCCCCGTGGAATCTGTGGTCGAAGCCCTCGGACCAGAGTCCTATATAACTCGGGTGATTGCCCTATATAACTCGGACCGAAGTCCTATATAGCTCGGGTCGTCACCCTATATAACTCGGACCGAAGTCCTATATTAAAGCAGCACTGTATATAGTATGATATATCATACCCTTACCCTACTCAGTACTATTCCAGATAGCAGTGGAGCGAAAATTTTCATGCCATTTCTTAATCGAATATGCATTATACAATTATCGACTTATGTTTCTTATATTATTTCAATGTGAAATATCATATTTTATCATTTTTAATAACATATTATGCTCATTTATATGCATAAGGAATCAATTGGATTACTTTTGAAAAATGACCAAATGAATATTAGCAAAATGACCATATGAATAGTAAATTCTGGTTTTGGACTCAACTTGATCCTTATTTTGAAAAATTGTATAAAATAATATACTTGACTAAAAACTCTAAAATTTTTACAGAATTTATTTTTATATCTTAAAATCATTCCTTTAAAATTTCAGATCAAACTGGACACAAAATCTTGGTCAAGTAGTTCACCCAACCAGACTGCTCCAGTTGCCCTGCATCCTGGCAGCAGTTCTAAATTTTGTGAATTCCGTAATTTAAATTCAATCAATGTGGTTCCAAATTATTTTTATAAAATACTAGACTCAATAAACAACAACATATCCAAAATTCAATTGAATATTATTTTTCTAAATTTTATTAAAAATCCAAACACATGGCTGTCTCAGTCAAGGTACCTCCTAGAGCAGGTCTAACAGAAATAATTTTTCCATAATCATAACCATTCTGAATTCAACTCAAAATATTTTTCAGTCATTCTAGACGAATTGAGGCACAACATATCAAAAATTCACTTCAATAAAATTTTTCTATATTTAATTCAAAATCATACAAGTCACAGCATTTCACTAATTCTAAAACAGAAAACTTTCAAGAAAATGAACAAACAATTAGTTAAAGTACCAAACCTTGCTATTTCTTAGTCCTTCATCTATATCACTTCCTTTCCTTCCTTGTCTCCTTGATTTCCTATGAAATTAACATCACATATACAAAGGTAAGAACCCTAGGTATAGACATAATCTTATCTTATGATTTTTCTTATGGTTGCTAGCTTATTTTCACCATTAAACACCATTATTTCTTTCATCAAATCCTTCAAATAATTATTTCTTGAATTTTCTCCAAATCTAGCTACATGAACTCTAATTTCAATCTCTTAAATTAACCATTAATCCATGAAATTAAAACTAGAGATAGGTTTCTCTTACCTTATAATCTTGTTTGTCACCAAAATCTTCAACCAAAAGCCTTAAACTTTGGAAAAATCACCTCCTTCTTCCTTCTCTTATGGTTTGGACGAGTTCACCATGTAAGAGAGGGCTTTTATTTTCTTTCCTTAGCTTATTTTGATCCAAATGGCAGCCATAAGTGGTGAAAATATGTTGGTATAGATGTTGACTTCCAATTGGTACACCTTATAGCAAAAATGGCCACTTTTAATTGGTCCACTTGCCTTCTTCTTTTATCTATTTATTTGGCAAGCCATTAGGCATCCTTTTATTCATATTTTGACCCCCTCAACTTTCTTGTGCTGTAATTTTATAGTCTAGGGTGTGAAAATACCAAAATACCCTCCAGCGATTAATCGATTGTAACTTTTAAACCGTGCATTTTCGGGAAAAATTGAAAACGGTTATGACCCGATTAATCTTGAGAACACATTTATGGCATCAGTTATGGTCAGTATTAAGAACCGACACAACTTTTTGAAAAATTACTCTTAGGTCCTCGACCTTTCAAAAAATTACCTTTAGGTCCCGTCGACTTCACGGGCCTCCTTTGCACACCGATTTTGTTTTTTACTATCTCAAGCCTCTATTTGACCACTTATATATGTCCTTGACTAATACTCGACTACCTAAACTTTGGGATGTGACACTTCTACCTCCCTTAATTTAAGTTTCGCCCCGAAACTTACTTATTCATGCATAATTCTTACGTGTAATTACACATCATCAATATAACTAATAATCGTCACATATACTAACATAAGTACTCAAGACACTGATTTTAAACTTACATACCTTCATTTCCTTCTTCTACTTTATTCTCTTCTGCCCTCATGTAATATATCCTAGCTGGTGCTCTCGATTCAGGGCGATCTACTGTCTTCGATCTTGTTCCTATTTGATTACTACCATTTTCTCTGCCTCTTCCTCTTTCTCGACCTTTACCGCTGCTACTTGCTACTTGTGTTCTTTCAGAAACTTTTGAAATCTCTGCCACATTTCTAGGACAATCCTTCTTAAGGTGATCAGTGGCACCACAAAGTATACAAGCTCCAATAACTAACCAACATTCTCCCCTATGCTTTCGCCCACAATGCTCACATGAGGGGTATGGTGTATATTCAGTCCTTCCAGAACCTTTACTTGATCCTCTGCTTATTCCTCCCGTGCTGGCTACTGAGGTAGCTTGAAAATTAGGTCCTTTAGATGGTCTTAAATTCTGCTTTACACTCATAAAGGATCCTTCACCCTTAGCTCTCTTGCTAGCAGACTGATGATTACCTAGGGCACTCTGTGCTTGCTCTCTTTTCTGTTGAATTCTCTGTTGACGATTCCTCATATTTACTTGCACCTTTTCAACATCCAATGCTTTAGCCACCAACTTTGAAAACTCTGTATTATCCAATGCCACTAGCTGTATCTTAATTTCATCATTAAGTCCTTCCAAAAATTTCTCGCATCGCTCAGCTTCAGTTTCTATTAACTTCTTTCCATACTTACTAAGGCGCGTAAACTCCTTCTCATATTCTGATACCGTCATTCTGCCTTGTTTCAAATGAATGAACTCATTGCGCCTTGCAGTCAAATATGCATAAGTGATATACCTCTTTTTAAACTCACTCTTGAAGAATTCCCAAGTTCGCTGTTCTGGTGGAACCCGCTGCTGCATGGTATCCCACCATATGTACACCTCCTCTGTCAGGAGCGAGGTAGCACAAACCACTCTTTCCTCTGGAGTGCATTGGAGCTGGTCAAGAATTCTAATGATA
Source organism: Garcia nutans (assembly GCA_947685225.1). Taxonomy (NCBI): domain Eukaryota; kingdom Viridiplantae; phylum Streptophyta; class Magnoliopsida; order Malpighiales; family Euphorbiaceae; genus Garcia; species Garcia nutans. The sequence continues at coordinate 24,996,196 of CANTUV010000005.1, forward strand.
CTATCTAACCAATATTCTGCTTCCTCAGATCCCTCTTCACGACCAGCCTTAAATTCCTTTGCACCATACTTTCTTAACTTCTCGATCGGGGGTTTCTTATCTCCCTCAGTAGCAGGGCCCCTTCCGGCCATTTGCTGAAAAGCTATTGCAATCTGCCTAAGATAAGTCTCTGGACCGGGTATTTCAACTGCTGCTGACCCTGGTCTATGAGCTTCCCCGGCATCTGCAGACCCAGATGCTTGAGATTCTATGTTTCGTTCCATAGTTTGCCACGAATCTAGAGACATCCTACATTGACATAAATAGCTATCTGCTTAATTCATCAACATATAACTCGATTATCAATTCCTATCTGGCATGTACATCTACCTATTCATCATATAACTTTCTCCTTACTTTATCTTACATGGCATACATAGTTACTTACTTACTACCTATCTTCCAGAATCGACTAAACCAATGCTCTGATACCACAAATTGTAACACCCCTTCCCGACCTATGAATAAGCTGAGGAGGAATGCTACATCGGAATACGAGCTCTGGTTATGTCAGCTTACTTAATGTTCCTTATAAAAATTTTTCAAAAATTTTGACGGAGTCTCCCTTAAAATTCTAGGTCCCAAGCGTCGACAAAACTGATTTTTCTTATTTTTGAAAAATATTTTGTTTTACAATTCAACTCAAGCACACTCCCAATAATCCACCCTTATAACCTCAACTACAATCCTGCAAGAAGAATTCACACTTCTATATTCACAACGCAACTCAATTTAAAACCATACAGTTATTATACATTACTAGATTTACATGCTACATCAAGTTATCTCTTTGTATTGTTCAAATAAGTACATGCCAGTTTATAATACCAAAATACAAAATGAAGAGCACCACCTAAGTTTGTTGATGACCGACAGATCGCAGGACTCCTCTGCTCGCTACTGGCTCCTTGCTAATAACCTACGAGTTTAGAAGAAACTAAACTCGCTAAGCATTGCTTAGTGGGTACTTTAACTAATTATGGAAAATAAATAATAAAAGCATAATGCACTTTTAAAAGCAATGAGTCGTATTGAAAAAAAATATATCACAGTAAAAACAATCCATACATGTCATATATTCAGTTATTATCATTTTATCAGTTCTCTCCACAAGGTAATTCGGTAAACTAACGTATGGTAAGGAACTAACTGAAACAACTGTATATATATTCTGTGGCTGTGGCCCTAAAAAAAATTGCGGACCAAGCCCTGTGGAATCTGTGGCCGAAGCCCTTGGACCGGAGTCCTATATAACTCGGGCGATTGCCCTATATAACTCGGACCGAAGTCCTATATAGCTCAGGTCGTCACCCTATATAACTCGGACCGAAGTCCTATATTAAAGCAGCAATGCATATAGTATGATATATCATACCCTTACCCTACTCAGTACTATCCCAGATACCCAGTGGAGCGAAAATTTTCATGCCATTTCTTAATCGAATATGCATTATACAATTATCGACTTATGTTTCTTATATTATTTCAATGTGAAATATCATATTTTGTCATTTTAATAACATATTATGCTCATTTATATGCATAAGGAATCAATTGGATTACTTTTGAAAAATGACCAAATGAATATTAGCAAAATGACCATATGAATAGTAAATTCTAGTTTTGGACTCAACTTGATCCTTATTTTGAAAAATTGTATAAAATAATCTACTTGACTAAAAACTCTAAAATTTTTAAAAATTTTATTTCTACATCTTAAAATCATTCTTTTAAAATTTCAGATCAAACCAGACACAAAATCTTGGTCAAGTAGTTCACCCAACCAGACTACTCCAGTTGCCCTGCATCCTGGCAGCAGTTCTAAATTTTGTGAATTCCGTAATTTAAATTCAATCAATGTGGTTCCAAATTATTTTTCTCAAATACTAGACTCACTAAAAAACAACATATCAAAAATTCAACTAAATATTATTTTTTCTAAATTTTATTAAAAATCCGGACACATGGCTGTCTCAGTCAAGGTACCTCCTAGAGCAGGTCTAACAGAAATAATTTTTCCATAATCATAACCATTCCGAATTCAACTCAAAATATTTTTCAGTCATTCTAGACGCATTGAGGCACAACATATCAAAAATTCACTTCAAGAACACTTTTGTATATTTAATTAAAAATCATACAAGTCACAGCATTTCACTAATTCTAAAACAGAAAATTTTCAAGAAAATGAACAAACAATTAGTTAAAGTACCAAACCTTGCTATTTCTTAGTCCTTTATCTATATCACTTCCTTTCCTTCCTTGTCTCCTTGATTTCCTATGAAATTAACATCACATATACAAAGGTAAGAACCCTAGGTATAGACATAGTCTTATCTTATGATTTTTCTAATGGTTGCTAGCTTATTTTCACCATTAAACACCATTATTTCTTTCATCAAATCCTTCAAATAATTATTTCTTGAATTTTCTCCAAATCTAGCTACATGAACCCTAATTTCAATCTCTTAAATTAACCATTCATCCATGAAATTAAAACTAGAGATAGGTTTCTCTTACCTTATAATCTTGTTTGTTACCAAAATCTTCAACCAAAAGCCTTAAACTTTGGAAAAATCACCTCCTTCTTCCTTCTCTTATGGTTTGGACGAGTTCACCATGTAAGAGAGGGCTTTTATTTTCTTTCCTTAGCTTATTTTGATCCAAATGGCAGCCATAAGTGGTGAAAATATGTTGGTATAGATGTTGACTTCCAATTGGTACACCTTATAGCGAAAATGGCCACTTTTAATTGGTCCACTTGCCTTCTTCTTTTATCTATTTATTTGGCAAGCCATTAGGCTTCCTTTTATTCATATTTTGACCCCCCTCAACTTTCTTGTGCTGTAATTTTATAGTCTAGGGTGTGAAAATACCAAAATACCCTCCAACAATTAATCGATTGTAACTTTTAAACCGTGCGTTTTCGGGAAAAATTGAAACCCACGGTTATGACCCGATTAATCTTGAGAACACATTTATGGCATCCGTTATGGTCAGTATTAAGAACCGATACAACTTTTTGAAAAATTACTCTTAGGTCCTCGACCTTTCGAAAAATTACCTTTAGGTCCCGTCGGCTTCACAGGCCTCCTTTGCACACCGATTTTATTTTTGACTATCTCGAGCCTCTATTTGACCACTTATTTATGTCCTTCTTGCCTAATACTCGACTACCTAAACTTTGGGATGTGACATCTATAGTGAATTATCATACCGCCCTTGTAATTTATATATGTACTCTAAGTATACGGGGTATATATATTGTATGTGTATAGGGTATAAGGGTGTTACAAATAATGTAGTACATAATTAATATTTAATAACTTATAAATCATATCAACTCAACGCATCATCACACATTGGGCCCAAAAATTCCATACATAATATTCAGATTCTATAAAGATAGATTTATCATGACCCAAAGGTCCAACACCAGGGACTAAGTACCATATATCACCTAAAGACCGTCCCCTTCTGATAGAGAAGACAAAGTATCATATATCACTCGAAGGCCATCTCCTCAGCACAGAAGTGCTCGACACTAACATGACTCGCCCGAAGGTGTAATAAAATAGTGATACCAACGTATCTCTCCTGAAGGAGTGTAAAATGCCATGAAGTATCATTGGCATGCTAACTCTCTAAAACAAGTAATTGTACAGGCCAACCAAACATCACACATTACATCACATTTTTCTCATTCTCATCTCATTTATAATTTTTTTCCATAATTTTCACATTATTCCATAACCATTACTGTATTTCTCAACCACATTGAGCACAATCATTGATCACATTTACAATGTGACTCATTTTCACATTACAAGTGCATTGTATAAAATACTAACATTCACCATAAAACAATATTCTTTAAATCCAAACTAATGTACAAATCATATTTTTAATAATAATGCATAAAGTTATAAATAATATTTGTAACACCCCTTCCTGACCTACGTGTGTAAACTGAGTAGAGGCGCCACACTATCCTAATGTTGCTACCACTTTTACTTAGTCAAATTTTTGTTCCGATTTTTACAGAAATTTTGCCATAGTTTCGCCTAAAAATTCAATCCCAAGTGTCGACAAAACTGATTTTTTCTGATTTTTGAAAACATTTTTACACAAACCAATGCAAACAAAATCATTCTCAGTACACTTCCAATAAATCCCCCTTATAACCTCAGCTTCAACCTGCAAAAAGGATTTACACTTCTAGTACAAAATAAAGTAAAGGTTTATTATGAAATACAGTAGATAAAATATTTATTCACTATGCAACGGAAAGTAACAATATTTACAAATTCATATACATCAAAACTCAAGTTTTACAACACATAAAATTTATACATGTTTGGCAATCAGTCTTTGATCTTAAAGCCCACTATTCACTCTTCAAAATCTAGGCTCGACACAGCCTAGAGGAACTCTCTGGTTCTTCCCTGTCACCTGCGTGAAGAATCACATTCGCGCTAAGCCAACGGCTTAGTGGTACAAACTACAGTGCTATGATGCTTTAATGCCATGCTAATGTCACACAATCAAGATTCAAGATCAATTCAAGAGAATATTATATTTCACAATCTTACATTATTTAATAATTAATCAAAACATTCATGATTCACATTGAAAACAAAGACAAGCATGGGCCCACAAGACACTAATATGTTATTCAAAGTTTAGAGTTACTGCTTTGGTCTATAATCACAATCATTAAGCCTGTAGGCGATATATATATCTCTATCCATGGATAGGGTAACAGACCCAGTCTCTTGGACCTCAACTCGGTTAAACTCGAGGAAATCCTCAACCCGGCAAGACTGTTACCTGTAACAGACCCAGTCTCTTGGACCTCAACCCGGATAAACCAAGGAGATCCTCAACCCGGCAAGACTGTTACTATAATTCACATTTCACATTTATCAACTGGAATCGGCTTACGACCCGGTCTTTTCACCTATCGAGTACTTTATAGGCATGCCACCAAACCCAGAACTCTGAAGGTTGAATAACAAATTAAACACAAAATTCTTTTCATTTATATCTTTATACATTTCTTTCTCAATTCATTTCATTCTCATAAGCAAATTAGGCAACCATGCCTCAATCATCTCATTTGCATCATCACATCTTGCACATTTCACATTTCGTTATATTTCAAATCACATTAATCAATTCATTATTCAAATGGATATAATCAATGGCATTAACACATATTTTACATGCTCATCACAACATTCACATTATACCAAACATAACATTATTAATATTGATAAGGATTATATAGATAAGGCTTATAGTTTGTTATAGTTTGTTATCATTATCCTTGTATCACTGCTGTGTATAAATATTATCATTATCCTTGTATCACTGTTGTGTATATATATGTTGTATCCTATTCAATATTAAATATACAATAGAGTTATATTGATTCTCTACTTCTACATGGTATCAGAGCCCAAGTGCCAAACGGCTCTGCTTTCCCTTGTTCTACGTTTCTTTTTCTGAAAATCTTCTTCTGCCTCTAGTTGTTGTTTTTCAATCTCCCTATTCTCTGTTTTCTTATTCACTATGGAATCTAGTCCCATCACTACCTCTTCAACCAGTATGGCTTCTGTGGAATCATCTGCCACAGCTGTCTCTGTTGTTCCTGTTCATTTTCCTCAGTTTCCAAATGTCACGCAATTCCTTTCTATCAAGTTAACATCTGCGAATTACTTGTTATGGGAAGTACAGATTCTTCCCTTGCTACATGGATATCGTTTGGCTGGGTATGTTGATGGTTCTATTGTTGCGCCTGCTAAGTTGTTGTCGGATGGTCAAGCTAATCCAGCATTCACTGATTGGTTGTGTCATGACCAAATAGTTCGGAGCTGGATCAACTGTTCGGTCTCCGAATCTATCATGCATCAAATTGTTCGATGCTCCACCGCCAAGGAGGCATGGGATAAGTTAGCTACCATATATTCCACCGGTGCAAAATCACAAGTGCAACAGTTGAGGAAGCAGTTGAAGCATTTGTCTCGTGGTACTGACAGCATTGATGTTTACATGCATAAAGCAAGGTCTGTGTTTGATCAACTTTGTGCTTTTGATAATCCTATTACTGAGGAAGCTTTAGTATGTGATATTCTTGAGGGGTTAGGGGCTGATTATCGCCCTTTTAAGAGAGCAATAGAAGCTCGTAATTCTCCTATTGGTTTTGATGAATTATATGCTCTCTTATTGAGTGAGGAGGCACAGCTTAAGTTTGATTCTCTGAGTCTCACAACTAATATTCCACCCACTACTCATTATGGCCACATGAGTCGTGGTGGTCGTGGTTATGTTAATCGTGGTGGCAGAACTAATCGTGTTATAATCATAATTTTCATAAAAGCACATATAATTCTGGTTCTGGTAGCAATATTACATGCTATAACTGTAATGGTAATGGTCACATATCAAAACAATGTCCATCTCCCAAGATGAATCCGCAGGCTAATGTGGTCAAAACAGAAGTGGAATCTGGTCAGCATTGGACGGTGGATTCTGGTGCAAATTATCACCTTGTTGCTGCCCCAGAGAACATTACTCATTCTGTGCCTGTGAATGACTCTACAGCTCTTACAATTGCTGATGGTAAAACTCTTCCTATACTCTCTCGTGGGTCTTCGGTTGCTTCTGTTAATGGTCGCTCCTTTATATTTGATAATGTCTTGTATTCACCATCTGTTACTAATAATTTAATGTCTGTTTCTGCGTTTACTACTCAAAATAATACATCCGTTGAGTTTTTTCCTGACTTTTATTTGGTGAAGGATATCCCCACGAGACAAGTCCTCTTCCACGGCCCGAGTAAGGATGGCTTGTATCAGTTTCCCATGTAGCCTGTTCGTTCGTTCTCTCCGAAGGCATTTCCAGCTACAGTTTCTTTATGGCATGAGCGTTTAGGCCATGCAAATTTGTTTCTTGTTAATCATGTTCTTAGATCCAATAATATTTCTATTGACATGAATAAACCTTTTAATTTCTGTCATGCATGTAATGTGAGTAAAGCTCACAAACTGCCTTTTTCGGATTCTTTTTATCAAGCAAACCGTCCTCTTGAGTTAATTTGTTCTGATGTTTGGGGTCCTTCTCCTATTGAGTCCATTAATGGGGAACGATATTATGTTATTTTCTATGACCACTTTAGCAAATATAGTTGGTTGTATTTCTTGAAACAAAAGTCCGATGTGTTTTCTGTCTTTGTGCAATTCAAGACTTTGGTTGAAAAATTCTTTGGGTATTCAATTAAAAATTTTCAGTCTGATTGGGGAGGGGAATTACGGTCATTGACTTCATATCTTCGAACTAATGGAATTAACCAACGTATTTCTTGCCCTCATACACCTGAACAAAATGGGTGTGCTGAACGAAAGCATAGGCATATAGTCGAGTTAGGACGAGCTTTGCTTCATCATGCGTCTATTCCCTACACTTACTGGACATATGCTTTTGATACAGTTGTCTACACTATCAATCGCCTACCCTCTGTTGGTCATACCACTCAAACACCATTTGAACTTCTGTTTTCGGAAAAGCCAAATTATGATGAACTACGTGTCTTCGGGTCTCTATGTTATCCTTGGCTAAAACCTTATTCATCTCATAAACTTGCTCCAAGATCTTCCAAATGTATTTTTTTTGGGTTATAGTAAGGTTCATAAAGGGTATACTTGTCTTGACCTCTCTACCAAGAAAATATTCATCTCACGGCATGTTTTGTTCTTTGAACAGGTTTTTCCGTTTCAGCAACAAAGTAATAATTGCACCAGAGAAGCTACTGATCTGACACCAACTTCTATACCATTACCTCCAGTGCCGTTGCTTCAATCCCAATCTGGTCTTCTAGGAGCTGCTCCAAAACGCATTAATATTCCCTCTTCTTTAACACAAAATGCAATTCAAGAGAGGGATAGTGCATCTGTGCAGCATGTAAGCCCAATAACAAGTCATGGCCCAAGCTTCAATTTGCCACAACACACCGTTTCATTAAACGGTTTGAACCCCACCAACCTCACATCTGCAGCATCCAGTCTGAACACTACTTCTCACGATGATCTACTGCCCACTGTTTCATTAACTGACACATCTACACCAGCACAGTCTTCTTTAAGTACACCAGTTTCGAGTTTTGGTTCATACCTCAATATTTCTTCTTCAGCAACAGATACTCAGCTTGACATGGTGACTGGTTCTGAGCATCTTGTCACTAATGTTTTGATGCCAACTCAAGTTCTGACATCAAAACTACACAATATGACCACGCGGTTACAAATTGGAAATCTTAAACCAAAATAGCCTTGGTCCCCTCAAGCTAGACTTGCTGCTGACACTTCACATATGGTGCCATCGTGTTTTACACAGGCTGTCCAGACAACACACTGGAGAGAAGCTATGATTCAGGAGCTTAATGCTTTGATAAAAACGGGTACTTGGGAGCTGGTTCCTCGGTCGCAAGCACAAAATGTAGTGGGTTGCAAGTGGGTCTTTCGGGTGAAACAGAAAGCTGATGGTAGTATAGATCGGTACAAGGCTAGACTGATTGCGAAAGGTTATCATCAACACCCTGGTATTGATTATTTTGATGCATTCTCTCCTGTTGTCAAGCTGCAAACAATTTGGATAATTTTGTCCATAGCTATGTCGCATGATTGGGTGATCAAACAATTGGATGTTTCCAATGCGTTCTTGCATGGTGATTTAGATGATGAAGTTTTTATGGAACAACCGCTTGGA